>BSDF01000007.1:28326389-33326389 GCA_027925045.1 Hypotaenidia okinawae | reverse complement strand
TTTCCACCCTGAAGTGTTTCATGCTGCCATCAGAAAAACAGTAGACCAGTAGCAGGTTGGCTTGGCTTCAACTTTTTTCTTTCTCTGAACCAAATTTTTTTGAACTGACCTGAAATTCTTTTTAATAGAGTTTAACATGAAAATAAATTTCTCTGGTGCTCTGTTTTTGGATCACCAAAATTATTTGAAACTAGCATATGAGAAAAATATTGAAAGCAAAACATTTTCATTTGAAGCTGAAAACACAGTAAGCTTGGAAAAACGGAATAATCTGTTATTTTCACCCTACAAACCCCTTAGAGACTGGTCAGCCTACTTTGCATTTCTGAAGAGTATTTGCTCATTAAGATATTCTTTTAAAGTATCGACAAACACAAAATGTATAAAAGTATTTCTTATTTACCCTTTCTAAGATGTTTATGTCGTATTTATGTTTTAAGCTTTTATTTTCTTATTCTTCTTCAGACATCATCAAAAAGTTTACAGCTTGTGACAGCATCCATTTCATGATCTAGCCATTTGTTAAACTCCTTCAAGACTGATTATTACGGGGTTTGCTGATGTGCTTCCTTGCCAGTTTTAATATGCTTGTTCATTCCTCCAAGGGAACTTCATGTCATTTTGCACGTTACTTTTGACTGAATTGATAATGACTTTAATCTGTTGATAATTTGATAATGAAGGCCTCCAAATTATATTCCAGCTGCTTGAACTTTGCTGATTGGCCACATCATTTAGCAGGAAGAATTAATTGTGAAAGACTTGCAATTTTATATAGGTAAATGTCGCTAATCTTGTGTCTTACTGTAGAACAGGTCTGGAAGAGCTCCCTTGAAGTTAAACTAGATTTATACAATTAAACTGAGAAAATTGATATTTGCATGTGTAAAACATTAATGAAATACCAGACAGTTTTCAGCCTCTCTGCATTGACTTTGTATTGCGAGAAGTTCCCCATCAAGGGATAGATATTTCAAAAAGTAATACATTCACAGTCAAGGATCTTGATTTGCAGAGACCTCATTTTTATAGCAAATATAGAAAAACAGTATCTTTCATTGATTTAATTAATGTCACTATTCTATGCTCTGAAGACAATTTTTATAGGCTCTCTATCCATCTAAAGCACATCTAACTAGGACTGGAGGGGAATACTGAGAAAAAAGATAAGGCACTATGCAAAGTATGCAAGGTGATGTCAATAAGGCATGTTGTATTATTTACAGTGAGTAAACACAAACATATGTCCTCTGTGCCCTATGTTATATCTCTGCCCTGTGCAGCACACATGGGTGAGCACTGTTTTGCAACCAGCAATGAATTATCACAACGTGATAACCTGCTTGAATGGAACTGCAAGGGAATGACAAGCCCACTTTTGTTTGCGTGGGAAAGATAAGAAGGAAATTTGAATTTCCTTAATCTCACCACCTTTAAGTAGACCAACAGATACTATAAGTTACAGTTCATTCACTGACCACGTACAAAGCAACCGCATTTTAAACAGATTTCACAGTTCCAAATCATGTACATTAAAGAACACATTTTAAAAATGCATCCACGGAATGTAGTTTGAGTCCAAAATGTTTAGGAATGAAAAATACGAATCACAAGCCAGAATCTCAACTGACATTAAATCAGCAGGACTCAAGAGCAGTGGAATATCTGGCTCCAGATACATTTTTCATTGGCAGTGAAATACGTATATATCTTGAACTAACAATGGAGGCTTTAAATTAAATAGAGGTTTAAAGTGCTGACTCAACATACAGCCCCATTAACTGAATTATAGCGAATTATTTTAAAAGCGTAAATTACAAGTGAATGACACTTACATGTGTAACTATACATATCGACCATCAGCAAAATGAGAAATACAAGTGTATTTGGAAGACCACAAAGCATACATATTGGCAAAGTCCACAAAGACATGCCTTTAAGTGACTGAGCATGAACTCTGGGACTGAGCAGCACACATTTGATTTCAAACCTTCCATCCCACTGAACACTAAGCACAACCAGATGACAAGTCATATCCTAATGTTAGAAGTTGCTGGCAGCTCTTGACGGGCTTTGAAAAACAGTGGGTGATTTATAAACATAGCCAATGTAGTTTAAACTAACAAGCGCTTGTGGGTTGTTTTTCTTGTGGGAGTAGGGAAACATTTTGGTAACACTGTTGGAGATTATGGATCCAGAAAGTGACTTTCACTGTCCAGGGTCTGCGTCAATTCTGGGATTGGGGGAGTGGGGCAAATACTGTGCTGCCCCTTTTTTTATCCCCTTCCATAGACAACCTCTGCTGCTGGAGGTAGGACAGGGTGTTTCTGTCAGCAGCAGCTTCTGTCTCCTCTTGAGTATTTATTATGATTTCATTTGAAGAGGAATGCAAACAGTTCACTACCAGCTAGTTGTGAGTTTACTGTTCTCTAAGATTTCAGCATCAGGGTAATGAGATCTGTTAAGTGCTTTTCATTTAGAGAACTGGATGAAACGTATCTGGCTAATTTAAAGGCAGAACTTTCAGTTTAAACAGTAGGAAAGAAATGGAATACATCACTCAGAACTCCCCTCTGGCTCTGTGTCCTTTCTTCACAAAACCATTACAAAAATCATGAATCCTTAATCATTCAATGTTTTGACACTTTCTAATCTTGAACTGTAAACGCAGAGCTTAAAATTTTATTCCAGTTCTTTATTAAAACAATATTGTTATGTGCTAAGAGGAAATAAGACCCCGTGATCTTCTTTGCAAAAAATTATACAGGAATATGCTCGTCAACACTAGCATAATTAGGATTTTAGTCCTCCCCATTTATAGCTGACTATTACAAATTCCAAACACCATATCTTAATGAGGATGTATCACTTTTCCTGCCTAAAAATATGATGCTTCAAGACTGCTTTCACTTTATAATCCTCATTCCCCCTCCTTTTTCTGCATAAAACTCTTGGTTCATCCCCTTTGAATACTTCCGAATTCTTCTTTGATGGCCTCTCGTATCTTTCTGACAATTCATAGTTCACACTCTTCTCAGAGTTTGAGAAACATTGTGTTATGTGTTTTACGAAAAGGCAAGTGTAGCAGAGAGAATCTCAGCATAGGAGAAACAGAGTTACTCAGAACTGTCTCCGGCTGTACCCTTATCAAAAAATGAAGACAGACCTTGGAGACTGCAGGACACGTGTATAAAATGAGAAGGGATAAGGTACATTGTTGTTGTTATTATTAATAATAATTATTATTGATTTTGTTGTTATTAGTGAAATATTGAGACAATTGATGTTTTAGTAACTAATGCAAGTCAATAGAAAGACCTCTACAAGCCTGGATAAGAATTAGTAGTCCCTTTATAATGGTCAAAACTATACAAAATGTTGACAGAGTATTAATTAAGTTTGTTGTGCAATAGGGAGCATTTCAGCAATACCTGGGCAAGCACTAACCTGGGCTGTAATGCACACAGCACCATACTGACAGAGATACATAGCTTCTGCTTCCCCAGATCAGCTAACGAATACCTCTTCAACTTACTGATGAATGAGGATTTGTACATGCAGCAGCTTTTGTCTACCCCGTGGTTAGCCAGGATAAATATACCTATGTGAAACCAGTTATGTCAAAGAGTAAATGGGATCTAATTGTTCATTAAGTACTATTAGCTCACCAAGTAAAAGGGAAATGTAATTTTCATTTATGAAGAAATACTCCTCAACAAGGTCTGGTGTGCTGTATAGGAAAAAGTATTGCATTGACTTGTTCATTAGTACTTAGAATGTTTGTATCCAGAAAATCTAAATACTCAGTCCCAAGGCCTGACTGCCATCTGTTCTACACATACAAAATGCAAAACACCTGACCTCACCAAAGTGAGTTAGCAAGGCACCAGCTAGAAACCAGATTTGCAAAGTGCATTGCTCCAAGAGGAGAAAGCACAGAGATTTCAAGGGCATTAAACACAGCTAAAAGTCAGAGTTTCTGATGGGAAACTTAGTCAGTGACATATGATGTTGATGCAAACCCCTTTTCCTCCAGCACATCAGTGTCTCTCCAGCTGTCCAGAGTGGCCCTGTCGTAGATTGAAGAGAAACCCCACAAAATCCCTATAAAAAGGGAGAGATGTGTTTGGGGAAACTTGACTGATAGATTTTTTCTAACCTTTGGGATCTTTAGTACTACTGCACCACGTGTGGTGGTCTCTTGGAAGACAGGGAGCCATATGGCCAAGGAATCACACCACTGGATATCTGAGCCACCATCTCCAGTTCCTCATCAGACTAAGTTCAGGAGACTTTTCCTGCGAATGCACAGGAAAATTAAATTCATAAACCAACACTGTGTCTCATATGCATTCCTGAAGAGTTCAGAAAAATGCGTCCAGAAAATGTCAGTGTTTTTGTTTTCTCCTGTTTCTTGCTGAACTGCTCTGAGCTGCCACATATGACCTTTTCCTGACTTCATGCTTGGTTGGCATCTGGTTACCATATGCTTGTATTGTTCTTGCTCTACCCTTTTACTGTAGACTGTGCATCCTGTTAGATATCAATCTGCAGTACATACACTCTTTTACACACAAAGCACATTTTAATTAATTGACAAAAAATCATAGAGCTGAAACATCTAGAAAAGGAGATAGCCCAAATGCACTGTTGTGTTAGGAAACCAGACAAAAAAATCAATCAGCAGCAGGTTGGTTAGATTGATGCTTTCTTTTAAAACTAGACAAATAGAATTAATTTCATATTTTGATTAAATAGGAAAACTGTCATAACAAACACTTGAACAGAGGCAGTTCAGCTAAAGACATATTATTTAGTCTTCATGATGAATGGGAAAAGAGCCATTAAAAAACACTTAATACTTAAGCTGTATTGTTTCCCCACATGCAAGATAATTCTTACTCAGGTGAGTGTTCCCACTAACTTTAGCTAATTTAGCTGTTAATTTACTGTTAGTAACCTGCTGTTACAGAGATGGAGCAAGATGGAGCCATATCTCCTTTGAAACTTTGTAAAGGATATATTCCTCAACCACAGGTTGCTAAACTGGAGTTAGTACTTTTATCATTTGGTATCTCATAATATCCCAATATTTGCTGATATTCCAAAGTACTGATAGCATGAGAAGAAAGCATATTACTAGTGTGAGCTCTACTGGAAATCACTTGAGTAAAGAAGCTCTTCATGAGGCTTAGTGTATGATCAGTGGCAATTACTTATGCAGATGTGGAAATGCTTTGGCAGTCATTCCATACTTAGAGGGCCCATTGATTTCAGCAGGAATGTTAAATAATGGATGAGGGAACATGAGGTCCCCCAGGGGAAAAAAGGCTCGTGCAAACAGTGACAGGTAGGAGAGATCACTCCCTTTTGCTTTGAAAAAAATGTCAGTACACTGTTATCAACATCATGTGAGCAACAGGAGAAAATGTGATTTGAAGAGGTGCTTGTTTTTACACAAATATTGAAGTGTAAAAGGTCCCAGCATTGGAAGGGGAAAGTTTGAATGTCGAGCAGCTGTGGGATAAAAGGTGGGTGGGAGCAGTGATGTTGGTTACAGACCACTCGGAGCTACATCAGAGCCTCCCTCACTGCGGGGGATGTTTGCACCACAACATTAGTCTTGTTTCTGTCTTTGTCCCCCTGGCACTATGATTAACTAAAGACTATAGTTTAATATTTTCAGCGTTCCAGGCACATTAATAGGTTTGCAAAGTTTGTGCAATCACTCACTGTGACAGCTTTGCCTTGCTGCTCTCAAAAGCGGGCATCACCACGGCAACGTGTGAGAGAAACTGCTTCATAACTTTGGAGAACTTGCTAGGGAAAAAGAGGTGGAGTGGAAGGAGCTGCAGAGGGCTAAACGGTTTCATCACCTGTGTGGTTCTCCACTGTCATCCTACAAACACAGAAAGAGGCTGCCTGACAGTATGGGTCAAGAAAGAGTTTTTTATGTGACGTTCCCGTGTCATTCTTCATCAGGTCACTCACAAATACTTGAGCAAACACCTGATTCAGTTTTCATTGCCCTTACCCGATGTTTTATTCTTTATAACAATACTAGAGATAGTCACATTACTGAAATATGCAGCACATCAAAAAACGGGCTCAAACATGCTTTTTTCCCGGGCTTACATTTCTTCAGACAAGCTTCGCTACTCTTTTCTGGTGGCTTACAGCACAAGTCTATCCTAACTCTGAATAAAGTGGACTTTCTTTCCTCAACAATAGAATACTGTGTATTTTAAGAAAAAGATCATCTTCTAGCTCAAGCAACTGATCCAGGCTGATACAGGAATTAGGCAACCAGCTACAGTCATCACATCTTCTCCAGATGAGTTTTATCTGATTTCACTCAGCATGCCGTTTAAGGTGATGGAGAAGCTGAGTCTGACAGCCTGGGTGGGTGGTTCCAACCAATGAACTAGCATTAGGTACATGTCAGAGAAGGTATTTATGTGGGGTTTTTTTTCTTTTTTTTTTTTGTTTTTTTGTTTTGTTTTGTTCCATAAGCAGAGGAAAGAAATCTCTTCAAAGAGGACAGCATTACAAAAAGATGCGAGTCCTCAGCTTAACCTTTTACCTAAGCTTTTAAAGACAGAAGTAAAAGACACAGACAAGAAGAGTACCCATCTTTAGTAATTAAGACTACTACATCATCATTGACATCACAAGGGCTGCTTTCTATAAACACAGTGTATTCTCTAATTTCCCCTTTCTACCCAGTCTCCTTCCACGAGCTCTCACCTGCTGACTTAGTCATACACCTTTCCTCTGGTGTATTTTAATGCTTTCAGTAATAGCGAATACACAGAACAGCCCTTGTTCTGGCCACTGCTCTGCTAATTAGTTTTGTGCTTGTATTAACCTTTTATTTGCCTGGCTCATGAACTATGCATCTGGTGGAATAATGAAACCACTGCTCAAGAGTCTGTCTGTACATTGCATTGTGCATGTTAAAAAAACCTAACAAACCCAACCTCCCTGAAATCGATTCCAGCTTTTCAGATTGGGAAACAAAAAACCAAAAACCACAAACAACCAAAAGCCTGTGTATTCAAATTTCTTTTTAAAATCAGTATGTATCAGACAGCACATATTCATATCTTGGTTTTGCAGACAGTCAGGATATACATAACAAAAGTCTGCAGAGCACATCCTGCATTATGGACATAAGTGATCCCAGATTCTGGCTAGTGTTTTAATTGCTGAACTGTTTTGCTTTTCCCTGAATATTACTCCCATGTCTAAAAATTATATGAAGTGTATGTATGACTAGAAAGTATGTATAAAAATACAGCTATTGACTAAAGAAGAAAGGAAAAGTTTTACTTATTTGGAGATAAAGTGTCATCGAGGAGGGCACAGAGGAGGTTTAATGAAGATATGTGCTAATACACATGCTCACACATGATCAGAAGACTAAAATACTTGATTAATAGAGTTCAGCAAAAGTTGTTTTTCAAGAACAGTCTTCAAAAGAAAAAAGTGAACAGTTTCAGGGCAATAAAACTGCCAATAAATCTGTATAGGATATGGGGGAATTTGATGTATAGGATATGGGGAAAGAGAGAGAAAAAGGAAGAACCATACCGGATGAGGATGGAAATTTTTAAAACTAGTGCTTCAACTCTTGCTGTAAATTATGAATTTCATTTACAAAACCAGCAGAATTTTAAAAACAATGTAAAGAAGAAGAAAGAAAGAAGGAGAAACAAAATAGTGGCAGGAGATAATTGTGACTGATGTGAAAGGAATTCCCTCCACACTCTTTTCCACATTACCCATGAAACGAAAATGTAGCTGATATAACCATAGCAGCTACAAATCTATTTTTAGAAACCAGAGACAGACTTATAATGTACTGCTCTTATCTTTCAAACATTAATAAGTAATGATTGTTGCAGAGGGACTTGCCCGTTCACACATTTCTCTTGCATTCATCAGTCCCTCCGGAGAACGTTTGTGCTGTACTTTGGAATGAAGTTTGGCTCTCCCTGCAGATTTTCTGTCAGCGAGAGCTGACCTGTAAGCACGACTCCTGCACTCCAATTACTTAATGAAGCTGGCAGCTACTGTCCTGGAAGCGTGATCATTTGCCTTAAATATTGCATCCTGCAGGAGGGAAAAATGGTAGCACAAATACTTCGGAGAAGAGTGGGAATCAAGCGGTGGTTCCAGCGACATAGAATGAAATCTGAATCGATTTATATCTGCTGGAGAGCTGGCCTAGCAGCAGTGCTTGTTTGTGAGATGAGGTGCTTTTGGCATAGCAAAATGCAACAAAAGGAAATGCCTTAAGTAGAAGACATGGGATGCACTGAAAATGACCCTGCCTATCAAGAAGTTTGTTGGAATTCAAAAAGCAAATCTTCCTCTTGTGATTAAGAATTAGGATGTGACAGGTTTCCTTGCTGTCCGTTTAACAAAACAAATAGTGACACAAGACCATTGTTTCGCTCACAAATCTTAATAACCAGTGCATCTCCTCTGGTCTTACGACAGGAGAGATACATTGCTGTTCTCCCCATTATTCCTGTGTCCCCTTTGCTGCCCCAGCAAAAAAGAACCCAACCCATGTCACCACAAAGCATCAGTAATAGCTGTTTTGCTAAACGGAGTCCAAGAAAAGATATCTATGAATTCCTTTTATTCTGGGGCTGGATTGAGCTGTTGGAGTCAACTCTTTGTCCAAAAGGGATCACTCCAGGATTAGCTGAAAGAAATAGATTCTCTCTGTGCTGTCACTAAAAGGATGCAGAAGCCAAGCGGAGATATAGTAGTTGGGCTTATTTCCTATTATCCCGGTCAAACAAGGACTGGGACAATTTTGCCTAATACAAACAGCCAGTGGTGCACTTGAAATTCCCATTTAGAGAGATTTCAGGCTGTAAGTCCATTATGCTTCTATGAGACTCATGCGCTTAAATTAGTAAGGATTAAAAAAGAAAGCAGCTTGCTACCATATCCCAATTTAAACTCTGAAGCACCATAATTTTTCTTTCAGGATCTGCAAGTGAAGTATTTTCCTTTCTTTTATTGAATCCTGCAGTTCACAATAACAGAGTAAAAGTTTTCTCTAACCTGAACTAATGAACCATAAATCATTTAAAGCATGCAAACGCAGTTCAGAGAAAAGGAAAAATCAATTGTAACTCATTGAGTTTCCAAAGCAGATTTTTCTGCATGATGTTCTTCAGCTCTCCTTTCAACAAAACATGCTCATTTTCAAGAATTAAAGAGAAGAAAATAAGGAGATAATTCTGTTTCATCCTATAAAGTGTTAAGCCACAGTCAGGCCATGGAAAAAAAGGCCTAGAAAGTGGAAGAAAATAACCTGCAATTATATCCATTTGAAAATATTTCATACATCTTTTCTCTCACAAAAATATTTTTTCTTTAACTCGCCCAAAGGCACTAATTAATATGGTTCCACTAAGCTTACTAAAAAAACTTGGTAAAATTATAAAATTAAATTAAAGCCATCAAGACACCTAATCGGAAAATTCTGATAAAATACCTTCAACTTCGGTCTACTGGTCTTGTGTACTGCAGGACAAGAGCACTGAATAATCACATGCTGGAAATGGAGGGCCTAATATTAAATTGTGCATAAAAAAGTTAGTTTTGGTAAAATATTTCCCTCTTAGATTATGGTCCACCCTCCAGCAATATTTTCTATTTCTTTAATTTGCAACACACATCTAATTTTAAAGATTAAAACTAGATATCTCTGCCTCTGTGGAAAGATGAGGCATGGTCACAGGCTCACAGACAGTCAGGTATTACATGTGCCTTTTCTCTGTGGATGTCTCTCCTGGTTTTGAAATAAGATATTTCTTTCTATTCAAGAATCTTGAACTCCCTGTTGTTGGTAAATATTTGCCTCTTAGCTCCTCTCCTTTTCTGAGCTGCCAAACTTGCAATCTAAATTTGACAAGTGCCATTTAGACAATGGCTTGCCAGTCTTTGCCCCTAAAATTTGGGACCCCAGTAAAGAGAAATAAAAGGGGCTTGTTCTTCATAAAAGATATCACCCTCAGAGACCTCAAAGTAAAATCCAGAGCTGGATACCTGAAGCTGATAAATGCTCTTTAAATTCTTGAATGTAACCAGTAGTTTACCAAATAGACTGATCAGAAACATTTGGCAAGCAATTACCTTTATTTTGGTTCTATTGTGACTAACAGCCAAATGAAGGGTGGTTGTGTAAAAATAATTGTCTAAGAATAATGGATCTCACTTACATGGTATTTTGCTAACGTTCACTTTACAGACAAGGCTAAGTTTTGGTCTTACTAGAGAGAAATCATTGTTCTGTTTATGAAGTTACTAACCTTACTGTCTCTGTCCCTAGAGGGAGAGTCTGAAGACTAGTCCAAAACTCTTCCACTAGTCAGACCAAGGACTTCCAAACCACGTTTGCCATCCCAACACAAATCTAAGATAGTAACTACACTTTCAGTTTTAATTGATCTATTTTCCCACATTTGTAATTATGTGAAACGTATTACCTTGCTCAAGGCTTACTGTCGTATATAAACATCTAGTTTATATACATGATGTTTCCTTCAGCGTAACCATCATTCGTGGGGAAATTGTATCCAATAAAACAGGCACTCTAAAAAAGTAAACCTTCAGGGACTAATGCTTAATGGACCATGTGAGCAGAGGAGTATACATAAATTGATAGGGGAGATTCTGTTTAATTTATGAGTGATTCAGTTAATAAACACAAAGATGTATATATCTCACAGACATTTGCATGTAAACAAGGTCATCTCAAGAGCACGTATTTCTCAGTTCATATTGGCAACTGTAAGCTCAACCCACATTAAGCAAAAATCAAAGATCCTTTTCTTATCATGGAGAACTTGTAGACTGTAAAAGGTGAATACAAGCTGTGGATTTAGTCCTATGCTTGTATTGCATCTAAAACTAATGCATTAAATACAGGGAGCTAATGTTAGTGTAACCGTACCACTCACCACAGTGTCCAGATCCCTTTCCATTTTATATAAACTCTTCCATAGTGGAATGCAAGCAATAAAAAGCTGACTTTGCTCTGAAAATGTGCTGGTTATAAAGATAAGACATCTCCTGCACTAAATGACACAACACTCATCTTTATAGTTTCAGGGGTCAGCAAGAGATAGGGCAGGCTTTAGAAAGAGATGCTGCTGCTTTACAAAGCAATGACAACAATACATTCATAATGAGGTGTTTTCTAACCATAAATTTTCTGACTGGAAGATAGGAGATAACAAAGAATCAGCTTTCAGGTAGTTTCAACTACTCCGTTCTTCCCAGTTATTCATTCTGGACAAAACAGCATTGCAACAAAATCTCCTGGACATTCAAGTACCAGCATTTTATGATCATTTATGTCACCTTGCTACAATATCACGCTAGTGCCATTTCAGAACTCGGCTTGGAAAATTCACTGGAGTGAGTTCTGCTTATGGAAGAGGTATGATCCTAGACTGAGAGGAGCCACTCAAAGATCACAGTGAAGTGGGTGCATATGCAAACCTGAGCAAATACAAACCACGGAGGAGGTGAAGGATGGCAATATGGTGCAAAAATTCAAATTTTATGCTCACAAGCGTGCTGCAGAACAGGCTACTGTTTCATTTAGCTTTGCAGTGGTCTCTGTCTATCTTTTGCACAAAAGCACAGGGATGCAAATAAATTTCTGTCTCCTTTCAGCATACTGATTGCCTGTGGTCTTCCTCTGTGGCTGTTGTGCTGCTCCAATCCATTATCCCAGCTTCATTCTACCTGGGTCTCCTCAGAAAGTTCAGCAGCGTCAAGCAGTTAGTAGTGCCTGCAAGGTGCTTGTACGGCTTTATTTATTGAGATGCATTTTTCTGTTTCAGCATTAGATCCAGATCATTTAACCCACAAAAAATGCAACAGCCACCAGATGTTATGTTGTGCTAGTGACTAATTATGAAAGAACATGACAGATACGTAATTTCTGAGGGTATCAGAAAAAGATTTAAGGAATGGGATAAGCCAGGAGTAAGATTAAGAACTCATGGGATTCAGAAATTATTTTGCTTTCTGGGGGAATGTTATAAACTATTTGTAAAAGCAGAACATCAAATGACAGCACTTCTGAGGCTGGAAAGCACCCCTGGAGATTGTCTAGTGCAAATCTGCTGCTCAAAGCTCCATTAGCTGCAACAGGTTACTCAGGACAGTGTCTGGTTCTGTTCTGAGTATCTCCAAAGATGGAGACTCTAGAACCTCTCTAGCCAACCTGCACCAGTGTTTAATCACACCCATGGTAAAGTTTTTCCTCATGTTTACCTGGAATTTTTGATATTTCTGTCTGCAACCACTGATTCTTGCTGTCACTGGGCACCATTGAGTCTGATTCTGTCTACTTTACTCCTACCATCATGTACTGGGAAGGACCTTCCCTTCTCCAGCCTAAGCAGCCCCAGCTCTCTCAGACTCTTCTTGTATGTCAGATGATCCAAGCCTCCAATTATCATCATGACTAGAGTTGCTCCAGTATCTCCATGTCTCTCCTGCAGTGGGAAGTCTAGAACTGGACACAGCAACTACAGACAAGTCTCACCTGTGCTGAGTAGAGGGAAAGGATTACCTCTCTTAGGGGCTGGCAGTGTTCTTCCTAACACAGCATAGGAAGCTTCTGCCCTCCTTGGCTGTGAAGGTGCACTGATGACTCACGGTCAACTTGGTGTCTACCAGGATCCCCAGGTTCCTCTCTGCAAAGCTGCCTTCCAGCTTATCAGCTCCCAGGCTGTGCTGGTACACAGGGTTAGTTCTCCCCAGGTGGAAAACTTGATGCTCCCATTGACAGAACTAGTTTAAAAGGGTCTTGTCATCTTTATCTTATCTTCAGTGTACCAGGCTCCCAATGATAACAAGTGAGGAGGTGACCCACAAACATTTCACTTGATAGTGTTTTGCTAAAACTTCAAGGTGTACTTTTTTTTAGAAGAACTGTAAAAGGAGGCCACTAGCTGCCTTGCATCCTGCACTTCAAAAAGAAAATTAAGAAAGTAGCTAAAAAAGAAACCTTTCTTTGTCTATGCTTCATTTTTCTATTAGGACAGAAAATTATTTGTACTTTCTTGGATACTCTAGAACAAAATGAACTTTTGAAGTTTATACTATGTAGTCTATGGGGAGGGAGTTGAGGTGTTTGAGAAACAGGACAACAAGGCAGAAAAAATTCAGTGTTTGCTACAGCCATGACATGAACAGAGAAGGTTAGCACACTGTCCCTGGAAACCAGCCATACATTGCTTCTGTGACATTCACCAACACATCGCTACTGTAACAATTCATTCTTACACAGCATTAGACTGTGCACAATCAGGAGATTTTTAAGTATCAGGATAGTTAAGACTCAGACTCCGCAATCTGGTGAACTACTGCCAGATCCCCCACTGTACACGTTCTTCTGAGTTCACCTGATTATTTCCTCACATTTTATGCTGAAACAAAAGCACTGGCAGCATTGACAAGCATTTGGACCTCTCTTTCCAGGCAGGCAATGCAGCTACAGGAAAGTTCTCCTGCACTAAGACCTGCCACCGTCTTTGCTTCATACTTCTGCACAGTTCTCCTTTGCCCAGGAAGAACACCCTATCATTCTTCTCCTGACACTGAGTCTTCAGTGGATGAAGTAACGGTGGTAGATCCACAGGACAGTATGATTTCGAGATTAATGCTTTATGATTTATGCTTTGGGGATGATTATGAATTGAGAACAACCATTTTAGTCTCTATTCAGACCCAGGCAAGATCTACAACATTGGTTATGTAGAGATCATATGTGTAGGTTTTCCTAAGAAGTGTGAAAACAAGGAGATGTTTTGTTCTTTTTTTTTTTTTTAAATAAACTTGAGTTGTAACAGTACCATGATGTCAAAACCTAAGAGTACTGGTTGCCTGCTCCAATTCAATACAGCAATTCATCTTTTTCCCTGGTTTCCCTCCTAGAAAAACTTGGCCAAGCCATTACTTTGCCAAGCCTCTCCATCCTGAACACCAGGTATCCAGCTCTCCTTTCTGGATGTTTAACTTCCTCATTGTCAGACCATGAACTCACACATCTTCTAAACGTTAAGCATGTGCTTAAGCTCTATTCTTAGTAAGGAGTTGGTATTGAAATGCACCCTTTAAGCAAAGTATGTAAAGATGAATTCAGTGAAAAATTCTTGGCAGTTAGCAGCCAGTATTTAGCAGCTTTGTGTCAGATATCACTAAGAAGTAACCATCTCCTGGGGTTTTCAGCACGCATTGAAGATAATCTGAATACCTCCCAGGAGATGCTCAGAAACATCATGAGACTCCTTAATAATGAGGATTAGATGGGACACTGGTTGTGAGTGCATACTTATTGTAATCATATCAGGCATGTAAAGATAGGGGGTACAAGGTACCCACATACCAGCTATTAGTAGGGCATTGAAACTGGCATCAACCTCGTACTGTTGTTCTCATTCTACCGAGATTATTTCAGCTGGATAAATTTGTTGTGGAACAGACAAATTAACCTGAAAAATGTTCTACAGGGTCTAAAAAAGAGTAAGTCTTTTCAAGGTTTGGAAAGTTGTTGGCAAAAAAAAAACCCAACAGACATTTGTACATAATATATTGCATTATACAGCCTGGGGAGACACATGGATGCTCTGCAGTGCTCTAAAGGTGTTGCAACATTATGCCACAGTCCTGCTCATAGTACCAACCTCAAGGATCACTCTGTCATTCACTGCTGTTACTGTCTAAGTCTTGTAGCTGCTAAGGGAAATGGAAGAGCTGGACAAGCTGGTAGGATCTTTGGCTTTTTCTACCATTTTTCTTTTGTATAACCTGGCTCATAGCTCCAGAATACATTAAGGGCAAATTCAGTTTTTCCTTGGCTCCCTCACAATGGTTCCAGCAATCGAATTACATAGTGATCCTGATTAGTTCACAAATACATAGGAGCTAATTTCAAAGTTGATACTTGGAGTTTAAAGTCCCTGGAGTTCTCTCCTGGAGAGAAATTTATCCTTTATAAGGTTTCTTGTTTATTGCCTGACAAAGAACCCAGTCTTGCTGACGCAGCCAATAATTTATAGCAACTAAAATACCTTGGCAGAAGCTTTCCTCACCTTTATTCCCCACAATGGAGATTCACTCACTGATGGGTTACCATATAAACACTGAACTGAGGTCAATACAGAAATGTTTACTTCACTTTTACCCTTTCCCTTTGCTGTTACAGCATCATAGTCGCTCCACTCTTCACCAGTACTTAACATTTTTACAATGCTTTACATGGCCACAAAGGCGCAGAAATGTTAAATAAATCATTCTGTGGCCTCTGCAAGACAGGAGCACATTGGAGAGACAGGCAGAAGTTTTCAGATGACATTTTGCAGGAAAATTCCTATCTACTAAAAATTAAAACTGCTATCAAATTTCCAAGTGTAGCCACAAACACTTTCCAAAATCCCTCCTCCCGCCCCAAAAAATAAGCAAAATTACAAAAGGTAAAAAATCTACTTCACAACTGTTAAAAAAAAAAATCTGATTTTTCCAGGTCCAAAAATGATTTGTTAAAAAAGTTTTTGAACTTTCATGTGCTGTGAAAATAATTTTAAAACATCAAAAATCCTTGTCACAAAGGAAATATTTCCCATAAAATACTCATTTCAATCCACAGATAGGGAACGAGCAGACATACGCAAAATGATTTTACATTGCCACACACAAATTTGGTGGCAGCCCTTCCAGTAAAGCTCAAGGTTAAGGACTCTTCAGAGTTTGAGACTTTAAATTTAGACAGCAGAGTCTGAGCGATTTGACAGGACTCTGAATTAAACCCACTTGTGAATGCAAGGATCACATTGCTTTTCCAAATAAAGCTCTAAAATTAGGGGCTTGTTACCTCTCTTGCTTTCATGGAAGGAAACTGTGCCCTGGATTCTCCCCTTTTCCGAGGGATTTGAGCAGAGAGTAGGAGAGAAGAGGAAACGGGTGCCTGTATGGCAGCTGCTCTACTTAAAATGCACACAGCACAGAAGCCATTACTGCAGAACAGCAAACACAGAGCAGCTTGGGAAATCACACAGAAGACCTCTCCTGAATATCTCCATTCACAGTCGCTTTAGGAAGGTTAATCAGGTATTATGAGATGTGCCAAAATAAGTCAATTTCACAGTTATACAAAAATAGAGACAATGATAAATGTAATTCAAATAAAGTGGTGCATGAGATCAACTTGGTCAATGAGAAGACTGCACTAAATAGTTTCAAAGCTGAGATTTGCCAGAACAAACTTGCATATCTCCATTTCTACATACACCTGGAATGACTAAGGCTTCGGTATTTTGCTATTTTCTTCCACTTTAAATCATGTACAGTTCACTATAGGACCAAGTTACACAGTATATTTTGAATACTAAATATATAAAGTAATGTGCAATTGTGCTAAATGACCACTCTAAACTCTCTTAAAGTGAAAAAGAGTTTATATGTTTTGGTTTAACTGTGTTGTAAATCTCTCTTCCTGTAACTACCCACTGGAGTCATATTTCCTATAGGCATTGTAAAGTAAGAGGAACACACACCAGCACAAATGAAGAGGAATGATATTTATGACACTATCTGTACACACTATATTATTTGCAATATAAAAGTAATCAAACTAATGATGCCGTAAAGGGGGTAATGTTCAGCTGGAGTGTTGGGATCTCAGGAACACTAAGGCAAGACTGCATATATGCTTTAAAAGCAAGCAAGTATATTAAGCTCATGCCAAGGGATGCTGATCACCATATCAGACACAGGTCCCTGTTGGAGGTGGGGACTTATAAGGATGGAAATAATGATTATAGGGCAAATTCCATTCAGTTGCCCTTTAGGACTCTGTCACTGTTGATGCACCTACCAAATCACATCTGGGTGATGGCATGTGCAGACATTGAGACCACTAATATTACAAGGACAAGTGTAAGTTCTAAGACAAAAACCCACTATGGTGCACAACTTGCATTGGTAACTTCATGTGATTAAAACCTTAGTTAAAACTGGGATGCTAATTTATTCCTTGCTATGAGGTCTCACACAAAATAAAATACGAAGGATTACCCAAGACGAAGAATAGATCCCATTGATTTAAAAGTTTAAAGGGATATACAGTTTTTAAGTCTTAAAGCAGATACTCAAAATTAATGAATACTGGTAGCATTAGCAGCCTCCATTTTCCCTCAAAGACTGTATCAACTTCATGTCACCTTACGTCTGCCTTGAGAAGATAAAGGCGTCGATATATGAGAAGCTCATGGGTACTTTAATGAAGCACAGCACTGAAAAGGCCACAAGGAAATAAAAAAGTCTGAATTTACAAAGAGAATTAGAAGATCAGTAAATAAGTCATGGTGATATGCACTGAATAATGGGAATAAAAGGAAACACTGAATAGCTACTCATTTAGTGAGACATTCATCCAGTGCACTGAATGAGGTAGGAGCCCCATGGAGAAAGCAGTATGCGATCAGGTAATTAAAGACTGTATCATAATGCATGCACACAAGGGAGCCAAATTAAACTTGCACAGAGCTATCAATGTAGCATTTCCTAACTTTTCTGCATTTGACTCTGTAACCTTAACACTCTTTTAACAGCAATTTTTGTTTTGGTTCTTTTTACATAGTCATTGGTATACATTAACCATGAAAAAGTTTCTTTGCTCTTAATGATCTGGCATTCATGTGGCTTAGCTATAGCTTTCCAAACACTGTGGAAACGTCATTAGTTAATGCAGACAATCAGCTATAGATGTGGTAAGAAGACATTCAAGTCCTCATCTTAAAATGGTGAAAACATAAACCCAAATACACACATGCACACAAATGAGATACTGACTTTTCCAACAAGTTCTTACTTAGCTTGATTTTCTAAGGGAATATAATTTCCACTCAAATACCCGTCTTTTCACCAGTCCTTCTCTTCCAAATAATTCTGAATCTATTTCTTAATTATAGAGCATTTATGGAGAAAATAAATACATTGGTAACTAATTTTTACAGACTTCATGAAAATTGGTGGTTGAGTAGAGGCAAGAGTAATGATCACCTAGGGAGCCTGCTTTGGCAGGGGGAATGGACCCGATGAGCTCTTGAGGTACCTTCCAACCCCTACGATTCTATGATTCTACGATCTGAATAAATTTAAACCAAATTAAAAGTAAGCAGAACATGGCCATTGTGTATTCTGCTTTTCGACATAAATTACAGAAATCTGTGACATGTGAACAGGAATTCAATGATAAATAAGTAGTTATGGAATTTTTCTTAGTAAGCCTTTTGTATCTCTCTCTCTTATCTCAATTTTTCATGGATTCACTCAAAACCTGAAAGAATCAGATGGCTGGCCCTGAACTGCCCACAGAGGAATCATCACCAAGTGCTGACAGGCATGCAAAACCCACTGATATGAAAGGAAACCTGACAGCCGTGCTTGTCCTTTGCCTACGTACTTGGAATAAGGATCCTGCACAGACAAGTTATGGTATGCAGGACTAGGAGGGCTATATTCATGCCTAGCAAGCAATAGAAAAGTCTTTAGTCTTTGTTTAGACTGAGATCATGACTACAGCCCACAGATTGGAAAACTTGGATGCAGAGTTTGAGGAGTAGAGTTCACCTTCTCATGACATTTCAAAACATCCAGTGTATGCTGTTTCTTTTTCTGTGTGTTTTCTAAGACATTTCCATCAGTTTTACTTCCATTTCCTCCTGTATTTACTACCTTTGTTGCAGCCACTCCCTACTCTTCCCCACAGACATAAGATAGTTTTTCATATTTACTGCCTGGGCTTACTTACAATCTCTGAACTGATAAGTTGATTCACACCTTCAAGCCTCACCTTGGAGGGCTCTGTTTCTCTCTTAAATTTAAACTACCTTCCCACTGAAGGGTTTTTTTAACACCTTGCACAAAGAAGTTTGCACTTTAGAAACTGCTCGGTACTGTACTGCACGGACTAGACGGAAGCTACGAATGAAAGTAACAGAAGTAGTAAGAATTGACTCATTTTTAAAGTTATGATTGTTTTACTCAAACCTAACAGTCACTACGTAAAGGAGACAATTGTGTTATGTCGCCAGTTCTGATTCACTCTCCACTACTTTTGACAGGGTTTGAACTCTTAATGATACCATAGGATGCCAAGTTTTATGTAAAATGAAGCTGAGCAGACGAAGTTCATATTGGCACCCCGTCTGAGATAGAGCCCCACCACGAGGTTGGTGAGTGCAGGCTCAGAGAACTTGTTCATCCCAGACAGGTAATGAGTGGAACTGACGTTCTGCAAGTGCTAGCCAAGGATAAGTAAGGGGTATAGATAGATATAAATATAGAAGTTGGTAGTAGTTCACAGAGTACCTTGAGAAAGAAGAAAAAAAGATGGAATAGCAGCCATAATTTTAATGATAGAGAGCTCAAAACAAAAGAGTTCATGAGAAGAAGGTTAATTCCCACTGGAAATGAAAAACAAGATGACAGACGGGTCCAAGGAATAAATATTCAGTCTTGGTATAGCAAAAGTTAACAGTGAGCTGATCAAGGCTTGGTAATGCATCCATTATTCTTTCATACAGATTTTAGTAATTTGGGCAAAAGAAAGAAAAAAAGAGACAGCAAAATTTGCAGATGTCTCCTGCTTACCTCCCTTTACCCAGTGAGTTTGCACCAAGATCTGTGGAAGAAAAAATTTAATTTATTCAGAATTTCTCTTCCTCCACTGAACTTCAGGACTGAAGTTTAGTATTGTTTCTGACAGATAATATGAGGATGGTGAATATCGGAATGACAAATGGCATAAAAAGGTCTGCGTAGCTCAGCAGCCTGAAACGCTTTTTCAGATTCATAAACCATCGTCTTACAGCACTCCATATGGAAAGACTCTATCGTTTGCCAGTACAAAATATTGAGTTAAATCTCTGAAGTATTTTGTTTGGAAAAACGGTACACCAAGCTTAATCTTCAATCTCATTTAGTTTGGTGGGGTTTTTTTTTGATAGAGAGTGGTACGCATCAGAGTAGGACTGCATTTTTTATCATTAAAATATATGAGGAAGATATTGGTGACCATATCTAGTAGCCTGCCCCTCAGATGGGCCCTGCTGCAGCCAAAATAGCAGATTATATGAATCACTGGGTTTTTTTCTGTTGAGGCAGTTCTATTTCACCTATAAAAAGGAAGCTATCCCCCATGGTGTAAGCTAAAATATGCCTATGGCTCTGACTCGCAGTATAAGGAATCAGAAACAGATTTCTACCTGATGAGTTAATGACAGTATTAAAAAGACAATAAATTAAGCTCTTTTTTGGTTTACATGTGGATCTTATAAATTAAATTATCTAAACAAATAACATTAAGAAATTAATTAGAAGGGCTGTATTGAAAAAAATACTTCCTAGAAGGAAATCTTGTGCCATTTAGCTAAGTCAGGATGTTATTGTTTCAGTGAATTATGAAAGCATATGCACAGTTTAAGGATTCACAGGTTGTTAGTTATTAGGACTTCTTAAAAGATAGAATAAACCTTATGAATGGTTTCTGGAACCATGTTCTCTGACAACTGAAGGCAGACCAAATGTTTTCAGAATCACATCCTCTCCATCTTAAAGATGATATTTCTCGCAGCCTTGGATATTTTTACACTTCTGTCACTCTGAATGTAATTTCTGCATTTAAAGTTTTATTCAGGCATATCTATGTGCATATAGCTTGTAACTCATCCGACTCAGCCACGAATTTACTTTAGTGACATGCCTAAGTGAGCAGGTTCCTAGATACCTCATTGCACCCAACCCCCCTCCATAGTTTCCTCTCTGCACAGTAATTCCTACTCCTTTGGGTGCAGCTTGGTCAGACTTTTCCAGAATAAAATATACAGAATGAAGAGCACATGCAAAAACCTCAAAAGCACGTTAATCCTTGCTAGTCTGACCTTCAACAAAACAAAGCAATAATTTTAAGACCTAGAATGAAAAAGCAAATCAGAAACTCTTCAAGAACTTGATAAATAGACATCGTCTGCCTTGAAGTATCTTTTTTCAAGGGTGTGTCTCTCATTCACAGGGTGCAACTCCACTAGCTGATTTTCTGCTATATCCGTTATAATTTTTAATTGAAAACTCTTTGTTAGTTCTGAAACAAGTTTTATAAGCATTGCTGAACTTCAATTCCAATTCTTTGCTTTGAGAAGGATGATTAAAATACCTTTTCTGTGTTCTTTGTAGAATATGAACTAGTTTTTAGTGGTATAGCTGACAGGGGATATCACGGCAAGATCTTGAAATAATTCCTTCTGCTACGTTTAATTTAAAATCCCTGAAGTCAGGTAAGACGTTAATGAATTCTGGATCTTGCCTCAGATGTGCAAAAAACTTTGGTTATAAAACAATGTCATATGCATATTTGCTGACAAAAAAGAAATGAAAATTTGGACCTGTTTTCTGGGAGACGGCACATGCCGGATACAAAAATGTTAATAATGGGAAACAGTGCAATGAGCTTTGATTCAGAATCTGTTAAGTTTTATATCACTAAGCTATATGGACACCAAAGTAAAAATGAATACATAGAAAAAGATACATTAAACTGGATAATTATTATATAAAATTACAGAAACAAAATGTGAATAAAACCTTCCATTAAGATTACTAAAATAAAAACCTCTGTTCTCAGCAAAATAGAATTAGTGATGAAACATTATGTATCATAACTCATTCTATTTTTCAGTTTACAAGCCATGAACATATGTGCTTCAAATGAGAAGGCGTTATTTATTAACTCCTTAATGGGAAAGGAAAATAAAACATGGACAGGAAAAATAAAGAAAACTAAGTGGGAAAAAGCCACAGCAAAATATTAGACTAAATTTAAGCTAAGATAAAAGAGAACCAAACCATGAATAATAAATGCTGATCTCACTATATATCAAAAAGGACAAATCACAGCAGATTCTAGTGAGTGAAATGATTAATAACACAAATTCAAATCATAGTTACTTTCACTGAATATGAATAGGTCAAATTGTCTGGAGATGAGATGTTACAAATACACAAATGCATACCCTCGTGGTGGAGATAAACTAGAAACAAGCGCTTTGTTCACAGTAACACAGAGCATCTTGTTATCATTAATTCACTGTCATTGTCCTTATTCCCTCACTAGGGGCATGATTAGAGGAAAAGAGAGACACGAAGCTTACGGGGGGTTTGAGCCAGAATTATCAGGCAGTATTGTTAAAAAAGAAAACAAGCTGTGCTCAGCTCATCCCATTGGATCTCATAATTAGGTACTCTAGTGTTCTGGGTCTGCCAGAAGTCAGGCACAAGTTTTTGTAGAGTTCAGGTGATGGACAGCATGAACAAGCCCCAGAAGACTGATGCACACCCCTCCAGAGCTCCTCGGTCCCCTGCCAGCACACAGTCAGGTGCGGACAGAAGGGTATCGATGGCTCCAGCACACAAGTGAGGAGAATAAAGAAATCCACAGTAAAGGAATCCTACCTCTGAGGAGTTTAGCAGACTAATTTTTTTGACATTTCTATTGATAATTCCCACTGTGGCTTAAAGGTTAACAAACTGTTCCGATAATAGGGACAATACGCTCTGATGTCTAAAACAGTGGGCTGTCCTGTTTCACGGTGAAATAGCTTGCCATTAGGGAGCAAGGAGACTGGTGAAACAGAAATCTGTAAGAAGAAACAAGTAAAAGGCACAAAAATAGGTGTATCAGCTAATGCTGGTGGGGAAAAGACAAAAAGGTAAGACAAAAGCCTGAAGTGCCCGAGCCCTTTTCCGAAGGTGCAGCAGTACTTTCTGTTCGCTAGTCCTGCTACAACTTTATAAATCACAGAACATTAGGAGTTGGAAGGGACTTCAAAAGATCATTTAATCCAGCCCCTAATCATTACCTAATATAACAGAAATGTTCACTAAGTGATAATCCAGCATCAGACAAAAAAGCTTGAGTCTATTCCAGACCACTCATAAGAAAAAATATAACTATGTTCTATCTCAGATATTGTGTCTAAACAGCCCTTAGAGACCTCCAACACCAGGCACTCACTAATGTTCCCCCACTGAGCTGCTTCCGTGTTTTAATTATTGGAGTTTTTCCCAGTGTTTTATCCAAACATTCAGGTAGAATTTGGGTCTGTTGCTGCTGGGTACTTCCCTTCCTTTTTCCAATGACCTTGTACAACCTTGAAGACTAGTGTCACAGCCCCTGACATTTTCTCATCTTTAAGCTAACCAGCCATAATTCATATTTATCTTTCTATGACACATTTTTAGGTCATGTTTTATAATACATCAGTCATTCTTTCTGCTGCTTCCTAGACTACAGCAAGTCCACATTTCCTTTGAAGTGAGGAGATAAAAATGGAGACAAAAGTTTCAACAGACTTTACTAAAACTTAATCTTGACCTTTACAATTTATTCTCATACAGAAGTCTAGGTGTAGATATGTATGTGCATGTATATTTACAGACATGAATATATTCTAAACAAGAACAGATCGTGGACGGCTGACTGTAACAATTAGTATGCACCATACAGGCTCTATTCCATTTTAGGCTGTGTTCTTTATACATGGGAGAAACTCAAAGCACTTCAAAGGTTATAATTATTAGGTACAATGATATTAGTGATTTTCCATGAGGATTCCCATGTTATTTATCCAAACCTCTGTCAGAGTCACCTACGATGAACTATACTTTCCTCAGATGCGTACATTTATCTGGCTTTGCCCCTCTAGCAAACCAAGGATGCAGGTGCATATTCTCTATCTACCACCAGATGAGAAAAGCAATGAGTTATCAGGTTGAAAAAGCTAATCTAATATTATTTTGAGGAAGGCTAACTCTCAGTTCAACAGCCTCCTCATTACATAAGTACAGTAGCTGTCAGTTTATTAGCAGGTTATTAGCAACACTGGGGTGGGAAGGAAGATGCAAAAATCTGCTGGGAAACACAGGAGCTTAACTTTGAGTTGACAAAACCTGAAGTCACAGGTTAAAAATTATCCTGAAGAGGAGTCAGAGTTCATCTACTTTACACTTTGAAGTGTCTCACATGAAGAACACAAACCAATGCAGATTTATTTGATAAGTATTGTTTATGGAATATGCTTCTATAGGGAATTAAAATGCCTCAGAACACCCTGTTTTAAAGCTGCATGTGCAACGTTGTGTCTCTTTGTGGGCATGTAAATTAACACCAGTGATTTAAAAGATCATGGTTGCAATAAAGGGAGCTGATGCTTCATGTACTAAAGTGAGGTCAGCACGGGCCTTCCCTTCAGCCATCAGGTGTGACAACCAACCACAAAGCTGTGGTTCAGGCATCGCAGCCCAGCTTGCCTTCTCAAACTGACAGGAAGGAGCTACAATAGTGTTAGAAGTTGCTATAGAAGTCTGGTGATGGGTCTGAAAGATCTTACGCAGTAATTGCAAAAGCAATGTAAAACTTGCTTAGGATGTCTCTTGGATCATGGTGCCTAGAACTGAGCAAATTTGTTGCAGTGCACTTTTTGAATGCCAGTGCCACCAGCAGAGCCCAGCAGTTGTCCAACACCAACCTACTTGAATGGGAACCTTAGGAAGAGCCTACTATCTGAGTAGACAAAACAGATAATCAGTTCATTTTTCACACTGGAGATCATCTCTTAAAACCAGAGAACACATTATTTTGGCTTAAATGTAACCCAGAGAACCTTGATCGGTCAGGCTGCTCTGTTACACAAATCTGTCAGCTTCCAACAGGATTATTCCTAATGGTATTTATAAAAAACTATCTAAAGCTGAGTATTCTGTCAGGATGATAGTGACAATGGTCCATATGGTTCAAAATGAACCCAGGAATGATGTAAGGAAATCCCAACCTGCACTCTCTTATCATTGAGGGGCACAAATTTTGATGTACTGTACTTGAAATACAGCTGCTATCATCAGCTTTTGTGATCACTTGGCTGTTGTGTAAAACAGTCACAGTTACTATTAGCACATTTTCCTTTCCTGGGAAAGAACAGCATTCTACAAGGTCTTTATATCATTCCGCTCAAGGCATTTCTGGACAGTCAGTTCCACTAACAAATATGTCAGAAATGGAAACTACTCACTGTAGACAGATTTGGACAGAATTAAGTCCTGCTTTTCACATTTGCCAGGTATCCATTGGAATACAGCAGCACCCAGTAAAACCAGAAGAAGGTTGTATGACAATAAAAAAGACCTCTTCAAAAAGGCTGACGCTCCGGCCCAGACAGAACTACTACCCTCCTTCCTCGCCTCCTTCAGCCAGGCAATTTCCAGACTCCTATAGAATCAGCCACAAGTGCTAAGAGCTGTCTGAACAAATGGAGTTGGGCAGCACATGATTTCACCAAGTAACAATTGCAGGCTTTAGATAATTAAAGGGCATTAATCATCAACAGAGATTAACGAGGGAAAAAAAAGTAGCTGCAAAAATACTCAGTGCCATCCTACACACCAATGCCCAAGGTTTACTTAGGTCTTCTCATTCATGTTCATGAAGGCAAGTGAAATAAGCCCCACTGTCCCTGGGGACACCTGTGTTACTGCAAGACTTGGTCCCTACAGCCTGCTTCTTTACATGCCTCTTCAGTGTCGTAAAATACTTCTCTTTCAAGATGCAAGCAATTCCCTGTGCTCCCATGACTCACGTTCTTTACCTCTGGCAAGTCCTCTCACACTTCTCTGTCTTACAGTATTACACTTTGAAAAGGTGACCGTGAGATGGGCCTGCCTCCAGTTTGGGAGAGGCTGGCCTTGGGATGGCTGCAGGCTGTCCAGAAGTATTTTGATGTCTTTATCAGCACTCCTCTCCATGGTGTACCATGGAGATGTTCCCTTTGGATTCACATAAAATATACGCAGCAATATCAGTTGGAGTTCATAGGAAGAGTGAAGGAGAAGGGGAAAGATCTATGAGTGGTATGACATACCCTGCAGAGACTCACAGAGTTGCCTCCAGAATTCATTCTAACATTGGTAAAAACACCACAAACAGTCTCTACTGGGCCAGAGTCATCTGGAGACACCATGCAGTGGGAATGAGCTGGGCAATTGGGACCCCTCTGCTGAACAGGGAGCAACCCCCGGTCTCACATTAGGTTATGTGATAGCACACACCTGGAGTACACACGACAAACGGAAGTAGGGCACACAGAGACAAGAGAAATGCTGGGGCCAGTGTTTGGCAACACACTCCCAAACTGCTCATCGTCACATTCCTTGGATGAACAGGTTAATAAGCTCCAGCCGAGACTCAGGAAGGAGAAGCTGTAGAGCAGCCACGGTGCCATGCTGGCAAGGGCAACAAGAGCTTCAGCTGGGAAGCAAGAGATGGCAGCTAATGAGGAGATGAAAGACCCCTTAGTTCTCATAACAAATGAAAGCCTGTCGTTGTCTCTTGCCACTTCTCATTCCACTCGCAATGTTGGCTTCAGTATCTCTTCGTGTGTCTCTGTTTCTATGGTTACTCTGTAATTGTGCATGTACAGTACTCCTCTCCAAAAAGGTGGAGAGATCCACATTGTTCATCTTGCTCCAGTTGTGGAAAGGATATTTGGTGTACGGTGTTTCTTGCAAGAAATACTTTTCCACAGATGTGGGGCAGCTAGCATCTAAAAACCCTTAGACCAAGCCAGAACAAAGGTCCAGCCAGCATCAGTTTCTGGCAACGGCAAAGAGCTCGTGCCCAGGGAGAAGTGTAGGAACATGGCAAGACTGCTGGGGCACAACCCCAGAAAAATTCCAGCCTCCACTAAATTGTGGTTCAGAGATTTCCTGGGCCAGGGTCAGCATACTGGATGGATCTGTCTTCTGTTGATTGATCCATTTCCTTCCTAGGCAAAACTTTTAGCACACCAGGCTCCTGAGGCAAGCAGAGTGGATTGGGTATGTGTTGTGTGAAAGAGCACCTCCTCCTCCCGGACTTGTGTGCTAAAAACTGAAAGCTGTTTCCACTGGCTTAATGCCACTAGCCATATGCTTACTGAAATCTGGTGCTCTAGTGCTGATTGGGAGTACAGTGTTACTGCACCAGAACAGGTTCCAGTTCTGTCAGCGTACAGTCTTTTTACATGTGGATTTCTGAAAACATTTGATCACAGAACTCAAATTGTACAAAAGACAACTGAAGACCAGGCTTAATAAATTAGGTAATCAGAAATAGAGCTTAGCTAACACTTTCAGAAACATTCTTTAATGCAAGTCTGTAACAAACTTAGGAAAAGACTGCAGATGCCCAGATTGCCTCATCTGTTTTCAACGGCAGAAATATTTCCCCTTGTCGTAAGAAGAAACTTGGTTCCAGTCTTGATCAGTTCAGCAGCTTGAGTTTGAACCACTTAGCCTCATCTCAGAATTCATTGTCAATGCTCAGCCTTCTCTGCTTTGGGGCAGAGCTCACGAAACGTCTTTTTCTTCCTTCCCTTTTTTTTTCCCCCCACCCAAACAAAACATATTTTGAAAACCATAAACATCTTATGAGATTAATTCCTTTCCCCCACTCACCCCTACCCAGCCCTTTTAACTCCAATGTCTCCCAGCTGCATTACTACTAATAATATATTTGGAAATAGGTCTAGTAATGGCTTTACTAAAGCAAAGTAGAAGACACTGGCTGAGAAACCTTTAGCTGCACATTTCAATAATTCATATTTCATTTAAATCCTACAGATTTGCCCTGTCCCTTTGCTGGATGTTTTCTAGAATAATCAGTGCCCTACCACATGTAAGCTATCATGCTGAGTTATCATCAGCATGCAATTGTATAGATTCTGGCATAGTGAGAGACATGCTTGGCTGCATTAGGCAGATATGCAACAAGTCATATTTGCTAAACTGAATCTGCAACAATTAAATAGCAGTCATTGTAACTCAGCATGATAGCTTAAAATATATATTTTTGCCTTAAAATATTCAGATTTTATCACATTGTTTGATTGACTTTGGGATATGGGGAGAAAATAAATGGGAAAAATAAAAAAAAAGAGGTAAATTTTCCCTACGCTAAACCAAAAGCTTCACATGAAAGCTTTGGGACAAAGGGAAACAGAGTCTTTAACAGGCACTCCTCAGTGAAAGGGAACTTGGACACTGGTACAAACAGGTCCTCTCGGAGACTCAATTTACACTGCTTTCCCAGAAGAGGATAAGCAAACCACAACCCTCTCCTCTTAGATGTTAAATGCTTTCTCAGTAAAGCATACGAGTCCTGTTCTGCTCCAAAGCTGCAACGCCTAAAGCAGCAGTCGGAGCTGAGCTACCCTTGCAGTGGGATAGCTGAGCCCCAAGAGAACTTTCTGAAGGACTATTTCACCTCCTGCTTTATCTTCTTAATTATTTTGCAAGTAGACTTGGCAGACACCTGGCAGAAACCCTTTGCTTCCCTCTGAGGGAAACTGGCAAATTGACATTTGCCACTTCGCAGGAGTCATTTAACAAGGTGAGGCATCACAATGTGCTCTTACCTTACATCCCTAAGTTGTATGTTTTAACAGATTTTATTCTGCTTCTGATCATGGCAGAATCAGGAAAGCATGGTAAAGGTCAAGGAAGGTCATTGAAATCAGCTCGTTTGCAAGGAAACATATTGTTATCTTGGTCTACAGCATTTCAAATGACAGAAAGATATTTATTACTCTTCATCCAAATAAATCTGTCAAAGTAATTCTCCAGTTTAGGAACCAATTAGAAATAGCACATGAAAAGAAGTACCTTTTCCTGCCTTTTAATTTCCTAAATGTTAGCAGCAACCTGAGAATTTCTAAAGAGGGATCATATCAGCATGGTACTTGAAGTTTCACTATTCTTTTCATCATTTTACAGAGAACTTTTTGGCTGCAAGCACTCACAACACAAAATTACCTAATGCTTAAGGTTAGATTTGGTTCTTTTAAACATCCATGTGATACTAAATAATAAAAGAAACCAAAGCTATCAGTACGTTATTTTTGAAGCACCACAATATGCTCATATCAAGTATTTTCTATTGTGCTGTTTTCAAACTATTACAAACCAAGTAAGATATAGTGCAATTGCAGATGTGCCAGTATAAACCCCCACGTTTCTGAATTCTAGAGAGAGAAATGAAAAACTGATATTCAGAGAATTCATTTTGATGCACTGACAGCTATTAAAATAATTTCCCTGTTCTATAGTGACAGCTCAACTAACAGAGTGTTAAGGTATGATACAGCCCAGTGCAAAAGTACCGATGGGTGTTCTTCCACTGGGGCAACTTCCCTGCTCTATAGCATTTATTCCCACTCCATGCAGTAGTTTATTCATTGTGAAAATGAGTGTATGGACAAGTGACCTCCTCTTCCTTGGACACTTGAACAAATGTACAGGATAAAAAAAATAAAATCCAAACTTTCAATATCTAATGAATCCAGACCCTCTAAAGCAGAAACTGATTAGAATCGTCCTTTGAGGCTGCTTTTGAAAAAGACAAATCTGAAGGAATTACCATTTTACCACCACAGTTCACAGTGGTGGTTCAGCAGTTTTGTAGGTGAGCAGTTCATATGTTTCCACTAGAGAACAAGAGCTCCCGAGTATGGGAAGGGAGAGTCACTGCAGCCAAGGTAAGAAAACCTGAATCAAAGCTCAGAGGCAGGAGTGATGCATTCACAAGAAGTCTCTGCTCACAAGCAACCCCATGAATGTCATTTCCCTTCACTAACCAGATTTCCACATCTTTGGTCATACTGTTTCCAGGAATTCCAAACTTTTTAAATTAACTGAATTCTGTCACTTATTTTAGTTATTTCTATTTCCTCATACACACTTCAACATCTACAATAAGAAGCCCTTTAATAGTATTCTGAAAATGTTGAAACTGCATGCATATGTAGAAATGAATCAAAATTTGGTAGTCAGAGAACAATGATGAGAATATATTGGACTATCTACCACCAGAGCTCTGGAGAAACTCGATAACAGACTACCAGTTAGTACTTAGTATAAGTGGGACAAACAGGAAGGAAGAAAATAAAGAAACATTTATGGAGAGCTGGCCTCATGTTTTATGCCTGGAAATTCTGGCATAGCTTAATTTGCTAAAAGTATATATCTATATCTATATATATATTTTAAGGAATAGCCAAGACTTTTGACACCTACACAGCTAAAGATAGGAGTGTTGGGAGACTCTCTCTCCCTTCTGCAGATCCATTGGTTTAGACACAGGAAGAAATTTCCAGAAGGCACTGGTAAACAAAGGAATGTCTGGAAGGAAAGTCAACAGATTGGTATGTGAACTTAGATGAAACACCACCTGAAAATATTCCATTTCATTCAAGAAAAGGAAACAAGAGACATTGTAAGATTTCAAACATATTATCTGTGCAACTTATGAGCATATACAATATAAATATGGGGAACTGCAATAGCAATTTAATGATACAAATGAAAGATTTTATGAATTTTAACTAGTGGGAAGCTTCCACACTCAGGAGAAAACAAGAATGGAGAGTAGATGCTGTACAAATCCAGCCACATCTGGCAAGGGAGAAAATCTTGGCAGTAGGAATTACCTTCAGCAAATCAGATATCTCTGATAGGAAAGGATTCTGAAAGAGGACAGACACGGATAAGGACAGCCATAAATGCACTTTTTTGCAGCCCTGATCTGATAAGTCTCAGACTAAGAGAAAACAGCTGACAGAAACATAAATATGACATAATCAATGCTACTGTAGGGACAGAGGAGATTTTGTTTCTGCTCAGATGTTTGTTTGTTTTGCAGGAGTGAGTGGTAGCTGAAGTCATATTAATAAACTTTAATGGATGTCAAAACATTGCAGAAGATTTCTGGTATGATTTCTTTTTTTAAGCAGACTACTCAGATTTTAAACACTCCATATTTAGGACTATATTCAAATAATTAATTGTATTTTCAGATGTGCAAGATAAGTAATACAAAATCCATGTTCACAATATACGATTATTCAAGCCTGAAACTTTTTTCCCATTTTGGAGAGAACTCATGAAATTCAAGCTGGGATTTGAGATCTGAAGAGGGGACACCAATACAAGATTTGCAGAGAACTAATTTTATCCACAGCACACCCTGAAGGGCACCTTCCCCATCACACATGGGAGGAATGCATTCACATTTCTGGAAGGTGGTTTTATGATCAACTGAAGAAAGAGAAGGTTCCTGCCCTGATTCCTAGGAATGCTGCCTGAAAAAAAAGACACTGTACTTGTGTTTAAGGTGATTATTCTTATTTTTTGAGTGTTTCTTTCAAACGCTTGACAGTATTCTTGGCATCAAGTTAGAATTTAAAGTGGTGGCTCAAAAGCTTCACCTACAGCCATTGTTTAATGTAACAGCAACTTGACAGCGAGTTTCTTTTGTAAGGGAAAGCAATTTCCTCTGTGGAGCTCAAGCACAATGGAAAGCAGTGGAGGTGGCACTGACATCTGCTGGCACTGCCCAGTGAGAAAGCAACTGCAAAATCCATCCTTTAACAAAAAAAACCCCAAAACTTTTAAACACTGTACTACAAATTCTTAGTTGTCCCTTCTTTCAATGTGGAGCCTAGCTTGGTGGACAAAGATATACATTTATTGATCTATAACAGAACATTCCCCCAACATATGCCTATTAGATAATGACCCTTTAAATCTAGGTTTGTAAAACTTTTAAACTAAGAGACAGTGCAAAAAACCCGAGGCACAACAGCTCCATTACCTGTTGCTTTGAGGGTTTCTACATTGCGTGCAGTTAATTTTAGAAATTCATCAAACCGGTCATCTTCAAGGTTTTATGCTCTGCCAATGCATGTGAGCATGGGAAACCCACACTAGTGTACCCGCTCCGAAGCAGGGTGTAGGTACACAGGGATGTCCAAAAGCAGGTATGGACAATGCATGGGCACAGCCTCTATGCATGTACACATCTGCTCAATTAATTGCCATTTTAAAAGGAAACCCATGTGATTCCTTGTGTTTTAGTTCCAGTATCAGGACTAAAGCTGTTGAAGCTGAGTCAAACTCAAAACATGACCAATATATACCGGGCTTTGAAACAAATATAAGCAGCACAGATAACCTCTGTAGACTAAACTCTTGCAGGATTACAAGGGCAATTCTTTGTTACCTCAGAAGCTCAGTTCGTTAGCATGTGAAAACCCTGAAAAGACACTTCAGGAGAGAGCTGATCGGTATACATTTCCTGCCCCTGTACCACCACCTGCCTGCCAAAAAACACACACAAAATTTATTATTATGTCTGTGGAAAGAGCCTGGAAAGAAGGGAAAAACATTTTGAAGGTCCATCTGAGGCTTTATCAAATTGCCTTTAAGTTAGATAATCAGGCTTTAAAGTCAAATTTAATTTCATTTAGACTCAAATACTTTTACATTTTTTACAGAGCATTTGCATAGTGACACCAAATGCAGGAGTAAAGTATTCGAAAATATCTTTTACAGTTTAAAAAAAAATAATAAATCTGCATTTTTTCATCACAGCAGGCAGGACAGAGCAGAGCTTGGAGAGGAAGCCCTGCCTCAGCCTGGCACTAAGAACAGCGAAGCGTGACTGACCTACTTATGCCACTTCCAGTAATTAAGTACCACATCTGTCCTTCAAATGGTGCACATAATGAACAGTAAATCAGAAGTAGAGAGGTTTGTCTATGTCAGAGGAGTCAGTCCTCAGAAAGACTCCTTGTATCACCAAATTCTTTTACCTTTTAAGGGGAGAGCAATTAGGGCAATTGCTGGGTGCTCCAGGCCTGACAGCAGGAGATGGTGCGGGTGCAGAGTAGGCAGTGGTGGGGTCGAGAGCAGGCAGGGGCTTCAACAAACCCCCAGGCTCCTGCCTGCATCCCAGCAGCCCACCCTGGCCCAGCTTGAGCCTGGGGCGCAAGTTCTCAGTTGCTGCCAACAGCCTTTGCAGCAGCTGCAGTGGGGTTTATGGCAGCTGGGGATCCAGCCCCATCCTCCTGACCACATGAAATGCGCCTGGGCTGACTGTCCAGGAGAAGGTACATCCATGAGTTCATCCCTTCTGCCAGGAGCTGGCTTTACAGCCTTGGTTGCATAGTTCATTACATCTCAAACCACAAGAGGAGCCTGAAGATACCACACCTCCCCGTGCCAATGAGGAGCTACAGGCACAGAAGGGGTGATGCTCCTTGAAATACAATACCCCTAATAGGTATATTGTAAAATAAAATCAAAGTGGATGTTGCCATTTATTATTTATGTCATGTTACTCCTTCCAGCACCAGAAAAGATTCACCATCTTCTCTCAGCACGAGCACCTCTTGCCCCACAGATCTGGCAATTTAAGCAGGTCATGAGGGCTGTAAGGACCTTTCCACAAAAATCATTCACTCCCTTGAAAGCTGTTTTAACATCGCTGAAATTTTTAATGAATTCAAGTCAAATCTGTCAGATTCAAATCAGGTGCAAGTCTCAAACATTTATTAAAGCCATTTCACATTTCCAAAAACTATTTCAATGTATGGTTTCAAAAAAGTCTATTTTCTTTTGAAATTTGGTTAAATTTAATTGTAGTAATGGGAATTAAAATTTCCTAAATAGCAAAATCTTCTCTCATTCTGATCAAATAGTATGGTTCAGCAGATGCTGAGGTTTTTAATGTGGGAAAAGGAAAAAGTAATTTTTTAAGAAATTGATGTAAAGGTGTGGCAGGGAAAAAAGCAACAGACATTAGAATTGCTTCCCCTCTGCCTCTGATAAACTCTATACATCGCTGAAGGAAAAAAAAAAAGTACTGGGCTGTTGGTTTGTTTTTTGGGTTTTTTTAAGAGATTTATTTTCTTGCTTGGAGGTTGCCCAGGAAGCTTTGATCCTGCCTGCATTTATCTATGAAAATACCTTGAAGACCAGGAGCATCACTATTAATCTGTCGATTACCAGAGCACTTTGAGGCAAAAAGAGGTGCTCTGGAAGAGCAAACAGACACAATCTCAGGAGTTTCCTCTTTGGTGAAGAGACCAACTAACTCCTTTCAATTTGAGATTGTGTTTGTTTTATCCCTCTCCTATGCTTTCTCTAACAACTTTGAGAAATCGGAGCGTGAGCCAAGAAAACATAAGCAGAATTTAAGGCATTTAGGTGTATCGACTAATTGCCTAAACTCAGAGGTTATTGGAATTCACTAAGAAAGAAAACATTTGAAAATAATGACTATCAAAGAAAAGAGGAGTACATCAGAGAAGAGATCCTACATCTTGTGCATAGCTTGGAAAAGACCTCAGAAGTTTTGACAGATCAGGTTCCCTTAGAAAGATGATGCTAAATCAGGTTATACTAAATTGCTTAAATTCAAGAGGCTGTAAAGTAAACCTTAGAAATCAGACAGCATCTTCACTTTCCTCCTTCATTTGTGACTAAGTATTTTTTCACAACACGAGAGGAGGGGAAAGTAAAAATGAAAATAAGGGAAAGCTAATGACAAATTGTAAAAGGGAAGAAAAACTGAAAATATTTTTGATGTCTTCATAGGGCAAAGATTTAAATTAAGAATATATGAACTTTATCCTTCCTCAGAAAAATGAAAATATCCTTTGCACCAGTAGTTTCACCTGTTTTTATCATTTATCCATATATCTAAGTGTTTACTTGACTGCTTATAAAAAATATTTTCAAAATAGGACACTGTTGGTCTGGTTTTTTTAAAGACTTGATATAGAAAGTCTCTACAACACCTCAAGTACTACCTGTAATAAATACTTCATAAAATACCCATAAAAAATATACTTCTAGGAGAAAGCAGGGAGCTGTTAAAGTAGTCTATGATGCCACTGTTACTTACATAAGCCCAAAAATCAGTGAGAATTTATGACAAGAGATACAGGCATGCATAAAACCGTACATAAAAAGCTTAGGGCTTGATTAGTATTTCATGAAGGAAAAAAATATTGTCTTGATGAGGAGTTTAGAAATATGATCAGCTATGTGATGCAAAGCATTTTCTCACACAGCTGACATCATCTTCAAAGAATACCCCAAACATTAGGTAAAAACCTGTATCACTCTATAACAGTACCCCAACAATAGCATACCATACTTGGGAACAAGGGGCCCAAGGGAGCCATGTCCCACGTGGAAGATGCAGGGATGCCTAACATTACAACTGAACATACTGAAAAGGAGCTCAGTGTTTTCTCATAACTGAGAGACAGAGGAGATTATCTGGTACGTAGTCAGGTATCTCAACTTTCAGATTAAAAGCAATTCACCTTATTCAACACAATTCCTCAGTCTGGATGTGCCACAGACATAGTGGATATATTAAATATAGTCTATTCTATATTCAATATATCCACTATGTGGGAAATCACTGTCAGGTGAAGTAGCACTGCAGCCCATGGATACTCCACACAGGGAGAAAACCCCTGGAAGTGCTTCTTAATTGAAAAAATATTGTGATTTCAGAGCACCATTTCCCCCTGACCCCACGTGTTACAGCTGGGATCTGAGACTGGGATAGATTATTCTGGCAGTCAGTCTCCACAATCCCTTTCTGGGATCAATTGACCTTCAGGCTCATAATTTAGTATCCACACAAATAGAGTAAAGCACAATATCCATCTCACTGTAAATCTAGCTGTGCCACATGTAATTCCTTTTTTACTACAACACACAGTCATAGTCATCCTTATCATCAGTAAAAGTGATGTAGAGCTTATTGTGGTGTTTGAAAAAAAAAATCCAGAGATTACTGTACAGCAATATCAGAGCATGAAAGAGATTTAAGATTGCTTTGCTTAAGCTTTACGGATGGCAGACAACAAAAACAATAAAAAGGTGGAAAAAAAAACCCCAAGCCCTCTCATGGTGTTTTCTCAAGTGACACTTGTAATATTAGGACTCTGCTATTATCCTTGTATAGGACAGACCAGATACTGCTGTGTAAAATCACTGCACTTCTGAGGTCAAAAGACCTCTGCAGAATGACACCGGCTGTATGGAGATCCCACTGTAGCCAGTATTACCCATAAGACCAGGCATAAATAAGGAATTCTTTAAAGTACATGCTGATTGCTGCAGATAGCATAGCTTCATGGAAGTACAAAGTGGTAGGACAATTTCACCTCATCCACAGCTGCCACGAATACTGAAGCTGAAATCTAAAATGGTAGAGGGAAAGAAACAAATACCTGCAGCTTCTCTATGTAAGCTATGTTTTAGTAGAAATGCACCTTGTTGTCTCAAGAGAGAATGAATAGAATGAAGTCCTTTGGCTGGTCCACAGAGGAAGTGTAGGTGATGAAATGCTTCCTTTTGGCTTTGGAGTCTGAAAAATGTCTATTCAGTTAGGTAGGTCTTGGGTCACGTCCCAGGAGAACTGTGGTATCTTGTTAGCTCATCTATTATAATACTTTGGAAGAAATGAATTGTAGCTTTTTGCAGAGAAACTCCTAACAAGACAATTCTGGAAGTAAAATTTTTGGCATAACATGAATTTTTGAAGGTCAGGCTGTACGGCTAGAGTAGACATGTTCAGACTTCTGAAATGTTTATTTGTTCAAACTTCTGCTGAGGATTTCATGAGGAAGAGGCAGTTTCTGAGATTCAGCAGACCCTCTGGCTACAAAGTTTTGCTGATCATGTCTGAAAACTTTGGCAGTTAGCAAATGTTTTGCTGCATATAAAAGCCATAAATACACTTTGCTGCTTCTACTACTACTTCTTTCTGATTATCTCAGGCAAACAATAAACAAAGCTTTGAGTTAACTGAGTATGTGAATCTCAACTGATACTACAAACTAGCAGATGGCAGAAAAGAATGGAGGAAGGAGCAGTGTTCCTCAGTTGTAGCTCTAACAATGAATGAGATCGAATACTTTCTGCTTGTTAATAAGAAGAGCCAGCTGCAGAACAATGTAAAACCCATCATATCTTGCTAAATAAAATCTTCACTGGAAGGCTGGAGGACAGATTAGAGGAGCTTCTTTTATGGACTTACACTGTGATAATTTTTCACTCTTCAGATCGAAGAGTACAATCCTGGCTGATCCATTAATGTGATCACACACCCAGGCCTAAACCAAATAATAAAAATTATCTGCTTCAATGGGATTATTTACACAAATGAGGGATTGTAGAACAAAAGCTTAAGTAGCCCACCTATGTGGGGTTCCCTGGGAGTCCTTAGTGACATCTTCAGAGAGGGGTTTCTTGCAAGTGCTATGCAATTTCATTTAAGGGGATGGGTCAGACTCTCAGCTGATGCAATTCAAAGTAGTATTGTTGATCTTAGCTGCTCTCTAAGGTCTCCCCTGTAAAGATCTGACCTGTAGAACTGGCTGTATATTAACACAGTGCTATCTTTTTATACTTCCACAACAGATAGGCTTAATAAGCCATCTCTTTTCAGAGTGTTCTTGCTATGAAACAAAGCAGAAACACAGTCTGCAATAATACCAAGGTCAACATGTACTGCAAAGAAACAGGAGAGTATTTCACCAGAGAATCGAAAGGATGCTAAATATTTTAAGAATCTGCTGCTTAAATAAAAAGAAACCTCCTGTGCATTAAAAATACATTTATTAATCCTATTCAGGATTCAACAGCAGATGACTTCTAACAAAAGAAAACTTAAAAGGACTTGTCTGTTACCAAAATGGGTAGGTATATACGACTGTCTTTGGTAAATGTAGCAGAAATCATGAAACACTTTAGAAAAGGGTTTGGATCCCTCTTTTCTATTAAATATTTAGTCTATGTTACAGCTTAAGCAATGACAGTGCAAGGAGAGAATTTAAAGAGCAAGACAAGAAGAAAAAATTGTGCACACCTCAAGGCGTCCTAGCTAATTTATGCAGATGGAACTGTTAAACAAATAAATTAAAAAGACCCCCACTGTCTGCACTTGACAGAAATGGAAAGAATTTTCTTTACTCTCAGTTGACTCCTCTTAGTTTTCCTCTCCTTCCCTTAGTGATTATGAGTCAGAAATAACCAATGGTAGAACAAACTTGAAAAGTTTTCAGGTTCCCCAAAAAAGGAACCTGGTTTTATTTATGCTACTGTGGAGTCTGGAATGAATTCACCTCTTAACTTTCCTCCTGTCCCCCAGATAAACTTCATAACATGAAGCATTGTCCTTTCTCAGGCTGTCACATTTGTACTCTTTTTGTAATCTTTTTATCTTTGCATTTCTGTGTTTAACTCTTTATCTCAAATGTTTTGTTGGGTTTTTTCCATTCTCCTCCCCATTCCCCCTTGGGAGAAGAACACTGAGCAAGTAGCTGCATGGTGCTTAGTTACTGGCTAGGGTTAAACCATGATGAGAAGAGACAAAAAGACAACTCATTTTTGCGAATAATGGAGAACTCTACTCTTGTTAAAACAAATAACCACAGTGATAACAAATACTCAGCACCAGACTTTGAATCTGCTCTACAAATATGAGTCTTCCCGAAACATCTTACCTGTTCCCATCAATACCTGCCTAGATTGGAAGAATTCAGAGAACTGTTTTTATCATCAAGGTCTCATCTGCCTTTGGAGCGTGTTTGCTCTGAAATTACTGATAGTGTTTAAAGGAAACACAGCATGACCTGACTGATGTGTTACACTGTGAAAATATTATTCTGAGAGATGCCACAGCAATTTCCAACAGCAAGTAGCTTTATAACACAGGATACCCTCTCTACATCATGTTAGAGATTTTGGTGGGCACATTTTTTAATGTGTATTGAAAACCCAGACTCCAGACTTTGATCACAAAAGGCAGATGGGAGGCTGTGAACTATGATTTTTGCTTAGCACTTCTATGGAAAAGCCCTGTGCTGCCTTTAAAGGCCAAATCAGTACATATCCTACACCTGTGTTCCTTTTCTTTCTTGTCCTTGTTTATCTGTATATATCTCTCAGCAGAAAATGTCAGAGCACATATAATCTGAAACAGATACTGACTCCAAATGACCCATAAAAACAGTTGGCTTCTCTTTATGGACACCAGAAGCCCAGTAGACACAGGTGATAAGACACCCAGAGTCAAAATCTGACGACTGATGTATGAAGGAGAAGAGCTGAAAGAAGGTCTTGACACGTAACACTGGAAACCAGGCTGGGTTCCTGTTCCTATGAAACACCCCGTTTAATCTGCTGAGGAGTCTCACTAACAGGAATAAAACTCTTTGAAGCCTAATGCATGAATCAATACACTTGGATCAATAGCCCTGAGTAAGGAATGCTACTGATATATGCCCAGAACCATCAAAACATGTTGCACATCACGTTTCTAACAACACCTGCCCTCAACTGTGTTCGTGCTGTGGAGCACGAAAACACTGGGAAGAACGAGCTACCAGGATAGCACCAGATGCAGCTACCAGGAGCGGTTGTTATTAACCCATTATCAGCATGATAGAGATTCAGAGGTTCTGATTGTATATTACAAAACTTTTTCCTCATATGAATACCACACAGCCAAGTACTATGAAATATTATGTAACCCACTACATTAATCCATTCATTCCTTTAATGTGATGTGTGGACATATCAGAGAAACAAACAAACAGAAGTTGTTTTGGCTTGTTTGTCTTAAAGATAAAAAGAAACAAAATGATAACAAATATAATAAAATATTAAATTTTATTAAATCCTAAAAAGGACCACCCAGGTACTTCTAACCCTGCTTATCCTTTAAATCTTCCAACCTCTGTTCTTTATAAAAGTGATATAGAAATCCCACAAATTGTTAAAGTTACTATTACAATCCAGAACTGTGGGAAACAGAAATATGGAAAACATCTTGGACGTCTAAAGGCAAAGTAAAGTTATATAAAGAATTAAACTTGCAGATCAAACCCACTGCTAAAAGACTGGTATAAATTAGCATTCTTGTGTCAAGTATCTGAAACACCTGAACTTATCTTTTAGCATCCAAAGTTAAAAGTGGAACAAGTGGCTTTGCTTTCAGAAGGACAAGTATTTTGCATAAAATGAAATATTCATAAAACCACATGGCTATAAAAATAGGTAATTTATCACTGCAATCATAAAAACCAGGGGCCGAGAGATATGTCCATATCATAAGGAGGATAAAACACGTTCTAGTACACAGCTGTCCACCAGAACCTATTGACTTGTCCTGCACAGCCCTTCTGATGTGCAGGTCCTGTCTGCCGGGTGACCCAAGCAAGCAGTTAGAAAAATACAGCAAAGAAAAGAGAAGAAAAACTTTTGTGTTAAATATAATGCTCTTCAAAAGCTCTTACCCGATAGCTCTTTTGAGATTCTTTGTATGTTTGCTTCCACACTGTGCTAGTGCATTTAGCATTCACATAAAAAAGGGAATTGCTTTGTGGGTTTACCCACAGAAGTGTCGCAGCTCCAATGAAGTTTCCTGGCAGAAAAGTGAATTGGATGAGGCAAGATGTCAGGAAAGACCAAGGACACTTCACATACAAATGTGGGATCACGGCTGGAAGCATCACACATTTTACCAGTTATCAAAACTGGGGTTTAAGATCAGGTCTTACCTGAGGGTGGGAAGGGTGTGGGGTAGTCAACGCCTTAATCAACTGATAGTAAAACTTCAAGAAAAAGTTTGAAATAAAGTTTTATTTATGAATCTTGCACTATTTTCCCACCATGTTTCCTCCTCTTAAACTAAAGACAACAAACTGGAGAAGTGTGTGTGAAGTAATTTGCATCTTTTGGTACATACAGAAATAATGGCTCCACGTATTAAACAGAGTAAGAAAATAGGGTTCTTGTTTTATTTGGCTGAAAGAGAGCGAGTGAGAGAGGGAGGACTATGGAACTAATTAAAGTAGCATAAAGCATTTAACACCTTTCATATTAAGTGAATTGTCATACCTGAAATCTTCAGCTCAAGTGCAAAAGATCTGTAAGATATATGAAGCTATTTTTAATTTACCAGGTTTATGAATTTTACAACATGGACTGGAAAGGAAATGAAGAAGTGTGTGTAAGTTTAAAAGTTAAAAAATTAAAATATTAAGGCTAATTGCTAGAAATTATAATCATGGTAAGTAGGCATAGAGAAAACTGTAAATTTAAAATTAAAATGCTGTTTTCCAAAAAAGAACTACAGTGTCTATGGAAAATGTGTGGAAAACAAACCATTCAGAGATGCTAAGCCAGAAACATCATAATGTTTCCTTTGCTTCATATGCTGTTTTGAGTTTATAACTAATGGCTTTCCAGATGTTTTTTTAACACATTTCCCTTAGCTGGTAAATGATGGATATAGATTCCTTAGTGTTTCAAAATGAGCTTCAAATGAGCTACAGGAGTTATATGAGGCCTTCAAACACCCCCGAATGGCTGCACCTAAATACCTCCTTATGGTATAACCCTAATAAGCCAATATAAAACCTATGGAAAAGAAGATAGCATATCACAAATCTCTAGAATCAAAGGTCATCACAGGTACTTCTCCAGGACAAGGCCCTGCGATGGAGAAGGATGAGAATTTTATTTCCGTTGTGCCATTTCAGCGCTGAGATCAGCATGGCAATTAGATGGACAGGATGAAGTTTGGAATTAACTTCTCCTAAAAGAATGTTTTCTGCTGAAAAACTTTTATCCCAAGTTATGAAAATGCTGAATGTTTTATTGATTTATATTCAGAGAATACAAAAATATTGCCTATGACAGCAAACTACCTCACTCTCCAATGTAGTTGGAGAAATAAAGCCAACAAAAAACAAAACCCAAGAAGACTTTCAGCTGGGAAACATAAAATGCAATGAGGCCTTTGTGTTTGTGGGTTTTTTACAATGCCTGTGGAATGACATTTTTGTCACTTGTGCTTTTCCAAGTGTCCTGCAAGAATATGAATCAATTGTGAGAGTTTGTTATGCTGGAAGAGGGAACAGACAACTATGGTAAGCAAGTCTCATGGGAGCAAGTCCACCCCGCTATATAATTTTGGCTTTCCTGTTGCCATGATGTGTAATGGGCCAGATCCTCAGTCACCCCTAGGTTTAATTTCTACAAATCCATGGAGTTATGCTGATTTCCTCCCAGGTACATCTGACTAATTCATGGATTAGTTATGGATGCAAGTCATTCTGGGTTTAGGAATGTTTCTGGGTGTGAGGAACACAAGCACATGAATTATGGTCCCTTAGGAAAAGAAACTTCTCAGAGAACAGACGCATGGTTATCACTATTATTTAATAACTATTATCTTCCCTTTTACTGAGACACTTTCAATTTCTTTATATAGGGTTAAAAGTTCATTTCTGCATGTTATGATAAAGGAGATTTTTTTTATTTGTTATAAAAGGATCTGTGTCAGTCTGGTTCTTGTTTTCTATTTTCCTCGGTTACAACTAAAGATACAGCTGTCATTCTGATTGAGAATTTCAGCATGTTAAAGGTACTTACATGTAAAGGAAAATGAGTAGTTAAATCAACTCATTAGTCAATAAACAAACACTGTAAGCCAACTGTAAGGCAACATGAAGACATACTACTATAAATTGCAGGCTTTATCATTATGGTTTAACCCCAGCCTTGCAGCTGCTTGCTCTCTTTCCCTCCAGGTGTGATGAGGGAGAACCAGAAGAGTAAAAGTGAAAAGACTTGTAGGTTAACATAGAGACAGCTTAATACATAAAGCAAAAGCCATACACACAAGCACAGCAAAACCAGGAATTCATTTTCCACTTCCCACAGACAGGCAGGTCTCCAGAAAAGCAGAGGTCCATCACATGTAACAGTTATTTGGGAAAACAAATGCCACCACCTTGAACATCGCACCACTGTCCTTTGTCATCCCCCCAGACTCTTACACATTGAGCATGGTGCCATATGACATGGAATATCCCTTTGGTTAGTTGGGGTCAGCTGTCCTGGCCATGTCCCCTCCCAACTCCTTGTGCACCCCCAGCTACTCACTGGTGGGATGAGCAGCAGGAAAGACCCCAGCTCTGTGTAAGCACTGCTCAGCAGGAATGAAAACATCCCTGTGTTATCAGCACTGTTTCCAGCTCAAATCCAAAACACAGCCCCCACAATGAGCTCCTGAGAAGAAAATTAACTGTATCCCAGCCAAAACCAGCTCAATCATTCACAATAAAACTATTCCCTTTCTGTCCATATCAGGGTTTGATCACTGTTGACACCATTAAAATCACCACATCATACAAGGGCAGTGAACTTCCATCCCCTACCCCAGCATGCTATGCCCTCCTCCTCCACAGCCTGCTCTGCCTCATGCATTGCTAAAATTCATCTAATTATAGTAAATAGTCTCCATCTGCTTCCTGTGCTTATCTGGATGGAAAGAGAGAGAGAGCAACACGGACTGAATTTAAGTGAATTAAAATTAACCTAATACTGTGACAGTGATTTAAGACATGGTAGGTGGTCTGGCTACCTCTCTATCTACAGCATCCAACTGGAAGTGGGCAAATACCCTCCCAAATTTGTATCCCAGGTTTAACTAGCATTTCTAAAGCCATTTACTATCTCAGGGAGAGGAAACTGAAGGTCACTGCTAAGTATCAGTGGGAAAGGAGTTTCAAAAGCACTCATCATTGAAATGAACTCAGATCCCATTCAGTACTGGGGATACAATCATTGATTTAAACAAGACCAATGCAAAATATATTGAAAAATCTGATGCAAAGATGTGTCTTGTGCTGAAAGTATTGACTGGTTGGTTGTTTCTGCTTTTTTCTGTACCGTGTTCACCCTCTTGCATTCCTTCTTCAACATGATTTTTTTAAAAAAAAAAATAAATCAAAAGTTGCAAAGAAAACTTGAACATGTCTCGGGGGCACCAGGAAGGAGAAAAGCATTTTTGTATCAGCAATGTTATTTTTACAAGCTTCAACTTAAGAGCTACAAAATATTGCAGATGAATAGCCGGAAGGGGTCAGCAGGGACATCCCGCGGAGATCTGTTGTTCAAATTAAGAACCTTTTTATTCTGACTGAAGCATGACATGCAACTAGTATCTAATCTTTATCAGCAGCTTTATCGCAAAATGAACATAAAGCAGCAGAATACTGCATCTAGTAATTGCTTTTCAACAACTAATGCCTTTTGTAGGAGACATAAAGCTGACAGCCCTAGTTCTACCATCTGTACTCCTCGGGGTTTGGTACTAGATTCACCTATACCTGGGTAACATGACCCACGCGGGATCCTCCTGGGTTGGTGGCCGTGGGTGACCCATTCTGGGACAGAGACACCCGCAAGGGACTGTACAACCTGCATAGTGCTTTCGAAAAGGCTGATCCTGTTGAGACCAAAGGGCAAATTAGCCATAAACCATTTTTAGCTTTTACCAGCCAACTTCAGATAAACCTAGAAAAAGTAGAGCAGCACCCTGCAACTCCAAACGATGTGATTTGATTTGTACTTCTTCTGTGGAAAAGCAGTGGCTCGATACAAGTATTCAAGTCTGAATCTAAATCAAGGCAGAGAAATGTATTTAAAATACTCACTTTCGTGTTCCCATTTGTCTTTTAGGAATCTACAAAGCACTAAGTAGAATTTGTATCCTGTCTTCCCTGCATCTGGACAACAGTGGCAGTAATTCATACTTTCCTCTGAAGACTATACTTTTTTGTGCTAGGACTGCATCTCACTGAAGCAGGGTGAAAAAAGCCTCCACATGCCAGAAGGTAGAAATATTTGATTCAATGAGATCAAACTTTGGTGCAGCAATACATTAGTTTTGATTTAAAAAAAAAACTTGCTCAGATCAGAGATCAGTCCTTGTCCCAGAAAAGTAACTATATATTGGATTCAGCAGTTTTATGAAAAGAAAGATATTTTCCATTTAGCTAACTAGTATGTTTTAGCAACTGCATGTGAATTTAAATTAATCTTCCTTCTGAAATAAATATTTTTTTGTATTTTTTTTCTGAGTTTCAGAAACAAGCTGCAGTCTTGATATTATTTCCCTCTCTTTCATTCCCTTTCTCTTGAGGATTTCAGGAGCTTTAAAGTTAAATGGGACTTTAAAACCCCCAAGCTATTGTTTATGCAAAAACAAGAAAAAGGAGAAATCTACAAATTTGGTGTCTCCATCTTTAAAGGAAGCTAGAGGGGCACTGCCAGAAGAGCACAGTCTCCCAGGAGCCCTCTGCAGATTACAAGCTACAGCAGAGGTATATGCTTAAGTATAGAGGCAAAATGAAGCCGTTCTAGTAAAAAAAAAAATTAAAAGGAAGAGGCAAAATTATTTCTTTCACAAATTTACCTCAAAAATCATTAATTTGTGAGTCCCAAAAATAGTAAGAAAAATACAAAGCTTTGACTTGTGTCCCGTTTCCCACAAAGTGCTATTTGCTTCACCTTTTTGAGAAGTTAAACTTTTATCAAAGTCAAATACATTTTTTGTATCTCCATTTTCAAAGACCTCAGAAAATCTTGGCAATGAGGATACATATAAAGCAGCAGCTCATGTAAAACAAAAAAAAGAGAAAAATAGTAAACAAGTGTGATTTGGAGAACAAAACAAATAGCTGTTCAATTAAATTACTATTTCACGTTGTGGAAAGATTACCAAGCATATCAAGGGTATTTAACAGCAGCAATAATGTAGGAAGCATGCAGAAAAAAATGAATTTAAGATATCTAAACTCTTTCCTGTCTAATTTACGCCTAAACCTTAATGTAAACAGACTCTACAATCACACTGGAAGCCATACCTTAAATTCCACACATCTGAGCAAAGGCAACTTTTCTCTTCGTTTCCATAAAACCTCAACCCCGCTCATTCCCCTGTGATCCCCTCCTCTGCTTCTCTGCTTCCCATCTTCTGCATCCATCACCTTCATCTTTCCTCTCCTCCCTTTGTCCTTACAAACCAAACCCAACAATTTTTATTATTTTTTTAAAAAATATCAGGTAGGTAAGACACAAAAATGGATCCGAGTGCTTCAGACAACTGTGTTTGCAAGCTATGCCCTTTTCCTGTACTTTATTTTGCCTGTTTAAGTTGCAGGCTCTTGGGAGTTTATTAAATAATAATTTCTCAACCTACATTAACAATAACTTTCATCTCCTCCAAATGCCAATAGCAATTAAGGAAATTTAGGGGGCTAGCAACTGGTGCTGTGATAGCATCTAGTAGCAAGGAAAGTGGTATATAAGCATATGAGAACCATTTTTATTAGATGTTTTGGAGAAAAGCTGTATCTGTTCTGTACTTAGCACAGAACTTCTGCTAATATTTTCAGGGTTGGGTTTGAATTTTGCATTATGAAGTATGAAACAGCACCAAGGAATCCACTGGAACAGCACTGCAGCATCCAGGAGACAGAAAGCATCAGATGGATAATGCACCTGCACCAATATACTACTGATTCAGAAGCAGCTACTGGGTTAGGAAGTGCTTATATTCACAACTTCCTTAAAAAACTAGTTTCCAAAGGTATTTGATATCCAAATCCTATGTTTTATGTATATAGCTAAAGCATAGCTCATAGCAAGGTTTTCAGGATAAACAGATGTAATTAGAAAAATGTAGGGAGAAGTAACCAGGAAGTCATTACAGATAAACAAAACTTGGTCAGTATTTGGGGTGTGGGGGCTGTATGCATTAGGATAAGTAGGGGAAAACTTACCAGTTTGACAAATAATGGCAAACAGTAATGAACAATGTAGCCACAGGTCATTGTAAATATGAGATTGGGGACAAATAGACAGTGGATATTACAGAAAATAGAAAAATATATTTCTAAGCAAAACAGAAATTTTATAATTATTTTTGAATCAATAAAACATATATTAAGATTTCGTAAAGCCAAGCCAAGCACTGTGGAGAAACCTGAAAGCCTTCAATAAAATACATAGCTGAAATAAAATGAAACAGTATTTTCTGCTATATTGAAACAATTCAATTTGGGTTTATTACTATTTTGACTGAAGCTATGTTTAAGAGAAATATTTTCAAAAAATGTGAATTTATAATTTGTAAGAAAAAAATTGTAGAAGTGTTTTACAGTCCTGAAATAAGATAAAACTTACTATGTCCTGAATATGTACTCAAATTTAATGCAACACTGCAAAATATTGGTTCCTAAGATCATCGACCAAGCAGAAGAAAATTTTCTGGAATCTCAATACACCAGCAACAAATAAGTAGCTGTATTCAAATGTAGTGTCTATTCATTGGAGTGAATAAACATTTGAGACTCAGAACTAATTAAGCTGATAACACAAGTCCTCATTCATTTGCATAGAAAACAAGAAGTATTTTAACATTTAGGTGAAATAATTTAGCAAATTGACTTATCTTAAAAAAAAAAGTAAAATCAGATGCTGCTAATAAATTCCAAGGAACTTTTCCCTATCAATCCCATTAGGATTCTAGAATCCTGTTCCCACCAGAACCTCCCTCACTGGAGCACTTGTAACAGAGATAGGTAGGTCACTGGGAATAGCAAAGAGCGCTCCAGATACTTCTTGGAAATCTAGGCTTTGTCTCAGGCTTCACAAATGTTTATCCACTTTCTGGTGGAAGTATTTCATAGAATCATAGAATGGTTTCAGTTGGAAAAGACCTTCAAGATCATCAAGTCCAACCATCTATCCAGCCCCACTAGGTCCAACACTAGACCATGTCAGCAAGTACAACATCTATTCATCTTTCAAACCCCTCCAAGGATGGTGACTCACCCACATCCCTGGGCAGCCTGGTCTATATCTGACAACCCTTTTAGTAAAGAAATTTTTCCTAATATCCAACCTAAACTTCTCAAAAAGTTTGTAACAAGCAAACAGCACTTGTCCATTTTTGCAGCCACACCTGGTATCATACAACCTTAAAAACCCTCTAATTTTATTTTATTAAATTTTTGTTCAGGTTTAACTTTTTTTTTTCATATTGACTTTAGCTGTCTAGCACTCCACACAAGTGTCATCACAGAAGATGAAACAGTCAAGCTGCCGTATGTGTTTTGCCTGCAACATTATTGGTAGTGTTTGATAAATATCCAGTATGACATGCTTTGGGTTCAATCAATTTAAAACTATTTTCACTCTAAGGTTTTGTTCTCAAGTCTGGATAAGCAATGAAAAATTGTGTCATATAGTATTGCCTTATTAACACTGGCACATGCACACGTGCTCCTACCATCTCACTTCCCATTAGTATCAGTCTTCATTATCACTGGAAAGGACAGGGCAGAATTCAATCTATTCTGTATAAAATTAGACAAATTAGCATGTATTTATAAGCTCATATTGTTCTAATGCAGTCTGTAATACTGACCTCAGATCTCCTGACATGGAGAAATTATGCTTCTCCAGCTCATATATATATATATATATAAAAAAAAATTCCTTGGCACAGCTCTGGGCAGGTCTTAGCTATAATTTCCCCTATGCATTTACACATTTTCATTGGCAGAGATTTCTGTGGCACAGCACCAGAAGAGAGGTCAAATCTGGATCTTCCTTCAAATTCCATCATCCTATTCTTGTCAGAACAGATAAAGAATAACCCAGCCCTTTGGCCTACACGGTGCCAGTTTCTCTGCTAACGATGAAATGGTTTTTTTTCTGTATTTTTCTACTTCTAGACCTGTGGTGCTACAAACCAGTAGGACGTACAGGCTCTGAATATCAGAATCTACTGGGGTTTTTGTGTGAAAGGGTAAACAAAAGTGTCCTCCAGCTGGGGCCAAGTGCCGTATAAATATTCCTTGCATGAAGTACAAAACAGAGTTCAGGTTTATATAAAGATGTTCAGCAAAAATCTCCCTGCATTTTGTCCTTGGTTGGCCTGAGTAGAAAATGAAATAAAGGAAAAACAAAAATCTTAGCGAAATCCATGAGCAGCACTCAGTAAAAATTCAGAGGAGTTATAGAGCTATTCTGATTTATGGCACAGGGAACTGACTCTTGGAAACTACCTCCCGAAATATCACTGTATTATTTAAAATTCCTTTACATAAAAATAGGGGAAAGGTCACAGAAGAAACAGTGCCTACTTAAAGTTCTACTGAAAAAACTCATTATAATACAATTCCATTAATTTTACATACTCCTATCTGAGAAGGAAAAGCCTAATCCAAATCCTACTGTGATTTGAACCTGCATGTGCAAGGGGTTTTGGAAAATTCAGAAGAAATCTTAGCTAAAATATTTTTTTAGAACAGAAAAAAAAGACTTTATCATTATGTAAAACAGAAAAAGTAATAACTAAGCACCTCTTCAAAATATAATCCATCCATACATGCTATAGCACGGCTCGTGTGGCTGTGCATATTCAGCTGAAACAGCTGGATAAACGTGTAATTATTACAGTATTTGTTAGGCAGTATTCCGTATAAAATACATAATGAACAGTACAAATCACAAAAAGAAATCAGAGTAACTTGATGCTATTTTGAATAAATAGATATGATTAGAGTAGGATTAAGTTTAATGTAGGATCTCATCATCTATGATCAAATCTTCAGAGATATTTAAGAATCTGTGTTACTCTTTCCATTAGCTAGAGCAATAACTACAATTGATTAGGATTCACTTAAAAATAATTCTATTGAGCAAAACTGTGATATTAACAGAGTCAGACAGGATAAATGAGAAGTAAGAAATCAGCATTTCACTATTTGCTGTATTGCAGTATGATTATTTTCAATTGGTTTAACCTCTCTTTTATCGGCAGAGGAACTCCAGTGATTCTGTTTAGTAATATCTCCGTGCTTTTAAGTTTAAGATTTGATTTTCTATCTAAAGAACAGCATGATGTAAAGTAGGATTTGTTTTTCCTGAAACATAGCTTAGAGCATAAGGTTCGTGTGTACTATCCCATATTAATGAATTGTAACTGGGATAAATACTTCAGCCCACGACTGTATCAGTCTAGGAAGCAAGGAAGGAGTCACAGCATCAGTAGAAGGTATTTTCCTTGAAGAAATGACATGCCTGCTTTTGCAGATGCCCTGCACCTGCAAGCTGGGTAGAAGCATGGACACCCTCCTGGTCCTGTCCTACTCCGCCTCAAGGCAACACGTGGCTTAGACTCTGTCTCACAAGTTCCCTGACCTGGCAACGTGGTTTTTTCTTGACTGATGGGGGAAAAGCATTTGGAGAAATCAAACCACAGAATTTTTAAATGGAGAGATCAAGGACACCAACCTTAAAGTGGGTTCACAACCTTGAGTTATATCCAGTTGCACCAAAAAAAGTAACACATTCACAAGAATTTCAGACATTTTAGTGGGGTGCTTTCTGCTTTTCCTTCCTGCTTTCTTAAGATGGTATTTTTCAAACACACAATCACTTCCTAAGAATACTAAAAACCAATGATGATTTTAGAATGTTTTTGAAGCTCTCAGTTCTCCTCTTTGCTAATACTTCTTCAAGACACTAAGATCTCATGCCACTTCTTTTGTAACAACTTGAAAACAACAAATTCATTTTCTTCTCATCACCAGGTAACACCTTTTTAGAAGGTGGAAGCTAAAAAGTTTGGTTTAGTCCTTCTTGAGGCTATTGAGGTGTCTGACAGCTGATGTCTACGTGCGATGCTGGATTTTACGCTCATATTATTCTAATCCACTTTTCTAAATGGTAAACTCTCAAATTGATGATAAATCCCCCTGAACTGGGAACAACTGTGATACGCCATTCTACATTTGTGTTAACACCGACTCATCTAAACACTTCATATATCCAATTTTTGACATGCTGGCCTATTGCTCGCTAGAAAAATTCATCAGATGTCCATTAGACAGGTAGCACACATCAGGCCACACACAAGTATGCACATGCACACCAGACTGCATGACAATTAGCTCCATGTACACACCTTCAAGTGCACCAGCCTGGTGAGATGGGACACATGCCTGCCCTCCCTTTACAGATACCTATTAGACCTCAGCACAAGGCCTCTGAGCTCCACTGTGGTAGCTACCAAGCTTGTCATGACTGATATTGTGGATTAAAGAATTTGTAAATTTTTTAGCCACTTCAGGAAAATAAAATTCAGGGATTACCATACAAAGCTAAGAAATTCCACTGCAATGAACTTCCATTGTTAAATATAAAATCTGCAACAAATAATGAAAACAGTTCTCCATGTTTTCATGTAGCTGTGTAGAAAGTGACCATAGTGATCGAAACAACTGAAGATCACAGGATTCATAATCACAGGTACATTAAGTTACTGACTATGGTCATAATATATTTTGAGTAAACTTCTGTAGGAGTATCCATCTGCAAAGGTATAATGAAAGCAAAAGGTCTTTGGAAATCCATCAGGGTTTGTTGGTTTTTTTTTTTGATGGAAAGTGTCAGCCATTGAGAATATCAAAAACTAGCAAAGACATCAAAGAACACAGGGTAAAAAAATTACTGTCGCTGTATTCTTTGATGCTGAAAAAGCCTTTGATACACGTATGATAGAGTACAGTGCAGATGATTTAGCTTAAGGCTTTCTAGCTTGAAATAAAAGTTATTTAAAAATTCTTCATCTTTGTCATAAGTACATAAATATTACAGCTCAGAAATACCTGTATTTTTCTGTTGGTATTACTTTTATTTGAGAAACAAACCTACCAAAATGTTTGGGCATTAGATTGGCTTTTAAGAAACACAAGTTTTCTGTAACTATGGCATAAAACCTCCTGACTATTAGACATATTGGATTGTTTCCACATAAATATCCACTGTTTAACAAGAACTCCTGTCCTTGGAGATATGCAGACTCACATAGAATAATAAACGCACCATCCAATATTCTACTAATGATATCTAGAAAGTAATTTGTGTGCAGATTATTTCTACTGTAAAGTTGACAGCTGAAGGTGTGTGTTGCACTCCTGAGAGTGCATAACTTTACTTATTATTTACTGAAACTCGTGGACCTTGGTGATGAAACTTTAATTAAATAACCTCCTAAATGGATTCTTCTATTTGACCTTACCCAGTTTCATAGACTTAGTTTACACAAGGGAGTTTACCACTAGTCCATTCAATTGGAATCTCATATTGTTCTATTCCGTTATAATGCTCTTTTACAGGAAGCTGGTATTTGCACAATAGCATCTGGTTTCTTTCTACTGTATTGCAGATTTATTTGTACAGATATGCAACTTGCTACAGAAAAGGCAGAAATGTCATTCAATCTCTCGCAAAGACCTCACTGTGGTTCTTTTCTGCTTCTCCCAAGCAACTTTTCCCATGTTGGTTTTCAAGATAAAGGTGTTTCTGGGTTATCCTCATGATTAAAAAAATAGACTATTACATCCCAGTGTGCAAAATCATTCAACAGTCGAGAAACCCCTGAACAATGGTTTTAAGGGTATCTTTGAACTACAGAATTAAACACAATTGTTTGGTCAAGAAAATTCATAAAGAGCAGTAGAGGAAGAAGGTATGTATCGGTATGTGTAGATCCAGCAGGGAACTAGCAGTAGATATAAATGTTTTTCAGGAAAAGAGACACAGCAGTATGATAGAAAAATAAAATCATAATCTATGTCAATCATGAGAATTGTTAATTACAAAGTGAAAACCACACTTTAAGTCATTGATGACAATATTTTATTAATTATTGCACTAATTAGGCTTTCATAATAAAAATAGATCAATGGACTACTTTTCCAGGAACTTTAATCCAAATTTTAAAAGAGCTTTATGTACTTAGCACTGTGTTAAAAGTGAAGTTATTAAAAAATTAGTATTTCAAAATCTGTTCTTCTACCTCGAGCATGACCAATTATTTATTTTTTTGCAGAAAAATAAGATAAGTGAAAACACTTTTGCTGCCCTACGAAGTATGTCGTCTTTAGTTGCATCTGAATCTGTCTCCATGCAGATAAAATAATGATATTGGGCCAAAATAGAATGTATATTGTATTTACAAACATCAATCTCCAGCTTCACATTACTTGCATTCAAAAATAATATTTCAAGGCTTGAAATTATATTTTGAAATAGAAGAAAAAGAATTCTGTCCTTTGGCAGAAGTATTTGAACTGAACTCATTAAAAACATCTCTTGACAGGTTATATTAAATGCCACAATTATGACTAATTTCAGCTTAGCACAATAGGCTAAATTTAAACAATTTAAGAGATTGTATCTATTTCAACCATTTTCTCCCTGCTTTGAAGGCACACTTCATTTCCGCCCCATCTGAATCATAATTTTATCTCTGAACTAACTGCATTTCTTTAGGTCTCATATTCCAAAGAACAATTGAACAGAGACATTGGCCTTACACTGGTAAAGCCTGTAAGTTTTTTTAAGTAACATATTTAATATCACTGTGAGGACAGATAGGAGAGACCTGAACTGCATCAAAGCATACTTAGCAAGATCCTCTCTTTCCTCAGAAAGTAGCAACAAAACTCATAGAAAACACTTGGCATGAAGAACTGAGAGCTGGGATTAAACACAGGGAATGTACTGCAACACCTCTCTAGGCGAGTAGGTATAAGAAATCAATTTTTCCATAAAAAAGTATTTGGAGACATGGAAGGAATCTTTGTGGTCTTTGTTCAGGATTTTTTTTCCCCTACGTGTAAGGATCTGTAACAGGTAACCTAGTAAAGCCAAAATCCACCTGGTGATATAGATGGAGTCTTATGAACTTCAGGTTAACACAGAAGGCAGTGCTTCACTCTACATTCTCATTTAAAGAGAAAAGAATAACAATTTTAATTTTCTCTTTTGAAAGGTGCTATAAAACACAAATAATATAAAGCAATGTCTGCCTGGATTGAAAATCAAGAGATGAAACGTTCAGCTGCAGAAGAACCTCTAAAGTCCAATTTCTGAGTTCTTCAGATGAAGTCATTTAAGTTTCACAGAGCTGTGCGTAAAACCAGGAGTGGTGAATGTTCCCTACTGTACAAAATACACATCACCGCCTTCATACAGCCATGAGGTATGAGAAACATAACAGTCTGGAGGGAAGAAATTTACAGGGAAATGTGTGAATGGGTCACTGGAAGCCCACTGGACTCCTAGTCCACTGGAAATAGTTTTTCCAATATGGAAATGATGAGATTGCAACTGTGGGTGAATTCTAGAGCATGGCACAACATAGAAATCTTTCACGGGGTGTCCCTGAAACTTGAAGCTCGAGATCAGACAGAATGATCATCCTCAGATGATCCGTCAGATAGCAGACGGAAGGGTCAGCACTCTCTTACCATGTGGAAGACTAGTTTCAGGGGAAAAAAACATGTTCCCCTCCCACTTTCTAGCCCATCTATGTGCCAGTTCAAGAAGCAGTACAGAACCCTCAGCTGTACTATTTTTCAAGATCATGGAAGCAAATCCATGGAAGTACATTTTTTCATGTGCTAATTGAAAAAATAGAAGCTGTAGACAGACATTACTTTTTCTTGCTGATGTGAATGTTTGAGTCAACTTGCTGCTGGAATGGCAGAGGTGTTTTCTCCCCTGAGGGGTGGCAGACCATTTACAACCCATACAGGCTGGTTTTAGGTCAAATCAACTCTGAAACATTACAATAGCTTAGAAGTGGGATATTTCTTCTCATCCTCCTCCTGAGCACGCTCACAGGTTCAGAATGCTGATTCCTTACAGGAAATCTCATAAAGGAGGTCTCTGTAACTAAAGATTCCTCCAGGCAGGTATCTAGATATGCTTACATGTCCCTTTTCTGTTGGATACTGGAATGTGACCCTCTTCTCTGGTCAGGCAGAAGTTCAGCTAGCAGCTCATGTTAGTCTGTGGTCCTCAGGGATGTGTAAACACCTAAATACCCTTGAAAATGTCAGCCTGAGAAATTGGTCGGCTGAATGATGCCAAGAGGATTGTAGAGATTTACAGACATTGAAAAGTTGGCCGGGACAAGAACAGAGGAGCCATATAAATCTTTTAGATCCCAAACATCAATAGAATGGGTACTGATGTGACCCAGCAATACTTTCATCTTATCACAAGAGAAAAATTTATCTAAAGAATAATCCCAAAATACTGGATTTGTTTACATCTGACCTGAAGAAAGACTTCTAAGATCTATATAGTGATCTATACAGTCAAATTTGGAAAACGAAGCATTTCAGACCATATTGTCCCAATTATCTGATGACACAAAGGGGGTTGTTGACGAGGTGTCTGGCAAATGCTCGACATCACTGCTACTGGCATGCTTATCCAGCAGATGTTTAAAATGAAAGGCTGACAGTTTTTAAGTGATAATTAAATCTCTTTAGTTGACAACTGCAATTTAATTTAATTTTAATCAAAAGTAATAACCACCCATAATTGCTTTTATGGTGATGCTCCATTTTTACCTAGGGCCTGAAGCAAAAATGAGCAGAGATTTTGCCCACAGGTTTTCATCTAAAATCTTTCTGATCTGAGAGATTCTTCTAAATACATTAATTCTGAAGTACTTCCAAACAATAAAGAGATGAATAAAAAGGCAAAATCACAAATCAGTGGAAATTACTAGACAGAAAGAAAGTGGGCATGTGCTCCAAGACAAGATGAGGAGATATAAATCCCATTTAATTTGCATTGTTAGGGAAAGCAGAGAGCGTTTAGTGTTAAGGTTGCAATTTACTCAGTTATTCACCAGACTGCTGTAGAGGCACATGATCCCAGTGATTTTTGAAGCCTCCTAGAAATGAGTTCAGGTGTGACCCTACTGGCACTGTGCGATTTCACCTGTGGCACGTCAGCCTCCTACCCAGGACATCTCTTGCAGAGCAAGAGCTCGAACACTAGTTGTTTTGCCCCAGAGGTCCGTGCCCAGTGCTCCCCATCCAACCCATGGCTCAGGCAGTGTCATAGAATCATAGAATTGTAGGGGTTGGAAGGGACCTCGGGAGATCATTGGGTCCAACCCCCTGCCAAAGCAGCTCCCTAGGACATTTCACTCAGATAGGTGTCCAGACGGGTCTTGAATCTCTCCAGAGAAGGAGACTCCACACCCCCTGGGCAGCCTGTCCCAGGGCTCTGTCACCCTCACTGTGAAAAAGTTTTTCCGCATGTTGGTGCGGAACTTCCTATGCTCCAACATGCATGCTCACTGTTCAGAGCAGGCAGATGTAGGGAAGTATCTCATATTTTACATAAGTAGAAATTCTGCATTTGTGTTTCCTTTCCTCTGTCCTTTCTACCCTAGAGAGCCATATAAAGTACAACCTACAGCTGAGCAAGGAGGTACTAAAGGATGAATCACACAAAAATACTTATTTCCTACTAAGAATCATAGAAGTAGCTCAGAGGAAGTCAAGTGTGGGCAAGCAAGATGGATTCCTATTCACTGATCAAGCCCAGCAGAGCAATCTCAGGGATGTATTCAGGGGTCAAGCCAGAAAAGGGATAGGACAGGAAGGTCAGAAGCAGACAGGTTCTTTGCAAGATTTCTCGCTGCATGTTGTTGCTGCTCACAGACAGTTATACCACCATGGTTGTTCTGAGAGCTGGTCTAGTTACAGTGATCACCACTGCCAACAGCAGACCTGATTTTTCTTTGTACCACAAAAATGAGCATAGGGATGAAAACGTTCTTGTTTTCAAGAGCAAGCACACTGCAAATTGAATTGGACAAATCTGGCCCAATCGCAAGTGAATGCATCTCAGCTTATTTCGAGTCAGCTGACAGGGTCCAAGGCAACACAGACTACACGCAGGTCATCTTCCCCATGAGGAACATGCTATTTAGGTGGCAACTGGCAGATGTTTAGTCTGCCTCCAACAGATGCCAGCCAATATTGATGGCCCCTCATAAGGTGATAAACTGACTTCTGATATTGCAATTGCTGTAGTTGTGTACATGCCTGAACTTACTATTGCAGGCTTATTAAAATCTTTGATTTCAGGCTGACAAGTAGGCTGTCATTTGTTTTAAAATAGATAGACTGAGAGCAATAGAGAGCATCTTAGATTATTTCCTCATCTTTAGATATCTGTATTCTTGTGGCAGCTAACTGTCAGCTGCTTTGTGTGCTTAGTTTATATACTGTCTTACACGTGCTAAATAAAGGTGTACATATTCTTCTCGCAAGAGAAATAATATATAATCATTATATTCAGACATTTCTGAAGCAAAACATTCGATTCAAGAACATTTGTGATAAAACTGGAAATACAATGAATTTATCTGTTTTGATAGACTCTCAAATCTGGTTATTTATCTTCCAAGCACAACAAATTAAACTTCTAATTTCTCATCATATGAAAAAATAGAAAACAAATGTGTCTTTCCAACTGGGAAAAAAGCCAACTCTATATATATGTATAAAAAAGCATTTTAAAGTAGTTGAGAACTTTGTTTAAAAAAAAAAAGAAAGAGGGAGGAGGTGCAGGAAGGATGTCACCCAAAGTTTAATTCCGTCAAAGATACAAGTTGTGTCATAAAATGTAAGATAGAGTAAAAGAATCAAATCAGAACAGTGTGTACTTCTCCAGACACAAACCTTCAGTCTCTTGGTCTAAGTTTTAACACTCTGCCACATTTGGTACCAGTCTGAATAGAGGGGTTGGAAACCAACAAGTCAATGTAGCTTTGGAGGAAAAATGAAATTAAGAAAACCAAAAAGGACTATTACCTTTGGCTATTGTCTTCTACATAATTTTATTTTCTAAAATAGTCCTTTTTTCCTCATTTACTTTTTGATAAAGAGGCAGAAAGTGCTAAGAGATCTGAAAGGTAGAAAACTAAAAATATAGAATCATAGTGTCATCTAGGTTGGAAAAGACCTTTAAGATCATCAAGTCCAGTCACTAATCAAGTACTGCCAAGTCCCACTAAATTATGTCCCTTAGTGCCACATCTACATATCTTTTAAATCCTTCCAGGGATTGTGGCTCAACCACTTCCTTGTCCAATGCTTGACACTCTTTCAGTGAAGAAATTTTTCCAAATATCCCATCTCACATCAGAAGGACCTGGGAAATATAGCTACAAACACAGCACCAAAAGCTACGTCTTTAGCTTAAAGGAAGAACAACTTTCCAGATGGAAAGCAAACTGTGAAAAACCTGTCCATATAAAAGATGCCTCAAAAGGAAATGTAGATTTGCAGACAATTCAGTAAAGTCACCTGTTAAATAAGTAGAGGGAGAGGTGAGAACTTAGGCTTTTTGTGTACAGCCACAACTGATACCACATCCACACAACTCTTCAGACAGAATAACCATCAGCAATGAATATGGTATGGTGGTATTATGAGAAATATTTCTTTACTATGAGAAAATTCAGTGAATAGCAGGAATATTTGAAGTTCTAAGAAGGATGAAACACAGTTTGAAGATACAATCTTGAAGTTTCAGGCTGTATGAATTTAGTGAAGTTTAAGAATACTGGTGGTCAGTTACTCACATTTGAACATGCAAACTGAAAGGACCATGGCAACAACACAAATGATGACAGCAGGAAGCACTTCCCAACACTCAGCTGAAGTGAGCCCAGGAGACAAACTGGGAGGATTCTATGGCAAAGTTCAAGATTTTTCAGGTTAGTGAAAAAAGGTACCAAAGAGCTAAAAGTATTGAGAAAAGGAGGCTTCTAGGAAAAACATGCTCCAGTTCTCATTGAAAAAGGTCCAGGTAACACCAATATAAAGGAATCTTTCTGATAGTCTTGAGCCCATAGTAGTAACAGTGAACCTTAGGTCCGATCCCTCTTTAGAAAAATAGACTAAGTCGCACAAGATTTTTGTCATTATGCTACCAATTTCAGATATTAATGGCTATGTTTTTATCACACCCTTGATGGGTAACACCATTTTTTCTGATTTGAATGATATCTGAGAGAATGAAGTTAAAAGAAAATTTTACTTCCCTCTTTCTAAATGCAAAGCACATTTACAACATCAGGGCTTATTTAGCCCTTAATTACAGAAGATACCTCTGCAAACAATCTTGAATATCTGTAATTCATTCTTGAAGATAGAAAACAGAATCACCCTTAACAACCACTAACCACTGTACCGGTAGTACGCAAAGGGTTAAACATTACATTTGATCTTTTGACAAACACAATAGGTGTTAGTACCTTTACCAGAAGATAACTTCAAAAAGCTGTTCAAGTTCCCAGTTTAGAGTTCCTGTTCATTTCTTCTACAAGGATGTATAGTATCGCTGTAATAGATCACCAGGGCTGCTTTTCTCTGATGTATTGTTGCAATATATCATAAGAACTGTATCTGGCAGGAACATGAATTTCAGACATGGGCCTATTATATATGTTTTATTTGAGGACACTCTTGAGGAAAATCAATGTGGAGTTCAAGAGCTGGCACTGCAGCTTGAGAAATTCAGAAGAGCCTTAAAATTCTAGAGGCGTCACAGAAGTTTAAGAAACTATGAAGGCAGGCTGAGCTGGGCTACACACAAATGTTCATTTGGTGAATGGAATACCTAAAGATTTGGTTGGATAAATTCTTCTGACTTCTAGATGACCTATGGGATCACTCTAGGGACTGAGATATCCTTCTGTTCATCATAATCTTGCTGTTTCCTCCCCCAAAATAATCTAAAACAAAGTATTGAATTGTTAAAGGCAAAGCCAGTTAAGGTGGGGTTTAGCACTTCAGCAGGGCACAATCAGACAAAATTTACAGAAACCTTAAAAACCTGCCTAATGAACAAAAAAAATGATAGGAAGTGAAGCATGCTTTATAATACAGAAGCAGACAACAGCTATTGGCCCCCTCTGGCTCATACCACAGGATCATCCCATTATGGAAAGGCTTAAACTGGAATAACACTACAAACAAAAGCATCAGCTCCATGTTGAATCTCAGCCATAGAAGTGAAAAGATGATGACCCACAAGTGTGTATAAACCCACAGGTACGTGGCTAATATGACAATAAATGTGTCAGACTTCAATTGAAGGCTGCTACCCACGCTGTGGTGATTAGCAAATAGGACATCCAAGTGACAGAACATTTTACTTCACACAATTAATTACCCATTTGTTTGGAAAGGAATGTCATAGAAGCATTTTCATCCTCAAATGAGCCCATCAGGGACTCCTCTCCCCATGCTTTTAGAACTATTTTTCTGTCAATCAGGACGGGTTTTGCAAATAAGAGTGACCAGAGTGTGTTGGTATATGAGTGTTCCTGCTACCCAGCCAAGTTGGTGTGGTGTTTGCCACTCCATTTGTGCAGAGAACAGAGCTGAGCACATTTTGTCAGTAGCAGCATTCGGGGGCTAAAATAAATGCTTCTCTTTCCTGATTTGGTCTGTGTGGATTTTCAAGGGATTCATAAACTTTAAGGCCAGGAGAACCATTAGATCATCACACTCAATCTCAAGTATACCACAGGCTATTACATCCTGTTACTCCTCTATTAAGCTCAATAAAGCATAACCATCTTTCTCCTAAAGCACTAGTCTTCATTTGCAGTATCAAGAGAGAGACAATCTACAATTTTCCTTTCTATTTCTTTATAACATGAAGGTTAATCATCTTCACACTTAAAACCATTTGTGCAACTTGTCATTTGAATTTGTCTAGAACAGACTCTTGCCTACTTGTCTTAGTGAGATTAAAGGTTCTTTTTGTATCCACTATTCTCTCCACATGGAAATACTTCCGAACTGCAACCAAATCATCTTCTATCTTCCTGAGATGCTAGAAAGATTTGAGTTCTTTAAGTCTTTCACAGCAGTATATTTTTTCAGCTCCTGAAACCTCTTCTGTGGTTCCTTCTGTACCAGTATGTGTTTCAGCAGCTTAGAAAATAAGTTGATACCAGAAACATATAAAGCATTGTTTCATCTGTCTCAGCAATGTTGGATAATCAGATAAAAATAATCTCTTAAATCCATATGCTGTTTCTTATAGCCCCAAAAATAACTCATTTCTTCTGTTTGTGTGTATGTATGTTTGTATTTATTTCGCAGGGAGCCATGTCACTTAAGGATCTCACATTGAGCTGCCTATTGATTCTGAACCCTAAAATTATTCATTCAAATAGAATCTAACCCTTTCTGTTTTCCCTCAGAGTAAATAAAATAAAAGCAGCCTTCTGCAGAGCATTAGAATATTCAGACTTCCATATGTAAAGAAAAAGGCTTTGACAAAACTGCAGCAAAAGGAAACCTGGATCTTCACCCTTTGCACACATTTTTCTGTACTCTACGGCACATTTTCAGCTCACATCCAAATTTGGTATGAATTTGCTCAAAACTCATCTCAAACCAGTGTTCTCTATTCCATAGTTTCCAGGCTTTGTGTCCCAATACACTGACCACAGGGGAAGCAATACTGTCTGGCAGCAAAGCAGAATTCACCAGAGGAGGTCCTGGAGAGAGCTCCAGAACTCCACCTATTGCCGTGATCCTGTTCATGACCAATTTCTTATTTTCCTTAAACTCATCACTTTCAGCTGCAGTTCTTCATTCACAATGAAACACATGTGTGTGCATATATACATATACATAAATGTAAAAGCTCTCAGATCTCTAAATCTCTGAACCTGTGACTTTTGCAAAGCTCTGGTGTCTGAAAGGAAGAGGAGGATCTGAACTTGTAGCCTTGCAGTGCCACTGTGGTCCTTCTGTGGTGAACCCTCTGAAAAGAAAGGTGACGAGAATAATCAGGAGAAAATAGCTGCTCTCTTATTTGAACAGCCAAGACTGTTCAGGTGCAGCAGTTGTCATTAGGTCTTTTCTCAGCCAGCAGTCAGTTCACGCTCTGTGCAGTGGCTTCAGACATAGTCCCTGGAAGCTGCATTTCACCTGCTGAATAGCCCTATTTTCACATAACACGATGGTGCAAGTACAGCTGTTGATTACCGTGAGACCTGAGAGTCTGTGCAGGGATCCTATTCTTCATCCTCGTGTGAGGTGTAGATGGAAAAAAGAACGTCTCATATCTTTTCCTTTATGGGGAAAACAATGACAAGACGCTCTCAACCAGTATGATTTGATCAGCATTTAAACCCTGTATTTTAAAATCCATCTCCCTTTAATTTTCTAGATGCTGCCTTCTATCAAAGGAAAACCTGAATACTGTTAAGGTGCCCTCAGTCTCCCCACTCTCCTGCACTTGATAGGGCAACAGCGCAGCAGCAAAATGCACCAGCAGAGAGTCCTTATATACCAGGAAAGAGATGGCTGGTACTATTCTGCTTCTGCATTGGGGTTCAAAGAGGCTGACGCTCTGAGGAGTTCAGAGTTTTCATTTCTTTTCTGCTCAAACCCTGACAAGCTGTCATCATAGAAAACTTAGATCTGATCTAAACCACCTGGTTTGAGGATCTGCAGAAAATTATTGGAACTATGCTGTTCTATAATGCTTAAAACATATCTGACTTGTACCCACCTTGATAAAAACACAACCCCAAACCCAACACTCTGCACCTTTGTATAAAATTATATTTCTCCTTTGCAACTTCCCTGGCCTGCCAAAATCATGTTAGCAGTCTACATTGAATTTGTAGAATTCATCAGCTGGTTCAGGACTCAACAGACGGTCACAAAAGCAACTGTGCACTGCTGTTAAATACAAACATTGCATGTATGTTCCTAGTTTTACCCTTCTGACTTTTCAAACATCTATTGAATGCGACAGATCAATTCTATGGATTCATCCCCCTGCATTGAACAGAGTGTGTTTCTACACTAAGGCCTCAGGAAAATAAGTCAGTGCTGTTAAATTCTCTGTAAGCCCAATGGGAAGAAATTAAGCCCTGACTGTGGAGCCAGACACAGCTTCCAGAGAGACAGGTTTGTTCTTGCTGGCCTCCAAAAAGGTGTTCCTTCCCCTTATGTAACACTTGGAAAATGGAGTAGCATGTGTACCATGCCCCAGAATAAAGCACTGTCAGAAATAATGAGAAACTTGTATTTTATACATAAGGACAGCAAAATCAACACAGGCACTTGAGAAGACTTTGTGGTACCTGTGGAGTAAGAATGGAAAGATGATGACTGGAAGGTAGCAGTCTGCCTGTGTGCCCTCTCGTCATCAGGAGCCATAGAGAAAGGAAGAAAAAAACTGAAATATTTGCTTATCTATCTCCAGCAACCACGTCATACAATACTTTTAATTCTAGTGCTTTTTAAAACAAAGCCACTAATAAATGGTTAACACCTGCAGTCAATATTCAGGACCAAGACTGCAAAATGCTTGTGTTTTCCGGATATTCTGCACTTGCTGTCATCTTGAAATGTTTTCCTTCTACACCCTGGCAATGGGATAAGAGGTGCTGAAAGGGCATATAACTCCCCTCATGCTTTTTCACAGTTAGACTGTGGTAAAGTTTGTTTATTCTGTTCTAAGCTTGATGAAATAATAAAGGATGAGAAAAATCAACTTGAGTAATTTAAGTTACATATCACAGAAGAATCTGGTTCCTTCTAATTACAACCACCAGAAAAATAACAAAGAAGAAAAACAGAAGAGTATTACTGCCATCATGGGCCCAAACCTTGTGAGCCATAAGCCTGAGAAGATGTATCTAGTAAAGGACTTAATAATTAGGTGGTTAAACTACAATGCTTCAGAGGGTTAGGAGTCAAAAGGGTGAAACAAAACCAAATCAGGGTTCAAGAAGCTGATCCTGAGTCTGATAACTAGGGAGCCTCAATCTATTAACTATAAATTTTAAGGATGATTCAGTGTCCAAACCAATTTCTCTTTCCCTTGGGCTTATGCACTGTTCTGCAAGCCAGGAGGGCATGCCAGGAGTTAAACTCCTTTATGCAGTCTCCATTTCAGGTTTTCCTTTAGTATCTTTTGCTGCCAAGCAAAGAAACAACACACTCAGCCAAATGGATCTTTGGTGCAACCCCTGTGGTCCTTCTTACATGCTTACAAATGAGAGCGCTATTTCCTGTGCAACTAATATTCTATGTGTTTACTTAAAAATGCATAAAACACATGGTTAATTTCGTTAATTACCCCCTATCGTCAACAGAATTACTTGAGGCAAGCACCGATATTACTGCCATTTCTCTCTGCTCCTTCCCTTCCCACAGTGGAGAACATTTCCTTCCAAACTCTTGCTAGAAAAATGTGTAGTGCATTTCCTTGCTAGGCTATGACAGAAATCTTGAGTCAGTTCTTTAAAAATATCCCCTTCTTCAGCTGTTTTATAAATTTCAGGAAGTACTTTATATCACAGAATAAAGAAAGATAATGAATAGAGAGAAGCCATTCTATATGTTCCTTCTCTTCCAGCCGTCAGTCTGCCTAGTCATAGAGGGGAAAGAAGAAGAAAAAAGGTATCAAGAAAGTAAAAGATGAGATGCAGTGATGAAGAGGGTACGCTTTTCTTTCACCTATCAGTAGTTTGTGAGGGAATTACAATGAAATATATGCTGTGAATACACGAACAGAAACTTAGTGTCATCTTACGCAGGAAAAAAGCCCAAACAAATTACAGGAAATAACATCCAAACCATTACCAAACAGATGCTGAGACATGAAGTAGCCAAAACACATAGTATAAAAGAGATGTTTTCTTCTAAATATCATATGGATACAAAAATACAACAAAATTATTCAGGCATATAAATTGCCTTAGGTTTTTTCCATCTCATGTTATAAGGCTGTAGGCTATTCCAGCTTGTACAAAACATGACATTCAGAAAACAAAGCATGAACTGGAAGGTTCCTTTTCCCCCTTTCTTCCCTTCTGTTTCTGAAGGATATCTTAACCACTACATCATTTCACAACAGTAATATTAATTCAACCCCTCCTGACTAGAACAGGTTCAAAGGAGCATTTCAGACATCCCTAGTTGTAGCAGATCAATGGTTCACCCATTTTTGTGAAAAGCAAGAGATGGGATGTCCAATAGCATCTTTTGGTTATGTTTCTGCAACCCATAAAAGTTGTGGATAAAAGAAAGGGGTAGAACCACTGTTAGGTGTATTTCATAAAATTAATATAGTTTTTGTGCATTATCTGCTCCTAACTGACAGGTGATAGGCATCTCTCTAGGCTGTGCTAGATAGTCAGCTCTCATCCAGGTTATGCATTCTGCTTAGGTGGGTCTCCATACAGGGACCATGATACCATCTGGGGGTGCATGGATTCCCAGTGGTGGCAAAGCACACAAAGAGTAGGAAGCAACATCCTTCAGCATGTTGAATCCCTGGGCTCAGATTACAAGAAGCTTTTATGTACCACAGTTTTTATATTCAAAAATGGCATGTAAATAGTTCTTGCTTAATTTTAAAGCATGCTGAGTGCCAACAACTCTCGGTGGAAATTTCAGGTATTAAGCATTCATTCAGAAAAAAAATCAGTAAGAACAGAGTTGGCTTTTCAACTCTGAAACACAGATTTAGAGGGAACATTTTTCCTAAACTGTTTTTAAGAAGCGGCTTTAATATTTTAGCTGTAACGTCTCTCTTTTCAAAAAGAATGTATTAATTTGATCCAGCCTGTAGAAATTCTCAGTGCTATAAAATTGATGTATGGATGTGTGTTTGTGTGAATGACGATGCTTACCTGATCACACACAAAAGAGACACAGAATTTTCTGAATGACCTCCATAGTGAAAAGCAAGGTTCTTGTAGACAAGTTCAAATCAGAACTGCCCTAATAAATACCCTTTCACTTAATTCTATTTTGGATTCTATGTTAGTGGCATCTGCAAAGCTTTATTTGGTGGGAAGGGTGGGGTTCCACGTGATATATCCAAACCTAACAGTGAAACTGGCAATCCCATTTCTGGTGGTTGCTTTACACCTCTCTGTCATTAACATACCAGAAGCACTCGGCTGTTTGTTGGTGGCAAGACCTTTGGCTCTGAAATTGCACTGGAATATCACTCTGAAGGCTCTCTGTCCATAAATCAGTTATAATTGCAATATTATAGCCCAGAAAATTCTGTTTATGTATTCTAACTATACATGACAAAAAACTTCAACAGCAAGGTGTGATCCACAGAATGCATCTGAATCTAGGTCTGTTATGTCTAAGATTGATTTTCTACTCTGCTTTTCACTTCACTTCATACACACATACCTGGCAAATACTGGGCAAGCTTTCCTTTCCTCTTAAACAAGGCACACATTATCTCTAATAATGTACCTCTTTTTACCTTGTCTTGGTCTATAAATACACCTAACCAGGCAGTCCAGCCACTGTAACTTGTTACTGAGATGCACAGAAGAAAAATTGTAGAAATAAATTTTATTTATAGCTATTTTATTAATGCAAATGCAATACAGAGTGTGTCTTTTCAGTGTCATTAAGATAGCGCCCAGTGAGGAGATGTCTCTGCTTCAGGCCCATATATTCCATGTACTCAAGGAAAAGGAAAAACCTGAAACACTGTCTAGAGATTTTTACACCATCTTCACTCCCTTGTGACCTCAGCTCAAATATTCCCAGTCTCATCCCAGCCAGCCCCAGGGAAATGACCTTGCTTCTTTCAAGCTCCTAGGTCAAGATCTTTTCCTAGATCTTTCCTTGAAGTAAAAGAGCAGGGCATATACTCCAGGACCGCTAAACAAAAAATCCCACTTAGAAAAAACTAAAAGCATCTGCTCATGGCCGATAGATGTGGCTACTCACTGAAGGCTCCACTCCTTTCTCATGCTGAAAAACAAAGATGTTAAAAAGAACTGATTACCCTGCTACTGAACCAGGTTGATTTCACCATTTCTTCAGCTGAACTTTCATTTTACCATGCAGCAGAAGATAAAACACCAAATAGCTTCAGGTTTTATGTCAGCTTCACCCTTCTTACTTGTATTTTGTTGAGGATATTCACTTCTGGAGTCCAAACCTAAGTTTCTTACTCAGTCACATATTTTTCTGTCAACCCACTTTTACTCTCATATCATGGATCTTTGCTTTAGGTGTAATCAATCATTCTTGGCTGCAATTTCATTTCAGATTTGCCAATAGCACATGACAAGCATTTTACTGTTAGACATAGCCTATTTTTTTTTAATGGAGATTAATTTTTAAAATAAGATGCAGTTTTAGTGTCAAGATAATTAAATTTCTGTAGGAGATACTCTCTTCCTTTTTGCTGCATCAGCTCTCCTGAACTCATACCTTTAGCAACCTGCCACTATGCTACCCAAATAAAATCAATAGGTTCTGAAGTCCAGCACAGAGGAATTTTCCATTAATAAAATAACTTTATTAACTCTGAAAACTGTAAATTGCTGAAACACTTTTTTTTTTTTAAACAGCCTCATCTTTGTAGGAATCAACAGTAGCGTGTTGTAAAGTGGCTGTATTATCAAAAGACATATACAATAAATCTCTGCTGTATATTTTTAAGTATCAAAGGATTTCTTTTTGTTTGTTTCTGCCAGCTTTGTTTAGTGTAGCCAGACTTAGTAGATTCAACTTAATGAAGCCAAATGATGTATGACTTCCCCTGCACAGCCCAGGTTTTGTTCAACTTATTGACGCTTTGTGATGTCTTTCAGATACATGTTGGTGTCAACTGCTATTTGAATCTAAATTTAAAAAGGGGGGAAAAAAGATGTCTATCTTACTATTTAACTTTTTTTTCCCCAAATTGCTTTGATGGATATTGTAATTTTTCTGCTGCATCAGAATTTTTTAGAAGAAATACAAAAGCTACTCTGGTTTTAACTGTTCTTTGGCTCAAATGCAAAAATCCAAGAGAGTCCAGAAATTACGAAGTATTTTGTTTGCTTGTTTTCATCCCTCTGGCACAGACAAGGAATCAAATTCTCCCTGCTGGTAAGAAAGCAATTTTACAATGATAAAACTGAGGTATGCTCACTGGGCTAACTTTCAGCACGGTGCTGCTTCTATTTTTAGTGGCTTTCATTCCAGAAGGACCTGAAGCAAGGTACATAACGCAGCTGCTATTTGTCGCTGTTATGCTGTTCACTAGCTCTCACTTAGACAGACTGCTATTGATTCCAACAAACTTTGGTTCCGACAGTTAAAATTAGGCAATTTTCCTACTTTGGAAAAGAGCAAAAAGAAGAATTGGTCCCTGGTTACTCACATATGGTTGCCTTTGCTGCCTTCAGTATCAACCAAGCAGCTGCAAGCTTCCAGTGCAAAAATCTAACATTAGCTGAAAGGTTCCTACCAACTTCCACGTGCCTGATGTCAGACTTCCAGCAGCTCAAGTTCAGCCTACTTTATTCTAATGACTTTGAGTTGTATCTGGCTTCAGTCCAGAGAAAGAACTTTACCCTATGATTTGTCTTCATCCATACTTCTACCCTATGGTAAGTAGGGGAGAGAAGCTTTTGGGGTAGTAATGAGCTATCACAGTTTTTGGCTCCAATGCTGGAGCATTGCTACTGCTTTTAGAATGAGGGCAGGTCATTAATCTTTCTCACTCTGAAGGACTCTCTGAAGCCCACATGTTCTCTCAGGTTCATCTAGTAGTCAACCTGGGTCTGATCTGTTATTTTTGGAGTGTAAGGTCTGACTCAACTTAATTTTTAAACAAGGAGAATAAAGTTCCTAATCATAGCAGACCATGATGTTATATTCAAAAGAAGTCAGATAAAACTTCAGTCCAAAACTTAGGGCTCTCCTTAAATAAAGATTTTTTTCAATTTATTCTTCTTTTTCATCTTTTTTTTTTTTCTTCCAGTTTCTGTGGGACTACAGAGTTAGCTTGAAAAGTTAATATCCTGATCCAACTTAAAAATGCATTATAGATAGGGATATACTTCAACTTATGCAAGAAAAAAAACAAAAGTTCCAAGTCTAATAAAGTCCTGCTGTATTTTCTACTTCAACTGACAGAAAAAAAATTTAAAGTTTTTGAAAAGCCTTTAAGAGTGTTAATTAAATATCTGTCTGACCCAAAGTTCTAAAACTTGAGAGGAGGATTCAGGATAGCACTTTCCAGTGCTATGATGTGAACTTCCAGAGGGTTCTGGACTTGATAGTATATACTTGATTAGTATGATGAATATATCAATAAGAAAATAAAAAATACTATTTAAATAATTTTTGGTTTATGGATACTTTCAAAAATCTCCTATTCTGTTTTTTGCAAGGTCAAAATCTCTGGGCAAAGACAGTGTTACAATGCTGACCTAGTCTGAGACACACACCTTACTAGTAAATTAGGAAAATAATTAGAGTAATGAAGTAAAGTGGGGAAGAAACATAAATTTAAAAGATTGAGATGCACTAATACATAGAATAGCTGATGGTCTTAAGGATTTTAAACTCATCTCAAATACAAAAAAATTAAGACCTGCAATAACTGACTCCTCATGATCTTTGGTTCTTGCAGAATTAATATGAATGTCAAATGTTACAGTCAGGTGCTAAAACAGCAACAAGATTCAGACAGACAAACCTGTCTCTTCAGTGGGAAAAGAGAACACAACAGTCACGAAGGAGATGTGTCAAGCTGACATGACAACAGTTTAAAGCCCCTGGTCAATGTTGATTTAGGGGTCTTGCATTTATTAGCATCTATGATAATAATTGTAATATATGCTTAATGGGTTGTTAGTAGGATCAGCCTTTACATCCAGCTGAATTCACTCTCTCTTTCCCTATTCTTAACTTTCAGAGTCCAAGAGTCATTATTACATATGTACCTTTAAAAATGAGATCTAATCTATACCTCTGAGTATATTATTAAATACAGAACGTCTAATATAAATTATCTTTCACAGATAAGAAGTACCACCCTTTCAAAATTTAACAAGACTGAAAGGAACCTGATGCATAGAGCTGCATCTTGTAGTTGTCAGTGTGCACAAAAACATGTTTTATGGAGCATTTTGCAAATCTGCGGTGAAAGACAACAAAAATATACAGATTATTCCCGTAGTTAATAAAAATTTTAAAGAGATATAATACCACAGCCAATCTGTATTACAAAGCAATACACTGTTCACATGTTTTTTCACAGGTATTCAGCCGGAATATTGCCATAGAATAGGGTAGTACTCCATTAAACAAGAATTAGGGATGATCGGGAAAGAAGCTATTCCTCATTATTGCTCTAAGCGAATGCACAAAATAGATGGAAGGTTTTCCTAGAAAACTGATGCAGAAGATTCAGCTGTCAGATTGATGAATACCCTGTTTTAGTATTTAGTATAATGAGATTTTAGCCATTGAGCATAAGCTTTTACAGGGGAATGAAGAAACATTTCATGGCTTAAATACAAGGCTTTGTTCATGAAATAAGAAGATCAGATGTGCTGTGGACCCACCTCTGATATACTTTTACAGGACTATCTGAGATTGCAGAAGGCTAAACAATGGGGGGGTGTGGGGTGTGTGTCTTTCCCAGTCTGGCACTCAGGGTTCACTTTTATGGATAATTTCCATTTTCAACTTTATTTTTTTCCTGTTATTATACAGAAAGCATCCAAAGATTGTATTATCTTTCTATCTTCCTTTTTAGATTCACAGACATATTCAATGAAAACTCTTCATGGTGAAACAGAAAAGGCATCTCTATGGAAAACCTAGGAATATATTTCAGACAGAAATATTCTAGCAAAGCTGTGATAAGTTTTCTTGTGAAAACACTTTATGCAAGTATTACAGGCAGTAATTTTCAGATTAGATGTTTGGACAGAGAATGCCTGAAAATACATATTTTCAAATAGCAGGCCATTAAGGCTTCTGAAAACCCACAAATGTTTCCACAACTTGCACGATAAAGTGCTTGGTATTAGAAGAAAATTCCTAATTGTTTTGCACAGTTCCCTGAAAATACTTTCCATCCAGCTGTGGACCCAAAACACCCTCTATTTCTGGTGAAACACACACACCACAATCACAAGGGTGCTAAATCAACCTTGCCACCCAGTCAGAGCCCTTGTTACTGCAAGCCAAAGTAAAGGAATGAAAAGGTTATTTTGCAAGGAATCACTGCCCTGCCTGATGATTTGAGGAACTGCAGGTAAAGAGATTTTTTACTAGGCCTTTGTAAGAGTATTATTGTCTGTACACGTATCACTGGTTATCATAGTTACCCTCCATCTCTGAGCATTTCTGATTATTTGATTTAGTTTTTAACTTTTTAACTCTCCCTTAAGCAGAGGCAATCCTGGTCTGATGTCTGAGATCTGAGGTCAAATCTTTGGCTTGCAAATCACAAGCTGAAAAAGCAGTTTCCAGACTAAAAGCAAATTAAAAATTCCAGCTGCCAAAGAGGAATTTTCTCATGGGAGACTCCCTGCAGCATCTGCAGGGACACAGACAGCAACAGTTGGACCACTCAAGTGCGACAAAGAATTGACCCTACACTGGTTTCCCATTCAAACACCATTTCACTCTTTCACTTGCCCTTGATTTTCTACCAACATACACACCTGAAAAGAAGGCAGCAGCCAGTCTTTGGCTGCATTTCGCAGTGTGAGTTCATTACTGCTTACAGGTTGTAGAGGTGTTGCCCTTATCACCAGACTGGAAAAAGGCACATTGGCAAGGGACCTAAATCCCTGCCCCCTTTCCCACTGACTCATATAATACTCAACACAGCTCAAATTTGGACCAAGATGATGATCTCTCAGGGCCTGTAGCTGTGGGACTCTCAGTGAGAGGATGATTTTGTCTGTGCTGTTCCCTTTTCTTAATGTGTTTAATAAATTTAAACACTGAAGAACACTGAACATAAAAGATTCTGCTATCAGAGAAGCAGCAGGCACATGAAGTGTTAATGTTGCATGTGTTTGGTTATTTTAAGTCCAAATTATTCAAGGAGTTTAGACAATCATAAAGACGACATGTAGGAAAAAAAACCAACCCATCAGTAGGTCTTAAAAATGTGTGTGTGTCCAGCATGTGGAAGCACTTTAAAAAGCCTTAAATAATGTGTGAAATGAAAAATCCTAGAGGATAATTCTGTGCAAACACCACCATGCCGTGTTATTTATGGAAACAATAGATACAGATGATGTAAAAAAGCCCCAAATTCTAAAAACAAAGCAAAAAAACCAATTGATTGCTTGTGGTAGTGCTGCTCCCTAGACAGCCCCTAAGCAGAAATACTGTTTTGATAGAGACTGCGCCTCTCTCTGTACTCTGAAACAAACTATAGCACAACACTGAAAACACCTTGAAAAATGCATGAGATTTAACTATTTTTTCCTATATATTTTTAAACCTGTCTGTGACATTGAGGAAACTTTACAGACAGATTGCTGATATCAAATCCACAGTCAAAATGAAGTGAGAAAGCAGTTGTATTTCAGCACGGGCAATTTCTCCTACAAAACCTAGAGACCTTTTCTGACACTGACAATTCTCCAGGAAAGGAATGCTATGAATAAGCCTGGAAATACAATTTTTTAGATAAAAATATGGGTTTAGGGCAATCAGCAGTGCCCCCACTGTCAAATTTGTCAGCATTTCTTGACAACACCAATCATGACTTGCTACTGATTCATCTTAGACCTGACAAAAGAAGAAAGAATTGCACTGACCCTTCCTTTGGGGAGATCATGATCCAGAGGGTTCCTGACATTATTTAGGATGTACAGGATGCACAGAACATGTAGCATTTTCCTTGAGATCTGGCCTTTTTTCAAGGCACTCCGCAAGTTATGCAGAAAGCTGCTCATACATAACTGCATAGATTAGTTCATCCTACAGAACCAGAAATAAGTCTGCATATTCTTGAGCACCATCTACTGGCACTTTTTCCATTCTTAGTTGCACAGTTCTTATAGAGCATCTGAGTACCAGGCTGAGCACTTGCCAAATTCACCTTCTGCGAGACACCTCATTATAGATTTTGAAAATAATTCCCATTAATTGCCTTAACCTTGGGTCAAATCCACTGTTCTAGCCATTGGGGAAAAGCACGCTATCTTCACAAGATCTTTCTTTTTCATTGTCTTGGAAAAGCTCTTCATATTTCAGAAGTCTACCTCTTTCCCTTTAAGCTCTTACAATACTGTTAATTTTTTCAATGTATTCCCTTTAGTGCTGTACTAATTCGTCTAAAGTTGTTTACATTACAGTTAGCATTTCTATACATCTACTATTTGCCAAGATATTCCAAGCTCTTTACAGTGGCAGCATCTTCGCACCTGTTTATGACTTCTGGACTGCAGCAACTCATCACATCAATTCTTAAGGGAAAATGTGAACCTGCATACCAAACATGCATCAAAAGGCATGTATTTACATGATTCCTGTGAAAAATATGGAGCTTCTGTTGTGTCAGACAGTTGAGAATAGGTGTAGAAGAGTAACCCACTTTTGGCTGTTGTACCCAGAATTTGGGCCAGGTACAATCCTAGTTCTTCTTTGACAAGCTCTTTTCTCAAGCTGTGATGTATCTTGACTACACCAGAGAAAAATTCAGCAAACACTGAAGGGTTTGCTAAAATTGCTATACCCTTGTTTATATTATAGAGTTACTGTGTTGAAAACACAGGCAATTAGCAGCAGTCGTATACCCATTTAGAAGAACCCAAGGTCAAGATTCTGCTAATGGGAACTGACATCTCACTGTACCTAGAGGTTTCAAGAATAGGCAGTACAAAATGTCATTTTGCTAAATAACCTGTTGTAATACTGTGTAAATCACCTCCTGAAGTCACTAGCTATGTAAATTTTGTATGTTTGTTCTTAAAGGTTAAAGTTTGGACAGACCTATCTAAAAGCTGGCTTGTACCTTGCAAGAAGATGAGGTAGAAAGAAGTGATGAATTTTTATATCCCTACACAATTCACAAAGTATTATTAATCAAGTTGCTCCTGAGAAGGAATATCAACAGGTGAATATTCCAGAATTCTTTAACATTAATTAAATTAAATATCAATAATCCCTCAGCAATCCTTGTACAGCCAGTTTTCCAAGGATATGAACACAACTTATGGTGATAAAAAATGAACTAAGAATTCTTCTTTATAAAACCAAGAGTGGTTTTAATACATTAAAAATATTGAAATAATGTTATGCATTAAAATGTTATTAAAATATTTTTAATCCAAGAGCAAATATGAAATGTGGTTCAGAAAATTAAAATGTAAGAAGTATCCTTATTACTTGGTTTATTACTGTCTTATGATATCAGACATGCATAAAAATAATGGAAATAAAAATGCAGAGTAGAATACTGGCATTTTTTAAAACTGTATTCCACCAGAAATGAAAAATTTGAAAATGTGCTGGGCTGAGCAGTTAATTACAGACATGTCTTTATTATCATCTGCAGAAAGACATGAAAAAACACTGTTTTAAAAGATGGGGTTTTTTTCTTGGGTTCTTCTGAAGAAAATTTTTCTGCTGGAAAATTAGACGTATCTATATAGAACATCTCTGGACATGATATATAGTTACAGAACAAACTTGTTTTCACTAGCAAGAAAGCCTTACACAGGGCAGCATATCTAAAAGCATAAGTATTCTTTTAGTCCTTCTAAGTAATTTTGTTTGCTAATTCACATGCATCACAGCATTTTCTCTATGTGGCCTGGGCTCACAGGTGCACGTTTGCAGGTGCAGAGAGGTGTACCAATACGCCAGAGTTATTAATCTTTTTTGACAGGGAAGTCTGACTTGGAGGGGAAGGGATCCAGCCATGGGGAGAGATGAAATGGATGGTTTAGGAAATCTGAAGTGCTTTAGCTTCTGGAGGTGATGAGAACATCTATAAAGCAACCATTTTTGCTGCTCGGTGAGATGAAGGATCATACCAGAAAACCCATGTCACCATCTCTGGGCTAATGACACTTGTCTTCCCTCCTGCTCTCCTTGAGTTCATCTCTTAAAGCCCTTGCACTTAACTTTCCTGAGGCTAACTGACATGATTTTCGATTCCATCTCCAGGGCTCTGAGCCACCCTCTGCTTGTGGACAGCCACAGCCAGCTTATGTGTCCTGACTTTACCTGTGTCTGCGATTCTCCTCTCTCTGGACAAAAAACAGTGATGACTAACAACCAGGAAGCCTTATAAAACAAATAACATTCATTCAACATCAAAATATTTAACAGAAAGCTGAATTTAAAGCCTTGGATATGCATTTAGCTTTTCCCAGATGCCCAGCTGTTAGATCTAACCTCTTAGAGACTTCTTCCAGGATGGCTGTGTTCCTGGGCAGCCGCTAGCAGCTGGCCACCAGCCATTCGGTAGTTTGTTATCTCTTCAGTCAGAAGAGTTTGACTCTTCCATCTTCCTCAGTGACAGATATAGACTCCTGAGGGTGAGTAATTTCCCTGGCGCCATCCATGAACTTGCCAATGCACACTAATGTGAAATGTCCTGCAGAGGCCCCATCAAGGGAGAACTTCACTTGTCAATAACCCTCACGCTGTTACTCTCCCTGCTTGTCCCAACCACACTGAGTATGCTATTGAGAAAGGGGAAGACAGGCTAAATCCTTACACCTTACAACCATTCTACTCCTGTTCTAAGATGTTTCACATGGGATAAAAATTCTACTTTTCCTAATCAATTCTACATTTGGTAAAAATCCAGTACAATGTTTTACATTCTAAAAATGTGTATGAGGGCCATTCTCAGGCATCAGCAATTTCAGGGCTCCTTTCAAATACTCCTTCCATCAAATCTAACCCCAATTTACTGTCTAACGCTATCTGTAATAACGCTGAAACCACAGTTGCACATTTCAGACAAATGAAACAGCCAAAGCTACAGCAAACTGAAAGAACTCAGTGGGCTGAAAAATAACCACAGGAAGAGAAGTATTTAGTAGCTATACAAATAAATATTAAATTGTAATTAAAATGCGGAAAATGGGATTAGTGACAAAATCAGGGGTGATTTTAGACACCTGCATTTCTGTTGGCCAGCTTGACACCTTTCTTCTTTAGAAAATGCTGAACTCTGAGTTTCTGGAACAAAGGTACTTTAAAGGTGCTGAGGTATCTGCCTCTGCTTCCCCAGTCCCTCCCCAAATCATCACCTCGGCAACTATATGTGTTTTGGTAGAAGTTAAAGCAGAACTGCAATACCCTCAAATTTTCATGATTTCATGACATCATTACAATGACAGGTTGCAACTCATTCCAAGACAAGCTTCTAAGGTAAGTCTGTACTGGTGATTCAGGAGACTTTCTGTTACTAAGTTTCAGCCTTGCTATGTTCCATCTCAAATTTTGTGCACGAAGGAAGATAGAGCAGCGTACAATGCATAACAGAGTCCTGCCAACATGTTGTCTCTATGTCTAGATAATAAATACAAAAATAAAAACCTGACTGTACATTTTATGGCAAAAAGCAAATTTTACATGAAATGCCTAGCAAATATCTTCAGCGTAGCATGAAGGAGCTATGATTTAAAGGTATTCCATAAATAAGAACTGGTTTACCTTATCTCCTTGCCCATAACACTCTGAGGACATTATCATATGCAAACTGCAGACAGAAAAAGAAAGGATCTCTGTCCTGCAGTCCTAACAGTACTATATCAGTCACACTGAAATCAAGTTTTATTTCATAAGGAGAGCCATTTTGTTGTCAAAGCCCTCTCAAAAACCCCTTTAGGAGAGTTTGAGCTTTCTCCACATTTTTGGATCAAGCCCTGCTTAAGCCTGATCAGCAGTACTTGTGCAGTTTTTGTCACAAAGGAGGGAGAGTTACTCCTCCACATCCTCACTAGAGATTATACACTGTTAATTACTCGCCTTTCATGACATATTTTTGATAATCAAAATATATATTGCAGGTATCTCTGTCACTACTATGAAGAGTTGAGTTTGCGGGTAACTACAATTTATATAATAGCTTTTTAGGATGGTTTTAAATGACATTTTTCCTGTTCCAGGAAACATTCTGTAGACAAAATCCAGAGAGTATATATTTATTGGAAATAAGGCAAATAAACTGGATTTATTGGAAAACCACTTAAGAAGAGTAAAGCTTTCTTTTACAAATATGTTTGTTTAATAACACCTTTCAAAAATGGTCCACGGAAAAGCTATCTAACAAATCACAGGCTATGACAGAATGACACATCATTACTCTTGTATTTGTTATTTTCTATATGACTTCTAGAGAAGAAGTACTCTTATTGTTTTACCAGAGGGATGAGTAAATAGATCACAGAAAGACCTAAATGACAAGAGTCTGCCCTTAAACTACCCACAATTTCTAGACTGAAACTATTACAGATGTCCATGATAACCTATAGCAGCTACTTAGTTTCTGGGAAGACGATGTATTAGCTATCGCATTTTCAACTCTGGCCTTTCTATTATTAGTGATCAAAACCTAACTTTGACAGTCATCAATCCTATAGTGCCTTTTTTTACAAAATGAGCTCTATACCTGATTTTTCCTGTCAGAGGAAAGGGACCAATAGCACCAGAACTCATTCTGTGGCATTTCTGAACAAACCTGCCTAGGAGGTTGATAAACAGAAGGCTTCCACTGTGTTTCTGACTTGGCCACCTTCATTTGGTCCTTATACCTTTATGTTAACTTGCCCATTGTTGGATGAAGAATAGGAGATTTGCCAAAGGGTTTCTACATATCATCTTTTGTAGAGCCAGTGGGTATCCCCAGGACGCATCACAGGAGCCTCTGGGGCTGTACCATGAGCCAGAACAGAGCTAGAAAACAGGAGACATTTGTTTTTCTTCTTACTTGATCCTGATCACTGCTGTTTGTGGTCAGATATCTATGCCTCATCCCCATGCTTCTTTTCTAGATTATGGATTACCTGAAATAACTGCTGCTACTTTACAGTGGTTTACAGTAGTATAAAAACAAGCTGAAGATATGTTTTGAGCTATTTCTGTAACTCCTATATATGCACATGCACCTCCTACCCTCACTGTAGGTGGAAAGGAGGAGCACATTTTCACATCAGTACCTCAGGTCTGATTTTGCACTGATTTTTGTCACTGTTGTTCATCCTCCAGAGAGGGATGCTGTGTTACTGAAAACCTCAATGTTCCAAATAAATAAAAAACCCAAACTTGGGATAGTGGAAGGAACTGATGTAACTTTTCAGAAGACCTATTTTAGTAATTCAAACTGTCTTTCCCCACTGTCTAATTTAGAGCACTTCAAAATTAAGCTTCCTGAAAGATAAGTTATTACTTAGAGAAAACATCAAGACAGGTGCTTTCACAGAGGTCAGAAAGAGGAATCAAATCTTGAGAAAGTATTTCTCTAACATGGAAGAAAATAAATGAACCAGTTCGGACACCACAATCATTCTTGATAATGCAGTATCAGGAAAACTGAGAAAATTTGAAAGATGTTGTACAATTAATACTTTTTTCCTCATTTTCCACAATTCTGAACAGCAAAACTACTTTTCTCTAGATAACTTTAATGGAAGTATATATATATTAAGTGCTCCGTACAGCTGGAGTGAGTGTTACCAAACTTCTTCCCCTATCATGGCTGGTCATTAAGCTGTCATTATACCTGTAGTCAACCACTTGAAAGTGTCATAGTATTCCTGAACCATTTTTCTTACCCTTAATGCAGTAACTCTGCAGGAACTCCCCAGTGCCAGCAATGGTAGGAAACACCCTCACTGCTCTTCTCCATTTTCTTTCCGTCCATGAACTCTGACATTTCAAAAGCCCGGATCTTTTATTAAGCTTGAGTTTACCAAAAGCTGTAGGTCAGTTCAACATTGAGTCAAGGTTTTGGTATAATGGGTGCCCCGTTAAAATGCATGTATAATCTGTAGCCACAACACCACTCTGACACTCTGCTGGGAAGCCCTGGCTAACATAGTATTTGAGTTTGACTTGTCAGTCTTTCAACCCACATGTGCCGAGCCCCTGCTGCCTGACTCACACGTGTAGGTTCAGATCAAAGACAAAAATGTATTGTACCCTGCATGCAGAGATCTCTTGCTGCTAATCCTGGGTTGCACGTGCTAAAATACACCAGAAAAAAAATGTTATGTGCAAGTAGGTCTATAGCCATTTAGATATCTTAAGCTTCTATTTCAACTCTATTGAGTTGAAATTTTGTCATCATTTGAATGTAACTGCATCTGGCTTCAAGTTGTTACAATGACTTAGTATGATTTTGTCAGTGTTTGTACACGCTATCAGCCTTTCCTTAATTATACTTCATATATGAGAACATCTACCCAAGTTACAGATTTCTGTATGATGAACAAGTATCTTAAGGTTTTCATGGGTTTGTATGGCTATATTTAAGTATAAATATGTATTTAAAACCCTATACTACTTAGGCAAAACTAGTGATCTCTTTTTGATAGTATCCTCTGAAGTCATAATACAGTGTTACCAGTGATAGTAACTGGCCATAATTTATGTACTGAGTTTGTAAGGCCTCAGGAGGGAGGCTCATCAGGCTTGCTCTGAGTCTCTCTCATCCTGCCTTCAGCTTTGCATTACTTGGTTTAGCTGTGACAGCAATTTCTCTAGTTAACCAATCATTCATAGCTAATTTGGTTTATCTTTGTGAGTTACAAACTTAGTTTGGTATAGAAAGCACTAACAAGTGTTTGTTCTACGCTGAATGAGGTATTTAGAACTAATGCTGTAACACAGTGTAGAGAAACACAGGTTGGTACAAGAGCTGGAGCTCAGAGCGAGGTGTGGAGGAGAGAAGGCATGGGTTGATACACAGCGGGGCATAGGCTGGTGCTGGAGACCCCATGGCTATAAACAATTTATCCATAAAGACATGTCATCCTGAAGCTAGACAAAAGAGGGTTTGGGGATAACAAAGAAAGAGAAAAAGTCTCTAACACATTTACAAGGCACCATGTACAGTAAACTCATTTGGAAACTGTATGGAACTACAGATCAATGAAGAAAGAAAAAGATGTAAAAGTGTGATAGCAAACATGAAAACGATCCCAACTGGATCCCAAGGTGAGGGAGAAGAACGTGTGACAAATCCTTGTAACACACGTGATGTATTTCCTCTGCCTAGAAACAAGGTTTTGAGCAAAAAAGTTCTTTTACATCGCTGTAAGGTATGATAAAGGCCCCACCACACAGTTTTCATGCAGTTCCATTCACTTCTATGTATTTATTTTAGTCCCAGGTTTGGGTAAACTGAATAATTAAAAAGCACTGCTGAATATCTAAAGTGAGCTGAAGAACAGAAACTTGCTTTTGGCAACCAAGAGGGTCAGGCTTCAAGAAATAGAAACACAAGCACCTCCATATCCCCAGAGCTACACCCCGAATTCCAAATGCTGAGTTGCCCACGAGTAATGTATGAATCATTTCCCTGTGCTGTTACCCCTTGTATTTGCTTACTGATATTCATTGGCTGGTATGTAGCATTCAGAACAAGTACTGCCTTGGGGTTAAGAATGAGAGGATAACTAGAGGGAATGTTATAGGACAAGAAAATTAACACATTCTTCTCAACAGTAGATTTTTTTATGCGACTTTCAATTAACCTTTTCATTTTGGTTTGGTTTCTTTTAAATTTGCTCCTTATTTTAAAAAGAAATGCCAAAATAGCAGCAAGGACATTCTCCATCCCAGGAACACAACCCAAGATCAGAAGTTCAGAGGCTGACACTTCTAACAAAATGATCATTTGTGGCTCAAGAAATTAATGGCACTTTTTTCAGTCTGGATCATACATGAAAGCAATGGACATCATGGAAATCTATGCCAAGAAACATATTTTGTCTTGTAGACAATTCAGGCAATGATACTCTCATTTTGCTGAAGAAAGGATTTCTTCCCCCACCTCCCATGCCCAAAATTGTAACAGAAAAACCTGTCATGGGTCAAAGGGGTCTTGGGGTGGAGGGTGAGTTTTCTTTGTCTTAAAGTTGGGCAAGTGTCTAGAGATTTATTCTGATTTTAAAACTATAAGTAAGTATTTTTCAGATTCTCTTAATTAAATAGTCCTTTATCTACGTGCTTGTTCCTTTCTTTAAACCAGTACAGATATGAAAACTCTTAACATTCACCCTCCTTTGCCCTGAGGATAATTGATCAGCCAGATTAAGATGCTGCCATTGCATGCAGGAGAAACAAAATCAAGATAGTAACATTTTTTTTTTGTACTATTTGGAAGCCTACTAGGCCAGATAGGAAGATAAATCTGAGACACATGAAATGCCCCTTGATCACAGTAGCAGTCCAAGGCCTTACTGATAAAATTCATCTCTTTTCACCTGTCTGTTTGCAGCGGGAATTATTCCGCCCTAGTGCCCCCATAATAAGGTCGCGTGAATGATGCTCATATTTTTTCATACATTTATATGATACAAGTACTTGAAAACATTTAAATGAAAGGGCACTTGTGAGATGTGAATAAATTATCATAAGAAGCAAATGAGAGCAAATGAGATGAGGATGCAAAATGCCTTTACCTTTTTCACAGAAGACCAGACATACAGGTAACTCACACAGCAACGGAGCACAGGGCCACTGGAACAGGCTGCCCAGGGAGGTGGTTGAGTCACCATCCCTGGATGTGTTTAAAAAAAGGGCAGATGAGGTACTTAGGGAGATGGTTTAGCACAGGAAGCGAATGGTTGGACTTGATCTTAAAAGTCTTTTCCAACCTTGTGATCCTGTGATCGGCAAGCCAGGCATCCCTGCCAGGTGGGAGCTCAGATAACTAACACATGGGAACAGTAAAGGATCACACTGACAGCAGGCTGCCCTGTATGCAACTGTGTCCAACTGCCCTATTCATACTCCATTCCCTCAAACGATGCCAAAGTCAGGGGCTACAAAGGCATTGGAGGAAAAGCGTAAAACCTTCCTTAACCAAACCACAATGCAAAAGGTTCGGTTTTCCCTCTCCTCAAACTCCGCCCAAACACTAACAGAACAGCTTTAACAACCATGGGTGCTTTCCTGCTCCTCCAGACGACAGGTCAACAACTTTGGCCCAGTGCAAGAAGCACTGCAGCCCGTCCTCGTGCAGTGAGACACACGAAGCTACATCTCTCATTTCCAGGAACGTTACTTCCCTGCATGCTTTACTCAAAACTTGATTTTATACCAGTGAAACACCAGAACTCATTTCAATAAAGAAACTGCTTCTTTATTATCAGTGTAGCAGAGTAGCAAGGGAGTGAGTTTATTCAAGCTGATTAATAAAAATCACTTTTAATCAGCTCTGTTGGCTAATTTAGTTATTTGCAATTATGTAATAGTGTTGCTTATTATAGAGCCTAAATATCTACAGAGAAAGTCTATTCTATAAAACATGTCAATTTTGCCAACATCCCATTCTACAGTTTTATTCTTCATACAATTTAATTTTTCTTTTATAATCCACATCAAAACACATGTATTTTCACCTAGGTTGAGTGAATTACTTCAGGCAACATTTTCTGTTAACTCAAAACTGCTTCTGAAACAAACAGGTGGAAAATTTAAAAAAAATTGGAGATTTGATTTGATTATCATTAATCATAAAGCTTCTCTCTATCTGTAAAATTTTTTAAGTCAGAGCTAATTAGGAGAAACATTTTAGCAGCTTCTGAATCCTCTAGTTTTGGTGCAATTTGTCAAAGCAAGGTGAACATCCGAGCAGGGAAGGGTCGCATGCCCAAGGTGCTGACCTGGTAACAGAGCACCAGTGGTGCTGCCCGTTGTGGAATCCTAATAGAAATAGGAAGACTGATATAAATGGAGAAAAAATGGGAGGGGTAGCAGGAAAGCAGGTACAGAAGAAGGAAGCGCTGTTGACTCCTGCATTAACAGGTCACCCAGGGCCCTGCGCTCAGGAGAACGTGCAGCTTCTTGGGCCATGTGAACCGGGAAGCAAAAGATAGTGAGTAAATCCTTATGACTTAAAAAGGTGGGACGAGATGGGGAAGCAGATCATGTCTGTTAGATGTCAGGTCCTAATGGAGGAGGAAATATTTTTCCAGAGCCAACATGAGGTTAACAACCCAAGAACCCAGGAGATAAGACACAGAATTTCTGGGCAGTGTCCCTTGTTCTCTTTTTCTTAAAAAAAAATAATCTTTTTCAGACCCCCAGATACATTTCCTAGTACTTGGGGACACACACCGTGGTGCTTCAGAGTGTATGAATGTGAGAGAGGAAATATGAACACAATTATATTTGTCTTCAGAAGAAATCATCTTCCTCTCCTATAGCATCTTGTGGAGCTACAATGCTGCAATATTATACCCTCCACAATCTATTTTGCAAAAGGAAATATATCTGATATATGCAGTTGTTTCCTACTTGCACACAAGAAACAACCAGCTAAGGGAGCAGAAACTGCCAAGAACTTTTGCTATGAACATTTCTGGAAGCCATGAATGAAGGAATGTTCCCCTGAATTTATCTAAAACTGAAATTTGTTCATTTTGAGGTGAGCCTTAACAAGGGCACAGACTACAGATCCTTGGAAAACCAACCAATATTTGCTCACAAGTTGCAGAAACAAAAGTATCCAGTAGATCTTTAGTATTTCCTCTATGTTTCAGAAAACATAAAGAAAGACATCTCATAAATAATATCCCTCCAGGTCTTTTCACAAATGTTATTTGTAGAGTTTCCAAGAGATGCACTGCAGAAACAGATGCAGACATGAGCGGTGTATAATTCAAAGCACTACATTTTAAGGGATTACCAAAAGGCACTATAAATAAAATTAGTTAGGGTTTACTTGTGCCAATACAAAACTTAATTTAGCATAGCAATATAATCATTATAGTTGATTAGAGCCAAATACTTATGAATATACACTTTGGGGGGATATACTTTGATTACACTGTTCTTTATGTCAACAAATAACCATTTTAACTTGGTTTTTCTGCTTACTACCCATGAGTCTCCAAGGGATTTTCAAGAACCATGGTTTTATCTGTTTCTTTTTCACTGAAGATGGGCACAGCAAAACTCTGAGTTATTGCAGATGGAAGGAAAATAAACCAGATATTTTAACCCCTACTCTTCCTCTCCAGACATTGATCACTGCAGCACTCATACACAGAACTTTTATGTACTGAATGACAAAACAAAATTTAGAAAATAAACTACAAGAAAACCCACAAAGATTCAGACTTGGGTCTGATGGAATATTGAATGCTGACAGCTTCTATTACTTAGGAAAGTAAAAAGCTTGGTTTCCAAGACAGTCTATGTCACTGTGTTGCTCCCCTGAAATATGTAACTGTTAGTTCACAAATAATTAACTAGTGTGAGGTCATAGTACTGGAAATGCTGATGATTATCAAGTTGGGAAATACCTTTTTGAGAGCTCAATTAAAGCCTGGCATAGAAGGTGTAATAATTGTTTCAGTTTATCCATATCCTCATTTTATGTGCATTTGCCATCTCTGTGAAAGCCACTTTTCACACAATAGCTTTGTTCATATAAAGGTTACTCTGGCAGAAATATTCAGAGAAACAGAATCCTTTTAAAGCATCAGGGGTAAAATAAGTTCATTTCAGCAAGGTCTGATTTGCTTCTCTGGCTTCAGATGGTGCTGGATCAGATCAGCATAGAGCACTCTACTGCTGCAATCCACTTCCAAACAACCTCAGGCGGCATCTCTTGGACAAGAAATAGAGTGAAGTTCTTCATCTGTGATAGGATTTATTATTTTTTCTTTAAACCAAAGGAGGTCTGGTAGCTTACCTATGAGGGAAACTTTTAATTAAAGGGCTGCTGTGGGTATTAAGCATGCCTTTCATTTGCTGACTAGCGACAGGCAAACTCTGCTCAAGTACCAGTTCAGTAAATGATTTTTAATTATTTATTTGTAAGTGTCTGCTTATCAAAAGCTTAAAACCTGAATATGTCTGGCCTACTTGGTGTGAAAACCAGGTCAGGAAGACTTATGCTTTCAAGTTTCTATCTTCCTTCTGGGGAAAAGGAAGTCCTAGCAGAACCTCTACAAAAATTTGACAGCAGTCAGTGTTACTCTATGAGTTGACATTATTTTGCACATACCTTTTCAGAGTTAGGTGTGAATGTGTAGCCTGCTGTAAATATCACTAGAGTTTTAAGGCAATGTTTAATAACTATCTGCTGCAACTGCAATCCAAAAGACTGCTGCATCCTGAGTTTAAGTGCAGACTGTTAAATTAAGGATGCCCAACCTCTGCAATTCCCTCTCCCTTCATCCCGCCTAAGGCAAATTCTTTAGGTGGATTGGAGATAGCCCTTCATAAAAAGCAGATTTCAAATTCCACATGACTTTACACCTCAGCTCTTGCAGCAGTTCCCTGCAGCAACCTGAGAGGACGTCACCAGCTTTGAACACAACCGATCTGTGCTGTGTGTTGATCTGAGAGACTTCCACAGAAAGGTAAGGAAAAGTTGAGGAAAAAAGTGTTTATTAATTACTTTCAATGCATAATGAAACTGTCTGGTGACATTTTCATGAACTTCTCTGTGAGCAGAGTTTAACTGGGAGCCTGATAATCTGGTGACGTAAAGGATCAAGTAGGTAGAAGTGAAACACCTCCTGCACAGGCAGATGCTCAAGGAAGTTTTAACAACACTAGTCAGGTGTTGTTAAAACAACTGCTTCTTTGCAGAGAAAGGTAAGTTCTCTGCAAGGTAGAAAAATATATGAAAGAATAATCCAAGATTATTTCATTCGTGAAAAGTTCACAGATTTTTGCTTCCCCCTTTGGCAAGAACAAATGTAGCAGAATAAACTACAATAATATTTTACCAACTATTTTAGTAAGATGTGTGAAAAAATCTGGAGACAATATGGTGTAACATGGTGTACATGCTTCAGTAGGTAACAAATAGTGCTGGGATATCACACTTGCTAATGGCATAATTTAAAAATCAAAAGATCCACTGTATACAGTAAAGAATATTAGTAAAGGATTTCATTTCCATCCCTGCAAAGTTTTTTATTATTCAGCAGAGCTGGCAGAAACACATGCCATGCTGTGCCAGCATCTGTTATTATTGATGGCAGATATTTTGTCCTCTCTCGTTAAGTATCTCATAATATAATATATATATAAAAATAATAAATCAATTACTTCTTTATATGGAAATGTACTGGGAACAGTAAATGTTACTTTTTTCTTGTATTAGGTATTTTTAGTCAATTAAGTATATCTTAAGAAAAAATTGTCCAAAATGCTTATGTTCCTTGACATTTTTTGGTTTGTACTTGGAAATCATCACTTTCCATTGAAATTCACCCAGAGGGATTTAGAAGTGCCTTAGAGGAGTTTGAAGAAACTTCTAAGCACCTGCTTAAAAAGTAACCTCTCATTTTGTTAGGCACTTGTTAATATCAACCATTTCATGGAAATTTTCCTTTCACTGGGTTATTTAGAAGCCTGGAAAGAGTTATAATTAACATTTCTTTCTGGCTTCCACAGGTTGAAGAACACACTATGCGCCAAAACACAAGGTCTTTCCCTTCTCCACACACAGTTCTCTTGTTGCAGAATATCATAATTCTGCATTTTCTCATAATCCACACCACTACCCAAGGGGCTTGATGCTGAGGTGTCAGTCCCATGGGTCCCTGTTCCTCAGCGAAGCTTAAAAATACCTCACAGCACCCAGTGTTTGAAGGAAGGTCTGAACAGCTCACTGCAACAAGCTCTGTGGAACTTTTAATAATCTAAATGCTACAGAGTAAAGGAAACCAGAGTTCAGAAATCAGTTTCTGTAGCTAAAACTAGGTATTGAAAAAAAAAGTTCTTAACATGCCTTCAGTAATCTTTTTTTGTGTTCCTTATCATAGTATCAGGTTAATAGGCATTCAAACATTAGCAACATAAATAGCAGTGAATTAAGTTCCTTTATAGTTGTGGCCAGTTCTAAAAGGAAAATGATTACCCAACTCAATTTTGCTTTTATATTTGCCATTACAAGGCAGCTATTCCTTAGCTATTTCTTTCTAGAGACCATAAATTTTGTCATTTGTCATCCTAAGCATTCGGAGGAAATAAAATTGTAGCGGAGACCTTAGTTTCACAAAATCAGCCACTTTACTTCTCACCAGTTTCTGGATGCAAGGAAAGCATTTTTTTGCCAAGTATTCAGATTAGGCAGCATTTTATTTTAGGTTTATCACTGCAGGTTTCTGTAAATCTGCAGAACTCATGTGGCTTTTTTCTAGAAATTTATCAATGGATAAAAAGAGCAAATCATCATTCTGCTGTTGACTTTGAAATGGTACCATAGATTATTTCAACTGTAATCGTAATTTGTTAAAGAGAATAATCCAGTCATATTTTGCTCAATTACTAATGACTGCTATTGTAGATTCAATTTTGTCACTGGGATTAAAAGATGAATCTAATCCCATGGAAGTCAGTGGGAGCTTTAAAGCTATGATTTTCATTTTGCTTTCTTAATTATCCCAAGGACACAATATTTACCTATAGCAGATCTAAGGATAACCTACTTTGAGTTTATAGGTTACGTAGCATCTTCAAAATTTCTTAGAGAAGGTACAAAAGAGGCACACAAGGAAGTCTATTAAAAGTACTGTGAAGACAGCATTCCCCTGTAACTCCTCCAAGGATTTCCAAGAAACAAAACCAGCTAACTATGCTGCTGAGGGACCAACTGCCTTTGCAAGCTGAACTTGCCACAGGCGCTCCAGCACCTTGCAGCAAGGACTGGGAAAGGTGCCCATGGGAGACTCATGGGGACAGAGAACCAAGAAGGACTCCAGGTCTGGGAGTCTATTTTGAGTCATTCTAAGGGCAAGAATCTTCCCACACAATCCCTCTTGTAATTTCCTCAACCTGGTACTATGACTGATTGGTGTTCTGGGTTTCTCAAAGATTTTTCCATTGTCATGTCTAGGTACCTTTAGACAGAAAAAACTGTTAAACTTTATTTTCACTGTAAAATTATTTACACAAAGTTTTTTGTCAGTTGCAGGTCTGAAGGCTTTAACAAACACATTAAACTCAAACATTTACATTTTAGGATCTGTAAGTTTGTTTTAATTGTTAGATTTTCTTACCTGGTCTATTTAAACTGCTAATTATACTTGTCATTCTACACTTTTTACGATTTTCTCTTTCTAAGGATATGCATACTGCCCTAAGGCATTGACTGCATTCCTTACCTCTCTGAAATACCAATTAAGTGAACTAGGCACTTCTCCAAAGTGAACTAGGCACTTCTTTCCATGATCACCAATTATTAAGATTGTATTTTGGACAACACATGGACACTTGATTTAAGTGGCACCTGTGTCCCTATAAAAGAAAATCTAGAACCTTGTCGATTACTGGTGAGCAATATCTATATTGCTAATATATTCCCTCATAATAAATAATAATACCCAGTAGAGGTATGGATGCATTACCCATTAGAGCATACACACAAGACTTTCATAATTTTAAAGAGGATGTTGCTCTTGGTATTAACCCCTTGAAAAAGTCTCTACTCACTTTACAGTAGAAAGTGAGTAGACAGTTTACAAGCAAACACTCCTGTGTCAAAAATTGGCTCTCACTGTCACATTGTCAGATCTGCTGCTACTTTAGAGGGCCTTCCTTTTCATGAAAACTGATTTCAAACAAATGTTTTGTATGTGAGAAAACAATTTTAAGTGATAAGTCTAACCTTAGTTTGCAACTCCATTCAGCCAATGAAATGAAGAGTTAGAGAAAGCAGATCCAGTTGTCAGCTTCTTAATTTGCATGAAGACTTAAGTACACACAGCCAGATTTTTATGATAGACAGCAATGAAGCAGCTAATGTAGCTCAACTAAGAGAATCCACTTCTTTGAATTCTTTATAGGTAACAAAGATAGAAATTAATATCCTCTCACATTTTCTTAACCAACAAGAATACCTATTTCAAGCTCAAATCCTCACAAGGATTAGGTTACTGGCTGCAGGCAGTTTCAGAAAGTCTGGTATTTAAACAATAAACCACAGCCTCATTAATTCTAGTTGCAACTTACATTCATTACCATTTTCCAAGTGATGATCAACCTGGTCCTGCAAACCAGACTTTGCCAAGCTGTGTGCTATTATAGCTGTTCAAAGATCTGCTCCATTACCCTATCCCTTATTAATGAATCTGCTGGAGAGGAAAACTAAAAAGAATGAGTTACTCTAAACAGTCTCTCCTTGCCAATATACCAATATGCTGCAATGAATGGTACCCCCTTTTTAAACAGGTATCAGAAATGAAAAGAGTAGTAGCCATTGCTCAACTAGAAAAAACACTCAGGAGGAGTCAGTGGACTTTAAGTAGAAATGCCTGCTGAGATCTGGATAGAAAGGAAGGAAGAAAGACTTCACTTGCTTGAGTTGCATGGTTTTCCCCAGGAGGGGAAAAAAGGAGCGCCAGAAAACTAGAGGAAACCCATATATCTCCATTGTCTGTAAACCACAGAGGATGTCAGTGTGGTATTCACATTTGAAGGTCTGGTCACAGGACGCTGAAGTCATGCATCCGCTGATATAGTAGGTGGAAAATTCAAAACAGTCCAAGGGTCAGGATAATACAGACAGGTGTCTTCAGCCAATATCTAGTCCACCTTTGTGGAAGGGAACGGATGCACAGATTTGTTAATGGTTTCACTAGATAGGCAGGGACTCAGACTATTTTCTATTTTAGAGAAAAGAAAGTTTGGTTTGTAGGAGTGTACATTTTCATTCAAAGTTTTACCCTTGATGGATGTCTACTTTATTGTTTATCAAAGATAGAAGCATGGTGACCAAATTTAATGGGTAGGCAGTCATTTTTCTAGTGCCAGTATTCACAAACGAACTGAGGAACAACGTCTGTCAAGCAGTTATCTAACTGGCTGGAAAGCTATAGTCAGAGAATCGCTTTATCAGAGCCAAAGTGGAAGGTGTAGTGAGCAGTATTCCCTGGTTTATGTCCAAATGCAGCACTATTCAATATTTTTCATTAGTGGCCTTGATGATGGAGTAGTGAGCAAGCTTTTAAATTCACAGACATCCTCAAATCAGGAAGGACAAGTCCAGAATTCGAAACAAGTCTAACTGGAGACACAATCAAGGAAACAAATAAATACACAGTTTCATAAAGGCAAGTGTTATATTTTACACAGACACAAATAATCAGCCATGCAAACTCCAGGTAAGGGACTGGAGGTGAAGGGACAGATCAACAGAGAAGTATCCAGCTAATAACACAGCACAGATGCTCCTCCAAGAAAGGTAAAAAATATACCAAGATGCATGAACAAGAGAGTGTCACACAGAAGATGTGTGAAGTACAGCAATGTTCTGCCACCCCACAGGATGGCCTTCAGAAATTACTGCATCCAGCACCAAGCACTATGCTGCAGTTCAAGGGATACTTGCTGGATGGATTCCAGAGAAGAATGAGTATAACCAGCACCTAAGGAAATTTTAGCAATTAAGAAAAAAGTTGCTAGAATGCCATTTATTTTGGCAAGGGGAAATGGAAGAAGCACACAATAGCTGTAGTCAAGTATATACTTTTCTCCAAGATGTAACCTGTTTGTGATAAAGTAGTAACAGCTTTAAGCTGGAATGGAAAGTGATCTCAGAGTTTCTCTGAAGGTCTAAACTGCACCTTCCTCCACTGTGAAACCCTGGCACAAGATCTACATGCTCCATAAGCCAACCTGGAGACTTCAGTTTTGTCATAAATGAGGTAGGCTTTGCTGGTCCCACCTCAAAGCTAGAAATGGAGTTAAGTGACCCTTTGTGATTTCCCTTAGCCTGGATTTCTGAAACCTGGGAGGAGGGCAATCAGTTACCCCAACCATAAAAACAAGGCTTTGATCCACGAGATACTATTTACAGTTGTAATTATAGAATTCATCTCATGTGAGCCTTTCATAATAAGTAAAAGGATTCAAATATTAGAAGCAAACTTTGAAGAAAAACAAAATATTCCCAGCTGTGCAAGTCTGCTTCCCTTTTACAAATATAACCCAACTAATAATATATGCAAATATACAAAGCAAGTTTAAGGAAGGAGGTAAAACAGAAAGCCACCACTTCCTCAGAATTTCCTCTTTTCATCACACATTTATGGGTTTCAATTAAACCTTTCTGTGAATCATAGGTGGCTCACTGTCCCTTGTGCAAGACAGACTGTGGTAGGTGAAAATCCCATGTATAAAATAAACATATTCCGTTTTTAGACTATTCTAATCTCATGGAAAAGGATAGTGACATAAGCCATAATGTGAATTTGTCTTTATCTTTGAAACTGCCGAGTTCTTGTCAACCTGTCATGTAAATAGTTACTTTCCTATGAAGATTGTGGGGCTGTTAGTCACCATGATTATTATTCAGGAAAGTCTAAAGTGAAGCACAATGGGTAAGCACAGTGCACGCAAGTCCGGGTAAGTGTTTATTTTGAGCACTCTCTCATAACACTTGTTTCTTAAATTTGAGCCTTAATTGACGTCACACTGACCTGTGATGATTGGAGACAGCTACACATTATACAAATGTGGTAGGTGAAAAGACTGTCATAGCAGGCAATTAATGAGAGAGAAACACTGAAAACAAAATATTGCCGTATGCATCTTCCAAAAACTGCATGATAGAAAGCATTGCCAGTAGTGATAACCCTAAAATTGGGCATGACCTCACTATTCCACCTGTTTTCTATCCTATAGGATTAAAATCCAGGTGGATTCTGGAATACACAAGAGCTATTCACCCAGTTTCTTTTTAGAGGAAATTGAAACAACAGACAACCATAGCACGGAGCTCATCTCACCATGACAAAGGTAATCCAGAGTGCCTTTTATTTTCCTCTCAAGGTTTAGACAGGTCTCAAGTCTACGTTTATGGAACTAAAATGGAAAAAAAAAATCTGTGAATTCTGCTGTTACTGGCACAATGAAGAGGTCAGTGAGACAGCTATTTAGATATTTTACCTCCAGCTGAGCTGGTTGCTACTAAGGAGGATAAAAAGACCTTGTTGTATTAGCAGGTAAAATTTACTCCTTGTGTCTGTATCAGGCCTAAAAGCAATCAGCACTTTTATCCCCAGTGGATTGTGTTTGCTGGTAGATGCACTAAGGCTTTTTGTACAATGTTGCACCTAACAAGTGGTTGCTAATTACATATCACCTCACCTGGTTTAACATACATGGATGAACCCTTCCATACGACTTCATCCAGGGCCTCTTTTCAGATTATACATAATGCCTACAAGGCTTAATCTCCTCAGCCATGTCTCTAGACAAGCATTTCGGATGTTGTACTTCTCACTGGGTGGGCATGACAGCTGCTCTGAGATTTACAGCTGTCTTTACTTCAGCTCAAAGTTAAGCATTTAGTGATGCACTAATTGGCATAACATTCTTGTCACAGTCCCCTATACACCAAAGCTGTTCAGTCAATTCTGTATGTGACCTAGTTTAAAAGTAAAATTATAGGTAAATTGTGTAGTTCAAACACAGACATAAAAAAATTCATCAGTGCAGCAAACCCCCTTTTAACTACAGGGTCAGTGTTACCCTGACTTAATTGTACCTTGATGCTCCATGGACCACAGCATGAAGTTAGCTAGAACACTTGGGTGACAATATAACTAGACCACTGCTCAACAGCACCAAACCATTAACCCCATTTTTGATAGGACTTTTTGTAGGTCCTCTGTCTAAAAGTATGCATAAAGAAATGCCACATTTGCTCCAAAAATTATGGCAAAGACAGGAGAGGATGCAGTAGCAGGACACATCCAGTAAAGGTAGGCACCGCTGTCTGACCATGCATGACAATGTACACCCCAAAGCCAGATCTTGCCTGGAGGTTTGTGACAGTTAATTAACCTTTGTTATCCCACCAGAGAAAACAAGGAAATTTAAGAATATTGCCATGAAAATGTGCATGCTGCTTCCAAGCTGCTTGGGAGCGAGTGGTCCTGTGCATTGGGCTCCTGATACTGTAGTAACACTGCTGTCAGAGCCACTCTAGTTCAGACCCTGAGCTGAGAGAAAAGACAGGGAGTTTTGACCTAGTGAGTTGTTCCGTGTATGGGATGAAGGCTTCTTGCCTTGGATGCTCTTCCTGTTCACAAGGCATGTAGCAATAGGATGAGGGGTAATAGTTTTAAACTAGAAAAGGGGAGATTTAGGTTGGATATTAGAAAAAAAAAATCTTCAATATGAAGGTGGCAGATCACTGGAACAGGTTACCCAGAGACATAGTGGAGGGCCCACCCCTGAAGATATTCAAGGTCAGGCTTGATGTGTCTAGGCAATATGATCTGGAGAAGATATCCCTGCTTACTGCACGGGGGCTGGACTAGATGCCCTTTAAAGGTCCCTTCCAACCTAATACATTCTATATGATTCTATGATTCCTGCCTGGAGCGATCACTCTCTTAACAGATCTGGCAGAACTGGTATACACAGAAGTCCAAATGCACTCACGCAACACAAAGCAAGAGTAAACAGATGAAATGGAAGGCAAAACATCCTGCCTAGAAATAGGAGCATCCTTACTTCCCAATTGCAAAGACAATCCAGAGAAGAGTTTGTACAGTGCCAGTCTCAGTCAAGTATAAACTCCCTTTGATATTCAAGACAGTCAACTCGATACCTCTCACAAAGGGTATTAATACAAAACAAATCAGAAAAATATCTCTGCATTTATGAAAGGTAACAAAGTAATTAAGAAGTCTGTTGCTTTCAGAATACACCTGATGTACACCAATACACGTGGACAGTTATGTTTGTGGTTGGACCACCGTAAGCACTGGAGCCCAAACCAGCCATACTCACTGGAACCCCACACAGTATCGATAGAGCTGCTTAGCAAACAAGTGTATCATGGGACATACTCTGACATGACTGACATGTAAGGTTAAACATGTTTTTTAGGGATGTGATTAACTGCAACAAGAACATGCTTAATGCACACCTAAGCATTTAAACATCCTTGTGAATCTGGCCTTAATTCTTGGGTATCACAGAGTATAATTACACTCATGATATCAAGCCAGGGAAATAAACAAAAGAACATTTGAATGATTTTTCAGGAGAAAAATCATTAAAATATGTTGGTCTACGCAAATTCAAGCCACTGAGCCAGGCACAAAATTATCTGTAGCAATTACAAGCCCCTTGAGCCAGTCAGTCCTCCCATCACCTTTTCATTTCGGTTTGCCATAGCAGTTTTACTTTGCACTGGTTCAGATCTAAAATGTACACATCTTGAGACTTTTCATTAATTCTATTTTTTTTTCAGATGTTTTTTGACCTTTCTTTGTTGATTTCCACCTAGAAGCAGATGCTATGTCTTCTTGTGTCTGCTGTCTTTCAGAGCACACTTACCATAGGACCCACCTCCCTCACCTCAAAGCAACAAGCCTGCCCTCCACAAGATGCTAGATTTATGAATGGTTTTTAACAAGGAGGTATTCTACAGTGAAAGCATTTTAATTTCTATGAAATTGCACTATTTGAGTCCTCAGAATCAACATACAGATTTTATAATCTCTGGACTGTAACAAGCGTTAGGTTGTTGGATAGCAAGGAAGGCAACACCTCTCTGAAAAAGGAGTAAGAGTTGAGAAAAGTGTTTCCACAGAACAACAGAAAGAACAAAGTATTCTTGTTAAAATATGGCCAAATGGGCCCTATTCAAAACTCACAGGGTTGTTACAAAGAAAGAAAAAAAAAAGAGGTAGGGGCAAGATATTTTAAACATGAAACCTTGATATAAGCCATAGACAAGATTCAGAAAACAAACATCTACAGCATGCCCATCGGGAGCACCTGAAAAACTTATGCAAGGTGACACCTGAATGATTCAGTTTGAGCTTCACTTTAGATATTTAGCAATGTCATGCGGCAAGCCTGGCATGGAATTTTCATTGCATTCTTTAGTCATGTCTCAGAGTCAAGGGTGCTGACAGAGATCTGCTCCCTTCCCACTGAGGGTTTAAACTGCCCCGCAGCACTAGGAAGCAACAGTCATGTAGTGCTCCTCTCCATCCCCTCCGGGAAAAGCCTCTTTAGGGAACTGTTCCCCATATCTCTCCTTCCCAGAAGTACACTAGCACAAAATGCTTGCTAGCATAGCACAAAATTTCAGTGCTACGAATCAGGGTGTCAGCTAAGACCCGCAAGTAGTATCTGTTAATCTCTGTGATGCTGCGTAGGCTTCCTGGTTTCCCACTTACTCCCACTGGATCCCAACAACATTGCCTGACATTTGGGTTTGACATGGAAAGACCCGAACTACAGTTATAAAAAGGTGAATAATAAACCTCTGCGTCTCCCAATGACTATAATTCTTCCTGGCTGTAAGATGATTTTGAGCACACCAGCCAGCTGGGATCCCTGTAAGAATTCAATCAAACTCTGGCATCAACTGCTTGGGCAGCTACAGAAACCATCAGGTCAAAGACAGAGGCACCTGGTTTCAGAAAGTGGCAAAGAGCTGAACCAAGTATTTAAGCTTTACAGTTTTGGAATTTAGTGTCTAAATTTAGTATCTTAATCCTGCCTTAGGCACAGAAGTGATTTCCTGATCTTGCTCTAAGAACTTGCAAAGAGCAATCTGGAATCACAAATGCTATATGTTATAATCTTAAGCAACATATATGCTCATATATTACACACATACTATTCCCTTCTGCTACTCCATTCTTGTGCCTAATAGAAATATTACAGATTTACAACTGATTTAGAGCAGTAAAGGATCAGAATCTGATCCAGGCAATATACTGATTGTCACTGAGAGTCACACAAACAGCATCTTTGTAAAAACCTTCACTCTGCAATACACCTAGTAAATCACGCATGAGAGGAAGTCTGGAGTCACTCCTTCTAAAATATATATTATCTTCCTATTAGAGATAGTGCTAAACCTCACTTTTATCTCTGAAAGTCCCTGACCTCTGGCAAGTTTCAGATTCCAAATTTAGAGCAGCATCTGAATTTTGCAGCTGGTCTCACCATTCATAATGAGCCAAGTCAAAACTGAATACATCCAAATTAGAGGGGAGTATCAAACTCTGGACCCACATCTGAGTTGTGTAGCAGAGTCTTCTTTCTAATGCTCATCATGTACTCACAGCCATGACATACAATTATCTATAAAATCCATACTGATCTTTTTTCCACAGTAAACCCAGGTAACCCTGCGCCAAACAGTTATCAACGATATTCAGCATCAGTTGTCACATATAATTTGTATTAAGACTGCTTAATAATCAGTCTAAGTGTCTGGTGTACAAGACATTTCTCATCCATTGGAGGGCGGAGATCAGATCTGCACGCAGGCAAAATCTACTGGTAGTGAATAAAAGAGAAGTGATAGTTCCTCTATGAGTTTGTCATCTGCTTTGCCAATTCTGCTTAAAAAAAAAAGACAAAATAAAATTCTTCCCCAGAGAGACAACCAAAGTTCAGTTGCTCCTCCCATTTCCATTTGCAGCTTTCTCCTCCTAATGTCAACTCCATCTGTCTTCCACAGGAACTTAATGTCTTTTGAATTGTCTATTTAATCACTTGCAGGTTTGTCCCCTTGTTTGGCTGTAAATCTGCCCTTCATTTGTCAGCTTCAGCGTTTGCTACAGAGAGCATCCTCCCTCCCCCATCCCCAGAGCTTTTCCTTCCTTTTCAGTATATGGCATTTTATCAGGTCACTCTTCTGTTGTCCTGAGGTTGCTTTGTTTCCACCCAATGTGGTCATTTCTGCTGGCAAGGCAGTATCTTTGTCAGAGTATTTTCTTGTCTGCTCCCTCTTTTTCTATCCCTAGCTTTACACAGCATCCTGTCTCTCATCTACTTTCCATGACTCCCTTAGATCCTGCTCCCCACTCTACTGGCACCTTCATGCTTATAACAAGACTTTTATTTTTTTCTGATTTGTTACTTGGGGTAGAAAAGGACTTCAGATTAGAGCAAGTTTCTCTGCCAGCAGCAGCAATTTATTTAGTGCAGTGCTGTTGCCATACAGTGATTTACTTGACCATTTAAGAATCACTCTACATTATTCATTTCCGTACCCCCAAAAAATCACTAAGTGCACTCAAACTCCATTCATTCGCTCACATGCATTCATGTTGTGACTACTAACACACACAGCATTATTCTCCTATACGGGGATTCTAAACAAATACTCTTTTTTTCTCCTCTGATTATGTATCAATTGTTGCATGGTAGTACATAGTTACTCAATGCAAATGCAAATATTCATGGCTGGAACACATGATATCACAATTTCCAGGTCCTATAGAGAAAAATCAACCAAACCTTACGCAAAATAAGTAATCTTCCTTTGATTTTTCACTAACCACTTTTTCATCTTCAGGCCTTACACTCAGTTTCAGTGTATTTCCACTTCAGGAGAAAACAGCATTTCTACCAATAGCCAACTAGATGTGTCAGTCATATCTCAAAACAGGGATGACTGTTCTGGAGATGATTCCTCCAGACCCTGAACTAGATAAATGTTTTGACAAATACGGGATTCTGCATCCCCGGAGAATTAATGTAACCCAGGTTTCAGCATGTTCGAATCTGAGCACAGAGCATGCTGAGACATGATTTGAGGATTTTATTCAGTAAATATTTTCTTTTTCTGTATAAACTTATATATCATGTTGCCAGTCCCACAAGGAAGGTAAGGAAGCTGCAAGAACAGTTCTTCCTTCCCCAGATGATCTTTGGGGCTTTTAAGGATCTGGAGGATCAGAACCACTCTCCATACGTTTTTATGAAGTGTCCACTTTCTATGTTGGTGGCATCCAAAAGCACATTTCATATGAAGCTTTGATTCAATGCATTTCCATTTGCTTGAGGTATAATATTTTCCTATTATATTGGAATAACTGCACCTCTGCCAGTCAGAGGAAAGAACTAATGTTACTTCTGGAAGACCCTAGGGTACAGAAAACAGGTCTGTGCTTTGTCATTCATGCAGTCTTACTGCTTGTCAATATGTATGCACATACATATATATATGGACACACAAATGTCATCTTTTACCACTTCATGACAGAAAGAGAAGTAAAATTAGAAAAAGAGTCATTCCCAAAATTTGGTGATAAACTCTTGCCTTACTTCTTAATAAAAAAAAATATATGTAAGCACTTAATACAATTTATGTTAGAGTATAACAGAATGTGAGATGTAGTGTCACTGTCAGCATCTCTAACTTTTGGTCACACGCACCCCCATGAACTCTAGCTCCATCACCACCTGAGAATTCTGAAGACTCAAATTCTTTAGCAAAACTTTGATAGCTGCTCTCATGTCCCACCGTCAGCTGGCCTGTTTTACAGATCAGCTATTCAAAGAAAGCAGTCGCCATTGCAAGAAGTCTAGACAAACTAAAAAAATACTGGAAATCCAATAATCCAATCTCTCTGAGACCTGCTTATTAATTCACAATTGAAAATTATTACTTGATGCAGAAACCTTCAGAGCTTCCCTTTTACTTTCAGAGAGCTGCCTCATTCTAACAACTTCACATGTGTCATTGGTTGACCACAGGAGTCATAAGCATAAGCTTGCTGGCTGTTTCCTGACACAATCAGAGCTGGGTATGATGTACAGTAAGTAATAACATTTCAGAGAAAGGTTATTCTAAACCAAAATATTTGCTCAACCTGACCTTCTTATTTGCTTGTTTTTCAAAACTGCCTGTCCTTGAATAATTACAGTGTACTGAATTTGGCAATCTTTCTGCTTTCTGATATACATCATCCCTGGTAACACCCAATTATTACAGAATCAATTGCAGCTTAACTATAGTTATAAGACGTAATTAGTCAAAGGACTACAGCAATTAGAAGGCCTCTGCATTTGCTTTCTAAAAGTCAGATGAAGAACTCTATAATTTGCTTTTGTGCCTTTAAATGATAAATGTCAAATCAAATTCACATAAATATAATATTTTCATGGGCTTCATTCAGTTACTATAAATAAGCAATCAAACAGAAAAGCATAAGAATGATTTTAAAGGGTAAATAACATTTTGATATCTCCCACCCATTGGTGGGAAAGCTTTTGGGTTGCTCAATGACATAAGGTAGACAGTGTTAGCCTGTTCTTAGAGGAAGAAAAAGCAAAGCAAAGCACTGTAAGTATAACCATTCAGTAGCAGAAGTAAAAAAGCCTTTCTCTTCAATAAAATGCATTATCAGACAGTGATCTCAGAAGATGTAACAACCAGCCCAGCATAAAGTTTGCATATAGTATAATGCAGAATACAAAACTGCAAGAACACATCTCAGCCGTGCCTTAGGCTTCTACAGTTTTCTTCACGATCTTGATTTCAGCCTTTAGAAACAAATTCCACCCATGAAAACACAGTCTATGCTTGAAGCTAATTGCTCACATATAAGCTCTACAGACAAGGGAAAGCAAAAGTTCCTTTCCTCCCATCTCTACAGCAACTTGCTCTGTTCTTGCAATAGGTCATCCACTCTTAACAAGGTGATATTCAAATATCTAGTAACCCTTTCTATGTCACACCACCATTTTGTCATCCATACAAACTGATGGTGAAAATGCCCAGTAGTTTGCTTTGATCTACTTATCCTGGAAACACTAATTTCTTTGTTCCTTAATAAGATGTCACACACTGTTACTTGGTTAAACACCCAAAGTCAAACTGCCGTGACAAGCTTGGGCTTACCCATATTGCTAACAAAAGTGAGCAAACCAGAACATTTTGAGATCACATCACATAGCACAATTCACATCTGAAGCTGATTTCATCAAATGTAAGGTGATCAGTGCAGGATACTTAATGCAACGAGACAATCTGTTTTCCTGATCTCATTGGGAGTCACATATGACGATGTGAATCAATGTCAGAATGACAACTGTCAATTCCCATAAGGATTTTCTTTGTGAGAAAAGGGAAGAATTTGTTCCCACCAAATTTGAAGCTAACTCAAAACTTGTTATGCAGTCTTTGGTTGTCTACATCCTCTGTTTCCCCCATACTGAATATCTGTTTTTGACACAATACTTGACCAGAAGTGGAAAATTACACATGCATAGTAACACAGCAGATGGACATGATTATGTCTCAAACTGTGTTGTGTTTAAAGAAACGTCTGTAGGTTCCAAAATTAAAAATAGAATTTTAGGTGCTAAAATATATCCTTAGAAAAAGATTTTATTTGAGGCTTAATGATTGATAGTGATTTTAAACATAATCAATATCACTACTTTTACTAGAATACCATGTCCTAAAGATAAATTATTCCATTTGATACAACTCTGGACAAAAAAACACATCAAAATGTTTTTAATATCCACATGCAAACCTTTTGCCTTACTGAGTTGTCATAAAACATTCAGTACAAAGCATCAATAATTAATTAGGGCTGTCTTATTCATCAAAATGCAGGTCACTAACTTGATCAAAGCACACTTTTGTAGATATAAAACAGTAGGCTGTAAAAGTCTTGTGGAGTGTACATCGCATGGATGACATTTCCCTTTACAAAGAGGGAGCGTGTGTCATTATGGATATATTTAATCCCTAATTTGAGAGCTTGGGACTGAAATCCTGCATGGGCTTGATGACCATGGAACTAAATTCTAGGGACCAGGATGTTCAAGGTATAATTATGGATGTCACATCACATGGTCTCATCAAACCTTTTTTTCCCATTCCCAAAGACTGTACATAACAGGATTCAGCTTAAGTGATGCTACCTGTTGATCAGGTAGTGCTATGTTATGCACACACAGGCGGGACTCCTCCAGGAATGACCACACTATGGTGGACCAGGTGACTGTATTCATGTTGGCCAATAGCAAGGTTGATCAAATAAGGGCTGGAACAGATCCTGGAGCAGATATCAAAGCAGCTGCTCTTTGGAAAAATCTGGGACAAGATAGTGTCACAGCTAAAAATGAATCAGTATAACCATATTACTCTGAAAAAAAAAATCCATCTTTCATTAATGTAGATGTTTTCTGCTGCAAGCACATAGCCTGTAAGGCAAGTAAAAGAACCCTTCAGTCAGCTCACCTTTGGTAAAACATTAGCAAAGTATCGTGACTCTTGTGGCACACTGCAACATACACAACATATGCACAAATTAGAAGGAATCCAGAAGTGAATAATGAAAATCGTTCTGTATTACCTATGAGGGAAGACTAAAAGAGCTGTTACCAGTTAGTCTAGAGACAAGACAGCTGAGTGTAAGCTGTACAACATTTCTTAAATAATTTTTTTTAAATGCTATAAAGAGAAAATTAATAGTCTGTGTTATGAAAAGCAGCACTGCAGATGCAAATGAAGCAGTAAGGGGAGCTAAGCACTGAAACAGATTAAGAGGACTGTTAATCCTCTATCCTCAAGGTTCAGAGCAAAAGTTAGACTAATATCTGTGGACAGCTATATCGATGGCAACTGGGAAAAACATGCAGGGAAAAACATTTGAAGGTCCTTTTGATTAAATAAGGAAAACACTGATAGAGAATTGACCTTTGCCTCCATAAGATTACCCTCTGTGACACTTCCATCTGGTGGTATTGAACCAGCAAATTATTGCAGCTGAAGAATAAATGTGCTAAATATGTTTTGTCTTGACTAAAATATGCTCCAGCTACATATATCAAAGATCATCATAATGACATTATGACATCTAAGACTGAAGAAGTGAAGATTAGGTAGTTTGATTATAACAAAAAAGTCTACCTAAGAGCTAAGGATTGACAAAATTCTGCTAAAATAGAATGAATAGACAAGCGAGGTTTTTACCCTAGTATAGGATACTGAAGCGTATAACAAGTCAGCTATATGCTTATTCAGAGCCTGTAGACATCATAATACAGCCTGCCATTTTTTGTTATGCCTGACAGATCACTGATAACACGTGTCCTGAAACCACAGAGGATCCCTGCCAATTCAGGAAGATTAGAGTTCCTGCAAAGAATTGGCATTAAAATGAATTTAAGGTAATCACAAAATCACATGGAGAATCAATATTTTTGGATACCTGTCTGTTATGTGGAACTTTATCATGCCACAGCAAGATGATACAGCTCTGGGTCTCCTAATCCAACCAGTCTGTCTGCATGTTTTGGAGCCTGTAGAAAAGGAAAAGCTGCACAGCCAGGTGAGGTAAAAAGGGAGGCATATCCCCCTTTCGCAGCTCCAAAAAGGCAGACTCATTTCATAATTCAGATCCCTGAGAGCATATAATGGACATCAAAAAAATGAATCTCACCTCATTCCTGAAAAGTGAGCCAAGGCTATTTCCAGAGGTGTTGGCATTCCTGAAGAGCATAGTCAGAGCGAAGAAATTGTCATAGCCTTTTCTTATTAGTTTCTCATTACTCATCTACTACTGAAGGGAAATATCCTTGTGTGTTTGGAAGAAGTGACAGCCTTTACAGCTACAAGAGAGCCCATTTTCCTTCCTAACGACTAGGTAAAGCATCCCAAGGCAACAATTACAGCTGCATTTTGCATTCACATGGTAAAATGGGGAAAAATATACAGATCCCTACTTTCACTCATCTGAGCAGGAGAATTTGAAAGCTTCCTAAGACTTGGAGGTGCTAACTTCCTCCAGAGCAGCAAGCTAACATTTCTTCTGAAGTAGTTTTTGCACAAGCATGAGAGACTGGTATCAACAGATTCCATTGCATAAATAGCTACTCATGACAAAAAGGAAACAAAACATGAACGTTTTCCTGACAATTTGTAACATCTAGTCAATGAAGGCTTGTCAGCAGCAAAGAAGCTGTCGAGACCCACACAACCATTGCATCCAACATAGCTGTAAGCCTGTGGCACCTTCCCAAAGTCTAGACATGTGGAGATGCAGCAGACTGGCATGATTCCGTAGCTACACGTGTGCCTCTAGCCAAATGCCCAAAATATAACAAAAGGCAAGTCCATCCTTGCGCTTTTAATCTCTGCAGAGCAGATGGGCATGAAAACAGCTGGCTGACACCATCCCACTCCCGACAAATAAGCACAGAGATGATACAGCTCTCCTCAAGGACACAACTCTTCAAAAGTTATCACAGGTCTCCTGTGAAGGTAGAGTGAAACACCACTATTCTAGGTGGTCAAATCTGCAGAAAGCACCTTTCTTATGCAAAAAATATATTTTTTTCCTTATGTATTCAAAACCTTGTGTGCACGTTAGATTTTGGGCCATTCTTCTTTCAGTCAATATTCATTTCTCTAACAATCATTAATTTCAAAGGAAACCTATTTAATATTCAATATTTGCCTCTTCTTCCCTCCATACTGTTTCTCCCAGAGAATCCACAATGTTGAATCTGACATTACATTAATTTCCATGGCAACAAATGGGATGCCATAAAAAGTGTTTTAATCCAAGGACAGAGATGTAGAAAGTTAGATTCTGAAAGAGAGAATTCTTAAAGATAAATATCAAAGATAATTGCAAAGAGAATATAGAAAATGACTTGCTAAGTAATTTTCTTTTATATACATAGAAGTTTGCTTCTCAACATGAAGGACATTCTCACCTTGAAATGCTGAATGCTCGGTATGTTTATGGATAGAGGTGATTTAATATGCTAATATTTATATCATTTTCCTTGATTACATGACATGCATCTTTTTTCTTATCAGCTGACAAACTAGTTTATATTAAAATATGAAAAGAAGATGCTATGCTTGATTATTCTCCATGGCATCTGCATATTTCAGTAGGCTATGTGAAAACACAATTTATGAGCGCAGAAAAGAGGCACATTTACAGTGACTTGCAGCCTGATGATTCCACAACCCCTTAAAACAGGGATGGATCAAAACGACAGTCAAATTCTTGCTGAGTATTACTTGCTTACAGCTTAATTCCTTCTTGAACTCCTAGAGAGACAGTCCCAAAAGAATCACAAGACACAGTCAAAAGAAATGTGACCCTTCATCCTCATTTCCATTGTGAAATACAGCCTCTTAATCAGTCTTCATTTCATACAGACCCTCCTGTGGATATGGAAATTAATCAATTGGCGAAATCATGGGATTTTCCATCACTGAAAACACTCAAAAGTTTTGCAAAAATGCTGCTAATAACCAGGACAAAAATAAAATATTATTTGTCATACCTACATTTTTATGTGGACATTGCTTTCAAATGTTTGAACAATATCACTCTTCAGTCAATTTCTAAATTAGGAAAGTGCTGGAATAGAGAAAAAAGTTTAAAAGTTTATGTACAGAAAGTCCCATTGACTCCATAGTGACATGGACAGGATAAGAGCAGCTGACATGATGGGGATGCAGGTGTTACTTTGTGTGTGAATGACAGTCTCTAGACTAACAGGTTGTTTACACCTAAAATGAATAACTTTGAAGAGAAAAGTGACCATCAGCTAAGTTTTTTTTTCCCCATAAAATAATGTTTGTGTCTTCTATTGCACTGTAGTAACTTGGATTTAGCAGTCAATATAACTACAATATAACTCCCAGCAAACAAACAGAAGTATTTTTACTAACAATTCAAAATTAACTCAAGACCACAAATACACTTTGCTCAGGAGACATCCTCTAATCACACCTTAAAGACTTGTGTCAAGCTATTGACTATCCAGGAAAAAAATAAAATTAATACAGCATTGGTTTTGTGACACAAACTGAGAAAATTATAAAAAGGATGCATAAAGCACATATGACATGGTATCTTTTTTTCAGGGTTGAGGCACAACAGAATACCTAAAGTCTTTCATAATAGAAGTTCTGCCTTACAACATCCTTCCTCTGATGGCACTTTGTACCTCAGCCCTCATGTCCTTCTAACTACAGGTTTTGTGTTTCCAAATCCACTTTTCTATAAACATCATAGAGCAAAGACAAGGTAAAGAATTGAATGAGGAAAGAGTGGAAGCAGCTTTGAAGTTTTGAGGGAATGAAAGGGACTGATGGAGGCTTCCTAAACTTTATTTAACCAGAAAATAACTGGTATTTCATAAAGCTGTACAAAACACTTTAAGAAATCTTCCCAAAGATAAAACTTGTCTAGCTTTTCCCAAAATCTTTCATCTCCCAAATAATATATTCATTTGAAGTATTCTTTTGTCATCTACAGAAGCCATTGCAAAGTGGAACAACTTACAAATAACTGAAGAAACTTGCTTATTTGCATAGTTATGAACCTCACAAGTATTTAGAAACTGTAGTAATGGAGGTATAGCAAAAAAATACTCACACCACAGTATCAATTGCCAATAATAGCAACCTCATTTTTCAGACAAATGTCTCTTTCCTCATTTAAAACCCACTTCCATGGGACATTTTACACTTTTTTTTATTTAGACAGGTGTTCAATCCTATGTTTAACAGTGAATGAGTAAATAATTATTTGTAGGATTTGAAACAGAATCAATATATATCAGAACAAACCCATCCAGAGGACTGTGTGCGTTTTTCATAAAAAAACAAACCACTTCAGTCAAAGAAACTGAAACATATGTTTTTTATAACATCTAAAGTAAGTCAAATCACACAGTCTTATTGCAAGGAAGCTCAAGGAGAGATATTAGAACGGTTTTATTTAAACAAATGGAATATATATAATCTTTCGTTTACATCTCAGTGATATTTTTATGTCTCAATTATTTAACCATTCATGGCTTATGGCAAAAGTAAAAGTAGTCCTCTATAATATGGTCCATAAAAAGTCAGCTCTGTCTTCATTCTTGCACCTGAGATATTACATCATTGTTTTGTATATTATTAATTACAAGACCTTTAAGCATGCCACAGTGTTAGTTTCCCCTCAGCTGCCACTGATGTGAACAAGCAACCCCAGCTACCCAAAATTAAGGTTTACTTCAATTCTGCTTCATGTTTGAGTGTGTCTGGTATAACTAGACTGAAATCAATAGGTGTTTTACTGACATTCACCAGCATAGGGATCACGCTTGTCCCCTCTAACTAGAAATACTGAAGAAACCTAATCCACAAGTTAAAGTTCCTTTTCACAGGCTAAGACCAAACATCTAAGTTCCTGACACAAACCACTCAAAGCAATCTTGGGAGGAAGCTGTATCTAGTTGTTCAGTGTGAAGCATGCAACACTTGAGTCTGAAGTATCTAGACCATTAAGCACGGACGGGTCAGCTTCAGAATAGTTTTCAAATAATTCACTTAGTCACTGTGGGGAAGCGGGTGGGCAGGGAACCTGAAGTATGAGCTTTGCTTACACCTAAAATAGCTCAGGCAGGGCTACATGACTACAAAGATTGGGACCCTTGTCCCCAGTTTGATCTCAAAAAATGGGAGGGTATCCTGGCCCTGTAACCTTTTAATGCCTACCTGTCACTCCTCTGGTTTTTGAAAGCAAGTTTGGGCTGGAAAGGACATACTGGAAAACTGGCCATCTCCATCAGGAACAAGAACTTACAGCACAAATACAGGGGTGGGCTTCAAAGGGAATCTGATCACACCAACGGACAGAAGGCAGTAATGCTTTTATGCCTGGGTTCAACGGCACATATAATCTTGACTAGGACACATGTTTTAATGTTTGATCTTCCAAGCCCTTTAGTCACAGAACACCTGGCACTAGCAACAAGCAAAAAAACTTCATTCTGAAGTTTACAGACACAACCCTTGCTAAAACACACATGAACCTGAGAATCGATTTCTTCTCTTGAAAAATTTAGCAATGTCTCAATAACCAAAGTTACAAGGAAGCCATTAAAAAGTAACACTTATGTGTTTAAATATAATGCATATAGGCTATGAGTAACATCCCCAAGACTACATGTAATTGGACATTTAATCCCGAGAGCCTACCTTTCCTCTTGTCCAAATAAGCTCAGGTTTTGTTACTGAAGAGGTAGAAAACAAGATTAATGGTCCGATCCTTGTGAGTTATTTTTAGCCTATTTCTCTCACTGCATTGTGTTGTCTGCTTGTGTAGTCTGAAGCAAAATGATTCTTCATATGAAAGATATTTGGTTACCATATTTATCTGGCTACTGAATTAATTTCAATATGTAGGACAATATACATCAATAATCGTTCAGTACTAAAAAGCCTCAAGTTGCAGCTTTTTACTGAGATATTCAAAATAACGCAGAGGACTCTGGCATTCTCATTAAATTTAATACAAGATATGCATCTAAATCCTAAGATTTATAATCTTAAACCATTTTTCCTAATGACATGACTTCACTCAATTATGTAAAGATGTAACATGAGTTGGCTGTGATATGGAAATCAGAGAGACTATATTTGACAGTCCCTACGTTCCTTTTAATATTTAGTATTTCTGTGGGTAGATAAGCAAGAAAATCTAAGTGAATTAACAGCATCATAATTTGAAACACATATGTCTACGGTTCAGTGGATGGCCGCTGTAAACAACAGAGTAACTCAGTGGGTCAGATTCTAACATAATCCATATACCCCCCTACACAATCCTTCGGGCAAAATAGAATAAAAAAAACCACTAGGGGAAAACAAACCAATTATCATTTCATGAGTCTTTCAGCAAATAATGGTGGAGCCTTTTTGCTTTAATTACTTTCAAAAATTATTTGTGGCTAGAACTTGGCAAGCGTTTACACTAAAAGAGAGAGCATTTCACATCTAAGCAACTACAGGGAGAAATTAATATTTGAAACATCTCAGCAAATTAGCACTATATTTATGATGAGGCATTAGAAGTAATCAAGAACTGGTCAGACATGAAACAAAGGATGCTTTCCATTTAGAGCACCATGACAAGCCATAACAGAAGTTTGAACACAGATCCAACTTCCTTTTTAATCATTACTTTACAGACCACTTCAGCTTCCTTTATTAAACACTTTCTCAGCTTAAACCACTTAACTTGTGAACGTCTCTACACAGTCTCTGCCCTGCTACTGCCATCTCTGCTCTGCAAAGCAGCTGAAACATCTGCTGTAACATGATGATGTCTTGTCAAGGTAATCAAGGCAGTACCATGGTAGGTGGTAATAATTGAATTGGAGAGATGTCAAAAAAGTAAACAAAGCATGTGAACTGGCGGCCTTTTTAGAGAGCAGAGGCGGGAAAAATGATCACTGTGTCAAAATACTTTGTGCCTTTTACAGACATTCCTAGGTAGATGAAAGCTAAAGGATGTTCCCACATTTAGGCAATTGATAAAATACACAAGGCAAGATAAAGATGAGGGAGAGATGGAATCAAAGTGAGTCCTTTAAGGGAAGTCTTTTCCATCTCTGTAATTAACCAGAGTGCCAAGCTGTCGGCAGGAAAGGGTGCGTCTGATCTCTGATCACCTCTGCATCTCTCAGCGGCACACATAAGGGAAGCTTTCAGCTTCAGAAGCTGCGCGGTAAGGCAACCCAAATGTCATGCATCATAGCGGAAAGAGAAGATGGAAGTCAAAGGGTAAACTCAGCCTGCTGCATGTGTGTGTTTCAGCTGAGCCATTATCCAAATGTCAGGTGCTGACTGGTTTAGTCAGAACAGGTGGAGCCTTCAAAGAGGCTCCAGAAGAGAGAAAAAGAAATCAGAAGCACTATTACAAAATAATAGGTCACCTCTCTCCTTTCTTCCCTGGTGCCTTACAGGGCTTGATCCAAAGCCCACCAAAGTCAAAGAAATATTCCCCTGACTTCTGAAGCCAAACTCAGAGGCTGATCAAATGCCTGGTGAAGTCACACTTTTATTTCTAAACCCTGAACTTCTGAACAGGCTTACAAATGTTGCCTTTTGGTGGGTTGTTCTGCATTACTGCTTTTTAAAAAACTGCAATAGATGGGACAGAAAGGCAGTGCCCCTCCGGTAAGATCACACAGCAAACTGACCAGTATCTATTTATTTGTGGTCCAGAGTCTGAATGATCAAGCCTGAGTAGTCAGTTGCAGACATTTAAATATGAATCTAAACATTTAAATAGGAGTCCAGATTGGCACCAGTCTAAACTATCATTATCCAGGTAACTGAGACTGGATATGGCTGTTTGATGCCTGAGCTGCTGAGCAACAAGTGCCTGAAGTGATGTGTGGGCTTGCAGCTATAAACAGGACTTGTGACCAACTGAAATTGCTAGCTGACAGCTAGGTGCTGTACACTTTTCATTGTTACACTGGAAAAAGTTAAATCTTTATTTGCTCTAATTCTCATCAAGAGAAAAATAAATAAGAGTTTTATTAGGGTTTCTTAGGTTCCAAGTGGAATCTGGCTATACCTTTGGCCAGCAATGCTGTGAACACTCCTCCAAAAACTGTTTCTCAGGCATAAATGGTGTTCCAATAAAAAATATGTTCCAATATAAACATAAATGACAGTGGGATTTGGTTCCTGAGCACTCTACACTATGACAGAGCAACACCAGGGATGAAACCTTAAAAAGTACCGCCCCGGTTGTGGTACTTGCTTCTCTCTTCACACACTTGTTCCTGAAAAAGCTTGAGTGATCTTGGCTAGCATATAACAGGTACAAAATGTTAACAAAAAATATTAGAATACTATTGATGTATAATATTAGAAATATTGAAGACATTAGGGTTATGACAGAGTTCAAGGGCTAAGTAAAGATTGTAGTATTTTGATATTGGCCTTGTCTCTGGCTTGTAAATAATTTTTCCCCATCTTATTTTTTAGGATATGTTGTACAAAGGTAAAAACACTCTTCAACACTTACCATAATCTAAGAAACTATTTAGGAACAATAAAAGCTTTTTTCGGACAAGTTAGCAGCTCTTGACTCCACCCGCCACCACTGCACCAGAACATTGTGGAGTATTTACACTTCCACAGATTCTGAGGGGTTTTTAGTCAACCTGTTTGCATCCTTATCTCTTGGTCCTTGCTGGTGTCTTGGTTGAGGCAGAATCAAGGAGCCTGGGAGACGGTGATGAAGCGATGGCTGAAGAATACATTTGGGGAAAGGGTTGTTAGGAAATACTCAACGGGAAATTCAGAGGCAAGCCTGAACAAGTTTGGGGCAGCAGGTCCAAAAAATAGAGAAAGACAAAACCAGCTTCTTTTTTGCTTTCTAATGTTCCTACTCTCAAGGTATAGCATGCTCTTTTTTTAAGGACACTATATATTCACAAGTAGTCATAAACTCCTGGGAGAAATCCAGTAAGACATGCTAAAATAAAAGTGAGGCATCGAAATGTTGAACTTCTCTAAAATTAAGAATTGCAAGACTTTCAAGCACATGATGTGTCCTTGAAGGATTGCACCCAAAGTACTCTGAGAACAAATCATAGGAGAAGCTGTAATCAGAACTGTGGCATTCCTCATTTTCTTTCAGCAGCAGTGAGAGCATAGATGATGACAATTTGGGGGCATGAATATAAACCTCACTGGTTTTTGGTGGACATTTGGATGAGGTCTAGGCAAAACCTGTGAGCAATCAAACTTCATAATGGACATCACAATTCACTGTAGTCCCAGTGAGTCACTAGCAGTAACGTTTTCACACAATTCAGTTGAAACTGAAAGGGGATCATGGCTATGTTTAAATCAATGGACCTAGAAACAATTCTGAGATATTAAATACTGGTCTGTGCCCTTGAACATCCTGATTCTATTTGAGAGAGAGATTTTTGCATGCAACAACCATCATGCTCTGACTTCTGCTGAAAAAAAAACCCAGGCCACAGATCAGTGTCCTCTAGACAAAGTCCCTGATCTGGAACAACCCACTAGGGAAGGTACGTAACCAAGTGAGTCAGAGGCAATGCATCTGTCAACCCGCATTCCCTTTTCCAAGTAGGACTGAGCATAATCATTTAAAGAGATCAATATCTAACTGTCATGTGTTACTGGGATTTCCTCATTGCACTTGATTTGGTTTTATTTAAAGTTAGTTAATGAGAAAGTGTTTTACAAAATTGCTTTAAAAGTTTCTTCAGGAGTGCAAAACATGAAGCAGTTCATGCACATGAAGGCAATGTTTTGAAAACCTTGCTTTCACAGAAAATATTCTCAGGAAAATCAGGACTTCCTATCCCTATACTTATTTTATTAACTCTAAATAGATATAGGTACAGTAGGGACAGGTAAGACACATTGAATTTACAAAGGTAAACGTGTGTTCCCTGAAAAGTGCTCATCTGTATTTCAACTCAAGGAAGCTTGCACTGCCAGCCAAAGGAGTGGCTAGCTGGGCACTTCCACTGCGTGACACTGACCTGCCTGGAGCTCTGCCTGCAGAGAAACCTTGGAAATGTTCCCAGTTGCATGACTGGACTGAATTCCCAGAAGATGGGAACTTAAGTTACACAATAGGCACATTTGCATGAACACTGCTTTGGAAACCAATATAAAAATTAGAGAGAAGAAGATTGAGCTGATGTGGAAGTTGAAAGGTGAACAGTAACATTATGTGTAAGTAAAAGACATCTTTTCACTGTATCGTATCTTCATGATTACTAAAACCTCGGCAAAGACTTCATTAAAAAAAGATCTGTCAAGTGAAGTTAGAGATTTTCAGAGCTGCTCTAATAGGCTTATGGGCTTCTTCACTGACTTTGGAGTAACCAGCAGTGTCCTGGCATAGTCAGTGGCTCTCTTCATCAGGTACTGACCATTCGTGTAACACTGCACATCTGTTGTCCAGCCTACTATTCATGTCCATGAATGGTTTTGATTTAATCCAGGAAGACCTCTGAGAAGATGAGAAGGAGCAGAAAATAGTGTTGTTAGTTGTATCACTAAAAATTGCTTCAGAGGCTATTTGTATACACAGTTCACTGAAGCCACTTCTCCGCTCTTCCTTGGATGTATTTCACAGTGGGAAGCCCTCCAGGAACATGAGTGACTGCCATCCACCCAGAAGTGAATGCTCCTTGCAATCCTACATGTCCAATACAAAGAATACCCACAGGGCCAGGAATAAGGTAAATACATCTTAATGAGGTATAGTTGATGTACACCCCTTTTGTTTCTAAAGTAATGGCAACAGGAAACATTTTTGAACACTTTGTCCAAATAAGGGTGAACTTCTACGTGAGTTTTGATTCTTATTCCCCTTGAAGCTTCCTACACTGCACTGCCAACTCATCAAGACTTAAAACATACCTAAACCACACTAAGATTCACTTTAAAATTCCTCAGACCATTTTTAACCTAGAAACTTCTGCCTGCAGAAATAAAGTTGTGACCCCTACATCTCCAGTGTGATAGGGCCACCTAAACAAGCCGCCCTTATATAGGCACCCAATGACACTGTATACCTTCTCCTACAAAGTCTCACAGTATTCCTCAAAATGTTCCAAGTTTGGCACCTTGAACGCATTTGAGAAAGTAAAGATACCTCTTCAAAGTGTAATTAAATAGCATGTATTCACTCCTTACCTCGCCTGCCAAGTGCATTCTCAGAAAGTGAGTTTGAATGAACTGGTTAAGCACACATTGAAGGACAAGCTTAGAAGAATACTTTTTACAAAAAAAAGCATGCATCCCAGCCAGCGAGGAATGTAAATGCTTCCAAGTGCTGGAGCCAGCAAAGCTGCTGAAATATGAGATAACATTCAACTGAGGATCCCTACATCAGGATTTCATTCTGAATGTGACTTTCCTCCATTGCTTGTTTTTCATAAGAGACAGGCACGAGGTCAGCAGAGTGACAGTGTCACAAAGAGAAAGTAGGTCTTGGCTCAAATGCTAGACTGGGTGTTAAAAGCAGAGGAAAATCTAAAATTATCCAAAGAGGGCTACAGGTGGTGGCAGGGATTGTGGAACATGAAGCAGAAAGACTCTTTTTAAATTCAATCTTGTGCATGAACAAAAACAACAACAACAAAGGTCTCAAAGCAGCAGCTTCTGCATTAGATTTTCTGTCAAAAGCAAGCAAATGGACTTGAAGTTCTTGACTAGGGTGTAAAAGCATGCAGGATTTGTACTCTGAAGCGTAACATTGCCTGCTTGCACAGACTGTTACAGATACAGGAAAATCACATTGTGGGTGTCTTGGTTCCAAGGCTCTGCTAGGAATACAATTAAAGATAATTTGGGAGAAGAAACATCCAGGGTTTATCTGAGACCCTGTCTCTTACCCGCTAGGTAAAGCCCTGTATATATCTTCTCCCTCTGTTTCTGCCCTTATAGTTACCTGTGAACCTCTCTACCAAGGATGCACTGGATACCCTGGAAGCACCCTAGAGACAGGAGGTCTTCTTAGATCACTCCTTTCTGAAGGAAAGACTAGCATGCTTACATTTTCCTTTGCATGCAGGCACATATGTGGGACCAGCCCACTGCATCTGAATTCTTTTGCAGCTCGAGCTACTGGTGAAGCATCAAAACTCCTTCCCTAGCACATCACTGGCAAAGCAAAAATGAGGTTGTGTTTACACCTATTTTCTTTTAAACTCTAAGCACAAATATACAGCATGGTACCGTATTATCTGACATACTAACCATTATGAAAAATGTATTAATTTTAGTCCTATGTTTTCACAGCCTTACTCCATGCTCCTTTCTTTGCATCCTATAATGTATTCAGGATAGCTATTATCTCTTCTTTTATATGTTAGAAAAGCAGTTTGCACAAGAAAGGCTTGTTTATTATTTGGCTCTGCAGTTCTGGTATAATACAAAACAAAAAATAACAAAACCTAATAATAATAGTAATGAAAATAACAACAGAATATTGCCAATAGAAGAGAAGATGTGGAAGAAAAACAAAGCATCCATCCTTGACGACACAAATACAAAATTAATGTGCAAATACATTCATAAATTAAACCACTGGGTTCTGATTGCTGTAATTTCTAGAGCCATATTATTCATTGTTTGCTGTGTTGTACTGAATTATATTGTAGCCTTGTGTGAATTCCCTGACAACCATGTAAAAATGTTCATTTATCTTGCAAGTTTCATGAGTTTTAGCACAAGTAATCACTTGTACCAGAACTGCCGCATTTGTTCTACAACACAGATTTTTTTTCTTCTTTTAAATGTTTTGATAATTGGAATAGATATACAAGAAAATGTAGTATAATTACAACATGTTTAGTAAATAATGAATAGAAGAAAAGAATAGGTTGTCAACGTGTCTTTGACTGAAATAATTTCACAAAACTTTAGGAATAATTAATAGAATTAAGAGAAATTAGCACCTCGGTGTGACTGATTTCCAGACCCTAAAAAGGTCAGATTCACACAAGCAAATACTCAGACCCACAGTTCCCTTGAGTGTCCCAGATTTCTGTCAGGTTCACCAGCTGAAGCTCTGCTTTGTGAATAAGATCCAAACCCACCCTTTCTACTCTAAAGCTAACCATCATTTTGATAGAGTTAAATTGCAGCCTGTGGTACATACGGGAGGCTTCTACCTTAATACAGATGGAAGTGGAAATTGCAAAGCCATCAAGCATGGTGCCCTTTACCAACGTGATGCCATTTCAGAAACACCTGTACTAAACACCTGACCTACTGTGAAAATGCACAGTATTCAGCAGCCTTTAAAATTTTTCATCTGTTACCCACTGTGAGGAAGGGAGGAGGTGAAGTGGCTGCATACTAGACTGTAGGATAAAAAAAACCCAAACAAAACCACAACTACCTGAGACTAAGGATTTGAACTCCTAGGAAGACCTTTAGATAATCCTACAGAAAGGCAACCTGGGGTTTCTTCACCTGTTGATCAATGTAACCTGTTTCCACATTGATCTTTAATCACCTCCTAATGGGACTGGGGGAAATTCTAAATATAAGCCCCCGTGAAGTGTGCTGTTAAGAATTAAGACCCACAATTCCCATTACTTTCATGCAGAAACTCAAGATGAAGACTAAGTTTTACTCGTTTAAAAAAATGTGAGCCACGCCACCCCATATAGGGAGAGAGAGCATAGGAGTGGAAAACCCAAAAGATGGGTCATTAACATCAAGCACACTACAATGCTATCGAGCACATGAAGTTAAAGCAGTAAACTATGAAGTGTTACTAGCAGAAATAACTTGTATTTAAACTACACTAGATTATGCTATCCATTTGGAGGAAATAGTTGCTTTACAAAAAGAGACCAAAGATTCTCAGTTAACTGCTAGCACAGTAGGCTATAAAGTGACCTGCAGAGTCTCAGCAAGAGCATACTGGAATAACTGAACAGTGAATCATTTTCATGAATGAAAAATAAAAAGCCCCCTCAGTGTAGAGAAAAGAAAAGAAGAAAAATTGAGTGAAACCTGAAGAGGATGATCGGATAACTCTCCTATCTGTAAGATTTAGGACAGGAAAGGAAATACTGTTGGAGGAAAAATAAGGCCAAACATACATTTCAGATTCTCAAGAAATGCTTGAGTTCTGCCTGGAAATGTGTTTACATAAATACTCAAGCTGTAAGCATCCACAAGCATTCATGCAAATACATTCAAAATCTCTGTGCTACAAAAAAACCTGCATACTGAGCATTTTCCTCCTGTCCAGGGGAAGTCACAGCTCCCTGGATCAGGGCTCAGAAGTTATCCCAGCTGAGTGATGCAATCAGATCTGGAGAGCAACCAGGAGTTTACAAATAGACAAGATTCAGAAGAAAGCATTAGAGAGTGAACCGACACACCCAAGTCAGAAACAGAAGTAATACACTCCAAGTTTTGACAAAAAAAATGTGGGTACCCACCACTAGCTATATTGCAGAGAATGGTTTTGACACTTCCATCAGTGATACTCCTGCAGCTATTTATTGACATAAGTATTCCCAGCATTTTCTCTTTCTGGCAATTAGTACACAGCCATGTATGATCTCTGACTGCTAGATAGCTTAATGTTGACTCCTTGACCCACAGAAATCACTTTAAGATGCTTATCCTGCCAAAATGCTCACTGGCCTGCACTGAGCAAAAAATTTCATGTGAGTGACTGAAGAGGAAGAAACAAGATCAAAAGGAGAAGGCCAATGAAAGGGGTGCTGTGGCTGATGTAGTGGAAAGTAAAAATATTTTCTTTGTAAATTTTCAGTCGGACAAGATGCAAAGAACGCTGAAGGAACAATAAAAGCTGTTGTAAGAATTGGTTGTTATAAGGCTGGCAAATAAAAGGGGAAATTTTACAGATGATGTGGAAGCTAGGGAAGAAGAATTCAAACAGGCTATTAACAGAGAAGGAGCTAAAAATGACAGCGGACCAAATTATAATCTGCTGTAAAGAAATGTTACTGCATTTTCCCAGTTGCCATCAGCAGATGCTCTGTCCTCTAGCTGGAAAAAAACCCAACATGTTGGAAGACAGTGGAATGGCTGACAACAACAGAGGTGGTCATGGGAGAAATAATTATTGAACAATATGGTTTCATTTAATACTGTAAACTGAACTGAAGCAGGGACACAGATCACTAGGATGACAAAAGAACAACCTCAAAATGTAATAAAAACCTGGAACACCGAGAAAAGCCTTCATAGTGTGCAGCTTTTCCTCCAGAAATATTTAAAGATCATTTGTCACTTTTTATAAATGTCAAGAAAACTTTGTTTTGTCTGCAAGATCTTTGAATTTATTGCCAAAACTGTCATAGAAAAGGCACTAGCAGTTTTGATCCAAAGGTCACCGAAGTCAGCAGGAAAAGCACCACCTCTTTCACAGGGCTTTGAATGAAACACAAATATGCCCTGTGCATATTTTGGTACAGAATAAATAAAACTTAACAGAAAATTATAAGAGAAAAGGAAAAATAACGGTTGATAGTCTCTAAAATTAAAGTCAACGTTTACATTCCTCTCTAGCATTACAATTTTTTTTTCAGAAGAAAAGGAAAGGCAGACTCCCTTTCAATGCAGCCTATTTAAGTACAGTATAGATTACACTCTCTCAACAGTCCTACAACTCTCTTTTATTAACTAGCCCTGCTTTGAGCTACCTACTTCTGTTCTTCTCTTGGGATGGCCTGGAGCATATAATTGGAACCACTTCATATGGAGAAAAGAGCCTGTTAGCCAGTAGTTGCAGCAGCAGATGCTTGTTCACTTGCAAAAATAAAGACAGAAAGTTTCCATCAGTCATTTAAAACTATAAACATAACAGGCTGGGTAGGCTTTCAGCAGCTTTGCTGCGCATGTGATCACACACTTTTTCCCTTCCTAATCTGGTACTAAGGCTTTAAAAAAATAATTCATTGCCCTTAAATAATGGTGTAACAGTTAGTGAGAATCACAAAAGCCATCCCTGCCAGTTGGCAGTGCTTCCTTAGCAATATGTCACTGAAGTAATTGTATCTCGCTACAGATTAGCACAATGCATCATCCAAATGAGGGCTCTTGATGATGTATTGATGAAGATGAGACTGTCCAAAAAGACAAGATGGCTTCAGAAGGCAGACAGCTTATTTTTGACTGCGCAAAGGGGAAAATAACTTACAAAGAAGGAAGATATTAAATGGGGTAAATCGCATGCTGCTTTCCACAGTGTTACAGGTGATCTGAGTAAAGCAGGGCAAAATTGTCACCCTGCCAAAAAGACTGTTTTCCTCCTTCAATCACAGGAGATAGATAGATATGCAAAGCTCATGTAGCTGGGTACTCTCACTTGGACAAGTTGCATGAGGGTTGTACTGGATTTCAGGGCAAAATCTCTGGTAAAGGCTCCTCGTCTGCTAAAGATCTATGAAATGACCCTCCACAGTTCTGATAATTATTGTGATTTCTTTTAGGTTTGGGTTGGGTTTTTTTCCTTTCCAGCTTCTCTCTCCTCATTACCTTACAGAGCTTCTTTATATCCTAGTATGGTTTGGGATAAAATGTGTTCCTGCCCATGGCAGGGGGGTTAGAACTAGATGATCTTTGAGATCCCTTCCAACTCAAAGTCTTTTGTGGTTCTACATTTGTAGGATGGATGGTACGCTGCTTACAATAGGCAATCTCCTACCAAGATCATGTTGTCTCCACACTAAGTGTGCCACAGCACTGCAGACTGAGGACCAACACCTGAGCACTCAGGCACACCCCATCCATGGAGGAGGGTTCTGACTGATGCATTTGCTAACCAGCAAGTTATCATAGGTTGAAAGGAAGCTCCACTCGTACCTGCAAATCTCTGAAGCTAGTAAAATGGTGGGATTAAAATGGTGGCTAATGTGGCCCAGGTTTTAAACAGATTAATTTGTTGTATTCTGGGAAAAATCTTGAAAGCTTGCAAACTACCCTAAAATGTAAGGGCATGGGTTTATTTTTAGAAATTACTTTTTTCCTAATTCCATGTGTTGCAGACTCCATTTCGCCAGGCTGCATAGGGGATTCAGACTGCACAGCCAGAGCTTTTCCCCTTGCACACCAGAAAGACACCGGCTGCTTTGCCTTTTGGTCTTTAGGCACACAGGGAAAACAAACAGGATTTGGGCAGCAGAGAATGATATTTTCTCGAAATAGCTTGTTCCCCTGGCATTATGCAAAGCCGGTGCAAGTCTGCAGGCAACATAAGCAGCCACCAAGGGAGAGTATAAAATCAAAGCAAGTGCAGCTTTAGTGTTGAAGCTGCAAAACTCAGCTAAGGAAGCAAAATGGGTGTGTTAGCCTTATGATTCCATACAGCATTCAAATAGTTTTAAAGTCATTTGCAAAAGTAGGTGTTTTACCAAAGCACTGTAGATTATAGAGACTTTTTTTTTCATATTGGATAAAGTGAAAGGAGTAATTTTCCCAGGAAAATCAGCACAGCCATCAAGAGAGATCAAATTTTAACCGTCTATCTCATTCTTCTATACATCCTACTGATGAAGACATAACAAATTTCAGAAATGCAAGAGTTAAGCAGGACTTTTAAGACTGATTTAATCCTTGTATTTCGTATAGCTATATGGTAAAGTCTCACGTTTCAAACCAAAACTAAACGCAGTGAAGAGAACCGGAGGTCTCTGAGTCACTAACAGGATTTAAATCAAACTCTTCCTCTCAGCTTCCCCTTCTTATTAGTTCAGTATTACGTTAACTCTCCTGTGTATAATAGAAAGGTCACATTTGCATCCCAAGGTATGGAACAACATCTAAATCTGGAACAAACAGGGAGATGCTGCTGTCCTGCAGCAACAAGCAATGCCCCTGTGCTCAGAGCAAACCCAAGCGCTGCCCAAGCTCTCAGGGCACCACGCACTTGCCCTTGGGCAGGTGTGAAGCAATCTGCCTCTGCATGTGCAAGTACACACCTGGACAAGCTTCCCCATAGATGTGCACACACTCTTGCATACACGAGTGTGCTATAGAAATGTGGAGTTCATCTTAAATGAATATTAAATAAGCTTTTTCAAAAACTATTAAAAGAACCCACTATTTTTAACCAAAACCAGATCACAGAATCATAGAATGGTTTTGGTTGGCAAAGACCTTCAAGATCATCAAGTCCAACTGTCTGTCCAGCCCTACAGGGTCCAATACTAGACTAAGTCCTAAAGTACAACATCTACTCTTCTTTTAAACACTTCCAGGGATGGTGACTCAACCATCTCCCTTGACAGCCTGTTCCAATATCTAGCAACCCTTTCAGTAAAGAAAATAGAATTACAGAATGGTTTCAGTGAAAAAGATCATAAAATCAAGAATCCAGATCAGTAGACAGACACAAACTCAGTCACTAACACACTAACTGCTACAGGTGGTGACTCACACAGAGGCTAGAGGAGTTCCTGTGGACCTAGAAGTTATTTTGCAAATTGGAACTGCTTAGAAATCCACATCCTAGCACCCAGACAGCTGTGTCTGAGCAGGGTGTTATCTAGTTCAGGAACCAAAAAGCAGGTGTGCATGTGAGATCTGTGATCTCAGCAGCTCTGGCAGAGCCATAGTGGTACTGTGGGTGCAGGAGGGCATTAAAAAGGAGGAGAGGAGCCACCTCCATCCAGGCAGGTCTCCCAGACACTGTCCAGGCACCGTGCTTCCCTACTACATAGCAGGGCTTCAACGCTGTGTAAGTGCATGGCTGCAGGGCACAGCCCAGAGATTATGCCACTTCATAGGGGATGGGTTAAGGCGCTGTGCCAGAAAGAGCACAGAGTGGATCCCCTATCTTTCCCTGCACAGGTCTGCCTGGGATGACCCAAACCAGCCACTCTCTGCAGATCAGGCTCAGGAGCAATGGTGCCTCTGACTGGTATCAGTCACTTCGCAACAACCCTTAGATAAAGGAATAAATCCACCAAATACAGAAAGCAGTTCTGTGCTGAATAATCTGCAAAGCGTCTTTGGACAGACACTGAGAATTGTGCTATGAGAGAGAACCAGAATAACACAAAGTTGAACTCCAAACCCTTTCCCTCAATAAACCTGTTTTTCTTACTGAGTCCACTACTCAATCCATTTCTGTCCACCAGCCAAAACACCAAGAGATGCAAAAGCACAAGATAAATCATAAGAAATTGATTGACTATTCCTCCAATACCATAATTTATGCCTTTATTTTGCCCCAGTAGGGAAATAATGAGACTAAGAAACATATCCTCATTTATAAAAACTCGAATGCTAAGAAGATGGTGTTCTGTTTCTTTTAGCAAGCTGGAATTACCTAATCAGCGCTGGAGATATTAAATGCAGTTAGTTTTTATGTTACATTGCTTCCTCTTTATTGCAGAATACATAAGTCTGTCAAGAAAAGAAACAAGCCAACTACATGAAGCCACATGGAACAATTTCGATTTGACTGGCAAAAACATTAAAAGCTTGTCGATATGAGGGCCACAAAGTCCAGGTGTCCTTTGTGTCAACAGTGTATGGGCACCAGAATGAGAAAGGGATGCCAAAGCTAGAGAGGTAATGAAAAAAGGGAAAAAGTATGGAGGGGCTGGACTGTCTGGCTAGCAAAAATGAGACTATATATGCATGTCTGATCTTTCATTACAAGATAAATTTAGTGGGTTTTGGCTACTTAGATATTCTGTGGAAAATTGTGTTACCAATTCTCTCTTGCATCATAAACTGAAATTCTAAATAAATAATCACAATAAACATTTAATAATGCATATTAAAAATAGGCAAGGATATTCCTAGGCATTCACATCACTTCTATTTATATACTGAACTGATTAGTAGCTTGTGAATTCCAAGCGTAGAAAAGAGGAGGTAAAAAACCACAAGTCTTTTCCCCATAGCTTTGCCTTGGGGAACTACTTGAACTGATCGTTAGAGGAACAGAAATGTGATCTCTGCAATTTTGACATGAAGGTAGTAGATACTTGGGAATAAAAAAGATATTTTATTAAGATGATGCAAACAACAAAATCCATAAGAAACAGTAAACATATCAGTGAAGTTCTTTACCTACTTAAAGTAACATCATATGTTTGATGTTTATATGCAACAATAAGCAGTTTGAAAAATTAAATGTGTCACCATTTCTTTAGAAGCAGCTGCTGAATTAGGAATGCCCTTCTTAGTGAAGCAGAAAAGTCCTAAATAACCTGAACATTTCTGAGAAGAACAGTATAAACCTTACTGTGCTGAAAGGAGTCTTTCCCCAGTTGAGAAGTTTTGATTTGGATCCAGATTCCAGTTCCCTTTCTGGTAACAAACAGCCATTTCCTTCAGGAAAAATCTCATTAAGACCTAAAGCGAGTAAGTTCTCAGATAAAATATTCAAACCAGTCATACTTTCTGCAACTGAAGAGTTCCTTTTGAAGACAAAGGTCTTTAAAAAAGAGATTTAAAAGAAAAAGACGGTTCTTTACCTTTTCTTAATGTTTACCCTGAAAGGCTATTTCATTGAGAAATAAAAGTAGTATAGCTATAAAGATCAGCTCATTTTTCTCTTTCACCAGTAACCTGCTTCACAGATAGAGCTACAAAGGAAAATGGTCTCTGGCTCCAACTTTCAGTATGCTCAACCTAAGAAGCAGTGCTAAGACAAGACACTAAGGTAGGTTTCAAGACTAGCACAGTGTGGTTCTTCCCAGAGAAGCGACAACCTAAACCTGTGTGCTCCTCAGCCGGGGAGGTTTTCCAGGATATGAACACATATCATAGAATGATTTGGATTGGAAGTGACCTTTAAAGATCCTATAGTCCATCCTCCCCGGCCATGGACAGGGACACCTTTCATCAGCTCATGTTGCTCAAAGCCCCATTGTGGTGGTTCATTCTGAAATGCTTTTGCATGTTTTAGTGATTATACTAGATTTGCAATGAAGAACTCTGAATAAATGGCACTGATGTGGTATGAGGCAACGTAGACTAACACAGGAAGAGATCCTGGCAGCAATTCAGTGAGACTCCAAGAAAGGAAGCAGAATCCATTTTCCAGCAAACCTTTCAGTCTAGTTTCTTTGTAAGAGAAATACTTGTAGTGGAAATTACCTCAAAATACAGTTTTGGAGTTTTTTTAATTAAGTCATGACAATTTTGGAACTCAGCACAAGGGGTTTCTTTCACATACTACTCAACAGACAAACCCCAACTCTTTCTTGGAAAGTCAATGCCCCAAAAATATGCAAAGAAAAAGAATACAGTGAATGCAAACATTGGAACATTTTCAATACAAAATACTGGCCTGTGAACCATTTCAGGGATCTCAGATATTACAGGTCTGTCAAATATAAACACTTCTGCAGAATTTGAATAGGGGAGTTCTACTGTTACACATCCCCAGATTGGGAGCAGAAGATGTAGTAACATGACTTGAAAAAAATGGCTATTTTAATTCACTGATAATTGGCAGGCAATATCCTTTAGAGTTATATGCATGGAAGTCTCCCACTATAAGTTGCTTTATCACTGCAGGTTCCAATGGCCATTTATATGGCTGGAATTGGTGGATGCTGTTTCATCCCAGTGATCAAGCAGGAGAATATAACCCACATCACCATAAGGTAAGTCTCTGCCGTGTTTTACTGGCTGGTAAAATATTAGTTCTATTAAAGTTGGCAGGTTAAGGCTGGAGGCTTAAGTTCTGCAAAGGTACCTGCATATTTTTCAATTACCTAAGCATTAGCAGGAGACCACAAAGGACACAGACAACCCTTGAGGCATCCTAATGTCTTCGGATGTGCTGCTTTGTACCTAATAGACCCAAAGTGACTTTGTTAGAGATGCATAAAACAGTTGCCTCCAGCTTTGTGGATCCAGCTCTGGCCATCTGCAACTGCTTGGTGTTGTAATGCTGAGCATTACTGAGTCAAAGTGCCTTTGTGGATGTCAGCCTTTACATCTTGCCTCAGAAGCTCAGGTTGGAGTCAACCACTATTTAAAATAAATAGGAATTTAATTGCTGGTGTCAACTGGCCTTGCACCAGGGCTTTAGAGGGAAACTTCTGTCTCACTGTCTTGTAATGACCTATATTGAAACAGTTCTCAGAGGAACATTTCAATTAATTCACTTATCAGATGGATCCTTCTCCTCACCTCTTTTAGCACTAGATATTTTATTGCCGTTTTTCTTATCTTACTAAACAGAAGCAAAAATTCCTACAAAGTACTTAGATGATGCTAAGCTACTGAACTTGAATGAAATTACTTTGGGTGATGGCAGCTGGAGGAAATTAATAATTTTTTTTGTACTAATTATATTTTTCCTTAATGAACATAAAGCAGAGCACAGGAAAATTTGCAGAGTGTCTTTTTATCTTTTAATAAGTAAAATTCAGAAAAGCCAAAGAAATTTAATTTGTTGGGTAAGTAAGTACAAAAGTAAATAGGCAAACCTGTCACTTGTTTCAAGAGAGATTGATTTTCCTCAACAAAATGCACTATGGAAGGCACTGTTTTGAGACTGGCTGCTCCATTACACTCCAGTGCTGAGCCTATCATCTGGCATTATGCAGAGTTGAGGACAAATGACCAGACCCCACTCTGGGATTTCAAGTTACAGTGACTTGCACAGGCTGTCCCAGTACTAAAGCTGAGCTCAGGAGGGGTTCTGCAGCTAAGGCATACAGCAGTCAGAAGAGCACTAATGTAAAGGACCAAGGTGATCAGGGCCACAGCCAATGGATGCGGAAGTCCAACACTGATGGGGACCAGCATCCCACCAGTTTTTGTCTCCAGGTGCTGTCAGTCTGGATTTTAGATTCTCAAATAGTCCCAAGGCCAGAATTGTTCTGATTACAGCTAAAGGAGCAGAACAGCTAGGAAGGCAGGCTCGCATGCAGCTCCAGGCTTATGTCCTTGGATTCAAAATCTTAACCCTGAGACACAACTTGAGACAATGTTATGATTCATTTCTAATGTAGGTCATGTTGCTGCCAGCAACTTTTGAATTAAAGAGATGCCAGTTGTGTTTGGAGGGGCTGAAGAAGGTGCAAGTTGAAGGATTCCTTCAAATGCTATGAAGTAGAAAAGCTGATGAATGACAAAGAAGGGATCCATTCCTTCTCTAATCCATCTTGGTGGATCTTGTTTTATGGCAAAATGAAGTTTTAAATGAGAGCACAGACAGATGCAGATGTGTCCTGCACAGGGCCATCAATCATCAGCAGCCAGTGACAAGACTCCAGGGACTGCCACAGGAGCTCCAGCTCACCTTCATCCTCAACAAGGAGCCTGTCATTTAATACCATTCCTAACCCTACCTTTCTCACTGTTTATTAACTTATTTTTCTCCTACTGAAGATATGAGATTTGAACGGATGGTATGACGAACTACTGGATTACAAAGAGAATTGTCTTGCTATACGTTTCTCCCCTATGTTACAACACAGTGTCAAGACAAAACCAGTACTCCAGAACTTATGGGACAGCTGCTCAAGTTCTTAGGCCAGTTCAAGCAGAGCATAACCTAGTTCAGGTACATGGGGTTAGTAATATTCCAGCCAAATGCTTCTGCTTTGGACCAAGATACCAACACATCAATGTGGTGCACCTGAAGGTGCCCTATGCACACTCCAGATGTTCATGTGCACTCCAAATGTACAATGACCATTTACATATTTGCATAAACAACATACATCTGTACATATTTTAACACAGGCTCTGCAATTGGTGTCAAAGTGATAGGAAATACCCTAATACAGTAAAAGTACTAATTTTTGTGATCAGTGCTTCGAAGTGATAACATCTATTGCCACCATCATACAGTAAGTGTTGCTTTGGAAGTTTTTACTGTATCTGAAGGAAAGTATTAACACTAAATTGATTAAAACTTGTATTTAAAAAGAATCCATTTTCATTCACAATCCAAACCAAATGCACATTCAGCAAGTGGCTGAAATTAGGCTCTGCTCCAACTGAAATGGATCTTAGATGGCAGCAAGCTTCCTAGTAGCTTAGGTCAGAGCATGCACAGCAGCTGCAGTGTAAGTATCTAAGACCCATTGCCCAAAACATAAGTTCTTAATAGGTTTTTACAGCTGCTGGAACAAAGACTTTTTGGAGCACCTTCTCAGGTCATAATTCCATCTATAAAGGAGCTCTCTGGATATTTCCCTCACCTCCAAATTTGCTAAGCCAAGTTCACTTTAACTCTTCATTTTCTAGCTTTGGTTAGTGCCATTTATATTGTTATTTCTGTGTCACTTTTTCTGGCTTGGTGGTTATGTTGTTACTTAATGCAAATCAAAGCCATTTGAAAACCAGGGAAGACTCCCAAGTCTTGGAAAGAAGACCTGCTAGAATACAAGATATTAGCTTCCTGCCAAAGAAAAAGAACCAGTCAACAAATAAGTGTGCTCTAGCGTGCTATGCAAATTATGCATCCCTGAACTGACATCTGAGAATAAATTACTGGCTTTAGCCTTTAAAACATCCTATGAACACTCACTGCAAAAGTAAGTATTGTACAAAAAGTATAATGTCATATAAAGGTGTCTATAAGCCCAAATAATGGATTGATAAACCATACAGTTACTGAAAAAAGAAGACATCTGTTTGATTTTATTCCTTCCATAAGAAAAACAAGCACCAAAGAAAAAAATCTTTTATATTGAACAGTTGGGTCCCCATGACCATGGAAAATTTGAAGTTAATATTGTTAATTCTATTTTTTAATAATTGTGCTTGGTTTTAACAGCGTATTATGACTTTACACACAGAGATTATGGTCCTTACATCTTCCAAGGCATTAGAAGTAATAGTGTGAATAAGCATCACTGATTTAGTTCATTGTATTTTAAGCTGAATTTAAAAGTGGTTATTAAGGGTGGGTTTGTTTTCTTTTACAACACTTACATTAGGATATCTTACATATAAAGATGACAGAGTAAGGAATCGCTCAGAAATTGTCTCCATCATGCTGGGCTTTGAAGCAAAAGCCTTGAGATGAACTCCAATATTGAGAACAAGCCCAAAGAGCTCTCTCACACAATGGTTATAGAAATCAAGCCTCTGAAACAGCAGTCCTCATTCCAACAGACTGCCTTTGAAAAGCTGTGACAGAGAGGAACTGATGTGTGAGATGAGGAAAACAACAGTGAAGAAAATAAGCCACTTTAGATGACTTCTGAATGCTGAAAAATATTTCACAGAGGTGACTCAGTCAGTATTAGATCTGAGAATGATTCCCTAAAAACTGAAAGGGAGATTGCTCCAGTTACTCAGAAAGCATAAATGCTGTAAAGATGTTATTTACCTGATCTGTTCCCTGCATGAAACTGCTCTTATCTGCTTCCCTTAACCACACAAAGAAATCCCAGCCTATTTCAACTATTTTTTTACCTGATGTTAGTTTTAACTGTCAACACAGAGAAGAGAGTCAGATTCTCTATATGGCATTTTATTCCGGTAACACATTATATTATCAGATTATGCCCAATAATAAAAAGTGTGAGCATTGCATTTAAACAAGCAGTTTAGTATTCAAGCCCTCCAAGTAAGTATTTCTTTAATGATACTCTAAACAAGGCATTACATCTTTCAGTGCCTGCACGTCCAGTTTCTCTCTGGAATTTGGGAGGAGCATTGCCTTATTAATGGTTGCAAGACTGGGTTAAAAGTTTTATTAGCCTATAGAAGGTAATCAAGAAGTACTCTATCCCTTCCTTCAAGTCAGAAATGGAAAGTTTGGGATTTAATAGGTAAAATAAACCCCTGGAAGCAGTTGGAGGAATGGAAAGCCAGCAAATTGTCAAGAGTTCTAGTAAAGTATCACACCATAGATCAGGTTAGGGAATCTGGCACAACAGAAAAGGTACAAGAAGAAAAGGTCATTTAAAAGACCTGAAACAAAATCATAGAATCATAGACTCTCCTGAGTTGGAAGGGACCTACAAGGATCATGGAGTCCAACTTCTGGCTCCACACAGGGCCAGCCAAGTCAGCACATGGGGCTGAATGCATTGTCCAAACGTTTCTTAAACTCAAACAAGCTCGGTGCTGTGACTACATCCCCAGGGAGCCTGTTCCAGTGTTTGACCACCCTCTTGGTAAAGAGCCTTTTTCTAACATCCAACCAAAACCTTCCCTGTCAATAAGATTAAGAACAGAACTGTACTTTTATTAGGGAATCAAATTTGATTGTAAGTTGTTTCCTTAACCCTGGTCCATCTACAGAACGAAGGAAAGCATCCTTCATCTTTTTCTTTCACGGTGTTTTGATGCACCTGTAAAACAATATTTAAATATCCTGATAAATGTGTAACTCAATCACTCCAAAGAAACCATCTCTTCAGACTCATATTGAAGAACAACTGATATTTTGGATGAACATTGGGAAGACAATCTGACTGACCACAAGGGGAAAGAGTGGCCAAAAATACAGCCAGACAGAGAATAAGTGGTCCTGTGGAATAAAAGTAATTCTTGGTTTTATGTTCGAGTCTGACAGTTGCCATTGAAAATCCTAAGCACTTTCTTTTAAAAGTACTTTGTGCCAAATGAAAAATAAGAGCATATAAACAAGTAACAGTATCACATTAAACTTGATTAGGCTATGAACCTGTAGGTGCACAAGGATATAGGTGCTATGTATCTTAGTGGTCATTTACAAGAGGGGAAACATGGAGAGATGGTTTCTGGCTTTGGAAATGGCATAATATACAATCTGAAACAAACCCCACACAGCTTCATTTAATAATTCCTCCTTGATTAGTTACTACCCTTTATTTAATAGAGGTACTTTTACTATTCGTGCTCTTAACTGCAGCAACTCTAATTTAGTGGCTGCCCTTGTTTAGCAGCCTCACCTTTAGCATAAGCTTCAGATTAAAGTAATTACATTTAATAGAAGCTGCCCACTTTTGAAGCTGCCCTTGATTTAGAGCTTCAAGGAGAAGTACTTAAATATAATAGAAGCCATGGCCTGCAAACGAAGTCTAGAACAAAGATTACTTCATATACCCAGTCTAACACTATCTGTAAGTGGAATGTGCCAATGAGATAAAATAGTTCCTGGAAAAGACTATACTTCATATTGAAAAAAGCTTCATTTGGTGCTGAACAAAAGGACCACCATCATACCATACGCTAGCAATCTGCTTTTTTAAAGCAAATAAACAGTCCTTGAAATGTTCTTACCATAAAGCCTTATGCCCCTATTTATTTTTAAAATCTTCATCAACTGATTTGCTGAGTGGCTCTACAGTAAGATGCTATGAAGGAAGCAGCAGTGTTTTGTATCAAGTCTTCAACAGATATTTCCTGTATGGCTAGATATGCCTGTTATCTCTTTTTGTGAAAGTGAGATTTCTGTTAACACCTTATCCTGTACATTTGCACCAGTAAGGCAGAAGCTGTTTCCTCGTATGGACTTTTAACATATCTCCCAGTTTTCGGGTGGGACAATATTCTAGAAATTATTCCAAACACCTCTGTTAATAATGGTCTCTCAAAACAAACTATGATAGTCACCTTCATCAATTAAAAAAAACCCAAGAGGTGGCCCTTTGGTTACTGATTAAAATTGATGTATTTTACTTTACAAAAAAACACCGGACAGTTCTGAAGACCCAGCCAAAGGACCAATTACATCCAAGTGATGGTTGATCTCAAACAACCCCATTAACAGGTGTACAGCTTGTCTGTGCAAATCAACGCAGCTCTCCCTGTATCTTGAGGATCTCTTCTGAAAATAGTCATCAGTCCAAAGCTGAGATTCTCTATATGGTGCATATCAAAAGCAGGCATATGGCTACCCAACTTTTTCTCCAGTGAAGAGAGATGCATCTCAGAAGTCAACTGCAGGGGCAAACAGCCAAGACTACATTTGCCTGTTCAGAAGTGTAGATTCAGATCTACTTTCCTACTGTGGTTCCTGATCTGGACAACAGTTTTCCAGTCTCATTTCAACCCTCTCTGTGCTCCCTGAATGTATACTGATTAAGACAGATAATTATAATTTTGACAAGAACAAATAAAGTATATACAGGCATATGCAATAGTGGGTACAATTGTAATGTGACCATATTATAACGTTACATGTTGTTCTTATTATGATTACAGTCAGGTATAACATGCCAGGCATGGTAATAATCCATGTTCACTTTGCATGTGAATGAAAACTGTGATATATTCAGCTGTTTGAGCAATGCTGAGATTCTTGTCCTCCTCCTATAAAATAAAATTAAACCACCCAGACTGAATTGATATACACCTATAAATAACGCCAGTGCTTCATGGAACGATTTACAGCAGAATACTGTAAACGATTCAGCCTTTCTATTGACCTGAGCACTACCATGGTTCTACTCCAACCGTTTAAGGAATATATCAGCTAAAGACTCTCAGTGAAGGATCCGAGCCCACTGTTTAAGGGTTATGGTAGGTACAAAGTACCTTTGCTCATAATCCAGCCTTACGCAGCCAGTACACCAGATCTCATGCCTGGTACAGCTGCTGTTGCCCCCCTGCCCCCTTTCTTTTCAAGATATAAATGCTGTACTTGAGACTGCTTAAGGACATCCAAATGTCCAATTCCTTGGGGTCTAGTGAAAAAAAAAATATATATTGTTTTCTGCTTAAACCTACATGTTTCACTTTGCTGAATTTTAGATATCATAACAAACTATGCTAGAAATACAGCATCAGTGCCTGAGAGAGATCTGTAACATACAGGACTGCTGCATAGAGTCACAGAATCATTAAGGTTAGAAAAGACCTCCACAATCATCTAGTCCCCTCTACCACCTATATTACTAAATAAACCATGTCCGTAAGTACATCATGCAATCTTTTCTTGAACACCCCAAAGGACGGTGACTCCACAACCCATTCCAATGCCTAACCTGAACCTCCCCTGACACAACTTGCAGCCATTCCCTCTTGTCCCATCACTACTTATCTGCGAGAAGATGCTGACCCCCAACTCACCACAACTCCTTTCAGGTAGCTGTAGAGAGCAATAAGGTTTCCCCTGAGCCTCCTCTTTGTTCCCTCAGCAGCTCTTCCTCACCAGATCTGTGTTCCAGACCCTTCACCAGCTTTCTTGCCCTTCTCTAGACATGCTCCAGGACCTCAATGTCTTTCTTGTAATGAGGGGCCCAAAACTGACCAAGCTGCATAGTCTCAGACCACACAGCTCCTGCCTTGTGACCAAGGAAATTGAGTGTTTTGCAACAATGAACTAAATATATATATGATCTTTCAAAATGAGTCTTTGAATGCCCTTATAATTAGCAGTTCTACAAGTTTTGTTTTCAGTTAGAGAAATGTAAAAAATGTTTGCCTTAGATTGACCTCAGTGAACTCCAATCCTAAAAGAAACCCATAAATTAATTTTTACAATATCTGAAGAAAATTGTGAGTGCAAATAGCTTTCAGCATCAAGCAAGAGGCAACTGTCAATGAAGTGACTAAATTTTACAGCTGCTCTTACTGATGAGTTCTAGAAGTATTAAAAACATTGATTTAGGGGTGTGAGCAGTAGACAGGAATCTATTAGAAAGCAGGAAATATGGCATGCCTATGAAAATCAATGCAGCTGGCAAACAGAGGGACAGAAAATGTGAAAAAATGCAATCACCTTTAAAGAGGCAATGAAGAAAAATGTGAAATAGAACTCCCAAACAGATGGGCCGAACAAGGCATCCTCACTGTAAAAATGAAGAGGCAAGCAGGCACTAATTAATTTCTATAGGGACCACCACAATAAATAAAATTAGCTTATGATAAGATTTTTTTTTGATAGCTAGGTTAAACCACTTGCTGTCAGCTAAGCAACTACTCTGTCTTGCCAGTGTTAAGAGACAAATGTAGACATTTTTAGAAGTGAATACAGACATGGTACATTTCCCCTCTACGATTGTCACTGTCATGACAGCAGAGGAAATTGAGTTGAGTACTATGCTGCCTGCCAAGTCCATCAGCACCATACCTCTGCAAATAGCTCTGTTTGAAATTACGGGCTAGAATTACTGCACGCTGTATGGGGAACAGACATGGACCTCGTATTTGAAAGGAGTCTGGGATTTCTCAACATGAGAATTTTAGTGTAGAAAATTTTGTAGTACAGAACAACATTCCAATATTTTTAAGCTAACCACAAAATCCCTGCATCTCTTGCTAGGGTCAGAGTTGTACCTGACTATGCAGGCTCCAATGCACTTCTCAATAACTCACCATGTCTATTTTATGGAGGGCTCTTGTCCCGTTCCTACCTAAAGGACAGGTAGTCCATGCACATAGCTTTGCCTGATGATGGTGCTGAAAGAAAATTCTCCATCACCATTACACTTAGCAAAGCAAACTGTAAAATATGCCTTAACAAGAAGTGATTTAAATGTCAATATAAAGTCATTTCTTTCAGATAGATGCTTCTTTTTTTCTTTACAAAACAATAAATGGTTTATGCTATAATTTAAAACGACCACAAAATACCTCAAAAATAAAGATGATCTCAAGCCATAAGATTCAGAGCCTAATCGCAGTCATTAACATTCTATAACATTATAAGTATTAGAGAAAAATTTTACAGTTTTCTGTAAAAACAGAAGATATCCACAGATGCATGTGATAAATTGTTTTCAAAACACAAATAAAAGATGGAGTTTACACTGGGAGTTCTATTGCTAGATAACACTTTGCATTACACCAGTAAATAAAAAGGTAAATTTCATATGTACCAAATCCAATTGCATATCTGTTTCAGCTCACTAATCCTCCATAGGACCTCAGTGACCACACACCAACTCCTTCTCATGGTGCCTTCTCTCCTACCAAACAGTAGAAAGTGATAGCATGTGAGCTTCTGTTACTCAAAAATAACCTTCTCCATTGCCTTTGTCTCCTGCTTTCCTTTTTTCCCCTACAACTTGAGACGGATCAAATTTTCACATTTGATTTGCGTGTTCTTCTGGGGGAGAACACAGCCAAGAACTGAATGTAGCACAGGTAATACCAGACACGGACACAGAAGTTCTTCTGTGCTGAGCAGAAGAAAAAAAATGTGACAATCACCTGATGTACTTAGCACAACTCCTCTTACATCATCATTATTTGGCTGAATTTTTGCCAGAAGTGCTGAGCTTTCATCTTATTATACCAAACCATCTTTAGGCACTCTAACATACTGGACTAATACCCAAGTGCTCTGAGGTCCAAGATTTAATCAGTAAAATAATCAGTGCTATATATCAGTACTCTGTCCTGGACTGTAGCTTGGACTGTGCAGCCACAAACCTGTCTCTGTAGAAGCCTGAACATGCTTGTTATTTATTCTCCACTAACTCTCATAATAGGAGAGTTCTTCACATTCTCATCTTTCTTAAAACACTGTACAGGGGGGTTGTGAGAAATGCGTTTAAACTTCGGCTCTTGACAAAAAAGGCCAGAAGAAAGCTACCCCCATATGGACAAACCGAAGAGCAGGAAGGGTGTTGCCACTCAAGGCCGAGCGCTTCATAAGGCTTTGGAATTGAAATAATATTTAAACTATCCAAAGGTTGGAATAGGTGTAAATCAGCATATTTCACTGTTTTTTCAGATGAAAATCTATCCCTGCCTATTATTAATATAGTGACAGGAAACATTCAGTAAAAAAGAGGTTTGGAGTTCACAGTGTAGCATTTCCCACTGCTCAACTAAGTGTGCCAGTTATCTGTAATGTCTACCTATCCTCTTGTGTTTGCAGATGCCAAATCCAAATATAACCCATTCAACCCATCTTTGATAATCACTGGGTAGGGATTTAGTAGGACATTTCTCATTATGCCAATCCAGTATTTCAGTACATTATATCCCTAGTGACTAGGTGTCTTCTTTTTCACCCTCCTTTATCTTTATGTCTCTCTAGTATTTTTTTTGCCTAAAGCCTTCAAATCATATTAGCTGACTGATATATTTATTAGGCGTCTTCAATACATTAAAACATTGTTCCCTGTGAAATGTGCTGTTAAGTATTACCTTGGTCAGTAATTTAATAGGATAGTGACAACACATTGACATTGTGCAGGTTTGTGACCTAATGATTTATGAGACAAGTTACATTTGCAGACACATTGATTTTGGTAACTCTGCAATGAACAGAAGTGAAGAACAATTTTCACTTTTCTTTTTTTTACAGTCTTTCCCTCTCTCCCAGTATTACTTTATACAGACAATGGCCTCTTTTAAAGCTTGCTGATGGTTGGAAAGAGGTTTTAGGTCATGGCATTACTTTTTGAGTTACATTTAAAGCCTTCATATACTTGAGAAGCCCTGTGCATCCCAACAAGTGCCAATTAATGTGTTCCACATCGCTAGGCCTTAGAAGTGATATGATAAAATGCACTGACTGTAGTAATCCGATTTAAATGATTGTGATAATTTCATGCCTTGATACTCAGGCAAACGAAGGAGGACAAGCAACACAGCAATCCCATCATACACGGAGTGCTTTCCTGCATCAGCTGGCAAATGTAGGTGGCCAAGCATGGCAAGAGATGGCTTGAACTAAAGCAGGGTTCACTTGAACTAAACTTACTGGGAGCATCTGATTGGAAATCATGATTCTTCACTCCTCATTGGAGAAATGTTTTTCTGTGTTGCTGCATAAGCACCAGCCTAATCAGGTAAACGAGGGTCAATGGCGAGGATCCAGTACTTGCTATGGGAGATAACCCTCTAGAGAAAGAGCAGGTGACAGTGGGAATTGCCCTACTTTTAGAATTATAGAATGTGTCCCTTCCCCTGTGCAGTAAGCAGGATCATCTTCACTATATCAGGTCACTCAGAGCCCCATCAAGCCTGACCTTGAGTATCCTCAGGAATTGGGCCTCCACTGCATCTCTGGGCAACCTGTTCCAGTGATCCACCTTCCTCAAATTCAAGATTTTTTTCCTAATATCCAACCTAAATCTCCCCTTTTCTAGTTTAAAACCATTACCCCTTGTCCTATTGCTACATACCTCATAAACAGTTCTTCCCCAACTTTCCTATAGGCACCTTTCAGGTATTGAAAGGCTGCTGCTATGTCCCCCCAGAGCCTTCTCTTCTCCAAGTTGAGCAAGCCCAACTCTCTCAGCCTATCTTCACAGGACAGGTGCTCCAGCCCTTTGATCATCTTTTTGTGCCTCTTCTAGACAAGCTCCAACATGCCCTTGTCCTTCTTGTGTTGAGGGCTCCAAAGATGGAGCTTTCCCCCATCCATTGCACGGCAGCTGTGCAAACAAAGCACCTTATGTCAAGGGAGGGAATACATAAACATTTGCTAACAAAAATACACTGCCATAAAAGGGAAAAGTTTGCATATGCCACAACTGGCAATCAATAGCTGAGATAGGAAATGGTGTCTGATATAGCTCCATGGCCAACACTTGAATTTTTCTACAGATCAGAAGCAACTGGGAAGTCACAAGCCTCAGTCGTAGCAGCATAAAGTAACATGTTACCTGGCTGCTGCTTAGCTAGAGCCTTCGCAGAGACAAAGAGAGGGGCCTGCACAGCAGCACAGCTGGTACCCACCTCCTGAGGAGACAGAGATAGATACTGTGGCACTGCTGGGCACCATGAGCAGAAAAATCAGTGGTTAATCAAGCACTTTCCTACTCAGATGGTGTATAACTGAACTTGTCCACTGCCAGGAACCATGCAGAAGTCAATTAAAACACTGGCATAGTACAGGCAAATAGGGACCATCTTCCTCTACTCCATATTCAGTGAGAAAAATCAAATGCTGTTTGGGCAGATCTATAACCCAAATCTGAAGTTTATGGATTACATCATGCTAAATAAGACCACAACACTGCAGTATCTAAAATCTTGAAGTCTCTTGTTCTTTCAAAAACTGATCCATGTTTAAATCTTCAGAACTGATCCACATTTTTGATATGACTAATGGAAACTCTTCCCCTTTCAGCTGCTGCCTTCATCATACCCAAGCATGTGCTATCAGAGCAAGTTGTGTTCCTCTGCTGTTAGCAGCTCAGTTCTGTTACCCTGTTCAGTCTGCATCAATTTATGTCGTACCACCTGACATTTATACCCATTTCACACTTGTTTTAAGTTATGTTGTCTTCCTCATTAAATATCTTTTCTATCTTCAGTCTTACATGTATATCTTTGTCTCATTTTGTATACTCCATCAAATTACTTGTAATATTATCCTTTTTAATTTCTTCTATTTCCATGTTAAATGACATATTTCTAAAAGGAGAGAAAAAGGTGTGGTATTTACTTTTCAGGCATATGGATTTTTATGCTTTTGTATATCCCCAAGTACCTGTATCTTACTTGTACAATACTACTAAGAGGATTTCTACTTGGTTTAGGCTTGAATCAATCAAAAACACTGGAGCTGGCTCTGGAAGAGTCCCAAAGAGAAGCAGGATACAACAGATGACACCCAGTAAAGCCTAATACTATGTCCCATTATTTGAGCTTGCACATTCAGAGCCACCTTGAGTATTTTTACACAGTACTGCATCACCCTGTGTTGGCAGGTGCTTTAATGTCAATGTGTGAGAGAGGATTAATAAAGGAGGAGATTTAAGAGAGAGAAGAAACTAAGGAGCAGTAAGAAAAAAAGGCAGACAATGCCAGAAAAGCCTTTTGAATCACTATTCTCCTATAACAAAATTTCTTGTTAAAATCACAGGAAATGTAATAGAAATAGGAGGGATTGAGATCCTCTTGCTGCAAAAGCATAGGACCTTATAATCAATCCTTGATTTCCACCATCACCGATGCGGATTTGACACTGGGTTTATAAGCTAATGTTCAGTTGGCTGAGGAATAACAATTTATGCAAAATGTACCTTTTCATTGCCTCAGGCTAATACTCTTATCCCTCTTCTATCATTAAATTAGATTTTAAAATAAAACAATTTTAGGCTTCTGTAAAGTTATTGATGGATTCAAATGTGAGACTGGGATGCATGCATGTCTATGAATGGGATCATTATCCATGTTAAGGGAAATGTGCAGAGGTCACCAGTGTTAAACTGCTGTTCATTTAAGAGTGTTTCAGCAAAAACTGAAATTTTTTTATTTTTTAAATGGTAGATGTATTTGAATAGAAGTAGCTGCTTGGTAAGTTCATCTGCTTCCAGCTCTACTAAACACCATGACCTCTCACTGATTTGCATATTTGGAGATCAGAACTCTGTTTCCCTGTCTCAGAGTCCTCTGTGACCCTGGGCATCTCTCACTTACAGACAGATCTAGTCAGGTACTTACAAGTTAAGTCCTTCAATCTGGAATTCAGAGGAGTCACAGAGGATCCCACAGGGAGGAAAGCATCTCCAAATACTGACCGAAAAGACAGTAGACAAGCAGAAGTGCTGCAGCCTGGTTTAATGCAGTACTCTCATGGCTGTAACAGTCTTCAGAGGCAGAAGAGACCAGGATTCAATTTTCCCTCCCACCTGAGGCCCTTAAACCCTGATCACCTCCTTAAACTACCAGGCTGGGTACATTAAGTGGGTTTTATCTCTTTTACATGCTCCTCTTGAACTCCTGACTACTACTGTGTACATGGGTACAACTTCTGTAAACAGCATTGAATAATTATGAAAGGATGAGAACAACAAGAAATAATTCTTAAAAATACCAAAGGACAAGTATATATTTGAAATACAACTCAAGAAGAAAAAGTATAAAGTCATGTATTTTCCAAGAGGGAATAAACACATGGTTTTTATATCAAGAGCCATAGATTCTGATCACATTTGTGCAGACACTATATTAAATGTATTTGCAGAGGAACAACCACATGCTCTCATCCACCATTGTAGTTAGAGGCAAAAAAGCAGACAGTGTGGGAACTCTACATCCCTCACAAAGGAGTCTTAAGCTACACACAGTTGTCCAATGCTTGCTGACTTCCTGGTAGTCAGATTACCGCTACAGTGAAGCCAACAAGCTTTCAAACATATGGAAAATTAGAAATCTGAAGGTTTTCAATTATAGTTATTTCACACCAAAATCGTTTGCTCACTTAAGGAAAGTCTTTCCAATTTTCAGAATTGTCAGTCCATTGAAAGTCTCCCAATATCCAGGAAAAGAAAAAAAAATCCTGTATTTACTACTTAGTTGTAAGGCATCAAACATCACAGGAGTCCCCTCATTTACCTTCATTGTTTTTCATATTAGCAGATGGCTTACAGATGTTCACAAACAGTGGAGAAGGTAAATGCTTATATATGTACAGAATCAACAGAGGGGTAGAAATTAGTTCTAAGCAGCTGCTAACTTTTCTTTTACTATAACTTAGTAAAGACCACCTTAATGGGTACTTTATGATTTTCTAAGTTAGCATTGCTTGAACTCCCTGCTAGAGTTTTCCATTCCAGTAAAAGGGCTTATATTTTCTGGTTTTGAGATTATGGATTTTCTCAGAGCATCTGGAAGACTATCACCCTCAGACACTGCACTGCAAATATCCCTTTGGAGAAATAGCACTCATTCTTGATTCTTAAGATCATCAAGTCCAACCACCACCCTAACCTGCCATCTACTACTAAACTATGTCCCCCAGTATCACATCGGTCTTTTAAATACCTCCAGGAATGAAGACTCCACCACTTCCCTGGGCAACCCGTTCCAATGCCTAACAACCCTCTCTGCAAAGAAGTTTTTCCTGATATCCAATCTAAACCTCCCCGGTATGACGACACCTTTTCCTCTTGTCCCATCACCTGTCACTAGGGTAAAAAGGTCAGCCTTTCAGGTAGTTGTAGAGAGCAATTAGGTCTCTCCTCAACCTCCTCTTCTCCAGACTAAACAACCCCAGTTCCTTCAGCTGCTCCTCATAACATTTGAAAAGCATCTCCAAATACTCCAGTCCCCTCACCAGCTTCATCGCCTTTCTCCGGACACCCTCCAGCATCTCAATGTCTTTTCTGTAGTAAGTGGCCCAAAACTGAATGCAGTACTCCGGGTGAGGCCTCACTAGCACTGAGTACAGGGGGACAATTACTTCCCTATTCCTACTCATCACAGTATTAATACAGGCCAGGAAGCTGTTGGCCTTCATGGAGCACTGCTGGCTCATATTCAGCTGGCTGTCAACCAACACCCCCCAGGTCCTTCTCTGCCAGGCATCTTTCCAGCCATTCTTCCCCAAGTCTGTAGCACTACTTGGGGTTGGTATGACCCAAGTGCAAGACCTGGCACTTAGTTTTGTTGAACCTCATGCCATTGGCCTTGGCCCATCGATCCAGCCTGTCCAGATCCCTCTGTAGGGCCTTCCTACCCTCAAGGAGATCAAAACTCCTGCCTAACAGTGTCATCTGCAAACTTACTGAGGGGTGCAGTTGGTCCTCTCATTCAGGTCACTAATAATGACCTGGTTGCACACCTATTTATTGATTTGTTACAGAACTTCTAAGCACAGTAGTACTGAGTTCACATTACGCTGAAGTATTGCTCAGTACTGCTAGTTTATTTTGGGGATACTGATGCCCAAGCTGCCCTGATCAAAAGAGCATCACTGTGGTAGGTGCACATGCACAGCAAAACCAGCTGCTGCTACGGAAAGACATTATCTTTACACATCTCTGTGCAATGCCTAACTTTAATCCCCATCTGCAGAGCAATTGAACAAGGCATGGTGACACTAAATGTGACAAAGAAAAACTCAGGGATTTCCCTTGGTTGAACTCCCATCAATCTCAAAATCTTCAACTGATCTGACAAGAAAAAGACAGATCTCAGTTTCAGTCTGGTGACAAAAACAATCTGTAAAATCTGCCAAAACATTAAGTACCCTTCTGGTCACCATACGAGCGCTCAAAAGGAGGTTACTCCATACTGCTGGTAATTCCTACATTCTTCTTCTTCTATTTAAGAGAGTCTCAAAAAAGGTATATTAACTAAGCTTACAACATCCTTCCCACAGTCAAGTGTTCAATCCATCAAGCCCACCAGTTGCCACAGCCTCAGGAAGTATTGTTTATCAAGAAAACGCCAGGAAAAAAATTCAAAATATACAAATGACTACTTTCAGTTTTAAGATTAAATGTGTATAGAGGACATGATCTAGCCAATCTCTCCGGAAATTAATCTTCCTAAAGTAACTAAGGAAAAATAATACTTCCTTAACAAGAGCTGTCATTGGTTCTTTTACTACTACTATTGTTATTATTTTAAGCAAGCAGCCCAGGCCAGACAAATCTTAGCTCTTGGTCTTAGATGCCTAAGGCATCCTTTCTGGAGCAGAAATGAGCAAATCTCAGGTGCATCTCCCCTGACAAAAAGCACCACCTGCACAATGCCTCCCAACTGTCAAGTCCCCACAGCAGCGCAGAGCCATGTGTGCAGGGACTTCCATAGAACATATCAGAAAGCAGTAAGAAGGCAGGACAGCTCCTAGTACTGCATGATCCCAGGGCAACTTACATGATGGGACAGTGAAAGCTGAAAAGTTTGAAGATAAATATGTGATCTGTGGTATCCCAGTAAGAAATATTCAAAGCAGTTTGCTTTGCTGCAGATGCATAGAAACCAAAGTAGTCATCACTTAATAAACTAACAGATGACTCTCAAACATATAGACATACAATCAAAGAAACATTATAATCATTGTTTTGGGATTTTTTTTCCCTCTGAGAGAAATACAACCTGAAAAAACTAACGTGGATTCATTGCTTGTCTTACAGGTCTGATCTAGTCTGGTAGAAAAGTGAGAGTACAAAAAAAACAGCAAAGCTAATCAATTACAAATCAAATACACTAAACCAGAAATGACTAATTTCTGCAGCCAGTGAAAAGTAACTGAAAAACTTCAACTTTGTTATTTTCAGAATTACTTTGGAGATGAAGAGTGGGATTCCTTCCTGTCTGTTTTTAAGCTACAGGTAAAATCGCAGTATTAGATACACAGTAACTATCACAAAATCATAACAGGTGCATAGCTGTGTTCTGGACGTTACAATAAACCTTCATATTACATCAAACAAGCAGACTGGAATTAATCAGTGTGCTGAATTTATGATACTACAGCAAACATAGCTTAGCAGTAATTGATCCAACAGCAGGTGTGTGTGTAAAATCTAAATATAGGTTTAATAAATTAGACTAGCTTGCTAATTTTCACTTTAGATGCTCATTTATAATCATAATGTCTCAAACATACACCACCACATATCCTGAATAGCCTATTTCTGGGCTGTCAGCTTGTTTTGCAGAAGTGTATCTGCTTGGCATGTACCAGAACGCTTCCATTTGTTATCAGTGCAATAAGTATATGCTCACAAAACTAAGACAAATTAACTCTGTCAGTTTTGTAGAGCAAAACACAGTATTTTCCTATGGTTTCATTCACAGAGCAAGGGTACAGGCTGGGAGAGCTCATTGAAGGGAAGCACCAAACTGGGGCAGGAAGGAGCCAGGGAGGGAGCCCGGCAGCAGGCAGAAGAGCTGGAGAGTCATTCCACGCTCCCTATTCACTTAACGGGGCGAGACAAGCTTCTCCAGAGAAAAAGTCCAATCAGGAGCCTAATGCAGCTGTTCTTGAATTGCCTATCTCTCCCTTCTGACTAGGAAAGGAGTCTAAAAAGATTAGTTTTAGTAGGGTAGAGTTACCCCCAACAGTGGCTAATGGACTAAGACATATGTTGAGACTCATTAAGAGCTTGATGCTCCTTTATTCCTGCAGTATCAGAAAACTCCAACACCTCTAGAAAATGCAATGTTCTTACTGGGTATGTTTAAATTATGACTATTTTAAGACAATTGATACAGTAGGCAAGCAGTGGGCTTTTGGGGTGCCACAGAAATCTGCTGTTCTACCCCTTTTCCCATCTGCTGCATTGCCACCATGCTGCTAGTGCCAGGGCAAGAGTTTAGAATCCAGTTTGCAGAATAAACGTGCAAGCAGTAAGTTCCTAAAACCTCTGAGGTAAGTTGTCTCTCCATCGGGATGCCATCCACACTCAAGTGCAAAGACAGTCTGGCATCCCACACAGACAAACACACTGTTGTTCCTTTACGGATGTACTTGATGGGAAATGTCAGTAAGCAAACAAATCAGCTGATGGACAAGTCTAAGGTCAGGTCTGTGCACAGAAATAACTTTACAGTTGTCTGGGTAAAAGTATGGAAATATGGTCCTCAAAGCTGTATTTGAGCCGTGGAAAGCAAATGCAAACTACATAGCCTTGAAATGAGACATTAGCCTCTACATCTACAGCAAAGATGAAGAGAAGTTGTCTTGAGTGTATTAATGAGAAATCATTAGTGATGGGCCTGCCTGACAGTTCTAGCACTGGGGTCACCTCAACTCCCAAGAGGGCTGGAGAAATGCAGGCTTGGGGAGTTGCAGGAACAGTGCAAATTCTGGTAGAGAAGCTGCTTTGTGGGCTGGACACTGATTTCCTGTAAACTAGGGATAACTCCAGACACCAGTGGCACTCCAAAAGCTTTCAGCAACTTGGAATTGTTGGATTAAAACCCATCTTCAGCAGACCAACAGGGGTCTCCAGGAAGGCAAAGCAGGAAAACTGACAACAGAGGAAAGAAAACAAAGACATCTCTGGAGGAAAAAATGCAATTCAAAAAATGGAAAATTCCATTCCTGAACAGTTTTTTCCTGAATTTCCAGGATTACTCATGGAAAGTATCTAATATCTGATAAATCAGAATAAATCCTTAACTAGAAAGATAACTGATGTCATTGAACAACTGCTAGAACAGTTTCATCTAACATCTAGGAACAGCATTCTTCCACCACTTCCATTACAGTAATACATTTGGGTTTGTAGCATTGGCTATAAATTACTGGCTGTCAGCTTCATTCTCAGTGTTTTGGGGCAAACTTAGAAGGCTTTTTAAAAAAGCATTTGAAAAGAATATCAAATACCTCCATATTTAGCTCATCCAGTCTCTCTGCCTTCACCTAAAGCCTGAAAACATCTCTATTGCTGAACTCAAATGAAACACCATTTGTATTAGCTTCTAAGTGACATTTAACATAGCTGTTTAACAATACATGATAAACACCAGCTACTGCTGAACAGTTTACACTGAGAGTTGTCCGGTGTTTAGAAGACTAAAAGAGATGAGTGGAAGAAGAGCATCCATTTTCATGCCATAGCAAGTGCCTGGCATGATTTCTCAGTTCTGCAAGTGGCATCAAAGCTCAGGAAGCCTGTGAGGATCTTGGGTTAGTAGTGCTGTTCCCTGGGAGACGTGTTACAGAGTGCTGTATTGTGCTCCCTGATGTCCAGAGAACATAGGACTTTTCAGCCCAAGCCATCGTTGTGTTGTAACTGCTAATTCAGTGTCTTTCAGATGAGGTATAACCTTGTGGTATTTTTAAGGCACACAGAACTTTACACACGGTTATTCTTCCCTTTGTTTCCCTCTTGTTGCCAAACAGGTACTAGACTTTGATGCTGGTCTTTCAGAGGACAGCAAGAATGGCATTTCATAAAGGACATTCAATCAGTCAGCAAGCAACTTCTGCTGTTTTAAAAATTATTCTTCTTTATCCCAGTTTCTCTGTTGTTTCTTTGATACCACTAAAGATTGGCCAGATAATGCAGCATGGATTGCAAAATACAAGTGCAAACTGCAAACCACAGAATAGGGTCTACACAACACAGCAGGCCAATCTAAAAACTGTTCATCCAGTGGCCTTCAATCAAATCCTCAGCTCAGAGCAACCACTCAGGAAGACAGTAGAGGCTTCATCCTATTCTGGGCCTGACTTTTCATTCCAGCATTTTGTGATTTATCACACTAGGGTTCCTTTTAGCATCTGTAGGTTTTGACAGACTACAGATGGAAGGTCCAGTGTTTATCACCAGACAGGCAATATTTGCTAAAATACTTTGTTACTCCACTCTCCCCTGTTAAACAGGAAAACATGGCATTTAACTGCCTTGAAGCAGCTCATAGAAGCTCGAAAATTACAAAGATGCAACTGTTTGGGGTAACCTCATGTAAAACGGGTTCATGATATGTCTTGCCTTTTGTAAACATTGCATTTATCCTCAACTTTAAACCCAGACCTGAATCTTTGTAGAGTTGATTTTTTTCATCTGATCCAAGAGACAAAGGTACAATTTACGTTTTGCTACACTCAGTGTTTACTCCTCTGAGCACCCATGCAGCAGGGAACCTAGGGTCCAAGAATTTCACTAGTGTCACTCATTCAAGGATCTTGAACCCACCAGTAACCAGGCCTGTTTTCCTTTTGGGAGATAAAAGCCAGCATGCAACAAGAGCCCCCATCCCTTGTTGCAGGGAGGAGGTTCAGCAGCATGCCAGGCATAAAACCTGCTGTCTCCCTTCCAGTCCTGGCTGACTGCTGCAATCCTGGGTGAGAACTACTCAAGTGCTGTGGGATCTACATTTTACTCTGGCCAGAAAAACAGTAAAACTTTTTATATCAAAGACACAAATAAACCGATCCCATAATTTTATGTACATAACTTCATTTATAACAGCTGGGTGAAATGCACATTAAACCTGTTCTTTAGTGTGATGGTTGCAGGCCCATCATTCTGACTGCTTTAGGTGCTTACAAACCTCTTGTTATTAGAAAGATTCATAATATTTCATGAGTGTATCCTCAGAAGACCTTGACAGTAAGGGTAATGTTATTACCTACATTTCAAAATCTGTGGCAATGAGGTACTGGCAGATCAATGTTAAAGCGAAGTGGATGAATTCAGGAGCTTCACATGAGATTATCACACAACATCAACAAGAAAAATCAGAAGTATAGATAACATGAGATTTTTGAGGAAATCTCAATAAAATTAAGTTTACTTAAGTTTAGGAATAGACTACTGATTATATACATGAGTTCAAACTTTAAGAAGAATAATGTACTGGAAGAGACTGTCTGAGTCCTAAAAGCTTTTAAGGAAAGATTAAGGAGATGTTAGCCTAGGAAGGCCAAAGAAGTTGTTTTTACTTTCATGGAAGAGGGATAGACTTACTGACCTCACAAGATGATCACTGATGTAAACAAAAAAATTTCTCTGTGCCTTCAGAGTGATCTGAGTGTAGATCTAGGTGAGGAAACCCATTAAGGATTATCTCAGTGGGAACAACACATCCAAAAGTCATCCTTATCAACTCAGTACAGCCTATTACAGTGGTCGCTCGGGTAGGTAAGTCCAGGCTCATCCCATGCAGTCTTTTATAATCCAACAAACCTCAAAGATGTAGGCCAATGCTGTTGGTAGGTAATACAGACAGACAGTGTAATTACGCCATACAGCATATATTAACAACAACAGCTGATGCAGTGGCTTTTTTAACATTAGGAAACAAGAGTCATTACAGGTCTATCTCAAAATGCTGAGCATCTGCAGGTACTACTGGATTCTGCTGGAGTTGTTATAAACTCACTGCATCTCTAATTTAGACTTATACATGTCTGACCACTGTGGTGATTATTATTATTATGAAAAGAGAGTGCAGAAGAGCTAAATAGAACACACAATGATGCTCTTGATCATTCACTTATTTCTTTTTTCCTGCAGCAGCTTACTGTATTGCTAAGAAAAAATAAAATTATTCATAATAGCATAACACTTAATTAGCTTTACAAGAAGACACTAAGCAACACAGCAGATGCTAATGAAATCTTGAAAGACCATTTTGTAATAAACAATATATGTACTAACATATTTTAATTTCAAACCTGTTAGAGATTACAAAAACAAATTGGAAGTTAAAACCTCAAAATGCAGTCTCAAGACTGCATGCAGGCATGCAAGAAAAAAATTGACATTATTGGGAGCAGGATTTATAGTTTAAATAAAATATTGCTATCAACAATAAAAAAGCATAGAACAAGTGCATTAATCAGATTAAAACAACTATGACAGCTGGCAAAACTACCGGCAAATTTCCCGAAGATAAATAGCATTACCAAGTCAGAAATCATTGGTAGTCTGAACGTAGCCTAAGAAAGCCTCAAAGAAAAAGATGTGTACCTCATCTGATGAAAAGTGAGCGAAGATCTGCAAAGAGGGAGACATGATCAAAGGATTAGGTCAGGGAAATTATCTATTTAAAATCCTTTAAAGCTACCAGTGTGAAGCTCTAAGTCTCTGTTTCTGCCCAAATGTAAAGTACCTCTCCAAGGGCCCAGTTCAAAGCCAATCAAAGTCACTGAGAACCATAAATTTCAGATAAGACCTTTATGATCATCCTGAGGATGTCCATAATTACAGTCATTACATTGCCCTTTTAGAGGGCAGGTGAAAGCAGCACATAGTCCCTGGATCTCCCGCATGCCCAGGGACCAGAGCAGGAATTTGAGCCCAAGCATGCTTTGTCTCAAGGACTCCCTGGATGCCAGACCTGCCAGAAGTAAACTGAAAACTCTCTTCTTTCCCCAGCCATGCATGGAAAGCTCCAGAGTGGTGCTTCTCATCATATTAAATAGAGTAACTCAAAGAACAAGTTTTCTGATGGCCTGACTTCTTGTCAGTAGGACTGTGTTGCTGGAGTAGAACAAACTTTTGCATGCCTTTGAGTTGCTGGGGTGCTGTAGATCCAGGTACCCGGTAGAGTCAGATGCTTCTAATAGGTGGAAGCAGCAACTTCCTGGAACCTGCAAGCAGCAGCCCCTGAAACAGCAGTCCTGTCTCAGGATTGCTGGTGATGGATTTATACAGCTAGAGTATCTGGGTGTATCAAAAACTGGAGTTCTACTCAAAGTGAATGAAAATCGGTCAATTAAGAATCAGTTTTTGAAAGTCTGATCCATTAACTGTTGGGACAGCATTTTATGATGCAGACATCTTTGTACCATATTGTGGCACTGCACAGCACAGCTGTGTTGTTATTCCTTTATCACAGCCAGGAAAGTCACTTTATTCTTAAGGGAAAAAAAAAAGAAAAAACCCACAAAAAACCCTAAACATAAGATGTCTGACCCTATTGTAAAGCAAACCTCCAGAACACTACACATAACCCCAGTGATATTAGAGACTAGGGCAGTAAATACTAGCCTGCTGCATTACTTCAGTCCTTAAAAGTAACTAAATTGATGCTTATCAGCAGAAATACAGTTTCCCTCAAATATTTGAAACTACTCAGTTTCATTCTTTGATGTAACCAGAAAAAGAAACTGCTACAGGTATTCATTTCCTGAGCACTGTCAAAAACATTGTTGCTCACATTAGATTCTTGCAGCACAGAACCCTTAATCCTTGTTACAAACATTATCTAAATAAAGCATACTTCCTTCTTTTTTTCCAGCACTGGTGCAAAATAAAAACTCATCCCAGAGCTTTTTGTGAAGCCGAATAAGTGCAAAAATGAGCAAAATGGAAGAGATACATTTTTATTAACATAATGAAAACTAAACCCAGCAACTTCTCCCTCATTTTTAAATTAGCCGTGGGATCTGTGTTGTTATTATGCAGTTCCCCTTCTTCCTTTCCTCTCAATGTATTGATTTTTCTTTTCTGCTAATGAACTAGGCGCTTTGACAAATGTAAACATGTCAGTGTCCACTAATTTCAATACAGAAACCTAATAGGAAGCAGTTACAGAGATATTCTGCAGCAGTCACAAGATGCTTGTTTTACTAGTCACTTGTTAACACCCGTTGCATAAATGTATATAATTGTTCACGTGCTCCATAAGCCACGTTACCTGGTTGAAGAACTCGGACAAATTGTTTGACTTACTCTGTACTTACATTCTCAGCACGAGTTGGAAACAGGCCAGAGGAATAAACTAGCCAACAGATGTTAATTGTGCACTAGACCACGCTGCATGACTCCACATTGTACATGGTTTTAAATATTGCAATTACTCAAAAGATACAAGGGCAGGCTCTCCAGACAGCCTTTTGCACCTTTAAAAATTCTTTCTGGAAATGCATAAGGAAAAAAGGCAAAGTTAAGGAACTTAGTGTAAAGCACACAAACAGCAGTGATTTGAGAGGTTTCTCTGCCACTGTCCTGGCAGGCACCCTTTATGCACCTATGGCTGCTGAAGAATAAGATAGGTTGACAAAACATGTTCTTTTTGTGTGGGGGGTTGTTTTTCCCTCCAGTGGAAACCATACTTTAAAGTAGATTTGAATGTGTAACTTCTAAGCAGAATCAAAGAAACTCATCAACATACAAGTCACTTATTTTCTGACAGGCATGGAAATTTTGCCTGAGTAGAGATTGATTTGATGCCAGCTTGCTGCAATTAGAAAGTAATTAGCATTCTTTCAAAGTGAGGACCAGAAGAATGGCCTGAGGTTGCCATTCAGTTCAGTGAATAAGCAAGAAAATTCATGTCTCCTGCTTTTGAGTAGGTGATGCTAGAACTTGGAAATAGCTGGTTGCACTGTAACATCTGCTACTTCTAATGCCAAGCTCAAAACATACGAAACAGACCTTTATAATTAGTGAGCACAGTATTGTGACTCCTACAAAGAGGCTGCTAGTAGCTTTTTTCTGATTAGAAAGCTACTTTCTTAGTCTTTTAAGATGCTGCCCTACCGGCATAGCGACTAAGAAAGCTCAGCTCACTTACACAGTAAGGATGGTAACACTACACAGACCAGTCCAAAGCCCTTGTATCCCTTAAATTCTAATTTAATTCTTTGTAGAAAGCGGCTTTTTTTCTTTTTCTTCTCTACTTCAGGATTTTAACATTTGAATCTTGAATGAAAGTTATGCAACAGCCTTCAACACGTGGCAAAAGACTTCTGTACCTTCATAAAATACTATGAAGCTTTAAATGTAACTTACTGAATTAGTTCTCTTTACACAAACACCAACCCTCAATTTCAACATGCACTAGTATACTGCAACCAACTTCAATACGTGCAGGTGTAAATACTATGCTTATAGCATCATCCATTACTTTTATCTCTTCAGCTGGCATGCTGTTATGAAACTTCCTGGGAGGTTTAGAAACTGAGAACACAGAACTATTTGAAGTTTGCAAGAAAAACCATTCCTTATTGGAAACAAAGAAAAACACAAGCCAACGATCTCTCATGTGCTTTTTGTTGCAAGTTTTGTATTTTTTGTGTCTAAACCAGGAGAGAACAGGGAGATTAGAAGACAAGGGGTCTCTGATTCTGCATTAAAAGGAGTAAGTACCAGGCCATCCTTTATCACAGCATCATCTTTGAACAACCATTTCCTGGAACAAGGGGATAAAGAGAGCGAATGATAGCATGCAGTGTAGGAGAACGTGCTCTAAGACAGGTTGCGATACATGAAAAAGGATGCACATTTTTCCTCCTTTTACTGGCCTGTAAATATGTTTCCTAATAACGACACCAACTGAGGACTTGACTTTTGACACCAGCAGCTGGACATGGGGCTAGCCACTATTTCGTGCCCATCAGTAAAGGCTCTGAATTGCTAGCAAAACAGAAACACAAATATTTAACAAAACCTCACAAACAGCAGAAATAAAGAAGAGATAAGCTACAAAGCTGAAGGGAGGAGAGAAATATTTTTTCCCTGATTGGAAAAATCTCACTTTACAGAGAGGATTAAATTTAGTTTTCTAATTAGAGCCTTGTTAGGTTTGAATTCCATGCAGCAGAGTGGAAAGGAAATCCCAGGGGAAAATGGTATATAAGCTTATGGTAATGCCCAACAACAGCCACAATAGACAGGCTGTGACCAAAGGTGCAATCGTACAAGTTTCTATTTCTTCTCCTTAAGGATTGAAAGTAGAAAAACTTCGGTATTAAAGAAAAAGTAACATCACCAGGAGTGAAAGTTTTAGCAAATTACATGCCAGGAATGCACATATTTTTTACAGACTTAATGAACAATAACCCATCTGAATACAAATATAAGTTACTCCCACTGTGATACCCCCTTCTGAAATCTCACCTCCCTTCCCCCCAAAAAAAACCCACAACCTAAACTGAAAATACAACAGCCTGAACACTCTTACTTTTTCTGAAGACTGATGCTCTGGAAAGACCTCAAAACACAATAAAATCTCATGTAAGGGAAGAAAAAAACAGAAGGGGAGAATTTAAGAAGAGGAGAACTTAAGAAGATACTTGGTATAGGAAAAAAAGTGTGTTGTTCTCTTATTAAACACTTCTAGGAAGATAGTAAAGGCTGCTGTTGCCACTGATGGAAGCCAAAATCACTAACAGCCTTGCTTGACGTGGCCATTCTGAATGATGAATCCTTAGAGTGGGCACACTTTTGAGAACAGGATCCCAAAGGGAAGAGTGAATTAAAGAATAGATGAAAAAAATAAGTGTACCAGCACATAGAAAGGGAAAGTCAGTGTTACACCCTCATGCTTATCCTATAGCTTGGAAAGCCATGGTAGAGGCTCTAGGATTTTACACAGGACACTACACATAAGGAAGTTAAGAAAAGCAAATCTCTGGTTGCTGATTTTTTTCTTGTGGTGGTTTCTTGATATTTCTGTTTCACCTGAGAGCATGTTTATAGTGTCACATCTAGATGAGCTCTCTGGATAAAACTTGGTCAGGATTTGTATTTACAGTGAAGTTAATGACATTGCCCTTCAAGGGTGACAAGCAGCTTGGTAAACAATTACATGTAACCATAAAACAAATTAATGCTGAACCTTCAGTTATCCCTCACTGTCACTGGACGTACTGCAACCTCAGCAGTCCTCCACAAAAACTCGCTCTGGGAAGAGCTCTGGTAGGAAACTCATCAGAAATGAGTAGAGGAAGAAGAATGTAAAGAGCTCATTAGTTTAGCAGTGAAATTGAGAACTAAACTCTAGGTATCAACATAAGTTAAAGAAACAAGACACACATTTGTATTTATATGGATAGGTAATTATTGGTGCATACGACCATAAAACCTACAAATCTGTCATGTCTTGTTGGCTCCTAATCAAGGCTGAAGAACTCTGTGGACTGTATACTATGATACAGATGAAGTTAGGATGTTCAACATAGGATAAAATTCCATGGCTTCTATTGCGCAAGGTCAGAGTAAATGATAAATGTCCTTCTTTGTTCTTAAAGGCTAGTAACTATTTCTGAAGAAATGAAAGGAATACAAACGTTTTCTGCACTGATGAGGGTAAAAGGCTCCTTTTCTACTTCTTATACCCATCAAAGCAGAAACATTTAACTTCTAAACTAACCTTTGAATCAACACAAATGGTCCCCTTAATGTCAACCCCTCTCTTGATAAAACAACAATTAGACAGTTAGGAATAAATGTCCCAGAACTAATGCTTTATAACAAACAAAATTACTGAATGTGTTGTTACTACAACTGTGTACTTAATTATTTTCATCTCTCCCACCACGAAAAATACTTGTTGCAACTTTGAAAAACCCACTTTGTTGGCAGACTGCTTCATCCCTTTATAAATGTTGCAAAGAGGTTCACTTATAAACTCTGTTGACTATCTTACTTTACCTGCCTACAAGTTTAAAATAGAAGCAGCAACAACAAGCTGGCTCTTCCTGGAATAAGTGTTTACAAATTACTTGATCAGTTTAGTAAAATATCATAAAACTTATTTGTTTTAACAAGAAAGTCTGCAGCCCCTCCTAGTGTATTCTATTTTCCTTAATTATCAAAGGAAGTAAAGAGAATTTCCACCCCCCAGACTCTGTTCTTGTCCAAAGTATTATTGATAGCAGAGTAGTCCCATCTCTCATATTCATAGTTTTCATTTCAAACTCATGTGACTTCTCTTCAGTCCCAAATTTGTCCACATAGGAGAGGTGAGACAGAACCTCCAAGCCATTTAAATCCATGCAGATCCTCAAAGCAAACATTATCTGTTCCTTAACTTACTTAGGCAAATCAGCAATCAAACATTCACGTATTTCTAAAAGCTACTCATGTGGCACTACATTTGGTCAGAGCTCCTCTACCAGTTTCAAACAGTATTTTTAACCTTCATAGGCTCTCCCCTAATATGCCAAAACCAAGGAACACCACTGAGAACAAGGTCAGACTGGAGTACACAACCATGAAGCTTCATCACATTTTACTGAATATTGACAGAGCCAGAAACTAGGTTGAAAGCAGACATTTTTGGGTGAGAGAACTGCAGGAGAAGGGAAAAAAGGAGATTAAGACATCAACTTGTAGGCTGTTCCCATATCTCAGAAACTCTGCTGATGTAACAGAGAAAGATTTGGGGTTCAATATGGTTGGACAGTGAGAATTCCAAGGGATTAATGTCTCCTGATTGAATCTTATGCTCAGAAAAACAAGAGGCTTTGCTTTTTTTAATTAAATAAGATTGCATATAAGAAATAAGCAACTCCCTTACCAACAGAACTGAAACAACCTACAGGACCCAGAGATTTTGACTAATTACCCATGTCAAACGAAGAGGGGGAATAATACAGCTTTAAGTTTTAATAATTGGATATAGTTATAAGACTGACATCTCTGAACGTCCTTGGGATCACAATTCCTTTTGGCAATAAAACATTCAGAATGGTTATGGTGAGAATTATGAATGTTTATTAACATAACAGTACATTCTGGTTTCACAACATACGGGATGTGTATAATGGTGCTACATGCATTATTCATATTATGCAAGACCAAAATAATTCCTCGCTTCAGCCTTATGGATTCATAATTTAAGATGAAGAGACAGTCTCTCTCCTGCAACTGAGATGTTTATTCTATTCTTATTTAGGTTCATATCGAGCCTTGTGCAGACACAAAGCAGGGAATGTGACCTAACCAATCAATATGAAAAATAGTTAACAGCATTTCTGAGCACCCTGATAATCTCAGAATAAAAAGCACAGTCCCTTTTTCGCACACAAAATATCATGTGTTATACATAACAGATGGAAAATAACATTATATAAACTAACAGGTTGATAAATCCAGAGTAGGAGCATAGAACAGTAGTGCATTGGAGTGCATTATTCCTATTGTTGGTTTTTTATCTCCTGCAGCTCTAAATTTGGAAACAAACTAGCTTCAGCTATTTTTGTGAGCAAAAAAACCTTAAACAACAAGCACTGATTGAGGATGGAATTTCAACCAGGTACCTGTGACTGCCTGAACACCAAGGTTAATAAAGGAAGCGTTGACAGATCCCTACCCACAACATACTAAGACACCAATCGAAACGTCATGTTTGCCCAGCACTGTCTCAGCAGCTCCCATCTCCTGACCGACTGAAGAGAAGACAATTGCCACCTTAGTATCATTTCTGGAATTTTTTTTTACAGGGTGCTGGAAAATAAATTTCAATACAGATTGTACTGAAGCACTGTGTACCAGGAATACTTTAACCTACATTCTTAAAGACTGTAGAACATTAAACATTTTTGTTAGATTGATATTTATTCATTCCTGGTATACTCAGATTTGGATCAGGCATACTATTCAGGAACATATAAGAGAAGCTGTTTAAGCATACAGCTGAACAAAATCTGCAGAAACAAGGTAAGAAATGTTGAAATAGTTCAGTCTCACATTTTCAAATACAATATTTTAATTTTTACCTTTAAAATGAGAAAAAAACAACATTTTATTTCATTTTCATTGGGGAAAAAATACGAAAATCAATTTTAACAGCCCAAAACAGATGAAAAACCTGAGCAATACTATGACAATTAGTGGCAGATTGCAGACATTGAAAGAAAAGTGTGAGAAACAGAATGTGAAGATAGTGACCATGACCATCACATTCACATGTAGTGCCTGATGATTTGGGATGAAAGACCTTCCTGAGCCAGACGGTATAAAAATAGACTGGGATGTTTCATAGAAATCCCCAAACTGTGATACTATCTAACCCACCTTTAAATCCTTTCCAACTTTTGGCCTAACAGTTTCCATTATGAGTATCATAAAATTTTATTCACAACAATTTTTTAAGCTAATTATCTAGAAATTTATCCAGTAGCATTAAGTATACGTGATGTGGGAACGGATGATGCAGATACCCTGCAAAGCAGTGGTTTTAAGCAAAGGAATTCTTAGCACAGTTTAGATGTGTGGCTTAACCTATGTCTTTCCTATAGCTGGTCAACCTTAATTGCTGCCATTTGGCATCCTGAGGTTCCACTATGCAACCATCAACAGAGCTGTTTCTTCCAGGAAGCCCAAGTCAGATGCCAGCGTAAAACCTTTGTGAACAAACAGTCCTAAAATCATACCAGAACACATACTGTCTATACACTCCTCTCCAGAGTTCTAAAATTTACTTTTTAAGCATTTAGTTTGACAGGTGTTTTGATGCATAAATCATGCCTATAAATTATGTCTGAAACTGCTTTGGTGTCTGACAACAAGCAGAGAGTAAGGATACCACTTATCTAGAAAAGAAAAATGACACAAAAGAAGACCTTGTCTGTCCTTGAACGAAGCACCAGCACATGCAGAGATATGACTGCCCTGCATGATGCAAAGTGAAAATATCTGCCCTGGCATGACCAAGGCAGAAGAGCGCCACATCCAGCTGAGTCCATCACCAATTCTTGCTCTGTCACAGGCTTGTTGTGTCAGCCTCTTCATGTCCCATTTCTAAAGAGATGCCTTTGAACATTCTATTATTTTGTTTCCATTAAACAGAGTTTACAGTTTGTATCTATTTGTACAACATGGCCATTATTCCCATTAAATATCAAACCTAAGTCAGAGAAGAAATTGTGAACCCTTTGCATTACAATAGACCAAATACATCTGGCCCCACACTTTTATTTTATTTCACAGTTTAGTCAATGTTTCAATTTTTGGAGCACAGCAGTGGCATTTTTCCAAGTCCAAATCCAATTAGTCTTTTCATCATATGACTGCAATGCAGAGTATAAAAAAAATTATTGGTCTTAGTGCCAGTTATTTAATCTGGGTGTAAGTAGAAGTGCTTATTTGATCATTTATTTAGGAATTAATACTGTGTCACAGTTTTACTGATCACACAATTTGATTTTATTTTCGTTTGTTATTAGAGATTCCAAACTGCAGAACAAAAAAGTATATTTACTACTTCCAACTAAAACTGAAGAACTGAATCTCCCCCCACGAGAGAGCAAACCACCTCCAGCAAGCAGTGAGCTTGTCTGAATGTTGGTGTCAAGACAATAGTGCTTAAATGGAAAGATATTAAAAATTTGTCAGCATGAAGACAATCAAGTATCGTGTAGCCTGTTAGAAAGCCAAATTCGCAAATTGCAAAGGGAATTTTAGCAGAGAATGATGGCAGAGTTGTTGTCCAAGCCCTCAATACAGCACTTCTGATCATCACGCAAAAAAATAGTCCAGATTCCGTAATTGGGCTTTAATACAGGCTTTCAGGCATGACTTCCTGACACTGCCTGAGAAAACAATTTATCTGCATGTATTCATTTTCTTCTGCCTCACAAGCATTTCTAAGAAGTCAAGAAGTTTTCTTACTCTCTCCTGAAATTCGTTTATATCGTGCAGAAGGTCTGCTTTAGCTGTTAAGACCAACCAATTCCTCAGCTCCTCAGGAAAAGGAAATAAGTACAATCTGCTGTTTTTGAACAAAATTACTGAGTACTGTATGTGTTAATTCTTGTCAGATCTGCAGCAGTAGTATACTTTTTTTGCAGCTGTAGATCTAAGTAGTAACACAGACAAATTGCCCTCAATTTTAAGGAAGCTGAATGTTGTGCTTAAGATTTTAGAAACAAGAAGTGAAGCAGAAAAGCATAACCATGATGGCATATATTTTTAGTTTTATAATATTCCAAAGGCTTTAAGAAAATGTTTATTTAAAGAATAAGCATCTTTCTGGGGGGAGGACTGCCTCTCCTGTGAGCTGTACTCCATAATGTGCTTGCAAAGAAATCAGGACCCACAATCCACCCCACACAGTCCCACAAGCAGCAAAAATTATTCTCGCTCCAGCATCATCTGTGGTGTTGGAGAATAGTTTGTTTGTCACATATGCTCTCTAAGTGTGAAGTCATTCAAATGAAATGAAAGACAGTCTGGTGTAGCTCATTCATTAATTTTCACAGCAGTTGGTGCCCTGTTGGCATTTCAAATTAACGTAAGGAAAAGTTCAAGAGATTTAGCTTCGTTTCAAATCATGTCTACTATGATTTTCAAGAAATGTTACAAATAGATTAAATTGCATTAGTAAAAGCTAATTGCAGAGCAAAAGAGAAGAATATTAAATGCTAAGTGCCAAGCTAATTTCAAAGTAACGTAATTCTACCAGCTGAATCATCCCCTACGTGACCAAGCACTTGGGGAGCTGCAGTGGTGACAGTGCAGCACTGCACAAGGTTTAAGTCCTTAAAGATATTAGTTGCAAGTGTTTAATGACAAATTCCAAAGAAAGGATTTCAGTGCTGGTCATTCCACAGCTCCAGGCCCTTCCAGCCTTCTTCTGAATTGGATTCAGGGTCTAAATAAGCCTCCCCAAGCCTGCACTTCTTACACATATAATAAACTCTTAGGAGCCGCTGAAAAACTGCAAAGCTTTAAGAACACACTGAGCTCTTATCATGGGGTTGGATTTTCCTGACAATTGCCTTTGGCCATTCAATTTCAAAACTCCCAGTAACATTTTTGAATTAAACTATCCTGACCTGACCACGAACACAGAACTCACATTAAAAACCTGCAATCCCAGGTATAATTACAGCTCCAGATTCATTTCTCCAGTGGTCAGTGTTACTTGCCTGTCTTTGTCGAGCTGCTTCACACTTCTCAGACACAGAAGGCTCAGGAAACCCAATCTAAGAAAATTAGTCATTTACTGATGAAGAGAACAAAACCATGCCAGTTCTTCCTGAACAATGGGATACCCGATGCGTTTCATGCCTTGCTTCCTCCATGGGGTTGAGGGAATTTCTGCATGGAAATGCTACAACTTCCAATGAAAAACTTGATAATTCAAAAAAGAAACAAAAGGCAGTAAACACTGGGGAAACTCATAGCCAGGCATTATCAAACTACAAATCAGGGAGCTATTTAATAAAGTTGGATCAAAGGTGATGAAAGGGCTGAGGTGCAATCACCTAATTTAGATATTAGCACTGCAGATGGCTGCATTTAAGAGTTCTACTTCTATATAATGGAGAGAAGTAGAGTTTTCTATGCTGTGGTTTACCTTTTCCTTGTGAAGACATCAGAAGTGACACAGCTTTTCTCATTGCCTATTTATTTTCCCTTTGCCCATAGTCAAGATGGTTGAATTTTACTCTCTGGTAACATGGGTTCTCCTGAGAATCCCAAATGAGGCATTGACACCCTTGAGAGAATGCGCCAAAGGGGTATGTATGGGGTGGGAGAAAGGGATGCAATTCATCAAGTTTCCAAAAAGATTTTACCTAAAGGCAGGACCTATGTTGCTGTGGCACCACATCAGTCAAGACACTATGTCTGTTGACGAGTAGAGAAATTCTCAAAAGACTGAAACATTTAATTGAAACTTTTCTGACCTTATTTTTCTCTAAACAAGCATGCCTTCATGCGTTAACAGCAGCAAGAGCTGCAGAGTTTCTGTGATCAGGTGGATTCAAAGCAGAATTAGAACAATGAATATCCAGTGCTACTTCAGAAATACTTCAATGCCACAGGAGTGGGAGAAAACATCCATAAGGAAGCCATTTGATGCTCATTATATTCAAAGCAGGGGAGGAACACAGTGAGTACATTTCTGAGCTTAGTTGACACAGGAGGACTGCTCTGGTCTTTTTTCAAAGTAGAAGTTGCATAAATGGAATCATTATAATAGCTCGGTTTTGCTAAGACTGGAGATCCAAGAAATTAAACCATAAGTTAAAAAAAAGAGAAAAAATAGAATAGAGATGCACAGTGTATTGAATACATGAGCTAAGGAGCAAGGGTAGGAAACAGAAGGAAAAATGCATAGCTTAGACTTCAGTTACATTAAAACATTTATGGCTGTCTATAGTAAGTGCTGGCCATGAGGTTACTTTAAATTAATCTAAACTACTTAGGTTGCTCCTCCCTTTCTCTAATGTAATATTATAATAATATAAAGCCTCCACTTCAGCACATGCCCACTTGCTCAGTGTGACACAGAGATGGCTTCTGTCACAAGGCATATATCTTTGTGCTTTGTGACATAAAACCCTTAAAGAAATCATTCTGTAGACCTCATGTCTTTTCCTACTTACAAGCTTCAGAGTAACAGAGTAGAGAGCACAAGGGACAGGAGTCAGGGAGAAGAAAGTGAGATAGCTGATTATGATTCAAAGCCAGCAAAGCAAGCCTAAGTTCCTGGAATGGCTCAGAAGCAGAAAAGCTTGAAGGTGATCAGTTACAGGGTCAACTTCAGAGGTACAGTGACACTGTATGCTGTGTCTGCATCAGACCTAAGGTTCAGTCCTAGGTTGGCATATGTTTTATCTGATGAAGTTACTTGTTCTTCAGGCCTGGGTAACAAAACTCTTCCCTTCCAAATCTGTAGTGTCAGTCCAATGGAGAAAGGTCTACTTGGAGCTTTCAGTACCTACACAGGATCAGCTTAAAGGCAGCTCCTTTCTCCCGCCTTCCTCTTGGATCATTAAAGATGCTTTTGCATGAATTCCCTCTACTTTCTCACCATGCACATTTATCTAGGGGTACTGTCTCATCTACAGGTTCACTACCGCTCTTCTGATGTTCATAAACTATCAAAGCCCCAGAGAAGCCCTCTGTAGAGGCTCTATCCAAGGTTTCTGCAAAGTTGTAGTTTGAGTGTTTTGCAGGTAGTTGAAAAAATGCAGCAATATGACCCATTCCCTGTGTAAAACAGTTTATTTGAGGATCTTTCCTTCCTTTGCCTTCTCTAGATCTTTGAACCTGGTCAGTGTTTTCCTCAGAGGCTAAGGGTCTCTGAACAGGAGTTACTGTTTACCAGCAGTTAACCTGCACATAACTACTCATTCCCATAGTAATCACTGTAATCTGTTAATTTCTTTGATTGTGTGCCAACAACCATGGCTACAAATTCCCCCAGGGAGGGGGGACAGGATTGCGGGGGGGGGGAGAGGGGACAGACAGTAGATTTAAGCAGCTACAACCAGTAAAGCAGTGGGGTCATGCCCATACTTCAACAGCTCTTCCATGGTTTGCACTGGGGTGAAGCTTATAGGTTTGCAGCTCATACAGTAGGTAGGGATGTACTGAGTTTATCTTATGCTTGAACTCAGCTGTGCTATGACAATCCAAGCCCCAAATCTAGTGCAAAATAATAAACCTACACAACAGAACGACTTTAAAATGCAAATCCAATGAATTAATTTCTGCACATATAATACAACATGCTGTGTGAGGTTTGAGCCACCTTCCAAATAAATGAGACACACAAAGCAAAACAGGACTGTAACAAAATTCTCATTATGTCAAGCTGTTATCTCATCAATCTGAACAAGCCAAGTAAAGTCATGCTAAATGAAAGGTTGGGACCGAGGAGCTCCAATTGCCTGACATTTCAGAGTTGCAGTTAAAGGTCTGCTTCTTTTCAGAGGCCTCTGTATTTTTCAAATTAATCATTGCAGATATTTTTCAATTATTTTTAAGGAGGTTACAAAGCAATACGTAAAAAAAGAACAAACAAATATCAGAATGAACATCTGAAAATCACAGAATCGTAGGGGTTGGAAGGGACCTCCAGAGATCATCAGGTCCAACCCCCTGCCAAAGCAGCTCCCCAGCTCATATTGCACAGGTCAGCGTCCAGATGGGTCTTGAATCTCTCCAGTGAAGGAGACTCCACACCCCCTGGGCAGTCTGTCCCAGGGCTCCCTCACCCTCACTGGGAAAAAGTTCTTCCCCATGTTGTTGCGGAACTTCCTGTGCTCCAACTTGCAGCCATTGCCCCTTGTCCTGTCTCCACAGACACTGAAAAGGGGCTGGCTGATTCCCCCTGCATCCCATGCTTAAGATAATTATAAACATTAATTAGGTCCCCCCTTAGTCTTCTCTTCTCAAGGCTGAACAGTCCCAGCTCACTCAGCCTTTCCTCATAGGGGAGATGCTCCAGGCCCTTAATCATCTTCGTAGCCCTTCTCTGGACTCTCTCCAGGAGATCCCTGTCCTTTTTATACCAGGGAGCCCAGAACTGGACACAATACTCCAGGTGGGGCCTGACCAGGGCAGAGTAGAGGGGGAGGATCACCTCCTTTGACCTGCTGGCCACACTCCTCCGGATGCACCCCAGGATCCCATTGGCTCTCTCAGCCACCAGGGCACACTGCTGGCTCATGGCCAACCTGTCATCCACCAGGACCCCCAGGTCCTTCTCCACAGAGCTCTTCTCCAGCAGATCATCCCCCAGCCTGTACTGAAACGAACGGTTGTTCCTTCAAAATGCAGTATCTCATCCAATGCATGCATAATGTTTTAAATTCATTGCACACGTAATGCTGAGACACAAAGCTTTGCTTTCAGTAACTTAGTCCCAGATCGAAAAGGAGCTAAGGAATTATCTTATCTGGAGAGGAAGAGACAGTGATTCACATCTCCCAAAAGGTTTTCAAGAGCAATGAAAAAACCTTGGAGAGTGACACGTTATCACAAGGATCAATAGTTTCTTCAGTTGCAGTTGTCTACAAACAAGTTATGTATTTTGGCAAGTGCTTTTGTCTCCACAACTGAACATGATAAAAGCAGTACTAATAGCACAATCTCAAGAAATATTTTGGCATTTGGAGTATTTCGTAAAGGTTTTAGTTTAAAGAGCTTTTCATCAGATAATAAATTTGCTGATACATAAATATTTCATGGAATTATGCTGCCTTTCCATATCTTGGGTAGTAAACTGGGGATGAGGATGGAGTTTCTGGGAAAGTCACGACATCCTGAAAAACCAATTGCCCTGCTACTGTCCCAGTGCACTAGGTGTTGCAATGCTTAGTGCAGCAACACAACAATACCTTTAAGAACCCGGACCCAGGACCTCACAACCCATTAATCAGAAGGTTTATGATGCAGGCACCATATTCTGTGCAACACGTTGTTTAATAAGCACACTACTACAGCTTCATAGTAGGCAGAGTCTCTAGGGAAAATGACCCTTTGTAATGTTCTGTGCAGACCTGAAATCCCTTTTGCCCCAGAGGGAATGTGGATCAGCTGACACCAGAAGAAATTTAAATGGACTGTGCTTAGTTCTGAGAGAGAGAACGGATTTATTACCAAGATGATAAAAATAAGACCTAATTGTTTTAACCCCTTACACACACCACCTCTAGGAACACTGGGCAGTAACCAAGTCATTTTCACACCTCCAGGGGAAAAAAATAATCCAGGGGTTTAGTTTTTTGTCCTCCCAAAGAAAGACTGGTTTTATTGGGGTTTTTTCACCTCTGAAGAAAATGCACACTGTAAGAAGCCGCATCACACAATTCATAGTCAGCGTATGCCCTGGCACTATTTTTGTCATTATTAATTCTTTTCATCTGGGAAGGACTGTGGGAACAGTCCTATAATAGGACTTCAAAAATAACACTTTTAAATCCATCTTGTTACTGGCAAGAACACAGAATTAGTGCAGTTACTGCCAGATTTATTGGAAATGTCGCGATTATCAGGACAGCACCTAGTCTGGTTTGGAAGTTCAAATAAAAAAGGTCGGTAGTTTGAAAGAACATGGATCTTTGAATCACAGCAAATGAAATTGAAAGCCAAACGTAGGTTAGTCTGGAAAGAAAAGGATCACGTCAAAAATAGATAGAAGGATGAAAGATAGAGTTTGAAATGCTTTTTCTCAATTACAAATACAATTCTGAGCCATACTAATCAATACATAAACAGAAAACTTGTAACAAGAACTTTCCTAGAAGAGGCATAAAGCTTTTAAAAGAGACTGCTTTATCCACACAGTACTGCATGGGTGGAGGTTTTTTTTCCACATTCTTAAATCATCCGAGCACAGACACATTGGTTTAGGGACACTTACAGGCAGCTATCTGTAGATGTACATAGTAATGATGACACAATTATTATGAAATGGAGAAATCATAACAGTAGCAGGGGAAAAATTCAAAACCAGATAAGAATAAGCATAAAACTCTGATTGCAATGTTGTAGCATAGTAGCCTTTATATAAAACAGTGATGGAAAGATTCATCTCCCAGTCCTAATGATGATGAGCAGAAAGTTGGCACAGAAGATCTGTGCAGGAGGAGCAAAGGCCTTTTGAAGCTTTGACAACAATTTACATCCGTAATCAAGAACAACACTGCATAGTATGCACATTTAATGTGATAAATAATGCTGCCACCTAATATCATCAGTAGCTATCAGTGTGCTTTTTTATAATCCTGCCTGTTTTACAGATGGGGAAATAGAAGCAGTGGAAAGCAAAATGATTTGCCAAACATCATACAGGAGACAAAAATCTCCTGAAACTCCAGACCCAACGCTTTATACTTCCAGAGTACTCAGCACAGCGTGCTGCAATGCAGTGTTGTTGTTCTAACCAAGCTAGACTCACCATTCCCTCATTAGTTCTCTACATTACAGAAATCACTGCACCTGTTTACAAAATTATGGCTCCCTATGACTCACACAATCTCTTTTAAATAGCAAAGTGAGATACTTCATGGTTCAGATATTTCTTCTCTTCCTGGGGAATAAACAGTGGGGATTTGACATTACCCTGCTCACATGATTTTGTCCTTTCTATTTTACCAAATTCCAAGAAACTATAGATAGAAGGAAAAGCATATAGGTTTTTTCCCCTCCCTTCATTAGAAAAATACCTGGAGATGCATTCATTAGATGGTCACAAGATTTACAGAGTCAACAGAATTCCATCTTATCAGATCTTCTCTTCAGTGCAGGGACACAGAAGAGGTAAGCAAAGGAAGTTTGTCCTCAAAAAATACCAGACTGCATTAATTTCTAATTTAGCAGAGAAGCTTACAGACACAGGGCTTGGGGACAATCGGGTTTCCTTTTTCTGTCACCCAGCCCAAACACGCTCTTGACCTAAAATGATTGTGCACTCAAGGCCAACAATTTAAAAAAAGGTTGATATAACTAAACTGGGATGACAGCAAAAACCAAACCCAGTCCCTGACTTCAGACAGGATGACAACACATTTAGAGCCAGTAGGCAAGTAAGAAATGGAGAGGAATGGGAACAGGAGCCAAAAATCACATTTGGTAAACACGAAGCTAGATGTGCTAAATTACCAAAACAACCTGTCCCAAGATGATGACCAAGGAGCTCTAACCCTGTAGCATGGGCAGGCAGGAGCTGGTTGCTTATTCATGGGGAACCTCACCTCCCTAATCCCTGCATTACCCATATCCTGCTCTTCCATTCCACCTGCTTCCACACTTTAAGCTTTCTTCCCAGCACAGTTCACACAGGATCTGCATAACACACACAGAGACACACACTGTCCTCACCATAGCTCCTACCTACAGCACCTGCAGCTCTTGTCCACACCTCCAGTGGGGCCACAGCCTCACTGACTTCCAACACGTCCAACATCCACTGGGTCACACAAAGGAAAGGACACAGCACACTTGGTTTAAGTGTGCTGTTGACCTTACAGGACTCCTTTTGAAACGAACAGCAATTTGTATCTTCCTGGCTTGCTCTTAAGGCTTTATTTTGCCTCAGTTACCTGTGCAACCATTATTTTGTTTAAAGTTTGGAAGAATTTAATGTTTTTGCAGAAGTTTAGCAAATAGATGACATTTTCATCCTTGTGAGAAGCAGTGCTTAAAGTCATCTTTGTCACTCCTTATCACAGGAACATCTTCAAGCCAATATTACACTAGTGGAAAAATGTACATCCTATATCAGCTCCTAAATAAACCACCCAACAGTGCAACACTGGCTCCAATAAAGTACATGGAAAAACTCAGAACAAGTTCAAGATAATCAGGCAGCACACCAAAAGACTAATTTTATATTTTTCCAAGGGTAGCTGGAATCTTTTTCCATCTACTCTCTCATTCTTTGCAGTATGCAAGAAAGCTTGCCATAATCATATGGATCAGCATAGCTTATATTTATTGCTTAATTATGAAAGAGTAATAATGAAAATGAAAAATGGCAATATAGATTTTCAGTCATATAATTCCAATGTTCCACTTTGCTAAAATGATGTAAAACACCTATCCTTATTAGCTAGGAATATGCTGAAACAGCATTTTAAACAATTTAAGACAAAACCCACAGCCAGGGAGTAAGCAGAAACACTATGGACACATTTTACATTTCCAAGTAGCCATTCCACTGCAAATAAGATATAAGAAATACACATTTCTATCTTTGTAGCATTACATAATGCATAAGCATCTAAGATCAGCACTCATTGTACAGCATTGAGCTCAGAGTAGTGGTTTGAGATCTCACCAAAAAAAAGTACAGCTTATGACTGGACCAAAAGGATGTTTTGTTTGTTCTTAGATTTGCCATGTATCTTCATTTGTGGTAAAAATATGCAATTCCCTGCCTTCACTGTTGTGTGAAATATTATTTACATGAGCCAAGAGGCAAAGCATTTTTTGTCACTATGTGAAATTGAGGCAGCTAAGATGCTGCAGTCATTTGGTAACCCAAGCATCAGGCACTACTGTGTTTAAATTACAGCAAATGTTGGCATTTTGCTAGAGACAACTACAGACATAAAAAATCAAATTAAACCAGCAAATATTAAAGTGGCATTAAGGCTGGGAGTTCAATTAACTTCCCTGAAAGTGATAATGCTCAATCCTATGGAGATTCTAGGGTGGCTGAACATGTAAAAGCAGAGAAAGTGAGACAGAAATAAGAGAGAAAAATCCTCTAAATCAAGGTCACAGCACTGTACGGCCACCAGCCTGGCAAAGGGGCTTGCTCAAACCAGGGAAGAACTGAAAGTGACAATCAAAGACACTGGAAACAAGCTTTCCACTGATTTAACACCAAACAGCAAGTGAACAAGGGATCTTCTTGTTCCTGTTATACGGAGGAGAAAGAACGGCCAGTCTGGGCTGGTCGGGGAGCTGTTCCTGGAACCCTGGAAACCACAGCACAAGGCAGCTGCAATTTTTAGAAGCAACAAGTAAAGATGGCTTTACAAATCTTTTTATTCCTGTGGCTGCAATGGCAGGTGCTCTCCTCAGCAGTCATCTCTCCAGCACACCATCTCTTCATTTGCTCTACATCCGTCTATATTCCTTTAGCAACACTGTCTATACTCAATAACTACAGAAAAGACCCCTCTGTTTCTGACACACATTATCACAGATCTCATTCACACTAAAAGGTGTTTCTTGAGGCTGCAGAGCCTGCCAACTGCTGGATTTTAAACAGTAGTTTTCATGGAGGATTGTGAATTTAGGGAAGAAGAAAGTAGTTGACATTTCCAAATCATTCTATTGACTCAGAGAAGAATTAAAGAAAGGGATTTTTATTCTACTGTAAGCAGAGATTTCTCAAAAAAAGGTTTGGAAATAGAGTCAGTCCTTCAGTCCTCCCACTGCTTTGGCCCTGTTCAAGACTTGTTTTATTCCTATCTCACTTCTCTTTAAATTTTAACTTCAGAAGACCTTTGTGGTGTCACACATGCTGCTGAGCTGTCAAGGAATCATCTCTACTCAACAGCAAGAGATTGTGGGGTTCGGCAGACAAGGTGATAGCATCCGCCTGACACCCCTCCACAGATGTAAGGGCTCAGGAGGCACACAGCACCCCTTGGGCAATTTGTTGATACTGGGATCCTCCTCCCACCTACAACATAAGGCAGCAGAGTCATTTCCAATACTTGTGTCTAAAGCCAACCTAGCACATGCACCCAGGAGAACTGCATGTGAAACTTCACCAAATGCTCTTAACTAGATGAATAAATCGTTCCAGCTCCAGGAACTGCTTCTTTTTCCATTTCTACCATATGTTTACTTTAAAACAGTGAGATATATGAGGTTGTAGCTGTTGCCTCTGCATATGTCTACCCTGGAGCCAAAGACAGAACTGCAACTCCTCCAAGTAGCTTTAAAACATCCAACTTGGGTACAGATAGCAACAAATCTGCAGTGACATAGGGCTCCTTCTGGCTCTCTGCTTTGAATATACTCCCTGAACCCTACACAGGCCTCTGGCTTTTCCTCAGCTCTTGGCTGCTGTGCTCAGCTCTTGCTGTACCTGAAGAAGCTGTAAACCCTGCTGTGATGAGCCATGCTTCTGCTGCACTGGGGCTAGACGCTCAGTGTCCTACGCCTGATGGCAGACTGACCATCAAGCAGAAAGATGTGCTCTTCCAATGTATGTTTAGACAACCAAGTTGGCCACAACATCAGTTCAGAAACCACTTGCCAGGAAAGTACTGCAGTTCACATAGTTCCACCTTTTTGTTAGATGGACTGGAGAGATGCTAATGAAGAGCCAATAGACACCGAAGACACTGTTTTTTCTCAACCCTTCTCCATTCTAGTCAAAGAGGGTAGCTTCTCATCTTGGATGTGTTGGATGGGAGCTATTTAGAAGTGGTTCTTTTCTGGCCATAAAAAATCAGCAAAACAATTTCCCCTTTACCCTTAGAAATGTTATCTTCAGAACACACTTAGAGGTGACTAACACAAGCAGGATGTTTCCTTTACAGCCATACAAGTGACAACATATAGCAACTACACTGTCTGTGGATATAGATGAGGGGTTTTGGGAGTGTCTCTTAATCATCTCTTTGCTAGTCTACTTAAAATTTTTATCCTTCACATCACTTGAAAACAACGATTTCACATGTCAGATCTTTCATGTTCCTTAGCACCATGATACTAACAGGAGCACATACAGCATGAATGTCTGGGAAATCTATTGCTTACATTCATTCCCTTGTTTACCCTTTTAGTCTTAATTTAGGAGCAGAGAATGTTTATCAATATTTTAGACTCAGATTTGCTACACTGAAAAGGAAAGGGTATTTGAGCAGATGGCTGCTGCAGGCTGCATACCGTAAGTGGGTAATGCGGAGATATGCCTCTTGATGTACCACTGAACAAACACTTTTGCAAAATTATGTGCTGAAGAAGGCCAAGCTCAGGCTGTATGATGGAAACTGTGATTCAGATTCTAATTTAATTTTTCATTCTACACTCTCCAGATTATTCCATAAACAAAACAAAGGCATGAGCTATGCTGCATCGTGTTATGCAGAGAAACATTTGAATTCAATGCATTAATTTACTGGGACGTTGGTTTGACCTTATGCCTACATAACTGAAATCAGAAAAGTCACAGCAGCTAAAAAGAAAATCTTAAAAAAACCCATAGGCAGACACACCAGAAACTCACCAAGAGAAGCAGTACTTCCAAAAATAATTTCAGTTTACAACATCATAAATTCTTAGTGGCAGCCCAAGTGAAAACAATTGCAGCAGAAGCACAACAGAAACATGAGCTCTTCCCCATCTCCTTCAGCATCAAGATGCCTTGTTTTGACTTAGGGAGGGGTTGTCATCACCTATGGCCAATTTTTTCTGGCAAGGTACAGCTGCTGTGGGAGCCTACTGTGCTTTAAACTGTTCCTCCAAACAGCTTAACCAGCCAGGGAAAGAATAATTGTGTTTAAAATGCCCCGGCAAAGGTGAAAGGAGAGGTCAGGTGGTCTCAGAATTCCTTCACCTTGCTGTCAGCAGAGTAAAGAGATAAGTGCAGCCACAGGAAGATTTTAGCACAACAGGATTCCCTGGTGCCTCTGGTATTCAAGCCACAATTTGACCTCTCTATAGGCATTTCAGCCCATTTTAAGGTAAAACAGCTCTTGGGCTGCTTTTTTCCAGGCCAAGGGTATTGCCTTCACATGGCTGCTACCAGCCTCCCATTTCAGCAGCAGCTGTGCCATATGCTCTGCTTGCAGTTGACAGACTGGTATTTTATAGTCTTTGATACATCTTCAGTTCTCTTACTGTTGTTTGCATTTATGGACAAGTATGAGGAATGAGAACAGTTTCCAATTGTGCCAATGAGAGCCCCACTAACAGAAGTCCTCCAAGTAATGGTAAATATCCAAGTCCTCCAAGCATGGTAAATATCCCTGCTCAGCATATAAGGGGCTGGGAGGAGGAGGAGGAAGCAGGGAGTGGCAGCATTCAGAGTGATGGCGTTTGTCTTCCCAAGGCATCATTACATGTGATGGAGCCCTGCTTTCCTAGGGATGGATGAACTCACTCCTTCCGGCCTGCCCATGGGAAGCAGGGAATGAATTCCTTCTTTCGCTTTGCTTGCATGTGTGGCTTTTGCTTCACCTATTAATCTGTTTTATCACAACCCATGAATGTTCTCTCCCCTTTAACCTTCCAATTCTCTCCCCCATCCTGCCATGGGGGGAGTGAGCGAGCAGCTGCATGGGGCTCGGCTGGCGCTAAACCATGATCATACACTGGGGTGGGAAGGGTTTTTTCCCATAGCAACCAAAGAATCTAGAACTATCACGAATTGTCAGCATGGTGCAATTAGGAAAGGTGAAAGGCTTGCAAGGATGAATTTCTCCAAATCGCTTTCCTATGACTTTTGCTTTGGTGTTACAATGAAAGCCTAAGATCCATTCAGCAATTCAATAGACATATCAAAATGAAAGTATCCTAAAGTATGCATTTCTATGCAAAAGTGACAAGCAGAAACATCTTCAAAGGAGTGATTGATAATTGGGTTGAATTCTTTTCTTGCATCTGTCTTTCAGTTTCTAGAGCTTACGTGATTTGAAGCATCTCTCACTTTTGTGTTCTTTTCACTTTTTAGTAGCTTGAGGAGGGTACTAATACCACTATTATTCATATTTTGCAGATGGAAAATAAAACAAATTTCATCTTTAAGCTCTCAACAAGTTAAATCCTGCTTTAATGGGGACCAGGATTCTTACATACTTTTATGGATCTGAAATGAAGTGAAACAGGTGATAAAGGACACTGGAACAGGGAATTAAAACCAGGGGTCCGCAGTCCCACTGGTCCCAACCATTCCATTTCTTGTCAGCAAAGACAGCCTGTCACTTTCTGGAACAAGGTGTGAAGTTATTTTTTGAGGTACATAGAATAGACATCATGAGTTATCATCTTTTTCCATCTTCTAGATCTTTTCCTCTGCACTGCCAGGTTCCCACAGACTCTGACTGATGCTCACCTCCCAACTTCTGCTTCTTTAATGACTTTTACACTACTTGTTTCAAATCACATTTTACTGCCAGATCGACCAACCCACCATCTCTTGTAACTCATGACTAAAAGTACAACGTACTCAGTCTTTTTGTAACTTGGTCTGGCAGCAGACCGTGTCTCTTCCACCTTTCAATACAGCAAGTTCACACATTGCTATGTGCATTTGGGGGGGGCACTACATACAAAAGTACGAAACCACCCACCTTAAACTACAATTAGTACCTCTCACAGAAGCCTATTCATTTAATGAAGCAACTCACTAAAAGTTCATTTTAGTTTATTATGGGACAGTGACTTTTTTCATCAAACTTTCAGTCTTTTATTTTTAAAACCATTGTTGGACCATTTACCAGAGGGATACATATTAGGCTGGTCTGCTGGACTACCAGAGGGAAGCAATTAATTTCCTCAGAGCATATTCCTACAGAAATGAATGGCACCTTCAAAATAGAAATCAAAACCTGACAACTCTCAGCAAGAACAGTCCAAACCAAAATAAGACCATAAATGCAGTGGGAGGAGGTGGAAGGGTATGAGAGTAAAGTATCCCTGTCCACTTAGTAGCTAGTGAAAATTTTGCAGGAAACTTGTCTTTGATTTGAGGAAACATCAATTTTTGTGTTTTAATAGCCCTGGAATTTCTTTATCTGTTCATTTTGAAACTGAAACTGCTGAGGCTGATACCAAGTCTTCTATTTCAGGCTCCTGCTGAAGAATAATTTGGTGTAAATGTTCAGATAATAACTGAGAGCATGCCAGTGAAAATCCACTTCCTGCAGCTTCAGTTCTGCCATTTGTCATCTTCAAAAAGGGCACTTTTCAGAACATTCAAAGTATTACTTTTACTATTACTGACTACTAGGCAACTAATATAACTCAGGCTCAATTCTTACAGTGAAGCTGCTGAAAACAAATTTTCCAGTACACAAATATAAACATATAAAAAAATCTGAAATAATTCATCAGATAATATATTCAATCAATACATGAACTGGTTTACCCAGAAGAAATTTTCAGTTCCTGCTGTGCTGGTAGAAGCAGATTAACTGCACAAGCCCACAGGCCATGAAGAGCAGAAAGCAGAGCAAAAGCTGGCTTATTTGTGTTTATGTCTGCGATTGCATCTGAAGTTTCTGTGTAAAGGTGATGAACTGACAACAAAAAATTCTGATAAAGTGAAGTAACCACTGCCAGCTCAGGTACCAGCAGTATGATTTTCACCTCTGGACTCCTCAGGGTGGTCACTTGGACCTCTTTTCCCCTAATGATCTTGAACCTTTCATGTAGGAATGAATAAACAGTTTTAAAAAAATCTATGTGCACTGTGCATTAAAGGTGTGGTATTTTTATCCTAATTGCTTTACAACCACATACCTAAAATAATCTTAAAAGATGACTGCTGCCCTCTGCTATAGTATTTACCTTAACAACTGACTGGAACTGACAAGTCTTGTCTGAAAATCCATTGCTGCTTGGTCCTTATAACACAATATCATATGAAGAAGAAATTAACACTATTTACTCTCATGCTTTTACCAAACCTGGAACTTACAGAGATTCCACACACAAGTGTGCAAGGCAGCAGTTGTGGCAATGATCCCACAAAAAAAAAAAAAAAAAGGGAAAAAAGTTTACAGAGCAGAATATTTGTATTGCATCACTTCATCTGAGCAAGCACTGGGACCTGTGCAAGGTCTGAAACCTGTACCCTAACAACCTGGCTGAGAGGAGGAAAACCATAATCATCACATAGCTGCTCATTTTCCTGAGGGATGCACTAGCAGTATAAGGTTAATTACGGTTCAGCTGCCCACTGCACGATACCCTCATAGCAGCAGGAGCATTTAGCTGTGCACCTGGACTGTGCTTTTAACTTGCTGAGATAAAATTCTGCAGAAGGTTTTCTGTTATGAAGACTGTTTATCATTCTTTTGCTTGGTGGCTCTTTGTGGACTTCTAAACTCCTTTTTTTACATCCACAGCAGGAAGCAGATCTGGCATGATGCAACAGTTGTTTCAACTGAGACCATCTTCAGCACCGATGCCACAAGAAGGTGCACATGCTGTGGGTCCATTCCCAGCCCTAGCAGCTAGGAGTCACAGGAATCGAGGGAACACACACGGTCAAACACACAATGAAGGAGTACAGTCAAACATTACTTGCTACACTAACATCTTAATTCAAGATCATGCCGAATTAACGAGCACACTATAGTTGTGAGGGGAGGGGTGCACAGAGCAATTCCAGTCACTCCAGCCATTCAGTCAACTTCCTTGGGGGTCTAACTTAAATGCCTCTATGCAAACACACATAGCATGAGGAATGAGCAAGAGGAGTTAGACGTGGGCACACAAGCAGGGTCAAGATCTTACTGTCATCATGGAGACATGGTGTGATTGCTCCTGTGACAGGTTAAGACAGACAGGCAGGGGAGCTGAGGACAGGGTATCATCCTCTATGTCAACAATAAGGTGGAGAGCATGGAGCTCTACCTGGGCCAGCCAGGAGCTTATGGGTCAGGATTAAAGGGAGGGAAGGGACAGGTGACATTATGCTGTATTCTTTTTCCTGAGCTTTTTCTTATAGGTTCCTGTTTCTTGTTATTGCATCTCTAATATTATAGCATTTATTGCCTAATTTTATAGTATTAACTACAGGTTCTCTACAACCCCCTCATATGCAAAGTTGATTAATTTCTATGTATGCATTATACTATTTTTATACGTATTATATGCAATATATTATATAGTATACTATTATAGTAATTAGTATAAAAATTCTAACTACGTTATGCATAATAATTTATCTAACTGCAATTATCACAATGATATTGCATGTGGGTGGCACTACAATTTAATGCATTTACATTTTTAAGCCATGAATCTTACAATCATGATACCACAAGACAAAGTTCAGCAACTCATCTTCAATAAACGATCTAATTTTTGTGGTTTTCTTTAAAGGCAACTACTAGGTAGCTTACAGATATTTTTTCAATTCATAAAAAGAACCTGCAAGTTTAACCTAAATTTATTTTTCAGATGAGATTCCTACCACACACAGAGATGAGATAGAAGGTCACTGAGTACAAACTGCACAAGCTAAGAAAAAAAAACCCAAACCATAAAAACATCTTTTCCTTTCATTGTTAATCTACTGTATTTGTTTGATAGATCTTTCAGGCAGTAAATGTTATGTCTAGATACCTTATCTTGTTTCTGGCTTATTGTTACAATCTCTAGTCTTCCTCTGCCTATCTGCAAAAATACCACAACACCCTACTTAAAGGCATGCTTAAATGTTCAGCTGACCTAACATCAATACTTTTTGCTTCTTCTCCTCCCAATAAGATCTTCCCTGATACATTATTATTTAGAGACTCACTGACTCTGTACCCGATCCTAATCCATCCTCTTCCAACTCTGAATGCGAAATATCACAGGCAGTATCTCAGGAGGTACAAGGACATTAAAGTTTTGTTCTCAGAAACTTAAAGCATGTATCAATACCCAAATACAGCACATACAATTTTTTACTGTTAATAAAAAGGATACCAAAAATAACAGGAATTTGTGCATTAAAAAGTATCCTACATGCAATTAACAGATCTTCTAGGTGTGTCATCTTCCCTCAGTCTGGTGCACATATACCACCAGGAAGAGCTAAAGTCAGTAGTCCTGAATACCTAACACTACATTTCATGTGTATGAAGCCAGAAGACAAATCCTGCCAGCGTTGGTTCTTTTCTAAGGCCTTTTAGAGACTTCACCTTATCTAACACATCAAATCCTATCACTGTTTCATCTAGCTTTTTGCCTTTTTTGGTACTGTTACTTCTCATAAAACTTATGTGCTGCTTCATTTATAGATCAATGTTGGAATTCAAACGTGAATTATTTCATGATTTCTGTAACAACATTCAGTCTGAAGGAAGGAGATTAAGTTACCTGATGTGTCTAAAACTGTTTTCTAAGAAAGTTCTTGTAAACCATGTTAATCCAGTTCTTGTTAGAATAGTCAAGTGTTTGCACCTATATCTGCATACATTTGGTGTCTGTTCTACTGCTGGCACTGTGCTTGGCACAAAGGCCATATGCCACAAAAACATGACAATAATGTGTTATTGTTCCTTCCTGGTTTTAATCAAAATCTGAGAAAAGGGAATAAGTAAATGTAGGGTTTTTAAAGGTTCTTTAAATCTCAACTGCCTTGAGAATTTTTTTTTTATAAGATTTTCTCAAGGAATTTTTTAAAGACCATAGGCTTTAGCAGATTTTTTTCACCGCTGCAAAGAACTGGAAAAACCCATATACCCTCCCCCACAGGGAGGATGTAATCCCATAGCTCAGAGTGGCTCAAAGCTGGCAGTCCCATACAGAGACTGCTACATCCATTGGCAAGGGATTAAGCTAAAAGCAGGGGCTGCAGGCAGAGGAGACCCTGCTCAGGAATCAGAGAAATCATCACTAGTGACAGTCTACAGGTTCATCCCCAGCAGGCTTATCATGTTGCTGCTAAGCAGCTGATACCACCATGGGTGCAGCACAGACAGTGTGAAAACATCCAGACAATATCAGGAGGTGAGGATATAAACCTTATTGACACATTGCAAACTTGTGGACCAGGGAGAAGACAGCATCTCATACCCAAGGGGTCTACAGGGGTCAATAATGTCTATGACACCAGGTTCTTACTACGTATAAGGCCTTTTCAGATTTACCACCCTCACCCTAAATTAGTATTTCAACTTGTATTTAAAAAAAAAAGAGAAAGTTCTTTTCTTACTGCTTAGTCTTTAAAAATTTAGATTTCGTGACTAGCAATGAATATAAAATTAGATTAAGTACCTGATCTGACAAGAAGCCTTTCCTGATGTTTTTCTATTTCATATAAAAATAGGTCTGTGGGTGGTTTTTTTGAAGAGAAAATATACTCATGTGCCTTACAAGCCTACTTTCTTTAGAAGCATCTAAAATACCTATGTTAGCTCCAGAAATTCAGTTTTAAGTCACTAAGGCACATTTGAAAATATTACAGTTGATCTAACACTTGATAGAAAGAGATTGGTGTTTTCCATCAAATAACCCTGCTGAAATCAAACTTCTGCCAAGATCCCCGTTTTCAGAAAAAAAAAAGCTATTTTTCTCTGGAAAAAATATTGAAATTACAGTTTTCACTTTTTTGATTAAATGCACATTATGGATTAGTGCCAAGGCAAAGACAGCTTTAGTTAAGTATCATCTTGAAGTTTTTCATTTTAGAGTTATTATATACAGTCTTTCTCATATATATTACTCTCATTTAGTCATCATCATTCACTCATTTTCTATATCTAATTTGAAGACGACTGAGAATTTAGGCAGTTTAAATCTGAAGGCACAAACAGATCCACAGCAGAAGAGTCCCTTTCTCTATGAAGAGGTTATTAAGTAATTGGCCATCTCTGTTCAAGCCATTGAAGTGATTGTTCCTTACAGTTATTACCCTATGATTTCAGTTTACATAATCTTTCCATTTAATACAAGTAGAAAGTAATTTACCAAGTTGGCAAATAGTGTTCTGATTAGCAAAAACATTTTGAGCTAAGACAAACTCAACACAATTATTAGTATAATCTTATTACAATGATAAATCTTCAGACAAAGTTCAGACAGGAGCCAGTAGCTTCTACATATGATACTAAATTTAATTACACCTAGTTAGACCATTAAATGAGAAAGCCTGGGCTAGGCTGAGAGCTGGTGAATATCTAACCAATGGCCGAAGAGAGTTAACAGACATTAATCCGATCCTCCTTCCTGCATAGTTTTGGGGGATGATGAAGAAAGGACTCTAAAGAGGGCAGGAGGAAGAAAGGGATCTGTTCCAGCACTGTAATTACAGCTCCCTGGGTATGTAATTTAGTGTACTTAGCATATCTGGGATGCTAGACCAAAGCCCCTCCCTAAGGAGGCTGTAACTTGCTGTTGTGGGTTATGGGGGCGACATATACATTTGCCTGCCCCCAAGCACTACCCCATATGCCCAAAGCTGCTCTAAGCCAGTGTTGCATCTTAGCACACATCAGTCAGGACACCGAGCAAAGACTGAAATCAGAGCTAAGACAGCCCAAAAATCAGTTTGCATGCAGTCCTCTGCTGACTTGTTAGAACGCTAAAAGCACTAGCTGAATGCACACATGTTTTTAATCGCTATACCTCATACCAGTTGCCAGTGCTGCTGTCATCCCTGTAAGCCTCTTCTTCCAACACATTGTGTTTCTGGTGGTACAAAGCCAGAAAGACACAGCTCAAAGGTCTGCTCTGCCAAAGCAGGTGCAAAATGGGACACCTAGTCTTGGGCTACAGACCTTGACACCACCTCAGACCTATTTTCTCACATACACTGCTGCCTACAATAGCATCCACCTTAAAGTAGCAAGCTGATTCTCTCAGACGGTTATATGTTTATTTGAAAAGGCCTTCTGGCAATTGGACTCAGTTGTGACCTACTCTTGCCCTGCAGTCATCTGGGATACTGAGTGCCCCGGCCCACCACAGCAGATAACTAAGTAGGATCTCTCTATTTTTTGAGAATCTGAAGAGGGAAATAGAACTGAATCCTGTCAGTCAGTACTGGTAACTGCAATTTACCACAATCAAAGTCTGATTAGCAAATATAATGAGGAAAGAATATTGCACATGGAACTCAATACATAACCTTAAGTAGTCCTGAAGTATAGGCGATATGAAAACCTAGGCGACCCACATTCTAAACAGCTGATGAAAGGCAAATATCTTAAAGAACATCCAGAGCTTATAAAAACACAAAAGGAAATCCAACTAATTTTTTGAGTTTAGATCTGTGCATATTCAAGCCTCACCTAACTGGGAAACATAATACACTATACAGACCAAGAGGTTATTTCTGATTGCCTAAGGAAGTCAGTAGTGTTATATCCTCTTATTACACTGAGTTCTTGATCATGGGTGCTTTTTTAATTTATTAGTACACATTGATGGTTTCATGAGACAATAGTTCTTCAGATAATCCAAAATAATATTTTGGATTCATATATGTCTAGTTTTCCATTAGTGAGTCACTGGATGCAGATGGTATTTACAAAGTTGTGGCTATCTAAGCACTGCAGAGCATATAAATTATGATACTGTACTTTGTGGAAAAATCAGTCACTACTGAATTTAACCACCTTCCTCATAACCTTACACTTTTAGCTTATCACATCATTGACTAACTGCTTATAATGAGTAACACACCGGGATTATTGTTACTATACAATTTACAGTAATTATTAGGTCACTGACAATGAAATGACTTACTAAAACTAATAGTGCATATATGTTTCTCCAGGTTCAATTTAAGGAACTTTGACATTCTCACTCCATTTTAAAGTGTCAATAAAGCAGTTTCCAAGTTGAAAATTCATTTTCATTTGTACATAGACTATACATTTCAAAGGACAGAAACCCATTTCCCTGTTAGTCACAGGAACAAAATGATTTCTCATTTACCCTCAAGTTTATTAAAAACAAAGTGCTTTTAATGCTGGGTGAAGATGGGTAGAAAAAACATACATTAGCTTCTGAAATTAAAATTGAGTCATTTTATTTCTTTAGCCCCACAGTCTGAGGCAGTTCACCATAAGAGTTTCAATAGATACCTTTGAATTGCAATTACTACATTAAGAGGCACATCTGGACTCCAAACAAATAATGCATTAACAGATGTCTATAGTCTATAGAGGTGGATATGCATAAAGGTTTAATTCTAATTTCCTCCTCTTAAAAATTTTACTGCAAAATACTAAGAAAGGATTTCCCAGAGATCATGCATCTATTTTCCCGTTTTTCTACCCTGCACAAGAACATTAAAATCCTGAAAGTTGATATGCAAAAACAAGGATCACTGTGCCTCATCCTGCAAAACCACTTAGCAGAGTTACCCAAAAATAAGTGTTCCCTCATGCACATAATTGTCAAAACTCTGGAGAGGGGAACTTTTAGGTCCACTGGCTCTTGCTGGTGTCACTCCCCTCTAAGCATTCTTTCGATATTTTAGTGACAGCTCAAGGAGGAAGCTCAACCACAACTATTTTTGCAGAAAACACCCCTCTCTCTCTTTGATCTCACCTTAGAAAAGTTAATAGATGAGAGGACACTTCAATGCCTCTCTCTCACCCTTTGGTACCATCTGTCCTGGTTTCAGCTGAGATGGAGTTAATTTTCCTCATGGTAGCAAGTATGAAGCTATGTTTTGGATCTGTGCTGAAAACAGTATTGATGAGAGATGTTTTTGTTATATTGAGATGTTTTCACTCCTACTGAACAGCACTTACAGAGCAGAGGTCTTTTCTGCTTCTCACACCACCAGCGAGTAGCTGAGGATGCACAAGAAGTTGGAAGGAGACATGGACAGGACAGCTGACCCAACTAGTAAAAAGGATATTCTATACCATATGATGTCATAGCCAGCATAAGGGGCTGGAGGAAGAGGAAGGAAGAGGGGGTAGCAGCAGCATTTGAAGGGATGGCATTTGCCTTCCCAAGCCACTGTTACAAGTGATGGACCCCAATATTCTGTGGAAACTCCTGTCTACTCCAGGGAATTGGAGAGTGAGTTCCTGGTTTTACTTTGCCTGCCTGTGTGGCCTTTGCTTTACCTATTAAACAGTCTTTATCTTAACCAACAAGTTTTCTCGCCTTTACCCTCCCAATTCTCTCCCCCATCCTGCTAGGAAGGAGTGAGCAAGCAGCCATGTGGGGCTCAGTTACTGGCTGAGGTAAAACCTCACCACTATCCCACCTCTGAAGAAGTCTGCAAACTGAACCACACAGTTTTCACTCTCTTCCTTTCATGTGTCTTTAGCTGTAGCTTCTGGAAGTACATCAATACTCTTCCTTGTCTAGGCCTGATAGTCCTCCTGCAACTCAGGTGGTCATCATGGGCTGCCCCATCAGAGTACCCCTGCAGACTACCAAGACAGTTTAGCCCACCAGCCATCCTCCCTTAGGGATCTCTCTAGCTCTCAGGAGACAACAGATAGCTGCTCCCAAGAAGTTCAGACTAGATGACTCCCCCTGGAAAAATACTCACATGAGGTATGGTTACCCTTCTTTCCCCTTCAATCTATGGGCTTCTGATACCAGCCCCTTCCAGGATGGGCTGACACATCCCATGGGAGCTAGAGCTCTTATTTTTAAAAACAGTAATTATGACTACATTTTGAGACTCAACAGGTACAGGTGATCATTTCCATTATGTTCTCACACAAAGAAGAATACATGGGATCAGGTTCGTTATTTCTTGACTATACATTGATTACATAGATTAAAACACAAAATAATTCTTGCTTTCAAAACATATTGTTATTATTTGTGGCTAATCATATATACAAGTTAAAGCAGAAGGAGAATTTGGTGTGTTCAACACCAAAGGAGTTTGTGTGTTTCAACATTGCATCAGAACAAGCCAGGTAATTTTTTTTTCTTTCTGCCAGGGCCAAATCACTTCTTTAAACTCAATAAATCAAGTCTGCTGTTTATCTGCAAGATCAGGCTGAGTGACTTTATTTTTGATGCATCAAGGACAATGAAAAAACAGGAACATAACACAACTATATAAAGTGCAAAGATTAGAACGGTGTCAGAAAGATACACTAAGATCAATGCAGTCAGGGAGACTGCAGGTGGAGTGCTGTGGTGGAGTAGGGGCATATAAAGAAGGTGGTTTGGGTGGGTTAGGCTTCAGGCAGCTGTTACCAGACACTGTTAGCTAAAATGCACCAGACCTTTTTTGCATGGAAGAGCAGAACATACGATAGCACACAGGCAGATATTTTGCAGGTGCAGAACGCAAAGTATCTTCTATATTATGTTCTTAAAAAAAAAATCCTAAACTTGCCACCTGAAGGTTGATGTTAGAGTCTCTAATAGCAGGCTGGGCAAACCCACAAAGGCTCCGTGCTCTTGCTCTGTAGGACACTGCCATCCTGGCTAACGTCAAAGCAAACACAATCCAGGCTCATGTGTGACAAGTAATGAACAGAAACTGCTTAAGGAAAGAGTACGAGCAAGAGAGCACAGATAATGTCAGCACCCCACTCACATCTGCTGCCAAAAAACAGTTAATAGATTTGCTGAATTAGAAATGTAAATAAGACCCATAATTTTTGATAACCATTAATGGACTTATCCCTCATGAATTTATACAGACCTCTTAAATGTAACTGTAATTTTGACTTTCAGAACTCCTTGTGATAGTAAGCTTAACGATTATTCATTTTCTAAGGAAAAAAATGAATAAAAAAATGCCTTCATGGTTTTGGTTCAGAACCTGCAATTTAGTAATTTAAGTTCTGTGTCCTTCCAGTTAGAAATCCATGCTCCAAACGTATTTATAGACCTCTGTATCTGCCACCTTCAGTTCTTTCAGATCTGTCAGGAACAGATACCTGCAGTAACTTGACAGTGCCACACAAATAATCCAATTCCTTGAGATTACTACAGTTGCACTGGTGTAAGAATTTCAATGCCATTTCCTGAGGGGTCAACATGAAAAGTACCCTTAGGAACAAATTCTGGAGTCACATCCTGAGGGTAATTAAGACACATGCATTGGAGCTGCTAAAGCAGCAGTCTCCTAAATAGCAAATGGAGAATTTAGGAATTTTTTCCTGTAATTTTTTTTGGCTGATGACAGAAGAAAAGCTTTTCTAAATCTTCAGTCACAAACGTGGAGGGTGGAAAAAAGGAAGGAAAAAAAAAGGAAGGAAAAAAAGGACTGATGAGCCTTATGCCAGTAAAGTGAGCAAGAAGTGTATGAATAGCAGCATAAGGCTCAGTTTACTTATAATCCCACAATAACACCAGGCTTTTCAAAATACTCTTTCAGTAGAACAAAAGCCAATTCTACTTTTATGAGGAAATATTCATCCTCATCACTATTCATTTTTAAGCACTCGGAATGAAAACAAACAAAATCCAATTATTCTTTCTATTATGGAAACACATAAGGCCCCCTACCAGGGCTTTAATAGGTGAGACTCTCTTCAAACACAAACGGAAGAGACCTCTTGCTTGAAGTTCTTACAAAATAAGTTGCTGAGAAAGCTGACGAGGAGAGAAACAGAAAGTGAGACTGCAGTCATCAGTTCTTTACTTCTTTCCACAGTGGTAGAAGTTGTTTACTAACTCAACCATTCCCATATATTCAGAACAGTTGCTTCTGCTGTTTATCTCTATAGGTAATCATTAGCCAAAAATTAACATATGTGTCTGTGCATATATATATATGTGTCAGTTCATACCTTTCCTCTGCTCGCCAGGTAATCCGAGTAGTAGTTCTAAGAAACTTACTTTTGCTTGGTTGAAACAAGGTATGTGCCATTTCTGAACCAAGTGACCTTAGTGACGAAAAGGGACTCTGAATCAGAAAAGTGGTAGTCAGGCAGACCAAATGTGGGGCCACATTCAGCCTTAATTCGAGGATATCATGAGTTTAGAGACACCTTTTCTGAAATATGTTGGGTCTTTTTTAAAATTAAAGTAAGTCTTTTAACATCTACTGTTTGTGTCTATTTTTTAAAAACTAAAATACAAAGCAATGACTCTTGAAGTATAAAACTCAAGCTACTGACAGCGAGCGTGTTTGGACATTGCAAAGAAGGGCAAAGTCAGATCCAAAAGGGTGCTATACAACTTCTAATTAAACTGTCATTACTAATTTTCCATCTGAGAAAGCATTTGCAATTCTAAGTAAACCCACTCAGCTACACTGCAAAAGTACTTTGAAGAGTCAGACTGACTGATAAAATCAAGTACTACCAAGTGACCTGAAAAAAAGGTGGACAGAAAATACCTTTGTAAGACTTCTATTCTGAATTTGTCCATGAAGGCACGTTCAAGGTTGATGATTCCCCCATGAATTCACTATGCCATTAAGTTACAGCAGCATTACTAGCAAAATAGAACAGGAACTACAATTTCAGCAACACGTAAATCAGCAATGCAACATTTGAAACAAATAGCTGTCAGAAACGGCTTTTAAAGCCCCTTTCCAGCCTTTCTGTTATTGACTCAGTAAAAGAGGTGATGCCACCCACTAGCCGGAGCACCCTGATGTGCTCGTTTGATTGCTCACATTGATTCCACATCATTTAGCACCTCTCTGGACAGGGCATAGACCAAAATATTTATATAAATATAGCATAACAAGCAGTCTCATGGAAAAATCTGGAGAGTGTATTTTGGGCCATGCATATTCATTGCAGTGAACAGAATTGAGTCAAGCCCATCCTTTGTTTTAGGTCTCTTTAATCAATGAACTTTTGCATCAAGGGTGAATTTGGGCCGATACCTTTGAGTCATAGGCCTAATTCTGGTTTTGTCAGGTACGTTTTGGAAAAAAACTAAACCAAACAAGCCAAAAAAACTTGTCCTGGTGAAGCAAAGACCATGGGATCCAAGCAGCAATTTTAAATTCTAATTGGTGTTATTGAAGAAGCTAACAGAAAAGGGAAACAATGTGGTTTGTGCAATTGCCATGAGCAGCTTCCAGCAGAAGTGACAGAACTACTTGGATTTCATTTGGCTATGAAATAATTGCAGAAAACTGCAATAGAGCCACTCTAGGCTTCCCTTTTTGCATGTTTAGTACAGATAAAGGGAAGTTGATTGCTTTGTACTTGGGTCATTAATTAAATATACTTATGAGCTTTATTGATTTCTCTACAATTTTACATTTTTCATCTTCCCTAGCTTATATTTCCCTAAAAAATGATAGAATCATTTTATGATTCTGGGGTTTTTTTGAAAACTCTTAATTCATGCACATATGATAATGTCAGTTTTTTCTTAAAAAAAAATATATGCTTACAATCCACATTTGGAAAAGTTGAATCACTCTGAAGAAATACAGTCAGGTCTTGGATAACCAAAGGCTTGAATGTACAACAAGAGTGCCTGGAAAAATTCATGGACTGTACACTGACCTCAGACTCTTGGGTTAATATTAGCATCTTCATAATAGACTACAAAGGAAAACAAGATTTCATGGGCATTACCCATGAGACACCTAATCTTTACTGGCATCATCAAGCAATTACAACATTATAGCAACTCAGCCAAGGGAGGGGGGAAAGAGATGCAGAACACCACCATTTACTGTAATTAATATTATGTTACTAACATGTATTTCACAAAGTCACTGAAGCAGGAACTATTAGTTTATTCCTGAAACACAGTCCAAACTGGGGCATTGCACATTCCACGCACATGAAACTATTCGTGGTGTGTCAGTACATAGGCAGGCAGTAAAGGGACAGATTATTATGATCAGGTGAATAACTTGCTCTTGCTCCTGTTATGAGTAACGCACTACTAAAGTTTCCGACACCAAGTCTAAAGCATCAGTTCTGTTCATATTTGCATGGACAGATGCTACCCCTCTGTCACTTCCAGACAGCTGTCTGCTTTATTTGAAAAACACACACAAAGGGTAACTAACCACTGAAATAAATCTGGTCATGAGAAAAGTATGTTCTTTTACATGCTATCCTGATTTTTGGGTAAATACGTTCATTCTCCAACATGGGAATCCAATTTTCTAATTGGGACTAAGACAGATATATAGATTGTTTCAATTTGCTTCATTCAGGCCATCCTTTAATTCAATAATCAGCATTGCTAAAATAAAGGGAAAAGCTTGATAACTAGTGAAACAACATGTAATTTTCTATTTAGAATGATTGAAATGAGGGAGCCTCCATATCCCCTTCTCTGCTGCCTTGCTAATCGAAAAACTCCTTCATTCTTTGTGCCTTTTGGCTCTTACATCTTTCAGTGACACTTTTGGAACACTTCAATCATATCTGTTCTTGGCACATTTTTGCTGGAAGCTACTTCTAAATATTTCTTTTTTCCAGCATATGCCAGCTAAACTAAACAAACATCCCAGGTAGAACTGCACTAACAGATATACTGTTACCAGGAAGTTACAAACCCAGAGCTCATAGACAGGAAAGTCTACACCAAGGACTTTCACTTGAATGCCCAAAATTCCCCTAAAAGCAATGAAACAGAAGATGCATTCATAAGCTAAACAAATAGGTTATGGCCATATACTAGTTCCAGTGCAGTGCAAGCTCTCTCCTGGGGCTGCAAACCAACATTGGCAGCAAGAGAGCCACAGCCTCACACCTGCCATGTTCTCACCCAAGAGGTGTACTCACCTTTTTTCTATATAGAAGATATGCATATGCAAACATATTATATTCTGTTCTTTAGTTTTAAGGACATATTACAGATTTTTCCTCATGACTTTATCAACTGGTTATGAACATGTACACTTGTTTTCTTTAGGTAATTAAGAAGGCTCACAGCTATACATCAGAGTTCATTTGACTGGTCTGATTCACAGCCAATATTTATAAGACACTTAAATTTCTAAGGTGAATAGAATCATCTGCTAATCTGTTTGCTGATAAGTGGGAATTAGACATGTTTTGATTTAAATGAGGAGCTGGCTGATCAATCACAGGTGAAAATTATATTCAGCATTAATTACGGTAACAAATTGATCCAAGTTTTCTAAGTCATGTATAGGACCGATGATTTGATTCCTTTTGTGTGCAAGGCTTGAAGACATTCATTAGCTAGCTTGAGAGAACAGAAAAACACACATTTCAAAATCATTATTATAACCAGCCAATGTTCTTCCTAATGAAAAAACATTAGGGCTGATGTAATTCTAATTAGAGAATTATTGTATGTTTATATCACTATGCATTTTTACAGTACGCTAACAGAATGCAGTGTGCTATAGACTAGGAGTTTGCCTTGCAAACAATTACACACTTGAGTAGCCTTCCTCTTAGGAGGAGTTCCACTTCAATACTTTTAATGAGATGGGTCGTGTGAGCAAAATTCCTCTTACATATATTAGAAAATTTTGCTTACTGGTATTTAACCTTTGGATTCTGTATTTGGTGTGGGTCTTTTCTGGAGGGTTGGGATTTTTTTTATTTTGTTTGTTGGACAGGGGTGGTTTTTGCATTATTAGAAGTTTTAAATTTGTGTTGAAAATTTAAAGTCTTTGCATTTATTTAACCTTGTCTGTTTCCAGCAAGTATGCACAGACAGCAGTTACATTTGAATCAAATTTTCCATGAGAAAAGAAATATTTCATTGCCTTTGTGTTTTAAAGCAGTATCTGTTTCATAATAAATCCAAATAAAACTAATATTACTTTCAGAACAAAATGAAAAAAGAACAGTAAACTATCTAAAGATTATTTCTTTTTATATTAATATATGTTTATATATTTTCTCATTACTAGAAGATTCAATGTTAAAGTTGCTGTTTCTTAGCATCTTTTGTTAGCTACATGGTTTCCTCATGTTTTAGCTATTCAAGCCAAGCTGATATCCCAATTTCCCACTGATTTTATATCCAGCAGAGAACCAAGATCTGGAACACAACAACGACTTTCCCCTCTCCTCCCCACCTTTATCTTATTTACTTTGGTATAGCAAGCATCCAGCAAATGATGAAAAGTCCAGCTGCTAATCTCAGCATAGAGCAGAATAAATCCTGAGGTTACATTGGAAGTGACTAGACATCATCCTTGAGTGAGTGAAGATTTATCAGGGCATGGCTGGGTATTTCATCCCCTCTCTATCCTCCCACCATATGATTAAAGAGAAGCCACGCAGCCATGAGAGGCGTTTGTGAGCAGTGGCCACAGAGTTCAGCCAGAGACATGTCAAGTCTGCCCTGATATTTGAACAAGACTGCTTGTATATGAGAACAGCTGACTCAAGCTTTTTCTAAAAAAAAAAATGAAAAAGATCTGAGGACATGGCTCATGAAGTACATTTTCAATTTGCACCAGAATATACATCTTCTCTTTAATCAACTCGCTCAAAACCTACGTGTAGCCACAGTCCATAAATTGTTCACCATAACTTTTCAAAAATCCTTCCAGAAGGTCCAACCCAGTCTGAAATATTCCTGTACCACTCTAAATTCAGTAGGATTTGAACACAGTCTGCAAAGTGTGCAATATTTATTTTCTAAATTTAACATTTACAGTGTCAGGCTACTTATTTACTGTTGCCCATAACTTACAGTGCTGTGTTCTTTATCTTGTATCTCTGAGGCTCTCTCCACTATTGCTTATTTATGAAAATAATTTGTGCCACCAAGAATTCTTTTCATCTTTAATAAAATAGTCAGCAACTAAAATTACAACTATGAAGAGAGATTTGACTTGCCAACCTGTGACAGACTGCACTCATAAGAGTAATTTTTATATTATCATGTGTACATACAGTACAGGCTGGTATTTTTACATAGCTTTGTATATTTATTTGTTTGAATGAACTCAAGCAGCACTTAACAGCAGTTTATTCTAGTCCTTTGGATAAAACACAAGTTAGTTTTACCAGAGGATCTATAATACTGGGCGAGGGCTACAACTGCGTTCACAGTGGATATTTTGAGGGGAAAAAGCATTTTCCCTTTTCTCTGTCTGCCAAAGAGCAGGACTGATTTCAGTGTTCATGGAGCACCAGCTACTAGATGCACCAAACTATAAGTAGATCTGGAGAGAACGGGAATTTGAAATAGCAAAGGCAAACCATGAGTGATTTGGGACTGAGAGGGAAAAGGAATCAACCAGAATTTGAAACAGAATTACTGAATTTGGAGTCAGGTGCTTCTCACTGGACGAACTGAGTGCAAAGTTTCTGGGGACAAGCCCAAGAACATGATCAAACAGAAGCACACAACTACCCAGCAACCTCTTACAACCACTATAACACACAGCAGAGCTATAAGAACATGACATAAAATCCAGCAAAGGACAAAAAGCTATGTTACCTCTGCACAACATGTAGATGTAGTGTGGAGGGCAGCACCTGCAGAATAGCACCCTGGCAGTCACAGACAACTTTAGAGGTCTTTAGCTAGAAGAATTAGCAGCACAACAAATTTGAAAATATTTTCTTAAAGATCTTGCCTGAGAAAAAGCAAGAGCTGGAGTATGGACCACCATCTTAGTGTAAAACTTGATGGTATTTCTGAGAGTAAAACCTAGAAGGTTTTACAATGCAATATCAGTTTATTTTTCAGGTGAAGAAGAGAACTGAGGGGCCTTTATCAACCAGAAAAGGGATTAATCTCTGCTGCAGACTAACTGGAGCAACAAGGTAAAGTTTAAACTAACAATATGAAGTCAAGCTGATAAAGGAAACAAATGAAGCACAGAGGAGTCCAAGATTTCATGAATGAGCTCTGCTGAAGTAGGAAGGAAAGACAAGAAACACTTCAGTTACCAAGTATCAGTGACAGGAATCTGCAAAACAAAGAAAGAATTGGAAAAACTCACCAGTGGGAAGAAATTTCATATAATTAGCATTAGTGAAGCCTGATGGGATGGTTCACAGCATCAGTGAAATGTTAAAAATCCTGGTTTATAGCCTGCTTAAGGGCAGAATGTGTGATAGAGGTGGAAGTGTATATTAAAGACATCATTACTTGTTTTACGGTTATTGATTACTGTGGAGTAGAGTGTCTGGAATGAATACGTAGCAGTATTTCCAGCAGCAGTCTCCTGAAAGAGAGACTGATATAGTAAATGGGGAAGGAGAAGGGAACCAGCATGTCCTTCAGCATCTATGAGATACAGAAGAAAACATCTAATATGGAGGTTCAGCTTGAGATGCCTGGCAAAAGCGTTACACAGGCATTTTAGTTTAAAAGTAACATTCAAGCACTGACTTTAAAATCAAGTTAATCTAGTACTAGTTAACTCTATACATGGCCACCTCCAAATATGAAGTATGCTTAATCATGGCACTGAAACCTGAATTCACTTGGGCAGAAGCAATCACAAAATGCAATGCTTGATGTGAGCAGAGGGAGATAGAAATACACGGCAAAGTAGTACTAATTCAGCAAGGCCTAAAATAGTTATTTCAAATGAAAGGCATGAGAACTGATGTATTCTTTGTTTCTCTGCATTATCCTCTCAAGATGGGAATCATTTCAGAAAACTAATGGACTCCTACAAGGCATGCTTTATCTAAAGTATTGGACTTGGATCAAGATAGAATGGATGATGCCACTTATCTTCCTTTCCGACTTCAGCTTACATCTATGGCAATATCAAAGTTCAGAGCCATATAAAACAGCCATGAGATCCAAAAACCCATATGACAGATACAACGGGCCGAGTAATGGGACACTGCACTCTCCATGTAGTCCTTGCATACAGCAAGCATGGTCTTCCTAGACTCATTATCTCACCACAGTCACTCATACCATCCAGTTGTGCCCAACACAGAGCATCTCAGGGGCTGGTTTTAAAGATGGAATCAAGCTGGGAGAAGAATTCAGAAAAGTATTCATCTAATACCATGACATTGCATAGTTGAGCTTCATACATTCAAACAAAAAAAAATATCTGATCTTAACATAAATCAGAGTTATACAAGATGCATTGACAGACAGCTGCAATGTCTTCAGCCTTTCCAGTGTTTGACACATGTATTTGCAATTGTAACTGGAAAATGTATTTATCTAGTAATTTGTTTTAATAAAGATGTTCTCCTACAGTTATATAGCCTACATAGAATTTATAAGCAGAAAGAGTAGCTGGTGAGAAAAGCTCACAGCTTTTACATATTGTCCTGAACTGTAAAATATCCCAGGGGAACTCATCATGTAAAGATTAGTATGCGGTATGAATAAGGACCTACCACAGTGCTCACACTTTACATTTCAGATTTGATAATCATCATCATTGGAAGCCTTAGCTTCACTGGAAAAATGCATTGAGTTCAAACTTTTATGAAATCTGCTTGCTAGAACAAATACGCTTTCAGTCTAGTTTTCTAATATAATCCCCATGCTGAAAACTCAAATATAGTATTGCATAAAAATGTATTTTGTGCCTATACAGCATGAGTCCCAAACCCTATTATTATTGATTTCTTCTGTTCAATAAAAAGAACAGAGTTACAAGAATGACTCAGATCTGGGAACCACAACTTTAAGGTCATTACTTTAAAACACCAGGTTTTGAAAAGTAGGTACTTCAACAAAAACTACAGAACTTTTCAGCATGTAGCATAAAGTTTAATTTCAAATTAATTTTGGTGATAATTTAAAAGTAGCTGAAGACATCCTTTATTTCAACATCAGCACCACAATTGGTAGTTTGAATAGAAAAAAAAATCAATTTCATTAGTATTTTTCACAAGCATCAAGTCCTCAGGCTTTTTGCTCCTGTGTCAGTCTGTTTGTCATCACTATAGGGATAACAAAAGGGATTTCATGAGGTATTTATGTGGGATGTTGATTGACAAGACATGCATGGTGTCTTTCCCTTTGACCACTAAACCTTCAAGGCAGGACACACAACAATGACAAGGTTGGTATAGAATAGTTCAGTGGGAAGAGTCCTACAACAATCACCTAGTCCAGCTGCCCTCCTTTTAACTCACTGACTCAAGCACTGTCAAGCATATAGCTTAGTCTGAGCTAGAAACCATAACAGAACGGCAAACCCTACTGAAGTAGTGCATCATAGAGCCAAGTGTAGTCCACCCTGTCTGTGTCGCCTTGCAACCACCACTGAGACTGAAACTTGAGGGACTAGGCATCCCTTCTATGTTCATACAGCCCCTGATACTACCATTTGTGCACACATTTAGCTCCTCCTTAATATTACTACAACATGTATTTCTACTTTTATCCAAAGCAGAATCTCAGCCCCTTAGATTAATTAAGGTCTGTGCATAGGGTTATGTCATAGTATGTAACCCAGTTGCAATAACTAGCTTTTTCCTGTTCCTATGAACAATGTGATCATACTGCTGAAGTCCTTCCAGTATTCAATAAAAATATTAGTATCCAGGCAAAACATTTAGTATAGTAGCAAGAGAGGAACAGCTATACCCAACCTGAGCTGTCCAGAAAATCTATCCTAGGAAGACAGTAACCTTTTACTGCAGAAAGTTCTAATTGCAGGAATGTTTCCTGGAACAGGCTATCTATAACTATCCCTTATGAGTGAGATTTTTAGTAAATGAAGAGGAAAAATGGGAAAGTATAATGTAATAAGCTGAAAAAAAATAAGATACTTAAAATCTGCTTGAGAATTATTTTGTTACAACCTGTGTTTGTAAATGCTTTAGGAAGCAAAGTCTTTGCCACTGAAGTGAACAGGGAACAAATGAAGAAGAGAGACACAAGTGTTCTTAACTCAAATTACAGAAAGGGAATTTAGGCAATGGGGAGATTAAATGACTCAAGATGAGAGGGAAGTCTGGTTTAATAAGAAACTGTCATTAAAAATTTCCCAGGTCCTAAGCTGATACTATAGCTATATTCCATCTGTTAGAGACTTTTGATAAATACAGAAGTTAAAGAGTGTCATAAAGCTCTGGAGGTTATACTTAACTAACTAATGCCATTTTAGATAAGGGAAATTAAGTGGAAATACAAGCATATTCAGATTTCCAAAGGGTATTCTGATGAGATTTCATATTCAAGATTGCTTAGCAAATTGGGAACCACCAGGTTAATTAGGACATTTGGTTCCACAGCCAGTGGCTCAAGAGCAGGAGGGAATGTATTAGCAATTCAGAAGACACTGGAAAGTACAAGAATCATTTGGAAAACTCTGGAAAGCAACAAGAGCAAAATACATAACAGACTGCATCAGTTTGTCCAGACAAACTATTTGAAGAAATATTTGATTCTGGTTCTGTTGGGGTTTCCCCCTCCCATTACAGGGTGTAAGGCTGCATTGCTAGAGAAGTTGTGTCACTTCACAGCTAGTTTAGCAAACCTCATGGCTTGTCCTGGGGCAAAGGGGAGTAGGTTGCCTCAGATGCCTCCCTCTCAAGTCGCAAGGAGCAGTGGGTCACATTGCAGGGCAGTCACCACTCACTCTCACCCGCTGCAGTCATCTGAAGGCAATACCTAAGTAGGAGTACTAACACAGCCTTCCAACCTAATTTTCTCAGAGTGACCCAACAACCTACACAAGAAGGTTTTTCTCCACATTCCAAGGTTTCTACAAGGGATGGCTTAGAGCCCTTTTTGGCTTTTACTCTGAAGTACTTACCAAAGAAACTTGGTCTCTCTTTTGACTACAAGAAGCCTGAGGAGATGAATTGCCTAATTTCGGAAATGCTTGAATTTAAGCAAAGCAAATATTGCACTATGGCTCTACCTGGATCAAATGGGCCTGTGTTTGTGTCACACAGGAGTTAGCCAAGACCTCCACGACTCCTTTAATATACTTCTGAACTATTAATTTCATCAGTTAACAGGAATAAATAAAAATTCTCACAACAGAGGGAAGAAAACATAAGCTTCACTGGTGGAGAGCTCATCCCGGATCTGCACAAACTACTGAACTTTACAGACAAAATACTACGACCCAAACAGATTGTAAGTGTCTTGGTAAATGGTTCAGTAGAAGGATAATGCAGTGCAGAGCAAATTAATCTAGAAGCAGACAACCAATCGCCCTACACACTAATCAAAAAGAGTTTGAAAGATCTTGTGAGAAAATAGCAACAACCGGTAGACACCCAATTGTAGTTTTGTTGACATTGTTGTGTTTTTAATAGCAGAAGAGTAGCACGGCTGTCAGATCCATGGGATCCTGGACACACCAGTATTACTGGTTTCACACCATATGACATCAAAACTTTACAGCCTCTGAAGAAGGTAGAGTGTGAAATCTGTTTACAGTTAGACACTTTTGTATTTGAAGGGAAAAACAACAAAACTGAGCTGAACAAAAAACATATTTAAATGGTAAAAAAAATAATTTAAATGTTGAAAGAAATGAGGTTAGATCATCAGATGGTATCAACTGACAGAACTCCAGTGGTTTCCAAAGAAACTGCACTGATTTATGCTAATGGAGATATTTTCTGTCCCGTAAAATGCTCAGTTAAGAACTCTCAGTTCTTAGAAAGAAATGGCAACCTGTTGAAACTGGTCACTATCCCATGCACACCAGAAACAAAAAACTTTGGAATGCAGCCAAAGAAAGAAAAATTGAAAATATAACTGCTTGAGTGCTGACAAATACAGTTAGCTACACTTTGATAAGACAGAGGGGAGAGAAGGAAAAGGGAAAAATATACCCAAGAATACGGCGAAAAGTTACAATAATGCAAAAATCCTACAAATGTTTCCAAACTTAATACAAACTTAAGTTATTTGATACGTTTAGATTTAAGTCAGCATAACTCAAATTTCTCCCTACCTATTTGCTGTTATTTTCCAATATCCATGGTGTCAGTTTTATCTTTCTTTTACTGAATTTTACAGCAGAATTTCTAGGTCCTCTACTAGAGTTTACACTCAAGATAACTGAAAAGTACCCCCTGGCAGTCAAGAGTGTGTGCGTGGAAAAAAAGTAAAATCTGTTTTGTAAGGGTATTCCTTATTTAGCATTTGTCATCCTCCTTTTGTAGCTCTATCCCCTTTTCTTCTGGCAAATACTTACTGCAAGCCAAGATTCTTGCAGTTCACAGTTATTACAAATACCAACAGACTGTGCTTATTTGCTATCATGGCTTTTCTGAGGATGTCCTGGAACGGAAAATACTTTCTGGAAGAGTAAATCTCCTTGGTTTCTGGCCTAACAAGGAGAATATTCAATTAATAATATGTAAAACTACTAATATTAACATGGTGCTTTGGACAGGTACCATAATTAAGTCATATTTGAATCTTACTTCAATCTGTGGTCATTTTGCTCATACTATATTTCGACTTGAATACCACTAAATAACCATGTCCTTATGGCCTTTAATTTTTTAAAGCTATTTTCAACATTGTACGAGTATAAGTGATTTAAGAGTATGAGATCAGATGAAATAGAGACATTTTCCTTGCTGTTATTAGTTAAAAGCCCATTAGAAGCAAAGCACAAAGCCGTTGAAACAAAATTAAACCTTTTCCTTTACAAATGAACCAAGCGAATGAAGACTACAATGAGGAAAGCCAACTTTGCTGAGCTCCTACCTCCCCTAGTTATGTCGTACCTTTCTTTCACCAGTGACAAAGCCAGTAAGACAGTTGCTAGCAACACTGTTTCACAGATAATGACACTAAGCAACAAGAGCAGAGAAATTATTTGCACAAGTAGGACAGAACCAGACACTGACAATGATTTCTTTATTCCCATCTTTATACCGCATGATACTTATTTTCTAAATTCCTCTTTACTGCTCATTGCATCCTAAAGCTCCATCACAGCAGATGGATGAAAAAAATCAAGATACACCTCTCCATGCTTATTAGGACTCCCAAGGCCATACATGTGGTAAGTTAGTTAGAGAACACTAATTCACTGACTACTAACCAGAGTAGGTGTGTAGCTCTGGAACAGACTGACCTCAATCTTTTGAGGAGTCCCTTTCATCTTCTTTTTTTGTCCTTTGTTCTACCAGCTCAGCCTGCCTTGGTGGATGGGGTGACCCACTGTGGTAGTCAAGAGAATATAATTTTCTTGATCCTGTCTTAAAATAGATTAGACATTTTTAAAACTTGAAATATTCCAAACCAGATACATAGATATCCCTTCCCTTCTGCCTCACAGCCCCCCACACCTTTTTCTTTTTTCTTTTTAAGTGAACCATAGTAGAAAGCCCTCTTCCCCAGAAAATTTTCTTTCATAGAGAAATACTCTTTGTCCAGGCCACCAACAGATATATGTGGTAATACTCAGTTTCATACCAAAGGACTTTACAAGCTATACGAGATATTTGCTATCCTTTTCACTGAATTCCAATCTGAGCAGATGATATTATTTGTCTTTCAAAATAAATTCTATTGAGAAACATCTAGTTCTGCCCAAAACAGGGCTCTTGAGTCCTGTGTATCTGAAAAAAATTAAATAGGCAAGTTTTTGTGCTTCTGCAGCCAAAGTGTCATTTCAACACAGAAAAAGCATCTGTCTGTGACAACAGAAATTCCTATGTCTGATTTTATTCTCTGTGCTCAGGAGTATCCAAAACACTAATCATAACTGCCTCTGTATGAGCTGACAGACTGCAACAATATTTGTCTCAGTTGATTACTTATCCTTGCATGGCTCCTTTTACCAGTCTTCCTGGATCTGTCTGCCTGCCTTTCTTTGGAGAGTTTGAGATTTACATTTTTTCCACTCCAGAACTTGCATTCAACTATTGGGGTTGCTTTTTGGTTGGTGGGGGAGGCTTTGGGGTTTTTTTCTGTGGAATCAGTGTGTTGTTTTGGGTTGTGGGTTTCTTATTGCTGTCAGAACCCAAGAGTAGGCATGTCCAAACCAGTCAAAGTGAAAATTTAGAATAACTATGTAGTCCACAGAGAGATGCACTAACAAGATGCGGTTTTATATATAACCAACAACTTAAGACTGATAGGAGAATCATTCACAGCCAAAAACTCACCTGTCCAATTTCAAGATAAACCACAGTTTACACACAAACAGGTTTTTACATAGTTTTGTGCTCTTTTTTTTCCCCTCCCCTGAAGAGGGGGAGACAGATCAAGAGATTATGACTTTTGCTAACATTTGTTTTATTTAGTGTATAGCTTTATCTTCAAGAAGAGAAGGAAATGATGCTCTGAATTCAAAACCCAGCCCAAACATTTTCTACCTGGTTATATCAGTGAGAAACTGCCCCTGGTGAGAAATTGGCAGGCAGGTAGGTGTGGGCTCTGGCTGGCCCCATTTTCCTACCATTCTACCTGCTCCAAAACCTGGCACAGGTTCCTCTGCTGAATCTTTGGCATTGCTTCTTGCACGTATTTCAAAACATTTTGGTGTACCCAGTGTTACTTAGTTGTCTACACCAGGGCTGAATGAGCCATTTATAATGAAAATTGCACCAATGGGATTTCAGCTCTTTTCCTCTTTGCAAATTGCCCGTGAACAAATTGCAGAAGCCTCCAACAGATTTATTATTCAAAAGTATTGACAATTTTTCATATGAGTAATTAATCAGATTTGCAGGCTGTTGGCAAATATTTCACTGCAGTAGTTGTACATTCCTTGCTCTGCTGGTTAGCTTTAAAAAAGTTATATCTTTTTATTGGGTCTCTTACATAGGGCAGACTCAACATCTAACTTGAAAGCTACGCCTATAGCCATGAAAAGAAATTCTGAATGATGTAACTTGAACACCCACCGTTCAGAACTGGAAGCTTCCTTCTATTTCGGAGCACATTGCAGTATTTGAGGTTAATACTGCATTTCTGCTAATCTTTGTCTTGAAATGTTTCAACATCGTCTGTCACAGGAAGCAGCTCCTACAGTTATGGGCCCGTAGCCAAAAGAAAGTCTTCTTAAAGTTCAGATGCATATTTGCCATTTCTATCCTGTGCTACCTCTCACCTTTGTTTCCAATGCCTTAACAAATATACAATTATTACATCATTTATGTCATTATACTGCTTTTCTTCCTCCTGGATGATTAATGAGTATGTTAATCAGACACTTCATTTCTTTCTCTCAGAATTTTTAGAAAGGTTTTAATCCCCATTTCAGGTCCCAGAGCCAAATCAATTTATTTTCTCACCCAGTAACCTCTTATTGCTTGCTTTAAAAAAAAATCTAAAAAAAAAAAACCAGGAAGCGTTATTGTCACATGCTTTAAATCTGATTTTCATAATTAAATTGTAAAAATCATTTTCAGTGATTTGGTTTTCAAAAAAGTTAAGCTTTTTATAAAATGTCTTCATAACACTCAAGAGTAACAACTAAAATATTAACAGCCTGAGTAGCTAGTCTAGCTAAAATGAAGACACAATCACACAACCTGAAGATAAAGCTGCTATATCTTGTGATAAAAGATGGGGTTTTCCCCCAACAGAAAACACACTACTGTCACCAAGATTTACTCAAAGACCAAGAGAGCCACCGTGGTGCCACCACCATTAGGTTTGATGCCAGAGCAAGCTATCTCAGAGAGAAGTGCTCTATTTATACACAAATCTTGATATTTTAATTATACCAACTGTTCCTGAACTCATTCATTTACATCACGATGACACGACCTGTCTGACAAAAGCTGGCTTCATGTATCCCAGAGGCCCAGTTTACCCCTCAGCATTCACAACGTTACCTATACAACAACCAACATCCCTCCAACAGCTTCGCTGAATTTAAGACATCATTGACAGACCCTCTATTTTGGGAATAGAAGATGAATCCTCAGAAGACAGCTATGCAGTTTTCTCCTGCAGCGCTGTAGTTGTGGTGGGAGCCTGAACTAGTAGGATCCTGACCTAGCAGGCGTATGCCAAACTGGTTTTTAATTTATCTGAAAGAGCTAGAGCAGGAATACAAGGGGGAGAAAATTAGGGCTAAGTCAGATTTCTACATCTAAGTCCACTAACGCTTTCTACAGTCCAGAAATCAACAGAGAAGAAAGACCATTTTTTCCCTTCCACATAAATACTTCTATAGCCACTGGTGACTGGAAGCATTTCTTACACATGATTTTAAGCAGTCTGGGGAGCCAGTAAAAATGAAATCTAGTCATGAATAATTTTCTAAATTGTAGAAGGACAACGAAGATGGAGAATTAGATTAAGAAGCGATACAATGAGGTTCCTTCGCAGAACAATACTTCTATATTATGATTGATAATATTTATTACCAGCAGAACTAATGAAACTCATTTTCTCATACATCTGTATTCCTCATTGCTGCCCAATCCCACATCAGACTCGATGCTCTCACCCTGCCACAGCAGAACCACATTTCCCTCAAATCCCATGTCATGTCATCGTCCCCCAACTCTCTTTGTACCCATTCATCATCCTCTGATCCCACCAATATACCCTGTTTGGCAGTGGATGAAGGCAAAGATGCTAAGGGCCATGGAAGAACCTTTGCTGTACACACACACAACTGGACCCCATCTGCAGCCTGACTGCCTGAGTAGCAGTCATTTCAATCTCTGCCACTGAATTATTAAAATGCTTGGAACCTACCTGGTTTGAGGCAAGAGTTCAATAGTTACAGTCAGGAGGACGACAGAGCTGATCAAATAAGCCTTGTTGTCTCAGGAAATCCTATTTAAAAGAGAAGAAAAAATAAACATTGACATTAGCATGAATTTTAAGCCACTGGAACAGTTACAGAAGAATATATCCAGGAGAGAGTAGGTTCTCCATTTTCTGAACTATTTAAACAACCTGTGGATTACTTTTAAGCAGGTAATTTCTTATCCAGGAATGGGGTTGTGAGAGATGGTAAAATAGTAGTTGCTTGGCGTTACATACTACACAAAGCTGGCATGATCACAGTCTGGCTTTCAGAACTTGAAATTTATTCATTTCTAAGTCTGTTTATACAGGCACACATGTAAAACACTTTTGTTCCTTCTGGCCCCAAAGAGCAACATCTGTCATGACATGATGCTTATTTTGAAGCATCAGAAATCCTGTACAAGGCAGGCCAAAGATCATGGCATAGAAAACCACTGATTTGAGTCTCAGCTCTAACCAATAGCTACCCTAAGAGAAAAGCAGAAGGACACATGGCTTGCCTGGAAAATAGCTGAAATTATTGAACAAGATGAGCAGGGGCACAATAGAAAGCACACAAAGGTAATTCATATTCTGAAGCCTTTAAGCTTTAGCATATAAACACCAGGAAAGTCAAACAGGAACTCTGGTGTAGAGTAATTTCAACTAAAGCTTTTCAAAAAGAGTTGGCTTTTTGTAATCCAAGTTTTGGGTTTTGTTCCTTCACCCCAATCATGAAAACAAAGAGTATTTGACTAAAATAGCCCAAAGTTTTCCTTTATTTCATTTTGAGGTTGTTGTCCTTTCCTTCGGCTACTGAATTTATTTGAAACAAAGGAAGGGGAAGAAACTCAGTTTTTCTAAGTGTCATTTTTCCCAAAGAAATCAATTCAAGTAAGCATTGAATGCTAAAGGCTTTACATTATTCCTGAAGGCAGCAAGGTGAGTGAAGTTCATAGGACAGTGTTATCCCTTCTACAGTGAAACACAGACTGATGAAACTGGCTCCCTGCAGAGCTCAAGAGCACTGGGAGGAAAATGCAGGGGAAACTCCAACTGCAGACCTGCCAGGTATAATCCAATCCTGTTATTAGACCGGGCTACGTATTCCCCATCCAAGTCCTGTGTGAAAATGCAGTACAACTGGACATAGTAAACTGTTTGGGGCACCAGTAAACCCCAGCAATTCAATTCTGACAAAGGGTTGGGACCCTGTGCTCCTTCCTTCCCAAGTAAAGGTACAAGGGCACACCAAATTAGGATTCCATGAACAAAAGTGATGAGAATTTGAATTTCCCCTCTGGATTTGGACCAATATCTGCCTTTTCAAGATGACACACATTGAATTAATACCAGGCCATTCAGGTTAGGAAATCAATACCATCACCAGTTCAATTTCTGCTGACTTCTGGGAGTGGCAAGGTCCTGACGTTACCCTGATCAACCAGGACAGATTTTTGACATGACCATCAGTTCCAGGGTAATTCCAGGTAATTGGGAGAATCATGCTTTCTCCCAATTTCGTATTAATTGCATCTAAAAATCTTACATAAAAGGATAACCAAAGAGGAGACACACACACACTACAAACTGTGCAGTATTAGGAGATGGCATACAAGGAAATAAACAAAGCCATTTCTATGAATTAATATTTCCAGAGCTCAACTAGTTATTTGCTTTGTATGAAGGAAAATAATATTTGTCCACTTAATTCCTGTGGTAAGTATATAGCAAAATACCAACTTTATTTAATTACATTTTTAAATTACTTAAACCACCATTTTAGTACTACCTGACAATTCAATATTAGATTGCTTAGGGAGTATTATTCCAGTTTATACTCAGTATGCTGGATGCAGTTTTTAAAAAGCTTTTATTTCTCTATTGGTATTCATACTCTTATGTGTTGACTTTCTTATGGGTTGATTTTTCTCTAATAGAAAATTAATGAAGGATTATTCCTTTTCAATTATAGTCTATATGATAATGTGAAAATTGTGGTCTTGACATAACTAAAAAGCCTGCAGTAAAAGCAAGCTAGATGTTGCAATAGTGGGAGGAGATAATACACAGTCTTTAGATGAAAAGAAAGCATCTTATTCAATTTGGACCAGTTGATAATTACATGTCTTAATGCATTCTCAAGACAGAAATTCCCACAAAAAGATCTGCACCAATATTAGGCTAGACAGCAACACAATAAACACCAGAAAGAGACAACAGTTTACAAGCCAGGATAACAGTTTAGAGATAAAAATTTCTGCGCATATCTATGGCTGCATAGTGCTCCTCTTTCACTACAAGTATGTTACCAACTCTTTTAGTCACAAGCAAAAGAAAACAATTGTGGAGTTTTATCACCGTAAGGATCAAGGGTTTTAAGACACACAGGAACTTTATGTCAAGTAATATGTTTAAGAACAACCATTTCTTCCCATCTCAGATAAAAACCATCCCCTAAAAATAATATTTTTTCAATCATGGTAAATGGATTGAAAAAACCTGAAGACACGAGCAGTGAGGACATGTCTGAAAGTCACAGGTATGAAAAGCAGCAATGGCATCCAGCCATGTGAGTAGGGCAATGTAGCTCTGCTCTCGACCTTCTGAGAGGATTTGGGTATAAGGGTCCAACCAGGCTGACAGTTCCTCCCTGAGAAAAGGGAGTGAAATTGTCCAACATGGCAAACATAAATGCACATTTCTTCCACTGGGAGAGAGACTCATCATTGTCCTAGGAAGCACAGAATTAAAATACACAAACATAACACACACTCATAGAAGTGCTAAGACAGCAACAACTTTAGTGTCCTTACAATGCTTCGGCCACTTGCTGTTTCAGAAAAACAGCTCAGCAGGTTAAGTTATCCTATGAAGGGTCAAGTAAGAACACGAATCTCTATTAAAACCTTACAGCATTAATAACTTTCTAGTTCTAATTTCCAGAAGTCAGGTTCTGTCATGTGTACATATTACTTCCCTAGACATTAGAAGAGACATATCCCACTTCCTTAAAATCTGAGGCAAAACCCACTGAGGTAAAGATGACTGAACTCTACAGAATATTTACATGAACTGAGTGAAATTAATAACTACAGTACAGTTCCTTAAAATAGCTGGTTATTACATCAAAATTGTTTCTTACCTCACTTCATATGTGTGGTTCAATATTTTAACTTCAAGATTTCCATCTTAATAACCAGCTATTACTGTATATTACATGGAATTTTTTTTTATTGGAGCAGAATTACAGTAATTAACTTTGTACCAATTACCAGGGTGCACATTAATATTCATATACTTTTACAAAAAGAACGATCTTGAAATCTCACAGCAGGGATGGTTAAAATGATTCATTAATGTTCTGCAAAGGTTTCTTTTCTAATTCATTAAGAAAATATTAGCATAATCATGTGAAATTAATTTTCTTTAAAAGGTTGATATAAGTGAGGGATTAAGGGGACTGGTGCTAATATAAGAAACATGGCTTGCACCAGGCTCTTGGTCTCCAGAGGCTGACTATCATATTTGAGATATTACTTGCCACTGCACTCTGATACTGAAGAAATCAGAGATAGATGGAGCCAGTTGAGCAGAGGATTTCATTTTCACAAAAAGATACCAACTCATGCATCCCATTCCTATAGTTCTCTGCTTTGTGAGGAGATAGACAAAAAACCACATTAGTCAACATGAACACGAGCCTGAAAGAAAATAATAAAATGAAGTGATAGGCCACAAATGAGAAAAGCATCCAGGGGAATGGAATACCTAATGATAATAAAAGGTGAAGAGAAAGTTCAGCAGAGAGGAGGAAAAGTGATCCAAATAGAAAGGACTAGAGAGCGAAAGTTAAACAGTCTCTCCAAAAAAAAAGTCTCAAGGAATAAGAAAAAGCAATCTCAATAACAAATGGCAGTGAGAGTAAGAGACCTCATTCAGAGATTCATGTAAGCAGGCATTTAAGGTGGGAGGACATTAAGATTTTGTTCTATAGCCCAAAGTGCCTCTTGATAAATCCAACTCTGGTGAACCCAGGAGAAGGCGTCTGTGGGCAGGGGGGAGGAGGAAAAAAGCGAGTTGTGGATTCTCACTGAGTGAGGATAATGTCACCAAAACAAACCCAGGAAAATGTGTGCTGTGAGCCAAGTATAGGCTTTTTGTCAATACTACATTATTATCCGGAGGAGTGTAGCCAGCAGGTCAAGGGAGGTGATCCTCCCGCTCTACTCTGCCCTGGTCAGGCCCCACCTGGAGTATTGTGTCCAGTTCTGGGCTCCCTGGTATAAAAAGGACAGGGATCTCCTGGAGAGAGTCCAGAGAAGGGCTACGAAGATGATAAAGGGCCTGGAGCATCTCCCCTATGAGGAAAGGCTGAGAAGATTGGGACTGTTCAGCCTTGAGAAGAGAAGACTAAGGGGGGACCTAATTAATGTTTACAATTATCTTAAGCAAGGGATGCAGGGGGAATCAGCCAGCCCCTTTTCAGTGGTCTGTGGAGACAGGACAAGGGGCAATGGCTGCAAGTTGGAGCATAGGAAGTTCCGCACCAACATGCGGAGAAACTTTTTCACAGTGAGGGTGAGGGAGCCCTGGGACAGGCTGCCCAGGGGGTGGTGGAGTCTCCTTCTCTGGAGATATTCAAGACCCGTCTGGATGCCTATCTCAGTGAAATGTCCTAGGGAGCCTGCTTCGGCAGGGGGTTGGACCCAATGATCTCTCGAGGTCCCTTCCAACCCCTACAATTCTATGATTCTATGATTATATATCTGGCATTGCTATTCCATTTTCCTTAAAGTGACTATTCTTTCAAGTCAGCTTTCAGCTCAGTAACAAAACCAAGTTCAATAACACTCAAATGTACTCCAGAGACAATAGAGAATTGGGTCCTCTACCATGGAAGGCAATGAAAGGTTTTTAATTTTCTTTGTGAGAACTGTATCAGAGAGGTAGTTCATAACCAAAAGATATTCAAGGAGCTCATTTTGAAGATATGTAATATTCTCCACCTCGGGCTGAATTCCTCACATCTGAGCTACGTCTGGGGTAGACCACAGTGGACCACAAGACAGATCCTCATGGAATGGGAAGCCTTACACAAAGGGCCATTTGTAGCTGAATATTACTAATGACTTTTTAGCACTCAAGCCTGAGCTACCCCACCTTTAATCCCCAAAACTCATCACACACATACTTTCCTCCTGAATAGTTTTAGGGCTTCAGAACGCAGAGGAGTAAGTTTGCTTCTGCAACCCCTTCCTCTCCAAAACACAGCATTAAGTCTGACTGTCCTATCAACAAACATTTTCTTGTATGGAAAAGATGGGGCTATGCAGAGTTGCCCGCATGGACTGAGAACACCTCACTTCTCCTGGCTACCTGCTCCATGAAAGTTGCTCAAGCTCCCAGAGACAACTGCATCTTCATAAGCAAAGCAGAGCACAGGTGCTGTGTAACACACTGAGCAGGGTAGAAAGCTACACTCACAGGGGACAAAAATTAACAGACCTAACTGTCCATTCAGAACCTCAACACATGAGCTTGTTTGCGCATTAAGCTTACTACCTGACTTCACCTATGCCAACTTCCTCACCTTCTTCTACAAAAGTACCTTACCTATTATTAAACTCATGGAAATGGATTTTAAAAAACATATTTCATAATAATTTTTAAAGTTATATAGCACCTGGATCTCTGAACAAAAAAAATTGCACATAGACTTCAGACTTCAGCTTTGACTTCCAGAAAATTAATTTTTTTTAGGCATTGTTTTGCATCAGTGATGTAATAGTTAAAGCTTGGTACAGCTTCACGATGCATTCCTTTATTTATTATCACTGAAATAATTATTCTACGTTATATATAGTCCAACCTTTCACAAGTAAGTTATATGCACGTAAGTTAGCTGATTTATGACAGACATCAATTAATTCTTCTATGTGCTCATATTATTCAATCTATTGATGTGAAAGGGTCATATCTCACTTTAAGCAGCAAATCTATACATATAGACAGGGAACGCAGTAAGTAAGGGCCTGTGACATGGCAGGGGCAGAGGGAAGCATGTTATCAGGTGAATGTGCAATTGAGGAGACACAAAGAATGGCCAATGCAGTTTATCCCTGCTCCATTTTAAAGCAATTTTAAAAGTATCTTACAAAATATTTTACTCTTGAATATTAAAATTCATTCTTTATTGAAATAACAATCACTTCCCCTTAGTTTCAACTTTTTTTTACCTTAAAAAGCATTAATTTCAAGTCAGTATTTGTAGGTACCAATTAAAGGCTCCAGTTATTTCTCAATAGATTTTGTTGGGGTTTTTTAACTTTCCCCTAGAACCTCAACATTCTGGTTACATCCACTTGTAAGTGAGATAAATAACTGAGTTTAATTTAGTTTTCTACCTTACTTAAAATGCCAGAATATCATGGAAGGAAAAGTACCTTTAACACAGAAAAACAAAGAATCTGATTGCTTACCAGATTATTTTTTCCCCAATTTATCCTAATTACAAACACATCTTAAAAAACCTCATAACATCATTTCTCATCTAACGATTTTCCCATCTAAATAAAAGTCATTTACAGCAAGACTAAAGTTCTGAAGGTTTAGATTTATATGGATATTGTTCAGTTCAAACATATGACAGAGATTCTCATTCTTCTACTGATGTCCCTTTTATTGGTGATTTCTGAAAGGGAAATAGACTCAAAAGGGAAAGGAAAAGGAAGGGGAAATACACTCAAAATTTACTCAAGGGCACCCTTCTATCTTTTTCCTCGCATAGCCTTTTCTCCTGTAATGCTTTCTTTCTTGCAACTTAGCCCACTTGCTGGTAGGAAGGTATTTTTTTTAACATGAAAAGTTGCTTTCACAAATGAATGAAAACCACTTTCTGAAGGCTTTCACGCTATAACTGAAAGACCATCAATAAGAAAAGTTATGCAGATTATCTTTCCTCATTAATAAAGCCAGAGAAATTTCAGAAGGCACGTATATACCTCTTAAGTACTTCATAAGAAGTGGCGCTTTTTTAAGGAACATTAGCTTTCCCTATTTTTATTAGCATCCTATCACACCTTTTGTCTGTTATAAAACTTAAGCTTTTAGCTTCATGTAATAATGTTAGCAGGATTTCCATCCTAATTCATGATTCATTAGCTGTTATTATATAGAGATTTATTTCAAATTGCTCTTGAACAACCAGACGGCTTAAAAGGAAGGGGAAAAAAAACCCCAAACCCAAAGTCCCACATCACATATGGAAAGGAGACATTTTCAAGCAGTCTTAGAGAATAAAGATTAGACTCCATTGCTGTGCTGGCAAGTGGGCCAGGAAGCCACAGAGGTAATTTATTCTTAAGCCCTAAGCAGATCTAAACTTTTGTGTAGCCTCTTTAAAGCCTTGTGAACACTTTAATTATAGCCACTCTATGAATAAAATTGAAGCTAGTCGAAGGAAGACTCTAGTTTCAAGGACAGGTCACACACCACAAGGCACACATAACAATAAGCGCTCAAGTAAAGTCCTTCGCATGCTTCAGCATACATATATGCATATAGGGAAGAACATGAGCAATAAAGGGCCCAGCTTTACAGAGAAGTGTTTGATGCTATGTCCCTGATGCCAAGCATAGGTGATCCCTGTGCTGCTGGTCACTTAAAGTTTTTGTTTTATCTTAGCTCTCAAGTTCTAAGTGGCCACACTGAAGTGCTGGCATGAAAACGAGAAGTGAAACAAATTTATTAAATAATCCAGTTGTATGAGTTTTTATATAGATTTTCCATGTAGACTATTCGTTTTTCACATTAAATCAGCACCAATGTTTGAAAAATTGTGTTCTTTTCCATTCATCAACACTTGTGTGACCACCTCTCAGCCAACTCTCATTTTGATCATCCTATTAAAAACAACAAACCTGACTTCCACTTTCTATTTTAGCTAGATCTATTGTCTTAAGACTCTGGGCCATTCTTCTTTTCTAACTTGTTATCTAGGGTAAACGCTTCTTATTTGCTAAGCCTATTAGGAAATCACAGTTCAGTGTTTCCTCACACACTCAAGAGGTTTCTTCTTTGTTGCACTATTTCCTCCCCACTTCTCAACTATTTGCCTTTTTGGCAGAGAGCAGTCTTTTTTGGTTTTGGGGTGTGGTTTTCTTTTAATAATATGTTTCATCCCACATCTTTTACCTGAACCACGATATCAGCTACAAGATAACGACAATTATACTGGAAAGGGCTCTAGCTATACAGCATCTAATAAACCAGACTATGCAAAACCACCCTCTTTTCTGAAAGCATTCATTCAATCATTCCTCTCCAACATGAAGCATTATATGCTTAAACCACCACAATGCTTTACTTGAGAGTTCATCTTCAACTGTTAGAAAACAAAAGCAAGGAATGTTAGATTAAGATGTTTTGAAATTGTTATCCTCTGCAACTACAATACAGATTATGAGACCAGGATACTGGTGACAGGCTGACCTCTCCTCAGTTACTTTTAATGTGTTTCAGCAGTGCCTGTATACAAAACTTAGTTGGTATTATCTAGCAAATTCCTAACTTGCAACCTGCTCTACTGTGGCATATAAGCCCCTAGCATCTACTATGAATAACACATCACCTAAGTTGATAGTATTGATTATAGAGAGAACTATACCATTTATAATTAAGCATTTTGTTTTGAAAAATTATAGAAAACAAATAATATTTTCATGCAGAACCTAAGAAAGTGAGATAACAAATTAATGCCAGAAAGCGAAAGGTAAAATTCTATCAGTGAATCAGACATTGGATCAAGAGAAAATAAGAAACCCAAGCTACAGTCTTATTTTCAGTCCACAGAGGATCTTTCTTCAAACGTTAGAGGCCTGAAGTAAGCATGCAGAAGAACATAAGTAATGAAAAATAATTAAATACAACTTAATAAAACTCAAGGTATGTACAGCATCATTTTACAGAAGCATTAAGGTTGGAAAAGACCTCCAAGATCATCTAGTCCAACCATCCCCCTACTACCTATATTACTAACTAAACCATGTCCCTAAGTACCTCACATGCAATCTTTCCTTGAGCACACCAAGGGACAGTGACTCCACCACCTCCCTGGGCAACCCATTCCAATGCCCAACCACTCTTTCTGAGAAGATATTTCTGTTAATTCCTAACCTGAACTTCCCCCAACACAACTTGCAGCCATTCCCTCTTGTCCCATTGCTATTTATCTGCAAGAAGAGGCTGACCCTCACCTCACCACAACTCCTTTCAGGTAGTTGTGGAGCTATAAGGTTTCCCCTGAGCCTCCTCTTCTCCAGGCTAAACAGTCCCAGTTCTCTCAGCAGCTCCTCTGAACAATGGGTTGTGGAGACTGGTGAAGTCTCACAAGTGTTACGATGCACAGTAAATGAGTTACATCAAATTACATAACAGACCCCTGATCCAGACAAGCATTTCTTGATATGATGGTAATGACAAAGGTTTCTCAACATAGAGAAGTGCAGTAAAGGAGCAATTTTCTTGTATGTCACAGTAAACAACCCAATTTACATGTCTATTTGATGTTCAGTGAGACAAAAATCTAGAAATACGAAGTTTTTAAAAAATTAATGGAAACAGCCCTGAAAGTACACACATTTTACATAGGTTTCAGGTGCACCCTGACCAGTGTCTAGTCAAACAAACAGGAAAAATATTGGGTACAAATATAAAGACAGAATAGCTTTTTCTCCTTTCACTTGCCAAATAGAATTAGAGCAATACATGTAAAAATAATGAATTTTCTTAAAATACTGTATTGTTACATTGTGGCTATGATACAATAGTAACCCAAAGAAGTTTCCAAAGGTGAGTCTGTATTTCCAAGTGTACTAAGCACATTAACCACTATTAAATGAACTTGGGCAGACACATTAACTACTATGCAACTAAAAATGAGAAGCACTGTAATTTAGTAGACAGGCATGTTATCAGTGTTGTATAAACCTATTGCTGCAGTTGTAGTAAGGCATAAACCCAGAAGTAGGCAACATTGATCCCACCATATGGGCATAATACCCTCACACTCGGCAGACACTGTTTTCTGCTCTCCTCCTTTAATATTAGCACATCCCTGGACAGTCCCATTTGTACTCCAAATCACCACTATAAAACACTGATTATCATCAAGCACAGTGTTACATCACTCAGTTTTCAGCCTGTAGACCCTTGGAAATATTCAGTATGAGGTCCTGTGCATACCCACACGCATCATGGAGCTGCTTGGAAGGCACATTGCTGCTGCTCACCGAAGCATCAACAGGCACCCCTTTCATCCATGCAAGGACTTTTTGACTTAAAGCCGCAAGTCCCTGCGGTCAAACCGCTTCCCTCTTTGTCACTGCCTATTAGTCTTTAGATAGTTTTCATCCTACATCACTTTGCATCTCAAAGGCAATAAACATCCGAGCTCCTGGGTGAACTCATGAACTCCAGCCTGCAAAGCTTACTCATTGCAGTGTTTCTGTTACCTCCTTGTCACTCAGTGTTGTGCATCCATATTGTTGCAAATTCAAATCTGTGGGTTTATTTTTCAGGCGGATGTTTGCCATTGTTGTTGGGAGTTTAGGGGACTTATTCTTCCTTTGGATTTCATACACATCATGTGGCAAAACAATCTACTAGAAATAAAAATAAATGAGAAGCTAACTCTACCTCAGCCAATGAATCAGACTGAACTGCCACTTGAAAAATTTTGATTCCCAAGAGCTGCAAGTCCCTCATAAATGACTACCTGAGGTATGTATGCTCAAACTTCTAATTCTTTTATTTGCAGGCATCACCTTGAACACACAAACCCAAACACAGAGGGGCAGGTGGCTGTGCAGCTGCAGATGTCACTATGAAATAAATATGATCAGGCAAGATTTAGTGATGACCCGGTAGCAAACGAATTAGAGATTACAAAGATGATTGCAGGCATTTCTAACAACCTGAATTACATTTAAAATAGGTAAAATCCTTATGCAAATTTGGGCCCCTTTTCAGCTTCAATAAAATAATTTCAAACCTATTTAAAACAATCTCAGGACATAACATTACCCTATTGTTTGTTTTCAAGAAGTGCAGGATAGCTTTATTGTTTATAGCAACCCATTAGAGATAACAGGACACAATTGCACTGCACGTTGTCATTACTGAAGACACCACATTCCACGGTGCAGTTACTCAGAATAACGTATATCAGTTTACCAGAGACAGCAGGACAGTGGCAATTTCTTTTTGCTGTTGTTCCTTCCTGTTTGTTAGCCTCACAATTTGTTATCAAGACACTTTTCGGCTGTTTACTTCTGAGCAGCTCATTCTTACAATATATGACATTGCAAATAATTCAACTTCCCCTTGCATTATTACATCAGCGTGCAATAGAGGAGCAACACATGGCACATTGTAGGGTTATTAAATCACAGTGCTATCTCCACAGCTGCCATAGACATGCAAACAAACATAACTTATTTTTCCCCTTGTGTTTTTTCATTTACCCTCACATCTCCCTCCTCTTTCTACCTCACTTTGCTCCATGTTGTCTTTCTAACATAGATAAACAGTGAAATAAATTTCTCCAGAAGAACATGTGTTATTTCTTATGTGTTCTATTAATCTAAAGTGAAATTAATGGCAAAACCCTCATTGACTTCAGAGGTGCCAAAACAATTCTATTTGTCCTGAAGACATGCTTGGTGAACATTACATCACTCAGGTTTCCAATGTGTTCAAACACCTCAAATGTTTGCGACTTTGCAGCGACATCTCATTAGATCCTATCCTCAGAGTTGCCCCTAGTGTAAATCTAAAGCAATTTCAGACTCTTACCCCCAGCTAGAAAAGAAAATATGTTTTTTATAGATGAGAGAATATCAACTATTCTTAAACACTGGTACATTTTCTTTTGGGGCATGCCTGTGTGACACAGACACCAAAGATTGCTCCAATAATCAAATTTGAGAACCAGAAGTAGTATAGTAACATTAGCTTTTAGACCTACTAATTAGTCTCACTGAAAGTGGAATATATTAATTTGAGTAGCACACTATGAACAGAATCAGTCACGGCATTTCTATTTGGCTGTTGACAGCTGTTGATAAAAGCATTTTATTTTCATCTGATGTCTGCTCCCTCATAAAAACCTTTAGTGTTCACTGGTTCCCACTGACAAGTATTTCCATTAATAAAAGCTACAGCTTGTTAGCCTTTTTGCCTTTAATATCTCTTAAAGTAAGGAGTAAAATGGTTGTTAATCTACACGCTCCCACAGATCAAGTTCAGGCAGACCAATCTGGGGACAGGGAAAGAAAGTTCATTTCTGTTTTGGGTTAATGGGTTGTTTTGTCACCAGCCCTTTAAAGATTGCTGCTTACACAAAATAGTGACATGCAGTTTTCAGATATCAGTCTAAAACATACCACAAAACAAAGCTCTCTAAAGAAAGAGGAACGAACAAACACACTGCAAGTGCTAGGTCACAAAAACTTGACCAATTCTCAAACAGAGGAATTTCTGCTCCCCCCACACCCCCTTCCTAATCCTTCTCACCAGCAGGATTTTTCAGGCTAAAGGGATTAAATTCAGTACTTTTGTAAAGGTCAAAAAGGAACATTTCTAAAAACCTGGTCAACTTTCTTCTTTGCTGCTTTTGAATGGTGCACCAGAGAGAGCAACTGTATGGGCTCAAGTTTCCACTTAACATATTTTTGACAGTTTGCTCCTCTGGTGATGGAACAAAGGGTAGTCAGTTAACTTGACTGGAGCTCACAAAGGAAGAGATGTCAACAGAGCTTAGACCATTTCTTTAGAGCTGACATCAGTCTTCAGAATGCCTGGGAGGAAGTCATACAGAGTATTATTTTGTCATATTTTTTTATTTCATTTTTTAAAATCCTTCAGTATTTCCTGATGGACCTGGAATTCATAATGCTGTATTTCAATTTATTTCATCAAGCTAACTCTCAGTGCTACTACAGATTATTTTAAAAGCTTCCTTAAAATATTAAGTAGCACCTTGGGTCTGCACAAGGAAAAAAGTTATCACCTAATCACAGCACCACTGAATCGCAGAAATTAGAGATGGAAAGGAACATCCACTCTCCCCATGCCAGTGAAGGATTGCCCTCTAGAGTCACTTTCTACTTCTTTTTCACATCTAATTTTAAACTGTCCTAAGTGATGGGTCTTTCACCACTCATTCTTCTTTCTCTTCTGCATTCTGAACTTAGCGCCATGAAGCTTTATAATGGCATTGAGCCCACATTTTATTTTTCTTAATTTCAACCCATTATTCTCAGTTATACCCCTCTGTTCCTCTCCATAGTAATTCCTCACCATCATTAGTCTTTACTGAGCAAGTATTTCAAGATAGTTATCATGTCCTCTGCTCTATTTGCATATCCAGTCTAAATCTATTGCAGCCCTAACATTGCCTTATAAATCAGATCACTCTAGTCACTTAATCTTTCCAGTTTCTCTGCTATAACTTGCCTCCAAACTGTGCACATCCCTGAGGTGGTAACAGGAAGGGGGATGAATTTTGCCTTAGCACTATGCTCAGTCTAAAGGCACCAAAGCACGCCCTAGTGTAATCCTGCCAGACTCCAAGAAAAATACAACTTTTGTCTGTCTTCTCTGAGCCCTGTGTTTTAGCTTGTGACACGAGAACGTAAGATAGATAGCCTACAAACAAGTGCTGTGAAATACTAACAGGGATAAAAGGACAGAATTTTTGTGGTATGTAAAACAGCAATGCATAAGAGAAGATGGCAAGAAGAGGAAAATAATCCCTCATTAACATTTGGGTTTTTCCATAGGCAAGATATGGGAGAAATAATAGAAGCTTGAAATACTGTGTTTAATAGTTATCATAACAAGCAGGACCATGTTTCCAATGGCAGAACAGAAGAATTGCTGAAAGGTGGAACAGTAGCAGAAGGTGCTGGAGGAAGCATGGGCATCAGAGGTCCGTTGCCTAAAAGGTAGCTGGGAACCAGTGCAGTGTCAATTGCCTCTGAATCAAGGCAGCTTTTGGTGTTCAGAACTCTAAGGAATGCTAGAATTAAATAAATTAAACCAAATACCTTTTGAAAGCAGTTTTAAAAATCATTATTTCTTTAATGTGAACCCTTGTTATACTGCTGTGCTCTGAGAGAATTCAGCAGTTGTTTTGCAGACAAATATCCTGTCAGCTTTGAGTAAGCCATAAATTAAATATGCATTCCTTTGCTGAAGGATTGAATGCCACCACCACAGTCATTGGTAAATATGGCTTTCAGTGAATGTAGTGCTAGTGCCTTTCATTACAAACAAGTTTACAACTCAATGCACTGAGGTAGGGAAACTCCCCAGCCTCAGGATTTATTTTTTCCTTGAGTGGCAAGATGTAGTGTTTCCACATAGCCACAGAACTTGCAATCAGACTTCTTTTAGATTAATAGCATCAAAGGGATAGGGTGGTTTTAAAATATCAATCTTAGAAGCACTGTTGGCTACTTTCACTAGTCAACTCTGAAATCTCCACTTGTACCTCATTATCCCTTAGTTTACCCTCAGTAACACAGGTAGCACACGCTCTTCCATCTTGCCTTTTCAAAATAAAACCACTGCAATACTTTGCTTCTCTCATCAGTTAACTTGGCACAAGTCATCACACTAGACCCTTGTTCCTAAGGACACAGACAACAGATTCCAAATTTTCCACAGTTTCAGCTTCATCCTCCCAACCTCACACACATCCTTGCCTCTTCCCACACCAATTCAGATATTTAGAGCTAACCTCCAGGTAAAACCAGGAATCTGGCTTGATCTAGACTTAGACTGACCCCTTTTCTTGTAAGGGGTCACTGTTCTGTCAGTGAAACAAGCAGTTGAACTGAACAGCCTGTGGAGTAAAAAACAAACCAAAACACCCAAAAATTTCCAAGTACCTCCCAGAGAAATTAACTCCAGATTTTAGAGAAAGTCCCAGATGTTTCCAGCAGGACCCACTGCCATATCCTGAGCAAATAAAATGACAGTCTTCAAAGAGGCAAGGGGCAATGATCAAAGTCTTAGAAAGATTTCAGAAACATTATGTTATACTCCATTAAAGCTAGGCAGAACTTGGTACATGAGCAGAATTTGTTAGTCTCCAAATTTACAGTAGAGCTCACCCTTCCCTGTTAGGAAACGGGGTGGGTATTTCTTTCCATTATAAATATTTTCACAAAACAGTGTTTCTACTTTATATGTGCAAGCATAAAGATTTCTTGCCTGACGAGAATATGCTGTAAAACTGGAGTGAATTTCAACATTTTCAGGTTTGTCACTTTCATTTTTAAAACACAAAACTAGCATAGATGGCTTCCTCCATAAGTATTGTTCATATCATTGTGTAAATTTGAAAATTACAAAGAATACCTCAGGATGTTAAGACAGCCTTCTCCCTTATCTGTCCTAAAAAAAGCATTTTGTAAAAGACCAGAAATATCTCACAGCTATTTAATGCTTTTGGTCCCTAAACAATAGTGATTGATTTTGTTTGGTCTGGAAAACACAAATTATCCCATAATCATTTTATCCTGCCAGCCATGCTTCCATTGACTTGTTTGCATTTTAAGAAGAAAATGCAGTGATTGTAATGAAAAATGGAAAGGGCTAGAGGCAAATAAAGTTTTCTCCGCTGCTGAAAATGCATCTACTTTAATTGTCTACACAAACAAGGCTTGGTGTTTCTGTGAAAGCAAAATGAATTTAGAAATAAAAGGACATTTTCCTTTCCCTTTAACCTTGCTTTGCAACTATACAGGGATTTATTTTCTCATTTTTCTTGTTTTATGACAAAAGAACATACAGACAACAGTGATGTTTCTTCCACCCCTCTTTTTTTAAGATATTAAATCATTTGAAAAGATGAAAAATGGAACCTAGACTTCAAATCTTCAGACTCTTAAAGGAGTTTTGATTGAAATAACATGATCAAGAGTAAAAGGGGTCAGGCTAGGGCAAGGTACCCTGATCGCCATAGGGGTTTATGTGTTTCTTGGGCAGCAGGTTGGTATGCTTTGCCAATGGGCTCAGGAGTATAAAGACCAGATCAACATCAAACATCTGCCTGTTGCACCTTATCAAGAACCGTCGTCTTTTCTATCATACAGCATATTCATCCTCTTGGACCACAGAGGACCTGTTCTAAATTAACTCTTACCTACTGCAGTGAATTCAGACATTGTAAACAGCACTCATGACTTCTTGTGCTAGTGCTACCACCAACTGATGGAGATGACAGTCTTTTCCAGGCAAACGTTCCTGGGAGGGAAGAAGAATTCCTGTTCAGGAGAAGTCTTCCTCAGGAAAGTCATTAAGACATCTTACACTCACACCTCACTTTCAGAAACACACCCATAAACTGGCAATGAGCTACTGACAGCATAGGAAGTGACACTAGAAGAGCAGAAAAAAAAAACCACGCGTGCACAATTTCTGGTCGGGGTTGAAAACTCAGGATGAAAATCTGGAAGAAAAATAAAGAAGAAAGGGCTACGGAAAGAGTAACGAGAAAGGAAGATTCTGCTGTTGCATACCACTACCATCCTTCAGAGAAGGAATGGGTTTAAAAAAAATTAAAATTCACCAAATCTGTTGAAAAGTGAAAACAAGTGTGGCAAACAGAAGGCCTAGGGAAGGCATCAAAATGCACAAGTTGTTCTATATGGTTTAATAGATCTAAACATCGACACTTGATACTTACTTTTGGGTAACAGAATAACTGACCAGGGATAGCAAGGTGTCTGTGGAAGGAAGATAGTCTGTCTTGAAAGCATACATATATGGTGTTCTCAATCTTGAGTTGAAAATATTGGCATGAAATCAGAGAATATTACTCTTTTTTCCTTCCCAAACTATTCTCAGTTTCACACGACTTCACAGATAAGCTGTTCCTCAAAAAAAAATATTTTTATTGAGTTTATTACTAGGGATAGAAAAATTCTTTGGTTTCACCTAAATTCAGAGTCCCCTTCTCCGTAAGGGTGTGCGACCAGGTTCTCTGCAGGTACTTGGGTATCAGTGGAGAAGTATTCATGGGAAAATACCAGGCCCAAGTGAAGAAAACATTTGTGATGTCTCACCACATGGAAGACTCATGTGGACCAACAAGCTCAGGAGAGCAGCAGTCCTGTTGCATCCATGAGAACTGGTAAACTCAGAACTCTGAAATTTGACCAAATCTTGAGACAACCTTCAGCAGGCAGCAACACTGACAACAAGCTGCACAACATCCAAGGCACGGTGGTGCAGGCTGTGCACACAGACTACGGGAGCAAACACAGTCGAGCAAAGGGTCTTTGAGCAAACAGCCAGGGAGCTGCAAGCTGTTGCTACAACTGGGGCTGAACACACAAGTCGCTGTGATATGCAAATAGCTTTCCACCTTCAGTAAAGGCTTAATTCTACTAGTAGTTTAAAAAAAGGTGCTCTAATATGTTCCTTCTAATAAAATGTTCCTCCTGATTTACATCACCACACCCAGCAAGATTCCCTATTAAAGAAAAGGGGATTTCCACCACTTAAATCCAGTTATAATCTTACTTGATTTTGACACCTTTATGGTTCTCCAATTTCCTGTCAGCAAGATAACCCAAACAACACTTATCTGGAACAGCAGAAAGGATATTCTTGCTCTCGCTGCTAGTAGTAATATATCATATTTAAGAAGCTTCGCCCAAAAGCAGAGGTAGCCATTTACTAGGAATTACTGGATCTCAGCTCTTGGAGACCCCATAAATTGGAAGGAAGCAAAACTTTAAGTGCAATAAATCTATCTTTAATGTCAATACAAAACCTCATTGCTGTGGTCAACAGCATTTCAGAGGAGCATTAGAAGGTTCAGAAGCAAAACTCACCCTGGAAGTTCCATCAAATGTAGCTGCTGTGTCAAGTCAGCAGTTTTGAAATGCTCTGTTTGGGAAAACAGCAAAAGCTGTGGGCTGTCAGATGCTTCTGAGCAATTCAACCTGACAGGGATTCAGCTGTTGCTCTAGCTCCAGCCAGCCCATTTCAGGTAGGGACACCTGCACTCTCCTTGTCCCCCCTAGCCAAGCACCGGACTCCAGCGTACCTTGAGCACAAGCTCATACTCCCCACATGTTTCCTTTAACTGTGATAATTCTCAGCTGCTTCTACTACACAGCCAGAGATTAAGAGCAGGCAAGCAACCCGGTGTTGAATCATACAGCTGCCTCTCAGATAAACTCCTCACTGTAACAAGTCACATGCAAATAATGCTCTTTGGCTTTTCACTCCAATTTACCCCACATGCTACATAGGCCAACCTCACTGTCCAGCTTCTTAATAACAATACTATAACTTTTGCTATTATGAACATCTAGAATCAAGCAGTTGCACTGTAATATGTTTCTAAGCATTAGGGAATCTCAGCTACAGACCTCCTCCTTTAGACATGCAGAAAGGTCTTTGAGGTAACGGGCAAGGTTTTAGAAGGAACATCAGAAGCACCAGAAATAGCTCCAGTGAATGCTGCTTTAATCAGTCTCTGCCTCTACATCTGCAGCGCACTGAAGTCGCATATCAGTGCTCAAATTGGAGTTCATTAGGTGGGAGGAATCTAAGTGCACTTTAGAATCTTGATAGGGTAGCCAGCATTTCTCTTCTAAGGTTAAGATAAAATGTTGACAATGCAATTAGTCTTTCACTAAAATGGAAGCTTCAGGAGAAGTGCATCAAACCACAGAAACAATTTGTTTTGTTGTTTCTTAAACCCAAACATTTTAATGCACTTTCAAATTAAATTATTTATATTATTCTACTGAAACAAAGTGAAAGTTGATCCACAACTCATCTGTGTTTTCATATACTTTTTACTGAGTGTGATATGTTCATTTGTAAGCAGATTTCCTGTACAGTTATGGGCACAGTCATCCTATCCTCATCATTCTCCAAGAAACAACCAGGGAAAATGGAAGCTCTGAGCTCCACAAAATACTGCCGCAAGACAGGGTAATAGGGTTATTAAATTAAATTCAATTTTTGAATTGACAGCTTTCACAGTTTCCAAATAATCAATTCCTCTCTATTATCTTATTTGTTAAATCTGTAGATTTGACTTCCAAAAACCAAGTGCACGGCTAACCAGTTCATACACACAAATACATTTGGATGCATTCTGCCCTTGCCTTTTCCCTCAAGTTCTACAGAACAGACAACCCCCTCCCACCACTCCAAAGGCATTTCTTTTTATAAATCAGATTTCTACCGTGCCTCAGAATATCAAAAAAGCTATTAGGAATAATATATAAAGATATATCACCCCCCATGCCCCCGGGAAAGCTCAATTAAACCAAATAAAGACCTCTTCAAGCAGTCAATATAACCTATCATGAGAACCACCTGTAAGGATTGTCTGGCTCAGAGCTCTACAAACAGTTTTTAGTAATATCTAGTGCACCAGGCAACTCAGGGTGTGTGGGGTGTAAAAGCAACTCAGCCTTGGATTGCCTTGAGGCCCCATCACTGCAGAGGCAACTCATGGGGAGCTACTTAGAAAGCTCAAGTTTGAGTTGTCCTTTAAGCAGAGGCTAAACAGGGCAGTGCTGCATAATTCAAACTGCAACCTAGGTTAAGCCTTGAATTCCTTCAACAAACAATATGCCCTGAGTGCCAATCAAGCCACTATTCAGCTGCCTGGCAGTAAGGTGAAGACAAGCCAGAGGGTCCCCATTTGGCTTCAGTGGGCCCAGACAATGCAAAGATATGCAACAGTTAGGGAGTAAGATAAGGGGAAACACTGCCGATGACAAACATGGAAGGTGTCCAGTCCTGACACTGCACATAGAACAAAAACACAGCTAAAATCCCTCAGATTTGGTCTGAGAGGGGGACCCCCTTCTCCAACTCTGCAAGGAGACCCTTCCCCCTTGGACAGGATGTCAGCTAAGGTAATACTTGATATGCATTAAGTTAGTAGCCTCAAGTAACACAAGTGTAGTGGTTAGCACACGTGAGTTGTGACGGTGTGTTCCATGAATGTGCTGTGGTTGCAATACTGAATCTTGTGAATTGGCTGTGGGCAGTAATAGTGAGTACCATGACTCTTGCCAGTTGCAAGACTGCATTTTGTGGCTCTGCTGCTTTGGCAGTTGTGAGTTTTGCCAATCTCTTGTGGTTGCATAAGTGTAGTACTTCTGCACTGCAATAGTGCATTTCTCCATTGTATCCATAAAACCTGCAATAGTGACATATTGAATCTACACGTGGGTTTTCAATAAGTTTTATTATCATTTCAAGCCCTGCAGTTGAGTGTCTTCTTGTCAGACCACCTTGGGCTTTAAAACCTGCACTGCTTCCAAGCAATCTGCACTCAGTGGGTCAGTCACTGATACCCTAACCCAGAGAAGTGGTGGTAACTGTGATGCCATGAGAACACAGGGTGCCTCAGACAATGAAGCTGAGCTCTATTTATTACATGCTTTCTTACTGACAGGGCGTGATGACTAAATGAGAACATATATTTCATTTTGTTCACAGCCTGTAAGAAAGGAGCCCACATGAAAGAAACAAGCCAGACAGATTTTCATAAATGGTTTTCAGTCCTCCTAGCAACAACAATATTCCTGTGTCTCCTGGTTTGAGGACACAGCCCCTCTGACATATCCAACCTACAAAGTGTCATTCGGATGTTCACCCAGAATGGAGATCAAACCCTTTCATCAGAGCATGAAACACACAAGCTGCATCTCAGGAGATTAGTGGCCTTCTGCCTTCTACACCCTTATGCACATACACAATCAGCACTCTGACAAAACTAACCCGTGGAAGATGTCAAGTCTTGAGTTTAATGAAATACCACCACCCAACCCAAAGCAAAAATGGCAAACTGAATTCCAAGACTTGCCTTACTCACTGGAGATAGTTTAAGTTGCCCAAGAGTTTACCATTACTCATTTTAAACCTCCCTCTGGTAGTGTTGATCATGGGTAGCCTCTCCTCACCACCACCAGGACTGAAACCTAACACAGAAACAACAACAAAAATAAGGATAATTATAATGTCCTTGAGAGTCAAGGCCCTTTCTCACAAAGGAAAGGCTGCAAAGGGGAAAGCTGACTGTACAGCATCTTGAGCCTTTATCAGGGTAAACCTTGTAACTGAATCTGAGAGCCTGGCTTTAAGTGGGCAGCACTCAACTAAGGTCTGACAAGAGCAGACAGTAAGCAAGTGCTGCTGCTTCATAAGGGGCTGTTAGCAGTTTGACAGTGTAAAAGTTCCAGAAATTCTAAACACACACCTGTTAAAATTATGATTTCTCCACTGAAAGTAGCCAAAGACCTTCCCCTTGCACTGAACTTAATTATCATGTCCCACAAGCTGTTCTGATGAGAAACGCCACAGACACTATGGGTGGCTACTAAGCATTTCATTTAAGTTTATTAGAAACAAAACTGTAACAGATTGAAGCCCGCTGCAATTAAGCAGCGGCCATCTCCATCCTCCAAGCTCCTCGTTTGGTCCCAAGCATCTCAGCACACATCACAGCAGAGCCTGGAGCCTGGCAAGGCAGAACCCCGCAGCCTCATGACTGAATTATTCACAGTTTCCCAGGCAGGCACCGAGTACAAGCACCTTTCTGAAGATGACAAAGGTTATTTATGTTTTGGCTTGCGTGCCGCAGAAGTTATCACTGCCCTGCAGAGGCAAAATAAAGTGAACACTCTGCACTCCCGAACAGGCACTGCATTCACGCAGTGGTATCAGAGCTCAAAAAAGGCCCTGTGGTTTCTTGTATCTGCCATTCTATATTTGTCCTTTGATGACAAAACGCACATCTGTAATATTTTCAAGGATGTTCCTTAGGGCACCATTATCACAGATGCAGAGGAGGATCAAAATAGACTGTGAGTTCATAGCTACCCAACTGTAGAGATCTGCAGGAAAATAAAATAATCACCAAGGATATTAAAGGCACTATTACACATCTACCTGTCTCTTCAAGAAGTATCTTTAAAGCCACTGATACCAAATCATTTGCCAGCCTGCTGCTGCAGTTTGCTCAGGGTGAGGTACCACCTGCCTTGCATCTGAACTAGGTGAACAGTCCCAGCACAAAACCAGTGGGAAGGAGCTGGCAGCTGAGGACAGTGTACCCACTATGCTGCTCCAGGAGCTACTGCCTCTCACCTTCACACCAGGAAGTGACTGCCCCATCAATCAGTGAAAGGTAAACCTTTTTAGGCAAAGACAAGGCAGGCATGGGGGGAATAGACAGGTTAACCACTGGCCCACAAGTGCAAGGAATAAAGTCTTTTCAGGTATATTCAAGCTAAAACATTGAATTCAAAGTTGTTAAGAAACTTTCTACTGGGCATGATTGATTTATTTATAATTCTTAAGTATCTGAGGCCATTTGTTCTTGCTTTCTAGCAAGCCATCATATCTTGTGTGGACATGTACACAAAGACAAAGGAAATACCTACGCTGCCCACAGCTATGCATCAAATCTAGCCATTCTAGTTCCCTTATGAGTTACGAAAGGAGTCACGCTCAGAAGAGAAGGAAGAAAAAAGATGAATGTAATGCTTGAAAAGATGCAGTCTCACAACTAAAGAGCACAGAGGAGCAAGTTACTGTGACCCACAACAGTTTTCACTGATCCAAGCTCCCAAGGGTTTAGCAGGATAGAAAAACAAAGTGGCAGAAGTAAGAACCAGGAGCCATTTCTGATTACTGGTGATAATACAGCGCAGCACACACTGCCAAATCACATTGTTTGCAGTGTTACTCTAATAAATAGACAATAAGCAGTGAAATGTAGAAGTAGGAATCAATCTCATCTGCAAACGTAAATGTATTTTAGATACCTCAACCATTCACAGCATTCATGTCCTCACTCTAGTTTTTTCAAAAAAAATAGTAGGGAAATGTATTATGGAAAAAAAAAATAAACAAAGACCATCAAGGACTATTAAATACAAAGATACAATATAATCTCCAGCTCAAAGCCCCTGAACTGCAGATTGCCAGAAGCTAGAAGAGAACATCAGAGCAGCAGGTTTGATTTATTCCCACACTCTTCTCCTGAGCATCTGCTGCTGGCAGCTGCCGAGGGCGAGTGGAGGGGGTAGGCGGACCTTCCCTCTGCCCCCCTCTGTTATCACTTTCCAGACTGGCTGAACGTTCAGGTTTTAAATGGTGGCCCTTAGCCTTCCTCCCTCCACCCCCAACATCATATGTGAGTGAGGAAGAGGCCAGATACTTTCACAACACAAAGTGGAAGCTATTACGACTGAAGGGTAGTATCTATAAACAAGGAATGGTAGAGACAAAAATTTCAGTAAGAAATGTTTAGTAAGATATATGGGCCCTTCCACAGGGAGGAGACCTGAACAAAATGCAGTGCTGTCAAAGAAATGGATTTTAACACAGAAATACCTGCCTGGGGGACACCGGAGGCATCTCTAATACAGTTAATACGTACATTATCATCAGCCTCGGTTACTCACAAGACCAACATAAAGCTAAATTGTTTCAATAAAGCTCTTACTGAGAAGGCAAATGGGAACAGATTTATTGTGACCCCCACTGTTGTTGTGGTCTCGTAGAAGCATGCGTCACCAGTGTACTGCTATTTATCCAGCTCAGGAGGGGTAGTTTTCTTAAGGATTTAAGACATTTCCGCACACCTAGCTTAGTATAAAGAAGAATTTAGTCTGTGCAGAGCAAACAGCTAGGGAAAGCAACCTGCACATGAAAAGCTTGTCACAGCAAGGGCGTGATAGACAGGAGTACTCAGCTCTCAGCTTAACTCCTACACTTCCACCAAGTGCTCTCAGTAGAGCTTGATTCAAACTCCAGGAAAATCCTTCAGCTGCTCACCAGATGCTGGATAATGTCTCAAGGAGGAAGGGCGGGGAGCTGGGAGGAGGAAGTCTTCAATTCCCATCCCTAAGCATCTCTTCACAAGTGTGGAGAACATGGTGCTTCAGTCCTGTAAGTGAGCAAGAGCTCCTCCAAGGCTAGAGCTGATAAATGATATCCATAAAGAAGAGAGATGTTTTAATTTCCATTAAATTGTTTCTTACTTCCCACTTAAACATGCATTTTTGACTTTAAGCCACAGGTGCCGCTGCTAGCTGGAGACTACACAAGGGCACCAGGGATGAAATTATTTTCCCCTGCCAATGATGTACAAACCAGGACTCAATTATAATGGCACCTTCCACACACACTAGGAGAAAAGCTCCTGAACAAGGTATTCTGCTGAGTAATATTTAATTTTCTTAGAACTGCAAACAAAATATCTGAATAATTAGTAGTATTTCCATAATTCAGGCCAGTTATTATTCATAATTAACTGCTACCCTGAGTAATTGCCCACAAGAGCCTCTGCTGGTGTAAGCAAAGTAGAATCCACCCTAAAGAAACAATACAGTTGTCAACTTTATATGTAAACAAAATTAGAAGTATATAAAACACCGCACAGAAAAGCAAATATTACTTCTCTTTTTTTCCCCTCCTTGTTTTTTTCTGGCAATAAAAAAAGTAATACTGGCCCATACAACATGAAAGCAAGTTATTTCTTTCAGAAAACGCAATGGAAATAGGTCATCACCCATAGGGGAGAAATATTTAAAAAAAAAAATCACACCAGACAAATTCATAGGAGTATCTAGGACAGGGCCTGGTGTTAATAAACTTGCCTCTCACATAACAGCCAATACAGCAAACTGGGGTTTCTGCAGTCACAGGCAGCAAGGTAGAAAGACTTTCCTGCATGCAAGATGTAGGAAGCCTTTTGCGATTGGAAGAGTTCCTTCTGGCTGCAGAACACCAAAACAACTTGGCATGGCTTCAACCATAGCCTCCACACAAATATCCCAACTCAAGGGTTGCTAAGTTCCATCAATTCTTTAATTCCCTAGGGAGTTTAGTATCAAAAAAATCCCCACTGATTTTTAAGAGTCATCCAGCACCATGAAGGGCTAATAGACCCCGAAAAACCAAAATAATATGCAGCAAAGAAAATCCTGTCTGATATGATGAATGTAATGTGAATCACAGGTACTGAATGGGGAGCAAGGAGGGAGAAACTACTGCAGAAAGCAGCTGATAATGGTGCCCAAGTCTGGCCCATCCCCAAAATAAGCAGCAAAGGGCCAATACTGTTTTGGAAGGTGAATATGAGCACTTAATGATACGATGCTCCTTTAGGGAAAAGAAAGAAAAGCCCAACACAACTCTTTGCACCAAATCCAGTGAGCTGTTGCTGAACCTCTACTGCTCAGAGCAGCTGTGAAATGCTTCAAGCACAGGTGTCATGCTGAGACATCCTGGCAGCTGACCCTTTCAAATGAATGCACACAAGCAGTACAGCAGGGTGCAGCCTAGTCTTGCACAGGCATTACAGCCAGACCCTACAGCAACATATACAAGAGCAAACATGCAGTAACTGCTGCCCTGGTGGAGTAGAACAGTACCATTCAGTTAGATATGTATCTATGGGACACAGTATCATGGGAACCAGAGAACCAGACCGGCAAAGCTATGTCAAAGCTCTCAGAAACAAACTCAGGTAGAAAAATTAAGGCAGGGTTATCATTGACATGATTTTTCTCTACAAGAAGCTTTTAGTGGTGGTAACAAATTAGGAGAGCTTTTTGTTTCCAGAAGGCATGCTACAAAGCCCTGCTCTCTACTTGAGCCACAGCTTATTTTTTGGTTTCCTAGTCACATCTAGCTTTCCCTTCTTCTGTCCATCTACTTGGATTTCCCTCTACATAAAAAGAGCAGAATGATCCTTATTTATGTCTTACATTGACTTAGAATCAAGACATGGTCAAGGCGCATACTAGGAACCAGGAATTGAAGGAGTGTTTAAGGATCCCATGCATTAGATTCAGCTGATACTTGTTACTGTTAGAAATGCAAAAAGGGTCCTAAAAAGGACTTGAGGTAGACACGTTAGTGAAGCAGTAATTAATTTATTATACGTTCTTGCAAGAGCGGGTAACCCAAAAGTAGGCACACTTTTGGTCAAAATACGTAGCGTTTTTATACCATTTTCCAGTCCGAAATCCCTCCCACCGTTTAACTATAGAAAAGTTTACTGGCTCAACCAAAGTACCCCATTTATGACATAATGGAATACATATTGCACGTCCGGCAAATTCTTGCTTCCCGTTAGTGAGAAAAGTTAGTATGTATGAGAGCCTTTAACACTTAAACATCTCTTTTGTCTGGGATAATCGCTTACTGGCAGGTACTTGATTTTATCTTAACTGTCCCGGTAACTGTCATGGGCCTAGGGTTGAAGGAATTTAAAAGCTCATACAGGCTTTTGTTTGGATGGTATCAAGACTCCACACCGTCTGTCAGTTTTGAGCCACATTTCTTTTGAGTTCCAACCCGTGGCCTCAGTCACGGTTTTAACTCTTTCCAGGATTATCTTTTAGCAACAATATGCTTTATAAAGAATTCCTAATGAGGCAACCTTAATTCCCAAGTCAGAAAAATATACAATACAAAAATATACAATACAAAATTTCAATCTGCAAAAGCAACAATTCAGCATTTTCCACATTACTGTTTATATACCCATGCATATATATGTTAAAAAAAACCCCACCAAACACACCAAAACCAGCAACATCCAAACTCAAATTCAGCTTACTGAGCAAGCACAGCTCATAACAGGGCTCTTTGGGTGGAGAACAGTAGGTTTCCATCCCAGGAGTGATCAAACACTCTTGTAAATACTGGAGCTGAGCAGACAGTGCCAGGCAACCAAAGAAATACCACTGAGTATGAGTAGGTACAGTTTTATAGCAAATTGAAAACATGCTAGGCAAGAAATTGGTTGGACAAGAACCCTTTTAAAAGGCTTGCCATTAGTCAGACAAATTTCTGACTAATGAATACCCATATGCATGCTAAAGAACTCCAAACACTCGTCAAGACAAACAAAATAAACCAAGAGAAAAATTGTGTAGGTCATTGTTCATCACAACTACCCATTTTACATAAGCCTTGTGGTTTACAGCTTGAAGCTTTTCACGCATCTTGAAAGCATGAATGGTTTTTAGTGAGTAATTTCTCAAAAGCACAGAGCCATCACAATCACTAGAGTCAAGACCTTAAAAATTCAATTACTGCTTAGCAAATGCAAATGGTGAATCTAAAAGGATGAAGTTTCTTGTTTTGTTGTGTTCTTGTTTTAAATCAGTTTCCTTTCACTTCAGTAGAAAGGTAGAACACAGACAGTATTCAAATTCCAGTAGATCTTGATCTCCAGATAGCTGAACAGTCTTCTCTAGAGTCACAGTAGCTCAGACTGAGACACTTCACCAATTTCCCCCACTTCCCAGTATTTCAAAGGTAACCTCAAAAATTCCTCACATGGAGCCAGCAGTCCAAGCATGAGAGCTCCCCTACCACAGGTAATGAACCACTGGGGATTCAATCAGTAAAGGAAAAAAGACCAAGAGCAGGAAGAAAGAAAAATTAAACTGTAAGTATAACAGAAACAAAGAAACATTTAGGGAGGGCAGGAAAAACTACGACTCTCTCATAAGAGCACACAGATCCAAGAGATAAGGTATTTAAGACATTTAAGATATTGAGTCTCAGTTCTTACCTTCTGCAGTTAACTTGTTAGAAGGTTGCTTCTTGTTTGGGTGATGTGGCGCTTTTTTTATGCTTTGGTGCAACAAAATTACCAAATCTATATCCTTTTCCTCACAATAAGTTTTGGAGTTTCAAAGCAAAGCTTCACAGACATTTGTATCCTCCTCTTTCTCCATAGAATTTAACAATAACGTAAGACCCAACCCCAGTTTCTAATATGTAAAACAACCATCATATTTGCACTTTAATCTTTTAAGTACTGTGGATATTTTTGGATAATATAAGGTAGAAAAAGAATTCAACATCTTTTACTCTAGGCAGTTTTCTCATTACTACCAGCTATTCCACGGTGATGGTAAACTCTCCAGATCTAACCCTCATTTAAGACACACATGCAAATCACTTTAAGGTTAGCATCATGATCTATGGGGCCAATACACATAGGACAAACACCACCAGCACACAACGGGATTAAGTACAGGTATGGTCTAAGGATTCATCTTTAGATGAAAAATTTTGGATGCCATCAGATATAAATGGCTTCAGAGAAAGTCTAATTTGAAAGTAAGTTAGAGACAGAGACAGCATTAAAAAAGTGCTCGTGCAGAACATTTGTCTGCATTCACAGCATAATCAGGACAGGCACTCACTGCCAAAACACACACGAGAATAAAGGCTGAAGATAGCGTATCAATAAAAGGAAGGAAGCAAATCTACAGCTATCCAAAGATATGAAACCCATATATTATCCCTCTGTTGCATTTACCTTTCAATTTGAGCAGGAAAGTACAGCCTCATGTTTTTTAACAGTCTGTCCCATATGCAATTTTTATTTTCCATTGATTTCCTGTTGTAACCGGACCGTGTGCGAAATAGTACACAATAGAAAATAGTATGTATGCCCATTTTACTGCCCCAAATTGGATTTCTGTGCCATTTCTTCTGATAGCCCAGTTTTATTTCATCTCATCATTATTTTTACCTTATCTGCTCTCAGTCTTCAATTTGTTTCAAGGAGAAACTCATCCTTATGCGGTGAAAGCCAGCAGATGATACATCCAACATTAAAAGCTCACCAAAGCTTTATTCAGAGCATATAGTCCCCAGCACCTGAATGATTTTCCCCCTCAAACAGCGAGGATTTCTGGCCAAATAAGGGAGAATACAGCATGCCAGCATTCAACATGTTTTCTTCAAAACAGAATCAATGCTTCGTTTCTGAAGCGATTTGTGGCCATATCCTATTCCTGACTTTTAAAACCACCACAGCTTTTTCTAAAACTTCAGAACAGCTGAGGGTGTGATAGTGCCTGTTAGCCAGCTCCCATCAGAGTCACAGGTATGAGCAACATAAATTAGACTCTCATTGACTATTAGATGCTTTTTAAGGAAAAGAAAGCACAGACCACTGTATACCTCCAAACTTTTGCCATGTTGCTTTTAAATTTATCAGAGCAGACTGCTCTATCCATCCTGGTCTTATTTACCTCCTTGCTCAAAATAATTCCATCCATGGAGGTGTTACCTAGGACCAAGCAGCAGCCAACTTCTTGTACTAACAGTTTTGCATCTGCATGGGACACTGCAAGCTACACCCCTGCTCCATGCTGGGTCTCCAGTCCAGTTCTATGTAAGAGATACACACCCCCAACTCCCCCTGTGACATCCCAAGGGCTTCTTCAGACCATCCACACTTACCTCAATCTGTGTGATTCACCTGGAATTTACTAACTTTAAAAGGTATTTTTCATTTTGAAAATCACAGCAGTGTTCCTAAACCTTGCCAAGTTGTTTCCTTTTTCTTCACAACCAGAAGCTACACCTCTAATTGCAGTGTATGAACTGCAAACTCACACTAAAATTTAGGCTTATTAAATAAGCTTCCACCTCTTAAGTCAGTTACCCTTGAAAGTTGTATTTGTAGTTGAGTGTTTGTTGTTATGGTTTTTTCTTTTTCTATTTTCTCACTATTTTAGTTGTATGTAATATGACACGTAACTTGACATCATTTGCTATTCCCTTAGACCAAAAGGGGCATCTACAGACTTGCAAACTGAAAATGAATTTTATTAGGCTCAACAGGGAAAAGGCACCATGGGATTCATCATGGATTTGTATCAGAGCCTAACTTACACCAGACTAAAGGCATTACATAGTGCCTATTTCACAATTCCTAGCACAGCTCTCCCAATACTTCCTTTTTTCTTTTTTTACTTGGAAAACAGAACAGTCATTAAAAGCAGCACCAAGTAGTGAAAAGCAGGAAGGCATTACACATTAATACAAATGAGCCAATTGCAAATGTCTGTGCCAAACCACAGTGATTTCATACAATGTGATAATTTAATAGCTATGGTAGAAAGTTGCAAAGAAGGGGTTCTTCATAATTTGAAAAAGAATATTGTTACATAGTTTAAGCATGAAAGAGTATAAATGTTCACAGGTCAGAGCTTACCAGCCATGTATATGCATTAATTTTAGCGGCAGGAAAGACACCAGGATTTAACCTCAGCCATTTGAGTACAGTTTAGTGCAAGTAGGAAGTTAGACACAGCCATGGGAATGTATTATTTTCTTTAATACTGGCCTATTTCCTTATCTCTGCTCTGTCTTGTTTAGAAGTAATACCCTCTTCCATGAGTGTGTTAATTCTTCTTGAAAAATCTTATTGTTCCACATTCACTACACACACACCAAATCACCTAATATGCAACGACAGCTGCTGAACTGCTCTGCTCTTCTCTGAAAGACGCAACCTCTCTTCTATTTCTACCCCTTAACCTCCCAGTCACAGCACTCCTAATTATCCACAAGTTCTGGATTGTGACTCACACTGGCTAGATAACGCAGTCACTTGCGAGCACAACCCTCCTCAGTGACTCAGCCACCCAATCAGTCCTAGCTGACATGCCAGACCTCCTCCTTTTCGTATCCACTGAAGACAAACACTCACAAAAGAAATGCTCAGAACTTGCTGTCTAACTACTCTCCAGCAACATTAAAGCTACTTTCTGGTGGCTCAGGGTGCCCCAGGGGAATGGTTGTTGGTTCCTTGTTTGGGTTTGTTGAGATTTTTTTCACTAAAGAAGGGTTTGGGCTTCGTTGTTTGGTGGTTTCTTTTTTTCCCCACCCCTTTAAAAATAACAACCACAAAACAAAAACTTTTCTTGCCAGAAAGATATTAACATGTTGATTTCCTATAGAGATGAGGACATTCTCAACATCTAGAATTTTAATGCAATTTAGAAGAGTCAGTAACTCAGAGCATGGGAAGTAGATTACAAAGACATAGTGAATGTAAGCACGTAGCAACGACAGAGAATCTAGGGCTTTTTAAGTCAACTGAATCAATAATTTGCCAGCTTCGTATTCTTGTCACTAAACTATATATAGTAATAAGTTTCACAAATAGAGTCTCCCCTTGACAAAGCACTTCAAACAGAAAAAATTCATTGCAAGTCATCTGCATTGTTGTTAAGGAGGAAAACTAGGAAAAAAAGGTAAAGTTCCATCACATGGGGCTTTGGGGTTTTGGTAAATTTCAATTGTCAGTGTGATTGTAATGCATATTTGGTTTGCAGTGCTGGTTGTTCTAGGTTAACATTACATTTCTAGGAATGCTAAGGTAACATAGATTCAAGGTGGATATACATATTTATGGTGGTACAGAAAATACACAATACTATTCCCATTACTATCTGCTGGGATCAATTTATTATACAGCAGAAAGACACTGTGTCCATGAAAGCAGGCAGAATAGTCACATCACAAGATGAACCAAGCAAGACTTAGGTATTAGAGAGTCCAAACCAATACAGTCACCACTAAGCTTCCAGAAGAACCTTGCCTTTCACTACTGATACCTTCCTGAAAGGTCTGTAGAATATTTCCACAGCCTGCAGCTACAATGCCAAGAGTGTCACTAACAGAATGCTAGACACAAACGCCAGAATAGACCCAAAACCCATTGACGATGATCTTCTGTTAAAGTGATTCACCAAATCACACCACTGCAGCTATAAATCAACAAGGATTAAAGCTGCCAGTTTTTCACCCATCAGGTGAGAAGTTGGTGCCATCATCGTGGAGGAAGTCTGTCACACAGACAAACAAGCAAATGCTAAATCACCTCACAACAAGTGATGGCCTTTCAGGAATGGCACATTTAAAGCAAGGAATATTTGCTGTTGAGATAGCAAGGGCAATGGCTGAAGTCACGTGTTGTACTAATACTTTGTCATTATGGGTCAAGGGCAGACAGCATGAAGGAAACATGAGTGCACAAAGAGTCTATGTAACACCTAAGAGGCCGCATGTCTTTAAATCCAAAGCAACAAGTAGGGTGTGAAGGGCTGGAGAAGCTTCAGTGTGAAATCTCTAAAAAAAGTAATGAAAGGTCCACAGAAGAAGCATGTTAACTATTACTTAGGGAATAAGATGCATCATATTACAAAAACAAACAGATAAAAACCCCACCACACAAGCCACCTTAGGATTCATCCTTTTGTGCCCCAACGGTTGACTCCTTTCTCCACATTTATCACCAATATACACATCACACTTGGCATGACAGCACATAAATATGTGCTTTGAGGTTTTATTTTTTTCTCAGCACCATGAAAGCTCAACACTATTTACATGTTTATCCTGGATTGAAGTGATGCAAGTGACTGTAAGCCTCATAACATTTTATACAGACAACAATTAAAAGTAACCCCCAAGTCACAGAAATTCCATTTAAGGACTCCACATGAAGTTGGGATTTTAGGCAACTTCCACTGTTGCAGAAAACTAACAGCTTCCATGAGGCATGACTGGTTACACAGCCATGATGGACCAAGCCAATCCTATTCTTCCAAAGAGCTTCAACACCTCCCGAGCACAGTACATCCAAAGAGAAGAGCAATAGCCAGTAAGGACAGGAACACATGAGAAGACCACCTGTTTCCTCCTTAGATACAGGGGAATGCTGCAAAACCTCCCATTTTAAAACAGAGCTCTTCACCTCCACACAGATGAGGACAACTGGAGCAACCATAATGACACCACTAGGTACAGTAACACATCCAAGCATACAAGAACTTATTTTCCCAATTATTTCAAAGGGGAACTTTGTTTTCAAGCTGCTTAACAAGTGTATTAACCATTATTTAAGAAAATAACATGATCAGGAACATTTGTGGATGGCTATACTATACTTGATACCTGACAGAGAAAAGCCAATAAATTGATTAAACATTAGCTGCAGGAAGTTGTAATTTATTTTTTCCACTGCAGACATGCCTCACAGACTTTGTTTTGATTAGACATAATTTTTTTCAGTGGAACAGAACATAAACAATACAAGCAAACTGGACAATAGGGCAGACAGCATTAGTAACACTTAATCCCAGCACTATCTTAAACTGGAAAATTTAATTTCAAGTACCATGCATCTCACATCACTTAATATTTCACAGCAACTTTTTCTTATTCCCTACTTCAGCACCTGTCAAATACTATTAGCATAAAAATCCTAATGAAAATTAATTTTTTTACCCTTTGTTGTTGCAGCATGTGTTTGACATGCAGCCCTCAATCACACCGTGGTTCTTCTCAATTGGATTAGATGGAGCAAAACATTCCCTTTTACAATACATCTTTTACAGAACATTCCCTTTTACCAAAATACATCTTCATGTCAGACAAGCAGTGATTCTATGTGGGGAAATGCAACTGCAAGTGCTGATGATGTGTCTGTACGTGGAGGTTGATTAGATGAGAGTTTTGGTGTGCTCTCAGCTTGAGTAGTCCCTCTTCAGAGATCTCTGCTGCAGCTATCTATTAGTCACACTTAGATGAGCAACAATTTCAAATATAGGGAAAACAGATATGCTGAAGTCATAGAAATTCTATGTGTGCAATGTTCAACATCAAACACAGCAACAGAGGTTATCCAGAGCCAAAAAAGCTTGGCTGAAGCTGTGGACAGAGAAAGGGAGGCTGTCCTGCTCTGACCATTACAGAGACAGCAAACAGCAATCCCACCTCACTGCTTCAGGCACTGGAGCACTCAGGTGGTCCCTTCAGAAAGAAGCATCAAATTCTACAGACCATGCTTCGGAAGCAGATTTTGCATCACTATTGTTTAATTGTAAGATTTAACACACCGCATATATCTGCTGCGGGGATTTCTGGTCACAGAGCTTTATATTTACTCTTTGCTTCAGTGATTTCAGAACATAATCAAACTCCTGGTCTACAAAATTCAAGAATTGAGGTCCCAGAACATCTGTGCAATCTTTTTACTCTGTGTCCCCTTTATCAAGCTGATCTTCCAAGCATGATACTGATGCCCCTCACCATCTATGAAACGCCACGGAGTATTGCTTGACAGCTACCAAACAGTTACTATGGTCTTCAGAGTTTTCATGGTCCATAAAATAGAAAAGGGGAAATAAATGTGATTTACCAGGACAAAAAAAAAGTTGCACATGGAAATGAAGCACCAAGATTTATAAAAAACCCTACAGTTCTCCTTTTAAACCAGGAATTATTTTTTTTCATACTTCTACAGTTTTGGGAAAAAAAGAAGTCATAAATGTCATAGCGATTTATATTCCACATGTATAAAATAGCTCTCCACAGAAGCCTGAATTTCAAAAAGATTCCCCAACTACATAGAGCAAGTTTCTAGGGAGCAAAGTGGACAATTTTGCATCTATTTATCACATGAAAGCAAGCAGAGCACAGGGAAGATCAGCGATCATATTAATGGCAATACAGGTCATTAGTCCTAATAACTAACGTAATGGTACCACATTTGTTTTTCCATCTTGGGGTGCAGGAAAAGAAGCATCAGGTGAAATCCCCCACCCCCTGGTGGAAACTTGATTTCCCAAAAATTATCATTTTCTCAGAAAGAAGCAGTCCCTTCACTGTCAAAAGGAATAGGAGGCACTACTGTAACCTTAGTTACAGTGACTGAGGAGGAACAAAAAGTGCAAAAAAAAAAAAGAGGAGCTTAGACTTTTAGACTTCACAGCACAGACACTGAACTCACATTTAAGTCTCACTGCAGGCCCATCCTAAACAGCATTCTCAAATGTGAAATAGTACCCGGTGAATCAGACTAAGGGACCAGACATCACTCCTCCCTCAAGTGCCCCCTGTCAGCAGACATTTCATGATGAGAGTATTATCCCATGGGAATACACATATTTGTGAATCAGGTTTTTGCCTCCAGCTCAGAACATCTGCAGTTCTGGGATGTAAATATCATGCTCCTCTCCAAGGCCAGGGCTTCCTCTGAACACCAAAACTTTCATGATTTGGTGGGTTTGACCAAGACACTGAAGCGTATGATCAGCCTTTGTGTGCCTAGAAGCAGCCACAAGAAACCTAAGACCTCCTTACCCAGCCAGCAGCATTTATCCCTGCTCAGAGCCAGCTGAAGGTGTTTCATCAAGAGCTCTACCACACTTGCAATTTATACAGTTGATGTTCCTCCACTACTGAGTGGAGAGAGACACTGAAGTACAAGAATTTCCTGCTAGACAGAAATGCTCTTAATGTTGTTGTTTTCTGGTTCGTGCTTCCAATAGGTAGGAAACATCAAACCCAAATGAAGTTATTTTGTCATTTGTCAGCATAAACCAGAGCCAACAAGGTGCTCTCAGAGCAGCAGACCATAAAGCTAGCTGCTGGCATGAGAAGAACTGGACTGTCATGCTGCATAGTGGACAAATGCTCAGACTTTATTCTCCCTCTTACCACTTCAATGCAGCCGTGGTTTGGGAAGGAGACAAGGGTGGTGATCATGTCTGCATACTGCAGCACGCCTTAAAGCTCCAAGGCATAGATTTAAAGAATTGCTTGAAAGGAAACAGAAGGTTCAATAATGAAGCTAGAGACCAAGAAACTCACGGGGTACGGGCTTTTCAGACGTGCAGTGTGATGTATGTTTACAGAGGCCTCAAATGCCCTTTTTCATAACTCTGTTTATGGCTCATTTGTGTGCAGTAAGTCTTGACCGGAATTGGTCTTTGACACAGACTGTAAAATACAAATCTTTAAAGGACCCAATGGAAAATAAAAGTCAGTATCATGACAAAATGGATGATTTCTGATGTAATCTCTTTCCACTCTTCCCTTCCACCTAAAGGAGATGGGGGAAAATGTTTCCCGCTATAGAAATTAAGAATTCTGCTTCAATTAAAACACACCTGGCTTCTATGCTTATGTAAGAGCTTATTAGTATTATTGCCACTATTATTACTATAGCTGCTCCTAAACGAATACTTTGGAGATCTTCCTCTGCTGCCCATTTATTTGTCAAGCTGAGGGACACCCATTAGAAGAGATGGTAGGAGCATCCCAGCTATATACCAAAATAGTACCATGAAGACAAGCTGAATCCAGAAATGATGATGCTGAACTATGTAGAGATAAACAGGTATTTTATCCATTCCAGATATTTTGACACCAACACAGCTTGATGACAAAGACACACAAAAAAAGTCATCTTCTACAGCTAACAACTATGACAGAAGAAGCTCGAATAGGAAAGGAAATATGAGTAATTTGTTTTCTGGTCTGTCAAGCCCTTTGTCTTGACCCAACAACAAACCCATTGATCTACTTCAAAGCACAAAGGGAACAGTAACTGTCATGATGGTATGACACAAGCCAGATTTAAAAATAAAGAAAATAAACCCCAGTTTGTTTATACTCTGACAATTGTGGGCTCTGGCATTCCTCCTCCACTGTTTCACATACACTTGCAAGGGAGATGTAACATACTGGTCCCATGTGTCAATGATCTCCTAGGTGTTACTCAAGATTCCCCCCCATGCATCCCATGAGTCCTTTTGACCCTATTTCCTCAAAGAATACAGCACAGAGAGCTTAGGGCTCAGTGACTGCTTTCAACATTTCACGCACCAGCAGTAGATCCAAGTATATTAAAACATCAATCTTCTGAAACCCCTACAAGAAACCGAAGAGATAGGGTTGCAAGATCCAGATTCAATAATGCAGAGAAAGTTAGGAGTCATACTAGGCCCCCTCCCCCCAGATATCTGCTTCATAGTGGCCAGGGGTGCCCACAAATAAAAATACTACTCAAAGCCTCCATATGTTCTTTTCTTAAAGTTAGCTTATCTGATTCTTTCCTAAATATTCAGGTGATAAATATCAGAAAGACTGAGTTTGAGGAGAAGGAATTATACTTGCATGTTGGCCTAATTCAGCAAACAGTATTAGTTTAACCCAGTGATTTTGGAGTTTTGTTTCTTTGCTTTCATTATGATTTTTTTTTAACATTCAATGTGTTTTGGTACTTAAAGGCAAATCAACCTGTTGAAGAAAAATCAGTCTGTTCACACAGACTGCCTGGCACTTTTGCTCTCATAATTATACTGAAAAAGAGCAGAGTTAAAAACTAGAATGCTTTGTGCCATAGTGGTTTTGGATTGGTCCAAGTTTGATTCAAACACCTCAGAAAGTTTCTCTCTCCCTCTCTCCTTTCAGCCTGACTCATTCCCCTCCACAATTGTTGTTTTTGGTGAAACAAAAGTGTATTTCCCAGATGTATTAATCAGATATTGGGGATAGTCCATTATTATAGCCCAGCTATAGAGACAGTCCTCTCAGGCTTTCTTTTAAGAGAAATGAAGCTAAATCAATACTCAACAAATTTCCCAGAAGTCAAATTCCCTAGAATTACAACGAGGATGGATGAAAAAAAGTATTGTGCCAAGCAACACTGTAAAACACCAGTGAACCTGGGATAAACCTGTTTCCCCATATCAGCTGAGGCTGCCCCTTTGAGCAGACTAGCAGCTGTCCACTGGTAAGCAGAGCACAAGAAGTTGATAAAAGAGCCTACATTTCTCCCCACACCAGTGTAACCTGCTCTCTTTCTGATGCCAGCAAGCATACCAGGACTGGAAGCAGCACCTTAACATGCAACCTAAGTTGGTTCTTTTTAAATGGATACCAAAGTGCACCCAGATCCAGGCACAGCAACAAAACAGGATACTATAAATACACAGGACATCAGACCTCTTCCTTTCGAGTCCTCAGCTACTCTCATTTTGTTCATATGCCAAAAAGTCACAAGTATCTCAAGCAGGTCATTGGGCAAGCATTAGCCCATACACCAAGAACAGGAGCAAGGAACTATACCCTACATACTTTTTTTTCTTTAAAAAAAATAAACTGGTCATAAATATTGCTCTTACTTACACAAGAGTATTTACTTAGAATATAAATTAAAATTTATATTCAATTTTTGCAGTACATAAGATACCACTCCCTCCAGAAAGGCTTGCAAGCAGCATGTGGGGGCACAAATTGAAGCACAAAATAAACACATTTTAAAACTTTGTTCTCAAAAGCCCAATTTAGTTAAACTAAAATATGCAACTCATTTTTTCTTTGAAATTAAAAGTGCCAGGGGACTTAAACATATTCAGATGAGTGACGGCCCCAGCACACTTATTAATGTAGTTTTACTAAACAGATATAAACTATAAGAACTATTTTTTATCCAATTTGCATGTGCTAAGGACCTCAGTGTTCACTATACCTTGAAAGGCAGGGGTTTATAACTAAGTCTAGACAGCAATGGTAAACAAAACAGTTGACCAGATATTTTGTAGGAAAAAAACAACCCGTTTTCTTTCTGTATGCAATTCATGTTGTGATGTTTATTTTTATGTACTTCTCACTTTCTTAAACATTCACAGCTACAGTAGTCACCACTCCTTCAGTAAGTGTGGCAAAACTGCCTTGGATATAAATCTCATTTCCAGATGTACACAGTTTTCAGACATGGCTGCTTGTGTACTCTCTGTCAACAGCCTATATTGCTTCCTTCCTGACAGCAATTGAGTAGCACCTCCCTGGTTAGCCTGCAGCTTGGAAAGAGAAAGCTCTTCCCACTTGGTTAAGCTCTAATCTGTCATACGCTACCTGCTCATGGAAATAGAGCTCTTATCAGAGAACTTCTTGTTGCTAAATATTACTGAAGGGCCAAAAGCACACAAAAAAAGTTGTTCTATTAAGATGGGGTTCCTAACATTCTCTCATTTTCCATGGGTGCCAAACCTTTCAAACTTTCTCTTACTTCCTTTCTTACTACAAAAGCATAATTGATGAAGTGAGGTAATTTGCCAATAATATATGGCAAATTGCTACTGAGCTGCCTGAAGCTTGGCAAGCTCAGGAAGCAAAGTCTGAAATTCCCAGTGATAAAGATACAACATTTTGTCTTTGTCTAGTTCTCTGATCTGAAGCAACAGTCCTGTGAACAAGGGGAAATAATCTGGATGGCATCTGTTACAAAAACCTGGTAAGTTCTAGCTTCAGATAACACATTCCCTCAAAGTTAAATCCTTAAATCAGGCAAAATTCAATGAAATTTACAGAAGTTCTTTAATAAATAGCTTACATCAAAATACTCCTTGTCAGAGCTGCATCAAAACCAAAAGCTAACTTGCAAAGACTTCAGTATGTCTAGAGAACTCATAACAAAGTAGGTTAAAAACACTGCAAACCAAGAACAAACATTTCAAGAAAGCAATCCTTACACACAGTGGGCATTTTCAAGCCACCCTACTCATTACTGCACCAAGGATGACAAGATTGTACCAACCAAGATCATTCTGTCTTCAGGCATAATTCTCATCCAAAAAAGCAACTGTGAAGCCAGATATGAAGAGGGGAAAAAGAGAAATTTAGTGGAAGCTCCTTTGCCTTGAGAAAACCTACAGAATGTGCTGAAAAGTCTAAGGAACCTTTATCCTCCAGACCCCTGTTTCTGGCATTGCTGCTGCCTGTTGACTGTGGATCCAAGCTGTAAGCAGATGCCGAAGAAAAAGATGAGAACGTGCAAGGAAAAGACTAATTCCAACTTTTCCCTGCATGCTGCTTGTTCTTTTGCCTCTTTCTTGCTGTTTAAATGCATGCCATTATGCCAGACTGATCTGCCCAAACCCTAAATTTGAGGGATTGGGTCAAATAGCATTATCACACAAATACAAACATCACAAAACATAACCAATAGGAACATATTGTATATATTTAATAAATTACACACCTTCTCCCCTCTATGTATATCAGTCACATATAGGAGCATGTGCACGTTGGGACTTTACTTCCATATTCAGATACTGCTCAGGAGCAGACTGACAGGGAACACAAAACAAGCTATAAACAAACTTTTCCTTTTATTCTCCCATGTGCCATGTAAGATGGAAAAATGCCCCAAATAGGTAAAAATTTGAAAATTATTGTACTTAAAATGATTGAATGATTCACTCAATGGCATTTCTGCATCCCTCTGTGCAACGGAACATCTTTTCTTCTGCCTTTCTTCTGGAAAAAACACCCTAATTGTAGCCATTGGAAAGAAATAAATTTCTGGCTATTTTTACAAAAATATACGTGCTGTTACGTCTCAGCAACCCGCTCCCATTTGACTCTGCGATACAGCTATAAAATGGTTGATTTGGTTTAATGCTGTACTTCTCAAGTAGCTTGCACACCACACGAGGCAGTGACAACAAGAGGCCCAGACTACAGATGGCAATGTGAAAACTTGAATAAATCCCCTGTTACAAGAAACTTCTAACCAACTTTGCTGACAGTATTTCAGGGAGAGGAGGCAAAGCCACTTTTTAAGCCTGCAGAGAACTTCAGTTCCCATCAGTCCAAAGTGCCATCAGCACAACTTCAGCAGACCATTAACACGCCACCTGGAAAATAGGAAATAATTTTCTCCCCCTCCCAATCTTGCCCAAGTGATGGCAGTTCTTTCCAATTTTCACCCCAGGCACTATGACAAAGCACAGTCTGCGGGAAAAGGATATTTTTCCCATCATAATTCAGCACTTGCCTGCTGGCTTACATTCTTCAGGAAACCTCATCCCTGCCTCTCCCTCGAAGCACTCTGCAAACTGACAGCTGTTATCTTCGTGCCTCTTCGCAGGGGATCCACTTCAACCCCACAGCAACTAAAACTAAACTCATTCACACACACCCTTCATTATTGACTCAGTCCAAACAAGTTGATGGCCCTGATGCTCATTTACACTAAAGCCAATTAGCCTGAAATTTCATTTACTCTAAACCCACAATATCACCCTGGCAGCATAAAGGGGCTTTAAAATGAGTCACAGTGTAATTCATTCCTTCTTTACGATGCCAGAGGAATGTAAAGCGGCCTAAGTGCAGACAAGAACATGGCCAAATTACTTCTGCCATTGATTTCATCAAAGTAGAATTCGACCAGATTTTAGCATTTATCAAATTGAGCTTGAAACCCAACTCAACTGCACTGATGTCAGGGAAACTGGCAGCTCAGTTCAGCTAGGGATGCACACCAAGATCTCTGAATGGCTTTGGGTGCTTCATTTCTAGGTCCCAAGATGGTGTGCTGGGGTGAAGATTCAGAGGACAGATACAGAACATCTTGCAAGTCAAGTCCTGCTGAAAATAGAGGGACCTAAGATGTTCAGTTGTTCCTGACCCTAATTTCTTGGCCAGTTTTCAGATACCATTATGACCTGAGTATTAGGCAGATAGCTGATCAATTTCCTTGGTATCACAGTACTGCAGCTTGAACCCTTTTTATTCCCTCCTCCTTCCTTCCCTGACAGTGACTGGAACACAAACAAGGCCAAGAGGCCTTTGGAAAAACCCCTCTTGGGTCTTTTCTCATCACACACCTCGATCAGATCTGTGACGCTCTAAACCACAACTGGTTATCACACAGCAAGTAGCAGAGAAGTCAGAAGACGCTGTCACAGCCTTCACCTATTCCAAAAGCCTGTTGGTTAATAGAAGCTTTTGCCAATTCTAGCACTTTCTGACTGATTTTTCCCTCTATCCATTTGTGGGTATTTGTTTGTGTCGTGGTTTTGCTCCAGCTGAGAGTCAAGAACCACCCAGTGCTTGCTTTTTAAAAGGGAGGGATGGGGGGAGGAGCTGGGAGGGGAAGGAAGGGAAAGGGAAAAAACACCAAACCCAAGAAACCAAAACCCCGCCGGCTGGGATAAGGATAGTTTCCTAAAACAGGAGAGAAAAAAAATAGATATAGCAATGCTAACAGGACTTTAGAGCAAAAAATATATGAAACTGGTGATACACAATGCATTTTCTCACCGAACCACACAACTCAGGCCGCGCAGCCCAGAGCCGTCCCGGAAACCGGCCTCACCCCAAACACCGCGCGTCCTGGAGCCGCCTGCTCCTCCTCCTCCCCCCTAGTCCCCCTTTATGGTGAGCATGACGTAATCGGCCTGGAATACCCCCTTTGGCCAGTTTGGGTCACCTGTCCTGGCTGCGTCCCCTCCTTTCTCGTTAGTAGGGAAACATGAAGAACTGAAAAAGTCCTTGGTTGCTTGGCAACAACTAGAACCGTCGGGGTGCTATCAGCACTGCTCTCATCCTAACTCCCAAACACGGCATTCCATCCACTGCTAGAACAGAAATTAACTCCATCCTAGCCAAAACCAGGACAGTTTGGGTTGGTGGGGGGTTTTTGCATCCCAGCTGTCACTATCCTTAAGCAACCCCACAGAGGGGAAAAAGCGTGAACTAACTTGGTATCCTCTTAATTTTTACTCTGGAGAGCACAACTGAAGTAAGTAAGCAGCAGGATGAAGTTTTACAACTACTAAAGGCTACGAGCTCTGTCCAGTTCTACTCACACGATGCCTGTTTGCAGCCCAATACAGTTGTGATTTCCTCCCTGTTCATACAAACTCTTACCCAAAGCGATGCTTGTAGCAGAGGCATATGCAATCTTTAAGTTGAGACTAGGGTGGCTAGACTAAAACTAGATCTGAAATTCTCAGTTAATTTCTGTTGTCTCAAATAGCTACAGATATTTATTTTTATATTTTTTCCAAACCACTGCTCAGAATCCTGCCTATGATACTAACCCATATGTTATAAAGTAAACTCTCTTCAAATGCTCTGGATATGAAATTGCATAGAAATTAAAAGTACACATCAGTAAGGTATGTTCCACAAGGTGTAATGCCCTACATAATGGCATTTGTCTCTCAGTTCCTGTGGGTGGATAACAACAAGATCACACAGGATGATTCAAATGCATTCTGAAAATAAAGCTGCAGTGAACATTTGCAACACAACATCTTCAGGACTGCTGGAGAAAAAGGAACTGTTTTCATGCACCAGTCCTGCCAGCAATTTAATGAGCTAAGCAGCACTATCTTCATCTTCAGAACGTATTCAAACGATTCCTCTTTTCTGTTCACCTATTACAACTGACATAGCACATGACTAATCACTGTCTGCACAGAATAAAGCAGGCTGCCTGTGGCTTCTGACTGGACCAGAATAAACACTTGGAAAGGACATTCAATTAATATCAAGCTCAGCTTTGTTAGAGGATGTGACATGTATATCCACTAAAAAGAACTAAGCTTAGGTCAAATGTGTACTAGTGTCAAACTGGAGCCAGTGCCTGAACTGTAGTTATTCAGAGATCAGTGACTAATGAAAGATAGCTATGGTTTTAAATATACATTAGTAAAAAAGGCTTACGCTCTTATCAGAAAGAAATAAATTCAAACAATTTTAAGACTTCCTTACAAGCTTCTGTTATTTAAGAAAGAATAAAACACGATGGATTTTTCACCTTTTTTAAAAGTTTAGGAAATCATTTCATTTATCCACCTTCCAAGAGGAAAAAAAGAACTGTTCAGTCATTAAGAATCATTCTCCATTCACTGGAAATAAGCTTTCCATAGAGAACTTAAACAGAGAATTTGCTTTTTATTTTCCAAAAAGCGCATTTTGCATTACACGACTACCCTTTAGTAAAATAAAATTGAATGAGCAGCAGTAGGAACACCAAAGTAAGAGCTGCCATACGCATTCAATCCTTGAAATAATCATCAGCCCAGACCACACCCCACATCCCAGCTATGCCATTTTTGCCTTCAGCCTTTCCTTACTAATGTCCTCCTTGCTGACTTTCAGCAACACACATACTTAAGCTGCTTTTCACACAAACATGCCCATTAGCAGACAGTAAAGCACCTCATTCTGCACCCATTATTACAGCCAGCATCAGACCCCTTTTGCAACCTCTCATTCTCTTATTTGAGGGCATTCCAATAACTACACCTCTACATCTCATCCCAAATCCTCCCCACATACACTTCCAAGCAGTTTAACACTTTGCTCACCGCTAACATTATCCTTTCTAAAAGGGTCTGTTTATGATTTTTAATTCTGTTCTGTAAGCAGCAGTGAGAGCAAGCAGTGAGGCACAGAAGTTTGCTCTGCTCCAGGTGCAATCTTGCAGCCTGCAAGCCTTGCTTGGACAGATGTGAAACAGCAGATTCCCAGAGTCACATGCTGTGTATGTTCCTGTCAAGGCTTCACCAGTCCCCAGGCTACTGCACATCCCAAACCCTCTGGGAAATACCTGTCCTAAGCCATCCTCCAGTTGCATTTATCACCATCACATCCGTATCTAGCATGCTTGGTTGGAGCTCCCAACTTTGACGAGCAGATATTCCACCATTCCTTCAATACAAATGGCTTTGCATTTCACACTGACCAACTAGAGGAGCCTGTTCTTGCTGTTCTCCAGTGACATTCACCTGTGCATGAGCCCCTTCTCCTTATCCAACCATTCCTTTTAGTTCTGGTCTGCAGGGAAACATCACCAGCCCCAAATAATTTTCATTTATGTAATTTTTTTGTGCCACGATTTTCTCCACCTTTGGTGCTGAAACAAAGGAAGAGATACATGATATGCAAACACAGGGTTAACTTCAGTCCTTATCACAGTTTAATGCAAGTATCTCTGTTGAACCCCAGCTCACTGAGTTCATTTAAGCAGTTATATTGTCTCCGTTAAGATAACTCCTTTGAGTATTACCGGTGTGTGAACCAGCTCTTTAAAGTACCAAAATTTGTATGTCTTCCATGTACCTTTAGATCATTTAAGCAAAGGTTATATCCTGAAGGGCAACCCCAATATCTAAGAATCAAAATAATTAGCAGCCTCCCATTTGCAGAAAGCTCATATATACAGTATTAATAAAGGACAAATTACAAGGCATATTTTACATGCACCATTAGACGGGCAGGATTAAGTTTGCACAAAACGTAATTGCCTTTTGATGTGAATAAAGCACAAAAAGCCCAATCAGATGCAGCACAATCTAATTTATGACACAGCCCTAGAATTTTTTGGTGATTAGTGTCACAACATCACAAGCCTAATATATTACAGCGTTAAGAGGTACACAGCCCTGCTGTAAATTATTTCACTTTTTTCTCCCGTACATCTGAGGTGACAGAATGAAGGTAAATTTCTTCCTGACCATTTAGACAGCTCATTATTTCCCCAGAACGCTCCTGTGCCATCACTAATCTCTGCAATGCATCATCATTCATTTAAAATATCAATTCGCTACAACCAATGTTAAACGGCACGCTTTGTTCTCTAATTTTTCAGTATTTTTGAGGACACATTCTCAGTTGAGAATGAAAAGCTGGAACCACCCCCCTCCCCCCAAGATGTGAGGGTAAGACATTTAGGGGTTAGTTTCTCAAGTTGGATTTTTCTATATTTTTTTGTATATGTTAGTGGGGGTTGGGTTAGCTCTCTCTGAAGTGGAAGGACACAAGAGCCACCTTTCTTTTGGTATAACCTTAATCTTCTTCATGTACCAGGTAGAAGGACTTGGTATCTAAAAGCACCTCCCAAACAAACAGCGCAATTCTAGCACACTTATATTATGAGCATCATTTTCTGGACCTCCACAGAGGTGTACACAGATATTCAGGCATCAGTGAAGGAGTAAAATGAGGTTTTGTACCACAAAGTCATGGAAAAAGCATCTCTTCAAGGGTCCAGAATTAGATCAATAAGTTGACTTAGGAAACAGAAGTCTCCAGATGTCCCATATGTTCATGTGGAGCATAAAAACCAGACAAGCAAGCTAACCAGAAATGTTTTTTTTTTTTAAAACATCTTCATTACACACCAAGGTTAGCTACACTCCTACCATCTCGCCCTCACCCAAGAATCGCTACTGTTCTTTGCAGTCCAAATTCAACCGTCAGTTTGTCTGGTAACCTCGATGGCACCAGCCTTTCTCAGCATAACTAGCAGCAGGATCTTGTTCAAAAGGAAAAGAAAAAAGACAAGAGTTGTTTACAAAAATACACCTTCACACAATTTAATTTTTCTAACTTTAGAAACATCCTTTGCTGACTGAAACTCGAGGCATCTGCTTACAAGTGCATTCCCTTAGCACCTCTCAGTGCCAAATGCCAAGCCCTAATCCCCTGGCACCTTCACAAGCATTCCCCCACTGCAACCCTGCATGAAGACAAGCCAGTCAGCCCAAGGTATGGCTACTCATCAAGCAGAGGCAGGGTGAATCTTTCCCTGGAAGATCAGCTACAGCCCCGCACCCCTGAGAGCAGCAGTGACATTGCATGGAGCCACCCAGCCCAGGGATACCTGCCCAAGCTGCAGGCCCAGCTCTGGACCTCACTTCAGCTGGCTTAGAGCAGGCCACTGTTAGGCTGGCACTCCCCAGCATCCAACAAAAGTGCTTACAGTTCAGCATAATCCCTTCTCAAGGAGAAGTGTGTTGTTCATTAACAAGCCAACTCAGCTCATTTCTGAGAGCCAGACTTTTGAACTGCATGGGCTTGGTACCAATGAGGACAACTGAGGAGCTGACGTAGCTTTTCCCCAAAATCTGCTTAATTCAGGAGAAGCTGCAGCCATTTCCGTGCCAGAGACAGTATTGCTTTCTGTTTAGGAACATCATCTCTCTCAGGATCACCACCCAAAGAAATGTGGGTTTAATCTTCCCTTTTTGATGCAACAAAAGGAAAGCTGCCAACTCACAAACACCTCAACACACCTACTTCAGCACAGAGCATTCACTTATTCATCAGCCTCTGGGCAGCACAAAAAATTATGCCTTCTGACTGCTTTCAAATTAGATTCATAATTTCCCTGCAAAAGACATCTCATGGCTTTGACACTGGATACAGCAGAGAGAGTGAAGACATTACAGAAAACTGACCAATTTACCTTTTTTTTTTTTACTGGCTCACAGTATAATCAGCCCACTCACACAACAGGCAGAGCTTCTATTAGGCAGGCAGAGCATTTCAGGCTTTCAGAACACCTTTGGAAAAAGAAACGTGTCTATCAAGAGCAGCAATAACATATGTCTGCTTTAAGCCCTGAAATCCCTTAAAGGCTTGATGGGTAGAGAGGCACGTAGCACCACCTGCTAATCGCTGGAGCAATGCAAAATTCCTGCTCCAAGCCCAGGCACAAAAAGGCTCTTTGTATTGCACCCAGCCTGGGTGAGGCACAGAAGAGGAAAAGGACAACGGCGATTTTTCAGCTTTTAAACAGATTCCTAGTCCATGTGTAAAGAATTCAGTCTAGAAGAGTTGCAAGAGAAGAGGCTATTCATCTAAGGTTATACGAAGAGGTTAATCAATTTTGGCACTCACATAGGTTTTATTTCCTTACCCTGAATAACTGCTCAAGCCATGAGCAGTTTCACCAGTGTTACTGACTCAACGTGTGAGGGAGGGCATTCATTATGACTTAAGTTATTGAAGTCAGGACCTTAAAACTCCCATAGGTTTGTTTAATTTTGCTGACAGGGTAGAGAATTAAATTAGTTGACACAACATACCTGTTGAAAAACCATTATAGATGTAATTAAAAGTGAGGTGACTGTAGAAGCCATGTTTTACCTATACTACCCTTGTCTGATTGAAAGTCCCTTCTAGACAGAACACCTTAATTATCTTGGATATCATTGTTCTGAGCTGAGTTTTCTTTTTCCTGAACAATTGTTTTAGCAGTCTACAAGGTCCTCTTTGTCTGACAGTAGTCATAGGCACCACCATAAATGCACAGACTCTTTTAGCTGGTAAAGGTCAACTCGCAGCTAATGGATTTTCTTGGAAAGGTGTTCCGAAGCCCCTTGTGAAGAAAGAAATTACAACTATTGCCCAAACCAATTCTGATGTGACAGATGCAGCTCAGTTTAAAAAAAAAAAAAACAAAACCAAACACACACAAACTTATTCTACATACAAGAAATTTGTCACATAGTCCCCAACGTGAGAATAGTAGGGTAATCCCCCTGTAGTAACTGATGGTTCATGTTTATTGTCTGAATAAACCATCCAGTGCATTGACTTAACCCACGTAATTGAGGGCAAAAAAAATCATACCAGATTTTCCTATCTGAATTTATTCAAATTTATATATATTTACAAATCTAAGTCTTGACTGTTTATGAAATATCAGAGCATCAAACAGATGTCATAAGCTTTAAATAGGCAGATTTCACACATCGATTTTGCATTGAAATATTCAATCACCAGCATGGTGCAGTACACACTACATCTTCCAGGCCAGAAATAGCTGATGGCAATTATTCTAAGTTTCCAGTAGTAAGTTTTAAGTTCAGAGAAGCCTGGAAGAAAGCATTTACTGAGCAACAGACACACTCTGCCAGCAGATATCAGCAAGCTAAGAGAAGCATCAGTACAGGCTGGAGGGGTTTCTACAGTGAGCAGCGGGCATCCCCGCTAGCAGCGAGGGGAAACTGCAGATACCTTGTTTTGGCCATATCTCCTGGGCTTTGTCAATGACTAAAGACCATTTAGTTCATAAAACCCTCTGCAAAAGCTCTGTTTTCTTTCCTTCAATTGCTATATGTCCCCGGAGAATACAAATATGAAGCGTAGTAATCGGAAGCTGAAACTCCACGGAGAGCACGGCTGAGCGATAGGCAAGTCCTAGAGATCGATACTGCCGCTGCAGGTGCCATTCCCGAGCTGCCGCACCAGGGAGAGCAAGCATCAATCTGTACCTGGCAGCCCTGCCTGCAGAGCTGCAGATGGGGATGATGACTAGAGCCATGACAGCTCAAGGAATGAAATAAATTTAAAAAAAAAAGTGTCTCACAGCTCCAGATAGGAAGTTTCAATGGAGTTGTTCCCAATCAGATGCTCAGCTAGGACTGGGAAGGACAGGGCATGCAGGTTTTAAATAAGCTCCTTGCAAAATTGAATCACCATATTGTTTGAAACACCAAGCTGGAGATACTAAACCAGAAGGGAGCTTCTTTATTCTCTTAAAAGAATTTAAGAAGAGACTCACACCTACAAGCCTGAGCCTTTAAATCCAGGGTTGGCACCTGATTGAGACCAGCTCCCCTGAAGCAGAGCTCCTGGGAACAGCCTGCTCCTCTCATTACGATGCTCAATTTGGGTACTTAAACACACATTTAGAGATCTACCTTCAGGCCCCAACCTACCTGAGGTATAAAGATTAGTAAATCAGATTGCTTTTGAAATCTCCCACATTTAAGCCAAGAAAAACAGCAGATTGATTGCAGCTGGAGGTGAGGGAGCTGCCTGGTACTGCTCAGGGCCAGGCATGTAACAGCAGCCTGAAGACACCCCCAGGAAAAGCAGCATTAATAGGGGCTGATAGAGCATCCTGTAAGAAACAATTCTTATCCAGTGCCATCTTTTTATTTACTAGTAGGGTCTATATTCCCTGTGGACATCACTATATATAGCAACCTCTACAGCACACACAGCGCCTTTAACCAGGTGTGCTGAAAGGAAAGACAGCAGCAGGATAAGACAGAAAAAGAAAATACTTCCATTCAAAGGAGGCTGGTAATTAGTGAATTTATGAGTACAGTGACAGCATTCCTAGACTGAAATATCAGAGAGAAGATATTAGACCCTTTTCTGGTTAAGTTAGTTTATTCTAAATTCCAAGTTCTTAAAAAAAACCTGTCTATGGACATATAAAGATAATGCTTCAAGATAGATTTTTTCCTTATTAAATTGATCTGCCCTTTTTATCTATTCCTCTAAGACCAGTAAATGCTTCATATCTTGCACTGCATTCAGATTTTGTTCTGCAGCTTAAGATACAGGAGCTGAGTGCCCACCAGAGCTAATAATAAGTAGTCCTTCTGTGTTCCATTAATCTCTCGACAGCTAAAAAAAATTAAAAGTGGGAGTACTGTCCACTTCTGAAGGGGAGCAGTGTCAAAGCCAAGGCTGCATGGAACAGGCTCTGCTCAGTGCCACACTTTGTGTGATTGCTACAAGAGGGTCAAGTAATCAAAAACATTGAAAATACTTTATTCATTTCACATCCCACAGCTCTTGACATCCCTTAAGCACAGCACTGGGGTCCAGACAAATCACAACGACGGGATGTCCACTGCACAAGCTGCCTGCATCACCTTGGGATGACTGGAGCCCTCGCAGCTTGTACACTCATCTCCAAACCCCCCAGCTGAGGAGCATTCCAGTTCCTGGAGGAAATGCTGTTTCTAAGGCTTGCTCACCTTGAGGTTGAATAAGTAAATCAAGCCCCAGCTGAAGCAGCTTGCTGGAGGACAGGTGTGAAAAGCAAAGTTTATTGCACCTAACAAGTGTTCCACCAAACTGTCCAATTGCAAGAGAGTCACAGGAGGCTGAGTTTAACTTGTTACTGCTTCATTAGCACCTTAACGTTTAGTACATCACAACACCTGTGCTGATAGCTCATGACTAAAATGCAGACACCATTTAAACTCATTTGCACACTGAAATTCAGTATTTGTTCACTATCAGCTCACCTTCATATGCATGGGCAAAGAGGACCAGGTCTGCACAGCATTATACCACCAGCCTACCACTGGCACAACAGTGCTCTGAGCTCTGCATCTCCTCAGAGAGGTCATAGAACGGGCTGGGACGACGCATGAAAGTCAAGAGTTGTTTTCATGTGCTGCAATGCAAAAATTACTTTTTTGGAGACAAAAAACCCCACCCTTGTCCTTGCAGTGAAAAAAAGTTATTTGAGGAAGAAAAAAAAGAAAAAGCTTTCAGGCTTTCATCATTAGCAATAAACCCTTGGAAGATCTAGCCATACTCAATAAGAGTCTTTAGATAAGGCAAATCTAAAATAACTTTAAAAAAAAGCAGAAGCTTGGCCTCAATTATTTTATAGTTTCTATCAATAAAAGTAAGAAATCCTGGGGGATGACAGAAAGCAGTAGGTGATTTAAAGGGTGTAATATCTCTTATTTTGCCCAAGAAAAAGCTTTTTATTAGTTTCGCTATTGAGCAATTTTTAGAGGTGAGAGGAAAAGACCAGAAATGAATCAATGCAATAATTCTGAAGGAAAAGTCAAGTTTAATAACAAGCAGATGTAATGTATGAACAGGTACAAGAGAAACCTTCAAGATGATAGTACTGTGTCAGCTTTTGACAAGACACGGTTGGAAGATTATATATTGCATTTTGCATCAGTTTCTGTTAAGTGGGTACAGTGAAATTGCACTGTTCCCCCTTGTCTCTTTGTAGCATGCCTCTTTGTTAGATTAAAGCAGCTTTTTTTAAAAAAGACTTATAATAGTGCAAAGAAGTCATTATACCTGTGGAAACACCAGCCCCACCACTGCTTTTATTTACAGCAAAAGGAAAGGAAAAATGCAGATTGAGCTGAGCCAAAGTGATAAGAATCCACACACAGAGGATATGGGACTTCACACAATGAAGCACGTTCTGTGCTGCTGCTACACACAAGTCAGTAGAGGAGTTTAAATGCTGCTTTTACAGGTCGACTGCCAAGAATCACACCCACCCCCCTCCCCATTCCACTTATTTCCTTACTCTCTTTTTTGCCACTTGACTTGGACTCCAGGTCAGGACAAGAGAGCAGGGACAAGTACATACAAGAGAACTGGGGCCATATCACACAACTAGCAACACCAAAGGCACAGAAACTCACCAGTTCCCAAACTCCATTTGCTTAGATCAGGTGCAAAGATAAAAGGATTTTTCTTTCCTCCAACCTTTTGAACTGAATCCAGACCCCATTATAAAGCCTAGAAGCTCCCCATTTCCTAGGTCTCTTGGTTCAGCAGTTTTCTTCACAAATTACTTGTTTTTTATGTAGTTGTGAGCTGTTCTGGCACTCCTGATAAAGCACTTAGTTCCAGTAAGCTAAGCTTTGTATCACATTTGTCCCTGCATGAGAGCTCTTGGCTCTTCTCAGGCCCTGCATGCTCTTACAATTAAATCACTAACAAATACACAACCTACTTTAATCCACTTCTAAGGTGCAGAAATACAAGTAAACACCAAGACAGACATCTTACAAATAGACAAGGTACCTCTGTGTAAGCTTATAAGATCCAGTAGAAGACACATCCTTGTAGCAGGCAGCTCAACAAGAAGCAAACATCCTTTATCAAGGGGGATCACTCAAGGATCAGACACAAATCTTGAAAAACACTTAAGAGCAAGTCCAACTCACCTCAAAAACTGTTCCTCCAAGCCCTTCCTCAGCACTTCTCCCACCAAACCCCTCCTCCTCCTGCAGTGAGCCTTAACCACCTGCTAAGCCCCACTCTCTACAAGATGCAGGTGATACCAATTTTCTGAGGCCCCAGCAGTTAGCCTTAATGGGTTCCACCTGTCTCTAGAGCTCCAAAAGAATCTCCCCACAGCCCATGTTACTATGCATTTAATCTAGGAGTACTAAATTTTCATAAAAACATAGAAAGGGATGGGTTGGAAGGGACTTGAAAGACTATCCAGTTCCAACCCCATGCCATGGGCAGGGACACCCTCCACTAGCCCAGGTTGCCCAAAGCCCCATCCAACCTGGCCTTGAACACTGACAGGGATCCAAAGGCAGGCAAAGCTTCTCTGGGCATCTTGTACCAGTTTCTCACTATCCTCATAGAGAAGAATATTTTCCTAATCTAAATCTTCCCTTTTCTAGTTTAAACCTGTTCCCCTCATCCTATCACTCCATGCCCTTGTAAACAGTCCATCTCCAGCTTTCCTGTAGGCCTTGGAAGGCTGCTATAAGGTCTACCTTTTCCAGGCAGAACAATCCAAACTCTCTTAGCTTGTCTTCACAGGAATTCTCCGTCCCTCTAATCATCTTTGTGGCCTTTCTCTGGACTCATTCCAATCAGCCCCCAGCAATTACTGCCTTCACAAGCTAAATAAACTACACTGCTCAATGCTTTTAGTTGAATTCAGTAAATACTTCAGATCCCACAAAGTCACTGTGACCACAGAGGAAAGCCTTCCAATTCCCTAATATGTCCCTAATAAGTTTTCTTAATAAAGGGTAGGGGGGAGAGGGGTGGGAGCAACCCAAAAAATCAACCTACCCAAAAGAATATTATCTGAACTTAGCAATTACGAAAAGAAAATATAAACAAAAGGAATGAAGTTCATCTGCTTCAAAAAAAATACCGACCATATGATAGTCAAGCACCATCTCACTGAGAAGTGAGTCAGGGAGTCGGATAGTAAGTCCAGGTCAACTGACAAAGAAACCTTCTCAGGCTGAAAATACTAAATGATCTGGTTTATGTGTTTTATGATGAATGGTGGAAGAGAGTGGATTAAGTGGGACACACAGACCTGATTTGAAATTTTTCTAGGAGAAAAGATATAGTGACTGCCTAAGCCTTTTCCATACAATGAAACAGCATGGCAGTTATTCCACTACAGCTTATCAGTCACACACGACAAGATGCCAGGATGTTTCCTGTGCCTGAGAGCACAGCAGAATGTATGAGGTGGAGAGATTGTGGTGAGCCAGTGGGGCTGCATTTCTTGCTGGTGACCTGAACATACCAAAGCTGGTGACCAATCCAAACCAGAGATTGGTAGAACCAGCGATTCCATTGTTTTTCTGCCTCATATCTGTGCACTTAACAGGATGCTGTCCCTTGCAATGTGCATCTTCATGCCCACCATACGTGAGGATAGAAAGGTTTACTGATGTGCTTAAAAGCAGGGGTTTAAACTGAACTTTTACAGCAGGTGAAGGGCAGAAGTCGCTCGCTCTGTTCTCCTGGGTGTGCTTGGAATTGATATCACTTAATTTCACGCATTTGGGGAAAAAAAGTAATTAATAGTCTTTAGATGGCATTTTGGAACTTGTAATATGCCTGGAGATGCAGCTTTGGCTATTCTTGTTGAACAAGCACTACTCTCCTGAGCATTGTGCCAGTATTGCCAGCCTGGAGTTCAACAACCCTAAGCCAGAAGCTTCAGAACCATGAGATTTCAATTAAAAATTACAATTCTTTACTCTTTGCCTTCTGATTCTTATTTTCATCTTCAAGTTTCAGTCAATGCTTCCTTGCAAGTTTCTTCTTCACAATCCCAAGAGTGTAACAGAAACTGAAATTCTTGCCTAAGTGCCAAGAACTGGAAACTGAGACCTTAAGCAGAACACTAAATACTGTAACAAAGGCAGAACTTGTGAAGTCTGAGCAATTCCTGTTTCCGTAACAGGCTTATGTCTGAGCTTTAGGAAGTTCTTAATGATGCAAAATTCACAGCTAAGGTGTCTCAAAGCTACTCCCAGGCTTATCATTCTTGCTGCAAGCTTTGAGATCCCCACTGAACATAACTGGGAATTCATATGGTGACTTCAATGGAGCTGTGCTGATTGACACCAAAACCTGATCTTAAAGTTCACAAGCAAGAGAGGCTACCTTTGGTAAAACTTCTGTTCAGAGCTAATAAGAATCTTGGAAGTGCCTGTTTTTTACCCATAAAACAGGATCTAAATACATCTGCACCTTGACCTCACTTGTCTTGAAATTTCTGCACTTCTTTTGATAACATCAAGTTCCAGCACTTCAGAAATATATTTCCCAGTCCTTCTGGGTTCCTGCTTTGGTGACAAGCTTCTTCCTTTGATCTCGGCATAAGAGTTTTCTCTGGCATGCTCTTTGCTCCCACCTTTTTCTGGTCTACTTCCAAGAACTGAACATTTTTAGTTCTCCCATTAGATTTTACCTTTGGTGTATTTTGTTTTATTGGAACTGGCAACACGGTACTATTTAAACACAGCTCCATCTGTCAGAGTCAAGTCCTGCAGGTAGGGTGTCATGTTTGATTTCATGTTATCATTTGTTGTGTAGTCAGAGATAAAGAAAAAAAAATGTTTACTATAAAACAGTTACTTTTATGAATTCCTTCGAGAACTCTTTTTCTGTTGTTGCAGGCCCTACGTGTGTCTTTATGGAAACAACCCCTTCAACACTGACAGAGAGAAAACAGAAGGGGTGTGCTTGGTCTGGCTGCCTTCATTGTGTTTCCCTCTGCTGCTCTCCATGTCGACTGCATGTCTTCAGCATGTATATGAATTTGTATCTTGGCATCAGAGATGATGGAAAACACTGTAGGCCTAAAGTAAAGCTGGCCTTTTGGAGACTGAGATTTCAGATTTGAAAATGAATGTACTTACATTGCCAGCTCCAGAGCTGTTGTCCAGTATGAGGTTACATCTGACACTGGAAGAAGAGATACAGTCAACTTTTATCCCAGCATGGTAACAGTTGTACTTTGCAGTCAGTGCTTACTAAGCAAAAGGGGACTAGGTGGGAAGCAAAGCCTAATAGAACCATCATTTACTGGAGCCTTTCTGGTGCACATATAAAATAGATCTGTTGGACATGATTATTTCCTTCGTGTCCAACAGATCTATTTTATATTAGATCGGCACTGCTTCTTCTGTTCACTTCTCTTCTCAAAGTGATGTAACCTCTAAAAATCTCAAAAATATGATGCTGACTATAGTCAAGAGATATTTAAGACAACATATATAGAAACCTCTACAACCCGCCCCCGTGCTTGTGTTCTCTTTTCTTTCCACAAACAACATGCACATTTCGCCTCACAGGTCTCCCTGATCACATTTGTTTGGGAAAAGCATTGCATGCACATTTTAATTTTGCTTTACCTTTGGCATTGCATCAACATGGGTTTTATTCTGCCACCCAGAAATGGCAGTTCATGTCTAAGTGACTCCCCTAAGCAGTTCTCCGTTCGGTTGGTTTTTTCCAAATGGCAGCATTAGGGTTCTAACCTGATGATTTCTAAGGAAAGATAGACCTGCTATCTATCCCTCCTCCACAGCTTCCCCCAAGGTGATGGTGTCCAGGCCAGCTTCTCTCATGTCCTCCACAGCTGAAGAGTGTTCAAGTGCTGACAGACAACCCACAATGCAAAGGTGAGAGATCCATTCACAAAAACACTTCCCAAGGGACAGTTGTGTGTTTTGTCTGAATATTAGGATGGGCTCGAGCAAGGCAAGGTGGGCTGTTAGCTCTCTGTGGAGTAGGTGGTAGTAGAAGGAGTAATGATCCTGCTTAGGCTCTCTGGCAGGGGCTGCGCAAGAAACACTGCAGCTCTCCTGCTGTGAGAACCCAGCAGGACACGTCCAGAGGGACCAAGAGGAGGCCGTAGATGCACATGGGGACATGGGTTGCAGCCAGAGGGCTGTGAGAGCTGTGCTGCAGTTGGACACGCCACCAGCTAACCCCAGCACCTGCTTCAGCCCGGCGAGCCCAGCCTGGCTTGTCACTTCTAACAGCAAGCAGCTGGGAAAGGCCACGTATTAAATAGAGCTCCTCCACTCAGGAAACGTGAGGCAAAAATCTGAAGCTTACATTGACACCAGCACAACTGGCCCAGTGCTAGGCTCCACACTTTTAGTGCAAATACTGTTCTGTGTCAGGGGGAGGAATCAGTTGAGCCCTCTGCTACTAGCTCTGTCGTCATTGTAAGCACTTTTCTGTGCTAGAAGCAGCTATTGCAAATGATCCATGATTTTTTTCTGGAGCAGCCATAGCCGGGTTCTCTACTCTCACTGGAATGTAAACTGGCAAAGCAGACACATGGAGTGGGCAGAACACAGGACATGCACAGGAACTCCCAGGAACAACTGTATTGAGGGTTTGGGGAGAGCTGGCATGCTGGACGTTGCAGAAACAGCACAAAGAAATTACGTTCACAATACAAAACAAGAAGCAAAAGTACGCATGGATAGCTCCTATCTTCACATGTACCCAGTGCTCCCATTTAAGCCTCCAGATTAGAGCAATCCGGCCTTGCCAGGAAGACTGTTGGGATTCCTGAGACTGTGTTTTCTGGTCTATTAAACTAATCCTCAGCCATCTGCCTTCTTGGTTAGCTGGTGGCTGTCCCGCACACACGGAAGGACTTACAGACACCTGGGAAATTCTCACTCTGGAGCAGCAGCTACCAGAAATGCATCGGACACAGCCTGCAATGGCCCCAAAGCCCTAACCTGGCCTGCAGTGTTTCAAAAGCAAAAGGAGACAACAACAAACTCTGGGTCATGTACAGTTCATGCAATAAGCACTCGAGTTGATAGCACAGCACTGGAATTAAAGAGATCTTTTGTTTTGTTTGCCTGCTTTGTATTTACAGCTGCAAACATCAAAGGCTGACTCACGCACAGACCACCAAGCACATTTAAGTACCAGGATATGCTAGAACAGCTGCTGCCTGATCCAGAGAATCATCCTTCAGGGCTATTGTCAGTAACAATTCTGTAATTTATATTGATGGCAACGCAGGGAAACAGAACCGACTGTTGTTCAGGCAGTAGCAGCCCTCAGCCGGACAGCTTGTCTTTCTCTGGAAGCTGTATAAATCCCCCTCCAGTTCTGGGAAGAATGGAAAAATGAAAGATGAGAACTGGAAAGCAACTGAGTAGGAGTACATCCCACACGGGCATTGGTAGATTATGGGCTACAGTGCATTCCCACTTGATGGATGCAGTAATGAATTTTGTAGTTGACAATCAAATGCATGTTGCAATGGTTTGGACAATTCCTGTAGGCTTTAAGTAAGACCACTTCTTTAATGGATCAAAGAGTTCATTTTCTGCTGCTTCATACATGGTGTGTGAGCAGCCCCCGAGAACGCCTCTCCTGTGCACTTAGGTGGCCCAGCCTATGGACATGAGAGACCAAGTGTGAACTGTTCACTCTGCCACCTTCCCATTTCACAGATGATGTCTCCTGCACAGTCAGGTGCCTCTTCTCTGCTCCGCTGGCTGCAGACAGGCTCAGAGCACCCATCCCTGTCCTCAGGGAGAGCTGAGCTAAGGATTTTACTGAGGCCGAGCCGGTTTGAGCACCCACAGTCCCACCTGTGCCTCGGTCACCCAGATTACATGAGCTAATGCTTGGGTTTGCCTCAGACCACCGCACCCAGTGTTCAGATCTTGAGATAACCCTTTTGCTTCCTCTTAAATAACATGGCTGGCGACTGAATCAGGATTTCATGTGAGACGTTCGCCTGTAGCGATGTATGTGCCTGATATCTCTGGAGAAGTCTGTGACAGACTTGGTATTTGAGCGTATTCCCCACGGTGCATGATTCCATGTGCAGTGTCATGGCTACAGATCGTGACATCACACCAGGTGACTAATTCCCTGCAGGAACGGTACCAAACACTAGTGGAGGGTTTCCTTTAAGAATTGCTTTGTGATCTTCATCCTTACCTTTCTTTATTCAGCTTATCTTCTTGCTTTTGTTTCACTGCAAGTCATCTTTCCCCATTTTATAGCCGCTAATGCCCAAGACACCTCTATTTCCAGGCAGTGATGAGCTCCTCCCCATAAGTATATTTCGTCTCCTCTTTCTCTGCAGCTTTTGACTCTCTGCTGCTCAACCAACATGGGACTAAAATAACGAGAAAAGAATTTTTAATCATACTGACAGTTCTGGGAGTGCTTCAGTTGCCCTGTGATTCACAGGCAGAAACCCAAGACTCCTTCCCAGGCTCCTGAAAACAAAGAAGCTGCAGCTCCCCCACGCACTTCTCAGTTTGGAGTAGACAGTGGTGAGGAGCTCAGCCTATAGGTAAAACACATGTAAAGCGGGTCTGTGGGGATAAAACCACGTCAGGGGTACAGCTTTAATTCTAGATATGAAGCAGTCCACACACGAATTGTATGTCCTTCCTACTCCACAGCCATTTTCTTTCCAGATTCCTCTCCATTTCTACCCATCCGAAAGTCTTCTCTATGCTAAGTCAGAGGAGACTGTTTTGGTAGAAAGATGTATATTCCTTTAATCTTACATTTCCCCTCCCCTTCCATTTACCTAAGCACACAGGCAGTTTCATTCCTTTCTTTTTTTCACACATATGTGCTCAACCCCAACCCTGTCAGCCTGCTCAGTTGCTGTGCAGTTACCATGAATTAATTCCCACCCAGGGCTTGCTGTTCATAAGTTCTTTGATTTCCCCACTCAACTTTTCACCAGAGTCCCCCCCAACCTCAGCATCCAAAGAGGCAGAGCACCTCCCAGCAATTACCCATTGGAAATAATAACATGATTAAGGGTGGAAAAGCTGGTTAGAACGAGGGATGAGTTGGCTGCTTCCACGTGGAGCCTATTCAGCAAAGTCAGTACCAGTACACGTTATACCCTGCTGTCCGTGCTTCAAAGCTAAGAACACTGGGTCAGAGTTAGATACAAAGTTGTAAGTCAGATTCAGAAAAGGAACAGGAAGGAAAAAGAAGAATGCTCACTGAATGTGGGGAGCTGTTTCCTCCTGAGAGCTGTAAAGTTAGACCCCAGGTTTGATAGTGCAGTAAAAACCTGTTCTCCTGAAATACCCACATTTTTAAAGCTAACAAAAGCCAAAGGGATATCTCAGACCCAAAGCTGGTTTCCAGTTGGACAGTAGTTCAGTGATCAGCATTTTCCTAATCCTGAAAGAAGAAAATAAGGATGATGTAGAATATGTGGAAGCCTTTCACAGATTATAGCAATTCATGGAAACAGAGCTGTCTGTTCTTCACAGGAAGAAGCACACTCTTATATGACTGACATCATGTCCATAAAATAAATTAGTCATGCATTAGAGACTTCCTTCTGTTCCACAGGAATCCTTTCCCACTCTTCCTGCTACAGGAAGGATTCTCAAGCCACTGATAAATAACTGCATTGGATGCAGAGAATTATTCCAACACCGTTTTATCACATAACCCACGGTGACAGCGGGCTGCTCTCTGACAAGAAGCAGCAGGACCAGCTTGCAATCCACAAAACATGTAATGTTTCGGGAGGGAGAATGAAAAATCGAACCTACATGATGCTTTTTCTCAAAACTGCATATTTCTTCTTTATTTTTCTCTTCCAAGTCTCTTTCTGGAGAACTGTAAATTAAAAAAACTTCAGGCACAGCAGCCCTTTGGTCTGGCACGTAGAGCTTGCTCACTCACTCAGTGAAGCAAATGAACAGCCCGGGCTTTTATTTATTCCTGTCTACCTTGTAGGTATATCCTCCATTGGTTTAAATAATACCAAGTGTATTGTGATTCTACTCTTGCATCAAACCCTCACATATTGTTTTAGATAGGAATTCCACTGTAATATCTTACATAGTGATAATTATTACGATTAGCATTTCCTTTTTGATGACTGCTGATCTGCCTGTCAGGAGTACAGATAGATTTTTTTCATTTGTTTGTTTGCTTCATTTAAAATAAATGTTTCCCAGTTCTCAGGAAAGCAGAATCTTTCAGCATGCACTAAAATTTTGGAAAAAAAAATAAACAACAACAGCAAATTACTGTGAGCAAGGAGTAATAGAGTATCTGCTGAAGCAAAAGGGAAAACAGTGAAAAATATTGGTTACATAAAAAAGAACTTAATTTCTGTCCTTACTAGGAAAATGTTAGCAGTTTTTAAAATGCTGTGGATTTCATAATTAGTGGTGCTCATAAATGCAGCAACATTCCTTTTGTACAAAACCCTGGGCTGAGGCAGTGAGGAGAGGTTGGAAACACTTTAAGAAAGAATGAGATCAACAGAGTCATTGGGATGAATGGCATTCCTCTGTGACATGAAGCCTGGACACTAGTGAAGAGCTCCCATTATCAGAATGGCTCACATACACCTCCAACTCATTAACTCCATTGAAATCCCCCAAATCATACTGCCATGTAAGTGCTCCGCTTTAATATTACACCTTTCCCTTTTTACAAGGTAAAGACAGAACTTGTGCTTTTACACCAGGGTTTGTGCCAGGGAGAGGCAATAGATGACAGCGTGGTTCAGGATCTGGCCTGGAGACACTCATCAGGGTCAGTCTCCATCCCAGCATCACTGGGCAAGTCCAGAGGAACAAGGCAGGTCCAAGGTCAAGCCAGGAAGCCAAGTCAGCAGTAAATGCTCTCAGGCTGTGTGCTACTATATATATGCCACAGACTGCTCAATGCTAAGCCACCTAAAAACAACTTATCCACTATTTTTAGGATTATATTTGTTTTCACTATGTTTAATAGCTCATAGTAGATTAAGGTCTTAACTAAATTACACCTTAATTGCAAAAAAGGAGGAGGGTCAGCACTGTGACTTTGCTTCCTATGTGCATTAGACAAGAACCACAAACAGCTCTTGGACACTTGTGTGCATCACAGACATGCCATAAAAGAAACGAGAAATCCCAGATTCCTTGAGAGTCCAGAGTGAGGATGCTTGTCTGGGTTGTAGGAAATCCAGGATTAATTTTCTGCTGTGCCATTCTCCAATTCACCACAGCTCAATGCCCTAACTCAGATCATTGTGACTGCTCCGGGAAACATCAGCCAACTTTGGAAAATGCTTTCCCAAAAAGGATTGTCTAAACTTGCACAGTTTCAGGCAGAGGAGGCTTTTCCAGATATTTTCACTTTTATCAAGTTGGGGGTGCTGTGAGGGGGAGTAGGAATTTCTTTTAAAGAAAACTAATAACTTAAAAGAAAAGATTCTGTGGCAGCTCTAATTCCTACGCAGCATAACTCACAGCCTACATGGGCAAGAGAGATGAAGAATAGGAGAAAGAAATAATTATTCCTTGACAGGAGTGACACAGAGAGGTAAAGTGACTTGCCCAGTATAAATCAGCTGGGTAACCATCTAGTTAGCACCTTACTCAGAAGGCTATTTAAGCTTTTTAAAAGCATTCCTCTTACTTTCCATCCCATATAATAGGCACTAGACAGCTGCCTGCATTCTCATAAGCGTGAATCTTTAATTCTTCTTCTGTCATCTGTTTTAAACAGCAGAGTATGATTCTGCTGTGATAAACTTCTGGAATCATAATATATAAATCTGTTTGTGATTTGTAAATGTCAGTACATACGGTACTCAGGCATTTGATTACTGACTGCCTCAAGCATATAAACTAGCATATTAAAACCTTAGCATTCTTGTCAGAATTAACTCATCTTAATGCTTCTAAAAACATCTCTCCCATGCAGAAGTAATTCTTTCAAGGTTTTTAAAATATTCTTTCATTTAAGCTACTCCACTTGTCCTTGTACGTGGCAGAATTTATTTTAAAAAGACCCAGTTGACAACAACCTCACAAGGTTATGTGCTTAAAGTATTGAACTTCTTAAATTTTGAGGGACAAATATGAAACAAGCAGAAGTCTAAAAGTCTTCAAATAAACCCCAAAGTCATATATCAGCATTGCATGCAACTCCAACATCTGCGAATATAAATAGATACTCAGGCTAAAGCTGTGAAGAAGAAAACTCCCTCCTTCCCACCTGACAAAATTTCAAATATTCAAAAAAACGTAGCAAAGAAAGTTCATCTAATCTCTGCTGGCAAAAGAGCTGCTCTCTCCTTAGTTATTCATCTCCTGCTCATCTTGTCGTTTCATAGAGCCGCCTCTCATCCTTCTTACTCAGATTCTTCTTGGTGGAACTCACCTTTGCCTTCTCGCCACTATCAGTGAATGGCTTCTCAAGCAAAGCCTTTTGGTTCAGTACAGACAAAAAATAAATATCATCTTCAGCTCCCCAAGCTTGCAATTTGAAGTAACCTCCATGTACCTTTTTTTTTTTTTTTTATACTTTCTGTATATTCAAAAATTGGCACTTCAAGCACCCCACTGCTGCCACAAAGAGATGCAGAGCAGTGCAAAGCTTCAGTGCCTCCGCTTCACAGAGGCGCAGACAGCGACAGACAGATAAAGCACCTTCTCTATTAAGACCTGCTCAACTCCATGTGTCCCAGCCTGTTCTCTCTCCTTACACTGCTTCAAGACAAACATTATAAAGTTACATAGTGCAGTATGAAACCATTTAAAGTATATAACACAGGTAGGTACTACCTATTTTTTTCTAAGGCTTGATTTCTCTTTTTCTTGTCTAATCAGAGCTACATTTTGCATATTGGAGTTTAAAACTATTTTTCTCAAAGCTTATGCAGTGAGAGGAGGATTAAGTACTAACTAATGAAGGTGAAAATGTATTTTGAACCTAAATGATGTAGCATTTCCAGAAAAACAATCTCTCTTGGAGTAATGTAAAAAAAATTAATCAATAGACTGTATTACAAATCTGGAAAAAAAATTTCTGTAACTTCCAGGAAGTTACTCATTGTTTTATTTTATGGTTTGGGTTTTTTCTTGTTTATGAATTTTTATTTTGAGCAATAGCAAGGCAATCCCTTTGCCCACCTAATTTAAAACAGGCAGTATGACACACCTCTGGAGAAGCCTTCCTACTGAACATTCTCTTGGATTTTATTTTAATGGTGGGTTGCTTTTTTTTTTCCAAATGAAAGCAAGGGTTGGCTAACAATATAACATCGTTTTAACCAGCTGACTAAAATTCTGCAATTCACAGAAGCCTCACTGGATCCCAGAAGACAACAGTAAGAGTCCCTCATACTCACTTTCAATTAAATGAGAAGCTGTGGGAATCCTACTACTCTGCCATGGGATAGTGGAAGGTGTCCATGGTCAGTGCAGTATGTAATTAGTAAGAAACATGACTTTGGAGTATACTGTCAGCACCCTGCAGCGGGAAATAGAGGTTCAGAGCTGCCAGCATGCCCCATTTCTCAGGTGCTGCATGGAAAGTATACTCCACTGTTGCTTGGGGCTGAACAATGAACAAGGGTGAATTTACATGTGTGTTTTTTTATTCTGTTTTTCTGATGAAATGAGAACTAGAAATTGCAGTCTGACACAATATTAATGGATGCATCCATGTATATGTTCAACTGGCTAGCAGAAGGATATCATCTGTTTGAAAACAAACCACAGCAAGTGATAAAGCAACAGCTAAAGGTTTGAGAGATCCAGTCATACCTGTATATCCAGCAAGGCAGGAGGTTTTCCACAGGAGTCTGAGGAATTAAAAGTCTGTTGCAGATGGCTTTGATCCTTGCCACTTTGTGTGCCTCCGTTCTGCTTCAATAAGATGAATATAAATTGACATCCTTGGTCTATAAGGCGTGCTGATCACTGCGGTGCCTCCACAGCTTCAACAGCATCTTCCTAGGTAGGGAGAAAATGTTTCAGATCTGGTACAGAGACCTCTGCACACTCCAACATGAAATTCTTGCAATAGCTCTCTTCTTTGGTTGTCATAGCAAAGGGCACAAGTTCAGTCTGGACAAACTAAGTAGAAGGAGGAGGTGGGAAGATGAGGTGTGAAACAGAGGTGGATGTTCTGAAAATTAATATTGAAGCATTGCAAAGTCAGCTCGTAAAACCTGTGATATTTCCCTCTTCCCTCATGGATGCAATCAGTGCCTGGTAAGGCCAAGCTTTGTTTACCCCCTTGACATAAGGAACTGTTGCACGTGCCCAAACAAGGTATACAAATCACACAAAGGTTTCAAAAATGAAGAAAATCTGCCTCCAGTTTACTGCTTGCACTCCCAAAGGAACACAGCAGAGACCCAGGCATTATGTAGTCAGACACATGATACCTTTCCTGCACAGACAAGCTGCAAACAGCATTTCTAAAGGAAGTGCAGCAAGGACAAGCATTAAACTCCCACACAGACTTGGATTCAGTTCTAGTCCATGGACAGAGGCTTCTCTCTGGCCTGCAAGGGAATATCTGCTCTGGTGGCTGGAGCACCTCCTGCTTCTTCTTCACTGACATGTGTGTCTTCATAGTTTTTCTTCACACGTTTTCTCATTCCTCTCTCTTCTCCAGCTGCAGTTATGTAGATTTTTACCCCTTCTTAACTCTGTTATCCCAGAGGTGCCATCACTGATGGGCTCAGCCTTGGCCAGTGGCAGGTCTGTCTTGGAGCTGGCTGGCATCAGCTCTGTCAAACACAGCAAGTCTCTAGCAGCTTCTCACAGGAGCCACCCCTGTAGCTACCCACTACCAAAACCTTGTCATGCAAAACCAACACAATGAATCTGATGAAGACAGCAGGACCCTCTGTTCTGCATGTGCTGCATCTAAAAGCTTGAGTCATTACCTGCAACATTTAACAGTTAGTTACAGGTTAAGGTAAATTAGCCTCTAGGACACATGGCTCATGTTGGTAATTTAAACCATATACTGCACTTTTTAGGGAGAAATTTTTCAAATTGCCATAGACATAATAAAGGGATCCCCAGTTATTACAAGCTGAGGCACATTAAGCACAATGAAAGCTACAGACACTGCAACTGAAAGAAAGGACTCATAATGTGAGTATCACTGCTTAGCCAAAATTTTAAATCCCTTAAAATCCAAATATCCTCAGGGGAGTGGATCTAGTCTGTTTGTAGTATTATGGAAAGCCTACAGTATCATCTGTTTCCTGTTATGTATTCTTTGTTAGTTCATTAAGGGATAACATACACTGTGCTTCCAACAATAAATCTAGGGAATTTATCCTCATTTCCTATGATCTTGAAAGATGGTAACTTCTCTGCAAACATCACAGACAGTAAAATTCCCAAGAGTTAATATCTCAGTTTCTAGGACTCCACAAATCTACAATCCCTCTATTTATGTATTTTCTTACTACTCTCATACTGTATCAAAGCAAACTTTTTTTTGACATGTATGCCATGAACTTTCACTGGGCTATCGAAAACCGATTTGATCATGTCAATCATCCATTCTTATAGACAGACAAAACCAGGCAAAGAAATACTAGCTCTGCTTCCTACACTAGACAGAAACTGATGACTAGAGAATATGCTGCACTGGAAAACATGTGTAAGACTTACAGAGAGGATCTCTAATCAAATGGAGCTCATTAGAGGCCACATACATATTTTAGATTTCATCACTGACCTTTCTGTGTTTGCATCAGGCTTTACTTACCCATTATTTGCACTAGCAGAGCCAGTACAAGTGAGGCCCGTTCACATGAAATTACCATTTCAGCAAAAATGCTAGGAATATTCAGAGAGATATTGATCTTTGATTTAGCCCTGCCCCCATGTGGTCTCTTATGTAGTCTATTAAAAGTTCCACTACCAAATACTTTGTAAAGTCAAGATATTTCTTGTGTATTTTCAGTTTTCCCCATCTGTTGGTTCTACAGTTTCAGCTTGGTGTACCTGCCCCCTCCACTCCTTTCCATTTCTTATTTTGCTTCAACTCTTTCTAACTGTGGCAATTTCTAGTTGTAGGTCCACACAATCTTCCCATGATGTGTCTATGACCTATGACTTAGTCACTGCATTTTGATAAGAATCAAGTTTGGATCAGCAGGGTTATCTGAGGAAGCTCTACAACCCAGAGAAAGCACAGCACAGCTGAGACACTGGACTGGAACAAGGTGTGGGACAAATTCTTAAGTCACTTCCTGTGGACGAGCCCTGCTCTTGGGCATCTCTTTCCTCCCCTGCATACAACCAATATAAAGTAGACAAACAGTAATCTGACTGGTCTGGGAAATTCTGAACAATGCTGCCCTGAAAAACTGAAAATCTACTTCATACATTCTTTTGTCCTGATCTGCAGATTTTTACCAAAACCAAATGGTGTTGGAAGTCGTAGCATGAAACAGACGGGCACGCTGTCCTGCATCAAGGCAGCATCTCTCTGTGTACTCAGAGATCCTGCCAGATGGCATACTCCCCAGCTTCATCCTTTTCTACCACATCAGACTCCATGTGAAAATGAAGAGAGGAAGGCTACAAGATCTGTTTATACCAGCACAGAAGAGGAAGACATCTTTGTCCAAGGGATCCACAGCTGAGGAGAGAAAGGAAGTGATGTGTAGATGAGAACTGGTGCAAGTAAACACCATTTGTCTGTCCTACATTAAAGCATACAAACACATCCAACAGTGAAATTCATGGCATTTTACAGTGAAATAGAACAATTATTGACAGATATGTAAAAAAAAATTGTATTTGAAACTTGAGGTTAGACTATGCAAAGGTTGATCTGTACTGGAATTTATAGACCTTGAATCAGAACATTCAAAGTACAAGTGGACATCTTCAGAAGATGTGAAAGGTAAATGGGACAAGGAAGCATACTTGCATATTTGCTGTACAAGCCTGGAGAGTCTCTGTGTCATGGAACTTGTTTTACACTACAACAGATGACCCCCCTGTACATAATAGAATATTGTGCTTGGAAAAGAACCCGTTGCTCACTGAAAAACTGTACATCTTCGATACGTACTGCCAAGTTCCAATCAATATCTGAAGCTATTTGCTTCTCCAGCTGTTCCACCAGATGTTTCCAGATAATGCCCATCCTTGGCTGACTAATACTATACATCTCGATGGCAGAAACACTTTTCAGAAGACCCAAGAGAAGACTTTCCAAATCTAGTACAGTATGAGTTCCCCCTCCTGTGTTTCTGCATTCAGGGAGAACAATGTGAGAAGAACCTCTGGGCTGCAGAGGCAGCTCTTTGAAAGCCAGAACTGCATTAACTTCTTAAAATTGTTCCCTGGTATGGATACAAACAGTATCTTACTGAACTCTTCACTGAAACTTGTGAACTTCAGTACTGTTTCCCTACATTCAAAGACTGCATTCAGATTCTCTAGCCCATATTAAGGTGTTCTGGTATCATCATCTCTGGAGACCTCATTCCTGCTATATCCCAGTCATATACCAACTGTACTTCTAAATAATGGTAAACTGTGATCATCAAAATAGTTTCCCATAACATGCAGAACATTTTTCAGACACCAACCTAAAAATGACATTCCTACCTTCTGTACTGTCCTCTTTATATCAGCTCTAAAACTAGAAACTGAGAGATGAAAATGCTGCCTCTGAGGTTGGCTGACCTTCTACTCTGGTCACCAGAGGTGGATTTTTCCTTTTTGCTAGCAACATACCTTTTTTCCCAACACCTCTGTAGTTCCATGCCCATGGATCTCTTTGCTGGAGGGATTCCACATTTCCTGATTTCACGTGGTATCGTTGCAGAAAGATTCTGCTCTCCATCCTCTGCTTTAGCTACTTCACACTGCTCCATGTCCAGTAGACTCTTACAATCAAGGATCCATGGACACGCTTCTCCCCCGGCTGCAGTTCTTCAGGAACATGATAACATCATGATGGCTTGAAACAAACAAAGCAGAGAATTTTCCCATATGATAAAGAGGATATCACTTTCCCCTTAAAGAAGTAGGTGATGTAATGTCCCTATGTAACCCTAGTACCAGACAGAAATAGTTATAAATAAGTACTTATGACTACAGATGCTGACTTCTGATGATAAACTACTTAATCATGAGCTAATGGCTCTCTTACAGTCAGTTATTCCGGTGCCAGAGTCTGCTGGCTCAAGTATCCATATATGCCCTTGTGTTAATTACTTTGACTAACTACAGGAGCAACTTATTAAATTTACTGATTGCACTGTCCATAAACCAATATTTTCTAATTCTTCTACATCAATAACCATAGTACTGCTCTCCATGGCACTGATAATTTTTCGTTGCCTTATATTGCCTTTGTTAAAATTCAGTGTAATTTCCCTATGCTTAGAGGGCCAACACAAAGATTCAGCAATTAAGTTGTGCACATGGCTTTTTATAGCCTTCTCCAAGGGGAAATATTTCTTCCAACACTAAGGTTTTAACATTTGGCAATCAGTAAAATAGACAAATATTAGATACCTCTGATATTTAGAGATATGGGATCATAAAAATACCTACTGTATTCCATTTACATCATCTTCCAATACCACTGGACCATTCTAACAATTGCAGAGATGTTGTAACACTTCTGGCATTATTAACAGTGCCAGTTTCAATGTGTTTCAAGAACAAGTTAAAGTCATTATCATCACCATGTATTAATACCTCCTTGATCTGTCAGTTATGAACAAGTGAAGAAGTCAAACATGTCCTCAGCATTAGTAATTTTAACTTCATTATATCTAGTAGCCAACACGTGTGTATCAGGAAATAAATTATTTCAGCCTGCTTCTTCAACAGTGTATTTTCCATCCTCTCCCATCACTAATTTCTAAATCTCCTGCTTAATCTCTTCAATTTACAACAGGTTATTACATTTTGGTCTTCCAAGACCACAAACTTAAATATCCTCTTTGCTTAGTGTGTCTTGAAGTAGACTAAAAATGTCACCCTTATGCCAGGTGCATTAAACTTTAGTCCCTCAAATCCAAAGGTAGTGGCTACCTTTCTCCACTTTTAATTAGTATAATTACTTATCTCTGTGCTTCACCAGTTACTGCTAGTAGAATCCAGGGAATGGAGTGATACAGTACTGCCTCTATTACTACAAGGTACCAAAGGCAAGATTTCACACTTATTTGAGAGAGAATCTGGAATGGAACATGACTCTCTGGTGTCTCTAACGCATTACCTTCCCTACATGTCATTCCCTTTAGCTCTGGATATAGTCATCTTGAGAAAGAGTCTATGGGGTAGCATAGCATTGACTGCTCAGTACAGGAGGGCTAAGGGGTCATTAAACACCTTGGTACCCAGTTCTGGAAGGAACACAGCTTAATTAGGATAAGGACCCAAGGCTTTGTAAGGTACAGTAACTTCCTCAGACTGTTTTATAGCATTGTAGTATTGCCTAGAATTTCAGCAGAGATTCAGTCCTCTAACCCCTTTGCAGTTCAAATCCCCCCATGCAGCATGCCTCATACTTTCACAGGAGCTTTCAGAAGGCAGCACCTGATCATACCTAAGCTGAGGGCACATTTCCATGGCCAAGTGTGAGATTCTGAAGAGCCATTTACCTTCATTTGGAGCAGGGAATGTAAAGAACAGACAGAATATTGGGATTTCAGAGATTTGTATGATAAAAATAGCAGTACATTTTAAAAAGTTGTAAGGTTATTTCTATTGCAAATAATTATGCTGTATTCCAAACCTGGGAACCATTTTGGAAGCATAAAACCAAAGAGCAATTTACTACCTTTCAGTTTTGTCACTAGGCTGCTTTTTTAGCAGGCACCAGAATATGATAGCTACCCTGTATCATCATGCAGCACAGAGTTTTGTGAGTCCGTGGTGTTCTGGAAGTAAGCCAGGCAATAAAATAATGAGGGATTTGGATGTGAGTCAGAAATAAATTACCCTGAATATTACAGAAGAAAGAAATAAAGAAAAAAGAAATATAATTGACCACACCAGAATAAAAAAATCACAATGTTTTAAAAATTACTGGTCATTTTTCTAGCACTACAGCTAGAAAAATATTGAAGAACCTAAACCCAAATGGCCTTATTTTCAGAGATTCAGAGCATTCATTCACAGAGCTGAAGCGGTTTCTGCTCAGTTTATATGCCATTTCTTTCCTTGCAAAAGAAATAATTTCCCACACTGCTGTCTGTCACCTCTCACAGTGTTATGACTACAAGCAGACAAAACCTTATGATGAAACAGATTTCTGCTGGAAAAGGACGATTAGCAAAAAAAAAAACAAACCAAAAAAAACCCCCACAATGGCAAAGGCTTGGTTTTTGCTAATTTTATAAACCTTTCCTTCTGGGAACCTGGGTCAGGCTTTTCAATTTTGGAGCAGATCCAACTTGCAAACATTTATAATGCTTCACCCAAGGAACCAGAAGCCTTATGAATTCCACTATGAACCAAACAATTCAGGGTCAAGGCAGTGCTTGGGATTTAATATGTCTAGTTTCCCTTGTGATCTTGAAAATTTTAAGTTTTCCACTCCAAGACACTAATATTAAACAAATTCTAAAATCTCAGGCCCACCAAAACCTGTATTTTCAATTGTGTCATCATGAGATCCAATTATTCCATTGTACTATTGTTTTTTGGAGAGAGGGTTTTCACCTAAAATGAGAGGAATCACATAGCTTTTGGTTAGAATGTCTTGGAGATCACAGGGAACATATCTCATTTCTCAAAATGAACTCTGCAGGCTATCAGCTACAAGCTTTTTTCCTCATGATTTTGGATTTCAAGTCTGGACCAGACATTTAAAAAAAAACATGGAAAGGAGCTTAAGACTCGCACCAGCTTTAGGCTGTAAGATCCAGTTTCCTTGTCTTTCTGTAGGCTCCTTAGGACCTCTTAATTGGATGCATAAAAATAATCATTAATATGTGAGAGCAGAGTCAGAGGAATCCCAAGACACATGTGTAAGCTGATTTGTAAGAGCAGAAGACAAACATTTATGTCTTTGTATCTATTTTTCTTTACAGAGAAATCACCTCTTGACAATCCACATTCAAAACAGCAACTGATGTGTTATGAAAATCACTGATTTACCTTTATTCCATTCCTATTCCTTAAAAAAGCCCTTCCACTCAATTTCACTTCAAGAATGGGGAAGCAACGTTTCCTAATTTATGCCATGAAGGATTGAGGAATATTGGGACCACCTATGAGAAAAAGCAGAAAACCTGCTACCTCTTCCCCCAGTCTACTTTGCCTGAAGACTGAAAAGCCAACACCATAACTTCCTTTCCAGACACTTTCTAAAGCTTGCTCTGCTTTACCTCCTCAACTCTTTGATCAAAACTATTTGCTAAAAAAAAATCCAAACCCCACAGAGTATTCACTTCTAAAACCTTCACTTTACAAATCTACCAACAAAGCCTCCAATGGCAAAAAGCAGCTCATCTCTCATTCTTGTAACTGTATTTGCATTTACATCAATCAAGAGTGATCAGAGAAACAGGGACCCTGCTGATCTTGTAAACTTCCCAGGAGATGTGCTAGAGGGAATAGCATGTGTCTGGATGGATATGTGTACCTCAGCAATCTCCAAAAACACATTAGAAATTAGCTAATACATAGCCTAGTTTGGAGAAAAATAACATCTTTTATATAAATTTTGTAAAAAAAAGTCCTCGGGTTGCATTTCTAAAAGAGGTTTAAAATGTTATCTGTGGATTTCTTTTTTTCCTGCTTCTCATTGATTGGCTGGGCTTTATATAGCACTGTGCATGGAAACTAGTTACAAATTGTTGTTAGCAGTAGAAGATCACCTGCCGTTAAGCTGCATACTGTGGATGCAAATTTAGCATGCTCATAAATGGAAAGCTTGAGAGGAGTACAGAATGTCCCTACAACTACAGCCTGGAATATTAATCAGTTTGAAATATATTTAGACTGTATGAGTTGGGATTAATAACATTGCAGAGATAATAGGTCTTCCTTCTTTAGATAATCGATCCAGGTTTTACTTCCTTACTGTTTTATCACTGTGTGGTGTCCCCTCTGAAATAAACGGGAGGTTCTGAAGTTCCCTGGTGAACAGCTTTAGCCACATTTCATGATCACTCATTTCAAGCGGTATTTGGATGGTATCTGGATGGTCAAAAGTAGCCCAGGGTGGGATTTTCAAAGGCTGGCTCGACATAGGCTCACTCAGGAAACCCTTTTCTTCCAGCCTCCCACATCAGGGCTGGAGATCTCAGCAACTTACCCAGGGTTGCTCTTCCTCACCACCCCAGCACTGACAAATTCTCCACTGCACATCACCATGGCTTCAGCAGGAAAGGCTGAAAGGAAGGAAGGATACCTCTGGAGTCCAGCAGTTACAGTGCTCTCTTGGAAAAAGGAGATACAGGCACACAACATTTCTTTGCATGCAAAGGACATGTGCTAAGCCAGGTTTCCTGATACATACAGCAATGCGTGAGGACACAGGGCTCATGCTCCCTCCTCTTCTTCCAAGTCTGGAAACTGAGGTCACAGACTAAGAGAATGGCTACTGGGTGGTACAAAACACAATGCAGTGCTAGAGCTGTGACAGACCCTATGAATCAACCTCAGCTACAGCATTCTTGTCTCCAAAGGTTGAAATCCAGCTCCATCATCTTCTCCCCTATTTTAGCCACATGCTTCTCAAACTCTCCCTCTCTCTGCTTGTCTTATCCCACAGAAAGCCAGTGTGTCTCACTAAACATGAATGCTATTTTTTCTGAGTTTGATTTCTGTGGGTTTAGCGAGCAAAATGGTTTCAATAACAGGACAAGAAGGTTACCAGAGATGGCAGAAAAGAAGCTGAGGAAGATACATTTTGGACTAAGAATGTAGCTTAGCAGTCTCATGAAACCTTCACTCAAATCCTTTTCTAGGTCTGAGCCCAAAGCTAAAGACACTCCACTTCCCAGTGTCCACCAAGGGTTAGGCAGCTCTCTGAGCAGCATGCTTATACTTTAGGGTCCCCACTTCATGTGCTTAACTCAGCATTCCTTGATCTCCTGCAAGCACTGGGGTATGCATTTTAACAGTAGCTCTGCCATACCCAAGACTCAGATCTCTACAGGCATTTACATGGATGCCTCCCACTGTTTTCAATTAAGTCAAGAGCTTAAACACATCTGAAAATCTGATCCTGCCAGCCCTATTTTTGTAGCCTCAGCCCTTCATGTTTTAGTTCCTATGCCAGGAACTATCATGTTTAGTTACAAAAGGCTTACAGTGAGACCTTACTGATGGCATAAATACAAGATTTCAATTTCTGAGAAATGATTCTGAAATATGAGATAAATACACCACAGCTCCTATGCAGCATGGCTTCCAACTTATTTTACTGCTGACTATCAGCCTAAAATGAGATTTTATACAACCCAACCTAAAAATGGAAGCTTATCATAGAACTGCCGATAGACTCTTTGTAATGTTACATGCTAATAATGCTTTTAAAAGACTTTACCTGCAATCTGATAGGGAAGGGAAAGGGAAAGGGAAAGGGGAAGGGGAAGGGGAAGGGAAAGGGAAGGAAAGGGAAGGAAAGGGAAGGAAAGGGAAGGAAAGGGAAGGAAAGGGAAGGAAAGGAAAGGAAGGAAAGGAAAGGAAAGGAAAGGAAAGGAAAGGAAAGGAAAGGAAAGGAAAGGAAAGGAAAGGAAAGGAAAGAAAGGAAAGGAAAGGAAAGGAAAGGAAAGGAAAGGAAAGGAAAGGAAAGGAAAAAGGAGAGAAGAATGAAACAAAACCACTAATAGTTTTTTGACCATGAAAAGTTCTTAGGCTATTTCTACCTATACACATTACCTGAGGGTAATTCACCTTTCAGTTGCCAGCACAACCCCTGCTATCTTCATAAAAAATCTGCCTCGAGGAACTTGACAAAAGTTGAACTCTTCCATTATGAGATTTTAATGAGCTGCCCAGAGAAGATGAGAGAATTACATGACTTTTTAAAAAATTTTTCTGTTTTGCAACTACTGTTGTATCACAATGGCTCTCCAGTAACACATCTGCTGGTCTTCATGGTTTTGCAGTAGGGCTAAAACCTCAGAGGCTGACATTGGTAGGCTCAGCACACTCAGATGCAAGGATCAGAGAGGGCATGAAGAATCCTGCCTTCTGTGGCTTCGCCAATGTGTCTAGTTACCAGGATTATGATCATAGAGATTTGAATTCAGAAGAAAAAATTCCTTAACATGGACTGACAAGGATCTCAGGATTGAGATGGATGGAGGCAAGAAAGAGAGAAAGAAAATTCTCTCTAGCACAGGGTTGAAAACCATCACATCTATTCCCTCCTACAGCAGGAATAGGACCCTGGAGTTCCCTGCTCTCTGCCAGATAAACCAGTAAAATATTTTATCTGAGCTAAAGTCTTGCAAGGCTTAGGATATGGGTCAAGGAGCAGCCTGAGGAAACAGAAAAAATCAGATGTGATGCAATAATGGGTTGAGTTTCTGTGAAAGCTGGGCTTGAATCATACACCCTTAACTTTATCAGTCATATAACCTTAACTTTATGAGATGGCACCAAGCACAACACTTGCTAACTGTGTTGTCAATGTTCCTGTGTTGCATTTGACTCAAAAGCATCTAAAAGCTCTGTTAATGTCCCTTTTTTTTCTGGAACAAAACTAAAAGCTTCATAATATAAGCAGCATTGAACGTCTAGAGAATTATTTTCCTCTTTATTCATGCCTTTTCATAAAGCTCATTTCTCTTAGCTATATTTACTAAGTTTATGAAAATAATCAGGCTACTGAGAATAGAAATGAGCAGCAATGAAAATCCCTGGTTTAAGAGAATTTTTATGCAGATATACAGTATTATTCAGCTCTGCAACAGTTATACACTGGAAATGCTATTTTAATTTTAAAAGGTTTTTGTCACATACTGATAAGGTTGTCATATTTGCATTATTAAATATTTTAAAGAAAAAATCTGGATGAGACACGGGTATGCTGGGATATTTCTGGATATTGAGAAATAATCTGTTTCTGAAAACAGGTATTTTACTTGGGGTTTTTTTGCTAAAGAAATACTTTTTGGGGATGGTTTTTTTTTTTGGAATTACCAGTTGGTATCAGCCAAAGTACTGACTGAGTATCCTAAGTATGTCAAACAAGCAGCACAGATGTAAAAAAGGGTAATCATGTGTTTCAGAGATAAATTACAATTGAAAAATCCATGAACACTGGGAAGGCATCTGGTACACACTGAAATATCAGGAGTAAGACAGGAAATGCATTCTACAAAATGCCATTTTGAGTAAAAAGAAAAACAGACCCAAAAAATTTTCATGCAAATTTCATTTCATATGAACTTATCACAACCTAACAATATGTCTCAGTCAAGTCTTTCATGTAGTGAGACACTACAACTTCTGTAAAAAAGGTGAATCTGCCTGTTAAGAATAAAATCTGAAGCTGAGAGGACCTCCACGTATCATTGATATTGATGTCTGTAGTATCTCAGAGGATAAGAAGATGAAAAACTCAGCTTTCTTAAAATCTGCAGAAAAGTTCACCAGGCTTCAGTTCCACAGAGTGTTTAAGCATGTACTGAACTGTATTAACATCAGTGGGACTTAAACTTTGCTGAGTAGAGATGATGAATTGGGAAAGGCTTAGGAGAGGAGGAAGGGCTGCCCATAAGGAACTGAACAGCTGAAGTCAGTTAAATAATAATTGACCAGTTCTTGCTGTCCCTCAGTAAAGGGGTGACACTGAAGTGAAACACAAGCAGTAGATCCACACAGCCAAGGCCTGGTTTATACCATCTTCTGCTTATCTCAAAAAAATCATCAACCAATGTCATTTGTCACTCTCCATTCTACTGCCTAGATCTGTGATTATACTTTAAAACAGATTAAAAGGATGAGGACAGTCTAATCTCAGACATTTCAGGTAACACTCATGATCTATATTTTGTGATGTTGACTTCAAGTCATCATTTATATGTTGGATATTTACTTATATATGAACTGCTTATTTTGCACCATGCAGGTGTCCTTACACTTGGACTTTCCAGTGGCATGTCAAGTGCCAGCACCAGCATTCCTCTTCCCTAGTTCATTCTCTCCACAATGGGTTGCTGTGGGTATTCTTATTTGACACTTACCACTTTCTCCCTAAAAAAACAATGGGAGTCTCAACTCTCACTTCAGCCACAGCAGGAAAATAAATAATATTATATTTCAAAACCAAGGGAGAGGAGAAAGCAAGTTTTATTTAATCTAAGCTGTATTCAGACAGTTACAGCCTTTTCATAATTTTACTCCTCTTGTCCCCTACCCTAGCAATTTTTTAAAAATAAATAAATGTTGCCACATAAGAAGAAAAAGAACCCCACATGTTAATTACACACATAATTTGAGGGGAAATTGTATTTCTGTGATCAGTGACAGGGAAAAACAATACACGATATGGTATTCAGAACAAATATAAAAGCCAGAACCAAGCAAGAGCAACATTTCTCTTTGAACTCATTGATTGCCTGTTTTAATTAGAAACAAACAGGCAGATGCTGCAGAAGCTGACCACCTCAAAGAGATCAGAAAAGACTTCTTCAGATCTCTTCAGGGAATATTTACAATTGCAAATCAATTCATGGAACAAGCACAAAGAGTAACAGCAGCCCACTCCAGGCTGAATAAAATCCAGCTCTATGACAGTATTGAAGCTATTTTAGGTATCCTGATTTAATAACCTCTCTTATAACAAAAGCAACAATAAAGAAGGTTTGGCTACTTAATTTTTACTAGGTATCTTAATATGTAACTTTCAGGGAAGTTTAGAAGAAAGGTGTTATTTCCTTCATTTTACTGCAGGCTACAGCACAGAGAAAGTTGCCCAAAGTCACTGAAACAGCAGTGCCCAGCTCAGGGTAGTGTTCAATGGTCCCATAATCCAGAAGGCGACCAGAAAACACAGGTACCACTGCCCCTAGAGAGACAGTTTGCCCCAAGACCTATTTGCCCTTCTGAAAGCATGCTTGGTCAGCTAATCTGATGGCTATGCAGCGAGGAATCAGAACAAAAGAGCACATTTAGAGTTCGTATCCTGAGCACCTGAGTAAAGAAAACAATAAACCTCTTCTACTGCATCTCTGATTTCACCTACAGATGCACAATCTGCACCATTCTCCACCTCATTTGGTGAATACACGTTATTCAAAAACACAATAAAACCCAAGAGTGGAAATAATTTTTCATAAACTGTGTGAAATCAACCCCTATTTAAGATGGCACTGTATTTCCAGTGTTTGGTTTCTCCACTCCCACAGACATTGCAGATAGCCTAAAATGGCACAGGGACTTTGTTGGGTATGATTTATTGCCTTGATTTATTGAACTGAGCAATGACAAAGCTCCTGCTTGACAAGTTTTCGTTTCTTCATGGCAAGTAATTAGCCTTCATATTGCCAAAGGGCTCTTCAGCTGCCCTGTCAATGCTGTTCCAACCTAATGAAAATACACCATCTTATCATAGTAAGACATTTACATTATTCACATACTGCTTTCCAGTGGCCTCTCATTAGCTCCAGCCTGCTTAACTTTGCTGGTTTATTTGCTGCAGGAGAACAGAAAGATATGATGCTCAAGGAGGAAGAGAATCATTCAGCTGCAATCTTGCCTTGCTGCTGGGTTAAAACAAGGTCTTCTTACATCCCCATGTCAATAATTTTAAAGAGACTGTGTGAAGATATATAACCCAGCACACATTTTTGGCTGTATATTACTCTTTAGCCTTCACAGAGCTGCATCTTGTCATTAAGCACAGCCCCAAATAACAGGTAGCGTTATAATCCACACCTCATCACAGTCATAATATCTCCCCTACTTCTTCCTCCTGACAGGTAGTTTACAGCTATCTGATCCTGATACTGAACTCATCTCCTGCCAAGCTGCCAGCACTCTGGCCAGCAAACAAGATCTATAACCACATCCCTGCCTGTTCCCTAACTACCTGGGGAGAGGATAACTGTCAGCAGTTCAACAGCCTTGCTAACTCTTTCAGGCTGGGACAAACCCTGCAGGCACACAGTCCAGCTGGGGTGGAAGAGGAGCTGTGAGGGCATGCTGTCCAAGCCACAGTGCTGCCAGATTTATACAGAAGATGGTCTGTTAAGTAATCTCATCAAAACCCACAAACAGGGCTTTGACTGGTGTGTATTAGCATCCCACTGGAGATGTGCAAACTGTAAAGAGCCTCACCACCTTAGCACATTTCATACACAGACCCAGCCAAACCAAGTTTAATACAGCCACTGCAGCTGCCAAGAGCAATTTTGTCCAGCAGCAAGATCTTCAGCAAGGCTGTACAAGACCACCTGGGACCACTGGTTAGGAAGACAGTCAGACTTGCATACAAGCATATGGTGAGAGTGAACAGAATCTGCCACAATATATACATTCAGCTAGGCTCTCTTATAAGCCTTCTAGAATGATACTAGCTGCTTTCAGGGATTTTTTAGCATTCCAATCCACACATTAAGATTACATTAGAGCACACCACATTATTTCTTCCTTCGCTGTGGCCTTCTCTTGTCCTGTTTTCCCCACATTGCAGTAAATTCTCTACCTGAGATAAAGTACTCTCTTCCTCATCCACACAGGACTGGTCATTCCATTGACTAAGAGTCTGGAGTGCAATTAGGAAGCAAAGCATCATTGTAAAGAAAACATAATTTCTTCACTTGGAATGGATGCTGAAGAAATATGAATTTTACTGTGTAGATTTCAAAGCTGACAATGAATAGCTTAATACACAGCCAACAATTTCAGTCTTTTACCAGCAAGCAGAGAAAAGAGGGATGAATCCTACTGGAAAACCAGCACCTGGCTGAGATACTTCTATAAAAAGCTGGTTTCCTTGCAGAAGCTGTCTTGCTAACTGCCCAGTGGAGTGTTTAGTGTGTTTAAATTCAAGAAGGTAACTTGCATCTGGACTGCTGGAGACTTAGTTTATGGCAGATACCGGTCTAATCCTAGGTAGGTGCAAAAGGGTAAAATAGGGAGTAAGGCCCTGAAAGCAGTGCTAATCTGTGGCCGTCCTCAGACCCTGACTTCCCCAGGAGACATAAGGAAGGAGCAGCAAATCTCACTGCCTTCTGCTTAATCCTAGCAGACAAAGATAGTGAGGAGAAGGTGAAGCAGTGTCAGTCGCTGGCCTCCCACTGGATTGCACAACTGAGAAATACAGTTGGTAATATGCATGAACTGGGCAGGATGCTCCCAGCATATTTCCCACCGCAAATGAGAGATAACAGAACAAAACCTTGTTCCCTAAATTCCACATTCTTCCCCACAGATCCTTTGGGAATGTTCAAGACACATATAGCTCCTAATTCTGGTTTTCCACTTCTGCCTTTCACCATCCATAGAACTTCCCTCATCAGCAGCCTACTTGTGTTCTATTTCAGCTTTCAGGACAAACAATTTCCTGATGTAAAACAGAAGAGGAAAGCCCAAAATGGATATTGCTTTCTGCCTGCCTGTGTTTATTTTTACTGGTATTGCCTTTGATACTAACACTGTATCTTCCTTTCGATCTGCAAAGAACCCAGAATATTTTCTACTGCACACCTAAAAAATACAAAATAGTCATAAACCATTTCTTGGAAAGCTGTGACTAACAAAAGCTGAGCTGTCCTACAGCCATGTATTGTGACAAAAAAAAGGTAAGTGTTGATTAAATTCATGCTATACAGTTTAAGTGTTGATATTCCAAGTGTGAGTAACTAGATACTTCATCTTAAGCTTGCTTTTCAAGGCAATACTAATGCCTTAGGAGGGTCTTTAGTCATAGTTTCCCCATGCCCGTGTTATTATGCATATAGGCACCTTGGAAACTGTGTGAGAAAGCAGATTTTGGGCTTCCAATGTTAAGGCCAAAGGCTGCAGATAAATAAGATTGTGGTGACCCAAGGGAACATGCTGTATTTCTTTTAATTGCTTTTTTTCATTTTCAATATGAATGTTCATTGACAAAAACCTGCTGAAACTTCAGGACAGAGGAAGGAAGAAAACTGAGAACAGAAAAGTAATTACTTTCTGTGGGCCTTTTTCAAGTCTCCTTAAGCCCTGAAGGAGACTCAGCGGTGAAGTCTTCAAAAGGAACAAAAGTAGGTCCTGCTTTTCCACCTGAAAGAATGATCAGGAAAAGAGAAATAATGCTAAATTTGCCCAAAACCTAAGCACTACATACAAAAATTTAAAAAACCCTAAAAACCAACCAAAACCACCCAAACAGCTGGAAGTTATGAGCAAAATAGAGTACACTTGTATAGATTTTAATGACAGAAGACAATCTGCCTTTTCTTCCCTTTGACTAACTTACTATCAATTTCATTTAAATCTTGCTGTGGGTCATGTAAACTTCTATGCTACTCCTTTAAACACAGAGGAGCTGAGGAGCTTTCTTGTAGGCTGAGGGCTGTATGGCAGATAAAAAGACTTCCCCAAGATGCTGGGGTTTTGCAATCACATTGATCCCTTTTTGTGTCTCTATCCTGCTTTTCCTTATTAGGCTTTAGTATGTTTCTGCCAGCTCTGGCAGCCTCATCCCTCCCACTCTTTTTTTCAGTAGCATTTTGCTTTCCCTTCTCTTTCCTGTTCCAAGGAGCCTCCCTTACAACTCATTACTTCCCTCTTTGGTCACACCTTTCTTTTGTGGTTCCCTACAGTGAGGGGTTGCTGTCATTCCCTGTTGCAGGTAACCCGTTCCCAGTCAATGCTGGGATTTTTCTTCTCAAAGTACATGCTATGATGCAACTCAAAACCAGAGCTGTTTGCAAGAGTCCTCAATCTGGTTTTCTCATAGGACTTTCGAGCACTACTTAAGTGTGAAGAGATCCTCAGAGATGACAATTCAGGTAGTACAGACAACTGATCTCTGAAAAGCTGTTTGTATTCAGCCTGGTCCAAGAACTTGTGAAAGGAGGGTGAGAAGAAGTCAGAGACTTCTTTTCAGTTCTGAATGTCGTTCAATAACTCTGAGACTAAAGCTCTGACTTGCAAAGGTGGGGTTCAACCAAGACATAGATGTGCAGATAGAGATGCCAGCTTAAAGGCAGTGTGCAGAAGATGAGCACCCTCCATTATTAGCTTTTGACAGGCTGGCAGAGTCCTACCAGCTGCTGAGTTAATGAGTCACAAGCACAGGATGGGAACTAAGACATCCCCCAGGATAAAACTGATGCTTTTCAGGGACTCAACCAGAGATTTGGAGACTTGATTCTCACAGAGGCTGAATCAAGAGGAATTGCAGTCAATTAGCATCGCTTAACACCTTCCCACAAACCATCCACAAATGTGGGTCCTTTCTGACCATCTGGCCATTGTGAGTTACCAACTGTGCATCAGAGATTTTCAAAACTATGTCTTTCCCAGGCATACTCAAGCAAAACCTGCCCCTACTCCTCTACGGAGCTCTTAACTACTGCTCTATTTTTAGCTCACCAGTACATTACAGCTTTGTTCAACTTGGGAGTCTAAGTAATATAAAGACTCTGTTTGCAGCAACAAAGCAAATACTAAATCTCTTTCTTAATTCATGTAAGGTTTATACTGAGGCAATTTTTTTATGGCAGTGCCAAGTAACTAAACATTCTGCTTTTCCCTGGCTTTCTTGGTCCTGCAGGTTTCCTCCCCCTTATGTTACAGTGTTGAAACAGAGTGAATTGTGCAGGAAAAAAACACAATTTAGAAAGAGGGAGAAAAAACCCCAATGTTTTAATAATGGTTTTCAACATTTTCCTTTTTTTTTTTTTTCTGTTTAACCTCTGCCAAAAGCATTGCTTAACACAGAGTAATAAGAAAAAAAATGACAAGTATGATCCAATTTTTATCTACAGAACTACTGGCTTAGGTATCATCGAGATACACACTTCTTTAGCCCACGCAATCCAAAAATACAATAGGAAGGATTTCTGCCTTATCAAATGCCTTGTACTACTCCAATCTCATGCACAGACACATACCCCAAGAACTCTGAAGGGCAGAACAAAACCAGAATGGTATATCATAACAGCTTCAAGACAGTATTTGGATTAATTTCTAATAAACAGACTTTTCCCATCTCATCGTCACATCTGGATAAGATGTCCAGCATGTAGAAGATTTCAGATGCTATATTCAAAAAACCTCTTCCCATCATTTGAAAAGAGATAGGACTAAAACTGCAAACTATCATATAGTCAGAACACCAACCAGAGAGGTAATGGAAAACCCACTCCTATAGGAATAACTCCCTTACTCTCTCTATGGACCTGGCACAGAAAGTATATTAGAAGAGAAAAATGTGACAGATGGAAGTGACTCTTGCTGGATGACATTACTTGCAGCACTGACAGGATTATGAGATTAAGAAAGTGTAGGGGAAATGTATATTCTTTTTCTTGCAATATATTTGTTTAATCACAGAAATTCCATAAGATAAGGAAAAAACCAGAGGATGAGTATGCTTCTCAGGGGTGTTTGGGTCACAAAGTAGGGAAATGATGATAACATGACATGGGTTTTTTAAAAGCCGTGATATTAGAAATGCTGTCACAGAGATTATGTTAAATGCACAAGAAATAATGCAGCTAATCAATGCATCTAATCTGTATTGATAATGCCCATTTAATGTATATGCCAAGAGTCCCTACTGAAATGGCTGATGTGAAATCCTTACAGGAGTTAAACCAGAAGTTTCTCTGCATGGATCTGAAATCGCTTCCGAGCAGAGTAAAAGTGAATCACAAAGGGTTAAAACAAAGATGGGTGAAAGTGGAAATTACTGGCCCACATCAGAAAGAATGACAGAAAGGGGATGTAAGTACCACTCTGAATATCTAAAAGTTCTACTATAGAAGGAAAAGACAAAATCCCAGCATGCCACTAAACCTTGATGTCAGTATTGCTCTTCGAAGCATATATGGCATATCAGCATTCTCTGGGGCACTTTGACCACTGTTATCTGTTATACATGAACACCAACTGAGCTGGTTTTACAGTTATTGAAGATCTTTATATCCAACTAAGAATTTTGGCATTACAGATTCCAGTCCAAAACTTAAGAAGAGAAAGAAGACACGTTAATTGTTGCCTTCTGAAGGCGTGGCGGCCTTTCTCAGGAACGGCACAGCAGCCACCCCAGGCTGCTCAGGCCAATCACTCACAGACACCAATTTGGTGGACGGCGAAATGGCGTTTATTGCGTCGTGTAGCAGCATTATATAGTCTAAGTTTACAACGTCACTTCCGTCCGCTTACGTCCTAACGTCCTAGACCAAATGCTATCGGCTATTCGGAGAGGGGCCTAGCTTTCCGTACAACCCAACATCTTCTGACCGCCAGGCCCTAGCTACCGACAGTTAATAATACAGCACTGGATAGGAAGATTTTGAAGATTTTTATATAATTTCAAAAAAATCAGCCCATGTCTCCTGCAATTTCTAATGAGAGAAGAGGAGAAGAGTCCTTTATATATTCAAAGTACCTTACTATCTCAGTACAAATTGAACTAGCAGAGATATACATGTATTAAATAATTTATTAAAATAAATAATAATTAGTAGGATATCATCTGTTGCTTCTTATCTGCTACAATGAAATGAATAAAAAGGTCAATTGTCATTAGATGTTTCTTCACTATAATATTCTAATCACTATAATATTCTAACCAACCTGGCTTCATTTGATAAGAAATGAGCACTGATTAGTTTTCTGAAGCAAACCTGGGAAATACTTACAACCTTCAATAAAATTTAAAAAACCTTTATCCTTGGCTTGTACTTGGGAGGTGAGAAAGCACACACATACACATGGATCCAGCACCTCCTGTGCAACTCCATAGCCTCCTGCTTTTTGCAGAGCATTTTAACAATATATTTACGTGTCAAAACTAAAAAGTCAGACCTTTGAAGTGCCAACAGGGAAAGGAGAAATAACACCAGAACTAAAAAGCAAAGCCCATATGGACACATCAATTTGTCATTTGTGAAGCCAGGTTTATATTTTCCTCTCTGATAAGGACTTCACCTGACATCTTTGGTGAGTCATTTTAAGGCATATTTTAAGAAAGACTGAGGTTCCAAGTCCCACTTAATTGCCATTGGAGCAATGCAAATCCAAATGACCACCTTTAGGATCACCATTCAGCTGCCATTCCAGAGACTCTTAACCTTTTTACCCTGAAGCACTTTTTACCAAAGACAAACAACCTTCATTTCCTGGGACTGTTCAGAAACAACCTATTTCAGCTCACCCTCCTCTAAATCACCGTCTACAGAGTTTTTGCAGAGATACATATAAATAGTAAAGGAAAAAGGCAGCAGGATCCAGCTTTCTGTCCTTCCACAAAAGTATCAACACTGAGCTGGAGATGAACATCAGGTTCTAGCACAGTGTATTTAAAAATTGCCATGCAACATAAACTTGTATCTGCAGCTGAATGATTTTCTTCTTCCATCCCAGTTCCCCCTAGGAGGAATTGCCTTTGCAGACAGTGGCATGAATTCATAATGCCTATATCATGGCTCACCTTTCCAACCAGTTAGCTACTGGCTAAACAGAGGGCACCTTCTCCAACTGGATTTTGAAGGACTTCTGCTCAGCTTTTGTAGCACTACTCCAGAAGCAAGGCTGTGATCCTCAAGATGAAGCAGCTGCCTCCCCACCTTCTATAGCCCTTCTCCAACTTTCTTCTTGGGAAGTAATAGGCAACAGCGTGTGCTGTGTGCTCTCATCTCAACCTGCTGAGCTCTGCTAGGAAGTGTTTGGATTCCCCCATGCTTTTGATGGAGACAGTAGATGCCCGGGTTAGCTGAGATCATGGACAGCATCATGGACTAAGTGATTAGCAGTAACTTGAAAGCCGCTGCAACCCAATGGCAATGCTGTGCTAAACTGAGCATAGCACTACACGCCCGGTTAGGTAAATATTAGTCAGGACATAACAAGTGAACACACACAGGCACACGTGACTTGAAAATTCATAGCAGTAGGTTGATTACCTTAAACTATTCAAGCGACAGCAAACTAGATTGTATAGCACAGCTAATACACACACATCTGAAAATATCTTAAGAAACAGTATTAAAGAAAATGGGTCTAATCATAAAACAGATTTAAAAAGAAAAACACGAGAGCATCCATGCAGGGAGCAAATGAGGGGTCAAGAAACCTTATTATCTCACTGCACAGGCCCCTGCACTGAGATGCTGTATGGGTGAAGAAACTGGTGCTGCTTTATTACCACACTCCATGTGCAGACACTCAGGCAAAGATAGCCACAGCTTAAGATGGTGGGAAAAAGAGATTTAGAAAGACAGAAGGAAAGGGTCCAGAATAAAAAGAGTTGAACATGACCCCTTGTTTTTGCTCAGCTACAGCTGTTACTTCTTTTAGCATCACTTTAAGGTCTAGGTAAAGTATTGACATATGGAAGGAGAAGACTGTGTATGTAAGCTTCTAATGTGGAAGACCTTAGCTTAGAAGATTGTGTGGACAGACTGATCTTCAAAGGGTGGAATATGAATATTCCTACTACATAGTAAGAGAGTAAACAAGAACATAAAAAACTGAAGTAGTGTAGGAAGAAGAAGAGGAATAAGGAAGGATACAGGCTTGCCATTGCTGCCAGGCCTGTAAGAGAAGGAACCCCTTCTGAAAAGTTTAACTCCTGGGGAAAAAAAAATCAACAACCAAGTTCAGATAAAAGTTTTAAAAGAAGTGAAAAAGAAATGACAATTTCACCTTCAGATAAAAGCTACTAATGGAAAAAAGAAAGTATAGAAAGTAAAAGGGTATTTTCTTTAAAAATACTTTACATATTTCAATTCCTGTATTTCCCTTGGGGTTTGCATATTTCGGTCACATAGTTATCCAATTAAAATGAAAACTGCATTATCCTTTAGGCGAGGACAGCTGCCAGCTGCTAAGTTTTATAAAGTCTTTAATCTTGTCCATAAATATTTAACAAGAATTGGTTGGTACACAAGCCAAAGTAAAGTAAGAAATCAAAGGCACGAGCTCTGCAGTAACCTCTGTATTGTCTGAATGGAGATGAACTACTAGAACAAAATGATGACTTTTCTCTTTTTATGTTAAAAATATTATTAAAATATATGCAGGAAACTTTTATGATCATTTTCCCATTTTCTTCTCCTCATGTAATGCATAGAAGAGAAGCAAAGAACTAAACAGATTTCAAAACTAGATAAATCTTTTCCAAACTGAGCTTACAGCGCAGCAAAGTACCAATCTCTGCCATTTTATCCTGTATGCTTTCCATGCTCATCAGCTGTTTTTCAAGCACAGCTTTCAAAAAAGGATAACCTCTTTTCATGATACGTTGGATAGATAGATACTGTGTGTTCAATATCTGGAGGCAGAAATATACTTAGAGGTGGAATGAGACTGCAGGCACAGCCCATAGTATCCAGTCTTCGCAACATGAGCACCAGCACACCCTTACACGTAGCACGCCTTCTAAACCCCAAGGCAGCACATGGCCTTCTCATCTAGACTGACATCAGTTTGATGACCAAGCCGGTGGCCTCAGTGACACCCAGGAGCAAAGAGGAACCCTGTGGTCTGCTCTGTGCACAGACTTACATGCACAGGGATGTACCGGGGAGGAGGCAGCCTTCAAAGGCACATGTCTGAGGAAACCACTGCTGCAACAGCCTCAAGCTAAGCCAGGCCATACTGGCAGCTCTTGCTTGGATACTGGGTTTTCTAACAGTTGCAGAACTAGGGGACTCGGATTTGTTTGGGTACATGCTGTCACAGTCTTGCATAGCCCTGAAATTGCAGAAAGCAGCGGAATAGTCCTGTTTTCTATAAGGACATGGCAACCCACTCTTCCCCCCAGTCCCAAGATCCAATCCCACTGTAAAATTTGCAAAGGATCAGCAGCCCAAGACACGGCCTTGCCCTGCAGCACTGCATTCATGATAAGCACACAGCACTTAGAGCATGTACAGCAGCAGCATTTCAGCATCATCACCTCTTGGGCTCAGGAGAATAAGCTCAATTACAAGCTCAAGATATGTGGCTCTTGCATGGTTGGTCTCAGTTTTTCTCATGCCTACGCTGACCTCCAAACATCATTTCCATGGCCTGGACTATCAGCTTACCAGGATCCTATACCTGCAGGACTAGGGAGTCCAGACACCATAAGGAACAAGCTCGAAACAGGACCGTCCAAGTCCTCTGTATTGGTGGCAGACAGTTCATGCCCCACCCCCCCCCAAAAAAAAAGACAATGACAGCTTCTGGTTCACAAATGCAGACCTCTTTTTTCAGAATGTTTGCAAACAGCACCACTTATTTTAGTGCCTAAGGGGTTTTACTCTTGTTTCACTTTCCCTTCAGTGAGTTATCTTGGTTCAATTTTTGTCTGGATTCAATACATACCACTAACTAAGTCCAACTGAGATAATGTCTGTTAGCACAGCCTTAACAAAAATAATTAACGACACCAATTTCTTACCCATTTGATTTCCAGGCCTGTAGAAACTCAGAGCTGAGAAACAGCACAACGAGCAGGCTCAGTCTAATAAACAAATACACAACGGTGAGCGCTCCTCCCAATCCTCAGTTTGACAACAGCTCTTTAAACACCATACTGTTTCAACAGGGACAATACTGAAAAATGTAAGCACAAGCCTCCCCAGCTCAGACTATCCAAGAAGAGGATCAGACAGATGACCTAATGACATTACCTCTGTGACAAAAGTGGGTATCTTTGTCAGCTGAGCCCAGCTCAGGTGAGTCAGAGATGCTTTTTAAACAGATTGGTTTTTACTAAGGCAGCCACAGCAGAAACAAACAAACAAAAACTATCATTTTAATTTCCAGAATGACCATATCACTTACAGCAACATAAAATAACTGTCTGTGTCAGGATGTCAACCTTGATGTAAACAGACAGTTAGATATTGGAAGCACAGCCAGTAAACTAAAGCTGCATATGCTATAAATTGGTTATAGGGCACTCCCTGGCACAACGGAGCAAAGCACACGGTAGAGCTTAATCCTTCTGCTTTCTGAATCAATAGAAATATTCTTCTCAATTTAACAGGATGGGATGAAAACACTAGAATCAGCTTCACAGAAGTGGCAGAGTGAATTGTGAGGGATGCTGGAGATGAAATCAGATGAAAGGGGTTATTGCCGGGACCTTTGTGAGTGACAAGCTCTTTTCAGAACTTTGCATTTTCAGTTTTAATCTGAAACCTGGAAATAAAAGAACCTGACTTTTCAAAGGAAGATCTTTGGCAACGTTGTTAAGGTGGGAGGCTGGGGGAAGAGAGGCAAAAGAAAAGTGTTCTTGTGAGATTTCTGAAAATTAAAACCTTGACATATTCATAATCACTAGTCATTAATGAAAAATACGACTCATTCTCCCAGCTGTGTCACTGGTGAGTCAAATAAGCTTGGAAAATTATGGTTGGAAGTACAGGTGACTGCACATCTCTCTGAAGTTAATGAAAACTGCAGAGACTAGGCAGACTGGAAAAAGTTTAGGTCATTAATGTCCCTGCACCAAAACTTCATATATTTAAATGTAATTCTGAGGCAGTATTGACTTATCTTTTTCTTCAAGTAATCAAAATAAGGCCTTCAAATACATCCATGAAAAAGAAAAAATAATTTTACTTCCTTTGAAGAAAGACTCCAAGTACAAAGCCAATGGCACATCCCACCCAATCTGTGATTAAGATGCTATTTGAACTTTGGATCCAGACTTAAGAGGTGTTAGTCCGGAGTTCTGTTAGCCCTGACAGATTAGAGCACAGTCCTTCGCAGGACTGTGAATAATTGAACAAAGAATTCACTGCTATGGTCAAGGTGAGTAGAACTTGATAAATATTTTCATGGCAGAACTCATCCTCATAAGAAAGTTTTATAGCACAGATTCATCTCTGACATGTATTAATTATAGATGAGGCAGCTCCATGCAAAGATAAACCAGGGAGGGAGGATAGGTACTATGAGAGCTGCACTTAGCCTAGAGAGCAAACCCACTTTTGTCAAAGAAGAGCTCCTCAGGCTCACAAGCCCTTAAGGCAGAGCTAATTAAAGTTCAGAAAGAGCAGCAAGAAGTGATGAGCATGACAATTCCTCTGATGGAGGAAACAATCCAGGGGAAACCAGTGGGAGGCTGAGTATAAATCACCCTGAGGTTCCATGTGTCAAAGGTAGGTAAGGCCATAAGAAAACTGGTGATACCTGGGTGAGAAGAGCTGGAATAAGAAGGAGGAAGTCCCATATTTTGCAGTGGGGGGCAGAAGAAAGCAGTTATTTTTTCCAGTCAATACAAAGTTAACCTTTCTTCAACAAAAGCACAAGCAGTTTGCATGCTGAAAGACAGGGTGACTAACTGAGCCCAACTTCTGGACTAAACCTCTAAGTCCAAATATTTAGTCCAACAGCCAGAATTACAATGTTTGGAGAGGCATAATACTACTGGATAAAGCCATGCCTGCTGGCAGAAATGCTGTGAGCAGGTGAAAACACGTGCCATTCAGCTGTACAGACTACCAGGGACACATGGATGCTACGAGCTGAAATGTGGCCCACGACTGCTGTGGGACAAGGAGAATGGGGAAGCACTTCACATCACATCACATCACGCTCAAAGTAGTCAATTGTTCATCAGAGCAAAATAAGACTGGCAGAAGAGAGAGCAGTTATCTTGCTTGTGTGCATCCAGACAGCGATGTGCCATCAAGCAGCTTTGGTAAGAGGCACAAACAGCAATGCTCTTCTATTTTGGATCTCCCCTGGGGACAGCACACGTAAGATATAGCACAAGACACAGAAAAAAACCTTGAAGTGTAGGACAGGTTGCGTTCTATTTTTACCTGATGCTACATCAGAAAAGATTGCTATTAAGCTAGTAGAAACTTCTAAAGCAGAGCCAACTGCCTTTAACTGCTACTATTACTTTAACTGATTCCTTCAGCAAATAGCCAGCAATAGCCTTTATTTCCTAGGTTACTTCCCCACAACAGTAATCGAATTCTTGTTAACAGTTTTCAGCCATGGAGGAAATCTGAACAAACTAATCTCTGATAAAGCACCTCTGTTCACAGCTGTGCAGTCTGAAGGATTTCTGAGGGAGAGACACATTAAGCCTTGAAATTCTTCCATTTATTATCCTCGTGTCAATGAGAAAATGGAACATTTTAATTGAGTTTTGAAAGAGTGTTTGCAAACTGCTGACCTAGAAGGAAAGCCCTGCAAATCATTTGCCATAGATTTCTTACAGGACTAGTGAGAAACCTGACACGAAGCAGAACAGCTGCCTGCCACAGGGCAGGTGAGTGAGTAGTGCATACAGACCTAGCTAAACACTGCTTTTCTCAAGCCTCAGCCAGAGCTACATGTAGCTTTGACTCAGGAGCAACAGAAGTGTTTTGCACCACAGCATCACACACACCATTTCAACTTTCCTTGAAAGGGAAAAAAACAGGAAAACACAAACACAGGAAAAAAGGAAAATATAAACAAGTAAAAATCATCTGGTTTATAGTGCTCATCTCTTAGCTGAGCACAGAGGTAGAAACTCCTCTTCAGCAACCTTCTGACTGTCCTCTAATTTGGGGGTACTCTCACCAGTTATCATAAAACTTAGATATAGAGTACATAGTCTCACCTCATTCTGGTAAGAAATGATCCAGTGTGATTCAACTCAGAAAATACACAGTGCAGCATAACACCATGAGACGGTGTGCATATACCCACTCCAATGCTAACTTCCTGTAAGACATGATTCAGGTTTGATTCTAAGACTCGTTTTGTGATAATGAAATGTCCTACTAAGCTCAGAGACACGTCCAGCTGCAGAGAAACTCACACCACAGCTGCCAGGAAGGAAAAACACAGAATGGTATAACCTGCATCCTTGTACTTCCAGATCAGGAGATTACATTTTGGGTTGACTTGGTATTTTGAGCAAAGTATACTTGTGTCAAATAATTGTTCTGTCAGAAAATGAAAGACCCATTTATCAGTGAGGGACAGGTATGATAGCAGAGATCAAACACACAGCAGAATCTCCCATAGTGGTAGCTTCACATGTTAAAATATTTTAGAAGTTTGACCTGGTGCCAAAGGAGACAGAAAAAGCCAAGGAACTCAATAACATCTCCATTTTGGCCTTTCACTGGTAAAGCTTGCCATCAGAAAACCAAGGTCCATAAGACCAGTGGGAAAGTCTCTGGCAGGAAAGATTTACAATCAGTGGAGGAAGAAGAGGTTAGGGAACATTTAAACAAATGTGACTTACATAAATGCATGCAACCTGATGTTGTGTATTCATAAGAGCTGAGAGAGATGGCCGGTGTCACTGCAAGGACACTCCAACTATGAAAAATCATGGAGATTAGCACTGGAAGAGAGAAAATATAATTTTTATCTTCAGAAATAAATAAGGAGGATCCAGGGAACTACAGGTCAGATGGCCTCACTTTGGTCATGGGGAAGGTGATAGGACAAATTCTCTCAGAGGTCCTTTATATATAAATGAACATACAGTAGATGCTGTTTATCTCCACTACGGATTTCAGCACTGTTTACCACAGCATTCTCACTGACAAGCTAAGTATGGGCAGAGAAGCAGACAATGGGATGGACTGAAAGCAGGCTGAATTGCTGGGCTCAGAGGCTTGTGATCAGCAGCAATGTGGTTTGACTCTTTATTAATGATGTAGATGATGTAGATGATGGGGCAGATCAGAAAGGCATCCTCAGGGAGTTTACAGATGATACACAACTTTTGGCTGATAGACCAGATGGTTGTGCTGCCACTTGAGTCTCACTTGGACCTCAGCAGGGTCAAGAAATGGACAGAATAATGTTGGACTTCAGAAAGTTCAAAAAGGGAAAAGAAAAGCAAGTCCTGAGAGACAAGAAGTTGAACATGATCAAGCAGCATGACCATGTGGGAAAGAAGACAAAAGGCATCCTGGGTTTTTTTGCAAACAGAATCAGGTCAAGGGACAGGGTGTTACCCCTCTACACAGCGCTGATGATGATGTACAAGTATAGGAGCAGGTATAGCATAGAGCTTGAAATTTAGCTAGATAATCATGTAGAATGGTCTCAGGGTGGGGGGGCAAGACAAGTCTGTTTTTCTCTCCTAGCAGAGGGCCTGTGATAACTTCATGCTAACTCGAGGAAAAGGTAAAAGGCAAGAACTCGAGGACAGAACGGTATCACCCCAGGGCTGCTCCCTCGGGCAGCAGAGCCGAGGCGCGTCGCGTATCTCTTCGACAAAGACAAACAGAGGGCTGAAATACATCCATGGGCCCCTCACAAGGACATCAACGAGCACAGACTGATAGAGGCACTGCAAGCTTGCAAGATCCTTGCATTCCAGGAGGGAGGTGAAAATAGATCGTGAGGAAGACATACAGCCTTCCTCCCAGAGACCCCTGCCTGCGACCCTCACAAGGATCTGTGCAAGCACCAAGGACTGATAAGCTAATTAGCATGAGAAGCGAGAGTAGGCAGGTTCAGGTACTGAATATGTACAGGCATTGATAGAATATTCATTGTTTTACTGTATAAATGTGGGGTCGGTCTGCTGCTTCGGGGTGCACGCTTGTGGAGGAAGGATCCCCCGTGCATCTGCGCGCAATAAACACACCTACTGTATAACTTTCCAGTTACAGAGTCGATTTCCATACGTCAATGAGACATATCTGGAACCCTGTGTCCAGCTCAGGGTTCTCCAGGAGAAGACAGACATGCACTGTGGGAGTGAGTCCAGTGAAATATCACAAAAATTACTAACAGCTTTCAGCATACAAGTAGGGGCTGAGAGAGCCCTGACTGCTCAGGCTGGAGAAGGGAGTGCTCAGGGTGATCTCATCAATGCATATTAATACCTGATGGGGGAAGTAAAGAGTCAGGATCTTCTCAGCAGTGCCTGGTGACCAAACAAGGGACAATGGGTCCAAACTGAAATATGTCATATTCCATGTAAACATAAGAAGAAAGTTTTTCACTGGGAAGGTGGTCATGCATCACAATGGGTTTCTCAGAGAAGCTGTAGAGCATCCATCCTTAGAGCTATTTCAAACCTGACTGGACAGGATCCTGTGAAATCTGCTCTAGCTGACCTGGCTCTCAGAAGGGTAGTTGGACTAGATTAATTCCAGAGGTACCTTCCAACCTCAACCATTCTGAGATTATGTGAATTTACTGTTTTGGTTAATTGTCCACAGAGCTTACAGAGGGGTAAATCAACAAAATTTCAAGATATCTCTTATTTAATCTTAAACGAAATTATGTATTCCAGTAGAATGGACACAGTTGATGCTGTGTTTGACAGCTGCACTTAGGGAAATGGTTTTAAAGTATACTTTATATCGAAGTGCATTAATGTGACTACTCCTACTGTCTAGGTACCATTATTAGATGGAAGTACTTGAAAGAACAGATGTCATTGCTCTTTCCAAAGTAATGTATCTATGACAGAGACCAGGCTCTTAGGTAATGCACAAAGAAATTGTAACTCATATTTGATATGTTTTAAAGCTTTCATAAATCGAAGACACCAGCACTTACATGTTATTGATCATACTTACAACTCCTAATTCCAGGGACTTGTTTCTCAGAACCAAGGATCACCTTTTTCCCCCTCTAATCCATCTATACTTTTATTGAAGAACAGCTGTTTCACCCACAGGCACCTTGTATTGGGTTTGTGTGACCAGAATTTTGTCATGGGCGAGGCATTAATAGCAACCATTGCCTCTCTGGCTTTTTTTCTTAGCTTTAGTATAATCTCAATAGAAATTCTCTACTGTTTAGTCTTACCTAAACCTATGCTTCAAATAGCTTCAGTATTGAATTTCAAAATACCACCCTCTATGCTGCCTCAGTTTTCCCTCTGAATCTGCTTGTCTCATCTGTAACTTCTTTGGAGCAAGAGGCGTTTCAGCAGAGACACAAGCACTACTATGACACAAACAGTAGGAGATGTGAACAATAAATCTCACTGCATGCTGAAAGAAGGTCTCAGATTCTCTCTGTATGTGCCTATTCAGAAAACAGATTGAAATTATTGAACATAAGAATATTCTGCCTCTTTGAGATGAGTGTGGTGAGAAGGGCATGTAATCAAGTCAGACTCGAATAAATACTTTTAAAAATGAAGGAAAACAAAATAAAATGAAACCATATTTGCCCTAGAGAATTCAATATCATGACTAGCCCATAGATTTTTGCCCAGTCACAAGTATTAAATGCTGCTATGATGCCAACTTAGCTGGCCAATAATGAGTGGCTGGGGTTGGACTTAATGTGGTCTCATCTGCATTCAGTAGCACTACATCATACTGCAGCAGGGAGGAGACAGGATAGGGAAGGGAGAGGAGATAAAAGGAAAGAAGGATTAAGACAAATATTATTTCTTACATTACACAGTAGGTTTTTAAGCTAATGTGTATCCCCTTCCAGACTTCATGCTAAGTAAAGAAATTGGCAGAGTATATAGCAAAGACACTAGTATGATTATTCTTGGTGGTTACATTTTGGCAGCCTTATTCCACACAGACATGTAGACAGATTATTCAGTCTGTAAACAGGTCTCCATTACTGCCAGAACATCCACTATTATTCTCTTCTCTCTCTGTGCTCCTGAGACAAGACCACTTTTGCTTAAACAAAGAATGCATAGGGTACCTGGGGTCCCAACAGTACCCTGGGGACAGAGCTCATTTTGTGCTCATGGCCACAGACATACACAGGACAGCAGACTGACACCAGTGCACATCAGCTGACACTTTAATTGCAAAACTGGAATTGGAGACCAACATGTGCAGCTCACAGTGATGCCTGTGACACCAGAGTATCACTGCCATCAGCATTCAGCTACCTACAGCAAACCTACTAGCTTTTCCATGCTGCAGTCACACCTTCCGGTGATGCTGTACACATCACTGGTCTCTGCTAGAAAACACCTATCATCCTAGTACAGCATTTCAAGAAAACCTGTTTAGTATGCTTGTTACTAAACTTCTCTCCAATTTCTACAAGCTACAATTATGCATGCCAATGAGGCCATGGCTGTTGGAGGATTATGTATTTTTTAATACATTTGTATAATATATTTGCATAACATATTTGTTAGAGGATTAATTTTTTTTTCCACTTTTAAAGCACCCCTTTTTTTGACTTGGGACAAAAAAAACAGTAGTGTGTGTCTCTAATCAAGCATTACCTCTTTCAAACAAAAAAGCAAAAATCCACCTTGCTTAGCAAAGGGTTTGGTCTGTCTCCATGCAGGAGGGGCTGTCACCCCATCTCCCCACACTCTCTCATTCCCAATACCCAGAGCCTTCCCAGTCCCATGCTGACCAGCTACATTGGCTGCTGGGGTATAATGCAGTGACAAACCTACTTACATCTCCTCAGACTCACACAATATTTGGTAGGAGGGAGTAACAGCACAATTTCTTCTCAAGGATTTATGGCAAACGCAGGCACTGCAGTAAAAAGTAGAAAGAGGAAAAATTCAGGTATGGATAAAGTTTCAGCTGATAGTTTCACGCTGTGCTACTGTGAATTGTCTCTTCCATTTAAGTCTCCTCTCCCACTAACATTGCTGGATGTACAAACTTCATTCAAACTTCATCACTTTGCAATATGTGGAACAGATTGACAGAATTGGTTCTAATTGATTCACTCTTCCTGTTTCAGAGCCTCTGCCCAAAATTTTGTAAAATATAATCCCAGTGATTTGCAGTAGATCTATTGAAAGTGACCATAGATTTCTGATTCCCATTTGTATTGAAAATTAATAAATACTAGGCATAAGACAAGAGAAAGAGATTTGTTATTAAAATGGAAGGTCAGGAGCCCATATATCTAGGTTATTTTTCTGGCTTGAGTTTACCTGCCTGGGGGTCCAAGTACATCATTTCAATTTGTGCATCTAGCTGTCTTTGTGAAATGAAGTATTTAATTTACAGAAGGTTTCCAAGGGTAAGGTACCATTTATAGCAGAATTGAAAACTTCAGGGGGCAGGGCAGTCTGGTATCACTGAACTAACATTAAGTATCCACTTACTCAACAGAAACTAAGCAAGATTTGAGTTATTAGGAACAAAGTCTAGCATGTGGCAATTAGCCAAGACCAGTTCAGTTTCCCCGATTCCCTTCCCCTTTGTAAGTCCCTTCTGCACTCTGAATAAAGCTGGTAGCCTGTAGGGCACTAATAAAGGGTATTACAATTTAAGACACAGGATATACAGTTAATGTTGCATTGCCAGCCAGAAATCTAGCATTTTTCAGCCTCAAAATACTTGACTTTGCAACCAAAGTAACTTTCTTAACGAATTGCTTTGCTCAGAACATGAAGTAGATTGCTAACCCAGACAAGCATCACTTTGAAGTTGAAAGAAATATAAATAACATAAAAATGACAAAGTTTTACCTGGTCCCAGAGCTTACATCCCCATAGTACCAGTATACAAAGGGGCCTACAGGGAAGCTGGAGAGGGACTGGTTACAAGGGCATGGAGTGACAGGACAAAGGGGAATGGCTTTAAGGAGGGAAGATTTAGATTAGATATAAGGAAGGCATTTTTTTACAGTAAGGATGGTGAGGCATAGGCACAGGTTTCCAAGGGAAGCTGTGGCTGCCTTGGCAGTGCTCAAGGCCAGGTTGGATGGGGCTTTTGGGCAGCCTGGGCTAGTGAGGGTGTCCCTGCCCATGGCAGGGGGTTGGAACTAGATGATCTTTAAGGACCCTTCCAACCCAAACCACTCTATGGTTTTATGAGTCTGTGATTCAGTAATAGCCCATCTGTCATTCTATGGACATGTTTGCTAGTCACACAGCCCTGTGCCATGGGGGTCTGGCTGCATTTGCCTGCTACTTCTGGATTTGGAATTTATCAGTGAACCCTGAAAGACTCCCAGCCCCTTGAACAAACAAGCACTCAGCAAGGAGTTAAAATTATATAACAACTCCTTTCTTCTACCATGTCTTTTCATGTCTTTGCATTGCCCCTGACTTTGCTGCTTCCCTGGAAGCAGCCCTTGAACATCTATCCTAGCATCTATATTTTAAACCACACCTCAGCCATTAGCACCTGGAAAAGTCCCAAAGACTTCATTTAATTCTTATTTGAACTTAACCACATCTCTGCAAAAGAATATTCTTGCTCTCTAGAAAGGAAGAGAGATCTAAACCTTATACCAGCCCTTGTACAACATTATCACCAAGGGGGAGGCTGTGTAGGTCAGATGAGGTGCCCAGGCTCACCTATGTAACACCCTGGCTGTCAAAGTATTTGCACAGCTGTGACTTAGTAAATGGGTCTAATGCTGAAGAGAGAGACAAGGAAAGGAGTGTTTTTCTTTGTGGTGCTGGCTGAGCAAACCTCACAGGCACTCTGCTAACAGAGTAAAAATCATTCAAAGCTGTCTCTTGTCACACTAGTCAGTGAGTATTATTCTCTGAGTGCAGGCTTTTTGAGAAGGAAGAAGCTATCCTTACATAGCTACTTTTTGATCTACACATGCATTTTAAGGCAGAGGTATATATCTAAAAGTGAAAACACAGAAACCACTGAGAGAAGAAAAAAATGCAGCATGTGCTAGAATGAAAACAGCAACTGCAAGAAAAGGCAGGGCTATGATGAAATACCTTATTTTACAGCATAGAAATCCAGCTCTAGCATGCCCTTCACAAAGCCTTGAGGCTCACCTAGACCCTGCTGAAATGACTTCCACACAGAATACTGCCAGTTGCATCCTGACTTGACTGCAGATAGGTATGCATTTCTTGCAGTAGACACAGTATTTTGCACCTATTGGCAGTGCCACCATCCTTACCCAGCCTGAGGGAGGGTGGCTGCTTTTCCATTACATATGTAAAGAATGTAGAACTAACTGGGCTGTGGTCTGGCTCCTTTCCCATATCTGTTTATCCTTGGCATTGCCATACGACTGACATCAGACAAACAGGGGTGTAGGACCCTTCCAAAGAGTGTTTTGTTTGTCAGGTTTCTTCACTACAGTGGTTCAACTGGATTCCCATGGTCCACAAGAAGAAAGAGGCAGGAATGTCCCTGTGGGTCTCCTGAATGGGCTGCACCCTTTGTGTTTTGGCTTTATAGAATCACAGAATCGTAGAGGTTGGAAGGGACCTCCAGAGATCATTGGGTCCAACCCCCTGCCAAAGCAGCTCCCCAGCTCATATTGCACAGGTCGGTGTCCAGATGGGTCTGGAATATCTCCAGTGAAGGAGACTCCACCACCCCCCTGGGCAGCCTGTCCCAGGGCTCCCTCACCCTCACTGGGGAAAAGTTCTTCCCCATGTTGGTGTGGAACTTCCTGTGTTCCAGCTTGCAGCCATTGCCCCTTGTCCTGTCTCCACAGACCACTGAAAAGGGGCTGGCTGATTCCCCCTGCATCACATGCTTAAGGTAATTATAGACATTAATTAGGTCCCCCCTTAGTCTTCTCTTCTCAAGGCTGAACAGTCCCAACTTACTCAGCCTCTCCTCATAGGGGAGATGCTCCAGGCCCTTAATCATCTTCGTAGCCCTTCTCTGGACTCTCTCCAGGAGATCCCTGTCCTTTTTATACCAGGGAGCCCAGAACTGGACACAATACTCCAGGTGGGGCCTGACCAGGGCAGAGTAGAGGGGGAGGATCACCTCCTTTGACCTGCTGGCTACACTCCTCCGGATGCACCCCAGGATCCCATTGGCTCTCTTAGCCACTGAGGCACACTGCTGGCTCATGGCCAACCTGTCATCCACCAGGACCCCCAGGTCCTTCACCACTGAGCTCTTCTCCAGCAGGTCATCCCCCAGCCTGTACTGATACAAACAGTTATTCCTTCCCAGGTGCAAGACTTTACACTTGCTTTTAATGAACTTCATTAGGTTTCTCCCTGCCCAGCTCTCCAGCCTGTCCAGGTCTCGCTGGATGGCAGCGCAGTGTTCCTGCGTGTCAGCCACTCCTCCCAGCTTTGTATCATCAGCACTTGCTGAGGGTGGATGCTGTTCCCTCATCAAGGTCGTCAATGAAGATGTTAAACAGGACTGGACCCAACACCGAGCCCTGGGGAACACCGCTAGGCACAGGCCTCCAGTCAGATTCCGCTCCACAAATCACGACCCTCTGGGCTCGGTCCGACAGCCAATTCTCAACCCACCTCACTGTCCACTCACCTATCCCATGCTCTCTCAGCTTTACCCTCATAGACATAAAAATGAGCATTTCATCTTCTGAGTCTAGAGTCACAACAATCAGATGGCATCCCTCCTGAGGGAGGAGTGAGCGGTAGAAAGCCTTTTTAACCTATATTGGCCTTAAATATATTCTTCCTCAAGTTAAATGCAGCATCTGAAAAAGTGGCTGAAAGAGTATAGCTGCACTGAGCAGACAGACTGACCTGCAATTTTACAGAGCCCTGTGCCCAGCCCAGCCCAGTCTCATCTCCCTGGAAGAGTCACCACGGTGTGAAGGATAAAATGGTCACTGGAGTTTCAATCTGCAGCGTGCAATTTCTCAGTGCACCAAAATCAGATACACAGGCAACACACACAATGTGTGGAAAAATACTATTAGCCATTAATTCAGGTCATAGATGTAATTGTAGTTAGCAAAAAGTTTCCTCTAAAACTAGCATATTTTCACGTTGTCTCTAGAAATAAAATGCTAGAGTGAGATCACAGTAAGAAATAAGGTAAAGTTCAGCCATTTTCCCCCTAAAATGCTTTTATTTAAAAAGTAGTTTTAACACTAAAATGACCTGAAATATATTTTTCTACCATTTTGAACATGATGCTTGCAAAAATGTATTAATGTACTCTGTTTTTCACAAGAAGCACTTGATACATGCCTAAATTTCCACACCAGTAGAGACAGCTTTTCTTGTGTCATTTCATTTTGGGGTTTTCAGCTTGTGAGACGTTAACAAAACTCACTCCTTTTCAAAGCAAACATTGCTGTCACATGGACACTTATCAATCAAAGCACCAAGTAGCTCCTTTCTTTGTGTCGTGGTTTCACCCCGGCTGTGGTCCGAGATCTACACAGCTGCCTGCTCCTTAAAGTAAAAGAGCAGGGGAAGAGGGAAAAAGGGGGAAACAAGGGAAGGGAAAAGGAAGGGGCAAATAACTCCAAACCCAAGAAACTAAGAGGCCCGTGGGTTGGGATAAGGATAGTTTACTAAGAGAACAGAAAGATAAAATAGAACAATGCTAACAGGACTTTAGAGCAAAAGAATATGAAACTATTGATCCCCAATGCAGTTTCTCCCCGACCCACACAACTCAGGCCGTACCATCCAGAGCTGTCCCGGAACCCGACCGTCCCCCCAAGAAGCACGCGTCCTGCCACCGCCCCTCTTCTTCCTCCCCTCAGCCCCCCGTTATCCTGGGCAGGACGTAATTGCCATGGAATACTCTCTTTGGCCCATCTGGGTCACCTGTCCTGGCTTCGCCCCTCCCTTCTCAAGAATAGAGAAATACGAAGAAGCTGAGAAAGTCCTTGACTGTCTGACTGCAACTAAGAACATCAGGGTGTTATCAGCACTGCTTTCATTGTAACTCCCAAACACAGCATTCCATCAGCTGCTACAAATGAAGTTAACTCTCTCCTGACTGAAACCAGGACACTTTGGAAAGCATGAGTCATGTTTTTTTATGGTATGAACTGACCTACAGGAAAACGGCTGTAACAGTTTCTCTACTCTAACAAAACATTTGATTTCTCACCAAAAAAAAAGACCTGAAATGATGTAAACCTACTATCTATGATGAGGTATTAGGGGTGCCAGGATAGTAAGGGAAGAGGTGCACATCTGCTGCCTCTCCCCCATACGGAGATGCAATGGGAACATTCTGACTCCCTCCACCCAAGGCACCCTGTGAAGAGATGAAAATCTGTGGTGGGGCTTGGGCTGCTTCTGCAGCCTCTGTGGATTTGTTCAGTGTCTGTGCATTTTCTATTTTTTAGTCAAAAATTACTTCTTAAGCTTGTTTCTGAAAATATAGCCAAATCTAAAAGGGAGTCAACAGACTGGAGAAATGAAGTGTCATTTTTCATATTTAAAAAGGAATACATATGCAACAAATTTGAAGCCAGAGGGTGCTCTTTTTATTTAAAGTGTCCTGGGTAAGCATGGTTTCTATGGCAGCAGAGAAGAAGGGGTTTGTTTTTTCCATACACACCCCCCAGAGGAACTATTCAGCTACTGAATTTAGGAAGACTCACTTAGCTTATTAAAAATATTTTTCCTTCTTTGATGATATGTCAAAAGTGATAAAAGATCAGCTATTTATCACTTTAAAAATTTCCTTCAATGCATCTGCAACTGTGTTTTCTTATTGCTGCTTTGTGTTTCAAAAGAAGCATTTAAAGATAAAGCAAGGGCATTTGATTATTCTGCACCAGCTGAGGTCAGAAAATCACAAATTAATGATATGAAGCTGAGGGGAGTCATAAAATTAATTATAACTTTACATTAGACCTTTACAAGCAGGCAGGTCTAGGTTTTGGATAAGCAGCTACATAGTTGAAGATATTGTATTTTTATATCAATAGCAAAAGATACAATCCCCAGCTCATCATGTACACATTGGAAGTTTCGTTCTAAGAGGTTTGGGTTAGGTAAAATGCTGGAGAAAAAAGAAATACGGTCCATTTTTATTTACCACCTCACAGCCACATATTATTAGTCAAGTTCAAAGACTCAAAGACTGTGGTCTCTTTACATTGCCTGTGGAATGCTAAAATACTCTCAAATGTCACAATATGAAAATCCATGGGTTTAAAAAAAAAACCCAAAACCTTACAGCCTGGCATTCAACAGCAGTGAACAACTGCTGAACAATCTGCAAGGGCATATTTAGGATATTAGGTCAGGGTTATTTGGACTTCTAGGCACTTGGAGGCTGATCTTATTTCCACTGAAGTAAAGAATACATTTCTGTTCACATCCATGTTAGAGATTTGACACTTTGACTAAACAGTTTCCATGTTGCTTGGTAGTCTTTTACAATATAATATGTAAAGCTGCATAGCTTCCCAGCACCAGAGGTATGTCTATAGAATCAACAGCTGGTCAGACTTGTGCTCAACCCAAACTACTACCGTGCATACACTGTGTAGACACAATTCTTGGTTTAAGACTTCATAAAACCTTGGTGTGTATCAAGACAAGACAGTAACAAAGGCTGGATACCCCATTTTCCTTGGCACAAGTCCAAATACAGCAATATCCAGTGGATGGGAATGATATGCTATATATAACCTGGCTGCCACCACATCCTTGCAGACTTGCTTCTACAGCAATGTCTCATGGCTGAGGTCAAGACAACCTATCTACTAAGTCTCCTCAGACCCCTTTGCACAGGAGCAAATACTGCTAGGACTCCTGCACTCCAAGTGCATGCTATAGGCGAGAATTTACATACACAATATATACACAGCTCTAGTTTTACCTTCCTCTCAGGTGTTTACATGGCAGACTCCCCTAAATTCATAAGGGAAGCCGCTCTGACACAGTGAAGATTATCTATGCAGATCAATTCCCCTCTTTGTAGGACCTCTTCCACTGTCTCTGCAGCACCAGACCACCTTCTGGAACATAGCAAGTATATAAAAGCCATATAATTTCTTCAGTGTTTTCAGAATTCAGTCACAGAAAAATGTTAGCATTAGCTTGGTTTCAAGTCAAATAACATTGTGTTATGGAATGCACATCTTGTATTCACACTTCTTTGCAAATCTAACCTTATAACCTTCAATTTTGATGTCACAAATATTTACACCAATGAACAGTTTCCAGGATAATCCAGTTTTGCTCAAAATGCAAAACCCTCATTTATGGAACACAGTTCAGCTATCTAAATATTTGTCTAATCAAATGCTGCTTAATTTGGAGCACTGCCATTACCACACCACTTAGCTAAGTGCACCACTGTACTTAACACTTTTTTGTTCCGTTTCATGCCATACTATTGAAATGTGCTCTATGTTTGTTTCAAGAACCCAGCACAGAGGGAGAGGGTTTCAGTCCAGATCCTGCCATCACACTCCGGCTTTCCCTGACCTGAATGCAAGCAGAATTGAGCCTGACAGATACATCTTCCATCGAGAAATTCAAGTGGACAGTTTTGCTTCATTGGCCTGTGAAGACTTTCACTTCTGCAACTGCTTCAGTGCAAAACTCTCAGGTACAGAGAAGAGTGGTGCCTCGCTCGCAGTGACTGCAGTAAGAATTACTCTTCATCCTTTTACAAATCTCTCTCTTCGCTCTCTCAGATGGAAACTGCCCAATTTCTACTAGAGGGAGAAGTAAAAAACACATTAAAAAGGCAGCTAAGTGCATGGTGATTGCCTTTTTCCCTATCTAGTGAACACTGGCCCTAAGATGTTCTCCTCAAGACAGATGAAACTGAATAATATATTTTAATATCACTGCAGGCTAAGTTTGACCTTTAAATATTAATATTTAAATATTAATGAAATAGCAGGAGGAAAGTAGACTGACAGGTGTAATACAAGTCAGACAAAATAGCACAGTAAAATTATATGCTACATTGAAATTCTCATTAGTGATAACAAGATATGCACATATAATCCATGATCTGAAAATGTACTCCAGAAAATCCAGGTAGAATAAATGATCAGAAAATTTTGCTAAGAGTAATTCTTATTTTATAATTTCTGGGGCAATTCTTTAAGAAAGGAAAACTCAGACACCTGTACTTAAGCATTTACAGGGACTTTTTTATTTAAATTGGACCCTTATCAGATTTGGTTCCCAAAATATTTTGCCCAAGGGTCTCTTTACAGTCCAACAGTACAGGAAAATCTTCATCTTTACACAATTCTTCATAATATCTTCACCAGTCTGTTCTTTATTAATCAAAGTGTATCTCTCCAATGCACCCTAAGTACTGCTTATACCACTATGGCTGTCTGAGAATAGTGGAAAATTATATGCTGAAATTATAAACATTTTCCCATTAAGTGCAATATAACAAGACAGAGACATAATTCTGAAGTAGCATCAGTTCTTCATTCAGCACCTCCACTGCAAAACAGAAAGGAAAAAATCACAGAAGTGAGGTAGGGACACTGGGAGCTTTCAAATTATTCACACTTAAAATCATGTGTGCTTATCTACAAGATGGTTTTGAAAATGTGACTGGAAGAATCTGTCTTAATACCAATGAAAACAAGACAGTAATGATGAAGGAGAGCTGTACAGATCCACAGCTGCTGCCTCACAGGTCTGTCTCTTGCTAGAACTGCACTGTTTAATGGAAAGATAATATGATGTTGGAAATTATGTAATTAAAAAAAATTATAAATAATTAGTTTGTTTTTCCTTTTTGAAGATAGTTAACTACCTTGAAGGTGTAAAGTTGTAAAAGGTGCAAATGTTTAAAAATGCACAGTGAAGTGAGGTTTAACTTCCCTGGAAGCAGCAAATATTCTACACTAATACCAGGCTGGCTAGGGAATTCAATTTGTTAGATCTCCCAGTGTCTCTTAGCATCACCTGAAGGGCCAAACTTATTTAATACTTTATCTTCTTCTGTTAGAGGTAAAAAAGTATCTAATCCTGTGGCACAACACAAATGACTTTACTTTTGCAGGTAAATTCTTATACCAAGCAATCAGACTCCAGAGAAAGTCTCATAGCGACCACCAAAGCTGTACAACATCAGCCAATGTGAGAGCACTGCAAGCTCATGAATGTAGAATACAAAACTGAAAATGCAGTTTTCACAGGGCACATATATTCTGAGGAGGCTGGGATATTCACATGTCCTAAGTCTGAGCTGCCAGCATAGAAGGTTTTATTTTAAATAATACCTGTACCACCTACTCCATCCTTACTGAAGTTCCCATATAGACCTTTTAATACTCACACCCCCACTGCCTCACCTGCACCATGCACAGTTCCATGGCTCAGACAGCACAACAAAGTGTTTTGCCAACTCCCTACTCTCCCTAATGATTTCTCCTGACTTTGTTGCACCAGAATCCTGTAACAGGCTAGTGAAACTCAGAGAGAACAAGTGAGGGAGGTGAGACTGTGCTGCCCAAACCCATGTCAGATATATGGTCCTGGATACAGTTTCTAAGCAGAGGAAACATGGTTGACCTCATGCCAAAGGCATGTTCTTAGTAAGCACCACCCACCAGGAGAGGTGCTCATTGTCCTTCTGATGTGAGGTGATCAACTCTGAGCCATTGATTTCAGGATGTAACTGGGCTCTTGAGGAAACACAAGCTTACCTTTGAGATGGTGGCAATTGAAATGCGGCATGCGCTTGGACGAGACATTCTGGCATCATCACAGGACTGTCACAGCACTGCTGTCAGGGGCAGTGAGGGAATGTACTCTCTTCTTTTGGATGAAGCTGACCTTCAGGGTTTTTTAATCAAAGTTTACTAAACTGCAGTACTTGGAATGGCATTTTTACAACAAAAATTTTCCACCACATTTGGCATCTAGACATTCTTTGAATGTTTACACTTGCTGGGGTATTAAGGCTAAGAGCCTAAGAAGTAACACACAGATCTGTTTCTTTCATGAAAACCTGCTGCACATCTGCAAATGTTTCTATGTGCATCCTTGCTTCTTTTTTCTGAAATACACAATCCCAGCTCAGTAATTCAGGCTTCATTTAAGGCCTGAAATTGTCCTTTCAAACACTATACAGTGAGTATATTTGCTCTCTGGCTGGAGCTTACCTATAACGATTTGCTGCCTCCTTTTCTTTGTCTTTGATTATCTTCATTCATTCTAGACATGGATGGGATAGAGTAAAACACACTATTAATCCAAAGGATGGGCATTATATAGAAGCAATGTGTCTCTGAGACTAGAACAAAGTAAAAATCTTTTTTTGAGTAAGATAGAGCGAAATGGAAAAGTTTTCAGTCCATACTGCCCTGAAGAGGAATGAAGGCAGAAATACAAAAGCTGCTGCAAAGCCAGCTAAGTACCAGGACTCCCTCCGGTTTGAGAAGAAAAGGCTGAGGGAGGACAGGCTCTCTGAGACACTGAGGGCCCACAAGGACACAGGAACAGCTCTAGGCCAGCTTGTATCTCTGGCAGTAATCAGGAGCTTTAATTCTCTACATACCCTGGACCTGGGGACCCAGGCATAAGCACATTACCACAGGTAAGCAAGCATCAATAATTACTGAACTCTGTGCAGAAGTGCATGAGGAACCCTCTAGGGAAGACTAGCTTTTAAACTCAACCAGGTACTAACTACATAGAGCCTATGAATCCAGATAAACATCCAGCAGTATTTCCAAGACTGCACTTAAGGACTTTGGCCATGTTCAGTGCCTGTTCTCTCTGGACTCCCAACAGTCGATGAGGAGAGATGAGCACCACTGTGGCGCTCATGTGACATCTGAACTGTTTTTTCAAGCAAGTGCTTTAATACAGGACCTCTGCTAATGCCCGTGCTCAGATGGCAGGAGTGTAAGCATGAATGATTTATTTCAATCATGCAGGATGCCTGTGGCAGAGGCAGAAGCTCTACATTCAAACAGCACTTCTTCCAAGCACAGGAACGATGCATCCCTTTGTGCAAGAAATCGGGAAGGAGAGGCAGAAGACCTGCGTGGATGAACACGGAGCTGCTGAGTAAACTCAAAGAGAAGAGGAAGATCTATGAATTGTGGAAGAAGGGTCTGAGCACATGGGGAGAATACAGGAATGTAGTCAGGGCCTGTAGGGTCGCAACTAGGAAGGCTAAAGCCCTCTTGGAAACGAAGCTGGCAAGGGACATAAAGGATAATAAAAAGGGTTTTTTTAGATACGTGAATAGCAAAAGGATGACCAGGGATAATGTAGGTCCCTTGCTGAATGAGGAGGGTGTCCTGGTAACGGGGGATACTGAGAAGGTGGAGATACTGAATGCCTTCTTTGCTTCGGTCTTCACCTCAAAGGCCCCCCGGGACCCACAGGCACTGGATGTAAATAGGAGTGTTTGGGATATGAAGAATTTCCATCTGGTTGAGGTAGGGGAGGTCCAGGAGCGGCTCAAAGGGATAAACGCACACAAATCCATGGGACCGGATGGGATACATCCACGTGTGCTGAGGGAGCTGGCGGAGGTGATTGCTGAGCCGCTCTCTATCATCTTCAACAGGTCCTGGAGAACAGGAGAAGTGCCTGAGGACTGGAGGATAGCCAATGTCACTCCGGTCTTTAAAAAGGGCAAGAAGGAGGATCCCAGCAACTATAGGCCAGTCAGCCTCACCTCTGTCCCCGGAAAGGTAATGGAACAGCTTGCTCTGGATGCCATCTCCAAGCAATTGGAAGAGAAGAAGGTCATGAGGAGTAGTCAGCATGGATTCACCAAGGGGAAATCGTGCTCGACCAATCTCATAGCCTTCTACGATCTCATCACCGGCTGGGTAGATGGAGGGAGAGCAGTAGATGTCATCTACCTTGACTTCAGCAAGGCTTTTGATACTGTCTCCCATGACATCCTGATAGCAAAGCTGAGAAAGCATGGGATTGATGAGTGGACAGTGAGGTGGGTTGAGAATTGGCTGTCGGACCGAGCCCAGAGGGTCGTGATTCGTGGAGTGCAATCTGACTGGAGGCCTGTGACTAGCGGTGTTCCCCAGGGCTCGGTGTTGGGTCCAGTCCTGTTTAACATCTTCATTGACGACCTTGATGAGGGAATAGCCTTGACCCTCAGCAAGTACGCCGATGACACAAAGCTGGGAGGAGTGGCTGACACGCAGGAACACTGCGCTGCCATCCAGCGAGACCTGGACAGGCTGGAGAGCTGGGCAGGGAGAAACCAGATGAGGTTTAACAAAAGCAAGTGTAAAGTCTTGCACCTGGGAAGGAACAACCGTTTCTATCAGTACAGGCTGGGGGATGACCTGCTGGAGAAGAGCTCAGTGGAGAAGGACCTGGGGGTCCTGGTGGATGACAGGTTGGCCATGAGCCAGCAGTGTGCCTCAGTGGCTAAGAGAGCCAATGGGATCCTGGGGTGCATCCGGAGGAGTGTAGCCAGCAGGTCAAGGGAGGTGATCCTCCCCCTCTACTCTGCCCTGGTCAGGCCCCACCTGGAGTATTGTGTCCAGTTCTGGGCTCCCTGGTATAAAAAGGACAGGGATCTCCTGGAGAGAGTCCAGAGAAGGGCTACGAAGATGATAAAGGGCCTGGAGCATCTCCCCTATGAGGAAAGGCTGAGAAGATTGGGACTGTTCAGCCTTGAGAAGAGAAGACTAAGGGGGGACCTAATTAATGTTTACAATTATCTTAAGCAAGGGATGCAGGGGGAATCAGCCAGCCCCTTTTCAGTGGTCTGTGGAGACAGGACAAGGGGCAATGGCTGCAAGTTGGAGCACAGGAAGTTCCGCACCAACATGCGGAGAAACTTTTTCACAGTGAGGGTGACAGAGCACTGGAATAGGCTGCCCAGGGAGGTGGTGGAGTCTCCTTCTCTGGAGATATTCAAGACCCGTCTGGATGCCTATCTCAGTGAAATGTCCTAGGGAGCCTGCTTCGGCAGGGGGTTGGACCCGATGATCTCTCGAGGTCCCTTCCAACCCCTACAATTCTATGATTCTATGATTCTATGTATTTTCTGAGTCCCAGTCCCATAACTGAGTGACACTCTGAAATAATGTTCGCTGTATTATTCATGTTGTTTCTTTACACCTGCCAATTTACACGAGGATATTTTAAGCTGTCAGTGTAGAAACTAGGCTGTATGCCATGGCTGAACACTGTTTGCAACCACTGAATGTTTCATTCCTTTACTGATACACATCCCCTAACAAGGCTCTCAAATCCTTTCAAGAAAATTCCAGTACCTGATGTGCTGTTGCAAGCTTGGTAAGTGAGCGGTGTTTTACCATGATGTCAGTAGAGATGAAACATCTCTCTCTGCATGACTCAATGATTTAATAATTATTAATGAGACATTATGCCTTTAAACATTTCTGGCAGATTATTAAGTACAAACTGAATATTTAACATAGTTTTGAGAGGCTTGTATTATGATGCTGCATAGCAACTGAAACGTCATGTACACAGCTAAGGTAAATTCCATTACAGTTACTTGGGAAGTGTTGCTGAGATTTTGTTGAAGTGGACAAAAAAACAAATTTTGGTCAACATATTCAGTGCCATTTCTATATGAAGCAGTTTTTCCATACCAAGGAGTTTTACACTCTCAACATATTTATATTACAAACCTATACCCATATATTCCTTACCACATACACGATTCTCACCTGCAGAATCCTGGCATGCAAGTCCAAAGACATTTGCCTTCTGCTAGATGTGAACAGCCTGTCTTCCTGCATGCCAAGTTAAAAATAGAGCTCTGTTGTGAGAACCAGTCATCTGCAGGATGTCCACAGGCATAAATGCTCCGGAAAGCAGCAGCAAGACATTGAGTAACGTACATCAAACTGAACACAGTGAGCTGCAGAAGAAAGTTTGAGGACCTTTACACACAAGTGTGACATGGAGGTCTGTCATCACTAACTTAAAAAACCTTTTCCCTGTAATACTGTCAAATAAGACAAGCAAAAAATATGGCTTGTATATAATTTGGAACAATTTATTGTTTTCCTCCTTTGCTTAGTTCTGCAATAAGCTCAGGTAGACACTGAATACTTAATAAACATCAGCTATCATCTACATCTGCTCATCTCATTTGGCATTGCCTAGTATTTATTCATCTTATTGTTGCTCTTATTGATATCAGTCAGTGATGGATTGTTTAAGACAGTTTGAAATGGTTGTAACATACAAGTAATCGTTTGCCCCAATAGAACTCAAAGCATTAGTCTGATGTGGTCATGAATAGTATGTCCTCTTGCTGACTATACAGGAGGTGTGGCAACAGTGAGAAGCAGCTTTGGGAGTACAAAAGCTATAATGATTATTAGTTTGCTAGACTTAAATCTACCAGTGGTCCTTGAGTCAAGTAAATAATTGAAGGCATATCATGATTTTGCTAAGTTCTGTTTAAGCTCTGTTTGAGTTGGACCGTGACAATAAGGACAAGAAGTCAAATTAAGCCATGCTTATGCTCTCCCACCTCAGAGTCCCTGGTACTTACTCTACAGAAAAACTTCTTGCCTATAGAAAGGTAAGATGTTCTTGTTTATGTTTGCTGCCAACAGCTCAAAAGAAACTGATGTCTAATACTGACATGCAGCGATTACATCTCCAGTAAGAACAGACAATCACACATCTTAGTGCAGTGACATCCCACCAGGTCATAAGCTGATGTGACACTGCCTTCTGTCAGATTACACCAACCGAGACCAAAAGCATCACAGCCAGTAAAAACCACTTTGATCACCTGTGGAGGCTCTGAGTTGTCCAAGAATGGTGACTAGTATCTGTTAGCAGCAAATTAACAAAGAGACAGATTAGGTCAAACAGTCTTTGGGTGACTACATTTTTACTGATTAAGCACACAGGAATGAATTGTGGTTTGTTCCTAAAACAGTTTTCTCTCACGTAGTCTGCCTGCAGATGAAGTACACAGTCGTGGGAAGGTGGGCTAGTCAGTGAATTCTCCTAACATCAGTAGTACCACAGAAGAGCAAACTGTAGCTCAGGTATGTTGAAACAGCCAGGCTGCACTAAGGTCAATCTGAAGACTGGGAAGATCATGATTCCCCCTGGATTTATGTGATTGTTCAAGATTTGACAAGAAAAGGCTCTGGAAGATACCAGAGGGGTCAAGCATGCAATGACTTGCCGTGCCAACAAGATGTGTGGCTCTTCTTTCACTTCATTTTAAGATTTTGCCTATTCTGGGTCACAAGAATTGAACTTGTGCTCACCAGTGGAATTTAACTCTGATTCATTAAGAAAGACTGCCATCTCCTGGTTTCTTCAACAACAGGCTTTCAAGGGTGAAAGAAGTTGGTTTAGTTAAAGCTTACAGCACATCGTAAAGTCACGCTTGCACTGAACCTTTAAGGGAAAATGTCACTGATAATAAAGGACAGGCAAGTGAAAGTTGGAAAGGCTAATGCATTATGACTACACTATATAGGTTAAGCCAACGTGTGCAATAATTATAACTATCACAGCTTGACACAGTTTATAAAGGCTTGAACCATAAAAGCTCAGGGTCCAATAATACAAGCTATTGAGCATTCTCTTCTGGAGTGCTGACTGTCTGAGCTCCCACTGAGTTTCAATCAAGAAATGCTGTATGACATAATAGACTAATAATTAACCATTCTCATTCCCAGGAATATTAAAACTCCTTTAAATAGCAACCTGAAAGGGTCTTAAAAGTAACTTACACTGGTTTTAAGAGCACGCAGAATAATGTAAAGCAGAAGAGTCCTGTAAGACTATGGATGTAGGAGCATACTAATAACACTGAGCAAGTGAAGGTGAGCCACTTAAGGAAATCACTACCAACTGTATTCCTAACTGCACCTCACAGCAAAAGCAAGAATGAGCTCACTTGGTATTTTATTGAGGGTATTCTGTTATCCACCATGGCCTAAAAGCACACTCAGGTAAAGGTATCACAGATTACTTGACATGCTCTATGCTCTCTATTTAGTTTCCTCCTCTGTCCAGGTTTATGACACTCTGGTGCCCTAAGATGTATACTTTGTTACAAAGTACTACTTTACTATTACTTGTATATTTACATTTAAGGGGTTTAGAGTAACACATTTTTGTTTAATACTACAGTAGTGCCCATGTCGTCTTTGTTATTGGTCCAGTACAAGCATATTTTTTAAATTATTCTTTACTTTAAGGGCTGTGATCTACAGACAGACAGGCTGTGAGAGGAAAGAAGCACAGCTGTCAGATGAAGATGGTCTCACTGTGTGGATGAGAGAAATTAAGTTAGAATGATCACTTAAGATAATATCACAGAATGGCAGAGGTTGGAAGGGACTTCTAGAGATCATCTAGTCAAACCCCACTCTCCATCAGAGCAGGATCACCTAGAGCAGGCTGCACAGAACACCATCCTGGAGGGCAGGTTTTGAATCTCTCCAGAGAAGGAGACTCCACAACCTCTCTGGGCAGCCTGTCCCAGTGCTCTCCCACCCTCAATGTAAAGATATGAGCACCTACACTGTAACGAGGCACTGACTCCTGTTCCCTTCTCACAAGTCCAGACAGATGTCTTGATGGCAAAAACTTTTTTTATTATTTTTATACAGGAAAGAAACAAACATTTAAAACATCATCATTCTGAACATAGGCATGCTCTTAGTATTAATGAAGTCAAGGGCCCAAGTTCAAGGAGTTTAATATTTAAACTATCAGTTCCCCATCCATAATCAGAGGAATGCTAATACCAGTGGTAAAATAATGCTTTAATTCAAGATTTTTCAACCCCTTCTTTTAGAGTAAAGGTAAAAGAAATTCAAACTGTTACAGAAAGAATATATTACTCTTCATCATAAAAAGATTTACACATTTTAGGAAGAAACATAGCAATTTAATTATGTTACAGGAAAGTGTTTCACAACAGCTGCCATTACATCCTTCTAGAGGCTTTTAGACTTCTAGGTACATGTATGACAATCAAGACTGGAAAAAACCTCAAAAATATTGCACTGTGTTCCCCATCATCCTTTTCACTAACAGTACAAAAAAATATAGGGGTACTCTTCAAAGAAGTCAAATCTGCCTTCAAATTTCAGGAACCTACAAAACCATAAATGGTGTGATAGAATGGAATTACAAATACTCAGCAATGTGTAGAAAAAAATTGTAGAGAAAGAGTGTTCTCTGATAGTTAATGAAGGATAACATGTGACACACAACTTGTGTGGGTAAAAAAACATCCAGTAACCTCAATCCTTCATTTCTTTTCCTCTTCAACTAATGGCACATGGCATTTTTGTGAGGGAGCTATCCCACAGCTAGGGCAGCATCTTGTGTTCATTCCCTCTACACCATGCCACAGATCTGTCATGTCATCTGTCATCCAGCTGCCATGTGCCCAGAGTGCCCAACACTCTAGCCCTCAAGTCCTACCTTGAAAATACTTGCAAAGAACCTTAGCTGTCCCTATGTATTTCACTTACTGTCTCAGATTTCATAATCTCTTTAATCATGACTTTATATTATTTGCATAGAGCTGTGTTAAGTGAAGATAAGTAAATGATGATGTAATATAAAAGACACACCTCTTCTGGAAAGGAGACAGTAATATATTTACCAGGATTCTTTAAATTAATGAGGGGTCTTCTATGCCTGAGAAAATTATTATTTTAAAGATTATTAAACTGTCAGCCTGGAAGTTACAAGCTAGCAGCTACACTTGCAGTATGATTAATCTGTTAATTAATCACTTGATCCTACTTGTAGCCTTTGCAGTATTTTGAAAGACCTTCACTAAGTTCTTAGAAAAACAGGAAAATATTTAAAAATGGATTTTTGTATGTAAAGAAAGAATATAATGAATTTAAACATTCTGTTAATAAAAGTCACTGTACCTTACTGTCATGTGCAAAATAGTCTACTTATCCTAGGGATGGTGGAAAAACTGAAACAAACAGCTGTAAACAGCGTCCTAAAACGGAACAAAAAATGTTGATTACATTTTACCCAATTCAGAAAAGCAGTTTCTGAGAACCATAAAATATTTTGTAAGTTTAAACTACAAATGTCAAAACCAACTTGTTCTGCATTGATAAAAATCCAAACTATTCAGCTATGTGCCACACACTATTTTACACTACAGTTATCCTCATGGTACCCTCCTGCCTGCCTGTAGTAGATTACAAATTGTGCAGTGCTCTTGTATTATGTATTATTTGCTCTCTCATTGCCTCTGTGAGGATAAAAATGTGTATAGCACCTTGTTTTCCTAGAGGAATTTTTTGTTTGCAGTGTGTAGGTGTTAAATATAAAATGACTTGGAAACAGCAACGTTTTCTTAGCAAAAGAGAGCAATACAATTGTAATAGAAAGTCTCTCTGTGCCAAAAGAGAGGTGATCCTTCCTTCTGCTCAGCACTGGTGAAACACATGAAGAGTACTGGGTCCAGCTCTGGGCTCTCCAGTACGAAGACATGGACGTACTGGAGCAAGTTCAGGAAATTGCCACAAAGATGAGAAAGGGATTGGAGCATCTGGCATACAAGGAGAAAAAGAGAGGGCTGGGATTGTTCAGCCTGGAGACGAGATGGTTTATGCATATCAATACCTGATGGGAGGGATTATAAAGAAAATGGAGTCTTCTGTGCATTCTCCATCCTTAGAGACATTCAGAAGCTGAGTGGAGAGGGTCCTGAGCAACCTGCTCTAGCTGACCCTCCTTGGGCAGGGGAGTTGGACTTGGCAACCTGCAGAGGTGTCTTCAGCCTCAATCACTCTGAGTTTCTACAATTCCAACTATCTTCTCCATTTCAGAGAGATTTAAGCAGCATTTTAGATACACCGGGCCCTACTGATGATGTATTTTGGAGATGCAGTGACCTTAGCATAAAGTTCTGTGGCAAACCAACGTGTAATCCCCCTTACCACAGGGAAGAACTAGAGCATTTTACACTAGGTGACATTTCCTAAACACTGAATATTTTTTGCTCATAAACCTCACATTATCAAGTCATAGTCACATCTATATAGCTCACTTCAGATTAAGGTAATCTCACACAATCATCTGATCACCAGAGCAGTAGCTGAGTCAAGGACGTAGTCACAGGTGGTAACGAATACAGGTGGACAGGTACTATCTGCAAATTGCTGGCCTCTGAGCCCCTCTATGTGCCTGCATTCCATGGCTAGAAAAGGACACAAGGACATGGATTTTGTGGGTTCCCAGGCATTAAGGACCAAGAAGGGCAGGCACGCAGCTGACCATCGCTATCTGTTGGACACATCACTTCAGGAAGGACCCAGACCAGTACAGTAACTGGGATTCCTGCCATCCAGCTCTTACAGCACACTAGGGTTTCACCATCAGCCACTCAAAACTCAGCAGAGAGGTCTGAAGAGTGAAATGAGACTTCAGCCCTCTGTGGGTATAAAAGAGGAGATAATTCATTAGAACAATCAAAATTATTTCAGTTCCTTATGCTGGCATGATCCAGATTATTCCAACTCTAAAATACTGGTTTCCCTTTAATGAACTATGAAGGACTGGCAACAGCCTAATGCTTTGAGATACTAAACTGCTTCTCAGAAGCACCTGAGCAGTTGTAAATTCCAGAAAATCCACAAGAACAATGCAAAATCCACAGGCTAGTCTATAAAATGCAAATCAACCCATCTCTGCTGCCTCGTCCCAGCTGCAGAGATCTGCACTGGATTTGACTGGAACATGTTCAGGTAAAGGTCCTTCTGTATTTATAGCTAATACTCTGAATAGCTTCAGTTGTAAAATATGGGGTAAATGAGCAATTTCCTAAAAAACTCACACATGTGGTTTGAATCCAGCTGGAATTCCACATGCTACAAAAATGATGCCAGTTGTAACTGAGACAATACATCCATATGACATAAGGGAGACATTATTTGAGAGCAGTATTAAACAAAAACCCTAAAAAAAGGGGGTTATGGTGTCCTAGCTTGCTTTCTCCAAATACAGATAACTTACTCTCCTTGCCTTGAGCTCACAGACATACCAACTTCCCTCACAGATGCAGGGATACTCAATGATACCCTATGGGAACATGATTTGCACCAGCAATTTCTAACCCCAGTTAACATGTTCTATAAACCAAGTCTTTGATGCTCTATGTGGTATGTCCAGATGTATCTGTACCTACACCATTTACATCAGCTCAGGAATGGGTAACTTTTCTCTGCCAAAGTTCAGATTTCAGAATTAAATTAAGTTGGAAAGCTGATTATTTCTGCAGACACCTTTGTACCCCTCACTTGATTGCACATACAGATTTTTTCTTACAGAAGTTAGACAGATTTGAAAATATTTTTTTTCAATTTTTTTTTTCTATTTGATACTTGATTTTAAACCAGGCCCTTATCTAGAATGTACACTGTCTAGAAGGAAAAATTATCTGTAAAAATTAAAAGATAGCTCTGAAAGGTTTTCCAGTTTGTGGCTATAAGCAATAAAAACTCTAGGTTTCTAGCTCAAAACTTTTTGCTTAATGGTGCAGATGCTCATAAAGGACATGTGGTGGGTTTTTTCATGTCCAACCTAAGACAAAAAAAAACCCCACAACATATTTTTCACAGATTCTGCTTTCTTAAAACAAAACCTGTGTGCTTTAGCTCAGCTCCATACCACAACTCTAGTATACAAAAATGACTCTGCACTTTTGTTTCATCTTCTTCTATATGTGGGATTTTGATATCTTGTGTATAAACTATATCACTACCTACCTGAAATGATGCAACTGAATGCAATGCCTACTTTTGTATTGCATTGTTAATCAACACAGGTTAGTTAATAGTGAGTAGGAACAAAGATTTTGCATTTGTCTTTATAGATGAATTAACTCTGGGAGATAAAATACTGACTTTGGAAGCCCATGAAAAACATTCATCTTGAGAAATAAATTCAGAGTATCTAATATGGACTCAGCTCTGTGAAGGCTTTGCTAACCCAAAGCAGGATTCCCTACAAGCCTTGTTGCAAGATCAGGTGTAGAGAATTTGAGACATTTTGATGACAACTTAATAACCATTTGAGAAAATCCTACTATTAGTAATGATTGCCTGATAAGTCAAACAAGTAGAAATTAATCTATTGGTCAGAAAGGAGACATGTGTCAGTGGGGATTCATATGATAACTAAGAAATGCCAAACTACAGAGAAAAACTATTAACACTGAGTAGTGATTTAAACTACTGTCCAGGCCTGTCACAACATAGTTACCATCAGTTGCTTTCTGAGTCCTTTTTTGTGACTTTCTACAATTGCAGCTTAAAGAAAAAAAAAAGACAAAAAGAAAAAGGGCTCCTAAAACACATTTTGAAGTTTCCAGAGAAGCATGCTTCATTGCTAACTCTAAGCAATGTATTTTATAAGATACTGAGATAAAGCAATTTTGGAACATGTGATCCTTTGCCACCTAATGAAACCTGTAACTTCTGAATTCCTATACTTAATGCCATAACATCTGGTTTTTTGGCGTGGTTCAGCTGAGCACCACACACCACTCACTCCAGGAAGAGAAACTGACAGAACCTACATGGTTTGGGATAAGGACAGTTTACTGACAAAAGCACCATGAAAGAAGAGTAACAGCAAATTTCATTCATATCCCACACCCAGTGATAACACAAAGACTACCCCAACCACCACACTCAGCCCACCCTGAAGACACCAGGAGTATCCCTCCCTAAACAGTCCCTTTTATGGGGGAGTGATGTCAGGTGGGGTGGAAACAGCCTGGGCTAACTCAGCTCACCTGGCCTGGCCAGAACCAGGACAGTTTTCACAAATGCAAGATCATAATTTACCTGCAAATGCAACAATGTTTTCCCTATGTGCCATGCTAACAATAGTCAATTGATAGAGCAAATACATTCTGCTCAGTGGGGTCTAACATACCTTCTCTGGACAGTTTATCAATTTGGGCATCATGCCACATCAATGCAATTTCAGGAAGGTTTGCCAAGTCAGCCAGGACCAAGCATGGACACTGAAGTGAGTTCTTTATTTAGGGTTTTGCCTGACCTTTATTTAGGGTTTTTCCAGAGCCTAATTCTTGGCAGAGCTGGGGTATGATGACATTGGTGAAAGCACTGATGATCCTGGTGGCACTGGTTAAGATAGGAACACATGGGCTATACATTCCCAAAGGACATTTTCTCCTCCCTCAGTGTATGTATTAGTGTCAGCACCTTGCTGCCCAGGTTTTTAATTAGCTCTAGCTGCACAATACTATTGCTGTATTCCAGAAAGGAGCACAGCCTGGGCTAAACCTGGATCCTAGAAAGCCTAGTCACATATGTGTAAATCAGTACAGGCTGGGATGTGAAAACCTGTTCCTACTTAAAAACACGTTCTGCAGACACAATATATGTTGGCCAGGAAGAGAATATGTTCAGAACCTGAATTCCACTGAGTTGCAGAAAGGAACTTTTACCTGCTTAAATTCAGCCTGGAGTTTTGTACCAAAAGCCTTTCTTACTTTATGGTTACTGCCTTCTTTCCAAAGGCAGCTGATGGAGATGGCAGTTACGCTTTCAACTTAGTAAGTCAGTGGCTAGACCTGTTACCCAGTCCATGAAAGCTTGGGTAACAGCATGTGGTTCATACCTTGATGTTCTGGCAAAACAAACTCAATTCCCATCCTGCTAATCCATATGACCTCTGCAATACAGCAATTACAGACAGTGGGAAATTACTTTTCTTTCATCTCTAACTTTAGCAGCTTTCTAAAAAAGGCTACATGCAATATACACTTGAAAATTAATATAGTAATAGTATAGTAATAGTTCTGCAGTTCATCCTGCGTTACAGCAAGGTATTGCAGGCTGAGCCTCACACAACTTGTAGTCATTCAGATTTCTAAGAATACAGCGGTTACTGGTTTGAGATAGCAAAGGCATCTGCTGTGAATTCTGTGCCGTTTGTGCCATCTGCTGTTCGCGAAGGATCAGAAGGGCTGCATGTCAGCCTCCGGAACTGGCTCTTGGTAAGAGCGTGCAGGAGGACACTGGAGGGAGAGGCCACCCTGCCTGTCACCCAAGCGCAGGAGCAGCTGGGACCTCCTACCTAAAACAGCTCAAGGAACCTGTGCCCTGGAAACAAGGGGCTCCCTGATGTGTCCCACTGGCTAGCACTGCCAGGCTGGTGAAAATCCAGGGTGTTCCCGTATTCTCTGTGCCCACCAGAGAGCAGATGGGGTGGCTGCTGGCGATGCAGGACTTCACAGCTGTGTCCTTTACCCCCAGGGTCGGCACCAGGGCTTCTGCAAGGCTCAAAGTTTCACTTCAGAGCTGGAAGCTTCCCCGGACACGCTGCGGGCCCCGGGGGATGCCAACAGCGTCACCCAGCCCTGCTGCCTCCAGCCCCCCGGCCCGCGCTCGGGCAGACACACCGACAGCCCCAAAGCCACCTCTCCCGCAGGCCCCGTGGCTGGGACGAGCCAAGCTGGACGCCCGGGGAATTTCCTTCTCCCGCCGGAGTAAAACCTCGCGAGCAGGAGCCGTGGGGGCAGCCGCAACTCTCGAAAAGACGCCGCTTTCCGCCCTCGCTCGCTGGGCTACTGGGGCGGGCACAAGGGGCCGGGGCAAGACCTGCGGCGGGCACAAAGCGCCGGGGCAAGACCTGCGGCGCCACGCTCGAAGACACCTCCACGGGGCTGCGGCTCGGACTCCGCCTCTCGCTGCCCCCGCCGGGCCGCCAGAGGCCGCTGCAGGCCGCCCGTCAGGCCTGGCGGGGGAAGCGGGGTTCCGGCGGGCCCGGAAGCGGCGCGCTGCCACCCGCACGTGTGGCGGCTGGAGCGGGGGCAAGGCGGCGGAGATGTCGCTGTCGGTGGCCGCGGGTAACCTGCCCATGCGGCTGCTCCGCAGGAAGATCCACAAGCGGAACCTGAAGCTGCGGCAGCGCAACCTGAAGCTGCGGGCGGCCGAGGGGGCAGGTACGGCGGGGTCGGGACGGGGCGGACCGGGCGGGCGGCCCTGCGGAGCTTCTTTCCCCGGCTGCGCGCTTGCGGAGCGGCAGCCGACTTTGGGTTTCCCCTCCTCTCTTTCCGAAACGTGTTTCTGCGCCGTGCAGTGCCTCCGCCGGGCGAGGCGGCGTCGCAGGGCTCCGTGGAAGACGAGGAGGCGGCGGCGGCCCCAGAGGTAGAAGCGGCGGCAGACGAGGCGGCTGCGGAGGCTGCCGGTGCTGCCGGGACCCGCGGCGGGGAGGAGAAGAAGAGGAAGAAGAAAAAGAGGAAAGCGGTGGCTAAGCTGGAAGACGGTAGGTTATCCTGGCGGGTAGGTACACCTCGTCCCCTGGGGCGGAGTTACTCTCGGTGCTTGCCCCCTCGGATAGGCTTCGCCGGCAGCGCTGCGAGAAGCGCCGTGTGTCGCCCTGTGCCACGTTCTGCGCCCAGGAGGTCTCGCCAGCGCCCGGTGTCTGCCCCAGCCGTGGCGTTTGAGCTCAGAGAAGTACTGAACCGGTGCAAACCGCTTTAATTGTTCTGTGGGAAGCTGCTCAGTAACGTAAAGTTTGGGTGGTTTGCTTGTCTATTAAGCAAATTTATGTTTATGTGTATGACAGAATCACGAGGTTGGAAGAGACCTTCGAAAATCAAGTCTGACCATTCCCATCCTAAGCTAAACCACATCCCTAAGTACCTCATCTACCCTTATTTTAAACACATCCAGGGAAGGTGACTCAATCCCCTCCCTGGGCAGCCTGTTCCAGGCCCTCACAACTCTTTCAGTAAAAAAATGTTTTTCTAACATCTAATCTGCCCCTGCCCTGGCACAGCTTCTTGCCATTTCCCCTTGTCCTATCTCCTGTCACCTGACTGAAGAGACCATCACCCACCTCGCTACAACCTCCCTTCAGGTAGTTGTAGGTGGTGGTAAGGTCTCCCCTCAGCCTCCTCTTCTCCAGGCTGAACATCTCCAGCTCCCTCAGCCATTCCTCCTATGATTTGCCCTCCAGCCCCTTCCCCAGCCTGGCTGCCCTTCTCTGGACTCGCTCCAGGACCTCAATGTCCTTCTTATGGTGAGGAGCCCAGAACTGGACCCAGCACTCGAGGTGTGGCCTCACCAGTGCCAAATACAGGGGCACAATCACCTCCCTAGACCTACTGGCCACATTGTTTTTGATACAAGTCAGGATGCCATTGGCCTTCTTGGCTGCCTGGGCACACTGCTGATTCATATTCAGCCTGCAGTCAACCAACACCCCTGGCTTTCAGAGTAGAGCTTGGACTGATGGATGCTTCATGTGCTTCAGTGTCCAGCCAGTATGTCTTGTGAGCAAAGCATCCAGCCTTTGACAACATCTGTAAATTAAAAAGCTAAAGTATACTGAGAAATTACTCCCAAAACTATGTCCTGCAAATACTGTTAGATTTTTATATATTTTTATGCCTACATACCCACTTATATCTGTATTTGAAACTTTTATCCCTAATGCATTTGATCTTTGTGACACTTCCCACAGCTGTACAAATAAAAGAGTTGTTTTCATGCAGTGCTTTGAGGATTCAGGCACTTCAAACAGACATTACATTTCATGTGACATCAGGTACAGACAGTGTTGGAAATTTGATGTCTGCATTACAGCTGAGAGAGAATTTTGTAACTTGTTCCACATTTCCATAGAAGATTTCGTTTAGCAGACATTAAGCTTTGCTGGTTTGCTGTGTTAAGTGTATTGTGTGCAAGAAACTTCTGGATTTTTTTGCTCTCTGTCTCAGAAATTTCCACAGATACCTTCCTCCCCAACCCCCCTTTTCCTGTCCCACCCAATGAAAAAAAGCATAGTATTCTAAGTAGATTACAGAATAAAGAAATTCGCTATGTGGAACAGCTGTTAATGATGAACACATTTTTCATATGTCTAACTGATTTGTCTTCTGTAAAATAATGCTCTAGATACAGAAACTAAGAAAGCAAAACCTGAAGAAAAAACACCTGTGGAGGTCAAAGATGAAGATAAGGAGGATGCTGAAGAGAAAGAGGAGGAAGAGGAGGAGGAGGATGAAGTGCCCAGTTTACCACTAGGTGTAACAGGTATCTTGTGACTTCTTTTTTATATGTGTGCAAAAATACATGGTCTAAAGCTTTTTTCCAGAGCAAGTTGCAGTTTTCAGATTAGCCTTGTAAGTTGGGTGTTTGAATATAGGTGACGTGACGCTGGCAACTCTACAGCTATTACTCAACTCCTGTTCCTTGAAATTTGCGTTATATACATATACCTGTACCTATCAGTCTTAAAACTGCTGGTGAAAACCTACTCTTAAACATAAACACATATATATGTTTAACTGTAAAAGAAAAAGTCAACAATGAAGATGATGAAGGTGTACAGCTAGTAAATTTAGCATGAGAAGCAGTGCATTCAGGTTCATTTTTAAATGTAATGTTCCTAGGAGAACTAATAGAGAATATTTTGTCAGTGTCTTCAGATTTTGTGGTAGAAAGGAGTATGAAAAAGTCCTTCGCTTTGCGCTTTTTCATCTAGGGGATTTTTAACTGAGTAATCTTGGAGGACAAATGAAACTGAAGAAATAAGTTTGAATTTAATTTTTTTTTTAATTCCCCTACCTTCAGGTGCTTTTGAAGACAATTCATTTACTTCCCTGGCTGGTGCTGTCAGTGAGAATACACTGAAAGGCATAAATGACATGGGTTTTACACACATGACCGAAATTCAGCATAAAAGTATTAAGCCACTTCTGGAAGGCAGGTAAGAAATAAGTACTTTAATCACTGTATTGACCCCAAATGTTGTGTAAATTTTACTATCAAACCAAACACATGACATGTGACTTAGTGCAGCTTAACTTGGGTTTTTTTTATAAATCTATTTATATACTTGAAATGTTTTGTTTATAGACATTAATACAAGTTAACACAGTATATCAGTGTTGCATGTGAACAGACATTTAGAGTAAGCTCATGGAAACTGCTCTGCATTTGGCTTTGAAAGCAGGGAACCCTGCTTGCACAAGTCCTGTCAGCATGTCTGTCTCTAGAGACATGGTGACCAGTTGCTGTGAACTCCCATCTGCCACCAGGCTCTTAAAACCAACTCTGCTGTTTTCCTGTAAGCTATATTTTGGCTTTGCTTTGTCAGTGTTGTTTAGAATACAACTGTTCTTTTTCCTGTAGCATTAACTTAATACTTCTCTTTCTAACTTGTCTACATACAGGGATATTTTAGCAGCTGCAAAAACAGGCAGTGGCAAAACGCTTGCGTTCCTTATTCCTGCAGTAGAGCTCATCTACAAGTTGAAATTCATGCCTAGAAATGGTAAGACTCTTCGTTCCACAGTTGAATTTTCCTGTGGCATAGTCACTTAAGGACATGGCTAGGAGGCAGATGGGACAAGGTGGTGTAACTCATTCTTCTGATGGATGTTGTTTTTTAGGAACGGGTGTTATTATTCTCTCTCCTACTCGAGAGCTGGCTATGCAAACCTACGGAGTCCTTAAAGAACTTATGAATCATCATGTACATACATATGGGCTGATAATGGGGGGCAGCAACAGATCAGCAGAAGCACAGAAACTCGGGAATGGAATCAACATCATTGTAGCAACACCAGGAAGACTGCTGGATCATATGCAGGTAATGAAAATGTTGATATCTAATCTGCCTTATTAAAGCGTAATAAAACTCTAGTCCCTGTCTGACTCTGAATTTGTTAATCTTCTAGAACACTCCGGGTTTCATGTACAAGAACTTGCAGTGTTTGGTAATTGATGAGGCGGATCGTATCTTGGAGGTTGCTTGGATTTGAAGAAGAAATGAAACAGATCATAAAACTTCTACCAAGTAAGGGGAAAAAAATGTCTTTCCTGGAAATCACTTGGCTAACATTATGTCTTCTTTATGACTCAATTATTGTAAGAGAAGTCATTAATTTTTATAGTTCTGTAAATGCACTTGCAAGTGATTGTCTTACTCTCTTTTTTCCTGATAGGTAGTATATATTACTTTAACATCATTTATCTGAAGGACAGTTTCCATATGGGCTTTAGGGATCTAATTCTGTTCATATGAGATACTTTTAGCTAACATCTATGGGTTCTCATTCATCTGCCCCTGCCCGTTCATTTCCTACAATTCCTTGTTTCCTAATAAGGCTTAAATATAAGGAAAAGGTCTTCTGACTTGCAGTTTGAATTTTCTTCACAACTCCCAAGAAGTATATTAAGAAAGTTTTATTTGAGTATGTACCTAAAATTTTGTTTTCCAAATTTTTAACTTAGTTATTCCTTGTGATGGGTGTATAAAACACATTCTCAGTCAACGAGGCTCTTCCTTTAAAACTACAGAAAAAAACCTCACAGAAATAGTACATAAAAAAGCAGTGATAAATATTTTGAGGTTTCACATCTCAAATGTTAAAATTCAGATCTGCATGTTTAGGATGCAGATGTATAAATGTAATCAATAACATCCTGTGAACAATATTAATGAATAGTCCTAAAAATGGAAAGGGAAGGATGAGTGGGGAAAATGATAGATGAAAAGCATTTTTACTTTCCCTGAGTTTAACTTGATTTTGTCCTGTTAAGAAAGAAATTATATTTTAAAACAGAAACTTCAAAACAGAGTAAAAAAGAAAAGAGCAGTGGCACCAGTTGTTCAGCAAGAACAATTGCTGTTGTTCTTGCAGCTGGGAAATGGAACAGCCTAAGTCTGTGTTTTCCATATACTTGTGTAACAGATACTATGGAATCAAGGTGTGTGTTTCAGCTGAGGGATGGTAAGCAGGGGGAGACGTCCTAAGATCAGTTTCATGGCTGGGGCTCACTGCAGGTGTACCAGCACATGACTAAGTAGCATGTACAAGTGTGCATGTTCTAGACTGCACAAGAAAAAACTTCCCCAAACTCCAGTGCATTATTACTGTTTGTTTTGCAACAATTTCCAGCATAATTAAAAAAATTACAGTCAAGGGAATGAAATCAAAGTATAGTTAGAATACAAGGTCATTTTTTATTTATGTAATTGTTTTGTGTGTAAATTGGAATGCAAATTATTATTAACATTTTTCCAGAGAGAAGGAATATTGTGTTTTGATAGATGTTAGGATTTTGGTGGTGAGGCCAGGTGAAGTAAACATCCTGTACAATCCATAATACTACAACAGTTGTCTGACATTAGCCCTGTGTTTGAATTAGAATTTAATTGAAAAAAGGAGAAGACTTGTTTAGGGAAGTTTGCAACTGTAGATTTTATGAACTTGCTATTTGAGCTCTTTAAAAATGAGATGCTCTCAAAATAAATATTTTCCAGAGCGCAGGCAGACAATGCTCTTTTCTGCTACGCAAACCAGAAAGGTTGAAGACCTGGCAAAGATTTCTCTGAAGAAAGAGCCACTATACGTTGGAGTTGATGATAACAAGGAGACAGCAACAGTAGATGGTCTTGAACAGGTAAACCACAAACATTAAAAGGATATGATCTGGGAACATACCCAGTCCAGTGTGTTTGAGTTGGTTGTACAAACACTGTCTTAACAGGTGTCTTAATGGGCCAAAGCTGTCAGTGGCTAAAAGGCTTTACTCAGTCTGCCAACTATAGTAAGTTACATGCTTCTAGTCAATATTGGTAGGACAGATGATACAATACATCATGAAATACTAGTGTTGTTACCTACACTTGCCTATTCTCAAGTGTATTTTGTGATTACTGACTAGCAATACATAGATTTCAGATAAATTTCACTGTCACTGCTTCAGATAATGGCTCTACAGAATTGCACAGCAGTTCCTGGGTTTGTGCAGCTGATGCAATGAGTGTTGTTATAACATTACCTGTAGTTATGTGTTACCTTAAAAGAGTAAACTGGAAGCAAGAATTACATAAAACAAAATTCCTGAAATCATAAAAAATTAAGAACCCTACGAAATTGTTTTCATGCTTAATGTCAGTAATTCAGAGTTCTTGAAGATAACTTTTATTGTATAAACTAACTATGTTTCAGTAAACTTACATAAGCTTGGATTATTAAGAATTACTACTTTTATTTCAAGTTAGCACAGTAAGTGTCTTGACAAGGTCATTGTCTTTAGGAGTTTCATACCCCAAGGTGAGGGACAAACAAGAAGTTGAATGGTTTGGCTCAATGCAGCTGGAAAAAATAACTTTTTCATATTTGTTTCACATCATAACACTTCCCTGATAAAATTGTACTGCTGAAGAAAAATTTTGTTCCATGCTGCTTTGTTTAACAATACATAATAATTTTCCAGGGGTACGTAGTGTGTCCATCTGAAAAAAGATTCCTTTTGCTCTTCACATTCCTCAAGAAGAACCGAAAGAAGAAACTAATGGTGTTTTTTTCTTCATGTATGTCAGTGAAGTACCACTATGAATTACTCAACTATATTGATCTGCCAGTTTTGGCCATTCATGTGAGTATTTTTATTAACTGACTAATTAATCTGATAGCACTTGTAAATTGTTACTGACCTTACATTTGCCTTGTTTCTTTCTGTCCAATTTCTAACAAACAGGCACTCTGGTCACAAAACTGATAATGGTCTTGATTAGTCTGTAGAGGAAAGAGATAAAGCAAATAGTATAACAGCAACACTTGAACATTGTTAATCTTGTTTTCCAAACCAGGGTTAAATGTTGAGATTAATTTGTTTTCTGTGTGTAGAAAGGTTTCTGTTTTCTTCTCAGGGGTTGCCTTTGATAAGCACTAAAACTTCATTTGTTGTCAGAGGAATCCAAACATTCTCATCCCTGGAGTGTTGATTGTTTTTACTAAGGGCAGGGTGATACTTGGTTTTATTATGCCAATTCTTACTATTTGGAAAAGTAACTTAATTTTTTATTAAAAGCACAGTTCAGGAGAAAGAATTGACTGAAAGTTTATGAAACACTTAAAACTGGCCACAAATCTCCTTTTTCACTTTGATCTCTTGGGGGAGTTTTTGTTGTTGTTGCTATACTTGGACAGAACCACCAAAAGTATTTTCCTGTAATCTGGCTAACATATTGCTAGACTTGGAAATGTCACTTTTCTAACTTCAGGCATTTATGCAGCCCTCCTGAAAAGAATGCTTAGGCAACCAATTTTTTACTGCTTTGGAAGGTCCAGCATAACCCCTGGGAGATACCGTTTCAGGGAGCCCTGTGCAGTTGACTGCCACAGCGTTGTTTCTTCACTGTGAAATGGTCCTGTTTGGTTTGTACATATCCATCATAGGGAAAGATGCCCCAAATTATTTTATGTTTTTAGCAGTGGTATCATATGGGAAATTAGATTTAAGCTTACAAGTTGGGAGTTTGGTTTTGAGGTATTTTTTGGTTAGTATCTCATCCTTAATGTATTTGTTTCCTTGCAGGGCAAGCAGAAACAAACCAAACGCACCACGACGTTTTTCCAGTTCTGTAATGCAGAATCTGGGATACTGTTGTGCACTGATGTAGCTGCCAGAGGACTGGATATTCCTGAAGTTGACTGGATTGTCCAGTACGACCCTCCAGATGATCCAAAAGTAAGTTAAGGAAATAGAGAAATATCACAGCTACAAAGGTAGCTAGAGAGAAAAGCTGAAACTGCTGCTTTGCACAGGTCAGAATTCAGCCTGTTGAGCAGCTGATTTCTTCTCTTGCCTTTCACCAGCTCATAGGAAATGCTTCACCGTGCTGAGACCTTTGTTTCTTTTTGAAGAGTTGATGCTTAAAACATTATTCTGTGTGCTGTTTAATTAATTTAAAATCTAAGCAGCTGAACAACAAAACACTTCTCAGGAGAATGTGTGAGTTTATATATGCATCCTTGAGTCTCTTAAATGGCTTTTCCAGTGGAAATTTTATTTTATTAAAAGAAACCCCAATATTCTTCACTGAATAAATGTCCAACAAGTGAAATTCAGAAAACTCTGAAGTTTTGACAAATCTACAGAGCAAATAACAAAAAGCAAAGTTTACTTTTCAGTTACTGCAGACAAAGATACCTTTTTCTTCAGAAAAAAGTAAAGTACTTTTAATCAGGGGTTTCTTTCTCTGCCTAATTATACTTGTATCTTCAGCACTTGGTTTCACTCATCCACGTGCCACTGCTAAGAAAAAGTCTTTAAAAAGTAATGGATGATACATTACACTATATTAATGTTAAATTTAGTATTTTTTGTGAATCTATTTGTTCATTACATGTTTGAAAGACATACTGGACTTGCTGTTTCTTGTTCTTTCCAAAAGGAATATATTCATCGTGTTGGTAGAACTGCCAGAGGCATAAACGGCAGAGGGCACGCTCTGCTCATTTTAAGACCAGAAGAATTGGGCTTTCTTCGCTACCTGAAACAAGCCAGGGTAAACTTATGTCTCTTACTTGGTGGGGTTTTTTAGTGTGCACCACATTTTTAAAGACAGATAACTGTAATGATTAATCAAACATTTAAATTTCATAAGCAAAAAATATTCTGTTGCTTAGAAAGTGTTCAAGGCCAAGTGGGATGGGGCTTTAGGAAACCTGGGCTACTGGAGGGTGTCCCTGCTCATGGCAGGGGTTGGAACTAGATGAGCTTTGAGGTCCCTTTCAACCTAAGCCAGTCTGTGGTTCTGTTCTATGAAAATACAAAGGTGAATATTGAGTGTATATGTTCAGTTTCTTTGCAACTATACAACTTGTGTTACTAATAAATAAATAAATTCCTTATGCCCTCTCTATGGAAGGATACTGGGAGCTTGGCCATCCAGAGGAAATGAAACCACAGGTTTTGCTCATGCAGTTTTTATTTTTTTCTATGCAAAGAATAAGTTTAATTTTATTCAATTCCAAAAGCATAGCTGCCTTCCAAATGCAGTAATTATAATTTGATGGGACCGAGGATAATTTCTTGGTTGCTCTCCTCATGGGTTTGTTTACACTACAAGCTTTGCCACTTGCACCTCAAGTGGTTTAGCTTCTAAAGCAAAAGCCAAAGGGCTAAAAGTGTCATATTGAGTGTCTTTGTTACCCTGTCTTAAAGGAAGTGATAATACTGGCATATTGATGTGAAGGCACTTTATAGATAAGTCTGTGATTAAGGGTAATAATGGTATAATTGTGTGAAGATTGCTTTGAATAAATTATGCCAAAAACTTAAAAATGCATACAGGTGTGCCTCTCATTCACAAAAACATCCTTGAACTTGAGAGTTGTAATTATATATTGGCAACTACAACTGTGGTATTAAAAAACAAGTTCACTATTTACACAGTAGAAATAACTTTGCTGTTTTATTCTTTTTTGTTTGTTTGTTTTGTTTTTTTTTTAAGGTACCTCTAAGTGAATTTGAATTTTCTTGGTCAAAAATTTCAGACATCCAGTCTCAGGTATGAAATTACTTCATACTGCAGTTAGTCTGAATATCTGTGTAATTATTCAGATAGAGAATGCTAGTCTGTAATGTCTACATTTTAAAAATATGTATGCTTGCTAGGAAAAGTTCCTCTAGATAAGTACTGTGCAGTAAATCATCCTGTCATACTGTCATCGAGGGACAATAAAGTTAAAATGATTTGAAATTAAAGATAAATTTTAATATCCAGTACTAAATTGTCATACAGTTTGAATTTGCTTGTAAGATTATTTTTTTTTTATTTGTTTTCATTACATTGCAAAACCACAGCGATGCAAACCTGCTTTCAACTTGGAACAGAATGTTCTGGTCTGGAATAGCAAACAGGCTTGTGGTAGCTTTTATTTGTGACAAATGTTCAGATTAATTCAGTACTCTGTGCCTCAGAAGATGATTTACTCATTGTGCAGAAAGTGATCCTGTACCAACATTTAGTTGTTAGTATATAGTCCAGGTGTGTTTTTAACTAGCTATTGTTACTACCCAAACCTCCAGTACTGCAAAAATAGCCATGGAGCACTAAGTTGAATAGAATAGTGTAGATAGTTCTGTAGATGGTACTTGCTGTTGTTGTTTTGTTCTCTGAATCCTACTTTCGGTAAGAGCTCCATAAAGCTTCTTTGTAGTAACTTAAGTTTGAAATAGCAAGTACAAGCAGCAATGAAAACAGTCCTCACAGAAAGAGGTTCCTAGTTAATAATTAGGAAGCAATGATGTCTAACATAACTTTTTGCAGTAATTAATGTGTGTTAAATGTCAAACGAGCCACTTCAATCTAAAGTGTATTGGGAACTTAGCCTGGAACAAATAAAATGTCTGTGTCTACATCAGTGCACCTGCATTTTTGTCTTAGGATTCACACTGCTCATGTTACAGTGCATTTGCACCATAACAGGTAAGACCATTTAGTGCTACGTGGAATGGTGCGGTTTAGGTGTCTGACTTAAAAGTATCTTGTCGTTGTCCGTTCATTCTCAGTACACATAGTTTCATGGTGTGGCTGAAGTTGTTAATCCTTCTTGATTAACTTGTTTGGAAAAAAAAAAAAACCAACCAAATTAATCTTTCTGTAAACTTCCATATTGCAGAGGCTTTAGCACAGTAATTCAGCTTCAGGCTTTTTTGTCCTTCTGTTTGTTTATAAAAGTTCTCTGATACCTATGTGCTGTAACAGGGCAATTTTGCTGAAGTGAGTAGTGAACGTCACTTCAACTCACACAGTAAATAATGTGCTTGAATATAATTTATACACTTGTTGCAGCTATAATTGGATATGTCTCTTGTGGGTTTTTTTCACCAGCTGGAAAAACTGATCGAGAAGAACTACTTCCTTCACAAATCAGCCCAGGAAGCATACAAAGCTTACATAAGAGCTTATGACTCCCATTCTCTGAAGCAGATCTATGATGTCAACAACTTGGATCTTCCCAAAGTCAGCCTTTCATTTGGTTTTAAAGTTCCTCCGTTTGTTGACCTCAGTATCCTTTTACTGCAGTTTCAAAGCTTCAAACATTTCCGTGTTTCAAATATTAAATGCTACGTAATGAAGTTCCTTTGCTACTTCAAATTCTGTTTGGTTTTTTTTCTATTAATCACACAAATGCATCATGCTCCAAAAATAGTTTATCAAAGAATATGTTTAATAGCCAATACCAAAACTGCAAAAACTGCCTGCAAACAGCTGGTTTCGTGCATGCACGTGTTATGTGGGCTTCAGTTGCTGCAGGGTGGCAGATACTGGCATGCATGTGTGTTCTAGAGTAGTGTTCTCCACCATGCAAGATTACTTTCATTGAAATGTATGTGCTTAAGCTTAATAATCATGGGATATTGAAAAAGAGGGGCAGGAGCACAAAATAGAAGACTGTATCTAGATTGCTGCCGAATCTGCCTGTAAATGGTATTTGAAGCAGGAGTACTTTGGGACAAGCTAGCTGGACAACTGGAGCAATAGAAGCATTGAGTAAAACAACAGGCACAAAGTTCTAGTTCTGTCTGTAGTTAAGCAGCTCAGGTTTTTATATAACACTACGGTGTTTTTCTCGCATTAATAACCTTTGTGGTATCTAAAAACCAACATTTCCTTTTTAAGTTCTTTAACCAATAAAATTCCAGATGTGAACAGCAGCCATGGCAGAAGACTCCAAAAAAGAGGTGGAGGTGGGGGATTTGGTTACCAGAAACCGAAGAATGTTCACAAAGCTAAAATCTTCAAACACATTAGCAGGAAGTCGGACAATCGGCAGTTCTCTCGTTAACCATACGTTCATTAAACTGGCTTGTAGCCTTGGAATAGACCACCTTGATCAAAGGCACCTGGCAGTTACTTCCAATTTAAACTTCTCTGTTCCCATTTTTAGGTGTCTTTATGTTCTGTTCTGGGATCATCGGTGTTTTAGTCCAGGAAGACCCTTTAGGAAGGCCAAAGATAGAAAAGGAGAATATGGCCAGCTAAGTTTGCCATACTTGCTGTAAGGAAGAAAGTTGAATATGAATATAAATATCTGAATGCTATATAATTTTTCATTAAATAAAAAATACTTTTAGATTTTATAGAAGACTCTGCTTTACATTTAGCCTTTTTCTATGCACATCTCTGAGAACTGTTGGAGTAGGCAACCTAAGGACAGATTACATCATGAGATAAAAATTCCATCACATGAATCCTTGCCAGGGTTTTTAGTGCTACAGAACTCTGCCCATCAAATATGCTGAAGAACATAGGAAGATTCCTTTAGAACAGAACGTGCCTGTGAATAATTGAGGTTGTATTAACTTGTGATTAATTTCAGTCATGGTATCTGTATAACTGTCCAAGATTAAAAACAAAAAAACAACCTAATTACATGCATCTGGGACATTCTTAATACTTGGGTTTTTAATGTTACGATAAAATGGTAACATTCTAGTGAAATGCTTGTTTTTCCTTCATGTGCTCTTTAAATTTGAATTTTTCCAGCTGGTAATGTCTAGTGTATTCTGTTATGAATATGCAAAGAAATTAAGAAAAGCAGATTATATAAATTGAAGCATTCAGCCCAGAAAATGTTTTCTTTAAATGCTCCATAATCTCAGTGCAGTGAGAATTTTTGCAGCTTGTGTCTTGTAAATTGCAAAAGGGAGTTGCTTTTTAGCTTTAGTTTATCAGGTCAGTGATTGGCAAAGTCAATACCACCACAGGATTGAGGGGGTGGAGACAAAAAGTGAGAAAGTGAAATGGGGTATAAATATACTGGAAGGATATTTTGAGAGAGAAATGTGAAAGACTGAAATAGAAGAAGGCAGCATACACATTGCAAACAGAACAAACATGGAAAGTAAGTACAGAATGCACAGGCAAAATTAGAGTGACTATATATATTACTTATATTTTTGGATCTCTACCACTGTAGAAGTAGGTAGCTGTTCTTAGGAGGCTACAGTGGTGGTGGGCAGTAGTATTTCAAAAATGGACGTCGGTCAATGAAGGGATAGACCAGAGTGTTACAGAATCCAGAAGTCTGGGCCCTGTGTAATTATAATACACCTGCTTTTAATTTACATCTAAAATGTAACCCAGGACCAATTACAAATATAAAAATACGTGTAATTATTCTAGTATAAAATAGACTTACTTCTTAGAGTTTTTGGAGTAGCATGTTGAATTAAAGCTCTGATAAGTGCTTCATTGAAGCATTGCAGAAAAATACTGCTGAATTTTATTTTCACCCTTAAGAAAAAACAGATTTATTTTCTTTTATATGACCATTCTGTTGGTGCTTCCACCATTCAGAACTAAGAGACTTTTAACACTGGTCAGATATTGAGAACCTCTGGAAAATTAAAACATTTTAAGTAAATTAATTTTGTTACTAGGATTTCAATGTTTCATTCTCCTAGGGTTGCAATGAAAAAGCAAGATCTGCTTTTAAGGGTAAGCAGTACTAGGTGCATGATGCCTGGCTCAGTGAGTTCTCATCTTTGATTCTGGGTGTCAAAATAGTTTTCATGTCTGCACGTTTAAAGAATTGTCTCTGAGCTGTACAGCATCGTAGAGTTGAAGGGTTCTGTGAGCTGTGCAGTTACAGCTTGGGAATTAACTTATAGTGAAATTGACTGAGGGACTCACTAGATCAAGTGCAAAATTAATTGCTTGGCAAGAGATGTAAACAGCGCTGCAGTTAACCACCAAAAAGAGCTGAGCCTGGTTACGTGGGCACAAGCAGTGTGAATGTGGTGTGGGATATTTGGAACAGGAAAAGGGCTGAGGCAGTGGGCACAGCTGGTGACCAACTGTCTGACCAGTGCTGTGTAGCCAGAGATGGTTGGGCTTAGAAGTGTGTCAGAATTCCTGCCACTTCCAAGGCAAAAATCTGCTTTGTGGAGAAATGGGGGCTTTTTCTGTCACTTCTCAATCTGGAAACAGAAGCTGCTTTCATGGCAGCTAGACAACCTCTGCCTCCACTAACATTTTCTTTGGAAGTATTAGAGCACTCTTAATTTATAAAGTCTGATACAAGGACAACTGGAAAATAGGGGTTTGGTATGACTCTGCACAAATCCTTCCTGGCATTTTTGGCTTGTATGTTTTTATATATCCTAATACAAAGAAATCTTTGAGATAATCTCATCTAGGGGATAAAAAGACTGGAATGTACTGCTCTAGAGTCTTAGTAGCTTACCCTATAAAAAAGGTTAACACTGTTATTTAAACATTACAGATTTATAATGACTGCAGTCTGTAGTAACGACATAGTCTACTATATAACTGTAATTTCCTGATAAAGCAGAAGATAAATTCCCCAGCTGAGACTAAGTGGGTATTGAAAGAAAAGGGTTTCAGCTTCCTGGCTTGTGCAGATGCAGTTACCTTTCTCTTTGTTTTAAGGAATCACAAATGAAAAATAGTTTCTGATGAAATACCTGGGTGTATTGGGCAGCATCGATTCCACTGTGGTGTTGCAAGAAGTTTAAAAGATTGTCAAACTGATTGGAAATCCAACGTTTCCTTTGCAACTTCCCCTGTTATCAATCTTGTGAGCAGTTAATAGACCTCAGCCATCAGACTCTCAAGGCTTGTCTCGTAACAGTGACTGATAGGTTGGGGACTAATATTGTGTGCCTTGAGAAATTGCCTTCTTTTCCTGAGAACCTTGACAAAGAAATTGGACTCTTTAAACCACTTAAGAGGGTGATCAAAACTGTCCTGCTCGAACTGGAAGATTTTTTTTTGACAGTTCTTGGAACAGGCCCATAAAGAAGAATTCCATCACCCAGCTACTGCTCATAATCATGAAAAATCTTGTCATGATACAAGTTTCCTGCACCATAACGCTGCTGAGTTACAGACAAGCACAAGATTAGTCAGAAAGTACTGCTATCAAATTTTTCAGGGTGAATGTCGCAGGTAGAGGGCACGTTTATTGACAGTGTAGAGCAAGAATACTTGAGAACTGGGTATTATCTACTTGGCTTTGCTGTAGATAGGTATGTTTGTATTTTAGCAGTAATCAGCCTTTTTGTTTCATGTACATGTTGATAATTTAAGTAAGATGCCAAAGCTTTAGATCCTCTAATGAGTTGCTTTCAATTCAGTAACCTAAGGCTGGGGGAAGCCGGCTCATATAGGAAGGGTAGAAAGGACCATGGGATTTAAAGGTGATATTTGAGTAGAGTTCTCCAATTCCTGCCTCCTGTGAAGGAAGGCAGGATACTGAGAGGATACAGCACAGGTCTCTGACTGGGTTTAGTTCTACCACTGTCTTGTTTAGGGGAGTTGTCCAGTTACTTTAATACCCCAAAACTTACAAGGGATTTCACAGAGATCTAAATAGCTAACTAGAAAAGAGCCAGTTATTAGCCCTTAAAAGGTGAGTTGTTTGTGGTGGGTTCAAACTACATAATGCTGAAAGAAGCCTAGAACTGACTGGCTAGGCATACAGAATAGAATCTATCTCTGCTCTTGACTTTTACTCTACCAGCTTGACTTCCTCAGGATTTTAGCTGCTTGGCTTGACAGAAGAATTCATGGAACTGTTTCTGATGCTTTTGTTTGCTCTAGATTTATAGAAGATGTTAAGCTGTGACAATGAGAATCCAGCCTCTTGAACTGGAATGCTCTTTGCTTCTAAAAAATTTGCTGGCTTGGATCAAAGTCATAAATACTCTAATGTTGCTTGTCAAATCTCTTTATTGCACAGCCACGTGGGGAAGAGATTACCTTTATTTTTTTCCTCCCCTTCTCCACCACGATAAACTTTTGGTAGGGAGTTGTGAGGAAAGGTAGAGGAAGGATGCCATTAAGAGAAGACAAATGGAAAATCAGGGTGCTGTCTAGACACACACTCACTTTGTTATATCGGTGTCATCCAGCTTAAGAACTGCATTCACCTCTCAAAAAATATCTGAGCATACTCTACAATAGCAGTCCATCTTCCCAAACACTCTTGTAAGCTACAATACTGAAAAACATAACCACCTACTATTTTTTCCCCCTTGGTCAGAATGAAAAAGAGGAAAATCATAGGCCCTGCAAAATCTTGTGTAACAGCTCCCCTGTGAATGTTGAGAATCCCAGGAATATCACTTGTGTGACTGTATAACCAAAACTAGGTGTTTGCTCCTAGGGGTTGATAGACCATGTGAATTTGAAGGAGCTTCCCTATAAGCTCCAGATAACTGTTCTTAATACTGATACATGGTCACTTCTAATTAATAAAATTATTTTCTGTATGGGAAGAGAACACAAACTTGAGTAGCAGGTAGGTTCTGCACAGCACCTTACTCCAATTGTTATTAGGAAACTTGAGAAGGAATTTTTTGAAGGCTAATAGTATCTAATAGCTGCAAAGTGTATTTTGTAGAAGATAAATCTAACCCTAAAATGATACTGTTTTTTAAAAAAAAAAATCATAAAGCAGCATCAGTTTTCATAGAAATTGTATTGATATCTTTGTAATCCCTTCTTAATTGTGGCTGAAGTGAGCTGAATGGCTTGGAGTGCTAAAAGATGTAATTCTTTAATACTAGAACACAAATCCCTAACTTCTACTAAGCCTTAGCTGCAGATGGCTTGTAACAAAACTATATGAAGTGCTAAATGATTATTTAAACATCGCATTTTCCACTTCATTGCAACATTTTATTAATCTTTCTGGTGCTTTGCTGGTATCTGCTACTACAACTTTATGCAAAAATCCCTAATTTTTTTTGGTCCCACTTTCTACATAAATTCAGCAAGGGATTATTTGTAAATAAGGATAGTTAATATTTCGGGTGTAAACTACATATTAAGGTATATGGATTTTAATTAATTTTAAACTCATTTAACAAACTCTTTGAGTATGGGTATGAAAATTAAGTCTATTCAAAAGCACTGCACAGAGAGATGAATAGCACCCACTGTTTTAGTTGTCATAGTTTATGTAAAACTGATACTTGAAAATTACACTGTCAAAGATTTGGTCATTATTAATAAAATCAATACTAGCTAACATTTATGTGGCATCTAGATTCTCCCTCACTTTTATTTTTAATCACAAAAATACAGAACCAGCTGTCAAAAGGCTTTTGAGGGTTTGCTTTTTCCCTTGAGCTGAAAATCCTTCTAGATATTTATCACAATAATTGCAGGATTTATATAACTGAGTTTTCTGGAAAATGCTTTATCAAGGAGGCTGTTTTTCTATTAAAGAGCTAGCTGGAAAGACAGGGTGGAGTGGGACTGCATCTGGAAGCTCCCATAGGACTTTGGGTTCTACAGCAGAAAATGGAAAAACAGTGTAGTCCCTTTAAAATGGTCCTAAAATACTCTACTTTCATCTCTAACAGATAAAAGCAAACTTCTGAAAAATGTAAACTATATTCAAATTTCATATATTAGCTATAAAAATACAGCAACACTTGACATAATGACTTGAAAATCTGTTATGATCTGGATGAGTCATCATCCTCCATCATTCCGAAGCAGCATGCTGTCCTCAAAAGTGCTTAAAACCAGAGAGCTGTAATGAAGCTGGCCTGGGTAACTGCTGTCTGGTGAAGAGAGCTGCTTCTTTAGCACAACCATACAAAGAGGAGCTTGGACAGGAATTTTAAGGGTGCAGGGAGGATTAAGCTAAATTAAGAACTTTCAGATTGACAGGGAAAAAAATAAATTACAAGACTGAGTCTGAGGAGATTCATTTCAACGCTGGAAGCCAGAACAGTGAGCTTTGCAGGTGGCATTTGGTAAAGCGATAAGGACTAGGAAATATGTTTTGCAATTCCTCACCTCTGTCACAAGTCCTTTTCTCTGCAATTCTCAGGTAACCAGGGAAAAGAGAAAAGTCACAAAGGAAGATGTAAAGTTTTTCTACTGTTTGACTTACAAGCAGATTACAATCTTCCACCCTTCTGTGTTTTAACTTTGTGCTTAACCCACAAAGCTCCAAACATCCAGATGGAGAGATGCTGGTTTGTATTTACTGTTAATTCCATCATCTAGCTCCAAGTTCTTAGTCACCAAATGCTTTGCTTATTTTAAGAACAATAACATGGTGATACTAGTTCTCTTCTGAGGATACACACTGCCATACTTGGTTGAGAGAAGAAACTACATAGATACAGGCTATAGATTTTTAAGTCATTGAAAAGTATCAGTGAATGAAACAAAGTATTTTCATTGTTTTCATTGCACTTTACATGACAGCAACTTGTAGTGTAACTGTACATAAAAATAAACTAGGTCCTTTTTTGTAGAAGAAAAGTGTTTTTGTTTCTTTCTTTTTTTTAATTTTAGAATTTCATGCAATCTACCTGCTTTTCTGTTACTTAGACTACATGAATACCTGCAAGTCTCCTATTTTTTTAAAATTCCCTCTTCTCTTTCTCAAAGTATACCCTGGTTTCCAAGACACTGTAATGCGTTGCCATAGCAATCTTTGAGGAGCACTAAACCTTTACATTCACAGGACAAGACAGCAGTGTGGGGTAGTTATCAAGAAAAATAAATCCCTGTGAGACTTTAGTCAAGCCTCTTACAGGACTAGGTTACTTCAGCCAAGCAGGAGGAAGAAGTGGGAGATGTCAATGTGTTTGACATCTGAATGGGAATATAACTATCCAGATGTGACACATAATGTAGAGATAATAAACATGAGTAGAGGGATGGGACACATGGCTTCTAGGAAATAAAGATTTTTGAGATCATCTGGGCTGCTTTAATAGTGGCTCACACATAGTCCTGAACCCTCAAATGAGGTACCCTCATACAAGAAAAAGACAGCAGCTCCTGCAGGAGCAGGAACAAATAGATCATACCCTGGCCCATTCAGGCCACTAAACGTGTAACACTTGCAGTTAATCTGAGTTTTGTTTGTTTGCAGTCTTTCTTTAATAGACAAGTTATTAAAATTGTGACAAGATTGTTTTGCTCCTTTGTTAAATTCACAGAATTGAACTGAAAATTGCTGAAACACTTTGAAGTTAAAAGGCCTTTTTTATCTCCTTTTTTCCTTTAATGCTTTTAGGTCTGGATGCCATTCTAAGGAATGGAGCGCTGTTTAGCAATTCTTTAGCTGGCATTGAAAAAGTGGCATGAATTCATAAAACAAGACACAAATTAGAAAGGAGCAGCGTAAAGACAAATGATGCAAACCTGCTTGTGAAGCAATGTGCTGTCTGCCAGCCCCGACAATTTTTTACCAGTCTTACAGTTTCAGATGCTGCTTTAGGCTGAACTTGCAGCAGTACTGCAAAAAAGGGTTTTCTTGACAGGCTCTGTCAGATTGTGCCTATTGGAAACTCAGGTGGCAAATGTGAGACATTTAACACTCAGAAGTCTTTTTCTCCTAGTACTAAAAGCTGGCTAATAATGAAGACAGTTTTCTCTTTCCTGCTGCCTTGCACAAGAGCACTTGTTAGAACTATTATAGGAAAGATCAACTAAAATCATTAAGAGTCTGGGAATGGATTTATTTGCTTTATTGTTCACCTGGTGGGTGAAGTGGCATCCAAAATCTAACAGAACAGTCTGGTTATTCTGACTACAGTCCTTGTCTTTCATTTCTGTAATATTTCACCATTGTTCCAGCTTTTAAAGTTGGCCCCCCTGAGTGGAGCAAGCTGGACCCTGCTTGCTCTAGGTAACTTTAGAGATTTGTGTTTTGTCAGATGGTGCTGTGAAGAACATTGGTTTGATCAGCAGTCATCTAACCAGACTATTTAGACCCAGAAAATACTCCTCCTCTACCTGACAAATAAGCAATCAATCTGCTGTCCCCAAATTCTGTCCCATTACAATTTGTAATTACAGATGTACCAGCTATTTGCAAGGAAATACACCTCACTGACCTTTAATCTTACTGTAATCATCAACATTTTGATCAACAACTTCAAACATCTTTGGAGAGCTCTTGATGGCACCGAATGACCTGGTAAGGGACAAGAGCCTGTGTTTAGTCCAGTAACTCCCACTGAGATGGTCCTGGCAATGGTCTAAGGGGGTGGGAATGCTGGCTAACAAAAGTGGGCTGGGAGAAAGGGTACCTCCCAAAGACCTAAGAAATACCTTTAAAAGACACCTTGAATACAACATTCAAGTCCAACCCTATCACACCACTTCTCACCATTTACTACTTAGGAAGTGATAAAAGCTCACATCTAGCCTCGAATTTAAAGGAGGTTATGTGTGAGCTTTTAAATTCTTTTGAAAAATTTCGATTTTGAGGGTAGCTGTTGGGAAGAGCCAGGACAAGGGTGTGTTTGTAGAGGCTAGGCATAGGCCACCACTGAAGAAACCACGCCATGAACCTGCCCCGGACCAGCCATAAAGGTACAGATGCTCCTAGCCGCTTAAAAATTTAAGAGCATTTCCGATTATTTAATTGCTGCAGCTTAGAAACGACTCGTGTTCGGTGCTTAAAGCCGTCACCAACCCTGCGGGCTGCCCGGCAGCGGTGCGAGGCGGCGGCGGCGGGAACCGGCCACACGCTCGAGGCGAGGCGGCGCTCTGACGGCAGCGCTGAGGGAACATGGCGGGCGGGGCCCGTGTGAAAAGCGGGTGTCCCGCCGCCTCACAGGGTCTGGGAGGAGAAGGAGAAAGAGGCATACGTCCGTCCGACTCACGAACGCCGCTGGGAGAAGCCGACGAAGGCGGCGCCTCCCCGTACGCCGAGGCGGACCGGACGCGGCGCAAGGGGCTCCGCCACCGCCCCCGAGGCGGCCGCTGGGGCGGGGCGGGAGCGGCGGTGCCGCCCTCCCCGTGCCTGCCTCTCGCCGCGGTCCCGGCGAGCCTCCTCCTCGGCGCTGTAGCCGCCCGGCGTGAGCGTGAGGAGCGGCGGGCGCAGGCGGCAGTGGGTGCCCGGCGGCGCAGCGAGGGAGGCGCGGGATGCATTGAGGCAGCGGCATATGGCGGGCAGTCGCTGAGGGAGACCCGGCAGCGGGCTGGGTACGGTGCCGGGACTGCAGGCGGCCTGGGACGGGGCAGAGTGCTCGTGTGTAGAAGCAGTGGGTGGCCGAGCCCCGGTCCTGGGCATGGCGGAGCCCCCGAGCCCCTGTACCCCACAGGACCAGTGTCAGGCCAGCGGGGGTTCCAACACCTCCTCAGCAAACGTGGATGCTAACAACTCCTCAGCTGTCTCTGCACTGATGGGCAGCAGCATTTGGAGGGGCCGGGAGCCCTTCTCCATCTTCACCATCCTCATCCTCACCCTGCTCGTGCTCTTAACTGTGGCCACCTTCCTCTGGAACCTGCTGGTACTGGCCACCATACTGCGAGTGAAGGCTTTCCACCGGGTGCCCCACAACCTCGTGGCTTCCACAGCGGTGTCCGACGTGCTGGTGGCGGCCCTGGTGATGCCACTGAGCTTGGTGAAGGAGCTGTCAGCTGGGCGACGGTGGCGGCTGGGCCGGGAGCTGTGTCTCGTGTGGGTCTGCTTTGACGTGCTGTGCTGCACAGCGAGCATCTGGAACGTCACGGCCATCGCCCTGGACCGCTACTGGTCCATCACCCGACACCTGGAGTACACGCTGCTCACCCGCCGCCGCATCTCCAACGTCATGATCGCTCTCACCTGGGCGCTGTCTGCCGCCATCTCCCTCGCCCCACTTTTCGGCTGGGGGGAGACCTACAGCCCTGAGCAAGAGCGCTGCCAGGTCAGCCAGGAACCCTCCTACACCATCGTCTCCACTGGTGGGGCTTTCTATCTACCCCTTTGTGTGGTGCTCTTTGTCTACTGGAAGATCTACAAGGCAGCCAAGTTCCGCATGGGGGGCCGCAGGAGGAATGCCGTGGTGCCCCTGCCCGAGGCTGCCCAGGTAAGAGTGGGGATGGGGAGGAGAGTCCCCGCTGCTTTCCCAGGCACCTGCATTTCTGCTGCTCGTCTGCTCCCAGCTGTGACCCGTGCATCAGTGGTTTAGGCACAGTGAGAAGACTGCGACGCTCCTTGGAGCTCTTGTGTGAATTTAGCTATTCCATACTGGATGTGAGTGGTAATTAGCCAGTCAGAAAGTACCACTCTTGGAGAAGAGTTTTTTTCTCATTTTTTTCTTAAGTGTGCAGTAAGAGAAAGTGACAGGTGCCTTTCCTGCCAGTCTGGAGATCCATTTAAAAATCATACCGTTAGTCTGAACTTACTATTCCTTGGTTTTATTTTTTCTCTTTATAGTGTTGTGGGGAGTAAACAAAGACAGCAACAGATCCCTAGGTTGTGTACAGCATAAATGTATGCCCATTTATCTACCAGCTCGGACTTTGTGTGGGATCTATCAGTGTCAGAGTAGATTTTAATAAGCAGATGATACACTTTATTTATGTTCTTGGGCTATTATAACTTGAATGGTGGGAAGATTCTGTACACTGCATAGTGTCGAAGCAATGAGCAATGCATTGTTTCTTTCTTAAAATTACTAGCTGTCTTAAAAAGCACATCCTCCTTCTTAATACCAAACGCCTGTATTCCTGCAAAGCTCTAGTCATGTGGTAGGTCTTGTTCATTGTGGGGATACACCTAGCTGACAGCAAAGCTGTGTCCCTGTGGAAGGGTTGCAGCCAGCTCCTTATGTCCCATTAAGTCAGGCTCCTTGCATAATGACACTCTCACCTGTGCCATGCCATCAAGGTGGATGGTAGTGCTCTGTGTAAACTCTACTTGCTGTTACATACCCTTACTCATAACTGTGGAGGAACTGATTTTTTATAGTACCTGGTCGTGCTTGTACGTTGTACCAGCTAAATCAAATCCCTTCCCTGGTAACAAGATGAGCTGTGTTGGTGTTCGAGATACAGAGACATTGAGCATTTTCTGTTCAACTGGGGCTAAGCCTGCAGAGTCTGACTCCTCTGCTAAATCCCTCTAACTCTGATTTGGAGGCATGGTAGGAAACTTGTTATTATGGTCATGAATAAAAGCCTGAAGGTTCTAGCCTGATTCTAGCAAGAGATAACCGCACTGGCAATTATTTGTGGTCAGACTTTCAGATTTGGATCCTGATGTCTTGAAGATGTTTAGAGTATAAAGTGATTTATGAAGCTGTCTTCTATGCAGAAGCAGAAACTATGTTAGGAAAGATGAGAATATCTCCTCTAGTGGCATTGTTTTTTTCCCTACATCCTTTTCCCCTTGTTTGCACCAAATTTCTTTCTGAGCTGTAAGTATGATTAATGTATTGCTTCAAGTTAATGTGTAATCTTTCCAAGCATAAAATCTAACAAATATTTGTAATGTTTTTTACAAGCATACACACATACTTATACAGGACTAGTTGTTTGGAATCTAAAATTCTAAGAAGCTAAGTGAGCTGGGGCATTGCTGCTGAAGTTTTAGCCTATACAGAGACGCGTAGCTGGTATGTCAGTTTTAACTTGAAAAAAGCCTGGCTTCTAATTGTCATAGCTCTCTGCCTGCACAAGCCCTTGTGTGGGCACAGCTAGGCTGGCAGGTAAGTGGGTTTTGCTGATGCAGCATCTGGGAGCTGGTTTAGGCTATACTGATGAAAGAGCTCCTGTCAGTGTGAGCTGAATACCCGTTTTGGAGGGGTGACCGGTTTATCTGTTACTGCAAATGCTCAAGCCAGGAGTTCTTCATCTTTCTTCTACTGGCACTGAGTGCCATCATATTAGCTTCTTCTATAACAGGGATTCTTGAACCTGCAATTGGTACATACTGGCAGCCTTCCCCACTGTACCAGAAGCTTCATTTACTGACTTCAATAAAATGACTTTTGTGATTCAAGTGCAAACCTTTACTCATCAGCTAAAGGAAAAGCTAATGCCCAGTTGTCCACGTGTACATTAAATGAACCTATGGAGCAAAGGAGCTGGCATTCAGGATGCATTTTGTCTTAGTTTTCTTTCTAAGTTAAGACTTACTCCCTAAGTTTTATCCTGGCCTTATTTAAGCTTATAGGGTCCAGCAGAACAGGAGCAGTTCCCCAGTGAGTTCTGGAGAAGAATCTTTGAACACATCACTACTGTTCTTTTGGCTCCTTTGAGTAATTTTTTGGTTAAAATTTTACTTCCATTTTTGAAGAACAGTTTTTAAAGTCTTTGAAAATATTAATGTGAAGGAAATGGACATGAAAGATGGGAGTGCTTCTAGTTTTAATAAGAGCTTGTTTCTTACTTTCCCTCAAAACAAAAATTATGCAGAATTGTCACCCTAAATTAGTCTAGTGCTTTTATAATTATTTGTTTGCTCATTATGAAAGTCCTTAAAATCTGAGCTCTACAGTCAATACTGATGTGAGTGACCCTCATGAAAAATCAGTGACATACCATCACTGACAGAGAGCTGTACTCTGTCACTCCTTGTTGACAGCAGGTAATAATTCTCTCTGTAAATAGTCCAATTGAAATAAATGAGGATTCTTGAAAAACAGCAGCTACTGCTGGACAGTGCCCTTACAAATCAATGAAGTCACTTGAAGCCTAGATTTTTGCCCACCCAGAGCAAGGATGACAGAATCTGAATGTCAGGTTTATGTACACGTAGCAATTGCAGGGTCAGGACTCAATTTCCATGGGAGATTTAGAAAGCATGTGCTTGTTAATGGTTAGGGTTTTGTGTTTGGGTGGGTTTTTTTCTCTTTATCCCCTCTCAAAGTACCTTGTGTGGTGTATGAGTAATTAGGGCTGATCCAAACCTTATCAGTTTTGTGAGAGTACTTCCCACCACTAAGGTTGTATCAGGCCCCAGAGCTCCAACAGTGCGATGTTCTGCACCTCTGCCTGTTCAGCCTCTCCAACCCACATTACCAGTCAAGACAACGTGGTGAGAAAACACATTGTCCTTCTCTGAAGGAGCCACAGACTTTCTTATTTCTGCCTTTGACTGTCCAAGTAGAAGGTATGGGTCAGGAAACAAAGTACAACTGTCTGGAAGAGTGGCAGCAGGTGTCAGGAGAAAGATGAGGCAGGAAGCAAAGTGGAGTGGCTAGCGATTTCCTGGAAGAAATGCAGAAAAAAGTCCTGTGAAAGAAAGCAGGTGTTCTTTGCCCTGTCAGATGTACTATCTGTCAAGTTGGTAGAGCGTCCAAGAAAGTGTAGACATTCCAATGTTTTGATCCTTCATTGTGCATTTCATTTTCTGTGCTCTTGTTCTAAGAGGAAGGAGAATGTCAAGGCTGTACTAAGGCAGAAATGATCTTTTTCTTTGCTGAATCACACTGTAGTAGGCAAAACTCTGACTTTGTGGTGGTAAGCTAGATTTGATTGATGATTATCATCTTTGCTGTTGTTTAAATCTCAAGTTATTGCAGACGCTGGAGGTAGAGTACAAATGCATACACAGTACCTGCCATGAGGGACCAGTAATAGCAATCATTAAAGCTCCAAGGAACATTTTAAATTGAGGGATTTCATCAGAAGCTCCTTGGTGGCACGTTTTTATAACACTGCTAGGAACACAGGAGTTGGGAACATACAGCTCTAGGAACATGCTGCCATTCACTACTAGCAATTTACTGGGGATAGACAACAGAAGTGGCATTGAACTGTAACTGCTGATCGATGCAGAGAAGAATTAAACTAAAATCAAACTGTAGAAGAATTTGTACTGTAGAGGAATTTGTGCTTGAGAGCTCTTTTCCTTCATTTAACTCTCCTTATGACACTCACAGGAAAGCAGTTGTCTCTGTACTTCACAGAGCCTGTTGTCCTGGAAATAGCTGATTTCACAAATTCAGAACCTAATTCTTTACTCTCATAGCAGTTGTTTTCCCCACTGCTCCTGACTTGCAGCACCTGGAGCACAGCCTGGGTGGAGGAAAGGAAATCTCTGCCCCAGGCATAGTGTGCTGCTAGCCAGTGACAGAGAACAGTGTGCAGCAACATGTAGAGATGCTCACGTATGAGAGATGTCCCCAGTATAAACTGACCATCTTTGTGGATTGCTTTAATTTACAGTACACAACCACCTTTTCCCTTGTCACAGCCTGTTCATTAGTGCTCATCAGCAGGCCCAAAATGGGGGGAGGGGGAAAAGTTTTTATATTGGGTTTGTCCTTTGTTCCATGTGGCAGAGGGGTAATGGTGAGGTATTGTGGCTTACTTTAGAAACTGGAGTCATGCAGAGCCTCTGGGATGGGCGCTGGAAACTGCAGGTTTGGTATTGTTAGAGCTTAGTTTGGTTCAAGAAAATCACAACTGGCAAGGCTGGAAATCATTGTAATCATTTTGGCCCATGCTGTTGTTCAGACAATGCCCAATTACAGCAGATTACCCCATGCCTGCCTAAAGGGGGGAACCCTTCAGCATGGATCCCCCACCAGCACTGTGTACCACAACAGCGTTTGCCTACAGTAGACTAATTTACTTTCCATGCACTTTGTGTGGGTTGGCTTATAACAGACAGCCTTGGCAACACAGGCCTGGGGGCTGGTAGTCGTAGCAAAGATAATCTTGCACCAGCCAGGCCAGGGAGATGAGTCAGGTCTGTAGCAAATCACACAGAGAGCAAGAAAAGTAAAAATTAATAAACATTGCCCAGGTTTGCAGTCTGCACTGATAGATGTTTTCTGATACGAACAGCTCTTCAGATTAAATCTGTGTTTAAAACTCTCCAGGAGGGATGCGGTGCTGGCAGGCCTGGAGTAGGTGTGTACGGTGGCCAGGCGGGAGGGAGCACAGTACCACAAAGGTGATGGGGACACTGAGCACTGGAGCGTGGAGCGTGGGGCTTTGCTAGAAACCCTCTGTAGTGTCGGGCCCCTCTGCTGGCAGTACCAGCCAGGAGCAGCTGGCCAGTGGATCACAGGTCTGGCAAGTGGCAGCGCTCAGGCCGGGGGGCTGGCGCTTGGAATGGTACCCCATGCTGGGAATGCCGAGGGGCAGGTGTGTGCCGCACAAGCCTGATGGAGAGCCAGCTGAGCCAGGGTCCTTCACAGCGAGTGTGGCTGGTCAGCTGGAAACCATGTACAGGAGCCACGTTAGACACTGATGATGAGGGAAAGCTGAGCTTCCAGGCAGCTCCCAGGGTTTAAATGCTTGTGTAAGTCCTGTTGAAAGCACAGGTTGAAGGACCTCACCGAGCAGGGATACTAGTTACCTTTTCAAGAATATTTTGCATATCTTTTTTTTAAGGGTTTCTTATGGAAAATGAAGCAAAATATCTCCAGTCAGCCACAGATATTTACAGTTTACTTAGTGGAAAGTTCCGTGAGACATCCTGTTATTTTTTTCTAAAGCATCAGGCTATTTGGGCTTTTATTATTTTTACTGTTATTACAACATTATTCAGAAGCCCCAGACAGAATTAGTCAAAAAAATAATTGAAAAAAAAGCAATGACCACAGGGAAAGTAGAAATTATGTAGATAGGAAGACAACTGCTGTCCTATAATTACAGAAGAATACCATGATCTGTTTTCACTTTTTGTTTAGTTTACAGAGGCCTGATGTAACAACCTGTGGAGTTTGTCAAAAACTACTCAGGAGGAGCTTAACCAGGCTGTAAATGCATGCTTCATTAGGGGCTGTGGTCTCTTCTATCAAAATAAATTTAATAAAGAACTTTTTCTCACAATACGAAATTAAGTGATAAAAGAATCGCTACTAGTAAATTGTGCAGTTCAGTCACAAGCCTTCTAAAACCTGAACTACCTAAAAGAAAGGGCTCTGATTTGATGATGGCACACCACAAGCTCTATCTTTTAAGAGTTGAAGGTTAAATATAGTACCAAACTATGCCCAATGCTAGTGACAAAGTCCTTTGTATGGCTCTTCCCAAGAGGCATGCTTATGTAGCTATTCCACAGGGCTAAGACACAATCTTTCAGGGTTGCTTGTCACAAATTTGCCCTCATGTCATACATTCATCCGTTTTTGCAGAGTGTGATTAAGGATGTGCAGAGCGAGTCCTTCTGCAGACAAATGGTGTGATCCTTGCTACATGAGGGGTATCCCATTTTAATTGTCAGGACAGATGTGATTTTCATTTTCCTCCATTATTTGCCTGAGCCTATAATCTGCTGCTCTTACATTCTGCAGCCGTGTCTCATGTCTGAGGGTGAAGACAGGGATATCCATCTTGAAGAGTGATTGTCTAGCCACTGCCAGTGCTTCCCTCTCTGAGTTGCTGTGCTCCTATGAAAGAGAGGCCCGCCATCTATTATAAAGCTCGCACAAAGGTGGCACACACACGTTGAATATGTAGCTCATTTGCCCACGAGCCATCTTTGGAGGGGTGTCGGAGTCCTGTGGTGCCTGGGAATTATCACAGGCAAATTTTACAGCCTTGGGTCACATGCTTAAACTGTTTATCTTATTGCACAGACTTCAGAACTGTAGCACCTAGAAGAACTTATACCCACAGATACTTTAACCGTCAGTTTAAAATCACAAGGGATTGGTTTCTCTGGATTGACACTAAGCACGTTAACAATGTGTGCCCAGACCCTGTTTGCCAGTCCCACTGCCACTGGAGCTCTGCTGTACTCACTGCACAGATGAATGTCTTGCCCTCAGGAAGACCAGAAGCACTGTTGGCAGCCTGGAGCAGTGGATATTTTCCCCCTCTCTTCTGTAACTTCTGTTAAAGCCAGAGGGAGAGGTGCCTGTGGAGAGCTAGTCTCTGTCAAGGAAGAGCAGAAAGCACCCAAGTTCTCTCTTTCATAAGGGACTCTTCTTGATGGGTTTACTTTCCACCAAAATATTTCCAAAGTATTCAACTTTATTTCAGGCATTTATGATATTTTGGGGCAGTAATGAAATACCACCATTTTCCAAAGATCAGATAACACTTCTTAAAACTTTCCTTTAATTGAAATCCCATTTTTTCATTTGAAAAATTTCCAATGGAAAAAAAATTCTGCATATTAGCTGAGATTTTTGGATATGCTCTGTCCCTTCTGCAGAACAAGTGGTAGTGCCAAGCTCTTGCACCCAGCAGGAATGGGATTTTGAGCTCTGCACCCAGGCAGTTAGGCTAAATTAAAATAGCTTGACCTTGTAGTCAAAGAGCAGGAATTTGTCAGGAATTCCCTAACACCTTAGGGAAATGACCCTAAGGGCTTGCAATGGGATGAAGTTAATCTCCAATTCAGACCTGAGAAACCCTAAGGGTCATGTAGCAGTGCAGGAGAGCCTGGTGTAAGGATAGGCACAGGGCCTTTGTCAGCCTTCCTCAACAACCTGACTTCCCACTAGGTGTCAAGGCATCCAGTTAAATAAACTGAAAAAGAATGCCCAGAACACACATGGCATCAGTCACTCTTTATTTAGCTTTGTTTGTCAGTCACAGACAGCAGCTTCTCCAGCATAATGAGAAGTCTGGTAATTTTGGCACTCTGGGGCATTTTCTTTCTTTTAACATGGAAGGAAAGGCGTTGGGGCCTTTTGTGGTAGGTGCACAGATGTCGTGCTGTCATTTAAAAGTAATATTTCACTCAAACAAATTGTCTTGGTAAGAATCCATGTTTGCTTTTGTTTTGAGGTGAAGGAAGCTTCGCGTGAACCACAGATGGTGTTTACAGCTCGTCATGCAGCTATCACTTTCCAGACAGATGGAGAAACATGGAGAGAACAGAAAGAGAAAAAGGCAGCTCTGATGGTTGGCATCTTAATTGGAGTTTTTGTACTGTGCTGGATCCCTTTCTTCATCACGGAATTAATAAGTCCCCTCTGTTCCTGCAACATCCCACCCGTCTGGAAAAGCATCTTCCTTTGGCTTGGCTACTCCAATTCTTTCTTTAATCCTCTCATTTATACAGCTTTCAACAAAAATTACAACAATGCCTTCAAGAACCTTTTTGTAAAGCAGAGATGAACGGGGACATGGAGGAGAAAACGATTCCTTTATTGCATAATAGAGACTTCTGGAGGGACACATGCCTATGATGTGCAGTTTTCTTGCGCAAGAGCCGCTTGAGGGGATTTAGGAACAATGGAAGAGGAGACGGAAGGTGTTTGGATATAAACCTACTGACAGCTTACAGCTCCCCCTTGGAAACGCACACACGCCGCTCCAGAGTTTGGCAAAGAAGCTCCAAGCAGTGACTACCTCCCATCTGCTCTTGGAATCAACATGTGTTTAAGGTCTGCAAGCAAAGCACTGTACGCATCCAACACCATGACTGTCAAATCTAGCTGGACTGGTGTCATCTAACCAGCCACAGGTTCGGCAGCGCTCTGCTCTCGGCGCGAGCAAAGGCACCGGTGGGAACTGCTCATTGAGCAGCACTGAAATGTTTGTGATGCGGGCAGGGTGGTGGCTTTGTTCCTGAGATTTGTCTGGAAGGGAATAAACATGCTGTACTCAGCCAGTTGTTGAATTAATGTGAAATTAAAATGGGTGACTAAGCAGCTCAGAAACATGCCGTGGTGTGATTGAAGGGCTGAGTTTCTCTAGTGAGCAGCAGTCCTTGACGGGAAGTTGTGGTGAAATACGGGTCAGTTATGTCAGTTATGGGAAACTTCAGAGCCAATGTCAAATTATTCAGAGCTACTGAGAACACCTCATGCCCGCAGGAGGAGGCTCTAGTGTGATTCTGCAGGGCTCAGGCTCACCCCAATTTCTGAAACCCAGGTGAGCTCAAGTTAGGCACCTGGTATCTCCAGGTGGAGTGGGACTGTACGCATGATTATTTCATGCTGCCATAAGACTAGGCCTGTATTTGCTGTTACACCACATGCCCTGTATCCAGTCACCAGGTTTGCTGGCAGCAACACAGATCTGCTTCTCTGGTAGGTGGGTCTCTGCACTGCACCCTCCAGGGTCTTTGCCCCATAGGTGCCTATCGCCCTACCCCAGTGAATTCCACATTTTGTCAGCTTGCATCAACGTTCTCCTACTGTAAGAAAGGTGGTGATGTCATCAGGTCTAAGAGACACCAAACACTCCACAGTGACTCAAAACCAAGCCTTAAATTGCTTTCCCCACAATGTAACAAGCACCCCCATCCCCACCATATGCACATAAATAAGTGAAAACAGAAGTCTCTCCCTGCAGACTGCCCAGTCTCTTCCCCTCCATGTCTGTTCCTGTAGCGGGTTTCCCTTCCACCAGGTCCCTGAGCAGGAGATGCTGGCAGTGCCTCAGTATTTCTGGCATGGCAGCTTTTTACTGACACAGCATCCCAGCACCCTCTCCCACCTCCTCCTAAGGCTTCCTCAGGTACTCCAAAGGCAAACCATGGCAGCTCTGATGGGGCTGCACAACATCACAACTCTTTTGAAGCTGAAATTTAACCTTTTGCACCACCTTTCTCCGCCAGTTGTGTGTTTACTACTGCTTAGGCAACGCTTGGATTCAAAGCGCACCCTCCAGCAAACCCAACTGCATGGAATGACTAGGAAATCACAAATCCCAGCTCCAGCAGCACACACCACTGGCATCTCGATCCCACTGCAGTGAAAAGGGAGCAGTTTTCATGACATCAGCAGCGTATCCCACTCAGCCTCATGTCTGACAGTTACCAAGCTAACGGGCATCACGCTGACGCAAGTGCTGACCGTGAAGCTCCTACCAAAGCCCCCGTATCCCAGCACGCTCCCACAGGCAATGGCAGCCAGGTGCGTTTCTGTCATCTAGGGACCAGTGTGCTCAGCAGCCACGTCAGAGAGGCATCACCAAGCAGCTCGTCTGTTCCAAAAGCAAAACAAACGGCGCAGCCTTTCCTTGCTTTACAGAGCAGTTTATGGCAGTGTAGCATGATTCGTGTACCTCACGATGTCACATTGAGCTTAGTGTCAGGTACACAGGTGACTGCTGTGCTCCTTACCCTGCCAGCCTGTGAAATTCCCCGAGTGACCTGTGGTGGCTGTAGCTGCCTGCGTATCTCTGGGAGCCACAGAGGATGCTCCTTGCTCAGTTGTCAGGGGGAATGTGGAAGCATTAATGACCTAGGATTTCAAAGAGCTGTTAGATAGCAGCTCAGACTTTTCAATATCAGCTTAACCCTTTCCCTAGTGAATGTCAATCTGCCTGCCTGTGGAATAGCTACAGCTCAAATTAATGTTTGGAGGCTTCATTAAGCCGGGAGGAAGACTCCTACGTAAGAGTCTGAAAGTTATTAAACCTGCCAGCCTTATTCTGAACTGTTGATGAATTTTTCAAGTGAATTAAATTTTTCATGTAAGAGACTCACTGCTCTCAAAGGCTTCTAAACCCAAACAGATGACACGGAAGGAGAAAATTAAAAGGCAATCTTTAGCTGGTTGTTAAGAGCATACGAATCTCCTGCACGTGGCCATTCCCAAAGCTCCCAGTAATCACACTTCATCCCAACTTCAGTGCCTGTATCCCATCTGCCCTGTCAGACGAACCGTTACTAGCACACAGGACTTCAGCTAGCTTGGCAACTGGTGGAACTGGTGGCAGGGCTACCGATGTAGCTCTCCACCTCCTCAGAGATTAATTTAGCTTCTTTAGGAGGTGAATCTGAGCCTCTGTCATTTTCCTGTGCCAAGTTCTCAAGAGAATTTACTTAGTGCTCTGCCCACCCAAGCGCCCGTGATGGCAGTGAGCTGTTAGAGAACTGGAAGCAGCCTGGTTTTGTACTCACCCTGAGGAGATGAGAAGCACGTGGAACTTTCGCTTCACTATAGTTTCAGAAAGCTCTTAAAATCAGCTTCCCACACTGGCTCCCAGTGTCTGCATCCAGAAGAGCAGCAGCAACGCACATTCAGGATCTAAAAACCTGGATTTTAATCACAGGGAATCTGAGATTAGTGAGGGGGGAGGGAAGAAATACATTACCTGGGGTTATGGCCTGATGCTGCTTCCCATGTAACGTTTGGTGTTGCCCTCCTGCACAGCAAGCACAGCCTTTCACCCACGCACTCATGTGCTGAACCCGGGAACTTGGCACAGTGGGACTGTAACTGTTGGATAATCATCAGCCTTGATTAAAATAGTTGGTACCAGGGATAATTTTCTACCTCCCTTGGTACTTCTATTTCTGTGATTAATTGCTCTCCTTATTAAAACTTGCAACTTGAATTGAAAAAAAAAAAAAAGAGGAAAGATAAAAGCAAGCATGCAAGCATTTCTGTTTCTGGCATCTCAAGCATTAGCATTTAGATCTTACTGCTGCACCATTATCTTTGGCTTCAAGACAGAAGAAAATAAGGAAAATACAACCCCCCTATGAACTAAGGTAACCTACACAGCCTACTTTGAATATCCAAGTAAGAAAAAAAGAAATCAGCTATTCTAAAATAACGTAATTTATAGTACTTAGGCATACAGTAATTTATTTCTCCAAACACAAGTTGCCAAATTAGAGAATGGTCATTTCTGCTTGTACACAGTGGACTACTACTATCAACTTTATTTCCTGACACCAAACCTGCTGCCAGAGCTCCTCACTGGTGCATCTCGCTCAGTAGAAAGGCATTGCTGCATCCTGCAGCTGCATTGGAACTATGGCTATTGGAATCCCAACTGTGGAGAAGCCAAAGGGCTTTGGAAGACAAATACAAACAGGAAACACTAATAACATTGTTTGATCCTCCTTACTCCATGAAACCCATACCCCTGCTACAGCTTCCACAACGGAAGCTCCTCAGTAATTCACTTTTAGTCTCAGGTGTTCCTGATCGTTCAGCCATACCTGTGTCTTCTGCTGTGAAGATCAATGTAAAAAGAAATGAAGGGTCTGGCCCCAAGAACACACACTGCTGCTCAGCTGCTGCAAGCAGCAATGGATTATTCCAGTCTGTACCACTGTCCTCAAGAGACAAGGGGGCAGCAGCAGCAGCTGAAGACATGAACATGCTGTGGATGTGAAGCCACTACCCAGAGCTGTGGAAACAGCTCCAAGCCCATAGCCTGAGTAGCTCCAATGCTAGCTGGCTGAGCTGGTGCAGGTAGCAGCCCTGGCTGTGTCAGCACTGCATGAATAAACAAGCTTGTGTGTGTAGATTTTCATAGGTAAAAGACTATCCTGTGTCATCCATCATCCAACTGAGTAAGATTAGTGTTTGGCCCCGTATGCATGCCCTACTTCTGCACCTGATTTAGCAGAGCTGGTGCTAAGGATGTAGGCGTACCAGCAAGCTACGGTCCTCCAGCTGTCTGTTTTGCCTGAGTACCAACCAGTAGCTCTAGAAAGAGGGACCTAAAAGAAGAAATAATTTTATGTTTCTAAAGAAATTTCTTTTAAGTGTTGTGGTCTCCTTGAGGGCTGAGCATACCTGGGCCACGGTGCCCCTGGAGAATGAGGCATACAGTGCACTCTTTCGCCACACAGCAAAATGCTGTGGCAGGTCCTACATTTCTCAACCCTCACATACTGCTTCTTTCAGGAACCTACATGCTACAGTCACACTTCGATAAGCAGATTTCTCATGAAATAAAGATGAGGGGAACAAGCCTTAAAGAAAATGTTGGTCCCATTAGAACTTGCCTCCCAAGATTTTCCTGTATTCAAATCAATAGAAGTGCATTCATTTTGATACAACAAAAAGACTGCCTGGAGTTTGTCTTGTGTGTGTCACTGATTTATTTCACTCTCAAAAGGTGTTTTGCAAATCCACTTGTAGAACTATTTAAAGAAAACTGTCAAGGTCTAAAAGGTGTAAGCCTTAACTTCAGAGTCTGCCTCAGCTTCCGAAACAAGGAGCAGACTTACTTTACAGCAGTTTATTCATCAGCATATCAAAATAATTACATTTATTGCAATGCAAAGTAAAGCTCTGAGCCAGCCCTACCAAATAAAACAAGAAAATAAGTTCTGCTACAAGCCCTGTAAATGCTATTTTACAAGCCTGGTAACACCAAATTAATTCAGGACAAGATTTCTCTTTCAACAGTCAAAGACATCCAGCACCACTGAGGTAAACTTCTGCAAAGGCGATAGCTCCTCCCTGGCAACCAGCTGGAACAGGGAACTGAAAGTCTGCTTGCTACGGGTCTGCGTGGTCCTGTAGTGCCTCAGCTGCACAGCTCCAATCCTCACCCTGTTAATCTGTACACCAAAAAAAAGTCACAATGATGCCAAAAGGCAAAGCCACGCTAACAGCCATTGGAGCTTCCTGACCTATAAGGAAAACATCCACTTTAAAGCACTGCCCTCCTTCCTTCGAAAACTCCAAGCAGGATTTACCTCCTGACACTGCTCTTCACTTGGACATCTGGCTGTCATCCTTACTGAAAGCCAAAGTGCTGTTTAGCAGGACTGTGGTGTTTATGGTGTCAAAGCATCTTGGGTACCAGTCCCAAAATTCACCTTCCCAGGAGCAGCCACAGCATGACACAAACTCGTTCCTCCACACTGGGGACAGCCCGGTGTCCTGAGTAAGCCTGACAGCTATCGAGGTAAGGAGCCCATTGGAGAAGGTGCCTCTTGCCCGTTGATTCCTGCCCAGGTACCTGAAGAAACAGTCCCTCCAGCGTACACATCCTGCGACAGAATGTGAGGAACAGCTGGTGCAACTGTCTCCATACCTCTTCAGGCTCTTTCCTCTCATTTCCATACTGGGACCTGAAAGCAAAGACAGCATCTGTCTGCCCTGGGTTTCCATCTCTCCTGAAAACAAGCCCATTCTTTACACTGCGTTATAATTTGGGCTTGGATTTATTTCTACAAGCAGTAAAACTAGATCTTCACAAACCCCAGATTTACATCTTAACACCACTAACTCCTAGCCAGAGTTCCAGTGGTTTTATATTTCATGTGGAAGTTCCCCAGTTGCTGTGTTTGTAACAGGGAAGTCTAAATTTTAATGTTATACTGAACAAATAACCACCTCATTTATTTTATGTGTAAATTCATTACTTAGCCTAGCTAGGAAATTTTGCTTGCTACCAAAGCAATTTTGATGAAAATAGTAAAATCCAAGTTGAAATGTCCATGCAAGTTATTTTTTTTTAAAGTATATGATATGCAAATACATCACAGCCTAGATTCACAAGCAGGTTATCTCGGTGCCAAAATTATTTGATTTACAAATTAGAAAGAATGAATTACTGTTTTTATAGAGGGCAAAAATTGTAGACACAAATAATGTCTCCTAGTATCAAAGCTGACCAGAGAAAGTCTGCAAGTAGCACTCAATGCAAATTTCCTCTGAAGAGACTCGGAATGTAATTTTGCCTTCATTATTCCACTTGCTCCGGACGATGACTTTGAACACATACAAGCTGAGCAGCCTGTGCCTATCCAGCCCCTGGCATGGGGAGTAAGGTACAAGCTGGCTCAGTAGAAAGGTTTTCTCCCTGTACTGAGGGAACAAGGAAGATGTTCCACGTTGTCACAAAACCAGTCAGTCTCATTAACAAGAGGGTATGCAGAACATCAGCAATCTCCCTATGTAAGGCTTAAATACTTAGACGGCTCCAATTTCAGTGCCACAGCTTGCACAAATTCACATGCTAGCATCAAACTTCCTGTTGTACTCAAAAGGGGCAGAATCAAGGGTTGCAGTGTGATGAAACCTGTACCATCTCCATGAAGAATCCTGTATCTTAAGCAGATACGTATGGAAGCCAGCTAAATCCCCTTCCACAGACTCTGTTGTACATGCCAGGTGGGTAGTTTGTGCCAAATCCCAAGACACCAAGCTCAAAGGCAGCGAGAGAAAACAAACCATTACCAATCGCCGTGAAACAGGAAACATCCCAGTGTGTGTGCATCAAGATGCTACACTGGCACAATTCATCTTCTAATGCACTTGTAATTCGAAAACATACTGAGGCTTCTGAAGTAAATGCCACCTTAAAAACACAATAGCAGGAGGTCACTGGATTCCAAACATTCTTTATTTCATATTTGCTGTCACAGAATGCAATCAAACAGCACTGCCATCGGTGTTCTTGGGGAAAGAGAACCCCGTTTCTCTTCTCCTGAAGATGTGGTGTACATTAAGAAGTCAGTCCAAAACCCTGATGTTAAGTACAAAAAAAAAAAGCAACTGTTTGAATTATAAAAGATTGTATATACAGATATAAAAATGTTTCAGAAAGTGTTCCACAAAGTTCCTAAGCTTGCCAAGGCAAGTCCTCTGCAGAGTGAACCGGTGGCTGTCTTCAGAGGCGAGCACCAGTTTGTGCTGAATCTTTATCCTCCTACATTACAGGCGACAGGAACTCTGTCAGGCCAGCCAGGGAAAACGCGATGCTCCTAGTGAGTAAGGTGGGGTTTCCTGGAGCTATTAATTTAACAAGTAAGCTCTCTCTATAAAAATGAAATTTCAAAGAAATTTATACAACAACTAGATTTTATAAAAATATAAATCTATAATTTTACACCAGAAATTATTCAAGGTAAGTTGCCATATTTTTTAAATGTCTAAACTGTTAGAAATTAATTTTTATCCTTTGGAATCCAATCCATGGCTAGAGTATAAATTAAAAGAATGTGCAGTTGTTAGCTGGTGAGGAAAGTTTCAGGAATCTCATTCTGTGGGTTTTTTGGCCAGAAGTAACAAATCACTGCATTCTGCAGGGCTCATCTTGTGGTACTGGACATATTACACAGTCTGTACCAACTTATTCCAGAATCTTGCCCTGATACCATGTTAAAACCCAAACAAAGAACATCCCTATTTTCCTTACTGTTGAAAAAACCCAAACCCAAATAAATAGTTAGACAGTATTTCTACCTTGCTGTACTGCACTAACTCTTTACTGTGTAGTGGAAGCAATAAGAAATGATACAGCCACGTGATGAGAGAATGTCAAATTGAATATGTACTGGGGAAAAAAAAAAGACAGACTTTTACAGCTGTGTGTAAATATTTTATATATATATCTCTATATATATCTACATTGCAGTTATAACTGTCACCTCACAGAAGAGATTCAACGGACTGAACAACCATCTATGAGCTTCACCAGCTGGAGCTCTTCAGGAAGAACTCGCTTTCAGCTTGGACATCAGCATTTCATTCTTACGGCATTCCTGTTAACAGAGAGCAAACAGATAAGGGGGCAGCTGCTCTTAACTCAGTTCTATCTTCACATCAGCAAAACCAAACCTTTCTATTTTGAAAGATCTCCAAAATTCAAAGTAGCCTGGAGTGAGTGAAGAGTTGAAGGTAATTCTGATTCATCCCTAACGTTACTCCAGTGGTAATATTCACTAAACACAGTGACATTCAAGCTAAAAGGAATGTCACTTGACCATTCCGCTAAAGGTGTTACCAGTAGATAAACTGAATCCACCTTTTTACTCATAAATTGAATAAACCTGAAATTGAGATTACTTCTGGGCGATCTGGAACTTCACAATGCAGTTTGCAAAAACGTCACTGATCAGGGAACACCTCTAGGTCAAGAAATATATTTATATAAGCACACATCACTTGTTTGCGACACAACCACCACAACTCCTTTTAGCTTTAAGGATAGCGAAGTCAAGTAGTAGTTCCCTCACAGGACAGTGGAAGAGAAATGACTTAGAAATGCTTCCACAAAAAGAGAAATTAAAAAAGATTTATAAAAAAATAATTAAAAAATCCACCTAGCTTCTGCAACTAGGATGTAAAATTCAGTGTCAGGAGCAGCTGAACAGTCCCTGTCATTCTCCCACAGTACACTGTCCGAAACAGGAAGGAGCTGTCTTGAACAAAGCAGGAGAAAATTACAGAAAGATGTTTTTCCTCAAACATCTCAGGCCAAATGACAACTTTGCCTGGCAGCACTACTTCGTCATTCAGTACCAGGGAGACAGTAATACAGTAATTAGCAGAAGCACATTATGATAAAAAGCTTGGGAAAGTCTAAATCAGTGAAGTGTTAAACTGTGCTTTCACAGCAGTTGGAAAACAAGGCCAGTTCTTGGAGGTATTTCTGACTTGCAAGACTCTGGATTCCCTCCCTTGTTCACACACAGTTTCTACAGCTCTCTCTGCTCCAACACCCAACCACTCAGAGATCTTCTGGAGATGCTATCTGGACACCCAAATACACAGCTCGCTGGGTGACAAATTGTCCTTCCCCTGTTACACAGAGGGGTGCCTGCCTGTCAGTGAAAAAAGGGTTTCCAGAATCAAGTTCCAAGCCCATGAATCACAAGTGGTTAACCACAAGGAGACATCACAAACACTGTGTCAAACACATCATATTAGGAACTCTTGTGCATATAGTAACACACAAAAGTCAAGCCAGAACAGCTTATAGAGCACTTCCCAGTTTACATTAGCAAAAGTGTTCTTACCTCTTTAAATTCTTTCACTGTTTTAAAGTAAAGCCTCTGTTTCTCTAGAAGTTCTAAGTACTCATCATTCAACTGGTCTCTTCGCATTTTGTTTTCTTGCTTCTTCCTTTCCATCTGTTGGTAGATAGGAAGGATAAGAGATCATATACTGTGAAAGGAACACCACACATGCATATATACCATCTGTAATAGAAAATGGGAGACAGATGCTCCATAAATGATCCCCCTGGCTTGTGTGTTAAATCACAAATGCAGCGCAAGACCCACACGTACAACAAGCCCTTTTCTTTCCTCCTCGTGCCAAAATTGTGACAAAACTAACTCCAGACCCTAAATGTGAAAGGGGCTGGCTCTTAATACAGAGCAGACTGCCTTCCTCTCAGGGGGAGTTCTAACAAAGCTCTTCCATCACAGCATTGCAGACGAGTTTGCTGCTAGTCTAGAGAGTACATTCCACATCCCCCCCATCCCCGCAGTGGTGAGCACCTTCTTAGGGATGTGCAAAGATGTAGTATTTGTTAGCTGCTTGCTTAATCTGCACCTCACATAATGTACTTCTCCACGCACAGTTATTATCCAAGAGGCTTTTCTGAAATAATTCCCAGGTTCTAGCAAGGAAAGTAAGAAGAATCTCAGACCTTCATCCGATTCTGTTTGATGCCCTCTACAATTTGCTCCATCTGCCGTAAAAACTGCTCACGAGAACCAGAAGATGCCATTGCTCTGGGAAGAAAAAAAAAGATAACAGCCAACAGGGATGTGGGACATGGTGTCTCATCTACTGTTGTATAGCAGTTACCCATGTCCAAGAATTCTCAACACTTAGTGTCCTATGTGAAAATTCATCATTTCAATCACTAATTTCAGGTAATGATGCAGCTCTTCAGCTGATGTAAACTCTCAATGAGATGGGAACAGAGACTGCAGAGCTCAGCACAAGGGTTCTCCCTGTTGGTTCAAGTCTGTTCCTTTCTGTCACGTGTTGTACAGAAATAAATTGCAATTAACTAACCAAAAGCACGAACTTTTGGGAAAATCAGCTGTTTTGAATATTAAGAAGGCTGGCAGAAGACTTAACAGATTATTAAATATCCCAAAAATAATTTCAAGCTCTAATAGGGAAAGCCTAGAAGTAATTCTAGATTTGTAATGTATCTTAAATAGATTAACAAAAATAGAACAAAGAAATACACCCAACTCTCCCATACCCTTCCCAACAGAAAACTCAATCCAAACCCCAGCTGCCAATTACAGCAGTGGTTTCTAGTGACTGGACAGAATCAAAAGGATCTCATCACTGAACAAAAAAGAGCTGCACTCCCAGCAAAGGGAAATATCTGAAGTACTTAGTTCCTCTCTGTTTTTTAATGCAATTAGAAAAGTTTTTGATATCACAATAGGAAAAAAAACCCTAAAAATAAAGTTTTTGACCAAGTGATAGGACACAAATGATAACTGGTTACTCTGGGAAGGAAAAAAAAAAAAGCAGCTTGTAATTTCCCAACAGAATCATAAAAAGATGTAATAGGAAGAATTGTTGAACACTTAAATGGCCATCTCCTCCCTCATGACTCTGAGCTGTACTGCTGTGATAAGAATTTATACCAGACCCTTTTTTGTGAAGTATAAAAAAACCAAACAAACCCAGGGAAAAAACTGCCAGCTCCATCAGAGACTGATACTTCACCTCAAACTTCCAAGGGAACCATGATTTTACCTAAAGACTTCACACTTCACCAAAACCTTTAGAGTTAGTCCATAATAAACACATCTGAAATACACCTGAGTAATGTTTTGTACACAATGTAATAGCCACCGCTTCACAAAATAAAGAAGAAACTAAAATTAATGCCAGGAAAATTATGACTAAATGATTTCTTTCCATAACTTCAACTGAAGAGTCAAAAATGAAAAACATCTGCTGGCTATAAACTTTATGTAATTCTAAGTCTTTGATTCCCTAAACATTGGCTTAAACAGAATAAACTATTTTATAAGACAGTTCATGTTAATAAAAAAGGTAACTCTTTTTAGACTCCAAAACACATGCCTAGTGCCACTTTTCCACCCAGCCATGCCACTCATTTCAAATATCAAGAGAAAAGTGACCGCTACTTACTGATGAAAGTTGTCATGAATAGAATTCAGTAAGTTAACCTGTGAATTGGGAGGGAGGAGAAGGAGGGAAAAAAAAGAAGAAGAAATTATAAATTTGTTCTTTCTGGTTTGAGCTTTCATGCACAATAAAATTAAAATAAGGTTCAAAAGCTGACATATGACAAGCAGTTTGCTATAGGAAAATCACTATGAGCTTTCTCTTGGTAGAGAAACCACAGTCCCTCTGTATTAGTAAAATCCATCGCAGGGGAGGAGCCACAGAAAGCAGAACCAAGTCCTGTTATCACAGTTGCGGTTTTTAATTTTACTGATGCCCAATTATACCCCTGAGAATCTTCCAGCACGATGACTTCCCAAACCAGAAGCGATGAAGTAAAACGGCATATACATCTGTTCAACATGTGTTGAAACTTGGAATACGACAGGTACAGTTGGACTCGATCTCAAAGGTCTTTTCCAACCTAGAGATTCTGCGTAACTCACAGGTTAAGTCATTTGGCATTCAACAGTGAGGACACACAAACACATGCTGTGGCTCCATTAGGTTCGCATCACCAGCCTCACTTGCAGTGATAAAGCAGAACAGTTTCCCTGAAGCAGATCCCTGGCTGTGCTTACAAGCCAGGCAGGACAGCAAATGAAGAATTCTTTAACCCCTCTTCCCCCCGCCCAAACAACACCACCAAGCACTAATGCCCCACTGCCCAAATAACAGACACCCATGTTGTATTAGCAGTACTTTGAAGCTGTTTGCAGCACCGCTCTGTCACAATGCTGCAACTCAGCTCACCAGGCCGAGCAAAGCATTGCATCAGGAAAAGGAAAAATGAGCGGCCCTGCCCCACACACACACTTGTGCTCCTGAGAGCAGAGCCAGTACCCCCCACTCCTGTAAAGCCGCACCAGGTGGCGCGGGGAAAGCAGGTCAATCTCCGCACTGCTCTCCCCGTGCAGAGGGGTTTTACAGGTTCCCAAACACGCTGTGCATCGTTACCCATTTTGCTCATATGTATTTTACAGGCTGTGAAAAGACAAGCTTCAACAGGTACAGAATGGCACCTCACATGCATGGCTTCTGTGATAGGATACTAACATTGCACTGAATCGAGACAGAGGAATTTATTCCAACATCACAGGAATATTTTGTTGCTCTTGGTACAAACTCCACCAACTAACTCAACCATAGATCCAGGATTATCTATGCAGTCACCTGTGGTTTTTCTTTGCTTGCTTTCTACATATGGCTGAGAGCAGTAAAATTCACTAAGTAACAATTAACACAATACTCTCTTGACTTTGAACACTTCTTCCAAGTCCCCTGAAACTGCCAAGCAGTCTCTCCTTTGGATTAATATTTGAGAGTGTCCTGTACAACACAAACCTCAGCATTGCAAGTGGAATCGCTTGTCTCGCTGCTACGGAAAGCTAAACTGATCTGTCCCAAATCTAAAGCCTTCCATCAGAATGAGATGGCTATAAGCATGTGGCAGAATCCATGCTTGCTCCTGACCCTACTTCCAAAGATACAAACGATTTCTGAGCAGATTCCAAAGCAAATATGATGCTTAAGAATTCCTGTTATTTACAGGAAAGGAATTAGTGCATGAGTCCTAAATATCTGCCAAGTCCACATCTCTGCCTCAAGATAAGGGTTTATACTGCAAAACATTCAAGTAATTGAAAGTAGTACTGCACAGCTATTGCATGGTAAGAGTGCTGATGTGTTATATTACAGATGGTAAAATCAGGGTATGAACCCCAAAAGTCAAAGGCATTGTGAAAAAATTCATTTAAGAGCTTAAAAAAAATAAACTTCCTCAAAATACGACTAAAATACCAATCATATTCAGAGAGACCTTTCATGGCAGAACTATAACCTTTATAGCCAAAATGCCACTGCATGCTAGTTCCTGCTATTGCTATTTTAAAGCAGTTATGCTCAGTGTATGTTATGAAAGGGTTGGGTTTGGGAGGAAGAAAGAAATAGAAAAAAGGTGTGGGGAGAGGCAAGAAAACGGCACAAGTGTATTCCAGAAATCTTATGGAGGTACAGATACCAACAGCATCTTTTGTGCATTACTTGGCAATATCTGCTGAGTATTTGGTTCTAGTGTTAAAAAGAAACACAAAGAAACCTCACCTATATATTGCATTTAACAACTCAGACTGCATCGGGAGACATTCAGACCTCTCTCTCTTGTGACTGACATCATGCTAAAAGAACCCCTGATCAATGTATTTGCCTTTTGAAATTATATCTGTGTCAGCAAAGCTTGGAACTGAAAAAAACCCACAAAACACCACCACCCCCTCCTATACACCATCAACTAACACCCCCTATGCAGCACTGAAATACATTGGCAAGAGTACTCCCAACATATATACAACCATGAAACACATCTGCTGTGTATTCTGTGTGCTGGTTTTTTATATGCCTGCTTCAAAAACCATCTCTGTATATTTTTTAAATTTGTGGGTTTTCCCTCAAAATCAAAAAAAATAAAAGTCTGTGTTAAACTCTAACCTAGGGGAGAAGTTAAAGCAGTGTGAAAACTACAGCTGTTACTTAACATCATATTTTAAATCTGCCACAGTGTTATCTGCGAGCTATTGTATCTTAGGTTATGAACATATTTCATCATTGGGAGTAAGAAAATCAAATCAGTGAGAGACCAGAAAGATGCAAAGGATGTGATGATCATCTTCCAAAACTGGGTGAGGCATTTGCCACACCTCCTCCTGGTAACTGTTACACAGGAATGCGAATTTTGCAGCTAGGGCTCCTGAACATCCACTGCGCAACTGACACTTCACATCACTGCTGGCTTGTAAGGAGATGATGTTTGAAAAAAAACCCCAAACCAACCAAAACCCAAAAGCCTTCAAGGAAGAATCTTAACAGCATTTTCAGGAGATGAAAAGGTACGTTACATCACTGATTCCAAGATAATTATTCTACCTGATGGTCCCTAAGACACTCAAATCAATTTTTAGAAACTGCATTCTCTCAGGGTAAACTGAGACCTCTCCCAGAAATTAAATGTTTCTAGAGCACATCACAACCATGACAGGTTAAGCTTTGGCAAGATCTTGCTTTGTACTGGTCACCAACCTAACTCAAGAGATAGACAGACAAGTCAAAATTACATATATCATTTATGTATGTTGCTATACCATCTAGCTACATAAGTTACTTTTAAATTTCTTGTGCTCTAGGTTAGATTCTGACAACACTCGTAGAGCAATGTAATACTTTTCTGCAACAGAAAGTTGTCTGTCATCCCCCCTCCCCAGTTACCGTGCTCTCTGACACACCTAATGTTATTGAGCCCTGAAGGGCTGCTGTTTGCCAGAAGTTCCCTGCTTCCCAAATCCCTCTTTGCAGTTTTACCCCAGGTACAGTATATGCAGCACAGGTTAATCATGAAGAGGAAAAAAATATCTGTATTTAAATCTATTAATTCAGCTGTGTTGTATGGCAAGCAATGGTCAGGATCACACTCCCTCTACAAAGCTACATAATAAATTACTGAATTAAAAACCTGAAAACTCTCTCACATGTGTTAGAACCAGCTGCTTAAGGGAAGGAAATGGTTGATCATCATCTTCAAAAACAGGAGGTAAAAATGTCCTTACACAGGCTGAAATCTGACCACTGCTTTTCTCACAAACTTAACAAATATATTGAAGTAATGCAAAACTATCTGTTCTTGTTTTAGTAGAATAAACAGAGAAGCCCGAAGTATCAAAAATATACTTTTAAAACATTGTCATAATTTTTATGAAGCCTTGACCTTTCCACCTTTACTGAAGCCACATGCTTGTTGCTGCAAAAAAAGAAAGTGGAAATCATTTGATTAAGTCATCCCCAATAAAGAGCAGAACTCAACACAGCAGGGAGAGAGGGAGTGCACAAACCAAGTCATTCTCACGAAAATCCTGATCCTGAAGCAGTAAAGTCACAAGCCAGTTCAGCATAGGCAGGCTCAGACCCTCAGAACTAACTGATACTGCTCAGAGCAGCTGGAATTTGCTTTCCAAAGTTACCAACTGTAACATCCATCTCCAATAAAAGATACTGACCAAAAAGAGAACAAAGAGCACAATGTGGTCCTGTGATACCAAGACAGAGAGACTGCTAATCAAACGTTACTCGTGTTTTGTGAGTGCAGTGAGTAGTTTAAGCTAAGTTTAGGTTAAGTTTAAATGCTGCACTAACAGCAGTTTTACAAACACAGACCACCTCCCCCTCAACGTGAGAAACACTCTTAGGAATCAGCTGTTTCATTTTTACTTACAAAGACTGGCAACTCTGCTCTGACACGACTGAACATGGTGAAACCCAAGCAAAAACTCTTTATCTCCTCCTCTTCTGACTGAATATTTAGAAAACAGTAATAACATTTTCTTACCTCCTTTTCCAAATATACTTTCTTATCATCCAGTGTATTATAAAGAGTAAAGAACTGCTTCGTTTCTTTGTGAGTTGCTGAGACTGCAAACAAAAAAAGGGTAGAATAATAAAAGAGCAGTGAAATGGAATCTGTAATAATACTTCCTAGGCTTCATATAACATACTTTCCACTATCAATAATGGAACACACTTCTTAATACATTCTGGAAGAATATTTCCTCTGCAAGTAAATCTCCCGCAGGGTTTGCAGCTATCAGATTTTATGAGAACAACACAGCTCAGTGTTTAAATTAAGCCTCAGCTGCTGACAGGCCTTTCTGCAAACATATGCTGGCACCATCAGCTGTCTTTCCTTACCAGTCTTGCTCTTCCTTCCTAAGCTTTACACTTACACCATACATGACTGCTAACAGTTGCCCTTGCATAGCTTGCCTGTAGTTGGCAAAAATTATTACAGTTAATATATTAAGCACTGCCTAGAATCTTGAACCTGGAAAAAACTGTATGGGTTAAAAAACCAAAAAAGATCAAATGATTTAAAAATGAAAATTATTCCAGAGGTCATGATTATACCAGATAAACCTGAGTGACATCACGCTCATTACATTAAATGCTGACAGCTAACAAGTCACAGTCTTTAAATAAAACCTTTAGTGAACTGATACGCTGAATTAAGCTTTTGAATGGAACCATGTACAGATGGCATGACCTTCTCATGTCACGTCATTGAACATCCACATTTTTAAAGTCCAACTTTTGATTTGTACAAGCCCAACAGCAACCCAGAGCCTAGGGTTGAGTGCTTCAGTCACAGAAATCCAGCAGTGGTTGCTACTTCAGCAGCAAGATGTTCTGGACCAAGAGCTTTCCCAGTGACTGTAACACATGCTCTGCACATGCTGGAATCCTGGGAAGCACAGTGAGTACTGTGAGCCTGAAAGCACAGAGGAATTCAGGAAAGCCTGTGACAGGTTGACAAATTAGTAAGGGCTACTCAGCAGTGCCACAGAGATTACCCAAATGCTGAAACCAGGCTGTGGTTTGAAAAACTGCATGGGAAGAAGGATCACCAACAGGCTTGCTTCAGGTGTGCTCTCTTAGTTCAGTTTTTGCATGACTTGCTGCTGCCAAATGGAAAAGGTCTTTCCCAAACCCTTTCATTCCTGCAGCTCTTCCCCTTCTTGCAGTAGCTCTGGTAGTCAGAGATCCTTTAAGAGTGGATTCCACATAGCAACCCATAAGAGAACTTTTCAGGTTTTCAGTTGCGTTGGAAAATTATAAAGCTCATGGAGCCTTCTGGGCACCCACCAGAGCCCTCATAAAATAAGACAGTGAAAGAAGAGGAAGGAGTCAATTGGCTCATTGTTTCTCTGGAAATCACAACTTTGTGTTTTCAAGGGAAGAGTCTTCAGTTAGGTCAAAAATAAAGCAGGGAGTACTGGGACTTAAGAGCACTCTAGTACAGAATCACTGAGTTGGAAGGCATCTTGAAGACTTTCTTGTCCACCACCCTTGGATCAAAGTTCAAAAAACTCAGTTTTTGGAAACTGAAGACCTCCTGAATCCAGCCAAATGAAAAGCCTCTAAAAAATACTAGAGTTCACAGAAAGCCTTGCTAGAGATTTTCAGCTCATTTTCTTAAAAGCCTAGCCTGTACAATGCACATTTCCAGCCACGACTGAGCACTTTATCCTAAGTCACTGAATTTTATGGGACAAATACATGCAAAAAATCTTAAATCTACACTCAAAGCTGCAGAAGTCTTTGACCTTAATCTTTTTGTACTTCCTACATAAATGAAGCCCCTGTCTTATGAGAAGGTAGATGCTCTGACCATAGGTTATTTGTCTGAATTAACTGAGATGTGACAGAGAAAACAATCTATATAACATTTAATGCAAGACAACAAAGTTGTCTTTGTAGCTGGACTTGTTTGAATAAACCACGTGGCAGTAAGAATCAAAGGCGGGGGACAGAAGTACTGGTCTGAAGTAGTACATCTATTCCATGTACTGAGCTAGGCAGCACACAGCTGTCACTAGAGATGCCTCAACAGGGCAAAGGATTTAAATCACAGATAATTTTACAGCCACTCAGCCTTCAAGAGGTTGGTTCACACACATATTTCATAAAAAGGGAGTATCTTTAAAACATTAGCTAGTTCTTCTTGTTGGAAACTTGTTTTAGCTTATGCTAATACACAAGCTACATTAAATATAACACCAGTAAGCATACTGGCCTGTTATCAGTTTAATGGAACAACTTTAAGATTTACATGCTCCATGTTCAGTTTGCATGCTCCATAGCATCCGGGCACAGCAAATGCATACCCAAGAGCACATCTGCCATTTATCATAAAAAAAAAAGTTAAAGACAATTTGTACTCTGATCCCTCTCCAAGATGTTGCAGGATATTTATAAATCAAGAATGAAAGAAAATAATCCCTTCAAGAAATCACTTTTACTCTGTAGTTCCTGACATAGTTTGGTTCAGAACCTGAACCTGATGTCAATCATAAGCAATGAAAGCAATCTAATGTTAGGAGCAATTGTCCTGGTTTGGGTAGGGATAGAGTTCATTACAGGACTCCAGTTTACAGCAGCCCTATTTGTAGATGGTCAGTTAATGACTTTGTATACGAATTGGTCATTAATCTAAATGACTGAACCCCTTGCAAAGTTTACTCCAGAGATCTTCTGCATCAGGTTTCACCCTCAGGCGACAGTTCTTACAGCATAAAACCTTGATCATTGGGTGTGAAACATGAATACTAAAAGACCCCTAAAATACAACAAAATTAGCAAGTGTTGTTGTTACATGCCATATCCTTAAAATGCAATTGCCCTCCTTCCAGGGCTTTAGCCTTCAGCAGGATGTTCCCGCTTGATATACATACCCTGACTGTAAAGTTCAATAAATCTCTTCTGATACTGTGTTAGCTCAGCTCGGCTGGGTACTTCATCAATCTTGCGTTGTAAAATGGCTATTTCTCTGTTTCTTCGTGCCTGAATAGAAAGTTAGGAGGGGAGAAAACAAAGCCTCTTCTTGTTCTCGTCTTAAAATTGATTAAGGTCCCCCCCAGCAATATTTTTTTTTACTAAATAATTAATTTTTTATTTTTTAAAGTGTTGGCAGAGGCTCAATTTTTTTGCAATTGATTCGTGACAGAAAAAAAAAATTAAAAATTAAACCAGAAAAGTATTAGAAGTTACAACGTAAGGAAAACATCAATACATTTGTACACATAAATTTACAGTTACTCACCAATAACAGACGGATCTTTTGCAGTTTCTCTTTCTCAGTTTTGTACTGCTGTTCTATGACCTTATTCGGCTCCTAGAATTTAAGGACACAAAAGCCTTGTAGCATTGCTGTAACATGTGAGAGCTGCAGTGTAAAAATATGGAGACTGTGTGTTTTCTCTATGTGTCTACCTTCTATTTAATGGCTCCCATAATAACACCACCATTTACTGTTTGTTTTTTAACAATGATACATAATCCGCATTAGAAACTTGACATCATCTACTGTAAGAAAGTGCATTTTGTAGGCTTTGAAGCCTTTGATATTTTAGTTTTTAGAAGCTGACAATAGTTTTTCCTGCTGCAGGATTAAGGATAAACATGGCCCAGGACAGAACACTCTGAAATGTATTCTGGATTTCCTGGATTGGGGACTTGAAGGTTTTTTCTCCCTCATTTAAAAATGTAAGATTTAGGTTTACATTTTAATTTTTTCATGCTGTGTTCAGAAGGACAGTAGCACCATGGAACCTGTAATCTACCTAATCTCAAATATATAAATGTTTCAAATGTTCACCCACTGAAACATGAGTAATTCAAGCTTTTCCTTTTCTGTTCATTCATTATTCATTGCCATCAGTCTGGGTGTATTTGTGTTAAAGCCTAACTTCTGACAGCTGCTCACGGTAGGCAATGTCCTGAGCCACTAAGAACTTGTGTTTTCATCCTTCAAATAAATCCACTTCTAAGGAAAAAAAAAACAACCTAAATAAACAAGCTTTCTGAGGAAGACCTGTTTTAGTTCAGAGGAATGTGCTGCTCTGCTCAACATCCAGAAATTCTTCTCTGGTACTACAAAGAAAGAAGTAGAAGTCTCAAAAGCATCTATGGGTTATCCCCACAGGTGCTACAAGAATAATGAAGCCTACTACAGCTGTTTTTATGTTTATTAGCCTGAACTGTGGCTTTACCAGTGGTGCAGAATAAAGTTTTTCAGAGATTGCAACAGATACTTCAATGCTTTCAAGTATGTGCCAGAAGTCAGCAGGTCCTAAAGCAGCATTTTAAAACACAAACTGAAAATAAACACTTAGACATTTGCTATTTACCTGTTCCTCCCCATTTTCTGCTGCCTCAGCCTTCAAATTCTCAATATTTTGTTGAAGTCTCTCCATTTCTTCCTTTAAAACAGCAACAACAAAAGAGTTTACATCACTTTTGAGATTTGTCCTCTTGCTGGGGGAGGGAAGGAAGCTCATCAACGGACAACTCAAAAATCGGAGCTGACCACACACTGTATTTAAATTTGTAAGATTCAACAGCATTGCCTGCTTAAAGGTAAGGCATCCATTGTCATTTATTACACAGAACAGTCTGCTTTTGTCAGAGACAGGAACAGATTTATTTCTTACTTGCAAATATACTAAGACAACTAATGAGCAACACAGAAAAAGAAGTGAAGGAATATTACAGTAGTGACAACAAGACACAGGGCTGCAACATTCATAAAAACGAACAGACCTAAAGTTACTTGCAAGGCAGTTTCCATTTAGTTTCCTTTAGAGCTTTCCAAAGGAGTATATGTGGGAAAATGAGGTTCCTATGCTCAGTCTTCACCTCAAGGCACTATTTCTTTTTATTCCATTAAAACCCATTCACTAATTTTTAAAAACAGAATGAAACCAATTCATTCCAATCCTATTTTAGGCAGTCCATATAGGACAATAAAAAAACCAGTAGTTAAGCAGTAAAACTGAAACATGCTTTGACTCCATTGGTGGCCTGCCAGGGGCCTTCATGGAGCGCTTCTCTTTGGCACTGTCCCACTCCTGGGGTCACTGCTGACTGCATTATCCAAGAAGAGATGATCTGTTTCAGGCTGTGAACAGCACAGATGGGAATATAGTACAGCCCAGTCTCAAACTTACCTTTTAGTGCTTCATATCAACTCACCCCAAGCTGCTCAGAGCAGAATGGAATTGGGAATGAGAAGAGCCACAATTTGTGACCAATTCAAAGCTAACCAGGAACTGCCCTTTTTATTAAAGAATGCCTGGCACAACAGAACACCAAAGGCCACACTAACTCAGAGGCCTTGGCAGCCTTCCTTACACCTCCTTGCCTCAGTCCATGGGGAGAGTTCTCCTGGTAAATCCAGTTGCAACCTCCTTGGCCATCAGCCTTGCTGTAGATAGGATACACTGCAGAACTGGGCAACTGTCCATAATTCTGCTGCAAATCAAGCTGGGCGGCAATAATCAGTGTGAACCTGGAAATACCAGCAAGTGGTAGGGAGGGGGACAGACAGATGGCAGACAGGGACACACAACATGATGATAAATCGGGAAGAAGTACAGTTCTTATTTACCAAGTTTTAAATTAACCCTTATATAAGAAGCTAAAACTTACCCTACAGTGTGCTTTGAACTCTTGTTCCTGGCTTTTTAGGTTTTCATTCATGGCCACCAGTGCTCGCAGACTCTGTAATACACTAAATTTGAAGATCCAGTAAGCCACATTAGATTTTTAGTTTCTAATTTAAACAGGTAGAGAACTAAAAGGCAAGCTTAGTTCTAAATACATTTCCCATAAAATCTGTGAAAATTAAAACCCCAAGTGTCACCACTAATATACCAATGTCAAAATAAAAATGTACTTTTATACCAAGTATTTTGATGGTTCTGCTATGTTCTAACCTCATTGTTGTGGGAGTTTTGAGTGAGCCTGCTATTTAATTTATGTGAGATGAAGACTTCCAATATGAAGAAAATAAAAGCAGGCAGGCCTCATCTGCTTGTCAAATGTGTCTAGGGTTCTGCTTTAAACGCTCACAATTATTTTCTACCACAGACTGAGACTTTTCATTCTGACTACATACTATGGTAATATTTTCCTGTCTTTGGAAAGCAAACTGGAGAGTTGCTTAATTTTTAAATGCTAGCTATTTGTTTAGATTGACAATACAGGAAACATTGAACGATTCATTTTAGAACCACCATTTTTCAGCATTTCAAATGCCACAAAGGAAGAAGCTTACCTAGAATCTGCTTGGGATTCTATTGTTTCCAGTGCTGCCAATTCCTTGTCCAACTTCTCACCGTAACTCTTAACCTAAGGGTTGCAATTATTGATACACTGAAACACACTTCCACACAGATAATGATTCACAGTTCTCAAGCTTTCTCACACCATAGGATTCATGAGGTAAGTTGAACAGCTTCACCATTTAGTACATCCCTCCACTAACTGAACACCTCAAAAACAATTCAGCTAGAAACAGCTCAGAAGAACAAACAATGATTACCTCAGTTAATGTCTTTTTTGCTTCAGTACATTTTGCCTGCAGATCAGAGCATTTAGCTTGCAACTGTGACAAAAGAGAAAGAAAAGAGTTTGATTCCATATTCACCCTAATTACACCTGTAATGGAAAATAGTAGCATTTGCTCTGTTAATAGTGGCTGTCTACAACAGGCCAACCATCACAGACACTGGCTTTTCTTGTCATCTGATTCCCAAAATAGTAACAGGCAACATTTTCTACCTGACCATCTAGATTCTGTCCCAGAATAAACAGCACCTTTTACAAACTGGATGCCAACAGCACGGTAGCTCATCAGACAGAGTCTCTGTTCAACGTTATTTAGCCTGGCTGTACTCATGTAGTTTCACACCAGGTTAAGAAGATTTTGTTCTTCTCCAAATAAGTTAGGGTGATTCAGGACTTGCAGAGAAGTGCCACAGCACCACACCATAGCCCTGTCCATACCGAATAACCACATTGGTTTATGACTTTCTTTTGTGTAACTACGGAAAGTCTAACAAGAAGGCAGTTAGCAGAATGCCACTGGCTATTTCACTTGTTAAATAATTTACAGAGGCCAATTTTAGAAGAACATCCCTCTCTGAAGTCCATACAATTGAAGGTAACACATTGCAAAAGGTAAAAAACAGAAAGTGCACATTTGATTTAGAGCTGTGACTCAATCATCTCTTTCTATGAAAAGAAGTACTTTCCATTCTTCTTCATATTTTTCACCAATAATTCACGAGTAGAATGAATTCCAACTAGTTGACAAAAAGCCTCCAGTCTACATCTCATGAAAACTGACATAAAGGCCTGTTTGCTATGAGAATTCTTGCCAAAACTTATTGCAGTAGTGAAGCCAGAACTTCACTTTAAAAAAAAAAATTTAAAGAGAGGATCTTGATTGTCACAGACTTCAAAAGCTGTCTTTGGCAAGAGGAGAGGGATCAACCAGGAGATTTGTACTTAACTAAAGTGATAACAAGGATTATATTTGGCTTATAGCTGTCAGCACTTTTTTCCTCCCCATATAAACACATAGCACGGAGACTGTTATGTACTGGAAATAATAAACACAGAATTAAAGGGCCCTCCATTGTTAAAATAGGAAATAGCATGATAATACCTTTACTTCAGTTTTCCTGTGGATTGTGAAGTTAGTTCAGCAGTTAACAGTAAATGTGTATTGAAGTAAGAACTCTACCAATTTTGTGGGGTTTACAGCCATGTCTCCTCCCCACCCCAAACTGCTTTCCTCCTCAGCAGTATGTGAAAAGCAAGCAGGCACATTCATTCATTACAGGGACAGTACTAAAGGAAGGAACTTGCACCAGGCATACAAGTGTAACCCACTAAACACGTATCTAGTTATAGGAATATTCTGTGTTACTAATTCAGCAGCCACACTATGCTACCATTCTGTAGAGTGTAAAAGCCATCTGCTACAGAAAAGATGCTTTTGAACATTTCAGTCACTGAGACTGCATACTGACGCTGGCAGATCCTTTCTGCTTTCCAGATCATAACAGAATAGCTGCAAAAGCTACCAACAACTGCTAAACTTGTTCACCAGCCTCTCTTTCTGCTCAACTAGGCAAGATCGATCAAGAAAACAGCGTGGCCAGAGAAGCATGCCAGTGTGCTCTTAAAAAGATTTTCATTTTGGAAATCTGAGCTAGCTGCTGCAGTTCCCTAATGCCACTCTTATTACACTTTATAATTATTCTAGGTAATTCCAGTTGTACCTAGGCTGTTGTCCACAAAATGAAGCTTGAGCTGGCTGCTGCCAAGAACACAGACTGTTCGTTCTCACACTGAAAGGGCCATGGTGCAGTGTTCTAGCTTCTGTACACTCAAACTGAGCAGGCCTCCAGTAGGTCTGCAGAAAAAACTGCAGATGGATGCGAACTGGTGGACATACACCAACCTGTGTTTAAAATCCACTGAACTGTATATGAACATCCCTTAACCTGAGCAAACATCCCCCCTCATACCACAGGGCAGAGTAATCCTTTGCCAGTCATGACAACAAAGCTTGGTATCTACAACAGGCTTGCAACCTGCCAGCTCAGAGTGGATGCTGAGAGAGCCTACATCTGTCTCCACACTACAATATACACAGAGCACATCTGTATCTCCCTTCATAACTATTTGTCTTTGAGCCTTTGTGATTTAAAGGAAGAGTTGCAGTACAATAGAAATGTACAGCAATGACTTAGGATACACTTCTTTTCCCCTCTTGTAAAATTCCAAAGATCTCGTTCTGGAATTTGTCTTTCTACTTCAGGAAAAACTCTCAAACTAGCATAGGAATTCAGGCAGGATTTAACTCCCTGTAAGCCCATATTATGATTTTGAAAGTCTGACACCTCAGTCTGCATTTAAATGCCAGGTATTATCAGTATTTTATTTTATTAACAGGGTATCCAATTTATGTTTGGCAGAAACAGACATGGAAAATTCCTATTACCAAAGTGTAAAAAACCACCTCAATCAACAAAATGAAAACAAAAAAACAAACCATAAGGGGGGTATAATTAATTTCAGTATATCATAATACTTTTGGTTATTTTGCTCTAGAATGCATAGGAATTGTGACAGACGTGGTTTACATTCAACATGCAGTGCCAATAATAACTGGAGTGTTATTGATAATGAAAAAATATGCTGTTTTTAACTGATGGGCCATGCCAGGGGGCAACACAGAAACACATCAGTTTAAGAAGAATGAAACTAGTTTTGCATGTTTCAAAGGAAATGCATTTTAATATTTACTATTTAAAACACTGCCATATCTATCTTTGGAAAGTCCTTTTTTTGGTGAAATAAATTAAGAACCTGTGCCTGTTCTTCATAAAACATTTTATTAAACTTAGGAAAAAAACCCAAAAAACCAAGGGAGAAACAAAGAACAGGATAGACAGTCATTCCATCATCTGTGCATGTTTTATTTCCATAGATTTATTTAAAATTATTATTTGACTGCTAGTCAGACTTCAAAAAATGGTTCATAGCATATGAGCCACGCTGAGAGGAGATGTAAAGAATATCTATCCCCTCAAAACTTAAGACTTTATTACATTGTTAGAGATTGCTTTATTCTCATTTAAAAAAAAAGTCAGGCCCAGTAAGTGGCTGAAGAGAAATGTTTGAAATCTAGTGCTGCCATAGTTACACCATAGCAGGTAAAGCTTTAAAAGCTATTATTCTTTTACCTTTGTTATTTGCAAGAATAGATCTATTGATGTCTCAAAGTGTGCCATACAAACACTTGATCTTTTGAAGCCCCTGTACCCCCAAATGTAACCAGTAAAGCCAGTTAAGATGTTACTGGCAAGAGCAGAGCAAAACAAAAGGCAGATGAAGGCTGCTGAAGCAGTGCTGTGGCAGAGTCTCAACTGCAGAAGTCATCAGCAACAGTCTTCCCTCAAGTACTACTTGTTTTTTGGCAAGCTCTTGTAAGACTCTGGTGCAGTATGTTTTCATCAGAGTCTGCTAGCTAAAGATGGCATGGTGCTTATTGCAGCAGTATGCATAATTAAAGACAGCTTTTCATCAATGGCATAGCTTTTCCACTTATGGTTTTCTGAGTTTAAAGTTTAAATGGCAATGGCATTAAGCAGGTTGAAATACAAGAATGGTGGTTCTTACTGTTACTTACATATGAACAGAATATCAGTCACAAAATTCAAGAGCCTTTTCCCCTAAGACAAATGTGGAGATGCAAACCAGGCAGTGCTGTACAAAACACCCTCAACAAATAAGCAAAAACCCAGTGATAGAAGCTAACACAAGGACAGGAAGAGATAAAAATCATTTGGAGCTTATTTTAGAATTGTCTTCCTGAACTGTTCCTTGGAACTGTGAAAAGAACCCATTCAACACTACAGCTAACAAGTCAAATGGAGATGATACTTTGTTTTTCTGAGAGAGATGTATGCAAAAAGAAACCAGAAAAGCATGTTTTGATTAGCTACCCCCCTCCTCACAGACAGGGCTACACAATTTTTTAATACAAAACCAGCCACGCTGTCTTAGTAGTAATAAATGTGCAAGACATTCAGAGATGCTGAAATGAACATTCAGCCTAACAAAGTTCTGGTACAGAAGACAGCTTGCAAATACTTACCTCTTCCAGGAGTTTGGTTTTCTGCAGAATCTGCTTATTTAGAGATACCACCTTCCTTCTGTGTTGTTGGGCAGCTCCAAGCCTTTCTGGGCGCTCCTCAGCAGAAAGCTCAGATTGCTAAAACAAACAGTAACACCCAGTTGAACCTCCTCACATTACTTTTTACTTCTTCAGTAGGTCACAAAATGCCAAAGTGGGACACACCTGTGAAGATCCTTATCAAGAACTGTCCCCCACTCTTTATCAGGGAGTGTAGTGACAGGACAAGGGATAATGGGTTTAAACTAAAAGAGGGTAGATTTAGAAGAAATATTAGAAAAAAACCCCTCTCTATAATAAGGGCAGTGGGACACTGGCACGGGTTGCCCAGAGAAGCTGTAGCTCTCCCCTCCCTGGCAGTGTTCAAGGCCAGGCTGGATTGGGCTAGTGGAGAGTGTCCCTGCCCATGGCAGGGAGTTGGAACTAGATGCTCTTTAAGGTCCCTCCTTCCAACCCAAACCACTCTGTGGTTCTATGAAAGCTGCCAGAAATATTCTTGTCCAGGAATAACATACTAGAAACCGTGGATTTGCAGTAGAAAAAGAGTATGATTAAGAGTAAGTGACAGCTGGATGTCTAAGTGATTATTTGCCTAAACATTCGTACCTTTTGAAAGGCCTCACTGTAATACTTACATCCATCTGTTGTAGCAATTTGCTTCATGCGCTCAAAACTTCTTTTTCCAGTTAATTAATTTTCTAATATTTCATTAGAAAAACCAGTTAATTTCCAACTACTTCAGGTGCTAATCTGCAGTCTGTCAGAGACTTCAATACCAAGTACTTTTTGGATAATTACCAAATGTTGACAACGACAACAATATGTAATCAACAAAAATGTTACAAGTAAGAAATACTCTTCACTCATAGTTGCTCCTGGTATCCACTCTAGGCAGATGGATAAGTAGGTCTTTGCCAACAGCTTAATTTTAAATGAAAATGAGGCAAAACCTGTCTTGCCTTCTTCCATTTTCTGTTATTCATATTAAAGAACAGCTGAATAATTTGTTATACTTTTATATCTACAGAAAGAAAAGACCAATTCTGACTTCTTACCCTAAGAATTCCCAAGCTTTCCATTTTTAGGAAAGCAAAAAAAAAAAATGCATCTAAACAACACCTGTAAACTGAACTATTCAATAAATATTCAGATTTACTTATTCCTCTAATTATTTAGTTAAATCACACTCCCTTGTCATGTCACACAGTCACACTCAACATACCATTAGCCTCTCTCATATGCAGATCAAGAGAACTGGAGACACAGGAAACATGAGCAAAACCAGTCTAACACTGATCTAGCAGAAATAGTAGAAATGCATACATACAGCTTTGGCTTAAAGAAAAGGTCACATGGCTCAAGAAGTGGGCTGTTAAAGCTCGCTTAAAATGGGAATAATCACTAGAATACAGAGGTTTCTGCAAGAAAAATGATCTTGTCTGCAACTGAAATGCTAGGGTTAAGCCTTGTGTAGTCAAAGTGGGATCAGCTGCTCTGCGGCAACACTACAGCTTTCAAGTTACTGAGAAATTGGGTTCCAATATAGAGAAAAACACACCTTTCAGAACAGAAGGAAGGAAGCAGAAGTCATAGAAGCTACTTTGCTTTTGACGCTATTGTTTGTTGTTACCCAGGCTTTTATTAGACTGAAACAGTAGCTGCCTTTAGAAGGAAGGTAAATTAGGAAAGCTGTATCTGAGTTCTACCACCTCTGACTGTTCAAATTATCCATTTGCTACTCTGCCTCAGAACAAGAACTTCATGATGGCTGACAAAAAGGGATACATCCTTCAACTCTGCTGTTAGCACACTACACCAACGACTGACAGGTGTGGACTCACTTCTGCATTCTTCCCCATCCCCTGCAACCGCTCAACTGCCCTGAAAAGATGTAGCCAATTCAAACAGCACTTTTTTCAATAGCCTCATTTTCAATGACAGAATTTGTTAAGTTAAAGCTCCATATTCATTCTGCATGAGGATCATGAATCTTAACGGCAGCTCAAAAAATCCTAGCCAAAACAAATGGCTAATTCTTGTCTTTAAGAGCCTGCCTCCCACTGTCCATATGTAAAAGTCTTAAATGGGAATGAGGAAGGAAACATATGCAGTCAATGCTATTCTTTGTAATGAGATTTTACAGCACTAAGGTGTGTGAGAGAACTTTCAAATAATTAAAGAAAGAGAAATCAGTCACTAGTCTACAGAACTTCATGTTCTTGAAAAAAAAGAAAACTGGCATCTTTGTACAAAAAATACAAAGTTTGTAGCAGTAAATAATTTTATTCATGTTCAACCATCTTTTATTAGCAAACAAACTTCAAAAGTTTAGGTCTGTGACTAACATAATTTTGAAATCCACTGTCTGAAGTCCTCCAGCCCCATAACAGTTCAAACCTGGTTTGTCAAATTCCACTTAGGTATTTAGCAGTCATTTCAATATAATTTGCTGACATTTTTCCTTGACATTTTCCTGAGGGTCAGGAACCCAAAGATAAAAATCACTGCATCTCACCTTATCTGTCAGGGTTTCCTCAAACAAAACCAAACAACCCTAATTTAATATCTCCCTTGAGCAACAACCTCTAACCAGACTGAGTGGTTGAATGCTTGCTGACCATGTAGAGGGTGCATGTTAGTCTCTGATACAGGACTCTAGGAGTCCAAAAATATTCTGACTCAACTTACCAAGATGTAAACAACTTGAAACAGCATTTAAACTGTTGAAGAGGATTCTCCTTCAGTGTTTTTGAAGGGGTTAGTTTCAAGGGGGCACTTCTCCAGTTTTAATCAGTCTCTCATTTTGCAAGGGAGCAAGCTTTTACTCTTATTCTACTCCTACCAGACCCACCTGTTACATATGACTATACTTGTAAATTCTCAGAGGAAGAATCCTTCTAATACAGTAAAAATCAAAGCTACTTTGAATAATTTGCAGTTGAACTGGTTGATCATTCCAGTCCCTACCAACCGAAACAGTCTCTAAATTTAATCAGCAAGGCTTTCCCTGCATATGCTGCAGGAACAGCTGCTCTAAGCTGTAATGAAGTTTCTTAGAAGGGGATGCTACTTTTCCATATTTTACTTTGCATATTCTGTACTAATTTGCCTTAGAAAACTGGTCTTGAACAAGTAGTAAAAGCCATATATCCTTCAGAGTATGTATAGTTAAAGGGGTTTGAAATTATTAAAACTATATCCAAACATTACTGATACTTCAGTAAACTGTTTGATAACATCCTTAATTCTCTTTTCCTGGTGCATTCATGCACATACAGAATTATTTTTTTGGTCACATTCAAGAGATTTGAAAAGTGATATATTTTTGGTTTGACTTGAATCAGTTCTTACTTCCCAGAGTATTAATCACTGTTCTACTATAATAGTCAAGGTCCTACTGTTTTCTCTCAGAACAGAAGAAATGTAACATTGAAATATGACCCTTGGGCTTCAGTTCTTCCACTTTTTTTATAATAAAGAAAGGCCAAGAATTTGAGATAGACTCTGTTGAGTTATAGGGTTTATCTCCCAAATGGGAAAGCTCCATACCTCATATGTGTCAACAAAAAGGAAGAAATATGAGAAGACTATTGGACAAATAAGAGCGACCTATAACTCATAACTGGCAGTGATGTATTGTATGTGTTAATTGCTTGAAGAGCCAGATTTTCTTTTCACATTACTGTAAAAACAAAATCACAGTTGAACACAATAAATGGAACTAAGATACAGAGTTAATTGCCTTGGCTTCTAAAAGTATGAAAGACTTTTTTATGGTATTATATTCAGAACAAGAGATCCAGTGTAGGATGGATAACTGGAGCCCTGTGCAAGTAAGATCCCAGCATCTGAAATTCTGAGTGGAGGAGGCCTAGATTCTTCTCTTGCAGAACTGTATTTCTGCACTTAATATTAAACATTTTAAAAAACAGTGAGAGTGTAGGCCCCTGGTTTGAATAGATAACAACTCTGGACCTTCTTTATTCATGAAAACATTTAAGCATGTGCTTAAATGCAAACAACTCATGAAAGTGATTCAGGAATATGTGCAGTAACACCAAGAGCTGAGGCATGTTTAAATTTCATTTAAAAACTTCCCAGAATCCTGACTGTGCCCTTACCCACAGCATTTATGAGACAGTGCTGTTTCAAGACAATAATAGCAATTAAATTGGAAGCTTAAGGCAAAATTAACATCATATCAAACATGACTTGGTAAAACATAATCAGGTTTCACTTACCTTTTCAGCATATTCTGACACTATTTGCTTGATCTCATCTGACTGGAGTCCAACAATCTGGCCAACTGTGCTTGCTGTCAGCTTGCCCTGCAATTGTGTCAAGAAAATGTTTAAGGCTGTGGAACTGTCTGTGCTTTTAGGTGGCTATTTCCCTAAGCTCAAATTTAAATAGAAACATAGAAAACCTTGATACTGAGTAAAAATCTCTAATCATAAGAAAAGACCAAGAAACATTCCATCCCCCCCCCCCAAAAAAAAAAAAATCCACTTTACTGGATGAAATTTCTCACTTACAAGCTTTTAGCAAAAAAAAAAAAAAGTAGTAACTTGAATTCAGAGTTTCAGAAATGTCAAATTGTATTCTGTATACTGAATTTTACATGCACAGCAATAAAACTCACCTTTAGAAACATTTTGAGCCAAACTACAACAATACAGATGTGTGAAAGAATGCACCTTTCAAACAGCATGTACATCCAAAACCAAACTTCAAATAGTACTGAACTCTACAGTGGATTTCAGTAGAAATCATGTCCATTAACTTTGAGACAAGACTAATTATTACTTTCTCTTCCATTATACCACTGACTACAAGCAATATCCATTATTTTCAGTGTATTGCACTAAAGCTGGTGTTTATAAGTGTTTATCAGTGCTTTGAAAAACACCTTGAAATGCTTACAGTTTTTCTCCACTCTCCCCAGTAAAATGATTACTCCTCTGGATATCTTCACAGAACGAATAAAAGTAAGATCACACTGCATCTTGGGTTGCTGCACCACGATGTCTTTCCCTTGAAATTCTTACTCTAGAAACCATCTGAAAGTGGCACTTGCTTATATTGCTTTTATTTCAGGGCAAATGTTTAAGTCATCAACCATTGTTTCTTGCAGTCATTCCATGAATTTAAGCTGACCATTAGCCTGATTTTAAGAATAACTGTCACAACCAATCATCATTTAAACAAAGCTTTATCAGTTTTCAATGCTGCTTACCTCTTCTGTTGCCATTGCAGCCATTCCAGTCATCAGAGTTTTAATGCGAAGCTAGGGCAAAACATGAGGAATTACACTTCTTTTATTTCCACTTAGCAACACATGTATATAATTAGCATCATATAACATGCATTTTAATGCATGTAATGGAACAGTAAGTCTATGAATGTTAAGAGGTGGCTAAATTTATCACATAAAGGACAAATCCTTATAACAGTACAGGTTCACTCAGAGCATTCAGCTCCCACCATCAACTGAGAAGTGACCTCTTAAAAATGCTCAGGTTTTTTTTTTTTTTCCCCAGTATTAAACATCAACATCTCCACCTTGGTTAAGCATGGAAATTTTCCTTCTTGAAAAAAACAACTGGACAGCGAGAACTGCTGTCTTCCTCCCAGGTTAGTAGCATCCAAGCCTACTATGTGACACACCTCTTCAGCAGCCTGAAGATCATCTTCATCACAAGGCTCAGCCTTTCCCGTTGCTGCAAGCCCTGGAGGTAATGCAATTTTTTTGTCTTCAGCCTTTTAAATAAAAAATAAGAAAATATTGTAAGTATTAAGAAAGACAATGAGGAGAAAATGGGACTACAGCTGTTCTGGTTCTATGGATACATGTTAGCTACTGGAACATCCTCATACTCCAATTCATATCATCTGCTATATAGAAAAAAGATTAAATATTTATATAAATACTTTTATAAGGTAAAGTAATTTAATATTGGAATAACAAACATCCGAGATGAAAAAAAGTGTAAAATAGTTCAGAATAATTCATACCACTAAAATACTGAGAACTGGTGAAAGACTTAATTTTCAGGTTGTTCTATTGCACCAGTATATATTTTATATCTTCCACTTCTGCCTTACTGGTGACTCATTTCACACAACAGACATGATGACCTTCTAATATACAATATTTTTTAAAAAAACCCCTCAATTTATAACATTTAAATGCACATAAAATATTGAGATAATGAAGAAGGGCAACCTTAATGTACTCAGCATATTGCTGGGTCCATGACACTTTATGCATTTCTTCATTATTTCTGTCTGCAATAAAAGGTTGTAGCCACAGTAATATCTGCACTGAATTAAGAAAACTGAATACTCTGACAAGGTCATTTTATGATTCCATAATCATCAAAAGCATAGCAAGGATGCTACTTTTCAAGAGGCACTATGATTTATTTATGGTATCATGTCTTGCTATTGCATTGAATAACCTGTTATATAATAAAAGCCTACAAAATTTCTTACAAAGCTGAAAGGTTGTTTAAAAAGAAAAGACAAATAATCTCTTTAATGATCACATCAAGGAACACTTAAAAGATACTCATTAAACAAACTCACACTAAAAAAACCACCAAACCCCATACCAAAAACCTCTCCTCCTTTATTCTAAGGGGTAAATATTGTTTGCACAATTTTTGAGTACAGATGAAGGAAACACTCTCACAAAACTGAGATAGTAACCAACTACATGCCAGATTTTTTAGCATTTTTGAAAGGGAGTAATAATAGAAGCTGTAACTGTTTATTCTGTCGCATTCCTGTAGGACTTTACGGTAACCAACACTAAAACAATCACTGCAATTCTTCCCACAATATGAGTATTTAAAATGAGCATATTTTTACCTGTTCTGTTTTTCCTGCTTGTCTGCTAAATCCGTATCTCCTAAAAATGCAAAAGTAACATGGAAGAAAGGCATTTTTGTTTACAACTTCCACAAATAAATTACGCTTCTATCCGTGTATTTCTTATGCTGAAAAAAAGTGAATCAATTAACAAAACCAACAGCCAGGTTCAGGTTAGTTTTTTGAATGCTTCAAATAAACTAAATAAGCAGGTACTTATATTATTATCTATATTTACAGAATAGTTTCAGCTCCATCTACTCTTTCCATTATGATTCACAAATCTAGACTAGACTGTTCATAAAACATTATGTAAAGTTCATAAAAAAAAGCAATGCTCTCTTCATATTTTGAAGTTAATCCTCAGCTACCAGCTATATACTCCTGGATTCTGTAATGTCCTCAAGGTGTCATCCATGCAATCTCTACTCCCAAAAAACCATTTATGCTTGTGTGCTTTGATGAATTTTCAATTTATTTCTGAAGAACTGTGTTCAGAGCTTTAACTATACACCCAAGTAAGCTTTTCTACCTGTTTTGTTGGGGGAAAGGAAAGAACCTACATTTGAGTTATGCTAGTACTTAGGAAATAGTATTTTAAAGAAAAAACAGAAATTTTAGACACAAGTAAGCAATCATCTTCAGGATTATGAAGCACTAAACCTAGCAGGTAGATATGAAAAGATGTTCTTGACTGACTACAGGTACAATGATAGGACTATTTACAAGCCTTTTATGGCTTAAATAATCCTCTGCAGCAGTATCAATTGTCACCAGTTCTCAATTTATTCAGCACTCACAGTAAATTCAGTCATATTTTATCAGTGCATAACACCCAAGTTTTCAAGAACTGGGCAACACTAAACCTTGCATTTTACAGTTTAGCAATACAAAGAACATGGCAGAGCACTACCTTCCCACAGAATGTGCATAAAGTTGTACCAGCACAACAGCATTTGTAATTAGTATTGTCAGTATTAGGTACTGTTTGGGGTTTTTTTTATAGGAGCAGAATTTCATTTTCACACAGATAATTGCATCCAAGTAATGAACTGTTCCAGAACAGCAATAACAAAAACTTAATCATTAGTTATACCAACAAAGAAGCCAGATGCCTCCCAGGCTTAACATGCACATCTGCTACAGGAACTGATTCCGTACTTCGCTGAAAACTGATTGATACTATGCAAAGACATGGCAATGAAAGCCCTTAGCTGGAACAGGCTACACAGCTGTAGGGGAAGATGCTCACCAGCAGCACTCTGATTCTCAAGCCAAACTCTGACGTACCACATTTAAGCTCATTTGTGACAACCTCCCAGCTGCAGGCAACAGGATCAAAACCAATTTAGAATATGGGTCTATCACTGTCTGGATCTGACTAATGCTGCATCAGGCATCAAGACACTGTGAGACCCTATACTATAACATTAACTTTAATGACTAGTCTGCTTTGAAACAAATCATTTTTATGATAACCAAGGGGCATTTAGGAGGAAAAAAAAATCTACTCAGTTTTCTACGACTACCACCTACATTCAGTAAAAGAACGAAAGGTTCATTTTAGCTCTCTGAATTCTAAAAGCATTCAACTCTGTCTTTCAGCAGTGTTCTCATTCCCCTAACAGTGTTGAAGTGTGGAATTACTATTCCTACTGCTCCCACAGATGTCTGTATGCAACTAAGTCCTTGTACTCTTGTTAGTTTACTATTAAGTTCACAGTAGATACTCTATCCCCTTCCTTAAGGGAGTCTCTTTCTACCAAAACACACGAAGCAGGTATTTGTGTTTCCTCAAATGTTTTTTATTTTGGCACTGTATTAAAAATAGTTTTCTGATCAAGAGTGTCGTGCTTTGAGAATTCATCAAGAAATCATTACCAGAACACATTCAAATCTTGCAACTACCCTGATTTTCCTTCCACTTCAATTTATGTCAAGCTCCTCTCATCAGACACTGACTATAATTGTCTTTAGTAAGTACTGTCCTTCCTTCCCATCACCAATTTAAATAAATGCCCTTCAAACACCAAATACGTCTTCTCCCTTTGATCCTTTTGCAGAACCCTAGCAAAGTCCTTGGACTGTCCAGTCCCCAGAGAATTCAGAGTAAGCAAACAAATCTGAAACCTAACAGTGTAAATTCCAAAGTTTGATTTCCACATAGTAGAAAAAAAAACCAACCCTCCAGTCCAAATCTTATATGGAATGCTAAATGCAGACAACATGAAACCCACCCACAATTAAATGAAGCCTTTCACCTGCCATATTCTAGAAGCGTAGCATGAACCTTCGATTCCTCATCTAACAGTTCTTCAGCTCCCTTCTGACGTTTATATTTTCTCTGGGGTTTGTAAACATCCTGTAAGAGAGTGAAAGGATTCAGAGCTTGTAAAAGGCTTTTCTACAATAAATGAAGAATTGTTATCTAGAGTGATACTATTTGCTTTCCATCTAAATATACTTACCCAAATAAAAATCCCCCACATTCCCTTTTAGGAATATTAGCCTATTTGCTATAGGACCTATAGCAAACCATCTTTGCATGGTTTTTAAATAAAGTTGTAAGTGGATATTTGACAAGAAACATGGATTTCTTCAACAATGTTCTCTATAACATTAAACAGAAAAATAAAAAACCAACACAATCAACATCTGTTAAAAAAGGCCTGTGGTTTAGTTGATAATGCCAGTATCTAGAAGTGTTACACCTCCTTTGCAGGTTAATTCTATTTTTAAATTTCTCATTGGATAATTAAATCTAATTAACTCAATGATCACAGGTTACAATGGAATTAAATATTTTATTGCAACTTAAGGAACAAAAATATCTTATGGGGTTCAGCACTAAAATTCAATCTCATGCTATCCCAGTGTGATCCTATAGCTGGACAACCAAATACAACAAAGGATTCACACCAACTGTATTGTCCAATTAAAAAAAAAATAATCAGAAACAAAAGGACAAAGCTGGTATCCTGACTGCTAACAGAAACAACTGTTATAGCACTATATATATGGCCTATATTAAGTTACCGTTTTGGTTCCTCCTTCCATATACATGAGCTATGCCACCATAAAAACCTACAGAAGCACAAACAAAAGAAAAACCAAACACAAAGTAACTTTGAGATGTTCAGCTTTCCTCAAACTAGAGAATGGAATCAAGATCACAGAATTGTAGGGGTTGTAAGGGACCTCGAGAGATCATCAACTCCAATTCCCAAGATAACTCCAGTCAAAGTACATGTTATTTTTGCTGTTTGGTGAAAGATTAGTGTGCACTGTATCTGTAATGCAACACTTCTGTCACTGGAATGAAAACTGAAGTTAATTAAGTCTAGTACTTGGTGCTATCCTGCTAGCAAAAGTACTGGGGAAAAAACCTAACCAAGAACCTGTGATCTCAAAGATTGCTTTTTTTCCAATTTCTATTTTTTTTTAAAAACATCCCCCTCAATCAATTAAATAATATAATATCCTCTTCTTTTTCTGAAATTAAATCACATGGCAGATAAAAACCTTCATCAACACCACCAAAAATCAACATCATAAAGAAACACCCTCCGCTCTTTTGAGAGCCAGGATCAGAATGTTTAGAACAAATACATTACAAAACAAAAGGTAAAAATCAAGGCTCAGGCATTCCACTTATACACTTCACTTCAGAAAATCCTGTTCACATGGGAACAAATATTCAATGCAAGAAGTTCTAAAGATTCTGAAAGAACTTAAAGGAAGATTATTTTTGCACAACCCAAACTATTATTTTCCACTAGCAATTCCTGCATTGCAATACTGCTGAAATAGCTTTCAATCTTTTTCAAAAAGATGTGTAATCCCAGAGTAGAGATTTCAAAGAAGCTAAAATAGTATTTTTGGCAAGCTTCTCCTGAATGTGTCAGTTACCTTTTGTGAATTTGATTTTGTTTATAATCTCAGTTTTTGTCATCTTTGTTTCCAGCTACTGAATTTTGCTACCTTTTTGCCTGTCACATGAAAAGGCTTTTTATGATTAATAACCTCACACAAAGCATACTTTCACACTTACAGAAAAGCAATGTAAGACATAAAATTAATTATAGTTTTTATGGTGGCATTCTATATTAACTTGTGCTATATAAAGTGTAGGCATCAAACGGCAAACATTAGTCTTGGCATCAGATAACTGATTAGTTGAACAAAACCACTGCAAGATAATCTCAATTCACTAGACAGTCACCTTTCAGCAGCAGTAGTTCTTATCCCAATATGCATTACTGATATTTAACATTCCCTTTTCTAACCTTCAGGCCTGCTTGCAACCATAAATCTCACTGTATTTTCCCCTTGAGAAGGGCAGGTCCTTAGACCACTAATAATAATGAATTCAGACAACAGACTAATCTGTCACACTTGCTGGTCCTCTTTTAGGAAAGTTGATTTTTCTTCCTATTCCAATGCACAGCAATTTAAAGGTAACGTGCAAAAGAACCTTCAGCTTATAGCCACCTTCTTCCAGGAAAATGTTTGGGAATTTTCTCCCCTGAAAAGTCACTCAGTGTTCTAGACTGCACCCATGCCTTGACACCTTAAGAGATCTCATGGACTAATCACTCCTTAAGAATACCTGGTGCCAGTCTGTAATCCTGACAGACCTCATATATTGAGGGAAGACGTGTTTGTCTAATGATAACCCAAGAACTGATGAAGAAATGTCAAAACTTTATCTACCATGACAATGCATCTGAATACTAGAGGCTGGTGATCTGAAGGAGAAGACAGAATACTCCTTCATCAGCCCTGAATAGATCAACTGGGGCAAGCAGCCCATAAGCTCAAAGGCAGGACTGCAATTCAGAGGTATGTAGGCAGGCTAGCTGAATGGTGCAAAATGATGTCAAACATTTAATACTGTAGCTTGTTTTCCTTGCTTTGTATTATCTGTTCCATTCCTGGACCCTAAACATGGAACTATCCCCTTAGCTGCAGAAGTAGATACACGCATTCCTCATTCCAGGACCATGACCTATGAATTTTAAAGTAACAGCCCTAATATGCTGGTCAAATGAAAATGAATTCACTGTATTCAATCAACAAACACCTGATCTGGCTTCACCTTTCTGAAAAGCAGTTTTAGAGAACAGGCAGGTGATGTTAAGGAAACCCAACCCAGCACCATGGGGCTTTGGAAAAGGCACCTGAACGGATCTGACACTTTATAGATAACTGGGCACTGAAGTTGCTTGCATTCTTATTTTTCAGGCAAGTTCTCACAAAATAAATTTAATTAATAAAATTATAAATAAAAAAATCCACCCAAGTTATTAGAACAGAAAAACTAAACCTTGAAACTACCTTTGTTCCTCAGCAATCAAAAGGATCCCTCCATCACTGTTCATCTGGGGTTTTTTTACCAGACACTTAAAATTCTAGTTACTGGTGTTTCATTACAGCGTTGTGATTACTTTGTTTCTGTCTCTTCAGTCACTTGGATACAAAATCTTTAGCGTTATTTAAAGACAAGCTAGGTAGAAAAAGGACACACTTAAAGAATTAGGACAACTATTCTGAAAACCTAAAATAAGCATAAATTCAATGGATTATCAAATGTAGGAACACCACACTTTTGGAATTTGGTTTCTTACATGAACTTGCATTCTCTCCTAATTTAAAGGTTATACAGGTGCACAAACAAAACAATAATACTCATTTATAAGGGGAGTTAACTTGCAAAACAGAGACAAGTATGGAGCAAAAGGCTCATTGTAAATCTGCTAATAAGTTTAAAAAAAAGAAACCAAACACCAAAATCCAGAAAACCCTCAAAACCATTGAGAGCAACAGAACCAGTGGGAGCAACTGGTGAAGTCTGTAATTGACATTTTCAAAGAGTAATTATTCAAATAGATTAGCAAGGGATTTGCATTGGTCATCACCTAGAGAATTTCATAGCAATGGCTTTCTAAAACATACACTGTAATTCCACCACTTATATTAGGCTCAGCAGCACTCAGGTCATTAAATATGGAAAAGCAAGTACCTCCAAAACACAACAGAAGAACAAGGCTGCTTGCCTGGTCCGTTATAGAAGCTACCATAGCTCACTGCACTAGCATTTAACACCTCTATCCAGAACGAGTTTAGGGTGTCTGACGAGGCTGATTTTTCTCAAAAGAGCAGTTTTTCACCACTTATTGAAAAGCCTTGGAAGGGTCCTACTCAAAGCATACCCAAATTTCTCATCATTTCTCAAATGCTGGTCTGTGAATTTGTCAGGATGGTCAAAAAAAGGAAAAAAAGTAGTGAACTGTTGGAGTCAGAAATGGTGAACTGAGTCACAAGCAAACAGAAATTAGAAAGAAAGTAAGGGGAGAAACTCAAATTGCAGGCTAGGCACATATTACATTGAGAAGATCATTCCTATTTTAATTTAAATAGTCCAACTGCTGATAGCTTCTAACTCTTAGTCTGCCAAGGATTTAATGGCCTGTAAGCTGCCTTGTGAGTTTTGTTTGACAATGTGGAACTCCATGCTCTGTGCAGGCAGCTGATATGGTTTACCTGCTTGTACAATGTATACTTAAAACGCTTTCAATCTGTTGGCATTTGAGACCTAAGGTTAGAACTTAAACAGGACCTTCTCATAAGAAAACCCAGGACTGGCTGCATTAAACACAATTAAGTCACCATCTCATTATTAAAACCACTTGGTTCTTGATTATAAAACTCTAACATACTTACAAAGATATCAGTAATGGTTTTGATAGCCTTCTCTTTTCTTTGCATAAATTCATCATCCTGAAAGACATTAATGGAGGTGATTAACAATACCAGGGAATGGAGAACAAATCTTAACTATTACAATGAGTTTAGCAAACAAAATTGTGAAATAGTTTGAGCTGCTAGGTGAAGTGTTTGTGATTTCCTGTAACTCAGAAAAATACTTGTTTCTCTCATCTGATAGGCTACTGATCTGGATACAGCTTGCTCTCTGTTTACACAGTACCTAATACAAGTGCAATCCCAGCATTCTCAAATCGTTACTACACTATGAGGAAATGAAGTTGGGATGGGCTTAATGCAGAAAAGAAGAGTTTCCCCTACTGTTATTTTGGATTCTAAGCATTGAACACAATTTTAAAACCATAAAACAAAATCCAAACAGCCTCAAGCTAATAAAGTCCATCTGTCTTTCTCAATACTAGAGCAATCTACCTTTAATGCTGTTATTGAATCAGAGACAAAACTTGGGTTCTTGTATTTACATACGGAACTGCCTTGGGATATGCATGAATAGAACCGATGGCACTGCACTGCAGGCACAAATCCAAGCTCATTCCAGCTCTCCTCCCACCCCAAGACACCTTCCTTCAGTACTGAAGCACAGGAAGAAGAGAGGAACCCAAGGCTGTGGTAAACATGTAACTTCAAAGTGAGCAGCATTTGACTACTTCAGAAGAAGTACGATCAAAGAGTGCAAAATCACTCTTATCACTACACTTCTGGATAAAGCTAGTGCTTTCACTACTCCAGCAATCGTATTTTAGAGAGACAAATTTATTTCCTTTTAACCCAAACCTGTCCCTCTTGTCTTTCCTCAAAAAAGTGGTTTTGAATTAAATTTTTATTAATTTAGTTTTCAAGAACTAATTTTGGTGTTTGGATGCAGGGAGACAAGAGCTGATTTTGAGGACTCTGAAACAAAACTCAATTATAACTCATTAACAGCATATCAATTCTCATTCAGCTAGATCAGCTTCTCCACAGCATGCTGGGTGTTGTCAAGCACATTTCAGGCTCCCTTCACGTGGTTAGGCTGGATAGTCTGCACAGAAATCTGTACCTGTCAAGCCAAACCAACAGAGAAGTTCCAAATATTGCAGAAAAAACTATTAATCAAAAGTTAAGTAGTATGTTTAAACTCTTTATCATAAAGGTTTTATATTTTTTCCCCAGCTGAATTAGCACATGGAGTCCTCTAGGACCGATTAATAAAGTGATAGCAGAGGCAACTGTGGTATATTGCATTCATTTCAGAAGTGTGAAGCTGGTAGAGCACACCAGCATTTGACATATTGAGCAGAAATGAGAACTGGCTTGGTCTTACCTCTGGAAGTCTGTGAGATTTTTGAAACTGTGATATAGAGTAAGAACGGATATAATCTCCCATCTCTTCCCTTGTTTCTATTGCACGTTTCACCAGCCACTGCAGGGGGAAAAATAGTCTGTTAGTGGAAAGGGAAAAAAATCACAGCAGCAAACTACTGCATAATTATTTTTAATACATGATAAAAGCTAAAAGCATATTTAAAGCACACAAACAAGAACATTTATTTGCAAACATAGTAACTGAGGGACCTGCTCTTAACAAAATGATTCAGCTTTTATAAACTTCACATTTGGTCTTCTACATAATGTAGAGCAACCAGATACTGCATAAGCTAAGAAACCACATGGGTTTTCTTGTAATTAAAGTTTTACATATAAACCCCTAAGTATTCTTCATCCTGTTGAAGTATATTGAACCATCCAAACCTCAGTGAGCCATACTGTTCACACTGTAGTGGGATTTGATCATCCAAAGAAGATCAAACTGCCTTCCTTTACAAGGTCCTTGAAACAGGGCCTGGTATCCCAAAAAAACCCACTTTCCTGAATGTTTGTAAATAATGTATTGCAAATTTCTTCTTTTGTTGCATGACTTCCCATTTAGCTTGCACTGTAACTTCTCCTACTTAATTGCTTTTCCATTCTAATTAATTTCTAGAGTAAATATGGGAAGAAAACTGTTGCTAATCTCAACTATCAGGAATTCTTAGTTGACACATTCATTTATAAACAATAACATATGAAATCTTCAAAAGCATAAGCAAAGATCATTGTAACTTTGCCAATACGAATTTCTGTAATCCAAAAAAATGGACCTTCAATAAAATAATTCCAAACAAGAAAATGAAGAGCATCTGTAGAAAAGAAATGGATATGGGCCACTATAAACATTATTCCTTTAGTTTGCATCTTGAAGGAGGGAAAAAAAATAAAATCCATTCCCCTCCAAAAAACCCCAACCCCTAAAGTAGCCTCCCACTAACACAAGAAATTTACAGCTCAAGCTAAAAATACATTTTAACAATAACATTATGTTCTCAAAATACAGAACAATAGATAATATAGAAAAATGCACAGCAGTAGCTCATGAAGCAAAGGAATGATAGTTTTCTAGCTTTTTGTTTCCATCCATACCATGGAATGGCCAGCACACCTCAACAGACCTGTACCTGTCATCACAACATACTTCCTTATCTACATTCAAAACAACCTCAAAACTCTACTGTACTCTAAAAGCTAACAACCTTGTCCTTCTAATGAGCAGGACATACTGAAAAATAATAAATCCTAGCTCTACAAGAATTGGATTACAGCATGTATACAAAACAGTGCACACTGCACACATGCAGGTTCATCCCTCTCTACTCCAAGGAAACCCTTGGGAGAATACTTTAACACAACCTATGGCCTTCATACAGTTTGAGGGCTACAGTATGGTCACCAACCCATAAGGCAAGCTTGAACTGGTGGCAGCACCCATCTCCATCACTCTGAGTAGAAGGAGGTGTGCTGGAGCTCTGATGGAATCTGAGACAGTTAGAAGCGGAACAGAAAATGTTCTGGGCTCTCAGTACCAGGACCCAACACTGAACTGGTCTTCTATCACTGGACCATTATACTTTGACAGAACACACCACTTGGAACACAACCTCATCCCATTAATCCTGGCTGTACCCCAGGTAGAAGCCATTGCAGCTTGTATTTATACGAAATTTTCCTGTGATAGATCACACTGTTTTTCTAAACTACAGCCCCACCATGAAGAGACAGATCTTCAAGCCTAAAAAGTGTTCAAGAAGAACCACATGTCCATGTAAGAAAAAAATACTTCTTCTGACATTTATAAGACCACACAAAAAGCCACAAGAGAGTGAAGTACATTTTAAATAATGCTGAAGAAGATAAATCTTGTGGGCTGTTGACAGCCTGTGCAGGAGGTCATATAAGGGATCAGATCAATCTTAGGATCCAAGTTTGCATCAGCAACAGTTTTCTGTGCTATAACCACGAACCCCTGGAAAGTGAGGGGAAGATGATGACAACAAGATGAACATGCAGACTATTAATTTACAAAGCACATCTCAACACAAGACTGTGTACATAGTTTTCTGTGTACATAAGCTGAATTTACTAGGAAGAACAGCATCATCAGTGCCCACTGCTATCTTTTCTAGTTTTCAAGTTCCTCTACAGTCTATGGCAGTGAGCCAGCTCAATCAAATTTCTTCCTGTAGGGAAGAATTAAACTAAATTCCACCCATCAAGTTCACCAGACTAGCCTGCACAGTGTAGGAGCTATTGGGACACAATGCCAGGTGGAGGAAAGAGCTTCTGTATTCTTTGGGGACTGCTTTGAAATTTACAGATAGCAAGTCAAATCTTGAATTTAACAGGGCAGTGAGTAAAGAGTCATCATGAAATACAAAACTCCTACATGCCATGGTGTGACCAGCCTATTACACCTCCTGCATGGTCTTTTTCAGAACACAGCATACCAGTGACATCAACAAAAGTTTTCTGGAAAGCTTATCTTAGAACCAAGAGCAGCTTCACAGGGACCTGACAGAACGCAACAATTTCTAAAAAGGATCTTCTACATAGAAAAACTTAAGCCCATCAAGAAAGACTTCTTCACCAATTAGACACATCACCTACAGGCCAGCTACTAATACTGAGAACCACTGCTCTCTGAGAAATCTAGAAGCTGATTTCATCCCTGCTTAGAATTAACGTTCCCTCTTTTCCTGAGTTAGTATCTAAAATCAGGATTTTGGATTTAGCAGGTCAGAGAAAAGAATACCCAGTGCTATTGTTTTCACAGCAGGAGCAATAGTTTATGGTGTCCCTTTAGGAGAATAATAATTTTACCTATGAGAGAAGCCTTATTTATATTTGATAAACATAACCATTCATTATCATCATCACTGTGATCAAGTGATGATGGATTCTCTTCTTTTTTTGGTAAGAAAAGTTTAGAATTAAAAGCTCACATTAACAAGGTACAAACTTCCCACCTTAGGCAGCATCAGCACAGCTTGAAAGCTGTCTAACAGTTACACTCCCCACAGAACTTTGTGGGAAGTGCAGTTGTGTGCTTTTCCTCAGGAGCCTCCTACTAAAAGATAACAAGAAAGCGACAACAGGAAGGTCTCCCAATTTCTTACAAACTGGAATTTAGATAAAACTCACTAAATCCTTTCAGAAGCAGGATGTAAGGAAATATTTAGTGAAAAAGAGCTGGCTTAACAGTCTTCATTTTCCCAATTTATCAAATATATGTTTCTGAGTGCAGATGAAAGAAAAAATAAAAAAAGATAACGACATACCAAGGATTCTCAAGATACCACATGTAACTGGAACACATCACATGTTAGCTTAAACCCTAATAAAAATGGAGAACTGAGCATGCACCCAGTCAGTAAGTGCTGCTCAACAAATACACTGCAACAGTCACACAACAGAGCACATTTTTGCCACACACACAATCTGTGTTATACAAATGAAGGATGAATTATGCTTAAAGAAACAACCCCAAGTGGCTTTCACCTTATTCATATAAAAATTAGTGACTACCTGCAAAACTCATTCCATAAACAAAGTCCCTAAGATATTTGTTGTTCTTCCTAGTCCAGTAAAGTAGCTTATCAGATTCTGAAACAAACTTAAACTTGTTCCTCTAAGCAGACTAATTCCACAGAAGGCAAAATCTGACTCTGAAGAGTTTAGTTTCTTCCACATTTTTCTTGAACTTTGGATAAACAACACTTCAGAATTCTATCATCCATAATGTCACTCTTGTTTAAAAACGATCATTTAAACTACTTCTCTGTGATTATCCATTCCAAAGTTAAATACAGAACCAAACAATAGTAGAGATCTTTGTCAAAAATTTTAAGCTAGTTTTATTCAGCAAAGTACAAATACACCACAAAATTATTACCTGTACAACAGGAAATATATGAATGAAATCCAGTCCCTGGATCTGATGTGGTTCTAAACGATGAGGACACTTCATTTTTGGTAATACTGACACGATTTTTTCAGTTAAGGCACTATTATTAAAACAAAACAAACACACAGATACATTACAAGTTTTGTTTGTAAATTAGAAATTATTTTTGCAAACACAGTTCCTAATTAGAAGGTTCCCTCTAGTGGCTTCCATTGTATACCGTTGTGAAAAGCAATCAAACTTTCACTTACAAAGCAGCTTTTACATTGCCATAGGTATATTATTAGTCTGTGAAGAAGTCATTAAATCGCATGAAAGGGTTATCCTAACACAAAGGATTCCTCTAGATGAACATCATCCTGCTTCGAATGAATCCCTTACTTTAAGGCAAGGGATATTTTGGCCCCCCAGTGCTGTTAAGCATATTTTTAAAGCAGGTGTCAGCACTGAGGATGAACACTATACTGGGAAAGCTAGAACTATTTTCCATAAAAGAAAAAAAAATTAACCTCGTGAAGCAGTGATCTCAGTTAACTTCAGTACTGCCCAAACAGAAAACTCTTATTCTGGAAGTATGGAAGGGGGAGCAAGAGATAGGAGACAGAGACCAAAGTCTGGGAATGGAGCCCAAGAAATTATACTTTTTAAGAGAAGTGAAAACTCTGACACAATTCTTATAAGGCGATTTCCACTATGGCACCATAGTGATATTCTACAAACAGAAGCACCTATCCACACAATCAAAGAATGTAATATTTTTAAAAATTGCATTCAACAAACAGATGGAAGATTCTCTCCTAACACATATTTCCATGTTTATTTCAACCCAGCAACTAAATAATAGGACACCATCAAAATGTTCTCAGAATAACACTGAGAGAACACAACTTCACTCTTCCTTTTCTCAAGAACATCACAGAAAAAAGGAGTGACCACCAACATAAACATTGGACAGACAGCAAAACAGCCCGTGCTTGCACGGCTCTGAACATTTGAGATTTACAAATAAATAACTTTTGCTGTTTTGGGAGAGAAGCCTGTATTTTGGTTCACCAGTTTTGAATCCAGATAGCTGAAAAGATATCAGAACGTTTTAAGAACTTAACTATCCTGTTGTTCATAAGGGTAACAAAGATGGCAATTACAAAAATATGGCAACTGTTAAAACTACCACCACCTTCATTCCTAGTCTCTACTTAATTCTGTGCACTTAACAGTTCATTCAGTGTTATGTAGGATTATTTGAGTGTCTCCAAATTTAATGGCAATAACCACAAATTTTTATTTTTAAAAGTCTTACAGTCTTGACAATGCTAAATCACTTCCAAGAAAACAGCACAGAAATATGCTGTTCTCAACTTCACTGAGCAAACAAGTCTTTTCATGCAACTGTAACTCGAAAGGCTATTCTTACTTCCTGAAAGTTTGAATTATGGCTCTTATCACAGAAATGCATAAGGAAATCATGTAGTTCAGAATGCATTCCCTTTCTCAGCATACACCATTTTATAACCTCCCTAACACAGGAATTGGCTGGCTTATGAGCAAATTCCACACATAAGAAATTAATCAAACCAAATCAGTCTTGTTGGGTCACTATCAGGAAAGAAAGAATTTCTTCTCAGTATGGGTCAGGAAAATGTTACAACAGTGTCATGCTTTAGATCCTGTTTTATGATGCCTATAACCCTAACCCAGAACCATAAAGGAGAATCAGAGGTTATTTACACAGAAAAATTGCAGACACCAAGAACTCAAGGAAGGTCTTCTAATGTTACACTCCAGTTTCCAGCAGCATGGTCTGCCTCTGCCCTTTGTTTTGGCCTCTGCATCACGCTCTTGTGCCAGCACAAGCATCTATGCAGCTGCACAGAGAACTGGATCCAGGCACTGATTCATGTTAAAACTATTATTATTTTTTTTGGTAGGTTTTAAACTGGATCAGTTACAAATCCAGTTCGATGTGGAGCCACACAAATGCTTCCCCTGCTTAGCAGGGATATAAGAGCATGGCAGCACAGAGGGGGATAGCACTGCCCTTTTTGGAATAAGCTGCTTTTTGATTTTAGGGTTTGTGGAACTGCAGTCTGAGAAATCCAGGAGCAGTGCAATGTTTTGTAAACAGGTGGTCCTGAAAAGCAGTAAAAATCCTTCTTATAAAGAAGCAAACATCAGGTAACTTCTCCCACCTGCTGCTTCTTTCCTAAGAACAAACAAATACCCCACCTGCCATTTAATCAACTTACATTTTTTGACCAATAGTAGAGTTCTCCTGAAACAATAAATCAACATCGATATCAAAGTTGCAAGTAGTGATACACCACGTCATGCCGCCCACCACCTGGCAAAGGAGCAACAACATGGTTAATCCAATTTTAATTTGATGAGTTAAAGCCAAATACATGTCAAACACTTTATTTTAAAACCTACATCTTCATATTCTCTCCCTCATCAATATTCTTATATAGATTGGAATACCTAGAAAGAATACACCCATGGACTCCTGCATACAATACTGATGTAAAATAGAAAAAAAAAACCTTGAGCAGTTAATGACATTTAAATTTACTGTTAGCTTTATGTATCAGCTCTGAAAAGCTCTCATTAAAAAAAACCAACAAAACCCTACAGATAAAACAGTATGTTAAATAACATGATCTTTAAAAAGTGACCATATCAAAATTTATCAAGGATCATAATTTCTGTATTCATGTATTTAGCTTCATATGCACCTTCCCTACTATAATGCTTTATGCTTTCCTTGCTGACATACACTACACCAAATGCTCAGTGCAGTGTCAAGATAGTAATAGATTTCAACAGAGCTGGAGATTTCCATTTCAGGTGCTATCCCTACAGGTACTTAGGTATATTTAAACCATTTCATCAACTTTGCATAAACTAATGTAAATAGTGAAAGACAACCTTGCATAAACATACACAAGATAACCCAGAAGTATGCAAAAGCAAATAATATACAGGGTAAAATGTGGAATAATTTACCAACATCACACAGCAAATTAGGGTGTTCTGTACAAGGTTTTCTAGCACATTACCCCTCTCACATTCCCATCTGAAACACTTAATCTGTATCCCTTTTATACTAGAAGCTAGATAGCTTTCTATAGCAATGCTAATTTCTGTAAAGGCTGAGTAGGTCATGAAATGGTAACATGGCAATTGGTTTTTAGGCAAGCATAAGCCTGATGTGTCAATTTCTACACATAAATACAACAACATTACATCCTAAGGCTGTCTCCCCAAAACTAGTTTGTGTCTGTGTGCACACAGCCTCCTGAGTAGCTAAGGTCAGTAACGCCAGGCAGTTTGAAGAAACTAAAATTGTATTGCAAAGTAAGGTGCACTATGATCAAGGGAACAGCACGGAACAGAAGAGTTCGTTTCAAGCCTGCTGTAGTGCTGTGTTTTCAAACCTTGGTTCAGGAATTTCTCACAGCGTCAGCACTAAAACAATTCACAAGTCTCTTTTCAACCTGAACTTTGGTCACTGTCATTATCACACACTTCCTTCCTAGGACAATGAAAGGTTAATAGACACAGAATTCTAAAGATATGTAAAAACAGCCCCAAAACAAACTCACCAGGCTAACTTCCATTTGTAAGCAATGCCTCTCAAAACAAGTATTTCCTCATTTCTCATTAATGACTACTTCTGTTTAAATTTACAGTGCTATCTCCAAGTATCAAGTCTTTCTAGCTACTCTATCTGCAGTTGAGAGGGGCAAATTTCATCATATATGACTGCAACTTAGGCCGTAACACCCAGAAAAAGGCAGACCAGCAATTAGCTTGCATCCAGTTGTCTCCTTGAACACAGGCCTTGCTGCACAAAATATTTTTTTCAAGGCTGAGAAGGTCCTATCTGTCTGAAACTGTGTTATTTGCAGATTAATTTACATAGTAAGACCTCATCTATTCAAAATTTTTTTTTTTTAAATCACCCAGAACTGCTAAACTAACTTGCAAAAAATGTAAGCCTCATATACTTAAAAAAAGGTTTTTAAAAATACTGCATTGGTCTCACCTTGTCAAAGGGTGATAATCCTTTGATTCTTGCTCGAAAATACCCAGCAGCCACCAACAGTTCCAAAATTTCAGTCAACTTGATGTTTTGTTCCTCATCTTCTCTTGTTTCAACCTGAGAAACAAACAAGGCAATACTAGTTCAGCATTTCTCTTTCATTCTTCAAATGAAGATTTTCTAAACTTTATCTTAACATAGACCACGTAACAGCAAAAACCTGGGCTTCCATTATCAGTTCTGTTGATAATTTGAAAGACATTAAAGAAAGAGGTAATGTAATGCTACCTGGATTTAACATCATATCTTTTTCACCCAGTTAAATTCTTGAATCTGCTTTTTCTCTTCAAGCTCCTGGTCCACTGCTTGCCTCCAGCTGGACAGATTGCTCCTAAGACAGTTATTTGCCTTTTTGTAAATTTCTTTCAGTTTCAGTGTTCACACAATAGTACACCTCACATGAGCACTCTTTTACCCTTTTTACAAAAACAGGAAGATAGGTTCACGTGGAATTCCACCCGTTTTTTTGGGAACACAGTTTTAAGCAAACTCAAAGCACAGCAGTAACAAGAAGTAAACTCCGATGGGCAGCCTGGGTAGTTCCAGCGCTCCAAAGCCCGGTCAGCACAGCACCCAACCCACAGCACTTTTGTCCCTGTGTGATCCCACAGCCTACGATTGGGTGGAGGCAGCCAGCACCCCACCATCTCAGACCCAGGCCGGAGAGATGGCTAACAGAGCTCCAGGTCCCCCCTCTGGGCTGCGGAGACCCGCCATTCCCACCCCCTTGACCTTCCTCTTCCCCAAAATCTTTTCGACAGCCTCCTCCTGTCCCTCCTGCCTCCCGCGGAAAGCCAAAAAGCCTCGCAAGCAGTGGGGGACTGGGAAACGTAATGGTGCACAGAAGGTGACCTACACAGGCGCTGCCTGCAGCCCTCCAGGGCCTCCCCACAGAGCGGGGCCCAGCTCCCCACACCCCGAGGGACCCCCTCCTCACGGGGCCGCGGGCCGCATGCAGGGAAGGCGCAGGGCCGAGGCTGCTGTACAGCGGTGACCCCCAGGTTCCCGGCGCAGCCCCACAGGGGCGGCGAGGGGTGGTCAGCGCCTCAGCCCGCGGGGAGATGAGGAAGGGAAGGAGCACGCAGGGAGCCCAGGGAAGGGAAAGCAATGCAGGGGGGCCAGGGAAACAGCGGGCGGCCGCCCCTCGCCAGCACCGCTCTGCCCGGAGGTGGGGGGGAACTGGGAGAGACGCCGCTACGGTACCTCCTGGGGGGCCTGGTACTCCTGCCCCCTGGGGACGACCATCGCCCTCCGCCTCCGGCAGCCTGCGCCCGGCCGCTCAGCCTGTCACGTCCGCTCCCCACGCTGCAACGCCCCGGCGAAGAGGTGTTCCCAGTCGGCGGCTGCCGGGTTCCCCCGCCCCCGCTCAATGGTTCGCCCGCACCGTCCTTGCGTATAAGCGCATCCGGGCCGTGCCATTCACGGCCAAAGGGGTGTGGGGGAAGGAGGGCGGGGGCCGCGCGGCTCCCCAGCGGCTCATGTGACTGACTGCACGGAGCGCAACCGCCGGAGCACTGCCCCGCCCCGCCCGCCAGTGCCGGTGGTGGTGGGGAAGCCCGGCAGGCTGGCCGCGGGGTGCCCCGGTGCCCACGGCTGCGGGGTGGGCCGCGGAGGCGCCGCTGCACTGCCCGTCTCCTCCCTGCTGGCACCGCTGGTCCCAGACACTTCCCCTGTGTATTGCTGCTGCTCGCCCATGCTTTTTCTTCTTCTCATTTTTATCTCTGTTTCCCTTTCGCAGGGGCCCTGAGGCCTCTCAGCAGCGTGGTGGGTGAGTTACTGAGTGCCCCGTTACTGAGACGCCTCATGGCCGCTCATGCACCGCGGGGCGCTGACATCCCCGGTAGCAGCAGGGGCTCGGTGACGGAGCAGCTGAGGGGATTTAACCACCTTTTTTCTGGCCTGCGCCCGCAGTCAGGAACCTTTGCACCCGCTTAATCTGTTGCAGGCCTGTGACTGTATGCGGTGCGGCCCTGTGGGAAGATGGGGCTGGGTGAGCTAGAGCCTGACCCCACGCCATAGTGGTGCCCCGGGGGTAGGTTGGCAGAGCCAGGGGCTGCAAAGCCGTGCCCAGGCACCACCTGGTTGCTGATGCACTTTGGGATCATAAAATTAGAGTGATGCACAAGGGGTTAGTGGGTGGTAACAGCCTGGTAGGAAATTAACCCACATGTTGGAGACAGGGTGGCCTTTCTCATTGGTGATGGAAATACCCAAGAGTGGTCTCTGTTCACAGCTACCCCAGGCGTTCAGTTTCTAGGCTCCTTTTCCCATGTGTAGAGCGTTACAAAAAATAAACTCTGTGTTAGGCTGCACCTAGAGATGTCTCAAGGAGACGAAGGAAGAAGAAAAGCTACGTGAGAGCATTGCTTCCACCCGTTGGAGGGCAGCAAAGCATGCATGAGCCGCTCCGAACCAACTGCTGCCCCAACAAAGTGATCGCAACAATAATAATAATAACAGCAAAAATATCCTGGGCTGGCTCAGGCTGTGTACTGGTGTGACCACAGGCCACGTCTTAATTAGAGTTGCAGAAGGCTGTTATGTAGCCCCAGAGGCTATCGCACTCACCAGAGCCATACAGGCTTTCTGGTTTTTGTCTGCCTCTCCTCACGGAGGACTGTATGGCTCTGGCTTGATTATCATGGAGAGGAAGATTCAAACAAACAAAAATCAGGGACAAGAGGATGTATTGAAACAGAGGGGTGTTAGGAAGAGATGTGTGTGACCTTCAGAGAGAAGAGCCTGTGTGGGTTATCACATAACTATTGAAAAGAAACTTCAACTTGGAAAAAAGCTTCCTGAGCCATGATAAGGTCATAAAATTACTTTTCAAAGAAACATACAAGAAAAAAGGTAAATAAAAAGCCAGGGGCAGTATAAACTAGGTACTGAAGTAGTGACTGAGTATCAGACAAGGGAAGGATCAAACCTACTCTGGAAAATCTGATTCTCTAGCTTTCTTAAGCACAGTAAAGGAAAGGAGAGAGACAGAGTTAATTAACTCCTAGGGACTTTAAGATTCATGGAACTGGCATCCAAAATGACAAAGCTGGGTTAAAATTATATTTTATATTATTATACTTCGTCTGTGTGATCACAGGGACTGGAAACATACTTCTCTTATGATGAAGGCTAGAATTTTCCTTCACCTGGTACATGGTTAGGAAAGGAGAAGGAAAGGCATGAAAATACAAAAATGTATCTCTGTTGTCATTTCAACTCCTCTTTGATGACTTGAACCTCAATAAAATAGTCCACAAAGGCATTGCTTCCCCATACTTAATTGTGATGCAAATTCACCCAGTTATCCAGACAGAGCCGTCATCCCCTATGACATTCAGATAATCAATCTTCTAAATACCAATTAGGTTTACAAAAAATCCCAAGAGGGGTACCGTCTAAAAAAGTAAAACCTCCCTTCCTTCAGATCTTTAATTTTTTTGCTTGCAAATCTCTAGCAGGTTCAGGTCTTTGTTTTCCCTTTTCTGGCTCTATTTTGGTCTGCGAAGTTAAGCCAAATTCTGGCTCTTAGTGCAGCTTTCTAAGCTATTCTGCCTTAATTTTCCCATTTCATCAATCTTGACCCCGTGAAGCTGAGCTAGAGAGCTTTCTTCATTTTTGCAACCACATGAATTATTTCATTGTTCAGCCTGGACTTCTGACAACATCAGACTTGGTCACCACTGAAAATGTGGCAATAGGTTTCACTGTATGCTTCAGCACAGTTTGTTTTTTGTTGTAATGAGAATTAAAACGTGAGATGGGGTTTTAACAGCAACAGCAAGGGCTACACTCTGTGGGGAAGGGACAGTTAAATAATTTTCCCATGACCTCTGCTAAAAGAGGCCATAAATGCTGCATGATAGAGAAAATAAAGATAAAAGAAATATAACTCCTTGCATAATGGTCATTTGTACAGTCTCCTTTTGTTAGGGTATATTACGTATACCGTAGACCACAGTGTCATGGACAGATCTTGGTATAAATTGAAAGGATTGAAGTGATTTGATTGCAATATGGACCTCAATAATCCCATAACTGCATCTTCTGAGTTGTATTCAATTTCAGGAGAAGCTGAAGCCAACCTTAGGGGACTAAACCCAAATCTTCCAAAGTCAGTATCAATTTTTGCGTTGGTTTCTGTCGCTCATATTTTGGATGATCCCCATCTTCAATCTCTTTTGTTGCCTGGCACCTCCAGCACAGAGATCACTTCCATCCTGATCCATAATGAAATGATTCCTGCCAGGAAGGTTTCAATCCAGATCTCTGGAATTAGCAAGACTGCTGGGGTCAGGAGCAGTATCTTACTCCTGTGCATTTCCTCTTCTTTCTCATTTGTCATCTTGGTTGTATGCCATCTCCTTAGGGTTATTCAACACCTCTTCATCTATTGCTTGAGATGTACTAGGCAGGAGGAACTATTCAGTAGGCACATGCAAATTCCCAAATACCATCTGTGGAAATGGGACTGTGCACTGTGAAATGAAAAACTCACAGAGCTGTTACAGTCACCATTGCATTAGAGGCTACAGCAGAACATCACATCCCATCAAACAGGCCAGTACGTTTTGCAAGATATAGTGCCCTTTCAGCAGTCATATGTAATGTTAAATAGTGATGTTTGAAACACTCCCACTGTCTCATCTGTTGGAGACATCTAGAAAGTACAGGCCGGACAAGATCCTATTCAGTCCCTCCTTTGAACAATTCCTGTTCTCAGCATTTAACAGTTTAAAACATACAGAAGATCCCAAAGATTATGCTTGTGTCATTTTTAATACTGTGTTATTAAGGTTGGTAACAGCTAACGTGAACATTTTTAGCTCACTGACCAAGCTGCTACTTTGTCTCAACAAAACCCAAAGCAAACACAGGTAAAACAGGTGAAAATAAGGGATGAGAAACAGAATAAGCTCCCATTCATGCTCACCTTCTTGATGATGTAGTTAGCAAAGGGCCATGCAATCACTCCTTTTTTAAGCAGGAGGAAGAGGAAAGACTTATGACCTGTAGAATTTATAGAGGATATGGCAGCCCCATGGTGAGAAAATGCTGGTGTTCTGGTAAGAAAACAACCATAGCTCCCTCCTGGTCTACATAACAAAAGTTGACAAAATTGGTGTCTGGTCTTCTCTACAATTTCATCCATGAAAGTTCTTTCATAGCAATCTGTCTGGAGAGTAAGAGAATATTATAACTAAATATCTGATTCATACCAAAGTTTTTTACCAGACTTCCCTGTCACAGTGTCACCATTTTGGTCCTATCACTTGAAGACTCTGCTCAGAATATTCAAGTAAGCAGTCATTTTGGGAACCTTGATTTTTAAGAAACTTCATGAGAAGCTTGATTTACAGACAGTGCCTCTCTGAAATTCAGGCTACTGAGGAGTTTCTGGGTTTCTACATGGGTATACGCAGCAAAGCCCAGGCAAGGACAGGCACAGTACACCCTGACACAGCGTAATTACCCATGGGGAAGTTTGTTTGGGACAGTGTCATTGCACATCTCTTCAAAAAAAACCTCAGGGCATCTCTAGCTATTACAGATAAGTCATGAAAAATTAATCTGCAGGAGAATGAAGTGGTTTTTTTTCTGATTCACCCAAAGAACAACTAATTAAGTCTGAGTCATGGAGCTTTTACCTGAGAAGATGAGAACAATCACACTGTAAGTGCATCACACAGTCCTCGATTTGGGCCAGGATATTAAATTTTGGATTGGAGCTGGAACCAGGAAGAAAGCGTTGGGTTGGTTTTTATATGTAGACTGAGCAAATCTGATTTGGATTTGTTGGAAAACAAAAAGCCCAGGAGCTTGAAATATTCTTTTAAAAGGAAAAACTTCTCCAAACAGAATCATGGTCCCACAGAGCAATGTTTTTAAGAATTTTAACCTGACAGCAACTTAACCCTAAACGAAAAGCAAACATTGATACCATTCAGTCTCCACTTTCTGACTTCCCACTTCTTAGAAGCAGTCTGTAATGCTTAGAAGCAGTTCTGGCGTAATCCAAACCTGCCATTAGGACAACATTATCTTTTTAAGAACCAAGTCTTGATTAGGAGAAGGCAAACACTTTGACAAATGGTGGAAGAGCACCATCTGGTGACACCAGGCACATCACTATATTCTGCTGCCATCAGAAAATATACTCGTGGTCCACAAACTGTGATTTGGCCTGTCTCAAGGGGTTTTAGTAAATTTTAATCCATTACTCAGTTATGCATAGGGAGTTGAAGAGTGAACTTCCTGAAAACAAATATCTACTGTCCCTTAAATCACTGAGAAGTTCTTGTCATTTGAATCAAACATTTTCTGGATTGTTCTGAGTCATTTCTTTAGGCAGCTACAGAGCAGATTTTATGGACACCATGAAATGTAGTCCTGGGTTTTATTGCACTGGACATTTCAAGGTTTTTTCTGTGTGTGATCCAAGTATTTTCTTACAGCATTCAAGAAATTTGGCTTAGCTGTCTTTTCAAAGATTTTCTTCTTTCACAGAAGCAGTGATTAAGAAAAATGAATTACCTTTTGCCATTCTAGCTCTTCAGAGGTAAAGAAAAAGGAGGGATCTTAACATGACTATTATTTGCAAATCATAGCTAATTTCAGCATGAATTGAAGCTGAATATGCTAACAAATAAAATACATGATTTTTCTGAGCGATGATCGCACCCACTTCATTAAAGTTCAAGGGCAAATTAATGTGAGTTTAGTTAGGAATTAACAAAAGCAGTTAGTAAGTATAATAAGCTTAGATCACAGTCAGGAATTTTAGTCTGCAAAGAACTAGTTTCCTAAGGCTGTGGTTTGTGCAAACTCTCTCACACCTCAAAAACTGTGTAAAACCCCTAAACCTCAGGGAACCTTGCCAAAAATTAGAGAAAAGTCAAGAATGTGGGAACCATGGAAGTTCTTAACTGTTACGTGGGACTCAAGTATATAATTCATAAAAAATGTGGTCATATGATTACCAAGCTATCTCTAAATTTATCATATGAAATTGGTCCACATAATATTGATTTAGTCTTTTATTTAATAATAAAGCATTACATCTCCAAAGCGTAAAGACAATCATGGGAATGTCACCTAGCATAAAACTGTTCAGCACGTCTGAGTAAGTCTGCACATGGCACATGACGATCATTCTGAAAGAAAAGTGGTACCTTGCTTCCTCCCACCATCTCACAGCAGTGGGATGACAAGTATTCAGCCTGAAGTGCCATCTAAAAGCATTAAGTTTGTTTCAGTGTTGAACACGCTGTAGCACAGACACCCAACTGGTAAGCCTGCTGGTTTGTGCAGTGAGGAATGTTGAGGAAGGCTGCAGTAGTTGATGAGTTTGAGAAAAATCACTCTTACTAAACACTAAATTAGAGAACAAGTCCATTACTGCTCAAAAGAGTGAGGGAGGAAAGTTACATCTCCAGAAGTCTTCCCATTAGTACAAGATTTCTAAAGCTTTGTAGAGGGCAAGAATTCAAAAATGAGAAGCAAGAGAGACTCAAGTCCTGTTGGGCCAGGTTCTAGGCTCAGCTATTAAAAAGCCACCAAGGAGAGTTACACTCACAGTGAAGGTTCGTCAAATTCAGTGCACTCTGCAGCTTGGAAGGTGCTGTCTCATACAGAGGCAATAAGCAACCTTCATGATAGCTTTCTGTGCTTTCTGACAGCCAGACCAGATGTCTATTTTAGCCAGAAAGGTGTGTACTGTTTGTTTACAACTGGGAGTCACCTTCAGTGGGGGTTCTTGCTTTTGGAGTCAGATCCCTGCAGTTCAGTCTTGCCGAAGATCTCATGTCACATTTATGTCTTCCAGACAAGCTTGTTTCCTTTCCTGTGTGCCACACAGTGATACTATTACCAGTATCTGCTGCATCTAATGTCAGTCACGTGGCAGCTCGGTTTGGAAACAGCTAAGGATGTATGGTCTAGCTTTTTTCTCATACCCTGCTTAGTTGCAGTCACACAGCTAGCATCAGCCATCAGTGCCAGCTGCTTTATTTTTTCCTTCACAAGTTCACAAAGCAATCAACTGACTTGAGCTTGGATCATTTCAAGCTGTTTTGTTGCTAATTAAAGGATGGGTCACTTAAAAAAGAAACCTCCTCTTGGGTTTAGCAGCATTAGTGTTAATATACAATGAACATTAAAAATTCAGTCTCCAAAAATAATCAACTCAATCAGGTGATTTAATATATCTAAGTCATATCAGTATGAAGGTTCTTCTATCTCTTGGGGTTTTTTGGGTTTTTTTGGCTTTTGCACCTTTGGAGATTTATTTCCTTTCCAGCAACAACCACAAAATGAAAAAAAAAAACCTTTCTTGTTTGTTTCTTAATTAAAACAGAGACTTTCACCTAATCTCTTGATTCAGAGAGCCAGGCTTTAAACAAACATCCATTATTGCAAAACCCATAATAAAATAGGGAGAATTGGTGATGCCTTATTACTCAGCTTCACATCCTTTATACAGGGCCACTGAGGACAAAGCTTTACCTCTATGATTGTTAACACTTTTCTTATCAGTCAACTCAAAAGCAGCAGTTTGACTGGCTCCAGTGACTGCGTTGGATTTTTTTATAGTTCAAGGCTAATGAGGTCTTTTTGTTGTAGAATTCTCCTAGCTATTCCTCCGCTGTCTCCAGTAGTTCATATTCTTTTCAGTTTGAAAGGCTGGAAGTAATATGTTTGGAGTTATACTGCATATCCTCAGAGCATGCCCTCTTATCAGTGACTATGCCTTCTAGAAACTGCAGATGAAAGAAGATGCCTTGTGACTTGCATGACTTCTGAAATGAGGAAAGTAGTTCCTACAGGTACACAAACACTTGGGCTATGTTGCATCCTGTCCAGTCTAGTTTGATGTGAATGGCTATTAAAATCACAGCTCATTCACAGAGCAAGCATAAAAAGATCTGCTTCCCATTGCTGCTGCCCTCTCTCTTGGGATCTGTATTACTTTTGCTTAGTATAAGAAGTAGATGTGCAACTACATCTTGTCTCCTAAATCTGGCTCTGTGTAGGGACTATAACCGCTTCCAGCTTCCTTGGCCCTGCTCTTAGAACTTAGGTGCTCCTTTGGCACCCCACCCCTGGCTGTGATGACCTGTGATGGCACAGATGTGTTGCTTCTCTTTTTCAGAGTTTTTGTGAACCAAAACACCATCCTATAAAGTGGTCTTTTCCCTGCGGATGGACTTAGCAGCAATTACTTCCTCTCACTTTGGGAGGCCTGGGGTTGGTGGGGAGCTGAGCGGTGGGCACTGAGCAATGCTATCAATTGGCAGTTCAGTATAATCTGAGTGGAGCAAAAACGACTGAAACAGGTAACTGCTTCTAGGGGAAAAGTAGTTGCCCCCTTTAATTCTGGGACTGTGACTTCCACAGAGAGAATAATTAACCTTGTACCTTGACTATTGTTCTGCTGAGCTTAGACACTTCTCAGTCTTCATCACTTTTGGCTAGGCTCTCTCCCTGCTCCCTTTCCACCAGAGGTTTAAAGAAAATTCTGATAAAGCTTTTCCTTTTTTGTCAGTCTCTGCTTCCCTAGCTGCCTGCCTTGTAGTCAGCCCTTCAGCTGTACTTCTCTCTTTGTGTAGCAGGAAGATACCCTGCAATTTTTTTTTCATTGATAAAGTAAGATGAAATGAGCTGCATATGCTGTATCAGAACATCAGAACATCACTTCAGGATGCGGCTGCCTTTATTTTGGGAGCTGTAGATGAAGCGAAGCAGCATGCTTCAGAGCTGCTCAGAGAAAGCAGGTCTGTGCTGATCTGTGCAAGAGAGAAAAACAAGTCTGCTTTCAGTAAGAAGTGAACTGGGGCTTCCAAAGCAAGATAGCCAGCAGTGGCTTTCCTGCCATGCCAAGATAGAAGTACCAGTGATTTTCCATGAACTTACCAGCAAAGGCAGGTTTCCAGATGTTGAGCCAAGACAGTCTGGTTTACAAAAGTCTGCCTGAATATATGCTGGGTGTTTGTGCAAAAGAGTAGATGGATGGTCATAGGAGAACATCCACTTGTTTCATAGGGGAAACCAAAGGAGAAACGTGGGATGGAAGAAGTAGAGCCAGAACAATTATTTTAAACACTTTATGGAGAAATACAACATAAAGAAAAAAACCTCACATATCTAGCCTTTGAGCTTGGTCAGCTCTACACCAAGCTCCTTCCCAAGTGTTTTACTTAACTCTCATTTTAAGAGCATTTTGTTCCACATCTTATACAGAGGATTTTCAGGAGATCTGGGCATGAGTATGACTGCTAATATATTGTCTGCCAGAACACACTCCAGTGCAACAGGTAACCCAATGCTGGATAATACTTTTCCATACAAATCTGCTTGCCCTGAGGGATGTTGTTCTACTTGGGAACTGGCATGTTTGTGTTCCATTCTGATGCTTTTTCACTGAATTCCATATCAAATTCACTCCATTTATAAGGCAAAATCAGATTTTTCTAACTGCCAGGTCTGCACTTAACAGGGTATCTGAATATTGAGCTACATTTTTTTCTTCCACATAGTTCATAACTTAGCTTTCATAGCTATGAGATCAGCACTGAACAGCAATTTTATTGCTAAACCATAAGGGCAGATAGACTGTATCTTGCTTTGTTCACAGCTGTATTGATTATCAAGCCTTTTAATAATTAAAAAAAAAATAAATCAAAAAAAGCAAGGGGATTGTAGGTGTTGCCATGGGAAAAGAGTTAATACTAGAGTAGTAACTGGCTTCTGTCAAAAGTCTATACTTGACACTGCAGAGGAAAATTAAATTATTTGTAATAAATGTATAGAACTGTGTAATATCATCATTTACATTTCAAGGCCATCAGATTACAACAGTTAGATTAAGCTTCAAATATCAGTTTAGATTACAGAGTAGTTTTACTGACAGTCAAAGCCTACTGAGGTCAGAGAAGTTTTGTATTGCTTTATGTTGAATCAGGCCAAAGAATTAAGTCATTGAGTCAAAGCTGTGTAAGAACACATAGGAAGTCATCAAAAATATCATGCTTTTACAGACTTCCTATCCCTAACTGCATCCAGCAGAGAGAGAATTTTTTCCACTTTTAACATCTTTTCCCTAACCAAACTCTGATGTTTGAGTTCATACTCTTTACATATAGCCCTGGTTTTGTGCTGGATGCAGCCCATCACCCACACCGAGTGTGTTTCTATTTGTTAACTACAGTGAAAATGCCAGCATCAAGTAATTAGACTGGAAGGAGCTACCTGACATACTGAATGACAAGGGTTGATGATCCATCTGGTCCAGTCCTCTCTGCCTAATAAACTGCTGGTGCTTCCATCGCACAGAACGAGAGATGCTATAATTACTGATTACTTTTCAAGCTGCCCTTCTAGGTTCTTCTAGGCTAGGTGAAAAATATGGGATTTTTGCAGGGTCTGTCTGAAGGAGCATAGAGTGATAGTGCTGGGAAAAAGGAACATGAGGAGGGGCTTTCTCTCCAGAGCAAAGAGTGGAAGGAAGATGCAGAAGGGGAACCGAGCATGGAGAATGAAGGGGTTACTCAGGTTGGCACAGCTGGAGTCTTGAGGTGCTAAAACATTCCCTGGGGCAGAGTATAAGCATGGACAGGGCAGCAACAAGCAGCAATCTGTACCAGGTCCAGGCAATTTTAACTCTTAATTTAGTAGGAGAACAGCATCTTCTGGTCTGTTAGAGGAACTCCTGGCTGCGGCAGCAGTAGCATAGCGCCTTGTGGGACACAAACCTTGGGGACAAATATTTCCCTCCTGCCCTTTACAGCACACTGAAATGTGTCAGGGTTAGGTTGGAGTGCTGTGGCAAATACCTGGCCACATCCCTGGTTATTTCTCGTGCCTGCGGTGCAGGTTCCCTTCTAAGACAGCAGATGGCAGTGAAGTTAAAGAAATGGGGGAAATATATCGAGAAAATTGTGTGTGGCTGCAGAGAGCTCATAGAGCTCGGTGAATATTCAGACAGCCCAAGGTTCATTCCCAGTGCACAGATCACTACGCTCAGGCGGCAGAAAATATTCATTCATCCATAGCTGTTTGTAATCCAAATCATGGGTCTGGGGGATATTTTTGGTCAAGTTTTTGGTCCTAAAACAGTAGAACAGACAGAATCTGTTATAATTTATTTCTTACATCTGTATTTAAAACCTATGCATAGCTGAACAGATGAGGATGAAGCTCAGTTTCAAGTGAGTAAACTTTTATTATTTATTACATGACTTGTGCTGCATCTGAGAAAATGAAGATATATCCCCATGGGTTGCTTTAAAACTTTTATAGTGCCAATTATTATTTTTTTTTAACCTCAAAGAAAAGGGTGGAAAGGGTTAATAAGATCTCAGCTTAAAGTCACAAGAACAAAGAGACTGAGAGTAAACTTCTACAGCCTTGCCTCACCATTTCAATAAATCTTGCTTCTGGTAGAAGGATGGGAGAGGGGATGTTTGTTTTCCAGTTTCCATTAGGCAAATGATGGAGATGTCAGTATAGATATTAGATGGCAACTTTTAAGTTCCTTGCCAAATTGAAAAGGGATGAAAAGAGATTAGAGATGACTACATAATACCATTAGTATAATAGTTCCATAGCAGTATCATGAAAAAAAATATGCTTGAGGGGTTTGTGACTTCCAATCAGATGCCTGACCATCAAATAGAGTATCTACTTCTGTTATTTACTGCTCAGTGCTTGACCCACTTCAAGAAACCCTGCACAGGTCTCCCTCCATCGCCTACCAAGGTAATTATGGTTATGCCAAGCACTCAAAGAGTGCCTTGCATAAGGCACTCAAGGCCAAGATCTTCATATCAAAACCCACTCAAGACATTAAGTAGCTCTGGCTGAAGCCCTCGATTTTTAACAGTGTTGATCTGAATGTCAATACCATGACAGCAGAAGGAGAGGGACATTTCTTGTCCTCCTCTTTTGGACTGTTAATACTCTGCAACACAGACTTGGACTCTGAAGCCCTGGTTGTGCTCTTGCAGCTCAGAAGGCCAATGGTATCCTGGGCTCCATCAGGAGAGGGGTGGCCAGCAGGGACAGGGAGGTGATTGTCCCTCTCTACTCTGCCCTCATGAGGCCCCATCTGGAGTCCTGTGTCCAGAGCTGGGGGCCCCAATACAACAAAGATGTAGAACTGTTGGAGAGGGTTCAGAGGAGGGCCACAAGGATGATTAGAGGGCTGGAACACCTCCCCTACGAGGAGAAGCTGAGGGAGCTTGGCTTGTTCAGCCTGGAGAAGAGAAGGCTGCGGGGGGACCTCATTGCAGCCTTCCAGTACCTGAAGGGAGCAGAGAAACAGGAGGGGAATCAGCTTTTTAAAAGGGTAGAAAGTGGCAGGACAAGGCGGAACGGACTAAAGCTAAAGGAGGGAAGGTTTAGATTAGATATTAGGGGGAAGTTTTTCACAGAGAGAGTAGTGAGGTGCTGGAAGGGGCTGCCCAGAGAGGTGGTGGATGCCCTGTCCCTGGAGGTGTTCAAGGCCAGGTTGGATGGGGCCCTGGGTAACCTTGTGTAGATCTGGCCTGAGGTTGGTGTCCCTGCCTGTGGCAGGGGGGTTGGAGCTCTATCATCCTTGGGGTCCCTTCCAACCCATGCCATTCTGTGATTCTGTGATAAGGCCAGTGGGACTACTCAGAGAAGACAGGGCTTCAGGGCTGCTCTCAACACTTTGATTGCCCTCATCATAGCATACATAACTATGTAGTTTCTTTCCAAGCTCATATTTACATGTACTATAGTCTGAATGTTCTTCTAATCTTCCAATTATATTAGAATTTTCTGTTTTAAAATGTGCAGGACACCTCAGCAGACATATTTATAACAAACAAAGCACCGGTTTCAGTCACTTGTGAAGAAGCAGCCCTTCTTAATCTGTCAATCAGTCCATGCGCAAAATGCACAGAGCATCAGTTCCTTTTCTTGGTTATTTACTGTGACTTGTGTATCTGCCAATAAATCCAAAATACAGGTCAAAGAATATGTAGCTCCAGTAAATCCATAAATGTAGCAGAAAAGCTTCACTAACTACCTCAGATTGCCAAAGCTGAGGTCATTTCCTTGTTGTGAAAAACACTGAGGTCCATAAATTATTTTTACCACCTCTGGGGCAAGGCAAACAGTTTCCCACAGATGCTGGAGTATGACAGGCTTTTTGTTTAAAATCAGAACACCACTTTTTACACAGCTCTTAAAGCATGAAGTCCAAGATTCTGCATGTGCTTTAAGGCCCCAATTCAGCAACATTTTAAAACAGATGCTTCAGGTCCTGACATTAAACACGTGCCAGAATGTTTTGTTGCGTAGTCATAGGTTGCTGAATTGGAGTATAAAGGCTAAATCTTTTTCCCATGAAACTCAGAATTTACCTTCCATTTTCCTTCAAGGAAAACAAGGCATCTATTTAAACATGATATAAATAAACATCTGAAACATTTGAAAAAGGCCTGTCTGTCAGAGATCATTGAGTGGACAATAGCTCTGGAGGTAAACCGTGGGTGGAAGTTGAGGTTAACATTTTTTGCAACATTCTAACTGGTGTTTATTCAAGTTTTAGCACTATTTCCACGAAGAAAATAAAAATACTTGGAACATGTAAAGAACGTAAGCATGAATGGTGAACATCCTACAGAGAACTTTGGAGAAAACATCACTGAATTAACTTACAGTACATTTGTTAAACATGAGCAGCTCTAATAATGACATTTCATTTAACAATGCCCTTTGTCTTTTCAGTTCATCAGTTACCTATTTCAGTAATGAACTGCAGTCATACCATTCTGATTTTCTCCTAATGTAAAGGCTGAGATCACTTCACTTGCAGTGGAGCGTGATGCTATTATTCTGTTTGTGGCTTGTGAAAAAAGCTATAGAATATATCACAATTGTAATTGGCTAACAAATACTAAAGCTGGTGATCGGTGAGGATACCAATAATTTCGTTTAGCTTTTAATGGGAACAAGTAAAATTTAAAAAAAAGAAGAAGAAAGAAAGAAAAGGAAGAAATGGTTGAAAATGCCCAGCATAGCTATTTCATGAGCAGAGCAGTAAGTATTCAGCTGGGGAAAAAAATGAGCCACGCATTAAATGTTATTTTAATTTTTTATCAACAGTCCATGCATAGAAACTTAACAGCAACATTTTCAGTTAAGGTGAGTAATCTGTCCCAAAAGTAAAAAGGAGTTGCCTGCACTATTTAGGGAGGATTTTCTGAAGAACTGGGGGGGGGGATGGTCAGAGTAAGTTTGCACTATGTAAACACAAGACAGAGAAAAAAAATACGACAGGTCTACACACTATGATCCATAAGTCTTGCAGGGGGTAATGAAGCTGATTTCCCCTCATTTCCCTACTTCTTTTTGGGGCTTCTTGAATTCCAAAAGCTTTTTCATTGCCTTTCTAGCTGCAAGAGAGACATTCTAACCAAGCTGCTGTTTCCACTTTTCTATTCACCATCAAAACACCCATTCAAAATATTTTCAGAGCTCGCCAAAAACATTTAATTAGCAGTGACCGGTGTCCAGCACTTGATAATCTTTCCCCAACTGAACCAAATCTGCACAATTTACAATAGATCTTTGGAAAACCGCTTTTTACTGTGTGCTGCATCTATAGATCTCTCTCAATTACCCACAGTAAATTTAGGCATTGTACAAGAGCAAATTTTACAGTCCATGAAGAGATGAAGTGAAATCTAGATGAAATTCATTGTGACAGATTCTCAGTTAGTGCCCTGATGTGTCTGTATTACAGAAGATAGACATTCTATTAGCATGGAAGCTCCCATAATGGACTGTGAATCATTTCAGGTAATAGAGATGCCAACTGGAATGACTGAAAAGCACTATTGAATTCCATTAGAGCTCTTTGTTTTTAAATCAGTCATTTCTTTGTGAATATCCAACTATATACTTCTTGACCCTAGCTGAGAGTAATAATTGTGAACTAATATTACAAAACATTAATCTGAGTTACTGTTCAATTAATGTTTCTGTTCAAGGGTTATTTTTATGCTGCAAATGTGAAGGAGACTGTGGCTTGTATTACAAATATGTATTTGGACTTGAGCTGGTGCAGAATGCAATTTTCAGTTATATTTCTCTCTCCACTGTATCGGTCTCATCTCATTAGCTGGAGAAAGACTCAGGTATTGGCTTTTCTTTTTCCAAAGTCATCCTACCAGAATAAAATAACTATAATCAACAAATCTATAAAGATAAACATTTTTATAAGGGATGCCACAAATAGTCTTCTTTCATTTAGGTGCTTGGTTAATTATCAGCAAAGTAACTAACACCATATCCTGTTACCCAAACAGCCCCACCTTATCTATCAATCATGTGTGATTTATCAGACTTGATAATTGCTTGGGTAATTAACACAGAATTTAGGTTTGCTGAAACCTCAGAAATGCCTGCATAATTGCCATTTGTGTGGTAGATGAAGTTATGAATAATTCTTTTTCACATAAAAATGAAGGCTGGGTTGCAGGCAGCACATATTTCCTCACCCACTGCCATTAATGCAGATATCATGTCATACAAGAGCTAAGGCACTGTCACATGTTAACTCTATGTATATAGCTACAGTCAGTAAAATCCATATCTATAAAAATAAAAGGGAAATCTTTCCCTTTGTTTGTAAGCGCTGCCTGCTTCTTTCATGAGGAAGTACAGAAGGAAGATTGAAGGAAAATTAGTCTACTCAGTGCAGTGGCAACTGGGTTTGAATCTCTGTAATTTTCACACATAAATCCTTTGGGAAGACTTTAAAAAGAGTAGGCTCTATATCTTCTGTCTACGATCATCTATTTTCACATCAGAATGAGCAACATTATCCTTATATGCTGGAGTATCTGTGTCTACAGCTTGAAAATGAGACTCTCCTTAATGTTGTAATGACAGGTGTAAGATTAACTTTGTTAGGTGTCTAGCCACTCATGCAAACTAAATTAAATTAATGGAACAAATTTCTCTCATAATTAAGATAAAAATTCATGTCAGCTGTAACCTTGCTGTACACTAATTATATACAAATGATTTATCATCTGCTTCGCCCAGAATATTAATCCTCAACTCATTGATAACTGCAGCCAGTGTTAAGAGATGAGAGTTGATTAACTATGACAGATTGGGCGACCACAGTACCAAGTGCCTGCACAACCAGTGAAACCAATAATATTCAAATAGCACTTCTTATTTAAAAATGCATTCCCATGGAAACAGATGCAGGTTTAATGAGGGATACGGATATTATTTCAATAACGACTGATATTGGAACAGTGGGCAGGACTAATCAACAATAATTAAGCCCTTAGGCTGGTTAAGATACGGTTCTATAAAACAAGTTATATACAGATTAGTGAGATACTAGTTTGGGCTATGTTCCACATAATGTTCATGCACTGCTGTTATTTATTTTTCCTACTACAGAAGGTATGCATAGTTTGCAGATGTTAAAAAAACATTAATGTAGTTTTGCCTCCTGCCAGCTTGGAAGAAACTGATGCCACTCAAGTCCAAATGGAAAGTCCTGTGATAATTATGCTTTGGGAAGTTTCTTTATGAAAACCTTACTCTACAAAAAGACCCTCCAACCAATATAAATGAAACCCAACAACTTGAGGCATCATCTGTTAAGCACGACTCTCTCAGATTTTCTGGAGTATGACATATTTTTACTTTAAATGAAAATTATTAAAATTAACCTTTGAAACCTTGAAGAAAAAGCTATTTGTGCTATTTTTTTAACAGCTGATAGGTATTTTGGGGAAGATTATTAGTGACCTAGTGAATTATTATTCCTTCGATGAATAAAAAAATGACACAGAATTCCAGACATTTTGAACAACAGGTTTGGGTTAGGGGTTTTTTTTGTGTCCCCAGAGGAGCTTTTTAATACTAATTGCTCACTGACACTCCAAGAATCCCTGTCAGAGTGAAGAAAAAACCTGGTCTTGCACCTAGGCACTAATAAGGCAAAACCAACAAGCTGGACGGACCAAGTAATATTGCTGTACATGAATTATTTTCCTGAAAAGCTGGTGTGTCTGAAGCTGTGTGTGGAAAAGAAACCTAATTGCCAATATAAAACTGAAGGCAATTATGAAGCTAATACGGAGCGTGAACCTGGTATGATATACACTGGATGAGCCATGTGCAGTATTTCTTGGGTTTGGGTGTAGGAGTGTATAGCCTGGTCTTCACTGAATATATAGATGGCCAAGAGAGCGGGAGAGGGGTTCCCAGAGCCACCCCCTAACCAGCTACTGCCATCACAGCTCAAGCTTTCCTGTTGACCAACATGCTGTGATACTGACATCAAGGAACCATTCCAAGAAATTGGCTCCTCTCCTATGGCTGCCTCGTGACAGGATTTTAAAAGCCAACCCTTCCCAGCCTGCTGATTCTCAGTATGAGGACACCTATCCCTCCAGAGCTAGAATGGCATATGTCACACAGGCTGCACCGGGATTGTTTTAATGACAGCTGGATCCTCCTCTTGAGCTCAGACATTCCTTAACATCCCCTCAGCACCTGTCTAAACACTGGTGCTCCTGTACAGGTAGCTCCAAAGCTTGGCTTGGATGAAAATTTGAGCTCTTACCAATGACTATCAGGCCAGCTGCATGCCAGCCCACCGCAGAGATAGGCTGGACACAACAGATGGTGTGGTGCAGGTTTGTCAGTGCTCTGCACTGACATTGCAGGCTGGTAGCAAGCAGAAAAATAGCACTGCCTTCTAGAAATACTCAGCACTGCACACAGGCAGAGCTTCAGCTGCTCAGAAAAAGGAGAACAGTACCAGTGCCCAGCCATCCCAGTGCTGGCAGTCTCTGCATGTGGAAAACAGATCAGTATAGACTCACTATTGAATCACTAGCCAAGAAAGTAAGTATTCTATTTCATGGTAATATTCCTTTCCAGTCTCCAGTCCCATGAGAGGCTTTCTTTTTTTTTTTTTAACATTTGTCTTCTGTTCTTCAAAAGAAATTAAAAGTCCCACTTAAATGAAGAAGAAAATATGAACTTCATGGGAAATAAAATTTCAAACATTTCTTTCTCTACGTTTCTAGCTATTTTAGGGCTAATTGCCTTTGAATTTGTAAATGCAGATAATGAGAAGAATTGTATGTATATGGAATTGAAGAGAATATATGCAGAGCAAGTCAAGTACTTGATATCCAATTTAACTTGGAGCTGGATATCATCTTTAAATAAGCAAAAAGGCCATGAGGTTTTTTTCATCATCTCACCCTTAGGGGATACAGATCTGCTATGAACCTAATCAGCTACAGTACATCACTGATCCTCTACACCAGTGCTAATGAATGAACATTTACGTGGCAGAACAGAGATGCATCCTCAGCACGGCAGGTCTGATGTGGTGACCAGACATCACCCTACACATCTCCATCAAAATTCAGGAGGTGCAAACGTTTATGTGACCTTTCACATCTTTGGGATCCTGATACAGAAACAAACTCCTGTAGAAATATGTTATAATGAAAGCATAAAACAAGCTCCTCATGTAGAATGACTTTTCTGAGAATTTTTATATGTAGAATGACAAGCAAACCTCCTCTCCCAGTGCTTACAACATCTATCAAGTGGGAGATCTAGAGTATGTCCACACCAAACTGGTGCACCAGTGGACTGCACTGAAGCAAGCATGTTAACAGCCACAGCACACTGGGCTGTCCTGCAGTTTCCAGAAGCACTCTTTCCAGCAAAGCCAGTGTCCTGGTTCTGGCCAGGCCAGAGGTAACCTCCCCAAGCAGTCAGCACAGGTGGTCTGAGTTAGACATTCCCACCAGTACAATGGTCCCACTCAACATTTAGGCCCTACAGCAAGTAGAAGCATGTAGTTGCTCTGGTGGTTGGAGTAGGTTGCAGCTCAACAGTAGCTACCATTGCTCTTTCCCCCTGCCTCGCCTTCAAATAAACAAATCCAGGCATGAAAATAGCTACCGGTGTTTCTAGAGCATATAGGAATTCAGGGACCAATTTCAGGGGAAGTGCCAATGTGAATGGCAGTGGCACTCCACTTGAGCTAAAAAGAAAGTAGCACTAGTTAGAGAGGAGGCGTGCAGTCCTTTAGCAGATCTTTTCCAGCAGAAATTCAGTATTTGGCCTTCTGGGAATGGCTAAAACAGGTCTATATTGATTAGTGCTACTTTGGCTAACTGCTGGAGGTAAGAATTAGGAACGCACTGATAGGTAGCCCTCATTGCTACCAGCTAGAGCTATAGCTGATAGACCTGGATTTGCTCATGCTGACACACAAAAGACACAGCCTTTGATAGAGTACCTCCAGTTTAACAGGCACAGGGAGAAGCAGATGCTAAAGCCAGGTAGTGTTCTTGTCCTAAATCTCTTTTGCACGATGAATTAGTCTTACCTGGAGCATCTTCTGCTCCCTCTGCTCAGAGCCAGAAATAAGAAGTGGGATTATGCACTGCCAATCGACTTCCCCAGCAGTAACACTTCGTTCCATTGATCAGGCTCTGCAAACAATGCAATTGTTTCAGAGAGGGCAAGGAGCCCTAGTTTTGCTACTTCCACTTATTACTGAGGAGCATCAAACTACGCAGCCATTTTCCTGCAGCCATCTTTAAAACAGGCAATGATCACAATGTGCTGCTAACCTAATGAGGGCTGTGTGTGACAGAGTCGTAGATACATTTTCCCACTAGCTTAATGAGGAAAGTGACAGACAGTGAAACAGTTCACACTTGAGTAATTTTCTAGTCATCAGCAACTGCAGTGCTCATGGTAGGAGAAGCCAGAGAAGGGACAGAAAGATATACAATAAATACACACTGGCTCCGTTGGCCAGAATAAGTTATCACTAGGATAGAGGTCTTGGGGCAAACTCCCTTAGGAAATTCAAACAAAAAGAGTCAATTTAAGGCATCTCTAGCAGTGCATTCAATTAAAATTAAATTTTAAAAGTAGGATCAGCTGCTGGGCTGTTAGGCCACCTGCCCAGAGGAAGAAAAAAATTAGAGATGTAATGAACCTTTACTCCTGATGTCTGCAAGCTGCTGGCAAATGAATGAATAGTACCAGCTTCTCGCAACCCCCTGTTCAGCATCAAGTCCAGTTCTTCTCTGCCTCCCACCTCAAGAAGGAGGAAACTAGCAGCAGATAGCTCATTATATATTGACAGCAAGTGTTTGCATAAAAACCACTGTCCTTCTTACATTTTTAATGTACTGGCAACTTCTTCCAGCAAAATCATCGTTTCTAAAGGGAACATTACAATGCGCCAAGCCTTGGTACATCCACTGGCACAGGCTGCAGGACTGAAGCCATAAGGAAACAGCAACAGCTGTGCAGAGCTGTGCAGTTCTCCAGACAGTATGTTACTGCACTCCAGCAGCTTGCACTGCCCTGATGCTCAGGTATAGGGATGGAGAAGAGACACAGCCCAGGTGCAAGGGAAAAAGCCCTTCCCAAAGATGGGATAACCAACTGGCCCACAGAGAAGTGTTTCACCTGACAACGGTGGGGTCCAGCTATTGGAAGGAAGAGATGACTCATCAAACCTTCTCATCCCTTCTTGATCCCTCACTTTGGATATTGAAGTTATCATTGACAAAATGTTGTGCCTGTCTCCTTTTCTTCTTCTCTCAGACCATGAGAGAAGGCATTTGGATGCTGCTGGCACAAATAAAGCAGCAGATGCAGACATTCCACCTACCGAACCTCAGAGCTGCTCCCTGTGAACTGGCCTGAGTCAGGCTGCAGAAGGGATGTTAGGAAATGAACAGTCTCGTGGCTTCCCACCCAGATACTTCTGCTATGGCTCCTCCTTCCATGCATGGGCACCACACCTGGGCAGAGTTCAAGGCCTGTTAGTTTTCTAGCTGTGCTGGAACCACTCCATGGAGAGCTGTGGACATGCTGTAGAGGTGCCACCATCAGGTATGGCAGAGGTCATGCTGCCCTTCCAGGTCTGGTGCTGCTCTACAGGCAGTAACAGGCTCCTTTGCTGCTTCAGCACAGCTCTACACAGCTCCTTCTTTAAGCTTCTCTGTGAGAGCTGGACGATACCCAAAATATCCAAACTCACCTCCTGCTGCCCCAGTCACAGCTTCAGTACGTTACTGCTCAATAGGGCTGCTGGGGCAAGTACATGGGCTAGAGGGTTGGTCAAAATGCTTCCCAGTGCTCACAGCAGCAACAGATGAGCCCTTGTGCAATTAAATCCTACCCTGCAAGAGCAGTCTACAGCCCCCAGACAGAGCACACATCATAGCCTCTGCCACTGAGGGCAGAGCAGCTCTCTGGCAGAACTTTTGCTCTTGTTAGCTAATTCTCACAATCACTCCATATGTTATTTCTGCCCAGGCTTTGGTGGGGAAGTGAAGGAGCTGAAGGAGTCCTCAAAGGCACAGACCCATTTAGCCAGGAACCCAATTCAAACTTCTGGGCTCTGGTCCTCAAGTCTGGCTGCTGGGCCAAAATCTATTTATGAACTGTTGTTTTCTCTGATGTTTTTCCTTGCACGTGTGAGATCATTCCCTGTGGCTTGTGGCAGACGGCCTGCGTTCAGGAGGTAATTGGGCTCTGAGTCAGGTGCCTCCATTCTCCTACCACATCTGCTGCTCCTTCCCTGTGTGACCTAAGGGTGTATTTAAACTCATTGCATTTCATGTGTCATGTCAGAGGAACCCCAAATTGCTTCTAATCGGTTGTTGTGTCAGCACAGCATAGTGCAGGGCAGTGCAGTTTGTTCCTGGCTGGCTCTGGGCCTGGATCCCCTGCTCTGGGTTTTGTGCTCCACTGAGCTTCCCTCTACTTCTGGCCAGCATCAGGCAGCCTTTGACCACATCCCCACACAGAGCACTCACAGTCTGTGCATACCCTGTTTTCTTTTTAAAGACAGAAAAGCACACAGCCCATGGAAATCTGAATGAACCCAAGTCACCTAACAGAGCGCACTGCAGACTGTACCACTGGTGCTCAACGGGCCCAGCATTTGGGCTTAGCCTACAGATGGGGGTGATCCAATAAGCACTGGGATTTTCTAAAAAACATAAGGAAATTACGTTCTTGTCTCCCCTGACTTTCACTGGGGCTTGGTGTTTAATTCTATTTTTTGTCTGGAAAAAGAAACTGGCATTTCTGGGCCCAGCACAAACATTTAACTACTTTGAGTAAGTCTCCATGTGGAACTGCTCATGTGCAATAAAAATGGCAGTACTTCCCTGTACAAATAATCATTCATTTCTTTAAATCATAAATCACTTCTAGAATTATTTGGGTTTCGGGGCATAAACTATATATTTAAAATCTACATTTAGTATCTAACTCAAAGTCCTGCCTGATTTTCCAAAGTACTGCACACTTTTCAGCTGAGAGAACTTGCACACCAGGTCCCTTGGATAAAAGTACTTCAAAAATTCCACCCAACACATAAGGGTAATCTGCAAAGGAAACTGAAAATTAACTTAAAATGGTTAGCATCTTCAAAAATTACACAGTGGGAGGCATTCCAGCTGGAAAGGCATTTTAACTCATTTTTCATAAATGTTTTCCTCCGTGTAAAACTCTGTCTTGGTCATCACAGATACCTGGGAACATGACAGCTCTGGCCACAACAGCCAGATCACCCAACAGAGCAAAGAACTGGTCGCGTGGGGGAAAGCAGCTCATTGTGTCTGGTAGATGGGGCACTGGGACGGCAGAGAGCCCGTGGTGCAAGTGCCATGAAGGAGAGATGCACCATCCTCATGGTGGGAGCCGGGAGGTGACAGTGCACTGTGCAATCCTCACCATCACCATGCTGGGTTGGACAAGTCTGTAGACCAGTAATCTAACCGGGACCAGTCTTGAGCATCTGCATAAAAGTTTGCCCCAGTCTAGTAGCATTTTTAGAAGGGCAGAACTGTTTCACTCCCCGAGTATAGATGGACACACAAAATGTGCCAAAAAAATGTTCAGCCAACCAGGAAGTGTCAAGAGGATTTTATACAGGAAAAAAAGATTTGAAGAAACCCAGTGGTTAAGTTAATGTTCATTTTACTTCATAGTTCACCTTAGTTGATCCTGTGTGGGAGCCAAAATCCCCGAGACAAGAAATGTGTGCAGAAGATCTAAACCCATGAAAGGATGGGACAAATAGCTTCTCCTCCTCTAGTAAAACGAAACAGCAGCTCCTTGTGAAAAGAATCCACGTGCCAAATCTGTAAATATGCTCTACATCTTTTTATGCTGCTATAATTAATGTAAGAAGCTTTAAAATTCCTATCTGATACTTACACTTGTTATAGCAACATATTTAATTCCAGTGCTACATCTTTTAGCAGATTCTTTTACTTCATTCAAATTATTAATCGTTTAGATTCTCTCTGAAAGTCTTTCCTCCCTTGCTCCCCATGCATGCTTAACCTAATTAACTATAAATGAGAAAAAATGCTATTCACATAAAAAGAAAATGTTAACCTATAAATTATCCAGTGCTCTCTCCTGAGGCCGGCAACGCCTCTCACAGAAAAGCTCAGATGTTGGTGTGGTATTCTTGGCTCCCTATCCAGTTTCTGCCACCCAAAATCATTTTATACAACACATCACTCTGCCATTTTGTACAACTGGCAACATTTGCTGATACTAAGTCCTCTCCCGTGTTTTCAAGATTACATGGAGAAGGATTTCCAGGATGATTAATTGGAAAGAGAAAATCATTCCTTTACATTTCAAGGAACATTTGCAGAAGACTAATGGTCATTTATGGAAATATGGCCTCTTTATACCCATTAATGCCTTCCAGTGCTCCCTGTGGGTCACACAATTAACCACCCATTTGTGTTTCTTTGCTGCCATCATCCCAAGTCCTCTCAGTTGTCATCATGAGTTTAAAATCTTCTGCTCTGCCCCTGACAGATCAAAAGCACACTCAGGAAAATAACAAACAGTTATTTTCCTGTTCTATTCCCATGCTTTTGTGACTCTGTCTCACTCTCCAGAGGTGGTGGAAAGGGCTTTTCTGTATCTAACACAACATTGTTCTGATCCACAGCTAGAGCTCCGGAGTACTGGAGCACCTTATTATTACCATTATTGGCAAAGCTATCATTGGTTTCCACTGAATCCTGACATAATGGATCCTTATCCAGTGACATGACAAGCATGACTCAGGTACCAGGCCACACCACGGGCACACCAGTGCTGCTAAGGACCAGGCAAAGGCTGACACCAGGCTCTTCAGGGGGAAAGGGCCTTTCCATGATATTTTCCAGGGTTCTCTGCTGTTCGGCCCATTTCCCTGCCACCACTGGACTTTGGGTCAGCACCCTGAGGCACTAATATGCCTTAATGGATGAGGGATTAGTATAATGCAGTATGGAGCCTTGTTTTTCTCCCTGTGATGAAAAGAGACAGTGCCCTAACAACAGCCTCTTACCAGGACTCTTCCTTGGAATTGACATTTAACCACTTTTAAGCACAGAAGAAAATTAAAGAGATAGGAAAGAGAAATGAGGGCATCACTGACAAAAACAGGGAGGGATGCTCTGTCTAAATTAAATTAGAGACAAACTAGTTATCTTTCCATTCCCAATTTCCTGAAATCCCCCCATTTTGATGGCACTTGGTCTCAAGCTGAGAAGAGACAGGCCTTCCAGCTGTGGAGCCAGCCTCATATGGGCACAGGGAAGCGCAGTACAACCGCCCTGCTGCACCTGACTGTGGTACATAGAAATGGAGGGAGAGAGGAGCATCCCAGGAACACAGACTGCCATTTCGCTTTAGCTTTCTACACTGGAAAATCATCAAGTCCTGGACTTAGCAAGCATGTGTGTGTTATATGGTTCAGGAAACGCTGTTGTTGTTACACAAGTTAGTTGTGTAAGTACACATCTGCTAAAAGCCACTTACTAAAGGTATACATACAGTTGTGGGGAAAGTAATGCCAACCAATCTTTTCTTAGTTTAACATTGCTCCTGGCTGACTTATAGCACTCTGGCAGAAAATAGGATAGTCTTTCCACTTAATCAGACTTTTACCTTGATCTTCCTTCAGGAAGCCCTGTGCTCTTTCCTGCGGTCAGTCGAAGGTTGAAGGACCACAGCCCCTTGCAGACAGACCCCCACCAAACCTATCCTCCCCATTCTCTCCCCACAGCCTCCCACCCTCAGAGTGAATACCTGCATTTCGCATTCCCCCACTGCTGTATCCATGCCTTCTCTCCTGTTTCCCTGCCCAGGCTGTGCCTATTCCCACATCCCTTGCCAAGGGAGCACCAGCCAGTCCTGCAATACTCCACAAACCTCCCTCTACCCTCAATGCCCCCTCCCCAAATCCTAACTGCTTGCTCTCCTGTTCCTGCTGAGATCCCCTTTCATCAATGGGTTTGCAGGAGTACAACTGCTAAGAATTTTAGTTAATTGGTATTAATTATAGTTAACTGTAATTAGGGGCACATTCACAGGGGGAAGGTAGGGCTGAAGGAGGAGAAATAGAACTCAGTGCACTCACAAGCCTGCGAACACACTTAGCTGAGCAGGGTTAATAAGAGCATCAGTATGGTTCCCAAGCATACACGAGGTAAATAGAAGCCATTTTTCATGTTTTATTCTGCGGAGTACAGTTTTACCATGGCCCGTTTTACAAGTGAGGTAAATGAGTCATAGAAAAAGCAAGTAGCTTGACCAAGGCTTTGCAGTAAGACATCGGCAGCATAGAGCACTGGAGTAACTATTTTCCAGCCTACTTGATCCTCATGAGAAGAAAATTTTTGCATAATTTTTATTGTTATTATTGCTGTGTAATAGCTGCCCTCTTCTCCAGCACCAGGAATTTTAGGCTAAGCTGTGGGACAGCTACACAGTTGGTTTTTAATTAATCAATCTGTAATCCCTGATGAGGGCAACACAGCAAGAAGAAAATATCTGAGGGAAAACAAACTTCTGTCAGGAACAGAAACACTATTTGCCTGACTAACATCCTGCATCAATTTACGACTGATAAGATTCAGTAAGCAGCAGTGAAAAAAAAAATAGTAGTCTATTAGGAGACACTTAGGTGAATATTGTGTTCCAACCTCTGAAATCCAAGCTGTGCCTTAAGATTGTAACTATCTTTTTGCTCCAGAACAAAACAGAAATAAATTGAAAGGCCCGACTCTTAAGTGAGGATAAAGGTTGAGTCATAAGCAAATGTCATGTTATAGATTTACCTACCAACAAGAAGCCAGCGGGGTTCAGGTCAGAGGTTAATGAAAGACATCCAAAGGTCATCCAGTGATTATGTGAAAGCATGAGTTTAATAGGGCACGGGGACGACAGACACTGACAGAAGATTTATACCAGAGGTGATGACACCGCTACGAATACTGCTGATAAAAAGAGCCCCAATATCAGGCTGAACAGAATGATGAATGGCACACATGTCTACTCACACTTCTCATTATAAGCTCCTTCACTCATGGTGGCACTTAGCGGCGTTTATTTACTGTGGTTTGATGGTACTGAGCAGAAGCACAGTATATCTAATACTTTAAATGTAGACTTGCCATATAAAAATGAAACAAGAGATAAGATTAGGCCATTGAATAATTGCCCAGCTTTCCTGCAGAGATTATATTCACTAGTGCTAACATTATTTTTTTTCCTAATGTTCTAGTGTACGAACAGTTCAAGTGAATTAATTTTCTAAGGCAGGAGGTCAAAGGAAAATAACTGATAAGCGTTGTGCCTGCTATAGAATATCACTTTACAATATTCTCACCTCCTCATTTGTCAGATAGAGAATAAGAGATAATATAATAAAGGTCTATAAACATATTTTTCGTCACGCCATATTTAGTTTTAGTTGTCCCAAGTGCTATTTTTCCTTGTGGCTATTGGTAGGAAGAGGATCAGAGAAGTCAGCCAAAAATGTCAAAAAAAAAAAAAAAAAAGAAGAAAGAATAAGCCTTAGGACCGAAACCAAGGAAAACTGAGACCTGATGAATAACATGCACTGCACCAAGAAACTCCTTTTCAGACTGTTATATATTTATCAAACCACTGGAGTGTGAATTTATGAATAAGTCTTATCATCTTTCAGGCAGCAGGCACAATAAAAATTAGAACTACAGAAAATTGTGGGTATTACAAAAGGTTATTTCTATCCATTCATATGTATCTGTAGATGGGAATGTCACAGAGGAAAGCTCTGTATGTCTTTCCACTCATACCTTCAACCAGAGATGGAGCAGTACTGCATGACGTCATATTTAACATTTAGTTGGACATGGAGTAACATAAATGAATCCCTACACAGACAGGAGATGTTGTAAATAGTGTATGTAATTTTTAGAGGTGGAGAGATGCAGCACTCTGAGCATAGACTATCATCACTCTCCAAGATAGTTCATTTAGTTACCTCACGTGTGCTGCCATTATTGCCACTTCCAAATATAATATATCTATATTTTATACTGTATCCATCTAGTAGCACCTGAATGTCTCCCATGTAATAGAAAAGGGGGCAGCCACAGAAATACACTGTTAATATTGTTTCTGTCATTATTGTTTATTATGGCCCATACTGCAAGCAAATTCCACAGAGGTCATTTGGGTAAGCAAAGACTTGTTACAACAGAGGTTCAGAGTCTGGTCCTAGAAATGCTGTAGTGGTTCCTTGATGTCACAATTATGCCATGTCTTGCACTCAGAGGTAATGAAAAGGAGCTGCCTCTCCCAAAGAGCTTGCTGTCCCACAGACCTTACCTGCACGAGGTCAGGGCTGGGGTTGTCACGGCCACACACAAGGTAGGACATCATGTAGAGTGTGAGGGGTGAGCTTTGCTGAGCTCCGTGTGTTGCTGTAACAATGCTGTCTTAGGACTCCCATTTAAAAAAAAAACAAACCAAACAGACATGGAAACCCTCTTAGCCAATTGCTTGTGGCCAAGTCTTCAAGTTCCAGTTTATTGAAAGAAGGCCAATGTATTCAAGTTCCAGACTCAACCCACTTGCTGACTCTCTAATTAAGGAATGAAATGCAATTATTCAGTATTTCCAATAAGCTTTGGAATATTCCTTCCAGACTGAAGAAATATGCGATAAAAAGGAAAAACTCCCTACTTGCATTTTGGAAAGACAGATTTCCTGTGTCACCTTGAAAAACACATATTGATACCTAATACCTGGAAGACATCTAAAGTTCACCTTGATCCCTTAGGATAAGGGATCTCTAATGGACTCTAGAAAACCAGATGCATGTCAGGGAGAAGTTGATGAAGCGTCATGTCTAGTTAATAGGAGGATTACATCAGTTGTACTTCTGCTTGAGGAGGAGGACCAAAAAAGCCCCATAAATGTAAATGTAAATGCAAATAACACCTCATCCCTGTGCAACACAGGAGACGTATGCACGGTGTAAGTAAAATGGGAATATAAGTGGTGCTGGCTTTGTACCAGGCTTCTGCAACGTGGCAAACTCCAACTTGAGTGGATGCACTGTCTTTTGTTACCACACCAGGTATGCCACCGATTCATACCCCTAATGGGAGTCCCAGAACAGCCATTTTTAGCACTGACTCTCAGTTGTCTCTTCCATCTATGCTCAGAGCAGATGGACATTTTTGCTTAAAGAACCTCACCCAGTTTTTCAAGTACTGCAGAGAAATTTACCAAAAATACATGTAACCAATATTTCCTGACAGCCTGGGATGTATGAGTCTTTAAGATCTTGGTACCCTCTTTCCTCTTTGGAAAAAATAATGCAACCAGTTTTATCTGACACAGCTTTACACTGGGCTAATCACTGAAAATTAACAGAAATATATCTGCAAGGCCATGCCTCCATTAAAATACAATGGGGGTGGATTTGCACTCAGATATAGGAGAACCGATGAAAAGGCAGGAGGCAAAATGGTTTTTCTTTAAAGCTCTCCAGCCATCAGTGACACGCTGTCATTCAGCGTGTTTTATTGTCCACTTGAGTCAAATGAATAGAACGGTCTAATGGAAGCCACAGTGGTTCCAGACAGGCAGCGTATTTGTTACTGAGGCAGACAATAAAACCTTAGTAGAGCATCTGAAGCGTCTCTCCACCAAATAAGAATGAGATTTATTATTTATGAATAGGAAAAATAAAACTTGAACGATGCTCCTTATTTATTATGCAGCAAAAGAGAAAGCCAGGGCAACTGAAATTCTTCTCACAGAATAAATAGAAAATGTATCATTTTTTCCTAGCATGGCCACAAGAGAGCAAGTTTCATCCAAAGATATAAGAGGTAAGATCATTGCTGGTTGTGAAAGTAAGATACTTTTTCTGAAGCAGCAAAAATTCACTGATGGCAAAACATCACTCATTTTGGCTTGTGTTCTGGTTACAAAGCATGTCAAACCACTTCTGGAGTCTCCAATAATGTACAGCTAAAATTTCATAACTAGAACGAAACAAGATCTTTATTCTGCTGCATCACAAATGCTGGGAAATATTCAGCTAAGAGTCAAGAAATTGTATAAGAAGATTATTTTCAATAAGATCAGTGTATTAAATACCCTTATTTTTTATGTTTGGCACCTGACACATGGCTATGTGGCTATGGATTTCTTTGGAATAGAAGAACGTCATGCACCTCTCTGGAAGCTTATATGAGGAAATGACAGTGAACTGTTGCAAAGCTGGTGCCCTTCTGCAAACTAATTGTGTTATTTGGAGTCCAGCACCAACTCTAGAGATCCAAACTCAAAGCAAATTATCAGATAGACTAATTGTCTGGATTTAGATCAAATCTCTGTGAGAACTGATTGCTAGTTGTAAGTATATTCAGGTATATATGTGGAGTATCTGTGCAGACAGTATTTTTACTTTAACACTCTCCATGAATGTAATTAATTTAGTTCTTGAAAAAGCTTTCTTCCGAGAAAAGCCAGAGAAGAAAGTATTGTGACAACAGCCATAAATCCACAGCAGAAGGTTTGCTGGGTAAGTAGCACGGGGCACAAGTTGTAATATTATTCTGCATTTAAAGTCTTTGCGTTCACTTTGGGTACGTGTGTTTATCTTTATGCAAGTCCTGGCCTGCTCAGAGTACTTCAATTCCCGGGTAATGGAAACACCATCAGACGCTTGAATCTCATCATCTTTTTTAGAAATGAATCACTGGAGCAAAAAGACGGAAAAAAACCCCCACACCTACAAAAAAAAACCCCACTAGGAACAATCCAAACACAAGCACAATACTGAGATTTTATTTGTCTCTGCAATGTGAAGGCCAAATTCTTCACTGGGGTAAATTTACAATGCCGGCAGAAATTCAGGTCCAAAATGTGTACCCTAGGAGCAAAGGGGTAAGACAAAATCCAGGAGCCAGTGTAGACTGCTCCTAGTTCAGTGACCCACATTGGCAATGCACCTGGGTACCTATTTTTCAATACATGTCAAGTCCTACATGCTTTGGTTCAACTTGTCTGTGAGAATTCTATTAGAGAATGCAAGATTTTTAAAAAATCTTCCCATTCAAACCTTCTTAAGCCATCCTTACTAAGCCTGTAAGCTAAATCATTCATTTCTTTGAAGAGAGGTTTGTTAGGCATTGGAATGAGCTGCCCAGGGAGGTGGTGGAGTTGCTATCCCTGGAGGTATCTAAAACACAGATACAGTGCTTAGGGACATGGTTTAGTGGCAGGTTTGGCAGGTTAGGTTGAGTTGGACTTGATGATCTGAAAGGTCCCTTCCAACCAAGACAATTCTATGATTCTATGATTAAATCATCCTTATTAAACCCTCAACCTTAAAACAATACATAGAAGATAATTCTGTTAACAGATCTATTTGATGTCACATTAAACACATTAATATGTAAGTTTGAAGGTTCATACTCCATATTCTCAAAGTTTGTATTGTAACATCAAATCTTACATGTCATCAGAGAAGGACAAGTTGAAGCAGTAGCCCAGGAATCCAGAGCAGCCTAACAAACAGTGGGTCACTACAGAAGAAATGGACAATTCTTTATTTTTTCACAAAGATTACAGCCAAAGGAGTAAAATAATAAGGATAATAAGGAAGGAGGAAGAAGGCTTCAATTGTTTTGGCCTAAAAACTCTACAGTACAAATTCCATTTATATTACTCTATATTACGTTCTTCTCCAGCACATGGCTTTCTGTGATACTGAGACTCAGCAAAAAAAATATTTAAAAATAGTGCTGATTCAGACAATTATTAATTCTTCTTGTCTTTTTGTAGCTGCAGGGAGAGTTACATTGAGTCGGTTGCTAGTGATTGCTCCATTTATCCCCATGTTCCTTGCACAATCAGGTTGCCAAACACCAGACTTGGCCTTTTTCTTGCCAAGCTCGCTGCGGATGGGTGTCATGAGCCAGAAGGGTTCCCAGGAGAGCACCGGTTCTTGCTGCAGGTGTCTGGCATGCAACCTCCTCCTGCCCTAGGACTTGGCATGGCAGGAGCGTGATCTGCTTGCCTGGTGCTCGGCACTTGCTGGAGGTCACAGCACAGAGCTGGCAGCACAGGAATTTCTTGCTACTTTGGTACAAAACAACCAGGAGGGGCCAAAAGTGTGTCATGAATATAGGGTGAGACTTGACAGCACTATGCTGCCGGCCTCTCTCCTTTATCAGGCCCTGACAGCCCATTAATAACACCCGGTGGGGTGGCTTATGCTATGAGATTGTGTAGCTCTGTAGGGATTTGGAGACTTATTGTCTAACCAAGGGTGTGCAAAGCACTTCTGGATGTCTTAGTGTCCCCATCCAGCCCCAGCCTCAGGATAGCAACGTTCCTGCAAGTGGCTGTCACATTCTCAGCTCCATGCAGGTGTCCTGGATGCCTCCCAGTGTTTCTAAGATAGACCCTAAATCCTGAATCACTTACTGACTAAAAAGCAACTGAGGCTGATGGAGTGTATTTCATTAAAACTGCTTTTCATGGAAAACTGTGTTTCTACCAGAGTGCTTGGTTCCTTTATTTCTGCATCTTGCACCGTGCACTTTCTGAGGGAAAGGTCAAATTTGAGAGGAAGCTGAATGCTTCAAAATGGAAATATTTGTGAAAACAAGAACTCCTGGTATTTGAATTGTCACTGTAAATTTGCAGATCTCCATTGGCTAAGAGAAATAGATGGTTTCCAAACTGCTCTGTAATGTGCCCTTCCCAGCAACCTCAATGCCAGCAGCAACTGCTCACTGATACAGCCATGCCTGAGACTTGCTGCAACAAACATTCCCCAATGCTGACCCAGATAACCTCTGCTGTTGAGCAAATTACACAGGATAACATCGTTATCTCTTTACTTGGAGACCTAAAAGTTAGATGTCTATGATAAAGTTTGGCATCTTTTCCATCTACAACAGCTGAAGGAAAGAAACAGCCTTCTCCAGAAGACAGGTTTTTAAACTTAAAATAGACACATCAAATGAGCAGAAGCACCACTCTGTATGTGCTATTTCTTCCTACCACCTGCAGAGGAATCTGCTGCTCGCTCTCTCGACTGTAAACTCTGCAGTAGACTGGTTCACACTCTGTATTTGTACAATGAATAGCAAAATAGGGGTACGTTACTGCCCTACCTCAAAAGTTAAAATGAGTTGTTGATATGTCTTGCAGATGTAAAGATAAGGTCGATACCTCTACAAATAAAATGACAACAGAAATAAGTTAAACAACAGTATTGTCAAATGCAATATTGCCATTGCTTGCTAATACCTACATGGATGGAGCTCCTCAAATGCAGTTGCTAGAATCTTTCCCTTCCTTGTAAATCTGAGGTGCCACAAATGGCATGAAAGAGAGTGCGAAAGGGAAAGAGAAAAAGGGAGAAAACCCAAATTTCATGGCTGCAGAGAATCTGTTAACCTCCAAACCTTAAATATAATAGAAAAATCACTTTCTTCTATCTTTAATGACAAATATATTTAAAATTTTTCAGTGGAGTTCACAAAGTATTTATTTTAACTGCCTGTGCAAGGCTGCTACCCTTCTCAGATGCTGCAGGTTTCTTGTTTGCATGTCTTATGCCATTCTTCCACTCAGCCACCTATTTTTATCTTGATATGACATAAATTTCTTTCCTGCTCTTTTTGCATATACTTATTCTTCAGCACTGACCTTATTTTGACTCAGCAAGTGACACACTTATGACACATGCGCACACACCTAGGACTGGAATGCATTCAGGTACACGCTCCATGGATCTTCAGGCTCCATGCTGTCCTTGCTTCCCAGCAGAATTTATCACTGGAAAAAAAAAACAACCACAAAACCCTGATGAAGCTCAGCATCCCAGCTATTTAGTCTGTCCATTGAATCTAGACATTGGATGGCACTATAAAAAATACAGCAGGAAGTCTTTAATTTCTAAATCCCCTATTTGGATGTAGTTTAACATGATGGTGATTACCTCGCATTTCCAGTATCTTATTTGAATGTCACAGTCCCCCAGCAGTACAGATATCTTTGGCTCTTTGGTATGTGATGCAATGAGGTTATCTTGGTAAACTTCTGACTGGGCTGGAGTCCATATCTCGGAAAGCACGACCGTGGTTGGCAGTGTTTACTCCCTAGGTGACTTAGCGAGTGCTGAATGAGCGTGGAACCTACATGACGGCTGAGCCACCCTGGCAGAGTGATATAAGGGAACTCATGCTGCATTTGTCCATGCAGCACCCTTCAGTAAATACATAAAGGACTTCAGCCTCTGGAGCTGACAGTCCAGCATCTTTTGCAAGTGTCTAAACAAACAAACAAAACCGCCTTTGATATCAGCCCTAGGATTGTGTATTTGCTAACCTGAGATAAGCACAAGCCCTTTTCATATGTAAGAATGCACGCGATCCGATGATTTCACATTGCTTCTGTCTCTTTTTCCTTCCCTCTCCAAAATGCCAACCCTATTGGAAAATCAATTGTAAAGAGCTTACCCGCTGCATGCTACGCTCTTGCCAAGACCCCAGACACGTTCACAGCACACTGCCTCTTTGTGCCTAACAAGCTCCCTGCCATGTGTTGCAGGACTTGTGAGCCATGCTGATCTTTGCCTGTGACCCAGCTGTGTGCTAACTGGGATGGCTGCTACACCTTCTTTTGCAGATAATAAGAGACAAGGCAGCAGCCTCAGCTGGTGAAATAAAAGGTGTTTGTGGAAAATGTGCCCAGTTCTGTAATTCTTCCTTTCTGAAGGCCTTCCAGAAGACTTCTGTATGCACGGAGAGCTTCCAAGAAGGTTCTAAAGGAGATTTATATTTGTGAAGAATATTTTGATAAAGAAAATCCTATACAATAGTTTTTTACACTACTAGCTAAAGGCCCTAAATAAGAGCAGGACTGTTTTCTGGACCATGGAATGAGGAAGGGACAGACATTCCTTATTGCAAAACTGCTGTTGGTCATTTGCCATCCTTCAGCACAGTTCAGGCTTCTTCAGAACTCCTGCTAAAGGGAAGCCAGAGGTATTCAGGACATGCAGGCTGTGCTTGAAGAGGGCTCCTGACATCTATGCACACATCTAACACAGCAAACTTGGCCTAATCCCTGAGAACAAGACTCCTACTCCGATGGTCTTCTCATACTAAAGGCACTCTGTGGTTGCTCCACTACTGCACAGTCAAGGCATACTTAAGGGAAGAACAGCAACTTAGGCCTGATGTTGTATATATCTATACGAACTTTGGAAGTTCTACTAGGAATCAGTTCCAGACATCTACAGAAAGCTTTTTCTTGTCATATATATAAGGTTTTCCCAAGTTACAAACACATCTTGTTTTAGAAACACCTGGTTGTTTTATCAGAGATGACCACAGAAATACTCAGGTTAGGTTTTTCTACCTACTGTTTTACTGTCTGTTGCACTTTTTCATCCATCCATCCATCCATCCATCCATCCATCCATCCATCCATCCATCAAACATCTTCTCACCCTTCCTTTACTGTCCTGCTGTGCACACACCTTCAGCTAAGCCGACTGGCCTTGACTTATTCAACCAGTGCATCAGGCAGCCATGAAGGCCTTTACAAACTGCAACTTCTAAGAAGCCACTGTTATGGACATGAAAGAAATTCCAGTTTTTCTATAATTGTGTGGCTGCTCTTGGCTCCTCTGCTTTGTATGAACTTTGCTGAGTGTTCTGTTGCCAGATTCATCACATTCGGAGCAATATTTGTGTTCCAAAACTAAATCCAGAATACTCTGTATTGTCTTGTTCTGCAGCCAGCACAATGAAACAATTCCACGTTGCTTTCCAAAACAGATGCTTCCGCCATGGTGCTTCACAGCAATCCCAGTCATAGAACAAATGACACTTATCTATAGGTCGTGAGTTTGTCTCCTTTATCTGCAGAACTATTTGTTAATATATTTATTTGGGGAATTTCCAATTCAGAATTGTTTTCATACGCTTTTCCCTCATGTTCCTCCCATTCTTGTGCCATAGGACATTGTACCTCTTAAGAGAACCATATGGGTTAAGGACCTCGTCTTCAGCTGATGTAAATTGGCAATGCCAATAAAGTCCTTGGAGTTGCACTGATTGACACCAACACTGCTTACTTATTTTCTCACCTATTAGTCTTAAAAACCCTCTGCTAATACAGCTAATATTTCTCATATGATTGGTTTATTTTTGTAGGAATTAAACTCTTATGATTTTATAGCCACACACCTGACTATAATGAATCCAAATTTATTTATGGACAAATCATTATGTGACTAGTTATACACATGCCTGAAGAATCCAGCAATCATTCACAGTCTCCGTGTAGTTATGCCTCACTTTCCTAATGCACATACTTTATGTTCACAAAGTTCCTGCTAATTTTAGGCTTTCTGATGGTCCTGGTGTTTGAGGTGTAGGGAGGCAGGGCACTTTGGCACGTGGCTGGCCAAAGGCATTCATCCAACATTAGGGAAAGCTATTTTATTTGATTAAACAAACCTTTTGTCTTTCTCAATCCAAATTTTGGAGTTCAAGTACAGCACAGTTACTATCGAAACCACAGACAAGGCAAGCAGTTCAGCAGAATTAATTGAGAATAAAAAGGCTTTGTTTCTGTGTACCGGAAACAAGCTGAATGGTTCCGAAAATTCATTTACTGCTCATCTAAACCACAACAGGTTTCCGCTGCTGCCAATCTCCCCCTTTTCCATTCCTGCCATGTCTATTACAGACCCATACACTTGCCTGAGTTTATACATGTTTGATGACAGTGTTGTTCACAACATACCAGCGTGTAGAAACCACAGTTGTTGCTAAAGATGCCACTGTAGTGAACACAGTAACAAAGTCCATCCCGTGTAATCATTGCTCTGGAGCTCGCAGCAGGATCTGCAGAGGATCGCTGCAGAGTGTCACTGCAGACCCAGGATCACGGAGAGCCCTACCCAAGTCCTTGCAAGGAAACACTAATCTCGGGGGAAGGCAATGTGCAAATAGTTTTAATAAAGTGTGTTTGTCACCGGTGCTAGGAGAACGGGAAGTGTTCATTAGCAGAAGAGGAATGAAGATAACGCTATAATGTACATATTAATTATGATGAACGCAACGGCATTTTCTTCCCATGCCCCTCCCTGTGCACACAGGGCGAATGCTGGGGTTCTTTGGGGTTGCTTTTTTTTTTTGCAACGCCAGTCAAACGAGAGGTTAAGGCAAATCGCGTTGCTCTTGGCGTGATACTGCCCCCCGAGCCCGCAGAACGGGGAGGAAATGCGGCGTGCGGAGCGGGGAGCTCAGCCCTCCCGGCCCGGCTCCCACAGCTCCGAGGGCCCGGGGAACGCGTGTCCATCCATACGGCAGCAAGCCCCGTTCCAAAGGGAGAGCCGCGGCGTGCCGATGAGGCGGGCCCCTACCAAAGTTCCGGTCAGCTTCTCTACTTCTCCGCTTTCCAGTGGCACGTTTGAGGCCGTGTTCGCACGGGGCGCTAGGGCTCGCAGGCTCATCCCCGAGGGCACGGATGCAGCCTGAGCCCTCCGGCGGCCAGGCCCCGCTCCGCGCCCGGCCCGCCCCGCGGCCGCCCGTGTCAGCTGCTCGGCGGGGCCCGGCGGGGCGCTGCGGAGGCTGCGCGGGGCGGGGACTGGCGCGGGAGGGAGAAGATGGCGGAGGCCGAGTGAGTTCAGGGGCTGCGGCGGCGGTGGGGGAGAGGGACGGGATGGGTGCGTCGTGTGAGACGCGGAGGGGAGGAAGCCGGGCCGGACGGGCAGTGGCGCCCCCCGGCTCCGTCTTCCCCGCTGGCGGCCGAGCCCCAGGTAGCGCTGCCGCCGGAGTCCTGCCTCGGGGCGGGGGCTAGCGCAGGGCCCCGCCGCAGGCGAGCTGCCGGGGGTGCGTCGCAAGCAGCGGGTGGCCCGGCTGCTTGTGCCGGGGAGGGGGAACCGCGGCGCCTGCTCGCCGTGCCCAGGGGCAGCGGGTAAGCGTGGGGGAGGACGGCGGAGCGGCAGCGGTTAAACCTTCTGCCTGGGTCGGCTCTCCCGTGGGCAGGCGGGGCCGGGACGGCCGCTGGCGGGTTGGGCCCTGCGCAGCCGGGCCCGCGGCTCCTCCGCGGGACTTGTCCCGGCCGGGCGTTGCTGAACAGCCTGGGCAGGAGATGCCGACGGTGGTCTGAAGCGGCCGGCTTGGTGCCCGGGTGGATGGGAGCCATCAGGCTTGGGACCCGAAGCAGGCCGACTGGGATAGCCACCCCACCCAGTGCCCGGAGAAGTGGGGTGGTTTGCTTTTGGCGTTGCCTCACGGAAGATAGATGGTTTCTCATTGTTTCAGCATTTTTGCCATCATCTGCGTGGTGATGCTTAAATAAATCTTCTCTTTCTTGCCCCCTGCTATGCTGCGTTGTTTCCAGTGTGCCTGCGTGGTGTCAGAAGTTGTGAGTCGCATGCAGCAGAAGGCTCTCCATGGGCATGGAGAGTGTTGGGGAGTGCTTACAGGACAGATCTTCTAATTAGAAGACAGTTAAGTGACGGACTGTTTTAAAAATGTCCTGGGTGATAATTTACTTGTTAACTTTTTGCACAGTGCCAGGCATCGCATGGTCACCTCGTGAATCCTCCTGCATGGTACATTATAAAGCTTAGGTTGAAGCCTTGTGCCACCAGGGAGGGGAACTGTAGCTGTGACTTTGTGGCAGCGTCAAGCCTGTAGCTTTTGATAGGGTGTTACAGTTTTGAATAGGTGTTCCCAAGAGATGGAGGCTCAGTAGCGTTGGTTCACTATGTGAAAACACTCAGTAAAACATAGGCTCCTCTGGCTGTGAGCATGCTAGCCTCACAGGCCAGCAGAAGGAAATTATATCTTCTTTAGAGATCTTCATTCATTTTCATGAAAGTTGATGACAACAAATACCTTTGCAGTGCCTGAGCATCACAAACCCAGGCTGTTCAAGGCACTGAAGAATCCACACAAGCGCTGGTCACCTCACAGAGTTCCTCCATTGCTCTGTGGCATGACAGGAGGTCTGAGAGCCAATGAGTGGTGAAAACTTGGAAACTGGGATAAAATAAACAGGAACCATATACATAGGGTGAGAAAATGGGATGGAAGCTACTGCATCATGCTAATTTGGGAACTTGCATTACTTGTTACAGACAAGTACCTACCCAAAGCGTTCTTCGATAGGCTGTTGTCCTCATAGTAAAATGTGTTGCTGGTAACAGCAGTAAGTGATTCCCTTGCCTAGTGAATACCTGTTACATTTTGATAAGCCTTCACAAATTAAATTAGATATCATATTTGATGAACGATGTATTAAATAAATGGAAATCGGGTAAGGACAGATTTTGTATTCTGAAACTAGTCTATGCCAGGATAACAGTGGACTTTTTCTTTGATAATCATCATTTGTAGAAAAAAGAAGAAAGATGTGAGTGGTGTTTATGCCAGTGTTGCCACATGGATGGCTGATGAGTTGGAGATGATTGTGTATTAAGAATTACAAGCAACAGTCTTGTTAGAGGGAAATACAAAGAGATAGTATAAGATGGGGAAATAGTAACTGTAGGGAAATTATTAATAGATTTAATCAAAGAGAGAGACTTGGGCTGGCATAGGTCAGTATTTTAGTTGATGACCTTGGCACACAGAATAGGATATAGTAATGATGTTTGCTGATGACCCAGAGGTGGTCCAAATAGAACTGAGATGCCCCACAGGAAAAGTGTAGTGATGCTGAGTACCAAAGTAATACCTGTGGGCTGAAATTCAGCATGCAAGGGTTGGGGGCTATTACTGGAGAACAAGGAGTTCAGTAATAGGAAAGAGGGGAGACTTGAATGTAGTGATGGATGCCAAGATGTGAGGGACTGCTTTATGGCAGGGCAAAAAAGAAATTGTGATCCCCATTTAAAGAGATGTACAAAAAGGTGGTACAAGGCTGAGAGAGCCAAACCTGGGATCATGTGTATTGGCTCTGGTCACACATTCAGATAAACCAAACCAACCCAAAACCAAAAGAGATGTGCAGACATCAAGGGGTGCCAAGAGCTTCTGGGGTAGTGAAGTCTGTGGGGAGTCAAGAGGTTAACTTGTTCATGGAAACATAAAGCTAAGAAGCATCATTAACACTTTGAAAGCCCCCATTAGGTACAGTATTCTTACAGAGCGTGTAATTGGGACCTACAGTCTCCAATGCTGTGTTTTGAAAAGTCTCCTGTAAATTCTGGGAATTCCTGTGATCACCTGGTAGTTAAAGAACCCAGGGACAGGAGAGGCTCTCGGCTGAAATTATGATGTATTTGACTCTGTGCTTTTTTTCCTGGAGGCTAAATGTATTATCCAAACTCCACTGCCATGCAATCTGGAAGAGGGGGAGAAAAATGATCTGGAGCACCTCCTTTTTGCTTCAGGGAAGTGTGTTGCGGTGCCAGTGCCAGCCTTGATGCAGACATCTGGGTGTTCAGTGTGAGTCAGGAAGCTGACTAAGAAGCCGGGCACTGTGATTGCCCTCTTCCCTCCCGCAAGGCGTGTTTGTGATTGCAAATAACTCGGAGAATCGGCACATAGAAGAGATCCTGTATTCTTAGGAGGACTCTGCTGCCTCCTCGAACTGCTAGCTGGAAGTTAGATGTGAGCAGAACTTTTGTTTTTTTCTTCTGTTTTGCCTATGGAACTTTTTTGGAGTGATGGAAGATGCTGCATCTCATCTTCTGCGTGGTGGCATCTCATCTTCTGCAGAGTTACCTGTAGCGTCATAACTGATGTACTGGATGTATTTAACTTCCCTTTTGGCTTTCAATCAGCAAAAGTAAACGCTGCCGCGTCTTCAGAGGGCTGCCTTGGGATCTGCTGAAGCCAGGGTGGAAGGAGAACAGACCTGCTGGTTTGGCTCCTCTTGCTCCAGCGCGGCCATAAGTAAGAGTTAACAGAAGCTGCCACCAGTTGGCAGTTTCAAAGTTAAAAATAATGTCACAGCTTGGGTTGTGGGTTTTTTTTAAGTTCCAGGTGGCTGAGCTGTCGATCAAAATTGTTGTTATACATGAATGTGGCACTGAATCTGTGTATAACAAGACTCTTGATGGACAGGTTTTTTTTTAAAAAAAGAGTGATTGGGATGGGAACTCTGCTGTTCCTGTAGTTACTCACGTAGGACGCTACCCAGCACACGGGCAGGGCAGCTCCATTTTCCCTTCCCTCTCAGGTTCTTTGGTGCCCAATGCAATATGGTTTGTAGTAACATATGGTGTTTTCCACCCAGAAGTGTGGTACTTCGGTAAATATTTCTCTGTATTGAGATTTCTCCTCTGGTTTGCTGAGTTGTTTGCTCTTATCTGGAATCAGAAAAATGGATGTGCTGTGGGACTGCTGAAATTCTGACTCTATCCTGAAAAACATTTCTCAGGTTTTGCTTTCCAATTGAGAAATGTTTTCTGGTGTTTCTTCAAGAGGCAAAGATCTGTCAGCCTCTGTGGCTGCCTTGAAACTAAGGGCTGTGTTGACTTGCTTCTGAATTACATAATCTGCAGTTGTTGTTCAAAGGAGGAAAGAAAAACAATTTATTATTTCTACAAAGCAAGCTGTGTTCCCATCTGATATCAGTTTTGTTTCTTCACCTGTTCTCTGTGGTTTCACATTCTGAGCTGTCCCATCCCACATGATTCCTCCTCCTCTGTCTACTAGTAACCAAAGCTATTTGTAAAACCTGTTTTCTTTGTAAGGCATTTTTGCTGCAGTTCTGTTCTCAAATGACTAATTGCCTCCTTGGACATTTCAGAAAAATAGAATAGCCACATTTTTTAACCTAATCTCCAACTTACTTAAGAGAAATATAATTAATGTTTCTTGTATCGGCATTTTTTCACCCTTTTTTATTGTTTTTCAGGGTGTGGGTAGCTCCTAATTGAGGAGTGGGAAAATACAGATTGCAAGTGAATCCTCCTCAGTCAAGCTGTTGGATGTCTCTGAGAATCTAAGAAGTCATGGCAGAAAATGATGCAATGCCAACCTTACCAAAAAAGTGTGGCCCATACATTTCATCTGTAACCAGTCGTGGCATGAATTTGGTAATTCGTGGTATAGTGCTGTTTTTTATTGGCGTATTTCTTGCATTAGTATTAAACCTGCTTCAGATCCAGAGAAATGTTACTCTCTTCCCTCCTGATGTGATTACAAGCATCTTCTCCTCAGCTTGGTGGGTCCCACCTTGCTGTGGCACAGCATCAGGTAAGTCCAGTCATGTATGTATGCCTGGTGTGGAGATGGAAGGGTGGATAGGTAGTTATATAGTTACATAAAGCTCCATTAAAGGTGTGGAAGATGGAAAATTCAGCACCACTGCACATGTTTAGCTACTACTGTCCTTCTGTTCTGCCCATGTATAAACAAATATGCATACATGTGTCCAGAAACAGTTGTTCTGCTAACTCGTTATACTGTAATATTGCTAGCAGAGCATAAACTTTGGGGTTTTTCTGGTGCGTTAGAGTATGAGTTCAACAGGCTTTAGAAGGTGGTGCCAGTTAGAACCTTAAGACTGGATTACAGGAGTGTGCTCCACAGGCAGCCTTGAAAATACCCTGGAAGTGCCAGATGGTGCAGCACACAGTACCTTGGTTTGAGCACCGCAAACCACCCTGAGTAATGCTCCCTTTTGTAGGCCAGCTTTCTTACCTTGGACTGGAAGGAGTAACAAAGTATTGGTGTGGTTCTGTGAAGCTGGGAGATGTGACTGTGTCTTCAGGGGGCTGAGGCTAGGCATGCAGTTTGCAGTTGTGGAGGCATGTTGCACAACAGAGCATCTCAGATTCAGGTATCAAGTCAGATGAAGTGAATATGCTCCATTTTTCCCATAACCATGTAGGGAGTTGAGGCTTTTGTGTGTGATTTGGGAGAGATTTTAAGTGAGATGTCTACCATAGGTAGTAAGAAATAACCCTTTTTCCTCTTCTTTCAAGTATCAAGGCTTATTCCATGTTACAAGCCTGATGGAATTCGGCTTTCTACTTGGCTCTGAAGATCACTGATCCCATGGGTCAGTTTTACACTTTACTGAGGGAATATTCTTAGCAGCCAGTACTGGAGGATTCTGCCTTAGCGAACCTTTACAGTAGAGGCAGTATCTTCCTAGAGGTCAGTTTTAATAAGACTGAGAAACTCATTTCAGGGTATTGATGAGTCAATGAACTAGGTTTTCAGTTGGCATTACTGTTTGCTAATGATATTTCAGTCTGTAGGGTTTTTATTTCCTAGTCATCTAATTGCTTGCTTTTTGATACCTTGTTGAAATTACCACACCACAGATGTTGTAGAGGACCTTGATTTGAAAGTAAACTTTCCAAATACCTCTCTGAACCTATCAGTACTGATTGTCTTATCAAACTTTACCAGACATGTTCTTTTATGTATGGAGTAGTGCAGGTTGAAATGACAGAATCCCAACTTGCAGCAGCAGCACATAGAGTTTGCAGTGTTGGCTGTAAAGTTTGCGTTGTCCATCACCTTATGCTCTCCTGGTTTAGTAGAGGACAGGTATGGTTGGACTCGATGGTCTCAAAGGTCTTTTCCAACCTAGTGATTCTGTGATTCTCTCTTGGGTCATCTGAGAGCACTGCAACTGTGTATGGGGAGGTCATGAAGGCTAGGTCTTGCCATCAGCCTAGAAGAAATGTGTAGGCTTTTCTGATCGTGATGGGTTGGTGGTTTTGATGGAAGGATTGGATATGGCTTGTAAAGTGTAGTCAGTCACCTGCCACCTGCTAGCTATTTGTACTACTTGATTTTAAGCCACCTGATGTAAAAATATTACTGCTTTAATTGGATTTTCCCAGTAGGAGTGACCCCTGTTGAGGTGTTAAGAGTTCATTCTTTCTCATTATCAGTCTTCTCCATTTTCCTTCCTTATCCTCTCTGCTAATACACAAACAGGGAACCTCTGCATTAAATGCTGATAATTCTCATAATTACCATTTTTACTTGCACAGCCTTCCTGGAATAGACATAATAATTTATCTGCAGTATGATTTATTATTATAAACAGAATATAGGTATTTTGCATGCTTATAATCAGCGCTGATTGAGGCTGCTTTCAGAGAAGTCCTTTCATCCGTCACTGTTATTAGTCATCAGTTTGGCCCAATGCCTTTGGCAAGAAAATTACTCGGGGAGGTTTTTTCCCTCTCCAGCTTTACTGGTGAGTATTTTCCCAAATGCTGGAGATCAGCTTCCTTTCTGGCAAAATAAAGAGCATTTGCCATGACTTACCTGCAAGAGTATGCGCTGAGGGCAGCAGTATCTGTACCAATGACCCAGGCTCTGCCCCAGTCCTGCAGCACCGGTTTAATGTTAAGCACCAGTGTTACTCTTCAGCTCTGTTGGTAACAGTCTTTTTAGCTGCAACTGGAATAGAGAACACATTTATGAAGAAATGTTCAAAGAACATAGCAGTTCCCTGGGGTTGAAAGTCCTGTTTGCTTTCGATATTCAACAGCTACTATAGGCTCTTGGCTTTCTCTCTTCTGTGTGAGCCTTTATAGTATCATTGAAGAAGAGATAAACATTATCCAAACAAAAAGGGCTTGTAACAACCACAAAAGAAGAGGCAAAATATTGATGTTATAAAACACGCTCTGCCCTTACTGTTGTGTGTTTGTTTTGCAGTTATTTGAAAAGATGTTTGATATATGGGATTTTCAAAATCCCAGCCTGCAAGCTATTACTGCTTTTTTTTCAACCATTGTGTGAGACTGCAGATTTTAGTAGGGTGCAGAGCTCTTTCATCTTCCACCCCTAGTTCAAATTGTCTCTGTTTTGTGACTTCTGCCAGGTCACTGCTGCAGTGGTTGAAGATGCTGCTGAAGTTTTACAGGCCTTTTATTAAGTAATGAAATTGTTTCACATTCTTCTTTTACAATGTATGTTTTGTACTATTTACCTTTAAAAAAATCTGTTTTATTAGTGACAACAGTAGTCAAAATCTATATAGTCTTTATTTTAGTTAAATATTGCCAGTGCTTTAACTTCTGGGCCTTTTTTCTTTCCTGTCTCCACAGCTGTGATTGGGTTATTGTACCCATGCATGGACAGACATCTGGGAGAGCCACATAAATTTAAGAGAGAATGGTCCAGTGTAATGCGCTGTGTAGCTGTCTTTGTGGGAATAAATCATGCCAGTGCTGTATCCTATGTTATAATGAAATTGGTTATAACAAGTGGGTTTCCAGTAAACAAAGCTTATGCAGTCAGTCATGGTGAACTGTGTTTAAAGATGTAATGTGCACCATTTTTTCAAGGGAAGTACAGATTATATGTTAGTGTTAAAACTCTCATAGCAGTGTTGGAGCTGGTAAGTCTTTTCATTCTGAAAAATCTTTTCATTAGAAATGTCTCAATATTGGGCTTTTGTCTTATGTTAATTATTCAAAGAAAATAAATACCATAAATGCAGGGGAATTTTTATGTGGGTGGGTGTTACAGAAAAGCACTTCAATACATTTCAAGGGTTGCTGTTCTTCTAACACCACAGTAAGAGGCTGAAGCCCTGCCTTGAGATCATCAGTGAAGCACGTGCACTTTGCAAAGAATGAGGAAAACTCAGGGCTAGACAACACCCAGGACTACGCAAAATGAGTAAATGTTGTTGCCTCATTCTACAAACAGTGCCTTGATGCTGATGGTGTAGTTACCATTCCTGTGGTCATTCAGTAAGAGCAGCTAGAGGTCAGTCAGTGTGTTGCAGTACATTGCAGTTCCATATACTTAGCTTAATTGTTCAGGTACATCCTTTGATGAGTGTGCTCATAGCTGGCATCCCTTTCTTCTGGAGCAGCAGGAGACAGACTGGGTGACAGGGTGTTTTCCGTGTGCACTGGCACACCTCACTGGCAGTGCTGTGAGTCTTGGTGTTTTTTTGTAGTCATGTCTAGTGCCTCTTCTGTCAGGTAAAACCAGAGGGTGTCTGTGAACATTGGGTTCTTGTAAACTAATTAAAAAGTGAGTTAATCATCTCTGGAACTGTTATCTTCAGTGTCAGCTCCAATATGGATTGCAGAGGCCATGCTGAGAAGTTCTGATTGTGTGCTACAGAACCTCCTGATTTCCAGGAAAAGAATGAAATAAGTGAAAGATGTGAGAGCTGGCTGAATTATTACGAGGTGGCTTGGCCTTCAGATGGGTTTTGCTGCTCTTTGGTTTTGTTCCCACCAGCAATCATATCAAGAATGGCTGGGTGAGGTGGAGATGCTAAGGTTCAGAATTGTTCCTGCTGCCCCTCACAAACCTAGCTGTCCTTGTCATAGCTGCCTTAATCTGGCCCTGTGGTTCTCACCAGCCTGGAGTGTACCTCTCTTGTAACCACATGTAACGTCGCTGCTTTTAAGAAATATAAGAGAATTGACAGCTTCCTTCTGCGTGGGTCTGATTATTTACAGCAAACCTTCTTACAGTTTTAGAACAGCTGTTACACGTATTCCAGGACATCATTAAAGTACTGTCTGTATTTCCTCCCTGACAGCTCTCTAGGCACTTTCTTTCAGCTTATTACCAGTTCTGCACATTACCATATTTGGTGTGGTTTTTGATCATCTTTGACATTCGTTGCTGATGCTATTGATTTTTATCCTGTAATTATTTCAGTTAGTTGAACTTCTTTTTCATTTCCTCTAGGTCTTTCTCCGGGTCTTTGTGAGAAAATAGGGCAGTATTTTTATGTCATCATCCTATGAATTTACTTTCAGGCATGTGAAACTTGACAGCTTCCTCTTCAGGAATCTTTTGGACAGGAGTAGTGAGGATGAGTTACTATTTCCAAATCATCATCCAGAATGCAAAATGCTGCAAAGATATCTGGAGGGACTTCACAGGTCTATCACAGAGTTGACAAAACTGATTTTCAATGTTAATTTACATAAATCACAGTAATATTGCTTAGGATTTGTTTTATAGAAATGGTTAACATTTTAATGCTTAGCTGAATATAAACTAGCATGTAAACTAAACAAAACTGCAATCAAGTAGGAGTGACAAATACTTTTTTTCTTTAATTTAGTAAATCCTTGTCATTTAGAGAAACTTAATGCTAGATTTAAGATTTTATGTGGACTAAGGGAGGATGAGGTATCCTTACTCTGAACAGTAACATGTGCAATGTGTATCTGTATAAAATGCCTGCATTGTCTGGTAGGTGTATAGTCTCTTGGCTCTTGTACACTGCCAAGACCCTAAAAATGTGAAGTGTCCTGAGTTTTTAGTTTTTTGACAGATTGGCAGCACTTACAAGGCTTATTTCCTTACACCTGGTAGCTGTAGGATAGCTGACACGTGTAGTGATTTAGTTATATTTTTTTATGGTATTCTTTTCTGTTCTGCCAAAACATGATAAATGGAATGAAGAAAACTGCTTTGTGCTTGTCGATGATATTTCTAAGCTTGTCCTTAACGGTCAACACAGAAAGTGGACTTCGCCAACAACATCCAGTTGTCTCTCACGTTAGCAGCCCTGTCAATTGGACTGTGGTGGACATTTGATAGATCACGAAGTGGCTTTGGTCTTGGAGTAGGAATTGCTTTCCTGGCCACATTGGTGTCACAACTTCTGGTCTACAATGGAGTTTATCAGTAAGTATTTACTCCTTTAAGGTTAAATGATAGTCTCCTGAAGCTGTAAGATAAAATCAGAATAACTGAAAGGGTGGAATTTGAAATGTCCTAATATTTAAATTTGGGGATTTGTCTCCTGGTTTTGGAGGATTCTGTATTGCAAAACATTAGTCTCAAACAAGGGTGTTCTTTTCCAGATACACATCTCCAGATTTCCTTTATGTCCGTTCCTGGTTGCCATGTATATTTTTTGCTGGTGGAATAACTATGGGCAATATTGGCAGGCAGCTGGCAATGGTAAGTTTGGAGGTTGATTGCCTCCAAGTAAAAGTTTTCATCTACACGTCACTCCTTCCTTCATATGTACCGAGCACCTTGTGGGTGTGGAGTAAGGTAGAAATCAGTAATCGTTTCTTTTTGATCTGGTCAGTGAGCTGTTAGTTCTGCTATTCAGATGTGACCTGAACCAAGTGACTCTTCTCTTTACTCTCAGTTGCATACTTTTAGTCATTTCAGGACCAGGAGGTAAGAAAGAGCTCTTCCTCATGTTTGGAGAGAAGTCAGGACATCCCTTAAGTATGAACTGCTCTTTCTGTTGCTCAGGTAGACAAAAATTGCAGCATGTGGTGTGGCCACAGAACTTAGGGCCCAAGCTTACCTGGGAGAAGGGCATGCTAGGCTATTTTATCACCTGTTTTGTAGAAGAATCCCTTCCATAGAAGTCTTTTTCATTAGTTACATAAGTTAATACTGAATTTTGTCAACTTCTCTTTTTCAGTATGAATGCAAAGTCACTGCAGAGAAGTCTCACGAGGACTGAGGAGAAACAATATGCACCTTTTAAACAGGAAAATATCTGACAAATGACTGTCGGAGGAGCATAAGGAACACTTGACTCTGAAATTGCCAAAATGCAATTTTTTTTTCCCTTGAGTGGTATACTTTACTGCAATCTGTGATTGCTGCTTCTTTAGAAACCTTGATGTCTGATTTTGATTACTGTGAAAGTACAATAGTATGCAATACATTTGATGATATTGGTTCAATTACAGGATTCATTTTTCCAAATCTAAACAGAGTTTACTGAATTCTTGTCTGTCCATAATGTTGCAGTGCCAAACTGAACCTTTGCACTATGTTTCTGTAGCTGAAACTTTCACTTTAGCTGAAACTGCTTCACTTTATCTTGAAAGTTTTGAGGAATTTGTCCTTAATAGCTCAGTGAAAGACAAGGAGGTTGAATTTAGGAATGAAGATCCTATCTTTCCATGGTGATAGCCCATGGGATCTTTTGAAATTCATTAATTATAGGCAAGTCTTGATGCAATAAGTAATTGATTTCTGTCAACGCACTGTATCAGTCTTCTTACATCACAGGTGAGGAAACTTCATGCAGATCGTACGGGTTATTGCTGTACCATTTCCTTTATCTGTGGTAATGCTCAGTGTCACAGGATACAGAAATGGAGACTGAGGCTGGAAATTCTTTGCTATTTTACCCCTGGTACAACCAGTATACATGTCTGTACGTGAATTTGTGTGGCCCATCATCAGATATGGATGGATTCTGAAACTGTTGTGTTGAGTAACGGGATACAATTCGGATCATCATTGTACAATCTCCTAAGCTGACCTGTGTTGATCCCTTATAAAAAGATAAATCTTTGGGAGTTTTTATTGTGGAACTTAATTCTGCTGAACTAAATCAGCCACTACCATACAGTGTCATGAACATTAACAATGTTACTCTCAGTAGTTCTTGTCTACTTCCTGCTCTGTTCGCAGGGATCAGCAGGAGGAGGCGAGGTGTGTTTTAGTTACAGAAATAGCCGCTGTGACTGTGGTCCTAGCAACCATAGATGAATTTGTTCTTGTAGCAGTTTTCTGAGGAAGAGAAATGCTGTTGCCCCTATTTCACAGGTGCCTGAGCTCAGAAAATCTGGCAGGACAGAGCTGAAATAGGCTGTGTGCTAATCGGTTCTCTCCTTAAGAAGAAGGATTTTAATGTGTGACCCATATTTGGGGACATATGTGGAATTTCCTCTTGGCTTTGCAGCTCCCTTTTAAGACCATGATAAAGGAACTCATGCGAGAAGGCAGAAAGTGTAGACATTGTGAACCTGTACCAGCGGTGAATTTGCCACGGGATGTCTGTGCTTTGTTTCCCCAACTCCTGTCCCTGTGTTGATGATGTTTTAATGTATTCATTTTCCTTTTTTGTCTTGAATTGCTGTTTTTTAAATCTGCCATGAAAGGTTTATAAGATATGTTACAGTCACCTAGGAAGACTGAAGTTGGTCCAAAGAACAATTAGATGTTTAGACAAGTTTTTATTAACAAATGTGTGCACACGTTGTACACAAAGCTTGAAATAGGCAATTCTTTTTTGGTCTTACATGCTTATCACTTCAGTCTGAAAAATACACAGTGGAGCGCTTCCAGAAGCATTGTAACGAAAGAGGTGGTTGCAAAAGGATAATCTCTTGAATGGAGAAGTGTAAAAATAATAAATAAGCAAATGATGCATTAAGAGCTTGGTTCCGCAGCTCAACAAAGTTCCATCAGCTTATCGTGGTTCCGTGACAATTCAGCGCCCGCAGCACACTTCCTTGGGTAATGTTCCAGGAACGCGCTTACAGCTGCGCTTTGCTTTGAGCAGAGGTAGGACATGTTGAAGTAGGTCTCTGACTAAAGATTTTCTTTTAATCAAACCATATGGCAATAAGAAGAGTTTTATTAATAAAACCAAGAAACTGTTGGGGCGCGAACTAAGGGCGAGCATCCTTAGGCAGGCTCTGGCATTTCACTGAAGAAGCTGTTGCCTCCCTCTCCGTGCAGTATTTGGCCTGAGCCGCCTCCTTTACTTAAACAAATGGCTTCAACCATTTGGTGTGCGGCGTGATGAGTCATCCTGGAATTATCAGGGCACGAATGGCATAAAAATTCAGGTGTTCCTTTAGGCGTTTCATAACTGCAGGGAATAACATGGTACCTCAGTAGGCAGTGTGCAGACTTGCTAAACGATTTACTTTCATCATGACCAATACACATACACAACTGGAGAGGAGAGGTTTTTATTATTCACTTGGTGGTAGAACTGCTTTTACCTGCCAGTCTAAATATTTACACAGAAAGCAGCCTTGTGTATGTTAAAATGTGCAGTGTGTGAGAAGTGGTTATTGTGCATCTGTGGCATCCCACTTTACAACACTTCGCACTCAGATGCATCCAAACCCGACCAGACTGCGCTGTCCACTAACGTCTGAATTTCATTTTGGAAATTTTGAGCATGTTGTGCGAAGGCGGCACTCATCCAAAATAAATTTGGGTGGAGTCCTTTATTATCTGTGTTATGTTATTTTTATCCTTATTTGACTAAAGCCGGTGAAAGATTCACTTCTTGGATGTTTTTTTGTTGTTGGTTTTTTTTTTTAAACTGCCTTGTAATTTTATGGCTGATGTGTTCAAACCTTGAAAAAGGTTTGCGATGAGAATGCTGACACGGCCTTAATTGTAGTGGTGTGAACATGCTGCTACTGTATAGCACGTAATGACATCATTAGACTGTCTTAAAAATGTTGTTCGATAGAGAATGAATAAGGTATATTTTAGATACAACTTTATAAGCACTATAACCTCTTCACTAACTGAGCATTGTAAGGTCTATGTTGTTTAAACTGGCAAATTGCTGTTAAAAGCAAAATGTGCATTAAATACATTTGCAACCTTGTTTGATAGATTTCTTCTTTCTTTAAGAAATTACAAGGATTTTTGCACAACCCTGAGTTGCCTTCTATCAGCAATCTCATACTAATTTTGGCCTTTGAGCCAGCATAGTGGTTGCACAAATGACATGTCTAGAAATATTAAAAAAGAAGCAGGCACAATCAAAGCAGTGATGATGCTATCATAATTATAATGCTGGGTGGCCTTGGAAAATTTGCCCTCTTGAATCTGCAGTGGGAATATTTGAACTCAGGGAAAATAAGGTAGATAACTTGAGTTGCAATATGAAAAAAAATTAGATTTAGATATGAATACCCCCTATGATAATGAAAATAACATGAATGGCACGGGATCCCATAATAGAGTATTTGTATTTATTGATGTTCTACTCTGCACAGGAGCTAAATGTTACTCTGGTGTTATAGACTGTCCGCTCCCAGTGCCCATTGCTATGTCTCACAAGAGATGTAACAAATAGAGGTTTAGAAACATGGTGGAAAAGCCTCCAGGCAGAGGTGGGGAGAGGTTCCTCAGCATTGGAGATGCAGCAGCCATGGGAGTCCCACAGCAGGAGAGCACAGTGTGGGGAGAAATGCAATGGAGAAGACCAGTGTTTGTGTTTGAATAGGGGCAATCTCCGAGCCAGAAATCCTAATGCGGCTGTCACGATGCAGAGGCCGGATTAGGCTGAGCGTCAGACCAGGCAAACTGGAGCCAAGGGTATGAATAACTGTAATTTTACCTGCTTGTAGCACTAAGTTCAGTCAAAAGCATGCTAGCAGAGCTGCTTGGCTGGAGATTTGCCTCTCCTTTTCATCTGCAGCCTTGCCATGAGAGCATCACCCCAGGGAATGGAAACTTCAGGCCCTTCCTGCCCAAGTCCAGCCGAAGAGTGTCGAACAGATCAACAGAGTCAACAGAGTGTTGCCCCTTTCAGAGAAACCATTCCACCTACCCGGCATCTCGTTCCTCCCTTTATAGTGTGACTGCTGTGAGCAGCTAGAAGGAGAGTAAACAAAGAAACTTTTCCTCTGCAGCTTCTGTACTTCTGCCATCTGGCTGGGAGCTGCCACGGGGACCTGTGGGCATCCACCAGCCTTCCCTTTTTATCTCTCCCAGCATGCAAGGAAGGGAAATCATTTTACCAGCTGCGTCACCCCAGACATTTTGCATATGCTTTTTACATTTTGGAGCAGCATTACCAATAATTCCTAGTGGCAGTGGATGAGTATAGCTTGTAGAAGTGATGTTTAATATCAAATACCATGCTTATAAACCCATGTGCACAGCTGGGCAGAGGGAAGGCCTGTCTCGCCGTGGGAATAGCCATCTAACGCTGTTAGTTTTGATGCCAGTACTAAATGCAAAGCATGAGTAATTTTGCAGCTTAATGTTCAGTACTAAACGGTAAATGAAAGGTCAGTCCAACATGTTAGCTGTCATGGAATAGTAAACACTACTTTAATTGCTCCTTGCAGCCAGCTTGGGTTTTTGGTGTGTCTGTTGTCATGTTTTGAGCAGCATGGTCCAGAGCTGTGTCCTGATTACCTCCCTCCGGTCAAATGACAAAGCCTTAAATTAAAGGATAAACTTTATGCCTGGGCTTTTCAGCAGCGTACTGGGAGGTTGTGCTTGGAATGCTTAAAAGCCTTGCTGAGGAAGAAGTAGGGGTTCTTGATCTGAGTAGTGCCAAAATCCTGGTTGAAGGGTAATTTGGCACTTTCTCGAGGTTTTCCCTTTCTTGCTGTTTCTGAAGTGCAGAAGTTTAGCAGCTCCTGGTGCACTTTCACGCTTCCTGTATTTTCCAGCGTGCCCAGCACTCTTGCAGGTAGGAACAATGTACACAGCTGAGACAGGGTATAAAGGAAAAGGACTGCTGCTCAGTTTCCCCAGGCCATGCTGGTTGAGAGCTTGGTGGTGCTCAGTGTGTCTCGTGTGTCACTCAGACACGCAACCTGCAGCATCCCTGGGTCCAAGTTGATAGGATTCGCTTCTAGAGCTGGCAGCAGTTCTGCCTTAGCTTCTGCGTTTAAAAACCTCTGTGCAGGCAGTGACGTGTCATGTTGTAGTTTCGCAGGGATACGTGCACATGCTGTGGAGCATTCATGGCAGGAAAGCCCATTGCTATGGCCCAAGGACTGCATTTTTATGAACTCCTTGGTAGAAATCCTGAAATGGTGCCTTTTAAGCAAATAGGGCAAATTATTTATTGAAAGAAAACCCATCTTTATACTTCCAAGGTAATTCTGCTATTTCTGTTCACTGATAGCTCAGTGTATGTTTCGTGTTAAGTGAGATAAACCCACATTTCAGTTATTTAATACTTTTTTGGTAATCAAACCTCAGAGCAAGATTTGTTTCATGCAGTTTTTCAGGGAGAACATGTGAACTAAGAAGAAAACTGGGGGAATAGGGTTGCAACTTAATTTACCCGATAGAAGTTATGCAAGGAGAATCTCCAACAGTTTGCATAATGTTGCAAGAAAGAAAAGGAGGGCAAGTGATGATTCTGATTTCATCCTGGGTTTCAAAACGAGAGGGGAAGGGGAGTCTTACAGACACAGTGCCTTTGTGTTCACTTGTTCTAATCATCACGTTATCAGCCCTGATCACCAGAGCGTGTTTTGGCTTGTCTGTTTTCCTCTAACCCAGCTGTTGCTTTCTCAGTAACTAGGGATGCCTGGGGTAAGCTTGGCCATGCCACCAGAGAGTTCATTGGAAAATGGCCTTAGCAGATTCTAGCTGAGGCTGACACGGTCCTTTTGAACTGTGAGAGAAAGCAGTGACTTGGCCCTTGGCACTTTGGTTGGTAAAGGTGAAGGATGTGGTTGCATAGTGTTCAGTGGGGGAGGAAAGTCCCTGTGAGGGCATTAAGGGCATGAGTCGATTATGGGTTCTAACGAGAAGCAAAGTCGTCCTCCTCTACAGACCAGCATTTCTTGACTCACGTGGTGAGACCTGCCCTCTGAGTGCCAAAGAGGGAAGAATATGCTTTTTCCCTCCTTACTCTTCCTTTGCACAAATACGTAAGGACAGTTAATCCCGTTCTTGGAACTGGGATTAATCGTAGGCTGGGTTAGCACTGAAAGACTCCACTGTTTTCTTTTTAAAAACAAATGCTTGTTCTGTGCTGCATGTCAAGTGCAATCACTGCTGAATGAACTGACGTGCAAAGCCAAGTTCTCAGCTGAACTGGCGTAGGTCCATCGATTTCAGTGGATATGCTGCATTTCATGCTGGTCTGGAAGCTGGCCCGCTGCGTTTGAAAGGGATGAAATTATTTAGACCTCACTTCTGTTCTAACCTGATACAGGTCAAAAAAATTAAATAAATAAAATTCCTACACTGTACAACAAGTAAGAGCAGCCCGCTGCAGGATCTGCCTTTCCCTCTTCTCTTCCACCGCTGATGAAAATTGTCATCATTTTCTGTGAGTTACAAAGTGTGCTTTTTATGTGGTATATCAGCTCTTTGGGAGGACTGACTTATAAGAATGAGATCTGGCAGATCAGATTAATGATGATGCAAATGCAAAATGTTGGCTGCTGATGAGCTTGTTGTCATAAATGCTTGCCATGATCTTGCTGTTTGGGTTGGTTTTTTTCTTTGCATTTTTTTGTCCAGTATTTCACTTGTAGGGAATTCAGCTGAGGATTTGTGTTGGAGCTGTGCCTGTTCTGATTAAAATGGAGAGAGAAATAACACTGCTTTGTGTGGTTTCAGACTCCTCTTACCAACCAGTTTCCTCAAATCAGTGGAACAAGCACAAATGCAACTGGAATAGTGGCGTGAAGAAGATGAATTGAAAGATCCTGAAGACTGATGTTTCAAGGACATCAATCGATGTAGTGATGTACCCACTACGGTGATAAGTGGTATAAGAAAGGATAGACATGTAGTATCGTGTAAGTAATAAATGTAGAAACGCAGTGCTAGAAAACAGTGAAGCCAGTAGAAATCAAGACACGTGCCCGTTCCTGGAAACATCTTTTTTGGATTTGTTCTGCAGACTTTGGTGGTTGCGCTGAGCTCTGGGACAGTGAAGAGCGGCAAGATGAGGGGGTCACTTGGTAAGCTGGCTAGAAACAAAAGGGAGCTCAGTTTAGATGTCAGGTCAGAATGCCCCAGATGAAGACAAATACCAGCAGTGTTTGTATAGCCCACACACACAGGCTCTTTGATTTTTTTTAAAATGTAGATTTATAAAGGAGAATCACCTTTAAGTACCGGGAGACAGAGCAGAGAGAGATATTTCAGGTTGCATTTGCACGGAAACCATGACCTCCGTGGGACTACACTGTCAGGCAAAAGGAAGGGTTGTTTTTTCAGACTCATGTGTGCCACTTTGCGGTGCTTTTTGGAAGCTCCTTAGTCCCCAAGTGCTTCTTGGGGTTTGAAAACCTCCGGGTTTCACCATTCTGGATCAGCTCACTGGTAAATGAGGATGGTTGTGTTGCTCCCACAACCTGTGGCTTGACAAATGTGATCCCTAAATCTGTTCCCAGGAAAAAATAATAAGCTTAGTTGTAGCAGGAGCAGTTCCCTGGTTCCCCCCTTTCTATGGCAGCATCAACGCACACATCAGCGCAAAGGGAAGGCCTCTTCTCAGCAGTGTTGTCTCCTCTTGCTTTCCACTGGCTGCAAAAGTGAGGTACTGGCGATGCCGTGCAACACAAAAGGGACCCCCACTAGCTACTGGACACCCCAAGACTCTCTTATCAGGGAAGTTTCAAAACTATGGGTGATAGTATATGCTTTCTGGCTTCATCTGAGTCAGCTTTTTATGGTATGCTTATGCCTTGATGAACTGTCAGACTTTGACAGTTTGTGGTTTCTAAGGTCACAGTAACAAATGAAACCCAGAGAGATGTGGGGGGGTCAGCTGGATAGCAGCCACGTGGCAGATTACTGAGGGATGTGGCACAGGAAAGGGACCATGCAACACATCTGATGTCTCTCTTGCATAGCTGCTGTGAGGCACCTGCTGAAATTTTGATGAGGAAGGACATAAACCACTGACGCTTGTATAGACAAATCTTTATGGGGTTTGATACCCTACCTAATGCTGAGTGATGTTAGAGGGACTTAATGGGTAGGAAAAGCCACTAGAACAGTGTTGTACTCGAACCCACATGGTGCAGAGTATCTGATGTGAGCAATGAAGATGAACATATGTTCATCACTTTGGCATCTCTTAAATTATTAAGGCCTATTCATTCTGCTATCTAAAATTCTTGAAAACAATGTCTTATCGCCCGCTGCACTGTTTCCCTGAGATGTCTCACAGTAATGTTTGTTGTAAGCACTGTCGCATCTTGGCGTTGATTAAAATGGTAACTTCCATCTTAATTTTCCCATGGGAAGAAAGTATTTTAGATATTGGTTTTCCTGCAGCTCTTCAATATCAGGCTTCTCCTCATCACAATACTATTTTTAATTAAATCTGCAGGCCCTTTGCCAGGAATTTGGATGTACAAAAAGGCTGATTAATGCCTAGGCACAGTACCTACGTTTAAAAAAGAAACAGCCTGCATTTTATTCTGACAGCCAGTTAACATCTAAAACGTATACCTCTAAACATTTACATATGTCCTTAGCTTTCAGGATGTCTTCATTGAGTTGATGTGCCTGAGGCCTGACATGAGTTGTTAGATGATGCCACCTCAGTTCCTGGGAGCAGGACGTGCATTTCTTTGAAGCCTGGATAGGAACACGAAGGGTCTGGGCCATGATCAGAGCTGAAAGGCAGCTGCGAGGAGAAGACGGAGACCCACCTGCTCTCCTTCATCCCCACCAGTTCAAAGGGAACCACTGAAGCTGTACTGGGAGCCAAGTGATAATTGTACAGTTTTGCTTTACAGTTAAACGAGTGTTGGGTAAGAAAAAAAGAGAAGAGTGGTTTCTTTTCAACACCGTCTTGTCAAAATGCCAGCCGCCACTTGTTTTTGACATTTTCAGCTACTGTTAAATAATAGTCTTGCTTCTGTCACTGCTAATGTTGACTTGAAGGCAGTTGTGCATTGCTCAACTCAAATGCTAAGCAGACAGATTTGGGTCTTGACAAATATTTTCCGGGCTTGCCCAAGGCAAGTAAAAATGAGCTTCTAGTTAATCGTTTGTTTTAAAATTCAAATCGGTGAAATAGGCAATTAAAAAAATGACAATTTTCATCAAAATTTGCAAATTAAATGTCTCTTTGCAGTCAGAGCGGGTTCAAGAAACTGCAATAGATAATTGCTATTTGAAATCAGTGAAGTATCCAGCATTTTAGGGCCGCGAGGACTGTGGCTGTTCTGCCTTAGTAAGCCTTGATTGATTTGGTAAATAAGCATTTCAACTTCTCTCTTTAAAATAAATAAGCAATTTTACTGCTTTATTGCTTACCCCTGTATGGGAGGTAAACAAGCTCTCGAGCAGTAGCCCCATAATATCACGAGCCCAAGTGCCATCTGTCACCGAGAATTTTGTCCCTTTATGCACAATAGCTTCTTACGGCATTAGGTCCGGTGTAGGTTAATTGATTAGCAGAGATCCTCCTTTCAGTTGTTCCTGCTTTTCTTCGCTAAAGGACCATATCTCTCATCTCCATTTCCTTTTCTCTCTCCTGTATTAGCATACTAATCACACTGAACTCCCACTGCTAAAAAACTCCATCCTTTTTTCTGCGGGAGGGAGGGGAGGAGGAATGAACTGCTATTTCCTGAGAGATTTGCAGATGCTGTTTTATGACGGTTAGACGGAGGAAAAGAAAAGCAGAAGCGGTGGCAGAGGCCAGCGATGCGCTGCGCTGGCTCTGGTGTGCCAGTGAAAGCTGAGACTATAGCTGCTTAAATAATAAACACATTTGAGAAGCGCTATTAAAATACATATCAAAGACGGAGTTGCTCGCACATCTGTTTCTCCTCGGGTTTTGCCACAGCGCTCTACATTTGTTTTCTCTCCAGCTGTTTGCACCTGTCTGTCTGTCAGCGGTAATAACGCGATTTTCGGTGGGTTACAGAGCTGACAGCAACATGAAAGCGTTCTCCATTTTTTGATACAAGAAGCTCCTCTATCAAAACGAGAAGAGGGCTCAGTGAACAAGGATATAACCCTTCAGAGCAGTATAGGGGGTTTTGTTGGGTTGGGGTGGGCGGTTTTGTCAAACTACAGAGAGTTGGATTTGTGTCGTGCAGCTGAACTTGAACTAGAGGAACCATCCTACCATGGGCAGCTCCCACTTTGCCTTTGTAGTTCTCCTTTTATTGCTGACATGTCCTCAGAAGCTTGCGTGTGCAGGGTGCTCCGTGTGACGCTTGTTACCCAACCTCATCAAAAGCATGTGCTGTGCGTTGAGGACACACATCCAGCCATGATATCTTCTTTACTTACCTCTTGAACTAGCACAATATTCACTGGGCTGCCCAGAGAAAGCAGGTTATGCCTTTCCTGTGGCCTTCCCAATAGAAGGACTATAGGCAGTGCTCAGCTGTCTTGGCACCAAAGCCAATGGGACAGGTCCTCAACTGATGTAGACTGGGAGCATCCGTTCTCTGTGCCTGTTTACCTAATGCAGGGAAAAAACCAACCCCCCTTTATTCCTTTTGGCCTACAGAAACATATCCCGAGACTTAGGGCAAAACCTTGATGAGCAACACCAGAATCATCTCAGATAAGGAAGAACTAATGATGTAAGAGTGTGTGTTAGCAGTAAATGTGCACTCTTTGCCCACTCTTAGTTTTCTGGCTGGGGTGCTACAGGCACAGGCTCAAGGCTATTGAGCCCATATTTAGTCTTCTGTGCCACCTTCTCCTGCGATGCAGCCCATGGGTGAAGAAGCTGTGGGAATGTGTTTCCATCTGTAACCCTGCTGTCAAGTCCTGAGGAGAAAAATGCCTGTGAACTTTGCAGGTCTTTCAGCGCAGACAGTCTTGGCCACCTGGGTGAAGCCAAGCTAGCACTCAGACATGTTTTGTCAGGAACTCACTGGGTGTGAGAGGTGTGGCAAATAGATATCCCTTTCACCACGGTCTTATCTCCAGGTTTAGTTCATCTTTGAGTGACAAGTATGTTTTTGTCAGCTATTTCAAACCAACAGTAAAACTGTTGTCTTCTGAAGGTCCTAGACAATGATTTTTGGCCACTTTGTTCTTCTATTAATGAATGAACTGGCTAGATCTCCAGAAATGCTAACTGGCATCAAAATTTGCAACCAGGGGACCAAAACTGACCTTTTAATAAATAGCTTTCAAATTCTGAAACTACCATCTCGGTCATCTATAGGAGGATGTGGAAGTATGAACCACATCATGGCCAGCCCAGTCCCATGGGCCGCTGCTCGAAGAGCTTCATGGATGACACTCAGTCAGATGGTGAGGGGGATGCAGGCTTCCCCAGGAGGCCAGCAGCATTCCTGGGAATGATCCCAGTCCGTGAGCGGTTAATGCAAATTTGTTGCAGCCTTAGCGCCTGCCCTTGGCACAGGGACTTCATTTCCCCACCCAGATTCCTTGTGCAATGCCTGTTTATGCAGGCTTCCTGCAGGGATGAAGCATTTGACCCATTGTGCAGGACCAGGCGTGAGGGGAGGGATTTCCCAAAGCACTCTGTGCTGGCTGAGCTCTTCTGCCATTAAAGCAGTGGGGGGCCGGAGGGCTCATTGTTTCCAATGAGAGAGGATTTAGGCCAAGACTGAATGCTTAAAAAAAAACCCAATCCCCCCCAAAGATCTGCAATAAGAGAAAATTGAACCCAACTGTAACTCCAAAATGTTACTGCATGAGACACCCTCGTACTTTATGTTTGCTGGAGGAGCACCACGGGTTTGGGGAAACCTTTTTGCATGTTTAGCTCATGCTGGAACATTTTCCAGTGCCTGGGGAAAAATCCAGAGGTGTCAAAATCCACTGTCACCCCCCGAGTCAGCTGTCCCGTGTTTTATGTGCTGTTGGTGCTGATGGGTATCCTCTCCAGATTAGAGCTCCCGGTAACTCTCAGAAACTCAAATATTGTGCAATTACAGCCAGGATGTTAAGGGAGCAGAATGTCCCTCTCTTAGCAGATGGCTGCAGCCTACAACGTCCCATAATCACAACATAAAATATTACTAGTTTTGCATGCTGTGTTTTGGAAAATATGCCAAACTAGTTAGGTTTTATAGGATCAGAAAAGTTTCTTCAGTAGGAAATGATTTGTTTGGAGGGTTTGCCTTTGGGACTCTGATTCTCCCCTCTCCCCTCTCCCCTCTCCCTTCTCCCCTCTCCCCTCTTCCCTCTCCCCTCTCCCCTCTCCTCCCCTCCCTTCCCCTCCCCTTCCCCTCCCCTTCCCCTCCCCTTCCCCTCCCCTTCCCCTCCCCTTCCCTTCCCTCCCCCAACCATACCTGTCTTCAGTCTGCAAGTACAATGGGTCTCTAAACAGGGCGATGTCACAGAGGTACCCTGGATAAGACCATGCTTTGCTACAGCAGGGTGTGAGAGTTTAGAAAGGTTTTATAAACCTATTTGGACTGAGTGATACAGCATCACTTCGGAGGCCTTTGCCCTGGGAAAGTCGCTGGGTTTGGGCACTGTCAGGACAGGAGCCTATAAGGAGACAGTTGGGCTGATGTGACTTTAGCTGAGCATTGTTCTGCTGCCTCTGGGCGATTCTCCTGGATGATAAATGATGCTGTACATGGAGTGTGCAGGGAGGAGCATCCTTCCTCCTGCAGACAAATTACTTTCTGGTTTCTGCAGGCTGCATGGTTGTGATTCCCTGCCCACCCCCCACCCCCCGGTGTAATCTGTATTGGGTGTAACGTTACATAATAAGCGATTAAAGACCAGTGATGACTAAGAAGGTAAGCGATCAAGTACTTTACCTGAGACACATGTACACATCATTTATCTCACTTTTCTCACAGAAGAAATTAAACCAGTTTCCTTAGCTGGAAGTCCAAGGCAAATGAAATCCTGGATGGGATTGAGTGTGGATTCTTCTGCCTTGTGTTCTCCGGGAGATGCTATTCAAATGTGGGGATAGTGGAGGTGAGATCGGCCCACTGAATGGCTCTCATCAAGTCCCAGTCCATATGGTTTCTCTTGTGGAGAGAAGAAATCAGACCAGTTGGGTTATTCTAGAGATGGCAAATCATGGTGAGGAACTTCCCATACCTGATAGAGAATTGCCTGGTCAAAATATTCTCTTGTCCTAGATGTGAATGAGAAAATGCCTGGTTTCTGCCGTGGCAGCACCTGTAATTTGTATCTAAATCATTGCTCCGTTACACTTCCCTTGTTATGAATATCTAAGTCCCCAACAGCCTGGTGATATAAATGGGAAGCTGTAACAACTGAATGGAGCAAGAAAAATAACAGGAGAGATGCCTTGGATGAGAGAAAATGAAACCTTTGGTATAAAAATGTCTTGACTATAAGCTGACTGCACTATTTACCTCTGTCTGTGGGCAGGGATAAGGATACTCCCATCCAAGCCCCATTTCCTGCCCTCTCCTGTTACTACTCAACTGTTCCTGGAGTTGCTTTGGAAAGCATAAATCTGCATAAAATCAACTAGATTAATCATCAACACCTCTGTTCTCCTTGGTGGGACATTCCCAAGGTTGGCTAGATACCCTGAAGTTTCCTCTTCTCCATACTTCGCCAAAGCCTTTGTAAATTTAGCCTCAAATCCAGCAATTTTCCAAAACAATGACTGCAGCACAGCTGCTGTCCCAGCTCCTCCATAGTTTTGGGATGTGCAGCGACTTATTCACGCATAGGTAGGAGAAATCCACGCCAAGCAGCGGGGCATTTAAAAAGAGCATTCATATCTTATGTTGTTCAGGGTTGGTTTTTTTTAATGTGTAATGAATTCTACATTTCCAGCCAAATATGGAGCATTCAGTTTGCTCATCACAAAAGCCACCAGCACAGCTTGCAACTGTCACCCTGCCTCGTGTGACGGGGAGGGCTGTAAATAACCCACAAGCCAAATTTTGAGTGAACAGCGTTTATGTAAGGCTCTGCTATCCAACCACAAAACATCACTGCGTGAAGGAGAGAGCTCAATGTGGAAGACAAGCAGGACAAGACACTTCATGCCTGGGCAGTAACAAATGTATTAGAAGTGGGGTCAGGCCACAGATGCCCAATAGCAATTGAAAAATTTCCAAAAAAAATTCCAGTATTTCTGTTAGATTGAGGTTTCAAAACAACTTTGGCCTTCTGTAGCATGTCTTAGAGGAGGGTGTGTGATTAAATACTTTTTCCAGGCTCTGCAGCACATCCCCTGGACATCTTTCCCCCCACAACGCCGATGCTCTGATCGTGGCGTGCCTGCAGTGCTTGGTGAGCAGAGGTGCTCAACCACCCGTGCTTTTGCTCCACTAAAATTTCATTCCACTTGGCCTGAAATATGAAGTGTTAAAAACTGCCGTTTCCCCTCCTTCCAGTTTGCATTCCTGAGGGAAATTTTGGAAGCCATCCAAAACCAATTGAACACAAAGATCCCGTGGCAGAAGAGCACGGTGCAGGCAGCAAGGAACAGGCTGTGCTGGGAACGCCTGGGGTTGCCGAGGCAAGCACGGTGCTGGCTGTGGGGAGAGGACCAGCTGCACCATTTCCTCTGCCATCATCACCCACACCTACAGTGCATTTTTTTGTCCTCTCTGTCATCCAGAGTCAGATGATGGGGTCGCAGATTTGGGCTTCTGGGGAGAAGGGGTCAACTGCCCACGGCCTGGTGCTGGGGAATGGTCAGAAGGGCAAGAAGAGGGAGCAGGATATGGGAAGAATTTGTCCTCCCTACTTTGACCACGGGCATTCAGAGTGCAGGTCTGTTCTCCCTCTGCACAGCATCCCCTCACTTCCACTAGGAAACATGACCATTAGTGCAACGGCATCACACTCTGCTTCAGAAGTGCTGTTCCCCTTATGCGTGCTAAGAAATCATGTTGGAAAAAAGAATATGCATAATTTAAAAAGAAAAGTGCATATAAAAAGACCAGGAAGCAACAAGTAGCAGCATCAGCAGACTGAAATGCATGGGCAGGGCTGTTCAGAGGCGTACACAAAAACGCACTCTGGTGACTATGTCCTTGAAGAGCTTGTACTGGATGTTAAACTAAACCTCAAAAAGGTCACAAGAAAGGTGGTAGTCAAAGAAGCATCCATATGAGGAGATGGCAGAGGCTCAAGGGTGTCAGGGTCAGACAGACAACGTTTGTCCCTCCTGCAGAGGATGCTGAGTCTCATTTTGTGTATTGAGGGTCCATCAGTATCAAAGGCACTTAAGGCAGATGCATGGCTGGAGTCTGTGTCCAGCTTCAGCTCTGTCCTTCATGCTGTATACATGGTTTTCATACCAGAGGAGAGATCAGGCAAGTTTTAATCACTTTTAGGGACATTCAGTCGCCATAACACTCTTTTGGACTCACTCCGGGGCCAGCCCTGGCCTCCACTACAGAAGACGGGCTCTCATGTAAGTCATCTCTCCTGTCTGCCAACCCCATACTGATGTCTCAGTCACCCAGAACATCCCAGCTGGGACTAGCTACTTAGTTTCAGCCACAGAGTTTCATCCTCTGGTCTTCAATGCTTCCACACACACATCGGCAACCTGTGCCTTGTCTAGAAAGCTTCTGAGAAGGGAAATTCGGTAACAGTGAGGAAAAACCTCAGAATCTTCTGTGCAAGAGAAGACAACACACCCAGATACTAAGATAAGGGGCTGTGTTGTTGATCAGAAAATGGCAACACTGGATCTGGGTGTAATGACGTTCCTCTGTTTCTCTCCTGAATAATGCATACCATGACTACCTGGAAGGACATCACTAGGGCTGTGCCAGACAAAAGCTTGGCATGGATTTGGATGAAATTTAAACATTTTAGGCTCAAGAGTCACGATGCTTTGCATTCTCTTTCATCCACGCTTTAACAGAGCCTTTTCTCCCTGGGACCTGGCCATAGGTTCAGTTTCCTTGCTTGAGGCACACATGAAACGCCATGAGAAACCCTGCCCTGGCCATTTTGCAACACGGAGGCACAACACTCCTTTCAGCAGCAACACCAAGGGAAACTTCTTAGAAAGTTTTCTCTTTTTTCCCCCTCAGAGTTTTCACTGTACCACCTCCAAGAAAGCTCTGCCTTGGCTCTGTTTAGCTCTGCCATGCCTCAGCTATGTGATATATCACCTGCTTCAGGGTGTCTTGTTCACAACATGGGCAGTTTTCTTTTTTTTCCTGGCAGAAACATCTACCTGGATGTGATGAGGACGAGGGACGAGGCCCTCAGAGGTGGACACTTCAATGCTGCAGAGCCAGTGCATGAGCTTTTGGAGGCAGTAAGTCCTGAAACATCCACGAGCAGAATCGTTCAAGCTCAGGATGCTCATTGTGCAAAAAGAGAGGGGGTGTGTTTTTCGAGGGAACCGAAGGACATCTGGTTGGTACCTCCCAGCAGAGCCTCAGCACTGGTGTGGGATGTCCTGGGGTGCCTGCGGTGGGCTGGGAGCAAATAATGAACTTCTCAGGACTTTTAAACTGAAAAAACCAAAAAAACCCTAACCCCTACATGGGCAATGCACTGCATGGTTTGTGACAATTCTCTACAGCCTGAGCTCTTTTCCACAGTTCAAGTTGCTTCCTCAGACTACACATTAAAAAACAAGGATCATGGAATTTAAACTGCTTTTATCTTATTGATGCTGTCTGTTATTTTATGCATCTGAAGTATTCGGAGATACCAGTAAGCCTAGGTTTTACTCCAGCTTGTCCCAGTGATTAACGCATTTTTGAACAAGTTCATTTCTTTTAAAAAGTGTTTTTAATTTAAATGAAATTGATCTTTACAATCGAATTGGAACTACCTGTTCCTATCACCCAGATCTAATCTGCTGTCAAGGGCTGTAGAATCCAACTCATTTCTAAAGCAAGGAAGTCCTGCAGATTAAGTTTTTTAATCACTAATAAATTTCAGTTTACTTCTACTCCTGAAGTGTTCAGCTTCAGCTCGCAGCAACAGGACACTTTGGTACCCCAGCCTGTTAGCCTAAAGAGCCCTCTGCTGTCAGAAATGTCCTGTTCTGCAGACAACATCCAAACTATCGCTGATTTTTCCTTTCACTAAATTACCTGGGCTGAACTTTGCACTACAAATTGGACCTTTCCCAAACACTGAATCATTTCCACAGCTTTTATTTTGGAATTGATTTCAGGCTGCCCATGTGGATTCGCTCTGTTTGGTGGGCAGGGAGCCCCAACCCCTCTCTGCGAAGGCACAGGTAGAGGAGGAGGAGAGTGGTGATGGGATGGCAGCTCTGGCACTGCTGGGCTTCACTGTCTCTGTCACCCAGAGGCATTTTGGTACAACAGTCCCAGTGGTGAGCATCAGTTTGGGATGGGCAAAGGAAAAACGTCAACCCATCTCAAGCATCAAGTGGTCAAATCCCATCAGTCTCAGCTCTAGGTCCATGGTCAGCTTGAATAACATCTACCACGGTCCTCACCCCCATTTTATGGAGCCTATGTGTGAGTGCCCATGTGTTGTGAGGGCAATTTGGCTGTCTTAAAGGAACCTGCTCTAGGAACACATTATTTCTGAGCAAAATGGGCTGGTTCAGCAGCAAAAGGTGCCGAATCCAATAGGAATAAAGGAGGCATCTCAACTGGCCACGGTGCTGCTGGTGGGACATCCTCCAGCCCACCTGCCAACTGGGCTCATTGTGTACCAGGGACATAAAGCTAAGAGGCTGATAATCATAGAATCAAAGAATTGTAGGGGTTGGAAGGGACCTCGAGAGATCACTGGGTTTAACCCCCCTGCCAAAGCAGGGTCCCTAGCTCATATGCACAGGTAGGCATCCAGACAGGTCTTGAATGTCTCCAGAAATGTTTGAGGCTTGCAATTTCTTCAAGTGTTATTTGCATTTATTTAATTACTGATTGTGCATTTTGCCTAAAGGAATCACTGATATACTTTCAGCAATGGCAATTGCCTTGCAGCCTAAAATTTCCCCATCTCTCCCTCCTTGTGTAGCTACAGTTGCTGCCAAAGCACTGTCCAGCAGCCCTGCAATCAGTGAAACCTTTTAATCTAAAAATTAGTGATGGAGGGGAAAAAAAGGTGTTCTGAAGCACCAGGCACTTTCTTAGATGAAAACCTCTGCTCTCCTTTTTAACAGGAGTGTGGAAATTGGTGGCACGTGGATTCCTGGCATGTGTTTCCTATCACAACATCACTGGGAGAAGTACAGAATAAATGAAGGGGAAATCATTTATTGTGGGGCCTTAAAAAAACCTGGTCTGGGGCACTTTTCATACCTTCTTCAGTAGCCACACGTGAACACACCGCGCAGACAGCGTATAGTCTGTGAGGCAATCAGATGCTTATCTCTGATCCCCACCTGGCCTTGGGGGACTGCTGGCAGGCTGAGGGCTAGCCATGGGGGTTTGTGGTGTCACCTCCTCAGGAATTTGGGGTGCCTATATCTATCAAGAGGAGTCTCAACTTCAGTGCTCTGAAACTAGGTCCTGTGAGTGCCGGAAAGGGAAATTCCCCAGGAAATGCTCCGTGAGCTCGACGTGCAGATAATTTTGGAATAATTTTTAATAGAGTTGAATGTAGTTCTATCCCTGCACGTGACATCTAACAATGGGGGTGAATCACCAACTTCCAAACCTGCGAATTCAGCCCTGACACGGTTCCATGCATCACCCCCAACTGGTGTTCACCTCAGCACAGGCACATGAGCTGCTGGGGTAGAAGCTACAAATCATCCCACCTGGGCAGCCCATGCTTAGATCCAGTCAGAGAGACACTGACAGACTCCAAAGATTAGGAAACACAGGGAGCATGCTAAAAGCTCAGTAACTTCTGGAAAGGTTTCTTTCTACAGGATTTTTTTTTAGCACTCATGAAACTTCTGCGTTCCTGTTAGGGTTAGCCTGGGCAGATCCAAACAGTGAAACTTTAATATTTTCACGTCAAAAATGATTTTGCTAAAGTTCACTTTCCCCGTACTCCGACTTATCGGCTTCAGTTGTGGTGGTGTGCATTTCAGCTGAAGTTTTATTACATTACGTTGGCAGCACATTATGTTTTTTTACACATGGATTTGATTGAGAAATGAAACTGGAATAAGAATGAGGTAGCAGCAGCATCTGCTGGGAGACGCAGCTAGTGCCGGTGTCAATCAATCTGATTGATTAAATATGGTGGCACGCAGTTTTATTAAAACAAAATGCTCTCCCTGAAGAAGAGCATTATGCCAGTATAATGCACCGCGTTCCTAAAGAGTGCTACAAAGGAGGTGGTCTGTTTGTGAAACGCAATACTTGTAAATAACTGGAAAGAACCAAGGAGCTCGAATTACATTTGGCTGCTGGTGGAAACAGCTATTTTATTGTTTTGGCATGCAGTAGCTGGTATTGTTGTACTGGCAAGATCAGCAGCGCTGATGGAAGTTTAATTATTCCGCGGGACCACAAAAAGCTTTTACGCTCTTACTGACGTTATTAAACTGGTCTGAGACTCTAAAGTGCTCGGTGGCTTGTGACCAGGGTGTCCGACAGACCAGCCAAAGGCTTTAAATGGACCTACGCTGTGGGCACGCTGTGGGCACGCCGGAATTAATTTCCCGGTAGCTTCCTGGCTGTCTCTTTGCAGGGATGGGTGTTTGCGAGGTCAGCCTGCGCCTGGGAAGCGAGTTCCTCTGGGGATGGAGGGTCATCAAAGGCTCAATTACCTGCCTTTCCAGGTGCCAGGCGCAGACGTCTTCAACTAGCCTTCTCTCTTGCAGAAAGAAATAGGATGTGCGGCAACTCCACCCCGAAATACAGCTGGTGGCAAAAGAAACCATTTCATGGTGCATTCTCTGCTCTCCCCAGGGAAAGGTCAAGAGAAACAATGAGTCACATTATTTGAGAAGTGCTTAGAGGCTAAAGCAATAGAGAATTTAGGATACAATAAATCTCTGCGGTGTTTCCTATCCACCTAAAATTATGGCTTCTGCCGAGTATCTTAAAGAGTCGGCAGTAGTTTCACACTGCCTTCAGTAGGGCTGAGGTTGCACCCACTTCAGCTATATTCTCCACAATAGGGTGAATTATGAAAATTCTTAACCAACATTGGTATTTTTCTGACTTTCCTCTGAATGTAGACATTCATAATTTAACCCAGGTTTCTCTTTGCTTCCTTCAGCCTCGCCAAATGTATCCAAATAACATTCACTTCACTAAATAATATGAATAGACATCTGCACCAGAGAAGAGTGCTGCATCCTGCTCTGTACGTGTGTGATGGTTGGGAATCAACCAAGCATTTGCTCCAGGTGGACATGGCAGTGCCAGAACAGATTAAGAGGGTGTTTCTGCCATCGAGGCTCCTACCACATGCCTGCATCCAGGCAAGCAAATCACAGCAGAAAGATGCCCAATATGGAAACTGTAATAGAGCAACAGTCTGAAAAACTCATTAACTGGTGCCATTCCTGTGCTCATCATCGAGCTCTCTGGGCCCTTTGGGCCCTGCGAGTGAGAAGCAGTGGGTCCATGGGAGGGGATGGGAGCAGTGGATGTCTCTGAGGGGATTTGCAATGAGAAAGGAAAATAGCTAGGAGAGAAAAATTAGATGGGGAGAGAACAAATTTGTACAGGGAACAGAATCATAGAATCGTAGGGGTTGGAAGGGACCTCAAGAGATCATCGTGTCCAACCCCTCTGCCAAAGCAGGTTCCTTAGGACAGAACGCCTCATTTCCAAATGGGAAAGGATTAAAGGGAGAGTTGTACATGGCAGACATTATTAGTTTGATTTCAGAAAAGGGTGAAATGCATACAGTGACAGTCACAACATAGCATCACACCTAGCACAGCTTAGAGGAAAAGCATAGGAAATATTGGGTTTCAGTCCATTCCTGTTCATTTTTACTCTTGGGATGAAGTTTCCAGCCCTCCAGGTCTCTTCTTCTCATTTCAGTGCAATCATAGAATCATAGAATGGTCTGGGTTGGAAGGGACCCCAAGGATTATACAGTTCCAACCCCCTGCCACAGGCAGGGACACCAACCTCCAGGCCTGGATCTACACAAGGTTGCCCAGGGCCCCATCCAACCTGGCCTTGAACACCTCCAGGGACGGGGCATCCACCACCTCTCTGGGCAGCCTGTTCCAGCATCTCACCACTCTCTGTAAAAAACTTCCCCCTAATACCTAATCTGAACCTTCCTTCCTTTAGTTTTAACCCATTCCCCCCTGTCCTGCCATTGTCTACCCTTTTAAAAAGCTGATTCCCCTCCTGTTTATAAGCTCCCTTCAGGCACTGGAAGGCTGCAATTCCGTGTCCCATTTTGTTTCCTTAGGAGGATGGAGCCTGTTCACTGCACTATGACATGGCAGCACCTTCAAGCCCCTGTAGCTGCTCCCCGAGCCCCGCTCTACCCTTTAGCCATCTAATTCAGGGAGATACCGAAGTGGGTGCTTAGAATGAAAAACAAGCTCGGCAGAGAATCCCAGCATGTTTAATGTGATGGCTTCAAAACGACGTGCGTACAGATGGCTTAGACAATAACTGTGTTGAATTTTTAATGGCAGATTTGGAACTATTTTTAAGAACCTACTGTTATTTCTCCTGAGAGATCTTTTCTTAGCAATCTAAGTAGAAAATAATAATGAGGGGGAAAAAAAGAAAAACCCTTTGCTAGGCAACCTCTTCAACATGCAGATGGTTTATGCAGTGACACTTCTGCTGAGGCTAATCTTTCAGGATTGAGATATTTTCAGAAACATCCATTTGTGGGTTGGTTTTTTTTTTTTCTTTACTCACAAAGACTCAGCTTTGTATACAAATCTTTTCTCCATCCCCACCCGCTTATTTGGAGGTTTGAGGCTTTGCTAACAACTTTTTGCATGAACAGACATCTCTGTTGTACTTTGCAGACCTCAGAAATGTAGCTAATGATGGTATTCGCATCAATGCATACTTCATCTACCTCCAGCTTTCAATCCTTCCCTGGGGCCCATTGGCTTTCTCAAAGGTTTGCCACCACCTTGCATTATCCCAACTTGCAAAATTATCCCAGCTTAGAATTGGTCAGAAGATCATCAGAGCTCTGATCTTACCATTTTTACAAATGGAGGGGTGATTTATTTTCTGATATCCTCTCTGAAGTCATTCTGAGCATGTTGGTCTTTGGCAGGTAACTCACCCATTTTTACTTTGAAGTTTGGCTCCTTTCATCCTCATTTATCTTCTGTACTTCCCACTTTGCAGGAACTTTGGATGCCCCTTGGCTGGGACACTTTCTAGTTTTTTGTGCTAACATTGTCACCCTTTCCTGATGGAGAAACCCAAAGGCAACACAATCTCTGGATTTATGGTTAACATGTAAAGAAAGGAAAGCAGTGGGGGATGAGGGGAAAAGCCTCAGGGCTGTAATACAAGCAGAATTCAAGGATAGCCACTTCAGGGTTTGTTAGGACTTAAAGCAAACGGAGGGACACCAACCCTCATGATGTTCCCTGACGATCACATCAGGGTTTGATTTCATGCCAAAATGCCAGGCTGCACAGGAGCTCAGGAGTGTGGGGGTATCCTGTGTGGGTTTCTCTGCAGCAAGCACCTGGAGTGGTCTAGATGAGAAAAATCACTTCATAATGACTTAATAGCTGATAAACACACATCAATATTTAAGAAACATGGAGTGAACTGTAACATTTCCTAAAACATTCCAGAACAGACTAAACATTGCTGCAGGCTTGAAAATAGCCTGACTGCTTAACCCATTTTAAAACCTTTTTTATTTAAATCTACATTAATCTCTCAGTTTTACTGCCAGAGATTCGTAGGTACAAATGTTAGCTCAAAATTCTCATTAATATCTACCAAAGTGCACAGCAGTACTTTGATGCACACTTTGACGCATCTGCAAATGCTGGTGTGGAAAGGACTTAAACTTGCTGCTCCCCATGGGATTTTAAAATCTTGATAGCTAGTGAAGATTAATTTACATATATTTAAATATATATATATATATATATATATATATATATATGTAAAATGTAGTGCTTGTGCTTATTCTTCTGCTCAGGAGCAGACCTATGTTCACTGATGTAGGCAGCAGCCACTCTGGAGATCCTCACTAAGTGGGACCTACTGACTTGCATGGTCAGGATTTTTCATCTTATGGTCTGAAAAAAAACCCCACTGTTAGGTGAAAGCATAAGGCTATTAAGTACTTGTGTAGGTGAGCCCTGCCACGTCAGAAGTGCTTTTGCTGGGCACAGTGGACATCAATTCCTCCTTTTGCTCCTCAGGACTCAGAAGCTAGCTCTTGATAAGAAAAATGCCCTTGAACAATGCAGTAGGAGGGAAGAGACCAGCTGGAGCTCTGCTTTGTGGTTAGTTATATTTTGGAATCCTAAGTAGCTGTTTGCCTATGTCTATATTCATTAGGCAGGGATTTAAAGTAAAAAGTACACCATTCATTATTGTTACCGCAGCACAGAGCCCTATGGGGGGAGCCCCAGCTACCCCCATCAAATAATGCAAACCGAGTGAACAAACAACCAACATAATTTACTGTCAACTTCTGTAAGAACATGGGAAAAAAAATCCCCACAGTCCAAAATATTGTGGGTGGTTTTAACAACGTTGTCCACAGTGCATGAAATGCAATATTTTGGGGGTAGTAATTGCCGTTATTTAAACCTCAGAAAGCCGCAGATTTATATTTGTTCGGTTTCCCTTTAAGCTGGATAATAAATCTGTACAGTTTCTTCTGGGGTTTTTTTTTTGGTGTGTGTGTGTGTGTGTGTATGTGTGTGTGTCTTTTTTTGTTTTCAAGAAAGACTCCTGAGTGGATACTGTCTGCCTATACTGTTCCATTTTGGGGGGTTTCAGAAGTCACGGGAAATATTTTAACTGCTGTGTTGCTCTGCGTGGAGCAAATTGTGTCTTTAGACATGCTGTACTGTAATTACTGAAGGGAGCATCACAGATACATATGCAGAAAACAGCAGTCAATTTTTGACTCAGAAGATAATATACCAACTGTGTATTAAGTTTAATGTAGATTAATGCGAGTTGCTTTCCTTTGCATGTATGTACACAGGTACAAATAATTAAGATTAATTCCACTAGATATAATGGCCTTCACTGTGCACGGTGCCATAAAATTCTTCTTTAATAGCTGTTAATTGGATGTATTTGCTTTGATGGTAAAGTCCTGATTAGTCTTGTTACCCTACAACCCCTTCCCCCTCCCTTGGCTCACTTTTGTGCTTAGGAAAAGATTTATAATAAGGGAATCACAGCTCTGCAGTTTATTAGCAAACAATCAATACACGTTTCTGTTTACATGTAGCAGAGGTTCAGCTAAACAGGGGCTGGTCTGCATCATATTTGGAAAGTAGAGATGATGCACGTTATCATTTTTGTCTTCTTTTCCCCATGCGATGTTTTTACAGGTAATAACTCAGGTTTTGTCATTTATTTATTTATTTAATTAATTAATTATTTTCAATCTCAGTTTTCTTCTTTTGGCTTCTGCATTGAACCTGCTGAGCTGCTCGGTGGTAACAGGAGAACCACAGTATCTTCAGCGAGCGCTAGCACCAGGATGTCAGGCGTACAGCTGGAGTTGGGAACTGGTTTCACACGATGATTCGGTGTGTTTTTTCTGGAAAACAGTCAGTAATTATTTTGCCATCTCTGGTCTCTGAAATACAGTAAGCCTAAACATAAGGCACAGGGACTTCCATGTGTGCAAACCAGCACATCTTCACAGAAATCTGGGTGGATATTTCATTTGTGCTGAAGTCCCAGCCCTATTTTTTCAAGTGGCTCGTTTTTAGTGATGATACTTTACATCTGTTATCTCCCAGGAGCACAGCTCGTTTTATGGAAATAATGAGTGATGGATATGTAAAGGAAGAAATTAAAGATCCAGCTACAGCCTAAGCAAGGCACAGCTCTTACCCACACACCGCCATGCGTGGAACCGCAGGCACTTTTCCTGGGATACCAGCCCAGCTGCATGAGGAACTGCTGCATTTTGTCCTGTTTGGAGCAGCTTAAAGTCCCTGAGCCCAGCCACCCAGGAGCTGTGACAGAGCCAGGCTTGACCCCAGGAATTTTTCACTATGGATTTGTTCTCCAGTGACTCACCCTTACTAACACAAATCATCTCTACGGTTTTGTCATTAATCCACTGGCCCAGTGCCTTTCCTTGTATGAATATGAACTCATCAGCTCACTGCAGTTCCTGCTCCCAGCAATCTCCATGGATCCCAGTGAAGATGATGGGGCTCTTCCTTTCTCCTCCTGCCTCTTCCCAAACCACTGGCTGCTGCTGGGACACAGACACGTACTGAAGGGGGAATCCCAGTTCGAGGTGGTTTGCACTCTAGCAAATAGGTTCTCCCTCGGTGGATACCTGAACTAAATGTCTATGGGGTCTGGTCTCTTGCCAGGAATGCTTTGGTGGGACCTCCTCTAGCTGAGGATGGGCTTCTGTCTTCTTGTCCACAGCTGTGTTTTATGAGGCATCATGCTCCAGAAGCCAGACAAGGGTGGGGGGTTCTAAATGATTACCCCTGCTAAAAATTCCTGGCTAGTGAGGACAGGTGAACGCTGCTCACTGCATGAATCATTGCTATCTACGTCCTTTAATTAGGAAAATTGCAGTACAATATGGGTGCTGGAAAACATCTTCTGAGGAACCTTCAGTGCTCCCCCTGGATTTATCTCTGCATCTAAGTCTGCTACTTACACCATTCGGATCTCTTGCTGCAGCCAGGGGAAGTCCAGGCAGGGCCAGTTCCTAAAGTGTTTAAACCTGAGAAGCCCCATCACAATGCCCAATTGCAGCATCACCAGAGGATCTGATTGAATGGCTGGTGGGCTGAAAGAGCACGTCTTTAACAAGATTAACAATCTATGGAACATTAATATGCAATTCTCCCTCTTCCAAAAGGGAAGAAGTCTGCACAGTAATGGCAATCATAAGAAAAGTTAAAAAAAAAGGGCCATTTCTTTATAATCATCTAAACATGCTTGGCAATTATACATTTATTGTCGGCATAAAATGAACAAGTTGGAAAAACGCTGGGTGAGTATCAGCAGAAGCAATTAAGAAAGGTGTTTATTTTACTGAGGCCTCTCGGCTTTTCATTTTGCACTGAGTTTGCAATTCTTTTCTTCATGTTGCTAATTACAGCCCATTTCCAAACTTGATGTCATCTGCCCAAGCACGGATGTATTTTCATGTTCTTCTGCCTAAAGGCCCCTCTGGCAAGGGGAGGGTTAAAACCAATATTTGTAGATAAAGAGGTAAACATATTTACATTCAGTTTTTCACACTTTATGCATATGTCATGCAGTGAATAGTTTTAGAGGTATGTTTGTACTATCTCTCCAGAATTTTTACAGTCTGCAGGACACAAAATCTCTATAAAGTGACTTATTGAAATAGAAGCAGATTGGTAAAACCGTTTCTCTCTTATGAACTGTGAAGAATGATCCTCTAAATGAAATCAGGAAGGAACTGGACAGAATCTTGTTTAATGGTGTGACAAAATGAATCACAACTATTCCAAGCATCCATCACTGCTAAAAGGGGACCACAAATGATCTGTGAACTACTATATATTGATTACTCATGTACTACAAGTGTCGGATTTAATGTTCACACACCATGGAAAGGCGGCAGGGACAGATGGTGCCTTAACTCTTCTTTGATAGATTTTAATGGTGAAATATTGATTTCTATCTGGCCAAGGCCTGTTGTTAGGGGCCAAAGTCATTTGTTGGGTATAGCTGGACACCCAGTCTGCTAGGGGTAATCAATCATTTTTGGCAAGGCAGGTGAAATTCTGAAGAGAAGCACCTTGGGTTCCCAAACTGTATCGAGATGAGGCTGAGACCAACATTTGCGCATGCACGCCCCCTCCTCCCCCCATGCGCGCATACAAAAAGACTCCATGAAATTGTGCTTGTAAAGAATTATTAATGATAAGACATGTTTACTGAGGAGAGTCACAGCGAATCACAGCTGACATGAAATAGTCTGGGAGCCTCGGAGAGAAAATGAGCTTCTCGCTAAAAGGGACTATATTTTATTTAAACATCCGTCTAGGGCTGAAAACTCAGGTAATCTGTTGTGTTACAAGCCACTGGCTGTTCTTGCCATCCAGAGAGATAACAGTGAGGAGCTAATAGGAACACATCAATCACAATCAGCCTGCAATTCCACCGGTGTCTCCTCTTCCCAGCTCCTTTTTAAGCTCCTTAATAACGATGATAACATAGTTCTGGGCTTGTGAGAGGGTTTCTTCCCTTTGAGGGTCATATTCATAAAGCGAATGGCTTGCAAAGTCAGCATCTCACTCCGGTAGAAAGTGGGGGTGGAGGGCGGGGGGGGAAGGGTGAGCGGAGGGAAGGGGTTTGCAGGTGGGAGGGGTGGGGGTGGAGGGGCAGGAGGGGGTGGATTTTCCCCAGCAATAAATCCGTGGACGCCCCTCTTTCCCCTGACACTCTTCCCAGGAGAGGATTCCTGTTCGGAAGTGGGCGGGAAAAGGTAGCCTCTGCCCAGATGTGCCCCAGATGTGGGAAGCCAGTTGAGGCTGATTTTTCGTTTAGATTATCTTGCTTACCTAATGATTTTTGCTTCGCTGCTCAGCTCGATTGTGTTCACTAGGACGGCAGGCTATTAAAATGTCAAGGCGCATTGAATTGTTGTTATCAAGGAAAGAGACCTTTCCAATCAACCCGCGTTCCCTGGACTGCATACAGGCGGAGAAGGGATTGGAGGAGGAAGAAGACCTTCATACAGGGGAGGAGGGGGGTAGAAGTGCACCGGGGGGGGAGCGTGTGTGTGTATATATGTGTGTGTGTGTGTGTTTGTGTGCCAGTGTGCGTGCACACAGATGCGTGCGTGTGCCTGCCGTAGCGCTGTGTGGTAATTAAAATGCTGTCTTTTAGAACAGGTATTAGACATTTCTCGCCCACATTTACAGGGGGAGATGAAACTTCTCCCCATTGTGCTTTTCACTGCAATCCTTGTAAAGAAAACGCTGGGAGGAGGAAACTTGTGTGGTTGAATCACTGGCCCCGCATACTAAGGAGCTGCTGGGCTGGGCTGAAGGAGAAAAACAAAGGCAAATGCCTTCCTCATGTCTGCACCTGCCTTAAGGCTTGATAAGAAAATAAGTTCACTGACCTACTGGGAAAAACACTGGAGATTGTCCGGTATCACAATATTGAACAACTGGTGACAGGATGATACAAACCCAGCACATTTGGAGACGCAAAAAATCCCCTACCTCTCGTCACCACCACCACCTTGCTCATGTAATTGCAGAGCAGTTTATTACACAGAGGCACATCAGATATTGCCACGGATTGATTTTTTTCTTTCTTCTCTTGTAAACTATACAGTACATCATATTGGTTGGGAAAAAATATATTCTTTGGATTTACTTCTCTTTGTTTAAATCATTTCACAAATATTTTGCTTTTCCCCTGTCATTTCTCTTTCATTTTCATTTAAAAAAGATGGCTTTGTTTTTGCTTGTATACGGTTTTGTAGAATAATGACATCTCTCCCGTCCCCCATGCATCAAGCATCATTGATTGGCCAGAACATCATTGTCACTACTGGGTGTTCATCTTCACACTTGCTGCTGGCAGGTCCCTCATCTAATTTCTCACTCTCTGTCTTGCACATGCCCCTTTCCACAGATGCATGCTCGCTCACAGCGGGCATGCCCACGTTCTCTCTTTGCCTAGTACACTGTACCCCAGGCGTGCTTCCACCTCTCCCTCACACGCCCTCACTTTCCCTCCCTCCGAACTTGAGCTGCTGTGTGAGTCCATGGGCACACACTGCTCAGTAAGATCTGGAAGCTGGGAGAAAACAAGTTCTTCTGTCTTCATCCACGTTGTCTGTACTGACTCACAGAAGTCTCCCTTGCAAGGTTTGGTTCCCCGCCATACTCAGGCACAGGGAGGAGAAAACACAGAAGGGGCCATGGGAGCCCTTGCTGGTCTGGAACGTGGCAGTGGGCAAGGGGTACATAACCTTCCTTTCCCCCCACGCTGCCGCTCCCTCTGACCTGAATTCTCACTCTGCCTTACATTTCCACTCTCACATCTGTCCAGGGGATTGTCTCTGTCGAAAAATTATTGCACACAGGGCTGGGATGTGAATTAATAGCACATCCCTGCAGGGAGCATGGCAGGTACAGTGAGGACTTGTGTGCACAAGGACGTTACTGTGGAGCTAGCCAAGGTGTAAATCTCCTGCGTTGAAGCACCAGCTCCCTCAGGCGTGCTGCTGATGCACACAGGGTCTGCCTGACACCCCCTCACCCAGGCCCAGCTGAGCTCCCCCAGTGCCCACATGCACTTAGGCACGCGTGCTTCTCCACCAAGAAAAACCCAGATGTATTTGTTAGTTTGCATCATCCCATACCTGTGCTCCTGACAAACCTTGATGGTTTTATTCTTGCAACTTGCTTGAGAAGTAAGAAAGGGGCATTACACTCTGTTATAGAAGGGAAACTGAGGCAAGAAGACACATGAAATGCCTAAATACTTCGGATGATGGGATCCAAAGCAACTTGCATGAGGACATAAGAAAGTGGGTGGCAGATTGTAGGAACTGGCACTCAGTCCCCGAACACTGTACTCTGGTTCTTAGTACTCTAGTTGTTAGACCAGCTTTCATTTCTCCCATTAATGTTTTTTTCTTATCTCCTCATTGTTTCTCTCAATATCTAGCAGTTTCCATAGTTTTCTTGCAAACCAAAGCTTCCTCAAACCATTGTGTGATTACTTAGCCACAGCTCTGCTGCTCTTCTTGTCATTCTTTGCCATTCTGAGTCCATGTATGTCCTCTGAGTAGGACACTCAGCCTGTGATAATCTCCGGAATGTGTTGTTCAGATATGTATTTTTTTCTCTCTAACAGGCTCTGATCTGCCTACCAGTGCTAGGACTTTTCTTCTGCAGGCTAAGCATCATCAGATAGTTTTCATTACCTTATAAATGTGAAAAGCATCACTGCAGAGTCTGAAACAGTGTTGAATCTAATCCTCTCCCACATCCTCCATAAGCTGTGGGAAAGAGCAGCACTCTTTCTGGAGTCAGTGGATTCAACCTACGAGATTTATTTGCAAGTGAGTATTTTTGAATGACCACAAGTTGAAAATGGTGGGACATTTTAGGGGTCATTATCAGCATTACCATCATAACAGATTTTGCAGTTGGTAAGGACCATTAGATCATCTTCTTCTAAGTCCTGGACATCTGAACACCATCATTTTGATCGGTGTGGGCTGACATCTTTTCACATGCCTGGTTTTGGGCATGGGTTCAAACCTGAAGTCAATGGCAGTCTTTCTATTGACTCTGAAGGTTGTGAACAGTCCAGTGGTTTGGAAGTAAAGTGAGCAAAATTTCTTTCCTGTGTTTTTCTGTGCCCAGGTACCGCGAGTGACATCCCGCAGGAGGAACCAGCATGTCCCGCAGAGCATGGGAAGGCATTAAAGGCTGGGGCAGTGTAGGAGGAGCTGGGAAGCTGCCCACTGACCTGTGCCTTTGCCAAGGCGCCTTCTTGTTGTTTGCTATATTTCAGAAATGTTTCAGAGACATGAATTAATTTCCTTCATTCCTCAGCACATCCTCAAGGAGATCTTGTCATTGACTCACTCCAAGGGGGATTCTTCTTCTGGATTTGGGTGTATCAGCATTTTTGCTGAGAAGAACAGAAGACCTTACATACTACAAGCAGAGCAGATTATCAAACTACTCTTTCCTTATCAATCTAGGGGTGGAGGAAAAAGAAAACCTGTAGTGCTGTAATCCACAGGGTCCTGGGCAGTTAACAGGATGATAAATTAAAAGCAGAAAGCTAGCCTAGCTTTTCTTTCAAGGGTGACCAAAGTCAAAAGGCTCAATAGAGCTAAAACTCAACTGGCAGAATACTTCACCGGAGAGAGGTCACCTGCAGAAGTCACAGATTATCAGGGAAAACAACTCACAGCCCATGATAACACTGTACTGCTTTGTACTGAGGGGTACGATGCTGATGCTACCAGCTGGTTCAAGTGCACCCCTACTTCGTGAAGGCTTGTGCACTTGCCTGGCACAGTGGGGTCTTGCTTTACAGCTGTTCTGTCTAGGCACCAATGTGTTGCAAAAATAAGGAAAAGAGCTATGCAAAGGGGTGCAGGAAATACCCTTTCCAGGTAAGTGCAACGTGGGTCACTCCATGGCCCAGAGTCAGAAATACCTCTCGCTGAATTCTCCACATGCTGAGCCTGTTTTGGTCAGTGTCAATACTGTGCCTCAGCTGAACTCACATCCAGCGAGAAACTCCCCATGCTTTAGCGGGATCTCAGAACATCAATAGTTGTGCCAATTTTTTTATTGTTCAGCTTATACCTTGATCCTAACACCACGGTGTGCCTTCCCAGGGCTGCCTTCCTTTCTGAGAGACATAATGCCTTCTCTGGATGTGACAGCCTAAAATGAACAGCAGCAGAGACAAGAGAAATTCACAGCATCTTTTGGAAGAAGTGCCACTACCGAACCTACCCAGTATCCAAGCCCCACAGTCTCTCTGATGCAGAAGCTACTGGCTGTTCCTGCTGCTCCCCTATCTCTCACCACATGAACTTCAAAACCTTTGTGAAATGATCAAGAGAATTTAAGTTCCAGTGCCAAAATCTAATTTCAGACATCTAAGACCTGCATCTGGCCCTTTGCACAAGAAAAAACACCCTTAGTACTGGCTACTACATTAAAATGTGAATTGAGTGGGATCAGGAGGATTGGTTCCTGAACTGCACCAAAACCCCTGCATTAAGAAGTTAAGGCTGGGGTGTGTGTGTGTGTGTGTGTATATATCTCAATCATGCCAACATAAAACACATCAAAGGGATGTAATTGTCCCCCAAGCAAGCCTTATAATTTGCAGAAAACTCAATTGAAGTTAGCTCAGTTAAAATAACTCTGAAGAGAAAGACACTGGAAAATTCCCGGTGATCTCTTGCGATGTCATGCAATAACCTTATAATTATGATTAAAGCTTTATTTTCTTTGGCTTCAGAACTTATGTTCTTCCCTGGCTGCATCTCTCACTTGCCCAGGTGACTTCCATGGGCAGTGGAGCAGTCACTGATGCCTGGGTTTAGAGAGGGTCAACCCTTTCTGACCTGCTTGGGCACGGTGTGCCCCCTGTTTGAATTCAGCCCTTTCCTGGGGACTTCCACAACCTTACAATGAACTCCAGTGCTGATACTATCCTTGCATGGCAGGTTCTGGCTTCTAGGCCTTCAGCACACAGAGGAAACCCAACATTGGCCAGAATTGACCATGTCCATGCTGGGTGAGGGTAAAGATGGGCTTGCAATGCCTGCCAGCCCCCTGATCCAGACATCCTTGGCACTGTGTTTTTTTCAAGGGCCCCTGCATTCCTAACCTGTATCCTCCATCACCCTCATTGTGTCAAGGTAAAAATGCCCTGGGGATCTCCTCAGACATAGTGCAAGCTGTTAAATCTCTGGGATCCTCAAAGCAAGCACTGGAAGGAGCCACAACTAAGCCATGTCCATTTTTTTACATTCCACGGATTTATTTGCTAGCAAAATAGCTGTGTAGGGAAGGGGAGGGGGGCATGGCCGTGGTTTGCAGTGGAGCACCTTGAAGAAACTAAGCTAACACTCAAAGCAGAGTAATTGGCGTAGCAGGAGGCTGTGCCCATGCTAATAGTTTTTACTGAGATGAAGCTTATTAACATGTGCACTGGTGCATCTGTATTGCCTCTGGGACTCAAACTCAGCATGGTTCTCTGCTGTGCTGTATAGAGGTTTTACCTTCCTCTGACCTTGCTCAGGCGCTCCTTTGTCCTGTTCTACTGTGCTCTGAGTTAACCTCTTGTCTGCTTAGGCTTATATCCTGTGCTTTAAATCCAAGCCATTTTTTTAAGGTTTCTCATATGCTGAAGACTTCAGAAGTGTTAAAAGTCTTCTGTGTCCCATAGTTATGATGCTTTAGGTTTGCAGGAAGTTTGTTGTGTGGTGTGCACTGCATATAATCAACTCATCTCTAAGCTGAAATTTTAAACTCTTACAAGCAATGAGAAAACCTCACCCCAGGCTTGCTATGATGTTGTACTTTGGGGAAAGAGGTGTGTGTTTACTCCACATGAGTTCACAGACTAAATCCTTTTGGGAGAGAGAAAATAAAAACTAAATCTTGGTTGGAGTATCCAGACTATGCCATTATTTCATCTATTAATACAGAGGAATAGAAGTGTAACTTCTGGGGACAAATCCGAGACAGGTCAGGAGAGAAAATGTGCTCTCTGGATCTGATCTGTGCTGTGAATTGCAAAGCGAAGCAAATGTGCTAGCACAGTCTAGGTGGAGAGTTTGCCAGGGTGTTGTTACCCCTTATCACTGATTGTGAAAACCATAACGAAGTCCAAACAAGGTATGTGACAAGCATAACTCACTGCATGCAGAGTTCAACCCTAAACTGTTAAATGAACAAAAGGCATTGTCTTTTTTAACACATATTACATGGAGAGTTTCCCTGCTGATATGTGGGGCTGCCACCAGTCCTACTCTGCCAGATACAGGCTGTTTGTGTTTCCACAGGTGCTGTGTGCACAGCTCTCCACCTTGGAGCACAGAACACTTCTCTTGCGTAGTTCAGTTTATAACCTATTCAAGTACTTCCTCTCCCCTTACAGACAATTCAACCAGGGCAAGAACAAGCCCCAACAAAGAGGAACAGTTAGGTTTCCATAGTGTTTTGCTAATGGTGCCAACCGCCCGATTGGCAAGTTTCATCTCAAAATACCCTCTATCTGTAGTTAGAGGTTGTCTCAGCTCACGGTCTCTTTTCAACAATGTTCTCCACTAAAACTGAACACCCACTAATTAAGTCAGTGTATTTTGTCTCCAGACGGCTTTAAGACATCGTTTGAAGACTCGTGGTTTGCTAGTTCTCACTCCCTGCTGCACCATTGAGAGCATCTCAGCATAACCCTATGAGCTTTCCACGGGCAGAGTCGCCGCGCTGAGAATTAGTGGATTTTGCTAGTTCATTTCTTTTGTGAAATCCAGTTGTTTTGCACTGAATGCAGCACGTCTCCAGCACATCTCTGGCATATGTGATTCAGATCAGGCAATCATCCTACACAGTGTAAATCAATGAGATGAAATGTAGCCATTGACAGCGCTTACAATTTTGCCCATTACGATGAAATCCTCTTTCTTTAAATGGAAGGTGCTTTTATGAATCCATTGAAGCATGGCTGACAAAGCCTTCAATACTGACTATCGCCTAAGTACTGCAAAACATAACAGTTATAAAAGATACACGTGGTGCATATTTATAGGGATTAGAATAAGCACTTTGTTAAATGCTGCAGCAAATTTGTCCCTTTTCCAGGATACTTATAAACCTTAGGTATTTTCTTCTTCCCATGAGTAAAATAAACACTTGACTACAGGCTTACCCAAACTCTGCTTTTTCATGTGCTGAATATATACTTCTATAGCTGTGTTAAAAAAAAAACAACACACAGTGTAATTATTCTTTATGCTAATATCATAGACTAGTAAGTGTTCCTACACTTCTTGTAGGACTAATTACATTTCAGTAATGTGAATGATCCCTGGAGTCACTGCTGTTAAATATTTTTTGGAGCTGTAGCAAGGGACTTTGTTATTTGTACACACTGGAGAAGTGTGGATTTGCAAAACAGAATAGCACGGTTCTAAGGCAGCGAAGGTCCTTCTGACATCACCGCGCTACGTCAGGGTAGATGTAACATGGGGAACCCATTAGCTGAAGGATTTGCTGTTTCTCATCTGATGCACCAAGTCCTCACATGCAGGACTCAGCTTTTACAGTGGCTGAAGTAAGTTTCATTTCAGGCACCAATTGCAAGAAGCTCGTTAGGGACTGATGACTAAAATGTAAATTTTCTAGACTGCTACTAAAAAACATAGGGGGTTCCAAAACCACATATTTTTAGATTAGCTAAAATAAATTATATACTATGACATGGAGATGAGCAAACAAAGCCAAAAAGGAGCTAAAGCAAGCTAATGGAGTAATTTCAAATAGAGCAGCAATTCCTCATATGTACCCTGTACCACTTCGGGAAGGCAGCCTGGCCAAGCTATTGACTTCTGAGAAATGCTGTGGGTTTGGACAAAGAGCTGACATGGGGGACGGTCATGTCATTCACTGGTTGAAGCTGTCACTGAGGCTCTCGCCTTGCTGCTGTGGTGGCTTGTTTAGTGTGTTGGTGGTTAGAAGAGTCTCATCTTCACCCTCTCTGCTCTGCATGGTAGCAAGGATTATAATGCTCTACAACTCAAGCTGCTGCACAGCCTGCTATGTTTAATATAATGTAAGTGCTGCTCACTAAATGTGTCAGTCAACCTTTCTACTCCAGGGCTGGTTTTACATGTTCTTGAACAAGTTTTGTGCCAGTCACAGTTTCAATTGTCACAGACCATCTGGAGGAGCTGGGAATGAAGGCAATCGCTACATACATGCTTTATAGCAGCTTGGCGAAGCTGAATGAAGCTCAGCAACTGAAGGCTACATGCCAGGCCATGTCCTCTTTCTGCCAGTGTTTTAGCTTGAGCAGGGATTGAGGGTCTTGTTGTTTTTCTGCTGAGGCTTTTGGAAATCTTGGACAGACGGATGAGGCATGTGTAGTTACCCTGGTGTATATGGGATATACCAGCCCTGCTACTTGGGCGCTAAGCAGATGGTCTACAGGAGCGCATTAAATATGAACATGCACAAATCAGCAAATACAGACTTGTTCATCCAAAAGAAAAGCTAAAGAAAATTATTTGGGTGTTTTGGTGGTTTGGGTTGGATTCACAAAATTGGTCTGCATAGTTAAAAGGTCAAATGACATTCTGTTATGGGAGTATAGCCACTGCACATGCAACAGCTGTAACCTGGTCAAAAACTGACTGCTCTATAGCAAAAAGTAGTAAAATTGAAACCATGACCATCCCAGCAAAAGTGCTCCATGCTCCCTTAAGCTTCTATCTGTTCCAACAGAGGAACAGATCTGCTCTTCTACCCTGTTACTGCCCCTTCTCAAACACCACAGGAAACTTCTTACAGCCCTGATCCAGGTGGAACTAATTCCATTCCGCACTTGGGTAGATCAGACCAGCTTCCTGAGTCACATGTGTGTGCAGGTACTGGTGCAGCCAGCCTGGGCTGGTTTTACTGAAGAGGCTCTGCAGCAGAGCTGGGAAAACTAGTTTGGGTTGGGGTTAGAAACAGCACTGTAATAAAGTCTGCTGCTGCAGGGAGATAACGACGGGTTGGGAATAGAGTGAGGTCCACTAGGGAAAGGTCTGGAGCTGGGTGTGACAGAAATGAGGGATAGGGAGTTGTGGAAAAGGAAATCCTTGACAGGAAAATAGAGACTGAAAAGAGACAAGGAAGACTGAAAGGAAGAGGAACAAAGGTGAAATTTGAAGAAGAAAAAGTAGAGGTGGAAATTTTTGATGAAATTAGTAACTGAGAGAAGGAAAGAAGAGCATTTGAGGACAAACAGAGAATCTGGAATACCTATTTTCCATCTACTCCTTTTCTCCACTACAAGTTTCAGGTTTTGTTTTTAATGTGGTCATTGAAGATGCTTGAGAGAAGCCCAAAGACCTATTTCAAGTAACCCTGTGCTGCTTATAGCATCTCACTGAAATCACTCTGAAGTGCAAGCAAACCAGCATTTTGGGCTTGGAGTTTCCCAGTGCAGCTCTAGATTGTCCCCGAGACAGTGGCTGTTCAAACCTCATACCTGTTACAGCCCCCTTGTCTTGCTGGTGGGAAAAGAGCAAATGATCATATTCAGAATGTGTTGCCTCCTTCCTGGAAAGCTGGGATGGAATTATTTTGCTTGTAGTCAACAAGCCCTTCCTTGCAAGGGTTAATATTTCTGATGTGAAAACAAGGAATATTAATATAAATGAGGAATAATAATAATGAAGAAACCTTCTCAGTTGAATGTTTACCTGTTTCTGTAGAGATGGCCTGCAGCTCTCCAGATCATTTGCTAAATGACCACTTGACAGCCCACACCTAGGACATGTGAAGGGAGAAGGGATGTGGCAGAGAGAATCAGCAAGTATCTCTACAGTCTGTGCAGAATCAGTCTGTAATGTTAGGAAATTAAATACAGACATTTTCTCAGGCTTTGCTTCAGCCAAAGAAGCTGTGAAATAGGTTTTTGAGCTGTGCTCAAGACCTCTCTTATGGCAGCTGCCAATGCACAGCTGAGATGGCGTATTTTTCCCATCTCCACACCCCCTTTCTCCTGATGTTCCCTGTCTCCTCTCTAAATTCTTCTTCCTGATAGAGAGGGATTGGAGCCAAAATGTCCCTAATTCTGGAAACTGCTCGGGTCTGAGGTTTTGACTTAATTTATTTTTACCTGATGATGTGAGTGAACTACAGCCCTGTTGACTTCTGTAGTGTTATCCAAGCTAAATCAGGATATACCTGATCCACAAAGGAACCATTGTACAGCATGTTGGCATTTGATCATGCTGGAGAATGAAAGCCATATTTGAGCGAGGCCTACAAGTGCCTCATTACTGCACTGTAAACAACTGGATATTACAGTAACGGACAAGGCTTTGAGTGCTAAGAACGGCTTCACATTCACTTTATTGATTTGCAATGTGCACAGTGATGGTCTGCTGTAATAAATACAAATGCCATAGTGCAGAAATGTCAGAACAACTTATTAAAAATGTGTCTCTTCCTTGCTCGTGCAGTCCGGCATGTACGCCTGCACAGCTGCAGGATTGTGGCGAGGTGGGGATGGAGATGTGGCTCCAAATTCAGCCTTGCAAGAATATAAATTCAGCATATAAACAGAACCTGTGCTGGCCAGCCCTTTCCTTTTGCTTTGTGCTTCTTTGTAACAGACAAGACTTCTCCTGTGCCTCTGAACATATTTCACATTGCAGAAGGGAATAAATGTGTCTCATATCTCAAGAGGGTCGAGGTGGCACGCATACCACAGGCAGTTCTCTGCCCACTTTCCATCACTTAGAAAAGTAAAAAGTGGCACTGGAGCCAACATTTCTCATAACAGTACAATTATTTTATCTGAGCTTAGAAAACCTTCAACCACATCAGGTAAGCAAGGTCTGATTCTGGCAGATCATGTGTGCTTCTGCTAGGCACACTTAAGTATGTGTGTGTACCATTTTATGTGTATATATATGTATATATATACACATACACACATATAAATGTCAGTATATACATATATAGATTAATATTCCTTGACAGATCAACAGTTCTAGTAACATCTGCTAGGTGTCTTGGTCCATTAGTGGGTAAGACGCAACTTTCTGAAGAAAATGGCTCATGTCCATCTTCCTGTCTCTCAAGTTACTGTTTCCCTGGACCATTCTCTGTGACAGCTGAGTTGGTGTGCACCTCCTGGCTGGACTCAGCCACTTCTGGGCAAATTCATGCAGTGACTGGCATTTTCTTGCTAGGGCTTCTCTACAAGTGTCCTGACATCCTCTTTAGCTCATTATGTAAAAGTATGTCACGGTGAAAAATCTGTCCTCACCTGCTACCTATAGGTAGGATTTGCTGTGGGACTGGGAAAATTTCTCTGATTGCTACATAGGCTATTCATTGTAACCAAAATAAAAGTGAGTTTATGAAGGAGTGTGGAGTGTGATGGGGGCTATGGAAAGGCTGGGAGAAGTGGATGGAAATCTCTCTTACTGGAAACTCCAGCCTGTTTCAACAATCACGAATATAAATACTGCCAATACTCCAAGAATGTGCACTTTGTATAAACATTCAGACAGAGATTTCCATGATACTCACCAGCCTTAGAACTTCGCAGGTGACAACTGAATTAAAGCCCATCATACATTATTTAAAGCAGAAATACTGTGCTCATCGAGAGGACTGAAAAACACAGCCCAGATACTGGGCTTCTGGCAAAACCAAATGCATAAGCTGTGATGCTCTGTGTCTATTCTTTGTCCTCATATTTATAGAAAAAGTCTTTTTGAGTTCTGCAACAGAAGGGATTTACAGAATTTCACAGAAATGTGTAGATATAACTACAGAAACTGCCTGGACCCTTTACTTTTTAGCATTGTTCTTTGTGCTTTTCAGGTAGTCCTATGGATTTAGAGATTTCCTGTAATATTCTGCTGTGGATACTGTAGGGAATGGGAGAGTCTGGAATAGGATAAAGAAGGTGCAAGCTTTGCTCCCCAAAATCCCCCATTTGGTAGGCATGTCAGGAGAGGGGAGGAGAGCCTGCTGTTAACCTCATCTGATGGATAGTCCCTGAGGCACCACTGCCATCTGGTGAAAGCTAGAGCAGCCCATGGGGATGTGTTAGGGAGCCATAACTGACAGCCTTACCACTACACTAAGCTCAGCAGAAAGTGAGCAGTCTGGCCCACATACTCTTACAAAGACTTTTTCTTTGGAGTTTTTCATTCTAAATCTGTTTTAGATTTCTATAGCACATCCATAATCCTTTAAACATTCGTCAAAAATGATAGTTATTAAATTCCAAGGCTCATCTCTTTGAGGAAACCACGATGATGTCCACTCAGACTTGGGAAGGTTTTTGTGGGTTTGCCACTTTTCTCTGACCAAACCCATTTTCTGAAGCATGACAGAAAGAAGTGTCCTGCTTGTGTTGTGTAAATGCCTTATGGGGGAGCAGTCAGCAGTGATTACTTCTACAACACCAAACACACTTCTTAGTCAGATTTGTTGAAAATGAAAGGAAAATGCTTATTTTATGTGTGTGAGCAGTGATTGTCTGTTCAGTTCTCTGAGCTTTGGAAAATATCCTGGTTCATATCAGAGATGTTCAATATTTGTCTTGACCAGACTGACTACCTATCATCAGAGGATGAGGGGAAGGGGTCTGATGGCATGAGCAAGCTGTTATGGATATAGAGCCAATTTGAAGGAAGTAGTAATTACTCCAATAGACGGTGGGTGTTTACTGACCTGATATCACACACTGAATAGTGGAAGCCAACAGTCATGATGTCTCCTGGGGGTTGATCCAATTCAACCTGTAGGCAGAAACAAGTAGAAAAACTGCCGACTAAATAGACTTTGGGTGAGGCACCAACTTCCCATTATCGGAGTTCAATGTAAGCAAGAGATGTGAGGGTGAACAAAATCTCTCCAGCAGAATTCTACTCTTAGTTTAAATGTCATAGTTGGCTGGGGTAGTGGGTATATACTAACATTTTCTTTCTTCTTCCACTCTTACTTTTAAAATCAAAGGTGTTTGTATGGGTTTATAAGCCTTGGAAATTTATTATTAAAGATTTTTATGGTGGTGTGTGTTTTTTTACTTTAAATCTCAGAAACATATTTATAAATAATACCAATTGCTGTTTTGACAAGAAGAGATTGCATTACAATCAATATTATGTGTTATATCCTGTGGTCTGTGATGAGCAGATAGTATTAAGACATACATAATTTATTAACAATCTCAGTAACGGCCCAAAGTCTTTAGTGAGGATCAGGTCAAGTTTTGGTCAACCTTTGGTCAATCTTTTTAGTGACTTTGTAGCTGCTAGGTTAACTAACTTCACTGTAGTGTAAACCCATTAACTCGGATGGAGTTAAATAGCTAGATGTTTAAGGGAAGTAGAAAATGCAGAGACTTAACAACTAAGTAATAGGTTTTTCAACATAACAAAAACAAAGGAAAAGAGGAGATTTCTATTTTGGATAATCAATTTTGCATCCTGAAGAACATACTGGGTAAAAGACTGGAAGCTATGAGAAGCCAATTCTTTACACTTCCAGCCAGAACCTAGCTAGAGGCCTGAATACAGCATGTCATTATGATTAATTATGGGTAATGAGTGTTTTATGAACCTAAGAAAGAAAAGCATTTATTTTTCTGGTATTATAGTGGTAGTGTCTTGTTTTGTTTTAAAGCTGTTAGTGCAAAGCCAAACAGATGATGAAACCCCTTTATTAGCTCTTTTGTTTTGCTCTAGACTGTTACTAGACTTATGGGGCCAAATCCCCATTTCGCAGTGGCTCTGTCAGTGCAAGAGACAAGGATTTGGTTCAGGAGCTCTGGGATTTGGTATTTTTTCCCCTTTTGTTCTGTTTAATTTATTTTCCATGGCAGAAATCCCACAGACCTATCTAGGATGTTGTTCAACAGGCATAAGAGGAGGCAGCACTAGCCTGTCCCAAGAAAGGTCTGCTGCCGGGAGTTTATTTGCTCTGGGCCTGACTCAAAGCCCGCTGGAATCCCCAGAAATGTTTCTCTTCATTTTTCCAAGCCCTCAGACCAGACCACTGGGGGCTCATCTAGAAATCTGCAGCTCAGGATGATGAAAGCCTGAGGGGGAACAGCTCTGGCCTAGGGGACTAGGCTGTGACAAATGCCCCACTCAAGTGATCCTACCTAGAATCAACATCATGGAGAATATCACCCAGCACTGCCAGCCCAGAGAGCACCTCTCGGGGCAGGCTGGGGCAGTTTCCATCTCTCTGGGGTGTCTTCGTGCTTTCCAGACGAAGGCCCATGTTAAATCAGCAATACTGCTGGTTAAATGCTGCTGGTTTTATCCTCAGAGGTATCCTTTGAGAGGAGCTGCGAGAGGGCAGATGCGAGGATGCTTCATCGCTGTGTTTTAGGGGACTGGGGAGCAGCAGGGCAGAAGAGCTTTCGGCGCTACGTAGCCAGCAGTTTTAAAGAGGGGGTTAAAAGAAAAAGAAGGGCAAAAGTGGGGGGAAAAATAAGAAAAAGAGAAGCTAACGGGGATCGGCGGGTCCCTGGCTGTTCCCCAGTGCGCCAGGAGGTGGTGCAAAGCCCCTGCTCATCCCGCAGATAGGAGACACATTTCATTCTTCCAGGGACTACTCCAACTTGTACTGCCCAGGAAAAATACTAGAGGTTTAGCTCTCCCCAGCACGCTTCTCTAACTCTGGTATTTTGGTATGTATTTAAGGCTGACGGTATTAACTGCGCGAGAGGAAGAAAATGCAGGGGATCTTTATACTAACTGCTACTATCATGCTGCAATAATGATAATAAAATATAGGCATTACCAAATGACTTCTAAAGTATTATATTCACAGGACAAACACTTCTTTGCTGTGCAGAATGCAGGCAAAAATGTGATCAAATGTTATATTCTTCGTGCTGCTTCTCTCCCCCCTCTCCATTTTTGTACAATTGCTTTCTTCTTTATTGTTTAAAATAAATACTCAAAATAACAAGTAAGAACAAATAGATTTTCATAACCCATTGTTTCCATGTGCATTAATTAAAAACAAATTGAAAGCTGTGTCATGAAAGTGTGTTGTCAGTTATCTCTTACTCACAACGGGAACTGCTAAACGTTTTCCATTTCTTCTTACTGAAAAACTGTACGTTGGGAATAAGTAGTTTGTAAATACATTATTTGGCTTTTGGTGGTAATTTAACAAAACAACTAATTTGTCTTTGTGACAAAACTGTGTAAAACACAGCTTGATTGCTGAATTACTGAAACGTTAGCAAAATAAATACATCAGTTTCAGGTAAACTGAAGTTTTTATTTAGTTTTTTTAATCTAAATGTATGATTACAAAGCTGCCACATTAAAACCTGTTTTACAGTGTAAGAAAAAGATTATATGGACATGAGTTCAGTTCACACAGAAAACAACAACAAAAAAATAGCCTGAGTTTATTGTTTCTCATAATACAGAAGTTCTGGTTTGTTTTTGAAAGAAGAACAGGGGTCTGTAAATAAGCCTTCATTTTAGCTTCTCAATTGGCAATGATTAGCAATGTCTGTTGTGAGATAATTTAGGCTGTCAGTATACAAAAAGCAGTATATTTCAGAATACTTTCTTTGCAACAAAATTAAAGATAACCTTTTTAGAATTTTTTTTTTTGACACCTTTATCTTTCTTCCTCTCCTGGTTAACTTTTTTTACTTCTTCATGCAAATTTTACATATGTTCCAGGTACAAAAGCTTTCATTGTATTTATGAATGCAGACTTCTTCAGGCAAGATGTTTCTTATAAGGATATCTCTGTTCGACATGTTATTAAACAATCTTCTTTAAGGTATGTGGAAAATTAAGTTGTATAAAGGCTAAAAGAAAAATAGGACAAAACTTGTGCTAACTTCCTTTCTTTTTAAAATTGTTAGAAATGTTGGATAGATATTTTTGTTTATTCACTACTTTAATAATAACACACATACATATTTATTTTGCATTTTCTTTGGAGCTGGGTGTCTCTTTGGAAGCGAGTGGTTAGGGAGAGCTCTAAATGTAAATTTCCAAACATCATGCAAAAACTCAATAGCATATTATTCTAAGTTTCCTTCTGAAAAGATTTTAGAAGGTGGAATACAAATTTCCATTCCTATAAATCAATGTAACTTCACTGAAGTCGATGGAGCAACACTGGCTTATATCAGCTAAAAATCTGTGCTATTGTTTTGAATCTTATTTTAAGCATAAATGCTTTTCTACGAGCCTTTAAAAGTTCAGCTTTGCTTATTCAAGAAAATTAATGTTTTGAACTGTGACTCAGAGTATTAAAAAGCCATTTCAGAACATAGCCAGGTTTTCTGTTGCTGGTAATTTAACTTTCCCTTGTTATCTTTAGAGAATGTTATTTTTTGAGCATGCTAATGCAGCAAACTTTTATACCATCATTAAGGATCACGGTTTATTGGATTTCTTCTGACTACTCAAGCAAACATTTTCGTAACGACACTCTTAAATGCAACACCATACTACAAATGTCAGAAATGCTGTTAGGAAGTTTACAAGTAAAAACTTCATTGCTTTTAAGACAAACCAGAAAGGAATGGAAATAGAAAAGTTTTACATTAACTTTCTCTGTGGCGCTATGAGAAAGCTATTTGACACTTGGGATCCTTTCATATTATGTGATAGTAACAACATTTATAATTAAGGTTGGAAAAAACATGCATAAGGTACAGATAGAGCTAGGCATTGTGAATGCAGGTGTATATCTGTCACCCGTAACCCATCATTTTCTTTGACAGCTCTTGATAGCGACATACAAGATTCTACCATCACAATAACTTTCCCCGGATCTTCATGCTGTTAAGCTAATGGGAAGTTTCCTATTTTGTTTCCTTTCTTCTGATCTTTTTTCTTTTGTTTAGCTGGTCACAAAAATCCCCCAAAAAACTCAGAGGAGAAACTGCATTTTGCACTTTTTATAACCATTGCTGAAAATGTGTCACAGCTACCAAGGAAAGCTAAAGAAAACCAGAAACAGACTATTATTTATAGCTAGTAAGATACACTATGGCACCATATGGTAGAATTTATCAAATTCTTTCCTTTCTCATGCAGGGCGAATAGGGGCTGTAGACAGTTGCCTCTTGCAGTCCCCGCTTTTGCTAGCCCCTCATTCACTTACGCCACGGGCTAAATCCTGTTTGACCTACTGCTTTTACACCCATAAACCTACTTACGAGGGCATGGCAAGCAGGGTTTGGCCCTCTGTGTTTATTTCTTCTTTCTGCAGATGCAGTTTTGCCTGGAATGCTGTTTGCATTTCAATCAACTAAAACAAGAGGACGGGTAAATTAATGCCTGACTTAGCTCTTCACATCTGATACTGAAATGTAACAGTAGTCTTCTGAGGGTTTAAGTTTGTGGGGTGACACTTACCAGGTGTAAGGTGCTGTAAGGTTAAGAAGCATCAAACCTATAATAAGAGTCTGACTTCCTCTTCATTTTGTCTTCTTTTGTGTTACATACTAGGGCAAGGAAGGTCTGCCAATCACTATCATTTCTTTTTCTTGTTCTGTAAAGACTGGGTCGTCACAGCAACAGGCCTGTGACAGGCTGGTATCCATTTAGAGCTCCAGGGGGGTCCTAATAGGATTGAACCAAAAGATCAAGTGAATAGCTTCCTATTTTAGATTTGTAATAACTCTGAACTGCTTGCATATACATGGACCTTACAGTGTTATGAGACTTTTTACCAGAGAAAAGATCTGTTTCTAAGAGCGCTGTACTTTCGAAAGGATGCCCCTTAGCCTACTCCGTCCTTGGAAAAGGGGGAAAAAACCCCACAAACCAAACAAAAATTAAACCCACTTCCCTTTCTCCTGCACACATGAAATTGGAAGGTGTCATTTCCTTTCATTAATTCATTTTACCAGATCAAAGTAAACAGTCTGTTTATGGAGAACAAAGAAGCCCCTTTTTGGTATTCTGTTGAAGTCGCTATCAGATTCAGAAGTTTACTCATCTTTCTGAAATCTGGCAAGGCTGCACACTGCCGAGATTACAGCCAAACGGCTCATGCAAAACGGGCAAATAAATTCCATGCAAAACAAATTCTAACGGAGAAAGAATTAGGAGGGAACGTTTTGTTGATTTGGGAGACTCTCGAGAGGCCAGGCTTCTCACTCGGCTTGCAGAGAGGGCTTCGGTAAACCCACAGTACTCAGCATGCAGAGGAAGAACTGCTGGGGGAGGGAGGACCTGTATTTTGTTAAAGTTATTTTCACTGATTATGGAATCCATTAGGAAATAGATGTTGCTTCATACATTTCATTTGCAGCCAGATTCTTATATCTATTGTTCATTAGAAACAGCATTTTATGTGGAACTTCTTGCAGGGAAAGTTTCCAGGAGTAAACATGCCAAGATCTAGTTCCAGAAATTATAAAGCACATTTTTAAAGAGGGCTAAATTCTGGTAGCTAGTTTGTTTTCCTAAAGCAGAGCTTCTGAAGCATCTCTTGCAAAGAGGGATAGCAGGTGGGCCTGTGGGGTGAACTATGTTGGTGAAAGGTTTTGGAGTCTTCAGATCACTAATGCTGTCTTGACAGGATGCCCTGTTCCAGAGGTGTGTGCTTTGGTATCTCAACTTTGACAATGCTATGTCAAATTATGACACCTGAAGCCTTGTCCTGGAGAAGTTTTTTGGGTACTATCCTTGTGCTCATTTTTAGCTATCTAGATGATAATTACTGTAACATCTCTAAATCTCTCAGCAAGCAGAATTTTTAGCCTTTGTTTTCTCCACCTTAGCAAATATTTTTATTTTAGCCACAGTGTGCCTTCATCATCTTAAACCCATGAGATGACTCCTTCAGGAGCGTCTTCCATAACTTATTTTTAATAACCTGCATTTTCTATACTAAAAGTATAAGATTCACACATGTCAAGAAATACTTGCAAGGACTGTGTCTGGATAAGTAAATTCTCATATTTTCCATGTAGGATCTTGGCAGATACATACTTTCCTGGCACTTTTTTCAGTACAAATTTTGAAAAGGATTTTGCATAGATTAGGGACCCAAAGGCACTCAGTTAATTAGAATTAGGGGCATCCCTCTGTGAGAAAGGATTAGGCAGGTAAAAGACTAGGTCTGTGATCCATCAACCTATAGGGACAATGGTGAAACTGCAGTTCATTGGTTTGGACACCGTGTGCGGAGTTGAGATACATGAAAATGAGCACCAAGATGATGGGAACGCTGGGGGAGGGATCACATAACAAAACCCAAGGGCTTCTGTAATGGACTTTGAATGGTTCCTCCTAGGCATGTTTGTCCTAAACCCGAATTTCTCAAATTCCCTTTTCCATTCAGCCAAATCAGAAGATAGGCATGCCAATCAGATTTTTATGAAGGTCTTTACAAGGGTTTCTGTTACGTTTTACTCAGATTTCCTAGTGAGTACACTGTAGCATGGTCTGAAATATTGGAACAAATTTTGCAGTTTTATGCATGTTTTATTATAAATTTTAGCTTTATTTTGATGTAGGCTTTTGGCCTACTTTTTGATTATTTAAAAAAGAGGAGTTTTTTTCCTTTGTTGTATCTTTCTTCTGAAAGACCCATGTCATGAAGCATTTTGTACTGGCAAAGCAAATCTTAAAGGATCTTCTTAACAGAATAAAAAGAACATCCTCATTTATCTGTAAGGTCAGGTGTTTTGAAGAAATTGCCTTAGAGGCTTTGAATGTTGCCTTCCATTTGTGAAGGAAGCAGAAGGTCTTCATGGCAAAGAAGTTAAAAATCAAGTTCCCGTCCCACACTTTGTTACAAATAATGTTGAATCTTCACTAGAATTTTAAACTTTAAAATCTGAAATCTGCATACATGAGGAAAAAGACAAAAGGCAAATTCTTTAATATTTTCCCTGCTTTTATCTTTTCCATTCAGCCAGGTCTACCAGCATGATGTTGGTGTCAACCGTCAAGACCCTGAAGAAGCAGATTTGGTTTTCTGATGTCATTTATCCCAGGTTAGCTTTCCATCTATGTCTGAAGAGCTGTCCTTTATCACAACAACCTCTATCCCATAAAAACAACAATCATTCCATTTTTTTTCTCTTTTTTCACTCCCATTTAAATTTAGATCTCACTTTTTCTGTGATACTTTGCAGTCATTTTGGATCTGCTTACTTCCTGGCTGCTGCAGACAGCGAGGCCATAGTCACTGCTGTAAGGACACTTGATACATTACAGTTATGACTTTAGAAAGCGACTCTAAACCTAAGATGTTGTTTTGGAATTCTTTTTTCCTCCTAACTTTCAGGTAACAAAAAGAGCTGTGAGTCTAACATGATGAAACTTATTTTCTTTAAAGGATTATCTACTCCTTTTCCAAGGAGAAGCTAGCTGGTGGTACTGAGGCCTGACCTAGGATGCAAGTGCAACTAGAAATCGGCCGCTGTCTGCTGGGGAATATTCTTCCTCCTTCCTCTGCAGAACAGCTTTACTGGGCTTTTGAGATATGTCTGTGTTTGTTGTATGGAGCTAGGCAGTGCTTTGCATGTGTGTTTGTAGATGAAGAACTTACTCAGCACAAAATGCTGGCATCTAACTGTGCTGAGACTCATGGCTATTTCTACTACTTGGAGGACTACATGTTTTACAGCTGGTTTCTAAGTCAGGCTCTTCAGCAGTTCCATGTCTCTAATAAAAAGTTGCAAAAAGGACCCTGGATAAGCAGATTTGATAAAGGTGTCTCTTCACCTTACCATCTGACTGTCTCCAAGTGAGACCCTTTCTGTGAGGAAAGCAAGTATTTCATTTAACTGTGACATCTGATTCATGTTCTCTTTTTCCTGATCCAGACTAAGCTGTCCAGGTCAGGAATGGTCACCCTTGCTGTTATTCTGTAACCTGTCTACAGAAGAGAATTACTTTTTGTTTTATGTGGTACAGCACCTGGCTCCTGGAATGATGCTAGTACAAATAATAATAATGTACAGTACCTGGCACAGCAACACCTTATGCTCTCCATATGTGCCACTGCTATAAATGTGAGAGTCCAATACCTCCAGTGAACATAGAGAATCACCTCTTACTGAAACTAAATGCATGTGGGTCCTCTTGATGATAAATCTGCCCACCCTCATCTATGCTTTTCATTATGCAATTAGCTGGAGTGAGGGATGGGATCTTTTTTTTTCTGAAAAACTACCCCCTTTTCAGCTGTGAGCACAAGAAGATACTTCCCAAGAGTTCGTCTGATCATGATATGGCAGAGCTGCGCTATCTCCCTCGTGATGGATCCCCTGGGGCTTCTTTGACCCTGGATATGACTGTGGGGCTTTATGTCAGCCTGCTTTGGAGAAAATATTCCACACTCACCACCTGTTTTCACTTCCCCCCTCATAAAGTCTGCATTTTCTGTCCTGTGATGCCTCCTCTTCTGCAAGATTTGAGAAAGAAAGTGGTCAGGCTCAGGTAAAAATTCAAGAGATTGCTCCAAATGGAAGCTCTAAGAATATCTCTGTGAAGGGGATAGGGACTACTAGGTTGTCAGCAAGCAAGGAAAAGGGCACTTAAAATTACAATAAGTAGGAAAAATTAGAACAAGTAGTATCTCAGTCTCAATTGTCCACAGTTCAACCTGTTCTCAGAGCCTGTAAGACTGGTGCGTAGGGACACCAGCCCTGCCATGGCCCTGTGGTCCTTATAGTCCTTAATAGCCCTGATCCCCAGGGAGAAGGGAAGAAGAAGGAAGAGGAAGGCTGGATTTTATGCAATATTTTTTTCTCCCTCTCATCTGGTTTTATCAGAGTTTGTTTACACTTTCACCAGAAAAAGTCAGTCTGTGGCATGGGAGGCTGTGAATTGCACATAACTTCTCTACACCAATCTTCAACTACATATTCTTTCAGAGACTCTAAAAAAAAACCCCAAAACAACCCCAAAACCCAACAACAAACCAAACCCAAATGAAAAACAATATTATGTCCTAAAAGCATGCATTTGGAGCATTACTGTGGAAAAGCATGTCTGTTGAAAATCTGTGTCTTGGCTTACTGCACATCAAATTTCCCACATAGACAAACCCTCCATCTGAGAGAAAGAGGACAATTGGGACATAAATCTTTTAAATGAATAAAATGATAGCTGTCTTGGCAATGGCTGATCTGATAAAGTGTGTTCCACCTGTTGTGGAAAGGCAGCATATGGCCACACTAATCTGCAGTTCAATCAGAAATGCAAGGATTTAAGTTCTAGCCTGGAAAGAGATAGTCATTGTCTCTCCTCAGCCCTGTCTACAGATGAGTCTGTTCACGTGGCATAAGGCAAAGAAAGGGGACATTGTTCAGTGCATGTGCTCTGGTTTTGAGGAGTGCTGGGCTTGGCTGAACTTTACAGAAATTTCCATGATGTGGAGAAACCTGTGCATGGTTTTCCATCTACACTCACCTATAGCCCACCTCCTAGATCTCAGGCATCTCCAAATGGGCATGCAAAAGCTTTTCTCTCTAGAACCCACAACATTTCTAATACTTTTAATTACTCATTTTCTACATTGTTAGGTCTAAGAATAGATGTGAAAGTTAAGTACAGGTTATATCTGTAAATGCCTCCTCTACCCTCCCTCCTCCTTGGACATGGAGAGCTTTGTACTGAGAAAGGCTCTGAAGGAATGCTCCATTCTTTTATTTCATGTAGTTATAAATCTTTTCCATTTTGTCATTTTCCTTTTGATTAGGCAAAGTGTACCGAGCAATCCACAAGTCAGTATGAGACTGGAGCAGTTGTATAGGAGAACAGAGAATTTCTCTTGTCATAACCATATTGAAAGGGTCTACCTAAGTTTCCATGTAAACCAGACATAGGTGGTGATTAAGTTCTGCTGAGCAAGATTGAATGTTCCTACTGAGAATCTGAAAAGGTAATTTTAATGGAGTAAGGAAAAACTCTCTGAAATCAATACAGGAAAGAGAGGCTGACAGTTTTATTATTCATTATCTTCTAGTTAAAGAGCCATTTAAGAGTATTCCAGATACTTCCTAAAATTTGTGGGAGACATTGATAAAGTTTATACTTGATGTTTATGTTTAGTGAACCTTAAGATAGCTTTATATTAATGCTTCTCAAAAGAGGGGTGAGCTTCAGCAAAGAGCTACGTGCAGGATGAGGTTGTGTACGTGCACACTTTAGTCCAGGACCCAGGTGCAGATGCTTTACAGCTCAAAGCTTTAACTCCTCTGTGTCTCATTGTGCTTTCTCCCAGGACTGCTGTAAAGCTTAATTCATTGATTTTAGAGTGGTCTTGGATGGACTGTAGATCTATCTCCACATCTACTGTTTTTAATTCAGGGTTTCATAAAGGTCCCGTTGCTTCAGGAATCAGTGCTGAAAAACTGACCAAGGTCTCTGTGTCTTTACTGGAGGAAAACCATGCTGGCTCCAGCATATCGGTGGCATACAGATGCTTGAAAGTCATTGCTCCCAAGCCCTTTCATTTCTCTTCCAAGGAAGCAAAGAAATAATCTGCTAATGGAGAAGGTGGCACTCCAGTGCAATCTTCTCTCTGCTGGAATGAGCTGTAGGACAAGCAGCCTTTCTCCCAAGTCACTCCTTGCCCAGTGATGTGGTGAGTGCAGGTCTGTGTCATAAAGCCCAGACTCTGGGGGATCTGTGCAGTAGAACAAGGGGATCACTAGTGCTCTCTTCCCCCTTTTTGGGTGCCAGGTCTCAGCGCCAGACTGGATGTGCTCATTTCCTTACTTCTTGTAATGCCTTTTAGTCCAGGGACCTACAGTACTCCAATGTGAGGGGAAGTATTCCAAGAAGACATGGGTCTCATGGGAGTGGACAAATCCATACACCTCCCCTAAATTAAATAAAACAAACAAACAACATCAATAAAGGCCACTTTTGGCTGCAGTTTAAAGCCAGCTGGAGCCTTTCTCCATGAAATCAGCTTCTGCATTTTTAAACAGTATTAGGCCAAAGACAATCTTCTGTCATTACTACTTAATCTTAATCCTCCAAAGGTCATTCAGTGGTACCGCTAGGTTTTCGGCATGCCATTAAAACTGGAGAAAAAATGTTCTTATATGGTGATAGCGTAATGAAACACAACCTTCCACTGGCCAGTGGGACTTTCAAGGCAGAGATATGTAGGGATTTTATAGTGTTTGTGAAGGATACTTTATGTTCTGTAACATATGGTATTGTTGTTACTCTTTGATTTGTAGTTTTGGGCAGACACATTCTCATAACCTTTGTACTCCTTCGGCTTTGGAGGTCCTAAAGCTGCTATTGTTCACTCAGTTTCCAAGCTCAAGAAGAATGTTTTCTTCATAAAGAACATGTTAAATATTACCAGAATTTCAGCATCAGTTTTATATTTCAGGCATATGATTTGGCATGTTCTGTAGATGACAAAACATAGCTTTTAAGTTATGATTTAATTTAGATTTTTTTAAATTAAAAAAGCAGCTGTTTCTTTACATATGAAATGTGAGTCCACTGTAACTTTACTTGCATAAGCTTTGTTTTCAAGGTATAATATATTGTATAACCCAAGAGTAGAAAAAGGCTGGATTCAGTATAAGATCTGTCAAGCAGCTTCCTACCACTGAGTGAATGCAAGGCTGGGGTAAGCTTGACAAATCTTTGTCAGTGGCTTGGATAAAGTTTATTTCTCTCTCTTTTTAGTTTTCATTCTTTTGCCAGACAAACCCACCTTCTTAACTGAGTCTGAACACTTGTAATTTGATTTATAGAAATTATGGTGGTGGCATAAATTTCAGCAATGGCTAAATTGGAAGATTGCATCCTTTGGATTATATGCCAGACAACACCTACTCTAAGTGAAACGATCCTATGCAGAGAAAGTGTGCAAGATAATGTATTGTTTATGGTCTATTTTGAAAATGTAAGGAGTCAGTATGTGGTGGTATGAGGAGGGTAAAATTCCACTCATGTTTAGATGTGCTGCTGATAGCATGGTAAACCACTCACAACATAGGCTGAAGGATGTTATATGGACACGTGTACTGGTGCTATGATTTTTCAAATGGCATAAAACCCTCCTGCCTTTGCACAGAATTTGGCATTAGAACTTTTTCCTAAGATTTGTTGGGGGTTTCCCCCTTTCCCATTTGTGCTTTCATGAACTTCTTAAAAACAAACAAATGATTTATCTGGATAATATTCAGAATAAAGTCAAGATATCCAAATGTGTGCCAATAGCTATGTGCTGTGGACAGTACAGTGCATTTGTGGGCATGAGAAGTCACTCTTTTAGGAGTGTGACAGAATGAAATAACTTAGGGCTGAGTTTTTCCACACCAGACAAAACAGCTGTAGCTCTGATAATAAACAACCACTAAACATTGTTCTTCTCATTCAACATCTGTTTTGGTTACTGCTATGTAGTCCAGAACAGTAGTGATGCAGCCAGGAACCAGCACTTCAGGATTTCTGATCAGGGAGGGAAAGCAGGTCCATTTTCCATGCAACTATCTGTTCACAGAGGTTTGCTCATGTCTCTTCTTGGGGCATCCTGTGAAGCAGTGCTAAAATGAATGTTCTTGACATTTCCTGCACTTCATTTCAGGTATTGCACATCATTTATATGTGTTCACACAACACAATATTTCTTTATGATATTGTGGGTAGCTGAAATATGAGGAACTACTTATACAATGACAAAATAATAGTTTAAAACTTAATGTTCTGTATTTATTTTTTTTAAATCAAATTCTTTCCATGTGTACCACGGATTAGAACTTCATGCACTTTTCCAGTTCCAGATAGATCATGGCCATTATTGCTGTGGCAGTATGAACTGTGATGGTCACCCATCCTTGCTAGTATAGTATCATATCAAGGGAAGGAAGGCCTGTGGTAATAATCAGAGCAGCCTCTCCCCATCTACACCTGCTACTAAGCCACCAAATCAGAATATTGAGGGGATCATGATCCACAAGGGCTTCCTGCCATTTAAAAATCTGTCTTTCATGGAATTGTTTTAAAAGATGTTTTGAAGTCAATGGCTTTAATATAAAATGAACATTTTTTGTTTTATCCTTAAAATGTCTTTAAAATCTATCTTTCTTAAAGTTGCTGATTTCATGAGATAAGGCAATAGTTTGACAACAGCAGTTGAAATATTTCATTTAGCAAATATTTAAATAAAATATTTACCCTCACATCTCCATTTCACTTTACTATTTTCAGAGTATTTGATGAATTTGACCTGAATTTTCAAATATTTCTACATATTGTAACAACATGAAATTTCCTGATGAATATGTCATTTGCCTAAAAAATTTTACCTTGCTTTGCTGGAAGTACTTTGTGTGATTGGCAGAAAGTGGATTTTGAAATAGAAGTCTGATTCCTTTGTATAAGGAATCTTCACCAAGAAATTCTGCTAAACAAAGTGGAGTTGTTAATGCAAAGACTTTGGGAAAAGTTCAGCATAGAATGAAAGTGATAAATCAGTGATTTAAATCAAAACTAGAAGTCCATAAATTCCTTTTTCAGCAGTAGGTTAAACTGTCAGGTTTAACAAAAGCTAACAACGCTCCCCTGCTCTCTGGTTCTGATTCTGCAAGTGCTATTGCTACCAGGTGTCATGCTCACTTCTGAGACCTGCCACACCGAGGAAATAGGCCTGTTTGGGACTATCTGGGACCTTATTTAGATGGGGCAATGTGTTCAAATGTTATTCAGGTGCAGGTTTCCAGTGCTGCAGTGCAAGCCCTTTGTTTCTAAATACTAAGCCTGACAGATTTCCTGTGATCATGCGCAACAGCCTCACTAAAAGAAGAGGCTCATTCTGCAACTACCCTTCAGATGTATTTTTTTTCTGAATGAGCCAACTAAAAAGTCACATCATTATAAATATATAAATATACCTTATATAAATTATAAATATATAAAACTACATATTTATCACAAGTTTATTTGTGGGTTTGTGGGGTTTTTTTTTAATTTAAAACCAAGTTGCTGAAGTGCTGAAATACATTTTTCCTTGTCAGGTGAATTGTTTGAATTGTTTTATTTCTTTAGACAATCTTTCAGTATCACTTTTATCACTGCTGCTGTTGTATCCTCGTTAAAAGTCTCAGTGTATCCTATACAAATCCTTCTTTTCAGTTTTATAGCTGAGTTATTGAATTAACTTCAGGCCATAACTGTTTCTTGGGACAGAAGCAGCTCAGCGAGAGCATGCTGACAAAGCTGCTCTGCCCAAAAAAAAGACAAGAATGATCACAGGAATTGCAGGAGACCTGTGCACTTCCTCAGAGCGTCTTTGTGTGAGGTTTAGAAGGACTTAAAACTGGCGTTGCTGAGAAAATTGGGGTTGGACCCGATGAACTCTTGAGGTCCCTTCCAACCCCTACAATTCTGTGATCAGAGGTTGGAGCAGTAACAGAGTTCATAACTCTTCTGAGACCATTTTTGAGGACTGCACCCACAGCACTTCCCTGGCAGATGTTTTGCGTGATGTGGCTTCCACCCTGTGTATAAGCTGTACCTGCTGTTCTTCCTTCCTGTGGCAACTGTTGAGGATGGTGTATGTACTGAAACTCTACCATCATGGGTAAGCAAGAGCTGTAGCTGAAACAACAGTAGCAACAGAGCTTATAAAGTTGGACTGAGTTTTATGGGCTGCTCAGTCCCTCGAAAAGGAATTTTAGTTAATTTTAAGTGTTGCAAATGCTCAGCAGAAATTTCCTCTGTGCTTCTCAAAGTCTGTTTTAGACAGGTTGATAAATCTCTGCCTCTCTTTGGCTGCAGAGGGTTGGCATTTTATAGTGGGAGAAGGTGAAGAAGAGAAAGTTGCATCTTGTATGGAAAGATAATTCTCGGGCAGCACCAGAGAAGTACATAGGCTTCTGCACTCCTGGTGCTTGCTGCTAAGTAGCCAAGCATGTTGTTTTAATAGAAAGCAAAGGCTCAGAGTGTGGAAAGACTGAGAATTAGGAAGCCTGTGTGGACAGAAAGGAAACAGATTTGTTTGTAGAGAAGACTGGGGAGATGTAAGGAAATCTGTATGTGTGTACGTGATTTGTGGTTGTCACTGAAGCTACAGACTGGCCTAAATCAGATTCTAGAAACTGTAATTTATTCTATACCACTGATAAATGGAGAAAAATAATATTGATTCAAGATATTTTCTTATTTTAATTGCTTTTGTGTACACTCAGTTTGAAATGTTCAACAAAGTTATAAAAATGTCCTATCAAGTTTATGTACTTCTAAATTGTGATTAATTTGATTTACAGAAGACAACGTCTAAAAAGAATTGGAACATTCATAACCCAGTGATTTAGTGTAATACATAAAATTACTGGCAAAATAATAAAGTTATGTGTTTAAAAATGTAAGGAATAAGTTCCAGTGATGCCATAAATTCCAGGAAAATATTTTAGGAACTACAACATAGAAATTTATTACGGCTTGGCTGGAATAATGATTTCTCCTTGGCCAACAAAACACTTCATAGCTTTAAATCTATGGATGAGCATCAAAGCTGGTTTTATCAGAGGGGCTTCTTTAGATTTATGTTATTTCCTAAATCTAAAATATGAAAATAGCAGGTAAAATCAGGTCAATTACTAATGACTTTGTCATTAAAACGTAATAGTTTAAAGTGAAGATTAGACATTTTATATTGTGCATAAAGCTTGCAAGGTACAGAGGCTCAGTGAGACAGTTCTCTTTCGTCCCCCATGGGATGGTGTCATGAGTGCCGTTAGCAGGGTTCTGCTCCGTTCTCCACGCAAAGCTGACAGAAACTGGTATGGGTTTGACAGTCACCATCTTGTCTGGCAGTTTGGAGGCTTGCAATCCAACCTCTAACAAAAAGCACACTTCTTTGAACAGTGTAGCCACTTACACAAAATTAGTGCCATCACTGATTTTGGTGAGCTGGTGTGGAGAGGGGTTCTGTGACATTGTCTTCTGGGTCCATTTTCCACTGGGCTCCCTTTCTCCTTATGCAGAGCAGAGATGTTCTCCTTAACACCTTCTTCTTAAAAGGGCAAATACAAGGTCTTGGAAAATCTGACCAGTTTTGTTGACCTCTGTGTAATGCTGCAAGTCCTTGTCCTTCTATAGTTTGGGGTTTTTTTTTGCTGCTAGGTGGAGCTGTGGTGGTTGTGATCTATTAAAATGGCAAAGTTTTGACTCTGGTGAACATTTAATTCAGCTGAGCCATGGCCAGAGACAGCAATGTTCAGAGGCAGAGTGCTGCGCTGCTGAGATCTTCACACTAATCTCTTCTGTACACCTCTGAGTGGAAGTGGGTGGAGGTTTAAATGACTGTCAGGATAATAAAAAACTTGATGTTCCTGCCCTAAGGATTTTACTGTCCAAGTTCAGTTGTACATTATGACCCAGATTCAAGGACTTTTGAAGTCAGTTCAATACTTTCATTTATGTCAAAGTTGCTGAAAAACTCATTAAACTGTGCATTGCAGAGCCATCACCCCGAGTGTGCTGGAGAGAGACAGAGCTGTCATTGTCCCCTTCATCCTCCAAGGTGGTGACTCCTGAATATACCTTAGTATGTTACCTCTACAGGCAGCTCCAGAGACATCCCCTTCCTGGTTGAAGCCTTCATGAGTTTGTGAAGCCATTCATTGCAGAGAGGGCTATTTCGCATCTGTCGTGGGTCTGCCAGGCAGACCCTGCTTCTCTCTGCCTTATTTGTGGTGACAGGAAGGACGTAGACTGCATCATGTTAGGGCTCTTGCAGCTCATGAAATCTGGAGGGTTCTGTCCAAAACTGTTGCAGGAAATGAGGTGGGGATGACAACTATCACTGAAATACAGAATAGGTATATCCACACTGGCATTAAACTGTCTGGCCTACTTGTAGGTGTCCTGGTTTTGGCTGGGACAGAATTAATTTTCTTCATAGCAGCAGGTATTATGCTATGGTTTGGATTTAGGATGATAGTGTTGATTTATAACACACTGATATTTTAGTTACACCAAGTCAAGGACTTTTCAGCTTCTCCTACTGCCCTGCCAGTGAGGGGCTGGTGGTACCCAAGGAGCTGGGGAGGGGATGCAGCCAGGACAGCTGACCCAAACTGGCCAAAGGGATATTCCATATCATATGATGTCATGCTCAGTATATAACTTGAGGAAAGATGGCCAGGGATTTAGACCATGACTCAGTAACTAGCTGGACATCAGTAGTCTGCAGGTAGCAATAGTAGTAATATCTTGGGTTTGTGTCACAATAAATTGTCTTTAACTCGACCTATGGATTTTAACTTTTTTTTCCTTTTTTTTTCTGATTCTCTCCCCCATCCCACTGGAGGGACAAAACCTCTGTGGGGTTCTTTTAGCTGCCTCCCAGTTTAAACCATAACAATTGGTTTCAGTCCCATAGTATCAGCACAGGATTCAGGGCAAAAGTAATGATTTGCTAAAGGAAAGGAATAAGTGTGTGGGTCTCCTGGTATAATGCTAACAGTACTCTGTCCAAGTGCTTCAAAACTAGGTATCTCTACACTGAGTATGTCAGGCACAGGAGTCACTTGAAGGTAGATACAACTAGTGCTAAGGACTACTGCAGGTAGGGAAATACACAGCTTGCAGGAGCTGCAAAAGAAAGCAGATAGGGTTTGGGCTGGTTGCCTTCTCATTTAAAGTTTTCATTTTCTCATAGGATAACTCAAGACTGCAAGGGAGACTTCAGAATAAGATTTACCTCTTTTGGTAATGAAAATGTTGGTCTGGGACCTGATTTTATCTGTCTGGTATCTTTACTCTTCAGTAGGGGTTGCTTATATGTGGCCAAGGACCAAAGTGGTTTCTCTGTGGCTATGTGAGAGAGGAAAAATAAATCAAAGGGCCTAATCCTGGGGGAAGCAGTCTGTTCTCATGTGAAGGTCTTCTCTTTCATGTAGAGAATTGTCCCAGAGTTTTGGCAAACTACATGAGGTTTTTCTGGGCTATTTGCTGGGAAAAAGGCCAATAAGGCAATCTAAAACTGCACTGAGTCCAAATCTTATTTTTTCCTAAATTTCCCAAATGTGTTGTTTTTTGCATTTGTATCACTTAATAATTCACTGGTCTTCCAGTCTGTCTTCATTTTCTGTCCCATTTTGGGGTTTGAAATACACTCCCTTTTCCCCAAACATCCTGTCACATACCAAAGGTGTATCAATATCCACCGTCTTAACTCCAGGTGGCTGGAAGCTGATTCTGCATAAATGAAAAAGAAAAGCTCCATTTTTTACTTCATTCCCAGAAAATTGCCCAAAATTAAACTTATACCCCATAAATCTAGCCAGAATAAAGCTGTGTCCACCTCAACAGTTCTCTATTCTTTCTCTAATGTCCCAGGTTTGTCTAGGATAGAGTTAATTTTCTTTCCAGTAGCTGGTGTAGTGCTGTGTTTGGGAGTTAGGATGACAGCAATGTTGATACACTGACTTTTTAGTTGCTGCCAAGAAATCAAAGACTTTGCAGCTTCTCACTGACCCACTAATGAGAAGGTGGGAGGGGACCCAGGAAGCTGGGAGGGGACACAGCCAGTACAGGTGACCCACACTGTGACATCATGCTCAGCTAAACTATGACATATTCACAGAAACCAAAATTACTTCCAATCACTGAATCATTTATTTTCCACTGTAGATTTCAGAGCCAAGATTCTGGCACAACCTGTACATGCAAGAGAAGTGAACAACCCCCCACTCACAAATTTCACACACTCTTGAAAATTAATTTTGCATCTTACAATGCAAACACATAAAGATAATGTTGTTCATTAAATCCAGCTTTTTGCTAATGTATGCCTGAAGATGTCTGGAACTATTGCAGCAGAGTGAACTTCTCCAGCACCTAGGTACTCCTGCACATGGGGAAGGTTGGTGAGGATTGTATTGACATGGCAGCCCGATGAAACCTTTGATTTAAAGTAGATGTGAGTAGGTATTGTTTTGTTAGCTTCAGTGAAGCTGAGATTCTGTCACTTTATGTTTGCAATCTCAATTATTTCATGCAAAGTGTAGGGTTGGAGATGAGCCCAAACCCGCAGAAGTTTCATCTGCTGTTATGAAATCCCAATCCTTTATGGACAAAAGCAGGACTTTTCCTAGATTCAGCTGACAGCAGTTACATGCATTTTGTGCTTACAGCTGGTTTTGTCTCTAGATAGAAATGCAGTTAGACCAGCCCTCCTAAATGACTGCTATCAGTAGTCTTGGGAGAATTCTTCCATTTTGGTACTAAAACTTTCCAGAGTTGTTAGTTAGAAACTTGCAGTGCTGAATCCTGAATGAAATCTTAAACCAACTTCACCATCAGACTTTTACTCTCACATCAGTGCACTCCAAACACACAAAGCAGCTATAAAAAAAAGTCAGCCCGTGCAACTCCTCTTTTCTGTTTCCAGCCAGAAAAACTACCTTCTTTCTTTTCATACTCATATATTATTCCTGCAGCACTGAAGACGCTTGCAGGGGAAAGTAATGCTGGATGATTTCCAATGTATCTAATTCTGGGATACAGCAGCTGAACAAAGTGAAAGAGGTTGGCTGTGTCCAGGGCTCTAAATAGTAACTTACTATCTTTTGGAAAAAAAGTATGATAGTAGACCTGATCCACAGGTTAATTTAAGAAAACTACAACACCCATCACCATTGTAGAACATTGCTGTCCTTAAATAAACCAGGGAATACATCTACCTTCAATTTTTTTTTCTCTTTCTTAAGAGTTTATTCTTTGCTACAAAACCAGCACTTCTAGATGAATCCTGCACAACTTCTTTAAAATCATGTGCAAACTTTCTGGGTTTCTATTTTTCTCCATTGCAAGTCCAGAAAGTCTTCGATTTAATATAAGTATTCATCATTAGCTAAAAATAAAAGGCTTGTAGGGGTACTGTCTTGATGCTTTATTATTTTCAGAAAATGCATTACCCGTTTGATATCTACTGTCAGAGATGAGATAAACCAAAAATGAGCGCAGTACGCTCTTGCCCTGGGTGAGCTTGCTGCAATACTCGTCAATTATAAGACTTTTTCATGGCTCCTACACTCCTTTCTGAAATGTTAAAGGTCTCACTAATCTTATCAGGTCGTTGATTGCCACCTGCTGAGCACAACAAAGAGCCAAAGAATGTGCATTACCTTCAATACATATCAGTGCTTTTACTTTTCCCCCCACTCTAAAATTACTCTGCCTCTCAGAATGATGTGAATATTGAAATTGCTGGGTTCAAAATGTGTGTATGCTACTCAGCATCCCTTTCAACATGGTGCCAGGTGACACAGCACACTGTGACAGAATTGCAACAATGGGATTTTTAGTGCCAAGGCCACAGTCCTCACCCACCCTAAGGACAATGGCCAGCAAGGGGAAGTTTCCATGGAGCCTCATCCCTCTCCCCTTAGCTTTCAGTCTCCTGAAACAAAGCCATAAAGAGGGTATTTGTTGCAGGGAAAGAAGTGGAAACGTTTTTCCTCTGCAGTGGAATCAGTAGCAGCACAGAAGATTCATTTAATATAATAAATGAGGTGAGAATTAGCAAAAGAAGAGATGTTGTCTCTCAGTGCTGAAAACTGAACAATCTGAGATACTCCGGAAGCTCTGAGTATAAATCTTCCTTATACAGACATCAAAGCGGCGGGACTGGAAGAAGCCCCAGGGGGGTTTGTGGAGCTGAATTTTGACTAAAGATGGGTATAACTAATATGGGTCAAAGCTTGCATTCAGTGGATAAGCATTCAGTTTGTTAGTTTATTCCTATTTACTGAACTGACAAAATTTGGCAGGAGATATCAAACAGATAATCTCTTTTATGAGGTTTTTAGAATTTCCTGCTTTAGTTCACCCTGCAAATTCTGTAAGATCATCTTTGTTGTGATATTTTGGCACTTTTTTGGATTTCTCAATTATTTTTACTTTGGCATTCCTTTTCCACTAGCTGAAGCCTGAACTAAAACTTCAAAATGGGAAATGGGCTGTGATAATTTCACAAGCAGAAAGCTCTGGGAGGAAAGCATAACCTAGGCATATGCTTTTGTATCCAAAACTGTGATGGAGATACAACCACATGGCAATCAGTTAGGGACTGAACACCTCTGAGCAAGCAGATGAGTATCTCTTCACTCAGACTGCTGAAGACAATCTGTTCCAACATCATACATCCTCCTGCTTAGGTACTCTTTCAAAGCCCACCTATTTGCCTCCCAGTGCTCTGTGATGATATGCACGGATGTGCTTCTCTGCAGCTCCTTTCATCTGGAACAATCTTTCTATATCTCCACCTCCCTGATTCTCCACCCCTCTTCAAATCTTGTTTGAAAACATTGAATTTCTTCCAGCCTGTGCCCTGAAGTTCTCTTTTGCTGTCCCTATGATTAGTGTTGATTGCTCTATAAAGCATCCCTTATGCAACTGGCTTTTTCTCTACTTTGGCTTGAACTCCCATGTTGGCTGGGTTTACACTATATGCAGCAAAGCTTTGTGGAGTTCATGGTATTTTATGTGATACAGATTAAAAGTTGGGTTGAATTCATAGAAGCTAAAGCACTGCTGTAAGGCATTTTTCTTCCAAGAATGGCCTGTTGGTGCCAAGGATTCCAGCACTGTGTCTTATTAATGAAATAATATTGAGCCAAACCCTAACTTCAACAGATAGCAAAAATCAACCCAATCGGGTCTTTTCCCATGTGGACATTCTTTAGTGTCCAAGGACCTTCTCCAGCTAAGAACAAATAAGAAGCCTGGAGTTAGCTTTGTGATGTGTTTCATCAGGCATGCCTATATGCATGCGCATTCCTTCAACAAAATGAAGTGTTGATTACTGGCTAAATGACAGATGATGGAAGATAATTCTTCCAGATGCTGCTAGCTAGTGTCACAAGTGACACTTCACTTGTGTCAGTGAAGCTTTTACGAAGTAGCTGCCAAATTTCAAACATCTTTCATGATAAGTGTGGAAACAGCCTTTTTGAACTTTGTTGTATGGGTGAGGTTAGTAAAAAGGATAAGTTTTGGGGGTTTTGTTTATTTGCTTGGTTTTGGGTGATTTTTTTTGTTTTGGTTTTTTGCTTTGTTTTTTATCTGATGAATGTATTCATGCATTAGAGGCACTTAGAAAATGTCAATCTGTCTTTGCGCAGAGATGTCTAGCCCACTGACTTCTGCTGGAGGCTGTGAGAGGCCACCATGAATCTAGATGTTTTAAAATCACATACCCGTTTATGTCCTTGGCTTTTCACAGGCTTCGGGATTCCATCTTTGGATTACACCAGGAAATCTATACACTGATCCCACTTTTGGCATTGTTAAACGGTGAGCTATTTACTGCATTGATCTGGCCAGAGTAGGAGTGGCAAAAGGACTTAGCAGAAGCTGTTAACATAAGAAGTATTTTATCTATTTAAATTTACTAAAGGATGTCAATCAAAAGAAAATATTAGAGAAAAATTTTACTTCTTTAACAGATTTTAAACGATATGTTACAATGATGTTGACCAAGCACAGTTCTTAGAACTTTTTCCATTGCTCACTGAAGGTATTGGAAAGATTTTCTCTGACTTTAATGGGTATTAGATCGGTCCTAGAGTGAGGAGGGAAGTGTTTCATGAGGATTAATTCTTCTACTTAAAGAACCACCCTCAGAAAGAATTCCTTCTGAACACAGAAGTAATGTACCATTTTCTTCACTCTATGTATTTAAGAAAGATAGCGACAAGAAAAGTTTAATTTGGTAATACTTGTGGACTTATCTGAAATTCTAACATATCAGTGCAGAACTGCAACTTAGCTCTGTATTATCTCCTGTTCCTCATCTATAGGTGCATTTAATATAGTCTGAAAACATAATTCTTCTTTAAAACAATTGGTAATTTGTGGTAGACAAAAAGTTTACTAATTTCAATGCTCCTTTTAAAATTATGTATTAGGTGGGTTTTTTTTAATCATTAAAGTTTTCCTGCCCTGTTTTTCTTAATTCAATGAAATGACAGTGACATAAGAACAAAATAGCAGCCCAATCTTTGTGTTTTGTAATGAATAATAAAGTGTTTTAACCTCTTTAGGGACTTAACACCACGTTAATCCTTTAATCCCCAGAAAAACCAATTTTGTTGACATGAAAAGGGGATATTTAACTTCATCCAATTAATTTTCTACCTTGGAGATACCATGATTATGAAGATCAGATCGGATAGATTCATTAGAATAACCTTACTGTGTAAAAAGTGATAGCTTTGCCAGTAGCTAATTGTATTTATTTGTTTAAAGGTTTATAATAGTTATGCTTAGTTTTACCTGAATTTAAGAAAAGAAATGCTAATGCTTTGAAACCCAGAATACTCTACCACTTCTGTAATAGTCAGATAGATGGCAACTCTCATGCCTTGAGAACCCTTTCTTTTATTTAGAGTTATTCTTTTGACACTTTAAGCACCTACTGAGAAAACACTTTCTACCAGTGAAAGGCTAATAAAAGTTGTTCAGTTGATAAATCTGTGGGGGTACTGAGGGGCGAACCTTTTCTTAACCATATTTGATAATTAAGGTGGAAGATAGTGAAATAAACACTACTTTGCCTATGTTTTTGCTCTAGGAGTTTGCAAATTTTAGTCATCTTCAACGTTTTATCTAAGCAGTGAAGCAATAAAGCAACTATTCTGTGTTGATTTTCCAAATGCATGGCATATGTAAATCGAGCCAGATTTTTCACTTTTCACTTAAGCATTTGCAGAAAGGTCAGATTTTCAAACATGTTTTGTGGTACTTCAAAAGGATAAGGCTCTTTTGAAAAATCCTGCCTTACAGTTTGCTGTCTCTGGAATGAAAAGGATATGCATAAGAGTGAGGAAGGGTGGTTTTATGGTTAAGACATCAAAGTGAGATTTGGAAAATCCAGATTAAATTCCCCGTGCAACCATAGACTTGATGTGCTGTCTTGGTCAGGTCACTTGCCCTTACATCTTCCACTGAAAGTGGGTAGATAATACATTCTTTCTTCTAGCCATTTTTTACTTGCTGTTGTAAACTGGAAGTAGTTTGGGGTACAGACTGAGGCCACAGTTCAATGATATAGTAAGTTTGCTTTCTAGTACTGGATCAAAACATGTTGTGTGATTCTGTGACTGAATGATGCAGAACACCAAGCCTGGATAAACTCTGTCTGCTAAGACATAGCTGTCATTTCTGATGACTTTGTACCAGTGATCTTTATACTGGATGAGGTATCACTCCCTCTACCACTCGGAATGTGATTTATGAAACAGTTTAAGCCAAAGAAAGCCCAGGATCCTGCTGTGTGTTTCCTCTCTTTCTCTGTGCTAGCATGAACAGGGGACAGCTGTGCAGATGGCTGGATCAATGAGTTGATCCAACTCAAAAAAACCCCCTTTACCCCTCAAAAAATGGTAAATCATTTTGCTCACAGTCAAATGCGTGATCCCTAGTGCTGTCACAAGGTGAAGATGGGAATGCAAGGCTCGGGGAGGGAAGGTGGGACTGCTCTACGATGCACAGATCTTCATCAGGTTGATTAAGGGCTTTGTGATGAGCAGTTTATGGCCAATATAAATGGGCTTGGAAAATCTGACAGAGGCACAGCTGTACTGGCAAACCATGTATGGAGATACTAGAATAGCTATGCTGAAAGAGCATCTAAGCCTGTGTTTGACCTTCTACCTGAATGCTGGTGCTCTCATCAGAGAAACAAGGTTGAACATAGTTATCTGCATCTAAGTCTCACTCCCAGTGAGTCTCTTAACATACCATGGAGTTGGAAACCAACTACTCCTTGTCTTGCTCTGAGAAGTGCTGGGCATTTTAAGCTACATGTGTCTGCTGAGGAGGTTTGGTGGGGAAGCACTTACATTTCAAACACAGCAACAATTCGACTGAGATTTCTTTACAGATTCCACACTTGATATGAACCTAACACATGCTCTCATCATTCCTTTGGTGTTCTTATTTTGTTTTCATTATGTAGGCAGATGAAACTCTACTGAGAATGAATTAATGTAGTCCACTGGTGGGTATTATGCTGCCTGTGGTACTGATTTCAAAGTTATGGTGCTGCAGTGTTGCAGTATTTCTTAGTACAGCACTCTTACTCATCATTAGGGCGCGGAATTGCACAGAGTATCACTTAGGGTAGGCAGGAAAACTTGCCCCGACAAAATGCAACATAATGGTTTCCAAGGAACCATTACTTTCTGTCATGTCGATAATTGGCAGATTAAGGCTCCTTAAATAGACGCTAACAGCACTGAGTGTAACACCTCCAGAGGAGTCAGCCTTAACCCCCTGTGGTGTCAATAATCCATCAATTAAGGATCTTTACTAGTAGGCATTGACACAAAAGATTAGAATGGCTCTGAAGAAGCCAGTTCCAGTCAGTTGTTTGCTTTTGCTTGTTTGGGGTTTTTGTTTTCTACACCCTTCTATTCATATCTTTAATCATCCTTTTCCTTAGTCCTTCTCCTGAAAGTCTGGACAAGTGCTGTATCTAAATAACTTAGAAATGCATTTTAGTGTACCCTTAATTCTAATTTTTGTCTTGTGTTCTCACTACAGCAGTGTGCACACAATGAGCACACTGTTCAAAACATAGGTTATGCAGATGAGAATGCCATTCAAATCAAGACTCAATTGAATCAAAAATGCATCTTTAATTTAGCTTCGGTACTGAAGTCCTCAATGAAAATAAAAAATGAGACTACTGGACAGCAGCACAGCAACAAAACTCATGTGGCTGATGCTTTATTAGTAACTCTGTTTTGATGAGAATATTGTTTTCATCCCTATAAGTGAGACTCAGTGAGATGTTTTTTGATTCAAGAGGGAAATGATGACTTTTAGGAACAAGCAGTTCAGAAAGTTGTGACTTTCAGTCAGGTTGTGGTATACCTCAAGCTGTATTTTGCGTGCAGTACTGCTTCATTCCTCAAAGCTCATTAGTACATGCTAAACACTGAATTCAGTGAATCTTAATATTTTAACCAGTCTTCCCATTACTGTATCCAGGGCAAGGTTTCATTCAGGATGAGCAAAGAAATGAACACCCAGTTTTCCATATTTTACTTTTTCTTCAGAAATCGGTGCTTACCTTGGTTGACTAGTGTCTGTTCAGTGGCTTTAGGAGTTTTTATTAAGTTTCCAGCTTTCAACTGTTTAAGAGAAATAACAAAACATCTATTGTCTGAATCCTTCTGCTGGCCTTGGGTGGAGTCAATGTGGTTTTGCATGATGGAAGCGTGCACAGACATGTAGGAGGAGATAATTTTATTTTTGAACTCTGAATTCCAGAATTTCTGTTGAAAATAAGACATGTTAATATTTAAAAATCAATGTTTTGGCATGTTGTGCTTATATGGTATTAATAAAGCTGTATGCATTACAAAGTCCTCAACTGCATGAGCACATCCTGTACAGCGGAATACCATTCTTCCAGAGCTCTCTAATCCAAATTACTCAATTAGCACAGCACAGGTCCTGTCATCACAAGATTTTTGGGGTTTGTTGCACAGAGTTTAAAAATCATTATTTCATTCTAAACCTGAATATTCATTTTCAGTGGCAAAGCCAAGAAGATTTAAATCTTCAAGGGATGTGCACGTTCAGTAAAGAACACTCAGTTTCAGTAGTATGTGATTTCACTTATCCTAGAGATACTGTCCTCAAAATATTTCAGAGTAAGAAGCTTTCACCACCCTTCACCAGAACTCTGCTTTGTTCAGTGTACTGAGTAGATAGTGCCCTGGGAACAAGTTAGGGCTGTGCAATCTCTCACCCCATTTTTTCCAATGCTGGAAGGCATATGACGAAGGCAATAGGGCAATAGTAGAAGACATGTCCTGCAGTTAAGGGAGCTGGATGCCATGTCTGCTGCTGTCTCACACTGTCTGCCCTGTATAACTGAGCAGATCCTCAGTCTTGGCACAGCTGGGACTTTAGGATGAGTTTCTGATTTTCTGGATGACCAATGCAGTTTGTCTGTGGCCAGAGTTAGAGAGATGCTAAGTTCTTGTAGCTGTAACAGAAGTCAACTCAAGCTGTGATTTGAATGTAAAAAGAGCTATGCCAATGTCAGATAATCAAAAAAGAAACCTCATGAATTAAAAAAACCTAAACAAACTGATTTCAAATATCCAGGGTTAGTGGACACCTTTTGATAGTTGCAGTGTTAGCTGTTTTGTACCTCTGTTCTGCAGCTGTAAAATGTAGATACAGAAACACAGGGTAGTAATAAAAAACACAATTATTTATTGGATAGATAGACAATATTATTGTGGGGTTGTATCAAATAAAGAAGTAGAAAGATAAATTGAATCAATTTGAACTAATTAATGGAGCCAGACTCTGTAAACTGATGTTGTTACAGTCCATGTATATGCACATGCCTAATTGACTGTCATTCCAAACATTTTTAAATGCTTGATTTTGTCACCATGATGTCCTTTTACTATTATTTGAAAGTGGTTTCTGCTCTGCTCTGATAATGCCAAGAAGCTTTTTTCACAGACTGTTGTGTGAGACTAACACCTGAGTTATAGCAGGGATGAAGAAGTTGTGATGCAAGTGGAATCAATGAAGCCTTCTTCCCCGTGGATCTGTGCATTGCACTTGTACTCGCTGATGTGAGACCTTTTCGATTGCTCTCTAGCCCTAGGACTCATAATGTCTCTTACCCATATGGCTTCTACCATAGGTAATAGAAAATAAGTTCAAGCTTTAGTCTTACTTTCTACAGGGGTACTAATACAATCTCTCACCCTTCTCAGCTGCTATATTTAGAAAGTAGAATAGAAACTGTAGAAATTGTAGACACTCTTCTGCCAAATTTGGTTGACATTGCTTAGTAGGCTCAAAAATCATTTATGAAATGGAAGGGTGAGGGAACATGCAGACATGACGTGACTGCATAAGCTTCATTCCCTTAAGAGCAAAGGGGAACGGCAACTTGGGAAAGGCAACAGGCAAAAGGCAACATACAAAAAGCAGAGACTTCCTCTCCACCCTGCCAAGCCATTCTCTAGAGGACTTGTGGTCTTAAATCAGGAACGGATCTCACCACCAGTCCTATACCAATGTGGTTTCCCAGTTGCCATTTTTACAGCAGTGTGACCAAGGGAAAAAAATAGCTCCACACATCCAGGCTGATCTACATTATCCAAAAATGAATATCCATAAATTCAAAACATGGGGCAGAAGCTTGTGTGCATCTAGCAGACTGTCTACACTGCTTTTCACGTGGGCACGTTGACATAAGTATTTCCTTTTTAGAACTACTGCTGTGTAATAACCTTTCCTCATTTTAATCTTCTAAACTTGTCTCAGGAAGCAGATAGGAAAAAAGTATTACAGAAGTGTGTGACCCTTGAAATTTGCTTCTTCCTTTCCCCCTCCCCAGAAATTCACACTTATATTCTAGGATACAGAAGTCTATTGTCCCAGTTCATTCAAGTGGTGTATATGTTTCATGCTCTAAAAATGAACACTATGCACATTCAAAATTATATTTGCATCAAAATAGAAGAAACATCTTGAGCTTTTATTTAATATCTAATGAGGAGTGCCCAAATTTTCTAAGTGAAAACCTGACCCCCAGGACTCCTTTAGTGTGGAAAGTATTGTTCATTAAGAAGGTGCTGTGCATGAGGAAACAGAGCAGAAAGAGTACTCTCCATCTATTCATACTTTGAAGAGCTTTAAACAATTTCCAGAAATAGAAACAGCACCTGCTAAGGGCAGAAGTATAATTGTTTGCATGCCCTCAAACATAGCTTTAGCGCACCACTTTTCATCTCGGTCTCAAAAGGATTAACAACACTGAGGATTAGAGTGGTGCAAGGTTAGAAAAGAAGAGGAGATCAGAGAAGGCCAGGCAGACAAGAGTAGGGCAAAGTGATTATTTGCAATACAGTAATTTATAACTCCAATAGCCACTGAATTCTGTGTCTGTTTTTGCTTGCAAGTGGAAGTAGCTTGGAGCTTTCTTCAGTGCCTTTCTGATCTAATGGTGCTGGTCCAGTCTTGCAGCGTCTCTTTTGGAGCTGGACTGTGGCACTGTGCAGAACTGCACTGTGGGGAAAAGGATGTAGGGCTACACCTATGGACCGAGGGATGCTGGGACCATGGGGCTAGCACCAGAGGTTGAGTTGAGTCTCTGTTGGGGCAGAGGGTCCCTACTGACTGGTGGTGTTCCAGTTAAACTTTTGAATTGGAGAAAGAGAGCAGCAAAGCCCCTGAGGATTACAATTTGGGGTTTGATTACTTTTTCTTGACTTAGTCTGTGTCCTTAATGTACACAGCGCAGATTAGTGAAGGACTGCTGTCTTAGAGACCTGATCTTGCCACCCCAAGGCTAGGATTTTAACTGGTCTCAAAGTGATGGGCTAGAATAAATATTTGGATTGAAGCGGGTCAATAGAAACAGCTCATAGGATCAAAAGCTTTTTCTTTTTCTATTTTTTTTAATAACAAAAAAAATTAGAACCAGAATTTTCAACAGTGTCCTTATATCATATATAAAGGAACACAACATTTTCTGCCCTATGATGGTCAAGCTCTATTAGGAATATTCAAGATGGACATAATCCTGTTGACTATAGAGAACAGTCATTCAAACTGAGCAGAAATGGATGGAAGCTGCTGCATTCATCTCTCCACTCTTACACACAGCACAGCCTTTCTCTGATTTACTTCCAGATATTTGTCACGCTTCACAATTTTTTAATTTTTATTTTTTAATTAAATCAGAAGATTTAACTTGAAATGGGAACGTGGCTGAAGTCACAAAATTCCTATTTTAGGAATACTTATATGACCCTCTTTTTGTATGCTTTTTAATCAGTAGCTTACTACAGAAACTATGGTGTTACTGTAATGGAAGGGTTACAGCTTTGCTGGCTAAAGAGAAAAACAATAAAGAACGTATCTGCCCTGATGGAGTGATGCCAGATTGCACACCACAAGGTTGGTCAGAGGGATGTTCACAGAGAGGTTTGTTTATGGCCTTTTGCATAGAAATGCCAGTGAAGCCCGTTTTAAGAATTAGATGTTTCTTCACGGGAAAAATATCTTTTCTCTATCACTTTATTTCCTTTGCATGTATGTTTTATTGGGAAGAAATAACAAATCTGTTACCCTGTAATTAAATTGGATTACAGAATAATTACAGCCTTGTTTGCTTTCTGCAGATTACATGGTAATTATATTTGGTATTACCATGAAAAACCAAGAATTTCTAACTATGTCATTACATGGTTATTTCTACAATACAATACAACTGTTTAATTATACATGCAGTTTCTTTACTTCAATGGAAAAATGATTAAAATAATGCCAATGCCTCAAAGTTTTGAACAAGTGCCAGCATATTATATAACATTTATAGTATCAGGAGGCATTTGTGTGTGTATTTTCAAGTATGTATTTACATGCACAGGATTCTCATTCATTCTTCAAGTCTATCTTCTGTACCCAAGATACAGGATTCCAGTTTTGCAACGGGTGGCAACACTTGATTCGACACAGGGCATATTGACCTTCAGCAAGCCCAGAAAAACTTGGTCTTCTCCCTAGGTCTAAACTGTATTTAGAAATAGCCATGACAAAGATGAAAAAAGAGCAAGTGTATGATAGACACTTCAAGCTGCACAAGCTTAGTTTTGACAAGGTTTCTTTACTTGTCGGATTATTTGTTGGCTTAAAACCCACTTGCTGAAGGACTAAGCTCTTCTGAGATGATTCCCTGAATTATCTTCTGCTACTAAACAAGCTTCTTTAGTGGGGTGTTGTTAGAAACAGTAAGATCACCAGCACCACATGTATATTGCAATGAGCGGATGGAGTCAAATGGATCTACAAAAGTTCAATGTCTCACTTTTCTAGCCACACAGAAAAGCTGCTTATGGTAAAGCCTACTCTTGCAATGTTTGGGTCTAGCATTTAGTGTCCTGCTTTGTAACGGAAGCATGAATGGCTGGCAAGTCTTTTCTCATCACCAGTTCACACCTCACTGATGTCTGATGAAAGAAATAAAACAAAACCATGAAAGAAATGAGGAGGGAGGCAGCAAGACCAATTTTTTTTTTTCAAAATAGAAGTAGATGAACTTCCTACAATCATAGTTTCAAACCCTTTTGTTACTGACTTGATCATAGATAGTTCCAAAGAAGTAAATAGATTTCTCAGTGAGTCAAGTGAACCACAAGTCTTTGGAAGAGACAGGAAGACCAGAAAACAAAAGTAACAATAAAAATGTCCAAAACTTTTGCACTTTTTCCGAGATTGGGAAAACACACTATGTCTCCTTGTGTACAGCTCTCTCTCCCATATAGCCCCAGATATGGGGAAAACTCCTTCCATAAGCAAAGTCATACATCCACTAGCAAAAAATTGCATCTAGCTAGTACAAATGTATGGAACAGCCTCGACTTTGGAAGCATCCGAAAGGCTACCAACATAATCAAGTATGTGGATAAAGTCCCATGTGTTATCTTTCTGTAAAGCTGCAGAGTTTTTAAAAAATGTCTATTATCAAGGAATGAAATAAGAATGAAAAAAAAAAAGGGAGGAGGGATTATATCATTTAATATTGTTAAATCTCTGGAAAGAATCAGCTGGGACAAGACTAAGTCAGATCTTATACTATTTTTATTTCTCAGACAGCTAAAAGATTTTATTTGAGAAAGAATGATAATACTTTTTCTTTTCTGTAGGTTTCTCTCTTGTATATTGTTTGCTTACAGATGTTGCTGTAGAAAAAGAAAACAAAGACATACTTCTGATCTCTTCATATGACAGCAAGGTATCAGAGGAATACAGACATGTGTAAGACACAGAAGTTGACATTTAGGCCATGACTGAGAAAAAGTAGGTAAAATAGGATAAGCTGAGAAGATCCTTGAAAGTAAATACTTCTGTTGGATACAGCTGTGAGAGATGAATCAAAGGATGGTCATACAGTGAGGGTCAGGGAGGCTTTTAGGATGATATCAGTATCACTGCTGTTCTCCATCTTTATCCATTCTGGATCTGGTCATGCGAATCATTTGTGCCTTTTAAATCAGGGGAAATCAATGGGAGTTCAGTCTCCAGGGGTCTTGCAAGGCTGTGCCCTGAGGAGAGGTGTAGTTTATACTCCATCCAAATTAGTTTGAATTTGTTTTGTCTGGTGGTAGATGGCAATAGCTGCCAATGCAATCAGTGTCACTTGCTGCTGAAGATATAGCATGAAAACTCTGTCATTGGACCAGACATTTTCCATCTTGTTCCTGTTGCAAAAAGGTGATTTCAACACTAGCAAATCCAGAAAATCCATTTCCCCAGCTTTAATTGCACGGCCTCTCAGTGTGAGTACAGAGCAAGCCAGCTTGATAACCTTATTCACAACCTTGAAACTCAAAGGGATAGTTCTATGTTACCAAAAGGTACCCGGGTCCTGAAGCTGTATATTAAAGTACTTACATTAAAATGCAGTTCTGCAATCAGGTTTCTCTAGATGGTTGTTCTGGGATTCATACATGGATAGCGAAACTCATAAAAGAAAGCAGCACATCACAAATGAAGGTTGCTTATTAGTCATCATACAGGGAAGATGAAGTGAATGATTAATTTTTGCTGCATCACATTTCTTTCCTGAGTTGGTGTTACAGAGGTTTCAGCACAGTGAGAACTGTGAAAGCCTCCATGCTCGGGTTGAATGCTGTTTTGCATTAGGATCGTTATGTGCTGCAGTTAAGCATTTTTTTTAACTTCAATATTGACAGACAAAACATTTTTTATGTAAGTACAACTGGTAAATACAGCACAGCTTTAAGACTGGGAAAATACAGTCATTAAGCTATCTTAATAGGAGAAAAAGAGAACCATTATTTGCTGTCATTATGCACTGTTTGCTAATTATGCTCATCAGGTGATAAAAAAGAGTAAGTTAATTTGGTTTTTTATTGTTCTGCCTGAAATCCTCAGAGAATCTTAGGGAAGTAATTCTCCCTCTCCCTACCTACAGCATCACACATGAAGGACCAAAACATCAACCTGATAGCAAGTGCTAGCTGATTTTAAAGGATACCGTGTTGATTTCTGTCCTAAATTTGTGAACATCAAGACCATAGGTATTCCTGGGGATCCTCCTGGAAAGCCTTTGTGCAGTTGTACTCCAGCTACCCACATCTTAACTGAAAACTTCATGTACAACCCTTCTTTGCACAGGAAACAGTTACTGATGCAGCATATTCACGTTAGTATCTGGGTGTCCAGGCTACTGTCTCCCCATTGCTACTTGTGGGCATTGGACATTTTTTGTTTGGCCCAGCCCAGTGAATGGAGGACATTTTAATCTCAGTTTTCCTATTTCTTTAACCATAACATGCATTTCCAACATCAGGTGAAATGCTGTATATAATGCCTGCAGTTGCCAACTACATCTGAAGGCATCGTTACTAAAGATCGGTCCCTGTAGCCTATGTGCCTTTCATTTGATCCATCAGTAGGGCACCTATGTGTTAACCTATCTCTTTCTGCTGGAATTTCCCTGTGAATGAAACGGGGAGGACAATTATCCATTTGACTCCCAGAAAGGGAGATATGAGAGACTGTTACTGTGCTGAAATTGCTTTGAGAGCCTCTAAGAAGGGGAGAAGTTCAAACCCAGGCTGTCGTGAAACCCAAAAGCAGAAGGCCATCTCCTCAGATGGTTTAAATCATTGTGCAGCGGGACTGTATCAGTAGTTTTCAGGCATGTTCTACTCCCTTTTTAGAGAAATGTGTTTTAAATACTCCACTATTACTGTGGTTTGATTAATGAAATTCCAATTGAAAATGAAACACACATTTATTTACAGAATATGGCCTGTGCACTACCAGGGAACATATTACAGTAGTAGTACAACTTAAAGAGAGCTACAGAAGTGTTTTCAGCTCTTCTCATGTTTTGATTCAATCAACTGTAGAAGTACAAAGAGTGTTTACGGATGTGTAATAGAAAAGCTATATACACTTGGGTGAGTAGTAAATTCTGATGAGGCTTTTTTGGTTCTGTTTTTTAAAGTATTTATAGAACCCATTTGCATTTAGCTGGATGATTCTGGGAGTTTTCTTTGTGTATTGAAATGCCAATTCTAAATCATGAATACATATTGGAGTAATAATATACAGTGCTTTTTTCTTAATGATTTTTCATTTTGTGGTTGAGACAAGTATCTATATGGGTTAAAATCTATAATTCCCAGAACTGATAGACAATTCAAAAGGCTTAACAGACTTCATGCATCGCTTGCTATTGAAACTGTATATCTAGAGGAAAACTAATATATTGACCTTAGAAGGCCATTTACTGTTATTTGAAATAAACCCATTGCTTATAAGTCTATGAAGTGTTTGTTTTGATGGTTAAATGGGAAACACAAATCCTGTGAGCACTGGGGTTTTTTGGGAAGCCCATTTTCGGATCCCAGAATAGCCCCTGTGTTTGATCTAGAGCTAAGTATTAGTTCCAATGGGAGCTCTGAAAAAAATACCTGTTGCTCCTGTGCTTATACTTATTCCCTGTAGGATGCTGCTACCTGCACATCTCAGAGGTTTTCTTTTATTTTGATCTGCATGTGTAACAAAATTTGAGAAATGAACAACAGGAAGTCTTCATGTTTCCCATGGTTGTGAACAATTATTTATTCAGAGCTGAATTTTAAATGCACTGAAGTGCTTTAACTGCCATCACTCCATTTGTCTAAAGTGGCTGGACACTTCCTAGGGCACCTTGGGGTACAGAATAGGAAGGCAATGATGTGTTTTTGTATCTCTAAGATACTTCTCTAGTATACAGACTGGTCACTCCTTTTAAACTTCATGTAACAGTAACACATCACAAGGAGAATTTTAAAAGCATTGAGTACTTCAACAGCAATGGTAACTGTTAAAGTACCAAACATAATCTCAGACTTGGGAATCTTAAATGTGTTATTTGATCAAATATTATTGGGCCAGCTTTAACCATCAAAATACATTGTTAGTGATCTTAGGTACAACATAACTAATAGAACAAAAATAGGCACCTGCAAATACTGGAAATTGCTTTCTAAGAATGAGCTTTAATAAATAAGAATACGGCATCCCAACAGAAATTTTGGAAGCTTTCTTCTTTGATACATTAAAGTGCACTAGCCAAAACATTGATAAATTTGACATGTTGCAGATGACTCAAATGTCCTTTCCTTCATCTAGCTTGTTTGGTTGCATGGATTCTGAAAGCATAGACCTAATTAGAAGAGCATTTAACTTAAGGCAGCCAAGATTTGGACACAGCTTTTATTCAAAGAACTCTACTTAAAATCATTATTCAAGAGCAAGGAAAAATAGCAGGTCAAAGGTGAAAGAGAGAGAAATAATTTCCCTAGATCTGTAGATGACAGCCTACTGAAGAAATGTCCAGTACCACCTTGAGACATGTCTGGGTAGGGGTAAAAAAAAAGATTTTCAACATAAAACCTGCTCTCCAAGAACTCACCTCTAAAAATGTGGCTCAAAATTATCCTTATTATCAGAATCAAAGGCTGATGTTAGGGCTGAAAGAACTAAGTAACTTCCAGTAATAGGACTAAATGAATTTCCATGGATCCTCTGCCTGATGGTGAGTCTAAAATGGGAGAGCCTAGAAGACACCAGCCTTTTGCTGTTGTGATTGTCACAGCTCTGAAAACAATTAAGATATACAACCGTTAGTAAGATAGCCCAGGACAAGAAACGATTTCTGAAATGACTGCTTACTTGACAGAAGCTGGTGTTGTCTTTCAGTGAAGGAGACAATAGCAGGTGTTGGACAATTTTTGAAGCCAGATATCAGAGAAGCACTGAAACAACTTTTTACCTTTAAGCATACACTTATGTGATTGCCTGCAACAACTTTCATGACTAGAAAAATATTGATATCTAAGATAGAAAGTATCAGAATATACTGACTAGTTCATTTACAGACACGACAGAAAACATTTGACTCTGAGGGGACACAAGATCACCCATATTCTGCCACAGACAGTTGATGGGTCCTATTAATTCTTCTTTGGTAAATCTCATCATAAACTGTCTGTTTGCATCAGTTCACTAGCACAGTGAATGACTTTCTTCACCATCATCCACAGGAAATTTTCATTAATTTATGTACACCGATTTCCCACTGAAGTGTAACTTAATGTTATTAATTCCTGAAGGGAGTTATGTTTAGTTTCCATACGGACAATAGAGCATATGCATCCCATTTTTCTGTTCAGAAGAATCCCTGAAAGAGGGAGAGAGAAAATTACTTTAAGGGAAACATGTTAAAAAAGGAGGAATTGGTTTGGATTTTTTTTTTCTGGTTTGATGTCTTTTCGCCTGTGGTGGTATTTATTTCTGTTGACATTTATAATTATCCTCTTGGTGGGCAAAGAAAACTTTCAAGAATTAAAACCACCGATGAGGTAATATATACTCTCTGAGGATACTTCCTCAACTGCATTAATAAGAGTTAGGCAGTGGAAGGCAAGCAATTAGGAGAAGAATAAATAAAAATGCTAAAATATTTCACCCTATTCAACTTTCTAACGTCTTAAATCACACAGACAGAAAAACCTGCTAAGGGACATTTTAAGGGAGAGGACAAGCAATACATGCAGAGGTAAAAGCAGAATACACTTGTCTCAGGCCAGAGAATTAATCAGTGGTGTCCAGAAGTCAAGCCTTCCTGTCCTTATTTCCAAGCCCAGTTTGTTCCACATGAATCGGTCACACAGACTACTTAGGGTGGGTGAAACCTCATTCAGAGTAGCCTGGCTATTTGTTTGGAGACTATGGAGAGACATAATCTGGAATAGTTTATTTGGCAGTGAGCCATGATACATGCAGCTAATGTGGTGGTGTGGATGGGATTGTTTTGCCCTTCCCCAAATAGTCTAAAGAATGGTGTTTCTGAGAAGGTGCGGCCTGTGCGTATTTGATTAGAGGAGTTATTGTGATGGTAACAGCATAAGATTATTTGTCACATTGCTTGTTTTGTGAGACTTCTGGCTCTTTAGTATAAGCAGCAAAAATGTATTTCCTGAAGTTCTTTAGAGTGTTAAATATGTATGACCCTAAATCTCAATTGTCTTGCAATGTGCATGTTTACAAAACACACAGAACATTAGACTTGAAAAAAGCCCGTTATGTCTCTGTGTTTGATCCAAGGTGTCAAGAGGTATAGAAACCTCTCAGATTGACACATCAGCTACGTATGATGCTGTGTGGGTTGGGGAGGTCAGCTGTAGATATCAGTGCTGAAATGTTTTTTGAAAATGGCTTTTGACAGAGCTATGTAAATGTACGCATTTCTTGGCAATTTGTTGGTGGTAAATTGCTTGCAAATGTAATTCTATTTTGTTTGGGAATTATCTGCAGGCAGACACTGAATTTCATACGTTTTCTCATTCGTCAGCACCAGGATGTGATCTCCTTTTGCCAGTCTGTTTCAGAAACTGTCCTTGCATATGCAGAGTTCATTAACTGTTAATTCTCAGCATGCAGTCAGCCATGGAGGCCACGTGATGGTGCGGATAATGTTTATCCTCCCTTATTGGAGCACTACGATTTTGTCAAGCCACAATGGAGACATTCAAAGATATTTCAAGAAGATGGAAAAATATTAACCTCCTGGCCTTTGCAAAAATCTCTTGTGACACATTCAGCATTGAGAAGGACAATTACAACTAGTACTAGTGCTATTTTTGAGAAAACAAAAAGGAATAACCAGAAAAAGGAAAAGTTTTGATTCAGTTCCCTGTGAAGAGATGTAGCTAAGTTTTTCTACCTCTGCTATACTGCTTTTAACCGTTTTATTCCATAGAAGGTTCATGGAGTTGTAATAAATTTGTGTGAACTTGTGCTTTGGTAATTGTATGTATTTCTTCAGAAGAAGGAAAACATGCAAGATGTAGATTTTTCTTCTATTTTTCACCCACTTTGACAAAAATAGCCATAAAATATAAAACACTTTATAAGCCTCCAAAGTGTTGTAATAAAGTATTATCGTTTCTGAAGGAAAATGTAAATTTGGTCCAAACTCTTTCTCCTTTTCCCATCTCTGTAGAGTTTATTTTCAGTATGCATTAGAGTTACAAACAAAAACAATATTATTGGGGAGGCCAGAGCCTTGGTGAGTGTTAGTTGGTGGGTAAAAGTGTAAGATCTGGGCTTCTTCGGACTCATATGCCAATCGGCTTTATAGGATCAGGCTTTCATTTGAGACTGGTTATATCAGTGTTGATAGAATTACTTATTACATGCAACAATAAATATGACCTTGTAGGATTGGGACCTAAACTAACAACCTAAAATTCTAAGAATGGTGGTCCAGAGTTTTAAAATTCTATCTAGCATAGCAAACTTCAGTGAGAGGAACCTGAATTCTGACTTGCATTTAAATTGGGAATTTAAGCTTTGTGTTTCATTATAACAAGTATCTATTTGTGATTTAGCTATACTAATTTCTTTCTGAACCAAATTTCTTTCTAAAGGATCACAATGTGCAAGGTACCCTAATAGAGTGCAACAATTAGATTTTCTAAAATAAGAAGCTGGTTTTGATTTGGTAGGAGTGCAAACCTGTCTCAAGCTACTAGCTTTTAATTTACTGGTATTATTAGCAGTCAAAAATGATTGAAGAAGGCTTGTTTGGAGAAAAATGAAAAAATAATTTGTGTTATCCTAAAATATCTTTGAATACACTTAGCTTTTCACAGACATGACACACAATCTTAGATGAGAAGGATTCTGCATTTAAAAAATGAATAATACATATTATGATATAATTTGCAATTCAGCTGTTTTGTTTACCCTATGGAATTACAAAACCCTAAAGAACTCAGTGAAAACGAGACAAAGCATGTGCTTGTGTGTGTGTGTATGTGCAGGGGAGAAAAAACATGAAAGGGGGAGAGTGAGCCCAAGCAGAGAAGTAGAAAACACTCTGATGGATCTAATTTAATTTTATGCTGTGTTTTTATATTGAAGTTCATTTACAAGTGCTGACACTTTGCCGTGAAAAGCCATGAATGTGGGATCTGCCACAAATGAGAAGGATATTTTTTAACTAACTTTAGCTGTTGGATTATAATTTGTTAAAACAAACAATAGCTTACTGCATTACAGTTGAATGCAAAGATATTACCCTACTCAGCTAAAATCAAATAATCTTTTCGTTTCTGTTCTCTCCAAACTAAGCTAAACAGTGGTGTCATAGAATGACAAATTACAGGATGAACATAAGAGCAGTGCCTTCAAAAATACAATAGTTATACAAGCCATCTATTGTTAATGAAGAATATAATGCAATTTGTCTGTCTGTAATACAATTATGCAAATCAAAGATGGAACTATCCTGAAATCTCTCCACATTCCAAGTGATTAAAATGAGATAATTTATCAAAAAGAATATTACTGATCATGTTTATGTGTTGCACATTAATCCTATTACAATAATGTATCTTTCTACTAATGTAATGGATTTGTGCAATCTAACAGAAAATGACTTTTATACTACCCACAATTACAAAAATATTCAAAGCATAACCATTGCTGCATAATAGCATATGCCTAAGACTGTACAATAAACCTATTAAAACAAACAAAGCTTATGAATGTAACCTTCATACCAATAAAGACAATGCTAAATTCAATTTTATTGCCCTCATTATTTCAACAACTTCATATATAATAAACATGGTGAGTAAATTACCTTAACCTTCTTTATAAAGAAAAAAAAATCTTGTTTAAAAATATGATGCAAGATTTGAGAATGGGTTAAATTGACACCAGTCATGTAGAACATGTGATAAAATCTTCTAAACTAACATAGAAGTGTCAATCCATGCACTTTCAGTCCAAAGGTCTCTCTAAATCTTGGCAGTCTAACGGATATAATTTTAATATATGACAAGTCAATCCTTACAAGTAGCAGCATCTTCTGAGTGAGTTTCTATTGTATGCAGCGAGGCATGTGGAAATGTCATGAGGTACATGCAGACGTTCTTCCATGCACATGGAAATTTAACAGAAGGCTTAAATATCCCCCAAACAGAGCTATATTCATGGTTCTACCCTAAAAAAAATTAAAAGATGCAAAGGAGAATATAGCATATTCAACTGTAAAACTAACTTTGTGCATGTGTATTATAAGACAGTCACTAGGTTAATGATCACTTGTGCAAGAAACGTCATAATATTACTTATTTACTGCACCCAAATCTGCACAAATGGATTATTGTATAATATGTATTCCTATTATTGCATATTTACATTAATTTCCTTTCTGGAGTTCAGCCCGTCTTTATTGACCAAGGCTTGCTGCACTCTTTTCTCATCCATAAAATGCTTCATTACCTTTCTCAGTACACAGTTGCAATGTTCTGTACTTTTTTGCTTCTGGCAGGTAGGTTTCTCTTAGATGCAGTTCAGGGATTGTGTTAGTTGGCTGCAGGACTAATGTAGCTGCCTACACATCTCCTGCTAACCCTCTTGTTGACCCTACCCAACATGTGAATCACACTACGTTACCCAGTTTACAACTATTTATTCCTCTTTCTTTGAAAGAATTATTCTTATTCCTCTTCTTAAGCTAGTATATTCTGCATATTAAAATAAGAATACATGTTAAAAGGAGAGAAGAATAAAAAAAAAGTGATGATGCTCCTGTACAATGAACCTTGTATTTAGAAGTCTGCAAACTCAAATATTACTATTAACCCTGCATACGTCTGCTGTGTTCAGCAGTTTATGGGATAGAAAGATGCAGGTGCTTAAAACTTTTTTGTCCCCCCTAACCTTTGCAGTGCTTTCTGCAGGTTGGTCCCTTACGTTTTTTCAGAGCTGCTCAGTGGCTTCTTTAGTTGATATCAACCTCAATGAACAGCACATCCTGGCTGGGCTCAGGTTCATACCCAGCCTGTGATTTTTTTTCCCTTTCTGCCATACCTGCTTTCCTTCAGTCTTGGAGGAGAAAAGTTTGCAGTGTGGAAGCACGTGACTTCAACTCAGCAGTTGTCACGACCTGCTGTTAGTGTCAAATGATCTTCACTGCGATAGCTGAAATGGATTTTATGCTGCATTTTGCTAACTGTGTGATAAAACCAGACTGCTGTATGCTGAAGAACTAGACCTAATGTACAAGACATAATGCTTTGGTAAATACAAAAGCATATTAACCACTCTACACATCTATAAATCTGCCCCTCCTGTTGCAGCTACTGTATCATGTTCAAAAAGATTTGAATTCCCAAACTTTCCCTCTGTTCTGTACTATGAATGGGATAACATGATCTCATGGGTAGAAATCCTCCGGGTCTCTGCTTTCAGCTCCTGAGAACCCTCATTTTTGTATGACATTTGTAATATACATGTTTCCTTATCATGTGTCTAGGAGGCTTAAAATATTTTTGAACAACTGTTTGTCAAAGCTGTCTAATTCAAACGTAACAACCCCCCTGTGCTTTGCAGAGCAGAAGCACAGCTAGGAGAGGACTGGGTTTGGCTAAAGCTTGATGGAGGCAGAACCTTCTATGCCACAGAATTTAATATTTGCCCATATAGAATTACTTGAAAACAAATTGAGACACTGCTGCAGCTTTTTTTGATCCATCTCTGTCTTTGCTTTCATCTCTCCTTAAAATCCACATATACTCAAAGATGGCTAGTGGATGAGTAAAGCTGTCCATCAGGTGAGAACTGATTCAGAAAGACCCACATTTGGCACTTAGAGAACTTAGTACTTCTTTATGTTTGACCAGCCCTATATGACATGTACAGACATAAAATTCAACCACTTTCAAGTAACTAGCCCAAAGCATCCTTGTCACCCTCAGAGACTTCATACCTACATAAAACCCCTGTGAAGTGGGCTGACAGCTGGCCCTAAGAATCTCATGTGCACCAGTACAGCCCCACTGACTTTGTCCTCTAGCATTCATCATGACAACGCCAGTCCATTCAGACTCATACATGGCAAAGACTTTCCTCAAATTTCTCATTCCTTTTTAAATAAATTGAAACTTGCCACGGTTTTGGACTGAGCTGTTCATCAAGCAGAACATTCAATGGATTTTAGCCTTGTGGATCTCCATAGAAATCCCTCTGTCCTGCTGAGCTAGTTCTGCTAGCTCAGGGCTGCTGCTCAGCCCTACCAATAGCAACACAACACAGTGACAGAGGTGCTTCATTGGCCATAAGGTCTACTGCTTGCTAGTATCACTTAAAAACTGATTGAAAAATATTTAAGTAGCAAAAGATACAAAGCAGTTGTCCCTTGGCATATTTACATCCCAGTCTAAGTAGGTCAGTTGAGTCCTGAGAAGAGGACAGGGGAAAAGTCAGCAAAGGAGGCTTAATTTACACTTATTTCTAACTTCTCTGCATTTTTTATCTTCTTGACTACCTTTAAACCTGCCCTTATCTGTTTCTGTGACTCACTTCCTAGAAAATCCAGGTTAATACGGGCTTACTTCAGATTTGTGGTGACACTGACCACAGTGTTAGCGGGATGCTCAGATAACACGACAAAGGAAGACATCTTGGTACCTAATTTTGGCATGCAGATGAATTACCCTGAAACAGCTTAGCTAACCTAGTAACTCGAGAGGGGTCTGCAGCTGGTTGTGATGAACCCACTGAACTATTGTGCTCTTTGTTTACTGCACACTCGACTGTCCGTACGCTGCGCTAGTGTGAAGACGCGTTCTGGAGAAAAGCAGCACCAATTTTCCATACCATCTAAGGAACTCAATTGGCAGAACTGTGTGACAAATCAGGGCAGATTAAAGTCGAGCTGGTCAAATTCTGCCATACTGATATTTGCAGGAAAAAAACCTGTGGCATTGCTGGGTCCAAAAGAAGGCAGAGTTTGGATCGTGGTCACAATGCTCAGATGCAAGAAGGAAGAACTCCCCGGTGTAAAAGACAAGGGAAGACTCATTTTTGAGCAGAATGAGGCTGGCTGGCTGCTGGGGCTTTTCTGCTCTGTTGAGGTTGTAATTACAGCTTCTCAAAGCTTGCGTGACATTGCTAATTTGAGAGAAAATAGGACACTGATATCTGTAAGAACACTCAGGGTTAGGATTTTGATTATAGACTCCATACATCAGCAAATCAAACCTGTGAATATCAAGGCCATTTAGCATCTTTATATAAGTAATTATAGAAATGATTCAAAAACAAGAGGTGGGAAGATATAAATGTCAGCTATTAAGAGAAATTTGAAGAGGTTAGCCAGATTTTAAGATACCTGAAAGTCAAATTGACCATCTAACTGTGGCATGAAATTATGAAATGGAAATGATTTAACACTTCTCAAAGCATAACTTTCTTTGCTAAGTATCTCCTACCTACAGAGGAACTTTTGCAAGTTAAGTGGTGCTCTCCGCTTAAGATAAAGATTCTGTGATTTAATGCCTCCCATTTTATTTCATATAGCTTTGTATCATGAAAAGACCCAGTCCTTTGCCTTACAGGTTTGGTTATCGGGTGATTCTCTTGACTTTTGGGGAGCCCTATGTGATATGTATCAGCATAAGAGAGGCAAACATGCCATAAACACTCACTCCAAATAATTATTTACTTATGATTTGTGTCAGCCTAGTTGTGTGGAAAATATCTTACTCCTTAGCACAGAATAGGTGAAAGCATATAGTTACCCCAGAAGGGCATCTTTCACATTGTAGTACCACAGTTTTAGTTCCCAGTGAAACTGGAGGAGTGCCACATGTCTGAGAGCTGCAGGAAAATAAAGACACTTCCTAGACAGACCTCTCTAAATTTATCCCTCCCTGTTTGGATCTCTGGGTACCCTGCCTTTCTGGGGTATCTGGGTTCATACAATGGATTTAGCCCTGTAGGTTGCTGAGCATCTTCTGCAAAGTGCCCACTCCTGCCAGGTTCTTTGGATGCTCATTTGGCTGAAGTAGCGAACAGTACATGTTACCAAGTATTCTTATGGGAAGGAAGAGCACCTGCCTTAGTCTTTAGTCATGTCCTTCCTCCCTCTTGGGAGATTAATGCAACCTCTTCCTCAGCAACACTGGGAAATAACAGTGCCTACCACCTTGCTACACTAGGTCTTAAGACTTCTGTTCATACTAGAGTTTTATTGATAGTTTAAAAGGGACTAGCAGAGGTTTCTTTCACCTCGCATGTAACAATGCCCCACAGCAGGAACCACAGAAGAGACCTAAGTACTTATTAATGATGTTATGAAAAGATCCCAAGCTTTGGGGTCTGAAATGTCTCTTGGTATCGATAAACATTCCCTCATTGACATGCCTAGCATCCCTTGACACCACCTGTATTCAGTCTGGATCTGTGGATGGAAATGAAGATGTCGGTACTTATTTATCTCTATCTAATTTACAGAAAGCTTGTTGTCAAACTTTCTGTGCCCAAGAAATCGTGTTGCAGGGGTTTGTTGTCCAAGTGGGGCTGGAGATGAGGAGAGAAGAGAGGAGAATTAAAAGAGGTGTTATCAGATACAGACCCGAATTGAACAGATCTCCTTTATTTATTTCCATTTGAGACTCTCTTGGCAGCAAGGTGTAAGCATTAAATATACAGGAGATAGCAAGCAAAGGGAAAAAAAAGTAAAAGAGTTAAATGATAGCGGGGATCAGTATTTTAGTGTATTCCTTCTACAATCTAATAGATACAAATAGAAAAGGCCAGGCACAACATAAATATTTCCTATTATGGATAAACTAAAGTCACAATTGGAATCTGTCATGCTTGTGATATGAGAGATGGACAATATTCCCAAGCTGTTGCCATGCTGGCACTTGAATGCAGTTCATATTTTGTTTATGGAGCCGAATCAGAAACCCTTCTTTCCCCTCCCTTCTCTCTCTTTTTTTTTTTTTTTTTTTTGGCCCAGCATGTGTAATTCTTCTTCATGGAAGCTCAAAATGGCTGTGGAGCAGCTCAATATTCCATTTATTTTATTTATAAAAGAAATTCAAAGCCTGAAAAGATGAAGTAATTGACTTACTGGGATGACAGTTAAACCCACTAAATTTAATCTTATCCTCTCAAGTACAACATATTGCGCTTACAAATTATCACCCTGCACCAGACAGGCCTGCTCTCTTCACCTAATCCAAATGGAAATGAAGGCCTCTGTTATTGTATTATCTGACTTTACTATCAGCATTAATCCGGCTTAACTCACTTAATGATGCCACTTGTGGCACTATGAAGGCAGCAAAGAAGTCTATAAACTACTTCCATTAAAATGCAAATCTGGCCCACAGAGAAAATAAGTGACACAAAAGTAGGAGAATTCGGCCATACACTGTATTAGCCTCTTGCCGCACAGAACTGATACAAGTATAATAACTGATGCTGTGATTATTATTCTAGCTGTGGATTTCCAATGAAAGGAAGCCAGTCTACCACAGAACGTCACAAAAGTGCTTCAACAAGCCAGGGTATTTAATTTCTGAAGAGATTTATATTTTTTGTTGTCAGGAAATGAACAAATACTTATCAATGTAAAAACTGCTATCTTAAATCTTCCTGCCAGGTTTTTCATACTGATATTATTTGCACCCTATAACACAGGAAATGAAAATCTTCTGTGCCTTTCACATCTCCACTGTATCTTAAAATCCTTTAGTAACAGACTTGCTTCTTTTTTTAACCCCCTTCTGTAAACATAAAAGAAAACTTTTATGGATTAAGTATAGGGAATTACTAATGCCAAAATCCCAGCCCCAAATTCCTTCTCCTGAACATTTCTGTTCGCTGTTAATTTAATTATTTTTTAAAGGGAACCATAACATCTGTTTTATGGAAAAAGCCTGATTTAATTTTAGTGTAAAGCTACTCACATTTACCTCTCCCCCTCTCCTCCCTTACACACACACACACACACACGTATCCTGAGTGGCCACCCCTTTGTGTGAGCAATCATTAATGCAAACCCCTTCCTTACTATGAAAGAACTCCTAGTAAAAACAGTGGGATTGGAGTTTCTTCCAATTTCTCTTGAATTCAATAGCTTCCTCTGCCTCAGTAACCCTAAGACTTCATTTCTGGCTTTGGCACAGAGACAACATGCGTATCTACAGGAAGACATAGGCACAGAGCCCCTACTGCTTAAACCAACATTATCCTGTAGGCTTCAACAGTGAAATGTAAATGCAAGAACTTCGTCTAGCACATTTCATGTACAGGGTGACAGATGTGTGATGGCCCTTCACTTTTCCTTAGAAAGCTTATTACTGATAATATGACAAATTAGAGATGGGGCCAAGCCTCACAACTGGGATTTGTGTTTCAGTCTCGCCCATGGGAATTTGATTTAGCTCAGCGTGCTGAGAGGAGTAGCAATGAGATTCAGGTTTGCATCGAAGTTTGGAGGGTGGATCCCCTCTGAGGCTGAAGAATGTTTTGATCTGGAGCCCTGGCATGATCTCTGACAAAGACCTATTCTCTCTCATCCCCACCCACATGCTTACCCCACCCTGAGCATGACTTGTTATTGAGATGGCTCTTCAGCAGCACATGATTTTGCTCTGATGTTGCATTGCTGAAATACTGTTAAATTGGCTTTTCTCTCACCTTGGGCCTGCACGAGTGTGATCCAATTGCACCAGGCGTTGAAGGTACTAGAGCACTTCCACCTGGGATACCCCTCATCCCTGACCTTAGTGTCACCAGTGTTTCAGCAGTGGGCTGCTCAATGCAAATGAAAACATCCAGTTGCATCCCAAAGCCATGCTCTGTGCGCTTGCAGCAACAGGAGTTTCCACTTAAAAGAGACCAACAGTTCTGCAGACCTCAGCAGTTTTTCTCTGTAGCCATTCATGGATGCTGGGAGCTTTTGCTGCTTACAGGGTGACGTTAACCCCTAGGCAGTCCTGTTATGACCAGACATGCAATGCTACATACATGCTGCTCATCCAATGCGCTTTGGGCCATTCCTAAAATGTAGAGGGTGGGCAGGTGCAAGTAGAGGGCCTGGAAACTGCTGGTGGGGGCACTGCCCTCCCCTGCACTCAGCCATGCAATCCACCCTTGGCACCTATGGATTTGAATTCCCAGTACCAAACCCTTAGCGGGTGTCAGACAGTGTAAGCAAACGCTTTAGTGAGCTCTACTTAGGGCTTGTTAGGAAGGAATTAATTGCCTGATGTACAGGAGAGGTGTTTCAACTCCTTCCTAGTCTTGCTCTGAGGAGCTTCACCCCTTGAGATGCGCAATGCTCTGTGTAAGAGTGAGATACCAGCTTGGTGTTTTTCCATATTGCTACACAAGAAAACGTTCTGGTTTAGTTTGAAATATAATTTTTAAACTACAGAACTGATGCCACATCTTAACATGAACACTATTCTTGAAAATTAAATTGGGATTGTTTCTGTTTAGCTGGATACACTAGGAATTGGTTCAACCTGAACAGAAGTTTCCCAAGGTGCAGGGAATTTCAGTGATGTAGAGTTCAGAAAACTGCAAAACTTCAAACTGTCAGGAATTGCCTTTATTTATTTTAACACTTCAAGGCAGGACCAGACTCTCACAGTCTGTATTTTGCTTTCCTTGCACCATCCAGCACCTGTAACATCCTTGTGCAGACATCTTGCAGTTATATATGTTCTACATTTCCAGAAAATGGTAGGGTGTTGGACTGGGTGACCTTCCACGAATATTCTGTGTTTCTACCTGATCTGGTGAATCAAACCAAACACCTGAATATCCAATAATATATTACCTTGCATCATGGATAGTACTAAATATTTAACACCTGGTTTCCAAGGAAAACTGTAGACATTGAACAACTGGCACATCGCAGTATCCTTCAGACACAGAAATGTGGTATGCAGAAAATATCATGGCATGTTCCTGTACTCACAGGTGTGAATTTTAGGCAATTGCCCACGTGGACCAAAATATTCCTAATTTGTTCTTGCAATTATCAGCCAAGTTTGCATATGATTTATGCTAATTACAGACAAAGAACCATCAAACAGGTACCTTGCTTTTTTTTGTTGTTGCATTGCCATTGATACAGGTGTGATGATCTAGAGTTATATTTTTATAAGGTATTATTTGTTTTGGGAAAATGGACATATTTGGGATCTTTTTGAGGTCTGAAACAGAAGCATCAAGCTTCAACTAAATATCAGGTGATAATTAACTTTGACTATGCTAATCAATTAGATCATTAGGGAGGATCTAATTTATACCTGTGGAACAGCTAGGGCTTTGTGGCAACTGAGAAATGAGAGAAAGAATAATATATCATAAAAGCAGCCTCTGATGAGGTTGGGTTTTGAGTCTATTGGCATCATGAATTATAGTATCTGAGATTGTGTTTTACAGGCTCTGGCATGCTGGGGTTGATGAGCAGCAATGGTAGAACCAAGATAAAGCACCTATTTTTCAGTATTTTTAATTTGCTTCTGCTTTTTAGTAATTCTGTAAGGTTATTGGGTTATTTTACATTTACTTGGTTTCATCCCATGTGGGTTATTTAATTAATTTTATTGCATTGGCTGAAGTACATCATGGCTTATGAATCACAAGGACCTTCATGTGCCTGTTATTGTGAGTATTATTAATGAGTGTGAATGGGTTTTATATTTGTTTTTTTAATATTAGCTTGTTCAACTCTGTGTTGTCTGGCTCATGGGCAATCTTCTAGTGGTCAGTGAGCAATGCTCAGAGACACCAGTTTGGGTAGTGCTCTAATAGCATTTGTTGCAGAGTAGCACTGGTTTCTTTAATAGGTAATAGCTGTTGACTGATTTTTTTCAGAGCACTCTCCAGTAGTGGATGGTATTTGACAGTCAGATGTATGCAGTCAGAGGAGGTTTTCTCTTCATCTGGAAGAATATAGTAATTCAATGGCTAATTAGAGCACGCCATTTTGCTTAGGGAGTGTTTCTATGAATAGAGCTATCCCTGTGTTGGTGAGGTAGAGCCTTTGGAAGAAATAAGGTGGCTTTCCATGGAGAATCGCTAGAGCTGCCTGTACCACCATGCTGGGGTGTCTTGGTCTCTGGCAAGTGTTGGTAGCATGCGCAAAGGACACTAAGAAAATACATGGGGACAGGTCTGGCTTGCTGAAGGCTGGCTGTGGTGGTCGACTAACGCCAGTTTTTCAGCTGTAGCTTAAAAGTAACAGATCACAGAATCATAGAATGGTCTGGATTGGAAGAGACCCCAAGGATCACAGAGTTCCAACCCCCCTGCCACAGGCAGGGCCACCAACCTCCAAGCCTGGAGCTACACCAGGTTGCCCTGGGCCCCATCCAACCTGGCCTTGAACACCTGCAGGGATGGATGCATGTATTTATTGGAGCATGATTTAATCCTTGACCTTACAAAATAGAAGAAGTAGTAAAATTTAACTTCATTTGGTCAGACTAAATGATGTAGATATTTTATGGGAGGTGGGAAGCAAGAGACTAAATAAAAAGCAAAAGGTAACACTTGCAGCTCTACAGTCCTGACTCAGTTTTGACACTGTCTATGCTTCTCTTCCAAAGTCAGTAACTGGAAGAGCTGCTCAGAATCCTTTTAAGGAAAAGGAAACAAGAATGAAACAAAATTAAATATGTTCCCTGAGCTGTCATCTTTTTTATCATTGTGGCTTTATTGCTTCCATTTTTACATTCTTAATTTAAGATAATAGTCACCTATTTTGGAGAGTGTGTGTATATGTATCTTATGATTTTCTCATTTTATTAGTGTTCAGTATATAAAAAGTAAGTGTTTCTTAGACACAAAATCAGACTTTATTAATCTCAGTTTTATTTCATAATGTTGGGGATTTTTTTTTTTAAAGGATGTGAATTCCTATTTTTTCCAAATCTATTGCCTACAAACAGTACTGAGCAAGTCTAGCAGAAACCTAATTCAGTGTGGGATCAGTAAAATATAACTCTATCTGGACAAAATGGGCTAAATGATGCTGGCTTCCTCAAATCTCTTTACTGGCATAATTCAGAAGTGTCAGGGAAAACCCCTTTTTTGTGCTCGTAAAGACATTTTGGCTCTAGTTTTGTGTAGCTCTGGGGTGAGTCTTTTTTCCCTCTGTTGCTATCCCCTTTTGGCAGATAACTTTTGGGTAGACTACTGCTCACTGTGGGAAAGTTACTCAGTCATTTTTTCAGAGGGCACTGGACAAGAGTCAGCGGGTAACAACTCACTGACCTGCAGACCTACCCGTGCTCAGATAAATGAGCTCGGTGTGAAAGGCTAAAAATCCCATTACCAGTCCTTGAGCCATCCTGTCCTTAAGCAACTTTTGCAATATTTCTAGGGAAGAAATAAATATGAGTTGTGGATTAAGGAACAAATCAGATAAACAAGCAGTGAACCATTCTTCCAAAATAAAATTTTTCCTGAGTTTTTGCTTAGCTTCACTCCTAAGGCTATGAGATGATAGCTTTAAGAGATGCATGGTCATTGTATCCTAGAATGAAATGAAACTATAGATTGAGGCCATAAACCTTGTTTTACTCTCTTGGCTATGATGCTTATTCTAAAGTGTTAAAATGCTTTTAAAATTCCTCATACAGTAAATTGCAGGAGATATAGTTCAAGTGACTTCAACCGAATTTCTTTGAGAGATGATCCCACCTCTAGCAAGTCTGTGCTTTGCCCACTAATTCTAAAATTAGCCAAACTGTTTCCTGCCATCCTGTTTTCCACCAAGATCCAGAGGGTATCTGTGTATCTATAGCTTAAAGTAATGCCTACATCTTTGAGGGTTCTGGGCTCCCAGTTACATATCACTCCTCAAAACTCTTGTGGAGGCTCTTCAAACTTTACCCATAGCCAATTTTTAAGGGCATTAAGAGCAAGGAAAGACTGTGTCCATCTCTATTCTGAAGATTAATTAAGGAGAATTAATCTTCACAGGCTATTTATTTGTACAAATACAGTTCACTGGTGTTGGGAGTAACCTGCATTTCTGTCCTTTCCTGAGACCTTGTGTACAAGTCCTGAATTCAGCCAAGCCCATTGGAATTCAGGCCACCTGCACAGCACTGCTCCCCTGGGCTATTAGGGCCCTTCTGAAAAAGCTCCTCAAGGTGTTTGGGGTCTTTTCAGCTGTCTGATGCTGCTCAGGAGATAATGCTGCAGAAGTAGATGGAGCAGGTAAAAGCTGCCAGGGCAAGTGCTGAGGGGGCCTTTTCAATTAAGTGATGTGAACAAGCAAGAAGCCTGGCCATGAATTCAGCCTTGGAGCCTCTTTCACAGAAATGAGTGAATGGGAGCACAGCTCTGGGGAGAAAAGCATCAACTTCACTGGGTGAAGTTCAACTGCAAACCCTTTTTCTGTAGCTTTTCCTGGTGAAAGTGGGAAGAGATTTAATTTTATTTGGCTCAGGGATTATTATCCTTTCCAAGAGTTAATATAAGCACTGTTTAAGAAACAACTAAACAGGAGAAAAGCTTATCTTTTGAAAATGGAAATAGTGAAAAATTTGCAGGTTTTTTTATGATAGCTGAAGTCACTTGACTGAATGTGGCATGAATTGAATATCCCTGCTGATTAACCTAAAATTTAATTAATTGAAGAAAAAAAATCACCCTACTCTCTTAGACATCTAACTTCCTCATTATATCACTAGATTTTTTTTTTAAATACCATATTTTTTTTTTAATCCTCTTTTTGCATCTTGTGGAGCTTGGCTTTTAAGGGTATTCAGTCCCCTAATTCAATCACACTGATTTCAATAGCATTTAAATCTCTAGGCATTTCTAAAAACCCCACGAGGCACTTATACATCTTTAAGCACCTAACTACCTCTAGTAGTCTGGCCCTTGATAATTTTCAAAAATGGTCCTTTCTATCATGCAGAGTTTTCTGCTAGCAAACTGGAAAAGTAATTAGCATATAGATGCATCCCTCAGACGGTAGACTGGGTTAAACTGGATTTTTCTACCTTTTAATAACCATTGGAAAACAACAAGGAATTAATTGGCTTGGAAATGTGAACTGATGGAAAAAGTCAAGCTACAGAAAAGTTATTAACTATGCAACACTGAGAGTCCTTAAAACCATCAGTTAATGAAACAAAGAAAAGAATACATTGAGTGAGAATTGATTTAGAAGTGAAGAAGACAGATGAAAAAGGAATTGCACTATAATGTGATGAAGAAAAGATTTCTCTCCTGGAGACTCCAGCAGTCACTGCTGTAGCTGTAATAGAATGTGAATAGTGGTCCAGGGAACATCTCTGAGATAGAGCCCCTTCGCCGTGGTACTGTGATGCTCCAGCGTGCCCTCTGCTCAGGGCAGCTTCACCAGGCTGTGCCATAGCCCAGCGTCATGGTGCTGTGTGCTGTGGCACATGACAGTGTGAGGTCTTTCCTGGCACCTTTTCTGATTGTGTCCACCTGTGCAACACCTCCCTATGTCCCCCCAGGCATTCAGGGATGCCGGCAAGCAAGGAGAGAAAAAGTTTTCCACGTGGGTGGAGGGTGCCCTAGTAGTGAGTCAAGAAATGTCTTTGAAATCTGTGGATGAAAAACGCTGCATAAGAATGAGTTTGGGGGTGGTTTTTATTTATTTTATTTTATTATTCCTGGTTTACATGAGATATCTTTAATCATATTCTAGCCAAAGAAAGGACTGCAAAAGGCACTATAAAAATCTCTTCCTTGCTTTCATCTTTGCTTTTCCTCTCAGCCTCACATGAGAGAGAGACAGATTGGAATCCACGGCCAAACTGATTCTGGACAAACTAGGATTGTTCTAACACAAGGGGATAATTATAAAAGACACATTTCTACTGCAAATACGCCCATGTTAAATCTTTGCGCTTGAACAGAGCTCTGCTTTCACAGTGCAAAGTAAATATTTTTATAAGTTCTGTGCGGGGTTAAAAAAAATAATCTTCCTTTTGGCTTAATTGTGAACATATTCTAATGATGTAACTGAAAAAGACAGGCAGGAAAAAGCTTTTTGGTGGGAGTACAATATTTTAAGTGCTGGAACTTTGCATTAAACTTCCATGTAAAATGAAATTAAAGTAATACAGAATAAAGCATATTGCTTTGTTAATTGTGCTTTTGTCTTTCAGAGTTTCTAAAGCTCTTGTGGAATCAGGGAGGAACCGAATTGGGGGATGCATCATTTGATGAAGCACAGCATGGGATCATTTAGGGAGGTATGGTAATTTCTCAGAACATCCCTATACAAGTTTAAGTACACCAAACACATCCATGAAAGTAAATAAATTTGAATAGTATACAGCAAAGAGATTTCTTGGAAATCCATACTGCAACTGGTATTTATGTGCATGTAACATGGGGGAGGAAATGGGAGGAAGGTGACACTTGCAAAGCAAAATAAGATCGAGTTGTCTTATGACTGGGTAAGGAGAGGTACAGGCTTGTACTGTGCTTGCCTACACCCTTGACCTGTGAGTTGAGCCTACCCCTGTGCTGGCAGGCTGCTGATCTGATCAGAAATCACAGAAGTGGATAGTCTATCAGGACATGTGTGCCAGGACCACCTTGACTGCCATGCTGGAGCCTTCTATATCATTAAGAGCAGAAAAATGTCATCACATGGGATTGAACATGAGTCCCATCCATGTGTGTGAAATGGATTTCCTCCACTGCAAGGTGAAAGTTCTGGGAAGAAGAGAACAGCATGTTATTGGGTTGAAAAATCTAATTTCTTCTTCCAGTCCTGCATGAGAATTCTGAAGCCTTCTGACCCTTAACTTTTCAGCTTAGAGAGGTAAGAAAAACACCCAACTGAGGGATCTTCTTTAATTTTCAGTGTCACTACTCCTGCTGCTGGGAGGGGGAGAAAGGACCAGTCTTTCCCTGGTACCACTGGGAGAGGTGAGTCAGCTCTCCCCACTCCAGTGCATCTTGCCTGTTACTGTGAGCTTCTTGAAGCATCTCACCCACCTGTACTGTGCTGCAGCAGAAATACAGTTCACTGAGGTGCTTTGCATCACTCAGAGATGAGATCAGATTTTACTGTCCCACAGAGAATTTATGTTTGGGTGGAATGGCAATTATCTTGTTTTGTAAGTTATGGCTCGCTGATGTTATCTATGCTTGAGCAATGCAGTGCAAACGGAGGTCTATAGAGAGATGTTGGTGCTGAGGGTGAAATGTTTCCACTCTGCTTTTTGGAGTTTTTTCCTATGGACTAAGTCCAGTCCTATACCTCGGGCTGTAGCCCACTGTGGCCTGGGTTGGCATGAGGTAACCTCTGGAGAGCATCTTCCACACCAGCTCCTAAAACGAGTCTGTTTGTGCTCTCTGTGCTTGCTCTGCGTCTTGAACCAAGGTGTGGTAACTGAGTACAATTAGGAAACTTCCTTTTAAAGTTCCTAGTCCCAACTAAAATACTAATGTAGACTCTTCCACAGGCTATAGGAAGTGATGTAATAAATGTGAGCTACTGCCCTTGTGGAACCCTGACTCCCTGTCTTGCAGGGTGGTACCTGATACATTCAGCCAGGGGACCATGAACTCCCATATTTCTGTGACTTAAGACAACCAGGAGATGAATCCAAATGAGTTTGATGAAAAGTATTTGCTGGTAATGTCAGCTCTTAATTTAGTCTATACTCTTCTTCCGAATGGGGCAGAGATGCATTTCTCAAATCCTTAATGAAACATGAGTGCTTGTTGGTTCTTATCCTGTAGGGAATCAGAGCCAAAGGTAGTATTTGGGTAGCGTCTTGGGCAAAGTCTCTCGTTGGGCCTACACAGACCACATAAAATTTTCCAGTGTGTGCTGAATACCGTCGGCTTTCATTTACTTTAGGGAGAGATGTTTTGGCTTTTATATGTGAAATAGTTTATCCTGGCCTACTATTTAAAAACTTAGAGGTTAATTTTAAGGATGACAAAGCTGCTGAGAGGAATGCTCATGTTAACACCCGCCCTTATGGAAGCTGGTAAATGAAGCAGGATTTCTTGTGGAAGAAAATATAGTCAATGTGATAAAGAGAGAGCTTATAGGTAGATCTGTTGGGAGAGAAATGTAATTGGATTCCTGTATATCTCAAGGGTTGTGGCACTCCCCTTTCTGCCCCACGGCAAGAAGGCCCCAATCCAGTGAAGCACTTAGGGCTGAGTTGTGCCTCAGAGATCAATGGTGCTACTTACAGTGTGTAAAGCTAGGCACACGTCTAAGTGCTTTCCTGGGTTGGAGCCAAACTGAGTAACGCATACATAACACTATATTCAGGTTCACTATATCGGTTCTCAGATCTGTATTGATCTGGATTTTGAAGTCTTTGCTGGAGTAACTTTTAAGTTTCTTTTTTATAAACACAAAATGAATTTGATATAGTTGCCCCTTTCACTCAGAGATTTGAAAATACTTTAAAAATATGAATGTATTGATCTTTCACTGTGGGGAGAGTAAGTAGTAGCAACCCGTAAAACAGATGAGGAATCTGAAAGTAGAAGAGTGGAGGGAAAAAAAATCCACAACAACAGAATAGAATTGGAAAACAAATTTGTCTTGATTGTATTCCCATCTGCTTTGGGTTCAGTTTCATTAGCTTTCTTGAAATGAAGCTTCTGTCAGGAAAGTTTATGAAAGCCCTGGGTTTTAGTAGACATTCAAGAATAGTTGCAGAATTCTGATTTTGATTCTGTAACCTGGTTTCTCATTCTTACATTTGTGTGTGCCTGTTCTTCTCTACGTACCATGAATCTATTTCGGGTTACCTGTGTTGCTCAGATATATTAGAGGCTTCTAAATAAAACACTGGGCGTATATTAGTTACTGAAATTCCTTACAGTAAGAAATTTAAACAAATTGTGATCTTTTCATACCTTTATACAGGAATGTAAAGAAAGGCAGAAGGCTGCAAGTATTTGACTTGTGTGTTATGTGCTATATTTACTGCTACCAGATCCGTTTGAATTTAAAGGGAAACACTGAAAGAGGCATAAGATTAATCCTCAGTAAGGATTAGTGTAAGATAGGTATCTTCAGTCAGGAATGATTTCAAAGGAAGTTTTGGTTTGGTTTCTTTTCTTTGAAAAGGGTGGAAAACTACTGAAATGCTCTTTGTACATCTGTTAACTTGTGGAACTCCTTGCACATGGGCAATATTAGAATAACATGAAGGCTGAGAGACTCTCTGATTATATGTGGAAAGAACAGCTGTAGCCACTCTAAGTAGGATGATAGTATATAGGAAGAACAATAATGCTAACCATTAAGCACCAGGCTTAGGAAGAAGATTCTTTCATAATCAAGTTATTGCATAATTCTCTGTTATGGGAGTTTCACACCTTCCTCTGAAACATCTGGTGCTAGGAATGCAATAAAACACTAAATGAATTTCTGAGCTGATGTGGCATGACAATCAATACAATTCTTTTATTAGCTAGCTCTAGTTTTAAGAACTTGTTATAGTAACAGCACACAGCTCCGCAGAATACTAACTTGTGATCAAGCATCCAATTTATTTTAAAAACTGAACCTTTCCTGCCTTTATTGCATGTTTCCTCAAGTCTGGGGAGATTAGCCCAGCATGCTGCACCATCCACCACTAGAGAAGACACAGGCTCTTGTAGTCGATTGTTTAATAGCTAATATATGCTATGTAGGAAAACTGTAGTGGTACAAAGCAGCTGAGATGTAACCAAAATTGGTTTAGACCAAGTAGCCAGCAACTGGTTAAGTTACAGGGTCTTCAGCCATGCCTCTTCTCACTAAAGAGTGTTCCACTGTAATTCTTGTCTGCCACCCTACAGCATCACTGTTCCTTATAGCATTAGATGTAAAATATAATAATTCCTGATCTTCTGATGGATATTCCAGTAAATCTGGTCTGGGAATACAGTGTGCATCAGGTCACAAAGTCAAAAGTTATTACACATGCACCAGACTTGCATTCAACTTCTGCTAGGAGTGATTGCACAGCACAGATGTTTGCAGCTCCTTAAGCTGCTTTGTGCCCCCACCCCACAAAAAACACTGGACTCTGCTGGTGTGGGTGGGCTCCCAAGGAGGTTGGTGCTGCTGGAGGAAAGGCCAAGACCTCCTGAAATGACCTGTGTGTCTCAGAGGCAGTTCAGGATGGGATTTCATGTGCTCTTTCATAAGCATTATATCACAGCAAGGTCCCATTAAACTCAAGCCCAAGCTGTCGGTTCACTTCAGTGAGATGAAAATTATACCAATCCTGAGTGCCTGCAAATGCCTAACTCTGAAATGATGCCCCTGGTGAGAAACCCTGAGGAGTGCAGCGCTGTGAGTGATTCCCACACTCCCTCAGAATGAAGCTGTGCTGTAAAGCAATGCATTTTGATAGCTTGGTTTACATCTCTTGGAGCAGCCTGAGTGACTTTTCCCAGAGTGCAGCAAAGTGTTAATACAGGAGCTCTGTGGTTTTGAATTATAAACATGTTTTAAGGCACTCCAAGAGTATTGTATCAAATGTAAATATCTATATGACTAAAAGAAAACATTTCTTATGCATCATAAAGGGTTTACTTTGCACTGGCTAGCACAAAAAAAAACCCTCAACATGATTTTAACAGCCATATTTTCATGCAAATGGACTGTAGCCAGTCTGAAGTTATTCCAGGAATCCCAAGCTTTATGCACCACCTCTGAAGTTGTGTTCATATAGAACACTATTTAATTTGTCATTAATTAGTAAAATGTTGTGTGAATGCCAGCAAACTATCTTGGCTGAATTGACCAGCACAAAGATGATTATTCTGGAAATGAGTTGAAATTCTTACTGCTGGGCAATTTCCATGAAAATAGAACAGTCTTTTGTAGCTTTTAATTTAAAATAAGAATAAAGTTATGCCAGAAAACAACAAATAAACAGGGTGAAAATTTCTAGCTAAATGACTTAGGCAAGAAAATCCCAACTTGTATGTCTGTCCCATCAAGCTAGACTTACTCCATGTAAGAGACTGTTTGAAACTTGAGTGTATTTGGGACTGTTTAGAAGATACAACTAAGTGTAAATCCCTTCTCATCGCATCTCCTGGAAGTCAGGGTAGATTTTGTTGTATGAAACCTTTTCCTCTTTGAAAGTCAATGACTGGGGAGGGGGGTAATGGGGAGGGGGAAACTTGGCAGACTGCCACTATCTTCTTTCATTATTTCCTATGTTACACGTACCATATAAATCTGTATTTGCTTGGTTTGCCACACTGTATGTCAATGCAGGAATAGTGGATTTTTATTGCTATTCATAATATATAAGCATTCGGAGACCTTTCAAACATTTAGCTTTCTTGAATTCTCACTTTTGCATACTTTCCCCTCCCTGTACTCACCCCCTGCCTATGCATCTGCTACCAAGTCAAAATAAAAGTCTCCCACATCCCTGCCTCCTATTGTTTTTTCCATGGTTGATTGAATGTTGTGCCTAGGTTCAGTGAACTTGGTCTTGGCTAGTGCTCCACCCAGAAACAACCTTCTCTTCTATACAAATTATCATATGAAAGCTGTTAATGTCGTTTTACTGCAGCTCTGCTTCGTGTTTCAGAATTGTAAGTGGCATCACACAGTCCACACTTGCCCAGTTTCAGGGAATAACCCTTCTCCCTCTTCTCCCTTTCTTCTTTTTGCTCTGCGTTTCAGTGGACAACACTGTCTCCATCCTTTTATTTGCTAGATCAGTGCCCCCACCCCCCTCAATAAACAATTGCTACTTTGGATGTGAAAACAACTTTCAATCTGGGATTCTGATGCTGTTAGAAATATTATTGGATCATGTGGGTCTTATCTTCTGAGGATGAAATCAGTTATTGCAGGCTGATTTACGGCAGCGGAGGGAGCTGCTCTCTTGGAACTTTAGAATGATGGGAGTCTCTTCAAACAGAAAATGTTAAATATCAGCACAGCTCTACAGTACAGAGGACAATCTAATGTAGTATCAATTTTAAATGTTGTTGACTGACTCAACTAGCTTTGTCCTCAAAACTGGGTGTGTATAAATGCCGAGTATTTTATATATTTGAATATATGCATGAGCACATATGAATATGCTGTTGTGATTTTGAGATGTTAGTGTCAACAACAATGAATTTGTTCTTTGCGATAGTGTTTGAGTGTCAAGAGAGATTCTTTGTTGTCATTATGAGTTTAATAGCCACATAGCATAGGTCCTAAATCTCACTCTGTGCCACCACTAAATGCAATTTGCATGCATATTAAAGAGCAAGCCAGTTCTCTGATGTTAAAGCAACAGCTTCACGACAACAGGTATGATTTAAATTAGGAAGACTGGTCACCTAGACACTCAGGTATGAATGTTTTTTCCTTGGATTTAGTCAGAAAATACAAAAATATATCAAAACCTTAAGGGTTCTTATTTTTTAGCATGTTTGTTCAAAATAAATCTTTTCACGTGAAACTATGAATGTTAGAGGCTGGCTTTGTTCAGCTCCACAGCAGGAAATGCAACATGACTGCTTTTACTGGGTGCGTGGGAGAGAGGACACTTTGCTTCCTAAAAGAAATATTGTTTTTTCATTATTGTGTTTGTTGTTCCCACAAAAATGGACCCAAGTGTTTTGAAAGGATTATAAATATGGTTGCAATTTGGCACTGTGAGCTGGTTGCAGCCTCTGTGTGTGTGTGTGTGTGTCTCTCTCTCTCTCATCATGTGTGGAATTTGGCCAATTTGAACTCCAAGTTGGTCGCAAGCAGCCAAATGGCTTTCGGTTTGCTTTTGTTTTAGCCTCATTCCCTACAGGGTAAAACCTTTCAGGCTCTACCTCAAGGTACAAGGCGCTCCTTTAGGAAGATAAATCACTGAAATGCAGTGTCTGCTTGTGAAAACTCATGCAAAGTTATGCCCGTTTGGTCTCCAAGAAATAACAGTTCCGTCTTTCCAGGTCTTGGTTAAGCCAAGACACATGCTAATTTTCTTTTAACTTTGGCTTTCTGATGGCCTTAAGGAAGTATGTGTTTAAGAGAAAAATGGAATCTGCTGCACCGTGAAGGAGTCGAGGTGTCTGGTGTGATTAATCTGGAAAGGTCGTCTTTACTAGCATTTGGAGTAGAGTGATTAGGTGTGAGGGCACAGTCTAGTATTTGGGTTTATACATCATCACAGCTTATTTTAAATGTTATGAGACAGCTGGAATAGGCAAACCATCTATCGTTTATCACAGAGCTGCATCTTTTATTACTTGGCTGCATAAATATCTGAGATGAGATAGGCTCAGTCATGTGAGGGGTGGGCCATCTTCCAGAGCAAACCAAGCACCATTCTTGCTGGTGTCAGGAAGAGTTGAGGTGACAAAGCCAAACATTCCAGCAAACAAAACTGTCAGACTATATTGAGATCCTGATGGAGCCTGAAGGCCAGCACGAACTGCAGGTTGATGTAAGCAGCTGCCTCTCCTGTTTTCCAAATCTTTAATAACGTGTCTTTGCCAGGTTACCTGGGCGTTCATCTTTCTGTTACATTCTAGGTTGTTGCAGTTACTAAAGAAAATGTATATTACCACTTGGAATGAAATATATATCCACATACAGAACAAATACATGGAGTGAAATATGTGTATGTGTACATAGCACATACTGAAACAAACAAGCTAAAAGGGATGTTTTGAGACATTTGACAGTGTTAATATTGATTACTAAATAGATTAAGAGACAGCCACAAGAGGTTTTGTCAGGAGATCAAACTTTACCTGTGTGACAGTGTTAATAGTATGAGACATGAACATTTATCAACAAAACAGTTTTAGCTGCTTGGCAAAAAGCATTGCATCTCTGAAGTGTTTTGTCATATGGCTTCTTCCACCTAACAAATCATGGTGTTATACACTTAAACTTGCTCATGTCAAGGAGAAGAATGGCTCCAGCAGGAGGCTGTATCAGCCAGGTTCTTGATTAAGGAATTCTTCAAAGATTTTCTTTATTTACTGTGCATAATTATTGCATTATTGATAGAAAGGTGGCAACGAGGCTGTTAGAGACAGCTGGGTTGGAACAGTGGTCCATCTGGCCCATCTTGTCTCGTGCAGTAAATGACTGTACTAGACATTGCATGGGAATGTAAAACCTCAGCATAGGGGATTTCTTCTGATACGTATTCTTTCAACAGTAAGTGTTTGTAATTTCTCCAGGAGAGGTATGAATTGGGGGCTTGATGCAAAGCACTGCCTGTGCAAAACAAAAACCCATGAGTGACAGGACTAAGGTATGCAGAACAACCTTTCTCTGTACATCTGAAAAGGTGGTTCAGGTGTCTGTCAGAATCAATGGTGGAAATCTTTAGGCTTGATTAATGTAAGGATTAGTTGAAACTTTCATCCTAGTCTTCTGTCTCCGTATACAGCTTTACTTTTCAGTCTACATTGTAACATCTGTGTTAATAATGAAGAAACTCTTCCTTTTCTGGGAATCTTGATGTCACTCAATGGAGATTCCAGTGGAATAAGCAAAATTCCACATCTGCAAAATCATAGAATAGTCTGGGTTTGAAGGGACCCCAAGGATCATACAGTTCCAACCCCCCACCACAGGCAGGGACACCAACCTCCAGGCCTGGATCTACACAAGGTTGTTCAGGTCCCCATCCAACCTGGCCTTGAACACCTCCAGGGATGGGGCATCCACCACCTCTCTGGGCAGCCTGTTCCAGCACCTCACCATTCTCTCTGTAAAAACTTCCCTCCTTTAGCTTCGATCCATTCCCCCTTGTCCAGCCATTGTCTACCCTTTTTAAAAGTTGATTCCTCTCCTGTTTCTCTGCTCCCTTCAGGTACTGGAAGGCTGCAGTGAGGTCCCCCTGCAGCCTTCTCTTCTCTAGACTGAACAACCCCAGCCTCCTCAGCTTCTCTTCACAGGGAAGGTACTTCAGCCCTCTAATCATATTTGTGGCCTCCTCTGAACCCTCTCCAACAGTTCTACATCTTTGTTGTATTGGGGTCCCCAGATCTGGACACAGGACTCCAGATGGGGCCTCACGAGGGCAGAGTAGAGAGGGACGATCCCCTCCCTGTCCTTGCTGGACACCCTTCCTGATGGAGCCCAGGATACCATTGGCCTTCCCAGCTGAAAGAGCACACTGCTCTTAATTAGTCCATGACCTTAATAGGGGACTACTTAGGAAGCAGTACATTTGCATTCTGGTCCACATCCAGGAGGTCTCATTCCAATTAGAAAAGAGCAGAAGGAACTTTCCCCTTACTGTTAGCTCCCAGTTTAAGAGTGAGAGAAAAACAATTACTCCTAGAAAGTGCCATTACTCCTAGAAAGTGCCATAAGCACAGCATAAAGGCAGAGGCAGAAATTGAACATGGGAAAGGGTCGAGTGCAGACAGTTTGGATAGAAAGCTGGCTGTTGGTCACAACTGAACTGCCAGAGCTTTAGAGCTGTATCATGAAAGTGATGATTGTTTGTTGCTTTTGCCAAAATACAGCTTGTAATTCTTACCTAGCCTTCAGCTCGAGACTTAGGAGCTGAAAGCTTGACTGTGACTGACTCTGGCACTGCTAGTGTTACTGTGTTGGAGACCAGTTGCTCAGAACTCATTCTCTAATACAGAGTCAGATGTTCCAGCTCCATCCAGTCAGAAAAAGGACAGTTCATTCACACTCTGAGCACCCAAATGTTTTCAGGCGTCTGGAACAACCAAAAAATCTAAAGCTCCAAAAATGCATCAAATGTGCCATTTACAATTGCTTATCACATTATACTCACCAGAGTTTCTAAAATCTGCACCTGTACAGATTAGTACAGTGAATAATAAAAACATAAGTGACCCGGAAGATAATTTATCTCTGTTCATGTCCTACTGTTTGATGATGGTGTGTTACTGATAAAACTTCATTATTTGGGAGATTCTCAAGAGCGGTGATGTTTGGGGAATATTGTGAAGAGGTCCCTATCTTGCTGATACCACCCCAAACAGAAAAAGCTGGAGGTACGGGCTTGGATTTTGAACTATGAAAACTCTTGGCATTTTGAAATGATGTTTTTTTTCTGATAAAAAGATCAGCATTTTCTTATTTATTCTAACATTATCAAAACATTCTTTTTTTAGAACTTTTTGGTAAATTTTTTTGTATTTTGTCTTTCTGGCTAAAATCTGATTTCAAAGGATTTTGAAATATTTTAGCTTTCTAGAAGACAGATCTCCTACTTTTGAGCAGTCCTAGTGTGTATGTTTTACTTTACAGTTTAACTGATCTGTATCCTACAGAAGGGCTCTTCACTGAAAATTAATGCTGGGACCATTGGCTATATAATAAACGCCAACAGCTGTCAAAAGCAGAGTGAAGCAAAAGGGGGAAAGAAGACAGTAATTGTCTCATAACAGTGCCTCATGGTAATTCAAGAAACATTCTGCAAATTCCACCTCAGTGGGGTATGAAATAAAACCCACATTATGATGGATTGGGAAAACCTGGGGTGGCCCAAAGCCACTTTCTCTGGGATGATTTCTTTCTCCTTATTTTTATTTTCTGATAGCTTCCCTAACTCCAACAAGAGCAGAAAAAAATTGGAGACAGGAAAATGTATGACCATGGTAAAGAAAAAAAAGAAGGGGAAAAAATCTTTTGCAACATCAGATAATCTTGAAATACAATAATATATCTTGCAAACCTGCGAGATCTATAGCAGGCTTATAACTGATCAATTTTCCACCCAGGTTTACAAGAAAAATAAAGACCACTGTAGTTCATAAATCAACATTTCTTAAGGTACTTGTATGTTTTCTCTCTCCTGAAGGTTAGTGATTTTAAAAGGGAGCTATAAAAATCAACACATTAGATGAAACAGAGGCATACTAGCAAAGGAGTATTTTCAGGGGCACGTAGATATAAAGAGGTAATATATTTGTGCTATATATGAGGTAACCATAATTAGGTTGTGGATCTCATTATATAACAAATGGCTGTTGATGTCTATAAAAGCAGCAAAGTATTTTGAGCCCAACTTCCTTGACAATCTCATTGAGAGTTTTATTTTTATGGAATGCACCTAAGCCTTAGAGAAGAGGTTTACTTTCCTGCTTTGAACTGGCCACCAAGGAGAGTTTTCTCTGGATCTATGCTGAAGTCAAGCTGTTGGAAGGACACAGGTATCTATGAGGATTTCATAAGCACCGATAGCGACCCTGCAGTACCAGATGTGTGTATTCCTGCCCTGGCTGTTACAAATCGCTGGAACAAGTCAATGGTTTGTAACAGCTCTTTGGGAAAACGGAATACCTCAGGTCTTTAAACACACAACTAGGTTTGTTCCCCAACATTTGCCTTGTCTGTTTCTGTAATGGAGCTGCCAGATTTAGTAGGGTCCATGGCTTTATCAGGCAATAAGAAACACAGCTCTACAGCTCTGCTTTACCTGGTGTACCTGCAAGTGTGTGCATCTTTTTCACTTCTCTCCCTACAGAAGACTGGGCTATGCCCATCAATTATGGACCACTCCACTAGCTGGTGGGCCTCTTTGGATTTTGAAGTTTAGTGGGAAGTACGCCATCCTCAGTGGGGGGATGAAGGTGAGACTGCAACATCAGCCTGTGTGGTTATCACACAATGCTCTTTGCTGAAGGTCGGTGCTGAAGCTCCTGGTTTGTAGTAGCTGCAGCAGTGTCTGGTTTCACAGCAGGTCAGCAATTCCTGTCTGAAGTCCTCAAGGCTCACCACCCAGCTTAGCTGGGGATCTGAAGCAGCAGGAACTCAATTTGCCATCATTCAGCAAGGCAGGGTTGTGTCCCATGTGTGTCAATCACCAATTCTTTTTCTAATCCACTTGCTCATATTACCTCTCCCATTTGGCTTTGCATTTTTGTTGTTCCACTCATTGTATAGGAGTGTTAACAGTTGTGGAGACACCAGCCAGTCATGGTCATCTGCGTGCTGCATGCACAGAGGTTTTAAGACAAGTTTTCTTGAGTAAAATGGACTTGTAAGACTGGGCTCCGTATGATTGAATGTAAACGTTAGGTTCCACACACTACAATGCCAGGCTTCTGGTTCTCTGTATTTTTCATTTCTGCATTAATTTAGGCACTTAAGTAACACCTGAGGTAAATTTTGTCTTTTGACCCCCAAACCCACTTCCCTCTCAGGATCAGCACTGTATCACCCTGAGCCTGTTTCTGTCCTCTTTTATAATCTCACTTCCTATGGTATTTGTCAGATTGTAATGGTTCCCCTGCATGACTGCTCAGCTAATTTCCTAAGCTCTTCTCCTGAGTTCCCTGGGAGCCCACCTCCCATTCATGCTCGGCCAGGTCTGTGCTTTATTGAAAGAAAATAGGTTTCTGACATCCTGCCATGAACAGCCGATGGGCTCATTGGCTCCTGCAGAAAGGGCCACACCGCCCGTATTTGTGTGATGGTTCAGACCCCCCAGACTGTCCCCCAGTGAGTGCTGGAAGTCACAGTGAGCGTTAAGGGGGGACAAATCTCTGGATTCCTGAGCAGTTCACTGCCTGCGTTGACTGCTCTCTGTGTTGCACCTGAAGTTTGAAGAGCAAATTGTGTTTTCACATGAGGAGAAAATATACCTGACAGTTCTGAATACTGAAAGATAGCTGCAGCTGAGCAGTGCAACTGAGGTAGCTTTGTAAAGTTGCTTCGTGGTATTGACAGCCAGTCAGTCTCGTTGCTTAATCCAAATACTTTTACACTTAGAATATGTTGCCAGAAAAAGGAAATCAGCTCTTGAGGTGTATTATCTCCTTTCAAGACTGTCCTGGGGGCACTTACTCATTATCCCAGAATAAAACAAATGAAAGATTTCTTTAAAAAAATATTGTTCAATCCATTTAGAATCCCTGGAGCTGAATATTTTACATTTTTGTGGCTTGATAAAATAAAACCAGCAATTAGTTTACATGTATTTATCGTTTATGGTTCTTTCCTTCTCTTTGCAGCTCATTTTGAATGCTATAATCCTGACAGATTAACTTTCATACTGCAAAAAAAATTATTATTTCCTGAACCTCTGAATGAAATAGGAGTACATGTGTTTGCTATGACTGATGGAGGGAAATCTCATTCTGCAAGATAGTATTTTAAGCTGATTTCCTCACACACAGCAAAAAAAAAGGAAAAAAACCAAAACAAAAAAGCTGTAGGCAAATACTCATGTGTGCATTCGCTTGTGTGTACGTATGTCATTTCTTCCCCAACAGTTGTTGAATCTGACCCATTTTAACTAAATCTAAGAGGGGATAAATCTTCCATGAAGGTCACTGAAAAGGTGTAACATGACTGGGAAGGAGCAGGGGCTGCAGCACACAGAGAACCGAAGCGGGTTAAAAAAATAAAACTCATCCGGGGAGAAGTGCCATCGGACCTTGTGACAAACCAGGAGACACAAAATCTGTGCCATTTGCTTTATCCAAAGTTTGTGGGGCTCCTTGCTTTAGAGCATACGAGGAGCTGATTTAAAAATCTGGTTATGGTAGAGGATGTTGATTTGAGTTTTACCTGTTTGAAAGTCTTCCTTACCCCTGGTCCCAGACCATCAAGAGACTGCTGCTACTGACCGTCTGCGTAGCCAGACATGACACTGAACAACAGAAGCACAAGTGAAAAGGGGTTTTTTACCCCTTCCCGGAGGAGAATCAGTGCTGTAAATTTGATCAAGTTTCAGAAGTCACCATGCAGGAAAATGGTATGAGAAATTTCACCTGCTGTTTTAAAAGGACATTGATTTTCTTCACCTGCCTGGCATTTCACTCTTCTTCGTGTCTCTGCGTTGTACGTGTGGGATGGCATTCGGTCAAAGAGCCCCACAGCCCAGGGTATGAAGTCAGTGTTGTATCGAAGTCTCGTTTTTGCTGGCTAGGTCCCCGTGCCTGCTATGCTGAACTCTTGCCAGTGGGTTTCTGGTGCAGCCCAAGGAAATTGTACTTAAAGGTGAATCTATGGAGTGTGCAGGATGACTAGTCCCTTCTTCAGACCGTGATTCTGCATCTCGCGGCATGACTTATAAAGCTGTTTAAAAATGCAGTTGCTGAAAATTGTGGCCTTTGGCAGAAATGCAGCCATTTCCCCTGCTTTGGCTGACATGTTTTTATACCTGCAGAGTTTTGGTGTTTCTTTCAGCGAGAGTAAAAATTCTCCCTTTAAAAATAGCTCTCCATCAAAAATCCAGCTCATTTTGATAGAAATTGTCGGTAAACAAATAAAATTAGCCATTCTTACACACTTTTCTGACTGGGAAATTTTCTTCTTCAACCAGAGAATACCATTGTGGGAATCCTGTTAGGGAACACAAGTAACAGAGCCTGGGATGTTTCCCATTCTGTGGGCTGCGGTTTTGAGTGTTTTTCCTGTACCTAAAGAAAGAGCAGGCTAATCTCTAAACCTAGAATGTCTGCTGCATCTTCCTGATATTGCACCTGCTCTTAAGGTTTTCTGTAATGCAAACTTGGATCTGCTCCAGTTTTCCTAAGCATTTCATGTCCTGAACCTATCTTGTTTGTAAATCTTTTCATTTAAAAAAAAAAAAAAGTAGCTAATTTTAACCTTTTTTAGAATTATTTCCTGTAAAACTTTCTCTTAGCATTCTAGTGCTGTTAGTGGCAGTTTTGTTTTATCTTAGTGACATTGAACCTTCTGTATTTTGTCCTTTTCATGCAAATAATTTTCATCTGAGAGAAAAGAACAATTGCTTGTGGAAGACAGTATAGCCATGGAGGTGCCAGAGAACTGCCTGGATTGTCTGCACAGGTAATGTGAGCAGGGTAAATACAGGGTGCTCTCTCCCTCTTGCAGAGAGGTTTGCTTTGCTTTACAGTGAATTTTGAGGGGAAAAAAGGAAAGAGCCTACATGTGTGTGGCATTCCACTTTATATGTGAACCAACCTGGCAAAGTTGCCCTCAGATGAATGGAGAGGTGGGCTGCTCAGTCTGCAGTCAGGTTGAGTGATATGGGAGCCTGTGCATGTCACGTAGAGCTGCGCTTGGAGATCTTCAGCCTCCCTCCCACAGTAAAACTGCAGCAGATGCAGGGCCAGGGCACAAACATTGCCTGAGCTGATAGCTCTGGGCCTTTCTCAGTAGTAAAATTTACATTGCCCCCTTGGACAGCCTGCACATAACTTTCTCATTGAGTATGCCTGGGCTATTTTAATTTTTGGGATTGCCATCCTTACAAATTTACTATTTGCCATTTTGTTTGCACTAGTAAGTTTGACCATAAAATATCCAAAGCCTTTGTAGCTTGCTTTACAGAGGATTATTTCAGGCCTATATATGATATTTGGGGTCTGCAGTGAGAGATAGGGATTTCAAGAGACATCCCGACACTGACTTGGCATTCATGTCCCACCTGCTGAATGCCAGTGGGATCCTGTCCATTGCTTTCACAGAGTTTGGATCCCACCCAGAGCATTCTCAAAGACGGTTGGGAACTGGAAGCATGGGCTGGATTAGGAAATCACAAACAGTTTTGAGAGACATTTTCTTTTCCGTCAAAATTTTCTAAATATCAACTTTTTCTGTCACCAACAACTGTCCTGGAAATTAGGGAGTTTGTATCATCCTGTACAGTAATTTCTGCAACACTCCCAAATTAAGTTTTCATACTGTAATCTCTTTTACAGAATATTAAATCTTTATCATAAACTTTACCAATTGTCAGAAAAATAACAACAGTTTTCTGTAAGAGTTTAATCTGTATTATACTAATTTCTTTTAGAATCTAGGATACATGTTTCTTAGACTTTTATGCTATTTCCTAGCAGAGTGATGGTTATTATCATTTGCTGCCTTTGACACTGGGGTTTCACAGCATTTTTTAATGTTCTTCTTCCTCTTTAAGCAGAATCAAAACCTTGGGGTATTTTGTCTCTTTCCTTTTGCTTGTGGTTTTTGTCTCCAAATTGTAGCGAAACAGCTTTATCTTTTCCCCCTCATGCAGTCTGCATGTTCAAAGACAGTGGCGTTTTTTGGTTAAAAAATCCTAGGAAACTAGAACGCAGGTATTTTTTTCCCCAGTTTGACCATTCATCATCTTAATCTGCTGCTGCTTATTTTCACTGATAGCACAGTCCTTTTCTCTAACAAAGCATATATTCATATGCATCCTACTTACTCCATTGATCACCTTGGGTGCTTCCCAACACTTGCTCTTGTTGTCATTTCCTCGCTGACATAACCGGGAAGAAATCCCTCTGCCATGTCCCTCGTGGCTCCGTGGACTGCTCGTAGCTCTGCAAGGTGGACTTCCAACCTACCAGAAAGGTTAAAATCAGCATCTGCTACTTAAAGCATCTTGTATTCCTGCTGCAGGCTTTACCCTGGTGAGTACTCCAAGTCAAACAATACTGCAGTTGTGAATTGTTGTCTCGCTTGCAGCCTTATTTCTCATTCTTGGCTTGTGTCCTAGAACGGGATCCAGAGCAGTTACCGACTGCAGCGATACAAAAGGAAACACAGCACAAAGGAAAACAGTTGCACAATCCACTTGCAAGCACACTGCTCCCGTTGTGTGTTTCTGCTGAGCTGGACTCCAAAATACGGGTAATTTAAATCCTCCAGAATTAAAAGCAAAAAACAAACAAGCAAACAAAAAGTTGAGCGCCTTATAATCGCTTCCTTTTTTGGAGAAAAAGGAAACAGAACGGCAAAAACTTTTACATATTCACTTTAAGTGTTCTTGAGACTTAAGTGCCTGAGAAGCTTTTTAAAACCCTCATAGCTCTCAGTGTCTACCCAAACTGCAGTGTTAGTAAAACTCTGCCCAGCTCTCTTGCAACCTTTTTACCTCTCCAGAGGATGCCAGACCTCTGTGCAAGGGACATTACTGCTTGCAAGTGGCACAACCTTCTCCAGAATTTGTGCCTGAAATGCCTTTGAGGATTCGGTTACAAACCCCATTTCTAGCAGTCTTCACTGAACCTCGATGACCACAGCAGTGATCTGGGCAGGAACATTTTTCTTGTACTATCGATAAATGTCCTAAATCAGAAATGATACACTGGACTTCCAAATAAAAGAAATCTAACTGGTTTTCCTAGAAATCTGGGTGGTTCCCCCATGGGAGCACAGAAAGCTTTACCTGCTGCCCATATAATGGACACTGTGTCCCCTTCTGTCCTACCACTGCAGGAGGAAAGCAAGAAAGGAAAGTACAGACCCACTGAGGACAACTGTGGGGTGAGAGTGTTTATTTGCAAATAATTTTCAGGAGATGGCACAGGAAAATAGCAGTGATATTTAGTTATCAACAGAAAATGGAAGGAGAAAACTTCTTAATCATTATTATTATCAGTACTACTACTATTATTATTATTTTATTAAGAGTATTACTATTATGAGTTTTGTTAATAGTAGTATTAATATTATTTTATTATCAGTAGTAATAATGTTACTATCAATATTACTTTAAGTAACTACAAAAAAGCTAGAAATGAGAATAAGAGCAATGTGCAGAGGAGATGGAAACAGAATTGCATGGCAAAATATTGTTTGGAGACAATTGAAAGTTGTAAGAAATTGTGTCTCGACAACAGCACGTGTAGAGGGAGGAGAGAAATTACAGCAAAATTCAAAGATACATTAAGGAAAAGTATTCTAAGGAAAAATATACTGCAAAGGCTAACAGCAAAGCAAGGTAGAAAGCAGAACAAGAAGGAAAAGCATGGACTAAAAAGAGATGAGCTACAGATTGACTGTCCAACTGTCCTAAGACTCGGTTGAAGTTTGATGCCACCTTTTTTTTTGTCACAAGTGTAAATACACTGGCCTTCTTGTATACATACATCTCTTGACATGTATTGGCAGATGACACTTAATGCTGCCAAATTCAGCGTGTGAGGAGTTTCTGAATGAGGAAGAGCTGGTGTCTCAGGTTTAAGCTACTCCCACTTATCTCTCTCCTGAGCTCATGTGTGGTGCACCAGGTATATTTCTTCACTGTAATTGTTTTTCCTATGCCAAATGAGATAGATGATACAAGTCTTAATCAGAATGTCAAATAAAGGCAATGGTAGTTTCAAGCTTCCTCCCTGATCCCCAAAACTGTGTCAAACAGGGGCCAAAGTGGGGCAGCCAGTATTAAAATATATACAGGGTATACTAGAATTTGGGAATGATGCTGCTTTTCCTATGCAGCTGATCACTTCGCTGCCATCAGCTCTTGCCTCCTCACTGAGGGTTCGGTGGATGAATGTGAGCCTGTTTTTTCTGTTTCTAGCCCGGGTCCTGTGCGTGGGGAGAGCACTGTGCTGTTAAAGACATTTGATCAGGGTCAGCAGCAACTTGACAACTTGCCAACTACCCATGCAACTGTGGGCAGATCTCTGCCTCTCTGGGCTCAGGTCTGAGGCAGCACATCCAACTGGCTGCTAATGTGTTAGAGATTCCCAAATACAGAGTTAAGGGGGAGTCAAGTGTGTTTAGCTTCATCCCACTAAATCCTCTCAGCTCCCAGTGGCACTTGAAGGTGTTGAGGTCAGTAAAGAGGTAGTGGTAAAGCCTGGCCTGGGGCGAGGACTTGGGGCAAGAGGAACCTGCTTGGACTCACAGCTATGCAGTCTGCTTCACTGAACTTTGCAATGTCCCTCACCATGGCCTTGCCTTTCCCTGGCTTAGCCACTTCCCTGTTGTTCCAGCAACACCTCTACTTAATGCTGAGCTGGACCTGGTGCTTTGTGAGGTCTCTCCTTGGCACCAGCACCAGAGACACTTTGCGTCCCTCTTATCTGGTCTCCTTGCTTCACCTTTTCTCTACTGCCCACTTTATTATACCACAGATATACTACCTTGGGATCAAAACAATCCCTCTCCACACATATGTAAATTCTAAATTACCTCATTGTTAATCTAGGAAACAGGCAGCTTTCCATATTAGCTGGCAATCTGTTCCTCTGCAGTGCGCGGTTCAAAGAGGAGCTTGTCACCTTTGTTCCCCCCGTTGGGCAGCCGTGCAGTGCCAGGTGCCAGGCTCCTGGTAACCATACAGACCTCGGGGTGCCAGTCCTCACACACATTCACAGATGACCAACACAGGTTGCTCTCATTCAGAGAGGCATGATGGGGAAACTTTGTAAACCCCCCACTCTGGGCACCGCAGATTTACATGGTTACCCTGGTTATCTGCTTTCAGATGCCTTCTTGCACTGGAAGTTGGAGTGCAACTAAACTGGGTGCGCTGCCATGGTATGGTCGCTAAATTCATCCTATCTGTGTGCTCCTGTTGCAGCAGACTGTCAATTAAACTGATTGTTCACATGCATTCTCATGTGCTGCGTGCTTATATATTAGCGCACCTAACGCGAGAATACAAGCAGCATGTGCTCGGTGACAAATTGAAATGCAAGGGAATAAATTAGCATCTTCCTTTTAAAAAAGCTTGCTTTATTAACATGTGTTTTGTTCAGAACTGAATGGAGAAATTCAGGCATTCATGTAAAATGAAAGCAATTGAATTATCTTCAATATTCCTTGATAGCGATTGGGGAACTGGTATTGTTTTCAATGTATTTCACAACCGGTTGCCTTGAAAACTGCTTACTGGTATATGATGTTTACTATTAACTGAGAAAATGATCTGGTGTCTGAATACAGAATTATCGAAAGGGTGTTTATTGTCTTCTTGCTGTCTTCCCTGCGATTTAAGAAGGCACGAACAGAGCAGGCTGAGTAATGGCCCGTTAAGGTGCTGTTTTAATTCCCAGCCACTAGTGAGTGCTCTTGAATAGTTTTTCAAGGCGGAGAGCCCTTGAACCCCCTGAACTGCAAAGTCTCGAGCCTCTGGTTTGAATTTGGGGAAAGCTGGAGAAAGAATGCGATTTATAAAGGGGGAGATGCCATGCCACCGGTGCTGAGGCAACTTCCCCGAATGGGGCAAGAAGCGGGGCTGCAGCAGCAGGCTGGGAGCGGAGTGGCTGGGCCCAGAGTGGCTGGGCCTGGCTTTCTTAGTGCGTGGGGTTAAAAGATAAAACGGCAGCGCAGCTTTCAGGCACTTATTTCTGTTCGCTTGTAATCGTGCTCTAACACATCTGCAGCTCTGTCAGGAGTTTCTATTTCGGCCTCCTCGTACCTGCCGCTGCTTGCTTTGTCTTGTGTGCGTGGGCATGCCGGCTTGCAGATGGAGACAGCGGGTGCTGGGTGTTAGCCCAGGCCGAATCTGAGCCTTCTACAAAAAATGTAGTTATAGCTGGCTGAAGAGGTAATGATTTATTTAGATTTGGAAGAAAGAAGTTGTAGAAGATGGACACGCATGGCTAAAGTTTTTTGATCGGTGACTTCACCAAGTGAATATTTTAGTGTTTTGTGAATGTTTCTCTGAGGCTTAATTCTGTCCTAATAACAAAATGAAGACTTTGTATTTACAAGCTTGGACAGAGGATGAGATATAAATTAATTGAAGAGAGACAATGGAAACCTTGAGCAGTATGTGATAGTATTTGTGCACCCAGTGACTCCAGTTTAGGAGATGGATGGAGCATTGCTGAACGTGGACTGTTCCTTCTCTTACAGGATAAAAAAAGGCTGTGAAACTGAGTCATTCAGATGCCCAAGTTACTTTAAAAATTCTGCTTAAAGGAAACAAGCTTTTTGCTTCTGATTCCTAGCTAGTCATCACCAGTTAACCTGAGCCCTCATTTTCCCCCACCCCCTCACCCTGCACAATTCATACTCATTGTAATTAATTTTATGGCCTTTTTAGCAAAGGGAGACCTCTACATTTTATGCTACATTGCACAAGCAATTGAAAGTTGCAGATGAAAAAAACCCAAGCACCAAATGTTTAGCAGGTTTTTATTCTATTTTAAATGAGCAACCTATTTAAATCAATTATCAGCTTAAAATGAGCAGCCTGATCTAATTAGTGTTAGCCCCTGGTGGGTTAATGAATGAAAGGGAGGTACTGGGCAGATGTGCTTTCCCCCAGGATATTCTTCTACTGACCACATTGACACAGAATCCTTCTAGGTGCGAGGATTTTATCATACAAAATCGCTGAAAAGAAGAATTACAAATGTGGAATTATTAATTCCATTAGTGGAGCAATGAGTTATATGGCTTTGGGGTCTTTGCTTTTTTGGGGGGAGGGGGATTTGTTAGTGACAGATATGTTATTACAAGTCCCAAATAAATTACTTTTAGAATTTGCATGTGAATTCATTTCTGTAAGACACAAGAATTAAACATGCTTACAGAAAATGGCACCTAAAATCTTCAGAAAACTTGGTCAATATGCATAGATCGGTTCATACCCATCCCTCCTGTCCCTCTCTCCCAATTCTCATCTCCCCATTTACTTAAATATAACGTCCTTTGAGCTTTATTAGGTAGCCAATTAGTAAAGTTTAATATAGTACATGCAAGTTGAAAATATGGTAAGTATCATTAAGTGTGGCAAAGGGAGAGAATGATACCATTAATGAATAGTCTTATTTTCTTATCCCTTTGATGCATTTGCTGACTGCTCCGCTGTGAAAGCAGAGATGTTTGCATTTTTGGAAGATGGCATTTCTGGAACCAAATGCTGGTAAATGTTACGATTTGTTACTGCGTAGGACTTCTAGGTTTCTTATTCTGGACATGACTTTTAAAGTGGGTCCCACTGCTTCCCCTTCTCTCCTTACATTTTCTCCTGCCCATGTCGGTCCATAAAGATGACTGGGTCACACGATGAACTACATGGGTATCCCCAGGAACCCATCTGCTGCTCTCTTCACCAGAGGTTGAGTCCTCTTCCATGAAAACTGCCTTTCCCTTTTGCAGGTGTAATACTGGTTTTACAGAGTCCCATCGGCCTGCTCATAAATGCATTTATGTAGACATGAGAGACTACAAAATTTGCAAATATTCTCAAATGGCAACAAGAACGTATTGACATGTTGACACTTGTGTGTTATTGCTGAAACCTCAGGCTCTGCTAGATGAATAATCAAAGCTTCCTAAACTTCTCTGTTTAACCAGGAAATATATACAGTTGTGGATGAATTATAACACTGTTGAACAAACTCAGGGGAGACTCTGCTTTAAATGTAGAAAAACTCCCTCATTGCAGTTTCAAGATATTTTGAATGTTTTGGAAGTGTCTGTGTGCTACACGAAGTTAAATGGTCTGGTTGTTATGGGCCATGGAGGCTTCAGCAAAAATAACCAGTTTGCTAGAGAACTTTTTTCATTACTTTGCTCAGTGGTTGTGCACATGCCTGTGGGAAAAGGTCAAAAGGATTTTGAAAAGCCGGGTGTGAAGATGTCCTTTTAAAATCTCAAATGAGTGCATCAGCAGATGTATAAAATCAACTGCTGACCCACTCGCTCTTCCCAAATTTTCTGTTTCTTTTTTACTTCCACATAAAAGGTGCTTTTCTGAAATTTCAAACCTTTTGCTCTTGTAATTATAAGATTAATGTTTTGCTTAGTACAGAAGGGCTTGTAAACAGACCAAATACACATAATTACACAATATTTATCTGGGTGGTTTTGTGTGGAAGGCTTAAAACATTTGCTAAGTGACATTGGCATGCTTTGAGAAAGCTAAATAAACCACAGAGTGTGTCGCTTGCAAAGCACATGAGAAGTATGTTTTGGGTTTTTTTAAAATCAAATGCTAGCTTTGAGATTTTTGAGAATATCTTCTGCCTTTTGGGGAGAGAAACCAAGAAAAATAACTTCTGAGGGTTTTTTCTCCTTTTGAAAGCGAAATCAGAACCCGATAGATAATCATAGTTTCACCATGAGTTATTACAATGATTTATTCAATTAACCTCATGAATATAAACCCTATCGTTAAATAAGCTAAATTTGAGTGCAACAATTACAACTTTTGCTAACTGGAAGCAGTGTAAGTATTAAGTGTTTAAATATACCAATATTGAAGCATGATAATTTTTAAACATAATTACCTCTTTTATTATATTTTGATTAGATTAAAATTAATGCATTATGAAGCCATGATATGTTCTACCATCTAGACCTCTGCATAGACAAAGATAGGAGTTCCCCCCGCACACACCCTTTTCTCAGGTCTAAATTAATTAAATTCCCTTTAATTATAATTTACTAAAAAGCTCCACTTTTACCACTATTATGTCTTTTGAACTTCGAAATTCACAAAAAAAAAAAAAAAGAAAAAAAGAAACCGAACCCTTAAAATGGTCTTTTGCAGGAGAACTGAACTGTCAGCGAATTCAGGCAAAATTAATTATTTCAGCTTGATAAACCTTTTCATCTATTTGACTCCTTATACAGAAAAGCCAATTAATAATGTCAAACATGCTTTGCCTCTGGGGACCGGCGGGTTGTAATGAGTGTGTTTACTGCGGAGTGGCTATAGCAGGAAGCGCGGCGTGTAGCGCCGCGCTAATCGCGCCGCACCTGTCAAGCTGAGTCTCATTATCTGTGTACCAAGGGCAAACCTCATTTTGTCAGGAGCGGTTTTCGAAGAACTAACAACTGCCTGGGGAAGCATACAGGACTGTCGGCCAGTAGACGAGTCACTTAATTACCAATCAGAGCAGCAGAAGTGAATTCCTAATGTTCTTTAGTACCGACCCAGCTAATCACCAGGATGTGCGTCTCACCTTATCAGGGTGCCCGGACCAACCATTCATTTCCAGTGTGAAGCTAATTCACCGCTTTTCTCTCGATGCTCTAATAGGCTAGGATGGGTGGTGCTGCCCAGCACACAGCTATTCATCATAGGCGCGTTATCACGACAGTGCAACCTATCTGATTGCCTGTTCCCCTTCCGATCGTTCTCTGATAGTGGACGACCACCTCTGGGGTGACCTCGGAGCTCCCTCTGAAAGGTGCAGGCACACGTGCAAAGGCGGCTCCGTAAGAAGGGCGAAGGGCTGACCTTGGAGTGGATTATATTTCAAAAGCCGTGTACACACATTACCTAAGCCCTCAGAACTTCCCCGTGGGATAAATAGCATTATCCTTACTTTACATATTGGGAATGGATACAAACTTCTGGCCTGTGACAAACAGATTTAGCTCTCCACGGAGCGGTGGAGGAGTGCACTGTCCTTGGGGGAACTCCTGAAGGACTTGGCTGTCATGGTGCCTCCTGTAACTCCAGAACTGCAGTGTCTCCACCCTCTCCAAACCCTAGGAGCATCTCTCTGGCACTGCAGCTTAGCCTCCTTGTAGCTAAAGCAAGTGGGAGTTAGGAAATGCAAAAGGCCTTTTGGTTTTTTCCCCATGAGCTGAGTTTTGGGCTCTCCCTGAGCACACTCGGCACAGCATCGGTTCAAATGCACAGTGTCCTGGGGTGCAAGCAAGTACCAGCTCCCCATCCAGGTGAGCCTCCCCACAGCTTTCACTGGGTTTCATGGATAACCAAATGTAGTGGGAAGGGGCTGTCAAAGGCAGCATTAGAACTGGGGCAATCCCAGCCCAGATGACTGGACTATGTAGCGTTTCCTTATTGCCATGTATTTTTAGTAGCACTACTCTCAATAGAGAGCATATCACTGGCTTTAAGAAGTTGATTCTTTCTTACTCTATTTCCAAGTGACAAATGATAGGCAAAAAATGCAATGCAGGGAAGTTTTGCTTAGCATATGTTAAACGAACTGGTGTGAGTCTATTCTGAATTTCTGGAGTGCTAATAGATACTGAAAAATCCAAAGTGACTGCCCACCGAGAGAGATTTTGCACTTTATTTATTGCAGAACAGCTGCAGAAGCTGGGTCAGTTTATCGGCTAGGGAAAAGGAGCAAAAAAGCCCTATAATCACTGAAAAATAAAATAAGTGGAAGAACTTCCCCCATCCAGCAAAACCACCCCCAAAAATGATATAAGAAATTTATGAGACGGTTCTGTTGGTTGACATCTCAGCCTTTCCATGCCTGATGGTTGGAGGCGTTGGGGGGGTGTTTGACAGCAAATACCCACAGAGTATTATCTGGACTTCACCTATGGGACAATGCCTTGTGTGATGCTGAGTGCTTTTGTTGTTTACTATTATTTTTATATTTATTTTGTACCTTAGGAGGGAATTGTCGCGTTCTGAAATGACAGCTGCACTCACCTGCCACCAGCATTAAGACACATGTTCTGAGTAGTGAAACGAAGTGAGGTCTCTAGTTCTACCCAAATTAATGCAAGGTTACAAAATAAGGGAGATGTGAAGGGGAAGAGGAAAGGTAGAGGGAACCCAAACTACTCAAACATCTGCGTCTGAGTGTCAGACAAACATATGCAGGAAAAATTCATTTCCCTTGTGCCAGAGCATATCCGCTGGGGAGGAGATTATGGCAGCCAAATGAAAACAAATACAGACCCTGTCAGTGGGGAAATATCTCCAGAGCAAGTTGTGAGCAGGAGCTGGGACCAGGTCACCAAGATTATATCCATGTAGATTCCTATTCTCCACTGAACTATCACAGTGGGTTTATGAAAGGCAAATCCTGCTGGACTGACCTGATCTTCTATGACAAGGTGACCCACTTAGTGGATGAGGGACAGGCTGTGGATGTTGTCTGTCTGGACTTTAGTAAAGCCCTTGATACCATTTTCCACAGCATTCCTCTGGAGAAACGAGCTGATGATGGCTTGGACAGATGTATTCTTCACTGAGTAGAAAACTGGCTGGATGGCTGAGCCCAAAGACTTGTGATGAATGGAGCTAAATCTAATTGGTGGCCAGTCACAAGTGATGTTCCCCAGGGTTCAGAATTGGGGCCAGTTCTCTTTCATGTCTTTATAGATGATCTAGATGAGGGGATTGAGCGCACCCTCAGTCAGTTTGCAGACCAAGTTTTGTGGGAGTGTTGATCTGCTTGGGGGTGGGAAGGCATCTGGACAGGCTGGATCAATGGGTCAGGGTCAACTGTATGAGGTTCAGCCAGGCTCAGTGCCTGGTCCTGCCCTTGGCTCACAACAGCCCCACACAGTGCTGCAGGCTTGGGGAAGGGTGGCTGGAAAGCTGCCCATCAGAAAAGGACCTGTGGTGTTGGTCAACAGCAGACTGAATGCAAGCCAGCGGTGTGCCCAGGTGGCCAATGTGGTCACCAGTGTCCTGGCTGGTGGAAATAATGTGGCCAGCGGGACTAGGGCAGTGATTGTCCCTCTGTACGCAGCACTGGCGAGGATGCAACTCGAGCGCTCACACTGGTGAGGTGCTGGAGCATGTCCAGCAAGGGGCAATGAAGTTGGTGAAGGGTCTAGAGCTCAAGACTGATGAGGAGCAGCTGAGGGACCTGGGGTGGTTTAGCCAAGAGAGGAGGAGGCTGAGAGGAGACTTTATCACTCTCTGCAACTACCTGAAAGGAGGGTGTCGCCCCATGGGTGTCAGACACTGCTCCCAAGTAGCAGGCTATAGGACACGAAGAAATGGCATCAAGTGGTGCCGTGGGAGGTTTAGATTAGTTATTAGGAACAATTTCTTCTAGCATTTCACCTCACTTTAAGGCAACCTTTGCTAAGTTGCTGATAGGGTTTTGAACAGACAAAATAAGCAGAAAGCAGCAGAAGGAATAAAAGCAATGAGCTGGGAAAATGAGGACCTGGGATAGTCAGTAAAACAGAAATGAGCCTTGCAGCAGAGGAAAAACAGATGCTTTGTATTGATTGTTCATCCTCAGTCTTCTCATCATTACTTTCAAGCTGTGATGTTACTTCAGCTTTATTGGTTTTGTTTTCTTCTCCTGACTTGCAATGCAGATGAAAGTCTAGACTGTCCTGATTATTCGCAGGCCAAGTACAGCCTGACCTCTCTTTTTAATGCAGTAAGTGGCATTCATCTTCCCCTTACGCAGGCAAAGGGTGAAGAAGAGGTCAGCAGCCCTAATAATTGCATGTTGGACCTCTTTGTTGGCATGCTCATATGATCTTTTGTTTTCTGGTTTATGACTGACAAGTCCTCAAAAACCTTCTGGCAACATTCAACTTTTGCAAAATCGGTAATTTTAGCTGGGGGAAATCTTTCAGTATTGCTAGTCTTTTGAATTATCAGTGATGGGAAATATTATAAAATGTATCATTTCTAATCTATCTGACCCACATCTAAAACTCCAAATGCATTGAATTGAATTACTGAGTTGGAAGTAGTTCGTTACAGTCAAGTATCCGTGTGAGCCATAGTAGTATTTAGAGGCAGATGTGGTTTGGATGCTTCATGCCCCTGTGCTCTTTATGGGCCATTACTACCAGTATTTTTTCTTTTGACCTAACATATGATAGGCACTGTGGGGTCTCTGGGGAAAGTGGGAGGGACACCAAGCTGTAACACTCAGGAGGCAATGGGAAGCTCTGGCTCAGCTTGCATTGCAGTGCTTTGTTTCAAAGAGCATGATCCTCAACTCCTTTCTTTTTTCCTTCTCTCCTTGCTCCAAGTACAAAAAATTTCAGGTGCTTCAGGGGAAAAAAATTCTCTCACTCTACTTTTTGTTATTTGTACTGAAGATAGGCTTTGTGCCTCCATAACAGTAGCTGAATATTGGTTGAAGTCACTAGGTGGAACTCAGCCTCCTTTTCTGTGCTATCAGTTGTTAGTGCCTCTTCTGACTTTTCAGGGCTTAGGGTGTTAAAATATAGGGGATTTCTGATCCTCATGTCTTAATTTCGCTCACAACGTGTGATCTCTGTGATTACCATACCAAAAGTGCCTAGAATACAATGTTGTTGAGAACCAAAGGAAGGACAGAAAAGGAGTAAGAAAAGAGGTATGATGAAACTGTCTTAAATTTCATACACTTGGACTCATTTTTCTCATCCTTTCAAGACCTTGGGGGAAGTAGTTCTTGAGGTTTAGCAGAAAGAAGTGACTGATTATTTTCTCCATAGCAGGCAAGCCTCAAGTCATACACAATATCCTAAAAGCAGATTCTCCCTTCATGTGTAAGAAAAAGAGCTGTTGCCCTTGTCATGCAGCCCAGAACTGTGTTTGGTTTTCTTTTTGGTTGCTTCCCTTAGCCACACACTTAATCTGATGTACATTATCACTCCCTGATCTCATTACCTTCTTCCTTGAACTTCCATGTTGCTTGAACTCACTTAGAGGGAAGCATGCCATTAAATGAGTCAGTAATTCAATTCCAGCAATAACTTTATGTATTTATCCAGGGATTTTTTTGGATGTTCTCAAGAGAAATTAAACAGTCCTGTGCTCATGTTATCTATTGAGAGTGCCCTGAATTGAGAGGGTTTTTTTTGTTTGTTTGGGTTTTTGTTTGGGTTTTTTTTCCTCACAACAGCTTATTCACATATAGAATTGAAGCCAAGGGCTGTGCTGCTCTGAGCAGTGGCTCGGTGGTACAAGGCCAGCACTTTCAAGGAACACCACCCATCTTGCTGTATCTGTACATCATCAACCTAACACCTCCAGGAAACCCTGGGCTTTGCAGGTACTGCCTGCTTGCTTTGCGTATAGTCAGTTGGCTTGATTCTTCCTCAGAGTACAGGCTTTATCATGTCTAAACTCCTAACTGTGTAGCACTATACCCTGTGCACAAAATAAGGATGCTGGATAGTATGTAGCTCTAATCTGACATGGCTGCACTTGGACACACTTCCACATGTGGAGAAAAATAAGGGTTTTTTAGAATATGCTATGGTCTGTAATGCTAAATGTAGGCAGAATCATAACAGAAAGAAGGTTCTATAAGTTTTGCCAAGCTTGATGGGTTAAATAGTTCTCATATTTGACAGTTAAAGATTGCCAGGCGTACTTCAGGACATAAAAATATAATTCTGGAGAAGACTTTTAAATTAAATTTTTTTTCATCCAGAAATCAACAGAATATTCAAATATCCACAGTATCTTATTCTTTCCAATGTGTAACCTTATCTTTTTCTTTTTTCTCTTTTAGATTTTAGAGACAATACTATGACATTCACGTGCATTGTAGCTTAAAAAAAAAAAAAAAAAAGACAAAAAACCCCCAAAATCATGAGTCCTTATGAAATAGTGGAATTAAGGATAGCGGCTAATTTGTGGGCATTCTAAAAAAAAAAGCTGTAACCCTGGAAGAATCGCAGTTTTAATGTAAGAGGCAGAATGGGGGATCTCAGATGTATAAATAAACACTGACCTGTTTGGATCCCTGTTACTTGAAAACAGAACAACCTACTAAAATGCATATGGAGAAAAGGGAAGTTGGCTCCGAGGCATAGCAGTCCACATGCCAAGTTCCAATGCAAACTGAATTTTCATTATGAAGTTCTTTGTTAAATTACGCCAAACCTTGAGTTTTATCTAATGGAAAAAATGTTGTACCTGGATAAATTCAGAAGTGGATGGCATCCTAGCAGAAAGCCAGGTTGTTACTATAGGTCTTTATGAGCAGAGTGTAAATCACTCCTCTTAAGGACCATGTGTTCTCTTGTCCCAGAAGAAAGTGTAGGATGCTTTGTGACAAATGGCTTGCTTGCTCCTGAGGCAGCATGGTTAAAGCAGCTTACTAGTGTCCTAGAGATGTGTGCTTCAGCCTTGAGACAGCCCTGGCAGGGGGCCAGTGCTCCTCATAAATGGGTCTCTGTCCAGTGTCAGGAGTCAGTGGCAGGCAGACATTTGGGGAAGACACAATACCCTCTTGTGTGCCACCGGCTATAGAAGCTACTGTGCTTCTGTAGGGCCTTTGGGTCTGCCTGCCCTCCGTCAACCACAGCTATGCTCTCCATTAAAGAACAAAAGTTTGTCAAGTCTCTCGATGGCATTGACTTTCCAGAAGCACAAAGAATACCCACAAGGCATTTCCAGAGATCCTTAAGTGTGGTTATAGCTCCAGATGGCTCCTTCCATGGAACCCAAGTCCTGCTGAAATCAGAGTGCTTTTTATGTGGAAGAATGGTTGAAATGATCTTTTGGTCTCACGTAGCCTCTTTCTGTCTGTCCTTAAAAGAGCCAGCTGTGTGGTGAGCCACCTACTCTGTGCTCTGCTTAATCTAAGCAGATTTTGGGAAGGTCACCTAGTAACCCTGCAGTATGAGCCGTGCATATTGACCTGCAAGGCAAAGAGCATCATTGTTTCTTTAGTGTAAAAACGTGTAAAAACCCCACCACTTAACCCTGTAAGTTGAATCCTACTTTTCCTCTTCTGAAAAATCTCAGAAGCCTGACTCGATGTGAGATATTTTTGTTGCAGAAGCAGAAATGGCTTTGTTTCAGGTACACATCCCAGGCCTCTTTTAAAAGCAAAAGTCCCGGCACATCAAAGTGTACCTAAAAGTATCTGTTCGGTGCAGGTGCAGGAAGAAACCCAAAATCCAGGGTGCAGCAGGGATGAACTGTAGGCCTTGAGCAAGATTAAATGATTGTGAATGATGAAGACTGTTTCTGTTTACTATGTGTTCCATCATAAAGTTTATGGAAAACATTCCAGGAGAGGAATAGGTGAACAAGATATTCCTAACATGAGCACTTCAGGTTCAGGAGTTCAGCTTTAATCTGAGCATTGCAGACTTTTTTCCACGCACAGAGAGCAAACACATCCTTCTTTCTTACTGCACGTGAAATGTGCTCGGGAGCCTGTGGGTCCTTGGTCTGTCCTTATTTCTGCTCAGAGGGTGAATGCTTGCTAATCTCCAAACATGGGAAAGGTGTTGAAATATAAATGTACTACCTCCTCTGCACAGGTAAGAAGGCAGGAAGGAGGGTAGAGCTCATAGCCTGCACGGAAAGAAATCTTCCAGCGGCGCAGAAAGGCCACGCTTGATCTGCCTCTGCTAACTTCACAGAGCCACAGCAAGCCAGGGACAGAAAAGACATCCCTTTCTCTTTTGGATTAAGGCAAATATGTGGGGCAGTTTTAAAAGAAATTTGAACACTTAACAATGAAATCAGGTTCTCTGTCTTAGAGACTGTATTAAACCCCAAGGATCACATATCTGTAGTTCTAAGTTAACATCCCTTCGTTAACCTGGTGCCACGCACTACCCAGCACCATACCTGTGCAAGCCAGTGCTTCTGATCTTCCACACTGGTATTCCACACTGTAATTAGTTTATATAAATATACATTTTGCACGTATTTGATAAATGTGTCTGTTCAAGGACAAACTGAGGAAGTAATCCAAATATAAACTTTCAAGATGACTGGAAATTTTTTGCATACTCATGCTTCTTCCAGCCTACCATGAGGCTCAGAGAACCTGGATTTTTTGGGGGAGTATCAAATTTGTGTGGGCTTTCTCTTTTTCCCTCTGTTGCTAACCTGTGGATCTAAGGACGACAAAAAGAACCACAAGCCACTTGTGGAAAAGCAAGACTTCGGTGCGGTCAAAGAGCAGCCACCTGTTCCAGTAGAATTTTCTCTTCTATGTGCTGAAGTCTTCCCTGGAGCTGGATATGAGCAAGATGAGAGATGAGCAAAACCATGTTTTGTTTTTGTTTTGCTTTAAATGATCTTCGGGGAATGCAGGTAAAAATCTGGTTTCAAATTACAGGAAAAAAGTTAACATGCTTAAAACAAATTCTTCCAAGATGAGTAAATCCACAAAATATACAAAATGTCTTATACTGCTCAGAAACATGAGAGAAGGAGAACACTTAATGAATGACTGGGAATTGCACTTTTAAGTATCTTTTGCATGTTTCCTATTATGTAAGAAACATATGGGAACAAGACTGAAATTTCTTATGAATCTAGCCCATAAAATCTAATCCTGGTGATCATTTATCAAGAGACATTTTTTATGGAGCAACATTGCAGACCTGGATGAACTGTCCTTCCAGTGCTTCATGCTCTGTGCTTTCATGTTAACAAAGAAAAGGATTATGTTACAAAATAAACAAATCTCATAATGAATACAAACTATTCTCAACTGTGCTGATAACAAATAGGCCAAGGTTAAAGAGCTAAATAAAGCATGTTGCCCTGAAATGCTGTAATGACAATTGTGACTTATCATGATCCGTTAAACAGAGCTGCTCTCTTCTCTTTGGGGAATTTGGCAAAGAGATCAGTTCTGCACTCTCCGAGCTGTGCCACGGCTACAGCCACTCCTGTTCTTGCTGGCATGATAAATTAGTTCATGTAGGCAAGAGATCATTTTTGGCATTCATTAAATCACTGTTACAGGTCCACTCCTTCGGCTTGTTCTCTGGGGTATGCCACCCACTTTTTCTGCTGAAGAAGTCCAAAGAACACTGTGCAGTAGCTTTTGTGAAGAGTAATAGGATTCCTAGAGGCATGCAAGAATGAAGCATCGTACCGATAAAGTGTCTTCAAGTTTGTAGTTACTTGATATATCCTTTCAGGGGATGTTATTCTTGAAGGACAGAGCTTTGTGTGTGTATGTGTGTGTACAGTATGCTTTCAGGATGCTTCAAAAACTTTTTACTAGCAGTTAGTCCCATTGAGGACAATTCTGTTCTGGAAGCGTCCAAAGCACACGGTCCTGGTCCTGCATTCTGATGGCATTTTCTGCTGACTTCATTGGGATTTTGGAATAGGAAGAAAAGGCAGCACAGGAAGACCTGCCATTCCTTACAGGTTTGGGAAGAGCTGGAGGGGCAATAATAATGTTCTGCAGTCACAAGGGGTGAATTTTTCTCTTGCATTAGCCTCCGAGCTGTGTCTCCCTGTTGCAGCCAAAGGCATAGTGAATATTTGTTACCAGGGAAGCTGGATCATGCAAACAGGGGATTTTTTTTTCCTTTGTCTGTGGCTCCATTCAGTGCTTTGGGCTTGGAAGATGGATTATTTTCTCAAATCTGCCACAGACTCACTCTGTATAGTGGGCAGAGATGGGTATCGCCACAGGGGCATCACCATGTGTGACACAGGGGCACGTGGCACACAAGCAAAGCTAAAATACCCCTAATCTCCCTCCAGTGATAAGCATGAGTCTGACTGCATGTAATCTGTAGGTGCTTCAAATCCTTATCTATGACTGGATATGATAATTTTCCTCCTTTCCTACTCTCTGACTGTCATGTCTATTTAGACTGGAAATTCCTTAGGACAGCTTGTGTCCCTTGAGGTATCTGTATCTCCTATAGTTATCCCTGAGATTAGCAAGGGTGTTTGGGTGCTTTTAAAAGAAGATGACAGTAAATTTCTCTCTTCCTATCAATATCTCCTATCCATACTAGGCCTGAGGTAATCAAGCATTAATGCTAGACAGCTCTGTCCTGTCTATTTTGTGTTCATTTCCTTTACTCTATTTCACGGGTTGTTCTTCATTCTGTTCAGCCAACATGAAACCAAATAGATGGCTTTGGCAAGATGACCCTTTCCTTTTGCTGTTGTTATGAACTGACAGAATGTTTGACTATACTGCTTTTTAATTTACAAAGTGCTCTAGGAATCGTCAGAGAAAATATGCCATAGAAAGGGATATCATAATGATGATGATGTAATTATGAAAATCCAGCTTTGTGAATTGCTGTTAGCAAGTTACAGGACAAAAGGGAATTAACTATGGAATTACATGAAATTTGAGACAAGAAATTCTAGTTCTACTAGAGAGCTGGGTTGTCCTGTGGTGGATTCCATTTGATGAACTTTTGAAAGGAAGGAAAGTCATATTAACCCATCTCAGTCTCAGGATATAGTATATCATTTTAGATTAATACTTTTAACATTTCAAGGTGCCATTCTGGAATACAGTGATCTATGGTGTTCATCAATTTCAACCTCTTTTGTTATAAATTAAGAATAGTACCCCCAAAAAGCTCTCAAATCAAATTTGCCATTTGAAATAATAAAAGTAAAGTGTGTCATTCTGACTGACCATATTTTATGTCACCTTTTTTCATCCTCCCAGCTGCGGTACTGCTGTCAATAAAAGAGATGGCATGGAAACAAAACAAAAACAGAGAAGCCGTGTACAATGATAAAACACTCGAGTATTATCTACCTTGTCTGGAGGATTCACCTGTAAAAAGTAATCAAAGCTGTCACATTATCCTGCAAACATTTTCTGAATCTCTTCTACCATTTGATGACTTCTGGTATCTCAGAATATAACTGCACAACCTGTATGCCCAGGCCTTCCTTGCTGGTGATTCAATGCAGAATTTCCTTGTGTGCTGTGCTTAACTCTGTTTATCTGCTCTGCTGTTTGCACCATTCCTAGTATATATTTCTCTAGTCTTTCAGGAAATGTTCCTTTATAAAGCAGGAACAAAGAAGTGCTTTCTGTTGTTTTGCAGCCACATGCCCTCAGTGGGTCTTGAACCTTGAGTAGTATTTCTGCTGTTTCTGACAATTTTGATTCACAGCTGTGGGTATTCCCCCTGACATGACTCCGCTTTTTCTAGAACATTGTTCTGTACTAGGGTTTCACCCCTAGTTTCTAATCCCTGCTCATGGGGAGGATAATCCAACCCCACTAACATACAAATAAACCCTGCTTGGGTCCTGTGCTTCGCTGGTTATTGTAACCTTTGGATGCCTGATCCTCTCCACTTGCCATTCCACATACTGGAGTGGTTTTGAAGCCATTCAGAAAACAGTGTTTTCCAGTGGTCACAGCATCTAACCCCAGAAGGCCCAAGTTGGGCCTTCCATAAAGAAGAGCGTTTCTCTTCCCTCTTGCTGCTCAGCTGGGGCACACCAGGAACACAAATCTCTTTTTGCTTTCTGGAAAAGCTGTAGTTGTGACCCCATTTCTGTGTTTCCTCAGTAAATCCATTGATTGCTTGAAATTGTGATAATCTGCATTCACTCTGCATCCTCTCCAGTGGTTGAATAATTAGGACTGAACTCTGAAATGCATTTCTTATTAGCCCATTCATTTTAAGGGAGTGTGCATCAGACTCCAGTTTTAACTGATGTTTGTTCTATATCTTACTCTCTTTGCCATGATTGCCATGAAGCTGGGTTAATATTTTGCTGCTTCTGTTCTCATTTGGTATTTATACAAGGTGTCACAAATTTGTTGCCCTGTGTACTCAGTTCCCATATTTATAGAAATATATGCATTTTACATACATCTCAGGAAGAATAAAGATACAGACATGGAATTCAAAGTACCTTACACCCTCCCAGCTTTCTGAAGTCTGTTCAGATTAAATCGTTGCCTCTGGCTTTTTACTTAAATTCTTGTAATACAACCCAAAACTCAGAGCTGCTTTGCAAAGAAACTGCTCAACATTCTTTTAATGTCAAATTTAAATAAACAGTTTTGTCCAATTACAGGTAGAGAAAAAGTCTAATTCAATGTAGTTATCTTTATTTTAAATTAGACCGACATATTATACCTTTATTCTTTTATAGTTTAATAGAGATATCTAAGTATGCCTATGGCCCTCATCACCATCGTATGGAAGTGCCTCCAAAGTACTTAATAGAAATTACAACAATAACCTCTTTTTCAGTGATGAACTGAAGCTCTGCAAATCATACTCTTTTCCCGGGTTCTTCTACAGGAAGGTCAGCAACCTTCATTTCCTTCTTACGCCTCTCCTCGTCTGCCCTTGGGAGTAGCCATCTCCTTTTTGGCTTTCATTACTCTAGCCAAGGTAAATAATAGAGAGACCTTGTTATTAATGTTCTCATTTAAAAATCTATTATGGTATTTAGAATGATGAGGTCTGACTCTAAGTCAAGGGAAGATTAATTACATGACACTAGTGAAAACAGGATGTGACAGTCTTTGGACTGATATGACTAACCGTCCCAATAAATCTGAGCTTGCACAATTGCCATAGAAAAGTGTGTGCCATGTGCCAGCATTCAAAATCTTCCTCTGCACTCATAAGCAGTTACCAGGATGTCACTTAATTATCTCTTTGAAGCAGGCACTATAGCAAGAGGAAAAGCATTTCTTAATACACCTTCCCAGTGAGAGAGGGGTACGACGAACATCTCCATGAAAAAAAAAACACAACCAAGATACTGTTGACCCAACTGTCTCTTTTTCGTTCTCTTCATTTTTGGTACCAAGAGGGAAATGTGGGAATGATACAAGCTTGCAATCCTAATTGGCAAGGAAATTCTGCCACTTTCTAGCCAGGTAGTGCCCTTTTTGTGCTGTTGCCTCGTCTTTTAGTACCTGTTGCTCCGAAAACTCTGTCCTGAGGGTCTGTGGTTTTCTCCACATGGGGCTTTGGCCTTTGAAGACCTACATGGTCTAGGATCTGACTTTGGAAAAAAGTTTTCACTTCCTCCGTTAACACTTTGATGGCCTGGTTTAAGCCTGCTGGAGTTTATATGTATTTATATATCTATAAATAAACTCTTGGTTTATGCAGTCTGTGAAGAGGTATCAGCTGGGTCAGCACATAACGGTGTGAAGAGCAGCAACAGCAACTTTCATGAATCTAATGCCAGGAGACTTCACCCCCAAACTCCTCCGGCAATCTGTCTAAAAATGCCTGTTAAAAATCGCTCCACCTAAGCTTCTTGCCCTTATTTAGCTGCCAGGTGAGACACAAACAATTTGTGTGGCTGAGCAGGCAGACACTTACAGTAGGCACGAAGGACAATGAGAAGGGAGGAGGCTTGCATCCACTGCAGAGAATGAGAAGCTTTCTTCACAGCCATCAGACCTGTTTGTGTGTGCTTCCTAGCATGCTCCACACCACCCACACCACCTCCTCACCCTGTGGATACTGACTTCTTTCCTTTCAGTCGTACTGTACGGCTGATTAATTTGTGCGTGGCCACAGTCTTGACTCCAGGGGCAGAAACCTTCACCATGGGGACAGGAGCAAGCATTTTCCATGCATTTATTTCTTTCCAAGAAGATGGCATAAAGGTAGAGCAAATCACCCCGAGCAAAAATGAAAATCAGCATTGGTTTAGTTTTAACAACCTCAGGCAACCCTAGCTCCAGGGCCATGTCTTTGAGACCTGGCTCCAGTCTGCTCTCAGCTGTGCTGAGGGGGATCTCCATGCCCCCAAGCTCTGGACTGCCAAGATGGCTCCAGTGTGCCCAGCACCAGCAATGCACTGAGATGTGGAAAAGTGGGTTTTTTCTCTACTAAATTCTCCTTTTTTTGGCAGAAGAAAACTAATATAAACAAGGTGACTTGGAGGAAAATGTCTATCTTTTTAAAATCTGAAGTCTGCTGATGATGGCAGTGGGGAAAGTTGCTAATACATATAAATCTCAAGTAGCAGCTTCTGTTGGAAATGTTTGGTCAGCCAGATCTTGAAAGCTGTGAACGACAAAGAAGTTCAGCAAATTTCTTCTAAAATAATATTTAATTCATGTGTGTTGGTAAACTAAGAATTCATTGAGTGAACAATATCTTAATCCAGCAGCCATACCCTTGCTTTCTTCTAGAAGTGTTCTCTGTTTATACATAGTATATGCACAAAACTAAAACCAAAGGAGAATTCTCAAATAAATGAAAAAAATTGCCTTTGAAGGACAGAGGTTTCACTTCAGGTTCCTTCTTTGAAGAATTACCCATAGCTTTTCATCCTGCAAAAGGATATCAGCATCCAATGGAAGGGAGGGAGATCCCTGTCCTCCAGAGATCCAAAACTCATGTACTAGGTTTCAGTTTTCATAATTTCTTGAGGTGCACTTACTCAAAAGTCTTACAGAATGTTTATGTCTAAGAAGAGATTGATTTTCTAGTCATTGCCAATGAATGTGGCAACCTTAGGTGTGCATGATATTTCTCAATGGCAAATTAAACTAGAATTTAGGGACCTCTTGACAAAAGTAGTGGGAAAGAATTAAATTTTCAAATAAAGTTTTTGAAGTAGTGTAACAAAATCAGAAGTTTTTCTCAGGATTTTTTTCCCCCAGGTCTTACTTGGACCCTTTTTTAAGCAAATCCCAAATAAAGCAGTTGTGATTCTACCATAGATATATTCACAGTGTCTGAATACTGCAGGACTCCATGATGTCAGGTGTCACCCCCCTTTGGCCCAATCCCTTCCTTCTCTTTCTCAAGTCTATCTGCATTTACTCTAGGTTTACCACATTTTATTTCTTTCTTTGTGCATCCAGTTCCCACCTGGCTGTAAACGCCTGGATGGGCAATGGGAGAAGAGTATGGCAATCAAAAGAAGGATGAAGATTCAGGGAGCCTTGCAGGATGTGCAGTGACCTACCGCTTTCCAGCAGAGCTCAGTGCGATTGGAAACCAAGACCAAGCTTGGCAGTGTAATTAGGGCTAGATTCCAGGTTCATCTCCAATGGCATCTGAACTGTGCTTCTATCTTAGTACAAATGACAAAGCAGAAGGGAACATCCTCTCTTCTGTTGACCCTCCAAAACCTGAAAATGTGCCTATATTCTTTAGCTCCATCTACTGGCACTTGGCACAAAGTAGCTGTTAGGTTTGTATGAATTCCTGTACGAAAAGCAACAAACAGCTTCCGACAAATTGCCCATCTGGTAGATATGATTATCTTACTTTTTAACAACAATGAATTATTATTATTTTTGTAATCTCTTTAGGGTGGGGTCTATCATTTCTCAGAGGATAAGACTACACTGGATGTGTTACTAGACTACAAATGAATAAGTGTGTGTGTGTGTGTGTGTGTGTGTGTGTGTGAATATGCAGTTATTGTTCCATGCAATATAATTGAAGCATCATTAAAAAAAACCCATAATTAAGTCTTTAGAAATACCCAGGGGATGCAAGTTGTTTCTATTCCTGTTTCAAAAGTGAATGAACAAAATCTGACCAGAGAATCCTGGCTCCTATTTGCCTCCTCTGCTTGTTATGACTTTTTCCCTCTTTGCGTGTTGAAAGACACCATTGGGTTGCTCTTTCCTGTGGTAGACTTGGGAATAATACTGGAGGTGGCTTTCTTCTTGCTCTGGATTTCCACAGCTATAATATTACGTTTCTTTAAAGTCTTTGCATTAAAATGGAGTAACACTAATAGTTTTTATGAGTAGGTAAAAGTGTAAGAAGATGCCTAAAGCTTAGATTTTTCTAATAATTTTTAAATAAAGGGAAAATGTATATTTTATGCATGAAGCATTTTAAGATTTTCTTCTCAAGTATGCATTTGTCAAAGGCTAACATTCAGAAAGAACACTGGTTTACGTTCATCACTTGCAGAAATTGCAGTTTTGTATCCAGACTCCTATGGAGATTTCTTTTTCTTCAACTGCTTCTGCCAGCTTTCATTTTTCATGCTGCTCATATATCACTATTTAGTGTAACAGGAAAACTCTGAAGGAACAAGCCTCAGGTTTAATAAATAAATAAATAAATAAAGCATCCAAACCAAAATGGACTTGCCCCTATTCAGAAGGGATCATTATTTGAGAATATGCTCATTTGTATAAATATACTTTTAATCAAACTTTTTTTCCATATGACTTCAGAAATAATTGCATCCTTTAAAATAATAATGAGGAAGGAAACAAAACATAGTGCCATAAGTGATCTCTTATTGTGGAGTGACCACAAGACACCGAGTCCTGGCATAACTTTCTATAATCATTCTCTGATGGTTGCAATTTATTTATTCAGTTTTAAATGAAAGGGTTTAGCATTTCTCAAATAAAACCAAAGTACATAAGAAATATTTGTTGGATAAGAAGTATAAGAGATTTGAAGGTGTTCCACACATTTTCAGCTAACATGATTTATACACATTTCTGGTTTTAATGTCAAGGGAGGTTGGATTCAATATACCATTTGTTTTCCATGGGGAAATCCTGGTTACAGCAGTGCCTCAGTAATCCTTCTTTATACAATAAATGTACAGCTTGCCTGTAGAAGGTTGTGCAGAATGGGATTCTGGCCTAACCAAAGCCAACAGTAAGCAAACACTCACTGTCTTCACTGGGATCTTCTTTTTAGGTGGAATGGTCTACACTTTAACTGGTTTCCCACACGCACAAGGCACGTTGGCTTTGTGAGTCTGTAAGAAACTGATCCACACCCCAGTGGAGATCATGGTATGCCTCACATTGATTTCAGTAGCCTTTGGTCACAGCCTAATTGGAGGTCAGTTAATATGCAGGATCAACAGATAAAAAGAAAAAAACCCAGCCTTATCTCCCCAACTAATGATCAAAAACATCAGTGGCATGTACATAGGACAAGAGGAATGCTTGGGGGCTAGGATAGATTTAGAAGTTCAGAGAGACAGTCTCAGGGTCTGCAAGAGGCACCAGTGAAGACACGGTGAACTTGAATAGGCAAAACACCAGCATCTGAAGGTCAAAAGGGCTGGAGAGTGAAGCACAAGCAGGTGAAAGAAACCGTGTATACGTGTCTTTCCGTTTCAGTCAATTTTACTAATTAGTGGGTGGGTTTTTTGCAGAGAAGTCAATATTGTGAGAGTGTATTAATATGGTAATAGCATTTGCAGGAACTGTGGCTGGCTCTGACTTTGGAGGGAGGGAGCCTGAAATGTCAATTCACGCTTGAAGGTGAATGCAGCAGATTTACATCTTTGAATAAGATGCCTCCAAAAAGACAGTAAGCATGGTGGGTTTTTTCCCCTCTTAGTCAATTCTGCGTGTTATTTGGCCAATGATATGCTATAATATGAAGGTTAAATCCCTCTTGTTTGTGGAATCAGGCAAAAAAGGTCACACTGCTCTGAATGTGTCCTGCTAGCTTAGAGCAGCCGAACAGGCAAGTGAAGCCGTTCAGCAGTCAAGTGGGGCCATGGAGATGACAATCTCAAACAAAAAGGGACTTTTCTCAGGATTGGTAGTGATTTTATTTAAATGCTGCAGCAAAATGAGAATTGCATGTGTAGCATGAGCTCTCTGCTAGCTATTTCCAAGTCCAAATTGACCTTTTTATAACTTTCCCTTACTGTTTATCCAATTTTCTTTATCTTAGGTCTCTTGAGTAGTAGCGTTACTGACACCTGCCAGGAAAGATACGCTGGTACAGCTAGATCTGCTCCAGGTCACCTGTGCCGGCTGGTGACAGGAGCATGGGATGACACACTCTTTTCCTCTTGCTCAAGGACAACCATTCTTCCTCTCTGAGATTACCGACCCCCAACCCAGTGCAATCAATATCAGGAAATACACTGTAATCTCTCCATGAATATAAGAGCCCTTTGGGATGTGAGCTGGTCAATGCATTTTGATGTATCCCTAGAAGAGTGAAAGGTTTAGAACTGGAGTAGATTTTCTGGTTCCCAGCTCACAGGCAATTTCTGACATCTAAGGGGCATTTTATACACGCTAATCTACTTGACTCTTGGATCTGTGGAAAAATGGAAAGATAGATAAGTTTTAGAAAGTTTTTTTTTTCTTATTTGCCCACAGACCCAAGAGCTGAATAGATTAGCTAAATCTAGAAAAAGCAGCAAACTGATACAGGGCAGTTGTGTCTTGCTGGGAAGACCTGTTTTTTCTTTAGCTGAGCATGATACTATCACTTTTTCATTTTAGTTTCCCAAGTTATCAAAAGTACAGTTAGAATCATCTCATGTTTTCACCTATAGCATTATTTGAGGTATAGGAGTAACTTTCATCTCTGCTTACCATAGAACAAAACCTAGTTTTACAAAGTTGTCCTAGAGGCGGCAGCAGAGTACATAAGAAACAAAAAAGCTAACACACAAATGGGCAAAGTTATGTTTGGTTAGTAGTTAATCTGTATAAAATCTCACCGGAGGGCTTTACTGGGATATAGTGCTAGCACAAAACCCAAAAGGGAATATTGGCATTGCTTTGAAATAGGTAACAGGGTAGAAATAATGCTAATATTATTGCATGTTCTGGATCTGAGTGAAATAATTTGACCTAAAAAAAAATCTCTGCTTGTTGCAGAGCACTCGCTGAAGCAAACTGGTCTCTGTATCACCAATTTAGAGTAAATCTAAACTACTTACATAGAGGTAAAGAGTCAGTTAAGTTGGCAAACCTTGAAACAACTGGGATGCACTGTGACACATTAATTGAAATGTACTTTCCAGTGCAGCCATTTAGCAATTTACATAAATATCAAAGCTTTTGGGTTTTACTGTCAGTCTTTGTTTCTGAATGAGAAATTTATAAAAACCATATGCTTCTAACTGCCACTGAGTGTGGGTTCAGAAGGATGCGGCCACCGAACTTTATCAAGCTTCCCTTGGTAGAATCATTTGATGAACCCACTAAGGAGATTCTTCTGTTAATAATGTCTCTTTTCTGTAATAACCAGAAGTTGTTACTGCAATTGGCAAAAGTGCTATTGTATTGAGATGGGAGGAACAAAGCCTTAAAGCTTGTTCCCATTGACGTCATGGGTGATTTGTCATTGACTTCAGTGGGACCAGTATTTAGCCAAAAATATCAAATGCTTTCTGAAGTCTTTCCATGAATTAGTCTGCAATTAAAACTAAATCATCTTGTATAAGTAAGTTGTGTAGAGAACCCACACTGCCATAAACTTCAGATCTGACTCCAGGTTCTCCGGCTTCTGGGACTGCTCAGCTCCAGGATTTTGGTTTCTTTTCTTCTGATGCCTAGCTGAGGTGTTAACATGACAAAATTATCATGTCACTTCCAATGTTTATATTCGAAGCCTGGGTGAGAGTCTCAGTTTGTCTGACCATATGTATTACAGCAGCACCCAGAAACTTCCAGCCACAGTGAGGATATCCTTATGAAGGACACGTTGGCTTGGTCTGCTCTGCCTGCACAAATGGTCCCCAGAGCTCACTCAGCCTACCCACAGTGTATCTGCTGGTGCGTACTCAGGCGTGGAGGTCTATGGTTGCAGGCTGGTGCCTGAAAGCTGCACTTAAGACCGAGTCCACGCACTGTGTGCCAGGCTGTCCTCGACAGCGGGTATAGGCACTGCAGGGTAGCCCACAGGGGCCAGCCCCAAGGGTTTGTCAGCAAAGTAAAGGGATGCACAAAGGTTTGGGAAAAGGAGAGGCTCAGGCTGACTCAGGTCCTGCTGACTCTGTGGCCTTGACTGTGTGAAGGGCATCACATGCTTTTTTAGGAAGTTCCTTTCCTAGCATCAGGGCAGTTAATCCTTTTACATCTAGGACAAAAGTTTTAGGAAACCTTGTTTTACTACTGTTCTTTACATCTGGGAAAGATTTAGTGGTTTCTAAAATGCCCTGTGAGAAAGCTGTGTACACTAAAGTGTTCTCATTAAAACACCTTGGCTTCTCCTGCAGCTGATGCAGAAGGGAGCATCTAGCTGTATTGCTAAATCCTGCAGGCTTGATTTTGACCACAGCTCTGCCTGAATAAGAAGTGAGGTTAGGGGCAGCTAGTTCTGGTCCAATACTCTGCTATTCTCTGTACTACACAAAAAGCAGTATTCCTCTGTGTTCACGTATACTGACGTAGTGAGGAGCAATGGGTGCTTGCCACGTACCTGCTGTTTGTACCCAACAAAGTAGGCTGGTGATGGTCCCTCCTTACAGACAGAAATTCCTGGGAAATTTTGAACATATACCTGTACATAGCTTTGTGAATGCAGACTTCATTTGGAGTAATAATATCTATTAACAACTTCGTACGCATAGTGTTTATTCATTTAACACCTAATCTTTACCCACAGAACCATGAAAAGAAACCCTCTGCGTGATATACAAGAAAATCTTCCTAATAATTCACATATAGCATTTTAATTTGTTTTCAAGACTGCTCAGCTAACCTGTACAAAAATACTTGCACCCCCTCCTTCTCCAGAAAGCTCCAGCTGATGAGCCAAGCTCTCAACATTTCATTCCTGTGTAGATAGTTTGCTAAATTTTTTCCCAAGGCTTTATGGTTTTCAACAATATATCTTTCATCACTGTGTTGCCAAAAAGAAGTGGCTGCCTTGAAGCCTCCCCTAGGATTTGAACTGGATATCGAGGATTAGTTTATAACTGGTAACTTATGAACTGCATAGTGTTCTACAAACAACTTATTTTTCTTAATGTAATGGTGAAACTATGAAACCCCATTATGAGAACTTATTTCTGAGAGGATATTTGAATGAAGCTTTAAACAATACTTTATATTCCTATATCAAACGCTTTTTATTCCTATATCAAAACTGGTTTTAAAGGAGCACATTTATGTCTTCATACAATAGGCACTAATTGACCACAAGTCTTGAAAATATTCATCTCTGGTTAATTTGCATGTATTTGTTTTTGGATTTTGAGGTGTTGTTTTTTAGGTTTCTTTAAATCTCTTAAGAATGTCTGAGTTTTGAGTTTGGCTTTTGTGCAGCTGGGAGCTGACAATATAACACAAGAAACCCATTATTTATAGGAATGGAATCACAGCAGGTATTGGCAGAATATAGCAATGGGAAACTTCTGAAGAATATTCCTTGCTTTTACCTGTGTTGGTGCAAGTCATATGTGTTGGTAATAAGGGCAAGGAAAAAAATAACAAGTAAGCACAGATTTTTTTATTTGAGCACATCTGGTTTATTTCAGTTCAGTGTGATGGCTGGAGGGAGAAAGGGATTTCTTCAGAAGGCATGTGTTTAGTTCCAATTCTTGGTAAACTTAAAACAGAAAAGGACATCTAATTTTTTTAATGGATTTCCTCCAAGTTGGCTATAACAGAAGTATATCCATTTTTTCTAGTGCCCATAGTGCTCTCAGACCAGTAAAAGTACTTCTAGGTAGAAGGTTTTCCTGTAATTGCTTTCTGTAGAATATATTCAGAGAGAGCATCCCTTTGTTTGCATTGCAATTGCATGTGGGAACTCCTTTCAAGACCAGGGACCACACTGAGAAGGCTTGCAGGAACAATAAAGGAAAGCCAGTCACCACCCCAAAGTCCTTACAGCTATCTAGAGGGAACTGGGAAAGAGGGAAAGAAGAAAATGGATGTGCTAAGAAGAAAAGTGACCTGCCCAAGGACACATTTTAAACTAGTGGTACTGCAAGATACAGTTGGAGTATATTACCTTCTCAATATTTTACTAGCATGTATATATGGCTGGAAAATTGCAACTGATGTAGCAGATGTGTGTTTGGTTATTTTTATGAAAAACTCAGGTTTTCCTTCTAATATAGACAGAAGCATGTGAAGTAGATTACATTTTTGGCATTAGACTGAATTGTTTGTTAAATTTTGTAATGATGATGAGAGTAATTTATTAGATAACATACTGTTAAAAGATCAGGGGAAGGAGCTGGGGAAGGAGCACTCTTAAGACACCATTGTCATGTTTGTGTTTAAAATGCCTTGGACAGATGAAGCCAGAAGCAGGATACCAGTCAAGGTGAACCCTAGTTCCTGTCACACCTTGACACCATCCTGGAGGACTAGTCAAGATTGAGGCTTATTAGACCAGCTACTGTACAATCCCTATGTAGGAGTTTGTCTCCATACTGCAGATCTTCAGCTTTAAAGGACTCAATGGATAAGGATTAATACCACTAAATGGAAGCAAATGAGGAAGGGAAACAGTTTCTTTCTGTGACATTAGGTCTGACCTATCTCTCTTCCCATTACTGTAAATTTCTGTTTCCATTTAAATCTTAGGAAGCGGAGTCAGCCCAAAGTTTAGTGCTTTTGAAAATCACTCCCTTAGCAACTTGCCGGAGGTCAGTGGTGGGTGTTTGTGGCAGAGATGGGAGTGAATACTAGACCGTTGTCTTAACCACAAGACCATGCTTCCTCTCCTAATCCCAGGTTGATTTTAGAGGGCTGTAGCTCATGAAAAAAAATCCAAATTTTAAAATATTAAACTTGGCACTGATGATAAAGGAATGATTAAGAGTCAACCAAGGAAAGGCACAACCACACTGACAGAGATAGTCTTCAGAGTAGAACCACATTTTCATCTGAACAGGTTTTATTGCTGCTCTCCTGATGCATACATGTGACTGCATTCTGCTTTTTTGTTCTGGCAGGCACCACAGAAGGCCTGATCCAATTAATGAGGAAATCAATAGGAGTTTGATTGGAGCCATAGAAAGCCATGGAGGCACTTTCAAGGATAAAAATGTGGAATCAGACATTCAAAAATAGCTTTTTTAATATATGTCACTGACCTTTCTTATGGCTTGCAAATGCAGTCTGATTACCCTGAGTGAAGTTACTTTATGGGAAGGAAAGAAATTTGGATCAGATACACTAATGCTCAGAAGAAAACAGTGAACTTGTTTGGGAGCATGAGTGTGGTCTGGGCCATGAAAAGGAGCTTGTATTCAGCTGTCACTTGAGTCTGGATTTCTCCCCATTCTTGGGAGAAACCATGGAATGGCATAAGAATGGGACCAGGACAGTGAGTCAATCCACCACTTATCCCTGCAAGGCAGTTTGAGTACTCAGCTGACCAAAGGAAAACAGTGACTCAGATTTTGGGCAGAGTGACCCAAGTGCAAGCCCTTACTGCTGTGGTCATCTTAGCATGAGGTCTCTGACCCAAGGAGAAAGAGATCAACCTACTACCTGGTCTTTTGTCCCTGTTCAAAGAAGAAAACTTTATGAGGTTTAGCTGATTTGACTGCACAGTCAGGGGTTGACTGTGGCCTGGGGACATAGGATAACCCTTGAGGTCAATATCTCTGAAGACTTGAAGACAAGGCAGCAGTCATGTTGAGCAGATCTTGTATTGTACCTGAGACTAGAGTAAAGCCTTTTCATCCGAAAAATCTGCAGTTTAAGATTTTTTTGGACCCATATGCAAAAATCATGCAAGTTCCTGCAGTTGTCTCTGATCCCTGGATTATTGACTTGTGACTGCTGTTCTCTTTGTCTGCTGTATTTGTAAAAACTGTTCAAGATTATAATTCTGCTGTAGGTATAACTAAAGTCCTCCTGGGAGGTTAAAAAATCTAAGCACTGTAATCTGGTGGTCACTCTGATTCTTGGTGGCATCCTCTGACTTTTCTCCAGAAATAAATGGGGTGGGAGAAATATTTTACAATCCAGTTCTGTGGTGCAACAGCTGCACAACATCTTCCTGGAAAACTCTATCCAGTGATAAACATAGCAAACTCCAGGTGACATGCCAGGGAACCCAGCTTACATCTCCTTCCCATGTCTCTCATATGTCAGAGCACTAAGAGGATGACAGGTAATGAAAGAAGATTGTCCCCACATTTGTTTTTATGGGTTCATCTCAACGTCTCAGTTCACAGAGTGGCAGAAATAAAGCCTTTAAAAATATGCTCAGCGCTGTGGATCGTAAGGGTGTCTTACTGACTAAACCCATATTGAGATGTTGACAAACAAGGTTCTGTCATCATGCTCCAGCTGCTCCCACCCTATTCACACCCCCCCACCCACCCCAAATGAATCTTCAGGGTCAATTTAGACAGACAAACCTCCCACATTTCTAAAATGTTAATGACACTTTATCAAAAAGACTTCAGGTGTCATCTTCAGGTGTTAACCTAGGTCTTGGTAGACTCAAGATTGTATTTCTCCTGACACCAATGAAATTCCCTGCCCAGATGAACAGAAAAGCTGGCAGGAAACTCTCCATCATAACTTTTCCAACACAGAGCAGGATAGTTCAAAGAGGACTTTGCTGTTGTAAAGAATGCTTGCCTCAAATATTCCTATTTTCCTCTTTTAAATGGAACAACAAAACTCTTTTCAGAGAAATGCTGAAACTTCACTGCCTTTAGCATATTTTGGTCCAGAAATATATTGTGGGGGTTTTTTTAATCTAATTTCAGCCTACTTTGAAGATGGGAGCTTGAAAGTTGGATAAGGTTAATAAAAGCACTCTAAATCAGTGCTGTGATAATTACCAGCTGTTACAAAAAACAAGTGTCTATATACAATTATGTAGGATTCTCACAAATACAAATGGGAAACCATGCCCCTGAGATAAAATTAACTTTGACTCTGTGGAGGGTGTCCTGGTTCTGGCCAGGCCAGAGCTAACCTCCCCAAGCAGTCAGCCCAGGTGAGCTGAGTCAGCCCAGGTGAGCTGAGTTAGCCTGAGCTGTTTTCACATCACCTGACATCACTCCCCATAAAAGGGCCTGGTCAGGGAGAGGGTGCTCCTGGTGTTTCCAGAGTAGGCATTCTGGACTGGGTGTTGAATTGATCCTCATGTTGTACAGTAACATGTATATGTTATCATCATGTGGGTGAGGTTTGCTGTGTTATCACTGGGTGTAAGTAAAATTTGCGGGCTGTTATTGTTCCCATTTCACAGTGATTTTGTCAGTAAACTGTCCTTATCCCAACCCATGGAGGTTCTACCTTTTTCTTCTCTGGGAGTGAGCAAGCAGCGTGTGGTGCTCAGCCACTGCCTGCGGCTGAACCACCACACTGGGATATTCAGCAGTGTTGTATAGGTAGTTATTGTAAGAAGTGTCTCAGCTGTAGCAATAGCTATATTTAAACACTTTATGAATTCTAATTATGTACCAATGTCAGAAACTTTCAGACACAGATTTTTTTCTTTTCAAACCAATATTCCCTTTATTTTGAAATTACAGACTCTTAATAGTTGAAGTGTTGGGGCTATTTTTTCCCATTTTATCCTAAGCAGATGTTTTCTCTCCTCATTCTTCCTTCCTCTGCCTTTTCCTCATTGGAAGGAATGATGAGAGTGTGCCAAAAGAAAATGGAAAACCATGTGAAAAACACAGGAAAAAGTATTTTGTTAGGGAAAAATAAGTTAATGAAGAACTGTTCTGTTTTGAAACTACTGACTTTAATTTCCAAACTTAGTTTAAAGTATACTGGATTGTGACCAGTTACCCTAGCTCTTGAACTTTTTTGTGTTGTGATTTTATGAGATAGGCACTCAAAGGAGTTAGAAGGACAAATTTTAATGCTGAGAAGGCGGCAGGTTTCTTCCACAGCTGCCTCCAGATCTTGCCTTTCATGTCCACAAGCAAATGCTTTTCTGTACTTAAGGAAGAGGAGTCCTGGATGGAGGTAACTAGTCATCCATGTGACGTTATTTGTGAAGTGGTCCTTTAGTTGCCATCCTTGCTGAAAGATGGTGGTTTCCTTAAACCCATAGCTCCAAACCTGTGGTTTCTGCCTACCTCATGTTCTCTCTGAAGTCAGTTCAGCAAACAAAACCACTGCCTCCAAAGGGGGCTGCAGGACTTGACCATATGATTTGATTAGAGCCTTAATGAATAGCAGTGAAAGAAAAGCAGCACCCAATCAATAATCCGGGGCATGCAAACATTTATCAGAAAGAACCCAGAATGCTTTGCATTTATTCCTCCACTTAGTGCTTCTGACAGTTACATCTGCATCCATCCATTTTCTTCAGCTAAGTGAGAATCGTTAGGCACGTAAAACATTTATATATGTAAAAGGGAAAGCTCTATTGCTACCTAGCTTAAGTTGAGAATTGTTTTAAATGATTTATCATGATTTGTCCTCCACCTAGGTTAGCACTTTCCCTTTCTTCCTTTTCTATAATTTGGGTGATTCTACCTTCCAAGCTGGTATGTACCTGGTCTTATTGAATAGCATATCATATTTTCTTCTGTTGAGCATGTGTCTGTGAATATCTTCATAAAACACACAGAGACCACTAACTACTCAGACTTGTGGGACAAAAATCAAGACAACATCTGAGATTTTTTTTGCCTACAGAGCCTGCTGTGGTTGCTATTTCAGCTGTTCATTAAAGTTATATTGCTTCCTTTATCTCTTGTGCTCATGGAATACAAGCACCTCCATAATGAGCTTAAATTACCACGAGCTAAGAATAGAAAACTCGATTTCAGTTCTTGGGAGGCTGAAGCTGTGGTGGTGCATGGGTAATCAAGCAATATTAGCTGTATAATGGTGTTAGGATCCCAAGGCAGGGCTGCTGGAATATTTATGGCAGGCAAACACAGTAAATACCTCTTTTCTGGGCTTTATGGGTTTCTTTCCCCACCCCACCCCCCTCACTGCTCCTGCCTGTTTATATATTTTGAAATAAACAGTGTTTGCTCTTTATTAATATTCTATATATGTGGTTGGCCAGCCATGTCTGTCTTTGGAGACTAGAGCCCCCTGTGTTCTCATTTTCTCATTTATACAGCAAAGCAATGGAGAAGTCTCGGTCACCTGAGTTATCAGTATCAGAAAAGCACAGGGTAAATTCAGTTAAAATGGCAGAACTTAGACTAAAGAGGCTATGTGCAAGAAAAACATTGATTTCCAGGTGTCTTGGAAGCTGTGGATTTCATTCAATTAAATAGCAAGTGGGAATAAAACTCTCCTTGCACACCTGATCATTAGTAAAGCACAAGTGGGTGTACTTTGTCTAGAGGGATCAAACTTAATCTCTCGTTAATTTGAGTTTAACAGAGTGGCTTCTGCTCAGGGGTGTCTGTCCCCTTGGATACACAATAACCTTGAAGGTGATGCTGCCATAAATAAGCCCATGGAGTGGTAGTGTGTCCATATCTCCCCAGGTATTAACAAATTGCCACTGGTTTTAGTTTACTGGTATGACCATACTGCAGGCAGCATCAGCTTAGGGCTCTGGCTGATTGACTCTGCTGAATTTGGGTGTGATGGCTTGAGGTAATAATGTCCCAAGCACATTTCCCTGCCCCAAGAGCACCCATGGGCGTGGGATGAATCTACCAGAGACATAATGACTCTGGAGCCAAAAGACAGTTTATTTAACAAGCAGTATCCTGAAGAAACCCACTTTATCATGACAGGGTCACAGAGCCTTTCAGTGTTTTCCTGTTTGTCTGTAATTCATTGGCTTTTCCCCAACTTTCCATTAATTTTCTATTTCTTTCTATAAATTGTCTTTCTAATGATTAAAAAACTCCATCAGCTTGTAAGGGTTCTCTCTAGCATAGCAAATACTAACAAAAACCTGCTCCACCAGAACAGTTCTCCATCTTATAGGTCCTACCTTTCCTTTGCTATGTGTTTTGGCTCAGTGATTCATTAGTGATTGTGTCTTATGTTCCAAAAATAACATATACTTTACTGACAACATAATATCCTCAGACAGACAACTTAAGTTGCTGCAAAGAGGGGCATTTCAGAGTGTCTCACAGGACATATGTGATAGAGCACAGACCCAGCTGAGGCTTCTCATGCCCTGGGCTAATCAGAGGATCATCTTTTCCTTCTGGGGGTAGGTACATCTTGAAGATGGGAAAAGCTAACCCTCTGTTTAACCTGCAAGTGTTGCTTCTGCCACCTTCTCATGCAAAGTAGTTTTCTTCTGCAAATAGTCTAGCTAATCCCAGAGAGATCAGTTAGACCAGGGCAGTAAAGTTAGTGGACTTTGGCCTTTAATGAGCAGAAGGTGCGGTTCAATTGCAATTCATTAGTAGGTATCATTAGCTAATATCCCCAGGAGTCATTGGCAGATATAATTAGCAGGGGGTCATTAGCAAATTTGGTCAATATAAGGAGAGCCAGAATGACTTCTGTAGAGTGGGGAAGGTGAAGTAGATAATGCTTTATTAGTGGCTAATTCACATGAGGCTGGGTCTCTGCCAGGGGCTGTCAGAGCTGAGTCATGATGACCCAGGAGGGAGTCCTGGTATCTCTGATGATGAAAGATTTGGGTAAATGAAAGGAGGCCTCCTTACTTTTAGCACTTTACTTGCATAACTCTAAAACATAATTATGTGAACACTTGAGAATACTAAGGCAGACATCTGTCTGGCCAGTGGATGAATGGGTTTAGCACTGTACTGACCTGAATATGAGGTGAGGATTTCTTTGGAAAGTGGTATCTGGCATAAGCTACTAAACTGGTATTTATGATTTATGGCCTTTCCTCTCCTGCAGCCCATGGCTGCTGGAACTGCCCTGGCCCCTTGGTTCAATGAGCCTTGAAGGGATTCAGTGGCTCTACTTGCACAGCTCTGGTCAGAGGGAATCATGAAGGAGATGCTGCTGAAGGCTGCAGTGGTGATCCTCTAGCTTTCTGTGAGGTAGTTTGTCAGGCTGATGGAATGTGCAGGAGCTATGGGGTATAGGCAGTGCTTTTAGGATGATCTGAATTCTCTTGAAGAGAAAATGCTCCATTGGGTTTGGGGCAGCATCATATCCACTGGGTGACTTCAGTGTGGAAAAACTACCTGCTTTTTCTAATTAACCTCCATATGTTAATGAACTGCCAAATAACCAGTGTATCTGGATAGTCTCCTGGCAACCTTCAGGTTATTCACCTGATTTCTTTTGATTTTGCCTGGGACTCCCAGTTCCCCCTGGGATTAAGTGTGCATGGGAGGGTTGCGTCCTCTTTTCATCATGTGTCTTTGTGCCCCACCCAGGTCCCCCTGTAAACTCTTAGCCATTGCCTTAGGTCTTGGACAGTTTTCCTTGGAAAATTAGTAACTTGTATCCATGGCAGTGATGATCAGTTTGGTCAGTTCTGAAAAGCATCTGTGTTTCAAGCAGGCTTTTTTCCCATTGGAAGTTGATAATTTCCTGAAGGCTAAATTTATGTGTGGCTTATGGATCTAAATTAAAAATGAAATGCTGAAAGAGCATTTCACTATAGATAAATGTTTTGCAGCATAAATGCTCCACTTTTCTGTATTTCAAATTACAGTTTTCACTTTGGTGTTAGGTCAGTAATAAGAGTGAATGGTATGAAAGAAAGCTATCCTTAACCTAAAAGACCTATGTGCATATGATATAATTTACTTTTGAAACCTGATGGTTATTCTGTTTGGTTTGGGTGTTTTTTTCCCCCACATCAAAGCAGATGAAATATCAAATTCACACCCACAAATTGACAATGTTGTAGTAGAAGAATGTAAGTGGTCAACTCTGATGCTGTACCTTGTAAATCTGATTGCGAATGTTCAATAGATTTGCATCTACTTAAAATAGTAGAGAAAAGAACTCTGTTAATACTTGTCATCACAGAATGGTTTGGGTTGGAAGGGACCTTAATGATCACCTAGTTGCAAACCCCCTGCTATGGGCAGACACCTTCCACTAGAAGTGTCATGGAGACTTGCACAATAAGCAGTTCACATATTCAGGAATAGCTCCTGAACTTTTTGAAAGTAGATTGGTGATTTTAGTTATCATGGCTCAATAAAGATGTAAGAATCACCCAAGGCATATCAGAAAGATGCTGTAAGTTAACACATAATATCTAAATAAATATCAGTTACAGGACACTAATCAATATACACGTCCGGGATATTTTTAGTGAAGCACAGGAATTCTTTCCACTTCTACAGTATGTGGATGTTTCATCTGTATTTCAGAGGAAATTTAGCTAGGCTGCTGATAAATGTGACTATTGCATCTGATTCGGTTGTGGGCTGGTGGTTGGGGTTTTTTCAGCTCACAGACAACACAGAAGTTGTGATCAGTTGTCTTTCAACACCATTTTTCTTTTATCTATGAAAGATATTTAGATGAAATGCCCAATTTTTAGGTTATTATAGGTAGATCAGAATAACAATTAGAGGTGAAAGAGAGTGATCTCAGTCTGATCCAACCAACTGATTTCTAAAGCAAAGAAAACCATATGTGAAGGTTACTGAGTCTCCTGGCCTCTGGGCCATTCATTATTCCTAACAATTTCCTCAGCCAATGCTTTACTCAAAAACAAAGCCTCTAAAAACTCTAATTATGTATCTTTTGTATCTGGTAGCTCCTTAAAGCAATGCAATTTATTTTTTTTCCTTCTACTTTGATTTTTTTTTCATGTTGAACAAATAATTGCATGCACTTAGATCATACAGAGTTCACTGGTTTCTACTTCCTTCATTTAGACATCTCCCTTCAGAGGGGTGCAGAGAGAAATGAATGTGGTAGACCTTTTCAAATGATTTCTAAATTAAATACAGTAAATTCCTCTGTAATATGACTCATGAGACCTGAAGATCAAAGTCTTACAAGAGATTTATCAAAAAGAAATAATTTTTACATAGAATATATGGTAACGTCAGGTAATGTCATGTTGTTGTTTCACTTATCATGTGGAAGTGATGAAGAGTGGCGCTGCTTTATTTTCTGGATCCTTCACTAGTTTAAGAGGGGAAGATGGCATCAGGAATCAATTTGTTCCTTGTTTTTTTTGAAGTTCACCTTACACTGAATGCTCTTTCTCCTGGAAGCCCCTCATGGCTGCCTATTCCTTCACTTATGAGTGTACATGTACTTCTGAATGCTGAAATCCAAGTCCTCTGCAGCATAAATCTGGGAAAGCTTAGTGAAGTGTGAACCTGATCACTCTGATTAGTGGTGATTAGTTGCAAGCTGGAGTGTGAATGAGCAGTCTGACATGTACAGCGGTTTGTTATATGTGGCTAAAGAAATTGCATTTGCATGGTGAAGTATTTATGGTCATATTTGTGACTTGCTTCATTCACATCTGGTCTGTGGTTGCCCCCTGGGAATGGCAAGAGAGAGAACAGGAGGCAAATGTGAAATGGTTCAGCAGAAACCAAAGAACAAAGACAAGATATTTCCTTCCCCTGCAACCCTTAGTCTGGATAGGAGAAAGTTTGTGGCCAGAGGGGACACGAGACCATAGTGGCAAAACCATACACTGCAAGTGAGTTTATGTTCCAGTTTATTCTTTTCTGGACCTCTTCTGCCATTAAGTCATCACTATGATAGGTTTTCAAGATCTTGGGAAGATGGTGAGTGGTTAGGAACACTAAAATTTTTTTTAGTTTCATTTTTTTCCGTATCTTGCTATTCTAACTCTTCTGCTGCTTCTCTTTCCCCTTGAACCCTGTTACACCAAAGAAACAACTTTGGAAGAAGTATATGAAAAATAAGTATGATGGAGTGTTGTAGACACAATTATTACTTTTCTGTTGAAATAATGCCTAATGGTTCATTATTAATTCTGTAGATAAATCTTCTGTTCAGCCATATATTTTCAATCAACCCTAAACTGTTTTTTTAAAAGTTCATATAGCAATTGAATCTTTGAGTGATATCAAATAGTAGGTATGAAAACACTGCAAGAGCTGACTGTAGTCCAATGCTGACATTTATTACATACAGTCTGACTGGAAGAGCATGTCATATATGTGTACATAAATAAAAGCGATATATTCCTATTAGTCTGCTTTTGTCTTTCAGTGTAGCCTCTTCTCAGGACAGATATGCTCCAAGGTAACAGCTCTTCTGAAGACCTGTATCTATGAGGTAGGCAGAAGCTTGGGGTAGCGGAAAGCTAGAGGAGTTGTGGGGAGAGAGTGCAATGAAATAGGTCTTTTTCCTACTGCATCTCTTTGGAGCCTGGGGGGATGCCAGGATGGAGGGAGGGGAGGGCGGAAGCGGCATGGGGCTGCTGTTTTGTGGCAGGATCCCTCACTCCTGTTTTCCTGCAGTTCTGGATCAAGTTGGTGGCTGATTGTCCTTCTCTCAACACCCTGCCCTAACACAACCTCTGCTCTTAAAAAATCCTTTTTTCCTAATGCAGGACCAGACTAGCACTGCTATGACCTCAGCTGTTACCTCAAGAAGTCCTTTATGGTGTGGCAACATGCTGAGAAGCATGGGTATTTGTCACTTTTTTAAGGAAAGAACCACAGATATGGTCTGCACAACCAAATACCATCTCGTGGTTGGAGGTGGATTTAGTCTCTTCATTTCTTTGTGCAGAGTCATCCTCATGTTGAAACTTGTAATTTAAACTGAGACACAAAGCAGCAGTATCTGCATTGAAAGGAAGGGATGATGGTAAAAGAACATCAAATTAATTTCAGCATCTGCATCTCTTTACAGAGTTAGAAGGCTTACTGATAGGTGCAGCTGTCCACAAACTCAGCTTGTCTTAGTTGTGGTTTTTTCTTTATTTTGCAAAATAGTAGTTTTGTTCTATATCCTGGTTTTAGTGTAACAAACCTTTGCATGCTTGGTCTCCCTTGTAATATGAAATTCCATGTTTTGGATTTCTAGTCAAGACTGTCATCAAATTAAACATGATGCTGAGATATTCATGTTATGGAGTTCCTATGGAATTCACTGATGTAGGTCAGTGGAGAAAGCACACAGGTTGTAGGAGAATCCATAAGTGACCACCATTTGGGTGGTTGGACCCAATGATCTCTTGAGGTCCCTTCCAACCCCTATGATGCTATGATTATTGGGGTGAAAATGCAGCATAGCAGAGCAAATCTGAGCAATACCTGTGAAGTGGCCACTTGTGGGCAAGCAGGGTGTGTGAGACCAGCAAGGATGATATATTTCACATGGGGACTACCGAATACTCCAGCTACTGGACCAGGTGACTTTAGATCTGCCAAACAATTAGTTTCTTCACTGAAAATAACTGGCTATGAATTTGCTTTTTACAACTCTTTGCTATGGACAAGAAGACCTACGATAAGGAGAGCTGACAAGGCTCACTTGTTGGCTACAAGGGACCCAGTATCTTGGTATTTAACTTCAGTTAATGATACTTTTTATTATCTGTTATCCTGGTTTTATTTTAAGGGAGAACATGGCTGTATATCAGAACTAATAGCCATGTAACTTATAGGTGGATTAGTAGACGAATATAACTCTCATTAATAGTATTGCTGCTATTACTTTGTTCTATGAAAGGACAACAAAGGCAAAGCACAGTTGTTTCCACAGAATCACAATTCCCTTTAAAGGGATCCACCTTTTTCTATTCCGAATGGCTGTAACCTCAATCATGATCATGAAAAAGAAGAGGAAAAAAGATGAGATATAAACACAATAACTGATAATGTGATGAAATCGACTTGGAAAGTCTTATATTAGTTCATTTTGTGTTTGGAACTGCCAGGTGTGCAGGATGAGTCCTGTAACTTCATAAATGTTTTACTTTCTAGGACAAATTTTCGTCTTGTATCCAAGTATGAGTTGATCAAGACCTGAGGCTAAGCATTTGCATTTACTCACTCTTCTGCTGGTAACACTTCCATATGAAGTGATTGGGCTGGAGGGCAGGAGGGAGGTTTCCTTCTCTTTTACTGGGAAATGCCAGTTTGTTGGAACTGAACTTTCCTGCAGAGAACTTGTAAGGTCACAAAAGGAATCTTTTGCTCAAAGGGTAGCTATCTGTCCCTCATTCCCAACTGCAAAATAACTGGTGGCCAGTTGGCTCAGACGAGATCAAACTGTATGTGGTCTGGATCTCTGTTCTGAGTAGGGCAAAGAAGGCCTGGATTCAAGTGTCCAAAGCCCACTTTGGCTAATTGCTATTGAATTATGTATGCAAAACAGATCTCCTATTAGAGATCTGCCTGCAGATGCTCTAACCTGTGCTAGCTGGCTTTGGGAAGCCTCCTCGCTTTCAGCTAAGTGGACTTCTGAGTTTCCAGCAAGCTGTTCTTTCCCTTCTGTGCCTTCACAAAGTGCAGATGTGTACTTCAGAAATTCATTGCTCCTGGAAAAGATTTCCCTCAGGGGTTGAGCTCTGATTCAGCAGTAAGTGAGCTCCTAAGAGCCCCTGCCTTGAAAGTTACTTTTAGCTATTCATTGCAGGTGTCATTGTTAGAGACTATTTATAATATTCATTTTGTTCTGCTTTCTTATACTGATATCTTAACCTTGCAAAAATCCAGCCTCTAGATCACATGACATGAACTATCAGATTACACAAACGATTAAACTGTCTTATCTTTCAGTGCCTCTTTTCCCATTGTTCCTAGTACATGTCTTAATTCATATGTGCTGTGTTCTTTATGTGGCTTGAAACATTTCCATTAGCTAAAGAAGTCAGCTGAAACATGCTTCTATCTGCTCATTTCTTGACAATAAAGTCAACATTCTTTTCTTTTCCTGGTGCAAATTGGTTGGTCTTCAGAAAAGCCACAAACCATTTTGATAATTTTTTTAAAAGAAAAAGGTGTGCCAACAGGAATGTGATCTCCATGCTGTTACTACACAAAACACTCATCTCCAGGTTTCTCCCCACCTCGCAGCATAAGAAAAGCTGTCTCTTATCTCAGCATTGTATGTATTGTCTCTTAGCAGTATCCGTGGATGAGATTCTAAGAGGGAAACCTTTAAATTGCTTTTTCAAATAAATGCACCTTGCTGTTTGAACAGCTTCTAAATCAGGGCTAGCACCCTTGTTAGGGTGCATAGGCAACTTCTGCTCTTTGTGCAGGTACTTTGTGTGAAAAGTTAGAACAAAACGTCTTCAAGTTACACCCTGTTCTCAGAACTTTGCAAGTTTTCTTCATGCTGGCAGTTCATCTTTATTTTCTCTTTGATGGACTTGGGATACAAAAACCCAAGGAGCTACTACTGCTTCAATGGTCTTTACTCCTACTTCAACTTGTAATGAAAGCATAAACAATGAAATGTTTGAATAGCTAAAAGCAAGATTATTATTTCTTTTTTGAATTTTCTCTCTATCTCATAGGATCACTGTATCTGGAATTGTATTTCCAGAGGAGATACTCCTGCTTGAACCATTATGTAAACTTGCAACTGGGGGCTCAGAGCAACCTCATGTAGCCCAGGAACAATTTGCAAGGACATGTTGGTGAGCTTTTGCTTCAGACCTGGCTGTCACACCAAGGCAGCTTAATGGATATCCATGAGGAACTGCTGTGGCCTGGACCAGACATGGCTGCAGTGCTGTATTACTGTCTGTGTCTGCCTGTGAGCATTGAAAGAATGTCTCAAACCCCATCTATAGAGAGGGGGAAAAGAGTTTGTAAGGTGGTTGTCCTCCAAAATATCTTTTTATTTGAAAATTTAATTGAATCAACATGTTCATCATTTAGAACATGTTCTGTGTTTGTCCAACCTGCTTTAATAACTTTCTAACATAAACCATTGTGTGGTTAAAAAAAAGGATTGATTGAACAAATGATTCATTGTAACATTAAAATGCAAGACACTCAGGTGAAGCCAATAAATGAATAACTGGTTAATTAAGTTAAGAAAAATCAATAATAAAAATACAAAGTACCTACATGAAAACAATACCAATGCTTTGTTCCTCCAAAAAGGCTTTGTCTGGGGGAAGCAGTTTGCTTTATCATTCCAGTGTATGCCAACCTGTCCACTAAGAATAAAGGAATTATTTTGTTGGGCCAGTTAAAGATGGTGTTTTGAGCGGCTATATAGGTTAATTTCGCCGAAGCTTGTAAAGAGAGAGTGTGTTATTGAAACCCTGGTAGCATTTGAAGTAATAGAAAACAGTAAAAATCCTGCGTACAACCTGTACCCCAAGACCAAAACAATGAGACTGGGTGATCTGTGCTGCTCCTGAGCAACCAGTTACAACTTGAATGTAGTTTTGGTTCAGCAGCACACACATCAAGACTTGTGGTTTCTTGGTCAGAAAGCTTGCAGGTATTTACCATCTTTTCTCTGCTGAGGGTCCTGGAACAGCTTGTGGTGCAGTGGCCAACGGATGGGGTCTGATCAGCATTTACATACAGAGGGACTAGGAGGGGGATTTGAAAGCAGAACGTATATTAACAGAAGTAAGAATAGGAAGTTATAGACCCCTGCAAGAGAGGAGTAGTTGTCTAAAGATAATAAGTATGCTTCTGTTCTGTAATACATCTCTTGAGCAAGTAGGCTCTCTCCCTGGAAATCACTTGCCTCAGCAAAAATGGGCCTAAAACTTGTCTTCTTTGCCTGATACAGAAAGTGAAATATAGATTAGGGTTCTGAACCCACTTTCATGCACTGGGACTGCATCCAGGACTGGCAAACACATGTAACAGCTGACCTTTCTACTTCTTTTATGAAGACTATTGCTAGTGGACTCCTGCCACAAGAAAATAGAGAAGTGGGTTGTAAAAGAGCTTGCTTAGACTTGACAAGTTTGCTGAGCATTTCTTCCCCAAATTAGAATGAAAGAAGTCGAAGGTAGACTTCAGCTTTCTCAGCTGACACATCTTTGGCTTCAGAGTTGAAAATGTTTCAACATCTCCGTGAATTTCAGCAGATATTTGGGTTCACTTTTAATGTGCCTGATGTCAGTACGGTGTAGCTGAAAGCCAAAACTCCCTGCCAAGAAAGAAATGTGTCCAATATCAATCATCAAGTACTTAGCAGCCTGAGTCCTGTCTGGATCAATGACTTTACTAACTTTATTCCGTATCTGCATTACTTCTTTTTGATCCCATAAATAGGATGATTGCAAGGCATAGTCTAAAATATCTAAAGTGATCGAAAAATAGAACTAGATGGAAACTATCCTTTCAGATGGGTGTATTTTACCCTGGCTTTACAAGAATGTGCATATTTCTCCATAGTAAAATTCCAACCTGGAACAAATTATGAAGCGACAACTCTCAATGGGCATAAATCAGCATAGCAATGTCAATTTACAAGGATCTGAACTCTTGTGGGCTTTCTTGCTCCACCTGAAAATTTACCACTTTCATGGAAAAATATCCTTCTCAGTAGGAACTGTTTTCTTACATGCTGCGATCAAGAGGTTGGGGACTTGGTGTTTCTGTTTGAGGTCCTGTCCCTGTGTCCCCTCCCCCGTTTTCATTGTTAGTACAAACAAAAAAGCTCACTTTATGAACAGGTTTACACAGCCTTATTGAAGAATGACCCAATCTCTGCAAAGATACACGTGAGCCTTTGTTGTTCCAGAGTTTTCACTGAGCATGACATGTCTGGAATGCTTTATGATGACTGCATCATCAAAGTACTAGGGGGTTTAAAAAAAAAGTTGGAGAAGCCTCTGAGCCTGCGTATTGACTTGCTTTACCATTTTATTGGGTTAGTCATCATTATAAATCAAATTCTAAAGCTCATAGTTTGATGATGATGTTAAATTACTTAGGTGCCACCTCTGAGTACTGCCAGTGCTTCATGTCTTGGGCGCTTTGTGATGAAGCGAGGGGAATGTTTTACTTCTAAGGTAAAGTTGGCCCTGGAACAAGACAAGGATTTCCTGAGGTTTTGAAGCTATTTCTTATGATTCAGCCTCGTGCTTGCAGACCAACTCCACACTGCTGCCTCCAACTCCTGTGCATCTTCTTCCTCATTTCTGCATGTTGTGGCATCCCATCTAGGGAAGGAGGAAAAAGAACTTATCTGCCAATGATTAGCACAAAACTGCTGGGCTACCGTTTACAAAAACAAGAGCATTTTCCTCTGAGTATTATAAATGAAAGCCTTCACTATTTTAAGGGAGGTGAAAATGCTGCAAAGGCTCCAATACTGATGGTAAATTATTGGATGCAGCCAGAGCTGTTCATTCATGTGTCACGAAGTCTGTGTTGCCTAAAGGAAAGTCTCCTTCAGTTTAAATTATAGATAAGCCATACTTTTGGAGCAGGTACTTCTGAATGCTTCCTGGATAATCACAGATGCAGTACAGCATAGAAATGGTGCCTTTTTTTTTTTTAAAAGGTGTATTTTTTTTTTTTACAAGCATAATATGCTCAACAATGTGTGTTTATTATCATAAACTTGTGTAGTTTATCCATCTGGAACTTTGTCTGTCCAGGCTGCAGAAAACTCACTAGTGTTCCTTAAGTCTTTTAATCTGAATCAGATGTGGGGAAATGAGCTATCTCTTGGCATTGTATCTTTCATAACTCATTATCTAGCACTGAACTTAGTCCTTTGCCATAACACTGTGTCTGATAGAATAAAAGGTGCCAGCCAGGTGATGTTTGGCTGAAGTTCAGAGCAAATCTTCCTGTGACAAACAAGCTTCAGAGCATGTCCCCACTAAGAGATTTCCACAGCTGAGGAGGGTTTCTATGTAAGTGTTAGAAGAAAGGTAACATCCTCCCTACCCTCAAGTGAGAGGTATCAAACAGGGAAGAACCTGCTGGCACTGTCATAGAAACTATGAACTGTGTGCAGTGAAACAGGACAACATCTGTGAACTTGGAAATGAAGTTCAGAAAAGGGAAGGTTATACTGGAGGTATTGAACACTTGCTTCAAACCAGAAGAATCCAATGAAGCTTTTTAGCTCAAAAACCTCTTCAGATGATGCTAAGACTTGGTGCAGATGCAGAGTTCAGAAATGGGGAAGATGGTTTTTTTTTTCATTCAAGCAGTCTTGGCTTTTGTGCTGTCTGTGGAAAAAGAAGAAAAGGACTATGATTACTGTGGACTGCTAATGAATTTTTGAATTAAAGTTTCCAGTAGTTGCTATTATTCATATAAAACTTACCTGTAAAAAACATTGCTTGGAACCAAATTGTTTCAAAATGTCTAGTTCACCCCTTTTTATTAGGAGAAGCCTAGACTTTTGGTCAGGTCCCACGTCAGTGTGACTCAGTGTAGCTCTTTTCAAGCTAAAGGCACTGTATGAATTCACACACGCTGAGGAACCAACTTAATGTTTAGAAGTCACGGCACAACTTCTCTGTCGACTCTTCTAGAAACTCTCCATCCATCCAGGACGGTGTGTAAGTATGTGTGAGGACAGAGAAAAACACAGAAATTTCTCTTGACTTGAATAGTGCGTCTTCTATTTTTAGACCTCCAAAGGTGCATGTTTTGTGAACAGAGATTTTTGTTAGATGTAATTAAATTAATTTGCAAGGAAGTTACTAATTTCATTGAAAGCTAGAGATCCTCCCAATGCATGATTCATCATAACTCCACCTCAGCCCTGGCCCGCAGGGATAACTAACTCTTTTGGTGAGAAGATAATTTTATTTTAATTCTCATGCAATCATTGGAGGACTTCAAGACAAATGCTAGCTATCAATCTTTGAGTGAATTATTGTTCTCACTATTAGGGTGTGGTGGAGTAAAGGATGTCATACTTTAGGACTTATAAAGCTTTTTGTATATAATTTTGTGTATAAGCCATAATAAACATAAAAATCATACTTTATGATTTACATGAAAAATACATTAAGACAACCAAAATTAAAGACTCTGGATACTATGGGAGATTATTTTTTTTTATAAAGGACATAAAGATTTATTTTTTCCCAGCAATTCTATTCAAATTAATGGCAGGGTGGTATTTTTTTTTCCTGTAACTATTTTCCTGTATTAGCAAATTATTATTTTTGGTCTCTGCACTCCTAAATGCCTAGAAGCGATCATGAAAAAAAGATCAGTTTTCATTATTTGCATCAAGTCTTGTATCAGAGATACCTGAGTCTCAGAGATACTGGAGAAGTCAGGGAGAGTGTTAACTGCAAAAGAAATGAAGGAGCAGACTTGGAAGGGCCCTTTGGAATAGCTACACATCTCATTGCAATGTCTGCACATTACTGTCAGCATACTTGGTGGATTTTGCTAGCATATAAAATGTACTAGACACTCCTAATAATGATAATTATAGTTCTAATCTTGCCAGTGATTTACCTAGGCAGACATGCACGCCCATATGGAGCTCCATAAATTTTAATAGGGCTCCATGTGGGTTTGGAGGCAGAAGCATGGGGTTGGCATAGAGAACCGTGTGTGACCCTCACTCTGAGTGGAGGGCGGGTGCTCGGGCAGGTGCCAACGGGTGTGCTAGGTGCACGGGTGATACACGGTTCCTGAGCACATCACTTGGATCAGCAGCGGTGCTTTTGGGAAAAGTACTTGTGGATAAATTAATTCTGTTGTAATGCTCAGTTGTCTGTGGCTTAGTTTCTTACTTTGCCTCTTTAAAAGCTGAGGATGAGAGTCGGTACATTTTTCTTGGTTAATTGTTACAGATCTCTGAGACGCTGCTTGTTGGTATTTGGCTTCCAATTATTTTTAATTTTGCTTGGGGTTTTTTTGAAGTGTGACAAGAACAACTCTCCTAGGGACCACATTTATGTCTTGCAACGAAGTATTTGGTACGGGAAATACATTCTCATCCTCTCAGTTCTGGATTCCCAGAAATAGCTCTTGCTTACGTAAATCATAGTGCAGAACTCAGACAATATATTCATATAAGGATTGTTAGAGTCTTCTTTAATATTTTTCTGAGTTTCTTGCTGTCTTTCAGAATGCCAAAGTTCTTCTGACTTTGTTTCTAAATGTAGACTGGGTTTAGGCTATGCCATTTCTGAATTTCAGTGCAAAAATATCTTCAGGTGTGATTCTCAGGGATCTTCTCTAGTTTTAGTTGCTGTAAAGCAACACAAGTATATGTCATTTCCTTACTCATATTGATCGTTCATTTACTAAAAAATATTCGTGAGCCATTTGTTAATTGTGTGAATAGTGCAACAAATCATGTCAAAATAACAGAATAACTTCCAAACATGTGTTTTAGTTGTCTTCTGAACAGCTACTTATGAATAAGAGATCTCATTTATTAGTAGAAAATCATATAAAAATATTTTTAATTGAAAATTTAGAATGGTTTTCTTTTGAAACATATAAACCACAAACAATGCTAAGCGTGAGCTGATGCTGAAATTCACTTTGCTATTAATCATTTCTGGAAGTCTGCTCTCTGGGAAAGGTAGTGTTGCCTGCTACTGCCACACTATGTGACTAAAAAATGCTATCATGCTCTTGTATTAGTAGGTAAGTTTCTTTGAATATGTGTATTTTTCTCACAACTTGTTTCTGGATAATTTATAAACATAAGACAAGTACTTCTTTACCTGCCTGGTTCTAGTATGGAGGTAGTACTGGGTGTTTCTTGATTCTCAGCTTGTTAAAGCATGGGGACTTTGCAGAATTACTGACTTCCTTGTCTGCTAGGCTCTGATGTAATTCATTGTGCAGCTCACCCAATTTATTTTTTATTTCTTTCAACAAAGAAAAATCAGGTCAAAGGGATTCAAGCTGTTTTCCTAAAGGTTATGGACCACAAGCTAAATATTTCTGAAAATAGCGGTCTTGCATTTCATTTCCCCTTCATATTCTAAATATATGGAAGTAGGATCAGGCAAGGGGATGTTTTTTGGACTGAAACACTGTAATTGGGAGACATTATTGCCTTGCAGTCTGTGTAAGAATCCAGGCTATGAAAGTTGTGGCTTTCAGCCCCATTTCTTAGTCTGCTCTTCCTTTTCTAACTCTTAAAACAGTGATGGTTTGAAGACCAGACTTCAGCTCTCAGAAATACTAGTACTTATTATAAGCAATGACAAAGCCTTTAGGGATGCCAGGTAGCACATACATGTGAAATGCTGGTAATCCTGCTGGAAGAAAACGCTATGAAATTATTTTGGTTCTTTCCAAAACCATTTTATTCCGAAGAGTTAACAATATTCTTTCTGTTTTCCAAAATCACCTTTTTAATTAAACATTTCAGAGTACATAAATGTTTCCTTTTCTTCAACAGATGTGTGTGTTGATGGCCCAGGAAGTCATAGTATCTGGGCAAACCAAATGGACAGTTTCATGAGCTTAAGAACTAACAAATCCTGCTTTCCTATGAATTTATGTTTGCAAGTTTTGTTTTAGAAATGCCTGAATTGTGAGGACAAGTCCAAGGTTCCTTTCTGCTACAAACTCTCAAAAATACTTCCTTCTGCTTTACCATGAGTTGGGTAACATCAGCATCTCTGCCTCAAAGGAGTGATAATAATGATTATAATCATATTTGTAGGAATCTGATTCAAGATTTCTGCTCCTCTGTCAAAAACATTCAGAAGCGGTCGGTGGGTTCAAAATTACCAGAACAAAATTGCCAGGAGGGGTAAAGACACAGAGATGATCTGGTCACATAAACCTCATTTCTTTAGCAAACCTAGGCTAAAAATATCCAGGGAGCAAAAAGAAATAATGCATGAGCTTTCTGACCCCTTTATTTGCATTAAAGAACTTTTTCTCCTACATTTGACCCCCCTGAGTGTGGAAGGGAAGGGCTGTTTCAGCACTATGCTGGGGCTCTGACCATGCATATCTCTTGGAAAGCAGCTGCCTTCCTTATAGTCTACAAAATGTAACTTGGCTCCTTTTGGGTTTTGTTTAATTAAGAAAAAGGTTTTGATACAACAGAAACATAAAGGTAGGGGATGAACACCGTGAAAAATTCGAGGCAGATCTCAAACATGTGCAACTAAGCGCCCTTCATAATTCATGTTAAACACTCTGCGATTTTTAAAAGAGAAAAGTAATATTTCAGAAGTAGTAAGCATTATGCTTAAACCACAGATTCTGTAAAAAATGAACCACAGAATCTATTAGCAACTGTATGCGTCATAAACACCTTAGGCAAGAAAATCAGATCCTAATGCCAAATGCAGCTCAGCTCCATCAGTCTACATGGAGCTACACTCCTGCAATTTTATAAGATAAATGTCTGTGCTGTTTTATATGATGAAACTACAGCTTGGGTGAATCCTCTTATTTTTCACCAGTGATTTAATAAAGGCAAGCTCAATATAAATATTGAAAGGCTGCTAGTATTGAAAATACTCTTTTTTTCCCAGTATCTGAAATATGTGAGAGCTTTGTCTTGTCTAATATTGATTTTTAAAAAAAGTTAAGATTTGTCTATACACAAAGCAGGTATATTTACTAACTAGTGGGCTCTAAACATCTTCTGTAACATACTATACTTTATGTGGCATTTGCAGAAAAAAAAAGGTTTGTTGAGCTATGTTTTATCCCAGCTACTGGGAACTTCAAAACCCATTTTAATCTCAGCTGAAGCAGCTAGTGAATGCTTGCCTCCCACCGCTTGGTACAGCTCAGAGTAAAAGAGGAGAAATGTTGCAAAGTATATTCCCCTGCACCTATTTCTTTGACACACATCACTGTAGTAACACAATAAGAGAGCTGCATTTAATTATTTTTCCAGAACTCATAAGTTTAAAAGAGATAGGGTATTTATGAGCCCCATTTGTGCTCTCTAATCCACAAGATGCCAAAAGATACAGAACATAAAACAGTGTCTATTGGAAGTGACCCGTTGTGCCTCTGAAAATGTTTGTCTTTTTCTGCATCTCTCTCCAAATAAAATACTGAGCATTAATTTAATCATTAAAACAATAATGAAAATAAGGAGCGATGAAAATGTAATCAAGATAGGTGATGAATGGTCACAGAAGTGTCATTTTTAAAACAGTTTAAAATATCTTCTGAGCTGCTCTGCCGTGTTCATGGAATAAACCTACTTTAATTATTTCCTGTTCAGGCTTTCCTCTGTTTCCTTGGTTTTAGGAGGAGTTTACCTAGCAAAAACCAATGCTGCTCATTTCCTCAGTGGATTAACTGGGCAATGATGAAACAGAAGCTTCTGTCTGCTTCATTCTTTACACAATCTGGTGTTAAAGAGTGACCTTTCACCCTCAGAGATTTTAAGGATTAAGGATGCTTTTAAGTCTCGGTCTGGTTACTAATCCACCACTTTCACTTGATGTTAAATAAGCACTTCCTGATTTACCCTTTAAATCCTGTAAACATAATAAAACAGAGTTTAACCTTTACCTTAGGATTTTACCACTATCTTATGCTCTGTCAAATAAACCTTTATAAGAAGCAGGGAAGAGAAAACTAATAAGCCCTAGACTGATTTTTTTTCTTTCTTTCTTTCTTTCTTTCTTTTTTTTTTCTTTTTTTACCTTGGGATATGTAACAAAACATTACAATATTTTTAATATATTCAGGTCAAACAGTTGTTAGGGTACATTGGGGTCCTTACACTGTGCAAATAATGGAATTTTTAAAAAGCATTTATAAGCTATTTGAGATAATGAAATAGATGTTTCTTTGGCATTCAGACTGCTGTGAGCAAATGATACTGGAAGGAGTTGAAATGGAAATATATTGAGAGAGATTTCATAATCCAAGGCTTTGCAACTTTCAAGAATATCATTTAGCCTCCAGCCATTGCTTTGTAAAGTCAAGCTCCCATCTGGTGTAAATTGTGTGCAAACTCCCTTTGCAATCCAGGGGCTATCTTGACTTACACCAGCCTTGGATTTGACCCTGCAGAATGGGGGATGGGTGTGGGGTGGGTGTTTGCTGTGTTTTTATGAAAATATGTGCTGAGAAAATATTAATTCATAGCTATTTCCAGTGGGCGTATTTAATGGTACAAAGTTATTGCCACTCTCCACCAGAATATGCTGTCCGTGTCACAGCTGTGAAAGGGTGTGTCCTTATCATATATTTATATAAATAACTTCTTGCCTATATAAGAAACTTCAGCACAATGCTCCTAGCCTGGAGTCTGGAGGTTGTGGGACCAGCATGGAGCCCCTGTCTGCACAATGGTAGTTCCTAGGGCTGTAAACTGGGGACAATGGTGCCGGAAATGCCCTCTTTAAGTCATTACAGGCAATGCCCATTGTTATTTTTAATAAGGTTCGTTTTCAGCAAACATCCAAAATATCTTGCTGCAAAAATTCTGAATTCTGTCACCTTAGAGAATTTCTAGTTTTATATCTTATAGTTGATAGCAGTAAGTAGAGAAAAATGATCTTATGATAAGAAGTTAATTCACTCTTCTGAGGCCCTAAATCATGGACTTTATTAACAAAGGAATACAGTTATCTGTCTGAATGGGGACCTTGCTTGGCTTTTGATATCTTTTTGGGAATATTTATTTTAATTAAATTGAATATCTGCCTTGTATCTTGCAAATATCTGATTGTCTCTGCATCATCTCTTGCCTAAGAGGAAATATAGACAAAGTAATAACTAATACATGCATGATTTTCTTACTATAATCAACAATCCCTTTGTCTTCTGCCTTAATAATGCAAAATATCCTGTTTCTTCCATGTTTTCTAATGCTGCTCACAGTGTTGCAAACGATTCAAGCACAACTTCTCCTCAGCAAGTTTGGGGCACCTGTTACCTGAGCTGGAGAGGAGCTCTTGTCAAAACAAATTCTGATGTTTTAAAGGCTCTGAATAATATTAGGATGTAATACCAGGGCAGAAACTTTCCCAGTGTCTGCTGGGGATAAGATGATGATAGCTGGAGTTCATAAATGTTTTGAATTCATGGAGCAGACATTATTTGCAACCTCCTTAAGTTTACTGGGTAGGGATGCCTCTGAGAGTTTTATGGTTCCCAGAATGGCCTGCTGTCTTAAGAGATACTCTGTTTGGAGGTGAGATTCCTGCGAAAGGCAGCATATGCAAACAAGAAATAGGACAAAGGAGAAAACTTTAAACAAAGGGAATTTGGTTTCTGTTTTTCACTGAAATTTGGGGAAGAAAGTAGACAGGAGAAGTGATTTTTGGTTTACAGGTTTTTTCATCCACCACGGACACTGGCAATGCCTCTTTCACCTGTCATTGCACTGAAGTGTCCTGTGAGGCACTGCCAGTGGGAATAAAACCAGCATGAAAATAAGACTGAGAACATCTTAAAAACAGAAAAGCCTTCTCTCTGAAATAGCCTTCCACAGACACTATGACCTGAGTAGTTCACAGCAACATGAATAGCATTCCTTTCCATGAAGCAGAATTTGACCAAATTCAGCAAGAGCAAACCAGTCCTTGACATATCCCCATGAACTTCGTGAGTCTAAACCAGTGAAGAATTTGGTCTATGTGGTAAATACAGATGTTTGTCTTTCCACATGACTAAGGTAGGTGTAAGAGTCCCACATTCCTTTACCTCTAAGACACACAGCCATTAATGAAGGATCCTACATGCAGAGACCAAATGGAACAGAGTAAGAGGGGCTGGAACAGCCTCTACTGCAGTCACTGACAATAAGCTTAATATCATCTCAACTGAAAGCTGGCCAAGCTGCTAATGTCAGGCATGACAAACCTGGTGGGAGAAAGCAGTACAGTGGTGTTGCACCTCGTGACACACGTGTCTCTGCCAGACTGGCTGCAGTACTAGCAGGGAGCTTGTGACGTCTTCCTTCTGCATGTTGTAGCAGCTCTTTGCTCAGAGCCTGTGAGTGACTGAGACAGTACTGTCTCATGATTATGTCCGCTGCCTGTGAGCGTGTTGATGGGTATTTCGTTCTTTGATAGCTAACCAGCTCTTCTAGACAACCAATGCCAAAGTGGAGTGGTTTGGGATGTTGGTTGGTTGGTTGGCTTTTCTGTTTTTAAATCAAAACTTTCCTAGAAGAGCCTTGGAAATCCTGACAAGACATTATTGCTCCACCTAGCATAAAAGAAAACCACTACATCTTTGCTGAAATTCTGAACTCTTCCTCACTCCCTGAAATAATCTAAAACTTTTTATTTACTTAAAAATATCTGGCAACATAGAACAGGTGGGTCTGCATGCTACCAGGAAAATGATGATATTCACATAAAATCACAATTATTGGTGGTATTTTTCATCATTAATGCTAATTTGGGCTTCTGCTCCCAAATAAAAATTAATTTTATTTATCTTTTCAGCTCTCTTCTAAAGAGAGCTGAGGCTTCCTTACCAAGTCCTTTATCTGATTTCCAAAAGCTTTCATCCAGGACACCCGTAAGGTCTGGGCCACACAGGCTGTTGCCCTGTTCTCTGAGGTGTCTGCAAGTGATCTAAACTCCTAACAGTTAAAAAGCAGGGAATGGATTTAGGGTGTTGATCTGAAGGGGTGTTTTCATAGTATTTATTTCTTCTTTCTGTTAGTACATATTTATTTTCTTGTGCTATTGCTTTTGTATTTCTTAATGTCTTGGAAAGGGCTTTTATGTGACTGTGTAATTTATGACTTTGGTGTGTTTCATTATTGTCAATATTTGCTCAACTGTCTTGAATGATAATATTTTAATATAGGGTTTTTTTTCTCGATTCTAGATTACTAGAGGAGAATTCTCACCTGTATCTGTAAGACATTATTTGCTAATGCTTTTTATGATAGAATCATAGAATTGTAGGGGTTGGAAGGGACCTCAAGAGATCATCGGGTCCAACCCCCAATGATAGTTCCCTACTTCTTGGGTTCCTGATATAATTAATAATATCTAGATCTTTTCATTATAACTTTAGTGAACTATACAAGGAGCTGGTGCAATTCCTGTCTGGAATCTCTGGGTCTCTGGAGAATGAGGTGATTTGCCTAGAGTCAGCCAGCAGACAGACCAGTGGTGGATAGTAATGAAACACTCACTGACCCCGTTGTCCAGGTCTCTGTTATTGAAGACACAATGTCTCAATTAACTGATGATAATCATATCTGACTGTGCTGTTCAGCTGATGAGCTGCTGTTACAGCACCTAAAATTCCTGTTTTGTTGCTGGGGTTGCCTCCAGGAAAAGGCAACAAAAGAAGGCTCTGGAGATCAAGATCTGAAGGATTCCCCAAAATGGGTGCTGAAAACTAAAGAACCTAGAAGAGAATGGGAAAGAGTAGTCCCAGTAGCCGATTCAGCTGATGGCTGTAGCCATCTCCTGAACTTGCTAATGGGGAAGGGGCTGAGGATGGAAGGATAGGGTCCTGCTTCTGGGCTTGGGGGACACCACAGAGCTAACTTGGGGCCATGTGGGCTGGGTTCATCTGATTGAGAACATCTTCCGCAGAAGTGCAGAATGCCCAAGCTATAATCTGCTCTGTCCTACAAACAACAACCCTTTTCAGCAGGTTTAGTGAGTTTATAAGTGAAAGGAAGATGAAGCAATGGCTGAAAAAGCATGTTCTACATTTGTCTGCAACTCTGCCGTAATGTGGAGCCAAACACATTTCCTGTGTGTGTATGGAAAGTATGTGAGTACATCAGATATATGCCAGAGAAGATCTTAAAGGAGTTACACAGATTTCACTTAGTTGCCATTCATTTGGTATTCCAACAGGTCACTATTGTCCTTGACATCAGCTGTAGGCCCAGTGGTCCTCTCACACCACAATTTTCAGTTATGCTGTTTTTACATCCAAACAGTAGAGAAAGTTCAGAGTTTGAGGAAAACCAAGGAAAAGTTTTACTTTTAACTGGAGTTGACCTTCTCAGCCAACAACAACAGAAAGAAATAAGTGAATATGATACATTTAAATTTTGTAATATATTGGCCTGACACATGTAGTATTATACTTCATTACTTAGCATCTCTTAAACAAAACAAAATCTTTTATTGAGCAGTTACCATTCAGACAGGTTATGGCATTTGTAGAGTAATTAGCAACTGTAAAATATGACTAACCAAATCATTACTTTTTACTAAAAAAAAATAGGCGCCTACATTCTTGAGTATAAAACACTTTTTATAAGCTGTACATGACCAGGGAATATTTTACAACAGAGCTTAAGACACAGAAAATACTAATCAGGATTTTAAATGTCTGTAGTTATAGTCCTGTAAATGTTCTTGAAAATGAAATGAGTAGCTTCCAGAGAGATGCATAACCAGAGAGGTTATGCAATGGTGCCAGTGGGAAGGAATAGGCTGATGGGAGAGCTACTGGGAGGCCTTGGTTGCTGTGCAAGTCAGCTAATGTGTAGGAGAGAGACTGGCCCACTACTAAAGTCCTCTCTGGTCTGATATTGCTTTGGATCAAGGACAATGGCTACGAGTGCTGCAAAAAGGAGGGGAAGAGACATTTGTCTTTTCCTTCATGTAAATTAAGACTTAGCATTTTTAATAGAATTAAAGGATTCTTCTCCACGAGCGTGCCCTACTGATTTTGCTAGCACCTCTCCAACTTCAAGAGCGCAGTGGTTTCAGTACCTAGGAGGAGCTTTTTCCCAAGGATCGCCTCCTGCGCTTCTTAGCGAAGCACTCTGGATTGCCCACCTGGCTTCCCTTTAAATTTACACATCTTAAAAATGACTTCAGCGCCAACCCACTGGAGTTGATCTAGGTTCCCTCAAGTCTCATGAAACTTAGCTCATGTTCATCAAGAGCTTCTCTGAGTTGCAAGTCAGTGAGGTGTGAAATGCTTGTGGTTTGATGATTCACAGAACTCTCACCGTGAGCCTTAATTAATCAATCTTTGCAAGGAATTTGAAATCCTTAGATGAAAGACTCTGTAACTGCAAAACACTGTTATTACAATGGCCACCACTTGTATTCATGGGGACCTCACTTTTACCATTCTTTTTTTGTACCGTCACAATAGCTTCCCTTTTATGTTGAAAGAGGAAGAGCTGTGTAAACATGTTCACCAGCAAATGTTTCTCATGCTAGTGGTTTAAAAGAAGCTATACTTGAAAAGCAACACAACTTTCCCCACAGCCATATCTCCCTAAGCTGTGATCTTGTCAGGCTGCAGACATTAAATGAGGCTGGGCTGGGTCAGCACTAGGATGGGAAAACAAGCCATGATGCTAATGATTAAGAAAATAAAGCCACCTGAATCCAGATTTCTCCACTGTTGTGCCCTTGTAGAGCACTGGGAGCCCATGAACTGTCCTCATGTGCCACTGCAGCATAAATTAAAGCAAAAAACTCTATTTACTATGAGCAAACAATTTCTTAATTCTTTGCACAGTAAGGTTACTGATTTAGCATACCACCAAAATTCACAATACAGTTTGACTGAAGGCAAAGAAATCTACCTCAAAGAGTGTTCAATCTGCATCCTAAGCATGGGTGTGTTCAAGGATGTGGCTGAAGAGCAGGAGGAAAGGGAGAGGTATGAAGAATGATGTTAGAGTTGTGTTCTGCTTGTGTTAGATGTGGTTTGCATTTTCCCACACATAAGGTACTTTCCTTGGCTTGCATGTTCAACGCTCTCAGTTTCACAGCTTGTTCCATTTCTCCTGGTACGTGGACCAAAGTGGTTTTCAATCATCACGTGCATTCCTATTTGAGAGGGAATAAATTAGAGAAAATAACTTGCACAAGTATTGAGAATTATGTACTGGGATTTGATTCTCCAGGTTTGTCTTTGACTTTTTGGTATAGAAATTTTGTACTCATGTTACAGATTAGATATAAAGGGAAAGAGTTTGAGAGATGATTGGCTCATCCATGAAATAGTTTGTCATATCTAGTAGATGAATTTTCTGAGGTGGAGGAATTTTTCTTACTTTGTTCACAGAACTATGTAGGACAATTACAGGTGGAATTTGAAATTGTTATCATGTTAGTGTTACATAAATACTAGGTATTTCTGCCCAGATAGCCAGTGTCCAAAGATAACAGTACAACAAAGAGTATAGGTTTATGATGAGTTGCTGGATTCCCAAACCTGTAGAAAGGTTTGGTTTGGAGTTGATACCCAAACCCATGATATAAGGCTTGTGCTTTACAATCTGTTTTTTAAAAATAGCCAACAGACATAAGGAGAAATTGCAGCAGCTCTGGGTCCTGTGGCAAATGGAGACTACTAATGATGCTAAAAAGATGTGTAAAAGGCAAACCTTAAGACAGGAGAAGGATAGTGCTTGCTGCAGTTGTCTATGTGCCAGTGGAAGTATGAGTTCAAGGACATGTTATTGTACTCAGTGTTGAAAACTAATGTTCCAAAATCTGTTGCAAAATACCACCAAGAAAGGTCACTATATAGATCTCACAGTAGGTGTGAACCTCTGTCTTCAGCAGCATATCCACATATGCTTTGGCAGGGGAGTTGGACTCAATCTCTTGAGGTCTCTTCCAGCCCCCATGATTCTGTAAAGTACTCAAATATAATAATATTACTTGTGTTTTTTATGCTATCTTCTAATGATGATAATAATAATAATCTCACTAATGCTATCTTCTGATCTTTCCAACTTGGCTTTTTGCCCCATATAGGTTTATCATTCATTTCTGATGATGTTTGGAAGGGTTCTTATAAACATAATTTTTGCTTATCATACATGATCTAAGATCAGCTTAGTTTAGTTGAAGTTATAATTTGGTATTTAGGATACCTGTGTAACTGGTTGTGCAGAGACTGCTCACCTAATCTGGTAATGTGTGTCTAAAACATCAGACACAGTAAGGGAAATGTTTCTTGGCTGATCCCAGAGCAGAAGAAGGAGGACCACCCATGTAACTTAAATTGAGGTAGTGAAGAGCTTGGAAAATCCCAAGCTGCATTTGCTCCAATTTCAATGTTCATTACCCAAGCTTTAAATGATCAAGTCATGTCCTTGCTTCTTGACACCTCACACCTGTATCCCACTAACAGAAAAGAAAACCATAAGAAAAATCAAATGGACCTAGAGAACTCCACCATGTGAAAATTACTGTCTGTTGTATCTATGACTGTAAGTTTTTTTCATAGTGGCCTAAAGAACTTCAATGCATTAGAAAAAAAAGGGGAAAATAAAGCCTAATCTATGAGACAGCATGCAGGAGCAAGGTGGTTTGGAAAGAAACAAGTCTGAACATGGAGCTATGGTACCCACCACCGTGTTCGGATGTTGAATTTAACAACCCCTAACATAACCATCCATACCCAGGCTTTCCTATGAGGCTTTCTCTCAAGAAAGTAGCAGAAGTATTTATTTTTTAAAAATATGCATCTCACATCCACAAAGTTGCTTGGATTTTTATGGTAGTGCAAGTGAAAACTGTGGATTGGGAACTTTAGTATAGAAATCAAGGAAAAATAGATTTGAAATGTCCAATGTAAAAATTCATGTGGTATAATTAAAACTTTTCATAACCTTTAAAAATAGTCAGTACTCATCACTTTCACCCGTAAGGTCACTACTACCTTGCACAGACCCGAGACTTTCTTCTACCATATTTATGAAATCACTTTAGTTGTTTGTCTGTTTCTTGTGTATATAGCCTCCCTTCTGAATTGTCTGCATTTTTATTGATCAGTTAATTTGGACTGGTAATATTTATTGTAACTCTTGATACTTGTTTTCTAAAGAGTAGTTCTACTTATTTTTATACTGGATTACAATGGCATTGCAATATCTGAACAGTGCACTTTCTGAATTTCCTCAATGCAACAGCAGAGACATCAGGATTGCATGTCTTACAACTTTCACTTCCACCTGGTACATTTGTGAATTATTACCTTAGTTTCACAAAGTTCAGTAAAAAATTAAACTTGATTAATTTAATTAAACAACACTGTCCCAAGGCCAAGTAGATCAAATGTTCAGGGTTTTTTTATTAAACAGTAGTTTCATTCACACTTTCAAATTACATTTTGCTCAAAGGTCTCATGAAAAGAAATTTCCTTTTTTTTTTTCCCTGTCCTTCTAAAATAAATGTTGAAAGGATTCAGCCTTTAAAGAGCTCATAGAATTTGAAATAGAAATAATCCAAAAGGTTTTCCTTGGTAATAGGAGTATGGTCCAGGCTACACTTTAAGGAAATGGCATAAAAGCAAATGTTACAGAAGTTAGATTAATAAGCAATCATTTTCACTGACAATAAAATCAAGTGGAATAGTCTAGACCTGAGTGGAACACAAAAGTCATTGCTTTAAAAATGGACTGGGGCAAGCAGCATTTGGTCAGGTGTGGACAGGACCCACACTTCAATTTTGGGTCATCTTGAAAAAAAAAATCATATTGATTATTGTTTGGAAAGGGAACAGTGTTTATTACTCTGGAAATGGAGGCTGTGCAGCAAAATACATTGAACAGATGCAAATTGTTAAGTGGTAGAAAGTGAAAGCACACAAAACCACAAAGCTTCTACGATGAAAGGAAAATAGGGGGTTTTCTTTACTGATACTGAGTTTTGTTTAGTTGTATGAATTGACACACAAATATTTTTATGACTGCATTTATTCCCCATAACAATATGAATGAGCCACTGAATAATAACAGAGTCCCTCATGACTGCAGAAGAAGGGTGATTAAATTATAATCACATTGGATTAATTAATCTATAATATTTGTTCTTTATATGAAAGAGGAAAATCAGCCTTCAACATAAAGGTTATGTACTCATGAGGTCTGTGTCTTAATAAAGAAAAGGCTTTGGGAGAAAGCTTGACAAGCCCCCCAGATATGATATGTTGTAAACGTAGACAGAAGGTTATTACTGATATAAAATACATTCAATGTAATTATCAGCCACAACAAATAATCAGAAAGATGATAATGAATAATTAACATTTTTATTTTTCTGTAGTAATGTGTCTAATAGATAAGTGCACAACATTGAATTAATTTATTACGCTATAGCGTTTTAGTAATGAAAACTGTATCGTCAAAATATCTCTTCGGTGGTAGTGCAAGATATCAGCTTAAATACCTGATAAGGCTTATTCCTTTGTTTTCCCCACCCAATCATACTCAGGATGCCCTGAAAGCAAGGAACTAGCAAAAGGAACTATACTAATCTTGGAAGAAGTCCATAATAAAAATATAAAACTTATCGTATGACTCTGCAGTCCCAGTAAATTTAAAAATGTGTGTTATTTACAAAGAAGACCCTTAATGTATTACATTGGGTTTATTGACTTTTTATTTTAATTTCATTTTTTCTCATTTTATTACTAAAAAATCCTTTCCAAATAGGATACCAGTTCCAACTTAAAAGTAACCCCTTATTGTGCCAAAAGAATCTGTGTTCCGAATGAGAGGGAAAACTTATGCCCAAGAGATAATATGCATGTAGATTTTAATTACTTAAAAACCAGCCATTCATGTATTGAATGGATATACTTAAAGTTTTAAAGACTGACCATATACCTCATTTTATGCAGTGGGGTTTTTTATACATATTACTTTGATAGAGCAATAAATATTTTTTTATTTTTAATAGATTATTTTTTTTTACCTGTGGGTGAAAAAACATTAATTTTATCATATTGTGTAGATGAAAGTAATCTGCACAAGTGCCATTTCTGAAAGCCTGGAGCTCTGAACAGGCACAGTCTGTGCTTTCGAAACTCATTGTGTGATCATTTTTTCTAACTTTCTAATAAAGCCTGAACCATAATCAGACACCTAAAAGCCCTTGGACCTCAGCTTAGTTCAGTCCCACAGTCTACAGTTTAGGCTTATCTCTAGCTAATAGTGGTGATTAATTATAATGTGTTTTACAGAGTATTGCTCATGCTGATAGTATTCCAAGTAAAGCTTTTCCTGTGTTTCAATACAATCTCTTCTGCAGTACTTGGGGACCACAGGTAGAGAAAGGCAGTCTGTGCCATGAGTGTAGAGTCTAAGTTACAAGTGAAACTTCAGGGGTTAAAAATGAAGATTTGGGCTTCTGTTGTCTAGTCAACAAGAAGCCACAAAACAGCACAAAAATAATTCCTGTGACAGGCACCAACCCTCCAGCCAGGAGAGTTTGTGGCTGAATTGAAACAGGCTAATAATTTGAGCAGTGCTATCCTTCCTGTCTTTCAGCAACCAGCTAAGATCCCAGGCAGGGAGAGCAACTGTATTGGTATCCCAAATCTGAAGTGTCTATCAACACTATAATATGTCTTCTTTTTATGTGATTCATGCTTAGCCTGCTGCTGTGCAGTCCTGAGCACATCTGTGAGAATGAAAGGTGGCTGCATCAGCAAATGAAGTAATGCAGGTGCACATTTCAGCAAAAGCAGAGGACAATGGGGAGAGTGGTGGTTGGAAAGCCTTGTTTTGAGGCTTGGAGATGCTACAATCTGGCTAATACCACATGCCAGTAATGGTCCTCATCAAGATCAGCAGTTGCACTATTTCAGGATACCACAGACACAAAAACACATTACAAATGCTCTGCTGCAGTGTCAGGGTCAACGCACATGGGTCTGACTCTGGGACTGTAGAGATCATGATAGTGTAAATGTATCTGAAGACCAACAACTTCATGGTCATGCTCTTGCTCAAAAAAGCCGTGCGCAGCAGAGATAGGTAGATGCAGAAAGCTTTTATTTCCATCTGTTTAGGCAAGAGTTTCCATCAGGGGTGGGTTCCAACTACAATACTGACTTCCTTTGGTGTGACATCATGGGTGATGCTAAGGCATCTGTGACCCAAAGACTCACTTTAATCCACACCACTGGGTCAGGTCAATGGTAAGTCCTGCTTTAGGAAAGTCATATAGTCTGTGGATTGCAAAAAATGCTTCCCTTAACTGTGTAAATTTAAGGACCCCTGTATTTGAAGATCAGCTGTTTGGGGAGTCTGCTCAGGTAGTATTCAGAAGCTCTATTGTCTTCAGTCCGTATCACTCCTCAGAGCTCCCAGGCTGATTTTTTTATGAACAGCTCCATCAGTTTCTCTTTCTGAGCAATATTTTAGCATTTCTCTTTCTTCTTTTTTCTTGTTCTCCAAGGTCTGCTTATTAAATTATTATGCAACTGTGATACTAAATCTTATCTTTTGACTATAGTGCACAGAAGAGGCAGATAAGACTTGAGGGGAGGGACGAACCATTTGTCTATCAGTAGAGTATGAGAAGCAGGAAAAAGTGAAGAGAGGAGGATGATGCTTTTGATGAATATTTGTAGCTGAGCAAGACAGCGCACTAAATGGCTTTTCTATTTTCAATATGGGAGCATACTTGTATTTCTAAATGCAGAAGACTTTTACAAGACTCTAAATCAAAGCTGAAGTTTTAAAGAAAAAAAAAAGAAAAAAGATTTATAACTCTGCCTCCAGCAACATACTATTCCCTGCTAGCCAAATTCATCTCCTGTTTACTTTGTTGAGTAAGGTATAGTCCTCATTTAGGAAAATTTTTGGTCATCTTACTTGGCCACATCAGCAGCAGTGGCCTGAAGTAGTTTGCAGACAGTGATTTTTGGGGTCTCTCTTCTACCTTATCTATATGCTCGCGTCTCCGAGAGGAAGTTATAAACCCTGTGCCCCAGGCACAAAGAGGCTGAAAATAGGCTCCAGAGATTAAAAATAAATAAATACTTTAAAGTAGGAAGATAAATCTATACACTTTCAGGCTTATGTTTAATAGCTGCTTCAGCAGTGGCTACTGTTTTCCTAATATAATGGTGGTGACTTGCTAATTGTGGGTCATCACAAGTGCTAATGACCCACTCTACATTGGAAAACAACACAATTCCTAATTCAGAAGGCCATGGGATGAAGCAGGCCCATGAGGACAATCTCTGCCGGGCAAAAGGGGTCCCTGTTTCTATCCCTGGAAAATGCCCTGGACTGAGATGTCCTGATTGGGGAGTGCAGAATACAAGCTTTTGTATTGCAGTCAGTACTCGTAGCAGATGCAAGTCCTTTCTGCGATGGAGGGGACCCTCCTGGGGGCACTAAATGAAATTTAATTTTTGTTCTTACTGACAATGTCATTTCTCTCTTTCTTTTTCTAATTCTTGTTCAGGTAGAGGAAAGATTTAATAAAATAGTTAACATTTAGTTCCTGTTAAAAAGTGGTTGTTTAAGCCAGTTTGATACTGAGGAATGACAATTCCCTCCTTAAGAATGTCCTTTTAAAAAAAAGTATGCAGATTTATGTTTTGGAAAATCTCGAGTATCTTTCTGTATTTTCTCAAAGACAAATTAAAAAAAAAAAGAAAACCAAAAAAACTAAACTGTTCCTGTCATCAGGCTAATGGAATAGTGTACTATGCCTCCTCTAAATCTACTTATTATCGATCAGGTAATGAAATATTTAATTATACTCGCAGGGAAGAGGGACTTCTTCAGCGTGTGATTCATTATCCCTTATGAATGGAAACTTCTCAATCTTGGTACATAACCAATAAGCAAATGTTATTGATTGTTCTCCAACACCAAATAAAGATAATAAATATTACAATTTGGGGCTTGAATGTCACATTCAAGAGAAGCTTCATAACCATCCATTAATGGATTTCTAATCTTTGACCCCCTTGCTAACACCAGCTCTGGTCCCTTCTTGATCATTACAACTTTTCTGTCATCACAAAATGACTCTGCCTTGGATTATCTACATTAATACAGGCTGACTACAGGAAAACCTTAACGGTATTGAATGAACTGTACTAAAGCTGTCTGAAGGCAACAAATTTCTTTAAAAGAAAATATTAGTGGAAATCAAATAAATTTCAAGAATATGACAAAAGGGTATAAGAAACATGTATGAGAATACATAAGAGAATCTGCCCTATTACTGAACAAACTTCTTGGTTAATTGCAATAGAGATAAAAGAGTACCTGCTGGCTTGCTCCAAATAAAGGAGTTGGACTTCTCATGAGAGACTGGGGCAAGTTTCTTGCCAGAGTTCTCAAACAGAGTGCAGAATAACAGCAGCTCATCTGTGGTAACTGCCCGTGTATGTGCTTGCATCTCATGACAACTGCGGGCACTGAGTTAGCAGTCTTCTCATGCATCTTCAAAGCCAAGGGTACTTGATTGCATTTGCAATCCTGTTAGCATTTGATTGCAGTGTGCTAAGAATTCAGCTGTGTGAAACAGACACATTTTAGTGCTCTGCTTGTGTCTGAACATACCTGAGCCCTAAACCCAAACCTGTAATCCTGTGTCCTCTTGCTCAACTACCACCTAGCTACAAGCTCTGCAGCTCATCTACTTGTATTTAAGTCCTTAGTAGTGATTAGAGATCCACTTCCCTAGTCCGTTCACTCCTGCGTGCTCTGTCTCTGGTCAAATTCATTCCAAATCTTATTTTGAAAGGTTTCTTGCTTTTGTGACAGTTTAAGTTATAAATTAACGGAAGGGACAGCAATATTGGTTTGCAACCTCTCAGGCAGAGAAGAGAATTTCCTCTTCATTATCTCACTTCTTAGACAAAGACTTAGCATCTTCTCTGGGTGCTGTTTAAATGAGAGAGTCTGTGCTCTCATCATTTTGCATACTTGATAATTTAAGGACAATCTCTCCCCATGCAAAAGAAATGTACCTCTTTGATATGAAGTCCCACAGAGATGGAGGCTGTTGGAGATGTGTGCCTAAAAGCAGATTTTAGAAGCTACTCTGTTTACAAGAAGGTCTTTGATAGTTTCCGGCACTTTTCAGGAGTCTAGCACTTAGCTATAAAGCTGTAAAATTAAGGTGCTCAGGTTAAAACAAGAAAAAATAAAAAAGGTGTCAGCTACTGCTCTGTAAGTCCACATCTATGCAGATTAGGATATTGGACACATACATGGAAGTCAAATGTTCACAGTCAAGATGCAGTCATCTTGACTTTTCGACTATCTCTGTCTATTCAGTTTGCTTTACAGTGAATAGGACACATTGCAGCTATTAGACAAAGGTAGTCTGGGGTCAGAGTAAAACCAGATGACCTGGCCAAAATGAACCTGGCCATTAGTTGTCCAAGTAACAAAATTCCGCCCATTCCCTCCAGCCCAAAGCAGTGCAAAAACCTTTCCAAAACAGCTTTCACCAAACTGTCTTCTGCATGTTTTCATCCTGAGAATGAACAGATTTGTCTGCAGCATGCTTTCTCAAATGAGTGATGGACTTTCTAGCCCAGGCATTGAATCTAGTTATCTTTGGTGAACTCAATGTGTTGTACTTTCATTAAAAGTCTGCACCATGTAGTTTGTGTAGATTTACACCCTCATCCTTTTACTGCTGGAAATCTAATTTTAAAAGCTGTCTTGGGGCTCTGCTGAAGTGTTTGTGGAGTTAGATCCTTGGCAGGCTTTTTTGTCTATGTCATAGAAAACCAGCCCACTGTCTGGCACAAAAGGCAGGGGATGCCCACGGGATGCCCAGCAGTGGCAGAGCAGGACCAATACCACAGTCCAGGGCCAACAGAGACACTGCATGGACTCTAGACATCAGTTGCTCACCATATGCCTGGGACTAATCCATACCTCTTTCTATTTGCACTAAAAAGTAGAAAAATTAACTGTACCTTTCCACCCATAATCCTTCTTTAATTGCATCTTGCTTTTATATCTGTACTGTTTCAATCTACATTTCACCTTTTGCCCATCATTACGGTATCTGAGCTCTCAGTCCCTTGTCATTTATCCAAGCAAGCCCAAGACAAGACTGACCTGCAGCAATGTCCTTCCTACAATTTCTTGCTCTTTTCTTCTCTCAGTAGCAACCACAGCACATAAAAGGGAACTACTGTGATAGTCTTTCCACACTGAAAGAGCAAGCAGAATGTGAAATGTTCTCTTAGAGAGAAAACTGAGAACAAAACACAAACCAGCTTCACACACTTGTGTAGATCAGTGCTCCCACATCTTCAATGATGTATTTGAGAGACCATGAAGCAGAAACTCGAAAAGGTCAGAGAAGGAAGGGGAGGAAGGTAGAAGATAAGGAATGTGTTGCGTAGACTAAGGAATTTCTGTCTGGGAAGTGGGAGAGGATATAAAATGAGGATGGAAATTTTTCCAAGCTGTATCTGCACTTTTGAATTCAGCTCAGAATGGAATTTTGAAATAGATCCTCCAGTTGTCTCTGTTTACCACCTGCTAAGTAGGCTGTCAAAGCAGTTTCGGTACAAGTACTTAGTGGTGAAATTTGCTTACAAGCCATATGTAAGCCTCACCACAGCACATTTCCCTACTGCATACCAAATAGAAACATCTCCTACAGTATTTAGTACAAGGACATTGGGTAATGATAAGGATTGAATAGAGGTGTTGGCTTCAATTCCAACCATTAGAAATGGCAGTTCCACTCCTCCTCACTGAGTTACTTCCTTTAGAGACAAGAGCAGCTCACAGGAGTGACCCTGCTTTTCTAGGACTTCTCCTGTGTTGACTCCAAAAGCTTGAGAGGGAAGGGAAGCCCTGTGACAGCTATTGCCCAGTGACCTCTGATCTCTTCCTTGTGAGTAACTGTAAGGTGCCAGGTTACCTGGAACAGGCTGCCCAGGGAAGTGTCTGAGTCACCATCCCTGGATGTGTTTAACAGAAGGGTAGATGAGGTACATAGGGATATGGTTTAGCATAGGATGGGTACGGTTGGACTCGATGATCTTAAAGGTCTTTTCCAACCTTGTGATACTGTTATGTGGACATGCAGTCACAGTGATAGACACAGAGAAGAAACAAACCAACACACAGTTCTACCATCTCTGCTAGTGCAGCACAGTGAGATCAGAATCAAGGTACAAAACTGAACCTGGACTGATCGTGCCTGCAGAGAAGGCAGGAGCAGTGGGCAGTAAGGTGGGGAGGGAGATGGTGATGGCAGTGATGTCCCTAAAATTAATGTTTGGTCCTTCAGTGTGGACCAGAATGTATGTTGGGACATATAAAACTTGTGATTTTGCGCCACAAAATGTTGTCAAGTCTAAAGCCTGATCTGTGAGGCACTGAACAAAGCCTTACACAAATGTAGAACACAGTGTGTTGTTATAAAACACTTCTCTACAGAAGTTCCATTAAGCAAACATTTCATTGCTTCTCATAGCCTTTGCCATAAAGCACTGGCATTAAAACCTTGTGATGAGATGATTCTGTTATTTAACTGTACCTGGGTACCAGAAGGACCCAGTGAGCTTAGAGATTCATCACCTGGGTGTTATATAAACATTCGTTTGTTTATTTTATTTTATTTTTAAATATTAGTCAGGTTCACTCATTGAGCCAATGCTTTAAAGTACAAAAAATATGTTCTTTTGTATCATGTACTTTCTGACCTTTTCAAAACCTTAACAAATATTGCTATGGATTAATATTATCACAGTGTCTAAAGACCCTTTTGCCTTGAGGCTGCATGAGCGCAGAAGTAAAAGGTAGAATACACTGTCCAAAGTTATTATGATACAGCTATGCTGTAAGAGACAGCAAGTGGGTACAGTCACAAAAGGAGTAGGAAGAATCAACACTTGCATCTTCCTTATGAGGAAAGGCTGAGGGAGCTGGACCTCTTTAGCTTGGAGGAGACTGAGGGGTGACCTTATTAATGTTTATAAATATGTAAAGGGTGAGATTCAGGAGGATGGAGCCAGGCTCTTCTCAGTGATGGGCAGTGACAGGACAAGGGGCAATGGGTACAAGCTGGAGCATAAGAAGTTCCATGTGAATATAAGGAGAAACTTTTTCCCTGTGAGGGTGACAGAGCACTGGGGCAGGCTGCCCAGAGAAGTTGTGGAGTCTCCTTCTCTAGAAACGTTCAAATCCTCCTGGACATGTTCCTGTGCAACTTAGTCTGGGTGATCCTGCTTTGGCAGGGGGTTGGACTAGATGATTTTTTGAGGTCCCTTCCAACTCCTAACATTCTGTGATTCTGTGAAATGATCAAGCACTCTGGCCACTGTCAATTTAATTTTTTTTCCAGCAAAAATAAGTTTTATGAGGATAAAGAGATATCTATGTGCATATTTATGGTGAGCACTTTCCAATTATGCAGAAGCCAAAGAACAAGAAAAGCTTGATCAAGTTTATAAAGGGATTGAAATGTGAGCTAAATTTCAGTAGTGAGGAAGAGACAGCAGATGCCCTGACAGATGTCTGTGAAGGGCTTGGAAAGTGAAGAAGTGCAGTTCATATGACTCAGGAAGGAAAAGGCATAGTCAAAGCAAGAAAAACGTTCTTTTTCGTAACATTCTTACTGGGTATGAGTGGAGTAAGTCTGCACTACTTCTGGGCATAAGAAAATGACACTGCATTAATTGAGAGGTAAGATGATGAGAACTTGAATTCACTTGGAGAGACCCTGTATTTCAGAGATGCTAGCCAAGCCAGATTTGGGCACACCAGGCACCAAAAGATCTAGGGTTTGATATGAGTTAAAATTTGAATCAGATAGGATGGTGATATTGTTAATAACAAAGAAAGTGAAAGAGAAAGTTTGGAAATACTTACATTTATGCCATGCTGAGCTTTAGATGATGAATACCAGAGGATGTTGAAGAGACAGACCAAGACCTTAATTTGGACACAGCTAGGTTTAGAGAGATGTAGATCGGTGAATTCCTAGCATTGAGATGGCAGTTGATGGTAATTGAAAAAGTCATCTTTGAACGGGCTATGCAGGGATGGATAAGATTGCTGTCACTAATAGCAGAAGAAGCAAAGATAAGAGTGTTTCAGCAAGGGTGAAACATTCAGAGGGCTGGGGTTGTAAAAGGCTTTAATTAAAGTCATGATGCAAAGTCCATTCATTTAAATTCACGCTGGCTCTAATGAGTTCTGGATCACATCCAAAGAAGAAAAAACTGAATTTCACAACAGGGAGCAAATGGCAGAATTCAAAGCAGGTTGAGACCAGGTAAGAGCGGTGTGGAAGTCCTACCTGTAAGTAATGTTATTCTTTGGGGATTCCTTTACCCAGCAGACACAGACATTTCATATAGTTTCACTATGTTAAATGATGCCTAGGCAGCAGTAGGTCTTGTGTCTTTAAGAACTCTTACCAAATGAAGTCAGACCTGATCCAAGACTGTGACTGGGAGTCCTTTCAGAATATATTTCCCTATCATTGGTGAGAAGCAATCCTGGAACTCAGATAAACCGGGTCAGATTATTGCTCTTCTGTTAATGCTGAACAATAGATAATAGATAAAGTCTGGCAGCTCCTCAGAATATTTTCAGCTAAAATAAACTTACAGGTTGAGGTAAAAGACATGACTGCTCTGAAATCAATGGGAATTTTGTCACTAAATGTATTGAGGGTATCAGTTTGGGGCTTAAATCAAGCCTTTGATATAAATCATGGAATTTTTTTTCCTACAGCATGGTAAGCATAAAAAAAACTTGTCTGTCTGTGAATGCTCAGAAAAAATAAGGCAACTAAGAAAACTTATGATCTCAATGTGTGTAAGTTAAAGTGCTTAATCTGGTTATGAAGGCTTCATCTGATCTAAAGCTCCTTTATCTGAGAACGTTTACATGGGGATTTGGCTTGCTTTAATTTATGTTGTATTGACTTCACATCATTAATGGACTTGCTTTATCTTTTCCAAGTGTCTCAACCAGACAAACCATTGGATATAATTGACTGAGTGGTGTAGTTACACCCATGGAAGCGGGCAACCAGATACCTTGTTGATCTGAACAATACGAACCCCTTGAATTTACAGATACCACTAGATTTATTTAAACTTCTCTCACATCTGCAGTTCGATCAGCATATCAAGGAATGAGATCTGTGACCTAAATAATCTAGTCATAAGTGTGGTTAGTTTTATTTTTTAAACGGCAGCCTTGTTGAATATACACAAGTTTAAACTTTATTTCTATCGGGGAGGTAGCATGTTGAACTCTGACAATATCTTTCCTCTCCCACTGAAAGGACATATTTACAACATGCCGAAGGGCAGGATCCTTATAGCTTCTTCCTGTGCAGTGATTTTATTAATCATGATCCTAAACACTGGACTGAGTGGCAAGTAACATGACTTCTGTCCCAGGCTGCAAGACAAATTTTCCATTTGGGATTTTGAGTAAATAGCTAGGGTCAAGATTTTCATGCTCTTGTGACTGCCTGGGGAGCCTGAGTCCACGTTCGGGTATGTAAATCAGTGTACTGATGAGCTGGTGGAAGAAGGTCTAAAACAGTTCCCAGCATGCCAAATCAGGCACTTGACCACAGACACTCAAAGTATAGTTCCTAAAACCAACTCGGTTTGCAAGCATCTCACATTAAAAAATAAATTAAATCTTTTTCCAGCTTTCATTGTCTTACTCTAGGGAGAACTGACCACAGTCCAGCACAGGCTCAGGTGTGCTTTCCAAGTTGGACACACTTGTTGCACAGATAGCAGTGGGGTCACAAGCTTTGCTGGATAATCCCAATCATCATTTGTGGGAAGATGGGAACAGGGGAGAACTGCTGGGGCTGGTACCCAGCCAGGCTCCACCTGCACAGGTAGAGGTCTCACCTGTCAACTTACTTCCAGACCTCCACCACTGCCATTCCTTTCAGCTTGCCTGAGTACCACGTGTGTCTTGTGATCCATGCTTATGTGCTGGGTTGTTACACGTGTCCCAGAGTTAGGAAGAACTTTCCTCTGTGTCTGTACCAGTCTTAGTTCTGTATGACCAGACTCACAAGTCTGTTCTTTGAGATAGGAACACAGGGATGTTTTTTTATTTCAGATTTGAGCTGTTTTGGCAGGTCAAATCCAAAGTGTGGGTGGTAATTTTATCCCCAGTAACTGTGTTGTGATCAGGTGGGAGGAAGTAATCATTGTAAGAAAGGAAAGTTTAGTAGTTCACCTTAAAAGACAAAAATGCACATTATGAAGTTGCACTGTACATTCTAATGCTTTCTGTGAACTCCCAGTGTATTTTGTAATACCTTGCTACTCAACAGGGAAAATTTTTGTGGTTCATTACTGACTGCTGCATGTTTAGAAATTAGCCTGGCTTAAAATTCAATGCCAAAATGCTTGCTTGTGTGATTTATTTATTTATTTGCTTGCTTGCTTGTAATAATTCATAACTTCTGGGGTTTGATTCACCAAAATTAAATCAATGACAAAACATACATTTATAGGTAATGCCCATTTCATATTTATGGATTTAAAAGACTTGGCTGAAAACAGAAGATAAAATGATGCATGATTAAGAGTATTTGAAAAATTAGTGTCTAATTACTTGTGCACATGACCTTTGTCTTCATTTCTGTAAGTGGTTAAAAAAATAGACACGTCAAAGTGCAAGGGCAATTCATAAGAACAGGAATCAACATCCTTGAAAAAGTTAGTATCAAGAAATAATTTCACTGGTGATATTCATCCTAATAGAAGGTTCCTTGATTGGGAAGATCCTTCATTATCTATAAACTGGATTTAAAAACAAGGAATATTAAGAGGAAGTAACAACTCTGTAATGTGTCCTGGCAAAATACTGTTATATTAATTTAAAGTATGTTTTAACTAAATATGTGTGGTGCTTATTGTTCCTCTAAACCTACAGCATAATCTGGACCATAATTTTACTTAAGAACTCATGGATTCGGGCAGAGCATTAAAGTGGTAGGATAATCTGCATGAGTATGATTCTTTCCAGTATTTTTCCCTTTTCTTTAATTTTCCTGACTGAGGGAGAAATGAACTGAAAAGTCTAAGCTTATTTGGATGGAATGAATCAAAATGAAGGTCCTTCTTCCCCTTTCCTGGGGTAGTACCTACATGTTAGGAGAGATGTCAATTCATATCCATTCAAAAACAGAAAAAAGGAAGCAAAAGAGTGAAGTTACAGACAACAGATGACTGTGTGGCATCCACAGGAGTTAAGAGAGCCAGAATGCGCCCTTTGCCTTTTACTCTGTTGAAGATCCAGATCCCACTACACACTGCATTGAAACTGTGTGGATTTGCAGTGGTGAACCAACTGACCAAAGCTTCAGCTGCATGTTTCCAATCTCACTTTCCACCAGATAGGCAAAACAAAAGCCTCTAGATGGTGTCTCTTCCTACTGCCACACAGCCTCATTCAGCTACTTGACAAGGAAAGATGTGCATCTTTATTTTGACTTCTTTATTACAGAAAGTAAATCAGTCCCAACCAGTGGCACCCCTTTCCCACACCACCCTGAAAACGGTTGACTACGGCACTATGAGAAAAGGGATAAGGCCAGAAGTCCTATTTTCTTTTTAAAAGTGGTGGGTTTTAATTGCTGTGTCCACACATCTTGTAGAACAATGCTGGTCTGCATTCTCCTAATAAGAAACACCCTAAGGAATAGCTGCCTTGGGTGCACTGCCAAACAGCGCTCATCCGTAACAGTGCCAGGTCTCCTCAGAAAGGGTGAATAAAGCACACAAGCCCTGGCTCATACCATCTTAAATGTTAATAAAACAGTAATAATTGTCTCCTTTTTAGACGTGTCTGGATAATACCTTCACAGTTACAGTTAAATGTCAGCATTTGTTAGGAGCTGCTGCTATTAACTGAGTATTTCTTATTCAAAGGCTACGGTGTTTTGGAAACTCTTACTCAGGTTTGATGGCAATATCTATATAGCAAGTATGGAATGTCTTCTAGCAAGAATATTAGCCATTTTGACTTAAAAGACTGGGCTTTGAGATAGCAATATTTACTACTTTATAATCCTAAATTTTGGAAATAAATGCATGTTAAATATTAGAAATGAACTGTTAATCTCTAGCAAATCAATTTGGTTTTGTGATACTGAATCTGGTATATCTCTCTCTATATATATATATATATATATACAGAGAGAGAGAGAGATATTGAAATGGGGGGGGCATGTACATATCATTTTATATGCACTTTTCAGTTCAATAGTATAGAATATTTCCTATTTTCCTCTCCTCTGTTTTATAACTTATGTACAGTTCTTGGACTCTAAAACCACAGACTGAAAATTTTTTTTCTTCTTTTCAAAGGCTTTCCTAAATGAATCCATAAGCCTTCACAATTAATGAAAATAACACACTGGGACATATCCTTAGTCATTGAAATAGCAACACTGAGAAGTTTATACCCATTAAAAAATTGTGAGTTTGTTTCCACTTGGCAAAGCAAACTGAAGTTTCTAAATAAGTTCAGTTGATTTGACTTTCACTTTCTGTTCCACCCATTTTCCTCCCCCACCCTGCCTTTCATTTGCCAGAAAGCCCTGGCTAGCTTATTTACATGTGAAAAAACTTGGAGCATCATGTGGTGAGGTTCCAGGGCAACACTGAATCCCATTCAATTCTCATTTCCTCCCTGACAGTCACCATTGAATCAATCATGTTTTCCATGCCCTCTTCATGACCACCTAGGAGATCCCAAATCACTTTTCATCTGCTGTGTCAATCACACTCAGACCATGTCCACTTTTCATTACTAACACACTGTCATGTGACCAGCTAATCTGTCACTTTCTGACAGCGGTTAGTGTGCCAATTGATTTAATTAGCAATCAATTAGCTTGTTACTATTGGAAGTAATTACCTTTTATAGAGAAAAGAGTGCAGCTGGCCATAGCAATAAAACTGCACTAATAAAACTGCATTTACCTCCCCTTCTCTACATTCAAAGTCACTAGCACTCAAGGGTTAGCAGAATTATTGGTGACACACACACACTTGACGAGTCCTAGGGGATTTCTTCGCTCTCCTGATTATGCTGGCAGACTCTTCCATTAGTATAGTATTTATATCTTAGGAAATAGGTCTGATTAAGGTTAAAGTTAACATTTACATTGTTTACTTCAGTATCAGATGGTAGCTAATGAAAGTGTTCTTTATGATGGAGATATATATATATTAATGCTTCTGAATTTGCATTGGAAAACTTCTTTTAAAAAAGCACCTTTAAAAAGCATGTGTGTCATACTTAACTCTGCTGGTAATAATAGTTGCTATTTTTGTCCACTCTATAAAACATACACAGAAATTTAACTTGTTGAGGAATTAAGTGTACTCATAAACCTTGGAAATTCTGCAGTAAAAACAAGAGAAGTACTTTCTGGCTGTTTTCTGGCTAAAAATTGATGTAAAGTTATTTTCTGTTCGATATGTAAACTACGCAGCACGCATATATTTCTAATCTACGATCGTGCCATTTCAAACACCAGGACTGAAGTACGTATCACACACTTGTGCCATTAAATTCAACCTGCAAAATACTCCCAAGGCAGACAATGACTCGCTACATTAGCTCTGTGGTGAACAGAAGAGTCAGTAATGAAATGAGTAAGTAGACTTGTACTCCATTCATCATCCTGTTTGCTTCAATATAAGTGTTCTTTTATCAGCAGTATTGGTACTGATGTCATCACACTAGGCATAAATCACAGCACAAGTGACAGTGTCCTATTAAGGGTCATGGTCTAAAATCATTATTGACAAATTAAAGACCACAGTTAGCCATTTTCCCAGTATACCCTCATTTGTGATATAGTTTGAACCTTTTATGCCGGCTGCAGGATAAATAGTCATTTATAGTTCTGAATAGCTGTGTATATTAACTCACCAACCACACTACATTAAAAAAAATGGCAAGAAGCCCAGCAAAGACAAGGATGTTAAATCTTAGGCTGATCCTTGTCATCAGCTCACATTTTATGGGACCTAGCTGTGTGGATTAGAGAGAAGACACCATCACACCAATCTGTAATAAACACCCCTTAGTAATGTCTACAGCAGATAGAACAAATTCATCACGGGTGTAATTAGGTAGAGCTTCTACTGCAGCCGATGAAAAGTAATACAGGGCAGCACCAGGAACAGCCCTGAGCTGCTCCTTCCAGTGACTTTATTCCTCACACAGGTCAGGCTGGGGGAAACTCAGCCTCAGCCCTTCTGTTCTCAACCTGTCTGAAAGCGTCTCTCCTGGCATGTGTTGATGCTTTTCAGAGAAAGAAATGCTTCTTTTGTGTATTGTCTAGTGTAATCCCTTATAGAGCTGGTGAAGTGAAGGGCATTGATCCAGAAGAGGTATCAGACTGTCCTTTTCAGGAGAGGGTAGCAGGAACTCCAGATTCTCAAAAGCCCTGTTGCTTCACCCCTTAGGTAAGATGATAGATGTAGGTCCTTCAGTCTGAGGAAACTATGATATCTGCTGCAGTCATTAGTTACACTGGTATTTATGGCTTGTTGGTTTCTTGTATTGGTCTTGTGTTGTATTTTTGCAGCGTAGGTGTCTCTCCCCTCAGTCACTTTATGGAGACCACTTGACAGTCAATGGATAAACCAAATAAGTTCACTGAACATCTGACTTTATGTACACTGGTGGCAAGAGGCATCAGGAGATTGCATTAAATTAGACCTTCACTTCCAGCCACTATTGACAGTTACAGGCGAATGGTTTACCTCTCTTCTTACTGCAACACCTATCTGAAGCACTGGTTTTCATATTGCAAAGCCAGAATAACCTTGGGTGGGTGTTAGTGACTGAGCATGGAGCTCCTCATGAGGTTACAAAGATTAAAGAAAAAACTTGAGCTGACTTTTGAAGTTCAAACAGTGATAAATCTCATCTTGCTTCTCTCATTTTATCTGTATACTAAGGGTAAAAACACAGGAAATGTTCTTTACTGTCAAAGCACCTAAACCAAAATGTGTCTGGGTATTTTCAGGAATGGGCCATTTCTTTCAATAAGGGATCTCTTAGTGTGGGGTGTGATTCTACACACACACACACACACACACACACACACAAAATATTGAAATATCAAAGATTACATCTTGCGTTAAACAAGGTCAAGCCAATATTTGAACCAGAGTTAGGCTCATTTCTGCCAGGTGGGATCCTGCACTTCTTCCTGCAGTTGTGAGGATGGAGGCTGGTGAGGATGGAGGCCGGGGTGCAGGCTGTCCAGCCGTGACACAGCGCCTTTCCTGTTGGGTGTGGCAGGAAAGGGAGGTGAGAGTTAATGACAGGGTCGGCGTTATCCGCTCTATTAGGCCAGTCTTGGCTTCCAAATCCGTTCAGCTCTATAATCTCACCCATTATACAGCATGACTCCTTATAATGCTTTAAATGTTGCCAAGTACAGTGTTATAGCAGAGACAGAACGAACACTGTTATTAACATACACGAATTTAAACAAAGCTTACTCATATGGCTCCTATTACTGCAGTATCTGAGCACCTCATTATCTGTAATGTATTTATCCTCACGACATCCCTCCGAGCTATTATCTCCATTTTACAGATGGGCAGAGCAATAATAAGGGTACGTCTAGGAGCACAGTCAGGGATTTTGGCAGGGCAGGCTCCTGGAAGAAGGAAAACGTGCTTTTGGTGCAACGTCATGGCCAGAGCTGGTGGGTGATGCGAGCTGCAGCAGCATGCAGACCCATCTGAAAGTATTGTCAGCTATTCTGTACGTCAGCAGCAGAAAGGTGGGCTTCAGCTCCCTGTAAGTAACTCTGGGTTGTGTCTATCCAGCTCTTCCGGGCTGCTTTGGTTTTCTACTTCAAATGTGCCTGTCCTGCCCGTGCAGCCTGCAAGCCTGTATGATGATGGGCTGCTTTTTTGAGCGATAACCAAGCAGTTAAACAAGAGACAGGATTTTCAGACCAGCTGATATTCCTTTTTGACAGATGTTTAACTTCACTCAATGTCTACAAAGTTCATTATGGCTCCTTATCCATCATTGGAGAATACAGGTGAGTAATTAACAACTTCTACATTAAGGGACAATACCCATCCCAAGTGCATCAAATACCCTATCTTGTGTTACTCAGTGCTAAAGGAGTACTAACCTAAGTTGTAAACACATCTTTGAATCCAACATCTAAACGCTCTTGTTATATGTCATCCTCAAATATTGCAGCACCTAGAAGAGCAGCTAATTTCAGGAGACTCCCGGCAGCCTGGGACCCACGAGTGGGTTTTGCTCATGGGACACCTCACTCCATCAGCAAAGCAGTTATGGACTTTTACTCCAGAGTGCAGCCCTGAACATTAGCAACATTGAAACCTTGGAACCTTGGCTCAAGATCCTGATAAAAATAAAATTGAGAAGTTTTCAGGACAATGTTCCAATTTTATCTCATTTCTGAAATATGTATCGTGGTTTTGGTGTTCTGAATTGGAATTCTTTGCCTTAGAGATCACTGTGGATGTCAAGCATGAGTTCCCTTCAAAATGCAATGATTAGCTTCACGTGACCCCAGATTCTGGTTTTCTTTAATGATGTGACATTCCTAATGCAGACATATTTTTGATAAGAAATGTCTGATTTAAAATGAATCCTAAAAAAATTTAAATTCATATTCCAGGCAATTTTAGTACATCCATTTCATCCATTTGCGCCAGGAGCTGGTAGGGATTTTTTTTCACCACAGATTTTATGAGGTTTGGCTGAAAAACAACATTTTATTGTAATTACATCTTATGTGGGGTTGTAGCAGTTTAAATAACATTTTTATAAGGTGCATCACATCCAAGAAAGCATCTCAGGTCAAAAATGATGGCACATAGGATATTATCCAAGAGCAGCTCATGACTTAGGCCATTTACAAGAAGTGTTTAAACCCAGGTTCAAGCACCTGAGCTGTCTGTGTCATATCCTAGGTGAGTTTCTTAACTATAAAAATGCTGCATTTCCAGTTCCAAGGATATCTTCAAAGGGAGACTAGCAAGGAAGTCCAATAGCTAATTTGGCTTGTGGAAAACTTAGAGTGATGGTAGAATTTTGCCCTGACATGAAACAGAGACCTTTTCTAAAATAGTGATTGTCTTCAGAGGTTGGAAAAAATTGTTTGCTGCTAGCCCTACTTATTATTGTATGTCTATACTTATTATTTCACATTTCTATTACATTCTGTATTAATTCAAATGTGTTGGGCTGGTTTGAACTGTGAGCAATTTGTAAGGCTCTTTGATTTTGAAGTTACGGGTATAATATTTTGTATTCAAGGTGCTCTAAAAAGAAGTCTTTTGTTTGTTTAATACTTTCCACAGATCATTTTTAAATTTTTTAAAGGACTACATATTACAGTAATCAAGAGTTCGACACTAAAAGTAATTGGTAGAGAATGCAGCAAAAGAAGTATACAGGGTTACTAATATACACCAGGGCTTAAGCTGACATGAATTTTTATCTTAATTATCGGACAAATTTGTACTCCCACTATTTAATTCAATTTGCATGCATCGGTAGACACTTATTAAAGGTAATATTACATCTGTCATTTTAAGACTGGTGAGAATTTTATCATAGGAGCTGCACGAAACAGCCACTCTATTATGTAAAGAACTCTTTTGTAAAGCTTAAAATAACCAGTATCGCATCCCAATTAACTATTTGGAGGAAAAAGTCTTCTTTGTGGTACAATTATACATAACACGTAACAATATGTGGGTCTTTTCCTATACTAGGCTGCGTACGGACATAATGAGTTCTTTCAGACACCTCCTGTCCTTAGCACCAGACCAAGAAAGAAAAAAATAAGGCAATTATAAGCTGATCTCAAATCAAGTTATTGAAGAAGGATGCGTGTGTGCTGTGGCAGGTTTCACAGACCTTTTCTGTATGAACTGTGCTTACGGTATTGACAAAACATAGCTGTCAAGTCAGCACACACTAACAGCTCCTAATTCGTTGTTTTTCTTTGGGACAGAGCCTTGGTATAGTGCAGAAAGCCAGGAAGCAGGTAGCTATCCTCACTACTGAAAGTCAGCTGTTCAATTAAAAACCCAACACGGTAGTTACCATGGCACCAGCCCTGTTATACTGTGCATCAATACAGAGGCTTAAATACTTCATACAAACAAACACCTTCTTTTTTATCTTTTAATCTTTTTTTTTTTTTTTTAAATATAATAGCCCTTTAAGGAAGTCCCTTTATAGTTCTAATAAATACTTTGTCGGGTGATTTTATTTGATAGGCAGTTTGTTAGGAATGTGGTGGGTGGAATTTCCCTGGGAAAATTGTCACTTAAAAAGGAACTGTGGAAAAAGAATTTTACAATTGTCCTGGTAGGAAAAAGAATATTAAGAACAGGAATAGCTGAACTGTGCACTGCTTTCTCCCCTAGACCTCTGTTCTTCAGCTGGTTTCAGGCTAAAACAACATTGCTTTACTAACTCAATTACTTTAGTTGTGACTTGCAGTCATTGACCTTCTGGTCAGTTGTCATTAAAAAGTCCGCTTGCCTGTCCGATGTTTACCGTGGGATGCCCTAGCAAGATAACATAAGCAATGGCTTTAAATGGAAAGTGTAATTTCTCAGCTGTGAAGAACAAGGGTTTCCCAAAGTATTCACAAATCAAGACATTGTCAGATATAAACTAATGTAATTGCCTTGGATTTTTAAGGGCTGAAGAATTGGCTTAATGGAAGTTGAGATATTTTTAGTATTAGATTATTTTCTGTTGCAGAATTAATCAGAGCATTACTTATTACTCTGGGAGCGGAATAAAAAGATGATCTCAGCCTCAAAAATGTACTTTAGAGCAGAGCTGAGCCCTGTACTTTTAGAAGTGTATCACCACTGTGGGTGAGACTGGGAAGATGAAGATCATCAGTCGGTGTCTTTGGTCTCTGCCTCTAATTCTCAACTTCGCTGTTTTCACTAATGGGACTTGCAGGACACAGCCGTGACCAGATACAGCCATTGATGCATATCCCAGCTTTGATTTTTTTTTTTTTAATTGAATTAAGCAGTTTGCTATTAAGTACTGTTACCTTCTTTTCCTCTTAGAATTGTACAAAGTATTACTTGATATTTTGCACCGGTTATTTCCTGAAAAGCCAGCATTTGCCGTCGGGTGTTGTTTCACAAGGAGTTGGGTACTCATGGTGCTCCAGCCAAAGTCATATTTTATTTGTTGAAGAAAGAGAGGAAAAAGAGTGAGTAATTTGTCTCCACTAACACAAAGTTCTCCACGACTTTCTATTGTTGCTATTGTCGAACAAGCATGAACAGTGAGAAATAATCTGGGAATTGAAATTGTCGCTGGATGCTGTGTCAAAGAACAGCCCATCAATCTCAGAAGAAATTTTAAGGGAACAGGTTTTTCATGCCTGTGCGCTGGTAGGAAGCCAAGCGCGTGTTGCCATTTGATGGTAAAATCAGTGTACACCTGTTCCAACCAGCTGGCGACATAACCTATGTCAGAGGGATATGTCACTGCCGCACCAGCCCAAACTGCTGGCAGTGGCTGCATGACAGTCAGGGAAGACAGAAAAAGGAACTTGGGGACCAAAAGAGGAGGAGTTTACAGTGCCATTTCAGGGACACAGATGTGTGAAGAGTGTGATAAAAGAAGGAAACATCGGAGGGAATAAGCTCAAACAAAAAAGCAAATGTCATTTGCATGATGTAATTATGGACAGCCATTGACTGCTTCGTAATAACACTCAGTAGGGCAATGTTAAACCTACTGTGAGTGCTAAAAAGGCCTCAGCTTGAAAAAAGGTCAGTGTGAATTAGTATATATTTGCAGATTAATTCTGAATGTTATACCATAAATTTTATAGCCTAGCGGTTACCGGTGTATAGTGAAGATGACACTAATGCGATTCAGACAGGATTAATTCAGAAAGGACTAACATCTAGCTTGTCACTTTAATTTGTGGGGAATGAAGAAAGCAGAGATATGTTAATATATGTGTATATTGTGTGTATGTAGCGTGTGTGTGTGTGTGTGTTAGACGTAATTGTTACATCTCCCACTGTATTGCATTAAACTCACAAGCAAAATCACAAGCCACTTGAACAGCAGAAGCACTATCAAGTCTGCTGGTTTTAAACTGACTGGATTATGAGTTCAGCTGCAGTTTCTTTCTTAGAAAAAACAAATCTTGTTAACCCTTGATTGGTGTAAATGGTTATGCCAAGGCACACCAGCTGAGGATAGTGTTGCTTAATCTATTGAATGGGCGTGTTATAGTCTTTCTGCTCCTCTTGTACACTTGATGTATTTTAAGTTAATGGATTCTGGATGTTCTATCTTAAATTTTGAGACCCAAAGCTAAATTTTGATGTTGCATCTGCAGCAAGTCCCCAGTAAGAGAAGGAAGTACGAGATCATAAGTGCAGAGCTGAGGTGCTTGTGTTTAGTTGCAAACTATGCAATGGTTTATATAATTTGTCTCTGAGGGCCTGTGAGGTTTATATAATTTGTCTCTGAGGGCCTGTGAGGTTATCTCTGAGGATTGCTTGGTTTTTCTTTGCGGAGGTTGACAGAAAACCTTGTATAGATCCCTAATGTAGTGTTTGGGTGTAATCTGTAGGATATGTACAGTTATAAACCGGAAACCCCCTTCCCAACTGCTGCCTAGCTCTGTAGATGTGTGGTGCCATCAATATACTTTGTTCTGAGCTGGGTGTCTCCAGCTGTGGACATGCTGTAGAGTAGGGTACAGAGTAGGGTTTCAATACAACATTATTTGGCAGTAGACTCAGCCCGAGTCTTTTCTTGAGGAAGAAATCCAGCCAGCGTCTTAAAGGACAGGGAGGTGAGGGGCTCTAGCAGACTTGGGTTTTTAAACCTCTCTCAAGTTCTTACACAAGGTTCATATGTGTCTGTGTTCAGAAGAAATCCCAACTTGAGGCCAAGGGGACAAAGCCCTTTCTAGCACTTTGGAGTGGATTTCTGTATTTACGACAGCCGCTCGGTGTGCTGTACGTCCCTTGGCTCTCCAAAGGGCCAGCTGCTCAACACACAGGGTCACTTGTCTCTATTGTGAAGAACCAATTTTTTCTCCAAATGTTTCACAGGACCCAAGCTGTTTTTACCCACAACTGAAATTTGAACACCTAGCTTCATCCTTTATCAAATAGAGCTTTAGTCTAATCCCTAGTTCCCATTTTGTAAAATGGACAAATTATATAAAATCTTATAAATATATATGCATAAAATGCAATTACATAAAAATGTAATTTATTCTTTCTTACTCTCTAGATCTAGGAATTTCTTACCATAAAATATTTACACTATCTAACCCAATATACTTTTAATGACACAGAAGTAAGTTATTCTTAATTTCCTGTGCATCTTTACCCTTTGTGTTAGAGAGATACAAGTTCTGAACGAAAGATTCCTAAAGTAATTAAAGAGATTCCTTTAAGGACCTTTTAGCAAGGAATATATGCTGTCTTCTGACTTTAACTGTCTGGAGAAGGTCTGAGATATCAACTACACAGCAAAGATCCGTAAATTGTTATGGTGACAAAGAAAAGATGTCAATACGATTGGGACTAATGGCAGTTATATTCTTGATTTAAATGGGTTTTTCCATAATTTTCCTTTGCACTCTTATTGCTGTTTTCTTGATATAGGATGAGAAATCACATTTTTTTGAAAATAGGAACATGTATTCATCCACACTTCTTTGGGTTTAATTGAAAAAAAAAGATGAAATTAAAATTCAACCTCTTACAACTAAAAACTAGAACAATCCGGCCTGAAAATAAAGAATCAAACCAAAACAAATTCAGTTTGTCTCAGGGAGGAGGAGGAGGAAGAGTTCACTTCTGAGAAGACCTTCTGAGAAGTTCTCTTCTCAAGACCTTGTATTTCCAAGTCAAGGGTCTCTGGATAGAGCTGTCATACCTTTGTCACAGGGTTGTCATAAATGGAAAGACCATCAAGCCAGGGTGTTGGGCTGCAACAAATTGAGAGTTTTGGCCCATGTGCTGTTTTCTGTCAGACCAGGGATGCATATCCAGGTTATAATATAACTTCAAAACTCATCCTTGATGAGCAAGATCTTGCCAACATTAAAGATCTTTGGGGCACCCTCTGCAATTTATGATTGTTCAGCAGTTATCTTGAAAAGAGGACCCTGTAATCACACTAAGTCAATCAGCCAGCAGACTTAAAAGTTGCATTCATATTAGATCACAGTATGGACTGGATTGGAAAACTCTGTTGTCAGTATCCTGTATCTTGCACTTTGAGAGGAAAACATAGTGTATTGGATATCTGGGACACCAACAAAAAGAGAAGAAACCCCAAGTACTATGGACATGAGCTGCATCTCTTCCTTGAAGCACATCAGTACAGTGAGAAACAGTTTGTATTTGGGGTAGTTAGGGGTGACAGAAATTCATGCCTCAGGACATGGAGGAGAGGAGGTTCATCACTGGTATGCCTAAGCTGCAGGTGTTGGGCCTACAAGCAAGTATAGGGGTCTGTCTCATGCAATGGAAATCTGTTTGAGGTTGTACACTCTAGAGATGCAATAATGCACCTTATAAAACAAAGATTAATAACTCGTAGAGTGGCCCGAGGAGGCAAAATCACTGGAGCCACTCTTTGACTTTGGAGAGGAGACCTCCACTCACCCAGAGTACCTCAGTGTTCCAGTGGGGTGAACCATGGCTCCTACTTCCAACATTAGCTGGCTTCTAACTGAAGGAGATAGTTTGAGGGGGTTTTTCATAGGAAACCACAATACTTTAAAACCTGGGAATCCCTGAGCTGCTTATATAAATTAATGCAAGATGTTAGCTGATACAGCTCTGCTCTTAATGTGTGTGAGAGCTGGGTTTAACGTCTGAGAGTCATGTGTCTGCATGTTGCCAAATGAGAGCATTTATATTTTCTTAGACAAATAATGTTCTTATGCATTCACAGGCATATGTCAGCAGATACCTTGTGTTGTGTCATGTGTCCTGTTATAGAAGGGGATGTTTTTCATGTTACCTTTTTCTGCAATTGTATGAAATCAATGAAAATCTCAGGGGAGAAGAGCTATTTCTTCCTTTATTCCAGGACAGACAATGACTGCCTAATGCTCAGTTAGTTGCCTGTCTGATGTTACTTGCCCATCAGATTCTCATTTCTTCTTTTTGTTCAGTACTTAAAGGTGCAAGTGACCTGCTATGGCCTTATTTTTGCACTATTTATCCCGCAGACATCAGAGTTCTTTAAGAAATCATGAAAAATTCCAAATACATAAACAGAAAATGAAAAAACTACTCTGAACTAGAGGTAAAAAGTGAAAAACAACATTTCTGCAAAGTTGATCGGGTATCATAATGGTGTCTGGTATTAGCCAGAACCAGCGAGGAAACTGGAGCACTCTGAATGTGAAGTATTTAAAAATAGTTTCATGACTACATAAATACCTTTGGAGTCAGAATTTAATTGAAACTTAAATTCTTTGAGAGTTATTAGTCATTAAAAAGAATGACCCTCTATTTAATTTTTAGATTTTAATCTAGTATTCTTTTCTCTCCCATTAGCTCAGAAACCAGCTTGTTATTGCCCCTTAAGGCTTTCTATATAATTAAATATTCCTGAAACTCTAAATGCCAACTATACTGGAAGAACCTGAATCAGAATAAAGCAAGGTTATTTACAATTTTTTATTTTTTTTTTGCCAAAGGTTTAGCACTTGTCGCTGCTTTTACTCATGTCAAGGTATGGGTCATACTTTTCTTGCATAGAAATGGGAATTTTGATCACCAGTCTTACTGAGATCATGAGTAGTCACCCTGTGTCCATGAATACACACAGCTCTTTTTGCTTAGGAAGATGATGAAGATATTGCTGGAGGGGACTGTTAATGGCAGCCTAGAGGTAACACCGTTCAGGTCTGGAAACAAGGAACCAGAGTTTACACTTGGTAAAATGTGTGGCCACATGGGTGACTTGGTGTGCATGTGTGGCCAATGTAACATTTATGAAGTCCTTAACTATAAAAGTCCTTATTTTTAAATGCTGAATTTTTTTTGTGTGTGTGTAAATGAGGTGTTAGATAAGTAGACCATGTGGTGGGTATGGAGTAAGTATTTAATAATCTAGGAATATGGGGTATAATTTAGTCAACAGTGCACATGATTGACAGTAAAGCATTGTGCCAGCGTATTGATATCAATGTTACATTTTTACATGTCTAGTTATTGGAGAAACCAGCAGGAGAGCAACACAATGACTTTTATAAATAAAAGTAAGACCAAGATCCACTTTCAGGGCCCAAGGCAAGACTATGCAGCCTTTTATTTTTATTTTATTTTTTAGAACTGTGTGCTTAAAAGGTCTGAGAGAAATTAGACATTGAAAATGGAGTCTCTGGAGAAAAAAGAAAGCTGTGAGAAAGCCAGTCCTACTCAGACAAGGTGGAAGAGACTTGAGTCCTCCAGGCTGTGTGAAGCAACTTTCCTCGTTTCTAGAGAAAGGTATACCCAAGGGATGGCCAGCCAAATGTGACCATGTGATTGCCACAGGACAGGATTTTGTATGGAAATCCAGCAGGGCAGTCCCAGTCTGGGCATCATACACTGCTCCAGACAGAGTGGAACAGGAGCTGTTGGTGCTGCTGTATGTGCAGTGTAACACAGCCCTTGTGAGCTATCCTCTGTGTTGTGCCCTGCTGCAGCATAGGTCCCTGTGTATCTGTGTCCCTTCCCTTCTGTACCACCATGTGGAAGGTCTGTGGGACACATGGATGGGATGCTCATCCTTGGATGCAAAGCCTAGAAGAATAGAATGTTTCTGGCCAGCTTGAATTCTCGTAGAAGTTGCCTTCTAGGACAAGCAGGCTTGAAACTGTGCCAGGACTAGTTAGGTCCTAGCTTTAGGTACAGAAATAAGTAAGGAAACAAACTCAGAGAAAGATAGACTCTGGATGAATGATGAGCATGGATGAGAAACTCTGTTAGCCAATATATCTATCTTTTAAATGGAGCCTGAGGTCTGTTCTGAGTCACTCCTGTACACAGTATGCATGAGAAGGGAAAAGATAGTTACTGGAGGGAGTGATGGGAATAGAGGTCAGATTCTAGCTCTGCCAGAAGCTTCCATGGACAGTCCCTTAGCTTGTATAGATGGGGACCTTAATTTGATGGGGACCTTGTCTTTGTTTAAAATCACCATGCACTCAGGTTGATGCAAGAATTTATCTGCCTGGATTTTGTTGTGTTGTGGTGAGCTTATTTTTCAAATTCCATCATTTGCTACTTTCCATGCCCCTCAGTTTTACTTCGGCACAAAAGGCAAGGAAGAGGATTATTTAGGAAAGTGCAGGTGGCAATTCTTCCCAAGTAGTTTGGGTTTTACTGTTTGGGCTTTCCGGAAAATCTAGTGATTTTGTTTGTTTGCTTTGGGGTTGGATTTACTCACTGAAAAAAAAGCAGTTGAACAAGCAAAATACTATGAAAATATTTGATTGCTCAATATGAAGCCCATTATTTGTCTTGGAGCACTAAGTTAAAAATAATGTATCTTTAGAGGTATGTTCACTTGCTTCTACAGAAGTTTAATAAAGCACTTTGCTACCTGCCAATATCCAGAGAAAACCCCAGACTATTGAATTTGCAATGAAGGGATTCTTTTGAAAGGCTTGAGCTACCAGGATCATATTCACTGTACTGTGATGTTTGATTTCAAATGCAAACTCCCAGTTGCATATCTTCTGGATAAAACCAGGATCTGGATGAAGAGTAACAGGCTCAGATGGATCTGAGCACATCACTGTTGATTTGAGCTAGAAAAGGTGAACACTAGAAAGGAGAAAGCTAGAAAAGATCCCTTTTTCATGATTGTTTATTGATAGTCAAACTGCTGTTCAGTATTTCTGGACTTCCAAAGGCAGCTGTGGCCAAAATTGGTTTTCCGTTAAAAATTTACTGGCATATAGCATCTATTCCTGTCAAATAAATTCAGTGATACAGATTTCATTACCTCTGTCCAAATGAAAATAACTCCCTACATCTTTGTACATCTGAGCTTTTATTAATTGCATCTTATTTCTTTTTTAATCATGAACTCTTAAGTTCAATATTACAGAAATCTTCTTAGCCATGAGGAAAATGAAGTAATGCTCTCTCCCTATTTAATATAAGGTGGGAATACATATAAATATTTGCATAAGGAAAAATATTTATTGTGTAGGATGGTATACTCAATGACCCAAAAGATTTCCTTTGAAACTTAAAATGTCCATATGGTAATTTCAGATGCAGCTGCATACTTCTACTGTCCTTTCTTTGATCCTCTTTCTTTCCCACGTCAGTGGAATTTATCTGATTCTCATTATTATAACATCAGGGCTCTTCAAATTGCCTTACATTGGTTCTGAAAACATCCATGTGAAGTAGTTAAGTGCTGGTGCTTTCACTTTACAAACTGGGAACAGACAAGAAGGAATTAAGCGACATGCCCAAGGACACTCACAGAAAGACTGTGGCCAGGCAGAGACTTGGAAAGAACCAAGGCTTAAAGCTCCTATACAAGCACCAACAACAGGTAGTGGGACTCATTTGCCTCATCTTGTAGTACTACATCACCTGGCTGCTCTTAGCTCTCTTTTTACAGCCCTGAAGGCAGGGAATCAATATTAGAGCTCCTCTTTCTCAGTTCTTAGGACATCTCAACATTTATCTAAATGTAAGCAATAACAAGCAGGTTCTGGGTGTGTGGTTTCTCAACTCAAGAAGTCTGTGCTGTAAGTGACTACATCTGAGTTAATTGCCTTTGCTGCCTCTTCAGACCAGAAAAAGATGTTTCAAGGATGCTTTTTGTCTCAGGTGGGCAAGATAACATGCTTCTGAAATAGCTCCTTCACCCCACCGATCATACCTGGATGCCCAGTTCAGTGTAGAAGTTAGGAGGAATCCCAACTATCTTTGATTGTTGTTTCCAAGTCAGCACACATGCTTGCTCTAAGAGTTCTTACCCATCTGCAAGGCCACTATCAGTCCTCTCAAAGATGATGCTGGAAGGCCATGCAAGCCATAGCTGAGTGATCATGTAGCATGGGATAGGTTGCTTATACTCTATTGTTCAGTTCTCTAACCATTTACACAGCACAGGTTTTACTACACGGTAGCTCTGGATCTGAAAGTGCACTGAGTAGATCGCTGAGGGAGGTGGGCCAGACTTTAGCCAGTTAGCAGACTGCTGTTTCTGTCAGGTAGACAGTGCTAGGGTTTGTAGCAGATCAAAGGGTAAGAATCAGCATCACCTAATTTTCATTCAACCTCAGTAGTTCATATCACCACATCTTACAGCTAAAAAAAAAATCACATGCCTAATTGTGCTGCCACAGTGTCTTTTCACTTAATAACTGAGCTTAAACCCAATGTGTTTCATTTCCCTCCATCTTGTTTCCTTCTTTGCAACACGTGTGAATCGATACATTTGTTTATTTGGGAAGGAGTGTCTCAGGCTTTCTTCTAAATCATCATGAGCTAAATAGTTCTACTGATCACTGTTTAAGGAAGGCTAACCTAATGAATTAAACATTGGCTGGAGAGCATGGCTTTCAAAGAGGACTTTCTATGTAGGGTTGCCATGCTGCTGTCCATGATTTCCCAGGCAGAAATATGCATGCATGCATTATGGAGATGGATTCCCAGTGTGCAGTAAGCCAGGCATATCAGGTTTATTGTGCATGTGTCGACATTTTTTGGCACATTCATGAACGCATCCATTGCCCACACCGTGCAATTGATATGTAGAAGATGTTCCTCTGTCCACAACTTGCTGATGTCCACAGACCAAAAAGAAATGATGTTACTACTGCCAAGTTGCCAGATATCCCGGCATGGCTGCTGTCCTGAAATCCCATAAAAACAAGATTTCTAGGAAGAAAAAGAGGACATGTGTGAGTTTCCTGGACAAGGGGTTATCCTTATTCCATAAATCATTTCATCTGATTGTTTACACATCCACATTTAAGGCAAGGCAATTACAATGCCAAATCACATTACGTGATATCATGAGATGAAACGATGTAGGTAAAGAACTACAGGTTTTCTAGATGTAAATTTTCAGGAGCTGCAATCCATTAAAATGCATTTCAAATCATTACATCCATCTCTAAATTTCAATAAAAGTTGATGGGCTTCGAGACATTTCCCAGAAGAGATCCATAGGACATGCATTTCACTCTTCATAGACGCCCGGTTATTTCCACTTTATATGGGACTAAAGAGTAGTCAGGCTTTTGTCTCTTCCTTTTCAAAAATCTGAAGAGCATTCCCAACATAGTGATGCTTACAGGAGTAGGTCTAATTGGTAGAAAAGGGATTGAGGTAGCTGATTTAGAAGAACAAATGTCGGCCGCACAGGCAGCAGCTGCTCTTCTCTTAGACAATTCTTCAAAGCAAGCACAGTATCTTGCTCTGATTTCCCGTTCTTATACCTCTTTGTTTAATGTCATCCTGGGGACGTTGCTTTCTGTCTGGTAGCAGGCATCTCCTCACCTTCCCAACCTCAAGTTATTCTTTCTTGACAAAAACACTTGAACAGAAAGAGGGGAAAGTCTTTGCCCTTGAGAATGTTTGCTGCTAGACTGCATTTGCCCCTCCAGTGCATCATGAAAGTCTGACTTCCTCTGAAGCTCCAGTTATATTTGCAATTACATGAAGGGATGTGACACTAAAGGAAAATTATGTGGGGTTTGTTTTATGTGATTTGTTTATAACTTAACATGGCACTTAATAAAAAAGCCATATAAATCAACTGATACAAATAATCATTCCTTTATCAGGAAATTACATGTGAAAAGTATTGGTTAGTGGAATGAGTCTTAATGAAATTCAGTCAAAAGCTGCAGATCTGAGAATGAACAGGGGCCTCAATAGAAGAAGGTTCTATTTTTCCCGTAAGGTTCAGAGATTCAAACAATAAAATAGTGATTTAATAGACTTTAAGTCAATCAAGATGATACAATAGTGTTAATTAGCCTTTTGTGCCTAATTCACAACTAATTCTGTTGTCTACTTATTTATGTTCTAAAGTGGCCCTGATGAGATTTTTAATATTTCACCTAAGCTGAAGATTCATTTTTACGCTGGCTGGTAATTTTCTCATATATAGCTTGAAATTGTACTCTAGATAATTTTGCATAGTAGTATATCTACATGTCAGGATCATTGGCTGCTGTGTTGAATGGCTCTTCAGAGCTGACAACTGGATAATAGCTTTACTTTCAGCCAGCAGAGGAAGTCAAGAGCAAAAGTGTAGAGATAATGTGAATATAATTCATTATTCAAATATGCAAGTGATGAACTGAAAACAAAGAGGGAAGAGTAATAATGGTGTCATTATTTTTATTACTCTTGTTTTGCAAACGTAGCGTGAAACATTAAAGTAGATCTTTGAGAGATTCTCAACTGTACAGTGACAAATTTACTTTCTTGGCGATACTGATAAAAGGAAAGTAAAGCAGACAGATTTCTGCAGAAGGTATGCTGTGCTGTTGGTTGTACTATTAAATATGTTCTTGTTGCCTTTTGCTCTTTAAAATTCACATTATTAGTTACTCTTTAGAAGCCTGAGCAGTGACTGGAAGAAAGTGCGTTGTTGTTCTTGTGGCTCTTTTTAGTTAAGACAATCTTCAAAGCTTTTAAATCTTCGTAGCATGACTAACAAAGGCCAAATAGGCAGGTTATGTAAAGCTTTCCTTGAAAAATGAGGAATTTGCATGTGATAGCAAAACATCCTCCATGAAAGCAGCACAGATAGAGGTTTTAATGGAATAAGGAGCTAAAGAGCATCCATTTGGTAACTAACATGCTTTCCCCTTACTATGCTGTTTAACACTCTGCCTTTCCTATCATCTGCTCTACTTCTCTAATGCTTAGGTGAAGATTTATTTGAGAAAAAACAACCCTTGGTGCTTTTAATTTTTAAGGTTGTGTACAGTAATATACATAATTTTTCTTTGAAATAAAGATGAAAGACATTTTCTGCAGGGGTAATGGCAGTCCCCTGCAAAGATCACATCCCTTTTGTATGGGCCAGCGTGGCAAGCACCCTTTTCTTCAGGCAGCTTATGCTCCAAAGAAAGAAACGTAAGGCCTGGAGAAGGCAGGGCAGTCTCATCTCTGCATGCATGAGTAACAGAGAGCAAGGCAGCACATCTGGAAGGGCCCGGGTACAAGCTATGGCACTCCCTATCTCAGTTTAAAATCTCTTTGTAGCTGCATAGAAAGGCTTTGTGGATTATTTTTATAGTACCTGCAAAGTGAGCATTAGTTATTTAGTATACTGTGAGAGACTGTCCAGCATGCTTTTTATGAAAACAGCCCAGAATTTACTGGCAGATTTGACATGCAGCTGTTATGAGGTTTCCATTCTGCATGGTGCTTTCTGAGAGAGCTTGAATAGGTGCCATTCTGCAAGGGCTTAATTTGAGATAAGAAAGAAGGGGATGGTAGCAGGGAAAAGCAGCATTACCTTTGCATTTATGAAAGTAAATTAGAGTAGGCAAGGCAGGCAAAGCCTGGGAAGAAAACAGGATTGTTTTCCTGAATACACAAATGGGAGTCTGAGACATGGGGGAATTGATGGTCTTGCCCAAAGTCTAAGAATCACCTTGTGGCAGACCTCTCCCTACCTTCAGTCCATTGTCATTCCCCCAAGACAGCTTCACAAGCAGTATTTTGTTTCCTAAACCAATGATATGTTGAGAACTGATGGAGATTTACTATTCAGCTTTGAACATTTTCTCTTTTTCATGGTAAAGTGCAAGGTCCCACACGTGGGTTGGTGCAATCTAAAGCACAAATGCAAGCTGAGCAGATAATAGATTGAGAGCAGCCCTGAGGAGAAGGACTTGGGGGTGCTGGTTGATGAGAAGCTCAACATGACCCAGCAATGTATGCTTGCAGCCCAGAAAGCCAACTATGTCCTGGGCTACATCCGAAGAAACATGAGAAGCAAGACAAGGGAGGGGATTCTGCTCCTCTACTCTGCTCTAGTGAGACCCCATCTGGAGTACAGCATCCAGCTCTGGGGTCCCCAGTGCAAGAAAGATGTGTGGGAGTGAGTTCAGATGAGACCATGAGGATGATCAGAGGGCTGGAGCACCTCTCCAGACAGGCTGAGAGAGTTGGGCTCATTCAGCCTGGAGAAGAGAAGGCTCCAGGAACAGCTTATAGCACCCTTCCAGTACCTGAATGGATGTACAGAAAAGATGGAGAGGGACTGGATACTAGGGCATGGAGTGATAGAACAAGGGGAAATGAACTTAAACTGAAGGAGGGGAGATTTAGACAAGATGTTAGGAAGAAATTCTTTACTGTGAGCAAGGTGAGACACTGGCACAGGTTTCCCAGAGAAGCTGTGACTGCACCTGCATCCCTGTCAGTGTTCGAGGTTGGATGGGGCTTTGGGCAACCTGAGCTAGTGGAGGGTGTCCCTGCCCTTGGCAGCGAGATGGAACTAGATGGGCTTTAAGGTCCCTTCCAATCCAAACATCTCTATGATCCTACAATGATTCAAACTTAATGAAGGCATGAAATGCTAAAATGAGTAGAAGCACCACAAAGGTTTACATGATATCGATCAGATTCTTTTCTGACTTACATTTTAAACCAGGTAAATCCCATTGTTTGCTTATGTACGGCAGCTTAAACTGTAGGAGACTTGAAATTTAATTTCATTAATGGCTATTTCTATTTGTCTCACCCTTACCTGATTTCACATCTGCACCTTGTACCCAGCCTTGAAGTAACCTTTTAATGTAACTGGCACAGAGGTCTGGCTGCCAGCCCCCAGCCAGAGAGCCAAAGAGCTTGTCACAGCTCTCCAGGGCTACAGTTTTGGAAACAGTGTGTGTGAAGAAAGGACCAAGACTGCAGTGTGAACTGGGAGCTGCCGGGGCAGCTTGCTGCACTGCTATTATGACCCTGAAAGAGTCACTTAGATCCTAAGTCAGAAAACTATTTAAGCACGTGCTCAACTTCACTGGGACAGAAGCCTGTGCTTGCAGAAGCAAGTGTTTAAGCACTGTCTTGAAAAAATATGGTTTCCTGTATCAGGGCTTTTAATCTCTCCATTCTCCAGTTCTCCATCTGTTAAAAAGAATTAACAGGTGGCAGAAAGGAAATGTTGTTATCTGTCTTCTGTTAGCTCTTTAAAGCCTCTGACTCTGGGTATGTGGAGCCACTATGTCAGTGAGCCCTCAGCTTCTCTTCAAGCATCTGTGTCACACTGCAGTGAAAAAAAATAATTCATGCAGTTATTTAACGAGTATATTATGCAACACTGAGCTGCCCAGAATAAAGGTTCTGAGGAATGGAGAGGGACTGTTGACCTTCCTAGAAGCAATAACTGTGCAGAGGACCCCATGCGTTGCACTTCAGCACCAGAAATGCAGGGGCTTCACTGTTCTCCTGGGCTCTGAACAGGTAGGTATTGGTGATGTTAAGATCAGACAGACAAACCTTCTCCTGGACAGCCTAAGAGGAGAGGAAAGGTCCTCCCAAAGACAGCAGCTAGTGCTGCCTAGTACAACATGGTCCCTTCAGCAAATACCAAGGTCTGAGAACAGGGATCTAGAATGTGAGGAAGCTGGCCTGGCACAGGGAGAGTAGAAATAACCCACCCTGCAAAGTCTCAAGCTCTGTTCCTCTATCATTGATAGAACCAAGCCCAGAAACCAGTTACACTTGGATGCTGCATGCCCACGGTGGGCTCCCTGGCTTGGAAAGACTCACAGTGCAAAAGAAGTTTCTTAATTTTTTATTTTTGCTGTTATTATTAGTAGTAATAATAATAATTTGCACTGTATTATGAAGACCCCATATGCAATAGAGTGCAATATAATTCCTGCTGTAAATTGTTGTAATCTAATTAGATAAGACAATTAAGAATGGGGAAAAGATATAAAAGAGTGAACAAAAGGATAATTAAGCAATGTTTCATTAGCTCAGATATTCTTCCTTTTGTTTGTCTCTCTGAAGTTTCTTCCTTGCTTGTTTATAAAATCATTTCTTTTTGAATTAGCAAAATCATTTCAATTTTCACTTTTGGCTCTGTGTAAACTGGAGAAGTAGCTTCTCATTAGACATGTATTAATTAACATGATAATAAGCATGATTCTGCCTCACGGATGAAGGCAGCCCTTCCCTATTAAAGGCGTGAGAGGACATTATACACTAGGTGCTTCAGATGCTAAGCGACAGTGCAACTGATCAAAGCCAGCCCCAGCCCACCACAGGGACGCACTGGGCAGTTGGCCCTGGTGCCAAAACCAGAGGGGTCGGGCTTTCTCAGTACAATTTCTTACTGTGTAATTCTGGTGGGTGCGACGGGTCGATTTATTTTGCTCAGTAAGTGTGGCCGACCCGAGCACGGCAGCAGAGAGCTCCGTGCTGCCCGTTTCGGCGGGAGGGGGGAGTTTGCAATCTGCACCGTGCTCCGTGCCGCAGCAGCTGCTTCGCTTCCAGCCTGCAAACCAGGCAATTAAAGTGAGCCTGGGTATGTCTGCGAAAGCTGAGGTCAAAACTTTGACTGAAGGTTCACATACTTAGCCTAGCCTGTGCTTAACACCGTGTTATTTATTCCCCTAGCTTTCACGGTCAGCTTGGTTGTTTATCTGGTTGTTTTGCTCACTGTATTCCTGGGAAATCTCTGTTCCTCTGAAGGTCGGTGGGGGTTTTGACAAGGGCCGCAGCGCAGGTGCGGCTTCAGCCCCACTCCAGCCCTCTATAACCATTTGTGCTTGTGCTCGAGAGCTTCTTCCTCTTAGATGAAGGGCAGAAAAGACACGGAGAGGCAGGAGCGGCGGGGGCTGGCGTTTCCACGAGCCCCACGAGCCTGATAGAGTTGCCTTAGGACAATTTCCTAAATGGCTGCTCTGCCTCCTGGATCCTTCTCCAGTTCCAGCGCTTTTGCACCAGCTCCACAGGCTGGAGTAGTAAGAAGCGTAGAGAAGGGGAGAACGTGATATGTGAGTTATTTTCACAAGTTGGAGATGACCCCATAACTCATAAGTGGTGGAGCGAAGCCTGCAGAAAGGAATTTTTGTCCACCACTGACTGTGCTCACTTAATTTATTGCTTAGCATGTACCTCTCATCATCAACAACAAGAAAACTGGCTTTCTGTGTGAAGCTAATGCTCTCGCATCATCCCTATGGGTGCAAGATATTTCCTCGGGTAACGCATTTCCAGGTGGATCCTGAGTGTGCTGGATTGTCAGCTCCACGCAACATCCTAGACAAACTTTTTGGTGATAAAACAAACTGACAAGTATGTGTGTGACATGGCATCTGACTATCAGATGTTAGAGGAATGTAGAAGGCATACCATCGCGAGGCATATAATTCAGTGTGTGTGTGTGCGCCTGTATATATAGAACTAACAATTTATATTCTAATCATCACAAAGCAATCATACTGTGAGTGCATTTTTGTTATTAATACTTACTCTTTGATGCATAAACAATCCCATTTGAAATTCCTGGTACCAACTATGCTAATCTTTCACTGGAAAAAAAACTTATTTGCAGAGGAGGAAGAATGAAGGGTAGGTAAGCGAAATGTATTTCATCTGTTTGAAATAACTGCAAAACTATCAGCATTAACGGTAAAAATATCTAATGAGTATTGCACTAGCCAGCACCAAAAGTAGTGAGATACAGAATTGCATTTGTTCTGTCACAGACATGACTGACATTTAATTATTGTCTATTTTTGTGCTGATAATCTCATTCTTATCATTCGTTGTTAAATCCTTTAGAACCCCAAGAAAAATGAGATCAAGTGACAAAAATAAGATAATGAAATCATATGAAATAGAATAAAATTATATCTTGTAGGTAAGAGGTGATTCAGGAGAGTAGGTTATTTTATGGGGTTGTATAAGCTCTATAAGTGATTGTGAATTAAATGTGTTGAGCTCACAGAAAAGCTTTGGAAAAGAATGGCTGATTGCAAGCTAAGCTGACTTCTTGGTTGCCATTGTGCAGCGCATGCCATATGCAATGATATAAGATCATTGTAAACCTCAAAAGATGGTGAATTTAAGTCTTGTTGGGGAAAAATATATGTCTTTCCAGCTCACTTCCCTTTTGCTAGTCTCTTCCCTTTGTGCTGTTGTGAAGCTTTTGGAAGCCAGTTTGTCACAGTGACTGTAAAATCAGGATCTATTTTTATCATTCTTAGCTTTCAGCCAGAAAAAGGCTTCCCAGCCTTTTGCCAAAAACTATATTGACTACACAACCCCATCCAGGCTTTTGAGTCACTGTATATGTCTGTTTGCAATATGTAACGGGAAAATGCTTCTAGCTGAAGTTTTAAATGAGGTAGGAAATCTGTTGCAAAAATTAAATGAACAAAGAGTTCTGCTAAGGGAAAGTCAAAGGCAACACTCACCATTTATTAGTCTTTTGAAGATAACCTGTTAAGTTCATTGAAAAATGACTTTGCAAGTTGTATGGTGGTGAAAACACCGAGGGTTTCATTTTATTTCCTGAATGATGTAGCGGAAATCTGGCCTATGCACGCTAAGAAAAATTGCTGACATACAAAATATATAACTCATGAACATGCTAATTTACTGAACAGGAGTATTACTTATCTGAGAGTGCTAGGTAGTGACCACTTCACTGTCTGCATTTCTGCCAGGTGTCATGTAAGTGGGCTTTGTAACCGGTGACCAAAACGGAGTGGGTGCAGAAACCTGGGAATCTCTTTCTCCTCCATCCACAGGTTTATTTGTGACCTTGTGAAGCAAGCCTGAGCTGTGAGACAGGGCTTACTCCCAGTTCTGTTCCTGACTATCTCTACAGCTCTTGCCATAGGTCTTGAATATGCTGTCCATTAGTTTCTGCCTTGTAAAATAATGCAAGTCATGATGAGAAAGTGTTTCAGAGTCTTGGGATGAACAACAGTGTGCGATGTCAAAAAGCTCTTGCCATCAGACCTTGTTTGTGAAGTATTATTGCAATTACCTCTACCTGTACCAAAAGTGATTTTTTGGCATGGGAGAGGATACGTGACATTGATTTGCACCTGGCTGCTTCTTCAAAATGTAGAACTGTGCATTTTATGAAAATTCTGTCTACAAGCAAGCTCTTGCCTAAGGTTTGCTCCTTGGGGGAATAGCGAGGGAAGTGGAACTTGTAGTTGCTTTTAAGATGTTGAAGAAGCAACACCTGCAATATTCTCTCTAGTTTGTGCTCTAGCTCAGATAACCTTCCTCATACTGGAACTCCTGAGGTGAAATGGCAGATCTCTGTTCTTCTCCTTCACCATGGAAATTCAGAATGGAAACCAGTCAGTGTGCTTTTTGCAGGTGATCTACCTGTCTGCAACAGTCACCAGAGAACATCTTCTCAGTGGTTATCAACAGCTCCTAAATTAGATATTTAAAGCAGGCAATATGAGTATCTCTGCCCCTGAACTTGTACACACTGTATGCTATTTTGGAAGTGGATGACTTTCACATTTCTGTACTCCTAAATAATAGAGTCCCAGAGGCTTAAAATAATTCTTGTACTTCCAACTGCAGTGTTACTAACCTTCATCATGGTCCTGGACTGAAACAATCATGTTCTTTTCAAAATGTAATGCAGAGGCTACAAAACTCTCTAACTGATTTGGGAACCTTTAAACATCCTGCTGCAAGGTCCGCAGTCACTGACAAGACTTTGAAGATGAGATCACAGCTTGATGGAAAAAGAGCTGTCCCTTTGTTAGGCAGTGGCAAATGAGCAATGCACAGAGTCTGTCAACCTAAATTCATACTCATAAAAGTTTGTGCCACTTTAGATCATGACTCGGATGGGGAATCTATGCACCTCATGAGATGCCCATGGGAATCTTTTCGTTGATACCCATGCACATCGAAACAGTTATCTGACTACTGTCAAATAGCAAGTGCTATTATAATATTTATAGTTAATGGCCAGTTATGAATTTGAGTCCTTAAAGTCAGGTAGTATATAAATCTGTACACTACACTTAGTTATAAGATAATGGATGAACTTCACAGATACAGTCAAAACAATTTACCAAGGATGAAATGTTCATTTTGGAAAGCAAAAGTCTATCACACACCATCTGCAGACAGTAAAGTCATGAAGACAGATTTAATGGCTTGGTGGTCGTTCCCAGGGAGCTCCTTCTGCACTGAGAAAAAGTGCTAAGATAATTGCTGGAAGACTGAAAAATTATCATTTGTATCACTATGAAAGAGGTGGGAGAAGCAGATGTTTCAGAGTAGGCGAGGTGATGACTAGGCTGCAGAGAACTTGGACAGTGAAGAGGGCACATTGCTCAGCAGTTGTCAGAGCCCAGGAGACTGGGTTTGCTTTACTACTACATCAGTGTGAACAATAAGCCACAGCCATGGGCTACAGCTTTCTCTTGTGAGAATCTTTTACGCAGACGGTTCCCTACAAGCAGCAATTTGTGTTTGCTGTAACATGGAAGTGGGAAAAGACCAAAATAAGCAAGCAGTATAAATAGTTCCCAAAGCCTAGATAAAGGCTACAGACAAAACTCTCTACCTTGTTTTTATGCCTCTTCAGTCTCACAGATGGCAAGACAAAGGCTTGACAGATAGTACTCAGGCTGCAGTTCAACTTCAGGCACTCTGAGAAACACCCATCACCCGAGCCCAAAGCTGCTCCTAAGGTCCAGTTATAGTGATGGGTATCTGTGTATGCAGCCCACAGACAGCTCAGCTCATCACTTGGTTTCTTGTCTTCTTATTCCTTACTCTCTGCAGTGGGTAACTCAGTGATGCTGCTTTTCTCAGCTTGTCCTGCAGAATATTCCTCGACTATTACTCTTCCTTTGACTATCACAGTCTGCTAAGCAATAACATGTGGCCTGACCTGTAAGCTAAGTCATGACTCAGGAAAGAGCCATGGCAAGTGGTAAGTGAAAAAAGAAGTATCATACAAGAATTTATATGGCTGTCTTTTTTAACAGAGTTCCCATGCTTTACTTCTCCTATATTTTATTAAAATACTTCAGGTTTGAGGTTGGCATAAAGAAAGAGTGCCTGGAGTTTGGCTAGATCCGTTATTATACACACAAAAAAAGAACCCAAATGTATACTATTCGCTACTTACTTTTACACTAGCTTTTACCAAACCATAGCATCACACTGCCAGGCAGCTAAATTCAACCTCGGGGGGCAGCAGCAGCCTTGCAAGTGCAGGTGGAAATAGGTCTGTTTGGTAGAACTGTTACATGTCTGCAAGATGTTTGTCCCGAGGAACGAGCTATTTCTACATGTGTTATGTGTTAAGGAAAAGGTTTCCAAGCTGGGGGCTCTGAAGCATTAATGTCTTAGATTATAGCCCAAAGAGCATCTAATCTGACCTAAGAAATGTTGAGGGGAGTCTTCTGGAGTAGGCATGGAATGACCCCTGAAGACAGGTGTGGTCAGATACGGCTGCAGGGAGGTCAGCGCTACCTTTGCTGGGGTGATGCTCTAAACAGAAACCAGAGATTTTGAGGCAGTCTGGGAAGGAACCCCCATAATGATATTTTAGTGTGTGTTTGGGAAAGGGGAGCAGGGGGGTAAACACGCAAGGGAGTTCAAAGTTTGAATGACTTTCCTATCTATTCTTCTAAATAAGGGACAGATTTTTCTCATTCAGTCAGAGCTTATGAGAATATCACCCACACTAAAGGAGACAGGCATATTATTTCACTCTCTATTGTTCCATATTCCACTGAATATGCAAAATGAAAAACAGGTGATTGCAGTGCATTTCTGTGCTTTCCCTCCCCCCTTTTTGAGGGCAAAGAAACTTTTGATCTTCAGTCTGTACAGAAGCATCCCAACTTTAAAAAAATAGCACTGTCAGATTTATTATAGCACTGAAAAGTACAGATATTATGCTTACCATTACTCAGTGACCTCTTTAGGTTTGCCATCAGTGTCCAAGATTTATTGTCTTCTGTGTTTTAAATGCAAAAGGATATGTCCTGTTAATATTTCTGGGTTTGCTGTGAAGCAATGACTTCCTGTTTGCTAGTACCACAGGTAAAGAAGACACAAACCACAAGTGCCAACACTATGTAATTTTTTTGGTCCTGAGTCCCTAATTTCTCAGTCATCCAATGTGTTCTGTCAAAATGCAGCCTGAAAGTCTAGACCAAGAGATATCCGTGATAGAAAGTGTACATCAGTATTTCAAGCCCTCTAAATTTATTCTAGCCATTTGACAGTTGCTTGGAGATACAATCTCAATTTTTTTGCAGTAGCCCCTTCAAGTGGATATTTATGGCAGATACAACTGTAATTATTTACCTGTAACAAAGTCCAGGTCTGCCTGCTCCAGGTGATACAGACAACAGAAGGACACAGAGAAAATATTAATCTTCTTTCTGTCTAGATTTTGACCTTTTGCACCCAGCCTCTTAGCTTGTTATGGAAATGGGGCTGTGTTTATTTATTATTACTTTTTGTTTACAATTTTTTGTTTCCTTGCTCCGTGAGTGTATCAGTTACTCCATATCAGTGACGAAATGACAGCTGTGGGTCTGGATGTGTTTCCCCGACTTGCATTAAAAATGCTGAAGTAGAACGGGACCGCTCATGCCTGTTAAGGTGATTCCTGAGTGAGAAAAGTTGTGCGGTTTGGGACACGGAGTTTTTGTTAACCTAACTCCTGCTTCACACAGAAACAGTTTATTTGAATAAAAGGAAGAGAAAGAGAAGAATGTCAGAGAAAACAACCGAGCCACAAAAAAATGGGAATCGGTATCTCATCTGGGTAAAGACACTAAACCTAGTGCCTGGTTTTAAAATGATAAATAATCCTGTTGATTCGGTTAGGACTATTTATGCCGACAGGCATGTGCTGAAGAAATTGAATGATTTGGAGCCACCACAGCTAATAATATTTTTTATATATATGTATTTAAATGCAACAGCAATACAACAGAATTATTTGTCCACCTCATAGCACGGAGCAATGGGAGGAGATAATAGAAGCAACAAATTCTCATTTGCTTTTATTCCTTCAGCAGCAACACAGCGTGTTTGAATTGGCCACTTTCCCATCACGTCCATGTCGCTTGGTACACAGAAAAGCCCTGGCTGGGCTTGGTGCCATTTTGACACGTCTCCATTCGGCCTGGCAGAACCGGTCTCCTAACACCTCTCTCCCCATGGTCTCTAGAACTGCTTGTTGAACACACCACACAAAATTTCTTGAATTAATTATTTCAAAATATGGAAACTATAGAAAAAAAGGCTCTTTTACTTGCAAAAACATTGCTAAGAAGAGCATTTAATTGTGTGCACTATTTTTCTTTAATGTGTTTGGTTTGGGTTTTTATGTGGAATTATTTCATCCTTGGTGTTAATATAAGTTTCAATGTGTTTTTCTGCGTTATCTGTGACTTGATCATCCCCCTTTTACATAACTTCTAATAATTTGCATTCTCATATTTTTCTATAAAAGCTCAGAGTTATTCAGAATCAGAGCAAATCATGTGAAGGTGAATATCGCCGGAACAGGCATATTATCACTAGCACCACTTAGGTCAGTAATCCAAGTTGAATCCTCAAGTTACATTTGAAATGTGAAAATATTCATATGAGCAATAAGTAATAATACTGTTCTAAATCACTGTACAGCCTCATCTTTTCTTTATCTCTGTGTAGATACCACCTCTGGCTATATTTGTTGTTTTTAAATGTATTCATACAGACCTTCTTGCATCCAGAGATTTTGTGAAGCAAGAAAACAAACTAAATTCCGTGTTATTCCAGTGAAAGCAGCAACAGTTACACAACGGAAGAATCAAGTCCATACACCACGTCTTTTCAAAGCAATCACCACTAATTTATTTATAGTGGATGCTCTCAAAGTTGTTGAAAATTCATCCAATTTGTTATACATTGGCCATCTAAGAGCTGATTCCTCTGCTTCTGAGTTCACTGAAACTGTCATTTAGCCCCAAAGTTAGTCTTACATTCAAGAATTTTTCAGCATGCAGTTGTTCCATGGATACACGGTAGCTCCCCCAAAACATACAGACATTTTTCTTTCCCAGTGGAAGGCCCCACTCCCTAATGCTCCATGAGCCCACCCATGACTGCAGAGAAGCAGGATATTTGCAGGAATTTACAGGAATTAGCGATACTGTCTTGCATTCAGGTCACCAAGCTGAGCTCATTTGCAGAACTCCTTGTAGTCTGCAAAGAGATTTTAGGAAACCTCACTGCCTTTCCCACCATTCTCACAAGGAACCACTCTGCATCCTTCCCAGTCTGCATCCTTCCCACATCCTTGAGTGCATCCTCTTTAGTGCACCTCTAGGTATAAACGCACTTATTTATTTAGAGTGCCTCAGACATCAAACACCATCAGTCTCCTGAGTGTGGAGGATCTGGATCCAGGGCAGGCAGTGTTTCCACGCTGTTATCACCCCCACGTTACCAGCTGCAAAGCGATACAGAATTTCATTCCATTTCTGGTATGCAGCTTCGACTCTTGGAAGCGATGATGAGATGTTCATCTTTACTGAGCTCATTTCAGCAATGTGTCCACTGCTTTGAACAATTTGACATACAGAGATGCTTTTTACAAGTTGATTTTTGTTGCTTTCTTTTTGTTGACATGATTCACTTGTCAGACTATGTACTTGGGTTTTCATCGCCTCTTCCCAAGTGGAGATTGCATATCTTCATTTTGGCAGTTTCTGGATTCCATCTCAAAATGTAACTGCTGTACTTTGCCTTCAGTGCTGGAATCTCCAGAGATGATTTTTTATTGCTGCTTGTAGGGGGAGGACGTTAGTGATTTGGCAACAGCCTTGCAGCTGTGACCCAAAACTTCCTATTTTGCTCTTTATTTTCATAACAGTGTGTATTATTATAGTATCCAGAAGCCCAGTTTCCAGCCCTAAGACATGATGACAGCAGATACAATTAAAACCAGCACTTTGAAAATTGCACATACTAAAACTTGACAGGATCAAGTCTGTTTGTGAACTTCCATAAAGCTTGATGAAATTGCCTGAAATTAATATATATCTATGTATATGCATAATGAAACTGAGCTGGATCAGATCTGAGCTTACAGATTTTGGATGGCATTGGGAAACCAGGGGAAATTGGGTGATTCATTTGAGCTCAGATTTTTTAAATTAGGGCACAAGAAATATGTGAACATAGCTCAAAGGCAAAGCAAAAGCAGAGTTTGACTGCATTTTCATGATCCTGATTTATATGAATATTCATGGAGTTATGGGCAGAAGTGCCATTAAATGATCTGGTTTGGTCTCCTGAGTATCACACTCAACTGAATTTCATCCAGTTACTTTTCCGTTGTGACCAATCACTTCACCCTGATGAAAGCATTTATTATTTTTTTTGGCAAAGAGTCATTTTCAGGATGGAATGTAGTTTTACTTTGTAGACATCAAGAAATGAAGAATCCCTCAGTTCTTGTGGCTCTCACTGCCAAGATGTTTTGTCTGTTTGCGGTTGTTGTTGTTGTTATCTGATATACTTTTAAAATTATCAGTCTTTCATACTCCTTTTCATGGTAAATTAAAAATTGTAAGTTTCCCAAAGAGCTATTTTAGATATTATGATCAAGTGATAAGGTAATCAAACCAAGCATCAAGTCTGTCACTCTGCATTTTCTCTAGGCTTTTAATAGATTTTTACACTCCTCCTTCTATAAAAAGTCTAATTTTACCATCCTTGGAATAATACAAACACCAGAGCTATAGGCTTTAAAGGCATGAGGCAATATTTGGAGGTGATAGAGCAATGTCTTTCTAGTAAAAGGGTTTTGCAGCTGCATTTAAGAAGTCTGATCACTGCAAGGAAGCTCACCCTTCCCCTTACTGTGTGTTAGCTTGCTCATCCCAGGATTGCACTTGCCCTCTTTGCCACAGGATTGAGCAGGAGCTCAGGTGTAGTTGTTCATGTGTTTTTATCCAAGAAATTTCTCAGAATCAACACTTTCTGGGATAATGATCCTTATTTCTAAAATCATTTCTAAAATCATAACCTCCTTTTCTGGTCCCTGAATGTCTGCCTTTGCATTTGGATCTGTGATGTGCACTTTATTTGGGTTTGTCCAGTTTATCTGATTCCTCTCATAGAATCATACAGTGGTTTGGGTTGGAAGGAATCTCCATCGCTATTTTATCCTTGGTTGTATTTGCATAATCTCTTACACCAACTTTTTCATAATCTGTGCACTTTATTGGCATTTTTTCTTTTTTAATCTTCAAGACCTCAATGAAACTGGAATATAGCTATTGGTAGAACTGATTTGTGTGAAACCCTCATAAAATACTCTTGTTTGGTGGTGGCTAAGTATTATTTTTTATTTAGCTTCAAATACATTCCTTATTATTTTAGAGCAAACTTGTGACCTGCCATATTCAGCCTCCAGTAATTCCAGCTGATGCCACCAAGATGTCCATTTCAGTAATTTAAGGCAACCTAGCACAAAACCACACAACACAGTCTTGTTGCCTATTAAATGTTAGTTCTGTGATTTCAGACCAACTCAGTAATCCCTAGTTTCAGTGAGTTCCCCAGAGTGATTGTGCATCATGCCACAACGTATTTCCTTGTATGAGTCATACATTTCTTCTGGACTGAATGATCACACTAAGCTCTGGTGGTGTTCAGAGGATGAGCACATTTTACAGCTGTAGAAGGAATTTGTTTTCTAACACGTAGACTTGGTGTAATGAACTTGCTTGAATATATCTTTGTGGACTGTGTCATATATACTCATCTTATGACAGCAGCTACCCTAAACAGGAATTTCCTATGGCAGTAAACTGCTCTTGTGATTAAGGCAAACCCTGCAAGAGGTTATAATGGAGTGTTTTAACTAGAGAAAGTGACTCTACAAAATGAATCACAGCACCAAACCTCATAGTCACAGCACATGCACACTCAGGTCTGGAGATTGTCAGGCTGGATGCCAAGCTACAGATTCACGTTCAGGACTTGCCCATCATTTTCCACAAATTCTAGGATGTTAAAGCTTTGGTGCAGACCTACCTCTAATGTTACTCTTACAGTGAGGGTCAATTTCCTATACATCACAAAGGTTTCCTATTATCTCCTACCAGTGTAGTGCCTGCCCAACTTCTGTTTAAAATCCATAGCAACAAAAAGTCTGGTAGCCTTCATGAAAACTCATTCATTTAGACCTCTACTTACTGTAAGACTTTATTTGATTATTTGATTATGATTATCATACTAATATGGGAATTTTTTCTTTGGAGGTATTTACTGGCTCATTTTCTTCAACTATTTTGTAGGCAGTTGAGCAGAGGAAGAAACAGAAGGCTTGAATTGCAGACTATAGAAACTCAGCCTACTAAAATAGTGAGACTGTCCTCAAATAGAAGATAGTAGAACCAGGAAAAGGATCTCAATGAAAAGTTCTATCTCAGGTCCTGGAGCTATGATGAGAAAGGCTCGCTGCACCTTGAGTTAGCAGGTATGGGTTATTGTTTTTTCCTCTAAAAGATTCCAATGTATTTTATCCAAACTGTTGATTTTCAGCTGGCCATAGAATAGTATCACACAAAGTTCTAATGCCAGATAGATATGTAAAGTGTGGTGAGTCACAAGTATAAAATATAAGTGGGTAGCAGCAAGTAATATTTACATAGAGATTTGCCTTCTGGAAAGGGGTAAAACCCAGCCTGGAAAAAAAAAACCTACCCTGTTTGGTCTCTTTTTCAGTAGCTACAGATTATTAATAAAAATCTAGAGGAAATTAGAGGCTTAGGCAAATGAGCTGAAAATGGAGAGATAGTTCATTAACTATCATAAGAGAAGCCCTGTCTTCTCTGTGTTGTTAAACCACATAAAATGCTACAGAGAGGGCTTTAGGCTTTTTTGTGTTTGAGCTGTAAGATTACAAAATAACCATGCCTAGTTTACTTACACATTCCCACTTTTCTTGTTTAACAGTGATGGTGTGCTTGTTTTCAGAGGCATATGACAATTCTCTGGTAAAAATCAGCTATCTCACAATATGCAGCTTCATATCAAAAATCAGAATTAGGACAGAACTTGTTTTTCAGTAATAAAATAGCTGAGTCAGGATTAAGATGGGTTTAGTTGCTTTTTGTTCCCTTGAAGACCTTTGTTCTTTGTTATACACCGTCTGGGCCTGATGCTTTCCAGCTTTAATTACTTAGAAAAGTGAGAAATAAAGCCAGCTCAAGGCCCATACTCTAGTCTAGATTTGAAAGTTTAAATCTGGTTTTAAAGAATATTTAAAGCCCTTGGCCAAAAGCCCCTGGCTAAAAATCACTGGATCAAGCACTTTTCCTTAAGGAAGATTTAGGTGATCAACATCTTGTTCTGAATGTTAGTTCTTCAGGTACTGAGCACTGTCCAGCAAGACACATACACATGTAGTTAAATCAGAGCATGGAAGTACTAGTGATCCCACAAGCATATTTTATATCATACAGCCCTTCCAAGAAGAGCAAAGAGATTTGTTCTCATGCTAATAATTAAAGATGTTCTTGAGGTTTTTTGCTAGGCCAAGAACTGATGTCATCCCTTTGAAGAACCAATAGCAGAATTTGGCCCCAATATTCAGATGTTTCGTATGAATGGCTTCTTTTCATTTTCTCTTCTTTCTTTCCAACTCAGTGAGGAACTGTCCTTGAAGTTAAAGGGATCTCCATTTTCACCCCTTAGATTGGCATTGAGTGTTTACTGCCTGTAAATCAACAGACAGTATAGTGGTCTCTGTTAAGAAAACTACTTTTTCTTTTTACCATGGATAACTAGAGAACAAGAAGGAAAAAATTAAAAATAAAATAAAATGGTGTAAAATGTCCTTGCTAGAATTATCAATGAACTGGGCACAAAAAGTATTAACAGACCCGTCTCTGTTATTCCATATCATAGGGAATAACAGAATTGTTCTTCCATTAACAACTAGGAAGTGGGGTTGAGTGTACTTCTGGGCTAAAAGGCCACTCTGTGAAGAGTGGCATTGTAGGGCGCTCCTCTGACTCCAGATCAAATTTGCTCATTTTAATGGAGAAAATATTATTTTCCTATCCAGCAACCCTGCCAGCTAATCCTGCACATGAAAGCTGAGCTGCACTCTGTCTGATTCACACTTCATCACCTGTAGTAAGGACTGGGCAGCTGGAGCAGGCTGCTGTTGATGATGGAAGAGAGTCTCACTCCCTTTCCATTAACAGTGTTGTGCTAAATGCAGTAGTAAAAATGCAGTTTTATCAGGAAATTCAGTAGATACGGCATAATTTAAATGAGTCCCCACGCTGAATGGATCTGTTGAGTCAGTGTTTTGTTAACTGCAACTGCACGTTCACACAAAGTGTAATGCTAGTGGTTGGATTTAACTCAATGAACTTGAAAGGTCTAGGCAACAGCTCACTTCTAAGCTCTGATAGATGGACAGAAAAAGGCAGTGAAAGCAATGGGAACAATCCTGCATTCTCATTCATGAATCAGAGACGTGGTGGCATCTGGACAGTCACCTCCTGAAATTACCAAAGTCCAGAATTAATTTCCACTGAGTCTTCGTGGGCTGGATCAGACCCTGAGTGGAGGCAATTCATCTTCCGACGGTGGGTCGGCTTCACAGCTACGCAACACTTCACTTGTGTTCTACCAGTCGGGTTTTCCTGTATTTACCTTGTGCAGAGCTGGCAGCAAAAGGCTGGAATTCTTTCTGGCTCAAGCACACTTTTTCATCACTTAGGCACAAGCCCCTTTCAGCACTTGGGCACAAATCGTTCAGCAATAGGAGCCCGATCGTCAGGGGGCAGAACAAGCTACTCAGTGTCCGGAGTAGCGATCCCAAAACTACACATACACAACCCATACAGATTTGGGTTAAACAACATGAGGTTGGAACTGATGAAAACAGCTCTGAAGGTAAGCCAAACATTTCAAGTTGCAGCTGGTTAAGCGGGGGAAGTAGATGTGATCAAGGACTTCACGTGTAGACATGGATAAGGATTACAAAATAGATGACAGATGGATAACCATCCTTTAAAGTTAAGTTAATACACTGATCCCAGCTTGGAGTTTGTTTCATGGAGTATTTTTCAGACAGACCCCACGGAGTAGTTATGGTCTCCGACTTTGTTTTGATTTGTTCTCAAATACGTATTTTGTGTTGTATCTTTTTTTAATATTCCCAAACATCACCCAAAAACCCCCAAAAAAATACCCACAAAACAAAACAAAGCAAAACTCCACCAAACCTAGAAATGGGTGCATTATGTTTTCATTGAAACATGTCAATTTTGTAACATTTTATAATAACATAAATGGACACCATCCACAAGTGTAGATCCCCTGTGGCAGGAACTGTACAAAATTCCTATGGGCTGTAGGTCTTACCATCTTTCTAAGTTTCTGTGAGAAACCCACCCATTTTTAACAACTTCCACAGCTTCGTTCACATGAAAGGATCCATATAGTACTAGAATGACACAATTTATATGTGTGAAGTTACGTTAAGGATTTAAGAGTTTGCAGGATGAAATCTTCACTTTAAAAAGAGGTAAAAGAAATGAGAAAAGGGGCGTAGAAGAAGATCATGCATTTCTTACTGTTGTGAGTTGCAGCGTCCTTGTGTCGTGCCTCTAGGGAATTTTCCCACTGAAGGAAGCAGACCCCAGCTTGATGGGTCTACTTCAGCAACACATTTAATGTATGTGTCATTTAGCTGTAAGGGTTCATCCTAATGACCTTTCTTGCTGTTTTATTTAAGCATTTGCTTGTGCAGAGTTTGGATGAGCCAGTTTTTCTATAGACTGGACACTATATAATATTTTAGGTAAACAAACCAAATGGTTTCTTTGCTGAGAGGTGGATTTGAGTCTCAGCACAGTTGTCGTTCATACTATCTAAAGTTCATACTATCTAAAGTTCATACTATCTTAAAAGACCGGTTTGAGGATTTTTTTTCTTTTCAAAATGTTGTATAAGATTTTTATCTCAGCTTTGTCCCTTATAATCAAAGCCCTTGATTAGAGGCTCTCTTCATGAAAGACCAGTGGCTGCTGCAATTAAACATATAATACTTATGCTCCTGTTACTTATTTAGGCATTAGGAGACATCCTTATCTGATATGGAGTTTGAAGGACAGCAACTTATCTTTCTTCTTCCCTCCTCCTTTTCCCTGACAAAACATTTCCTCAGTCTCACTGCCCATTCATTGAAGGAAGTTTGATAATACTTTATACTGATTGTGGGCCAACAATTTGGAAAAAAAAATGCCAAAGCACGTTAGTGCTTGTTTTGCAATTAAAGGCAGAAGAAGATAATCATCAAGAGGAAATGTCAAAGAATCACTGACTTTGAACTACTGTGTAAAAAATATGAGTAATGATGATCTGGAGAGTAAAGTGAGCCTTTTTGGTGCTGCTTAGCGGGCAGATGACATCATATGAATTATCATTATCTGCACAAGGGTATCTCAGCACGTATGGGATTAGTCCTTATAGATGAGACTGAATTTAAGCTGTATACAAAAGCTCTACAAACTCTGGATCTGATATTATGTACTTAGAAACACCCCCAAGAGCATGTGACCAAGATATAAAGTAAGTAAAGCCCTTGTGAGTTGGTTGGGATGGAAACTGACCCTTCCTGCACCAATCCCCGCAGCAGATTCCTAACAGGCAGACCATATCTGCTGAGAATCTGGCAGCAAAGCCCAAAGCCTAGCTTCAGTCATACTAGACATCCAGTTTGGGTTCATTCCTCCTTGAAATGATGAACAGGCAGTTTTTTAACTTGGCTTATTTGTGTGAGATAGAAAGGAGGGCGTCTAATCCTAGAATTTTTGAGTGAGTTAAATATCTCCAATCCAACAGAATTTTTATTTAATTCATGGAGGGAGAGGACACAGTGGAGGGAGAGATATTGTCCCTTTTCTGAAGCTTATTATTTTTGGATGTAGTGCATAAAATGGAAGTTCTGATATTGTGGCAGTAAAAGGTGTCCAGTACCCTGGCACCAGAGAGATGTCTGAGCTACTGATATAAAGGGGGCAGGGGTACAAATGGCTCATTTGGTGATTGTACTTATAAAAATGGAAACAATCACTGAAAAGTGATTGGGAAAATATAGGCTATCTTTTTATTCCCTTTAAATACTCACATATCTCTGCTAGACTCTCACATTCTCAAATTTAGAAGCAACCCCAATTACAGCCCACATGCAATTCCAGATGGAAAACATATACTCTGCAGAGGTAGCATGTCCTTTAAAAGAGAGAAAAAAGAGTGTCATTTGGATTCAGACCATAAGAATGGGAAGAAAAGTGAGAGAAAAGAGGATGAGAGGGAGATTAGAGGGAAGAGGAGGATAGGGCAATTCTTCCCTTCCAAAACCCCTCAACAACTGACTTTGCATATAACTGACTTCATCTTAACTTTGTTATAAATGTTTATTGATGGTATTTGAGAATGGGACCAATATTGTTGCTGTCTTAGAGGGCTTTCCAGTCCCGAATTCTTTGATTTCCCATGAGAACAGGAGCTGGTACTTTGAACACTACTGAATCTTCAGTAGGGTGTGTATGTGTACATGCATGTGTGTGTATGTGTATATATTGTATATATATGTGTGTGTAGATACATAGACTCAGACCCCGCTGGAATATTGTTCAGCAGGCTTAGCGATACAGGTGCACAGAAGCATCTAGTGCAGCAAAGTTCATACTTCACTTTGCCTTTCAGGAAACTCAGAGGTTTCAATATTTATCTTTAGGTTTAGCTCTTAGCTGTCAGAGAATCTGTTTCTGCCTTTGCCCCACAGTGCTCTGGGCAGGTTGAGGTACCTGGAGCTGGTGGTGGCTTAGTTTATACAGCTGACAAGCACTGAAAATGCTTTGCCAGCAAACCTCATCAATGCTGTATTTTTCTTTTCCATTTCTCTCAGTGAGGCTCACTGTGAGCGTCTCGCCATGCTGCAAAGCCATTAACAAGTGAGGTGTTCAGGTGCTATGCTAATAGTCAAGTTTATAAAAGCGCAAAGCAAAGCAAAGCTGAATTACGCGGGTGGCCGGACTGATGGAAGAGGTGGCCCCATGGATTCATTGACTTCACCAGCCATATTTTCACTGATTCAATGGAGCCAGAATTACACTGCACTGCAACATTGGACCTTTAATTATGCTGACTACTGTAAACCACATTTTTACTTGCACACATCTCCCTGAAGCCACGCAAAGCCTTTTGTCTGCAGTGAAGCTGCATAGGGATCTGCCTGTGTAGTGCCCACAGCAGGATCTGGCCCTAAACTTCCATGCACATGCTTAATGCAAGGTAACCAGCCTGGGGCCCACTGAGCACATGCAGGCCATGGGATACATCTGCCTGGCCTGCTGCTTTGCATTAGCCAAGCTGCCACGGCAACAGGCTCTTGTGGAAGGAAACGGGGAGGGTCTGTGCCCAGGCAGGTGGAGATGTCCTCGCTGCTCCCACATGGTGCAGGAATGCAAGTTCAAAACTTACGTCATACTTAAGGCACAATAATTATTCCCATCAGTCTGATTTTACATATCAGGTGATATTTTCCATGCAGAACAATAAAGGAATATCTCTGTATTTATGAAATGGTAGTCAGTGTCCAAAGCCTGGATTTCTCTACGAGAGAGAGGAAATGACAGCAGATACAAAAGAAAATCTGTTTTGATTATCACACCTGATAAGCCTCATTGATTCATCATGTCCAGCATCTGCACTGCTAAAACCTAATGATTATGAGTGAAACCTTTCTCCCTGACCCATAAAAAATTATACCTGAAAGGTGATGAATTACTTCTGTCTTTTGCATCTTGGACAAAAGGATTGTGTCACCCTTGTTTGGCAGAAGTCCTACAAAGGGACTAGTCCATTAAACATTTTTTAAGAGAGAGAGAGAAAGAGATAGAGAGAAAGGAAAAAAAGAAAGCAAATTACTATGTTGCCTGTTCCATGCGGTTTTTGAGAAAACCAGTATTTTTTTCAACTTAAAGTAAGGGGTTTTTTTAAGAACGTGCATTGCTAATCTCCATTTCATCACTTGCCCTTTACCTATTTTGCAAAATATGACCACGAGTATCTACATTGTTGTGCTAGTGACTTTTCAATGGCCAGCCTGGCTACCTCTTCCTTACACCAATAACTTCCTACTCACAGGAGCAGTTTTACTGAAAGCATACAAGCTCCTGCCTATCACAGCAGTTTGGGACTCATGATCGGCCCCAGGATGGTGAGTAGTCCATCCAAGAACAAATGAGGGATTTTAGCAAAATGTATAAGTCCTTCCCATGCTACCTACTGAAACAAGCAGATCTATAGTCAATTTATTGAGCATAAATTACTGCCAACCTTCGCTAGAATAATTTATACTCCTGAGCCACTTCAGACAGGAAGGCAATAGGGAACTGTCAGGATACATGAGGTTTTATATAGAGATGAACGAATAGCTCATTATTCAAAGTCAAATGATATTCATATTTAGGGGTCAGAGAATTTGGGAAATGTTTAGACCCTCACCTGAGATTACAGTATGAATCCTCTTTCCCCATAAGGTCTTCTCAAAATAAGTGCTGGCTTTTCCAACCCTACTGCTTAACCAGAATACTTAACCCAGGCAACAGTTGGGTGGGGAGAATTAATGACAGTAAAGGAGCAGGAAAATGAACAGAAGGACACAGTGGCATAGGATTAAAGAAATGAGTGAAAAGAAGATGGGGAAAGAGGAATGAAAAGATAAGGACGTGAGATTTTAAAAGTAGTGGGAAGAAACAGGGATAAACAGCCACTCAAGAAGAACATTAGAGCACAGCATTAGTTTCCAAAAAGACAATGCTCTTTTTCTAGTTGTGCTTGAGTATGGGAAAATCCTTGAGCAATGCAGTACAAAAGGCAGAATATGTTCCTCTGCTTTGCTTTGTCTATTAGCCTAGGAAGCTCAGAGTTCAGTTTATCTTAAGATCATGAAGATTAGCCTCTCAACCACTTGCAAATCAACTTCCTTTTTAACTAAGTAAACCCAGCTTCCCTTTAAAGCAGTTAAATCCCAGTTCTCCTCTGGAGTGGAGAACACATGGTGGAAAACGAACCTGTTCCTGTGTTTCAAGCTCCTGGCTTTACAAGCTGCCCCAGCTTTTTTTGAGCATTGCCTACCCTGTGCCAAGCCTCCACTAAGGGAGGCTGAATTTTAATAGAGAAGGGAGAGCCTGGCTCTTTTTTTGGCCCTATTCACCCCACACTCCACTGTGCAAATGCTCAGACAGCACAATTCTCAGTTCACCCAAAGTCCTTGAAGGGAAGCAGGAGGGAAGGAGCCTTGCAAGTGGTGTTAAAAAAATGCCAAAAAGCAACAGGTAATTTTCCCTACAGTATTTCTCTTAATTCATAAGGAAATACATTCGGCAAACCCGTGTGGCACAGCCACAAAGAAAGTTCAAGGTATGTTTCACTCCAGATTCCCCCAGTGCTGCTAATTCCCCAATCAGCCATTACATTAGTTTACTAAGTCATCTGTACTCACCTACAGATCCTTCACTTCATTACTCCCTGGCCAAAATCTCTTCCGAAGGCTCCTCTGACAGATTTATATTGTGAGCATCAGACAGGAATGCGGTTCTCTGTTTTTCCTTTACCTATACTACATAAACATGTCCGGGTAACTGCTCATAGGGCTCCTCTGAAACAGCTAACACAGGGGATCTCAGGCTGGGCAGTACAGCTACCTACAGACATACCCCTGAGCTCCCAAGCTCCCTGTGGCTGCTGCAACGGTTCTGGCTTCTCAAGGTTTTATTTCAGGTCTTGCCTCCATTTCTTCACCGATTTCTCGAATGCAAGGGCTGCGGTCAAGGGAAGTGATGGCAGAGAAACATTTCATAGCGATGTTACAGTCAACATGTCTTTAAAAGTTTATTACAGTGCAGCATCAATTCAAGTAGGTGGAGTTTCTGCGGCTATACTGGTAATTTCAGTTTGTCCTAGGAATCAATGGGAATTTTATGGGTACACATTTTACAAATGAGTTTCTCATATCACACAGAAATGACAGAACCCAACCCTCCAACTATGTTCTGGCAATTGTGGGTTTTCATAGCCTACCTCTTACCCCTTTTCCCCCAAGAAGGTAGAGCATACAAAAGTATTGCTAAGGATAAGAGCTTTTTTTTCCTTTCACAGAACCGTCCTTCTGTCTCTTGAGGTCTTCAGCCATGAGAATTTATATTAAATGAAACTAATTAGCTAAAGGTTGCATCAAAACTCTCACAAAGACCCTCTGAGATCAGATTCCTTTCCTGCTAGTTATCTCCCCCGCAGATCCCCAAACAACTGAAGGCATTGTAGAGACAATTGTACAGATGCAGGTATGAGACCTGCTCCAGTGATGAGGGCTCTTTCAGTGGTACAAGTGTTAGAAGAAAAAGGAATGAATAAAAGGCATTCTCCTCAGCCATTTTCTGAATATACCTCCAACATCCCTTCACAAAACTCTATTGATAACGCACTGAGTTTCCACAGCTCTGCAAAGGGCTGGTAATGGTTCAGTCATCACCTTAAGCTTTGTCCAGCTGCTGTGCGCTGACCTTTAACATGTCATTTCCCTGGAAGTGATATTTTTGATCCAAAAATGCCTTTAAGTAGATGGAAAATTCTGACAGAGAAAAGCAGCTTCACCTGATGTTTTTGCTCTTCCAGATACTCCCAGAAGAGGGTCACAAGTGCCAGTTTACATACATACTGCCCTTGGTCTTCTGCACGAGGGAAACGGGTTGCCCACAAATGCATGCTGCTGTAATGGGTGCCCAGCACGTTGCTGAGCTGTGGTTTGAACAACAGAGGCTGGCAAGAGTGGCACAAGAAGTCACCTTTCTGGCATACTAAAACCTGTCCAGGGCAAAGAGCAGGCTGTGTTTGACTCAAAGCAGGCTAGGAGACACTGGATATAACTATTTGGCTAATTGGTAGTGAATTGAGATTATCAAATTTCATACTGGTCACTAAAAAGCCACTAGATGGAAACAACTCTTTCCATCCAGTTTCATTCCTTGTATAAATAGATGCGATGCTATTGGAAGTGTCAGCTTCTGCCTGCTGAACGCAACTCATCTCAAACTAGCTAACCAGGCCGTGAGTCAGAGAACAAGGAATGATATTGTGTTACCCCATCCCGTCTCTGTGATGGATGCAGATCACACTGGTAGGCTCCTGAAGTATTTAGTCAGGAAAATGAACCCGTAATACGCACGCACAGAGACCTGAAAAATTCTTGTCTCAGCTATTCCCAATACGATATTTTTCTTATTCCATTTACATACTCTTGACGAGAGAAGCACCTTAAAAATACGTTCTTTATGCCCAGATTGATGCCAAAAGAAATAATTTGAAGATCATGGTATACTATAGGGGAAAGATTTTTGTTTTCTAAGCCCAAAGATGGAGCATCTTTGGTTTCAGTTCCTTGAAGAAAATTACATGGAAAAAGGGGACAGGGAAAGGGGAGGATTTCTGTGTATTAAGCATTACAACTGGGTTTGTTAGCTTGCTATTTTGAAGAAATATTGGTAAGCAAGGCAAGATAAATCACAGCAATTTGAGATGTCATTTTGCTCTCCTATAGCGTTTGAATTTCTTCCATATTACCATAGATCTTCTCTCCTTGTGCCAGCTAAATTGAATTCCTCTTTTTTTGGGCTGTTTCTTTGAAGGGCTTTGGATAAAATGTCTCATGCAGTTCAGTTTGGAAGCTTCCCAAATCAAAACCCCAAACCCTACATTTTGTTTCAGTTGTGGGGAATGGGAATTCAGATTGTTTTTTACCTGTTCATGAGACATCTGCTTTCACTATTTGGCATAGCGTGGGGCTGAGGTTAGTGGGGGAAGGAGGGCTGATTAACCTCGGAGGATTTATTACATCTGATACATTGAATGTCTAATTTTGCCTCCCTTGTTCTCATTCGTTCACAGCCTGTACATGGAGGTACACTGCAAATTTTCTTTTAAAACCATTTAGATTTAATTTTCATCTCTTATTTAGCATAGAAATATCCAGGAGAAGTCATTGGTATCTGTTGTTTTTGGAAGATTTGCCAGGGCTAAACTTCTGGACTCAGCAATGGAAGTCACAGAATGGGAAGTTGATTTACAAACTGCCTTTAAACCCACTGACACAGACTAAAGTGCACTGAATATTCGCAAGCTCTATATTAGCAGCCTCTACTATTTTCTGCTCCCTGTGGCTCCAGTTCAGCTGTGGAACACCCAAAGTGATCCCAGACTTTAAAGTCCAGCTGATCCTGAACAGAACAAATTTCACATTAAACCAGAATGCTTTCCTATGCCTCCTATAGCAGTCAGAACTCAGCTACATGTGCTGAAACTTGCTCTATTTTCTATATGTTTTACAAAAATATAGAAAGTTAGACTGTTGTTAAAACATGGTGGTTTGTAGAAATGTTTTTAAGCAAAGTATATTTGACGATGCTGCTGTATCTTTCTGTAGAAGCAAAGAGGTTTCGGCAAAAGAGAGAAAAACAACCAAAGCTTATTCTATTTGGAGTTTGACTGTAAGATAGACTGGTTGGAAATCTTTGGATGACATGAAAGTTTCAATAGAAATGGTGGAATTTAATGGAAATGGTGAAGTTTGCGTTGTCTGTTGTGTCCAAAGAAATATTGCCCAAACTAAGGCAGAATTCGACTCAGAGCACATGCCCTGGTCCCTGAAATTAAAAAAAAAGAAAAAAAAAAGAAAAAACATCTCTTTTATCTCTTTTCAGCTTCAGTACACAAGAAACACTGAAAATTTCACCTGGAGTCAGATTTTTTCCCAGCTCTGATGCAGAAGAGGGCTCAGATCCGGTCTCAGGTAGGGTGCAGGTTCAGGTTCAGGGCATAGTAAGGCTGGATCCTGATGCTGCTTTGTGCAGGTGATGTTAGTGTCAGGTTTGCTGAGCATCTGAAGGATGCAGGAAGACCAAACTGTTTAGCAAATGTGGAGGCTTTGAGCTTCTGAAAGGAAATTTCAGCAGCCTTTTTCCAATTAGGGGATTTTTGCTTTGGTGTAATTCAGCACGAATCCAAACTGGAAGAAAATAATGAACCTTTGTTTGAATTCACAGTTCTGTCTTTCAGGTCCAGTCGTGCTTAATATACCCATTGCAAAGGTTTTCCTGTAAACGAACACACATGTGTGCACCCGGGGACATACACAAACACCATGTTATTCCTAAACTGCATTTTAACATCAGCACATTATTTGCTCTGCAGCCCTTCTGGGTGGCCAATAAAATATCAAACAACAATTCAAAAAGGCAACTACCCATGAGCAACTCTGAAAGCTGAGCCCAGGATAAGCAGGCAGATTTATACACTTCAATTTGAGGCAAAAGTGAAATAATAACAATCAATAACTGGGCTGGGGGTCTTTCCAAGCAATAGTTGCACAGAATTTACCTGAGGTATGCAATAGCCATCTTGATTTAAAGATGACATCTTGGATTCTCACCTGGTGAATATCAGAGCGGCCCCGGCACTAGGAGCAGAGGTTACTAAATCATGAATATTATGCCTCAAGCAGAAGGCAGTTGGCCAGCTCCTTCCCTGTGTTAATGACTTTTGTACATTGCACAGATTTACATCAGCCCAAGATCTGGCTGAATGCCTCTTATTTTTGCTGAGATTGTAATTATAGCCCTGGTCTGTATATTCCTCGGATATTATTTTCACAACTACAGTCTTCAAATCTTTGCCTTGCCGTCTTCTCTTTCTCCCTGCTTTTAGTCCCATTCCTTCCCTTTACAGAACAGATAAAAAATTTGTAATTCTCAATTCCTCTGTGGTTCTGCTGACGTATGGGTTGTCTATGCAAAAGATGAGCAGACTACTAGGATTGCCTCATCAATAAATTTTCATTCCTGTGAAGACATTGCATTGAGGGAAAATTAATGATGAGATGCTGTTACCTGAAAGTAGGAGTGCTCTAACAAGTTATGCATCTTGCCATGCTTTTAAACAAACATTATTCAGTTCAATAAGACCCCAAATGGCGAACGAAGATGGAGAGGGAGATGAAGGCATGCCCTATCTAGAAAAATAAATACTTCCAGGCAGTAGATGAAGAGCACACCATGATAAAGAAGAGGAGACTTGAGCTAAAAAGCTACTGGTAGCATTAGATTGACAGAGCAGGCCCAAAGAGGGCTTAAATAAGCAGTAAAGGTATTAGTTAATAAAAGAATATCCATTTCTGGCCTCAGACTTCAAAGATTTGAAATCTGGATTTAAGGTGAATTTTTAACTTCATACCAGCCCTCGAAAACAGAACAATAAATAAATACATAAATAAAGTTCATGTCATGTAGCCCAGTCCTTGTGAAGGTAAGAAACGGCTATAAAAGATACAAGTTAAAATCCCAGTGAGGAAAGTGTTCCCGTAGATTTACAGGTTAAGATGAATCCTTGGTTCTCACATTGTCTTTATTCAGACCTTGGGACAATATTGCCTAGGAAATGCCTTATCTTCATTAGGGGTTTTCTATGCTAATGCCAGTAAGAAACACACCTTTTGTCCTCTAAATAGGGAATTAATTTCTCATTGAAGCCAGATGAATTAAAACTCTCTGAAAAAATGATTTTGTAGTTTGCCAACAGTTTTTTATAATAAAAAAAACAGTTTCACATTGAACAAACCCTTCAAATTTAAGAAGCTTTTTAAAGCAGCTTTACTTTTTAAGTGTATTAAAGGAAATTTCAGAACAAAAAGTCATTTAGATTTCAAGCATTCTGGTTTTAAAATGATGAAATAAAACATTACAGCATTTTCAACATTATGTTTTTGTTCCAGACAATTTGGCAACGCTACAATGAATTTAGAAAGCACTTCAGTATTGCTAAATCTGCATTTTTTTGAGAGAAAACAAAAAATGGTCAGAGTTAATGTGAAACCTTTGTTATGAATTAAATGAATCTGTGTTATATTTTGAGCAAGCTCACTTTTACCATATTAAACTGGGTAGAGATTTAGTTTCATTTCAAACCACCTAACACAATACAGTTTTGTAACCAAAACTTGTTTGCATGTTCATTAACATTTTAGACTCCAGGAGTTTAAGCCAGTGTGAACTAAAACATTCTTTCTCTCAGTTCCAAAAAGAAAGAGTATAATAAATCACAAATTCATTGCAGAACAATATGGCAATAATTTCATGCACTTTCTTGTATTTAACTGAGACGGAGTTTGCCTTTCCACTTCTTTAGGAGCTAATGGTTGATTTAATCCAATGTTGAAATCATCAGACCTTCAGCCAGACTTTCTTTTAACAACCTGCCTCTGATAAATAAACTTCCAGAATGAACTTCCCAACCTAACACAGGCTTCTATTTGTGCTGTGCTGAACAGTGGCACAAATGTTTGACTCAGGGAAATGAAACTATGGAATATCAAAGGATAACGTTTTGGTTCCCATGAAAGAGTACAAAAAGATGGTAGTTTATGGTTTACCTTTAAATCTATGTAAAATCCCTGTGTAGTAAATTGTGATTGCATACCTCCTCCCCTTAAAAATACCTCAAAATGCTTTATTAATATTGAGCCAATTTTTTAACCATTCCTTAACTAAGGTTCCCAAACTTTCTCCGTGATGACCTAAAATCTTATTTTGTGCATTTCTTTCCCTGGTTTCACAGTTACCAATGTTGTCTTATTTTTTCCTATTCATTTGCACTGGGGTTTTGTCTTCACCTGAAACTGGGAGCTCCATTGTGCTTGCTGCTGTGCAGTCATCAAAAGGCAAGAAAAGAAATTCCTGTCCCAGAAAGATAAAAAATGCAAGTAATATTCTCTAACCAGCACTCTCAGAGTCATGGGGACAAACCTGCAAGCTGCCCTATGAAAATATTCCCATGGGGAAAAAAAAAAAAAAAAAGAAGAGTTTATTGTTTTATTCAGAAAAATGCATGCAATTAGCATATTTTCTAAGTAGCTCTTTCCCTACGTCCCTGTACAGAGGCTCTTGTCCTCGTCCCTTTCTCCGTGCATAGGAAAGCACATAGGGAAGAGCGAGGAATAATTCCCCCTCACTTAGGGACCAGCTACAGGAGACAGATAGGCAGGTGCTGCAAAGCTCCACGAAAGCTTAATCGAGCCGGCTTGTTGAATTTCCTGCTGTTTGCTCATCCTGTCATTTTTCCACACGTGTAGCTTCAACTGCAGTCAGTGGGGGGGGTCGTATTAACTAAAAACAACGGGGGAGGGGGGAGGGGGAGGGGGAAGGGGGGTGAAATGGAAAAAGAGGCTTAAGGAATTTTACAACACAGCTCACACGAAAAATGACATCTGCCCTATGTGTTAACTGCAACTTTCTCCTCTCTGACAAGAAAAACTCAAATGCCTTGTTTTGCTTTATGCTGAACCTTAGTGTTTTAAGCTGCTCAGGGGGAGTAGTAGCTTCCTTCTTTCCCGTTTTTGTGCCATATGTACGATATATTAGCTGCACCTTAGCAGCACACTTGGAACAGCTTGAAATCTCACTTTCTCTTGAAAGAGAAGGGGAAAGTAGCTCAGAGAAGGCAGAAATTATTTGTTTGGATGATGGTTTTGCAGAGTAGAGATGAAATTGCTGATTGGGCTGTGCTTTTAGAGCGCAGCACCCCAGGCTTACCACCAAATCTTTGGGGTCAAAAGCTCTCAGTTTAGCAGGAATGGGCACTAAGAGGTCCCCTGTAGTGCAAGGCTTCTATCAGACCTCCTTGGAGGTTGGTGTGGTCTCTCTGGATAAGGGAGAAAGTTGCTGTGCCCAACACATGGACCCTTGATTCTGGAGACACCCTTGCAGGAGGCCCCCCAGGCCTCCACCTCTCACAGGCAGAGCGCTGGAGGATTTCCTCCCACCAACACACTTCCAGGCTTTTTGCTGCCTATTCACACTTTGTTCCCAGAGCCGTCAAAATGAGTTTAGCCACTGGCTTTTCACAGTGAGTAGGGTTAAGCACAAACCTGCCTTGGACTGCCAGGAGGGAAAAAAACCCCAAACCCCACCGTTGCGGTGCCTGTTCGTAACAGATATTCCCCTGTATTCCTCTCCAGCGCTGAGTGACAGCAGCTGGAATTTATGAAGCATGCTTGTGCTTTGCAAGTTCCCTGGTTTTACATTCAGGAGAGAGAGAAACTGTCTCTGCTTCGTGCAGTTTTTCAGCCTGCTTCCTCCTTTGTGCCCAAAAATGCAACATGTCTTACAAAAAGCCCCTTCTTATATTACATCCCAAAAGGTGAACTGGATATGTGCAAAAGTCATTTCTCCTTCAAACAGTATGCCACACCTGTATGGGATACGTGACCTTCTGATGGAGAAAAATGACCAAAGGTGCCTGTGCAATTCCCACCTGTGTTCCCACATTCAGGAATTTAAGGTGGCTGCTTATTCCACATGTATGGGCTGAGCCTTTTCGCACAGCGGAGCTGACAGAAGGTTTCATTTTGATGGCTATTGCAGTGGGCAACCTGACTGAAACTGGGTACAGAGTGTAAAAAAAAATGTGGCTACTGAATTTTTATTACATTCAGAACCATCTGTTTGAGCCCATAGGAAATGTGTCTAATACTCTATTTTCCCCCTCCTTGACGTCACTCCTCATGCCTAAGCAGATGCGCGCGCACACACACACACATGCGCGCACACGTGCAGATTTCTACAGCTGCAAATGACTGAAAGCCATCAGGCTTTCATGATGGGAAGGGAGGAGAGAAGGGAATCCATAGCTCAGCAGTATTATTTCCCCCACTTCCTTACAAAACCTCTCTCACTGGAGTTTCATAGGCTCTCTTCTCCAAATTATTTATGGGAGAGGGGCAACCCACCAGACGCTGTATGTGCCATTATCCCCAGCTATTATCCAACAAGTAGTTAATGTTGTTTGAAGCAAGCATGATTCCTTCTGAGCTCCTCTGTGGCTGCTAGTGCATGCCTAGGGCCTGGTTGTACTCCCTTAAAGTCGATGCTAAAACTTCCCAGCCTCACAAGGTGGTTGTGAGGATAAGTTCATTAACGTTTGCAAGGCCCCCAGATATCATAGTGCTGGGAGTAATATAAGTATCTAGATAGCTAGTTCTCAAAGACAGCATCTCTGAGGGTCAGGTTCTGCACTAGAAATTCCCTTATGCCCATCAATTAACATTTGCTCTTGAATATGTATGTAACATGATGTTTTCCTATTATACATATTTAATTATGACTTATTCTCCAATAGCTATATAGGCTATGGAAAGAAACATCACAGAAGGTTGAGTTTTGCTGACTCCCTCAAGAAAAATAGGTTCTGAAAATCTGGAAGAGTCTTGGGGTTTTATTTTAGTCTGAATACCTCCATCTGAGCTGCCACTTCTCCAAAGCAGTGTGGCTCGTCCTCATTGTGACTGCAAGCATTTAAACATCCCTTATTTCCTTCTGGTTTCCATTATTATTTATTTCTGTTGCAAGCAGAAAGATGTCTGGGTCATCCTTTCAGCCAGGATGAAACATGCAAAACAGGACAAAGAAAAATGAACAGTAGTATTCCAGAGAAGTTTTCTTAGGGGCGTGTGTTGGGCAATCTTCTGACTGGGCTGGAAAGTCTTGAATCTTCTTGAATTTTTAAAAACTTTTCTCACTTTTTTTCAATGCAGCGGGCCAAATTAATTGCTGACAAAATTCCATTGGCCCTGTTGTCAGTGCTAAAATCATACAGTGCTATAACACTTACGCATTTCCTTGTTTTGAAACGTAGCAATAGAAGTCAATAGATGTAGTTGTATGCATAAAATTAAATACACACTTCAATATATTTCATTGGATTGATGTTTTAATCTGCTTTTATGACTTTAGTAGCTAAACAGAATTGTTTTGTTAAGTTAAAATTAAATAGAAATGTCAAGAGTGCAAATTATTACCAGATACAGTATCTGTAACTGGCATGAGAAACACACATCCAGCACAGTTGACTGTAAAGACTCAACTTCCTAATTAATTTTCCTGAGGCTTAGCCTTTCATTTAAAATACAGCTGTTCTAGTTCCAGGGGAAAAAAACTAAAAACCACCTTTGGAGACATGGCCCAATTGTAACCAGCTCAGCAGCACTGGTTTGAGTTTGCAGAGAGCCTGAAACCACATCCATGGCACATGGAATTCCCTACCCAGCTTTGTGTATCCTGAAGCCAAGAAGAATCAAGAGGGAGACATGGACAACTAATTAGACGTTCATTACAGCATGTAAGCAACACAATCACATTACAAAGGTCTGAGCATTTTCAAAGTCTAGAAGAGGCATCTGCTGGAGGGCAGTGCATGAAGAACAGGAACTGAAAATGGGAGGTGAAGCTGGAGACACTAAGTTGAAGATGCTAAGCAGCTCGTTATTTCTTTGCAGCTAGCTCTAACTCCCTGCTTTATGTCCTGTACTTGGGCTCTGAGTTCCTTCTGAGCAGGACTCTTTGTTCTGTGCTTGTACATCACAGGGCAAAATATCCCTTACCGAGCCTAGAAGACCCAAATGTAACACAAACAACAAATAGAAGTAGAGACTCTGTTTTCCCAAGGGAAAGGGCTTCGCTTTCAAAAGCTTAGAACCAGCCCCATTTCAGCAAACGCATAAATCTCTATTGTAAAAACGTTATTCCCATTTATATTTTTTAAATTAATTCATTCCATTTGATCACTTTCCTTTCAAATAGTTTGGCTGTTAATTGGATGCAGGCAGGACACACAGACAGAGCTCTCAAACTTCCCTGTCGGCTCTGTATTTCCATGCGGATATTTTGAGAGGGGGCATTGTCTGTTAAATGGGAGTTGTGAAACACAACTACGCTGGTCAGTTTGAAAACTTTTCAGTTGCCTTAGGTAACTAGATAATGTTCCCTCATTTTTTTTTCTTTTCAGTATTCCCTAGGTATTTGCTGCTCTGTATGCCAGGGAAGAAAGCCCTGGAGGGAATATTAAGGTCAGGACGAGATGGAACTAACAATCTACAGAATATTTCTGCTGTGCATAGCCATCAGTACAGCGTCTGCCCTCAACTTCTCTGGTGTGCCTTAGTTACCATTGCTTCAGTATTCCCTGGGTATCTCGTGTGTTATGAAAGTCCCCTCTCTGCTGCGGGGAGGGGAAGAGCAGAATAGAAAATAGAATAACAATGGGAGGAGAGGAACAAAAACTAGTCAGTTATTCATGAAGCTGGGTTCATAAATCAGGACGACGGTTCCCTGAGCCCTGCCATACAGTGGGTACGCTTTAGAAATCATACAACCTATATGACTGGAGGATCCCCAGTGCTCACCCGAGCTTTAGCTTTGTGCAGTTGCAGGGCTGGCATGGAAAGATTCATTTTGAAGTGGATTTTAGGGTTGTGCAGGGTAAGCCACCCCATCTCTGCGAGCGCCCTGCAGCCACTGCCGTGCTAGCCGATCAGGTTGTCGTTAGGTGAAGTGCTTCACACGTCTCATCATTTAAATGTGCTCTTCATTTAATGCCTTATAGCTTTCATATGGCCTAAATACTTTTGCATCAGCTGAAGAGAACTGTAAATGCTATTGTCAGTTTGGTACAAAGGTTTGGGTTTGTTTGACTGTAGTAACTCTGCTTCTTATTTCAATAACCCAGCACAGTAGGGACAACATTCTGCCATTACACAATAAAAAGCTTTTCCAGGCAGGACTGACACACTCTGAAAAGCAGAACGGATAGTGCAGTCTCATCTTGATGAAATTAGCAGGGGAGAAATATGAAATTTCCACCTTCCATTACACACATTCATGGACATTTGGAAGCTGATCCGAGTACGAATCGGAATTTTTATTTATTTTTTTTAACTCTCCCCTCATCTCAAAGCATGGATATTTACTATATAAAGCACAGTATTTTCTAAGACAAAACAAGTGTTGTATTAGGAAGCAAAGAATGCAATAAACATTTTACTCACAGGCCAATAATAATATAACAAAAAAAACTTGATGAAGTGCCCTCTATTCCTTTTTTTCTATGTCAGCAGGAATACAAACTGCTTTACTTTTTACCTCAGCTTCACTACTTTAACCCAAGCTGATGGCAAGAAGCCTAGAGAATATTGCTAACAGCCTGTTCTCTTATGACACCCACCCTTCATCTGGTTGTAATATCTCAATATTGCTCCAGAAGATTGGATTTTATTTAGTCTTTTAGCATGATATGAAAAAGGGAACCAAATTCTTAGATGGCAGGGGCTTTGTCAATTAAAGGAGTCTAGTTTACTGGGAGCCAGCTGAACGGTTGGCTTTATCATATGCTGCAGATTAATGAATGCTACTGCTAGTCAAGAGAAACAAGAGGTCATCCAAAGACTACTTTGCTTGCTCTTTTGGTACTTTAAAAAAATGTTTCTTTAAATACTTTTAACACAGGCCTGTGCAGTGCTAAGAGGAACACACTTGTCAGTTAATCTGTGATGCACACTAGCATCTCCTAGTTTTCAGGTCCAGGTTTAAAGAAGCTTTTGTGACATTCTAGCTGTCCAGGGCTGGTTTGTTTGTTTGTTTGAGGCTTTTTAACAACATTCCTGTTAGGAGTGCAAAGAAAGATGGTTTTGCTCCTTTCCACTACCCTCCCGTTCCTAGACACCCAACATTTCAGTGGTGTGGCACCTGCCTTTATGCAGAAGAAATTTCAAATTAAGTCCTCAGTGCAAAAACCATCTGTTTGGTTTTTCCTATACTGAAAATTTCTCCAGGTCTCAGGTGCATTCTGCATCGCAGTGAAAACAAGAGCCGGATCCTCAAACTGGACACACCTTCATTTTGCCTGGGTATCCTTCAGCTGGAGGAATGATCACAGTGAGTTTGCAGAGTGCCCACTGCATCAGAGCAGTCCCCTGCTGCCAGTGGTACAGCAGGTATCCAGGACTTGGGAGTGATTGATGCCTCCCAGGATGAGCTCTTTGGAAAGCTCCAGGTACCTGCATTCCCTGCTTCCTCTCATGGAAACGGTGGTGGTTTTTAAACTCCTCTCTCTCACTCAGTGGAGGGAAAATTCCCACTCCTCCCAGGACAGGAGGAGATTCTCCCCACTTCCTGGCTGAAATTCTCCCTCAAAGGCTCATGGATTCACAGCAGAGCTACTGTGAAGGTGTCATGAGGTAGCAAAGGAAAAAGCATAAAACCACAAATGAATGTATGAACCAGCAGTTCTGCAGCTGAGACTGGGGCAATACAGAGAGGATCCCAAGGTTGATCATCTCTGAAAGTCAGTGGGGTCCTTTCAGCTGTTTTCTTTATTTCCTTGCCACTCAACAGACCAGAATCCCACAGGCATGACTCTCTCAGGTGAGCCTTCCACTCCCATCCTATATTCATATTAGAAGAGTAAAAAGACTTTACTCCTTGTAGCTAAAATTAATCCATAATCCCCTATCCTTCCCACAGCCAGCAATCGATGCCTAGCTAAAAAGACACTCTGACTATAAAGATGCAAGGGGTTCCTTTAATTCTCAAAATACAGAAGCAAATCTTGGCTGCAGTGGAACATTATTTTCCCACCTGGACACACGAGAAGTAAGAGACAAGTTTCTTTGCACTTCCAAATGAGAATTTACCTCTTAAGTGGGCAGATACTTATGGAAGCAGTCTGTGAAAGGGAGGACAGTGCTCCGTTCCCACTATTACTAAAGGAATAGCTAAAAAAATAAACCCATATTTTATCATTATTTTTACCTCCCAGTGTAGATCACTAAAAGGGTTTATATGCAGTCCTCTTAATTGGCACAGCCCCTGCTGGAAATAGAAACATGCCAATGAATTGCTCATTCAGATTAGGCTCCCAGGAATATATTGTACTGAGAGACATTCACTTTTATTTCCTGAATTGCTTTAACGATGAGCACCAGGCGACACGTCCTCCGCTCCCTGCCTCCCAAGTACCCTGAGCTGCAAGGCAAGGCAGCAGCCAGAATCTAGTGGTGGGCCCCACAGCAAGGAATACCTGCACATGAATACCAAAGTACACCTGTGAAGGACTGCGAGTGGGGCCTTCAGATACCGCTTTTGCCAGCTAAACACATAATTCTCAATTAAGCGAGCAATTACCCATTATTGTTTAGCCCTTGAAATGCATCATGCTGGACCTATTCCCTGGCAACAATCCCAGTGGAAAAGCAAGTCATCTCTTTAGTGTGCAGATTTATATTCTTTGGTGGTAGGGTCCCTCACAGCACTTTGAAACAGGAGTCACGGGTGAACTCAGAAGGCTTCAAAAGGCTTTGAAGGGCTTCAGCTCCCACTATAGAGAGTGTGCATTTACAGAAAATAGTGGGTTTCCTCTTCTTCTAGCTACCTACTCATTCAAGAGTATCTTCTACAAACTAATATGGCTACTTTTTGCTATTGTGAAGAATGGAAAATGAGGGTACAAAATTTAGCCAGCCTATGGTCTGAAAGAGGGGTACGGTGCAATGCCTCTGAGAAGTTACCTGCTGAATAGTTGTAGTGAAAATGAGCATTATTGTCAGGGAAACTGGAACAAGTTAATTTTGTTAGGTTTTAATTGCAGAACAGATAAGACCTTGCTTTCCTAAAGATCTCTGGTCATCAAAATTTTAATTGAAGATTAAAGATCCTTAATTGATAACCCCAGACAAAGCTTTTCTGGCTTTTGGAAAAAGAAAACTAGGGGTCTTTTTCAGCTGAAGATTAAAAGCTTGGTACCAGACCTGGTTAAATTGAAAGTTTTGAGGTAGTTCTTTCTCATGCTGTGTGAGGGCTTCCTAAAATATTGAGGAGAACATCCAGAAGAACCTGAATTAAGTCTAAACCCTGATGTTCTATTAAAAAAAGTTATCGACAGAAGATTTTCAAGCAATCTCAGCTGCAATGCAGACCTGTGAGCATTTATATGCAGACCACAGATGTTTAAACTGTGTATGTGGGATAGATGAAAGGTTGACTTGAATCTAATGGTATTTTAACCTGTAGTTTCTGGAAAACAGATATTTACATGGGTAGTTGCTTCTTCTCCTCCTAAGAGGAGAGTGAATTTCAATGAAAATTTTTAGATAGCTTTCTAGCCCCTCTGTCCCTCACTGAGAGAAGGAGGGTAGTCCCCTGTGTGCACATGGACTGAGGATAGCAAGGTTCCTTAGGCTTTGGAACATCTTTGAGATAGGACTGGGAAATGGTCACATTTCAAAAAACTGGAAGGAGATGAAGAAGGGAAGTGTTTTAAGCTTTGCTCAAAGGTTGCTCACACATTGGGTTAGGGTTTATTCAGTCCTATCTTCAGCAGCACCCAATTTGGGCAATACAAATCTGATGCCACTCGTGATGGATTGCACACAGGACCAATTGGAGCCCTACTAGCTTTAAAATTGATAGTACATAGACCAACAGCAGTGGTGCAGTTTTTCATTAAATGAAATGGAAAAGTGATTTAATAATTCTTTCTGTCTTAAATTGCTTAAAAGAATTTTAGACAGTTAAAAATTGCATGGATTTTAAACCATATGTGTGAGAGTGGAAAAAAAATAAGGGTTTTGTTTTTCCTATTTTTAATATGAGCCAGATGAAGCAAAAAGATTGTTTCCTTGCAAACTATAGGTTGAGTACCTATGTAAGCTTTGAGATGGCTCTGTAAGTTATCATGTTATCTTTCTTTCTTGACAGTATACCATTATGTGGTGTATCATTTCAGCATTTACTATCTTTCATGTCCTTTTATCTTCACACTAGGATTTCTTTCTAAATTCCGAGCCGTGCATTTGGTTTCATTATATAACACTGGCTTTTACAAAACATTGGCTCTTCATATTCTTCGGTTTCATATTTGTCGGCATCAGGCTGAAATAGTAAACCAGCTACGTCTATTTTATCTTGTTAAAGATAAAAACAATATGGCAAATGAACTATTTGGGAGCGCTACTTTCAAATTAAAGGAGAGGAAAAAGTATTAAGTGTCACCACTGAGTTGAACTATATTGAAATCTTGAACTGAAGTGATTTTCTGTAAAAAAATTGAATAAAAAGGTGACCCAAAATGTTACAACTGTCATGCAGGACTGTGTTATCTTAAATTATTTATTTAACATCTGGTAAATATTATCCAGGCTATAGTACAGATAAATTGAATAAAAGAATACCAATGCCAGGGGAAAAGAAGAATTGCTTAATACTGTAAGTATATAGAACTGTTCCACAAAGCAGCTCATTCTCTCTCTGCAAGGGGAGATGAGAAGCATGGTATTGGGGTAAAATGCATCTGCTTCGTTTCACCCTAAGTATGAAGCTATCAAAGCAGTTTTAGGGATTTAATTTAATCTCAAACACAAATTCTATGAAAACAGTCTGACAGCGACATGAAATTTTACATAACTTCTTTTACCCCTCCCCCTTTATAATGCAGCTTCCCAGCTGATTCATTTTATTTTATCCTATGCGTATTGGGGATCAGATTGAATTTTCTTTGAGAAAAGAAAATAATTAAGCCATCTATAAAGGTTTGGCTGGGCATGAACATAGCAGCACGGGATAGAGTTACTTGGAGGGGGGAATGAGGTCAAAGAAAAGTACTGCAGGGGAAAAAAAAAGAGGGGGAAAAAAAAGAAGCATCAAGTTCTGTGACTTAGGGAACAAAATAAAAAGAGGATGGAGTCTGAGAAGGGGGAAGGGACCTAGATTCCTTGTCAGTTTGTGGGTTACAAATGGAACAAAAGGCTTATCTTAAATATATGCAGGTTTAGAGATTTTTTTTCTGGAAGCTATTGAGAGCTAATTAAATTACAGTGGAGTACTGAGCATTTCTCCCGTGCTTCCATGGTCAGTTTCTGCTGAGCTCTTCTTGGTTACTTGATACTGCCTATGAAATAAAGAAGATTGATTCCTAAATATTTGTTCCTATTCCCTCTTTGTGGATTACATTATACCACTTTTCATTCTTACAGTCTTTGCTTAAGCTGCTGGATATAAGGGCCCTATTCAGGCTGCCAACTACAGCATCCAAGATTAAGAGCCTGCTATCACTCCTGAGTTCAAGAGGGTAATGAGCAATTCGGACCACCTAGTGTCTACAGCTGCCAGATCCTGGCTCTCACACTCTCAATGGTGAGAGGGAGTCGTGACGCCCCAACAGTACATGCATCACCTTAAGCACCGTGATTATTTCTTCCCACCCTGCTGTTCTCTCACCTTATTGAGAGATGAAAGTTGGCAGCCTGGGCATCAGGCACTTGGACGTAGCTAGGGCTGCCTGCCTCTACAGACAGCAATGATAGCTGACATAGATAACCCTAAGGGCCTTTGGTCCTGCTCCAAAGGATGAGGAAGTCAACAGCCAAACTGTGATTTGAATCCACACTGGCATGAGGATCAGGATATTATCATCTGGAAGACTTTTAGTTTCATACTGCGTCTTACTAAACTCTATGTAATAGCACCCACTGTCTGCTAGTCCGTCCCTCCTCCAGCCCCAGTTCTAGCCCTGCTAGCCTGCCTCCACCTCCTCTGACACAGGCAGAGAGAGCTCACAGGTGTTATCTACCCACGAGTTGAAGGAGAAGAGGTGGATAGACAGTAAAGAGAGACACAAAAGAATGCTTCTCCTGGACATAATGGTGTTACTAGACACCAGAGAAGGCACAGAGGACAACCTACAGGAAACGAGTCTACCTAATTTCTGCTGTGTACAGTTATTGTGTGTAATTGAAGGCCTGCCTTAGTCCTCACCTCCAGCAAGAGAAATCATACGTTATTCTCCAGACCAGGGTTTAGATGCAAGTGAGAGTCTTTCCACTGCCTCTTCCTGATGGTCTTCCAGCTTAATGAAGCAGTTGAGCTGCCTGATTATGTGGTGGTTTGGATATGTGGAACCCAGGATGCCTTTCTTTTGCCCTCACTGTGGCCATATCACCTCATCAGTGAGCATCCATTGCAGGTCTGGTTTAGACTGCATGTTGTCTTGGCCTCTGCAGGTACAATGCAGTTTTCTACTGTAGTTACATTCACCCTGGGGAAAGGGCAGGATACTAATCATTACACAAAAGCACATAAAGGAAAACCAAAGGCCAAAACAAGAACCATAAGTTCATCTGGTTAGTTCATGAGCAGTGTGGAAAGTTTAAACCCATTCACAGTTTATGCGAATGGATAATCATAAAGGTTAAGTGAAATGCCACTGAAATCTGTAATTCACAGAGCCAAAAGCCTTTCTCTATAGTTGTTCCAAGGTAAAGCATTGCTTGAAAGAAATAATTTTCTACTATACCTGGATTTTTCTTGCAAACATGGTCAGTAGCAAATCTGAATCTGTCAGCACAGTAGTATAATTTAAATAGTACAATTCACAGCTGACAGGGGATTTCCACCGACTTCACTTGGAAAATATGTCATTTGCTAACTCTTGTTAACAAGTAGTTAGGAATCTGTTGCTTGCCCAGAGTCACAGGAACCAGCAAGAGACTTTACTGAGAAGAAAGAGGAGAGGGGCTGACAGCAGCAAGCCGGATGCAGAAATAAAGCTTATAAATTTATGTAAAGCTCAAAAGAAAGGCATGTTAGTAGGTTGCTGACACCCCTGTTTGTCTGAACTGGCTTTTGCAATGTCTGCATTGGAGGTGCTTCCTCCAAATGCTGATCAAGCGAAAACCAGATCTTGAAATGGCTCTCGGGCTCATCTGTCTCACATGTGAAATCTTCAGAAGGCTTCTAGTAAAGCTCAACCAGGGCAAGCATAGTCAATGGCTCCTTGAAGGGGAGAGACAACAGGCTGGTTTGACTCCTAAAGTATTTTACCAACACTCTTTTGTTGGTGTATTGTACCCACCACGATCTCGTGCCCTCTTGGAATAGCACATGCTGCCTCTACAGTTCTCATATCCACTTTCCATGACCTGGCATCAATGCAACTGGAAAGCAGGATTCCTTGCTTCCTTGTGGTCTCAGTCACAATATGATGGCTTGAGAGAAAGTGGATGGAAAGCTCTCTGTATCATCTTCCATCTGATGGACTGATACCAAAATGAATAAGCAGGGTCCTTCTCTTGCAAATAAAGAACAAAACCACCCTTCTTTCCTGCAGTCTCCTTTATTTATAGGGAGAGTGTCAAAGTTCTGTCTTCATAAATGAAAAAAAAAAACCATCAGCAGAATGGGGTTTTTTTGCTTGCCCAGAAAACCTATAAAACTGCCTTTCTGATTAATTCAATCTCCAAAGAGCCCTGTCTCCCTGCTCCTTCCCCAGAGAGTCCTTGCACCTACTTCTCTTGCTGACTGTTTCTCACTCTCTTCCCTCCACATATTCAGATAATTGCAGTTTGAAAGAATGAATCCACCAGTTTCCTCATCAGTTTTTGAGGTTTTGTCAGGGAATTAGGTATATATCTTTATCATGCAACCAAATACCACAAGTTTTTGTTTAAAGTATCAACATAGAAGAGCTTACTTAGATGTTTCATCAGATGGCTTTGAAAGAAGAGTATTTCTCATGATTTTTCAGTAAACTTTTAACTGTTTATAGATCAAAGTCCCATTTGATAACAGCTATAAATGTCTTTCAGCCTAAACCTGTTAATATTCTAGCAATTTGGTTGTTTTCCAGGGGAATTCAACCAAATCTTCCATAAATCTAATCAAAACTTTTCCCTTTAGTCCAGGAGTTGATAATGATAAACATTTTCGGCAGTGCTTTTGATAGGTGATGCCTATTGTGTCCAAACTCATGAAGCATTAATAACAACTTTCATAGACCTCTCCAGAACAGCTCTAGAACAGTGTTTTTGTCACTCATTTTCATCACCAGCTATACCCCATCTTTCACCTTCATTTGTAAATGGGATAGGTATATTCTTTATGGGGATGAAAACTGAGACTGGGAAGGTCTCTTTACTATATATACTGGAAAGTATATACATATACTGGGAAGGTCTGTGTATAATTTATTGAGAATGTAGGGATGCATCCAAAAAGTAAATTAGGTGTCAGAGAATGTATTTCTGAAGATCGTGGGTTTTTTCATTTTGGAGTTTTGATTTGTTTTGCAACTGCAATATAAAAAAAACCCCACACTACAAGGTATGGTGTGTAAGGTTAGAAGCATGGTCAAGAATTAGACTGCTTCCCAATTTATCCCTCAGATCCAAACTGAGTATCTTTAAAAAAATAAATATAACTCTATAAAGCAGGTGCAAGGGAATAGGAGTCCTTATTTGGTATTTTTCTCAAAACCAGAGGAAATTATTAGTACAATCCCTTCTGGCCTTAAACTTTCTGTGCCAAGGTAGGAGTCTATATGGTTTTGGGAATGCTGTAATACCTGCAAGGTAAAATTTTCTAAGTGGTCTAAGTGAATTAAGTTATATAGAATAAATATTTTACTGATTACATAGGTGAATTTTTGGTTGATACATTTTTTTTCTATTTTTATTAATGGAACAGATAAAAGAAAGTAGCAGCTAGACTTATATTACTGACCTCCAAGCTCTTTTCTTTACAATTGCTTGTGAATATATTTAACCTCAGTGTATAAACCACCTGAAGATAATTCCTCCCCATATTTAGGCTTGACTAGTTGGTAATATTAAGAACTTTTTAATGCTGCTCACAGCTCTTGCAAGCAAAATCTCATAGTGCCAACTTCAGTCACAGAGATCACATTTTTTCTCCAAAATCATGCTTATTAAGAAATCAGAGGTTTCCATGATGTTTCTGAAGTTCATCAGACTTCCAATACACTGCAGACCAGTCGTGTCAAGTACATCCCACCAGTCAGTTTGCCAAAACAACTCTTACAATTCACAGGACAGAAAATCAAGCACACAAAATACCCCAGGACTAACTAAAGTTACTGATAGGTGATTAAATTCACTGGAAGATGTATTCCTATTGGCTCAGACTATATCTACCAAAGTTATTAGACAGTGTTGTTCAGTGCTTAATATTTTCACTGGAGACCTTTCAGTCCTTGAAAGTATTCACAAGTTTGTCTCTTTATTTGCCTTCAGGTGAAGTATTTAATCTGCTTACCCATCTTATTCGAGGACATACTTGCTTTGGAGGGGGATGCCGTGACATTTAAATCACAGATTATTTTATTATTAGGTAAGCTGAGAAGTTGGAGAACAGCATAGAAATGACAGACCTTATAAATAAGTCTGTCAAAAGTATTTGAGACTGAAATTAGTTAGAATTCTCTCCTGTTCTCCCCAGTAATTTACATCCTTAGATGGATTATCATCATAAGTCATTACAAAAAGCTTATCTTGGAAGAGAGGCTGGAAAGATTTTTCAAGCACTTTATAAGAGAAAAGATACAAATAGATGATGAAGAATCATAATGGTGCTTGGATTTTAAATGATACCAAAGAAATATAATTTATTCCAGTTCTCTAGAAACTATTCCTTATTTAGTATCTGTAAATTGACAAAAATTTTACTCTTCTGATAGTCTTCTCCTGTGTGAGAGCTGTGTTGTGGTGGTTTCTCCCTGAACCTCATGGAAATGTCTCTCATACAAAAACCCAAAGACATTCATAACTATGTTTCCAGATGCTGAAATAGAGTCCAAGTTGATGTTTTAAACTTCCCAAGCAGTACTTTATTAGTTGTTCCCCAGGTAAGAATGTATTTTGCTTACAGACCTTAGAAGATTTTAAAGCAGGAATGTTCCTTATGATGCCTGCATCATGTACAGGTGTAACATTGCTGTAACTGCAATTTTTTTATCGTCCTCAAAAATCTAGTAATAATTTCCCTATCTTTGCATTTCTACCAGTGTATTCATGGGGACATTAGCCAAATACTTGTGCTTGAATTCTTGTGGCACAACAGGATTTTAGCAGTGGGCTAGCAGATTCACAGGTGACCATACCTGTTAGCATAAATATCTAGAGTAGGAAATGAAGACAGGGATTTCACCTTCGGCAAAGGCAAGGAAAACAATGACTTTGCTTAATATTTTTTTTTCCTGCTCAGTCAACTAAAATCCAAATCCCATGTTTTGTGAGAAAAATAAGAGAACTTTGAGGGGGGGAGAAATCATGTCCTGATTTGGCAGATTCCCACAGGGAGAAGGCGTATACCAGGCTATATCTGCATGAGGTGGCTGCTGGCAGGGATGAGGGAGCAAGTGTGCTGCTCTTGCCAGTACCGTTCCTTAGTTTCTCTGCAAGAACATCAAGCAGAGCACAGTGCAAATATCTTACTGTAAGCAAAATATATGACAAAACGTCCTCTCACTTGCTGACAGCCCCTTCCCCAAAAAGGAAAATGTGGGGAGGAATTATAGACCAACCAAATTAACATGAATTCTGGGAATAATGCTAGAACAAAGAGTAAAACCTAATCCGGTTACAAGTAAGAGTTTGGAATATAAAGAGATGAATATGGTCCTAGGTAGCATATAGCATATGTCATATGCAATATCAACAGCATGTCAACCCAAGCCAAATTCTTTCTGTGATAAGGCAACAGTCCTGTGGATAGGTAGGAGGTTGTTTTTGTCATATATTTTAATCCAGTGAGAGGTTTTAACATGATTCCTATGGTACCCGCATAAGAAAACAGAATAAAAGTGGGGTTCACATAATTCCTAATGAGGCCCAAAAAAGTAGACTGGAAGGGCTGAGGTAGTTCAGCCTGAACAAGTAAACAGAAATATGATCCCCAAGTTTTCACTGTGCAAAGGAATAGAATAATCTTTTCTCCACATTCATGATGGATGTATTGGCTCATATTTTAATTCTATAGTTAGATATCAGCAAAAGTTTTGTAATATTAAGGGTAATGATGTCCAGGAAGACTGGCTTATCCCTTGTGGGAGGTCTCTAAAAACAAGGCTAGACAAACATCATCAAGAACTGCAAAAGGGTCACTGATCTTGCCTTGGGGTGAGGAAAGGTTCAGAAAACCTCTTGGTGTTCCTCCTGTGCTATGACAAAAGCATGTCCTTCTTTCCCAGAGCAAAGCCATTTGCACACCCAGATCTCCAGAGCAGGCTCTCCCTCCTCCTTCTGTTAGGATGACCTCTGACATTTGCCCACCAACTAATCAATTATGCTCAGAAAAGTGATCGTATTGCCAGAAAAGGACTCCTGGGTGAGCCACACTAATAGAGTATATGGAAAAGATGCTCTGACACACATATACACACACAGATGCAGAGGAAAGCTACATCCAGGTAATCTCTTATGAAGTCTGCAGACTTTTGACCAGTCCTGAGTAGCAGCAGTAAAGTTTCCTGTAGAATTTCTCCCTGTTACCATGCTTAAAGGCTCAGCAAAGAGCCCTGCATCTGCAGCCTGCCCACGTCTTATACCTAGGTGAACCGTAGCTAATACAGACTGTACAGTCCATGTGTGAAACACATGTGTTTTGTCCCAAGGCTGTGGGAGCTGCATAAATTACACATGTGAAATATGCCAAGCACATGTACACATGCCCTGAATCCTCCTGTATTTTCAGTAAGAAATAACCCTGAGAGTGTTTATTTCAACTATTTATTTATGAGGAAGGACTGCGGGGGAATCTGTGTAATATTCAATTTGTAGAAAATAGAAGATTTTATTTATCGTTGTTCAAGTTTTAAAGTTGGATGCCAATATTTCCTCGCCTTCTGTGAATTTTAGTTCAGCACATTTGTTACTGTGTAGGATTGGAAACTCTTGCTGCAAAATGTAAATTAAGACACCACAGTGGGGAGCTTCTGGAGATAACACAGCCCTTTAGTCATATGAATGTTGCTTTAGGCAACTTATCAGCACTACTTATTTATTATCTACTTATCAGCACTATTTACTAGCAGACATTTAAAGCAAACGGGAAGTGAAGTGGTTTTAATCTTCCTTGCAACCTATCAGTTCAGTTTCTTCAACATATCAGTAGAGAAGAAAACAAATTAGAAGAGCCAGGTTTGAATTAGTACACTAAATCCAATCCCCTGTTCTGCAGGACTCAAAGTCTGAAGCCCCTATTTATACCTTATAAAGTAGGACACCAAATGCAAGCTCTGAAAAGATGAGTTTCACATTTGACACTGGATTTGGGAACTCACTGCAATTGTCACTGGAACAGGTACTGGTTTTTAACTAACAGCTTTTTCTGTGCATTGACCTCGGAATGGAAGGCAGGATTGCTAGCTTCCCTTCAAGTTGGTGCTTCTTCTTCTTGGGTAATTACTCTAAAGCAGGATTGTTGGGGTTTTTTCCCCAGGACAGAAGGAACAGGCTGAAGGAACATGTAGGGCAAAGACATCATTTTGTGTAAAAGAGTGGTAATGTTCCGAAAATCACAAGTTTTATTTTCTGTCTTCTTTTTTCTCTGCACTGCTCAGATTTCCACCAACTCTCACACATAACATTGCTCTAGCCAGAATGGACCGGAAATCTGAGATTTTGGTCTTTTTTAATTGAATTTTATTATAATCCTGAGCTGAAATATAGATATTTGGAATGTCCTTGCAGGGCAGAAAGAAGTGAACTGAGACATGAAGCCAGCATAATCCCCAAAAGGAAAATATCCAGCATAATCCCCAAAAGCAAAGAGGCACTCCTTCTCCATGAGTTCTTCAAATCCTTTAAAAATGGCTGCTCTTACCTAAGAGTTACAAGCACAGTACTTTGTTTCTCCAAGACTTTTTTTATTCTGCATTTCCTTCACTTAAAAGTTATCCATTCTGTGTTGACCTTGTAATGCAGGACTTCCAGTGTCCCCTTGCAGAGTTTGGACTGATACAAAGAACAGCTGGTACCACTAAAACTAATGGATTTCCTGGTTTTAGTTCAAATACAGTAAACTTTCAGTTTTGTTCGCACTAAATCTGAAGATAGGTTTTTCATATTTGTTTTTCTCCAGTGAGAATCATGGGCTTTAGATGTACTTTTAGAAATAAAAATGAAAAAAAGGGGAAAAGAAAGTACTTTTTCATACGTTGGCAAGAGATGTGTACCTTTTTCTTGCATTCTAGTCCACTCCCATGAAAGATCTTAATCAGACCCTAGAAACAACTGGATGATTTGTGAGGGCCCGGTGAAAACACGCACTACAACGAAAGAATTTCAAACTTAATTATATACATTCAAGAAAATATCTGTCAAAACTGCTTCAAACTTTTAATTAACTGTACGTGGAGTGTGAAGGGGTCAAACAGCACACTATGAAGTTCCATTTCCCTGCAAAATGGGAGAGTGAAGAGGAGGTGGTTAGAGATGTAGGACCAAACCATGCTGGGGCTGAGTGACATCCTGAGACCAGTGACAACTGGGGATCCTTGGGATGTCTGAAGGAAGACTCCTGCCAGCCTCTGAGGGACACAGAGCTGGCAGGAGAAGGCTTGGGGCATTGTTTGGCACATCAGAGGTTCAAGCAGGTAAGAGGCAGAGAGGACTTTTAGGTTTAAACTTGCTTGTAAGTCTGGGGCTTGGGAGATTGCTAGACCAAGCACAAAGTTTTCATGAATACACAGTTACAGGTCTAGCAAATCTGGAGCACTAATTCTATATGTTTATTTTTTCATGCACAAGGTTCTTTTCAAAGCCACTGACCTCTACAGGTACCTTGACCATCATATATATATAGTTTTTTGCTGGTACCATGAAACTCTAAAGACTGTCGTCTCCCTCACACGGTGGGGTGGGGTTCACCTCTGGCCAAAGGCACACATTCTGACATGATGAAGATTAATTTCAAGGCTAGAAAACAAAACTACCAGAATGGAAAGTCAATAAAAAAAAATATGTTCTCTATAATCCCAAAACTGTTGAAGGAAATTTTAGCACCTGGAGAGCCATTCTTCACATAGTCAATAAACTGAATATAAAAAAGATACAGTAATCTCAAAGCATAAAGCTGGTCACAATAAATATATTCACGGTAATTTCTACTAAGGGATCTTCAGGGAACACTTTTTAGCCGGGCATTGCTGAAACCGAACCAAACCACCCTTGATCCATATGAATATTGTATTCTTGCTATAATGCCTTCATGGATAACAGTCCCTCAACAGCTTTAAGGAACTGGTTTACTTACAGCAAATTCTTCTCATTGGAACACATCTGATGATCATTTCACAAGCTCTCTAGCTCAGAGTGGAATGTGGTTTGGGATGAGATATAAAAGTTTTTGCATTCCTCCTCTGTCTGTGTAGTAGATCTCCATGCTAGTAGGTAGCAAAGCAGTTTTTAAGGTGGTTTTGTCTCTGCTTTAGTGGATTCAAGAGCAACATAGGCATCCACAGATGGTCTGGTGGGGTTTTCATTAGCAGTTCCATTTCCACAGGACTTACACCTTTGCCTCAATGTGAACAGTGTGTCTTTCACCTGATCTCCTGGAGAAGACCTCTCTTGCAATATTGGTCTGATTATTTTTATGTTTTTCCTTCTTGCTCTGCTGTTTAGCACCAATGAGAGAAACACAAAATGATAAACATCTGCCTAGCATGGACTTGAACTGTAGCCAACTTTGATTCTCGTCAACATTGATTTTAGTGCTCTGATTATAGCCCAAATCCACTGCTTTCTTTTGATCTTCCTTCTGAGTATTCCTCTACCTTGATACACTCATGATGAGCCAATATTTGTCTTAAGCAGCAGCAAACACTTCATTTGAGGTTCTGGCATCAGGCTCCCTGCCGACATGCATTAAAAGTATCGAATGTCTCTGCTTCCCAATTGTCAGTTCTTATTTTGGTGTTTATTTGCACAGCCTGGTATATGTGTTTTTCAATTATCAGTCACCCACATTTTGGTATCAAAACGCTGTTTGGACTGGGTGTTTATTACTTCCTGCTGTTCATTTACACAAAACAGCCATTTTGATGGAAATAAGTATGGTGCATGATTAAAACCTAACATATGCAGCTCTAAAAAGATGATACATGGATATGGGTGCTAGTCCCAGCCATCCAATAGCGCCTGCATATGAAATATTTTTGTTCTGACGTTAGATTAATAGACCTTTAATCTATTTACTGCCAGTACACTCTCATATTTTACTACATCTTTTAATAAGCAGCTATTAAACTTATATCTGTGCACATGTTGACTATTTAGGTAGTTGATCCTTGAAAATGCCGTAACTCTTGTTTATACACAGTCATATCACTTTTCCTCCTCTTTGTAAGCATGGAGACACTGTAAATATCAAATTTGTATGCATTATCTTTGATCTGTATTGTTGCTGTTCAATATTAGGCAGGAATTAGGAAGCGTTCCAACTTGTGTGAATACTGCAGTATGATTGTACAATGAGAAACTTATTTATAGTCCACTCATTGCTAAAAAATAGCATCCGCTAAGTTAAACCAGAGAAATGTGATGTTCCACTCTTTACCCCAGAGCTAGCACAGAAATGAGCTACGGTTCTGTAGTGTCTTTGGAAAACACTGACTTTTCCAAGAGCAGCAGCTGCATCTGTGTCATGTTAGTGTACACACACACATACATACACAGAGAAAATGTTGGGGGGTGGGAGGAAAGGTTAAGTTTAATGATCTTTAAGATCTGATTGAAATAATGTTAGGTAACTTTGGGCATTTCAAAATTCTGGATCTCAGTTTTGCAACACTGCAGCCTTTTAAATCCAGGCTGCTCTGCCTTCACCACATAACCTTCCAGAACTGAAGTAACCCAATATTTTGCAGAGCAAGAAGAGCAATTCAGAATGCCCTATTTGGCACTGAGCTGCAAACTGTGTTTCCTTTACCTCTGTGATTTTTTGTGCCCGAAACACAGTCAATAGGAAAAACAGGGTACAGCTCTGTTGGCAATTGTTAAGGCCAATTTCCAGTACCTTACAATAGGTCTGTGGCTAAAAGTTCTCTTCATGGATCCAGCTATTTGAAAGACCCAGTATCAAGAAGCAGAGGAGGAATCATCCTGCACAGGCTGGAAAGGAAAGGAGCTGCTCTTGAAAACTGGCTCTGTCCCAAAGGATGAAAACTGGTGTGATGGTGCATTTATTTGAGTGTTTCAGGGAAAGATGAACATGGATTCTCCATACAGCTGGAGAGAATCACTTGTAAGCTGCAGAGATTTACCCAGCCGTGCTTTAGGAGGTTAACCTTTAGGAGGTTAATGCACTGGGGTTTTTATGGGCTTTCTGCACTGGAGCAGATTTCTCTCATGGAAGTATCCCCAGAAGAGAAAGCACAATAACACTAGCTCCTACGTTTCCATGACTGCCTGCCATGAGCAACAAGCAAGAGAAACTGCTGAATGCGGTGATGATGGAGTAGTGAATTAGAAACATGTCAGACCTTGCATGGGAATTCTCTCCACTTCACACTACCTGCGGTCTGGGCAAACTGGATGTAGTGTGAGAGTCACTTCTGCATATTTCAGAATAGCCTTCCTAGGATTCCTACTGTTTCAGGATCCTTTTATTTATTTTCCATGCATCTCAGTGGTTGAATAGGGAAATAATTGTGAAAGCAAACATATTTAGCAAAGATTTTAAACCCACTGGTAACTGCGTTTAGAAGAACAAAGCTTATTTAAGAACATCATAAATCCAAGTAGTAATTGTAGACTACTACTTGTAGATAATTTTAAGAATTTTAGATAATTTTTATCTACAACTTCAGGGATTTTTTTCTCTTCACTTAATTCCTGCTTATATATTTTGCAGTTATTACAGATGTGGAACTTTAAATATATAGAAAAGCTGATGTATTTTATTTAAATTTTCCCTTAGTTTTTTATCTTTAAGCATGTTACGTTTAAATTTTTTCCAGCTGCAGTAACATCCAGCATTGGGCATCTGTGTATGTACTTCATATATGTTGTTAAGGTTTATATGCACTCTGAATCTGGGGTTTTATCCTTCTTGTTCACAAAATTCATGTGGCAAACCGACTGCTTAATGGAGATGCCTATATAATATTCCTTGAATGTACTTCTGAAAAGAAATGCATAACTTTTTATGTCCGTGGTGAGAAACACAGCTTCAAAAATAGTCTAAAGCCAAAGAGAATTCCAAACATGCATGCTCTAAAATAGTAATTATTTTCTTTTTAATTCATTTTTGAAGTGATCACACAAGATTCAAAACTGAAAACGTAGTCCAACTCAGCTGAACAGTGAGTAATAAATGCCAGCTTTATAAATGAAGCATGCTAGTAAAAACATAACTTTAAAAAATTAAATTGACAGAAATGTACAGAGGCTAAGTCTGCAGAATAGATTCAAAATATCCAGAGGACTTATAAAGTATGAGATCATCAGTGCATTTAAGTCATATAAGCAAAGAAAGTCAACTATTTCTCTTTCGTCTTGCCAAGTGACAACAGGGACAGTAGCTGAAAATTTGTATAGTGATTTTGTCTGTGTCATAATACAAATTTAAGAGTTGATAGGGGAGATCATCCTTGTGGGCCAATTTGTATTGTCCACGAGCTGTTAAAAATTTCCAAGTGGTTATTTCACTTAAGAACATGAGGCCTGTCAAGGGTTGTTAGGAAATAACTAACGTGCAAGACTACGCTTGGAGAGAGCATATCCTGTCAAGATAGACATACACCTACAATAGATCTACCAGTGTGGGAATGAACTGATTAGTGCAAGAAATCTTCTAAGCTTGTGTTTCTTAAATCAATCAGAAGCTTGTAGGCCTCAGGTTTTCATGTGTATCTCTTTGGATTGACCCATTTTGAGCAAATGTTTGAAAACCACATCCAGAATATCAGGCTGATAATCCTAGTAGTTTATCTCCAAGTTTTGATCCTCTTCTGAGAGAACTCAAACAGAACCACTCCAAACTTGTAAGCCACTGCACTTTGGATGCTTAATTAAATCATTTAGATTTGAGATATACATGATTTTGAGATATATATTATTCGAATGAAATAATTTATAGCAAATAGCATTAATATTTATTCCCATGAATAATCACACCTTTTAGTGCAATATATAAACATCTGTACAAGAGTAGGGTTGCACTATGCCCAACTCGCTGAAAACAAAATTAACCTCTCACTCACAACCTAAGCAGACAATGGAGTGGGAAGAGGAACACAGAATGACCTGTACAAGAATCACCATAAACAACTTTTTCAAACAAAATACTTGTAGAGGCCTGGAAGGAAGAAGGTAGTCATATGGAGTTGGGTCGCTGCCTGACTTCCAAAGAAAGAAATAGAATATATGGGGAAGATTAAATGAAAGTCAAATGTAGACACAGTGCTTACTCTTTTCTAGAAAAGATCAAAACTCTTTTCTCCCTAGTAACAGTTAAAATTACACAAATACATTTCTGGTATTAGCAACAGAGTATTTATGAGGAATTACTTCTTTGTCACAAGGGTAATATACTTTGCTTTTTCTTTCTTTTATTCATTACAGTAGTGTCTAGAGAACCCAAATAACAGGCTCCACAATATTCGGGTGGTTTATAAACAAACTGAAGCAACTTCTGTGTGTGTATAAGCAAGAGAGAAGAGATGAGCAAATTTGTAACTGTGTAAAGGTGTGTTTCTACTAAAACTAAATGCTCGGTGAAGAAAATCCTTTGTACATAAGCCATGGAGAAGAGCACCTGCATGGAACAGAGAGCTGAAGGTTCATTTTGGGGTGGATAGTGAAGGCAAAACAGAGAAATACTCCTGTGTCAATAAAGACAAGGATGATGAATGCATAAGGAATTTATGATGCTGAGTGACTGGTTGATGTAAACTAGTGGATTACATTCATTGTAAATAAGTGTGAAGTGATGTACATTCAGAAAAAATAATCTTGGCTGTGCAAGACCACTGGTGGACTCTCACTGATCATTATGGATCAGGAGCCAAGGAACAATGGACTGCCCTATGAAAACATCAGCTCACCGTTCAGGGGATGAAAAGCAACTCTAATGCTAGGGCTTCTTTGGAAAGGAAAAGGCAATGAAATGTGTGTCATCATTATGCCTCTGTGTATCTGTTGTTCTCCCACATCTAAAATATTTTGTAGTTCTGGCCCCTTATTTCCACTCCCTTCATTTAAAGAAAGCTTATGCTAGAACTGGAGACTGTTCAGAGGACATTAACAACCATCAGAATTATGGACTGGCTAGGGAAAATATTGTTAACCTGAAAGAAAGATGACTGAGGAGATCTATAAACTCATGGTGACCTGGACAGGTTAAATAGAAGACAGTTGCACACAGTCGTTTCCAAGGCACATTATGAAGCCAGCAAGTAGCAGCTTCAAAACAAACAGAAGAAAGTGGATCTTCATAAAATGCACAAGAAAGCTGTGGGAACCAGATGCTGGATGTTGGGTAACACAGTTTGACCCAGCGTGGTTGTTCTTGTGCTCTTACATGCCAGCACTATTTCGCAGTGGTTGCAGGTGCTCACATGTTGTAAGAAAAGGAGTAGGAAACAAAACTTTCATAAATCCTGAAATATTTTGCAATGAAAACTCAGAAGCCAAACTTTCTGTTTAATTGCAAACCCAATCTCAGCTGAGACTAGAGCCTCTTCCAGCCACAGGTCTTGAAACTTCCTCTGCATTTAGTGGTATGTTACTACTACATTATATATCCCCTAGACTCAACAGGTAGCAACTGGAGTCTTGACTGCCACACAGGAGACAGTGACCGGGCTTTGATGCATGTCACCCCTTAAAGGAACACACAGGACTTGTGTCCTAATTCAGGCCATCCCTAAATTTTTCAGTAAAGTCTCCATTTGGCCTGTACGAGTGCACCAACTGCTTCTTCACCATAGCTGGAGTCAGAACTTGCTTCATGTTTCATCTAAGCGAAGGCCCAAGGGCAGCAATATTTAAAACAAAGGCTTAACTGCTTAACTAATTGCACGTTCTGTGTGAATACTCTCAACAGAGTAGCAGCAAGATCAAAGCAATGCTATTAAAGACCTGGTTAGTGCTAAGGGAAGAAAGTAACAGGACAGCAAAAGCTAGAACGAAGCTCACAGCCCTTACCATCCATTCACTGACACATTCAAAATCTTTCAGTCTTGCAAAACCAGGAACCACAAAGTACTTAGCAGTAAAATGACCAATAATTAGTGATGCATGAAAAGACAGATCCAAAATGTTTTAAAAATACCTCCAAACTATCAAGAAAAACATGTACCCCCCAAAAATAAAAAAGCCTGGTGAAAAATCATACTTATGGAATACTATTACTGAAGTCAAAACTAACTCACATGAGTAACTGGGACTCAAATGAGTAACCTGAATCTACAGTTTGGAACACAAGTGGTGACAGGTAGGCTCCTAAATTATTAGGGTAACATATAAACTGCCAAATACCCTCCACCCAGTTCCAACATTTAAGAAAACATCTCTTTCTGAGCTACCCCAACACTTAGTTAGGTCCTGATGTAGATCCTACTGACCAAGCGTATACTCATTAAAAAATAGACTGCCACTGTGTGTTTCTTAGCTCTCCACAGACTGAAGGGCACATTGTTTGTCTCACTAAAAATCAGAAAGCTTTAGGAGTGATTTCGCATCACACCACGATCTGAGTAAGTCAACAAATCGTGCAAGATAACTAAATTCCCCATAAATTAAAAACATGGAAATAAATACCCATGGTTGGTCCATCATAGCCCAGTGTCTTGCCTCTAAGATTATTTCAAAGCTGAGGAGGGAATTCTGTCTCCTTCACCCACCCTTTGCCCCTTCCAAATGTGAGTCCTATCTGCTCAAAGGAGGTGAGCTTTCACCTTGAGAACATGACATTTTAGAAATGGGAAAACTCCTCTGGGGCAATATACCTTCTATGAAATCCTGGTCAAAAATAGAGCACTGTAATTAGATAAACAGGCAGACAGACTGTGAAAAGGCAACACATAATCTCAGGACATACCCAAAAGGGGGAGGACAAGAAGACTATAAAGCATAGAATTTGACATACTTGCTGTTTTTCAGGATTTCTGGCACATGCAGCTCACTTTTTAGAGTGACAAATGGATGCACATTAAATTTAAGGACAGCTGGTGCAAGGTAAGGGTGCTCTGCTCAGTTTAGGATTGCCACGTCCTGCATGTAGCCATGTACCTGGCTCTGCAAAGAAAATTTTTGTGTAGATCCCAAATTTCAAAACTAGATTTCCACATTGAACTCATCTCAAGAAAACACCTACCCATCACTCACAGTACACACAGTTAGCTGTAGACACAACATCATGGGCAGAGGGTGGATTCCCAAAAATCTGAGCAACTGGAAAGAATGTTTGTTTTGGTTCATTTCCTTCTGTAGAAAAAGAATACACAGAATAAGAACTTCTGCTCAGAAAGCAGAGTGGTTTTCAGGTTGTGGGTTAAGTCACATTTTCTGTAGGCAGGTTCTGAGACTATAATTCTAATTCATTCGAATATGTCTCTACATTTTTTAGGTAACCTGGCACACAAGGTAATTACTTCAGACTTCTATGTACTTAAAACTGTCCCTCAGGGACAATGGGAAGTGTTTCTTTTTTCCCTTTTCTTCTCCTACAACAAATTCTTTTTCAAATTTCTGTGTGGAAACAAGCCGAACACGGATTTAATTTTGACCTTAAGACCTGGTTGGGGAATTTTAAGTTAAAAGCTTTGGGGAGGAAAATACTAATGTCTTGAAAAACTGACTGCTAATTTGTGAATGTGGATGAAACTTCTATATGGGCAGCTTCATAGGATCCAAAATTCAATTTCAGGTTCTGTTATTTCTAGCAGACCTGAAAAACCAAATCTCTCCACAGTGTTTCATGAAATACCAGACTCAGGTTCAAGATTACTCCTCCATTAGTTAAAAGAGTGCATATCAGGGATGAATGAGAAACACCTTAAAATAATTAAATAGCACTTCTTTAGTTAAATAGTACTTAAAGGCACAGTTTTAGATGCATGAATGATGGAGCAGGATCTTGGACCTGCTCTTTCCAGCTCTAAGTAGCTTCTGCACAAGAGTGTTCCCTTGTCTTAGAAGGGCTCAGTCAGGTGAGCAGTGTTCATGGGGAAAAATCTCTTGCTTTCTGTCCCATGGTGGTTGGAAACTGGAAAAGTAATCTCACATGGATTTACAGAGTGGGGAAAATCACATCTTGCTCATCTGTGGTTTAGGTTTGGAGTCCCAGCATCCATGGGAAACAAATTCTGAGAATGGGAGCATTTCTAGATGATTTTTGAAGTTTTTAAACCACTAAGCAAAGCAATTCAGTTAAATCGGGAATGGCTAGAACTTCTTTATAAAAAGTGATGTCTCTGTGCAAAGGGTAGCCACAAAAGAAAATAAAAAATTCTTGTTTTAATTACTGGCTAATAGGCATACTAGTCTTGGTTATGCTCTTTTGAAAAGGTTTCTAGCAAATACTTAGAAATAAAATTTTCACTACTCCTGAAGGAAATTTTGAAGTAGCTAAGTGGTAATGTTAGTGAAAAATATATTCTGTAAACAGCTTCTGCTGAAATCAGAACATTTTAAACCTTTTCCCATGCTGGGTAGTGAAAGAGATCTCTTTATATTTATTCGGACTTCATAGATGTCACATGATAGGAATACATTCCAAAAGCTAAGATACAAGATTACTCTTTAACCATAGAACAAACCAACAGGAATTTTAATCAAGACAATATCCAATAATGACTGAATGCTTTTGGAGTGGATCCAGAATACACATTTGGGAATTTTAATCTTGATCGCCTTTGAATTTTGTAAAAACTATTTTAAAGTTTGGGGAATACGCCGCTCTGGCTGGTTCCAGAAACGAGCCATCTAAGGTATTAAAGTGTTTCATCTGTTCAGACATTGAATATTGCAAATCTGTCTCAGTAATTCATACCAGATAAGTTCACAATGAATGAGCCTAAGTGAAGAAACTTGTTTCCCTTAAAGTAGGACAGCGAGTCAAAAATGGAAGAAAAATATAACAAGCCCAAACTTTTTTTTTTTAATCTTCCTCATATTTCAGAAAATATTAAGGCAGCTGCTTTTCTTAACTTCTCATCAGTTAATTTAAAGTTACTGAAACTCTGCTCTTTGCAGCACTGTGCCGAACTGGAATTCCTTACACACTGTATGTGTTTCCATGCAAGTATCTATGCATCTGTGGGTCTGCATATGTATTAGCATTGAAGTGTTCAGAAAATTTCAACCACTCTTTTAGAGAAGGATTGTGTTATCTTCAAAATATATCTGTTAGTGTACCCTGATTTTAATCCTTCAGTCCTAACATATCTTTTTTTTCTTTAAAGGAAGCAGCTTCTGCTGAGTTCCCTAAAATGCTATTGAATGACTGGAAATTTTGACAGTACTAAACTATCATCATAAACTTCTTGGCTTATCTGTCCCACAACTTCCATTTGGAGCAATTTTATATGCAGACAATTTAAAACAATTTAAGAAAATGAAACAATTGAATTTGCTCATTTTAAACATGCACTGTGACTCATTTGAAATATTGGTATCCATGCGAGATGAGATTTTAGACAGAAGGAGATTTAGGCTTCTTAGGATGAACAAGAACAAGCATTTTAGAGAGGTGCTAATCTTCCCTTTATAGGAAGAACCAGCTTCCTGCAATTTTGGGACCTGGTTATGATGGGGTCTAATATTTTAGTAGAAAAGCAGTAAGAGTCTACAAAGTGGGAAAAGAATTCCACCTTTTGATTTCTTTTTTTTTATTATTAATATAAATTCCTGTTCCTTTGCTTTCTTCTTGTAGCCAGTCACACAACTTGATCTCCTCTGGGCAGTGAAAGTTTAAAAGCCTAATTCTGTAAGCTATAAAACAAACTAAGCACAGAAAGGAATTTACAGTATGTTAAAAGAATAGGAGAAGAGGCTAATAGAGTTGTATACATTTCAAGGATAGATATAATCAAGTGTGTACAATATAAAGCAGAAGGTTCATAATGATTGAAAAAGAAGAAAGGAAAAAAAAAAGCTATTTTGTAGTAGCTGCATGAACTCTGGCTGAACCTTGCTATTTGGCAGCCTCCAGTAAGGACAGCCTAAGATGAGGCATTAGGGTTTGAATCTGAGAAGCTGACATCAAGCAGACAGCAAGACATGATATCTTATTTTCCTGAGCTATGCTGACACAAATTGAACTCCACTTATTATTTTCTTATGCCAGTAAAGTTGCATTTGGCATTTAAGCATTTTGCTTGCAGATGTTGGAGTGCTGGTTGTCTTAATTTAAATAATTTGCAGATTGTTTCGTGGTATTAAAAGATAGAAACTCATTCTTCATATGAGTCCAATTTTATAAGCTTTATTTTTTTTTCTGACCTTGTGCAAGGTAAGAATTTGATATTAAATCCAAGTAGCCCAAGGGTACAAAGCCAGTTTTCTGTGTTATTCAAAACTAGGAGTAAAGAAAACTTGCCTTTGAGCTGTTTAACTGATTCAAATAAGAAGAAAAGATGAAAATTCTTCACAATGATTTGAGCTACAGAAAATGAAAGTGTTATTTCTTTGTCAGGCAATGTTAATCATAACAATAATACATATCATATATGAATAGCAAGTAGCTAATGCTCCTAACATATATATTCCTCATTCTTTAAGTGAGTTATACATCAACAATAGTATCTAGAGACCACTTTTCGTAGCACTAAATAGATAGGTGGACAGTACATACGATGCTTGAACTTTTTCAGTCACTGCCATACAGATGTTACAGTTTTTCTTTTCTCAAAAAAAAAAAATCTTCTTTCTCTTGTACATTGGGTTGCTTCTATTTGCTTGTTTGTATTCCTAGGTAAAATGTTCTAAGAGAATCCTAGTTTGTTTTTTTTTTTGAGAAGAGAATAAGATGTCAGTTTACATTACAACCCCCCAGGGTAAATGGAGAGAATTCATAAAGGTTTAGAAAAAAATGTAGTGCTTTATAATGAAATGTACTTCATGTAATTTATGACTACACAGTTAGAGTGTAGTCTTTCTTTTCCATTTTTCCCGTGTTGTCTACAAATCCTTGTAATTGTCTGGGGAAAAAATATTTTACCACTTATTAAGAAACAATGTAACTTGTTTTCATTTTGCCAAAAGAGTTGTCTTTGAGAAGTGTGTGTTGTTAGGTTATGCTGATGATCTAAGAGAGCATGGCTGGAACTGAAGGCAGGGAGGTCAGATGAAACTGTAGGTGTAGTGAAGACGGTGAGAGGTCTATCAGTGGTAAGACAACTCCAGGGTCTTCTGCATATCACTCATTTTCCTACCTATAGAATTGGAAATAATGATGCCTATCCACATCCATAAAAACCTTTGAAATCACCAACTGAAAAATATTAGGGATTACTAATAGCAGGAATACAACTACTTGTGACGAGACAATTGGGCCTTCTCTGCTTTCAAATTAGGGTAAACATTACGTATAGACTGTCTATGCAAAATGATTTACCTTGTTGGTAGTGAGTTATTTCTGAAAAATGGGAAAACATATGTCAAATCATAATGTGTATCTTACCTAAAGCAGTATTTTAGCATGATTTGATAGATTGCCCCGAAAGTAGTTGAAAAAAAATCTCTTTGACTACCAAGGATTAATGAGAGCAATTAAGGAATGTACAGACATTGCAGAGAAATTAAATGATTTCTTTGCCTTTTTCTTCACCACAGAGGATGCTGGGTGACATATCTTCTCTTTTCTGGAAATAAAGATGAGGTACTGTCAGAGGCTGCAATATCAACAGAGGACATATAGGAACAGAAGGAAAAAATTAGAGAACCACCAGTTATTAAAACAGGAGAGTATATTTCCAGGGGTTCCAAAGGAGCTTAAGAATGAAATGGTTGAACTGCTAAAAACTCTAAAATTCAGACTCATTAAAATCAACTACTGTGCCTGATCACCAGTGACTATCTTTAATAAGAGAGCTACAGATGATCCTGGGAATTGAACACCAATTTCTTTTCTTAATATCAGGGGTATTGTGAAACAAAAATAAATAAATGAGAATCATAATAGAATAAAGACAGTGTCTACCTAGCAAAGAAAAACATGCCTCCCTGATCTATTAGAGCTTTTCAGGCACATTGCTCACACAGAAAGAAAAAATAATTTAAAACACCTTTGACAATGTTCTGAAAAGAGATTATTGAGAAGTGGCCAAAGAAAAAGACAAAATTATTTCAAAGACCAGACGCTAGCAACTCATCTACACAAGGTCCATAAGCACTACACAGCAGGCAACTTCTTAACTTCTTCTGTGGGTGCTCCTAATGAACAATTTGAAAATGGGTGAAGCGGCATTTCACCAGTGCAGACCTGGATGGAGAAGGGAAGAGCTAAGCAATTTGTTTGATAAATTAGTCAATGATTTCCAGAAGCCAGGAGAAGTTATAGCAAGGAAAGATCTATTTGTACACTATTGTTGTCTGTAATTACACAATAACTAAGACCTTGGATTAAAAGCACCAATATTAATTTAAATGTAGACTGAGGAAGGAAAGATTTGTACAATTCATATGCCCCCATATTTGAACCAAAATAAGCTCACCTGGGACATTTCATGGCTTTTATGGGTTTTGTCTTCCTCCATTCTGTGAATGGCCAAATGGAGCTACAGCTAACCCCAAAATAGAAATAGCTATGCTTTCTGCATCAGAAATGAGCTTAACACAAGTGCACTAAATATACACAGTCTATCTTGACAGTATATAAGAAAAGTACACTTGGTATAAAACACATTTCTCTCAGAAAACCAAGATGCATGGTCAGTGCTAGAATGTTGCTGCTCTTTTCTTTCCTTTTGCATTGTTTAACATCATGCCAAAATAAATTAAGCTGCAAATCTCAAGGCAAAATAGCTATGGGCTTTCCTAAATTTTATTTTAACTTTTTACTTTTTTCTTTTTAGCCTATGTATGCCATATTTTACAGTCATCTGTGGTCAAGCTTTCATATATAGCATGGAGCTAATGAATTACTTCTGTATTCAGTCACTTAGACTTCATGAATCAGTCATCTCCTCCCGAAAACTGCTCTGGTCTGGATCTTTAACTAGTGTAAATTAGCACTGTGCCAAGAAAAAAACTGAGGTGATACAATACCGTACGAAAGTCAAGGACCCGGCGCTGTATTTCTGTGGTACTAATACTACCATGCCTTTTGCAAGAGTTACAGATCTTACTGGTTATACAGAAGTAGATCATCTACAGACAGATTTACAATTTTCTTCTTATTTATGAAAGATTTCCCCTTTGTTGACAAATCTCTCTATTGACCTAAGACACCTCCCTGCAAAGAGTGCAGTTTAGGAAATATTTTTTGAGTGTTTGTAGCTTAGGAAATAAGAGGAGAACTACAGAAACTGAAACACCTTCCTTTTCTCTCTCTCTCTCTCTCTCTCTCTAATATAATCTGTGTTTTCATAACTTTGTAATCAACCTCTTTTCTCTCTTTCAAGTAGCCAGACTCTATTTTGAGACATAGTCTTTTATGCCTTGGAGTCCTTTTTCAGTAGTTTGCAATTCTCCAAGCAATGAAGTTAGGCGGCCTCTTTGTTATACCTCTCAGGTGTAACACACCAAGCACAAAACCACGGCAATGCTAGTAGAGCTAGCCAAGGAAAACAGAAACACAGAGGGAAGGAACCAGAAAGAGAGCCCCTGAGTATCCTGTCCTTGCCTTTAGGAGAAAATACTTCAAACTGCTCTGATACCTCCACAAGGATGCGCATGAAACCTCTCATGTAGGCCTGTGTTTGAGTCTAGTCTCTGTTTGGTTAGATTTCTAAATATCATTTAAAAAAGCAAAGAGATTTAATTGCTGGAGTACCTAAAAAAGCAGTCACACATTGCAGTTTCTCTGACAGCCAAGCTGAATTGGTGCCCTGCAGAAGCCCCTGCTTCCCCCCATGCCCAGGAGGCGACTGCAGGCAGGAGGACCTCAGCCCCGTTCTCCATCTCCATCCCCAGAACGTGCTGCCCTCCTCACTGCCCATTTTGCCTATCTTACACCCCATATGTGATCCAAGACAGAAAATAAGCTCTGACATCCTGTTGTACTTTTCCTTGAGGGTCATCATCTCCAAAAGCAATATTAGTAGAGAATCCGTTTTCACTGCACGTTAGCAGTGATCTGCTGCAGCTTCGGTGTTAACCTGGATGCCAGGCATCTTTGTGGTGGGGGGAATGGGAGGGTGGGATAGGAAAGGAACAGGCCTTTGCCAGAGAGGTTTGTTTGTTTGTTTGTTTGTTTGGAGAATTAGATAAACTAAATATTGGGATCACATTTCTCCCAAGTTTCTACGTGCAGTTAATAAGCTGCAGGAAAGTGTTAATATTCAGTAAAAGAGCATTGCTTCAGGGAGGGAACTGGAAATGTTAATAGCTATCGGTCCAGATTCTCTCTCACCGGACTCCACAGACATTACTAAACTTAATCCAAGGAGGAATTTGGTCCACTGGGTTTAATTTAAGTCTGTAATATGATGCAGTGTTGGGGAAAAAAATATAATGGAGGAAAAAAACCCCAAACAACTATTTGGTGAATGTATTTTTGGGATGTGTCTTATCAGTTCTAAGAGTTTGAAGTTCACCTTTGTTCAGCAGTAGTGTGACCACAGCTAGAATGTCATGCTCTGTGTCGGCCTCAGGAATTACAGAAAAAGCAGGATGGAGTTAGAGAATAGAAAGAAGGGTTACAAGCAGACAATGTGAGAGCTGAGGATCTATCTTGTAAGGAGAGCTTTGGAGAATTTGAGGAATTTAATCCATATCTTTTACAGTAGTGGCAAAGAGGGGACACATCCACACTTTATAAGTACAAGTACTTATTCTGATATTAAAGTGAAACATTTTAAAGTGTCCAAAAGTATCAAGGCAAGGAACTAGAGGATGGCTAAAATTTTATTTTTATGGAAAAGCTTTACCCTGGGGAAAAACATTATGGAGGCTGAGTCCCATAAACCTTAGTTGTGTGAGAGTCTCCTGACACTGGAACCAAGCCTAAGTAAAGGTGAATCAGATGGGTACTGATATGCAGTATGAAGTACTTTCAAGTGAATTTTAGCAGGTGTTTCTTTTTTTCCCCACTGGACTACATCCTATCAACCTTATTCAGTTAAATAATCTCCCTCAAAGCAGTGGGACAACCTTTGCAAAAAGGCAGGACTATTTATTCTACTGGTGGCACAGACCTTTCCTGACATATAATGGCAAAGAAACAGAGGATTTATGGCTGTAATATCATCTGACTTCTGTATCCAAAATTTAAAACATGAAGGATAAAATATGCTTTCTCTGTTGGAGAAAAAAGGCAGAGGAATTACATTCTTGGCATATACATTAGAAATGGCAGCACTGATGAGATTATATCTGTTATCTTCAAAATTGCTTTAAACCAGTAGCTTGGGTAACAAAGGACAGAAGTTACTTTCATATTAGCATATATGTCATGTTTAATCAATCAAAAGAGAACTGTAATTACTTTACTCTCTTCTTAGCTAACTTTAAAGAAAGGAAGTCATGAACCTATAAAGTAAATGTCATCCTGTTTAGATAGTTATAGTTTTATAGGTAATTTGTTGCAGATTTTATGCAGATAATTTATAATTATTTCCTTTCATGCCCATCTCTTAGCCTGAAGTCCAGTTTTAACACAAACATAAGGACTACAGATGCAGGGAAAGTATCAATGAAACTATCTACATTTTTTTCTCCCCAATTTGGTGCACACATTTACAAGTTTATCAGCCACTGTGCGGCTACTGAACCTGGCAGTAGCTTGAACTGCATATGCTATATCAAAGTGAAAAATCAAGTCATGGTAATAATTAGTAGGCTTGGTTAGATGACTTTTGACTTTCAGGAGGTATTTGCATGAGAAGGAACTCATTTCTTCTCCCAGCCCGTGTCTGTGGTATGGCTTTGTTTTGGATACTGTGCAATAGGTGGTTTCTAGTACATTGTGCTGCTGCTGTGAAGGAAACGAATCACACAGTCAGTTGAGCAGGGAACTTTTAAATTGTCAAATGTGTTGAACTGCACATACAGCAGCAAGATGACTGTGTTTGAAAATAGTCTCAAATTGCCACAGCTGCTTGCCTTTAGCATGTTTCCCACCACAAAATAGGCTGTATTTTCTGTTTCATGGATAAAACCTCTGTGTTGGAAAAACTCTGAAGTAGTCCCAGGAAGCAAAACAGAAAGAGTGTATGTATGCAAGACAAGATTTGTTACAATTGCTAGCTGGCATTATAAGATAACTTAGTTTTCTCTTGCTTTTTAGAAACCTCTTAGACAGTTAAGAGGCGGAAAACTAGTATTCGTAAATATTTTAGGATGCTAAGCCAAAATGTGGATTTGATTTTTTACAAGTATTGGCAGTGTGACTGTTGACCATCCTTTCTCTTCCAACTTGCAATAAATTCTACAGAAATATATTATTTCATCACTCACCAAACTGGTCTGATTAAAATATGCACCAGGGAAATACTCCCTAGCCATGAGAGATATCATTTGACTCTAAAACATTGTGCATCCTCTTTGTTGCTAAGGCACCCTTGTCTATAAGCATAACAATCCCACAGAGGCCTGAGCAATGACATTGAAGCTTCAGACCTGGTTTTCTCTTCTCAGTTAAGGGCCAAATATCAGACTTCTGAGCCAGCTTTCTGTCAAAAATAACACATAGGCAGAGATCTAGCACTTGTCCACCTGCCTCTGGCTTCCTGATCTGAAGCACTAAATAGCCTTTTACATTTGGGTTGATTAGGGAAACCTTTGACACAAGTCTGGAGTGAGGCTTAAGTTTCTGGATCCATAGGGAAAAATGTTTAACCAGCTTTAACCTCTCTGCAACGGCTCCCTTCAGGCTCTTATGAAACATGAATTCATCTGACCTCTTCAAGGCCTGTTTATATCTTCCTGTCTGGGAGATCCAGTCATTCCTTCCTTCAACCTGCTGCAGAAAAATGAATATCTCATGGTACTGTCATATAAAAAACTACTTAAAACATTTCAAAGCCAAAAGGGCTGCTAGCTTATACTCTTTGAAAAATCAGCACAGTGTCTAAACAGCTCCATAATACATGAGAGTTCTGCTGCTTGGATTTATTTCTTTCCAGCTTTGGTTTGTTGGGTTTTTTTTGTTCTTTTTGACCAATATGTTACCTCAGTTAACAGCATTTTTCATTTCTAGAGTAGTAAGTATTAACTTGTCCAGCCAGAAGATGCTTTGGCTACGTGTCCAATTCATTACATTAATGGGACTGATTTGTCAAAAAATGTTAAACATCCTAAAGTCCAAGAGCAGCACACAATACCTGGGGTGCAACACGCATGTGCTACAGGTCTGGTGGCCAAACACAAGAAATCAGCATTGGCAACACGGAAGAAAAGAGTAGCTGTTGAAAATAACCATAGAAAATAGTTGAGCCATTGCCTAACAACAAATGCAGGGCTGGAAAATGAATGAAAATATTGCATTTTGCTGCTATTGTACTTTGACCTTGACCATAGGACCCAGAAGAGGTTAATCATGTACCTGACCCTACTACCAGCCATTCTTTGGTGTTCCACTCCAGTCTTCTGCATCACCTTGTCATCGAGCCCAAGCTGCAAGTGCTCAGCACTTCCACACACTGGGAATAAACCATTTTGGTTTGTGTTACATTTGTTGGATAGAGGCAATAGAAGCTGATGCCTAGCTGTGTATTGATACACTGGATGGGAGAGGAGAAATTTTGGATCTGTGTTGCCTTAACATGATGGCAGCAAAACAGGTGTAAAGGCAAGGGGCAGGATGAAGATAAAAAGTAGGAGTGAAGTAGAAGAGAAGAGAAAATAATGTGGAGTTTGATGGGAGGGTATAATGAATAGTTCCATACATTGCTGAGAAGACAGGACTGTTGAATTAGAAAAGTCCAAATCCCAAATTTGGGAAATCAGGAACAGAGTGGAGCTGAGAGAGGGTTACCACAGTGTGAGGAGACTGGAGCAGTGGTGGGGAAGCCATGAGAAGGTTTGAGATAAAAACAGGTTAGAAAAAAAGAAAGAATGAAGAGTTAAGAAGGAACAAAGCAAGCGAAGGAAGGAAAAGGGAAGTTATCAAAAGAAAACACAGAGGTGTGGAAGAAGGACAGAGGGGAGGAGAGCAAAAGCTCCAGAAGATGAGGGAGGAGGAGGTACTGGTAAAACAATAAATAGCTAATGGAGCCATCCCTCGGGGTCTCCTGACTGCTCCCAGACCTCTTCGCCACCCGGACTGCCTGTGGTCTGTGTCTACAGAACTCTCTTAATTTTTTTATCCCCAAAGGTGTATCACCCAGTGCTAAAGAGCTCTCAACATGTATAAAAAAAACTATAAAATTCAAGTCAAATCAAAGTTTGAGGAAAAGATGAGCTAAAAGGAGCTAATTAAATCAGTAGCAAAAAATACTAAATACTCAAGGATTCTGAAGTCATACAAACACTGGAGAACCAAGAATGCAAAGAAAGACCATATTGATTACTTATATATTCAACATAACCTCATGTACACATTAATTCAGCTACAATGTCAACATTTTCACCTTGAATCTTTCTTATAATTGTCTTTTTAAAATCTAAGTTGTACTACTTTAAAACAAGCCTCTTGACTCTAACTTTTGGATCATTAAATACGAATAGTGAGGTTCCTAGCAATAAAAGAAACATTATATGAGTACTTCAAATATTTCTTTAATTTTTTTCTTAATTTTTGTTTGTTTGTTTCAGGTTGAGCTATTTTGACTAGGATGGCTTATTGAATTATTCCACAATTTTACCTCTTTCTCCCCCTATATGTCTATACATTTTTATATTTTCTATAATTTCTTTGGGGGCTGTTTCCTTTGTAACATATGAGAATATTTTAATTTCGTTTTCTCTCCATTCCAATCATTTGGGGTTAAATTTTCTCTAATAGCCTAATCCCAGTCCAAATAAGTTTAATGAGAAAACTCCAATGTGATAAAATGGAACCACATTTTCCCTCTTAAGCCTGCACAGCAGACTTTTCTGGCATAATTGTGTCGTTCAAGGGTAGAATGAGGTGTGATCTGTGACTGGCATGAGCAAAAGCTTTCAATGTCATTGCAGGTAAACTGGCAAAAACACCCTATAGCAGTTTCTACCCTACTTTGGCAAGCCTCAGAAAAGTTACAGCAGCAGCAGCAGAGTTTTGTTGCCACAAGTTGCTTTTCCAGTATAATGGGAGGATATTTCAGTTCCAGCAAGGCCTTCTAAGCGTGGGCCTGGGCTGAATTACAGTCATCTAAATTGACATTAATTCCACTGCCATCTTGCAGCCAAGGTCACGTTCGCTCTTGGTGTGCACCGGGAAACTAGAAGGTTGGCCAGAAGAAAGGCCATGTGCTCTCTGAGCAAAAGTCCTTGCCTCTGGCCAGGCTGACATAGCTGTGGCTCAAGAAGTTGTGGTGTTCATCAGGCAGCCATATTCCCAAAATACAGAGCCAAGGCACTCCGCGTGACTACTTCTGGCAGGCATGCCCGTCTCACGTGCTTTCTGTTATGCCTCTTTTCTTTGATCTCCCCTGCCTGCAACAGAGAGAGAGATCAAAGAAAAACTGAGCTCTGCCTCTTATCTCTGCGCTCCCGTGTCTTTTCTTTCTTTTTTCCTCTTTATTTCTGACAATGGTAGGGGAAGCAAGACACAGAGGGAGCTACCAACCCCAGACGTCTCCGAGCCCAGCCCAGCATGCTGCAAGGAGCCTCTTGCACTATCACCCAAAGGAGTTGACCACTGAAAAATGCTAGGGGTGATAAAAGCTGGGTTTCGTGGTTTAGCTTCACAGGAGCAATAGCTTGATTCTTATCAAGGATGCAAGAGTGCAAGAAAATATTAAATAATGCTACAGGCATCTCCCTCTGAAGAGGCATCTGTAGCCTTAAAAAGTCCCAGTGACTTAGTTAATCAGTGAGAAAGCTATACTTTTCTAGAATAATAAAAGGACTCCTGAGCTAATTGCACTGCACTTAGGAAAAAGCAGAAAATACCTTCATGCTTAAAGGTAGCCATTCTGTGCCAGCTGGAGGAGACCTAACCAATTCCACATCAGTTCAGATTTATCAATGTCAGAAGTGGTTTCCCTTAACTCTTACACTTTAGACATCTTTTCATATGTCTTGCCTCCTTAGCCAAATGGGGGAAACAGAATTATAACATCCCTACCTAGATGGTCTTGATCTTTCCAATTCTCTGTTATCCATAACTTCCAATTAAAAGAAGTTAATCTGGAACTTGAAAATAAAGATTACACAGTTTATTTTTTGTTTCATGGTTCTATATGCTCATAGGACTGATCTTCACTTCAGTTTTCTCAGGAGTGTGGCTGTTTGAACTTTATCCAGCTCCCCTAAAGCCCACTGACTTGAACAGTGTGCCTGGATTCTGGACTTCACTCCAAGTCTGCCTACGCTGGCATTCTGGTCTAGAGCATGCTTTGGAAGCAAATCTGGTTGCCCTCACCTACTGTGTTTTAGTTGATAGCACGAAGTCATCCCAAGGATGCCAGCTGGATTTATGCTGGCAGGAGCTAAGCTGGAGATGGAGCACACTCCAGCCACTAATTGCTCTTACACCCCAGCGCTGGCAGACACAAAGTTCACAGAGGTGGTCCAAAGCAAAACCTCTCAGACACCTGGGGTGGACTGATGACAAATTGCTTCTCTCTGTAGATCTGTTCCTATTGCAGCACAGTGCTTGCAATGACAGCTCAGAGCCCTGGCACACTTTCTTTGAGAGGCTGAGTTCCTCCTCAGTAGCAGAGCATTATTTCTGAGTACTCTAGCTTCCCTCTGAATTTTCTGGGCTCTGCAGTTCAGTGGTAATGGCTGATCTCGCTTTGGCTTTCTCTAATGCTTCTGAGCTCATTACGTCAAATTCAGGATCCAGAGCAGCATAAAAATACACTTTTTTGAGGAGCAAATGAATCAGCATATTAAAACAAATAAACAAAATAAAACCCTAACCCCGACACATTAGTTTATACTAGTGACAAATTCAAAATAAAACTGCATCACCTTTCCAACCACATGAATAAGCTTTTAAAGCAGTCTGCTTGTTGGAGAGCTGGGATACACATATTAACAGAGCTTTTCTCTCCAGTGTACTGCTTTCATATTTTCAGTAGCAAATGAACTGAGACTTAAAATGAATGAGCTGTTTAAGAGCAATATGCCTCCCCTCACACCTGCATACAGTGATGGCTATCAGTGGCGCTCCGCAGCCGGAGGAGTTTCAGTAGTGCTGATTCTCATCCTGTGATTATTTTCATTGGTAATGCATTTTAAAAGTGCTACCAGTCTGCCCACGCTGCCACTCAGTACAGCAACTCAAGCTAAGCCTAAGACGTCCTTGTTTATCCACTTTACTGCTCTTCGGAGCAAACAAGCGCCATGGGTAATTCTACCAACTTTATCTTGATTTATGTGATTATGCATACGGTGCTAATTCTTGCCTTCAGCCATGTTTGTTCAAATTACACACCCTTCCCTTAAAAATGCTATTGTACTTCTGGAGATTGATCTTTTTAATTCCATGTTTACATCCCTTTTCACGCTGTTCAGTTGACTCCCTTTTCCTATTTCTAGAGCAGGAGCCCTTGCTGTAGTAGGCGTGAGGCATATACACAAACCTTGAATCTATCTTGCTATCATATCACTGTCTGTCTTTTCATACTCTTCCTGAATTTTTTAATCTGAAATATGAATAACAATTTAATGCTTTCTGGAGGGGGAGAAGGGCTTCCATAAAATATATCATATTATATGAGTTGCATGGCAAAAGGATTTGTGATTTGAATTATTACTGAACCTCACTGAGTATCCTTTCACAATCATTTGCATTTATAGTGCTATAGGAATAGGGTCTTTATGTAACAGCTACAGCATCAGAACCCTGTGGTTTTGGCCGTGGGTTTCCACCGCTGAGCTGTTTGTGGAAGTCAAAACACTGGACAAGTTCAGCCCAAGCACATTAAGGATGGTTCCTCAAAAGCATGCTGACAGCCCCCATCAGTCTACTTTTTTTCTCTTTTAAACGCAATGTTTCTTCCCCGTGTCTGCCAGCAGTTTGCTAACCAGTATGTATAAATGTTAGTCCTAGCTGGTTGAATCCTCGACCAGTTTGGTTTCTCTGGCTTAGCTTATACACAGCTAGGACAGCTGCGTGCATTATGCTTGAGTTTCAGCCTCTCAGGCAATAAAGTATCTGTGGTCTAAATGCAAGAACAGCTGGGATAATGAGTCCTCTGCTTCTCTTCTAACTTCTCCATGGCCCTGTGTGTTCACCCTGCACTTAATTCAGCTCCCGAGGGGTTCGGTGACAAAACTCTTGGAGCTCATGCAGGTAGAACTCCACAATGACCTCACTGTTTCCAGTAGAGGCAGGTCCTCTGATGATTGCCCCGTGGAATCATTCCAACTCCACGTCTCCTCATCCTCCCTCTCTCCATCCAATAACTATGTTGGCACCTTAGCTATGGGTCTGTACTTATAGCTTAAGATCAATGAATTATTTTACATTTCTTAAAAGACTTTTTCAGTTCCACTGCATTCTTTGGCATACCTAGGCCTTTTGCTCCCGTCCATATAGCCTGTGCTTGGATTTTACTGAAATGTAAAAGTAACCCAGATCAGTCCCATATAGCACAAATGTTCTTGTGTTCTCTATCATGAACAGGTCAGCTGGCCATTTACACCTTTCCTAAGGAACATATTGGAGAGATACCCCAGCCCCTTACCCAGAAGTTGCTGGAATGCACCTTGATAATATTTGGCAGTAAACCATTACAGGAGAGGAAAGTCAGGGCAGGGAAATGCAGATGCATTAATGTTCATCTGAACCAGAGGTTAGATTTGTTTGCATTTAAAAAAAAATAAACCTGAAAACTTTTGGCTTAGTTTGGTTTTCCAGCAGTCATTTCTTCCCAGATTTCTCTTCACCTTTTTTGACTAAATACTTTAGATGAAAGCCCAATTTTTAATGTAGTTGAGATAAATTGGAAGGTTTTCAGTAATCCAGAAAATGAATAGCATTGAAAGGATTAATTGTACATTTACAGTTGATTTTGAAGGATCAGCTGATTACCTGAGTACAGGCTGTACAAGTGGATTTTCTTTTTAATTAGAATGTAAGAGAGAACTACATCAATTTACTCTCAGTGAAACAGATATTACTCTCATTTTAACATTCCCCATGTAGTCTCATGGACCTGTAGTGCTAGGTTTTGCACATTTGCAAGATGCATTTTCCTTGCAGAAAGTCTTGACTTCACTCTCAGGGCTAAGGTAGGAGAGACAACATCTGATGCCAGTTTCTCCTGTGCATTTGGGAAACTCATCCTCAGGAAAGGCATCTCCCATTCTGGGAGCCACTGAAATTCTTCTCCCACCCCAGTTTTGAGCAATATCAAACCTGACAAATGCAAGAGGGAGAATCCACCTTCCATCTCTGCTTTTTCACATATTCTCTCCTTCTTCCCTTCTACTCTGTCTCCAAAAAGCCTGTATTCTAGGAGAGGCATCTCTTATACCGATGTGCTAGATGGAAGAGGTATTGTTTTGTGAGACAGATTTCTTCTGCCTCTGTTCTTTTTGCACCACCCTAATTGCAGGGCAAATCTTGCTCAAGGAAACAACGGGCTCTGTGTTGTGAGCATCGTGTTTACATCTTCACTCTCATGAGTAGCCCAGCTGAAGTCAACGCAGGCATAATTTACAGACGCACAAGTGTTCACAGGATAAAGCAGGATAAAGACAAAAAGCAGGCAAAGCAAAGGGGACCGAGTTAGGCACACAAGCGCAGTGGTCAGGGTGATGATAGGCACACATGTTGTTAGTTCCTTTCCCCCTCCCTCCTGCCAACCACTAAAATAAGCAACATATGATAGGAGGAGGAGAGGGGTGAAAATCCAAAGCTGCACTGGGAAAAAAAACCACCCATCTGTAATACATTCATATTTCATAGGTCTTGTTTAGCCTTCGTTTACACTCTTGGAGTGAATTTCTAATACAGAGCCCTGTGGCCCACTCCCACTCCACTTCAGCACAGTGGAAGGAAGCAGCAATAGTCTGAACTGCAGCACACTGCATTCTCCTTCAGTTAGGGAGGGAGAAATATTTCTTTTGGCAAGCAGAGGTGTGCCTGTGCTCCAAGGTCTTCAGTGTGTTTAGTGAGGATGGATAAGTAATGGTACCTAAATTTGAATTTCATGAGATGGCTCAACTTTCTGGTAGGTGTTGCTCAGATTTGGTGCAAAAGCAAATATGTTTTCAATTACCAGTGAAAATGAATTCTGAAAAAGATCAGGTTTAGTCAATTTTCATTTCAAAATTTTGATTTAACAGTTTTATTTTACTCCCTACATCATCTGTAAAGCTTTCCAGAAGCATATTCCTGGCATGCTACATCTGCTATAGCATTATTGAAATCTTTCATTTTTAATATCTTAGTTGCTCCTAAAGAATATTCCTATTCAATGCCGATAAAATACATCTTCATCTACTTTCCTCGATCAAACTCTCTCTTGCTTTGTAATAAGACAGTATAAGAACACGTACTTGAGTTCACAACTAAGTGAAGTTTCTCTTTACACCTACAGACTATAGATCCAGTACACAATTTTGTGGAGTGAGAGAACATTTACATTTTAATAGCTTCATTCTAAAACAAGGCTTTGAGCACAGATGTAAATAATTCAGCACTCAAAGGCTTCTGATATATCCACAGTAGTTTGTTGTGCGCCTAGCATTTGTACAGGTAGACATGAAAGCAGATATTAAGCAGCTCTACCCACAGGGGTGTCACCATGAGGCTGAACGGTTGTAGCTGAGTCACGGAAATTCCCTGTCTCGTTGTCTGTAATATGGGGATAAGCTGTTCACTTCCCTGGAATGCTGTGATCCTCAAATAACGGATGATGTGAACATCACTGCTGAAATACTGCACCATTCATTTCCCATTGCTCTTTTGCCAACGTTTGAAGACATTTAGATGTATGATGGTTCAGGCTTTAAAGCTAATAGCAGTACTGCAATAACTGGTTTCAATTTTTTAAAAAAATTCTTCTTCCCTACCTTCTTTCAAAACATTTGCAACTTAAGCCTCAAATACATTCATACAGAAATAATTGATTCTGTTTCCCATGCTCTGCTTTTTCACATAAAGTCTTCAATAATTCATTCAAAACCAGGAAGAGTAATTTGTCCCCTTTGTATTTTGGAAGTGAGTTTTGGAATGTTGTTGCTCTGACATGGTGGACATGAGTCTCCACTGCTCAGTAACCCATCCAGATAGTAGAACTTTTGATCCCCTCCAGAAAAAGAAAAGGCAGAATGCAGAAATGGAAGCTTCTGACAATCGTAATGTACATAAGTTAGGGAGATATGGTGAACACAGCTCTTGAATAGCTGTGTTTCTGCAGTCTTTGCTTCAGATTTTATGCATTCATAAATACCCCTTTCAGTCTGGAATGACACTGAAAACCATTCTTAGAGAGTTGGTGGAATTTTTCTATGCTCTTTTCCTCTTATCAATTAAAATTCAACTGATCAGAGATTGCTCATAAAAAATGGAGATGTATACATATTTTTAAATGGGCATGTTAAAGCATCCATGTTTATCTACTTTTCCCACAGATACCACTTTAATGCTCTGTACAGATTCCTTTGAGCAAGGCCCTTCACACATTCTAGCAGTGGGCAAATATTAATGAAACACACCATCCTAGGAATGTCCATATTATCCCTTTTGTTTTAAAAGCTGTCCACAGTAATGAGCTCAACATAACCTTTTGCCCCTCAGATTTCTACAGAGTGGTCCACCTGGCAAGGAGCTGAAGCACAGACCATAACCACACAATGGAGCCTGTAAGCATCAGCATCTTTTCTTTGCGAACTGTGCGTGTGTGTGTGTGTGTGTGTGTGTGTGTGTCTGAGCGCATGTTTTAAAGACCTTGCCTAATCACACCTCACTTATTTTTTAAGTAGAACATGTGGTTTAACTTTGCACCCACTTTTCTACTAGAAGACTAAATGTTAACACCCAGGGCCACCTGTCTTAGATTAGTGAATAGTTTACTACAAATGATGGAACCAAACTGATGGGATTATGGATGGTTCAGAAACACAAAATTGACTCAAACAGCCCTTTGCCTTTCGTTTATTTATTTCAAAGTACAGAGGATGACACTAAAAACAAAGAGAAAAATGTGTCTATAGTGCTGTAGTTAAAAAACGCCTGACAAGTTTTGCTGACATGTTTTCTGTGTGGAAGGACCTGAAAATCTCATGTCCACTTGACGAGAGCATTTTTGTCATTCCTCAGTGGCAAAACAAGTGCAAAATGTGAAGTGGTCTGCACATATGGCCTTAGAGGGCACTGAGGTTTGGTGAGGGTCAACTTTTTTGGATCTGGGTAAATTTCATGGTCCCAGCTGTCCAGATGATTTGCAGAGGACACCAATACACTGAAGCAACCTGCTGTGAATCTTCATCCAAGCAGGTTAATGCATGGCATGCACCCTGTATGGTGCTCAACAGCTTCACAAAAATTAAACAAACTTTCCCCAACACTAGCTACCTTCAGCTTTCCTCTTCTGGCAGTCTCACTGGCTGTAAATTACATAATTCTCCTATGATCACCTAAAACTCTCTCCTTCCATACATACCTACTAAATCTCAACAGTATTGACAAGGAAAGAATTACATTTTTACAGAGTGTGTGCTCTTTAAATGCTGATTTAGCAACCCAAGTACTGAGGCACCACTGTGATTGCATTTGACTTCTTTTGCAAGCATAATACTAGAAGCAACAACAGATGTCTTTCTTACTGCTTTCAGACACTGCCCAAATACAGACACGAGTGTCTGCATCCTTACGTGTGCATCCGATCTAACACACAGAGGGATGCACATCATTACTTTACACTTAGACTGTTAGTGCCCTTTTATCTCTATATGTGTCTTGTAAATTATTTTTCACTTGTCTGTCATCCAGCTCTGCTTATCGATACCCCTGGTTGTCAGATTAGTGCTGTGTGCTGCTTCAGAATAAATAGATGTGAGGGGGAAGTGGGGAAGTGTGTTACTACAGGTCAGTTGCTTTCCTTCCTTCCTTCCTTCCTTCCTTCCTTCCTTCCTTCCTTCCTTCCTTCCTTCCTTCCTTCCTTCCTTCCTTCCTTCCTTCCTTCCTTCCTTCCTTCCCTTCCTGTTGCCTGTTGCTCTGCCCACCTAACCTTTCTCCTTACCCAGGGCATTTTTCTGGTGACAAATCCTGCAGCAAGGTTTTGTCATTTCTTTGGAATGTGTGCTGCATTGTTGCTGTAATACCGTTGCTGTCATGTTTTCAAGATTCCTTTTTAGATATCTTTGCTAACACAGATTGTAGTCATTTAAATAGCAACTTACAAATAAATTATTTTCTGTATTTTGTTATTATCACTTTATTTCCAATGTGCAGACATGAAGGGAGCAGCACCACCAAACTCCCATCCTTTTTAACCTCCTAGTCACAGAGGACTCACAGTATTTCACTTCGTGCTAAAAAATGGTACCAGTAGTTTTCCTGTTCGATTATCAGAGTACAGGCTATTTTTCTGACATAGGAAAACTCAATGTTTGCTCGCAGGCACACAGAAAATTTAGATACAATGTATCAGCACAATATTGGGTATTTTGAACCACAGTGCTGCACCTCATACACTTTATAATAACATAGTAATCCTGGGAGGTATTAAAATACTCTGTCCTGCATCTTTTGCACTGAACATTCTGGGTCTCTTACTGATGAGCTGGCAGACACCATCCCACTGGTGACTGGGAAGAGATGGAGACTTCTGCCAGCTAAATTCAGTTCCCAGAAATTCCTGCCACCCACCTCTCACTGCCACTCCTCCAGCTGTCCTGCTCCTCCAATACATCGCATCAAATCCTCCACTAAGAACTAGTGCAGAAGTAGCCTCTTATCCTAACTCCTTGTGCTGCTTTGCCATACCTCTCCGTGCACAGCCGCAGTGCCGCTCAGGGAGAAGTTGGTGCAAAACCATTCCTTGCAGAAGCTCCAGGCTTTCTTGCACTGATGAAAAATACTGTATTAAGTTGCTTAAGCAAGGCACCAGTTACGGTTTGCATCTCCAGACACAACCCTTCTCAAAAGCATATGACTGAAATAGGGCTTGATTGATTGCAGCTCTTTGATAGGAAAAGAAAAGTCACAAATAGGCTACGAATGTCAATAAGTACAGTATGGGAACTGTGAATTATTAGGGACATCGGGTTTCCAGCAGATGTTTTTGTTCTGTAACAGAAGCTGATTTAACAAGTCTGCTTACAGCTGGCCTTGGAGCCCCACAGAGCTGAGTCAGCAAGCTGAGCTTTGTGGGGCTGAATCTTCTCAGACCCCTCACCATCAGCCATACAAGTAAGCTTTAATGATCTGAGAGAGAGCCTGCATTCGCATTTAACACTGTAGCAGAGAGCGTGTGGTGGTACCATGACAGAGATGCTGGGGAGAGCGGTTATGTTGGAAAATTTCAGATGCTGATTTCCTCCTTCTGGGGAAAGGTTCCCATTTCTTTGTGAAAAACAACCTGTGTGTTGAGTATAGCTGGAGCTGCATTTGCAATAAGATGCCTGCCCTGCAGCTGTGAAACCTTCAGGTGCATAAATCTCTACCATTTATGATAAAATCTGTGTCATGGATGTTTTCTTATCACCGTGGATGAGGGAGAGGAGAAGGAGGAAAGGCTGAGGAAAGGCTGCTGACAGATTTGAGCTTCTTGGAAACACTGGCCAGTATTTAAAGAAGGTTTCCGTGTCCTGCTCTCCCTGGAGCTGGTAATAATTGTGCCTTTCTCTTCCATGGGAATAGGTTCAGGCCTTTGGCTGGCAAATGTTTGCATATAGCCCAAATCAAGTCATTAGTTGCCATGTGTCTAACCTGTATTTTAAGGCCCTCCAGCTGAAAAGTCCATTTGCATATTTATCCCAGCTAGGAACATGGTAATTAAGTCTGGCGTTGTACACAACCCCGAGGAAAGTCTGCAATTCAATAGTTCAGAAAGACTCCTGCTGATTTCAATGGGGTTTGGAGCAGTCACAAACTCGGGAGGGTGTTTACTGGATCCCGGACAATCCCATTATTTGCAATGATTAAATTAACACTTCAAATTATCAACGCCTCTGTGATGTGAAAATACCAGCTCTACCTTTTAGACTAGAGAAAAAGCATCACAAAAGGGATGAAGTTTGCTCTTTGATATGGTTCCCTCCATATCACTATACAATGTACAAGTACACCCAGCTCTTGTGCTCCTCTTGGCTCCCAGCGATGCTGACCATCCCTGTTGGCAGAGGGGAGCAAGGAGATGGGTTTGGCCTGAATAATGTACAAGGCTGTCAGCACAGCAGGTAGGGGAAAATGATTATGCTGGAGTTAAACACAAAGGCTTCCAGTTAAAGTTAAAAGGCAATCTTGTTAAAAACAAACAGACAGCTATAGCAGCAGGATACATGAAAGGCAGGTATGTCCTCCATGCAGGGGAAAAACTTCTATGGTAGGAAAAAAGACATTTAGGAAAATTAAAAACCTGAGCTATATTTTATGGAGATACACCATAAACATCTGCCTTTGGAGTTTGACTCTGATAACAATAGTCCTTCATGTGATTCAGGAAAAAAAACTATGAGCTGAAATTTTAGCTGCACCATGTTTGCAAATTTTAAAGGTATGAATCACATTCCTTTCTTTATTAATTTATTTATGTTTGTATTTTCATGGACAAATACTTATCTGCTGTAAATCTCCAAAGTCCCTTTGGTGTCAGTGGAGGTATATACTGTCCAAGGTTGCACCAAGACCTTCCACGACATTCTTGTACCTCCTATCCTTCAGCAGCAGCCTAACGCACCACCAGGCCCTCTGGTCTGTTCTAGTCCCAGCATCTCCCCTAAAGCTGGTAAGTGTTTCATTTGGATAGAATCACAGCTAAACTGAGAAATATTGACAAACATGATAGCCATCTTGGAAATAAATTCAAAATATCAAGCCTGTTGAAAGGTGGGTCTACCTTCAGCCAAGGTTTAGGTGGTTCTACCTTCAGCCCAGATTCGTGTACAGCCATGCCTACACCTTTGCCCAGCTCCTCTTGTTTGCTGGCTCTCTGATCATCTTCACTGGCAAGTTGTGCAGACAAGAGGTTTCATGGCATATTGCATCAATAAAAGAAAAGGGGAGAGGAATGGAGACCTTGCAGAAAGAGAAGAAAGACTGACCTTGGAGCAGCTATGGTTGCCCAGCAGAGACAAAGACTTTGGGCCTGATTCAAAGCCCATTGAAGTCAATGGAAACATTTCAATGGGCCTTGGATCAGACCTCTACAGTGAAATGAAATGCAGAAATAATGAAGGGTTTTGGAGACAAAGAAATCGGGAAGTGGTGGAGGTAGATGGAATGGTTGTATAGAAAAAAGTGGCCTGGCAGGAAGAAGAGGGCCTGGGCAGTTGAAAACTCAGATAGGGGTTGGCAGCCAGCAGTGCTGGAGCTTGGCAAATGACCTGAAAATACTGAGAAAAAGATTTGTTTTCTTGGGTTTTGTAGCGTGTGGCAGCAAACAAGGCTTAGAAACACAGAAGAGAAAAGAGCAGCTCGCTGGCTGACTAGCAAGCAGAGTTAATGAACCAGCCAAGGGGACCCATCCCAGGGGATTTCCCTTCCCCCTGTCCACTTCTTGCTGGTTTTAGCCACAAGTTCATTTTTGGCCTCTGAATAACTTTCCCTAAAAAATGATACATTCCAGGCAAGTCCTCATGTATCAAAACTGAGAATGATACCTAATAAATTCTCAACTGCCCAGCAAAACATCTAGGGCAATTTTTTACCTCTTTTTTTCCCCAAAAAAGAAAATAAAATTATCTAATAATTTGCCATGTAACTGTTAAATCCAGATTGAATTACAGAGCTAAACCAAACCAGCCTCAGATCCTGCTTCCTCATCCCGGTAGAAAATCCTTCTCCTAAGGTTTCTGGGAAATGGGAACATATAGGAAAAAACACAACAAACAGAAGTATGAATTTAATTACCAATACTATGCTCCAACCTCAAAGGGGAATGAGAAAGATAATTGCTTAGGGTCTCTGGGTGGAATCCTGTCCCCATGGCCAAGACAACAACCAGTCTAGCCAGCATCTCAATGACAGGAGAGCAGCGTGCAGCATGTTTTCTAGTGTCAGTGATTCTGCGTAGAGTCATAACAGGTAAGTGAAATGTAATTAAAAATGGAAGGAAGCACTGGCCGGAGGTGAGAACAGGTGGCACCGCGGGGGGGGGGACCTGCATTTTGTTGGGTATAAAATGGCAAGATAAAAATATACAGCAGCAATAAAAGCGATGTTCTCATGGGGAAGTTTTGCAGAAAGCTCCAGATAGAGAAATAAGAGTCTGAAAGGGAAAGGTGGAGGGTTTGTTTCCCCGAGCTGCACAAAAAAAAAAAAAGCCTGGACAATCAAGGAAATGCAAACAGGTTGTTACGATAAAGCAAAAAGTCTCGTGGGGAAACAGATTTGAAGTGGCAAATGTGCTTGCGAGGGATAAGTGTGAGCTTTTGAGAAGGAACCGCCACAACAAAGAGCAGAGGGTATGGCACTTTCTGATAGAGGAGGGCTGCCAGGGATTCCCAGTGCCAGGAGCCCGCATGCCGAAGTCCGTGCCGGGACGATATCAAGCTGCTGCCGGTGACAGCCGTAGGGGCATCCTGCTTGCTACCAGTGCGATGGGGTGATAAGCTCAGGGATCAGAGGGTGTGCGGGGGGAAAGAAATCTCCCTCTGACTCGTGGACCTCTCCAACAGTGGAGGTTTGAGGCAGCGTCTCTCGGAAGCGAAGGGGAAACGGGCTTGAGGGTGACCTTAGCAGCAAACTGTGGCGGCTTGGTTTTGGTAAATGGACACGCAGCATCAGTGAAATATTTCATCGGTGTTACAGACGGCTATCTTCACAGAAATGCATCCTCCTTTTTGCTGGGAAAGCCAAGGCTGATTTGGGCTTGAAATTTACCTAGTGGATTTACCTTTTCCTTATTAAAAAAAAAAAAAAAAAAAAGACAGGAAGCATCTTAACTTATTTAGGAAGCCAAGAGACTTGCAGTGCTAATATATAAGATGATATTTCTCTCTGACTGGGGGAGGAGAGACTCCCTTCTCCCGAGGTTATGATTCCTTGCTGCCAACCTCCAAGTGATCTTTCCTTCATGCAAATAAAATGATACAGAGTTATACCTGAGGACTCTGCTCCTGAGTGTTTTAAGCTATTCTGCCTTCCTTAGACATGTTTGGTTTGGAGTTTTTGCCTGGTTTCCTAATAAATTGTGACCCTATTGTCTTATGTCACTCAGATTTAATACAAAATTACTGAAGGCACCTGCATATTTCTGTCCCATAAAATGTCTTCAAGCAGGAGAATACTAATTCTTCATATGATGATAGCTCAGATCTTCTGAACCTACTCCCTGATTATTTCTGTAGCAGCTCACTAATTACCATTCTGGTGGTTTTTTGTTGCTGTTCAGTAAGACAAGGTTGATAAGAAGCTGCTTTTACGGATACATAAACTGAAAACAGACTATTTCAGTATAATTCGATTGAAAATCCAAGCAATCGAGAGCCAGAAATCTGTAGGATTCGTTCCTGCCACAAATAACATTCAGACTAGGTTTAAACTGTAAGACACCAGGGAAGGAAAATGTCTCCCTGCATGTTTGCAAAATACCTACTCCGGTGCAAACCATGTCTTGACAGAAGTCTTTGATCTCTATCAGAGTGCAAATGACTAAAAATTAAACATGAGGAAGAGCATCGGGGAAAAGTATTCAGCACAAGCTAGGCAAGGGGGAATCTTTTTCTTCTTCATTTGAAATGTCATTTTAAATTCTCCCTTGTAGACTGATACTAGGTCCCGATCCTGTTTTGTCCTTCTCCGGTACCTGCAAGAGGAGATCAGCAGCAAAAATTAGATTAAATTATGTTGAGTGGGTCTAAGTCCTCCGACTCTTGGGCATCTACCCACCCGTGCAGGGCAGCCATGGTGGGCATCATGTGGGGCTGTGCCTGAGTCCCCTGCCCTGCGTTGCAAGCAGGAATCAGCTTCAATGGGGGTCTCCAGCAATTAATGAATGTATAAATAAAGAAGATTACAGGGAAAAGCTAGAAAGGACCTTTGATATCTGGGAAATAAATTGGGCTTAATCCCCAACAGATTTAACACTTGGTGGTCACAAGCGGTCCTTTGCTATAGCTACACAAGCATCTCAGCTTATCATGTGTAAATCCCCCTTTTGATAGCAAGCTGATGAAAATACTGGTTGAATATTTTAATAACCCATTCCTCCCTGCTCTGACAAGGCTCTGATGAGAATAAAACAGTGTTATATAGGTGAGGGGCGGCAGGTGAGCACTTTATTCCCTGCCAACTCCAGCTTCTACCCCGGTTTTCAAAAGCAGCAGTGCCCAAATGTCCTGATTTACATTTAAATCTTTCAGTAATTTGTATATATTCTCAACTTGGAACAGTGCACATGATTCCAGCTTGGCCCATTTATATATTTTGGCAGACTTGTAGTGTTAAATAATAATTTTAAACATTTCAATTAACACATTTCTCCATTTTCTGTTCTAAGAAATATGAACAAATGAGCATATTTGAAGAACGAAGAACAGAAGTCTGTTTATGCTGAGAGCTTTCAGCTTCTAGACCCATTCTAAGGTCCCATAAAAATATAACCATTTAAAAGTTTTGTGAGATTCACTTATTTAATATTAAGCTCACGATTCCTTTACTAGATATAGCTTCTCACCTCCTTGCCAGCTGGGGGTCTTGAAGATCATGGGTTTTTTGCCCCCTTGCCCCCCATCCATGTGCAAGACCACATTTGGGAGGCAGAAAATCAGCACAGTCCCATCAGCATGGGCTGCATACTCTTGCAGAGGAACAAGACACACTGGCACAGCAGAGCCCTGCACAGATGTGCCGCAGCAAACCCATCATACCAGCTTGGTTTGGGTATTTCTGATGCTTGGGGGTGTGGAGGCAGCCCCTTGGTTTCACACGATATGATTTCCCATGTTCCTTCATGTCAAAGTACTGGGCACAATACTTTATAAAATCCTGTAGAAAATTAAAACATCATTTAAAAGGCATATAACAAAAGCTTGTTGGGGCGGCATTTATCTCTTCATTATTACAGGTCTACTTCTGTAGCTTCTGAGGTTTTCATTTTTAATGAAATGTGAAAAAACAATAGCAGCTTTTAGGTGTTAAATGCTGCTATTAGCCCCTGGCTGGCAATGAGAGCTTTGCAGGACGATTTGTTCCGTACTTCAAACTGCCACAACATTTCATATCACACAGCAGATTCGAACCAAATCAATGTAAGGGGTGGGGGAGGGGGGCTGCTAATGGGAGAATTCAGACCTCGGTCTCGATAGGAAATAACCGTAGTGAGGTTTGTGCCCTACATTCTGGTGTTACCATTCTCAGACAACTATGCTGCAATGGTTAAACTTTCTGGTGCAGGAGAGCACAGGTAACCTCGAGGAGAGCACAGGGTGTAAAACGAACTCTCTTGCTGATAGCCATCTGGAGATCACAGACTTCAGCTCACTCCGACTTATTTTTAGGCACCAAGCTTCATAGTCTTTAAGGGCAAAGAGAGGGGAGTAAAAATAGGCCAATTAGTATAATTTCTAAAAAAAAAAAAGAAAAAGAAAAAAAACCCCTTAAAGATCTTGAGCAATTGCAAAGGTGACTTTAAAATTTAAGAGGAATGAAAAACAAATGGGCTGGGTAGGAAATTTGGGGCCTCTAAGATCGCTTAGCCAATAAATTGCCTTTTTTATTTGAGAATCTTTGAAGTATCCTCCCTGGAGGGACTATCTTAAAGCTAGCTCTAGTTAGTAGCACTGGATTCTTAATGGCTTCCGAATGTACCTTCCCTCTTTTCTGATCTTACCAGAGCTTCTTACCTTTCCCTCTTGTTTTGTTACATGTTTGCTCTGTGTTTGAAGAGAAAACTTACTTTTTTTGTGTAATCACAAGGTGATGTGTGACATTATTTCAGACTTGCCATGGTCTGCTCCCGGTTTGTCACACAGGCTCATGTTAGTTTGTCTGCAGCGATAGGAGTTTTAGGAAAAGATTTCAGTCCTGCTTGGAAATCTCTGTGTCATCAACTCGTTGGACATCTGGTTTCAATTTACAGTGTATCTGCCTGAGGGTACATATCACCCCCAGAGTAAATAATAATAATAATGTTAATAATAATAACAATATCTATAATATAGTAATAATAGATGTAAATGAAGTACATGTTCTTGAGTTTCCAATGTGGGAGAAAACAAATTAGAAAATGAATTGCCTGGAGGTTTACATTTACATTGCACGGATGGTTTACATTTTAAGCAACATGAAAACAGACTGCCTTCAAGGAAGACCACGAATATTTTGAGAAGATTTATTTAAACTGAAGATTTGGGTTCATTTTAAAGCCAGATGAACTCTATATATAATAAACATGCTAGATTAAGTAATTCAGCTAAGTACCAACCTTGGGTCGAATCATAGGAGTAAAATCTATATTTAAAATCTGGGTAAATGTCTGCAATGCAATGGGGAAGCAAAATGTCTTCTGAAGCTAATTTACTAACGAAGGTTAAAAGATGATGGCTGAATGAAATTGCCTGTTTGGGGGAATTTTTAGACCCTCTAGTATTCTCTCTTGAGTCTATTTCATAGAAAGAGAAAGCTTTCATGGAAAAAAATACCAACTTGAATAAAGCTTTTATGGGAAGGGAGGTAGTGAGAAATTAGCAAAGACACCAGTGATCATCAGTTTGCTCTCATATTCTACTAATGAATCTTCAGCTTTATTCCAAAAAAGACAAGCAAGGACAGCCCCACTACAGCCTCCATGAGAGTCTGATGACTGCAGCTTTCACCCAGCTGTCAGAAGTGCGGGTTGAAGCTGCTCCTCCAAAGCAGACACAGTTGCAACTTGAACCTCCGGGTCTCATCTCCTGGGCCCTGACGACGCGGCTATTAAATATTCAGGCGTGTGTTTCCCTTCCCCTTGTTTTTCACAGAGAACCTCGAGAGGTCTCAAGGTCCCCTTCTTGCAGACCATGACGTAGAAACCACACAAGTATAATGCTCGATTCGCAGCAAGAAGGAGAGAGCAGCAGAAACTGCAACAGCAGCTCTTCCGTTGCTGCAGGTCCTTGGGAGTCACTGTGGGGGGTGAACAGCACAAAGGCTAGCAAAGAACAGATGCCTTGGGTGTTCCAGCTTAGGGGGGTGGGCATTGCCTTAGAAGATGGTCAGGAAAAGTAATAACCGGGTGGCACAAGATGCTGCTTCTCAGAACAGCTCCTCTCCTGTGGGACACAAGTTGGTCCATGAAGTAGGACCCTAAGTGGCATGGTGATCATTGCATGAATTAGCAAGATTTGGTTTATATGCAGTCTGCACCTAGAGGTGTGCACATATAAAAGGAAAATAAAATAAAATAAAATGCTTACTTCCATAAAAATATACTAAAGGGAAAATTTAGGAGAGGAAATAAACTCAGAATATGCTTAAAGAAATACTGACAGAACCATGGATAGTGTTCGCATTTCACTGCCAAGTAAAATTACAGGCCTTGAAAGCGACCAGGGAAGAAACAGTTTAAATCCAAATTGCAAAAATCTACTCAAGATAAAGAAAATATAATTTGAAAATTAAGCCTATCCCAAATGAGGCCAAGAAGGGAAAGATTCTGGAAGGTGGGAATATGGAGAGCCATCTCTGAGAACTGTAAGAAAATTAGGAAACAAGTAACCAGATCCTGAAATAAATTTTTTCATACTTGGGAATAGATCGCTTTCAAAAATGAAAACAGTAACTATAGAAGAGGAATGAGAACCAGAATAACACTTGAGGTCATTTTCCATCAGACTGAAAGATTGATAGCTACATTGCCTTGTTCCTGTACACATCATGAAGTTTAGACATCAGCAGAGACAAAATACCTGAAAACAGAGGACATAAACAACAATAAAAATAAGTAATGTCCTTGATCCAATCAAATATTTAATTGGCTTTGGAGAAAATATGTTCAAACATTAACTCTCTAAGAAATTATGCAAATGTCTTCTGGAAATGAAACATGTAGCAGATGTGCTCTAAGTGAATGTAGCACTTTGCCAGATAGCTAGTTTATAATGCCTAGTTTAAGCATACCCAAAAAAGCTACAAAGATAATGTTGGGCACCTTGAACTAGTTGATCTTCAAGAAAAGCACAGGAGGACATAAATGCAAATACATGGGTTTCAATCCCACTATGAGAACATAACCCTTGTAAAAATTCATTTATTTACTGTACTCTAGCAAAGGCTTTTACACAGACTTAAACAAGAGGCGATGCTGGAAGAATGGTAGACCTCTTTTCTCTAGGCCTTAAAAAGGTTCTTGGCAAAGTCCATCACAAAACCCAGTTAAAGACACCAATAAATTTGGATTACAGCTTTGTGTGTAACTGAGAACTGCAGACAGGATCATGGAGGAGATGTAAAGGTCCCAGTCTTACCATGCCATGGTTCTGGAATGGGACCAGAGTTGTGAGGAAGGGCTGATGCTACTCACGTGATGAAAAATGAAATTAGGCAGCCAGCCCTGGCAGAGAGGTGTAGGAGTGCCTTTATAGTGGATGAGGACATCAGACAGTATTCTGTCAAATTCCACTTATTTATGAATTCATTTTACTCTAGATGGTACAAATATGTGTCCACTTTTCTGGAATCTGAATTTCTTGTGAATTTCTGAAGGAAATTATTTAGGCATCACTGTGGATGGCTCAGTAGACATCTGCTTGAATTCAATATGAAGCAGCAGTCAAAATTGTAAATTAGATGTTAGGCTGCATTAAGAAGTGAATGGCTATAATACAGAAAATATGGTACCATTTATGAATCTGTGAAAAAGGCCTGGAGACTGCTTTCAGTTTCTTCTCTTGATCTCAAAGAAAGAAAAAGAAAGAAAAAACAGAAGTTTCAGGTGGCAGCAAAGGATCATAAGAATTACAATGAGGAAACATTTAAAATTGGGGTCTGTGGAAAAGAAGCTTTAATTTATAAAGAGGAAAAAACAAGCACACAGGTAAAGGCAGAAACACAGACTGTAATGGAAGCTCATGATGAAAATCAGATATTCTCAAATTACTCTTTTCTGCAGAAGCATTTCTATGGCATTTGAAAGCAAGGCATTTTTACTCAAGAAATGCAAAATCTAATAATTCTACTTTATATTAGAGATTGGCTGGAGCTGCTGATATGAGGTCTGGTATTTCAAATGTTCCTGGTCATTCAGTGTTTGCAACAAAAAGCAATGTTTCAGGACAACTTCGATTCTTCTTACTTTTAACACTTCAAGTTTCTAGGGACATTCGCAAAAGGCTGATTTGTATAAGTTCAAAAACTCTCTTTAATTAAAAAGCCATCTTTGTGAATGCAAATGAATACATCAAAAACTCTCAGAAGTCCACACAACTAATAATTAATCTAGATTTCAAGGACTCTCTAACACTATTACATCATTAATACCTCCCTCATTCAAGAATGGGCATCCTTCTAGCAATTAAAAGAAAAATTTAGAAGATAATTAGACACAATTCTCATCACAATGTTTTACACAGGTATATGACTTTGAAATTAGGTCAAGGGAGGGAGGGGAAATGGTGATTCATTACAGAGGCTCCAAGAAGCAGAATTACCTCATCATAACTTGTAAGTAATCTGTTTTTCTAAGTTGTCACTGTAACAAACAAGCATTGTTAATAAATTAGGAAGCCAGGGAACACCTTACAGTGTATGGACAAACTGGGCGAATTCTGACATCTGTCTTTATCAAGAAAGTGCCAATAAAATTGCTGAGAAGTTCATATGTTACAAAATACGCAGAATATACATTGCTTACATACTGTGGTGATGGGTTGTATAGAACAGCTGAATGCTTCTTAAATGTCTCATTTGCACAACAGCAATTACAGAATAAACCTTGGATACCAGAGCAATTATGTCAAAATATATCAAAGTCCTTGCACTCCCTGAAATAATAGGGGAAGGGATAGATGTAATTTATTTTAATGGACCTGCAGAGGTAATAAAGAATTGCTTCATGTCATTCTTCACAGATTTAGATCTTTATGATAAGGTTTTTATGAAATGGAATATATAACCCAAATAAAGTGAAACCAGATTTAATGAAATTGCCTGTCAATAGCACTTTCACAAGTTTGGGTTTTTTCCTTCAGTATGGGCTTACCTGTTCTTAAAACCACTTGCTGAAGTTCATGCAGCCTTATAGTGATGGCAATAATAGCTACTGCAGCCAGATCATTCTCTGAGCGATCAAAAGTTATTTTCTCTGATAGTATGGTCGGCTGGAAGATATATCCAACAGCCCAGGCTGGTCCTGGGAGTACTGGTATCACAATTCTGCTACCAGTTTTGTTACTGACTTGCTGTTTGACCTTAGATGTGACACATGAGCTAGTATTAAATAGGTGTAAGGAGCACCAAGAACATAGAGTTTCTTACAGCTTTAATTAATGTCTACAAAGAGCTTGAAAAAACACCTGATGAAGCCTGCTAGGCCTCCTAGAAATCCAAAGTATTATGGATTAAATAGTCTGACATTTTTATAATATGCAAACAAAGGGGAATCACATAGATAACAAAATTTAATTTATATTTGTAATATCTTTTCATCATAAAGATCATTTAACTTTAAATATTCGTATTTTTTAAAGTAAAAATGGTTCTAAGTTTTTTTTATGTATACAATATGGATTATACTGTGTGTCTAAACATCTATTTACTGCACCATGCCATTTTATTTGTGAACATCACATCGTAATTTGGAGGGAAACAATTCATTCCCTGATCTGAAAGAGCAGGTTTAAAACCTTTTTCTATACTCCACTTGCATGGTCATCCCGCTTAGCACTTAAAGAGATTTCAGCAGTAACTTGATAGGGCATTTTTAGTATGAGCAGCTCAAAGATCGGTAGGGCAACCTAGCATGTGACAAGATGAATATTGTATCTGTTAGTGCTGAGTGTCTCATTTCCTAGGGCTGAAAGCAAAACTGTTTCTGATACAGTGCTGAAAAATCTTTTTAAATCTCTGTTGTGATCTGGTCTAGATTGCAGTGAGGTCAATGGGAGGATTCCCAAGTGACTGACTGGGTCTGAGTCCTTGGTAGCAAAAAGCTAAAACCTCCAAAGCCACAAGGAGACCTGAAGAATCATTCTCCCCAGGTTCACTCTCAGAGTTGCATTTGCGGGTGAGCAGTTTCATTTATCAAACTGGAATTTTGCTACAAGCTCCCAGTACATCTGTGCACTGGTCTTAAGAAGTCTTGCAAAGCCAAAGACTTACTCCAGCATCAAGAGCTTCAACAACAAATGTGGACAAGCCACACTGATGCTAAAAACCAGCAAATTCCATGCAGCCTGGGTCCTCATACAACAACCTCTGCCTCTTCTCATGCTCTCAGAGGCACCACCGCTGTGCCCACTAGCAGTTGTGCAGGTGCTCGTGTTGGAGCAGTTACCACCTGCAGAAGACCACTCTGTCACACCTGCCACCATCTGTCGTTAAGCTAAAAAGATGCCAGAGGAATTTCTTCCTTGGTGCAGATTGTCTCAAGCACACAGGCGCTGATGATGGCAATATCAATTTGAGTCTCTCCTGTCTCTCAAACCACACCCTCCACAGCCTTCCCAGGGAGAATGCTTGCAGACCACACTTCACCTGATGTATTTCCAAACACTTGGCAAAAACTGGCTAGTTAACCTTCTGAAAAACTTGTAAGAAAACTTTCATTCCTCTCTTTTAAGAACCAGTGCCATTGCCCCAAAATGAGTTTGCAGAGTGATATCTCTAGTACTGTTTTCCCTACTCCTTATCCTTCTGCCCTTCATCTCTGATGTGCCCTCTAGGAGCTCCTCTAGCACATCAGAGTCAAAAAGCTTAATAAACCTCTGTTCCTGATCTTCTGCTCCTGACAGGACAGCACATGTGGGCAAGTCACCTATACCAGACATGCAAAGATGAAGCTAGATGGACCAAACATACATGATTTCTGATGATTGCTCCTTTTGTCTATTTTTGTTTTAGGGATTCTCTATTGAAGAGCATTAACGTTAAGGATAATAACTTTAGAGAAAGCACAGGGAGTCACATGGGGCAGGTTGGTGATGCCTCTTGCTCAGAACTCAGCAGGCATCCAAGTTGTTAGGCTGTATGAGCAAAGACATTGAAACAATTCCAAGTTTCTGGGAGTAATAATTGTCCTGTACTTAAAACAGTTAATACAAGTAGCATCAAAGCTCCTTTATGGAACTAAACAGCTGAAACAACAGCAATCTCCATCCCAAATACAGTCAGGTTTTACGACCCAGAGGAAAGGCAAGATCTGGAGAGGATTTCACTGACATTGTTCATGAGTACTTTGCGTCTGCATGAGATGAAGGAAATACCAGAGCAGCTGGAGAAGAGGAAAACAGCAGCCTCAGAAGCATGTTAGTGTCCAGAGAACAAGCCAACAGAGAGAGTGTTTAGGACCAGCCCTGGCTCAATGAGGTGATGGAGAGGTTGTTGTTGGCTAGACAAAATGTTATTGAAGCCTGAGGTGTAACAGCTGTCCTTCATTTCAGATAGCCGTAAATAAGCAGTTACAGTCACTTATGAAACTATGGCAGGCTCCAAATCAAACCTAAGAAATGTGTCATCACACAGAAAGCAAAGGTGAGTGCTTGGCCATTCAGGAATATGAATTGTGCAGGTAGAAAGATCTGGTAGGGTAAGGAGAGGGAACCAGAAGTCAAGCACAAAGTTGAGAAAGAGGAAGAAAGATTATTTACCAGAGTTTGAGGTGTGAGCTTGAGGTCTACACTAAGGAAATATCTCATAGTGTTTTATTTCTTCTTGTTCAGGAAAACTAGATTTTTTCAGCCTTCAAAATATGAAAATTTAAATGGAAGATGCTCCCAGCCCCGTTCAGTTTTTCCTTCTCTCTAGAAAAATCTCACTTTTTAGCCAGCCTCTTGAGCCCTTAGAAGGAGCTGCGTGCATTATTCAGGGAAAGCTGGCTGTGTGCTTGTGTTCTCTCTTGCTCTTGACCCTAATAAGGTACCACTCTATGACACTGGACACAGAGACTGCAGAAATATGAATCAGCATGATATCCCACTCTGTGATATTATAGAACTGCAGAGACCCACAGGAAACTTAGAGACCCACAAGTTATTTCACATCTTCAAAGACTTCCCCCTACTTGAGAAACACAAACCTGAGGAATCTGTAGAAAGATCCCAGTGAAGTTGCTCATTAATAGCAGCAAGCAGTGCAGTCCAAAGGATAACAAAAGAAGTCCATATCTATGTTGTCCCCAAGAGATTATCTTCCTGTAGGTACAGAGACAGAGGAAAAACCTGCAGAAGACATTGCGGGAATGAAAATCTCAGCACCTTGTTGGTCCCAAGTGCTCCCCTTCAGCATATCAACCAGTGGCAAAAGTGACTTCATGATCAAAAACTTTAAATATCTTCCATTATTCTCTCCTAGGAGTCTGAGTCAGTTTGCTGGGAAGCTTCAAATGGAGTTCTGTGGGATTTGGATCAGGCATTCATGGGAAGCGCTGAGGAAAGGATCTTGGCGGTTTCAGTGTATAACCACTAGGATGGTAGTCAGAACAGCCAGGAAATGAAATGGGGTAATGATGCACCTAATAACTTACTGAAAATTCTGCAATAGGGAATAGAGCCAAAATCTCAGTAGAGATGTGAGTCTTTATTTCAAAACAGAGCAAGAAGCCTCTTGGCAAACTTCCCAAATGCAAGGTGTGCAGCTGAAAGCATTATTTCCAAACAATTCCATTCCAGAAGTACAGATTGAATGGAGATTATCACAGCTACCCCCAGGGCATGACTAACCAGGGCTGGTGAGGTAGATCAAGCTGGTGAATTGCTCTAAAGACTGACATTTCAATAGCATATTGTGTGATAGGGGCCAGATCCTCAGCTAGTGTTGGCAAGGGCAGCTATGGGGACAGCAATGGACTTGTGGCATTTTATGCCAGGGAAGAATTTGGCCCCTGGTACGCATGCAGAGGTGATTCATAGTTTAATACCAGGTAATTCATAGTTTAATACCAGGTAACACGAGGCACTGTCAGAAAGACTTTAAACTAATATACTGCGATAATCTAATCTCATTGTCTCAAATACAAACCACTTCATCAACCTCAGATTAAGTCAGTATGGGCTACATCTTCCCAGGCCTTTAAGAGGAAAAATGCAGCAATTTACCATCTGGTTATAATGTAAGGGTCACGTGGAAAGAACAAAAGTCTCTCAATATATTTTTTTTTCTATTCTAAAAGTTTTGGGAAATAATGCTACTGTCAAGAACTATTTGTAAGAAAGGTTTAATGAAGGGGTATAAGGAAATAGTCATTATTCCTCAGTTCAGTAAACTTACAGAGTTTGCAAAATAGGGTAAAAGTTTTGCCAGAATCCCAGGATATCTGGCCTCTTCCTTTTGTGCAGTCCTACGTGGCATAAGAATCCCTGTCCTCCCAACTTCATTAACTAAAATTTTGGGGTGACTTTCACATCTTAAAAGTTTTCTCAGATTGTAGTCAGATAGTGAAGAGTTACTTTTCTCTATCACTGTGAAAGTCATATTTTTGGAGGCCAATGCTAACTCAGGTGGTTGTTGCTGGAGATTTCTGGTTTGAAGACATCCAGAGCACACTATCGCAATACAGTATTTCAAACTCTTTCTGCTAAGCTCCTAAACAAGCTAGATAACAGCCATAAAATTAATAAAAATAGCTGGAAAAGGAGTAAAATAGGATATTCTTCAGGTGGTTAACACAAAGTAATGTGTAGGTTTTGCTTAGACAACAGGAAAAGCCTTCTTAATAGTTATCTAAGTTTATCAAATCAAAAAATCACTCCTCTCTTACCTTGGACATATCTGTAACCAAATTTGAAAAAATTCAAAGCAACCACGACAATGGCTGTTGATAAGATTTTTAGGGAGATCCCATATTCCACCAAAGCTAATGAGTGCCCTTTGCTTGATCTCACTTGGCTTTGGGATGCTCCACTTACCTTTTAATCAAAATCTTGTAGTCATAATTGAGCTGTCTTGGCATTAGAAGCATTAAAGGTGTGTCAAGACACTCTCCTACTAATCCAGGAAGGGACAGTCTTTTCTGAATCCCAGAGACACTTAATGGTTTATGGGACATGACTTTACTCTAGGTGTCATCTTTTAAATAGCAAGTAAAATTAAGGTCTGGCCATTTGTGATTATAAAAGATCATTAATTTCATTAAGAATTGAGGTGCTCAATTCCCTTGCATCTAATTGAATTGTGCTTAAGTTACATTTCTTTGTTTTTCTATTATTTCCCGCAAAAGAGTGATTTAGTCTGATATTTAACCTGGAGATTAAACGACAGGGCATAAAATGGACAGAGGTATAAAATGGACAGAGTCACATACATGTCTTACACAGCACTGTTTTTTTAAGCATTTCTTTGAATTCCTTGTTTCTCTGTGAATATACCAGTTTAATCACGTGTGACATGATATAGGTTATACTATATATATGTGCATATACCACTATGTAGGTAATGTATAACTCATCATACATCAAGAAGACAGGACATCTAGAGTAGGTCCAGTCTGTGCTAGTCATGTTGATAGGTACATCCATTTTGTTCTTTGAAACAGCCACACAACAAACCATCCAAACTGAAACAGAATCTAAGTCTAAGGGACATGGTATCAAAAAAATAATATATATGTACTTACTACAGTCATAATTAAATATCTCAGATAATATGCATGTTTTCTCAGTCACAAGGAAAAAACCTTTTTGGGCACAAGAGAAAACTATCGTGAAAGATTTTTTAACATAATAAACTACTACTTCTAGGAAGCAGCGCTTACTCAGATTTGTTCCATTTTTGAACTTGTAACCTTTGTAGCGATGAATGCAGTGATATATAACAGACTGATCTGGCAACCCTAACTCATGTGAGTCAAAGGGACTACTTGCAATAGTGAAGACTGCTTGTTCAGGGCCTTGGTGCCTCAATTTAGTAACCTGAGGAGAATGTCCTTTATATTCCATCTAGGGAAATGCAGAGTATGTGCAGGTGTGCTCTTCCAGGATGAAAAAAGCAGTAAATAATTCTGACAAGATAAAGCCAGAGATAAAATTGTGAGTTCTCCTCTGATTTGTGCAGTTATTAGATATCTTAATTTTATCATGGAAAGCATTGAATATGTAAGCATACTCTGTTTTTAATTGCAGGTTAACTGATTGTACTGTCTTTGACATATAAAAAAAATGTGGAAGGCAAATGTATTCAATTATCTGCAGAATTAGTAAAAGGGTTTAGACTTGAGGCTGAATTCTATCTTGTTACGTGTTTAAACTGTTTCTGTCTCTGATTACCAAGAACCTTTCTATGTTTGGAGTGACTAAATCACTCACAATCAATTTGTCATCCAAATTTTGAACTCCTTCCTCAACGCAGACTCTAAGAAATCAAGATGAGGTTTGATAGAATGATAACTGAATAAAGACAGCGTACAAAGAGTTTGTCACAGGATTTATTCCCATCTGAAGCAATACCTGTAAGAAGAGCCTTTAATATCTTTAATATACAGGTACATCAGATTTCATGTAAATTAAGGTGAAATGTGCCAATTTACTTATGTAGAGGAGTAAAATTGCATTTATTACCAGATAGGTGATTAGAATATACCCAGCCTTCGACGGTGATAGCCTTAAGCACATTCATAACAGTACCCTTTTCTACTCAAGGAGAAACATGTTTTCTTCAGTTATTTCCATGCAACAAGCACTCTGCTACACTACATTTCAAGAAGACAGTTTGGGATCTGGCAGCTGTCATGGTGCTCATAGTAAATCTGGCATATAATAGCACTGAGATCATTACTGTGAGTGAATGTCTCCATTGATACTGCAAGTTGGAGAAGCTCGTGGATCTATACCACAAGTCAAGTAAGGAGCAAGGAAGACTCGACCATAGGAAGGAGACATGGGTGATCATGGGTGTTTGCATGCCCATAATCCTAAACAAATTTCAGTTTTACTTCCAGTGACTGCAACCAAGACTGGAGATGGTTATTATAAAGCATAGACCTTAGAAAGTGGATTGCAACATGCCTGTTTATAGTATTTACAAACAGATCTGATTTCAGCTTGCTTGCTTTCCTAGGCTATCCCACAAAGCACTTAATGCCTGTGATGACGAGTTACTCTCAGGAGCTGTCTGCCTGCTTTCAGCAGGGCTGTCGCTCAGTGCAGTTCACTCTGCTAGCACGTATCATCAAGGCAGCTTTCACTAGCATATGACTTGGTTGCTGTGAGGTTGCAGTACGTCTCGTAACTATTTCATTTTTCTCAAAACAATTAATAATGTGTTTCCAGGTGTCTCACTGATTGCACTCCTGTAAGGTTGCAGGATTAGATTCCCGTTAGTCTTCACATGAAACTTCATATTCTTCAGATATTCCACTTCCATGCCTGTTTGGATTGTGTGAGTACTCTGGTAGTATTCATAAGCAAATATAATTGTAATTTAGGCCTCCTCTCGTCATTGATGCATGAAAGATTTACAAGCATTAATAGGAGTTAGGATGTAAATCCCTTGCTCGACAATAGCAGAGAATAACCCCCTTCATATAGATTCTGATGACCTATGAACTAAGGGTCAAGTGGGCCGTGCTACAAATTATCTGACAGCAACAGATGCTGAAGTCTTGGGAGGTGGGAAAAAAAAAATAACAAAAAACTGAGGACGAGGAAATGCTCGGTGCATTTTCACAAAGAAAAAGCAACGGTAGCTATTCCTATAACTTCATGCATCAGCCAGTGACATAGCCACAAATTACAAAGAAGCAAAACAAAGATTCCTTCTTGCCTGGCAGCAAACTTGCTGCTTCCTCCAAAAATATACAAAAGCAGCTCCAAAATAAATAGTCATTACAATTAATTACCTACCCAAACCAAGGGCTGCACAATAAATCTTTAACGTTTTCAAGTGCGTTTTCAGTATAAGGGAAAGTTTGGACAGCCAAGCAGCAGAAACCACAAAGTATGTCAATTCCACAAATAAATTATGTTTTCATAACTCCGAGATAATCAGATTAGTTCTCCACTCCTTTGCCTCAAGTTTTATACCTGTCTAACTCCATTGATTTCAATAGGGTTTTAATGTACACCACATCAGGTCTGTATCAGTCCTACATCAGTTGTAAATTGATCTACACCAGTTGTAAGTCAGGGGAGGATTGCACCCAGTGTAATAGTTCACAGGCCTTACAGTCTGTTTTCACATCTGCCTTCGTATTTTATTTTGAAATCTCCTGTTATTACTTTTGGCTGTTGTAGGTTTTCTCTGTTAGCCCAGAGGTCTGCAAGGGTCCCGTGCACACAGGGAAGAGGCACGGGTCTGCACACCACTTCAGCTTTTACTTTCTAACTTCATTAAATGCATTTTCATTTTTTGAACTGGACGTTGGTTTTGCTCAGAGAGGGACAAACATCCCAACCACTGTAAAGGTTTTGTAAAGGTTTTCACACCTGTGAAAAGTTGTGGATGACCTGTCTGTGGGAACAAGGCTTGACATCAAAGGAAGCCCAGACAAAATTCCTGGTGGACTTTGGTGTGTACTGGGACAAGAGTGGAAAGGAAGAGAAGGAAAGAGTAAGCATCATTTCCAAAACACATTTTACATGTTACCACCCTCACTGGGGTGAGGAATGACTCCAGCACATGCAATTTACTTAACACAACATGACCCATTTCAGATTTTAATTGGGTGAAATGACTTTGAATAAGCTGATTGAACCAGGCCCATCATAACCATTGATTCACAGAACCAATGCCTTAAACAACAGACAGTGTTTACATCTATTCCACAATTTTTTGAAAAACTGATCATCAGTGAAGCAAAGAGCAGCATGATAAGACATTGAAAAGATGCAAGGAGCCATTGGTTCTCATTTATTTGAAGACGATTCATTTGGCAGAAACTTTCCATGTGTCCTGGTTCTGGCCAGGCCAGAGTTACCTCCCCAGGCAGCCAGCACAGGTGAGCTGAGTTAGCCTGGGCTGTTTCCACCCCACCTGACATCACTTCCCCATAAAAGGGGCTGGTTAGGGAGGTGTGCCCTGGTGCTTCCAGGGCTGGCTGAGTGTGGTGGGTGCATTGGGTTAGTCCTTGTGTGGTGTAGTCCTCTGTCCAATCATGGAGTTGATAAGGTACTCTGTGTTATCACTGGGTATGAGTGAAATTTGCAGGTTATTGTTCCCTTTTCACAGTGATTTTTGTCAGTAAACTGTCCTTATCCCAACCCATGGAGGCTCTGCCTGCTTCTCCTCTGGGAGTGAGTGAGCAGTGTGTGGTGCTCAGCCACTGCCTGCGGCTGAACCACTGCAATGTGAAGTTGTAGATGGAGAAGAAGGATCTAGATCCTGAGCCACCATCTGATCAGTGAAGCTCAGTAGCATTTGTTATTGGCATCTAAACACTTTCCTTTGTGCTTGCAAACCCCTGTGCAGGGAATTTGAACAATATGACCCCAATAGATGTCCCTTCCTCTCAAACTCTTTAAGTCTGCAATTATATTAACTCAGGTTTGGGTGTGAGACTGTTTTGTCAATCCTGAAACAAACACCTCTGTTCATGCTATGTTAAATACAGTGTTAATTAAAAGATCATAATCATTTCTTCCCCTTTTCCCACAGAACCTTTAGACAAGAGGAGGCGGTCCATGCCTGCCCTTTGTGTAATTTATGTAGGTAACTGAGGGGATGCCTATCTTGCCTGGGTATTGTTCAGAATCATAGTTTATCGGCCAGGATTACGAGCACAGCAGAGACACTACTCTGGGATGGGGCAGAGGTATAAACTGGTGTGTAGAATGCACCATAGGGGATAACAGGGCAGAACAAGGAGGATACTGGAGAAAACACTGAATGATGGAAAACCCTTCACGAGTTTTTAGAGAGAAAATGAATGCCTGTCATTAAATCTGTTTGCAGACATCTATGCAACAACTGAAGATGTCATCTTCCATTTCATTTTAGCCTTTTTGTTCTCGAGGCTGCCATCAGCCTTGTTTTCCCTGCAGATGCTTTTGAAAACAAGATGCCAGATCTCAAGGGGCTCTCTGGTTTAGAACAAAATTTACAAATAAATGAAGGACTGTAAAATATTTCAGTGGAAGGGAAATGAATAAATTACAGTGGCTCTGACCTGCTACTGTATTTTGTTTGTATTTGTTCAGAGATTACTGGTGGGGAAAGCTGGAAATTATTCTGTGCAGCCATTATGTTTTATGCACGATAACACACATTTAAAATTATGCCATCATCTTTCTTGTACTAATGTGGGGTTAATTGAAAGGCCCATTTTTCTTCTGTTTTCAAGAGGGATTTATAAAGATCTGCACTGGGTGTTGCTGGAAGCTTGAATGACAGGTTTCAGTTTTCATAGCTCTTAAGTTCTGTGCTCACCCTGGAAAACATGCTGGTAGCCTATGTTGTGTCTGCATCTACAGCAGGTGGTTGTGTGGCAGAAGAAGGTCCTCAAGCTGGGAGAGTCTTTACAAAGGTGTTTCATATGTTGTGCGCATTTACAGATACTGAGGAGAACAGAGCAGGAGCAGCTAATGAATCACCCTCAGTTCTGTGTGCTATAACATGGGTGTTCAAAAGCTGCTGGCCATGTTCGCTTAAACAATTTCAGTACAACCTGAAATGATATTGCTTCCATATAGTTTGGCAGAAACAGCCATTTGATTGTAAATACATTGTGTATTACACTCTTCCAGGGTTTTATGGGTTGCAGAGTGTGAACATGACTTTGGTTTGTTCTTTGTTTTCAAGGAAGTAAATAAATCTCAGCTGATTAAAACTGTAGAAGTCCCAATCCAGAGCAAACCCACTGATACTTGAAGTGATCAGTAAAAACATCCCTGCTTTGAACAACTGAAAAAGTTTCAGGAATTATATGTATGTCTCCTCTGACACAAACACTTGTTTGTTGTGGAATAACATCTACTGAATTCCATAGAATTTGAACCGAACATTTTATTCAGTACAGTGTAAATAGCAGCAGCATCATACAACGTGACCCTTCATGTTTTCAGTGACCTATGAAATGTATATCTTCAGTGGAAATGGAAAAAGTGGATAGCAAGGAATATGCCAGTCACAGTTTATTGGAGTACTGGTTAGAAATGAGCCAGCTGGGAGTTACCATCTAAATACCTGTATGTATGCATGAATATAGATACATGTGTGAATGTATATTTATGTATTGACTACATAAACACATGTAAGCATGCCTGTATAAAAATATACAAGTATGTGTTTGAAAGCAGATGCATGTGTAGAAACAAAATATATTGAAAAAGAAATCAAAGTAACCTGAATGCTATTTGGAATTAAGGAGAATCTGGGAAAAACTAATCTGTTAGGAGGAAATAAAAAGAACAAGAGAAATGGTTCCGTTTCTACGCTAACAGAACACAAACAGAATCACATAAATTGATCAAAAAATAAAACAGGGGGTTTGGAGAGAACACCAGGCCAAATTCAATTCATTTGGTTCTTTTATTGAAATCCAGAGGAACTCCCTTAAGTTTGGCTAAGAATAAAATTGAGTGCTTTAAGAGCAGTTTGAGCCAGAAATAGAAACAATTTTATTAAAAAGAAAAAAAAGATGGTAGAGGCAAAATTACTAGAACATCAAGTTGCATATTGGAATGAATCTATATGAGGTTTGGTTCTCATTAGTCCTGAAAACCAGAGGCAGAGTGGACTTCTGATGTGCAGCTAGCCCTTTTCTAGCCAGAAGGCCTCCGATGTGAAAAGCAGAGCATCTGCCAAGGTCAGGACCCAACAAATTCCGTCTTTGCAAGGACAGGTGAGGTACTGAGAAAGGTTCTCCATTGCTGCCTCCCACAGAGCTGTTTCCTTTCTCTGCAGAGCAGCCAAGGGGTGCTGGAAGGCAGAACTGAGGAGATAACCCACGGCTGTGGACTGGTTTGGCTGCATGTAGCACTGGCAACCAGGTCTTGCCTTGAAGGTGTGCTGGTCTGCCTTCTTGCGTTCTTTAACGCACTTAGACATGACTAAGGAGTTGTGGCACATAACATAATCATACATGCTTCCATACCTTACACACACTGTCAGCATAGGCTGGGACTACTTGTTGTCAGTTGCACACAGGTGAATATCAACTATGACTTGGCAAGCAAGTGTTAGCATCCTAAGGCTTAGCAAACTGCAAATCCGATCCAGTTCTTTCATCTGATGTTTGTGAGAGTTTGATGTGGCTCATTTAATGCACTCAAACCTTGCCTTTTTAAAAATATCATGCACCTCAGACAAAGAACAGCAAGCCTTGAAAGGATATCCTTTGAGAAGTTTAAAAAATTTTAAGAAAATATATTGGGAAATATATTTTAATAATTTATTAATATTTTATTATTAATAAAATATGTTTTGAATAATGTCTTGGACATCCTATTGGCCATCATTATACACACACAGTGTCCAATGACAGTAACCAGAGCATGTACCTATAAGTGAGACCCATCTAAACACTTCAAGTGATGATTAATTTTGCTGCTATTTGTAACATTTCTCTTCGCAGCTTTGACATTTCATAACATGAAGTGGAAGGTGTTTATTGTTTAGCAAGCCTTGTTAAAGAGATTAAAATGTGAAATAAGGGCTTAGGTGCTTTCATGTAGCATATACTAAGTTCAGACTGTTTTAGATCCTGTACTCTTAAATCTGCTATGCATACAGAAAAATACATATGTTTATAAAGAAGCAAAACTTTCTGTCAGTGAAAAGCCTGCCAGAAACAAGTCAGTTCAGGCAAAGATACATCTGCATACTTTGCCTAGGAGAAATATTCTTGTCACATAAAAATCCCACCATTAATCAAAAATCACATTATAGCTTCTGGAATGAAGTTTCCTTTACTACTCTTTAATAATAAGCCTAAGATAAGATAAAATTGGTCATTGTACCTTCTCTTCTGATAGAAGATAATACTAAAGTGGTATAGAAATTTGAGTTACAAGAATATATTCACCCTGTTAATAGGCTTCCATTATGTAGCCTTTACTGATTTATTCATTACACATTTTCCCCACATATAGAAAAATTTAATTGAAAGTTACTTATTACATTGTTACAAAATGTTAACTAGGAAATTTTCTTTAATCAAATGATCGTTAATGCTGGGAGAGCCAGTTGATTTCAATAGTGCATTTATTGGGAGCAAGAATAACACAAGTTTTAACAACAGAAGTTTTACAGCGCTGTTTATAATGCAAACACTTTCAGGGAGTGAACATACGCTACTGGGGAAGCATAATACTTTATTTATATTTATGACTTTTCTTAATCAAAGTTTTAATGAGATAGGAAATGCAGGCAAGGTGACTTATCAAAGGAATGACATTACCAAGGATAGTAAGCGTTTGTGAAGTCAGGCTCTGCCGTGTGCGTGTCCCACAGAAGTGGATGGAAGACAAATGTTCACACGGTCTGAGGCAGAAAAGCTGTTTGGCATCACGTTTTCCAGCAAAGAAAGCAAAAGAGGGCAAAGTATACTTGAAGCTATAACACTTTTGCACTCCTTGAAAGTGACTTTTCATCTCTCTCTGGTGTTACTGTATCCCCAAGCAATAACATCACTCATACACGGGGGAGAATGGGGGCAATTCTTCTAACTGGAACACTATCCCCTTTGCATAGGTCCGACACAAGCAGGAAAGAAAAAAAAAGAAATCTTTTGTGATGAAGACAGAAGTTCTATAGGAAAAGACACAAGAGATACTCACAGGTGGACACCCTAAAGCAAAGGACTATCTCCAGGCAGGCAGTGGTGTAAACGCACACAGCAGAGATTCCAATCCTGTCATGTGAAGCTTTTTTTTTAATTAATTTTAGCTTCTAAGTGGACATCAAAATTATCAAAAAGCATGTAGGATAGTCCCATTGCACACCAGATTTAGTTCCCTCCAGCCAGTCCACCACCCAATGGCTCCCACTGCTGCATCCGAACATTTAAAGAAGATCTGCTCTCTTGCATAGTTGCTACAGACTGACAGAAGCAGCCCCTCAATAGGGTAGATCCAGGCAGTTTCCTGAGTTTTTACGACATGTTTGCAAACATTTCCTGTGTTTAACAATAACCATAACAACGCTGTAAACATCTCTTTCATTTCTGATGGCACACTGCTCAAGAACTGTAGAAAACTGAGTCACTGGGTACATTCATAAACTCTGTGACTGGCAGAACCTAAATCTGACTCACTCAACTGCCAGTGTTTGTTTCCACAGTAAGCTTGGTGAAAGTCACAAAACCATGGAGCAGCTGGGAGCAGCTACTAGGAGTCTGAAGAAATACCTTGGGAGGTTAAGGCATGAAAATGGACAGGAAAATGGTGACTGGAAGTTCAGAGACGTTGACCTATACATGAATTTAAAATAAAGGTGGACCTCGTGCCCTTGTTACTTCCTATCAACCCTGAAGATACTGCTGTCTTTTTGTCTCTGTTAACCATTCTGAAACCACATCAAGAGTGAGATATGCACATGATATGATGATATGGACATGTGTGTTGAAATCTCCAAGCCAGTTGCCACGGCCTGTGACACAGTCACTCTGGGTCACTTCCAGTTTGAGTTGTAGCTGCAAGGATGCTCACTCATGCAGTAAAAGGCCCATACAAACCTTTTAAAAAATGGTCTTTCATCACCTGTTATGTGAGCACAGTGATACCTGGGGGCCTTTCATCACTGCAGCCAGGTGGTGTCCCCCTCATCAGCCACAGCCTTATGGAGCCATCCCCCTCTGACAATTGCAGTCTTGGCCTCCGATTTCTCAGGATATTTTACATTTCCCATGCACCCTGAGATGGATAAACCAGCCCAATTGCAATGCACAAACACAGCGTAGAAGACCCCAAGCGACTCAGGATGCAGTAGCCTCATTAACCTCCCCTCTTCCTAAGCCCACAGAAATGTGAGGAACCTTAGGAAGGGTTTACAAAAACGACACTAACACGAACTGGTTGCTACTTCGTTTTCCTTAATTTGATGGTTTCTGTCTTGAGGTCCTTGCTATAAACAAACCTGAATGGTGGTTATTTCTGAAGCAGCTCATACTCTGTGTGACTTGGCCTCTAGCCTGGAGCTCTGCTTTGCAACCAGCCCAAGGAATTACATAAGAAAACCACACATGCTCTATGATGTTACTCAATATCTGTGGAGGGTTATAATCATTTAGAGGAGCCAAATCCAGAACTGATGAGTAAGCATCATTTAGGAGGCAAAGCCTTGCTCTGAGTTACACCCATCTGAAGCCAGCGAGTTGAGTTGCAAGTCGCATTTATATTGGTGCCCCTTCAGAGCAGAAGTTAGCCCAAGGAGCCTAAGCTGGAATATTTTTAAACTCTTTCCAACCCCTTAGAGCCAAATTCTTCCTTGCCATAGACCTCTGCTGATGTCAATAGACATGTTGAGACTGTAAATCAGGCCAGAAGTTGGCCCTTGTTTGGTCCAATTACCCCGTAATAAATTCCCTGAGGACTACTTTACTGATGTGTAATTTGCATCCTTTCTCCTCTGAAATGGTGTATTTATGTTTATAGATTGAGTTAGCAGTTCTGAGGGAGGGGAAAAGCTGCCTGAATCATTTACAAATGGGAAAATCCATATATCTGAAACTCACTATGAAATATTTGCTTTTGGGCTGTAGCATTGTATACTAAGCTGCTGTCTAGAGTAAATATTTACAGCCAAGTTGCAACAAGTTCTCAGAATATGTGATTTTTCTGAGTGGAAACACTGACACATCAGGGTGTGACTTCTCCCCCCAGTAACACACGGAGTTAATTGTAGGTTTTGTAAACATTATCAAGTATAATCTTGAAATTAATTTTTAAATGTTCAGTAATGATTTTTAACCACGTATCAAGCAGCTGGTTTTGTGTCCGATTCCCAAGCTCTCAAACAGACAACTGTTTCCCTTTTAGTGACTTTGTCAGGCTTAACTTGGGATTAATTTGGCTGCAGGTGTCAGATAAGCACAGCGTATTAGCAGCAGCACCGAGAACCATGTGGACAAAATGCAGAAGCATGAAGGCACATTGGTCAAAACTTTGAAAGATTGATGGAAGTGAGTTATGCTGCTTAAATATCTTTGTCTGCCCAGAAAATATAAACTCAGAAGTGGGGTGCAAGGTACGCTGCAGCTATTATTTTTCCACGTTCCTTATTAACATAGGGAGCTGGTCGGGCTTTTTATTTTAATCACAGTTTCTCTGTTGACAAAAAAATCTGGGAAGCAACCTTCATAAATCATGCCGTGACAGCCAGCGTGGTTGGGCAGTGCTAAACACAACTGGACTCTTCTTTTTAAGCCTTTGCTTCTTAGGTCGCCTGCGTCAGCAGTGCTCTTCAACAAACATCTGCAGTTCATCTTACCGTTTGAAGAAATATATGAGTTCCTCCATTGGTGTGGTTTTTTAGCTCCAGCTTCTTGATTTGTTTGAACACCATCTGCTACATATAAAATTCAGAGAATTTGTGAAATGTGCATGCAGTGAGAAAATTTTAATTGCATTAACCTTTCTCTTATTTTTTTTGCTCAAGATAACTTTTACCTATTCGTCCTCCCCTGATACGTTAAGTAAAGCAAATAGACACCTCCAGTGTACAACCTGGTTATTTTCTTTAAGGCCTTCTATCTCTAGAATACATTAACAGTTCAGGTACAAACCCAGAGTCTATTCTTTGCAACATTCAGAAGTTATTTTGATATAGTTTTAAGTTTTGCATCTAAAAATAGCTCAGCAGTAACTATCTCTTCTGCAAAAGGTCTCCTCTCATCACTCTGCACCTCTGTGTCTATGATTTGCATTTTTAAAAATATATATTAATAATAATATTTAAAAGGGGTTAATTGTCCCTAGAATTGATTGCAAGAAGACAAGTACCTTTGCGGTGGCCATGGCGGTGGCAGGAGCCCGGTCTGAGCCGCACGTCTGTCATGGCAGGAGATTGCCACAGGGTGGTAGAAGAAGTGCGGTTCCACATCCCCACCAGCGCGGAGCAGGGAGGAAAACTTCTGAAAGGACGCAGGGAGAAGCACTTTCCAGTTAGACTAAACAGAGGTATCAAAAAATAAGGGTTAGCTCATGGTAAATCCAGATGGTTAAACATTTGACCCATATCTAATCCCTCTGCCAAGCGCGCACCAACCACCGTCCCTGCTGTCATAACGCGGCACATGCAGTTCAAATCGCTTCGGTTCCCAGAAGCAGCACACGTTTTTGGGGGAAATTAGATTTTAGAGCATGTTGCAGAAATGGAAAACATGGTCCTGACAACATGTTATGACTCCAGCCTTGAGAAGAGCACTATTAAATGTAGTAAAAGCATTCCTCGGGACCGCGGCTTGCTGCTGTTCTTTGTATTTTGTTATGATAATATCATACCAAACATCGAGCAGCGCTTTGATCTTAAAAGAGTATTTAGCTGAGACTTATTTATGGTACTTAATCATTTAATAGAAGGGAGGGGGGGTTTGTTTGCAAGAGGAGAGCCGAATCAGAAATAGAAATTCTGCCTCTTTTGTAAGCCCTGTGCACGGGGCTGACAAGTCCCATAGCGTATCGATTATGCTGGTGAAATATAAAGGGGAAGGATCAAGCGACACATATGCAAACTAAATCCTGGGTTTGTGGCAATTACGGTAATGCCACCGATGCTCAGATTTACCTTCTCCTTTTTGTTAAGGATATTTGTTAATATCAGAGACACCTTGATGAAAATAAAAAAATAAATTTAAAAAAAAATAAACTAAACTATTAAAGTAGAAAACATAGCATGTGTTTCATATAAATATAATACATAACTCCCAAATACCTTCATGGTTCGTGCTAGGATGAATGTAGTTATATCCAACTAACAGATGAGGATGTGAGAGGAATATTGGGCTCCGAGACCTTCGGGGTATGGAACAAACTACATATTCAAAAATGGGCAAGGTTTATGTTATATGGTATCATGTTTTAAACAGTTCATAAAAGAAGCCAAGTGACAACAGAACAGTATGGATGATATAAAATAATGTAAACCTTCCTTCAAATATCAAGCGATATTTTTTTTCCTGCCTCAACTCACTTTCCGCAATAGAGTGAAAAATCCATAGAGAATAAAACCAGTGATCCCTTTGAGCAAGGATACAAATTTACCTAGATATGTCAACCACACAGATTTATGGGACAAGGAGTTTTTCACCCTGAAGAAAGAAGCTTTCTTGTCAGTCATCTATAAAAAAAAAAAAAGAAAAAGCTGAAAAATAAAGCTCTCAGAGTTATTTCTGTGTTTCAGGAATTGAAAGAAATTTCTGTTAGGTGATACGGGGGTTTTTTTATGGTTTTTTTTTTCTTTAAGCTTTCCCATAGCCATGGAATAGGTCTCTTCATGGATGTATAAGAAACACTTGTGTTGTGCTGCTATTAATGGTATGATTTGTTAGTGTACTTTTATGTATGGGGTGTCTGCATCTGGTAAGGTCTACAACTGTACCTCCTTGACAGTGCCAGATGTTGTGAAGATAAAATACCTCCTGTATGAGGAACTGCTGGAATCAGGCTCCATGATAGGTGTTCTTAATACAGTTTAAAAAGGCATCTGTCTTAAAATAATTTCAACATCTTACTTTTCTATTTATTGTTTTGTCAGATCTCCCTTGTTACTGGGGAAATATTTGAGTGCCCCTACTAACTTGATTTTAAACTGGCAGATTCAGGTTTTCCCAAGATTTTGTTTTTTTTATTCCAAAGCCACTGCCCTAATGAAAAGGATAGGAGGGAGAGAAGGAAGAGAAAGTTTGTTGTGAGACTCCGATGAGGTTAATCGCACTGGCCCAACCAAGCAAAAAATTGGTCAGCAGGTATTTTTAAACCAGGTTAGCCCCAACACAGCATGCAAAATAATGAGGCTGAACTTAGCCAAGATTTGTTCAAAACATTGCAGTGGGGAGACAAGAGGGCTGATGGAAGGTAAGAGAAGAGCCCTGCCTCGCTATCATACCCCATAACTCACTGCATTGTCAACCTCTTAAAATAGTAATGATACTTGACCCTTATTAGTATTTCTGGGCAATATATGAGCTTGAGTTTCCTTGGGTGAAAGCTAATGCCTTAGACCACCCTTTAGACCACCGTTCTCTCCAGTTATAGTACATATTAATGTTATTCTTGGGTCATTTAACTTACTCTCAGTGAAGAGTGGAGAATGGTGCTAAGCTGTAAATCAGCGCTGTCCTGCAATGGATTCGTGCCATAACAGATCATCTCGAAAATTCCAGCCTTGCCTGACCATGGTAAAGAGATTGTGGTATGTAAAAATTCTGCTAAACATAGCTTGTTTCATTTTTGTACTTCTCTGCTTGCTGGGCTAGCGAGGAAAGGTTAAGACCCGTTATGGTGGACAGTGCATTGAAAAGGAATATTGCTGTAGTAAAACCCCCAGGGCTAAAACTTTTACCATATGTAGGCAAACTCTCCATCCTTTCTAAAGGTGAGCTGCAGCAGCAGGGAAATTATTAAACAAGGCCACTGATGCTGTGCATATAAAAAATTATTTTTTTTAATCCTGAGGGGGAAAAAAATGAGTTCATAACTGTATTGTGCTTAAAAGGTATCCTCTAAGTGCCAGTGTTCACTCGACAGCCTGAATCGTTCAGTGGCATTAGTCCATTTAACTAAATGCTGATGAATTCATTTAAAAAGCAAATTTAATACTCCCTCAGCAAATGTTTCACTAACTGTTTCTCAAAATCATAAATATTTTTTTCCACACTGTTCTGGAAAACCAATAATGTTTACCTTTAGCTTCCTAGAAAAGATTTACAGATAAGTCCCTAGTCTGTTTTGCAGATGTGCCTTGGTGAATTTAACAGTAATATATACTGTCATCACGGTTGTCTTCAAATCTTTGAAATCACTTTTGCCTTTTACAATACATATTTAATTGAATGTCTAGCTAGCAGATATGTATATGTATCTCGCATTTGTGGGTGGGCATGTGTGTGCCTAATACATATATTTAGCACTTAAACATGGTACGATGAGTGATTGAGAAATGCCTAGGAGAGAGATATTTTATACATGCATATACAGTTTGTAAACGCATAATCTCCTGAAACGGGCAAAGACGGAGAGGAAAGTGGAGAGACATCTGCAAATTAACAAATCATCTATCTTTGAGGCCATTCACAAATTAGTTTTGCAGAATAAGATAGAACAAAAACGTAATTCTGACGAGCATTTGTTCTGGCAATTTATCACATAAAATTGTGTAACAATATTAGACACAGGAATTTTTGCTCCGCTTATTCCTTATAGTATTACCATGATTTCACAACTTGGTGCAGATGTTTCATGCCGAATAAATGCCCTTTGGTTGACATTTGTGCTCTTACTGTCGAACTTTTTAAGTAGCTGCACTGCATATATTCCATCAGAACGCTACGGGGGGAACAAGGGGGAAGGTAAAAAAAAAAAAAAAAAAAAAACACCCCAAAACCTGTTTTAGAACAGGAAACTTTAAAAATCTATTCCCCTTTACGCCTAAGTGGGGGATTCTCCACATTTCATTTGGTATTTTTTAATAACTGCTTGCAATTCAAATTATTGCTCAGCACCACAGGCTTTTGAGGAAACCTGAATGTTCTTGGGATTTAGTCTTTGACAGTGTAAGCGTTTTCCTCCTGCAGTGAGGACAGCACATCCCTCGCTTGAGATATATACTAAAATCTATTTCACATTGTACGTTTGCTGGTAATTTTAGTGCTTGAATGGAGCAAACAGTTGTATTTATACCTCAAAAGGCTATTGTTGTTAAATTAACTGAACTGTTTCGAAGTTCCTTTTTCTCTGTTAATTATTTAAAAACAAAATCGAAAGTCTTAAAAGAGCAATTTACTTCTGAATTAAGGCTAAAGACAATTTTATGTTAAGTAAAACACAAATTAATCTGCCCCCACAAAATGAACCTTCTTCAAAAAAAAAAAATCATACAACCAGTATATTGATTCCCTCAACGCATATTTTTCATTTATTGGTATTATAAGATTATGCTTGAGCCTGCAGCAAAAAAAAAAAGAAAGAGAGAGAAAAATTCAAACTGTGCACAAGTACAGTAAAACCTTAGTTTTATCCTGGCAAATATAATTTTTTTAAGTATGCCTTAATTTGGAATCAGTCACATTAACTCTAGATTCTTAATTCTTTTATTTTCATGCTTGAAGCAGTATTACATTCTAATGTATATGCCTTTAGAAATCTTCCAAAGAATTTTCAAGAATTTATATTAAATTTTTATAGAGTATATGAAAACATATCTACTGAAAGCAGAGTATATCAGCATTTTAATGAAATTAATTTTTTTTTTCATTTGTAAGTCATGCTAGATGCTTGTGAATATATTCCAACATGAAACTTCAGTAGACTTTGAATAAGTTTGTTAAGGATCAAATTCCCTGTTGGAATTATTTCTATGGAGAATTTGATTGTTCGTTACTGTGTGCATTTTTCAAATGTGCAGTAACATTACAAACACCCTTCCATTCCTTGTGTATTCAGAATAGATTGCAAAATTATATTTAACTCTGCTGTAAAAAAAAAAAATTAAAAAAAAAAAAGAAAAGAAAAGAAAAAAAGAGAAAGGAAAAATCTTGTTTCTACTATTTTCTGAGGTTTTGGGGCCAGCCCACGTATAACAAAATCCCCAGGAGGCTCAGCGCATATTCTCTCTTAGGCCAGCATATCCAATACACCCTTTAGTCTTAGATTAAGGAATTAAAGCACTGCAAATGAATTTCACATCCAAAATCATTCAATTTGTCCCCTTTGTCTTCTAGAATCCTAAGCATATGGGACCGTACTAAGTATAGCAAAAATAGCTGCTGCTATAATCATAATTAGTACCTATTAGCCCTTCCTAGGTGCAAAACCCCAGTGATGAGAGCACAGCGCGAGAACCTAGATAGAAGAGGATTTGAAATCTCTGTAGTACAGGATTGTTATTGCTGCCCTTGCAGGTTCACCAAACGCACAGTGAGTGATAGGGAATTGCTGGGCTTGGGAACCAGATCCTACGTGCCTTTCCCATACACACAAAGATGTACAGATTGAGGTCTTTTTTACCTCCTTGCTGAGGCATTTCTTCTTGTCCAAATATTCTTTCTGTAAAAACCTGCTTACATGTTCTTAAATATTTTTTTAAGGGTAGCATTAGTAATTTTTAATAGCTCAGATATTAACATGTCTAGACCCAGAGAGACTTTTATTTTTTTCCTGGTCACACATTGAAGAGCAATTGGTTGACGTAGTCTGGAACAGCTATTCAGTGACCAAGTTAACATCCAAACTTCTTATTGAATTATTTTGGTGGGCTCACCTTTGGTAATACATAGAGCATAGACACAGATTTCACCTTTATTTCCATGTTATGTGTAAGCTATGGGCAGTTACAGATTTAAAGGGCGTTGTCAATAAAAAATTTAATTGAAAAAAATCTGATATGAAGCTTTTCTGCCCAGCAGTATTTTGGAAAATGTTTGCTTTTAGACCCAGAGTGAAAACAAAAAATGTATATTTTATGTTAGTGGGCTGCAAGTCACCTTTTCAGAAGCGAAAGCTGTAAATTGTGCATGAAAAATCCGCATGGGCTTCTATTTCTGCATGGAAAAATATGCCTCTTTATACAGGCAGCTTTGTATCGAGTGTAACTCACTTGGGCAGCACGTGGGCTGCCCGAGCAAAGCGACACTGGCTTGCGCAGATGGGGCTGCCTGTGTGATGGGGCGTTGGGCCAAGGAAGGAGTCAGACCCCAGCCGAACAGGGGGTGCAGCCCAGCAATGCAGAACAAGCCACGTGCAAAGCACAGTGGTCATCTGATCCCCAGGAGCAAAGGTCCCAGCAGCCCCCTTACACGGGGGACACACAGTCTCCTGCCCGCCCTGGTAACACAGGGCAGTGCTGACACAGAGCCAGGACCTTCCAGCTCCCCACTCCACCCAGCTGGGTTGCAGGGATCATGCAGCAAAAAAACCACCAACTCCATCTTCCCTTGCCAGGCTCAAACATTCAACCATTGCAAGTAATTCTCAGGAAGCTCGGGCTGTCGTTTTGTTCAGGGCTTTGCATCATCCCCATTGACTTCAAGCATAAGATCAGGTGAGAGCCAGAGACAGCTCATAAAAGTGAAGTCACGTGTGGTAAGAAGAGTATAGATATCACAACTCACGTGTGAAGGAAAAGGGAACGAGGTTATGATCATTGTCTGAGGATATCTGTTCAAACAATGTAATAGAAAGGTGCCCCCTTTAAATAAACATTCAACTTTTGCTACTTTTGCTTTTCCAGCATGATCTTTTGAGATGGTGTGAATACACTTAATATAAAGATGTCTGTACAGGCTCCCAAATGCAAGGCATATCTTGCACCGCAAGCCTTGCGACTACTTTTTTTAATCAATAGCTCAAAAGCATTCGCTGAACGATCTGTTGGTATCCTACCCATGAAACCTGCAGAAGAACCACCACAGCCGTGTTTGAATCAACATTTACCTTTGACCCTTTTCTTGAAAATGACAAAATAATGGTGGCTTTAAAGGAATTTTTAATTTATTATATGACAAGAGTTTGGATATGTGCTATACATGCTGCTACCAAATTTTCCACATAATTAACCCAGAGCAATCTGTTAAGAAAGCAAAGCAAAACTGTGATACAAAGGCCAGGTCCATCACATGCATATGCAAAGGAGACAAGGGAAACTTTACCTCTGAGTCATCCCTTTGCAAAGAGCCTCCCATCCCTGACCCACCCGCAGCCTGCTTCTCCCACAGCCAGCCCCTGCTGCTCATTTTCCATCAGCTACCCAAGGATGCAGGTTAGATGGTCACCTATTTTTCAAAGAAACATATATTTTTTAAAGGTGCAAGCTTTTCTTTCTGCATGTGGAAACACTTTGATTACCATTAAAGAAATAACCACCCAAAGCCTAGATATAATTAAAAGACTAGGTGTATTTTTAGATACACTGAGCGGTCTATATGCCTGAATATGAAAACATGTCATCTTCATTGGGATTTATTTTGTGGTTAAAATAATGCGCAACATTTTCTCCAGAGTCATCTCTGTTTAATTTATTGCCTACAAAATAGATTCATTTCATTCCCAATTTTTAATAATATATTGCACAAGCCAAAAAAAAAAAAGAAAAAGAAAAAGAAAAAGAAAAAAAAAAGATACTGAAAGGGCAAAATAACTGACATGTTGCATACAGACCTGATTACCAAGTTCTGAAAGCATGGACAGACGTAGACGATCATACTATATTAAACTCAGTAATTCACGATTCATACGTATCTCTCAAGATACAAAAGTTATTACAGTTCCTATTTTTTAATAAAAAGATATGAAGGCAAATGGAGATGGAAGGCCAAAATTGTTATAGGAATTATGGGAATTGACTGATCCTTTCTTGGCAGTGTCGGCTGAGGAAGAGAAGTGTCATCCACCCAAAATGAAATCCTCAAGCCTAATATCCCACTACTTGGGGAATTTCCCCTTCCCCCCACCCCATTGCTAAACATTGGCTCAGTATCCCGTACAAAACAAGCTTCATCAACAAGACAAAAGCTCCATCTTAGACTAACCCAGACACAGTAAAGAGCCTGCATAAGACCCCTCAGCCAGCTCCCCGCATCCGGAGATGTTTAATTATTTGTGCAAAACAAACCCGCTTGGGATGAGGGAGCTGCCCTGTCCTAGCCTTGAGACTCAGGTGCTCCCCCAGGAGTAGAACCCAGAGGTCCATGTTCCCACTCCAGGGAGAGGAGGGGGTTGAGATCTCCTTTCACTGGCTCTATGTTTGGGCTAGTGAGTAGAAAACTCCAACTTGACAAGTTAGCCCTTGCCTCTGTATGTATTTATTCTTTTTTCTCTCCCAACTCTCTCAAAGATCTCCAACCAGGCAATTCAAAATAGTTCAGTCTTAATTCTGAAGTCATTGCAAGGTAACTAAAATGCATTTTTTTGGCTAATTTCCACCTTTCAAGACCAGCTTGCTCTGATCTAGTCACGGCTGCCTTGCACATGTTACTGGGCAGCTCTTCCAGCACCGAAGACAATCATTTGGGGAAGGTTTTCAACTTTGCCCCACACTTCCCTGAGAGGCTCCTCCTTCCAGGTGCTAAGCTTTCTGCTGCCCAATCCAATTTGGCTGCTGTGATGGATTTTTTTCCATTGCTTAGGAATACTGTTACTACAGAAAGTCAACTCTGTCCCTTGTAACTTTAAATATCAGCAGTGATCTCTGAAGGTGACTTATGCCAACAAGTGTGCTCTAGAGAGACACTTGTTCAGCAGCACTGTATCACCAATTAGACTGGGAAGTTTTGCCTCAGTTTCATACTGTTTTCCATATCACTCTGTATGCAGTTTGTTGCAAAAGAGTGTCTTCATGGATTGGGTAGTCTCCACGTAGCTGCATTGTCAAAATGATTTGTTACTTGACTGATATATTTCCCCAATGGAATAAAATGAAAATATACGGTACCACAGTAATTGACATAGTCCAGGATTTTGCTGCATTGTCATGTATTATAACTGTATATTCCTATTCTGTCCATGCAACTTACTCTAACGTTAGGGTTTAGTGGTTTATTTTAATGGAGGGGAAAGAGTAGAGAAAGAAATCATGCGCATTAAACATTTTCCTGCTTCTTCCTCTTCCTTTCTAGGCCTCAATGCCACGGTGTACGCTCAGACCAGGTCACTGGTAGCAAATAGGGGGTTGGGTACTTGAAGAGCTGGCTATGAGCTGTGGCTATCTGCCTGTGTGGCATTTTTTGGCTTGGAGCACCTGGTGACTACTGTCTGCTTTATTTAACTACATAGTTAGATTTTGGTTAAACCAAAGAAAACAAAATCCTGATGTGCATTATGGGTTCTGCCTTTGGTTTGTTTGTTCCTTTACAGTTTTAACTGAACTTATGGGAAGTGATTAGGTTTTAATAGATTTTTGGAGTAGGTTTTGGAGTGATTAGCAGAAATCTTTTAAGTGATGTTGGCCACAAAATACAGATGTTGCTCTAGATTTAAATTTTCCCAAAAGATGGGAGGTAGGCTATTGGTTTGGGTCTGGATCTCATTCAAGCTGAGCATGCTTCAGGCTCTGTGTAACAAATGACTCCTTTCTCATGAAGTTCAGCAGCAGGCTTTAATACATCTACCCTGCATCTCCTGAACCAAACTCAACTTGAATCATGATATAATGATGACAAGTGTCATCTAGTAGCTAAGGTGTGGCCATCAAATGTGGTTGCATGTTTGCACAACATTAACACAGAAGATCTGACTTCATGACCAATGTATTGACCCAACACACCCTCTTCTTTCCTGTACAGCGAGGTCTTCTGTTTTGCCGAGAACCTGTGAGACTATTTTGTATATACCAGAGCTACCCAGAAAGCTGTGGTCATGATTGTAAGGTTCTCTTCATTTATTCACTCCTAACTCTTTTTTAAAAACAGAATCTTTCAAATTCCTTTTTTTCCAGAGTAAAAAATAAAGCTCTTAAATCTGCAAAAACGGAGATCCTTATTCCTGACCATTAAATGTAAGTATAGACTAACCTGGTTTGCATTCTTTTAGCATTTTTTCTTCTCCCAGTGTATTGTTCAGAAACCATCAGGTGAGCAGGGGCACAAAGACTGACACTTACTCGCAAACAAATCTACCATTAGCACACAACCTTGCAACACTGCCTCTGGGGCACGTGGAGGAACCCCTGTCAGGAGGGTGCTGTCCCTAATCCCATCCACTCTTCAGCTCCCTACCTGAAATGGCTGCTGGCTGATGTGCCCGTTCCTTTCTGCTTTGTTCCGGGGATTTTTTAACTTCTCAGCTAAAAGCTGGGTGCAGGTGCCTGACCTCAAATGGGGCGCAGAACAGTCACAGCAGGGGAACGGCACCCCATACCTGGCATGGGCTCAGACCAGCAGCACAGAAGCAAACATCTCCATTAGCACATTAGCTGCCCTATGAGTCAGGCAATCCAGCAGGCAGCCTCTTCCCATAATTGTTTGTCTTCTGTAATTAATTAGAGACGAACCAGCAAATAAACCCCACACTCCTAAGTTTTCAATGTGCTCCAGCATCCAAAGCTGGCAATTCTTCTCCACCAGCTCCCTAACAAATACCATCCATAGGAGTTTTATTTCTGTGCAGGCTCAGCTCGGGCTGTACTTGCAATTCAGTTTCCAGCTGTTCAGCTCCAGTCTTTGCAACGAGCAAAAACTATTTATGAAGCTTCAGCAGCAGTTTATAAATAGTCACATGATAAACAGTGGGTTGTGCTGTGTGCAAGAAAATTGAGTGGAAACGTCGCCACAGAGTATATCATGGCTTATTAGGAGCTAAAAGGGTCCACAGAAATGTTTCCCAGCGTGGCAGCTTTCTGCAGATCAGTACCCTCCCGAGCAGGCAGGGCCATGGTGGACCTCCCCGATGCGCTTCCTAAGCACCTGGGGTGGTACCAGGGTTGGGGCGGGATGTGGAGTGAGGAGGAAAACCTGCATCCTGTGGCCATGGGGCGCAAGTCACTGTGGCCACATGGGTTACCCCAGCGTGCCTGCAGAGCATCTCTAAGCCCCTGCCACCCAGGCCCATCCCCAGAATGGAGGGGCCAGCTCCATCCTGGTCAGCTTGAGGAACACACAGCCCATCCCATGCCAAGCTCATCCTGAGGCAACTGGGAAGTTTTTTCCTCCACAGCGTCAGCTGCGCAAGGGGACCCTGAATTTAGACTACAAAATCTTTTTCTTTTTTTTTTCCTTTCCACATAGGCCGGCAAACAGGCATCATCTGGGAACAATGAGAGCTGTCAGGACGGGGGAAGGGAGCTGGCCAAACTGCGAGCACAGGCTCGAGAGCCAATGGAAAGAGAGGGAACACTCCTCAGGAAAATTTTGCCCTGAAAAAAACCAAACGTCATTAGCTGAAAATGGATGCTCAGTCTATTGAGATGTGCCTTGTGCCCAGAGAGCAGCGTAGCAGGGACAGGTGACCTATTTTCCTTGGAGAGCAGGGAGAGGTTGCACTCTATTGATCCCTCCCTTCCTCTATATCAGTTCATATATTAGTTTCTATGACTTATGGAGGAAGCAGCCAGTAATGGAGTGATTCATTCACAATGAATAAATCATCTGACTAATTTAGCTTGTTTTTCTGCTCAAGGCTCTTCTATGAACAGACCACCATTTCCCAAAATTTATTCCTTATTTAGATTTATCTTGGGGTTTTGGGGACTTTGGGAGGTTTTTTTCCCTGTATTTTTCACTCCTGCAAGTCAGGAAAAAATCTATTGGCTCAGTTATGACTGTGTAGATGAGTTGCATGAGGCTGTTCCTAGCCCAGGACTGGATGAGCTCATCATGGCAGATATTTGAATCAATAAACAGAAGAAAAAAAATTAATTCTGTAAGCTGTTAAACCCAGCAGAGTCCAAAATTCAGTTTCTACAAATACATATGTCCTTAAGGACTGAGCCTCTAAACATCTCTGTAACACAGGCACCCACAGTGCCAGCAGAATTGAAAGGAAAACCTAAGATTTTCAAGGTCATTGTAAGCATGTTTTTGCTGCAAGTGTGGGTATTAGAGCTAAAAGGAACCATTAGATCATCTGGTTCAACCTCCAGCATGAGCCCGGCCATGAAATTTCATCCAGTCTCTCCTGTATCAAGCCTGATGACTTGTATTTACACAAAGTGTAACTAAATCAATCTATATCACATTCTGGCTAGTAACCATCTCAATGAGCAGCGCATGTGTAGTGATGTCACCTAAAGGATCACTTGGCTTTAGCTCTTGTGAATATGGTGGTAAAAACAATGGAGAAAGCTCTGGTGCTAGACACAGACAAGGTCTGTAGGATTCACACCCCATGGTCAGCATCAGACCAGGTTTGGGAAGCCTGGGGTGCGCTGCAGCAGCTACCGGCTGGCATGGATGGAGGGTGCAGAAGAAGAGGGAGCTGTCAGACCCTCCAGCAGGGCTGGGGGCTGTGGTGGGACTGGGGAGGTTGTCTTCTCCCTCTGGACATGACCCTTCCTCCAACAGAGCAAACCAGTGGAGCAAAACTCTGGTGGATTCAGGTGTCAGCACATGCCCATATTTCTTTCAACCTGTATACATATATATATTTACATTTCTTTTGCTTGCTCTACTTGAGAGCACTGCATCCTTTCATGAGGATTTAACCTACACAAAAGAACAAGCCAGGAAACAAACAGGCGGCAAACACCACCCAAACTAAAGCACCACCTGAAGCAAAAAAATACCAGGCAACTCCCACACATGTCTTCCCCCACCCACCACATCAATGGGGAGACTCTGTGGCAGAGCACAGTGCTCTGTCCGTTAGCAAGCCCTAACACCCAGGCACCAGGCAGAGAAAATTCCCCTCTTCATTGAAAATTGGGAAAAGCTCCCGTCCTTGCATGTCAGAAGCTTCAGCTGAAGCACTTCCCAAGCAGCCTCTGCAAAGAGACTAAGAAAAGAAACAGCATCCTGCCACACCAGATCTCAAGCTAAGCAGCACTGATGAGTCAAATTTTACGTGCAAGCTAATTGCAAGCTGATGCAAGCTGCAACTGAGTGACACAACACGGCTCTGCGTGAAGAGCTGCCCACGATACTTGCACTGTCCTGCACAGCCTCTGCTCGCTGAACAAGTGTAGCCCCTCCTAAAATCTGGACTCAAAATGTAATCACTGTGATAAATGGCTGCAAGTTTCAAACTGGTCAGAAGCTGGGCTCCTACAGCCAAGTTCTGAGGAATTGGCCCATGGCCAGGTAATACTCAAAAGTAGACACAATCCTTCCTGCTCTGTCCTCAAACCACCAACAAATTAAGTGTCCAGTATACTCACCTGACCAAGAGATTTAATATTGTTACAGTAAGGCAACCCAGCCTTCTGAGGAGTACCCTTCTTCCAAGGCCTCATCCTAGACCATACTCTAAGGCTGCGAGTCAACATTTCCTATCTAAGGGTAAATCAGGGCTCAAAGATGCAACTTAGAGGGAAAAGTGGATGTAGCTCAAAAGAAAGAGAGAAGATGACATTAAAAGCTACTCTAAATTGTGCTACTAATTGCCGCAGCATCTTAGGTGAGGTAACAAAAACTATGTGCAGCTGTGCCACCTGTGGTGTGACCGGCCACCACCGCCCCAGTTGCCTGGGGCAAATGCCCCAGGTATTTTGGAATAGCAGCATGCCATTTTTCCTGGGCTGAAATGAGTGGGCTTTTTCCCTAGATTATACCCTCATCTGAAGGAAAAAAGAGATTTCTTATTGCAGAAGAGGATCTTACGTATATAAATATATATATATATACAAGTATTTGGAGCGAATCCCAAATAACTTCTCAACTTTTTAGTTAGTCCTTTTCTTAATTCCCAATTGTCTTGTGTATACAAGCCCTGAGAGTAAACCAAATAAAGTCCAGAGGTCAAACCCCATTCCTGGCTCAGTCTTTTGACCAACCACTTCACCTGGTTGCTTGTCTGTCCCTCCAGTTTCAGTCACTTGCAATGTGCCGTTTATCCAGCCTAGATTATCCAGCCTAGATTCCTATTTAAATACTGTTGTTTGGTCAGGTTTTTTCCCGAATAACTTTATGCACGTGTTACTTGTTTTCCCCATTCCAGTTTAACTCTCCTCTGTTGCTTCCCGGAACCATCTTGATATGGAGGATGAAGAGCAAGCACAGAGCACAGGACCAGATGTGTGCCTTCAGCGCTAAGGGGATGGATGAACGTACGAACACACCACGGTTGCAGCACAGCAGCAAGCCCAGCTGTGTGCTCTTATTCCTTGGTAAGTACTAGATTACCAAAAGCAGCTTAGCCTCCAAAGAAAGGAGTAGATTTAAGATGAGCACAGGGCTCTGCATGACTGATGAGTTGTTTCTCTGTCAACTTTCTCAGGACACCGATGGGAAGCAAAAAGGGAGGGGGATTCCAAAGTAACATATATTTTTAGAGAATTTTTTTTATCACACTTCATTTTTTTTTTATTTTGTAGGACGCAGCTGAAACTTGCTATGCAACTGTTTGGCCATGCCTAATGTGGTAGTAAGTTAGAAAGACTTTCAACCTAATACTCTTGAGTCTATTGCAAATACTCAAACATTCCAGCCAACCAGACTGATAAAAACAGTTTAATGGGACTATTGGCGAGAGTGATCTCAGATTTGCTAAAAGTCATGTCTATGTTCATGCATGCAAAGCAGCACATTTGCACTTACCAGTCTGAATGACTGGTTAAAAATCTTAATGTAAAATTGAGAGAGTGTGAGTCTGTTCTTGGCTGGCTCTTGTAGGCACAAAGAGCATCTAAAAAATCTGAGCGCATTTTTGAAGTGCTCTCAGAAGTTTTTCTTATGACATAATTGAAAAAAGGGTCAGCCGTGGTTGCAAAATGAATGCTTCAAAGCATCTTTGACAGTTCTGTAAGATAAAAGTAAGCTCAAATTTTCGGGCGCTTTATGGTAGAAATAAAGTGCTGTGTTATTTGGTGTATGCTGGAAATTGCTGAAAGCTGAAGAAATACTTGAGAGTGCAGTGGCTTTTTTTAAAAGTTATATTGAGAAGTTTAAAGTCAAGTTAGTAGCAAGATCTGAGACATTTGGGGTTGGTGGGGGGGTTGTCAGCCTTTTCTCTGATGTGATTGTAACACTTCCTATATGTTCTCCCTTTGTATACTCTTCTGGTGATGCAGAGAGAGCTCTTGTCCCTTGTTGTGTATGTGGAAGTCGTGTTTCTGGTAGGGTTTCTGTTTGTGTAGGTGACATGAAATTAGTAGAGCAAAAGATCATTAATTAGTCCACTTTATGCAGAGAATACAAAATTTCAGGAAATAATTACACAAAGACTAATTCACCAGCATTTCTCCCAACACCTGTCTGCCTACATGTTAATTTAAAATATGTCATGTGATTATTTACAATACACCATTCTTGCCAAACCTCTTCACCACCAACAGAGCTCTAGCATTAACTTTCTTAGGCAGCTGAGGGCCATGCAATGTACAGCTCATTACCCCTGGAAGCCATTCCAACCCCTGTTTTAATTAGATGTAGTTTGAGCAAGTCTAACTGATATCAACCTGGACACCGCTGTTGGAACTGGTCATTTGTCTGTACTGGGTTTCTGATTTCAGCACTACTGTGAAAACTTTATCAAGATGACCAAGGTTACACAACTACAGAAGAAAATGAAATTATCCAGTTCACCATTAACATAAATTTAGGATGTCCTGAGCATTCAGTATTCTATACCAGGCAGATATCTATCTCAAAGCTGTCTGTAATACAATATTTCAGGGAATTGTTTTTTGAGTTCAGAGAGAGGACAGATTTCGTTACAAATGTCCAGAGATTCAACTTAGGGTTTTGTAACGTAACTAACTTGGATAAATTAAGGGATTGAAATACAATGTAGTTGGGTGGCTATAAACTGTCTGGAAACAAAATCCCAAGTGTGCTTAATGATACTATGAAATCTCAGTGACCAAAGTCGTCCGGGGGCTTGGGCCACCTCCACCCTCACTTTGCTGTTCTCCTGTTCATTTGCATCAATAATTCTCATCATGAATGGCAGCATTTGCATCAATAAATCTCATAGTGAATGGCAGCATGAAAAAAAAATCACAGCCATGTACAGAGTGTTAGTTTGCTGTTTGATACTTGGTCCTGCTCATGGGATGAAGAGGGCGCTGTGCTTGTGAAATGATCTAGAAGGATTTGCATTGCTTTCCATCTCATCACCTTAAGCTGATTTTGTTCAAGCCCTACTACACAAACATTGTTCTTATCAATATTAGTGCTGCTATATAGCAGATAACCAAGATGCATTGGATCCTTAGCATTTCAGATATACCATCAGTGATTTAAGAGTTACAGAAATTATTACATGTATCTAATGTCCTCTAGATTATTTTACTTGTGCTTGTCTTTATTCCCATGTATCTCACTGAGGATTTTCAACTAGTACAACTCAAGTCCAATACACATTTTGCATCTCCAAATCAGAGGGTTGGTACCAGACAGATTCCCATGGAACCTCCTGAGGGCTGGCACACTTGTTTCTCTCAGGTTTGCAAACATCCATGGAGATCTCCTGCATCCACAACTTCTACCTCTGCCAGTGACCAAGGCAAACTGGGTGTGATTAAAGGAGGTTATGTCTCAGCTGATTCTCCTGTGTTGCCATCCCCCACCAGATATAAACCATATACAAGAGCAATACAAGAAGCAGCTCTTGGCCAGATGTCACTCACACAACTCTTAAATACAGCATGCCCATTTCAGCCATTATCTCTTTATATGAGGTCATATGAGATTAGTTAATGTTCCCAAGGTTATCTTAAGGAGAACTCTTTCTAGTGCTGAAACTTCTATTTATTCTGAATGTCTTTTACCCTGCCATCATTTCTTGGTAAGTTTGTATTTGAGATGGCCACTGCTTTTGCAAAGGTGAAGATGATGTTCCCATCTGATTCAAACCAAATAGTCCAATAGCAGAAATGAAGCACTTATCTGGCTGTTACTTTGCCTCTGGCCATAGTGCTTTGTGGTGGTTTAACTGCAACCCCAGAGACCCCATGATATAGTTCTTCTTCCTTTTGTGAAGCACATCTTGAGATAAGTCAATAGACTTGGGAGTGACCAGACACCTCCTCCATTGTGGCCCATTGATACAGATCTGTACTATTTCTTCTTTGATCTGCTTTATCTTCCAGCAACCAGATGTAGGCTCCAAGACACTGAAAAAAATATTCATCAGCCCATTAACTTGTTTCACCATGAAGTGTTGGCTTTGGGCAAACCTTTGATTTGCTATCAGTCCTGACTCTGGCAATAAGTCCCATTCTGGGAATAGGTTTTTTTTCTGTTCTTACCTTACTCTTCATCCTTTATAATGTTGTTTTCTCTGTCTGTAAATTTTGAATACACAAACTCTTTTTTTTCCCAGTTGACATGGATGCTTTCTTATGCCTTTCTCTGCTAATCATTTTACATAATCACACAACCCATTTTAGTATCCACTTAGGTATCTCTCAAGAAATTGTCTTAGTCAATGAAATTAATGTCCTTAATTAGGCCATCTAGTTTGGAAGGCATTAGTGACATTGGAACTGGGTATTTCTGACTGATAATGCTAGTTAGATCAATTTAGAAAGCAAAAGCAGTGTGAAACCGAACTGTATGCTTGTTGGAGGGAACCAATGAGTGGAAGAGCATCTATATTTTCCTGGTAACATTTCCATTGCTGGGCATGCTGACACACTCTACTGCATATGTCTCCTACCAGCAGTGGCTCCACTCTGTAAAGAAATGGCTGTGATGGCTTTGGAGATGCCTGATTGATAAAGCACTCAGAGAATATGTCATCACATGGAAAGAGTCTGGGAATAGCTCTTCCTTCAACTTCTTAGTTGCAAGTGAACACATTGTTTTGCTTGTCCTTTCTGGTGGCATTGCAAGATCAGTTATACCATACTTGGGCTCTCACCCTATTTGTACTCAAATTTGTCCGAACAACCAGTTCCGTATTATTCCGTTCTTCCTGCTCACTATAAACTCTTTTAGCCAAGAGATCTTTACCAAACACATCTTTTGGTCATTTAGGTATGTATTTCCCAGCACACATATCCAGATGGCATGCTCCACACCTGTCCTGGTTTCAGTCAGGATAGAGTTAACTTCATTTGTAGCAGCTGATGGAATGCTGTGTTTGGGAGTTAAAATGAAAGCAGTGCTGAGAACACCCTGATGTTCTTAGTTGCAGTCAGACAGTCAAGGACTTTCTCAGCTTCTTCGTATTTCTCTATTCTTGAGAAAGGAGGGGCGAAGCCAGGACAGGTGACCCAGATGGGCCAAAGAGAGTATTCCATGCCAATGACGTCCTGCCCAGGATAACGGGGGGCTGTTGGGAAGAAGAAGAGGGGCGGTGGCGGGACGCGTGCTTCTTGGGGGGATGGTTGGGTTCCGGGACAGCTCTGGGTGGTACGGCCTGAGTTGTGTGGGTCGGGGAGAAACTGCATTGGGGATCAAGAGTTTCATATTCTTTTGCTCTAAAGTCCTGTTAGCATTGTTATATTTTATCTTTCTGTTCTCTTAGTAAACTCTCCTTATCCCAACCCACGGGCCTCTTAGTTTCTTGGTTTTGGAGTTATTTGCCCCTTCCTTTTCCCTTCCCTTGTTTCCCCCTTTTTCCCTCTTCCCCTGCTCTTTTACTTTAAGAAGCAGGCAGCTGCGTGGATCTCAGCCCACAGCCGGGGTGAAACCACGACAACACCCCACCCAGCCTTGTCGTAGAAGTGGTGGAGACATACAGGCATCACCTCCTGCTGGTCTCAGGGGATGGTTCTCCAGCAGGAGATAGAGATCCTCTTCTCCATGTCATTGATGCATACACCATATGTGGGTTTCTCCATACAGCCTAGGGATATGCAATGAGAGGACCAAGCTTGTTAATCCTTGCCTTCCCAGCTGGGAGGTGGATCTTCCCCACCCGGATGCCTCCTTATTCATGACAGCCATGGCTCACAGGCTCACAGGTGGTGGTGACTTCTCGGTCACTCACAGTGGTAGGAGCAACAGCACGCGTCTGGAGAACAGTATCCAAACAGCCTAGAGGACCTGGAGAGCAGAAGCCAAGGTAGCCTGCACCCTTGCACCACTCACCCATGCCACATGCAACAAGCTGGCACAATCTTGTTAACAAAACATCTGCTGTCATTGTATTCATGTAAATCAGGCTAAACCCACATTTTTCAGATCACTCAGGGGGAGTGAGAAAAGAAACTCGGATGCTTTTTTACCATCAATACACCTAGAAGATAAAAGCCAGGCATCGGCTGTTTAAAGAGGGCAGAAGCAACACACTAGACCTTATTGTATCAGGGAGTCTCACAAGGGTTTATAAATTCTCAAACAACCTGGCGGGGTTTATTTTGAAGATTGAAAGCTCCTCTATCCAGAGATCACTCTTCCCCCTTCCCTAAGAGGATTTCTTAAAAAAAAACAACTTGTCAACAGCAGCTGTCGGCTAATGTAACACACAGGACCACTGTAAGAATGGATCCATGATCCCTGGCAAAACCACAGTCCTTGTCAGTACCCATGAATGAAACTGTCCCAGGGAATGTGCAGAGCAAGGCTGCATATTTAGGAAACTCAAAAGAGAATCAAAACAAAACGGAGTGGAGCAGGAAAAGCAACGCAGACATGTCAAAGGGCTGCCCACATGGCTCAACCAGAGGCCGACCTAAAGCCACCGCCACACAATTGCTTGTGAAGCTCACAAAGGAGCCAGATGCTCCTGTCAAAATTATACCTTCCACAAATCAACATGGGAAACCTGCCACCATCCTGCCTAAAAGGAGGAGAATTGATACCATTTTCTTTACTAAAATAATATCTTTTCAGTGAACTAGCTGAAGAAAGAACAAGAGCTGTTTGCTTTGGACAAGTATATTTCCAAGCATGTCATCCCCACAAAAGATCTTTCTTTTGCTCTACTTTCATGTGACCCTGAAAGCAAATATCTGATGGATATGATCAGGCTGGCTCCACGTCTCCAAACAAGGCGAGGGAGCTGGTGGCAAGTGGGATTCTTCCGTTGCTCTGAGCTAATAGATATTAGGAAGAAAAATGCAGTTCTTGTCTTGGCTGGCTTTGAAATGTACTTAACTTTTCATTCACAACGTGCTGCTTAGATCCACAAAGCTCAACCAGGCGGTGAATGTCATTGGCCTATTTCAGAGACAAGAGGAAAACGTGGTGCCCAAGGTCTCACCGCACTTCACAGCAACAGGGGTACAGACGGTGAACCTGAATCTCAGCCACTGGGCCACATCACCCCAGTTCTTTCCAATCCTTTCCATGGGCTTTTAATCATTGATCAAATTTAAGTTAGTAGAGGGTGTGCCTCGATCAGCTCATAGTCTCACAGCTTGTCCTGGTTCTCAGATTAATTGTTCTAATTAGCTAGGCAAATATATATTGACTCTTTCTTCATCTCAGACTTGGGGCCAAACATGATTCAGAGAAATAATCAGCTGTGACTTCCTCCCAAAATTTGCTAGCCATCTATATTGTAAACATCACGGCTCAGCTCCCAGGGAAGTAAATTAACTTGGTGTTACTGGGTGGGTTTTTTTGTTTGTTTTTTTTTTTAATTTCAGAACAGTACCATCTTAATAAAGCATATAAAATCCCACAGCTTACAGTATGCAGAGTTGTGTCTCTGCAGCCATGCTGAGTCTGTTAAAACCTCAGCACAAGCACAGGATAAGAACACTGCCAACCTTTCCGTGGTGTAAACCAACCTCATCTTCCTGGAAACAGGAAAGTCAAATGAGCTCAAAACTGGCTTAGGAAATTTTGGTGGGACAAAAGATCTCACATACAAAACTACTCAGACTTGTACCCTCCAACTCATAGGACAGGAAAAGGGATTTCTGGCATTGTTGTGGTTTAACCTGGCAGGCAGCTAAAACCACCACACAGCCATTCACTCACTGCCCCACATCTGCAAGATGAGGGAGAGAACCAGAAAAATAAAGAAAAATTCACAGGTTGACATAATGACAGCTTAATAGGACAGAAAAGGAAGATGATGATGGTGGTGATGATGATGATAAAAGAATATACAAAACAAGTGGTGCACAGCACAATTGCTCATCACCTGCTGACTGATGCTCAGCTAGTTCCTGAGCTGTGATCACACACCTGTCCAGCTTCCCCCAAGTTATATACTGAGCATGACATCATATGATATGGGATATCCCTTTGGCCAATTTGAGTCAACTGTCCTGGCAGTGTTCCCTCCCAGCTCTTTGTGCACTCCCAGACTCACTGGCAGGGCAGTACAAGAAGCTGAAAAGTCCTTGATTTGGTGTACATATTGACTAGCAACCACCAAACCATCAGTGTGTCATCAACATTATTCTCATCCTAAATCCAAACCACAGAACTATGCCTGTTGCCAGAAAGAAAACTAACTATCCCAGGCAAAAGCAGGACCTCATCTCAACTCTTCTTCATATTTTTAATGATTTTTCAAAATGAAAATGTTTGGTGTGGGAAAACTTCGCAGTCAGTAAGTAGAATATCTCCCATAGAGTGTGTGTAAGTACTATAGATTGGATTGCACTGGCCATGCACCTACCTCACCTCTGGTAATCAAGTGCATGTAGTTTAACAAATAACTAATGACAGGGTAATTTTCCTAGCTTTGCTATGTGCTGTAACAATTCCTGTCACTCAGCCACATTTATAACCCCTGCTACAAGGCTGCACCTTGCCTTCCAGTGGCTTTTGGGCTTGCCAGAACCTCTGCTAATTCCCTAAGTGGGAATGAGGCACTAACTGTCAAGTCCAGAAATGACGTGAAGTGTTATCTGTCTTGACAAAAACACAAATGTTTGAAGAAACAGCAAGAGTTTGATGATAAACATGGATCACATAAAGAATAACAAAAACGTGAAAGAGCAAAACAAATCGTCTGTCAATTCACCATTGCCATTAATGTATAGTTCACATTTGGCTTATCTTTATGGCCCCTTTTTTGTTCATGCTACAGTGTTTTCTTGTGATGGCAATAGATAATCTGATATTTTAGAAGCTGAATAAATAGTAAAATTTGAACTTGAGTAGAAATCTATTCAAGCTGTGAAATTTGACCTCAAATTGTCATTTTCTTGTAAATTACAAACACAAGAACAAAATTAACTCCTAAATTTAGATATAAATTTAGGGGAGAAATCTTGTATCACTTCATTCAATATCTCTAAACTAGTAACCTTCTAGTAATTTCAAAGGATATCTCTGGAGCTGTTAAGGACTGAAATTGCCCACTCTCCATTGATCATGTAATCTTATTTAAAGTTTTTATTTTTAAAAGACAAATGGAGAACTAGATTTGGAAAGGTATTGTGCAGTGAAAACAGTGTCTGGGCATTTGTAAGAACAAAACCATTTCTGTCAAGCTTCATATGTGTTGAGAAGGATCTCTGCTAATTAAAAACAAATCCAGAAAATTACAGCTGAAGTGAAGAGAGTCCTGCGAACGCTTTTCATTTCAAAATCTGTTGATAATTATGACACAACTGCAATTCAGTTAATCTTGTAAAGAAAGGACGGGCAAACAATGTAACTGCTGGACGGTGAATAGATAGGTAGATAGACACCTAAAAATAAGAAAAGTTATTCCCAGAGGAGGTAAACAGGAAAAGATTAGAATTGAAATATCTCAGCAGAAGTTAAGCACGCCCTTGCCAGCTACATTTCTCCAATATTAACTCTGTACTGCCCAATCATAGACTATCAAATCCTACCCATTCTATTTGCTGGAATAAGATCTTCCAAACTATTTGCACAAGACATAAAGGTACCTGGGCAAAAGGGTATCACCACATTTGCTTAACTTTTCCCCGTAGTTCATGTCTACACCGTTTCTGCCTTATTTAGCAGTTGGAAATTATTTCTGTAGAGAAATCGTATTATCTCACCATTTCCTAAACGATACCGCACACATAATGCAAAGGGAGGATGCTATGCATAGGGTTTTGTTTGTATTTTCCTGCTCAGTCCTTTTTTTTTTTTCAATCTGCTGGAGCAGTGTGTGTGTGCCCACACACATGCGTGTTTGCATGCACAGCAGTGCATGCGCGACATAAGGAGAAGTCTCAAGGCTGGTTGGGAACGGAGCCGGTGATGGATGCAGCACCAGTACCGCTGCCCACGTTCCCAAAGTGTCACTGCTGCTCTCTGCTCCCATGGACACTATTTACCTACATCCCACACAGTAATCCAACTTTTTGCACGCTCACAGACTCCTTTGTACGCTGTGTATTAGCCTTTAGCTTTTTATTGATCATTTGGGAGCAGGGTGAATGCTAATCGTTAAGTTTTATACGAATGCTTCTATTACATGAAGCTTTATAGCACATGTGCTGGGTTAAGGGATGCTGCCTATGTAAATGAAAGATAATTCCACATTAAAAAGACATTTTCTGGAGCATCTTTATTCAGTTACATTTCAGCTGATCTAAAGAGCTCCTATCAGCACTAACACTGAGGGGTAAGGAATGTAAGTGTAGACAGTAGTTTGCTAGGCCAGGATACTATTTCTCTGACATGGATTTCAAAAAGACTTACTGTACATACTCGTTCTGGCATTTAAAACTCCAGGCTTAGTTGGGGGATGGGAGAGACGAAGGGGGGAAAAAAGCGTTTAATATGAACAAAACATTTTTTGTGAAAGGCAGATTCCTTTTTGTTTCCATGTGCCTTACAGTCAGCATTTTTTGAGTCTTTACTGATGCTCTCACACAAGCAAAGTGACTCTTGAAAATGCACCATTACAACTTAATATATCCAGTATGTAATTTGTACTTAACAGAAAGATATTTAGGACCATTTGCCTCAGCCATAAGACTTTCAGCTGCACAGTGGGAGGTAGTGCTTCAATGAAACCTTTGTTTTTAATCTTCTGATACAGTCGCTAAGGCAGTTGGCTGGCTTTAAAATTACATCAGTCTTCTTTTTAATCAAGGGTTTGCAAGCAGTGGTTAGTTTGGGGCATCCACCAAAGTGTATCATTTCACAGGCCGAGCTACCACCCTTTTTTTCCCCTCTGTTGTGCAGGAGGCACTGAAATCAGTGCCTAAAAAAGAAGAAGGAAAACGAAGAAGAAAGTTGCCCATCGAGCACGCGTGTTCCCAGAGACGCCATCCCAGCCAGCGCATACAGTGCAGCACAGCCCAGACACGTTTACTTTGTTTCCTCCTCTTCCTAAAATTAGATTACGATTTCCCCCAGCGAGCACAATGATGCTGAAGCCGGACAACCCCGGGGTCTGAATCACTTCAAAGCAGCCCCCTGTTCTCACCGAACGTCACCCGTCTGCCGCAGCCCCGCGGAAAGCACATTGCTCTGCATAGCAAGTTGGGTGGCAGCAGGTCCACAGTATAAAACTGTTGCCTAGTGTTCCTCTGAGCTCTGCCCTCCTCTGAAAAAAAAAAAAAAAGGAAGGAAAAAAAAATCCCTCATAATTCAGGCAACAGCTGGAAAGCTTAGCTTAATGGTCTGTGCTTAAATGTGGAAGGTCACAGGGTGCTGATCTAAGGAGCGGAGAAGTCTTGCTCAGCCGACTGTTGACACTTAGTAAACGGAGGAGGAGGGGACTGTGTGTGCATCTGAGAAAGCCATACCCCGGCCGGCAAAGAATAGGAAGCAACTTCTATTCAAGATTTGCAGGGGTCCTGGACCCAGTAGGGAAAAGCAACAAGGCCCTTCACTGCCTCTAAGTTACCTTGTATTATAACAGGATTAAAGTACATTTAGCTTCTCTATTAGCATACTTTAGCCCCATTTAGGCTTACTTGATGTTTCCGATGGCCTTTGATCAGCCTTGCATGGTGCTGGTCAGCTTCAGGACACAGCAGTCAAAAAGCGAGACTGTGAAATTATCCTGATGTTGAATCTCACAGGAGATATTTCTGGCTGTTTTCATTCACTCGTCCCCAATATTCGAGTTTCTTTTTCTCTCTCTCTCTCCCCCCCCACCCCTGCTCAAGAAAATAATTTACACATTGTTAAAAGAAAGGAGAGGGGGGAGAGAAAGAAAGAAAGAAAGAGAGAGAGAGATATTAAAAGAAAAAGGTAGCTTAGTGACCAGTAATAATTAGTTCCTTGTTTTAAATCAGTACAGGCTTGTGTGACGGTGCTGAAGCATCTATGAAAAATACTATAATTTCTACAGTGTCTGGCTTTTTATTGCTTACATTTGCATATAAATTAAATCCATATTGTAGCTTTAAGGCAAGCTAGGCTTAGAACGCCGTACAGCTCAGGGTCCTATTGTTTTACATCTACTTTCTATACTGTGGTTAAATGAAAAGAGAGGAGAAAGTAAAGGAGGGAGAAAGTCAGCTTCATAGCATTTTTAATTGCTTCTCTGCCAATTATGGCCAAATTAATATTTAAACTTTGTAGTGCTTTGAGAAATTGTTTACGAAATCCACTTCCTGGTGTTCGGTGCTCCCTGTGCCTACAGCAATATCTATATTGGAATCTTTTGTTGAAGAAAATGAAAAATAATTAAAGATAAATTCTGTTCTTTTTTAAAATACTTTACAGAAACAAGTGCTGTTAATTGAACCATAAATATTTCAAATATGGGCATGATCCTTATTCCAAATAGCGGCCTCAAAAGCCATTACCAGCCAACGTTTTTTCACCTGATACTGTTTATGTGCATGAAAAGATCTTGCATCATACACTCCACTTGATCTTATTTTTGTCTTCCTCCTTTGCTTCGCGCTGCCGTCTCTGCTCAACAGACTTAGGTTGGCCGTTCTGAGTTCCCGTTTCAGCGCGGCTCAGAAATCCACAGGCTGCTAATGCTAACACATCAGGACAGAGCCTGGGAAGACAAGAGACATTTGCAAAGATGAGTAACAAGAAGCAAATGGCGCCTCAAAGTCTCCTTTTAAAAATTCTTTAATGAGATACAGTACTTTTTCTTTCTTTTTTTTTTTTCATTCTTTTCTTGGGCTAATGCCTAGTATGTACCAACCACTGGGCCACATTTTTAGGAAACATCTAAATCAAAAGTCAGAAGATTACACAGGGACATAAGAAAATCTTAAGATGGCAGGAGGCCAGGAAGCCCAGCTAGGCCTACCCTCTCCTCCGGTTAACAGTTGTTCTCCATAATATACTGTTTTTTCTCCCCCTCTCTCTCCATATGCTTCTTGCTCTATTTGAAATCTGGTCAGATCGGTCGCTTCTAGAGCAGCATCTGGTAGCTTATAATATATACCCTCTGGAAAAAAAAAAAGTATTACATTTGTACAGTGCAAGACCTCACTGGAGCCGTGTCCCTCGTCCTCATATTTGACATTAGCTCTAATAACTGCAGCACTGCTCCCTGCGGTTCCCCCCAGAGCCCTCTGCAGCTCAGCGAGGTCCCCTCTTAATCTTTTCTCTTTGCGAGGGACGCAGACCTAGTTTCACTAACCATTTTGGAGCCTCCAATCTCGAAGTCATTATGGGACTTTGTTGTACTATTTCCATTTCTGTAATATTCCTTCCGTAATTAGGTAATCAAGACTGTGCATCTTTCCCATGTGGCCTTCTGAGGTCGATTTTATTTATCAGCTTATTTACCCCTTATTAAGCCTTTCAAAAATTCTGGTTGCAATACCACGGGCTGGGCACACTGCTAGTCTTCACAGCTGTCTGCTTGCTATCGTAATTTCCTTTTTCCTCCTGCCCATCATCCATTTGCTCGTTCTGTCTGAATTTTGCAGCTGTTCATATTAATAGAGGGTGTTACAAGTGCTTGTACGCATGGTGAATTTTATGAATAGTCTCCTATGGGCGCTGACAGGAGCACGGCATGGGTAGACGTGTGGGTGAAGATGTTGGTGGGACTGGTTTAACATGAGTTCTTCTGGGCAGAGGTAGTCCCTAGTTATGGGATTAGGTGATACCTCATCCGGAAAAGTCCTGCCCGTGTTCATGCATGTCAGGACTACCAGGCTGGCCATCACGCACACCTCTGTGTAGACGATTTCACACGCAGTTCAGGGCTCGCCAAGTCTATATTAGTACTATAAATATTCTTCCTGAGGCAATTGATTATCGCCTGCACTGTGCTGCAACAATAAAAGTCTCACTTCTCATTTCCACCACAGTAAAATTATTGCCTTCAATGTCTAGATACCCGTCCGTAAGTTCAGGACTTTCTTGTCAGCTATAAAACAACACTCTTAAACCCTTCCCCTCATTAATCTTTGAAGCAATGCAAATTGATAGCTGAGATAAAGCTCTGTTTGGTTCCTTACCTATCAAAATCTTGTACCTATCCTCACCTTTTGCTTTTTTGTAGCTTCTGCCCATTGCTGGGCAACCCTCTCCCACCTGGCTGCAGCAGACAGCTTGGAACTCTTCTAGGTTCCTTCCACTGGAGACCCTGATGTCTTTCACTGACAAGACTCACAAAAGCCTGGGGATTGGTAAGAAAATATATGTGGTGCCATTTTACAGGTGGAGGAAAGCAAGAGAGACCTCCCTGTCTTGGGGGTCCCCATCTCAAAGGACCAGGGGAACCAAGGACAGCCCTGCACCTCACCAGGTCACAAGCCTCATCACATCACATTCAGCCCAGAAGCAACAAGCCTGGCTTCCTGAACGGGGAAAAAATGCCCCCAAATGTGAGGGACAGTGCTGCCCGAGCACTTCAGCCCTGATTTGCAGAAAAGCTTTCCCTTTGCCACCCCCAGCTGCCTGTTACTGGGCAAATTCCCCAGCCCTGTGTGTCAGGCCCCGTCAGACAGCACCACCAAGCTTTAAGGTCATAAAGGTACTATAGTGAAATACTTGAGATTTAATCTACCTTTTCCCCATGTCAACCTATTAGTTTCTTGTTTATCTCTGGTCATATGCTTGGTGCAGTGCCTGTCCTATCAATGCAAAGGTGACATCGAAAATGGCATTTCTTAAGCTTTTTCTTTTTAATGTGTGTTAATGTCCCTTTTTGAATGTTATATTTTTACCCTTTCTCCCTCTGTTTCCAAAAAGGCATCGTGAAGAAGAGAACAAGGACTCCTGGCAGCACTGACTGAGGCTTCAGCCGTAACCAAACATAGCTTATTTTGAGGCTTGAAGTAGTTTGGTTCCTTTTTTGGCCACTGTCTTTGCTCCGTTACTGTTTCAGGCTGCTACCCATGGTGTGTGACACCAGAGGACAGGCACCCCATGCTTTGCCATACAACCTGAAGAAGGATTCACTCAAAACTCCCCACTCTTGTGAAATTTTAAGTCCACACCTGTTAACCCGTGAGATTTAAACAACTCAAGATAACTGCATTTTACAAGGACGAAATAAATTGAGTCTAAACTCCACACTATGTTATATTCCCCTCTGAGTGGTTTCAGTGTTTGTTAGTCCTTCAAATTTTAGCTTTGTGTGTTACAAACCCCATCTTCTGGCAGTTTATCAGGTGTCTCCAGTATTGGTTTCAAAATAGATATTAAATACTGCTCTCGCACCTTGTAGCTGCAGTCATTTCCAAACGTATTGCACAGCTATTCTGCTCTTCAGCCGTCAAAGATTATACACTGAGAATAAATTACTCAGCTGGATGCGTTGTTTGAAGGCAAACCCAGGCAGTGACAGTATCAGCAGTCCCTGTGTTTAAAAGCATGTAAAACACTTTCTCTTTTTTGGTATTTTACATTGTGATGCTGGAAACAGCGGCTCAGCTACATCCTCTGCACAAACGAGGATGCTGGCAAAGATGTCCTGAGGTATCACAGCTGTCAGCCCAGTCCCTCACCCTTCGGGCACGGGAGAATGAGCCCTGCAGGAGTGGGGTGCTTCAGAGGACACGGGTGGCCCCCAGCTGCACCCAAACCTTCCCCATTTCATTTCTCCCGGCGCTTGGTGATGGCTGGGCTTTGTGCACTCTCTGGTTTAAGTCTCAGTCCTCACAGAAAACAATCCACACAATTCCCAGTGATCTCCTTTCACCCATCACTACAACTTGGATATATTTTTTTTTAATTTTTCAATGGAAAATAATGTGCTTGGGTTTTTGTTTTCCCTTTTGTAACTTCTTATTTCAAGACCTAATTTCCCACATTGCCCCCTGCACCAGTGTATCACGTTGCTGCCCTTCAGTGACAGCATCACACTGTCTCTGAATTGATGAATTACATAAGACTCTATTCGTAAACCTGGCACCAAGCTGTTTAGCAGGTCAGAATTTGTTTCATTATCTTTCCTTTCCACAACCCACGCTTCCTATGATGCTTTAATATGACTGCTCCCAAATTGTGAATTTTTCCCTAAAGTTGAAAACAATTTAGTCCAGAGTTTACATTTGTTTAGGACAGAAGCAGCAGCAGTTCATAAAGACTACGTCGGCTTGTTGAGAACCAAAAATGGCATCTGAATTAACAAAATCAGTCACATAATATCTGAGAGATCTTTAACAAGTCTAAACTTTAGACTCCAGGTTTGCAAAGGTTTTTGCATAAGAAACAGAAAAAATAGGTACAACCAAGGGGAAGTCATTCCTTCCTCATCCTCATAGGGTGAAGCATCTTTCTGAGACACTGATTTCTGCCCTTTTCTTAACAGAAGATGCTCAGAAGGCAAGTTTAGGTATATCCCTAACTTTTAGTTACAGCAAATGTCTTTCTATGGACGGCTGACAAATAATCCATAATTCAAATATGTTTGCAGAAACAATTTGTCTAACCATTTTGACAGAACAAATTTGAAGGGGAAAAAAATCTGCTTGCAGGCAAACTGCAAGCATAAAAGATGACTACATTTCTTTAATTAAAAAATCAGAGTAAATAGTGCTCTTGTTGATACTAAGTACATTTGTGAAGCAGAAATAGTGTAAATCAAACCCTACATATAATAAATACAGAGACAGGCTTCTCACTGTGCATATGATGCCTTCATTATCACAAAATAGAAATCTGATCTATTCATCTTTGACTAGTAAGGATTCGAGAACTGTTTGTTCTGGGGCTTTTTAAATGCATCCTTAAAGTCAAGAAACAGGCTTTTCCTTCTGCTGTTTTGTTTTACTTTCAGGATGTTCCATGAGTCCTTTGGATATTCTTGATTCTGTCCAGCACAGAAGACAACCTTCCAGGGTAAAAGGGGGAGAGATGTTGCATGCTCGTTTACTCTTGTCCTTTCCTGTAACAGCTGTGATCCCCTGTTACTTTAGCATCTGCAGCAGATCAGGAGAAGAGACTGTCTGCCATAACGTGCTGCACCTTGTCTGATAGATCAGTCATAGCGCTAAGGAAATTCCTTTTTTTCCAGAGGGAGCTCCCTATTTGTAGGTGTTCTCTAAATTTCTTGAGGACACAAACTCTTTTCCCAGGTCCGTTCTGTTGGCATTGCTCAGTGTTAAGTCAACTGCTTGGAAAAGGGTCACAAGACTTCCAGGGAAAGAGATGAAAATATACGCAGAGAGGTTGCCCTTTTCTAGCCCTCACCCTTGCAGCTCAGCCTAAGCAGGTACCCAGGATCCCATCACTGCCATGCAAATGCATTAACTTGCCTCAAATTTTAAAGCAGAGGGACCCACCAAAGGTTGGTGGCTTCAGCATTCAGTATCAGTCTGTTCTGATTAATACGAATACTGGAGATGTAGGGAGAGAAAACCCTTGAAATAAAGACAGTCATAAAGAGGGAATCCCAAGAGATGTTTCAAAAATAGATGCTGTCATTTTTATTAGCAAAGCACAGAAGCAAAGGAGGGGGGAAATAACTTTAGAAAAATCACTCAGCTCGAATTTGCTAAGAGACTCCTAAGCTTAAGTTACACAGCAGAGTTTAAGATATTTGGAAACCTTACATGGCAGCACAGATCCTCTTTCCCACACTAATGGCTGTCTCTGTCTGTCTGTCAGCTCAGAGTTCAATCACGTATTCACAATAAAGTATGGGTCAAGTCCTAGAATGTCTGTGTCTTATAGTCTTATTCTTGGCTGACAAGTGCTACATCTAAATCAGTGTATGGCATTAAGTTATAGCCTGAAAGCAGGCTGAAGAGGTAAGACCAGTTCAGATGATGAATGCTTCTTGTCCCCCCTACCCAGCCCTCAACCTCACTCAGGCCACTGTTGCTCAAACACGCAACTTCCAGCATCACTTACCAAATTGTAATTCTAGAGAGTGAAAGCATGGCTCAATAGCAATACTGCATGGGACTGGTTTGGGCAAGTTTCTATCATCTGGCCTGAGTCAAAAGATTACACACCAGTAATAGAAATTTATTCTGAGAGAGATATCCTGGCATAATAAGACCATCTTGCTTCATGTAATTATAATTCATGCATCCAGAGACAGCTGTCCATCAGATATGTTGTATTAGCTGGCTTTGATTTCTATAATGAGTTTTATTAGTATATTTATGAGGAAGAACAGCAGCATATAAAGAAGTTATGAATAAGTTATTATGTGTGCAGAACCAACATTTGGTATCTTCGAAGTCACACAGAGAAGCCAAAGTCTGAACAGACACAGAGACTGAAATACTCCCCAAAATATGATTCACACAGACCTGTCTCACCAACACACAGTGTCAGGACTACCCATCACTTCATTTCACAGCCTTGAAATCACTGGATTTATGTAAAAAACAAATCTAAAAGGTGTCTAGGGGAAAAAACAAGAACAAAACAGTGAACAAGAAAGTTAAGGTTTAATTTATCTTTGATATTAAATCGATGTGGTATAAAAGGATCCTTCTTCAAATACAAGAACTGGTACTGTTTGTCCTTGTTTCCCACATGCGAGTGCATTCAGGCTGTGCTGGATGAGATACATTCAATTTAGAGATTTTCAAGAGAGGATGGTTGATTCTTCAGGCAAAAATAAGGGAGAGTGATGGAAATATGAGGCCAAAGTAAAGTGAAAGCAGCTACAACAACTGCTTGTGAAGACAAAGAGAAAACAACAGGTAGAGATGCAGTTGAATGACAGAGAGCAAAGTAAAAAAGGACAAGCATTAAGTCTCAACTGTTCTGGAGATACCACTGGAGACAATATTTTATAAGCCAAATAAATAAATGTAAAAGTCATTACAAAGTCTATTAAATAGTTAACTAAAGTTAGTGGTTTTGAAGTCTGAAGCGAGACAGCTGATCCTGAAAATGTCTCTCTCTTAACAGGACAGCCTCAGGACAATACCCACTGCCATCGGTAACCCTACCTGCTTCTCCTCAAAGGTCTCAAAGAGCTTCCTTCTGTCAAGCTAAATCTTACCCTGTCCCCCAGGTCTTCAAGCCGTTCCCAGACCATCCACGTCATGCTGGTAGATTGGGAGACTTCAGACAACTGAAAGTGGGTCCTGCAAGATCTGGGGGATAATTAACTCCCATGCGAACAGTTCTCGTAAATAATATCCTGTTGCCCAACGGTACCTCATTAAAGCGTGACCAAATACTTCAAGTTTCCTCAGCTACAAGCCAAAAGACCAGATCTTTTGTGAAGCTGAAGTCCAGACCACACACCACCATTCTTCAGGTTTTCCAGCTGTATCGCCAACAGCCAGGGCAGCACTTCCTGCGTGAAATTTTAACAGGCAGACCAGCACATCACACATTCTTCACAAAACATGTGTAATTAGGGGAGTGATCTTCATACAAAATGTCTGGTTCTAAGGGGACAAATAGGTGAGTAATTGAGGCAAGGTCTGATTAGTGGCAGAGTCTGTAGACAAGGGATAAGGATGCAGCATGCTTTTCATGAGCAAGAAGACCTGGATACTCAAAAAGTCCGAAACCTCTTCACTGCATCCTAGATAGTCCCACCTAAGCAAGAAAAGAAGCAAAGCTGAGCTACAAAACAGCCTTTCCTGGATTTACTCTCACTGGCAAGTCCACTGACCACCTCTAGTACCTGTGTCCGTCATGCTTTGCTGCTGTTAGCTGTGGTCATAGCTGAGGGTGGGGTGTCCAGTCTGATGTTTAGATCTCATAACAGACTTCTGCACACAAGAGCAGCTTAGTTTCACCACTCAAGTTCACCTATGGCCTAACTGTCAGATTAACCTGTCAGTATCAGTAGGAAACCAAGCAGTCAAAAGTGATCCAATTATTTTGCTACGACCTTCTCAAAAGTCTTCCTTAGAACTGAGAGTTTCTAAGGAGGCAAGAAAAGGTAGTTAGAAAGACTTTCACAGCTTCTTTGAAAGAAGAAGAGGAATTGCTGGCAAGCAGTGTGTCCTGGATGACACTGGCACAAGGCTCAGATGGGATGTAGCCTCAGTGTCCCAAAAACTGCTTGACCTCCAGCAAGATCCATGGTCTGAAACTGTAGTAAGGATTGCATTTGACCATCAAAAACTCGTTCCACCTCCAGAAAGAACGTGAAAACCAGCCTGGTGCTGAATGATCTTATCAGGGCAGTAATTGGAAAAAACCCACAGTAAGAAATGCTCAGCTGTCACCATGTGTGAAGAGCCTTGATTAGCCAGGTTGTTTACTGCTCACAACCATTGAGCTATTCACGACTTTGCTGACACTATGGTGAAGGGCAGCCGTTCTTGGCCTCGTTCCTAAGCACAACGTATTGTTTCCAGAGCCCTTTATGCTACCATCACTCCAATTAGGAGCTAGAGTGCCTTCACAAATGTTCTGTCCTCCCACTTTGTCAGACAGAGATGATCTGAATACCACAAAAACCTTTGAGAATGGGAAAAACACAGAAGAGAGCATTTAGGGATCATAATGGCAATGAGTGGCAAGAACAGATGATTACAGAACTTCATAAATTTTAATCAAAATATCAAAAGAGTCTACTGTCAGTGCAAAGATATCCTTCTCCTAATAGGAACTAAAGCAGTAGCTTTATAACATCCTTTGATGCCCTAGGATAGCAGGACCCCCAGAGGTGACTGTTGTATCCCACAATAGTTCGTTAGTATTGAGATTCTTAATTCCCTTTATTGGATCTGAGATTTTGGCTTCTAAGATCTGACCCCTGAAGAGCCAGAAACTTCAGAGGGCTTTTTGCTATTACACTTCCTCACTTTGGGCATTTAACTCCACACATTTAGAAATAGCACGTGCCTTTGCCAGAGCAAAGGGAAAGGAATAATAGTGTTATCTCTTAGCAAAATATTATTATCATCACTCAGGCAAAGACTTCTACCACCAAATCATCCTTCACATTGTTGTTCTCTTGTAACTGTGGGGGAAATATATCTATATTAGAGCTGAAAATTAAAGACAGGAGGTTGGAGGTTATATCTTCTGCTTCTGGACATGAATATTAGTCAAAATGGAATTTTGCGACTCATCCTCTTCTGGTCAGGACTCCTGAACAGATAGGCATTTCCCACAAGTAGATCTGAAGGGAGCATCCCTTTGGTTAGAAAAGATAAGTAACTCCACTGTCTTATGCGTTAGATTAAAAAAATAATAAAAAGTAAATTAATGCTCTGACTACATAGGGTTGTCACATACCCTATCTACAACCAACCATCGGTGAGAGCCCACGAGCCCAGCCAGTCAGTCCTTGCGTGTTCTTTGCTTTTGCCTCGCATTTCTCACTCTACTGTCCCCACAGAAACTCACTGACTTGAAAAAAAGTTGAAAAAGGTATTATTTTTGCCTTTCTCTTTTTCCCTCCATCCAAGTTTTCAGTCCCCAGGTAATGAGGGAATGAGGGATGAGACTTACAAGTCCCTTAAAACCAGGACAAAGTAACACATTTGGAAGAGAAGATGGAAAAAGAAAGAGTTAATCAGGTTTATAACTGTTTCCAGAGAGCAATTATTCAGTCCCTAAAAATGCTGGTAGAAGAACAAAGTGGAAAATGAACGCGGTCCCAGCAGACAAATGATTAATATTTAGGAAAAGACTATGGCAGGTTTTGATCCAAAAGAAAGGCAAAAGAGAATTTTAACAAGATTGGCACTCAGGCTGTACAAACTCATTAGATTTGTTTCGCCATCTCATAAAAAAAATAGACAAACCCAGAAAACTCCAAGACAGGCATTTTCCTATTCTCTATCCACTTATTTTGAAGCCAGGGTTTTGTCTTTGCATTCACTCTACCAGCATTAGTGCTTGTGAAGAGGTGCACACCCAAATGAGTCTGATGATACCAAAGCAGAAAGGCAACCCAGAGCAAGCGCCTGGCAGGTAACTGAGAACGAAATGTGCAGCTGATTAATGCTGCCAGAGAAGTGGGGGGTTTTTTTATGGCAAATGTTGTTTTTCTTTAATTTTCCTTTCCCTCTGCAGCTTTCCTCAGAGCAATATCTGCGAATAATCCCCGTTCTCCCCCCTGATTGGGGTGCAGCTCCCTGTCTACAGCTAATATTGGCACAGTGACATTTTAGCTGTTTTCGGTGGCCATGAGCAGGTGCAAAGCGTGACCCGTGGGAGCGGTGCTGCCCATCCCTGCGAGGAGGACACAGAGGTGCCAGGGAGGGAGTCTGGCAGCATCCTTGCCTGCCTTCAGCCAGCGCCAATAGCTCCTGCCTGCACCTTGTACACCAGCTTTCATGTTTAATAAAGTTATGGCCTCTTGGCTTTCACCATAACACAGTTTCCAGGTTTATTTCCCAAGGGTTCATAGCAACGGTAACACACAGTAGTTATAATGTGTCATAAAATAAATATTAGCAAAAGCACACATGAAACTCCATGGGCTTGGAATTTGCTTGGCATCACACATCTCCAAAAGCAAAAGTTGTCTGCTGATGGAGGAGGTTTGTTAGTTTGCCTTAGTTTTGGGTTTGCCTCAGTCGGCTGGGCTTGCACCACTGTCACAGCTAATAAAGGTAAGTACTGGTACAGCACTACCTAATCACACTGCTCTTGAAATTAAGTCTGTCAGCACTTGGGCCGTAAACCCGTAGTGCAAGAGCTTAATAACTCCGCTGTGAACAAACCAAAATTACTTCTGGGCTTAAACCTGGTGTGCAAGACTGCTGCCTATGGGGCCATGTTTTATTCGGTGCAGAGAATATAAAAGACCATGCCCCAAACAGTTAAACAGATGGAATACACGAGCAGAATCACAGTGTGTGTGTGTACATGCACACACACTGGCACTCATGCACACACACGTGTAAGTAGCATCATGTGATATGTTTTACATCCCTGCCTACACAGCTTGCATCAGGACAAAGCAAATTCATCAGGAGCCTCTGACTCACTCCCATCAGTTTGCTCAGTTTTTAGACTAATCTCAGTCACTACCTCTTTTTTGAGTGTTTTTTCTTTTTTTTTCCCCCCCAAGAATAATAAATTTACACTCCCCCACCACAAATTCCACTGGCCTAAAGATGAGGAATCCACACTAAAACTCCATCCTAGAGCAGTAGCAGTTGTCTTATGTACCAAAACGTCCCGTCTATGAAGTTGAGGCTTAACAATGTCTTTCAGGAAAGCCCCATGGCAGAGCCTTTCTCTGCAACAGACTTATTGTACAACTTTGGGCAAATCATTTAGTTCTCTACGGCTCATCTACACCTCTGAAAAATGGGAATAATAAAACTGCCCTACTTCATCATGCAACCATAATGATAAATACCCTACCAAATACTCTGAAATGTCTGTGGTGAAGACTACCTGCTGGACAGAGAGAAGCAGAGCTAGAAAGGAAAGCCTTGATACCATACTAAAACCATGGCACTTTAAAGTCTAGAACTGCTGTTCTAAACCAGTTTTAAAGTTTAATTTCTTTAAGAGACATTAATAAAATAGATTCTTCTATAAAATCACCATACATCTTTTTTATTTTTTCCTGTTTAAGAATAGCAGAGACTGTGTGCGCTGTGTGTGGTATGACACAAAGCTTTTCCATCAGAGTTTGGGGCAGCCATGCTGGAGCTGATGGGGCTTATGTGATGGATCTGAACAGTAACGGTGGGGCTGTTTTTCTCTGTCAGGTCAAAGTTATCCTTCCTTAGGACCCACACTCCTGACTCAGATACCAAGTCACATGAAATTGGTCCACCCTCACAAGGAGGGGCAGAAAATAGCTGTTCGTGGGGCTCATGGCACTCCAGCACCATGGTGTCCCCCTTCATCTTCATCCTCACCTCACTGGGAAGACTCTTGTCCCTGAGAAGGAGGAGGGAGAAGCTGCATGCAGTGGATCTGGGGTGCAGACCTGGAAGGTCATCCTGCCCCTTAGGATGGTGCAACAGGAGATGATCCCCGCATTGATGACCACGGCTGTGGGAGTGAAGCCATAGCTGCAGGAGAGACTGGGTAAATGGATGCTGCCAGAGGCAGAGGATTTCTCTGTGGAAAGGGCAGGTCAAGTTGGGTAACGCTGACATGGACAGAATGACATGGACAAAGGGAAGGAAAATGTCCAGTGAGGGATTAAAAAGAAATTAAATACAGCATCAACACATGGTGTAGTTATGCTCACAGGAGGGATGAGGGATGAGTTATCCTAGCAGTAGGCAGGAGCTGGGCCATTTTTTTGCCATCAAACCCTCCACCCCCTCAATTTTCCTTTGCTTTGCCTCCTTTCCTGCCAGGTCTCTACCTGAATTCTGAGCCTCGGGAAAGCTGACAGCATATATCTTCCCAGCGCTCTATACAAACTCTACCTCCCTCCATCACCAGCTCCCTCTGGTCCCCCACACAATAAGCAATAACACTGGGACCAACCAAAAAAGCCTTCTCACAGCCCCCTGGCCCTGTTTTGGCCAGAGATGGCCGCAACAAAGCAGAGCAGTCAGATGGTGCCCGTGGATGGACATACCCGTATTTGCCATGCCGGCCCTGTACACGGCACCAGCTGGGAAAGCCTGGGGTGCCGGGGCAGGGTCTCCTGGGTGCTGGCTCCTATGAGTCCTCCACCCATCAATCTTAGAGCAGTATGCCGTCATGGATAAATAGCAGCTGTTGCAGTAAGCTCATCGGATAACAGGCACATATATTAAAGTACCTTTAGCACACTTACTAAAACATATATTTAGCTAGGGAAAATAATCTTGCCCTGCCTATAAAAGTCAAAGTTTGCCTTTATAAATAACTCCACGAACCCTGCATGCATCTGAGGAAATGGCGATGGCGTGCACGCTCAGCCTCCTTCCCCGAAAAGATCTCTGAATAAAATATAAACATGCTGAAATATAAAGAACAGTTTGGTGAAGATAATGAAATCTAGTGAAGCCAGTAATTTACTCTGTAAATCATATAGCTACTTCTTCCTTGCAGTTGCCTGCCCTGATTTACATCATGAACCTTATTTCCGAGCTTCTCCCCGCTTTATTGCAAGCATGGGAGCACCGACTACGGCTTCTGCCTGTATTTGTGGCTGGTAAAAAACATTTATTTACACCTGCAAAATATCCCACTCTAAATATGTCATGTTAGCTCAACACACTTCTTTTTTCCAGCCTTCTCTCTGGTCTTCCTGAAAAGGGAAGGAAAAGCAGGCCTCCCAAAACGCCTGTTCTGCACCCATTCTTCTTTGCACAGCAGCTGGGAATGAGAGTGATTCCAGTGCTGTGCTGGTGCCAGCCACAAGGAGCTGCAGAGACGATATCCCCACGCTGCCTGGGGACCCTGTGGCACCCCCAGTGCCTCCCCATCTCCCCGCTGACCCCTCCCAGTCTCCATCATCACACGTCCCTTTCCTATTTTATTCATGGCATCGAACCTCTTCCCATTAGCATGCAAAGACTTCAAACTCTTGTGCTTTCCTATACCGCACAGAATATCTTAAGAAGGGCCTGGAAATAATTGGGTGCCGTTGCCTCCATGACGCCGCCGTGTACACTTGAGCATATGGAAATCTGAAGTAGTGCCGAACACTCAGGGGTGAGCAGCGAGCCCTGTGCCACAGAGCTGCTGCACAGGGCTTAGCCCCAGCCTCATTTCCTATTCACGTCTCTCCTTTAAGTCTAACCACTCCAAGGTGAGGCTGTATCTCTATGAATTCAAGTGGATTTGCCTCCCCACGTACGCATGTACATGAGGCGGGCGTCTTTCGCTCTGCCTGGGTCTGTGAGGGAATAGAGACTGCAGGGAAAAAATTATACCTAGATGAGTCTTTATGATGTGTGTTCCTTCAGTATTAAGATCTCTTCAGGCTTTGTATACCCAGTAATATTGCTCTCGTTTTAAATTCTCCTAGTAATAATTTTAAGAGAAAATTCTTTGTGACAACTGCTGTTGATTTAAAACTAATGTTTAGCCAGTAATGGGTAATTGTATTAGACTAAAAAAAAAGCTGCTGTAAAGTCGACCCCAGTCTGATTTTTAATTTACTGCATCATCAGCTACTTTTATGATACTATTTAATCTGCTGAAATAAAACTATTGCTCTATGAATATCTCTAGCATTCAAGAAAGATTGTTTTTAGCCGTTCTGCTCTTGGGGCCGAGGAGGCTTTAATTATTAGATGAATAATTCCTCTGAATATATTTATTTACATTTGTTCTAATTGTCACAATACTCGGGGAAGTAAGGTGGTGTATTGCGCTATGAGCTCGCTTTTAACCCTTAAACAGGGAAAGGGAAAATACCCATCGCTCCTTTGCACCCACATTGAGCTCGTAAAATGCATTCTGCGTTTCCATGGGAAGAAAAACTTGCCAAAACAATTTCCCTTTATTTTTTCCCCGTGAGGATCTGCACCTCACTCAGCCAGGGTGGCTGTGCTCACAGCCGCACGCAGCACTACGGGAACGACCAGCACTGCTCTTGCCAGGAGCTTGGTTTGCATTTCCAGGACCTTTTCCAAGTGCGTAGCAGCACGGGGACCTGATCCTACTCTCTCCTCCCTGGAGCTGTTTTCCCGATGAATACAACCAGGGCTCAGCAGTAGGTTTGCCTCCTAGAGTGTTAAGAAATCAGCCCCACTGGGCCTGTTTCAAACACACACACACACCCCCCAGCATCAATGGAAATACCCCCACTGAGTCAAGAGGGCTTTGGATGGGTCTCCACAGCTTCCGTGTGGGTATATTCATGCACTGAGATGAGGCTTGTGATGTACATTTATATAAATCATAAGAACCAATGTTACAAAGAGGTGGTTTTCTATTTTTCTTGCTTATTAAGTTCCTGCAGATATTACATGCACCAAGGTCAAGCAAAATAGCCTTCTCCCTCGATCTATGCCCAGCATCAGCGACCTTCTCAAAACAACACGCTACCAGATTAAATCAGCACCAAAAATACTGTGCTGCTTGTTTCGGATGAAAAAGAAATCTACATTTAAAAAAAAACCCAAAACTATCACAACAAATCATTTGCACCTACATAGTAAAAAAAAAAAAAAAAAAAATTTTGTTTGTTTGGTTTTGTGTTGTGTTTTTTTTTTTTAATTTGCTACCCCTTTTAATAAACAGCAGGTTCTTGCAAAGATTACCTGGGAGATAAATGGGTCTGTTGGAAGAAAATAGTCTCAGGGTGTGACCAAATACTTGTATCTCTGGCATGTGAGTTGCTGATTTTTAATGTTCCCCATACATTTACATCGTAGCTTTAGGTTTATTTTTCCCTGATAAATACTTGATTACTTGCCTGTGACAACTGGGGTGGGGGGAAGGCTGTTGTCTAATCTATTATAATACAATCAGGAAATGGCTACATGATAAAGTAAGGTAAAACAAATAATTCTTAATGCTGTGCAACCAGCTATTATTTTATCCAAACAACTTCTGTTTTTGTTATCTCCTTATGGTCGAATGCCTATTCCCTAGAAAGAGAGAAGAAGTCTCTTTTTACTTCAGTAATTAGCTTGTTTGAAAGCTCCCACAAATTCTTCCTATCATAAATTTTGCATTGCTCCATGCACAATAATGCACATAAAATTAAATAAACAATTTAATTAATTTAATTAAAATTAAATATTAAACATATTGTGTATAAGAAGCCCATGTCTTTGATTTAATTGGGCAGGAGTACCCAAAGCAGTTTGGGTAACAGTGAAAAATAATTAAAAACAACAAGTACGGTAGCCTCTGGGTACGAAGAGTAGTTGGGAGCTTTCTCCTGAGAAAGGTTTATTTAATTAAAACTAAACTAATCTTTGGAAAACACTTGATAAGCATTTCATAATACAAATCATAATCCAAAAATGAAGCTTATACTTCATCTACATGATACTGGGAAATAATATTAAATAATTCAATTCTGCCATGAGCGACTTTCCCAGCATGGACAGAATAATTCAGCAGACAGCATGTTTACCACCTTTAAATTTTCTGTAACATTTAGTTCATCTAGATAAATATTAGTAAATTATATGAAGGCATAATGGATCCATAAGCGATAAGGCTGAGAATTAATGCTTTATTTGGACTGTTTATTGCTTCTTGTAGATATAATACCAGACAAGGAAAGCACAGCTAACTTATTTACAAGGCAAGCTGTGCCTGCGTTGGCAGGTGAGACGTTTGGCTGCGTTCACATTTTCTAACCTATTTTTTCGACACCTTTCATTCACAATAGAGGTTATTATTTCCAGGATCTCGTAGCACTGGAGGAGAAATAGATTATTTATAGGGTGGTGTCTCTATCATTACTTCGTGTTGCCAAATGCTAGTATTTCTATACCGTCCGGTGATAATTTCAGCTCCCTGAAAAACTTGGATCCTGCCCAAGGTGGCAAACTATCCGCCTGGACATCAAACAGTCTGCCTTGCACAACCGCTCGCAAGCTGGATTGCAAATGCTGACAGGCTTTATAGGTCATTTCAAAAACAAATGCTTCATTTTAACACCTTAGACTGCAGCAGCTACTACATCAAGCTGCTGATGCCAACTGGCTTTTTCAAAAGTGAACGTATCCAAGAGATCCTAATTGACACTTTCAGGCAAGTGCCCAGCATAACTGAATATTACTCAGGTTTCTGGAGAGCTGGTTTAAAGTGACCATATAATTTAAGTGACCTTTGAATATAATTTAAAATGCTACTGTAGAGCCCTGTTCCTCTCCCACTGAATGGGCTCCATCAATGGGGAAACTCCCACTGATGTTAATGAGGGCGGGAGCGGACACTTCCACCACTGGCTCCCATTGAATTATCCAGGTTGCTTTTTTTGTGGGAGCTTTTTATTTTTTCTTTTTTTTCCTTTTTTTTTTTTTTTTGATGCATTCCTGTTACAAGATCCTGTTAACTGAGTTGGACTTACTTTGGTTCATATCATACCCACAGCTTTTTTAGCAAAGGACTCAGTGCTTTAGCAGAGATTTCTGCTGAGCAGAGGTACAATAGGGCCCTTTACAGGGTGTGGGAATTTCCCGCATGTTGATTAACCTCATACTGTAAAAGACTGTAGGCCAAATCCTTCAGTCCTCATGCAGACAAAAGTCCATGCTGACTTACCCGAAATCTCCCTGCAAATGCTCATTAAAGTCAATGGTGTCTTGCCTGGGTGAGGGCTGGGTGTTTCTATGACTGGGCATTGCCAGGAGAAAGGAGTTACCACCTCACCAAGCCCACAGCGGGGATTGGTTTGCCTCAGACCTGGGGCACTACCTTCCCTCCAGCCCCAAAAATCCCACAGCAAAGCCACGCTGTGGGTGCCAGCCCTGTGCTCCAGCGTGCAGTGCTGAGTGATGCCCGGCACCAGCCCTTGGGCCATCCCCCACACACCCACGGGGAGTGAGGCGGATGCCACTGCCCAGGGGGCCTCCCCATAACCCACCTTGCCCTGGGGCAGGCAGAAAGCAGGCAGGGCATTACTCACCAACCCAGGAGGCTCCTGCCATCCCCACTCTAGCTACTACAGGAAAAGAGTCAGGCTGCCATCCCCTCTGGGACAAGATAGCCAGTAATTTAGAACCACCTTAGAGAAGGATACGTCTATCCAGAAAATAATAGAAATATAACAAAAAAAGTGGGCTGGTTTCTGTTTGTTTGTTTTAGCCGTATCATAGCTCAGACCTTCCATGCCATTGTGGTTCAATATTTACTGATCGAAAATATAGACTAGCTGCAGGTCACAGCATTTGCCAGAAAGAACGATTATCATCAGAAAGAAATGGGCATTAAAAGAATAGCTCTTCCATTTCCAGCATTATAAAACAGACATTCAGGAGAACAAACAGAGCAGAGAAGAAATGATGGTCATTTGCAAGTAAAATATCACCAAACAATATAACATTGGATTAACTGTTTCATGTATTTATTGTGAAAGAATATATAGGACTTTACACGAGAAGCTACCAGTACAAGCAAGAAACAATGCAGCCTTTTAAACAGCCTGCTTTTAAGTGTAACGCTTCTGCACGTACCGCGCACAAGCTTGCTCCCACTGACGCCTGAGCAACAGCTCCTGTTAAGTTCAAAGGGGTCAGGATCGGGCCCCCAGGTTTTGAACTTTTCTCCTGTAACGTCCCTTTCAGTAATATTGCAGCGTGCACACACACACACACACACACCCCTCCCCAGTCTCAGAAGCGTTAAGGCGCTTGGGACGCGTTTACGGCTGAGAATACGGCAAAGGGGCACCGCAAGATGCGCCTTGGGAGGCTGATGCTGAAAACTGCAGAGCGAGTTTTTTTTTTTCCCTTTTTGCACGCATTTAAAAAGAAAAGGAGGGGATAGAGGGGCAGGATAAAGCAAAAAAAAAAAAAAAAAAAAGCAGGCACATATTGAGTCCAGTCCCACATTCGTGTGAAGCAAACCATTGAGCACAGTAGCAAGGGCTGACTGGACCGGACAAAACCTGACTCTATTTATTGTCTTTTGTTGTGGTGTGCCAGGAATGCAGGAGCTGTAGTTATTCTGAATTAGGGCTGGCTCTGGGGATGGCTTTGTACTCCCAGGACCTGTGGATTGCTGGAAACTGGTGCAGCAGTCAACTCTGGCTTTAGAGATTTTGCTTCCTTCTAGGGCCGTTTAAAATGGTCACTTAGTAATTTCAGTAACTCTTGTGACAAATAACTAATAATGTGAATTTGTAATTAATTTGCTACCCTTACATAAACTTAAATTGGGTCAGTGTTACATTCTCTTATCCAAAATACGGCTTCAGAGAAGGATTTCTGACAAATTTGATATGCAGGTTCTATTCTAGTACTTGCCTTGGTTTACTCATAAATCATTCCAAAACATTTACCACTCAATACATCCTTTAACACCAAGAAAAATTATTTAATTTAATTCTATTATTTAACTAATTATTAAATAGTTACTGAGATTCACACACAACTGTATTTTATTTTATTCAACTGACCAGGAAACTTATTTACCACCTGAATATTTTCCCGAGTGTTATTGTAAATGAAAAAAATCTTTGCAGAAATAGAAACTAGAAGAATTGCAGTGGGACAGCACAAACACAGTAATTGGTTATGGAGATAATTAAAGCACCAGCGGTAGAGATGCTGGAGATAAGAACAGAGAAGTTTAGGGCTAGATTAGTGCAGCCCTTACTCTGTGTGATGCAAAGGCTTGAGCCAAATGACTCAAGAAGTTGCCTCCAAGTGCACCTTCTTTCATTCTGTGTATGGGGAAGAGTCATATTTATTTTTAGTGCTTGAACTCTCCCTGCAAGTGCACTCTGCACAAATTAAATAAAACTCTAAGACTCTTTCGAATTGCTTGGAAATAGACCCTGAAGCCCTGATTCACTTTCAGCTTCATACACACAAAATTCAAGGATAATTTTGCCAGACATATGAAAATGGTAAGTTCAACTCTCAGAATCGCTACAGCTATAAAAGCAGATTTCAGAAGAACTCGAAATAAAGGAATCCTTACAAACCCCACAAACAGGACTTGGTCCCTAATTCATAGTAATAACAATGTCATTCATGCTCAGTCATGTACATGTTTTCATCAATTATTTTTAATAATTTATTGGATACATAAGAGAGCTCGAGGTGTGGTAAGGGTTAATTTTAAGTCAAGCTTTCGAGTAACTTTTCGAGCTTAGGGTGGTGAAACCCACTGAATAATCGGTATCCAAGTACAAAATCCATGGCAGAGGTATAAGCTAGGTCTGGATGCTGCACTGTGCTCCCCTCTTCACTCAGCATCACCACGGCAGGGACTCGTCTAGAGCTGGTGTAAGCCAGCACACAAGGGAAGGGAGCCCGTGCTGTCACGCAGCAGTGTGACTGGCAGGGCTAAGCCTCTTTAAACCAGCTCTCCATTTAGGACACTTCCTTCAAAACCAATTCTGTGATGGATCTGGGGGACAGCAAGGGCAACGCCCCAGGGATTTCGGGCAGTGGTCAAGAGTCAGTGGATTAAAAGGGTATCTGTAAGACCCTGAAACTTTCTATAGCACCAAGGGATCTACTCTTTTGAGGGGAGAGGAGAAAAAAACCTCTTCATCTCTGCTCCTAAATTCCCCAGGAAGACAGAGCTTGTCTCTGCCCTGCGACCAACTGCACTCCAACTCGGCCAGTTTACGGGAGCACAGCACTCCCACTGGGCTCAGTGCTCAGGAATGACCTCAGGTGGGAGGAATAAGCGCTTGGCACTGCAAACTGCAACTGTACCTCCACCTGGACACTCAGAAAGCTACAATATGCAAGGCACAGAGGAATGCTCTGCTTTCTCCTGGCGCTGCTACGTGCCTGTTATTTTTGCCAAGATTTATCCTATCTACAGCAATATTCAGGCCACTAATCTATTGTTGTAGCTCAGGCTAAGCCGATGCTCATTTTTAAATTAAGCCTCAGGTGAAAGCTGGCAGATCCCCGTGTGTGTACGGCTTGTCTCTGCTCGCACCTTAGCACGGTGCAGCTCCCCTGACCTCTGGCTGGTGGGGTTTTTATTCCTGACAGGCTAGATGTGAATAAAATCATATGGAGCCGTGTTTTTACAGTTCAGCCTTGTGAGTCCCATCCTGCTGCCATTGAAATCAATGGCAAAGCTCCCAACTTCACTAGTCATATCAGATTAGCTTTGTTCCACAGACTGAAACAATCTAATAGATACCAGGTGTCCTCAACAGAGCCTGTGTGGTCTGCAAGTAAGTAGAACATATTTTAAAAAGTCAAATATGAAACAGCTACATCACAGAACCTGTAATAACCCCAAACTGATATTATTATCTACGGAGGACATGATCAGTATCTAAAATGTGACTCGATACATATTTATACGGTGCATCTTATAACAGACATGTTCTGGGGTAAACTCAGCTGCATGTTAAACCACTACAGAAACAGATCCATATTTATGCTCATTTCCACAAGAAAGCGTGGCTCTCGTGTGTTTTTACTTAAGGGAGAGAGCCCCAAACAACCTTAAATTAATCCAGAAATCCACTTTAAATATATGACTCTGCATGTAAAAAGGCCTATAGAAGTTAAAGGCTGCACGTGAAACCTCTGGGCTGCTGCTGGAACACTAAGCTCCCTTCTTGCTCCAAGCTGTGAACCTCCACTGTGAAATTCCCTACCTGCTTTTCCACAGCCATGGGACATCAACAGTTCCTCCAGTAGCATGGACTGGGGGAAGATGGCACAGTGGTATAAGTGCCCAGACCTGGGCTGCACCAAGACACCCATCGCTGTGCAATTGGTGTAGCAGGAAAATGTGCAACGAATTAATTTTCTTATGTTATCTCCTGGCTTGGAGGTGACCTGTGAGTCTTGCCCAGCTCAGGCAAAACCATCAGTGCCCTGCTCTACATCAAAATGAACAGAGATTGCTCTGCCAACTCCAGGGCCTAATCCTGATTTACAGCACCTGCAGATGGGGGCCTCAGTGCAGGTCCTCTTCTTTTGCCCAAGGGAGGACCAGAGCTTCCAGCCCAAGACCCATCACACAGGTACAGACAGGTCAATAACCTAGGAACACACAAACGGGGAGATTCCAAGGAACAACTCAGCCCTTCCCAGGGAGCAACAACAACAACAAAGGTACTGATCATTTTTGTAATCCAATTAAAGGTCCTTAAATGTGGTAAGGTTTACCCCAGTTCCTAGCCAGAAGGATATCTCTCAGGGCCAGCTCTTGGGGCTGTTTGAATACTGCTGCTCAAGTTTTCTGCTTTGCAATTCCATGTCTTGGAGGCAGCTTCCATGGATGTCCCTGACTACAAAATTGACCCTGGAGTCTTGTGGGCAGCACCAACCTCTGATGGATAGGGAGCTAGAGTCAGCAGGATTCAAAGCTCCTTCCCACCCCTCTGTCAAGGAAGCAGGAGCAAACTTCTCTCTCACCCAAAGCATTGACTTTTATCACCTACGGGTTGATGGGCAGCATGTGCTTGCCCTCAGCCTGGCCTGATGGGAAGCACCTTCTCAGCTGGGCTCCAGGTGCAGCCGCAGCAGCCCCCTGAGAAGTCAGCACTGCAGTACCCGAGGTGCGATACTCACAGGCAAAGTTTTGGACAGCGGAAAGGACCAAGCTGCAGCACAAATGCTGCTGGAGTCAGTGCCCAGGTTCTGAAGTCAAAGGGTACTTTTTTTTTTAAATTTTTATTTTTAAAAGGTGCACCAGAGAATCATGAAAACACCAAGCCCCATTAAAGAGGCACGATCCAATCAGTATTTCTTTTGGTATCTGAATACCCAGTGCTATCTTTCGTCTTATCTTTTACCAGCCATCCTGTCCTTAAGAGGCTTAAGTACTTGTAGTTTTCCAATAAAGATCTTGCAAAGTACGTTCAAGACTAGCTTATTTTAACATTCATCACATTTAACAAGACTTTCACCAGAGCAGAGAGAACGCGTAACTAATTGTTGGAAGATCTGGTCAAGTTTGTTGTAACGGGTAACTGTCGGGCAAATCTGATTTATTTATTCAGAGGGAGATAAGGCACGCATTGTTCTCTGGAAGGAAAAAAAATAGGACTGATCTTAAAGTTAATATTATTTCCTATGCCTTCTTCAGTCTTTTTATAACTGAGCGGACCCAACAGAGAACACAATCCTCATTGGCTCCCTTCACTCTCAATTTTTGGGTTTCAGTTTAACTTCACCCCACCCCGGCGAGGCCATGCAGCTGTGTCTCCTCTTCCATCCCTTTTCTTAAACGGTCTGTTGTCATGCGGGGACACCTGAGAGCGCCGGTGTCCCGTGTCCCGTCCCCACCCCCCCAGGGTCCCTACTCCTTGCTCCCCGCCGAAGAGCCAGCGGGGAGCCTGCGGCCGCCCGGGACGGGGGTAGGATGAACAGGGGGCTTTCTTTGTAATCTGGCAGTCAAAAAAAAAAAAGGGGGGGGGGGGGGATGAAGAGGGAGAGAGAAAGTGCCCCGTTACTGCCACCGTCCCTGCGGTGTTTTCTCGGGGAGCAGCGTGCACTCGCAAAAGAAGACGCCGTGAAGCATCTCCGTTGGCACCGGGGGGGGGGGGCGGCGGGAGGCACGGCAGGACCCGGCACGGCACGGCCCCACTGCGAGCGCAGCCCTTTCCCACACCCCAATGGCGCGAACAGACCCCGGGCTGCGCAGCCGCTGCGCCACGGACGCGGGTAGCGACGGCAGGGGGGCGGCCGTGACCCACCCATGCCAAGGGGCACCCCCGGCCCGTCGCCCTGGGGTGCCGCTCGCCCCCTCTTCGTTCATCCCTGTCCCTCCTTGTCCCCCCAGTCTGTGCAGTGCCCGGGTGCGGGTCTGCCTGGCCCCGGGAGACTCTGGGGCTTTGCTGGGGACCGGGAGGGCTCTCCCCGCCTGGCAGGGGGGCGCCGGGACACGGGCCCCGAGGAGGAGCAGCGTCAGGGACGCTGGCGGGACCCCGCTGCCCCCGAGCCCGGCGGCTCCAAACAGCCCAACCGACGGTGGGAACGGGAAAAGGAGAAAGAGAAAAAAAAAATCCCCAACCCATCCCGAAATGAGCCCCGGTCCGCCTGTGCTCCCGCACCGCCCTAACTCGGCGGCTCCTTCCCGTGCCCGAGACCCACGACCTCAGCCCGGGGGCAGAGCACGTCTGTGCCCAGCGCCCGCCCCGCCGAGCCCCCCGCGACCGCGCCGCCGGCAACGGCATCTCCACGGCCACGGGCCGCAGCGGGCTCCGCTCGGCTCGGTTTGGCCGCCCCGTCCCATATCCCTTCACCTTCCTCCCCTCTCCTCGACGGCTCCGCCGCTGCCGCGGCTGACAAGTTTTTTATTCCCATCCTCGTTATCTCCAAACGGACAAAGTGACCAAGAACAATCAAACAAACTCTTTTTAATGTAAGGGTTGCTCACCTGGTGCGGCAAAGATCAGATCTCAGAGCAAAGGGGCTTCCACTTCCAGCAAAGTCTGGTTCACCGACTTACTCAACCGGAAGAAAGAGCTCCATTAGCTAGTTTACATACACTCTTTTAAATCTGTTTGAAAGGCATTTCGTGTAGAACATAAAGATGCACCTTGCGCGCTGCTGTCACCAGCCAGCCCGAGGCCGAGGGCTCCGGGGGCTGCGCGTCCCACTCCCCGACGGAGGGGAAGTTACAGGTTTTCTTTGAAATTCAAAATTTACAACTTTTTCCCTCCAAATTTCAGCTCTTCGCCATTCGGCAAAGCTTTTTCCAAACGGTCACGGATTTAATCGGAAACCGTTTGAGTCGTGTTTTGATCCGACCTCCGCTCTGCGTTTATTTCTTGTAAGACAAAATAAAAGTTAAATCGAAACAGTTTCACCGACAAGAAGCCGGACCCCCGGGCTTGGGGGATGCTCCGGGTCGTGCCCTCGTTGCCGGGACCCTCCCGGGGCGCGGCGGCGCGGAGTAAGGTCCCCTCAGGGACTGCCCGCCGCCCACCCCCGGGACTCCGCGGGCGGCTTCGGACGCCGCTGGGCAGCCCAGGGGTGGGAGTAGGGGGCGCGGCGAGGGCAAGACCGGTCCCTACAGCCTCCCCCCTTTGCCCCCGGCCGTGACTGGGTCCGGAAAAATACCAGTGCCTGTTTTGCGAGCAGAGCTCCTACCTCCGCTCCCACCTCACTTGTGAGCACTGCCTTGGACCTTACCGACGGGGAGGGAGAGGTGCGGTGCTTGGTAATATTCAGTATAACCACTGTGATATTCACTCGTATAATTCCGACGTGGCCTCGAGCACCGTAGGGGGATGCGGAGGGAGCCCCTTGCCGGTCCCCAGGGCACCCCAACCCCAGCGCTGCCGCCCACCTCCCAGAACCTTTCGGCGGGGCGGATGCGGTACTCGATGCCCGGGGGCAGCGCATCTCCCCCGGCCGGAGCCGAGGCCAGGGCCCCCCTCACCCACAGACCTCCAAGCGGAGGGGAGGGAAGCGGAACCCTCTTGTAAAGCTCCCAGCCGTCGGATCCCGCAAGATAAACATCATTAGAAATCATTGTAATTGGGATTGTGAAATCTGACCTCTGACCCTCCGGGCTACGTGTCACAACCGTGTCTGCTTTGATTCCTCGAAAGGCGGCACAAAGGAACAAGCTCCGTGACAGGAGGCAGCGGGATCTACACCCCGGCCCGAGGGGACCAACGGTGGGGGGGACACCACGCGTGGCCTTCCCCTCCTCCCCTGTGCCTCATTTGCATATGCAGAGCAGCAGGCCGCCGAGACGCCCCCGCTCGGGGGTAATGGTCGTCGGGCCGGGGTCCTGGAGGTGGTCGTGGCCGGCTCTCGGGGTGCTTTGGAGGGAGAAATGAGCTTCGGGGCATCCTTCCACCAGCGGAGGGGAGAGGGGGATGCGGGGGGTCGTCTGCTTGGTTTCAGTTGAGATTCACACCCCACTAATGTGCTGCTGCCTCTCGAGAGTCGGGGAGTGGGGGAGCCGACCTTAATTTCCGATGTCAGGGAGGGAGGAGGAGGAAGATAACCGCTTTTCCTCCAGGGCTTTTCCGCCTGGGCTTGTGGGTGCCCCCTCCTGGGCCTTAGGCTCCCCGGCCCCATCCGCCCCCCAGCTCTCCAGCCGGGGGCCCCGGAGCGTGGTCCCCCGCCTCCCCCCGCCGCTCCGCGCACACCTGGTCCCTCTCCGACGGGGAGGACGCTCCTGCTCTCACCTCTCGGCTCCTCGCAGCACACCGCGGGGTTGGTGCTGAGCCCCGGGGGAAGGCCCTCCCCGGCTGCCGGGCGGAGAGCATCCCCCGTGGGGCGGTTTGCCCCCCGGCACCCACGGGGGACGGGGTCACTCATGCAGCTAGCGAGGGCAGACCTGCGCTGGTCCCCTCATAGGCCCCGTTCAGCTGCGCTCGACGAGAATTCCTAAAAGCATAATTACATTAAAAAGCCTGATTTGTTTAAATAATCCTCTTTAGGCTCCTCTTAATCTGCTTTATATTTCCCCCGTCGTCTTTATTCCTGACTTGTCCAGCTCCGCTGGGCTTGACCGGACGCCCTGAGACTGAGGAAACTCCTCTTCATCTTCCTCCTCCGGAGCCCCCCACTCTGCTGACGACCCCCCACATTCGGGATCCTGTCCCCGGCTGCAGGTAGGCAGCGGGCCAGGGGTCTGTCGGTGGGGCGGGGAGGGGAGGTGGTGGGCTCCAGCAGCCCTGCTCGGCCCAGAGCCGAAAGCCAGCCTTAGCATCCACCTGAGACCTGCGGGCAGGGAAAGCAAACCGGGTTCGGTGCCCAGTTCCCTCGTCAGGGCAGGGGCTGATCTGGCACTTGGGGAGCATCATCACCCGATTTTTAAGATGAAATTACATTTTTCGCCTGTACAGCTCCAGGGGAGTGAGAGGCGGCGAGTATATGAGAGAGGCAAAGAACTGAACTGAGATTGGAGCTGGGGAAGTGTGTGGGGGGGGCAATCTCTCCACATCCCCAAGACAGTAGCAAGTGAAGGGGGACCAGGGGAGGCTCTGACCATGCTCCCCACCCTCTACCCCCGCCCCCCAGCCCGAACCCTGCAGCTGCCCCTGGCCGGGTGGCCGCTTTCCCACCAAGCACGTTGAAAGACGGTTTCTTTTCCTCCGTGCGGAAGATTTAAATATATGTTTCAATACCATCGAAAAGAGAGGAGGGAGAAAGAAGCACAGAACTTTAGATGGCGCTGTACAACATTTATTGAAGTCCTCCGAGTATTCTCGGCTCATCGGCCTGCAGAGAGAAGAGCCCTCAGCGGGCGGTGGAGGCCTGGGCGGGAATGGGGTGAGATGCGCTGCAATGGAGGAGAGGTCCTGCCCCGCCGGCAGCGGGTACGGAGGGCAGGGGGCTCTCACTGGGCAGGGTAGCTCCTGCCTGCGCCTCCATCCTCGGTCGATGACAGCTCATTACAGCGCTAAGCAGGAACAGTCAAAAAGCAAACAAACACGGCAGAGGCCGTCTCGCGCTGCCTCTCTGCTCCCCTTCTCCTGGCAGAGACGGAACCCCCCCAATACCTCCGACGGGGAGAGGAGGGGGAAGCGGCAGGCTGCACCGGCCGGGTGTACTGCTGCTCGCTCACCTCCGCGCCCCTGCCCCGTTCCCCCGGGGCATGGCTTCGGCGGGGGATGGATGCGGGAGTGGGACACCCCTGGCCCAGGTCTCACGCTAGTTTCAGCTCAGCCTGCTTTTCCCCGCCTCCCCCGCGGCTGCTGGCCCCGGGCGGGGGGGATGCAGAGGAGCAGAAAAAAAGAGAAAGTAGAGGAAAAGACGACAGACAGTCCCGTCGGGGCAACCGGACAGTTCTCCGCCCGTTCCGGCTCCCGACCTCTGCAGGGGCCGTGAGGAGCAGACCTCGGCTCCGCGGGATCCCACGCAAGTCCCGCATTGGCGCCAGGCCCGGGAACGGCGTCCCTCGACGGCTTGAGGACAAAGCCACGGGAGCGACCCTGCCCGGGCCCGTCGGTGTCCCGTCCGGCTGCTAAAAGAGCCGCCCCAGGGACGGGGCGCAGTCGAATTTAACCGGCGTGCGTGGAAAAGCGGCGCGGGGCCCACAGCTAGGAGTCCCGCCGGCCCGCCGGTCCTCCACGACCCCACGCTTCCCACGAGCAAGGGCAAACGTCAGCCCGAGTCTTGAGAGGGGGAGCAGAGGGCCAGGGCAGGGAGCGCGGAGGGCTCCCGGGGAGCAGCGGCGCAGCGCGCGGTGCCGAGCGCCGATCGCCCCGGTCCTCTCCTCCCCGCCGCTTTGCCCTGCCCGGGAAGAGCTCCTGGCTGGACACTCGGTCCGGGAGCAGACCCTCTCGGAGCAAGGCAAGGATCTGTCAGCAAATAATCCCTTTTCAACACGTCCCGGAGCTCTAAACGTCCAGACGGTCTCAGGTGTTTTTCCTGCAGGAGCTGGTGATATGTTGTTACCATTATGACGAGGTGGGTTTTGTATCTTGTTAAAAAGGGAGATGCGGGAATCGAGGCACGACCACAACAGCCAAAGATTTTTTTTTTTTCAAAAGAGGGTAGAAAAATAAAAATTTTAAAAATCGGAGGTTTTAAAGGGTTTTTTTAAACCAGGGAGGGATGAGCGGTTTAAAAACTGCTGCACTGATCCATCGAAAACAAAACCTAAATACGCCACCAATATGTCATTATATACTCAGGGTATCATGTATGTATATATATATTTATTTTTAATATTTATGTGTATATATACATACAAACACCCACACACTAAAGTAAAGAATTACAGCCAGCCTGGATCCTGAACACAGTCTACACTTTATTTCAGACTACAGATTTCTGAACATAATAAAATCTTTGGCTTGTAGCGGCGGGTTCAGTCTCGCAGTCTGTGGATCAGAATATTTTTTTTTCCTCGGGAAAAAAAAAAAAAAGACAGAATTTCACACACATACACACATACAAAAAAAAAAAAAACAAAACCAAACCAAAAAAAGATCAAACGAAAGATCAGAAAAGGCGGAGATTTACTGTAAAATAAGAGCAACGGACACCGAAGGGGGAAAAAAGGAAAGCAAACAAAACGAACAAACGAACAAAAGAGAGGGGAAGAGAGGAAGAGAAGGGGAGAGAGAAACTGTCCAGCAAATAGAGATAGCTACACATATTTCTTACCTGAAATTAAATATATACAAGGTCATATGCTGTTTGGCTATATAGAGATATTTTTTTTTTGTAAGTGTTCATATTTTTTTTCTTAATCGGAGTCCTTATACTATGGATAGACAATAGATCTGCTTTTAAATAGCACCTGTCCGCCTCCCGGCCGGCGGGCCGGCGCCGCGGCGCAGGGCTGGGGGGCCGCGCCGCCTCACTCGCTCTCCTCTTTGTCCTGCACGGTGGTGGTGGAGTGGTTGTAGAGTCCCTGGGCCATGAGGTGCAGCGCCAGCCCGTTCTTGATGCCCGTCGCCTTCTTGATCTTGGCTCGTTTGTTCTGGAACCAGATCTTGATCTGGGACTCGTTGAGGCTGAGCTCCTGGGCCAGGCTCTGCCGCCGCTGCTCCGTGATGTACCGGTTCGCCTGGAACTCCGCCTTCAGCCGCTGCAGCTGCTCGGCCGTGAACGCCGTCCGCGGCCGCTTGTCCTCCTTCTCCGTCTTCTTCTTCTTCAGCTTCCTGGTGCGGGGGCCTGCGGGCAGGGCACACACACGCCGCTGGGCAGGGCCGCGCCGCCGACCGACCGACAAACCGACCGACCGACCGCCGCCCCCGCCCCGCCGGCCGCCGGAAAAATGGCCGACGGGCGAATTTCTGCCGGTCCCGTGCGTTTCTCCCCCCACCCCCCTCCGCCCCCCGCCCCTCTCTCGCCCCAACTCCAATCCCGGCACCGCCGCCCCGGCACGACGGAGGGAAGGATAGGGACGGAGAGGAGAGGCCGGGGCCGAGCGCGCCGCGCCGCCCGCGCATCCCCCGTCGCCCCGGCCCCGCCGAGGGGAGCGGCGTCCCGTTCGACCCCCGCCCCGACACACGTCGGGGGTCCGGTCCGCCCTCCCTGCAGGGTCGAGCCACGCTCCCTCTCCCCGGCACTGGGCCAGGACCCGCCGGGCGGGCAGCGGCTCCGCCGGTTAGCCCGGGCAGCAAGGGTCCCCGCGGCCCGGCAGCGGGGAGCCGTGAGCAGCAGCTTGTCCGTGAGCTTCCCCGGTCTCTTTTGGGGGGAAAACATCATCCTCTGCAAGGCAAGCCCAACCATGAGCTGCTCTTCTCCACCGACACCCTGGAGCCCTGACGACACCCGGGTCGTCAGGGCTCGCCGGCGGCAGATCGTTGTACCCGGCCCGGCTTGCAAGCTCCCTCAACGAGCCCCTCCGAAAGCAGTGCTGCGCCGCCCCCGCTTCTGCCGCCCCAACCCCAGGCCGATACACAGCCAGGTGAAGTGCCACAGAGCTCGACGGGGAAGTGGCACGGCCCCAGGGCGCATCTCGGGGCCAGTGCCCGGGCGCGGAGCTGCCCCCGGTCCTGTGTACGTCGGCCCGGCCCCGGGGGAGCGGAAAGGGGAGGGAGCCCTGGAGAAAGGGATCAACGAAAATCCCCCGACAGCTGCCAGGCTCTGCAGTCAGCCCCGGGCCCTCAGCCCCCTTCCAGCAGCAACCGGAGCCGGTGAGGCCTCCCGGCCGCCGAGTAGGCCGAATGATCCTCTCCCGGCGCAACCCTTCCCCAGAGCGGGGCTTTGCCGAGCCCGGCTCGGCGGCGGCTGCCGGCGGGGAGGAGAACGGGGCCCAGCGGGATGCTACCGTGCTCGGCCGGCGGAGGGGCGGAGGGCGCGGGGGTGATTCGCTTTGCCCCAGCACCTTGCAGCGGGGTGCCGGCGGACCTCCGCAGCCCGCTCGTCCCCTGAGCCGGTAGAAGCGGCCGGGGCCGGCGGGCAGCTCCGAGCACAACAAAGAGGGCGGCCGAGCCGAGCCAACCTCCCCTCGCCCTTCTCCCCTCCAGGCTGGGGTGAGCAGGGAGTTTCGGAGAGGACATGCAGAAATAATCCTCTGCCCGAAGAAAAGGGAGGAGAGAAAAGAAAGGCGCAAGTGCAAAAAAAGCCTGGCGCACGGCGGCCCTGGGAATCGGTAGCGAAACACCCGTGGCCGCGCCGGCCGGGAGCGAGGGCCGCGCCGTCTGACAGCTCTATCACTCCATCAATCACCCGAGTCAATCAAAGTGGCTTTTCTGAGTTTCAAGTCGCTGGACGTGTCAATAACTGGGGATGGAGATGGCTCGGCCGATAGCGCCGCATTGACCGCCGGCGGGGGAGCAGCCAGGCCGGGCAGCGCCGCCTTCCCCGCGTACCGGAGTGGTCCCCGGGCAGCCGGCCCCGCGCTCCTCGGGCAGGCACAGGGGAGCCCAAACCGGGCCCGGCCCGCGCTGGCGGATCTGTGGCTGCTGATCGGGCGTGTCGGGGGGGGGGGGGGGGGGGGGGAACCCTCTCTCCTCGCCCTCCGCTTCTTTCAAAAAAATTGCAATTAAAAATAGAAACTAACGGCGATAAAATAAGGGGCTGCCGAGGGCACCTGGGAGAGTATGAACAGCGTGAAACGGGGCCGAGGGCCGAGCAGGCGGCTCTCACCGGGGCGGCCCCGGACAGAGGCACGTTCGCCCACCCCCCGCGAGAACCAGGCCCCAAATCACGGCAGGGAGCACCGGCTCCCGCGGCAATGCGAGGCCTAAGGGCCTCCCTTGCTCTGCCTCGCTTCAGAGGCCCCTATGAACAGCCCCTCCGCCACCTTCTTAAAAAAAAAAACAACCCTTTTTACTCCGCTTTCCGAGAAAAGACCCCCCCGCACGCACCGCCAGCGGCCGCTCAACTTGTGGCTAAGGTCTCACCCCTGCTGCCCCCGAAAAAGCACCCGCGCTCAGGAAAAAAATAATATAAAACGGGCAGTGTGTGGGGGAAGAACCCCAAAACAAGGGAGCACTCGAACCCGCCGCCGGTTTTCGCAGCGCGCCCACCCCCCGCAGCCGCGCTGCGGAACACCCAGGGCTGCGGCAAGGCGGGGCGGGCGGGGGGCACGGGAAGGGGGTCGCTCCCCGCCGGCTCTCCGCATCGAAACGCGGCCGAATCGGGGCCCGGCGTCACATTCAAATTTGGGAGACTCGGAGGAAGAGGAAGGAGGGGTAGCGGTGGTGGTGGTGGTGGGGGACGCGATTCCTCTCGCCCGGGGTGATCCAGGACACCCCCCTTACCCCCAATCCCCGCGCCTCCCCACGCGAGGTCCTCAGCAGGCCGGGAGCCAAAGCAAAGGGGGGAAGCGGGGAAGGGGAGGGGAGGGCGACCTTGTCACGATTTTAACAGCTCCCAGATGCGCCGCGGTTCCTTACCCGAGGACGGTCTGTCTGAATACCTAGTGCAGTAGACCCAGGCAGGCCACACCAGCGGCTGTTGCGAGTCGGGCTTTATAACAGGTCCTCCATTATTAGAGCCCATGAGGAGGATGGCGGGGCTGCCGTGCTCCCCGTACTTCGCCGGGTGAGTCTCACCCCCGTCGGCGGGGGGCTTCGCCACCCCCGACGCCGCCGCTGCCGCCGCGGCGGGGCTGGCTTTGGCGGCGGCGGCGGCGGCGGCCGCGGGCGGCGGCGGCGGCGCGGAGCCGTCGGGACGGCAGTTCGAGTCCGGGCAGAGGAGGGAGGGCGGGTTGGGCGGCCGGGCCAGCAGCGGGTTGACGTTTTCTCTACCTGAGCTCTGCCCCCGTTCTCCGTCCCGCTCCCGGCTGCCTCCTCCTCCCCCGCCGGCCGGTGCGGGCGGCTCCTTCTTGCAGCCGAAGTCCGGCCTCAGGATGTTGTCGATGAAAAAGTTGGTGGTGCGGTGGGGCGGCGGCGGCGGGGGCGGCGGAGGGGGCGGCGGGTGGCGGCGGCGGGGCAGGGGCAGGGGGCAGGGCGCGGCGGGGGAGGCGGGCGCGGGGCTGGGGGACACGGGTACGCTCTCGCCATCGCTGCCGCTGCTCGCCGGGCCGGGCGCCGCGTCTCGGTGGCCGTGCCCCTCCGGCGGCTCTTCCATGCTCAGCCCCCGCCACGGAGATCGCTGCCTCTTTTCCCCCCCACCCACCCGCTTTACGCCCACCCCACTTTGCCGGTGGGTGGCGGGGTGGAAAAGGGGGAGGAAAAATTTAAAAAAAAAAAAAAAGAAGAAGAAAAAAAAGAAAGAAAAAAAGAATAAAATCCACTTGTTGGGCTGGAGCTGAGATTTTTTTTCTCCCCCTCGCACGGATGGATCCAAAACCGGGGAGACACTCGAGGGCTTCTTTCCCCCTTCTCCCGATCAGCTTATATTTCCAACACCAAAAAAAAAAAAAAAAAGAAGAAGAAGAAAAAAAGAAAAACCCAAAAAGGTGCGCGGCAACACCGCCCCCCCCTCCAAAAAAAAAAAAAACCCAACCCAAAAAAAAAAAAACAAACCCGCCCCCCCCCCCCCGAAAACCCGTCAAAATCTGCCCATCTCCCCGCCGCCGCCGCGGCGGCTCCGCGCTGCCCCGCTGTCACGCTGCGCTCTGCCCACGCCGCGGCTGTCGGAGCCCTTCCCCGCCAGCCTGGTGGTGCGCGCCGCCCGGACCAATTTATTATTATTATTTTGTTAAATCCTTCACCAACCCCCCCCCAGCCTCTCTCCTTTCCTTTCCCCCTCCCTTTTTTTTTTTTTAAAGAGGTTTTAAAAAAAAAAATAACAAAACCCGCGGAATCTCTGACAGCCCCGGCCCGCGCAACTAACTCTCCCTAAAAAATCCCTCAGCCACACTTTTTTCACTCGCACCGGAAGCACGTGAGGCGGCCCCGCACGTGGGGGCGGCCAATCGCTCGCCGCCGCCGCCGCTGACACCCCGCGCCGCGCCCAATGGGCGCCCGCCGGGCCGCCGCCATAAATACCGCGTGGGGACGGGACGGGACGGGCGGCGGGAGCGCCGCGACGGGGCGGGGGCTGCCGCGCCCGTACCTACACGCGTGTATCGGCGGCAGCCCCCCCCCCCCCCCCTCCATCCTCCTTCCTTCCTTCCTTCCCTTCCTTCTTCCCAGCTCCGTAAACAACTTCTTCCAGCCGCGCCGCGCCGCGTCCTGCTCTGGGTTGCGGTCATCTCCCGCTCTCCTATGGCCCGATAATGAACGCTTCCCTCCCCTTCCCCACCAAACAAACCAAAATAAACCCGTGGGTGCTCTTCTTCCTCTTTTCCTTGTTATTCTCTGCTCCCCTCCCGGCGGGGTTAGGCAGCGAGGGGAGGCGGAGAGCGGGCTGGGGGTTCCCCGGCGCCCAAACTTTTAATATATAAATATTTTTTTACTTTTTGGTGGAGGAATAAAAAAAAAAATTAAAGCTATAATAATGATAATAACGATAATAAATTATAATAAAGGCGGGACCCACCGCCGGGGAGAGCTGGGCTTAGGGCTGCAGCCGCTCGACTGGTTTGTTCCTTTATTAAGGGTTTTGGGTGGGTTTTTTTTTCCTCAGGAATACGAAGCAGATCAGCCGGCAGCTCCCCGCTGAATTCGCGGCGTGTTTTCCTCGCCTGCTGTTTGATTTTTGTTTGTTTGTTTGTTTGGGTTGGGTTTGTTGCCTTATTTTTTTCTTTTCTCTTTCCTCCCCCCCCCCCCCGGTATTTTCATTGTCCTGGCAGAGAGCGAACACCTCGGGACGCGAGTTGAGACAGAAGGGAGATTGAAGGGATGAAGGGTGGGGAGGAGAAGGCACTTTTGGGGACTGCTGCAGCTTTCTAAAAGAAATTAATTTATAAGGAGGGGAGAAAAAATTAAATAAATTAAAATTCCTGATCCCAGTTTTGGTTTTGTTGGGCTGCTGCCGGGGGCCGACAGCCCAGCGCCTCGGGGAGGGCGGCTATGCCGCCGCCGGTGCTTCTCTCCGCGACTCCGGGCGCTCCCCTGCGCCGAGGGCCGAGGTGCTCCGGGGAAGGGAAAGGTCGGTGCCCACACGAAAGGCCGTGGGGTGGGATGGTCCCACGACACCTCACATTTGATAGGACGGGATGGGGAGAGGGGTGTCCCGGCGGGCTGTGTGCCCGGAGCGGCAGCCTCTTCCCCGCCGGCCGCAGGCACCTGCTCCGGGCTGGAGCCGCATTGACACCGGGGGCCGCTCCCCGGGGCTGCGGGAAGAACAGTTCCCGGCGTTTTCTCCTCCTGACGTAACCAAAACCTCCCATCTTCTCCCCCTCTTCACCCCCCCACCCCCCTCCACCCCCAAAACAACGACGGGGACAGGGAGGCCGCGGGGCCCCTCCATCGCTCCGCGCCGCTCCGCGCCTCTCCGCGGGGCCGGGCCGCGTCACGTGCCGCCGCCTATATATCCTATATGTGCATGGGTGCGCGCTCGAAATACACCTATAGCTGTATCGTCTGTGTGCCTATATCTCGGCGTCTCCTTGCGGGTTGAGCTGCGGTGCCGGCAGCGGCGGGGCTCTCCCGCCTCGCCCGGCCGGCGCCGGCTGGGTGCGCATCCCTCCTCGGGAGCGGCCCGGGGGAAGCGGCCCAGCCCGGGGCTTCGCTCTCGAGAAGGTGACCGGCACCGGGAAGGGCAGGAGACACCTCTGGGTGTCCGGTGGCAGGTCCCCGGGTGACCGGGCGGCGTGTGTGTGCCAACACCTCCGAGGCACACTCGGTTATTTTCCGTTCCGGGGAAACGTTACCGAACTGTTACCTCCAGCCACACAATAATCTCCTAAAATAATAGCTGGCAGAACACAATCAGCCCTGGAATCAAGAGCTTCATCCGCAATTAAATGAATGTTAAACCCCCCTGCATTCACAATATCATATCATTTACTCGCACCGAAATTGGGTTTATTTATATTTAAGTTAGCAAAATTGAAATCTTTATCCCAAAAGCGAGCGTGGGTACTTAATTAAATTCTAATTAGGACACTATCAATATCCCATTTAGCCACGTAGCCTTTGTGAGCCGCGGTCCCTTTCAGAGCTGTAAATGGGGGCTCGCTGCCTTATCTCTCCTGCAAGAGACGCCTTGAGAAGGGCTGCAAAAGATAATTTATAGGTTTTAATTACTCTTCATTCCGCCTGATCAGCTTGGCGTTCATCACAGGACGGCGAATAAAACCTGGTCAAAAGCACTGTCACTATTCCCTGGCAAGACGCTTAATCAAAGTAAGCAGGGCCATATTACACGCTGCGAGCTTCTTCACGTAATTTCCCAGCTGCTGATAAAGCTAGTTGAATAATGCTGCAGTCCTTCGGAGACACCATTTACAGAAATGACTTTATTGACGGCTTAACGTCGGTAATTCATTTTACCTTTCATGTATTGGGAGCCCGGATTTGTTACAGTAATAGGATGATAAATGTCCTGGCGGCCCTATAGCTTTTATTATTGAATACAATACACACACCCATCCTTAAATGTTCCAAAATTGGGTAACAAAAGGGAGAGAGAGAGAAATCGAAACCTTTAACTATTTAATTTGCCTTCCTGAGTGCCCGAAGGTGGGGGGAGCAAGGGGGAGGGGGGGAAGAGCGAAATGTGTGTGTACGGGGGGGGGGGAATTATTTCATCTGGAGTCCTCTCTTCTAGAAACTGTTCTGGATTTTAAAGGCTTCTCTATAAATTGAGTAGGTTTGTGTACGGAGGGGGTGGGGAATCGGCTGGATGAATGAGGAGGGGTTAAAGGAAAAGACGATGTATATTTCCAGGCTGGATATTTTTTCCACCTCGACCCTTCCTATCTAAATAGATAAATATTACTCTCCGGCTACCAGATAGTTACAGTAATCGGGGTAATATGTCTACACCCTGTCTTAAGGACGGAAGCTTAACAAAAAAAAAAACCCAAAAAAAAAAAAGGAAAAAAAAAAGAAAAAAAAAGAAAAACCTTCTCAGGAAAAAGTTCCCTCAGCAACTTATGGGTGCCCTGAGTTTCGAGGTGCCTGTTGGGGTGGTTCCGCAGAGCTCCGTGCCGTCGGAGGTGGGGCGGTCCCGCGGAGCCGCCGTCGTGTCCAGCGGGGACGGGGCACCCCGAACCCTCCGAAAAGGGCTCCAGTGGCTGGGGCCAGGCTGCGGTGCTCCGTGCCCCTCGGAAGTGCCCCGGTGCGGTCTGAGTCTCTTGCAGGATGATGTCCCCCACCGGATCTCGGCGCTGGGGCTTGGGTCAGCCATCCTGGCGCGGTGGGGGAGGCGGAGAGCAGCCGAGGGACAGCGGGGCCGGGAAGCCGGGCTGGGACCCCCGGTCCCCGCCGTCGGGCTGCGGGGAGAGCGCCCGCAGTGCTCCCGCCGCACGACACCAGCCTGCGGAGCCCGCAACCTCTCTGGGAAACGGCGAAATATATTTCTCCGATTTCGTTGTATTAATTTTATTTCTTTTTTTTTTTCCTTCTTCTTCCTCCTCTTCTTCTTTTTGAGGAAGGCCGCAAGAGGGAGGAGATTTTTTAAATTAAAATTAAAAAAAAATTAAAATAGAATAAAAAATACTTTGCATTATTTTTCTCGGCGCCCTTATAGGAAGGAGGAAGTATAGAAACGTGGTTAATATACGCTGTGGTAATCCTATTTCTAGGTCTAGATCAGATCTCATTGGGGCCTTTGCTGAAGGACATAAATGAGTTGTTCTAATACAATAGATTTCATCCTTCCTACAGGGACTGGCTGACCAGAGGTTTTGTTAAAAGTGAATGCGAATAGATTTCTGCTACAAGTGCAGCATTATTATTATGAGCTGTAAGGTCAGACTATACATTCCGGGTCCCCAAAGCCTATAGACCCTGGGAAATGCGCGGGATATACCACGTCATTGTACCTGACAGTCTCTTCAATAGACTAATTCAATTATCGCTTGGGGATTCAGTCTTCATTGAAAGCAATAATAGCAGTGTAATTCGTTGGTAAATAGGTATTGGAAGCAGCCCCGCTAGAAACTTTTTAGGGGGACAGGTTTATATCTCCGGGATTCAAAATCTCTCCCGATACAAGCGCGGGGAGTGGGGAGGGAGGAAAGGGTGGTTTTTATTGAAGAGGAGGGCCGGGCTGCCGGGGGAGACCCCGGCGCGGCCGGCCGGAGCGGCAGCCCCCGCACCCCGGCCCGGGCGGGCAGCGCGGCCGCCCCGCTCCCCGAGAAGTTCCCGGGGCGCCGGGAATGTTGTGTCCTGGTGTCCTGGTGTACAGTTATGAATCAATTACCACCCAGGACCACCCCCGCCCCAGCTATGCAACCCGGATCCCGAGTCACAGGGAAGTGTAGGAAAGATTTAATTTTATTTACTTCATTATCTGTCTCCCCCTTCCTGAGGGGAACGGAGACGAAAACACCCTGCAGAAGTTTCCGGGGAGGGAAGAGAAAACTGTATTTCTTACTCTTAGCAGTATTATTGGTTTGTTTCTTTTCCTATAAGAGGAAAAAAAAAAAAAGAAAAAAGAAACAGAGAAAGACAAATTGGAAAAGAAAAAATAAAAGAAAAAGGGAAATAGAAAGGAAAAGAAACAAGTAGAGTAAATATAACAGAAAAAGGAAATAAAAAATAAGAAAGAGGGACGGAAAACTAGAAAAACTATTAAAAACAGGATAGAAAGCATAGAAAACAGGAAAGTTAAAATGATAAATAGAAAGAAAAAAGTAACAGGAAAACTGGAGAAAAGAAAAGAAAAGAAAAGAAAAGAAAAGAAAAGAAAAAAGAAAAGAAAAGAAAAGAAAAGAAAAGAAAAGAAAAGAAAAGAAAAGAAAAGAAAAGAAAAGAAAAGAAAAGAAAAGAAAAGAAAAGAAAAGAAAAGAAAAGAAAAGAAAAGAAAAGAAAAGAAAAGAAAAGAAAAGAAAAGAAAAGAGAAAAACAAGCGGAGCTCTCTGATTTCCAGTGGCCTGGCTGCAAACCGTTTCCCATCTGCTTCCCAAGCCCCCTCCCGCCTCCCACCCACATCTGCAGCCCACCCTACCTCGCTGCGAGCAGCACAAGTCACCTGGATCGGCTGCCTTAAAAACTCCCAGCTCCCGGAGATGTTTCTCGCTAGCTGGCCGGGGGAGGAATACATCCGAGAAGGGCAGCGACATCCTCTCGACAGGCGAGCAGTCCAAACGGCTTTCTCCAGCCCAGTCTGCCTCCCTGACAATCTGGTTTAAGTTACGGCGGATGTTTCTGAGCGCTGCTTTACCCCGCTTCGGGGGAGATAGTCCTGTCCCCTCGCTAAATACGTTACCAACAGGGGCTCAAAGTTTTCTGGCAGGGTTTGGGTCCGCACCCTTCTCTGCTCCACCGGGCTGGTTCCGGCGTGCGCCCCACTTCCCCCCTCACACCGTGTCGGGCTGGCTCGAACACATTTACATTTTAAAATATGTTTTCAATTTCCTCCGGCTCTCCCTACCTATGTCTCGCCCCTCTTCTGCCTCTGCTCCGGGAGCCGCGCAGCCCAAGGAAGAGTCGGGGATACTTTCGCCGCCCGGCCCCACGGGGTGGCGGCGGGGCCGGGGCCGCTCCGCGGGGCTCCGGCGGGCGGGCGGAGGGGTTGGGGGGGGTAGCTCCCAGCCCGGGCAGGATGCCGGGGCTCGGCGTTGGGAACGGCCCCCCAAGGCTTTTCCCACCTCGAGTGGGTGCAGTGTTCTTCGTGACGGTAAAGACTTTCCCTTCCCGGGCTTCTGGGGTTTTGGCTGACAAAGGGGCACAGGCGGGATCGCCGCCCACGCCGCACACCCTCTGCTCTGCTGTGGGTATAGGTGAAGGGAGGGTGTGCGTCCAGCCCCTCGAGGACCCGCCGTGTCTCCCAACCCACGCGTGCAGTGCGTGTATTGGCGTGCGAGGGTTTGTGCGTGCATTTCTGCGCCTGAACGTGGGTGCAGCGGGCGTGTAGGGGGAATATTCCCTTGCACACGCGCGTGTGCAAATAGGTGTAGCTGTCAGCTCAGAGGGGGCACAAGGGCAGGATCCCCCAGTAGCCGGGTTCCCCATCAGCCCCAGGACCGCCCTGAGGGGCTTCTCCTGCAGAGCCCGCACCCGGCCCCCGCCGGGAGCAAAGGGACAGTCGCCGTGGGAAGTTTGCTCAACTCTTCGCGTAGGAAGATGCTCCCCGGGGTCCCCTACCCGTCTCTTAGGTGCACAGCCCGCTGAAGGTGCTTTCTTACGGGATGGCCTGGGCTCTCCGACAGTGCACCTACATTCCCGGGGGAGGGGGATAGTGGCGGGGGCGGGGGTTGGGGGGGCGAAGATGATCCAGCCTTTTTTTTTTATTTTACCCCGAGATCCAAACAACAGCACCGGGACCGGGGGACATGGATGTCATTCTTCCCTCCCAGCCTGCAGGCAGCTCAGGCCTTTCTCCTTACCAGTGCTTTGGAGGAGAGTTGAGCCCCGCGCCCTCCCACCCCTCCCCACATCACTGCGGGCCCCCTCTATCATTTCATACCCCCTCATTGCCGGGCCACGGCTCCGGGCCGGGCCCCGGGCCTGGGAGGCGACGCTGAGAAGGGGAGTCCCGGCCTGTGCCGGGCCAGGGTGCAGACACCGGGGAAGTTTGAGACGGGGAGAAAAGGTGGGGGGAGAGAGGGGAATCCTTTGTGTTTTTGTCCTCCTTTGTTCCGGAATTAACTTGACCAGTGGGGCTGGGAAGCAGCACGATTTCTATTTGAAAAAGCAAGGAAGAGGGGGAGTCATTTGATCCTCATCGGGGAAAACGATGCTCGGGGAGGTAGCTGGAGGCTCAGCCACCGGCGCTGGGGTCTCTCTGCGGCGGCCCCCAGCAAAATTTCGTTGAAGACACTATTTCTGCCTTGCATGGGAACTTTCGGCGTTAATTAGCCATGTTGGTCCTACGAGCCGGGCTTGCTCCTTCCTCTGGCTCACCCGATCCTAGGGAGAGAATACGGACTGTATAGGGCTAAAACGCAGCAAGACAAAATAATCAGCTTTAAAAGTACGTGTTGGCTTGTTGGGGTGGGGGTGGAGGGGTGGGGGAGCAGGGAAAGGGGCAGAGAGTAAAGCAAAATAAGTCTATTGCCTGGAGAAATGATGCAATGTTACTGCTGCCCAGTGGCAGTAACCGGAATTGGGTCATTTTAGGGACAAACGCCGGCAAAATTCGTGTCACGTCCACTTTTGATATAAGGATGTGTCCTCTTTAAAAATTGTTATGCAAAAGACTCTCTCGTACGTGATCTTCTTGCGATAAAAAAAAGCAGCAAGCCAAATATTGGAGCCCGAGTCAATAATGTATGAACAGATTAAGCAACCTTTCTCCCAGGCAATTATTTCAGCAATTGAAAAACCTCGCTCGCTCCAAATTTCGAAAATAATAATAACAATAATAGAAAAAGTAAATAAAGCCCAGCGCAGGGGCTATGGTTTCTTGCTCTCTGCCCCTTGCTCGGGAAGGGTGGGCGGGTTTTGGTTTGGGGTTTTTTTTTTCCTCCAGCCGGGGAGAGTAGCTGAGAAGGTGTTTAAACCAGCAGCAGCCTGGAAATCACAACAATTCATAATAATCTATGGATCGCGGGAGTAAATAGGCATATCGCGGGGACACCGGCCTGCCTGTATTTATTTGTCTTTAAAGCTCCGGGTAAATTAAGTTTCCGGCTGTGTAATTCTAACAAAAGGTGATAGAAAAGGCACTGGGGGAGTAATGGATGGTGACACCGGGGATCAGAGGGGGGAATGGATTTAATGCTGATTTATGTGCCGAGGGCCGGGGCGCGCCACCGCCACCGCCTCCGCGGGAGCAACGCGAGCAGCTCCGCGGGTGCGTGGGCTCCGCGGTGGCCGCACAGCGGGCGGAGAGGCGGGGGGCAGGGGAGGGGCAAGGGGGGCGGCCAGGTTGAGCGGAGCCCCGAGCACGGGCCGGAGCATCGGCTGACGGAGGAGCCGCTGCCGGGAGGCGGCTTGTCCCTGCGCTCCTCGGGGGCTGCTTCCCTGCGCGGGGGGAGACACGCGTCCCTCCCCGGCAGGGGTGGACAGAAGATCACGGGGTTAAAATAAATCGGGATGCAGGAAGAAGGGGGCGAGTGCGGGCAAGGGGTCTGCAGGAGGGACCCTGGTGCCTTTTCCTCCCAGCAAGTGACGGAAGGCAGAGTGCTGGGACAGGATTCCCGGAGCCATCCTTGTGCCTGAAAGCTCTGAGAGAGAAAACTCTCTGTCAGTCACTGCAGGCTGCTTCTCAACACCAATCCCTCCCCCTCCCATCCTCCCCCAACTTTTCACTTTGCATCCCTTGTCCTGTGGCTGCCAGGCACTGCTGGCCATGCAGCAGGCAGGATATGTGCTTATCTCTGGCTCCATGATAAAATCTTCTCCCTCCTTGACCAGTTCTGGTCTTGGTCTTGAATTTGGCCGGTGGTGCAGTGGCAATAACTAGCCGTTCATTTCAGCTGCAAAAACAGAGAGCAGGTCAAAAGGAAAGAAGCTGAGGTTTGTGGAGACAGCCTGGCAGAGGCAGACTGGGGGCTGCACCCTCCAGGAGAAATTTTGGCCAGGTTTGAAGCAAGGGATGGGACTTTGGACCCATTTGGGGGCTGGGTGGAAGGAAGATGAAAAATTATTTGAGAGCAGCAATTCCTTCTGTTGCATATGACTGAAGAGATCTTGTAGGAGCACAGAGATGTATGAGCACCCAGTCTCACCCACCCACCTGCTACAGCTGATAGCCTTTCCCGAGACATGCCAGAGTACAATAGGAGTACTTGCCAGCATGGCACTTCACCTGCACACCCAGCCCTGCAGCCAAATCCCACATCCCTCTCCAGACAGCAGCCTTACATTCCTGAGCTAGACAAATGATGAAAAAGTTCCAGTTACTGTCTAATGAAAGGCCTTCATCTCCCTTCCCCCAGAGGTTTCCGATGCACATATAATTAGCTCTCAATATTTCATGAATATGGGGTTTTACTAATTCCTTTTCACTCAGGAGATTTCACATTCACCGTTTTACCCTCTCTGTCATTTTGCACAAAGCCGTGGCTGTGGGAAGGGTGGTTACAGGTTGGGGTGGGCTCCTCTAGCTGGATACACAACATCCCTGGGCCGCCTGAGGCCTCATCCCAGACATCCTGAGAGACACAGATCCCAAATGAAGGACCGAAGCTTTCTTTTTGTCATGCAGAAAATTAAATGTGCTGTGGGATTTTGGTGCTTTGGGGCAAGCATTTCTTTGGATGGGTTGTGATTCAGGTCTCCTGAGTTACAGGGTGTTTTGGAGGGAGATTAGTACTTTCTGAGGAAAAAAGCTGTCACCTCGGACAAACCAGGAGGCAGAAGTCAAGCTAAACATCCAAGACATGTCCCAGTGACATTTTGGTGATCTTCCACAATAACAGCTCCAAACTGCCTGATTACCACACACTCATATTACTAAAAGCAACTCTCAGCTCCTTATCTGTTTAAGGAAGGGAAAAACTACCTTGGCATCATAATTTCGGGGTGGTTATTTTTCTGGTTCACTGGTAAGCAGTGAGCTAAAAGTTCCTGTGTTCATAGTCTGCATGGAAAAAATTTTGTGAGTCTTATCTCACTTCCCCAGCACAGACACACCAAGGATGCCCTTTGCGTGAGGGGCTGAAACACAGTAGGTTGAGTGTGCCACATAGCCATAGCCTTTCCCTTGCGATTCCATCCACTAAAGCTGCCTGGGTGTTGCAGAGGGTCTGACCCTGTCACCCACATGTCACCCTGGCATCCAGCATCCACTTCCCTCGGTCTGCAATTAGTTGCACTAGGCAGAAATCTGTCAGCCTCAGTGGGAAAAAACAGTGTAGACTTCTTTTTGAGAGGCGGAGGAGGACCTCGAGCTGCCACAGAGCAGGTTTTGCTGGGCTGGTTGTGCAGCAATAGCCATCCTTCCTCTAATCACGTCACAGACAGTGACCACATCTTTTTATTCTCGCCCTGCTCTGCCACGTGTATGTGATGTCCACATTACATACATGTAAAGTGATGTAATGGTAGCTCCACCCCGCAGAAGGTTTCCTAAGCGCGCTGTGAGAACCAAGCTTGGCCTTTCTGTTCAGGCAGATGTAGGCATTTCACCGCATCACCGTAGTGCTGAACCCTGGCACTTGCAAGGCAGCAGCCGAGTTTCTGTAAAGGCAACCCCCCAAACCAGAAGCATCTCATTAAAGATCCCATTATCCCCATAACTCGCTCATTACTAATTTAAATGACTGGCTTATGATTTTTAAGAAGGAAAACAAATCCTAAACCAAGCGATTCTCAGAATCCCCGAGCCGGGTGGGCAGTGGATTTTATTTGCCACACATTTGCAGCTGGCCATGCAAGAGGTTTTCTGGTTTCCAGTAACTGCTGCCTCTCTATGTGGTCCATTGAAGGACAGCTTTGTTTTCTCACATTACATTTTGTGAGTCAGTAGTCACTGTGCTTTGCCTATTTCTTAATAGCTACTTTACACTTACATGGGCCTTTTCCACGCCACAATTCTCCAGTTGTTCACTAGGAAGCCAAGAGGAGCTGGTGAAAGGGAGAAGAGCTCCCCGTGTGAGTGACGTGGATGCAGGATCAGGACCTGCAGGCGTTTGCTGAGCTCTGACTCATGTTCAGCAGGACTTTTCCCTGTACCAGGGATAAGCAGTTTATTCCCATAATGTCTGTCTGTGGGTGTGCCACAGAGGGATTTTTGGTACTTCTCAGTCCCTGGGGGTGATGATGCAGGTGGTGAAACCCCATAGGGGTTAGTGTTTTTGGAGGTTATAAACCCAGGCCTATGCTGCCTATGGAGAACATCTCAGAAGCTGAGAACATCTCCTTTAGCTTTCTCAGGTGTGACCTGCAGCAGAAGCAGGACCCTAAGGGAGAAAGGGGTTACCCATCACTGCTCTGGGCAGAGATCCCAGTACTGCAGATCCCAAGGGATCCATACATGCAGACGCTGCTCTGGTGGGTGGGGAGGACGTGGCAGAGGGGCTCCCAGAGACAACCGCTCCTGTTCTTACTGTTTCCTGCTGCACTGTGATTGTTCTTTAATCCGTTTTTCAGTGGGCATGCTTTGCTGTTTGTCCCAGGACTTCAGAAATCAGTGTAGTTTTTAACCCTCAGTTCTCATCCGTGCAGTGAGGAAATGCCATGGGTGTGACCTCAGAGTCCAAAATCTCACCTGGAGTAGGTCGATGGTGACGGGCAGGGGACTTCGGCCAGTGGGGTCGTCCCAGCTCCCGAGCCCCACGCACAGGCTCACCGCTGAGCGCATCGCGGCGCTCACCGCAGATGGAGACAGCCCAACCCCTTTCCCGGAGTTATTAATGCCTTTTTTGTCCAAATGCTGGTTTCCAGAGACATCTTGTGGCTCTCGCCAGCTATCACAGCTAAGCGGCTCCCCAGCCCAGCACACAGCTCCTCCTGCACTTTTGGCCAGCCAAGCTGCTTCACAAGCTGCTTGCTGTTTGCACCCTGAAATTTAATTTTATTTTATTTTATTTTATTTTATTTTATTTTATTTTATTTTATTTTATTTTATTTTATTTTATTTTATTTCATTTTATTTTATTTTATTTTATTTTATTTCATTTTTACCCCTTGATATGTATTTTCAGTTTAGTGAGACTCCCCTCTTGCACAGAGCTCAGGCCAGGGTCTGTGTGTAAGCACCAGTCCCACAGAAGTACCCCTGGCATGAGAGCCCTCCCAGGCCAGCACTGCTCCAGGAGATACATGTTTGCTCCCCGTGCAGCACCCAGCACCAGTGCAGCAGCAGCTGATGCCTCACAGGGTTTTTTTTCCTTGGCTCCTCTGATGTCAGGGTTGCAAAGGCAGAGAAATATAAGGCAAAGCACCTCTGTGAGAAGCAGGGGAAGGGCAGCGTGGGTGCGGGGCAGGAGCTGCGGGCTGGCTGTGCAGCCCTGCACACCACAGTCAGGAGGGCCGTTTCCATCCTTCACAGCAGAGACTTTTAGGAGCAACTTCTCAGCTAAAGTGGGAGGGATGAACCCCACTGGTGTGTGAAAGGTGATCCCTTTTTTGGAAGGAGGATGGTAGTAAGTAAATAGCGGGCGTTGTAGTCCAGGACTATGAAGGTCCCATCCATCTCCATGTTGGTTGCTCAGGCAGTGGTGCAAAGTGCTCCCAGAGCACAGAGAGCAAGGTACTGCTGGGCTTTGGGAATCTTTTCAGAAGTGATGAATTAGCAATGATTATTCACAAGGAAATGAAAGCGCATTTAAAATACTCAGTGTCATCAGATCTTTTCTGGACTTGTAAACCTCTGGTTTAGACAGCAAGCCCATCATTTTGTCTACCAGGGTGGCTTGTACCAGCAAGCAGGAGCAGCCTTACATCCCTGAGCACAAGCAGTGCTACCAGCCAACTCTTACTCATGGCCACACGGCACGGGAAGGAGCTGCTGGGTTCAGACAAGGAAGCAAAGGCTGTTCCTCCAGCCTCAGGCACCCCGAGGATGGGATCACTGCAGTACCATGCTGTGCAGGATCTGTCTTCCAACACCCAGTTAATCCTCTTTTCTTTCAATAGGAAGATAACAGCTACCACTACCACGTTTAAACTGGCAAATTGCTTATCTCCCTCTAGCCCAGGATTCCCTCCTGACTGCACATAGAAAGCTTCATAGGTGGTGGGGTGTGATTTCTAGTGTGTATCCCCTAGCCACACAGACTCTCCCTGGGCCCAAGCCATCTATGCAATGGACATTTTCCCACTGGTGTATAATTTTCTTGGCTCTTTCCTTGCAACAGGTGGGCTGCAATGTAAGGAAACGTAATGTGACTGCTTCACTCTTGACTAAGAAGAAAGATTTACTGCAGAAGACACATTGCTTACAGTTTTATGGAGATTTCTTATCTAAAGCCATGTAACACCCCGTGGCGGGGGTCCACAACCTCAATAAAGTCTTGGAACATCCAAACAAATGTTTTCAAGCAGGAAAGAAGCCAAGTTATGATGCCTGTGCACAACATCAGAACGCTGGGCTGGGAACTATAGCTGAGATCACATGGTGCTATAACCCTGTTTCGCCTGTTTGGGGTCCAAGGAACCTTATGCAGTTCATCTAGTTCTGGAAAAGAGAAGATATCACAGATGAAAAATTACTTCCCAGGTGCTCTGGACAATGTGTTGGCTATGCTGACTCAGACAGCCTGCTGCACTCTGTCCTCAGGCTAAATCATCGGTGTCTCCATCCAAGAGATGGTCAAAGCCCATAGGACGGCCCCAGTAATGGCACTACAGACCTGATCACAGCAGTGAGTGAAGAGATCAATCTCAGGCCTTTTAAAGAACATGCAACACCACGTAGAGAGGGCGAGCAGCCTGACAGAGACACGGATGACCTGTTGTCCCTGTGCTGCTGCTCGAGGTGGTGTCCCTGCACGGGGTTGTAGTTTAGTACAACATCAGTGACAAGAACCAGCCACTTCGTCACAGGCACTGGTGCAACACAACAAGCATGTTGTGAGTTACGACCACTAAACAGCAAGGCAGCCCTAATAAATCTTAACCCAAAGGCTTAATAAACTGCAAAACACAACGTAAAATATGATGCACAGGTTGGTGTTGAGCCTGAAAGCCTCTGATCTCTTCTCATGGGGGGGCAAATTCTGGCTGATTTTTAGTGATGGAGCTCAGAGTGGGCCAGCTGCAGTCACCCAGGCTAAAGCTGGTCTCATGGCTCTTATCTAAACAATTCCTAGTTATTAATAACTTTTATAGTTGATACGTGGGACTGAATGGAGTGTGCTTTTCCAGCGAGGATAAACCATTCAATCACATAAAGCCTTGCCTAAGAGATGTTGCTAGATGAATCATTTAGGTTGATTGAGGGCTGTGTAAGTGATATATTAAAGATGTGCCAAGCAACATTCCTTGATGGGGAAAATTATGTGTTTTCTGGCAGATTCATAAGCTGAGGAATTCATCTGTGGGTTGTTAAGGAGATTATTGTCTGGTATGTGTGTATATGCATGGGAACGGGAATACCAGTCAGTCCAGTTTAATAGATATCCAAAATAATCTGGTTTAGCTGAAATGAAACTGTCAGCCCAGGCTGATGCTGCATAAACTTTTGACTCATCAAATCAAACTGATTCTTTATGTGACTCTATGCCAAGGAAGAATTTCATCCATGGACTTCAGGGGCAGGAACTGGGTGGGATGTGACCAGCAGAGCTGGTGCTGCGAGCATAGCTCCCTTTTATGTCAAGAACATTGTTTGCTAGGACTACAGAAAGAGAGGCTAGACATTTGTATAATTATAGCTAAGTTTAGGATCAAGTGAAAAGTGGTTATTGCATCTGGTTCGTTTCTTCTTATTTTAATCCATGCATTAAAAAAATTGCCAACAACCACCTTCTTTCATCTGAGGTGGTCTAAGATGGAACTTAAACCCAACTAACCCCAAGAAGGAAAAAATAATTTTAACCCAAAAAGAAACATTTTGTGTCTGTGATGCCATCCCAGTGCAAGCCAAAATGCCTCCAACCTTTCAACCACCCTTTCAGGAAGGTGTCCATCCAGACAGGCAGGTCTGGGACAGGCTCTGGCCACGGGGTGACATCCAAACTCACACTGCCACCAAAACAGTGGCTTCCAAGGAAGTGTAAGACCCCTGAACTGGGGGTAGTTTGCCATCTGCTAATCCTCACATCAAGGGCAGCTGAGAGAAGAAAAAACTTGATTGGAGAATATATATTTACAACATATACTTATTTTTAAACTTTGTTTTGTTTTCACTTTGCTGGAAATCAAGTGTGCCACTCTGCCCCTTGCACACTCACACTTTCTCCTTTCAGCTGAATTACTTGTTTTTCCACATGTTCAGTATGGTCTCAGTTTGGATTTCCTCCCAGTTCACCAGGCTATCTTTTAAAAACTTCTTGGTTAAGTTTATTCAGATCTGTATATCTGATTCTCAATTTCACATTTGAAATGTTAAGACAGCACTGAAAATATCAGTGTGCTGTACAATCTGAGCTTTGTGTTACTGTTTTCGTCAGTGATCTAACTTTACATCACTTTCAAAGCAGGGTTGATTTATTGCCTTGTGATCTGTTTTGTGGAATTCCCTAGCTTATAGTTCTTACTTTCCTGAGCCCTCATATCATATTGTAATTTTATCATCCCCTAGTGAAGGATTTTAAATCACTGCCTAGTTTCTGTCCTGTATCCTGTGTCATGCATCCAAGGGCACATGGCTCTCATCCGCAAGCATCCTTCTATCGGTTGCAAAAGGAGGGGAAACCCCATCTTGGCATGTTTCTCCCTAATATTTTACCTCCCTGTTTACTCTGCTCCTTCCCACTGTGCCCAGGATGCAGCCAATGCCCAGAGGGGCTCTGCTCTGCTCTCTCTTGGAGCTCACTGTTCTCCCTGGAGATGAGAGAGACAATAATTAATATTATTAACCATGTGTCATGGACAAACCCAGCTTAGGAAGAGCCCAGAGAGATTGCAGATGTGGAGCTTATGGTCACATCAATCAGCTGAATAAGCAAATGAGAGAGGCAGGCTCTTAAGCCCATTTACGCTGTGACTCCGTACTCAAGTCCTTTGGCTGTCTTTGTGTGTGCTTTATAAGGTTATTGTGGCCATTACATATCTCACCTTCACATTGCCCATTATGGCTTTGAGAGATGTTTAAAGTGAACTTCAAAGAAAGCTTAGAGTTGCTTAGCACTGTGGAGGAAACTTCAATAGCCAGTAGCTTGGGCGAGGTTTAATCCTCTGTGAAGCGGGCTGGGTACGTCTCCCAGACCCTACTGCTGACCTCATGCCAGGAGGGTGGGCATGGTTTGATACTGCTCCAACAGGAAAACAAATCCTGGTATGGATGCAGCTGGCCACTGAAGGGAAATTTTTCTCCCTTATGCCACGGAGAGGACGCAAGGTGCAGATAACAGCGTTAGATCTGCCTGTCTGCAGCATGTCTGCACAGAGGGCTCTGCCAGCTGGAGGTGGACAAGCCTTAGGCGATGGATATTTCTTTATGGTGGTATAAGCATAAACAGAATGATTAAAGGCTTCATGTTTGAAAGGCTGTGCCTATCCGAATGGCTTCCCCAGCAAAACTTGGTGCTTCTCCATCACCGCAAAGACGACGATGCTGAAAGTCTCCCCCTCACCTCTCTCAACAGCAGAACATAACAATCAGGTTCAATTAAAAGTCTAATGCCACATGTTGCCTGGGTAAAGAAACTAGGTATACGCTCCCAGAGAGTCTCCAAAAAGCCTCCACTGATCTAAGGAGCCTGAAGTCCTCAGCTGGCCAAACCAGATAACATCTTTCAGCTACTTGTTGGGAGCACACATTCCTTGGGAAAGCTATGATAAACCCGGCACTTAACAAGGCTCACAAACCAACTAAACAGCTGTGGGAGACATTTGGTGCATTCGACAGTAAAGAGAGGAATGCTTTGAAGACCGGGCTTGTAAGGCAGAGCTCTGTCAACTAGCTCTGGAGCAACCCCGGCGAGCGGCTGGGGCGTATGGAGCAAGCTCAGCCTTTACGACTCGGCAGCCCACGGCTCCCCTCCCGGCCGGCGTGTCCCTGATTTATCCACCCCACACCCCTTTTCCAGGGCTCTGTTTCGCATTAACTCATCAGCAGGTTGCAAAGTCAGTGCGCCCAGGGAGAAGCTTTTTAAGAGAGACCCTGCAGATCGTCATCTCTTTGCCACAGAAGGAAGCAGGAGAGGGAGGAGGTCGCCTGCCTCCTGCTCCTTCTACCAGTCAGCTCCTCCATCCAGGGGATGTGAATATACTTCACTCCCTGATATGCCAGGAAGAAGTGCAAGAGAGAAAGAAACTCCAGGCTAATAAAAGGCACTGATGGCTTTATATTTCTAGAAATCATTTCTGGTTTTCAGAGGGTGCTGAAGAGCACTGGGGAAAATGCAGCTCTGGGCTACCAGACATCTACCCAGATCTATTATTGTCAATGTGTGCATAAATACATAATTTTAAATTTTTAATGTTTTGGTTTACAAGATACAATGTTATACCACCTCACCCTCAAAGAACAAGGACTGAAGCTGATTAATCTTAACACAGGGCAGGAAAATGCAGGGTTCCCACCCATGTTTCCACCTTGCCACGTTTCCATCTCTGTTGCTTGGAGGTCCTGATCATTTTCTGTGCCCATGATCAACGTGGCACACGCTGGAGAGCTCACAGCATTGGACTTGGGAGGTGAGAGGTCAGGCTCAGGTTATCCTCCTGCAGATGCTCTCAGAGACACCCAAGTCTTTAAGAAAAATGTCAGCTTTACTCTGACTTGGTACCCCCAAAATGAGATCTTGCACTATTACCACATTACAGATGATGGATTATTTCACTGAACCAATAGATAATCAGTAGGGTTTAGAAATACCTGTTTTTTCTGAAGACCAGTGACTACTCACAGCACTGAGAAATCACAAAAGTGTATGTATATTTTTGCTTGCAAGATATTCTTTCAGCAAAGCTCACAGATTACCTCTGAGACCCGCAAAAGCAGCAAAGGAGAAGGTACTGGTCAGCTGGGTAACACCTCTAGGCAATATATTTTGAATATTAATTATGTATATTTAGGTACCAGCACCACATGTTTCATCTTCCCAGAAGGAAAGATTTAAGCAACATCACACACACACACAGAAACACCCCAACCCAGCCAACCTTTCCTCACCTATTCAGGGCATTTTCCATACATTTCAGAGCCTGTCTAGAAGAAGAGTCCGAGCATGTGCTCACGTATCTGTTTGCAAGTAAGGTCTGGCCAGGGCTTTAGGTGGACCCAGACTGAAGCCTGATGGAAAAGTGTCCCTAAAGCCCTGGGGAAGGCAGGGGGACGCGGGCTGTGCGGCTGGCAGGCAGTCCGGCGCCGCACCACAAGGTGGGGATGCTACAATGCTGAATGGCAGGCAGCTCCGGTCGGGGCTGTGCAGCTAATTGCATTCATCCCTGTAGGATAGGAAGCTTCTAATAGCCAAAAAAGCTCAGCCATCACTTTGTTACCCACCCTTGGAGACCTTGCCCCACAGGCTTTGGGAAGTTGCCCTACATCATCTCTCTCGTGTAATCACAGTGTTAAAGGCTGTTGAAAACGTTGGTGTGAGTGCAATTTAGTTTGGGGTGGGGGGTGGGGGGGCAGAACTTTCTCTGCTGCCTGGAGAGGCAGTGCCGAAGCTGCTGCTGGGGCTGGGGTGAGCTGGCAAAGCACAGCAAGGCTCAGGGGAGAACAAGGAGAGATCAGATGTGCCTCTTTTTGTTTTTTTTTTTCCATGCAAGTGGTGACACCACAGTCACAGAAAGGTGATGGATTTCAGGCAATTAAGGGAACCTCTTCCTTTAGAGTCTCGGCTGGGCTGGAAAAGTCAGCGCTTCGTGCTCCTGCTCAGTATTACTTGCCTTCCAAAAAAGGCAGGTGCCACAGCCAGAGCAATTCCTGCACAGAGGCAGGAGATGATTGCTCCTTAGAAACTGCAAGACAAGTTGTTGAGCCCTGCCTTGCAGCCAGAGGACGATACGGAGGCATCTCCCTTTGTGTGCACTGCTCATTGCTGCCTGCCCCAAAACACCCACTGCCAGGGGTGCCAGCAGCAGTATGACAGGCTCAGGGACATGCCTGGGGTTTCACCTGGCAGCAATGGACATCCTACACCCCCACAGGCATCGCGGGCTCCATATGCTTCGGGATGGGGTTGTGCAATACTTCCCATCACCTCCTGCTACTGTTCTGCTGGGAAGGGGACGTCTGACATAATGAATATGGGCAAGGAGTGGCTGCAATACTTCTTGGGTTTAACAGGACATTTGACAGCCTAGGAAAGAGAAGTGGGAATTTGATTATAGTCTTCAAATATGCAAGAGGTTATTCTGAAGAGGGCAGCACAGTCAATTGCTCTCCTTACCTACCAAGGGGAGAACAAAAAGGAATGAGCTCAGTGTTTAGTAACTGAGCTTAGAGGTAGGCACCTTTCTAACCAGGAGGGTAATTGCACACTGGGACAGGTTATCTATGGAGCACTGGGAGCCTTTCAGTTTTGAAGAGCAGATGACACAAACATATGTCTGGAATCATCTTAAGACTTCCCAGATCAACACTTTTTGCTTTCATGATTTTAAGGTTGCCTTGCCCTGGGTCTTGCCTTCATATCTCATATCCCCAAGGACAAAGCTTGGCAGAGAAGATCTCTGAGTCTGGAGAGGGTTTTCCCTCGTCATAATTTAGACATGGTCCAGGGAGCCTTTTTCACATCTCAGGTTCTCCATCCAATCCTGCCAGGTCATACACTGCCCTGGCCCACTTTGCTGCCCAGGAGCTCCCTCTACTCTGAACATCCCAGCTCTTTGCCCCTCTGTGTGCAGAAGCAGGCTTGGGTTTTATCTCAAGGTTTCTCTGTACAGACCTCCTTCTTACCAGACTAGAAGTGCTTGGGGCACAGCACTAAGTCTTGATTTTGTCTTAGTGAGGCCAGTAGGGACTTTAGTCTTGCTAAAGGAGGAGCACAGGATGAAGCCTGGCCTTTCCTAAGCATCAGCTCAGCAGTGGTCTTGGCCACCCCAGTGAAGGTATATGGGTGAACATACACCCATAGCTCTGCCAACAGATTTCAGACCAGTATTAAAGCAAGGTCAGGAACAGTGGATCTATTCCCCAAATTGGTGCTTCGTGGAGAAGCTGGGCACTCCTGGGGCCATGAGGACAGCGCCAACCTGGGATTGCTCAGTCAAAGGAAGTAGATGGTAAAACCTGTCATGATTCAAGAAGTGACAGCATGAGATCATTTCAAAAAAGAAATATGCTTAGAAACAGCAAGCACCTGGGAATAACATTGAACCAGTTCGGGAAATCCCCAAGCTGAGAATGACCAGAGGCTCAGAAAATGGTTGGGAAACATCATAAATATGCTTTTTTATCATGCTCTTCTACTCTTTCCTAGGCACCCACTTTTGGATGGTAGACTATATAAGATTTTAGTCCATTTGAGTCAATGAGTCCACTTCTATCCTTCGAGAGGGGCTGAATGAAAATGAATAGGGTTTAGGAAATTATGGGTGGGATTTCAGCCTTCTGACAACACATCATCCGTGCTCAGTTGCCTTTCAGAGACAGTAGGACAAGGTCCAGAGATCTCCAGGCTGAAGCCTGAAGAAAAAGAAAGTAGATGAGCTCTTCAGTAATTTCCTACTGTCTCTGGCCATTTTTAACCCAGCTGAAGAACTGGCAGCTGATATTTGGCAGTGGTGGCTCAGAAGAGGAAGGCAGTGCTCTGCTGAAGGGAAGCAAGTAGAGTTACAGCCTGGTCACAGCAAGCACAAGTGAATTGGCCAGGGACAACAAGGAGAGCTTAAAGTCACAAGAAACAGCCTGGGGGGAGCAGAAAGGTGTCATGAATATTTTCACACTGATAAAATGTCCATGGTTTGGGGTTTTCTTTTGGGGGTGTAACAGAAAAGTTACACTCAAGCAGCAAGGAAGAAAGTTAGCTCTACCTGTAACTTTACCTATTCACAGCAGAGGAGATGAAGGTGACCTCTTTATCTCTGGGTCCACACAGCCCCAGATGAATCATCATCTACAGCAGTTTATTCTTTATCTCTCTATTCTTTCTCTCACTCGTGTGGTATGAAGCACTAACGTCATGGCTGGAATTAGTGTCATTGGCAGGAGCTGGAATTTCTTTGCCATAATGCTGTAAAGCTATCCCAGGCGATTTATTTATGTCAGAAAATTAAAGGTATTTTTTTCAACACAGGGCTCTGCCAAGGAGAGGCTCCTGTGAGCTTGTACAAGGAAAGGATACCCTCAGTCACAGGTTGAGGAGCATCGGCAGATCTGAGCTGTACCTGCCTGCAGGTCCTGTCCCTCCCAAAGCCAAGCATGAACACATGAGACCACAGTTCACCTGCTCCAGAAACCTAGGGCTTGTGTAGCCCCCAGACAGCCCAGTTTCCTCCAGCCCTGGGCCTATACCACAGAGAGAAACTCTCTGGAGAATCCTGACAGTAGAGGTAGGAGTTTGCTGGACTTGGCCAACTGAAGGAAGAGGATGCTGAGGACAGAACAAACCCGTCTGTGTGGTCACTGCTGCAGGGCTCTTGTCAGTATCATAAAAGTTCAGTTGTTGCTCCCTGGCTTAATGCTGCCATGTGGACATTTCAGTGTTAAATGCACAGAAGATCAATAATGGAAATAAGTCAGCATTGTCCACCCACACAAAGCAGAACATGCCTTGGTGTGACTTCCTTACAGCTGGGCTGGATAAGAAATCAGCAGCGATGAGGTGGGTTTGCTGACCTTCCTCACAGCAGCCAGCCATGGCCTGGCAGCGGATGTGTGTGTGTAACCACCACCCACCATGGAAAAGTGAAGCTCAGAAAGCCATTTTCACTGCAGTGTCCATCATATCTCTGCATCAAGTGTGGCCAGACCCACCACGACTTCGTGGCTTCACACAGGGGAAATCCAAGTCCGTGGCAAGCTGCTGGGCTGCTTCCAGCCTCTGCGATGCCATCTCCCACCCTGGGCTGCAGAGGCATGAGGAGCTTCAAGCCATAAACCCGGAGCAAATCGCAGCGTAGCAGCTGTGCGTACATGAGCAGGCTGAGCATTTGACAGAGAAAGAGATAAGCAGCTGTTGAAAAACAACAGCAAGTTCAGGTCTCCTTCAGCTCAGGCCAAGTTTGCCACTGTGGGACAGAGCTAAATCTGTTAGAGACCATGCTGTGTCCAGTCTTTGTGAGAATGTCTGGGTTTAACGTGTGCTCACAGCCTGTTCCGTCTAAAGGATGTAAAATATCGAGTCTGAAGATGTTGCATCAAGGTGAACATTTGCAAATGAACCCAGGTTCCCAACCATGGCTGAAAGGTGTCGCTGGTGTTTAGTGTCATTTACCAGGGAGGACCTATGCTATGAAGTCACCTTGGTTTTGCTTTTTCTGCTTATAAAACAGCCCTGAGGAAGAATAAAAAAATCACTTTGACAACCCTAAAAGTTTATTTTCAATTCTTATTGTGGCACTGCAAAGTGGTGGCAGAATGCTCACGGTGTGCCTGTGGATTTGGAAACCTTTGATGGAGTTTCCTGGAGAAACAATGTGCCAGAGCAGACACCGTGCCAGTGGGAGCCTAGCAGAGGTCTCCTGTGCTCCCAGCTCATATCTCATACACTCACAGAAACTTCATAAAACATCTCTGGCACCAGTGGATGGGAAGGAGCACAGGAGGAAGACAAAACTGAAGTGCTCCAAAGAAGCAAAGCGCTGCAGAGAAGTTCAGAGGAGACACTTACCCAGAGGTAGCACAGCCAGGTGCCATCCCCAACCCCACACCCTGAAAAGAGAACTGACACTGGGAAAAGAAACTGTGTTTTCTGGGTTTTCTTTTTTCTTACTTCTCACTCTTTTTTTTTTTTTTTCCTGGCAAAAACCCAAGACTTTAGCAAATGTCCCACTAACAATTTCTGCTCGTCTCAGCTCTTTTTCTTCCTCACGTGGAGCCCGGGGCCACTCAGGACACTGATCACAGAGAGTTTCCTCCTCTATCAAAACTCTCAGCAGTTAAACTGCTGAGAGGAGAGAGCTAGGAATATAAGCAAAATGGATTTTTTACTTATTTCTCTGCAGCCTGAAACCTTGTCCTTTCTGTAACTCCAGCAGACATCCAGCAGAAACGCTTTTCTCTTGTTGCCTTATTGATTATCCCTGGAGGACTGGGGGATACCTAAGCCTGAGCCACACTTGCCCCATCAGCATCAGACTTTTGCTGTCTAACGGTGGACAGAGTGCCCATCAGACACCATCTTGGTGTTAGAAATCAAATAGAACTTGATTTTTCTTTACCAAAAATTGGGTTATAAGCTGTACACCTTCATAGCCAGATTTTTCTAGGTGTGCCCATGAAGGTGCATCTCCATCCATTAGCCTCTTTGTGCCCTTTGCACCTAAGGAAAATGTATTTCAAGGAGGTTGTCTATTCTGATGTTATTTTAAAGCAAGAAGGGTCTTGGCAAGGCAGGCAGTATAAAAAAATAATGGTGTATTAATGAAGGGTGGGAGGGAAGGTCATTCGCCTGTTACTTGCAGCACAATACCTGATAAGAGGTCATTAGTCCTTCAAAGCCACTGAATGACTTTAATTAAAATTTGAGCTCCAAGAGCTGGGTACAGTCTGCAGAAGAGACTTCCAGGGCAAAAAGACAGAGAGAGGGAGGGAAAAAGAGCAGGAGCAAGCCAAAATGACAATGAGCTTAATTAAAGCCAGGAGAAACACTGGCAAGAGCACATTTCCAGGCTCCCCAGTTGGGTTTTTATCCTGGTGCTCCAGAGTTGTATCTCCCTTGGCTCTGCCTGGCACAAAAATCATGGCTCTGGGCACTGTGGGTTTGGGAGCTGTATCCCTGGGGTCTTCCCTGTGGGACCGTGTGATTTCACAGACTGTGCAAGGTTTGGTTTGGTTTGGTTTGGTTTGGTTTGGTTTGGTTTGGCTGGGTTTGGTTTGGCTGGGTTTGGTTTGGTTTGGTTTCCCCACAGAAAATTCTGCATTTTAAGAAGCAATTGTATTTTTAAAAATAATTGTGCTTTTGGAGATTTTCTGGTCTTTCCTCAGCGCAGGATAGAGTTGGGAGGTATAATTGAGCCTTTCACCAGGGAAAATAAAGACAGGAGAACAGGAGTGTGTGCCTGACATGCTCAAGGTCAGGCTTCCCAGAGGTGTTGAAGTTTCCTGGCATTTTGCCTCTTGCTGTCCACATAATCCTGCCTGGTGGCAATACAGCAACCAGTCCTTCCCACACTGGGTCCAGGGTGGGGACAGAGAAGAATTGGCGTGGAGGCAAAAGGACAGCTGGTACTGAATGGGGGGAAAAAAACTTGCAAAGAAATTAGCAATTAGCCATTAAAAGGAAGGAAATCAGCTCACAAAAGGAAGAAAACAGTTCTGCACTCTTTAAGGGTAAAACCAGGACTTCCCTGTCATAGCTTCTCTCTCCAGGGTTGCATCTCCTGCACCTCCACTTGCGCTGGGATGCTGAGACATGTTGATGTATGTGCTCAGAACAGCTGCGAGGCAGACACAGCCTGTGAGGCTGTGAGAATGAAGGAGGGGGTTGTCCCCTGCTATGTGGTATATGCAACATATCATAATTAAGTAATGCGAGCTTGCTGCCAGCCTGGGGCACTGCCATGGGCCTGGGATGTGTTTACTTCCTAGGACAGGGGATATTTCTCTGTGTGGGTTTTTTTTAATGTTTCTCCAGTGTCATGATTTTTAAACAAATTTCTTTCTGGTGTGAGAAATGAACCTCAAAGGCATTTATTGGTACACTGAGAACCTGAACTTTGAGTGGAGGCTGCACACCGCAACACCCACTGTGAGCTGCCAAATTGTTGTTCCTTCCCTGTGCCGGGTCACTGGCGTGCCAGAGATTGTTCCAGGGGTAACATTCATGTGCCAACAAGTGTTAGGACTTACCCTTGCTGAAGACAAACCAGACAACAGACCCCACCTCTTGCCCCACTGCCTATGTCAGTGCCAGGGGACAGAGATGAGAGACGGGCATAATGCAGGTCCTTCCTCCTCCTGCCACCAGCTGCTCAGGCTCATCTCCAGCTAAAGACTGCATGCAGACCACCAAGGAAGACCTTGTTGGCATGATACATCCTCTCCTTGTAAGGCCATACAACTGGACACATCACATCAGACCTTTGCATGTACTAATTTAAGATTTTTCTTTCCAGCAGAGCTATATCATCTCAAATAACCACGTTGCTAGGCTGACAAAACAATATCTAAACCAAAAATTATCTTGGCTCAGCTTTCCTTGAGGAGGTGCGATGGTGTTTCGCTTTCCAGCCAGCTTATCTCCACTAGAAACATGTTGCACTATAGACCAAGCCCTACTGCTGTTACAAAAGGCAGCCAACTTAGACCAGTGCCTAACTTTCCATCTGCTTGCCATTAGTCTGGATCTTCACGCTCTCAAGCTGGAGAATGAAATCTGTGACCTCGATCCACTTTATTTTCATTTTGCTTTAGGATTTTGCTATTCTTCTTCTTGGTCTGGGGAAATTGTTTTGGGACAAATTCATGAAGGCCACTTCTAATCCAGAGCTTCAGGTTGTCTGTGTAGGGAAAAGCAGCAGAAGGTTAAAGAAAAAAGTACACACAAGTGTCTATATAGAGTTGAGATGCCCCCTGGATCTTACTTGTCAAATATCTGGCCCTTGGCTGGTTGGGGGAATAAAGTCTGAAGGTGAGATGACAGTCAGAACCTTGAGCTCATTTCTGCTTTGATCATTTTTTTCACTTTATGGTGTGAGCTACTGGACTGTCTCTCTCCATAAAAGAACACCTTTCTTTACTTGCTCTGATGGACTAACATATAATGCATTTATTTCTGGCACACACATTTATTGGCATGTTGACAACTTTTAAAATATTTTTCCCACCTCAGGCCACTCCATCAATCCACAGTCTTAAGCAAAGACTTTTCAATGCACCACAACAGAGAAGTCAGGTCAATTTTTTCTCCTTTACCTAAAGCAGGGCCATCTCTCCCAGGTTTCCTTACCCCTACACAAAGGTTCATGCCAAGCCAATCTGAATTCCCTTTTGAGATTCAAACTGTGTTTAATGGGAAAGGTATGATTTCATAAGCAGATCTATGCAAGACTGATGTTGTGCAGACAAAATCCCATAATGATTAACGTGTGGCACCTTGGTCCAATTCATTCAGCTATGTGCTTACATTGCAGTGAAAACTGCTCACCAGCTTGCTCACTTGGTCCAATTTAATTAAAGAAATTAGGGTAGCCAGCAACCCCCTGTAACAGTCACATACTTTCTTGACACCAGGATCTCTAATTGTTTGCAATGTTTCCCTAATGTTTTTGGAGATGAGAGAGTCTCAAAGCCTCATCCCAAGGTCTCTGCAAATCCCTTTCAGATGTGGCTGGGAGGGGAGTGGGAGCCAGGCTGCCTGGCTCAGCCTCCCACCGACTGGGCTGACCTCCCTTGTCAACCCTTGCCCAGCCCAGCACTGGCGAACAAGCCTAGCCCCACACATGCACCCAGCCCCTTGCTTTCAGCCATGAAATGTGAGTGTTGGGTCAGCCAGGGCTCCGGACAGACCATCACTGAGAAGGAAGAGGTGTCTGAGGCACCAGCCATGTCCTTTGGTGGCCGCAAAGCTATCACGGAGATGGCTTTGAGGAGCACCAAGGAGGGCTTTAGGGACCGTCACGGCTCCAAGGGTCTTCTAGTCATTCCTGCCTGTTGACTGCAATGGCAAGCACAGAAATTCTCTGTTTGGGCACTGTGACTGCAGCTCCTCTCATGGCTCTCCCTGGTCCTCTCTGACCCAAAGCCTGATGACATCTCCCCAAAGCTGCCGTTTGACACCAACACCCTCTGAGCGAGGCCTTAAATCTGCACCCACCTCAGGAAGGTTTGACAACCTACAGCATGGACATTGTCACCAGCTCAGCTCCTTCAAACAATGCAGCGAATGTAAATCAGTGACTTCCATGTAGAGTTTTTCAAAGCCATCAGGAGAGCTGTATTGAATTAAAGATATCTGACTCATTAATAAAGGCAAATAACGACAATCGGATCTTATTATTTTATTGGGCTAGAGTTAAATATTTGACCAATAATGAAAACCTATTTCTAACTGATTTCCCCCTTTCCTCCTCAGTCTGTTTCTTTTAAAGTACATATCCATGTGTGGTTTCCGTGTTTGTTTTTGCTTAAATTGTGCCTTCTGCCAGGTTCCCTGGTGGTTAGGACAGAAGGAATTTATTAAGAGCCATACTTCTTTTATTTCAGTGATTACCATCTCTGTATTGAAACAGCCTCCAATGGCACTTGGTTATTCTTTGCTCTACTGCTCCCACCCACCACCGCTGCTGTATGGACCTATCCAAGGCAACAGGTAGGGGACGCACAGAGGCTGTGACATCCGAAGCCCTTTTGAAGAGTTTTCCATCAAAACTCAGCTTGAACAGAGAACGATGGGAGAACAATGGGAGAATGATGCTCAGTACTCCTGAATTAACGGGTTTCAAAGGCTCTAGCTGCACTACCCAAGACTTTCGGGTCTTTAACTCTTACAGGAATGTGATAATCTGAGTGACCTGCTGCTTCCAGTTACTTTTGAGAGAGAGAGCAAAAGAACCAAGTTTAATGGGAAAGGTTGGAACTAGAAAAGTCAAAGCCGTGGGGCAAATTCTACTTTTATTCATCAAAACACTTCAGTTCTGCTTGATCTGTCATTGCCAGTGTAGCTGGAGTAAGGGGATTCCCAGCTGCTTCCCCAAAGAAGCTGTGTGCTGATTATGAAAAGAGCCACAAAAGCCTGAAGGTCAGTACAAAAGAATTTTTTCCCTAGAAAGACTTGCCCACACCTCGGGCAGGTTAGCCCACTGGCAAGATCTGAGCATCATGTAATTCTCTAGGCGTCTGGACATCAGCACTGAATTCCTTGAAAGAAATGAAGCATCTGAAAGCATGCAAAGGAAAAGGAATTTGCTTTGCTCTTTTGATACCAGCTTAGGTCATTCTTAGTATTAGCCCATTCTGTGAGATGCTCAGAGAACGTCCAGTCAGGGTTTTGGTTTTATTTCTGCTTGGGAAAGAAGTGGTGATGTCATTTACCTTTCCTGCAAGGTACCAAATGTGAACTAGGAGCACCAGCCTGCCACAGGCAGGTGAGAAAGGAAGAGCAAATGTTTGGCAAACACTCCACCTGTGCTGCAGGGCAAGCCTTACCAATGGCCTAAGGCACACAGACTTCTCCCCAGTGCTGCCGCAGGGCTCAGCCTGCAGCACCCACTGCACCATCCTCTCCCAGCCCCTCATCACTGTGACAAGGATCCCTGCTCTGTCCCAATGGATGCTTCACTCCACTCTCACTACCCCTCACCGGCTTCTTGCTCGCTTTCCCTGGGATACCTCCAAAGGCAAACACCTTCACGCTGAGGAGTGGTGGAGAATCAAAAGAATGACTTAAGAATCAGTTATCGTTGCTAGAGACAATAATGGAGAAGCAGCAATCAGCTATCAGCCTTAATTAAAGGAAAACATCCCATACTGATCTAACAGTGAGATCTGTGGGATGCAACGCATCGAGTGCAAACCGGCTGCCTCTTCTTGTACGTGCCTTGAAGGGCGGCAGTAAAGCTCCCAGAAAAGCATCTTTTTTTCCTTTTTGGTCACTTTCCCACCCCCCCCCCCCACCTGCTGATGCTGGGGGTTTCGCTCTCGACCTTATCATTTCCCAGCAGGAGATTGAGCAAGCTCAGCCCCGCGTGGCTGTCACTGGCAAGCAGGAAAGGCACCGAAAGGGAATCGAGGGTTTTTGCAGAGCTGTGCGGTGCGGGCGGGAGCAGCGCGGTCATGTCAGCCCCCGGAGAGGCTGCAGAGGAGGGCGGCAAAGGGATGTGAAAAAAGAGGACAGGTGATGAAGGAAGGAAATTCAAAGGGAAAAGGCATGACTCCGGGTCTCTGAAACACCCGATGTCACCGTAGCAATTACGGGAGATGATTTGAACAGCAGGGCTGGTTGCTGCTCTCTAGGGACAGCGGAAAACCGAGCGGCAGGGGAGTCTGAAGCAATTTCAGGGGCTGAGCTTTAATGCCTCACACAGCACACATGTTTTACAGGACAGTTGCTTCTAGTTAATTCTGTATGGACTGCTGTCAGTGATGGTTTCAAGTCTGTGTATATAGCTGCTCACACACATGTTTGCTCTCTGCATTCGTTGAATAAGGGGCATGGGGTGGTTACAGGTTAATGGATTTTCAAGCTGAAGTGTTTGCCAGTAGCATTCAGGACATGGAAATTTGGGCCAGAAACCTTATCAGAAACAAACCATCCTGTGGCGTCCTTCAGTAGCAGCCTGAGTATTAGCTCCTTAATTTGTTTACTCTGAGATAAATCCAGAGTAACACATTGATGTGCAGGCAATTAATTGGGATGTGCCTCAGTGCAAGGACAATACCCGATAATAAACCTCCTTAGGAACATCCCTCTGAATGATCTGCTACCTAGCTTAATATCTAAAACTACAACAACCCTGAACCTCACATATTCCCAGCGATTTCCCTGAAAGAGAGGGAAAGTGAGAGTTGGTTGAGGACCTTCCTGCCTGGTTGGGTTGTTTGTGGGGCTCACACCTGGGTAGAGGGGACCAAAGCAGCACTTGCAGCACCCTTTGACATGACTGATAGTTGCTCAGCAAATCTAAAAAGGACCCTGGGATTTCAAAAGCCTGAAGGATAGAGGGACGTGAGGACATGGCTACGCTGTGGCTGGGCTTAGAGAAGTCTTTCTGGCCTTGTTGAAAGTGTGGGATGAGCCACAGGGTCCCAGCAAAGGGGAGCATTGGGGAGCAGCTGATCTCTCCTTACAGCACGGAGCTTCTACCTGCAGAGCGAGCCCTGGGAGATGCCCCCCTCCATCTGTATTTGTGCTGTTTATAGCAGACCATTAACAGATCTAACCCGTTCTTTGTGTGGCTGTTTTTTGCACATCTCCTTACCCTTCCTGTTTCTAAGCTGGTTTGGGATGCATCCAGTCTCTGGGATGAGCTCTGACCTGAATAGAGGACAACTGTCTTTGAGGTGAGGAGCAAGACACTGTATGGAAAACGGAGTTGCCTGTCAGGAGCAGCTGCCTTGCAAAACATATTTTTTGGCTTTGAGGGTGGCCTGCTTAGCCAACCCTGACTATTTCACCATGCTGCAGAGGCTGCCCTGGTATTAATTCACCTCAAAGAACAGGTTGAAGTCATTAAAATATTTTGCAGGTGGTTCCTTGAATTCATGGTGCAGCTGGATCCAGCCTGAAGGGGAGAGAGAAAAAAAGAAAGGAGAAGAGGCAAGTTCTGATGAAACACAAATTAACGTAACTCATAGAAGGGAAAGAAAATCTGTTTTCAATCTCTACAACAAAGCCAAGCAACACATCAAGCTAGAAAGGAGAAATGTCAGCCAGGCAGCGCTGGGGATTTTATTGCTTTAGCACAAGTGCTTCTCCACAGTCCCAGGAGTGCCCAGGTGCTACCACAGCAGCTGGACCCCCTGAGCATGGCTCTGGCCACGCTGGGACACGGGGAGGGAGGGCTTCACACAAGGTCCCTGCTCCCATACATGCTCAGGCTCAAGCTTTGGTTTAATGCCCTGGCACAAATCACATTTGGCATTGGTGTCTCTTCTGCATGGAAACTCTCCAGGTACCACATCATTTCTTGCCCTTAGAGCTGGATTTGCTTTTTTTAGGGGTGTTGACCTAGGCAATCAGTGGGGCACAGGGGAGACTCCAGACCTGGCACCTCCATGAGCTGCCAGTGGGGAGATCACTCAGAACCTGCTTCAGCATCCCCTGAATTCAGCAGTGCATCTCCATGTCCACAGACATCAAAGTTCTTGTTCCTTCCCTGGGGAGAACAAGATATTTTAGCATAAGCACCGCTATACTGGAGAGCTGTACTGGGTCTGACCAGGATGGAGGTAACGTTCTCCACAGCAGCTCTCACAGTGTTGTGCTTTGAATTTGTGGCTAAAACATATGTAAATTGCAGACCAACGTTTTGGCTAACAGTGACCAGTGCTTGCACAGTGACAAGGCTGTGAGTAGTTTGGGGTGTGCAAGAGGCTGGGAGGGGACACAGCTGAGACAGCTGACCCAAACAGACCATGAGAATATTCCACACCATATGACATCAAGCTAAAGAAACACCCCAAAACACTTCAGGGAAAGAAGAAGGAAGGGGAGATGTTTGTTGTGAGGACATTTGTCAGCCAAAAAAACCACCGTGCATGCTGAGGCCCTGCTTCCCAGGAGGTGGCTGCCTATCTGCTTGCTGATGGAAAGTAGAGAATGAATTCCTCTTTCTGCTTTGCTTGCAAGTGCAGCTTTTGCTTTCCTTCTTAAGCTGTCATCATATCAACCCATGAGTCTTCTCACCTTTCTTCTTTTTCTTATCCTTCAGTTGAGGGGAGCAAGTGAGAAGCTGGGTGAGTGTTTGTCTGATGGCCAGGGTCAGTCCACCACAAGAGCTGACCAGTATGTCAAAATTCACCAACCCTGTTAATTCTAAAAGGAAGAAAGCAGTGAAGTATCAGGTAAAATTGGGGGGTGGGGGGTGGGAAACCCTTCAAACCACAAACCGCAAAGCAAACAAGGTAGTTTACGACTGCAGACAGACTTGTACAGCTCTGGTTGCTGATGGCTCTGTGGTGTGCATCTGCCAGCGGTGTCCCAGGGCAAACCATGGCTACTTGTTTCTGTGGGAGAGCAGTGTGGTCTGTGGGCAGGATTACTCTTTGGGTTGTTTGAAGCTCATCTGCAGAAACCTGACTGCAGACATTGGGACAAGGGGTAGACTATCACCTTTTCTGGCTGCCGCTCTCACTTCAATTTAGAGGTGAGGGCAGAAATGGTAGAGGTGGCTGCCCTGGCTCACCCAACATGGGACCTGTTTGTGCTGTAAAATCTCCTCTTCCTCATCCTTGGAGTGATACCAAAGCTCCCTGAATTCTGCTTATCTATGCCTAAGACTGTCTGCAATCCAACAGATGACTTTGGAAACATTACCGTAAGATAAAAGAAGAAACACCTCTGAGCTGGAATGTCTTTTGGGAAACAACCCCTTTAAAATCCCAGATTCAGTTCTTCCAGGATGAATGTTTGTCCTGCCGAGACTGACATCTGTCCAAGCTCCCTGGCACTAACACTACTGGGAAGGGCCATGTTTAGCTAATGCCAGGTTGAGTTTGGTGTTTTGTCTCTTTGCTGAGAAATGCCTGTGGCTGAAAGAAGCGGTGCAAGGAGATGAGGGAGGCAGCAGGGATGGCTGGGGACCGTCCCCTCCCTCAGCAGTTACCCACAGGCCCGTGCCTTTGAGGGAGTTGCTCTCTGTTCCTAAAACTTGGTTCAGAAGGGGTGCGCCTTTGCAATGAGAGCATGAGGAGAACGTTCTGCTGGCATGAGCCACCAACACCAGAGCACAGGAAGGAAATGAGCAGAGAGGACTGCAGACTCTTCCCTGAGATGTTGGCAGAGCATTTCAGGGGAAGCAGGAAGAGCAGCAGGAGGGGGAATGCCAGGGCATCCTAGCAAAGGGCCTGAAGGGTGAGGCTCATAGCGCAGCAGACGTGGCCCATAATGTGCCAGAAACTGCTTTTCTATTAATAACCCCATTGTTTCAGCAAACCCTGAACCTAAGGAGACTGCCCTGAATCATCAGTTTCTTTTTTTTCTTTTTTTCCTTTTTTTCCCTTTCTGGCTTTAGTAACCCCAATTGCACAATCAGAGCCCATCCATTGCTGCAGCGATGGTGCAGTGAGAAATGAGAGACAGCAGAAAACAGGGTGGGGGCAGCAGCAGCCAGCGCACACAAAGGCTGAGCGAGAGTGTCGGTACATGGTCTGTGGCATCAGTGAGAACCCTGGCACCATGTGCACGGGGGGAAATCTGCCTCATGTTTACAAAGGCAAATGTCTGGATGGAAAAGACACTGTGATGCTCCCAGGCAGCCAGATGCTCACCTGACTGGTGGTAGCGTGGTGGCACTCGGAGCCGCACGGGGCTGCAGTACCGGGAGCGCAAAATTGGGTGGGATCGTGACTCTGCTATTGACCTTCCCAGAATAGCTAAGGGTAGAATTGGACTCTGAACCCTGAAGCAGCATAGATCAGGACTGGCAAAATTGAGGGTCTCTGCCCCTGATGTTGCACCCTTGGGACCCAGGCTGTTGAAAACAGCAAGACCATGAGAGGTGGAAAAACATACCCCTAAGCTTCTTTCTTAAGGGAGAAGGGCACAAAGGTCTCACTGCACCTTTTGCCTTTGAGAAGGGCTTCTGAAACTACAGCTATCCATGTCTTTTTAATACTTTGGAAGTTAAATGGACTTCCACAGAAGTCTTAAAAGTCTCTCTGCTATAAATCTGCTCTCTGTGTGCACCTGAATTACATCCATCCCTATAAACATCCACTTGGCAACACAAATGCAATTATGCTCAGCTCATCACTTGGCCCAGAAGACTAGGTGGCTTCAGAGTGGTCACCTGAACCACCCACACCATTAGTAATTGGCTGGAAATGAGCTCTTATCTCAGTGGGGAGACAATGCCAGGAAGGGAGAGGATGCACTGGTGGTTACTATGGCTCATATGATCCATGGTAACTTCTGAAGACTCCCTAATCCAAGGGGGTATCTGAGCCTTTCACAACAAAGCCAATTATCCCAATTCCTTCTCAGTGCGTAGCAGAATATATGGTAACAGAGGACTTCTCTTCCTCCCTGCTGGTGCCAAACCAAGCCACAGCTGCACAAACACGTTTGAAAGGAGAACACAGAAGTGGATTTAAAAATCCCCATGTGTTTTTGGTTTAAGCCTCTAAGAGATCTGTGCATCAGGTGCAGAACAGAGAGCTTCATTCTGCACTGGGCTGTCAGGGTGTGGATTTCCTGCTCATGCCTACCTGGACCTCACACCACAAGATCTTCCATGGCCACACAAACCAGTGAGGACCCAGCAGCCCTGGGGATGAGCACAGACCTGCAGTCCAGGAGGCGATCGTGTGATGAGGACTGCCCTGTCCCTCGGAGAGGACAGCACATGGCAGTGTCAGTGTGGGTGAGGAGGGCTCTGCCCAGCGCCTACCGACGGCTCTCGCCTGCTGGCTTGGGTGAGTGGCTTCACTCTGCAAAATCAAAGTCAACCCCAGTGTAAATGGAGGTGCCAAAACACAGAATGGCACAGTGAGGTCAGCAGGGGTGGGTTTTGCAGAATGGCAAAGAAGTGGTGAGGAGGTAGGAATTGTGGGTGTGGAAAATGGGTCAGGGAGAAAGCAGGGGCTGTAGAGTCTCAGCAAGGAGGTTGTCTCTTCTTTGTTACATCCCAAACCCATTTGGGTTTCAGCATTCCCCACACCACTATCATTCACTTCTTTTTACCACTCTTGATCCTTCTTGTCCTTCCACTTTGGCCATGCACCATCAGCAGGTCATCATCTTGGCACAAGTTAATGTGCTTTTCACTACCACGTGGAGCTTCACCTCCTTCAACTCCCCTCCCAGGGGGATGGATCTCCAAGCTAACTTTGAAACTGGGATATTCTTGGCTACACGTGGAGGCTTACTTGTGTTAGGAACAAAATGACCACCTCACACTCAACCCTGCTAAAGAGCAAAGATGTCAAATGACGCAGGGTTGAACCTCTTGCAGGATCCTGCCCGAGGCTCCATGGACACAGTGTCCCCAAGCGAGCACACCAGAGCTGCTGAACATCTTAGCTGTGGGATTTTTTTGAGGAACTATTTGAATTACCACACCAGAGTTCTCTCAAGTCTATAAAAACTGAGCAGATAGGAATAGCATATCAGAAAGCATATCAAATCAGGAGGCAGATAGGAAGTCCCTTCAGTTCTTCCTTGTCCGTAATCTGACAGGGCTTCAGATTTGCCACAAGAAATTTGTCATGAACTTTAAAGACAAATATGGGGAAGATGGAAATTCAAGTGATACGAATGCTTTCAGCATTTCAGACAAGATTGGCTTTGCCTCAGCTGCTACTACAACCTTTCAGATAAGTGGTAAGGTTTCTTTTTATTAAATGGTTTGGTATGGATTTTATCTGGTCTATGAAGAAAACAGAGCATAAAAGTGAAATATTGTATTTATACTGCATATTAAATGGCTTATACAGTGATTTTGCTACTAAATTAACTGACCACTTAAAAAGAGAAGTATGTGAGAGTGTCCTTTCTAGCCCAAAGCTGATGTTAAGTATCAGAAAAAAAATTAGTCCTTTTCCTGTTTTAGAAACTGCCTAATTTCCCAAAGTAAAGCTTTCATGTCTTAATAGTCAAGATACTGAAGTCACCAGGCCCAGTGAAACGTGTGGATTTATGAATTTTTAGCTGAATACAAATGCTTTATCGCTGACTAAGCCAGTCTATTGTAAAACTAATTAAATCATTGTACTCTTTTAAAGATAGGACTTTTAACTCCTGATTGTATTACTTTGGAAAAAAAATTAACCAAAACAACCCACTCAAATTAAGGGTAACTCACTGAATGTCTGAAGTAGTTAGTAATGCTTCTGAAATACTTTTTTCTCCCTAAAGGCCAAAATTTGACGAAGTAGTTGATTTCTTTTACACTCACTGGTGACAGCTTGCTTTGAAAGTTATGGGTGGTTTTAATTTGTCCTGCAGTTCAGTTTATTATTGATTTTTTGATTTGTTTTGATCTACACACACTTGGCTGTTGGAATCATGTATATGCGGTGCTCTGGATGGAGAGGGCTTGTGCTTCGAGCAACCTTCTTTGAACGGCAGTTTGGGAGGGTTAAAGCAACGGGAACTGGGAGTTTATTCATGCAGAAGGGGGAGAGACATCAGACTCATTCTGGTATAGGCTGGGTTAAGTCTTTATGGAAGTGAGATGGTTAAATTTGTGTAGGAAAAGAGCAGAAGGCACCCTGCCTTGCCTGCAGCACCTGACAGTCTCACTGAGAGACTTCATTGCTCCCCGTCGCTGCTAATTTATTGTGGCCAAGGCTGAAATGGCTGGAAGTGAGCAGAGCCTGTAGCAGGAGCGATGTGAGAGGATGTCTACCCTACTTCTGTTGTTTTCAGAGCCTCGAAGCCAAAGAAAGCCGTCCAAGTGCTGCACTCAGACAGCCCTCAGCATCTACCTGCTGCTGCTGACGGCCGGCCAGGGCCTGCTGGCGTACAAAGGTAACGCTGCAACCTTACTGCGGGCTCAACATCAAAAGACAGCTTTGCTGGGTGCTCTCGTGGGGAAAGGGTGAGCGGGGGTGAGAAGGCAGATAGGAGAGCTCTGAGGGAGCACAGACGCTCCTCCGCACACCTACCATAAGCCGCAGCAGTCGCTGCAGGAAAACATCCCCCTGACCCTTGTATGTACTTTGCATTTGCAGAAGCACTCCTGGCTGCACTCCTGGTTGCAGCAGGGGCCAGCACATGAAAAACCACCTCCTTGGGGCAAACTGCGGTGGTGTTTAACCCCAGGCATCCTCCACAGGTGCTGAGGAGCTGCTCTGCCCAATAGGCATTTCCCAGTCGGGTTGGGCAGGGAATATTCACTGCATGAGCCTTTTGTTTCCTCAGTGTTTAAGCTGCAGAGGGAGATACTGAAATGTCAAGAACAAAATGCCTCCTATGCAGAACAGCTTATGGAAAGGTCCTTTGCCAGCAACCTGCCTTTGGAGAGAGGCTCTATGGAGAAGCACATAGGGCATGAAGAAAACTGGAGGAGAAACTTAGAAGAGGAGATCACCATAATTAAAAGCAGCAATGCAAACCTGATGATGATGATGAACAACATCACCCGATTTGCAGGTAAGACTCCATTTCTCCATGCTGGCTGTACAGTAGCTCCTCTGCACTGCTGGCAAACCTGGGCCAAAAACCCAGTTCAGGTGAAAAAATAACTAGGGCAGGATTTGGTCTTCCTGTCAGTTAGTGATGCCCAAGTGTCCAGGGTTGGATGCTGACTCCCAGTGCTCTGGCTGAGGAGCTGGACACACCTGGAGAAAGTGGAGCACAGCCCCGTGCAGCCCCCCTGTATCCCACTGCAGCTGCACATGTAGCTCTGGGTGGCTTTCCCCTCATGTAACTTGTAGACTTGGGCTCTGGGTGCCTCTTGAACTCAGCCTAGACCTCAAGCCTATCGACCCTATACTGTTATCTCCCTCACTGAGTGCTGACTACTGAAAAATATCCATTAAATATTTATTTCAGGCCCTCCTGGACGCAAGGGAGATCCTGGTCCACCAGGTATGTTGGTAAATAAGCTATAAGCAACCTTTAATTTTTTCCTTTTTCTCCTTTTTTCCCCTAAAATACCTACAGTGAGGATTCAAGATTTTGGTCTCTAGACTCAGATCTTACCTAACGTGCAGACACCCAGTCCTCTGGCCATGAGGGGACTTGCTGCACCTTTGATTGATCCTCTGAGATCCTTGGCTTGCTCCCACAGAGGTCAGTGACCACCAGGAAGGATCATTTTGAAAGCTCTGGGGTGATGGAGGAACTGTACTTGCAATTACCATCCCAAATCCCCATATGAGACAAGAGAGGACCAGTGAGGGGGTGAACTACCTACATGCAGTTTATGTGCTTCTCATGACCAGTGGATAGCTGAGCTTTCTGCTCCAGACATAGCAGGTCCTGCTGCCCAACTCACCCCAGGACAACTCAAGGAGACTTCCCCAGGTCCTGCTCTATAGGGCCCCAGCTGAACAGTGTGTGGAATGAACAGTGACAGATTTGGGACCTTGCCCACCCTGTCTGGGAGAACAACCACACGGACTCAGGAACGAACTGGGTGTAAGCAGTCCCCTTCACAGCAATGCACGTGGTGCTGCCCTGGACACCTTGGGGGGTTGGGTGGAAGTGTGCCTGCTGTAGGAGATAAAAGTCTCCAGGCTGTGAGGATGCTGACTTCTCTTGTGCAGAGTTTGGACTAGACAATGTCCAGAGAAACCAGAGCTGCTATGATGCTATATTGATGATCTAAGATGTAACCCTTGTTAGGTCAGGTCTGTATCTCATCCATCTCTAGTTCTTGGCTACATCAATGAGCTTTTCTGAAGAAAAGAAATTAATACATTAAAAAAAAATATTTTCATATCTTCCTGGCTGCACTCTCAGCACTGAAACAGCACCTCACATCAAGCACCTTTATTATACACCAGAGTCCAATAGTGCACCCTATCTTTAGGAAAGACCTCCTCAAAGGCCCCACAAGCTGGACTTGGCTGAAGGACAGCTGGCCCTTGCCCAGCCACACACTCAGCTGAGCTCCACGGGTTTTACTCAAGTAGTTGGTCCCTGCCTTAGTGGTGACTGAAGGCACACGCACAAAGGATGATTAAAAAATTAATCTCTTCTTCTTAGCCATTACTGTGAATAGATGATGTGTGTCAGCTGATATATGTATTTTACATCTCAGGGCTACGGGGACCACCGGGGACAAAGGGAGACCAAGGAATCCAAGGTAAGGCTTTTCTGACACCTGAATTACTTCTGTGGAGGAACATAAAGTGGCTTTATGGATGATTTTATGGGCAACCTTGTCCTCAGTCAAGTTGGAAGTCAGTAGGAATGTCATTGGAGTTGAAGGAAATAAGCCTGTATAAAACTAACGTGAACAAAAGCAAAACTTAACTGGAAAAATTCTTATTGTGAAAGTAATCGTGTGCTGGTCACGGTGGTCTCTTCCCCACTGACCCCAGCACTGCTCTGAAGAACATGGAGGGCAGAGGCCGGCTCGTGCCCGCAGCTGAGCTGCATGGCCTGTTGCTGGTGTTCTCTAGCCACAACACCCAGAGAAGCGTCAGGAAAGTGGTGTTGTCATTGCAGGCTTACATGGGCTGCAGGGTGAGAAGGGGAGTAAAGGAGATCCTGGGCCTGCTGGCCCAAGTGGCGAACCGGGAGCGAAAGGACAAAAAGGAGACATAGGGTTTCCAGGTAAGAGCTTCACCACCTCCACATCTGTAAGATTCTCTTGTGTATTCCTGTTTAAACCCATTCTACTTTAAAACACCAGAAGAAACCTTTGTGGGTCAGGTATTTTATAAAATTCCAGCTTGACAGTCAATGAGGGAGCTGGATGAACAGGACACTTGGCCTGCTCTGTAGGGATTTCATTTGGTGTCGTGCTCTAGCAAAGCTCCCAAGGGATGCCTGGGGGGAAGAGGATGTGCAAAATGTTGACTCCACACCATGGAAATATCTTTATAGAGTGACCTTTGTCTGATGAAAGCTGCAGGTAATTCAATTATCAGCCTATGCCAGGGTAAAGCAGAGATGTTTGCAGTGGAATTTTCACGGTGTTAAATAATACAATATAATTTATACACACAAGCATGTGGACGTTTGTCCTCACTTTAGTAAAACTTATGTCTGAGAACTTTATATCCTATACAAGCCTGATTTTTGTACACCTTAAGGAGGAAAATTATGAGCTGTCTTTCTTCCATGTAATGTGCATTAGTGGTTGTCCTGGTTTCAGTCAGGATAGAGTTAACTTCATTTGTAGCAGCTGATGGAATGCTGTGTTTGGGAGTTAAAATGAAAGCAGTGCTGATAACACCCTGATGTTCTTAGGTGCAGTCAGACAGTCAAGGACTTTCTCAGCTTCTTCGTATTTCTCTAGTCATGAGAAAGGAGGGGCGAAGCCAGGACAGGTGACCCAGATGGGCCAAAGAGAGTATTCCATGCCAATTACGTCCTGCCCAGGATAACGGGGGGCTGAGGGGAGGAAGAAGAGGGGCGGTGGCGGGACGCGTGCTTCTTGGGGGGACGGTCGGGTTGCGGGACAGCTCTGGGTGGTACGGCCTGAGTTGTGTGGGTCGGGGAGAAACTGCATTGGGGATCAAGAGTTTCATATTCTTTTGCTCTAAAGTCCTGTTAGCATTGTTATATTTTATCTTTCTGTTCTCTTAGTAAACTATCCTTATCCCAACCCATGGGCCTCTTAGTTTCTTGGTTTTGGAGTTATTTGTCCCTTCCTTTTCCCTTCCCTTGTTTCCCCCTTTTTCCCTCTTCCCCTGCCCTTTTACTTTAAGGAGCAGGCAGCTGTGTGGATCTCGGCCCACAGCCAGGGTGAAACCACGACAGTGGTGCATCACCAGGGTTGCACCCAGATGGGAAAGCATCAACATGTGATAGTGAAAGGAAACAGAAGATGTGCATGGTGCAGACCAGGGCAGACGGTTGGATAGGTTGATTAGAGCTTCCTCAGATCTTCCACCAGATCCCACGTGCTCCAGTGTGGTCATTAGAACAAGTTGCTCCAGAAGAGAAAAGTGAAAGTTGGAATGCTGAAAGGTGGGGACTGTGAGATAATTCTGGAGCAGAAAGGTGAAGGAGATGTCAGTCTTTAAATGAGGAACTTTAAGGAGATTCAGCTCTTTTGGAGCATGTTGATTGCCTGTTCAAAGAAGAGAAGACTAAGGAGAGGTGTGGCAATTCCCTGGAAGTGGTAGGGATAGTTTGGGGAGTGGGCTTGGAAGGTGTCATGGCATCAATGGAGTTGGCTCAGACAGGCTTTTGAGGGGCCATCCAGCCCCGTCCTCTGACAGCTTTATGAGAATGACACTGAATGGTGAATGCAGGTGTGAGGCCCAGCACAGGTACTTGTACAGCTAGATAGAGGTGACCCATTGATGGCAGAGACAATGAACCTGATCAGGTATTTTTTAATTTATACATGTGTGCTGTGCTGTTTGATAGGTGTCCAAGGACCAAAAGGTGAAACAGGCAAGAAGGGAGACCTTGGACCCCGTGGAATCATGGGTCCTCAGGGACTGCAGGGAGAGCCTGGAGTGCGGGGTTTGGATGGTAAGTGCAGAGGACACAGTGCAGCCCACCATCAGCCATGTGTGCCATGGGGAAGGGCTGCTCTAGCTGAAGCGTTTGGCTAACCCTTGCTAGCACTGATGCTAGGATGTTGTTACAGGTACCGTGGGGCAACCTGGACCTCCTGGGCAGAAAGGAGAGGCAGGTAAGCAGTACCTTAAGTAAGGTGCCATTTCTTCTAGAGATAGGAGACTGATCTCTTAGATGGTGCTTCATTACAAGGAAAACAGTAGCCAGGGTAGATCCCAGCATGGATAAGAGAAGATGATGATTAGATGAAGAAAATGTGTCAGTGTTGTGCAAACCCACCCCGCAGACTCAACTGTCTCATCTGGATCCCACTCACGGTGCAGGAGAATGAGAGGGAAAGAAGGGTCATGTAACACAGAGGAACGTGTCTTCCTGCCTGATGTGTGCACACACAAGGACAGAAATCGGATGCTCTTTTAGGAAAACACATGTGCCTCTCAAGGCTGACAGTCTTCAAGGACCCAAGTCCATACAGCCTCTCACTCCAGACCATCACTCACTGCACCTCTAAGATTGGTGCTGGCAGGGAAGGATAGCAATTCGGAGAGACACGGGGTTTGTTTTGCTGTCATAGGATCAACCCAATCTGTACAGTGCAGGGGCTGGTGATTGAGCTACTTTTCTTTTCTCTCCTTCATGTGCTGTGTTGCATTTCACATGTGCTGCTTTTGCTCAACCTCAAGGTGCAATTGGACCAAGTGGAGCTCCTGGCCTTGGAGGCAGACCTGGTCAGAAAGGGGAGAAAGGGGACCAAGGGCCCACTGGTACTCAAGGTACAACACTACCTAAACCTATAACCCACCAACCTCCTACTGTGGCCTCAAGTTGTGTGATGGCTTCACCCTTACCAATTTGTTTTTAATTTTAGGAATACCAGGCATTGCAGGAGTCAGAGGTGAAAAGGGAGAGAAAGGAACAGCAGGTAAAGGAGAATAAACCAGGTTTGGGGTCAATGACACTTATTGTGCATATACTGGAAAGGGATCTGTAACAGCAAGGAGATTTGTTGAGTCCTGTTCTTGGAGCCCCAAAGCATCCCAGGATGCCATGGTGGGCCTGGACCTCTGCCAGACTGCCAGGGAAGTAGCTACTCACTGGAGGGGTTGTTTCAACCATCTGTAACATGCATGAGAAGGTGACGTTGCCTGCATTTCTGTATAAGTAGAAAACACAAAAACAAATCAGCAGTTTAAGATGAACCAAACCACCACCTCCTTACCCTGGAGCTAAACACAAATTTTACTGGCTGTACAGCTGATGGGGAAGGGTATTAACTAGCAGGCATCTGTTCTAGCCTCTATTGTAGCAGTGCAGGAAGAGGTATCTTCAGAGGCAAACTTGGAGCGCATAACCTAGACCTTTTCTTTGACCTTCCATCTGAAGAATGCCACCTCTCTGTCCCAGGCACCCAAATGATATGGTGGCGTTCTGCAGTACAAGCCTATTCCAGTGTGTTTCTCTTAAATTGACCTTTTTAAGTGTGAACTTATACAGTGCATGCAACCTTTCATCTCCATCAGGAGGTAACAGAAGTCAAGTACTGCACCCTTCTCTATTCATTGATACTTGGCTGATAGGGATGGGAGCCACCTGGCCCAACACTGTGTGCTTACACATGTCTGATGGGTCTATACCACCAGCAGAGTTTAGGATATGAAATAAGTGACCAGAAGATGATTCCCCACTGCCTGTATTTTCTGTATTGATGCTATCTGCACTTAGGAGGAAATAAGGCACCCTACAGTGTAAACAACCAAACTAGACATATTGAGACTGACCATAAATGTTAATTTGCATAAGCTTCTATAAGTGTATAAATTTTTGTTTGTTTCTTTTGATGATCTTAGGTCTTGCAGGGGAAAAAGGAACAAAGGGAGAGAAGGGCCTGCCAGGTAAACCCTTGTTTGACAGAATGACTTACTCTGATGCTGCACACTCCACTTCTGTGCCTCACTGCAAAATGTTTGTCACTCTCTCCTTGGTAAGGGACAAAGGTAACGACTTTCTTGCTTTCCACTCAGGCAACCCAGGCCTACCTGGTCAAAAAGGAAGCAAAGGTGATTATGGTAGGCCTGGTCTAACAGGACAACCAGGACTAAAAGGTGCCAAGGGAGAACGTGGATTCACTGGTAAGGCTGTTTGCCACAGGGGCTGTGGAGCCAATGTTCATTTCAGTTTTGGAATATATGTCACAGACTGGCTCAAGCTGCTCTGGGGCATGTTTAGAGAGGACATTTGAAGAAACTCAACAGACAGATTCGTATTCCCAGAAAATGGATGACCAGAGTGTCACATTTACAGCTTGGGAGCTGTGCTAAAAGACAGACAAGTAAAGAGATGCATTAGATTTTCTCAAATACCCAATCTCACAGAAAACTGGATCAGCCCATGCTCCTCTCCAGTTTGTACAGAGGTGTCCTGTAGCACACCATGATGTGGCAGTCAGGACTGCAGAATCAGAAACACTGGGGCTATTTAACTAAGTCTTTCTAATTGCAGGGCACAAAAATAGACAGTTCAAAAGAGCCAACACGGCAGCTACTCCCCATCCTTATCCCACTCTCTTCCAATCACAGAATGCTTCCAAAAAACCCTAAGATTTAGTAAAAAACCCAAGCAAGCAAAAGAGCCATTACAACAGACCATGAGAAGCAACCAGGGCTCCAGATGCTTTTTCTTTTAGTTGTTCACCCAGAAGAGTCCTCAGAAATAAAATAAACTGTGTGGGGCTCCTCCATGCACTCCTCCTTTCTGGAACTTTGCCTCTGGAGAAGGGGGAAAATGTAACTGGGGTGACCTCAGGCTAGGGACTGCTCTCTGGGTGGATCTGTTAGCCTGGTTCCCAGGAGACTGCTTTTGTTGGAGGTAGTTTCTGGGGGAAGAGCTCATTGGGTTTTTTCAAACACCTCTACTCTCAAGCCCCAGATGCTACTCAGAGATGTGGAGGACTGTTGGCAGTGGCTTTCTGCTGCCCCATGGCAGTGTCTAGCCAGCAAACCCCATGATACAGATCTTTCTGCAAGTACTTTGGGAGATACCATGCCTGCTTCTGGAGAGCAAAAAGGCTATCAGAGATGTCATGTTACAGGTAGAAGTGGGAACAAGATACGTTTCCCACAAGTGGGTGGATGGGATTTTGGAAGTGGCCCTTTTCTTGGGTCATGCATTAGAAAGACTTTGCAGCGTGTTACCCTACTTTTCTTGCCACGTCTTTTACATAGTCTGAGTCTCCTGATGGGGTTCCATTCTACAAGGGGACCAAGCCCTCATATCTGACTCAACAAATCATTCAGAAAAAGTTAACAATTGGGGTTTTTCCCAAACAGTTGTAAAATATTTGCTTTTTTAATTTGCAACAGGTTTCCAAGGAGTGAAAGGGAGCAAAGGTGAAAAAGGAGAAGGTATGTATAGGACCTTTGTTTCTTCTTCTCTCACTTGCCTTCTGGCATCAAAGCTATCTGAGACAAGGACCAATGTGCCCCTTGTGCACACTGGTCAACCTGCAGCACGGCTACCAGAAACAAGGGATCTATGTGCTGAGTTGCAGCCTGGTGTCTGCAGACCCAGGAGAGGATCCTGAATTGTTCAGATTTGAGCTGCCAGTAACTTCTGGTCCCGCTCTGGCTACAGCTGTGAGATGGGAACATTTGCCCACTTTGGGTGATAGCTGCCTCTGTTTTTCAGTGTGCTTCTTCCCTCATGCCTGTATAACCAAGTAGAGTTATTTTCTTCTCCTCTGAAGCATCAAACAACTTCCATCATTTCATACGAATCGCTCAGGGGGGCAGGAGGGGCCGCGTGGAAGTTTTTCACCAAGATTCCTGGGGAACAGTGTGTGACGATGGCTGGAGCATTCAAGAAGCCAGAGTGGTCTGCCGAATGCTGGGATTCAACCATGCGGTCTCTGCCTTCACAGCAGGAGCAGGTGAGTCCACAGGAGCCTTCCACCTCCCCAGGCTGTCCCTCCATGCAGGGAGTGTGTTAGCTGTCTGGCACAGGAGGTTACACACACTCAGAAAGCACCACAGCAAGGTCCTCTACACGAGCAGCAGGAGAGCAAAGAGTATCTTCTCAAAGGGACAGCTTCTTTCCCTTCAGATGAGGGAGCTGCACATCAACTGCTGCTTGAATTGTGTCCAAAGCCTTGATTTCAAGGGAGGTGATTCTGCCCCTCTAATCTGTCCTCGTGGGACCCCACCTGGAGCACTGTGTCCAGTTCTGGAGTCCCCAACATAAGAAGGGCATGGAACTGTTGGAACAGGTCCAGAGGATGCCACAAAGATGATCAGAGGGCTGGAGCATCTCTCCTATGAAGACAGGCTGAGACAGTTGGGGTTGTTCAGCCCAGAGAAGAGAAGGCTCCAAGAAGAACTTATAGCAGCCTTCCAGTACCTGAAGGGGGCTTACAAGAAAGCTGGGGAGGGACTTTTTAGAAGGGCATTTAGTGATAGGATGAGAGGGGATGGTTTTAAATTGGGAGGGGGTAGATTTAGATTGGATATTAGGAAACATTTCTTCACAGTGAGGGTGGTGAGGCACTGGAACAGGTTGCCCAGGGAGGTGGTGGCTGCCCCATCCCTGGAGGTTGGATGGGGCCTTGAGCAGCCTGTTCTAGTGAGAGGTATCCCTTGCCACGGCAGGGGGATTGGAACTTGATGATCTTTAAGGTCTCTTCCAGTCCTAACCACTCTATGATTCTATGATTGATTTCCAACAAGACAACTGGGCAACCCAACAAAGGCCTGCTATTTACAGGGGTCTCTCTAGAAAAACAAAGGCATATTTCTCTTTGTCTTGTCCAATTTTTAATTTTTGTTTGCTTGTTTGTTTGTCTGTTTGTGTGTTTGTTTCATTTGTCTTCCAAAGGTACTGGAAAAATTTGGCTTGATGATGTGGATTGCAATGGGAACGAACCCTCAATTTTTGAATGTACAAAGCCTAACTGGGGTGTGAACAACTGCTCCCACAATGAGGATGCTGGGGTGGAGTGTGCTTGACGGGACACAGAAGCTGCCCTGGGAGCTGCCACCCCCTCTGCTCTCTATGAGGCTCTTGTTCACAACATGAACCCAATTTTGTCAGGCTGTACTTATAGTCTCTTTACCACGTCATAAAAATATTGGCAGAGAAAGTTGAATTTTCCTTAAATTGGTAATGGTTGCAAGAACCCACCAGTAACCTGAAACACCCCATCTGGCACAAAACAACCAGAGCTCAGGCACATGTTCGGCACATGTTCAGGCTACCTGACACCAGCTGATGGCCAGCAGCTCACATGTATTTGACCTCTAAGTTCACAGGGGAGGAGTGGTGGTCCACTTCAGCTAAGTGCAGTGAGAGAGAATGGGATTAGCATGCAGAAATCAGGCAGTTCCTGGCTAGTCCTTCTTCATTGCAGTACAGTTGGGAGTCTGAGCCTAAACCCCACCATCAAGTGCATACACCCAAGACACAGGAGATGCTCAGAAATATTCAGGTGATCTCTCAGGTATTCAAACATAAAAGTTCTCTGGAAATGATGCTGATCGCAGCAGGTTAAAGTACACAAAGAAATGCTTGGGCTCTAGGTGCTGCACTACCCCAGTTTAGCACAGACCTTGTTTATAGCTTGGTCAAGTCTTCTGCCTTGCCTCCGTGCTTCCTAACCTGTCCCTGGGGGCTGCACCCCTTATCTTATCTATGTACAAAGCTAAGCATTTCATGCCTTTGGAAATTATATACTCCAGTAACACAAAGGGCTGACAAATAAAAGAAATAACGGGGAAGCATCAGCTGATCAAACTTCCAGAGCAGAAATAGGAATCCCAAACCAAAGGCTCCTCCTGTAACTGGAAATCACACGTGCCTGAGACAATACCTGGAAGGCTTCCCTTTCCTGAGACCTAAGCCTTCCCCAAACCCAAAACCTAGCATGGGGGCAGCCAGACCCGAATCACCTCGATGTCAATTCTTGTGTCAAGTAAACGTTTCCCAGCGACGGCAGCGGCCGGGCACGCAGCTCACGGGGATGCCACCGGCGCGGCGGGACCTGCGGGATGAGTCCCGGGCACCTCCCCGGGAAGCCGACAGGCGCCGGGCTACCGGGGCCGCCCCGCTGCCACCTCCGCGAGTTTACTAAAAGTGCCCCTTCCCGACACTAAGGGGAGCTCAAGGGCCGCCACCCGCTCCGCGCCTGCCGCGCCGGGAGCTCCGCAGCCGTGCCCGTCCCCGGGGCTGCCTGTCCCCGGCAGCTCTCCCGCTGCCCCGACCCTGCCCCGCCGTGCCGAGCCGAGCCGAGCCGAGCCGAGCCGAGCCGTGCCGGGATGATGTTGTCCCACGGGGCATCCCTCTTTCCTTCTGCTTTCTCCCACGGAAAACCGTGGCTCCTGCGCATCCCGGGAGGATGCCGCTGGAGGGTCCCGATAACGTGGGCAGAGGGTCCCCGTGATGCCCCCGCCTGCGTCACGGGGAAGGACAAAAACCTGGTTTATTCTGTTCAGCGGACTGACGGCACACCCGGGGAGATGTGAGAGCCGAGAGCGCAGGTCGCTCGGTCTACCCGGGTGAGGCGGGTGGTGGTGGATTCCCAACCTTAGGTAGCTCCAGCTGTGGTCAACCAGCTCCTAGAAAGGGATTTTGGTAAAAGGAGAGTGAAAAATACCTTTGGGATGAAATCTCTTGTGCCTGCTGGCATGTGGGAGACTGCCAGGCCCTCAGGGCAGTTTTACAGGTTTTCTCTCCACTCTTAGTAGCTAGAAACACTGCTTTTATGTATGTCAGAGGTGTTGGCTCAGAGGGCTGCTGCACAGCGCACCCTCAGCCCCTCCACTGGAGCACAGGACACAAGTCGCAGCAGTGGCACTTGGAGCCCAAAACCCAGCATCAAGCCCCTGGGCAAAACATGTTTGGAGGACACCCATAGCCCACGTGTCTGCTTCTCCAGTCCAAGGGAAGGTCCATTGGGACAGGAAGCCACAAGTCACCATGGGATAGCCAGTGAGGAACAAAAAAGCCTCTTGCATCTATGAAAATGGGTAGCCCTGAGATGTAGAGGCTGGCTTGCACACCCATACCTCCTCCCTCATGAAATATGCAGCTCAGTACTGTTTGTTCCCAGCTGCTAAGGCTCCAAACCAACTGTCCTACGCTGCCCTACAACAGCTATCTATAATAGCTAATAAGAACTGTACAGCTTTGCTTATCATTCACTCCCAGCACCAATTAAAAAGATTTAGTTGAGCAAAATGCAATTACACTGTCATGGATAAAAGGGATACAATTAATTAAAAAGTGATATTTTCCCTTAGGAATGGTGCTATTTCCAGATGCTCCCATCACTGTCCCTGACCACTACACATGATCTGAAGAAATTTGGAGTGGGAAGAATTGGGGAGGGGGTGTGTTTGAAAGTAGTTTATCTATCTCCTCACCTCGCTGTCTCACCTGTATTTCAAAGGTAAGTTAGCAACACCCTTGAGGACGCAGATCTTCTCTGGAGCCCTAAAATATTATTTCCAAAATATCTGACAATGTTCTCCCTGTTTTTCCAAGGAGGCATACATTTCATAGGGGCTGTCTGGCACCAAGCAGGGACTTCTTTTGGGGAGAAAAATGTGCTTTCTGGTAACTCTGAAGGAATGGGGAGCAGCCAGAGACTGTGGGATATGTGCTGTGGCTGGAAGGATGTACCAAAATCCTCAGGGAAGCAGCTGAAGAAGTTTTCCTATGTGGTGTCTCTTGGGAAGGGAGGAGACATGTGCCATCTCTCCCAGCCTGTTGCACAGGCAGGGACCCAGCCACACCTCTTCCACACAGATTTGGGTCTGGAAAGCTCATATCTGTGGCTAGGTAAAAATTTCCCAGCCCCAGAGCTTTGGATCATGAAGGATCCTGCTGAGAATACGTCTTAATAAATAAAGAACACTTATCCCTTCATTGCCATGTCTCAATATCGGCATTACTGTCAAACCACAGGGAAAAAAGAATGCTACAGGTTGGCAGTGGAGGTTGATGAGAGGCTAAATGCAATTTCCATAGCCTCAGCAGGTCACACACAATTTGAAGCACCACCCAAGCACACAGAGATGCTGAAGAGAGAGATGTTTGCTAACTAAAAGCCAGTTCTCCAGGTTTCCAGAGCCTGAAGTTTATGCTGAATGCATCCACAAGGCATCTCACCTTAGGAAAATTATTGATGATACCAGTTGCAAATATAGAAAAGGCAATTTCATTTGGCTCACAGCTAAGAAGTTGTGTCTGTTGTTCTTTAAAGTACATTAAAGCCATCGTGTTAAATGTCACCTGTACTAAAGGAGTGACTCCACTGCTCATGTTATGCAGGTAAAAAAATTGATATGCATGCTGGCTATATCTAAAGATTAAATATAATCTGTGGGTCACTAATTGTATTTTCATCCCCCTCTTCTGAAGTCTTCTGTTGTTTGCAGAGTGAGGTGAAGTCACCACAAACCTGCTGACACCTTTTTTAGCTTTCTCTGCTAAGCACCATGAAGGAAGGCAGCAAAACCCTCAGATATTTTTTCCCCCCTTTTTCACTTGGTGTCAGGACTTGTCATGTTTTGCCTGGTTAACTCTCTTCCCACTGGCATGGTCCAGCAAAGGCCCAACCAACCATCCAGGGCAACACAACAAGCCTGAGCTACGAGTGTGTCTGATCTCAGCAGAGGGGCCGGTTTGGCTCTCCTGGGCACCGGTACGAAGCTGTAGCACGCACCGATGCAGGCAGCTGCTCTGCTGTGACACAGAGCTGAATTTAACCCAAAGTATTTAAACAAACTCTTAGTAGTAGCTCCAAATGATTATCCATTTATTTCAGTATTTGTCTTTTTCAAATGTGACCTAAAATCTATAAGTAATTAGTTATTGTACTGGTTACAGTACTGCAAAATGCTTCCCTTCATTTTTTATTCAGACTCTGAGCTATAACTCCAAAATCATTCCGGTCACACCAGCCTTCAAAGGTCTAAATGGGGAGGAAGGGGGCTAACGCCTTAATATCTTTGAGATTTGCAAGAATATTTGAGGATTTTCTGGGGATTCGGTGGAGATGAAAAAAAGAAGTTTTGCAGGCAAATAGAGGAACTTGTGCCTCCAGTTCAAAAGGAAAGACACATCCAAATGGAGAAAGATTTAAATGTTAAAGTGCTAAATAAACATTGCTATTCCGTAGCAGTCTTTGTCTTTTGAGTCCTAGGTTAAAACTACTTCACAGGGACTATAAAAGCTCAGTTACTCTCCTTTGTGGAAGCTAAATGATTTTTAACAGTGTAAGTTCCAGAGTGAAGAAGAAATGCTATGGAACACTCCTCCCAAGATCTCTACAAGCCACAGCAGGGGAAGGCAGGAAAGGACTTTGGAGTTATTAAGTAAGTATGCCATGTGCTAATAAAGTGGTGCACAAAACTGCATTTATTCTGGGTCCAATTTGTGACGTTTTGCGTAAATCCAAACAAATGGGTGGCTGTGGTGAAGCTGCTGGTTCCACCTGGTCAGGGTATGGGCAGCAGGACGGAGCATGGCTCTGCAGCGACCTCCTATCTCACTGCCTTAGGAAATCCCACTGGAGTCAATGGATTCAGAGGGCTTTCAGGCTCAGGCCATAAATCACTCAAGATATGAATTACTGCCTTATTAGAGAAGCCTCATAACTGTAATTCCAGATAAATGCACAATTAGTCTGATCTCTTCTGATAACATACCAACAAAAAAGAAGTCGTCTCCTACCAAGCTGAGTAGCTACTCAAAGGAAGCACAGCAAACCTTCAGAGGCATTAAGGCCAGGGGTGCCTTTATAATCATCCTGTCTGACCTCCTGCGTGGTGCAGGGCAGAACCATTCACCCAGGGGTTTCTGTGTCGTTCTGAACCTATGGCTTGTTTTCTAGGGAGGTGCCTCGTCTTGGGGAACCACCACATCCTGCCGGATGTCTCCCAGGAATTCTGCTCCTAACCTCTGCTGGGATACCAGGAGCCAGGTCCTAGACCCACTGAGTGTTGTTGCTTTAAATTTGCTCAGACTGGGTTCAAGAATGAAACTGAGTTTTCCTTAAGACAGTAAACTCCACCTGGCAGGGACAGACTTTCAGCTAGGTTTTGGAAGAGCTACTGTACCAGGCAAGCAGCACACCTATAAAGGGATGCTAATGCTGGTGATAAAAGAAAAGAACACATAGCACATGCCAAGATCAAGCTGGAGGTGACCTTGACAGTTTTACTCCTGTTCAGCATCTGAAAGGGAATTGCATGAAGGTTTTTGCCATGGTAGCTGGAGTTGTACAAGCACCAGGACTCGGCCATTGCTCTGATTGTGCAGTTGCTCTGATTTTAAAGGGGATCCTTTAGAGTAGCAATGTGAGAAGCTTGGTGGGGGTGGAAGGATCTCAACGCATTTTTGAGGCCCTCAAACCCTTTTTCTGGGTGGAAATGAGATCAAACTAAATTTCAGTGGCGCTGTTTGCTTGAGTAACAGCTAATCCAGTTACCCAGGGCTGTGAGATGAGGAACCCAGGGCTAAAAGAACAAGGGTGTTTTTTTCCAGACATGGGTAAAGACTGTTGAATCAACTTGCAGGGCTATAAATTTCTCCAGTAACAAGCAGGGACAGACTCCTACAGCAATGCTGGAGGGAAGGGAAATACCCTGTCTCTGAGAATCTAGTTATTTCAATCAGCCTGGAAGAGCTACACAACGCTCTAATGTATCTGGCTGCGGTTAAGGGATAGATGGGCGGAGGAAGAACGCCCTTCACTTCTGTGTTTATACTCCAGAGCTGCAAGATAAAGGGTGGGGAAGTCCCCTACTCCTAGTTTATTTGCTCTAGAGGCCTTTTTGGGTTATCTGGTGCAGGCTGGCACAGGGAAAGAAGATGACTGGAGAGGAGCATCTCTCTTTCCAAGGGCTGCCGTGCCACAGCGCTCTGGGGCACTCCAACTGTCCACCTCTTGGACTAGGAAATGTGGGGAAAAAGTCACTTTTTCAACATTTTCCTTTTCTTGCTCCATGATGCATGGTGCCACTTCCAATTACAGGCCAGCATGTCAGTTGTGACCTGCTCCGGTGTGACGTGATGTGACCTGTGGGGCAAACGCAGCACACTGTGGATGCGAGGATGAAATGTACAGTGTTTGGTAAACACATGGGGCCACGGCTGGCAAGGGGGTCCTGGGTGATGAGACTTCTGTAAAAGGCCTCCAAGCATCACCCAACTTGGGAGACGAAGCAGGGAGTTCTGACCTGGGTCACGTCTGCAGCTGGTATAAATCAAGATTGCTCTGTTGATATCTGGAGAGCTAGACAAATTTGCTCCTGCTACAAATTCAGCCCTTTTTTGTTCACTTTTGTTTTACCCAGCTCTTTCAAATGCTGCTTAGCTCCTGTAAAAGCTGTCATAATAATATATTTTATGCAATTCTGTGGTTAAGATGTTTCACCTGTGCCAGTCCACTCTTTTCCCTAGTATCTCCTATAACACACTTATAAAAACCATTTCTGTGGAGTTGGGATGCTTCTCCAGTAGTGATGTGATTCCTGTCAGTTTGGCTGCAAGTTTACACTAGCAATGTCCACAACACACTGACAGGGACCAAAAGGTTCATGCAATGAGCTCCTGAGGCTCAGAGAGAGGAATATGCCCAGGCACTGCAGGTCTCCAATCTCTCAAATATTATGCAATCCCCACTACATGCACTTTTGTGATCTCCATTCTGCGTGTCAGCACGTGGTTGCTCCTAGCCTGGCAAACAGCAAGAAAAGCCCAGAAATGACAAAAGTGGGAAGGTTGAGTCCTTTCCTCTTACAGAAAAACAGCCTGTGCATGGCACATCAGCAGATAGAAACTCATCCTCTGTTTAAGACTGATGACAAATCACACAAGGCAAAGGCTCTAGCACAAACATCCCTTGAGAAATTCAGATAGTTGCCTCATCTAGACATGGATGACACCAGAGAATTAAGGGGTGAAGTGGATTTTAATATCCTCCAATGCTCACAGTAGACTAGGTGAGCGTGTCTTTAGGCTATGTCTTCTTTATTCGAGAAAGTCCAGATGAAAATCCCATCAAGATGTGCCTTTCCAACCAGCTCTAGGCATTTAATGGAAAAAACAGAATAAAGGGTGGGGTTTAGGAAAAAAATTAATCCAATTCACATCCATGTTCCTCATGGAGATACTTTTGTGGTTGTTCTGCTGAAGGAGGCATCTTCTGGCTGGGTTGCAAAGATACAAACAGTTTCTATGTTGAATTTCACCCAGTCTTAGAAATCTGAGGTAAGTGAAAGAAACAGAAATGACTGTAGGAAGGCCCCATGAATGCCATATCTGGGCTGGTCTGCAGGTGTTTCATGCGAGCTAGGTAATAAAATGAGGATTGCAGTCTTATTAATAATCCAGGCTGGATCTCTGCCAGACCCAAGATTGTTGTTCTTACAGACATAGACTTCAGAGTACCTTCCACAAACTCTGTTTCCCCTTCCAGGATCCCAGATGTGAGCTCCAGCATGGTCCAAAAGCCCAGGGCAACTTTCCTTTGCTTCTAAAGTGGAGCCGAGGCCTGTGCTGCCCCTCACCTCCCTCAACACCAGAGGAAGAGGAAAAAAAATAAAAGAAACTGTTGAAGAAACATCATCTCATGCAATCCCTCTGTAGGACATGTGGGATAAGCTCTGAAGCTGGCAACATGTGAGACCATTGAGCAAAGGAAAGATGGAGCTCTGTCTCAGCTGACACCAAGTGCACATTTGCCCCATGCACCAGCAGAAGGGAGAGGATACCAGGGCGGTTTGTCTTCTTTGGGGAAGTCATTTAGCACTTCTAGTTATGCTAAACCAGTTCCTTCCCTAACATTTATTTTGTAAAATTTGGAGCTTCCCTTAGAGGGTCTTTCTGGAGTTTAGCCCACCAATGAGTCAGAGGCTAAATACCTCCCAGAGCCAGACCTTTCTGCTCCTTTGAGTCCCTCTCAGCAGTTACTTCACCCGTAAAAGAATTCCCATTCCAGTTCTTTACATCCCCTTGCAAACACAGAGACCGCTCAGGGCCATGTGCCTCCCGTCCATCACTCAGCACAGCTCCCATCAACTTCATCAGCCACATACAAGCCCAGAAGCAGCAGCCAGGGTTGGACATTGCCAAGGGACTTTCTGGACTCCGGGTGACATTTACAAATCCTTCACTACCTCCTTTTCCAGCCATTTGTAACCCTTTGGAGGGCACAGTTTCCCTGTGTAGGGCTCATGGAGAAGCCCAGCCCATTCTCATTTCTCCCATTCAGCCCCATCTCAAAGGAGAGCTGAGCTCCCCAAATAGCTGCTCCCTAAATCCAGGGGGAGAAGATTCAGGGTGAGACAGGAGCAAATAAAAGGTGCCAGACATAATGTCCTCATCAGGAAAGTGGGTGGTTCTACCAAGACCAGAGAGGACTTAACTCAGGACTGAGAAAACTTCGAGGCAGATGGATTAATTAATGGATTCAGAAGTCTTGGCACATTTTTGCTGGTTGTCCAGGCATTTGAGGAGGGACTGGCTGTTCCTGCTGTGCACAAACCTGGGGGTCAAGTCTCTTCTCTTCCTCTCAGGCTGCTGGGCATCACACCAGACCCACCCACAAGCCCAGACTCACCCACTAGCTTTCTAATGCAGAAAACAGCAGGGACTGTCCCCAAATGGATACTTAAACAGAGCATTTTAAACTGAGCTTCACTGACGAATAGAAAGCTCAGCAATTTTCAGTCTCGTGGCACAAAGGCATTACAAAACAGCCATCAGCAGCACTTCAACGCCTCTAGTTCCAGCTTGATAACCCTGCACTCCATTACAATGGCTGCAGTCCCAAGCCCTCCTTTGTCTCTGTGCCATACAGCATCAAAGGATCCGAGTCCTTCACTTAGTACCAGCACACCTAGTGATGAAATGGGCTCTGACACAGAACAGAGCAACACGGGCTTGCAAAGCTAGAAAAATGCCTGAAAAATGTAGAAGCAAAGGCATGCAAGAGAGTTTCAATCCAAATTTCTTTTAGAAAGGACACATTTGGATAGGAGAAACCCATATTCAAGTGTAGAAGGGCTTGCTCCCCAGCTAACTTAGAAACCCCAAAATACAATTTTTCTCTAGGAGGGTGGTGAGACTCTGGAACACATTGCCCAGCAAAGTTGTGGATGCCCCATCATTGCAAGCGATCAACTTCAAGCAGTACAGCTAAGCCTACCTAATGAAGTATTTGTGGATTCTTTCCCCTATCTTTAAGGTTTTTACCCGCCTATTCATTTGTACGCCTTCTGCTCTTCAGCTGTAAACCATTCCAAGACGTACATATGCTATGTATTTACAAACCAGATGATAGCTATCATTCTCACTTTAAGGAGGCAAACTCCTGTGCTGTTCCTAAGGCTTTAACTCTTAATCTTAGTCCTCAGAGCCGTACGTACTGCTCTATTGATATTTCTGACCTTTAGTTTCCAAATATTCAATCTCTTTCAAATGAGATCTTCGTAGCTGACAGGCAGTATTTGAAAACACTGATACTGCTAATCAGCAAAAGCCTTGCAAGAAGCACCTTGCCTGTCCTGCACGACAAAACACTAACCTCAGCCAATTCAACAAGGTATGGGGTAGAGCAGCCCTTTTAATGTTGGTTAAGACAGAAAATATTTTAACCAACAGCTGAGAAAGAGAGAGATCAATGTCAGGTTTGCATAGGCTCAGGCAGGTCCTCAGCCGACATAAATAAACTCAGCTCTGTTGAGGTCAGCATGGTTTATACCTACAGTTATTTTTCATGAGTGAGGTGAACATGTAAAAACCTTATAAAGTAATTTTCAGCGAGCTTGAGTGGGTCAGTTCTCACTCAAATGAAGAGGCGTTAGCAGTCTGAGAGAGGACCACCCAAGTTCTTGCAGGCTATAGGTAGCTTTCAAGGGAAAACCAGCTGTAAATCAAAGAAGCAAGTTCTTCCCCATTAAAAACAGATTAAATGGAGAGCTGAAAGGAGCTCAAAACCTTTCCTTTCTGCACTGGGTGCAGCAGGAGAGCTTTTGTCCTGGCAGCAGCGTTTCAGGTAGACTGGGGTAAGTACGTAAATCCTCAGGCTGAAGCATCCCCTCTGTCGCTTTGAGAGTAGCTACAGCAGTTACCTGGGAAGCAATATGACTGGTACCTGGGTAGAAGAGTGGAGGAGTTCAAAGATGAGGGGAATGTACAACTTTCAAAGTGGACAAAGGAGAAGAAAATCCAAACTGACTCCAAAGGAAAGAGAAGAAATGTACAGGACCTCCAACAGGTCATCAAAATCGTCCATTATCGTGAAACAAAAGGGACATTTTGGGGAGAGTCTGGGGCCAGAAATGAGACTCTGGGTTTCACAAGTAACCGTACCACAATCAAATCAAATTTGAAAGAAAAGAAGAAAAAAAGAAAGCTCACATCAAGTCTAAAAAGCCTTGGCACTGCAGGTATGAGAATTGGAGCAGTAAGAGGCTCTTTTTCTGTTGACAAGCTAAAAAAAAATAATCAAAAAGAAACCCTGAGCTTGAGCCAAAATGCAATTTTCTCTGTTTTCTTGCCAAACCTAAAATCAAAACCACTTCAGTTTTTAGGGAAAGTGAGTGCTAAAGATTTCACCAAGTCTGTGTATCATGTAAGGCGATCCACAGCAATTCAGAGGTGGTCCCTACAGTGAGAAGGCAGCCTTACGTACCCTAGGCAAAAGATATCCCTGTAAAGGGGATTTCAGCCCACCTGGCCCCGTGTTTTTCTGTGCCACATCAACACCGATTTAATCCTAGCGTCCCTATATCCATGCTGCCAATAAGGATTTCTGAGCATCCCAGCTACTTACTAGAAACTTTGTCAATGGTGTCCATCTGTCACGGGGAAAACATGAGAAGGGGAGTTAGAAACAGACTGGCAGGGAATACTGGAAAACCAGCAATATATTTTACTGAGGACAGATGTAAACACAATGAGGACATTGTTTTGAAATTAAGGGAAGAGCAGGAAATTTCAGTGTTCTCCTGAGGGTTTGGGTTGGTTTTTTTCCTTGCCACACCAGTGGAAAAAAAAAAATAATAAAAAGCTGGCAATGGAGAAGCTTAACTATAGGGCATAAATCATCTGTTTTGGGGAATCTCCCCCAGGGTCTGCTCCTCCTCTGTTCCTGCTCAGTTGCCACCATTACTGCATGTATCTGTTGTTGCTAAATGCCACAGATGCATCTCTATTATCCTCGGAAGCATAAACTGATTTTCCTAGCAATCAATTGCTCAATTCAGAAACAAATATAACGAGCCCATTCTGCCTTGTTTGTTGGAATCCAGCACCATTTCTGCTGGGACAAAGATAAAAAGGAAGTTGTGCTGAAACCGCTTAGAGAAGCTAAGTGAGGAACTTAATTACTTCAGTAATTTTGCTTCCCAAATTAAAGGGAAAAAATTTTTCACAGAGGAGAAGATTTTCAAAGTGTCTCAAGCCCAGTGAGAGACATTTCTGTTTAAAATGCTGTTGGTCGAAACATCTCCAAGGCCACGTTCACTGCAGAAGGGGAAAAAAGCTCAGAAAACTGCCAAAAAATGTCACCCAGGGAGGGAACCTCTCTCCTGATCTCATCTGCACTAATAAGAGTTTGCTGGCACTTTTGAAGGCAGACATATCTTCAGCCAGCAAAAGCCTTTCCCATTCCTTTGCTGAAGGGAGACGTTCTCTTTGGCCGGTGTGAATCCATACATTGCTGCTCCTGCTCCCATGAAGATGTCATTAAAAATCACAGCGTGAGAGGCATTACAGTAGGAAGAGAAGTCTCCAGCAAGGAGTAGGCTTTGGCTGGAGGGGGCTGCTGTTTGGGGAGGGGTCTGTGTCACTGCTGAGGCACAAGTAGGGACCAGGGAACAACCCCCCGCAGGAAGCCTCATTAACCAGCCAAATCTGCAATTAGTAGGCTGATGTTAGATGAGAAGCGTGATCCACAGAAGCGGTCCCAGGCTGGGATCCCTCCCATCCCACTCCCCTGGGGATTAGCCAAAACCTAACCGAAGTGATGGAAATACTTCACCGACTCAAACAGGCTTTGGAACCAGCTTTTCATGACATTTTCTCCTCTGGTACTACTCCAAAAGGCCCTACATGACGACCATGCAACTGAGATTTTCAAGTCTAGTCCCATCACTTTCAACAGAGACTTTTCTTCCACCTGCCAACACAACCCCGAGCCACTGGCATTAATAATTAAATAAGAGCTGAGCACCAGGGGAGGGGAAGTGACAAAGCTGCCAAACTCCTTCCAAGATATTTTGACAATCCATAGCCTGCAAAGATTGTAAATGAGGGTCTGGCCCCTTGTTGCACTCCCACTTTCTCCTGCATATCTTTAACCATGGCACAGATTACGCATCATCCATCCCAGAGATGCATTTTGATGTCATAACAATAGCTCCGACGCCAGACTGCACAACACCGAGCTGCAGGCGCTGTGATTAACAACCCCTTTTGCCACGGCACCTTCTGGACTCCCATCAAAGTAAAATTTGTCCCAATTAATCAAATCCAAGTGTTCTTTGCTGAAAGGCTTGTCTGTATTGGGAAGATCTCGAACGCTCATGCTGGATGCTGTGTGTGGCTGCTAACCTTTCCCTGGAGTCCACGGGGAGCTGCTGCTCATTTGTATACAAAGCGCAGCAGATGAAAGGGCAACTAAACATAATTTACCTGGAAGTGAGGTTAAATGTGGTTTACCAGCCTGATGGTGTTTGGCTTGAGAAACAAGACATTAATTAACACCTACCCATTGATTAGTATTGACCAACTTTTTTTGCTTTCTGCAAGTTTTAAGTAGGCATTTTTTGAATTTTGTTTTTAGTTAAGTTTTCCCCTCACCAAGAATATTTTGACACAACTTTGGCCAAACATGAGCCTGCTTCTGGCCTGATGTGGAAGAGACCTGAACCTCCACTGAGGATTGCAAGCACTGCTGATCCAAGAGGTCCTCCTGCCCTTGGTGGGAAGTGCCCCAGGACACCCTGATCCAGCACCACTGACATTAATGAGCCTCATTGCTCATTAAAGAGCATGCTTCCAAGCCTGCATAGCCAAATTCTGCTGTCCACAGAACTGGGACTTTCTGTCATGTTCTCCATGCCTCAGGAGCTGTATACCTAATTTTGCTGCAGGCAAAATTCTCTTAATAAGAAAAACCCAGCATAAAGACACAAATCCTTAGTTTCTTTGAAAGGTGTTTATTTTGCAGTAGCATCCTCCTGGAGCCTTTGCAGCTGCAGTGCAGGGTCTTTGTGCACACTCAGCACGCCACTGATCCCACATATAGAAGTTGAGCTGTTTCTCTGCAGATAAGAGCAAAGATCTGCCTCATGCTTTGCTACCAGTCTAGTGGAAGATGTCCCTGCCCATGGCAGGAGGTTCAACAAGATGGTCTTTAAAGTCCCCTCCAACCCAAACCACTGTATGGGTCTGTAGTGTCATTAAGTGCGTGACATGGGTGAAAACATCCCTATTGCCAGGGTGAAACAGGAACATGGTCTCAATTCATCCACTGAAAGTGATTCTTTTATCACTATTGCCCATCCACAGCACATTTAAATTGCCAACACTGGTAGATGCCAACAAAATTCAAGCTTGGGGCTCTATGGAAGGAAGCCTGGTCTCCCTCAGTTAACATGATATAATCAGAGAAAACAGGTATTTTTAAGCTTTAAAAAAAAAAAAGTAGCATGAGGCTTGAACTAAGGCACAGATGGGACCTCCCAGGTGAGCCCATTCCAGGCAAGGAGGTGATTTGCGGGTCACAGTGTGGATATTAGCACCTAAGCCTGATCTTCCTCCAGAAATTGTCCTTCAGTCTGGCCAAATCCGATGGAAGCAACATCTGCAAAAACCAGAGCAGGTGGAAAAAGCCTTCAGAAAGCAAAGGCAAAGCCTTGAAGCTGCATCTGCCTTGACAGGTCTTAAAACAGAGCCCTTTGCTTGGATTTTTGTTTTTCAGTGGTTCCTTTACTGCTGTCCATTAAAAGTGGCCACTTTTGAAATGTAAAAGCTCTTTCCAAATCACCATAATTTGTCATCCTCTAAATATCCATATTTTCTTCTTGAATTGAACTTACCAAAAACAAAAGACCCTCTGCAACTTTGAAAACTACTTTGGTTCAAAGTTGAATTAAAAAAAAGTTTTGAGGCATCTTATTGTCCTCAACTGGCAGGGACAACACTTGCTGGCTTGTTGGCAGGGTGGGAAATGCTGACAGTAATGGCAGCTTCAGGAAAAAGTACTTTTTTGGGTAGTGAGCACTTTGGTTTTGTTTGAACTGACCAGTCCAAACATTTGTCCAGAGTTCTACACCTCTGATAATAGCAATCCAAAAGCCTATGTTTCTTTAATTTTAAGCGCTTTAAATGTTTCAGTACATACAAGGATCAGTTTAGTTCACTTTCTTCTCACTTCCCACCTCAGAATGGGATGACTTTGCACTCAGCATTGCTTTTCATTCCAAAGTCAATCTGGCTTTTATAGGACAGCTGAAACAATCCCAACTGCAATGCGATTTTAACCAAAACAAACATTTTGCACACATTTTAAATACTTTTTTTTTCCTTTTGTAAATAAAAAAATGTCCATTATAATTTCATTAAAGCCAAATTGCCTGTTGACTTGCACAACAAACGAGAAAAGTTTGCCCAAATCTATGAACAGAAGACACACAGAGGAGTTTACCAGTGAAAGACAGTAGCAGCATGCCCTCACTCCTGCCAGCAAACCTGTCAGCAAAACTGCTGATGGGCACCATTCTGAAAGCTTGGTTTTGTTTGATTCATTGGGTTGTTTTTAAGAATGTATCAAAATAATAGCATTTATTACTCTCACCTTGCCCATCACACTGCAGTCTTGGTCAACATCCTATTCTCCTGTCTTCTAACCATTAAACTAGACCAAGCATTTAAGGAGGCTGAGATCAGCCCTGGCCCAAGAAATATGCTGTAAACAGATTTCAGACTAGATACAAGGAAGATTTTGTTTTTTAAATGATGAAGCTGGCACATTTACCCAGAGAGTTGATAGATGTCCCATCCCTGGAAACATTCAAGGTCAGGTTGGACCTTGGATCTGAGCACTCTGGTCTAGTTGAAGATGTCCCTGCTCATTGCAGGGGGCTGGACAAGATAACCTTTAAAGGTCTTTTCCAACCCAAACCATTCTATGATCTCCTTCTGGGCCACTTTACAAAAGCACATTTTGCTCTTTGCGTACTGGAGCTCCCAGAAAGCATCTTTAAGATCATTCCTCCAAGTATTCTGCAGCTTAACCTTAAATACTGCCCACAAATGAGACATCCCCAGCATTTCAGAGCTGTTCCAGCACTCCCGTTATCTGCCAAGAGCTTAGGATTTGCTCACGTTTATGGCCGTGCACCAGGGAGGGCTGGTTTTCCTAACGCTCAGATGAGGGATGAGGAGCCTCACTAATACATACAGGCAAAAGGAAGAACAATGTTTGTTTAGAACAAGTTATTTCCCTGCAATTGAAGCCTGGCTTCCTCAAAAAGGAAGGAGAGTTGGGTTTGCCACACCCCTTCATGAGCAGCTCCACACACCAGGCTGCGGCCACTATTTGACTGACACCGATTTAGAGAACCCCGAGTGATGAATCACGTCTCTGTGGGAGCCTCCCTCAGGCCCTGGTGTGGGCACGGGGCAGCCGGCCTCTCCTCCGGGTGGGTGCACACTCATACTCACAGCATGAGCAAACTGTAGCTCTCTGAGGCTCGTAACTCAGTCAAATCAGCCCCAGTTTTCACGGGAGCGCCTGGCTGCAGTCATCAAGGAGACCCATTCCCCTGCCAGGATTCATTTGCCTAACCACAGCTGCTCTGTCTCTGCAGATGTTCAAAATGAAGTGGCAATGGCTGTTTGCTACGGGGAAAATAGAATCTTTGCTCTCTCCTACCACAGGGTGAGCGGGCCAGGTTGGCTCACACCCCCTCCCATGTTCTCCTCTAGCTCTCTCGCTCCCACCCATATTAAAAGCAGAGAAAAAGCCAAGAGCTCCACTGTTTCATCCAGAGAGAGACCGTGGTTTGAAATCAGTGCTCTGGAAGAGAATTCCTCTTTAATCACCAAGAGACCTGGACACTTCTTTAATTATCCAGGCTGAACACCCCCTCCCTTCCCTAGCTCAGCTGGGACTGGAGGGGCCAAACACCCAATTGAGCTCCAGTCCCAGGTGCCCTTGAAGGACACCTGCCAAGACCAGACAGCTTTGGCCCCTGCCAAAAAGCTTACTTTTCTGTCACTTACTTGTTAGAAAGCTGCCAGGAAAGAGACTTTCTTACACAAAGAATCAACTAAGACAGCAGGAAGGCAAGAAAAATGCCCCTTCTCCCCCCACTTTCTCATTCATCACTAAATTAATGAGAAGCATTTGCAAAGGGCACAGGTGATCCAGCCCACACCTCATGCCAGGTTTCCCACTCCCACATAACCCCACAGACAGGCAGCATCACCACAGACTGGCTCTGTGACAAAAGGCACCCACCACGGCCAGAGCTGCAAGTGTCTAAGAACCAGTCTTCAATTAAATTAAAAACATTTCTTGCAATAGTCTAATTCAGAGCCTGGGGCTTAAGGGAGGATTTCTGAATGCCAAATAATCCATTTATTAAAAATAAAAAAAAAACCCAACCCTTACTTTATCACCTGCTATTCTGAGGTGAGAGACTTACACCAAACCTCTGCAGAATGCAACTATATTGACTACAAATGGGATTACTCACAGGAGCTTTTAATTTGTAAGTTTTCTGTAGAACTTGAAGGTCACACATTAAATAGGGCTACAACCTCCTTCAAAAAAAACCAGCAAGGGAGAATGCATTACCTTTGCTGCTGCTTATGCAAAGAAACAATAAATTCCTCTCCTGAATGATATAAACTGAGCTGTGCTGATGCTTCAAAGCCACAACTTCCATAACTTTTTTAAGTGCCAGGTTGGGTGCTCCTGGATGAGGTCCATGGAGCTCTGCCATGATGGACAAGATGAACTCAGCATCTCTGAAGTGGGAAGGGCCAGCTCAGACCACCTGGCACAGCTCACCTGGCCAGTTTATGGATATCCACAGTGGGAATTCACTGTCTTACACACACATTACCATTTATAGCCCAATGATCTGAGTCTCCAGGTGTTGAGCTTTGACATGATCAAGAGAGAAAAACCTTTGGTCCCTTCAAGGATCTCCCCTGAGACCTCCTGAAGTTCAGAGAAGTCACCATGTGATTGTTGTGCCCAGATGAAGCAAGGCAAGGTGGGCAGATGGGTCTCCTTACCAGCACCAGAACCCACAGACCTTGCTGCAGTTGCCAGCAGCTGCTTGGAGATGACACAGACATCAGCTATCTACCCCGTTCCTGCTGGCAACAGCTCCAAACCCCTCTCAGACATGCAAATGCTGCAAAGCTGAAGCTTTCTTGTATTCCTTACCCAACCCCAGGCAACACTGGTGAGACACATCCTGTGACAGTGACTCCCTGCTCTCACCAAGGACGTGATGGAGCTCACTTAGGAGCAAAATGAACTCATCGCGGTCTTGCCTCTGGTCTCTGCAGTAATTAGTTGTGGCCTGGAGGACCCTTGTGCCAAAAAATCACCCCTCTAAAGAGATCCTTTTATTTTGAATTTATTGTCAGAGTTCTTAATTGTCTCTTTCAGTACATTCCAGTGACATCTATCTTTTAAAAATGTCTTAATTAAATGCCACATTTTCAGAACTTTGAAGGACAGCAGCAGAAGTGTCACAGGGCAGACACACAGACTTCTACCCCACCAGTCACCAGGGAGTTGGAGGATCTTTCCTTTTTAAGGCAAGGAATTGAATTTTCTGGTCCTCAAAATGTCTGTGTTTGAAGTTTTTGCCATCTAAAACATTTAGCAATGCAGCTTCAGCCCAGTGCAGATGTAGTGCCTGTGAAGTCCTTACAGTTAAACCCCATGGCAATTCTGTGCCTGGAGAACATTACGGAGCATGCTTCCTGCCTCCTACTTGCAGGAGGGATTGAACAGTGCACCATGGACACCCAGGCAACAGGATTAGAGATCTGTGTGGAGACTGGCTGCTCTGTAAGGAGAAAGAAAGAAAACAAGTTACTGTCTCTGCTCTGTAAACCTGCCCTCTCTGTCTGATGGGGTGCCCAGAATGGGAGGGGTGAGGTCTGACTCAGGACCCTTTACCCAGCCCACTGTGAGCAGAATCATGATTGGGGATCCCTGCATGGACCCAGACCTGCTGTCCTCTCAGCTGGAAACTGCATTTCTGGAGGAGCTCTTTGTCCTCCAAAAAGCCACAAATCCCTTGCACAACTCCCCAGAAGCAATGGCTTGCAGGAACCACTTGAGGTGGATGGTCCTAGTTACTCTGTAGGGCACCTTCTTCCTCCAATAGCCCAAAATAAACAGCAGTGAAATGAGGGAGGAAGAAAGGGACTGAGTGCTAGGGCTGGAAGAGATTCACAGGACCAGAGGAGCCCAAACCACAGAAGCATGACTCCAAAGTTGTATTAGTGAGCACAGACACATGCCAAGCAGCATAGAAACTTCTTTTCCAAAAATAAGCACCCATTACACATCCTCCTCCCTGACCACAAAGCCTCCTCTGCTAGGGCAGCAGCCACCCTCCCCCAACACCACCAAGGTTTGTAGCCCAGGCTGGTGGAGACTGCCCTCCACAATCCCAGTTTTACTCAAGTACAACTACCTGTCCCTGTGTCTAGAGACCAGGTGCCCCCAGACTGCTCTATCCCTGCTCTCCTCAGCTGGACAGGAGAGGAAAAACATACTGAAAGGCTCCTGGGTCAAGGAAAGGACAGGGAGAGATCACTCACCCATTACTGTCACTGGGGAAAGCTAACTTACTACCAGTCAGATCACAGTAGGATAAGGAGAAATAACACCTAAACCTTGAAACACCTCTCCCTTCTTCCCAGGCTTAACTTCACTCCTGAATTCTCTCCCTCCTCACCTCCAGCAGCACAGGGGAATAGGGAATGGGGGTTGTGGTCAGCTCATCACACAGCATCTCTGCTGCTCCTTCCTCCCCAGGTGAGGACTCCCCATGCTCCAGCATGGGGTGCCTCCCATGGCAGACAGCCCTTCACCGACTACTCCAAACTGAATCCTTCCCACAGCCTGACAAGTCCACCCAGCAACCCTGCTCCAGCATGATGTCTCCTTTCTCAGACTGGATCTTACCAGAAAACAGCTCTAGGACAGGCTTCACAGAGAATCACAACCTACTTCAGGCACACCCAACTATTCCCACATGAAAGCCTCCATGGCTACAGATGGATATCTATTCCACCATCAACTTCAATGAGCCGCAGGTGAAATTGCTACTCCCCATCATCCTCCACAGGCTTCAGGTGGAATCTCTTCTCCACCATCATTCTCCCAGGGCTGCAGGAGGACAGCCTGCTTCACCATGGTCTCCTCCACAGGCTGCAGAGGAATTTCTGCTCCTGTGCCTGGAGCACCTCCTGTCCCTCCTCTGCACTGGCCTGGCCTAGCAGTCTGCAGAGTTTTTCTCTCACATCTTCCCTCTCCTCTCTCTGGCTACAGTTGCTCCTGATGGTTTTTTTCTTCTTTTAACTCTGTTATCCCAGAGATGCTACCATCCTCCCTGATGGGCTCAGCCTCACCAGTAAGTATGTCTTGGAGCTGGCTGGCATAGGGTCTATCAGACATAAGCTTCTCATGTCTCACAAAAGCCACCCCTGCATCCCCCCAAAAGAAAAACCCACACAAGCCCAATACCCTGTGGCACATGAAGCAGCCACTTAGTTTGTCTCTTGGCTTGCTTAAACAGGAGACAGAGTAAATTTTTCTCAGGGCCAGATGTAACTGATGATCTTTTTCTGATGTTCTTTTTGCATTACTTCTGACATTTTGGTATACCAGCTTTGCTCTGCACTATTACATCTTCACCTCTCAACTGTGGGAAAGGAAGGTTGTGTGGATGGAAAGACTTCTTAAAAGATCACAGGAAAAAACAGGCAGCAGTATAGCGAGGTTCTTCTGCAGTAGCTGGGCTGCTTGTCTGGACAGTCTCAAAGTCCCAAAATGGCTCTGGGATGACATGCAGCCCTGGGTGGTGCCCTATGTGTATTGGAGACCTTGGACAGGCAGTCTAAAAGAAGCAGGAATGATCCTCCTGGACCTAGTCTCTAGGAAAACACCTAACTCCAGGAGAGAACTTGGTCTTGGCTGACTAAGCTAACCCTTGTTAGTCACAGGAAGGCTGCTGAATTCCCAGGACTCGCCCCAGACTTGGCACTGGTGTGGTCCTGTAGAGCAGACAGCTGTCCCTTGCGTCTCCAAGGCATGGGTCATCGTAACTTCTCAGCATCTTCATCAGGTATCACATAATGACATGGATTCTAAATACTAAATAAATCATGTCTTTCATAAGCATTTATTGCTCATTAGTTTGGACACCAAGCTAATGAATGACTCATTTGTCTTCTAAATCCCTAATGACCATCAATTACAGAATTTACCCAGTCTGCTTCGAAATGGAAGTGAGAAATCAACTGACAACTGTTTACAGATACACACAAAGACGCAGGGCTATTTTTAAGACTCCAGGAGCTTTGTCAGGGAATTGCAATCACTCACCAAAGTGCTGTGCTTTAATTTCCGGTTGGAAAGCTTCGGAGCATTTCTCCTGGCAATTGTTAAGTGGCTGAATGATTGCTCCCCATTGACAAATGAGGGGCTGGCAGGTCGCAGGTGGTTATGTGCATTCATATAAAGTAGCACAATGCAAGTCAGTGCTGCTTAGACATGTGTGTCACCTCTTCATATTAACAAAGAAAAATACCACTAAAGGTTTCAAGTGTTTTGCTTATTAAGCAGTTGAGTGATTGCTCCAGACTGGCAAGTGACATGGTGAAAGGTACCAGGTGCCGCTGCTTTCCCACATGCTAGAGCTGCCCAACTTCTTCTTGGGCTAACAAATTAGTGGTATAGTGAGAAGATGAAGTTTTTGGTGGAAAGTGTCTGTTATGTGATGTGTACTTGACGACCCTTCCTGTTATAGATGGAGCAGTGTTTTTTTCTTTGCTCTGGAAACCACCACAAAAAGGCTTGGGTGAGCACTTGAGACAACAAAAGTCCATGGAGGCAGACAAGGGCTTGGCATAATTGGCTATCAGGTGAGGAAGCATTTTCATCTGTTTCCTTAGAAGCTGCTGCTCAAAAAATTCAGTGGTGGCCTTTGTACTTGTGTTCAGCAGCGCGGTGAATAATCCTCTGGTCACTCCATCCATCACCTTCAAGATAACACAACTTCTTACTCATCTCTCTGGCAGTCATTTCTTTTCCAAGAGGAAAAGTCCCAGTCTGTTTAGTGTTTGGCATATGGAAACTCTGGCGTGCCCTTGATCATCCCTCTTAACCTTCTCTGTATCTCTCCTCGGAGATGAGTAATGCTGTTGGCTTCCCTGGAATTAGTACGAGCTTGAAGTTGAGCTTTTAGTTAAGAATTTGTTGGTTTCATGTGTGGGTTTTAATTTCATCAAAGGTCACATGCAGTTACACAATTTTAGTGGCACCAGGCTGGATGAGAAAACATGTTCATTGGACCATCACATGTCCAATGCACCAGCTACAAAAGCACGGCCTTGCAAGGACCTGGTTATGTGGATCACTTGGGATTAGTGTTAGACAATACAATAGCCAATACATGCCTCTGGATGTCACAATACTCATTTAATTTATACCCTGTAATTTACATATTCAAGTGCTGGCTGTATGCATATGCTGGTGGGTACGAATGATACCTCATATTGCAAAAGAAAACCTATTCAAAAATCATGTTAGATACCATCCTACCTCCAGAAAATTTTTCATCTCCTCCGGAGAAATATTCTTCTGGGAGGGATTTTCTTTTAAACTGGGCTTTCTGAACCCGTGTGGTACACTGAGATCATGTCTCCAGGGTTTCTGGATTAGCCACTCTCTCCGTTTGTGTCTCAGCATCCTGTGGTGACTCAATACATAGTGAGGGTTCTGATGCAGCTTCTGCCCTCCTGCCACTTCCCTGGTGTCCATCTCTGCCTTGCCCACGTTCTCACACACACACACAGGCAGGCAGCATGGCAGCAGGTGCTTTGTGGGGCCTTAGGTGGGATCTTCACCAAAAAAAAAAAAAAAATTTAAAAACCACCCCAAAAATGCAAATGAAACCACTTTTGTAACCTCCCCTGTTTGTGCTGCTGCTGAATGGGGCAAGTTGCAAGATCTCAGTAACTTTGATGGACTAGAAAAAAACATTTCCCAACTACCTCTGTCTAATTATAGCCTCATTAACTGATAATATGGAGCCAGTGACAAAGCAAGGCTGCCACAAGGGAAAATCTGGGAAAGACCGTGGGTTTCACGACCTGTACCGCTGCCAGGCTGGCATCAGGCAGCTTCTACAACAGGCCTCAGGAGGAAGCAGTCCAGGTATCACCAGTGTGTGTATACAAATGAGCTTTAGTATGGGTTTCTCCGTTTTCACAGGTGTGACCACTGACAGCAGGTGATGCCACCCCCAGCTATCCCCCACCCAGTGCTCATCCTCAAGGGCTTCATCCACTCCCCGCTTTCCCAGTGAGTACAGCCCAGGCTGCACCAGCATACCTCTGCTGCTGCTCGGGTGCTGGCTCCAGCAGCTCCCAGCTGACAAGCTGGGACAAAGCAATCATCATGGAGCTGGCCTAAAAAACCCCAGTTAATAGTAAAATAAATCACAGGGTTAGGTATTTCAAAACACCACCACCGAGTAGTAAATCCCCTGGACTCGTTGCTCTGAGCTTGCAATTCCTTGGCGAGAGGTGCAAAACGAAGGTGGAAAACTCAAGCTGGGGTGTATACAAAATAGGTACGTGATTAAAAACAGGCTGGGCTCACCTGGCCCGCCCTGGGTGCCCGCCTGCCTGGCTGCCCTCATGCCCTAACATCTCCCATGCTTCAGCGCCCACTGCTGCTAGAAAACCCCTGAAATCTTACCAAAAAATCAGTGTGTGAACAGGAGGAAAGGTTTGAGGCATGGGTTCGGCTATTAATTGATTAATTTATTGATTTAATCGCCATTTTAAAATGTCTTTTTTAACTCTTTTTTTTTTCCCTCTGGCTATCTCCTGTCCTGGCAGGCATGCACCGATGCAACCCCAAATTGCTGGCAGAGGCAAGAGGAGAGAGAACAAGAGCGTTGAAGGTGGGTGGATGGCAGCAGAGCTGGGGGCTAGCGGCTGAGCGGGGGAGAGCTGGGTGCCTGCTCCACGTTCATCACGGCTGGGAGGACAGCAAGGAGCCAGAAAGTTTCATCATGTCCGAAAGAAAAGAGCAGAGTAATGAAAGACCTCTCAGACAGTGCTGCGGGGTGCCAAGGGTAATAAATCAACCAGAAGGAAAGTCAAAACAAACAGGAGCAAACCCCCCTATTTTTGTGCTGAATTTCAAGGTTGCTTTGTTTAGAACTGGAAGCCTTTGGTGAGGGTAAGTCTTTATTTTTGTACAAAACATTTGCAAAATCATTCCATTTTTCTCTCCAGACTTTTTTTGTTTAAATCAAGAATTATTTCCTTTTTTGTTAAATCAAGAGTAATCCTTCCACAAAGGATTTTGTAAATGGTACATCTATAGAACTAATATTCTAAATAGAATTGCTTTTTTGACCAAATCGCTTTTTTTTAAGTGAAAACTTGTGTTTATTTAAATCTTTGATTTGACAAAACAGTGACCAAAATCCTCTTAGCAGCAACCCTGGCCACAGTGTAATGAAGGGGATTTTTGTTCTTGATTACAATGAGGACCCAGATTAATCACAAGGTGATTTTGAGAAACAGCTGGATTTTTGGCTAGAGGGGAGGGAGTTTAAAAATAAAGTTGGCATAAAGATGAAAAAACCGACTCAGACATTATGTTTAGCTAATTAGCTAATTATCCTGTCCTAGCAGTTCTTCTGTCTGCACAAAATGAAAATAATCTTAAATGAGCATCAAACTCCCACCGATTTCCAAAACATATTTTGGAAGCTTTTTTTGCCCTCTGATTCCTTCCCTGGATTTCTCTTCTCTCCTTCAGCCTGCATGGTGATGGATTAAATCCCCTCTGTTCATGCTGGGGGGTGAGATGAGGGCACGGACCCACCACAGTGGATCTTCCAAAGCCTCGGAGCAAACCTGGCAGGTGCTGGAGGTCCATAGTGCTGCACAGCAGTTTCTCTCCTGCACTTACACATTGTGAATTGCACCAGGGGAGCTAAAGATCACTTCACCCCTTTTCCATCTCCCAGGGTATATGCAGACCAACTCTTTGCTCTCAGGGTGGAGGAAGGGTATTTTTGCATTTGTAATCAAAGCTGTAGTTTAACGTGTTAGTTTTCACTCAGAAATGAAGAGCTTCCAGTGCCAGACCCTTAGCAGCTCAACCCCAGAGACAGCTACAGACAACTGGAATGATAACAAAGGCTTAAGTACCCATCACCCTGTGGACCTGGGGACACCACAAGTGATTATTTTGGAGTGGGACTACCTCAAGAAGGAACTGGTAAAGAGCATGAAGGTACAGGGGGAAAGGAAGAGGTGACCACCGACAGTCCAAAGATGGAACTTCATGGTGCATCTCCACAAGCCCATTAAGCTGTGTTCTGGTTTCACCTAGCTGGCAGCTAAACCAACCCCACAGCCATTTGCTCACACTCTCCCCTGACAGTGGGATGAGGAGAGATTTGGGAAAAAAAGGTAGAACTCATGGGTCAAGGACAATTTAATAGGACTGAAAAGGAAAATGAGTAGTAATACTAATAATGATAATTAAAAAAAAGAATATACAAGTGATACACAGCACAATTACTCATGACCCATGGTCCAACAATGTTCAGCTAGTCCCTGAACCATGGTCTAAACCCCAGTCAGCTTTCCCCAAGTTATATACTGAGCATGACATCATATGACATGGGATATCCCTTTGGACAATTTGAGTCAGCTGTCCTGGCTGTGTCCCCATCATCAGCCCCTGTCTGGTAGGGTGGCAGAAGCTGAAAAGTCCTTGAGTTGGTGTAAACACTGACTAGTAACAGCTAAACCATTATTCTCATCCTAAATCCAAAGCACAGCACTATACCTAACACTCTATCTAGCACTGTGTGCTGGGAAGAAAACTAACTCTATCCCAGCCAAAACCAGGACAAGCTGTATTTGGCAGGTGAAGAGGAAAGATGGGTGCAGGGAAGTCTGGAGGAAAGGTGTGACTCTGGAAGGTGATGGAGAGTTGGTGGCTTGGAGCTGCTGTACAGAAATAGCAAGTAGGACACAGGCTTAGTCTAGGTGTTACAGGTCTTGGGGTGGTGACAGGTATCCACTAGGAAATGTCAAAAAAGGGAAGCTGGGACTGTGGTTTGGGAGAGGGGCGTTGGTCTGTGAGTCACCAACAGTGGCTGAATGGAACTTTTGCAGATGAGAAAACATAAAGAGAAGTAGAAGGAAAGAGAAAGGGCCAAACACAAAGTTGTGTGGAGATCCTATATAAAGATGGAAAGAGAGCAAAGATGGACCACAGGTGATGTTCATATCCTGGTGTGCCACCACCCCTTTGTCTACGGTCCTCAGGGAACAACGTCTTTGCCCAGCAAAAAGCTGGAGGGAGCAGGTGGATCTGCCCTGCTTGGGGGGGTCAGGGGGAAGGGGAGCCAGGACTGCAGTGACACTGGGTGCTTGGCCCTTGACAAGGCTCGTAAGAGCTCAGCTGACCTGCTTGGACCTTTAGCCACCCATGGCAGTGTTTTAGAGAAAGATCCTCAGGGAAAGTTGTGAAAAGACTCTGAGCCTGTGGCGTACAGACAAATGAAATCTTAGTCAGTCTGACAAGCTCAGGCACACCTAAGCAGCTGTGGCAATCATGTTCCCTTCAGAGATTCGCCACTGCCTGGGATCTTACATACCCAGAGCACCATTTTAAACCCAATTGCTGCATCAGCTGTGCTCAGGGGCTTTGCTCCAGTGCACTCCTTGCAAAAAGGTGGCCAGCCCCACACAACAGCTTGAGTGTGGGTCAGGCGCAAACCGTTCTCCCCTCAGAGCCCTCAGACCCACAGCAACCTCCAGGCTAAAAGCAAAGCAGCAGGCAATACCCCGGGAGCAGCAATTGAATCAGTTTGATTTGATGTGTTTCAATATTGCCCACAGCATCCCGGCCGGCACTCCAGTCTTGCCTGCAGTGCCCCAGCAGCAGGACACTGCTCAGCATTGAGTGCCAGGACTTGGCTGTGCCAGGAACGCATGCCAAGCCGGCATGGAGGTCAGCAATCTCCTGAGCTAAGAGGACCAAAGAGAGGTGGGAAGGTGCAGTGTGGACCCTCCAGACAGCCCTTTCTCAGCCGTGTCCTTACAGAAGACACGGTGATAGGAGTTTTTCCTGTCATCAGGATGTGTGATGCTTCACCAGTTGTCCCTAACAGATGTCTGTCCTCATAGAACAACGGGGATAAAGGTATTAACCTGTTGTTTCCATCATTGACACACAAAGCACCCAAGAGAAGGGCACTAAACTCCCCAGCCTGAGGCTTTTTTTGTTTATTTTTCCTTCCTTTTCCCTCCAGCTGCAAGTCCTCACCAACTCCCACGCCCTCCTCTACCAGGACAGCTATTTTTGTCTGCACCTGCACAAAATGTCAGCAGGTATCGCCACATATTTCCTGGGTGTAATTTGGGGATTTCAGAGCTTGCAGCCTTCCTCGGTGAGAACCATGTCATTTCGACAATGCTGTTCCCAGCCTCCTGTGCTGAGGGTCGTGGGGATTAGCACAGTGTGTCAAAATGAATCTATCATGCAAAAGCCTTCAACTCACAGCTATTAGATCAAATTTGGCCTGATGGTAAAACTGAGGTTGATGGGCATGGTGCCTTGGCCGGCTGTAATAACTACTGCTAAAGGGATCTCAGAGGAGTAAAATAAAGAGGGCAGAGCAGGGTAGGATATTGCCACCAACACCTGTGCACCTTTGCCAAAGGTGTGTCTGAAGTGGGCAGCAAAACCCAGTGTGGTGGTTGAGCCCTGGGCAAAGGCCAGACGCCCACCAAAATCAGTCTGTTACTCCCCTTCTTAGTTGGACAGGGGAGAAATAACATAATTGGGAGGCTCAAGAGACAAACTCGCTAATGACGCGGGCAAAACAGACTCAACACAGAGTGCTGAAGAGAAAGTTATCTAATTTATTACACTAAACTAAAGAGAAAAACAGTGAAAAGGAACCAGTCAGGAGTGCAACCAACAATCTTGAAACAAATGCAAACCAGGCAAACACTTTTCCCCCACCACTCCCTCCTTAGCAGGCTTTAGTTAGAAGTTTGCTCCCTTCTTCCCTCCCGGTCGCAGCCCAGGAGGGGCAGGGACTGGGGAAAGTGGGGGTCTCGGAAACACCTTCCCCCCACCCCTCCATTCTAAAACGGACTCCCCTTTCAGGCATGATTTCGGTCCCTTCTTCCCCTCTCCTGCTCGCAGCACAGGACGGGGGGCAGGGACTAGGAGATGGGGGCTTTAGTCAGTCCCTTGCAAGATGGTTTCCTTCTCGGCCGGGCTGGGGGCATCCATTCCACACAACCTCCCCCTGCTGCACCGTAGGATCTCACCCATAAGAGCCAGTCCTCCACGAACTTTCTCCAAGGCAAATCTCTTCCCACCGGGCTTCATGGCTGGCAGCAACAAATCACAGTGTCTCTCAGTCCCAGTCCTCCACGGGACTATGATGCCTCCTCCAGCAAACCTGTTTGGCTCATCTCTGTAGGTCTCTTGTGCTGGCAGGGGCTCATCCCAACGTAAGTCACGGCATCTTCTCTACATCTCCACCGGCTCCATCCAGCGTGGATCCTCTCCACCGGGCAGGTCGGGTCTCTGCCTCCTCCATGGGTCCTTTCCTCCGGCTACTCCACGTGCTTCAGCTCGGGCTGCAGGGGCAATCTCTCTCACCCGGGTACCTGGGCGCCTCCTCCCCCAGCCTTCCCGGCCTCTTGTGTCTGTCAACTGCTTACATTTTTATGCAAATAGACATCCCAATGCCCTTAACGGGCCAAAATTGCGATCTTCCTGGCACTCCGTGTTCTGGTGGAGTCTTTGTCTCCTATATGTGATTCTCAGAGGCGCTATAAGCAGGCTTGCAGAAGATTCTAGCAGTCATTTTCTGTAGCACCTGGCTATCTCTCTCAGTAGCCAACTATGCAAAACTGCGACACACAGCGTGTGTCCAAGCATCATGGTTTGGCTCTTGTGATCACATTGGCCAGTGTGAAGCCAGCAAGGAGAGACATCCCATTGCCTGGGCTGCACTGGCCGAGGCAGGACACATCTCTGCCCGCAGCCAAGGCACTAGTTTCTCCTCCCCATACCGCTGAGCCTCTGGTCTTTTCATCAGCCAGCACCCTTCTGATATTGTGTGGCCAGTTCCTCATGGCTAACCCACTAACGTGCCTTAGAAATGCTCTCTAGAATGGGGCTTCTTGCTCAGATTTCTCTCTGCACTTCTGTTTTCAGCATCCCTGTTCCAAATCCCATCTCAGAGGCTTGGTTCGCGTGTGGCGTGCCGTGCCCAGGAGCGCTTCACTAATCGCTGTATGGCCGGCAGACCTGGTGGCACAGCACACGGTTTCAACATCCTTGGCTCAGGCTCAAACAGAGTTTTGTAAGAGTTTTATGAGTTTGACAGCACATTGCTGCAGTGGGGAGGAGACGGGCAATTCATCAGCTGAAGAGAGTTTCCAAGCCATGAGACATGGCTCTTTCTACGCATGGTATGGAGAACTGTGTCGGGGTTCAACACAAAAGGCCATCCAGCCTTGTCTTGAGAGGCTCCTCACCCCATGGTCAGTGCACAACCGGGACTATTTGTTGTTGAACTGCTGTGTCTTTGCTAAAAATTTTCCCTGATGGATCCCCAAAATTTCCCAAGCCTCCACATGCTGCTGTCAGATTTGACTGTTATTGTATGAAACAAGATACTAATAACTAATAGGCAATTTATTTGATGCTGTCAGGTTCATGATTATCCACCTCACAGACATCGCCTAAGAAAATGTAAATAAAATGTATGGGCTGGATCTTCATCTCTGCAAGTCTCATCAGCTCCATTGGTGCAAGGGAGATTTTCACAATCTGACGCTTAATTCACATGAAGGGCTGGTGTCATCTGCTGGGAGAAAAACTCTGTCGGAAACAGGAGGTGTGCCAGAAAAGGGCCCAGGAATGAGAAAGCAATAAGCTTGATTTCCCACCCATCTTGAAGACTGACTCCCACTTGAGAAGTGCTTGGTGTAAGAGCAAACCTGTGTTAGAGCTCAGTGCTTGAGAGGCTTTTGGCGTGTGTCATGCTGGGATGTGGTATTGAGCCTGGGTGGTTAAGAAGTCTGGCACTGAAGTCCACCACACAATCTGTGCTTGCTCACGTATTCCCAAGCAGACGTTGGCCTGTCATGGGAGCAGGGCAAAGCAGAGTTTATACCAAGGGTTGCAAGACTTTTCGAGTCTCTTGGAGAGGTCCGTGCTAGGAGATCCCTCAGGGAGGAGCTCCATCAGCCTGCTCTCACCCAGCATTACCCAGTGACAGTCCAAACCAGGCTCTGCCCTTGGCAATAACACTGTATCTAATGAGTCCAGAGTCAGAGAAGGGCTAACATGCCTGCAATCCTGTTCATCAATTTTCCTCCTACCCCATACCTTCCTAAACAGACACTTATTATCAAAGCTACCACCTCGGCCCATGCACCCATCTTGTTGGACATGGGAAGCAGCATCCCCTGGCACCCCACTGTGACCCTGGCCAGCACGAGGGTTGCTTTGCCACCATTCACCTATGGCTAGCAGAAGAAGATGACGTTATGGATGAGTTAGGAGTCCACCTCGTTTTTCTACACCCAGCACTGTTTCTTTGTGCCCCAAAACATTCTGCTTGTAAATCTCTTTGCAGAGGTCTGAGTAAGTTTCATGGCGCTCCATCAGCATACTGGCTTTCAGGGCAATTTTTTTTCCCAAGCTTCCCTTGTTTGCATTCCCAGTGACAAGGGCTGGCGAGCTGCATAAAGCCAATTTCATACCTGTTTATTATGGGGGAAGGACACACGCATCTGTAACCGATTCGACAGGAGACAGCATGACAGCTGTTTTACAGGATTCTCCATTGAAATAGCAAACGAGAGGCTTGCTAGCATGTATGGGACATATTTATATCCTAAACAAAAGGGCAATAACGTACATAGTGACAAGCCTTGTTTGTACACAGCTTTCAGCAAGTTTGTGCCAAGCGCTGGCTCCCAGCCAGGCTCGCGGCTGGTACATTCTGGCACCGCCCCGCCGCCTCCGAGGCAGCTGCATCACTTTACACCAAGCAAGAAATGAGGTGTAATTTTCTCAGTTACACACCAGAATTACAAGAGAGGGGGGAAAAAAAAAAAAGCAAGCTGACAATCTGCAGGAAGGCTGGGGACAAAGCAGCGTCTCAGCCCGCTGTGTGCCGGAGGGGGATAACCCTGAGGGAGGTCGCCAGGCTGGGCAGTTGGATTTGTGTGTGTTGGGGGGGCTACCAGTAAAGATACAATAATTTTACAAGCCAACGAAGGCTGCCTGCATCCAGCATGGCAAACAGCATTTAATACAGCAAGCCCCTTGGTTTTCAACGTGTTTAAATAGGAGATGGGTACAGAGGGAAAATCACAGAATCACAAGGTTGAAAAAGGCCTTTAAGATCAAGTCCAACCATGCCTGTCCTCTACTAAACCATATCTCTAAGTACCTCATCTACCCATCTTCTAAACACATCCAGGGATGGTGACTCAACCACCTCCCAGGGCAGCCTGTTCCACATCCTGACAACTCTGCACCTCTGTGGGTGCTTCCATGCTGGGAAATGGGGAGAGCTCTCTCCTAAACCTGGGGTCTCTAATCATTCTGCAAACAGCAATTTTCTCACCCAGGGAAGAGAGATAGGAAGATGTCCTCGAGTTCTTTGCCCTCAACCATGTAGGGAATGCCAGAAGATGTTTGGGGAAGAGGCTGAGGTACCAGCCAGCAGATCCTGAAGCAGGACATTAATGATCACACCACCAGGTTGAATTTTGGCTGAAACTACCAAAGTTAACAAACTTTTCCATAACACGAATGGCTTTTTTTTTTAAACAGCATCTCCTAACAGCATGCTGTCAGGAGCACAGTGAGTGTTCCTGCCATCTCATGCTTCAACATTCTTTATAGAGGTCTTCATCTTGAGTTTATTTTAAATTATTTTTTTATAACTCAAAAATCAAACAAAAAAATAATGAGGTCACTCAGTCCTGCTCTCTAGAGAAGACATTTCTTCTTTGTGGTACCTCCATAGCACCTTGTGCCACCAGGCTGTTTTCTTGACTCAGAGATTTGCACATTGATTCAGTGAGAAAGAAGTCACTGTTATTGTTTATTAAAGCAATAACAATTAATACCAGCAATAACAAATGATGCTGTGCCTGTGTATCTCCTTATAGTATAATTACACATCGTCACACCCAGCCCTGCCCAAAACTGCTATTGAGTATAAGGGATTTGTTGCACTTCCATTCAAATCCTTTGTATCACTTCCTCACGTATGGCCATAAAGCTGCCCAAGAGATGACAGTGCCAGAAGGCTGGGAATTACCAAGTGGCATGATCCAGTAACTTTTCTTGCTTTTTACCTCTGCAAAAAATCATGTGTAGTGCAGGAAAGCATACAGGACTTCAATCTTAGCAAGAAGCTCCCTGTAGATCTGTGTTCACACCTGTATCACAAGTTTAATGATGATCATCTTGAAGTTGGCATGTTATGTCAAAGATTGGCATGTTAAGAGAAAGATCTGGGGTAGATTTAGGGAAGAAATTCTTTACTGTGAGGGCTATGAGGCACTGGCACAGGTTGCCCAGAGAAGTTGTGGATGTTCCTGGATCCCTGGCAGTGTTCAAGGCCAGGCTGGATGGGGCTTTGGGCAACCTGGACTAGTGGAGGGTGCCCCTGCCCATGACAGGGCCTTGAAATGAGATAGTCTTTGAGGTCCCTTCCAACCCAAACCACTCTATGACTCTATTTGTTTTAATTTCCATTAAGCCAGGAACAGACATCCTGTTAACTTTAATTTCAATTTCCTAACACTAAAACCAAGTTTCTTGTAAGGAAATTGAGATAATTTTGCCTCCAGCTATTAAAAGCAACAATATGGGGCATCATATGCTAAAAACCCCAGGAACGATGGCAAAAGAAGAAGCCAGTGTAAGCAAATGGATGAGGCAACAAAAACTGAATGAGACATTTTCAAACATTTAATGATTACATGTCAAAGCACAATTTAAATGTCACAGTGCCTTATGTGTTCATGAAGAGGAAAACAAAATGACTGAGAACTCCTGGATAAAATAGTCTTGTTCCTGGCACTGATTGATATTCTTGAATGGAGGACTTGATGGATTATGATTTTTGCAAGAGAATCATTACACGCCAGGTGCACAAATAGAGAAGTACAGCATGTTGACACCTCTGTGCAAAATAAAGCCATTCTAGGAATTTTGATTCATTATATCTCTATTAGGAATCAATCCACCTGACCTAAATTTTGCATCATAAATCAGATTAAGAAACCTGGATGGATCTCAGCAAAGGCTGTACGCCCTTGGTTTAAAATCACTCTGTATCCAGCTGTATCCAGCACACCACTATTATTCTAAATGCAATAATCCATACTGTATAATTTAGGTCAACTTGATTTCAAGGTAGGAAAGAGCATCTCTACCCACTCACCTGAGTAGGAATTTAATCATCCTAGGGACATTATTTGTCTTTTTGTGCATGAGTTGTTCCAATTTTTTTCTATTTTCACAGCTTAGGACGCTGGGGGAGAGGGGATGGAGACCCAACAACATGCACAAAACCCTGCAGGAAGATCACAAAGCAAGTTTGGAGATCCTTAAGTAGAGTCATATCGTTTTCTTACACGTGTAATTACAGTAAATGGGATTTGCACAGCTAAGTAGGAAGGCATTGATTTTTGTTGGCTGGCCACAGCGCTTAACAGAAGCCAGGTGGGTTTGTGATGCTGCCTAAAAGGCTTTGACAACTGCAAATCTCCCCCCACAAAAGTATATATAGGAGTGTATAGGTCTGGCTGAAAGTCACAGGGATTTGCATCCAAGTCTGAGGTGTTTTTGAAAATATCCCCAGTGGCATCAACCTGGAATTTGGAGTGAGTTTTAAAAGGGAAGATGGCAGCATTTTCTGCATAAAATTAGACAAGTTCATTAACCATGAGGATTTATTTTTTTTTTGTTTAACTTTGAGGAGCTGCCTCGCTCGCTCCTCTTTGAGCTGCACAAGCAAACCCAGGGGTACAGCACCAGTCTTTGACGATGAAAGAGCCTACGAGCAGAAACAAAATGGGCTTTTGAAAGCTTCAAGCCCGTGACAGCTGCGAGAGAGCAATAATTCAGGAAATGTCTTGGGTAAAATCAGCTCGAATGACTTGATGCTTTGTTTTATCATTATGAACATAAAGCAGTTTCTTTTAGTTATCAACTGTGAATCTCAAGGGGCTCCCCAAGATTTGATAATAGCATGCCATGAATAGAAATGGCTGCAAGTGGCAGCAGAGTGGGAAAGGGACGTTTTACCCACACGTGTCTCTTCTGTCGCTAAAACATGACACCTACACCCTGTTCCCAGCACTGCCCCCAGCCCCAGCGGGGTTAGTCTCTCTCCACCCTTCAGTGTACTGACCCATAAAACAGGGATGCCAAAGCTGGGTGTTTGCTTTTCTATGTAAAGTTCCCAGGAAACCTCCAAGTGAAGCTATCTATTGCTATGGCACCCCCAGTTTTTGGTGGTCATTTATACCCATGCATGGGGGGGGGGGCAATAAATTGTGCTGTTAGTGTTGGATAGCTTTTCAGGAGCTTTGCCAATGGGTAAGCACCAAGGTGTGGGGGTTCAGCCCTGCAGAGCACCCTCATGCCTGGGGGAGCTGGTCCCCATCCAAACACCATGCTGCGATCAGGCAGAGTTCCATCAATTAGTGTTTTTCTAATAGCATTTCCACACTGAGTTTGCAAGGACTTCTTCCCAGATGAGACAGTCCTTTTCCTGGTGAAGGAAGTATTCACACACACCACGTGCTCATTTTTGTTTGACCCACAGGCATTTTTGTACCTTTAAAGAAGTTCCCCATGTTGCGTGTGGCTGAGACAGTCCAAGACTCCAAGCCTGGGGTAGGACCAGTCTCCATCCTTGTCGGAGAAGACAGCAGACCTGCCGGCGGTCTAGCTCTCTTCTCCCAAGACTTAGGTTCTGACAATATCCTTCTGTTTCAATGAGACAGGGAAAAGTTACTCATGCTGACAGGAACTTAATAATCACATTCTCAAAACACAGCGGTCTTCTGATAGAGGTACAGGCTAGCCTAAACCAAGAAGCAGTTATGGGAAGGTACTTGGGAGTAACGGAACCAACCATAATAAGATGGTCAAAATAGCAGGTGTGCAGATACTTCTAGGCATCCAAGGTAAACTAACAGTATTTAGCTATAAGATATGTTTATCAGAACTCGTTATAATTACTAACCAATCAGTGTGGTGTGAACAGTGTGTGTAACCAATTAGCAGTTTTTTAGCTTGCCACATTTGCAGTAATAAAGGTATGTAATCTGTGTGATTTCACCTGGTAAAATGGCTTCACCTAAAATTCGTATCGAATTGCGTGTGGCTCATCGCCGTTTGCCACACATCCCCATGGATGGATAGTACCCTGACCTTACCTGTGCCATGGCAGAACCCCTCCAGTCTCAAGCAGAACACAGCACAGCGTCAGGAAAGATGCCAAATGTGGTGATCATCGGCTGCGCTGGCTGGTGCCATTTACACCTGCAGTGGAAACAGGCTTTAAGGGAAACATAAATGTTCTTGGCTCCTTCCTCAACCGTTCTTGGTGTGAAGGGACTAAGTAAACATTACAAATCTTACCTACTCTGTATTCTGAAAAATAAGACCCTACCAACTTCCTTTTAATCTTTTTAACACAAGATAACGAATTCTCTTAAGACTTCTCTGGCTTTTTCTAAGTCCTCAATATACTTTCCTAGCAAAACACTAAGTTATGCCTTTCTTCCAAAACATTTGGACAAATGACAGAACTGGTCGTCCTTATCCCTTAAGTATCCATGTATTTACTCACTATCTATGCAGAAACTGATAAGAACTTAAAAAGCTACTAGCAGTAACGATAACATTTCTGCAGAGAAGGGGGCTTCTGACAAACATCGTGCCAAGAAGGTTACTCACATTTTTTCAGTACTCAGCCCTGAGATTCAGTAGCATTTTTGATCTAAATGGTTAATGAGGGAGAAGCATGCCTGCCAGTGTCACACTCCGCAGCAGACTTCCAAATGCCTTGGCTGAAAGGCATCTCTCCTGAACTCAGTGGCACAGTTGCTGCTTCCCAGTGCACTGGGTTTAATTTGTTTAATCTATTCCCAAACTCCACCAAGAACTGGCAGCGCCAAGGTGCTACAGTGGGTGGTCTGAGGGTGCTCTGGGAGCACCGTGCCGGCATTGCCTAATTCCCCCATCAGACACAGCAAACTCCCATCATGACACATCCTCATCACTGGCAATACCTATGTTGTTTTCACAGAAAATAAAGACTTTCTGATAAGCGCAACTTAAAAGTCCTGGCTTTTAAAAGGGGAAGAAACAAACCATTCAAATGTGGGATGATTTCTTCCTCAGAATATTTCAAAGTCATGTCCGTCTATCTATTACCCAAGACAAATTACTTTGACAGCGCTATCTACTCTTGACATCTGAGTTGTCTCTCCAGCCTATTATATCTTAGCACAGGCATAAAATATTTTTCAGACAGTATGGTTAGTCTAAAAGAGTAAATCTAACTGCTTTGAAATGGCCTATTAGGAGATGAACTCTCAGTTTGGCTGCAGGGAGAGAATTAATCCAGTGCTTTTCTCAGTTCTTCAATGGCAATCTTTTCTTCCCCGCTAACTAAACGCTCTTTATTTGGAGGGGTGTAAAAAGGGAGTAATCTTCAGAAAGAGAGGGGACAAATTAAGCAGAAATCAGAGGGGAAGGCGTCATTAAGAAATTCTGACACATGACATCGTTAGAGGACATGTGTCTGGACACTCCTGTGGCAGCAGAAACAGAGATGTGGTTAAATTTTTACTTCAGTCCTGTGAACAATTGTACACACACAGCCCTCTCCTCCACCTCCTGCATGCTTTAAAGGGCAACAGCTGCCCCTGCTCTCTGCGTATATTTATAACTGAATATTGCAAATACAATAATTGTAAATATTCAGTAATAAAAATTGTAAATATGCACAATAATATTAGTTATAATAATAAAATTGTAAATATTCGGTTATAAAGTGGCCCAGCCTGGGGGGCACCTTCCTGGGGCACAGCCACCCCCAAGTCCCAAAGGCAGGAGCACCAAAGGATCCCAGCCCCGCTCCCACCCACATGGGCTCCAGCTGGTTCAGCAGGGCAGAGAGCGGCCGCTTGCTGAGAGCTCCTGTGGGCTTCTCACCCGCTTACAGCTTAACCTTGGGCCACGGGAGTGATGTGAGATGGTGTTTGGCCATGACACCAGCTCATGTGCGCTTAGACATGTGGGTTTTAATAAACAAAGGGTCTCAGCTGCTTCAGAGGAATTAATTCCAGGCTCTCCCCCGGAGGTGCTCCTCTCTTCAGCACCACCTCCCCAGTGCTTGCCCTTACAGTATGGGTTTAACTTTTGTCTGTTTAACGTCTGCTGCCCGGCGGCTCCTTCTGTTGCCACTGGTACATCACTTGGCAGCTTCTGCAGGAGAGGACCTGAACTTAGAGCCGCACACGTGTTTACAAGGCCCAGTTAAACACCTTCCAGTATCCAGCTACTGCCCAGCCTGTGACAGGGGTTTTGCACACCTGCTAAGTGATCGGCAGCTCTCCACACTTATACCAGAGACATCCTGAGGCAGACTTCCCACCAAGTCTGGCCAAGCCCCATCAGGAGTGCAGCAGAACGTGGCACCCCAGGGAGATGAGCAGGGTGGGCGCTGAGACACGGGAGTATGGCTGGGGACCTTACCAAGCACGCCTTGAAGTGTTGCAACAGGCAGAAGCACCCCATGATGGTGAAGAGGTGTCCAGCCAGAGGTGCCAACCCTGGCCAGCAGCACCTCCTGCCCCCGGCGCCCCGTGTCCCTGTTCCCACGTGCTGTACCCGGAGGCCTTGGTCCAAGCCCCTGGTAGCTCTGAGTGCCCAGGGACCCCCAGGCGAGGGACCTTAGGCTGCTCCCCAGGAGGATGCGTGCTGCTGCAGCGGCAGGACTGGGAGGCTGTAGCTGAAGGCAGGCATTGCCACCCTGTGGAGAGAGAAGGGGAGCGGTGAGCTCCGCTGGGGAGGGAAGGCTCGGCACCGCCTGACACGGGCGCCTCCTCGGGACCCCACCGCTGAAGCCCTGAGCCGCCTCAAGATGCTGGCGCAGAGGATGCTCACAGGTCTCCATCACAGGAGGGCCGAGGTCCTGCATGGCACCTCTCCCCCGGGAGAGCACAGTTCGACACTCGGCTGCACCCACTGAAACGTGCCCAGCAGCTGGCTCACTCCGGAGCTCGGGCAGCCCCTGCTTCCCCTGGTTCATGTGGTTCTCCTGGTTCAGACCTAGTCCAGAGTGCCCAGTGAGGTTCCTGAGGTTCCCCAGAAAGCTGCAGGAGAGTGCAGGGTGAAGCATGGGTTCCCAGCAGCTCCCCAGGCAAGGAACATCTCCTGTTTCCCTTTGCAGCTGCCCTGGGACGTGTCCCTCCAGTGACTCCAGAGGCTGACAGGACCTATGATACACTTGGAAAAATGAATGCCTGGGAAACAACCACCTACCATCAGCACCAGAGCTTGTTGAGGCAGTGTCCAGAGCCTCCACATTTTCCCTGTGACAAATCCCAGCACCATTTACTATAGGGCAAATCCACCTTCACCCCCCTTTGTCCCCGATGATGGTGAGATTTAAACTTCTCAGTCCTTCCCACACCATGAGGTGACTTCTTGCTAAAACACGTTTATTGTCTTGACGGCTTCGCTTTGTGTAATTATCTGCTTATCAGCCACCAGCCTACTCCTACTAACGTGCTTGCCTCTCTTCTTTGTTATTCATCGTGCCTGATTAGTCTTGAAGATAGATGATATCAGGTTAAATGAGCTTCCTGGGCCAATCAATCAGCTCCGGAGATGGCACCTCGAGTTGTTCAATGAAACTCCTGGTTATCCCACCTGTGCAGGGTGATTACCTCCCCCTTCCCCCAGGAAGGCAGCAGAAGGATCCCAGAGGCATTTGTTTTGCTTTTTGTAATTGAAAAGTGCAAACTCCCCTAATTAATGACCCAACTACAGGGCCTCATTGTGTCATTACTCCTTATTGAGGAAAAAGGAGTAACAGCTATTGGGTAAATTAGGGCAGATAGGTTAGGACCCTCATGATGCTCCTGAACTGCATGTGCTGTTTCATGAAGGGCTGACCATGAAGGGGCTCATTCAGAGAAAGGGACACCCAGGATTACTGTCCCCTGCTATACCCTGTGTCTGCTTTACCCATCCTATTGGTGAGCCAGTAGGTCTCTATACCCTTCCTGGCACTCTTGGAAGCCATTCCAGAGGCATTTTTTGCTGGTGGGTAGACATTTTTGACACCTCCTCCCCCTTCCATTTTTCCTGGTTATAGTTATATGAAGTTATATACATCTTTTTCTTCTTACACAGCATTGTCCTCTAACTCAAACGGTTCCCTCTTTACCTCTATGACTTTGTCAGAAAGAGCACTCAAAGACAAGCGTTCCTGTCCCTGCTCACCAAGCATTCAGCCTCCTCTGTAGGATAAGCTCTTCCCTCTGCTCTGTTTCTATCAGTCTTTCTCAGCTGTTCCAGGATAAATTCATCTTTCTTGAGGATGTGTGACCCAAATATGCAGTATTCCAGGCAAGGACTTGTACAAACCTTGGGTGCTGGTAATAATATCTCACTTTCCTGTATCTGGGGGAAGTCTGTCCCATCCTAAGGCTACAGTTGACTGTTTGATACCTGAAGCAAAGGAGGTGGTTGCCCTCTCTAGCTCGCAGACCCCAGCTTGTACCACAAGATCCCAGCACTGTCTCAAGTGCCCAAATGCAGGAGTTTGTATTTCTCACAACACTTCATTCCATTTCTGCTGGTTTTTGAACAAAAGTGCTGTGGTTCTGATCTCCACTGACCAGATCTTCCAAACGAGTCTCAGTTGGTAATGCAATAAATACTGTTCTGCCTTTTGGGCCATTAAAAAAATATATACATCTATGCTATGACCAGCCTTCGAGAGAAGTCTTTATTCAGTTCCTTGCTTGCTGTTGTCCGCCTGTAAACTAATTCCCAATCAACACTATTTATTCATCCACCGAGAAGCAACTTTTCTAGTTCCAAGGACTTATGGTAAAGTACTTTCTCAAGAGTCTGTTTCCATGGAGGAGATTTATTGCACTTGTGTTGACGGTGTTAGCCAAGGAGAGAGAGAGTGACTTCTGGCATGAACATTCTGGCACCACCTTGCAGGATTTTGCCTTACCAACCTTCCTTTTGAACTGTTTAGGACTCTCATTCTCTGTCTACAGAAATGAAAGTTTGAATAGTTTATGGATCAAATCTTCCTTCTGGCAGCAACCTCTGAATTGTCAAACAACATTGACATGTTCAACTCTTTCCCAGATCTCCATACTGTGTGGTTCCACCTCCCACCCCAACCATGTTCTCCTCCTAAAGATGGGGAGGACACTCAACCAGTCTGAGGATAGGAGGAAGATATGGAGCAACAACATCTGCCTTTCAAAAAATTGCATTTGAAACTTTCTCCAGTTGCACGAAATCCACCTTCATGCAGAAAACTAGAGGGTTTAAAGGCTTGTGGAGACCTTTCCACTGGAGCACCAATCCACCTGTCCCAGCTCAGTGCACAACACGCGGTGGGCAAACACCTCTGCTGTAGCAGAAGTGATACAGCAGGTATCAGGGCCAAATCAGTCCCAAACTTGGCTCAGATGAAGATGACACCTACTCCAGCCTGCTCATACTGTACCGAGCAACAGGCAGACTAGAGGTATCACTGGAGCACAAACAATAATCATGGAGGTGTCTTCAGGGCACATGAGCTGTGTACGCACACACGCAGCTATTTATGTGCCTTATAAAACGTCTCACCTTCTGAACCACTCCAAACCAGCCACGGGGATTCTGCAAGCCAAGCATTTGTAAGGCAGGGAGATCCAGGAAAGACTGGCATTTTTATATAGGCAATAAATCCTACTTCGTGAAGAAACATGTTGAGGTAAAATTGCCAGTGGCTGTTTTAATAAGTATTTATGATACATAAAGGGATTTGATTCATAAACGCAGTAATTATGTCTTTACTACAAAGCAGTACAAATATAAAGCCTCCTACCTATTACATTGAAACTGTAATTGCATCTCATTAAAGAATATAAGCAAATCAAAATTAAAAACTTGAGGGAGGGGGGCAGGGAGACAAGTGCTACCCAAAATCTTGGTGGTTAAACATTATGGGCTTTATATTGTACCTTTCAATCAGCCTAAATGCCTTATAAAATGGAGTGAAGCCCTGAAGATCTGGGTGGTGTTCCCTGCAACCCAGAAGGTGGCTTTACTCACCTAGGACTGAAGTTTCCAAAGAGACCTGTCCACTATAAAAGGCATAAAAGAAGCCTTGGCTTTAACCTCAGGCAAGTGGGAATTCCACCAGCACACCCCACAGAGCTACGATTGCACCACTGCATCCGTGACAGAGACACCAAGGAAGGTTAAAGCCTTCTCCATCCAAATGCAGCTGAGTGACAGGCTGAAACAATCATTTTAAATCCTACTGGAGTACACACAGCTGAAGACAAGAGGTTTGCACCGTGGCAAGAGAGGTGTAACATCTCCTCGCTGGGTCTTCCTTCAGCTTCTCCCGAGTTTCAGCCTTTTTCTCTCTGTTACGCTGACCTAATCAGTGTCATCTGGGGATGAGGGGCTCTCCCTCCTCCCAGCTACACCTCGTTCCCGGCTAGTTTGGGTCTCAGAAGGCATCAGGTTCCAGTCACTGTATTCCAGCTGAGTTCCTTGTGATCTGGCCTGGCTCTCATTGCCCCAAGTTACTTCAGCCCCAACACCTGCCCACCTTGGTGGCTGGTCTTGCTACCAGAGCACCTCTGCAACGTGCTGGAGTTATTGATGCAACTTTCCTACCAAATGTTCTTTGGTCTAATCGCTTTCTTAAACTACACAAACACAATCTCTGCACCACGATCAATTATTTAACAGAAAATGATGCATTGAGTTAGAAACTAAATACCATTTAATATGCTCCAGGAATTCTAATTGAGAGATTTCACTGTATTGCTAATGAAAACTTTAACTTTGCAGTGTTTTTAAATCTTCCTTGAATATAGATAAGCCAATATCTATATACTTTCTTTTAATATCTGGAATTATTTTGCTATTTTAATGTAATCAGTCTTTCTATTTTGAAGAGGGTGCCCTTGTAGGTTATTTGTTTTCCTTCTGTTTTGCAAATTGTTCCCTTTTCAAGATTGTTTGTTTAGTGTCAAGAGGTTATTAAACAAACCAAGCACAGTCCTTAAACTAATCAGCTAGAAGTGACAATAGAGATCAGGAATAATTCAATATTAAAGAGGCTACTTTTAAAATTGATCTGAAAATGTAACGTATTGGGGGGAAGGGGAAACACATGCACATCTCTTATTAAGGTTGCAAAGCTGAGCTGGAGGGACAAGAGGCTTGAAGAGCCAGGAGCCAGGAGCCCCCGCTGATGAGAAGAGCTGAGCTCTGACACACCACGGCCGATTTCCACACTTTACACACTCTTCCCCACCTGAATGACTCAAGCAAAAACCCCAGAAGCCTTGCAAACAGGCACGGGCTGTGTTCCACCAGCATTTGCTTTCAGCCATTTTCAGCCTTTGGTATCTTTCCTCCAGTACTTTTCGTGCTACCACAGCTGAGGGTGGATCTCGACTCACAAGCTCAGCACTACACCTGGTCTCTGTGAAGGCTGAGGGGTCTGTACGTCTGTCTCTCCCTCCAACAGACTGCTCGTTAGCTAGTTAACACAAATCAACATGCGGGGCTCTGTCCTTGCCTTTTGGAGTGCCACTTTTTAGAGACTTTTCTCAACCCTCCTCTCTGAAGTACCCGTAAGCACATTTCCTCAGGCATGGACGTGTGTTCTTCCCCATCTCTCCTCCTACTTGCCCACAGCCAGCCAAAACATGGAAGGAGAAGGAGAAGAAACCCATCCACTGAGGGGCTTTCTGAAGGACTTGTAGTCTCCTCATGCAAGATGACACAGCAAGCAGTTTGTGAAATACCTAGGAGCTACCTGCCCAACCCTGCCCATGCCAAGGCTCTCGGTGCCCACCAGCCAGCTATGAACAGCCCTCGCATCGCCTGATACTCGGTTTAAGCAGCTCAGTGCTCCGGATGGAGGCAGAGCAGAGAGCTCTGGGGTCCCTGGTTTCAAACACCGCTCGCAGAAAAGCTGACACGTTGAATTAACATAAAATCACCCTCCCGTCATCATTTTGGGCAAAAGATCCTCCAGCCAGGCTATTTATACCGGAGACATGCAGCCCAGAACATGGCGCGAGTCCTCTGGTGCCGCTCGCTCCCGGTGCTGAGTGTTCGGGAAGTGTCACCAGGATCGTCACTCTGCTCACGTTGTGACTGACTTTTTGGGGAAATTCATTTAAAGGGAGCAGCTGGTAGCAGTCCTGTGCTTTCAGAGGCGGCAGTGCCATGTCTTACAGCACGCTTCCGCGTCGCATAAGGATGCGACAAGCAGTGGCAGGGAGTCCCTGTGCATGGGACTGATCTGTGTACCTTTACTAAAGGGTAAACACCTAAATTCTCACCTCTCTAGTTCAAGAGAAACCTTAGAAATCCCCCTCTGTGGGCCGGTCAGCATGGGGCACAACAAAGAGCCTCCAGCAGAGCTGCTGCTGCTGCTGCTGCTGCAGGAACTGCTGACTGGGCGCTTTAGTGGTGCTATAAGTGGGGTTTGGGGATTTGGGGATATTTTTCTTGATGTCACTTGAAATCAGATTCGAGCTGAAGGGAACAAAATAAGCCATTCATAGGTGGAGATTTAGTAAATTTACTGGTCTCATTGTAACTTAAGACTTCCCTGTTTATTTAAAGCAGCTGAGGGGAAGGAAGGAAGGGTGGAAGGGCAAAATCTGGCAAGAAAGCTGCTGTTATAAGCCTGGATGGTGAGTGCTGCTGTCTTTATCACAGAGGGGGTTCTTAAAAGCAGAAATGATATAACCACCAAGCCAGCCATCAACTAAGTGCCACTTTCCTTTTTTAAGCTATTCTGGTTACAGTTGTCTTCAGAAAAGGGAAATAAAATATGCATTAAGAAAGACCCGCAATCACAAATAAGGAATAGGACACTGCAAAGAGGACAAACACCACAATCTAAGTCACTCTCTTTGTTACAATCCTGGGATAAACAAAGCTGCCTAATAAATATTGATATTGTTTGTACATCCTGCCTTCGGGAACGAATAGCAGAGCGATGCTCTCACCCTTCTCTCTCTCTCTGGAGAGACACTAAGCTCAGCACACATGCATGTATATGCAACCCAAACCGTTTTGCAGACAAAGCTGGGAATCAAGTCTGCAGCACCATTAAAATACCCATAATGGGTTTTGGAATTTTTTGCCCCACATCACCCTTTACTCTGCTGTCTGTGTAATGCCTGGGAAAACCCAGCTTTCCCAGTGCAGGATAATCCCAGCAGTTCTTATGCTGGGACCAAGCGTTTGCCCAAGGAGTTAATGCAAGGTGGCTCTGAGGATCCCCCCAGATAATCCCCGTTGTCAGGACAGGGCTGCTCCCAGTCAGGGTGCTCTGCTCTCTTTAAAGGCTCCTTTGTAGACCTGAAGCCAGTTCAGTTTCCATCCCAAACTGGTCTTCACTTTCCTCAGGACATCTCTAACAAACACTGCCAAGCTGGGTCTTGGCTTCATGTTTCAAGCTAGTACCACAGATCCAAGCATCCCTTTCTCTTCTGTCTCTCCCCTCTGTCCCGTGTAAGAGCTCATCCATTGCTACAGATTTGGCTCTGCTACAAACCACTGTCCTCCGAAAAGTGCTCTGCACCCATGAGCCAGCCCCCCACGCTGTCTCTGGAAAAAGGACACAGTGACATTCCCACAGTGTTGTTTGGTCTCACTCCTTCCAGCTGAAGCTTTTTAAACATGTGTCAATGTTTATGTAAATATTGAAGCAAAGCTGCAAGGCAGGGTGCGCCGAGTGCAGCCCCTGCAGTCACAGGGCTGGGGTGCAACGACCTCCTGCTCACCAGATTGTCTCACCTAGCACCTGAACGCAGTGTCTCTGAATTCACAGCCTGACTGGGAACACACAGAGACCACCATTGGGATGGATGGAGAAAGCACAGTTAAATCCCCCTCTGGGCTCCCCTCCTGCTGCCGTCAGGAGCCATCAAGCCAGTCCTAACTCCAGCCGGCATCTCCAGCGCAGCCATCAGGAGCAGCAGCTTGTTTCCCTCCTGTCTCCGCGGGCAAGGACGATGCTGCCCCAGCACCAAGGGTACTGCTGCCACGTCAAGTGGCTGACGGCTGGCTGGACTCTGTGTTTTCTCCCACCCTAGCTTCTGCAGAGCCCCTGCAGTAGAGACCTGTGAAACAAAAGGCCCGGTGACATCAAGGGATGCAAGTTTCTACTGCAGGGGCTCTGCAGGAGCTAGGATGGGAGAAAATGCTCCATCCTACAGAGGAATTGCTTGTTCCTTCAAGGATTTAAAAATAATGAGCATAACCCTGACAAAGTCTGTTTTCCCAAACAGTCATGCAGTGTTGGATTTGCCAAGGTCCCAGCAGGTCAGGGCCAATGCTGCACCCCAGTAGTGCACAGGGGATAGTCACCAACCAGGCTGATCTCTGCCTTGCTGGAGTTGGTGAGGAGTCTTCAGTATGTCTGGAGCAGGCAGGGACAGTTGCCCATGATTGAGCTGAAGCAATTTAACAGATAGCATGGCTGGGCTTGAGGGAAGTCAGCCCTTTCAACTGGAAGTGTCCTCTTCACACGTGACAATTGGTGGTGATCATGTGCAAACCCTGTCCTTGTTGTAAAAATGCAAACAGTCTGGCTCCAATCAACTTCAGTGGTTCTGGATTTGAGGAAACCACTTTCCTGGATGTTCAAGCTAACACATTTGCCCTCACAAGTCAATAACCCTGGCCATGAAGGGAGACCTCCCAGCTGAAAGGACAGTTGCTTCCTAGACCATCCTGGTTCAGTTTCTCACAATCACAGGTCCATGCCCTGACATCAGTGAGGCAGTCACAATTCAGCCATCAGCTCCAACATCTCTGCCACGATTGGCTCACTGACAGCAGCTTCATGTTCTGGGCTTTGTCTGGCCGCTCTTTGCCAAACACTGGGTCTTATCAGTGGAGATACGTGGCTAGTAAGTGGCGGTGCTCAGAACCATGGGCCCAGCTGCCCTCTGACAGCCTGCTTGGATGGAGAGAGCAGGAGAGTGAGTTACACCTGCCAGGAGAGGGGAGGAGAGTGGAAAGCATCAGCTGTGAACCCTTGCACAAACACAAGGCACATCTGGGCTCACAGCCAGTGTACCCTCCTCATGCAAAAGGCAGGGCTGAAAAGTGGAAGGGTTAGACCAGAATTCAGTGTTTAACCATGAATAAACCCAGTGGCACTACCCCATGGCTTTGCTGGGTGCTGGAGACACTGGCAGTCCCTGTCCTCTCCCCACCAAACAAGGACCAAGAATTAATTTGCAAATCTACTTCATTCTCCCTCTGTATCTATTTTCAGTAAGTGCCACATCTGTTTGTTTTCTCCACTAGTAAGATAATGACATGAACCCCTAAAAACTGTCTTCTAAATTATCTAGACTACCTGGAAGTGTTTAACTGTGGCTTAGCTATAGCACACATCGCCGCTGCTGCTGCATCTTATTTGATATACATGCCTGGGTGAACCCCAAGGCTCTGTGCCCTCTCCTGCTCTGTACAACAGGAAGTACACAGGGATGTATGTAAAGGACACTTAGAGTGCCCTCCACCTCCTCCTGCTCTCTGTTGCTTAACATAATTTATCCTGTATATTTTTTACCATCACCTGATGAGCTTCTCTGGTGGTGGAGAGGTAATTTGCGTTTCGCAGCCTCCCTTGAACAGAAACCAGAAATTAACATTCAGGTGCAGGCAGTACACGAGGTAGAAGATAATATAACACTCTTTGCTCTCACAGTGACCATGCATCATGTCCCCCCAAGTTTTTATTCACAAAGCTTCAGCAGAGGCAGATTTCCTCTGAAGCAGCAGATGGGGGTGAATCCATCGAGCCCAGTCAGTGTGTGCACCGCCCACCCATGAGCAAGCCCAGTGGGTGTCTGCATCAGCAGGTGATGCTAGATGCGCCTGCTCAGCCATCCCTGTCTGTGCTCTTCAGCACTCCTTACACACAGAGTATTACTTGCTTTAGACTCTTGATTTTTTTGCAGGTCACAAACGCCATGGCTCTAATCTCTCCAGATCATGCTGGCTTGACTCAGCCTTGATGTGTTTGTTATCCCCCTAATTCTGGGGTGAGATCAAGGATGAAATTACACCTGAGATACACCCACCATGAAGTATAAGCACTGAATATAGAGGTGGAAAGGGTTTTTTTGGGGTTGGTTTTTTTAGTTGGCCAAAACCTGGTGGAGAATATTTATAGGAAGCTTTACCCTGAAGATTGCTATGAGATGTTTCCCCACCCTACACCAAAATTTGAGAATCAGAAGGTGAAAGGAGCAGTGTTAAATACCTGTCTTATCTCTCCCTCCCTGCTCCATGCAATGAAGAACAGGCTAATGTTGGTTTGAATTAAAATAGTTTTAATCAACAGACCATACAGACCCATTTTAAGGTAGGCAAGAGTCCTGCCAGGTTTTTGCCCACCCTGTTGGAAGCACGGCCTCACCTCCTCACCCTCTGCTCACAGGGACTCCCACTTCCCACACAGGCTGAAATAAAACCACCCCATGGAGATCACACCCCTATGGCTGCTCTGGGACAGCTGAGACTGCACAGAAAAATGCAAATTCTCAGTGTGGTTATTTGGGGCTGAAGATGCTTTCACTTCCTTATTCCAGTTAGGCTCTTTTTCCAGAGGCTGTAGTACTTGTAACGGCAGGGCTTGGCCACTTGCACCAGGGCATGGGGTGCTGGAGAGCAATCCCTGAACACAGAGAAAAGTCACTTGTGTTGCTCTCCAGGTCCGTGCTTACAGATGAGAAAGCTGGGAAAGCCCAGGGGTAGGCAGCTGGGTCACACCGTATGGAACAAGGGAGCAGCCAACAAAGCAATGGGGAGGCACCTTGAATGGAAAGGAAGAGGAATTGCTGTGCACAGCAGATATCAAATGTGGGGAAGCCATCATTACAGGATGATGGTGTGGACACCAACACTGCACGTGGTTTGGGAAACTGGTGAATTCATGGAGGAAACTGAGCCAGGGTCCCAGTGTCATTTTGTTATGACAGTCAGAGACACAAACTCTGCTGTCCAAGTCATGTTGTCAGTACAGCCCTGCCCAGCTCCATCCCTTCTCCAACTTCTGTATGTTAACTGTGGGTGTGTCCCCACTGCACATCATGCAGGTAACAAACACAAAACCATACCTGCCTGGTGGAACCAGAGGACAGGCAGCAAGGCATGGAGACAGGGACCAAGGGGCATGGAAAGGCATCAGAAAGACTGTGGTCAGGATAATGGCAGTGAGCTGAGCATCCTTACCCCAAACAGCTTTTCATGGACATCAGGGCACAGAGGGCAAGGGCAGTATATGGTGACAGTATGAGTGACCTCTCAAAAAAAGGGTGATTTTTTTCTTCTTAGAGACACATATGAATCATGTTTTATTTCAGTCATAGACCTGGAAAACCAGATCCACAGCAATGCATGGTGTTATCACCGAAATAAAAGTGGTCCCTGCCAGGCAAGAGGCAACACCCCAGGAGACGCTTCGAGGGGAGGCTGGAGGAGGAACCCTCCAGCAGGCAGAAAAGGCAGAAGACTGCCCTTGCACCTACGCTCTGATAGTGTATGTCAGGTCAATCAGCCTCCAAGTATGATCCCAGCTATAGAGCTAATGCCGAATTTTACCCAGCGTTACCATGGGGCCGTACAGACTGGCTGCCAGCCGGTCTGTACAGCCTGCTGTCGGTCACTGGAAGTGACACCAGGCCTGCAGTGTGCAGGAAGAGCGGGAAAATCCAATAAGCTATTTCCCTGTGCTGAGCCTAACTGCATCTTTCTGTTGATCACTTTACTGACACAACTAAGAAGTTCACAAACTCAGTCGAACACCAGGGAAGAGTCGAATGTTACAAAACCACCAAATGAGGAACCAAAAAGAGGAAAAAGAAACTTTTTTTTTAAAAAATTATTATTGAATTTAAGCCCACAGTGAGTCTGGGAGAGATGTGTAATAAATACATTAACCAGCTGTATAGCAAGCCCAGCTATGGCCTACTGGTTCTGCAGCACCTCTGCCAGCTTTATCTGACACGAATTTCTAATGCAATTGAGTCTGATTTCACTTCCCAATGATCTCATCTCAGTCACTGTAACACATTCCACTGCTGCCCCATCGCGTGAGGCCGGTGACGCTGGCTCAGGTGAATGTCAAGCCCGTGGTGGCTGATAGCACTACATCCTCCTCCGATGGGCTCAGCCCTGGAAGGTGCTGGGCTCTGCCCGGTGTGGCTGCGAGCGGGTGCGGGTCCTCGCAGTGGCTGATGCATCGCAGGAGTCACTGTTTGTGACTCCTAATGAAGTGTGAGTCAGCACCGCCACTGTAAACTGTGTCCTGCGGAGGCTTAAATATAGAAGCTCTGGCCCAGGATGGAAGCAAGGATAGTCAGGCTGTTGTGAATGAAACACAAGAAAACTCAAGCTGAGACTTGAAAAGCGTGAACATTTTTACAGTGTTGGTTTTGGGTTTTTTATTTTCTTTTGAACAAAATTACCATTTTCCCCTATGGTGATCTCAGCCCATAGGAGGGAAAAACAAAAAAATCCACAAGCAGGATGCCAAAACTCTGCCGTGTTCTCCCCTTTCTTTTTATATTCCTCTTCATTTTCATATTTCAAAGCTTTTCTTTCAACAAACAATATATTTTCTGCAAGTATGACTGGTGCACCTGGAAGAGCACTAGGACTTGAAGAGGAGACCTCAGAAAGCCCCCTCCCACCCCCAAAAAAACCCAAAAAAACCCGCAACCCAAAGGTGTGGAGCAAAAGAGCTACAAGAACAAGGAAATTAAGTAACAGGGATCCAGGGAGATAAACCTCTGCATCAGTCACCCCCAGCCACCAAAGGTGCGTGACATGGCGAAAAGGCTTGGGGTGATGTTACAGGTTGTTTTTTAACACGTAACCTGCAGGTTGTACAGATAAAAAAAATAAAATTAAAAATTCTGAAGCATCCACACTTTGTGGAGGCACCACGGTGAAAGCCATGCGTGCTCAGTCCCCCGCAGGCTCAGCCCCACCGTGCTGTGCTCCGGTACACCAGGCACACACAAGCAGGTCCCCTGGAGCGCAGAGGCATAGAAGTTTCTCATGCCCACAAACTTCAAAGGGATCTGAGCGTTAGATGCTTATGGAAATCCAAACAGCGGGGCCAGGTTTCCATCTTCTTACTGTAGATGTAAAAATAATGTGCTCAGAAGGATTTGGAGAGGTAATGACAAAAGGGCATCCCGTGCAGCAGTGACACCTTTGCAGGGTCACTCAGTAGGGCTTGGGGGTAACCTGGCAGCACACGCTGCCAGGCTGGAGCTATGCAAGCAGGGATGGTCCACAAGCCCTTCCACAAGCACCACCCTGCGCACACCCCATCACCCGCGCACCTCCATCTCCTCCTCACCCCCAAGCCCCCCGCACCTCCGAGCCTGCAAGGGATGCTGTTTGCTACTTGTTCCTGCCGGGACACCGAAGCAGGCAGCCAAGCAGAGCAGGGACCGGCGGAGACGCTCCACCCTCTATCGCCAGCTACCCCCGCCCGGGCTCCGGCGCCGGGCCGGCCCGGCGGTGCCCGCTCTGCCATTCCCGGCCGTCGCACGCCCTCTCTTGGGCAGCGACCCTCAAGGCCAGCCCCATCCCCATCCCCGACCCTTTGCCTCTCCGGGGGCGGGGACGGGCGGCAATGTGGAAAGACCCTAACAGGGAAACCTAACTCTTCCAAAATGGATTTAAGAGAGATGCTGTGGCTCCGGGGTGCAGAGAGAGCTTCCCTTGGGGCACGGAAACACACCGAAGTTCGTTTTTAGAGGGCTGTGTTACAGGCAGGCAGGTGGGTGCGTGCATCGCTGCAGATACATGGAAGAAGAAAGGGTGATGGGAAATCAATAGTGCATATGATCTCGAGGAGTCATCTGGCTTGACTCCCCATCCCAACGCAGCAGTGCTACAGCCAAATCTGAGGGATGCCTAATGCCCTCTTAGAGTCCTTCCGTGCTGGAGACCCACAGCCTTCCCAGGCAACCTATTCCCACACCTCACCATCCAAAAGCTTCTCTTTCTGTTTGACCTTGCTAAATGCATCTCAAGGCCCTTGTCTTTCCTAAGAACATTGAGCACAGAGAACACATTTCCCCTCCTCTCCTGTCCTTAAGGACACAGAATCACAGAATCACAGAACATTAGGAGTTGGAAGGAACCTTGAAAGATCCCCCTGCCAGAGCAGGATCACCTAGGTTAAATTGCCCAGGACCTTGTGAACCCTACATCCTCTTCTTCAGGCTAAGCAGCCCAAACCATCCCTCTTTCCTCTCAGCTCACATTTTCCAGGTCAACAGACTGGAAAGCCAGTTGTCTCCTGAGCCACCCCCAGCCATCTCACAGCTTTCTGGTTGCACGGTCCCTAAAAGTAGCAACTGTTCTGGGTGAGACCATCCCAGAGCCCAGGACAGTGGGTATACTTCTTGTCCTTTGGAGGCTCTGCTCCAGCCCCAATTCCACACAGCTCAATACGTGCACATTTCAATATATACACTGGCCATTTCCACAGTGCACATAGTCACCTCACATATAATCAGTGGTCCTCCATAACCTCCTTGAGAAGCAGCTCCCTGACTACAGTTCCCAACCATCCTCTCTGTTCCTCTGGCTTCCCAGCACATATTTATGCCGTAGACTGCCTCCAGGCAGAGGTAGCTTGCACCTCTTGAATTCTCTTCTGTTGTTTCAACATCTCTTTCCTCTGTTTTGTCAAGGTCATTTTGAATTTGATCCTGTTCTCTGCCTTCATGTCATCTGCAGATTTAACAGACGTGTCTTCCACTTAATCAGTCCCAGCATTAATGATGGCACTGGATAGAGTACAGCACAGGACACACTCTGGCACCATCCCACACAATGCTGATTCTCCTGGCAATGCATCATCCATTACTGGTCGTGTTGCACATTACCCAATGGGATTTGAAATTCCTGTATAGGAGATTCATCCAAGACATATGACCGATGGAGTAATGTTCACACAGCTATTTTGAATGTAGGTTGCTACAGTTGCAGATTGTTTTCTTATTTATCAGCAATAAGGGAGAGACAGGAAGAAGACGGCTTCCCGTTTGTTAAACCCATGGTTTTCTCTTCATTACCTGATGCCAACTCTGAAATGTGCCCAAGGAATTGCCACCAACAGAGAAGCCCATGGGAAATCACCAGGTCGCTCTGTCCTTGGAAGACTTGTGTTTGTTCCTTGGAGATACAGTGAGTTTAAAATTTCCGAGGGCAGTGATGGACCTCAGGCTACAGGGATGATCAGTCAGTCCTAGCCCAAAACCCTCAGTGAGCCATGAGCCATATTCCTCCTACTCTGGGCTGAGGCAAAACACCACCAGACTGTGAGACTAAGACGAATTTTTAAAACCTCAGCTCTGCCTTCATCCATACTTTCATTTGACAGCACAGTTTGTGAATCTTTCAGGCCAGAGGGGATCATTATATTCACCTCGTTTGACCTTCTTAACCACTCCAGGCTCCCGCATTTCACTCAGAAATTTCCAGGAGCGAACCAAGTGATAAACACTTACAGATACCTCCAGATTTAGCTATTGCAATGAATCCCTGCCTACCTGACAAGTTTGCTTCTCTATTGCTTGGAGAAAGTAGTTTGAGAAATCTAGTATGAGAAGCAAGCTCCATTTTTCAATTTAAAGTCTGCTGGAATACAGAGGTTTCCGGTGGCTACAAGCTAGCATAAATTCATTCTTCGGGCACTTTGCTTCCATGAAGCAACCGCTTCCCATTTAAGACCCATCTAAGAAAGTAACATTTGGCACTCCCATTAGTCCACTCACAGAAAAGTAAAAGGACAGGCAGTGGCTAGTTGTAATTAGCTGGCTAGTTAGTGTGCTAACTCAGAAGAAAATTGGACAGCTATCAAGAATTCTGCTTTGCCCTCGTGCCTGAAAACAAAGACAGGATCTCTGAAATCAGAGAGAAACACCTTGTATATCGCCCATCTCCCACTCAGTCTGCTCTTCTCTAAAACCATCAGCAGCTTCTGCATACCAGTGCATCTCACGAGTCTGTAATTGCTTCGGTTTTACTTCCCTGGCTTCTTTATTTCCCCCCTCTTTGGAAGGATGGGAGTGGGAAATGGAAGAGGAAACCTGAATTACAGTTCTCAGAACACATCAACCACTAATTAGTTCAAGGGCCACGTATTTAATTTGTGCTATTCTGAAGTAAAAACACATTCATCCCCTGCTCTGCTCCAGGGGCTTCAAAGACTGTACATATCACCGCAGAGGCTGCTGATTATGCCAAGACCAAATCGAGTAACTTCATGAGAACAGCAACAAAAAACACCACCACCACAAAATCCCAACAAAAGATCAATCCTAACCTTGACCCTGCCCACTAAAGCCACTAAGCACCTGCCCATCAGCTTTGATGGGAGTCAGACCAACCCCATGGAGAACATCTAGTCCCAACAGCCACATGCCTTTTCCCGAGACCTTCCAGCTAGAGAGCAGAGCTGCTATGGACCTGAGGAAGCTAAGGAGTCCAAGTGTAAGAGCAGGCAACCAAATCTCATGTAGAAGGCCTCCTCAATTAAACATTTTGAGACTAAGAGCCAATTATTCCTCACAACATGTCCCCGGTTTTGCTGTCTTAGGGAAAGATGTGGGAAAGGATTTGAGCAGAACTTATTTTGATGCTGCAAAATGCAATTTTAGGCAGAGAGTCACTGCAGGGTTCAGTGGTCATGGACTCTTGAACCATCATAGGTTGTCAACATAATGTTCAGCTGGAAATGAGGAACATTATGTCTCTGAGCAGCCTTTCTGTTCCATCTCCCTTCTCACAGTTTGAACAAACTTTGTTTGAGGAAAAATTATTTGGATCACCCAATCAGAAGTGAATTGAGGCTTTAAAGACCTGCTTTTCTTTGATCCAAATGCGTATTTCCCTTAACAACCCGTTTCTCTTCCCATCACTTTGAGCCTTTATTTAGGATCAGCTGGAACACGTCTCCCTTATTCCTCCGTAATTCTGAAGGCAACACAAAGTACAGATGGCCCTCGAGACACCGCATATGCTCAACAGAGATACATTTCTGTGTGGTCTTCCCACCCCCCACTGACAGCTAAGGCTGTGGTAGAACCTGATGCAGCACCAAGACTCAACACATCCCATAGGAGCTTAGCTGGGATCACAGCAGTATTCTTTCTTACTATGCACAGCAGTCTCTTTTGGAGACAATAAGTAATAACACTATGCATCATGAATTACGGAGTTGCTGGGATCAATGGGATTTTGCATATTAATTGCAAACACACCCAAAAAGACAAAAGAATTTATTGGCTTAATTAGTGCTTCAGCTCTAATAACGTACAAGCTTCATTCTCACACAAATTGATGAAGAGCAGCACTGTGTTACTCCTTGAGGATGCTTTGCCTTTGGAGAGGGGATGGTGAAGTTTATGGTCCAAGCTCTCAGCCGCAGCAATGCACTCTGCAGGATCTTGGAGGTGTTGGGCTTCAGAGATATGCGACACCACTCTTTCCTAAGCAGGCTGCTAGATGCTGGGAAAAGGAGCTACTCTACCTTTTATTCAGATGCTAAGGGTGTTTTCCCTGCAAGGCATTTGTATGTTGATGCTTTCTGGACAGGACACAGAATGGAGCTGGACCACTGCCATCTCATGGGCACAAAGACAGAGATTCGTTGTAATACGTCCCCAAATTCTACAGGAACCAGTTGCCACACTTGCAATCTGAGGGTAGATACATGTAATGTACTTAAGGATTGAGCCAGACACCACAGGCACGGAGAAAAACTAAGTTTGAGAAGAATTAGATTAGTGTATCTGGAAGCAGAATTTGGCCCTTGAGCTTCCAGCTCCCAGGAAGAACAGCTCCATGAAAAATGAGGTGCTGGGAGAAGGAGAAGCAAACGTCAAGAATTCAACTGTATACCAAAACAAAACAGAGAGAAACCCACCTGGATCTGATCTCCATCACCTCATGCATTCACATGCTGCAGCACAGCACGGCTGTTGGGAAGTTTTGGGAATGGCATTACAATAATGAGGGAAGAGCAAGACACTACCTGAAAAGCAGCTTCCTCCCCAAGGAGTTAAAACATTTTCTGCATTATCATACCATCAAAATTGCATCTTAAAACTAAGATTGGACAAAGAATCATTGTTCATAAAACCCATGCGGAGGGAGGAGAGCTCAGACCTTCAAACAGGTTGGTCTCCAGGGCATGCTTCTCCCCCATTCCCAACAGCAGATCTCTCCTTGTTGGGATGGGGATCACATCACGACACTTCAGCAATAAGCAATTTGTTGACAAAGAGAAACGGCACCAAGAAAACATTTCGGCTGCATTCAAGGCTGAGCTTGGATATTTTTGTTTGTTTGTTTTTTCTAGACACGATCTGGCAGTTGCAAGCAAAAAAGAAGAGCCAGAATCATGTGGATGTCCCCTTGCTGGGAGGAGTGCAGCCAAAGGCTGCAGGCAAGCCATGCTCCCTATGTCACCGCGCTCACAGTGCACTGAAGGAAATAATCCTGCATTAATAGGGCAGCAGATCACAGGGATCAAACATGCCTTTTCTGTTTCCACTCTAGCTCATGCCAAAAAAACAAAACAGGAGCAAGTGCAAACAGAGAGAGAGATGCCATCAGCCCCCTGTGAAGAAAACCCACTCCCATTTGTTAGAATATAGAGCTGTGCCACACAGGGTAATGGTTGATTCAGGCTGTTTTGCAATTGGAAGAACCCAAAGAAGATGGGTGCTTACTGCTTTCTTTTCAAGGCATCAGGGCCACAACTCAGACCTCCTTCAGAACTACACTCTGAAAGCCTTGAGAGCGAGATCGCGCTGGGGACTGCGGCAGGGGCCAGGATGCAGCAGTGGCTCAGCACCTTTCAGGGTGTGACCCGAAACCACCAGTTCTCAGGGCTTCAGCCTGAAACACAGGGGGAAAGAAAGGGCATTCTGACGTTTGTTCATCTTGATGGATAGAGGGTCTAACCCATCAAATCTTACTGCAGCCTCAGCTTCTTGCCTACCCAGAAGGCAATGCCCCTGTGCCACAGGGAAGCAGCATTGCTCTCTCCTGGCCTCTCCAAAACTCATCCTTGCAGCCAGTAACAAACTGGTTCTAAATCAAAATTAATCAGGAGGAGCTCTGCCTCCTGCTTTAATCCACATGCAGCTTTCAGGAGTGAAGCTCACTTGAGAGCAAGTAGGCTAAAGAAACAATGAAGCATCTCCCCCACTTCTGCTGTGGCACCTGTTATGTGACCAAGTGATTCTGAGCTGGCATGGGCTTGGTCTAGAGAAATGGGCCCCCATTTGTACATTAGCCTTACCTTATAACCAATCTGAACCCTTTCTGCCATTAGACTTGAAACCATCTGAGAGGAGGCTCTCATCCATTGAGTGCCAGGGTGTCCACACATAATAGTTTACTTTTCTTGTCTGTAATTAATCTTCTATGTCTCTGCGTGATGCAGACATTCACAGTAAAAAGAACCAAATTCTTTGGAGTCTCAAAGTCAGCGAAAATTCAGTGAGTCTTTATTTTATTCTGACAGGCTCCTTTATTCCAGAGACAATACTAAGACACAGGATCCTAGCAGGAATTTTTCCCAGAGTTCAGCCCAATTACAATTAGGGGAAAAAATGTGGCCTGTTACCAGAAAGAAAAAAAAGGTATTTAACACAAACATGTTAGATCTAAAATAGACATATATGTCATTCTGCCTCTGTCCATGGACACCTTTAATACAATTAGTCTGTGGCATAAACAGGAAAAGATCACTTGAACAGCCACCAAACACATCCTCCCTACTTTGACTTCTCAGATTCAATCTGTCCAGGCACTGTATGCCACTGAAGGAGCCAAGTAAGGAGACAGGCAAGCATTAAATCACCTAGGAAAATGCCCAGAGTTAGTTTCAAAAGCAGCAAGCCCAAACCCAAAGTGTGGTTCGACACACATGTGCTGTGCTGTGAGGCACAAAAGGCAACACTTCACTTTTCCAGCAGCAAGAGGGAAAGAGGAGAACCCAGACATGGGGCTGTCCTGCCCTGATGTGGGCCAGTGTGGCTCCGTCAACCTGGGCAGCACTTGACAAAGGGATGAGCATCAGGGAGAAACCCTGAGAACCTGGACCCTGGAAAAATGCAGAGACAACAGACTTTGCACAGGATGCCAGACACCCAGCTGCTCTTGCAGCATGGGTATCCTCAGAAAGCTCTTTCTGCATACTGGCTGTTGAAAACTTAGCCCCAGCAGCTAGCCTGCTTCACTCAGGCTAAAGCGAATGTCCTCACCCATCTCCCTAGAGAGCTGCTGGGAGCTCCCCAAGCCAATGAAGGTGAAAACAGAAGAAAACAAAAGCCCAGCCACAAACCTGCTGGCTTGCAAGGAGAGCAGTGTAACTTGAATGCCTTCCTCCAAGGAGCAGCTGGAGATGAGGGATGGCTGGCACCCCTCTCAGGGCTCTCAGCAGCATCACTATTTCCTGTTCTGTAGTCTTCCATGTGCTTGGATGTCTCCCTGCTCCCCTCTTTTCCAGAAATCCCTTCCACAGCGGGTGCTGCCCAGGTATAGTACAAGGGTCAAGGGTTTACATCATTAGCACAGAGATGAGGGATTTGCTGCAATATCTAAGTTGTGTTGGGAGCATAACACCTGCCTACTTTTATCTTAACTATTGTATTGTTTAAACTTCAGCATGCAGTTGGGCACAAAACAGAAGCACCATGTGTCTAAAGCTCGGACCTTCCACCCCTTCCAGGGAGGTTTCCCTACTTGCATCACATCTGATCACCTCACAAATTTTAAAAGCGTTTGCTTTACTCACCAAGTAAAATAACACCTCAGAGTGGGTCAGACCTCCAGAGGGGACACTGGCTAATGGCTGTTTGAGATGCCAGTATCACCTGGGAAAAGTGATCTGTCCCAGGGAAAGCTGGAGCCAGCCTCTGAGTACACGGTAATTCTCATCTTCAGATCCAAACCATGGGCTCAGGGTTCCCCTGCCACAAACAGCCGCTTCTCTTTGTGCTGTGAAACATCCAGAACCCATGGACCACACCTTAAGCAAGAAGGACCCCGCTCCTAAGGCTGCTGTGAGTTGCTTGCTGGGCTGCCCGTGACCCTGCTCTCACCCACAGCCACTAGCAGCACAGGGACCATCATCCCCATCTACATTGCTGCCTCTGCCTTTCTGGGCTGCTGCACCACCAAACACTAAAGTTCTCCATCTCCCAGTCGCTTTTCCCTCTGTTACTTCAGAAAAAAACCCAGCGCAACCCACACACTGAGCTACTACCACGATGACTGGGATGAGGAGCCTGTCCAAGCGCCACCCCTGCAGACGCTGGGTGAGAGCCATCACCCCCCCCATAGAGGCAATCTTGGAGGTCCCTGCAATGGGAGAGGAAACAAAAAAAAGCCTGTGAGCAGGGGAGAGAGACGTTCATTCTATCGATTGTGTAAACTGTCAGCGGAGTGGCAACCAGCTGCTTTTTTTTTGTTTTGTTTCTATCCCAGGGAATAATCCAGCCTGATAATTAGTACATAAGAGATAAGTGGAAAATGAGACATCTAGCGAGGGTGGTTCAAGCCTCCTCATGACATTGATAATGTGCAGATACATAGATCACTGTCGGGGCAAACCGCCACTGTGAGCCTGTGTCTTCCCATTGCCTCATCAATCCATCATCCGCTTAGCTGCTGACACCTTGGCAGGCACACACCACCAGCCCTGCATTTGAATTGCGAGGAGCAGGCTCCACCAGGGAATACAGATTTAAAAATCTAAGATTCAAATTTGTTTAAGTATTGTGAACAGCAATTCCCTTGCAAGGCATCTTCATTGCCCTTTTGCCAAGGGGGAACAGTCGGGTCTTTGTTAGAAGTACAAATTGCTTCTTAATGCAAAGGATAAAGCAGAGCTCAGGCACCTCCTTAGAATTCCTCCTGGCTCCTGCTAATGCTGCTGCATGTCAATTTTAATTTTTTGAAATTTAAACCGAGGACTTTGTGTCTAAGCTCCATTTCGTCGGAGGGGAGGGGAGGAATAGTCAAAAAGGATTACGGATCCAGGGGGAATTGAGGATCCATAGCAATTATACTTCATTTGGGTCTCAGACACTGGTTTTAATCATATTCTAAATAGTACAAATCGACAACACATTAGAGGTTGGTAAGTGCCTAACACATGTACCTGGTTATGAACTCTGCTTCCCTCAGGTGGGGGGTGTTTGCGGACAGGGTGAAGGGAGGAATTGCTTTCTCTCTCTGACCCTCCTTTTCCAGCCAACGAGAAGACCAGGGACCAGGTAGGAGACAGAAGAGACTCTAAGACCTAGGTCATGAGCAGGCTGCCTCAAAGTGGGGCTAGAATAAGTTCACCCTGGCTGTGGCACCCCTTCCTCCTGCAAAGTCGGGACAGGGGCAGAACTCCAGCCTTGGCAAAGGAGCCACAGTCCGGGTCCTGTCTCCCTTACCTGTGGAACTGCACTAGGGCTGTCAAGGGCAGTAAGCTGATAGGGAGGTAAGACTTTCAAGAGGGAAAAATTAAATGACAAGACAATAAAATGAAAGTAAGAGCTTTTGAAACAAACTTAGGTATTTTAGCTTCAGCAAATCAACCCCAATTTACCTGACCTGAGGAGATTACCTGCGGGAGTGATGACAAAAGACCACCACAGACTCAAAGCCACACACACCCATTACACACCCCTGCACTTATAAAAGGACACAGAGGGGCTGTGATTTACCAAGGACCAGCAGGAGAAAACCTTTCCAAATGATCTGAATCTGTCAGTGCTCAGTGAGCTTTCCCTCCTAGCCCACCCTAGGGGTTGTACAGACTCACCTATGGTCAGGTGTGGTTCCCAACCCATATACACACTGCACAGCGTGGGGGTTTAGAAAGAGTCCCTCCCCTGCTGCCTCCTTCTATTTGTCAAGTGTGTTACAGCAACATGACTTTCCATAATCGCTGATTAAACCGCTTTTCCTGTACTTCACTAACCTCTGGATCAGGCTCTAACCCAGTAAATCTGTTTAGAAGATCCGCTCCACACCCCCACTTTCACCTCTGGATGACTGTGTGACGCTTCTCTGCAAAACTCTTTTCCTCTCCCTCTGCTTCTTCCCAGCCCCCTTGAAGCATAACCAAGACCTAGCCCAGGTGCCCCACCCTAACTTTAAATATCGACACACACCTAAAGGACTGAAGGGACCCCTTCCCCCTTTACGTCCCACCCTCCCATGGCATCGCCACAGCTCTCCTTTGCAGCACTGGAAGAGACAGACAGCGAGAAGGCATTGTCTAAAAACATAATTTAATGTGGTATTTTGGTGATGGTGGTCAACGACTGAATTCTTTTGCAGACAGGAACAGTTTGACGTTAATGACACCGCCATCCACACGAGCATTGCGTTGCACAGAAAAGTTTACACTTGACCCCATACAAACAAAAGCAGCAGAGGGAAAAAAAAACCAAACCAGTTACAATCCAGCCCCACTTTGTGAATAGTCGATCTGAAAATTCATCATCGTCATTAATAACTCACTGACAAAAAAAAAAAAATGCGAAGGGTTCAAATCCTGTGTGTGGCACAGTCCAAACTCAGGGATCTCTTACACCCCCCAGGAGCCACTCGAGAGTTTCAAGCAGCCGAGTTTCTCGTGTGACACACAAAACACCGAAGCTGACAAAGGGGGAGAGGGGTCTTCAGAGCAAACGGGGGAGAGTAAGGAAGGGGATTCGCTTTGTTTCACTTCTATTTCGTTTTCACAGGGGGTAAAAAAAAAAAAAAACGAACCAAACTCATACAAACTGAGAACGAAGCTAAAGTGACCTGCAGAGACAGCGGACACCAGCAGGAACAGCGGCACGATTGGGGTACAGAAACGCCAGCCAGCCCCATGCGCATCAGCGGCCGGGCCAGTTGTGTCACGTCGCCTGTTTTGTGTTAATCAGGGTATAAAAGAAAGCCAGAGAAAGTGCTGTACTTATTGTTGTTGCCTCCGTGTGCTTTGCCCCCGTCCAGCTTAACGTACACCTCATCGCCGGAGTCCAGGTGCAGCACCACGCTGTTGCTGGCGTAGTCATAGTTCTGGTCCGCGTCTTGGGCGATGGCGCTGGCCCGCACCTGCCAACACAGCCGCGAGGTACATCAGCCCCCCTCCCCGAGACCCTCTACCCCTGCCCCTCCACCAGCGCCCGAGCCCCTCCACTACCCTCTGTGCCCCCACCATCCGCCCCCCTTTCTCCTCCCTTCTTCTCCTTCGCCCCCCCGCCCCCACCCCAAGCCCGGCAGGAAAGTTTGCAAAGCCGGGAGCTTGAGTTTGTCGCGGCGCTAAAGCTGCTCCCTGCGGTGCACGCTCGCCCCGACGGCGGGGAGGATGCTCCGGCTGCCTCTTTCCCCGAGAGCGGCGGCGGGGCCGGGAGCGGGGGGCACCCGGGGAGGGGAAGACGCTCGGTGGAGCGGCGGGGACCCACCTGCCCGTTCTTGCAGAGGTCGGCCCACATGCTGGTGCCGTCACCGCCGCGCATGAGGATGTGGTAGGTGAAGAAGTAGATGCCGCGGACCTGGCAGGTGAACTTGCCGCTGGCCGGGTCGTAGTGGTTGCCCAGGTTGGTCACCACGTCGTCGAACTTGAGGACCTCGTAGCCCTCGTGAGGGCTCTTTAGCCCCACGTAGAAGGCGATGCGCGGCCCGCTGAAGGCGGCGCTCAGCCCGCCCGCCGCCTCGCCGCCCGCCGCCGCTCCGCCGCCGCTCCCGCCGCCGCCCGCGCCCGCCAGCGCCAGTCCGGGCAGCCCCGGCTTCCCCGCATCGCCCCGCTCGCCCGGCGGGCCCCGCGGACCAGGCGGACCCGGCTCGCCGGGGGGCCGCGGGGGCCCGGCTTGCCCGGCCGGCCCGGTTCTCCCTTGGGTCCCTGGACGAAGGGCGGCGGGGGGTTGGCGCCCAGGTCCTGCAGGGCCTCCACGGCGGCGGTGCTGCTGGGGCCGGGCGGCCGGCCGCCGCTGTACGGGTCGCAGATCATGCGGCAGGTGCCCATCATCTCGTAGTGGGCGCCGCTCTCCGCGGGCGCCTGCAGCAGCAGCAGGGGCACGGCGACGAGCAGGGCGACGGTCATGGCCAGGGCGAGCCCGGCGGCGGCCAGCAGCCGCCTCCTCCGCTGCCAGAGCCGGGCGGCGGTGGCGAGCAGGTCCTCCTTGCCGTGCGAGGCAATGGTGGCGCGGGGGGCCGGCCGCTCCCTGCGGGGGACGGCAAGAAAAGGCGGTGAGCCCCCCGCCGCCGGCGCCTCCCCGCCCGGCCCCCGCCTCAGCCCGCCCGCCGGCCGGCCGCTCGCCCCGCCATGCCGCCCCGCACCGCTCCGAGGGGACGCGGCGCCCCGTTCGCCCGGCGGGGCTGAGCCGGCGTGGGGGCGTCGCCGCGTTGAACGGGAGCCCGGCTCTGCCCCTTGCCCCCGCGGTGGATGAGGGGGGAAGGGACGGGCTCTCCCGCCCCCGTCGCCGCCCCGACGTGGGGGGCGCGGAGCCGAGAGGGGCGGGGCGGGCGGACCCACCTGCGGCGCCGGGCGCGGGGGACCGGGGCGGAGTCGCCCGGGGGGGCCCTTGGGGCTCCGCAGCCGCCGCCTCTGCGACCCGCGCCGTGCCCGACTGCCGCGGAGCGCCGGGGGCGGTGCGACCCCCCAGAGCGGGGCGGGCGGAGGGGAGGGGAGAGGCGGCGAGGCGTCCCGCACGCTTTCGGGGTCTCCGGCCTCACGGAGTGGAGGTGGGAGGACGGACACGACACGACCCCGCCCGCCCCAAAGGCACCGGCACCGGCGGAGTCCCCGCGGGTACCGCCCAAACTGCCTCCCCCGGAAACCGGGACGATCGGGGACGCGTCGCATTGCCCTGTTCCCTTGCCACCCGAAACTGCATCCTCCCTCCATTCCTGCACCCCTCCTCCATCCCTCCATCCCTGCATCCTTCCACCCCTCTCTGCCCGCTGCGGGACTGCCCCTGCGCGACCGCCCGGGACGCGGCTGCAGCCCCCGGTCCTGCTGGGGTGAGCTCCCGGCCCGCTTTATGCGAGAGGGGTCGGGGAAAGCCCCGTGCAGGCAGTAATTTACCCCAGCGCGTCCCCCCCGGGCTTCCTCAGCCTGCTCCCGTCCTGCCTCGGCGGCCCGAAGAGGAGCGGAACAACATCGCGGGTGGCTCTTGCTCCCAAGACATCCAAGTGTAATGAGAGCCCGTTCCGGCCGTCCCGCTCCCCGCACCCAGGCAGCGCACGCCGGGCAGGAGGGGGGCCTAGAAAGAAATACCCGTACCACAGTTTAGGGTGGGTTACAGCACAGGTTTTGTGGGTTTCCCTGCGTAATGATGGGTCCACATCAAGCGTTTGGGTTTTTTTTTCTCTCCCCTGGTCGAGAAATTGTGTTTAATTGCCTTTGATTTTCTGAATAAGCGGCGGTAGTACAGCGGGAGCTCTTGCATCGTTAACTGCCTACAGGGATCTCCCGTCTGGGGAGCAAGTTGTGATCTTACCCACACATCTCACAGCGGCGGGTTAAGCACCCGCCCTGGAAAGAAAGGAGAGAGTAGTACAGTGATGTTTCCTAAGGGCAACATTTCTGGGTCCCCCCCCGCTTCCTAGGTGCATAAGAAGGGTGAATTTCCAGCGGGTTCACCAGAGTTGAAGGCAGCCTGTTCTGTCTTAACACAGGCAAAGCTGCAGGTCGGGGGGAAGTGAGCGGCTCAGCCTGATCCCACGCTTGTTGCACCTCATGGCCTGGAGGCATCATATGCAAATAGTAACACAGAGGCTTCTTCCAAGAACCTCAGAAATGCCCCAGAAGGACTTAGGGCTCTTTTGTTAGCTTTCCTTGAAATTTAAGAAGGGGACATCAAGGCTTTCCCATCTGGAAGGCACACACTTCAGGACCAGATCTCATCTCTGTTACATCCCTGTGTGCATCCAGCATTTTTTCTTGGAGTTAATTCGGGTTTTGCTCTGCTACTGCTGAGATGAGGATTCATCCTTGCCCTTCGAAGTCTCTCTCTCTCTTTTTTTTTTCTTCTTCACATCTATGTATTTGAAGCTGGAAGGGAAATTAATCTTGTAAATGAAAACCTTTCCCCAAGAATTGTATAGACAGTCGTGTTAGAGTAACATGTCTATTACTTAGCACAATGCAGCTAAATGCTGTAAGAGATGAGATTGTGACAAAGATGTAAGTCCTTTTCCTCTCCTCTGAATTACTCGTTGCATCCCACAGCGTTATTATAAGCCCCCACATTTGTCTAAAGCCTTGTAAAATGATTTCTAGGAGTTGTTTCTGTTACACCCCTGGTATAACTTTCCATATATTAACCGTGCTAAATACAAATAAATTCACAAATAAATTACATTGCTTTGCCGATCATCCCTACTTAAGCTTCTGTTAATTTCCCCTTTGTTCTGGGATTTGTCACTAGATCTGCTCTCCCGGTCCCCGAATCCCTGCTATTCCCCCAGAGCTCTCCAAACCCCCCTAACCTGGCTTTTTTTTTAATCTCCTGTTTTCGAAAGGCAGCAGCCACGCTGTAGCTTTTCTAACCCTTTTCTGAATAATTAAGTTCCTGCATCATTTGGGCTCTGTTGCAACTTCCCCATTTGCATTATCTCACTTTTATAATGAGGTGACCGGTACTGGGAACTATATTCCAAAAGGAGACTCGCCAGACCTTTTTTTTCCAAGCCAGAATAATTTTAAGTGTCGGGATCTGTTATTCCCACAGATCAACGAAGACAGATGAAGAAACCTAACTTGGAGCAGGACAAAATTGGCACAGTTCTTTATAAGGACAGTTGAGCACTAGGACAAGCAGGCAGAGAAGATTGCAGAGATAGCAGCGGTTAGGTTAGGTGTCAAATCCTAGCAATTGCATTTGGGAATAATTTAATTACCCCTCCATCACTCCGTGAGATGGACTGATCACCTAGTTAATCCCTCCGTCAGATTGCTTTAAGGTAAACACAGCCTGACTTTAATGTGTAACGTCAGTAGGATCCACGTTCCTGGAGACCTGCAGTGATGGGCTGACTGATGTAATGCATCTTGTGCCCCAAGAAGTGGTGCCGTGATCGATGAGGCGGCTGATACCACCCACTGATCCTACACTAGTAAGTGAGAATACAGTCGCAGAAAGGTACATGGCAACACTCAGCTCAGGGTTTTGATGCAGGCTGCTGCTACACCCTCAGGTGCCCGCCTTCTGTGCGCAGTGGGATGCACCGCAGCAGCACAGGGAGCAGGAAACTGTCACAACAGCTAATCAAGCAGTGCCAGAAGTACCCCCTGCCCTGCAAGGAGTACCTTTCTTCATTTGAGGTGATGGGTACCAAATCTCTGCTTACCGTCAGGCATTTTGACATCCTTCAAAGGGTGCAGTCAGGCTGGTGCTCCATCGCAGGCCACTCCGGGTTGGCAAGACTCAAGTGTGCCCAGAGAGAGAGAGAGAGAAAGAGAGAGAGAGAGAGAAACCCAAAAGGTGTCTGGACCTCAGCATTAGGGGACGGCCAAGCAGGAGCTTTGGTGATTGCTGTTGTTGGGCAAAGCAGTAGTTACACACCTAAAAGCTTGTGGGGTGCTAACTCAAAACTCTGTTTTCAGATGTGGTGTAAGGACTCAGGAACCTGACGGCTCAGGGAAGCTTTTGACTGGTTAGGCACAACTCCCAAGTTTCTACAGTCAAGAACCCAGACACTTTGCAATGAAGCTCCAAAATTCCAGGGGCATATGAATTTCCATCAGTTACCTCCTCCTCAATTTCTGCTTCAGGCCACAGCCACACAGCTCAGGATGCTACTGACTCTCAGAAGATGTTTATGCTCCATCAAATCCATTGGATTCATCTGCTCCATCAGATCCATCTCCCATAGGCATTTCCAGAGAGTGTCTGCTGGATCAGACTTCTCACTACTATCACATGCTCTTGTCACTGCACAAGGTAGTGGTGAGGGTACCAACCTGGCATGTTGGAGACTTGTTCCAGTCTTTTACCCTTTACCAGATTTGGAGCAGGTTTTTAAAATAGTCTTTTCAGTCTTCCAGGAGAATAGTCTCAGCCTTCCAGCTGCAGGGTGTTGTTTCATCTTCTTCAGCTTCTTTTCTAGGATTTATTCTGCTGTAAAAATAGTGAAATATTGACAGGGACAGAGAGAGGATGAACAAGCCCACAGGCTGGTTAGAAGTCTCTCCTGAGAGACACAAAGCAAGCAAGCTGATGACTGAAGAAGCTCAGGGCTGAGCTTTCAAAACACGCCTGTCCCCGGGGCTGAGCCACCTTACACAGTGTGGTCAGTCTGTCCGTCCAGGAGGCAAACAGGACACTCTTCAAGGCAGCGGCTGGACATCTACATTTCAGGGGGGCCCATCAGCAGGGTGACATGGAGATCTGGGCTCAGCTCCATTTGCTGCCTCAGAAATCCCGAGCTGTGTTCTCTGGGAGGCTGCCACAGTCTTCCAGGGTGCAAGCTGCCCGAGGGAGATGAGAGGCCTGGGGGAGAGCACTGCATGCCCTTACGATGAACCTGCTCCTCTTTACATAAAGAGGATTAAAGATTCATCGAGCTGGAAGGAGAGGAAGACCAAAGGTGAGTATAATTTTTAGTTTGATGGTGAGGACACCTACCTAACCTGGAGTTTCACTCTTCCATGGAGGTGGTGGGGTTTCTGGGCAGGTGTGCAAGTTGACCATCGTACATCTGAGGTTCTCGGAGGCTGTACATATCACCCCAGTCACATGCCTCTAGCCTTGGACCGGAGCAGAGGAAATGTTTTTATTTAAAATTTAGGTCTTTAAATTCTGCTTTAATCCCTTCTTTCAGTTCCTTTTTGGATTTGGCCCTTAACTTGAAGATGTAAGAAGAGCTGTACAAGCACAGACCTCTTCTTTAGCATAAATTTCAAGATCAAAGTAAGTATGGTGACACTTCCCTGGTATTTCCTCTTAACCTTCAGCAATCCATGGCTTAAAGACTTCCTGAGCCATAGTAAAATACTTTTAAGGAGCTGAAATCAAGATTACTGTGAGTAAAGGCACATACCTTGGGTCGGTACCCTCACCCATCCCAATGAGTGGCTTTGGCTTGCTGTCTTTTGCCATGATTGATGGAAGCTATGGATAACATTACCCTCAGATCCTCCGAAGTGCTTCATTCATTACCTTTCTCACACCACAAGACTCACAGATATTTCTCACTTCCAGAATTAACTATCTGGAACTCCATGTATTCAACAGCTACTAAAATGTAAGAAATACAGTCCTTATGCTAAAACACTCACATTTCTTGATGAAAGCAAATCCCAATCTGTTTATGTTCAGAATGCATGTAATATTTTTCCCATTCCCAAAATGGAAAAGAAAATGCTACTGATTATTTTTGCTTAATGAGGGGAAAAGTTTAGCAATGGTTAGTGTTACTGTATTAACCATCATCATTCTCCACAAACACCATGCACCTCCTTAAGCTGTAATTTCTAACAGTACTTGTCATAACAGTACAATGCTGGGTTTAGTCCCACTTGATGGAGCCAGTGGGTACATGGGGTCCTGCACAGAAGAAAAAGCATTTTATTAGATAGAACAAGGACAGGAGCTGGCTCTTGTCTTACTGTCAGTAAGGTGAAGTTGCAATAGCCCACAGAGGATTGGGCTGCTGTAGCAATACATACATTTCAGCCCATATAGCCAGAACCAGGCCCCCTGTACTGACACAGCATGTGTTACAGATCCTGCACAAGGAGAGGTTTGCGTGCCAGCCAAACAGTTGTTGCAGCTGGACAGACTTTGTTGTGTGTATTGATCACTGTGAACTGCTGCTATTTGCACTTCACCATACCCACTTGCTGCACATGGAAGATATGATCTGCTGGGTCTCTCTTTTCAAGGGGGTGTTGGGGCAAATACGTCTAGCTGTGTACAAGAGAGTAGCTTGCAAACCCCAGACCTGCCTTCACGGAGCTGCTTAGAGAAGTACCAAAAGTTGTGGAGAGAGCCAGTGAAATCCAAATAAAGCCTTTGCATCCCCCACACAGGTGCTTTTCACCATACTTGGGAGAACTCAACCCATATTTTCTGGAAAAGATCAATCAGAGCAACTGAACCATGCTTCTTACTTCTGAGCCAGCGGGACATCTGCCCTTGCCTTCTCTCTGAGCAGGGTCACACCCTAAAGTTCATTCACCAAAGCTTAAATAAATTCTGTGGGAACAGAGTTCTCATCCAGTGACTAAAGCTGGTGCTGAAAATCACAGAATCCCTGGTACAGATGTACATGGCCATTCACATCCCCAAGAAACTGTTAGGAACCGTGCAGGAGCAGCAGCTGATACCCGGCCCAGCAGCTGGGGTGATGGAGAAAATGTTACAGGAGCTCCAGGCTGTTTGGGAGCTCTCTGCTCCCAGAGCAGGTCTTCAGCTGGAGATAAAGTAGGTTTGGAAAGAAACAAAACTGCCCTTAACAAAAGGCAGGACTGGAGCAACGTCACCTATCAAACCACTGGGTTTGAATGACATGTCGCTTGAAAACAGTAAATTAAAATCAAGCAAGCAGCCAAGTTTGCTTACCCTTAACCAATGGAAGGCTGGAATTTGGGTCACAGTGAGAGCAAATTCAACTTTCCTTTCCTCATTCTCTGCTCCTCAGTATGTGTTTACAAACTGCTTGAGGAGAAACAGGTTGGCCCTAGATTTGTCTTGTTCAATTTGTCTCCTTAGATAACTAACGCTGTTGCAGGGTGACTGCTAGAGTAACTCTGCACTGTCTATACAAACAAGCATCTGCTTTTTTAATTGAGCTGGGGCTTCATGTACAAAATACAAGCAATGAAATAATTTAATTTAGCACATTTATGGTAAACATAAGAGTGACTGAAGTCAGAGGTCCAGCAGAAGAAAGAGATCCTTCCCTTGCCTTCTGAATACAACTCATGTGCACTTGGCCAAGATGCTCAGCAATGTGTGCGATGCTCAGCAATGTGTGTGTGTATAAAGCAGCTGAAAGTCACCCATCTCCCTTACAAAACCTCTGACATGCCTGTCAGGACCTGACTCTCAAGCCTTTGTGACTTCAGAAGAGAGAGGGGGAGGCTGGAAGGTCAGAGTGCTAAAATCAGTCCGTTTATGCAGATCCTTTGTCTTAATTTAGCAAAATTCCCACACCCAACCATGAGGCTGATTATTTCTATTCTGTGAAGGGAAAAATTGCTTCAGGGAGTTGATGTGCATGGGCAGCTGGTTTCACCAGGATGAAAGACACGCATTAAAAATGCTTTTGAAGTGCATTTGGGCTTCCCTCTGGGAGTTTACTAAACCTGGAGTCAGGTACCAGGGAGAATTTGTTCCCAGAAGGCAAAGACAAGAATAAAATTAGTAAGAAATAATAGCCAAACCCACAGGTGTGACAGATGGCATTGAATGGACATCTGCTGGAACAACATCCAGTTACCATGATAAACGTTTACTCTACATCCCCTGGAATTAAACATGTTCTTCTGTTAACCATGTAGCGCAAAGATGCGAGGATTGGAGACTCAAAACCAAGGATCTCAGGAATCAGCTTTACACCTCCATCAGGTGTAAGAAACACACAGCAAGTGGGGTGTAAAAGGCAGAAGAAGGCATATGGACAAGGTGGGGCAGATTGTTTGGTTTCATGATGCTTTGCTGTGGCTTACTGGTGCCCAGCAGAGAGGAATCATTCTGCTGAGCGGAGGCAGCTGTTAGGTTTGTGCAGAGACCAGTTGCTTTGTTAAGTTCAGACAAATAGCCCCAAATTAAGAGGTTTCACTGCCACTTCTGGAGTCAGGGTAATTTGGGGTGTTGCTAGAGAGGAGACAGAGCTGGAGACAGAGGTCAAGGAGAACCAGTCCTGGCACAGTGGTGTGGATCAGCTAGACAAGGTCACATACCTCTGGGACACCCAGGGAATTAATGACCAGACTAACTGTGACAATTGTTTCTGAAAAAGCCTGGTTAAGCTGAGAGAAAGAGTAGCTGTGAGAGAAAAAACACAGCTTTGTCTAAAAATGAAGCTTCAAATAAGCACCAAACCAAGGAGGTGAGATGGTTTTGTGAGATTTAAAAGAAAAAAAGTTTCATTAAAACACGGTGAAATTGTCCCAAAATACGTACCCATCTATGATGACTCTTCAGTATAAACCCAAATTAAAATCATGACAATGGGCTTTATTTAGAAACATCCTGACCTTTCTCGTAAGACTCTTGTCCTGCCTTCTCATTACTTGTCATTCTCAGTCACTGTATCTTGCTTAAATGAAAAGTGTAAGCTCTCCAGGGCATAGGACTGCATCTCTGGCTTTTTCTGAAGCCGCTCTGTACAACAGTGTGGGCAGACTCTGGGAACTGTTAAATAAGACACAAATAAACCATTTCATCTCCAATTTTGCAACTTTCCTGAATTTCTCCACAAGAAACTCCCCCCCAACCCTCTAGTGTGTACATTAGTAAGAAGTTATTTGCTCATGTAAAAGTTAGGCTAAGGAATAACAGCAGAAGAGCTGTGCTGTCCTCCACAATGATGTTTATTCAATTGCAGAATGGTTCCTGGGGGAGAGCAGTGGAAGCCCATTGCTTGGGGTTTTGAGAGCGAGGATGGGCAAAGCCAGAGACCGCACTGCAGGGCTCGGTGCCCCGCTGGCAGGAAGACGAATGAGAAGCCCAAACAGTCTTCTCTGTTTTGTTCTTCTATGATCCTTATAAGAGAGATTGATGCTGACAGCATCCAGGTGGTGCGTCCATGACTCAGCTGTCACGTCACTGCTTACGGCTTAAAGCCAGTGAGTCAAGGAATGAAAAACAGGTGGAAGGAGGAGGAGAGCCCTCCTGAAGTGCTCACCTCCAGCTATCTCTGGCTAAGAGAGTGGGCCCAATTGCAGACCACAGGGACACAGGAGAAGGAGAGGCAATGACAGAAGGAACGGCTGGTCACTTTCCTCCAAGGGCAGCAGGGTTGCGGGCTATTCTCCACGCCTTACGTGGTGTGGAAGAAAAGCCTGGTGTGAGTTAATGGACTTCTGCAAGCCAGAAGTGTCCACCCTGCGTGGCAGTCTGAGGCCTGCTGACTCTTGTAACTATGCTCCGTAGGCAAAACTGTAGACAAAGTAAATATTAGTTCATGCTAGGCAGAAAAGGTAACGTCACAGATGTCTGGTCACATATTCTCATCAGTAAAAAGTTCGCTATTATGGATCTGATTTCAAGTGACACCCTACATCCTGTTCTGAGGAGGGGTCCTCAATGCACTGGTGACTGTGACAACAGACACTGTTTCTTTGAAAATCTGAGAAGTCCTACAAGACAGAAACAAGACTCCTTGGAGGCAGACACCTACATTCAGGTGGGTTCTGAGACACTGATGCTTCTCTGGGAAGGTTCATTAAAGAAATCAACCACACCTGAGATATAAACCTGAACCAAATTCTTTTGCCACTGCCACCTGCAAGGCTGGTCTCTTGTACTTCACAGTAGCAGAAGGTCAATGGCACCTCTATAAGGTCAGTACTCCACCCCTGACTCTGCCTTTGGGCATGATCAATGTCTAACAGAAGGAAATCTCTCCAGGGATGGAAACCTCGTAACCTTCAGTTGTGGTCTCCTTCCCATGCAACCTCTGATTTGCCGCTACAGTTTGGACTTCTCAGCCTCTCCTTCAGCCTGCCAGCTGTCACCACCTGCTTGTAAGTTTAATAAGCATTCCCTATCCCATTGTTGGCGTCTTTAGTAGTGATATAAATGGTACCAGACCACTAGAGGGTCCCATCTTCCCTTTTGGCAGTGACCAGCTGATACCTTCTCTGTACAGCTCAGTTTTGCAGCCTTCCTACAATGTTTTGGATGTTCTTGCAAGGGTAGGAACTATCTCCCCTAATTCCCTTACAAGAATATCATGCATAAAAAGTTTTTTAAAAGTTACTATATATAGTATCTACTGCTTTGCTACACACAAATAAGAAAATCACATTGGTGTGACACAACCAATCCTTGCCCGAAAGATAACCGTGCTGGCTATCATCTATCCTTTATTATGGGAGTATTTCATGTTTTGGTAGCTGCCAGGAAGCTGGTCATGCACTGGCACCCTCTTGTGCAAAGGGCTGTACAAACTCAGAACCAAAAGATGGATCTTGTACCAAGAAAAATCACAGTCTAAATAATCTGAAGTGTTTCTTTTTTTTTCCCAAATGAAAGTGCTAGCTCCTTCCTTATTAGACTTCACATTGAAACATCTAGGAAAAGGGGAGTATTCATTCTGCAAACCTGTTTTATCACAAAACAAGGAGACCGCTCCTTTCCAAGAGTAGTTATTACTGGCATCGTCAAGACTCATATCTAAGTCTTGATTTTAACTGCATTAAGCCTTGCTTATGGCTAAAAGACATCATCTGTCTGCATCCCCCTCGCTTTGCTCACTCACTGTCTGCTCCACCTAGGATGCAAGTCAGGCAGTCCTTAGGTTTTCAAACCTGACTGCTTCCAGTATGAGTGACACATCTTATGGTGACACAAGTGCTGCAGGGTCTGCAGGAATTGTCTGAAAGCCAAGAGCTCTGTCCAATGGAAGGAAAAATGGCAAGGATATAGCTATGTGAAGTGAATGAGCAAAAGGCATCAGCTCCAAGGCTGCAGGGCACAGTAACTGGAAACATGGCGTTCTGCACTGCCCTTGCCGTGCAAAGTAAACTGGTTTTTAAAAGTGCTACATCATGGTGCTGGTGGTGGTAAGCAGTGAGACTTGATCTTTTCTTACATAGTTTTGATCTTCAGAGGCACAAGGAGAACTGCTATCCAGCTGGAGTATTCCAGGCAGATAGTCTCTGAGGGCGTTTGCGGATCACCGCTGACAGTAAAACGTGGGTTCTGCTCTTGCTTCTGGAGCCAGAGAGTTAGTAACAACTAATGTTGTTCATACGTGCAGCGTGTTTGGAATTAATTACAGGGTTTTTTGCTCTACTTAGGTGTACTTTTAATTACCTTTGATGAGGATAAAGAGGATCATTTTCTTTTACCAATTCGCAGCATATTCAGAACATCTGGGAACTAAAGCAGCTCCTTGCACACCAGGTTATTTGTGCTAACTCAAACACTTCCACTGAAAAAGCCTCCTGACTGGGGAATGGCTGAGGCACCTGGCATCATGTGGATGACCTTGGTGCCATGGAAATGGCTGGACATGCAGACCTTTCCCTACTGTAGACAGACAAGGTCTGTTGCTCAGCTACATTTGTCCAGCTCCTAGGTGTTTAGAGGCCAGGGTGCCATAAAGTCCTAACTGGGAACACTTGTTTTACCCATCCACCTTGCCTTCTGCCAAGCAGCAGCTTTCTGAGATGAAGTGCTCATGAGGCTGCCATCAGCCCTGGCTGGTACCAGCAGGGAAAGGGGATCTGTACTGGCTTGGCGTAGCAGGTGTCCATGCAATGCAGCTCACTCTCCATCTGCGTTATGGCTATTAAGTCATGCCCTTAAAGGCTGCTGTTCAGGACCCTCTGCTCATTTTGGTGGGAGCTTTGCTGAGGTGGACTCCAGCTTGCCTGAAGATGGAGCTCACTGCTTTAGCAGCTGGCAAAACCCAGCTCCAGAGAAGAGGCAGAGGTTATCAGCCCAAAAGCTATCCAGTATTGTGGCCACACAGTGCCTTGCTCAACATTGCCATCACATCTACAACTCTAAAAGGTCTCCTCTAGCCAGATCTTCATGGCACATGAAACACTTTCATAAATAACACTAAAACACATCTACTGCTCTGAGGAGAGGAGAGGAGAGGAGAGGAGAGGAGAGGAGAGGAGAGGAGAGGAGAGGAGAGGAAAGGACAATGCAACGAGTCCAACATCTTCATCATGGGATCACATCAAATGTATCATCTGTTATCAGGGAAGGACCATACCACAGCCAGGGATGAAGCCCAGGCAGGCTGGTTTTGCACCTGAATGCAGCCCTGAGGCTCCACACAGGACCTCCTCCCACCACCACGCTGGGCCAGCAGATCCATGCTGATGGAATCGGGAAGCAGGCACGGATGCCAGTGATTTACTGGGAGTGCAGGAGACTGCTTACTTTAATATATGGCACATATGGCATAAGAGTGTTAATGGAATTTATACTGTAAAAAAATTATCTCCACACAAAGTATGGAATTACTTGGGAGGATTTATGCAACAGACATAAAATCCAGTGGAAACAGTCTAACCTTTCTGAGGCTTATTAAGTTTAGCCTTTATTTATGGAAATGTCTTAATTTATGCAAGGTCAATGCCAGAAAAAATGCTATAGATTAGTCAGAACCTAGTTCTTGCTATTGATGGACTTTCATAGATATATTCTGCTCTTGTTTACATCAGGAGTAACATTATTTGAAGTTACTGGGCCCCATAGATAATTCTGTTGAATGGGTACCAGCACTGTGGTATCAGTTGAACTACAAATGATGCTAATAAAGAGCAAAAAATGTGAAGAAAAAAATGTCAGTAACTAAGAACACTTAAAATATTGCTTTGTATCCAGCTTACCCTTGCTGTATATATTACATTAAATGTATGTCAAAGTAACACTCTTCCATCCTTGCCTGCCTGCAAGCAGTAAGATGCAGGAGTCCCTGAGGGCAACATGGTTTCACTGAGGCACTGAGGACAGGGTGGTCCTTACTCCTTGGTGGTGAGGAGGATCTTTAGACTGCTAAAGAAACGATTACACTTCAGTCACCATGCTGTCCTACCTCATAACCACGGTTTCAACCAAACTGTGTCAATGTCCCTTGAAAAATTATGTTCCTACAAGTGTCATGTAAATCAGAGAAGGTAAAATCAATGTTCTGGTGAAAGGAGACAGAGTGCCCCCATAGGCTACACCATCTCTGGCAGGACTGGCCAGCAAGGGAGGACACTTTTGGACACACACGGTACTGTTTGTAGTACAAAGGGAGGAGGTGGATAGAGGGAAAAAACAATGCAAAAATCCATTGGAAAACAAGTTTCTCTTCTTCATCAGTCAACACTTCTTACGCACTGCATCTAAATCTTGCACAAATTTCATCCTGTTCTTTTCCACAGCTGCATCTTAATTTCTTACAGACACTAACGAATGCAACCTTAAAATACCACAGACACAATCCCCACCCCGAGTTCTGCTGGGGTTACTGACTGGAGGTGACAACAAATGAACTCCAGCAAATCCTGCTCCGGTGGCTTCCAACACCATCATCCCACTCATCTGCTTAGACTTCTCCCCGAAGCTGGCCCAGGGCACCTGGGGCTGACATCCCAGCACCTCTGGATTCCCAGCCCTCATCCTGAAACCAGGAAGAACAGCACCGACGGAGGTTGGTGTCATGTAAAAGGAGCTGGTAAGTCAGCGTTGCTAAAGCACAGCATGTAACGTGAATGCAGGAGGAAATCAAATGACATTGGGCAGAGAGTCCCTCGCCTGGCTTTTGGAGACCTCACCCCTAGAAAGGAGTCTGAGGTGAAACAGTGTGTCTTTTCCTCTGACTTATAAAAAGTAAAGCTCCCTGATGAGGAACTGTCCTTGTCCCCTGGGACAAGGGACAGTCTAGTGTGGCGGCAGCCAGCAGGGGGGTGAGTTTGACCTCAGAGCCTGGATTTTGCCACTCTGGTTGATGGTGAGTGCTCTGGTGTATCCTGCTTGAGACCCAGTCCCTAGAAGGAGACACGGACCCGGACTTTCTCAGCAGGTTTCTCCGCTCTCTCCAGACAAGGTAAATTAGGTTCAACTCCAAGCTTTGGGGGACAATTCTCTACCACAGTTTTGGACCATCTCCTCCAACCTCACCAGCACCACCTCTGCTTTCTACCCTGTGTAACACCTTCGGCTCCACACATCTCCCCGGGGCAGCATCCCAGCATGGTCCATCCATCCTACCTCCAGCCAGGGAGCACAGAGAACATCGAGAGAGAGTCCCCAAGCTGTGGGCAGGGAGAGTGGAAGCTTGTTCAGTAAAGGTCTGCCTGTCCCATTGCCCTCCAGAGTGGTGCACACAATGCATAGGGGCTGTACTGGCCACTGGCAGAATCCCTTGGGAAAGGAGCTGCCCTGAGACTTTTCAGGCTTATCACTTCACCCAGTTTGGCGCTTTAAATAGGGGTCATGCAGCCTGGAGAGCATCTCTGCCACCAAGCTTTAAGCTTCTACTCCAGAGCACAGAGTTTCTTCTAGGCAAGATGTCCATAGCAATATCTATACTATAGATAAATTGCCTGATTGTCTCTAAATCTATTCCCAAGAATAGCTGCATGCTGATAGCTGAAAATTTGCACTGTTATATACAAGTAAATAGAATATGTCCCCGTGTCTCTATGGCTTGGAAGCTGACAAACTTCCCTGCAAAGAGCTAGTTTGATGAAGTTATAATTGAATGGAAACCAGAACCGTATTGGGAAAAGGGGTTTATAAGCCTTAACTGCAGACATCCCAGTCTGTATGACTTAGAACAGGGTATGGGCTGATTTCTACATCGTTGTGTACCACAGAGAAATCTGAAAGCAGTGTTCATAGTTCATTTATTCTCCACTCCACTGAAACTCCCTTTCAAATCAAGTCAACGTTAGCTGGAAGTAATGTTTTGCCACAAAAAAAAGAGAGGATCTTCAGACTTGTTCTGTTTCCACCATTTCAATTATACTTCCCACAATTTTTTTGAATGATGCCTGGCAAATCCTACCCCGTGCAGCAAAACTGTCTCTCTGAGGTCATCTGTTTTCTCTTTCCTATTATCTCATGAAACTGTGTGACGTGATCATCTGGGCCTCTTCTCTAATGTGTAGCAACCCAGAATAAATCAGGGGAAAATACAAGTAACTGTGCTTCTTCTAACCAGGATCTTAGGCATGCTCTCTAAGCGGTACCTAGTGTGGTGTGTGTGTAGATCTGCCTTTGAAAGTATCATTTAAGGGAGGATGCCTGGAGGATTCCTAGCCTCCAAGTTTGCCAACACAGCTGGCATTTCACTACGAACACGTTCAGACAGACGGGTGGGCAGGACGGCTTCTACAAACTCGTGGTGAGGGTTTCTGCAAAAGTTGTGTTTGCCTGCTTAGCAGTTATAAAAATGGGAAAGAAGGAGGTGGAAAATGCAATAAGAGATCTGTCTGCATTACTGAGCGGTCTTAATTGCTTCTGCATCGCTGCTGGCGCGGTGGTACAGCCCTGGCGTGGGGATGGAGGGGGCTCATTGCTGCAGAAGCACCATCCCTGAGCCCCACAGAGCTACCACAAAATCCCATCTCAATTCCCATCCCCATTAACAGCAAAATACATAGAACAAAGGTGCTGAAAGGATACAGTGGGCTTTTCTCACTGACCTGTCAGGGGGTTGTGTACTACATGGTGTAAAAATGAAGTTTAGCCATTTCAAGGACATGGGATCAGACCCTCATGCCAAGTCCATCTTGTCCCAGTTGCTCTGCTCCCAGGTTCACCTGAAGTCTTGCTCATATACCAGTGGGGTCCATGGAGACCTCTTAGCTGGCTTCAGATTCGTGCTTGTGATTCACTACAGATAGTGCTCTCCTCTTAGGCAGTGTTTCACAGCACAAGTAAAGACAGGGCAGGGGGCCTGCCACGGGTAAGTCAGGGGCTGTGACCCTTTCAAGTGCCAAACCCCATCACTCAGTGGCTTCAGTGAGGGAACAGGCAGGTGGCACTGTGGATACAGGCTCTATGGCACAAGGACCTGGCTCTCTGACCTTTCCTCACATTCCTATTATACATTCACAGCTATATTGTTTAGATATATATTTTCTATATTCATATTGACATATTTGTGAGATATCCAGCCCACTTCAGCCACCATGGCAAGGCATGTGTCCTGCCCCACATGCCAAGGCTCCTGGTGCCAGTGTCGATGAAGCGTTTCCCAAAACTCACACACCAGATCCCTCCCCAGACTCAGTGTGGAGTTTCTCACAGAACTCAAGGTGGAAAAGTATGAATGCAAAGCCAAAGCACGGCCGCAGGGCTTGCACCAGCATCTGTAATCACACAAGCGAGGAGCAATTCAGCTCAGCCAGGAAAGCTTGGGACATCATTGCTCTGCCAACCGCAGTGGAGTGGGGGGATTTAACCAGTGCCTTTGGCTCCATCCAGGCTCCAGTCTCTGCTTTGCATCCTGCTGCAATTGGCTGCTCCCTCCCTGCGAGCATCCTGGCTGCCAGGCTGTGCTATGACCCCACTGTGGCTGCTTGCCTGTAGGCACCGGGACAGGAAGGGGTGAAACCTCAGTGTTTAGTTCTTCCACATGTATTGCTCACAGGTTTGGGATGGTGAAGGTATGTATGATAGGTGAAACTGCCCTTGTCCTCGGGGCAAACAACGATCCAACTCCAGTTCCAGTTCTCTGGGCAGGGCAGTGTTCATGCTTGACTAATCTTGGTTTAGGCCCCTCAGCATCCAAGTGAGAAACAGCTTCAATCACTCACCCTAACTAAAGATGGAGAAATGGGAAATATTAAAAAGACACCCCAAATTTGAGACTATATAGTTCCAAAGCAGTATTTTAAAGTAATGATCTGAAGGTTGAAGTGCCTGATCATTTGGACAGCCACTCTCTTTGCAAATCTCTTGCAATAATAAAAAAAAAAAATAGGAGGTTGAAATAAAATAGTTTTAAGAACTCAAAACACCAAACAAATAAATGCTGCTGCAATGACAAGACGCTTTGCTGGGCACTTTAGTTTCATGAGCTCATGCTCAAGCCCCACAAACAGGAAGACAGAGCTGGGACTCACCCAACAGGAGGACCCTGAGGAGCGAAGGAAAGGAGGTTTTATGGTCCAAACCTCTCATATTTCATCCTCTTGGCACACTGTTTGTCAGCGAGGTGACTGAAGAGCACACAAAAGGCTTCTCTGGGACAGAGGGGTAAGGACAATCCATCAGCAGTGGCTGTGAGGTGCCACAGAAAGGCGAAACCCTGCTGTTGAGCCAGCACTGGAGAACTTCTGGACTTGAATGTTGTTTTAAGGAAGCAAAAGCCCTGTATCGCTGCTCAGGAGACCGTGACGTGTCCGAGGGCTGGCAGCAGCACTGGTTGCACGTCAGTCAGCCCGTATGCGGAGCCGTGTGAGCCTCCCTTTGAACGACAGGTCTGCAGCAGGAGCTGAGCTGCACAACCCGTCCTCAACATGGATATAAAAAGAGAAACAGAGCCCTTCAAATCTGTCATCTGTTCATCTGTGCAACGCGGCTTGTGCTTTCCCTCAGCACAGCAATATCCTCTGGAGTCTCCTTACAACGCCCCTCAGGGAGCCGTGCATCCTGCACTGCGGCCATTCCCACCCTTTGTCCCCAGATCTTGTGGCAGGGTCACTGCAGGGACCCTGGCCCCAAATCCCTCTCTCCTTCTCCCCATCTCCTACAGGAGATGTTTGCCTTTAATCACTGCTGACTTAAATATTTTAATGGCCATATGGAGGTTTTATTTAATCCATGAACAATTTGAGATGCTTTGTATATTAGCATCAGCACAACCTTCCACAGTGGCCATCAGAGGCTGAACCTGTCACAGCTGCATCCCAGTGTCACACCAGTAATCCTTTTCCAAGTTAATTGGTCCTGGAGTGCTGCACACACCACTGCATAAAGCTCTGGTTTTACCTCTCCGGCAGCATGAACCAGAAGCCAGCCTTGCTCCTGGGCTGATGTCCATACACTGGCAACATGGAGCCTCCTAAGCTTGTGTCAGACACCCTGGCATGCTCACACCAACCAAGCCTGACACAGCGTGGGCAGCCTGGAGGGATGGATGTCAGGATGAGTGCACACAGCTAAAAATAGTTCAGAAACAGCAAAACCAGGGCATCCACCTGGACACCAAAGAAGCAACTTCCTTCCTTCCAGGGATCAGAAGTGACGAGTGTCTCTGCCGAGTCACAGGAGAAAGAGGATCATTCTGAGCACCCACATCTCTGCTGTGCTCTGGGGCAACATCTCTTCCCATCACCTATAGAGACACTCAGAATCCAAGCCTTTAAATCAGGCACTGAAATCAGACATGCAACAAAGATGGTTTTATTTACTGTGTCCTCTGCTTTGTTATTCATAAATAACTTTATTTAGTAGCTCATATTAGAGAAACAGAGTTTTGGACAAAAAAAGAGCCAGAACTCCTCCTTACACTATTTGGGCTATGCTGCATGACAAATTTGGCTGGCCAAGTCTTTGCCTCCAGCAACAGAGACCCCGTCCCACACAGGCCTCACTGCTGGTAACCGTGATGCTTGCCCAAGGGAATTACAGCCCTTCTGGGGTGGGATGCAGGGTCCTTGGTGCCCAGTGAGACGCCCTTGGCATCACGCACACCGAGTACTGTGCTTTGATGTCACTCCTCTCACCAAATCTGGCTCCGTTTCCTTGGTGTCCCCAAATCCATACAGTGCCAGGTGAGTTAACTTGAGCTTTAAAGTGTCTGCCAGAAATGGTTTCCTCCTGCTTGCCCTCTGTTTCGCTCCCTGTATAAAGGCACAAAATGGTCTATGCTGAACACGCTGATGCACATCTATACGTGAACTGTGTATTAACCTATAAATTGGGAATTAAAGAACTCTAACCCAAAAGCACCAAGACAGCAAATTCACAAAGAGATGCAGTCTCTTCTCTGCTTCTCAATACATTATGCTTGCTTAAATCCCAGGCCATGCCTGGTAGCCACCATAGCAATGTTTCCAGTGGTACCAGCATCAACCATGTGGCCACACAAACCCGCAGAGCTGGGCTCTCCAAAGCTCCAGGTGTCTGAAGAAGGACTGACCGACTCCACTGCTGCTTGGCCAAGAAGCAACATGACTCAGTGACTCTTCCAGGGATGTGGTGAGAAGGAAGGGTCCGCACTGCAGGGCTGGGAAGGACTGCATCATGTCCATCCCTTCCAAACACACCAGGACCTCCAGAGAATACCCTGATCCCCATCAGTGCTGTGAGAGCTGACACAGGCAGCTGAGACACACAACGATAACAGAATCATTAAGGTTGGAAAAGACCTTCAAGATCATCTAGTCCAACTGTCCCCCTACCACCTACATTACTAACTAAACCATGTCCCTAAGTACCTCACCCGATCTTTCCTTGAACACACCAAGAGATGGTGACTCCACCACCTCTCTGTGCAACCTGTTCCAATGGCTAACCAATAGGTGAACCAATAAGGGCAGATTCAGCTGCTCCATGTTCATGATGGTCGGCCATGGAGATCCCAGACAGCACAGGTTAACGGGCTGCCCAGTGTCCTAATCCTCACTCTCACTGGTGGTTCTTACAGGTATTGGGGACCCCCGGACCTCAGAGGAAAGGACCCACAGGAGCTCAGCCCATCCACAGCATCTGATACGGGCAGCAGAAACGCTTGGCCCTGTCATCTGCTCAGACGGTCTGCTCGATCTAGTGCTGGGAAGGCACCTCATGGTGCTGCATGGTTTTGGTCTGAGATGGCAAGGCTTTGTATGACCAGTCAGGAGGAAAAACAATCCTTTAAAATTAGAAGCAGAGATGAAGAAATTAGTGCTTTTAACTGGCAGACTGCAAAGCCTTGTGCTGGGGGAGGAAGGAGGGCACCCCAGAGACCAGGACAGGTCCTCTCCTCACACCCATGCAGCTCCATGATGAAGCGGGGCATCTCCCACCCCACCTGCTGCTGCCCTTACCCTCTCTAAGGTCATTTTTTGAGGAATCTCAGTTTCCTCCCTTACCACCTTCCTGTCAAGTCTCTTCCCCTCCCTTTGATCCTCTTTTCCTTTCTCCAAGCCACGGGATGTGATGCTTTCCCTCTTCATCGGCACAGAGGCCCTGTTCTCCAGCAGCAGTGGAGCTGCTTATGTGGAGTACTGGTGACATATTGTGGCTGGGCTAGCTAATCACACTCATTCCCAAGAGCTATCAAAGCTGATTGGATCCAAGATCTGATTGCACACAAAATATGCTGCCCCCCAAAACCTACACAAGCCAGCAAGGGCTGTGGTTATCCACATGCTGTAGGCTTAGCCTTTCTGCCTGGTGAGGGTACAGGTTGAAGTCTGAAGGCTCCCATAATACTGATGTGTGATTAAATACGTGCATGCAGTATTATTTAACACACTACTCCGACTTTGAAGATTTTCTGATTTAAGCTGGAACCTGATGATATTTACGTATAAAATTCTCAGCTTACCACTGCTGGCAGGTCCTACAGTTCAATGACACTCTTAAATAAGGCCCTAATGGGCCTTGATGTAAGGCTATGCTTAAATCTATTGACTTAACAAAATTAAACACACAAAACCGCTTATTGTGGCCAGCACAGACACATGTGTGTAGCCTATTCCATTCACACTTGTTCTACATACTTCTGACATTGTGTTTAATTTATTCAATTAATACCATCACACGTAATGCTGGGGCCAAGCTCCCAGCCACTACGAGCAAGGTATCATTTACCTGACATCATTACACTGATTTAAGGCAAAAGAACTTTCTTGTATGCTAAAGCACGTGCACAAATTGCTATCACACCCTTTATTAATCACTACCAATTGCTCAAGCCTGTGTTTATGGACTTCACCAACCCCACAACAGCAGGTCGAGGGTGGTAGCAGCACCTGTGAGTGCTTCCAGCAGAATGTATTCAGGCTAGAGCAGAGCTGCACAGAGGTACCCAGAAAACATGCAGGTCCTTCCTTGTGCCCTCGTACCAAACTGATGTTTCAGAACTGTGATATCAAGTTATTTAAATAGTGCCAGTGTATGTGGCATCTCAGTTATCCTTTAATAGTATACTTACTTTTTTTCTCAGAAGAGAGTGGTGTCTAATCATGTCAGGATTTTCTTAAGTAATTCTTCCTCAGGGCAAAGAGTGTTTTTTCAAACAACAGAGATGGATCTATATGGCTTTAAGAGGCAGATTCTCCTAACACTCAGGGCCTGGCTTAGAGGAGGCTCCTGAACTGATTCTGTCAAAAAGGGTTTGTGTTTTCTTCAGGGCGAGTTAGAAAAGGGGAAAAACCTAAATGCGTTTTGACATTTGTATTTCGAGTGCTATCTGTCAAATATGCCAGGACCAGATCACAAATTTCCGGAAGATTGTCGTGGCTATCCAGCCTATCAACAGCAATCTGGAGCTCATATAGGATCCAGGCAGAAAGGCACGTTGGTAGAGTACAATGACAGATTTTGCATTAGGGTGAGGAGGAATAGGGGGCAGCTAACGGCGTCTTTAAGATTGCATATGGGTCCTCTTGGTAAGTGAGGTCTGACAGGCCAGTTTGCAATAACCACAGACAAAAAAGAAACAAGAAGTTTGCCCGAGGCCACGGCCATGCTACCTGGAGCTGATCAGTGGCTTTGTCACACAAGTCTTTCGTCCCTTATGTTTTCCAGTGCTGTGAGCAAAATTACTCCATAGGAAGCCCTGACCTTTCACTTCCTATTTATATGTAGTTCTGGAGCAATGGATCTCTTCCATCCCTATTTCTCTGACACTAGCCAGGGGCAGAGGGGCTACGCAGGGAAAGGTGAGCAATGCCACCAGGGGCTGAGGGATGCTGAGATGCAGAACCATCCCAGGACGGACATTCCTCCCTCCCATAGAGCCCCTGGACCAGCTGCAGCATCAGCCCAGGTACCTGTCCTCACAGAGGGCATCCAAGAGCAGCCTTGCATCTGTCCGTTCAAAATCGGTGGCAGCAGAGGACAGAGGCTGCTTAGATTTTACATTGCTTCATTTATTTAGTCTCCCAGGTTCATTATTGATTCCACCCGTGACACTACACAAAAGCCCCCATCGACTACAGGACCATTTAGGATGATTTCTGATACTCCAGCAGCATCAAATTAGATCTGCTTCAAGGTGATCTGCCAGTTCTGCCTCTCCATCACACAGCGCGCGGCTGTTTCCAAAGCACCCTGTTCTAATACTCCCCTTCAATACCGTGCAGAGAGGAGATCTGCAGGTCCTGTTATTATATGAAATTAAAATTCATTGTGCTGATTACATTTCTAGGTTTAATGTGTTGGCACCACTAAGGAAAACAGTGAGAGCCCCCTGAATGCAAGGTGCCGCACTTTGTACTAGCTACATTGATTTGTAGATGAGGAATGCACAAATTGATGGCACGCTGTACTCTGTAACTAAAATGCCAATGAAATGGGATGCTCTGGAGAGCTATGTGAGTTGTTCCCCAGTGAATTAATAGGCTGACCTAGGGGGAAAGGTGTTGGTGCATTTGGTGCTGAATGTACTTGAGATCCCATGTGGTAAAGGGATGCTGGTCTGTTTGACCACGGGTGGCGTTATCCTTACTGAGAACATGCTTGTCCCAAGGTTTTTCCAGGGATTGTCAATACCCGAAGTCTTGCTACAGATGCTGTCAACCTTTTAATTACAGATGCTTAATCACTGGTGGTGGATTAGCCCCTGGGCTCCTCCAAAGACAGTCATGTAAATGCAGCAAAACCTGAGTTTCGGAGCTCAGCCAGCGACCTCCTGGGTGGAGGCTGTCCCTGCACTATGAACATCATTCAGTCCCATCCAGGTGGATGGGAACAGGCTTCATCAGGTGTTTGCCTCTCACATAGTGAATCCTTCTTCAGAGCCAGGGCTGCGCCTGGCCTGCAGGAAACATACCACAGCAGACTGCATGTTTGCAGGGTCTGAGAGGTCACTCGATGCGCTGAGGGAGCAGTTCAACATGCAATATTGCAGGAAGGACCACTATCCCCCCTGTGCCATATGACACAGCCTATGTGCATCTCACCTCCCCCAAGCTTTCCAGGGGGATGCTCTCCAAAGCACTGAATCTTAAAACCAGTTGACACTGAGCACCAGCCCCTCTCTTCCCTCCCAGTTTAATTCCTACCTGGTCCTGGCAGCTCCTGCCCTCACAGCCTCTGACTTGCACTGCACACAAACTCAAAGCTTTTGTAATCCTTTCTCTCCAGTGGGTCAAGATATTAATCACTGACACTGCAAACAGGAACCATTGGCCACCACAAGATTGATGGAGTCCCCAGAGGGTAGGTGGGATGGTGAGAAGGCACACAGAATGACTCTTAGAATACAGCTACTATCTATTTCATAGTATTGATAGATTTGAATATCAGCTGCATACCTGTTGTGAATAGTTTACAAAATTTAAGGGGCTTTTAATACCCATGTTTTAGCTGTAATTTCACTTCCCCACCAAAACCTAATGTCTTCTGAGTCCTGTGTCACTGCTGACATAAACAGCTCCTGTTTCTCCATTCAAAAGGGGGTAAAATCACCCATCTATAATAATGAATATAAAAGGTAGATTCATTTTTTAGCATCATCAGGATGCCAGAACCAGGATATAGGAACAGATATGAGTGCTACAGCACAGCTCCATCACCTGTGCTGCTGGGAGGCGTTGCTGCACAGCAGAATAGAAAATATTTCTCTTTTTTTAATATACTTTGTAATCAGAGGGCTTTACAGGCATCATAACCACTGGGAATAAACCATACAGGGCACTAAGGGGCAGTTTGGTGGCTCAGCAAGAGCAGCCCTGGAGAGCATCAGGGATGCTTCTTGGAGCAGTAAGCCAGACCGCCCTGGGAAGGAGCACTTGGCCTTGAAACAAAAATCAGTGCTCCTGCTCCAAAAAGGCTCCCAAAAGTCAGGGCCAGGTCTGGGTATTTTGGGACATGTCACTGTCACTGCACCAGAATACCATCCTCTCCCAGCTGTAGAAATGGTCCCCAGCTCAATCTGCAAATCCTAAGGAGCCGGATGGACCCTTTAACTTCAGGAACTCCTCTCTGCCAGAGCATCAACCAGGCAGAGAAAAAAAATGCTGACCACCATAAATGCCCCTGGTGTCCTTCTGTCCAGCTGCAAATGCATAATGCGAGTTCCCTTTGGAGATGGAATCACACATAAGACAGCTCCAGAAATCCTGACCAAGGTCCTCCCAGGATACGCCATAACCACCTTGCTAATGGGTTGGATAAACACTGAAATCACGTATCAGCTTTCTCACTAGCTGCTTGCAAAACACCCAGCTAGGTGGGAAACTTGGGCTCCGCAGCTCACCAGGGAGATATCAAGTGCTGAGCAGCACAGAGCTCGTTCCTGATGGTGAATACGAGGAACAGGCACCTTAGGGGACGAAAGGATATCCAGTGACATGCCAAGAACTGGGAGCTCAGCACCTTGTGCTGGTACAGGACTAAGCTCATTGGCTGGGCCGTAGTCCTGGTCTGTTCTGCTGCTACTGAGATGAGCCAGTACTGCTACCAGTACTTTGGTATCTGCCTGAAAATACATTAAAGCCCTTCCTCTTGATGGACACATTTGCAGTATAAATAGTTATGTCCTCTTTATTTCACTCTGAGGTTTAATTAATATATAAATCAAATGCTTATAAAACTCACAAATGCTTGGGAAGATGTAAAATTTAATTAGTTTGCCCACACAACTCCATATGTCAACTGTTAGCTCAATTACTCTTTGCCATGAAATACTGACTGCGCTTCCCCATATTAGTAATTTCCCTCTATCTTGGAGTCATGCTTAATCAACACCCTGAACTCAACACACACACTCGTGTTAAATTAAATATTGAGCACAAGGAGCAAGAGCCTCCTTAATGAAATCACAGCTGGATTTTGCTCAGAAATGAGATGCTCATGCAATACCGGGGCGGGTGATAACCTCCAGGGTGTGGGTCAGGTTATTGCCCTGCTCCAGGTTGTGCTGCTACCAGACCAGCTCGGGAGGTGTACCACCACACTCGTGCTATCATGTTGCAGGCTAGAGGAAATCATGTTGGGGGTTGGACTCAATGATCTCTGGAGGTCCCTTCAACCCCTAAAATTCTGTGAAATACATCTCTGTTCAGGTTTTTTTGGGGGGGATAGGAGAGGAATGGGGCAGGTGCCAGTCAGGGGGGAATGGAGGGGAGGAGGGGACGTTGAAGCACATGCTGGGAAGGGGTAGGCAATAGATACACTGCCATCAGCTCAGGCATACGCAAAGTGCAGGTGTGCAGCAGATAAAGATGGTGACAAGCTACCAGTGTGTATATTAAATACACATTAAAAACACATTTGGGTCAGCCCCAGCCTGGCACCGAGAGTCAGTATGAACAAGCACTACCACTCCATCTATCCCTATCTCAAAATTTTCAAGTGATGGCAAAACGTCAAAATTATCACCTAGAAAAGGGCAACAAACTCACCACCTACCTCCCACCTCCCCATCCCCATCCTTGACACAAGAGATCTGAAAGCCCCTGGGCTCACACACCTCAGGGTTCAGCGGTGTGCTTGCAGTGCCCATGGCTTTCTCTCTGGCCAGGCACGCTGTGGGGTGACTTGGAAGTGACCTTTGCAGGCTGAGATGCAGCACCCAGCATGCTTGGCCGCTCCTGGCACAACAGCTAACCTGCGGCATCACACGGGTTCCTGGCCGGCCTGTCCCACTGAGCCTGGATCCTGCCAACCCATGGGAACAGTGGGGAAGATGTGGCTGTGACTGTGGCACCGTGGCCGATGGGACCATTCGGCAGTGAGGAGATGCTGGTGGCTGGATATGCTGTAACGAGGCTGCGGCAGCCAAGAGGGAACTGGGGAAAAGAGAAAACTGGGGCATTTGCACTAAACCATCTCACTGCCTCCAGGAGAACTCCCTTGGAATAAAGATGTCTCCAACTCTAGAAAATACTTTAAATTAAGCTCTTGTTCTCCCCATTTGTGCCGCTTGCCTGTACATAATTTTCCCATTTGTGCTGTGAATACAGACTATTTATTTTCCCTAAAACTACTTCCTTACTCATTTTGCTGTCAAAAGCTGGTGCAGGAGCAGAGCCTGGCCGTGGCTGCTGTGCGTGAGCCACCAGTGCTGCCTGTCCCCATGGCTTCTGCTCAGAGACATGTACCCCGGGCTTTTACAGTCACAGAAACCTTCCCACCCACTCTCCTCCTCAAGGCAAGGGCCTGATGTCACTAACCCCGTGGGTTGCCCCAAGGTTTGGGTTTTGCTCCCCTCCCTGTAAGAGCTGCAGACCTTGCTGAGATGATGCTGGGAATCCATGAGCCTTGATCCAGCCCTCCCAGTTTACCGTAGATGGTTCAATCTCTCCTAAGCCCATGAGATCAGGCGAGACCCCCATTTCCCTGGGCACCATCTCTAAGAAAATTACAATTTCAGGTGTAAAGCCACTTTGGTGTGGTTGTTGTTAGGTGGTTTTTTTAAGCTGTCCTGAAATAAACAGAGTTGGAACCCAGATGTGAAATAAAATCATTCTCATCCTTTAACTTCTTTCTTCAGGCAATCAGCTTGTTTCTTTAATTCAAATTAGCTCTTCATATTCAAGTCTCATTTTACTTAATCTTCTTTTTCAATTAAATTCAATTGTCTGTGATCTTCTTAACTTCCTCTGCTTCCCTGCATGGCTAATACAGACAAACTTTACATTTGTTCCTTTCACTTTCCCTTTTTTTCTTTCAAGCTGGTGACGTTTTACTTAATTAAACCATCTTCTGGCAGAGACAAGGAGGTAGGAGCCGATCCTGAAGCATGTCCGTGGTGCCCAAACACAAGCAGTGGCTACTAAATCACCACTATTCAGGGGAGATGTATTTTTTCCACTGTCCAGCTGCCTCTACTTGACATCAGGGTGTTCGTGCTCCATGTGTCAGTGATGAAGCTTTCCACCTTTATCAGCCAGTTTTGGGTTAGAGGAGAAGGAGCGTCCCTCTGTTTCTGAGGTACCCCTTCAAAACACAACCTTTATTTCTTTAGCCTTGTAGAGGTATAAAAGCAAGTGTCTCATGGAAAGTGTGGTGTTAACCGTGGGTTACAAGGACCTGGAGACTTCAGATCAAGTCAGAACTCCTGATTTCAAGTGTCCAATGTGCAATGCACTGTGATGCCTGCAATGAAGCTGCAGGAGAGCTCCAAGCTATGCTTTTTTCTTAATGAAGACTGTCAGAGAGCCTTCCCCAGGACACCCAGCACTCCAGACACATGAGCACAGCCCATCACCCCACACTAGGTCCAAACTCGTCCCTCCTGCAAGCCGTGCACCAAATCTGAGGTCCCACCTGGGTTGCTGCTGCCAGACCCTGGCCCTGGTCAGGACCTGAGGAAAATCAGGGCCATTAAACAAAGAGGGAAAGCAGCTGTTCAGCAGGAAGGAGAATCTCCAGGAGAGTTTTGTCCATGGCTGTGAAGCACCCAGGGAGCAGAGAGAGGAGGTGATGCTGGGGTGCCCTTCCCTTTGAGGTGGTGAAGCTACGACCCATCGAGATCACAGCTGGCAGTGGGAAGACTTGGGACAACATTTAGAAAGGGAGAAAGCTGGGAAAGCTGCAGCAGCCAAAAGATAAACATAAATATACAGAAAGGTGGTGTACACTGTCAGCCACATCCTTATCTAACCACTTCTCCAATGCAAGAATGCACAAGGCAGCTGGGAGCACCTGGCCAAGCCCAGCAGCCACCAGGCCATGCATCTGCAGGGAAGATGCTCCGGCAGGATTTGCTCTGTTATTGCATTAGGGGTGTTTTGCTGCTTTTAGGCTGTAGCAAAGCCTGGCTGTTTCACCATACATGTCATCACGATGCCTTCAGCGCTTCTGGAAAGGTTACAGGAACCAGAGGACTGGTGATCAGGTGAGAAATTCAGTTTCCGACGCCTTTTTTAAATACTAATAAATGCTCAGCCTCTCTGGCTATGCTAAAAAGCTAGAAACAGACCCCAAGTGTATTCCAAAGGCGGAAAGACCAGAAGGCAAGGAAAAAAAGAGGCCCCAAATTTTATTATTTTGTATAATTGGAGAGCAGACGCCGTCTGTAGCACGCTGCCACTGGGGACTCCGGATTTCTAATAAGAAATCCATGGGGAATTAGACATCGTTTCAGCAGTGTTGTGGATGATTTACAGGGATGCACCTGGAGCCAGAATCCATGCCCCAAGTCGTCGTACCTCGCTGAAAGCAAAAAATGTAGGTGGTGTTTGTAAATCCCTGCAAAAACTGGGTCTGCAGTGGAAACAGCCACAGTCCCTTAATTATAGCAGCGCTTGTGGGAGCTGCGATAATTAGGAGTTTCTGGTGTTCTGGAAATCAAAGTCGTTTCTATTCTCTTTTTTTTTAATTAATTCAGGCTTTTATCTATGAAAGGAGGAGATGAATTAAGGTTCTGCTCTGGGCAAAGTGCAATGATGTTAGTGGAATCTTTGGCAGGGTGAAGCCAGTGGACCCCTGGATTTGGGTGATGTTCCTCATGCGGCAGCATCCCTGGCCTCCGGTTCTTGGTGTTTCTGAAAAATGAAGGGGGAAAAAAAGAGGAGGGAGACGTGCCCCAAGCAGGACTCGCCACATCACACACATATCACAGGGCCCTGCTGCACGGGGACATGTGTCCGTGTATCCATAGCAGAGGACAGACAGCCTGCCAGCGGGAATTCATGCGCGGCAGATAACAGACACCCAGCGCTATCACCTCCCCACACTGGAAAGGGTGAGTCCAGCTGCATAAAAATCATAGGATTGGTATAAAATCATGATTCTTTTGTGTGTTTGAAGAAGATGAATGTTAGGGATCCTTTTTAGTTCACCCCAGAGTGGTTGTTTTGGGGACTTTTTTTTTTTTTCTAGCAAGCCCCTAAGGACAGGAAATCACACTGAAAACCCACATGACCGTTAGAAGATGACGACAGCAGCATGGGAGTTGTGGTAAAATCATGAGATATGACCAAAGCGGGTGCCTTCATGGTGAGAAATCACAAATGCATGGAGAGCAGAGAGGAGTTTTGAGCTGTAAATAAAGCCTCCAGCTGATGGGACAACCGCAGTGCTGGAAACAGGAGCATCTGCCACCCACCAGAGCTGAAGGCAACAGCTCTAGCTAGTATATTGCAATTAAACCACACACACAGCTAATTAATCAAATCCATCCCTGACGATGTTATCAAGGAGCTGCCTAGAAATGATCCTTTATGGCAAAGTCTATTTATAGATCAAAGAAATACAGACCCATCCTGGACAAGCTGTGCTCCAGTTTGGGGCATGCCCATGCCTCATCATTTCCCATGCTGCAGATTCCCAAACCGCAGGCTCAGCAGTAGAGCTGTGCCCCAGAGAAGCTTTGTGTTGGATTAAACTGTTCTCCCAGGAAAAAAAAACAACCCAAACCCTGCATTTCAACATCCACCTCGTTTCACTTTTGGTCTGTTTCTCCTTTTCCTACTAGATGGCGCCTGCATGACAGGCAGCGATGAGCTCCGGCAGCGCCAGCGAGCAGCATCTCTACCAGGTCTCCTCCGTGAAGGGCTGATAAATGACATTTTTCTCCGAAAAGCCAGGCAGCTGCAGAACCGATAATCTGCCGGGAGCTGATTAGCAGCGTGGAGCCGTTTGCTGGCGGCGCCACATTAACTCTGCTTTCCCACCGACTTCCCTGGGGGATGCTGCTGGACCACCCCTGGGCAGTGGGGGGCACAGGGCCCCGCCAGACACAGAACTTAGGGTACTCTGGGTGTGTGTAAACCATGTATGGACACTTCCAGCCTGAGCATCCTCCGGAGCATCCTGGCAGGATGCTCAGGCTGAACGGGTGTGGGTGTGGACCCCCATCGACTTTTAGCACTCTACAGCCCCTGGATGGGAGAAGGGTGGAGGGGTTAGGGCACATCCCTCCCCACCTGTGAGGTGGGGGCCTGTAACCTGCCTGCAAGCCTCTCCTCTCTGCCTGCTCCCTCCTTGCAGCAATATGAGGATACAGCCAGGTCTGCCCCAGTGCTGTTGGGATTCAGCATCACCCCTGAAGCAGAGCTGAGGGAAAACATGAGCTCCTACTTCTTCACTCAACATTGTTTTTCCAGCTCCAGCTTCACAGAGCCATCACAGCTCCCCCAGCCCCTTTTTGCAGCCCCCTAGCTCATTCCCCCCGCACGTGCTCTCTGTTTCACAACCACACCGAACTCATTCCTGGCCTCCACTCGCTGGCAATAATTAACCACAGGTTATCAATTCCACCTCCACCTGCACTGTACATGCACCTTTCCAGCCTCCCGGCTCCTTTCTGGGCTCGGTGGTTTCAGCACCACTGGGCCAAGTGCCAGTCGGAGCTTTGTGCTGGGAAACCCGCATGACGCTACTGCTGTGCTCGTAACCCCATTTCCCAACTCAAACAGTATCACTGAACCCCAGGAGAGCAGCTTCCAGCCCAAAATGCAGCTCTGGTAAGGCTGGAGAGGACATACATCTACCAACCGCCCTGTCAGACAGGTTTGGTTTGCAAACTGTAAGTTTGGGACTTGCTATCCCTGGATTTCAGGGGACAGCAGAGCCATTCCCTCGCTGTGACATTGCAGCTGGCAGGGTGGGACAGTTCCCTAGCTCTGCTTTTGTCAAGGTATTTGCTCAGGTGTCAGCCTCTGGTGCATGCCAGCCTTGGTTTCAGCAGGTACACCTCGGTGATGCACCCGAGAGAGGAGGGGGTTGGGGACCACCACCTCGGTTTCTGGCTATGAAGTGAAGCCTGGGCATGTTCTGGGACAAGGCAGGGCCATCCACGTGTGGAGCAGGAGGCAAGCTGGCCCAGTACACCCATCCAAGCAGCCACCTCAGATGCCTCAAGCATCCCAGAGAGAGTCCCGGGACACAACATGAGAGGTGGGAGCTCCGCACGGCTCCCTGCCTGGCAGCCAGGAGCTGCTGAGGTTCATCTGCTCACCCGTGCCACGCTGTGCTGGCACATGGGCACCGGCAGAGCCTGCCAGCCCCAGCCCTGAGCAGATCCAAAGCAACTGCCCACACCCACAGGGACGGAAGGAAGGGAAGGAGGAGGTACAGGTGGCACAGTGGCTGACAGGGGCACGGCCAGCTGGGCACAGGGACACAGATGGTGCTGCCAGAGAGCTGTGGCTCCGACCACCATGTGATGGACCAGGAAAGATGATTGCTGGGTGAAGAAGGATCCAGCTGACATAGGGAAAACCCTTGCTTAGGACCAGCAAGGAGAAAGGGGGGAAAAACTAGATAAACATGCAGAAGCACTGGTCAAGTCCAGCATGAGCCCAGCACGTTGAGTATTTCTGGGCAGGAGAGAGATGAAGCGACCCTTCAAGCAAGCCGCCTGATGCATGCCTGCATCAGGTCACCTCAGGTCACCTCAGAATCATGGTTCCCGAGGGCATTTCTTGAGCAACCAATGAAACCAGTCAAGGACTGGCTTTAGCTACCCACTGAGATGGCTGCAGGACTCAAATCATCCAGCCTGGAGAGGGCTGGCCAGGGGTCTGAGGAAAGAGAGACAGGTATAAAATGGGTCTTCATTTTGACAGGTATAAAATGGGCCTTCATTTTGAAGTGCATCTTTGTGACATAAAGATGGTAAAGGAGAGGATATTTTGGTGAAAATCATGGCAGAAAAAGTCCTCCAAAGTTTTCTATTCCTAAAAAAGGAAGTGAAACCTTAAAAAAAAAAATAAAAATTTCAGTGCTTCAGGATGAAGAAACCCCAGAAGGTGGGTCATTTCCAAGGAAATGATCCTAAACCCATAACAGCAGCCTTGCCCTGTGAAAGGAAGAGGTACAGAGGGAGACCGACATGGTGCAACCACAGCTTTACAGAGAACTAAAAGATCAAAGAGGAATCGTGTAAGATGAATGGCAATGACCAAGCCAAACAGGGCAATAACTATGGGTTCTACACATAAATTAAAAGGCAAAATTTGTCCTTCACATGATGTGGGAGTGCAGGTTAACAAGACACAGAAAGCACAGGAATGCTCCATGCTTTCTTCAGTCTCTACAAAGGGCTGTCTGTGGCATATTAATTATCAGTAAGATATGCATGGGTGGGCAGGGGCCACAACCAGGAAGAAGGTGGTATGGATGGACTTCACAGAGGCGTGATGAAGTACAGCTTCACCTAACCATGCCAGTGTTTTTTCTCGCCTCCCCAGTATTCCCCAATACCCAGAGAACTCACAGCATTGTGGTTGGCATCTTACACATCCCCAGTCTCTGAAGCTTTCTCTCATCCCAGGTCCAGCCGCTAGCAGCCACCAATGCAAGCCTTCCCCTGTGATCCCACATCTTTGCTGCAGCCTCCCCGTATCAGCAGGTTTGTGCATCTCTCACCCCACAAATGTGAGAGTAAACAGTGGTGGGAACCCCTCAAGCCGGGATGGCCCTGGCTGGAAGCCAGCCCCATTCACAGACAGAACACAGGCAGGAGAAGGGGGACATCCTCGGAGGACAGCAGTGACAGTGGGCTGACATGGTTAAAATCAGGGCTTGCCCAGGAGACAGGGAAGAAGTTGGACTCGTTTCCTACCAGGAAAACACACCCCACGTGCAAGGAGGGCACAGAGGGGACGTCAAACGGCACAGACCAGGAGATTAGGAAAACCCTCCTAACTACAGAGCGGGGCAGGACGTCAGGCTGCAGTTCCCTCTGCGCAGGCTTCGAAGTCAGATCACACCAGCATCTTCCCAGCTACGCCAGAGTCCAGGGATGGATGAGAGAATCCCTCCGGGTCCCTCCCCTCCGTGCTCCTCTACTGATTGAGTGAGCCAGAGCTCCAGAGGGATACTTTTTTTCCTTTTTCTTTCTTTTTTCCTTTTAAATCCCTGTGGGTTTGACCCAGTATTTTCGCCCGGAGACACTTCTTTTAGTGCCAGCTCCGGGCAGCCCAACAGCACGCTACCGCCGGCCCCTGGCAGCGGGTCCGAGCGGCCGTGCGAGGGGTGGTGGTTACAACAGGCCAACTCTCTCCCGGTGCGGGGGTAAGAACCATTATCAGCTCCGCACCCCCTGGCACCGCTTCCCGCAGCAAGTGCACGGCCCCTGATAGCAGGGCGAGCGGCGCACCGAGCCGCACCCTCCCGTTAAGACGAAATACCGCCCGGCTGCGAAACGCGCTTGTACATAGAGAATGAAGGTCTGCCTCCCGCTGCTAATGGGCCCCGCGTCCTGACCGTACCGATGCCCCGCCGTCCGTGTGCGTCTAACCGCGGCACGGCTGCTGCGCCGCCCGGATGGGCGCTGCGGGGTCCGGGCCGGGGCCAGAGGGCTTAACCGGGCCCGCAGCCTCCCCTCCTCTCCCTCCCCCGGGCCGGGCAGTGCTGGGCCAGGCAGCGAGCCGTGTGTGCCGTGCCGTGCCGAGCCGTGCCGGGCCGCGCTGTGCCGGACCGTTCCGGGCCACGCCGGGCCACGCCGTACCGGGCCGTGCGGAGCGGAGCGGCGCGGCCGCCGGCGGGCACATGGGCGGGGGGCGGAGCCCGCCGCCTGACATCGCCGCCCCCGCTCACCGCTACCGGACGGCTCCGCTCGCCCTCCCGCCGCCGCGCAGAGGTGAGCACCGCGGGGAGACGGGCGCAGCGGGATTCGCCCTTGCGGGGAGAAAGGGAAGGAAGGAGGGGGGCTGCCCAACGACCGGGGCCCGGCGGCGGGGCTCGAACCGGCAGTACCGGGGCCGCGCCGGGTGTTCAGCGCAAGGCGGGGGTGTCGCGGCGCGGCTCGGCGCGGCAGGGAGGTGCCGCAGGGGGTGTCCCCGCCCGGGGTGACTGTCTCGTGTCCGCGGGGCCTCCCTCGTCCCGGGGCTCCGTCCCGCCAGCACCCACCCCGGCCCGGGGAGCCCGGCGGCGGGGCTGGGGAGCGGGGGCCGGGGTCCCAGGGCTCGGGTAGGGGGATGCGGGACGGCGGCAGGAGCGTCCCCCGGGACGGTCTGTGTTGAGGCCGCCTCGGTGCGAGCGTTGGGTTTGGGGCTGGGGCCAGGTCCTAGACAGAAATTTCGGAGGGGGCAGGTGTGTCCCAAATCCGGTGGGGGGAAGGGGGTGTCACTCGGAAGAGGCCGGTGGGCTGCTCGTCCACAGCAGCGCTGCGATGAGGGGTGTCTGCTCGGAAGTGCTTTCCCGCGGCCGTCGGACACGTCCGTGCAGGTCCGGGAAACTCCCTGGCACCGGGCACGAACCTGCCTGCAACCGGGCAGTTTCGGCTCTTCCCAGCAGACTCGCGGTTTGATGCTCCGGAGCGCCGTGGGATGGCGAGGTACAGACGGGTCACAGCTCGGGCTGTGCACCTCAGAGAAGCCCAGTTCGCGCTTCGGTTCCGAGGTTTTATTCTCATCTCTCCAGATGCTTTGCGGGGCTTCTTCCTGCAAGGGGGAAACCAGCACCAGGATTTAAAAAATCTTGGGAAAAATCTTGGCTGGGGCCCATGGTCCCTCAGAGGCGAGCAGGGAATGGTGGTGTGGTTTCTGTACTGATACAGGAGCTTGGAAAAGGTACACGGGTTGGATGCGCTATGGGGGGCACGCAGCATTCGATCCATGCCGGAGCCATGAAGGATGAAAGCAGTGAAGGAACTGGAGAGGTGACTTTGTAGTAGGACCATCCCGCAGGTGACATGACCTGTTGTGGGACTGTCCCTGTCCTGTGACCCTTGGCTAGGGTGTGAGCTCTGCCAGGGGAGTATGTGAGGCCACGGTGACCCCTTTGCTGAACAACGTGGGGCTTGAAGGAGCGGTTGTGTTCATAATGCCAGCACCCCACTGAGCAGAGAGGAGAACGGATGGGTGCTGAGGACCTCACATCATTTCCCTTGGTATATTATACTTGTCCAGCATACATGGGTCTCACTAAGTCGTTGGGGCCCTTGGGGGATGTCATGCTGTGCACCCCTGCACACATGCACTGAACTTCTCTCATCCCAGAGAAGTTACCATTGTATACTATAAATGCACAGAAAAATGCCTTCTGAGGCATGAAACCAGAATTGAGAGACAGCAGGGGAGGAGGAAGGCCATCGCCTCCAGCATCAATACTCTGTGGGCTGAGGAGATGGAGGACTAACGAGATTTAAATACTATAGCAAGCTTAATTTTTTCTTGTCTTTTAAAATCACATTTGCCATGAAACAAACGTACAAGATCACATAGTCACTGCACATATTTGATTTCCTCCATAATTGTAAAGAAGAACATGTTGATGACTCAACAAGTCTTTGTTTTCTTTTTTAAAAAAAAAAAACACCAAACCCCAGGGGGACAAAAAACATTTTGAAAGCACAATTTTATTTTTTTTTTTACTTTGCTTTTTGTTTCTGGTTTATTTTGCTTTTTTTTTTCTTTGTTAGGAAGCATGCTTTGACTTTGGCCTTGTAACTTCACACCCATAAATAGAAGCAGGCTTAGATTTAGGGGAAACACATTATTTCCGATGGTGGGAGAAGTAGGCCAGCCATGCCGGCTCTCTCCAGAGGTGGGGAAGGCACTGCCAGCTGTGGCAAGAGATGTGACATACCAAGAATTAAAACCTGTTACCTGTAACTCTACCATTGCTGAGCCCAATCAACTTTGCTGCCAACCCCATGGCGGAGGAAAATGCTAATTATCTCCAAATTTTAACTTACTGCTGCTTCATAGGGTAGTTTTCCCTGCAGCCCTATGGTGGATTAAGCAGCTTCCCATCTTTATCTAAATTTAAGTGAAATGTAGCTTCATGGAAAGGATAAAGCAGTTTGAAAGCATGTCAGGGACGTGGGAGCTTACGTCCCATTTCCAAAAGCTCATAGGTTCTTCGGGGCCTGGGTCACTTGGATATTTTGAAAATTCTTCCAAGGGTTTAAGGAACTGAGACAGAAATTCCTCCTATCCTTTTTTTTTTTCCAAGCCCTCAGGTTTTCAGCGAGTCTCTCCAAAGCATTGATTGTGGTCACATGTGCCTGTGTGTTTCCATTGAGCTTGCATGAGTACACCACTGTAGGCTTTGGAAAACATGTCCTAAGAGCTCCCTGTGGACTGTAGGCTTCAGGAACCAGGGTCTGTAGATACCAACACACTTCAGGTACTGGGAATAAAGTAACTTGTCACCATAAGGGTGTGCTTGCCAAAGGTGGGCACAGAGGATGGTGCTGCAGCAGAGCTGGCTTTAAGAAACATATTAAAGCCCCTCAAAGAAGGGTCCCAGATGGGCAGAACTGACCAGGCAGGCAGCATCAGTTCCCTCTTGGCATGGGATGGCTCTCCTGAGTGGTGATGAAATGTGTGGTGTTGGCACTTGTCCAGTACACATGGGTCTCACGAAGTCGTTGGGGCCCTTGGGGGATGGCCTGCTGTGCACCCTTGCCCACATGCACTAAACTTCATTCCAGAGAAGGTACCATTGGATTGGTGCCAGTTCTCCTGCTGCTGTATGACGAGGTGTTCTCCTTCCCAGACACCTCTCCTGCTCATCACAGCTGCTCAGCAGAGCAGGTATGTCCATGGCATGTCTCAAACATGGCCCAAAAGCAAGCACTATATTCACAAGGCAGCACGATCACCACAGTCATCGCCCTTCTGTAGTCTTTTCCCAGTGATGCCACCTGCTACCTTCTCTTGCTTTTCCTCCAGCTCCTGCCAGGTTGATAACACTCCCTCTTCTTCCTCCTCTTCTGTTGGTCTCATCACCTTCTTGAAGGAGTGAAGAGAAGTAGAAATATAAAATAGATGGCCTGAACAGGGCACACACAGGAGGACATTAGCAGCACTGTGTCCCTCAACAGAAGGCAGCAGGAGAATTCACCTCCCTGGGCTGACCAATGAGAGAGAGCACTGTGCTACCTGGGCGGTGAGACCTGGCTCTGCTCTCTGGGATATCACAACAAAGGCATGTTTCTACTGGACACAGGCAAACAGCCAGGGGCAGGAAGGAGAAGGCAGAGTGTTGGGGGGTCCTGGCACCTCAGGGCAGTCCGTTGACTTTTGGTTGGTGGAGAGTACCTCTCTCTCACCCATCTCCCACCCCCTGCAGCCCTGACCAGGGCCACCAGGTCAGCTGGTTGCGTTTGCCCTGTCTCCCCCTGGTATCTTCCCAGGAGCTGCTGGAAAGGCAGATGAGGCCCTACAGCAGCTTCCTTGCCTTTCCCGGGCAAAACACCCTGTTTCCATGGCTTTACACATTCAGGGCTGGCCCAGAGCTACCTCTGTGCACTGTGTGCTATGCTGGGCTCCAAGGGAGGAGGCAAGAGATCAGCAGGAGCCAGGTTCAATCCATGCCATCGGCTGTATCTTCCCTCCGCCCCAGCCTGCCTTCCAGACCATCTCCCCTCAGCGTGGTCCTGTGCATCCTCTGAGTCTCTGTGAGAAGCAGAATCAGAAGGGTGAGGGAGCACTGCTGATCTTGGAGACCCTTCTAACAGGCCCTGCAGCACAGGAATCGCCAATCCAAACATTTTCCTGAGCACACAGCACAATTCCTGTGCGTCTTTCCTGGAAAGACATAAAGAGGTTTTAAAGAGCTGGGGCCTGCCAGCTCCCTGCGGTGACCACTGAAGTTCACCGTCTCCAAAGCCCTCAAGCTCCCAGCAGAACAGCACATGCTGCCCAGAGAAGAGCAGAAGAGATGTTTCCCGGCTAGGTTCAGGCAAGAGCACCTCCTCCCATCGTGTCTGGCCGTAGGGCATTATTAGATCTACCTGAGAAGCTTCCGTAATCTGGGTTTCTTGGCTGCTTCCCTGCTCTCCCCACACTTCGGGAGGGGAGGGCTCAGAAATGGGTGAGTCACTGTGAGACGGTCATTAATTTGGTAAGAGCAGCAAGCAAATTAAGACCCCAAGAGAAAGCAAGAGAAGCCATGGAGGACTTCAGTATGGCCCCAGAGTTGTTGTAAACCATCTCTTTATGCCACTTAAAAACTATGAGATGCGCTATAAGCAAGGAAAACAGCCTTTTTATCCAGAGCCACATCAGGCGGATAAAGTCATGGGTGCTGTGTCAGCATCAGCACTGCACTACCAAACCTTGTCTTGCTTCAGGCCTGTGCTCTCCGTGGTCATACAATGAAATCTCTGGGTTTTCCAGACTTTCAGTTTCCCATTTTGCAAGATCTTTTAGCAGAAAAGCAGAGGAGACTCCTCAGACAAGGGCTTTGCTGCAGAGAAGTAGCAACTGCAAAGAGGGCCCTTGCCTTTGGGGGCATATTTGGGAGGGGAGAGTTTGGGGCTACCTCTGGCAGACTGTATTGGTAACTGTCCTTAAAAGCACCTAGTTTTGATGTGAAGAGCAAGCCAAAAGTTCATTTTCCAGTTGCATATTGTAGGTGGGTGATTTTTCTGCTCAGCGTTAATGTTGCCCACACTTAACCTTAGTAAGGGAAATTGTCCCTGGGAAGGGACCACAGGCTGATGGAAAACTGTAGCCAAAATATCAGAACTTGTGTGGGAAAAAGACACAATTTTGCACGGGTGGGGAATTCTGGTAGTCTTTTCTCCCCCACTTTCCCCTGTTTTGAAAGATATTTTTGAATTTTGGTCGCTGTGAAGAACATCCTGTGGTCAAGGATATGCCTTTGGCTTCATCGCTGGCTTCCAAAAACAACCACCTCAGTAATTATCCATGTGTAAACCAGGGGGTGTACTGAGTGGGGAGGGTCAGTGCCTGTCAGCCTGTGTTTTCATTAGCGGGTGATGGAGTCAGGAGGCACGTACTGAATTTGTCGGTGACACTGAGAGGAGGGCGGCTGGAAACGTTCTAGAGGACAGATTAAGAACTGAGGATGGTGACAAATTGGAGAATGGTCTAAAAAAACAAGGCACGTGCTGTGTGGTAGGACCGACTGACCATGTGGACACCAGGTGAGCGACCGACCAGGCAGAGGCTGTGGGGAGCCAAAGGACAGGGTGATGGGCACCGTGGCCCTGAGTCAACAGGGTCACACGGTTGTGCAAAGGCAAACAGCACGCTAGGATGAAGAAAGAGAAGTGGCACATTGGGAAAGCAGCGTCTCTGTTCCGGCTGGTGCATTTTACAGGCCCAATTGGACACTGCAGTTCTGGGCATCCTCCAAGAACAATGCAAGCGAGGAAGAGAGGCTGAGTTGTCAGGCACCCAGCTAACAGAAGCTCTGAGGAAAGGGTTGGGTTTCACTCAGGCAGGACAAGCCAAAGGGAGCCATGAAATGCATCCTTGAGGTGCAGAATGTGTCTGCAGAGGATGGGGGCAAATCATTTGTCGTTCCTTTGGGGGCAGGAGGGGAAGCAGTGAGGTTAATTGGATCTGGAGATAGAAGGGAGAAAGCTGGGCTTTGCAGGAGCTCATAAAGTGGTTTTAACAGATAAACCCCTGATAAATGAGATAATCAGATAAACACATGCCCTAGGGCAGGGATGAGACCTGCTAAGGGACAGTGGACTGGGGTGGAGAGCAGTGGCAGGGGGACATGTAGCATCCCCAGGAGCCTGCGGCAGGTAGAGGAGTCCACAGCAGCCCTGCAGCTCCCACAGCAGGTCTGGGGGCACAGCAGCCCCACAGCAGGTCTGTCCCCACCCACCGTATCGCAGGGGACAGCCTCAGCACCCAGTGATGCCCACTCGAGGCAGGACCATCTCCACCAGGGCAGGACACTGTCCCACCTCCCCACCCCCGTGGTAGAGGCATGGGGTGAACAGCCCTCTTCTTGTCCCCTGGCAGTGGGGGGAGACCAGGCTCCCAGCGCTTCCTCATTCTTCTGGCTGGGCTGGCATCCCAGGCAGGTTTGCAACTGTGCCAGTTCCTGGTTTGCACTGCTGGGGAGTTAACTCTGCTTTGAAAGGAGAAAGAGGAAAGAGGCAGCAAGCCTGGTTCCTCCCCACACCCTGCTTTCCCTCACTGCAGAACTGAGGAGTTATTTCCAGTCAGCCCGGGCAGGACTGCAAGGTCTCCTCAAAAGTGCACCAGAGCTGGGGCCAGAACAGCTTTGGATAAGCCCTTTTCTTACTGAAATCTGTACCAGTCCCAACAGGTACACACAGTGCTCACTGTGCTGCTCAGAGGAACACTCGGGGTGTGGGGATAAGATTTAAATATTTTATTTTCCCTGGAAACAAATTGGCTGTAGAAAAAAAATGAGAAAAGAGCGTTTCTGCTCACATCAAGACCTGAATGGAGACTTTAGGCTCTGAATGCTCCTCTCCAGCTGGTACTTCCTGAGGGTTAACACGTCAGGAGATGCGGGTGGACATGGCACAGAGCACAGGGCTCTGCAAACAGAAACTTTAGGGCTTTGATTTCATGGTTCAAAGGTCCCTCCATGCAGACTGGAAGTCTCCTGGGGGCAGGACGCACTGTGTGTGTGTTTGTGGCTCCATGTTCTGAAGGGACCAACCCAGCACAGAAAACGGGACGTTCCTGTGCCATGAGTTGACCAAGGGTTCTGCTACATCAGTCAGTTGGTTCCTCCTGCGGTTTGCCAGCCTTTCAACCCATGTGCTCGTTAAGGGAGGCAGATAATAATCATGTGCTTTATCTCAAATAACTCCCAGCACAAAAGCTGAAGCACAAAGGAGGCTCTGTAATTACCTGCGCTGGACTGAATCCACAACACTCAAGACTGTTGTAGTTGGTCTAAACAAAACCTGACCTCAGGGAAGACACTGAAGTGCTTGTTTTTGCTGAGGTACCACTGGCGTTCACTCCTTGTGTGAGGCTGAGCCCAGAAATGAGCTTTTCTCCAAACAAGAACCAGTGTGGTTGGAGCAGGCAGGACCATTCCTTATGGGATTTCTGCCATGTTTGTCAGCACAGTGTGACCCAGGGATACATTTAAGACATTGCTTTTTCTATTAGAGTAATTGCCAAACTAAGTCGGATTTTATCTGATAAATCTGAATACTGAGGCAGTGAAATGGGCCTTGATTTATTTTTGGTTTTGGCCAGAACTGAAGTGACGCTCATGCTAGACCACAGGCCCGTCCTTCTTCAGGGTTTGCAACTCAAACACAGCCAGACAGCGAGTTAGAGGAACTGGCTAGGCTATCCCCCTGCACCAGAGTACGTGAAAGGGGCCCAAAAAGATGGTCTTGTTGTTAAAGACGTGGTCAAGAATATCAGGGTCTTCCCAGGCAAACTTGCCAGAGTTCGGTTATCGGTAGTATCTCTGTCCCCCGTGTCTGCCGCAAGAGGATAACTACTGAGCCAGCTCCCCGTCAGCCCTGGGGGTGATCTGCTCAGCAGATTGTCCCTGCTGTGAGCTCAGAGACACCTGGAAGGGCTTCTGCAGCCCAGCTCTATCCAGAACGGCTGCCCTGCTGCAAAACCTGAGCGAGGCTGCTCGATGTGGGTGGAGAGGCAGAAAAACCTTGTTTGCCTGGCGCTGAGCCTAAGCTAACAGGCTCTGCCAAGCCTCAGGTGCAAAATACATTGAATTATCCGTGTTTTCTTCTGTGAGAGCCCCTCCCTCCCTCTGCCTGGGCAACAGAGATTTGACTGCTTCATTTCACCCAGCTTTGGTCTGTCCGATCCCATTCTCTGGGACAGGAGTGGCCTTCTGGCCGGTTTTGGTAGGGTGCCTGGCAGAGGGGAGCTCCCCGTCTCGCTCCTTGCCCATCACTGCCACTGTCCCACGGATAATGGCAGCAGTTACAGTGCAGGCGACAAACGCAGAAATAAGTGTGACAGAGCCAGATACAGCATCCCCATGCAGGGATACAAGGGTGTCATTAATAGTCCGTCTAAAGAGCAGCTTTACATTGTATTAGATATTTTAATTAGGGAACTGCTTCCCGGTTTAGGATTGAAGCTAGTTTACTTTCACTGGGCTGGGCTTTAAATCATCTTGTAGCTTCCTCAGTAAGACACCGATCTCCTTGCCTGGTATGTGCTGTAACTCAGTGGGGGTGAGGGTTCTTGATGGGAAAGATCAATAGATGAGGTTTAACGAAGGCTGTGGCCTGCTAAAGACTTGTCTGAGCGCTGCAGCGCTCGCGGTGCTCTCAGCTGCCTCCATCTCTGAGTGACTCGGCAGCATCCTGGCCTGGCACTGACTTTGAGTGGGTTGAAGATGGTAAGTCAGAGGAGGGGGTGTTTGCATGCTCTGCAGAGGTACAGAAGTGAAAAAGCCTGATGCCTAGTCAGACTCACCGTTTCCAGGCATCTGTTAGGCAGAGACCATGGTGTTTGTCTTGGTGAGATGGTTTTACAGTGAAAGAGGGACCTTCTCCCCCTCCTTTTGAGGGGGATTTCAGCACGGGGCAGTGATGGCAACACAACCTGCGGTGGCAGACAGCAGCCAGTGGCAGGGACCGAGCTGCCCTCCCACCAAGGGCTGTGCAGCAGGGCCATGTCCTGCTCCAAACCTCAGGCTGTTGAAGTACAACCGAAATAATCACACCAAAATCTACAGAAAACATTCTGAGGCTTCTTCCTTTCAAACTATCCTGCTGACTTCAAAGGCCACTTAATTCTGTCTTCCTTTTTAATCAAAATAAGCGGAGACAGCAAAGCTGTTTATCTCCAAACATTGCTAACATCTCTCTACGTGCTCGTGGCAGTTACAGGACAGAGAAAACACACTACAAGACAATTTGCTTGCAGCAAAATTTGCATCCCCGCACAAGCAGAGAGCAAGAGCTTTTGAGGTGCTTTAGACTGATTATTAAATGAGTCTGCAGGCAACCACCGGTTTGACATGCTGAAAGTTGATTTCTCTCCCCTTGGCTGAGAACCAGGGATGTGTCTCTCTATTTTGGGATAATATTTTGTGTGTACAGGTGGTGGAAAAGGAGGGGGGTGGTCGGAAAGAAAGCTCGTTAGGCTGAACAATAGCGTCAGCTGGAGAACAAATAGTTCTGTCCACAAATAAATTTAGATGGAGCAAGAAGGTTTCTGAAAGAGCAAAGCAGTCAGCTTCTGAGAAAGCACCTGATGGGAAGGGGCCAGAAAGAATTAAACCCAACATCTTTTCAGATGGAGCTGCTTTGCTTTACATTAGGGGTTTTGCAGTAGGGCTGGCTGTGGACGAAGACGACTGGTCTGTCTGTACTGCACTCCAGCATTCCTCTTGACAGAGCTCCACTTGTCAGGTTGTGCTTGACCTCAAGAAACCCCAGGCATTCCCTTCTCCCTCCTCCCCGATGTGCTTTTCCAAGCTGACAGCCATTGTCATCTCTCTCACTCTTTCTCCATGTCCCTCTTCTTGTTTCATGCTCTCTTTGCTCTGCAGATTCATATGGTGCTGTAGTAGCATTTTCAGTGGTGGTGTGGATGCCTTTCCCAGTAATTCCTGGATGAAACATCATAGTGGCTGTGGTTCACATGGAATATACCTAAGGCAGCAGTGTGGCATGGGGAGCAGCCTGGGGTAGCCCTGCTGATGCAGCCAGCACCACCAAATCAGTCTTGCAGCACATGAACAGAGCAGGAGCAGAAACCTGCAGAGCGAAGTGTGAGTCAATCTGAGTTTACCAGGACTCTCTTACCCAAAGTATGAAAGAAACTCTATGTGATAGGTGGGGAGCGGAGGAAAGGTGTCATTAAAGTCATCACACCTTTCTTTGGCAGTTGTTTACTCCTGAGAGCACTTTCAAGAAAACATCTCTTTGGTCTCTGGGATGGTGTGAGGCAAGGAGAGCAGAGAGACCTCTGACATAGAGTGGTACTCTCACCATAGCCGTGACTTTCCTTTAATCCAGAAAAGTGAGTTATAGTTTCAAGGTGTTTCATGGGCTGGACTGTGAGACCATGGTGGCTCTGTGAGAGATCTTCTCCCCCAGTAACTCAGGCTGTGTTTGATGCGTGTCTGTCAGGGCGAACTGAGCTGGTAGTTTCAGAGTACTTTGACCTTCAGATCTTTTATTTCTGGGTGGTTTGGACAAATTTAGAGCTCATTAAAAGTATATATTTAGTTGGGGGGGGGAGGGTTATGCCTATAGGCAGCACATGGGCATATGTCAGTCATGAATTTTGGTGCTCAGGCACTGAGATACGCAGATTCTTCAGAGTAAAGATTGACTGTCCTAAATGATCATCATTTCTCAGTGCTCACTCCCTTTCCCGAATCACTTACAAGCTTGATGAACAACACAGAGCCTCAGGAGAATCCCTTGATAACCTGTTCCCATTATGAAAATTCTTTATTTTCTCTTACCCTTTGTTTCCCATGGGTAGCTATTCATGCAGAAGCTTCCTTCCCCCTTTGCACCACTTCTGTGCCAATCCCAGAAAAGCCTTGGGTGGATGAAGGACATTTCCAAAAAGCCAATGAAAAACACAGCCTGCGCCAGGGACCAGGTCACCCCATCAGAGTGGTCACCTTCACTTTGAAGGAACTTGACTAGCTACAAGGCAAGACCATGCTCTGCCAAAACCAGGTTGTCTCAGTCCCCAGTATGTCAGGAGTTTGTTAATAATGGCCTTTATTGTATTCTCTACCAGTGGGCCCAATGCCAAAGGCAGATGTCTTGGTGTGTATGTTCCCTGGGCCACCTCCTGAGCACATTAAAAACCTGCCTTTAAGGAGTTTGCCGTGCCTTAAAGGTAAATTTGCCATTCCTTAAGGGCAAGTTTGCCATTCCTTAAGCCAAGGGACACTTTTCATGCCTGATTTTCATCTGTCCTCCAGAGCTGGCTGATGTGCTGCCCCTGCATTTATTGATCTGCTTAAAACCTCTCCGTGGCCTCAATATCTAATCTGTTACGGAGAGCAGAGTGTTACAGGGCAAAATTCATTAACGTTTGTAAAGCTCATCAAGATCTTTCATAAGCAAATCCCATCATGTTTTAATATATTTTTTAAATGTCACGAGTAAGTTCTCATTACTCATTGAAGAGCTGAAGCAAACAGTGCTCGCCAGACCCAAATATTGGAACAGACAAGGGCTGCAGCTCTTCACTTACCACTTCCAATTCAGCATAAACTCCCTGCCTTGATTCTGCCCCCAGATCAGAAGCCACACACCAGCCCCCCAGCTCTCCCAAATGTGGGCTCAGGGATCCCCATGAACCCCTGGCCCCAAGCTTTTGAGAAGATGCCTGTTGTCTCCATGGGGCTTGGAAGGCTGCTAGTCCTGGTCACTGTTAGGATTGGGCTGGCAGCACGAAGAACAGCAAAGGATGGATGACAGCAGCCTGGTCTTGGGTCACACAAACACAGGAAACCTCCCTGAAACTCTTTGCCTCCAACCCAGTGTGGTGTTTTGTCCCCCTCCAATGGTGCTTGTACATCACTGCGCATTTGCTGGCAGGTTTAGATTGTGGGTCCTGGGCTACTGGGACAAAACCCACATGCACTTCTGTTCAAGTGGCCTAAGTGGCTTTTTGCCCCATGACCGCAAGCAGATGTGGTCTGGGTCTCTGCAAGAGCTTCACAATGAACTTGCATTTCCTCTTGTTTTTCCTGCCAGGATGTCCGGAGGAGACATGGCCAAACCCCTTCTGGGCCATGGGAGCATGGATGGTGACCCCAGCATCACGCCTGCGGCTGGCTGCACCATCGGGGTGCTGGGGAGCGGGGACTTCGCACGGTCATTGGCCATCCGCCTGGTGTGCTCTGGGTTCAAGGTGGTGGTTGGCAGCCGCAACCCAAAGCGCAAAGCTGGCCTCTTCCCTTCTGCGGCAGAAGTCACCTTCCAGGCTGATGCAGTGAAGAAGGCGGACGTCATTTTCGTGGCAGTTTTTAGGGAACATTACTCCACCCTCTGTGATCTGGCTGATGTGCTGGCAGGCAAGATCCTGGTGGATGTCAGTAACAACACTGAGATCAACCACCACAAAGAGTCCAACGCTGAGTACCTGGCTTCCCTGTTCCCAGCCTGCACCGTGGTCAAGGGATTTAACGTGGTTTCTGCATGGACGCTGCAGTCAGGTGCCAGGGATGGAAATAAGCAGGTATTGTTTCCTTCTGATGAGGGCCAAATCCCTGCTGTTTCAACAGCTGGGGTCTGGGAGTGTCAGCAGGTGGCCTTAGGCTCTAGGGAAAGGGGTCTGAGTGCTGGCTGTGGCATCCAGAGACCACCCCATTGCTTCTGCATTCCCTTACTCAGGAATGAAAGACCCCCCCACTTACTTTAGGCTTAGTCTTTGGAGCCTCTGCTCCAAAGCAGCACTTAATTGTCTATGTAAACCAGCCAGCGAAACAAACTGGTGGTGCGCACGTGAAAGGAGACCTGCCCAGGAGAGAGGCCTTTGGCAGTCGTGGTGAATCCCCATCAGAAAGCATGATGCTCAGTGGTGTCTTTTAGCACAGCACCCTTCCTGACGCGCTCGTTCCTTGGAGCCTGACCTCTCCTTGCCCTGTGTGTGTCTTTCTGTTCTTTACAGGTTCTGATTTGCTCAAACAACCAAGAAGCCAAGCGCACTGTAGCAGAAATTGCTCAAGTCATGGGATTCACCCCTGTGGACATGGGCTGCATGTCATCAGCCTCTGAGATCGAGAACATTCCCCTGCGCCTCTTGCCAGCCTGGAAAATCCCCATCTTTTTGGCTCTGGGGCTCTTTCTTTGCTTCTTCACTTACAACCTGATCCGGCAGGTGATCCACCCTTACATCAGAGAGCAGAAGAACAAGTTGTACAAGATCCCCATCGAGGTGGTCAACACGACGCTGCCTTGCGTGGCCTACGTCATGCTGTCTCTGGTCTACCTGCCTGGGGTGCTGGCAGCCTGCTCGCAGCTCTACTACGGCACCAAGTACAGGCGCTTTCCGGATTGGCTCGACCAGTGGCTCCAGCACCGAAAGCAGATCGGCCTCCTCAGCTTCTTCTGCGCGGCTCTGCACGCCGTGTACAGCCTCTGCCTGCCCATGCGCCGCTCCCACCGCTACCAGTTAATCGAGATGGCTGTCAAGCAGGTAACGTGGGTGCTCGTCAGGTCAGCAGCTGTAGCCGTCTACACGTATCCAGATGTTGGGTAGCAGGCTTCATATCTTGGCCTTTGCACTGACTTCCCGAAGCATGTGTAGGACAGTGGGAATAAGCAGTTAGCTGTATGAGCACCTCTTCCACGAGGCAGCCGCATACCACCTGTCCGCTCTGAGGACTGGCCATCTCCACAGGGTGTTGCCTGTGCACTGACAGCCAGCGCTAGGATCAAACCCCCCCGTCCCATCACCCCCAGAAGCACAGACAAGCCTTTGAAGCCAGCCTTCCCCGGCACCTGGAGTGTCCAAGACTAGGGCAGAGAAAGGGAAGATGCTAGGAGGGGAGAAATCCAGTGCTGGAGGGAACAGAGAGCCCCTCAGCTTCTCTCCCTACATTTTGGAGATCCCAGTTTGCTTGCACTGATGTTCACAGTAGGTTCCTGTTAAGGGTGACCAAATCATAACCCAGGGGGTTTGTTTTGTAGGAGGTGTGTCCTCATCACAATGTGCTTCCAGGAGTTTAATAAAATGAAGGTGAAGAACTGGTCATAGCCTAAGAGAATGAGGAAGTGGAGAAGGACTTTACAGCCTTACTGAGCCTCTCTGAAGTGTTTATCCGACCTTCAGGCAATTCAGCCAGCTTTGTAATCCAGCAGTGCCTGGCAAAATAGGATGCTCCCCTTCTCCTGCCCCTGACTTCTCGCTGCTTCATCCTGCTGCCTCCCAGGATGGCACAAGCTCTGTGCAGCTGTGTGAAGAACCTGATGAAGGAATTTCCCCATAACCAGCCTGCTTTCTGCACTGGGGTATTGTCCCAAGACAGAGGTTGGAAGGGGCCATGGGGGCAGCGGGGAGCCAGGCAGCTGGTTTTGGCAGCAGTGCCTGGTCAAAGCATCCATCAAATGACATCCCCAGCCTCTCAGCTCCAGCCACAAGCAGGTCCTTCTCAATTGCCAAAGTTGCCCATTAATCTCGGGCAAGCATCCTGTGTTCATTTCCCCTCTGCCTCCTGTTTTCTAGCAACATCTTTGTTTAGCAAATTAAACCCATTTAATGGGCTAAAGAGGACGGTTCTAAATGTTGCTCTTTGCCATGCAGCATAAAACCCATCTTGCCTTCCATTAGCATGAACAATTTCCCCCCTAAATGCACTTAAACCAAAGCTTATTAGGAGACTACTGCATATTCAAGCATCTGTATTTGTTTTCATGGCTTTAAACTGACTTCTCATTCTAATTATCTCTCCAAATGCAACGTTAGGGCTTGCTGCTCTGGTTATGGGCTGTAGGAGCTGAGGGCATTCAGCAAGTCTGTGCAGGGGCTTCAGATCTGGGCCAGCTTTGGCCAAACAGTAGTGGGATAAAAGAGCACTCTCACACCTCCCAAACAGGCCAGTTCGCGCTGGAGGTGTGACTAGGACCCTGTGTTCATCCAGGAAACCTGCTTCTGACCCCAAAACACATACAGATAAAATTCAGTTCCTCTATTCCTAAGCGCTCCGTTTTAACGAACCTTCATTGTCATGCCAGGCTATGGAGAAGAAGATGAATATCTGGGTAGAGGAGGAAGTCTGGAGGATGGAGATTTATATCTCTGTTGGAATAATTGCCCTGGGCTTGCTGTCGTTACTTGCCATCACTTCACTTCCATCCATCGCAAACTCTCTCAACTGGAGGGAATTCAGTTTCATTCAGGTAAAGTTGACATTTGCCAATGCCAGAGAGCAATTTTGCAGGCAGGCTGGCCCTCACACAGACCCCGGAGGTTGACCTGCTGTCCCAGCACATCCCAGCTCTGGCACAGCCACCACAGGCTGTAGACCAGTGTCATGGGCAAACCCTACCGCTCCACACCTCCCCAGAGCCTTGGAGCCCCTGCCCGGGAGATGATGCCAAGCAGTGATGGTGGGACAGCATGATGTGGTGTGACCCAGGGTTCACCCGGTCTTTGGAGGGAGCTGGTGTCTCAGGGGGAAGGGAAAATGTGATGTCACAGACCCCCACATGACAGGCTTTGCAGGAAGGAGGCTGGAGTGTTTTGGGTGAAGTTCTTTCACCCCGCATTTTGCAGCATTACTTAGAGACCCCGAGGAAAAACCTGCCTGGGCTTTGCCCGCACCCCGGCAGGGTCCTCCCTCTTTTCCCCTCTTTCTCCCCTTTAGCTGCTCCCCCTCCATAGCTGAAAACCTCCCAGACTCACACAAAGCAGAAAGTCTGAGGTCACTCTGAGAGCTCGGGGAAGTTTCCTTCTGTGAGTGAGACCCTCCTTGGTGCTGGTTGCGTGTCAGCCGTACAGGACCTGTTGGAGATGCTGCGGGGAGTTTGCACCAGGCTGGGGCAGGCAGGCAGGTAACCTGCCGTGGGGAGAGCTGGCTGCGGGGCGCAGATCTGCCCTTGCATTTTGGGGAGAACCAGCCTCTGAAAAGCCAGCGGTGAGGAAAGCGCCCAGGAGGACAGTGCAGGGGACGGTTTGGCAGATTTTGTGTGCACCCAAGTACTGAGTAGGCAGGTTTGAAAAGACCCAGGCTGGCCTGTAAGAATGTCAAGAGCTCAGGAATCAGAGAACCATGTGGGATGTCAATGAAAAGTCCATGCTTGGTTCTAAAGAGTGAATTAGGAGTGTAATTTTTCTTTCTCCAAAGTCTCTCAGTGATTTAGGGGTCTTCTTCCCACCTGCAGCCATAATCCAAGCTCCCAAGGGCTGAATTCCTTTAGGGACCCAAGTCCAGCATGTTGGACGTTCACAGCCCTGTCGCAAGGACTGAGCGCTCTCAGGGATGCACTCGGAGCTGGGCTGAGGGCTAAGGGGTAGCAGGGAGTGAACCTTCAAATGCTCCCTGCACATGACGTGTGAACCGAACTGACTGTTCACTGCCTGAACAGTCCTGAAACCCGCTGGATACCTGTGGCTCCACCACCACCGCTGCTTAGCATGCACCAGGGTCTGAGCCCTGCATGGTACCCCGATGTGTAAGCCCCCGTGGGACCCCATCCCGCTGCACCTTCCCTGTGGAGCCTCCCCTGCACATCACACCTACCCTTTCAAAAGGGGAGGGCAGGGTTTGAGGGGGTGGGGGGAAATATCTATCACCCAGCCTCTCCCGTTGAAGCTCTGGAGCAGCATATCAATAATTCAATATTCATTAGAACAGGAGTTTGAAGCCTGCTGCCTGGCTTCCCCCATGAGCACCCCCGTCACCAAGTCAGCTTGCCTTTTCTCCTCTCCTGCTGTGAGCTAGGAAGTAATTATTTACACTGAGTAGGAGAGACTCACCAGGAGAGTCTGACCCCAAAAGACCGTCCCTCAGGGAGGAGGGAGACCTGCCTTTAAACCTCTCTTTCAGATCCGACAATGGGAGCATATTAATTCCCACCACTGTGTCTCGGGGTGGGGGGGGGGGCTGCAGCTGCTGGGATGTTGGGTAGATCGATCCTGGCTTCAGCGTCTCATAGCAGGAATCCCAAATGAAGGGGAGTATCTCCTCACAGCCTGGAAGGCGGTGCTGAAACCCCCCACCTGCATTCCCCTTTGGCTCCCCAGGCAGCCCGACAGCTCTCCTGGAGGGTGCTGCTGGCACGTAATGCAATATATACACTGTCAGGGCAGGTGATGCTGCCGTCTCCTATCAGTGATGTACCGTGACTGACGCATCTGCCCTTCGGGACCCCTTCCCGCGTCTTTCTAAGGGCATGCCAGCGCTGGGACTGGAGTGATGCTCAGCTCCAAAATAGCTCTTGGCTGCCCCACATGGGAACTGGCTGGCACCATTTGGAAAGATACTCACACGTATTTCTGTCCACGTGGGATAAGGCATGGCAGCGTGACACGGGCTCCCTGCTGATCACAGGCAGGAAAGGCACGGCTGGTATTGTGCCCCCCAAAAGAGCAGGCTGCAAATCTCCTAGCACCTTAGCTTCCATTTATTTATTTATTTATTTATTTATTTTAATTAGGACCCTTAAATCATGTACTCTCTGCTAAGTCGGTGCCACTTTTCCTGAGGAAAGTAAGAGCAGATACAGCCTCTCCTGGTGGGGGTCAGCAATTAACATTCATGCAGCACAGCGCCAGCCTCCCTGAATTCATGCACAGCGGCACTCTGTAAATACAAGGGGTGAGGCTTTCTCAAATATTTGGGATGTCTAGCACTTGAGCATTTTACTGCGCATCAGAGGCATCGTGGCTTCCCATGCCTGGGAAAAATAAGAGTTAGGAAAAACAGGGAGTGCAGCCACCCCAGACAGACAACTCCCAGCAAATGCCACAGTTCGTTGCCATCTCGGTTGAACCGGCTGGTGTGTCTGAGAGATGCTCTCCCAGAAGCCACACTGGAAAGAGGACTGGGGCTGCTTAGAAATCCAGGAGCCTTTTCAGGCCCCTCCTTACGCAGAGCTTCCCAAGTCTGACATTTTCCAGCAGCCGTGTGTGCACCCGCCTTAGTGTCATGGGATACTGCCACACTCCCAAAATAGACATCTGTTGCCCGACGGGCTGGAAGGCCCATTCGGGTTGTTGCTGAGATTTTAGAAGAAAAAGAAAACCAACAGTACCCAACAGTTAATTTCTACAGTAGTTCTTGCACATACACAAGTGTCAGTTAAAAACAGTCAAATTGGATACACAGCTTCCCTATATTTCCAGTTTCAAGTAACATATAGGATCTAGACAGTGGATAACAAGGATGATTCGTGTGTAATTCAACTTATAGAAGACATTTTTAACATTCCCCGGTGATTTACAAATCACCTGTAATTGGCTGAGAAGTAAAAATGTGTATGATTGCCTTTACCTTCCCACCCTGAGAAGTCCTCCTGGAATTTGAAGGTTGAATTGACCTGGTTTCTTTCTTAGTTTGGGTATCGCAAGATGTGAAGAATCTGTCATCCAGACCTTTTCTAACCCTCCTGTCGACGAAGTGTGAGCCAGAGCCGCTTCCATGGAGCTAATGACTTCACGGGACTGACAGCAGCAGAAGTCAGAAACATATTTGGGTCAGGAAGGGGCTGTTAGCTTTGGACGCTGCCCAGACATTTTTAAATGAGCCACATGCAACTGAATCACCATTGCTGATGCGTTACAGGGAGCCTCGCAGACAGCCAGGCGAGGGGGAGGTACAGGAGTGGGTATGGAACAGAAAATAGAGGCAAAGCCTGCGTTAGGAAGATAGCACCAGCACATAGCCATCTTTCAGATGGCTTTAACCCATCCTTCAGAGGGCTTTAATGCCTTGTGTGGGTTGCAGCCCCGTAGTCCACACACTGTGACAGTGGGGAGAAAAAGACACCTGCCACTGTTGAAAGCAAGAAACTCCAAAAAGCTCCATAGCCAGCAACTGCATGGAGAGGGTGAATGAGAACAGAGCTTCTGAGCTCAGTGCAGTGTCAGGGCTAAGTGCCTCAGCACACCAGCCCCCATGGGTGTTCAGCAGGCTCTGCCTTGTACTACCCTGAGTATACACCGAGCTGCATGCACTGACCTAGGCCGCGACCGGCAGAACTTGTGCCTTTTGTGTGCTTACAAACCAGCTTCCCCCAGGTGACAGCTTGTCTGGTGGGTGCAGCCGTGGGGCCCTGCTGACCACAGGTCCTTCAGCCAGCCGATAGCATCAGAACAGCTGTGGGCACCCTGCTTGCCCCCGCACCCGGCCTCTCACCACACAGCCCCATGCGTGTGAGGAGCGGACGGGCACATTCCTGCGGTCTGAGGAGCTGCCAGCACTGTTTCCAGCTGCCAGCAGCTTATCCATATGCTTTTTTTGCCAATTAGGTTTTTATGTTTCATGTGACCCACCATCCCCAGCAGAGGTGGGTCACTGAGTGCCTTGATGGTTTGCCACCTTTTGTCCTGCTAATTTCCATTCCTCCTCTCTCCTGGTAGCAGCAGCAATTGAAAGAGAAACTAGAGGAACAAACTAATTATCTCCAGCCCTGACATCTCTGCCGAGCATAAAGCTGTGCTCGGGCTGACTCTGAAAGCACCCTCTGCCCAGGGCAGAAAGCGCCCGCTGCCCTTGGACTTCACTCTGTCACCATTCCCCCTGCCCTGCTTTATATCTTGACTCTGCCAGATGAGTCTCAAGCTAGGGCTTCCAACCTTTTGCCACCCAGGGAGCATTTGCCTGTGGGAGAGAAGCTGAGTCAATAAATGATGGATGAGCTATGGGTGGGGTGCTGCTCTTAGGTTCAACCGCAGTCAAGGCATATTGCAGCAAACTTCTTGATTTTCCAAGTGAATCCAGTCTTGACCCTGGCTGGACTTGCTGCTTGCTACCTCTTTGGCTTAGGAACTGTGCATGGCTTTTGGGAGAAAGGATGGATGCGGAGGTGCATGCAGGGCTGAGGTCTGTGGTCTGCTCCCGACTCCTGGCACCCCGGTGGGTAATACTCAGCTGTAACACAGAGAGGAGCTCTCTAACTTGGCAGGGTGTTGTACAGGTGAAATCTTGGCAGGGCTCAGTGACACCCACACAACTGCCTGACAGGTGCTGTAGAAGTGAAGTTCCTAGATCTGGTAGCACATTTCAGAGCTCTCCTCCTCTCCCCCGCCCACTCCTCCCCGGTGCTTAAACTACTGGCTCTGAAAGGTAGAGGAGTCTTGGTCAAGTTTGTTAGTAACAACACGGCACATTTTTAAAAGTTTTGAGGGTTTTAAATGATTTCCCAGCAATCAGAACAGGAAGGGATGTGTTGAATTGAGTAGTTTTCCTGCTGAGATTTTTTTTTCCCCCTCAAAATAAAACTGAGCCCTTGCTCCTGTCTTGCCTTTGTCCCTTACTTCCCTGCTGTGCCCACTTTTCTGGGTGTACCTTCAGGAAGACTTGTTTCTTGCAGATCCCTGACTAGCTGCACCAGTCCAGATATTTTGACTTGTAAATGCTTTGTTCCCTAAGTTAGGCACACCAGCAGCTGCCACCTCTGAAGCAGGCAGGAAACCACAGGGGACCACAATTTAAAACCCTTCTTGAGAGCAACCCTCAGAGAGAGGTGGAAGCATTGAGGTTGAATGTTGTCTCTGTGGGTGCACAGGGGTCATGATCTCAGCAGGAAATAGTGGAAGTTCTTGTCTGCAGAACAGGGGTTGGATTCTTGCTGCCTCCCTGAGTGGATAAAGGGCTCTTGACTCCCCATTTCAAGGACTTGGTCCATCATACAGCCTGATTGTCTGGCTCATGAACCAACACAAATCTTTAGGACCAAGATGAAAAGAAACCCTTCCAGCCTGTTACTCACCTTCTATGTCTGCAGTTTCACTTTCCTGTAGATGACAGCCGTTACCCGAAGGGGTCTTTGCTCTGTGCAAGGCTCCAGCTTCACCAGCTTCTGACAGTGCCAACTGCTGGTCCAGAGCCACGATGCTGATGCTCCACCCCGGCAGTCAGCAGCCACGGACCGGCTCGCAGGCAGCCGGGCTGGCAGCTGCGGCTCGGGAGGAGCGTTCGTGAGCTGCCTGCGGTTATGTGCTCAGCAGGGGCTGGGGGCTGCTGCCTCCCACGGAGGCAGGAGCCCGCCTCTCAGCCAAGTTGGCAGCATCTTTTCTGGGAAACTCCTGCTGAGTTTCTAATATCACACTTAACCTCTGATTAGGGAAAGAAAAATGCAGTCTGGCACGCTACCCAGGAAAGGTTTCCAGTCGTGTTTTATTCTGCCCAAGACACACAGGAATACTCATTGCTTTCTCTGTACACTTACAGAACAGAGTAAAAACATGGGGAAATAGACAGGGCACGAGGTCCTTTACTAACCAGCGCGTTTCTCTTCCTTTTAGTCCACCCTTGGATTCGTTGCCTTGGTCATCAGCACTCTGCACACACTCACGTACGGCTGGTCCAGGGCCTTCAATGAGAACCAGTACAAATTCTACCTGCCTCCGACCTACACCCTCACGCTGCTCGTCCCATGCGCTGTCATCCTGGCAAAAGTCATCTTCAGTTTGCCCTGCATCCAGCAAAGACTTCTGCGAATCAGGAGGGGCTGGGAGAAGGGGAGATACGTGAAGTTTGTTCTGCCCAGCGCAACGGGGGAATATTCAAGTGGGGAGACCTCTAGCAATGTCTAACAGAGCCCCGGCTGTGACAGGGAATTTGAAAGCACTATCAACATTTCTATAAAGGTGTTTCTTTTTCTTAAATATGTGTGTGTTTTGGTATAATTGTATCATGGGTAAATAATAAAATGTGGTGACTTTAGAAGATGGATGACCATGGAACTAATTTAGACAGTAATAGTTAAATTAGATGGCTAATTTGGACTCAATGATCTTAAAGGTCTTTTCCAGCCTAGTCATTCTCTGATTTGCTAGTACAATTATTGCCTTAAAAAATCACCATGAAAGCCAAGCTAGCAGCACCACGGGAAACTGATGGACTCTTTTTAGTCAGATCAACCATGTGAGGTGCTGGCTGGCAGCTCCCCACACCAATACTTCTCAGATGCTTCCCTAGCTGCTCTCAGAAGTTCTTTGGCTGGGTTTTTTTTTTCCTCTTGTTATGAAGTAGCACAGATTTTATGGGGTTTAGGACAGCAATCACATTCTGCCTCTTGAGTGTCTAGGTCAATCAAGGCAGTAAGGTTTAGAAAGATGAATTGTCTCAGGTTTTGGTCTCTTCAATGAACTCTACAGACAAGTAAGAACAGCAATATGCACGTTATGTAGCGCTTACAGATTGCACTAAAAGCATCCAAACCTGACTGCAAGCCCAAGTATCCCCGTTCTCCCAAACACAGACAGTGCTTCTGTGGTCCTGTAAGCTGTGCCTGGCACACATTTATAAGCTATGGAGGTAAAGCACCTCTTCCAGCAGCATAAAAGCATTTGGAGGGAAGGGTGTCCCTTACAGCACACTTCTGGTCTGCATTGCTGTTTCTGAGATGGCAGCTGCTGTGGCTGCTGTATATTCTGTTTGACTAAGCCAAAGTTTCAAGCAGGTATGATGGAACCCGAGTGAAGGTAGTACCTGGAAAGACCCGCTGCTTTACAAAGCTACATGGACAAAACCAAGCCCTTTCAGCTGGCCTTCCATCAAATAACAGGGTCACATAAACATCCCATTTACACAGACAAAACTGCAGCTCTAAAGCCATTGGTTTTGCCAGCAAAGCTAAAATCTCTAAACAGTCTTGCAAAGGACTTGGCAAGTCTTAAAATGCACATTTTGGGGACAGTCCTTCACTGCCTTGCACGTTAAAAAGTCACCTGCTAGACTGCAAAGCAGGTATCAAATTCTCTTCTGAGTTCACACCCCCACTTTGGGCAAGGTCCAGAACAATTAAGATTTCTGTCCTAATTTAATTTTCCACCTGTCCATCCCTACCGCTTTAAGCTCTTGCTCTTTATCAGGATAAGTCTTTAGGTTTTGGACATCCAAATCACCAGAGGATGGACAGCCATTCACAAAAGCTGATTTAAAAGCAAGCAATCAGGATGGCACAAGAAGACTACCTCAGCAAGGTCAGACACAAGGATGTGGCTGGAATAGTCTTGTTTTCCTACAGTTACGTAAAAGACAGCACTCTGTGTTCAGGATTGGTTTGACAAACAACAGCTGTCAGCATCAAATGAGGTACAGCTTGTGAGGCAAGAAAGGACTTGTTACTAGACCACAGTTAATGTAAATGGGGAGGGAAATGATCAACTCTGGGGCTCATAAGCCCTTCTACAAGCCAACATTGCTTCAGTAACCTGGATTATTTCTACACAGATGGATCTTAAGAATTCCCTGTTTAGCCTCAAATAACTACAGTGAGTAATATTCTCCAAATGCTGCTCGAGCTACCAGGGATGATATCCAGGGATTTCAGTTCTTGCCTGACGCGTACAGTGCAGTCCCCAAACACCACTTCTTTTCACTGAACAGAAAGAAAACGGGATGAGGGGAATGCCCAGATTTCATCAGCAGCTTATTTAGTTATTCATTTTGGCAGCACAAGCAAGGTACCATTCTTTCCCACTGTCCTTTCAAAGACTTGCAGTTATTGAGGTTTCCCCATCCATCTCCACAACCCAGCCCTGAACATCACCTGATCAGATCACTCACCAAGCAGACTGATTACCTGGCACTATTTATTTGTATTTCAACAGTGGGTTAAGTTTCCACATGGATTTAAGACAGTTTCACATGAGTATAATTCCACCCACTCCAGTTTAATTCATCCTTGAGGGATGCAACAAGCTTGTTCTTTCAGTCTTCTCCATTTCATGATCAAGCAGAGACAACATAAAAGCACAGGTTTCCATGTTTTCTGGTGACAATGGTGTATTCCAATGCCTCTTCTTCCCACCTAAGCTGCTTTTCACATCTTTAGGTCAGGCAAGACTACTGCCTGGTAGCAAAAGGAAGGAGAGGCAAGGAAAGACCATTACACAAACTTGCAGGCTTTAACTTCAAGGGGAAAAGGTGTGGTTTTATTGTGAGTTAACTGCAAGGTTAGAGACTCACCTTTCTGCCCAGAAGCAACATTTGCACCTTTGCTTTTGTTTACATGGCTTTTGTGCCCATGTCCCCTTCCCCACCAATGGTGAAGGGATAGCTTTCAGGAGCAGAAGCCGAGTCAGGCACCCAGACCTACCCAAGCAGCTGGCTCCATGTGTTGCACAGTACTTTTCAGATGGATGCAAGCCCAGATGGACAGATGAGCCAGCTCAAAACGCCCACAGCTACTGCAGCTCCACAGCATCTAAAAAAAGGCTGATCGAGTGTCTCTAGGTCACGCCTGTGCCAACACACTGCCCAGCCAGCCACCATCCCTTTTACAGAGGGAAACAGATGCCTGTAAACGCAGAGCAGCATTTCACATGGTGCCCTCTGTAGGCAACTGGTCCTTAAAACCTTTGAGACAACAGTTTGAGTCATTTCTTCTGATTCAGGAATGCTGAAAAGGAGTTTGAGGAATTTTTCAATTCTCTTTTCCTGATGCATTTTTGATGCGGATCAAAGGTTTGGTTAAAGTTTACCAGGTAACTGGTTTTGTGCTTGGAGTTTCTCTCTCTCTCTCTGTATATATGTAAACAAACACATATATCTTATTGCAGAATATATAACTGAAATGTAAATCCTTTATATTTTTATTTTCTGTATTGCCTACTATGTGCCTCTGGGATATGTAAGACCCAACTGAAAAGCTGTAAGAGTAAGGCCAGTTTTAATCACTGGCTTCTGTAGTTATATAAAAAAACTTTCCTGAACAGATCTATGTAATTATATCAGAACTCATTTGAGTCTTTTTTCCCCTCCTCCTCCTCCTCACCAATACCATTACTTTAATGGCAGTAGTAGTGTGATTATCTAAAATTTAACCACTAGAAAATAAACCCCACTCCAGCAAGCAGCTGGTGGAGTCTCATCACTGAGGTAATAAGTGAAAATGATCACTGCTGTGACCCATGATGCCAGGACCTCAATTATACAGAGCTCCTGTGCATGTAGGAGGGCACAAGTGTATACAGACATGTTTCATTACAAGAGGCTTGTGATATTATACAGCAGTTGTATGACAGGATCAAAGAAGCTTAACTTACTAAACACAAAGTGCTGTTGGTACAGAGTTCAAGGGAGTTCCAGATGAGAGTTTATGGGAATGGAAAGAAAAAGGGAGTTTTAATACTATTGGTTTGTTCTCTGTTTCTTAAGTCACTTCTTCATACAAGCAGCATGACATATCAACCAACTTTTGGATCTGCAGCACTGCATTTTAATGAGCTAATTTGTAAGTTGATTTTAATGAGTTCATTTAAATTCCTGTGCTGAAGATTAACCTCTGCAGGTACAGTTCTCTCCTCCTGCTTTATAATACAAGGCTCAGTGCACTTGGTTTCTTGCTCTTCAGGGATTTACTTACAAAGTGATATATCAAACTACAGTTAAATCTTTAGGGGGGATGCCCCTTCTTCAGCACCTCTATGCAATGTATTTCCTCCAGGCTCCCCAAGATCGCCAGTGCAGCTGCATGACCTGCTACAATCAGCAACAAAAAGTCTGGTGTTACCCTTGATCTCAACATTTCATGCACTGAGCTAAGGGGATCTGCAGACTGTACCTCAGGTTTGAGGAATGAGATCTGTTACGCTAGGACAGTCTTTTTTCATCTGTTTATTGTGCCCTAATAGGCAGCACCAGTTTTGCAGAATTCCTGCACAAGGTTTTTTAGTGCAGGTCAGAACCACGCTTGTTTTGAAGTTGAGCATGCAATACAGAGCAGGAAGATACCATCTACAATTAGGAACAGTTTTGTTAGCAGAGTGTGCACAGGACTTTCCTCATCAAAGACTGAAAAGAACTTGTGTGTGGCCAGTCAGTAGGATCACGTATCACAAGCCATAGTATTACAAGAATCTCTCAAAGTGGCACTACCAGAGAAAGATAATCTGCTTTAGATGTAAAAACCTCAGCTCCAAGGATCCACTTCAGCACCTGTTCAGCTGCTTAGCTGCTCGTTATCTGCTCCCCATCTCTGATCTGCAGTTAGCTAGCTTCAGCTGCTGCATGCCAGCCTGCTGGCTAGAAGAGTTATCTACACCTCTGCCTTAAGTTGCTGTCACATCCAGCGCTCTAGAAAACAAAGCTACTGTGCAAGACTGAAGCCTGCCTTCTGCAAAACCAGGTTTCTTTGATTTGGGGGGATGGAGCAGAGGAGTAGTGTGAAGGAATGACCATGATACTAACTGCTGGGACAGAAGGCTTTCATTTCTAGATTGCAGCTTTGACTTTAAAGCCAATTGACGTTCTCCCAGCTGGATGAACACAAATACATGCACAGAGCCAAAGGTGTGACCTCAAAGTGGTATGAAAAACAGACTGATACCACACCTTCCATTTTTAAAATCCCAGTTCACTGAAGAAAATGAGCTTCCCAAATTGGCCTTAAAGAGTATGTTCCCTGGGCTTCAGGTTATTAAGCAAATTAAACCTCAAGATGTGAAACCAGAGCAGACAAACATAACTCTTACAGTACTTGCCGACTCCTGGTACCCAACACAAAGGTAACTCTTACATTAATTGGTCATACTGAGCTCTTGAATGTATTTACTACCAGCTGAAACTCACTCTTCTAGCTAGCTGCTTCTGGCCCACTGCAAAGGAAGGAGTATATTGCTATCAGAAAGGAATCTAGCAAAAAAGGGTACACTCATCCAAAACACCCTATCTACAGGAAGATGAGAGCTCTATGTCACATCCTCTCTCCCACTGCACAACCAGCCCAAACACCCACCTGTCCTAGCTATCTACTAGGCATGCCGTCCTTCAGGAAGAGGTCCTGGCCTCCAGTCAAACAGAACTGGGTGCTGCACAGAAGGAAGAGACATGAAAATAATGCCTCCCAAACACCCTGCACCACCATGCTAACTGCGCCCAACGCACATGGCCCTTCCCCAGCAGACAGCACTGCACCGCTGCAATGCCCTGTGCATCACCTCCAGATTACATCAGAGGGTTGTACCAATAGTTTGGAATCAATCAGCAGTTCTCATACCCAGCAAGCTGTGGTAAAACCCTAGCATGGCACCAGTGCTACAAGGCTAGATGAAAGAGTGTAAAGCAGCAACCCAAAACTAAAGGAAGGATTTAGGTAACCCAGGCTCTACCTGCCACTTCCCTCTCTCCCTGGCATCTCCAAGCTGCTCCAAGAAAAGCAGTGGGAATCTCAGCAGACAGCTCTTTCACACCTTGTCCCTGTGAAACCGTTCAAGCTCACCCTTTTAACCAGGCAGCATCTATGCACATTTCCACCATTGACAGCGTAAAGCTGTGCACAGCCATCGAGTTTGGGCTCTGAAACTCATAACCCATATCTCAGCTCATCACAGCTCAGAAAGCATGACCTGGACAGCAGAGTGCCAAGTTCTCCTCATGCCCTTGCACCAGAAGGAAGAAATCGGAGCTTAGGGTCAGAAGCATGGAGGATACATCTGTTGTGTGTTTAAGCTGTGTTGCTGAAAATGCTTTGCTTTGCATGTGTCTCTATTCTGGGTGGTTTTCCTTGTGTTAAAAAAATAAAAGGCATATTTAAAATCTACTTTACAAAACCTCAGCAAATTAACACTGATCTTTTCCAGACAATTCTTCAAATGAATGTTCAGCAAATGCCTCCTCACAGCACACAAAGATTTAGATATGTGGGAACTGGCTCTGCACAGGATGCTCTCTAACAAGAGGAGTTTAAGCACTGATACCAGTTCAATTTGCTGCTTTTTGATTTTAATATAAAAAGAAATACTTTCTGCAAGGCAGGATTCAGCTTTCATCACCACAGCACTAGTACAGGCTTTGCAGGCTGAACCAATTCACAGATAAGCACCTTTCATAAACATTACCTATTTCTTGGCTTACACAGGTTCTGGAGAATGAAAGAAGAGGCTGTGCTGACATCTGGTGGCTTTTTCTGCAGACAAAGACAGTTTATGGAATAGATCTTGGCTTATCACTCTATTTATTTTTTTTTTGCATTCACCATGTAACTTCTCTCATTTCTTTCCAAAGATTATGATAAAAACATTTTTGCTTCACTGACCAGAGGACAGTGCAGTCCTAAGCAAGTCCTCCTGTAAAATAACAAGGGATCCTTTGTTGAGCATCATTTCCAACAATGTAGAAAAGGCTTCCTCTTTATTTTAAAGCATATTTCTTCATGAATACAGGAAAAAAATGTATACTCATTGCCACAGGAAACAGTGCTGTTGCGTATCAGATGAGGTACAAACCCAACCATTAAAGCAATGCAAATCAGCAGGGGCAGCAGCAAGAAGCAAGAGGAAGAGGCTGGGAAAACATGCAAAGATATGTCTGGAAAGGTGGCAGGGAAAAGTCAGTATCCTGGTAATATGAAAAGTAGCAAAGCTGTGTGTTGGGCATCATTGCTTCAGTCAATTGTTTGCTAACATACACCAAGTAGTACTATGAAAAAGGAAGTCACAGAAGGAGGGTCAGGTGCCAACCAGAAAGACTTGAGCTCAGTCCAAACTCTTCCATAAGCAGAAGTGTGCACTAGCCTTAAGCATCTGTAATGCCTCCAGCTGGCAGATGTGCCTCTGAAGCCGGGATCATATTGTCATATGAGACAAAGAATGAATGAGTATCACATGTTTTGTTCTCTCTCTGGATTTCTGTGCCTATTAGCCTGTAAGGACAGGACTCACAGATGTCCTGTCATGGATACGGCAGTTCTTAGACTGCTGCTTGCAAGATTGTTTTTAAGGAAGCGATCTGTCAGGGGATGTGCTGAATACTCCTAGAGAGCAAAGAGAAACACCACAGCATACAACTTCTTTCTGGATCGCCTCTAAGACAGAATGTTTATCAGATAAAACAGTTCTCCAACTTGAACAGTGGTGCATATCAGATCTCTGAGGACTCCTCCATGCCACTGACAACCACCAACATCTAACTCAGCCATCTGTGTCAGCAGTTTTCTTAGCTCTTGCTTCTTCAAGAGGTAACATAACTATCTCTGGACAGACAAATACACAAAAAGTGTTGTATGCAGAAAGTATAACAGGACAGAGCCTGTGGAAAACAAGATGTCTCTTCCAGAAGGTTACAAGTTGAATTCTAAAAAGTATTAATATGCACCATTTTCATAGTTTTAATGGTTTAAAAAGGAGCACTACTCCAGTATTTCTGTGCCAAGAAAGAGATTTTGTGTTACACCATTACCTCTTCTTCTTCATGGCAACTCCTTTCCTAATTTTGTGTCTTCTGTGTTAGCAGCTATCCTTCCACACCTTCTAGCCAAAACTCCAGTCTCTCTGATTTTCCTTCTTGAAAAACACCCAAGCTCCGACCCCCCTCCCAAAAACACACACACACAGAGCTTCATTTGTCTGCCTCTCCCTGCTACAAGGATCTTATTTCAGCATCCACTCTGGATGCCTTTTTGTTAATTAAAAAAAAAAAAAAAGGCTGAAGAAAGGCTCCAAGGACATCATACTGAAAGATGAATCCTTCTTAACCTCATGATGTCTAAGAAGAACACCAGCAAAGCTTTGTGATTTACCCCACTACAAATTATGGAGAGGCCACCTTTGATTAACAGCAATTGTAAACTGATGCAGATCACAACCTCTGCCAGGATAACAAACCATGGTACCGACTCTGTAGGTGGTTTCCTTCAACAGAAAGCGAATTTCAAAACAACTTGGCCAAAGACATCTCAGACTTTAGTTAGTGTTCACAGATTTCATTCTGTACTCAGCAACCCTGGAATCAAACCTACGCAGACAAGGCTTTACTATAACCTACTGAAATATGCTGGAACAACATCTATCTAAACAAGTTCTCAGTTATTATCCATGGTTTTGTGGGGTTTATTTGAAAGAACTATTATTAAAGGTCCAATTAAAAAAAAAAACCCCACAGTATAAAGACACTTTGGGAAGAATCCAGTTTACAAGTGTGGTCATTGAAAGCATTACAAAAGGCTCTACTGTGCTGCTGTAGAAAAGAGCCAAAGAAGTGCTATTGCCAGAGTTCAGAGCACTCACAAAGCAGTAGTTTAACTCCTCCTTCAGAAAGAGAAGCTACTCTGGAGTGCCTGGCACATTGTTCTTGAATATTAGCATTAAAACATTTACCATTTTCTCGTTGATGCTGTGGAATTGCTTTCACTGTGCCACACTCGTTTCTAACTGTACATTACTGTGCTATCTGTATGTAACTGTAATATCCAAAAAGGGCAGTTGTTAAAATGTGGTGACTCTTTCAAACTTAAATGCCCTACAGAAAAAGAGATCAGAAAAAGGGCTGGAGACCAAATTCAAAACCGCAGACCAGGAAGAACAGAATGACAGTGTTTGCTCAGTCTGAGAGCCTGAGCATGCTGACAGATGTCATCTATGTGCCTTGGTAGGACAGTCTGAGACATTGATCCCTCCTGTATGCCATCTACTTCCTACAAAGTTACCTCCATTGCTTTAAATTTGGCTGAACAAAGCTGATGAACCCTGGAGTGCAAAGTGTTAGCTTAAACTGTCTGAGAAGATGAGTACAAACTGTTGGCCTGATTAACCTGGCAAACATGACAGACTGTGTAAAAAGGTAACTGAGACATGGGTCCGTGTTTGGGGAGCAGGTACTAGCAAGAAAAAAGTGGCCTGGACAGAAAGAGGGGAGTTATAATTTCTCCCCACAAACTCACTGGAGTATGCATAACCACATCTAAATCCTAAGAGGAAACAGGTGACTTCAGTGACATGGGATGACTCCTTCCAAGTTAGAGATATAATCAGCCTTTTAAATCGCAGATGAAAAAGTGTTAGAGCACTTTCAAACACAAAAACTCTGTTTGAAATAAAGCTGTTGGTGAGTAACACCAGCAGCCAAAACCAGCCTAACTGGAGTTGCCAGGAAGGATGAAGAAATGAGGTGGCAGCTCTACACAGACGTTTCTTTAGCCCTACATGAAAGAGAACTTTTACTTAGCTACGTTGGAAATCACACATCTGCTTTCACTATCACTTGTCAATTAAAAAAATAAAAATTCATCAAAGTTCCAGGAAATGGTAAGCTAACTTCTCTGGAAAGTCTCTAGTGGAAATGGTGGTGTCAGCTCTCACCCAGAGCTAAAGGGAGATGTGTGGGTCTAAGGCAACTGCACACAGATCTCATTTGATGCACCAGAACCTATGCCCACAAAGCCTGCTCAGGCAGAGAGCCAGCACCACTTGTATTTCAGTGGAGAGAGGCTTAAAAGCAGTGTCTACCTAAAGGTATTTTACTGGATGTGTGATTAATTTTTCTTATTCTTGATTTAGTTAATGTAGTAGGAACGCCAAGAATTACCAAGAACATAGCAACAGAGTATTTGCCCCTTGGAAAGCAGGAAAGAATAAATTCCAGTCCTGAACACACACGGCTCACAGACTAGGTCTATCCTTGCAAAAACACAATCATTCAGGTTTTATCCTTAAAACTGAAACCATAAGCTTTCAACTCCATTTGGAAAAAAAAATCCCAATTCCTACTTATACACACTGATGTTCTGGCAGAACTCAGGTTGCTACCTCTTACATCAGGGTGTCTCCATGAAGAAAAGCTAGGAACAGGTGAGCTGGTCCTGGAATGCAGGAGCCTCCCAACAGTCCTTACTCCCTTATAGCCTCTCTTCAGTGCACTGATGAGTCAAGTGCGTGAAACACCAGTCTGCACCAACTAAACATCAGACAAAACATAAAGTGAGAGAAATAAAGCTATGACTTGAGAGATTCTCTTCTCAAGCCCTCTAAAATACCCAGTGATTTGATCATAAAACATTTCAGCTTTTATTAAAAGTTAGTACTGTGATGGGATCGTACTGTGCACTGTATAGACTCCATACATAGCTAACATCTGCTGTAGGATCACACCAAGAACCTGTGTTGCTGTGAGGGATTGGTGTGAGAGTTCTTGAGTCAGAGATTTCACTGCCTGCTTTGTAAGAGCCAAGCAAAGGAAACAGAAATGCAAGGAGAAAAAAAGAAGTCATTTATGTCCCCCAGTTTTCCTTCTCAGTCTTAGCATATTGACATAAATTAATTTCTATAGGAAGGGAATTGCACTGTTTGCAAAACAATCCTCTAGGATTTATTGATCTTTAAGAAAAATCTCATTAAGCAGAATAAGGAAAATTTACAACAGGTATGGGAAAACAAAATAATCTCTTGGGATCTTCACCAGGCCGAAACAGGATTAGCTTTGTAGTTTCTGTAATCTTCCTCACAGAAGAATGCTAATTCAGTCTCATTTGCTAGAACAAATACAAAATTAAATATTTAGCACACCAGTAAATGAACCACCTCACAGCTATTCAGAATCTTAGAATTGGCAACTTTTTGGTCAAAGGCAATTATAAAACCCCATACACGTTTTTCCCCCCCTCATATTTTTGCAAAGAAGATTACGGTATCAAAGATGTTGTTTAAAACTGTTTAAAAACCAAGAACCTGTATGTATAGAAGTAAATATGTACACAGCAGCCCTTAAGATTTAACAGAAGCTTCAGAATTGTTTGTATAAGCCTGCAGCAAATTAAGCAACTGCATGTCTAACGCCTTCAAATGCTAGAAAAAAATATGAAGTATCATTTTCTCCTTTTTTTGTGCATTTTTCTGTTCAGAAAGGGAAAAAGAAACTATTTTTTTCCATTAAATTAGCCTGTAGGTATAATAATTTAATACTTAGAGGATCAGTAGAATATTTTACAGATCACTTTACATTCTCCCTCATGACCCATCAAAATATGTGTCTGAAGAAGTTAATTTTTTGCCCTGCTGATGATTAATTCATGAGGCTTCAACAATATGCAAAGTGAAAGACACAAATTGGCTTCTCCAGCAATACCTTCAAATACCTCTAATTATTCACAGGGGATATGGCAGAGCTAAAGGACCCACAAAGGTTCAGAGCAGTCACAATTCTTTCAACCCAGTAGGTCAAGGACTTCCTCTTCTAAAACAATAAGTCAGCAACATTACTAATTCAGAACAGAGACAAATCTGATGGAAAGCCTTCACAATTATTAAACATGGAATTCTTTAAGGTGCTGAGCCAATAAGTTCCACATTCGTTTTTTAAATTAAACCTGAAGTTAATGAAGTCTGCTTGTCTTGTAAAAGGAAAAAAAAATAAAAAAGCAAAAGGGTTTTTAGAATCTCAACTAGAAAACAGATAAGACTGCAATGAATACTGAACACCTTTTAACATATAGCCTGCTTAAAAAAAAACCAAACAAAAAAAACTCCAAACAGACAAGCATTAACTTTGCTGACTAGATAATAATTGCAATAATAATCACTACCACAGAGGCTTTCCTGAGGATACTTATCTCGGTAATGTCCTCATAATTTCCAAGTCTCTAGCCCAACCCTGTGAAGTGCCAAGGGCAATCAACTGCAGCTTAGAAAAAAATGTTCTGCATGTCTCAGATTTTCTAACAGTAATTCTCTGCTTTATTCTAGTAATTCCTGTCCTGACTAGATATTGGGAAAATGTAATGTGTCAATAGGAGGTTTCAAATCTTCTTACTGACTGAAATGAAACTGTACAAAATGAGGACTAATGGCATATGCTATCAAATTTCACTTCCTTGGTTTATTCTCTTCTACTTCTTGTGCAAGAAGAAAAGTAAAAATTTCAAGATTTTACTACAAAGGCCCCACTCCTACCTTAGCTTATTTTCCTATCAGTCTGCACTGGAATATATCAAAAATCAAAATGGCACAATGGCACGCTCTATTTTCCAGTGCAAGAGTTTTTCTTTTCTATCACAAATACCCACCATATCCTAATGACTATTTGTTATCCTGAAAAAAACAAAAAGCTGCTTTACATTTTCTGCCCTGGAAAACCTACTCCACTCTTTGCAGAGCCACAGACAGGCTGGTCTATTCCAATTTCCTTTCACTGTAACATTTACTCTGATGTTTTGACACCTTTTTCAAGATCACATCCAACTGTTTTGCTGCTGTAGCTACAAATGTAGTTTCAAAGATGGATAATAGATACAAATATTTATCAATACCTTTTTAAAAGAAGGAAACTCTGGACAATGTCACTTCTAATTCAATATTTGGCATTGTCATCAGTCCCCCTTCTGAACTGCATTGTTACTTATGCCTTAGATGGATAAATATCATGCTTAAATGAATCTTCTGCTAACTGAATTACAGATCTGTAAAACCTGAGTGTCTCTCAGTAATCCTCCTTCCTGAGGAACCTTTCTTTTTTTCTCTCCACATAAAAAGACCTGGTTTAGTACAGCCAGAGAAAAACTACCTTGTATTACAGGAACACCCAAAGACCTATAGGAAAGGTATATGGAGGCCAGTTGCAGTGCATCCCAGAGAAAAAACATTAAAGAGACATCCCAAGTAATTTAAAACCTGAAAGTAAAAGACAATGGCAGGAGACAAAAGAGCCAAGTAACCTGTGAGAAAGAAATCCCATTCACTAGCTGGGGAACAACCAAAGGGCATCGGGGGAGCTTTCTCTGTGAGACCCCTGCACTTAGGGCGCAGGCAGTTCTGCGTTCCAGCTAGGCAAATCAGATTCAAATGAGCAAATGTCCGTATCAAGGTGGAATGCAACTACATCCCTTAAGTACCCTGCTGCCACAAAGTCATTCAGCCACATTTATGAGAAGCCCAAAGGACATCCAGGGACCATCAATTTTATCATGACAGACATTTCTTTACATTACCAAAAGACATGCCCTATATGTAGTCCCATATCAGGTCAAGTTTCAACTCTTTGCTACGTTCAGCACATTCTCTAAATGATACTGCTCCAGCTCCAGCTTTCCTGAGCAATCTGGCTATCAGGCACTGTGTGCTGCACATTAAACCAATCTAATCTTATTTCATTATTCCACGCTGGTTCCACTACTTACATTTCTAACCAAAACATCAGTTTAAATGTTACTGATAATACTAAGCAGATGCAGTACTAATAACCTATCTGTCAATCATTTAAAATTACTCTCAGCAGAATTATAAGCCTACCCTCTAAAAATCACAATTTGCATTCTGAACATTTGGGCTGCAGATACCTGCTGCCCTCAGCCCAATGATTTGAATGTACATTATCCCCCTTTCTCCCCTGAATAATTACCAAGAAGTGTAAAGAGCATCAGGAATAGCATTTACTTTTCAGCAGGCTATCCAAACATAATCAGCCAGTTATCAGTTTAATGACAACCACGATGAACAGCACCTTCAGTCAATACAAATGTGCTCCTACCTACTCCAGCTGCTTTCAGTGTACTGTCTTCTTTCAAAATCAGTTTGTCATCATCTTCTAAACTCACTACAAGTTCACCAGTCTACAAATTAGAGAACCAGAATGCAAAGATAAGAGTAAGAATTTACCCACTGTCTCTGCCTTGGTCTTGCTTGACAGCGCAGAGATCTGCCTGCATTAAAGCACATGAATGGGGAAGAATACAGCTAATAATCATACCTTAGATTTGTGTGCTTGGTGAATAATCTTCATTGTATCTGAAAGAAAAGACAGCAGTTATTTTAGGATAAGGTGTAATAAGCAGGTAAACTGGAAGTTGTACTTGAGGAAGGAGAGACAACCAAAGGGGTAAAGTTCAAAATCTTTTATTTTATTAACAATAAAATAAAAAGAGGAGAAAGCATCTTCATCTCCCAGTCCTTCAGTCAATCCAGCATTAAGGTACCACAAGCTATTGGCTGAATTACAATAACTAACTCATGACCACCCCATCCAGCAGTCAAAGCACATCAATCTAAATGCCAGTGAGGCTGTTTTAACCTAACAGGTTTTACACATGCTATTGGGGCCGGACAAACAGCATTTATGTACTGTCAACTACTACAGTTGATTGGCAGCAAGCAATTAAGACACAGTAACTTTACCCCTGTAGATCCTTGAAATTTTCCTTCTCACAAAGCACCAGAAGTAGCAATTTTGTTAAGCAAGTCCATTTTCCATTAACATATACAGCCTATCCTCTTTTTAATGCTATACCCTCCTCAGTAATGTTTACCTCTGATATTTGTCAGTGTAGCACTCTAAGAGATTATGCTATTTTAAAAAATTGCTTTCCTCTGGTAATGTGGGCTGGGAAAAGTAGGGAAAAATAATAGGATGCCCATGGAGCATTAAAAAAAAAAAAAAAAAAAAGACCCAAACTCCAAAGCCTCTGTGTTTGAACAAATTCAGAATATCACGTTAATCCCTTCCCAGAAAAGAAGGAAAAAGAGTTCTGTTTGCCTGCTCATTTTCTGCTCTAGTTTGGTTTTGTGCATTAACTGAACATTACATGTTTAAACAGTCAGGTAGGAGAAGGATGCAAGAAAGTTAAACACATGCTAAAACAACTTTCAAACTACTGAGAGCGAGTATTGAGATGTGCAGAGTAAGAGAGCTCACGCTCCCATTCAGAAGTCTGCTTCCATACCACTCTGGCCCATTTTTAATGTTTTGTTTAAAACATTCCAGAAGTCCAAAACTACTCTGTATTCCCACTGCAGAGGTGACTGGAAAGTGTACTGATTGCAGTAATAGAAGCAAGACACATATTAAACTGGGGTTCCCGGACCCATCTTGCACAGAAGCATTGCAAAAAGACCGAGCAATCACAGCAGTAGTACACTGCCATCCTGAAACCTTTCAACCACAGCAAACACAATCCAGCCTCTGCATTAGTTTTAAGCTTCTCCATCTATTTGCTCACATCCCCTTTCCTCTAGCTTTTGCCAGTCATTCTCTGAACTGTGGTTTCAAATTTACTTCTTCAAAACTCCACCCTCACTATCCAGTAGTTTACCACGCCTTTATCTGAGCTATTAACTGGCTCCCCTGCTTCTGTTAGGGATGAAACTACAGTCTCTTTACATCCCAGATAAAAAGCCTTATGTCCACACAATTGTCTTTGCTATTTCATCCCAATTTTAGCCCCACTCAACCATATTCTCAGGTTTTCACATTTCCTTTTCTGGAAGGAAAAGGAATCTTCCACAACAACAAAATCACTTTCTAAGTCTGATTTGGTGAAGTATTTGCCATGTTGCTCCACATTCATGGGAAAAAAAACAACTGAGAAGCAACTGATGAAAGAAGTTGGCACCCAGGCTGCCATCATCAGTGAAAAGGTGGCAATGACAGGGTAGGAAGATGAGAAGACTGATTGAGAAGAGTGATGCACACAAAGAAATGAAGAGAAAATAAGAGTCATAAGTTTTGAGATATGAGTTAGAGCACCAAGCCAAGAGGAAAAATGTGATGGCATTATGCATGATGTTGAGAGGAAAAAAGTGGTGCTGGATTCTGGAGGGAAGGAAGCCAGAAGAAGCACAAGGCAAGAGACAACCAGGTCCAACTGAGATTGCTGGTGCTGCCAAACAAAGCAGAAGGAAAAATCTGACTCTGACTAGCACTATTCATGCAAAAGTTTCATCACCAAAACACATGTCAGAGCACCAAGAGATGCCAAAAACACGAACCTGGATGATTCACAGCCTGGGGGGAAGGTGAGGAACTTGGCTTTGATTTTTCTGTGAAAATTTCCAGGCAGCAAGAACCATCCCACTAAAAGTAGGCCCCCACTAACTGGTGTAACAGGTTTTAAGTTCTGCAGTGTTTTTCACCCACATTATGCTCAGTCCTACACAGCACAATCAGGTGCTCAGCCACAACATATGCCTTGGGAAAAACTAAACTGATGCTCTAAGTGATGAAAGGACTACCAGCAGGGATAGGCAGCACCCACAGGTGACAGCAGCAGTCCCAAACAGGGTCCCTCACCTACACCACAGATACTAGGGGGAAGAAAGGCACTTCCAAATTCAAACTTACTTAGATTTTAAGACCTTAAGTAATATATTAAAAATAGTAACAATGTACAAGTCCTTGCCACTGATGTATCATAAACCTTAATCCCTAACTCGTTCTCTGCTTTCATTTTGCATTATCTGCTTTTACCATCAGTGAGAACACACCATTAAATACTTCCCTTTTTTTTTTAACAGGCAAATAAAATCTATTACCATTCACATGTACTAAGTAGGTTCCTGATCCAAATCTCTGAATCACAGAGGAGGAAGGAGTTTGTCAACTCCAAGAACATGGGAAACACAAGATCACTTGCAGCAAAACTCCAAGGGAGCTTTTGGAATTGCAAAGTTCAGGAAAAGATATGTTACTGCTATCAGAGGTAAACTCCAAGTAAGGAAGTCATTTAGTTTACTTTCAAAGTACATTCTGTCCCAAACAGATGAAAAGTACATGTTTATACCAATCTTCACCAAAAACAGAAATATCAACATAGCTTTATATCAGAGAATAAAGTCAGCCTAAATTTCACACCAGACTATTTCCTTTCATCACCTTGAATTTAAGAGTTTTCATACTTGCTTTGAGCAAAGTTCCCCTGCTTCTCTTATATCAGGGAAATTATGCAAGTATTTAAGTCTTAAGCATTTTCAATTTACTGCCTTCAGCTCCTGCTTCACCATCCTTTCTGACTTCACAATTAGTAAATAAATACTGAAATACATAAGCACACAGAGAACTACATTTTCAAAGCACTTGAGATCACAAGCTGCTTACTGGACTAAAAACAGAGTTAAAAGGCACTTATAAAAGTAATAAAAAATTAATACCAGAACCCATCAGTATCAATTAGCAAATAATGTATAACATACAGTCTAACTCAAAGATTAATACAGAACTTCAAAATAATGCTCAAGTTCTGTAGATGTGACCCCAGTGGCAAAACCTCAGCTACAAGAGCTAGAAAGAATTGCAAATGCAGGCAGGCACTCCCACCAGCATGGCTGCTTTATAGCAGTTCTCTTTGAAATTGTACAGAAAGTAGTATAGAATATTATGTCTGCATTTTATAGGAATGAAAACAAGAAAATCCCCACATACCATACTTGTAATTTTTGAAAGGAGGAGGAAGTCCTGCTCTTGAAGGCACATCTATTAAAATAAAAGTAACAAGTTCAGATAAAGTTGTCTATTTATTTATTTATTTCCATTGTTTTGTTTTCTATTATTTTATGCATTCATTCTGGACATCCTTTTCATCAGAACAAATCCACAACACAGGAGACTTGTTTGAGCATCAAATACTAAAACACAACCTTTGGCTCATATTCTGTAGTTATGCCATATGTGATTAACTTCACTTGAGCATGAAGTCCCCTCTGAACAAAACAACCCATGAGGACAGTGAGCCAATGCAATTAGGATATGATCACCAGAGCCTGATCCTCCAGAAATCTGCCAGGAACATCCTGTTAATGGTTTGCACAGCATCTTTCTCTATCTTATACAAACAACTGACAACTGTCATTCATAAGTGAATTGTTCAGTAAACCAGCCACAAAAAGGAAGCCAAACTGTAGAAAATTAACTCTTTAGCTGCACGCAGGACACTGCCCACAAGCACCTGCAAGAACATTAACACCTTCTCTGGTGCCAGCGTTCCTAGTGACACCCAGGGACTCAGCCAGGGCTTGGAAGGTCCAAGCAGTTGTGGGGTGCTCAGCAGCATGAGGGCTGAAACTATAGTTTCATTAGTTTAACAATTTATCTCAAACTCCCTCTTCAAAACAGCTTTCAGTAAAGGGAGGGACACAGCTTTTGGACCAGGAACAGCACTCTCCTTCATGGAATGAAATTACAAAAAGTCTTGTTCAAGACACTAGCTTTGTCTCAAATAACAGCAAGTTGCAACACTACACACATCAAAAGCAAATGCCTTAGCCTTGATTTTTATTTTGTTTTATTCTTTGTAACAGCAGCTGTACCATATGTTCTGAAAGTGCTTGATGTTTTCTAAAAGGATCCCAAGATCTTGCCATGCCCATCACTGTCTAGAAGTATGAAAGCTGCTGAAAACACAATACAGCTGTGAGGCCCTGGGCAATGTCCTAGGAGTTGCTCAAAAGTTATCAGCTGTAACAGCTTAGGACTTGTTTAAGCTGACTTAATGCAAAAAAAAAAAAAATCAAATTATGTTATTCTGTGTCCTTTGAATGTCTCCATTTAGGTGTGTAGAAATACACCTGCAAGAACAGGGTAACACCCTAACTACTGAATCACTGCGTGGGCTGATCTCCATTAATTAACTTTTAGATACAGTGTCACTTTCAACCAGTGTTCTAAAACATAAAACCCATAGATGAGTAAATCTGCATCCCAAAGCTAAAGATGGAAACAGAAACTCAGAAACAAACATGCACAGTGAGACCTCACAGCATCAAACACAATTTTTCAGGATCCTCTCACAAATAGCAGACTTGTGTTCCCACATTCCATGTACTGGTGTAGTTCCTAAGGATCAAAGGCTCTCTAAATTCTATTAACTTACTCCTGTTAATTTACAAACAGCTGCCTGACAGCAGCCCTCGAGGAACCTGAGGCACCAAGCCAAGTGCAGTAATGCCCTTGTCTCTTTCTGACTAAACATGGGGATTTGGGCAGGGGGAGCAGTCTATCCAAATTTAGGCATGGCACACTGACCATGGAAGCTCTTGTTAACTCCAGACCTCTCAACTAAGGGAGGAGAGCACACAGGGGACGTACACACAAAGCTGGCATCTCCAGCTTTGGATTGCCATTAATTTGCTCCCTTCCACTTTCTTCTGCAGAAACAGCAACACATGAGACTGAAAGGAATCAGACAACTGCCCCTTACCCTTCTGCACAAAAGTAATGAACTGCTCTACTGTCTGATCCAAGTTAACTCCATGGTACACCACAGGTCTGAAGTTCCGGTGTTCAAAAGAGCGAACAAGACGAACTGTGACAGTTGAGTTTTCTGCTGACATGAGAATCAATTCTCTATAACCTGGAAAACATTAAAGAGAGGAGTTATTGCCTTTCTTCTGTGTAAGATCACAGCTAGAAAACAAGGTGCAGGTGGGCCTCATGTAAAGATTAAAACATGGTAAGAAATTCAATAGCACTGTGGTTTTTAGGACTTCAGCTCTATTATTTCTACACAAGTAGTAAAAGGATCTCAAACCAAACAGGGTTACCTAGGATATTACTGCTACTAGTGGAGCATTAGCAACTGTGCTGTGAACTACTGCACCAGGCTCCCTATTAAACATGAAAAAATGTGAAGGATAAATGCAAGAATGTTATTTTAAGTGACTGAAGATTTGACCTGCTGGGTAAGTCTAAAAGAATGTACTGACATGGACAAAATCAAAACCTTTTCAATATACTTATATTGTAGAGAGCATAATACCCTGAAAAATGCCTAAGCCCTTACACAACACTCAGTTTCACCTCCCTGCAGAAAGCAGAAAAAGCTCCCCCACATACACATGCAAATAATTCTCCTGGTATCCCACCACATAATTAAGGGGTTTAATTTAATTCATAAAAGTAGGTCTCTAGAATGGTTCTACAAGACTTATACTATTTAAACAAAGAGCAGAACCTACAATAGAATTGCTGTATGAACCCAAGCCCCTCTGCAAACAAACCCACACACTGTTCTGTTGAGTTTGTTCTCTCCACAGGAAAGCAAGCCACTTCCTACCTCAGCAATCTCCCCTATTTTTGGTGCTGGGTATTCCTCAACAACCTTGCCTTCTGGTTACACACTAAACTGCTGCGGCTACTGCACCCATGAGCAAAGACTGCAGTCTGAGTGCTGTAACATCAGTCAAGGGCACAGCATCACCTTGGCATCCCCTATCCCTTAGCAGTCGTTTCAATCACCACTACCAGTCTCACAAGGGATTCTCTTACCTATTCATCCATTTGAGGAGGATGTGGGGTGTTTTTAGGGGTGTACCATTTTTGTGGGGTGAGTAAATTATTGAAGTCCCCCACCAACATGGAGCACCTCCCAGTCTTTGCTGCATTTGTCCTGGCCATGCCCTGACAAAGGAAACCAGCAGTATTTTCTTCCAATGCTTTCTGCGGAATGGGGACCCAGATCTCCTGCATCACAACTTGCTTTCACATTCCTCTGGGTAATAACTCACAGAGCTCTAATTCCATTCCCTTTTTAAATGAGCTGAGATACACAAATAAAAGATGTCAATGAAGAAAACCATACTGGGGACATGAAAATAACTACATATACATTAGTAAAGACAGATATGTTCTTATCAGATATACACCTATTCCACGTGGGCTTGAGATCTGGAGGATAAAGCAGGGAGTAAAGAAAAGGGGATGGCATTCGATTAACTCTCTCCCACTGAAGGACGCTGGGGGAACACAGAGTCAGGGGAGCGATTACACATCACCAATTTTCACATTTACTGTGCAGACCCAACAGACTTATCCCACTGAGGACCAGGATCAGGTACTACCCCGAGCCTCCTCACAGGACATGGCAGATTCTCCTCAGGCTGTTGCCCTGGATCAGAGTCACTGATAGTCAACGATGGGCAGAGGTCAACTTTATGGGGTTCAACAAGGCCAAGTACCAGATTCTACACTTTGGTCACAATAACCCCAGGCAACACTACAGGCCTGGGGCAGAGTGGCTGGAGAGCTCCCTGGAGAAGGACCTGGGGGTGTTAGTGGACAGCCAGCTGAACATGAGCTGGCAGTGTGCCCAGGTGGTCAAGAAAGCAAACGGCATCCTGGCCTGTATCAGGAATGGTGTGACCAGCAGGAGTAGGGAAGTGATTGTTCTGTTGTACTCAGCTCTGGTGAGGCCACACCTCAAGTGCTGTGTCCAGTTTTGGGCCCCTCACTACAGGAAGGACGCTGAAGCACACCCAGAGAAGGACAACAAAGCTGGTGAAGGGTCTAGAGGACAAGTTTGTGAGGAGCAGCTGAGGGAACTGGGACTGTTTAGTCTGGAGGAGGCCAAAGGGAGACCTCATCACTCTCTACAACTACCTGCAAGGCAGTTGCAGAGATGTTGGGGTCAGTCTCTTCTCTTGGGTGACAAGCAATAGGACGAGAGGATATGGCTTAAAACTACACCAGGGGAGATTCAAGTTAGATACCAGGAAGAAGGTCTTTACTGAGAGAGCTGTCAGGGCCTGGAACAGGCTGCCCTGGGAGGTGGTTGAGTCACCATCCCTGGAGGTATATAAAAGGCGTGTGGATGAAGCCCTTAAGGACATGGCCTAGAGGTGGGTTGGGCAGGGTTCGGCTGCGGTTGGACTCGATGACCTAAAGGGCCTCTTCCAACCCAGGTGGTCCTGTGATTCCTGCGGGAAGAACCTCCCCCGGGCCGGGCTGCCCTCAGCAGCCCCAGAGCCCGCAGCCTGACACCTCTCACCTCAGCGCATCCCCCCCGAGACCAAGCATCCTCCCTACCCTCGGCCCCCGCGCCCCACCCAAAAGCGGCCGTTAACGGCCCGCAGCCTTATTACCGACTCTCCCGCCGACACTGCCGGGACACCCCGCTCGCCCCGCCTCACGCAGCCCCACCGACGCGTCTTTCCGGTACCGCCCACCGCAACGCGGAAGTGGCTGCGAGGAGGCCTGTCCCCGCCCCGCCCTCGCGCCTCCCGGTCGCGGCGGGGCTGGGTGGGGCCTCCAAGGAGCCCCGCCCCCAACCCTACCCGTTGGGCAGTGTCGGGACTCATCTCACGCTGCCGAGCGTTGCGGCCTCCCCACCCCAAGCCCGCCCATCCCGCGCCGCCCTCTCATTGGCCCTTTGTCCGGTTTCTCCCCGCCCCCAGCAGGCACCGATTGGCGTCGTGTTGCCGCTGGAGCTCGGATTGGCTAGCGGGCGCTCTGGCGATGGGTGAAGCGGCCGAGCGGCGGGGGTGGTGTGGCAGACGCCGGGGGGTCGCGATTGTGTTGGGTTTATCGCCATGTCTGAGGTATGGGCTGGGCGTGTGGGGGCTGTGAGGAAGAGGAGGGTGGCGGGCATTCCCCTCTCCCGTGTAGCGGCAGCAGCAGCAGCAGCAGCAGCAGCCGCCGCCGCCTGCGGACTCTCACCCGCACCCTGACCCGGGGCCTCCCCTTCCCCTCTAGGCCGCGTTCCAGAAGGCTGCCGAGGAGGTGAAGCAGCTCAAGTCCCAGCCCACGGACCAGGAGATGCTCGATATCTACAGTCACTACAAACAGGCCACGGTGGGCGACGTGAACACGGGTAAGTGCCGCGCCGGCCCTCCGCCGGGCGGGGAGGAGGCGGCGGCCAAGCAGCGCCGCTCCGTGCCAGCGCCCCCGGCGGGCGGGGGTGACACGGTTGCGGCCTGAGGCCGAGCTTGAGGCGCTCCGGGAAGCGCAGCCTCTCCCCTATTGCGTACTACGCTTCGCGCAATCCCGCGATCCGGCCTAAGTCACTCTGTACCGACTTGGCACGGGCTTAAGTGCAGGCAGGCACAAGCTGACCTGATAAAGGCTTGTGCAACTTGCGGTTTTCAGATTAACCCCGCTGCAGCCATCTGAATCGTATGGCAACGGCCTGAGAATCCTTTGTGTTAGCTCTGTGCAAATATTGGGTTTGGGATTTTTAGAGGCTTCTATCAGTAAGTAGCTGCCTAGGTCAAGGGATACTGCTTTAATGCAATCTCAGTTAAACAGGCTTAAACAGCAAGGCAAACTGTACGAGTGTGGAATGGCAGTGTTGGGGACGTGCAGTTTGTTTAAACTGGATTGGCTACTAAAAATATAATGGGAAACCAAAACAGAAGAAAATTGCGCAGAGATGTGTCCCAAGAGGAACTTTACTAGGAGCTGCAATTAAATATCTCATCTTGAAACAAATGTAGCAGAAATATCTCTGCAGGTACACTATCCAAAATCTCTTGCTACTTTGGTCAGTGGCAACTCAGGAGTAACATTTAGAATGAAGCCTGTCTCTACTGACCTTGTGTAACACTCGAGTAACTAGAATTAGAAAGGACAAAGGTCATTTGCTTGAAGGGCTGGCCTCCTGACCCAGTGGCTGGTGAAGTTTATTGGGTGTTGATTAAAGTCAAGCTGGCAGTGAAGTGTACAGGAAATGGTAAGTATAGGCGCTTGGAGTATCCTTCCCAAGATCAGCAGCATGGAGGGAGAAAAGGACTGACTTTTTGAAAAGATATGATCCTTTCAATATCACTGGGCCTGAGCATTATTAATGTTTACCAAGGTGAAATGGCGCTGTAGCACTGTTAATACACCACTGTTTCTGTAAGTTGCTGCGTTCCTGTGGAGCTGTAGCTAACAGGAGTTGGCTAGAAAAACAATCCGTTTAAGGGTGAGCTAATAGGGGGTTTTGTTGGAGTGAAGCTGCCAACTAGCTCTGCAGGTCACGTTACCATCTGAGCGGCACAAGGGTATTTTTGTGGCTAATGTACAGGCTACAGTCCAGTCCCATTTGTTAATCCTAAGAACTGTCTTTAGGGAGACAGAGAGGAAGTAAAGCATGGAGGGTACTTTATGTGCAGAAAAACAATATGCATATCCATATCTTCATTTTTTTTCACCTATTTGGACACAAGATAGCCTGCAATGAAGTGAGTTAGAATTCAGAGTTTATATCCCAAGTTCACAGAATGAATGAAGAGCTATGGATTAGAAACATACCATTAACTTGATGATAATGAGTTCTAGGCTGTATGCTACTAGCTTTTGTTTTCATGTCTTGGCATGTAATGGACCTTAGGGCATTTGTGCTTTACTTTAGAGGTGATGTTCTTTAATCAGATTGGTTTTGTGTTTTCTGAAGAGACTGCTGTCAAGTGTCAGCAGTTCATAGTATTTGGTGCTCTTCTGCTCAAGTGCTGGTGTCTTAAGAGAACTCTTGTCAAGTTCCCTTAAGTAAAACAGCTGCAAAGATGAATCATTGTATTTTATCGTAGTTAAGAAGTAAATAGCCTCCCAGAAGGAAGTAGTCATTGCCTACACCCAGACCACACAAACTAATGCTGCTGCTTTGCTTATCCTGTCTCAGACCGCCCTGGTATGCTGGACTTCAAAGGCAAAGCAAAGTGGGATGCCTGGAACGCATTGAAAGGTAAGTGTCTGCTTAAAAAATAAAGGTTAATAAATGAAGCTACAAGTAAACTAGTTCAGGAAAGCATATGTGGTTGAGCAAAAAACAAAACTGTATTCCATTGCAAGACAGGAGTTCTAGAAGTTCAGAATGCCATGATAATAAACTCTTACTTTTGATTACCTCTGCAAGGCAGAAGTAATCCTGAAAAACGTAGCTTGTGTGAAAGAAAACCGAGGTGCAAAATGCCCAAGGAGCCCAAGATGTTACACAGAGGAGAACTGTAGCAGCAAGCTAAATCTCTTTTCCAGGCCCCAGCCTTGTACCCCAGAGAATGACCTCTCCCTCCAGTCATTGTGTTTCTGTTAAAGCTTTCCAAATTGGAAGATGCATCTGGGTGCTCTGTTCTGAATGAGGAGCCAAACAAATTGGCTAATCTATGAAAATGTGGGTTTTTTTCCTGGTGTTTTAAGGAGCCAGCACTACATCTAAATGCAGTCAAAGTCGACTGAATGGCTTTCCTCTAACTGTGAATGGCCTTAATAAACTAATATGCTGTTTAGTTGCTGCCTGTACAAATATAACTGCTTCTGAATGCTGTTTTCTCATGACTGCTGAACGTGTTTGGTTTAAACTTCAATTAATGGTGCCACAGCTGAGTGGCCACCTTAGCTTCTTTGCCTTCTGGTAGCGTGCTGCTACGTGCGATAGCAGGGAGTTGTGGCTCATGTGTAAAAGATACCTGCTCCTGTGTTCTGTCTTGCAGGAATGTCCAAAGAAGACGCAATGAAAGCTTACATAGCAAAAGTGGAAGAACTAAAGGGCAAATATGGCATCTGAGGACTGGATATAGCAGCCACTTGTGCACCTGAAACATGCCTTATTTCTAATACTGTGGAAAACTGGTTCCTGAAAATAATTTTAAATACTGAGTATATTATAGTTGCTTCTCCTTCCGCCTGTAGTTCAGGAGAAGCGGTGTACCTGCCTAATGTACTGACACCTTATAAATACCTTCTGGGAGCAAAATCTGGAACTCATTAAACTGCATTTGGTACTTCAGCTGCTGTGGTGGTCATCCCTCTGAGCTGATCCCTGCCTAACACGCCTTTGTGGGGCGCAGGCCAAGCTCCAGCCGCTGTGCCACTAGAGGGGGCTCAGGAATCGGTGTTCTGCACGGCGCAGACTTGCGCCCAAACCAAACCCACGATGTCTGGCTGTGCTGCTCTGCCTACGTTCTCATGTAGATACACGGCGGCACGCAAAAGCTGGAGCACCACAAAGCTTGTTGCGAGGAAGCTAGGCCTGCTGCTGGGTATTCTAAGAACCGGGTGGGTGCTCGATGTTTGTTGCCTGGGGCTGTCAGAGAATTACACTTCTAAGAGATGCTATTCCCCAGCAATGTTAGGGTTCTGGAGAGAGGGCAGACAGAGGCAGCTGACCTCAAAACCCTTCCTGTGAAAGAAAAGGGTTTTGCAGACAGCAGTGCTGATGCCCTTGATACTGTACTGATGTAAATCCTGAGGCTACAGTGAGGGACTCTTTTGGTCTGATAGAGTTTCTGGCACTAGACAAGGAGACTTTGCTTTTTGAAATGTGATATTGAACTATCCCAGCAAGGGATATATGAGAATGAAATCACAGCCTTATACAGGAATAAGGCATTCTAATTCCTGCTATGCTGGTTAGCATCTGAAGAGGTGAGAACTTCAGATCAAACTGTCTTCAGATAAGTAAGTGATTGCTAGGAATACATAAGGATTAAGCCTATAGTTACATATATGTTTAGGTAAATACATAGTTCTACACCAAGTCACACAGGCTTTGTGTGTGTTTTCTTAGGCCACAGGTAAGTTATGGAGATGACTTTGGATACTTTCAAACACCGCCCCCCTTTGCTACTTTTAATAAGGGATGTTCTTAGACCTATTTGTTTACCCTTTAAAGTGTGTTAGGATAAAGAAGGGTTTGTTCCCTGTTCTTCTGGATAATACAAGCATTTGAGTTTTTTTACCTCTTGTATCCTGGGTAGTTATTTCACAGAAACACAGAATATCCTGACCTGAAAAGCACCTGTAAGGATCAGCAAGTCTATCTCCTGGCTCCACACAGGGCCAGCCAAGTCAGAGCAGGGCACTGAGCGCATCGTCTAGACGCTTCTTGGACTCAGCCAAGCTCAGTGCAGTGACCGGTTCCCTGGGGAGCCTGTTCAGTGCCCGACCACCCTCTCAGTAAAGAGCCTCTTCCTAACATCCAACCTGAACCTCCCCTGTCTCAGCTTCATGCCACTCATTCAGGTTCTATCACTGGTCACCTAAGAGAGAAGATTGGCATCTGTGCCTTTGCTGCCCCTTGTCAGGAAGCCACAGACCACGATGAGGTCTCCCCTCAGCCTCCTCATCAGGCTGTACAAACCCAATGACCTCAGCCTCTCCTCTAAGACATTCCCTTCAGACCCTTCTCATCCTCGTTGCTCTCCTCTGGACAATATTTTTACATCCCTCTTGCACTGTGGTGCCCAAAACTGCACACACAGGACTTGGGGTGAGGTGGCACCAGCACAGTGTAGAGCAGGACAGTCCCCTCCCTGGATCAACTGGTCGTGCATGTTGTGCTTGATGCACCCCAGGATACAGTTGGCCCTCCTGGCTGCCTGGCCACATAGCTGGCTCATAGGTAACTTGCTGTCAACCAAGACCCCCAAATCCCTCTCAGCACAGCCGGCCTCCAGAATCTGATCCCCTAGTCTGGATGTGTGGCAAGGGTTGCCCCTTCCAAGGTGCAGAATCCAGCACTTGCCCTTGTTAAACTTCCTGCTGTTGGTGATTGCCCAGCTCTCCAATCTGTCCAGGTCTCTGCAAGGCCTCTCCACCCTCAACGGAGTCAACAGCTCCTCCCAATTTTGTGTCATCTGCAAATTTACTTTAGACACCCTTTAGTCTGTGTCGTTTATGCAAATGTGAAAACCAACTGGCCCTAAAATGGAGCCCTGGGAAACCCCACTAGTGACTGGCTGCCAGTCTGATGTTAGCCCATTCACTGCCACCCTCTGGGCCCAACCCTTCAGCCAATTGCCCACCCAACACATTATGACTTTTTCTGGTTGTGTGAGACACAGCATTGAAGCCCTTGCTGAAATCTGAAATGATAGCATTGACTGGTTTCCCTTGGGGCCCAGCTGGGTGACCTTGTAAAAGGAAATCAGATTGGACAGACAGGACCTTCCTCTTCTGAACCCGAGTTGGCTGTGCCCAAGGACTGCGTTGTCCTTTAGGTGTTTTTCAATAACTCCCAGTATGATTTGAGATTGTGTAATTACAGTCACCTTGCAAAAGAAGGGTAGGAGCAGACCTTCTGCATAAGATGGTTTTAGCTCTTTGCCAGCTCTGCATTCCATGGCCAGGTCCATCCTCACATTCCGTGAGGCTGTTAGTGGAGGTTTCTACCACCCTGTAGCAGAATGACACTGATACTGGCGAATGCTTCCATTTAGCTCTTGTTTGCTGGAAGCTGACATAGTGTGAGTGTGCCACACTTGGCTGGCGTGCTTTCTGCCAAAATAGGTGTTCTTGGGAATTTTGACTGCTGAAGCAGTGGAGTTGAGCTCAGTCAAAGAGCAGGCTGGAAGTAGCAAGTCCTATATCCATCCTGCTCCTCCTCCAGCTTTCCAGCACCGCTCTCCTTTCTCATGCCTGGCTGGCATTGGGAAAACACCGCTTATCCCAGAGAGGGCTTGGTCATGGCCAGGCTTTTATATGTTATCTTGTACTTGGAAACAGGGCTGTTTGCCAGTCTGTGCAAGGGACTGAGAATTCTACCTTGGATGTCATTATTTGGGTACTTTACTATAGTAACATCTTCCTGCTTACCTTCTGAAAGCACTACGGGTAGCTTTACCATTATTTAGCTTGCCATGTGGCAATCAGCTGAACCTCTCAGGGGTGAGCTGAAAAACTTTGAGTTGTGGCAGAAAAAAAGCTGTAAAAGAGGCACCAAGGCAGAAACAGAGGTAAGGGCCTCTCTGTGCATGGTGTTTGCAGCGAGAAGCCACAGCGTGGAAATTGGCTGCACAGCCGTTAGCTGTGGCTACCACCACTGCGCGTGTATGGTAAATAACTGAAACCCGGGTGGGTGGGGTGTGCTGAGCAGCAGGGTGAATGCCTGTAAATGCCCAGGGTGTTGGGGTGTTTGGAAATGCTGCTGAGTTACTGAGAACACGGTGCTTTCTCCTAGAGAGTATGAGATTCCGGGGCTGCATAAATAACGCTTTGGCAGTAGTGTTGCTAGGGCAATGGTGCTTAAGGACGTCCACACGCAGATTTATAGGTAGAGGTAATTGCTTTTATTAAACTAATAAAGCGATAAAAATAGATAACCATTAAGGTATGTAGCCTTGAGATTTGAAACAGAAGCAGCAAGCCTCAAACTGAAATGCAACCTGAGACCCGTTGCTCTGTCCGCAGAAAGGTACTGCTGATGGAGGAACACATGCTTTTGGTGGCTGGGCAGTGCTGCAAAACAGGGAATTGTTCTGACACCGGTTCAGGAGTTGCTATTTCCTCTGCATTAGATCAAAGAAAGGCCAGCAACATCCTGCTCCTTGCAGTGCTTGTGAAGGGGAAAAGGCGTGCGCTGAAACAAGCCCAACACGTAGGAGGTCGGAGGCCAGCTGGCACGCATGCACTCAGGTCTGGTTTGCTGAGCTTGCAGAGCGTGCAGGACAGAATCTGGACTTTGGATGTGGCAATAATAAATGTTAACTTGCTTCTGTGATAAGACAGGGTTCCTTCTATCGCACTTCTACTATTAGTTCTTGCACAGAGAGACTAGTTGATTGGTACCCAGTGCAATCAACAGATAAGCTGTAAAGGGGGTGATGTTTTCCTTGGGGTTGTTTTTTTTTCTTGCGGGCTTTGCTTGCTCTTTACCAAACATACATGAAGGTGCAATGCTCTTAGCACAGATTTAACAAATCAGTGTTGGTGTACTGCTTCAGGCCAGTAACAGGTTCTTCAGCCCTGCCAAGTGAAGCTTTCTGTTTGTCTAAAAGGCACTCGAGGCTGACTGCAGTGTACAACTGTTTCTGTCAAACTTCTTCTTCAGTCCTCACCTGCAGTGGTCTTGTTTCACAATGCAAGTATTTTAACTTTTGAACTTATTTGGCCCTGATGATCCTGCTAAAAATAACTGGCAATTGTATTTGCTGTTGTTTAAAATATTTGCTCTGTCTCTTGAACGTTAAGGGCAAACAACACTGGGCAATACCACTTTGGGGCCGTCTTGTGGTTATAATTGGGGGAGGCAAAAAAGAAGGTGCATTTTGGCTTGAATAGCTTTCTGAATACCACTGCTGTCACCCAAATAGGATTATATCTTCTTCTAAGTTGTCAAAGCTGCTCAGAGGTAAAACAAGTTGGTATTACTTAGATGTAACACATTTGAGGGAGAGATGCAGTAATAAACTCAGAAGTGTAAAAGTTAATAGAAAAAAAGATGAAATCTGGTTTGGGTTGTTTGGGGATTTTTTTCCCCCTTACCCACAAGCATATGAAGTATCTTCAGCCTCAGACAGCTGATCTATGAATAAGCCAATCTTCAGCTGCTCATCTGAAGTGCAGATAGCATCGGTAACTTCTAGGCGCGAGTCTGTCTTCATTGCTAATGAGCTTGTAGTTCCTCTAGAACCAATAATCTGTGGAAGTTAAACACACTTTGGGTTATTCTAGAACAGAGATTTCTCATGGAGCTTGGCTGCACGGATCTTTAACTTTTATTTCCATTTTCACCTGTTGCTTCTGGATTTCTGGTTAGCCCAGTACTACACATACAGATTTTTCAGGGTCTGACCCTCTTAATGCTGGTAAGAGCTGATTAATCTTGGCAGCCATCCCACTATCCAGTCTAGTGTCAGAGCAATCCTTTGCTATCTCACAAGATGTAGAGTTGTTTTCAAAATCATACAGTGTGTCTTGCCTCTAGTTTTTGAAGGCCTTCCTATATTTTTGACTGTCTAAACTAATGGAGAAGCCATACAAAAATACAGTACCATTAAGGAGCAACGAGCACGGGCCTGGGGAAGGACAGCTGGTCAAAACTCCTGCAGGTTGTAAAGCCTATGAAAGAGGTGATACATAAAAATGCCTAGAAGCAGAATCAGTGGCTCAGTAACACCCTTCCAATCCTTGTGTCAGCAAGGATTGCTTCAGCTTTAAGTTCTGCCATTGCAAGAAGTTTGTCATTGTCATGTAAAAGAGCCTCAAGCCCTGGCACCCTGGCATATTATATAATCTCTCTGCTCAGCTTGTTCTGTTTGCAAGCTCAGATTGCCTCAAGCAGTTGCTTCCACACCCAGGACAGAATGAAAATGCCATTACTTGGCTAACACAGCCAGGGAGACACCTTGTTTGTCTCCACGGAAGTGTACAAGGCACTGACTTGTACTGTGCTCCCCGAAAGGCTGAGGTCATGGTATGCCATCTCCTCTGAACAAACACAGCTTGTTTGTATAAGTTTGGGATCTGAAAGATGTGCCTGTCACTTTAAAAGTACCTGGTGAGTATTCAGCTGCATTGAGTTTTACTGAGAGAAGGGACATGTGACAGCTGAGAAAGTGAATGATACTGAGCATTGTGTCCAGTTCTGGAGTCCCCAACATAAGAAGGGCATGGAACTGTTGGAACAGGTCCAGAGGAGGCCATGAAGATGATCAGAGAGCTGGAGCACCTCTCCTATGAAGAGAGGCTGAGACAGTTGGGGTTGTTCAGCCCAGAGAAGAGAAGGCTCCAAGGAGATCTTATAGCAGCCTTCCAGTACCTGAGGGGGCTTACAAGAAAGCTGGGGAGGGACATTTTAGAAGGGCATTTAGTGATAGGATGAGGGGGAATGGTTTTAAATTGGAGGGGGATAGATTTCAATTGGATATTAGGAACCATTTCTTCACTGTGAGGGTGGTGAAGCACTGGAGCAGGTTGCCCAGGGAGGAGGTGGCTGCCCCCTCCCTGGAGGTGTTCAAGGCCAGGTTGGATGAGGTCTTGAACAGCCTGGTCTACTGAGAGATGTCCCTGGCCCTGGCAGGGGGGTTGGAACTTGATGATCTTTAAGGTCCCTTCCAGCCCTAACCACTCTATGATTCAGAGTCTATATTCTTTCCCTCAGCTTACACAGTATTGAAATACAGAGCCAAATTTTAGTGCTAAAAGGGCTAAAGTTTTATTTTCTGTATTGAATGTATGTTTCAAGGCACCAGTTTGTCACAATGGACAGATGCAAATAGCTTGAGGTATGTCCTAAGTCAGTGTAACTATTGCCAGAGGTGCCTGAAAAGGGAATCCAAAGCAGAACGAGCAGCACCTGGTGTTGGGTCTCTGCAGTGGGATGCTGAGGTAGCTCCAGAAACTGATAAAAAAATTTTGTCCAGGATACAAAATGTATCCCTTGAAGCTTGTTCTTCTGCTTGCTCTCTCTTTTTACTTTTGGAGCGAGCTGAGGGTGGAGGGTAAAGTCACCATAATGGGCCAGGGTATTATCCTCGTGGTTCTAACCCAGCAAGGAGTGCCTTAGCCCATACAGTCCTGATTCCGACGCACAACAGGATCTCAGACCTCAGCAGTGGGTGTTATGGCTGTGTCCAGCAGCCCAGGTCTCCTGAGCATGACCAGCAGTGAGTGGGAGAGCCCGGGGCCACCAGGACATGGGGTAGCCCCAGACAGGGCAAGCAGTCTGCCTTCCTGTCATAGCCAAGAGGTGTCCAGGTAAGCAGTCTGCTTCCAGTGCCATTGGAGAGGTGTCCAGGCAGGAGGCAAAGTGAAACCATCTGGCCCAAGAGCTGTCTCCTCTTTCCATGCTTAACTGCATCTCTCCTCTGTGCTAGGACGGGGCTGTCTGCTTGGCCACAGTAACCTGCAGCGATGGGAGGAAAAGCATGAGCTAAAGCAGTTGTGACAAGGGGGTGGTCCGAGCTGTAAGGTGCTACCCAAACCCCCATGTGTCACACACGCTGCTCAGGGCACTGGTTGCTGAGGACGGCTGTGCTCCTGTTCCCAGAAGCTGCTATTCTGGAGCAGCTTGCCAGCAACTCGCTGCCTTTTTGCCCCATTCCAGAAGCTCTTTCAGCCCAGCTTGGTTGAACCCAGCCTGAGCTGAGCGCAGCTTCTTCAACCTGGTTTTTCAATGCACTGCCAGAAAAAAAACCCAACCAACCAAACACAGAAGAACAGTAACAGGAGACAGTGAGCCTCTTCCTCCTTCCTTGTGAAAATTTTCTACATGCTCACTTTTGGGGAAGACACAAATAAAATCCTTTTGTCCCTCACACAGGCCTTGGGCATGTCCCAAAGTCACAGCCTGCAAGATACTTAAACTTTACTTGTTTCCAAGATCAGGTCAAATTCTGCCTGGAATGACACCTTGAAATAGGGATCTAGTAAGAATGAGGATTTAAATGCTGCTCTGCCAAGGTTTAAAAATGTGGTCAGGAACAATTACATTCAGCAGGCAAAGGTGTTTGCAGAAATAGCCACCTTCAAGATCAGACGAACCTCGGTGGTGGACTCAGTTTCTTGTGTCCTGCTTCACCTTGAAGTGAAATACTTCATCAGGTAACCATTCCCTAAGCCCCGCTGACACTCAAAATTCAGTCCTGAACCTTCTCTGGGCTTCTGCAGGACAAAAGCTGGAAGAGACGCTTCAGTGTTAAACTTCTCACGGTTTAAAATGCACCAGATGAAACTCTGTCCATGTTTTACATCAGTCTCTGGTAATTTCCATTATTTATGAACGCATTTCCCTGAAAACTTTCTCTCCAGGGATAGGATGTGAAATGCCCACTTAAACAATAGGGAAAAGGGACTTTCTAAACAAAATAATGAAACTGGCAATATCCCAAGTATTCTAAATTAATGCAGCCAAGCCAAAAACACATCTGAAGTGCTTTAAAGGTCATTTTCTGTGGTGGTACCATATAGGTAACAGATTTTTCAGGGGAAAAAAAAAATTCTTATTTTTCCTTTTAAAGTACTGAGCTCTTTTTACTGTAAAACACTGTTCTCACAGACAATTTTCCAAAATAATAATTTTGGCATTTTTCCACAATTTGTCTTTTCTTTGATAGATGTAGTTATTTTATCTTGAAAGAGACAGAAAATGTATCCAGCTTCTTTTGTTATGAGTCAGTGAAGGTAAACTCATTTTTCCATCTGAAAAAGGTGCTTGTTTCTAGTAGACTTTGTAAATCCAGACTTCTTTAGCAGAAGGGTGGACTCGATGATCTTAAAGGTCTCTTCCAACCCAGGTGATTCTATGATTCTAAGTTATCTCCAGCCAAGCAACAGCAGAAACAAGCTCATAAACTGTTGGTAACTGTTCTATTAAACACAACTGTTACGATTGTCCTCCCTTGGGTGACTTCAGTGAAAGGGAAATCTGAAAGTGCCACTTCATTTCTGCAATTAATTACACGTCAAATTTAATTCTGGTTTGTAGTTGTGGGGGTTTATTTTAACTTATTCGGGGAAGCTAAATTGAGTACAAAATATTAAAGCAATTTTGAGTTTGCAGCAAAAGTACCACCCCCAGACCATCCTTTTCCTCAATGAACCAGCTTGGCATAAACTCTCTATCTGCTGAAGGACCCAAGTGTGGCAGGGTTCTGGTTTCAAAAGTAACCACTTCAAGTTCCTCACTCTACAAAACTTTTTATGCACATGTTTACTCACGTGAACAGGCTTTCACAGAGAAATCGCCTTGTTCAGCAAAATACACCTCACTTTTTTCTTTTCTTTTTAATTGCTGCAGTCATCAGGATGACTCACGCGTTCCAGGGGCAAACCTATACTTAATAATTTTGCTAATTGGGGGGCAAATTGCCTAACGCTTTGCAGGACTGAACCTATGGTACAAAAAGCATATGTCATGTGAGGTTTTTGCCAGATAAGAGTCGGTGTATTTTGTCTGGCCCGAGCCTGCGTTTGCCAAGCACGGTTACGTGCAAGCAGCGTTTGTTCAGTTCATGCAGCAAATGAGACAACAAGACCTGCTCGTGCTTTTTGAGCCAAAAACACACATTGTTAATTTTGAAACTGGGAGGAGGAGAAGTGTCGCAGCAAACGCACCTGATGCAACGTGGAAACGCTGTTTAACCTGTGGAATAAATAGCCCAGGGTGTTCATAAAACTATTCTGTCGTGTGATGAACCTAAACCCAAAAAGGGATGTGGCAGCATCAAGTCTGATAGCTTGGATAATGACTTCAGAAAGCAAAAATGTGGCAGACCAGAAACCCGCAAGAGAAGTTTTAACACCAGACCTTGCAAAAAAAGACTCGCCACATTGCAAAAGCGGGAGATCCCGGTTCGGTGTTCGATAGAGAAACTATTCAACAGAAGACTTTGCAGGAAGAGAGAAAGAAAAAGGTCAGGATTTATCATCAACGTGTGCAGAATGAAAACCGAAGTAAACATTGTTCAGAACGCTCACTCAAAAGTGCTATACACCACCCCCACCCCCCTCAGGCAAACCACAGCAGATAGATACATATATTGTCTCGTGAAAGTGGGTAGAGATTAAAACAATGACGCAGTCTGCACAGACAACTGATTTGTTCAGAAATAACAACTGGAAGAAGAGGGAAATTACAGTAACTTCTACCCCTCGGTGCTGGAGAAGGAGACCCTTCCGACTCCTTTCAGCTGGAAAGGGAACGGTTGGATTCTGACCCTGGCTGGGTCTGTCCGCTGGAGCCTGCGGAGGCACGGCAGGGCTCTCGCTGGAATCGAAATCAGAATTTGGCAGCGAAGCAAGAGTTTGTGATGAAACCACAAAAAACAACTTCCTTGGGCTTTTATTTAAAGCTGTTTCTGATGACCCCCACCCCCTCAAATTAAAAAAAAAATAAATAAAGCAGTACTTCGTTAGAGGATGGAAATAGTGACTGAGAAAAAGAGTGAGAGCATAAAACTTTATGAGCAAAAAAGTTTTTGCTGGCGGTACAGGTGGAGATACGCAGGGCTAAGTATGCTCTATCTGATAAGGGCGCTCTGTACGCGGCTCAGGGTGAGAGGTTGTGGTCAGAGCCGTTCTTGAGATACCGGGAGCGGGTACCGCGGGCAGCTGCCGCGGGGGGAAAGGCAGGGCAGGCTGGGTTGTTGGTGTGCTCTGCCGTCGGGCATCGCTGTGCACAGAGCTGCAGCCCCAGGAGCAGAGCGGAGGGGCTCCTTCTCAGCTCGGCTCTGGCGAGGGGCAATACCCGCCTCCCAAAGGGCTGCGGGACCCGCGGGTGGGTGTCGGGCTCGTTCCCGGTCTCACGGAGGCCTGGCGCTGGGGCTGCGAACGCTGCTTCGAGAAACTGAACCTCGAAGCTGCCTGGCAGCCGGCGGTACGCGGGCACACGGAGGGCGGACGGGGCTGTGGCACGGCGGGAGCAGCCGCTGCCAACCGGGACGGCGGGGCTCTAGCGCGGACGAGCCAGTGCCCCGGGCCGGGGGAGCACTGCCGTTCCCCGCTGTGCCGGACCGGAGAGCGGCTCGGCCCGGCCCGGCTCGGCTCGGCTCCGCCCCGCCCGTCGGGGCCACGCTGCTGACTCAGCCGCGGGGGGGCCCGGAGGGTGTCCCTGCCCCGCGGGCGTGGCGGGCGGGCGGGCTGCCCGCCACCCTCCGGGGATATAAAAAGCCGCGTCCGGAGCCCGTCCTCGTCTCTCGGAGCAGCTGGCACCATGACCGCCATCGCGGTGCAGGTACGTCGCCGGCGGGGCCGGGGACACGGGGAGGCTCCGGGCACCGGGGCCGCGCGTCGCCTCGCCGTGGGGCTGTTGCTTCGGCTTCTCCCGGTGCGACCGGGCTCGCCCCGACTCTTCCCGGAGCCGCGGCACGTAGGTGGCTGGGTCCCCCCTTCCCCGGACCGGCGGCAGCTCCCCCGGTTCTCCCCGTGGGTCCCCCTCCCCTCTCGCCGCACCTGGCTCTCCGAGCACCTCCGCCTGCCGGGTAAGGCTGGAGAGGGCTGCGGGGTGCTTGGCTTCTCCTTAATTAAATGTCGGGGTTTAAAAATATATATGGAAGGTTTCAGGGATGAGAGGGCGTGCAGCCGGACCCCCCTTCCTCCTCCTCCCCCCACCCCCAGCCGTGCCGCTGGTGAGGAGCCGGGTCCAGACCGGTACTGCCGGCAAGAGGAGGACAGGAGGCAAGGAGGGCAGTGCTAGCAGCTGGGTGCCCCCTCCTCCGTCCCGTTCCTGTTCCTGCCCCCTCCCTCGTCCCAGCCGTCGGCTTCCACCCTCCCAGGGCCGGTGGTTTCCTCCAGCCCCGCCAGAGCAGGAGGCTGTGCCGTGGGGGCCGTGGGGCACGGGACTTGCTCAGCCCAGAGTATCCATGATCCCAAACCGAGGCCTTGGCATGGGAGCACTGTTTGTGCAGCCGGGGAACCGGGAGAGCTTCACCCGCCCTTCCTTTCTCTTGGGTACAGCCTGTAACTGTGTTGCCTTTCCCTCTGAGAAGGGGTTTGATTTGCACAAGCAAATAATTTAAAATGTGCAACTGCTGCAGCTCTGTTCCTCTGGTTCCCTTGTTAACCCAGATTTTTCTCCTTCCCCCCAACGCTCATTTCAGGCGCAGAGGCTGCTGGAGCATCGGAGACCACAGAAATCCTTCTTTGAGACATTCATCAGGAGTCTGATCATCTTATGTGTGGCGATAGCGGTGGTCTTGTCATCCATCTCGGTCTGCGATGGCCGCTGGCTCTTTGCAAGGGGGCAGCTCTTCGGACTGTGGCATTTCTGCACCCTTAGCAATGGCAGCATCCTAAATTGTGTCACTGACCTCAGCCTGGCCAAGGTAGAGGGCCTGAGCGTGGGGGCGATTCCCATCAGAAGCATGGTGTCCTTTGCCGTGGTGGTTGCCATATTTGGCCTGGAGCTGCTGATGGTGTCCCAAGTCTGCGAGGATGCCAACGCAAGGCGGAAGTGGTCACTGGGCTCGGTTCTCATCCTCGTCTCGTTTTTGCTGTCAGCTTCCGGTGTTCTGAGCTTCTCCATCCTTGTGAAGGATCACCTCACCTTCACGGGCTTCACGCTGACGTACTGGTGTGAGTTCATCGCTGCCTTCCTCTTCTTCCTTAACGGGATCAGTGGACTTCACATCAACAGCCTCACGCACCCCAGGAACAGGGTAGGCAAAATCTAGGTGCAAAGGGTGTGCCTTTGCCAGTGTGTAATCAGCTTTGCCAATTAGACTGCAAAACAAGGGAGTCTAATGAAGTTTGAAAAGGACACCGTGTCTTAAACTGTGCGCAAGGAGGGGAAGCATGAGTCAGTCTGGGTGCACGTGGAACCCACCCACTGGTCAGCGTGGAGGGCTGCACGACGTGAGCAAATGGAGACTGACACTGGCTGCCACTGAAGCATGGCTGTTTTGGAGGAGTGGTTGAAGGAAGAGGGTGTCCCACTAAGCATCCTGAGGGGTGGCAGACTGTGATCCACTCTTGTGGGCTCAGTTTTGAGGCTTACACAAAGCCTGTACTGCTGTGGGTTTGGTGCTGCTGGGCTTTCCCCTGTGTTCTGGAGCTCGCAGGGAGTGTAACACAACTTTCAGTGTATCTCATGGCTTTGTTCTGTCTCTGGGACAGATGATTTGTCTGGCCATGCTCACTGGTGTGCAGGGTTGAAAATCTTCACTGGATCTCACTCCCCCATTTCTCTTTCAAAAGAGGAGGCATGGAGGTCTGGGCCTGGCCACCAGTTTCTTGCTGTCAGGTTCTCTGTATCTGTCCTTCCCTGTGATTTTTTTGGGGGACACTGACAGATGCACAGGGAGATGTAGCTGCCTGTAGGACACATGGCAATAAGTTACCTGAACTGACTCCCCCCACAGACCTCATGAAGATTACTGTAATGGGGCATTGTTCTCCCTAGCTTTTTGGTCCCTCTGGGGCAAGAGGAACAAGCTCTGCAGGGGCTTTAGGTGGGCACTGGGGCTGGGCACACCATGCTGACACCTTCTGGGGTTGGTTTGATTGTCAGACTTGGTCCCTGGAGCAATGGGAAACATGATTTTGTTGTAGCTGAGAGTCTCCTGTAGTGTTTCTTCTGAGAGGAGAAAGCTCTAGATCCTCCTGGCCATACCAAGTCCCTTTCTTCCCCTAATAAACAGAAGGCCTGGGAGGAGAAGCAGCCGAAGATTACCTAAGGAGGGGCTCACAGGGGCAGATCTAGTCCATCACAGCCAAGTATTAAGGCTGGTCTTCTTGCTGCCAACATCTGAGTCAACCACAACGGCTTCAACTTCAAAGTCCCTTGTGGTTTCTGATGTAAAAGGAGAGGCGACCTCAGAGGCTGGGTTGCCCTGCACGTGTCCTCCACACCCAACATACAGCACTCCAATAACCACAGATGAAAGTATCTTCAGAATATTTCAGGGTCTCTGGTTTAATGTTTTGTATCTTCTGGTAAGATATCTTGATATTTTTTTTGTAGAAACATATGTCCTAAAATGTTTCATCTCTGTAGCTTGTCTGATAGCTCTTGAGCAAGGCTTTCCTTACCCATGTAGCCATTTTGACACAATTTTTCACCTGAAACAGAACTGAATGGCCAAGAAGGCTGTGTAGGTGAGCCATGACTAAACAGCTTTGTCTTTAAAAGACAAGAGTCCTAAGCCTGCCTGAGCATACATCCATGCTTGCCGAGCATGCTCCTGTGGACACACCTGCCTTCATGAGGACAGTCTCTGTTCCTTCTCAGATGTCCATAACTTTTTAAGACAACGCTCCCAAGCCTGTTTTGCAATGTTTCAGGCCAGACTTGCTATGGACCATGATGGCTGTGCTTTTCTATGGGAATCTGCCAGTGAGATGATGATCTGGTGAGATAATGTACAAAGTTGTGCTACCCAACCAACTCCTGAAGCTCTTGAGATATTTGAGGCTCAGCCAGCATGTCTTGATGCACTGTCAAAGATGAGAACTTGTGCCTTTCACCTGCCTCTGGAAGACTGCACTGTGATCATGTCTCTCTGAAGGTGCCTTCGATTTGCTGAATTGTGCTGTTGAAGACATGTCAGTGGGCTGAACTTGCAGGTGCTTGTGTGAACAGTGCTGTTGGCTTTTGCAGAGCCACATACCCCACAGAGATTCTGCAAGGTCTGGTCCCAAACTGTTGAGCTTTGGTGTTTCCTGGTGGTCAAGTGCCTTAACTAACCAGTTCATCTGTTTGGTGCCTAGGGGTGCCCATGGCTGGCAGGACAGTTCTGCCTGCAAAAGGTCAAGGGTGTCCATGGCTTGTCTAGAAACATGGATGTAACTTCAGAGTGCCTTCTTGGTGACATCAAAAACTGGAAATCAATTCTGCACGTAGCCTCCATGGTAGTGGGAGGCTGTGCCCCAGCCCTTTCCCTAGGGAAAGGCAGCCGTAGCTGGGTGGGAGTCCCAGACTGGTGCCATCCACTTGGGTTAGAGGGAGGTGATGGACAATTGGTCATTGAGTTCACCAAAGACTTGGTGTGATTGTGAACGATTTTAGGATGCTCTCTACCAGCTGAAGAAGAGGCCTTTTGTTGGGGGTAGGGAACCCTCTAGGAAAAACACAGGAACTCTTTCCAGCTGGCTTTGTATAGTACTGCTTGACTCGCTGAGGCTGGGAGAAGATGCATTTTGATGGCTAAATGCTACAAAACAAGGTTGTCTGTCTCTAAGAAACTTACATGCAGTGATGGGCAACTGTTCTTTTTCTGGTCTGGAAGTGTCAAGCAATATTCCTGAAGTTTCTTAAATAAATTTCTTTGAAATAAGATAACTGTAATTCTCTCTTTGTCTTTAGATATTAGGGTGCAGGTTTAAGGGATGAGCAGGATTTGTTATCACCCAAACACCCATTCTGTGTGTTTACCCAGCTAGACCAAGGAAGAAAAGGCTGCTTGGTGCTTTGCCAAGCTCCCATGAAGGGAGCTAAGGCCGCACAGCCGCTGCATGCTCCCTTCTCCTTTCCCCTCCAACAAGCCCACCCTTCCCTCCAACAAGCCCACCCCAACCCCAGCAGCCAGCATGCTCTCTTGTCTTGCAGAACAAGAGGGGCAGTCAGCTGAGCTGCTTCATGGGAATTAGAGATAACCTTGTAGGCTCTTAATGATTTCCTGCTGTTGCCTGTGCTCTGTTTACCAGCTAAAAAGCTCTTTCCTGTGTCCTTCACCTCCCTTTTCCCACACCCTGTGTCTGAAGCATCCTTGCTCTCTTTCCCAGCTTTGCTTATTTGACCTGCAGAAGTGGTATCTGAGTACAGATGTATTTATGCAGTTGGTTTTGGCAGTCTGTGTCATGTCCCCCCCCTTCCTGTTCTGTTCCCCCTGCTTTGTTCACTGTATGAAGAGGTTTAGTTAAAAGTCAGGAGAACAGCTTTCCAGCTTCAGCACTGAATTAGTTTATGTAATCTGGAGTAAGGTAATTAGCACCTGGTGTTCTCTTTCTGATGGGAGAGGTTATTGGCCTGTCTCAGATGGTTTAATATCTCTTGAAAGCAGGGTAATGAGCATCACCTCTTGTTAATGAGCTGTTTAGACTTGCTCAGTTACTAACTTTAATTAGAAGCTTGTGCGCAAGCCACTGCTCACAGGAAGTAACGGTACAAGGCGTGCTAGCTGGGGACCTATCCTGGACTGTTAGTGCCATTTTAAGTCCACAGTACCCTCCATCAGCTGTGCTTGGAGAGGGACATCTGGTTCAGGGTTTGAACTTTGCTTGCTTCTGAGAACCAAGGGAAGGTGACTGAAGTAAGATGATTGCCCTCGCTCACCTTCTCTTTCCCCCTGCTCTGGTCCATGCTGAGCAGGTAATGGCCCTTCTAAACCCACCACCTCAGCCTGCACATGTACAAAGGACCTTGCATGCAGGTGATCTGTCCCACGATGTGTCCTGGAAGGAGTGCTGGCTGGATTCCTGGGCCCTCCCACCTTCAACAGGGGTCCAGCCCCTCTGCATTCACACCACTCCCTTCTGCAACAGTTCATTTCAGCTCCCTCCCATGCCCAGCCAGGCATTGCACAACGCAATTATTCACTGCACACCACCACTGCTTTTTGCTTCTGTGGGTTTTGCAGGGAACTTCCTTGTTGCTGCGTTTGGAGAAAAAAAAATAAATCCATCAATCACTTCCTCTTAAATTCAGCCTTGGGTCTCAGCTGATGTGGGGCTGCAGGAGCTGCTGCAGGCAGAGCTGCCACCAGCTTCCCAGGATCCTGGAGCGGATAGCTAGGGGCTGTGGAAGAACAGTGAGGACTTGTTACTGAAAGATGGTACTCAGGTCCTACTTACTGATGACAAATGCCTGCTTTGCATTGAATACTGAGGAGCAAGTGTGGAGAAGGGGAAGTCAGTAAGCTCTGAACATGGAGTGTGTGTGCTGTGCTGTCTCCAGCTTTCAGCACTGCCTGCAGAGATTCACTTCCCTTATAAGCTGTGTCCCTGGTTCCCGAGTTAAACAGCTCTTCAGTACAGTTAATCAAGAGAGATCCCTATCAGGGAAGGGTGCTTCTGCATAGCCTGTGCAGAAGACAAGGTGAGAACCCATCCTACTATGATGGTATTTGGCAGCAGCTTTCTACATCCAGGTCACAGCATCATAACTCCAGGGTCTGGGGACTTGTTTTTCCCAAAGACCTGAGGACTCCTGATGGCTGAAGAAAGACAGAATCTGGCAATGCTTCCTTTTTTTTATTTATTTAATGCAAGTGAAACCCAAAATGGTCATGTAAAACAATAGCTTATCCTAGAAATTTTTTTAAAAATAAGAAAACCAGCAGCATTTTTTTGAGGGGTGCGTGCGGTTTGCCCCTGTTTCACCAGGACTCCTGTACACATAGGTATCACGCTCAGCCTGGGCTCCACCTGACCTTGAGCCATCCGTGCTGGTCTTAACTGTGCACTGCAGGGCTGAGCTCTGAAACTGGCTTGTGGGAGAGCAAATAATTGCATCAGATCTAATTAATTACATGTTATTGTATCTCTGAATCTGTATTTCTTCATTTATGCCAGGGAAAGGCACTTGCATTTAAAACAAACAGCTGCTTGGATTTGACTGATAAATGTTTAAGTCTTGGACAGGGAACATACAGGTTGTTTCATTCTTCTTGGTCTTTATCTGTAGGTGAGAGGGAGAAAATTAGGCTAATGGTTGTGTCTTTTGGGGAGTAAAACTTGCTAAATGCGTTGGGACAGAGTGAATCTTCAAGAAGGCTGGAGCCCCTGCTTGGCTTGGGTAAGTCAGCGAGAAGTGAGATTTTCCAACCCAAATGTGCATGGAGAGGCTTTCACTTACTTCTGCCTTGGTCATGGGACTAATCCAGCTTCTGCTCTTCCTTCCACTTGCTTTGGCTGAGTTTTAAAGGACCATGTCCACTCAAAATCTCGCAATTTCAAAAGATCTAACTTTATCATGTATTCCTGGAAATCCTTGCCAGTTCACTGCTTTGGATTTTAATTTACTGTTTTGTTTTGTTTCCCGCCCCCCCCCTCCCCGGTTTTAAAGAGGTTCAACTCTCCCACTGCTGGGTTGCCTGGATCAGCAGGGAAAGCCCAAGGTGGCAGGGGAGGAACCTCAGGGCCCGGGTGCCATCAGGGTGCTGCTGCCTGCAGTGCTGCATCCCTGGCGGATACAGGCTGTGCCTGTCTGACTGCACTGGCAGGGAAGGAAAGGAAAAGATTGGATTTTCCCTGAATTTGAGGGTTTGAAACTGTGCTAATAGCACTGACAATCTGCTTCTGTGCAGGTAATTTAACTTTGAAAGCATCCTTTGAATTTTTCTATGTTTTTGCTTACTGATGGAAGTCTACTGTGAGGGTTTCCTATGAATAAAAGCTGGTTAGAGCAGTTTTGGGAGCAGTTGGGGGCTGCCACTCACAGCAGCTGACATACCATTCACGTTTTGCTGATGTTCTGTAGGTGAGCAGGAGGAGGGAGAGCTGTGATAAACACCCCTGGCTTTCTGTTCAGTCATATCTGCCCTTGAAGAAAACCAGGCAAGAATTGCCCCAACTGGGGAAATGCAGATACAATATCAAGCAGGAGGCATGATTGCATTTGTGGAATGAGTTCTTTTATCCCCTTCCAACTCAAACCAGGGAAATTTGCTTAGCAATTTTATCCTGGCAAACAGAAAGCTGTAAAAGATTTCAGCACGCTGAGCGATGATAGACCGTGGAGAGATTTTTCTGCCAGCCACTACGTGTTGTTTTTCACAAGGTACCTTGTAGTGTCCAGTTCAATTGAGTTTTAAATGTCCCAAGGGCTTTCACTGCTTCCCTTCAAAGACTAGCAGGATGTCTCAGCAGTGCAGACACAATAGGAAAGCGCCATTTTACTGAAGTTTTCTTGGCCACCCTTGGAATATGGTATATTAGCTTTTTTTCCCATTTCAAAAAAAACATACTGAAACCCAAATGGGACCGCTCCATTTCTGACATCTCCGCTGTTAGAAGAGGCAAAGAGAGAAAACTCTGAACCTGCCACCAGCCCTGGAGCATACCTGATCGATGGGTATGCAGTTGGACAGGAAACATTAGCTCAGCCACGCTTTGTGTTGTCAGTGTCCACCATCTGGTGAATTTTAGGGATGAACTAATTTTGCACTTTGAACCCACAAGGTGTATTAAAGGATGACACAGAACCCTGGTCACACAAAACTGCGTGCCCTCCCAGCTTTAACAGCAGAAGAAATAGAGAACATTTAAAACTCACCAGCCTGGCTTAGCCTGGGACATGTTGGAGAGCCACGTGGAAACAAAAGGTCACATCTAAGGTAGAAATAGCAGCTGAAAAATATCGGTGTGGAAAGAAACACAAATGACTGTGGCCAGAAACCCAAGGAAGAGCAAAAACTTTTGGCCATTTTGCCTTGCAAAATAACTCTGGTGCTACACAGGATATAGATGAACAGATGTGCTTGAAGAACCATTGATCTACAGCCAAGTCCCACTTCTGGATATATACACAAGACTCCCAGCACGGTCCATGGGACTTAACCATGTGTATCTGAGCACGGAGATATCCTCCAGGCACAGAGTGTTAAAGCAGGCTTGATCTTTGGAGGGTGGCTCTCCTCTGCTCTGCTGGGCTGGACCTCACCACCTGCATCTCTTGAGTTAAGCCACTTCCTCCGTTACTTGCTGAGGTGCTGAGGTGCTGATGCAAGTGTTTGCTTAAATGCCACTGCCTCCATTTTCTCTGCACTTCCAGCTGAACCTAGGTAGAAAGGTCACAACACACTTAGTTCAGCTAGTTTATCTTGGAGCTGTGTGCTGCGGGGAGCAGTGTAACAGGAAAAGGAGAACAGGGTTACCTTTGCCAAGGCTTGGGTTTATTTGTTTAACCCCCAGTCTGGGGGGTTAGGGTAGGGCCTGTTTCTTGTTACTTCTGCTGATGCTGTTGTTGCAGCCCCACAGCTTTCTGTTAACCTGTTTTTCTGTTTCAGTGCAGGTGAAGCTGTTCACAACACCTAACAGGCCTTAGCAAGTATTTGGTTTAGATTTTCCCAGCGTTTTTGTTTTAGCTATAAAAAACAGGTCATTTTGGCACTCTAGGGTAAAAAAACCCAAACAAACCTAACAGATTTTTCTTTCAAAACAACCTTTTCTTAACCCTGTTAACTTATCAAAGTATTTCAAACCCCTCCTCTATTTCAAAGTGATCTTTTCTTCCAACCTTAGGCACTAATGTGGGTGGGTTGGTTTGTTTTCTAATAACCTCAGGATCTCCCAGATTTGTATGTTTTCCCTCCACCTTTGCCAGCAAGCAGCATTTCAGAGTGCAAGTTCTAGCCCAGAAACCTGGAAGTTACAGGACCACGAAGGAAACTGTCCCTGTTCCAAAAGCTTTACCTTTATGAGGGGCCTAACTGGATTGGAATACAGCTTTTGATAAATCCCTTCCCATGGGTCAAGCAAAGAAAACAGCCCTGGGATGGCAGATAATAGCAGCGTGTGTGCTACAAGGAGCTGATTGTCAGTGTGACTGCGTGCGGGATGATGCTCCAACCCTCCTTCCCAGACAGTAATTACACTATCTGATTTACGAAAGGGCTGCAATAGTTGAGAGGTGAAGTTTGCATCTGGCATACAATTACTTAGGCTTGCCCAGTCTAGGAGGTATTTCACAAGTGACGTTAGGTAGCTGGGAAGAAAATCCTCAGATAAAACATGTAATTCATCAGAAAACTTATCCCTCTGTTTAAGGAGGCACGCCCAAACTGATAAAGAAGAATGTCACGCACACACAAAACTCACCTCTCCATTAAGAAAACAATAAAGTACAGCCACCACGAAGCCCTAAAAGACAAAAGGACAATGGTTAGAGAGTTAGAACGGCAGTTTCAGCTTTTGAATGGGGATGAGGCATCTGAAGGGAAATCGGGCAGCTCGGGACTCTGTTCTGTATATGTATGTATCTCTTTTTCTTATTTTAAAGAAATCATAGCTTGTCAGATAGTACCTGGAATGATCCAAGAGCCAATTCAAAAAACAGCTGAATTTCCATTGTGCCGCTACTTGCATCTTCAGGGAAAAAAGCGAAGATGATGTAGTGAACCCCAAAGAGAGGGATGAGGAGAAGTGTTGACTTTGCAAGTCTCCTGAGAACAAAAACAGAGGGGAAAGCTGGTGTAGAAGGATCAAGAGGAGCCCAGGTGGACTCAGGTGGTGTGAAGTCATGACGTAAGGGACATACTTGTATTGGTTGAAATCACTGCTCCGGCCTTCGGGTGAGCTGAGCTTTCTCATCAAGATTCTTAAAATGTTCACAAAAAGCATGAAATTAATCTGGAAAAAAAAAAGCAAAAAGGACATGGGGAAAAATTCCCCACCCAAAACAAGCCAACAAACCCAAATGCCTACTAACCACATGTGTAACTACTAGGTATCAACAGAGCCAGTTTGGGTTGTTTTGGCTGATCAGGCAGAGCAGAGGGGCTGGGGCTGACCTGCCTGTGTCCCTGTCCCCACCCCAGCCCCTGTTCTTGCCTCTCCAGCCTGCCTGGTCATCCTGGGCTTGGGTGCTAGCTGCTTTCCCCACCAGTTTGCTGCAGTTTTAGTTATGGGATGATACGGGCTTATTATTTGAGCAAATCACTAAAGGGGCATCAGGAGGATCCCTTCTGGCTGTGGGGTTCATAGCCTCTATGCAATCTGGCCCCACTTTGGATGCCAGCAACTGGAGCTACCAGAAATGCCATTTGTCCCCTGCCAAGAGACACAGTGTGGTTTCAGATGATGGGGGCAATGTGATTAAAAGCGGGGACAAGAGAGAGCTGGTGTGTATCCTCCCCCTCTCCAAGGGCAGATATCATAAAAGCTGGCCAGCTGCTTGGTTTGGGTGAAGGTGAAGCAATAGCTGTTACTGCTTGTTTGACCCTCAGGCAAAGAGTTTGTGTCAAAGGGGGGCTTTATCCGCCCTTTGCATCAGGGCTCCAACACAGGCCTACACTGCTCCTGCCCCCAGCACTGCCTGTGGACCTGCACCCCTTTTGCAACACCCTGCACTATGGCAGGGCCTTAACCTTTCCCTACACCTGGGACCACTAGCACCGTGTCCATCCTCCTCGTGGTGCCGTCTTTGGGCCTTTGGGTGTCAAGCAGGGCTCCGGGGGTGGTGGGTTCCCCCAAGAGACACGGGTCTTCTTTAGATGGGACAGACCCAGGGTGTCCCTGGATTTCTGAAATTATTGGATGAAGAGGAAGCTGCCTGGGCTGGGATGGAAGTTTGGGGATCTGGGGGTGTGTAAGGAAATGAAGAGAGCTGAGAGGAGCTAGGGCTGGGGGCCACGAAAGAAAGACCAGAATAGTTTGGGGGTGTTGAGGAGAAAAGGAGGTTCAGGTCTGAGGATTCTGAGGTTTTAACCCTCCAGGCATGAGCATTGTGGCTGAGCAGGAGTTTTTGCTGATGACAAACTATCGGGGAAGATAGTATGCAGAATTCCTGCTGGGAGCGATTGCCGTGGGCAGCACAGCAATGAATGTTTGCCCAGGAGCACAAAGGAGTTTATGGTGTTGATGTTCTGCCCTTTGAACTGCTAAGGACACTGAGGAATAAAGAGATTAGATCTGAATGCTGAAGGACTGGCTGTTTGTCTGTGGCTATGGGCTTGAGAAAAGCCTCTTGTGGGTGAAGAGGCAGAGTAATGCAGGCAGCTCCTGCCCTAAGGGCCTGAGCTGGATGTGATCAGGGTTTTGAGGAAACTTGGGAGGGAGTAGGGTGGCCCTCAAAAGATACACTTAAATTGTGCCTGGGCCTTGTTGGCATTTAAATATTGCTGAGTGGGTCCTTGGAGCATAAGTGTTGATTCATTAAAAAAAAATACATCCTGTGGCCTTGTTGAGTTGATCATGAATCGCTTGTGTGGTCTTCTGCTTGTCTTGTATGGGTGAAGGATTGCTCAGTGGTAAATGGGAGCAGAACCCACCACCTCTGCTGCTTGGGTTTCCAAGAGAGTGTGTGAGTATTGCAGTTTGTGTTTTGCAAACTGGCAACACAAAAACCTCAACCAGCTCTTGGGTTCTCACTCAGAGCATCAGTAGGGTTCTCACTCAGAGCATCAGTAGGTTACTTGAGGGTTACTAGTGGCCTGTGTGTTTGTCTACTAAGGTAGATGGGTCATTGCAGAGCAGTCTGTCCCAGAGCATCTCAGTTGGGCAGAGCAGCTATCTCACCTTTGGCTCTGAAAGTGAGCACCAGCAAATGCTCAAACCGTAGGTGTCTAGGATTATTTGTACCAAATGGTACTTCTCATCCTTTCGGCGCTGTACTGGGCGGGTTCATACTGAGTTTCAATGCCTATGCCGTACTGCAGTGAGCAATGCCACTACAGTGTAATTGCAGCACATGAACAGACGGTGTGTGCAGCCTGTGAGCCGCTTTCACTGCTAAAAACAAAAGCTAATGGTCATGTAAGGCAAGTTGTTTTTGGCTTTGCTGAGAGGGGCATTGACCGGGAGACACAAAGGCGATTGTACTGAAATGTACAGCCACTTCGGTTCTCCTCCGGAGCCGCCTTTGAAACAGTCCAAAACAAGCTTCCACAAGCCAGCCAAGTGCATATGAAATCAACAGGATGTGGAAACCTGATCTTCTTTAGGCTCTTGCTTCTTGGGAGGACACTCTAGCTTTCCTTGTGAACTTAGCTTCGGGGCATTAGTTACTGACTAAATCCTGCTGAGCAGAAGTTGCTTAAGCAGTAATTCATGTGTCACACCAGTTCAGGCACATGTCTTAAGATCAGTTGATTAACCCACTTCTAAAGCAAGTTGAATAGATGATCTCTGACTTCACAGTATTTGAAAACACAGTTTGAATCTGCTTGTGCCAGAGAAGACTTACAAAAATAGACAAAACTATGGGGCCTCTAATGATCCACCAGGTATTGGTATTAGTGTTAATGTCCCAACACCTGTAAAAATAGAAGAGAAGGTGCAGTCAGTTATGGAAACACTGGTGTCCTTTCAAAGGGGTTTAGTCTGGTTTATGCTTCAGACAGGACCCTATTCCCTCCTTCTACAACATTAATTCCTTGTTCTCACTTATCTGCACATTTCTGAACAGAAAACTGTCCACCTGCACAGGACAAAACTACATCCTGCTCTTAAAGTACAACCACTGCTCAAAATTTTGGAAGAGAGAAGATAAAGGAACAAAGTTTCACCCATCAGAAAGACAAATGCAGAGGTGGGAAATGCCATGGGCTGACTTCATACTTGAAGGTGACCTCCTACCCTTGGAAATGCTCAGATGAACTTTGAGGTTCTTTCTCAGGCTGCTCAGCTGGACCTACACTCCCCTCCATGCTGTGATCCAGGCTCACACCACAGTGGGGGAGGTGGTTGGTTTGCCTGGCTGCCCTGGGTTAGGAATGAGCAGGACCTCATGGAGCAGCCTGCGAGGGGGCTGCATGCTCCTCCTGATGTGCCACCTCTCCCCCTGCACACAACTTACCCGTTATTGTCATGGAGTTGCCTAGCAGTCGCCCATGCGGCCACAAACATGGTCGGAGCACCTGCGATTGGAAAAGCCAGTTACTGGCTCCACAAGTCCATCCCAAAGGCAAACCAAACCCGCGGATATCCATAGTGAAAGGAGAACCAGTACCCCAACCGAGGGCGATGAACCGCCAGAGGAATTTCCTTTCCGAGAAGAAAGAGATGACCAGGAGCGTGTGGAGGTACAGTCCCTCCACGAGAAGCCAGCTGTAGTTGGACATGATGCAGTACTGAAAGAAGACCATGGTGAGCTTACACCCAGCCTGAGGAAAGAGAAAGTGATTAGCTTCTGCCTGGGTTTGTATTTACCTTCTAACAGAGCGAGCTGTAAATAAATCTTGGTGAACAGAGATTTTCACAGTGATTGAGGGGACAAAGCGGGTGGCCTCCAGGCAGGCGTTCACAGACAAGAAAGCAGGACTGGCACTAGTCAACTGCCTTGTCAGCAAGAGTCAAATGTGTCATGGAAACATGGGTTTGGGTTGCAGTCTCACTTAGAGGAGTTTCATTATTACTACTACTCACTCATTCACACTACTGTCATTGCCAGACCCCGACAGTATCAATAGCACTATTATCCCCTTAGACAAGCACATTAATGTGTCTTTCAGAAATCTTTTCCTAAGAAAAAGGGTAGGTAAAAAAAAGTTAAAATTTTCTCAAAATGTTCTTGTCTGGCAACAAAAATCCAGCAAAATGGATGTAAAACAGCAACAGCAACAAGAAAAGCTTTTTTTTTGCTCCCTGATTCCTATCCAGGTTTAAAGCATCAAGCAGTGTCTCCAGTGCTCCCCAGCCACCACAAAGTTTCAAGATATTTTATTAGCAATAAAAAGAAAAAGGAAAAAAAACCGATTAAAAATTCAGGAGGTTCCTTTTCCAAGATCTCTGAGTGAAAACTCATATCTTACTATCAGGGATCACACTCCAGTATGTCAGCAATATTTTTTAAAATCATATTAATTTAATATTATTAAGAATTAATTTTAATATTAACCATACTTTTCCTGCCAGCCGCATCTACCAGAATCCAAAATGCACATAAGAATCTCCACCCTGGTTGTGTATCCTGTGTTCACAGCCTGAGGCACTCATGTTTAGGCAGTTCTGGGTCAATGTCCTAAACTCCATGTGTCTTCTGTGGCCACCGAGATGATGGATGCAGGTATCTACTTCAGACTGACCTGGGTGCCGTCTGCTCCCGTACTTGTAAGGGCATCTCTAGCTGGGAGGAATTGTATCTGGGTTTCTGCATGTATGCTCCAGCCTGGACTGCTTCTGCATCCTCCTGCCTCCCACACCCACATAGAATACTCCCAAAGAGGGAAATCTCAACCAAGAACAACCAACACATGAGACTGAGTGACGGAGAAGGGACAGGACATATCTCTCTTCACTCATAACCCCACACGCTGAAGAGAAATTTGGGTTGGGGATTTTCTTCCCTGCACACTAACTACTGCTAAGATCCTGCTGGGAAACTGAGGCATGGAGCAAGCTGGAAGGCAGAGGGTTACCGTGTATTCCCCACAGTAACTTATGTCTTCAGAGGAAAACAAAACGGCATCCTTGATGAAGTTGGACAATGCTCGCAAAATGAACGATGTGAAGAGGTGCATGTGGATGTAGTTCCTTGTACAGCGAAGTCTCCTGTTACAAAAAGAGAGAGGTATCCTGTGAAATCACAGTCCCAGCCAGGCAGGCAGCTTGTGGCTGCAAACAGCAGGTTTCAGTCCTTATTAATGCTAAATGGACACATTAAGGATGCTGCTTTTCCCTCTGTGAAAGGAAGACGTTTCCCAAGAGGGATATCCTAGAGAGGACTTAAAAAAGCTGAAGTCACGTCTGCTCTACTCGGGTACTTAAACATGCTGAACAGTGCCAGAAGAACCCAGATCTCATGCCAACATGCTTGGCTTAGCCTCCCTCCCTCTCTCTGGTGTCTGTCTGCACCTGGAGTAACACGAACCCAAGGTGTCTGTCTGCACCTGGGTGGATTTATTTGGTTTGCCTGCACAGTGCGCTTGTGCCTGCAACGTTTTCTGCACAAAATCCCCACATAATCTGGATCAGGAGGCCATGCTCCCTTGCAGATGAGTTTGCAAATCAGTTGGGGTTCTTTCTGCCCAGAGGTGCCTCCCTGACACTGTAAGGGAAATAAATTTGACTGAATAAGGAGCAAAGTACAAATTCCAAGTTATAAGGGTTCATGAAGGTAAGTCAGCTGTCAGATGGCTGCTGTAAACCTGAAGCACCTCCCCAGAAGTCAGTGCAGCAACACATAGAGCAAAGTTTTTGCCACAGTCTCAAGCTGGGAACAGAACAGCAGGGTGAAAGACACTCTGCCCGGGGGACACTGAAGTCATGGAAAGACCTCAGCAGGGAGGTGGTGCAAACACCAGCCTGCAAAAATACGTCCAGCTGCAGTTTGGAAAGGAGAGCACAGTACTCATACTCAGTCTCCTGACTGAGTAGCCCTAACATTTTCTGGGAGGCAAAACTCAGAGATCATTTTTGTCATGATTTCTGTGAAGATTTTCAGAAATACTTTGATTTTTTAACTTGCCCTGAAAGGCAGAAAGATCCGTATCAGCTGAGATGACCAGAAGTCCTGGCCAAACACAAACCAAAGATGCTTCTCCTCACCTGAAAGAGCCCAGGACCGCCACGGCTATCATCAGTGTCACAAGGGAGGTGCAGTATCCGATGGTGTACATGGTCTTCAGAGTCATGAAATAGGAACGCTGTGGGGAAACGTTCATTCACACCTTTACTTTTAACTGTCTGGCAGAAATAAGCCCCAAGAGAAAGGTGTCTCCTCTTATTTAAGAAATAAACTTTATTGTAAAGTCAGCTACTGTAGTTTTTACCCTGAGTAACCCGTTCTGATCATTTGGAGGAAGCATGAAAACCACCTGTAACAATAACCCCACCTGAGTTAAACCACAGCATCACTCAGCCCCTCCTTAGCATGGTCCTCCAGCAGGCCCCTCCAAGCAGCAGATCTGTGGTGATCGGACTCAGACTCACCCTTGCTTCGTTGGTTGTGTCATTGACGTTGTAGCCACAAGCAATATCAGGCCTCGGGTATGGGTCTGACCAACCCTCACTCGTACAGTTCCGGTAGACAAAACCTGCAAAAAATCAACAAAAAAAGGAGAGAACAAGGTGCCATAATTTCCAGTGGCATCTTTGTTCTCCTGGGCGATCAGTCACTGGCGTGGAGGGTTGCTCCAAGAGCAAAGAGAGTATTTTCCCCCAGGCAGTGCACTCTGCATAGCTGGAGGTGAAACGCAGCTGGGCTAATTATGTTGATACTTGCCCAGTGTACTCTTGTGGGTCATAATATTGTTTGCCAACTCAGGGATGACTGTGATGGATGTGTTTTTATTAATTTCAACATAAATAATACTGTTCAGTACATCTGGTGTTTCTTGGCCAGCATTCCCAGATCAGCAAACACATGACGTTTTCAATCACAGATTCATACTCCGTGCAAACCTGACGCTTTCCTGGATGCTCCCACCTCCTCACCGTGTCTTTTCATGGTCTGAAGAGAACACAAAACTTTAGATGGTCACAGAGTTTTGGTGAGATTTAAATGAAAGAGGCTTGTCCCCACAGCCAGGTCTGGGAATTATCTGACACTGCTGATTTCCTTGCTTACTTGCCAGTTAAAGGTTAGAATGGAGGTTAGAATGGGCTGGAGCACCTCCCCTACGAAGAGAGGCTGGGGGAGCTGGGCTTGTTCAGCCTGGAGAAGAGAAGGCTGCAGGGGGATCTCACTGCAGCCTTCCAGTACCTGAAGGGAGCATACAAACAGGAGGGGAATCAGCTTTTTAAAAGGGTAGACAATGGCAGGACAAGGGGGAATGGGTTAAAACTAAAGGAAGGAAGGTTTAGATTAGATATTAGGGGGAAGTTTTTTTACAGAGAGAGTGGTGAGGTGCTGGAACAGGCTGCCCAGAGAGGTGGTGGATGCCCCGTCCCTGGAGGTGTTCAAGGCCAGGTTGGATGGGGCCCTGGGCAACCTTGTGTACATCCATGCCCAAGGTTGGTGTCCCTGCCTGTGGCAGGGGGTTGGAGCTCTATGATCTTTGGGGTCCCTTCCAACCCATGCGATTCTATGATTCTATGATTCTATGAATGGGATTCTCCTCACTTCAGTTAGACTTCTGAAAGCTTAATTCTTGATTTCAGCTATGTTCCTTGTGGCTGTCCTCCTAGTCAGTGGAGAAAAAGAGACATTTGCAGAATTCATCTCGTTTTCAGACAGACATCCACAGAAGGCAGCTTGTCTGACCCACTCCTCCTGGGACAACTGACTCGTAGACTCATAAAGCTGAGTGAGATGGATCCCCGCAAGTTGTAGCACAGTTGTAAACTATGCTACTTGCTTATGGGTGACGCGCACACTGGGCAAACTGCAGCATGCCCTCCTCAGAGGAGATTTGGGGACTGCAGTCTGTCTAGCCATCGGTGCTTGATGTTTACTGGTGCCTTGGAGGCTGTTGGAGTTGTGCAGACAAGGGGGAACACTGGCTAAAAGGATGGCCATGGAAGTGGGGCTACCTGATGTGTCCTTCTCCTCTGCCTCTGCACCCCCACAGCTGTCTCACCTTTCCTCACTTCTTGCCCAAGACACAAAGTGCAGGTCTGGGTGTGAATTTCAGTTACTTGATTCCAGGTGATTTTGTTTCTTTGGTCTGTTATGCAGAAAAAGGCCAGACATTCCAGGCTGCAATGTGAGTCTACATGTCGGCACAGAGCTCAACAGGCCAGAGACTGGGGCTTGGTCAGAGCTCAGAGCTGCCTGTGTCCCTTCACGTATGGCTCTTTGGTGGCTCCCTGTTGGCTTTGTAAGTGGGGAGGAGAGAAAACTTTTGCTTTTCTTCCCCCTCCTCCCCAAGCAAACAGATCTTAGGCAAAATTGCTTTAATGAAGACAACGGCTAGTGTTAATAACCGTATGAGTCACAAGCCAACCATAGTGTAACACCCGAGAAGAATGTGGTTATGAGAATAAACAATTGCTGACTTTGACACAAAATGCAGAGACCAAAACAAGATGCAAATGCCAATGGACCTTGGGTTTCTGTTTTGAACACTGTCACTCTGATTATTGCTTATCAGAAGTGGTTCAGCTTCTCGATAAGGAGGGCAGCTAAAGTTTAAAGCAGTTAGACTGTCTCCAAGATAATGCAATGGACGCTGAGATGGAGCTGTGACCTTTGGATGTACAAATTCCAGCTTCCCTGCTAGTGAGGACCGGAGGCAGGGAGCAGTTCCCTCTAGTGGCAGTACCAGCGGGGATGTCATTTAATGCATCCATTTAATGCATCCAAGGGCCGGTATCACTATGCTAACGATTCGCGAGCACACACCAGATGGATGGCTTCTGCTGCAAGCTGTGCCTTTGTGTAGTTTATCCTCTGTCCTTAAACCAGATTACAGGGTTCAATGGGCAGCTACTGTTTGTGTGTACAGAAAGTAGCACGGTATTTATTTTAATCCCAGCGGCTCATTTCTGATTTTATTTAAAGAGCACTAAGTGCTTCTCCTCTGACTTATCTAATCTTTATTAGACAGTCTAATACTTTTGTCTCCCTTCCCTCCCCCCATGAAATGAATCTGTCTGCTTTTCTGTAAGCACTGGACCTCACTAATTTGTGTGCTATAACCAAAGAATGCAAACCCCTCTTCCGATCGAATCATTAACTTGCTACAGAGAAATGTAAGCACATTTCTTGGGCATTGCTGAAAAGTAGAACGGAACAGAAAGCAGACAGAAACTCGTACTTAATGGATAATGATTACTCTAGTATACTGGGAAGATATTTCACTTCATTTCTAGCCTAGAATTCCCAGAGAAAAGACAACAAACACTGCTTGAGCTCATCTCTTTTTGAGTATGTTGTTTGGTGAGCCATGCAACCCAAGTTCCTGTGAATTTGTGCCACTCATGTGGAGCCTGTCACAGCCAAGGGATGAACCCCTGGTGCAGGTTTCCTCTTGATGGGGAAAAAAAGGGGAATGCTTTCCCCTGCCTGGCTGGCTGTTTTTCCAAAACTTGTATGAATGTAATGCTGCGTGAAGGTTTGTCCCCACCAAGTTCAGCTGCAATCAGCAGAGTTATTAAAAGGGGAAAGATGGACAGAAATACATAAACACAGAGCCTGAGTGAAGAAAACTCTTTCCTTCAAGGAACCATGCTAACCCCCTGCTTTTCAGGATAGCATGTACTTACTGCACTTTTTTCCACCTGGCTAAGAAGAATAAACACATCAAACATCTCGTTACTTTAGTTCCAGGCTTTCCCACGTTTAACTTTGCATTGGAAACATAGCTGCTAAGTGACCATTGGTCTTTAAAAGAAGGTGGGACACAATTTCACTTCAAGTTCAGACCTGACAGTGGCATCTTTGTCAACAGCACTTTTGAAAATAAGCGAACCATAAAAAAAACCACCTGGGCAAGAAAAGCATCTTTTGAGTTTTACCTTTTTTCCCTGTCAGCATCTGGAAGAACTCAGGGCAGTGAGCATTGACAGTCTGTCCCACGGCAGACGAAGGCCAGCAGGTCATGTTATCCCACATTCCAGCACATCTGCCTGGGGAGGCAACAATGAAACACTGATACCTTGAACAACTCTGGTAACAACACCATGCAGCCCAGTGACAGAACGCTGTGAAATTTATCCCAACAATGAAACACAATCCAACATCTCCAAACGATGAAACACCATGCAATGTCTCCCAAGGACCAGGGCAGCTGCAGGAATAAAGATGCTCAGGACTCTGAAAAAGCAAGCTGGACAAGACAGAACAAATCCTGCTGAGACCTGTTGAGACCTGGATAGGACAGAACAGGTCTTGCTTGCTTTAAACCAGCCCCAGCAAGCTCCAGGCCCATCCCATTCTGGTCCTTGTCTCCACAAGTCTCTACTAGCCAGAGAAAGAGCAACTTGGGCCATTGTGAACTTTGCATCAGACCCTTGGTTACCCATTTGCCTTCTGGTAACTATTGAATGGCCCTGGAAAGATGAAGGAAACCAGATGTGAATTTTTTAGCTCACTTTTCAGTCTTTCTAAGGCTTCCACTTTGACTGACCCTGATGTTTTCCTTACATAATCCTTCTGTAAACAGAAAAAGATACAACATGACTAGGAGTTTAAACAGTTTCAGAATGATACTAGGGAGAGCAGAGAGGCACAGTATCAATGTCATCCTTGTACTACCATAAATTCTCCTCCGCTTTTCATCTCTTTCCTTATGCCAAGAGGGTGCTGTTGTGAGTAATGCCAACAGACCACTTTCGGGGCTTGGCTGTGGGTCTCAGGGGCTTTTCTGCTGCAGGAGAGGAAAACTCCGCCAAGCTCTGTCAGTCTCTGGGACTGTAAAGGGAAGATCATCGCATTTACAAGCCAGAGCAAAACCAAGTATGTTGGTACATACCAAATACACTGGTACAATCTGCCTGCACTGTTGTTCTTGCAGATGCCAAGCTTCTGACAGTGTAACCTGCCTGTTGGAGGACCCATCTCAGAGCAACCATTGAACCTGGAGTCCTGCTGGGCTCTGCAGGCCTGAGCCTGTGGGTCAGTTGCCCTCCCTGGATCTTCTGCCACCTGAGGCCTCCATCAGCTGCAGAGAGTGACTAACACTGCCCAGATTCACCCCGTTTCCCTCAGTTAGGTGCACAAGCTGCCTGTATTAAGGGTAGACGTCTGATGGTCCCCTCCTACAGTCAGGATCTGAGGGGGGCTTTTCTATCTGTGTCCTCAGCTTGGCTGTGTTGCCTTCTGGTAGAAGTGGTAGAGAGGCAGCAAGGAGCTGGTGGTCAGTGGAACACAGTGTAATGGTGATCTCAGCCTTGCTTAGCTGCTTGAAGCTGGTGTGGACGCATTTTGGCCTACAGTGCAGTGTTGATAGAGAAGACCTGCAGCTGATGCCCCTTGTGACACAGGGACCTGCAAACCTGGTCTTTCTTATTTTGCTCTTCTCCTGCAAGCATTCAGGCTGGCTTGCTTCTGCCTCCACTCACTGTCACTGGTTTGTGCAAAGCCTTGACCATGGGTTTTGTAACATGCCAGGGAAAAATGCAGCTGCTGGAGCACGCCAGGATCACCCTACACCTGGCAGGTCCCAGCATGTGCCAAATGCCCTGCATGCTCACTGGAACTGGAGGGAAGTAAGTGTCCAGTGTTCTCTTCAAACACTGCAGGCTTTATAAGGGCAGCCTCCATTAGCCTGACAAAAATATTTACATTTCTGGAAATGTGTTGGTTTCCTCCTGCACAAGGGTCCTAGTGCCTGGAAATACAGAGCTTTCTGCAGCCAGGGCACCTCAGCACTGATGTCCTCCCTGTGACAATGTTTATCACAGAATCACAGAATTGTAGGGGTTCAAAGGGACCTCCAGAGATCATCAGGTCCAACCCTCCTGCCGTAGCAGGTTCCCTAAGACAGGTCACACAGGTAGGCATACAGACAGGTCTTGAATATCTCCAGAGAAGAGACTCCACAACCCCCTGGGCAGCCTGTCCCAGGACTCTGTCACCCTTACTGTGGGACTTGGCAACCACTTACTTCAAAGCAATAGTTAATAGTTTAATAACTGAAACATGCCCTTGGGTGGTACTCACACCTCGCCATGCTGCATTGTTTGCACTATGGAACCTCCATGCCAACACCACTGGCCCCCAAATCAGACTGGGTGCACAGAAGAATCTCTCAGCATTACAATGTTGAGATGGTTGCCACTCAGAAGGAGATAACAGAAAGCAGCTGAGCCATTCCTCCCGCAGGTGGGCTTCTTGCCATTCCTCATGGACCAAAGCTGGTGCCACCCACCCTTACCTAGCTAAAGAGCTTCCTGGGTGGAGGAGAAGATGGCAGCATCTCCCTGACATCTCTCTGCTATTTGGGACCTCCCTCAAGCAGCAAATAGAGCATTCCCCAGCAACCATACTTGGGGTCACCACATCCAGAGGTCCCACACCTCCAGCAGCTTCGCCCCTGCTCCCTGCACCTGAGAGGGTTATCCCTTCTTTGCTCATGCATGCCAAAGAGCATTACCATGACCCGGCTTACATTAATGAAACACTTCTCCCTTCTCCAAGCCAAGGGCATCACAAGAGTGTGGCCTTGTGAGAGTCCCTTTTTCCTTATACTGCAGGAAGATAAAAAGACTATGTGCTCAACTGCTTTATGCTCGATTCACACGCAACTAATCCTGTGTGCTTGTGCCATTGTCACAGAGGTGTGACCACTGCAGCAGAGATGGCACCATGGAAGCTCGCCCTCTGCTTTGCCCTCCTTCCTTTTAGCACCAGTCAAAGCTTCTGGAGTAGGTGCATGAAGGATGGGGTGTGGAAGGCGACCTACACCTCAGAAAGCTGCTTTTCTCTCTCCACATGAACCACTAAGGACATGTGCTGAATCCCCAGAGCTTTGTTTCTCTCTCCTTCAGACTGTAGTCTCTGTATGAGATTTTCTCCATGCAGATAATGGAAGGCTGGAGTTGTTTTCAGATGCACCTTTCCCCAGAATAAAAGCATTACTCTGACTTACCAAGGTAATAAACCTTCCTTGAGTAAGGGCCAGCAGGAGGAAATTCCTGGTCTTTCTCTTTGGGAAACATTACTTGGGGAAAGATGTGCATCTTACCCCCTGTTTATTCTTCTGAGGTTTCCCTGCCAGGAGGTGTGTTTGCAGAGATATACAGAGGGGCTTAGTCACTCTGGCCACTTTTAATGGTAGCCCTGAGCCCACAGCAGTATGCCTTGTTCGACCTGACTTGTAGTGTCAGAGGAGCAATTTCAAAAGCCATTGAGAAATGCTTCTGAAAGGTTTAACACAATCCTACCCTTTTAGCTTCTCTCTCCGTAGATTTGGGGAGAGGGGCACAGAGTAGAATTATCCTGTTTAAAACTGTTATCCCAGTAGCAAAAGGCCTCAAGGGAATTTTAAAGACTTGGATCCAATTTAAAACTGGATTAGCTCTCTGTTGAGGAGCTACTGTTTTACTGAGAGAAAATGAGAGCATCTGTGAGACGGCACTGCCTGCTAACGCTAGTGCTGGTCCACAGCTCATGGTCCTGTGAAGTTTAACTTGTGTCTCTGGAGTTCTGGCACAGAGGAACCACAGAGCTCAACATTAGTCGTGTCACAGGATTGAAGCAGAAAAATGTATAGGTTCTCAAGCCACCCTCCTCTTCAGCGAAGGGCACCGGGGAAGGAAAGAACAATATCTACTTATTCCTATCATCAAAATTCTTATAAGCAACGAGGCAGATCTGTGCTCTGGAGCAGAGGGTAACCTGCCATAAGGTACCCTGTCACTGCTACATGGGTGTGATGCCCTGAAGCAGTGCTCACACCCATCCGTCTGCAAGGCTCACAGGCATAAAGTGAAGATGGAGAAAAATGCTAGGCGTGCTAAGAAACCAGGCAATACATCCTCCCTCTGAGTCCTGCTCTTTGACCACGCAATAGTGAACCAGTTCTATGTCTCCAGCACTCTCTGCTAGAAAGGAATGCTTTGAAACTAAGGAAAAGCCTCAACTCTTGCTCCACACGGTAGTTTATCTCTAGCCAGGACACCCATCACACAGCACATCTCATGGGAGCTCCACACAGGTGAGGGCCTTGCCATGTCAAGGTCCACAGAAGTCCCCCAGATACAGTTCAGTCTGTGAGACGCTGTGAATGACAAACCCATCCTTCACAGTGATGGCTGCTCATGCACAAACAATAGTCACATCTGTTGCCTCACAGAATCACAAGGTTGGAAAAGATCATCGAGTCCAACCATTCCCATCCTATGCTAAACTATATCCCTAAGTACCTCATCTACCCCTTTTTTAAACACATCCAGGGAAGGTGACTCAATCCCCTCCCTGGGCAGCCTGTTCCAGGCCCTGACAACTCTTTCAGTAAAAAATTTTTTCCTAAGATCCAACATACCCTGTGGGATGCTGACCCAGCTGCTGCCCTGGGGTAGGTACCACTCAGACCATGGGCAAGCTTCAGCAACTGCTTGCAGTTATCTCCCTGAGACCCCTTGCACATGAATGTGCTTGCTTAGCTGTGAAAGGGAAGCTGTCTACATGGTGAGGACTCAGTATCACAAGACCTTCCCAGGCCAAAAAGCTCCCTTACACGATGATAAATCCTCTCTGAAATACAAGAGTGCTGTTATGTGACAGTAAGTTGGAGTAAGGAGGAAGCACCAGATGCCTTCAGGGCACATGATTTAAATGTTGGCTGCTGGTATTCATCGATTTTGGAGGCAAATGTAGTTAAGTAAATCTGCACTTACTGGGTTGACTTTATTAAAAAAAAAATCTCTTTCCAAGATGAGAAGAATTCCAAACCCTCTGTATTTGCAAGATTTTGTTGTGGATGTGTTCCCTGATCATAAGGAGCACAGTTGGGAGGCTGAGTTAAAAGGTTCCTGTGACCCTTGCTGTCACAGTAAGATCAAAATCCCACTCTTGAAGCCTTTTAGCATATCTTACTTAGTTTTCTGCTCCTAAATGAGAGATGCTTACAAGGTGTATGCCTCCTATGGGCAGGAATGTGCAGTATCTGATTTTGAGACCATTCAGCTTAGTTGAGAGCAGTTTTTATTGTGTATATTGGTCCAGTCTTTACCTGAGCTTGGGAGTAGATCGTTTTCAGACGTCCTGTTCTTTGCCTCCAGCAAGAGAGTCTCAATGCAGTCTTCTTCTTCCTTTTTCAGGACACTCAGGAGGTCACAGACAGGTGGGAGAGCTCTGACCTGCATATTTTAAAAGCAGCAAAATCACTTTTCATCTTAAGACTTACAGTCTCTTGACAGGATTTACCCTTCTTATGCTCACATTCCTCTTGCAACCCTATCAAGTGGCTGTGGGCAATATTTCCTCAAAATACAGTCAATTTCCTTGAAATGCAGTCAGTTTTCCTAATTGGGTCTGCCTTTTTATAGTAGCAGCAGGCAAGCACAGACTGAGCTTCTACCTTCACCCTTTTGCTGACATTAGTTACTGACAAAAATTAATGTGTTATTCTGCTAAATAAAGTACATGAGTGGGATGCTCTTCCAAAGGGCTGCAGAAACACCCAGGGCACAGCTGGACTCTCTTAGAACATCAAGGAATTAATTATTCACCCCTGGAAGTGTTAAACCATGGACCCAGCAAGTCATTTTCCTGGGCACAAGTGATCCTAAATATGTGGAGTGATTGCAGAGCACTCAAGCCTGTTTCATGGCTGCTGGTCGGGAAGCTGTAGGACCCAACCTGAAAGCAGAATCTCATCCAAATTTCTCTGTGAGAACCTAGACGGTAATTTCTCCTAAGGCCATTTTCTCACCTTCCCATCTTCTCCCATCCTCCTTTCTCCAAAGCAGTGTGGAAATGTTAGTCTTAACTCAGTTCTGATGTAGCAATTAAATAGGTGGTTTATGTTATATGTAGCTTGACCAAAATGAACATATGAAACAACGACCCACCATTAAAATGACATGTATTAGAAATCACTGTGCAGTGATTTGCAGAACAAGGTCCCAGATGTTACATCTTGCAGTAAAAAAGTACTTTTATAATTTCTGGAATTTTACCACTTTCTATTCTTTTTGACAGTAAAAATACTAATATAATTTATGTTATAGTAAAAACAAACCCACATTTATTTATAAATTCCCATTATGGAACTTGTGTGTATATATATATACACACATATATACACACAACACATTTAAAAGATGAAAAGCAAGCCATCAGTGTGTATTATTTGAAAAGTATCGGGCAGAATGTTTTTATGTACTTTGTGCAGGGAGAGTTAACCCAGCAGCACCATACTATTACTCAACCTCATCAGTTTTGCAGCATTGCTGATCACTTTCAGATTAGATTTAGGAGAAAGAATGATCACTGAAATCATTGTAATGAGAACTATTCCTTTTCTACAATTAAATTCTAACCTGAAAGACATCAGCGACTATAATCCCACTCATTTTGGCTGGACGTACTCTGGGTATTGTATTTCTGAACAACCTTTGATCTTTTCAGCAGTGTGTCATTCCTCATGTAACTGACCATCATGTTTAACTTCAGCATCTTTCTCCCTTGTCTTTGTGCGTCATAAAATAAATAAACTAAAAACTATTTGGTTTTGCATAACGTAACGAATTTTCTGCAGTCACACACGCAAAGAATCCAGATTAAATAAACCATCCTCTGCTGCCAGGATTTCGATGAATTTTTTAATCCACGTCATATTTGAAGATAAAATAGACTTTTAAAAATCTGTTTAATCTCTGGGGAAAAAAAAATAAAAGAAGTATCTGGCTGGAGTAACGTGTATAGAAATGTAATTGCATTTAGTAGCTTCAGTTGTCAGCTGAAGGCTGAATTTGATGATTTCTAAATACTGACAGATTTTTAAAATGTGCATTATTTATTGCTCTCTATTGTTACCTATTTGATTACCAACAGTAAAGCAATTTAGTGTATTTTCAGAGTTCACAAGTGACAGTTAAGACCTACAACATACTTCTGTAGTGTGTCTGTCCAAACTTTGACTTGAAAACACATTAAAAACCATACTAGTGATGAGCATTTGCATGTGGGTTGTACAAGGTGATACTGAACGTATGCAAAAGCAAGTGCTAGCCCTCATGTTAGTAACAATTTCAGCATCAGGGAAATTGTTCACCTTAAAAAAGGCTATAAGTCTTGTGGGCAGCCTTTCCTTTTAAGAAGTGTAGGTCCTGAGAAAGCTTTTGTTCTAAAGAGAGACTTGAAGATGTTATTTCTTTCTGGCTAAGAATAAGCCTGTATGCTTTTAGCACATTCAGCTGCAAAGACCACCCTGATGATCTGATGCAACGTTATTTTCTTAGGTAAAATGTGTGGCTCAAGCAGGAATATGGTGAAGTTTTTACAGTTACTGTTTTTACAGTTACTGTTTAACCCCACCAAGCGATGGCCACTCTCTCCTTCTGACCAGCCACAGCAGTCCAGTAATAGACCAGAAAACCAGATTTTAAAACCAGATAAAGCAGAAGGCCTCCAGGTGCTAGTTTAAAGACCTTGTTTTTCCACAAGTGCTGTTCCTCTGTCGGTCTCTGCCAACGCTGGCATCTGATGGGGCAGGCTGGGTGCGAGCAGGACCATGGCAGGTCCGGCGCGGCTGTTTGCCAAGCGATGCCACATCCCGCTTCCCGTGCCACAGCCAGATAACCCCACTCTGCTGCCAGCTGCGCTCAGTCTCGCTCGTGTTTACCATCAGCAACTGGGAGCAAACAGCCGGCCCCCGCACCTTGAAATCGAGGAGGAAAATGGGCTCCTTCCTCTCCCTGCGGTTTCTTCCTCTTTTCCTAAACAAGTTCGTTGGAACAGCTCCCAGGCTGTCAGGTTTTGATGAGGGGGCAAGACATCCTCATGTGTTGTTTAAAGAAAATATAAAGTACCCAAAGCATTTAAAACAGAAATCACTGTGATAACTAGGTGTCCAAACCAGGACAAACCAGCTGCAATTTGGGACACTTGATAGCAACAGCCAACTGCAGTTTTTAACCTGTGGAATGAATGGATCTAAGCGCTATTTAATATAAATAATATCTTCAGCCACAGAATTCACAGCTATGTGAGAGCAAGTGGGTTTAGTTTAATGAGAGGGGAACAAAAGATGCCTGGCAAAATCAAAATAGGCATTTCAAAGGACTGTTCTCGTTCTGAGAACAAGCAGAAGGACATGCTCTCAGTGGCATCCAGAGCAGTGACATCTGTTTACAGAGTTCTTTAGGAAACACCTGAGAACAGGAAAGCACAGTAACAAGAAAACCATCATAATCACTATTTTAAATGTGGAAGGTGACCAAAAGGCAAAAAAGTTTACAGATTACATTCACTCTGCAACTAAATTTCTAGGCAGAACTTGGGTTTTTTTTCAGAATTTTAACCAAATCCCCTGCTGGGACAAACAGATTGAGTTTTCCATTAGTTGCAATGAAACAGGGACTTTTTACATGTGCCAAGAGCTTGATCCTTTCCTGACTTCTCACACCTGAGCTGGATACATTTCAATCTTGGATCGATATGCTTTCAAAATATGAATAAGCTGAGCAGCACCTGGAGATCACAGCCCAGGTTCAGCTGTCCTTCCCAACCAGTCTGAGTAGCTGGAGTTCAGCTTTACAATCTGTCACATAAATTCCCAGTGAAGTGATAAAGCTGAAAGGAAGAAACCAAACTTTGTGGGTCAACCATCGTTTTGCTTCCCTTCAATCTGAGTCAAGGGAGACTTTGGTAGTGGTGGGCATTCCCACTTAGGGGACTGCTGGTGTAAATCAGCAAAGCTTCTCTAAACAGCAACAAATCTTTTCTCTTTCATCACAGAATATGTTTACCAAAGCAAGTTAGTAACACTGCTGTCTCTATGTAGATGGGGAAACTGAGGCATTCGACATCTAGCCACCTGGCCACTGTCAATTAGCACAGGAAGCAGCAGAAGCAAGAGTAAAAAAATAATAATACAAAAATCAATCAGCTTCTACACAGACTTTTTAAAACAAACACACCACAACTTCATGGAACAGAGGCGCACTTACTCAGACAATGTGCGATTCCATGCAATTGGGAATAAATAGCTCTGAGCACCTACCAGGACAGCTGAAATCCAGAAGACGATCACCCAGATGGTCCACATAGTCAATCACAGGCTGTTTCCTTCATCCCTCGCACACCAGAGGTGACTAGTCTGTCTGTACGCTCTCCAGTGTGGCTCTTAGCTCCTTTCACTTCATCCCTTTCCCTCCTCAGTTTTTTTTTCCTTCCTAGCTTTGACTATCCTTAGCCAATGTTTCTTTCCAGCTGCTAAGTCCTAGAGAGCATCAGCAATGACAGGACACCCTCCCCTCCCTCTCCCCCCCACCCTCCAAGCTCTCCTCCTCCTCCTCTGCAGAAGCCTCCTGTCCCAAGAATAACAGCACCTCTCTTGAGCATGTTCCTACTATCGTCTGCCTCCCTTCCTGGCTATTATTCACTGTTATCGACGGGTGTCGCTGGGGAATGATCATTCCTCCTGCTCCCAAGATAAGGGACCAAGCAGGACTCCTGTGTAAGATGTCAGTCCTACGATGGCAGAGGTGATCAATCAAGGGGAAATACAGCCCTGGAACAAGCGCCCTGCTGAGAAACAGGGTTGGAGGAATGGGATTCAGGCTGCCTGCACTGCTTCTGCTCTCGACAGCTCTGCACATGCCTCCTGCAGCGAGCACGCATCCCGGAGAGCCAGAAATCAGGAGGCTGGCAGAGCCTGCTGCAGCCAGCCACCCATGCCTCCCACCAAGCCCAGACGAGCACAGCTGCTGGAGGTGAAGAAAAACCTCAAGTCTGGGGTCAAGGGACCCCAGGGAAAACACAAATAGGGAAACTGCTCTTCCCACCCTTTCCAAAGTGGACTCTAAATGCTCCTGGGACTTCACTCTCTCATCCAACATCCAGAGAAAGAGTCAGTCTGCACTTTGTCCCAATGTTATAGTTTGCAAGAAATCACTGGGTTGGATCCCTGTGGTACCTCATTGGTGAGACACAGATTCCAGCTGTCCTGGGCTCCCCACAGACAGTTCCTCCTCAGTCCCCTTTTCCCAGCTCTTTGTTTTTACAGGTTTAGTTTTTGTGGCAGTACGGTTGCAAAGGGGCTGTGTGTTTACTGGGGGTGTGAGCTCCCAGCTGCCCAGGCAGGCTCTCCAAACCCTTGCTTGCCAAGTTCACTTGTAGCACAATAATGAACGTGGCTTCAAAAAAGAGCTCAAATTTGCACTGCACGCCAGTGCTCTTTCCGAAAGCACTGCAGTCTTGGCAAAGGCTCTTGAAACACCCTTTACCACCTTTTACCAACACACCACCACCTAACACAGGTCAAATAGGATGAAGGGCTCCCCAGGATGCAGGTGTGCTCCAGATCTACCAGTAAAGTCAATGACTGTGGCCATAAAATACACGGCTTGTTACCTGCACACCGAACATCTAGCTACTGGCTAAGGCAAGTCATCCGCTGAGCAGCTGTGAAGAAATCCATGTTTCCTAGCGAGCATTGCCCTTTCCCACGCCTGCTCTGAGCATAGTAACTCCAGCTCTTCTATATACACGCTTCTTAGGGCTCTTGAATTGCATTGCTCCATTTTCCCACACACTGCCCTCATCTCCCCCCACATTCCCAGAGCAGGAGTGGGGCAAATGGCAGCACTTGCTCTAACCCCACGCTATGTCTGCCCTGCCCAGCTCCCCAGTTTGCATTGCACAGCATCCTTTCCATTGTGAAGGACAAACATTTCGGTTCTCCTTGTCCTTGTCCACACAAAACTCATAGAAACTTCCATTTCTTGAAGAACTCTGCTTTTCCACAGAGTTTGGATGAAACTGGTCAAAGGACTAAACAAATTGTTAAAAGGGGGCTGAGAGGCAGCCAGACAATGCCATTACAGTAGTCTCAAGAAACCACACTGGCAGTGCTGCATCATCTCAGTGGAGTGCCAAGTCACTCTCTCTCTTCCTTTGGCTGAAGGAATATTCTATTATTCCATTCATATTGTAACAGCTTCCCCTGAAAGTCACCACTCTTGCTCCTGTTTATGTAGTCAAGGGAGCTTTGTTCCTGAACGTACTCCTGAATGTGGGGCATGCTCTGAAAGAGGCCATGGTCACCTGGGACTTTCAGAGAGATGATGGTGGATTTAAACACCAATGGTGTGGATGAAGAGCCTGTCACCCTCCCATTATATTCATGTGCAGGCTCAGCATTGGGAAGACGGGTGCAAAATAAAACCTGGAAAATTCTCACCTGTGCAAACCACTCCTTGGCTCGCAGCGCAGTGGATGTCAGCGCAGCGGGACAGACAGCACAGACTGGGAAACCTAGGAGCAGCAGCAGACCACAGACAGTTCTCACCAGTAATTCACACATCCCAAAAAGAGGTGTTTGTTTAACTAAACACCACAGCGGTGCTCTTGGCTGTGTGCATCTACCTTTACTCCTACCCAGTATATCCATTTTAAGCGTGCCGCAGCTGGAATTTCTTTGAAGTCTGTAATCTAAACCAGAAACGGTACCTCAGAATTTGTTCATGCAACCCTGAAAGACTTTTTATTGTAACTTTAGGAGTAAATAGAAGAAATTACTTTGCTTTGTGTTACTCAGATTGTTGTTTACTAATCAAACACTAACCAACTTTGATGTTAAATATTTATTAATACTTAAAATTTCCATTAGCGTTTCAGTCTAATAATTCATTTTTCTCCCTCCTTCACTAAATAATTAAATTGCTTGCAATGCCCCTCACACAGCTTGACAGTCAGGCATATATTTTTCATCTCATATTTGGAATATGATATATACGATACATCATGTGTATATATATATATCTCATATATATATATCATATACCATATATGTGATATATTATATATATGATACATCATATATGTGATATATATTATATATATGATACATCATATCATATGTATATCATATATATCACATATATGGTATATATCATATATACACATATATGATATATATCATATATAAAAATAAAACTGAGGTGGGAACCACCTGTTTAAACCCTAGTTCACAATATTTATTTATACTAGCCTTCCCAAGGAAATCTGCAGATTTATTGGCTGATAATCCCCTCTTTTCACCTACCTTTTCCACTGATTTGCTACCTCTTGGGAAACCCTGAGGTGCCTCGTTCAGCGTATCTGATGTGGAAGCGGAGATGGATTCTGGTTCACACTCAACTGCCACTGTTGGAGTGGACGGACAGACATGTCAGTTGTGCTTCCGTGGGAGGAGAAATATGATACCATGCTGTTTGCTCTACTGTGTTCCCACGGTCTTTTGTATGGAAACAGGAAGAAAACCCCAGCAAACCCATAGACCTAAACGAGTTCAGTGTGGGACACTGGGATCAAGCTCTGGAGCTGGCAAGTCTGTTTACAGCACCAAACTGTGCCACGCAAAAAATGTAGTGTTTTTCAGAGACATCTCCCCTTGCCCCAGAAAGCCAATTCAGGCAGCCTGTCCCCCTGAGAGAGCTCTCCAGCAGGTATGTTCTGCAAGAGAAAATAATTTTAACCATCTTCCCAACTTGTCAGTTGGAGAATAAACTGAATGGGTTGGGAAAGCACTAGCTTGCTTTCTCTGATGTTTGAAAAGATCCAAGCTCCACAAACAGCACATAGATGTGCATGTGGAGCTATGAAGAGGAAGAGGTGCTTGTACCCAGGAAGGGAAGGATGAGGCAGGAGGTTTGATAGGGAGGAGGTGTTTTTATGTACCTCTGTGAGGATTCATGTGCTTTTTGAGTGCACACTGAGGCACAATCAGAGGTGAGGACCAGATCTGACAAAAAAGGTGCTGTGAAATGGTGAGGCAGTGAGCTGCTGAAGTTCACATGAAGCCCATGAAGAAGCTGATCCAGAACTGGATGCTGTCATCACTGGGCATCTCTCCCCATCTTTGGTCAAGGAGTCATTGTTTGCTAATCAACAGCAAATTTCCTAAGTATAGGAACTATATGCTGGGAACTGAATTTTATGATCTGAAGTTTCTTTTTCCTTTTTCATTTGAATGGAGCGTTGAACTGCTTTTCGTCCAATTTTGCCTCTTGTTAGAAATGTTGAAAGGGAAGAATTTTGTTCTTAGAATCATAATGAAAAATATTTCTGCCTTTCTATATTGTGTCCTTGAGACATCATGAAAAAGAACAGGAGGGCTATGAAAACAGCTCATCCCAAGCAAATACTCATAGAATCATAGAATGGTCTGGGCTGGAAGGGACCCCAAGGATCATAGAGGTCCAACCCCCTGCCACAGGCATGGCCACCAACCTCCAGGCATGATCTAGACAAGGCGGCCTTGAAAACCCCCAGGGACGGGGCATCCACCACCTTTCTGGGCAGCCCGTTCCAGCACCTCACCACTCCCTCTGTAAAGAACTTCCCCGATAACCTAAACCTTCCCTCCTTTAGCTCATGCCCAAGGCAAACACAACACACCCATGGGAGAAGGAGCTGAGGCAGCCAATGCTCTCAGCTGTATTTCTGATGTTACATGATGCAGGAAATCAGTGCAGATTTCCTCAGTGTTCGTCTTTCTCTTTGGCTCTTCCACCAAACTCTGTTGGGCATCTGGAGGGCTTACAGATTTGGGACGACACTTAGAAAGGGTGGGATGCCAGGGTGTCCTGAGGAAAAGAGGTTCTCCTTGCCCATGCCAGAGACCCTGCTGTGTTTAGTTCAGCATTCCTCACACTGGTCAATCTGTCCAGGTTGCAGAGATTAAAAAAAAAAGATAAGAAAATCGGGTTTTCCCATACACATGCAGGTAAAAGTGAAAAACAAAGTAAAATAACTCGTGATTAGTGCAATACGCTGAAAAGCTGCTTCCAGGATGGCAGCTGAAGGGACGGCTCTCCAGTGCTGAGAAGCCAGACCCCACGGGCAACGTAATGGCGATTCTTTTGCTTGGGGCTGGGTTTGGTTTGGGTTTTTTAACGCTGTAATGAGACTTTCCGAGTTTGGCTGCAGCCAGGGCAGGTGGCGGCCGGCCCCGCCGGGCTTGGCATCACCTCCCTCGGGCCGGAGCCCCTGCCCACCCGGAATGCCAGCACCAGCCTTCAGAGACGACGGGGTGTCAAGCGAGTCAGAGGGTCTGCCCTGCCCGCGGCCATGCTGCGGATCCTGGAAACGACGCGGCCTTGGGGGAAGGGGGAAAGCAAGAGAAGGAAAAGCGTCCCGCTCCTCTCCTGGCGCGGCCAGCCCGGCTGCAGCGCCTCCTCCGCCCAGCCCTGAGGGGACATCCCCGCCCCGAATGGCTGTCCCCGAGCGTGGCGGGACGCCCAGCACCAACGCGCACACCCTCCACACACACACACCCCTCCAGCCGCGAGTGGTGCGGCCCGGTGCCCGGTTGCTTAGCGCCCGACGCGGCCTGACACGGCGGTGAGGTGAGGGCTGTGCCGCGGGGTGGGGGAGACCGGTTACCGGTCCCCTGGGAGAGGGGAGGTGCTGTGAGGGGTGGAGCTGGGTTAGCAGGGGCTTCCTCCCGCCCGGGCGGAGCAGAGAGAGGGATGTTGTTTCGGCCCGCGTCGCGTCACTCTTCCCAGAGTTGTTCGGGCCGGACGTCCAGCTCTGCTCCGACCGGGCTTGAGGTGGGGAGGCCGCAGCACCGGCGGGGGTACGTGTGGAAGAGCTGTAAACCGTTCTGCTCGCTAGGGAACTCCGCTGGCCTAAGTATACAGCCCGGACCTTAAAAGCGTGCTTTCCCGTTAAGCGCGTGGATGCTCTCACAAGCCTGGCGCTGTATGTCATGGCGTCAAACCGCATGGCTCCCAGGCGTGCTGGGAGCTCGGTCAGGCACGAAGGGATTAGAAGGCCCACAGGAGAAAGGGGGATACCCTGGCCCGAGGGGGTTGGGGTGAGTTCTGCCGTCCCAGGGATACAGGATATCAGAGCCCCAGGGTTCTCCTGTTGGCTGCTTTGCCAAAAGAAAAAAACCCCCAAAACCCAAACAACCCCCCTAAAAATAGTTATGTTCAGGTTCGACACGATTATCCGTCTATCAGTCACATCGGTCAGAGATTCCAGGACCTTGGCACATAAATATTCATCCCATGTTAGCCCTTCAAGGAACACTGCAGTGTGTTACTGAAGTTGGTGAGTGGTGACGATAGCGCCACTTAAAAATTACTGATAAGATTACACTGGCAATCCTTTGCTAATTTCAGCTTGTCTACAGCCTTTGGTAACTTGTATTCCTGGTGGGGAATGTTGGCTGAGAGGAGGATGGCAGCTGTGTAGATTGAAGTTGAACAACTCCAGTGGAAAGAATGTAAGCCTTATGTTTAGAATTTTTTTAGCATGTTTTTGTCTGAGTTGGGTTGGTCTCACTACCTCAGAAGAAATTTACCGTTGTGCACAATAATGCAGCTCCTCTTACAGATTTTCTGTTGCAAGTGGAAAATTTGTACTTGGAGCCATGGAGTGGAAAATGTTATTGAGGCCAGGGTACTGGTAGCACATTATTTTAAGCTTCTTGCTTATTTATTATTTAATACCGCACAAGGCCATAAATCAAACCAGCACATTATGAGCTCGAAGCACCTCTCAGCTTCTGCCTTAAAGATCTAAAGCAGACTAGAAAGCCAGACAAATACCAGAGATGAGACCATAAAATGTAATGGGGAGGGTGGACCTTTTCAGTCCTTGAAAGTGCTGATCCAAGTATGTTGGCTATTGCTTTGATACTCTCCTCTGCCTTTCCTCCCTCAAACTTTTATTGATGACAGTTAATTTTAGATTTGGGCTCCTTAAGGTCATTCAAGCCAGTATGAGAGTGTTAAAACAACATAGCAAACCCAATACCGCTCCTGGGACTGATCAAGTCTTAAGGTGCTGCTGTAGTGTAGATCATACAAACAAACTCTGTTGCCCAAGCAGCTAATCAGCTTTTGTGTCACTGCTCCCAGAGCAGGAAGGGGCCTTGTGACTGAAGCTTGGAAGGAGGAGTCAGTATTATCTAGCATTGGGTGAGCTCAGGTGTGAATTGATATTAATGTGGAACCATTCTGAGCTGTGCACCCATCTTCCTGTTTGTGAAGAACAAATACAAAATGGTTTTCAACCCCTCCTTGAAGGCTGAAAAATGCAGCATGGCTTTTGAACTCAGTACTTTTCCCACAAAGTATCTTGTCTTTTTCTCCATGCAGTTCTCTGGTTCACAAGAGAGCCAAGGGCTGTGTGCTATATTAATGAAGATAATTTTTGTGTATGGGTTGTGTCCGGTGTCCTTACTTTGCAATATTTGCACTTGTCATTAGAGAAGTTTATGTTCTGATAACTGTGCTTACTTAACAAAGGGTCTAGAATACTGGTGGCCTTCTGGGTTTACAGTTGTCTTCCCTAAGCAAATAACCCAGATGATGCTATCCAAACAAAAGATTCAAATGCCAGCTTTCTTATCCCTCATATTAATATTTAAAAACTAAAAATGAATCTGCAAGTTAACAACCCAAACACCCAGGAGAGATTGGAAGAACATCTCTGCAGAAATCAGTTTGGATAGTGGAATTATCAGAAGAACCTTCTCTCCTTCTCTGTGCTGGAGGATGTGAAGGAAGAGAGATGTTTTACTCAGTCCTGAAAACCAAATGTTCCCAAAATGCCCTAGAGCAGATGAACATGCCCAGAGTGGTAGGGCTTGTGATGGGAGCAAGCCTTCCTGGAATCACGCTTTCCTGTATTCAGCACACACAGAGTAATCTACTTCAGTAGGAAAAAAAAGGAACTCTGCTTCCTATTTTTCTTTTTTGGGCAGTTTTATGCATCAGATGTTACTAGTGCAAGGGAAGATGTTCTGATCACTATGTTATTTTCATTCACCCCCAGGCACTGAGGAATTTTAGTACCATTCAGACTCCATTTCTGACCTAATATGGACATAGTTCAAGTGGCTGCTGCAGAAATCACTATTCCTAAGAAATCCTTTGAGAAGATACCCAGTGTCCTTCTGGGCAGTCTAGTGGAGGAACCTAAAAAAGACATGCTGTCCCCAATCACCTGCTGGAATCAAGTAAGTTTATGCTCTCACTGTTTGCCAAGCTTGCATAAATCCTAGGAGGCATTTCTCTATTATTTTTCTCCCTAACACAAATGCAAACCTCCCATCCTGTTGCTTAAATTACATCTTCCAGTGAGCCCAAGTCATAGGAGAGGTAGTCAGGAAAGAAATAGTGTCTGTGCTGATTTTGGCTGACCCTAAAATTTTGAGGTGGCTTGTTGCTGCCAAGACATAAACTGGCAACAGGATCATGGCTGTGCTGGGTAGTAGATGCTGCCTTAACGTTCCACTGAAAGAGTCATGCCAGCTTAGCCAGAGAAATAATCTTATGTATCATTTTTTTCCCACTGTAGTTTTTTGGGTACAACACAAACACACTTAATCAGCGTAACAGTCATTGTGTGTGTTTCACCTGGTTTCCTCCCTGTCTTATTATCTCTGTAGAGATTTATTCAGAGTTTGAGAGGAGCAAGGTTGTACAGGCTGAGCCTGCTGTGTTACACTATGGAGGCTACGAAGTTGGAAAGCATCACCAACAGGCACTGGTGAGTGCCGGGTCGGGGATCCTCCTGGGGCTCACGGAAGGATAACAGAAGCTGAGCAGACTGCTTGTGGTCGTGAGGCCGTTTGTTCTGGGGGGTGCTCTAAAAAGCAGCACTTAAAAGCTGTGACCATCCAAAGGTTTGTTCCTTTGAGAGCCAAAGCAAAACCATGGAATATTACATCATTTCTGTTGTTTCAGACCTCTGCAAAAGCAAAGTCAATAGGTTATTTCATTCATTTTTTTTGTTCCTTTTGCACATAAGCAAAACAGGCCCAGAATTTGATTTAACATTAGTGTCTTCTTTAGCGTGACTAACCATTTGGGAAGGAACAACCGTTTTGGGAAGGAACAACTGTTTCTATCAGTACAGGCTGGGGGATGACCTGCTGGAGAAGAGCTCAGTGGAGAAGGACCTGGGGGTCCTGGTGGATGACAGGTTGGCCATGAGCCAGCAGTGTGCCTTGGTGGCTAAGAGAGCCAATGGGATCCTGGGGTGCATCCGGAAGAGTGTGGCCAGCAGGTCAAAGGAGGTGATCCTCCCCCTCTACTCTGCCCTGGAGTATTGTGTCCAGTTCTGGGCTCCCTGTTATAAAAAGGACAGGGATCTCCTGGAGAGAATCCAAAGAAGGGCTACGAAGATGATTAAGGGCCTGGAGCATCTCCTCTATGAGGAAAGGCTGAGAAGATTGGGACTGTTCAGCCTTGAGAAGAGAAGACTAAGGGGGGACCTAATTAATGTTTATAATTATCTTAAGCAGGGGATGCAGGGGGAATTGGCCAGCCCCTTTTCAGTGTCTGTGGAGACAGGACAAGGGGCAATGGCTGCAAGTTGGAGCACAGGAAGTTCCGCACCAACATGCAGAGGAACTTTTCCCCAGTGAGGGTGAGGGAGCCCTGGGACAGGCTGCCCAAGGGGTGTGGAGTCTCCTTCTCTGGAGATATTCAAGACCCGCCTGGACGCCTATCTCAGTGAAATGTCCTAGGGAGCTGCTTTGGCAGGGGGTTGGACCCGATGATCTCTCGAGGTCCCTTCCAACCCCTACAATTCTACGATTCTATGATTATTCCTAAGTGAGGAACTGTGATTTGTTTCCAAAAAGTAAAAATGCAGGATGCAAGCTTTACATGATATCAGAGCATATTCAGAATTATTTATGCTAAAATAAAAAGTATTGCTTACTTGTTTAGTACAGCTTCTTTGCTATGGATAATCTCACAATTGGCCTTCTTGATTGACCTCCTACTGTAAAGTGTTTTGTGGCTTTGGTTTTCTTTTGTTTTACAGAAATTGATAAATATTTCTGGCGATGTAATAAACCTTCACATAATACCACCCCAGACAAAGTATTTTCAGATCAAATACAGCAAAACAGTGAGTGTCAGAAAGCCTTTACACTGCTCTTTGCATGCAGCACTGGGTCTGTGTCATATAAGCCTCTTTTACATGTGTTCTGTATTATTTTGGGTCATTTTCTAGCACCGGCTTGTCCCTGGCTTGTCATATGTGGTGACTGTTGATTTTTGCCCTGATGAGTGGCGGTATTACTATGACTGCATCCGAATTCACTGCCAGGTGAGGATTTAGTATAAAATACATTTGTAGTTGTGATGGACTGAAGCAACTATTAGGACATGATGATAATGATAAAGGTGCAGTTAATATCCTGGAGCCACATGGGTTTACTCCCATTAAGTCTGAATTGGAGCATTTAATTTTAAGCATTTAAAATTTTCCTCTCTGTAAGCATCTTGGAGCTGTGGGTAGAATATCTTCCTTATTCTGTTATTCTTTGCCAGTACATCAGTCTTTGTGCCATACTGATATAATGTCTTAGCTGAGCAGACTTGGAGGAGCTTTGAAGTTGCTGAAAGTATGGATAGACAGATGGAGGCTGAAAGCAGGTAGAATATCAATATCCTGAGGTGTACAGTGATGATCTTGAAGATGGTTATGCCCATTTACTGACAAACTATGCCAGATGATTTTGCCCAATTACTGGCCAAGGAATTATTTCTTTCCATAGCATTTATTCATGGCAAGAAATATTTACCCCCACACACCTTTTTTTTTCAGGGAGAAGATACATTATTCATTCCTGTGCATGCTTACCCTGGTGTAAATGTTGTACAATTTCCATCATTTATAAATCTGTCTGATGTATCTGTTGGTAAGAGGTGAGTTAAGGACAGACATTTGTCCACATTTTATGAGACGTGCACAAAATCTGAAAAATCTGATTTTCCTCTGTATAGAGAACTTAATGTCTTGGAAGCTTTAAGGAAGTCAGCTACCATCTGAACTGCAAAATAATTCCATATATGAACTGTTTCAGGTACATTCACAGCAAAGTAAATGCTGTGCAAACTAAACGTGTGCATAGGTGAGCTGGGGTTTCAGCTAGTCTAAATTGATGTTGACTCCATTAATTGGATAGTGAAGTGATATGCCTGCTGTTTATAATCTATAGACTATCTAGTTAATAAGTCCTAAGTGAATGGATCTTCCTTTCAAGATAAAGGTTTCTGGAAATTATAGTATGAGCTGGTAATGATAGGTGGGACAGCACATAGCTAACCTCAGTCCAGAAACTGACAAGTCATCAGGTTTCTTCTGTTTAAAAATATTTGAAGTGCTCTTCTGATGTGGAGCTCTAAGTGGCAGAGACTTCATCTTACCCTGTCTGCAGCATAGATGTAATGCTGGCTGTTCTCATGCAGTAATTGGTAATAATTATTAATAGGAACTGGGAAGAGGAAAAGGAAAATAGAGATCCTGTTGATTAGGAAATAGTTTTGCAGTATTTTGGTTATATTAGTTGCAATTGTGGTGACTTGTGTTAGTGCAAAGATTTCTGTGAATTCTAGGAACTGGAGGTCTTAGCAGCTAGTTTTTGTCTTAGCCTGTGATTTGGAAGCAGCTCATATTTTACTGAAGCACAGAGATATAAGTAGACAAGGCACATACAATGAAAATGAAAAATTCTGCAGTAAAAATGAGCCCAGCACTGTAAAAGGGATACTTGTGTCTTTTTTGTGTGTTTGTTTTTCTAATCCCCCATATCTGTTAAACTTGATAGTCAATCTGTCAGAAGTGATGTTTCAGCTTTCTCATAGGACTGAACATAAGTCCTGACTTTCTGGGTACCTCCAGGCATGATGTGATTCTGTTTATTTGCTCCATTTTTATAACAAATGCTGAGGTGTGCAGAATTTTCATACTCTCAGAATACAGAGAAGAGATCAGACAGAATACAGATCACAGTTTTAAATCATGGCAATTTTTTTCAATACAACAAAGATGCCTAGAGATGCCCCTGAGGGAATTTGGTAGAGTTGCTAGTGGTTTCAAACATTGGTTTTTACCAGTGTTTTTCATTGTTAGTTTGCTAAAAACTTTCCTAAAAATGAAAGTTCTCTGGAATACTTGGTGCTGTATGGAACTTATGGAACTATGAGCTCAATCCATACCCATCTGAGGTCAGGGAAAAAACTGCCTTTTACTTCCATAAGTGTAGGACAAGTCATATATTCTACCACCAAGCTTTCTGCTTAGGTACAGAAGGTCCATCAGGCAACAGGCAGCATAACTTTTTTTTTTTCTCTAAGGCACTTACTGTAGAAGCTGCAGTGTTTATTCAAGATGTAAAACAAATTCCCTTCCCAATCTGCTGTTCCATCTTCTTCCTGAACAGGACAGAGAAAAAAAGGACTTTGCTATTATTGTTTATTCCCTTAGACATTTCAAAGTGTACTTTCCAAAGGAAAATTGTATATAACATGCATTCTTTGGTAATCAGCAGGATAGGATTTCAGTCAGTTTACAAAGACCAGAAATAAGCTTGGGTAAGTTGGTCTTGATTTGTAGGATGATGGATGGTGTTACACTGATGCTTTTGTATTTTGATTTGATACATCAAAATAAATGCATGTGGAAGCAAGACAGCTTGAAAGGATGTGTGCTAATACCCTTGGCACTACCAGTGTGAGACATAAAGGGCTCCTATGAAAATCAAGCCACGGTATCATTACTTCTACAGTGTTTAAAGTCTTGTCATTCTGATGTGCTGGCATGTTCAACACTATACAAGTCTGCACACACAACCTTTTCTCATTGTCTTCCACAAGAAGGGCCACAGGAGGAGTCTGATTTCTGGTTCTGCACTTGGTGTTGCTCCACTTTGGATTGTTTGTACTTGCTGGATATCGTGGCTCATAAGAATGTGAGGATACACATAAGTAACTTCTGAAAAGTAAATTTTATAAATATTTCTGTAACCAGAATCTGTGTGGGTAGGAGAAACTAACTCAAGATGTAAAATATCCAGCACGTAAAAAATGATTTAGCTCTCATTTCCTCAGCAAGTGAAAGACCTGAAATATTTTGCTATTTTGGAACAACAGAGAATGACTATTTTCACATTAATAAGTGACCCATCCCTCCAAGCACAGATAAATTCAGTGCACGTTGTGTGTAATATAATTTTCCAGCTTGTAATTGATGATCAACTGCATTGTCATTAATTTCTTTCTTCTTTTCTCTTTTTTCAGCAAGGAGTATGTTATCCCATTGCAGTGCAGCTGTCCAATAGATTTTGAATTCCACATTGATTTTATTCAGCCTCATAGAGCCTTCACTGTCCAGCCAACATCTGGTAGATTGAATTTATTTAAATCCAAGTCACTAAATCTGTACTTACTGGTGTAGTTACTTGTATTCAGTGCTGTACAGAATAAGCCTTTGCCTCAGAGTGTTTCCAGGTAAATCAAGACTGATAAATATTAGTCATATGCAGCCTCATGGCAGAGAGCCTTCTGTAGCTGCTAGATTTCTTTTCTCAATGCCCAACTACAGACCTGTGGCAAAAAAAAAGGGACATCCAGCCTTTGCCTGCTCTCTTTGCTGGTCCTGTGGAAAGGAAAGGGTCTAGGAGCCCGGCATTCACCTCTTTGTCACACCTTTCCCCAAGGACTCTCTGTCTCCTGCCCCATTAAAGAAACAGGTATCTCTGTGGAATAGGGGCACATCATGTTACTTGAGTGGGTGACCAGAGGAAATAAAGGGTGACTTCTCCTCTGTCAGACATATCCCCTGTACCTGTATTTTCCCTAGTGCTCTGGAAGAATTTGATAGAATTGTGTCCATTGCTTCAGGAGCAATGTGTCCATTGCTTCATGGGCACAAAACACACCACCGCAGGTGTTTCACAGGACAGCAGTGGGTATTAGATTTAGCTTTGACCCCTGTGTACGGGTTTCACAAGAGGCAGGGACTTTTGTCTACAGCATGCCCAGCTATTTTCATCCCTACAGCAGGAGAGGGCTCTGTCTTGAGGCAGATGTACCTATTTGGCCCTTCAGTTCAAGAATGACATAGAACTCCTTGAAAGAGTCCAGCACAAGATGATTAAGGGAGTGGAACACCTTCCTTGTGAGGAAAGGCTGAGGGAGCTGGGCCTCTTTGGCTTGGAGAAGAGGAGACTGAGGGGTGACCTTATTAATGTTTATAAATATGTAAAGGGTGAGAGCCAGGAGGATGGAGCCAGGCTCTTCTCAGTGATGGCAGTGATAGGACAAGGGGCAACGGGTGCAATTTGGAGCATAGGAAATTCCATGTGAATGTAAGGAGGAACTTTTTCACTGTGAGGGTGACAGACCACTGGGACAGGCTGCCCAGAGAGGTTGTGGAGTCTCCTTCTCTGGAGACATTCCAAACCCACCTGGATGCATTTCTGTGTGATTTAGTCTAGGTGATTATCCTTCTGGCAGGGGGGTTGGACTAGATGATCTTTCAAGATCCCTTCCAGCTCCTAACGTTCTGTGATTCTGTGATTTGGAGGTCAGTTGTTACCATTGTTACATTTACCAGGTGTCAGCAGTAGCATGTACGTGCTCACGTAATGACAGAAATGAGTAGGTGAATGAGACCTGGTTGTGTAATTCACTCAGGCAGTCTGCTCAGTTCCATGAAAATACATAAAAGTTCTAAATAAATAAAAACCTTCATAAATCTGGGCCTAGTGCTATTTGTGATGCTGGAATTTAAACTTTGATTATTTATGCACTTGGATGAAAGTTGCTGTTGTTCCTGCATGTACAATGATATAAATTTGCCCTGTCTTGTCAGATGGGTTTTCATTCTTCTGAGGTAGCAGTTGGATTCTATCAGATGGGTGGTTCACAAAGATGAATTATAGTGCTGCCTTGTTTTCGGTCATTCTTTCAAGATAATATTCTTTCTTACTTTGTACTTAAAGCTTTTTTGATATATCAAGGGAGGAAAGGAACAATATTTCAATTGAATAGAACTAGGGAGAAGTTGTAAAATTTATCAGCTAGGGTTTTTGTTTTGTTTTGTTTTTGCGCGGTCATAGACGAAGTGGCTGCAACTAATCCATGAGATCTGAGTTGGCTTGTTCTTGCGAGAAGGTGGAACAAAAATATCCCAGAAAAATCATCAACCCAGTAAAATTTAAGTCAGAAACTCTGGTAGCTAGAAACTGTGAGGTGCTGAAGGCCGTCTGAAAGCACTAAGTTTCAGCTCCTACCCAAACCATTGAGCTCTGAGATCAGTAATGCTGAAGTGCTCTGACAAATTCCATGCACACAGAAAACTCTACCACAATGAAACTAACTTGTTTAAAAGGACAGGATGCAGAAAAGCAGGCAGTGGTCACTTTACAGAGATGAGAAATGAACATTTCTGGTGAGCTGAATAAGTTCCAGGATCATCAGGGACTGTATCCTGGGATTGTACTGAATGTTCAGGGATACAGAGGGTAGTTAAATTGCTTGAGAAAATAATGGAATAGATAATAAGGAAGTAAGACCAAGTAGAGACAAATAATCTATCAAATCAGAATGATTCCACCAACTTGGAAGAGCACAGTGAGGTATGTTTATAGTGCCTTGCTCATGAAGGCAGGAAGTGCCAGAGACTTAAGGCTGGCAGATGCAAGTGAAGGGTTTTGTGTACATATAAACCAGCAGTCCTTTTCACAACAGTTGGAAAGACTGTAGTTTTACTGTCAAATCTCTCTGCTATTGCAAAATATCTCCCATTCTCTGGCAATACATAGTTCTTTGGTGACACTTTGAGACCTGAAACATTTTTCAGGTCTATTGTCATCCATTCAAACATTAATAATGTTTCAAAAAAATATAGTCCAGAATTCAATTTCAGCATACTTATGTGGGCTCACCCTAGATGGACTCTTACTGTTTTCTTCTTCTAATCACAGGAATCATTCCAGGCAATGGGAAAGTGGAAGTAACTGTGAAATATTCCCCACTGGAGTATGGAACAGCACAAATGACAATGCAGTTATGGATTTCACAGTTGCACTCAAAACCCTATACCTGTGTGTTCACAGGAACATCGACACCACATCTGGGTCTAATGTATGTGTGGCTGACTGATCTTTGACTATTTTTGCCCAATGCTAAAAATCCTGTGTAATAGGATTTCATGCCATTTTGCTGTAATAGTTTTAAGCATTCATATCTATGGAGACTTAAAATGCACTAATATACTTTAACAACTACTAATACATGTACCTGTTCTCTTACCTCACTTGTTCAGAATGCCCTTAATCTGTATGAAGTACAGATTACCAAAGTAAAAATAATGAGAAATTACATAGCCTTAAAGAAGTGTTGAGCATCCTCAGCTTCCATTATCCCTGCTCTATGTTATTATTACTGCTGAAGCCTTGCAAGATACAGGGGAGTTTGAACAGAATAGAAAGGAGGGTTCCAACTGTAATTTGGGAGACACATTTCTAGTCTCCTTGTATATGTAAAGGAGATGTAAACACGTGTACTAGACTCATAGGTCATTTACAGAGTGCTTACAAGAGCATTATCTGTCCTTCTGACATCTAGAAAAGAACAACTGGACAAACAGCGAAGTCGTCCAGAGAAAAAAGCTGCATCTGCAGGAAAATCCATGGTGTGGAGGAGAGGCCACTTCAGCCAACCACAATCAAGGCCTATTCAGAAATTAAAGGTGTGAAGAGATAATAATCAAAAGTACATTTCTGGGCCAAACATCTTTCTTGTTTCTATTTTTTCCTATTAATTTATATCTCATAGGAAATTGAATACCAGAACCTTAGAATCCCCACAGACTTGTCAAATCCATACGCTGTAGCAACTGTTTTGAATCAGGAACCAGGCAAATTGAAGATTAAGGACTTGAAAGAAGGTAATGTAATTAAGGACCATAAACTTAGTTTTAGCCTTAGTTGTAGGTTTCTGATGAGAAACTCAGCTTCAGAGTTGCTGAGGTGATGTGACTCTTTTCTGTAGGAAATTCACCTGAGCTTTATATATTAATGAGCTATCAGGATGGGTGGATTTCCCAATTAAAAATTCAGTCTATCTTGAGGTGTGATACAGCTTTCTGATATTCCTGCAGCCCTTTGCCAAGGCACTGAGGGGATAAAAACAAGACAGGTGAAAGAAGCAATGTTTCGACTAAAAATCAAACAAAATATTCAGAAAGAGGAAGAAAATAATCTGAAGTGGTAAGTATTAGTTAACCACATTAACACTGGGGTTTGCTTAACTAAGGCCTCTGTGAATTATGTATGTGATACCCACTAGTGCATAATGCTGCCATTCCAAGTCCTGATTGATTTGTTTTACAACTGTCAGTTTACTTTCATTTTTTTTTCTCTTCTGCCTAAGAGCAGTCTCAGTAGTGGCCCATAATAAGCACCCACTGAGGTCTTTGATTGTGTTATGGTTGCATTCAGAAAGAAACCTGCTGAAAACCCTGTTCACCTAACCTTGTGCCCCTAAGGGCAAAAGAAGCTTTTGTCATGGCTGCCAATAAATCAAGGCTGAAATGTGATACCGGGCGATTGAATTGCACAGGTCCATCAGATGGTGGAAAGCAAGAGACATGGTTGTGTGTATAAGAACAGCCTGGTTTCATTTGCAGTCCTCACATCTGCCCTTATGTTGGTTGTTATGGACCTTGAGACACCTTAGGAAGAGGAGAATAGGTCTGCTAGCTTTTAAATAAAGTAACCTGTGCATTAAGTAAAGTATTTTTCTTGCTTCCACTGTCAATGCAGGCAAGTTCATAAAGGTAAAGATCCAGTAACCATGGAATTTAAAAAAGAGATTATTGAAAATCGACAGAGGGAAAATGAACAATACAAGGTTAGTCTTTGCTGGGTTTTTTATCCATTTAAAATCAGACTTAGACTTAGATTATGCATTGCACTACTGAATTGTGTCAGGCTCTCTACATCTTTAGTTTTTCTTCTTGCATCATGCAAACCTGTAAGAGCTGTAATTCTCACTGCAGTCACATGTTTATGTGTCTGTGTATCACTGTTTCTGAGGTGGTTTTATCTTGGAGGTAGACAGAGGGGAGTCAAAGTTATTAATGGAAATGTAACTAGGTATTTTCCTGGCTTAGCAGATTTCCACCCAGCTACACCACAGGGTAACATTGCACCGTAATCCTGTCAGTACCATGGCCACATCCAACCTTCTGTTTATATTGTACTCCTCTGAAGAGCTATGTCCTGAATGGCTCACAGTCAGGGAGCTAAACCCACTCAGTACTCTCACACAGAACCATGGGGAGGGAATTCATCAGGCTGTTCGTCTACACCTTCACCCTCCCTCTCCTTGGTTTCTTCTAGTCAACCCAGGCCATAAGTTATTTTACAAGGAGGCAACAGCAGCAATACTTGGTTGCAGGAAATCTTTTTTTCCTTGTCCTTTATCCTGCCTCCTGGATGTTTAAGTAGCTTCTGACATCCTACTGACCTCCAAGGAGCTGTTTATAAGAGTAAAATTATTTATGGATAGGGTAAAAGCTTAATTTATACTCTGAATTAGGCACTGTGAAGTAATTCAAGCATTATATTTAATACTAACAAAGGAGGAACTGAGTAAAAAGAGGAGAGATCATTGAACCACTGAATTACATGTATGTTAACTTTGTTTAGAAGCATTTATTTACCTGTTGGCCACAGGGGGTGTGGACATCTCTGTCTGGTTTCCTAGTTGCCCCCATCACTTTCTGACAGAAGCATATTTCTTGCTCATGCTGTCAGTTTATTCACCTTGAATGTCATTGGGCCTCAGAGAGCATTTATTATCCCTCCATCATTTGGTCAAGTGTCCACTGTGTTTTACAGCCTGGGAGTGGCTATCCTGTAGACCTATAACTGGTCTGCCTTCCATTGTCCTAATTCCGACTTCAGTCCATGGAAATCATGAGAATTTCACTCAGTAAAATAACCCCAATGTCTTGTTTAATACTGAATGGTATCCTAGAAGTGAAACAACAGGTAAATAGGACTGGGGTGGAAGAGGCATGGTGAAAAGAAGCACTGGTATTCATGCAGTATGCCTAAATACTTTGAGGGGGTCTCAAAGAAGTAAAGTGATGTCAGTAGTAAACTGTTTCACCATGAACAGATTAAAGAGCTGACACCATTGGAAACTATGGCAGAGATGCTCACAAAGCATGGGAAAGCTGCAGGAGATTTCTTTAGTGCTGTCATCTGGAAAGGTCTGTTCAGGTGCTAACTTACGGTGTTGATTCTGTAACCCCTGGCTGATGCTGGCTATGCAAAGCAAACTGTGTTTCATTAGGGCAGGGATCTGATTGAAACTCAGGCCCAAAATAAAACTGTTTTACTTTGTTTGACTTGCTCAAGGGTTGCAATAATCACTCCCTAGAAGGAAACGAAGTCTGTGTTTTGTCAAGCTCCTCCAAAACACTGCATTGTAAGGGAGTTCCACTAATTGTAAAGGAAAAAAGAATTCACTGGATGTTATGTACTAATGTGATCATTCTTCCTGGCAACAAATTAGATCCAAAGAGGAGATCCTATCATAGAGCAGGAGTTCCAAAGGAACAACGTACAAGTGTCCTTCAGACGTGTTATCCGGCCTGTAGACCAGGTTTGTTTATGTGTTATTATCACCTGCTATATATTATTATCACCTTCTAAGCTAACAAACAGCCATAGATACTTGGCACTGAATAGTTTTCAGCCTAATATTCCCAGTTCTGTGTCAGTGTTTTATTTCCCATTTTACTTTTAATACAGCAATGGAAGCACTGTGCTCCATGCACAACTCATCTTCCAGGGATCTGAGGCACAAATGGAAATCTGCAGGCCTAACCTGAGATTCCCACTGCTTGATTGGGAAAGTTCTCTCAGCAGAAGCAGCTTCCTCATGCCTAAACATAAGTTTAAGCATATTTTACTATTTGTAACCTTTACCTGTAGGTCAGATTGACAGGAACCTTTCTCATACTTAAAGCTTTTTGTCTTTCTCTGTGGTGTGTGGTATTTCCTACAATCTATTTTCTAGAATTATTGAGAGCTTTGTATAATAGATCCTCCACTACTGAAGGAACTTTGAATGTTAGCAACACAAAAGATCCTTGCTGCCTTCTTCTTGAGGAACATAATAGCTGTGGGAGTTGGTCTTTTAACATTATTCCTGTTACAAAGTGCTGACAATTGCTTGGTCATGTGTGGCATTGTGTGGAGGCGGTGTTCTCAGGACCTTCCTAATCTAAACCGTTGAGCAGCTGCTCTCCTTTTGAGAAGTACTATACTCCAGGGCTGCTGGAGACGCTTCTAGTGCTGCATTCTTCTGTCACATCAATTGAAAACTGGAGAGGAGATTAATACATTGAGAAAGAGACTGATTTCTGTTCAAGGAACATTCTGACAATTTAAGACATTTAATAGAGAGACACCACCTCTGTCTTTCACCCTGCTGTGGGTATGTGTTATCAACCCTTATTGGAGAGACAGGACACTGTTTTTGCTGGGCTCCTGGTGTTAGCCCTTAGAGCTGTTCCAGCTTCACATCTGTGCAAAGTGAAGTATGTACTCAGTACAGATCTAGTCTGTTCTCTCCACTGTCAACTGCCAATGTGTTGCACTTAAGTCATAGTGTGTGGTTGTCATTTATGTATGAATGCAAAACCATGCCACCTTATCTCTGCATTCCCTGTGCTGCATCTACTAATATTTGGGGATTACCTTCCATTAAGCTCTGCAGTGAAGGCTTCTGGTTAAATGCCAGTGCTGAGAGTGTTTTTACTTGATTTAATTTGTGTTTGGAAATAACATATGGATTCAGGCCAAGGAATGGATTGGGCTGGAGGAAATTCCTCCCTTGTCTAGTTGTAAAAAGGATGTCCTTTTTCTTCTGTATTTTTTTCATATTTTAAATACCATGCAGCATCCAAGTGTCCATCCCACATTTGACTTGCTCCATAATGACCCTTGGGACAACAGAAACAGGATGTTGAGGAAATTCCAACAAGCAGCATACAAGGTAATGTGAACAACCAGAATGAAGAGTGATGGCATGACACCTTGGAAATAGCACAAAAAGCCATGCAAATGAGCATGTAAAGAGTCTTCACAGCTAGCCAGGGATTTGATAGTTTGATAAATACATCCCTAATTCATGAAGAAATAAGAATATGGAGTAAGTTTTGTATTCTGCTGTTGCTGCTGCTAATGCTTAGTATTGTGATCAATGCTAAACAAATGCAGATTAATTTAATTAAAAAAAAAACACTTCTGTGCAAAAAAAAAAAGTATTTCCAAAAAGCATATAAAATACTATGCCCAGTTTTAGGGCTCCTAGTAAAAGACAGAGAGTGGTAAGCTGCAGTGAGTGCATTGTAGAGCTATCAAGATGGTTGGGGTGTGGAGCACTCACTTTGTGAGGAAACACTACCTCAGCTTGCAGAGGGAGAGGGTGGGGAGAGAACAGCACCTTCCAACACCTCTGAGAATGTTTTTGATGATAGAGCCAGGATCTTTGCAAAGGTGCATGGTGGGAACATGGGAAGCAATGGGCATAAATTCAAATAAGAGAGCTATAGACTGGATATAAGGAAAGCCTTTTTCACCATGAGGACAGTAGATTGCCTAGAGAGGTTGTACATTCTTCTACATCCTTGGATGCTTTCAAGACCAGACCGGATAAAGCCCTGAGCAACCCAGACTAATCTCATCATTGATCTTGCTTGGAGCAGGAGGTTGCACTAGGACCTCCTGGGATTCCATCTGACCTGGAAGGTAAAAACTAAATCAGTAATATCATTTATCTCATTGGGTTTAAATATTATCTTGCATCTGCACTGGTCATTTCCTACTCAATCTAAATGCATCGAGCAATATGGAAATTTCCTGCTCTCCTAGCATCCAGTTTGGATATTCTTTTCCAACCTATTCACAGTATTAGGCTTGATATGGAGATCCTGGAATGACATGCTCTTTCCTGTACTGCACAAATAAGGAGGTGGCTCCTTCTGGCATTAAAACCTAGGATCCTTCATGGTTACCCTGGGATTTATGGCACTAGGTGAATTGTACAGTGCAGGTTACTACTTATTCTCTTCATTCACAGAGCCACAAGTGTTCACATGGCCCTGATCAACTGTTTACTCATTGTTAAATCTGTATATGCCAGTAGACAGAGCTGAAGGATTGGGACCTAGCCAAAAAAGCCTCATTCATGTATAAGACTAAATGAAGGTTTGAACTTTGTTTGAACATTAGTTTGTTATATAATGTCACTGTAGTGTTGACATCCATTCTACATCTCTCCTTCCTCATTTTCTACCTCCTGAACAGAAAACTGCAGTGAAAATTCTGAGATAGAGATGTCTGAGTGAGCTCTGTAGAATAAGTACAGTTGTAATGTATGTGTGTTTCTATGGTTGTAAATCTTAGAGTGTTCAGCTTAATACTGAGCTGTCAAATCATTCTCTCAGACTGTGATTCAGATTCGGCTAAATCGTTTACTCCTCCTGTTCCGTGGGCTGACCAGAGTAGCCAGAGGGTTGGAAGAAGGCTCTGTGTCTGGTAAGGAGTAGAAGGACAACTTAATATTTTGGCCATGAATGATGCCAGTTCAGAATGTACTGCAGTGTGTCAGGTGCATTACATATATACTGACATGTAAATCTAAAGACAGCGTCCCTGCAAAGGAGTCTTCAAGCAAAAAAGGGAAGTATAACAGGGTAGAAATGGTTGTAGTCAAAATACATGTATTTTTTCATGCACATTTAGCAGATTTAATCTTTGTAGGAGCCCTGCAGCAGATCTACTTAAGAATGGGGAGGAAGTTGTGAATGCTCCATCTCTGGAAATGTTCAAAGTCAGGTTCAACAGGGCTTTGAGCAACCTGATCCAGTGATAGATGTCCCCATCCCTGGCAGAACAGTTGGGCTAGATATCTTTAAAGGTCCCTTCCAACCCAAATCATTCTGTGGTTCTACTTATAGGCCTGAGGAACCAGGAATGGGCAGAGGGGACTATATGAGAAACACAGGTAGGCAAACAGATCAGGTAGAGCCCAGGAGGTTAAAGACATTGGATAAGAGGAGCTTATCACATGGGGTTGTAATCATAGATTCATAGAATATCCTGACTTGGAACGAGTGCTTCATGTAGAAGACAGTGTAAGAGAGGCCTGCTGACTTGTCTCTGCCTTGCTGATCAGAATGAGCTAGAGGGCCATACTGGAAAGAGGGGGCTGTAATGTTGGTTTAGAAAAGGGGAAAGTCTGCTAATCAAGGCATTGTGCCTGCTGCCTTGTAGATGTGACACTTAAAGCCTTTAGGAAATATTACATTTTTTTTATGTTAAATGACCAGACACATCCTGTCTAAGGAAGATTGGTTTGATTCTGGTTTTGAAACAGTCTATTAAGATATATTACAAAATTGTAATATTTGCTTTTTATTTATGACAGAAAGCAGGAGTTTCAGCAGACCAGAGAAGAGTGAAGAATGGAAGGGCATCTCTTCCAGCATATCTGAAGATCGTATACTGCCTTTTGAATTCCCCTGTTTCACTTCTCATGACTTTCACCATGATTTGGTAGGTACAGTAGCTAAAATTGTGGCCAACACTCATGATAGAATTTTGTTGAAGTCATTAGCCACAGGCCTGGTATTACCTTTATTAATATTTTACAGCGTGACTGTCGTTCTGGGGTTCCCACAAATTAATTCAGGACTTCAGATTTGCTAAGGGTGCTGCTAAAAACAAGTAAAAAATATTTGCATTGTCTTGATTGCCTTCTGAAATTCTGAGTAATACCTTGATGATCAGAGTTAATTAACATCAACGATTTTGCAGAAGAAATTAAAAGTAACTGAAATGCCAAAGTCCAAGAAAGGACAAGAGAATTATCAAAATGTTTGCATAAGTGTTTTTATCTGTGTTTTCAAGTAGCTGTGCTGATGGATTTCTGCCAATGCAGAACAAAATGCCTGCCACATTACTGCATTTTAAATGCTGTATTCTTTCAGGCACCTGATGCTCTTGGCCTAGTTCCTATCAAATCTGTAGATGTGAAATTCAGCCACATCCTTCCTTTTTATGACCTGAAGGTGAGTCAGTACAGCTCTCTCAGCTCTATCATGTTTCTGTCTTTCACTAGTCTGGTTAAATATGTTTCCTACCTGATTCAGTGACTCCATTGTGCAGCCCAGTAGAAATGTTACCTTAATAGGGCTGTGTGATTAGATGCTTTTATTAAGAGCAAATCTCACCTGCTTCCATAAGGAACAACCTTTCAGTCAGCAATAGTCTCTCCACATAGAGAGATGAATCACCTCAGCTGAAATTATTGTATCTCAAGCAACAAAATCCTTTCATGAATGAGGATACTGCAAGCCCTGCATGTCACACAGTTTTCCCTTTGATTTTAGAATTTTGTAGAAGTGACATTATAAAAATCTTCTTCCTTTCAGAAAGTAAATGGAGTCTTCTCTTTAGTTGGCATCCAGTCCTGCACGTTCAGTCCCATCATTCCTGCCCAGGAAATGCAGACATCTCAGTCTTGAAATATATCATGTTTTTTCAACTTTATGACTACAGGAACATTCTTTTCCTCCTGATTTCTAAACCCTTTTCTTTCCAGTTTCTTAATAGCAAAAGATTAAATTCTTCACCCTGTCCAAGTAAAAACGTTTTCGTAGGTTCAAATCAATGCAGATTTTGGCTTAGTGCAGATCATAGAATCACAGAATCGTAGGGGTTGGAAGGGACCTCGAGAGATCATCGGGTCCAACCCCCCTGCCAAAGCAGCTCCCTAGGACATTTCACTGAGATAGGCGTCCAGGCGGGTCTTGAATATCTCCAGAGAAGGAGACTCCACCACCTCCCTGGGCAGCCTGTCCCAGGGCTCCCTCACCCTCACTGGGGAAAAGTTCCTCTGCATGTTGGTGCGGAACTTCCTGTGCTCCAACTTGCAGCCATTGCCTCTTGTCCTGTCTCCACAGACACTGAAAAGGGGCTGGCTGATTCCCCCTGCATCCCATGCTTAAGATAATTATAAACATTAATTAGGTCCCCCCTTAGTCTTCTCTTCTCAAGGCTGAACAGTCCCAATCTTCTCAGCCTTTCCTCATAGGGGAGATGCTCCAGGCCCTTTATCATCTTCATAGCCCTTCTTTGGACTCTCTCCAGGAGATCCCTGTCCTTTTTATACCAGGGAACCCAGAACTGGACACAATACTCCAGGTGGGGCCTGACCAGGGCAGAGTAGAGGGGGAGGATCACCTCCTTTGACCTGCTGGCCACGCTCCTCCGGATGCACCCCAGGTTCCCATTGGCTCTCTTAGCCACCGAGGCACACTGCTGGCTCATGGCCAACCTGTCATCCACCAGGACCCCCAGGTCCTTCTCCACTGAGCTCTTCTCCAGCAGGTCAACCCCAGATACTGGCTTCCTTTTATTTCAGGTGGTGTAACAAATCTGGAGACTTTCTTGTAGTGTCTTTTTATTTTCTCCTTAGGTTCCTCAGCATTTCAGCATTATGAAGTACCAGCCATTTTGTACACACCATGCAGCCACAAGTTACAAAGCTCAGAAACTTTCCCGACCACTGAGGGAGGGAGCCCAGGTAACAAGTCATCTCACATACAGATTTTCCTGAAGTCACTCCCAAATTTCTACATTTCTACAGTTAGTTGATTAATTTTGTCTCAGTCTTTTATACCAAAAGGCTTACTACAGTCCTGAAAACCTTTGATGTCTGTGTTTTTCAAGGATGAGTTGATTCAAGTAGTTGCTTCCCCTGAGGGGCAACTTGACCTGGTCTCCCAGAGGATGGATTTTCACAAACCATCCCCAGAAGAAGCAGCAGAAAGGGATGTTGGCCTCTTAAACCTGGTTCCTCCCCAAGGTTTAGTCTGCCCTACAGACTGTGACCCACTTCGCATTTTTGTAAGTAAAAGTTGACTTCTGCAAGGAGGGAGAAAGGTGTTTGTTTCATCAGAAGCCTAGTGTGGAATTGGTGGGCAATTCTCTTCCTAAGATTGCTCTGTAAAGCTGTCTGGAGCATAGATTGCCCCACTTGACACCAACTACAGAAGGTACTTCCCTCACAGTGCAGCACAGCCTGGAGGTCCCTGAGGTGTCTCTGATTGCAGAGGCAGTGAAGTGCTGCCCATGGGTACAGGCAGGATCTCCAAGGCAGCATGGTGCTGTGCCTGGCTTGGGTGGCAGTGATCAGCTGCAGTGGCCCACAGCCCAGTGTGCTGGTCTGGTGCTCTTGGCATAACAGATATGGTATAGACTTGTCCTCGCTGCATGTGACCTGCTGGACTCTGGTGGACTTGGTTCTGTGCATTTCTTTCCTCCCTCTGTTATGTCAGTGTTAACAGTCAGGCAGAGCCTGATCCCACACTACCCAGCATTAGACTTTATTGAGAAACAGATGCTGTTTCCATGAAATAGATGACAAAATGCTCACTGGCTTCCATCACAGTGAGTCCAGTTTGCATTCCTAGATTCTGAGCTGTCTGGAGAATCAGCAGTGGAATTTGGAGTAATCAGTCTATAGTTCTTTCTTCCAAGTGTGGAAACAACACCTAAATTGCTGTATTTTAGACAGCAGAGAGGAAGGCAGCTGTGCCTTGTCTGTGATGAGGAGAAGAGACAGGAAATGAAGGGTCACACTAAACAGAACAGTCACAGTGAGACAGAGGTCTGAATTTGGGGAGACTACATTGATTGGGTTGGACTAGATCATCTCCAGAGGTCCCTTCCAACCCCTACAATTCTGTGATTCTGTGTGTGTGTGAATTTTAAGAACTTATTTTTTGTCAATTTACTTCTTTATAGTGCTCAGAATTATTTTAAAAAATAACCTCCTCTTTGTTTTTTAGAACCCCACTCCAGGATTAGTTCCAGTTTTACCTCCTTTGGCCTATTCTGAAACAAATATTGAATATCACCTTTGTCCTCATCCAAAATATATCTTTACCAAGGAATGCCCCAAAGGATCCAGTATCCCAGTCACACAAAGGAAATTTCTTCATCGTGAGGTATGGGCTTTCCTGTTTATTGTGCAAGTACCTGGATTCAGTCACAGAGCCATAGAATGTATTGGCTTGGAACAAGGGAAGGTCATCTAGTCCAATCCCCCTGCAGTGAGCAGGGAGATCTTTACTAGATCAGGTTGCTCAGTATGTTTCTGCTGAGAATTTGCTGCAAGGAATTGAAAAGGAAGATGGAGAGTTATCCTAGATAGAAGACATGTTCAAATATAAATTACACATGCACCTACATAGTCACTACATGGGTCAGACTAACTTGTTCTTGTTGGGCTTTATCTGTGTCTCTTACTTATCCCTGAGTGTTTCTCTGCTCTTTCCTTCCTTTCACTGTCTACTGTATTTGCATGACCTTGCAGTGGAGGAAGCATCTTTTAAATCTGGAAAACTGCAGCTCTCCAGATGAATTCTCAGCCAAGCAGTCAGATTTTCTGTCCTGCAAACCTCTGTTGGGTTAGGTGTTACAGGTCTGATAGCTGTGGCACTTGTCATTTCAGGAAGTGATTCCTGAAGTAATGGAATGGAGAAGATTCTTGCCAGTGGTGTATTCCACTTTTTCTATCACTCCCCCATTGGCAAGTACACCACCCAGGTAAGAAAGAAAACACCAGGTAAGAAAGAATTTGAATACACAGTCCCTTTGCCCTACACCAGTGTTTGCCATCTGTAACTACATTGACTGGTACTAGTCCCACAGATAAAAGGGGGTCTACAGTTGCAATTAATTGCTGATAAGAAATCCAAAACCAACAGGGAATAATGCCCCTACTGACCTCCTTGAAGGGGGGTTAAGAACAATGTCATTAGAGGACATACCTAGACCTGGAAGGACAGTTCCAGTCTGGACTTTGAGTAACATCTCTCCTGAATGGTTTTTGGTTCAGTGCTGGAAGACCCTGAGAAGTACAAACTCTCTCTGTCCTGCAGAAGTTTGAATAGTAAAACCTTTCACATGTGAGGACCTTCACCCAGGGGTAGCCAACCTTCCCTCATATCACAGCAGTTTCTGCTGTACTTAGATTTCCCAGGAATATTTAAAAGTACATAATCCTCATTGTAACTACAACTACTGTGAAGCTTCAAAATAAAAGCATTGAGCCCAGTTACTCTTTCTCCATCTTCATCTTTCCATCACAGGGATCCTTACAGTGTAGATATGCTTCCAAGAGATGTACCACCAGTGCTCTATGACTTGCCTGAGAGAGACAGGGAGAACATAATTGACTAGTAAGTTTCTCATCTATTTTGTAATTGATGTGATTGATTATATCTTAACCACTGGTGTGGACATGTCTGAACCTGTCCTGAGAGATCCTCAAAAGCAAAACCACAAAGTCTGTCTTGCATGGAACACTTCTGTTGTTGTTGTTAGCTAATAAACACTTTAAAAAAAAGGATAAAGCTCAATTGTTCTTCCTAATTTTTAGTGAGACAGATGAAACTGAGTTCAAAATGATTCTTACTCCAGAGATGGTGAGAGCTGAATTTCCACAAATTGGACAGGCAATCTCAGAAGAAGGCAAAGAGAAATCAGGAGAAGAAGAGAGGTAGGTATAAATTGAAACTAGGGGAGAGGAATGGGAAGGAATCTGATGACAAACATCACCTTCAGAATTATGTAGAAAGCCATACTGAGTTGCTGTAGGGGCTCCATCATGAGTGGGATGCAGATCTGCCACTCTGAGCAAATTTGCACTGCAAACACTGGATCGAACCTCAGCAAGCAGCTCTGAATGTCACACACTGGCCTGGGTGCCTCTGATCTGTTTTATCAAAATAATCTAAAACACTCAAAGCAGTTTTCTTGCCTTTGCAGAGACATTCAACACTCTTGGAACCAGTGGCATTTATTTTTAGTGACCCTTTTGGTTAGGAGTTTATTAATGCTGGCAGAAGAATGAGCCCTTAGAATTTCCCCCTGGAATGGTGCTTTTTTGTCAGTCTCTTCCTAGGAGTGAGTCACATTTGTCCTGCTGTCCAAACTTCACCCTTCACCAACACACCTTGTGTTTTAGGCATACAGCACAGCATGCAACATAACTTGCATTCATAAACACAGAATTTCCTGCTCCCTAAAATGCTGTGAACTGGCTGCTCTGAGGGCCAAATTCGGTGTTGTGGGGCTAATGTCCTGAGTCTGCAGCTCAGCAGAGAAGCCTTGAGGGGAAACCTGAGGACAAGCAAAACTCTGAGGACCATATAGGTCTCTGATGGAATTGGTGATTTACCACCAGGGTTTCAGAGCAGCATTTCAGAACTGCCCAGCGGTTCTGTGGAGCTGGAAGCAGAAGTGGATGTGCTGTGTGAAACTTGGGGGACATGATGTTGCAGGAAGGATGTAAGGATGTGTATGAGCACAGGGGACAGTGGGCTGGAGCAGCAGACTCTATGAGTAGGATAAGTGGTTGCACCAAAGATTGTACTGGGTTCTGATCCTGTGCTTTTCACAGGTACCTTGTGTGGCTTGGAGCAAGTGAATTAACCTCTCTGCCCAACAGTTCCCCCTCTTTAAAATAACGGTAATGGTGTGGCTTAGGTATCAGGATGTGCAGACTGGCCTGAGAGCAATCCAGAGATTCGAATGTCTCGATTTATTTGCTTTTAGAGGGAAATTATTTGATTGACAGTCAAATCCTGCACAACTTCAAAACAGTGCTGCATATTATGAGCTCTCTGACAAAACAATGCTTGCTGTATTGTGATTATTACAGCATTGATTGAAAATAATTAGCTGTAAAAATGCTGGTGGGTCTGACTCAGCACCACTTTTTGCATTTCATGACACTTTGCTTGTCAGAACATGGGGGTTTAGGATAGCTTGTGTAACTAAAGAGCGACCTTTTTCTCCACAGTGATACAGTGTTGGATGGTGCTTTTCCTGAGTGAGCAGTTTTATAACCCTGAGGTTCATTCTTTTTGAAGTTTTAGATGCTTTATTAAAAAATGAAAATACTTTTCTATATTAAACACCTCTGGGTATTGATTTTTACTTGCTGAAAGCTTCCCTTTTTGTTTGGCTTTGTAAGGAGGGGAACAAAAATATTCACAATGAAGCCCCAAAGACTGGAACTGGAAGGTTCTTTGTTGTTACCCATGGGGTGGTGTTTCACTAGATGACTGAGCATACATTGCTCCTCTACAGAAGTTTCAGCATTTTACCCTTGAGGCAAATCAGTTTTTAATGCAGATGTTCTTGTTCTGGCCATTACAGCACATGCTCCTTCATAGATAGATTAGCTTTCCTAACTGGCCCAGCCCAGAGTGAATGTTCTTTTCACAGTTTCACTCCTCCTCCAGTTCTGCATAGGTAATGGGACACTCTCTGCCTTCGTTAGACAACTGAGAGAAATCATGTGTGTCTTGTCCCTTGCTTTCTGTCAGCATTCCCAAGTAGCTCCCCTGGGGATTGTAAATACAAATGACTTTTGAAACTTCTTGCAGAGACCTGCACAACCATCCAGATGGACATTTTGAATCCCAAAATGAAGACCTCAGAGAGAAGATTCAAAGACATATGGAGAAAATGAAGCTGAAAGCACTTAATAAAACCCTAATTCTGGGATAAAAGCAGTTTTGCAAAGTCCATGGTCTGGCACTGCTTATCCTGTGAATGAGTGAGGCCTCTTGTGTCCCAGCTACATATACTTATGTTCTGTGAGGTCACCAACTTGCTCTGCAAAGAGAATCACCAGTAATGCCCCATCTGTCAAGGACACTCACTGTGATTATTACCCCAAATTGCAATTGCTCTACTGGGAATCTACAGCTATGAACCTGTTTGTTTTGTCCTGGTGGGAAGGACCAGAAAAAACACAGTACTACCATGTAAATAGAAAAACCACAGTACAACCATGTAAATAGTTTGGTAATTAATTTACAGCCCACTGTTTTCAAATAAAATCTGAAAAGTTCTCATGACCAAATTCTTCTGATTTTGGGTTTTTTTTTTCAGTTATGATGCATCCCTAAACTTTGGTGGGCAGGTCACCAAGTCTCAGGCTTGACTGTAAAATTGTAGACTTGATATTTTTAATGAAAGGGAAAGCTTCAACAGTTATTGTCCACAAAGATAATGTCTAAGCAGATTTCATTAGCTGTTCAGAGGTTTAATGCAACGTATGGCTCTCCTGGCAAAAGGCTGCATGGATTTGGGTGATGAACTCCCTCCTGAGCCTCATGACAGACCTGTAGTCCCCAGGTGTATTCCCTAGGAAAGGAGATTTCTCAGCATACCGCCTTTCAGCTGAGATGTCTTCTACTGTCCAGTGGACAAGCTGGAGGTCAGACAAAATTGTTTTTATCCATAGTGAGTTGATGGCTCATTTTGAAGAGTTGTCCAAGTCATTTGTGCTAAAAAGCAAGTATCTTCTAGGCATGGAAAATGCAACACTGAATACTACGTTCCTAGGAACCATACTTCTTTCTGGACATACTTAAAACCCCTAAGAAAAGAGGTTTATTCCAGAAACAGATCAGTATAGACACATGTAAAAAACTCAGGGAGATAGAAAATGGGAAAGTAGGGTGAAAATGAAGCCCCAGAATAGCCTGATTATACTAGCTACACGCTATCTCTGCTTACTTCCAAGAAATACAAAGCTGTTAAGTTTCTGCTGTCTGATCAGCAAGGGATTGTTCAGAATGCAGGTCTGGATATCTGCAGAGTTTCTCTGACTACAAACAACTGCTTAAATATGTACACATTGCTGCTTTCTCCTGCAAGTCCCAAGGAGGGCAACCGAACTTCTAAGAGGCACACTACGACTTCAGCGTGTTCCTTCACGTGGCTGCCACAAAAAGAGTCTCACAGTTCAGTGTGAAAGGATTCACAGTTCATAATTCACATTTTAGGTTAAATCAAGCATAGAGCGTTCTTAAGAACTGTTATCCCTCAGTTCAAGGTCTAGTAAAGGTGGAGTAAGTGTCCAGAAACAATGGGGATTAACCAGAATTGATCTCTTTTGGGTTTTGCTGGGTTGGGATTTTTTCCTACTATGGTATCCTCTTTTCCACCCTTCTCCTCCAGAATTTCTTGGTCATCCCAATGTAAATTAGTCCCGCTTTTCCATTCTCCTGTGGTAGACACCAGCCTTCAAAGAAACAAACCTCCTTTCTATCTAAGTGATCCTTCTTTCTGTGTTTTAAGGCTTTTCAATGTGCAGAGAACGCAAGAAAAAGCTCTTACCTTGCCATAAATTGTCCCTAAAATGCAAAGAGGCTGTTTTAACAGCTAGTAAAGCACACACCTCTCTGCATTATTGTATCCCTCCAGGATTCCTCATGATATGAAGTTGACTCTTAAAGTGGTAAGCTATCAGAGGCAATCCAGCTGTGTCCAAGAACATGAAATTTGGCTAAATAATTAGAAGTCTTATATTTTCATATATGAAGCCACCTGAGTATGCTTCTGGTTGACTATAGAACACTTTCAGAAGTAAGATCTAAACTATGAGAATGATGAGCTGCAGTTGGTGGCTATTCACACAGTTCTATGCCTGTTCAGTGTGTTATGAAAAGAACTGAGGTATTACAGAAAGCAAATTGGAAGAAAAAGGGATGATGTCATGGAAATTGGGCTTTTGGCATAACATTACCCAGTGCACAGGGATATTTCTGACAGTTGTTTTTATCCAGCTTATCATTTATAATGTACTGAACCAGAGCATAAATTTGGGAGTGCTTTTATGTAGAAAAGGCAAATATAGAAATATCCTCATCTCTAACAGACAGCTGATACCTGTTAATAAATACCCAGAAGCTTTGTAGGGTGTTTTAAGGATCAGCCAGGAGGATTCCAGGGCAATTGTGTGAAAAGGCAACATTCAACATCAGTGCTTTTTAAAACAGCATCGGTGCAAACTTCTGCCTGAAAGCTGTGTTGTTATGAACAGTGGAAAGCAGTTTATTAAGGCATCTTTTAATCTGCTTCTTTACCCCTCTACTAAAGGTGCATATCACACTCTTTTCAGGGAAGTGTAGCATCCAATTGGAGATGAATCCTGTGATTCATCTCCAGACCAAGTTTACCTACAGATTGCAAACTAGGCTCAATGAACATGTTATCAGTGGCCATATTTCCATGCATTCTAATGTTAATTTCTGGATTAACTTATTTTGGGAATCAAAGGGCTGCATTCTTACTGATTTCAGCAGGAAAGTAAGAATGTGTAAATTGATATACAGGATGTGACAAGTTTATTTCCAGTCAGTGCAAATAAAATTGCTGCTGCTTCCCTTGTTTGGAAAGGATTAATTGGATGCAAGAGTCTTACCAATTAGGATATATCCATCTTGCCTGAAAAAGCCTGTCTTATTAGCAAGGTTAATTAGCACAAAGTCACACTGCAGCTTTTCTCCCTTTTATTAGATAAGAAATGAGCATTAACCTCAAAATCAAATAAAAGGTGTATTTTAAAAGTGAAGAAGATGATGATGTTTTTATATGGAAATGATCCGTGGGCTTAAGTGCTCAGTAACTGGGTTATTAATCTCACTTACCCATCGAGGTCTTTACAATGTAAATTTATTACATTTTATAAGAAGGCTGGGAGAAAAACAGCACCATGTGTCTGATGGAAAGAAGTGGGTGAAATCAGTGTTTTCAACTTCTGAGAACAGCTTCATGAAGCCCAAACTGAAGAACCCTTGTTACCTTTGGGTTTCAGTTATTCCAAACTCCAGCTGGAGTTTTCCTTGTGGCCTGGGCATTTATTTTTTCTCTCTCTTGCACAGGTTTCCTGGTGTCTAATGAGAGCTAACGCTCACTCCTTTGCATACACTGTGAAGACTTCTCTCCAGCTCTTTAATCATGGAGGATTTTAACTCTTGCAGAGACCTTCTCTGCTCCTTCAGTGTGGTTGGAGCTAGCCAGCAGGTTTAGAGTTTGTCAGGTGAGATAGACAGGAACAGTGTAGTTTCCTTAGAAAGCTGGATAAAAGCAGAGAACAAGGACTTCTCTGTGTGCTAGTGGGGGCAAATTTCTTTCTGGATGTAAACGTGAAATGTTGCTCTGCAACCAGCAAGTGCCTAATTCCTACAGATCCAGGAGAAACACCAAAGAGGTGACATGCTGAAAACCAGAGTAACCTCTGAAAACCAGAGCTGTTGCTGATGGATGTACCTAGATTTGCATAGAAGTTATTTTAAAGTATAATTGGTCTAAAAATTGTTTTCCCTCCTGTTTTCTCCTTCCCCTGCTGTCAGCATGCACCCTGAGTGCCAGCGCTGGTTGCTTTGAGTGAGTCCCCTTCAAGTGGTTGTGGCTAGCAGCATACAGTAATAAAACAGCCTTCTCCAAACCTTTGGGTTTATTTTTTCTGAAATGTAAAAATCCTTCAGAGAGGACTTTTAAAGCAGTGAGCAGTGTCTAAAGCTGTTTGGGCTGGTGGCACAGGGATCTCCTCTTCTAGCCTGAGCAAGCTCTTTGACCTCCTCCAGCTCTGTCTGCTGCCCAAGGGTGGTCAGTGGTAGCTGCTTTGATAGAGGGCTTGGAAAGCCACCAGGAACACACTGCTAGTCACACACAGTTCTTCTCTGGGCCTTGTGGTGCCTGGTATTGTCAGTAGCAGGGTCTCAGTGTGTGTTCAGAAAAGACCTCCTGCCATTCCCAGGAACCAGTCCCATTCATACCGCTCCTCACAGACCGAAGGGATCGGTCAAAACCATCTTGTGATTCTTCATTTTTATGCACTTTTCAAGTAGCACACGTCATTTCCACAAAGCTGGAATTCATCAGAAGCCTCCTGTAAATACTGCTGGACCAAGCCATCCTTTCACTTGCTGTGTCTCTAAGATGTTCTCTGTGTTCTCTAAGAAAGCTGAATTGATCGAATCCAAAACCAGCGGAATATCACAACAAGAACTTCAACCACAAAACAAATATCACATGATGTGGGGAAAGAAAAAAAAAAAAAAAAAAAAGCAAAAAAATCAAAGCCAGACACATCTGATAGTTCTGTCTTGTGCCACTTAACACCTGCAGAAACTAATTGGTCGTGAGGGACTTCTCAGATTATGTCTGTATGACCACAGCGGGGACTCGAAAATTAAATCAAGCAGCTGCTGAAAAACTCCAGGTAATTTCAGAACACCTGCAGGAAGTATTTTTCCAAAGCACTGGTACATCAGAAAAACATCTTCTGATGAGCTGCTCGCTTGTGCCAGGGACTGTTTCGTTCCAGCACACTCATGTCGTACCGTCCAAAGGTTAAACTGTGTGTAAGTGGGTGAGGGCTCTCCGGGGTGAAGAGCAATAGCAAGTCCTCCTGTCTTTACAGAAATAAAATTTCCAGGAGACAATCCTACTGTTAATTGAGCACATTTTTAAAATGGTTACAATTCTTCCTGCTGTTAGAAGGCCTGTCTATCCACTTTGGTTGGGTTCTATGAGTTTTTAATTGCACGAGGGACTGAGTTAACAGTGCACTATTTTTAATCAGTTTATTTTATCTGACTTCAGAATTCTGAACCAAATTATACCTCCATCACCAACTAATTACTGGTTCATAATCATTTCACAGTGTGGAGTCTCTGGTAATCCAATATGCATTGCCTAAGAATCAACAATGCACTTTGTCCCCTCAGGGACACTGGTCAAATGTATTGTTGGCTGAGTTTCAGAGCACCAGATGAAGAAACCAAGGCTTATTTCCCTGGAGTTTGGATTTGCATGATTAGTTCTCTGTATGTTACCCTGAAAATGGACATCCAGTATCAAGAGAGATTTGTTTGCAAGCAATTCTCTCTTTGCTTCCCTGTCTCTGAAGCACCTTTCTCTGCAGGGAGCATCATGTGTCAGCAAACTCGCTGCTTCGGTAGCACAGCAGGCACAGATGTCCCTGCGAAGGCACACTCAGCAGTCAGGGCCTGTATGTTGGTACAGGAAAGCCAGGTACAGCTTAGGATGCTGGAAGGTGGTGTTGCACAGTGTTCACTACCACCAGAGCTAGTAGCTGAAAAGCTTCTGATTCCTCTTGTAGCTAGCAGAACAGGGAACCTCAAGTTTCTGAAGTCTGGCTCTTCCTGCTAATAACCCCTCCGTGTCAATGCCAAGATTTTGTCCATCTGCTGCCAGAACACAGCGTAAGCTGTAGGAGCCGTTTGGTAACACCACAGAACAGCCCAAAAGGCATAAAGCAGCTGTCTGCTGCGACAGCAACACCCACCTTGGCCACACGTTTATCCCTTCTGCAAGCACCTCTCCAGCTGCTTTGTGTGTTCTCTTCCTCAACGGATCCTTCCTCCTGGAAGGTGCTCAAGATCCTACTGATGAGGTTCTTTCAAATCTGCCCTCCAGAGACAGCAGTGCTGGGGTCCTGGCCCAGTGAGGGTTTCCTGTCCACAGCCTTCCCTTTTAATTGTTGCCACTGGAAATACTGGGTTGTGGAACCGGGGGGATTCCAGTGCCATCTGCAGTGCATCATCCATCACTTTGGTAACCTCACACTCTTCCTTGTGAAAAGCAAGTGATGCAGAAGCTGTGAGCTTCTGTTCATGGCACTGGCACAAGCATTCACACACTTGCTGGGAGGAGTCCCTCAAGCTAAACTGGACAATTCAAATCCTGGCAGGCAGCAGTGCAGACCGGTCACCAGCATCAGTGTCCAGCATCCAAGGAGCCTCACAGTGCCCACATTTAAATCAACCTTGATTAAAACTAGCATGGACAGCTTTCTTGTGCCACAGTCCCACCTCCCACCTTAGCAGAGAAACGCTTGAAGAGTCCTGCCTTTCAGAGTGCAACTCTACTTTAGAATTAAAAGCCAATGGTGATTAAAAATAACAGTTTTATGTAATGAGTGATCCTGATTACTTGGAGAACAGACAGGAACAAAGTGGACATCTGGAAGGGAACCCCTGGGTATCAACACAAAGCCTCATCTGATGCAAGCTCACCCAGCTCTCTCCTGAGGGCATACAGAATTTTTAATGTTGTTTGTAGCTCATACATAGGAAGTGAGGGGAAAAGAGGTCCATGTGATTCCAGCGTTACAAATGACTGTCAAAAGGTGAGACTGCTGGCTGTGTCTTCAGCCAATGTGCTCAGTAAAGCCCAACACAGACCTTTAAAGCTCGAGCTGGATCTCCAGAATGTCTGAATTATTTTTAATCAATCCATATTTCTTTCCCTGTTACTTCTGGGTTCTGAGCTGCAGGTGATGCTCAGAGTACATTCTCAAGCTTTTACTAAAATAACAAAAGCTGGAACCATCATTTCAAATATAGTAAATTCTAAACTGTGTTGCTTAATCATCTGCAGAACATCATTTCTAACAGCACTGGGCACTGTGAGACTCCAGACTGTTAACGCTGGTATTTCTCCCCTGGTATCAATAAAGATGAACCAGCTTCACCTGAAGGCTGGTTTAGGGTCTGGTCCTGTTTCTATGGGGCTAATTGAGCCCTTGAAAAATCCCCATTTTTCATGTGTTTGATTCTTTCTGCCTGCCAGTGGTGTCTGAAACTGCCGGCTGTCATCCTTGGTGCTTTCTGGTCTAAAGAAGGTGCAGCAGTGGGATAGCAAGCCTCAGGAAAACCTCAGCAGAATACCTCTATAAGAATTAAATTGTAAACAGCAGAGTCTGTGTTAATATTAAAACTACTTTTCTGCTGTTTTCTTTGGAGATTTGAACACTGCATTGGTCAGAAGAAATTCCTGGTCACATCTGGCCTGAGTGTGGTAATCGTGGCTGTGTCTAGTCCCTGCTGAATTTATTACCCTGATGTATTATTTAGAGGACTTTGTTTATACTGACAGGCCAACAAAAGGAAAGTTAGTTTTGCAAAAGTGACACTCTGAGTTTGGAGTTTTGGCTTTGATCTGCCCCAGCTGAAAACAACAGGCGTTTTGTCTCTGCCATGGATGGCATTAGCATCAGCCCTTACAGGCTAGGATGTTTCTTGCTGCATTAAACATTGGCCATTGACATAATCCTGTATTTAAAGTGATAGATTGGAACTTGGTGCCTGAGAGACCACTCGGTCTTGCTAGGCTGGGATGACACAGGAGGGGCCTGACAGTAGCCTGCTTTCCTTGGAAAGCCTTTACTCTGTTCTGCTGTGAAACGCCCGTTCCAGTGGTCTCTGCTAAATCTTGTATGTTTATAATGGCATCGGATGCTGCTGCGAATCACCCAGGGAGCAGATGGCAAGGAATTCAAGTACCTAACTCCCTTTGATGCCCCTGGCAGCGAAGCATCCAAGTATCTTCATAGATTTGAGCCAGAGAGCTGTGCCAGAATGCAAACAAAGGAATCTTTAACCTCAGACGTGGCAGTAACTTGCTGGTCGCGGACAGTCTTCCTCTCAGCCTCTCAGACCCCACAGGTTGTTTGCAGTTATTGCTCTGGAGTGTGTTAGACTCCCAAAGGGGCAGAGCAACATTATTAATTTATACTAATCACTCTAAAAATAACACGAAAAGCTGTGGAATAATATCTGGGAGGAGGCAATGGAAAAGCACAACTGTCCCATCTGCTCTTCCAACCCTGCAAACAGATCAGATCACAGTGAAAATCTCCTTTTTAATGAAACAGGGTGACATATTTTTGTAAGTACCTTGAAAGATGTCAGAATTCCCCACTGGGTGTACTGACGACACCTCACACAGGAGAAGTAAAGCTATTTAGGCAGTTTCAGGAGAGAAGTGATGAATTCTTACTGTGATTATGGTTGTTATTGAAATGAGTGTCTGTTCCAGGAGTTGGAGATTGCTGTACAATTGAATGTGACTGCTAAAGGTGGAGTTTATGTATTAGATTAAACTAAATACTCAAGGTAGGAGGGATAGGTAGTGGAAGAAAGTGCTTCCCAGAAGGATGAACTGGGAATAGATAAAGTCCATGGGAGTGGCCCAGTTGAAAAAATATTTTCCCAAAGGGCCTATTTATCAAATCAGAACAATCCAAATAAAATGCTGATAAAGTTAACCAAGCGAGGGAGGGGCCATCTGTGATGGAAAGAGGTGTCTGTGTTTGATTTTTTGGTCTTAAGCAAGAGTTACTGGATGAGACTGAATGCACTGACCATGCAAGTGATCACGATAGTCTCCGTTATCCTTAAGCCAAGTGAATATCCTAGTGTGTCTCTGTTAAAGTATGCAAATGTGAGGACGTGATGTTTGCAATCTGATTTCAGCCCCCTGAAAGTAAAGAAACCCAGACAAGATGACACAGAGATAAAAATAACTATTTGCATCAGCGATTATTTGTTTAACCTGCAGGCAGAACTCAGATCAGTCCGGAGTAATCTGCATACAGCCCAACACTGCAAAGTCTTGCGTGTATCCAGACCCTGGTTTTGTAATTGCTACATTTGCCTATCTCTTATCTTGTTCCCTTTGAGTATTTGCTGGGCTTGCTATGTGTAACAGAAACAGTGCCCATAAATATCCAACAGAAGTCTAACAACACATAGCTTTCCACTGATAGTGGTGGAATAATACCTTCTTGGCACTGAGCGCCTGTGGGAGGCCTGTTTACAGATAATATATACCTGCAGAGGATTCTTGCACTGCCAGCAGCAGGTTTCATGGACAAGACCCTAATAATTTTTTTAATTTAATCACTTGGTGTAACACTGGATTTGCCGGTCTTTTGGCTTCACCCAGCAAGCTGCTTGGATCCAGCAGGCTCTCCTTCAGCTGGAAAGATTCCTGGGCACTGACAATTCTTGAACCACTGAACACTTTAAGGAGTGCTGCCTTTTGCAAGCATTCCCCAGAAGAGGCTTTTTCAAACACATTCTTCCCATGACAGACGTGTAGCATGAAGGTTTTGCATTTTCTTATGTTATACTAGATACTGCAAGGGAGATACTCTGTTTCTTATCAAAGCCTTTCTCTCTTCTCTCAAAGATACCATTATACTTCTGGTTTTCCTCAGCAAGAAAGGCCTGACTGTTTTTCAGACCCGTTCAGTCAAGATAACCTATGTCCAACTGTTCATTTGGGCACTTCATGGCTTGCTCAAGAAATTCTTAGTGTCTTTTCTTTGATGAGATTAGCAGCAGCAGCTCAACTCTAAACACAGCAGTAATCATTACTAATGAAAGTACCCATGTGTCCTGGTTCTGGCCAGGCCAGGGTTAACCTCCCCCAGCAGCCAGCACAGGTGAGCTGAGTTAGCCTGGGCTGTTTTCCACACCACTTGACATCACTTCCCCATAAAAGGGGCAGGTTGGAAAGGGTGTGGGCTTGTTGCCTACAGGGTAGTCTGAGTGTGGTCTGTTGGTCTGTCTGTTGGGCAGCACTCTGTAGTCACTTGGGTCAATAAGGTGCTCTGTGTTAGCACTGGGTGTGAGTGTAAGTGTTTTATGTACTTGGTAATTTTTGTCAGTAACCTGTCCTTATCCCAACCCACAGAGGTGCTCTCTGTCTCTCCTGTGGGAGTGAGTGAGCAAGTGACATGTGATGCTTGGCTACTGCCTGGGGCTGAACCACCACGCTGTACCATCACCTTCTTCATATCTCCAGGTAAGGCTTTAGTTCCCATGGTCAAAAGCAGACAGTAATTTCTGTATACTGGTAGCTGTTGACTTGAAAAGATGTCTCAGTGGCTGTTAGCAATCTCACATTGGAGCTATTCTGATTTGGATGCTGACTCAGATCTAGACCAGCTTTCAATTGCTAAAACAATTTCTGTAGAACCATATTAGTTCCTATTGAACCCTCTCAGCTGCAGTCTGTATGGGTGAGATTTCCAAAAAGTTGTAGATATTTTGGATGACCACCATTAAACACCATGGGATGGGTATGACATACCATAGACTCTGTGTGATTGTGAGGTGTCTCCAACCATGCACCCAGAATTTTTAGTCAATTTTAAAGTTTGGTTTGAGTGATTTCATTTAAATATGCTTAATTGATATCAGAAAGCTATTTGGCAAAAAGCTTATTGTCTCTGAGCTATCTAATGCATTTTGAAATCTTTTGACTTAATGTATTTTAGTTGGTCCTCTTCTACTTGAGTAATATAAGAGGGAACAGCTTGTTTCCTTTGGAATGGAGACACTATTTGTGAAAGAGCCTTTCCAGGACTGAGTCACTGATGAAAGGAGGAAGTTCATTTAGTGTGCTACCAGGAAAACTGCAAAGAAAATGTGAATTTTCAGTTTTTCTGGAAGAAAACTGAGGGCTGGGAGGGTCAGGCAGCATTAAATACAGGATCTTCAGCTGCCACATGAAACAAACTCCTTCCTTTTCTCTTGGTGGCACTCAAAGCAAAAAATGGAACCTGGGTTGTCAAAGGTTTAGCATCTCGAATCACTGAGCCAAGCTCAGTCCTTGCTAGAAAAAAACTACAGTATGAAGTGTTTGATCCAGTCACATGTAATTAACTCTGGGTCGGAGACATCTCCGTGGTGGTAGGGGACCTGGCAGCAGAGAGTGCACAGATTGCAAGTCCAGGGAGTGGTACATGAGGTGCCCACCCAGAACAGCTCTTTCCTGAGCATGTGGGAGTGTGAGGTGCAGTCAGACACCACTTCTGCTAGTGTGCATCATGTGTGCCTCTGGGCTGCGTGCACAGGCACAGAAGGAACCTCCTGTGAGCCACTCTTTGCCCCAGTGTGCTCAGATGAGTCCTGCATGCACATGCTGGAAGGTTGTGCTGCTCTGAGAACACATGAAACCCATGGGCTGAGCTCTGCCCAGGAATTCATCTCCACAGAATTCATTTGGCAGTTGTCTGAGCAGCACTGTTGGGATCAGGCCTGTTGGGATTTGCTGACTTCAACTAATGATTGTCATTAAATATTTATTTTAATTATAGTCAAGGTCAGGGGCTTCATCAAGGAACCTTGCTATTACATGGGGACCTTTATTAGGCCTTTCTTGACAAAGTGTTTGTCTTATAGACTATACATCTCAAGTCACAAAATGATTCTGCTCTTAATGTCAAGTCCTGATTGGCTCATGACAATTTCTATTCAGCAAAACACAACTTTTTTCTTTCCTTCTAAGGCCTTTTCAGCTTGTTCTGCCAAATTCAGGCCTGCCCTCCTGTGGATGTGTTTTCTGCACTTCTGTTTGACTTAAATTGTCTGTAAGAAAAAGCAGCACTGAAAATTACCAACCAACATCACAGGGTGCTGCTGGAAAAACTGAGTGGCTTTCAGGGAGATGAACTCTAGTGAGCCTTTGCTCTGACTTTGTGGTAACAAAACATATTAGAACCAATGCAGGAACTGGAAAGAAAAGAGCTCTATCAGCTATGAGCTGGTTTACAGAAATAAGAGAAGGGATTGAAAAGAACTTGGACATAAAGAAAGAACAGAGCTGCTGTTGTGTTTCCAGTACAGGGGAAACAGAGTGTGTGTGTGTCTCACTCTGTTTGGAATGCCATATCCAACCTCAGCAGGTGTAGCTGGTTACTGTCAGCCTGCAGGCCACACTGGGACTCTGCCCCTGCTGTTGTTGAAGCAGCATCCTTAGATAGCACTTTAGTTAAAAAAAAAAAACCCAACTTTTTAGCCTTTTGGAGAGGAACTCACCTAAAAAGGAATTATACATGACTCAGTTTCTAGCTATGATTTCTCTTGGAAATCTTTCTCTTTTTCAGTTGATGTCATGAAAAAACAACAATTGTGTTGGTGGAGATACACAGAAAGCTTGCATCTGTCCCCCTAGCCACTGTAAAGGGGATTGTGGGTGAGTGGGGTGTACAGAGGGAGGGTAGCTGCCCTATCAGTACAGCCACTGTGCTGTGCTGGATGGTTCTGGGGGCTGGACTTGGCCCCTGCCTTACCCCTGCCTTCCAGTCCCTCAGCTGTAAGTCATGGAAAGCACCAAGCTGTGACCATCCCCTGTGGGTGGATAAGGGGACTCCTCACCCCACCTGACTGCTTTGTGCCATGGGAACGTAACCAGAGTTATCCTGGTATCTGTAGGCAACTACTTAGGGAAGAGTAATCTACAGTGTTCCCCCAAAGCTCTCCCAGTCTCCAACTGTTCTTGTCTCTGGGATTTCCTGAGTGAGATGTGCTACATCTCAACCAAGCTCTTCTCTCAGCACATGTCCAGTGCTGTCTCCTCCAGAATCCCTATGGGTTTCTTCCATTTCCATGTCATTTGGTGAGGGCCTCTAGAGTTCTGTTACCCATGGCATGGAGAATCCCCACTCATATTTCCCCCAAAGATTCACAATCTTTCTTTTATGTGGGTGATGATTGGTTTTTTTGCAGTGAAAGAAATGTTCTTAATGATTTCAACAAGGAAAAAGCTAAAACCAGAATCTCCCTTAAACCTTTTAATTAGAACCATGGCAAAGAACCAAAGAGGGAGGGGAAGGCTTTTGTTTGGTTTTCTTTATAATCTATGAAACTTCAAGTTTTTAGGAGCTCTCCCAAGCAGAAAGGATGATAATTTACTTTTTTAATAGATACAGAAAAGAGAAACGTTTGATTATTGTATCAACAGGTTTTTCCATAGGAAACTACTGAAATCAAGGTTGGAAGCTGATTGGAAGGTAAGGGGACACAAGTCCTTTCAACCATGGTTTCTCTGTGACATGATGTACTATGATGCCAAGATAAAAATTCATATTCTCTGGACAGCAGGTAGCTCATTTATTTATTGAGCTACCCCCCATCTTTGTCCTCCCTTTTCAGAGACTACTAAAAGATGCAATAGGATAGTGCTATACAAAAAGAGTACAAAAGGTAGTATAGCCTTTCTACTAATAATATTCCTGTGTGGGTCAAAGATACTCTCTTGGCCTCTGACACTGTCCTCTTTCCTTCCCTGCTTGTGGGAAACTGTAGACACCTGTGCCTTCTCTCAGCAGGAGGAGAATTTCTTCCCTCATTGACAGATACTTCCTCAGAAAAAATGCTCTGTCTGTTCAATTTTCTATGTATTAAATTTGACCTGCTAAAGGATGGTTGATCAATGAGGTAATGAGCCTGAAATTTTAAAAACTGAGTGGCAGCAGCCAGCTACTTTTCCAGGTTTGTTTTTGTTTTCTAGTGCAAATACACAGTGAAAACATAAGAAATGATGTCCAGAGCTCCACATGGTCACACTGAAATGCTACTTCCTCAACACCTATTTGCAAGTATTTAATATGCAGCAGTTGATCTCAACATATCACTTGCACCCTTACATACCACTTATGCACTTTCATTGCTTACCAGAGATTTGGGATGACAGAAGGTCTCTTTTCAAAGAGTTTTCACTAGCATGGAGAGCTTAGGGCCTCCTAGACCAGCAAGGATACCTGCACACCAAAGGGAAGTAGGAAAGACACAGAAAATCTGGGCTGTCTTGCAAGGCTCTGGCCATTGTATTGCTGCCAGTGACTGACCCGAGCAACGTGAACTATTAATGCATTGTTAGTAATTCTATTAATGTTATTACAGCTGTTATCAGCAATAAAATACCTATGTAAGTCATTCCTTAAACAGATGCCGGCATCTCAGCCCTGGCCACCAGAGGCCACTAAGAGATTATAGGAAGAGCTGATGTACGAGGCCCTGGTGTAATTGCTGATCAGCATGCTTACTGCTGGAGAGCATCTCAGCCAGGGAGCTGGACTTCTACTAAAAAGGAATCTTCCTAGGGTTTTCAAACGTTTCATGAAGTTTAAAATAATCTTGGGATGAATAGTGCTTTTCTGCTGGTCTGCACTCTGGTAGTTGCTGGAGCAGGTGCAGAGAAAACTGTTTAGAAAGAGATCTAGGATGCTCTTCCACTTGTGCATACTTTGTAACTACACTGTGTGGTTTGGTACCATTAGCCAGAGGTAGATCAGCAGCATGCTTGTGTCAGGGTTTAATGGCCAAGCTGAGATGTTGCCTGTCATCCTTTTTGAATGGACAGTAGTAAGGGCTCAGGTGCAGCCTGTGGGGCCCAGCTATCTATGTCTCAGGGACATGGCAAAGGGGCTGAGATGAGCTTTGAATCTGCTGTCTTTAGTCTTGTGTTCATCTTGATATTTTGTGGGTTTTGCAGTACTACCTTCTCCAAAGCTGTAGTCTTTCCTGAAGTTTTTCTCAGACTGTTTCATAAATCACACCTAATACCATAGCATCTTCCCTCAGTCTGAGCAATCCATCATTTGATTCTGGGGTACACATTGCTGTGAAGAGAGAAGCATTAGGTAAAGGAAACCAGTTTTGGCTTAGTAACTTACTCTTACTGTGATGTGCAGATTCCTTTAAGTCTTGAGCTTGTGTGTTGCAGCTGCTCATGATGAGCTAGGAAAAGTCAGCTGAAATTTTGCCCAGTGAATGTCTTCAAGTGTAAAACTCTAGCACAAGCAGTTCTGCCAGCTCAGGGAGGTTTCAGGGTGACTTTGGGTTCAGTGCTGATTGTGCCATGAAGAGGCTTTTCATGGACCCTCCTGGAGCATTGAAGGCAGCTCTTCCCCAAATTCAGCTCTTCATTTTAGAGCATTGTCTCTTTGCTGAAAGCCCACCCCTAAAACAGGTGGCAGGAGCTCCTCAGTTGGGCTGTATATATTTTCCTTTCTCACAGTAAAGGCTGAGCATGCTAAGCAGGGACACGGCAGGAGCTGGGAGGCACAGCCTTGCAGAGAGGCAAGATGCTGCCATTGCTCCGTGGCAATGACTTGGCTCAAGGCAAGTGGCTTCTGACTGAACTCCCAGCCTGGTGCCAGCCTGGCTGTGCCATTGCAAACTGTGCCTGTGCCATCCTTGGCAGCTCACGCTCTGTGTGGGAGATGGGAGACAGGTGTTCCTGTGTCAGGATCCATTACAGTGATGGGATGTCTGAGCAGGCAAAAGCATAGGCAGAATTCCTCACAGTTTCATGTGTGGTGTTCCTGTTGTTACCCTGTAGGTCTGAATCTGGTCTGTCCCCCATGCTGCATCAAATACAGACCAGAGATGTGAAGTGAGCTCAGGCAAATCTGTACTTTAAATGGACTTTATTAAAGGTACACTTATGACTCAGCCCTGCAGCAGAAAGACAGGAGCAGAAAGTACCAGGTTCTACCTCCTTCCTTTCCTTCTGGGGAGAGAAAGTGTAGCAGAAGTTGCATCCGTTACTACTTCAAAGCCTGAGTGTAAAAAGAAGCTTGGTAGGGATGGTGTTGTTAGGTAAAGCAGGTCTGGTTCACCCAGAAAACTTTGTTTTGCGGCAGTCCAAATGGTAGTGTCAGGTAAACAAGAGGGCAGCCCTCCAAGAAACTTGGCCAAGAAAGTTCCTCCTTCCTAGTTTCACCATTGATGGGGAGGTACCAGCTGGGACAGCAGTTCTGCAGCTCAGGGACTTTCTTCTCCACTGCTTGACTTTCAATGTGTTTCACGAAGGCTGAGCACTCAAATTCCTTGAAGAGGTTTATGTGAGCTCATGTCAAGTCCTTTAAGCACTTAAAGTACAGCGAGATGTAAGTTGTACAGATTACAGGCTAAGCTATAAATTATTAATAAGCTTGTTCTGGGACTTCATCATGCACTTGAAAGGCAATTTTACAGCCTAATGCGTGTCAGTAGCCTGTACCAGCATGCTCATTCACTCAGCAAACTAGAAAAGGATTTTAAAGGATGTGGAGACATTTTTTTTCCATAGAATTTTCTCACTTGCCTTTCACTAGCTCACACAATTTATAAAATATTTTGTCCTCCTATAAATTTTGCAGTGCTGTTTTGCAGGACTGGAGACATTGTATCTTATGCTTGCAGATTCTGTTGCAGATAAAATTGTTCAAACTGAAAAATGGAATAAATTCATGTTATAACAGTGGCACATTTAAACAGCTTTACCAGATTGCTCCTGAGGTTCAAATGTACGCTACAGTAAGAGAAATTGTACTTGGCAAAGACTTTTCAAAATAAACTGAAGTTCCACTGGCACACTTCAGCTCTCTGCCAATAGTTACATGGAAGGGACCTTGGAACATCATTTAGTCCAACCGCCCTGCCAGCAGCATCACCTGGACTAAATAGCCCAGGAACATGTCCAGGTGGGTTTGAATGTCTCCAGGGGAGGAGATTCCACAACCTCTCTGTGCTGTCTGTCTGGCAGTGTGCTCTCACCCTTACAGTGGAAAAGCTTCTCCTTATATTCACATGGAACTTCCTATAGTCCAGCTTGTACCTGCTGCCTCTTGTCCTACAGCTGGTCATTACTGAGAAGTGCCTGGCTCTACTCTGATTCTCACCCTTTATGTAAGCATTTATAAACATTAGTAAGGTCACCCCTCAGTCTCCTCCAAGCTGAAGAGGCCCAGCTCCCTCAACCTCTCCTCATAAGGAAAGTGTTCCACTCCATCTTGGTGGACCTGTGCTGGCTTCTTCCAAGGATTCTATGTCTTTCTTGAACTGAGGGGCCCAGAACTAGACACAATATTCCAGGTGCAGTCTCACCAGGCAGAGTAGAGGGGGCAAAGGACCTCTCTTGACCTACCAACCACACCCCTTCTAATATACCCCAGTGTCCTGGTTTCAGTCAGGATAGAGTTAACTTCATTTGTAGCAGCTGATGGAATGCTGTGTTTGGGAGTTAAAATGAAAGCAGTGCTGAGAACACCCTGATGTTCTTAGTTGCAGTCAGACAGTCAAGGACTTTCTCAGCTTCTTCGTATTTCTCTATTCATGAGAAAGGAGGGGCGAAGCCAGGACAGGTGACCCAGATGGGCCAAAGAGAGTATTCCATGCCAATTACGTCCTGCCCAGGATAACGGGGGGCTGAGGGGAGGAAGAAGAGGGGCGGTCTCGGGACGCGTGCTTCTTGGGGGGATGGTTGGGTTCCGGGACAGCTCTGGGTGGTACGGCCTGAGTTGTGTGGGTCGGGGAGAAACTGCATTGGGGATCAAGAGTTTCATATTCTTTTGCTCTAAAGTCCTGTTAGCATTGTTATATTTTATCTTTCTGTTATCTTAGTAAACTCTCCTTATCCCAACCCACGGGCCTCTTAGTTTCTTGGTTTTGGAGTTCTTTGCCCCTTCCTTTTCCCTTCCCTTGTTTCCCCCCTTTTCCCTCTTCCCCTGCTCTTTTACTTTAAGAAGCAGGCAGCTGCGTGGATCTCGGCCCACAGCCAGGGTGAAACCACGACACCCAGGATCTTATTGTCCCTCCTAGCCACAAGGGCACATTGCTGGCTCATGGTCATCCAGCTGTCCCTCAGGTCCCTCTCACCCACACTGCTCTCCAACAGGCCAGTCTCCAACCTATACTGGTACCTGGGGTTGTTCTTCCCCAGATACCAGACCCTATGCTTGCCCTTGTTAAATACCATTAACCTTCTCCCCACCCAGCTCTCCAGCATCTAAAGATGTGACTTTTCAGGTGAGAGAATTTTCCCTCAGTCCAGAGAGAAACCTACCAAACCTGGTGTGTATACTGACACCAATGACAGGATGCAAATCTCCCCAGTGACAGCAAACGGGAATCCGTCCTAGGCAGAGAGGTCATAACTACTCTCAGCGCTCTGCTCTAGCTCTGCTCTAGCTCTGCTCTAGCTCTGCTCTAGCTCTGCTCTAGCTCTGCTCTAGCTCTGCTCTAGCTCTGCTCTAGCTCTGCTCTAGCTCTGCTCTAGCTCTGCTCTAGCTCTGCTCTAGCTCTGCTCTAGCTCTGCTCTAGCTCTGCTCTAGCTCTGCTCTAGCTCTGCTCTAGCTCTGCTCTAGCTCTGCTCTAGCTCTGCTCTAGCTCTGCTCTAGCTCTGCTCTAGCTCTGCTCTCTGTAGCTTGCCTTCCTGGTGTCAAAGCTGTTGTGTTCAGCAGGTGGCACCAGCCGCTCAGGGGCAGCGCAGGCTCCAAGATGACACAGCCGCACGTTGGTGCGTCCTGTGACAAAATCTCAGCTGTCCCCAGAGCCAGGAAAGTGACAGTCCAACCCCCAGCCCATCGCTGGAAGCGCTGGAGAACGCTGTTCTCCCTGTAAGAGACGTTTATTTTTCCTGCCCTCTGTGCTTTGAATTCTTTACTTTGCCTGTGCCGTTGTTTAATTTGTGTATCCAAGGCAGAGCTTTCCTCAGTGCTCTGCTAACCCAGGTGGCCCCCGAGCAGAGCAGCATGAGATTTGCTGGCAGGGCTGGGCAAGGGGCACTGCCCCACAGCACCCTTTTGCCTGTTGCTGTGGATGCTGCGTCCTACTGCACGGCCCCCACGTGAATGGCCCCTCTGCAGAGAGAACAAGTGGGTATCCAAAATAAATTGCTATGACTGGTTCTGTTACACTGCTAAAGGTACCTGCGCTCCCATTGTGGGCGCCCTATCCCTGGAGATGTTCGAGGCCTGGTTGGGCTTTGGGCACCCTGGGCTAGTCAGGGTGCCCCTGCCCATGGCAGGGGTTGTAGCTAGATGATCTTTGAAGTCCCTTCCAACCCAAACCACTCTCTGGTTCTATGATTCTCCTGCTCATTGTACAAAAGCGGTGAGAAGCCGTGCATGAAGCGGGCACAAGGTACAGCATGGGGCAGTGGGCACTGTGAAGCAGAGACTTCACAAGCAAGGGGCAGGTACTGCCAGCCTGGCTCTGTGCACACTCCCAACCAAAGCCCTGGCCTTCCAGTATTCCACATGTTATTTTCCTCAAGAGAAATCTCATTGCCTTTACCAGTACAGACCTGGTTTATCGAGAATACCAGTTAGTCCTAGATTAGGCACGGTTAGGTAGGTTGGTGTCCCACAGCTAGGCTTGAGGTTGGTGGTGTTTTATGCCAGTGGAATGATTTCCAAACCAGGACATACATCCATAATTATTTTCATGCCTAAATTACACATCTCCAGCCAGAATAATATACCTGGCTGAACAACATAGCATGGGTTTGTTTTAGCTGCCCAGCTTGTGTTTAATCTCTGGACAGAAGCAGACAGCACAGTGGAGCCACAGGTTTCCCTGGGGAAATGCTCCAGACTCTGGGCAGACAGTAGGAGTAGATACAAGGGGTTTATGCTATGATAGGCAGAGTCTGGATATGGCTTTTCTCAACAAGGTGGACAGTGTGTGGATTGAGAGCACAAACCCAGAGGACATTAAGCAGTGATTCCTTGTCAAGTGACAAGGAGTGCCAAAAGGGGCAACTACTTTGATAGGGTCTTGATGCATAAGTCATTCTGTAAACACAAGGAGTGAGGCGTTATCCTTATATAAGTGTTTTCTGTCTTGCTGTGGATGCTCAGAGAGGAGACACAGCGCACCCCTAATATTTTCTAGCATTAATGTGGGAATTTCACACCGGTCACAAACCCTGAAGCCACAAGAAAGTTAGAAAGTCATTTTCAGGAAACCCTTTGATACCTCATTGGTATGCACTTCAATGGATATTTCAGATTAATTCCTTTGCATATTCTCTATAGTTAAAAGAAAAAAGCGTTGGCAGTGGTTTTTCATAACTCCCCACCTTTAAAGTGTGTTGCCTTAGTTACCGTGGCCAGCTTGAGAGACAGCAAATTTAGTACTAATACATTTTCAAAGCTCTGCAGTTTCTGTAAAATCTCTGTGTCATAATCAGCTACAACATATGCTTTTATCATCCTGTTAATAAGCTACAGTGGTGATGTCTAGCCAAGTTAAATCAGAGGTGCAGATTGTCACAAGCCAGAACAATAATAGCCTTGGGTCATTACCTTAGTGACTGTCCCGTGTACATGGGGAGAAACAGGTTGTGGAATTTCCCTGTCATTAGAAACAAGATTGGCATCAAGTGGCTCAGCTACCTGGTTCCTGAAAGCAGCCTGCTGTAGGCAAGCTCATTCTTTCCCTGGTAGGAAACTGATGGGTCTTAAGCTGTCCCCTCGATCGGCGATTCAGTATTTTCTGATGAGAAAACCACGGGAAACAATTATTCTTTAAAGGGTGACTCCACCACAAACAGAGTTATCAGAGGTCTCAGAGGCTGTTTATTCGTTTATCTTGTTCTCACGAGCACAGTTGGTGTTTTGAGAGCAGCTCTCCCCATAACCTGTTGTGACAGAAGCAATTTTCCACCCCTTTCTTCCATTCAACTTTTACCATTTTCAGTAGCATGAGCTTAAGTTTCAAGATATTTTATATTATTTCTGCAATCATTTAAAGTTCCTACAACCTCTTCAGATCTAGGGAGAAACTGTCTCCTCAGCAGAGGTGGCAGCAAAGGAACAAGCAGTGCCCAGCAGAGCATGGCTGGGGGACAGCACAGGATGGGACTGAGTTCTGCTTTCATGGAAGCAGCTCCTGTGCTCATCAGCAGCTGTGGGCTGTGTTGCAGGACTGAAAGCATTCTGTTCATTGGTACAGAGGGGGCTCTCTTCTTACCCTTTAACCTGAACCTAGGTTTTTGTGGTCAGCAGAGTGAAGATAAGAAAGAACAAAACCTGGTGGGTTGTAAATGAAGCCCCATCGTTTTTCCAACTCAGTAAATTGCCACCTGATGGTGCTTCTAAGCTGCACAGCGCTCCACATTTTAGCTGAGTATCCCCAACTAGTAATCTGAAGGAGCAAAACACTGGATCCACCTTTTATTATAGCATCTCCTGGTAGCAAAAGCAATGTTCTTAGTCTTCAAAAGCACTAACAGAGCCCTGACCCTCCACTGCCTCCCAGCTTCTTTTTTTCCCTGAAACTTCTGTTTTTTTCTGAAAGTTCAGACTTTGGAACTGAGATTATCTGTGTGAAGTTCCAGCCCATTGCTGAAATATCATAATGAAAATGTTTTACAAAGCTTTAAATAGCAATGGGAAAAGATACATAACAAATCAGCCTCAGTCCTTGGTCACAGAACAAGACCAGGTGTCTTTTTGCATGTAAACACACCTCCTGATCTATGTAGTTGTGCAAAGCAACTATTGCAGTTTATTTTAATGTATGATACCAAGAAGGCAGATGCTCCTTCAGCTATTAGATCCACATGTTTCTGGTCTGTTTTTCTCAGCTTTACAAACAGAAATGCCCTCTGAGGTCAGACCACTGGTACACTTGCTGTCAGCGGTGATAGGAGCTACCGTTCAGAGAGAGAGCATGAGCTCAGTCATTTTCTGCAGTCCTTTGCTCTCAGCCTCCCCCAGAATCCACACTCTTGTACCCAGGATGTCAGGGAGTACAACAGGCCTTGCTGTTGGAGAATTTATCTAATCTCTTTTTTGGACCCACTGTTACTGTCTGCCTCGCTCACAGCCTCCTCCACGTTCTAGAGGTTCACTGCCTGCTGTGTAAAGAAGTACTTTAAGGGTGTTTTATAATGATTTATCTTTCAACACCCCCAGGAAGAACAGCATATTCATCCTCAATTGACAGAAGGGAAGAATTACGGGGCTTGTTTCCCAAAGTACCTGTTAATAGTAGATGCCTCATGCATGAGTTTGCCTAATGTGAGGCGTTTGAGGCTTGATATTTTCAGATGCCTGAACTGATTCCTGTCCCAGCTCAGTCATGCGCAATGACTGACATACAAACGAGCATCACTCGCAGTAATGTTTGATTTATTGACTGACCCAAAATTAAATACAGATTCCATGGCAAAGCAGAGACCAAACTGAGATCTCCCCAGTCGTGGTCAACTTCCTTTTCATGGAGGGTTGTGTCTGGCTCACCATTTGTTGTCTTGTGCAGCCAATGTCAAAAAGGGGCTGCAATAAAAGCTGGCATCATTCAGTGATGTTCCAGGCTTATCCACTGAACAAAGAGCAGCATTTCCCTGCCTGATCCCGGTCAAACTGCAGTGGAAAACAGTGTTGAACTGTACAGCTGTGACCTGCCTCTTACAGCATACGCAGAATGGTAGAGAATTAGTATTGCTGGGTTACCCCCAGCATCTCAAAGCGTATCTTACGGGTCCTAAATACCACTGCGTTCCCCAAAGCGTAATTCTCAAAGTCTGAACCCCCACGATGTACCGTCAAAAACAGAGGAGAAGGAGGAAAAAAGTGCTCTTATTCTTCCAAGCCGTGAGTGTCCGGGAGCAACAGGTTGTGTCTGCCTCGTACCTCCCATACCGAGCAGCAAACCGGCTGTCACCGAGGGGCGCGGGTGCACGCACGCCAAGGGGGACCACGGCAATGGCCATAGCGAGCCCGGCGCCTGCAGGGACGGCACGCACGCCGCCGGTGCGCGATCCCACCCCTGCTGCTTGGGCAGGCGCAGCCGCCCCTCTCCGGCCACCGGCCGGTCCCTGCCGGTGCGCGCCTGATGAGTTCCCCCGCGTTGCCCGCTCGGATGCGGTGCCTGCCCCATCCCCGGCCAACACCCGTGCCGGGTAAACCCCGAGGGAGGCGGGCTGCCCGGGAGCACCGCCCGCCCCTTCCAGGGGCCCGGGCAGACGCGGTGGCTCTGGGGCGCCGCTTGCCCCGGCCGCGCTCCGCGGGGGGCGCCATAGCACGGCGGGGCCGGGCCGGGCGGGTGCCCCGGTGGCGCGGGGCGCGCCTCCCCGCCGGGCGGAGGCAGCTGCCGCAGCGGTGCGGGGACGGCGCACTCGGCGGGGGCGACCCCTCGGCAGTCGCGGGGTGGGAGGGCGGCGGTGGCGGTGGCGGCGGCTCCGGAGCGTACCATGAATCCCGCGGCTGCCCGCCGCCCCGCCGGCCGGCGGCCGGCCGTCCTGCCGCGGCTGCTGCTGTCGTCCGCGGCACGGGCGCTGCTATGGCTCGGTCCCGTCTACCTGGCGGGGTACTTGGGGCTGAGCGGCAGCTGGGTGCTGCTGGGGCTGGCGCTGTGGCTGTGCTGGGGACACAACCGGCGGTGGAAGCGCGACCGGCTGGCTGCCGCCTTCGCGCTGCTGGAGGACGAGCGGGAGGCGGTGTGCCAGGGCCTGGCCGCCCGGCACCTGCCGGCTTGGGTGAGTGAGGACCGGGGGCTGGAGCGCTTCTGCCCCCCCACCGCGTCCCTCCGCAGCGGCGGCGGGCACCCCTGGGAGAGGGCACGCTGCGGGCTCCCGGCGGCGGCCCCGGGCTGCGCAGCGCCCGGTGGTTCGGCGGGGCGGCACGGGGAGCGGAGTATTCGGTAGCGGGTGGACGAAGCTCGGACCGAGCGGGGACGTCTCTGGGTTTGAAGTCTTTGTCAGCAGAGCGAGCGCTGGGCTGGGCTGGAAGTTGGTGTAGAGCCGGGCAGCGCGCCTTGCTCTAAGCGAGCCTGGCGAACAGGCGGCGGTATCCCCGGAGAACTCTTCGTTCGGTCTCCGTGCTGTTGCATTGCAGCTGTTTTGGTGTAGGGGGTACTTAATTTTAGACCTTCTCATCCAGAAGGTTGTCTTTCCTTCAATTTAGTGCCGTTTGGGGGAAAAAAATTAATCTATAAACACAGTATTCTTTGCCTGCTGAAACCCAAATACCTTAATAACTTTAAGAGCAGTCTCTTGATGCTGTGGCAAGCCAGCCCCTGTTTGTTCCTAACAACTCTAGGTTTTAAAGTGAAAAAACTTGCAACTGCACGTTTTGTTGTACATGTTTGGCTGTTTGCTGGGCAGCCTCAGTCAGCTGATGGAAAAGGATGATGAGGGTTTTCTGCTTCAGCATCATTTGCTTGACATTTGAAAACATGTCAGGGGCTGGCAGGGAAATGCTTTTCTTGTAAGAAAGAGATTATCAAAGAGGTCTATTTGTAAGGAATGTTGCACGGAGACATTTATAGTCTGTGAACTGTTTTGTGTAGCCTACAGCTCTTGGCTCTCCTTAATACCGTGCAAAAGGAAGGCAGTCTGCACTTCTGAGGGGCAAGGCCAGGGTCTCCTAGCAGAGCTGGTGAGCCTCCCCACACATGTCCCCTCCCGCAGGGCACAGAAGTCTGTCTCTGAATGAGGTTTCTGCTTGTTTGTATTGACAGAGCGTTTATAAACAACTCGGACCATTAATGAGCGTGGTGGTGTCAGCTCTTGTCCTGATGCTATGAGAAGAGTGTTGTGTTTTGTCCTCGAGTGCCCTAAATCTTGGTAATGAGAAATTTAGTCTCTTAGTCATCATTGAAAAATCAGAATTGCACTCCCCCCCATCTCAAAAGTTCTTAGGTTTTTGTTGTTGCACGTGTCAGGCTTCATCAGTGCATGGGTGGGTGATGGATGGAAGGGATTGCTGGTTGCCCTGTGCTTGGCATTCCCCAGGCTGCACCAAGCATGCTGTGTTCCCCAATCACCAGAGAGGTTTTGGCAAACAGGGAGACTCCAGCAGAGCCCACCAAGATGGTCAGGGCTGGAGCACGTGGTGTGTGTGAGGAGAAGACAGCGGAGCAGGGGCTGTTCAGCTGGTCTCACCACCATCTCTCACTGCCTAGCACATCCTCACAGAGGAGATGGAGTCAAGCAGTCTCCAGAGGCCTTCATCCTGACTTGTGAATTCTTGGAGCTGGCTGCTGGAAGGCAGGGTAGGGTGTAGGACCTACGGATAAAGGGGCTGCACCACGTGCTTTTCATTTTGGATTTTGTCCATATTACCACTTGTCCTCCTTGCCTTTTCCATGTTGGTAACTTTTGTTCTTCTTCACTTAGTGTTTGTACTGGATATCTTTATAACTCCTCTTCTTCAATGTGATCTCCTGTTCTCCTCTGTGCTAGTTGTGGAGGCAGCTTCTCGCTGTCTATTCCATTTATTCTCTGCAGTGTCGTCTTTTTTTTATTTTTATCTTTTATTTTTGCATTTCAGTGTTCATGAGCCTTCAACTGAAACAGTTCTAAATATGTCCCTTGCGTTCCTCTCTCCTTATACGCAGAGGTGGGAGTAGGAATACATCTTGGGCTAAGGAGAGCACGGGCTGGATTTGCAGTGTGTAATCCTAGGAAAGGTTCTGGAGGTGTGAAGGAATTGCAGTGTCTTAGGGGGACTGGTGAACAGTTGTCTCCTTGTGTGCCCTGAAGTAAAATGAGGAGGATTTAAGCGCAGTCAGGGATGGAGCTAGCTGGTTAGAACCCGTTCCCCCACAGAGCAGTGCAGTGGCTCCTTCAAGTGTGACTCAGGTTCCTCTCAGTCCTGGTATCAGTGGGTAGGAGATGTGTTCGTGCTGCAGCCTTTCCTCTGGGGAATGCTGAGAGGGTTTCCCTCATCTACTCAACCATCTGTTTCAGGGAATTTGCAGGGTTATTATGCAGCACCAGTTTCTTGGCTGAAACCAGCCAGTGAGTTTGGAATAGAGGCATTCCTGTGCTAGACAGCTTACGTGGGCAGGCTGTGCTTCCTTAGGAATCCGGGCTAGAAATCTGCTCGTGTCGAGCCAAGTCAGAGCTGTGTCTTGGAGAGGTGAGACTCTGACTTCAGCCTGAGCAGCCTTTAGCCTGACTGTAGAAATGCTCGGTGCCTGGAGCAGAGGTAGCTGGGCTTCCTCCTTCCTTCTAGCTCCTGGGGCTGGTGATGACTTCTCCATGTTGCTTTTGCAGCTGTGAGCAGGTTGCAAGCAGGAACACCTGAGTGTGCTGGGTTTCTCCCTGATGAAAGATTCCTTGTACCAGGAAAAGTTGATATGATCCTTGGGGTACCTTCCAACCCAGACCATTCTATGATTCTATGACTGGGAACAGAACAGTAATTCTAAAACTTCCCCTGTTAATTCCTCGTTCATGCAAAAGACTTGGTTAGACATATTTTTTCGGCCCCAAAACCCTGTTCCTTAACACACCCAAAAACATCACAGCCCCCCAGCAAACAAACTGAAGCCCGATGGATGGAGTTGGATGTTGTATTTGAACAGAATGGCACTGTTGTGTCAAACATGGGGTATGCTATTGCCCTGATCCCAGCGTGGCTTGCTCCAGGGTGAGGTGGAGGTGTGGCAGAAACTTACCCATTTCCTTTACTTGCTGGTAATTGGCCCTTCCCTAGTGTTCTTGATCTTCAAAGCTCTTTTCAAATGCAGAGTAATTCTTGCAGAGTTCCTAAAACATTGGCAAAAGTGGGCCTGCTTTTGTAAATGGGGAAAAGCGATTTTGATGGTGTCACTTGCCCAAGGCTACAGGAGTAAGTCTGGTCCTGAGAAGCTGTTAACTTTGGCAGCTCTTGGTGGCTGGTTCCAGGCATAGTAAGGAGTGTTTTGTTCTCTTACCTGTGCTGTAGTGATGACAAACTCGAAGATGAGACCCTGCTGCCAGAGCTCTCACCAGTAATGAGGGTTGGAAGTGAGTCTCAGGTCTGGAGCACGTGTCTAGAAAGTATGGAACTGAAGATGTGGGATCTTCTAAAAGTATTTGGACATGTCACAGTAAACTGTTGGGTCAAGGAAAGAGCTTGGTGGTGTCAGTGGGCTCAGCTAGAGCAGAACTCATCTTCTCATAGCAGGTTGTGTGCGCTGTGGAGTACTTTGGGAGTAGGAGAGGCTTTGCTCACAGTTCATGTTTTACTAGACAGTAGGTAATCTAGATGAGGCATTTGGATACCAAGCTCTTCTGCTGTTTCTGCAGAACCACTTGTTGATTTCATACCACTCAATGCAGCTGACCTTTGATATGGGGAAGTGTGGTGGTCTTTCATAACTGGCAGAAAGCTGTTTTTTACCAGACACACGTAGCCCTGTTGTGTTTAGCCAGGGAGCTCCTGTTGGTCTTTGGTACCTTTGAGCTACACCAGTGCTCTTTCTTCTGTCTGAAAAAGGAAACTGAGGCACGGAGTGCCTGGGTAGGAGCTGTGTTGCAGACATGTGAATGAGGGGGTGTCAGGTGGGATGGAAATGTACCACACACTGCTGCTAATCCTATTGTAGTGATCTGAAGTGTGATGTGGTGACCCATGATTCTTTGCAGCGGCTTTTGGAGTCTGGGCTCTCTGGTTTGGGTGTCTGGCTCAAATAGTGAATTCAGTTTTGCTTTTTTTTGAGGTGGGTCTGGCTGCTGCCCCTCCTCATTGTTTCTATTTGTTTCCACGTGCTCCTGTGTGCTGTTCCAACTGTTCTCCGCCACCAGCTTTTTTCTTGGATGTCTCATGCAATTGCATCTCTAGCAGCTCTGGAATAATCCCAGCTGATTTTAGTGATTTATATTGTGCTACGTTTCTACTTTTAACATTGGTGGGTCTTGCACAAGGGCTGTAACTTTCTCATTGGTGCGTAGTAGCCTAACTGTAGCCCTGAGTCCTGCTCCGTCCTTCCTTTTGGGACACATCCCTCTCCTGGCTATAAGATCTTTTGAGGACAGCTTGCCACACTACTTCCATCCCTGCTGTCGTGGTTTCACCCTGGCTGTGGGCCGAGATCCACGCAGCTGCCTGCTCCTTAAAGTAAAAGAGCAGGGGAAGAGGGAAAAAGGGGGGAAACAAGGGAAGGGAAAAGGAAGGGGCAAATAACTCCAAAACCAAGAAACTAAGAGGCCCGTGGGTTGGGATAAGGAGAGTTTACTAAGAGAACAGAAAGATAAAATAGAACAATGCTAACAGGACTTTAGAGCAAAAGAATATGAAACTCTTGATCCCCAATGCAGTTTCTGCCCGACCCACACAACTCAGGCTGTACCACCCAGAGCTGTCCCAGAACCCGACCGTCCCCCCAAGAAGCACGCATCCTGCCACCGCCCCTCTTCTTCCTCCCATCAGCCCCCCGTTATCCTGGGCAGGACGTAATTGGCATGGAATACACTCTTTGGCCCATCTGGGTCACCTGTCCTGGCTTCGCCCCTCCTTTCTCAAGAATAGAGAACTACGAAGAAGCTGAGAAAGTCCTTGACTGTCTGACTGCACCTAAGAACATCAGGGTGTTCTCAGCACTGCTTTCATTGTAACTCCCAAACACAGCATCCCATCAGCTGCTACAAATGAAGTTAGCTCTATCCTGACTGAAACCAGGACACCTGCTCTAGCCTGCCTGTGACTGATCTGTGGAGCAAATGCTGTGGGACACTGGTGCTTGGCAGTTGCATTGGAGCTGGGGAGCAGCCGCTTGCAGGCCACCCAGGATTTATGTGTCCCGGCGGAGGACCTTCTCGTGAAAGACCAAAGGCTGGCAGGTGACATGGAGGTCCCTTGACTCACATAATCAGCCTTACTGTAAAATGTCAGTCGCGTTCTGTTGGTATTGATTGTCCCTTCTGGTGCTGTATTCTCACCTTATCATGTGCACAGCGCCGGGAAGGCTGACATTTCAGAGAGCTGGAGTCAGCTTGTGTAATGGAAAAGTTGCTCTTGAGAGCATCAAAAGAAATGGCTTATAAAGAATATGGTAATATCACTTTGCGATTTTTTTATTATTATTATTTTAATGTTATAATTGGAGGTAATTTGAGGCGTTATTTGAGCAAGAGAAATGGGCTCTGAAAACATACATCAAGCTGGAATAAAGGGCAAGCTGCTGTTGGTTCCATCCTGATGTCCCCAAGTACCTCTCTGAAAGCCACTGAATTACACAGCAGGGCTTTGACTGAAGAGTGTAATTCACAGCTCTTGTATTGAGGGGTAATGTGTTGTCCTACGTGGTGACTATTGTCAGGCTAGATGATGGTGGAAGGAGTCCCTTTGTATTTGGGTGCTCTTACAGAGCTGCACCATCCTCCCTTCTGCAGTACCCTCTACCAGCTTGTAGCATGGGTCGAAAAATACCGCATCCAAAGACTTCAATGTGTGCTAGTATTAAAGTGATTGTGGCTCTTGACTCAGCAGCTTCTTGGTGAGGTCTGACAGGTGGGTTAGTTACTTGAGAGCAATGCCATATCTAGCTGTTCTGATGAGGATTGAACAAGCCACTTCAGGGAACTGGAGGGATTCAGGAGCGGACACATATGCTTCTTGTTCACGTTTGATGCATCCAGCTTGAAGACATGGTGTGTGAGTGGCTAATTCATTTTAATTTGGCTTTAGATCTTAAAAAGCTCCAAGAGGTGAGAACACTGGACTGTTACACACAGTAGCGTGTCCTAATAGGCTTCAGCTCCTACAGTGCTGGTTTTCCCCGAAGCCATTGGAGCGGAGAAAGGCTGCCGCAGCCAATAAAGTGAGTTTCCCAAGCAGGTTCTTGTTTTCCTGAGTGTGGTGTCCCTGTTGAGGTGAGGCAGTGCAGAAGGCAGGACCTGCACTGCTCATGTTCTGGAAGGGAAGCAGGTTCTCGTGGCTTCCCCGGGCATGACCAAGAAGGATGAGAAATCTAATGGCACTTTGCATCATGAACAGGATATGACACTTGCTTTAATCATATAAATGTGCCCAGAGGCATACTGGTTCGTCAGTGCATGTGTGTTCTTTTGCCTTTTGCTGTTTTTCACTGTTATTTACCTTTTACAACTTTTTGAGGAGGAAATAAATGATAAAGGATATACATATGAGGGCAGAGGGGTCTCATCTTCCTCCAAAACTTGTTCCACGCTCCATGTCTTTTGCATGTGTGCAGCATGCTGAAACAGCTGGCATGTGGCACTCACTTTGCTTTTCTTTGCCTTCAGGTTCACTTCCCTGACGTTGAACGAGTGGAGTGGCTGAACAAGGTGAGGAGCTCTAAACTCCCATTCACGTGGCCATCCACTCTGAGCTGCATCACGGTCAAACTCTGAGGAAGTTACCAAGTCACTGCAACACAGCTCTGTGTCTGTACTTAAGTCTTCGAGCCACTTAACTATAGAGTTGCCACTGAGTTTTTGAGAGAGACAAATGTGTGTCTGGCTGATGAATTTGATGAATGTGACTTCAACACTTCATTCTGAGATTAAAAACTAGAAAGCGATGTGTGTGTGTGTGTGTGTGTGTGTGTGTGTGTGTGTGTGTGTATACGCTGTGGTTAGAAGCAGTCAATAGACTCCATGGCCCTGCAAACTCACCCTTCAGTTCTCAAACCAAATTCCTTTCCCGAGCAGTGGAGATGGATCCTTCCATAAGGATGACTTGAGAGCACAAATGTGACTTGGTATTTTGCAGGCTAATTAGCCAGGTGGTCAGTAACATATGTACCTGTTTCTCAGCAACAGGTATCTTACACAAGGAATCTTCAGTGTGTTTCTGCTTTCGCTGTTCTTTAGGTCCTTGTACAGGCTTGGCCATACTTTGGGACAATCATGGAAAAAACATTTAAAGAAGTTCTTGAACCAAAAATCAGAGCAAAGAACATACACCTGAAGACATGCACCTTTACCAAGATCCACTTTGGCGAGAAGGTAGTGTGCATCCTTTGCAACACTTGCAGTTCGGTCTCTTCTGAAGAGCTTAGATCCAAGGGGAGTCTGATGTTCAGCTCTTTTAATAGCTCTGAGTATTTGGCAAAATGGTCCTGGTGCAACACTGCTGCCTCCTTTGTTCCCTCCTCATGTTAACTTGATGTCCTCACAGTGAAGGAAAGTTCATACAGGAGACACCCCCCTCCCCCCAGTTCCTGCTGTCTGTCAGTATTGTGGGACTGGAGAGAGAGAAAGGAACATGTGTCCTTGTTTCTTTCTGTTGTATCCGTGTGAGAGGAGTTTCCAGTGCTTCCTAGGGCTTGCAGCACAGGCTGCTTGCAGCACAGGCTGCTTGCAACCAGCCCTGTGTCTGAGGACTGCCAAGGCTATTCACACTACCTCCCTGAGGGAAAAAATGGTGTGCTTTACTCATAGCTTACATGTGGTTGTGCCAAGTTGTTAATGGATGCTTCCCTGCTCACACTGATTGAAGTGAGTAGGACTTTTCACTTAGACTTAACTGGAAAGATACTAACTCTGTGGTATCTTGTTTGTCTTTGTTCCAGTGCCCTAGAATCAATGGAATAAAAGCCTACACCAAGGAAATTGATAGAAGACAAGTTATCCTGGACCTGCAGATATGGTAATGTTGCCTCATTGATTATGTAGATGGTTCTTAACTCACTGCCCATTTGGCAGCTGTGAGTTGTCATGCCGGGCTGGATGTGTGGTACACAAAGATCAGTGTGAGGTGGAACAGTCCTTATATCAACCTAGAATGATCTGAGATAATCTGGCCCCCAGTTGGATGTCTTCAGTACTCACACAAGTGAGGTGTTGCACATCAGCATTTTAAGTCAGAAAGCAGTGTGAGTTGCACAGGTCAAGGATTTATCTACTCTGGCCCATCACTCATGCCAGGAGGGATGTGTCCCTTGGCTTTGCTGTTCGTGGCAGGGAGAACCCAAGTTTTGGATCTGTATTTCCTGTTCTGACAGCTCTCGGGCAGGGATGCGCTTGGTCTGTCTTGCCCCATGATGGTTCCTCTGCAGTCCAACCTCTCCAGTTCTTCCAGAACTTTAATTTCTTCCCCTTGATTAATTGCCTCACTGTTTGCTCCATGTGTTACACCCAGCACATTTGGGGCTTTTTTTGACTACAGCTGTTCTCTGAGCAGAAAACTGCCTCTACCTCTATTAACCACAACAACAGAATTAGATACAACATTTGATACCTCCTGGGCTATTTTGAACAAGGTTACGTGTTTTGCTAACATCAGAGCTACTGCAAAGCTGAAGTCTCTCCTGGTTTAGCCTGGAGAACGGAATTACCGGGGGAATTACCGCTTGCACACTGCTGCAGCTCTGTAAGTTTAGTGGGCGATTGAGCTGCCTAATTTAAATGGCTTTTCTTCATGGTAATGCCAGGAAAAAGCAGGGTGAGATTACGGAGTGTCTTGGCAACAGCACAGAGCTGCTCAGCACTGTGCCTGCCGCTACACGTGGCAATGGCACGGCAGCATCCCTGGCCCTGGCAGAGCACCATCGCTCCCTGCAAAACGAGATGCTTGATTTTCAGCCAGGACTTGTTGTGCTTCAGTGCTGCCAGCGAAGCGCTCTTTGTAATAGCCAGACCAGTTTTAGGGCCTTTGGCAAATCATTCGTGCTTTCCACATTGAGATTGAGGGATTTGATGCCTTTAAGGCTCTGCAGGAGGTTGCTGCTGTTCTCTGTTAAACGACTTCTCCAGGCTGCTTCTCCCACATACTCATTTTCACTGTCTCTAACAATCCTCTGCAGAGGGATTTCCCCCACCTCCTCATTTTCATCCTTCTGGCAGACCCATCAGCATCTCCAAATTGGCCAAACATTTCTGTTCCTCATCCTGACAGTAACTGAAACCTGAACTGTCGTCTGATAACCCAGGCATTGCCTGTATTCACACAGGGGTGTTCAGACTATCTTGTCTCTCTGATGGGGGTCTCATCTCCTGGGCTGTGAGAAGGACCCAGCTTCTCTTACATTAATATATCTGAACTTCAGTTTCTGCGGCTACTCTGGGTACAGTGTCCACACTCTCCAGCAATGGGGAGAAGCAGATCTGTGAGCAGTGGTGTTATTTACCTGCCTTTTTCTGGATTGCCAAAGGAACGTGATGGGTTTTTTCTCTTTAATAAAGAAATGGGCTATCTCCACTTTTCCAGAGCAAGGCAAAACCCTGCTACAGAACAGGCTCTCTGAGCTACATGGGCAGCAGACAATGTCTGCACTGGTGCAGCTGGTGTTGGGAGAAGAGCTTCTTGAAGCAGATGGATGTGAGTTTCTCCAACATGAGGCTTCTACCTCTCGGCTGCTGTGTGCTGGTGAGGTTCAAACGTCTGTGTACATCCACAGAGCTGTGTCCTGAAGAAGAGGGATGTGCTGCGTGTGCCAGAGCCATGTGCTCTGCAACGCTGAGACCGTGGTGCCTGGCTTCCCTCCCTGGGGTTGGGTTTCAGAGAAGCGTAGCTGTTGTGGCTGTGGTCATTAGAGCACATTATGAAGGTGACTCCTTTGTCTTGGCGCCTGCAAGCTGTAGTTCTGTGGGAGTTCCCTCACCGGTGAACACAGGTGAGCATGACCTGCTGGGGCTGCAGCAGAGTGCTGTTCTGATGGACAGCCATCCAGCCTTGGCAGCAGCTCCACTCCAGTGCTGAGGTGTCCTTTGTGTTAGGCAGATCTTGCATCCAGGAATCTCTGCAGGGATTTGTTTTTCCCCCTCCAGTTTTTTCAAGGAGGCAACTAGTCTCTGAAGCCTGGAGTCTTTGACCTGGCCAGGGAAAAACACAGGAAAAGGGGAGGAGTAGGAGAATCCTTTCCCTCTTAGCCTTCTTTTGTGGTCGTAACATGATGAGATGCTGAATGCTGTGCTTCAGATCTGTGCCGAGCGAAGAAGAGCCTCCTTTCCTCCGTGTTAAATCTGTGATGGAATATCACAAAGCGCATCCTGTGCTTGGGAACTGTGAAGAACCAGCACTTAAGGTCCCTTACTCGTATAGGCAGTAGCTGTCAGCAGAGCCGCTGATGCCTTAAGTCTGCTATCACGTGGAGTTACCGAAATGAGCTCTAGAAGCCTCTTTAATTAAATCGGTTAATAACACCTTACTCGCCGGTAGCATCAGAGCACTGGGGATAGTTATGTAGAGCGCTGTCTCATTGCAGTCTTGACTGTCCCACGTGAAAAGACTGTATTTAAGGTTTTGGCAGGAAAACCAGGGGTTAAAGGTGATTACCTGAGAGGCTCAGAGAACTTGCAGCAAAGGCAAAGAGGGAGGTTATATGTCGTCTTTTGAAATCTTTTGCTTGGTCCCTGAGATGATGCACCCAATTTGGTATAAATTAAGTTGTATAAATGTTGTCAGGGCTTATAGGGCTGAACAGAAATGTTGAGGTAATCACTGCTTGCTCTCAGGTCTTCCATACAGATGAAGTTTGACATTATCTGTCTAAAAGTCCTACAGTCTGTACTGTGTTCATCTCTCTGCTTTCCAGTGCAAGTATACCTGATCTACAGCTTTCATGTGACATGTAAAGCGTCGGAGTTCTTGCAGTGGCTGAATGGAATATGAGATCCCCACCATACTGGGCTCTGAAATCCACAAATAAGAAGTATGAGGTTCTTGCTGTCAATAAACTGGCAATACTCTGCAATCTTCAAACAATTTGCCCTAGCTTTACATCATGAATCTGTCCCCTGAGCACAGGTAGCTGACAGTTGCATTCTCCAAATGAATTAATGTTAAAGCATTCCAGAAATTCTCTCCAGTAGTATTTTGCAAAATGGGAACTCTTCTAATGCAGCCACTTGATGTCCTGTCCTACAGCTGCTTTTCTTCCCACTGGTTCTGCAATTGCCTGAGCTGCTGTGTAGCCTTATAACCACTGGCTTCATCATCAGGGTTTCAAAGTATTTGAAGGCACTCTTACCTCCCAGAAGAGTAGCTTGCAATCCAGTTGCTTCCTATTTTGTTAATCTGATTTAGTCTTCGATTTTTCATTGGAAATGCTTTGTATTTTCTTTTCTGTGCCCTTCTGTGGCACTTGCAGTACAGGAGATGTCGTAGAAGACTAATGTAGTAATTAATATGTATATGTTAATTAAAAATAAATATGCATGGCAATTTACTCTCAAAAGAGACTGTCTGGACATCCTAACTGGCAGGTTTGCAAATCTGGGAAGCAGTCTCTGTCGTCTAGTGCAGAATTGGAGAAAGCAGACAAAAGAAGCGTGCAACAATGGTTTGAGCTTTGGTGGAAATTGGTATAACTAAATTTGTAGGATCTTACAAGAAACTAAAAGCGTTTTGGAAACTTGCAGAAAAGGAAGGCTTACCCTTGGGGGCCTGACTTGATAGGCAGAGGGGAAAAGCAGAGGTGGCCTGCCTTTATCATACCTCATTTCCTGTGGCACTTGGTCATGTTTTCCTGTCTCTCTTATTTGTCTGATACTGCTTGCTCATTTACCCAAGTCCAAAGTCAGGCATGACACGGCTTTACAAAGCACTTGGGAAGACTGGGCCAAAGGGGGTTTTAGGCATGTGGGATGATGAGAAGATAGGGCTCATGGGGAGTTACTTTCCAGGGGAAAAACTGCACGTTCTAAAGGGATATGTAGACAGCCAGGATAGTCAGACTTGTTAGTGTGCTCTTGTAGCATCTCTGCCTTCAGCTGGTGCATTCCCCTTGTCTTGTAAACACAGTAGAGGTATGTGTACTCATACAAGCATCCCCAGTTCTCATCCATGGTACAGGCATGCTTACATGCATCATCTCCTTGTGCAGCATGTGATTCAGGAGAGAAATGGATTCTTCTTCCACCCCTCACAGGTGAGTAAAGCACGGTCCTGTGGGCATGGCATGAGGGCTCAGCCCCACCTGGTTGTGATTGTTGAGGCTTGAGTTGGGCTCAAGCGAGCTTGCTCTGGGGGTGGGCAGCAGAGAGCACAGCAGGGTTACGCTGAGCAGAGGGACGGTCAAAAGCACAAGCAGCTTGGACTGGAAGTGAGGACTAAAATAGATGAACATGGAGGGCATCCTTCCTACCAAGTGCCGTGACATGGGGGTGATGCCTGCATGAGGCGGACTCAAGGATGAGTAAAGGCTCAGGCTCTGATAAAAGTGGTAAAGACTTCTCCAACATCTAGACTTTCAAACACAATTACATGATTCAAAGTTGTAACTGGAGAAGAGAGACATGGACTAGGACTGGGTGGGAAGAGTGTTTGACTGCGTGGAAAGGCATGAAGACTGTAAATTGAAACACCACAACTATTATTTGTTGTGTTGGACACTGGCAACAGCCGAATTAAATCCTCTTGGATTAATTACTGCAAATTGAGGAACTCATTTTGGCTTACTCATTTAGACTTCTGTTGCGACAAAGCTCTATTAGCACCCAGTGTAATGAGCTGTAAGGTAATGTCAGAATTGTAGAAATTAATAAGCGTAAACATAAGTTTGTTTAATTATGTAACTAGCTTATAGGGAAGATTTGTGTTAATTTTGGCATGGCCTGTGAGGCTGGTTATTTAAGAAATGAGAATACTCTAACATTAAAGGCTTTAATTTGTGCGTTATGAGCTTTTAAAATTCTGCTAAGGGACTCTCTGTAAACAAATATTTGAGAACTTTGCTTGCAAAAGTGGAGACAAATTCTCAGGGTTACACTTTCTTGGCAGGTTGGGTTTTTTGAGGGGGAGGGAATCTGTTTATATGCAAATTACAGCATGAATTAGTGGCGACTGCAGCACTATTTGCCCATCTACATGTGGTCAGAGCAAAAAATCCTTTTTCTTTTGATTATGGGGTGAAATTATGCACGCAGGTGGCAAGCACAGCACATTCACTACTGCCATACCTTTACACCCTGCTTTACCTGCAGGCTGTTTGCGTGTCTACATCCAGAATGAGCTATTTCTCAGAGGGCTGAAAGGGAACACGGTAGCTGCTTTCAATTGTTTTCTGCTAGAGGCATCAACAGCTCTGCTGGGTTCTGCTCCCTGGGGAGTGGCTATCAGTTTGTGCATAGGGTGATGTTTGTACTTTTATTAAAGTTTAAGGTGGTTTCCAAATTGCAGAAGGACTCACTCAGCGTTTTGCTTTTATTTAAAGCCTGGTGCTCTCCATGGCAACTGACCAAAATCCCATCTAAAGTCATTGTCTTTTCATTCAGCCTCAAGGAAACCAGGTTATTTTTAGTGATGAATTTGTCCTTCAAGTGGGCTTTTGGGTTGTGGGAAAAGGTAATCGGTGGGCTTTTTGGTTGTTGGCATTTGAGGACTGCATGGCCAAATGGCTCTGCACCAGCTTGGAAGCTGGTCACCAGGTTTTGGGGTGGGATCAGGCCTTTGGCAGAGAAGAGAGCAAGAAGGCACTTGGCTTGTGCACTCTTGTGACTTTGAGTTTTGAACGTGGGCCTGCTGATTCCCTCCTCGGAGCAAGCGTGTCTCAGCCTACTGCCAGTCTTAAGAGTGGAAAAGTAACCTTGAAATACAGACGTTGCTTTGACGCCTTACAGGTAGGTTGTTATCCCAGCTGACTGCAGGGTTTCTCTTGAGAAGATCTGACCCTTGTTCAGTGTGCTCAGCTTTCCCTTTTCATCTGTTTGAAAATCTGTCTCTACCTGTGGGGTTGCACTGTCCATCATTAAACTGCAATGTTTATACCCTGTACAGCACAGAAGTTCTCAAATTGCAAACTGTGGAATAATATGAGAATTTTCTTTCAGTTACATCGGGGACTGTGAGATTCACATGGACATATCCAAATTTAACCTTGGAGTGAAAGGCATACAGGTGCGTGCTATGGTAATCCAGGTAACGTGGGGCAGGAGGTAGCATGTCCCAGTGGGGAGGTCATGGCACTTAACTGGGAAATCACCAGCCAGCAGCCTTGGAATGATTGGCTTTATCTCCTTGTGTTTTGGCTGGGGAAATGATGCCTTCCTTGGAAAGCACCTAAATACCACTTTTAAGCTTCCTAGTATGACTCTTAAATGGGGTCAGCACCAGAGCATTGAGCTTCCACCACTGGAGTTCAGAGGGGCTATGTGTTGGTAGAGAACTTCAAAAGACCCAATTCAGGGTGTTTGTAAACTGGTTTAGATTAGACCAACAGCCTGCTCATACCGTGTTGAAAACTATTAGGCAGGTTGCTCCATTGTGTGGCTGCCAGGATAGCGGGGAAATTCCATAACCTTAAGAAAACATTGCCCAACATCAATAGCATTGCTCTGGGGGGAGGGAGTTATTCTTGATATCGAACTTGTAGTATGATGATTTCAAGTAGGTTTTTAAAAATTGTCTCCATCACTGACTAGCTCACAGTTTTGAAGCTGCACCCTGAGTACCTTCAGACGTGGTTTTCCTTGGTCTGTTCTCTTTGCAGTTGTACGGGACTCTGCGGGTGATACTGGAACCTCTTCTATCAGACCCACCTTTTATTGGAGCTGTGACCCTATTTTTTATGCAGAAACCGGTGAGTCAGCAGTGAATGGTGCTCTGCAGCCTCCTTGGTCTGTCTTAGAGCATGGAATGGTCTTCACTGAGTGACACAAGGTGTCCGTTGCTGGTAACCCCAGCTGCACGGCTGTGAAAGCCTCGCAGTGCGGGTGTTTGAATAGCGAATTCTTGATTGTTCACTGCTCCTCTCAAACCCCAAGAGGACAGGATTGAATTTGCCCTGTCCTTTTATAGTAGTGCCTAAAAAGTTACTTGCTTCGCTCTGAGTGACAGGACTTGCCGATGGTGGTGGCACAGCGGCTGCAAGGCAACTGTAGGCCTTTGCTGCAGGGTTCCTGGCAGGTGGATTTTTACATCTTCTCAATTGTAGATTTTAAATGGTCATCTTGGAGACCATTTGTAGAGTCATAGAACCAGAGAGTGGTTTGGGTTGGAAGGAACCTCAAACACTATCTGGTTCTAAGGCCCTGCCATTGGCAGGGACACCCTCCACTAGCCCAGGTTGCCCAAAGCCACTTCCAATCTGGCCTTGAACGCTGCTAGGGAGGGGAAAGCCACAGCTGGAACCTTATGCCAGTGCCTCCCCACCCTCACAGTGAAGAGTTTCTTCCTAATATCTCATCTAAATCTCCCCTCTTTTAGTTTAAAGCCATTATCCCTTGTCCTTTCACTACAACCCTTGATAAAGAGTCCCTCTCCAGCTTTCAGTCTTGGTCATGCTTTGAAAGCTTACCTGTTTGAGGTCATGTGCCTTGTAGTTGAATTGTGGTTTAATAACATATGAGAAACCTCTGGTCTTCTAAGAGCCAGATATCTTCTAGCACACAGCTCTGCTTGCTTGTGGGTTGTGCTCTGCTTGAGTTCATGGAAGTCATACATTTTTGATCTTAAACGAGGTGGGTTTTGTGTTTAGATGTAGAAGCATTACTTTAGCACATGAAAAAACCCTTCTTGTTTATTGTGTGAGTAGATACACAGACTCCTGATGTCAGGTGGTGGTTGTGAATCCCCCTGCCCCAGGGCATAGGCCAACCCCTAAGTGAAAGGATGAAGAAACAACTTCAAAGTCTAGGTGGAGCTGTCAGATTTACTATGCATGACCCCCGGGCATCTGCCAGTAGCGACAGCTAGGGGCTGAATGCTTCTTTCCCTGTGCTGGCAGGGTAAGTCCCAGTGAGACCCTCATTGCAGGTAAAACAGATAGCAGGTGTTGGCTTTAATGTTGAGATGCAGTCACCTACTGCTGCAGGTCTTGCTCTCTTCAAGCAGCTGGCTTTGTTTTAGAAGCATTTACTCCCCCTTGAAATTCTACATTTGTTCTGAAATAAATTTTTTAATAATTTGTCTCCTGGATCTTGTTGTAGCACTTGGAAATCAGCTGGGCAGGCATGAGCAACCTCTTGGATATCCCAGGGATTAAGTGAGTGTCTCCTTTTGTTTTGCTTTATTTTTCTTTAAAAAGCCTTGGGAATTTGGGTGGCTGCTCTCCAGAGGGTTGTGTAAGAAGTGGTGTGCTGGTATTCGCCCCATTGTATATGGCTGTGGAGTTTGTAAAACCGGAGGAGAGGGTGCTTTTTACATCCTGTCAAAATTCCCTCGATCGCTTCATTGCACTGGGGATTTAAGGTGGAAATAGTGAATACCCCAAACCACAATGGGCTGCAAACTAAACACCAAGCCCTTCCGTTTCCCCTGTGCCAGTTACTTGCAGAGGTAGATGAGGTAGCTCTAGGTGACTGGCAGTCGCTGCTTGCGTGTGGATGCCTTGAAGTGAAGAAAGGCAAGGCATTGCAGAGTTGCAGTCGCTCTGGCAAACTGAAATAGAACAAGTGATGAAGAAAACCATGCCAGACTTACACAGGGGCGAACATTTCTCCTTATGACTGGCTCACCCTTTAGGTTCTCCAGAAAACATAGCTCTTCCCCAATGCCTCTTGGGTTGAACCGGTCCATAAACCTTGCACAACGAGGATGAAAATCTTAGTGGCTGTCAGTACTGTAAGTTTCACACTCTTTGTCCAGATTGGAGATTTGTTTTTGCCTTGTATCTCAGCATAAGGAGAAAGTCTGTTTAAATGCAAATGCAAACACTTGTGCTCTCCTCTCTGCCCCTGCATCGTTTGCAGACTCATAGGAAGTGGCTGGCTACTTTAGGTGCTGGTTTATGCATTAAAGGGTCTCTGAACACCTTTGATGTCAAGTGAGAGGAAGCTTTATTCTTTTCTTAATTTCAGGCCGGAGTGGCCTTTTGCCCTGAAGTTTGCCCTGAGAGCTCCAGTTTCTATCAGAGGAATGAATCTCTTCCTCCCTGACGTGGTTTCCTTAATCCTTTCAGGGAGAAGGTATGTAGGTGTTACAGCCTGCAGCCTCTCATATAATTAAGTGCAAATTTGATGTCCTAAATTTTCACTCCCTGGATCTCTCACAGGGATTTGAGCACAGAAACCCGTGCTTGTTCATCAGCACTACGCATGAAAGCCAGGAGCAAAACATGCCTGACCGTGAACAGGCTGAAGTACAGGTTGAACAAGGGCTCTCCTTTTCAAATGAATCAGGCTGACTTAAGAGAGTAAAGAAACTGGATGCAGCCATCTGTCCTCATGTGCAAGCTGCGTTTAGTTGGGTGTACCCTGAGACTCAAAAGAAGGGACTATTGTGTGACCTTCCTGTGGGTTTGTTTGACAGGAAAGCCTGACCAAGGGCTTTCTGGCTCCTGGATTTACATTTGGAGCAAGAGACGACTTTCCTTCTGCATGAATCCAGCCTCATCTGTGACCTGTGACAATTTTGTTGCAGTGTTACCTTGAGAAGCAGCTTTTGTCAAGAGAATGAAAGTCTTTCAAGTGTTCAGTGCTCTTGGGTTTTCCTCTCAATATTGTCTTCTGCTCGTGCCGAGCTGTAATTACAGGTTGAAATACTCTTGTTCATCACCAGATGTCTGTGATATATGTCTACTTCTTGCTGAGAAGCAATAGATCAAATTAGTTGTCCCCACCATACTATAACAGAGCAATTCTAAAGAAAAGATTTAACCTGAAAAGGTACACATGTGTAAGTTTTAAGGAGAGTTCCCTAAACTCCAGGACAGACAGTACCCTCAGTTCAGCCACTGCAATCTTCTGTGTGCCAGAGGGCCAGGTACTTCAAACAAGATTTTCCTCCTTAGTGCAAAAAATACCAAGATACAGAATCTCATCTTTTACTTGATCTCCCATTAAAAAAAGAAAAAGTCAAACTCACTTTGTTTTGAATGCAACTGACCTTTGCCATTTTACTGTAAGGTCTCAGCATGTGGCCAAAAGCAGACAGCAGTATGTGCTGGCACCATGTTCTAAGTCTAAAACCAAAGTACCTTGAGGTCTTGAGCCCCCTGTAAAATGTTGAAAATTCCAGATTTCCTCCTCACCTTACCCATCTCTGGTGCCAGCATTCCTAAGGAACCCCAGAAGGCACATGGGTTTGTATGACTTGTTTGAGTGTGTGACAATCTCATGGTATGGCTGAAACTCCCATTCATCATTGGCAACCTGCTGGAACCAAATTTCTGTCCACCCTCAATAAGCCCAGACTGGAACATCCACACATGAGAGTGGGCACTGCCTGCGCCGTGTGCGCCGTGAGGCAATGGTGACTACGTGCAGATGGGTAGGGAATAAGGATGAAAGGGATCTGAGAAGCTGGCCCGTGCTCGTCTCCTCTCTGCAGCAGCTCAGCTAGACATGAATTATTGATAGGAGGCAGCCTGCCCTTCCACGGTGATCCACATCCATCCTCGGTGGCTGTTTCTGGTGGTAACCTGCCCTCTCCGTTTCCTCTTGTTCTGAGCTAAACACCACAGTTCCCATGCAGAGAGGGAAAGGCAGAGAGTATCCTTTATCTTGGCACTGTGCCTCAATCCTTTTGTTCTAAAGGAACTGGTGATCAGCTGTAGAGACTTAGGTTGGGTTTTTTCCCCTCACCTGCAGTGTAATGTCCGACTCGCTAATTCAAGACCTCATTGCTGCACGGCTGGTTCTACCAAACAGGATCACAGTGCCTCTGAAGAAGAACATTAACATTGCCCACCTGAGGTTCCCTGTCCCACATGTGAGTGTTTTGGTTTTTCGGGGTTGGGGTTTTTTTTGGTGTTTCCAGTTCTTTCCACCTGGTTTGTAGGCTTTCTGTGGGTAATGTTTCAGAAATATAATAGCAAATGTTGGATAGTTCAGAATCTGGGGGCTCCCAGCCTCTATGCATAGCATAAAAAGTCTGTCTAGGTGTTGGGCTCATATACCAATTTAAACCTTTAGTCTCATTTGAGAACACCACAGATCTTCAGCAAGTAAACGAGCAATGAGTGTCAGGCTATTTAATTTTTGTAAAGGAGTTGTAAAGGAGTATAAATAAGGAGCTCAGAGGGTGTAATCTCTTAGTTAAAGAAAAAAAACTTAGGAAATCCTCCCACCCCAAATCTCCTAACTGCTTGGCATATCTAGATCTTCAGTCTCCTTCATCTATCAACTACCTAATGCACTGATTAATGAGGTAAATATAGATGAATGCCAAAGAGATGTTCCCTATTGCAAACCTGTATCATCAAATTGAAGTTGAGTGGCCACTCTGCAGTGAGGAACCTGCCAGTGGGTGCTCAGTTCCCCCTTCAGTCAGTGGGAATTGATCTTTAATCTACACTTGATTTGACTGGGGCTGTAGTCCTGCGTGCATATGTATGCTTCTGATTTAAAAATAAATTGCAGAGTATTTCCTCTGCAGTTATCTAGATTGGACTGTGTATCTGTTTAAGGTGGTTTTTTTCCCTCTAGGTAAATGGTTGAAGAAGTGTTTTAATGCAGCTGTCATTGGAAATATGCTGCATCAAAACACGAGTCTTTGCAAACCTGTCACGGTGACTACCCTCGCTGCCTGAAATAACTGGGTTTAGGAGGTGGCATATTGTAATTAGCCAACGATCGCATTTTCATGACCAATTTTGTATCTTATTTTATTCAGGGAGTAATAAGGGTTCATCTGCTAGAAGCTGAAAACCTTGTCCAGAAAGACAGCTTCCTTGGTGCAATCAGGGGGAAGTCTGACCCCTATGCCCTCCTTCGCGTCGGCACGGTGCAGTATCGAAGCAAGACAGTTTCCAGAGATCTCAATCCCATTTGGAACGAGACGTTTGAGGTACTGAATCTTTTGATCTTTCCCTCTGTAGGATGCTCAGCCGTTTACACCCCTGTGCTTGGAGAACCTTCTCTGCACTGGAGCAGGTGGACTTCCTTGGACTGATTGAGGCATTTTTGTCCCTTAAACAAGTTCAAATTTACATTGCAAACTGGAAATGTCATTTGGGTTGATCTGATTTACATATGTGGGTTTTTGGAGGAGGTGCAAAGCACTGCTTTAAATATCAATCAGTGCAGCTGCACTGTGCTCTAGCATTGATTCCTCTCTGCTTATTAGGGATACCAGTTTGAGGGGTTTAGCTTGTAGTTCAAAGCCAAGCAAACTGGTTTGGAATTATTTTCACCTCTAATCGATTGTATTTGTTATGAAGTTACCCACAAACCAGCAGGGAATGTCCTTAGTGTGCTGTACAGCTCTGAAGTGTCATTTTCTTGTCCACAGCCCGAGCCTATGTGATCCAATGTAAAAGCTTTTAATTTTTAATCAACACATTTTTCTCCTCCAGTTTGTTGTTCATGAAGTGCCTGGTCAGGACTTAGAAGTGGACTTGTACGATGAAGATCCAGATAAAGATGACTTTATGGGCAGGTAAACTGGCATTACCCTCGCTCGGGGTCCGGTAACCTCTGCAACAGGACACCCAGGTTATTCATACTGGAAATTTAATATCAAAGGAATCTACATCCTATCTACACCCTTTGTCCAGCCACTGGTACCAGTTATTGGTTCCAAGTGCAGCTAACTTTGACCAAGGAATAAGACGGTCACAGACTCATTCAGGGAATCCTAAGAGGTTGTTAGAGGTGATGGTTATTACACAATTTAAGATTTTAATTTCAATTGTATTTTAGTTGTGGAAGTATTTTGAGAGGGACAGGTCAGCAGTGTGTGTTCCAGCCCCCACACACCTGGGTAACGTGTGGAAGTTGTTCAGAACAGGTGTGAGCGTGGGCTTTTCTGGTGGTGGGTTCTTCTCCCCACCCCTGCTATATGCTGAAATGCACACTGACAAGTTTGCTTTTTGTCTTTCAGCTTGCTTATAAGCCTAGTGGATGTAATGAATGACAGAGCTGTTGATGAGGTAAAGATCCCAGCTTGCTTCTAAATGTGGTTGGTGGCATTTCCTTACACGTACTCATCGGTGCCCTCCCTCCACTACTACAATGTTTCCGTGTGCTTAAAGCTCCCTTGCACACTTGTGCTGTGGTACTTGCACAGAAAGAAAATACCTTTGCTCAGAGAAACCTAAAGTAGCATTAGAGTAATATTTACAGTCAAGCTGGCAACCTCAGACAGCCCTGAGGTTACACTGAGCCAGCAGTGGGATAACGTTTGGTATGCACAGGGCAGAAGATACCAACATGAGGCTTGTCCAAGGCTACAGATAAAGTTTGGCAGAACAATGATCAGATCTCATTGTGGTTCATCCTTTAACCCAGCACTCTGCAGTCCTTACCAGGTTGCTGGTCTTGTGCTGCTGCAGGTTGGGAATAACTGTGTGCTTTGCATGTCTATGGGTGTCTTGTTTTGGATTGTTCTGGCCTGTGTTTCTAAGTAGATGGCTGTGCTACAACCTAAGTGTTAAAAATACATGCTGAGGTGCTCAATGTGCAGTTCACATTGTCCATTGCACATAAGTCTCAGGCTGCAACATATACAGAAAATTATTCTGCCTCACAGGTCTCTCCTCACTCTTTGTTCTCTCCATTTAGTGGTTTCCCTTAAGTAAGACAACAAGTGGACACTTGCATTTAAAGCTGGAGTGGCTTTCACTAGTCAATGACCAAGAAAATCTTCATGAGGTGAGTGTACTTGCTTAAGGGACTCAGATACTCTGATCCCTGTCCAGCGATCAACAAAGGAGCGTGTAAAATTCGGAACCCCAGGCAAGCTCATGGGAGTTTGTTTTGGTTTTGGGTTTTCTTTTGTGTCTGATGAAGTTTGGGTGTCATTTCCTCCACTGCCTCTCCTGAAGAGGAAGGGTGTTTGCCTGCCCCAGGTCCCCTGGTAATTCAGCAGTAACTCAAATCTGGCAGCTCTTTTTGCTTGAATTAGCAGAATTTCATTTGACTCACTGCACAGTGGTGCCTCACAGTTCTCTCCTTAGATAATTTTTCCCTTCCCTCTTCATCTAGGGTCTGTGTAGGACCCCTGTCTGTAACCCCTATCAGTCATAAAGAATTACCCAGCGCTGGTGCTCGGTAGGGCTGCAGTTCCCAATGGTGTCTTACCTTTCCAGCAGAATTGTTTGGATGAAGCTCATCTCCTAGGGATGCTGGTTCCTCATAAGCAAAAGCATTTGAGTTCCACTGAAGCGAATAAAATTTGTCTCTGGGCTTTGTTCTGCTGATACGGGATCACTGATGTTGGTGTATGTGTTTGAGCATGCTTTTAGATATCTTGCTGCACTGGGGAATCCCACCAGTTCTGCACTGGAGAGATTGGAGAGCATTAAGGCCAGTGTGGGACACAGGGAAATGGCCAGGCTCTTTTCAGTGGTCTGTGGGGACAGGACAAGGGGCAATGGCTGCAAGTTGGAGCACAGGAAGTTCCGCACCAACATGGGGAAGAACTTTTACCCAGTGAGGGTGAGGGAGCCCTGGGACAGGCTGCCCAGGGGGTGTGGAGTCTCCTTCTCTGGAGAGATTCAAGACCCACCGACCTGTGTGACCTGTCCTAGGGAACCTGCTTTGGCAGGGGGGTTAGACCCAATGATCTCTGGAGGGCCTTTCCAACCCCCACTGCGCTGTGAGTCTGTGAATGGAAAAGACTGACATATCTTCTAGTCTGCTTAAAACTGTGGTGCTGTCTTGGCTTGTGCTCCTCTAAATTGCAGGTTGTAGGAGAAAGGTGAAGAGCTGCTTAGCTTTCAGAAACTGCCCTTTGAATTTGTGTTGTACTTTCTGTTGTCCTTGGTGGGTGATCATGGGTACCTCATGTTTTGTTTTATCTTCCCTGGCCTCTGCAGGACAAGAAGGGTCTGTCTACAGCTATTCTGATAGTCTACTTGGACAGCGCCTTCAACCTTCCTGTGAGTACAGACAGCGTGCAGGCAGCCTTCACTCCTCACCTCCCAACCCCCTCCCCCCCCCCCCCTTTTTTTTTTTAATAAAGCCTGCAAATTAATTGTTTTTAACTACTCTCTTACCAATTCAGAAAAACCACTTTGAGTATTCGAATGGTGAATGTGGGGCAAAGAAGATCAAAAATAACAAATACCTCAAGGTAAAAATTATATTCTTCTCCCATACTTGCAAAACATCGTTCAGGATTATGTGGTATCATAGCAACTGAAACTAGCTGTCCTTAAAAAGAAATAATCTCTTCACTGTCAGAATCTAAGTGACCAGGGGTTCAAAATAGTCACTGACAAGCCCATCCCCTCCTGCCCTGGTGAAAGTCTAGGAGGTCCAAGAGGGAATGCAGCATGGAAATATTTGATTGTGTGTGTGGTTGTCTTTATTTTTGTTTCATACTTTGGACAGAGAGCTTCCAGACCTGGGATTGAGTCATGTCATCCTTTCTGCTGCTTCAGGGGTTCTTTCCATGCTGAGCTGTTGTAGCTTGAACTCCTGCATTGGGATGGGAAGAATATGCTTGTTTGGACCTTTCTGTCCATTGGAGACCTGACCACTAGATTCCTTCCCCCTCTGTCATCCATGCCTCCACTCTCTTTGCTTCTGTTTACTTTTTCCCCCACAAAATACTGCATTCTGCTCCTGTGATGTAAATGGTGGGTATAGGGAAGCTTGTTTCCCTCCCTTTTTTTCTTGAACAAGTTACAGACAACCACAGCTCTGAGCAAGGGGTAAAGCTTCCCATTCTCTCTGACTAGCTCCCCTCCAAAACACAGCCTTTACAATTTATGAGAGCTATCAGCACTGTGATGCCCATCACATTCAAAAACCCTTAATTCCAGATGTGTCTGTGTACAATGGTGTGCCAAGAGCAGATTCTCAGTCTCAACTTCTACAGCATTAGTGCAGAGAAGCACGGTGCCAGAGGCTTGTTAATTGCTTCTGGAAAGGAGAAGATGTTACTTGAGGCCAAAGACTTGCTTCCAGCTGCTTTACAGCAAGACATGAGACTTGGAGCGCAGTTCTGGGAGTCCACTCTCAGGGTGATGAGGCCCTGGCACAGGCTGCCCAGAGAAGCTGTGGCTGCCCCCTCCCCAGCAGTGTTCAAGGCCAGGTTGGATGGGGCTTTGGGAAGCCCGGGCTAGTTCAGAGTATCCCTGCCCATGGTTTGGAGCTGGATGATCTTTGAGGTCCCTTCCAACCCAAACTGTTCTATGGTTCTATGAAAACTTTATTTTAAATGTGCATTCTTGGTGGTAGACTGTGCTTTCTGGTGTGCTGCACTCTTCAGACATCCTGCATCTGAAAACTTGTCAGGTTTCCAGCAATTTATATCACCTAAGAGTAGTGATTGGATACTGCTCTCTGTAAACCAGAACTTTGTCTATTTTTTTTTCTGCTTTCTTTTTTTGTGTGTGTATGTGTGTATGCAATGGCAGAAGATGGAACGAGAACCTTCCTCCTTTGTCCTGCTCACTGTAGGAAACAAGACTCAGAAAAGCAAGGTGAGACTGTTTGACTCTTCTCCTTTCCTTAAATATTTTCTCTTTTATGGGTGAGTATCTCCTAGTAGTCCTTAGGAAGAGTAGGGATAATGAAGCTGAAGAGTTGTAGCTGCAGTGATAGCTGCAGAGGCTTTAGGTGGGGGCCAGCCAGCATGTGGACAACTGTGTCACTGAGTTGCACTTGATTAGCTGGTGCCTAATTGCTGTACAGATGTGTGGTTTTGTTCTTGAGGTCATGTTGGCCAGGATACCCACGTTCTGTGAGGGTTGAAGAGGAAAGAATGATAGGACTCCATCTCATGCTTTCTCAGGGCAGCGTCATTTACATCAAACTGGCACTTGTTCCCTCATCAGAGTATCCTGGTTCCTGTGTTTCACAGACTTACTGAATCTTCTCTACCTTGACAAGATGTATCTGGGTCTCTTCCACTCCACTTTCAGTTCCTGTTTCATTATTTGATCTTTATTTTGCCTGATGAGTATAGGCAACAGCTGCCTCCTGCCCTCCCAGCAGCTGCTGTGGCTATTGCCCCCCAGCTGGCTGTGGATGAAGGTGGCCTGATATTCTTTCGGCCACACAACAAATAGGAATTAATCCTGGGGGCTACAGACCAGCATACGGGGCCAGCACCTAGTTCCTTTGTTTCTTCCACCTGCCCCACCCAGAAATTGGGTTCTGTTTGCATTTTTTTTTTACCTTTTATGGCTTCCCCTTTTCCTCACCACATCACCTGCCTCTCCCAAGCTAGGTCCAGCTCCCAGCTTTCCCCTGCTCCTTTCCCCTTGCTGCCAGCACTCATGGTGTACGGAGCAGCCTCCACCACAACCCCCGTGGATGCTTTCTGAGCAATTTCATCCTCAAAGCAGATGGTACTGAAGCTGTGCCCTCCTACCCTTCCCACGAGCTCCACACCCATCAAACTGCCCCTCTATAGCTTTTCTACCCATCCCCACTGCAGCTGTGGGAGCTGGCTGTGGGTGCCTGCGGGTTGGAAGCAGTGCTCTGGCCCTCCCTGGGTGGTGGGGAGGGAGGAAGGGAGGGAGGGGTGCCTTGCTGCTGGTCCAAGCCAAGTGCAGCTCACCAGACTTGTTCTTCAGCATTTCCACATCCCACAGAATGTGTTGTGGCTTTGCCAGAGACCTTGCTTCTGCTCACTTCTGTCCTGGAAGTTTCACTCTCTCCATACAGTCGGGGTGTAGCATCACTGAATAAATCAAGGGGGTCACTGTGACCCTCTCTGGTGGTCAGTGACAGGATACTCTTTGCTGTTACAGAACGAGCTAATGAATATGCCATGATCTTCTTGTTGCAGACCTGCAATTTCAGCAAAGATCCCACGTGGGGCCAAGCTTTCACCTTCTTTGTCCACAGTGCTCAATCCCAGTCACTCCATGTTGAGGTGAGAGAAAAGCCTTTCCTTTGGAACAAGTGTATGTCTGTAGGAAGAAACCTCTTTCATGGCTGATGTGATTTCAGCACTGGTTGCTTCTGTGTGCTTGGAGTGGGGTCCTCCTCCTTAAAAGGTGGATGAAGCACGTGTTGTTGCACAGTTGAGTCTCTGTTAGGTGATGCTGGTACCTGCCTTTGTTGTAGGACTGTGTAATGCCTAATACTGAGCTTAAAATGTGGGATGTTTCTAGCTGTGAAATACCAAGGAGGTTTTAGACAGTTCTGTGTGCAGTAAAGCCATGAATATTTTGCTGCCAGAAATCACAACCTTCATAATTCTCAAGCAGAGGCCTTTCCCTTCACCTCAGTATCTCGCTGATGATGCAGCCCTGTGTCTCAGTGGCGTACATTGCAGTCACAGACAGTTCTTCAGCTGTTTCCTGGGCTACAGAAGTGGATTTGAACTTGAAAGGCTTATCGAGGCTAAATAGGCTGAACAGCCTATTACCTAAGAAACTTGTAAAGGTGTAGACCAGTTGTCACCCCAGCTGCCTGGGACATTTTCCCCAAAGCCAGTAAGGAAAGTCAAGTAAATCCCAGGGCCCAGTTTTATGGCTAAGGCTGTTCCTTCTCTGCGTAATTAGAGATGGGATTTCTCCTGCAAACATACGGATTTGTTACACTCTGGCAGCACCCATTTGGAAGTGACGCTACTTGATAGTACATCCAGAAGTAAATAATCTAATTTTGGTGTCTGTCTGAAACTCCTCTCTGCTCTCCTGTTCCCACTGGTATGCTTTCCAGCTTCCCATCTAATAAAAACCTTTTCTGCCTCCCTCTTCCCACCCTCCCTCCCCCCAGATAAAAGACAAGGATCGGGATAGTGCCCTGGGAACATCAGTGGTCTGTCTCTCCCACTTACTGAAGGACCCGGACATGACTCTGGATCAGAGATTTCAGCTGGATCATTCCAGTTCAGACAGCTTCATTAAGATGAAACTTGTCCTGCGGGTAAGCTGTTCTTTGCCATCTTCACTCAGCTTCCCCAGCAGAAGCATCCAGTTCTTACTGGGCAAAAGAGATGGGAGGTGTGTGTGGAGAAAGGCAGCTTTGCTTCAGATGAGTAGGAAGTAGAAGTGTAATAAGGTCTTTAAGTGCAATTAAGAGCAGGTGGTGGAGCTGAGAGGTATCCCTGGGGCTTCCCAAAGCTTAGTGCAGTGCCATTGCTGGGAATCTTCTCATGACAATAAAGAGTTGGACTGAGAAGATCTAAGCTGGGGAAATCCAAGCTGCTACACAGTAAGAAAGGCTGATGCTTATGAATTGTTTTCTCATGGATCAGGGTTTAGACACTGTTCAAAACACACCCAGAAGGACAAGAGAAGCGAGCACCACAGCTAATCCCACAGGCGCCTCTCACCTCTAAGGGCAGATTTCTGCTGTTGGAGTTTTGTGGTGAGAGTCCCCTCAGTGGTGCCAGTGTTAACCCCAGTGCTTGGGAAGCAGCGCTCATCTCTCTCTCCCTTGTCATTTTTAGGCTTTGAATGTTGAAGAACCTGATCCACAAAGAGTCAAGGCTGGTGTCAGTGCCTCGAAGCAAGGTCCTGTGCGTGTCGTGGAGAAGGGTGGAAACCAGCAAAAGTTTGGCTCCCCACCAAACCCAGACGTCTCAAAAGTACCTCATGTGAGCAAAGACTCTGCAGCGCTTGAATCCCTGCTGAGAAAGGACAGCAGAGACAACCTGGACACAAATGACAGCTCAGCAGCACCTGTACCAAGTGAAACTGTTGCTGGCCTTAATGAGGCAGAGCATGAGCAAAATCCAGAGCATCGCCCGTCATCAGCGTTGCATACCAGAGCTGCAGTAGTGCCCACATTGCCAGTGGTGCAGGAACTGAGGCTTGCACCCAGCATCACATCACTGGGTTCTCTGCCTTCTTCTTGCTTTGAATTAAGTAGCAGTAATCTGGACCTTCATAAGTAGGTGGCTCTTCCAGCTGAATTGCTCTTCTCTTGGGAAGGTTTAGCTTTTGTAGATCGCTGTTGCATGCAGTTGAATTCAAGGCTGCTAAGTCATTTGGAGTTTTGGGTCTCAAACCACCGTATGTAGAATTGGCTGAAGTATTCCAGTCAACAGTACAGTAAATGAGAGAGTCACTGTCAGATCAGGTGCAAAGTGAAAGCGTTTCCTTAGGCTCTTCTAAGAGGTGCTCCACGTCTTGGCTTGATGTTGTTTAGGAGCCTCTCACACAGAATATCCTGGGACCCGTGACACTCCTGATGTTAGCAGTAGGGTGTTTAAACTCTGAATGTCCCACTCCTGTAACAGCATAACCCCCTGATAAGTGTATCTGGCTGCTTAAAGCTTTGGATGCTGTGTTTCATCCAACACATTTCAGGACTGATAATGCTGTGAACAGTTTTTGTGGGTAGGTGTGCTTGTGTGTGTGTCCTTCCCACAGCACGACGTGGGAGGCTGCAGGCTATGTGCTCTGTCAAGGAGGATGGAGAGCCGGATCTGCTCTCCTGGGGCACAGAATGGTGCACGTAGAATCCTTCCTGTACTGAAGGTCCATCTTCTGATGGGAGCACACAAACAGGAGGGGAATCAACTTTTTAAAAGGGTAGAAAATGGCAGGACAAGGGGGAATGGACTAAAGCTAAAGGAAGGAAGGTTCAGATTAGATATTAGGGGGAAGTTTTTCACAGAGAGAGTAGTGAGGTGCTGGAACGGGCTGCCCAGAGAGGTGGTGGATGCCCTGTCCCTGGAGGTGTTCAAGGCCAGGTTGGATGGGGCCCTAGGCAACCTTGTGTAGATCCGGCCTGAGGTTGGTGTCCCTGCCTGTGGCAAGGGGGTTGGAGCTCTATGATCCTTGGGGTCCCTTCCAACCCATGCCATTCTGTGATTCTGTGACTCAGGTGATGATGTCTGATGCTCAGGAGATGATGTCTGTCATGAGGGCATCAACCTGAATGTCAAACCCAGCTCCAGCTGTTCAGTCTGGTGCTTCTGGCTGGGCAAATTCTCTAGCTCTGCCCAGGTCCTCATTCAAACCATTCTAAGCTGTTTTTAAGCAATGCTTTGGATTCAGAACCACTTTTGCATCTTGTTCTGCAAGGTCCCATTTAGCATAGGCAGACATCCTTGAAGGAGCTGTGTAACCCACTAACCCGCTCCACCTACAGCAGGGCACTTGGGTGCATTTTTGCCCACGGATGCTGTGGGACTGAAGTGGGGTCCCTGTCCAGAGGGCCGGCTGGGCAGTACCGGCACTCATGGGAGCGTTGCTCCTGGGGAGCTTCTCTGATCCAGCTGCTTTCTAGTTTGCACACCTTAGAGTGCCAGGAACAGGAGTAATGCCTTGAAAGTTGGTTTTACTTGGAAACAACATCTCCAGGTTCTGAAACTGGCGTCCTGTTTTGTGCTGTGGGGTCTGTGTGTGGTCTGTTAGACAGCTGTGTTTAACAGCTTTGACTGTGTAACTGTCTTGCAGTGGGACCGAAATGCCTCTGGGAGAGATTCAGCTCACGGTGCGGTACGCTTCCGTACGGCAGAGCCTCGTCGTGCTGGTGAACGGCTGCAGGTGAGGCTGACGTTTGCTTGCATCTTGCTGTGAAGGGGAGACTGAGAGGGGATCTGATTAATGCTTATAAATACCTGGAGGGTGAGTGTCCAGAGGATGGGGCCAGACTGTCTTTGGTGGTGCCTAGTGACAGGACAAGGGGCACTGGACACAAACCGGAACACAGGAAGTTCTGCCTTAATCTGAGGAAAAACTTTTTCACAGTGAGGGTGACAGCCCTGGGACAGGCTGCCCAGAGAGGGTGTGGAGTCTCCTTCTCTGGAGAGATTCAAGACCCGTCTGGACACAATCCTGTGCAACATGCTCTGGGTGATCCTGCTCTAGCAGGGGGTGGGACTGGAGGGTCTCCAGAGGTCCCTTCAAACCTCAACCATTCTGGCATTCTGGGCCTCTGTGGAAGGGGAAGAGCACTCTGAGCTTGTGTCATTGAGTCGAGCTGGAGCAGGCCCATGTGCAGCGAAAGCTGCCCAGCCAAGATGCCATAGCGTTGGCCGCCTTCGACCTGGGCAGCCCGACTGAACCCAGGTCGGTGGGACAGTGGCACATCTGTGAGAGTGGCCAGCAAGCCATGCTCTCTGCAGTGGAGGTACTGTGTCAGAACTTCTGAACAGCATCGACAACTGATGTGTGTCTTGGGATGTTGCAATGGGCGTCATGGCAAGCAATGACACCTGTGACTGAATTTGTCAGTTTTAATTCAGGAACCCCAATAAGTGGCCACACAGTACTGAAAATTTTGTTTAACTTTACATCCTTAAAGTTATTTGTTTGCATTGCATCTCCCAAGAAAAATGTTTTTGGCCCGTGATCCCATGAAGGGTTGGTCTGATCTTGAGAGGCAAGGTGTTAAAGCACACAGCAGGAGAACCTGCCTTGCTTGTCAACGCTGTATTTCTTTTAACAGAAACTTAGTTCCCTCTTCCAATCGTGGAGTGGATCCATATGTCCGTATCTACCTGCTTCCAGATAGAAGATGGGCAAGCAGGAAGAAGACATCTGTTAAGAAAAAAACTCTGAATCCCCAATACGATGAGAAGTAAGAAAATGTTAAGGATGATTGTTGCTGAAATAGTTACCATCTCTGTGTAATGACAGGCTTACACAGGGTGTGCTCCTGTTGGCCTGAGGGGTTGTCTCCTGTGAATGTTTGCAGGTATTCTGAAAGAAAAAAAAAAATGAAAACAGCACTTGGGACTGTGATTTGCAAGTCCTTAGGGTTGGCCTTTCTCTACCTACTTCTGTGTGCTTCTTTGTCTGATGCTTTCTGACACCTTTCCAGAAGTCCAAGGCAGAAACATAGAGCCTTCTGAGACTGGAGCATTCTTGGGGGAGAGGGGTGAATGTTGCCCTTGAGACCTGGTGGGAGCAGGGTAAGATGCTCCCACCCCTTTGCTGACTGTTGGCACATCCACAGCTTTGCCAGGGAAATGGGCTGTGTGTAAAACCGCAGGAATGCTTAGCCACAGAGCTCCCTTGAGAGCTGGTTTTAACCCTGTGTGTATAGTACAGGCAGATACAGGAATATTGGGTGAGTTGGGTGACTCGTCCCATGCTGGGTCCTTTCTGTGCATGTCAGCGTAGGTCAGAAACAGAGAGAAAAAGGCTTTCAAATATTTCATCTTAACACTCAAAGCACTACAGCTGCAGCCGTTGTTTCTCCCTGTTCTCACGTTCTCTGCTGATGTAGTGCCAGCGCAGCTGTTGGGAACAGCATCTCTTTTTCCATTGACGCCTCCTGCACATCCTCAATTAAGTGCAATAGGTTGAGCAATACTCAGGTCCAAAACACCTTACCAGTTTTACTGCTCTGACTTGAGGACAAGCTATTTGGATGGGTAGAACTCAAGTGATTTAGGTGGACAAAACTCACCTGACAACAGGTGAGGAGTGCCAGAGGCTTGAGTCAGCGCCATTAAGAATTTAATTGCCACGGGTTTCAACCTTTGTCTTCCCTTAATGTGGTATAAGCCAACTTTGTAAACTTGAGGGGTGGCTCAGCTATTTCCTCTGAGTAATACAGCTCGCATGGAAAACACGCCGACCTTCCGTGAAGGGGGAAAATGAGGGTGGATAGCATTTCATCATGGGCGCGTGTTTTCCTCCTTCCCCCTGGCATGGTGAGCAGCCTGAGCAAGTGTCACAGTCTTTCACCAGGCCTGGAAGAAGTTTCTTACAATGTGAGTAAGTGCTACCTATGGGATTGCCTTTTCAGTGTTGTCTGTCTCTGTTGAAGCCCTGGCTGCTGGTGCTGTGCTCTGTCGCTCTGTTCTGGCCACTGATGCTTTACAGGGTTTTAGTGTTTGACTTCAGTCTCTCCTTTCAAAACTTCACTTTGTTAGGTTTGAATTTTTTGAATCTTTGGAAGATGTCAAGAAAAGGACGCTGGATATCGCAGTGAAGAACAGCCGGCCATTCATTTCACAGGAACGGAAGGAGCTGGGCAAAGTAAGTGTAGGGAAGCTGGTTTAATAGAGCTGAGCAGCCCGAGTGATCGCTGCAGGCCTGAAATGTGGTTCTAGTAACTGTCAGTAATAGCACTGGCAATCTGGAAACAGCTCTTTCTGCCAGATTTTCCCCTGAAACCAGGCTCTGTCTGAGTGGAAGCTGGCGTGGTCTCATGTGATTCACGCGTCGTGCTGCTTCACTTCAGAAGGGTGCTCCTGACATAAACACCTGTGCCAAATGGCTCTGGTAGTGCAAACACGGCCTGTGACTAACCCCAGAACTTGACAATGGTGTTTTTAAGCTTTTGATTCTGTGAAAAGTGATAACTTTCCAAGCAGTGCTGCTGGGAAGGCGAGCAGGGGGCTGAGGTCTGATGCTGGGAGCGCAGGGAAGTGGGGCTGACTCGGGAGGAGCGCTGGCTCAGCTAATCCGTTTGTAGGCTGAATCACACAGAAAGAAATTAAATCCGCTTTTTACAGGTGCGGATTGACTTGTCACAAGAGGACTTAATAAAAGGGTTTGCACAGTGGTAAGTTCTCATCTCCATACTTCCCAACCCTGCTAGTTGCTTCGTTGGGAGTTTGTGGGGCTATTGTTGGAGTCCGAGCTACGAGGGTATTTCACCTGCAAATGCAGGACTAACTTGAGCTAATTGGGTAGTTTTTGCTGACTTGTATGTTAATCCAGTTGCTAATGCAACACCTGCCCCATGAGACACTTAGTAAGAGGCTTGAATGTCAATTATAGTCTTCAGCATATCTTGAAGTTACCATAAAAGCCACTGGGACATATAAGTAAAAGAATTACGTTTATTAAAGTAATCTTGCAACAAATTTTAACTTGGATACAGGTCTTAAAAAAATTAATTATTTGATCATATATATATATATGTATGTATATAAAGGATAAAACTTTAACTACAAAGAATTTATAGAAACTATTCTAGTAACCCACTTGCAGTTTTGCTTGTATGTTCATTGTGGTTCAGACTTAAGGGTTAAGCATTGGTCTGAGGCAAAGCTTAAGAACCAGGATGGGGTTACTTTGTTCTCTTCTATGTCTGTAGCTAATGGCAGTAGTTCTTTCTCCTCCAATGGAGCCCAAGGAATGCAGTGTGGGTAGTCTGGGACTTCACCACCCAGGGGTGGCCAGCAGGAAGGAAAACCCACTTCCCCTGACCCAGCTGGCCTCCATGTCCTAGGTAGGCTTGGGGCAATTAGAGGAGTAGGAGAGAAGTGACGCATCTAAAGTTGCTGGTAAAGAGCTGACGCTTGAGGCCATCCCTGAAGCTGCTTTTGCCATGGCTAAGGAAGCACAGGGCAAAAAGCAGCCCAAGTTCTCTCTCCTGTGCTAGTTAAAGCTTGAAAGAAAGTCTTATACTGCTGTAATTACTGTGTCTGTCTTGCAGGTATGAGCTGACAAGGAGTAGACGCAAGAAAATGTGATTTCTTCTTGTGTATATAAGTTCCTACCCTTTCCACTTTATACGGATGTACATATTTCTTGCAAAGTGTTTTGAACAGCCCCTGCAAATTTGAAGCAGTCTCCAGCTCAGGACGTGTAATTTTAATGATCCTACTTGGAGATTAGTTCCCACTGAAGTAAGAAAATAAACAAGCCAACCCAATCCCACACTGGGTATAACTTGACCCTAAATAAGAAGCCTTTTACTTCTGCTGGTTTGGGCACCTCTCCCCCAAAGAACCCTTGAGCATGACTACGCTGAAGGCAGTCTTGGACCTGGAGATGTTTTTGACTGTCAGCTGAGTGTCATTACTTTGCTCAGCTGTTTCACTGCCCCAGCACCCTGTTCATGTTGTTTTAACATGAAATCACTGTACTTTCTTAAAAGAACATATTTTTAAGAACTCGTTGAAAGAAACTGTTTAAGACTTTACTTGCAATGGGGTTATGAGCAACTGAGAAATTAATATTCAGCTGTTCAAAAGTATCTTAGCAGATTGTGGCTGCAGGTATGTAGATAATGAGCTTCCCAAAGCAGGGAGAGTTTACCAAGACATGATTATGGTTTTAGTTTGTGATGCCTTAAAGTGTTTTGTTCTTTGTTACAGTACATTTCAGAGTCCTGTAAACCTCCATAGTAAAGCATTCTGCCTGAGGAACAGCAGAGTTTTGTAAACTAAGCTTTATTAATACTAGAGCAAAATATACCAAAGTATTTTTGGAAGCTTGGTGTGCTTGTTTCTGTACAATAAACTTCTGTCTTGCCTAAGAAACTTGCTCTATGCCTTTCTAAAACTGACTTCTGAAATATGACCATGGTAACTTCATGTCTGTGCTAGGCAGGGACCCAGACACTGACACCTGAAGCAAGCTTCAAATCTTTTTGGCATAGATGCCGTTAGTCTGGTCTGTCTATCCATAACCATGAACCAAGCTGAGCTGAAGCCGAAAGCGGCATTTTAAAATAGGATCTCCTGAAAAGCAAGGTAGGCAAGTGGTGAAAGCGGGGTGGCAGAGGCAGGTGGACTATCTTCATCCTCTACCTACTGCGACCACTGCCCAGCATTCAATGCATGCAGTGGTCAGAGCATGCCTGCTTGGGGGCTGCATTCAGTTCTCTCTCAGGGATGGAGTAGACCAATAGTTGAATTTAAGAAAAACTTACCATGACACAAGGATTAGGAAAAATGAAAAAATGAAGCTGTTTTTATTTATGTCAAAAAAAAAAAAAAAGTTGAAACCTTTGATGAGGGTAACGGGTTAGAGGTAGCTGTAATGTCATACACATCAACAGGTACATCCACAGGTGAGAGAGCCTAGTGGTTTCTAGCAAGATTTAACTCTTAACGAGCTACCAACTTCAGATTTCGCACAGTAGGTACAATGTCATCCAGGTTACTGATCTCTGAAACAGAACAAAAAGCAAGAAGGGTAAGGCCCATGTACCTCAAACATCTTCAAGTTCAGCCAAAATTCCACGTTAGAAATACAGCAGTGAATGAAATAAGATGAACAGAGGGTTTTCCAAAAGCATTAAAATGTGTGAGGAGGGGTTTTTTTTTTAGGAGTAATGTGATTGAATGTATGTGAGATAAAGCATTTTGGTTGCTTCCTGTGGAAAGATGGAGAGCAAGGCAAAAGTTAGCACCTTCCCTCCCAACCTTCCTTGTGTCTTATCACAGCAGGAGCAAACAAAACATGTGTTAGCCATTAAAGGTTTAGGAGGAAGCACTGGTATGAAGATAATTATAACTGTTGCAACCATTACTCACCTAGAAGGCAGAGTAAATCTTGAATGAGAGCCTGAAAGGGTGGAAAGAAGCACTCGTGTTCTTCCAGCTTATTGATTATACTGAAACATGCAAGTGAGACTGTCAGATAAAAGGTGCAAGGGTAGTTTCAGTTCATCTCCACAACTGTTTTGCCATCATACGACATGAATTTCTGAAAGCACGTTTTATACTTTGCCATGTATAAAACCATCCACACCAATACTGTGTTCTCTGGTTCTGAAACCTGCAGCCACAAGTGTGAGCTGTCAAAAAGAGGTTCCCTGCTCTCACCAGTCAGCCTTTCTTTCCTCCTTACGTGGCACCAGGCACTTTTTTGGAGTGGACCATCAGTCTGTATGCTAAATGTACCGCCTGGGGTGGGTGGCTGATATACCTGCCTCCAAGGTGGAGCAAGGAACGTTTTATGAGCAGCTATTCTCCAGTTAAAACTGAGGAGTGCAGAAAGGCTGAGGGAGTCAGCATGTAGCACGAACTCGGCGCGTGGCAGACCTGCTGCCTGCCATGATTAGTTTTTAGGCTGTCTGCAAAGCCCTTGCTGAATGGGAGTTCTCACAGTCTGCTTACCAAAAAGAAGTCTGTTCTCACCTGTTGAAGATGGAACGAGGTTTGTCCAGTTCCCAAAGTGTTTGTAGGCAGCTTGAGGCATACGTTCTCTTAGCAACTAATACATTTCATTATCAGGGGTGAAACTTTGCAACACTTTCCTCCTGCCCGCCCACAGGCAGCACTGGCTTTGTCACGTTATGAAACACACATCCTGTTGAGGTTTATTTGATCACCTCATCCATGCAGACCAACAAGGTGTTTTGGAACCTTCTGGCCTTAATTTTTCTCCCTGCCAACTTTATTCTTTTCAAAGCACTCAGGAGTACTAACCCCTTTATTGTCACAGTTCACTAGCTTTGCAACAAATTATTCAGGTTTCTCTCAGCATCAGCTCTAGCCAGTTCTCCCCATTATTAAATTTGATGTTTGAAGAACAGCCACCAATGAACAGCCCCACATACCTGTGGATGTCCTGGGTCCCCAGAAGTTGCTGTACCTGCTTGGTCACATTGTCATTAATTATGTCACACAGTTTCCCAACAGTATCCACTACCACAGTGGGTGGGGCTGAACTGTCTGTGGAAAAACAAAACACTTCATGTTTCTTATAACAGTATTAGCAGGGAAGTATTTTAGATAGTCCAATTCTTGCAGGTGCCCAGATTTTGTTTGGGTTTTCACACATTTAGGCATACAAGTTCCATCATTCACAGAAAACAGGGAGCCTGTGGCAAGAAACAAACTAATGTTAGCCAGAAACTAAGCGTTTTGCAACTAAAAAATCTTGTCAGAGCTCTGTGATTTCACAGCAGATTGGGTACTGAAGTGCACCCTACAATCTCAGTGGAAATTAGCCAGCTGAAACTACAGATACAGGGAGAGGGTTATTCATTAGGTTCCTGTAACACAGCAGAAGCACAGCATTTGCTCGGCTAACAAGGAACCTGCTCAATAAATCCTTTGCCAACAGCCAGAACTTGTCCTGATATTGGATGCCACCCACTTTGACTGCTGTGACTGAAGGTAACAGGCTCCTTGTCCTTTTCTGCCCCAATTTCAGAAGAACAAGGCTTGGAGAAGGCATCCTCTGAGCTCAACTGGTTTGTGATTATTAGGGAGACACGAGATTTCCTTGTATCCCATGCTGGCTGCGGTATGAAGGCTGCTCCCCTCCTTAAATGAGGCTCAGAAGGCCTTAGCCATCCTGGAGCCTTCTCAGGCTGTACACCCTACTAACCCTTCAAACCCATAATCAGTTTCTACTTCCACTCTTCTCCAGAAGTACAAACCAGAGCAGAAGGGGTTCTGGGAAGTAACTAAGTGCACCTCAGTACTAGCAGTTTGGTTTCAGCATTCAATAACAACTCTCTATTTTTAAGGTTAGTAGCATTAAGACAGAAGTCTCTGAGGACCGTACATAATCACACTTGAATGAATTACTGAGTAGAAATCTACAGCAAAGATTATTATATTTTTTTAAACTCATCTTTTAAGTAGAGAATGAAATATGGTCAAGAAAAACTATGAAGCCAGCTCACAGGAAACAAAGTGTTGTGAAAAAAATAATTTAAAAATTCAATTTCATTTGTTGTTCCTTTCTTGACCCTCCTGGATATTCCTCAGCAAGTGCTAACAGCTTACAAACAACAGGGTTTTGCTATTTAAACTCCTAATTCACAGCAACATAGCTTTTTAACTCCCCAGGGAAGAATATACTTAGTTCACTCATCTCTCAGCAGCTCAACAGATTTCTTCTTCCTTTGGAAATGGTCTGAGCAAATGCTAGGTGTTAAGTTTTTACCCAGTTCCAGGAGCTCGTGGAGACTTCTCATAGCATTGGTCATTTCCCCAAGTTTAGTGTAAACTTCATTCATTCGTGGATAAACACCATTCAGAGAGTTCACATCAAATAACTTCTGGAAGTGAGAGACTATTGCAAACAGGGTTGGTAAGGATGGTGCCTGGCTGTTCTGTGGCAAGCAGAAAGAGTAACTCGTCACCAAGTATTGCTTAACAAGGCAAAGATCCTTTTAAACCGTGAAATATGCTTAAGATTAATCTATGAAGAAAAACAGGTGTGACATCCCTTACAAAATCACAGCATTTCAAATACTCTTAAATCTGAAGACATTTTAAAGAGAGTTTTCAGACACGACTATCCAGCAAACCAAAAATACTCTTTTGAAAGCTTTCTTCACTGTTGCTTAGTAATGCTGACTGAGAAACAGGCAGAAGAGGATAATACCAGAGACTACAGGGCAATGCAAATCCATTGCTGGCCAGATGACTTTGATTAAAGCAGTCTTCCCCAACGTGAATTTATCCCTTATGTTAAAATAGTCTTTGAGTACTAAATGTCTTCAAACAACTTATTTCATAAACCCCACAAGGCTTTCACATGCACAAATCTAATCACTGTGTGAAGTATGCGTTTCAGAATCCCACAGTAACTAATTAGAAACCCCTGGTAAGAATTACCTTTTCCTTATTTTCTATTTCTTCTAAAATTGCATCTACTATGAACTGGAGGTCTTCAACTCGTATGGGTTCTCCATTGTCCTGTGGATCTACAGTGTGCCAGGGCACCAATTCCAGACAGAGTTTTCTCAAGGACCTATGTAAATCCTTTTAAAAGAAGGAAGGGTACACAACTTACTGAAGAAACTGCTTGAAGTTGTTATTACAGAAATGGGCAGACTTGCTGTTTCTCAAATGCAAAAAAAATTCCAGTACTGGAGAGAGTAAGTTTTTCATTTTCATGGAATTTAGGTACAGCATCTTGCTTGCATCCTTTGATTTAAAAAGAACATTGATAGTCTATAAACTGAAGTACCTCATATATTATAGCTTCAGTGAAATAAATGTTGGTCACAAAGAGTTTGGTTTTAGACAGAATTGCTTCATTTGTATTTAGATCAAAAAAGATACAAGATGAAAGGAAGAAAGGGAATGTATCATCATTACTTTGTGAGGTACAAAGAGTCTAAAGCTCAAGCATCTTCTTAGGGACTCAGCCAGTAAACAAAAGCATTTAGATGATGTATGCAGAGGAATGTCCCTGGCTAGTAGGACCACTGCACATTTTTCACCCTACTATGTTTTAAAGTGGTATATAAATGGAGGGCAGAATTATTTTTAAAATTTAATACCAGGTCATGCAATAATAAAAGCTAGACACAGAAAAAACCAAAACCCTACATGCAGGAAGGAACTGAGGAGTGGCCAGCAGATTAAAGGAAGAATATAAAGCCAAGTACAGTAATGCATTACCTTTAGGGCCATTAGCTGATCTGCCCACATTTCTATAGTGGGTGGAAGGTGCTCGAATCCACATCCCTGTCCGTTCTCTTTCACATGATTTTGCAGTGGCCCTTTACTGCGCCTGTATATTAACGGAGGAGCTCTTGGACTTCGCAAAATAGAATCGATACGGGACAAAACCTTCAACAACAACCAACAGATGTTATCACTCAAATACACCTGACATTTTATAATAAAACCCCTCTTGGCCACAGTCATGATCATCTAAACTTTAAATTGTAAGCTGCTCCAATAAGTTACTATCAATGAATATTACAGATGCATTCAAAATGTAATAGGTTCAAAGTCTTTAAAGGTACTAGCTAGAAGATATGTAAAAATAATAGAAATACACTCCCCTTTGAGTGATATTTAACATTTCTCCACTTGAGGCATTGTTACTTCCACAGTTTACAATTTTCTATGTTTTATTATGTTTACTTTTTTTGCTGTTTTATTATTCAAAGAAAAAGAAAAGCACCATCTCCTCAGGCATGTTTAAAACCATGACATAAGGATCTGTTTTGTCCAAGACCTTGAACAAATCCCCTGTCCTGGAAAGACTTCAGCTAAGTCATTGATCTTAATTTTGTCAACCTGGTCTCTACTTCCTTGCTGTATTTTCAGGTAGTTTAAATGAAGATAGAACTAAGAACAAGTCTACATTAACTGCCAATCCCATAACATTACGTGCCTTGTGTGGAGGACTTCACATGAACTCTTAGATTCAAAACTTCAGTTTACATAGTTAAACAAAACTCATATATTGTATTTCATAGTAACACAGTGATAAATACAGACCATGCAGTTAAGATTTGCATACCTGTAAGTATTGCTGGCAAACTGCCTGCAGCTGGTCTACTCCCGCAATACTCTCAAGATCTTTCTTTTCTTCTATTCTTTCTCCACTACTACTTCCTGAAGATCTACAGGCCAAATACATGCAGTGGGTTACACAAGTAGCCTTAGCAGGGGATACTACTTCCAACTCAATGGAAGAACCAGGTAGGTTGCAGATATACTTACACCTACAAAGTAAAATCTCCCTTTCATAATGCCTGTTTAACAGAATTCCCTCAAACTGAACCAAAGAATATAATGTCAATATCAATAATTTATCTCAAGTCTCCAGGTTGATGTTCTTCTAGATTGCATGCTAATTTAGAAGGGATACCATCAGATCTATAGTTGCTCTGTTACCAGAGGTTCTACTACAGATGAAGACTTAAAATCCAGAATTTTACCCAAAAAGGTCAAATTCAATGCTCACAGTCTGTATTTGCTTCTGTTCTAACATCTTTCCTGGCTTACTATGTATAGCTCCCTACCCTTCTTGTCAAATCTAAAATGACTGTCTCTAAACTATACCCACTGCATGAAAGACCACTTAAATACACACAACGTAAAATGAAGAGCTGAAAGTTTTTAAAGTTTAAGTGATGTCTTTTTCAGGCTATAAAATATTTAGCATTCAGTGCATACATGCACAAATTAAGTGACATTGCAGATAAAGCCCCACTTTGTCAATGCTGGATCGCTAGTACCTTCAACCTATTTTCTTGGCAAAGTTTCATAAATAACTAAGTCAATTTCTAAGAGCAATACTGACATAACTTCAGTAGCTGCAATATTTTTGCCAACTCATACTGTCAGATTCATAATCCGCAGTGTAACCAGTCCTTTGCTTTATACCTTGTGGAGCCAGCAAATACCACAGTTTGGTCCTGCACATACTGTCTGTACCAGCACTCAAATCAAAACCACAACGACAAAATGAAAGAAGGAAGATGCACTGCTGTGCCCCCATTTGAGGATCACACCATCATTTCAGAGACTCATGGGGTGTCTTCAGAGGAGCATTTGCTGCCCATAACCAGGCTCAGAGGATTGGTGATAAGGTAGATGTCTTACCAGCTACTATCTACATTTCAGGTTACAGAGTATCTTTGCCTTAAGAAGTTCATAGGATTCATGAAAGTTACTGAAGAAATATACGTACTGGATAGTTTTCTTTAAAGTTTTCTCTAGTTTCTTCACTTGGTGCTTGTAAAGCTTCAGTTCCCGTGCAGTTGGCCTGTTAGAAAGAAAAAGTACTATGCTGTATGTCTTGCATCTATAAAACTCAGCCAAGTGAAAAAGCAAGAAAGCTGTGCCAGTGCTGCAACATCATGCTGGAAATGAAATTCTGCAACAGTTCTACATGGCTACAGCAATGAACAGCAAAATAACCGTTGTCAGTTGTTATTAACAGCGTAGGGAAGGAAGGTTGACTGTTACTGCCATATCTTACTTCTATGCATCACTTTTCAAGGCAGATTTCACACCACAGTTTTACAATTGTGGGTGCTTTCAGTTTCTCTCTTTGTAAATCAAAGTCTATCAAAGAGCCCTCACAGAGAATGATACTTATCCCCTACAAAGAGAGGCTGAAGGAGCTGGGCTTGTTCAGCCTGGAGAAGAGAAGGCTGCAGGGGGACCTGATTGCAGCCTTCCAGTACCTGAAGGGAGCACACAAACAGGAGGGGAATCAGCTTTTTAAAAGGGTAGACAATGGCAGGACAAGGGGGAATGGATTAAAACTAAAGGAGGGAAGGTTTAGATCAGATATTAGGGGGAAGTTTTTCACAGAGAGAGTGGTGAGGTGCTGGAACAGGCTGCCCAGAGAGGTGGTGGATGCCCTGTCCCTGGAGGTGTTCAAGGCCAGGTTGGATGGGGCCCTGGGCAACCTGGTGTAGCTCCAGGCCTGGAGATTGGTGTCCCTGCCTGTGGCAGGAGGATTGGAACTCTATGATCCTTGGGGTCCCTCCCAACCCAGCCCATTCTATGAGTCTCTCACCTTAATTCCAAATCTTTCTTGAGATTTACATTTTCAAGCAAAAGCTGTTCATTCCTGGCTTTTGTTTCAACAAGTTGTTTCTGGAAAGACTGCAACATAGACCGTGTTATTTCTTTTATTTCACTCATTCCATAGTCAACAAGCTTGACCACTTTAAAGTATGTGTGTGTTAAGAAGGGCTCCCATTTGCCTGTGTAACAAGACAGCATGGATGAGGAATTAGTTGACTAAGATCAAGAGCCCGCTGCATTAGACTGCAGGTGGTGAAGCTGGGACTAAGGAGGTCTTTTCAGTCCCTCCTCTTCCACTTTGTACTGAATCTTTGAATAAAGACAATGCACCCTGCCCAGAGTTTACAAATTAAGAAAGCACAAAGTAGAGGGGATAAAGATCAAACACACACGTTTCTATGTGGCACCTGGAGGGTTACCATTTAGAGATCTGCACTGATCTTATTCTTAGCAGTTCCATACCATGAGCAGTGCTCTATAATTAGGAGTAGCATCTAGGTTTAAGATTTCTTCCTTGCTTTTGACTTCTCTCTGTACCTGGTCTTCATCTTTTTTATGTTGCCTATTGGGAAAAACAAATTAAATTAAGTTTACTGTAATTCAATTAACTCAAAGATCTAAGTTGGCTTAGTTAGCAGTGATGTATGACAGTAATATTTCCACAAACTGCAAAGTAAATAGAATAGAAATTCTGAACTAAAATCCACTGCTCTGCTCTATTATTTCTGGGAAGCTGTTTCATGTACACTTACACTTCAAGAGAAAGCCCAGAACAAGCAAATCCCAGTTTTCCAGACAATAATCTCAAATTATAGGAATATCTCAGGGTTTTGCTTGTTGCTTTGTACCATGTAGGCACCTCGACAGAGCAGAGAAGCTGGCATTCCTTTTGTTTAGGGGTATGGGTTGGACCCAGCACAGCTAATGCTGTAATTCTGCCTGTGAACCATGGAAAAAAGGGAAAGGAAAAAGAAAAACAAAAACAAGGAAAAAAAAAAAAGAATTACAGCTGAAGTGTCTGTAACACCCCCAACTTCTAGCTGTACTGGCCTCCTCCTGACTGAGCAGCTGCTTAGCCTGACTGACAGCTATTCCCTGGATGAATCCAAACTTCCCAGACTGTTAGGATCTTTTGCTGTTTCTTTGCTAGTGATGTCTGAGACATAGAATATTTACCATGCTTCAGTAACAGAAAGGAGTAAGAAAACTTACCGCAGCTCCTTCTTCATTTGATGAATTTGAGATTCATAATAATCAATTAGACAAAGGAACCTGAAAAAAGGGAAAAACTGTACTTTGAATTTCAGATAGTCTCAAAAAAAATTCACAGCTGAAAGATACCGTGGCAAGTAGGAACAGGCCAGCAGGAACAGTCCAGCTTACAAAACTGCACTGCACTTACAGAACTGTTCTCAGGCTGCATGTGACCTCATCAAAAACCAGGTTCTATCTCATATCAGACACACACAGTCACAGCTTTCAAAACAGAAGAGACATTAACTCTGTACGAGACTAAAAGTGTCAAAATTATTCAAGAGGAGACAAAAGCTAAATCTACCTGACAGCCTCATCTTGTGACTAGGTTGAGGGCTCAGTGACCACTGTGGGAAGTAGAGAGCACAGGTCCCATGCAGCCTGAGAACATCCAGCTCCAAAGAAACTAGAAGCTCTTTCAAAGTAAGCAGTTACAGAAAAATAGAGCCACAAAAAAATGAACAGCTGAGATACTGCCTTTCTCCCTGAGCACTCAGAGATTGTCTGTTTTGAGGAGACAGATGAGAAAGCACAGGGAATCAAATTCAGTGATCCTTCTTCACATACAGCAAGAGTACAAAGAAAGGGCTGCACACACAGCCCCTTTTAAATGCTTCCCAAGTAAAGGTTACTAGGCAGGCCTGGAAAACCAGGTGAGTCAGCTCAATACTGACAGCTACCTGAAACCTAAGAATTGGCAAATCCCTGATTACAGAACTATGGAGATCTTACTGCAAGAGACAAGGGCTTGGAATGCTTTCCCAGCACTGCCACTGAATTAGCTGGGAAGCCTTACAGCAAGCCTGCAGTCAGTGGCTGCAAAGACCAGTTGCACCTCAGAACTGACTGGAAACCAGACAGGGTTGGTGGGTTTTTTAGGGGATGGTGATTGTGTTTTTTGTAATTTACCTTTTAAAATATTAGAACCCCAGGATGAGATCAAACTAGCAGATACTGCAGTTCCAGAGTAGAGTGAACCATTCCCTTCTCTCTGCTGACATCTAGTGTATACAGGGGCTGATATTTTTTTTTTTGCTTTCTGCCATAGATATATCCAGCTCACATTTATTGTACAAGAAAAAATTACTGCATTGATGTACCTTTACAAGAATTCATTTCAGTTTGCACTTCTAAGGTCTCCAGCTTCCCCCCCCCAGTCCCTCCTAAATATCAAGAACAGTCAGTTGCTTTAAAATCCATTTCTTCATTCAACATTAGGGGTCATTCATAAGAAAACTGCTCACCTCTGATCCAGAAGAGACTTGGGAGCTCTTTTGCAAAACCGACAAAACATTTTGTTCTGAGTGGCAACATGCTGCTGCTCCTCCATCCCAACTTTGCCCAGCTCCTTCTGCAAACGGGCAATCACCTCCTCCTGTTCTTGCAGTTTTTCCTGCTGCTGTTGATATTTTGCCTGTAAAGTGTTAGTAGGAACATTATGAAATTATTCTAACCCACAAGCTGGAGACTGTATGTGCCCACGTTGGCACCTGATCCCAAGGAAGATCAAGCCTTGGTTTTTAGCCAATACTGAAGAGGCAGTGGAAGGAAGATAATGATATTTTTTAACATTATCGCTAGAAAATTCTGTATGGATTGAAAAATCCCAGCTATAAACAGTGTACTAACTCTATGCCTCATACTTATTTTGATCAACATAAACATTTTAGAGCTTTTAAAATGTCAAAAGTTTGAATCCTAAGATAGTACTATCTGAATTACCTGTGAAGCCTGTTGATCTTTTTGAAGTTCTTTGACTTGATTCTGTTGCTGGCAAACTTTAGCTATCGTCTCGTCTTCCAGCTGACAAATTTTGGACTTAATGTTTTTCACCACATTTTCCAAATCATTAGCTCGTTGTTCTTGTTGAGATGCCCGACCTCGTTCCTGTCGTATCTCATCTCTGAAAAAAAAATAAAAAATAAAAGCTTTCCTTGATTTAAATTAAACTTGTTTCACTGAAGACAGTGAAGGAAGCACAGACCTTACAACTTTATCTCATGGCACTCAATAGTAGTCATGGTATGGGAAATATACCATGGCTGGGAAATATACCATGGCATGGTATATTTCAGTGGCAGCGGGTATAGGAAAAATGTTGGTAATGGAAGCAGCAGATGAAATTATGGAAGAGCTCAAAAGGAAGTAGGTTAGCCCTGCTGCATATTGGACAATCCCAGGAAAGTCATAGGTCTAAAGCATGACAAGAGCTCCACCTGACAGTAGAGACACTGATATTACTTCTGCTTTGCATCAGCAAGTTCCTTCCGCTGTGTCTTACCTAAGATAACGATTAGCTTCCATAAGCCCCTGCATAATTTTCTGTTGTCGGTCAATATCTTCCAGCAATGTTTTTAATGCAAGTCTTATTCCTAGAGAAGACTGACTGTCCAAGACAATCATACCTGGAGATATATAAATAAGCAAAGTCATAACGAAAGGCTTTTAATAGCTGAATATCACAACATCTCTGCTACCATTTGGAAGGGAAGCCTTTAGAGATGCCTTATGAATTTAGGCTTGCTAAATTCAAAAGCTTGTAAAATTAGCATTTCCTTACCTGATGTATTTCTGTAGCTTTGAGGGGCAGCAAGACTCACCGGTTTCAACCCATGGCGCATTAATAACTTGTTTAGGTTTTCCCATTCTGCCTTCTCCTGCTGCGATCAGGAGAAAGGGAAGAAGAGACAGAAGCCTGAGTTCTCAGGATCAGCTCAGAGTCTCCCATCCTTCCTGTGGCACAGGATATAATACTACTGGAGGAGCTGGACTCGATGATCCTTATGGATCCCTTCCAACTCAGTAGATTCTATGATATCTGAACCCCCAACAAACCCCAAACTCCCAAGAAGCCCCAGCCACAATAGGAGGGAATTTTTCCAATGGGATTTGCAACAAAATACTGGGGAAAATCATGCCTGACAACATACAGAACAGCTAGTTCTCCTAATCGCTATGCACAATTAATAAAATTTTTTTAAAAATGCCCTCAGGTAACCCCAGAGCACCATGGGGGTGGTGAGGCTCGACCCCCCAGCCCCGCCCGCCTCAGAGGACAAGGGTGCCTGCTTTGGGTGTTTATGGTGTGACCGGTCTTCTCGCTTTTCGCTCTGTTTTTAAGCACCAAGCAGTAACGACAGCCAGCTCGGGTCCATCACGGTACCTCTGTCATGGCGAGGGACGCCGGTTCTCAGACGGCCGCGAAGGGGCAGGCCGGCCCCCTCGCCGCCGCCCGCAGACGGCCACCGGGACGCAGGAGAGGAAAAGGGTCGGTTACCGGGACGCGAAGCCTCAGCAGGTCCCGGGCGGCGGCGGGTCACGGCCTCGTACGGGGCCGCTCATGGCGGGAAGGCGCGGAGCCGCTCGGGAGACCGGTGGGCCGGGGCAGGGGGTGAAGGAGGGGAGAAGAGGGAGGCGGGCGGCCGCGGGGCGGCGCTGGTTGCACGCCGCCATTTTGAGGCGCGGGGAGCGGCGGGGTAGGAGAACCCCGCGGAGGTAGGAGCGGGACCGGGAGCGGCGGGATATAAGGCCGGGTTTGTTGGCAGCCCTCTATGCGCCTGGGAGCTCCGGAGCGCCTTTCTGCTCCGGGGACATTCCAACGATACATTGACATCCATCGCCTAGGCGGGATGGCCGGGCCCGGCCGGGCGGAGGGAGCGTTTTCCTGGGCTTCTTGCAGACCGACTGGGCGTTAGAGGAGGAGGAGGACGGGCACCGCGTCTGCAGCGTGTGTGCTTCCGGCTGTGGCCGTGGGCCTGGCCCGGAGGAGGGGTGGGACATGCCGGGAAACCTCCCCGGGCGCAGCCGGGTCGGCTGGCCGGGGCGCGACCGGGCTCAGCTGCCTGGGGCTTGGGCTAGCGCGGCTTAGGGTTGCGTGTTCTCGCTGGGTACGGAGCATCCTTGCCATCAGCAGTAAGCTGTTTAAGCGGGGATTTAGAAACGTCGCTGTCAGGACTTAAGAAAAAAAAAACCCAACAAACCAAACACCGTCTTTGCTGGCACTAAACGTGGGTGGCAGGGAGAAATTTGCCATCTCTGGAATTCGTATACTTGCTAGTGCATCACCCCCCTTGTCTGCTCGCAGGGAGGGATTAGGTGGATGCAGAGTGGTAATCCTATCCTAGTTTTCAAAACAAGCCCTTATGTATAAAGAAGTAAATCTCATTTTGGGCTGCTGACTTGATTAAGAGAACATGCAGTGAAACGAGGCGGTGGGTGGTTAGCACAAATCCGCTCCCGTGGACTTGAGCCAGCGGTGGCTGCTGGAGGCTTGACTGCATCCGGCATCATCTGGTCCTGTTGTAAGTGTACAGCTTTCCTGTCTGACTCTGGTGCTGTCGACTGTCCTTGGGAAACATAATGCTGGCCTGGAGTTTTGGTTCAGGTTTGATTAAAAAGGAAAAGTACATTACCATATGACCATGCTTTTTTTTTTTTTTTAAAAAAAAGAACATTGTTTGTCCTCAGGTGTTTCCAAACCTTTTCAGCATTGATCCTGAAATTCACAGAGCAGGGCTGTGACTGCCAGGGGTGATGCAGGCTCTGTGGGCAGCCTGTAGGTGTGCTCCAGGTGCCACCTCTGATGGCGTTTCTCATGCTTGAGGCCACTTCTTGGTTGGGTCAGGTGGCAGGGACAAGCGTGGGTCTGTCCTGAGCCCCCGTCACCTCTTCCTTGGGCAAGATAGGAGAAGCACAGAAATACACCCTGCCTGATCTCCACCATATGCCAGGAGACGTGATCCTTCACAGCCTGTAATTTAGGAATAGCTACAGCAACCCCCACAGCATTTATTATATGGTGTATGCTGCTCACTACTGGAGAATGAATTCCTTATATCCTTAAAATGGTGTCACTGTTTTTAAAGCTTCATTTTCCATTTACGGACAGAAATGTGCATAATTACTAACAAAACCATGGCCAGTAATATGGCAGTGTACTTAAGCATCTTTTAAAATTGAAGCTTTTGCCAGAGCAAATGAGTTTTAATTTTAAAATGCATACCCCTCTGTTAGGCTGAAGAGTGACCCTAGAACTTACAACTTCACCTTTATTTTTTTCTGAAAAGTAAAATTTATAAAAAATTTCACTCCTATTTGCACTTACTTAAAATATCCTTATTCATATATACAAACTTAATGCAGATGGCTCTTACATAAATTAATCAGTTTACTGAAAATGATAATTTAAAAATACCAGCAGTGTTGTAAACCAGAGTTATGATCTAAAGATGTCCTAAGTAAGCAAGAAGCCATTTCCTTCTGTTTCACATAGACTTTACAATGGAAGTGCCATGTCAAATGACTAATGCAATTGTTGAAAACAACTACAGTGGTTTAGAAAAACAAGTGTGTTGAAATCTTTGTTGCCTGTGCTATTTCATTTTCCCTGAGGTGGCAACAGTCCCTAGTGTGTTACAGTTTGTGACCGAGATGGGCAGCTCTGGATTTGCTTCCTGCTTTGGTGGACTTATTTGTTTCTAAGCTTTGGCTCACAAGTTTGGCAAACTGTATTTCCATCGAATAACTGACTAAGTTATGATGCTCTTGTACAGTGAGGACAAATTACATGTAATTTTTCACAAGAATACTTCTATTTGCCTTTTTGTCTAAGGAGAAGAATTATGTTTGCATTTCATATTTATGGTAGTGCGTGATAGTTCATGACACTTAAAAATGTCCTTCTCTTAAATGGTAAAGATGAGGAAAATTTGGCCCTCAACACTTCTCTGCTGCTATTCTGCTTTTCTTTTTCTCTTGCTGCTAATTGGATTAAAAGCCGTTTTGGTTACTATGGCATCCCGTGAGGAGATTACTGTCTGTGAAGATGAAGTAAGGTAAAAAAAATCAGAATTGTGCTATCAGCAGATTTGGAAAGATATCCACAGTTCCAGCGGTCACGTATGGCTCTAAGCTTTTAAAATTACTTAAAGGATATCTTGCCAGATCTCCTTCCCTGTGGGTGTTTTTGTGTGCAGAGTGGCATTTCTGAGAAAGATTACATCTATTAAAACAGATGCTAGCTAAACAGGTCATCCTGGTTATTTTTCAAGTTTAAAAGGCTAAAACACTTTCTCAGAGACCAATCAAAATACTGTCTTTTAACACCTGCCAAGAAATTACAGAACTGTCCATGAGCAATCTGAAGTCTGCTAACAACTTTGTAACCAGACCATCGCCTGAAATGGAAGTTTTAGAGGTTAGATGATATATATGTCTGTGTGTGGTGTTTGTCACAGTGAGTCTGTTTAACTGCCTGCTTATGTTTTGTGATTCTTTGTCATATTGGAATATTTGAAAACCGTGGAAGTAAGCTTATTCTTTCTCATTTTTCATTTGCAAAAAGTGACTTGCCCTGGAGCAGTAAAGCTTTGAACTATAGACATCACTAACTGAGCTCTTTCATGAATTAATTCACTTTGTTGGTGTTTCCATAGGTCTCGGTACAGCTACTTAGAGAAGATGACTGATTTGGTGGCTGTTTGGGAAGTAGCTTTAAGTGATGGTGTTCATAAGATTGAATTTGAACACGGGACCACTTCAGGAAAACGTGTTGTCTATGTTGATGGAAAGGTGAAATTGCTATGTGCTCAAAATTCACTATGGTACAGATTATGTAAGTGCACTTCCATGCAACAGGCATCAGAACAAACAAAAGACTAATAAATTCAAGCGAGGTATATTCAGTTGATTAACTTTACCTAATTTAATGAACTGCATTGTTCTTTTTTTCAGTTGAGTTGTGAGTAGGCAGACAGAGTATTATGTATTTGTTCATTCTGAAATAATAGTTAAGTTCTGTGCTGTTTCCTGAGCTGTAGCTCATCTATATATATATTACAATATGCGGTCAAGTTTATAAATTAATACCCATTGTCTTTGTTTTATTCTACAGGAAGAAATAAGAAAAGAGTGGATGTTTAAATTAGTGGGTAAAGAAACGTTCAATGTTGGAGCATGCAAAACAAAAGCTACTATTAACATTGATGCGGTCAGTGGCTTTGCGTATGAGTATACTTTGGAGATCAACGGAAAGAGCCTCAAGAAGTACATGGAGAGCAGGTCAAAAACAACCAATACATGGATACTGAGCTTGGGTGGTAAAGACTACAGAGTTGTTCTAGGTAAGTAAACATTGAGTGACTTGATGTTGCTGCCTTTGAATAAACGTGTGTGCATTTAGTAACTGGCAGTTAAGAGAAAGCACAGTTCAGTGGCTAGCACTGTTGCAGTGTAAAATCCTGTGCGGTCTGGAAAAATAGAGTTAGATGCCAAAGACAGTCTGAAAAAAATAATGGTCTTGTTACACCTGTGTGAGCCTGCTGTCAGTGTTCTGTTCTGTAGCAGCATGGTCTAGCTTCAGAACAAGGGAAAGAAGATTGGAATGAGTTAGATCTTCTCCCCAGCAAGACAGTTCCTCAGGTGAAGCATGCTACAGAAGTGTTATCTGTGTTGTGTGTTCAAGTTTGTTTACTAGGTAACCAGGCTTTCCTTCTGAAACTCATAAGCCAAAGTCACTCCTTTAACTGAAGAAGTGTGACAATGTTAGTCTACATTTTTGATAGATTAATCAGCATTCTTTTTTCCACATCACTTCTTAGCTACAAGTTTAATTAAAGAACTTGAGAATATTGTTAAACTTTCTTAATAGCAAGGCAATGTGTCTCTTCTGCCTCCCTTTCCCACATACATTACAAGCAGGTGGGAGGAAGGGATCCCCTGGTGGGAAAACTTCCACTGGGGTATTGCTCTATGCTTAGACCTGAAGACTAGAGATCTTTGGCTATGATTTCTTCTTAAGTCTCAGGACAGAATGAACTGCCCTATTATGAAGGGTGGTGTGGAAGAAAGACAGTCATAGGGCCAGAAAGAGATTAGTCTCCTCACTTTTAACCCCACCATGTTGCTCTCTACTGATATCCTGTGGATGACAGTGTCAGTAACATAAATTCTCCAGCAAAGTAATTTAAGGAGGATGTGCTGGGAAAAGTGAAAGAATATTCCATTTCAAATGTAAAAAAAAAAAGTCTCTAAGATTCCTATTTAAAGTGGCACTTGGGCTTGCAAGGAGATTTTAAGATTGTTTGATGGATGTTAAATAGTGCTGTTTTGAATTAAACCTGGAAAAAATGTTAGAGCTTTACTGAAACAGCACTCAAGTAATTAGCAGAAATTACTTCATTTTTCTGTCTTCAAGATTTTCAGTTTAACATCTCTGATAATATTCAGAACAATCCACTGTTAAAAAACAGGGTTAAAAATACATGTTCATAGCAGAAGTTGTTTTCCCATTGATGACAGAGCTTTCCATCTCTCCAGTTAAGAACAAACGCTGCAGCTCAAGTACTATGGCCAGTTAGGAACTTATTTTGGGGATTGAAAATAAAGTTCAACAGTAAATTTTTAAACTTCCTAGATCATCTTGTCTGTTGAGGGAAAAATACCTTGTTCTTTCTACTTTTTGATTTCTTTTTCCTTCACAGAAAAGGACACTATGGATGTGTGGTGCAACGGTCAAAAAATGGAAACAGTGGTAGGTGACCATCTCTCCATGAGCTACAGCTCATGAACCAAAGCTTAGCAAAATAAGCCACAGAGGGATGCTTGCTTTACCACAGAGAATAAGCATCCACCTAGACAACTAGTACACTATTTGTCCTGAATGTCCTGCACTGCATTGTGTAACTGCTGAACATCTCTCTAATTAAGGATAAACAGTGCCCTTGTTCACACTTCTCAGACAAGCAAAATGAATCAGTCAGTTGTCCGGGGCTTTTACAGAGAAAGCTTTCAGGGGAGTGGGATGGACTTGAGTTTGATGCAGTGTTGGAGCACCTCACCCAAACCCCCTCGTGTTAATAGGAACTGAACATCGAACATGAGTAGTCTGTTATGACTCATGATTTATTTCCATCTAGAGATGGTTGCTAACACTTAGGGCTTAAGAGTCTCATTGGAACAAATCAAACCTTTTGTCTTTCGGTCACATCTGCATTAATTTTTAGAGCAGGCTGACAGCTAGAAAGCTATTTTGTGTCTTTTAATACTACGATGGCTTTCAATATGCACACTATAGGCTTCCCCAACCTTGAAGGATGTGCTTTCTCACCAGAGGTGTCACTGATTGCTACCACCACAAGTAAGCCTTTGGATGAGTACAAATTGTAAAATCAACAGTTTTGCGATACTTGAGAATAGGATGAAAAGCTTTACCAAATGTTTATTTGATAATCAGTGGAAGAAACATTCTTTTTCAGTGAATCAGAACTTCTGCTCTTCATGGTTCTCACTAGGAGGTGTCATTACAAGCTACGAGCACAGGTTCAGCTGTCAAACTGTGCTTGCATTAGAGTGGCGTACAGGTTTTTCTGTGCTCACAAAGCTGATGGCAAAAATCACAGCCACGTTTGGCAAAGTCCATAGCAGGAAATGACCTAACTATATCAAAAATACACAACTGTTACACCCAATTCAGGAATCCCTTTGTCCATCTGTAGAAGGCACCACTGAATACTTAATGTTTTACTGCCACTTCCTAGCTTTGTGTGGTACTTACTGGCTGCACTGTGCAGCTCGGCAGGAAGCTCTCTTTGCTATTTCTGTTTTACTGACATGGATCAACAGCATGAATTCACAAACATTTCTGATTATCTGATGTTTTGTTATCTAATATCTACCAATAGCTAACCCGAGGCCTTGACAAAGCCCTGAGAGTCTGCAGCTTTGTTCAGCATTTGACCTGTATTTGTCACAGGTACCTACAGCTGCTCTAACTGTAGGAACTACAACTGATCCTGACTTTGGAAACAGTCTGATGCAGGCAAGCTTTTGTTTTACTAAGATAGCACATATCTCTCTTTATTCTTATCTCTTTTCTCCCAGGGTGAGTTTGTAGAAGATGGGACTGAAACTCACTTCAGTGTTGGCGATCACAGCTGTTACATTAAGGCTGTCAGCAGCGGAAAACGAAAGGAAGGGATTATTCATACCCTTATTGTGGATGACAGAGAAATCCCAGAGGCTGTGGAGTAGCCTCTAGTTAACTGATTATTGTAGGACTAAGATCAGGAATTTCCAATTACTGTGGTAATTGTTTTAATATGTACTACTTGGTACATCTAGTTTGTGCTGGGTTTATTTTCTAGTTTCTGTATATGAAATTATTCTTTTTGGGACCAGATTAAAATCATTATATACAACCTCTTACATTACCAGTTTTTTAAAAATTATATATACATGTAGATTATATATTATATCACTGAGTGCAGAAGAGTACAGGTGAGCTTACATGTAAATTATATACTAGAAAAAAATGTCGCTATAAAAAAAGGATAAATATTCAGTAAGACTGAATCCTTATAAACTGTGGGTATATATGCAGAGGGAGGAGGAAGCATGTGCTGGGTGATCAAATAAGCTGTTAACATTTTCTCTGTAATTATTTTTCTATTAACATTTTTCGGAGGCACTTAAGAAGAGTTGTGAAGTTAATAAAAAGGTTAATAATGAAATATAGTGTATCAGTACTTGTGTAACAGTAATACTGCCCTATGAAAACTGCTCTTTATGCTGAGTAAGATAAAAAACATGTTACATTGTGCCAAAAAAACCCAAATTCTTCGTGGTTTTCTGCAAACTGCTTGTTACAAAGTGTTGCAGTATTTCAGATACTCCCTGCTGAGTTTTTCCAAAAAAGAAAACAGAAAAAACTATTTCCTGCCATGAAACTCCTTAAAAAAACCCAAACCTCTTGAAGCAAGCTGAAATAAGATCTTATTTTTGTTCCATAAATCTACAGCTGTGTGTTTTCCTGGCAGGAGAGTGTGAATCAAGAAATGTGAGGAGAAATGGGACAGAAATAGAGAAGAACTGTTCGCTTGAATGGCAGAGTTGAAATAGAAATAGACTAATTCTGTTTTCAAAAGCAACCTTTTTTCTTTCTTATTTCAGGGACTCACATGTGTTAGATGGTTCTTAGAGGTTCTAGGGCGGTGGTTTCCCATTTAACATTGCTCCTGCACGACAAAAGCTACCCTTTCACAACAATGAAGACATAGCTAATCTTAAATTGTTTTTAAGAAACAAATAAACAAACAACAAAACCAAACCCAAATATTACTATATTAATTTTAGAGGTTCTTTTGCAATGGTTCAAAATTTTTTTCACTTGCCACCTCAGTTAAGAGTTCAGATCTAGGCTTCTGTAACCTAATTTCATTTGGGCTTCTGAGTGGCTCCCAGCACTGAGACTACTGTCTTGAGAGTTGCAGATGCAGTACAAATGTGCTGGAATTCATTAACAAATTATTTTGGAAAGTTTTCTTAAACAGTAATTTCATCTATGTTTTAGAGTTCAGGCTGCTCTCAGCTAGCCCTGTGCTTTACGTGGGGATGAAATGCTTTTCCTGTGACATCAGTTTTTAATAGTTCTGTGTAAGCCTTTTCCCCAGATAATTAGTTTCACCACAAATTACTTCTCATCCTAGAAGCAGACAAGATATTGATAGATGAGCCTTTATTTCTGTATTACAGCACTACTGTAAGCTGTCTGGGTGTTTAGTTAGGGCCATAACTAAAAAATGGTGATTTAACATGCTTCAGATTGGATCTGGCAGTGGCTTTTAGTTTGGGGCAATAGATTTGGTTTTAAACCCTGCTAACATCAGATCTAGTTTCAGGCTTTAGTACAGGAAGTTTCAAAGTACCTGAGAGCTGGACTGAATCCACTTTTACATTGCAGCGTAATAGCTCATCAGCTTTTCTATTTACTGGCTTCAGGTCACTTCAGAAGCAATGTGGGGATTTCTACAGTTGACACTGTAACCTTTAGAAGATATTGGTAAAGGAAGATTAATTGAAGAGCAATTCCAAGCTGCAGCTTGAGCCAGTTCTATATTATTTTGTCGCTTTTCAAAGAAATTGAACACCACTGAGAAATCTGAAGCTCAAATACAGTCCAAGTCATGTTCTTAAGACTACATGGAAAAATAACAGGCTCACTGGCAGTGTCATTCATACTTTATATTTTGAGTACATGTACCAACAGTGCTCAGAATCTCTTAACTAATAAAACCTGTACTAGCAACTAGTGTTAGAAACCATGAAGCATTGCCTCATATTTATCGTAACTCTCTACTTAATAACACATCCCTAAGTGGGAAACAGCTGATATATGCACCTATTTATGTCAAAAGAAAGTTAAAAAACCTGAGGGACAATGAAGATTTCTTGGGTTTCACTAATACATGCAATATATCAGAATAAGAGAATCTAACAGAAGAATGACAACCTACACAAACATGAAGAGTATGGTCATATGCTCAGAGCACCTCTAAGGCATAAAGTAAATAACCAGATAAATGGTAAACTGTATTTTATAATGCTTTCCTTTCTGTTTCCATCCACAGATCTTCTCCTTAAGGTACTGACTTAGTTTTTTGCTCATGGATATTTTAGAGCATTTCTCAGGAGGCACTTTGGTCCCAGCATGTTATTAGGTAGAACATCCTCTTAAAATCTGAGTACTATATTCTGTTCTGAAGGGCCTTCACAATAGCTACCTTTCATATTAATTCTTACTCAGGATGCTGCTGGTCTCTTCAGAGGGACGTATCCATCTCACTGACTTCGGAACAAGTCAACAAATATTGGGGAAGGGCTCCAACATTGTTGCAAATGACAAAGGTTTCAGGATTGTATTCACTGTCTACTAAGCTGTCATACAGCTTAATGCCACCCTCCTTGGCTGACAGGGGCATAATACAAGAAGGACTGCCTTTAGTGTATAAGCCTGTTAATACATCAGCCTCAAACACATAGATTTTAGAGTCTGTTTCCCACATATCTTTATCTTTGAGTAGGCTTTTCAGGTTCCTCGTAAAGTAGATGCCAGCTCCGTATTTTTGTTCTGGAAAAAGAAAAAATAATTTTAAAAAGCCTTTAACAATTGGTTCTTTTTACTAAGAGACTGCTTCTTGGTTCAGTTTCATGTTACTCCTCAGTGTGTAATTTGGAAGTACATTTGCTTTGAGTGGCGCTGATGAAGGCTCTGGCCTCCCACTGAAATGACGAGCAAATGACAGCTGATGGCCATTCGGGTTTGACTGCTACTCTGATGGTGACTGTTTGGATTTCACTGTTAATCCAGTGATAAAAACATCGAGGCATAATGTGTTTCTATAAACACTTCTGTCATTGTGTAGTAGGGACTCTGATAAGCACCAGAAAAGGAAAGATTTTAATAATGCAAACTACAAAAATAAGCTATGGGATTTATAAGGAGAATGCTGCATACAAACACTATTACGATATCATGTGGAAAAGCGCAAAGAAATTAAGTTAGACCATCTCCCTAGTTACTATTGTGAAAGTGTGAAAATGTGCCCTGTACATTGCAGTGACAGGGAAAGGCAAATACCCACTTTGTGAACAGTTCATTGCCTGAAATCCCAAACTCTTCATTTGACAAGCAAAGTAGCGTGCCCTTCACCTACGGCAGGATGAAGTGCTAAATCCTTATTCTTGCCATTTCTGAAAACATCTGCCTGCCACCCTGTCTACTACAAGACTGTACAGACACCACTACTTCTTCCCAAATGTACTCTAGTTTGAATGGCAGCCTGCCTGGAAAGGTTATCTGCTGCCTCTGATCACACCTGATTTCAGCAGGGGCTTAGGCGAGAGAACTTTCAGAAGAACCTTCCAGACTTAATTAGTCTGAGATTCCTTTGAACATGTTTTAAAGAATCGAGATGCTGAACGCATGTTTCCAGCAAGTAAATAAGGATCTTGACTTTCTTTAAAGAGCCACATGACAAAATAAAACTTGGACATGGCATTACATATTATTGTATATTAACAATTCTGTCAGGAGTGTCTGGGCTAGGCTAGAATCCAGGTTTAACCTCCCAGAGCCTTACTGACTCTACAGCATCAGGAAAGAGAAACAGGAAAATCTTATTACAGGTGAAAAAACAAGCTCATGACTACATGCAGGTAAGAAATGGTTCTTGTTTAGGAATGCTATTTTTTCTGATGTAAATTCAACTTCAGTATTCAGTCACTGTTTTGATTAAAAGATGCCAAAGCAAGTCACTACCTGCTGGTGGAGAATACATCCGGTGAAACCCACTCTGGCATACCAAGCTACAGAACTGAGCAGGAACACGCTGGTACAACTTGTGGGTTGTTCTGCTGAGACCTTGGCTTTCTTTCTTTTTTTTCAGTTGTTGGAATGCGGCAGATAAAAGATGATTATGTATCTTTTCAATCTGTAACACAAAAGTGTAGTATAAGCAAACAGGGACTAATATCTGTGAAATCCATGACTGCTGTTGTTCTGGCTACATTCTCTAATGTAAGAACCTTTGATTTAGCTTGTATGCATTGACCATGAAAAGATATCTGATGTGTGCAACTGATACAAAGAAAAAGAACCATGTCAGTATCCTATGTGTGTCACTGACATCAGTGGGAATATGTTGTAGCATACGGATTTCCAGTAACTGAGTTGTGCTGAACAGATTATCACAACTATACAGGAGAATAAGCCCTGGGGATGACCATGTAAAGAGCTGCAAGTTAAAAAACTTGTCTAAGTCATGTAACTGAGCTACAACTACTCCTCACGGCAGCATTGGTTTAAATTCTGTTATAGCTTTTGCACAGAGACTCAAAGCCTTTAGTTCTGCTGATCAAGAAGCACTTGCTTTCATCTGGTTGGTATCTGCCTTTATTTCCATGTTAAATACCCTTCTCAGACGAAAGGCAGCTCAGCACTTTCCCATTACCAGCTGTTACTACAAACCCCTCTTTAGGATTTCTGTACTTCTCTATGTTGCTCAGCCTTGTCCTCCTCCGGTTCTCTAAAGCACCAATATCCAAGCAAGATCCCAGCTTCAACACACTACTAATCAGATCATAACTCTCAGTTGCTAATTTTTGGTGTCAAACTCACAAGAAGAAAACAGAGTAACTGCGTAAGTGTCCTGGAATATTGTACTCACTCTTACATACCAGTCTTGCATTTCTCTAAAGTCCTATAAAGGAACATTCAAAACATGAACCTTTGAGACAGAATATATGGTATAGTTAAAAGGACTCCTCAGAGTTTAACCACACTTTTTGAGTGATTATTTGCATTACGTTTAAGATCATTTTTATTAGGAGTAAAGACTACAGTGATTTTAAGGATTAAGCTGATCTGCTCTTAAAAGCAATATACTGAAATAGTTCCACCAGTTTTTTATGCATATAGTTAAACATGTTAGTTCAAAGGTATCAGCTGAGATTTAGTTTTGACATAAATACCCTCTTTACCTTGAGAACATGAAGTCCAGCTTTTTCAAACTGTTTCTGTCTGTCTTTAAACTCCTGAAGGTGTGATTCCACCAGTGAAATCTGGATATACTTCATAGTATCTGTCTCATGAAGGGGGTCTTCTGAAAGCTGACCTGCTTCTGGTTGGACTGGATACAAATAAGGGAGTAAAATTTTCATGTATCAAAATATCTGAAGCAAAGGCACAGAGGAGGGATCCAATACTTCAGTCTGGTAGTTTAATTAAGAACAAAGAATGTTAAATATTTTCTTAAGTAATGCCAAAGGCTAATATTGAGAGGGACTGATACATATAATAACCTCCTTTTTTATTAAAGAAACGAGAGAGAATTGAAGAAAAGCAATCTATCTTCTCTGTTAACATCTCTCCACAGCCCAACTTTCCTATCATGAATATACTGAATGACAGTACAAACACAAGGAGAAATGGATTATCACTCAGTATCTTTTTGTAACACCACGAGTTCTAGCAACTGTTAATGGAAATCCAGGGCTCTGCAGGACAAGTCCATTGGCGGGTGCCACAACAGCACTCCGTCTGTAGTTAACAAAAGAGGTCAGCAAAGGTATTAAGCAAATGTGTTAAGTGCAGATCTGGTAAGTCTCCATTTGCCAGGCTTTAAAGTGAAGTTGTCCTGGAGGAAGCCAGCATTACAGCTGGCTGTACAAGGATGAACTGGGCCCTGCTGGGAATACTGCCAAGTAACCAAAGCTAACTAATGGTCTTTCAGGGGCTCATATAATAAAAGAATAGTAAGGTTGCTTATCAAAGCAATGCTCAGTATCTATCTGTGTGAACTGAATCTGTCCACTCTCAGCACCAGAAAGATGTAAGTTGCTTCATGCTTGACCTTGTTTAGGCACTTACTTAATTAGTCACTTATTTACTCTACATACCCATTAAGTGCAGCAGTTTGTCTTGGTTGGCTTTAGTCTCCTCCTGCATACGAAGCAGTAATTCTTCAGTTGCAAGCACTGCATTGATCACAGCATCAGGGGGGCCTTGAAATTTCAGTCTCGCTTTCCCCCTCGCACTTCTTCTGATACACATACACTAGACTGCTGCTCTCGAGACAGTTCTGCAAATTCATTTTTACTGAGGTTAAAAATGAAGTTGTTTTCAATAACAGCACTATGTCTTTCCTGAATTTGTACCACACTTTGAATCCATGCTTCTGCTGCTTCCAACATTGTACGTGAGATCCCTTTAAGTTCAATAGCTGGTTCATTATTTGCCATCTCTTTTACACTTTGGCTGCCTGACTCTGCACCTGGAAGTAAGAGATTTATTTTATACAACTGCATTGGAAGAGTGAAGAGCTTTCACAAATTCCTATATGTAATCTAAAATGTACAGTGCAAGAAACACACTACTCTCCTGGTATGCTCAAAAAAAAAAAAAAGATATTACATACCAGGAGGTAAGGCTTCCAGGGCATAAAAAACCAAACCATCACACTTTGCAGAATTTATTTGCCTTCCATGAAATTATTTCCAACAAGTTAGGCACTGACAATGACTTTTATGTTTGAAAAACATAAAAAACATGAGGGACTACCCAGTTCCATTCCTATTAATGTAAAGTGTAAAAATGCAAAGCACTCACACATTTTTGCACATACTAAGTTCTTTTCAAAGGAATATGATTTCAGTGCAGAAATGCTCATTTACTTGAAATGCCCCTTCTGTTCATTACTTACCCAAATGATCACTTCTGTTGTAATACTGATTTTTTTCCAGTTTTTGTGCTACTGAATAAATTTTTCTCTGGAAAACCTTGAAAGAGAAAAGTTTAGGAGCAGTTTGTAATCTCCATTGTCAAATATGCAATAGGTCTCTTCAAAACTCTGTTAGATGTGCAGTTTACAGCTGTAGTTACACAGCCTCCCCCCAAAATTCTGAAATTGTTGACACTGTAATCCTGACAACACCAAATGCACTCCTGTTCTATGCCTCCTAAGGTATGACACCTCACATACTGAATGGCACCTTTATCAGCTTCTTGTGGTTATGGCACATCTGGAACTCATGGAACCACAGTAAAGGTGTTCGTTACTTACAGTTCAATGCCGATGAATCTTTACTAAATTCTAAACCCCAGACTAATCCCCTGTCTTCACTCCAAAGCTCCTCTTTGTGATCACATATGGGAAGTTTCGGAGAAACACTGCTGCTCTGCTAGGCAGGGGATTTGGCATCTGGCAAATTGCCTTTCCTTCTTTTTTCAGCAAGAATTTCTGCTGTGCTTTAATTATCAAGGGATTAAATGATGAGCACATAGCTGTCATACAGCTTCGTTTGAGTTATGGCACTGTTACAGAACATGGATCAGATCTTACAATCACAGAACCAGGGAATGGTTTGGGTTGGAAGGGACCTTAAAGATTTCTCCACCTAGTTCTTGCACCTATTGGAAGAATGGACAGTTGAAGTTAAATAGGAACAAAAGAAACCTCTGTACTTTGATAACAGATGGCTATCTAAAATTTATTAATACCTGTGTATTAATCACATTGGCCAAATACTCAAAATGTGGAAAATGGCACACTGCAGTTCAAATTATCCACTGTCTGTCTGCAACCCTTCTATCACATTAGGTCATATAATGTGTTGACAGTGATTTGCCCTAGAAATTTCATGCCAAAAAAAGTTTAAAGAAATTTCCTGAGGAAGAATACATTTATTCCCTAATGAGTTAAGAGTAGACTCTTTCTTATAAATTTGCTGACAGTCATGAGAATTTCAGAGCTCCCTTCCCACATTATCAAATCACAGGGTGAAGACTTTTGGTTTAGTGAAGAGAAAATAAAGATTTGTAAAGATTAAAAGTAACTGTTAATAAGGAAAATAGTCTCATAGATGTGACCTGCTGCTCACCAATGTTATTAATAGTACAGAATTGAGATTATCTTAATTTGCAGTCATCTATGGGAGTATTTTTACAGTTTTGGATTTTCCTTATTGGTAGTTGACAACAAATTTGTTACCTGATAGTAATCGATGTCATCTGGGCACAAGACAAACTGCACATCTATCTTATTCTTAGGGTTTTCCATGGCAAAATTTAAAACCTCTTCAATCATGATGTCTGCCACTGTATCAACAGGCAGAATATAGGACCAGATCCCCTTTGCTGGAAAAGAAACTGAGGCAGCTTTCAAGTCCCGAATACAAGACAAGCATCTTTTCATTGCAGCTTTCAATTCCTGCAGGAAAAACAGGTGTTTCAGTCCTCACATCACTGAACACGAAAATCAATGAAAATGCAATCTAACTGATCATCACCTCACGCACTAACGCCATGTGCTGGTATTGCGGCCATATAATGTGCAGTATAAATGAACAGGGCAGTTTATACCCCTTTGTTACTATCAGTTCCTTGTATGAAGAAGCATATCTAAGCTGACGCCAAAGTTCATCCCGAAGATCTGAGCCCCCTTTTTGCACCAGTTGTCTTGAAACTGGAGAGTCAATATCACCACTTGCAGGCACGCAGTTAACAACAGCTGTAGTCTAGAAGAAAAGAGTGCAAAGTTTCAGTGTGTTTCAAGTTTACTATTTGCAAGCTTTGCTGTTAGAGAGACCACTCTTTCTAGGAACTAGCTAAAAAGTTAAATTAATCCATTTAAATGATGCACTGTTTAAAGGTAAGGTGCATATCATCTCTTTTTCTGCTGTTTCAGTGATTGCTGAATAACTCCAGTAGTCTGTAAATTACAGGGGGAAAAAAGCAAAGCAAAAAATTAGTAGAGTTCTAGGGAATGCATGACAAAATGTGAATTCCTATGATGAAGATAAATACTAACATAGGGATGTATTATTATTATTATTATTCATCCAACCTCTGGCTACTTCCTATTATACCATGACAGCATGTATACAAAAAAGAAATTAAAATGTTCTACAGTTTAATACACATTTAGAAAAGAAAAACAAACAAACCAACAAACAAACAACAACTCCTTGCTGCTATAATTTATTTACCATTTGTAAATTCTCATCGGGCTGAGAAGACAACTATTTAGGGAACAGAAACAAATCTGCTCTGAACTCTTGAGCTCTAAATCCTGCAAAGACTTGGAGGCAACTCCATGTTCAACATATTACAGGGCAGACTTACCTTCTGCTCTTCAAGGGGGCTTCTTACAATGCTCAAGTGAATACTTCCATGTTTGAGGAAATCTGAAGGCTGGCTTGCTGAAGTTGAAAGAGTTTCCTGAAGCAAACTGGTATCAACCAGAAACCTTTCACAGGCCTTCCTCATTTCTTCAACTGTACTCTCGCAAATGTTCACGAGGCGAATTTCTTTGAGACAAGTTGGTGGATTTGCCTCAACAAATTCCTTTATAGTCCTTACAATCACTTGAGCACACAAATCAATTGGGAAGCCAAAAATACCTGAACTCACTGCTGGGATAGCCACAGACTTTATAGTATTTTCTGGAGCACTACTGTACTTCAGAACATTCACAATAGCTTTCTGAAGTAGGTAGCAACATTTTTCCTTTTCATGAATGCTCCACCTTGGACCAACTGCATGAATAATTTTCTTACAAGGAAGTTTCCCTCCATCTGTCACTGCTATTTGGCCAGGTGTGAGTTTTCCATACTTCTGAATAAAAAGATTGCATTGCTCTTGTATTTCTTGCCCTCCAGCTTTCACAAGAGCTAAAGCAAGGCCTCCTCCGTGGTTCAGGAATTCATTGGCTGCATTCACCACAGCATCAACCTTGTGTTTTCCTAGATCATCCTTACAAACACAAATGTCAATTCCCTGCTTTAGTTTTTTCCTGTATACTTCAACAGCGCATTTGAAGGTCAATGTGCAGGCAAACTTTTTGTAAATGAGATTACTTAGGCAGTCCTCCCTTCTCTTAAGAGCTTCATAGGCATCTTTATTGATGTGGATCATCAGGCTGTCCTCATCCATTGCCATGCTTGACCCTAGGATACAGAATAAAGTGAAATCCAAGATATTATTGTCAAAGCATTACTTTTTATGTATAAGCGTGCTTTATAGCTCTCAATTTTATCCTACTGTCAATATTTACCAATAATTTCTGTCAGTCTGACCTTAACTTATTTGGATTCTGAGAAACATTCAGTACTACCTTGCCCACTGTTTCTTCTAAATCTGTGAATACTTTCATTTCCATTTTCTCAAACAATCACCAGCTCCCTTCTGTAAACAAACACTGGTAGACACAGGAGTGGCCAGCTACTGAAAGACCACATACCCTCCTCTGAAGCAGTCCCTCTTCAATATTATCTTCTTGTGACCCAGCAGATGGTCAGACCTGGTGAAATATGCCCTGAGCCCCCAAACAGCCTGCTCAGAGTCCTCTCAGCCAAGGAATTACCAGCATATAGCCTGTAGGTCCCTTGGTCAAATACTTTTTCTTTAGAAGTGTCTAATCAATTTTCTTTCCCTATTTTTCCTCCAAAGGCACTAAAATATAACAACTATATTACTAAGTCTGTGATGATTTCAGGGTCTAGGTTTGCCTTGCTGTTTACCTAAGGAGGAAGCTTGTTTAAAATGTGTGTGCTCCTGCTACTTGCTCGCTCGCTCGCGCTCTTTCCTTCTGTTTATATTCCTCACCATTAGGCTGACACAAACATTGTCAGGGGCATATTCTTAAATCTATCAGTGACATAATCTGAATTAAAAAAACCCTCAAAAACAAACCACAAAACAAACCACCACACAGCAACACAACTGAATAGGGTAAGATAAAATAGTGAGGAGAAAAAAGAAGCAGGCAAGCGTGAGAGGAACTTCTTAGATTCTGTTACAGGGCTTTGTTAACTGGCTTCAGTGCCACTGTGATGCTGAGCTGTATTTGCCACTAACACTCCACCTGAGAAAGCAGGTGTGAAAATCGGGGTTTCAAAATGCTTGTAAAAGCAGAAAACACCACTTCCCCCCGCTGTGAGCTTGTTATGCTGAGCAGGCTGAAGCCTGCCTCTGCCCTCTCCAGGGCATTCCTAGCATTTTGTTACTGATTTCCAGCAAGGTCCAAGGGTGAGTACCCTTGGCTTTTGCAAAGTCAGTGACTCACAGCTACACCGCAGAGAATATTTGCAGATACATTCATTTAACTGTGCCACGAGAATCTTATGCTGAGCTTTGCCTTTCATTCTGTTGCTCTCCTTTGATCAGCAGATAAAGCCCACAAACAAGTTATTTCTTTGTACAGCACTTATGAATTCAGAAGGGCTTTTTAAACCACTTTTTTTTTTAGGGAACAAAACCAATGGTGAACAGTTGGGCAGTTTTTAGACTACCACTATGGCTATACAGCCCTCTCCTGGCAGATATCAGCAGTACTATATGCAGTAGTTAGGTTAATTAGTGTAAATCTTTTTTGCAAGAGTTTAATCAAACCTTCCTCCAGGGTATACAATCTGCCTGTAAGAAGAGTCTAATGTTTTGCATATACAAAGTGTACACAGTGACCTATCCAAACACTCGGGAGCTGTTACTTTTAAAAGACAAACGCAAGCAAGTGCTGTGGAATCATAGAATCATAGAATTGTAGGGGTTGGAAGGGACCTCGAGAGATCATCGGGTCCAACCCCCTGCCAAAGCAGCTCCCTAGGACATTTCACTGAGATAGGCATCCAGACGGGTCTTGAATATCTCCAGAGAAGGAGACTCCACCACCTCCCTGGGCAGCCTGTCCCAGGGCTCTGTCACCCTCACTGGGAAAATGTTTCTCCGCATGTTAGTGTGGAACGTCCTGTGCTCCAACTTGCAGCCATCGCCCCTTGTCCTGTCTCCACAGACACTGAAAAGGGGCTGGCTGATTCCCCCTGTATCCCCTGCTTAAGATAATTCTAAACATTAATTAGGTCCCCCCTTAGTCTTCTCTTCTCAAGGCTGAACAGTCCCAATTTTCTCAGCCTTTCCTCATAGGGGAGATGCTCCAGGCCCTTTATCATCTTCGTAGCCCTTCTCTGGACTCTCTCCAGGAGATCCCTGTCCTTTTTATAACAGGGAGCCCAGAACTGGACACAATACTCCAGGTGGAAGTAATGAATTGTAACGTCAATTCATAACTCCGTGTAATTCGCATGTTTTGGGTTGCTCTTGGCTATCACACGTTGATGTCTTGCAGTTTGCTGGCTGAAGCCGGACATTTTCAACTTAAATACAGGAACATGCTTTCGCAGATAGCTAAATGAGAGGCTTACCTAAACCACCCTTCTGTGCCCAGGCCTCTGGCATGAAACTCTATTGTAAAAATAAAAAAGAGAGAGACAAGACGTTACTGCCTGACAGGCGGCATTCCCACAGGCACGGTTCTGTGGCAAGCGAAGCGGGCAGTACCACCTTTCCAAAGCTTCGCATTAAGTTTTCTAGCATTTAACACGCTATTCAGAGCTGAAAGGCCGGTGACCGGGGCTTGGCGGGTGGCTGCTTATCCCCGGGTTCCTCTGGCTCCGGCGGACCCGCGGGTGGTGACAGGCCGGGGAAGTTTCGCCTCGTCCCGAGGGCCAGGACAGGGAACAGCGCTGCCCCCCCCCCGCCCTACCTCGCCCGGTGCCCAATCACAGTTGGCAGCGCAGGCGTTAAGTCCCCGAGAACCCGTCCTGGCCTGGCGCGCAGGCCAGCCGCAGCTCCGCGCGCTGTGAGGGAGTTGCTGCCCGGCGGAGGGCTGTCCCTCTGGGGAACAGGCGCCAGCCCCGGCCCCTCGTCCTACCCGCCTCCACCCCCGCTCTCTTACCTGGAGAATCCCCATTAACGGGAGCGCGACTGTCTCCCGCTCGGTGCCGTGAGCAGGAGCGGGGCCCGGGGCGGGGATCGCGACCCCGAGCGGCGGAGCGGGAAACGAAAGCGAAACTGGGCAGCGACAAGGAACATGGCGGAGGCGCGGCTGTTGGTGCGTCTCTGTCCCCCGCCCGACGCTGGCGAGAACCTCACGCGCAAGATCCAGACCTACTTCCAGTCAGGGAAGCGGTCGGGGGGCGGCGAGTGCAATGTGTCAGGGGGCCCCGAGCCCGGCACCTACTGGGTGCAGTTCACTCACGAGCAAGGTACGGAAGCGGGAAAGAGGAGCCGGGGCGGGCCGCGCAGCTCTGCCGGCGGCAGGGCCCGCGGGTCGGCATACCCCTTTGCCGCCCGCACTGGGGGGCTTGGGGGGGCTGTTCGCATGCGGACCTCGCAGCCGTGTTGGGGAGGGGGTGGGCGGGGAGTGGCCGTCCGGGACGCCACGTTGTCCCCCTGGTCACGGGTGGGCAAAGGGCAGGTGGTCTCTGTGGCTGCTTGTAGCCATCAAGGTTTCAGGCAACTTTACCAGACCTGTCGCAAAACGACTGCAGATAAGAAGCGGGTGGAGTCCCGCACGGATCACGTCTTGGAAGTCGGTGCCAGACGCCTGAAGATAGTCATCCAGCCAGGAGAAGAGGACCTGAGCAAGAGCCAGTTTTCAGAGCAGGCCTCCCACAGCTACTCCAGCCCTTCCCCAGCTCCACAAAGGTTTGAGGACCACCAGCAGGCAGCCCAGGGCCATGGAGATAAGGCAAGAGAAGTCATTACCAAAAAGGTACTTCGGGAAGAGCAGTAACAAGCAGTGTCACAACCTGCCCTGCTTGTAATTCCACAAGTCCTTTGCATTGCTTTCTGTTGCATTTCAACAGTTCATGCCAAGCTAATGTCACTTACATTATCTTAGTGGATAAAGTGGATGCAGGGAATGACATTTGAGTGCTGGACCACGGGTCATCCACAGGTGTTAACAGGCAACATGTTCTCCAGCATGGCTTTGGCACATGCCAACCACTGCTTCCTAAATCAGCACCCCAGAAGCTTTCAGGGGATAGTATGCACCAAGGACTGCTCCAAAAATGTGAAAAAATATATGAGATTTAGATCCCTTCCTGCTACAGAAACTAACTCTATTTCAACATGTTTTGCACTTTCAAACAGCCCTAATTATTTCCATCCCTTATCTCAGCATTACAAAAATCTGCTCTCATGTGATGTAGCACAACAAACTACTTCAGACACATTGAACTTAAAGTTATGTAGGAAAGATCAATTATGTGTTAGGGACATGGAGTGGGACCAGGCTATGTGTTAGATGATGTGGCTCTACCAAGACACTGATACCTGGCCAAGAGGGTTCACTGTGTTGTGTGTAGTAGCATAGATGTGGCTTTTGATTTACAGCATGCGTTAGCATAGTGGTTATCTGATATCTGTAGTAGTACACTGCAAATTTCCCAAAGCCCCATCCAACCTGGCCTTGAACACTGCCAGGGAGGGAACAGCCACAGCTTCTCTGGGCAGCCTGTGCCAGTGCCTCACCACCCTCAGAGTGAAGAATTTCTTCCTTTATCTGACCTAAATCTACCCTCCTTCAGCTTAAGGCCATTGCCCCTTGTCCTATCACTCCATGCACTTGGAACCAGTCCCTCTCCCTCTTTCCTGTAGGCTCCTTTAGGTACTGGAAGGCTGCAGTAAGTTCTCCTCAGAGCCTTCTGTTCTCCAGGCTGGATAGCTCCAACTCTCCACCTGTCTTAAACTAAGTTATTGTCTTTGTTCCTGAAATTCTGATGATGTTAACATTTTTGCTACTGACTTGACTTTACTTACATGTGTGTAATATCAGTATATATGACATAAAAGAAACACTGTGTACAAATGTGTCTGTGGTAATCAGGCCCTACTGAGATGTACAGAGCTTTTCTTTTCTCAGAATATAGATGCTATGATGTTTTCTTGTCTTTTCTTTAGATATTTCTTACAGTATCCGCAACTTTGAATACCAGTATGTTCACTGAACAGCAAAGGGAGAAAATTACCATTATATGTCCAAATTTAAAAAGAGAAGGAAATCCTGAGATTGATGGCTCTGAGAAGTTGACAGGAGATTTTACAGATATTGAAAAAGCTTATCACTACTTTAAGGATATCATTGCAGGCAATGACCCAAGCCGTGATTTTTTGCCTTCTGAAAGCAAAAATGGTTTGAAAGATGAAAATGGTCTGAGTACTGAAGAAAGTAATGAGATTACTGTTCCATCAGCTCTCTATGAATATTTCGTTCATACCTGCAAAGACCAAATCAAAGCACTAAGTGAACGTTTTGGAGTGTGTATAAGAAAGAATGATCGTAACGATGGAACCACATCAATATGGTTCACTTCTGATAAAAGCTCTGCATCCATACAAAGAGCTAATGATGATTATATCAGACTTTTCCAGAAAAGTGTAAAAGATCTGAAACAGGAAAAAATTCCCATAAAAAACACTTATGCATTAAACAAGACAATAACGAAATTAAATTCTAGGTTTAGTAATCTTCTTGTTAAAGAAGAAGAGAATCAGTTGCTGCTCCGTGGTCCAGAGAGTGAGATTTTAGCTGCCAAAAGCTTTCTAGCAGAGGAAGGTGAGAACAGCCAAGCTGGAAAGAATATGAAAATATCATCTGAACTGTACAAATATAGGAATGGAATTGAAGTTGATGCTTTTGTGTTTAAATTGTTAGAAACAATATTAAGGAAAGAAATTGACGGCATTAAAGACAAATTTGAAACGACAATAAAAATGGAAGAGAGTTCAAACGGCCAGAAGATGCTTATAGTGTTTATGCCTATAATCAAAACTTCTGATATGTCTTCACATGCTACAGAAAGTTTCATCAATGCATTTCAGAATGCTTCTGCGATGTTAACAGAAAAACTCATCAGCTTGAAGCTTTCAGAATGGCAGGAGAAAAAGTTAAGCACCCTAATTTATGGAAAACAATTGGAAGATCTGCATGTAAAACTTCAGAAGAAGGAAGACAAATTCATCTTACTTGGTTTACCGAACTATCTTTGTGCTGCTGAAAAGTACATTGCAAACTTTCTTGGTGTTAAACACTCAGCAGAAAGTAAAAGCAGAACACCGCTGTCCTCTGATCTCAGCTATCAAGGAGCTACAGGAGAATCTGAGAAGGAATACAATGGCAAGCAAAAGAATCATCTTTCTTCTGAAGGACAGTCTAGGCCAAAGACAGAAGACAACGACAAAGATGTGTGTCCAATTTGCATGGATTCATTTAAGAATAAAGAAATACTGAAAAAGTGCAATCATGCATTTTGTAAAAGTTGCATCGAGGCAGCCATGCTTTATAAGCCAACTTGTCCTATTTGTAATGTTGTCTATGGACCCATGAGAGGAGACCAACCAGAAGGAACAATGACAACTAAAAAGCTGTATTTGAATCTCCCTGGTTATCCAAATTGTGGTACTATTGAGATTACATATAGTATGCAGAGTGGTTATCAAACTGTAAGTATATTTGAAGATTCATAAAATATATTTTTCCCCACAACAAAGCCAGTATGGGATAATTGGAAGATGGGATAAATGAAATATGTCAAGGGTGGGGTGGCATGCATTTGAGAGAGCAAAGAGGAAAACACAAATTTAACAATGGATGCATCACAATGTGAGTGAAATTTATATGAAACAAATTGTCTAATGAGAAAAAAAAACGCTCCTTCAGAATCAGTTATCAGTCATGCTATGTCCTTCTGATTCAAAGACAGGATAAAAAGCTGGGATGTGTGATTTTCATGTTTTCAAAGTTCTTATGATATACAGTGTGTTTTGGTTTTGTTTTTTCTACAAAACAGAAAAATCATCCAAACCCTGGGAAACATTATGGTGCAACTACTCGAAAAGCATATTTACCTGACAATAAGGAAGGGCAAGAAATTCTGCAGCTCCTCAAAAGAGCCTTTAAGCAAAAATTGATTTTCACAGTGGGCCAGTCACGTACTACTGGTGCAGAAGATGTTATTACATGGAATGATATTCACCATAAAACATCCATGTCTGGAGGACCAACCAGGTAAGTATCCTCTTTATGTAATTTTACTGCTACTGAGATGCAGCAGAAAGGCTCTCCTGAGCTTTCAGATTTTTTTATAGTCATGCAAGCCACTGGCAATTCTAAAGTACCTGTCCTCGTATGTCACTGCCAAAGTGATTGTGGAACGCTCTATGGGTCCAGACTTTAATTACCTTTGCCAATTTAGACAGTCAGAGCAAGAATGAGCTTAGTTTTCTGCTGCCCCTCAGGCCACTCATTCACCCGTGGGCTGTGTAAAGTACTTACACTGAAGTTAGTAACTGCTCTGATTACAAACTACTTCTAGGACAGCAAGCTCTTGATAGCAGCTAAGGTCAGATGCCTGATATCAACCTCTTCTGTCACCTGCTCCTTTGCACCAGGAGGTACTGGTCTGTTACGATCCCAGTAAAGAAGGCACTCAGGCTCTGGAAAATATGATCTGAAATTCTTCTTAATAGAGCAAACAGCTAGAAGAAAGAGACTACAGCACAGATATGGTTATGTCCTCATAAATGCTGAGAGCCCCAAGTTGCACAGCATTTAGTGGGCCTTCTGCCAGGCACAAGACATCATGCCGACCCCATCTGTGGGAAAGCTTACCCCATTTTGATTGTTACAGCTATTACAGGATTGTCTCTGTAGCATTTCTTGAGGACTTGCTGCACTTCTGAGTGAAGGCAAGGACACGCAGGTGGTGTTATCACCAGTACTGAGTGGGAGCTGCCTGCAGCAGTGCTCTTACAATGAGCTCCAAGCCTGTTGTGCACCCATGGGATGTGCATGGCACAACACAGGCCTGAAGGCCACGCCATGTGTTCAGCACAACCCAGTGTGGCACAGCCCTGCTTAACTAATTCCTGTTCTGGTCAGGATCACTACGTCTCACCCCTTGATGCACATACAATTGACTTTTCTTAAAGATATGATTAATTACAGATTATGTCAGTAAACTCTTTGGCTCCTGGAAAAAAACCTAAAACAGACAAGGGGGAGGCTTAGAACAAGAGGTCCTTTCAAGCTTGTTACAGTCAATTTGGGCAACCAAATTCAACAGCTACTTTTCTTAAGTTCTTAGCTTTACCCTGTCTGTACCACCTCTCTGACCTGCAAAATAGGGTCTGTTTATAGAGTAAGAAGCGTGTAAAATTTGTAAAGTGTTCTAAAAGATTTTGATGAGAAGTAGAACTGTAGAGTGCTTCCTTGCAGAAGTAGCACAAACAGTTATTTTCTTCTTCTAGTTTTGGTTACCCTGATCCTGACTATCTGCAGCGGGTCCGATCTGAATTGAAAGCAAAAGGAATTGAATAAGAAAAGTTATCAACCATCAAGGCTTAACTGAACATGTAGCAGTTAATTTACTACTCAAGCAGTGAGAAGAAAGAAGCTACTTCGTTCAGCTGTACTTAGATCACTTGTATTCCGCAGTCAGCTAAGAAAAGTAATCTTTTTTTTTTTCACCAAACAATCTATATTCTTTTTGCACATAATTTACTTCCTTGAATAATGCTTCCCTATCTGTGTTACCTTGACAGAATTTGGGTTTTGTGAGTGCAGCGTCACTTCTTGTTCTCCTTCTCAAATATCAAATTGTGAGTCTTACATTACCAGTGAACCTGTTCTTCATTTTTTCTTTCAAGTCTTCAATCTGACCACCAAAACCGACTGATACAGTACTAGCTCTTGTTCAATCAAGCACTTACTTCAGCTTTGTGTTATTACAGCTGTCATCACGTCCTAACCCATCTGATGGAAGATTTTTACACAGCTGTTACAGTATCAGCTATGATCTTCTGCTTCTTTTCCTTTTCAGGATAGAAATGTCATTATTGGTTTGGGTTTTAAACATTAAAAAGTATGGATAACATACAGGGGGGTACACGGGTGCTGCTCTATTTTAAACCCTGCAGAAAGAGCCCTGCTGGAGAAATGAATAACAGTACTGGTGGCCGTCTCCGATACCCTGTCCTGCTTCTGTGCCTTCTGCTCTGTTTAAGCTTAAATACTACTTTTAAGTCCCCTTTGCAACTATAAATCCCAAGTTCTTCCGTTGCTTCCAGTAGTTGTATCATAAAGATACTTTGTTGCTGCTCTGCTTATGTGCGGTCTGCTAATCACCTCTGCTGTGGGGTGGAAAAAATAGCTTTCATGCAATGGTTGTGAGTTAAGTTGTTCTTGTTAAAGTATTAAATATAATGAATAAATAAAATATAAAAATACCATCTGCTCAGTTCTGCATTCTTCTGTACAAGTTTTCCCTCCTGTTTTAGATATGTATAGCTGGGGGGTGGTTGCATTTAGGAGCTTCCTGGCAGTGCTGTGATTTAGGGGGATTTAGCCCCCATACCACCTCTTTTTTCTTTTTCTTTTTTCTTATAATGTATTTTGAAGATTCCCACATTGTGAATAGGCAGTACTATACCACCTTGGCTTTCAGATTTCTTAGTATTGGACACTGGTTTGTTTCCATGGGGGTTGGGATGACTTTCCCATTGTGGTTTGTTTTACTGTATTTGTATTCACGCTGCTTCAGGTTTCCTCCATTTTCTGTGCAGTAAGATACTGATTGTTTCTAAATTACTGCTTTTCTGCACAAAGAAACTAGCTGTCAACATCAACTCTCAAATTCTTCCAGTCTTTTCTTTCACTTTCTGTCCCAACAAACCAGTTCACTGATGTCAGACTCTTGTCTAACAATTATCCATGGCAAAGTTTTGCAGGCTGAGTTTTAAAGCAGAGTCCTGTTAACTGCCACTGAAAACCCACAAACCTTTGCCCTGTAACTAGCTGGACAGACCTGTACTTTCTAATCATAGCTGTGCAGTTTAGGGAAAAAAAATTACACAATTTGCAATCAAAGTCAGGTGTTTTGTCTGGGTTACAGTGAGGGAGGAGAGCATGCACCTGGGGTAACTGTAGAGAGAATTTGGAGACAAAAGTTTAGTTGCCTGTGGAGAAACAAAGGTGTCCTCAGGGGTCTGCTCCAGCTGATACCCACCTGTGCTTATCATTTTAATGTTTGGCTATTACCCATTTCCTCAACTTTTTTCCTTCCTTTCAGCAAAGTTGGGAGGGGAAGCAGGAGAGGAAAACTTGTCATTTGTCTGCTATTTGATTGTCTCGTATTTGAGCACCTTAGTGAAAAAAAAACCAACCTAGCAAGAAGTAGCTGAAAAGTGCAAGGGGAAGTCCTGAGCACATGGTTCAAAATGCCCCAGCTAGCTGACACAGTGTCCCGAGAAGAATGTTCTTCCATCGTAATCTCCACAGTTGTATTTCTGAAGGAGAACGATGGAAACGGGTGGTTGTGCTGTGACTCACTTTGAAAGCACAGCGTCGGGAGGGTGAGGTCACCGTTACCCAGCGCCTAACCTTTATAACCTAGGGCACTGAAAACAACCTGTTTTTCCTAATATCGGCTTCTTGTACGACTCTGTAGGAGTACAACGCGCTGCTTTGACCTCCCGGGCAAAGCAGGCCGCGTAGCCGGGGCTGCTTCCCGGGGGCGGAGAGAGGCCGCGTCCGGCTCCCGTGAGGAGGCGCGGCGGGGAACCGGGGCCTCGGGCTGTCCCGCTCGGCCGCGCCTGAAGAGGCCGACCGCTCCCGGGGCAGGCGGAGCCTAGCGCCTCTTGGTGTCTTCCCTGAAGAAATGAAACTGAAAGCGGGGCGGCGGCCGCAGACATAGAAGCGGCCATGGCGGGGCAGTGGCCGGGCGGCTTCCCGCTGCTGGTGAGCGGCGACTGGGGCTCGGCCGAGCCGCCGCCCGCCCTGAAGAAGAAGCTGCTCTGCTACTTCCAGAGCCAGAAGCGCTCGGGCGGCGGCGAGTGCGAGCTGCGGTCCGGGACCGCGACCGGGCAGATCCTGGTCTGCTTCGTCTACCCCGAGGGTGAGCGGCCGGGGCCGGGGAGGGGGTGCTAATGGCTGCCTAACTTTCGGGGGTGAGGGGAAGTGGTTGCCGCCCCCCTCACCGGCACTTGTCGTGTTGGCAGTGAGGAAGCGGGTGCTCGAGCGGCAGGTCCATGAGCTCGATTGGGGACCCAGAGGGCGGCTGCGGCTGCAAGTCACCGAGCTGCCCGAGGACGGTGACGCTGTGCAGGTGAGGCGGGAGGCGCTGGGCAGGGGGGCCGAGCCAGTGGGGCTGAGGGTAACCGGTCTCCTTTCGTTCTGCTTCCAGGACGTGGGACAGGCCGGCGGGGCCGAGGTGCCAGGTAGGGTCTGCGTGAAGCGCGGCGCAGAGCTGAAACCCCCTTCTAGGCCCTGCACTGGCTCTGGGCACGGCCCGCACTCGGCGCTGGCCCGGGGAGGCCGGCCGGAGCGGGGGAAGGTGCGAGGAGGTGGCAGAAACCGGTGCCCTCATCGAGTGCACGAGAGGCTGGCTTCGAGCTGCACCGCGCTCCCTCGTCCGTCGTTCATCCCCACCCCATCTCCGCCACAGCGCGCTCTTTCCTTCATTATTTTAAACCACGGAATTAATTTAAAAGCCCTGAAGCAGGGCCCAGAAGGGCACACACAAAAACTGAACGAGCTGCATGAGGTTTTTGTTGGGGTTCCAGCTGACATCGCGTGTGTTCTCCCCGTGGGTCGGAGTTTGTGTGTAGCAAGCTTATCTCTACAGGCAAACTGCTTATTTGCGCAAATGGGGGCGGCACACAGGTGAAGACTGAAGTGCGGGCCAGAAAAGTCGTCTGGCAGGCAGTACTGTTATCTTTTGGTTCCTTTTAGCTCTGCTGCTTTAAACTGGCAGGTAGACATGCTTTGCAGAGCCAGGCTATGTCACGATAGATGATTTTACAGAGGTGTCTGGTTTTTAATGGCTTTTCCCTCCGGAGGATGGATGTCCTAGGCAGATCTCTTATTCTATAGCACAGTTTTTGTTATGGAGATCGTGCTATATGCGTGGAAGGACCTGCTCACAGAGGTTCACATGGCATGGCTATGTGCTAGTTTGATTTTTGGCATTAAGCCTGAGGCTTCTTAGCTTAAAGGGTTTTTCTGTGACCACGTTCAACATATAGTTTGAAAAAAAAAAAACAAACCCAAAACAGATGGAACTTTGTGATTCTGACAGTATCAAACAAAGCTAAATTCAACTAAGCTCAACAAGAGCTGTCTTAACCTCCTGGGTCTCCAAGACCATAACCCTTTTCTTGAAGTATGCAGCAACTGATAAAGCATTGTCATTTATCTCTAGTTAATGAACCCCAGGTGTCTCTTCCCACCTGCCAGAATAAGGAGGTGTCTGTGTGTGCTCAGCAGGAGAAGCCAGGTAAGCACGTCACGTATCAATCAGGGACCAGGGTATTCTTGCTTCATTTTTTTTCATTGACCTTTATATTACAGTAGTGCCCTGGTCACCTGGGTGGCTTGTGGTGTTTGTCTAATGTAGAAATTGTAATCTTAGGCTAAAAATAAATAATTTTTTTCTTTGTATGAGTTCCTTAAGGAAAATCCTCGTTTCACTGTCTGCCTCAGACAAGGCAGCTCCTTAGAGAGACTATGCAGTGGATGCTGAGCTTTGTTTTGGGTAAGGCTGTCCATACACAGCCCTTCCCAGCTGCTGCCAGCCCTGACTTGTGATGGAACATCTGTACCTATGTACTCCAGATACACCTGAGCTCCTGTGGCAGCTGGCACATGTAGAACTTTGGCAACATACACCAGTGGCTGGAACTGTAAAAGGAGAGGGTATGCAGGCAGAAGAGTGATGGTCCCCTTCACTGTGTATTTGTGAAGAAGCTTTCGTAGCCATTACTTCTGCTGTCCTTGCCTAGTGATGAATGGAAGCCTTTTTTCATCACCTGTTGGTATGACAACTCATGCTAGTGCTTAGCTCAGCTTGTTTGGTGTTTAAAGGCTGTTGTGGAAAAAAATACTGGTTATTTGCCTAATCTTTTCCCTGGCCTTATCTGTGATCTGAAAAAAAAGTGGTGTGAAAACGTGGAAGGTTAATAAGTTTGTGTTTTTCTCTTAACTTTTGCCTAAGGCATATGGGTGTGATCTTTATTTCAGAATCCTGTGAGAAATTGGAAGTGGAAAAAGAAACCTGTAGGAGATCTGTTGTAGTTACCACTGCCTCTGGGGAGGAAATAGAAGATGAGATTGTGGAAATGTACTTTGAAAATAAAAAGAAGTCCGGTGGGGGGATCATCGAAGTCTATATCAAAAAGGATCAGCAAATGCTCATTACCTTTCAGAATGAGGAAGGTATGATTGTATCATATGAGTGCTAAGTTACTAAAGCTCCCTTTTAAAGATCAGCCTTTGCTGGTGCTGGATCTCTCTGTGGGCATTATGTTGTTCCTGCAGAAACAGTGCATTATCCCCAAAGGATGATAGGAGGTAAAAAGGAGCAAATGTGCCTGCCTATCCAATGCAGATATGGTTTGCTGACAGTGTTTATAATGACCCACAGGGAAAGAAGTGATTCTCTAGACCTCTCTCAAATGCTTGATCAAGGCTCACAAAGAATAATTCAGGAGAAATTATGTCAGGAGCACTGCAGAATAAGTAAGCTTCAACTCTAGTTCAGGAGACTGGATAAAGCATAGTACAGTAGTAACTGCAGATCATGGGTAAATACTATTTTTTTTTGTATTTTCTTTCATATTTTTTTTGTATTTTCTTTCATATTTATTTAAATTCTCAGGGTTTTAGAGATTGGGAGGAAAAATGGTAGTAAATATTATGTATTTGTGGCATGCTTTAACCTGGCTGGCAGCTAAAACAACACAGCCCAACTGCTTGCTCACCCTCCCATCCTCCCATAGTGGGATAGGGGAGAGAATCAAGAAGAGGAGGGGGCAAGTTAAAAACCAAAAAAGGGTAAAACTTGTGGGTTGAGATAAAGATGGTTTAATAGGACAGAAAAGGAAGATAATAATGATAAAAGAATATACAAAACAAGTGGTGCACAGCACAGTTTTTCACTGACAGTTAGTTCCCGAGCTGCCCTGCCTCATGGCCACCCTCCCAGTTATATACTGCACATGGAATTTCATCATATGGTATGGATTCATACTATCATATGGTATGGAATATCCCTTTGGCCAGTCTGGGTCAGCTCTCCTGGCTGTGTCCCCTCCCAGCTTCCTGGGTGCCCCTCGCCTTCTCGTTAGTGGGATGGTGAGAGAGGCTGAAAAGTCCTTGACTGCCTGATAACAACTGGAAACATCGGTGTGTTATCAACACTGCTCTCATCCCAGCTCCCAAACATAGCACTGTACCTGCTGCTAGGAAGAAAATGACCCTTAGCCCCTGCCAAAACCAGGACAACATTGTAAATTAAGAGATGTTAATGTTCTCCTCTTTGGAGAAAATGATTTTGAAGTAGCCTTGGTTTACCTGTAATTTTCCTAGGTTTTCTTTTACACTGAAGTGCTGTTGGCTCCTTGTTAGTATATGGAAGATGTAGGCAAAAAGAGGAAACTGTTTATGCAGGAAAAATAGTTAAATATAGTTCATGGTTAAATATCTGTTAAATACAATGATAAGCAGGATGAAAATGCCCTTATTTGCTATTTATTAGGTGTTACTAATCTGAAGAACAGTTTCTTGCAGTTGAGCTAAATGCTACGCTTCTCTACTGCCCTCAAAAAGTATTTTTTCCCTTTTGAGGAGGCAGGACACATCTAGATGATAGAGTAGTGGGGTTTTTTTATAGCCTTAACTTTTTATCTAGATTTGCTTTATTTCCATTACTTCTATGATACGAAAAAATATGTAAAGTGTAATTTAACATATTGACCTGCTGTGGTGAGGGAGAAAGGGAAGATGACATCTTTGTTTTCTTGTGGAACCAGATGCCCAAGAAGTTTTGCAGAGGAAGCATCACTCGGTGAAAAGAATTGATCTGTTCGTCAAGCCATGCCAAGCGGAGACCCTCAGGGAGCTGTGCCAAGTGGAGGACCCTCAAGGGTCCCTGCTTTCCAACACAGTCCTGCTTGAAAACGTGCCACAGACAACACAAGATTACATGCTAATTATGCTGGTAGAGAACATCAGTGGCTTGTCAGAGGGTGATGGTGACTTCAGTGTGGAAATGATCCCTGAAATGCATGCTGCTGTAGTTACTCTGACTGGAGATACTGGTAAGAGGCATCAGAGCTGCAGATACCTCATTAACTACTCATGTGAGGGAGACAAAGCAGGAAATGAATGTTTTCTGTCATAGGTTTAATCTGATATTGTGATTTTTAATGAGGTTTTGCTCTACCAAAGTTAATGACTTACCGTGGGATCTCTACATACCGTACAGGTAAAAGTAAGTCAGAAGAGGGCTAGCTCTCATTGAGGTAGTAAACACAACAGGCAGGACTGAAAACAAAGAGTAACTTTACACAAGCAACAAAAGGATGTACTCAGTCTCAGAACAGATCCATAGTAAAAGCTCTCCTTGCCAAAAGGTGGTAATGGGTAGTAAGTTTCAATGGATTTGAGGAAAAATTGGACAAGTTATGTGCAACAGAGCTTTTTAAAGTTAGACTGCATCAGGCTTGGGAAATCTACTGTACTAGTTGGAGGCTGAGAGAGGGTTAGGGAAGCAGCATCTCCTTACAGCTTTTGTGCTGGAGAAAGGATACTTAGGATGGATGGAGCCTGGGATGCTGAGGCAAGTCCAGCTGTCCTTATGCAGAGTGACAGCTGTCAGTTATGTGCAGCATGGCATTAGCACCATAGGTTTTGCCCGATGCTGCAGTACCAACTAGTTGTTAAGCTACTGTGTGCACACTGTTTTTCTTAGTGTGTTTGATACCATACACTTTCTATTCTGCTTTGTTAGTGATTGATGGCAAAGGAATCTTCCAGGGGGTGGAGAAGTGTCTGCTCCTACTTCTCACCATTGAGAGGTTGGGAGGCCTTCCTGGTTGAGTTATGGTCAATATTACTAACGAATTCTATCCCAGGACATGAATAACACACTAAGTGGAGATTACATTCAGAAAGAGTGTAAGCTAATGCCATAGCTGATGATGTAGAGACAGCAGCATTCCATGACCAGGAGAACTGAATTAAACTGACAGAGGTGAACTGGTTCCAAGATTCTTCCAGTATTGCTGTGCTGAAGTCCTTTTGGGGACAAAGTGATCTTTAAGTGTGCTTGATTCTGAGTGAGGAGGTGGGACACAAAAGAGAGAATTCTGTCTTCTGTGTGGAAAAACTCTAAATCTCTTTAGAAGGTGAAACATGGTGAAAGCAAGTTAAGTGCCACTTCAAATCATCTTCATGGCAATAGTTGTATTGCTGGTGATGTGTAAAAATGAAGTTGCTCAGAAAGTTGTGAAGGGATTAGTCTGTGGTATAACCAAACCAGAGAAATTTTTAGTCTCTGAGAAGGCATAGGGTTTCCTGCTTTAGAAGTCAAAAGTTATTTGCATCTTGTGGTCCAGTCCCAAATCTCTGATGTAGCCTTTAAGAAATAAGTAGTTCCTGTAAAAACTTAATTGTGTGTTTGCCTAAGAGATATAAAACTTTTTGACTATCTTTTACCATGATAACAGGAGGAAAAATAGCCAAATTATATTTATAATAAAACTGCAAGAATCCAAATTTGAGCTGTTGACTTACATCTAATCAGTTATGTATAGAGCCATAGCCCAAAAATGAACCTGAGCTTACTTTCTTCTGGGGTTAGAGAGACTCAGTGCTACTTATCAGGAAAACTAGTGACAAATTCTGGGTACAGTAGTTGCAGTCAACAATTGTGATCAACCATGTAGTGAATTCTAGGTGACAGATACTTAGTATGTGGAAAGGAGTAGCTTTGTGGGCACCTCTGAGCTCACAGATGCTTTGTAATTCAGTGCTTTGGTCAATGCACACAGTGATAGTCTGTTAATATCATAGTAGAAAAGCAAGTTACTAATTTGATCTTGGTGTGGGTTTATTTGTTCTCTTTTTTTTTTTTTTTTTTTTTTCCTTTTCCTCTTTTCCCTTCTCTTTCTAGCTGCAGGGGAATTTGCTAAAATGTTTAATCAACACCGCAGAGCAAAGCAACAAAGTATTACTGCACGGTGCCTTGAGCTAACAAAAAGTGTTAGGGCTGAAAATATACCACCTAACATAACCAGTGACTATATAACCATCTACTTTGAAAATAAGAAGAATGGAGGAGCACAAGTGGTGGATGTTCAACTGCTGCCTGATGAAGATGCAGCTATCATTACATTCAATGACCATAAAGGTAAAACTCTGTTTCTTTGAGATCCTTTCACTTAAATATCAAAATAAGGATTTTTTTTCTAGAGAAATGCCTACTTTGCCCTTATGAAACACCCTTTCTCAGCAAGTCTCTGCTAACTGAAGCGTGAGCTTAAGTTTTGGATCAGCTGGGCATGAAACATGATGGTTTTTTTCCTTTATATGCACAGTTTGTTTTGCCCAGACCGTGATCCATACAGAGTTCAGGTTACAGTTTGAGTGCAGTAGAGAAAACAGCCCCATGTAGTGCAGGAGACTTCTCCCCACTGTCTTCACCACCAATTCCACTTTGGCAATGCAAGCTCTCTGGCTTGTCTGAGTGCAATTTCTTGGACAACTTTTTGTCTGCAGAGCAGGTGCTGTGGCTTGTCAAGCCAGTGACAGAAACAGGAACATCTGTGGAAGATGGAGGCAAAGGGAGAAACTGGAGGTGTTGCAGTGAAGGGCAGAGCTGAAAGAAAATTGAAGAAAACAAATGCATTTCCCCCTCTACTCTGCCCTGGTCAGGCCCCACCTGGAGTATTGTGTCCAGTTCTGGGCTCCCTGGTATAAAAAGGACAGGGATCTCCTGGAGAGAGCCCAAAGAAGGGCTACGAAGATGATTAAGGGCCTGGAGCATCTCCCCTATGGGGAAAGGCTGAGTGAGCTGGGACTGTTCAGCCTTGAGAAGAGAAGACTAAGGGGGGACCTAATTAATGTTTATAATTATCTTAAGCAGGGGATGCAGGGGAATCAGCCAGCCCCTTTTCAGTGTCTGTGGAGACAGGACAAGGGGCAATGGCTGCAAGTTGGAGCACAGGAAGTTCCGCACCAACATGCGGAAAAACTTTTTCCCAGTGAGGGTGAGGGAGCCCTGGGACAGGCTGCCCAGGGAGGTGGTGGAGTCTCCTTCTCTGGAGAGATTCAAGACCCGTCTGGACGCCTATCTCAGTGAAATGTCCTAGGGGGAGCTGCTTTGGCAGGGGGGTTGGACCCGATGATCTCTCAAGGTCCCTTCCAACCCCTACAATTCTATGATTCTATGATTCTGGGTGAAAACAGGGGAGCTGTGAATTGATACTGCTGAGGAATAGCTCAGACAACTACTGAGTACAGCACATAAGGGGTGGGAGCATAGAAAGAGATGTGTGTACCTTCTCCTGAAGCTGGACCCTGTTGGTTCTTGACTGTCTCTCTCTTAGTTTTTGGCATCTAAAACCAGTAACTCAAAAATAATTCCAGATTATTGAAATTTAGGAAGGGGGGAAGTTATGTATAACTACTTATAGATATAACAAATATTATTATGTAGAAAAAGTTTTTAAAAAACAACCCAGAAGATCTTTGGGGTTTAAGTGCTAATATTAACTGTTTGGTGTTTTGTTTGTTTTAGATGTAACCAGTATCTTGGCAAAGAAGCATTCACTCAACAAAACACCAATTTCTGTCTATCCTTACTGCATCTCCCTGGGAACAGCCCTATATGGAAAGGAAGGGCCACAAGTAAAGAAACCAGATCCGATCACAGTGTCTCTGGATCCATACATTTGGCATTACCTGCAGCAAAATAATCGTCTAATTGAGGCAATAAGTTGTGAAATGTCAGAGTGTAATTGTGAGGTAACGTGGCCTGAACCATCCTGTGCAAACCCAGTAGTTATTTTGCATCCTTCAGCTGTTTTGTCTCAGCAGAAGAGATTACTCGCTCGCTCAAACAAGACGTGGAATGGAAAGGTTTCCTCAGCGTTTTCACATAGCATATCAAAGTACAAAGCTATTAAATGTCAAGTAAATGCAGAGGTGTGGGAAGCCATTAGAAACAGCTTTATCCATGATGATGAAGTTCTGATAATCTCAAATGTTTCCAAGGATTTACTTGTTCTAGTTGGTGAAAAAGAAGTTGTGACTAAAGCTGTGCAAGAGCTGAAGTCCCTGTTAGAAAAGGCCACCAGGGAAATTGAAAGAGAAAAGCAAAAAACTGAAGAAATCGTGTTCATAGGCCCAGGGGACTATGAGATTTTACAGAGTACTGGTCTTGTGGAAAAAATTCATATGGAGTTCCCAGCCTTGCAGATAACTTATGATTATCTACAGAAGATAATTAACCTGTGTGGAATGCCTGAGGAAGTTTACAAAGTAAAAGGGGATATATTAGATTCTATACGCAAAATGCCAAAGAAAACACTTAATATCCACCCTTATATTTTTCAATTTTTAGAGCATATTGATAATGAAACCCTGTCACAAAGCCTGTTTATGTCAAAACAAATTAATGCCTTTTATGAGCTTTCCACAGAAGTTATCACCTTGAAAGCGCGTACTGCTGAAGATCTCCTAAAAGCAGAAGAAGAAATAAAGAAGGAACTGGACTACAAAAGCATTACTTTGGAGGATGAGTCAGTCCTCCAGAAGCAGGAATGGAGCATGCTTACCAAACAAAACTGCTGTACTGAAGATATAACGATCAATAAAGTAGAAAATCAGATCGTCATTGCTGGCTGTTCTCAAGCAGTAGCAAAAGCCTTTGAGGAACTCTTTAACTTTATAGATGAAAACACGCCAGAAGAAAAGGTCATCAAAGGAAAACCCATGGCAGTCATCATGTTTTTTGAGGAAGAGAAGCCCAATGTTTGGCGTGACTTACAGAATAAAGGTGTGAAAGTTGACTTTGGCACACAGAAGAAATGTAGAGTTATATCCTTGAGTGGGCCGAGAAGAGAAGTACTGAAGGGAGTCAACGTAGTGGAGGAAACTCTGTCTGGCCTACATTATAAGCGTGTGATAATGAGAGAGCCAGGAGTCAGGTCGTATTTCAAAGAGCGAGAATACTTTTTTGCTGTCACCGCGAGAGAGAAGTTTAAGTGTCTGATCAGGCTGGAGGAGCAGTCAGAAGTACAGCTGGAAGAACAGCAAGAACACAGTAATATAGGCGAGCCCTGTATAGAGGTGACCGTAGGTGGAGTTGTAGTAGCGGTGTATAAAGGCGACCTGTGCACTCACGCTGTTGATGTTGTGGTGAACGCATCTAATGAAGACTTAAAACACATCGGTGGCCTTGCTGAGGCACTGCTAAGAGCGGCCGGTCCGGAGCTGCAGCAGGAGTGTGATGAGCTGGTGAGGAAGAACGGGAGTTTTCAGCCTGGGTGTGCAGTGATCACAGGAGCTGGGAAACTCCCCTGCAAGAACGTTATTCATGCTGTTGGGCCCAGGTGGAACAAGGATGATGCAGAAAAATGCGTGTACTTGTTAAGAAAGACCGTGAAGAAAAGCCTACAACTAGCTGAAACATTTAATTACAGTTCTATAGCTCTACCTGCCATAAGTGGAGGGATTTTTGGCTTCCCGATGGAACTGTGTACATATAGCATCGTATCCTCCATCAAGGAGACCCTGGAAGAATCTATGGGGGACAGCAGCTTGAAGGAGGTTCATCTTGTGGACATTGCACAGAATAACATTCAGGCTTTCATCCGGGCACTGACAGAAGTGTTTTCAGATTCTTCACCTTCCTGCAGGTCACGGCAGCCAACCAGCCCAGCTCATTGTCCTAGGAAAAGCAAAATTACTCAGAATAGCCAGAACTTCCCATCAGTAATGACAGAGGAAGGCATTGATATCATAGTGAAAAAAGGAAGCATTGAAGATGCCAAAGTAAGTATTTTAAATTTCTGCTTTGAAAATATGAAGTGGGCTTTTTTTTTTTTGCTTTTGGGATTTTTTTGTAATAAAAATTGCAAAACCTGACCAACCTTAGATCACCAGCTGTGGTGAGCTATTTAACATGTTTGATACTTTAAATTGGCTCTCACTGGTGACAAGAACTGCTGTTAGATGACAGTCTTACATGATAAATGATAGAACAAGAGGCAATAGTGTCAAGCTGAAACAGGGAGGTTTAGATTGGATATTAGGAAAAACTCCTTCACAGAGAGGGTTGTTAGGCATTGGGATGGGCTGCCCAGGGAGGTGGTGAAGTCTCCATCCCTGGACGTATTTAAAAGATGGTTATATGTGGTGCTGAGGGACATGGTTTAGTAGTGGATGGCAGGTTAGGGTGATGGTTGGATTTGATGATCTAAAGGGTCCCTTCCAACCAAGGCAATTCTGTGATAGACACCAATGGCTGCATAGCATTGCATTTTGTCTTCTACTAACACAGGCACGTGGATCCCAGTGGTACACAGTGCATTATAGTTTACCAGAAGCAACTGGGATTAGCAGGAATGGCTCTGGGCTTTGAATCCCCCTGACTTTTCCTTGTTGGGCAGGAACCACCTGCATGCAGCATTCACCTTCACAGAAATTCTGATTACAAGGAGTGGTACTAGTGTTGAGGAGGGTGCTCAGTGCTGGTTAACATGAGTGCCCTGCCAATTGAGAGTGGCTGGGCTGCTTCCAGATCCCCTGTGGTTCCGAGGCAGCACAGCCATGCCCCCCAGAGTCCCAAGCCCAGCATTGCTCTGGTTCTCCCTGCATCTGTCAGATACCAATCTGTGGAACTAATATCCATTACACCCCTGCTGATCAGCAGAGCACAACATGCAGTTGCTGTTGTGTTTCCTGAGGAGAAACAACTTTGCTGAGTCATTTCAAGTTGCCTCTGGTATTGAAATGCTGGTAACTGCTTTACTGGGATCACCAATACTGAAAGCAACCCCTTTTAGAACCCTTTCCGTAGAGGCCAGCAACTCCTTTCAGGAGTAGAGGCTTGCCCTGGTTTGTGCATGCAGCTGCTTTAGTTGGCCAGGGCAGAATGCACATTACAGACAAGCTGAATTTAGTGCTTGACACAGTATTTCTAGCCCTTTGTGTTTTTCTCCCTTCTCAGTTACTGCTTTGCTCATGTTTTTTCTCCTCAGCTTTCTTCCAGTCTTGTGGGTTTTTTTCAGCTTCCTTTTCTCTAGACTAGTCCTGTATGGAAGGTCCTGCTTACCTCAGTGAATGCAGATTTTTAGTCTACAGGCTTCTCTTAGAGAACAAACTTGCATCAAACTTTTTTCAGATGGAGGTAGAATGACTAGACTAGGAATGCAGAATTTTACCTTTTTCCTCTTAGCTTTAAATGAATTTCACAATTAACTTGGTTTTTATGTAGCTGTGGGCAGGCTCATGGTGTTAGAATGGGGCATAACTTTTCTGGTTTATTCCAAAACTTTGTTCACTCTCCAGTTGCTGTCCCAAACATTTACTTTGTAAGTCACCAGACAGGCTGTATTTGATTAATCTATGCAAAATTTCAACTTGATATTTAAAAGTTAGAGGTTTTGCTTGCTGGTTTTTTTTTTTTCCAGACAGATGTTGTTGTCGTCAGTGTTGCCAAAGATCTCCAGCTTGATAAAGGGCTGGTCTCTAGAGCCTTGCTTAGCAAGGCAGGACAAATGCTTCAGATGGGCTTGATAGAGGAAGGCCAAAGAAGAAAGCCTGAGGAAGGATCTGTGTTGAAAACAGAAGGTTACAATCTGGGTTGCAGTGTTGTGTTTCATGCCATCGTAGCTGCGTGGTCCCAGAGGCACAAATCTTCAAAGGTTGGTTTAAAGGGTTTTATTTGCCTGAATTCTGATGTGACTGGGCTTTATAGTGGGTTTAAGTGCTGCTTTGAAATTGGAGGCAGCATCATAGAGAAGAGTTTGCCCTGTTTTTTAACTGCGTGGCCAATCCCTTGCTGAGTAATGCATTCCTTCTGCTGTATGCAATTATTGTATTTCAATACCAAGAGACAGCCAGAAGTGCTATCTCACACCTATTGGAAAAATTACTTTTGGTAATTGAAAAAATAATTGTGTTTTACAGGCCTTAGGTGACATCGTCACAAAATGCCTGGAGATGGCTGAGGAACTATCTTTCAAGTCAATTACTTTCCCAGCAATTGGGACAGGGAATTTAGGATTCCCAAAGTCTCTTGTTGCTACCTTACTGTTTGACAAGGTGTTTGAATTCAGTAGTAAAAACAGAGTGAATTCTCTTAAGGAAGTTCACTTTCTGCTGCATCCAAAAGACACTGATAATATCCAGGTGAGTTACCATGGTTTTCTGTCTCTGTTATATGCTGATCCATCAATCTATCTGTCTATCTTGTGATACTTGGCTATCTGATAATAGCCAAAGAATCCACAGGATACTTGTTCTTATACTAAAGAAAAAGTTTGCTGGCAGTCTCTTAGGTCCTACCCCTCATGGTCACCTGCCTGTCCTGTGCAGCCCTGCCTGTCAGTTCCCTGTCAGTAATATAGACAAAAGTGTAATTACTCTATCTCTGAAACTCACCTAATTCTTTAGTACGTAGAACTTGCCTACAGGTAAATTTGTTGCAGCTCCTGCATAGATGCCTTTGCTCTTGGAAAAAGGGACGTTTTCAGTGGAGTACTAATGTCTTTCTAGGAAGAATAGTTACACCATTCATCAATCCTGTGTGTTGCTCACACTGAATGACTTGATCTGAGAATAACAGTGTGTCAAGATTTGCCATCAGCATTATGGCATATGGCATGAAGTAATTTGTGTTAAGGTCTTTCTAAACGTTTTTTTAACTTTACTTTTCAAACCTTTATGCCTACTGTGTAATCTAAAGACTTCTACAGTGTTTGATTGTAAATTCCTTCTTTAGGTATTTTCAGATGAACTGGAGAACAGGTGTGGAAGTAAAGTAGGTGTTAAAGTGCAGAAGACTTCTCCAAATAAGGCTAGCCAAGGCACAGGTAAGCTTGTTTCACAGAAGCTGTGCCCCCAGTGGGTTTTTTTATGCTTTTAAATATTATGAGGAACGTACTCATTGTGGATGTTTAAATATTTTTTTGGTAAGCATGTCTATCCCAAAGTCCAAGTGGTAGTCAAAGTGGCTGCTGTAAAGCCAGCACATAGGATTTTCAGGCTCAGTGTCTGTAATGTTTGAAACAGTGTTGGGGAGTGCTAAGGAAAAAAATGTACCTGTGATTCATTATCTGGATAGTGCCCCTACAGATCAGGACAGCAGAAGCCATCATGTGCTGAGGCCAGAAGTAAGGCTTTATCATTTATTGCTGCAGTACTTTGTTAGATTGCAAGCAGGTCAGTTGCCTTGGGAAGGGAGGATGAGTTCCTGGTTATATGTCTTAAGTGACCTCTTTTGGAATACTCTTCAACCTCTTACACATTCAGATGAATAGCAAAACCAAACTGAATCTCTGGTGTTATCCAGCCTAATGGAATTGCAGAGCATGGAAAATGAGTTGTATGTTGGAAGCTTAAGTTTGTACAAGTAACAAAGCTTCTGTCATGCAGTAGAGACCCTGCCTGAAAACTGAGACAGGGGGGTGAGAGTGTGAGACTTGGAAAGTTTGCTGCTCTATTACAGTGGAGTTTCACAACGATTTATGTAGGACAGAGTTACAATGTGGTGTCTGTGTACTAAGTATGCAGCAAAACAAGTTTTTCTGCGATTTTGGCATTAATGGTGACGGTGAGAATAGGTGAAGTTTGATCCAAGACTCCCATGAGAAGGAATGATTTTCAGTTAACATGACAGGCAGTTGAACTCACAGGACGAGTCTGGAGGAAACTGGGGTCACTGTAGTTGTTGTGCCCATTGAACAATTCCCTTATCTCTTGCATCACTGCTCCCTTCTACTGAGGGTCTGTATTTCCTCCCTGCAGCTTCCTCCAGTACCTCTGCAAGCCCAGCACAGGATGTACGTGAAGTAAGAATTGGCTCTGTCGTGTTCCGGGTGGAAGAAGGTGATATTACCAAGGAAGAGGGGGATGTCATTGTAAACATAACAAATCAAACCTTCAACCTCAAAACAGGTATTTTGGTTGTTATGTGTGAATACAGTATGTGTGGTTGGAAGGGGTAGGTTAGGAGAGTAGAACATATTGTCTTCAATGTTTCAAACCACACTGTGAAACATGAGGATTTATGTTTTGCTTCGTGGGGTACAAAGGCTGAATTAAGAAGTGTCTGAAACATTCTTTCCTGTTCATTTATGCTACAGGATGGGCATGTTCAAGGTTCTTGCAGAAAGGAAAACTATTTTTTTAATTGAATCTTCTAGTAGAACATCTCTTGGACTAAAGGAGGAGACTAACCTCGACGAGGCTTTGGCCTCGGTGAAACTCATGTACTTTAGACATCTCTTTGAAATGAAAAGCATAAGCCTAAACTTTAGGCAACAGTGCTTTTCAATTATAACCTTTATATTGTTATCAGATGGTTTACATACTGTATAGTGCACAGCTCTGCCTCAGATGGGATTTTAATGACATTAAGAGTAGTAACAGTGCCTTCATATGCCTCTTCTCATTTAAGGTGTCTCTAAAGCTATTCTGAGCAGTGCTGGACAAGCAGTTGAAGATGAATGTGCTCAATTAGGTATGGTACAACATTTCTGACCTCCCTTCTGAAGGTGCTCATGCCTGGTAGGGAATCTGCTGGAACACTTTCTCAGTGCCTGCCATACACCCATCTGTATCATACACTGCATTACATCTGCTGGTTTGGTCTTTTATCAGTCAATGTGACTTTCGTAACGCCTAATTAAGGGAAGGAAAAGAAAAACCTTCAAGAAGAGAGGGCTTCTAAGCATATGTAACCTATCCATTATTGCATCTTCTTATTCCAACAAAGCTTTCCATGATAAAAACAAATGGGATCTACATCAGAGAAGCCATGAGCAAGGAATGATATTGGCAGAAGTGTTGATGGAGTAGCCATACCTCACTGGAAGTAACTGTCTGCTTGCACCTCCTTTTCTCGTTCCCAAACCAGAAAATGTTTGCCATTGGCTTAACTAGCAACCCATTACCACATGCTATGTGTGACCAAGAGGGGATATCAGTGAGGCTGGGCTCCTGCCTCAGAAGAGGCATTTATTTGTAAATCAAATTCAGCTAGTAAACAGCAAATATAATGAATGGGGAGTAAGGATAGACAAGTGTGTGGTTTAAAATCCCATGAAATAATTGAAATGGGAAAGATGCTGGTGTGGAAGTCAGCTTGAAAAACCAACTGAAGGAAAAGACTTATGTGGAGTAGGTAAGATGTAAACTTCTGTTGCACAAACCAATAGGATAGTTGAGGAGGGTGGATGGCATGCTTGTGTGTGCATGAAGACAGTGTGGTACTCATCAGCAGGAAGTTCTCCAAGTCTGTACATCACACTTAACAAATAAAGATGCACACAAAATTGATTTGCCAAATGAGGTAAATATTTTACAAGTGGAAAATGAATCCTTGTGCCTTGAAAATGAAAATGGAGAGAGGGGGCTGCATGATTTATGGAAGGAGACTTCAAGGTTATCCTGTGGGATACTGCTCACCATTTCTTATCCCCAATACACAGGTGTACTAATCCTCATTAGGAGATAACTGTGGATTGATTATGTTCTCCTCCTTGTGTTTCAGCCTCACAAACTCAGAAGAGCTATATCACGACCCAAGCAGGAAACCTGCAGTGCAAAAAAATAATTCATGTTGTTGTCCAGGATGATATCAGGATGCTAGTCTCCAAAGTGCTTCAGGAGTGTGAATCACAGCGGTACACCTCTGTCACCTTCCCAGCGATAGGAACAGGTATGTGCCTCCCTTTTGAAATGAAGTGCATGTGATTTTACTGATCTCAGGATTCAAGCAATGAGTTTGATTCGCCTGGTGAAAACATACTCAGAAGCTTCAAAAACTGTTATTAGGAGCTTATGAAGACCTAGAAAGCTTCATTCCTTGTAGTCAGCTGGTACATATAGAGTATGAGTGCTGTAGAGCTAACACTTCCTTGCAAACAGGGATTCAAAGGTATGTCTGTGCTACCTGGGGAGTAGGTAAATAAATCTTTGTCACAGCAGCCTGGTGTGTGTGGGCAGCTCATCAGAGAATAGCCAGGGTGACGTACGGAAATCGACTCTATAACTGGAAAGTTATACAGTAGGTGTGTTTATTGCACGCAGATGCACGGGGGATCCTTCCTCCACAAGCGTGCACCCCGAAGCAGCAGACCGACCCCACATTTATACAGTAAAACAATGAATATTCTATCAACGCCTGTACATATTCAGTACCTGAACCTGCCTACTCTCGCTTCTCATGCTAATTAGCTTATCAGTCCTTGGTGCTTGCACAGATCCTTGTGAGGGTCGCAGGCAGGGGTCTCTGGGAGGAAGGCTGTATGTCTTCCTCGTGATGTATTTTCACCTCTCTCCTGGAATGCAAGGATCTTGCAAGCTTGCAGTGCCTCTATCAGTCTGTGCTCGTTGATGTCCTTGTGAGGGGCCCATGGATGTATTTCAGCCCTCTGTTTGTCTTTGTCGAAGAGATACGCGACGCGCCTCGGCTCTGCTGCCCGAGGGAGCAGCCCTGGGGTGATACCGTTCTGTCCTCGAGTTCTTGCCTTTTACCTTTTCCTCGAGTTAGCATGAAGTTATCACAGGCCCTCTGCTAGGAGAGAAAAACAGACTTGTCTGGCTTCCCCCCCCCCTTCACCCCGAGACCATTCTACACGATCATCTAACTAAATTTCAAGCTCTATGCTATACCTGCTCCTATACCTGTACATCAATCCCCCCTTTTCTATTCCCTTAAGTAAATTCTTTTACTTAGCCAGATTTCCTGAATGATATAAAGCATCATATATAATGGCGATCCTTTTATACATTCTCTAAACCCACAGGTACAACATAAGGGTCAATATTAACAAAATTCCCTGGCTTATCAATAGAATTACAATGGGGTGTACCATGGTATTGAGGATCCCTGTTGCAGAAGGTGACCAACCCAAAAGAGTGTCCCACCAGTTATGACTCCCATCCTGTCTGACTTTCTTTAAGATTTTCCTAACCCCTTCCACATCATGATGGATTGTAATAAGTATTTCCTGTCCTTTGTCCTTTGCCCTTGATAAGCAGGGGATGCAGGGGGAATCAGCCAGCCCCTTTTCAGTCGTCTGTGGAGACAGGACAAGGGGCAATGGCTGCAAGTTGGAGCACAGGAAGTTCCGCACCAACATGCGGAAAAACTTTTTCCCAGTGAGGGTGAGAGAGCCCTGGGACAGGTTGCCCAGGGGGTGTGGAGTCTCCTTCTCTGGAGAGATTCAAGACCCGTCTGGACACCTATCTGAGTGAAATGTCCTATGGGGAGCTGCTTTGGCAGGGGGTCGGACCCGATGATCTCTCGAGGTCCCTTCCAACCCCTACAATTCTATGATTCTATGATTTCTTCTAGTATTCATTGTAAATCTTCATGCCTTAATAAATTTTCTATATTCCTTATATCTAATCCTATGGGGGCAGGAGATATTCTCTCTAATAGGGTATTACTAGATCTTAATATTTGGTAAGTAGTTGTTGGGGCTGCATAACTGAAATCACAACCTGTGATAGTAGTAAAGTTACAAATGCAATAATTTGAGTAGTTCTTTGTTTTTTCTACTTTTTCATCTATGGTTATTGTGTCACACCTTGTTCTCAAACATGCACATCCCTTTCCTGCATAGATAACTATTGATTTTAAATCTGCATTTGGTCGGGCTTCAAACTGACCTATCTTTTGATCAGTATCTAAACAAGTATCCTGAGCTATTATGGTATTACTTTCACAGAGGAAGCCTTGCTGTTCTCTCAGTACTCTCAGTACTTCTCCATTGCTGAAATCAGTAGATGATGGAACTCTGGCTAGCAGCTGCACAAGTAGGGTGATACAGATGGAATGTAAACCTCTCAAAAAGGCTAGTCTGTCCCTTATCTTTCTTCTATTGCTATTTTCAGTTAGTTCCATAGAACTCCTTAGAGTTTGAGAATTCAGAACTGGGCTGGCCTTCTTGCACTAATGAAAGTAGATTTGCTTTTTTAGCAAAGAGCTGGCTTCTGGACCACTGAGTGCCAGCCCTGTGACCTACTAGGTGACCATGCCATTCCATCGGTATCATAATCTGATCAGTTGCTGTGTCAGCAAAAATGAACTTCCTTTTTTTCCTTGCTGGAAAAGGAGTCGTGAACCTAAAACCTTTCCTAATTGCCAGCCTCTAAAAGTTATTTCTGACCTGTTTTATGATTCAAGTGATTGCGGGTGTGTTCATAACTGTTCTTTTAAAGCAGTTTTAACCATTTGTAATGGCTAATAATGTGTTTTAAAAGCAGAATGTTTATAACTTGTTTCAGGTGAGGCAGGCCGCGATCCAGTTGTAGTGGCTAACAACATGCTAGATGCTGTAACTGACTTTGCAAGAAGCAACCCTGATCCAGCTGTGAAAACTATTAAAGTTGTCATCTTTCAGCCACATCTGATGCCTGTGTTCTGTAGAAGCATGAAGAAAAGAGAAAGTCCTTCTAAACCAGCAGGCAAATCACTCTTTTCCAGGCTCACATGTAAGTAGGTGCTGCTTAAATACAGGTTATAGATCAATCGATCTAGCACCAGCACTAATGGTTACTATTAATTATAACATTTGTGTGTTTCAATGTAGCATTTTGGAGCTCTGAGAAACATTCCCCAAAGGAAAAACCCCAAAACATTTTGGAAAAGAAAATCGAGGTGGCTGCTGTGCAGATCTGTGGTGAAAGCAAAAAGAAAGTGGAAGAAGCTGAAAGCTGGTTGAAAAGTGCAATTTTAAAGGACCAGTTTAAAACGGACATTACAGATGAGTCTATCATTGATTTTGGTGAAGCGGAGAGCAAGGAGCTGCAGGACCTACAAAAGAAACTAAGAATTGCTATTCATTTGAGTAGTAACTCTATTCAAATTTCAGGTGTTGGGAACGATGTCTGGATTGCTTATTCATCTATTAGAGAAATGATCCACAGGGTAAAAGCTGCTAAACAGGAAGAGATCAAGGCAGAACTCTTACAAAACTTAATTGAGTGGAAATATTTTGAAAAGGATTCCTATGTGCCCTTCAACAGTCTCACAAACATGCACTTGGAAAATGCTTTCCAGGGAAAACAGCAAGATATTTCTGTCATCATTGATGGGAAAAAACACACAGTGGATCTAGAAGCTAGATTTGCTATAGATGACCAAGGAAAACGTACGCCCGTTATACGTGTTGATAAAGCGGAAGGTAAGTAAAAATGTTGGCAGACTGACATTCCCACATTAAGACCAGGCTGCATCCAGCCTAGTAAGTGTAAGAAATGGTAATAATATGCAAAATACTGTTAATGCTTTGTGCAGCTCCTTGTCTGGAGAACGTAGACAGGAACTGAATTGGGAAAAGACAAGAATCCTGCACTTTTATTTTTTTGAAAACTAGATAATGTGTTCTTAGGTTCTTACCAGGCTTGCTGGCAAGAATTAGAATGATGACAGCTGCAAACATCTAAATCTTAGCTTGTTTCTGTTCTTGAGATGTACCTGCTTCCATTTAATTCTGGTTCTTTAAGGAGCTATCTTTTTCTCACTCATTCTTGCAGGACTCTTCCTAATGTATTCTTTTCCTTTGTCCTGCTGTGACTCAGTGTTACAGGATGCATTTTATATCTTAATGGGAGCAACTTTTTTTGTCCAATTCAAATTTGAAAGTGAAAGTGGAGGGGTTTAACTGTGACTTAGTAATGCCTCCTGCATATTTTTTGCAAGACCTTTTTTTTTTTTTTAATTCTCTTACCAAATGGTGTCACTTAATTAAAAGGGTTTCCTACTTCTAATTGAGGGAGCCTGTAATGCCAGATGTCTGTAATCTGTGTGTCAGTCAATGTTAACTGTTTGACAATACAGAAAGATACTAGGCCTTGCATGAAATGAGAGAAGGGAAGAAAGGGGAAGGCTTTAGTTTTTCAGGTGGACAGTGTATTCTTGAACGCTTTAACATGTTCCTTGTCCAGATGCTTTGCTCCTAGTCATTGAGAATGATCTAGTCTGGATTTCTGCACTTGCTCCATGTCCTTGAAACCTACTGGTAAAAGATGTTGCAAAGGTTCCCTCTTCAGCTGTGAAGAATGGATTTGTCTAGGAACTACCAATTTGGGCATGTCAGTTGCCAGTGCAATAGCAAACCAGGAACTGCAATGCCCTAATCCTCTGGTAAAAGACCCCTGGAATACCCTTGGCTGACAAAGGCCAGTAGGCACTAGTGAGAAGCTTGATGTGTGAGCTTTTTAGAAGGGTTTGTAGCAGGGCGTGTTTTAAGCAGAGGATTTTGGTAAACATGATTGTGCTTCTTGTGCAGATCAAGAGTCAACAGTGCTCCCTGCAACGTGGGATGATATGAAAAACCAGCGGCTCAAAATAGTGGAACTAAAACCAGAAACAAGAGAATATAGAGATGTGCAGGAAAGGTTTCTGAAGACCTGTCAGTCACTTAAAATTGAAAAGGTAAAAAGCACGTCCTCATTTCTGAGCATAAATACTTTGATAACAAGTGATGAAGAATACCACCAACAACGGAAAACTAAATTCCACTGAGATTTCTGAGGATGGACAAGTCTATGGCTGTTGCTACTTTGAAACAGCATCAGTTTAATGCTGCAGTTAAGATACGTGGAGCAAGTCTTATAGTTGCCTCTTCTGCACCCAGTGAGACTGCTCTTTCTTTAAATAACTCTTGCTACAGTAGAGCACAGCATTTGCTTGCTTAAGCCATGTGTACTTTGCAGGTAGGCATGTCATTTGTACCCCAAAAACCTGCAAAACTGTCTTATATTATTTCCCATGGAGTCTTTTTATCACGTTTTAAGTGGGTTTCTGCTGCTTGTCATGCCAAAGTTTGGAGTGACTGGACTAATTTATTTCATAATCTGGTGTATGTGCACTGGAGCTAGAAAGAGAATCTTGGAAGTAGATTGAATTGTTGATTTTCGTGTTGTAGACCCAGGTGGCAGCTCAGCATCAAGCAGCTGCTCAGTTGCTCCTCCACCCCCGTCAGTGTGGTGGGGGGGTAGGGGGAAGGAAAGAAAAATGATTGGGAGACAAATGCAAACCTCGTGGATTGGGATAAAGTCGATTTACTGGGACAGCAAAGGGAGGGAGAAATAACAGTAACAGGGCTGTCCTGGTTTCGGCTAGGATGGAGTTAATTTCTACCAGCAGATGGAATGCAGAATTTGGGAGCTGGGATAAGAGCAGTGCTGATAACACACTGATGTTTCTAGTTGTTGCCAAGCAATCAAGGACTTTTCAGTTGTTCGTATTTCCCTGCTAAGGAGAAGGGAGGGGATACAGCCAGGACAGGTGACCTGAACTGGCCAAAGGGGATATTCTATGCCAATTCTGTCATGCTCAGCATAAAAGCGAGGCTGGTGGGGGGAGGAGCAGGACATGATGTTTTGGGATGGTCCGGTTTCAGGATGGCTGTATGGCCTGAGTTGTGCAGCTTGGTGAGAAACTACATCATGTACCACCAGTTTCATATATTTTGCTATAAAGTCTTGTTAATATTATTGTGTCTATGTCTCTGCTGTCCCAGTAAACTATCCTTATCCCAACCTGTGAGGTTTTGGTTTCTTGGGTTTTCTTCTTCCTCCCTTTCCCTGCTCTCTCAATCCCCACCTCCCCTTCACCCCCCACTCCCTCTTAAAGAACAAAGGGCTGTGTGGTGCTCGGCTCTCAGCTGGAACAAATCTAGGACACAGGACTTACAGCAAAATATACAAAACTGGTAATACACAATGCAGTTTCTCACTGAACTGCACAGCTCAGAGCTATCCCAAGGCTGGACCATCCCTGGGCCTGGAGCTGTGCACCCCTCCTCCACCAGCCCCTCTTTATGCTGAGCTTGACATCCATGGTATGGAATACCCCTTTGGCCAGTCTGGGTCAGCTCTCCTGGCTGTGTCCCTTCCCAGCTTCCTGGGTGCCCCTCGACTTCTTGTTAGGAGGGCGGTGACTATGAGAAGCTGAAAAGTCCTTGAGTGCTTGGTAACAACTGGAAACATCGGTGTGTTATCAACACTGCTCTCATCCCAGCTCCCAAACATAGCACTGTACCTGCTGCTTGGAAGAAAAAAATTCACTCTATCCTAGCTGAACCCAGGACATGGATGTGCTAATGTTTTTTGTGATGACAACCTGGAGAAAATTAATGTGTCTTATTTCCAAACTTTGCAGATTGAAAGGGTACAGAACCCATTTTTTTGGAAGACCTACCAAATAAAAAAGCGTGAAATGGATAACAAAAATGGCAACAGAAATAATGAGAGGCTTCTGTTTCATGGGACGAGTAAGGAGTCATTAACCTTGATTAACAACCATGGATTTAACCGGAGCTATGCTGGATTGCACGGTAATGTGAATTTCAAAACACCCCTTGTTTTCCTGAACAGGGCTAGGACCAGGTTGCCATGCCATCTCTGGAGTCCTGCCTTGTGGGCAAAACTATTTGTTTTGTAACGTCCCCCTATTGCAAATAAAAAGCAAAATTGTCAAAAGCTCTACGGGGTCTGATGATGGCAGTTGAGTGATTGCTGCTACCCCTGTGCTCACAGACATTTGGTTTTCTGTTTACAGCTGCACAGTATGGAAACGGGACATACTTCGCCGTTAATGCTAGCTATTCTGCCAACGACACCTACTCTAGACCAGATGCCAATGGGAAGAAATACATGTACTTGGCTCGAGTCCTTGTTGGAGAATATTCGTTGGGGACAAAAGGATCAATTACTCCAGGAGCAAAAAATCCCACTAACTCTATAGATCTGTTTGACAGTTCAACTGATAATTTGAAGGACCCAAACATGTTCATTATATTTAATGATATTCAAGCTTACCCAGAATATCTTATCACTTTCACTAGATAAGCACTGTGGTTGCGGTAGAGTTTGCATGTCTTCTGGTCTTTGGAGGGGATCAGAAACACATAATGAAATACCCCATGAAAACAACAACTAGTTTTATAGTATTAATTTCTTTTACATTTAACAGACCTCTGGAAATTCTCGATAGACTCCTTGTTTACACTTGGAATAGCTGAGCATATTTAACACTTGAGATGCTGTTATAGGTTACGTATCAAACCTTTTCATTGTATCGGCCTTTCTGTACAGCCTTATGACCATCCTGGATCCACTAGAGTGGAGAGAGTGCTGGTGGGGGTGTGCAAGGGGTCTGTCTTTCAGACACTGCCTGATTGCTCAAAGTTGAGTTTCTTATGGCTTCCTATGCTCTGTCAATGACAGCCTGCAGTATGAATTTTCAATAAAAACTAACTGTAGTTAATGGTTTGTGTTTGTGTAAATTAGCATTGGTTTTCAGCCAGTGCACTTCTATGAAGTTGAAGTCTCAAACAAGCAAATTCCTAATGCAATAACTGTCCCTGGCAGGTTAAGAGGACCTTCAGAAGGTTTTAGGAGTTGTCTGAGTTAACTTCCTCTTCAGTGACATATAAAGTGAATTTTGAGAAGGTGCTTCTGTTAGAAAACCTTCCTGTCATTTTAAAGAAGAATGAGTAGAGCAAAGAAAAGCAAACATGACTTTGGCAGGGATTGCAAAGGCTTAAATAAGAAGGTTATCTTAAAGGACTGATGATTAACAAGCCAAAGTTCAGACTTCTGTGTTTGGGGCGGGGGGAGGGCGGCACGGGGAAGGGGCAGAGTAATGGCATCTTCTTTGTAGCATGTTGATGAAAGAAAAAAGTCTCACTTGGCTATTGTAAGATATCTCAGTGCAAAAGCAGAGTGCTGCAGCACCTCCTTGTTCTAGAAACTGTTGACAGCCTCAACTCTATCAGGTTTGCCTTAAGTGGGTGGATGATTAAGACAAAATAACCTGGCTTAACTGAGTTACTAAGGTTGAGGTTGTTGTTTAAGATTTTACTATGGGTTGAGGTAATTATGTGAATAATAGTCCCGGCAGGGCAGGGTAAACATTGCCGGAGGACAGGTTTTCTTGGGAAAGTGGTGTGAAGTAACAAAGACCTGCAACTAAGTGGAGCCAGTAGCATCAGGCTGCTGGTTGATACCCTATCCCTCCTCTGCAGAACTGATGGCTTTGGGCTCAGGTGCTGTCGATGAGGTTGGGATTCTAACTGCTGACACTTGAAATCCTCGTGCTTGAAACTGGTGCGGGGCGTGGAGGGGTGAAAGTCTGTATTTTGAAAGCAAAATGATGAGGCTTAATCCATCCCTGAAACAAACACACGTAGCCACAGGTCCAACTGCGTGACAGCTGCCAAGGGTCATGGCTCGGGGTAGGTCACTGAACTCCCTTTCCGGAGCCAGTAACGCATCTATTGTCACCTTGTTCGTCCCTCCAAGAAGCTGTGGAGACCGAGGTGGGTTTTCCCCGGTGCCATGGGCATCCAGGGCAGAGCAGAAGCCTTCCGCGCTGGGCTGCGCGCAGGCGCTGAGGAGCCGTGGTTGCTGTCACCCTAAGCCGGGGGGCACAGGGGCGGCCCCCGCCCCCCTCAGCGCCGTGCGCTTCTGGCTGCCATCGCGGAGCGGGCCTGGGGCAGCTGCGGGGCTTGGCAGGGAAGGGAGCGTGAGGGAGCGAAGCTGCGGCCAGCAGGTCCGGCAGCCGGCAGCCCGGGCAGCGGCAGAGGAAGCGGGGCAGATGCGTGACTGACGGGAAAGGGGGAGGCTCCGCCCCGGCGCGGCGTTACGCCTCGGCCCTCGCTCCCGCCCACCTCCGCTGGCTGCCGGGACCCGCCGGGAGGGGCCGCGGGCCGCTCCGCCCCATTGCGCCGGGAATCAAAAGCGAAAGACGGCCGAGACAGGAGCCTGGCGGCCATGGCGGGGCAGTGGCCGGGCGGCTTCCCGCTGCTGGTGAGCGGCGACTGGGGCTCGGCCGAGCCGCCGCCCGCCCTGAAGAAGAAGCTGCTCTGCTACTTCCAGAGCCAGAAGCGCTCGGGCGGCGGCGAGTGCGAGCTGCGGTCCGGGACCGCGACCGGGCAGATCCTGGTCTGCTTCGTTTACCCCGAGGGTGAGCGGCCGGGGCGGGGAGGGCGTCCAGGGGGGGGTGCGACGGGTCCAGGGGGGCGAGTCCAGGAGCGGTCAGGGTGTGAGTTGTAGCTCCCGAGCCGGAGCATTCCGCGAGCTGGAGCGTATTGTATATGTGGCTGGTTAGAGTGCAGCACACACTCCGCAGTGTCTAATGCCATAGAGGCTCTGTGATATGTGCAATACAGAGTACATCGTATGTGTTTGCTTATATATATATGTCTAATTTCAGTGCTTAGTACTAGCCTCAAGGCTGTATTTTGAATAACAGTAGGCCATAAGCTAATAAATATATCCTAACCAGGTGCATATATACCTATATATTAAATTTCAATATGCAGTAGTAACACCTGGAACAACAATGCTTAGGTTGCTCTAGCTTTATACTGTAGCTAAAGGTGTGTGTTAAAAACCATGACATATGTAATGTGGATGTGCTCATACAGGCTTGAGGCAAGCTGGAAAGCCTTTAGCTGTGGATGTGTTAACACATACACACTTTCTTTTTCTTCTTTCTGCTTTATCATGCTTCCCAGTTGCTGACTCGCCCAGCCGGTAAGTTCAGGGCATACAGCCCCAAATCGTTTGGTACTGGCTGGAAAGTGTGGGTCCAGGACCCCCATGCTGCAGCCCTGGCATGGGGCAGCCCTCTGGACACCAGACAGGAAAGGTGTGGTAGAGCTGAGCTTTGTGTCTCTGGTTGTTCTGCAGAAATAATATCTGCCGCTGTTCTGTTGGCCCTTTTGAGGAGGAAACTCTCCTGGGTGCTGTGAATGTAAAGCTCTTTTGTTCTGTGGGACAGCATATGACTCCTAACGTAACGGTGGAAAAGCGCTATGTAATGTAAAGCTGTGTTTCTGTTCGGGTTGTCACCGGGACTCCTCTGGTTTTATTTAGTGAAGCAACGAGTTCTTAAGAGACAGTCACACGAGCTGCCCTTGGGAGAAAAAGGCAAGTTGAAGTTGGTTGTCACAGACCCTGACAGAGCACTAGCTGCTGAAGAGGAGGCATCTAAAGAAAAAATAGCTCCCACAAAGGTGAATAAAAATTGTAATCCTAACCAGAGCTTTGAAATGGTGGTGAGGCTGTCAAATCAGTTGCTAATACTTTGCTGTCACTTTATTTTAGGCTCTGAATGCCTTGAGCAACCTTCAGACCAAAGGTAAGACACTGTCCATCCATGTGCTGATTCTTTCTAGAATAAAACTGTTGGTACATTTCTCTGCACACAGCTCCAGTTCCATGTGAAGTTATTGTCCTGGTTTCAGTCAGGATAGAGTTAACTTCACTTGTAGCAGCTGATGGAATGCTGTGTTTGGGAGTTAAAATGAAAGCAGTGCTGATAACACCCTGATGTTCTTAGTTGCAGTCAGACAGTCAAGGACTTTCTCAGCTTCTTCGTAGTTCTCTATTCTTGAGAAAGGAGGGGCGAAGCCAGGACAGGTGACCCAGATGGGCCAAAGAGAGTATTCCATGCCAATTACATCCTGCCCAGGATAACGGGGGGCTGAGGGGAGGAAGAAGAGGGGCGGTGGTGGGATGCGTGCTCCTTGGGGGGACGGTCGGGTTCCGGGACAGCTCTGGGTGGTACGGCCTGAGTCGTGTGGTTTGGGGAGAAACTGCATTGGGGATCAAGAGTTTCATTTCTTTTGCTCTAAAGTCCTGTTAGCATTGTTATATTTTATCTTTCTGTTCTCTTAGTAAACTATCCTTATCCCAACCCACGGGCCTCTTAGTTTCTTGGGTTTGGAGTTATTTGCCCCTTCCTTTTCCCTTCCCTTGTTTCCCCCTTTTTCCCTTTTCCCCTGCTCTTTTACTTTAAGAAGCAGGCAGCTGCGTGGATCTCTGCCCACAGCCGAGGTGAAACCATGACAGTTATGCTGAGAGTTCCTGTGTTTGGTAGCCTGACTCAGGTGATGCAGGGGAAGGTGTAGGCTTGATCACTGAGGATGGTGTTCACCTTCCCAGACTTAAACCATGCACCTGGTTTTAACCTCTGAAATAGGCTTTTTAATCAGAGGAGCATCTCGGGAGAGGGATTTAGTTCCCTTGTCCTGCATAACTGCTCTGAGATAAGATCAGCGTGGAAAGATCCTAAGCCTGAGCGTGGTGGTTTTACTATGAGGAGAATCTGTGAAGGCAAGTGGTACATCTCCCCCAGTACTGCTGTGACTTCGGTTAGGTCCTCATCCAGCAATGCTCTGCTAAGCTTTGTGATACAGAAAGCAATCAAGAAAGCACCCAAATATACCTGTGTCTGCCAATAGTAAATAGCCCCATGACAGACCAGTTAATCAGGAAATTCTTGTTGTTTGCTGTTTTGGGTGGGTTTTCTCCTTTTGAAATTGGGTACTCAAAGTTGTCTACTATTCTTCAGTTCTAGTAGAGAGAACCTTGACAATCTCCAGGTGCTGCTCTTGATCGCTTTGTTGTGTCAGCCTAGCTTTTGGTTTGGGCTTTTTTTGCACTTTGGTCATTGCAAATAGAGGAGCATATGATCCCTGTTGGAGATCTGGAAATTCATAACTAGCATCTGCAGAGCTATTGCATCTGCAGTTATTTCTTTTGTTTTCCTCTGGTTGGGCTTATGCTGCTAGGTCTTCAAAGGCAGCTGTCTCCTGTAAATGTTATGGGTTCGTTATCGGTTGTTGTTGTACCTCAGGAGAGCTTGTGAGCTAGGCAAGCAGACAGAGCTGGCCTGTTTGTGGTGCCACCTGCTCCAGCCTCCCACCCTGCTTCTCTGTCTCCTCAGGGCTGCACCCCCCAGCCACCCTGTTGGGAGCTACACCAGGATGTAGGGATTTTTGGGTGCTCTTAAACAAAAGCAAGCAGAGACCTTACCCCCGCCCCCATCCTTGGTGGGGGTACAACTGCTCCACTGAGCAATTCTCCCTTCAGTTGTAGGTGCCCTCTGCAATGTCCACCTCAGAGGTGGTGGCCCCGGAGGTTTACACTGAGGATGGTGAGCACCATCCTCTCCCTGGCATGGTGCAGGGACGTGCTGGTTTACCAAACTGAGAGAGAGGCTTGTGCTCCTGCTTGTGTTCACTGGGGCAAGGAACTGAGAGCTGCCTTTGTTAGCGAGTATTGCCATCTTAAGCACCCTTTGGCATGTGCTGCTGTCCCACCACCCTGCAGCACTCGGTGACTGCCACGTTCTGTGACTTATCAGACAGTTGTGTCACCATATGCCTCCATGATGCTTTTAGTTTACTCAGACATTCCCATTCAGAGATTCTTTCCCATCTCTGCCTTCATCTGCCTGCACAGCTGGAGATGTGCCTTCCTCCAGCAGCTGCTCGGCTTCTGGGGTCCTCAGTGGGAGCCCCTGTTATAAAAATTTGTATCCCTGCCAGCCTTCTGTGTGCAGGGTTCCTTCAGTGCTGTCATGCTGCCCTGGTGGCAGGACAGGTGGTCATCAGGAGGCTTTGCATCAAATCACACGGAGCTCGTTATGCCTGCACCTATGACACAGAGAAAGAGCGGTCACCTTGGTATTGGACCCGTTTACTCACGGCTGTTTTTGTACCACCAGGGAAGCTGCCTCCAGCCCTGCAGAATCTTGCATTTGGGCTGGTTTGGATCCCAGAATGACCAGGGGTACTTGGCAGTATCTGGTTGGTTAGATGGTCTCTTTTCTTGGGAAAGGAAAGGACAGAAAGGGTAAACAAAATCTGTTTATTCCAGGAAATGTATACCAGTATGTCATGAGGCTTGTTTCTCTTTATATTGAAAATGATGCAGAAGCATTGCAGAAAGCAGAGAGTTTGGTTCTGGACCATGAACCCCAGGAGGAGCCTGAATCTGCAGAGAACGTCCCAGAAAAGTCCACAGAGGCCTCACCTCCAGTAGTGTTTGAAAACATAAAAAGATGCAATCCAAAATGTTTACGTATGCTGTTGGAGAACATCAGTGGCCTGACAGTAGATGATGACTTCACTGTGGAAGTGATACCTGAAATAAACGCTGCTGTAGCTACCTTTATAAAGAGTATTGGTAAGACAGGATGTATGCCATCGTTCATTTCTCTCTGTGTGTATGAGTAATAGTTTCCTGAGCTTGATTTCCTCTTCTGTTAGGGATTTGGACAATTAGAAAAAAGTCCCTGGACTGTAGTTGCTCAAGAAAGACACAAGTGAAAATACCTGTCATCCAAATGTTACACTGAAAAAAAGAAAGTTGGGGCATCTTCATTAATTGAGATTGGATGAGAATGTTTTGTTGTCTCTACCCTTTTTTGGGTTAGGGGGAGAGGAATTAGAAGCAGGCTGACTGTGGAGATAAGTTCTGCAAATTACTGAAGTATGTGAAGTCTCCATTTGAGAACTAGCAGAGAGTCACGTGGCTGTTTGATTTCCCTGTTTTACTACATTATCTGGCACCAAAGACCAGGAGCAGTAGACTCGGCTCGCTGCTTTGCCAGAAGTGGCAGCCAGGGCTGATAATGACCCAGGAGATCACAGTCAGTTCATACTGCTCTTCTGTTTACAGATACTGAAGAGTTTGTCAAAAAATGCTCACAGAACAAGAGACTTAAAGAATTTGACATGACTGCCAGGCTTCTTGAGTTGACGCAGAGCATCAAGGCTGAAAACATACCAGCCAGCGTTTCCACAGACTACCTGACAGTCTACTTCGAGAGCGCGCGGAACGGAGGGGGAACTGTGTCAGACATCCAGCTCTTCCCTGAGGAGAGCTCTGCCATCATTACTTTCGGTAGTCACAAAGGTAATGCTGTCCTTCACCTGACCAAAGTCTTTTGGGGCAGAAGACTTGAAAGAAAATGACTGCACATTTGGGCGTTAGGAGAAGCCTGGCTTGCTGTTGCCAAAGCCAGCGTACAGTCTCCTGTTCCTGGGATGTGCTCTGGGTTTGGAAATATTGCTGCATGTTTGGGTCTCAGAATATCTTTTGTTTGTTTTAAAATGTTGCCACAGGTACATTTCAATACCTGCTTTGTTTGTGGGTTGTGCCCTCTGGTGATTTTTCCCCATTTACAGATGTTTTTATCTGCAATACAGCATGAGTTGTACACATTTGCAGAGGAAGCAGTGTTTGTCAATGGCTTCATCTTTCATAGTTACCTTTCAGAAACTAGTTAAGGTCAAATACATTTGTTATGAGGGAAGAATAGAGCTGAAGAACAATCTTGCTACTATTCCTTGTGTTGAATCACTGTCCCATTTTTGTGCCAGCACAACCTCTGGTGAATATCTCTGTTAGGAGACTCCTAGCTTAGTAAATTACTTTACTATGAATTAAGGATATCTGCCAGGTGATTGTTTTTCTTCTGACTCTTAGAGTTTGCTTAATAATATTTTGTACATTAAATTAGTATGCAGTCTGGATCGTTGTAATGCGGTTTGAAGTCCCTGCCAGCATTATAGTTTCTTCATCCATTCCAACTAAAATGGGGAAGGAAAAAAGAACAAGTTAAGTTAAAATACACAGGCACAAGGAGTTTAAAGGTGAGTGTAAGGAGCTGTCCTGGCTTTCACTTAGGGATACAGTTAATTTCCACAAGAAGCTGGCAGGGGACAGGACCAGGACAGCTAACCCAAAGTAGCTGAAGGGATATTCCATACCGCAGGATGTCTCATGCAGCGTGTAAGGGGAAAACTGGCGGAGGAGGGGGATTGCTGCTTGGCATCAAGTTCCAGGCAGCAAGCACACTGCATTGTGTGTCAGCAGCTTTGTCTGTTCTCTTATTAATATCGTTGTTGTTATTTTCCTCTTCCTTTGCTGTCCCAGTAAGCCATCCTTAGCCCAACCCACAGGTTTTGCCTTTTTCTTCCAGTTCCCTTCCCCACCTGTGTGATAGTTCAAATGAAGTGAATGAGACTGTTCTGCAGCGTTAATGATACCTGTGTGCTTGTCTCTGTGTGTGCCTTTAGATCTGAGCACTGTCTTGGTAAAGCGGCATTTCTTGGAACAGACGCTCCTTTCTGTGCACCCGTATTACCACTCTCTGGGAACGGCTCTCTATGGAGAAGAAAGGCCAGCTATCAAGATGCCAGACCCCATTGGGGTGCCGCTGGATCCCTATGTCTGGCAGTTCTTACAAAGGCAAGCTAAACTGATCCAAGACATAAACCAGGAAATGACAATTTGCCATTGTGAGCTAAAATGGCCCCAGAAGGACTGTGCACACCCAGAAATTACATTGTGTCCATCGTCATCCCTCTCTGAGCAGAATAAACCACTGATTAAGGTGATCAAGACGTGGAAGCAAGATGTTTCTACTGAGTTCTCACGTATCATGGCACGTTACATAGCTATAAAGTGCAGAGTAAACTCAGTGGGTTGGGAAGACTTGAAGAACAGGTTGATGAAAGACACTGCGTTGATCGTAACTGATATTTCTGAGGACATGGTGGTAATTGCTGGCAACAGAGCAGCAGTGGACAGCGCAGAGAAAGAAGTGAGAGAATGCATGGAAAAAGCCATGAAGGAAAGTGAAAGGGAAAAGCAAAGTGTAGAAATTTCTGTGCCCGTGATCCCAGGCAAGTATGCCATTTTGCACAATGCTGGGCTAGCAGGAGATATTCACAAAGAATATCCTGGTGTAAAGATCTCGTATGATGACACGCAGAAAAGTGTCCAGTTGAGTGGATTGCCTGTGGAAGTGTATAAAATCAAAGCTGACTTACTGGAAAAGGTCTTGAATATGCCATGTACATCACTTCCCAGTAATCCCTCTGTGCTTTGCTATCTGCGTGCTGTAGACAGTAGAAAAGTGTCAGAGAAGTTATTCGCTAGTCGAAAAATAAATGCTTATTATGAGCTTGAGGATGATACTGTGGTGCTGTATGGAAACGCTCCCAAAGATCTTTTAGAAGCAGAAAAGCAAATAAAGACAAGCTTATATTCTAAATACATCGGTGTGGAAGATGGTGAGGTCATGAAAAAGGAGCAGTGGAACAGTCTTCTTGCCTCCTTGTGTAAGAAACACAACTCTTCCCAGCAAACCGTACTTATCGATCAACCTGGTGGAAATAAAGTGATTATTGCTGGCTTTACCAATGCCGTAAAAGACTGTTCTCAGAAGCTTAGTGATTTCATCGATACACACTCACAAGTGGAAAAAGTAATCCCGGCTAACTCAGAGATTGTAGTGCAGTTTGTAGAGAAGCTAAAATCTGACCTTCGTCTTGAATTGAAGGGGAAAGGTGTGACAGTATGTTTTGACACCAAGACACCATGTATTTTCCTGAGGGGACCAAGAGCTGAGGTGCTCAAAGAAGTCACCAGGATGGAAAAAATTCTCTGTTCACTTTACGTGAAAATTGTGTCAATTGATAAACCTGGAGCCAAAGACTTCTTCAATGAGAGGAAAGATTCGTATGTTCTTGAGGCAAAGCAGAAATTCAGCTGTTTTATTAGGCTGGTAAAACAACCCCAACATAAGGGTGAAAAAGGTCATCTTAAAGAAGAAACAAAGCTATACTACAGGACAGTGCTGCCAGATGGAGTTGTAGTAGCGGTGTATAAAGGTGACCTGTGCACTCAAGCTGTTGATGTTGTGGTGAACGCATCTAATGAAGACTTAAAACACATCGGTGGCCTTGCTGAGGCACTGCTAAGAGCGGCCGGTCCGGAGCTGCAGCAGGAGTGTGATGAGCTGGTGAGGAAGAACGGGAGTTTTCAGCCTGGGTGTGCAGTGATCACAGGAGCTGGGAAACTCCCCTGCAAGAACGTTATTCATGCTGTTGGGCCCAGGTGGAACAAGGATGATGCAGAAAAATGCGTGTACTTGTTAAGAAAGACCGTGAAGAAAAGCCTACAACTAGCTGAAACGTATAATCATAGTTCTATAGCTCTACCTGCCATAAGCGGAGGGATTTTTGGCTTCCCTCTGCAGACATGTGTAAATTCCATCGTATCCTCCATCAAGGAGACCCTGGAAGAATCTATGGGGGACAGCAGCTTGAAGGAGGTTCATCTTATGGATGCTGTGGAAGAAAGAGTTCAGGTTCTGAGTGAGACAGTAAAAAAAGTGTTTACAGCGGAATCATCCTCCTCGATACCACTGATGCGGGACTTGGAGAACTGTAAGCTGAGTGAAAGCCAGGATGGGAAGAGAGAAGAGGATGTACAGATGGACAGAGATGATCTGCGGATGGTTGTGACAAACGAAGGACTGCGCATCCGAGTGAAGCAGAAAAACGTTCAGGAGGCCACGGTAGGTCTTTAATTTTCTGGTTGTTTTCTAACCTGATGTGAAGATTTTATTTAAATTTAAGTTTAAAAAAAGGAATGACAGTAGCTAATACTGCTTCACAAGGCAACTGCTGCAACACAAAATGACAGCTTTGTGCTACCTAAGGAAGTCTGTGAGCTTGTGAAACTGATGGATTTCAGGTTGGGATCTCACTCAGCAGCTGTTTCTAGTGGGCAGCCTTGAATTTCAGGAGTTTACTTCCCAGCTAAGTTTTATTCATTCTCCAGATCTAAGGTGAACATGTAAAACAGTTTGCTTTCTTTTTGCTAGCAGAAAGTGTCATTACTATTCATCTAGACTGTCCAGGCTCAACTTGCATCTTTGTTCCCTTATGTCTTTTTCTTCAGTGATGCAAAGTGCATTTTGATAAATTTATCTTTCAACCACCCCTATTTTTTTTTTCTTTCTGCTTTGGGAGTTTAAAATCCCTAATTTGTTGCTGTTGTTATCCTGCTGTTTCAGTATCAGTTGGCTCTGTTGTCACTTCGGTGCCTGTAAACACCTATTTGGATAAAAGAGCAATAGTAGATGTAAAAAAGCTCAATGTGACACATTTAAAATACCCTGTAATTAAAAGACCTACAGTGGAACTGCAAAACAAACACCAGGCTTTGGGTTTTTGCCTGTTTTACCTCATGAAAGCACAACCATCTCCCTTCACCCCGCTTTGGTGCACGAGGTGCTGCCTTTCTGGTAAGGTGCAGACAATCCCACTTCAGTGAAAGGCTGGAAAGGGACATTAAACCTTCTACATTCTGTGTACCTTGTGTGATACGTGTGTGTTGTGCCCTGTGATGATGCCAGAGAAGAAGGAACAATACTGCTGCAGTTCTTCACAAGGCAGTGTAGGAAAGTCTGAGTCAGGGGAGAGGGGATGAAGCAGACTTCAGAGGTTGGGTTTATTTCACCTGCCCAGACATTGGTGTCGGCTCATGACAAGGTGAGTCACAGCCTTACCTCCATGGAGGTTTGACAGGGATGGATGGATGGACAGACAGATGGACGATCTGCTTGCACACGGATACCTGTGGTGTTGGTACTGACAGTGGGTCAGATGCTGCCTACTATAAGTTTCCTACAAGTCCAGGAATACTCAGTATGCAGAAGCTGTGAGAAAGCCAGGTTATTTCTCCATTGGCATCTTGTTTTTCATGCTGTGCTTTGCTTTGGTAGTGCTGATGTACAGGTATAGGAGCAGGTATAGCATAGAGCTTGAAATTTAGTTAGATGATCGTGTAGAATGGTCTCGGGGTGAAAAGAGGGAGGGGGGAAAGCCAGACAAGTCTGTTTTTCTCTCCTAGCAGAGGGCCTGTGATAACTTCATGCTAACTCGAGGAAAAGGTAAAAGGCAAGAACTCGAGGACAGAACGGTATCACCCCAGGGCTGCTCCCTCGGGCAGCAGAGCCGAGGCGCATCGCGTATCTCTTCGACAAAGACAAACAGAGGGCTGAAATACATCCATGGGCCCCTCACAAGGACATCAACGAGCACAGACTGATAGAGGCACTGCAAGCTTGCAAGATCCTTGCATTCCAGGAGGGAGGTGAAAATACATCACGAGGAAGACATACAGCCTTCCTCCCAGAGACCCCTGTCTGCGACCCTCACAAGGATCTGTGCAAGCGCCAAGGACTGATAAGCTAATTAGCATGAGAAGCGAGAGTAGGCAGGTTCAGGTACTGAATATGTACAGGCGTTGATAGAATATTCATTGTTTTACTGTATAAATGTGGGGTCGGTCTGCTGCTTCGGGGTGCACGCTTGTGGAGGAAGGATCCCCCATGCATCTGTGCGCAATAAACACACCTACTGTATAACTTTCCAGTTATAGAGTCGATTTCCGTACGTCAGTGCTATTAGTCTCAATGCATATTTTTATCTGGAAGTCTGGCTTATGGATATTCTTGTTGTAATTTTGTTGCAGACAGATGTTGTTGTCAACAGTGTTGGCACAGATCTGAAGTTTGGCGTGGGGCCTCTTTGCAAAGCCTTGCTGGAAAAGGCTGGACCAGCACTCCAGGTAGAGTTTGACAAGGAAAAACAAATACAGAATGCTAAAGAAGGGAGTGTGCTCTGCACCGGTGGATGTGCTCTGGCTTGCAAGTCCGTGCTTCACACCATTATGCCCACATGGGATGGAAAAGGAGGACGGAACTTGAAGGTACATTTTAATTATTAAAAAAATTAATCTTGAAAACAGATTTAACCTGTCCTAAACTTTCAGGATCTAAAATGGTTAGCATAGATGACTCAACTCCATTTATTTCTGAGTGACTTCAAAGATGCCTTGATACACTGAGAGCTTTTTCTCATGCCAGTCTATGGAACTAAAAATAAATGATACCCTGTTTAAAAAAAAAACCCAACCAATTAAAAAATTCATCTTTGTGTTTTACAGGTCCTAGAAGATATAATCGATTCCTGCTTGCAGAAAGCAGAAGACCTTGGACTGAGTTCGATCACTTTCCCAGCTGTTGGAACTGGAGGATTTCAGTTTCCTAAAACCATTGTTTCGAAGTTAATGTTTGATGGAGTATTCAAGTTCAGCAGCAGTCATCCTCAGAAGACTCTCCAGGAAGTTCACTTTCTCTTGCATCCAAAAGATACAGATAACATTCAGGTAGTTCATAGGACAAAGCCATCTGTTATGTACTGTTCTAGTTAGGACTTAATAATGTATTTTAGTTGTATTGCTTTCTTAAGGGAATAATGTAGTGCTTTCTTACTGCTGTGGGTGGGTGACAGTGGGATGTGTCTTATTCAGCATCCCTGAAGTACAAACTCTCATCAAGCAAGAACTGCAGACAAACTTGCTCTCAATCCTGGCACTAAAAACCCATAGGTGCTCACATATCTTTTGACAGGAGTTCTGGCAATGCAAGAACAGTATCTTTTGTCACACTTCTTCACTGAGGCTTCCGCTGTTGTTAACAAAACCTAAACACAACTGTATCAATGTGTCAGGTGGTTCAGCAAGAGCTATGTGATTGTTAATTACAGAAATATTCCGTATATAAACTGGAATATCATCTTTGGTACCTTTTTTCCCCTCTTCTTAGGCTTTTACCATCGAACTAGACCGTCGGGTAGCTGAGAGTTGCAGTGCTACAGTACCGGAGTCAAGTAAGTTACGTAGGGGTGGGAGGTGGGACACAGGGGAGAATGTAAATAATGTCAAGTGCTTTTATAAGTATCAAGACAGAGCATTCTTTCTCCTCTTAATGGACTGGCATTCTTAAACTCCATTTGTAAAAATCTTAAAGAGGAATTTCTTCTGTTGAGGCCATGCTCATCTCTTAGTGAGGCCAGTCTTACCACATGTAAGAAAATACCACAGAATTGTAGGGGTTGGAAGGGACCTCCAGAGATCATCGGGTCCAACCCCCTGCCAAAGCAGAGTCCCTAGGACAGGTCACACAGGTTGGTGTCCAGACGGGTCTTGAATATCTCCAGAGGAGGAGACTCCACAACCGTGCTGGGAAACCTATTCCAGAGCTCAACTCCTGATAGGAGGACCTTTCCTTTGTCCTACTCAAAGGGTATAAGAACTCGGCATTACTTTGCCAAATAAGCCATAAATAACACTTACTTTGGTACCTTTAATCTCCAATATAGACATGCACAGACAGGATAATTTCCTTTCCATTTATTAATTGATGGTAGTGTGACATGGTAGCAAAACCGCAAGTGAACTGCATCAGTGGCAGAGGCTTATTCATAAGAATATATAAGTTCCTCTTCTCCATTGCGACGTCAGTGAGATGAGATGAAATGAAAGAGTGTGCTCATAAAATGGGAACTATATAAGTTTAGCCTGGAAGTAAGAAACAGTTATTTTATCTTTATCCTCACAGCTATAATATTTCTAATAGAAAAGTAGTGCGATGGGATCTCAGTTACTGGCAATGCTTAAGCTGGATACTCCACTTCTTGTAAGAGTTAATTCAGGAAACTGTTACAGAACTGGTCACATCAGATAAGCCCAAGAGTCCTTTCTGAATCCATATTGTGTAAATTAACAGGGATATAAATAGTTTCACAGTATTTAAGTGGGAAGAGTACAGTGCTTGCCTGCTTAGGAAATGGAGTAGAGAGAAAGGCTCTGACTCTCTAGATCCATCAAACTGACTTAGAGCATATTCCTCAAACTTCAGCTTTTCCTTTTATTAGTGGAAGAGAGTAATACCCCTCAGTAGAAGAGAAAGGTGTTAAGCTGGTTTTCTTTCCCTTGCAGGTTACATTAAGCCTGTTTCAACTCAATTACTGGGAACTGGTGTAATGCAGATTGGTTCCATTACCCTCCAAGTAATGGATGGAGATATTACCAAGGAGGATACAGAGGTTATTGTGAACATAACTAATGCAACGTTTGATGCTACATCAGGTATTGTACTGAATATGCAGCTCTTGGGTGATAAATTTGTGCTAGTTTTTAGAAGGGGGAAGAGAGAGAATTTTCCATATGTGAACTTTTATGAAGTTTTTTTCAGATGAGAGAGTTGTGATTAGTCAGAAAATAGATCTTAAATTGTTGTTGTGGGGTTTTTTACACACCCTGAATATTCCCCTTAATTTCCAAACTATTCAAATAGAAGTAATCTGACCAGATTTTTCTTGTTTAAAACCAAATAACTGCTTAAATAAAAGGGAATTTTTAGATCAAATATAATTTCCAAAACTGCTCTTGTCCTAATGTGTTCCACTGAATCCAAAGCCCTGGTTAAGTAAACTGACCTATAAGAAGCAGAGGATTCTTTGGTGACATTGTGAATTGCAACCATGAAGGACAGGACATCAAATTATGTAATTGAAAGCACTCAGAGTTCAGAGAGGGGCATACTATTGGCTGGTGAAACAATGTAGTAGAATTATTCTTAATGGTTTCTAGCTAATAATGAAGGCAATGTTTTCTTTGCAGCCCTTACAGCATGTCATGGAGGGCACGTAGGGTCACTGGCAAGGTTTTTCACTTTGTGAGATCTTCTTCTATGAGAATTTGGGATATTTGAGAGGTTGGGTAGAGTTTTGAGTACAAATAGCTAAACTGATTTAATATATATGCTTTTCTTGTATAATTAAAGGGGTCTCCAAAGCAATTATGGATGCTGCTGGTTCCCAGGTAACAGGAGAATGCGCTCAACATGGTATGTGAAAGCTTACTATTTTGTTTAAATTGGGGTTTTTATCTTCATTCTGAAAATTTATCCCTACTCTGATGATAAAATTATGTTGTCTGAAACAATAGCTTCCATTTCTAGGAATTCCAAAAAGTCCTGTTTTTGATGTTATGACGTCTGTTTTGAGATTTTTGTCTTTTCAGAACTGAAGAGAAGATGGATAGAGTTTTCTGATGCTAATAAATGCTTTGAAATTAATTTAATTTCTTTACTCCAGAAAGTATTCATGAACATTCCTGACTTAAGAACAGAATCAGGCCCATTGACCTCAGCATAATTTTTAACCTCATCTGTTGTCAGCTACAGGAGAGCTAAAATTTTGAAACTAAACAAACTGGTGGAGGAGTATCTGTTGGGGTGGGCATGTGCAGGGCTGGCTTTTAAAAGTTAAAGGCAATTCTGGGCTCATATTCACAAATACGTCCTATTTTACTGAAATAGCATAGCCCTGCTTATCATCCTGATGATGAGTTTGCATAGTAGTCTCTGTTCTGCCAGACCAGCAGAGCAGTAAAATCCCAGCTCAGTTGGTTGACCCCTGTGAGCACAGGAAGGAACACGTTCTGCTTGCATAAACAAAACATTCCCTCTCTGAGTCCAGACATTAACTTTCAAGATGAGGTTTTGTGGATGTTCTTCCCAGCCTTTGGCTCTGCAGGCTCTCCTGTGCATCAGCCTGATCTCAGCGCCTGCAGAACACTCTGCAACCAGCCTTCCCTTTGTGACCTGTGTAGCGAGGTCAGTGTCCATCAGTCCATTCAGCCTCAGGGTGTGGCTCCACTTTGAGGTGTTTGTAATCAGACCTGAGTGCTCTGAAAACACACAAACACATGTCTTTTTAAAAAACTTCAATATTTTTGTTATCTTAACAGTATTAGTTCAAGCATTCATCTCTTCTTCAGCGTAAGGATTTGAGCTTTCAAAGACTAAGAGAGGATTTCTCATATAAATGTACTGTGCACATTCTGTTGGTGTGCTTTGATAAGTGAGCTGTATTTAAACTCAAGATAAATTCTTAAGCTGTACTTAATAGGAAACCAGTTTGTAGCAGAGGTCTTGGGGAACTAGAAAACAACCAAGCACTTGAATTCCCTTCCCAAAGAAATTCTGCAATGGTTACAGGCAAAACCGGAATCAACTAAAACCAGGATAATATAGCTCACAGTAGGCTTCTTTCCCCTTTTTTCACTTCTCTTCTAGTGTGTATCACTCCAGGGTTCGCTACCTTCAGTACAAACAGCTGTCTTATCAGAAGAGATACCCACTTTGAAAATGTTATGTCTCTTTCTTTATCTTCTGTCTTCCAGCTGGGAAATATCAGAGTGGCTTTATTACTACACAAGGTGGAAATCTTTTGTGCAGTAAAATCATCCACTTGATTCACAATAACTGTGTGAAAAGTCAGGTCTCCGAAGTCCTTCAGGAGTGTGAGCTAAGGACGTACAAATCTGTCGCCTTCCCAGCAATTGGAACAGGTTTGTGCTTTCTTGGGAAAGTGATGAGGGTTGTGATGGAGGTAGTTTAGAAACTGGATTAATTAGTTAATTCCATTATGGATAATAGTAGACTTTCACAAATCCTAGTTCACAGACTTTCTTGTCCAAGTTCATTGTGGTCAGTTCAAACACCACCCACACGCTTCAAAAACGCTGCTTTTAAAGAAGTATAAACATTATCATCAATATTGATTGAGTGAGAACACCTAAAGGAAAGGTATTGCTTCATGAAAGACATTCTGCCCCAGAGCAGGCTGGGAATCTCAGCTGGTGACCCTGCACTTTCTTCAAACTTCCCAGAGACTTTGCTGTGGGATTTCAGCCCCACAGAAGGGCTGGGGTTGGGGTTTGTAGACAAAGCAAGCTGGAATCGTCCTGAGACCGAAACCTTGCCTGGCTGACTATGGAAATTGTAGGCTGGGTGCAGGATACCTGCAGTTTACACCTTTTGTAGGTCCTGTTTCAGCTCCCCTGCTCCAACAGCAGGCTAGAGGCAGGCTAGGTTATTTGACTTAAGCTTCTGGTTAGTTTGGGGAGCAGGCCTTGAAGAAAGCAGGATATCTTTCTCAGACCAATGCTCCCTATGACTGGAAAAAGCAATCATAAACTGGTCCCTGTTCAGTGTGCCAGATTAGGGTAGGAGCTGGGACATGTGTCGGTGCATGGACTCCCCAGTGATAGTTAGGGCAGGTCCCTTGTCAACCAGCATCATCTGTGTGACTAAAATTGGCACCTCTGTGTTAGGGTAAGGTTTAGGTTGTGCTTCAGGCTTCTTGTAGGGGAATGAGAGCATTTGTCTCGAGCTTGATGTACCCCTTTGTATGTTGAAGTATACTCTGTTTCTTGTTGCAATACCTATAAACCAAAGGCTTGTGTCAAAATCCTCTACTGAGTTTGGTTTGGTTTGACTTTGGTATCTGGTTTAAAGGTAGGGATAGAGTTAGGGATATGTGGGTTTAAAATATTAGGAGGATGCTGAGGCTGAAGTGCTTGTGGAGATTCAAAGTAAGCAGCAGGGGAGAACCCCAGAGGGCATCCTGGGTCTCTGTAGGGTGTCAGCTCCTGGAGCTGACAGGCTTAGCTGTAAAACTGGGATTAAGCCTGGGCTTTTGGCCAAAAACATAAAAGGGAAGGGCAGAGGGACACCAGTGTGTATGAGCTGGGCATGTGGTCTGTGTTTTCTGGGTGCCGCCTTGATTGAACTACTGTTCACCAATATGTACCTTTTATTTTTGTTTAGGTCAGGCAGGACACAGTCCAGGAAAGGTGGCTGATGACATGTTGGATGCTATAGTAGAATTTGCAAGCAAAATATTGGTCAAGCATTTGAAAAACATTAAAATCATAATCTTCCAGAAAAAGATGCTTGGAGATTTTTATGAAAGCATGAAGAGAAGAGAAAATTCAGGTTCACCTAGAACAGATTCATGGATATCTCTGTTTAAATGTAAGTAGGTGGGTTTTTTGTGTGCATGGGCACGTAAAACTGAAGGTCTATTATTTAAAATTGATCATTAACATAGATTTCTTCACAGCATTTTTCTTGGGAAAAAAAAATCTGCTGAGAAGAAAAAGGATGTGTTTTTGGAGAAGAAAGTTGATATAGCCACATTCCAAATTTGTGGAGAAAACGAAGAAAATGTGAATGCAACTGAGTCCTGGATAAAGGATTTGATTTCAAAGGATCAGTTTGAAACCATTATTTCAGATGATCTAATTGAAAAGTTAGTTGAGAGTAAAACTGATGCTTTGACAGATCTCCAGAGAAGAAAACATGTCGCTCTTCAGTATGAAAATAAAACTTCACCTCAGATTACAATTTCTGGCATTACCAAAGATGTCTATTTTGTTTCTGTGGAAATTCAAAAAATGATCCAAAATCTTAAGGATAGCGAAGAAGAACAATCCAAGGCAGAACTTGTGTATAACCTGGTGGAATGGAGTTATTCAGACACCAATGGTAGCTTTGTTGCTTTTGATAAACTGACAAACATGAAGCTGGAGGATGCCAGAAGAGCTAATAAAAAACGTCTTGCTGTCAAAATTAACAAGAAGAACTACAATGTGGATCTGACTGCTCTTCAGGCTTGTGATGACCAAGGAAAAACTATAGGCATTCAACGTATGCCAAAGAATGAAGGTAAATAATAAAAATAACCCTTTAATAATGACTATTGAATAATAATTCTGATAAAGGCAAACTCTGGTATTCCAAAGTAGTATGTGATTCCGTACCTTTTTTCCTTTTTTTTTCCCCTCTGTGGTGGCTTTCTCTTGTTTGTGTTTGTTTATTTCCCCTCCCTTCCCCCCGAGCACATCAGAGCCAGGATGTGGCAAGTATGACTGAAATCAGAGCATCTGTTTTAAGTACAAAAATCCATCCATACATATGTGACAAGCAAGCATGATGCCATGCTTAAATCTGATGAAGTGACATATGAATCACAGAATCATAGGGGTTGGAAGGGACCTCCAGAGATCATGGGGTCCAATCCCCCTGCCAAAGCAGCTCCCCAGCTCATATTGCACAGGTCGGCATCCAGATGGGTCTTGAATCTCTCCAGAGAAGGAGACTCCACACCCCCTGGGCAGCCTGTCCCAGGGCTCTGTCACCCTCACTGTGTAAAAGTTCTTCCTCATGTTGGTGTGGAACTTCCTGTGCTCCAACTTGCAGCCATTGCCCCTTGTCCTGTCTCCACAGACACTGAAAAGGGGCTGGCCATTCCCCCTAAACCCCCTGCTTAAGATAATTGTAAACATTAATTAGGTCCCCCCTTAGTCTTCTCTTCTCAAGGCTGAGCAGTCCCAGCTCACTCAGCCTTTCCTCATAGGGGAGATGCTCCCGGCCCTTAATCATCTTCGTAGCCCTTCTCTGGACTCTCTCCAGGAGATCCCTGTCCTTTTTATACCAGGGAGCCCAGAACTGGACACAATACTCCAGGGGCCTGACCAGGGCAGAGTAGAGGGGGAGGATCACCTCATGAAGAGTATGTACAAATTCTTCTGTGGTTTTCAAACTTGTTTTAATTAGATACTGGTATGGGGATAATTAGACTAGAGAAAATGTGAAGTCCTAACAGGGTGTTAAAGAGCCAGTGATGTACTGGAGAGGAAATATTTTTGGTATCAAGTGTTGGATAAGGTACTGTCCTCTCAGCTGGAAGGCAGTCATTTTATATGACATGCCTACAAAGCTGATACAGGTCTCTGTGGTAATAATGCAATCTCTGTTTTACAGATAAGCAGTTAGGAGAGCTCCCTGTGCAATGGGAAGACATGAAAGAAGAACAGGTCAAACTTGTGAATCTCTCACCATCGTGTCAGGAATACCTGGAAGTTCAGAACAAATTTAGGAAAACGTGTCCCAGCTTTGTCATAGAGAAGGTAAAATCCTGGGGAGGGGTGAGGGTGAGGGAAGGAAGTGGATTATTGGGCTGAAAACATAAATACATTTTCTAAATAATTGTTTTTAAGGTGTCTGCATCCTAATACACCTTTCATATGTCAGTATCCCCAGTGCTCTACAGGGTGGATATAATTCAAATCAAATTTCCCAAGAGGTGCCCTGACATTTCTGCTTTCTGGTAACTCAGAACCAGTGACCATCAGCCTTCAGGCTGACTCGCTGTTCATCTAATCACCAGCTAATGTGGTGTTTCCAATTAGGAAATCCTGTATTGAAGTGGAAGGGTGAGCAAACACATTCAGAATACAAAGGAAAATACAGAGTCTTTATGGACTGGTCATAAAGCTTTTTACTACTTGCACCCTGTCAGTCCCAGAGCCTTGCAGGCTAGACTGCTGGTTTTAACTGAAGTTTCAAGATTTGATCCTGCTTATTGAAAAGCCTGCAACACAGTGCATGGAGATTTAATTGCAAGGGAGAAGATGAAATTATTCAGAATCAGGAAGAGTGATAAATAGGAGAAAATATGATGAAATTAAGAGTGAGAATGTGTTTGAAAGATTTTCTTCTATTGTGAGATTCGATGAACAGGGTCATTAAGACAGAAATAAAACAAAATATTGGTGTACAATAGAAAACACTTGGGTAATGACATGAAGTGTTTTTCTACCAAAAAAAAAGAGAAAGGAAAGTGTTACAGCAGTGCCTTTAAGGTGATGCTTTGACACAGATACACTGTTTCCTCCTGAGCTATATTCACATTGTTGGCTTAGGGAGCAAACAATATCTATCCTTGCACCAGTTAATTTATATAGGGGTTTCTTATGGGTTGCTAAGCTACACAGTAAAAGAAGTAATTTTAATTTCCAAGCAGAGATCTAGAAGATAAATTTATCCTAATGCTATCACTGCAGTCTACATTTTACTGAGAAAATCACCAGTAAAGATGATTAGGATGTACAGTAGGCACCACAGATCGTTGGCTCTAGCTGTGGGACAACAGCCTGTTTCCAAAAATGACACTCCACAGCTACCGTGATCACCTGGGTACCTGGTATACTAGGCAAGACAAACGTATGCCAAGAGTTACCCAGCTTGAAAACTCCTTGTAAGCTTTGCTTTCTCATTTTTCAGGACACTCATATATTCAGTTCCCAAATCCAAACCACACGCTAGCAGGGCATAGTGAAAACTACTGCCACTCTTTCAGTTTGGTTTGGGTTCAGTGCTTTCCTGCTGTAGCAAATATTGGTCCCTACAAGTACAAATGTAGTTCTGTTTTGTAACTTTGCAGATTGAGAGAGTACAAAATCCCTTCCTCTGGCGGACATATGAAATAAAAAAATCCTCTCTCTGTAAAAAGAACAGAAGGCAGGATAACGAGAAGCTTCTATTCCACGGGACAACTGCGTGTGCACTGAGCACAATCAACTACAACGGGTTTAATCGTGGGTATGCTGGAAAGAATGGTGAGTCATTATCCTAAGCACTTGATTTCCTAGTTGTGTGTGAGGTATTAAGGCATGTCAGTGTTACAGTGGTGTCAGAACAACATGAAGACTGGAGAACAAAACAATAAACAGCTCCAGAGCATAATCTATATGGACAGAGGAATTAACCTGTTCAGTTAATCCCTTGGTGATGAATGCCACCATCCAGAGGGTATCAGAAAAAGCTTGCCTAATCTGAAATCCAACCTGGGCAACTTTTGAGAAATGTTTTGTAGGATCTGCGTGCAGAAAGGAACAAGAATCAATGTTCAGCATCTTCAGCTGAGATACCAACCGCTCACTTGAGATACCAACCGCTGGCATTTCCTTTCTTCTTAGACAAAGGCAGGTTGAAAAGTAGAGGTGCAGGCACTTCTCCTTTTGCCTCCAAAGATAAAGACAGCACAGACAGAAAATCCCACTCCTCTACCATTTTGGTGCAAATGAAATCAGTTGAAATTCATGGATTAAGTCTCCCCCTCTAATAGTTGTTGGGACAACTATTAAATACCTAGCAGAAGGACTTTCTACATTAGTTCAAAGACTGTTTTGTCCAGTTCCTCTAGTACAGTCGTGTTATGTTCATTTTTTTTGGTTGCATTCAAAGATGAAGGACAGGATCCAAAGAAGTGGAACTTGGGCTGAATTGAGGTGCCAGTTGTTTTTAGAGGTTCTGAAAGTTTACTTTCTGTTCTTAATGTTTTCTTTCTTAAGACATAATTGTACACGTCTAGGGCTGACTTGATCCTGAGAGGGCCGGACAGCTTAACTTGGATCTAGTTAACACTTTGGTATGTTTCTTCTTTTTAAAACATGACCAAAGGGATGTAGTTTGGCTCTCCTGCTCTTTGGTAGTGCCAGGAGGTTGGATTCACTTGGGAAGCAAGAACCTTAGATCTCCATGTCCTCTCTGTGCCTGTGAGCATTGACATGCACCTCTCCATCTCAGCCACAATTTATGACAGGAAAGGCACGCTCCCTTCTAGCAGCCTAGGCAGCTGTGCAAAATATATCCAGAGGTCAGAGCAGCCAGATAGGGAGGACCTGTCTGGCTTGAACAGCTTTCTACTGGTGTTAAAAAAAAAAAAACCAAAAAAAAAACCTGTCTCAAGGAAACGTGATTCCTCTAACTTCTTGCTGTGAAGTGGAACTAGAAAACTGTAATTACAAATAAGTAGTTATTTTAAGTTGAAAAGCCTGTGAAAAATTGCAGTTTGATGGAATGCAGGCTAAACAGAGAGGGGAACCTTTTTCCCCATAGGAAAGGGGAGTCAAAACCTGGGTGCTGATACAGTGGAAAAAGGGAAGTTGTAGAGATTTTGACAGGAATAAGAACACTGTCTATACTTGAAAATGTTGTCTTTCCAAACAGCTGCAGTCATTGGAAAGGGAACCTATTTTGCTGTTAAGGCAAGTTACTCGGCTCAGGATATTTATGCCAGACCGGATCAGAACAACAGAAGATACATTTACCTGGCTCGGGTCCTCACAGGGCATTACTGTGCTGGGAGGAGTGACCTGATCACTCCGCCACCAAAGAACCCAGCAGATCCTACTGACCGGTATGACAGCGTGGTTGATAATGTGGATAATCCAACAATGTTTGTCATATTTAGTGACATACAGGCATATCCTGAATACCTTATAACTTTCAGAAAATAGAATATTCTTAACTGCCTGGGAAATGTTAGTGCCTTTTGGGGGGAGGGGGAGGATTAGCCGGACAAGTCTTTGTTCTTGTTTATGTCTAGGTTTCTTTAAGTTGGTTATCTATGTCTTTAACTAAGCCTTGAAATTATTAATTATCAAATATCATTACCAATGAAGTCAGGATAAGCAAATAATCTAGAACATGCTATCACAGTGCTTGCATTTCAGGTTCAGTTATGTGGAAGTGTAGGCAAGAACTGTGAGAACAGCCCTGACCTTTTCCTACACACAGCAGAGAGGAGTGGTAGGAGAGGGAGCTGCTCTGCCTCAACTGTGGCCTGAAGTAAGAGCTGTAGGGTAGATCAGTGCACTTACATATGTACATACAGAATCACAGGGGTTGGAAAGGACCTTGAGAGATCATCGGGTCCAAATCCCCTGCCAAAGCAGCTCCCTAGCTCATATTGCACAGATAGGCGTCCAGACGGGTCTTGAATATCTCCAGAGAAGGAGACTCCACCACCTCCCTAGGGCAGCCTATCACCAGTATTTCCAGTACACACCAGGTGGCTGGCTGCCCACAAGGCTTTATTTAAAAAGTACTTTGCAGTGTGGGGACAACCTTATTCAAAAGCAGAGTTTTCACCCTTGTTAATACCAAGAGCCCTGAAAAAGGAGAATCCATTGCTGAAGGTAGACTTTGCATTTGTTGTTTCTTCTGCTTTGTGCTGTTACAGTGTATTTGGTTATTCCCTAGGTATACAGTCCTGTATTCACACCCGTTTCTAGAGTTTTCAGAATAGTAGAGACACACTTTTAATTTCTCTGGTCAGTTCAGAAGCATTAACCCTGCAGTAGAATTACAAGTTATCATACATAAAACATGGGGAAAATTTTCAAAATTCTGTAAACCAAATAAATATGGGCACTTGTACAGTTTCCAGAGATGTGCGGATAATTAATTACAGCCATATGTACATGTGCTTTTAATAAAAGCTGTTTCAAACAGCTGTGTTGTGTTTACTGAGTTATTTACGCAAAGGAACATGTTAACAGTGATGCTAGAAGCAGTGAGAAGCTGAAGAGGCTTGGAAAGGAAAGCAAAATTGTTTTCTTGTATCACCTGAGAGACAGCTCTGTGCCTACGGCCAAGCTCCACGTGTGAGATTATTCTGCCTTTGTCCAAAGGAGTCCTGTGCCACAAGTAGCTGCCAGGATGTCTTAAAGCCTTGCAAAGGGGAAGAGTGCTTATGAATTCACAGTGAAAGCACAGTGGGCTTTAACCCACTCCATAAATAGATTTTGCTCCCTGGGAAAAGGTGAGGATGCTGTTCTCCCGCGTTGCAGTTCAGGGTACTTTCCCAGCAGAGAGCGCCTGGGTTTACCTGAGAACACCAGCCCTCCTTCAGCTTCTCCCCTATTGTCGCCGAGCGCCTGTGGGAGTCTGTTTGTACGTCCCTCACTATAACTGAAAGCCCGGGGAAGCAGCAGGAGCTGCAAGGCACAGCATCCCCAGCGGTGCTGGTAGAAGTTTTGGTACTGGAAACTTGGGCGCGTCTGCGGACCGGCAGGCTGAGAGAAAGCCCACGAAGAATGAAACCCCAGACCCGAGCCTTGGGTTGAGTTGGCCGCTGCAGGACCCTCGCTGCGAGGCAGCAGAACATCAGCCTGGATCACCCTCCTCCGGCAAGGAGCTCGGCCTCGGGGTGAGAGCTCGCTGATCTGTGGGGACCTGGCCCCCACCCCAAAACCGGCTTTAATAGCAGCAGCACAGCCCCCGCCCCGGGGACTTCACCCCGATCTCATGCAGCAACGTGATGCGCGGCTCCCGCTGCGCTCCGCGGCCCCTTGCGCCCAGCGCCGCTGCGCAGCAGACTGGAGCGCACAGCACCGCTGCGCTGCTGCATCACCGCGCTGCGCCATCGCGCTGCGCTGCCTTACGCGGCACGGAGCCCCCACCACCTTCAGCTCACCTCGGCGCCCTCCCGCTCCGCCCCTCGCCCCTCTTGGGATACGACCAATCAGAAGCGCCCGTCGCTTCCGCCCCACCTCTCCCGCGCACCCCGCTCGCCTATTGGCGGGCGCGCTATCGAGCGCTATCGCAGCGGCGGAAGGGGGGCTAAAGATGGCCGCCGGGTCGGGCGGCGGGCGCGCCCTGTATCGCCGGTGGCTTTACCGGTGGCCGCTGCTCGCCGCTTTCATCGCCGCACTGCTGCCGCAGGGCTGCGGCCGCGCCGCCGCCCCTTTTCTCTCCTCCTCCTCGTCCTGCCACCACCGCGTGCCCCGCGACGAGGAGGTGGGTCTGCCGCGGGGCGTCCTCGGGCGGTGGCGGGCGGCGGGATCCCCCGCGTCCCTCGGGCCTCTCGTTTCCCGGCCCCGTTATGCGAGGGAGCCGTCCGTTTGGCTCCGCGGGGCTGGCGCAGGCCGGACCGGGTGGGCTCCCGGCGTGTCGTCCGTGGCGGCGGGCGGGCGGGCGCGGGGCGGTGTGTGAGGGGAAGGGCGAGAAGGGGCCGTGCGCTAGGAGAGGCTCTCGCAGGCCGGGAGGGGCGGCGGGTCGGGGGCGCGGCGGTGCGGGTGAGCCGCCTGACCCGCGGCTCCTTCCTCCCCCTGCCAGGTTGTCTATCAGGTTCCTCTGAAGGAAAATCACGTCTTGAAGAGAAACGTGGACCAACAGCTAAGAATTAAGACCGTATATGACAGAAGCGTTGAAGAGTGAGTATAATGCAGTAATTTGAGGAGTCAGTATGGTGTAGTAACTTTTTTTCCTCATAGAATGTGAATCTTGCTAACAAAGCTTATTTTCTTTCTCTTTTTTTAACTCCAGTTTACTACCTGAGAAAAGGCACCTTATAAAGGTACATAATCTCTGTTTCCCTTTTTTGTTTGTATCTATTTTAATGCATCAATGAAACTAAGTTTAAGGCAAGAGTAATTAAAGGCTTTGAGTACTGGCAGTTGCATATCCTGGAGCCTGGGAAACCGAGGCTTTGTGTGCAGGTGATGCTGCTGTTCTGAGCGCTTCCACAGGGCTGTTGAGTGTTGTTTGACAGTTTTTTTGCTGCTTCCCAAGGTGCAAAGTTTTCAGTAAGCAATATGTATATAGTTTTTAAAGTCTCTTGTGTGTTCAAATAAGTACTGGCTCCTTTTTAATTTTGTTATTTCAAAACCAAGATATAGGAATACCAACCCAAAGTAGTTCATAAATATTGAAGTCTGGATTTCCCCTCTTCTGCTGTACCACAACGTTTAGTGAGTTTCATGTAACTTGGCAGTTAATGCTTTTAAGGTGACCCACGTCTACACTGCTTCTGGGTGACTTTTGTTTTCGTTCTGTCCAGAACAAGCTTTTCCCACAAGCTATATCTTACTTGGAGAAGACGTTTCAAGTGCGCAAAGCCACGGGTACTATATTGCTAAGCAGGTATGTTGATGTTTGTTGAAGATTGCTTGCTGTATTTCATATTTAATGTTGCATTGTATAGCCTTTAAAATAAGAATGGGAGTGTGAGAAATGCCCTCCTGAACCAGGCCAGTGACCTGCCTGACCCAGTGGTGGTAGCAGGTGCTATTTAGTGGGAACGCATGAATCTCCCACTTTCCATGATCAACACCTATATTTGTTATGTCAGAGATTTTAAAGGTGGTATATGCTGCCTGTTTCCTTTTATGTGTACCCCCATTTATGAACCTTTTGCTAGTCTCTTTGAACCCATGGATGCTCCATTAGCAGCTGGAAACATTGTGTCTTCCAGAGCAGGGTAAATAACATTTCTCATCCTGAAAGTTACATTAAATATCCCCATTGCAGTGCTGTTGGGTGCTGCAAGACTATTCTACAGTTTCTTTGTAATTACAAAACAGTGTTGACTGTCTTTCATGTTTGATTGAAGGCAGTGTGCAACAAACCAATATTTAAGGAGAAAAGCTGACCCTCACAGATACTGCCAAGGAGCCTGTGCAGACCATACAAGGTGTGGGCCAGTTATAGTTCCTGAGAAACACCTCCAGGTAAGCTAAGCCATCCCAGTGCTTCTTAACTTTTGAAGTATTGCTGTAGATGGAAATGAATTAAAAAGGTTAATATCACTGACTGCCCATAAGTGTCCTGTTCATGGGAGATCACTAAACTTGAGTGACAGAATAGAACAACTTGAACTTGGTTTATGCTGTTGAACAAAAAGTCAAGTAAAACCGGACTGTTTACTGTTCTCTAAACCTGTGTTACAATGAACTGTACAGAGAGGGTGACATTCAATGCTTGTTAAATTCCTACTAGTCACTTCACTATTCACCTTGGGCAATGTGTCAGATTTCCTCAGAACTAATAAGCTTTGATTTTTATTTTTTTTTTAAGACCTTCCTTGAGGAGTTTATCCACTAAACCAGGAGCACAGTGCAGGAAATAGGCTTCCACCTTGTTTTCTCACATGAATTTTTGATTTAACCACAGAATGTGATCAGGGGATTTCTTTCTTTCTCTTTAAGTTTTAACTACAGTATTAAAAATGTATGAGGTTACATGTGAAATGCAATTGCTACTTGCATGTGCTATTTCAGTGAGACTTTTTTTTTTAAAATTTCTAGGAAACAAGTGGTACCAATTTAGGGATATTTAGTTGTGGTGGGTTTTGATTATTTTTTAATCTGTGTCTTTCTTGTTTGTTTATTTACCCAAAAAGCTGCCGCCTTCCTGATGTCTAATAAATCACAAGAGATAGTAATCTGAAAGTTTTTCCTTGGCTCTGGTATTCTTTACTGTTTTCATAGGTAGCTTTCTCATCGTCTGCTGTCTTAAAACAGAGTATTTTTGGCTTCAGGCTAACTGAATTTTGTTATGCAAAACTCCTGCCGTGGCTAATGTATACTAATTGTTCTGTTTGAACATTGTCAAAGCAATGCAGGGTTTACAAAGAGAACGAATGGCACTGTGAACCCACTGGCTTACCTGACCAAGAAGGGGTTCGAGATGCTGACTTTGTACTGTACGTTAGTGCCCTCACTACTGAAAGGTGTGGCCATGAAAATATCATTGCCTATGCAGCCTACTGCCAGCTGGAAGCTGAAATGGACAGGCAAGTATTTGCTCTGGTCCAACCTCTTTTGTTTGTTTGGGTTGTTTTTAATTAAATCTTAAATCTTCAAGTTTTTAATTGTTTAGACATGGAGGGTGTTTGCCTGTCTTGCATAGTATAGCAAAGTAGAAGTTTTTATGGAAACAGGTATGCACTATACATAAAACCACAAAACCAACAACTTGTGCTTAACTTGCAAAGCTGAGGCATTTAAGTCCAAGCTAATCCTCCACTGTTACTGCCTAAACATCGTATGAGCCTTATCTGTGTTGCTTTTGTTTCTAGTTTTGTTGTAGCCATTGTAACAAGACACTCTGTACACCTACAGTGTCTTACCTAGAATTCGGGTTTCCTGTACTGCTGTCACTAACCCCCTGTGCAGAGACTGATCTCGCCTCTCCCCATTTCAGCAGCAAACTAGTCACTGTGCTCTTAGCAGTCTATTAATGATTGGGGAAATTGTTTTTATAAGGACTTATGTTAATCTCCCCTTTCTTTTAAATATTCTACAATCTAATTTTAAAACTGTCTTCCAGGCCGATAGCAGGATATGCCAACTTGTGTCCAAATATGATTTCAACGCAAGCTCAGGAATTTGTTGGCATGTTGTCTACGGTGAAGCACGAGATTATTCATGCACTGGTAAGGGTTGATGTTCTAAAACGTGTTTCCCTGAAACGTGTATCTGCAGCTTGTTGGAAGAGAAGGGTGTTTGGTGGAGGAAAGCTCTTGCTTTGCCTCCCTCAGTTTGTGTGTTAATTGCCTTGAGGTGCGGTACAGGTGCAGCGTGTCTGTTTTTGGATGTGATAACTCATCATGGCATTTGACCTGGTATGTGAATATCTGACCAAAGATTTCTCTGTGCTTGGTTTAACTTGAAGGGTTTCTCTGCTGGACTGTTTGCATTTTACCGCGATGACGACGGAAAACCTTTGACAGCAAGATATGCAGATGGATTCCCTCTTTTTAATGAAAGGTATTTTATTTTTTGGACTTCTCATATTCCCATTGAAGGATGTTTTCATGTTGACTTTTTAGGACATATTCTTGCTGTCAACCCTTTGACAAGGCAACTTCATTCCTCTATTGGAATGCTTGCCTTGATTATGTTGAATCACTGGTGCATCAGGGGTTTTTTTAGTCTTTCTTTACAGTGGTATTAAGCACGTACATTATCCATGTATATTCCAAACTAAGGCATAAATCCATTTATCAGGAGGCTTGAAGTTAAGCATTAAAACTACCCGTGCTTAAATTTTAATGCTTTCTTAACACCTGACTAAATTGAGACTTGTATTTTCTGTAGTCTGTCTAATGTCAGTGCAGTGCATATTTAAGGCTGATCTCATTCCAGGTTTATGGTTTTGCAGAACTGACAATATGTGTAGTCTGCTGGGTGATTTTTCTGACTTGTTACAGAATGAACAGTTTGAATGGTTTTTCTCCATTTAATTGCTAATAGAAATGTTCTCAGTTTTGGGGTTTTTTTATGTGGAAGGATAGAGTTTGCTTTCCTTTTTATAATAGAAATCCTGAGAACTTTGATTTCTTACATTTTCTGCAGTTACCAGAAGTGTATCTTGAGCCTACAGACATCTTGTCAGTAATCTGACTTTGTCTCATTAAATCAGAGTGTATCTCAAAGGTGAAATGCTGCATAATTAAATTTAATTTCAGAAAGGCTGAGGAAGTATAGAGATTATTCATGATTCTGTTTCTTATAGAGATAAATCTTTGTACAGCAGTGTGTATTTGCAGGAAAGATTTGTAACCAAAATGTTGTTCTTGCAGTCTAGGTTTATATCAGTGGAGCAATAGAGTCGTTCATAAAGCGGTGAGGCTGTGGGACATACGTGGTGGCAAGATGCTGCGCCATGCTGTTAACCTCCTGATAACACCTCGGGTTGTTGTAAGTGTGCATGAACTTAAGCTTTTATACTTGGTCATAAATACTTCTTATTCTTCAAGAAGTAATAAGCTGACATTGAATACTCTTTTCCTGAAAGTGTGCCCTAAAGACTGTGCTATTAAGATGGTGTGATTAGTTGAGAGGGCTTATCCAAAGTGAAGTGGGAAATGATTGACAGATATAGTAAGAAATAAATTGACATAGTAAGAGATGGCAAAGGAACTGGGACATTAAATTCTAAAAGGTTAAGCAAAGTTGATGTTAGATTCCTTAATGCCACTCTTTAGATGCTTTCATACAGACTTAAACACCCATTGCCTTAACAGATAGCATTGCTGCTGCTTTTCTCATTTTTAAGTATATTTTTCTACCTTTTTCTTTAAAAGTATTGTTTTAGCCCTTTCCTAATTTTATCAATTACAAAATAATGCAGTTAACGTTTTGTTGTGTTGAAAAAGAAATTCCTCAAGTATTCTTGGCAATCGTTGTTGCTTCCCACACCTCTGACTCTCCCTCCCTGCCCCCAGCAGAACATATGCCTAAGTGTTAAAAATTGGTATTGGAAAAGTTACAGTGTTAATCATATTTGGCCACAAATAATTTCTTAGTTTGTCTTCAATCTAACACAATACACAGAGCAAATGTGGTTTAATTACCTCTGTTTTGAAAACTGTTAAGAGCAGTAACAGAGCTGCTGGGTTAGTGCTGCTCCTGGGGACATCTGGGTGCTTGGCCATAAGACCACGGTGGTTGTGATGCTTCCTGAGACTCATGCAAAATGATGCTCACTATGCAAAACCAGTTGACATGTAAAGCATCCTAATAGAAAAGTGGAGTTTTTTACTCTGAAACATTTGACACAAGCAGAGCTGTAGTGTTCCCAGAGTGTTTGGGGTTTTTAATTGTGGGTTTTAGTTTTTTTCAGTATGGTCTTTACTGTATGCATGCTGTACTCAGCTAAATCTAAGGCTGTTTTATCCATCACTTATTTCCAGGAGATTAGCAGACAGATTGTGAAGCTTGGTGTTGGGGTACTTGCTGACTTAGCCTCTGAGGAAAACAAGATGATAGAAAAAGAGATGTGGAAATACTTTTAAAAGATAATACTAGAAGACTAGGACTGCATCAGTGTGTCTCAGTATTTTGAGAGCTGTGTTGAAATGTTTGGGTTTTTTTTTTAGGAAGAAGCTCGAAAACATTTTAATTGTCCAATTCTAGAGGGAATGGAGCTTGAAAATCAAGGTGGCATGGGTACTGAGCTCAATCACTGGGAGAAGAGATTGTTGGAGGTTAGTCCTGACGTTAGGAATGGAGGGGGATGTGGAAATGTCTACTCCCCCTGCACTTATATTTAGGTTTATACTGGTACCTGCTTGGGCCTTGAAAATGCAGGTGTATCAAATATACTGCAAAGAGTGCTGAACCACGAATGCTTTAATATCCAGTTTCTAGGTAAATCTCTCATTTTACCTTATTGCTGGGTCTCAGATTACAAGTTTGAGAAGCTGATTACTAAAAACTAAATATCTGTAATGTGCTGCTTAAGCTTTTGAGAAGGTATGCTCCCTTCTTAGGGGAAATTGTGTTCTTTTGAGTCAATTCATCTTTTGTCATGTTCTGCCTTTCATACATCAAATATTTGATCGGTCTATTGATTAATTATCTTGATCTTTATTCATGTGCCCTGGGGTTAGTTTTTGCCATCTCTACTCCAGAGCCTCATGTGAGGAAGGAAACACTTATTTCCCTCCTAACATTTCAGCCTATTTTTATTTGTAATTTTCTTTCTGTGATATTTTGGGCAGAGTTTGGCTTTGTCATTATTGTTGTGTGCATTGTGGTGAACAAGAAGGAAAATGCTTCAGGACAGACCTTTTCCTGGAAGTAACCTTGAAAATTGTGTGTTTCTTGAGACTAAAATTTTTAGCTTTCCTGCTTTTCATTGACCTTTGGTGTGGAACAGTAGATTAAAGCCAACTGGAAGAACTGCCATTAGAATGAGGATAAATTCTAAGGATTGAATAAGATTAGCAGAAAGAGATAATTGCTAGTCTCATTTACACCTTCCCAGAGAAAGCTTGTATCTGGAGAGGAGCATGTATAGTTTGGTTTTGGTCTTGATCCAGCTCTCCTTAGGTATTGTAGTGGTAGCAAACTTGGTGAGTCTGCTGGTGGTAACTCCTCCTAACCACAGTAGGGGAGAGAAAAGGCTGGAAAACTCTATGTTTTTGAAGAAACAATAGAAATGAGATGAAGTTTGATAATAGAAATCCCCAAGTTGTATAATTAAGGATGAGTGACTTTCACTGTAAGCCTGAAGTGTTTCTCACTTGGAAATGACTGAGCAGGAAAAAGACATGGGTGTGACAACTGTCAGTTTATAAGATGGTTAGGAAACTCCAGGGTGACTAGAGTTGGTCTTTGAGGATGGTGTGAACTTGCTTTTTAATTGATAGGGAAGATTTTTGTGTCACTTGCTTTTTAAGTGATATGGAAGACTGCTGCATTAATAAAGCTTCCTTTGAAGTGCTGTGTTCCTTTAGTCGTGTGTCCTGTGTACCTTGCTCCCGAAAAGGGCTACTAGAAGTTCTGTGCCAATTAAAGATCAGTCTTGCACAAGAAAATTAGATTAACTTCAATTTCATCTTAACAAAAGGAGACAGAAGATTTGCTGTGATTACTACTGATAAATATGTTAGAAGAACAAATGTTTTTATTTTACCTAAAGAAAAATGAGTACACATAAGTCTTGAGTAAGGTTTAGCTGCAGATTGGAATAAGGTTTCTGACTTCTAGAGTTCTGAAGCTTTGAAGGGTGGAGTGGAGAAGGGACTTGACCTTTTTGATCCCTTTTATGAAAGAGGTTGAGATTTGATTGTCACTAGTAAGATGGGACTGGATGTAAAATCATTTTCCATAGGAAGCACTTTTTTACAGTCATGACTTTCAGTGTGCTCACTAATAGTAACTGGTAACTTTCAGAATGAAGCAATGACTGGATCCCACACACAGAATCGAGTCTTTTCCAGGATCACCTTGGCGTTAATGGAAGACACAGGGTAAGAATTCATAAAAATGAGGCTTTTCTGGTTCATTTGTGTTTGCTTTTCATTGGGTTTGGGGTTTTTTGGAACTGATGCACTGGTGCTTATCCATCTGCAGCACAGTAAATAACTGACACAGCTAACATTACATTAGACAAGGAGTTTTATCTAGTATGTTGATTTTAGTTAATGTATTTCATCCATTCTTAATCCAGCCTTAAAGAAACACTGCAATGCATAGTACTACTGGTAATGTTTGTATACTCTTTTTCTCAGTATGTCTTCTCTCAGTTGTATGCAGTACATATTGACTACTTTTTCAGCTCTTGCAGATAGAAAGCCTACGTGAAGGAAGAGCAGAATTGTCTGAAATGTCATCCTTGTTGTTCCTTTGCAGATGACAGTGCATTGCTGTTGAAGAAATAAGCAATACAATTTTAATTTCTCTCTAGTTCATTGTGACTTGAAAAATAGTGGAATTGTAAAATATTTTGTTATAGGCAGAAAGGGGTGCAGTTTCCATTTTTTTCTAATTATCTGAAGACCTTATAGCATAGTATGAAGTTCTTTGAACTGCTTTCTCATTAATCAGAACAGTAATTTTTGAAGTAACTCTATTCTCCCTTTGAAATGCCTTTGCAGCTGGTACAAAGCAAATTACAGCATGGCAGAGAAATTAGATTGGGGACGCAATAAAGGCTGTGACTTTGTAATGAAGAGCTGTAAGTTCTGGATCGACCAAAGGAGACAGAAGTAAGAATACAGGATTTTTTAAAAATAGAGGAAACCTGATGTTTGTTTACATTTGTCCTTCAAATGCAATTCAGTAAAAAGAGATAGATACAGATTAACAAGGAATGCTCTGCTAAGTAGCTTCAGAATGCACCCAAGTAGAGGCATGCCAAATGCATTAAGAGCAGAAGCACCCCATGCAATAAACACAGAGCTAAACATCTGGGGGTGTAGAGTATGTACTATAAGAAAGCCTGTGGGGGGAGAGGGTGGAGCTTAATCTAAGAGTGTTTGCTTTCTTATTTTGTCCCTTTTAATTGGAAATGTTAGCCAGTATCACTTTGCTTTACTGGATGTCTCCTTAAAGCAACAGGCAATGATAGCAATCTTCAAAACAAAGACCTCCTTCTTTGTTACAATGCTTCTAGGTTTCTAGGGCACAGATGCATAGTGGGCCTGTTTGGCTTTTATGTTTTGGGGGTTTTGTTTTTTAAAGTTTACAAAGCAATGTCTTTAACGGTGTGAGTGCATTGTAACTTTGTTTGTCGTGTTATGACTTTTCTAATTTAAAGAATACCTATACAAATAATAATTAGCCTCCAGAGAAGTTGTTGGTGCTTCCTTGTGTGATTGACTGACTGTGGGGGAGAGTGGGAGCAGTTTTGGCAGAGTGCTTAGTTGCATTATAAAAAGATGCTACGTGATCTAATGTGAAGGGTTGTTTTTTTTTAGGAGACAATTAATCAGTCCCTACTGTGATACTTTGAGGAGTAATCCTTTGCAGTTAACCTGCAGGCAGGACCAAAGAGCTGTAGCAGTGTGCAACTTGCAGAAGTTTCCAAAGCAGTTACCTCAGGAATATCAGGTACAAAGGATCTTACTTTACCAAATAACTGAATGTGTTTAATTTTTGTGCTTTGCAGCAAGCTGATCATATTGGGATTTTTTTTTCCCTTCTGAACTAAGATGAGAGTAATTACTGTGAAAATTGTTTGCTTACTTTCTTATAAGGAATCTGGAGGCTGAAAGAAAGCCCTGCAGTTATAATAGAACAAGTAAGGATGGCACTTGGGCATCTGAGCAGGTGTCAGATGGAAATGTTGCTGAATAACAGAGGTCCCCCAGAATGCTTTGTTTGAGCTATTTCTTTACCCAGTCAGCTACACGCTCAGAAATTTGTTCTGTTTCATTGTAGAGAATGCTATGATTGCAGAAGAGTTGGGGGAACAGGGCATTTGATACATGCAGTGTGAATGTTTCTGTATTATTTAAGTATTCTTAAATACTTGTGGTTCATGGCTATTGTTAGTTGCTGTTAATAGCCTTCTGTTTAAAAAACAGTTGTACATTTGTATTTGCACAAACTGCTTCACTACCTGTTTTGTTTTGCAGTATTTTGACAGTCTTAATGGTGTACCAGCAGAAGAATTGCCTTATTATGGTGGCTCAGTAGAAATTGCTGACTATTGTCCCTTTAGTCAAGAGTTCAGTTGGCATTTAAGTGGTGAATTTCAACGCAGCTCAGACTGTAGAATAATCGAAAACCAACCAGGTCAGTTTTCAGGACTTAAGCACGGTATTTAAGAGACTGTTCTTGTTGATCTGGAGTGGACTTGCTATATATCCAGTCTGATTGGATGTGATATTAGTTTTACACTACTAGCTGTGGAGTGAGAACATGGCACAACTACCTTGTACACTGAGGGAGCAAACACATTTAACACAAGAATTGTGTAACAGCTGAGCAGAAATTAACCTCAAATGATCCAAATACAATCAAAGGTTGGGGATGGGTGGGGTGCCTGGCTTTTTCTGGGTCTCTGAAAAACAATTCTGCTTTCCACCTTTGTATGTTGGGGGTTTTTTTTGTTTGAGGGAAGTAGCTTTGTGAATTACCAGAACATGGGCTTGTCTGCTAGAGTGGTGCATGAATGTTCAATGTTGGGGAGCTCCAGAATGCTGTAGGGTGTTCCTTGTCTGTGCAGTTGTCTTAAACAAGCAAACACTCTCTGCCCGAAGCGAGCAATCACAGCTGGTGCTCCCTGGGGCCAAACACATCCACACAGTTGTGATGGAAAGTGCTTGCTTTTCTTTCTTTTTTTGGTTTTTTTCCTTTAAATCTTGGGTTTCTTCCCACTTCAAATTCAAGACAGTGTAGTTCCTAATTTGATGATTCATGGTCTGAAAGATTCCAAAAGTAAACCTTGAATTGTGTGTGGAGACACTGACTAATTACAGTGCATTAAGTTGATGTGGATTTTTCTGTTCCCTTAATAAGTTTCAGTCCCATGGTTGTTCTACCTTAGATCCTACCAAAAACTACGGTGCGGAGAAATACGGACCCAACTCTGTGTGTCTCATTCAGAAATCTGCTTTTGTCATGGAACAGTGCAGGAGGAAACTCAGTTACCCTGACTGGGGTAGTGGGTGCTATCAAGTAAGTATGTGTTGGGTTTCTAGTTTTTAAAGTAACACTGAAGGGAAAAGTCAGGCATAAAAACGTAGGCTCTGACTGCTAGAACTTGGCATCAGGACACCACGTGATCATCTCTGCCTTAAATCACTAGATTGTATGGCATGCTTGGAAAATAAACAGCTTCCAACCATAAGCCTGTAGTTTAGGTCATGCATCAAGTTAAGCATGTGGCCTCTGGGGAAGTTTGTGTGTTACTGCCAGGCTTGCTAGGGACTTTGTCCATCTTACTCCTGTGATGCTTCCTCCACAGCTGAGTTGGAATACTTAGATTGCAGTCTTGTGTTGTTGAAGCTTAACTACTCACTCCTGATTTTTTCAAAAGTGGCAAGGACTGTGCATGTGTCACTTAGATTTCATTATCCTTCTCAGGAATATCCCACTAAAGGTATTGCTTCCAACAGCAGCACAATTCTAAAAAGGAGTCCTTAGCAGAAGCTGAATTTTACTGGTTCTCAGTTGATGATCTACGTAATTGCATGAAAAGAGTAGAGTCAGTGCTTTAAAGCATTCTCCAACCAAATAGTTGCTCTGAGTGCATTAAAGTACGTGCAGTTAATCTGTGATGTAACACCAGCTGCTTACTCAGTGACAGAACCTCTGAACCCCAGAACATATTTCTGGTAAATCACAACACACACTTGACTTTATTCTTTCATTTTAAGGTTTCCTGTTCTCCACAAGGGCTGCACGTTTGGGTCAAGGACACCGTGTACTTGTGCAGCCGCTCAGGGCAGGTTTTAACTGTGAGCATCCAGATGAATGGCTGGATACACGTTGGGAATCTGATTTGCCCAGCCTGTTCAGACTTCTGTGACTCCTGCCCTCCAGAGCGGGATCCTCCAGCTTTGAACTTAACCAGAGCTGCACCAATTGGTAGGTTTCCTTATGATTTGCTGAAGTGAAACTTAATGTGAAATGTCTGAAAGCACTAAAGCTGTCGAGGAACAGGAAAGAAGAGCTATGGGCTAGCTATCCTAGGTGTGGGAGTTGAAGAAAGACAGCAGAGTTGCTCTGCTTTTTGCTGTGCAGTTATGCTTTCATTTCTGGGATCGGGATTGCAGCTAACGTAGGAGAAATGTACCTGAAACCAAACCACTTCATGTCATGCCTCCTCCTTCTGATAATCATCCCAGAAATCCAGCTTTAGCCTAGCACTCTTCCAGTATATCTGATCTGTGTTTTGAAGGCTGTATCATTCCTATAACCTCCAAAATCATTGCCTTGGTGGAAAGCCTGTTCTCGCTTGTGTAACTTCCCATTGACAATGTTAATGCTGTCATCCAGAACCTGAAAAAGAGGTGTCAGTTTGCTTTTTGAGGGAGGAAAAGAGTTTAATTCTCTGACTACCAGTCAGTGTTTTGTCAAGAACAGGTTGCTTTCTAAAAAGCCAATGGATGAAAGAGAACAGCCTTTACAGTATTTTGCACTAGTGGCTTATTTTTAAACTTTCAACTAATTCTTTAACTGCTGGATGTGCTGTCTCTACTGCAGCTTTCAAGGAAATAAGATAAACCTGTTTAGTTTACTTACACATGTGATTCTTTCTGGAGAGTTGTGGTATGCTTGGGTTTGTGTGTAGCAGTTCAGATAGTTTTGTTTCAATGTTTTAGTGGTTGGTGGAATGACTCCTGCAGGTTAGATCTTACCATGAGAAAGCTGTAACCTAGGAGACTTGCATCTTCCAGCACCTATTTGACTTCGTGCTTTCTCAGAGAGATATATATAGATCTATGCCTGTGTGTACGCACAGGACGTCATCTGTGGCTGTGTGATCACCTACCATACAAACTCCTTGTTCATGTATTAGGATTCCCCTGTCCCTCTTTTTCCCCTCCTCTTTTTTTCTTTCTTTTTTTTTTTTCCTCTTGAGCTTGGTGGTTTGTGATTTGGGTTTTTATGACTTAACAGCCAGGCAGATCCAAAGTATCCATAAAACAATCTTTTGAGAGTCTGGGGGTTGGAAATGCTTCTTCTCCCCCTGTCATGCCGTAGGGAATTTGCTGATTTTATTTTCCCCCTTGCAATATCAAACTCTTCTCATTTGTTCTCCTGGTTCCTATTAGTGAAAGAATGCAAAAATGTACTTGATTATAAAGGGAATAATCATGTTGTTTGGTTGATATGAGTTCCCAGCCTTGAACGCTGGAATAAATCAGTGCAGATTACTGCAGATATGGGTTTGCTCTTCAGTGTTTTTTTAGTGTTGTATTTGTTATTTTATCTTCTCTTTAAATAGAAAATTTATAAGCTTAATGCTGTTTTGTGATTTTTTTTTTTTTAATTTTATTTTAGATTTATGTTCCTGCTCATCTAGCCTGGTTGTAACCCTCTGGCTGTTGATGGCCAACTTAATTCCACTGCTAACAGGGTTATTTCTCTGCGCATAGAGCTGAGCACGGGGCAAGAAGATGTTCCAAGACGACACACCACCCAGTTGCACTTCTTATTGTGGAGCACTAAGGGGTTTTGTCTCTGCAGGCAGCTGTCTTCTGCTGAACTTTCCCTCTCCTGGCAAGTATTGGTGCAGAGAGTAGTCAGAGAGGCACTGACAAAAGCAGCCAGACTTTGAGAGGAGGAAAATTTACCTTGTCCTCTCAGTAAGTGCCAGCCTTCTGCTGAATTGCAACCTCGGACTCTTTGACACAGTAGCAAGATGCACTATGCCAATTGTGTCACTACCTGGCAACTCAGTCACAATTGGAAGTGAGAACTCTTCTGAAATAGAAGTGTGAGGGTTGTTTTTCTGTTAGGTCCTCTGTGTGACTGGCAGCAAATCATTGTCAAACTGGAAGAATACCTCGGTGGTTTAGTCAAAAGCCATGTGAAAATCAGTTGTCATCACTGCAAATGACCCAGGCCTAAAAAGGCCTGGGGATCTGTTTGGTTTGTTTGGTCAATCTTTACAATTTATGGGGGGAAAGAAATAATTTAATGGCTTAGACCAGTGGCTGGCAGTTGTTTCCACAACTGGATTCTGCAGCTTTGAGGTTTCTCAGGATTCATATCAGTTTGTGGTAAAGCTGCTAATTCTTGGGATTCACTTAAACCTTCCTCCATGCACAAAGTGGAATTTCAGGCTGGTAACCAAGACAACTGTCTAGAAATCCCATTCTCCTTTAGCATGTGCCAGTTCTACTGTGAATTTTAATACAGCAAATGTTTGAATATTCTCAGTAATTTGCTGGGCAAATGCACTTCAGCACTGACACCCAGTCTGTAAAGTTGGGGCAGGTTTTCAGATTATTAATTTTGTTGGGTTTTTTTTTTTCTTAAATAATGGCATTATTTTTTAAATAGTATGAACATAAATGAAGCTGTTCTCTTTTTTTTTTTTTTTTTTTTAAGGGCAAACCAGTAGCAATGGCAGCTATAGTCTTACAGGACCATATTGACTTCTCTAGACCAAAAACTACATTGAATGTGCACAGAAAAGTCTAATCTGTCTTTTTTTTTTCCTTTTGTCTTTTTCCTTCATTACTTTTTCTGGAAATACCAATACTGTGGACTGAGTAATAAGCTGAGAATCAGGCACTTTGAACCACACGAGGGCACACCTTCGTGCCGAATTAACCATCTGATGGACTAAATAAAGAGGAAGGAAATGAGCAAAGGCTGTCTAAGGACAGCTGCTCTGTAGGACACTTGTAAGGATGTTTTTTGTTTGTTTCTGACTATAACATGTTACAAATAACCCTGTCTGGAGTAAAAGAAACACTTCTGTGGTCTGTCCCCTTAGAGTAACTTTCATTCTCAGAAAAGTGTTAAACTTGAGTGAGCAGGTGTGCCCAGGGCAATGAAAATGCAAATATATGGGGAAAAGATGTTACTCCTCTTCTTAAATGTGTTGTGATGTTAGAATTGCTGGTGACTAGATCCCTTCCTAAAATGAAAGGGAACTGGAAGGGGTAGGGAGTAAAACTTCTTTAGCTACAATTAAACTTGTTTAGTGATAGGACTTCCATGTAATCGTAAGTAAGTCTTGGTGCCTGCTGGACTTGGTTCTGTCTTTTTATTTATTTAAAGAAGCTCTTACAACACCGTTGTGGTGGGTAAGCTGCAACCTAAACCTTCAGAAGGCATTTGAGAGACACCACCTTGTGCTGGGCTAGTTCCCCTTCCTAACTGCGGGCTGAGTTTGCTGAGAATTGTACAAGGCCTAGGCTGACCTTAAATAGGTGTTTCTGAGAAGCAATACAAATTAGCAATCAAATGCTCTAAGTGTATACAAGTTTGAGTCAAGAAACACTCCAATTAATAAGTGAACATTGGTTATTTTAACATATGCACAATCAACAGTCAGTGTAAATTGATTCCTTGAAAACATAATGGGCTGAGGACACGTCTTGGGTCCCAGAGGTTGATATTGTATTTTTTGTCTGTTGTGCAATAATAGGGTTTAAATGGTATTGCTCATCAAGAATGCTTTTGATACTTGAAAAGAAATTATGGGTTATTTTTTCTTACTGTGAAATATTTGCACTGTCTGAACTTTCTGGTTAACTTTATAATTGTTAAAACTTTTTTACTGGTGTTAATTTATTGTGCTCAGTATTTGATATGCTGGTCTCCTGTCTGTAAGTGTGAAAGTTGTCATATTTAAGTGAATTTTTTTATCTTCTACACAGTTGTTTTATCTCGAGGGCTTTTCTTCTTTTACTCTATCTTCCTGAGAACTAACTGAAAGATGAAAGATGGCTTGAAGTCGATGCTTACCTACTTCCCAATTGCACATGTTAATTAAAGAGGCTGTGGTGCATTGTACCTACAGGAAAAGGTCTATCTTCCTGTCAGAGCTCTTGTGGTCAGATTCACCTGTACCTGCCAAGTAGCTGCATCAGTGAATCCAGTGAAGTAAAACTCTTACTGCCTTAATCTGAGATTTCAGTGGTAATTTCTTTGACATGCAGCCCTTCAGCTGGCTGTGAGCTGCAGAACTGGACGTGGCTTTGGGGAGTCGGGGGGAAGGTACTTTAGCAGGCAAAATCCATCGTGTTGTATCCCATCAGTGCATTAACAGATGTAGCTGTGTTGGAACTGCCAGGAGCTATGTCTCATTCAATTTGAAGTGAGAATGAACTGGTGACTGTCAAAAAGCATTTCAGTAAAACTGACTACCTCAGTTCTGCTTGTCTTTCATGGAATGGTTTGGGCTGGAAGGGACCTTAAAGATCAAGTTCCAACCCGCCTGCCTTGGGCAGGGACACCTTTTAAACTTCTAGCCTGCTGTGAACTTCCATATCTTGTGATGAATTAAGTAAAAACACATCTCTGGTTTTTAAGAGCAAAATCAATACAGTAGGAAGCATAAGCCATGTCTGAGTGTAGAATGCAGCTAAAGTTGTAGCTTAAACCAGTCAGTTTTGTAGCCTTAATTCCCCAGTAAAGGTCAGGATTGGTTTTAGATAAATACAAAGCTTGCAGGCAGCTACTTCAGGTGTCCTGAACATATTGTCACAGTCCATCCTATTGCATCTCTTAACATGTGAAAACTTTGAAATATTGCCCAAATAAGCCTTTATCTTTTCAGCAGGGGGGCAGGCAGCCCTGGAAGTAGCCTGGAGATACAAATCAGAGAGCTTGTCTGTAGCAGAAATGTTTTCAGTATATAATGTCCACAGTTTTAATTAAGAAACATTCCATGATGGCTTATGAAAGTAAATTAGCCTTGGGGTCTTTTTTTTTTTTTTTTCCACCCTGGCAGTTCATATCTGTAGTTCATATCATTTCAGTTACCTGCTTTGGCAGGGGGTTGGACCCGACGATCTCTTGAGGTCCCTTCCAACCCCTACGATTCTGTGATTCAGTTAGAAGTTGGAGGAAGCTGTACTTCAGGGTCACATTTTTCTAGTGCTTCAGACAATTACAAGGAGGAAGGAAAGCTTTTGGCTGGTGCATGCAGCAAGTGAAAGCATGTTGAAAAGCAGGCACTTCATTCCTTGGGAGTGAGCTGGGACTTGGGAGGCTCTAGCGGCACTGGATATAGGTTAATTACCACAAGAGAAATTTGACCCCTGTTAATTGACTGTGGGTCCAATGCAGCTCACTCTTTCTGCTGTGCACTAGGAAGATTAATGTCACTTAAGAGCAGACCTATCAACACTCCCTTACAAGGGCCACTTTTAAAATCTTTAAATCTTCCTGTCCTGCAAATCTTCCTGCCTGAATATACTCCAGCAGAGCAGGAGGTGTGGGTCCTGTCTTTTCTAGGAGCAGCTTTCAGTCTCCAGGTCTCTCCCCTGAGAGATGCAAGACGCTGCTGTCCCTTGGCTGAATGTATGGCTCCTCAGGATCGGGGTCTGTTTGTGCACTGAGTGATATGATCATACTCTACCAGACTTCCAAAGTGCAAATGTTGCCTTTTTAATGTGAAGCTTACCTTGGAGATCAGACAACTGTTTTGAAAGGACTGGCTGACCTTGAACATGTGTTTCCTATTTTGGTACAGAATGTAACTAGAGAACAAACTATTTTGCATAGATTTTCACTGGGTTGAGATATAAGGGCTAATTTTTGTTATTTATGGAGTAAAATCTTCCTTATTTCCAAAAGTATGTCATGGAAACAAAGAAAAAATTGTTAATAAAATGTCTGTAGAAAAATGGACTTTTCTTGTCTCTTTCTTTGAGAGCTGACAATTAACTGAAAGAATAAGCACAATAAAGGATTGCCATTGCAAGTCATTTATTTTGTGAGAATTTTGGAAAAAAAATTACATCAAGTCTGCATATTGATCACATTATTAAACTGTTACTTGATACAATTGAATGTAAAATGTTCTATGTTTTTATTAGCCCATTGGTGACTTATCAGAAATTCAGCCTGCTGAAGTCAGGAGGTTCCTGGATTCTCTATCCTGTCCTCACGTATCTCATTCTGAAAAATTATGCAATGTTCAAGCCTTTCTCCCCCTTCCTCCCTCCCCTGAAATGGAAGATAATAATTCCCTATGTTGTATAAAGGAATTCCCCACGCCATTCCTGTTTCAGGGGAAGGAATGTTGGTGGTGCCCTGCTGAGCCCCAAGCCCTTGTGTGACCGCACTGGGAGCTGGAGTCTCTGGGCTACCTCCACCGCTGCTCAGCGGGGATCGGCGGTGCTGCAGCCACTGCTTCTGGCACCCCAGGTAGTGGTAAGACAGAGTTTTTCCATTATAATAACAAGTAATACATTTAGATATGCATATATATTACTCCAATAAACGTGAAAGACATAACAATATTCAAAAATGCAGAGTGGAGACTTCTATAATCTAGCTTTTCTCTTTTATTTTTTTTCTTCCTAAGCAATAGGTCAGCGAACAGAGAGAGAGATTAAAAAGAAGCACTCGCCTTCCTCTCTGCTATTCTGGAAAATCGGATAAAGCAAAGCAAAAGTAGGTTACTCTTCCTTTTTGTTTGCCTTGTCTCAAAATAGGAGTCTTTCAAAAGGGTATTAAAGCTTATAAAACATGCCACTGTTCATTTCATAGATGGCTTTCACTCTGAAAAAACATCAGGTATGTAAAGTTACCCAAGTACAGCTGTAAGGTTTAAAAACTTTTCTGTTTCTAAAATTAACCCTACTGGTAGCAAAATAAAAAAAACCAAACAACCCACCTGGTGTATGAACCAGCTTGTGATTAAAATTCAAAAGTAGAGAGAGAGAGAGAGACATCTCTCTTCTGGAGCGTAAGAGGTGGTGTGCAAGCCACAGCAGGAGCAGGGCGTTAGTCTGCATTTGGGCAAGCGCCGGGGAGCTGCGCTGGTGTCAGCCCAGTGGAGTTACAACTCAGCCCGGCTTCAGGTGCAGTTTTACAGGGTTTCTGTGCGACTACAGCGGTCACCTCCGTGTGTTTATGCAAAGTCAAGTATCACACAGGGATTTCCAGTGTTGCTTGTTATGTCCCCAAAATAACAGCATTGCAGAGGCTGCAGGCTGTCCTGCACACAAGCTCTCATGCACACCCTGTCAATTTCCAGCTCCCCCTCTCAGACAGTAACAGTTAATTACTGTGTCTTGCTGAGAAATCCCACTGCTAACATAAACCTAAGTGGCTTATTCCAAATTATTTTTTTCTGTATTTCAACAGAATACAGTATAATTAACACAGGTCAGACTGCTACTGAGGATTGTGAGCATCCTGAATCTTAAGGCTAACCCCCCAAAACCCCTTCCTTCTTCCCCCTGCCCCTCAAACTCTTGGATTTATACACCTGCTCAACATTCATGTCTGTCTGAGCACAGTAACGCTGCCTATTTTTTTCCAAAAAGGCTTACCCAGGGGAAACAACATCAAGGAAGGACTGAATGTCACAAAACACAACATGTTACCTGTGTTTTGTGGGGACTTCTGGAAACCCAACACTTGCCCACGTGGTTGTACCTTACTGTTGTCAGTCCTTCTTTTCTTGCTCTATTTTTTCTGTTTGAATGAGTTCTTCGGTTCTTCTGCATCTTGTGCTGTTCTGTAAGTAGTATTAGTAGGCAAAATGTTGAGGTTCATGTGAGCTGGATAGAGCTCTTGTTACAGAAATTACAAGGGGAGCTGCTTTCAGTCCACAAGAAGGTAATGTTAGGGAAATGCCCGTGGTGCTAACTCAAATCGAATACTGTTCGATTTTACATTCGTTTCCTGTTCCTTGGGTATAATGTTGAAATTAAAGGCAGATTTTTTTTAATCCCCAGAATGAGGATATTGAAATACATTCCTTGTTGCTTGTACAGCAAGCAGGTGTTGTCACACAACCTGTTTCTCTACTTTATTTGCTGTGGAGCAGATGCAAGTCTGGGGGAAGATGAGGATGTAGCCGGGTGTGAGGAGAGGAGACCTCTAAATGTGCTCTGGGTGGTTCTGCAGGCACGTGATGAAATCCTGGACTGACTGACCCTCATAGCAGATCTTGTAGATGGTGGTAAATAATGGAAACCTAAAAGAAGCAAGTAGCAATTAACATTTTATTTATCAACGTTTCCATTCCATGTATAATGGGGAAAACATTTTTTTTTCTTTTTTTACGTTAAAAGTGGAAAAGTTTCTTTATGATTTTAACTTGGAGGTGCCTTTACTGGAAAAATCTATAGAGTAATTACACAGAGCTAGGAGCAGTTCTCAGGGGACAGCAGAGAAGAGCTGTTTTGGAGACACAGTTCTTATCTGGTGTCTTTTATTTACAAAACATCTTCAATTGCATATCCTCTTTTTCCTCTGGTGTGCAAAATTCATGTATTATTTGCATTCATTACTGGCATCTAGGAGACTCAAAAGAACAAAAATGTCTGATGATTTTCTTTTCCTGGCTTAAAGGCTCTTTCCCCTCACAAGCTGTCTTAGTCATGATGTGGTAAAAAATGGCTGAGTTCCCTGAATGATGTGGAGCTGAGCGTGTAACTGAGTGCAATTACAGAGATACTTATTGGATCAGGTTCTGGTTTAAAGTTTGCCTCTTGCCAAAAAGAGTTTTGCTTTTCTTTCTCATTTTTGAAAGATAAAGACACTCAAATCTTCCATATCTGTTACAATTCTAATAGTTCTGTTGCTTTGGGGTTTTTTGGAAGTATTTATTTAGTGGTGTTGGACCCCTTGGTCCCGCTAATGTATGAGAGGGGAGGGGATGGAGGGGAGTTTGGCTTTTCTGTGGTGTGAGCTGAGACAGACGTTGCAAACTATAAATAATCTTACATCATCCCACACAATTAGAAGCGCTTTTTATCTCAGTAGTATTTGTGGCACTGAAGCATCGATACAAGCTCATGTTACCCATTCAATGCATATAAATAATTATTGTTTAGGATTATGCTCCTGAATTTTATACTGAGACAACCTAGTTAATGTTTGTGCTGAGAGCGGCATTGCTGCAAGCTGTGACAGTGATACACTGAGAACAAGAAACCCTCTGATCTACAGCCCGTGTTTGCAAGCTGTGTACACCCTTCCATCCTGTGCAGGGGACAGGGATGTCTGGGAGCTCCTTTGGACTATTTCTTTCTTTCCTGTAGGTCTGTGGCTTGTTCCTCCTAACACTCTTTAGCTTTCCTCCTGTTCTACTGACAATAGCAATGAGGAGTCAGGCACAGCTGAGCTCTAAGGGTGGCCTGAGATGTAGGAAGCAGTGGTTGCAGAAATTAACAAGATAATTAAACACAAGTGCCATTAAGGAGGCCATGAATCACTCCTAATTTGTTGTAGATTCAGTTGTTTGGGTTGTGGTTTTTTTTTTTAAAAGCACTTACTTATCAAACAGGTTTTTCTGTTTCAGAATCTTGTAGACTTCAGCTGAGGTCTGAGGACCTTGCAGCTTTTGCCCGTTCAGCATCTCATTTTCCAGTTCCTCAATGGACTAGGAGAGAGGAGAGTGGTTACTGCAGCGATACCAGTGGTTATCTAGCAGGTCAGCAGCTAGCAAAGCCTTTGTAAAGCACGGAAGGATTTCTTGTTGCATTACTGTGAAGTATTTCAAAGGCTCCTTACTTTTCCTGTGCGAGCAAAGGCTTCCGCTACTTTTCTGTTGCGTCCCCCGTAGCAGGTCGTGATCAGGTCAGCCACACCACAGCTCTCCAGAAAGGTGGCTATTGATACCGGCCCCTTGCAGAACATCTTGGCAAAGGTCACCATTTCCATAAGGCCCAAGCGTATAACCGCCGCCTTTGTGTTATCGCCGAAGTCCAGCCCGTCGCAGAACCCAGCTCCCACTGCTACGATGTTCTAATCACGGGTTAGCGCGAAATACAGAGGAGGAGAGGAGATGATCAGGCGAGACGTGCAGCTTCTCAGAGCACACTCCTACAAATGTGTTCACCCCATTCCCCAGGAGCAGGTGCAAGGTCATGCTAGGGAGAAGGCGAGCAGCTAGCTACTGTCAAACAAGAGTAGCTGGGCTTCTAGGTTATTGTGAACCCATTCTAGTGGGCAACAATCAAAGCAGTTCTAGTGCAGCAATATCGCAATCACGTAGCATGCACACAATTGGTTTTCTGTTAGTTCCAAGCTGGGACTCAAGGATCTTTCTGCTTTAACTGTTTAAAGTATCCCACAAGGGCTCATTTTTATTTTGTTTTTAAATTTTTTTAAAAAAAAATTAGCAAAGTCAATACCAAAGCAATGATTTTTTTCCCCCAAAGCAGGAACAACTCTTCTCACCACTGTGCCTGTCCCCAGCTCCAGTCTGCAGCCAAAAGGAACTTGGGAGTATTTGGCTTTGCACATAAAGAACCTTTTTTGTCTGTATGTAAGGTTAAAGAGGACTGATCCTTTCCCAGCCAGTAAACCTCCCTCCTCCAAGGACAGGTGACTTAGTGAAGCCCAAATGCATAAACGTATAAAAAAAGTACAACAGATCATGGGCTGGAGTTGCTTCTAGGATATTTAAGAAAGTCCAAATCTCACTCACTGGAAATCCAGTGACTTTGGTATTGCTCTGGTATTGGGCAGTGCTGAATGTCACGCAGGCAGGGTGCCAACACAGGGCATTGCTGCGGACACAAACTTTCTAGCAGGTTACTACTTGAACAGTGGAAATAAGTTCTTAGTGGGCACTACTGTATGTAGTCTTTGTTCCGTGTGCTTATGCTACACCGACAAGAAAATCCAGTGGACTGAAGTCTGCCCTCAGAAGCAGAAGTGCCTTTGATTAGGTAAATATTCAAAATACAACTGTTTTGAAATGCTTTGCCAGCACTTACATTTTAAAGTAAGTTTTCTCTTTTTTTTTTTTTAACAGATTGGAAAATTGGCACATGAACATGTCTGTGCTCATACGGTGGTAGGAGTCATGTTAGATGCTGTGGCTTACAGAAGGCTCAGGTGGGGACAGAATTTGTCCCTCATAAAAACATTCTGGTTTGAAATCACTCACTTTTAAGGCTCCACAAATCTCCACTGTATCACAGTCAAGCACCACGGTGATCCTGAAATTGGGGGTCTGCATTAATTCTTTAAAGATCTCCCCTTGTTTTTCATCTTTGCAGCCTGTGGGAAGGAAGGAAGGAAGGAAGGAAGAATGGATGGATGGATGGCAGCTAGAGCACTTCCACAGTGTTTCAGTGCACACCCAATTAACCAAAACCTGACGTAAGGCCCCAGTGACCACTTTGCTGCAACCTGACTGGGTGGTGCTAAACAGGAGATGTGCTGGTTCCCGCTGCTGGAAGCCAGCATCAAATGTGTGTGAGTCTCAGGGCAGTGACCAACGATGGCTTAATGTCACCAAAAGAGCTCATGTGTCAGCAGCCCCTAACTCAGCTTTCTGCCTGAGGAAGCCAGTATGAGCACTGGCCCTGCCCAAGAGCAGAGTCACACTCCTCCTTGTACAGCACCACAGTGTAATTGCTGCTTTGAAAAATGTTGGGCAGTCTAATTGCTGAGTGTTACTATGGGGTGCGAATGATTAATGCCCAATTAATTCCCAATTATGGGAAGATCCACAGATGATGAAGTTGAGAGTTGGCGGTGCGGGAACATTTTTGTTACCAGCTTTACTGTGGTCACATATGGTGTCTTTACAGCACTAGCTGTATTGGGAGGGGGTGGAGAGCTCTCAGTGATAAAAGAGCTGAGGTTTGCCTTTATCCAGAGAGCCCCTGCCCAGCTGGGCAAAGACTTCTGAAATTAGTTGTTTCTCAAGATTTTTATAAGAGGCAGCTTGGTTTCCTTCAGGGATTGCTTAGCAGTGAGTTTCACTGCCCAAGGCACCAGCTCTGGTACCTGTGGGGTTTCTGCCCCACCTCACAAGTAACTTTAGGTTTGCATCTTGTTCTTAATAATAATTGACATTGGTTGGTGGATACCCAGTCTCTTTTGAGATGGCTGTTTCTGGGCTGTGTGGTTTACCCTGAGGACAAAAGCAAGAGGCAAAGCTCTTTGCACAGCGATCACCACAGCATGGCTTCACACTGGGCCAGCAGAAGTTAAATTCCCCCAAGAAAATGACTATTGCTCAACTCCCCTCATTGTGCCTAGTCTCATTTGCACTTAGCTGCTCCATCAGCAAATGCCCAGCCAGTATGGTGTTCACTGTTCCAGTAACGTTTGCAAGGAGTGGTATTGCAGCAACAATTCGTTTTGCCTTCCCTAGCTATGGTAGGATGTAACTTTAATCTTGGCTGATTTACAAAAGAATCAATTGGTTGTAAAAGCTACTGCATGAACTTTCCAAGTCATGTCAGACCCAGTTCTAGGAGGATCTGGGGCTACAGTCCAGTGAACAGGCTGAGAGGGAGGGACAGAATGTTACTGGGGTTTTTGTTGTGGTTTGGGTTTGGGGTTTCGTTTTACAAACAAATTTGAAGATGGAGAAATACACCTCAGGGAGCATGAGCACATGCAAGCTTCTGATTGCGCTTCTCTATCTAGTCTGTATAGTGTGTCAGCTGAGCTCAGTGCTGAGCTTTACAGACACAGAAGGTGGCTCTTGCCAGCTCCGACAGAAACAGGAATAAGCTGTAATTTCTCAGTGGATTAAATTAGCTCTCAGCGCTGAAACCCACGGTCAGTTTGGATCTGACCCTGCCAGCACCAAACTCCCTGTAAGCCACACTGCCTCCCCGGGCTGAGCTCAGCAGGCACCCCACCGCTCAGGAACAGCCCGGGACCTGTGGCGTCCCCCGCTACCTCCGGAGGTCGGAGGCAAAGTTAAACCAGAGCGAACCGCTCTGATTTGCTCTTCGCCATAGTTACCGATGGTGGTTTCGCAGAACTTCTCATCAGCCACCTCCTTGGCGATGTTGGCCCCCATGAGCACGCTGATCTCTATGTTCAGCTTCTCTCGAATGAGGTCAGAGATGAGCTTCAGGCCATCGGGACCCTCGTCGATCCCCTGAATAGATGATGATGGTTAACGCCAAGGTATTGGAACAGGAAAATGACAGCAGCAGGGCGCTGGTAAAGCAGAAACCAACCTATTGCCTGCACCTCTCTGCTTTTAATTGGAAAGACATGGGTCTGGAGTTCACTTGTACTACCAACTGATATGAAGGCGCTGGCTTTGTACTCTGATAACTGCAAATTCAAGGCAAGTTGAGGGAGAAAAAGTAGCAGCAGTCGAGGTAACTCTGTCTCACATCCAGAGCTGCTATCCCAGTGCTTTCTTTGACGCTGTAGATTTCCACAAGTTAAGACTCCTCTATTGCAGAACCAGGCTTTTAAATCAAGCCTACAAGCAGCAGCTTTTCTGCAAGATCCAAGTATTAACCTGATTGCTTCACTGGTATTAAGGAGTATACTGAACAGTTTCAAAGGTTTTTTTAAGCTAAAGAAAGAAGTAAATTTTGAGGAATTTCCTTCCTCTCCTCTGCATACTACTACTTGGGAGAGAATTTCTATAGGAGGGGAAATGGGGTAGGGGGAGCTGGTATTATAGTCTGAAAACTTGAATTGCAGTTCTTTCATTAAAATTTAAATTGGATATTTCTTGCAGTGCAAGCACTAGGAGAAGCAGTAGGCTATATTCCTGTGCTTTGCTGTTGGCTGTTAGTTTGAGATTCTCTTAAATATTAATTCCTTTTGAGATTATGAGAATCTGGTACCTCTAACCTTAAAAAGATTCATTCCTCAATCCAAGCTGAGAGTTGAAATCACTTCAGTTCTGTAAACTCATTAGCATTATCATGCCGCTTTAATGCTGCCAAGAACAGCTTTGGCATGTACTTGGAAGAAGCACTTCAACCCAGCGTGCTCATCCCAGTTAAGAGTTAATGGAGGCTGTAGTCTAAGTATTTTTTCTGGCAGCCCTCCCTCTGTCTATTTCCACCCCTGGGCTGGTCCAAGTGGGAACCGATCCAGGCGAAAGATGTCTGGCAAAGACTGTTACTCTCAGCCTGGCTGCGTTGCCCCGTCCTTTTCCCACAAGCAGCAGAAGGAGGGCTAAGCTTTACCTCTGGTGGGAAGAAACACCCATATTTATGCAGAGTATGGAGCTGAGGGCTGGAACTCCTGCCCTTCAGTTGAAGCTCTTTCTTTACTCCATACAGATTGAGTCTTGAGGAGGGGACAGTTTACCTTGATCAGGGAAATCCCAAATGTTCCAGGTTTTATCTGGCCCGTGATCTGCTCGCAGATTCGCCCAAGGAATTGATGTGGCAGAACAAACACTAAAATGTCTGCCCCATTTGTTGCTTCGACCACGTCTGGTACAGCCACCTGGGACAAGAGAGACAACCGAAATGAGCCTGCTCATGCCAGGTAGGAATCCTCCTGCCCTGCAAGATGCCAAAGCCACTGAAGACACATTGCAAATTAATTTGGATTTGTGGTGGGGCGCAGCTACTACCTCTTCATGCAAACAGCTGTGTCTCCTGAAAGACCCAAAGCAGGATAACTATTTTAGGTTTGGATTTGGGTTTTTTTTTTTTTATAATTTTGCTTTTAACTTGTCTCCATCCCAGCCCATGAGTGACCCCACGGTTCTGCTGGGCTGAGTGGCAGCACCGGGGAGCACGGGGATGAAGCGGGGTGGTGAGACAGCTGCTTCTGGCAGTCCTTAGTTCTCATAAGCACGTTCCTGAGAGCTCCTCAGGAACAGGCCCTATCAAAAGACCAAGACTGTTATCACATTCGGGGTGGGAGATAGGTTGGTTGGTTTAAACATCTAGTAGCTCGACAAATATTGGCACTCTTGATAACTGGCAGAGAGGAAGGTGTGAGGGTGTCTCCAGGCTTTACTGCAGGGAGCTGATTTCTGCTGGTAAAGCCTCAGACCTTGCTGTAGTTAGGATGAGGCTGATCGCAAGTGGTGACAAGCCTGTTGAACTGCTATAGGGTTGTAAAAACAAGAGTCACAAGTCAGTTGTAGCCCAGGAGAGCCGCGTGCCAAGTTCAAACCCCACAAGCTCAAATATGCAACCACAGCACTAAATATAACTGCTCTCCAAGCAGGGAGACCCACCACGTGCAGCCTCTTAACTTCCCTCTATGAGCAGCACTGCTTCCTTTCATTCACAAACCAGTGGCACTGGGCAAACTCTCCAACAGCCAAAACCAGCCCCTCACCTTGCTCCAGCAGCAGGAAATCATCTAAGCTGATTAATTTAGGCAGAGATGAATAACTTGGCATTTTAAACGTTCGTGGAAATGAAATGCACTATATTTTTGGTGGGATTCACAGGATTATTTATTATAGCAGCGTGTTGCTATCCTGAAATCACCGAAATCACATGAAAGCATGAGCTGCCAGCTCGTTATTCACCTCCCTGTAAGGCACAGCAGTTAGCTGTGCTGTAGATTTCTTTTTCGGAAGAAGGGAGAGCAGTAGCTTTCCTTTCCCCCTTCCCAGCAGATGTGGTGGGTTTGAAATATCTCAGCCCCGTGTAGACAGATTTCTGCCTGCCATTTCTAGGTTACAGTGATCCCTGCCAGAGAGGCGGATGGTGCCTGCCAGCACCCGACACAGCTGGGTCTTTGAAGTTGCGGGTGACAAAGGGGACAAGCAGAAGTCACAGGAGTGAGACACATTCCGGTGAGTTATTGGTGTCAGAGTGAGTTAGGTGGCAAACCAGAACAAAGCAGTGAGCTACTTCCCAGTTTTCATTTTGCCATCTCCCTTATAAAAAATAAAAATATTCCACTGATAATCTTTTTTTTTTCCAACTTACCACATTTTTGGGTATCTTGTACCCAGGCAGATATTTAACGTTTTCATGTTCCTGGTTGATTATTTCTGAGAGTTTTCTTCCATTGATGATCTCTTCAAATACCCACATCTTGACAGTAGGATCAAATCTGTTGGAATTCTGGACATTTTTGCCAATGATTCTTGCTATGGCTGATCCCCTTTAAAAAGAAAGAAAATAAAAAGATATTTTTAATAGGACATAAATAGTTTTATTGTGAATTGGAAACACAAACTACTCTAATATACTCTAACTGGTACAAGGCCTGTGGTACAAAGCCATCTAGGTGTGCTTTCTGCATTTGTCAGGCAGCTTGACCCACAGTTTAAAACCCCAGAAAGCAGAACCAGAGAAAACGTAACCGTACTAAGGGATCTGAAGTCACACCAGAGATTAGAGTGTGCTGCACCATTAGCAGCACTGAAAATACAGCATCTGGGATTAAAATCTCTTTTGTTCCTCGGGTAATTATTTTTTTCCTGAAAACCAACAAAAGTGGAAGAATCCAGGTGGCAAAGTGCTGCTGAGTGATCTCAGACAGGCTCTGTGCATCCCACTTTCCTACCAATAACCAAATGGTTGCAATAAGGAGTTTATGTAAGAGCTACATCTCAGAAATTATTCTTTTCTTATTTAAAAAAAAAAATCTTCAACCCAATGGTTTCTCTTTATCTAGTGTTCTAATTAGCACTGTAACTGGATCTGTGATAGTTGCCTGAGGACATTCAACCACCCAGTTTGCTCATCTTCAGCCTTGCTGAGCATTTTTTAATCTGAGTTCAGCCTGTAATTTTATTCTCCCATCAGCTCTGCAGCCTTGCAAACATTCACTTATTGGCAAGAGAGAAAACACTGGAAGCATTGCTTAGTGCTCTTTAAATTATATGGGGAGGAGAGATTATTATTTTTCCTCCCCCGTTTCCTCTTTCTGTTCTATGGCTACTTCAATCACTCAGGTACTGGCCATTTCACCAACAGAGCAGAAAGAGGAGCTCCAGTCGCCACCTCTTGTCCTCTGACCCACAAGTAACGTACATACAATGAGGAACGTGAACCAGATTTGGCTGTGGCACCATTTCTGGACCTGATAAAGGTCTTGAGTATATCCAAGGCGAAGTCCAGGTAGGTCTGTGTTGTCAGTGGTTCAAAGGGAAACCACGTTGCAACTGGCTCTCCTTGGCTCCACCACGTTTTTGATGTAGCAGGATTGCACAAGGCTGAATTGCTCAATAAGTAATAAAAAAATAAGGGCTACGTCTTAATCTTTAACAATAAAGAAATCCTACTGAGATCAGGTTTTGTTTGGGTCAGTGTTGACTGTATGCTCTAACCTGAGCTGCTGTAAGGATTTGGGTGTTTGTCTGGTTGGGTTGGGTTTGCTTTGTGTTTGTTTCCTTCATTAAAGGTCTGGTTTGGTCTTCAGGGAAATGTTTTAGGGGTGAACCTTTACTGCTTTTCTGAAAGTCATACAGTCCTGACGTGTGTTCAGATTATCTTTAAAATTACTTATATTCCAGCTCTCTTGCCCCGTTATCAACAGAGATCAAGGCCTGAGCTGAGCTTGATTTGTGGCTCAATGCAAGAAATGTGCATTAAGAAGAAAAATTAATTTTATGGATAAACCCAAGACCTGAATTCGTTGTCTGGGTTGTGCCAGAGACTCTGACTGGAGGCTACAAACCTCTGCTCTACTTTGTCCATTTAAAATTCAGTCACCGCGGATCGGCCTTGGGAAGAAGCATTGCTTAGTCGGTGTTGGGCACGCTGCACAGGCCTGGGAGAAGAGGGCTCCTTGGGCAAACAAAACCAAGGATGCTCACATGTGAAGACTGAAGAATAGTAGGAGAAATCCACTCTTTGTAGATAGTTTTTAGAACTAAAAACTGCCAATTGGTCTTTCTCCCCACCCCAGTTACGTTAATTCCTGTTGGAAGTGATTTACATATTGCTAAGAAAAGGAAAGCTTTTATCTGGAGATTTCCTATCAGTACCATGAGAAAGCTTTGATGTACAATGACTCAAATACAACCCATGATTTACATATGTGAATAGGAGAGTGTTCGTGGCCTACATCAGCTGTGATGAAAAAATAGAGCTTAGCAGACCCAGCCAGTCCCTACCCTGTACAACGTGCTGTCAGATAGACTTATGTTTTGCCAAGGTGGTCTTAAGGACCTCAGCAGTTGCAGGTCTCTTCCCTTCCCCAACCATCCTATCCCAGGACTTTGCTCTCTTACCATTCAATCATCCTCAGGTTTAACCTAAGTCACTCTTGCTAACGTTTAAGTCCATTTCTATTCTGGATGGGTGGAATATTGTTTGTTCTCTCTTAGATGCTTGATGATTGAATCACAGAATCGTTTAGGTTGGAAAAGACCTTTAAGATCATTGAGGCCAACCATTAATTTTGCACTGCTAGGTCCACCACTGAACCCTGTCCCTCAGCACCGTCTGCAAACGGACTGAGGGTGCACCCAATCCCCTTGTCTCTATCATTGATAAAAATGTTGAAGAGAACTGGCCCCAGTCCTGAGCGCTGGGGAACACCACTTGTGACCGGCCACCAACTGGATTTAGCTCCATTCACCACAACTGGCCAACCAGACAGTTTTCTACCCAGTGAAGAGTACAACTGTCCAAGCCATCAGCAGCCACTTCCTCCAGGAGAATGCTGTGGGAAATGGTGTCAAGGGCTTTACCAGCGTGCAGGCAGACAACATCCACAGCCTGTTCCTCATCCACTAGGTGGGTCACCTTGTCATAGAAAGAGATCGGGTCAGTCCAGCAGGACCCGCCTTTCATAAATCCACGATGACTGGGCCTGATCACCTGGTTGTCTTCTATGAGCCATACGATGGCACTCAAGCTGATCTGCTCCATGATTTCCCCAGCACTAAGGCCAGACTGCCACGTCAGTAGTTCCTCAGATTGTCTTCTGCCCGTCTAGATGGGTATCACATCTGCTAACTTTCATGCAACCAGGACCTCCCCAGTTAGCCAGGACCACTACTAAATGATGGAAGGGTCTTGGTGAGCACTTAAAGACTGAGGCAAAGATAATCGTGTCTTCTTAAAGTCTCTTAACCAACCACCCCGAATTTTTTCAATGCCGGTATTGGTCAGGTTGGAAGGGACCATGAGAGCTCTCCAAAGTAGGAACAATGCTGAGTTCAGATCAGTTGCTCAAGCCTTTGTTCAGCCAAGTCTTGAAAACTCTCAAAGGTCCACCTCCTCTCTGGGAAACCTGTCCCAATGCCTCAACTATTTTCATTGGACTGGGGTGGGTTTTCTCTCCTGTCTTTATATATTGAGAACATCCTATGATTGAATTTATGACCACTGGCTCCTGTTTTGCTTCCATGTACCTCCATGAAAAGTCTGTCCATCTCTCCATGCTGGAGACAAGAACCTAGTTCAACCTGGATCTTCACTGAGGACTCCAGAGTCCAAATGAATCTAAGAAGACTGGGGGAGCTTTTGGATTCTGAAGGGCCAGGCAGTGAACTAAACCTCTGTTTTTAAAAACAGGTAACTGAACCATGGTTGATGTAAACACAAACCCTCCTGCACCTGACTGGCAACCACAAAATGCTGTGCAGCACTTAACTCCGCTTAACCGCACCACTCACGAGCCTCCTGGCAGTGTTGACTTAGTCCCTGTGACCTGCTGAACTTCTGCAGCTGACATGAGCTATTGCAACATGCTGTGTCACGTGTCAACCGCGTCTCTGAGCTGCAGGAAAGACTCCAGAGCGGTTATCTGAACTGTCACCCAAATATTCAGGAGGAACACAAGAAAAAAACCAACAGTGTGGCTTTGTATTTCTATGTTATGCTGAGACAACCTGTTCTGCCACAGAGCCTAGGAACTGCTGGGGTTTAAACACCAGAGCACAATGCTTACCTCTTCCCCAAAGATTTTACAGTCTCTGTATATGGTAAGAAGGAAGAGATGGCCCCAGGCAGGCAGGCAGGCAGTATGAGTAAGTAGATAGTATTGAATGAGCTGGACTCTGTGTATCTCCATGGTGTAACTCTTAAGTTTGTAGGTAATCAATGTGAAAAAGAGAAGTCCCTAAAGCACAGTTCTGAAGGAAGACAGCTAAGTGGCTTTGAGGAAGATCTTATGGTAAGGGAACAACCTGGGAGAGGCAAGACTTGCTTGCCTGAGGATGCAGCAAGAGATAATGAAGGCTGTCGCTCCAGGCTGACCAAAGGTAAAAGCTGACTCCCAGATGTGCAGCTACAGCTGTTGAGGGGCTTGGAAGGGATAATGAGCTGTCTGTATGGCCTTGTGATTAGGGTGATGGAGAAGATGGTGGTGAGGGAAGGACGTGAGATCTGGAATGACACAGTGAAGGGGGCAGCTGGGGAAATGCTGGTGCAGAAATGACAGGGCAGGGCCACATCCATCAGGGCCAGAGAAAGCCAGGCACATGATGATGAGTTCCTGGAGAAGTCTTAGTTGTTCAGTTACATGTGAAAGGCTGTATCTGAGACAAGACATGCCCAAGGAACCTGTGGTCTGGAAAGAGCGTGCATGTGGGGGCTCAGAAGGCAGAGGAATGGTTGTGCAAGGCCGGAAGGCAAAGAGCTATGTTTTAACCATGCTGTGCTGTCAGCAGCTCACAAGTAACCACTCCCTCACCTATTGATTGGATTTTGGCATTTGCTCCCACTTAGCTGTCAGATGCTTTCAAGAATCTTAAGGATCTTGCCCTGGGTGTAGAAAAACAGCCCACAGAACTACCTGGAGGCTGGGTTTGCTAATCCCAAGCACACGCACATACATCTTGTTCTCTTTGTGCTCAGCTTACATAGACAGTAGGGAAAGTGAGCTGTGAAGTCCAGAGAGGTAGGGTTTGCTGACTTCGGTGGGGTCTGTCAGCCCTGAGGAGCTCCAGAGAGCCCTGCTTTCGTCCAGGCTGCAGAGGACCGAGCAGTAGCAGACATATTCTTATGAACAGAGGTAAGGATAAATGAGGGACCTGACCGCAGTGCTTGTCAAAGGTTACATCTGCACCAGGATGAAGCCGACCTGCCGAGGAGGGTGGAAGGGAAAGGTGCCAGGCAGTCGTGGCTTTCACTGAAGCTTGTGCCCCAGTTCCCTCAAAGGAATCCAAACGGCACCGCAGCTCCCCTCACTACTCAGGGCTTATGTTTGTGCTGCCTGGGCCCTGCTGCAGGCACACAGCTCTGATGCTCCTGGAACCTCGCCGTCTTGTCACCGGGCTTTAAATGGCTCATAGACCTCAGCGATGAGGACCTCTTGTCCTTCCGGCGCTCGCTGGCTGGTGCATCCCTCGGGGACGACGGTCCCTGCTGCCCACGGAGCCCACAGGGCTCAGGCAGGGCAAGATGGGGATCAGGGCCGCGGTTTCAGGACCATGGAGACCCTTCGCCTCCCGCCCTCCCACTCCGCCAGGCTACCCCCGACCCCCGCCGCTCCCCGCGCCGGACCTGTTGCAGAGCCCCCGGCAGCGGCGGCGGCGGGGAGCCGGCCCGGGGCACGGCACGGCACGGCACGGCACGGCGGTCCCGGCACGCCGCTCCGCTGCGGGGGGGGGGGGCGGGGGGAAAACAGAGAAGGAACTGGAAAAAGGGGGAAAAAAGAAGGAAAGACATAGGGGGAAGAAAGGGCTGTGTGGGGGAGGGAGGAGGGCAGAGGGGAGGCGGGGGAGGGAAGGTGCCCCCCGCGCTGCGGCACTCACCAGTTCCCCGAGCCGACGATGCAGACGCGGAGCGGCGACATACTGCGGGCTGCCCTCCCGCCCGGCGGTACTGCCGGCGGCTCGGCTCGGCTCTCCGCTCCCCTCCCCTCCTCTCCTCGGCCCGGCTGCCAGCACCGCCCCTGCCTGCCCGGCCCCCGACGCCTGCGGGAGAGACGGGCGTGAGCGGGCGGCGGCCCCGGGGGCAGTGCCAGCCCCCCGGCCCCGCCCGCAGCACCGCCGGCTTTGCTGCCTGCCTCGGTCCTTGCCCCTTGCTGCCCTACTGAGCCCGGGGCATTCGATACCTCAACCGGGGAACGAGGAAGGTGATGCCTTCTCCGAAATTCTCAGGAATAAGGTCCTGCGCGGGGAGGGAGGCGGCTCTTCCCGCGGTGTGGGACCTGCCTGCCCATTGGCAGGGCTTCTGCGGGGTGGGTAAGGTGTAGGAGTTTGGGAGGGATACAGGGCAGTGAGAAACATGTCGAGGTCCCAGCCGTCCTGCCAGGCACACAAGACAGCTTAAATTCTCCAACAGCTGAGGAGGACGCCAGAGGGAGGAAGGTTACGAGTGCACCAATAAACCATGAGTTATAGCACAGTTCTTAATGTGGGGCATCACATGGAAGATACCTGCAAGGAAGGATGAAACCTTCTAGTGGAGGGCTACAAAGATGATTAAGGGCCCAGAGTGTCTCCCCTATAAGGAAAGGCTGAATGAACTGGGGCTGTTCAGCCTTGAAAAGACTGAGAGGGGATCTGATCAATGTTTATAAATACCTTAAGTATGGGACACAGAGGGAAATGGCCAACCTCTTCTCAGTGGTCTGTGAGGACAGGACAAGGAACAATGGCCTCAAGTTGGAGCATAGGGAGTTCTGCACCAATACGTGGAAGAACTTCTTCACAGTGAGGGTGACAGAGCCCTAGGACAGGCTGCCCAGGGGGTTGTGGAGTTTCCTTCTCTGAAGATATTCAAGACCCATCTGGACACCAACCTGCACAACCTGTCCTAGGGAACCTGCTTGGCAGGGGGTTGGACTCAATGATCCCTGGAGGTCCCTTCCAACCCCTACAATTCTGTGTGAATCTGTGAAACAGAACGTCGTTCCTTTTCCCCTCCATGGGTCAACCATGCACAATGCCCTACAAATTCCCACATTGTACCTCTCAGCTCTCCACTGCACCCTGTCTCCTCTTCCAAGCAGCCTTCTCTCTCAGTTTTGGTCCAAAGAGCTGCATTTGCCACCTTCCCTGCTGTGCTGCTGTTCCTGCTTCCCCCTGTCCTGCCCTGCCCAGGCTCCCTGCCCTGCCAGGGGCTGTAGGCTCAGAGGTGACCACATCTCCTGCCCTCGCACCAGGCCTGGCTTGGTAGGTTTCTGGCTCTGTGTGATGGGTAGGCCTGACCCGGTGACGCATAGAGGGAGGCTGGCTGCCAGCGCTTCAGAAGCCCGTGGGTGTTTCTGGAGGTACACATATGCTCAGCTCGCCTGCTGTCGGCTTCTTTGGCTGAGCTGTTTGGTGCATCCTGACAGTGGTGAGAGTATTTGGGGACACAGCAAATAGAGTAGGGCAAAATCCTGCAAAACATCATGAGGGAATGACCAAGATATGTTCCTGAAAAGTGTAGCTGGGGCCCTGGGCACGCGCAAAGCCTAATGGGGAGCTCTGCGAGAAGAGGCATTTACCCACATGCACAGTTTCATCACAGCCAAGGCACAAGAGCTTCCCTCTGGTTCCAGGTCCATTTCCTCCAGCCTCCTGCTGTTTTATCATGATTTGTTCTTTCTCTGGTTGTATAGCTCCTCTGGGCCTCTTAGCTCTCTTCTCCCTTAAACTTATCTCACTCCCTGTGAAGATGAACTGTGGAGGTGAGAGGGAGCCATCTTCTTTCCTGCCCTGTTCAGCTCCTGAGACTCTCTGCTTGTTGCAAGCTCTTCTGCCCTGGAGAGTGCCCAAGTCCTAAGGGGAGGACACCTCACCACATCATTGACTTCTGCAACTAATGCATGCAACAGATGTTCCTGGTGTAGACAGTGCATAAATATTGTAATGGTTTTGTCTAAATTGATGTGGAAGTTTTAATTACTGTATGAGTTTGGAGGAATTTGGACAGATGGATTTACCTTCCCTCTACATTCAGGTTGCTTTGACCATTTGGTTGGTGGACAGGAGCTGACGGCGGTGAGATTGGCAGGGGGCAAGTAGACAGATGGATACAGCAGCACTCGTGAAGAGCAGAGGATACAGCCTGGGACTGTGAGTACACACATTAGCTTATACATCTGTCACACTCATTGGCTGTGGAAGTAGAGAACTTCTGCTGCTGCTGGACTGTCCTCTGGATTTGTGCAGTCGCTGCTGCCTGGAGATGGATGGTAGAGCGGTCATGCACCAAAGACTATTCCAGGCAGTCTGCAGGCAGTTTTACTGTTGGGTAAAAATGGTGGGTTTGGGTGCCAAGGCTGTCTCAGTGGCTGTGTTGTGTGAGCCATAAAAATGGGTCCTTTGGCAGATTCCAGAGCCCCGGAGCCATACAGCACAGACCGGCGGATGCTGACGGCTGTTGTTTTATCAGACGAGGAGAAGGATCTGTTCTTTCCCACAAAGGCACGATGTTTGTTTTTCACATAAGCGCTACCTCTCAAGTGTGACTCATTAGTACATAGCAAACAGAAAAGCTCCCTCTGCTTAACAGGGAGGATAAAGACAACCCTCTCAAGGCCACCCCCACCCAAGCTCACCTGATCTTCTGCACCTAATGGGTCATGCACGTGTCAGCAGCCAGAGACTACACAGCCCAACAGTTCTCTTCCTGGCAGCTACTGCAAAAGAAAAAGTCCCTCACTGTCAGTGCTGCAAAGCCAGGGCAGCTGACCAGCATTTTTTTCTAAGCCAGATGTGGCTCTTTCCATGGTGGCACTGTAGTCTTTGCACACCCAGAAAGATGTGACTGAGAAATGGCAGTCCCGGCAGGCTGGAGGCAGAGGATGGTCAGGGAGGAAAGGTGGGGCCGGGCGCTCTGTAGAAAGGGACCTGAGGGCAAGGTAAAGGGCAGCGTGCTCTGCCCCGTGGTGTGGATGCAGCCATCACATGCTTTGCTTCCTTGGCTGCTGGCTGGTAATGTGTAGGCACTCTGTACTGTTGGGTGTGTAGGGTAAACCAGGTGGGTATGGGTATGGGATAGGGCCAGTCGGGGCAGGCAGGAGCTGGGCCTGGAAGGACACTGCACAGTTCTCACTACCAGCTCATGGCCTTATCATGCTCCAGCTTAAAATCAGTTGGGCTGTTTTCCCCCTCCTCTCCTACTGAGGAGTTGTTGAGACTGTTACTCCTCTCACAGAGAGAGTTCTCCTCATTTCATAATCCCTCTATGCCCATACCCAATTTAGGGCTATCTGCTCTAGCTCAAGTGCAGTCTATAAACGTGAACGATTCTTCTCCCCTGGGGCTTATTGCCCCTCTCTTCCTGCCTTGAACCCCAAATTTATTACAAAACCCCTCTTATTACAAAGAGGAATCAGGCCCTTTCATTTTGCCAAGCTCAGCAAGACACACTCTCTTACCTCCTCTTTTCTATTCCTCTGATTATCTGGATGGCACTTCTCTGTACCTGTTCCAGAGTGAATTCCGGCTTGCTAAACACTGATAGCCTGAATGATGCCCTCAAATCTCAGCAAGATTTTACCTGGTGCCTCATATATATTTACTCACTGTTCCTGGAAATACACGGCTGCTATGTGTAAGGCTGCATTTACCTTTTCAGTAACTGCATTGGGCAGGTGGCTCTTCCTCGCCTGTTGTTCATAGTGGATAAGTTTTAATTTACAGCAGAAATGTTACCAGTCTCTCAGTGCACATCCCTGCCTTTCACACTGTTACGTTTCAGCCCATGTCTGTTATTAGGCCACAACAATGGTATAATTCTTCCTGTAGGTTTTCCTCTCTATTGAAAACGCCTCCCAACTTTGTCATTAGCAAATTTCATTACTCCACTCCTCATTTTCTGTGCCAAGCTAACTAATGGAATTATTCAGTAAGACCAGTTCCTCCACTCCCATAATTCTGCTATCAGCCCCATCAGCAGTTTTCACCGCCCCCCCCCCCATGCCAGTTTCCTTCAGCACTGTACAGTTCTTATGTTAATTCTCATCTTCTTGAGTTTAACTAATAATTTTCCAAGTACTATCAAATCAAATGCTTTACCAAAGTCCGGGTTGATAAGATATATTAGTTTTCCCTTGTCTGCAAATGCAATTATCTTATCAAAGCAAACTATTGGGTTAGTCTACGTATAGCATACCTAGCCTGCACTTTAACCCATTTGCTGCTTCCCTCCGTGCCTTTTGTTACTCACGACTCATGTTTGTTCTAAAAAAGCCTACAGATTTTGTGCTAAAAACTCCATAAATTTCAGTGCTGGAGATTATTCAGCCTTCAGAAGTGAAGGGAAAGAGCTGTTGATATTTTGGGGGGTGTTGCCTGCTGCAGTCTCCATAGCTGTATGTTTTAGGCCATGAAGTGTGCAGCCTCCTCTCTCCGGGGTCACGCTGTCTTACTTAGAGGAATGGAAGGAACCTTTACCTTTTTGGTATCTACCTGCTTCTTACTGTTGGTGATCCTCTCCTTTGTTTTCTTTGTAATCATGCAGCAAAACCTCTTTTTTTCTGTTTTCCTTCCCTGTGCAGGCCTGATTTGGTTTGATTTTGAGCTGTAATTTAATTTTGGATGTGAGAAAGATAGATTTCTCTGTACATTACTCCCTTCTGTTTTTCTCTAGGCATTCTGCGTATCCCTAAGATGTCCTGCCCTGCCTACATCACACTTCACATCCTGTGTGGGTGTATGCAGCTACGGGTAATATTCTCCCTTATTTTGTCTGATCTCTTTGGAGAGAAGTAAGATTCAGGGAGCCTCTTCTCTTCTTGGGACTACTTGGGAGCAAAGCACAATGAGAATTTCCCACTGCTGAGGGTGGTGACCCAACAGCGTCACTCCTCAGCATCGCTCTGAACACATACTTCAGACTTTAACGAAAGAAGAGCTGAAAATCAAGTGGGTTTCTTTTTTTCCAAACCTTGTGGACTGATGTCTGCAGGACTCAGACCTTTAGTGCTCTCCTCTGTGGAGTTAAGGTTGGGGGGTGGGTCTGGAGTTTAGAACAAGGGTTTCCAAGTTCAGCCTCGGTGTGTGAGAGGAGCCCACTTTTTTGTGAGCGAGACAGAAGCCTTCCCCTGGCTGAGGTCTGCAGACCCTTAAAAACCTACTGCTTTGTCCTGGTTTAACCCCAGCCCCCTACCCAAACCACAAGCACTGTACCTGACCCTCACCTTATGCCCACAGCCTGGTGAATGGCACTAACATCAAAATTACTTGTTTTCCACCGGAAAATTGTTGTACATAGCTTTCCCTGAATTATATCCTGAATGGAAGTTTTGCATGGTTTTAAATGTGTGTGTGTGTGTATAAACACCCAGTTATTGTATGCTTAATTACTTTCAATTATAGGCAGTAACTAATAACCATTTATACCGAGGTGGCATGCAGTATCTCAAAGCAGCTCTTCTAAGATGTTAGGTACAAATGAATAATGTCAGTTCATGTCCCTGAGAGCTGACAGGCCAAATTACTTACAGCTTTACAGCTTCCAATGGACTTCTTGCAGTCTGGTTTTACTGACTCATGGGATCTGGAAAACAAATCAACAGTGAAGTTTTTACTCCCCTTGTTTTATTTAGTTGAGTTCTCTGCTGCAGGTTCTGATCGGATTATATAGGAGGAAGGGGTTTTTTCAGACTTAAATTAGTTCTTCTAAACGGTACTTAGCAGAAAATGAGACTGGAATTTAGGCCTATAGAAATCTAGGTAATTGCAAGTAATTTAAGGAATTCAAGCAGAACAGACTGAGAGGCCAACTGGAAATCATCTGTGCGCTTCAGGGCTTTCTGTAGTCTGGTGGAGAAGGTTTTCAGGAGAAGCAACAGGACTATAGCAAAACCGAAAAAGCACTCACTGGAAGAAAGTACTGGTAACTTGAGAGTTAATTTTCTATAAAACAGAAGTCAAACCTCAGGCAACAGACCTGCAAAAACCTTCCAGAATCCAAAGATACCTACTCTGTAGGCAGTACAGGCTGCAATGAGATGGAAGGGTGTCATTTGGAAGTTATGAAGTGGATGCTGAACGGGTTAGGGTGTGCAAATACAAGTAGATGTGGCAATGAGAAGACCTCAGTGTCAGGCCACAAGCAGAGCTTACACAGAAACATAGCAGCCAAATTTTGAAGGATGGGTTTGTGCACGAAAATTACCAAGTGCTTTGCCTTGGTTTCCAGACTGATCTTGTTACCATGATACACCTGGAAATGGCATTTGACTGAGATAACAAGAAGCTAAACATGATAATGGGGATATGCAGCAGATGGAGAGATGCTCAGGTTGCTATAGAAACCATGCAGAAAGAGTGTGTAGGAGTAAAGCATGGCACAAAAAAGCTTCTAGGAGAAGAGGCTAGTGACTGAAGAACTGAATTCACTCAGCAGTTGTTAAGGTTAGTTGAGACACGAATAAAGACACATTAGCTTTTCAGGGAATTGAGAGTCAGGGAGGAAAGGAGTGCTAATGGTGAGCTGCAGAACAGCTGAAGGCATCAATGCCATGTCATGACATGGAGTAGGGCAGAAAAAGTCTTTGGAGAAAGGCTGGAGATGGTCATGAGGCAGATGAAGAAGCTGGGAAGCCTCACAACCATGGCACATGCTCCCCTTGTGTTAGCTGAGCACACACCAGACCCAGGATGGTGGTAGGGAGATGTGCTCTCTTTGGCCTCCTCTTCTCTCCCTGTGGCAGGTCCATATGTGCTCAGGGGCAACGCAGCCTTGTTCATTGGGTACTCACTTCCTCTCCCCATGTGAAGAATCTGGTGGGTGGTCCTGCAGTGCTGCAGGGCAGACAACTCAGTGATGGACTCATATGTGGCTACATTTATTGAAGGTGGAGTCAGGTTTTAAGCAGATGAAAAAGTGTTTTTGAATTCCCCACACAAAGGGCTTGAGTAGGGGACTATATGGAGGAGTGTTCTTTTCATCCTCTGTTGGGGTGAGTATCATGGCAGAAAAGATCCCCTTGAGCTTGAGGAACAGGGTCCTCTGGGGACTCTTGAGGCAAGGCAGAAGGCAAGCCCCCCCATGGTGCAGAAGGCCCAGACAGAGATGAGAGTCTCCAGCCATCGCCCTTTGTGCTAGAACAGCCTGCACTCTGTGGCAGCGGTGGTGAGGCAATACCCTGAGCTCTCTGACTGCTCACAAGTCAGAGAGAAAAGGGCAGGGAGGTGTCCCTGTGAGACTGGAGCAAGCCGAAGGCTGGTGTTTTTAGAAGACCCAGGACACACCCGTGGCTGTCAGCAGCAGCTCCAGCAGACTGCCAGATTAAAGCCATGCCTGCTTCCAGAAACCATGCTGGGCAGATGTGCAAGAACAGGCAAAGGGATTGAGATGAGCATTTGATGGTACTGTAGCTACCGAAATGTCTCAAACTCTGGTCAAAACATGGTTAACTCCTTCTGCTGCTCATGAGCTGCCTCTCCAGGGCAGCCTTTAGTTGGTTCAGGGACTTGGAGATCCCTGCTAAGACTGGGTGCAAGTGCTTTAATCCCAGGCCACGGAGCTGGGTGATGGGCAGATGTGTAGGCTGTTGAGGTCTAAAAGATAAAAGGCAACACAAATGTGCTGGTTGGAATACACTGGTGGGGAGAAGGATGAGGATGCCGTGGTCTCCACTCTTGTGTGATGACTGCAGTGTAGCAGTTTCCAGCACTCCCAGTTTCCAGCCTGACTGAGCCTTTGCTGCTGCCCTGATCTACATTTCCACATCTGGATCATGTTGGTGTGATGTAATGCTGGAGCCTGGGGCATGACTCAATGCAAAGTCACAGTGGGAGCAACTGGAAATGGTGCCAAATGTGAATGGGAAGGATGTGAATGGGTTGTGGATGGGGAGGGAAACTTCATAGGCAATGTGAGCTGCTCCGTGTGTGAGCCTGGTGCTTTCAGCTGGACCTGCATTACTGCAGGATTCTGTGCATGGGGATTGATAAAAGAAATCAGAGGATGACTGACAGTGACTGAAAAGCCCACCTGACAAAAGCTTTTGACCCCTAAGATGGCAGAAGGACTGCTGAATCACCATTACAAGCAAGTGCTGGAGATCCTGCATGTTGAACACAGCAGTGTCTCATGTGCATAAGTTACAGCAAAGCCCCAGACCCAGTGAGCGACACCTGTAAAGCACCAAAATCAAGGCCTTGTGTCAAATGATTGCTACAGTGTAAGAGCCTCTGCAAGCTGAAATGATCTGTGTTACATTTACCTGACCTTAATGGCCACTTTCACCTGTGGTCAGGAGAACACATCTCAGTATGCTGAAGGAGAAAGGCTGTTCTTTTAAACAGAGTTCCTCTCTTGTTCTTGTGTCACAGCATCTACTGTTTTAGCAGGCAGGTATCTTTTATTCTAAGTAAGAGTAGGAAGCTCTTTCAAGTTCATTATCTAGAAGAGCCCAGAAAACATGAAATGTCTCCCAGACTATTCATAAACTCAAGTATCAGTAGTCTTGAGAAAGAATCTAACCCTAGGAGCCATTAATTGTACAATTAACAGATGTGGCTGTGAAACACGATCAGCAATGTCTCATTAGCCAGCAGCTCCCCCAGTTCAGCAATTGAAGGCAGGCTGCACTTCTGGCTTTCCTATCCCAGGGTTGATGCTTTCCTTTCCCATGCCTGTAGAGGATGTAGTTCCCTTTGCAGAGAGGAGCAGTAATTGCTTATCTTCCATGGACCAGCTACTAGAGGAGGACACAGATTTAAAACTGTGTTAAACTTGGTCTCATCCAAAGATACTTATTAGGTCAAGTACAGAATCCTGTCTGACCAACGAGGGAGTGGTTGAACACTTGCATCTTCATTTCTATTTAAAAAAAACCCCCACATTTTCTGAGCACAGAGGTGATGAAAAATATGCTGAATTTTAGAGCTTTGCTCTTTGAACATGGATAGATTTGCTGCTCTGAAGAAATGATACTGATCTGCAGAGATGCTAAGCATGTGTAGTCAGACTAGAAGCCTTGGAAGAAATCAGCGAGCAGGACATGTTTTTGACCAGATCCTGGACAATTTCCTAAAATTAACAGAATGATAAATGATGGTAAATTTCGCAAATTTGCTTTAACGTAAGTTAGAAAATATGATCCACTCCAGCTTGCAGCCATAATCAGGCCTACAAGGATTTGAGCTGACAAATGTTGATGAAAGTATGTTAGCCTTTGCAGGCTTTCCTCCACCAGATCTGCAACTGCTCCTCTGGACCTAGAAATCACAGCAAGAAGCAAGGATCCAGCACGGGGGACAAGGGACTGTTGTGGGACCTCAGCGCTCTCCCTCTGCTCTGCTTGCAAGGGCCAGGTTGGGATTTCGATCATTTTGAGCCACTGAGCTAAAACTGGGGAAGGAGACTGAGGACAGTGAAGCTGAAGACACGTTGTAATAAGTAGTGACCATAAACTAAAGATAAAAGGCAGTTTGAACGGTAAGTCCTTAGTTACGTGGTTAAGCTGTTGGCCTTTCTATGCCATTAAGTGTTTAGTCGGTGCCATCTTACGACAGCCTCTGGTACTGCCAGTGCAGCACCTTTAGGAAAAAAAAGCGAATGAAAGGGGGAGCAAATCTGAGTTTGCCCCTGTGCTCAGGGACCAGACAGTTAAGGGCTGCAGAAACATGCGGTAAGGGCTGCTGTCCTGTCTCAGGTATTGGAGAAGTCCTCACTTGGGTCAATGTCCTACTGCCCATCCATTGTGTTTACGAAAGGTCTAACATGGGTTAAGCCCTGTTGGGATCAGTTTTCCTCAAGCAGGGGGAGAAATAAACCACAGAAACAGGATTGTTCCCTGTGTTGCTTTTGCTTCAAACTTCCCCAGGAAAATTGTGTGCTGTTGCCATGCACTACAATGCAATATGTTTATGTTATATTTTCAGCTAAATGTCAAGTGATGGTCAGAGGAGGGACTAACATGTTTGGAGGGCAAAGGAATGCAGTTCTTGCCAAAATTTTCTTCAATGGACAACCTTGGCTCTGCTGATCTGTTTGTTCCCACAGGAGAAAAATGCAGTTGAAAAGCCCTTTGTTCTTCTGCAGCAACAAGTGTGCTTCTTAAACTCCAGTCATGGGGGATATTATGCTTGTGCAGTGGTAATATATATCTGTAAGAGAGATTATGGGCATAGGTGCAACAGTGTTTGCTTGGGATCTGTTAGCTGAGATTATGTGTGTGGCAAGGAGGGGCGGATATGGGCTAATTTAGAGCCATATTAAAGTTTACAAATATCATTTAAAGACATGATGCTCATTAAGTGCTATCCTCATTTGATGGCCAATGGCAAAGTTTTTTTCACTGTCAGAGGGAAAGTGGGAATGTGCCAGTGGGAGATGCAGAAGCTGGGGCATGGGGCATGAAGATGCTGCCAGTGGGGTGCTCTGGGGAAATAAACTACTTCTCTGAAATATGTTCGCCTTTACATTTCTGCTGCTATGAGAATTCTCATATAATGGCTGTTCACACTATTACAGGTGTATAATAATAAAAGAGCTGGAGAGAGTGGGAATGTGGGGCAGAACTGCAACCTCACTAAGTGTGGCCATATCTGATTCTGCCCTCCTCTTCCTCGCGTGCTGATTGATTAAAGCCAGAACGAGTATCCTCTGCCCCCAATTTTAAGAAATAACGCAGCCTCAGTTAACAATGCTGCAGCTGTCCAGAAGCCAAGCCTAGCCCAAAAGACCACACGCAACTGAACCAATCTCACAGACAGCTCTGTGGTCATGCTGTGAAGGACTGCTTAGCTGCTGTCCCTATGTAATAATGGGAAGAAAAATGTTATTTCCCCTCCTGGGCAGGACACGCCCTGGCTGTGCTTGGTGAGCGGGCGGATGAGCTTGGCCCTGCTTTACCGGCATGTGGCACTGCTCAGCGAGATCCCAGCGAAGGGCTTCCACGTCCCCGCTCGTAACAATCTGTACACAACTCAGCGTTGGTCCCTCGCTCTTCTTATCCCTCTCATTTCTTCAGGACACGATGCTTGTAGCCATGAGTTTTAAATCATTTTAAAGGCGTGCTGTTGCTTTAAGCACGGTGGGAACACAGAGCGGCCTACCATGGGCACTACTGCCCGTACTAAAGATGGCGGCGGCGCTGACCCGGAAGAGGCGGCCGGGCCGGGCCGCGGGGTGAAGGAGGGCGGGTTTCTACAGCCCGCCGCGGCTGTGCGGGGAGCTGAGCTCAGCCGGTCGGGGCGTGGGGGTGCCGGCTGCCGCTGCCATCGCAGCCCGCATGGGACGGGCGCGGTCGGGCTCCGGAGCGGCCTGAGAGGGGCCGCTAGGGCCGGCTCCCTCCCTCCCCGGCAGGCGGCCCGCCCTGGGCCGGGGGAGCCCCTGAGGGGGTGGGGAGCCTCGGCGCCATGCAGTGCGCGGACCCCGCGGCGGCCATGAAGGGGCCGGAGGGCGAGGGCAAGCTGGAGCAGCAGCAGCCGCCGCCGCCGCCGGCAGGACAGAGCGGCGGCAAGAGCGGCGGGGGCCGCGGCGCCAAGGGCTGGCAGTACAGGTGGGCGCGGCGGGCCGGGCCGGGGGCGGTGGGGTGAGGTGAGGGGCTGCGGGCCCGGGAGCCGCCGGCACCGCGGTGCCTGGCTGGGGGCGGGCATGGGGTGCTGGAAACGCCCGTGTGCCTCTCACGGGGCTGCCCACGCCCTGTCTGCCCGGGGCTCGGGTCGTCGACGCGGCTGTCCCGGCTTTAGACGCCCTCCCTCGGCGCCAGACCCGCGGCGGGACACGGGGCGAGGGGACGGGCAGGGGTGCGGATGGACGGACACCTCCTCCAGCTTAACCCGGCCGCTGGCTCTCTCCTTGTCGGGCCCTTTCGGCGCGGCGGGAGGCACACGGGCCGGCTGTCAGCCGGCTCCAGCGAGCGTGTGCCTGTGTACGAGCACAAAGCCCCGCGGCCGGGCTGCAGGCGCTGCCGGTGGTCGTGCCTTCGCGCCTGCCTTTTACCTCGGTTTTCCCTCTCGCACAACGTGGAGACCGGCTTAAAGTTGCCAAAGGTGCTCTGTCTATTTCCAGCTGAACTTTGTGCCAAATATTTGCTCGGTGTGTCTTCTTTAAGAACTTAATGGCAGTGTTTGTGGGGTTTTTTTAATTTTATTGATGCTTTCTGTTTGTTGCCGATAGCGAAACTCCGAGCAGGCACAGAGTTTCTCTCTTATCTGACTTATTTTAAGAATCGCTGTGCTTGGCATAAATCGGGGTGATTACTCAGGCACAGCAATATACAGCAGAAGAGAGTGGAGGCAGCGGGAGAAGCTGAGCACGCAGCGTTAGTTTGAAATGAATTCACACTGAAGTGCTTCCTCTGAATGACCTGCATGTGCATTTGAGAGATTTGGGGGATCCCACGCATTCCTTTCTGATGTGGTTTCTGGTTGAAAGAGTTTCCCCTCGCATACTGGTAGTGGGCCCTCTAAGGCATCGCTTGAGATTTCTGAATCTCTGCTTTTAGGTCTCTCATCCTTGACTGGAGTTCTGCCATGTTGCTGTTGAAAGCGCCGCTGTTATGTGAAGTTTGCACACTTCTCCTTCAAATGGAGAATCTCCAAAGCTGTCATCTGCCAGCCCAGATGGACTGGCTTGCTGTTTCCTGCGTGTGGAGACAGCAAAACCAGAGTGTGGTACATCTGTGTGAGCTGCACGGGATGGGAGGGCCATCAGATGGCTTAGACAAGTGAGTGCCTGGGCTGTGCAGGCACTGAGAGCCTGGTGATTTTAATAGGGAGCAAGTAGCTTGATTGCCACAGAGATTCTGGGTCACCAGTAATTTACCTTTCTGGTGACTAGCACAGGAAGGAAGAGTGGTGATTTCAGGGCCAGTATTTCAGACTTGTAATGGGGAATGCTTCTTGTCAGCTTGAGTTATTGGTTATCCTATATACTGTTTCCAGCCACTTTGTTTTTTACGCTGTGGATTCAGTATAAATATGCATTTTCTAATTAAAATTGCTGTTGCTGTGACCAAGCACTTACTGTCTGTGTGAAACCTGGGACTCAGCAATCAAAAAGGAAGTATTCTGTATTTTTATGTGAAATCGGAGGCAGCAGAAGGGATGAGAGACCTGATTTGCCTGAAGCCCTTTTTGCTGTAGTGTTGTAGCACAGGTCAATGCTGTGCAGTGAAATTCCGCTATCCATCCAAGTGTTGTGCTGCTTCTTTCAGTGCTGTGTCTTGTAGGGCAGAATTTGAACTGCCCAATAGCCAGTGAGTGATAGACAGCTTGGTGGCTTGGCAGCTCTGAGGGGAAACTGTCCACATGACTCCTTGCAGCAATCAATATCTGGTTTAATTTGCTCTAATACTCTAGTGCAAGTTATTTTGTCTTTTTTATGTGGTGTTCTTTCTAGCTCACTGGGACAAGTTGAATTATTCTAGTTATTGTGGACACTTGAGGTACCTCACTCTTAATCTCTGTTCCGTTGGAAATCAATTATTTACCCCCTAGTTTATCTCTACACCTAATTACCCACAAATTAATACCTTTCTCCCTCTGTCTCCCTTGGAAGTTCTCTCAGATGGGATGCTGCAGCTTGGTTTTCACTCTATGAGTTACTTTTTTATTCTAAAATGTATTTGACAAAAGATACAACCCTCTAATAATAAATCAGTGTCTAAAGTATGGTGTTTAGAAACAGATTTGGTGGGAGCTTATGGTGGAAGTTTGGTCTTTAACTTTAGTAGCATGGAGCATGAGCAATGCGTGGTAATGCAACTTGGCAGAAGTAGGTTCCTGAAGTACTTGCTCAGCATGGACTGCAGCTGGTGCAGAAGTATAGCTATGTACTTGGTGGAACCATCGTATCAAGCCAGCCGTAGCACAGCTGTCATGCAAATGGGACAGCAGGTACTTGATACATTAATGCCCCAAATGGGGAATTATCAGTATAAAATATAAAAAATAAATTTCCAGCACTGCTGGAACCTGAAAGGATGAAAACTGAATCTCTCAGGCAGGTGGAAAGTAACAAAAATGCATGTCTAAAAAGTAAGACAAAGAATCAGAAAGTCTATCTTTTCTATCTTTTTGTGGGGGAAAAAATAGGAATGCTTTTAAATAGCCCTGATAGAGGTAGACCGAACTTGTAGTGGGGACGAGGGGATGGCCAGAGGCAGCCAGGCACTTCCAACGATGTGGAGATACAGCTGAACAAACCCCTCTGCAGACTTTCTGCTTGCAGCTTAGTAAGTTCAGGCAGCCAGCACAGCAGTGCCTCCTTTCAAACTTCACAGGGCTCCGTTTCTTCAGAGGGCAGGAAGGTCCCCCCTTTTTTTTTTAAACTTAATAGACATTGCTACTTCTTAAGAAACTGCTCCTCTAGACATCTGTCATGAAATTATCCTGTTCACTTATGAATATATGATCAGGGTCAGAGTGTGTCTGAGAGCAACCACCTCTGCTGCATTTTCCTGGCTGGGGTCAGGGGTAGCATCAATATGAACTTGCAGTTAAGTAGATAAAGAGAGCCTGGGAGGCTGTGCTGCATGTTAGACTCTGTATCCCTGCTTTCATTTAGGAAAAGCAGTTAGTGTGAGATAAGACTTCTGAATAGCTTCAAATTGTTAAGAGATTGTGTGATAAAGTAATTTAAGGTTCTAATGCTTTCTAAACAGCTGGTTTATTTTCAGTGGTAATCAAGCTAGGAAGTAAGTGCTTGATTGCCTAACTTAGGAAGTAAGCACTATATAATAACTATAAAATAACTTGCACAAGCTAGGAAGTAAGTGCTTAACTGCCCCTGTTAAGAATTCCTTGCATTCAGCAGTTCTGCTTTTGACCGTTGGGTTTTTGCCTTGTTGTAGGTTAAGTGGACAGAGTAGTTTCAGAGCAGTGAGACAGCCGGCTTTGGCAGGTAGTTCAGCGACACGTGAGTCAGAGTCACTCAAATGACATGACAAGTTCACAACCAGAAAGCAGAATCTGTGTCTATGAGCTAAATGGAGAGCTGGTCACAATAATGCCAGGGAAGCATAACAAGTCATTCCAGCCTGACTTGAGGGGCTGTCAGATAGTTTTGAGAGAAATTACTTGAAATAACTGGTTCTCATTTATCTACAGAATCAAAAGTTCAAAGCACTGTGGTTGACTAGAGAAACAAGATTGTCTTTCCCAGTTGGAGACATGCTAACGTGCCATCCTCTTATGTTGTTCTTAGTAGTTCAGTGCTCAGACACATAAATCAATTCAGCTGCTATTAAAAGGTTTCCCAGTATCTCTTCCCTTGCTGGTAGAAATACATGTAAAATGCTTGTGAATTTCCCAAACGGTTGCTGATTTTTAAGCTTACAAGTTATATTTCAAAACTGATTTCCTTTTCAGTTCAGCTTGTGTTTTTATTTTTTCCTTATGTTCCTTATTTCTGAAATGGTTTTAGCATCTGCTGACTATAGATTTAGCCATATATATTTATAAAATGCTATAGAATGTCTCGGGGTTTTTTAAGGATGCAAGTTAACTCTAGTTAGCTGTTTCTAAAAGTTCACAGAAGTGCTGCAGGGTTATTCACAGTTGTGAATTAGCATAGAAAAACATGTGGATGAAAGCAGCTTCTGTGGAAAGGAGTCAACTCTTTAGGCTAATACTGTGTCTGTGTGTTTTTTTTTCCTAGGGGTGACAATGGCAGGGAGGAGAATTCCTGGTGCGGGCTGGCTTCTGCTTGTCATTAGGTTATCAATTTAAGGCAGATAGTGTTGCAGAATTACTCCATGTGGCTTTGGGCTAGAGTAAGAGTTTTGTCTAAAAGAGTGACATTGTATCAGATGCAAAAGGACAACAAACCCAAAGCATGTGGGATGGTCCCAGTCTTCTTTTAAGGGCAGCTGATACTATGTAAGCACTCTTCACCAACACTAAAAAAAGGGAGTAAACAGTTACTGACCTTAATTGACCCTTCTGTGTGAGCAGGTCAGTGTGGTAACATGACAGGAGAGGTGGTAGCTGAAACCGATGAGTATGTTTTAATTCTGCACCTCAAGATTATAATGAGTTCTTCTTCATAATGTGTTTTAAAGGAAATGCTTATTTCTGAGCTTGATCCTAGTTAACTTGGAGGGTGACTGACAATCCTTTGCACTTCAAACACGTGAAAGCCAGAAGTGTGAGACTGAGCTAGACTGTGGAAGTGTTCGTGATTTTTATTGATGCTGTCTCACAAAAGAGCTCTAATTAGTAGTAATAAAGAGAAGTGTCTGGAAAGTGATACAGTCTTTATGAGTGGGTGTTGATAAGAATCCTTTCTATTGAGAGTGGCATTGATGTCAGTCTTGGTTGCACGAAAACAGGGTTTTTGTAGTTCCTATGCATTTCTAGTCCCATTCCAAGTGTATTTTGTCTTGGGAGGATGAATGTCATCTGTTTAGCCTTTAAAGCTGAAAACAGCTTGGTAGAAATAGCTACAGGAGGTAATGCCAGCACAGTGTTTAACAGTGCTTTGTGTTGCAAACCTCTCCCTTGCTGCTCCTCTGTTCTTGTCTCTGAACTTCACTTTCTCAGCATAGTAGTAACGTAAGCATTGAATTCTTGCTTAGGCTGCAGTAGGGTGTGTTAGCTGATCTAATTAAATATGGGATCCTGAGAGCAGGCCAGAATTGAAGCTAAAGTCCTTAGCACTTGATAAGTAGAAGAAAACAAGCTTCCCAAGGCTTCATGTAACCGTTAGTGTCCTTCTAGGACAGTTCTCTGTAATGCTGGGACTCTGGTACTTACTTTTAATTACATGGATTCACACAATTGTGGGAGTTGGAAGGGACCTCCAGGGATCATTGAGTCCAACCCCCTGCCAAAGCAGGTTCCCTAGGACAGGTTGTGCAGGTTGGTGTCCAGATGGGTCTTGAATATCTCCAGAGAAGGAAACTCCACACCCCCTGGGCAGCCTGTCCCAGGGCTCTGTCACCCTCACTGTGAAGAAGTTCTTCCACGTATTGGTGCAGAACTTCCTATGCTCCAACTTGCAGCCATTGCCCCTTGTCCTGTCCTCACAGACCACTGAGAAGAGGCTGGCCATTTCCCTCTGTCTCCCACACTTCAGATATTTATAAATATTAATCAGATCCCCTCTTAGACTTATAACCTATTTCTCTTCTTCTGGGTTTTCTCTCTGTGCTGCTTAAAAATTCTTTGGTATCTCTGTGATTTTTGTGTATCCAATGGAGCTGATGACCCCTTCTTTGTGTGCAGCCTTGAGATTTTGTGGTCTTACCTGGGAGCTCTGGTGAGGGCTGTGCCTGCTTCAACTTTCCCCTGCTTACAGCTCACCCCACTTCCTCAGTTTCAAGAACCTGACGCCACTGTGACGTGGAGGCACTGGTTGCCAATGGGGATGGGGCTTCTGCTGCTCCTGCCTTTGGCTTCTGCTGGCAGCCTTTGGGCTGGTTGTCAGCTCTGATGTTAAGTTTGTGGCAAGATGAGCCCTGATCTTCCTTGCTTCTGCTTCTGGTGATCTGTGGAGATGCCTCACCCACTGCATGGCTTTCAGAAAGCCCTGCCTGCTCACTTTCAGACTTGTTGCTGGCCTTTTGAGGAGTGGTGAACTTGGCAGAATTTGTCAAGACATTCAGGATTTGTTTTTGTGATTGTGTATTGTATTTCTTTTTATTAGCAAAAATCAGATTAGGATAGCTGTCACATTTGTTTGATGTGCTGGAGGGAAACAGCTGAAACACTCAATGCCTGAAATTCTTATCTTCACCTGAGTCTTGCTTAAAGAGTATATTGTGTTCATAATGCTAATTTAGAAATGCTGCAGTTCACATCATTTGCTTGTTAGAATAGACAAGGAGTCTGTATTTAAAATGCTCAACTGGTTATATCTACCTCAGGATCCATTCCATGTTATTAAAATGTTAAGGCAATCTTTTACCAAGCTGATTTTACCAGTTGCTAAAGCCCCAAGCACTTCTCAAAAGGCAGGTGAGCCATTCATGTCCACACATGTATTTATGACCTGGAAGAATGGGGTTGGAGCAGATGGAAATGCAGATGTGTTGCAAATCTGTGTGAGGGCTAATAAGTGGTTAGGGTTGGGGAAACAAGTTTGGATAACTTGAGCAGAAGCTTCATGATGGCTGATGATTAGGAAACCTGAACCCAGTTCCTTAACCAGGTCAGCAAGGGCTGTACTCCCTTCTTCACCCCCCCGGCTCCTCTGTGAGCAGCTGTCAAGAGCACTGTGCCTCCCTTGCTTCTCAGAGCATCTCTGTGTTGAATGGGCAAGCTGTAACACTTGCTGGGGTGGGGGTGACAAATGTGGGAGTTGGTTCTGGCATCCTTACAAGGGTACTTGCATTAATACTGGGATATTCATTTAGAGTTCAAATTAAGCTAAATTGAAGAAGCAAGAACTTTTTGAATAGCTTATAAATATCAAATAATTTGTGCTTTCCACAGAATGGATGTCTGCAGGAGTTAATGACTGTTACAAATGTCTATCATTCACTAAATGCAAAGGGCATTTTTCAACTTCACCTTCTCTAATGTAATTATGTAGTAGCAAGTTAATTAAAATTGCCTACAACATTAACATCCTGCTCTGCCACACACATTCTGTCCCTGGAGAGAAGATGAAAAACAAACTGCATGTGGCTGACCTAATCACACCACTTAATGCAGCAGCAGCAAGTGCCAGCTGCTGCTGGTAGGCTGTTATCCTAGGCAGGTTCTTGGGCTGTATTCATCGTACCATGAAAATCAGGGCATGTGTGCAAGGCCCCTTGTTTACTTCAGGATGTTGCCTTGACTTGTACTCTCATCACCTGCCAGTGCCCATGAATTCTGGTAGGGGATTGCTGCCTGCTGGTAGTGCTACCACTTCAAATTTTGTACTGGGTGTCTGATGCTGAAATGGGAGGGCAGGGCAGGCTGGAGCAAGGCAGGAGAAATGCTGTTTCTTCACATGTGTGAAGCTGGCACTCTTACAGTTGACAGACTGCTTTGAAGCAGGAATGTAAGTGTCTGGGGGAAGAGTTTTTGCTAAGGATAAGCATTTTTTCTTTTTCCTTCCAGGTATAAATTCCTGAGTTTTCAATGAGGCTGGAAGTCTTTAAAATTTTGAGTAATGTTTAGGCAGACAGATCAGTTTCCTGAAGAGCCAAGGGTGTGCTGGGAAGTTGGTTTCATTAGTTGCAGTGGAAATGTAACAGAAAATAGGAGATATTTTGGGCACAACTGCAGGATGCTGTATTAAGGAGCTGGTTTCTGACTTCCTTTGTGGCAATAGTCGTATTGTTTAAACTGTTTTTCCTCTTTAAACTGCGTGTTCCTCTTTTTCTCTGAGGCCTAGTTTGGAGCAGTTGGCTCTGATTTTGCAAGACTTCAGCAAGGTCACAGCTGCAGCTGATGTCAGCAGAAGCTGTGATTTGAATGTGTGAAGAAAATAAAAACTGGGCCACAACTAACTCAGAGCTGGAGAGGTTGGAAATTCCTGGTGCCTCAGTTCCCTGTATAGACACGACTCCTTCGTAAATGTCGATGACAAGCACAAGAGGACCGTAAGGAAACTCTTTATTAGCACATGAGTGACCAGTGAGTAATGCCTGATGCTCATTGCACAATGAAAGGGAGCAGTTTTGAATAATGCCTTCTCTGAGAATCACTGTCTGCTTAAAGCACTGAACGAGAAAGTGGTCCTGCCCTTTTGATGTCTTGTCATAATCATGGGCGGTTAACTCCTGTGCTTTGTCAATTAAAACTTTAAACTTTCTGAGGATCTTATGCCTCAATTTTAATGTAGGAATATTTTTTTCTTTAATCTCTCTATAGCCAAGAATTATAGAATAATTTGGGTTGGGAGGGACTTCTGGGAAATCTCCACTCCAGCTCCTGCTCAAAGCAGAACCAGCTTCCAAGTTAGAAGAGTCCATTTGAGGCTGCTGGTTGAGTTTTGGGTGTCTCCAAGGTTGGAGGAGGTGCCACAGCTTCTCTGGCCTTCTGGCCCAGGGCTTACCCCCTGCTATCACTGTGAAGAATCCTTCTCATGTTAAACAAGGACATTTCTTTGGTATGACTTGACACCATTGTTACTTGACCTTCTGCCGTACATCTCCGAAAAGAGTCTGTCCCCATCTTCTCCATGTGTAGGGGAGACAGTGATGAGATCCCCATTAAGCCTTCCCTGCTTCTGAAGGAGGCTGAACAGACCCAGGTCCCTCAGCCTTTTCTTGTCTGGCATACCATACCTAGCTTGCACTGATCTGTGGCCTAGTCCATCCCAGGCAAAAGGCTTTGCATTGCTTTTGTCCAAGTTCAGGTGGTCTTGTTCAGCCCAGCAAGGCAGCCCACCCTACTGCATCCTGTCTGCTCCCCGAGGTTTGATCTCACCTAAGAGGCTGCAGAGTGTGTGTCTGATCCATCACCCAGCTCGGAGGCATTTAGTGGTATTGGCCCCTGAGGTTCACTGCTTGTAACTGTTTGCTAATTACTGTAAGTTGTTTCTTGACTCTGGTGGACCACACAGGTTTTTTGCATGTGTTCTACTCCAGGTTTATGGTCTTTCTGCATATTTAAGTGTGTTCTTGCTTGTTTAGGAGGTAGTAATGGTTGTTATCCCCTGTATTTAATCTGTAATGGCTAAAAAATGCTAAAAAATAATTAATAAGACAATATATTACCTGGAGTGGCTGATCAGTGTATTTACCTCCCATTTAATAGCCAGTGTTTTATTGCTGAAAAGTCCAGGATGGCAATGTGTAATATTCAATGTAATCTTTTTAAAGTAATAATCACAAATACAGCTTAAAACTTGAAGGAAGTATCTTTCTATTTCTGATAAGATAAGGGCTACTAGACCAAAAGCAGACCAAATGTGCCTTGGCATGAAACGTGTAGTAAGCTAAACCATGTTGGACTGTGCTTAGAGTAACTACGTACAGCAGAGGTTTCTGTGAATAGTGCTTACCAGGGTCTACTGCTTTCTGAGGTGGTGTGGGTAACACAAAGTCCAAAATTGCCAAGATGCTTATCTGTCAGGGCATCTGCTTGACTTTTCTTATGTCACTACTGGTTTTTGAGCAGAAACTAGACTTCAGAGAAGTTTTGTGTTCTGATGACAATAATATGTGAAACTGTGCATTACAGTGTGCAAAGGTAGCTACTGATGGGAGAAATGGTAATAAAGCTGCTGGTAACAGTCATTCTCCAGGAGTGTTAAGTGCAGAGTTCAGACCTTTTAAGGTGCCTACTTTTTGTGTGTGCCAGCTCTGAAATGTTGTTGGCTAAATCTACTGATTTTTTTTTTCCATTGACAGCTTGGGCAGGAGCTATTGCTGCAGAACAATCTGCAGGGCTTCCTACTGACTCTTGGGTCCAGCTTCAGTTGTGTTACACATTTGCAGATCCACAAGTAAATTGTATGTGAGTGTAATAGTTCTTGCTGACTTGATGTGTTTATGTACATGCAAGAGAGATTGCTTCGCTGAAACTTGCTGCCATTTGTGTTCCAGGCAGGCAGCTGTGTTTTGAGAGCTAAAGAGCTCTCTAAATGACAAAGTAGCTAAATAATTAGCTGTACAGGGGTCCAGTGAGAACAGTGGTTTGCTACTTACTAATTAAATATTATCTGTTGCCTTTTTTTCTGTTAGTGCCCTGCAAAATGGTACAATACGGTTTGATTTGTGTATAGTTGACCTGTGGCATTAATGCACAAAAGAGGAGACTTTAATGCAAGTCTAATTAGAATGGTTTTAAAAAACTCTGTAGGCTTGATTTACCATCCCCCTTAAACTCCTATCAATTCTAGTTCTTAGGTGCAAAAGCAGCTGCTGTGTTTGATAGCTGGGGAGGCTGAGTGGTGAAAGAGCCCCTCATCCTGGGATAGGAGGCCTTGGCTGCATCATGCTGGGCTCAGACAGCTGATGGTTCATTTTTGGCTCTGCTGCATCCTTCGTGGCAAGTGTGCACTTCTCCAATGCATACCTGTGCTCTCATGGGTTTGCAGGAGTACACAGTAAGAGGTGTTCTTATATCTGATGAGGATGTGTGTTGCTAGCACGCTAAACAGTGTTCTGAAGCATCTGCAGGGTCTACTGTCAATGTTCTTGTCGTACTGTTGGAGCTTTTTTCCCTTGCATTTGTCAAACACATGAGCTGAAGAGCGGGAGCTTTGCAGGTGACTGTCGGGCACTGCTAGAGAATTGCATGGCAAGGCCAGCTGCTTCTTCTGAAAGTCATTTGAAAAGCAGAGCTCATCGATTGATGTCGATACTCTGAAAGTAACATTGAGGCTTATGCCTTGAGTCGGCGTACTGGGGAACCCACACTTGTACTAGCAAACTGGGATTGGAATGAGCTTAATGTGGTGGTAGTTTCTTGGAAGCAAGTGTTTTTTGTAGTTGCAGAAGGCAAGCCCAAAGTTGGGTTGGTTTTCTCCTCTCCCCTGCCCTTCCCCTCCATGTAACAAAAAAGTGAATCATTTCATTGTAGTGGTTTGTGAGGTTCAAAGCAAGCTGCTGCAGGTGGTGAGCCCATGGGCTGATGGAGATGAACAAGCTAGTTTGGAAAAAGCAGTAACCATTTTCACCCAAGCAGTCAAAACCACTCATTGGTCTGTGCTGTTACCTTTTCCTTTTCCTTATGCTTTGCTGGCTTTTACTCTGAAGACCACCTCTCTCACTAGGGTTTTGCATCTTGCTGTCAGCTTGATACAAAGGAGCTTCTTGACTTGGCTAGGCCCTGAAGACACTGTTGTAACGGTGTGGTGGTGGTGGCAGCTATGGAGGCTGGATTCCCATTCAGGAGCCTTCCCTGACATCTGCATGGGCTCTGAGCTCCTCATCGTCCTTCCTGCTGAAAACAGTCCTTCCAGATGTGCTCAGCTACCACTTCAAGCCAGGCCTTACACAAGTCCACAGGGGAGCCTTTGACTGCTGTGTTTGCTCTTCAAACAGCTGTTGGGTCTTAGGAGACCTGGCTGCTCAAAGCATCACACACAGTGCTGTTTGGGTCTCAGTAAAACTAAAAATGATCAGAAGGGCAACAATTTTGTGCTATTGCTGGTGGTGGTTTGTTTCTGTGGGTTTTTTGAAGAGAGCCCTACCATGAGGGTATGGGCAATGCACGGGGAGGCTTTCTGCATCTGTGCTTCTTCATGGAGAAAATGTTGGCCCAGTGCTTGGCAGGTGTGAGCTGGGTGTCTTGGCTGAAGCTCCTGAAACACTCTGGAACAGCTGTTCCTCAGCATCTGCATTCAAGACTCGGATGCTGCACGTAAACAGGATACAGGGGGAATTTGGCCTGACTACCATGCTCTTATTCCTCCCTCAGGCTGGGAGACCAGCCTGCAGCATACTGACAGCTGCTGCAACTTAAAAGGCATACTAGAAAAGGATAAATAAAACTAGGAAAAGAAATAAATCTAGAAAATGATAAATAAAGCTAGAAAAGGGTAAGTGAAGTAACAGTGATCCTTTATGAATGTTTTGTTCCTATTATGCTTTACAGGCACTTAGATATGTAGAAATCTGGCTTGTGGCAACTGTCTTTGAAGGTAAGGAGGGATAGTTCTCTGAAAAAGTATGAACCAGTTTGTAATCTTTCATAGCTTTCAGTCATTTGCTTACAGGGACAGTTTCAGACCATCTCATAATATTTATAAACTGAAGTGTGATAAACGGACAGCTGAGTTCAGTGGCGTTCAGCCTAAAGATTGTTTTTATTTTGCAGGCTGGGGTGGTGGTGTTGGGAAATGGGCTGGAGTTCAGATGTTGTACTGCAAGTTCCTGCCTAATGTTTTCCTTAAACTCTTTGTGCGTGTGTGTGTCCCCTCCTTTAACAGGACATGTGAATTTCTACAGAAATGAGGACTCTGGGGGTGGTTGATTCATTGTTCCTGAGCTGTTGCTGTTCCTTTGGCAAACTGAGACTGCCATGAGCGTTTTGAGTAGCAACAGCAGCATCTTGGCAGTGAAAAGATATGCATACCCATAGGTGCATGTACGTACACGTAGGCAGCAGCGTGAGTGCAGAGGTATTATTAAAGTTGGGAAGGAGCCCAGTGCAGTCAGGCCTTGCTGTTCATGTTGAGCTAAGTTGCTCAGTGTTTTGTGTCAAAATCACTTCTGAAATTTTTTCTAGAAGTAAGAAACCCCAGTGTGGGGAATCGTGGAGGCTTCTGAAGTACATGGGGGACTTTGAAACGGGTTTTACTGTTGTTTCTTTAGAAATGATGCTGGTAAGGGCTTTAAGGAAGACCTTACATGTATTTTTTTGTGCTGTGGTTACCTGAGCACAGCCAGTACCTGAAGCTCTAACTCCTGTTCTCACAGTCTGCCATCTTAAAAGCCTTCTGAAGTGCTCTGAAAAGCTCTGCTGTTAACACCATACTAACAAAATATTACTGGGAGGTTGTGGGGCTGGATTTTTTTCTTTTCCCCCAGTGTTAACTGCCTTACAGCACTGCTTTAACAACAACAAATATTGTAGTTTAACTCTTGGTGTGGGGGCACTAATCTTGAAATAGAAGAAATGATCTAGCTGTAATTCCATGACCTTGTTGTTCATAAATAATGGAGTGTTTTTCTGTGATCATAGGGGAGTGCTAGTGCTACCAGGAGCAGCTTAGGAAGTTATTTGTAGTTCTGCAACGGGTTTGTGTACAGTTGTAACATTTACCTCTTGTAAATTCCAATTTGCAGAATAGATTTAAATATCTTTCTTTTTTTTTTTTAGTGTATAAAGTTGATGCTTAAAAATAAGTTAGTTTAATGCTAGCCCACACAGTGTGGGAATTTGTGCTGGGAGACCATGCCTAGTGCCTGTAGGCTCTGTGCTTTTACTCTTTTATTTGTTTGCCTCTAGACCCTTACACTCCAAAGGTCTATGTTTTAAATATCAACTGAGTTTTTCATATCTTTCAGGCAAGCTAATCCTGGTGCTTGGCACCCAGGCACTTGCATGGGTGCTAAAAGTTGGCCCAGCCTTCGTCAGGGTGAAAGCTAAATATAGTGTTTTGGGTTTGTCTACTTCTATTGCAGATGCATGAGCTGAAGAAGGAAAATAATCAGTGCTGTCCAAGAAGTGGCTCTTTTAGTAGGGACCTGTGTTCATGCTCCATCCCTTTGGATGTTGTCTCTTCTACCATTTTCTGGTGTCCCAGAAAGCAAGCCACAGCTCAGTCTCTCATCCTGACAGTCTGTATGTTATATTCTGCTCCAGTTGCAGTGGTCAGTCTGTACAAATTCCCCTGTCAGCTGACTGTTGTGTGCCTGGGGATCCACACCAGCCACCACTGCTGCTTGTTGGGCTCTTCTGCACTGAGGTTTGGCCATCAGTGTTCTTTGTATGTTTCTGTGATCTTGGGCATGGGAGAGACCTGCTAAACGTGCTTCTGAGCTTTACCTTGTACATTGTGTTACAGCTCTTCTGTGTGAGAGATGGGGTTTGGGGACCCCCTGCGTGCCAAACTAGGGATTCTGACACACAACTGGTCAGTGGGAATAACACCAGGTGCTTGTGCTTGTGTTCACTTGCTGCCATGTGCTCCACACATATAGATTGTATAGATTGACAGTGTCCACAGTGCTGGAGGTGACTGACTGGCTTGCTTGTCCTCAGGCACTTCCTCAGACTTCTCCTGGGGGCTGTTTTTCCAAGTTCTTCAGTTAAACCATCAAATTTTGGGGCTGTTGAGGCTAGAGATACGAATTATTGGAGTGGAGGTATTTGGAGAAGTTTGAGTCTAGTCAAAGTGAAAATCCAAGTGGAGAGAAATGCGGATGAAGGCAAAATGCAGGCAAGTGCTTATTCAATGTGGGAGCTCATCATTGAAGGGGCTGTACTCCCTTCTACAGTGACTCTTTCCTTTTTCTAAAGACTGGCAATACCAGCTATCTCATCTGTCACACTCAAAACAAAGCTGTCAAATTATTTTAATCAAAGACTGACTAATTAATCCCTGTCAAATGAATGGACTGCCAAGGCTGTGTGTATAGTCCTGCTGTAGTTATTACTGTCTGACAGTAGTTTTCTGGTATTTCTTGGGCTCTGCTAAATGTAACCGTGACTTAGGCACAGTAGTTAATGGAGGAGCACAGCAGCCCTGGCCTAAGCGTGCAGGGCTCTGCATGGTGTCTAACTGAAAAGCGAGGGTGAAGCCTACACTCACTAAAACTGAAAAACAATTAGCTGTGACTAGCCACAATTTTCAGATGATTATAAACCAAGCTCATGCATTTTTATTGCTGTGCAAACTCATTTTCAGCTAAATTAAGACAGCAAGTCTAAGCTGTACTTTCCTCGTATGCCAGTAATAACAGATGAGAGGCGTCTGCAGAGGATGAGTTTCCTTGTGTTTCCTTTAGCATTTTTCTACATTTACAGAATAAGATATCCTGAATACCCTCTGCTCTCCTTGGTTTTATTTTTATCTGTAGTACCACGTAATTAGCTGTTAGAAATTAAATTCCTAGACAGCCTTGCTGGCTGCTTTCCATTGCAGGGTGTTACTGCAATACTGATTGCTGTGCTAATAGCTAGAACACGTAGTTTTTGGTTTTAAATGTAAAATTTAAAATCAGTGACTTGGTTTTTCTTCAAAAATGTGTATTCTTGCTTCTCTTTGAGTAGTATTACTGAATGGCTGTGATATGGCATTGATTCATGTGGCACCGATTTACTCTGAGGTCATCTTCATCAGTGGCCTCATCGATAACTTCCTTGAGGATGAAATTTATTTATATTTATTGAATTGCAGGGTGTCTGGCTGGTCTGATGATACTGACACTGTTTATAATGAAGTGTAGACAGCAGCTTCAGGTGGTATTTGAAATTCACCCCAATACTTGACCTATGTTTGCAACCAAAATCCTCTGGTGATGCCTTAGCTTCGGTAGTCCTATTTTTCCTCCCCTTTCTACTTCTGCTGATACTGGGGGACTTAGACCTCTTATCAGACAAGACAGACTGCTGCACCAGTGGACTCTGAATACTTCTAATTTGATCTTCAACATACTATGACCTGCAGAAATGCTTATTTAAGATCTAAATGAGGTGGTTTAAATATCAGCTTCATTTAAAAAGTGGCCAGTATCTGATATTTAGGTCATTGTTCTAATTCATCATTGAAATTTTTTCTCGTGCTGGACCTGAATTGTCTATCAAGAGCATGTTCTTCAATGGAAGATTGTGCCCTACTGTAAGAGGTGAAGGCAGTGAGATGGCATTTCCTGTATTATGGGAATATACAGTATCTAAGTCTTTAAACTGTGGTTTTAAGATTATTAGTTTGTAGCTGTAAGGCTTATAAGCCTTATCTAGGACTAGATATAAGCCTTATCTAGGACTATTGATTTTCAGAAATGGCAGTGTGTTTTGCCTAAAATCTGTGCTGTGTGCTCTCAATAGGGTTTTGGTTTTGGTGGAGGTTGCAAATTGAGGCTTCAAAAGAGAAACTACCTGATTTTCCTGCCAGACCAGAGAAGGAGATGTTTTGGCTCTTGTTTTACATTTTGGAATATCTTGGTGTGACCTGTGCCCACGTGTTGTATTCTGTAGAGCATCTGTTCAAGGGCACGACTGTTCATGTAGTTGGGAAGGATTCTGGACATTAAAGGTAAATAAAACCACATTGCTGTAGGAGTACCTAGGGACTGTTTTTAGTGATTAAGTTTCTTTTAATAAGTTAGTGAAAGTTAATTTTGTTCAGAAGTCCAAAAAAACATAGATTGCTTAAAAGAGGGAGCAGGAAACAGAAGAAATGTGGATACTAAGTCATTAATTACCTGAAACAAATGTGTCCAGAAGTGCCCAATGAATAAAACTCAAGTATTGGTGAAACTAATTATGCCTTGAAATTATTTGGAGTCCAGTAAGTCTGGTTAAACTGTCTGATGGAATTATTTTAGAAATGAGGCTGGAAAAACCTATTGTGCTGGTGTGGTTTTTAAATGGTAGTGCCATTCTAAAAATGAAGGTGAAAATTCGTTTTCTGAGAGCAGATAATGATCAAAAGCTGGAGAGAGCTAAAATCTGTATTGTCTGATTGCTTATCTTTTTTTTTTTATAGTGATCACATGGAAAATATTTATGGCTACTTAATGAAATACACCAATCTTGTCACTGGCTGGCAATACAGGTAAGTCTTTGGTGCTGCTTTTTAATAATATTGGTCTCTGCAGCATCTAAACAAATGCATTTCACAGTTTTTAATGGTACTTGGATTTCCCTTTCTCTACTAGGCAAACTTTATGGAAGAGTCTTATGCTTTTTACAGTATAGATTAAGTTAACATGTAGACCAATAGTATTTATATTAAGGCATGAATAGGAAAAAAAATGCATAGGAAGTATGAAGCAATTAACTCCTTTGGTAGCTTATATGCATATATAAAAAAAAGTACAGCATTATTTTTTTCTTTTTTCCATGAAAAATACTGGGGTTTTTTTTCTGCTGGGTCTTCAGCTTTATGACAAATCATGCTATTGTATTAAAAAAGTATAATATTTTATGATAATTAATAAGACTTCTCTACTGAAAATTCAATTTCAAATGAGCTTTTCCCTTTGGTCCCCTGGGATGTCTGTCTCCCCTGGAATAACTTGCCTTTTCTTGACAGGTGAAACTGGTCAGGCTTCCTGCTTGAGGCTGTTTCTAGAGCAGTGAAGTGCAACCAAATTAAAATTTGAATCCTTGGCAATGCCACACTGGCAAAAATCCTGTGCTACCAGTGGCATGCAGTGACTTGTGTCCATACACTTATCCTTGAACTCTAATAATAGAAGAGCACAATGTCCACTTGTTTTTTAACTTGGAATGGCTTCAGTTTCCGTGTTTTGTATCTGGAGCATAATTTGTGTAGTTTAAGGATATATTAAGCCTTAGAGATTTGGAATATTATTTTGATTTCCAAAATCCTGCAGTAGCACTCGCTGGTTGTGCAGTCCCTGGGCTCTGAGGAAGAAAAGATAAAGAATCTTTGTGCAGTCTTGTTGGGGACATAATTTATATTTTTGAGGGTTGTACTGACTCAGGTCTTTTAAGTCCCAACCCCATCTGTGCCAACTTATAATATACCACCTCCCTCCCCTCCCAAAAAAGAAAGGGTGTGTGTGATGTTATTTAGTGTCTTTACTTTGTTGTCATTGCAGATTTTTTGTTTTAAACAATGATGCTGGCCTCCTGGAGTACTTTGTCAATGAGCAGTCCAGACATCTGAAGCCCAGGGGTACCCTGCAGCTAGCTGGAGCTGTAATTTCACCCAGCGATGAAGACTCTCACACCTTTACAGTCAATGCTGCCAGCGGGGAGCAGTATAAACTAAGAGGTAGGACGTGGATTCTTGGGCAGGGGATTCTTCCACTAGAGGACACTCCTGGCTCTCACCTGTGGCTGCTCTGCTTGGGCTTGTCTGTGTGGCCAAAACAGGAGAATGTGCTTGGCAGAGTTCTATGTGAAACTTCCATCCTGCTCTTCAGTTGGAAACTGTCCTTGTGTGTGGACAGCTCCACACTCTTTGGGTTTGACTTTCAGAAGGCCATGATGTGTAGAATGGAGTTCAGTCTTCATGTATAACATCCATAGAGAACTTTGAATCAGTATAATTTAACTCACTATAGGTAGCAGTCATGTTGATGCTTACAAATACGTTATTCCTGATCAGTTTGTTAGCTGCCCTGTGGTCATAGGAGCCCATTCTCTGATTTTTAGGCTATGGAAATCTGGGCTAATATCTTTTAGTATTTCTTTCCTTGAAGACTTGCTGCCATTCCCTAATTCAGGCAAATCTGTCATGTTAGATTAAAATATGTGAGAGAAGAGTTGCTACTTGTTGAAATTATTTCTTGTGTTACAAAATCTAAAAAAGGAAAAAAGTACATGCCATTTATGTTGAACTTGTTTTAGTGTTATACCTAACTACAGGTCATCTGAACAAGGTTTGGATTGAAAAAAAAACAACTTTGTGCTGTTAGTCTGGTTTGAAGAATTAAGCAGTCTTCTTTGCCCACACTTTGAAACATCTTCAGTTACTTAATCCTTTTGGTTTGCTTTTATTAGCTTCTGATGCCAAAGAACGGCAACACTGGGTTAGCAGGCTACAGATATGCACACAGCATCACACGGAAGCTATTGGAAAGGTATTGTATGACTGATACTTTTGTGGGCAAAAATAACTTAGTCTGGTGGTAGAAGTAGTTGCAAATACACTTATCCTGTTATCTAAGGCAAATACTACAAAAGGGTGTGTGGATGGACTTGAAACTTGTGTCAAGAAGCATTTTTCTGAGTGATAGGTGACTTGTAATAGAAATATGCTTTCAGAATGAATTCAAGTGAAGTTTTTTTGCTTCTGGAGAGCTGAGTGTGCTTCCCTGAGCAGGCACTGTTGTTAGAACAAGACTCAGAACTGAAAGATCAGAGTATTAGCCCAGTATTTTCCAGTGGTTCTGGACTCTTCTTTTTTTTTTTTTTTTTTGTTTTTTTTGCTGGGGGGGAGCTTTACTTTTTTATAACCTTTTAAAATTTTTTTTAAAAAACCACAAAACAACCCAACTGCCCACAATTAAATTTAGATTGAATTGCTGTATTTGAGAAGCAAGTCCTCAGTACTCTATCTGATGGCTATTGCTTTCGTTTGCTGACCACGTAGGCATTGTGAATATAGTGTATTTTACAGAACCTCCTGATTACCATGACACCTATTCTGATACTGGAATAAAGCCTGGCTTTTAAGACCTACATCTTGTAGCTGGCTTTGTTGTAAGAGAGACATTCAATGACTAGTTTGAAATTAAATCCCATTCTTCTAAGTGTGGACTCTGTCCTTGTAGGATCTCTTAGGAGTCAGTTTCTAGTACTGCTGCAGATCAAGGACTAATTTTCAAGTTGGAGAAAGGATATGTATATTGACCCATCTCATTTCACAGATTGTTTATAATTAGACTATAAAACAGGGCAACTGTCAGCAGATAGTGCAAAATCTTTATTTCACTACCAGTACATTATTAGGGATTTAACACTTGTCCTTATTCTAGAAAGAATAAAGTTTTGTCTGCTCTGCTGTATATTTCAAATGAGAATATTTTCTGGCTATTAGGAGTTAATTGTAAATGTTTCTCAATATGCTTATTTATTCACTAGAACAACCCTCCTCTGAAATCTCGCAGCTTCTCTCTTGCATCCCAAGGAAGTGCCAACTCTCCTGGTGTGCAGAGACGACCCAGTCAAAATGCAGTTTCCTTTTTCAGTGTTGGACATCACAGATTGCCCACTGGGAAAAGAGTACCTATGATGCAGCCAGATCACCTTGTAGATGTCAGAGAGGTTTGTATGCCTTCAGTTGTCTTGTACATCACATACTATGATACTGTTTATCATACTTTGTTTTCTTCCCATGTCAAGCTATAGCAAAATTGACTAAACTGTACTTTTCTCTCCTGTGACTAAGAACATGATCGATGTTTTGAGTACTAATACCACTTTCTGGTATTGTAATTCATGTGGACAAATTGTTGAGGGGTGGATGTGACTGAGGAGAGAGCAAAATAAAACAAGCAATTCAGAAGCAAGCTCTTTTCACTACACATTCAGGTATAGTGTATGTTGGGGGGAAAAAAAACCACGAACAAACGAGAACTGACATCCTTTCCATCTTGACTGACAGAATGCATTGACCACTGTTTGATTTAACTTGTGATTATTTACAGGGTAGGTCATGCAAATCTAAAGATAATACCAAGCCAAAACTTTTTTTCTGAATTGCAAAGTTAGGAATAGCATTGATGTTTGATGACTGGTTTAGTGTTCACAGTGTAGTTAGTGTACTGTGATACACTTCTTAGTAAAACTAAGTTTAAAGAAGAGCTTTTCAATTTAGTAAATAAGGATCTAGGAAGTGTGAGTAGTTATAACAGACAAACCATGACAGAGGAATGCTCTGTATTGTGAGCGTCATTAACCTTAAAATATGTGGGTGAGCGTTGTTTTGAGTTCATCGGTGGGAAGCTGTAAATAGGTATTGAAAATACTTTCCCTGGTATGGTATGCTGTCATCAGCATTGTTGCTTGATTTAAATCAAGTGCTATGGCATAATTATTCAGTATAATTATTTAGACTAAATAATTATAAAGAGACAGTCACCTTTAGAATCTCTCTGTCCACAGCAGTCTGCTCTTGCAAAAGATCAACTGCTCCCATCCTGTTTGTATCCTCTCATAGCTGTAAACTTTCCCATTGTGCTGATGCAAAGACATGTGAAGTCTTGCCAGGTACCCAGAAAAACTTCAGCTAGCATTCCTGTGGCTTCTGTTTTTAATGAGCTGCTTCATCTGCTTTATTTTCTGAAAGGGAAGTTTGTCTTGTAAGTTAATTCAAAATGGAATCTTTACAGGTAGTTGCTTTTCAGTTTGATTCATCAAGTTACCTTAATCGTAATAAACTTCTTACTAGAGTGGTACAATTACAACATATAGTAAACTTTTAAATAGTATTTGCCCTTTCCTACCTATTGCATGAAAACAGTAGCAATGCAGAACATGGCATTAATATTTACAGAATTTGTGCTAATAGGTCTCTTAGCAGTTTCTCTTTCTTTTATCTGTTGTATTTTGGTGTTTGAGAAGCCACCTTTAAGTGAGGTAAGGCTTCAGAAATGGCTGCTTAACTGTTTGGCATTCACAGTTTGAGGGAGGAAAGGTGAGAGCGTGTGAGCTGAAGGACTGAAGTAGTGGCTTGCATCCTCTAGTTGGGATTCTCACTGGATGGGAAGTTAGTTTGCTTACCTCTTTTGAGGCTGAAATGCTTGTTAGATGCAATCCTGAGCTTAGGGTTCTTTTTAGATATAGTTAAAATACTTAAAGGGTCGGTGCACGCCTGTTAGACTAGAGCATGATACAGCTTGAGTACTTATAAATTCAGTTTGAGAAGCTGTGAGGAGAACAGCTTCTTCAAAGCATCTGCTTCACAGTGACCCTTTTAGATTTTCCCATGAATTGCACTACAGTTGGGACCTCTGTCAGTCCCTTTCCCTTCCACTTCCCTTGTTCTTGGCCAAATACATGTCATGCTGCTGACTTGGATACCTTGTGAAACAGGAGATCTAAGAGGGTCTTTATGCTGACTTGCACTAAACGCAGGTGCCTGTGTTTGCAAAGGGAGAACTGCAGCCTGTGTACATCTGATGGATTTTGTGTTTTTAATTGCAATGCTGTTCCTCCCTGGCACAATTTTTTTTTTGTTGCTTTGTTATTTAAACTGAGTATATAAGGAAGAAAAACTTATGACCGTTTGAAGTGTGCCCTTCTAAAAGGGGGATGTGCCTATTTGAGCTTCAGTGCTGTGTAGTGTGACTTCTTCTGCTGTCTGGCCTGATCCTGGAACGAGGTGCTTGGGTGCTACTACATAGTAAATTCCTAAAAGCAAAGATCACCAGAAGGACTGTGGTGATTTGACAACTAATTATCTGTCTGGTTTTGGGTTTTGTGGTTTTGTTTTGTTTTGTTTATTCAGAAGAGTTTTTCAAAGTATTGGAAAAAAAGCCTTGCACATGAATGTGTGTTAATAACTGGAAGAAAATCATACATGCTCTCTCTGATAGCAGCTGCTGTGTCTGTGTAGCCAAGGCTATATAACTTAAGTGTTTAAATAGCTTTCTGCCCTGGTGCTGATGCTGACTGCACAGTTAATTCCACTTCCAAAGAGTCACTGCTCTGTAAATTCACCCCATAGCATGCTATGTAGCCAAGCCCTAAAATGTTCCAAGTAACACATACCACAAACTTGGGTGACTACATATTGCTTAAGTATTTAGTGCATAAGATCTTAAAAGCAGTTCCTGGAAGGGATTGTAGGCAAAGGTACTGAAAAATGTTAATAAGATACTGCTAGGATTGGTGAATTAAAAAATGTAGTAGTGCCATAAGAATTAAAAATGTGAATGCATCTCAGATTCTTTAAAGAAATTCTTCTGCTGCTCTGCTAAATCAGTCCTTTTACTCAACCACTGGGACACAGAAGGCTCGCAGAGGAATGCTGTCCAGTTACACTGATGCTTTGTATCCCCTCAGAAAAGGAACTAGCATGTATAGATTCACCCCTATGATTCAAAATCAAGCAATATTTTGCTTCAGTGAGTACAAAGAGGGAAGCTTGTAGGTTTTTGGAAGACCACCATGTGCTGCTGTTTTTTTAACCCCCTCTGCAAAATAAGCAGTGAGATAGTGATTAGAAGTGTCATGGCAGTGTAGACAATAAATGAGAAACCTGTATGGCTTGAGCCAAACTGAGTGATACAGGTGTTTCCCTCTAAACTACTGGATCCATTCTTGTAGGGAGTGAAAAGCTCTTGATACCCACAGTAACTCATAGATCCTCTTCCAGGCTGTGCAGAGCACAGAGTGTAAATACTCCTCACACAGTGTGTATGGGGATCTTCCCACCGTCAGCCAGACATGAAAGTATTTGATATTTACTGCAGCAAGTATCAGGTTCAAATTCCTTTTTGCTTTTTATTTTTTAAGTCACTTTGATATTCTTTTGCTTGTTAATAAAGTGCTGTGTATTACTGTGGGAATTTCATCATGCATCATGACTCATTAGTAGCTGCATCCAGAGGGGAAAAAAAAGTACAGTTAACTTTACATACATCCCCTACCCTGTGGTTTTGTTCTTGTCATGAAACCATTTGGGACTGTCTGTGTGCACAGCTAAACACATCTCTTGCAACACGCTTCCATCACCTGATAGATGACTGTTTTGTTTGGCAGATGATGTCTCAGGCTGAGGGCCAGCAGAGAGACTTGATCAGGAGCATAGAATGCCTTCCTGTCTCCGGTCACCTTACATCCTTGGATCAAGACCTATTAATGCTCAAAGCAACTTCCATGGCAACCATGAACTGCTTAAATGACTGTTTCCATATTCTCCAGTTACAACATGCTTCTCAACAAAAAGGATCCCTACCAGCAGGTGGGTATAGATGCTCACAAACAGCAGAACTCTGTAATAAGTATGAATCCTTTCCTTGCAAAAACCCTTGTTCAGCTAAATCCAGTCTCACATGGGCAGAGGAAACTGCCAGCTGCCTGGTTTCTTGGGAGTTTTTCTGGAGTCTGACTTGCTGGTGTTGGGTAGAAGTCTGTGTGTATTGGATATTTTTTCTTATTCTTTTTTCTGTTGAGAAGTTTGTGGCAGCAGCTGCATAACTGTAACATCTTAACTGTCACGGAGCATCTCACAACAAAATTAAGTATGTACGGTACCATACAGGAAGGCTGCCTTTGGGATGTAACTGGCTGCTTAGGAACAGGAAAAGTAGAGAGGGAATTTTATGGGGTTGCAGGTTCTAGGATATGTGGTGTCCAATGTGATGCTTTTCTGACTTTTTTTTTTACACTAAATACCTATTATAAGCATTTACATGTGTAGCTTCTGTTTCTAGTTAAGCTTTAAAGTGCAAAGCTCTATATTTGCATAGATTGTTATTAATACTGTTTATATATCAGTATTCTTCTTTTCAGTTCCCATCCTAGTCTAACACATGCACTAAGTGTCACATTCCATTCTGAGGCCAGAACAGGCTTGTAAGCAAATGCAAGTTGTGTAAAGGTTGTATCACTTTCAGCAATACTTTTTTCTTCATGTGTTTACTTTGTGGCTTTTTGTGAGCAAAAAGCTTGAGGATTCTCAAATGCTTCTCTTACACAACAGATACAGTAGATATAGTAAGTATGTAACAAAGTACACTCATACCTTGTCTTTGTACCTTATCTTTCCCATATTCCTATCATATTTGTGGTACTTACTTTGCCAACACACTATTTCAGAGCTGTAATTAATTCGTTTGCCTTCAAATAAGAAAATGTTGTATAAAAGTGTTAGAACTATATTAATTTAGTTTATGATTCTTAAATCACCACAGGCATTAAAAGAGAATATGTGAATAGGATTAATTAACCTTTTTGCTCCATGTCAGTGCAAAATTTCATTTTAAAACTCAGTGTCACTGCCTCTATATCTTTGCCTGAACTCCAGGGTTACTCACACTAAAAGAATTCTTCCTATTGTCTGTGAATTTTTTTTAACTATTGATGCATAACTGTGGGAGGTGCATGTCAGAAGTCTTTTTGTTTTGACATTTTCACATGTCACAGAATATCCTGAGTTGGGAGAGACCCATAAAGATCAATGAGTCCAACTCCTGAGTCCACACAGGGCCAGCCAAGTCAGAGCAGGGCACTGAGCGCATCGTCTAGACGCTTCTTGGACTCAGCCAAGCTCAGTGCAGTGACCGGTTCCCTGGGGAGCCTGTTCAGTGCCCGACCACCCTCTCAGTAAAGAGCCTCTTCCTAACATCCAACCTGAACCTCCCCTGTCTCAGCTTCATCCTGTTTACGTGTGCTGCTAAGGTGAATTGTTGCCCCGTTTGTTTTTTAATCTGGGGTAATAAGAAGGGCCCAATGAGCACCACCATAATAACTTAGGAAGATGATAGGGTTTTTCCTTTTGCTGAGTGGTGGTGTTGTGTTTTTAACTGTGTGGGGAAAGCTCAGTTCATCTGACTGCTTATTCAGTTGGTTTCTGCCTGTTAACGGTCAGACCTAAACATGCTGCTTGAAGGTGTCTGTATTTTGAAGTTGTCTGATGATATCCTAGAGACATGGGTGGAGAGCAGATTGGATGATGTATTACTGGGGCCAGAGCTTAAACCAGCCCATTAAAAGAATGCATGCACCTTTCTGCAGCCTTCCACTCTTGCGCTGATGTGGTCTTTCCAGAGATACCATAACACGTTTGCTCCTTTCAAGGACTGGAGAACTTTTTAAAAATCAATTTAGCTTAGATTTCTAATCCTGACTTGGGAGTGATACTTTGCCTTCTGGTTCAATTGGTGGAGCCTTTTTGGTAGGCTTCAGAAGTTCATGTAGAAAGGGAAAGGGTTATGGCTTAATTCATATGCTGTGGGAGACATTTCTCTAAGCGTAGGAAAATATAAAATGATGTAGGAGAAAATCTTGAATACAGACTGTTGTATCTCATAAGATGCATAGAAGCACCACTTAATCTTCCTAGGGTCATAAAGGCAGGTCAGGGTACTTCAGCTAAATATGAGTGAGGTGCAGCAAGAAGTGAGGTTGAAGAGGAGACTTGTCTAGCAGGACATAAATTTAAACATGAAGTGGAAAAACAGTATTTTTGGGTTAAAGTGGTACTTGACAAAGATTTGCCAGTCTTGAAGAAAAATACTGGAAGTGAAGGCTGTTGTAGCAGAGGGGAAATGCTGACAGCTGTTTAAAAAAAAAAAAAAGGTAGGGAGGGGTGGAGTGTGTGAAGACTTTTAGGGGAGGACATCCCAAATAAACATAATAGAACTACCAAGAAGCCTATCCAGAACCATTGGAAGACCATATTCAAGTCTGCTCTCAACTAAAGAGAAGTATTATAGTGCTGTCCTGTCCACTCCCAAAGATTAAAGCACAACTGGTAGCTCAAATCACTTAAAACCTCGGAGACTTTAACAACAGTTAAACAAAATTTACTTACTGCTTCAGAAGTAGCTGATATGGAGAACAAAAGGGAGGGTACTTATTAAATTCAATCCAATATAAATGCAGGGAGTGCGGATTAAGTGCAACCTAGAGCATGCAGATAGAGATTACTGTATGGAGAGTCACAGCTCAGAAAGCAGGTACCATGCAGAGGTTTTAAAGATGAGTAAAATCCCTTCAAAAGGAAAGTGTGACAGGGATATTCTGAGCATCTTAATTTGTTGTAGTCTTTGAAATCGTGTTTAGATAGCTTAAACTGCTGAGGGATTCTTGTTTCTTTCTGTGTAATGGGTCCGTGAGTAATAGACTTGATGAAAATGAACTGTCTTGCTACAGAAAAAGTTGTCTTCTCCTGTTAGTAAAGCTGGACTTTTTCCTGCTCCAGTGTTTTCCTGGTGGGAATGCAGCTGTTGATCTGAATTAAGCTTATTCTGCCTGATGCGGTTGAGGATGTGACCTAGTTCCAGGTAACAGAGGTCTGGAAATAAAGGATTGTGTATCGTATAGGAAGAGACCACGGGCACCTCAGTGTAGGTTCTTAAGTACAGGAAACTACTGTGTGGTGGTAGAAATTCAGGTTTCTCAATTCCTGTGTTTGCAACCCAGCCAAGATGGTTTGTCAGTTTGTGTATTCTTCAGCAAAAACTGATTGGACTTGCCCGTACTTTCATTAGCCTTTGAAAAAGAATGGAACATTTGTATTATTAATGAGGAACTTGATCTGTTCTGATAAATTAGCTGGGAGTAACTAGAGATGCTGGAATCATCAAGTGGGTAATAGCTTTCCAAGCCCTGCAGCTTTTTTTTTAACAACTATTACTTATTCAACAGTGTGTGCTTGCTGCCTTTGCAGCTGAGAACAAGCAAGTACCTTCCCCAGAGAAAACACTGGCCACAAAACTTTCTGCTTTACCTCTTCTTAGTCTAGAACTGAGCTGGCTTTGAGAAGCTCAGAGATGGTGGGCTTTGGGGGTTTTTTGGTATCAATTAAAGAAAATTGTAAGGGTTGCTTAACACTTCCATGATACTGGGTTCTTCCTGTAGTGTCTGATTACGCCTTTCATGACACCAACTAGTTTCTTCAGTCCAAGTTGCATGTATTACAGCTCACCAATCGCAGTGTTTGTGCTAATGATCGCTGAAGGTGGTGTCTCATTGCACCACCTTTGTTTAGTGGCTGCTGAAGGGATTGGCTGCAGGAGGAATTGGCTGCTTTCAGCTTATTCCTTTAAAAATAGCTCTTTTTGTGAAAACTGCTGTTTACTGACCTGCCAGAGGATGAGCAAGTTTCAGCGCAAACTTTCTTTTGCTTCAGGAACGACGATCAGTTGGTTGGAACCAAAGATATCTCTGGCAAACCACTTCAAAAATGGAGCAGCTCAGAATTTCCCAGCAGAGAGAAACAAGCCAGCATCTGTCAGAGAAGAGCAGTCCATTGTGGAGCCCTGCCAGCTAGCAAGGGTAAGGTGATGTGAACACCCCGTTTCTGTGGGGAATTATTTTGAGGAATATCTGTAAATATTTCAGTCATTAAGTGGAAATGATTTAATGACAATTCTTCTCATGCTTTTTGTTTAGCTGTGTGTGAGGGAGCGTGACTGTGGTTGCAGGAAATTAAACTTTCTACCTTTTTAAAATAAATTTTGTGGCTTTCTGTAACTAGCTGTCAAATGGAGGGAGCCAATTGGAATTTGTAGTGCAAGGTGCTGTTGTAGTAGCCCCTTGCATTTTGGTTTAAAAGAAGTGGAAATTGAAGTTCAAAAAGCTGAGCTGGAATTCATGATGCTCTCAAAATGGGCCCAAGAGGCACCTCTGAAGTAGATGAGACATAGAATTGCTGGTGTCCAGCTATTAAATATCCCTGTCTTTCTTTCCTAGCTCTTACTGTGTCTGTTTATCTTAATCTGAGCAACTCTAGTTGCTTCACTTCAGGATGGCTTAATGTGCTTGAAACACAGCTACAGTCTGTATCATTATAACTGTCAAAATTGAAGTGCAAAATACTAAAGTAAAACCCAGCAGAGATTATGATGAAGAACATGTTTTCCTAACTAAGCTGGAAAATCATAATTACTCTCTTTGTACTGGTTGGTTGTACACATTTTTTTTCACAATGATACAGTCTCATCTAAAGATAACGTGCTGCTGTATGTCTCTGTGCTGTCTTACAGTAAAATTGAAACACTTTTTTCAGTTGCTATAGTTCATAGATTTTTTTTTTTAACAGATCAGAGCAGTTACTACTAAGGCAAAAAGAAACAAGCCAGGAGCTTTCAAAGAAATCCCTTAATTACTACTTCCTCCTAATAATTGACTGACTTGCAGTTCAAGTGCTTAATGTGCATCTCTTCTCTTTATTTGGGATATAACTAGGCTTGTCACTCCCCTTAGATTTTCAGCTCCCTTATTCATGATAGCAGAACAGTGTAGTGTTCTTGGAAAGGAGTCACCTGTGTGATACTGCAGTTTGTGTGTGTATGTGGTGTGTCTTCCATAAAACCACTCCAAATGACTCCTCCTTTTTCCTTTACTGTTACATGTTGGCACTAGCAGCACCATTGATGGTGCTTGTGAAGACTAGCCTGTAGATACGTTAGTTGCTTGTGGTAGGGTAGTGTGACAGTGAGCAAGTGACTAGGAACTGCCATTTGCTATAGCCTTTGGTGTAATGATGGCAACACAGGAAAGTCTGAGTTGTGTGGAGGTGGAAGTGTGTCACTGAGTTGGTTGGAATTTCTGCTAGCTTTTGGTTTACTGTTTTTGTATGTGTTTTACATGGTTGCTGTTCTGTCAGCTCACAATACTTACAGGAAAACAGGTCATATTTATTTTTAAGCTTTTTTTTTGCCTCCTGACCCATGTGAGACATGGTGAGAAATCTTAGCCTGAACCCTCTGCACTGAGTTACCTTAATGTTCCTTTAAAATCTTCAGCTGATGTTTATCTTGGGGTAGATTCCACTGCATAATGCTCTGTAGGGGTTTACAGATACTCTTTTTTTTTCATACATGGACAGTTTACTGCAACGTGAAGTCCTTTTAGAGTGTGGTCTGACCAGTCACATCTTTGAGCTGATCTTTATGGGTCTTATCCCAGGAAACCGAAGAAATAAATCCAGATGAGGAGCTGGAGGATATCTGTGATGATAAAGAGGATGATCTAGGAGCAGTGGAAGAACAGCGCAGTGTCATCTTGCATCTCTTGTCTCAACTGAAACTTGGCATGGACTTAACCAGAGTAAGTACAGTCGAAGTGAGGCGCTCCTGTATTGAACAATACCGAGGTTAATGTGAAATTGTGGCCTACAGCAACTTCAGGTCCCAAGATCCAATGCTGCAGTTTGAGACATGTTTTAAGTGAAAACGTGCTGAGGGAGTGGATTTTTAATTCAGTTGACAATGTCTTTTCTATTATGTTCTCTTTGTGTTTTCTACTATGTTTCGTTGGCTTTTCTATACTCGCTTGTTTTCTTTCCTGTGTTTGCACCTTACTCTTTCCCTCTTTCTGTGCTGTTTTCTACAGCCTTATCCTATTTATTTGTCTTTCTGCTTTCCTTCCATGATCTTTTTCCTCAGTTGATAATGCTTTTAGATGCAACTTGTGTAACCCTATGCCTGTATTCATGCTGATTCTGAGAAGTTTTCTTTCGGTTCACATCATCTGTTCTCATCTGTTTGCTTACAGCTATAGCAGGCAGGAAAAAAATTAAACTGGAGTTGTGGGTTTGACACTTCAGTGCAGATCTCAAAAGCTGGTAGCTTTGAAAAATAAATGTTTAGCTGGTGCTAGATGACTTGGGCAGCAAATCTGGGAGGACTGGGCTGCTACCAGCTTCTGTTCGATTACATTTTTTAAAAGACATCTTACAATAAGCTCTAGACCCTTTTAAAGGGGGAAAAAGGGATTTTGCAATGGTGTGGAATGAGAAAGCACTCCCTTCCTTGGAATTATGGATTATAATTAATTTTTTCCAAGCTATGTTTTTTTTGATTGCTAGATACTCAACCACTAGAAGCACTTCTATTGTGGAGCTTACATTTCACAATTTAGGGCAGGGGAAAGGTGGTATGAAGAGGCCCTGCTGCCTGTGGGCCAAACTTAAACCCCTGTGGCTTAATCAGGAACTCATGAAGTCATCATTTCACTTATCAAATCCAGTCTTCAATATGTCCTTTAATTGGTACAAATTGTCAAGTCTGTCTCCCACTTGTGACCTCTGGCTGCGTGTGTGCAATTGTCTTTAGGTCAGAGCAGGCAGAGCATTGAAATGTGCCAAGCCTGACTTCAAAGCAGGTAACAAAGTTGTTAGAACGGCACTTAACTGAGATGTCAGGATACTGGAGTGAAAAGCACCATAAATATTCCTGGTTGGTGTTGCAACATGGCAATTGTATTCAGCTGAACTTGTCTGCCTATTAGATCAGTCTTAGATCTGTGCTCTGCCTCTCTTGAATGCAGCTGGTGTACATGGGCTGTCTTGATCTCAGGGTTGAGACACTGTGTTGCTCTTCGTGACAGCTAGTTCCATGAGGTTAGTTACCACTACAGGGAAGGAAAAGACTACTGATAACCTTGGCCTCTTGCTCTGCAGTACTGTTCTTGGCCCAGCAAAGGACAGGGCTGCTGTGGAGGTAACTGGGAAAGTATAAGGTCCTCTGCTCAGAAGTACAGGATCAACATGTATGTTATTTTTCACGGACATTTGTGCTAGTTGCTGTGGTGAGAGAAACTCTGCAGGCTCTTGAACACTGGCATCAGTTTCCTGCTTTTCTCTTAACCTCTGCTCTGAACCTTCCTTGTTGAGTTTGAGCTCCTTCTTCCTTATTTTCCCCTTCACAGACATGTGGGACACATTATCTCTTTGTGGTTGTCGTTCCTTTTTGAGAGGTGCTCAGTCCCTTGCAACCTCTTTAGTCCTATGAGTACTTATTGGACTTTTTTCTTCTTATCTAGGACCTCTGATCACTGTGGTTTGTTCACATCTTAGAAGAGGGACGAGAAAGTTCTACCTGAAAATGTGGTGTTGAGAACAGGACAGAGTCTTTCATCTGATAACTTCCCTTGTAAAAAAACACCCATCTCTCTGTTTCACTTACTAGATCTTCCTGGGGTTTTCTTTTTATTCCAGGTGGTTCTTCCCACTTTCATTCTAGAGAAGCGATCCTTGCTGGAGATGTACGCCGACTTCATGTCCCATCCAGATCTCTTCATTGCCATCACCAACGGCACCACCCCCGAGGAGAGGATGATCCGCTTCGTTGAGTACTATCTCACTTCCTTCCACGAAGGCCGCAAGGGAGCCATTGCAAAGAAACCCTACAACCCCATCATCGGGGAGACATTTCACTGCTCCTGGAGGATGCCCAAGAGCGACGTAGCCACCGATGCTGGCAGCAACTTCTCTGCTCAGTCCCCTTCAGAGCAAGTAACTGTGTCTAAAGATTTGGAAGGGCAAACAGGGCTGGACTACTATACAGTAAAATTTGTAGCCGAGCAAGTATCCCACCATCCTCCTGTCTCAGGGTTTTATGCTGAATGTGTAGAGAGAAAGATGTGTGTCAATGCCCACGTCTGGACAAAAAGTAAATTCTTAGGGATGTCAATAGGAGTGACAATGGTTGGTGAGGGTAAGTGTAACTTCTGGCATTTGTTAATTAACCTATTAACATACTAGTTTGAGAGGAAATGATGTTATATGCCTCTGGCAGGACTAAAGGTGAATGCTGGTCAGTAGTTTTCTTTCTATGACTTTTCAGAAACTTAGTTTGCAGAGATGTTGGCTGCTATTGTGTATCTTCAGATTTTTTCATACACTTCCCCCCGCCCTTAACCTTTATCTGCTAGCCTTAACACACAGTCATTCAGTGATTTCTTACTTTATTTTTACTCTTTACAAAGTACAGAAGATATTGTAAGTCCTCTTTCAAAGAGCAAATTTCCAGATGTGGAAAAAAGTCAGATTGCTTTATGCTTTGCCAAAAATCAGGATTACTTTTAGAAATAACATTTTTACTTTTAAACCAAAGAGCAGTTACCTTAACATGAACTGATATGATGAATGTTTCTAAAGCATCAGACAAATTGATTTGCATTGAACATGTATTAAATAAAAGGGGTTGTTGCATTTGCATATATATTGCACTTATGTATCTTACTGTGCAAGTTTTAGTTTTCTTTAGTTGGAGAAATCGGATCCTGTAGGGATGGAGAGGGTTAACTGTCCTTAAACAGTCTCTTCCCTTTAGTGCTAGTCTTACTGCAAGAGATGAAGCAACATCCCCTGTTCTGTGTCCCCTGTGTGTTTTGCTCAGCTTCTGGGCATTCCCAGCACTTGCACATAAACTGTATGTGACAGGGGAATGAGCATGGCAGGACATGTGGAGGGTACACCTTGATGCTTTGGCCAGACCACATAGTTGCTGGAGTTAGTGTCTTCTTTAGGACAGGTCTCAACATGTCACAAGCATGAAAACTACGAGAACTTCTGAGAAGTAGCATCAGATGAACAGTGCTCATGCTAGAGGCATGGGTTGATGTCAGCACCAGTCAGTGGTCATGCCATGCTCTTGTGGTGATGGCAAGAAGTGGATCTTGTGTTTGTGTGTTTCGATGGGTGTTCTTTTTTCTTTTTTTAAATAGGAACCAAACCAACCCACACACTGTAAAACCCAAAGAAAAAGTCTAGTTTTTGAGATGAATGCCATTCATTGCAAAAGCTACTGTCAGAATAGAGCTGAGTTTCTCTTGGCAGAGAGGTGCAGTAAGGAGGATTCTCTGCTACCTGCCCTCAAATAGGGTAGGGTATATTACAGAGAGGGAAAACAGGGCAAGGAGAATTGCCTGCCTTAGGATGTGCAGTTCAGGACATTCGTTATAAGTCTTGTGCTGCCGTGCTTCAGAACCATCAATAAGAGAGTGAGCACCCCTCTTACATACTACTGAAAATTATGTTGCACAGCACAGTATTGTACTTTATGGAGCAGTATTGTTAAGATGAATGTCTCTTCCCAAAAGAAACATAAATGCATGCTCCTCAGGTTTGTACTTTCAGGAAAACATTTATATCTAGAATCTGAAATAAATGTCAGTTTTCCAACATCTCTTTTTCCTGTGAGAGGCAATGAGGGAAAATAGATGTAGTATTAGATACCTGCTTCAATACCTCGGTCTTTTCTGTGATGCTGATTTAGGGATTCTTGTTTCTTCACACAGGTCTCTTAAGCCTCTTGGAACATGGGGAGGAGTACACGTTCTCTCTGCCCTGTGCGTACGCTCGGTCGATTTTAACTGTTCCTTGGGTAGAACTGGGAGGAAAAGTCAACATTAACTGTGTGAAGACTGGCTATTCTGCAAGTATTAATTTTCACACCAAGCCCTTCTATGGTGGCAAATTGCATCGGTGAGAACACTTCCCCCCACCCTGTCTTTTCCATGTAATCCTCTCTATAGGACTGTAGTAGCTGTGTAACTCTCCTGCTCTCTGTGCTGAGTAATATCTGTGTGATAATCTGAGAAAATGTAGTTTTTCCTTTCCATAGACACTTGAAGGTATTACTGTGCTCTTAAATATCATAGCTAAACAAGTGCATCTCATGATCCTCAAGGGAAAATCAGGCTGCCTTTAAAGACAGTAAGGAAATTCCATGTTTGAGTCTGTGTTCAGACCACTGGGAAAATGAAGCTCCTGGCTTTTATTCCTGGCTGCCACAGATTCTCACATCTCTCTTAGAAATTGGTTCAATTTGCTCTTTCTTTGAAGTGAGGTTGATTTCACTGTCTTAAAGGGTTGCATGATGCTTGCAATGCACATTGTCATTGCACTGCAGGGATCACTAGTAAATAGTCTGTTATTTATTGGTTGGTTTTTAGGTTTCTGTATAACAAACAAAACTGTCAAAATTTAGGGAACTTACAGGAAATATCTAGATGGTTTTTTTTAAAGACAAAAGTAGTAATTTTTGTAGTGGTAAATCTTCACGTGTATGCATATTTAAAAACAGGTAAAAGAAAGAAGATCCATAAGTTTGCTTGGGTTTACTTCTAGTAGATTCTAGGAAGTGTCTGCACACTTGGTGCAAAAGCTTTTGAAATTCACATCAGTATCTTTAGACATTTTGTAGTAAGGCTGATGCAGATTGACCTTGTGCTAATATGGAGACAATCAATTGAGGAAGGAGAAGATTAAGTAGTAATCACACACAAAAAAAATCTGATCCCAGAGCCATTTACTGGACAGTGCTTGCTTAAACCTTCCTTAGATTAAAAGTGTTAGAGGTAATGAAATACTAACAGTCTAGAACATCAGAACTTCTTAAACATGGGTTGCTCTCACAGGTTACAAAAAATCAGCAGTCTTCTCTAAATCCCTTTCCTCAAACAGTAGGGTAAGGCCATATTTAGTGCTTAAAGAAAAACAAAACACCAGAACCTCCATGTCGAAGCACTTTGCCCCCTAAATTCTCATAGACAATCTGAATGTCACTTCTAAGCATAGCCCTCGTGTTCCTGTGGCATCTGCAGAGCTGAAGCTTACACATAGCTCTGTTTTCTTTGTGACAACTTTAAAGTGATGCATTATTATTTTCCCCCATTCCTCTCAGTGTATCTTCCACCTTGCAATAGCTCTTGTTCCACCATAAAAAATGAGCAATGGGATGCAATTTTCCCTCAATGATTAAATTTTGGGAACTGTTCTTTGTCTCTGAAATTAGTCACAGGTGTGGAGGCTCTTTAAAGACAGATCTGTTCCAGGTAATGTAACTATTGAAAACTTGACATGGTGATGATTGGACATTGCCAAAAGAATTTCTTGATGGGGAAGCAGCAGTGTTGTCATGGTTACACAGAGAGCAAGTGAGTTACTATGGCAATATTATAGATTTTATGGTTTTTTTGTTAGTGTGACCCTTGTTGTTAGACCTCAGCTGGATATTGGCTCCTCAGTCCTGTGCCTCTTTAGCTTGATGAAATAAAGGATGATGATGATAAACACCTAGGCATGTATCAATCATGCCAAGCTTACAAAGAAGTGCTAGCAGATTTTTATTGCTAGTGTTAGTTCAGGCAGATACTGTGTCCTGCAGAGCTGGGAATGGCTGTGTGTCACAGAGCAGTGCCACTTGAAGAAATATAGGTCATGATGGGACTTTAATGTAGCACCTCAATACTCCACCTTAGTAGTGAGTGAGGGAACTTGTTATTTCAAACTAAGCAGAGACAGTAGCTTTTATGATTGATATTAAAATACTGAATGTCAGTATTGTGTTGTAACCACCCAGCACTTGGAAAAATTAAGCTCTTAAAAGTTGAGGGGGTGTAACTGCAAAGTCTGAACAGGCTGATCCCTGGCATCCTGTGGATTCAATCTGATCAGAGATTTTGGGAGGAAGACAGGGACTTCACCATTTGTAATAGCTTTGAGATGTGGAAGTCACAGGGGGAAAAAGCAGCATGAAATGAAGGTTACTTGCCTGTTGTCTACTCTTGCAGTTGTTTTCAGAAACTGTTAGTGCTTGTTAACTTCCAACACCCCCCAATAGTTAAATGTAAACGTGCTTTTATTGCTCATGTTGCTCCAGCTCTTGAGATAATGTTAAATTTTTGCAATAGGAAATTGTGCGTGAGCAACACATACTTACCAGTCTGATTTGGTTTTTTTTTTAATAGATCATTCTAATGAAGCTAAATTAGGTTTGAGCTGCTGGACTGGGATGTGGCTCCAGGTGCATGATGTGGCAGAAGCCCTGGCTGCTGCCTCCTGCTTTGAGCCAGCTGCAAACATTCCTAGCCTGCCCTGCGGATTCCCCACATTTACCTGGCATCCAGTATCTCTGTGCTGGAAGGGCAGGCCTGTGATACTGGTTTCATTGCCTGAGACATTAATTTCCATGATGCAAGGCTCAGGAGGATGACAGCCAGATGCAGACATAGCAGGAAGCGACTGCTGCATGTAGAAGGTGGCAAGTGGCACCTGTGTGTCTTGTGCTCCCTTCCTGTAGCACCATGCAGCCAGCATGGGCAAGGTGGGAGCACAGGAGAGCTGCTTTCTCCTCTTGTGTATACAGTCCTTTGAAGGAAGGAAGAGCAAGTAACCCAGTATTAGCTGTGTGTAAATAAGTGTGAAAGGAGAAGTAAGGTGTGCTTTGTGTGAGCGGGAAGAGGAGCTGGAGAGTGATGCATTCTAGAGAGCTTGTCTACAGCTAATTGCATTTTAATTGGGTCTGGAGATAGTGTTCTTTGTGAATCCTGCAGCACCTTAACAAGTGAGAAGGTCTCAGGGCTTGTTTGCATAGTGTGCAGACCTGTTTGTTTCCTTCTAGGAGAAAGTTCTGCTAGAGGGGTAGCAAGTTGCTTTCCTAGCAATTATCAGTAAGCTTCCACTCCTTGCTTCAGGATGGAGTGTCAGGAGGTCTGTGGACAGGTCTTGATTCTGAGAAGAAAAAATATGCATTAGTGTGGTGAATTATAATGATACTTGACCATCTGTGAAATGCTTCAAATGAAATACTGCCATACTAGCAAGGCATTATTAATATCTTGCACTTGGTAGAGGTTCCTGTGGAAGAGTCAGGAAAGAAAAGCCGTTTTCCTGTCTTACCTTACTTTTCTGCCTTTGTGTTTGCTGCTTAAGTGAGCAATATGAGACCACCTACATGTGGAGAACACTGAGATCTACAGGTGTGAGGAAAAAGTGCCAGTAGATAGTGAGAGACATTCTTGGTAGAAGGTTTAATTTTTATATATTAAGTTTGAACTACATATCTGATGTGCTGTTTAAAGTGGAAATTATCAACTGGTTGTTCCACTTGAACCAGCCTGTATTGGCTTTCTTTTTGATATTCTGTTAAAAGGTTTGAAACAAGCTTAAGCTGAAGCCAAAAATAGTTTCCTGAGTAATACCAAGAGAACCAGAGTGATGAGTGAAAAGCACTCTGCTCTTTGAGCTTCTCCATGCAAATGCAATCCAAGTAACAAACATTTTTCAAGACAGTGTGATAACTTTGCAAACTCATTCAGAACTGAGTTGAGTGATTATGCAAGGAGTAGTCTTCAGGTGTCTTCAGACATGGCTTTTTAAAAGCAAATTGCTTTCCTAGAGTCACGGGTGAAGTGAAACAGAACGCAACAAACACGGTGGTGTGCAAAGTGCAAGGGGAGTGGAACAGTGTGCTGGAGTTCACCTACAGCAATGGGGAGACAAAATACGTGGACCTGACAAAGCTGTCTGTGACAAGAAAACGAGTCCGGCCCCTTGAGAAACAAGGACCATTCGAGTCTAGGTAGAGTATGTGTTTGCTATTGCCTGACCCTTTTTGTCCTAAGCAGTCCAGGGAATGCCTTAGGCAGACCTACAAATTTAGGTGCTATTTGTGGGTAGTATTTAGCTGTACTGATCTTAATTTAAAATTTTTTTTTAGAAACAAGTGCATAATAAGTGCAAAAACCCAAGTGCAGTCACATGGCTGTTATTCTTGCCTCTTTTATTCATGGGCATGGTTGTCTTACAAGTTCATGAAGTACCTGCTAGAACAGAGCCTCCTTATTTGTTTTGTTTTATCCATCAACTATGCAGTGGGGCAGCTGCTGACAAGGGAGATCCTCACAAACTCCTTGTCAAATAACACTTCTGTAGCACCTCGAAAGGGGATACAGCCATTAGATTGGCACAGCCAGAACCTTGGTGCCATTCCTATCTGCTCCTGATTGCTGGCATAGCTGTAAGACTCAGCCAGGAGCTCTTCCTCTATCACACTCCAAGCTGGGTTGGTTTGCCACTCACACGTGGAGGGAGTGCTGCTGCTCTGAGAGCGCTATGTGTGGTGAGCCTGTGGCTCCAGCTGGCAGGCTGAGAAAACTCTTCAAAACTGAAGGTAGCCATTTGTTTTGCAGGAGGCTGTGGCAGCATGTAACAGAGTCTCTGCGGGATGGAGACATCGATAAAGCTACGGAGCACAAGCGAGCCCTTGAAGAGCGACAGAGGAATGAAGAGAGGATTCGTGCTGAAACAGAAACACCTTGGTGTACTAAATACTTCCTTAAAGAAGTAAGTTCCTGAGTAGTTAGTTGCTGGGGAAGGCAGAGCTGCAATTGGGAGCAAGTGCACTCACAGGTCCATGTCCTGTCAGAATAGAGGATTTGCCCTTAGATCTTCTACTTTAGTTCCATGGGATCCATAGTAGTAAGGTGATGTAAATGCTCCCAAACATGTAAAGTGTGACTTCACCCTTCACTTCCCAAACACTTTGGCTTTGTGATTGCCTTGCAACAAAACCTTAGCCTGTTTTGTGACTCGGTTTCTTTTAGCCAGCACTTCCTTGGGACACGTGGACAACAGCTCTACATGTGCATGTGTCAGTAGACTGTAACAGTAAATACCCAAAGAAAATAATCAGTAGTACTGATTTTTGCTTATACTGTGTGCATGTGAACCCCCAAGGTGTTACAATTGGCAAGAAGGAACATGAGTTCATTCTCAACTCAGAACATCATTTTGTTCCTGTACATTACATTTTCAATGGAGCTTATTTGTTCAATGGCTTAACCTTTATTTCAGTAATGGTCATAGTACAGTAAGACTTTCAGCAAGGTGAACTGCAGCCTGTCCAGGAAAACTGGGGGCTGCTGGTATGAATTAGGCTTTCTTTGTGATCAGATGATGAGACCCTGGTTGTGTAGAGAGCTTTGCTGTGCCCCTTATAAGAGGGAAAGACTGAACTAAAATTTATGCTGTGGTAGATCAGATTCTCTGGTGAAAGCTCTCTCAGTTAAAGCTGCAGTAATGTAACTCTCCCTTCTTCTCTTTCTTCCCATACCTGTGGTCTAGCAAGGGCATAAACATAGGCTAAAAAGTTGGGGTTTTTTTCTTGGGTTTCTTCCAGTTTTTTAAAGCTCAGGGCTATCTGTTTGCCACAGTAAGGTTTGGAGTGGTTTTTTTGTTCTCTAAAGCTGTGCTAGTATGATTAGCTCAGATTTAGACATTTGTGGTGGTGTATCTACATTTAGAAGAGGTGCAATTCTGCTGCTAATCCAAGATACAGATCCACTCAGAGAATGTTTAAATGTAATCCTGAGCTACTTCATTTCTGGGTAAGCAGTTGGGCTGTGCTAAAGCTGGTAATCCTGGAGAGCTGTGCCTCTGCTGGCTTCTTGTTTGGCTCTTTCAAGCAGTCTGGGCCATGAAGTTGAGAAGGGTGGCTTTCCATCTAGGAAATTCCTAGAGAACACTGTGCCTCTGCAAGAGTCCACTCATGTTCTGAAGCAGTATCACAACCCTGCAGCATTGATCTGTGTCTTTATCTGTGGGAGTTACAGGTGTAGGCTACACCCCTCTGGTTTTCACAGCTATCAGTCTGAGTTGTGTGAAGGGAATTCTCTGGAGCACTGTCTTTACTGTAACCATATTTTCTCTTTAAATCGCAGGGAGATGGCTGGGTCTATCATAAACCCCTCTGGAAAGCAGTCTCTGCTGCACAAACTCAGCAAATGGACACTAACTAGAAAAGCTGCTTTAAGATGAGTTTTCTGGTTTCCCTCTCCTTTTCCTCTGTCTCTCAAAACACAGTAATCCCACCGAGTGTCCCCTTTTTACTTAATTGTGAAAGTTTAAACGAGCATAAAGAAATAAGTATACTAGGGCACTTTAAAGCTATTAAAGGAGTCAAAGTTGTAGAGACAAACTTTCCAGGTACACTCAACCAAGTTGTTTTTTGTATGATCCAAGAGATTTTACCCGAATTGTGTAAGATTCTTCTAAGTAGACCTGATTGCAAAAGCTGCCTAAAGAGAAGAAGGAACTGTTGGATTTTGGAGTGACATTGGGAACCTTTTTTCAGAGTCTTCGTCAAGATCTTTCATAACTGAAACCTGCTCAGTACCCATGTAGACAACAGCAACCAAGAAATTGCTGCTTTTACACCCAATAATTAACTTTTTTGGTGAAAACTGGAGGGCTGTTTAGAAGATGTGACCGAAATCAGTGTTAAGAAACAACTGGATCACGAGGACTTGGTTTTCTTCAGAGAGAATGCATGCATGCATTGGAGGAATATGGGCTATATGTAGAGACTACCTTTCTTTTTTTATGGATTTATAAAAGCAATTAGAATTGTAACCATGGAGAAATTTTTCCTCTGAAACGTTTTAATATACTTGAAATAATTGACTTGAATTGGAAAAGTAATTTGAACACTTTTCAACTCCTAATTTTATTAAATCTCTTTGAGTGACTTTGATTTTTCTCATGTTGTAATGTAATGAGGTTTGGGCTTATTTTTTTTTGTTTCCCCCTCCTCCACCTTCCCTTCCCAAGGACTAAGGCTTTCAAAATGAAAAGAAAACATACAATTTTGTATTTGAATTTCTCTGCCCATCTAATCATCTCAGAGGTGAAGTATCAGTGTTACAAACTGTCCTTTGGATTGTTTTGGTTTTTCTCCTGTGGTGTTATTCAGAACAAAGCAGTGACATGTGACCTGTGAATACATGGACTTGGAGGGTCCTGGGTTTTCATCTTACCATAAAAAACAAAGCTGATTATGCTGAGGACTGGGTATTGATTTAAAACACAATCAAATATCAGGAAACTGTATTCAGGTACAAACATTCTTCTTTTTTTTAATAACTATTTTATTAAAGTCTAAGAATTGCTGGCAATTAAGAATAATACTTATTATGGCTTTCGTTATTGTTGTAACTACAAGCTACCTTAATTTTTCCAACAGTGGTGCCTTAATCTGTTTCTTCTTCTGATGTAGTCTTCCAATCAGTGTATATAAACATTATCTGCCACTTCCCAGCCATGGCAATGGCTGCACCTGATCCAGCATCGTGAGAACTCACCACTGTGTGATCTGGTAAGAGGTTTTCCATGGAGAAGATACAAGTGTAAGAATACATCAGAAGGTTTAAATAACCATGTTAACTTGCAACACAAACTGTAAATTGTGCCTAAAAAAAAGAAAAAAAAAAAAAAGGGGGGTGGGTTTATGCACAACTATTTTGATCCTCTTGTACATTTATTATTTTTTTTGCTGTGAAATGCACTGAGGTCTCAATCCGAGTCATAGTCCATTTGTGAGAAGTGGGGGTGGGGATAATAAAACTACAAAACGATCCATTTGTTCTGTCTGCTTTCCTAGACATCAGGTGACCAGGAAGAGTGGGTTGTTGTTATCTTTTATGCTGGAGATCTGTCTCTCTGGGCTTTCCTTGGCCCTTAAAATGGGATATTTTGGCGCTGTATGCTCAAGCAGTAACTATATTCTCCAACAGAATAATGTTTCAGGCCCTGCTGTCTTGTTTGTGGTATTCTCTACAACCATCCTGTTGTGTTAGTTTTGGATATTCATTGGGCATTTTTATGTTTAACCAGGAATAAAAATAAAAGTGAAAACGGTGGGATTAGTTCCTCCTTGTTTCTGGGTCTACAGCACATCTGTGGTGTGTTCCTTGGCCAATTTGAGGATCTGGGGTAAGGAATTATGGTGACATCTTCCGTTGTACCTGCACCCAGCGGGGGTGGTGGAGGGACAGAAAATAAATTGGTAACACTGTGCACACTTCATAGTTGTTTTAGCTGTGCCACATGGCACACTTGCTTTAAAGAAGCAGCAAGGGCAGTGGTGCAGGCATATGACTCAGTCACTGTGCTCTGTTTAAAATTTGGCTTTGGGAATTTGTCAAGGTTTTGGCTGTAAAACAGACTGGAAAGCTCTCATGTTGACCATAAACCCATTTGTGTTCCTTATATAATATTATTAGTCAAGTTATTTCTCTTCCACCCTCATCTGGTATGCTTGTGGTTTCACACCAAGAAAGCTGTTACTAATTTTGTTGTGTAAAAATAGACCCGGTGCTGAAGAAGTGGTCTCAGAATACATGAAACTCTTTCTTTTAATGTGGGGTTACTGCTAGGAAAGAAAGGAAAAGGGTAAAACCTTCCTTTGCTCAGATGATTGCAAGAACTGCAATGGCTTCCTGATGCAGATTTAGTTATGATGAAAATTTCTAGATCCTTCTAGAAATGAAGGAAACAGGCTTTTAAAAAAGATAATCTAGCCACTGCTTTAACTGTAAGGCATTATGTGATTCTTCTGAGGGTTGTGAGCACCCTGTGGCCGAATGGATGTATTTTTAGCTGACCAGATTTGATTCTCTTGCAAAACTGCTGCTGTTTCCATCTTGTACCTTCTGGAGGGAAGGGCTCTCTGCTGCTCCCTATCTAGATCCTCACTACAACCACAGCATGTTCAGCAGCGACTGTGGTGACATGTAGGATTGATTTCAGCTTAAGTTCCCTTCTGTCTCTCTGGCTTGGTTGGGCTCTGCTGAAGTTGAAAGCAAAACTCTTACTGATCTGGGTGGGTTTGGGCTCTGAGTTACAGAGCTTGGCACTTAGATAAGCGGCTCTCTTCAGAGTTGCTATGTGTGTACCCTGCTGTCATGGCAAAGAGGGTGACAAGTGCCTGTTTCATGCAGGCACTCGGGTGTGCAATCCTTAGGGCTTGATTCGGGGTTTGGATTTCATGGGGTGGAGGAGGAAAGCAGTATGTAAGTCAGAGAGCTCAACATTTTAAGCATGGGGAGGGCAATAGATTGAGCAGATTTTCAGTGTACTTCCAGGTTAAACCGTCACGTTTAGGATTAAGTCTCTGTCTCCCCAGGAGAATTTGGATTTCAGCTGTCAGAATCAGAGCTGCAGCCTTCAATGCCTATGCACAGGCTGATGTCCCTCTGCCCCAGTCCCCCGTGGGAAGGACAGGTTGGGGGTCACTTCTAAAGAACTCAGAAGATGAATTCACCACACTCAACAGTGGTGAATGGTTGTTATCCCAACAACTTGGTGCAAAACTTGATGGGGGAAGTTCTGTGCTGAATATTATGGGAAGGAAAGAGGTGGACAGCCTCGGGGAGTTCAGTGTGTTCCCATAGTTTTATCTCCATGTTGGAAAAGCTGCTCTGTGTTTCTCTTGGTCTGCCTGGGCAGTAGAGCAGTGGTTAATAGAGTAAAGAAATGAGACTGAAGGCAGGTGGGTGGACAGGGTGTGTTTATGGTGATACGCTTCAAGAGAAGGGGATTAGCTGGAAAAAATCATAGGATGACAGGTGGTAGCAGTCAGGTGGGGAATGGAGGAGAATCATAGAATCATTGAGGTTGGAAAAGACCTTTAAGATCAAGTTCAGCTGTAAACCTAATACTGCAAAGTCCAGCACTGAACCGTGCCCTTAAAATGAAAGGTATGGTCACAGTTGCAGGTGGAGGCTTACATGTGGTAGCAGAAGTTAAGGTTTCATTGTTTGATTTGATGCAACCTAATTCATTCCTCTTCCATCTTTCTTTGAAGGGATTAAGGACAATTTCATTCTAGGCTTTTCATCTAGATCTGCTGCTACGGTGCCTTAGCTGTAGAAAGCTCATGGCTGTTACAGTTTTCTCCCTTCCCTTTTTTCTGTAGGTGGGGGTGGATCTATAGCACCACAGACTGGTTGGGTTGGAAGGGACCATCTAGCTCCAAGCCCCTGCCATGGGCAGGGACACCCTCCACTAGCCCAGGCTGCCCAAAGCCCTATCTAGCTTGCCCTGGGACACTGCCAGGGAGGGGGATGTGTGCTGGCAAGTACAGCATTCCTCTCCAGTGCTGTCCCGAAAGGTACACCTCTGGGTGGGTGAGTGTCAGGTGTGGGCTTGCAGGGCTTCTCAGTAGCAGCTGAGGTTTTTGTTTTTTGTTTTTTGCTCCCAAGGGTGGAAGGATTAAGACTGGCACAGTGTGAGGGTTCGGAGCGAGGTCTGGCTTACCTGTCCTTCACCGCCTTTCCATGACATAGGGAGCTGGCTTGGCCTGGTGGTTACAGGAGTAAAGCTCCTGGTTCTGTCTGATCATGTTTCTTCAGGTTGAGTAACACAGCAGAGGGGTGTGATGGACTCGCAGGAACAATCAGCCAACATGTTTGCATTGACACAGTTACTGGGGCACAAATCTGTTGGCTAGAGCTGGCTGGGAACTGATACGGGGAAGAGTTGCCCAGATACCCTGCATGGAGATTTCATAGAGTGAAACAGCCACATCTATGCTGGTGACTGTTTTATTTTTTTCTAGTGAAGAAACTTCATGCACCCACCTGAGCTATCAAGCTCACCCAGGAATTCCCCAGTGGAAAAAGGTGTGTTGGACTTCGGGCAAACTGGGCTTTGGAACACCAGATTATCAGGTATCTTTACACTGTATTAAGGGTCTTCTGGTCAATAAGTAGTTTTCTTGGGTGTAGCCTTTCTTCCACTGATAGTGTGCTACATCTCATGATGGTTTTTCTACTGCAGCAACGTAATTTTCTGTGTGTGTGCTATTAGAAAAGGAAAACTGAAAATTACCTTGATCTCCACAGAGTAAGTGGTTAGAGAAACTCGTGAGGACGATATGGAAGGACTTCAAAAGATAGACATGGGATTCAGGTGCTTATTAATAAAAGATTAACCATTATTATTATTTTAAAAAATAATAAAAGGAATGCTTTGCATCATTATACATTTAAAGTAAGTAAAAAATCAGTTCATATATAATGTTGCGCTTCAACCAAAGTATTGATTCCACAGTTCGCTGCATCTGTGGGAGGAAACAGATCTTATAAATAAGTTATGGACTAGATCTTAGTTCCACTTTGAAAAATGGAGCGAGGTTTTTCCCTGGGAGCTCCCTGCTTCTCCCTTATCCTCTTGTTTCTCACGATGAGGCGTTTTGCCTGCTGTGTCACTGCGTATTCCTGCTCCCCTCACTGTCCTGGTGCTCCCCGCCTGGAGAAGCTGTTTTGCTGGCCTCGTTGTCCATGTTGTTGTTGAGGATGTCGTCACAATCCATCTGTGCCATCAGGTTGAAGCGCTCGGCCACGCAGTGGGCGGTGAGGCGAGCCTCGGGGTCGTGGTCCCAGCACTCCGTGATGGTGTCGCACAGAAAACGCATTCCCTGCGGTCAGAAGGGCTGAAATTAAGAGCTGCAGGCAGGAGGGACAGGAGCAAGAAGCTGATCTAATGTAATCCCAGCGTTTTAACATATTTTTTGACAGCTTCCTGCAGAAATGCTTTTTTTGGCCAAGCTTAAGCACAGGAGGAGACAGCCTCAGTCAGCCACGGCAAGTGCCAACGCTTCTCTGCTACTGGCACTGCCTGTGTTAGAGCAGTGGCCTCTGCTCACCCAGAATCTGGTCCTAAGCATTTTCCATGCTCGCTGGAAATCCTCCCTGGAAGTCAGTTTGTGTTGACTGTGGGATCTAAATAAGGGCTGGAAGGAAATGCCCTCCCCCTCCCTCTTCCCTCCCAGCCTCTTGTCTCAGCCTTGCCCGTTCAGATCAGAGCATCCTCAGATCGGGACAGGTGTGGGTGGTGACCTGGGGGCTTGTGACTGAGCCCAGGGCCCTGGGTTTTGCGCCTGTGCCCTGGCTGTTACACCTGGGAGGAGGGGAAGGGTGTGGGAAGTGTTCAAAGGCAACTTTGAAATTAAATTTCTTAAAAATGTTTTCTGTAAACCATAAAATACTCCCTTGGTTTAGGTGGGTTTGGGTGCTTCTCGCTGTGCTCAGTTCCTCTCAGTTACAATGGTTGTGCCTCCCAGTAATGTATTTTTCCCCCCAATTTGTGCAGTGCTCTGAAGAGTCCCAAAGTTTTAGGCATAGAAACAGCACAGCAATATTCAGCTCATATTCCCCCCGCTTAAGCTAGCAACACAACACCAGAAGCTCTGTTGAACCTTCTTTTGCACGTATCATTCCTATCACATGCTATTGTTTCCTGTATTGTTGTCAACCTGGGTTGTGGCACAGCAAGGAGAAAAAAAACCCTAATTATTCTAAATAAAACTTCGTGTCTTTCAGTGGGTTTCTTGTATTTCTTAATTTGCAATTAAAAGAACCTCAAAGTCTCATTCAGACCAGCACAAGAGGGAATCCTGTGGAGATGTACCGTCACCATCATCTGTCCTCCTGCACCTTGCTCTGAACTCGCTGCTCGCCACTGAGCTTCAGCACACTAAATCTTCAGCAATGGACACAGAGGGAACAGGGTTGTGCAGGAAAACTGACAGATGGTGCATTTCAGCGCCTCTTACGTCACTCATTTATTAGCTTAGTTGAAAGGATTTGAAGATAATTGATTAACATGCAAAAACGAGCTGGCTTAGCTGAGGCTCTTAGAAAAGCCGTTGCGCAAAGGGGACGTGGCACTGTCAGAGGGATTAGTCATTGGGTTTTTTCTGTGCTTATTTTGCCCTGAAATCATGAGATTTATTTGTGGTTTGCCATGTAAGTAGCAACGATGCTCTTTAAATGGTATGACTGGAACATCTTGTTTGGACTTAGTTTGGGTTTATATTTGCTATCAGATTTCCAAAGGACACAGAGTTGCATGAGTCTGTTTTGAGGGGCAATGCTGACTTAAGCTCCCCCTGCTCCTTCCCACCCACACCAGCCCTTCGGCTGTGCCAGGGCAACAGCCCCTTCCACTGCTTCATGAACCAGATCCAGGAATTTACCTGGCAGAAATAACCCCTTTTTTTTTTGGGTTGTGTTTATTTTTAAATGTGGTAGGGTGTGAATCAAGGTAGAAGCACATGTGTAAGGTGTTTGTAAGCTATCCATGAAACTCTGGGGATGAATTTTCTCGAGGGGCTGCTTTGTGCAGCCTTGCAAGCAGCTGCCCTGGAGTCAGTCAGCTCCATCAGGGAAAGGAATGCTCGGGGCTGCTGGAAATCTTCAACTGTCACCAAGAAGGTAGGTCCTCCCTTGACTGAGGGTTTGATGGCTGAAAGGAAGAAGTGGCATCTGGAGCTCCACATTAAACTCATGTTTTCACTGGTGGGAACATCATCAGGCACTCCCAGGTGAGCACTTTGTCATCCTTTCTTGGTGTCACCCAATGCTTCCTTTCACAGGAAGCCCTTGGCCCCAGGGGTGGCACAAACTGGTGGCTTTCAGTTTGCTGTGCCTCTTCTGCCATGAATATCAGGTGGGTTAATACAGTTACTATCTTGCAGGCCATGCTAGACCAGGCCAGCTACAGCAGCAGCATTTCTTGGAGGTGGTCACAGTCCTCCAGCACAGTGCAGGTACAGGCAGGCTCTGTCAAAGTGAGATTTTTGACAACCCAAGCCCCTCTGTTTTCTTTTTTTATCCCCTGTGCTTTCAAAGTTCATCAGAGACCCTGGCAGGTGAATGTCCAAGGTGAATACTCACTGGTTTCAAATACTTAGCAGTGCTGAATGAAGTTCCCATGTTTGCTTTCAGCAAGGAAAAAGGCTGGATGGACTTCAGAGGTGGGACTTGCCAGCTGATCCAGCAGAACCCATGGATTCGTTTCATGCTGGTCACAGCCTTGGTTGGTCAGGTCTGTTGTGAGTCTTTGGACAAATGTGGGTTTTGGGAGGGGTTACTGTAAGGAGCACGTGGTCACCTAAGATCTTGAAATTAGCTCTTCCCTCTTGGGAAGCCTGGCTTTGTGTGGCACCCAGCAGCAGTGTGTTTTATGGGTGGGTGCTGCGAAGTGATGCACTGAACGCTGCGAGGTGCAGTGTACCACCAGGCTCCATGCCTCGCCTTGCTTCTCAGATGAACCGAACTGTTAGGTGGCAGGTGAGGTTCTTCTACAAGTCACTGAGGTTTGTGAAGTGCCAAAAGTCAGACAAGGTTTGAAAAATCACAGAACCATTAAGGCTGGAAGAGACCTTTCAAGATCCTCTAGTCCAGCCATCCTTCTGCCACCTGTGTTACTTACTAAACCGTGTCCCTGAGTACCTCATCCAAATGGCAACTTCACCATCTCCCTGTGCAACCCCTTCCAATGCCTAGTTGCTGCTTCTGAGAAGAAATTTCTCCTAATTCCTAGCCTGAACATCCCGTGGAGCAGCTTGCAGCCATTCCCTCTTGTTCTATCACTACTTATCTGTGAGAAGAGGCTGACCCCCAGCTCACCACAACCTCCTTCCAGGTAGCTGTAGAGAGCAATAAGATCTCCCCTGAACCTCCTCTTCTCCTGACTCAACAGTCCCAGTTTAGTTATGGTCAGCATGTGCCTGTTACCCCTTGTGTCCTCAATGTGTGGAAGAAAGTGCTGGACTCGGGGGCAAGAGGACCCTGTCAGGGCCAGGGGGTGGCTGTGTTTCCAGAGCTGGTGGGTCTGGGTGTGCATGGGGACAGGTTTCACAGCGCACATCTCATCACTGCCAAGGCATTTCTGTCCCGTAGCGTGGTGTTACACTCTGTGTGCTGCAGCACCCTGCTTTGAGACCCTCTGAGCTGAAGGCTGGGGGATGGCTTTCCCTTGACAGGACTGGAGCCTTGCAGGTTCCCTGCTCTCAGCTTCACGCATTTCACAATTGCTTCACTGGAGGGAGATGCTTCCTGTTTTGGCTTTCCTTGCAGAACCCCTTTTTCTCATGTGCCAAGTCACAACCACTCATGTTGGAAGTCATTTTGAGCTTGGAATCTCCACAACTGAGCGGGCAGGAGGCTGGCTGCACCTTCTCCCCTGTCCCTGTGAGATGGCTGAGTGCAAGGGGACCTTGTGTTTCCTCTGTGGTTATGGGAGAAATGGAGGTGGGGGGGGAACCTCAAATGATCTCCTGTTTCATGAGAACAGCTTGCACTGACATGCTTGTTTTCATGTCATTGGTGAGCTAACTGACTGCCATCACTTGGCATTCATAATGCTTCACAGGGAGATTTATTCACCATCAAATTTTGCTGTACCCCTGGCTGGTGGCTTCTGAATACCAGGAAACAGGGTCTCATGGGGCTTACGTGTAGGCAGGGAGCTGCAGAGGGGCTGTATGGGGAGCCAGGGGCTCTGCTGGCTTCTGCCTCAATTGCAGCTGTAGCAATCGTTTAGCTGGGGAAGCGAAGTTGGGACAACACAAACTGCTTTCTCCTGAACCAGCTGCTCCCGGCTTACCTGATGCACCAACCAGCTGCTTGGGATCTCAGGGCGTCCTCTGCCGTGCAGCACGATGTCCCTCATGGTATCCACACAGGGCTGCTCCTGGACTTTTGACCCAAAAGGCAGCTCATAATTCTTTACCTCTGCAAGGAAGCAAGAGCAGCGTTACAGGGTGCCTTTCATGTGTTCCCTGCTTTGCTTTGGTACAGCCCACCGGGGGAGAAAACACCTGTCTTTATCTGACTGCAAAAAGAAATGGGTCTGGAGACAGCTTAGAGCTGGAAGGCAGAAACGTAGTGCTGGGTTTTCGGGTGGAAGTTGCTTTCAGAGACAGGACTGAGGAACCATCTGACCACCTTCCCAAGCCCAGGAGACATGCTGCAAAGGGCTTGGTTTGTCTTTGGATGAGAGATACTTTGAGCAGGTAAAATGTGTTGTGTTGAGGAAAGATGGGAGAGGTGACTGTGGAACCAGCATGCAGATGCTGGGTGCAGGCTACAGGAGAAACAGCCCTTCTGGAAAAGCAACCCTATGTCACGGGAGGCCAAGGAGAAACTCCCTGTTGCAGAGGTGAGAGCCCATCCTAGTTTCTGCCAGCTTCTGCCCAGGAGCAGGAGCAAATTCAGGTGAAAGGTGGCTGGGGAAGGATGGCCTGGGACACTGGCTTGGGTGCAAGGGGTGCACAGGGCACCTGAGCCAAGCAAGAGTCTCCCACTGCAGGGCATAGGGCACACAGTGCAGTTAGGGCAGGTTGGCGCTTCTGGCAGCTCCGTGGGCTTCTGTTGCAAGTAGTTGGGACAGGGAAGGAATCAGAGAGCTAAAACAGCAGGAGAGGGGAGCAGGCAGTGGGGCAGGCAGGGGCTAACACCAGGGCAGTTAGTTAAATGTTTGCTACACGCAATTTTGGGTGCCAGGATGTGGCTCTGGGAAGCTGGGGGGATGTGGCTCTGCTGGAGGCTGCAGTTTGCGAGTCCCTGTTGCAACACAAACTCTTTGGTGTTGTCTGAAAAACCCAGTGCCTGTGGCCAGGGAGGGGGAGGCAGATTCGGCCCTTCCTGCCTGGTTTGCTTTGCGTCACCAGCGCTGCCTCGGATGTGACTTGGCTGGTTTTGAGCAGGGGCTGGGCCAGATGACTGCTGTGGTCCCATCCTGCTCCTCAGCCATGGAGCCAGCCCCCGTGGCACACAGGGCAGGCAGCCATGGGGGAGGATCTGCTGCCAGCCTTTAACAGCCCCGCGGAGACACAAAATACCCTAAATCAGGTCCCATGTCACTGCTGGAGGCATGAGGTAAGCCATGTCCTCACATGGGGAGAAAGAGAGTAAAAAGATGCATGGCAGCCATGGTGTGATGCTCATCTCTTACCTCCTACAACTTCACATCTGGAGGCCATTTCCCACAAAACAAGGGCCATGGAGTAGACATCCATCTGCTTGAAAGACTCCAGGTCTTCCAGGTTCACCCTGGACTCCAGGACCTCCGGGGCCATGTATCTGGCGGTGCCCACCTGCCCGCAAAGAGGAGAGAGGCATTAGCAGGAGTGGGCAAGGACTCAGGCTGTGGGGGGACTGGGGTGGTTTGCAAAGGGTGGGTCATACTTGCCTGCCCACTGTTGGCAAAGTCATCCACTGTTAGGGAAGGGTCAAGGCGTATGGCGATGCCGAAGTCGCAGAGCACACACTCCTGCTCGTTCTTCACCAGGACGTTGGTGCTTTTGATGTCCCGGTGGGCGATGGGGATTTTTGGCCTGCCGCAGGCGGTGTAGTCGCTGTGGAGGTGGGCCACGCCGCTCACCAGGGAGCCCGCCATCTTCTGCAGGTCCATCCAGCTCAGGATGTGGTGGGAGAGGTAGTCCTTGAGGTTGCCGCGGCTGTGGTAGGCGGTGATGAGCCAGTACTCCCGGCGGGGCCCTGTGCCCCGGTCCTCAGCGGTGAGGAACCGCAGGACGCTGTCGTGCTTCAGGCTGGCATCGGTGAAGATCTGGCTCTCGTTCTTCCAGGAGGAGTACTCCTCACAGGGGAAGATCTTCACAGCCACCGTCTCGTATTGCCCCGAGCGGCTGTGGCTCAGCTTGGCCCTCCACACCTCTGCAAACTGCCCCTTGCCCACCATCTCATCCAGCTCTATGGGGAGCAGCTCAGCAGGGTGGCTGCTGGCACAGGTGGGGCTGGCGCAGGACAGGCTCTCATCCATCAGCACGGACAACTTCTCCTCCCGCTCGGCAGACCTCCCCGGCTCCGGCAGTGCCGGGGGCTGCCCTGGCTTCCCGCCCCACGCCTTGGCTCTCTTACGCCGCTTTTGTGTGCGGCAGAGGTAAAATATCACCGTGATCATCACTGCCACCAGCAGCGGGGGCAGGAGGCTGATGGCGGCCACGGGAATGACCTCTTTGCTCTGCAGCATGGAGTAGCCTGCGGGGAGGAAAGCAAAGGTGAGGGTGCGGCTGCTGCGGCCTTCAACAGTGCGTTGGCGAAAAACACGAGGAGCTGTGAATGAAGCGCAGCCATTTGTGGGGCTGGGCTGTGCACAAGGCCTGTCCTGGGGAAGAACCCAGGTAGAGGTAATTATGAAAAGGTAGCTCAGCTCAGCAAATCTGGTCAGGAGTCAGGAGGAGGGATGTGTTCACTGGGCCGGGTGGCACGGCGTGAGAGACCCTACCGCTGCCACCAGAATGGCTCAACTGCCCTTTGGTGCCTCCCAAGCGCTGCTTGTGCCTACAGTGAGGGAAGCCGGGGCACAAAGAGCAGCAATGGGGCTGAGGCAAGGCTCAAGCACAACAAATCTTGGAGTGGAGCTTTGGGGATGGGGCTTTGGTAGACCTCTGTGGTGTGCAGAGAGCTGGGGAGGATGCTGGAGGGAGGGGGTGGGCAGCGTGAAGGACCGTGTATCCCAGGGGGAACACCAGGATGCTTCGCACAATAATTAGCTTAGAGGAACATGGTTTTGGTGTCGTCTGCCAGTGTTGGCATCTCCTTCCTTGCTGTGTTACAAGGCCGAGCCCATCGACTGCACAGGCATGGCTGCTTTTGGTTTATTTCCTTTAATCCCCTGTCAGCTTTCAGATCTTCAGGGTGTGTGTGTGGGGGGGTGGTGGTGGTGGGGGAGCACACAAAAAGTCCTAACCCTCGCACAACATATAATTGTCTGCTCCTTTTGATGTTTGCGATTCCTGGAATAAACATGCTGACTTCAGTAGAGAGATTCAAGTAAAATCTTACTCAGAGCTTTTCCTGCCAAGTATAACAACCCAGGGGAAGAGGGATAAGAATCATTCCATAAGCAAAACCTCTCGCTGCTTGACCTCAGTGTGCACACGCGGATCATAACTCAGGTTCTGGAAAAACAGAGCATTTAGCTATTTTCCTTGGCAAATCTCAAAAAAAATGTTCTGCAGCTAATTTCTGCGAGGCTGTGAAATCGCTTCTAAAATAGGCACCGGGTTCAAACCACAAGATCAACCTAAACTGATATAAATCAATAACTAACTCAGGAATATGTTGATTTTGGAAAGAGCTGGGCCTGGATATCACCTACTGCTTTAATGGGTTTACCCGATGCTTCAGGTCCCATCTTTGAAACTCTGAAGACATTTTAAAAGGGAGTTGCACACAGGAGTCCTGAAGAGGGGAAATTACAACCTCAGCAGATTCCTTCATGAGGATGCCTCTGCCTGATGCAAGCCCTTGGGTACAGAAGGGTTGCAGCAGGGCTTAGACCCCTTCCGCAGGGAGGTGATGTAGCTGCTCCAGCAACAGCTCTGGGTCTGTAAAAACCGTGCCTTGTTGAGCATCACTGCGTGGGTCTTTCTATCCCTGGCAGGGAGAAGTAGACCTGGAGGACCATATCTACCTTTTTACAGACGTAGAGAGGACTCTGCGTGCTCAACCCTGCCAGGTGTCTTCCTAAGGAGTCTACTGGGGTTGTGCTTGCACAGCTTCAGGAAACAATGACTCCATGTGTTCATTAGGGTCATTGCTGAGCTCTGGTGTGGTTCCCTGCAGCCCCCGTGCTAGGGGAAGTGCCACCCTGCCACCCAGACCTGAAAGCAGGGCTTGAGGCTCACTGGGAAATGGGGAAAAAAATCTGCCTGCTTCAGCTGCTGGAGGAATGCTCGGTGCTATCCTGCTGAAGGTGATCTTAAGGTAAGATTTAAAATGCAAACAATCCTCGAAAACAGAAGAAAATCACAGAACTGTAGGAGTTGGAAGGGCCCTCCAGAGATCATTGTGTCCAACCCCCTGCCAAAGCAGGTTCCCTAGGACAGGTTGCACAGGTTGGCATCCAGACAGGTCTTGAATATCTCCAGAGAAGGAGACTCCACACGCCCCTGGGCAGCCTGTCCTAGTGCTCTGTCACCCTCACTGTGAAGAAGTTCTTCCACAGGTTGACATGGAACTTCCTGTGCTCCAACTTGCAGCCATTGCCCCTTGTCCTGTCCCCACAGACCACTGAGAAGAGGCTGGCCATTTCCCCGTGTCCCACACTTCAGATATTTATAAAAATTAATAAGATCCCCTCTCAGTCTTCTTTTCTCAAGGCTGAACAGACCCAGTTCTTTCAACCTTTCCTCCTAGGGGAGATGCTTCTGGCCTTTAATCATCCTCATAGCCTTCCTCTGGACTCTCTCCAGGAGATCCCTGTCTTTTTTTATACCAGGGAGCCTGGAACTGGACACAATACTCCAGGTGGGGCCTGACCCCCTGGTAGAGGGTGTAAACAATGGAATCTATGGTCCCACCAACCAAAATAGGAGGTACCTGTTTAAGGCCTGCACTGCTCTCACTCTGAGTGTCAGCACTTTCCGTGCTGCTTGGCAGGAGGTGCCTGTTTGTGGAAGTTTTTGGGGGTGGCATTTCTAATGAGCCAGTTGTCATTTTTGTGTGAAATCACATATCCCAGCATCGGCTTTGGGATTTGACTATCTCCCCCTAGAAGTATGCATACCTGTTATGTTTGGCTCGGGAAGTAGCCAAGAGCTGCCAAATTTGGCATCGTTTGCCTTCATTAAAAGTGGCTTGTTTGTTCTGAGAATTTGCATTTGATGTGAATTTCCCCCTCCTCACCCCCTTTCCATTTGTCTTTGTGTTATGGGAGATGTTACGCTGCTGACCTGCAGGCTGTGCTTAGGCTCTCTCAGCGTATCAGTGCTCTGTGATTATGGAAAATCGGAGCAGGTCTGCTTTGCTTTTGTTACGGGTCAGATTCTTGATGGGCACTTGGATAAACCTGGTCCATTTGGAGTTAGGGAAGTTTGGACAAGCCCCCAAAAGCTCAGGATCTGGCTGAAAGCGTTTCCAAAGTATACGACCCTCCCAAGGTTCAGAAACGAGCTGCCTCTCAGTTTTCCCCCTGTGGATTTGCAGCTCCTGTTGGATCTCCAGCTATCTGCAGGTCTGCATCTACAGCCACGCCAAGCTGCTCTCACGTACCCATACAACACTGGGGAGGCTCTGGCTGTCCCTGCCCAGGGGAAATGCTGCTGCAGAAATCCCCAGGACAGCAGCAGGGAAGGCACCGCTGCGTGCCGAGTCCTGCGCCCTGGGACCATCACCGTTCTGGGTCACAGCTGTGGCAGATGCCAGCAGTTTCCGTGGGCATGCCAGGGCAGGGTTTGCTCCTGTGTGATTTATTAAAAGCTTTTGGAGCATTGACTCGTGTCGGGTGCCATCAGCTTCTCAGTTCCCCTGTTTATTCCCCTTGTGCTGAAGGGCAGACCCTCACGAAAGATATTTTCCATCATCTTAGTAGATGAGGGACAGGCTGTGGATGTCGTCTGCCTGCACTTCAGTAAAGCCCTTGACACCATTTCCTACAGTATTCCCGTGGAGAAATGGGCTGCTGATGGCTTGGACAGTTGTACTCTTCACTGGATAGAAAACTGTCTGGATGGACAGTTGTGGTGAATGGAGCTAAATCCAGTTGGTGGCCGGTCACAAGTGGTGTTCCCCAGCGCTCAGGACTGGGGCCAGTTCTCTTTAATGTCTTTATCAGTGATCTAGGTGAGGGGATCAAGTGCACCCACAGTCAGTTTGCAGATAACAACTTCAAGTTGGGTTGGAGTGTTGATCTGCTCGAGGCCAGGAAGGCTCTACAAAGGCATCTGGGCAGGCTGCTTTGATGGGTCAAGGTCAACTGTATGAGTGCCTGGTCCTGCACTTGGCTCACAACAGCCTCTGGCAGCACTGCAGGCTTGGGGAAGAGTGGCTGGAAAGCTGCCCATCAGAAAAGGATCTGGGGTGTTGGTCAACAGCAGACTGAATGTGAGCCAGCTGTGTGCCCAACAGCATGCTGGCTGGTGTCAGGAATGGTGTGGCCAGTGGGACCAGGGCAGTGATCGTCCCCAGTACTTGGCACTGGTGAGGCTGCACCTTGCATGCTGTGTTCGCCTTTGGTTCCCTCACTACAAGAAAGACATTGAGGTGCTGGAGTGTGTCCAGAGAAGGGCAACAAAGCTGGTGAAGGATCTGGAGCACAACTCTGATTAAGAGCTGCTGAGGAACCTGGGGTGGTTTAGCCTGGTGAGGACGAGGCTGAAGGGAGACCTTATCACTCTCTACAGCTACCTGAAAGGAGGGTCTAGACAGGTGGGAGTTGGTCTCTTCTCCCAAGTAACAAGTGATAAGACAAGAGGAAATGGCCTTGAGTGGTGCCATAGGATGCTTAGATTGGATATTAGGAAAAATTTCTTCACCCAAAGGGTTGTCAAGCATTGGAGCAGGCTGCCCAGGGAAGTGGTTGAGTCACCATCCCTGGAGGTATTTAAAAGACATGTAGATGTGGTGCTGAGGGACAGGGTTCAGTGGTGGACTTGGAAGTGTGAGGTTAATGTTAGACTTCATGATCTTAAGGGTCCTTTCCAACCAGAATGATTCAGTGTTTCATAAGCAAGGCCGTTCTGGGAAGACTGGTTCAGCCACAGACAAAATACTGGGCCCAGAAACAGGATACAAATTTTCCCTGAATTATATATAAGAGAGGTCACAGAAGATGCTGAAAGAGATCCTTCTGGCATTGCATCTCCTACTCTATTGGAAATACAAGTTATTTGTCATTAGCACTGGATGCTCCTCCCCCTGTAAATACCAAAAGCACTCACCGTTGGTGTGGTTTTCAAAGATAAGCTTATCGTTGCACTCCTGCTCGTCCACACAGCCGCAGATGTAGATGATCCCGTCCTCGCTGGGCTGATGGGTCATGATGCAGCGCGAGGTGTTGTAGTTGGGGACCATGAGGTTTTCGATGGGATGGTGAGGGTTGTGGCAGAGCGTGCTGATCCTGATGCTTTCGTTGTCCTGTCTCCTGCATGGGCCAGATAAACCATCGATGTGTTAGTCTAGCAGCTCAGCCTTTCTGTCACCTGCACGTCACCTTAAACCTGGTTTTAAGTTTAGGGAATGGCATGTTTGCAGCAGCTCTGGAATAACTCTCATTGCTCATGCTTTGGAGGGGCTCTGTAAAGCCCTTTAGCTCTTCCAGTTAGTGCAAAGAGAACAGCTTAGCACATGCCAGTAGTGGGATGCGAGCCAGAGGCTCCACGTGTTTCCACTCGCCAGTTCATAGTCACGCCTTCGATCAGGTAGTCCCAACCCTAAGCCTGAGTTGCCCTGAGGGGGAACTGGGGCAAGATCCCTCCTTTTCCAGTAGCAGGTGCTGGTCTGTAAGGACCTCCTATGGAAACACTCCAAAATGGGTGTCCCACCTCTGTGTCACGTCTGCTGCAATACGAGTTGTAACAGCCCTGTCTCAGCAGGGGCTGGTGTCTCACCTGCCTGAATTTCACCCTTGCAGGGGAGAGTTGGCAGATGCAGGGGCTGAAATGCCGGCTGGCCAGTGACAATTTGGCTCACATGTGCCTCCTGCTCCTCAAATCTGCATGAGCAGGAGGAGCCCGTAAGAGCTGCCTCATTCCTGGGGCTCTCCCTGGGCCAATTGCTGGCTCTCACACCCTGTCCTTGCAGGACCATTTGCTCCTGCCTCGGGTGACCTGCAGCAGAAGAGCCCTTCTGTCGCTGGACAAGGCTGTTTCCAGAAACTGCTTGACCTTTGGAGCTGCCAGAGTATAACATGAAAGTGAAACAATTCCTGGACCACGGAGCTGTACCTGCATTTGTACCACAGCTTCAGGCACTGAGAAGCTAGGAATGAAACCTGCTGTACACCCTGGTCCTCTTTGGGTCTGGGGCAGAGGAGCTCTGGGGCCTGGCCCAGCAGGATACAACGGCTAGTAGCCCTAACTCCTTATTTCCATTTGGATGGTTAAGAGAGAGGTAGAAGTGTAATGTCTTGCCATTTCTAGGGGATTTGTTCTTGGTTTCCAAAGAAAGGACTCTTTTTTTCTTTTTTTTCTTTTTTCTTTTTTTCTTTTTTCTTTTTTTATTTTTTTTTCTTTTTTTCTTTCTTTCTTTTTTTCTTTTTTTTTTTCATTTTTTTTTTTCTTAATCTCTGTGTATTTCTTCAGCTCTGTGTAACATGCCCTGCATCAAAGATGGTCACAACATCAGTCAGGGGAGACCACGGTGTCCCTCCCACCGGTTCAGAGATAGGGGCTGGAGGCTGTGTGTGTGTGAAGGCTTCCCAAGAGATTTTTTTTTCCCCTTTCTGAAGTGAAGTTGCAAAACACCCCAGTGCCCATGTTGGGTTTAGCTGTGCACAAGCGTTCAGCAAGCACTGTGAGAGCAGGTGAAATAGTTCAAGGCCTGTTGCCAGAAGGACTTGTTCAGGAAACTCCAGGAACTGAAATGTGGCTCATGGCACCAGGCTCCACACTGCTGTGTTCTCAGAGCTTTTCTAACCACCGGTGCTCAGCAGCCTGGCCAGGTCCTCCTCACATGCCACCTTTTTTGTTAAGCACCATCTGGGCTCCTGTTAAAGCCACAGAAAAGGGTCACATGTAGAGAAAAAGGATGGGTTTGGCTCTGGTTGTTGTCTGACTTCTCAAGCACTTGTTTTGCTGGAAAACCCCATCTTTGCCAACAGGTTCAGGAAGCATTAGATCAGTAAGAAGGGGCTTAGCTAGTGGGTCTGGCACAGCCATGTCCCCATGTGTGGGAGTGCCCTTCTTTAGGTGCATGGTGGAATCATACTTGTTGGACCCATGGCTTCATCTCCATTCACTGTTTACCAGGCTGGGTGAGGAAAGAGGTTTTGGGTGGAGAATCTCAAAATCTGGGGTTCCCAGGTGGATTGAGGAGTGGCCAAGTGTGAACTGGATTATGCCCTTTTGTGGGGCAGATGATGGCAGCTGGAGCTTGGAGATGGGATTAGGAGGCAGATGTTGGTGTCACAATGGAGGCCCTCACCATCAGAGAGCTGGAGTGGAGCACAGGATGGCACAGAAGATGTGTTGCACAGCTTGGGGATGGATGGCTCCTGCCCTGTCAATACCACTGGGAAACGCAACCTTTGATGAAGGGGGATCAGCACCTGCCCCGTAGATCCAGCGCATAATTACAACCTAATTAAGAACTGAGAGCAGAACCCAAGGATTCACCCCATTTTCAGGAGCTATCCCCAGAGGAGGGAGGATAACCTGGCGCCAAGTTTACAGGGAACCACCAGCCCTGCATGGGCTGTGACTGGCTGACAAGTGTTGCAGCTACTCCTGGGGGCATTTGAAGGAAATGGCAACCTTTAATTACTTATTGAGGCACAGCCTTTGCTTCCTGACCTACTGTGCAATGCAGCAGAGTGATGGTATGGAGAGGTTTCATGATGCCTTTGGGGTCAGCTGGGAAGTCAGACATAAAAACAGGGAGAAGAACCCAAAGTTGTCATCCTCTCTCTGGTGAAGTCCCCTGGTTTCAGTGCTCCACACATTTTCTTGGGGTTCCCAGGGAATTTGTCAGAGGAGCTTCCAGCTGCAGAGCTCTAGGAGCGTGTGATCACTTCACCATGGGCTACCCAAGCTGTGCACGCTGGTGGACACCCACCATGTTTCTCATGAGTGTGGTGGGGCCAAAGCTGCTTCTGTGACTGCAATACCTACAAGGAACAAGTTCAGATGATCCAAAAATCCCTCTGCAAGTGAGCATCAGGCAGTGAAGTTGGTTTGGAGGTGAGCCCTGTCTGTAGGGATCTTAATCTCAGGATGGTGAGACATAGGATGCTGTAGGAGAGATCATGGGAGGAGGCTCTGAGACCAGGTGGTTATTTGTGACCCCACAGCTGCCTCGCTCCATCTGATACATGGTGCAGGGTGCAGCCCCATCCCATGCCATGGGATTGCTTTCCTGGCATGGGGATTTCTGCTGCAGGGGTCTTGCTTCTTCCTGTACGTGTGGGCTGTCAACAGGAAAACCCAGCAAGACTCTGGATTGCCTACCCAGGATTTAAAGTGGCTTCTCCATGTGCGTGCAGGGGAATTTGGGACAAGGGGGTGGATTTTGTTTATTTGTTTGTTTGGGTTTCTTGGTGGCTTTGTGTTTTGGGGTTTTTTTGAAGTCTGTAATGCAACAGTTATGTTGAGGCAAACTCCTACTGAAAGCGGGGCGTACAGCCTTCATGCTAATTAGCAGGTTGAGATAAAGCTTAGTGATAAGTGCTTGGCTGGCGTTCACTTTGGCAGCCAAATTAAAAGGGGAAGAGGAGAAAATCACTCTGGGCAGACCCAAAATGGATGTGTTTTGGTGGGTTTTTTTTTAGTTTTGATCATGGGGACTGAAAACTCTGGGGGAGGCTCTCTTCTGGGCAAATGATGCAGCAGATGCTTGGCCTCAAACGCAAGATTGCATTTCCCTTCCAGGCATCTCCAGGGGAAACAGAAAAGGGCTTTTCCCAGGGGATGGGAAGGAGGTTGGTTAAAGTCAGGAGGTTAAGCTCCAGGTCAGTACCAGGTCAGACCTCAGCTGCACCCCTGCATGCAAACCAGGTTTTCACCATCCTGATGCGGGAGGTGGGTTTGTGGGTTGTGTCTTCTGGTGTTGCCCAGCTGATCAGCTTGTAAAGCTAAATTCAAGGAGTTTATGGGGGTCCCATGGCAAGCTTGCCACACTCTGTGTTGGGCACTTAAGCAATTTATTTAGAAAATAAAGCAGTACTAATTATAGGGCAGAACAAATAATTTTTAAATGCAAATTGTAATTTTGATTATAATGGAGGCAAAGGGCGAGGAAAAGAAACTCTGGAATTATTTTAATGGGCACTAATTCAAGTGCAGGGGTACGTGCACGTGTGTCACCATGAGATGCTGCCCTGTGACCCCCTTTTTCTCCCCCCACCCCCTTGATGAAGGGATCGCTACTTACCATATGGCCACGCAGATCTCGTAGGGGTCCTCGCAGTAGGAGTTGAGGTTGCAGTTGCTGTAGCACACCTTCTCCTCGCAAGCCGGAGGCGTGGAGTCGCACCACTTGCAGAGGTTGGTCTTCAGGCTGCGGCGAGCGCTGGCACAGCAGGCTGCAGGGCAGAGAGGAGGTGGGGGTGAGGAGAAAAAGCCAGGTATTACTTTCAGTGACTCGCTCAACCAGTGGAGAAGGAGCCCGAACTGACCCTCTTCCTCCATCTGTTTGTTTATAGCTTTCATTTTGCTCCATTGCTTGGTCAAACATACTTTAGGTTATGCCAAAGCATAGCGGTGATGGAGGGATGCCAGTGGTACAGAGGCAGGTCCTGCAGGGTGAGAGCTTTTCAGTGCTTGGGAGGCTGCAAAGAACCTTGTTTTCCCTCTGTGTTTCCCTTACCATTTATCATCAAGGGGAAGTTTATTTCTTCCTCCACAACCTAGGGTGGAATCAGCTTTGCCCCTCATCCTGAGTCCACGCAGTGTCCGAAATGGGACATCTCCAGGGCTCTGCATGCCTGTGACAACCTGATGTCTTCCCCACCTTGAAGGAAGAGCGGTGATGGGGAGGGATGTACAGCTGGGCTGGGGCAGCTCCCTCCTTTCCCTCTTGCTCCCTCTGCCCGTTTGAGCCCAAGCTGGGAAACACTTTTGCCCTGAGCATCTGGGTTTTCAGCAGTAAAGCACGGGCTGGGACTTCCCGAGCCCTGGGGCAAAAGGGACTGCTCCCTCCGGGGCTCTGCTGCCCGCTCTCCCAGCCCGCACCAGCTGCTCTCCTGTGAGCTGCTCTGTGAGTATCTCATGGGCATAACGTTATCTCTATTTTTGTACCAAGAGTGAATGAACCACTCTTGGTTAAGGGATAAATCCCAGCTAAATTTAAACTTCCTGTTTTAAGGCTGCTAAATGTCTTTCATTCACAGAATCACAGAATTGTAGGGCTTGGAAGGGACCTCAAGAGATCATCAAGTTCAACCCCCAACTTCTTTTAAAAAGAAGACACTAAATGACTTATACAGAAATATAAATTTATAATTTTTTACTTAATAAACACACTCCAGAGCGCTCAGGTCAGAGCCTGAAATAGAATAGCTTTTTTTTTTTTTTTATTCCAGAGGGTTTGGGCCCTCCATGCTCCTCGGGCTGCTACCTCCCTGAGCTGCCGGGCAGCGCTGGGCTCTCCCAGCCCCCTGAGAAGGGCAGGCACGGCTCACTGGGCTGCAAGAGCCACCACAGGGATTCTCCATCACCAGCTCCTGCTTCAAACAAGAAACTAACTGCAAAATCCCCACCTGCAGCTTGCAAAAGCTTCAGCCCCTCCAAGCAAGGCCCTGCTGATGGAGGAGCATGCCTTGGGTCTGTGGGCAACCTGCAGGACCTCCTGTCTTCTTGGCGGTGGTCATGTCTGTGACCTGCCTGTGGCCAACAGCTGAGCCTATGATCTCTTTCCTTTTTAACACATATACTGTCCCAACAGCAAGAAAAGGATTTTTAACTCCTCTGCTTCCCAAATCTGGGGTGTGCAACCTGCTCTGAAAGCATCTCGCACGCCTGCTCTGCTTCTCTCACCGGCACAGACCTCCCTCCATGTGACAGCTGTAAAAGACCTGTTGGAAGGCTCCCACACAGGCATAAACCCTGCACAAGATCCTGTGGCCTCGTACATAGGGCCAAGGTTAATGGTGGAGGGGAAACGTGGCCGCAGGAGAAAAGTCTGTTGCATCTAAAGGCTGGAAGGAGGAAATTTGGGGTTAAATGACCCATATGAGGCTTAAAACATGGCTCAGCAGGGAGGTGATCAGCTCTGGTGAGGCTGCACCTTGAGTACTGTGTTCAGTTTTGGGCCCCTCACTACAAGAAAGACATCAAGGCCCTGGAGTGTGCCCAAAGAAGGGCAACGAAGCCAGTGAAGTATCTGGGACACAATTCTGATGAGGAGAAGCTGAGGGACCTGGGACTGCTCAATCTGGAGAAGAGGAGGCTCAGGGGAGACCTTCTTGCTCTCTCCAACCACCTAAAAGGAGATTATGGTGAGCTGGGTATTTATACCCCCCAGGAATGTAATTTACTTGTTTGTGTTGAGGGTTTGCTAGAGGTCTCAGAGCAAAACATCAGCCCCAGCAATTTAGTTACCAGCGCGTGGTGGGGATCTTGACTTGGCAGTCACTCGCCCTGCAGAGCGCAGAAGCCAGGGCAGATGAAAGAGTTAAATATGGAAATGTGATCCAGAAATACAGCGGCAACCGGACAAAATTCTTTGGAGACAAATTGTTCTAAACTAGCTCAGGCTGTGATTCTGTTATCTGCTCTGCAAGAAAGGTCAGAGCAGCAATATCTCTTTCTTTTTCCCCCTCCTCCCCTCCTTCTCCTAGGAAGCTAAAAAGAAAGAGCACAAACCCCACTGCAAGATTCTTCAGGACTTTGTGTCCTTCAACCATTAGTTCGTAGGTATGATTTAACTGCCACATCACTCATCTTTGCCCTGATTAGACCCAGATGAACACTTTCAATATTAATACTCAGATGATTTAATAAAGCTGCACGAGCAGTAAAAGTAACAATACGCTTCCACAAAGGGCTTCCAGATGTTGCCAAGGCAAACGCTAAACATCAAAATACAAACTTCAAAAAAAAAAAAAAAAAAGGGAAAAAGGAAAAAAAAAAAAGCTGGATAAGCAAAACTTGGAACAAACTATAAACTAATTAAATGTGGGCTGGGCTTTCCAAAAAATAAATTGAAGCCATAAGGATGCGATGTGAGCCAATAAATAGTACAGTTAGTCAAAGTTATTGTGGAATGACAGTTGGAAAGCCAGTTTGAAGTCACCGATAGGTGGGCTCACAGTGGGCTTGGCTTCCTATCAATAGGAAGGCTTGTTCTCTTCTGCACGAGAACAGGATCAAGTCTTCTGGTATCTATAACCAGTACCCCAGGGAGGTTGCTGAGAGAATATCAGATGATTTTCAAGTAGAGGAGTAAAGGAAAAAAACTACCCCAGAAGTGCCCGAGTCTCTCCTGAAAGAGCAGCGGGGGTGGTACCACCACCCACAGACTTTGGGGTATTTTTCCATGCATGCTGGGGCAGCCCTCCAGCCTCCCATAACCACAGGGCATCCACGCTTTCCATTTGGCCACCTGCAAGGCCCACTGAAGCACTATGGCCATAGTCATCCCCTATAAGAGAGACATCTAAAACAGCTCTCCAAGAGAATTCTGTACCAGTCCCATGACTGCAGCCACGGAAGAAGTCAGCTCCCAACAGATGAGCTTTTTGGTCTCTTGCCAGGTGCTCAGCTGCCAACGGTGACTGCAACCACATGAACCTAGTGGCATAATTAGGAGCCTAATTAGCTTGTTTCTACCAATGCGGCCCCAGATAGGTGGTAGGTCACCCACCACCTAACTTTGGCTCTAGTTTTCTGCATGCTGCAGGGAGGATGAATCAGCAAGGCACAAGCTTGGGGTGCATTTGTCAGAGGGAAGGAGAAAGCGCTTCATAACCAAAGCCGTGTCGTGTGCAGGCAATTCAGTTTTGCTGCAGGGCAGAATGAGCAGTTTTAGTTCTCAAATATTCTCTCTGGCATGCTGTTTTGTGACAACTAAACACCAGATGGGCTTAAGGAAAAGCATTTGGTGCGAGATGCTAAGGCACTTGCATCCCTCCAGCTCTCCCCCTCCCAAGGCAGAAGGGACCCTCCACAATTTAAATACAATTTGCCCTTTTATTTTTCAAGGGCAAAGACAAATTGATCATTTTTAGGTCATAAATGCTTTACAGTGAGGTCTACCCTCTCTTTTCTGAGTATCTCTAAGCACCCCAGGGTGGGCCTGATGCTAACTCAGCACATGCAGAGGGCTTCTCAGCTTGCAGACACTGCAGCAGCTCTGGGAGCTCTCTGCATCATCCTTCCTAGGCAGGTCAGTCAACCGGTAATCCCCAGGTTTTGCACTCAGAGTGCCTAAGGCCTGGGAGATTAGCTGCCATGCTCCCAGGCTTTCTCTAATCAGCAGCATGCTGAAACGCAGGGCTGGGGAGCACCTGTATCTCAAGCCTGCAGCCACATGGCTCCTGGAGACCCTCGGGTAGGTTCCCTGATGGAAACCCAACCTGTCCCAATATCTGCTTTCCCACCTGGCTGAGCCTGGGCTCAGTGGCGAGTCCTTCATCCGCCGCTGAGTTCGGGATTCGGCTTCGCCTTGGGCTTTCATCCATGGCTAATGACATGACTACACAATAACAGAGCCTCTCATAAAATTATTACGAGAACAAACAAATTCCTTCCCTATTATATACAGTACTTGTTTTTAAGATTAAAGCAACAGCAGGGCGGATGGGGTCCGCTCTCTCACAGACCCACGTGAGAACACCAGGACCTTGGGGTTCTCCATTGGCAGGTTACTCCTGAGCTGCTGCCCCAGCAAAGCAACCATCAGTGACACGGATGGGCTGCAATAAGGCGACTCCCATGCCCCTGATTTCCAGGACACCCTACACAAGGTCAGAAGTCCTCATTGCAATCGTCCAGAGGTCCCACATTTCTCAGTCACCTCTGGCCTGAGTGAGACCCAATCTGTCTGTCAGAAAGGGCCTGGTCCCCCATGGTGCTGCAGGATCTCCCCAGAACCGGCCCTCAAGTTGCTTGTGCTTTTATTTCAGATGCAGCTGGGCTTCCTCCAGCACAGTTCAGTTCTCTGGTGGTGGGTTGTGGTGCTACTTTCAGCTGCTGAACCAGGGAGGTTTCACAAACACTCTCTTCGGGCAGACCAACTGGAGTTGGAAAATCTTGACTCAAGTTTTGCCCCTACGAGGCAGAAGCCCCTGGATCCCGCAGGAAACCCAGCACTGCTCACACTGCACAGGACCAGGCTCTGCCCTCAGGTATGTGGTCCCACATCGTCCTGCATAATAAATACTGTGCTTGGCAGAGTACAGTATGAGGAAAAGAATGAGCCAGTAAAGTTTCCTGGTGAATAAAAAGGGACTGATTTTGATTGCGTTAGACATCAGTGTCTCCTGGTGCCAGAAAGACATGCAGTATACATTTCTGGTTTGCTTGGACCTTCTTCAAACAGGCTGGTAACTGACTTATTCCACCACTTATTTTTCCTTTGTGAAAATATCCCTTTAAATTAAGTGTTTAGCAAATACTGCTTAGTCCCATTACAAAGTAAATTGGGTATGGATCATACCAGCAGACTTCTCCAATCTCTTTCAGATGCTTAAATTACATCATGATCTAACTTCCCCCTGGGGAGGGACGAGCTCTGCAGAATATTGTCTGTCCTTCTGCTTTGGTAATCTTTGTTGGGTACCTTTCGCAGCTGCCTATGCATCAGCACAATGACTCTGATGTTGGGGTGCTGGGAGGTTTCAGACAGAGGTACCCCAGGGTCATGCCCCAGCAAAGGCAGCACTGTCCAGGCACACTGGATGCCTGGCTTTCTGCAGGGAGGATTTGGCTGGAGCGGTTTCGCTTTGATTTTGGTCTGTTGATCCCTGCACACGTGGGCGAGGACAGGGGGAGCGCACTTGACCCCATGCTCCTCCATCTGCCTTTGTGAGCCACTTGTCTCTTCCATCCACCGTGACATCCCACCTTGCTCCTGCCCAAGGCACTGAAATTGGGTAACGGCAGGGACCTTTCTCCTCCACCCACGGCAAGATGCTTCCCCTCCAGCACATCTCAAGTCTCGGGCCCCAGATTTCACTCTCTGTCCCCCAGAGCTGCTCCCACTGGGACAACCCACGCTCCATCCCTCTGCACCCTTGTTTGTCCCAGAGGTCTGGGTGCTGACGTAGGGTCCAGCCGGTGCCCTGTGCAGGCTAGCAGGGAGCAGGCGTGCTGCTGCAGGACGGCTGGGCTGGCGGGGACACGTGCGACAGGAGGGCTGCACGGGCAATTATCTGCCATATTGTGCTCTCACTTATGTTTAAAAACAACAACAGCTCAACTGACTCATAGATCCTACGGCCTCTGAGTCATTTTTTATTTCTGGATTTCACTGCTCTGCCCTTTGCAGTGAGGGGACTTGCATGTGCACACACACACACACACACAGAGTTCACATTTGTTTTTCCCCTATAAAAACAAAACGATTTCCATACCATTAATGAAACAGAAATGATTTGACTTCGCCTATGCTGGCTTTTATTTTCCATTGTATAAACTCTGCAGATGGAATAATGATGGTTGTAAAGTAAACCTCTCTTTTTTTTCCCCTTCTTTTTTTTCCCTTTCCCTTTCCAGGCAGCCTCTTTTCGAAATAGCAATAGGGAGTCACTTACAGACTTGGCTTGCGCTGAGCCTGTAGTAATTAACCCCTTCGTCCCCAGCTTCTCCTCCATTGGTATTTAACCACCGTGAAGGTAAAGGCATCAGCAGGTCCTCCCTGGGACTGGAAGCAAAGAAGGGGAGCAGAGAGGGCAGGGATACACAGGAAAGAAGAAGAGCTGGTCGGTGCAAAGCAGTGGAGGGTGCGTGGGACATGGGTTGGACAGCTTTCCTGGGAGAGCTGGGCACTGGCACTGCAGAGTGGGAGCTACCTGCACTCTTCCTGCACAGCGGAGCTTTCTGGGTACCATTCAGCACCATCATTCTGTGTTGAACCTCCTGGGTCATCTCCCTTCCTTCTCACTCCCTGGGGATGGCCAGGGCTGATGTCTCAGTGACACGTCCTCTCTCCTCCACGCCATCATGGTGGAAATGATCTCTGGTAAATAATTCAATCACCAAATCTTGCTCCTTCTGTTTACAGCTCTGACATGGTTTTACAAAGTACCCAGAGGAAGAGCAGCAGGGTAAAGGAATACATTACACGATCAGCAGATACAGCCGGACCTGGGCGTGTGAGCACGTGAGGAAGGCCTGCCTTGCCCCGTGGGATGGGGAAGCTTTGCTTTTTGATATACCTTGAGCATTATGCACAGTCTGCTCAGGCAATCTGTCTGTCTCCAGGGCATAGAAACACACCACCAGCATTTTTCCCCAGTCACATCTATCACACAGCGGCACGCGATGGGTGCGTGCCCTCAGATGCTTCACCAGTGCCTGGGGCGGGTGGGTTAGTGGCACCAGCTCCCATACCGTTGCCCTTCCCAAGCTGGGTGATGTGTTTTATATTATTTCTCTTGGATTTATTAAGCATTATGTAACCAGCTAACCAATCCCGCATGCGACGCAATCGCGGCTGATTTCATGTCAGTGGAAAGTAAACAAAACAAACAAAAAAATGTTCTGAAGTGCCTGAACTGAAACTCATTTCCACATGCAAAGCAGTTCCTGGAGGATCTTCCCCATCTCCACATGGCTACTTTGCATCCTGGCTCTCGTGCAAACCATTAGAAGAGAGTTATGGAAAAACCCTACGTGATGGGGCGTTACAAGCAAATCCTCTCTGTTTACTCTCCACATGAAATGATTAAGATAAAGTTTATTTTCCTTAATTATTTTTTAGGCATCTATGTGGATTTCTGCTGCTCCTTGAAATGTGTCACCCTGGCACACTGTTTCTCTTTCAGCCGGAGAGTTCTTTCAAACATGGGATTTACTTGCCAGAGAAAGTTTGGCATTTAAGTTTGAAAAACGAGGGAAGCCAGCCCTGCAGTCCTGAGGTCCCAAAACCCAGCAGGACCCAGCCCAGCATGATGGGGATGATGCTCTGCCCTTGCTCGGCTTCAGAAGGAAGAGAAGTACGAGGTGAGGCAAAAACTTACATCCCCATTAAAATCTGAACTGAAGCCCTTCTTTCTGGCCCTACGGACAAAGTCCTTCCCATTAACACCAGTTTGTACCTGGAGCTGTTGAGATGGGGGAATGTAAGGAGATAAAACATGTGTGCCCCTGCACTATTTTGTTTGGTTTTCCTCAGTGTCTTTGGAACACTGAACAATGTCTGAAAGTGCTGCAGTTCTGAATGCACTTCACTCAGACACTCAGGTAAAGTTGGAGGCTGGGGGATACCCAGTTGCATGTTATTTACCTGATTTTTCAGTAAGCCCCTGAAGCACCCAACACCTGCTTCACCCTGGCCAGCAGCTAAGTCCAAGTTAAGCTGAAATGCTGAGTTAGACCCAGCTGGGTTGGTGGGTCATGGAACGCATTTACCATTTGCCAAGCTGCAATTTGACCATAAAGGTGGCACCAAGATGCAATCCCAGGGTCAGGCGATGGGTCGTGATGGGGAAGGACAGGATGACCCTGAAGGTGATGCTGGTGAGCTAGTTCACTGCTCCACATGGGTGCAACCACTGCACCTAGGCTGGTGTTGACTAGCTAGATGAGCAAAGTTATCCTAAAAATCAGGTGGGAACCTACATGTTAGGGGTTTGTCCTCCATTCTGGAGTCCTGCTTATCTCCTTGGGAGATGAGTAGGAATGGTGTCTGCAGGAGTATTTGATGCCCCACAGCCTTTGTAGAAAGGTTGCCTGAGGGAAAGTTGAAGGCTAGCACAGAATCACTCAAGATCATGGACCAACACAGGGTTTTGTCACTCCCTAGGTGCTGAGTGTGTGCTGGCTGCTGTGGGCTGCCATGTAGTTACACAGAACTGTTACCATGCCGAGGAAAAACTGCCCTGGCAGGCAAAAGCAGTGGTGAGTAATAGCTGTACTTACTCCGTTCAGCATTCCGTTAAGTTCTGGGCTCTGAAAGTAAAAGCAAGGATGCAAACCAAGGCTCACTGCCATCCTGTGCCTGAAGGTGCAACACAAGATCTCATCTGGCAAGAAGTCCCCTTCATCTCAGCAACTGCGCCTGCTCCTTTCTCTGGTCTATCTCTTACTGTCCTTCCTACCCATGTGTGGTGCTGGAAAAGCCCTGAGCGAGCAAGCCAAGCCAGCAGCACAGCTTCAACAAGAAGCTTTGGGCCTGGGAGGGAAAAGAATTGTACAGCTAGGGGTCAGCCCAAGGAAAAACCACAAATATATATATATACACACCCTGTTCTGTGCGGTTACCTCCTCCTCCATCACACCCTGTGCAAGGGAACGTGCCATTTCTCCTGGTGGATGGGAAGCAAAGCTGTTTATTCAAGATATGAGGAGGGGAGAAAACTGCTGAGTACAATGTCCACAAGCAATTTTAGCTGCTCTGGTGGTGCCTCTGAGTATCTGGGACTTTGCAGGGTACGGCAGTGCCATACATAGTGTGCCACAGCATGGTGTGTGTAGGCTGCTGGTGAGGTTTGCTAAGGCTGAGCTTGCACATCCCCCGTGAAAAGTGTCTTCCAGTGGTTGGGGATTCACACACCACGTTTTCAGGGGGTGAGAAGACGTTTCTGACGTGTCAGTCCATTGAAGAGCACTTTGCAGTGATCTGGTTTTGACTAAACCTTGGTCTTAAAAAGTGAGCCCAACTTTGCCCCTCCCACGCCACTTGGGAGAAGGAGTCACAGCCTGGCCACACATAGGTGGTTTGAGCTCATCATGTTGCAAGCCACTGCAGAAATGGCTGAGGATTTAACAGCGCTTGCAGGTCTGGGAGCTGAACAGCAGAAGGTAAGAGTCAACCAGCTCCGCAATACCTGCTTTGGCAGGGGGTTGGACTCGATGTTCTCTTGAGGTCCCTTCCAACCCCTACAATTCTGTGATTAATACTGTTGTGATCATTTCTGTCACTCTTGTTTCTCCAGAGCTCCCACCAGCATGTCCTGTGAGGGGTTTGTCTAACAGCAGCTTCTGCACCTCTGTCTAGAGAAGACACAGCAGAGGTGAGTCCCTCTCCCTACACAGAAGCAGCAGCAGCAGCAGCAATCAACCTAACAGCAAAAGCAAGCAAGCTGCAGGTCAGTTGCAGATATTGCTCTGTCCTAACTACTGCAATCCAAGTAAAACTCCTGCTCAAAAGATTTCTTGGGGTTTTGGGCTTTTATTTTTTTACTATTATTATCATATTATACCCTGGAAGTCAGTTTAATGTATATTTTTCAGGCTCTGCAGGAATCCTGGATCTTCATGAATAGATGGAAGTGAAATTTAAAGACATCATCCAAATAGATAAACATGTCAGAAACATTATCTGGGTCACATTTGGGCAACAGGGTTCGCTCTGTTTTAAGTGCAAATGGTTTACTGATGATTTAGTTGAACTTCCTGAGGAGTGTTTGAAATTCCTGGCACACATTCGATTTACCATCTGCTAGCAGGACTTTGATGAGCCCACAAAGAGGCATTAGACTGGAACTGCTCTTCATATCCCAGGTGGACTTTTGTTATTGACTAGTTAGGGTTTTTTTTAAACGTTTATATTGTTTTGATTCCTGAGGAGAGGCAAGGCTTGTACGGGACCATGTGACAAGCTGCTGGGGCAGAGATGCTCTGTGAATTCTCTGTCAAAGTGCTGTCATCAAGTTGTTCCAGCACTGCCTGTGTCTGTTAAAATTATTACATAGAGTCGAGTTTAGCCCCCACTTAGACCGGATCTAACAGTAATTAAGCAATTTGTGCTGTCAAAGGGAGCCTGAACTTGAGGCTAGCCTGCATTACAGACACTAAAAACTTTCTTGTCTTTTCCAAAGCATCCCACGTTTAGCGCATGAATAGAAGGTATGTTCTTCTCTCTCATTTCTTTCTTGCACTCTTAAAATGTATCATTTAAGAAGCTCATGGTATGATCCACCAAAAAACATGGCTCAATAGGGTTGGATTCAGCATGGATATTTTCCTTTTCTCTAAAGCAGAACTATGGCAGGAGGGCAGCGGGAGGGTTCTGGAAAGGAATTTTTGCAGGAATTGGAACCAAAAGTCTTGTTGACAGGGCCTGAAGTGCTTTTTCACCATACACAAAAGTAATGGGAGCATGCATGCCTGCATGATGCCTCTCCAGAGACCCCTCGCACAAGAGAAGGAGAGGGTTCCCCCAGCCCCAGCACAGCTCCAGGGAGCTGGAGGGGATGAGGTGCAGGGGCAAAGATGCTCCTCCAGCATGGAGGAATGGACAAAGAGAGGAATGTTCGCTTTTTACCACCCCCACTCTGAGATCTCATCACTTTGCAGTAGTGTACTGCCTTTTCAACGTGGTGTCGTGCCTCAGGCTTCCTCCCGCAACACGCTGCTCTCAGTATGGCTGAGCAATACTGCTGCCCGAGGGCTGCCTTCTCATGGCACAGGTAACAGCCCCAGCCAGGGTGACAGGAAAGCTACTGCTGTTATGCTACAAACAGGTGAGCACAGGGCACATACCCAAAATGAGAGTTAGATGTGTGCCGGGGAGATCTCATTCCCAGGCAAATATTCCATGCCTCTGGTGGGAACGTCCGTGACCATTTTCTACCACCACCGAGTGCCTTTTGACATATTAAAGACATGGCAGGAACTGAGTTCCCAGGGGATCCACTGGTCTTATTTCTGTGGATGCTTGTACCCTGGGTCTATTTGGGGAAGGATGATTCATTCAACTGCTCGTTGCTTATGGCTCTGCGTGTCACTTCCCATTGTAAGAAGAAGGGTCTTGTTTGCCATCGTGGACCATTTGGGGCTATTTTGGGATAGATCTAGTGTGGAAAAAATGCTTTACACAGCAAGACACCAGCTGATTCAGTTTCTTCCATGCTGGAAGTTTTATCAAGCAGCATCAGACACATGTCCTGCATTGTGTCCCAGCTGTGCTGACCAGTAACCTGCTCTTTCAAATGCTTGTCAGGGGACATGGGCATGTGTTCTGCATGGGTGGCATTTCATTATATGATCCACCTGAAAACAGCCATGGATCTTTTAAGGAAATACCCATACCAGTAGGAGTTGCAAAGACCTGAAAAGCACTCGTAATCATGTCACTCCCAAGAAACATTCCTGGGAGAGGGTCCTGATTTTCCAGAAAAAGAGAAAAAATTCTTCTCCGAATTTCCAGTGCGGTAAGGAATTCATAGCAGGAATTCACATTGTCAGCATTGGCTTTCTGACGATGAAGCATAGTGCTCCAAGGCAATGCAGGACACAGTCAGACCTTCTGGTTTGGGATGACTGAAGTGAGGAAAGGATTGGTACCAAAATCGCAGGGTTTTGCATTGGCAGTCAAAAGAAAAGGCCCCTCTTAGTGGTGTAACAACCAGCAGGCCAGGAACTTCAGCAGGTGTCTCAGGCTTCCCAGAAACAAAGACACTTTGTTGTTGGGGGAACTGAAAAGATTAGGAGATGATCAGGTGTTGTGGCAAGGAGATGCCTTATCAATGATCAGATGACATCAGTTGGTGTCATTTCAGGTGACTGCTTCAAAGCTCAGCCCTGCCTGTACCCTGGACCAGGGCAATAAGTCATCCCTCTTTGCTGCCTGCCATGGTTGCTGGCACAAACTCATCAGCACTGCTTTGCTTGCAGGGTGTAATGGTCCTGGAGGCACAGACTCTCCAACTCACTGGCATGGTCAGAGGATGTGTCATCATATGTTGCAAGGGGAGGAAAACAGCTCTTTGCAGGCTGAGTGAAGGTGGACAGGCATGTCCTTCCGACACCTTCAGGCCTCATCAGCACTGGCCCTGGAGCTGGGGTGGAAGCTGCTGGGGGATAGATTTCTTTGGACCTCTGCTTACCCAGAAGACCTGGAGTTTTGGACCTGGTGGAGAGTAAACAGCACGGAGCTAAAGAAAACATCTCCATCCACAGCATGGCAAGGTGAGAGGTCTTGCCACAGGCCCAGGCAGAGCATATCCAGCATGAAGCTGCTTCAACCACTTCCAGAGTCATGACCAAGGCATGTGTGGAACTGGAGTGTGGGTCTCTGCAAAGTGACACCCAGCAGCTGCTGCCCCTGGAGCTGTGCATCAGCTCCCCATTACGTGAGCTTCTGCTGCAAACATTGAAAAGTTCATTTTTTGGGTTTGGATTGTTTCTTCTTTTCATTATTATTACTTTAATCTTGAGCCCAGCTGTAAATAATCTCATGTAGCGAAAAGTAGCACTGGGGTTGAGGTACAGCCTTGGAGCTGCCTGAACCCATGTGGGTGACAGCCCCCTGCCCAGTACAGACTGGCAGGCTGTGGGGCATGGCTGGACGCACCAAGTACCCAGCGTCAAGGTGCCTTTGCCATAGTATAAACGAGCTGTCGTTCATCAGGCGTGTTCCTGGCTTATCAGCAGAAACCGAAACCCTACAGCGGAACGGCTCTGCGCAAGGGTTAAGTCCCAGAGGGATGTAATTGGTGGAAGCATGGGCTGCAGAGGGGACTGTGTGATAAGCAGGCTCCCCTGCTTCTCCAAAAATCTTGACAGCTACTAGCAGGAGCGTTTAAGCCCTACACGGGCTGTAACAAAAAGATGCATTAACTGACCAACAAGAAATATGTCTCTGATGGACCTTACGGATCCTTTCCGGAGGCAGGAGGAAACCAATCATCTCTGAATTCAGGGATGTGCGTGCATGCAGGGCCAAGACAGCTTTCAGCCACCTCTTCATTTCCCCCTAAAGGTCCCTAAGGAAATGCTATCCCACAGTTGGGGTCCAGCGCGAAGATAATGTAGCTGTAATCCACAGGTTTGATAAGGCAGGCAGCCATCAGTGGCGTTATCTCCCCTCTACATGGAGGCCCCTTCCAGCGCGAGGCTTTCACTTGGCACACAGCGCTGCTGTGAGAAGAGCAAAGTGTGTGGGAGCTGCTGGGTTTGTCTCCTTGGTAGGGGCTGTTTTTTTTTAATAAAAAGATCAGATGTTGTGCTTCCTTGAAAACACGACAATCCATGGGAGAGTTCTTTAGTTTATGGCAAGTTGCAATAGTGTGGAGCCCAGCTGAAAGCAAATGTTATTGCAAAGAGTTATCACTCAGGGGAGAGGAAAATAATGTCCTGAGGAAATAAACTCAACGGAGCAAAACACAGAACAATATAAAGCTGTGGAGGACAGGAGTAGATTTGAATACTTTCTCAGAATAAAAGCCCCCAGTCACCTGTTTTTAATGCCAATGTTTGCTTTCTGCATGTTCAGTGAATATGTGGGATACATCTGTTCGGGACTCCATCTCTAATGGGAGATACAAGTATGATTGCAGCTGGCTGAACTTTTTACTACTAGTACACAAACATGTTTTTGTGAGCATCATCGAATATCCATTAACAACACCAATGGTAAAAATCAGCTTTGGTTTGTGGGTTTTTGGGTTTTTTTCTTTTTAGAAAACGATGTGTTTTAATGTCAAGTTCCTAGCAACTATGTTTCAAAATCGACTTTTCCCCACAAACTTCCCCCTCCCCCAGGCCTGTCTCAAGTCTGAGCAAATCTGAAGATGCAAGGGGAGAGGAAATGCCCACTTTCATAACCTGACACAGCAATACACTGCCCACTTGTCTAGCCTTCAGACAGTACCTTACACTGAGGGCTGAGGCTGTGGAGAAGTGTAAAGGTGAATTCAGAATACATCTCACAGCTCTTGCAACACTGCAGAAGGCTCTGGTTTTGCATAGTCAGTGGTTTTCTTCTGCTTCCTCACTAAATTTCTTTACTGGAGAATTTGTTGCAACTTTTTGTCTTATTTAGCCTCCTCGTAGGATGCACAAGTTTCTCCTTCAGGCAGTGGGATGCTGTACCTGGTCCCAACCCAGCTATCTACACAGAGCTGATGTGGGGGCCTTGCAGCCTTTAGGTTTGTTTTCGGGGTGATAATTTCTTCCTTGGTGTTTTGGCTATCTTAGAACAAGAGCAAAGCAAAACGTGGTGCTTCTTGCAAAGAATTTTGGTAACCAACCCCATAGCCATGCATCCTGGGGCAGGCAGCACCCACCTCCATGTGCTGGGTAGCCTTGGGGAGGAGATGTGCTCCACTGCTCCAGCTCAGCCTTGGACCTGCAAAGCCCAGCTGTGCAAATGGATGTGTCTGCCTGCGAAATGGAGGGTGGCTCTTCCTTCATCCTCTTCCTTCCCTCATCCTCTTGCCAGCTCAGGTTTCACCCTGTCTTCCTGTCTCTGAATTGTGTGTGTGTCGGTGCTGGGGTGCAATTGTCCTAGCCTCCCTGTCTGAGGAGCCGGGTGGCATTTTGGTGGCGGCACAGCCCCTGGTTTTAGCTCTGATGACCTTAGAAATAAGAGGCTGACTTCTTGAACAAGCTGCCCGAGGAGCCTGGGATAGGTCAGAGATTTCTTGAGCAGATCAAAAGCCAGAGATGTTTTTCTGACAGCCCTGGAGCTCCCTGTCATGATTTATGAATTATATACGCTCTATATGTTTAGCTGAAGAGGCTCACTGGGGGAACAGGGGCTGGTTTGTACAAGCAGGAAAGAGCGTGTGGCTTCAGAGAGCCACCATCTACAAAGAGATGAAACCCCTTTGAATGTGCTCTCTGCAGAGCCATCAAAGTGCCTTGAGGGACCATGGCACAGAAAGCCCATGACAATCACAGCAAAAAAGTTACGGTATTTTAGTGGGCAAGTGTTTTAATGGGAGATAAGTTATGGGGAAACAGACCCAAACCCCAGAAGCTGGGATCCCAGGACTCAGGGCAGCAGACTCGCAACTTTCCCTTGTTTCATAAATTCTTTTTATGTGGAGCTTCAGCAGATCCCATGGGATACAGCTCTCCTTTGGTAAGTGCCACATGCCCCAGAAGATTGTGAGTTTCATGTTGTCTTTTGGAGGTTGGATGCCCAAAGGCACTCTGCTGGGCTCTTCTTGCCCAGAGAGGTGTTGTTGTCACACCAGTGACACCTCAATTTTTGAGGTTGTCTCAACAGCCCAGAAAGTTGTGGTGCTTTCCTCTCCATGAGACGAGCTCTTGCTCATCCCCCATGCTTGCATGGCCTGACATAAGCCCTAGCCCTGACAGAGTGCGAGGGAGACCTTCCTGATTCTGATGCAAAACAGGGCAGGAAAACTCCTAATTATAAACTTTAAGGCCGTTTCCGTATGCACAATACAGTAATCCCTGTATCAGGTCTGTAACTTCAAGGTTATAGTCTACTGAGCAGATAGTCTTGCAGTCACTGGAAGGCTTTTGAGCAACAAAAATCCACCACATCCTGAGCCTGAGTAATTACCTGCTGGAACAGTTTTACTGTGCTGCACTCTAACACAAAAGCACCCGGTTTTAACTTCCATTGTGTAAGTCTTGTTCTAGCTCTACCCCATAGAAGAAGCAGCCCTCTGCCAGAGAGCATCTCTCCTGGGACCTGGTTATAGGTGATGACCAGCTCACCTCTCAGCTCTCCTGGCCAAACTAGACAGCAAAAGCCTTCACCCTCACAGTGTAAAACAGGTTTTCCAGTCCTGAATGATCCTTGTACATTTTTATCCTGGGCAACGTAAATCCAGAACTGTGCCAGCTCTCTGCCCTGGGAGGATTCCCTGCTCTCCTGCATCAGGGTTTGCATTAGAAGCAGTGTAACTACAGCTCCTGTCTTCACCTTCTGCTGTGAAAGACGAGCAAAACCACTGCCCCCCAGCAAGCACTGCACTGGGGAGGAGTTTAAGGATAGATATTTTGAAGACTTTCCTAGGGCTGCCCAGGGAGAATTAGGGAAATCTGGTAGATGACATTTTGGTGGCCTGTCAGAATACAGCTCTTCTTTCCATTGTGTATGGACAAAAGCAGTCAGAAGTGCCGTCTGATGGCTGCTCAACCACGTTGGCGATTGAAGGGACAGAGGCAGGCAGCACAAAGCACAAACTGGGGTCTCTGCTGCCCCAGTGTAAACTCTTTGGGAGAGCAGCAAAGGCCCTCAGGATACTCAGCTGGAGTTATTCTGAGATACCCGAGATGCAGTCTGGGACTTTTTCTCCATGGCAAGCCTTAAATCTCTCTGCTAAGAAGAGCAACTGGCTGCTGTCACCAAGAGACCGTTGTCACTCTTTAAAGAGACCCCGGATGAGCGGTGGGATTTGTTGCTTGAAGAACAATTGAATGTGTATTTTCTGTCATTTTGGGGAACTTGCTATTCCCTTCTCTCTTAACATCAACATAAAGTGGGCTCCTAGGGTACTTTAACTGTCTCAGAATGACTGTAGGGTCGATCTTAACATGATATGCCAGGGAAGTGGATGTGGCCCCAGACAGCATATATCATTGTGGAGCTGAATCAGAGCGAGCGAGCCCTGGCTTATTTTTCTTTTTTCCCCCTATACAGAGGCGAACTTTGCCATCGTATCACTCATGTAACCTTTCAGGTGAACTTAGTAATTGTGATATGTTTTGGGTTGGCTTCTTTCAGATTAAACCTCTGCCTTTTAGAAAAAGGAAACCATAAGTTAAATAACTCCAAAATTAGGTACTTCTGAAGGATCATTAGTGGTCTTCTTTCTTACCAAAAAGAACCCAAGACTGTGCTTCAAAAAATACCTTGTAGCAATTCCTTCAGTTTTGTTCCAAATGGGATTAATTTAGCAGGATGTTATCAGTATAGCATCCTACACATCAAACCACAGTTTAGTGTATTATCTAAGATAATGAATAGTATGTATCTCTTCAACATTTAAAGAAAAAAAATCAACCAGACCTTATATCCTAAACTCCCCCATCCGGGAGTTCAACATCAATGTGCTTCAACATTTGCACCACGGGTTGGATTTGCCTACACACAGATTACCGATCGGTCATACACCCTTTCATTCCCTATAACTGTAGATAGGGGGACCTACGTAAAGTGAATGCAGATACGGATCCCTGCCCCCAGTTATTTCATGTGGATGCAAAGACAGTGGAATCTGACTGGAGGCCTGTGACTAGCGGTGTTCCCCAAGGCTCGGTGTTGGGTCCAGTCCTGTTTAACATCTTCATTGACGACCTTGATGAGGGAATAGCCTCGACCCTCAGCAAGTACGCCGATGACACAAAGCTGGGAGGAGTGGCTGACACGCAGGAACACTGCGCTGCCATCCAGAGAGACCTGGACAGGCTGGAGAGCTGGGCAGTAAGAAACCAGATGAGGTTCAACAAAAGCAAGTGTAAAGTCTTGCACCTGGGAAGGAACAACCGTTTCTATCAGTACAGGCTGGGGGATGACCTGCTGGAGAAGAGCTCAGTGGAGAAGGACCTGGGGGTCCTGGTGGATGACAGGTTGGCCATGAGCCAGCAGTGTGCCTCGGTGGCTAAGAGAGCCAATGGGATCCTGGGGTGCATCCGGAGGAGTGTAGCCAGCAGGTCAAGGGAGGTGATCCTCCCGCTCTACTCTGCCCTGGTCAGGCCCCACCTGGAGTATTGTGTCCAGTTCTGGGCTCCCTGGTATAAAAAGGACAGGGATCTCCTGGAGAGAGTCCAGAGAAGGGCTACGAAGATGATAAAGGGCCTGGAGCATCTCCCCTATGAGGAAAGGCTGAGAAGATTGGGACTGTTCAGCCTTGAGAAGAGAAGACTAAGGGGGGACCTAATTAATGTTTACAATTATCTTAAGCAAGGGATGCAGGGGGAATCAGCCAGCCCCTTTTCAGTGGTCTGTGGAGACAGGACAAGGGGCAATGGCTGCAAGTTGGAGCATAGGAAGTTCCGCACCAACATGCGGAGAAACTTTTTCACAGTGAGGGTGACAGAGCACTGGAATAGGCTGCCCAGGGAGGTGGTGGAGTCTCCTTCTCTGGAGATATTCAAGACCCGTCTGGATGCCTATCTCAGTGAAATGTCCTAGGGAGCCTGCTTCGGCAGGGGGGTTGGACCCGATGATCTCTCGAGGTCCCTTCCAACCCCTACAATTCTATGATTCTATGATTCTATGATTCTATAATCCTCCTACTTCACCACTTTGAGCACAAAGCAATGTTAGTTGGATTGAAAATTCTCCATTGAGGGGAAAGGGTCTGTGTAAGAGAGTTCACTGTAGAAAGTGTCATTGTCCACGCAGATATATAAATATGCACTACATAGGGATATATGCATGTGTACGCATACACAGGCACTGTATATACAGAAAGACACACACACGTACTTAGGAGATGTGTATATAACACTCACATATATACAAATCTATTCCCTGTTATGAAACAATCATCAAGATATAAACAAGAGAAGTTAAACCACGGATGGGCACATTTTCAAGTGCTGCTGGAGGGTTTTATCTCCAGTATTGAAGAAGTGCTATCAAAACCTAAACAGGGCACTTATTACAAAGAAATCTTTACGTAAGTGCTGGAAAGGTTTGCTGAATAACCAGATGTTGCTGCAAAGACACTTCTCCTCCCCCTCTCTCCCTACTTCTTTTCCTTCTTTAATAGTTCGATTAATTCTGTGCATAAACCGGGGCTGATAAAAGTTCTACGCCTCAAACTTCACCACATCTGGACACTGTCGAAGCCAGCTCATTCAGCAGTGCACTTCAGTCGCTTTTAATCCCCCTCAATAAAATCCAAAACTTCCAGCGAGCAACGCTGACCTATATGTATTTTTGTGCTGTAAACACTGATATCTGCGAGCGGCTCCAAGCGAGCACGCAGCACTTCCCACCCAGGCGAACGCTCACCCTTCCCCGTAAGAGAAATACACAGCTGATGCAGCCACGGCAGCGTATTCCACTAAATTCTCAGCTATTTCCAATCCTCTGGCTAATTGCTGTCAGGGGAGAAATCAAGGATTAGCTATTTTGCTGGAGGAAGGAAAAATAAACGACCTCTCGGAGTACGTTGCTTAACGTTGTCTAACCAGAAACATTTTTCTACTCACAGAAGGAGAGCAGCAGCAAGGAAAGCAGACCCGGTCTCCTCCGGTAACCCATTTTCTGGATCCCACCAGCGATCAGAAGCCTGGCTTCACGGCGTTGACCAATTCATCTTCCCTCAGTGTGGCTGGGCTCCTGCGTTTCTGCTGTCAAGCCCGGAGCCCCGAGTTTCCGAGGCTCCCGGCTAGGCTTGCTGGGAAGGCGGATCCAGCCGCTAAAGCCCAGCTGTGTGTGGGGTCCGCCCAGGAACTGCAGTTTATGAACAAACTAAGCCTGACTCTCCTCTTGAAATATATACAAATATGGGAGGGGGAGCCAGGAGAAGAAGCCTGGCTCCAAGAAAAAGAGTTTGGTTGAGGGTTTTTTTTCCCCTCTGATGACAACACGAAGCTGCTCCTGGCTCAGTATGGCCCAAGGATCTTTGAAGGGGACCTAATGTCTACTGCATGCATCTAATCAAAAAGGCATGGGTACTCCTGCATGCCTCTTTTATCTGGATAAAACATGGAAGGTAACGCTTCATTATGCTGAGCTGCCATTAATTTGCTGCTTTTTTTGCCCCCTCCCCTCCCCCCCCTTATAGAAATTAACTCTATCTTTCAAGTAAGCTTCAACAGGCTGTATTTTTAATAGGGATAATTGGAAGTTTTAGGGCAGATTTTTCAGAAAGGCCACATCAATACGAGCTTAGCCTAAAGTAGGCGCTTTCGACCCATTAAAGCAGCAGGTTTTAAACATATATGTTTTCCTGAATCAGGGCCTAAAATAATAACATAGAGCATTTAAATAGCTGCTTTCTCCCCAAGATCTCAAACTGCTTTACGAAACTTGTAAGAAATTTTATCCCCACTTACAAAAGGGAAACTGTGAAACGTAGCAGAAATCAGACTTGCCTTTGTTGTTAACACAATCAATCGGTGGCAAAAGGAGGAGTAAAAGCTTCAAACTCTCACCCTATGATCTACCCCAATCTCTCAGTCTGGGTTAAAATAATGATCAATGTAATCAAGTGTGGCAGAGAAGGAGATGTTAATATGAAGGGTTTTTTTCAGACAAAATGCCTCGCCTAATGAGAGGCTAATTTTCTTTTTTTGGTAATTATTGACAAATACCTTGATCACCTTTTAATGCATGCACAGCATTCTAATTCAGTGAGTTTCCAGCTTTTTATTTACCCACTTTTTGACTCGTCTTTTACTCCATTAATCAGCATGTGGTGGGTACACAGTGTATGTGTGTACAGTCGTGTGCACGTATGATCACCAACAGTGAGTGTTTTGCTCCACCTTTCTTTGAATGAATCTTTCTGACAATCTTTGTTTTGCAAAGTACTTGTATAAATCATGCTGTTAGGGAGTTAAATAACGGTATCTCTTTTCCCTTCTTCTGTATTTAAGAAGAAGAATGGGAGGTGTTGGATGAGGTACAGACACAGCTGATAAATACAAAGCACCTCTCCTATGCCATGGCTACACCAGTGCACTTCTGCAGAGAGCTGCTTGGTCTACTCCCACTTGCTTTGGGGTACCCAGATACAAGCCAGCTCATGTCCTCCATGGAAAAGTGTCCATGTGTCCCTTGGATGACAGAGCAGAACGCAATGTGGATGCCTGAGGGGAAGACACCCCCTGGGGTACAACAGAGGACCTTTATCTGGAAGAACGTCTAGAAACGATTTACTGATCAGGAGAGCTGCCTCTTGCTCCCAGGCCTGGAAGTCATTGTCTCAAGTCCTAGGCAAGGTGCAACATCGCTCTCCTTCGCTTGGCTGTCTTTGCATCAAACTGGGCATCTTTCCATGTGCCATGCAGTATTCATCTAGGAGAACTGGGCTGGCCTGAGTTACACCACCTGAGTTACACCACCGGAGGTTTGGTCTCTTAGGGCTAAGGACAAGCAAACATTTAGCAGGCTGTCAGAAAGACATTACTGTCCCACCAGCGTACTGAAGTTGCCATTTGCACAGTGGTTTCTTTGGGTGCCAACTTTCCTCCTTCTGATTCAGAGGATTTCAGAGTGCCCGCAGATCACTCAGACTGCCAGCTGGATTTTCAGACGTCAGCCTGTCTGTGTGCTATGGGGCCGCTGGCTAAGGGCTTGTGTTAGGAACGTCTCAGATTATTCATGATCCATGGGAGCCCTCTCTAAAATCAGTACGAATCCCCCGCTGCCTCGAGAAACTCGGAGAGAAATAATGTCCCCAGCAGGAGCCCGGAGGGGCTTTAAACAACAGTGGACATTGACAAAACATGCTATGCAATTCAGAAGTGTGAGGGAAGCAAGGGATACTATTTTTTCTAGCAGCAGAACCTGGGAAGGCAGCAGGAAGCCTGCACAACGTCCCTGCAGCCAGGCACCCTGAACCGCAGGAGCTGCCTTTTCTGAAAACCCGGACAATCCCAAACAACTTCTGGGCCAAACCGAACCCTGTAAAATGCTTCATCCTGCCTGCAGAATGATCTTAATTAGAGATTTGGGACCGGAGGTTACTGAAATGAGAGGAAAGGCAGTAGCTATCCCATGCGATGGCATCTTTACAAGGCAGTTGGGTTTCTACAGGAAGCTCTGCAAAGAGAAGCTTTTGGGGAGCGATGTTCCACTCTTCATAAACAGTTGTATTCATTTTGAGATGGTGCTAGACCTGCTGTTTGGTAAAACAAGATGTTGTGGTCACATGGGGGAAAGTTTGCTTTCAAAACTGGCACATGCCCTGCTCATCTGAGCTTTTCCCTAACAGCTCCACTCTGAACCCCCTGCTTATTTCTCAGATCTTATTGAAGGAAAAAAATGCAAACTAAAAATCCACCAAAGTTACTTGTGGAGAAGTGAGTAAGAACTCTGGGATTTAGCCTAAAGTGTCTAAACTCACATTATAGAGCTTTTCTTCCACGGCAGAACATAACGACCTTTGGATTAAGACGTTGTGGAGGAGGAAGAGATAAATGGTTATTTTTATTGTTGACTTGTTTATGCCTCTTGGTGTAAATTCCCTTGGTCCTCGATTAGTGGTCTGGACAGCCTCATAACTCAAGACATACTGAAGGCTGGATTTAGTCTGAGGAACATAAGGTCTCTGCAGGGTGATTATTGAGTTGCATTGTGGGAGCAGTTTTCCCAAAGTTCTTGTTTAGAAGCAGAAGGATATTTACTAGAGAAGTAAAAAAAAACTTTAGCCTGAAAACAATAGAGTGTATATTTAAAAGAAGGTTTCAAACAATCCATGTTTCGACCGTGAGAGGCAAAACTGTGATCAATAGATGTGAAGCTCCCAACACACGCACTCAGCACCCTTGAGCAAGGTAACATTGCAATGGACATGTGCCAGACCTAGGTGAGTCAAACCTCTTATTTTTCCCAGGACCAGACTACCTTCATGTGACAGGGGACATGAGGGAAACGAAAAGGAAGAAGGGAACCACGTAGCCACGCCCCATGATGCAGAAGTGTGTATCGCATTGCACAGTGCTGATGTAAGGACCAAAGCTCCTGGGCTTCCCTGGACCTCCTCTGTGCCTGCTAGCTCCCAGAGAAAGAAAATAGCAGGGGCGCTGAGTTTAAAATGACTGACTCCAACAAAAGGTGTTGGGTCCCCTTGGCTCTCTTGATTGTTTGCATGTTACACAGCTGGTCTAATGTCTGTTGCATCTGCTTCATTCTTTTTCAATCTGTTGTTATCAGTAGTGATACTGGGATTTAGATAAGGTCCATGAGTGTTTCTGTTGTGAAAAGGATTTGTTATAATTCCAAGTTTTAAATGGCAAGTCTAAGGAAAATGGCTACCTGTTAGGCTTGGGAACTTCGCTCCTGTTAGTGAGCAGGAATCCATCCTCCTAGTGTATGTGCCCATATTGTGTGGTTGTATTGAAACATTGCAAGTTACCCTGACAGTTCATTACACCCCAGGAATTGCAGTGTCATCCCTTCTGCATCTTATAAACACAGCGTTGGTTTCAGTGTGCCATTCACAGCAGTTGCCCGGGAAGGATGTACACCCTGCAGTGCAGATCCCATCCAGGGTGCACCTCTGTCCGGCACTCACAAAGACACTGGCTCCAGTCCTGGAAGCGCTGAATAGATCCAGAGGCCACTGCCTGGTGGGCACTGAGGGTGCCCATTGCTCTCTGGGAAAAGTTCTCATTACCTTCTCGCTGTCATGGTTCTGCAGTGTTTTAGTGTTTGAGCTCACACACGTGGTATGATGTTTCTGCTTCCCACCATCATGTAAGAGAAAATACCATGTCTTGAATTTTGGCATTTCCATTCTCTTGCTGCAGCCCATCCCAGTGATGTTGTGGTAACCTTTGATGATCAGATAGCATGAAGAGTGTAATCAAAGCCAGCAGTGCATCCTGAGGGACACAGCTATGCCTCCTTTGGACACAGGTGGCCCTGTCTGCATTGCCACACCTGCTCCTCCTTAGCTCTGTCAACTTCCCTGTGTTCCTGCATCTCAGCTCACACTCATTTCAGTAGCCACGCAGGATAAATGCACCAACTAAGTGATGCCTGAGTTTTATGAGAGTCTTTCCTCAGTCCAGAAACACTGGCCTAATTTCTGATGTCTCTTAGGCTGGGTGAAACAGGCTCTTTGACCAAAGCTGCATCAAGATTAAGCGAAGGACTGATTTGCCCATCCTCACCATTTACAGCATTACCAAGTTGGGATTTTATTGTCTATTCAGTTCTGTCACAAATATTCTTGCTTTTTCCCTGTGAAGTTTCGAGGTTTCAGTAAACTTCAATTCATATTATTGATGTGCTTGTACAGATCCTTTCAAAAATGTGGATTGCTTTTAGTCTTCTTTGTGTTTGTGGATCCAGATCAGCCATTGCCAAAACGAATGGAAACCTCTGATACCGATTTCAGTTGGACCAGGACCAGGTGCTTTTCCCCCCACCCTTGAAGGACACCTAGATCTCTTTTCCACACTCCACTTACCTTTCCATGAGGTTTCTCTTTCCCTGAGTAATTAACAAGATACTGATTTTTCTACTGTTTAATGGGCACTTCACACAGCCGTTGGATGACAGAAATATGTGTGTGAGGAGCCTAGACCTATGTGAGGTAAGGATTTCCCTTTTGTTCTTTCTGAACCTATTTATCCTCCTGACCCTTCCATGCTGAAGCAGCTATTTGTGCGTTTTACTGACAGCTCCTTGACATTCATCCCTCCGCTGTGTGTTCTTAGGGACTTGTTTTCTGCTCTGTCCATCACAGCAATGACATCACACGCAGAGAGACACCAGGGTCTTCACTGAGGACAACCCCCTGAAGACCAAAAGCACAAGCTGGCATGTCTTCAGCTGCCGGACACCTCCAGTTAGCAAGTACCTTTGAGCCTGAAGGAATTAGCTTGTGGAGGGAGGCAGGAGCAGTTTGACAGCCTGACTCACCATCTGTGTATTTGTATGGTTATTACTGGTAGTAAAATTATGATAGGGTCCAGGAGCATGAACCATGGTGAGGAATGTGCCTTTGAAGGGTAACTCCTGGACCTCTCAGTTTGGCTGGTGCTGTGGGTCTTAGGGCAGGTGAGCACACCGGACTGGTTCTCAGCAGCAGCTACACTAGAAGGTGCAAGGGGCTGTCATTCATCAGAAGCGGGCTAGAGGCACCCTAAAAAATATCCCCAAAAATATGCATGGTGTGGATGGCAGGTCCTCAGCTCCAGCTCTGGCACTCCATGAATCTGCTCATGCTGTATCTCACTGCTTACATGAATCCCTGCTTACAGGAATACTGCCAGCACGAAGCACAGCTGCTGTCCTACCTGTTTTCTTTCCAGTTCTCAGTAGGAAAGTGGTGATTGGTGGTGGTGGTTGTATTATCATTTAATTCTAGCTACTTCTAAGAAGTTGAAGGGAGCTCTAAATGAAGTCACTGAAAATTAGTGTTGTGACAAAGGGATAATTATCCGCGATATTTCCCATTAATATGGCATATGTTTGTTGTTTAAGGTGTGTTATTTGCTAGAACAAAACAGGCTGTCAAAAGAACCAAGTGGGAAAGGTAGCACATGTATCCTTAGGAAAAATGTCAGGTAGACATAAGCTGTATCTCTCTCTCAGATTTCTTCAGTAATGCCCCTCGCCCCGCGCAGTTTATCCAGAGTAAACGTAGGATTAAAAAGAATGGACTCACAGCTTGGAAAAAGGTGGGGTCCCTGTCTGCTAGAGACTGTGCAGGGAGCCAGGAGCACCTGAGAGGAGGGCAGTGTGGCACCCTGCTTCTGCTCACACCATGCCATGGCTTAGAGAAGGCATTCTAAAGCGTGCACATTAAACCTTGCCTCCCAAAACTTGCAAAAAAAGAGCATCTGTGTTTGGTGAACTTCGATTATTGTTTTCTCTTCTGGGAGATGTGCAGCTCTCTGGTAGGCAAGTCAATCGTGCTTTGATGGGAAAAGGTTGTTTTTGAGCAAATGTACACCTCTTGTGAGAGCTTCAGTGTCTGAAGGCACTTACGGTTAGAAAGTTGAGTTGAGCTTGCCTACTGATGGCTGAGGAACAAGGCGCATGCTGCCTAGTGAAGATGCTGAAGAGCAGGAGGCTGTCCTGGTTATAGTAACCTGCAGGAAATCAGCATTGTGTCCTGGGAATAGGGGGTTCTCTTCCAAGTGGTTGTTTCCTCAGCTAGGGGAGCAAACACTAAAGCTTATTTTGACCCAAGCAGCACAAGCCCTAGAAGTACTTCTGCAAGTACTGTGCTGGGACCATTTTTTCTCTGAGAAAGTACTGTTAGCCCACTTTGCAGGCTGAGGTGGGGAAACGTAGCTCAGGATGAGCATTTTGTTGGAGTCTTTGGTGCTTTCTGAAGACCTCTTCATTGCACACTACTTTGTCAGGATATTTCACACTCTCCTCTAAAGTTCCCCAGGCTATAACATACTTGAGGGCTACCCAGGCTGTTGGTCATCTTGATTTGGGCACTTCTGTCGTTGTCGTCCTCATATATATACTTGGTGTTTTAAGACCTCTCCACATCTCCTAGTAGTACTGAGACAATTCAAAGCTGAGAATAGTTTTTAAAATGACTGCATGTTAGACCTGCAAAATATTACTGTACTTTATTGATAATGTCGTTTCCATAATAAAAATATTTAATACAGACTATGATATCCTGCATGAGCTTCACATAAATATTTCCATTATATTGCTGATATGGATCAGAAAAATTTCAGTATGCACGTCCTGCAAATGCAAGTGTAATTGATACAAGGTATGTATCTTAATGTACATCTTGAGTAAACACAAGAAAACCATACCCTAATGGAAAACAGACTTTGTCTTACAACATGCAATCATGCTTTTACATCTCAACTGGACTTTGGGTTTAGGAAAAAAAAAACTTAATTCAGTCCTATTCAGAGGACAAATCACAGTTCACATACTTGTAAAAAACTTTTGTTTTAGGAAAGCCTTTTGTGGAAAAGCTTGGGAAACTCCATCCAGCTACAGTGGTGGAGGGGTGGGAAAGGAGGCATTGAGGTATCAGTTCAAACAATCTGAGGAAAAAGTTGAATAAACATTGAAGACAACAGAATAGAAACCAGACGCCAAATATTAATTCGTGGGGTCTTCAAAGGGGATTTGGAGATTTATTTTAATTGTTGTTGAAAGAAATAGATTAATTTTTGGATGAAAAATGTATGCAAATTCAGCTCTGGTCAACATTTAAAAAAATATTTCCGACTCAAAGCAGGAAAAAAGCAAAGCAAAGAAACCCATAATATCAACCCTTCAATCCCCTGAGGTTGTCCTTAACCTAGGTTGGAAAAGGGCAGGAAAAGAAAAAAAAGCTACATGAGAACAACAAAAAATGTAGTGCTTGAATCAAAGGACGTGGATGTAGTGCAAAAAAGGGGAAATCTCAAAGGAGTGATGTGATATGTAAACCAGAGAATGATGGAGCACCTCCTGACTGTCCAGAATTATGTTTGGAGTATGAATAGGAGGAACCTCTCTGTCCCATTTGCCAGCCCACAAAGACTGTGGGCACTGTGGGGATGGAAGGGAATGAACCCAAAGGCTGCTATAATGAACGTATATAAATACATATATAGTGTGAGCAATACATTAATTGACTCTGATGTTCAGTAGGACCTGTGAGCAGACTTGTCGAATGACTCTCCAAAAAGAGAGAAGAAGGAAGCACAGGAAAGCACAGTAAGGTTTTGTTCCTGCTCAGTGAGAAGAGAAGAGATAGCTGGGCCATGTATCAAGTAAACAACAGAGGCTTCCCCAGAGCTGAACTCAGGGAATGTTAGCTGCTTGGGTAGCTCTTGAGGAAGCATGGTGGGCTGGGACATGCTCTGGTGTTAGCCTGCAGAGATGATGGGCAGGCGGACACTGGTCTGATGTTGTACCAAAGCCAGGAGGGAGCTGATGGAGAAAGCACTGGCGTAAGTAAAAAAAAACAGAGCACGGTCAAGTCCTTCACCGGCTGGGAAGGAGAGCGGAGAAGTAACGGGCTGGTGGGCTTTAAAAAAAATACCTGAGCTGTCTGATGTGGGAAAGATAAAAGCTGCCGAAAGAAAGGCTATAAAGCAAAGTGACAAGTTGTTCTGCCTCGGAGGGGAGGTGAGAACCAGTGTGGGTGCACGGGAAACTCTTCAGTGACCCGAGGGCTAAGAGAGGAACAGTGACGAAAGTAAATCACATAAATAAACATACACAGCTATATGAGCGAGGACGAGCGCCCAGGGGACGGTTTGTCCCTCTCCTGGACAGGCGACTTTCACTGCCTGGCTTCGTGAGAGCAGAGCATGGCAACGACGCGGGGTGTCCTTCCCCCAGGTTCGCCAAGGGAGCTCGCCGCCGGGGACCCAGCGAGACAGCTTTGGGCAGAAAACCGACCAGGACGCCAACAGCCCAGAAAGGGATTCGATCGAGTCACTAGACACGCATCGGCCGAGGCGGGCGGCAGCGGAGCGCCGGGGAAGGCCGAGGGCCATCGGGGTCCGCCTCGCCTCGCCTAACTCAGCGACCCGGCGGCGGCAGTGGGCAGCGCCGGCCCCCGGGCGGACACACGCCCCCGCCGCGGCCGCTCTCTCTAGGACCTGCGATGAGTTTGCCCGCCAGAGCCGGCCTCAGCGCCTGCGCGGAGGGAGGCGGCCGAACCTCTTATCCCCATGGAGAGCGCTGAGGCCGAGCTGAGCGATAGCCGCTCAGAGGAGGACGGTGCGGTGCCCGGCAGCGGCCTTCCGACTCTGGAGCAGCCCGTAGCCGCGGCGGCCATGGTGAGGGTGCAGGGGGTGGTGGCGGCGGCAGCAGCAGGGCGGTGTTTCATCCTCCGCGGGTCGCTGGCCTCGGCACGGCCTACTTCGCTAGGGCCGAGCACCGGGCTTTCCTGAGCACGCTGCCCGGGGAGCCGCCGCGCCGTCGGCGCGGGGCGGACGGTCGGGGAGGGACGCAGGGCTCAGCCGGCGCAGGGAGCCTGGGGCCGGGCGGTTGCGGGAAGGGGCCACAGGTGGGGCGAGCCTTCCCTCTGCCCGCCCGAGGCTGAGCTCCTGCCCGGGAGAGCCCGGAGCTGAGCTGTACCGCCCGTCTCCCGGCGCAGTCAGGTTCTCCTTCCAGTGTCTGGCCGCTGTTGGGGGGCTTTGTGAGCCGTCCGCTCGCATCACTTGCGCCTATTATTGTTATTACTATTATTATTATAGGGTTTTGTCTCAATTTGTTGCCCCCCGCCAGTTTCACAAGTAAATGCCCCTCCTTGCTGATTGCAGCTGGATGTTCCTAGAGCTCTGCCTTTCCCGGGTGGGTGTGTGGTCCTGGCTGGCTTCTGCCTGCCAATGTGTAAAAGATAACGAGCCTCCTCTGAGAGATTAAAAGAAAAACATCTCAATCCGGATATATCGTGTTTCCTGCGAAAGGGGAGAGGTGGCTATGTGTACCAGGTGTCCTGAGGAGGAAATTTACCAGTACTTAACAAGTGTTTGGGTAGGAGCTGCAGGGGGTTGTTTGTTTGTTTTTAAAAAGGTTACTTTGTTACCTGTAAGGAAAAAATATTTCTCTTTTCTGTATCTTCCCAGCTCCTGATGGCTTTTAGTGTCTGAAGTTATCTATTAACTTCATTTTTTTCCCCCTCTAAAGCAGGTTTTCTGCTTTCATTTACAAATGTGATGCAGAACGTGGGTATAAAATGAAGCCCTGCCAAAGCCTTTATCCTACAGAGTCCTGTCTCATTTGAACAAGTGTAGTGTGGGAGAAGGGAAGGGAAGGCAAGGTTAGGAGCCTTAGCTTTGCATCAACTTATTTTTTAACATCAATTTTTTTTTTTCCTCCTCTAAAAAGATGGATGACTGTTTGGCAAAAAAAATGGAAATCACTGTTTCAGAAGCTGAAAAACGTACTGGGAGGAATGCCATGAACATGCAAGAAACATACACAGCTTACCTCATTGAGACAAGGTGGGTGATGAGAGCTCACTCTTGGGGTATGTGGATGTACCATTCTAAATAGAATATCTCTCCTTCCGTGCCTAAAAATAGTCAGGATGAGCAGGCTTAGTTGTTCTATGATTTGTTAGGTGATTTTCACAGGAAAAGACCATCCAGAGTAAGTTGATAGCTTTGCATCTGATCTCCAGTTCAGGACTAACGCTACTGTTTTGCAACTGCATACTGTAATTCTTCATTTGGAGTTAGGTTAAAAAATGTGTGTGTGAAAGATGTAGCTTAAACATGGTGTCAGCAACAGCTCAGTTATTTCTTAGACATGGGTTGGATGATTTTCTTCATGTACCTATGAGGTTGTATGTCAGAGAGGTTGTGCTTTGGTTTTAAAGTATTGGCTAGGTGTGATTGAGAGAAGTCATGAGACTTTGTTGTTCTCTTGTTATGTCATGCGGTCAGAAGTATGTGGTCCACTAGTATTTGAAGTGTTTTGCTTCATCTGAATGCCACCTACTCCTTGTAGTTGCTCTAAGAGTTAGAGTAGATGAACTATTTCTGTCCTTCATACTAAGTTGAACTCTTCTTACTGGAGAACTCATGGCTTTTGCTCTTCTGTCATTAGCAAGATTAATAATACAAGTATAGTAAACATGCTTGGTAGCACAAAGACAACTTGGAATTTTAATTATTAAGTAGTAAACAGAGCTTTAAAATCTCTTCTAACTTACAGTTGGTTCCCAAAGAGTCATAGAGACTCCTATTATGCAGGATTGTGTTCCTCAGCTGAAGCAAGAATTTCAGAATTAGACTTTATTAGGAGTTTTGTGTCTTTCTCTTTTTTTATATTAACAGTTTTAACTTTGGGCCTTAACCTCAGGAGTGATCTGCTGTACAGATAAAACCTCCTGAAAGAAAGCAGTTGCGTTTTTCAAAGGCTCTGAAGAGTTCAAGTTGTAATACTATCACATAAGCCTTCTAGCTATGAGTTAAAAAGCTTCTTGGCTTGCTTAACTGATGAAGGGACACACTAGTCACACTAACTGCAGACCTGCTGGGATAATTTTACTATATTTGGCTAAACTTTAAGAATAAAATCTAAAATAGATGTACGTTATGCTTTTCAGATCTTGTAGGTTTTTGGCAGTTGCTCAGATCTCTCAAAAAAACTTTCCTAGAGTATTGATATTAAAGATCACATAGTCTCACATAAGTAATGTTGTTTTTCTTTTAATGATACTTCTGAAGGAAAAGTGAAGAAAATAAAAATTGTTGATGTCTAACTGTGATGTGAAGTGCACTCTGGGGGCATCTTTATGGAGCCCCAGAACATGCTGACTGCATCTCCTTTCCCAGTCATCCTTATGTTACTTTACATTCACTCCTGCTGGTCTTTCCCAGTAGTTCTTTCATAGTGGCAAAACTGTATTTTGCAGCCCAGATTGCTTTCTTTCATTAACATTTATTTTATTCTGTGGTCAGCAAATACCAAGACCAATTACATGTTTGTCACAGAACTAGTGAAAATGCGGGTTTGTCACATCTCTAATAAAATAGGTTCTCTATTCCATTTGCTGAGAAGGCAAAATTTCTTGCATAAATATAATTGCTGGCTATTAAATGTGCTTCCTGCTGAGCTTGTAGCTGTAGGTGGGCTTCACAGCAATTTGTCTGTGGGTAATAGGATATTTTGTAGCTGAAGAATAAAACTCAGTTTATAGTAATATAAAAGGAAGACCACTTAATAATTGTTGCATTATGTTCATGTGAACTGGAGTTCTGTTGCTACTGCTATCTAGGATTTAATTTCAATTTGAATTGAAGAATTGCCTGCATCTGGGTGAATAAGGGACAGGAGGTGGATGCAATTACAGCCACTGTGTATTTGTTACAGAGCAGGAGCTGAGTGCCTAAACTTTTAACACGTTAGTTTCACTAGTGCTGATGAAACTGTTTCCAAAATGCAAGTGGTGGTGTTGCTTCCTTTTTTTTTCTCTTTTCAAATGTAACGGTTTTATTACTATTCTTATATTTTCATGTGACTCTTGTTTTGGTTTTTTTTTTTTAACTAATATTATAGCTTGACATAGTTCTGTTTCTTAGAGACAAAACAAACTCCACTGCTGTGGACTGCAGAGCCTGTGCAGATTCCAAGGGTGGTGCTTTCTGAAAGCATGCCCTTTATTCTTGGTTTACACCTTCCTGCATTAGCTAAGTAGGCTTTTGTGGTGAGCTCTTTCCGTTCAATTAGTCTTGAAGTCAGTTTATTTCTCAGCTTCCTTTAAACTGTAGAGGTATTTAAAAAATAACTTGTTTTTTGTATTCTCCCTGTGAGAGCGGAGGAGTACCTCCACCTCATTGTGGGAAGTGGCATTAAGGCAAGAACAAATACATATAATTAAGATGTGTAACAAAATAGTCCTCCTTGAGATGCAGGCGCTCAGTGTATCACTTGTTTTCTGTAAGGGAAGTTGCAAATATCCAGGACCTCACTTAAATTCAGACTTGCTTGCTAGAAATTCAGGCAGCTGTGTTTGATCATGCAGACCAGAGCCTGCCTGACACTACAAGAACTGAGACAGTATGAAACCCAGAATTTTAGCCCTGGTCTTACACCCTTTGTTTTTCATGACAGAGCTGGCAGTTAAGCAGAATGCACTGCACCTCTAAGTGATGAACTTCTAATTATAGTACATAGAGGGATGCCTTTTTTCCTATTCTCCTTCATAGTAAACAGTTTCTTTTGTAGTATTAGGACACTTTCACTTAGTTAACTTTGCTTCTATCCTTGCAGACTTTCAGATCTCTAGCCTAGTCTTTCTGATAACCTACTAGAGTGTGGGGGTTTTGGTTTTGGGGTTTCTTTGTTTAGGTTTTGTTTTGCTTGTTTGGTTTTTTTGTGTTTTTTAATGTGGCCTTAGGAAAAAGTGACACAAGTTTGTGCAGCCTGGTAGCTGACTACTTAATAGCAGAAACCCTAGTTCCAGCTCTACCAGTCTGTATTTCCTTTTGAAGTAATTTGACAGGGTGATTCACTACAGCCCCTTGTTACTCCCCCAGTATGGATGAGGAAGCCACTAATCTTATTTCTGCTTTCAGTATTTGAAAAGTTTTCCAATGTACTTAAATTATAACATGAGTGATACCCACTTCTCCCTTAAGACCTTGGATTGCCCATCCAAAGAGCAAAGACTTCTAAAGAAACTTTCTGTGAGAGAAATGCACTTGGAAATCAGTAGCCAGCCAGGTCACAGTTCAGAGGTAGCAGTGTTGCACTGTGGGATTTCAAGAGTTTTTCCTTTGTTAGGTTTTTTGAGTTCTTTTCCCCAAGTCTCCTGTTCCACATTGGGCCTAGGAGAAGAGCCCAGGCACGCGTTTCCTGGGGAGAGATGCAGAATGAATACCCCAGAGGTATGTTGTCTTCTGATAAAACTATAAGTTGCACATTTTGGTTGTTGAGAGTCAGGAAGATGTCTACTCCCTCCAAATGAAGTCTTAGGAAAAAAGGAAGACAGTCTGAATGCCTCATGAGCTTCAGACAAGGAAGAGTTAGAAGATGAAAGAAGACAGAGGCATCAAACTTAACTTTACAGCTTTACTGATTTTTACTTACTTGATACTATGGATCATTAATTTGCCTAGTAGATACTGGTTAAATATAGTCAACTGTTTTAGGTGCCTGTATATTTTAAAAAAAAAATCAGCTAGCTGTGAAATTCTTCTGACAAGAGATCTGCTCTTTGTCATACAGCTTGCCAGGTAACTTTTGGTGGTTTTCAAGGTACACAGTTGATTTGTAATGATTGCTCTTGGGTCTTTTGAAAGACCTAAATGCAGAGACCATTTCTAAATAGTTGATGGAAAAAGTTGCCCAGTGCTCCTTAACACAGAGAGTGAACCTTGCCTGCTCTGGGGGTGTGGAAATGTCACTTCTCGTGCACTGGAAGGTCAAAGGCTGAAAGCAGAGGTACTGCTTCTGCGACTGTAGAGGGGATTGCTTTTACAAGGAAATAAACCCATGTATTTCCTTCTTGTCTGATTAAATATATTGCAGTCGTCATTACTGCATTCAGAATTGTTTAATGGCTGATTTAAGAGAATTAGTTTTAAACGGGGAGAGGTTAATTAGCTGGACTAAAGTTTTCACATTGGCAGTTTGAATTAAGGCAAATGAACTTCACTTTTGGAGTAACGTAATCTTCTGATTGCTTAGGATAACATCAGTTATGAACCTTGAGAACTGAAGGTTTCAATTTTGTCTTCAAGTTTTGTTTCAGGCAGGTTGGTTCATTCGATGAATAACGTGCATTGTTAAAACTGTACTGAGAGGGGAAACATATGGTTTTCCTGCCTGAAGACTGTACAAGTATTATATTGTGTTTTTAAAACCAAAACAAATTGAGAAGTTTGACTGAATGTCAACAAATGATTATAATCTTAATTGAAACTGGTTTGCAGTACCTGCATTTAATGATGGAGTTCATAATGTGGTCTCAAAAATTAGATGGTAATGAAGGTATTAAGTGTAACGAGTACCTTTGGATTTCTACTTCCTTTCTGGATCGGGGTTCCTGGGGAGAAATACTCTTGTAATTGGTGATATTTTATGATCTCATATGTAACCAGGTGGAGACGTTTTTGGTGTGACTTAAAAAAAAAAAAAGGATTTCTCTCATCTTGTTTGCCTCTCCCAAATCCATCCATGCAGTTTCAAACATACATCACCTCATTTAAGAGGCAGTGGTGTGGATGCAGGCTCATAATTGGGGGCTGTACAGCACTTTCCCACCACAGCTTTGCGCTCTCTGGAGCATGGGATCTGGCTGCTTTTACTTTATCAAACCCTGAGTGGAAGGGGGAATCTTAAACTAATATTAATAATTTTTAAATGTGTCTTAAATTTATTCAGGTGGGTTAACTTAAAGCATTGCTGCTTTGTTAGGTGCTGCCCTCCTGAATTGTTGTCTTCCCTTTCCGGTCACTTCCCTCAGAAGTGACTGTGCTGAAGTTTCACAGCCTGTTAGACAAGCCCATATGACCTAGAGCGGGTGCTTCTGGTGGGAGAGGCAGCAGGGACATCTGTCCTGCAGGATGGGGCAGTGTGGTGACAGACACTTGCTGACACACAACTGTTTGGGTGCAGCTTTTTGCAGTGGGAACTTGGGTGAAGAACACCGTCTAGACATTTCTCTGGACAAGTGTCTTCTCTGTTTTGCTGCCACACTTCCTTGCTTTACCTGTTGTTTTGGGTGAAAAGCAATAAGGAAACAAGAACTGTGTTATATAAAGATAAAAGCAACAGCTACAACCAAAAAGGAAAGCATTCACACTTCTAAGGCTGTGAGAACAAATGCACGTTAGAATAAAGGAAGTATGGTCTGAGAAATAACCTCAGTCTGCTTAGCACAGGCTATGTTCAGCAGGTTGTATCAGATGCTGTCCGTTTAGAAAAGAACAAACTATTCAGGTAAGTTTTGACCTTCAAGGTTTTGTAGTAGTAGTTTAATTATTTCTTTTCATTCAGGGTACAATGTGAGGCTTGTGTCCCCTTCATAAGGGTTGTAAAGCTTGATTAACTTAGACTTCGGGGTAGCTTAGCCTGTTCTCCACAGACCTGCTTTGTCAGAATACACGATCTAAAGCCTACTGTCAATCTAAGCTTCCTTAGTTTCTTTTGTGTGGGCAAGGAAGAGGTGGTGAGTGGTGTGATCTGTTTTGGCAGTCTGGTTCCTTCTTCCTTGAGGCCCCTCATGGACAGGAAACTTCCCACAACAGAGATGCAGGCACCCTGTCACTGGGTGGTAGTGTTTTGTTCTGATATAGCACTAACCTTCTCTCTAAAGCTGTGGTCCTTCCTGCAGAAGTGCTATGCTGCTAGATGACCTTTTAAAAGTTTTGGTTCCCATTGAATTTTCTGCTTGATATTTGTGTGTAGACAGAGATGTTATTCTGATTATTGATATTATTTTTCTTAAATAACTGATGTATGTTCTTGTTCATTCTTACGGATACAAAGCTGATCCAGCAGGCACGTTGAGAAATTCTTTGCACAGTTAAGGCTCCACATGGTCTTTGCAGCTTCTAGCTTAGATTTAATTCCACAAAACAGTTGTGAAGCATCAAGAGTATAATTTACCCTGGAATGTTCTCTTGTCAGAAAGCTGTGCTCTCAGAATGACAGCCTATGGATGGTGTGGTGACCTGAACCCTTACAAACGATAAATGGACTGTCACACTATTAGAATGTGTGATGACCCTATTGGTGTATTTGATGTCCTTCAATACTTGTTAAGGTAGAGATGTGAAATGTATTCTCTTCTCACTTGTACTACAGAAGTAGAGTATGTGTAGTTCCCTAAACAGACTTCAATCTGGGAAGTCACTGGTAAATTGAGAAAGACATTCTTGATTTCTTTTTTTTTCTCCTGCTAGTTTGTAGCAGAGAACTATTTAGTTCTTCTCTTGCACTTGTGGCATTAAAAATGTTGAAACTTATGAAATGGTAATGTGATTCCCCTTTCAAAGAAAAATGTAGATCAACTTCTTACATGATAAAGCTCACTTGGCAAAAATGGGGATGTGGGGAAGTGGCAAGCAGAGCAGGGATGAGTTAAGGCAGATCAACTGTGAATGACAAGCAACTTGACTCTCTGTACTACATTTATATTACTGTAATTGTATTTGGTGTGAATTTGCTTTATTGAGGCCCCTTATAAATACATGCTACCAAAATTTGGGGTAGTTATTTTCAAACCTCATGTGAAGTTGTAATTCTACAGAAGTGCACTTAAAAAATAGGGTAGGAATGTCAGGACCTCCTGTTCATTATTCTTTATGCTGACCTTATTTAGCTTATATTTATTGTTGTCTGCATAACCTGTCAGATCAGACTTGCACTGCATTGGGGGATTGGGTTAGAGACAGAAGGCAACATTGATGAGTACACACTGTTGAAATGAAACAGCCAAATGAACTTTTCTAAACACTTCATATTGAGGAGGTAAAAAACTCCCAAGTATGAAGTTGCCCGTGACAGTGCAAGCCCACAGAACCAGTTAAGTGGAGATGAAAAATAATTGTGGCCAGCAGTAGTTTCCCTTAGGGGCTCATATTGACAAGAAAAATAAGAACGATATTTTAAAAAATAAAGCAAACTGTTCTTCTTGTGGTTTAGCTTTGGTGGTAACTCCTTAAGCCGCTGTAACTCTACTGTATGTCTGAAATGTGTTAGGCTGCCATAAACTGTCTGTCCTGTGTGCACCCCTGGCCTGCATCTAGTTACAAGGTGATGCAACTAGTCTGAAACTTCAGTTAAATTTAAAAACAACATGAATAAGGAAACACTCCTGTTATAGGAAAATCAAAACTGGGAAGAAGAGCTGGTCAAACACAACTCCTGTGCCAATCCCAGGGTTGTTTGCTGTGGCCAGGAAATGGTTATGCATCAGGGTGACAGAGACATTAATAGCAATGCACAAAATGCATCCTGCAGGTTTTGGTTTTTAACTTTCTTTTCCCTTCCTCTCTTCTCTGATAGATTATTCATTATATTATGGAGAACTCCTCGTTCCTCATCAGAGATCTGATCTGCATTGCAGTTGCAACTTCATTGACTTGAAATACTCTAATGGGGAAGATTCTGTGGGATATTTGCAGTGAGATTGAGTGGCTCTCAGCAGTGTGCTTTTATTTTTTTTTAAAGTCAGTCTCAAATAGTTCTAATCTGCAGCAGTTTGTGTTGAATGCTTATTAATACATCCTTTTTTCTTCCTCATATTTGTTTTCCTACAATTTCAGTCACCTGGAATAAATATTCTTTATATGAGGCAAGGATAGATATGCAGAAAGTGCTCTGCCTTACTCCCTTAAAAAAAATAATTCCTATTGCATTACTTCAACCTCAAGATGTAATCATGCTTTTTTTTTTTTTAAAGAGGATATGGCAAGGCTCTTCCACTCTAATTTGAGTTCAGAAATGAATGACAAAGGCTTCTTGTATTTTGTTTTAGTGTATCAAATATTTGGGACTGTTCCAGTTCAGGATTGTTTGTTTTTCAGTAGGGTCATTAGAAATCCAGCCTTGTAGCTTAAGAATAGCTTAAAAAAAATAATTTGTGGGCTATTTAGATTTTTTTTTAAAAAAACTTTACTCCAGAAAGTACTTATGAATTCTGCTGGAAGAAATCATATCAAAATACCATATGAGTGAGTACTTGTAGTTCATAACTTACTGTGTTGAGTTCTGGGCTTCCCACCACAAGAAGGATGTGGACACACAGAAGTGAGTCTAGTGAAGGTCCATGAAGATGAGGCTCTTGGAGAGCCTGATGTGCAGGGAGAGGCTGAGAGATGGGGTTGTTCTGGAAGAGACAGCTCAGGGGATCTTAGCAATGTGTATCAGTAGCTGGTGGGGGAAATAAAGAAAGAAGATGGGGTCAACTCTCTGATGCACAGAGGGAGGACAAGAGGCAATGGCCACAAATTCAAATCTAGGAAATTCCATTCAAGTGTGAGAGAACCTCTTTCCTGTGAGGGCAGCCAAACATTGGAGTGGCTTACCCAGTGTCTCTATCCTTGGAGATACTCAAAATCCAGCAGGACATGGCTCTGAGCAACCTGCTTTGAGCAAGGGGGTTGGACTACAGACGCATGGAGTACGTTCCAACCTCAGCTATTCTTTTACAATCTCATAACATGGTTAATATTGTTTCGTGTAGGTTTATGCCAGTGCTTTGTACGTTAATTAGTCACTTAATGTAAGCACCAAGGTAGACACAGACATCACTGGTTTGTGTTAAGTGTCTTGTCTGAAGTCTCTCTCTGTTTGCTCTGGCATATGCTAACTGCCAAGAAGTGTTACTGACCTGATGCTTATTTTATAGTATTGCAAAGTATTTCTCTTGCTTTAAATGCCTTGTATGAAGGATGATATCTTTTTTTCCAAGTTTTTATGTTACTTTTCAATCCTATAATATTTCACGATTTCTCCTTTTATAGTAACATCAAATCCTTTAAGCCCTTGCTAGGTGATGTTAGCTTGAAGTTTTCAGTGAATTTTTCAGATGCATCAATTTTGTACCTGCTTACACTATCTTTAGTTGGTTTGTTAAACTACAAATCCTTAGTCCTTAAATACAAAAAGATGTTGAGGTTCAACAAAAGCAAGTGTAAAGTCTTGCACCTGGGAAGGAACAACCGTTTCTACCAGTACAGGCTGGGGGATGACCTGCTGGAGAAGAGCTCAGTGGAGAAGGACCTGGGGGTCCTGGTGGATGACAGGTTGGCCATGAGCCAGCAGTGTGCCTTGGTGGCTAAGAGAGCCAATGGGATCCTGGGGTGCATCCGGAGGAGTGTGGCCAGCAGGTCAAAGGAGGTGATCCTCCCCCTCTACTCTGCCCTGGTCAGGCCCCACCTGGAGTATTGTGTCCAGTTCTGGGCTCCCTGGTATAAAAAGGACAGGGATCTCCTGGAAAGAGTCCAAAGAAGGGCTACGAAGATGATTCCTTCCCTATGAGGAAAGGCTGAGAAGATTGGGACTGTTCAGCCTTGAGAAGAGAAGACTAAGGGGGGACCTAATTAATGTTTAGAATTATCTTAAGCAGGGGATGCAGGGGAATCAGCCAGCCCCTTTTCAGTGTCTGTGGGGACAGGACAAGGGGCAATGGCTGCAAGTTGGAGCACAGGTAGTTCCGCACCAACATGGGGAAGAACTTTTTCCCAGTGAGGGTGAGAGAGCCCTGGGACAGGCTGCCCAGGGGGTGTGGAGTCTCCTCTGGAGAGATTCAAGACCCGTCTGGACGCCTATCTGAGTGTAATGTCCTAGGGAGCTGCTTTGGCAGGGGGTTGGACCCGATGATCTCTCGAGGTCCCTTCCAACCCCTACAATTCTATGATTCTATGTTTGAACAAAAAAAAAAAGCTTTGAAATTCACTGTATTTTTCTAAAAAGCATTACTTAAAATTTCTTGATATTTGTAGTTATTCTAGGTGTTGCAGGAAAGACCATTTTTATCCTCTGAAGGGAAGGTTTTCCCATTGAGTGGTAAATTCCTTCTTGTAATACCCTAACCTTCAGCTGCTCATGAAGTCCTGTTGGCTTGTAGCATAACACTGCTCTAAGGGAATATGTCAAATTCTGTAGTGTTGTGGAGTCACTTGTGTGACTGACTTGGCTGTGACCTGTCTGTGTGTGGTGTGATGAAAATGCACTGCCTTTCCCGTGTTCCTGGCACGTGCAGAACCACCGAGTGCTGTCAGGCATAAATGTAGAAATATTTTTCAATGAAGGCGTGAAATTAAGGTCAGCTCAGATCATGGGCAAGTTATGCAGTAATCCTAACTGGGTAACTGGGTTTTTTGGCCCTTGCTGTAATCGCACGGGGCAGAAGGCGGTAGCGCGGTGACGCTCAGCTCTGCTGTTTGGCCTTTCAGAGCGGTTGAGTCGCAGAGCGAGGGGCAGTGTGCCCCGGTGGACTCCCTGTGGCGACGGTACAGCGAATTCGAGCTGCTGAGGAATTACTTGTCCGTTACCTATCCGCATATTGTTGTCCCACCTCTGCCAGAAAAAAGGGTAAGGAAGCTGAGGCTGCACTTTGCTTTGTGGTGTTTGGTTTTTATTGCTGTTAACACTCTTCTGTTTAAATAGGCTGACTTTGTTTGGCATAAGCTATCAGCAGATAATATGGATCCAGATTTTGTGGAAAGAAGAAGAATCGGTTTGGAAAACTTCTTGTTACGCGTGGCTTCACACCCTGTTCTTTGCCAAGACAAAATCTTCTATTCATTTTTAACACAGGTAAAGTGATGTGCTTTCTAAATACATTCTCTAAGTTGTTACTTATTTAAGATAAAGTCCTTTTGTTCTCTTTCCCTGCTGTTCCTCTATGGCTTGTTCTGGTTCTTGGGGAGGGATAGATAACGTGAATAAACTTGTGGAAAAGTCTTGTCCATCTAAAAGCTTGTTAACAGCCCATTGCAGTTGTACAGTTGGCCTTTTAATATACCTTTATAACCCTATTTTTCCAGTCTAGTTTTAAGGCTCCTAAGAGAGACTTTCCACCTCTTTGGAATAGCATATTGGGAACTTAACATGTGCTGGTTGGGAAAACTTCCCTAGGACTAAATATGAAAGTGTTAGCATGCTACACTGCTGGCTGCAGAGACAGTACTGGCTTCCAATTTGCTTTTTGGATATCCATGACTTCTTTAGCTTTGTGGTTTGAATCCTGATCCGTTCATATGTGCTGTGGTCCAAAACCAGTGTGACATGTTGCAGCAGAAGTCATGATCCAGTTGTCAGCTGAAACATTGTGCTCTGCAGTTTTCAACTTCAGGACATGTCAGATGTTTCTTTTTTTCTGTGCTTTGATGAGACATTCCTGAGTAGTGGACTGAGCAGATACATTTACCATAGCACAGTGTGTTATGCCAGTGAAACAGTGGTTGTCCACTGCTTTTGCTTCCTATACAACTACTACATGAGCAAGGTGACTGCATGGTCACTGTGAACAATTGTCACTTGTAAGTTCCCTGCCTCAAGCTTTGAAGGTTCTCAGAGCTGCTGATAAGCTAGAGATAACTACTTTCCTTTCTAAAGAGCTGAGCTGCTGCCTTAGAAGCTCTTCCTGGGCTCCTTTCCCCAGTTGATAGAATGAGGTAATTGAGTAGTGAAGAGGCGAGGGTTTTTCTGGGGAAGTTAGTATGTAAACACAATACACTGACATGTTACTTTTAACCCAAATTCTTGAAAAGACCTGGGGAGGGTAGCTGAGGCCGAACCAAGGTGTACTGGAGAAGCTTTTCTGTTACAGGGACAGCAAAAGCTTTGGCACTCTTAAGTCACTCTAACAGAATGTTCTTTTCTTGTATTTTTTTAGGAAGGTGGATGGAAAGAAATGGTGAATGAGACTGGATTTCAGTTAAAGGTACTTACTGCAATTGTTTCTCTCATGACTGCTGTGTCACAGAAATACACCAAACATGTTTTGGTCTATTTCTGAAAAGCTGCTTATTTTTAGAAGAAAGTCATAGCTTTATGTACATGTAGCATGTTAATGCCACCACAAAGAACAATGCTGGTGTTAACATGTAATTGGAAAGACTTTAGTTGTTAAGCTCTGTAGCAGGCTTGTTAACATTGTGCCTCTGTTTGATGCCTAACCTTGTAGTTCTGCTAGTGATGTAGAATTATGTTCCCTATAAGCTTTAAAACAAATGGACTTGACCCCATAGAAGGGCTTTTGTATCTTGGCAATTTAGTTGAGCATCATTTTAAAGATAGGTGTCACACCTAGTCTGGCAAGAGGTGCAAGGTGTAGGACTGAATTGTAGGATTTCTCTACTTGGATAAGTTGCTGAAAGGGACTGAGACAGATGGATTTGGTGCCCTGTAACTATTTAACAGTGTCTTGAAGTAGTACTATTGCCATTGACATCAGCAAATTGGTGGCTGGACAAACTGGTGGAAGACTTGGCAGAATAAGTGATCAAAGGTCATGTGTCTGTACAGGACAAGTGTCTGTGAGAAGCTGATAGTTCCAGGCTCAGCCCAGCAATCCATTGGGACAAATACCCAGATTTTGTTGCATTGTAAAATGATCAACTCTTGTGAAATAGCAACTGAAAACTAGGTGGGTTATGAAGAACTTCTCTGAAGAGTGAGCTAAAGAAAATCACCGGTGTTCTTATTGTCAGTGTCCAAGGGCCTCTGATGCTGGTGCTTTATTAAATTGACAGTTGCTCCCTTCCATCCTGTTAGGGCTTGCATTCTTCTAGTATTCTTAATGCAAAAAGTGTAAAGCTCTGAAGCTGTGCTTCCTAGTCAACACGTCTTTATTTCTGCTTATACTCACAGGAGTGCAGAACGTTTTACTGGCAGGGTGTGTTCAGGAGTGCACAGTGCTGCGTGTATGAAAGAAATCTCACAGCAGAATGCTGAGAGTATTTGCTCCCTTAGCCATATCATAGGTTAAATGAGATGAGCAAGTCCTGTTTTCCTTACAGATTTGATTGTGTGTGAGGTTTCACTTTTATAGTTCCTGTTTCCGTAAGAAAGAAAAACAACTCTTCACAAATCCTGGGATATTTTTCCTTTCTTCAACAGCTGAAGTATAAACCCCTCAAGACTGGAAGTTATTTAGCACTGCACTGGAATACAAACACCTATTCATGACATGTCTTAGATTAGAATCAGACCAGAGGTTTATGTGCTGCTGCTGTCTCCGCTGCTGGTGCGTTAAAGCAAGATGTCTCTTGTCCCAAATGATTTGAACCAGGCTAACTAAACCTTAAATTAGGCACTAATGCAGTGTAGCATGTTATAGTTGATGTTGGAGACTGTTTACTCTGCCAGCTGTATCATTAAATCATGCCTTTCCTCTTCCCGACCCCAGCACTTAACTTTATTCTTTAAGGGATTTGTCACTTGAAGTTTTAACCCTTCCTTTAGGAAGGAGAAAACACACCCCCTGCCTCTTTAGTTTACTTAAATGATTATAGGATCATGGTAGAAATTAACTGTCTGAAAACTCCTTGACTATACCTTATTTGATGGGGAATTAATCTCTAAAATACATATGTGTGTTAGTTTTAAATCAGCTTTAAGACTGGACAGACATTTTCCTAGCAGCATAACTCTGCTGAAAATGTTTAAAAGTGGAGTGTGGGAGTTAATGTGGTCTTAATGGTGAGAAGGAAACAACCCTACTTACACAGTTGAGCACTGGCAGGGTTTTGGTTCCTGCCTGACAGTGCTTGTGTTCCTACTGATCTCATCCTTCAGAACACCACGTGTCTGTAACAAAAGGCAGAACATAACTACATATAAGTAAGTAAGGCCATAACTGCAATGCAGAGAGTGAACCTTTTCCAAGGTGGAGGACAGGTAGGCATCTGACTGGCATGTGTAATGGGAGGTCCAAGGCCATACAAGCCCATGGAGCACCCTGAGTAAATATAAAGCCTGGGCTGGGAGTTAGATTGTGTTCCTTGTGCTCCCTTGGGACATGCTTCCCCGTGCTGCTGCTGTCTCCCATGTGCAAGATACTCTTAGGAGGAGCACTGTGTGTGGTGATGACAATGAACCTGTTTCTTCCAATATCATCATAGTCTTACAGGCTTCATTCACTTACCTCTCTGTTTTATGCTGGTTGGTTGGTGGTTGTAAGGACGGTGAGGTTAGTAAGATTTCAGTACCTGTCACAGTAGTATTAAGAAAGAAACTGACTTCCCCTCAACTTTGATGCTGTCTTGAGTGTCCTCCAGATACAGAGGTGGTTCCAAGTGAAAGGAACCTGCAGTAATACTCAAATAGGGGCATCTTCTGCTCAGCCTCAATGCAGGAGGAGGTGGGACAGTGTCAAACTGCACCTGTCTTCATTTATCAGAGTTATTGAAAGGGCCCTAAAGGAAAGGCTCTGTTCTTGGTTTGGTAAAACACTGTGTTCCTTTACTGTCAAACTCAGAATAGCTCTTCAAGCTCAGAGTTGGCTGTAACTGCACAACATGTTCCCATGTTGTACTTCAGCAGTACTTGTTAGGGCTGGTGTGCTTACTGCTAGCAGTTGGGGTACAATCCGTTAGCTAAAAGACTGCATTATAGGATATCTATACACAGCAGAAGATGTATTATTTATTGCTTATTCAATGAAAAGAGGGATGTTTTGATCAAAAGTAAACTCCAGCCATTTCACTCTAGCTGAAGACTTCATGCAGTATAGATGAGCCCTGAGTGAGCTGTGGGAGACATGTCATATAGAAATGAAAAATTGTGGTGACATCAGACTACTTTGGATGAGGCTGGGGTATCTCATCTGTACTTCTGTCTCAATAAGAGTAAATACCCATTGCATAGTCTAATGTTCAATTAAACAGAACCCCCCCACCCAAAAACAAGAACAAAAACATCTCCTTAGAGAGACTTCGTATTGCTGTTGCAGTCATTGCTAAACCAAGGTCTCAAACAGTAAACTAGCCAATTACCTTTTTAATTAGGTTCTGAACTTTCTTCTGTAGAGATTTATATAAGTTCTATTATAGAAAAGAACATTGCATTAAAAATGGCTCTCTTCTGATACACAGATTGCATATTTTCTGTGAAACCAGTCATAAAATAAGAGAACACTGTATATAAGATTTTGATTTCACCGGGGAACTGTTCCTAGTAATAAAGAGCATATAGAGGTCACTCTACCACTGGTTTTATTTGGTTTGAAAAATATAAAATAGTTTGTCCATATGGTCTTGTGTTACCTAATTGCTTCATCTAAAAAGAATGTAGGGTTGTGTATCTTAACTCCATGGTTTGTGTAACATTTTAAGAAGGGACTATTTTTGTGGGATTTGGATTATAGCAGGTTAATTTTAGTGGATACTGCTTACATCCCAGTTCACAAAAACTTAGCTTAGTTTTTATTTTACTTATTAATTTAAAAATGTGATATGCAGTGCAGCTAGTGTCAGCTTCTTCAATGAAGATTTAAATATGTCAGGAAGGCAGGATTTTTTTCTAATGGTGCTGCTGGAAGGCTGAGATTTTTTTTGTCACTGGAATTTAATTGCATTACATTAACAAAGCTTTTTTTTTCATCCTTTTCCAGGCAGATTCCAGATTAAAAGCTCTTAATGCAACATTCAGAGTGAAAAACCCAGACAAGTAAGATTCCACATACCACTTCCCTCCCTTTCTCTTTTTCAGTTGCAGCTGTGACTTCAGATGACAGACTATTCTATCTCCTTAGAATAAATTCAGAAAAGAAAAATGATCTTTCTGCACTTCAGGTCTTAACAGAAGCCCAGGAAGGAGGTAGTGTGAAAGGTTTGATGAAGGAAACATTCAGAAAAATGTCATTGCTTTATGCAAAATCAGTCTTTCCTTTTCCCTAGGTTAAAAAGAAGGGACCAAAAAAAAAACCCCAAACCAACCCAGACCCAGAAAATTAACCTCAAAATATTTGTTTGCAAAGAAAACTTTCCAAGTGTGAACAGAGTGTACTTTGATAGTGGATCTTTCCAAAAATCTGCTAGTGGACAATTCTGGATGCACGCACACACAGTGGTGTTGCAGTTCATAGTTCTCTTGAAGCTGCCAATTTTTACAGATGCTTTTGGAAGTCCAGAGGCCAGTTCAGCTCTGTTGCAGTTTAGGAAGATTTGGGACAGGCAGTAGAGCAATTGGCAAACTGATCAGAATTGTCAGGGTACATAGTGGGAGGTTTGTCACCCCCTGGGTGATGTGGGAAGGGTAAAACAAAAGATTTACTTCTCACTAGTTAGAAATGTTGGTGTGCAGCAGTAGGGTCAAGGACATTGCTGTTTGCCGTTGTATGAAGTGTCCTTCTGGATTTGTCTGCTGTCCCATGGTGGCAGAGACCTGCTTTCTGTTGTCTGTTCCCTTTGTACTTCCCTAGCATCCATGTCTGCTGTATTAAAGATGTACATACCTTTCAAAACTTCTCTATTGGCTTACTGTGAATTGGTGCAGTCCCTCCTCTTACACTGTTTGCTTTTGCAGCATTTTTACTCTTGTAGCTTTTAGCTAGAGTTAGTATAAAAGATAACGTTTACAAATGAGATCAAAACCCAGCAATTCTATCAGGAGCTACACGTGAAATTGGCCCCTTGCTTGAGTGTTTCATCCTCCATCACCTTTGTTTGTGGCTAGTAGGAGTTGGCTTTTCCTTCTTACCTGGCAGGGAAACTGCCAGCAGTCTCCCTCTAGGCATGGTGGGCAAGCCTGGTTAAGGCTGAGATACTTTATGTTGAGGTAACTTAATATTTGGAAAGCAAAGCTGTTGTGAGAAAAGCCTTGGTGAAAAGCAGGAAAGGAGCTAGTACAAGGAGAACATGAGGAAGGGCTTGTAACAGAACCAGTTCCTGAGTATCTTTGCAGCACTTGAGATAGAGTACATGCTTTCTGTTGTATTCTGCCAGCTACATAGCTTCCAAATTGAACTTTTGGATACAAGTTGATTAATAAAAACCTGATGAGCGTAACTTGTGTTATTGGGAGTGTTTTTTTAATTCAGAGAGAGCTTTTTAATATTGCCTGTGTGGCTCTAAGGAGGAATAGTGCTGTGCCCAGCCTAGCACCCTAACACTGGAGCTGCCTGGAATCTGACACCCTACCCCTTTGGTGCTTGTATGACTGGGTGGTAAAGTGAGTTCAGCTGAAACAAAAGATCTGGCTGCTGTGTGGAGTGTAGGCTTTCTGGTTCCTGGGCCAGGAACAGGTCAGGTAAAGAACAGCTGCAGCTCCCAGTCCAGGTTGCCTTGTGGTGCTGTGGGGCCGCACCGTTCAGTTTAGAGCAGCGTGAGGAGCTTTAAGCAGCTGAAATGATGGAGCTCTAGGAGTTCAAGCATAAAGTGCAAACAACCTTCTCCTGTGGGAAGGAATTAATATCTTTAAGGGTGGAATTATAAGGCTGATAAAACCATGCTATTCACATATGCAGAAGTGCAGACCTCTCTAATGTGCCCTTGTGGCGTTCATCCTCTGGTTCTTTTTCTGTGCTTTAATGAAAACAATAGCTTTCTCAGTGAAAGATTTCTTTAGAAAACACTAAATCCTTTCCTAAGGCAGAAACTTTTTTGTTTTTAAAGAGTAAGCTTTTTTTCGGTCGGTCCGGTTAATTGGACAAGTGTCATGTTCTTTAGTGAATGGTTCTCTTGCAATAAGCTTCCTTCCCAAAGCAGGAAAAAGGCATTGCCCTCCCTGAGCTAGGGAGGAATGCAATGCACAAAGTGAGTAACTTACACTGAAACGCTCTCTACTGAAAATTAGATTTTCTTCTTTGTCATTAACATAAAATTGGGAAGAAACCTGGTTCTATTCCTACGGAAATATGACCTGATCTGTTCTTCATTTGTGCCTGAAGTTCTACTTAACAGCTCAATTAAAGATCTAGACTGGCAATGTTGCAGAACCAGTAAAACCAAGTGAAAAGAGCTAGTTAAAAAAGCCTCCGTTTCTGAGTGCCAAAACTCTTGTCTTGTTTCCACTTCTGCTCATATGATGCACTGAAAGGTAAACATCCCTTTGTGTGCCTCTCCAAACTCAGTTTGGCAACTAATTTATAATTATGTAACCTTTTTTTTTAATGAGCAATAAGTAGGATTTAAGCAAATTCATGAGAAACAAACTCTGCAGCCCTGTCAGTCTCTTAAACAGCTTTTTCCTGAAAAGTTTTACTTGTAAAATGTTCAGTCTTTACAGAAGGCTGGACAAAAAAATAGTGTCATTTTGGTTTATGCTTTTCTAGGGCAATAAAAAGAAGACAGCTTGGTTCTGAAGTAGTAATCTGTTTTGGTATTACTTTATTTTTTTTAATGGAGGAGGAATTGGCATGGGAGAAGATGTATTGCTGATGAAGTCCAGGATAGTGAAAGTCCTCTTAGGCTCCTGACTTTTGCCTTCAGGGAGTACGGCATTCCTAAAAGCTTTCTTTCCACAAAATAGGATAAATAAAACTTTTCATTATAAATATCTGGAGTGGAAAGGGGAGTGTTCCTGAGCTGAAGGGATGCTTTTTAATCGTTTGTTTTGAGTTCAATTATTTCAAATATCTTCACTGTACGTGTCTGCAGCTGTCCAACCTGCAGCCCTGGTGCATACTTTATAAAGTGTAAACTGAAAAGATTGCTCTCCAAACCCCACTGTGCAGATCAATGACTGTATTTATTTTTCCCATGCAGTTTCTCTGCTGGCTTTTAAATCTCTTTATGTACTTTAACCCTCTGTGTATCATAATCTTATCAAAGATGCTCCTAGAAGATCAAAAATATTAGAAATGGTAATAAAGCTCCTACTTCCTGAATGTAAGGAGGAGAATATTTCAGGGGAAGACTTCCTGGCAGGGAAAGAAGTGTTAAATGAAAAGCCCTGGAATTCCATACTTGGTCACCCAAAACAAGTGACCTGACTCATTTCAGTAAGACCTCTTGGGTACAAACTATTCTAAAATACAAAGCCTGACTGTGTGTGTGTGTGGTGGGAGGAGGGATGAGGGGTTGTTTTTGTGCTTGAACATCAACCTGGAAAGCTAATCTTAGTCTCCTGTTCCTTAATTCTAGTTGTGTTGTTCTGTGTTTGTTTTCAGATCGTTATTTAGTGATTTAGGTAAAGCTGTTTCTCCCTTGCCATCTGGATGAAATACGTTCTTGTGTACCAGAGTAGGTCATCAGTTAGACTTGTGTGTAGCAGGGAGGGTTTATTGATACCGAAGTGGCTGTTGCTGTGGCTTAACTGGTTCCCTGTCACTAGCAGAGCCATAGCAATGGATTCAGCTTTGGCATGAGCTAAGTGTATCAACTGAAAGTACCACTAAGGCTGAACTGGGGTGACCAGTGAAATGCCGTTTCCCTTCAGTAGTGACAGGCCAGGAAGGTGCATGTGGCCATGTGTGGTGGGTTACCGGGCCGGTACCTTTTTGGTGGATTGATTTGATGGCTTCTAGCTGTGTGAGACTCCTCTGCAGGTACAGGTCTCAATAGTTAGTTACCATACAGCTTAGCCTCAGAGGAACTGTGATAATTGTGAAAGACTGTCCTCAAAACTGGCTGGCTGGCAGCTTCAAAGTAAAGGGTCTTTTGTCAGGACGGAAATGTGAATCTGTTTTTATCAAATAGTATGCTTCAGCAGTTATTGGAAGCTTTCCTGTTCACCAATGCTTGCTCTTATAAATCCCATTTTAAAAAATCCAAACAATGATAGAATAATTTCAGTTAACTGCTTTCATTTAATAAATGTTTCTCTTAAATTGATCAGAACCCTTAATAGCTGCATGTTTAAAAAAACCCCAAAACAGTCATGCAAGTGTTGGACTTTAGGGAAATTAAACTCACAGTCACTTCTTTAGGAGTCTTCAGCTAATTCCACATCAACATAATCCAGGCTCTGTCTCGCTGGCTGTAGCATCGTGGCTCTATCTTGCGTCCTGTGAAAGCTTGCTTTCATGATGGCTAATGATGTACTATCTGTTTCCTGCTCCCAGGAGATTTACTGAGCTAAAACACTATAGCGATGAACTGCAGTCTGTCATATCACACCTTCTGCGAGTCAGAGCTGTAAGTATTTCCCATGTGTGTCGTGACAAATAGTATAATTTATTTATAAGGCAGCATTTCTTGTTCAGTCAAGAGGGCGGGTGGTGTATATGTTGTGGAATAAGGGCAGTTTTGGCCTGGAGGAGTCTGGCTCTGGAGTTACGGGGCAGACGACGGCGAGGGGGGTGCTGACTTCGTACAGATCTGTTGGGGGAAAGAGTGCCAAGTACAGTGGTTGAATTTGGAGGAGTGAGCACATGCATGTTGTTAACCTGCCCTCTCCCCTGATGGCTGCGTATCAGAAGGAGGTGTTTTAAAGAGGATCGAGATGTCTGCTTCTCTCTGCTCAGCAGACAAGTTGCTTTTGCTGTGTGTCTGGGCTGGGAAGGGCCCCAAAACACAGTTTTCTGGTCAGACATATAATACTTTGTTTGCCAGAGCTTCTAGTATGAATCCTATATGCTTCCCAGTACGCTCTTTCTTTTTTTGGCTTGTTCTTCGATCTATAATGAATAATGCTCTTTCTAATGATGAGAACAATTATGTCATGCAGCAAGAGGCTCTGTGGGTTGAGAATAGAAGATTTTTTTGTAACATTTCTTTTAAAGCACAGAAAGGAAATAGGAAATTACAATTCCAGTAATGAGGAGCATGATACTGCTTTTTAGTATGTTCAACAAGGATTTTATTTTTTGATGGAAACTGTGCAGCAGAGAGGATGGTAATTGCCCTGTTGAGCTGAGGTTCTTGAGAGGATTAATCACTGATGTTCTACTGACTGTGCCTTTTCTCAGGGCTGTGTGTGTGTAGGATCTGTTAAGCAATTTCCTTACGTCTCCTTTTAACTGCTTTGACAGACCAATAATGGTAACTCTTACTGAACTTCAGTCTCATTCATTGGTACATGGCAGTTACAAGGGTGTTAGCTGGATTACAAGTCGCTTCAGAGAGTACATGCAGCCTTTTTTTCTGAGGTTGTTGCCAGCATTGTAGTACTGACCACAGCAGGTACTGACTCTTCAAAGAGCTGAAATGACTTACCTAGCTTTAGTAAGACGCTCCACAACTTTCCAACTCGCTTCCTTTCCTTTGTTTCACTGAGGTGGATGGAAAAATCAAGTCACTTGTTTGCCAATACGAATTTGGCATTATTTGGGTAGATGAGTCTGTGCCTTATATTTGGTTATCAAAAACTGAAGGTAACCTGGTTATTTGTGGCCTCTTTAGGCATAGTCTGTACATGAGCACTTCTAAAGAAATACTTGAAATGTTACTTTTCCATATAGCCTTGATTGTGACTTCAGTCTTCGGAGACTTAATGTGCGGTTTGGGTGTTTCTTTTTAATTTTTCCCCCTTCAGTAGTGGCTGAGATTAGATTTAGGCCTATTCCTGTTTACCTGTGTGAAAACATGAAGGTTTTAGCTTGAAGTTTGTATTTGGGTTTTCACAAATCAGTTGCACTTGATGACCAAAACCTAACTCTCAAATGTTTCAGAGGGTAGCAGACCGGCTATATGGTGTCTATAAAGTCCATGGCAACTATGGAAGAGTGTTCAGGTAAGAGTTCATCCTGTTTTTAAATACATACAGAGATGTAGAGAGAGTATTTATTGTTTTTGTTGTTCTGTTTTTGCAAAGTGTATCTAAACCACTTCAGTGTCTGTCATGAAAATCTTCACATTGCAGTGCTAGTGAGACTTCTGTGTTGGATATAGTGATCTCTGGATCTGCTGAGCTTAGTTTCTAGTGGAAGACTTTAGCTTTTGTATTTTGTATTCCAGACCTTTGGAGCTTTTGTTGTTGTGTTGGCATTCTGTTTCTTCAGAAAGTAACTTGCTACTTATTTTCACGGAGTTGTCTCTGAAAAGCTTCTAGACCCTTTTAAGGGTTTAAAAATCAACAATTTTATCTCTCCAATTTTAGTACCTTTTTAAAGTGAATTTGCCAATTGTTTCTTGATTTATATGAGTGAATTGCACGCTCAAGTTTTCCATCTCACTGGAGAATTAAAGAATCTAAACTTCTGGTTAAGGGAAACCTCCTGCTTCTACATACTGTTCAAGTGCTAAATTTAATTCTCTGGGTTAATGGATTGCAGATGTCTTTCTCATTGGGGGTTTAAAGTGAAATTAGGTGTAGTTCTGTAATAACACAAAGACAAACAAATGTCAACATCAGCAGAGTGGAATGTTTATGAAAAAGTGAAGGACAGAATAGATGCATTAGACATAAATTATGTGAAATATAAGGGGAGCCCCTGCTTTTTTGTTGTAAAAAGAGTTGTGGATGTAATTCTTGTAACTAAGAAATCTCACAAGGCTTCACAAATCTGAGAACACAATTAAAGTTCCAGCATACATACTCGGGTGTCTAGAACAAGTCTCTTGCTATCTCCATTGTAGTTCTGTTTCCTTCTTGATCTAAATTACCTCCCTAATGTGAATAGGTAGCTGCAGTAATAAGATGGCTGTGAGTTGATTTTTTTTTCTTTTAAAGGGTAGAACTAAACAGCGCTCTACTATGAAAATGGAAAATAACATATCCAGCAAATGGTTTCAGGAGCAGTAAAATGCTTGCAAATGTCAAATCCCACCTTCTGGTTTTTGGAATGAGAGGCTTCTACCTGATGTGTTGCAAGCCTGGAAAGCTTAGTTTCTTGATGAGTGTGTTAGATCAAGTTGTGTTTTAGAAATTTCTTATTTTATTTTTTCTCCTTTAAGTGCAAGTATCTTCTTTTTAAAATTATTTTATTTTGAGTTTGAGGTATTTAAACAGAAGTGCTCAAAACCAACCTCAAGCTAATCGTATTTGTCAGGATGAGTTTAGGTGTCAGGGACAGCTGTTTAACAGCATGCTGTAAATAGCCTTGCCACGTTGTCAGTGTTGCTGCTTAGGAGAAGCAAACAGCGTGGCCAAGTCAGACTTTGAGGCAGTTTTTATTCAGGTGTCACCTGGAAAGAAACTGTACACAGGATGCAGCTTATTAACTTCCTTTACCCTTCATGTGCGATGTTGCTTCTCGTTTGTTTTTCCTGCAGCGAGTGGAGTGCGATAGAGAAGGAGATGGGGGATGGGTTGCAGAGTGCTGGCCACCACATGGATGTGTAAGTACTGACTGAATATCTGATAGTTTGATGTAAGCCAGATGTAGAAATCTCCCTCTTTCCTTTCTTTTCCCTCAACTCCGAAGTACGTACGTTAGTGAGCTGAGAAAGCTGGGGGTGCGTTGGTTTTGGGTATGCAGTGTTTCTGCGAGTTGGATGCAGGCACAATTTTAGCATCCATGTACTGTATTAAGTAGCTCAAAAGGTCTCAGGAGAACCAGAGGGGTTTCTTTTTTTATTATTATTTTGAAATTGTAGAAGTGTTTGGAATTCTTCCAGCCTTTCTTTTAAGCTACTATGCCAGTAACTGGTGGAATACAGCTTTAATGTACTGCAGACCTGATGAGATCCATTTGGTTTTGATAGCAGCCTTTCGTACCCTGCAGTAGATGGTACGCAGATTTGGACTTAATTACAGCAAGTTAAGAAATTTAATTAATCGGCACCAAAACTCTAATGGATTCTTGAAACAAATACTGACTGGATGTAATAAAATAGAGAATCCTCCCTCCTTGCATCTTTAGAGGCAGTTGGCAGGGGGTGCAAAACACAGCCTTCAGAATAAGAGTCTGGCACTTCGGAGTGCTTGCAGAAGTGGTAGCCTGGGGTGATGCTTTCTGCTTTTCGGGTGGTCATATGTAGTAAGTGGAACAGTGTAATTTCTCATTGCTCTGATTCCTCATCTGTAATCACGTAGTACAGATAAGTAACAACTCCAGAAAGAGGTGGCATCTGTTTGACATTTATTCATATAGTAATAGTACTGGTAAAGCGTAGCTTGTGTGGAAGCTATCAGGTTTAGTTTACAGTGCAGATTTACTACTGCCTGGTGTTAGGCCTTGTCAAGTGAAAGGGCTTGAAAAGCCATGCCATGCTCTGCCTTCAGCTTCCTCAGAACAATTCTGGTTTTATCTGATCTTCAAGAATTTTAACCCCTCTGAATAACTTATTCACCCTTACTCTGTTTTGACTAAAAAGGTAGTTTGTACCCAAAAAAAGCTCTAGTATCTTTTAGGCAGAGGGCTCTAATGAGAATAAAGGAATGGAGAATGCATTCTGCTTTCAGAAGAAAGTAATCGAAGTAGAGGTGAAATGCAATGTTAAGCACCTACTATGGGATGCAGAAATTGGAAGAGATTATGACAGCATGGTATAAGGAGCTGTTTTCAGTGATTCATATACATCACACTAGATGTCAAGCACCTAGAAATGTGTAACCAACAGAAAGAAGTGGGTCTTGCCTCTCAGTCAGGAGGCTGAACCCTCTCCACACATCTGAGATGTTTGGTGTTTCTGTCTGTAGCACAGTTAGGGTTAAAGATCCAGAGTAATGGCAGGGAGTTCCTGGATAACTTGAAGCGCTGCATGAAGTCTGCTGTAGCTTTCATTGTCTGCCATCGCTTCTGCTCTGGCACTCCTGTACAACAATAATCTCTTGGTGACCATCAAGCACAAAGCAGCAGCTGTGAGATTCAGGAACTCACTCATTGACCCATGTGGTCTCCTACCAGTAAGGTTCATGTCTATGATCTTTTGAAAGTAAAATTTACCAGTCCAGTTACCATTCCCATAACATTAGACAGGAGTTTATAGCAACAGAAAGCCACTTAAGGAGGTTGCTTAATATAGATGTTAAACTTCAAGGCTAATTTAATTACTCTCTATCTCCCCCATATGCTGTAGTCTTTGCTAGGTGTTTATTTAAACTTTTGAGTTGTTATTGTTTAGTATGATCAAAACCTGCTTAATATTTGGAAAAGACATCCCAGATCACCTCTGGGCATGTGTAATGCTGCAGGATGAGGCTTGCTGAAGTGATGGAAAACAACTAGTATGCTGAGAACAGTGAATGGCTGTAATTCTGTCACTTAAAAGATGAAAGAAAAAGTGCCAGACCTTTGACTTCTGTCCTTTATGTCCTTAATGCATGACCCTTTGTCTCTGTATCAACTAGACTGTCATTACAGGTGGAAGCAGTCTAAATTAAACCAGGAGTTTCGTTTAGTTCATGATTCCCATGAAGAGTAGGAACATACTAGTGTACCTTGAGAACTGAATGGCAGTTTTTCTTTATATTTTCCCTATTTTGCCTACCTGCTTAGTAAAACCAGTATGTAAACTTCAGCTTAGGCAGTCAGAAATGTAAATTGCCATACTGGGTTTTTTTTTTTTTTTTGGGGGGGGGGGAGAGTGTCATGTCCCATCCCCTCCCCCCACACTTAAATATCATTATGAAAACCCTGTGTAGGTAAGGTGGGATTTTGTTTGATGGGGTGTTTGGCGGGGGTGGGGGGGATCGTTCTGCCACGGTTGAGCTCTAGCGCTGCTCTAAACTTAGAATGTACTTGAAATCAAAGTGTGGTCCATCTGCTGCCCTGAAAAATCTAACCACTGTACTAAAATTGTTGCACTTCAGAACTTAAAAATAGAGAGGGGCAAGCCACTTATGACCTGTGTGGCTGCAGGATTATTTCAAAACAACAGTGTTTTTCAACAGTTTGGACTTCTTCCTGACTGTGATGCACGATGTGAATTCTTGTTCTGCCTGTTCTTTTCTCTCTTCTACTTAAACTGATCTTCTGTCGCTGGTCGCTTCATATATTATGCTTATTTATCCCAAATAGAGGGTAAGGTAGGGGCTTTTCTAGACGTGCCATGTCTGTGATTTCATGGGGCATCAGAGCAACTGATCATGCTCCCACACCTGTAAAATTCATACTTGAATAGATAGGCATGTCTCAACTCTCCCTCAGCCGCCTCATTCTTCCAGTTACTCTGCAAGGAGCTGTGCCCTCTTCAAGGAGCCTTACTTTTCATGCCCTACTGAATAGACCTGAGGATGATGGTAGCCTTCAGGAGTGTCTCCCTTGGATACCTCCCTTAGACTTCCAGGCGTCTAAGTGACATTGCTGTTTCTTCTAAAGCTTGCAAGGATGCATTTTTTGTTCCCTCCCAAGTCACATTACCAGTTTCCTTTCTGCTTGAGACACTTGCCACTTCTTCCAGAGGCACAGGAAGAAGGGATAAAACCTCAGACTTTGCTAAAGCTTTAAAGCCCAGAGGTAATTGACACTTGGGTTGTGTTGTGCTGGTCACTAGACAGGCATGGGCTTGCTTCAGGAAGCCTGCAGCTGTGAAGGGATTGCCACATACTTGAGAATCCAGACTGAGTCGGCAGAACAGATGAGAGCATTTGTGACGGGAGCTGATTCATTCTGGTGATCTCCAGTAGCACATGCCCTGTATTGCTGGCTGCAGTGGCATCCTATTTCGGTCACTGTGCCAAGTGAGATGTGCAGTTACCTCTTGGCTTTAGGCCTGTCCCTCCGTATGTGTCCAAGCATAGTCATCTTTGTTAGTGAGAACCTGTTAAACACTCTCCAATAAGCATTATAAACTAGAAAAAGAAAGCACCTTTTGCCACTTCTAGAAGACCTCAACTTAAATGACAAAACTCAAGCTGAGTGCGAGAGCTGCAGAGTTGGTCCAAGCCCTTGTACTTCAGCTTTCTCCCTAAAAGGCAGGCTTAAACTTCTTGTTGCTCTGAATTGATACAGCAGACAAAGCAACATGGTTTAAGTCCTTCAGCTCCTTGAATGTCATGGTTGTTTAGGGGACCTCTGTATTTGGGCTGAACAATGAAAGCAGCCTTTAAATACTGCCCCTTTGCTTTTCAGAAGGTGTGATGTTCATGTTCCTATGCCTTAATGCTTAAGCTTTGCAAGATTTCTTCTGCACCATGTCTTCTATTGTATTGGTGCTGCCTATTGACAGTCTGTTGAAGAAAAGGAATAAATTGTTTTCCTTTCCTGTAAGGAAAAACTGTGTCATCTTCAGCAGGATGCTTCTGTTAGATCTTGTACTTGTCAAAAGATGAACTGTAGGAATAAAGTGCTTTTCACTGGTTTACTTTGTGACTGGTGTCTCTGTCAACTGGTGTCCTCTCTTGTTACTGTATGTGTAGTACTTAAAGGCTAAATGAATGAGCTTTATATTTAATGATGGCTGTTTTTCACCAGATATGCAGCTTCTATTGATGACATACTGGAAGAGGAAGAACATTATGCAGATCAGTTGAAAGAATATCTCTTCTATGCAGAAGCACTACGGTATGTACAGAATATATAGCTTAAATGGAAGCACTAGTCTTCTAAAATCGTGTTGATGTTGAGTTCAGTGTGATATCCTTTTCTGTTCTGCAAGAAGTGGAAACTTCAGTGCTGTGGAATCAATGTGTTCTCACCTCTGATTACTTGTATTTGATTACTGTGGGGGTGGCAATAAAAGTTATGGCTGAGCTGATCAATAGTGAAGTGATAGAAATGTTAAAATCAGGATACTGTGGAAGGTAATGTTAATTCCTCTGGTTCCCCTGTTTCCTTTGCTTCTGGCTTAATTCTGCCCCAATGTGCTGAAAGCTTCACCTTTCAAATGAGAGAGACCAAAGAAACTTTGTGCAGCCATCACAAATGCCAGCAGGTTTCAATGTCCTATATAACTTTCATAGCTGCAGGCTGTTGGGCATCTAAATACTGATTTTTATTGTTTTGTTTGGTGTGGTTTTTTACACTAGCCTTTATAGGGCAGTCCTCCCTTACAAGTGCAGATACAAAAGCAAATTATTTATTATTGCTTTTATTTATTATTACTTTTATGCTGTAAGATTGTGCCTAAAGCTGTTGTGCTTACCACAGCCTGGCTCTGGGCCTCTTGGAGAGGTCCAGTGGTGCTGTGGAGAATCAGGTTGGTGAGCGTGACTGCTGCTGTGTGGGAACCCGGAGCACTTGGAGCCTCTCCCGGGAGACGAACGTGCATCCGGCAGCACGGATGTAGCATCGTCAGCCCACACAGGACTGGGACTTGCTGCAGGTGGTCAGAGGGAACTCTCCTCTTTTCCAGATGAAAGGCACTGTATGAATCTAGGAGTGGAGTTCCTTTTTCATTGTTCAAAAAGAATGTGGAGGATTTTATGACTGCTGCTGTGATGGGTACTGTCTCCCAGTACCTTTTGTCATAGTTCTGATTTTTCTGTAATGTATTTGGAATAAAACTACTTTACAGTGGGTTCCTTAACTAGGTGATAGGGCTTGTATAGCTGTGAGTGTCTTGGAATTAGTCTAAAAAGAGGAGCAGAACGCTGCTGTACTAAGAACTCTCTCTATACTTGGATCCAAGCTGGCTTAGCTACAGCTTTTGCGGAGTTACGCAGTCTGTGATAAGGTAGCTGTATTCAAGCTAGATAACTGAATGTGCTGCCTGCAAAAAAACCAACCTCAAAAAGGCATGATGCCATTTGTAAAGCTTAAATGGAGGGAAGTGTACCTAAACAAAGTATTACATGACAGATCTTTCACTACTTACTTTTCAGGGCAGTTTGCCGGAAACACGAACTAATGCAATATGACTTGGAAATGGCTGCACAGGACCTAACATCTAAGAAACAGCAGTGTGAGGAGCTGGCAACAGGAGTGAGCCTTTTTCCACTTTCTTCTCCAAGATGCCTTTTCTTTTAATTTATTTTTTATTTGAGCCAAGTTACTTAGAATGACATTTAAATGGCACTAACGTGCTGGCTGCTGCTCATGAGAAGTGGTATCAGATGAGCTGTAGGCATCGGGGGTTTAAAGTACCTTAGTTCTTAGTGGCAGAAGCTGTTTGTACCAAACTTCTGTTACTGAATACTAAGGGAGTAAAGGGTTGCAGGAAATACAACCTGAGCAGAACAACACAAACAAGTCTGCTAAGGATCAAAATGTTGGGAATCCTGAATGGTTTCCTCTGCCTTCAAAAGGTGGATGTTACTGATGAGTGGTGTTGATCCCTTTTACATGGAAAATAATGTTAAAATAATATCTGAAAGTGGTAACTTAGAAGTGTTTAGAATTCTTAATGTTGTTGTTGGCTCCATTAATGTTCTATATGGAGCTGTTTTATGGCTTTCCTTTCTCATACAGAACACAAGACATTCTTTCTGCTGTAGGAAATGTGCTCTGAAAGGTTACCTGCTATCAGTGGAATGAGTTGCTTGTGGTCCAATCCACAGACCAGCCTTACAGAGCACAAACATCAAATTCCTCCTTCCACTTGGCTCAGTCTAATACGAGCCACTGTATCTCCCATAGCTACTGATAATTCATGAGAATTTCATTCACAAAATGGAAGTTAAATAAAAAAAAAATAATCAGGTGAATAATAAGAGTAAGCCCAAATGCTGGTAAAGATCATGTGATGTCTTGTGGCTGTGTTCAAGAATCTCAACCCTAGAGTGTCTTTGTTTTTATTGTAGACAGTGAGAACGTTCTCCTTGAAAGGGATGACCAGCAAGCTCTTTGGGCAGGAAACCCCAGAGCAGAGGGAAGCAAAGATAAAAGTTCTTGAAGAGCAGATACAGGAAGGAGAAGAACAGCTTAAGACTAAAAATCTGGAGGGCAGGTAAGTGGGCTTAACTTTTTCAAAGAAAACACAAGATTTGTCTTAGCAAAAGTCCTGGACTGGATGCTCTTGAAGGTGTTTGCATTTTATAAGTGTTTTTAATATATTCTTGGTGTTTATGAGCTGTCTATAAAAGCTCCTGTCAGCTGCAAGTTGTGAAATAAAGTACAGTACATGCAGTTAGCTTCTGGTCTGAGTGTATGGCTTAATGTAGAACTTGATGACTTTCCCAGTTACTGAGCCCACTGTAATGGCTAACGTGCATGCTTTTATGTTCAGCAAGTAATATGTTTAGCAGGTGGGTTTGCAGGTCTGCAGCTGAATTGCCTAAGATTCAAAAGCTGATTTGCTTCAAATAGGGTATTCAGTTTAGTTTATTCGTATGAGCCCTGAGCTCATATTCTGCAACTTCTTATGTGGGGGAGACTGACTCCTGTTGGAAAGGGATTGGAAGTTCTGGTGTTTGAATAACTGCTTTGCAGGGCCCTAATGAAATTTTCTTCAGGAATGCAAACATGAAAAATAGGAGCTAACATTCCTGAAGCAGTGTGATTGTGTCAGGACACGTTCATCATATGACAAGAGGGGTTGATGTAGTATCTCTTAGTAGGTGAGGCCTAGAGCCTCAAGATAAGAGTAGTTCATGAATAGTTCAAAACAACAAGACGCCTCAGTAAGTGCAATTTTTTAATCATTTTGACAGAAGTACTGGAGATCTGCTTTTGTAGCTCTGGAAGCAATTTTCAAATGAATGCTTGCCTTGCATGTAGAGTCCAGCACAAATGCAAGCTATGAATTACAGAAATCTACCTCCAATTTAGTAAGGAGACCTGAAGACACATCACCAAACCAACAACATTAATTCCTGAAGTGAATGGTCCAAGTGAAATTTGCATTGTAAATGTGTGTGTCAGATCCTTCTGACAAGTGAGTTTTCACTCTGGAAAGACCGAGATTCTGACTTGATAATTGACAAAAAAATGTGCTGTTTCATGTGCTGAATGCTAGCATAAAGATGCTTCCTTACCCCAGCAGAGTCTAAGCAGAGAAGTCTATTTCAAATTAGGCTGGTTCTGTAGCAGTGATGCTTTCCAGGGTGGGGTGAAGGAAGAACCCAACCAAAGCCCCAAAACCAACAACCCAGTGCATCCTGTCAAACTAATTTTTCAGGATTAAAACCCTTAAAAAGACGATGGAGAACTAGGTAGTAGTGCTGGTTAGAAAACGAGGACAGTGTGGGATGCATGACTACAGAACCTGGTTTACTGACTGAAAGACGGAGTGCTTTGTCACGTGTAGCTGCTCTGCTGAGGGTTCAGAGGAAGGCAGATGAGCTGCTGGTGGCACTTATGTAAAATAGTTTACTAACAAATACTGCTTTTAATTCCAGAGACTTTGTGAAGAGTGCCTGGGCTGACATTGAACGGTTTAAAGAACAAAAGAATCACGACTTGAAGGAGGCACTTATAAGCTACGCTGTTATGCAGATCAGCATGTGCAAAAAGGTGTGTGGAGCTTGTGAAAGGCCAGGGTAGTGTATTTGTCCTGTCAGCAGGGGATCAGATGCAGGCTTTGGATAACTGTTAACATTGCAGTCACAGAAGGTTGGAAGTCACTAGCGTAAAACCTCCCATGTATTCCATCCTACTCTGTCACGTGTTAATGTTGAGATAGAGATATAAAATAGGCAGTGCGGTCCAGTTCCAATGTGGTCTCTGCCTTGTGTGTGAAGTTTTGTGGGACTTTTTTATTTTTTTTGTTTAGATTCTTCTATAGAGGAAAGTGTGTTAATGAGGTTTGCAAACAAAGTATATTTCCACCTACTTATTTTAAACTCTTTTTTTAAAGGGAATTCAAGTTTGGACAAATGCAAAGGAATGCTTCAGCAAGATGTGATTATCTGGAAATGAATTTCTCCTCCAAGTGCCAGAGAATGGAAGCACAAGTGTATAACACCGATCTTAAGTTGCTACATGACTTAGATATAAATCATGAAATAAATGAGTTGAGTGAATAGTTTTTCTTTCTGCTGATTGTAATTGTTAATAAAGGACAAAAAGGACATGCTGTTAAATGTTTAGCCCCGACTGCCACTTCTGTGGCGTGTTTTATATGTGGTAGCAAATAATTCAGGGGTAAAAGAGTTTCTGAAAATTACAGCTCTGTATTGGGGCAAAGGTACAGGACGAGTTATCCCAGAAAGTATGAACTGAACTGTTCCGAGACTTGTGAAACACCATGCTCTGTAAAGTGTAGATCACTTCCAGATGCCCTTCTTTTCAGCCCTCACTGTTTAGAATTTGTAATGCTCAAGGGTGCTTTGGTTTTATAATGGGACACACAGTTGTGTTCTTGAGCTCCACACCATAAGAGACAAAAAATGAAATACTGTAACGCCTACGGTTCATATTTAAATGCCTTTGCATGTCCATAGAGAAGTGCGCTTTTCCAGAGTTCAGGTTAAGCAGCCTCAAGCTCCTGAGATGTTTGGAACTCTACAGTCAAGGTGGTGTACAAGGTTTTCATACAATATCCTGCGTTTACTGGTTCCCACTAACAGTTTTGATATGGGCATTGATTTCTTACCAAACTTCTTCCTGCAAGTAACGGTGACTGGTGATCCAGCTGAGCAGCAAAACCAAAGTCAAAGCTGGTAAGAAGCAGATGCAACTTCTGTTTGGTTGTTTGGAACCTGTTTACACTACATGTGAATCTGGCCTGTGGTACCTCTTCTTGTAGCTGAAGTGGTTTGGTTCTTAAAAGAATAGTTCTTAATGAAGATGCTGAAATTAAAAAGCCGGTGCAACTTCTGCAGTACTTAAGAACAGCGATATGCAGAACCCACGGTGAACCAAGGTGTCTGTTTGGCTCTTGTAGTGATGTTTCAGTGTGTTTGTGTGTGTGTATAAATATACACACCAGTATACCATGAGTTGTGGTTACAGGTACTTGTATTAAATGTTTCCAGTTATGAAAAACACTTAGCACTGTCTAACATTGGGCTTTTTCTGCATAAAGCTCCTGAAGTCTTGTGGAATTTGTCAGACTTGATTGCTGGTCCTAAAAGAAGCTTCTGTTAAAAAGTGTATTTAATTATTCTGGGTTGTAACACTAATCAGACTTTTTTTTTTTAGAGATGTTCCAGGAAGTCCTAAAAAGTTATTTTGGTAAATAATAACGTTGTTACATATATGTCCCATGTTACTTTTGTATCTGCAGCATTTCTTTTCTATAAAACCATTGTAAAGAATTCATAGGCCTGGTGTACACTACAGCTTAAAACTCTGAAGTAAAGCGCCGGTCGCTCTGATAACCTGTTGGCTTTTTCAAAGCACGTGTCAGTGACACTCCTGGCTGAGAGATGATGTTGGGCAGCAAGAGGTCTCTCCCTTCAACACTTAGAAGGAGAAGCGTTGCTCGTTCAGAGGCTGAGGTATCCAGTTCTGATACAGGCTGAAGGACTCTTACATTCCAAACCAAGAAGTTGCACACTTGCTGTATTCAGTAAACCTTCTAAAGGAGTGGTGCCTTAATACAATACCGTGAGGCGCTCAGAGTAGGTATTTTTCATGCACTTTGATTTTTGGTAGATCTTTTTCTGGTGCCTCTTTCCACATTTCACTTGCTGTACAGCTTATTAAATGTATTAGTATGCCTTTTTTTTTTTTCCTGCTAGTAGTACTAAATTTAAGAAGGGAACAAAACAGTTCTTGTAAGTTTTGTGCCAAATAAGCTAAATAAACTTGCTCTTTGATATTTTTGTTAAGCTGTTTTTTGTGAAAGACGCTGTCTTCTCCATGCTGACAGCTGCTGTTCAGCTTATCGAAATCGGTTCTCATACTTCTTGGCTCTCAAGTGGCCTCCAAACTTGGGTTTAAAATGTAAGTGGGAAATGGGTCACAACTAGCTCATCTGCCTTCTGGGTGAAGAATGTAGTGCGAAGGCCAAAATTAGATGCTAGTTACGAGCCAGCTTTGATCCCTGCTTTGGGTTCGCCCAGACGGAACTGTCTGCATGTTACCTGTGTCTTGATCTGGGAAAGAGAAGATCAGTTTGAAAAGAGGGTGTGGCATTTGACAGAAATTGGGTGTGAGGTGGGGTAAGGATAAGCTGCAGTGAGCTTTATTTCTCCTGCTGTTGTGCAGAATAGCATTGTGTGTGGTTCGTGTTCTTGTGGATCATAGCAAACGGCAGAGGATTCTCCCCCTTTTAGCTTTTTAAGGGGAAATCACCTAGTTAACAGCTGTTTCCATGTGGTGGTTAGAGTCCCTGTGACAAATGCACACTCATGAAGCGTGTGGGGTTTTTTTTTCTTTAACTTCTGTAGCTTGATCCATGTTGCCTCGACGAGCTTCCTTCAGTTATCCAGTAAACATCAAAAACTGGTGGGAGGCCTTGAAAATAATAGCAGGCAGGCTGGTTTTGCTTTATCTCGACCCATGTATATGAAAGTTTCCCTACACAGCTCATCTGCTGTGCTGATGGAGCTGTTGTGGCTGTGCCAGGCAACTTTGGGCTGATGATCACCGCTTGTGCTGTCCTTACCCATTACCAGTGGGACTGTGACTTGTTGGTATGTTTCAGTTGCTGTCTGCTCCTGAACCCCAGCTAGGGCTCAGCAGCCAGCTGAAAGGAGAGGGCAAAGGATTTTTCTCAACTCTTTTTTGTTATTTTTAATACTGTATTACTTCAGTATCTAGTGCGTCAGCCAAAGCAGAGTGAACCCAGCAGCTGTGTGCAGGGACTGCCTTGGCAGGCACAGAGCAGATCCTGGAGCTGAGGTCCCCACTGAGGAGCTCACCCCAAGCAGGTGAGTCAGAGGAAAGGGGCAGCTGAAGCCAAACTTGCTGCAGAGCCAGCGGGGAGCGTGGCTGAGGTCCCGGAGTGGCTGGCTGGGCTGTGGGCACTGCATCCTCAGGGAGACCCTGTTTCCCTCTGCGTCTGCCTGCAAATGAAACTCTCTGTGTTCAATTGAAGAAATGAGAAACACTTTCTTGTGTTCCTTAAAGGAGTATGGGGAGGAAGGTCCTTTTCAATCCCACCTCCTGTCACGCAAGGGCAAGGCAGGGCTCTAACTGATGTTGCCTTCTGCCCCCTGTTCTGCAGATCCCAGGTGTCTCTGTCTTGTATCTGTCCCCAGAGCCCTGTGGGGAGATGCCAGCTGGGTGATCAAAACCCTCACACCGAAGATGCGAGCAGAATGAGAGCGAGCGGCCGGGGACCACAGGCTTTGGTGCCAGTCCAATACGGCACGCTTGTGTATCACCAGCAAAGGCAGCTGCTTTTTTTGGTGCTGCCACGGCTAAGGTCTGCTCTAAGCTCTGCGGTTTGGGAGCTCCTGGGCAGGGGTGTCCTGTGGAGGATGCTCACTCCTCATCCAGCCTCTGTAGAGACCTGGGCCCTGCAGGAGAGTAGCTCGTGAGTGGCCACCAGGGAGGGTAGGATACTCTCTGCGATGGCAAAATGTCCCTCTCTAAAAGGTAGAGGCTTCAGTGTCCCCCGAGCTGACATAGGGAGGGTTTGCATGTATCCCCATTGAGGTGAGGGTGCCCATCTGCGTGGGCAGTCTGGAGGACTTTGTGATCCTGACCAAGCGAAGGGTTGTGACTTTGGCTGCCGTTTTCTGATGATCCTTGCTATGATGCAGTGTTACTATAAGGATTTTATGCTTCAGTGGGGTCAAATGCAGAGGTGAAACTCTTTGCTCCCTTTTAGTTGCTTTGGAAGCATTCACCTCGCGTGGCCTTCCCAATCTTTTTGCTCTGGGTGGTTGTGGAAGGTATCTGTGCCACAAACCAAAGCCAAGCTGGAAAGGATTTTGGGTGGGTTTGGAGGAAACTGACTCCAGCTGGTGAAAGTGCAGAGTATTTGGAGATGGCACCGTGCTAGGAGAGACGAGGGAGAGTTAAAGCTGCATGGATGTGAGAGAAGATGTAGTTTTGAGGAGAGATGCACAAGAAGGTGAGGAGAGAAGGAGAACAGAAGGTGAACAGGCAGGAGGGAGAGCAGGGACGGGATGGGTGGAGGAACAGGAGAGGAGAACAGATGGAAAGCTGCTGTACCTGTGGGCTGGGTAGAAGGGGAAGCAGCGCTGTGTGGCCCTTGTATGGAGGGATAAAAAAGAGCCAGGGAGGTGGAAACAGGAGACAGGAAATTTCAAGAGCTGTCAAAGGCACAGCTATATATTCTTAATATAATACTAATATAATACTAATACCTAGGTCTCAGTGAAACTTGTGGTGGTGGCCATGGTCTTAAGGATGAGTTTAACACTGGTAATAGCGTAACATTTCTCTTGAGATTAAATTGCCTAATATTTTGTATTCATTTTTGAATCTTTGAATTTTCTGACTAAAAAAAAAAAAGTAGGGAAAGAGGCTTCAGTGTTTAAAAACCCAGCAAAGATGATATGGACCCCCTGATCCTACAAAAACCAGTATCATCAGCCATGTGACCTGGGGGGCTGCTGGCAGATGCAGCTCCAAAACCAGTCTGTCCCCTCTGTCACAACCATCCCAGGAACTGCAATTAATAAATAGCAACTTCACATGCAGCGACCGTTCTCCGTTATCTGTATGGTGGCACAGGATAACACCGCTTGCATTCTCTTCGGAGAGCAGCTGTGCGTGAACGCGGGAGGTGCAGAGCGACTTTGTGGCGGGGCTCCCCAGGATGCCGAGGTGGAAAATGACGTAGGCGAAGGGAAAACACAACCCCGACCGCCCTCTTGTGGGTCTCCAGCTTGGGCTCATGGGGCTGGAATAAACCTGCGGCAGGAGGGGCGCAAGTGCCACCCCCTCCCCTCTGGCTGCTCGGAGGGGTGATGGTCATCACATGGACCATCGTGCCGACTGCAGCCTAACAGGGGTGTCCAGGAGCGAAGGCTGGGGATACTGGGACGGGGTCCCGGGCAGGGTGTGGTGGTGAATTCGCGTGCTGCTGCAGGTTGCTATTAATAACACCACGTATTGCACGAGGGTTTCTCAGGCACCTTTCACACCTAGCAAACACTGCTGTGAGTTGGACGTAAGGCGCAGGTTCCTGAGCTAGCAGTTCTCTTAGAGATTTCTTTTAGTAGCGGCTTGGAAGCGGCGCTGGCTGCGTGGCTGGCTGGAATACCGGTGACTGAGCATGCTGCACCCTGGGGTAAGAGATGGAGGCGTCACCCTGCCTGGTGCTGCTTTGCGTTGGCTTTTCCTGCAGCATGTGCTCTCTGATCCCAGATTCTAAACTGGTGGCAGAGAGGCTGAATCCTGTGATGGTTGTTCCAGAGGCTAGCACAGGCTCTTCCCAGTCTGTTTTATCTTCTGAGCAAAGCATTGGTAGAGCCCTGCCTTGCTCACCTCTGATGTCCCCGCAGCTACTGGATGCTTGGGGGGCAGCAGGGAAAAGCCACTGATTCATTCCTGGTGCAGTGGTAGGGTCCTTGTTGGGCCATGCAGCAGAGCCCCCCATCCCTCTCCTGCATCTGCTGAGCTGGAGCAGGTGTTGCAATGCCCACAGCAGTGTTCCCACTCCTGTGAGGATTCCTGCCCCGCGGCATGGATCCCGTGAGCCCCTGAGGCTGTCACTGCTGGTTTCAAGCCATGTCTGGTCCTCTTGCTGTCTTTCAGAGCAGCATCCATCATGCTGGGGCTGTATGGAGCCATGTCATGTCTCGTACCCAGCGGCTGCCTGTTTGCCAATTTGGGGTGACTCTCAGCACCACTTCCCAGCATCCTTCTCTACCTGCTCCTTCATCTCTTCATTGCCCGTGGGCCCCAGTGAGGCGCTCGCTGCCCTGGCTGTTTGTAGAGACGCTAACCAGCCCAGAGCCAGTGCAAAGGCCCCAGTGGAACCCCCCACCTCACAGTTACCACTTGCACTCACGCTCCAAAGCCTTGGGCCAGATTTTAGTTTATTTTCAGGAACACTGGGTTGGCTCTCTGCTTGCCTCCTAAGAGCAGAGCTGGCTGGACCCGAGTGAGGAAGGCTGTGGCACAGTGTGATGCTGTGCTAACGCTATCGCTCCACCACCCCAACAGGGATCTATTAAAATGAGGTTCAATTTCACAAGATGTTTTGCATGAACATGTTGATTGGCATTAATCTTTTTAAACTCTGTATCAGCTATTATTTCCCCAGGGATTGCTTTCAGACTGACAAGCCTATAATAATCCTCTCTTCTCAGTTATGTGTTTTTACACATGGGAAAATATTAGCCTTCTTCCACCCTTGTGGAATTTCTCCTGAAGTTCAAGATGTGTTGAAAAGCAGTGTCTGTGCCTCATAGATCTCTTATTTTGGACTTACACAAGCTTGAGAAGAAGCTGTGTAGATCTGCAGGTATGGATGTTAATGTAAGAAGCTAGTCTCTAATGTTGCACCCTGGGTGGGACTCAGGAGAGTCAGAGACTCCTTGTGATGGAGACAACACACAGCTGTGGCTGATGAAGAGTGCACACGGAGTGTGATTTGGTTTTAGCATCCTCTTCAATGAGATGAAAAGAATATCAACTTGTAGTTTTACATGTTACTATGTTCTAGCTCTACACCGTTGCTGAAGTTTGACCACACTCTCCAACATCTCAGAACTGAGGTGCTGAATTGACCTTTGAACCATGTAAAGTATCAGGAATCTTTGCTGGCAAAAGCATTTCGTTCGTGGACCAGGAAATACCCCTTGGTCTGGGAAGCTGAATTATTGGAGGAGATGAGGAATCGTCCCTTCAAAATCTAAAGTCCTTCTCAGTGGTAAATATTCCCTAAGTACACCTTCCTTCCTTATTGCTAATTTTTCATAACTTCTAATTCCTCTTCATGGCTGGCTTTACCCTTCTTCCCCCCTCCATAATGCTCCTCCAGGTTCTATTTCTCCCCCAAGCCAGGACAGGGATCTTAACATGTGTTGCCTTTTCTAATTCCAGGGCGTTTGCCTAAAATATTCTGAAATAATCACTGGTGATCGTTCACTTACTGTTCAGACCCCTCCCTGATGATGTCGTCACTGCTATTTTTAGCTTTAAAATGCTAAACACATAGTGCTTAGCTGGGCCTTTTGCTGTTTCCTTCCAACAAATACAATGACTGTGATCACAAGGCAATTCAGTGGTGGCTCGGTTTCACGTTACTTTAAAATTTGGAACGCTTCCTTTCTCTCTCCCACGTTGACGTCTGCTATAGAGCCTCCTGCACTGGAATTAAACAAAACCAGTGTAAAAACCCCAGGGAGCAGGGCTGTACTGCCAACCAACATCAGCAGCAGGGCAGACACCTCAGTGGTTGGCCTTGGCTGATGGTCCTGGATCGGGTGAAGCTTCTCCTTCCTCCCTGTGCCCTGTCACTGGAGTGGGGTGGCTCTTGCACCGTGGTAGCGGATGTGTCTTTGGCAAACACAGAGGAATCAGAGAGTTGGGTTTTGTGGAGATGCTCCCGGCAGCAGATTACTAGTTTAGGGATGCTGGCAGGATTTGTCTGGTCTCAAATGCAGGGAGTGGTGAGCCACCGTAGAAGCCCAGCTGTGGGAAGGTGGCTTTGAGGGTTGATAACCTCTGTGTTTCAAGATCCCACTTTGGGTAGGCAGATAAGGATGTAGAGGGGAAATTAGTTGTTAATAGGAGCAGGGTTGGAGATAAGCACAGGGAAAGAAACCACAGAGCTCTACAAACCCAGCTGGAGGTTTGGGTAAGGTGGGGTTTGGTAAACACAGGCTCAGCTGGTGGAAGAGTTTGTTTATAAATGGGGTTTCCAGGCCTGACTTTCATGTGAATGAGCCACAGGTAGGAGATGGCCCTGATTGAGAGCTGAGCTGGGCTTACTTTCCCCATCTGAGGAACATGGAATGCAGGTGTCCTGGCTCTAAGAGACAGAGCAGGACTTGGCAGCTCGGGTTAGAGTGGCCTGTGTGGGGTGAAAAGACGTTTTGATGTCCTGGGCAGATTGAGTTGCCTCGGTAGACACAGTTGCTTGTTCCCACCATCTTTGCTGAGGGTGCCCATTCCTGTCCTCTCTTGCCTCTCTCTTCACGTCTCAGTAACTGTCCCTGAACAAGGGATGTTTCTGGATCCAGCAAATGGAAAAGCAAACTGTCACGTGTCTGTATGGGAGCTCTACACCTGTGATTGGATTGCCACGATCTGGGAGAGGAACGGAAAATAAAGCACAAACCATGAAATTGCCTCTTCTCACTGGCTGATCTCACCATCGCCGATCGTCCCTTGGGGCGACCCTCACCAGGGATGTCCCTTCACCTCCGAGTGTTTGAAGGGGCAAACGCTTGAAGAACAAGAGGTTCTGCCATACATAAAGGTGCAGTGCGACCCATGCGTTGCAGAAGACGAGACCTGGGGTTACTTGTGTGCAGCATCCCCGGGTGCTGGGTGTGAGAGGGAGTCAGTCACGTCCCAAGGTAAGTGATTAAGGCAGGTTGGAGGGATTGCTCCCTGGAGATCCCTCACTGTCTGCCTCGACTGTATAGGGAGTCGCAGGGAGATAATTAGATTTCAGGTGTAGTCTACCCTAAATATGGAACAGAAGCCATAATGGATTGCTGTGGATTTGCCATTGAAAATTTTGTTCTCTTTTTGTTTATAAAAATTAGAAACTGGGAATTTTATAGAACCACCCTGGATTTGGTCTGGAAGCACCAGCTTTCCTGTTCCCAGGAAGAGATTGTCTCATTGACATCTCTTTCTCTCTCTCCCTCAAAAAGAGAAATACCCAAACCAAAGCCCCTCTGACATCTGGGTTTATGCACTGGAAGCACAGGACCCCAATCTGAGAGGACCCAGCTGCTGTCTGGGGTGCTTTGCCCAGCAGGAGGGCTGTGGCCCGGCAAAGCAGAGGTAACTGGTGGCATCTGGAGTCGGTGTGCATAGAGCAGCTGATGATTTGCAGGCGAATGTGTTCCAACAGGAAAAATCAATCTTGTCTGTACCTGTGCTCATCCACTCCCACTGGCGCCAAGTTGGAGCTCTGCAGTCCGCTGGCTTGTTGGCTCCTGGCACCGCCGGCTGTGTTTCTTGCCTGGCTCCAAGCCAACGTGGCTCCTTGGGCCCGAGCATCTTGTGGGAGTAGAGGGGTCACTGGGATAAAGCAACAGCCTGTCTGTGGCTTTGCAGTGCGATCTCTCTCTGCTGACACCTTCACCAGGTCTCACCTGCCCCATCGTGTCTGCAGTGCTGTTGGGTAATCGCTGCTCCCCAGCTGTTCCTCGCAAGCACATAATTCCCAGCCCCATTGCTGCTCCCTTGCCTCCCAGGTGTTTGCAAGCACAACTGCCTCAAACCTCAGCCTTTTAGCACCGCCTCATGACCTCCCATCTCCTGCTGCCATGGTGGGTGAGCCTGCGGCACGGAGAGGGGGAGCACGGAGCAAGCCCACACCACATGCCTTGTCCAAACAGGGCCTCTTGATCCGGCAGGTTTCAATGGAGAAATCCAAAACTAGACTAAACAAAGTCCCCACCCCATAAGAAAAAAGAGGGGAAAGATGTCAGGCCTGCTTTTTGCAGCATGGATGGTAGGTTCTGGGTGTCTCCTTTTACTCTTTCAGCTAGCTCTGAGGTTTTCACTGGAAACCAGGCTACTCATCCTGAGTTCTGGGAGTTGAAATAAACCTGGAGCCCTCTGCCTGCTGTGCTACAGAGGTTGGGAAGGGACGAGCGTCTGCAACCGGCAGCTGTTGGATTGCGGCCAATGTGGTGGGGAATGCAGGGCAGGAGCAGGCACCCCTGCACTCACCAGCACCCTCAGGGAAGTTGCTGGCTTGTGAAAGAAACATCAAACAACAACAAAACCCATCAAAAAGGTAAGTTAAAAAAAAAAATAATCTAAACCCCAAGAAAAGCCATGCAAAACACAGGTGCTGGTGGCCTTGCCTCACAGGCTGGTGCGTTGTCTTTGCTGCAACCATGAAAACAAAATCCCTCAGGTTTTTCCTGCTGGACGATGTCTGTGAGGCAAGCCATTTCCGTTTCTGGGCCCAGAGAGTTAAAATGAGGGGGAAAAACACAGCTTTGTTGCTTACAGCTAACCTGTCAGAGGAGAGGCAGATCTTGGCCATCACGCTTCTAGACCCCCACCCAAACGTCCTCAACATTTGGAGCAGACAGACATGAGCTTTTTCTGCTGTATGTGGCTCCAGATGCAAAGCTTTGTTTTGGCTGCTCTGGGAGGTGTTTTGGATCTCCTGCTTGGCTGGGGACCATCTCCAGCAGGAACTTGAGGAGTGGAGCCTGGACTTGTACATTCTGTTTAGAAAAACAAACAAAACGGCCCAGGGTGGAGAGTGTGCAGTCAGGGTGCTCCTGTCTCCTGCAGCCCTCTTCTAGGCTGGCTCCTTCCAGCACGGTTAGCGATGTTCCTTCCTTTCCCCATCTTGCTTGAAGTCAGCAACAATCAGCCCCTCATTTTCTTAGGTTTTGTAATTTTTTAACTCACATTATTTCGCAGACTCACAGAATTGTAGGGGTTGGAAGGGACCTCAAGTGATCATCGGGTCCAACCCCCCTGCCAAAATAGGGTCCCTAAGCACAGGTCGGCATCTAGACGGGTCTTGAATCTCTCCAGAGAAGAAGACTCCACACCCCCTGGGCAGCCTGTCCCAGGGCTCCTTCACCCTCACTGTGAAGAAGTTCTGCATATTGGTGCAGACCTTCCTGTGCTCCAACTTGAGGCCACTGCCCCTTGTCTTGTCCCCACAGACCACTGAAAAGAGGTTGGCTATTTCCCTCTGTATCCCAAGATTTGATATCTCCTTGTTCCTTGTGACATGCTCTTTGCCTCATCCTTACTATTTCTGACATTTTTCAGAGCAGCCAAAGGAGCTGAGCCTCAGGGGAGTCCCTGCCATCCTAGGCACAGCACTGCTGGTAGGGATGTGGCCATAAATCCTGAGATTCAGAAGGAGCTCGTCTAGCAACAGCCACGTATGTACTCATGGGGCAGCTCGATGCAAATAACTTGTGATGTGCTGCTGGGTTGGGCTGCCAAGATGCAGATTAAAGGCAGATGAATCAGAAATTCTTGCAGAAAGATAAGGACATGCTCATCAGCCACCTCCGTCCTCGGCTTTGGGTGCCTACACCCAAAGGAAAAGGGGAGAGATGGGTTCTGTTGCTGCCAGTTCACTTAATGCCATTGCTGGAGGGGCTGCCATGAATGCTCTCCCTGCCTTCTGGGGTGTCTCTGTGCTCAGGGATGAGGCAGACAGGCATGAATGGTCCCATCGTGGCTGCTTTTCCCATGGAGCTGTGCAGCCATGTTGCTCCCACAGGCAGTTGGGGCTGTGTCTCCTCTGCCCATCCCTCGGATGGACATTGGCAACCTCCATGGTCTTTTGGTTGTGTCTGAGTATTTTATGGCTGCAGGTCAGTGCTGATAAGGGATGCGCTGGGACTTGCTGGTGTCTGAATGCTGTTAGGAGTTTTATGTGTTTAAAAAAAGGGTAGATGAGGTACTTAGGGATATGGTTTAGCATAGGACAGGAGCGGTTGGACTTGATGATCTTAAAGGTCTTTTCCAGCCTTGTGATTGTGTGAGGGGCTCAGGTTTGCATCCCTCTGCACTGCCAAAAAAGCTGGTTGAAGCAAATTTGCCACCCCTCAGGGCTAGTCTTTCTCCACAGGGTAAGGACTGTACCCTAAGGTTGGAGTGGCAGCTCCATGGTCATCTTTTAGTAGGGGATGATCTGGAGCATCCCTCGGGGCTGGGGAGGTGCAGTCCTGCCTGGCCCTGCCAGTGAGCTGCCAAAGCAGGAGGGGAAGGGGAAATGGGAAGAGGGACTGCCTGGCACCCTCGCTGTCACAGCCTCCCTGCTTAAGGAAATAAACTTAAGGTGAGTTCCCTCTTTGTATCATTGTCTCCTAAAGTTGCATTTCACACCAGCTTAATGCCTGCTGCCCAATGCTGTGAATTTGGAGGAGAAACCTGCCATGGGATGCTACTTTATGCTGTGCAAAGAGGCATATGACTAGCTTGTGATTAATGAGATGGTGGGTATAGCTCTTTTGGGCCGAGACCACCTGAATTTTCCTCTCCATGTGGATTGTCCTGTTCCAAGACTGCTGCTGTGCTGCAGGTGCCAACAACCAGTAAGCTCTTCCTCACCGAGTCCTCTCACAGGTTAACCAGTGCTCTCCTGCAGCGGCAGCAGCACTTCCCAGGGTAAATGTGTGACTGATAGGGAAGACACCCCAGCTGCTACAGGACCCTCCTTTCCTCTGAACTTGGTTCAGTGCAGCCATGGGCCCGGGGGGTTCTCCTACCCCCACCAGAACCCCATGTCTCTCTGCTGAGGGGTGGGGACTGTCACCCTCCCTGCCTGGGAGAACCAGGCTGGGGCTGGAGGGTAGCTGCTTGGTGGAGGTGAGGCTTCTCCAGAAAGGTGCCTGCTAGCAGGCTCCTGCATTGCTCTCCCTCGGTTCTCCTGCTTCTTTTCCTGCCTCTTCTTGTGCCCTGCTAGACTGCACTGTGCTTCCCTGGGTAGAGCTCCTGCCTGCAGCCTCCTCCTCCTCACACTCAGCTTCAGAAGTCCTTTGTTTCACACTACAAAGAGGGTGGTGCCACCCATGTGTCCCTGTTCTATGTTGTCTCTACCCTGACTATTTTGTAGTCTTTGCTAATTGTGAGGCTGGAGAATCTTATAAGGGTCCAGAATAAAACCCAGCTGCAGGTTAGTGTGCTTACTGGTGTGACAGTGGGCAGCATCTTTCCCAGAAGAATTCCCTAGAGAATAAATCTGTGTCACTGATGGCTTCTGGTGAGCTGTGATGTGGCCTGAAATGTCCCCATGAGAGGAAGCAGCTCAAAGCATGATCTAAGAGTTTTAAGGTGTTCAGGGATGGGGGGAGGCTGGGGGCAGGCAGGACCTTCAGCCATCTGTGCAAGGGAGTCCCTCTCTGCATGGGGCATCCAGGGAAGTGCAGTGCTGTGGGGGACCAGTTCCCATCTGGTGGGACTCCCGGTGAGCTCTGGGTGGGGGGATGAGATGACACAGGGGGACGAGATGACACAGGGGACTGAGGCACAGCATGGTCAGCAGTGTGCAGGGGATAATGGCCACCATTGCCTCACAGGGGCTCCAGTGATACCACTCCTCAAACAGGGCTTGTGAGCACGTTTCGAGCCGCAGCTGCTGCATCGGTGGCTCTGGGATCAGATGGGGGCACGTTGTGTAGTTTGAGGATTTTGCGAACAATTAAACTGCAATTTGTGCCAGCATGACTGCTCTCCCTCACAACGTGATGGCAATTAAATGAAGTGCAATGCTTAATGGCCGGTATCTCATTTTCTAGAAGGTGATTGAGATTTTCTTCACACTCCGATGCAAATTTCTTTAAACTTAAGGTCTACTAAGAGGAGAAAAGGAACAATTAATCTGAGATGAATCAGAACATCTTGGTAATTCACTTAGGTGTGTGCTCTGTGCTGCTGCTGTTTTGCTGCCACGGGCTTTACTGTAGGCCTGAAAACACTTCAGCAGTGCAAGAAAGGTTTTTTCTTGGCCACTGAAGCCATAACCCTCACTAGAAACTGTGCAGACATGAAGGGAAAGCCTGCCCGTGAGAGGTGGTGCTTTTACCAGCAGCTGTTGATGGGGGTCAGGTGCATTGCAGGGGAGGATCCCAGAGCTCCCTGCTCTCTCTGTGCTCCCCAGAGTCGCCATCTAGGGTGGATGATTTAAGGTTAACGTTCCTTCCTTTGTTAATTTAGCTGTAGCTACAAAATCCAGGTGTCTTACAGGGACTAGTAAGTGGATGTGCAAATTCAGTAACAAGAGATGGAGAACATTAGCCTGCTGGTGGTGGCTGTGCCTTTCTGGGTTGTAACAGACTTGAGGACAGACAGACATCTCTTTCTTTGGACAGTTATGTCCAGCACAAGCAGGTCTTCAGTTCCAGTGGGACACCCTAATCACTTAGGAATGACTCGATGTATTACAGGAATTGTTGAGACTATTAACTATTCCAAACAGTGAGCGGTGTCTGTGGTGGTCTGTTTTAAAGGCTTGTACCACCCCGAGCCGCTACCTGTAGGAATTTGAGTCTGGTGTGACTATGAGCAACTGGTGTTTGTCATCAGCATCGGGATGCTGCTCCTGCAAGGTCAGTTGAAATTATTATACCTTTGCCTTTTCATGTGTTGGATTTGAAGGACACCTTCTTACAGCCCCAAAGTAGTATGAAAACTGTCTTTCACCAGACTAAACCTTGAAGCTGCAGTATTGACCATTTTATAGGCCTATGATCAGCACCTCTGGGGTGGAGACACAGCAGCATCCTCTTTCTGTTTTAACCCAGCCTGTTTGTTATTTTCACATTTGGTTTTTGAACATTGTCTCACCCTATGTTACACCCCAGCTCCTCTGGTTTTTATTCGTGACTCAGCTGACTTTTGTATTACCAACAGGATTCACTTTGATAACACATCCTATTTAAAAGAAAAATGCCGCTTTGAACTTGCTCTGTGTTTTTTCACCCCAAAATGATTTTATTTCTCTGCTTTGGCACTAAGACAGACATGGTTTTCTTCCTTTTTAAGGACATTGACTTACTGATTTCTACATGAAAAATTCACCAGTGTTAAGGCTGCTCATTAGTATGCACAGCTATAGCACAGGATGTTTTATTTTTTGACAGCTCCAGCTTTGTAAACTTCTTTGTAAACTGTGGGGAAAAAGCAGCCATTTTCGTACCTAAGTGGGCTGTACTACAAACAGACACATTTCCCAAGAAGAACCTTATCTGCAAAGCACTGCCACTTTGCATGCCATTAGGAGTGGGCTTGACTACTGTATCTTTAATTAAATATGTTAAGTGAGTGGATGAAAAATGGCCAAGCTGGCAAAAGGAAAGTATCCTTGATCTACATCTAAATATACATTTATCAAAGGAAGATGTAGCTTTTTATCGTGCTTTCATATTCCAAGAGCTGCAACTGGTTTCAGCCCAGCAGCATACAGCTACCAGTGTCAATATGGAATCTCTGAAAATATGCAGATTTTCTTAATAAAGCTATTTTTTCCCCCTTAGAGATGTATGGATTTTGGGTTACCTTGTTGGGTTTGCCCTTTTGCATTCAATGAGTGGCCTAGAATCTACAGCACCTATCGATCGATCGATCGGTTGTTTGATGCCATTTTGATGAGATGATTGGCTAGATGTTTTACCAGGGTCTATTTTCACCATGCCTCTGAAACCCAAGAGTTAACTGTGGGAGATAGGAGCAGCTGCAGAACTGCTAGCAGCTCTGCAAGGCTTGTGAGCCCGCTGGAGGGGCTGCGGGAAAGGGGAAAGGAAAGCTGCCTCTCATCTTGGGACGAGGCCTTTCCTCACAGATTTGACCCAGGTTAGGAAAAATCCAGTGCTCCTGATCACAGTTTCCTGGTTATATTTGTCCTGTCTAGCTATGTGCTTTCATCCCCTCACCAGCTCCTTTTCCACCTGTCTTTGAAGCACGGATATGATGTTTTCTTCCCCCATTTACGGCAGCTCCTCTCAGGCCGGGCCAGAGTCCCTCCTGCCACCCAGGGCCTGATTTTTCTTCATCTGCTTCTCCAGTTTGCTGTGTGAACACCCAGTCAGTGAATAAGGCCAGTTCTCTTTGTGAAGAAACATGGTTTAATTTATTACAAGCCACTTTAAATCATTTATTTGACTTTTAAATTGTCCTCAGCATTGAAGCCTCATCTGCTTTGCAGATGGAAAGAAGCACTTACCAAACAGCCTTTATTGTCTGGGATATCCCCAGCTCACAATCAAACCATTTTGATGTCCTGACTGCTCGGTCAGGCTCCCTGGATTTTGCAGGCAGCCAGTAATTGACATTCTGGAGGCTTTCTGAGCTGGCATTATACTGACCAGCCTCCTGACTAACCTCTGAGGCTTTCTGAGTCTTCTTGGGCACAAACCATGGGGGAGTGCCATCCTTCTCCAGGGTTAAGCCTCGCTGAATCCTTCTAGAAGCTGACACCAAGACTTCACAAATGCCATGCCAGGTGTGATGCTCTATAGCCTCTCAGCTCTAGGAGCCCAGGAGAGATGGTGCTTTTCCATCAAGCAAGTTGGAAGTTGTGGATGGTTTGAAAACCACATTAGTGCTGTTGGCTGAAAATTGTCTGGTGTTGCGATAGCACTCACTGGCTCTAATGTTAAAAAACAACTGTCAATGAGACCATCTGTGGAGAGACCATTTCACGTGCAGCTTCTCTTCTTTACTAAAGTGAACCAGTGGAGGGAAGCTGAGGAGGGACCTCTCTCCCTCTCTCAACATTACAAATGTCACGTTTTTCTTAATGCCCCCCCCCTTCCTTCCCAGAAATCAGTCTCTTGTTGTTTGTTTTGTATTACAGATTTCTGTTATGTTACCTCTGAGATGTGTCCTTAAACTGATCCCCTTCAAATTCAGTTCTTCACAGGTGTTAGCTGAAATGTATAAATAATTGAAAAACTAATGGTTGGAGTTATTCAGTAATAAATTGTTTTGTTAACTTTGGGTAAGACTTTGCAATGAAGACCTTTGCCCTTCTGTTTATAGGTACTATCGACGCTGTCATCCGGGTTGGAGATCAATTTGTCACTGTTTGTTCATCATTGGGTAAACTGGCTGCACAGAAACAGCTAGGTACACCGCCTTGACACATACCCTCAGCTTTCTTAGGGTGATAACTTAGGCCAGAACTTTGCAAAGCCTGTTCAGATTACTGCAAAGCTGTTGTTCTGGCTCAGGCCACACTGTATATCTCAGATCAGACCTGTCTTCTGTTCTCTCAGCAACGAACAAGTATGACCAGCCAGTCCACAGCCTACTGGGAGGAACAGGATCCTCTTAAAAACAAGAAGTCCTTCTTTTTGGCCCTTCTCCTGTCTTTTAAAAGAGCAATATCTGAAATTTAGGCTTTTTGGCTGCTTTCCCTCATTGCACACCCATTCTGTTGCTGCAAGCAGCTACCTGGGTTTGTGCTGTGACTTCCCTGTGGCTTAGGGGCTGCCAGCTGGGGTGGGTTTGGTGGCTCTTGTCTCAGTCCTGGTGCTGGTGGGAGCACTGTGGCTGGTGGCAGAAGGTGACCCGTGTGTTTTTTGCCAAGGAACAGTTCTGGAAGGGTGGATTGCAGCTGTTAAGGGTCCCACTAAAGGGAGACAGCAAGGAGTGATGAAACAGGCTGATGTCAGGCAAGTTGGAGTGGACCTTTTTTTAAAAATCTAGATTTTAAAGTGTCTCATATCTATGTTGGAGATTCTTTCTGAATTGTTCTGGTTTTAGCATCAATGCTTTGGATATACCATAGGGGAGAAGCTCCCTGTTTTAATATCTTCTTGTGTACTTCCTTTGTTTCTTTTTTTGGTTGTTTTCTGTTAATTTTGAGGTTTTTTGTTTAGTTGTTTGGTGTGGGATTTTTGTTTAGTTTTGATAGTTCAGGGAAGGTCCCTTTTTTCTACAGTATGAGACAAGAAGAACAAAAGTTCCTGATCAGCCTGTACCAGACATTACTTCATGTACTTTTATTCTGTCTCCCTTGTTTTTCTCTGAAGATAATAATCCCAATCTTTTAAATCTTTTGTGAATTGCTATGCCCTTGATCCTACTTGTTGCTCTTCTTTCAATTCTCTGAAGTTCCCAGTCTCTTTGCAATGGCTGGAATTGGCTGGACAACAGCAGTCTGCCTGAGGTTACACCACAGATCTGTGACAAGATACTCTACCTTTTTACTGCTCTTCATCCCATTTTATCTCTGCACTGAAAGAATGGAGCTGTTGAGCTGGGTGGCACCTGGGAGCAAAGGCAATGATCTAATTTACCTCCTAAAAGCGTTCCTTGTATATTTGTTCCATCTGTTCCTAAAGAGCTCTGGTGATCCCACAGCCCAACAGCCCATCCCAGTGTTTCCCAACCTTTGCTACTAGGCTGAAAAATACCTTACCTAAAGCTTCCTTGCTGCAATTCACACCTCCCATGGGCAGGGAAAACAGCTTTTTCCACTTGTCTGTGCAATGGCCTCTTACATATTTGAAGACTCTCATCGTGTTTCCCTTTTGGCATTCACCTTGGGAACAAGTGTAGTTCATTAAGGCTTTTTTGGTCATGTTTTCTACATCTCCTATCATTCTCACTGTCCTCTCTGACTGGGCCATGTCTTTCCCAAACCAGACACAGTATTTCTAGCTGAAATCTTAATGATGCAGAATAGACTGAACAGAAATTATTCCTTTGTGTCTTACAAGGTATAAACCAGTTCACACACAGCAGCATGCTGTAAGATTTTTTCTTTTGTGACTGCATGGTATCAGATCGTGTCCAGCTTGTGGACATCTGCACTGCCCTATGAAACCATCTTCTGAAGCACTGCTGTCCTGTAGCTCAGCCACACATTCAATGCAGGTCCCTTCCTCTGCCCTTACTGAGGTGAGCTCCACCTCCTCCAGCTTACTCCTGGATTATCAAGGGGAGGTTGAACCTGGACCTGGAGCCCAGCCATTCTTGCAGCCATCTCCAGCTTGGTGCAGTCTGAAAATCCATTCAGTCTTCATCCTCCAGCTGAAGCACTGAATAGCCTGGTACAGGGCCTGAGCAACTCCATTCAATGTACCTGTATGCTTGGAAAGAAAAATCAGTCATAACTACTTTCAGGAAAGGCTTACTAATTAACTTTGCATCAGCCTTAGAGAAATTTCATCCAGTCTGTCTCATCTTATGAGAAAAAAAGAGCCATGTGAGAAAATTCCTTACCATCAGCCTTAGCTTCTTGACTTTTCCTGCTAAGAAGCCCCTACTCAAGGCTGTACCTTAGTCATTTGTCCTTTTTTCCTAAATGTCTTTTCTCCCAAATGCATAGCTTTATGCAGATACAATGAACATCCTTGGCTGTGTATGATGTCCATTCATCAAACATTTTTGAAGTTCTCTGAAGTTTCCTTTCATCATCTCTGGGACCCGGTTAACTTAGAAAACATAGGTATGAATTTATTATTAATAGCTATCATATATTTATCTTTCATCTTTTCCTAATCTGTACTGTAGCAAACAACACAAAGAGGATGTAGAATGGAAGACTGAGATCTGTGCTGTTAACCTGATGCTGTTAACCTGATGACCACCTAATCCCCCTTTCTGCTTCCTGTCTCCTGGACAAACTCCGATACCAAAAACTGTCAAATATAGTTGGGAAGACAAAGTAAACTTATGTTATTCCTTATTCCTTACCTTACTGGTACAATTCTGAGAGATCAGTGAGATTATAATTTACAACCCTAGTTGCCAAAACATGATCTTTCAAGTGCTTTAAAAGACCATTCTGGCCAATTGCAGGTCAAGATGCATGGCTGCGCAGTTTAGCTGGCAGCCCGGTTGTTGCAGCTTATGACAGTCATGGATAAGCTCTGTGTGACACAGAGAATGGTTAAGTGCCTATCTTGTTCCAGCATTTCCTTATTCTGATCCAATTTTTGAGAGTACTACCAGAGGATAGCAGTAAAGAGAGAACAACCCCATGATACTTTTTATTATGAGGCTGCCAAACCCTAAGCCCTTCCTTTTTCTTTTTCTTTTTTTTTTTTATTCCTATGCTGATCAATTACCTTATAGAATTCCAACCCCAGGCTTTTATGGCTTTTTTTTCCTTATTCACTTCAGGAATCTTTCCCCTTTGGTCCTCAAGGCCCATTAGTGCCTTTCTCATTTTCTCTTTCTTCCCTGCCAACAGAAATTTGAGGTTTTCATTTTTACTGCTTTTCATAGAAGCAGATTTGTCTACTCCATTGGCTTTCCTATTGGCTCAAATAATGCATGGAAATGTCCTGTTTAGCACCATGGCTCGATCCTGGGAATGTATACCCTCCTGGGCTTTGTCGTTTACAGCAGTATCCACGTCATCTCCAAAAAGCTTAATTTTTTGTCATTTGAACTTGTAGAATGAATAATTATCAATCTCCCACTACTACTGCTGTGTCACAGCTTGGTATCCGACCTGCTCTTTCTAATTTTGAGTCTCGCTTTTAATTAAGGTTAAGCTCACGAAGAGGTGTAAATCGGGGTTTAAACTGTGGTGGTGGTGTTGCACAACCTCTCAGCCCACGTTAGGTGGTGTGATGCTGCCTGCAGCACTTTGATGGAAACTACAAGTATTGGCATGAAGTAGATGTGACATAGCGGGTTCCTCTGCTGTGAGTAACCTCCCCACACAGAGAAGCCCTTAGCCAGTGGTTCAGCTAATGCTAGCTTTTGAATTAGATCCACCACAATACTTCGAGCTGAAGAACTCAGCTGTGGTGAGACACTGGGGAAAGGTTAAGATGAATTAAGTAAAGGTGTGACATTAACTTGCATTAGTTAAAGCCCACCAAATCCCTGTGTGGATGCTCTCTCTCAGAGATAAAAATATCCCTAGTTTCCTTTACATGTAATTCTGAAAGGCTTAATTCTAAAATGTTCATGCTGGGGTTTAAGGCCCTCTTACTTTTTCATCTGCAGTTAATTCAACTTAAATGTCTTCGGTAGGCAGCCAATCTAAGTTTAGAGTAGAATGGTTTTCTGCTCTCCTTGGAACTTGTGTTTTAAGGCAGAGAATTTGTTCTCTAAATTCTGCCTCATTATGTCATTTGATAATTTCTGTTAGGCAGAGTACTACGTTATTGTCTTTTCTTTTTTTTTTTTTTTTTCTTCTTTTTCTGCCTATTAGGCATCTCAGCATGGGACATTAAACATCCTCTTTTCTTTTAATCCAGAGATTTATAATGCTAATTTTACAGGAATGCCATGTGGGACAGAGTCAAACACAGTACAGATATCTGAATGTCTTGTGTCTACACAAACACACCGTGACTGACGCTGACTTTCCCCGCCCCCCAGACAGGTATCTCTCTTACCAAACCATTACTTTTCATTTTCTCTGGATGTTTTTAGCTCAGGTTTTAAAGCACTTCAAGCTGCTGTATAAATGTAGAATAAACAAATGCATCAAGCCAAGTGTTTTTGCAGCACTGGAAGTGAATCTGATGCGAAGACTTCTTCAGAGCTCAGGTGGAAGCTGAACAGCATTCTCCGAATAGATTTGGGGAGCAGAAAAGGTTTTGGAAAAGAGCCAGGTGACTATCATGTACCCCCTCCTTTTGACCAATATTTTCCATAAGTATCTCTTTGTGTTTACACGCATCAGGTGCATGGGTATTTTCAGGCACACCATGTCATCACATTTCTCTGCATTACTTAACGCTGGGCCAAGCACTCGGTACGACTATGTGACTGATGGCATTATGATTGATTTCTGATCTGCTAGCACTATAGGGCAGCGCAGACTCAATTGAGCTGGGATTATGTGGGATGATGAATTGAAAGCCTGCTGTTAAAAAAAAAATAATTAAAACACAAATTCAATCAGGGATGCTGAAATGAAGAGGAGCGATTTACAGACAATGTGAGTCGATGCTCAGACAATGGACTCAGTTAATTTTCTGCATTGAATGTTTGAGTGAGTTAAAGTCCTGGTGAAATATTTGATTTGGGAAAGAAAACAAATAAGATGGAAGGAGATTTCCTAGCTGACAACAGCAATCATTTCCTGATTGTACCCACTGTTCATACATCGAGCATCCATCTAGGCGTTTCTGAAGCATCATTCATTTTATCACCTGTAAGTATTAACCAAGGAGACCTTGGTGGTCCAAGCAAGGGGGGTAGGAGAGAGATTGAAGCAGGTGTTTATTTTTCTTTCTGATCCAGTTCTGTTATCTCCATTCAATTCAGGGGGTATTTGCCCTTTCAGAGTTACACGTTTGGCTCTGCTGCTGAACCAGCAGTGAGACCTAAATGTGCAGTGCGGACTAAGTAGTGTTTCTCTCCACTTCTGTGGTGACAAGCCATTTACAATAAACCAGTTTATATTTACTTCTTGCTCTCCATCACGGCTTTAGTCCCAACGGTGATTGCTGTTTATGCAGTTGTGATTTGTTACATGTTTTAATCCAAAGGTTTCCAGGCAAAGTGCAGGTGATGCCCAGCGTGCAGACTGCTGAGACTCAGGAGACATGAAAGCTTAAACTTTCCCATTAAAGGAGTAACTCAAGCAGGTGGGGGCAAACACATCAGTTATCTCTGAAAGTCAAGTTAATCTCAGCCTGCACCGAAGTTACCAACTCCCATTGTTTGATGATTGCACAAGCATGGAAAAGGCTGGTTAGCATTGTTCAGGGAGATGAATTGTGTATTTCCACACCTTAATGCCCCATTCTTTCTCTTGGATTTACCTTGGTTTTGAACTCCCTGATTGCAAATATCTTCCTCAGAGAACGTAAATGATTTTTCAAGCAGTGGTCTCTATAAATTACTGACGTGAATTCTTCACTGATAAAATCTGTTTCTGTCAAGATTTAGCATGGTTATAGAATACTCAGTGGAAATACTGACACTGGACACACCGCTTGCCTTTCACATTTCTTCTGGCCTGTTCCTGTAACTACATACAGGCACAAATAGTGCCATGGCTTTTTTTTTTTTTAACTCTAGAAAAACCAGTTGTTTGTGTTTGAGGGAACGAGGCTATTAATCTCAGGCTAGATGAATTCGGCCAAATACAAGGTCTAACTTTAAGAGTTAGGCTAAGTGTCCATCTCAAAACCCTACCTAACTGGTGCCTGATGAAGAAATTCCTGAATTAATTGCTTTGGTTTGTCATGCAGGAGCTGTCAAATGAGGTGGTTCTGCTTGTGCTACAGTTACTTCTGAAGCCACTTCCTGTTAAAGACCTCAGAACACACAAATACTCTGCAACAATTCCCAACAGCCACTCTTTCTTTAATAGATAGCCTACTCGTGCTTCCTATTTTTCATTTTTTTACAGAAAAGGGGGTAGAAAAAAATAAGTGCCGCCTCCTTTCCATTATTTAGGGCTCCTAAAAAAACCCCAACTGAAATGTACTCTGCTCCCGCTGCACATGCATTGCCTTTTAGAGGCTTTCTCATGGGTGGGCAACGTCCAGAATTCAGAAGGGAGAGAGAAGGCTATATTAAAGACTACTGAATTCTTCCCTAGGGAAAAGCAGTTTGTCTGCTATTTACAGAGCAGCGTAAGGAAAAAAATATAGGTCAAAATGCAAGTGCTCCTTTAAGCTTCTCAAGCTACTGGTTTTATACATGCCTTTTATATTTTGCTATGTCAAAACACAAATAATAAATTCAATAATATTGATTTTATTTTAATAAAACTAATAATATTAATAAATAAACCAAATATTTATTAATAAATACTGTGGTATTAAGTGGGTGCCTAAACACTAATATGAACAATGACAATGCTGCAGCTCTGTGAGTTGCTGCGGAATCACCAACATTTGAGAATAGGGGTGGCAAAGAGGCAAAGGTCCAAGGTCTGATGCATCCCTTTATTACCTCTACCTGCAGGGTGTGTGTGTGGGGGTGTCACTTCCAGTTGAACAAAGCACTGGGAGATTCTCAGTGAACCTGACAATGTTTAGGTGCTCAGTTCCTCTTAAAACAGCAGAAAACTCCGCCCTAGCCCAAACTGACATTTGAAAACTGGAGCATGCCTTGATTAAGGTCATGGAGTGGTAGGAACAGAACTCAAATATGCTGAGTCTTGCTTCTCTGCTTTAAATACACGACAGTCTTTCCTCTTCATGTTACACTGTTAATTGCCAAACTGAATTTTTTTGAAAAGCAGGTTCCAATTGATGTGTCCTTGGAGAAAGACTTGTGCTCACCCTGCGGAGAGCTTTAATTCCTTGGTGTATTTTAAAATAAGGTTTTAGTGCTGAGCTTCCTGACTCAGTCTTAATGAAATTCAAAAGAATTTTTTCCTGACAGGTAAAAATGAATAGAGTCACCAAATTAATTGTCTTTGAAGGAAAAAAAAATAATCAAAGCCGCATAAATGTACATCTCCCCTCAGTTTCTAAGCCTCTATTTTTAGAAATTAAAAAGTTTCCCATTTTATTCAGCAAGCAGGTTAATGACACTTCTTGTATTTATGTAAAACTACAGACAACTGCAGGAAACGTAGCCACATTTTATTAACTCTTTCCTCTGTACAGATTGCATACTTGATGCAGTTATTTTGAAATATAAGCCCTGCATAAAGTCAGGGCAGACGTTCAAAACAGGTCTTAATGTCATTAACATTTTCTCCTTAATGCCATTTATTACACTGGATGGCACAATCTATGACCTGCATAAGGATGCAGAACCTTATTAATGCATCTCATTAGAGGAACTAGAAACCCTACATGAAGCTGACTCACCAGGCAGATGCATCTTACTTCTAACAGGACCCTAATGAAGGGCATAAGCCTCGTAGCAAAGACAGGGTGATCCTGTAGGACAACCTGGGAATAACAAAGCTTGTAGCAAAACGCTTTGGGCTGTTGCTGACTTACTGACTCACAAAGTTAAGCCCGATGAAGCTGGTAAATTTTACCCAATAGAGTTTATGCAGATTTTGGCTTCAATCCAGCAAAGCACTTAAGCACATGCTTAATTATAAGCAAGTGACAGAGAGCAATTTGGTTAAGCACGTGTTTTAAGTGCGTTGCCGGGGTAAAGACTTTCTTTAGAGACCCGTAGAAATGTCGGAAACCCCGAAAAGAGATGAAGTTGAGGGACGTGAGAGAGATCGACACGGACGAAGCTGTCGAGGTGCTGACAGTCTGGGAGGAGAGCTATTCCGAGGAGCCCGCGGGCTGTGGTATTTGGCCTCTAGCAATTCTCCAGATTGCCTTACGACGAGGGTCACGGAGGCCATCACGATCACGGAGATTACTGAGCAGAAACCTCATCGCGGGAATGCCGGTCGATCCGGAGGCTGCCGGAGCCCCATAGCCACCGCCTCCCTGAGCGCACCCGGTGGTCTGCGGCCTGCCGCGGCGGGCCCGCGCCCCTCTGCCTCAGCAGGCCCCGGCCTCGCCCGGGAGAAGCGGGTTGCGTCGGGACGGGGGAGCCGGGCTCGGGGAGCGGGGGTTACTTCAGCCTCCTGTCTGGCACCGAGCGCGGCCGCGCCGGCTCCCCTTCATCCCAGAGCCCGTGCTGGGAACGGACCCGCCGGAACCACGCCGGGAGGGCACTTCCAACCCCATCGGCAGCACCCGGGCCTCCCCGCACACCCCGGGAGCCTTTCCCGCCGCATCTCCCCTCAGGGCCGGTACGGGGCTTCCCACGGCCGCGCCGGCCTCCTGACCCGCTCGTAACCCGGGCCGCCGGCGCCGCCCGCCCCAGCCTCGGCGGGAGGCCCGGCCCGGCTTCTCCCTTCTCCTCCTCCTCGCTTCGCCGCGCCGCCGGCCCGCCGCGCCCGGGCGCCCGCCGGTCCTCCGGGCGTGTTTCCCATGCTGCACCGCGGCGCGGCGGCGCTCTGGCCGGGCTGTCGCTGTCACCGCCAGGAGGAGGCTGAGGGAAGGCGCCGCTCGCCCCGCCGGAGCAGGAAGAAGCCGCCGCCGCCAACTTCCCCTCGGCCTCCCCTCCCCCGCCGCCACCGCCTCCCCTCCCCCGCGCCCCGCCGCCGCCCCGCCATGCCCGGGGCCGCGGCACGGGCACTCTGAGCCGCCGCCGCCGCGCCCCGGCCCGGCCCGCCTTCTCTTCGCAGCTCTGCGGCCGGTAAGTGCCGGCGGGCGGGAGCGGGAGCTGGCCGGGTCCGGCCGGGCCCGCCCGCCCGTCGCTGCCGCGGCGGGAGGTGCGCGGAGGGAGGGAGGGAGGAGAGGGTAGGGAAGGGAGGGGGGCCGCTGCTCGGCGCGGCCCGGCGCAGCGCGGCGCGTCCCGCCCGCATGGGCCGCGCTTGGCCCCGCCGGCGGAGAGAGGCCGGCGAGCGGGGGATGAGAAGAGAGGCGGCGGGAGCCCTCCTCCCCCGCTGCCCGCCGCGCGGGGGGGCGCCGGGAGCTCCCTTCCGCTCCCCCTGGCCGGCGGCGGGGCTTCCCCGGCGGAGCCGGCCCCCGCGCGGCGGGCCGGGAGCCGCGGTGCCGCTAAGGGGCCAAGCAGGCCTCGCCGGGAGCTGGGGATGGGGCCGGCGCTGCCAGCGGGGCCGTCTGACAGACGGACAGACAAAGAGCTGGGGGAGCCGCGGACGGACGGACAGACAAGGGTGTCCCCCTCGGCACCGTCTTCCCGGACGGCCGTATCCTCCCGCTGCCCGCGTCTCTATTGTTCCCGGTGTAAGATACGTGAAGCGTGCCGACTTGTGAAGATTTATTGAATTTAATGTTGGCTTTTGAATAACCTTCTCCGAGTCTCCTCTCCGCTGCTGGGAGAAAGCTCTTTGCGAGGGACCTCTCTCCAGCATCGGGAGCTGCTAACAAGTGCCAGGCTGGGAGGGCAGGGGGGACCAGTAGGAGTTGAGGAGAAATTACTTGGGCTTTAAACGCTTCCAGTCTTCCTCATCTTTCCTCCCCAAATTCCTGCCAAGCCTCAGCTGGGATGAGTGCAGCCATGTCTGTATTAAGCTGGCTCATAAAAAGAGAAGACGTTCATGCTGTAAACGTAAATCATCTCTCTGATCACTCCGATTCTGTAAACTGTTCAGAGCAGCTCTGAGGGCTTTTGCGTGTTGGCAAAAAAGTAGGCATGTGGAATCCAGTGATCACAGCGGTAGTCTTGCTTTGGAAGCCTACCTAGAGCATAATCTCTGTCTGTACATGTGATGTTCTGGTCCAAGAAGTTTTAGATGGGAGAGAGATCTTATTTCTGATAAGCAGCATCTTTGTTGTCTGTACTAGACAAATGACAGAGGACTATGGTTTTTCTCTGGAACAGGATCTCAGTTGCTTTGCTTGTTTGCTGTACTCACTCACAGATTTCAGTAAGACTTTACAAGCTTGCTAGGAATATGTACCTGGGCTTGTCGTGCTCAAACATTTTGGGATGGCTGTATCAGATTTCGTCCTTGTAAGTGATACAACTTTTGCAGTCGTTCTCCATGAGTTTGGTGAAGCATGCCTTGTGAAAGAAACAATGCTAACCTGTACCAATTTTTGCAGTTGTTCTTATGCTGTACTCAACTTGTGGTCCATTTTTAACTTAAAAGCTGTCCTGCTATGTAAAAAGTTTGCATGCCTTTGGGCAGTGTTAGTTTCTCAGTGTTCTCAGTGTTAGTTTCTTCCAGTGTTGGGGATTTGTGCATGTGTCCAGTGACAGCTGTCATCTGCAGAAGCTTTGGCTGCGCCGGGAAGCTCTGGAGCTCATGAGGCCTCTTCCCCTGTGGATCTCATGGGATCTGCAGGCTCCTGGAACAGGGTACAGTCAGATTCATAGCAGATGCAGGCAAACCCTGCTTTTGTTGTGGTGATTAAGGAAACCTCTACAGAATTAATTTTTCAATCGCATGATTTCCAGAAAGCAGTTGTCGTGGTCCTTCTTGGTGACTATTCAGCTGAATGTACATGTGTATTCAGTTTCCAAAAGTGTTTTCTTCATAGTTGTTTCTGGTTGTCTGTGTGCCACTCTTCCCCAAATGTCCGTGTAGTTACTCAGTGACCTCATATAACTGAATAGAGCTGAAAAGGATGAGGCTGACCTCTTGTATTTAGCTGCCATGTGCACACAGGCTTTTTCTGTCTTCGCTCTTCAGGCTAAGGCCTGAGAGAACAGATGTATAAGTCATCGATGTTTCTGTTATTATCCTTCTTGTCCATGTGTGTTGTATTTCTATTGTATTGCAAACATACTCTGTTTCTGGAAAATCCCTAGTATAATGGATTATGAAATCAAATCACATGTAGGTAAATAACTACTTGAAGAACCACAATGGTTTAAAAAAAAAACCTGAAGAAAAATTACCCAGAATGTGGAAGGTTATATTGCAGGCTAAATTGTTCACTGGAAGGAACACATACTTCTGTAATATTATCATGTAGCTTCTCAAAAGATGATTTTCCCTCTCAGTTCAGTGTGTATACAAGTTTATTGGTACTGGGATTTAAAGCTCTGTGGAGCATGTGTGTATTCTAGAGTGGGCAGGTTAGAAGTTCTTACTTCCAGATGAGAACTTCTGTGTACTAGTGATGTTAGAGTGGAACTCCGAGAATACTAAGAATATATTGCTCTAGTGCAATGTGGTGACAGCTCATCTTAAAGAGTTTAGCTCAACTCTAGATGGGTTCTTTGCACCACAGGTGTGATAGTGTAAATTTGAAAATAGTGAACTTCAGGGTATCAGTTGTTAGTGTATAGTTTTACTTAAAACAGTTTTACTTAAAACATGGGAAAGAGGGGTTTGCTGTATTCTAGTATTTTTGGGAAAAGCAGAGTGGGATTGTTTTCTCTATCTGATGCTAGAAACTTGTGATGTTTTGTGTGACTATGATCTTTGTAGACTTTTCCCTGGTGAGAAGTGCTGTGAGGACTGTTGTCCTGCTGCACATACTACAAATGAAGACGTGTCTGTATGGAGGAGCTTGATACAGTGGGTCTTAATCCATGAAAGCCACTTTAATTATTTGGGATAAAGTTTGGGTTAATTTTGGCTCTAATGTAAAAAGTTTCTCTGTGCTGAGTAACAGAAGTTAAAGAAGCAATAGTAATGTTTGTATAATGTCTTTGATAAGTAGACATGTTGTTCTGGAGAGCCTAAATGTGAAACCACAATGTCCCAACGTGTCCAAACTTACCGATGGCTTTTATATTAAATGAATGGGACAAGGAAGGAAAAATAAATTCCATTGGAAAGATTTTATTACTTTGAGGACTCTTAAGTGGATCTAACAAAGAAATAGATATGCTTTATTTAAAATAAGTACTTTTGTGCTTTCAGATGCAGTTTAGTGATATCTGCCTTTCAAATCATCATCCCTTATGGTGAAATAGATTCAAGGCTTCAGATTGCAGTCTGATCTGTTGTGGTTTAACCCCTCAGGCAGATGCTCAGCCCATTCCTGAGCAGCGATCCCCTGCCCAACCAACTTCCCCTAGTTATATACTGAGCATGATGTCATATGGTATGGAATATCCCTTTGGGCAGTTGGGGTCAGCTGTCCTGGCCACGTCTCCTCCAAGCATCCTGTGCATCTCCAACTTTCTTGCTAGCCGGGTGTGAAAAGCTGAGAAGTCCTTGACTTTTAGTGCAAGCACTACTTAGCAACAATTAAAACATCGGTGTCTCTCATACTAAATTCAAAACACAGCACTACACCAGCTGCTAGGAAGAAAATTAACCCTGCCTGCACTGAAACCAGGACATCTGCACAACTGAGTGTTTAAAGGCAACTGAAGTTCCACAAAGTCTCCATGGATGTAAGTGGAGATGGGTGTCTGCTTTTATCAGGTTGCAGGGCTTATATGAAAGATCAGTACTGTGATTAACTTGCACTTTAATTTGTTTGGGTTTTTTGACAGAAATACCTTTGGGAAGTTAGTGTTTCCTGGAGTACAGAGAGTCATTAAATCCTCTCCCTCTCCCTCTCCCTCTGAAACCCTTGAACTTATATTGAATTTATACATTTAACTTATTCTTTTTTAAGAGCTGAGATATAGTTATTGGCGGGATGTGTCAACAAAACACAGACACTGACTATAATGTGTAGCTATGCCAAGCACATACTTCTGTCTAACAAAAGGAAATCCATTCAGGTTTTCATGAGATTTATTTTCATTTACACAAGTGTTGTTAGTTACTTTATTTCAGGAATTTCCAATGAAGTTAAAAACACAACTCTGTTTAGCTCATTGATACTCTATATACATTTTAATATACATTTTATTCATCATCTGTATAGAACAGAATATTTTGTACATCAGCAGTAATGCTGTAAACTATGCAAATGGCATAGGTTTAACCTATTCAAATGACAAATTATCATCCAAGTTAAAATACAATAACATATGTGAGTATTCTAATATTGTAAGTGGTTAAATTGCCTTCCATGGCTGCATTTAGAGATATTTTTCATCTATTGTTCAGATATTCAGCATGTGGGATAAAATATCTGGAAAAATCCATAATATGTTCTAGACACAACTTGATTATAAGTGTGTCCTAAGGGGAATTTCAGTGTCTTTTAGAAAGACTGTGGAAGGCACAATATGCAGAAGGGTTAGAATCCCCTGACAACTTCTTCCATACCATCAGAATTTTATTTTGGGAGATAATATAGTGACCGATATTGCTTTTGCTCAGGAATAATTTTTAGTGCAGTCTTATGATATTATCAGTGCATTGATGTGTTCAGGGCTATGATATTGAGAGGTAACAGTGTGAATGCAGTAATATAATCCATGTATTACTAATATATATTACATCGTGATCTCATTGCGCTTTGGAAAACAGTAAGACACTGCTCCTCAGTGGGGTATGTGTGTGGGGTATGTGTGCCTGATCCTGCAATTGATAGACTCTGCTGGCTTGTTAGTATTACAGTCTCTGCATCTTGTCACAGTTTGTGCAGAAAACTTTAGGGCAGTAGTGTCTAATTCTTCCCTTATGACTAGGATGACATTTTTATAAGTGCAGAATTAAACAGTCTGATGATAAAATGAAATCTGTGTGGGAAGAAGTTCCAACCTGCAAACAGCAGGGTATAATTTATGAACAGCCTATCAAATATAAACTGTCTAGATCTCTTGCACTGGGGAAAAAAAAAAACCTAAACCAAACTAAAAATCAAAGTGCCTGCAAACCAAAATAATTTCTTGATTTAGCATGTGATATTACTAGTGCATATAGTGGATGTGATATCTGTGTGAGCCTCAGATAGCAGGCTGATAAGCTGCATGCTCTAGAGTTGTTTTAAAGGGCAGCTATGTTAGTTAGAAAGATGTCCATTCATAATTTTTTGACAAGTATCTTGTTTTTGTAATAATTTGTAATAATTCCCCATAAAGTCTGTATTAACTTTTGCAACTTACGTACCCCAAAATGGATATGAAAGGCATGATTACAAGGGCTTACAGTGCCATCGTGATCAGGTTGTGTTGCCTTAGTGCAAGAGGTGAAGTGAGAAATACTGATGCTGGGCATATTTGACATTGTTCACTGGCAGTGCTTAAGAAAGGGGAAGCACATGTCTTTGTACACCCTCTGAATTTTAACTGCTACCTGATTGTCCTGAGAATTTGTCAGATTTCTTTTTTTTTTCCATTGTTAGGGTTAGATTTGAAACAAAGTAATGATATTCTCCTAAAAGGTATGTGCATGTGTGTATGTATATATAAAGCACTTCTAGAAGGTATTTATGATGATCTCTGTCCTACAGCTTGACCCATCAGGTATGAGAAATGTTCAGTATAAAGTGAAGTTTATTTTGCCAAACAGTAAGCGGTGTGTTATGCAGGTTAGCTGCCTGGGATGTAGTTGTGTTTTGTGGTTTGTAGTTTACTGGGTAAGGGCAAAGCAAGTAAGCAACTTAAGTCACTGCCTTTTCTGTAGGCTTCCTTTCATAATGAAAACTATTTATTCTTTCTTGCAGCAAGTGAATCTGTAGTACTGCATTGCAAACAATCTTCAGTTCTGCAAAGGGAGGGGAGAGGGAGCAAAATGAGTATTAAATCCAAGAAGTGAGTACATTTCGTGGGATCCATGGATGAAGTTTTAGTCTGTAAGCATTCTGACAGTCAGCATTTCCAGATGCAGTGCATGATTTCAGAGTTTTTCAAATAAGAGTACTCTAAGGAAAATTACCATCTCTGTTACTGACCTGAAGTATGAATCTCTCCTGTTTTTGACCACTTACACAGTGGTTCCTGACATAGGTCTGTATTGGTTTGTGTGGCAAAGTGTTGATATGAGGGAGGGCTACAGGGGTGGCTTCTATGAAACACTGAGAGACACTTCCCTCAAGTCCAACAGAGCCAATACCAGCCAGCTTCAGGATGGACCAGCTGCTGGCTGAGGCTGAACCCATCAGCGACAGTAGTAGTGCCTCTGGGATAACACAATTAAGAACGGGGTGAAATACCTAACAAAACCACCATAATGGCAACTGTGGCCAGAGGAGTGAGAAGAGGTGAGGGAAACAACTCTGCAGACAGCCAGGTCAGCATAGAAGGAGGGGCAGGAATCATGCCAGGTGCTGGAGCTGGAGAGATTCCCCTGCAGCCCATGGAGGATGATGGTGGAGCAGAGATTACACCTGCAGCCCATGGAGGGCCTGATGCAGGAGCAGGTGGGTGCACCTGAAGCAGGCTGCTGGCCAGACTTGCAGCTCATGGGGAGAGGAGCTCATCCTGGATCAGGGTTGTTGTCAGCCTGTGGGAAGGACTCACTTTGGAGAAGTTGGTGGAGGACTGTCTGCCATGGGAGGGACCCCATGCTGGAGCAGGGGAAAGATTGTGGGGAGTCCTTCCCTGAGGAGGAAGGAGCAGCAGAGATGCTGTGTGATGAGCTGACCACAACCCCCATTCCCTATTCCCCTGTGCTGCTGGAGGTGAGGAGGGAGAGAATTCAGGAGTGAAGTTAAGCCTGGGAAGAAGGGGGAGGTGTTTTAAGGTTTAGGTGTTATTTCTCCTTATCCTACTGTGATTTGACTGGTAGTAAGTTAGCTTTCCCCAGTGACAGTAATGGGTGAGTGATCTCTCCCTGTCCTTACCTTGACCCAGGAGCCATTTGGTATCTTTTCTCTCCCCCTATCCAGCTGAGGAGAGCAGGGATAGAGCAGTCTGGGGGCACCTGGCCTCCAGCCTGGGTCAACCCACCACAAGGTCACTGTTACATGTGAGTCTCTGTCAGTTGGAATTTATGTGAAAAAGATGACAGTTATCAGGCTTTTGAGTCAGGTTGTTTATGGCACTGAGTGTTTCTAGGTACAATAGTAACTATATAAAGAAATTTAAGAATATTTTCATTTTGTATCCTTGAAGTATCTTATAACAAAGACATTCTTCATGAGAGATTGGTTCATTTTACCCAACTCCCTTTTTGGTAGATTAATTTTAGACTTCTTACCTTGAAGAAGATTTTTTTAATGACCAGAGTAGGTCAACTACAGAGGAAGGTGGTCAGCCCTCAGGGTACCAAGATGTGATGCAATTGTTTTCTACCGTGGTTACTTGCAGATTATCTAGAAGTGTCTGTGGAATATCAGTTTTCAACTAATGTTTTGACCTTACAGCCGATTTTTGGGTAAACTGTAGTGTGAAGGTGCCCTGTGTGAATATTGCTTTAACAATATCAAACAAAAATGAATCATTCATATGGGAGAAAGACTGCTGTCATCCCTTGAGGAGGAAAGCTTTATTAGGCTGCTGTTCTCAGGAGCTTCCAATGTCACTGGTGAACCTGACAGTTATACTCTGTGATGAATTTTCATCTGAGTCTGCAAAAAGTTTTGTGATTGTCTTCTGAGGATTGGGGAAGCTTGTATTGTTGGAGGGTGTAAGGAAGTAAGGGAAAGCTACCTGGCCTTAGTGTGGCTTTTTCCTTGTAGAGATTAGGACGTTTTTCTTTTTAAATGACTTGTAGAAAATTATTGTTATGTATTTGAAATGATCACCAATTATTTATGCTCGACATGAAATCAAGGGGTTGGGAGGGGGAATAAAATAGTTTATAGAAAAAGAGCATGCAGAAGATGGTCATCTGGTTCTCACAGTATTATAGCTTGAGTATGTGGAATAGGTGGCAATTTGTAGACAAAAGCAGTGGGCTTGTTGCCTTAGTCTGACACTTAAAAGTAACTCATGCAAGCCAGGTGTGTTCAGGCTTTTCTGGTGCCTGTTGGGAACCTGTGCTCAGTGTCATTTACACCCTATTAGATCAAATACAAGGCAGCTTAAAGTGTGAGATTACTGTTGCTTTTTAAAGAATAGCACTGTAAAAGCACAAATTGACAGAAAACCTAATCTCACTTCTTTGCATAACCTTGCAGTTTGCTGTCTAGTCTGTCTTTGCATCGCCTCCAGCGTACATACCTCATAAGGTCACAGGACAAGCATGGGGCTTTTCACAGTTGGGGTGGTGATGAGGGTATGGCTGCTTATCCATACTACTGTACCTATGTGTTAGATGCCTAAAATTTGCTGTAAAATTGGGCAAGTCTATTTCCCATTTTGGTTGGGCAAAAGCTCAGCAAAGCCCCGTCTGGGCCCTAGTGCCTGCATCTGGGGCACCTGAAATTGTTGCCCCATGACTATGGGATACAGGTATCTGTTGAGGGAACCTGGGTGAGTGCAGCTGCATCAGTTGGTTGAGGGCTTGAGACTCTTGGTTGGATGAAAAATAGTAGCTGGGAAGAGTCCATAAACACAGGACATGGCAGGTTCTTCTTTTACCAGAATACTGTAAGAATATTTTCTTACTTTACAGATTGATTTCCTGCTTGCTAAGATATATAGGTTGTATTGAATGTGTTTTGCTAGGGCTTGGCTACATCATGAAGTTACTTGATCATGGGTTCTCCGAAATCTCAGATCTATTTGGGATGGTAGCTCTTAATTGTTGGCCTGTGAGTTAATGGCATCAAGAACCCTCAGGATTTTTGTTCCTAATAATTATAGGAGTTATTATAAACATGAATCATATCTTTTGATCAATTTGAATTTCTGTTTTAGTGTATTCTAGCACTTAATTAGCAGGAATTAGCTGCAGGGGACCAAAGTCATTGAGGTAGAATCCAATTTCCACAGTCTTTTTATTCAAGAGGGCACAATCCTGGGAAGTCTGAGTTTTATTTTTTGGATTATTTTCAATGTTAGTTAATGAGCCAGGATATCTGTGGTGCTATTGCTCTTATAAAATGACTTCTAGACATCTCATGTTTTGGCTTGCCTTGATCTGAAAATGGGCTTAAGTACTTTAAAATTGTTTGTGAAATGAGGAGTAATCACCCTGGGGTATGTGATAGAAGTCAGCGAGATTCCTTGTTCATACTGTTCTCGGAGTATCAAGGTGAAGAGTTACCTGGAAGTTCTTGCTGAGGTTGTGGATAGTTTTCTGGAGAGGATATGCTGCAGAAGCACTTATTTGATTTTATTTTTCTGTTTGGTTTTTGTTTATGTTTGTTTTCCTTTGGAGTAAGTATCAGTCAGATTAAAAGAGGCTGATTTACAACTCTGGAATTTTATGTAAGCAGGATAGGAATAGTTCTTAGTTGATTTAATCTGACCACAAATGTTGGTTGTCAGTAGGGAGCTGGTGGATTTTGTTGCAATAACATGGGGGAAAATATCTTAACTGTAAAGAAGTGTACTCTTCAAAAACCCAAATTTACATGGTTGCCCGCTTCCATGAATTCAGAGTTTGTTCTACTCCTCCTCCCTCTGGCTGATTTCATACTGTCTTTAAATACTAATGTGTCTGTTTGCATGGTGACTTTTCTGCTGCTTCTTGATGAAGATGCTTGATACCGTTCTGGTGCTGTTGTAGCAGAGTGCTGGTTAAGGGACAACAGTCCCCGATTCTGCTGATGAAAATCACTCCTTGGTGCTCAGCACAGAACTGGTCGAATACTTTGAAAAACAATGATTGATTTGAATTTTTTATTATCATGTATTAAAGGAAAGAAAGAGCTACCTGAACTGTCTGAAATGCTGTTTCTAAGGCTATCTAAATAATTTTGTCAATTTGCTGCTTTTATATTCTTATACAGCTGTCATTCCTGAAGGGTCTAAACACCTGATGGAAATGTCTTGCATATTATGATTACTAACTGTCATCTGTGATCTTTTTCTTATAGGATTATTATATGGGCTTATTTTTTTCTATAACTGTGTTGTGTGTGTGTGGCCTTGTGTTTATGTTAGCAAAGTGAGGTAGATATTTATGTGCTTGAAGTAGTTTATTTTTCTGTTTCATGTTTAGTTTTGTAACTCTCAGTTGCTAGGTGTATTGGTCTTGTGGAATAGGTCACTGAAAGGTCTTGTAGGTAGGGTAGACCTGTGGTGTGTTTGAGGAGTGAAGCAGTCAACAAAGGTCTTTGAGCTCTAGGATGTGCTTTTTCAGATCTTCCAGCCCAAACCACGAGTGGCTTTGAAAGGTGGCCACTGAAGGTAACACTGTAGTGCTTGAAAAACAATATAGAAAACATAGGATTTGCTTGGTCGACCTGCAGTTGAATCCTTTACTAAAGGGTTCTTTATCATGTTTTGGACAAACTGGATTTTTTGAGGTTACTTTTCCATGTGTCAGTGAAGGATACATTTGCAACACAGCTGAAATTCAATAAATACACATGTAAAATGAAGTTATGCTGTAATGTAACACTGCCTTCTCAGTAGGTTTCTGTTCCTAGGAGGGAAAACACTCCTTGCTAGTACCATCATGTGAAAAGTTAGTCTACAGAGAGTCAAGGGTATTTCTAAGATTGTGTTTTTAGATGTTACACAGAATGTAATCTTGTCTTGTATAAGTTCGCCAGAATGAAATTAGGGGGGTGAAAAGTGTACCTGGCACATGCTGTTGTCTGAAAATTGGAATTGCAACTTAAGGGAATGGTTCCTGAATTCTAAAACACTTGCAGTGCCCTGACAGCCCGAGAGCCCATGTTGAAATCCTGCTTTAAAATGCTGAAGTAAGATCTACAAACCTTGCCAGTGCTGGGTATAATCAGTGTTGTATCTGTTACCTATGTCCCTCTCACCTGTGGGTTAGATTACTGTCGCTATTTTCCCGAAAGTTTTCCTTATCCTGTCCTGTGTGTGTATGAGGGATATCTTCTGGAGTCTCTGAGACCACTTCTGCTGCAAACTTCACCTCTTTTTGGTCAAAACCTTCTTGATTATACTTTTGTTGGCTTATTGTCCAGTTTTATTTAGTGTACGTGGATGTATTATGTAACTGGCTTGATTGTTTTTCCGCAATTACTATCTGTCTTTAAAAATACACAGGTACAGGGCCTGCTAGAAATCAGTGGAGCAAGAAAAGCAGGGTCTTGTAAGAACAGTTTCAGCTGTAAGTCAAACATGCAAACATGAAAATCGCAGCATCGAGCCTTCCCCGTGCCACTTTACTTTTGCCATCCCAACCGTGTGTATGTACATCACTGTATTACCAATATATTGTACCTTAACACTGTGTTGTAGTCTTTCCTGATGCATGAAGACACTATTCCCCACCCCAGAAGTCCTTACCTCTTTGACCATACAGGATACATGCTGCTCACCGAACAAGCAGCTGCTCTGTAATTTGCTTTCTTCTCCTTGCATAACGGGTGTTCTCTTACTGTGCTCTGTTTAATTCCGCTCTGAAGGCGGAATGAATGTATTTCTTTGTGAAATTTCTGTAATGGTTATCAGGAGGTTTGTGAGGCTCTCACAGATAGTTCCTACTGCTCTCTTCACACCCAACACCTCTCTTCACACCTAAATCCTAGGTGGGTTGCCCCTGTTTTGATGACAAGGCAATGGAAATACGGGGTGGGGAGTGATTTACCAAGAGAACAATTTGCCCAACAGCAGTGGCTGAGCTGAGGAAAGGTGGCAAATCTCTTAGCAGTTCTGTTACAACATCACGGCTGTAACCAGGGTTTCTTCAGCCCTGTTGCTGTGCTTACCTTTTCTTGATGACAGCCCCCATCTGCATGCACCCATTCCTCTAGCGATTCTTCACTGAAGTGGCAGCTCTGTGTTAGTTGGAAACCTGCTGGCTGTGCTTCCTGATCAGCAATTAGGTCCCAGGAGAGGCCAGGCCCCTTTTGCCCATTTTCTCTGAGTTGTTACCTAAGTAATTGATGTGGGCTTACCTTCATCTTTCGTGTGCCACCTTGTCCTCTCAGGAGCTGCACTGGCCACAGGAACAAGAGCACTGTAAACTGATTAGTTCACTCTTGTGACCTACATTGAACCTTGCTTATTCTTGCAAGTATTTTACTATGCCTCAGGGAAAGGAGATGGACATTTCTTACTTTATGGCTGAAGAATCGATGTCTGGAAGTAAGATGAAAATTTGTGTTTTGTGTGGGTGTCCTTTGAACTCTTAAGTGTTTGTTGGGTTTTGTTGTTGTGTTTGGTTTTTTTCTTAAGTATAGCATTGCATTAATTTTTGTATTTTCAGAGTATTGGTGTCATTGATTTAATTGCAGCCTTGAGTACTCAGCATTTAGGTAAATCTGACCCAAATGTGTCAGGGTAAGCACACATAAAGTTAGGAAAGTATAATTATTGATCACCTATTTTTACAAAAATGTTTGGTAGAAATTACTTGTATAGACTTGTGTAAGACCTCTGGCAGGATCAAGGATAGGATCCTATTTTGCAAGATAGCATTCCCCTGCTTAAACAGTCCTGACTTTCTTTTCCTGCTGTCAGTGTCTCATATTTACACTTTTCAGCCCTTGCAACAAAGTACCTCACTAGTGTCATCTGTTGCTGTGGAGCAGTTCCATCTAGTGTGCTGACAGAAAGGATGCTTTGTAGAAAAGGTTTTATATGTATATATACATATATATATGAATGATACCATCTTTTAATCCAGAAAAATAAATAAATCATAGTGCTGATGAGGCAAAATGGCAACCTTAGTTATGATAGTCCCTGAAACTTCTGTATGTTTACATGCAACTTCTTGTATTCTCCCGGGGCTTTCAGTGTGTAATGTTTCAAGGACTTTTAAGAAGCCATCTGGAAGGAAACACCAGCTATTCTGTTATGCATACATACGGACCTTTGCCATTTAGGCCAGTAGAGTAACTGATAGGAACAGCAGGTTGTCATCTTCTGCAAAACAACCCTAGCATGGAGCTAGTGAGGAGAAGAGATGCTTTGCAGATACTCACAGGTAGTAGTGGAGTGGAGAGATCCTGGAATTTCTTCCAAGAAATTTTAGGGCTTATTAAAAAAAAAATAAAAAATCACAGCTTTCAAAGTCCAGCATATTTTTCTTTTCTATTTATTTTCAAGGTGAAATTCTATGAGATGAGCTGCGACATGCTGTGAATGCTGAACAGGGAAGGGCCCACTCCCGTGCCCTGTTTTGAGCTGCTGCTGATGCACTCTTTCTCTGGTAAATTGAGTCAGTGAGTTAACCTGGCAGAAAATTAATTACTGGGGGGAAAAATGAAATTTTACCAGGCTTATGGGTTGCATGAACCAGTATGTCTTTATAGAACCATCAGAGTAGGCACAAAAGATAGGATGGGCTCTCACAGTTAAGAGGAAGGAGCAGGATTGTCCCTTTGAACAGCTGTCAGACTGGATCAGCTATGTCATATAATTGCACTGTTACTAAAACAAATGAAAAAAAAAATTGCTACATGATCTGAAATCTTTTTACAAGGATTCAGCTTGAGGCACATGTGATACATGAAATTTCACAAAATTGTAACCAGTTGGACTGAAGTTATAAACTACTAAAAGTACTTGGAAGACCCTGGCTAAAAGTACTTGGTAGACCCTAGCCTTAGTCCTACATCATGCTTGCTTTCCTGCATATAAAAGTCATCAACAGTCCCTGGAACGAGTGCTTCCCAGTGACTGAGTTTTGCAGAAACTCTGTGTTGGTCTTTTGGGGTTAACTGTACGGTGGTAGAAGTTCCCATGTGAATTCTCAAAATTAACTATTTTCAAGTAGTTTATAATTTAGTGCCACAAAATCAGTGGGTTTTTTTGTCCAGGTAAAAGGTAACATTGCCTGTGATTTTTTTGAACACTTAAGCTATGTTTGCTACACTGATGACAGCCCTGTGAATTTTGACATGTTACTGTGGCTCTGTTAATGTACTATTAAAAGTTTTCCAGTAGGTACTTTTAATAGTGGTGATGATCTGATACTGATTTTAGGATAAGCAAGGTGGCAAAGATTTTCATGTGTGGATAATTTTGTGCACAATAAGTAGATTTTCTGTGAATAATGCTGTTGATTGTAATAGGACTATTCACAGCTCGGTATGAGTGTTCATCTTTGTGGGATCAGGCCCTGTACTGGCATGTGTTCTGCAACGCAGAGCAGTTAGAAGTAACTGTGCAACAAGTCTTAAGAGTGTTTGTATCGTATGTTACATCGTAGCATGTGTTAATTTAATGATCTGTGAACCTTTTCACAAAGATTCCTGTTTGATTACTTTCTTTTTGCAAGTCAACACATCTTAATTCGTTCTCTCAAACGTTTGTGTGTTAATTTCAAAATCTTTTAGCTGCGACTTATTTTTGAAGTAGGAAGAAGAGAGAATTTTATTTAATCTTCCTTATTTAGAACCATTAAGTAAGCATTTTTTTTTAAACTTTCCAGGCTTCTGCAGTATGTTAAAAACAGAATTTTTGGTACAGTGAAAGCTATTTGTGTTTCCTTTTCTATTGGACTGTACCCATATTTTAATTGTGCAAATAATGATGGTCTGATAAGCTTTTAAGCAGACACTAGGAATCTGTCAAGTTCTAAATTTTTCTTCTAGAGAGGATTGCTTGATGGCAGTTTTACTCATGGTTGTGCTTAAACATACAGCATAGTTTTGAATATGCTCTTAGGCCACGTTCCTATTTCTTTCTTCATTAGCATTAGGAATGGCAGAAATATTTGTGACTTTTGTACTTCCTTTAAGAATGTAGATACAGGTTTTTCCCCGGTTCTAAATTTGGTGTAGCTGGTAGGTATGTCTGTGTGGCAACTGTTAACTTGTGTGTGTGTGTAAGGTTGGGTTTGTGGAGCAGTTTCGCAAGGAGCTTTAATCTAATCTAACCACCGCTGAAGGAAGCGGCTCTTTTCCCGCCTCCCCACTTCTTCACTTGTCCTTCTCCCGTACACCCTGCACGATCCTACTGATCCAGAGGAAAGCTAATGGCTTTTCTGGTGGGTATGTTTTGGTGCAGCCTCCTGGTTGCACAGTGCTGTGCTCAAAACAGTGAAGGCAACCAGAAGGTCTAACTGGGGGAGATGTGAAGGGCATTACCCTGGTAGCCCTTGTATCAGATCGTTTCTTGCAGCAGTATCATTTAGAGTTGGGTGGACTTTTTCTAAATAAGAAAATACAACATATGCTTTATTGGAATGGCCTTTTGGTTGGTTGTTTCCTTATCTGAATTTCATAATGGGATTATTTTAATCTTCACTTTCTCATAGAGTAATCATAGAACCATAGACTGGTTTGGGTTGGAAGGCACCTTAAAGATCATCCAGTTCCAACCTCCTGCCACAGGCAGGGACACCCTCCACTAGCCCAGGCTGCCCAAAGTCCCATCCAACCTGGCCTTGAACACTGCCAGGGAGGTGGCAGCCACAGCTGCTCTGGGCAGCCTGTGCCAGGGCCTCCCCACCCTCACAGTGAAGAGTTTCTTCCTAGTATCTCGCCTAAATCTCCCCTTCTTCAGCTTAAGGCCATTGCCCCTTGTCCTGTCACTCCATACCCTTGTAACCAGTCCCTCTCCATCTTTCTTGTAGGCCCCTTCAGGTACTGGAAGGCTGTAATAAGGTCTCCCTGGAGCCTTCTCTTCTCCAGGCTGGACAACCCCAAATCCCTCAGATTATCTTCATAGGGGAGGTGCTCCAGCCCTCTGATCATCATGTGAACCTCTTTTGACATGGTAGCAGTCTAGTAGGGTCTCAGTTGTAGTCACCTTTTATAGGAGTTTGACTACTTACAAAGGTTTTATTATCAGTGCCAGTAAAACTGGTCTGATTGTATAATGACTGGCTTTCTAAAATTTAGCTTAAAACTTTCAAAGTGAATTACACTGAAAAGGGAAGGAGAAGAAAATCAATCCTGCACTAGAATAGGAATGTTGACCTAGGGAGTCTTGGAGTATATATGCTATATTCATTTAAGTATACAGTTTAGCATGGATCATTGAAGTTTGGCCTTAGAGATGAGCCCAAAGAAGCAAAGTATGCTTATGGGTTTCTATAGATTGCTGTTTTTAAAGTGTATTGTATATACATTTTGCAGTAGCAGCCTTTATACGGTTTGCTGTTTGGGCCCAGCATGCACTCATTCTCTCAAAGGTTGCTGTGGAAGAAAGGATTTGGCCAGTACATGCTCAGGTACATTTTCTATAGCTTCAGGTCTTCATTCCTTAGAGAGTTTGCTTTGTCGTACCTTAAACAAACACACACTTTAAAAATGTGGAACTAAAATAATGTCATCAGGCTATTTCCAGTGTAAGGCTACCCTGAAATCAGTCTCAGCTTTTGTGTGGGGAATCTCAGGTAGATGTTTTTTGTCAGAATGGCATCGAGTTGGTAAATGCATGTTAGAATAGCTGTTGTGCATCCTGGCTCTTGTGTTTGGGTTGTTGAATCTTAGAAACATTACTTCCACATATAGCCATTAACACCCTTTGACCATATTTTCTATCTCAAGCCTTTGTTAAAATCCTTTAGAAGGACCTAAGGTTTAACCCAGAAAAAGAATTCCATTTTAACAAACTTTTTTCTCCTGTCTCCAGCAACCTTTCTTCATTCTATTTTGCCTTAGAAAATTAACACAGGATAGAAGTGGAGTGGGGTATGGAAATAGAAAGTAGCAAATCCTGCTTTTTAATGCTTAAAAAAATGAGCAGAAGTTTTAAATCAACAAAGACTTTTGCAGGAAATTGTTTACAAATAGCAAACATCCATTTAAAAAAAAAACAACCCAGAGCAAAACCATTAAATTAGTTCTGTTCTACAAATAAATATGAGAATATAGATTATTTTCATATTTGTCTGTTGTTACTCCTTAAATGTATTTTCTTTTTTCATCTCATGAATGATCTTTTAAATGCTTGCTACAGAAGTTCAACCCGGTACAGCATGTATGACTTTGTGCTGCCTTTCGCTGGGATAGAGTTGATTTTCTTCACAGTAGCAGGTGGCTGCATTTTGGATTTGTGCTGGAAACAGTGCTGATAACACAGGGATGTTTTTGTTACTGCTGAGCAGGGCTTACACAGATCTGAGGCCTTTTCTGCTTCTCACCCCACCAGCACGTAGAGCAGAGGTTGCACAAGGAGTTGGGAGGGGACACAGCCAGACAGCTGACCCCAACTGACCAAAGGGTTATTCCATGTCATGATGTCACACTCCATATATAACTGGGAAGGGGAAGCTTGCTGGTGGGCAGGTTCATTGCTTGGAAACAGACAGGGCCTCGTTTGGTTTTGTTTTCCCTCACAAATGTCTTTGTGCATCACTTGAGTTTCTTTTCTATGTAATAAATTGCTGTGGTTCTCTTCCTTTGTTATCCGGTTAACCTGTCTTTGTCTCAGCTCAATGAGGTTTTCTTCCCATTCTCCTCTCTATCCCACTGAGGGACAGAAGAGAGCAAGTGGCTGCGTGGTGCTTAGTTACCAGCTGGGGTTAAACTGTGGCAGAATTTTATTTTTATAGTGGACCCAATAGGTATATCTGGGTACTTGATTAGTAAATTAAGTAATGCTTTGCTACTTGCTTAAGAAAAGAAGGGAGAAGACAGAATAACCCTTACCTACTATCAGTCGAAGTGGAGAAGGAACTGGACCATGACTTGTACTCTGGTAGCTAACAGGCTTCTCCACTTTCCTTCAGGGTCTCTGTTCAGCTTTTCTTCATAACAACCACCATCCCAGCAGACTTTTAAAGATCCATTAATCTTTTCTTTTGATTGTGTTTTAATTTTTGACTTTGAATGGGAAAGGTCATCACACTTTTCATTTAGGGTTTTTTTTTGTTTTGTTTAAATAGCTGTTTCTTTATTCAGAATATTGTCTTTACTGCTTAGGTTTCTAACTTACTGCAGCAGTAATCTTTGGAAAAACTGATGTCAGAGCTACTGAAATGGATGGTTCTGAAGTACTGCCGTAGGGTTTGGCGTAACAGCAGTTTTTGAAATGAAGCAACATGGTTCAGTGGTTGTGGACGTTCTGCATGCAGCTGTGGAGCACTGTGTGCACAGAGACAGTGCAGGGATGATCTGGGAGACCTTTTCTGTGCCATTCCTCCCCCAAAATGTGTGCACGCCTGTAGATGTCTCTTGTGAAATGCTTTGCTTAGAGTAAAGGTTCGAAGAATGTCCACCAAACAGAATGGGAACTTTAAAGATTTTGTTGGCAGCTTTTTCTCCTCCCAGTGCACAGAGAGACTATATTTTCAAAGAAAAATCATATGATTATTTGGAAGCTTAATAAAAGTTCTGAAATTCAGTGGAAAACATCTCAGCAACAGGGACAACAGTGTCTTATGCCAAGAAATGTGCTCGTGTGCATTAGTATGTGGTTTGTATTATTGTAGCTTCCCTCAAGATAATCTCAAAATAAGTTGCTCTTCATTTCACAGATGCACATTGCATTTAAAACATTTATTTAATCTTTGCAGGCTTGGTAAAAGGAGCTTGTTTGAATGCTTTTAACTTACATTTTCTTTATCACATTGTCATTCTTCCAAGAACACTTCTCCTCATCTTCAGTTTAAATGATAGGTTTCCTTTTATGCTAGCCGAAAGGTGTCAGTTGACAAATTGCACGTTTTATGGAATTGATTGCAATGGGGAGACTTGTTGTTTGGATTAATACCTTATTTTTGCTTGTGGATCTTCATTTTAAAGCAGTGCCTGCATGTCATGCAACTTACATTAAGTTTCATCACTTAGAATATGCAGCCTAACACTCTGAGTTCTCGTTATTTTTCTATGAAAAGCCAGATGTTTGAAAGCCTGATTGAATAAGCATTGCGTGCACTGCACCAGCTTCTGATATGAGTCAAGATCATGACTGGAAAACAACTCGAGTGCTTTCGGTTGCATGACTCGGCTCAGCCTACTAGTCAGGGTGTGAAAGACAAAGTTTCCATATCCTTGCTGATTGAGAGAACAAACGAGACCAATAAATACCAGTATGCTGCCAGCTTCTCTTCTGGGCAGCTGCTGGATCTTACCAGCTGTCCTAAGAGCCTGCGTGTCACGAGTCTTCCCGCCTCTGTTGATGAGAGTAGCAGGCTCTTCTGCACTCTTACACACTTGATCTCTCTGTTGGCATTTGCCTGCCTACCTTCCTGCCAGGAAATAACGTTAAATCCAGGATTTCCGCCATTCATACCTAATTTCAGAGTGATGCAGCAGTATCCCCATGTGGAACAACCTTCCCTGGTGTTTTCCTCAGTGGCTTGAGCAGACAGATTAGGGCCGCCGCGTTCTCACCCTTGATGCTGTTTGCTCTCCCTTGAATGTATTTCAGCATCCTGAGCTCTTGTATTCTTGTACCTGTCCATGTCATGCCTCTCAAGAATCTGCAGCGAGCATATGCTGTCACATTTCTGTAGTGTGGAATAAAAGCATGGGGAATGGCAATCTCTGTAAGATGTGCCCTGAGTGCAGGTTAATTTGGGATAAAGCCTGAAATTAATAAATATATCTGCTTGTTTTCCTGGGAGCCTGTCTTTCATGCTAGGTATTTAAAATGCCCTACCTAAGAAACCAGTCTCAACGTTAGATCTTTTGCACCATCTGCCATCAAATAATGGGTCGTGTGAGACAGCCTCATAAGAATTTCAGTTCCTTCTCACATTTCTTATTTGGTGCAGGATAATCCACACTAATGAAATGATAAATTCATCCCCATTCTCTTCTTTTAGGAATGCTAAGGCCAGTTACAAGATCTCTCTGGGAGATCAGCATTGGTAGGAAAAAAAAAATACAGCCTCAGCACTGTGCCGAGCTTGCTTTCTGTTTGTTGGGGTTTGTTATTGCTGAGAAACTATCAGTATGGTTTCCCAGTTACCTCCAAAAAGTACTTTGTGGATTATATAATGCCTGCAGGTGGCCCTGTGGCATACCGGACGTGCGCTTTCCCTTGAAGACCCGTGAAATCTCATTCTCTTGCTATAAAGTGGATTAACTTGGAAGTAAACTTGTCACCTTGCGCTACCTGAGCTCTCTTAAGGCATTAAGGAATTGTTGTCTGTGTCTGAAGACAGGTGCTGTGAAAATCAGGAGTAACAATTCAAACTTCTTTACGTTAGAATTGCAGAAGAACAAAAAAGGACAAATCGCAAGTATAAATGTTCCGCACAGAGATTTTTCCCCATGTTCTCCTCCTGTCACAGACTTTCTTTGGTCCCTAGAATGTGCTTTTTATGTAGGAAGGAAGAATATTAACATTTTTGATGACATTGTCATATATAAACAGATTTAGCTTAGTGATTCTCCTAGCTTCCAGCAGAGGAAAAGCTTCTTTCTCTGGCATTGCCTCTTAAATGTTTGAAACTCAGAGAAGTCAGACCTTCCTCTCTGTCAGCCTTTCTATGATATATTCAGAAATACAGAACCTCTGATGATAGAGAATAGGGATAAATGTTCTTTCACTGTCGAGTTATATGACAAGTTGTAAACTTCTGGAAGGTGTTAATGAGCCCTTTTTCCTTTTTTTTTTTTTTTTTTTTTTAATGGGTTGTGTGGTGAGTTAGTTTATTTATTAAAGAATTTGAGTGAAGGGCAGAAGGTTAAGAACTAGTAGTATTTGAAACAAAGTCTAATTTAGCAAAAGATTGCGATCTTTGTCAGCTGTTTCTGCTGGTGGCTTTCATTCCTACCAAGTGCTCTGGGATCTCACCTGAAAAAATAAAGCGCTGTTTATTTGTAAACTCAGTGTAGTTTGGTATAAAGAAATCTTTGCAGTGTTTACAGTACATTGAGAACTGTCAAAGGATTCTCCTGGTGAAGAAAATGATTGGGAAAGTGATCAAACGGGTCATTGAAATTGAAACATTTCATGTACATTTGTTTGATCCAGTGTTTTGGCATGTTGGCAGGGGGTTGTGGTGGTGCAGTTCTGCAGGGTGATGGTGGCCCTGCCAGTTCTAGGCAGAGAGACTTGATCTCTTTGGTTATGAGTTGTCATCTAGAGCTGCAGGGGAAGAAGCATAGCCTCTGACTTAAAACTTGAATGGAGATGGAACCTGTCACCATGCTGCATTCCTAGGGGGACAGAATTAGCTGACCACTAGCAATATAACAACATCACATTTATATTGTAATTCTGGGTGCATCAAAATCAAAGGTGATGATGCTGTCAAAGTACTCCCCAGGGTACCCATCTTGGGCTCTGGCTAGGCCTGTTGTGTGTTGTCCAGCTCTGTTCCTATCCCTGTGTCTGCTATAGCCTTTATATAACCTTTGTCCTCCAGCTCTGGGAAGATAGAGAGATGGAGAAAGGATGCCTGCCTGCCTGTGTGTCTGAAGGAGTAGATCATAACACTGGGGAATGGGTAGGGATTGTGGGTCTGGGGAATGGGGTGGAGGAGGCCGACTCCTGTGACTGCGTATCCAGTATGCCAAGAGCATATCCTAGAGCTATCTTGCATATAGAGTAAGTTGAATAAGAAGATGGTGTCACTTCCACCTTCACAAAACCCTGACACCCTGTGTTACAATACAATAATGCTGTGACATTTGTTGGAATACTATGATTTTATATCTGTCTGTGTACCATCAGTCAATGTAATGATATTGCTCTGCATGACCAGAATTCATGTTTCCTGAGTTAATGCTCCTGCTTAGTGGGTGTGACAGTGAATGCATTTTTTTATAAACAGATTTGATCTCTTTATACTCTTTATTTGACATATACCTTTAGTCAGAAAGTTGTGTTTTCATAGAATCCTAACATGGTTTAGGTGGGAAGGGACCTTTTAAAAGCCGTCTAGTGCAACCCCCTGCAATGGGCAGGGACATCTTCAACTAGATCAGATTGCTCAGAGCTCTGTCCAACCTGACCTTGAATGTTTCCAGGGACGGGACATCTGTCACCTCTGGATAACCTGGTCCAGTGGTTCACCAACCTCATCATAAAAGAATGTCTTCCTTATCTATTCTAAATCTACCCTATTTTACTTTAAAACCGTTACCCCTTGTCCTATTGCCACAAGCCCCGCTCAAAAGTTTGTCCCCATCTTCCCTTTAAGCCTGGTTTGGGTACTGGAAGGCTGCAGTAACTTCTCCTGGTTGTTCAACCTCCAGGTTGAACAACCCCAACTCTCAGCCTTTCTTCATTCCTCTATCTACTGGCCACACTTATTTTCATGCAGGCCAGTTTTCTCTCACACGTGGATGTTAAGATGTTCCAGCATCTACAGTATGCCCCGGGGTAGCAGCGGTGAAAGTGCTTAAAGGACAAGGAAGGAGGGAGAACAGGACCAATATGAAAGAGGCATTTGTAAAAGACAGTCAAAATGGAAAAAAGAGGACAGAGTGAAAAGGGCACACAGCAAATCCCCAGTTTTCTAAAGAATGAGAAGGAGGAATTAACTATCACTTAATTACCAGAATTTTGCTGGTAATCAGAAGGCACTTTGATTTGAAACTTTCTTTTTTATTTGAAAGTGTTCAATTGTGTACATGTGCATGTGTGTGAAAGGAGAAACATTTCATGTAGAACCAAGCTATCCAGCTTTTTGCTATTATTTGGAGGTCAGTTTGAGGAGTGCATGTGTGTGTGTGCTGAGTACTGACTGAGTCCTTATAAAATGTTTTTAAGTAAAAAGAATGTGAAGCGAGAGCACCAATTGTAGATGTTTACTATCAAAACTTTCTTTGTAGGTTATTGCACTTAAGAATGAACATTGAAGACAAGCTGGGAGGATTATTTCTTAAATGTGGTGGCATAGACCAGATGCAGTCATCCAGGGCTATGGTAGGGATGGGTGCAGTATCTGACCAATCTGGAGTATCGGGAGAACGGCAAGAGGCAGTGCTTCAAGATCGGACTATGGCGCACCAAGAAATTCTTGCAGCAGACGAAGTGTTACAGGAAAGTGAACTCCGGCAGCAAGAGATGATTTCACATGATGAACTCATGGTCCATGAGGAGACGGTAAAAAATGATGATGACATGGATACGCAAGATAGACTTCCTCAAGGGCTGCAGTATGCTGTTAATGTCCCTGTAAGCAATTTCTTTGTGAAATATTGGAGAAATTACTAGGAAGCTTGATCTGGTAGTCTAATCCTACTCTGGCAAGAATCTAGTAATTGCTTGTTTGGATTTTGATTATCAAAATATTTATGAATGGTTGCTATTTATGAAAATGTCACTTGCCTCTGGCTGTAGATAAATTTTGCCAATTAAGTATAATCTTTAAGTATCTGTTTTATAAATATTTTATAAGCAGGCTGTTACCATAGAATTAATGCGTTAAAATGTGCTCTTTTAAATATATTTAATGTTCAAGGGTAACTACAAACCAGAATAAATAGCGTTATTAAAAGGTGCATACTGTTTATGCTGTTCATAGTACTATCTAGCTTCTTTTGCTATAGGAAGCATCTTGTATGTTTTCAGAGTATGTGGACGCTTAGCAATTGCATTCACACTGCAGGTTGGACTGTGACACTTCATACATGACCATAAATATGCCCCTCCTCAGAATCTCATAGAAGCTGTCCCTCAGCTTTCCCAGCGAGAATCTAGATGACTTCCTTTTTGAAAACAGAGCATCTGTCTGTAACGCAGCACATCACCACTGTTACCCTTCCAACATAAAGGATGATTACCAGGACTTTAAAAGTAGATAGCCTTATATACAAAGAATAATCCTTAGAAAGGCAGCATTGTTAAAACACTACGCTGTTAGCTATAGATCAGGTGATTCAGGAGTTAGAAAAATGTAAGAGTATCGTGGTCTATTAAAGTTTACATTAGATTATTTTTTGGAGAAAAACTTCAGGAGCACTATTCTTGTTTTCTTTAAAAATACTTCTGTCTTAAATATATAATAAACTATTCCGTTAAATCTTGCATTGTCAACACACGGACTAAAGTAAAATAGGTGTGAAAAACTGAATGGTTTTACAGATGGAAGTGATTTTAATACAAGAACTGATCTCAAAATCGCCACAGGTCAGAAGGAAAAAAGACTTTGGGAGATGAATGAAAGGATACATCAAAATGTCACTGTAGAAATTAACTATGCCCTTTTTATTTGAGAAACTTATTATTCCTTTCACTTAAATTTCTGAAAGAATGAAGCCACAAGATAATTCCCTTAGAAAAACGTTTTCTGTTTCAGCAGTTTGTCATCTTCTAAAATTGAAAAATTGCTTTTCTGTAGTGAGAACCTTACCTGAAACTGGCACTTGGTATCTTAACAGATCAGTGTAAAGCAAGAAATTACCTTTACTGATGCATCTGAACAACAGAAACGAGACAAAAAACAAATACGAGAGCCAGTAGATTTGCAGAAAAAGAAGAAAAGAAAACAGCGTTCACCAGCAAAAGTAAGACATTGATTTGGCAAAACCAGGATTAAAAGAACCTGAAGATTTGGTTGACTATGACTAATTTCATTAGCATTTGAAGTAGTTAGGCTGGAAATTGTTTGTTTGCTCAGTAAAGATGCAGTTCTGAGGTTCACCAGAGACCCAAATCAAAACCTGATATAACAGTGTTTTTCTTTGAACTCTTTTTAGCAACATGAACCCTTGACATATTTTAACATCTGTCTCTCCAGGCAGTTCTCTCTCCAAATATTTTTTTTTAAATTATGAGTCAGTAGCTTTGTAGACAATTTATAAATCATTGCTCTGTATCTATCTAATAATAGTTGTGCTTTTCTGTGAGCCTGATAATTTTATATGCTTCATGCATAGTAGTGAAAAGTTTTTAAAAAGAAATCTAAAATGGTAGTTTTGAAAAATCTAAAAAGCTTACTAATACATTAAAAAAAATAATTTTCCAGTAGGGAATATTCCTGTGGTCATAATCATCTTCATATATGTATTTATTTATATCAAAAGATTCTTACCATAGCTGCTGGTTTGTTACTTCAAAATTTGTTTTGTAGATCCATTCATGAAGAGTATGTATCCCTGTATGTCTGAAAACAATTTTCTGCTATTGAGACGCACTTCAGATAAAACCAGAATCATATCACCTCATGAGGTAGCAGTGTTATATCTTCTAGTACTTCCCCAAATCAGTATTAATCTTCAGACTTAAAACAGAACATATACAGGCTGCTCTGATAGGCAAAAGTCAGTTATATATATGATCGCACAGCAGCATTAAAATCAGCCTACTCTGAAATCAACCCAGACTGTGTATACCTTGAATGGAGACCTAACAGAAAGAAAAACTCCAAACCCTCCTTTTTGTTGTCCTGGGAGACCTCTCAGTCTTTCTTAAAGCACTGTCAAATTAGGTTGCACCTTGGAAAGTTGCAAAATTGTTTCAGAACAGGTGTGGATGCAAGTTCCAAACCCTGTGCATCAAGATCCTTATTTCTGATAGAAAAAGGAGATCTAAGTTGAGTACCTCCACAGATCACTTCCATGGAAACATGGCAAGGTAGGAGAGGGATGTGTCCCTCTTTCTACAGACCTCTACTTGCATGCTTCCTTTTTATCTCCCAACCCATCAGCGTTAGTCTTTTGAGATGACAGAAGATTGAAGAATGATCAGGGCAATCATTAAACAGGTTCTTTTCAGTCTCTCTCCCCTTTTTTTTTCAAATTTGTCAGAGTAGAAAGGCAGAAAGAAGCTGAAGGGCTGACATAGGTGAGAGCCTACTGCAGGTCAAGTTAGTATTCCCAGAGTAACGGGACTGATTTTTCCCTCCAAACCACAGCTGGGACTTTTACAAATGGAAGTCAATTAACATCCTTTAAATTTTATTTTACATAGTCACCATGCAGATAAAAAGTTGACAGCTGTTATGAATCCTGTCTCCTCCTCCCTCTTCCATGCACGCAGACACACGTGCACACGCATGCGCACACACGCACACTAACACACAGGCACACACCCGCTCGCACTCGCTTCTCTGTTGCTTTTGTTAGGAAAACGGCACTGTCAAAGTTAACTTTCTTAATTTAAGTGATAGCACGATGAATGTATGCAGCAGAAGAGCCCAGGTTTAGGATAACCGTGAAATTAAATGGATTTTCTGCAGAATTATTTTAAATTTTCAACCTAATCTATGAAAAACATTTCATAATGTGTATTTAAATTTATTTTAAATAGCCAGTCAGTGTTTCATTAGCTGTATGTTGTTACAGAACAGAGTTTTTATAATTGTCTGTATCTGTGACTTAGTGGAGCTGTACCATCCCAACCTTACAAACGTATGAATGTGCTTGTCCTTCAGAGTGAATGCACAAGAATTCGTTAGCTCAAGGCTTTAACTTTTGCTGAGTTGCGATGCAGCAGACTTAAAAGTTGTTTAAGTAGATCCTACAGTATTTGCTACTATTGTAGAGATACTATTTCAGTTATTGACTTTCTCATCACTGTCATTATCATAAAACCTAAACATCGTAGCTAATCAGATTACAGCTGTGTTTCCCCAGCAGACTTTCATTTTTTGATAATAACAAGGGACTAAACTGCTTTACTTAAGTTTGCTTAAGCTCTTCTTTATAGTTATATTTCCAGTTAAGTAAGACTTTTGGAAATGTAATTTGATTACTGGTTTTCTTATTCTCTTGCCAGAGATTAGTAGAGAGCTTGGGGGTTGTTTTCTTTCTTTTTGACAAGTTAGAGTAAACCTGCGATGAGCTTTATTGAATAAGGTAGATGTGGTGCAGGTTTTTTCGTTTCAGTTTTTTTTTCAACTTTATATGAAAATAGCAGCTTTGACAGACAGCAAAGCATTTGAGTTGTGGCAACTTGAATTTGGCAAAGAGATTTTCTAATATGTACATTGAGTCAGCAATATTTTGTTGAGTGAAAAACTTGAAAGAGGAGAAGAATAATACTGTTTTCTTGGTTGCTTGGCTTTGGGGTTTTGGCTTTTAAAACATAATTTTGCCTCCGAGGCTATTGGTATTATGTAGCTATAGATGATTTGTATGACTATCCTGGATAAGTTTTAATGCCTTTTAGCAAACATTAACGATTGTGAATTGAAAAAAATAAGAATATAACTTTTCACTTTTGCCTTTAAATACGATTATCTGTGGTTCAGTGCCCAGAGGTGGTTTGGTTACTTTGCATCCTTTCCAACAGACGGACAAAGTAAACAGTAGCATATAAGGTGACTGAGCTGTGAATAGAGGAGCTCTAAGCTGATTTTCCATGAGCTGCTTTTGTCTCCGTCCTGTTGAAATATCTCTTAATACACAACAAGACACAAGTTGGATCGGACTGCAATTGGGAATGTATACTAAAAGCCTAACACATAGCTTTGTAGAAATTAGCAATGTTTTACCTGAAGTATTTAAATTTTCTGCATCGAAAAAATTAATGGCTTTTTTTTTTTGTAGTTAATAAGACATCTTTAGAGGGTAGTGTGAGAACAAATTTTACTCTTTTTAAAATAGATCCTTACAATAAATGAGGATGGATCATTTGGTCTGAAAACCCACAAATCTCATGTTTGTGAGCATTGCAATGCTGCCTTTAGAACCAACTACCATTTACAGAGACATGTCTTCATTCATACAGGTACTGCTTGACTTCAAATTTGTCTTTTCTACTATATAAAGAGTTATTTACTTATGTTAAAAATGTTTTCAGCTCTATGCGAATTTCAGTTTTAAGAGTGTAGCTAACTTGGCATCTAAGCTTAGAGACTCCATGCACCAAAGTGTCAAAAGAATTCCAGGGGGAAAAAAAAATCAACATATGTTTAATAAACTGAAGACCTAACTGTTTACAAGGTTTCTTTTCTTTCTTTATCAGAAAGTAATGGGTTGACTTGTAGCCTAAGTGCCAAAATTGACCCCTTTGTAAAATGTGCTCCGGCTGCTTATTTGCCTGATGAGGTATCTCTCTGGTTCGGAGAACTGAAAAAGGTACTTACCATTATAATAGCTTGCCCGTATCCTGAATGCAGTCTTTTGCCAGCATCGTGATTGATCTTGTTCATGAGGAAATTACAGCCATTTCAGATCACTCTTCCGTGCTAGTCTTAATGTGACTCGTAGGATCATGGAAAGAATTCTGCAGTTCATATACTTAGTAAGGATAATGTTTTTTTGGTGTTAGAGTATTTTTGGAATTCGCTCAGATGCTGGTTTTTTTTTTAATAGACATTTTAATATTCCTCAAAAGTAGTTATCAGAAACAACAGTGTGTAGTTATTAACTTATGGATGTGGAATTATATTGTTCAAGGTGAAAAACCATTTCAGTGCAGTCAGTGCGACATGCGTTTCATACAGAAGTACCTGCTACAGAGGCATGAGAAGATTCATACTGGTGAGTATAGTGCCTTGAGTATCTTTACTGGCGTGCTTAAAAACTGTTTCCCCACTCAGGCAAGGTGTCTGATAAGAAGTATGCGGTCTAAGACCCTGTTGCAGTTTGTTTTAACTTCAGAGATGTTATAAAACTTTTTAAAATAAGTTAGTTTTGTACTTGCTCCACTTTTCTTTGGTTGTAAAGTTAGCATAAACTCTAGTAACCAAATTTGAAAGTAGCATTCTATAAATAACCTCAGAGCAGCAAATCCTGAAGTTTGCTCATTCATAGAAGTCAAGGTTTGTTAGGCAGTTCTATCTTTTGTTGTATCAAGTTAATTCAGACAACAGGGACTTCCAAATTATGTTTCACTAGATTTCTTTCTTTATTTTGGAATTTGATGGAAATGTGCCAGGACTAAAATGGCCAAAATGCCTAACCCCAAAGGTATTAGTATCAACTTTACTTTTCACTTCTTTTTTTTCTTTTGTTGTTAAAGGTTTAATTCAGAACTGTTCTAAAAATAAGAGCCTTAGTTTAAAAATACACAATATAGGTCAAATAAGGACCACAGCTTTAAGCCAAAGAGAGTAAAAGTTTCTACATGTTTATTTTTTAATCTTCTTGCACCGCACAAAACCACATTCTTTAACAGGTTTGGCTTCGTTGGGTTTTTGGCATTTTGGTGCATGGCCTTTCAATTCCTCTTTAAATATTTTGTAATATGGTCCCTTTGGACTGGATGCCAGTTTCTCAGCCTCTTTTTTCAGAAAAGCAGAGCTGGTGAATGTGCGCAGTGTTTCTTGGCTGTAGCATTATTTAAATGGATATGAAAGCTACTAACACGCAGTACAGTGTGTGCATGTGTAAGAGTTGAGAGGGAGAAAAAAACCTCCTCAAAACACATTTTCAGAGCGGTGTACAGGGAGCTACATGCACAAATGCCCTGTTGTCTATGGGATTTTTGTATCCTAGGTTGCCATGAGTCCAGGCTAAGTAGGTTTCCTTCAGCCAGTCAGCCACAGAAGAGTCCTCCATTCTTCTGCCCGCTGTCTTTGTTCTGCTCCTAGTCTTTCCTCTGGCTCTGAATTGGTGAACCATGCTGCCTTCATTTTGTGTCGATATTATTCTTGAAAAGAATGCTCATTCAATGTCTTCCATCTATCGGCTCAGCCCCTCACCACTCCCTCCCCACCCCCCAAAAAAAAAGGCGGCAAAAATTCAAGTGCAGTCTGCACATTTTTCTGAAGATACTTTTTTAAAGTGAGGATTATTCCTTGTACGCAGCTTTGAAAATGAGAGCCTGGGAAATAGAACACTTGGCTGCAAATATTTTATAAGTGGATTTAATTATCTTTTTTAATTCAGCTTCTAGCTGTAATGAGAACTCTGTGCGGGTTGTAAGCTTTGGAGGGGAGGGTGTGGTGGTGGTGGGTATTGCAGGGGTTTTTTTTCAGCTCTTGCACATACTAATCTTTGTTTAGCAGAGGAGAAGCTGCCATTTAACAAACAAATTAACCATCTCGTTATCTAACTTTTTTTAGATAACTGTTTTTCTCCTTTCCTCAGCATCCTGAGGTTATAGCTTGGTGGTTTCTCAGCAAATTTAAGGTGGTGATTGTGTTTAAATTGTTGAATTACAAGTGTTTTCCTAGGTGCAAGCTCTTAGATTGTTAGGAGAAAACTTTTAAAACCCAGTTTCCAGGAGTGGAAAAATCTTTTTTTGAAGTCCATTTAGTTAGCAAATTTTTGGCTACAGCTTAATTTTTGGCTTGGCCCAGTTATAGTATAGCTCCTTGACGTTCTACATACCTGCCTGTGCTTTCACTTCTATGTGATGCTGTCCAGTACTGGACCGTAGCTGGTTGTGTAGTGTTACCTGTTGTTCAGGACTCTGTAATTGAACCCACCCAGAAAAGCTGAATTTTCGGCTTGCTTCTCTCAGCAGGTCAGCAGTGAGTTTGTGTTTCACTGATGGAAGTAAAGGAAAGCTGTCTTTGTATTGTTCATACTCTATACGGAAATATTTCTTATTCCTCAATATTGTATTTTTTCATTTTATTTTGCATTTTTATCTCTCTGAACGACTGCTTTCAGCACCAGCTTTTATATTGTGTTCAAAACACCGATGAAGAACAGGATGTTTCATACCCTTTAAAAGATATTTATCAATTTTTCCAGTTTATTTTAAGCCACTTGGAGACAGTGGTAACACTCAGAAGCCCCATTTTATGCCTGTTACAAGTCCTGAATTTGCAGGTGCTCCAGCTAGTTCCGCTGTGATCTGAATTCTGTTCTCTGAACCGCTCCTTCAAATGAAATGTTATGAGGGAGTTAGGAAGCTATCAGTGAACATCCTTATTCTGTGTAAATAATTAAATAGTTGCATCTAAAAGCAGACATTGCATTAATACCAAATTCACTTACTAGAAATGATCGTATGTAGAACAGGGCAGCAGTGCTAGAACCCTGCTGCTAAACTTGTCACTGAGGATAGAGAAAATGTCCATTTCACTTGTAAGAGAGGGAACAGCCACTGGTACACAACTATTTTCATATTTTGAGTTTAGTAGGCTCATAAGGATGCTGAATGTTCTTTTTCAAAGATCTCCTCTGCTTTTTGCTTAGCGATGTCTCTATACGCCTTACCCACTCATTGCATTCCTGTGTCCTAAACCCGTAACACACCCTGCTTTCCCTTGTAAACTCAAAAAACAACATTACCTCTCTAAAAAAATAAACCAACTCTGGGGCTAACAATTCAAGCACGTTATTTAGTCATGCTGCTTTTTTATTGCCTATTTTTTATTTATAATTTGTATTTTGTCTGTTTAGATTTTAAAATGATTGAGGGTTTATAATTGTTAAAGCCTTCATATGCATAGTATTTGTACTACACTTTATAAATAGTTCTGTTGCTCAGTTTTAATAGATTTCCAACATAGACACAAAGCATGGGCTGCTTTCCAAAATAATGCATATAATTGTTGTATTGTATTTTTAAACTTTGCTTTTAAATTATATTTTTTTTAATTATTTTTCTCCTGCCTCTGATTCTTTCCCACTCAGTAAGATGTTACAGAAATAAATATGTGTCCTGGATTCTCCCTACATTAGCAAAAGGTTATTGTTAATGATCTCCAACATTTGTGATAGATCCTATTTGAAAAGTTCAACTGAATTTCAGAAGGCAGCTGAAGTTCCAGGCTTCTGCTAGGAAGAAATTATTATAGGAAGCATATCTTCATATTAATTTTTAATCTTTCTAATATTATCTTCCTTATGAAGATAAAAGCAAGATTTAAGTATGGCATCAGTTTCGCAAAGTGTTTCTTAATTTTACTTCCAGAATGTTCTGAAATTCTACTGGAAAATACTATTTTGTAAGTTGTACTGAGTGTTTCAAGGGCAGTGTCCCCAAACTTTTTTTCCTGTTGAGGCATGGCCAGCAACGCCTTCATATATACTCTGAGTCTCCAGAATAGCCAGTGGTGATAACACCCTACATGAAAAAAACTCAGAAGTCCTCTTTGGCCCTATGTAAGCCTTGAAAAGGGAATAGATAGCTGGGAGAGTTTCCTGCCAGTAAATAGCCAGCTCAAGTAGGCAAATGTTAAGGAACCTGCTGACCATTCACTTACAGGAATGGTGTAAGGTGTAAGGTAAGTGCATCAGCAAAGCGTTCTGCATTCAAACCTTCCTCGGGTAGTGAGGTAGCCCCACAGAGGGCTCTTCAGAACTAGAACAGGACTGAGTTCTCTTGCTTTTCTGACTTGGTTTGGCACCTGTAATGCTCAGGATAGTTTCCATCCCAAACAGCTGCTCCGTTCTCTAAAAACCTTTCAGATGTAAAAGCAAACATCCAGGTGGTGTAAGCGGAGACAAGGGGCAACTTAAAAGAAACACAAAGTAGAATATGGGAGCAAAGGAAAAGAAAACAGTAAATAATGAGGATTATAACTCCATTGTAATGGATTTGTCTTTGGGAATGGAAAGGTTCCCGTGATTCTGAACCTCTTTATTCATCATCTTTAAAAGTGAAGACAGAGATAGGAATTTGATTCAGAAAGGCTCAACAGGCTCAGTGCAAGTAAAATATTGTAGTAGTAAGAGTGCCTAATGAATAAAGAAAATGAAATTTAGAAGTTAAGCACTTGAGAGGATGATGTGATAAGCATTATAATTCATAGAGTGCTGAAAAAAAAGCAACATTTTATGGTGATTATTAATCAGCAAGAAATGGTAAAAGTTAGTCTGACCAAATGTCAAAGAAGAGTTAGGATGCTGAGGTGGTGAGCCTGAATTAAAGGAACTGATGTAAGGTGAGAGTTTTTAGGAGAGGACATAAATTGGCTTAGAAGAGAATAAATTGGAATAATTTCACCTGAGAAGAGGATTGGCTGAAAAGCCACATTGAGATGTAAGAACTAATAATTGGAAATAGGGCATAGGCTTACAAAGAGAGAGACTTAGAAATTGCTTGGAATTAAGAAGGTTGAAATTCTGTGTGTTAGTGATCTGACTAGGAGCAAATGTGTGGCTGATACAGGTATTTTCCATTCTTGCTCCTATAAACACTGGCACCTTGTTTTAAGGTAGTGCTGTTTCCATTTATAGAAGGATGTGGCTCAATATCTCTTTTCTAAATGGAAAACAAGCACTCTTAACAGCATTTTAAATAGTAAAATCAATTAACATTTTAATTATTGCTTATTAGTAATAATGTAATAAAATTAGTTAATAAAATATTTTAAAAGAATATAACCACCTCATAAAAATAGAAATATTCTGCATATTTGTGGAAGCAAAAGATAGATGGTTTATATCCCAAAAACCAGCACAGTACAGTATCCAGAAGGAAGAGGTTGTTGCCAAGACAATCCCTGATCTCTTCTGTCAGTTCTGAATTTTCACAGTAATATTAAGGTGAAAAAATTACTGTTGTTTAGGGAGACTTCTAGGAAATAACAGCGAAAAAGCCAACTTAACTTTTCAGTGCATTTGGAATTTTTAGGTTCTGTCAGAGAAACCAAGAAAATAAATATATCAGAGGAAAGTTGCAAGGCAAAAGTGGGAAGAAATACAGAGTTACTAGATGTTCTGAAAGGATCATTGCAGGGCTACTTTGTGAGGAGAAATAAGGGGAGAACTGAAGATGAATTCAGGGCAGTGGATATTGTCTGAACAAATATTTCATGAGAGTAAAAGAAAAAAAGAGCAGCCAAACAGAAAAACCTGTGAGTTTGCCAATGTCAGTTCAGCTACAGAGGATTCTTGTTTTAAGCATAATTTAAAAAATAAAATATTTGAAATTAATTATATTAAAAAACCAAACTAACTAAAATGAAACAAATAAATTTGGGTTCCAGACAAATTTTAGAATTTTTTTCAGAGCAGTTACAAATACAGATTAAAAAAATAAATATGGAAAATACAGAGTACCCTACCAGAATTTTAAGTTAAAGCTTGGAGAAATGCCCAATTCTCTTCTAGAAGGGATGGGTTTGAGTTAAATGAGTTGATAAGAGAACTGAGGTATTTTTGTACAACTTCTGCCCTAAATGGAAATTATGTGGCAGCAATTTAGGAAAGCTATATTGTATTTCTTTACTTGTTAAGTTTAAGACAGATATCTGCACCTGCATTAGAAAGAGGGGGAGAAAATCTAGTTTTAAAGGTTTTTAGTGTAAAAGCTTACAATGATTTTTAAGCATCAGCTACTAAATTCTGGGAAAACAGTGATGTGAGCAAGCCCCACGTTATTCTTCAATAGCAACAGACTAAGTCCTTGTCTTTCTTACTTCCAATAGAATGTAGTATTTGACCTGGTAACTGTATGGAAGAAAATGGATTTATTTTCTTTTAGATGAATAATTACTATTGGTGTGTGTTTTTTATCAGGTGAGAAGCCATTTCGTTGTGATGAATGTGGTATGAGGTTTATTCAGAAGTATCACATGGAAAGGCACAAAAGGACTCACAGTGGAGAGAAGCCTTACCAGTGTGAATATTGTTTGCAGGTAAGATGACGTAGTGAACTCTTTCACAATTAAAACCCCAAACCCCAGCCAATTCCCAAGTAATAAAGAGTTTCTCCAGGTGTTGTAGTCGTGTCTGTACAATGTCTAAAGCATGTTACATGTACATTCTGCATGTTTATAGGTGTACAGTGTATAAAGCATGTTATTTTCCTGCTAAGCTGGGCAGTCTTGGTGCACAGATAGAGCAGTCGCACCCGTCTGCACTTGATTTTACGTGCTGCTGTTCGACCCTTCGTTAGAAGTTAGTGAAGTGAATGAGTTGTCAGGTAAATTTGTTGAAATAAAAGGTTTCTTTCTGCTACTATTTTTGCTTTTCTATAATAATACTAAAAATGTTTTTCAGTATTTCTCCAGGACTGATCGCGTGCTGAAACATAAACGTATGTGCCATGAGAACCGCGACAAGAAGCCGAACAGAAGTGCCACCAAAGTTGGCTTCCTGCCATCAGAGGAAGATTCTGGTTTCCCTACGCCTATGAAAGACAGCTCCTTGCCAAAGAAGAAGAGGCAGAAAACGGAGAAAACAAAATCTGCAGATAAGGAAAGTTTGGATAAATCAGAGCAGAAGAAAGACAAAAATGACTATTTGCCTTTGTACTCGTCTAGTACTAAAGTAAAAGATGAGTACATGGTAGCAGAGTACGCTGTGGAGATGCCACACTCTTCGGTCAGCGGGTCGCACTTGGAGGAAGCAAATTCTGGAGAAATACACCCACCTAAACTCGTTCTCAAGAAAGTTAACAGCAAGAGGAGCCTGAAACAGCCACTTGAGCAAAGTCAAACCATTTCACCTTTGTCCACGTATGAAGACAACAAGGTCTCAAAGTATGCCTTTGATCTTGTGGACAAGCAGAGTTTACTGGACTCTGAAGGTAATGCTGACATCGATCAAGTTGACACATTACAGGAAGGGCCCAGTAAACCTGTACACAGCAGCACTAATTACGATGACGCAATGCAGTTTTTAAAGAAAAAGAGGTATCTGCAAGCAGCTAGTAATAACAGTAGAGAATATGCCTTGAATGTAAGCACCATAGCATCTCAACCTTCAGTAACACAGGCAGCTGTGGCCAGCGTCATTGATGAAACTTCTACAGCCTCAATATTAGACACACAGGCACTGAATGTTGAAATTAAAGGTAATCATGACAAAAATGTCATTCCGGATGAGGTACTGCAAACTCTGTTAGATCATTATTCACACAAGGCTAATGGACAACATGAAATATCTTTCAGTGTGGCTGACACTGAGGTGACCTCCAGTATATCAATCAATTCTTCTGAAGTATCTGAGGTCACCCAATCTGAGACAGTTGGAACAAGCTCTCAAGCTTCCTCGTCAGATAAAGCTAGTATGTTACAGGAGTATTCAAAGTTTTTACAACAAGCTTTGGACAGAACTAGCCAAAATGATGCCTATTTGAACAACCCGAGCCTTAATTTTGTGACTGATAACCAGACTCTTACAACCCAGCCAGCATTTCCTTCCATGGAGAAGGTCTACACATCTATACCTGTCAATAGCTTTCGATCGGGAATGAACTCTCCGTTAAGAACCACTCCAGACAAGTCTCATTTTGGACTAATGGTTGGTGATTCGCAGCACCCTTTTCCCTTTTCAGGTGATGAGGCAAATCATTCTTCTTCCTCCTCTACACAGGACTTCTTGGATCAAGTAACTTCTCAGAAGAAAGCAGAGGCACAGCCTGTTCATCAAGCATATCAAATTAGCTCCTTTGAGCAGCCCTTTAGAGCTCAGTACCATGGGGCAAGAGCTGGAATATCATCTCAGTTTAGCACTGCCAATGGACAGGTGAACCTTCGGGGACCAGGGACAAGTGCTGATTTCCCAGAATTTCCCTTGGTGAATGTAAATGACAGCAGAGCTGGGATGACTTCTTCACCTGATGCCACAACGGGCCAGACTTTTGGCTAAGAAACCTTTGTAAATAATACTGGCACTTTAGAACACATTTGTCAAAAGGGGGTTGCTCTGTATAAGATGGAGTTCTGTACAGCTTTTAAGAGCGCTATGTTAAAACAAAAGTAAGCTGATACTAGCAAGACCAATAACTGCTTCTTTTTCTTTTTTTTTTTTTTTGGTTTTTTTTTTTCTCTTTTTTTTTTTTCTTCTTTTTGGTATTTTTTTGGTTAGACAACATTCACTTGAACTGCCAGATGTTGGTGCCCCAAAGAAAGGCAGTTTGTTACTCACTTGTTTGAATCCAGAAAATATTTTCCCTTCTATGAAATTTAAAATAAACAAATTCCCCAGGTAAGACTTTTCCCCCTGATTGTTTCCTTACTGGTTTCCTTGTATGCTTTGGGAGGACAGTTTATTGTCTGATGCTATTCATATTGTCATTTCTAAGCTTGTCTGCATAGCCATTGCTCTTCAGCAGGGAATCAACATGTTTTTAAACACACAGAATAAACAACTGAGTTTCAACATCAAGCAAATCTGGCTTTAAAAGATGGCATTTTCTAGAAAAAGAATTCTGCCATCTCAAATATAATTGTTAGACCACGTGCCCTTTATTTCTGCTTTGCATTTCCTTGAATTATGTTTGGAGAAAAAATTAATTCCAATAGATTAACTCTACTATTTAAAAGTCTAATTAAATTAAAATACTTTAAACACGTTTTTAAGCTAAATGCCTAACTGCTAAAGCCTTTACTTCATTCCTGAAGTATTGTGTATTTCTTTGTACAGCTGAATCTAGATGTAAGTTTTTAATGACTTTTTCATATGCAGATATCAAGATTTTGAAGTTTTAGTTAAAATACTCTGTAGATGACATTCCCAATTGCATAATGCTTACACAAACTGTGTATTCCAAGATTTAAAGGCTTAATTGTACCTTACCCTCCATACTCATGATGAATTAACATAGAGCACTTAGCCAACTTGATAGTTTTCAATTTCTCAAAAAATAAAACCGTTTTTAGATTTTTAGGTTTGATATGGTTGTATCATTTTCATCTCATACAGCTCCAACTATTCTTTTCGATATCTATCAGGATTGGGTATTCTCAGCTTCTCTTAAAAACTGGTTTAATTGTCTAGAAGTTTGACAATTCAGATCATTAAATTTCCTGACGTATCCCTGAAAGCTGAAGAAGTGGGCATTCAAATTCCCTCTCTTTTTAGTGTTTGCTTAATGAAAGTCATTGCAATTTTACCAGCCAAAACCGCTGACTGATGCTAGTGGACAGGTTTTCTTTTTCCAGCATAGGCGAGTGATCCGAAGTTTTCATTGCATTTCACAGTATAAATAAACAACAAAGTTTATCCCTGTACCATGAATATGTTTTTTTGAATAGTACTTTGTCTTGAAGTATGCAGTATGGTACGATAAGTAGTTCTGTGTGCATTTTTAAGGTGGTAAGATTTGAGTAGCATAACTATTGTGTAGTTTAAGTTAACAAGTTACAGATTTTTGAACTGTATGTTCATTCTATTTGCACCTTCCCTAAAGGGACACTGTCTGGTAGTGTAAGGCAGTTTAAGCCTAATGTAGGCTGAATAACCAGGGAAAAAACACACACCCATACACACACACACACACACACATGTGTATATAGGTATGTATGTGTTTTGTGTGTTTTGTTTTTTAATAGGATTACAAGCATCCTTTAACTACTAGCTGGTATCTCTCAGATAAGGATGAGACTGGTCTAAAATATATCCTGTCTTTTAAGAGAGGGCTTGAGCAGGACATACAGCAGGTCCTGCCTCTTTCCACAGCAGTAGCAATATTTCTCTTCATTTTCATTACTAGGAAACCGATCCCACTCTGTCTCTTTTCCCTTACGGTATCACTATTACTGCACTAACTTCAGTCGGTACAGTTGAGGGAGAAGGTGCATTCCTTATCTGTTGCTTGCCTCTTATATTGACAAGAAATACAATTTACATAAACCTCTATGTAATGAAACATACTGTGTTTTGATTTGTTGACCCTGTGTGTAAATGGGAAGGTGTTCAGCGTGCTACGGCTGACCCATAATTCTGTCTGAATACTTGGCCCGAGGTAAGAATGAGCATCAAGGGAGAGCAGTAAATTCCTTATGGATTATTGATGACACGTGTAAACAAATTTATTTGAAAGAACATTTTAAAAGTGATTCACATGTCAGGTTTTCTTCTTTTTATGGTCAGCTTGGAGGTTTCTTGCCCGTCTGTTTTAGTTTGCTCAGACATCACTACATCTGGCCCCAGTGTCCTGTTACCTATTGCAATGCATGTTTATTTTTCAGTGTTTCATTCATCACATCCTGTGCTGCCTGAGTAATACTGTGTTGGCATCTTTGTTCTGATGTCCTGTTGTTGCAAGTAGATGACCATTAATGGTACTGTTTGTTTAATGCAACAAGTGGCAAAAGCCAAAATGAAAAGGCTAGATTATTACTGCACTTCTGGCCTCGTAGGGAAGTACGAGCAATAAAGCCTGCTTCTCCCAAAGGAGAATGACTCTGCTTTATTTTAAAAAATTGATGCATTGATACTCTGCTGTGAGAAAGTGAGGGGTAAAAGGCAGTAGCTCTTGCTCCATGCCATCTTCACACTTGGGAATCACTGCTTGGGTACGTGAGTGAGCAAGCTATCATATGGAGTGAAGGAACCTGCTCTTTCCTGGAGCAAAGTGGGAATCGGACGAGAATCTGTTACTCCTTACGCGGCAGCTCATTCCTTAGCTTGCTGCTGAGCCATTACAGCTCTACTCTGTGCCTTAGGACAGGTTGTGAAATCCCCGTGGAGCCCACGGGGGACTATCTCGTTGGGTTCTTCCACATGTACGAGGTGGCGGTGTGAGTAGTTCAGCTGCTGATGCTTGAAGCTTTCTGCACTAAAGGAGTTAAACAAATACACAGCTATGATTTCTTGAGCACTTGCCCTTGTATGCTGGAGTGCATATGCAGTTCTGGGAGGTTTAGCTACGTAAAAGCTTGCGCTTGTTTTAATAATTATGTTATTTAACAATGTTTTCCACTGCTTATGTTCTGCTGCTTTTAATCTGCTGCAGATGCACACACTCTTCATTTTGATCCGGTCAGTGTTCATTTTTTGTTAGTTTTCCATGTGTGTCTGGAAAAAAAAGCTTTGGTTTTCTGTTCTGTTCTTGTTCAGATGCTGCTCAGTCCGTCAGCGTAAGGCTGGGGTGAGCATTTGTGTTCTGCAGAACTCTTACTGAAAGGTCATGGGAGCACTTGAGTGTGTGTGTGTGTGTGTGAGGTAGAATTTTTTGGGGATATCTCCTAGGGATAGAGCAATGTTGATTTTAAAAAGAGGAAATTGATGATGTTTATTACCAAACTATATATATACACGTGCGTGTGTGTGTGTATATATATATGCACATGTTAATAGGCCATATTTTTGTCCTAAATTACTTGACAGTGTCCCTTTTAGCATGAATCCTTTGATATGTTTTACCATTAATATAACAAACAATGAAGGAAACGGCTTGTAATGGTATACTAATAGGCATTTACATTTTCTTCATTTGATTTGAGAATGAATTAATCATAAATTACAAGGTTTGGGGAGAAGGATTAACCACGTGTATCGCTGTATGTTGGTTTACAAATAACAAACATAAACAATTTAAATTGGACGATAAAAGAACTATGTTTATGATCTCGTGTCTCCTAGTGTTGTCTTTAGGAAAATTGTGTTTCAAGAAGAAAAATAGGTCAAGAAAGTATTCATGTGAAATAACACTTGTATTATTTTTATATTGTACTTGTCAATTTTTTGGATGATGGGAGCTTTTCATTGTTAATTGAGAAGTACAGTAAAATCTTGCTAATTCGCTGACCGCTAATCAGAGCATCCGATACGTTTATACGTCCCCGATGGTCTCTTCCCCACCTCTCTGCAATGGTCTAAAAAGTACTGTAGCGAGGTCTCCTCTTAGTAATACTGTACTGCTTCCCCCAGGTATACTATAGAATCCATATGGGTATACTGGGAGGTAGGAGAAGTATTGAAAACTAAACCACACTTGTTAAAATAAATGAACAAAGTACATTTTGTGACGTGATATCCTTGCTTTTATTGCCTGCTTCTTCACTATTTTCAAAATTGGTCATTTGTAAAGGGTTTCTAAGGCATTGCTGCGAATTATTGGGGTTCTACTGTAACTTTTGGAGTCTATTCTAAAGTATTCATGTTCTCCTATGAAAACTTTCCACCTGGACAGATACATTATATTCCATGCTTGTTCAGAGTATTTTTATAGCATTTGTATCATACGTAGTAACTATTGGAAACGAACCGGAATATTTGGATGAATCCACTCTGAATTTTGCAGCATTGGATTACTTTATGTATGTATATTTGCTAACTAAATTTTCTTGGCTTTGAGAGCTCTGATTTTTATTCTTCTTTGTTTGCTTGATCAAATGCCATTAACAAATTGCAGGGGAAAATCCTAATACTCCTGGGAATCCGTTTGGAAATTTTAACAGGCAGAAAACAGGCGTATGCAGTCGGTACCGGTACACATGTGAACTTTGAAATTACATGGTCAGTACCGAGGCCAATGAATGTTACGGTTTCCTAGTGTTAAATGTCGTACTGAAATGAAGCCTTGTAACTTTGAAAGTCCATTCGACGCACGGCGATGCATGTTTACGTTAGGCATGTGATGCGTTTGGCTAAAACTCACTCTTGCAAAGGGCAAGTACTAAGAAAGTATTACTGCTAATGGAAAGACGTGTCTTTAAGTTAAAATTCCAACCTTTTCTGTTCAGTTTTAATTTGCTTTGTGTCAGGGAAATAAATCAGTAGTCGCTTTTGCTCTGCTCGGCATATAAAACATTACGTTTCCTTTTTAAAATTACATCTTTTGGTAGGAAACACAAACTGAGGCAAGCAAACATTTCTAAGAGTTGTTTCTTGCTTTCCTTAATCCAATGGATGGAAAGGTAATATTGTGTAAACAACATTATTTTATTTTTTTATGCAATATCATGCTGTAAATATGATTTATTGAATAAGGATGTACCTATGATTGAATCTTTGATTCTGCACAGCTAGAGTTTATATATAAATATAAATGTGTCTTGACAATCAAGGACTTATGTCAGTCTTCCTTTATGACGTTTCTTATTGTTATGCATTCCATTTGTTTGACTTGGGTATTTGTATTGTCTGTAAAGTATGTAATGTTTTTATAGCTTGTTTAAAAAAAAAAAAAAAACAAAAAAAACCAACAAAAAAACCCAAACAAAAATCCTGTAAATACATAGGAGCCGATCACAGTACCGCTCTGTCAGAAGGCACACGGTGACGTACTGTTTGTAAGCAATAATACATGACAGTGCTAGCTTGACAAGTAGCATAAGGAAAAGTTCCAAAAATACCTTTGGAAGTTAATAGCCTTGAGTTAATGAATATTCTTAATCATTTTTTTATAAGCCAGTTCAGATGTCCTCCTGCTGGAGTGTATGACATTGTTTACACAGCACAATTGCAGTCAAAGAGGGGACAGTCTTTAGATCTCTGGCTTCATCCGTGCCCTTTGAGTAAGAAATGAATGGCTTGGCTGCGCTTCTGCACCATGAGGAAGACTGCAAAAGTTGAATAGCTGTGTCTGTAATGGGGGAGAGATGCTATTCTGCTTCTGCTGAAGCTGAATCCCGGCAATTCCTCTGCTTAAATGTGGAGTCTCTAAGTCCTGATACTGAACTGATGAGACTCGAGCCTCTGCTAGAAAGGAGCAGTTCTCCTCTTAACTTCATGTGCAGATAAACAGTGAACTTACAAGTCACCTCTTCATTTCAGTTGCGTTTTTTTTCAAATTAGAAGCTATGAATCGATGAGATGGGTTTATTCTGATAAACTAAATGTCAAACTTATAGTTTGAATTGAATAGGTATTAGACTGTACAGAGCAGCGTAACTATTTGGACAGTCGTCATTGCTTTAGAAACGCCCCTCCCGATTTATAAATGTATATGACCTACATTTTATAGGAAAAAAAATGTTTTTAAATGCTAGTCATTTATATAATACGTGCTTTGAAGGATTTGCTAGTCCACTTCTGTCACTTTTAGTACACTGGTATCTTTTATATGTAATGTATGCTTTTTATTATTATTATTAATTATTATTATTATTATTATTATTGTAGTAAAGCATTTCAGTAGGAGGAATTTTGCAACGGTATGAGGGGTTGAAATTTTCATTGTCAGAAATGAATTATACTGGACTTTGTCTGTGTAGTCTTGTCGTTCTTTTAATGCTGTCCGGAAGGGAACTTGGTATTCAATAAAGCAAGCGACCTCCTTTTATTCTGAAGGCATACTATGTAGTGCTGAATTGGACCTGGAAATATGTTGAATTTGAAGACAGAGGGATTAGTACAAAATCTAGTGTACAGAAGAAATTGTGTTATGAAAGGCCTGATGATATATATATAGCGGAACACTGTTACAGTGCATTTCTGATGTAGTGTTATTTTCCCGAGGTTCATATGCCTTCTTTGTATTTCAAATAATAAACAAACAAACAAATTAATCCATATAGATAAATTTAGGATAATAGGTTTATTTCAATGATTATGCAGTATTTCTTTATATTACGACATCTATTCCGTCCCCTTATTATTATCAGACAACAGACCGTAACCTGAATTCCACCAGTAAAAGTATGTATATAGGTGAGAGATGGGTTTGTAGGAACCTGAAGAGTATGAATTTGTATATTCCTTCTGTTTCTGACAGAAATCAGTACGTGAGTCTTTCTTTATTCCTGTGAAATGAGGAATTTCCTGATACTGAGAGTGTGTGTGTGTGTGTGTGTGTGTGTGTGTATGAAAGATGTTTGGGTCTCCTGGCTAAAATGATGCAAGTCTAAAAGGATTTAATGTAGCTCAACACGTGACTTACATTTAATATGTAAAAGAAACATTTAAATTTCATAATTCATTTAAAAAAAAAAAAAAAGACAAAAATAGTTTTGCAGGAAACAAAACTATTTTGGATAGCAGGCTTGACCAAATGGAATTTTTTTTTTGTTAAACTTGATATATATATTTTAAATGATTCTATTTCTGCCTTTATTTCTGCCCTAAAAGCAACTTAAAATATTTTGGGAGTTACTCTTCCTGTTCATTTGACTGTGAGTGTAATTTATATCATGGTTTACAAAATGTGGCATGAAGGATTGGATTGTTTTATCTGTATAATACAATGAAAGATTGCTCTTCTTTTTTTTTTTTTGCTTTTTTTTTTTTTTTACATAATCATGGTGAATGGTATTGTATTCTTAGGACTGATCTATTCATCAAGTGACTTAATGAGTTTCATCACTTTTGACATTATTGTTTTCTTATGGTTAACTTAGTCTTTGGGTTTATAATACCCCTCTGTGTATTGTGATACTAAGGGAAGTTATGTTTTTTGCTTTATTTTTAATTGAACTAATAGTTTGATAATTTATATTTGCAAATGATGCATTTTAAATGTGGTCACTTGCTGTTTGAAAAATAAAAATATAGAATACTGTTTTATGAATAGACTTAGCAGTATTTTTCATGTTAGATAATTCCAAACAAAGTCTGCTTTCTTAATGAGGCAGATGAAGGCACGGAAAGATCCATATCGTTGTGCATGGCCTGAAGTGGATACCTTCAACAATTAAATATTTAAATATTTTATTTCAGACCTACAAAATTTATTTGGGTTTTCTCCCCCCTTTGGATCTCCTTCTTGCCTCCGTTGATAATAGAAAACAGAGTTATCTGACCTTAATTTTAATCCTGGTTATTTTAGAAGATTGCTCAGGAATCACTTCAATAGAAACACCAAGTGTTTTATAGCTTTCCTTGTGTGGTTTTTGTTTGCACTAGGGGGAATTTATTCCTTGCCAGCAACTCTTCATGCAAATGGGAATTGTGTTAATCTCAGTTGTAAGAAAGGTGAACTTGATTACTCCAGTTTGCAAGTCTGATTTGATAGCTGTATGTACACTGTGGCGTTGTGCAGTGTGCATTGTTGAAGGACATACTTTAAAAATATTGAAGATTGGGCATTTATGCAGGTGCAGAACCAGAAATGTGCCCCATAGCATGGTTACTGAAGAACTCATTTTCTCACCTTTATTGATGTGGTGAAGGCACCGTTCTCTTTGGTAGGATCCCTACTGATAAAGACTCAATTTTTGCAGAACATGTGGCTCTGTTGGTTTTATTTCATGTAAGAACAAGTTTTGTATAAGCAAATGTTAAAAGTTACACAAAACCTTTTAAAGAGGGAGGGGAAAAAAACCCCAACCAACCTTGTGAAGTTCTGTGTTAGGATTTGAGCTGTGACCAGATGAACGCTGTGGAAGGAGCAGTGTGGGACTGGGATTGGCAGTGCCTTACAGCCCACTCTTGGAGCCGCAGAGTCCCCATCCAGGGAGAACCCCCTCAAGCTTTGGCACCTGCCTGGCGTAGCCTGAACCCCTTCTGAGCTGGCTGAACCCAGCTGTTCTGAACCGGCTCAGGGAACTCTGCTCTGGCCCCTCACCTGGGGACCAGCAGCCCCAGCCACACGCTGATGCCACTGGGCAGAAACACATTAAATAGATAGGCACAGACCTTTTTAAGGAAAGGTTGGACGAGGTATTTGGGGATGTGGTTAAATAAGTAATATAGGTGGCAGGGGGACAGTTGGACTTAGATGATCTTGGAGGTCTTTTCCAACCTGAATGATTGTCATTCCGCAGGGACTGACTGAACTTGGCCTTCAGAAGGCTGCCCCTCTGTCCCTCTTAGCTTTGTGGGCATCACCATCTCCTCCAGCCCTTACGTACTTCCGAAGTGAACCCAGTGACGTGATGACAGGGCTTTGTTTGGGTGTTACCCTGGAGCACAAGTTTTGGTATTGTTTTTAAAGCAACCTGTGGGTTGTGGCTGTGCTCTGCAGCTTGCCGGAGCAAGCAGTGTCAGTGCTCAGCCACCCTGCTTGCCCCTGGTTTTGCTGGGTTTGCTCGCCTTACTGATGCTGATCTTTATTTCTTTAAACCAATAGCTTCTTCTTATTGAATTTCACAGTTCAAATTGTCAGGCAGTAAAAGCAATAGTGAAAAGAACTCGATTTTCAGTGTTTCAATGTTAGAATTGCCAGAACCAACACTGTGCTGAGAAAAACCATCCGTTAAACTCGCTGTACTTTTTGCTAGGAGAAGGAGGCGGCTTTCTCTTAAAATGGTTATTTGGATGGCTGGAAAAAAACAATTTAAATCTCTCTGGAATTAGTATTTTTCTTGCACTGCACAGGAAAAAACACTTTGTAGCTCCAGGATAGGCAGCAGTTTCCAAAAGCAGGGAGATTTGGAGGTGGTTTGCTTTAGGGAGGGAGTCTGGAAGAGCATCCATGTTTGTTGGTTATCTTCTGCATTGCACTCACCAAAGCAACGGAAGATAGTTCCCTACAGAATATTGTTTGCTCTTTTGTCTGCTGTAGTTGTCAAGATATGGAGCTTAAAGGAGAGAGCTCTTCACTGGAACAGGGGGTTAAAACGGAGCCTGCACACCTTGTCCTTCCAGAAGCCGGCAACCCTGCCCTGATCACCCAGGTAAGCCACCGCCTCCACAGAGTCTGTCCCCTTTCACATCAGGGCTGGTCTTCAGGTTTGTAACACCCCTGCAGCATCTCCTCTAGCTTTTGAGCTTCTGAGGCAATCACGTGCATATTACCTGCAAGCTACCGACAGAAATTAAACGCAATGATTTGGTGAGGCCCAGTGTTAGAATACGTGTGCACCTCTCCTCTGCAGCCCAGCAAACTACATGCTTTTCCTGTGCTGGCAGCCACACGCATCACTCAAAAAAAGCAGGGCATCCAGTTCCTTAAGTTATTTGTACCTGCTTCTGGGTGTCTGCTGGGCTTATTCCTCTTGGAATCCATCTCCCAGCCCTGCCCAGGAGAGCTAGAGCGTGTTGCTGCGTGCCAGCTGATGGCTGCTGCCAGCTGGCAGCGATGGGGCTTGGCTGTTCTGGTGGTGGCTGCACCCTTCAGGCCTCTCGCTAGAAACGTGGGTGCCCTGTCCCAAACTGAGCTCTGTCCTCATGTCTCTTGGCATGGGTTCATGTCTCTTGGCACTGGTCAGCGCGCTGGCAGCAGCTACACATAGAGGAGGTAACACTGTCTCGGCTGTGCAGCCCCAGAGAGGTAAGCTGACCCAGCTGGAGAGGTGCAGGCTGGGCCGCTGAACACATTTTTTTTCACCTTTATTTGCAGATACGGGGTTTGGTTTTTTTTAACCTTGTGGCCAGATGTGATCACTAGTGCCGTTTCCGAGAGGCAGAGGTGACGGTGCTTTTGAAACCGCTCTTAGATCAGAAGCTGTAGCCCAAGCGAAACCGAGAGGATTCCGTTACTTCAGCAGCGTAACTTAACCAGAAAGTATTTCTGTGTTGTACTGTGAGTAACAACTGCTCGAGACGTGTAACTTCTTACACTCTGAAACCTCTTCAGCAGCAGCACTGCGGTAATCGGTCTGTCTTGTCACAAGATAAACTGAGTCACGAGAGATGATAAAGCAGCGACGGCAAGTGCTGGGAGTACGTTCAGGGTGATTGCAGGGTAATCTCGGCCGTGCGGTGATGCGTAAGAACAAAGTAGATGTCCTCGGAACCTCAGAAGATGACTTGTCTGTTTTCTATAAGTCCTGTGTTTCCTTCCATTTGTTTTGCCAGTTCCTGAAGTCATCTTTGCTCTAAATGTAATGGTGGATGGATCAGGACAGCCTAAAAATGTTACAGCTCGAAGGCAGATAAGCAAGTGCAAGGGTACTGCTGTGCCAGAGGGATCTGTTCCTCCAGAACAGTGGGCATCAAGGAGGAGTGTCTTTGGGGTAGTGTTTGTTAGCTTAAAGGAGAGCCTCAAGTCACAGTAAGCAGGATGATCAGTCCCTGTGTCAACCATGTAGCGGTGGGTGTCATAGCTGCTTGGAAACGAGCTGTACAGAGAGCACCAGTCCCCACATCAGGTATGGAAACGCGCTTTGACACGGCTGGCTCTCAGAGTTGTTCTTGTTGCCTGAACCTCCATTTTTTGTGGTGATGCTCAGTACCCTGTTGATAACTGCTGTTATCATGTGCTGAACAAAATCAGGTAAAAATGCATTTTAAAAGCAAAGTATTTTACGGTTTACAACTGCGAGTGAGCTCGCACAGAAGAAAGCTGGCTCTTCATCTAGGAACATTGTCTTCCTGTGTCACAGCCTGTTCTGTGGTTGATGTGGGTTTGTCTGTAGGTCATTAAGTGATGTGGTCAGCTAACCTGGGTAGGTTATCCACAGTTGCTGCTATGGGTGTATGTTGAAATCAGCTTGTGCATTGTTGCATTAGAAAAGACAGGTATGTCTGGCAACTGAAGACAACCACCATGAGGTATGTGGTAGTTACTGTCTGTTCCACTGAGACTCAGTCCTTTCTGTGTGTCACGGGACTGCTCAGTCCTGTGGGTTTTTCAAATTCACATCTTCCCTCACTGACTGACATCTGTGCTGCAGCTTTCCCGGTTTCTGGGGGCTACATTTGTATCTTTTGACACCCCTGTATTTTTTTTCTTTACCTGTTTTATCCCACATAACCTTCTGTCGCCTCCCTCCAGACTCCATCCCCTAGAGCAGTTTACACCAAGTTTCCACATGGACTATCGAAAGCCGCAAATGACAGTTCAGGATGCCTGCTGTTCAGGTCTGCCAGGCTTTGGGTGCTCCAGCTGACAGTAGAGAACCTACTTGGCTTGAGGGGAAGGATTCCTGCTGGTCTCTGGAACTCGCAGCATTCACTGCTAGCCCTCAAAGCACCCAGGAATTGGACTTTCATAAAACAATTTTCATTTTTACTTGCGCTTCCCCTCCCTGCCCCCCCTTTCCCTCCCAGTAGAGCTAAGGTACTCAGTATAAGGAAAGAGAATTTTTAATTGGGCCTTTTAAAAGATTTTCTCAAATGGCTTGTGATGGCTTTCCTGGAAGCTGGTGTAGACCTCGGAGCGGTGGGGAGGAAGGCTTGCATGAACGCTGGTGTTTGAGCCAGCTCTGAGTCACACGGAGTCCTGTGCTGGGAGGAATTTACACCATTCCACAGTCGTTATGAGTAATCTAACTTAGAGCTGCTGTTCTTGCTTTCAGGGCACCGCTTTTATTTGCAAAGCCCAGTCTTGAAAGAAAGTGAAGCCCGTTGCACATGACTGCAGCCTGACTGCCCTTGGAGAAGGGACAGCAGATGTCAGTCCATGGTTTTGCTCGTGTGCTGAGTGTGGAAAGGCAGTGTGCTCCTCAGGGAACACACAGAGCCCTGCTGAAGGAGCGCTGCTGGTGCCAACTCTCTTGCCAAGGAGGAAAATGCTGAAAATTGCCACGACTTAAATAGGAGCAGAGCTGAGCACTCCTCAAAGGGCTGTTTAACAGCAGCACCGAGGGATTTCAACATGTCAGTGTGGCCCTTTTCCCGCACTGGTGCAGTTGTTACTTGCAGGGGGAGGCAGGATTTCCAGACGGAGTGATCATCAGTGGGAGCAGCAGTGGCAGCTGCTCCAAGAAACTCCTTGGCTCCTGCCTAGGGTGCAGGTGTATCCGCAGGGACAGTAGTGCCTGCGGGCCGGGCGCGGGACCTGGTGAATTAGTGACTTTTCACCAGCTCTGCAGCAAATCAGGGATCCTCGCTTCAAATGTTGCACTGGCCCTCGGGGTGAGAGAATCTGGCTGAACCTGCTCCCTGGGAGCTGTAAAGAGAAGGGAGGTGGAGGAGAGCTTCTGAAATGTTCCAGAAATGGGGTATCTCGGAGAGATATCTGCCCGTTTCCTCAGTCAGCCCTCATCCTCCTTTGAGAAGTCGTCTTTGAAATCTGGCTTTCTTCAGTCACTCACTGATCCTTGCTGTTTCTGTCCCAGAGTGAAGGCTTCTTTACACTCTGCAGGACTCTGAAAAATCAAAGTGGGTTGCTAGATTATCTGGAAGCCTTGTTATGGATAGTGGATTGAAAATTAACATGGCCCAAACTCATTTTGGCTTGCTTCATTTTGGAAGTAAAGTAAGTCAGTGAGTACTATCTGAGCCTGGCTTTAGGGTGTCTAGCTTTAGATTTAATCCTGTTTACAGTCAGACTATCCAAAATTCGTGCCTTTAATTCAGATGGAGCTTTATCTGTGCGGGGTCACAGAGTTTCCCGGCAGCCCTGAACAGGAAAGTTAGGCTGAGGTGAGTTCCTACTGAAACCGGGTTGCAGCCGCTCCTATGCGGAACCGGACTCCCGTTTCCCTGTGGCTGGCAGCTTTCCCTCCTGCTGAACCCGAGCAGGTATGGCCTGGGGGGTTTTGGTTGTTTTTTATGGTGTTTTGTCAGGCTCCAGAGAATTTGTGCTTCAGTGGAAGTCTGCTACCCGTGTTACCTCCAACCACGCGTGTGCCTGCTGCTGCTCGCTCCGGCACTGCGGCATCTCAGCCCCTCGTGGGACATCCCTCCTGCGAGCTCCCCAGCCCCACGGCTATAACCACACCGTCGCTAAACCCCAGCGGGGTTTTGAGGGAGGCAGGGTTGTGCCCGGCCGCAGCACGGCCCGGCGGGAGGGGGCAGAGCTGCCCGGGTAGACGTGGCAGCCGCCCGGGGCCGGCCCTGCGCGGGAGGCGGCGCCCCGGGAGAACGGGCCGGGGGCGGCGGCCGGAGGGAAGGAGGGAGGGCCCGGGCGCCGCAGGTGAGTGGGACCGGGGGCGGAGGGGGGCACCCGCGTTCCCCCACAACAGGGCTGAGCCGGGAGGGGTTGGGGACGAGTCCAAGCAGCGGGGCAGCGGCGGGACCCGCGGGCGGCACCTGCTTTGCTCTACCCGCTGCTCCCTCCTGCTGCGGAGGTGCGGTACCTGGGCGGGGGGGGGGGACTAAGTCTGGAAAAGGAAGGGAAAAGGAAAAGAAAAAGCCAAAAGAAAACAAAAAAGGCAAATGGAAAATGGGGGGGGGGGGGGGGGGAAGGGGGAGAGAGAAAAAAAGGTAAAACCCCTTTATTTAAGGCACAAAAAGAGACAGAAGGAAAAAAAGGAGGAAAAAAAGCGCGAGCAGGTACCTGGAGCGTTTTCCGGGAGGGGCGGGCGCAGCCCCGGTGCGTGGGGAGAGCGGGACCCGGCAGCCCCGAGCGGGACCCGGTGCCGGCCCCGCCTCCGCCGTCAGGGGCACGGAGGTGTCGGCAGCACCGCGGCCTCAGCAAAACTGGACCCCCGGCCGCCCCGAAGAGGTAGTTAGAGCTGCCGGCGTGAGCCCGGGCTTGTTTCCCACGCCGCGTTCCGCACCGTTGGTCGCGGTGCGGTGATGCAAAACCGGAGGGGTGGCTAATTGTCCCCCCGGAGGGTGGCAAATTGCCCTGCCGCGGCAGTAAATGAGTAACTGGGAGGGCTCGAACGGGACCCAGCGCTCCCGTGCGGGGTGCCACCTTTGCCGTGCTGTGTTTCCCTTTAATTCCTCTCTTCCTCGGGGTCCCCTAAATTAGCTGCTCTCACGGACTCGACCTGAAGAGGGGTTGAGGGGATCTATTAAAAGTAAAGCGCCTGTTGGCTGCTGGGTCGCTTGAGCGAGGGTTGGAAGTACCTCCTCTGGCAGGGGGTACAGAGGCTTTAGAGGTCGGGGGACCACACGCAGTTGTGCTTGGGGAGGCTTGTTACCTCTCCCCTTCCCTTTAAACTCGGCAGCGAGCTGTGGAGGAGCTCGAAGCAGCGACGCTCAGCTCAGAGATGGCTTTAACGGGGCGATTAATAAAACATTATTGCTTTGAAAAGGCTGTGGAGGGCATGGAAATCTCATCTGTAGGAATCTGGTTTTGTAATTAAATATAGAAGCGCCTTGGGACAAGGAGACGAGCCTTTGCATGGTATCTGTGAGGAGGTTTGCTAACGCTCTCCTGCGCTTCTGAGCGCTAAATGGTTTGGAAAGATTAAAACAGCCCTTCTTCTTTAATTTATATGCTGGTTGGTGTCTTTGCCAGAAACTTTAGGAAAAGTACTATCAATTAACTTTCAAGTTACAGCCTCGCTTATACTAGAGAGGAATCGTGCCTGCTTGGGTGTTTTTGGCAGGTTAGCCTGTATAGCAGAAAAAGCTGCTGCTGGGTTGGTGACCCAGATAGATAATGCTGCTGCAAAACATCTCTGTGCTCCTCAGTGGCTCGGACACCACACTGCGCTGGTAGTGTGGGGCGAGGGGACAGCTCCTGCCCCAAGGACTTCCCGCTTTCAGAGCCTAAATGGCCCCACGTAGCGTGGATCGGGACGCGGCTGCGCGTGCAGCATCCGTCCTGACGTGTGTGTTCAGCTCTTCCTTCTGCGCTTTATAGCCTCTCCCGTGTTTGCTTCGGTTACCTCGTAGGGCTGAGTGTTTCCGCACGCGGAGGAGGGATGTAAACAGTTGGGGAATTGAGCGATAAGGTCTTGGGTGGTTGGAAATGCCGCAGAGGAGTGATAGTGGAGAGGTAATTTCCTGTGATTGTGGAGGAGAAGGCTCTTACACCGAGGCAGGAGGGAGACGGGTGAAGTGGGAAGAGCACAGGGTAGGAGAGGGCGTTTTACAGCTGCCAAGAAGGATGGGGATTGTGAGATCAGGGGGTTTAAACATCTGGGAGGGTAACACTTCTGGCAAGGGAAGCTCCAGGTCTGAAGTCTGTCCGTGGAGCCCTTCTCTCTGTGTCTGGCAAGCGTCAGGTTGCTAATTATGAGCCCCTTGAGCCTACCTGTGCTGCCACGCACAGCGAACGCCGAGCAAGCAGCTTCGGCTGCCCTGAGCTGCTGCAAGGGGTCATGGCCACCTCCTTCTGTGGTCCCTTGGTGGAGTGGTTTGGAGAGGGCTGCAGCTTCCCTGCTCTTCCTGCATCCAGCCAGAACAACTGGGAAGGACAGGAGTCTGGATGGCCGCAGCGAGTCCTTTACAGAGTGAAATCTCTGGCGAGCAATGGCTGCATTGGGGAATCAGAGGAGAATATGGCTCTTCAGTCGTGTCATGTACTTTCTTCCTACAGCTATTTGCATAATGCCGTGAGCTTTGTTCCTTTAGCTTCATCTGCTCCTGCTGCTTTTGCCCTGCTTGAAGCCCCAATCTCCTGTAACAGCAGCTGTCTGTGGTACAGTGAAGGGTTGTTTGCTTCAAAAAGAGGGGAGGGAGCAGCGGAGAATCACTGAACTCTTATGGCTTTGGTGCTCTTAACCAGCCACGTGGACAGGGTGAAGAAAAAACCTCCAGTGCTGGCCATTGTACCCCAGCTGCAGGAGACCTTCTGCAGCTGACACAGGGTGGTGGAGCAGCAACGACATTAATTATTCATTACAGGGTGTTTGAAAGTACAATAATAAAGGCAGGGTGGTGAAAGTGCTGATCCAGGGGCTGGGATTCAGACCAAGATGGAGAAACTCTACATGACCCAAAGCAGTTTCTGTATATCTCTGTCCCTGTGAAATAGGAAAACCACATTTCTGTTGGTTTTCTTGTCTCCATAGCCTTTAAGCTTGGGGAGTCAGAGAGTTCCTACACTGTGCCCTGGTAAACTCAGTCTGGGTCTCAGGTAAGGTGTCCAGCCATTTGTACAGGTCTTGTGTGATCATGGTTGGTTCTTATAAGCAGATGAGCTCAGCTGGCCAGGAAACTGTATTGGCTCCAGGAGAGCCAATGGTCCAGACAACCTGCCCTCCCCACAAGTGTGGAGCATATCTTGCTCCCCTCTGGCTGCAGCCCTCTCTGTTACCTAGCCATGGTGTAGCTGTGCTGGGAAACAGCCAAGAAGGCTCTCTTAGCAATTGGTGTAGGAGACTGTGGGCAGCTAGTTGGTGGCCATCACAAGACCATTTGGGGGAAGTTAAGACTTGCAGCCAGCTGGAGAGAGGTGTATAAATGCAGTTCTCCACAACTAGAGGGAGATCTTCCTAAGAAAACCTGCCACAGAGCAGAGGAACCTGCAGTTCAGAGGCAGATGCTTGTGCAAGCTTTCCCCTTCTGTAAAGATATGTTGGGTCATCCTTGAAATAAAGCCTGATGCTTCTTTCTTGGTGCATGCACGGTGTCAAATTAATCCTGACCTGTGGTGGGTAAAGCTCTGAAGTCAGACCACTGGTGAGAAGACAACTGTACCTCCAAGGTTGGGCATGGCCATGCAGAAAGGCTCCTGTACCTCAGTGCAGGGGATGTGGCTGAGAACATCAGGATTGCAGTGCGGGTCTGTGGCTGTGGACACCTCCAGCTGCTCCAGTTCCATCTCTCCAGTGTACTGGAAGAGGGTCAGAGTGGAGTAATGAGGTCACTTGCAAGGGAGAGGTGACATCGTCAGGACGCTGGTTTGCAACAGGAACAGCTGAAGGGGATGTGGTCACGGCTGTGAAGTGATTAGTGGTGCTGGGAAATTAATAGCTCGCGTGTCCCATGTCACCGGAGTGTGGAGGCATGCAATGACATTACCAGGCACCAGATTTAAAGCCAGTGCAAGGAAATGCTTTTCCCAGTCAGCACACGCTTTGAAGCTGGGGAGCTAGTGAGCACTGCAGGATGCTGGGGACACCAGGTGTATGGACAGCTACAGGGGGCTGTCAAATATAGCGCTGATGGTAGAGCCTGTGCCACGAGCAGGCTTGGGGATGGTGCTGCAGGAGTCTTGCTCTCTGCTTGCTCTGCTTCAGCATCTGCTGCCAGCTGCTGTCAGCTCTGTCTGGGTAACAACCTCGTGCTTCTGCAGACTGAGCGACTGCAGCAGCCCTGTCTTCTGTCTTCCCTGCTTTCACAGTGAGTGCAATAAAGCCATGAATCTCCTACAACAGAGGATCCAGGACTGCAGGAATTCGACCGAGGAGAATAGCTGACCTTCTGCTTGGATCAGCCTTGCCTGTTGTAGTGTTAGAGCTGTGCGCTGGGCAGGCAGAGGCAAGGCGAAGGGAAACGATGTTCAGCCTGAACGGTGCCAGAAGTGAGGGAAATGTCCAAGAGCTGTTCCACGAGGAAGCGCAGCAGGTATGTTGGAGAGCTGTTTCCCTTGGTAGCCCAAGTTTCCATCTCTGTGGTCTCTGCACTGCTTCCTGGTCACCCCCGTGGCAGGCAAACAGGACGAGTAAGAGAACTCGGTGCTGCATAAACCTGAGGTATATTATTTAGAAAAGGAAAGAGGGGTCTTGGTTTCCAGAGGGGAGAAGAAAGAAGTCACAACAGGAAACCTGCTGTTTCTGGAGAGTTTCAGGTCTAGGATCCAGCAGCTCTGAAACTCACTGGTGCCCCAAGTACCAGAGTCCCAGGACTCTAAAAAGGTAGTGCCCTGATCAGAGGTGACTTTGTGGGATGGGAAGACCATCTTAACCTGCTCTGTCAGTCCCAGTTGGTCCAGCCTGGTTTGTCATCTCATCCAAAAATTCTCCACTGCACTGAAGACCCTGCTTGTCTTGGTGGCATGCTTGGCAGGGACAGAAGGAGAAGCACAATGTATAGCTGCAGGCTCTGTAAAGGACTCCTGAATGGTGATTTTGATTCATGTAACATCATTGACGGGGTTAACTTGTTGAGGCTGAGCAGGATTCTGTTGCTGCTTATCCTACAAGAACATAAACAGGGAGTTACAGGGAAACTTCCATTCCAGGGCCCAAGGATCCCAACAACTCTACTGCCCCTTCATCTTAGAGACAACTTGCAGCAAAGTGGTGTCTTAACAGCTGTTAGTAGCCATCTCTCTGTTGTTGGCCATCCCACTGTTGGTGGCTGGCTGTTGCACTGCTTCTGCAGCCTGCCTGTGAAACATGAGAGGTAAAACCAAAGGCTTTGTTTTCCTTTAAGGTATCTCAAACGCAGACCAAACCCTGGTGGAAGATCCAGCTGTTTGTGTGGGAGCCAGTGCTTTTTGGAACGTGGGATGGTGTCTTCACTTCCTGCATGATCAACATTTTCGGAGTGGTTCTCTTCCTGAGGACAGGATGGCTCGTGGTGAGTTGGCTGGACATGTGAATAGCTGTTTTCCTCCTCACCTCCTTACCTCTTGTCAATATCAGATCACCCAGGGGATTTGGGTCCTGCACAGCTCATTGCAGGCAGTGAGCTGATTGCATCCTCTGGTATTTTGTAGCATTTCAGAAAGTTCCCCTCAAAGGGAAAGCTGAAGTAATTTCCTATTTTAGCTTTAGGAAATAAAAAGGAAACTGCAACAACCAATGTGACAGTGACCAGAGACGCTCTTGCTCTGTTGAGATAAAATAACAGCTTTTCGGTGCCAGTTAGACCTACTTGTCCATCTTCTGAAGATGATGGAAGCAGGTCTCTTTCAAACATGTCAGTATTGGAGTCCACAGTGTCTTGAATGGCAATTCTGGGTCAGGTGAAATTGTCACCGCTATCAAAGGGACTTCCACTTCTGAGTACAGAACCATATCTCGCTGAGGGTCAGAGCCTCAAGAGTGTCTCTGTTCCCCTCCTGTCTCTGTTCCCCTTCTTCCCCTTAGAAGAAGTAAAGCTCCTCCAGGGATGGGTGGAGTTTGAACTCACCAAAGCTCAACACGGGCATGAGTTGAGCCACAAGCGTGGTGAGCATCTTCCAAAAGCAGCAGGAAGACTTTTGTACTCTGTGATGAAAATGGCTTCTCTGGAGGCTTTGTGGGGAGCTGCAGTTGTCACGGTGGAAAAGTCAGGATGATTTTCCTAGCTCCCTTTTTCTCCTGATCTTATTTCCTCCATGTCTCCTTTGACAGCAAGTTACTGCTGGAGTGAATAAAAATAAAGCCAGTACATGGAAAACCCAAACAGCTGGAAACTAGCATTGAAGGAAAGGGACATGAGCTTGGGATTGGCAGAGAGCGCCCCTGGCAGAAGACAGGCATAGGATGAGCTGTTTACAGAGTCAGGCCTTTACTATAAATTCCAGAGCTGGGGCCTGTAGCATTTTGCAGTTCCAGGGGTCCCCAGTCTCTCCAAGGCTGCACTAACCCCTTCGGGCACGCATGCATAAGCAGGCATTGGTGTTTAATGGGGCTTTCTCTTCCCACTTTCCCTGCTTGCTGTTGTTGCTGGGAGTCCAGCCTTCCTCCCCTTTTTTGTGTTAACCCCTTCTTCTGTGGGAGCCATCTGATTGCCCATTAACCAGCTGCTGCTGTCTCCTGGTGCCACCAGCAGATTCTGGAAAAGCCCAAGACCACCTGTATATTTGCTTACATGTCCTTTTTTTAAAATTCTTTATTTTTTTTAACTGAAGCATGTCAGAAGTATTAACCCTTTTAACCAGAGGGCGAGCTGTTGAAGAAAAAAAGAACAATTGTCCTTTTAAAAAGGAGAATTGGGTCATAGTGGGCTGTAGTGCTGACCCGGCCAGCAGCTGCGTTCACAGCAAACCTTGGCTCTCTTCCCCACTGACCAGATAAAACCCCCTCAAAGGCAGCAGGATGCTGAACCAAAATAGGATTTTATGATGATAGCAACATCCTGGATGTGTTTCTGTTGCTTCATAAAAAAAGAGGAAAAGGAAAAAAGAAATATATAATCTGGGATCTCAACCAACCCCAGAGCTGAGAAGCAGCCTTTTGGTGCTGGTGAGCAACAAGCCCCATCGAGGCTAGTATGAGCTCAGAAATGAACGTTGCAGGAGCAGGTTGGAAAGGAGGGATGTGGACATGTCACATGAGTAAAGGCAGGGGAAGGGAAGCCAGGTGTCAACGAAGCACTGGAGGAGACGTCTGATGGTACATACAGTTGGAATTGGGATGCGCTGGGCTGAGCCATTTGTTGGCAGGGAGAGGTGGGCTGGAGCATAAGGGAAAACTTCTGGCCCTGGAAAATAAATCACAGCCGTATGTGAGGGGGGTGGAAGGTCTCAAGCCCAGAAGAGATGCTTGAACGCTTTTGGAGGTACTGAGCACCTTCTGAAAATCTAAACTAAATGGCAAAGCCAGGCCTCAAAAATAGAGGTGACACTGGCCCTTATGGCTGCCATCAGGGAAAGGCAGCTGGGTTTGTTCAGAGGCTTCTGCTCTTCACCCCACGGTGAGACCACAGCTGGTGCAGCAGCTCCTCCTGGGGGACTCCCTGTCCACCCAAGCAGGAGAAGGGGCTCTTAATCCTCTGCAAAAACCTCCTGTGAGTGCTGGGAGAGCGAGAGCAGATACAGCTCAGCGTGTGCTGAGCTGGTTTGTGAGAGTGTTATTTATCTTCCACGCTGTGCTGCCTTTGGGGTTTTCTTCTTCAGTATCTCATTGTTTGGGAGGATCAGAGCTTTTAAAGGTAAATGTTCTGAAAAATTAAAATCCAAGCTTCATGCTCTTAATAAAGCAGCTGTCATGAATCCCAGAGGTTTAATCCTGAAGCTACTTTTTGTTAGGAAAGTGGGGTTTGTTTTTTTAAGGTACATCATTCTGAAATGTGCACGTGGGTAGTGATCCCCTGCCCAAGGTTCTTCTTCAATCAGGGGACAAAATGAGTGATTCTTGTAGGAGCCTGGTGAGGGAGCAGAACCTGCTCATGCAAAGGTCTGTCCGGCCCCAGGATGAGGCAGGTCTTCTTCAAAGGGGCACTACTAGGAACTGTAAATTTGGCAGTCAGCTAATTATTTAAGTAGGGGTGTGGGGTTTTTTCTTCTTTTGACCTATAATAATGCCAGATTCATTGTTCATTAGTGACTAGAAGCAGACAGGTCCTTTTTCTGTCTCTGGTGTGAGTTGATCTTTATTTGATTTTAATTGGGTTTTTTTTTCATTTCAGGGAAACACTGGCATTGTAATGGGCATGTTTCTGGTGTCCTTTGTCATCCTGGTTGCACTGGTGACTGTCTTATCTGGAATTGGGGTGTGTGAGAAGTGCAGCATCGGAAGTGGAGGAGTTTACTCCATGATTTCTACTGTTCTTGGAGGTCAAGTAGGGGGGACCGTTGGCCTCCTTTATGTTTTTGGCCAGGTAATTAAAAAAGTTACTTAAAGAAAATTTAGAAACTTTGCAATGCAGATAGTGATCTTGTGCTTTCCTGCCACAGGAGGTAATGCTCCCAGTAAAATCTGAGTAATGCTCCAGTATGCTGGACAGCTTGGGTGAGCACCACATGGAGCATTCAGCCCTGCTCTGCTCCCCAAGACCAAGCTTGTGCGTGGCATCACACCATCATGAGTGGAGGCACTGGGTGCCTGAGCAAGTGAACCATGCAGTACATGTCTTCCTATCCCAAATTACCCCCATTTCCAGGACATGCCTTTGCCGTTGATAGACTAAAATTAAATTGAAGCAGGGGGAGGTCATAGTGGCCACCTAAAGCAGACCAAGTGGCTGTTGGCCAACAGGTTGGCCTTGGTGTGCTCCCTGTGCCCTTAGAGACTGGGCAAGCCTTGGCTGCTTCTTCACAGGAGCCAGCAGAAGTGGAGTTGGTATGGAAGGAGAGCTGGCCAGCGGTAAGGGCCACAGCTAATTGACTTCTTGAGATCCAAAATTCACAGTTCTGTGTTTTCTGAGAGGCCCCGAGGAGCTGTTGTGGTAAAGCACTGAAACGCACAAGTAGTAAACATAAAGACTGGAAAATAATCTCTTAAACCTGCAGTAACTTAACCCCCTCCCCCCGTAAAGATGTTATGAACAGGATAAAACATGGCGAGCAGAGGAGGGGGTTTATTGAGGTTTGTTTTTAACTGGCTGGCTTGCAGCAGTCTCCAAAAACCCTTAAAAACCCCCAAACCAAAAATAATCCCCTCTCCTCCTTTCACTCCAGATTAAAAGCAAGTGTCCATAAAACACAAACTGAACGCAGCTACAAGCCAAGATATGGAAATGGGCCACACATGAGAATCTTTCCTGTCATAGTTTCCACTCTCGCTCGGCGAGCGGACCCCGGCTGGGAAAGCAATCAGGCTGCAGCCTGTCCTGAGGGTCATAAAAGCTGGGCTGAGGCAGCCCCGGCCCCTGCCTAGGAATCCTGTGTGCATGGGGGGCTGCAGGGTGGGAGCTGGCAGCTCGTTTAGGAACACTTTGCCTGCTCCTGAAAGCTGATGCCTTTCCCTTCTCTTTGGCTGTGCTTTTGCCCTGCTGGCTGCAGGCTTCTCCCCTGCTACCAGGTGATCATGGAGCACTGTAACCTCTCCCGCCAGAAATGGGGGTCTTCCCCAGTCCCTGCTCTCAGTGGAGCAAGTGGGCGATGACTGGCTGCCTGCTGCTGATGCCTTGGGAGATGAGAGGTTGCTCAGCTGCCTGGGGCTGTTGCAGAGAGAGGGATGGGCTGCTGCTTCATCCAGCCAAGGTAGGCTGAGATCCGGCTGGGCTTTGCTGTCCTCCTCATCAGATTGCCCTAAGTGATCCAGCACATGTCTGCCAGGTGCTACTGAGACCAGTGGGCGTTAGGTCACCACAGCTTTGTGAGGCTGGGGCTTGGGGCTCATCTCTGCAGTCACCTTTCCTGGGGTGGCTCACAGCAAGCCCTCTCTGTGCAAGCAGGGGTTTTCCAGGGTCCAACCCTAAAATCGCAAAAGCAGAGGTAGCGGCAGCACTTGCCTGGGTGTTGAAAAGCAATTATCTTCCTCACCCAGCAAAGTGTGCAGAAGTCATGAAGGACTGATTTCTGCAAAGTTTAGCCTAGAACTCAGTTCTGATTTCAAGATGGGTAGTTCCTGAGAAGCCAGCCTGTGCTGCAGTTCTCCTGGGGACCTGGCTTTTGCTGCATGTGGAGCAGCAGAACGTCACTGGGCACCTGGCGCCTCTGTTCTGTTACTGATGCTTGTGGTTCATCAGAGGGTAGGCTTGTGGTGCTGAGACTGTCAGAGGCTCCCTCTGCTCTGCTCCCTTCAGAGTGTCCTTACTGCATGTTGCTGTCCTTGGCCTGAAAGGAAAGTTAGTTACCACAAGTTCTTCAAAAACTGCTGATGGTCAGGTACAGTGGGTTGGGGGTAGGTGATACTGCTTTCTGTCCCCAGGGTTTTTCTTCACGTGGAAGGCAGGAACTGCACCTCATTTTCATGTGTTTATTGGAGTTAGGTTCTGTTTGGGGGTTTTGACTCCAGGTCTCAAGTGCAGTTTTTGTGGGAACTGCAAGCAGAGCTGTGCCAGTGTGGGATGTCATCCTCTGCTAGCTCAGGAGGGACCTGTTTTTTGGAGAGAGGAACTGTGTAGGGTGCGTGTGGTCCACTGAGTGGTGGTGTAGAGAATGCTAAGCACAAGTAAACAAGAATACAACCACTTATTTGGGGACTACCTCCGAGAGTCTGAGACTTCTCTGGTGGAGACATTCATGGTGGGGCTACCAGCAAGGGGAGAGATTTTCAGGGTGTACTTCACCCCATCTGTGCTAGGTGACTGTCTATGGTGGAAGTGAATCCTACTCCATGATCTCCAAGCTGTAGGTCTCTGGCTCTGGACAGGTGAATCCCATGCACCTTGCTTGCTGAAAACAGTGCATGAGCCCACTACTCTAGGGAGTGGGTCAGGCCATCCCAAACACCCTCAGCGAAGCAGTGCTGGGTCAGCCCAAGGGGAACTTGCAGCAAAGGAGGAGTCTGCTCTGACTCCTGCTGGCTTGAGTAGGAATTTTCTCCCTTCCAGCTGTGTGTGAGCTGTACTGGACATCCCTTGTCAGTGGATGGGGATAGTGGGGTTGCAGGACCTGAGGTGCCAGCGTGCGGCTGTGTGTTGCAGCCCGGTTTGCCAGGGATGCTACACGTGGAAAAGGGTTGTGGCTGAAATGTCAGCTAGAGGGAACCTCTGGAGGGAAATGTCCTGGTATTTAGGATTGCCGCCCCACAGTGCAGTTTGGGGCCTGAACTGGTGCTGCAGATGTACTGTCCTGCAGACTCTCAGCCACCCAGGGCAGAGCATGTGTCCTGCCCTGCAGCAAGACAAACAAGCAGCTTTCCCAGGAGCTCAGGGGGCACGGCTTGCACAATGTGCTCTCCTCAAAAGTGCAGGCTCTGTTCCAGCAACGAGATGGGGAGCCGGTGAAACATCAGACTTTGCATCCAAGCTAAACACAGAATTAAAAATAGCGCCTGAGAGGCAGCGAAGGGGGAAGCAAACGGCTGTTCTTCAGGCAGGTATTGAACCAGGACCCTTTCCTTCAGAGAAAGAGAAGAAGGGAAGAAACGTAGGTGTTGACTCATCCTTTTCTCCTTTGGAGAAGCCAGCATGGTTTCTCCTGGAGCATTAATGACAGGTAAATTTTAAAGCTGGTGGAAAGTTGCTGGGCTGCTGGCCCTTGCACCCCCCATCTCTGTTTACCTGAGCAGTAGATCTGCTGCCCTGGCAGAGTGCTGACTTACAGCAGTAAGGTTCAGTCGTTGTAGGCCAGAGCAACGTTAAAGATTGTCTTGTGACACCAAAAATCTGCCAGGCACAGGGGGTTTGGATGGGAATTCCTAGTTTTCCCATGGGGCATTCATGGAGCTCTGTCCTTCAGTGCGTTGCAGGTGCCATGTACATCACTGGCTTTGCAGAGTCCATTGCAGATGTCCTGAGCCTCAGCAACATCTGGGCAGTGCGTGGGATCTCCCTGGCTGTCCTGCTGGGCCTGCTGGGGATCAACCTGGCTGGGGTGAAGTGGATCATCAGGCTCCAGCTCCTCCTGCTCTTCCTACTGGCCGTCTCGACGCTGGATTTTGTCATTGGGTCCTTTACACATCTTGATCCAGGTAAAACTGGGGGTTCATCACAAATCCCCTGGGGTTTTCTCCTTTGGTGTCTTTCTGAAGTTGCACATCTGGGCAGATGTAGAGTTCAGTGCTTCCAGACGTATCCCCTGTACTGATGTTTTAGAGGCAACCCGTAATTTTGCAAGGAATAAGTATTTCTAGAGCATGGCTGGAGAAGCCTTATTAATTCAGGTGTTTAACCTCTTGAATTGAGCTCTCAATGTGTGTGGTTGTTGTACTGCATTCAGAGGTTTTCCAACAGCAGAGAGCAGCTGTGTTTGCAGTCACTCTTAGTAGCCTTCTGCTGTCTAACTCAGCGTTAAGCATTGTGGCCACAAAACCAGAGGGTTGTGACTTTGTGTTAAGGAGATCTTCTCCCCAAAGACTCCTGAGGTTGCTTAGGCTGTGGTGAGCTGTGCCGCTATTGCTGGCCCCAGGCTGTGCACCACTGGATTTGCTGCTCTTGGCCACCACGTTGGGGAGCTGACGAGGGAGCTGGGTGGGCTGGGGCAAGTGACTGGTGTGATACCAAGGAGCTGTGGGTTTAAGCCTCCCCAGTTAACCTTCCCCAGCCTTCTCTGGCTTGGGCAAGGTGGAGGTTTGGGGATCCCACCTGCAGCCTTGCTTTCACCCCAAACCCACGTCCCCTTTCTCTATCCTCAACCCCAAGAGGTGTTTGCAGGGAAACACATCTCAAGACACAGTGGCTGCAGCAGCCACTCCAGCAATAACGAAGTGTAATTAGCTGAGTAAACAGAAGGTGTCACCTTTTTCTTGCCTTGCTCTGTGTCCAGCAGCACCTTAGGGGGTTATAAGCGACCTGCTGAGATCAGTTTAAAGGAAAGATCTTCAGTTTTATTTAGTTAGGATTCAGCTGCTGAGTGGGGTGGTGAGAGGTGAGTCATGTAGGTGTTCATAGTGCCGATGGTGCAGCTGTCTTCTCATGCTGCTGTATTATTGTGCTGTGAGTACAGTGTGCAGGGATGGTGGGGTGGGGGCAGAAGCTGCTGCACCACCAGCTAATCCTCTCTCCAAGAGACCCTTGTGGAAGAGTATTTGCATTTTATATATTTAGCATATAAGAAATGCTATAAGTAAACGCCAGTAAAAGTCTCAGCAGATGCTTGCAAATGAGAATGAACCAAGGACAGTTGTACTCAATGTGACATGTTCTGTGGAGAAGGCAACTGGACTGACCTGCTCCAAAAAGCTGCTTTTCATAGGAAGTTGTTTTCTAAAGGAAAGGTGGGGGGCATTGCATTTTGGTTGTGCTTGGGGGAGACGTTTGATGCAGACCTACAGACCTTTCTTATAGTAGAGAGAAGACAAATATTTGGTGTGAGACCTGATGGTAGGAGGAGAGAATTAGAGAAATACAAGCGTCAGCAGGAAATATTCCCAAATTGAGGTCACTGTACTCGTCTTTGATTTCCTCCACTGCTGAGCACTGTCATTTTCTTCTGACAGAAAATTGAGCAAGGAGGGGAAGCAAGGGGGTTGAGTATTGCAGATTCTGCACTTTAGCTGGGGCAGGCTAAAGAGAGGAGAGTTTCTAGCACATGGAAGAGCATCGTGCTGATGGTGGCTTGATCCAAGTCCCAGGCACCAGTAACCCCAGAGCAGTGCCACCCATACAGTGGGTCCTGAAGCCACGAGGCTGGCTGGGGAGAGCTGTGGGCTTTATCTGCTCTTGCAGACTTCTCTGATATGAGGGAACTAGCTCATCCAGACTGAACCGTTGGTTCCTCCCAAGCCTTGCATTTCCCCAGAAGGCCTCTGAGTGGTGTGTCAGCACCAATGGTGAGCTCTGGGCTCCAAGGAGCCTCCTCGCGCTGTCTTGCATGCTTTCTGCACCGCATGGGTGGATTCTTGCCTCTTGAGTGCGGTTGCACCTGTCAGCAAAGCATCCCTCTGGCCAGAGGACTGCGGTGGGACATGCAGGTGTCAGTGAAGCTCCATCCTCCAGAGGCAGCTGATGGCAATGGTGGGGTGTGGTGCATATGAGCCCAGCACCTGGGGAAGCTTTTGAGAGCCTTTTGGGATGGATGGTTGGCTGATTAGCTCTCCACAGCCTTCACGTGTGTGCAGTTTTGGGTTTGGCTCTTTGGCTGCAGAGGTGACTGAGATGCAAAGGGCAGAGTGTGTAATTTTTGAGGAGGGACCCGTGAGCCAGAAAGATTTCAGCTGACATCTTGTCTGGATTGCTTCTTTGTTTTATGAAGGGTTTATGACGTTTCAGTTCACAGCCTCAGGTTCCAATCTTCAAACCTGTAAAATAGGCCTCGTGCAGTCATCCTGCCTTCCCTGCTCCTGCCATGGCAGCCCTGTCCCTCACTGAACATTTCCAAGTGCTGCGCACATACCAAAGGACTGCGTGTCTGCCAAGCAGCAGTTACTTGGATTTAAATAATCTCCAGGAATGCCTGTCCATCTTGAAGGTCTTGAACGGCTGCCTTTGTGTGGTTGTGCTGGGTGGAGTCCCCTGCTCTTCTCCCCGTTCCCTCAGCTCACACCCAGGCACACATCGCATCGGATATTGTCCAAGCACTCACTCCCTTCCTGTGGTTTGCCTTTATTTTTAGTCTGAGGACGGAGTGTGTTTACACAAAGGGGGCTTCTCAGCAGGGCTTCCCGCTGCTTTTTCTCCCTTTTTTTTCCCCTTCTCTCTATTGCTGTGGCTCGCTCCTGCTCCAAGAGCCATCTGGGCTCCTGCGGCCTGGTGCTGGGGCTAGAGGTGCCAGGCAGTTCCAGTAGACAGGGGTGCTTTGGGTCCCCTGGCCAGGTGCTACTGGCCTTGCTGAGACCTCTGGCAGGCCTGCCTTCGTGCCTGCTCCAGCCAGGCTGCCTGTCCCTCTCCCTGGCCCTGAGGGCTTTTTCTCCTTCTGCAGGGCGGGGTGGGCCTGGCTGACTTCTTGGAGCTAATCCTGAATTCTTCCCTTGGCTCTGGATGGTGCTTTCCCTGGGGACAGGTCACAGTCCCAGGCTGGGATCTTGGCCAGGGGTGGGTAGTGAGGAGAGGGGCTCCCAGTGCTTGACAAAACCCAGCCTCGTTGAGCTGCCTCTGGCTGCTCACCTTAAATTCAGTCCCACTTCCAGAAATGGAGACCTCCCTGCTCCTTCCTCAGGATGGAAAACATCCATATTCTCTTTCTCCCTAGGCACAGCTTACTGTAGTTACCTCATGCAGGTGAATGGCAGTTGGGCAGTCTTCGGCTTCTCAACACATAACCAAGCCCAGCACTTGCTGCACACTTCCGTAGTAGCCATCCGGGGTTTTCTTGGCTCACCTACGCTTGCATTTTAATTCTGGAGGTCCATACCTCAAAATCAATCTGAGTTGTTTTGGGGGGAACAGTGAATGTAGAAGAGAGGATGCTGCCCTCCATAACCAGCTCCTCAGAACAGTGCGTGAAACTTTTTTGCCTCTTCACATCCCAAATGTTAGAGTCATGGAAAAAGAAGATAAGACCGCTGTTAATGCCCACTCTTTTATTTTCCTAGCATATCTCTGCTAATTTTTGTGTAGGGTGACTCCCAAATACTCCCTCTCAATTAGGCGCCTGCTTTCCTGTTTTGGCAGCGGCTCTCAGGTGCCCTGGTAAAGCCAAGCGGCTGTGGGAGTGTATGTGTGTGTGTGTGTGGGGACGGTTACTGGGGGGAGGGCTGGTGTTAATTTGGTTGTGCTTTGTTGGGGAGATGAAAGGAATCACAACTGGAGCAGAAGGGGCTAGACAGCAGCCTCTTAAATGCCCGGGGCGGGGTGGGGGGAATGATTTGGTTGGGAATTCAATAATTGGGTCCCCCTGGGCTGGGATCCCCGCTGTCCTGCAGCAGATGGTATCATGTGGCTGGGGCAAGCGTGGAGCCTGGCTGTGTGGGGCTGAGTCCTGCTCCTCCCGGGTGGGAAGCCTGGGTGGGTAGTTTCTCAGGGACGCAGCGGGGTTTGAAAAGCACATTGCTGTCAGAGTGCTTCTGCTTGGGATTACTTTCCATGCAAACCACAGCCTTCGTGTTACCCACTTGGGTTTTAGCTTCCCAAAGTTGTTTGTGGATTCCAGAAAACTCACTTATCATCCTCAGTTCTTCCTCCGAGGGTGAGTCCTGTGGAGGATTCATCTCTCTTGGGGGTAGCAAAACTGGGAGAGCTGATACTCTCCTGTAGGTACCACTGGTGAGGAGCTTTGGGAGATGAGCTTCGCCTGGGACTGCTTCAGCAGACAGGGAACCTGCAATCGTTAAAGTGATTTATGTATGTAAACACTCTGGTGTTACAAAGATCACTCAAATGGTGCCTTAGGGGCTTTGCTGGATTGAATAAATTAAAGATATTCCCACTTACTTAATATGAAAATGATCAAAGCATCCTAATCAGGGGCTTTTGCTTGGCTCTGGGTTGTTTTATTTTATATTTGGGCACATGGGGTGTGCCCCAATTTCATAAGAGAGGGTGCAGGAAGGATGTGTGTGTCAAAAGATGATCTGCAGCTAATCCCAGAGGTTTTATCCAGGCTGATTGCTGACTTCCTGGCCTGAGACACATCTGGAAACTGGCATCAAATTCCAAGTAGAAATCACTGAGTGAGAGCGGCAGCAGAAAAAAATCCCACTTTGCTACCGAACAAGGTAGACACCGTGGTGAATAAAAGCAGGAGGCTGCTAATACGCTCTTTATTTATTAAAAAACACAGGATTGCTTTCCCCAGGTTTTTCCAATTATAGTGCATTGAATGGCCCTGACATCACTCTTGAGCGGGGGCCAGCCTATTCAACAGTCTGGCGAAGACATTTATTAACTGGTTACCTGCCAATTGTCTGGGCTAGGAGCTGCGGGACAGATGTGTTTTGAAAAGTGATAACATTGTTAGGGGCCTTATTTAGATAGTGAGAGGAAAGCTACACCACTCTGTCCAGGCTCTCTGAAGTAGGTATTTAAAGCAGTTTACTTAAAAAAAAAAAAAAAAAAAAAAAGAGTTAAAAAAATGAGGTTGAGGTGTGACTTTGCTGCATGGTTCCACTCTGCTGCCTTGTTTGTAGGTAGGTTTTCATGGTGTTTCCTCACTGGAGGACACCTTGCAGTAGGACATTGTTGAGGAGCAGTGGTTTCGCCTGCCAGCGGATGCTTGGGGTGTTGGTACAGCTGCTGCTCGCTGGGGGCCAGGGTTGGCATCCCTGTGCTCCTGCTGCCCTGAGGCCAGGCGGGATTTCTGAGCCCACTGCCCTGAAGCATCTCCCAGGAGGTAGGTAAGGATGTGGGGAGGAGAGCTGAGGGCCTGTGGATGCCTGCCCTGCTGCACCCTCCTGGGTGCTCTGGGGTTGCCATATGCATCTAACCTGCTCTTAAAAATTTCCAGCGATAGATCCTCAACTGCATCCTTTCAGGGGGCCTTGCTGTAGTCACTGCTATCGCAGGCTGCCACCCCTTCCTGTAGCCAAAATCCATCGCTTTGGGTCTCTCAAGGACTTGGGGACCAGCTAATGTTCTTCCTTTCTGTGTTAAAGCACCTTGCTTGGAAGACGTTTTGTGCTCCTCTTCAGTCTTCTCCAGGTTGCACCTTCCGAGTGGCTGTGTGTGCCATGGGAGTGAGCTTCTCTCTGCCGAGGAGGGTCCTGCCCTCATTTGATACCCTAAAATGTGCCACTGCTGTATGCTGGGCTGCGATGGCCCAGGTCCATCCCTGGAGCAGGAGAGGATTTGCTGACGTTTAAACTTGCTTAGTAGATAATACTGCTCCTGGTTTATACGGAAGGTTTTGTACATGGTTGATTTAACCTTTAATTTCCTTTAGTTTCCCTGCAAGGTGATGCTAAACTCATCTTCCTAGAGCCTGTAAATAAATCCTGAAATACCTTGGCTGGCTTTGTCCCCTGCTAGATGCTGCTTTTATATGGGCTTTCCCCACCCACTCCCCCCATAAAACCTCCTGTGCCGGCTCCCTGTTCAGCAGCAAATTGTTTAATGCTAGAGACCTAATAAAACCAACAGGCTTGAGGAAGATATATATCATCCCATGATCTCTTTCCTTTCTCTCCCCATTGCTGTGTTTAAATGGGACAGCTTTATTTAATTGCATTGATCCCCCCCTTCTTTTTTGGTGCCACTACTTAATTGTTTTCAAATGATGGAGATATTTTACCTCCTCTTTTTTCAATCCCCCAGTGTTTAATTTCAGTCACAGTTCAGCTTTGCCCTGAATCAGCTCTCCTTATTTAGGAATGTAATTCATGAAGACAATTTCTAGATATTAGTCTCTTTCTCTAGCTGCTTCATTTCTAGTTTGCATTTGTCTCCTTGGCTAAAGAGAAAACTTGGCGTGGGATGTGGGTCCTTACCTACAGCTTATCATCTTCTCTGCTGGCTTGTGTTAACAGTTTTCAGCCTTTCTTGGCTGTAGGTAAGAGATTTTAGCCTGGCTGTACCTTCACTAGTCTTGGGTGATGACCTGGTGGTCCTTGCTGATTTTCTTTTCTACCTAGAGGAGAAATGTGTTCATTGAAAAAGTAGGGAAAATATATTCTCTGATTTAAATTGAATTCAATTAATAGTTTCAAATGAACAAACAAGCAAAATATTTTTAGGTGACAAGATCTTGCTCAACCTTTCCAAAACCAAACACTGTTTGATTTCCAGCTTGATTTGCAGTCTGAAACTTGAGGCTGTAGCTGTGCGTGTTGTAGAGTGGATAATGGAAACCTCCCCAAAATAAAATCAAGCTATCATTTTGGACACAGAATCAAAAAATCATCAAATGGAACAGGTTTCTTTTGAAATACTGTTGTCATCTGGATAATATATCCGTAACTTGGAAGCATGGGATGCTCTAGGTACGAGTATGGGAGAAGACTCTGTAGACCATGGCGGGCCAGGTGGATTATGTTACATTTTGTTTAGCTACTTTCTTTTGAAAGATGGGGATTTGATCGACATGGATTGGACTTTGTCCCAAGCAATGCACAGAGTAACTCCCAAGTTCGAAAGGAGGTCACTCCAGTGAGCCCAAAGGATGTGTGTCATCACAGCCCCTGCTCAGATGCCGTCCATTTTCCTCCTATTGTTGTGCCTTGACTCAGCCTAAATTCTGATTTTTCTCAGAGCTGGGTTTTTTCATTGGAGAAGTTCTGCAGAGCCTCCCACAACCAGGTTCTCTGGGCATAACTTCCAAGAAATACCAATCTATAAGAATTATATCCCATTGATGCAAACTATTTTCCTAGAAGAAGGGTGAAGCAAGGGATGTTTTACTTCTTGTCCTCTTCATAATGAATGAAATCATTTCTGCTGGCTGGTTTGAGTACCACTGAACAAGCCAGGTAGTGGATACCACATCAAAAAACTGAACTAGTAATGGAAGGGTTTTATGTATTATGGCAAGTCTGGTGCTTAGCATTAAATAATATAAAACATAAGTGGACTTTATAAAGTTGAAATACCCACATTAAAATCTTTTTTTTTTCTCCTAACCAAAATTTCAGATTTTCCACCTGCAGAAAATATCAGGGTTTTTTTTTGCTTTTTTGCAAAAAATAATTAAACCTTACCCACCTGTAGAGACACAATAAGTGCCAAACAGCTCTACTAGTTACTTCCACAGGCACATTCCTGAGTTTTCCTGTATTTAAGCAGCGCTGAGACACTGGGCTTTCACGGAGCTGCCTGTGTGAGTGTTTTGGGCTCTGTGTGTGTGCTCTTGTGTACGCTGGTGGTTTTCCACTTCTCCGTCCTCCCGAGAAGCTGAGATGAAGATAAAGCAGGCACAAGAGGAGTTGGGCAGAAATTAGCGTTTCCTCCCAGCCAGCCCAGTCCCACAGAAGATGTGGCTGGGGGGAGCTCGGGGCGGGGAGCATCAGCTGCGTCACTGTCAGAGAGGTGACAGCATCCTGCAAATGAAAATTGCCCCATTAGCTAAATACAAGTGTTGAGGCAGATCTAAGCGTCTCCCTTTGTTTGTTCTGCCTTTTGTGCTATTTTTAGCTGTTGGGCAGCTCCATTATTGCAGGTCTCTTGGCTTTGGGGAAAGGAGTATGCCCCTGACCTGATGGCTCTCATGGTTGGGATGCTCCATGAGGAGATTGGGGATGGAGTGTGAGTGTGTTAACCAGGGGTGTGTTTGCTCATGGGGAAGGATGTGTAAACTTGGGTTTGTCAATCAGAGGACTGATTATCCCTGAGAGTGTTTTTTGCTGGTTTCCTCAAACAGATTACCCCCCAGCACTTCTGCTCTAGGCTTTCTTGTTTGCTTGAAGGTTTTCAGTGCACAAACCCTGTGGTCCTCCATTCCCCTTGTAACATGGCCAAATACTGCACTGCTGGAGTTAAATATCTTTCTGTGAGCATCCTGTGGCAGCCCAGGCTGAAGTGTGCTGCCAAAACCCTGAGGAACTTGAGGAGAGGGAGCTGCTGCATCCAGAGATGTTGAGCATGAGCAAAATGGGAAAATAGACAGCGACTGCTTCTTCTTGACAGCTCTGTCAGTCTCCACGCTTGCTAATTCGTCTGCTCCACTGAGAAATATTTACACACAGGGTGATTCATGGCCCTGCAGCAAAGTTGCTGGCAGCTGCCTGCGTGATGCCTGTCCCCGTGCCGCTGTTCATAGCATGATCTAAATACCCTGTATTCATCCCCGATGGCCATGGCCAGGATGGACAGGTGCCGTGGAGGGTGGTTTTCAGGAGAGGGTTAACGGTGGGATCCCTTGGAGCCTGTGGTGGCAGGAAGCCGTATTGTGTGTTGACTTTAAACGGGAGGTTTGGGAGATCAGCTCTGGAGCAGAAAACAGGGGCTCGGGAGGAACAAACACTCGCTGCTTCAGAAGGGCGGCGATTTCCTTTTGGGTAAACACGTCATTAATCTCAGGGAGCACATTCTTTTCCATGAAAAGATAAGGGATTCGAGTTGCCTTTCTCAGGGCTTGGCCTTTTTAGATTGTTTTAACTGTGGCTTTCACTCCTTCAATTACAGACTTTACATAATCTCTCATTTTGGGTTTGCCAGACTTATTATGGGTGCAGAGAAAGTCTTGGGCAAGGGAACTCCTTTCCGTCTCCCTTTAAAATATTTCTGATCCTTCCCCCCATCACCACCCTCCTCCCAGTTTATTTTTTTCCCCCCTAAAACCTGTCTTTTCCTTGCTACTTGCAGCTCTGACGTGTGAAACCGAAGTGTGCAGTTTGTCCTAATCTGTGAAACCATCTCCCTACTGGTAATGATGAAATAGGAGCTTAGTTGCTCACCACAAGTGGAAAAATAGCAATGGAGCCCTCTCCCTGCCCTGGGCTGCCTCTTGCTGCTCGCCTTTGGTTTGGAATTTTTGAGGATGCCGCCTGTTGTGGCCGGTGAGGCATGGGAAGATGCCAGCTATGGCACTCAGCGCTTCGTTTTCAGCTGGCACCATCCTGTCATGTGGGGAGCTTTCACCCCCGCTGCCTTGGCTAGGGGTCTGCGGTCACTCTGATCTCCTTTGGTAGCACATGTGTTTAACTGAGATTTAGGGATGAAATTACAGAGGGAATTCAGTCCCTTCCCATTCTTACCTCCTCTGCTTGTATCAAAAACAGTGTGGCCAGTAGGTCTGGGGAGGTGATTGTGTCCCTGTACTCAGCATTGGTGAGGCTGCACCTCGAGTGCTGGGTCCAGTTCTGGGCTCCTCACCATAAGAAGGACATTGAGGTCCTGGAGTGAGTCCAGAGAAGGGCAGCCAGGCTGGGGAAGGGGCTGGAGGGCAAATCATATGAGGAATGGCTGAAGGAGCTGGGGATGTTTAGTCTGGAGAAGAGGAGGCTGAGGGGAGACCTTATCACCACCTGCAACTACCTGAAGGGAGGTTGTAGCGAGGTGGGTGATGGTCTCTTCAGTCAGGTGACAGGTGATAGGACAAGGGGAAATGGCAAGAAGCTGTGCCAAGGGCAGGTTTAGATTAGATATTAGAAAAAAATTTTGTGATTTTGTGATTCTTCCCAGTACTTTGTGCTTAGGGCTGCAAGCAGTGGCATGGGTTGAGATATGTTAGAGTGAGGGTTGGGGAGCTCCAGCATCACCCATCTCTCAGTGCCCTGGCAGCTCCAGCAAATGCTCTGCAATCTTTCTGCACTGATCTGTCACTGTGGCCACGTGCTGCTGTGTTAATTGCATAATAACAGGGGCTTTATCACTGCGTAATCAGTGACCTGCATGTATTCAACACAAAAATTCCTCTCTGTTTTTTCCCCTCACCTCATTTAAGACTTGCAGTGCAGAAGCACTGAGGCTCTGGGAGCTGTCAACAAGTAGGAGGTGGCCCTAAGGAGTGAGACGAACCCAAGGCATGATGTCATTTGTGACATATGAAGGGTGAATCTGCAGGGACAGGTATCGTAAATCTTGTGCTTGCCTTTCTCTGGCTGGACTGGGCTGCACATGCCCCATGTCCAGCTACGGAGCTGTGCTGCTGCCCATGGGTCCTGCATGGAGTGGAAGTGCTCTTGCCTCACAGGAAATGTGCACTGATCCACGCTGACTCACATGGGGCATGCATTTCCCCGGGATTGGAGAAAAGGGCAACCTGGGTCTGGTGACTGTGGTCTCCTGGGTAGATGAGTCCAGTGGTAGCTGTCAGGGACATCAATCTCTTCAGACCATTCCATCCTCCTCCAGCTCCGCTCTTCTGCAGCTCTTTTCCTTCTGTTTCTTCTCAGCCTTGCAGCCCAAACTTAGGTATCCAAAGGTGGAGGAGGTGTCCTGGAAGATGTTACAACATTTTTGTATCCCCATAGAGTTCAGCAAAGGTCATGTTTATTCTCTGTAGCTGCCAGCACAGCTCTGCTCTTTAACGCACTTTGCTTTCATGACTCACCAGTTCCCCATCTCTTAGAGGACTGGGACTTTCTGGTGAAAATCCATTCACACATGTCACGGGCCAAATGCCAGTCCACAGCAAGTTGAGCATTGGACTGATAGCATGGAAAAAACACCATACTGTCCTTTGTCCACCTCCAGTGCTGCTCCCCTCAGCTGTTTTCCTTCCCAAGCTTGCTTTCCACATTTTCCTCATACTTCTCTGCCTCCACCTGCCCTGTACCAGGCTGGCAGCAGCAGGGCAATGCCTGGGAGTAGCGATAGTAGTGTTGGACTTGCCTAGGAAAAAATATTGGGCCAACCTCAGGAGCTGGAGCTGGGTGGTTGCAAAGGCACGGCTGCAGAAGCAGCCTGGCCTCAGGCGAAAGGTTGGAAATGTGACTGTTGATGATGGTGTTAAACAAGCCCAAACACAGGAAGCCAAGCGTGTGTGCAGAGGGATGCGGCTTGTGACTGCACCGCTTTGATCGATTGACTTTTTATTCTGTTGGGAAAGGTAATTCAGGGGTTATTCCTGACCCTGGTGCCCTCTTAATGCCTCTTTGCTGATACCAGTCCGCCGGAGAGGTGCACTGTTTCCAGTGCCCACCCTTGAGTGTGCTGTGTGGTGCTGCTGATCTGTGGCTGTGGTCAGACAGACCCATGTCACTCTCTGTCATGTGCAAGTACCCACTTTGCTGGGGAAGCCCAAGCCATCCGGAGTGTGGCTGTGTTGGGGCAGAGTGTAATTCAAAGCTGTTGCCTCAGATTAAATTTGCATTTGCATAGCATGGGAGAAAAAAGACTGTGGTGTTTGAACAACATTCATGGCTTTGCATCTATATCTTCACATCCTCAGCTTCTACATGCAGGGTTAATCCTGTTTATCTGCAGTTGCACACTGAGATGCTGAAAAACCTGTTGTTGGTTGTGGTGGTTTGGCATCAAAATGTTTCTTCATTAAAGGCAGGCATGCCTGACTTTCCCTTTACAAATGAAGGTGCTGTTCTTGTGTCATAGGCTATGGATAGTCAGTATGTTTTGGTGAGTTTGGTGACCACCAGACCATCCATGGATCAACAACTTGTGCAGGTGGAGGAAGAATTAGTATTACAAGGGCTTTTGGAGGGACAGTTTCACTCCTTCCCTGCTGTAGAGCACTTTGACCTATGTAGAAATTAATTTGGTTTAGGCCACACAACAGTCATCTGATAGACCACAACTGAGAGTTACCCACCTCACAGGGCTTGACATGCCCACCAGGGAGTTAACAGGTCAGAAGTCCTGGGCATGTACCTTGCCCTCGGCTAAGAATTTGGAGGAGGAAAATGTTAATGTGTGGCTGGTAAAGGAGTGAAACATTCTCTTTCTGCAGAGGCTTGCCTTCAGGTGAGAACGGCAGCTGTGGGACCATTCCAGTTTTCTCCACCCCAGTGTGCCTGTGTATCTCCAGCACCCACACCAGGACCTCAGTCTAGGTGTGCGCTTGGAGTGCTGTCCAAGGGGAAGAACTGGGTTTCATAGCTCATGCCAGAAGGGGTTAGACATGAAAGAAGAAATGGAAGAGAAAGAGAGAGAGAGGATATAATTATGCCAAGCATATATAATTACCCTTTGGCTCTTACATCACACAGGATCCTGAAAATGCTGGGATCAGACCTGGGAAATATGCTGCAAGACAAACACTTCCAGCTGTTCCTCTGAAAGCAAATGTCAGCACGTACCTTCCAGGCGGGAATGTGTGGGCTTACTTATTTAGGAAGAGAAAAAAAAATCTCACTATTTCAAGCCTTCAGCATTCACTTTCATAATTAAAATTTCTAATCACAAGCAGAGCACAATATGTGACCATCTTCTGGGAGCTGTTTCTTAAGGTGGTTTTCCATTTTTGCATTATTTAGCCCGTGCCTCGGTGCCAGGGTTTACTTGACCTTAAGCTTGTGAACAGGCTTATTGAATTTGGCCAAGACTTGACTAATCTGTAATGAGCTCCAGGTTGCCTGGAACTTGGCAGTGCTGTCATTCTCTGTGCCGTTGCATAATGACCTGACCCTGCATAACCACGGATTCACCTCACACCCTTTCTCCAACCTCTCTGAGTCTTGCTCTGAAATCCTGGGCTTCATGGAGCAGCTGCCCAGCTAAGATGGGTCCCAAGTGCCAAAAACTGTCTTGGCTGCTTTCACCCTCTTCCGTGAGGTGGTAGGTGGGATAAAGGGACAGGAAAAGCCAAAACGTGTTAAAAAAGCTGGGGCAGAGTAAGGATGCAGTGATGGCAACCAGGCAAAGGCTGGTACTCCCTCTTAGGCATCTGTGGTGAGCAAGGGGACATGAGAATCCTGGCCACCTTCCTTCTTCTCCACCTGCATCAGGCCAACCCTGTGGCCCCTCTGTGCTTGTAGCTCTTCCATTTTAAACTTGCTAAGTGGGTTGGGGGGTTTTGGTTTGGGTTTTTTTTTTCATCATTTTAATAAGGGCAACTGGAAGGACTTAATTTGTCAGAAATCACAGAAATAATTCAGATGTTGCTCTAGTCAATTTTTCCCCCTGTTGTTTATTTACTTCAGCTCAACCACTCGAGAAATCCATTATTTGCCTGCTTCTTAGGGAGTATCTAATGATAAAAATAAATTGTTACTCTTTTTATTGTGCATTTCCCATAAGGCTGACACGGCACAGAGAAGGAACCGGACTCTTTTCCTCCTCGCATGACACTGGGAAGATTGTTTGTAATACTTCAGCTCCAGCCCTCTGCAAGCCAGCTGAGAGCAGGATCATTAAAGGCAGGATTTGGAGGCTGTGGGGTTGCATAAATTAATTGAAAGCCAAATTTGTCAGACAAACATCATTTTGTAATGAGCGCAAAGGGAGGAATCTGGCACGGATCTCATGTACCCAGCAGTTAGCTGGAGGAAAAGATCCTCTCACCAAAAATAAATAAATAAATAATTATTAAAATGATCTTGCCTTGTTTGGAGATTGTAGAGCCAAATATAGACTTGTCGTGTTTCTTTCCCTCCTCCTTCCGAAGCTCATTCTTTTGAAGTGCACTTTCAATGGGATGTGGATAATTGACTCTCTGAACAACCGACCGAGGGCTCTGTTGGTTTAACCGATTGGTCTCAGTTGCTGATTCCTGTTTTGTTTTGGATGATTTTCAGCCCAATTGCCCCGTCAGCTACAATTAGTCCCATTAATATGACGGCTGAAAGGTCACAGATGACTTGCTCGGGTCGCAGGCACGGGGGCAGCCAGGAGATACTCACAGCGAGCTGTTCCCAGTGCCGCTGTCGCGTGCCGATAGCTTGCTTAAATTGATGGTGAGAGCAAATCCTGGCATAGAGCTGATCAGAAGGGATGTGAGGTTTGCTTCACCGGTGGGGGATTGACTGAGAAATGAGTTTGCAATAACAAGTAACTGTTGGACGAACTTTTCTTTAATTACACAAAAAGGCTCCTGGTTCTTTATAAAGGGGAAATGTGGGATGGCTGGGCTTCCTCTCACCCGGCAGATCTGTGAGGAAAGGAAGCAGGAGTGGGATGGAGTTGTAGGCGCATCCTGCGGCTCTTTCAACAAATCCACAGCTGACGTTTTCTGTGGTTCCAGCAACATCTGCCATCGCTTTGGGCTTGGTCTCCTCCACCCAGGATTTGCACTTAGGGGAATGAAGTAGGAAAGGGAACAGCAGATGAAGGGATGGACTATGAGAGATCATTTGGCTTCTTAAAATTGATAGGGGGTCAGATGTACACAGGCGCAGGTCAGCTGTTGGACACATGGGTCTCATGGTCTTTCTTTGGCTGTAGTATGCTCAAAATGGTATCACAGAAAGCACAGTCTTCTTGTGTACTTGGCCTTTCGTATGGGGGCGGGGGGGACATAAGGCACCCATAGCGCCTGGATCATTCCATCGTTGAATTATACAGCACAAAAACCTATCTGGAAGACCCCAGTTGAAGATGGTTCACTTACAAAGCAGGAGGTTGTGTCTGATGAAGTTCTGCAAGGGTCTGGTTTTGGTTTGGTGTTAGCTGGCATTTTCCTTAACTGCTTGGATGATAAAGAAGGGAATATGCAGATTCAATTTGTAGATACCCTCAGCTGGGAAGGGCTCACAGCTGAGAGGATCAGACTTCCAGATGACCTTGCACAAGCTGGGGAAGTGGCATAAAAAGGACAATTTGTGGTTTGGTGAAGACAAACATAAATTTTTACAGCCTGGCAGAAACTGTTGGCTGTGCCAGTGCAGGGTGGGCACCTCTTTCCAGTAGGTGAAAGGATGCTGTTAAAATATTCAAATTACTTACGGATCATGTGAGAAATAGAATCATGAGCTTCAAACAGGGTGATTTTGTTTGGACAGTAGGGGAAATCTAAATGTTAAAGACAGAAAAATGAGAGTAAACCACTACAAGAGGCTGAAGTCTGCTTCACAGATGTTTAATAATGAGTGGGACAAACCTTTGTCAAGAGTGACATAGATATATTTGATGGTGATGCTGTGAAACACAGGTTGGAGAAGGTCCACAGAACTCCTTGGAGTGAGATGACCCTTTTGCCCACCCCTTTTGTCTTACTAATGAAACATTAACATTTATTTGTGAAAAGTCCCTTGGACAGGGACCAAAGCTTTCTTCAAGCAGTGTGGTGGGAGTTTTGCAACCAGCCCATGTGCTGTGCCATTGTGGGCACAGACTCCAGGTGAAGGAGCTCCAGTCTAGTCTTGCTGGAATGTACAGCCTACACAAATCCCCCTTTTACTTCTCCAGAAGCTGCACTTTCTGCAGACATCCATGGGGTCCAGAGGTCAGTGTGCTACGCTGAGTTTATTCTCATTAAATCTCGTTGGGACTTGTTCCTAGTGAAGATGGCTGGTGCTTTTAAAAAGCCTAGCAGCAGGAGACCTTTTCTATCAGTGTGTTTCCATCCATGTTTGGACAACACAATGAATGCAGATGTAATAAGAAACTTTTGATTATCTATAGGGTTTTTCTGTGGCAACTTCAAAGCTCTGTGGTTAGTTGTATTCTGAGACTTTAAATGGATATGTCTTGCATTCAGAGCTCTGATTTAATTTTCCGGTTTAATCTATTGTCCAAATGTCATTAGTGTTGTCTTTGAGGCATGAGACAGCTTTGATGGAGTCTTTTTTTAATTTCTGGCCATCACCCTGTACAGCCATAAAAAACATCCTGCCTGCTAATGAGAAAATTCATTATTGCAGTCACATGTCTTGTGGAAATAGATTGTAGCTGCAGGAGGAAAAAAAGGAACCGACTTTGCTTATCCCCCTGCCCCCAAACACTGGCACAAGCATTTGGATTGTTGACAGGGAAGAGAAGTTTCCACAGGCAAAGATACTCCATTAAAAAGAAGTCTTGTCTGTTGAAAATGAAATGATGAATTTCATAGACACATCACTAAGTCTTTAACCTGCTTTTCATGAGTTATTTTTTCTGCCTGTAAGCATCTAATACCTTCCCTAAGAAATGTCCTGTCAGTACGTCAGCTGTTGGGCTCAACAAGTCCTAACAAATCCAGTTTTGTGGAAGAATTTGACCTGGTCTTCCAGCACGGAGTGAGGAAGCAGAGTCCTCCATTACATACCCAGTAAACCAGTTGCCCAGTGTTGATACCCTCCCCTTTGCTTTCCCCTCTCTCCCACCTTCTGTAAGACCTTTTGTTTGGAAAGTAAAACCTGTGTGTGAGTGACCTAGGAAAAACTTGCCAGGGGTTGTTGGACACAGCACAAGGTCTCGGCATTTGCTCCTTGTTGGGTACATGGTAAACACCTACAGAAGACTTGGGAGAGGGGCAGGTGGTTTTGATGCACAGCCCCATGTTTAGCCCTGGTTCAGAGAGCAACAGGAGTAATGGCATTCAGGAGAAGTGCACAGTGCAGCATCAGAGAGCAGTGGGCAGTTTTAGAGCACCTGGGAAACCCATCTTGTAGGTTGGAGCCCACCTTGCAACAAACTGGCTTTATGTGCTCATTGTCAACCAGTGTGTGAACTGGGCATGTTGGGAGCAGCTTTGTGGCATGGGCACATCTCAGGTTTTGTGTGTGCAGGAACTTGACTGGCAGAAACACAGGCTTGGGATGTGGTGTGAGGGCTTGCTCAGGGATGCAGTTGTCTTATGGCAGCATCATTTGGCTCTGTTTGGAAAGACGTTTAAAGTGGTGTGGGTAGGTAAGTATAAATGTTAGCTGATACCTGCAGCCACATTTCCTCCACAGGCAGGTTTGACAGGAAGATACCTTCCTTGCTCACATCCAGGACTCAATACAACCCATGTTCTGGCTTGGCAAGAGCTCCCCAGCCTGCTGGTGTCACTTGATGTGCTGGCGTGCGCCCTTCCCTGGCAAGTGTGTCCTTGTAACCATGCTGACCTCTTCTCTGCCTTCTCCTCCACAGCATTGGTTGACATTCATCTTTTCAAGCTGTCCCTGGTAACAGCCGCTGCTGTAGGTCGTTGCTGAGAGCAGGCTGGAGGTTCTTCTGCAGTCCCCGTGGTTTCTGAGGTTCTCCATGTCTTTGCAGAGCATGGCTTCGTCGGCTACTCCGAAGAGCTTATGTTCAACAACACACTGCCTGACTACAGCCAGGGGGAGTCCTTCTTCACCGTTTTTGGAGTGTTTTTCCCAGCTGCCACAGGTGCCGTAAGTTTTACCCTCCCCTTCTTTCCCTCCACAGTCACATCTTGGAGATGAACAGAAGCAAAGAGAGCTCCTGTGGGCTGCTGGGTGAGGCAAGCGGGACCACACTTGGCTGTAGCAGGCTCATGCAGTCGATCCAGACTGTTGGGGCTTTCCTTCAGCATCTCAACTTTTGCAGGCTGCTGTCCTGTTCACTTGAAGGTGCTTTTCTCTCTCTGTGGACAGAAACTGCTGGTCAGCTCTGTGGTGTAAATCCTTCCCTGCCAAGGCTCAGCTACTGCTCTTGGTCAGTGCTGTCAGGCCACAAGGTCTTGAACTTTACAAAAAGTGCCAGTCATGATATATCTTGGCAGATAGGCCTTATGACGTGTCTGCTCTGGGGGTGTGGGAAGAGCACAGGAGGGCTTTCCTTCCATCCTTATGGTGGGCAGGTGTCTGAGCTGGGCTGATACCATCACTCATGGTGCTGACCCACCACACTGCTCAGTGCATTTTTGCATGTCCGCAGAGCACACATTTATACACTTAATTGGATGCTTTCATGTTACTTATTCACTTAAATTACCAAGATGATCCATGTCCCCTTTCCAGAGCTGGCAGTCTCCAGTGGGAATGAAATAACTATCAGTTGGAATTACAATACCTTTTGTTGATGCTGGGTTTTTTAAGCTATAAAAAGTACTGATTATAAGCAGTTTCCATAGTGATGAATCCTTGGATTACAGAATGAATTTTCAGAGGATTAGCTCTAAGCAACTCACTGGAAGTTGTTTGAAGGATTGCAGCAGTACAAGGAGACAAACCAAAGTGTTTTGTGAAGTAGATGGGACTGGGGGAATGGTCTGGTAGCAGAAGTCACTGTGTCAGGTGCACCTAGTGCAGGACTTCAAATTGTCCTTTGAAATCCTCTCTCCCAGCTTATCAGGCTGGCTGTTGCCTCCGTGTAGGCTTCCTCCTGGAGAACTCGCCTGCCTGAACTATCAGCACCATGGAAAAGTTGGCTTCTGCCCTCTTATTTTGTCATTTCTGCCTGGCCCAAGTGAGTCTTTTTTTTTTCCCCCAGTTTTTTCCAGCTCCCTGGTTATGGAAGAAGGAATAGTTATGACAAAGCTGTGCAGAAAATTACCGTGATTAGCCATATTAAATGGTTCTTCACCACTGCTAATGCTTGGCTTCTAGGAAGAATGCCAAAGCTAATAGATATAATTTATTTAAAGCCCTGGCAGCCTGTTGCTTTGTTAGTTAGCAGTAGTAATACCAGTAGTAATGTTAAACATTCTCTAAAATACAGTTTGTGCTGATGTATAATTACTTTGGGTGCTGCACAGCTTTTTCATGTGTTCTTTTTAATTGGTTGGTTGTTTACAGGATTGAAATTATTCCTTTGGAGTAGCAGTGCCAGTGGTACCATATAACATTGCTACTGCTTCTATTATTGCTGTTTGTAGCACTGTGGAGTAGTTCAGGAGTCTCATAAAACACAGGGCTGTGTTTGATGCTCTACATGGAAGAGCTTGTGATCTGACTAAGAATTTTTTAGGGTGGGAGCACCTGCTGTGCTGCAGGTCATAAATGAAGAGCCCAGCGCAGCTTCAGAAGTGCTGGGAATGAAGGGCACATCTCCTAGTGCTGGGGCAGTGGGTGAGGGCTGTTGTTCCCCCACGTCCCACTGACCCATGTCGGCTTAGCTCGCCTCCTCCCCCACAATGGGGGTGCAATGCTAGGGCTTCACAGGGGGCCCTGGTGTTTTTGGGGTCCCACATGCTGGAGTGGAGCTGTTTCCTCCAGCGTTGCGGGCGCTGCTGGACACAGGCTGAGCCTGCCAGCCGGACAGGCGCTCTGCGAGATTGGAGATGACATTTCAAGGATGGGTTTGGCAGCAGCGTTAATAGCAGGCTGGAGAGAAGCAATGGGATTGCTGGTGCCTCTGCTGCAGGGCAGGCAGTGCGATGCAGATTGTGAGTGAGTGGCAGTGTCAGCCCCCAGCACCTCTGCATGAAAAGCAGCACCAGGGACATGTGAACATCACTCTCAGGCTGTCACCTCCACCCTGTGCTCCTGCTCCTGCCCAGAACCATCCCCAAGTGGTACCTACCTGTCCTGGGGCTCCCACAGTGACCTGGCCAAAGCACTGGAATCAAAACCCTTTGTGTTAAGATGCAACAGAAATTTGGGGATGGCTTTAGCAAAATAATACCTTGCTTAGTTTTGAGGGGTTACTTCGAGCCAGTTTGAAACATTTCTTTGACTCAAAGCAATGTTCTGTTAATCTTTAATTATTTAATGTTGTGTTTGCTTTTTTAAAAATTCTTAGCCTATGCTAGTTTACAGTCTAAGATGCTGTTTTGATAATAGTTTTTTCTAAAAAAAGAAAGCTTGGGAAATTGTGAAACAAGATGTTTGGGCCTTTCTAAGATGAAATGTTCCTCTTTGAAGTGCAATAGTTTTGATCTATTCAGGATAAGCTCTCTCTTCTCCCTCTGAAATGGTCATCTGATTTCAATTGGTTTAAATTTGGTCTCTGGGATATACTGGAAAGTGAGTTTAAGTTGCCCATTTTCACCAGAAGTAGCAGTGAAATGGTGATTTCAGAAACACAGGCTGGTAGCTGTACAAGGAAGGAGGGGCAGTCACTTTGGGAAAGGTGAGACCCTTGCACGGCACCAAACGAGTAGGAGGAGCAGCTGAGTTCTTGCTTTGGCTGGAGGGGATGAGATGGTTGTCCTAGACATGTAGTGACATCCTGCCTCCTGTGAGCATCCTCCTTGGATCATTTTGGTCCAGGTTGGGTTGTTTTCTCTGTATTTTATTGGTACTACTGCAGCAATGTGAATTAAGTTATCCCAGTTTTACAGTTAAATGGTGGTAAGCAGAGTCTGGTCTGTTTGCTTCCTGGGTAACAGCTGTTTAAACCATTTCAGCTGGTTGTTCAGTGCAGCTGGCTTTATTCCCCCAAGTTTTGTCATTTAATAATCGAGAAGTAGCCAAGTGATCCAAAGCATGCATCTAGAGCTGGCCTGAATGGAAGTGTATGGGCATGCAAGACTCGGATTTGCCAGCTTCAATCAAGAAGACAAACGTACTCCCTGCAGAAGATGTGAGCATACCCCAACAGAGATTCTGTGTGCTGAGCAGATGTTTATTGGCATGTTTGTAAATACTTTCTTTATGCACACGTTCTGCTGCCATGTTGTTATGCACAAATGCCCAGCTACCCATCTAACCAGAGCTTTGCACGTCTTTTGAGCTGCCTGCTCACGTTCAGCTCCTAGGACTGGCACAGTGATGGTAGCAGCAGCCATGCAACCAGGAGTGCAGCTTTATCATGAATCATAGAATCATAGAATTGTAGGGGTTGGAAGGGACCTCGAGAGATCATCGGGTCCAACCCCCTGCCAAAGCAGCTCCCTAGGACATTTCACTCGGATAGGCATCCAGACGGGTCTTGAATCTCTCCAGAGAAGGAGACTCCACACCCCCTGGGCAGCCTGTCCCAGGGCTCCCTCACCCTCACTGTGAAAAAGTTTCTCCGCATGTTGGTGCGGAACTTCCTGTGCTCCAACTTGCAGCCATTGCCCCTTGTCCTGTCTCCACAGACACTGAAAAGGGGCTGGCTGATTCCCCCTGCATCCCCTGCTTAAGATAATTATAAACATTAATTAGATCCCCCTTAGTCTTCTCTTCTCAAGGCTGAACAGTCCCAACTTTCTCAGCCTTTCCTCATAGGGGAGATGCTCCAGGCCCTTAATCATCTTCGTAGCCCTTCTCTGGACTCTCTCCAGGAGATCCCTGTCCTTTTTATAACAGGGAGCCCAGAACTGGACACAATACTCCAGGTGGGGCCTGACCAGGGCAGAGTAGAGGGGGAGGATCACCTCCTTTGACCTGCTGGCTACACTCCTCCTGATGCACCCCAGGATCCCATTGGCTCTCTTAGCCACTGAGGCACACTGCTGGCTCATGGCCAACCTGTCATCCACCAGGACCCCCAGGTCCTTCTCCACTGAGCTCTTCTCCAGCAGGTCATGCCCCAGCCTGTACTGATAAAAACGGTTGTTAAGTTTTTTGAAGTTCAGAGAATGTTTACCTTTTTCTGCTAAAGCCCCAAGGTTTTCTGTCTAATGAAAGAAGGGTGTTGTCGTGTGATAGAAGAAGGTAGGATGACGTCTGAAGTGGCATTAGTGGAAAATATCATTGTGCTGGAACCAATTCTAAAATAAACTGTGTTCAGCACTTGCAAAATGGCATCAAACAGAATTAGAAGTTTTGGGCAAAGTTATCAGGTGATGTAAACTGGCACAACGCCATTGAAGTCTATGGAGAGGCGCCAGCTTACAGCAGTGGAGAATTTGGCCCTTTGAAAAATTAGCTACAACTCTTATCTAAGATTTTCCATTCTTCATCTCTTGTGTGAAGGGAAAAAACCCACCCTTTTATATTTTAGAGTAAATTTGTTGGAAAATGCAGCAGGACTTTGCAAGCAGTCATATCTATAGTTATAAACCATAGGTGGTAGAGTTGGAGCTGGTGGAGCTGGTGATTGTGTCTAATGTACAATGTAGGTGGTCCCCCTGTGCATGTATCCACTGCCTGGATGATGCCCAGGACAGAGTTACGCTGGGAACAGCAGCAATGTACAGACTGTCTCAGCCATAATTTCCTGGCTGAGTTGACTGTGTTTTCATGCTGCCTTGTCCAGAAGCTTTGTCATTATCTGCTGCTTTCTGAGATAATAGCCAGTGTGGAAAATCCAGCCTGCAATCTCACTGAAACAGAGGTGGATAATTTTCTCCATGGGCAATCTGCAGATATGACTACTTGAGTTTAGAAGGGATTGGCCATTTCCCTAGTGACAGGTTTGCATCTGGATGAACATCTCAGTTTCTCTATGTTGTTCAATTTTGTATACAAAAGTGTAGGGCTTTTCCTCTCTTGAGTAGAGTCTCTGGAAAGGCTATTTGTGGCTGCTCACAATTCAGATGAGTTCTCTGGCAGGGAGTCACCAAGGCTATGGATGGTGGAGATTGTTCAGTTTCTTTTGAAAATTAATTGGGTTGTCCTTTAATTGAAAAGTGGGATGGTTAATCTGCTGCTCACAAAAGACCTTCACAGTACTGCTCTTTGGCAGCTGTCATCCTGTCTGGAAAATTACTTCTTGGGTGGTGGTGGAGTGGTGGCTTTAGCATTGTCCATCCTTCTGTACTTCCAGGTTGTCCATCCTTCTATACTAGCCAGGTCTGAGGCATAGTTGCAACCTGGAGGAGATGGGTTTTGCCTCAGTGGCTGAGAATATCCATGTTTATTTCTTCTATGGTGCCCTTGACATTTGCCAGTGGAAGCCATGAAACTCTGGTGACCTCCAGGGGACCCTGACAGCAGCTAATGGTGTGCACTGACCTGGGTCTGACCCCTAGTTGCTGCAGGGCAGAAGGTCAGTCATCAATCTCAAGATCTCATTTGTGTGGGCTCTGGCAGATCAACTCCTGGCTGCTCCTGAGTACGCGTGGGTCTGCGAGAGGGAGGCACTGAGGCAGCCTGGGCTATGCAGTCATCCCTGCACATATGACTCACATGTCTTCAGCTATTTTTCACATTCAGTCCAGAAAACACCATTTTGGTGTTTCCCCAGTGCTTTGCTGAGGTAGGAGTTTGGATGAGGAAGAGGTGAGTCAAGCTCAAGCTGGGAGATTTAGAGGTGGTGCCAGATGTTTGGGAAACTTGGCCAAGAGGCACATGAGATTAACAGCTGTCCTTCTGACAGTAGTTTTCTCCCTTTGAAAGAAAAAAATCAGAGTATTATCAGCCTTCTTTTTTGTTCCTGAACTGCAAAGTCACCGAAGTGTGCTTCATAGCATCTTTGTTCAGCATGTTGTTTGGACCTCAACCTTCCTAACTTTTCTTACCCTCAGCTGAGCCTATTGTCTAGCTGTGTAAAAGGAGCAGTACTTGAACAGTGCTTGGAAACTTTATCTGGGGAGAAACACATCAGTTGATGGGCTTTGAGCATCACTGTTCAGAAGTATGTTCATGGAGCAGTTTTCCAGGAGAAAATTAAGACCTTATTATGATTTGTAATGTTTTCAGTGGGGTGTCAAGGATTCAAATCTGGTCTGAATCTGGAAGACAGTTCTTCCAGGAGCTAAGGAAAGCCAGGAGCCATGGGGACTGTTTGGACTCTGGCTCTGTGGTGGAGAGGAGGACAGAAAAATATGGCTGCTGGGTGGGGTGATCAAGGGAGGAAAAAAAAAAGAAGAGAGATGATCAAAGAAAATTAATAATGACAAAAATAAAGCTTGGCCAGTGTGTTTGGCAACATGTAAGTGCCTTGTGCTCATTAACATGCTATCATCTTGACAGCACAGCAAGGAGAGGAAGTACTGCCTAGGGATGGGGAGATGGAGCTATGAAGATGCACAGCAAAGCCTGGGACAGAGCAGAGGGATGAGTCCCTGTTCTCTGATTAGCAATGCAACCATTACTCTGTTGGGAGTCTGCTCGTAGCCATGCCAGGTCTGTAGGGAAGGCACCCATCCAGCTGAGCTTGGTTTGTCCCCTTTACCCTGGGATTTGTTCTATGGCTCTTGCCTATCCTTTGTCTTGGGAGAAAATCCTTCCCAGCAGCAGTGTTTGAACTTTAAAATGCAATGGGCTGTCACTGGTTTAGAGCTGTAGTCACTCCGATTTGCAGCCTCAGAGACTGACTTTGTCACTCTTGTGCCCTCTGAAAATGAAGAATGGCTGCTGGACTTGGTAGCCACATGGCAGACCGATGCATGCTTGGTCCCCTGCTGCCAGGGCTGGCAGATGCTGCAAGTGCTGTGGCGTTGGCATCCTCCTCCTCATTGTTGTTTTGTGCTGATCTCATCCTGGCTCCCAGGGACCATCCCATGAGCGCTGCTGGCTGGCTGTCCCACTTGTCCTTATGAAGATGTTACTCTGACATCTGAGGGGTGGAGGGACAGTGATGGGCAGAAGTTGGTGTCTTAAAGAGGCACTTCTGCCTTGCCTTCAAGTTGACAAGATTCTCATCAGGATTCTAAATCGCACATTATTTATTTACTTCTCTTTATAACAGGTATGTGAAGTCTTCTAGGAGAAGTTTTGGGATGATTTGATGAAAAAAAAAACACGTTCTCTTGCCAAGTCTGCCCACAGTTGAAGGAGTTGTCACACCAAAGTCTTACAACCTGTTTGTACCCTAGGTTCCTAGCCTCAATGTGGAGATTCTTTGCTTCATCCTGTTTCCCTTTCTTGAGTCTTTAGATGATAATTTTTTACACTAATGACTGTCCCTGATTGTACAATACCCTGTACATGGGCCTAAAATAACAGATCAGTACTTTATTCTTAGTCCTACCGTGTGTTTTCTGCGTGATGCTAGGACAATCAGTGACCCTCTTCCATTTTCCTTTCTGCAAAGCAGTGATAATGCCTACTTCCAAAGCACATCCCTTGCCTGGAAGGTGCCACCTACGCGCTGAGCCCTGTTATCCCCTCTGCTAAATGTGCCTGTGATCATCATTAAACAGAGACAGGACAGGCTGTTTTGTAATGGCAGTTGTCCCCTGTGAATACAGGGGCCTGTAATGGATCTGGTCTGGGGTGGAGGGGTGGCGGGGGGGATGTACCAGGCCTGGAATGCGCTGCCCTGATGAGTGGTAGCATTTCTCTTTTAGACAATTGGACAACACTGTCTTCTGTGAGGTTTGCATTAAGATAAGATGGGCTTTGTTCAGATCTCTGCCTTTTTTTCCCCCTTCCCTTCCCCCCAGCATTGTTCAGACTGGACAAATGGCTCTTTGTAGACGTGTTAGTGGAAGCTTGCTTCTGTGAAAGACAGGAATAGCTTTTTAACTGTCAACAGGAGCCAGTGTTCGTGTGTGAATGAAAATACAGCATAACTGTTGTGAAGCAATCAATTAACTGATCGATTAGATTACATATTATAATATATATTATATATGCTGTAACTTAGATTAACTCTAAATTGCATTGATGTCTACTAAGTACAGGTGTGATGGCCGGGTTCAATATGAGTGGAGATCTCCAGAAGCCTGCTACCAACATCCCCCTGGGGTCCCTGGCTGCTATTGGCACCTCGTAAGTCACGGGCTGGTGAAAATTTACTCTTTGGAAACTGCCCCGGATGTGACCGCTCCATTTCAGATTCCCATCAGCCTTTTATTACTTAGCCATCTGGAAAATTAGATTCTGGCTCTCATTCAAATTATCATCCATTACCACCACCTACTCTGGGGGGTGGGGTGGGGGGTTAGAGAAGAGGTTCATTAATGTGGATGTAATCAGGTCTTCCTGTGACAGGTGGGGTGTCTGTTGCTGTAGCCTGGCTGTCCCCGAGTGGGTTGCAAAGATCTCAAAAGCCTGGGGAAGCGTGACTTTGTCATCCTGTCACTTGCTGAAGTTGATTTTTTGTTATTGGGAAAATGGAGCGAAGACAGATGAGATGACCAACCCGGCTGCAAGGCCAGGGGAACACAGGAACCCTGCATCTCCAAGCAGTGCTATGCCTTGGGAAATGCTGCTTTCCAGGAGTAAAGTGCTGTTGCATATTAAAAAAACCCCACAAACACACCTCTGTAGGTTTTCCTGCCTGCTTTCATTGCCACCTAAATTGCTTTTGAAATTATTACGTTTAATTGCATACCAAGGTTCAAACAGAAGGGAAGGATCTTCAGAATTTAGGGGGATTCCTGCTGAAATTCGTGCTTGTACGAAGGAATTCCACAGGGCACAGAAGCATCACAGGTGGATGGACCATGGTCACTCCCATCTCTGCTCTCTGGGCTTTGCAGACAGACTAACTTATCCCTCCACCTGAGTGGAGGCCCTATTAAAATGTCTGTCCCCAGGACTGGGGTACCCCCCGCCCCATGCACACATGAAGAGCGCAGTGAGCTTCCCCTCGGGGATACCATACAGTTGCACTGCAGCTATTCCTGGTGCACTGTAGAGAGTGAGTAACGTTGACCCAGGTTAAATTGAGCCCTGAGGTTAAATCATGCAGGAACAGCCCATGCAGAATGATTGAAGACCCAACTCGGGGTTATCTGACCTTCTCCTGCCTCTGCTAATGGGCAGAATTCTCAATGTTCTTCCCTTGCTGGAAAAGAAGCCCCAGTTTATTTTTATTGTTTGCAGGTGGTTTCTGTACATGGTCTTTGTCTTTTTGTTGGGAGCCATTTGTACCCGTCAGGCACTCCGCTATGACTTCATGATTGCAGAGAAGGTAACTTGTGCGAATAACCCAGCGTGGTTTTCGGGTTGCTGCCTGCTTTACTGAATGCTTGAACTTCTCCAAGAGCCTAAGGAATTTGGGTACCCATCCCTCACTGACATTCAGGGGGATTTTCCCACTGCAAATCGCAGTACACAATTGGTTTAATAGCTTTGCTTTCACCAGCATATCCAGTAATGCTGAATCTTGGCATAATCACCCAGCAATAGCTTTAAGAGCTAAAATATGCTAATGTGGCCTAATGATAAATGCTGTATTTTATTCAGTGTATCCTTTCTCAGTGGTGAGAGCTTAGACCAAATTGAAATCTCTAAAGAACCCCGCTGCTTATCTTTACTAAGTCAAGAGGAGCTTAGGTTTCCATATCTAGCGGGCTGTAATTGCGAGGGGGAGCGGTAGGACTGTGAAACTCCAGGCATTCCACATGGGAGTATATACATCAGGCAGAGGATGGCATCGCTGCTGCCCTTTAAGAAGAGAGCAAAAGATTTTGGTCTTACCTTAAAAGGGCTATGGGACATTAATTTTCGATGGATCAGCATTTTTCCCAAATCATGGATTCATGGTAGTTGACTCTATTTTTTGGGGATTAATTCAAAATTGTGTTGTTTGCCATTTATTTGGTTTGTAACACTTTTTTAAAATCTAAAATGCCATTTTGAAACTCTGGCTTCTTGTTCTGGCTAAGTAACTAGTTCTAGACTCCCTCCAGCCCTCCCCCCAAAACCTTCTGAATTATTGTTGGAACTCCTGCCACTTCCTGCTAAGGTAAAAAATCATTTGTTGCAGGGCAAAAAAGAAGGAGCCCGTCTTCTTGAAGGCAACATCTTTGTGTGTCAGCCTGACAGACATAGTGGGCGAAACGTACAGTAACTAAATTTCTCCTTTAAAGGAATCAGCTGAAGAGAAAAGTATTATTGAAAAAAAATCTGAATTTTAAGCTCAAAACCCTCTGGGGGAAAATGAAAAATCTCCCAGTAAAGAATAACAAGGTAATTAATAGTGTTAAATAGAAAAAAACCAACCAAACAAATAAAGCACACACACACCCCCCCCAGACCCTCCCTCCCAAAATCCATTTTCTTTTCCCTGGTATGGTACAAAATAATGGGGCAATCCCAATATTCACGTTGCTTCTTTGAGTTATTACAAGCTGCCTTAGATTTTAATGACTTTGTTTGGAGAGGGAGAGGCAGGGAGGAGGGATCATTACACATCCAACATACAAAGTCTCCCTTTCTGTCACTCACAGGTGAGCGAGTGCTTGGCTGCTTTTATCCCTTACAATACTTGTTTGGCTTTTTTAACATAAAAATGAGGTTCAGTGATTTCACTTCTAATGAGCCCAAAGTGCCAATTTCTCACAAAGTATTCACGCTCTCTGTGCTCAAAGCCACCAGCAAACCCTTTCATCAACCTCAGTGAAAAGAACTCTTCCCCTCTAACCCTGATTTGAATGTCAAGTAGTACATTTAAATGCAAGCATTTTTGGCAGCTAAAAATAATATACAACGTCTGGCCCAGATGATTGTTTCTCCCAAGTATTTCTCAGAGCAAGACAGGGTTAGAGGAGAGGGGAAGGGAAGATTCCCCATCGATGTCTGTCAGTTGGTCTAATGAAAGCTGATAGCTGCTCATTGTTTCTTCTGTCCCACAAGATAAAAATCATGAGGCCAAGCGGATTTTCATGGGGAAAAGAAACGTTGTGGTAGGAGGCTTGTATGGTTCTTGACCATGGCATCGATTTTACATGCCTTCCCCAAGCAGCAAGCATTTTATGGCTTTTTACCCAGCCTCCTCTTTGCTGTGTGTGTGGGTTTCACAGATGAAGAAAAGGCAGGTGTAGCTTGAATCATCTCTAGACACGTAAATTTTTGTAATTCCTTCTAATAAAGCATATACCATCTGATTTCAACAAGGGCAGAAGCTGGGAGGGCCCATGTTCATTTAGACATTGTCTTCTGTGAGAGGAGGGGTGAGAGGGAGGGACACATGGCTTGGGGGTGGACCTGCATTCAGTGCTGTCCTCTGCCATGGTTGTCTTTGGGCACCTCCAGCAGCTCTCTTCAGCGGAGTGTGGGCAGGATGACCAAAATTTGAGGTTTTTCTCCCTGCCTGGCCTCTGTGTTGGTGTTACCCCCCACGATTTCCCTTTCTCTGAGGCTTGCTGCTGGCTGTCAGACTTGTGTAGCCTTGCAGGACTGAAGGAAGCCTCAGATGACCTTCGTCTCCTTGGCTTTGCCCATATCCTCACACCACAGTACCAGGAGCACTCCCAATTCCAAGCTTCCTCGCTCAGTGTTCATACTGGGGGGGTCTGTGTGTTTGGGTGGGGTTTTTTTTTTAGAGATGCTGCCAGTGCTTGCAGCACTTGACAGTGGGGACCTGTGCAGGGAGATCCCAGTCCTCCCTTCCATGGGACAGACCACGAGCTGCTCTCCTTTCCCTCCACGCAGGCAGGAGATGCTCCCCGTTTAAAGGAGTGCCCACTAGAAACCAGTAACAAACCCATCCTTGTTTGTACTGTGGCTTTAAAGATTATTTTTTTAAAGTTTCATGTTGGCCAAAGGAAATTCTTTTCTCATTGAAGACAGGAAAATAAGGTCATTGTATTATATCCCTCGGAGCGTGTTTTTTGAGATGCCATTTAAGTGGCAATTTTGATTTGGCTTTAGAGTGGATTTTCTTTCAGGATTAGGTTTTCCCCTCTGGGACACAGGGGTTTGTCTTCCTGTTTGGGATGGTTAGAAGCCTGGGCAGCTTTCCCTGTATGATGTGCTCTGTATATAAGTGATCTCTCCTGAAATAAACTCACTTCCAGTTACTTAAGGGGAATCTAATAGCTACAGCTTTGCCACAATTGCTCTGAGTGACAAAGGATTTCTTGGATATGAGCTTGTCAGATGGTTCTGTCAGTACAGGATGTTCAGCATTAAATTACTTTTATGGGATAATTTTCCTGTATTAATTGCTTGCACTTTATACCACAGACCAGTTAAAAGCTACTTTCCCAGGGCTCACTCTGTTCCTTTTAGCAACATTACAAAATATATGTGATCTCTTAAAATACATGTGTGTGAGAATGCTTGTGGGTCTTTAAAGAGCAATATAATCAACTTTGCATTCTCTCTTCTTCCTCCAGGTATCCTTGGTGGGTTTCTTGTTTTTGCTGGGGCTGTACATCTCATCCCTGGCATCCTGCATGGGAGGGCTGTATGGAGCACCCAGGATCCTGCAGTGCATTGCCCAGGAGAACGTGATCCCCACGCTTGCCTTCCTGGGACGTGGGGTTAGTCAATCCTGTCTCTGAGATTGCTCTCAAAGCTTCACCTGAAGGAAAACTGGGGATGTAAGAAGTCAGGATTTCTCTGTGTCTGTAGGGTGACTTGGGGGATATATGAAAATTGAGGAGGGGAAGGCTTGGGATCTGGTACCTCAGAGTAGGCAGAAAACCCAGGAAATGGTTTATTAAAAAAATAACCCCAAGATCCTGTCTGCTCTAGTCCTTTCCCTGCCTGTCCCCCAGGCTGCAGCACCTCAAGCCTGAGTACGTGACTAGTCGTGGTGCAGTGGATTCAGTCTGCGTGCACCAGAGGAGAGGATGCTTCTGTGTAAGATAAGGTGCCTTTTTGGATACTATAAAATAAAAACAAAGAATAGATTTGAAAGGTTAAGTTAGAGGCCTGATAAGCTTTAGATATGCTTTGAAACAAAGCCTGGCTTTGAATATGACAAGAGGCTTTTTCCTTGTCCTGTAAGTAATCCCTGTTCACATGAGCTGTTCCCCCGAGATCAGTCAAAGTACCAGTCACTAAAGACTCTGTAGTCTTGGGCTATACATTCAGAGCAACCTATTTTTCAGGTCTTTTTCCTCTAAACAGGGAGAAAATAATTCCCTCACTCTCAATAACCTGCAGCCCCTAACTGTCTGTACCCAGGGCTGGAAAAATCCAATGATAACTCTGCTCCTTCAGAGCTGCTTGTAAACACAGAAAAGTATTTTACAATATTGGTATTTATGAACGTTTTAAAACATTTAATTGTTTTATTGGTATAATGATTTTCTATACTTTGCTTTATTATTCTCAAAGTAATTTTCTAAAATTAAAATCGTGATGATAGCAATAATAATAATAATTAATAGTACTAATTATAGGTGAAGCAGGAATGATAATGACAGCAAAATCTTCCAGCTCCTGAAGGCAGTTGTCAGGTGATCCCTGCACAGGAACAGGCTGTTCTCTACTTGGCAACCCGTTGCAAATTCTCAGTGATTTAGCAAATTTGACTGCAAAGCTGATTCCTTCTCTTCTCTGATAGTTTTCTCTCTTCCTGTCAAATTTTCTCCTCTGAACTCTGTCCAGGCAGAGCACTATGTGAAGGGTCCAAAGAGGTGAGAAATCAAAAGTGGATCACTTCCCCCTATCCTTCTTTCTGCTACCTTGATAGATTTGGCTTATGGGGAGTTAACAAATTTAGTTTGCTCTTACAATCAGTTCTACGTCAGTTCTTCTTTTCCATGGTTGAAAAAAGTGTTGTAGTCACCACAGCCCCAGCTGAGGGGAAGGACATGATTGCTTTCTGTAGAGTTAAACCCCAGCCAAAGGCATCCTGAGATGGTACCATCTGTTCCCCATCTCAGTATGTCTTTCTGATACTGAAGATGCTTTGAGAACAATGTTCCTTTATCCCTGAGATGCCTTTCTATATCACTATTAAATGTGTAAGATCCAGAACTGGTCCTCTTTTCTAATAACAAAATAGAAATAGTTTCCATTTGAGTTGTATATTAAAGAAGCACATGCAGTAAGTGAAAACCCAAGATACCTTGTAAGATAGCTTTCCTGTGAGGTCTTTACACAGCCTGCACAGGCTTCTCGGGTACTGTGAGACAGTGCTGGGATAAGGAAGGGCATGTCAGACCCGGGGTGAAAGTTCATCAGCTGATGGCTAAAGTCTTTCCACCCCCTCATGCTCTTTGCTTTGTCTCTCTTTCTCCTCCTTCACTCCATCCCAAAGGAGAAGAGCAGGAGGTGTTTCTCCTGGCTGCCTGCCTTCCCAATGCATACCCAGTGTGGCTGGGGCTGCCTCCCACCCTCCAGCATCCTTGCCTGCCTACCTCTCTGCTGCTGGGCAGACCTGGCTTGGCTGGAAGAAAGGAGGCAAACCCCAAGCGCAGAGGCTCAGCAGAGAGTGGGTTTAGCTCAGCCTCATGTCAGGGCAGGGCCAGAAGCTGCTGATGTGGAGGTGGCACTGCTCCATGCAGGCAGAGCTTTTTCAACTCTGACAGTCAAAGCCTTTCCAACAACAGTGTGCAGGAGCCTTTCTGGTAGGCAGCAATGTGGAGTCCTGTAGAGAAATTAGAGATGCACAGTTAACTCTAATTAACACATTTTATTGCTGGACTTCCCATAAGCCCCACAAATCTCCCTGAAGATTTAATGACATGGTTTTATCATGGAGATACAGAGTGAGAGTGGAGGAATTTTCCAAAGACAAAGCTCCAGTAAGGCTCAGAGGTGAGGTGGGAGCCCAGCAGCTTTTGGCTTCCAGCCTGTCTTTTAATTTATTAAGCCAGTCAGTCTCTGCTTGCACATGCATGCATGCATTTCATGACTGAGGAGGTGCTTCTGACCACCCAGGTAACCACCCATGACAGCTGAGCAAGCGTGGAATCCTCATGGTGAGGCTCATGGCTATTAATTTCAATGTAAGTTTGTTTTACTTATCACCTAGAAAGGACCCAACAAGACTCCAGTGGCTGCGATTTGCTTAACAAGTTTCATCACCATGGCTTTTGTCTTCATTGGGCAAGTGAATGTTCTTGCTCCCATCGTCACCATCACCTTCATGTTGACATATATTGCTGTGGACTATTCCTATTTCTCAATCTCCTTAAGCTACAACATTCAGCATAGGCCTGTCAAGATCCAGATGGAAAACACTAGACCTGCTCATTCTTCCCAGCCTTTAATTGTCAACAAGCCCTCCAGCCGTGCAGCAGATGGAGTAATTCAAAGCAGGTCAAATGGCACTTTGCTGGAATTCACAAAAGACATGGACCAGCTCTTTAAACCATTTCGTAGTGAGCCAGGTACTTGCAAAAAAGGAGGAGGTGAGAATTCAACCCAAAACGCCAAACAGAAGAAGGCAAAGAAGCCAGCCAAGCAGACATTACAAGACAGCTTTCTCCTGGATCTCCATCATGATGCTCCCCTGTCTCAGTACGGTTGGGAGGAGACCACAGAGCCCTGCAGCAAGAGCCGGCAGGACCTAGCTGAGGAGGAACCCTGCTCATCACCTGCTGTGGAGGCCCAGCGGACTCCCAGGCTGCTGGAGCAGGGGGAAGAGCTCTTCTGCGAGGTGCTGGCACTCCCCAGCCAGAGGGGAGAAGGTAAGGGCTGTAGGAGATGGACATCTCCATGCTGACAGGAGTGGTTTATAGCCTTGGCCTTCCAGGTGCTTTCCTGAAGGCAGGCGTGGAACTAGCTTTGTACAGGGCTGTCATTCCCTGATTCACAGCAATAGTATCATTTATTCCAGGTGAGGGTAGAGTTCATCACTGTGCATCACAGGAGAAGTTCCAGGGCAATTTCCTATGGAAGATTAATCACAGGAAAGCAGGCAGGACTATATTTACTGTAGGGTTGTTTACTGTATGCTCACTACTCTACACATGCACACGTAACCCTGTACATTAAAAAGGTTTGAAGTGTAACTGCATCCTGGTGCAGAGTAGGAGGGATGGAGTTGTGCAAGTCTGAGACTCAGGCTACCAAATGCAGTGGTCCTCATGCCTCTGGTGGAGCCTGTAAGTCAGCGTCCACAGCGAAGGGGCTGAAGCTGTTTTGTTAATCATGTGTTTGATACCCCGTGTTTGCCTGGAGCTTGTCATCTCAGTGCTGTAGTGTTTAATCAGCATTGGTCATTTAAGCTTTACAAACCCCTTTGAGGGAGAAAAATGTAAGTTATCTTTTCTCACAAACAGGGAAACCGGGGCAGGGGTAGGCAGATGTGGACTTCAGATGGGCTCAGTACCAGGGTTGGCAAGTTTTATTTTATTTTTTTCACTTCTTTTCTGTTTTTATTTTAGATGTTTTGATTTAACTCAGCCATACCCAGCTGTGATCTAGAATTTCTGCTTTGGGTTTCTGGAATCTGGTAAAGTAGGAGGGAAAAAACCCTGCATTATGGCTCCTTTCTAATGTCTTTTTTTATTATTTTACTTTTTCCCCTGTAGAATCATCCATAAAACAGCAACATCCAGAGCTGGGAATTCAGCAAATACCAAAATCGTTCTACTCCAAATTCTGCAATCACTGGGTTTCCTTTGTTGGTGTAAGTAATTTTCTTTTATTTCCATCCCTGGTTTGTGACTGTAGAAAACCAAAGGGAAATGGCTTTTCTTTCTAGCCTTGTGAGTCACCTGAATGAAGTACTCAAGGTACCACGCATCCAGCAGTTCACATTCAGAGAAAGCCAGATGGCATGTTAATTAAAACAACAGGAAAAAAAACCCCAAACAACAAATAAACCCAACAAAAAACCAAACAACCCAACCTAAAAAGATGCCAAACTTTGAATTGTATCTTAGGACTTTAGGGATGCATTTCTGGCTGGGAAAAAAATCTGTGTCCCTCTTTTCACTGTGTGCCAGCCTGCTTTTTTTTGCCCTGGGATGGAGTGAGACATCAGTTTCTAAGCTGTGTTGCTTTTATTTGAGCCATTTTCTGCAAGCTCGGGGTGGGGTTTTCACAGCCTGGCTGTGAAATTCCATCTTTTGAGGGAGGAAAGTGGAGCATTGCTCCAGCACATTACTTTAAAGAATAAATAACTTTTAAGGAGCTTCTGTCTCAAGCCACGGAGGAGTTTTAGACATTTAAATTCATGTTGGGAAGATGGATTAATGGGCAGATGACAGGGGAAGGGTCAGATATGCATAATGAATGAACCATATGGCTTTGCTGCATGGAGGAGAATTTCATAGCCGTGCGTAAAATGTAACAAACCCACTTGAACAACACGCTGAACCCTTTTAGTTTAAACCTCAGATGGAGTTGGACACCTACCCTTCAAATTCACTGCTGCTGCTGCCAGCAGCCAGCTCCTGGTGAGGGGTCCCACTGGCCTGCAGCGCCAGGGCTGGGATGGATGTGGAGGCTCTTCTATAGCAGTGGCATCTTTAGGAGGTTGTGTGCTGATGCTGTCTCTGGGCTCGGTAACTAACGTGGCTCCTAAATGCGAGTCGTCGCAGAGCAGTCAGTGCTCTGCCTTCGGGGGGGAATTTGCTTATGAAGATGACTGACATGGTCATTAAACCAGATTTGGTTTCCTGTCAATAATCAGACTTGGGAGGAGGTTGCAGCAGAGCTGAGAAAGGATCATCAATGCAACATAAAATCACAGAAGCAAAAATCAGATGCGTTTGTTCATCCTGGCTCCATTCCCCTTTGCCCTTTCTCTTTGGGCTTCACCAGTTGTGTCAGTCTGGACCCATTTAGCATTTCCTTTGCATGCTGCCCCTTGCTGTTCCTCACCTCACGAGGATGATACCCCTGCCCTCCTCTGTACGCCCCTTGAGCCCAACCTACCTCTGGAGCTGGTGAGCCTCCAGATACTCCTCTTGGAGCCCAAGCAGAGACCTGAGGTCCACGTTGCATCCAAGACTCAGGGTAGCTCACTGAAAGCTACTTCTGTGCTGCTGAAGATGACACTGTAGCCAAGTGCTGTCCCTCCTTTTAACAGTAAGACTGAACGGGGCTCCCTCTAACACAGGAACCTCCTTACCAAGAAACCTCAGCCATGCCATACCCAAATCTTTTCAGCTGATGCTAGTTGGAAGTGCTCTGCATGTGGCCAAAATCCAAGTGCTGTGGGCAGGAGATGATGTGGTCCTGCTGTCCCACCGGCCTCAGCCACCAACACCCAAGAGCATCCATCCACCCACGTAGTTGCAGTTGGCATCATTCCTCCTCTGGGCAAGACCTAGGCTCTGCAGCAGGCCTTGTGCAAGGAGATCATCTGTTGTGTTCCCATCCCATGACATTAGGATGGAAAAACCAAAAGCAAACACTCATCAGGATAATTCCAAGTGGCTGCGTCCTGGGTCCTGACTGAAGAAAGGGTATTTATGGATGTTCCCATAACAGCTTAAAGCTCTAGCACTGCCTCAGTTGTTAATGAGTTTCTGTAGAGCTGCAATGTGTGCTCATCTTGCCAGGTTGAGGAACAAACTGCTGACCCGGTGTCAGGCTGTGTCTGAAGGTGAGCAAGTCCCCCCTGGGCACTGCCCTCCCAGCACTCCCACAGGGCCAGACCAGGAGGTCAGTGGAGCCGTTGGGCTTTGCAGGAAAAGGACTGTCAGATGTCATCACTGTATTGTCTTACAGACCCTGGGCTAACCCCAAATCTTGTCTTTCCAACAGGCGATCGTGTCCCTCATCATAATGTTTGTCATTCAGTGGATCTACACCCTTGTCAGCCTGGGTGCCGCCGTTATTCTGTACTTCTACATTGGCCAAGTGAGCCCAGGACTCCCCCTTGGTGGGTTTGCTTTACCCCCCACCCCCATATTATTAAATCTGCTTAAAAATTCATTAAGCTTTAATTTAATTAGGAACTGACACTCATGTGATTAATATGCATGTGACAGAGTGAGGGCTGGGGTTTGTTTCATTGCTAGTTTAAATACATTTTCTGTCTGATTCTTTAATTTCATCGTGGTTTCTATCTGTGACTAGCATTGGTCTGGCAGCTTGAACATTGTGCTCATTGCTTTATTGTACTTTAAATGACAACACCAGATACTAATGCTAAGAGTTAAGGGGGTGGCAGATTGTAAATACATCAGAGCAATGAGAAAAATGTGCCGTAAATATGTTTTAATAAACTTAATTAATCAATCTAAACCCTCCCTGAGAAAACTGTAAGTAAAATGGGAATTATGACAAGTATCTCATTAAATCTCAGCATTAATAATGCTGGTACAAGAGAGCCTTTTGATTCCAGAACTAAACAGGTTGAATATGTCGGGAACGTAATCTGGGAAAATACTCTTAGGCAGAGGGCACTGGAAAGGTCTGTGCATGTGAGCGGCTTAAAAGAAATTCAAAATTAAACACTGAAGCACATTCAGAAAGCAGCTCACAAGAGCCTACAGCTCCTTGGCATGGCTGCTGGAGGGGCTTGTGTTGGTCTGTGTCCCTGAAGGGAGGGTGGTAGGCAGGCAGTGTGCGTGTACTCACCTCCTTATGCACCTAATGTGGGTGCGTGAGTACCTGCACGTGTAGAAGTGAAAGTATTTCTCCAAGCAGAGAAAAGTCAAAAGAACTTGAGTCTGTTATGTCTTTTAGGCAGTGCACAGCTAGCTCCTCGGGATTGTTTGGATGAAAGGTTATTAGACAGTGGGTAGGTAAGGACTAGATGTCTGAAACCCAAGGGATGAGAAACAAACTAAATAGTCATTCGGTAACGATCACAGCATCGCTCACTAATGCTTCTCTTTCTACTCTAGCTGACTTCTTATTTGTCTGGATGACATATTAGAAAAGGGCTGAGATTGCAGCTAGTAATTGCTAATTTGTATCTTTTGAAATATACCTAAGTTTTAACAATTTTTTTTTTTACAGCCCCCATATATTAAAGAAAACATAGTATTTTCAGGATTTGGGGGTTTCTTTGCCTTTATACATTCAGTTGTCATATATCTGTTATCTTTTTTGAAAGTATTTACCAAAAAATAACTTTAAAAATAATTTTTCAGTCAGCGTGTAGAGGATTTTGGAAGGTGATCTGAGAAATAACAGGGTGATGGGACCTTTTTGCCTTGGTTTCTTTTGCACATGCATTCCCATGCCTGCAGAACGACAGTGCACAGCAAAGAAAAAGAAATGAACTCTCAGAGTTCAGCCTGATTTTTATTTGGCTGTGAGTGAAGATTATTTTGTGGTCACGTGGCATCCAATGATCTGTGAGTTCATTCTCCAAAGGACTGAATGACCTTTGTGCCTAGAAAGGTTTGGGAGATGTTGGCTTGAGAGTTGCTCTGGATTAAGGACTAGATGAAGACCTTGGGAGCAGAAGTGCTCTGGGATTTCAACACATCCCTTCTCTCTCTTCCTCCCCAACAGCCTGAGCCAAGTCCAGCAGGCGCTGCTGGGTCTCTCTTCTCCCTGTTCCTGCCCACAAAGTTCTCCTGCTGCTTTTGCTGCCAGCTCCAGCGCTCCCCTGCTCCTGCTGTGAGCCAGTGCAGGAAACTATCTCTACAGAGAAATCAGAAAAATATAAATAATGTTGAAGTAATCAACTAAGCCAGATCTCCATGGGGACAGACAAGAGGGAATGAACGGTGAGACCACAGCCACTCTGGCTGAGGTTGACTGAATGGCTCTGACCATTTCCCCATCCCTGTACTGGGAATGATCCTCACAGTGCAGGGAGGAAAAGGTACTGCAGTGGGTGTCTGTGCTTTGCTCACGGCTTTACTGGGGTTTAACAAGCTGTTGGTCTGGGAAGGGATAGCTCTTCTCCCTCTGAAATTTGGGTTCATTTCCTGACACTTGTTTAAAAGCTGCAGCAGGGGGAAGACTGCAGGAGCGTTCTCACCATCACAAAACCTTTCTGTACCAAAGGGAAATAAAACAAGCATATTAGTTTGAGATTTTATGCACAAAATCAATGTTGTAATGCTATTATGAGAGAATTAGCAGCTTACTGACTTCTTGTGCCTTTTCTCTGTAGGAGCAGCAGCTAATTTCAGTTTCTTTGGCTGGATTAAGTTGGTTCTGATCACCTTGTGCAGGTTGGTACCAGGCACTTAGCAGTGACGAGGCCGTGCTCATTGTTCCCATGACCTACTAATGTTCACAGAGAGGGGTGGCAGCGTGGACTTGCTTATTACCTTAAGCTGCCCCTTCTTGCATAAGTAAAGTTATTTTTAATTGCAAAAATAACTGTTTGCTCCTATCAGCCTGGCAGATGGCTGACCATGTTAAGTGGGTGAGCTGTTTTCCTCTGCCTTGTTTGTGGACATGTCAGCTGGTAACCATATCTCAATGCTTGAAGCTTTATCTTACCCAAAAAGATCTTTGGTCAACCTTGGTGGCTCAGGTTGAACTGGAAAATCTGGTAGCAAATAAGGAACCAGAGGCTCCATCTCTTCCACCCAACATCCATTGAAAGTAAATTACAATGGTAATGGTGGAACAGGCACATATGGCAGCTGTGCTTGGGTTTCAGAGAGGAAATCTGGAGGGAAGCCACAACAGCTACAGGGAAAATACAGTAAATAAGGTCTGCAGTGAAGGAACCATTTAGTATGGAGTTTACATGGGACCACAATAGTGTTGCCTTGGGGTTTTCTGTCCCAGAAGACCTTTAAGGGTTTTGTTGGTGGGTTATTAGCTGGTTTTGTTAATCTGTTTTGATCCTGTTAATTACTAATTCCATCACATTTGTGTTTCCCACCGAGGGCAGTGGCTATCTCTGCTGCTGTACAGGGCAGTGGGGCTTTGAGGTCCTCAACCTGTTGTGTTTTTGTTGTGGTGGGTGAACACTATAGTAAGGGGTGCACAGCATGAGCTGCCATGTGTTGTGCAAATTCAGTGGCTTCTTTAAAATAAATGCAACCCCAGGCATTTAAGCTCGCTGGCACTCACCCGTGCCTGTCTTGCCTCTGACCTCAGCCCCTGTAACATGGACACGGGCCTTTGGTGGCTTGGGAGAGAAGTGGGGGTGACGGGACCTCTCTTAGCTCCTCACAGCAGGTCTGCGGCATGGCCAAGAACAGCCCAGTTGCTTCTCCAACATCACATCCATCCCTCTCTCTACCAGACCAGGGGGTGTCTCCAAGTATTGGACTGTGGGTCCCTGAAGGACCCACCTGTCCTGTGCACCTCTTGCCATGGATAACTTTGTTCCCACAGCTACTGCTGTCTCTCATGGCAGCTGTGTAAAGCAACATGCTCACTTAGGCACTGGGGGATGAGAACCCAGGTTAGACAGACTGCCCCAGGGAGGAGGAGCGAGGGGTTGCAGAGGGTGTGCACTGTGGCTTCTGCATATCTCATTTGGAGCAGGGGGTTGTTCCCCACCCTTTTCACAGCGTCTGCTGGACTGGTGACATGAACCCAAGCCAAGGGTGAGGGGGTGAGGAGGGTAACAGGGCGCATGGGGCTGTAGTGAAGCACTGCCAGAATTAGTCATGGCACAGTGAGTCAGACCCCACTGCTTCAGATCCTGGACACTTCTCTGCCTGGTTCCACCTCAGTGTCTGGGCGGATTCGTGGCAGGTCATTTGGCCTTGATGCAGATACAACTGACAGAGCAGGATTTTCCTCCCGGTTGTCCCTGGGTGCTTCTCAGCCCATTTGTCAGAGCTTCCCCACTGCAGGCTGGTTGAGATGCAAGGCTTCACAGAGAGTTACCATGCCTGGAAAGGAGAAACTATCCTTCCCAAAGAGCCAGCCCTGCTTCTTGTAGGTAGAGGTGTGGTTGTGTCAAGGGGGGTTCTTCCACTGGTTACCAGACCGGCCCCATCCTTAATGCTTAAAGTGCCATCGATGAGCAAAGACTCTGCCAAGGAGGGCTGAGGGGAGCTGGCAAGTGCCCAAGGCAGAGCCTGATCCTACTTCTCTCTCCTCAAAGAATGCAGTCTCTGGGTCAGCCAGCCAGCTTGGGCGTCTAACCTGAATGCCAGAGCTCCTGGTATGCAGGCACAAAACATGCTATGCTGGGAGGTCATGCGGGTCGCTTTTTTCTTGCTGCAAGAAATTGCATTGAACTCACTTGCATTTTTCCTAAGCTTTGTTTCCTTGAAATCCAGGCAAGATATTTTATTGAACTAAATACAAGAGAGTTGGAAGCAACCAAGGATCCTTGACACCTCTTAGGCTCTTTGATGCTCAGTGAGGTCTGAGTGGGTGCTCTAAGTTCATGCTGGTTTGATTTGCAGATGTGCAGTAGCATTTTCTTAAAATCAGCTTCTGCAGTAAAGAGATTCTGGGAGTATCTCCTCCTTCATTTAAAGGAGGTACAAAAATGTTTGAAATGTGCTCTAAAACTTAGGAAACTCCAAGAAGGACATTTTTCAATAGAAATGGCTCAAGCTTCTCTTCTGCATGGTGTGGAAAACATTTGCCACGGCCAATATTCAAGGAGGAAAATGATTTGTTAAGGAAATGCCTATTTTCCAGTATTTGCTGGGGAAGGGAAGTATATTTTTGTGTGCCTTCTAGGGGAAAAAAAGTATTTTCAGATTAGCTTTATGCCTCCCAAGGGCACCGAGAAGGATTTAGCCTCTTCACAGAGGCAGTTTGCCTGGTTTTGTTTGCGCAGCCGCTAATGGATGGCAAACAAGGGGTGATGCAGGTACCTCTCCTTCTCTGTTTGCAGGAGAAGGCCGTCTCCCCAGGAGCAGATCGTGGTGACACCGTCCTTTGCAACAGTTGGCATGGAGACCACGCAGCTAACTGAGGAGAACGCAGACTTTGCCTCGCGGGACCGCTATCACCAGTCCTCGCTTATCAGCAGAGAGGAGTTCGTGAATCAATTCCAGTAAAGGACAAAAAAACCCCACCCCAACCCAAACCCCACCAAGCTGTCACTTCAGAAAGCGTTTAGAAATGCTAATGACTGCCACGGTGCCTTGTGAAATACTTGAATCTACAGGAAAAGGATGGGAATGGTTATTTTTATAGCGGAGGCTTGCTTGTTTATGCAGACTGCAACATTGCTGGGTTGCAAATCTGATCCAAAATGGGGTGAAAAATGCAAATGAAAGGGCCAGTCCAGGGAAGTGATGAGTTACTGAGGACAGTATAATCCTTTTAAGGAATTCAATTATAAGCGCTATTGAGCTCTAAAGACCATCGCCGCTATAAAAGCTTACAGCACCCCATTTCAAATGTTCTCTGGGTGACTGGAGATGCTTTGTGCCTGGGAGTGGTGACCTCGGCAGCAGGAGCCACGGATGGATGCGACCTTCCAGGTCAATTCACTTCTCCTCTCGGCATGGATTTGCCTGCTCATAATACAGTAATTTTCTACCTCAGCATTTCCATTTCCAAGGTCTTTAAAGAAAGTACTTCAAGGCATTAGACAATAGGCCATAATCAGTGGCGAGTGCAAGAAGATGATGAAATATATTCACAACTGGAATCGCACATTGGAATGCAGTAATGCAGTGCAATGACCTCCACTGTGAAACTAAAATGATGTCTTAGAAGCTGCCCGTTGTGATTTCCCACACCCCTTTCTGATGTGACATGTGGGATCTGACAACAAAGCTGGATCCAAATAGAGCATCTCCTGACGGATGGGACAGAGAGTTCAGAAGTGCCTTAACAAACTATATTTAACTTCACCTTTGGTAGTTTTTCCTTAAAGCCCATCCCATGGTGGAAAAATGGCTCCCTCCAGGAGCCATTTCTCTTGCAGCCATGATTTGGAATGCAGGAGGTTCAGCAAGTAATGCTGCAGGATTTCCCGTGCAGACCTTAGGGCTGTGGGCTGAGGTTGTGTATGGATGCCCCCATGACACCATCACTTCTGCTCCCCAGGGAAAAACATCTCCTCTGAGTGCTGTCCTGCTTGCAGGCAGTGGTCCTGGCAGAGACCCAGGGAGGTGAGAGGTAAGGCACTGGGTTGAGGGAAACCCCAGCAGCACAAAACTGTTCTGATGCTAAAAGGAGGGGGAAATCACTGCCTTTCACTTCCTTTCATCTCTGATCATTTCAGGCTGTAGATTATTTATTTCTCCTTCTGTGCAATAAAATCTTGAGACACCAGGAGCTCCTCTCTGTGCTTGCTGTGGGTGTGTAGGATGCCTTTGAGCACCATTGTGTTTGCCAGTGCTTGGCACACCGTGTTACCAGCTGTGGGAGGACTCGCTATCCCATGTTATGGTCTGACCGGCTGCAGCTTTGGCTCTTCCAGTTTTCTTACAGAGGGAAGTGAAGGAGTCTTTCTACCGAGGTGAAGAGAGCAATCCAGGCAGGCTGCAGAGAGTGAATTCACTTTTCAATGTCATGGGTCTTTTAGTGAGTGTTTTTAACCTTAATTATCCCGATGGAGCCAATGGTAGTTATGTTTGTCAAGCTCGGAGCCACCTCAAGGCTTTCCAGGGTTTGTAACTTTCATTGCCTTTTGCCTTTGGTTTTCAAAAAGTCTGTTGTGGTGATGTGACACCATGCTGCAGCTTCCTCTGGGTTGCCTGGGACCGACAGCTCTCGAGAGCCTTCGTGTGCTCATAGCATCCTTGACCTTGGCAACTACTGCTGTTGTGCAACTCCAGACACTCCTTGATGCTCATCCACCTGGTGCTCTGTTATCCCCTGTTACAATTTGATACACAACCACAGTGCTGTTGCTGTAAACTATTTATTTCCTAAAGTCCTGTCACATCAAAATATGGGGGGGGGGAGGTGCCTTCCCTCCAAGACACACTGTGCCCAGCCCCATGTTTCTATGTAGCTTGAAAAAAAGAAAACCCCAGAGCATGGCTTGAAGTGATTAATTGGTAGAAATTCCTGTGTTAACCTCTTTGTTAGCTCCTAAATGATGTAGTTCCCCTCTTAAAATGAGGCAGCAATCAGAAGATGCAGAGAGGGAGGAAGGGGGAAGGTTCTCTGGCTGTGTACCTTGCCCAGGATCTGCACTGGCTGAAAACAGGTGGCTTGGTGGGCAGTGTTTGCCTCTCCAACAATGCGGTCCCTGCTTGTCCCCAAACTGGGATGTCATGGGTCAGAAGGGGCTTCTCCCTTGGGCTAGCAGTGTGGGGAAGCCAGCCCACCGCTTCTGGTCTTTGGGCTCTATGTGCTACTGCTGGAGAAAGACCTCCACTTCCTCCACTGGCACCCGCGGCACAGCAAACACTTGCTGCCTGCACCACCCGGTAAGTACAGGCACTCGGGTCCTTTCCTCCCCTCGTGTCTGCAAGGGAAGAAAGCATCACAGCTTCCTTGCTGCCTTTACAAGTCATGAGTAGAGCAACTTCCCTGTTTAATGCTGGAAAAGGGACACACTGATCTTTCCTGGAGCGTCAGCCGTGGCACAGTTAGCAGTAAGAGCGAACTAGTGCTGATAACCCTTGGCTGAGCAACACTGGAGGCTCGATGGGTTCAGGCCTGTGGGTACACAGGGCTTTGCCATCATGGACACTGTTCCAGCAAGAAACAGCAAGCAGCTGCATTGTGAAAGATTAGAGTGTCGTGTCCAAAATGCCTGTAACTTCTGTAGCACTCTCAAAAAATGGGTGAAATCAGGGGTAGGAGTTTATCAGCTTCGCATTTAGCAGATGTGGGTGAGGATTGCCACTGTAAGTGGGAATGTGATTTTTTACCCCCAAGGAACCAGGCTCTTGCTCCAGATGCTGCAGCTTTCATGAAACTTCAGGTTCCCTGAAGGTGGGTTTGGGGCTCAGCTCTGGGCATCGTGTGTCCCCGTATAGCATCTCTGGCATTATGAAAAGGCTCCCTGACCTTCTAAGCCATGTAAGTTTAGTAGTATCTATGAGTATTTTCCTTTCAGTTGGAAATTTGATTTTTTTAAATTACTATTCTGTAAGAAATTAGAAGGTTTTTCAATGGGTGAGGGTGTGAAAACGTTTGATTTTGAGAGAGATGCGGGTGTAAAAGCTCTGCCTTTGTTTCTTTTTGAAGACTCCAGCTGTAAATTGGTGGATGTAGTTTTGAGGGCTTCCTTTGCTGAGCGAACAGGCGCAGAAGGCAGTGGGGGATAAATGTTTTATTACTTGCCTGGAAGTTTGTGCTGCATTTGTGATTCCACAGCACTAAGCAGGTCCGGTAATCAGAATCTTCTGCCTCAAAAATTGTGCAAGTAGTCATGGTTAAGAATGGGCAGGAGAAAAGGGAAGTCTTATTGCGATACTGGCTTTAAGAGACAGCTCTTCCATTGGAAAAAATTGTCATAATCCCCCTGGATCTGCCTATGTGTCCCATTAGGAGTGGGAAGAACCAAGCTTCTTAAATCCATAGCTTAGCTCAAATCCACTGTTTTGTTTTGGTTTTTTTTCCCTGCCTTCTTGGCTGTCTCCTGATCAGCTCTGAGTTTCCCTGGATGGTCTTTGCTCTGTATGGTGGCCAAAAGAAATCACAGATCTGCCATAGTCGCTTATTCATAGCAGATAAGTCATGAGCACAGTGATGAAGTTGCAAAGGATGGTAGCAAAATATGCAAAGATGCCTCTGTGTGGGACCTAATTTAGGCACGAGGGGCTCTCCATGAGCTGGTTTGCTCTCACCCATGCACCTCTGGTCCAGACAGGTGGAGTACCCTTGTCCTGGTTTCAGTCAGGATAGACAACCCTATATGTTATCATATGCCTACAAGGTTGGAAGAGGTTTGCTGGATCACAGGAGCCAGCCTAGGATGAGCATTTAGGTTAGTGGGAAACGGAGGTTATCTGAATTACTGCCCTTGCCTGGTGAATTTCAGGAAAGACAATTACTGCCATAGAAAAGAAAAAAATCTTCCAGGCAACCTGTAAATTTGGGAATTGAGATAGAAGAGGTATATAACAGACTTGTTTGTATTCCCTGACGGTGTGTGGCTGAGATCTGGCACAGCATCACTTAAACCCAAGACAAGGTGAGACCTCGGCAGCAAACAGCCTAAAAGCTGTGGATGAGAGGCTCTAGCAGCACAGCACAGACTAGAAATAAATAGCTTTACAGCCCGTATGGCACAAAGGAGGCTCCTGCCCTTCCTGCCTCCTGCTCCTCCTGGCTTGTTTCACATGGCTTTCATGCACCTATTCCTGGGATTTGCCCCCCTCGTGCGAGAGCGGATGGAAGCACGGGCACCTTCCCAGCGACACGGTGGTGAGGAAGCACACCTGTAACTTCACCGGGTCCAAATGTTGCTTGTAAACTTTGGCAGGGTCCTTCTTTCTGGATTTTTACAGGCGCTGCTGTGCAGTGTTTTGCTCAGCTCTGAAATGGATGGGTTTTTCTTGATGTGCTCCAAACCAGAGCTGGCTGAAAAGGGTCCTGAAAGAAATAAATCAGGAATTCAGAATTGCTTCTTCCCAGCTAGATTTAAATGGGTGATTTATTCTTGTATTTTTTTTTTCCAGAAAATACAGGATTTATTTCCAGTGACAGGACTCAAAATGCAATGTCATTTTAATTTGTTGTGCATTTTTCTGTGAGGAATGAGAAGAGACCACAAGACCAGTATCTATCCTGACCTCCAAACATCAAGTATCTGGAAGAAGCTGCTTCCAGCGGAGGTACACAGCAGGCAGTTCTTGTAAAAATAAATCAATAAAATACCACCCCTCCCAAAATTTCAAGAAAAATGGTCAGGTACTGAGTGCCTTTTGGATGATTGGAATCCATTAATGGATGGCTTACAGCATCCAGAGGAGATGGGGAAGGTAATTAATTACTCAGGAACTATCTGTCCACTTCGGAAACTCAGGACTTTTAATAACAAATTCCAGGAGCAGAAAATACTCACTTTGTACCTTAATTCATCATCAGCTTAAAACTTGTCTGAGGTTTATGAGTCTGATCCAAGTTTTGGACAGATCTGGGCTGAGTTTCAAGGGAGCTGCTGGTGTTTCATGACATTGGCTGGGGCTGTGAAAGGCTCCTATAGAACTGGAGAGAAGGGACTGGTCAATGTAATCCTGACAAAGTGCTACAGAGATGCCTCTTCAGTAGAGACTCCTGTGTTGTTTTGGTGATTTCAGACTGAAACAATGCAGAACTGGGCAAATTCAGTCACGTGTCTCCAGCCCCTCAGTCTGGAGAGTGGAAATCAAGGTGAAAAAAACCCCAACCCACTGTGCTGCTTCTCCCCCAAAACAAGGTGATGAGTAGGATTCAGTTAATCAGCAGGTGACATCAATCATGTTTTATATTGTTATGATTGAGGCTTCCAGTACAGATGCTTGGATTTTTTAAAATTTGTTTGTCTGTTTTTAACTCCTTTGTGTGTTGAATCATAGTCACAGAAGTCATTTGAGTTGGAGATGACCCCTAAGATCATCAAGCCCAACCATTAACCTGACACTCCCAAGCCCACTAATAACCATGTCCCTAAGTGCACCTGTCCGTCCTCATTAGGGCATTTCCAAGTATATTTCAGAGCGTTATCTTGAACATTATGGCCATTGAATGTATGTCCCCAAAGTTTTATCCATGCCTGGAGGGAAATCTGATGACCCAGACCAAAAATTCAGAGGGGAGTGTGTGGGTGACCCCCAGCCTCTCCTGCTGAGCCCATCCACCGTGCAGAAATGAACTTCTCATACCAAAGGGCTGCAAGGCTGCAGACCCAAGAGTGGCAGTTTGCCTGTTACTCGCACCAAAGGACATGTCACCAGCCATGTTCTGACTCCATCTTTGGTCAAACCCACCAGCAGTGACTACAGAGAAGAATGTGCTGGCTGCTTTCAGATGGAAGCATCAAATACATTTTGTACGTAATCTGGAGAGACATAAGAGGTGACAGGCTCTTTCAGGAGGATGCAGTGGCATTACTTTACACCAGGGCTTGCCTGGCCCACCTGACTCCTCAGGCACAATTTCATGCATTTAAATCTCCTATTAGATTTGTGCTTGGGAGGAGGGAGGGGGCAGCCCTATGCCTGGAGCTGCCCTGTAATGATTACTAGCAGGATGCAGCAGCAGAGAGTGTAGTCATGCCATGGGGATAAACAACTCCAGGACCATGTGAGGAAAAGCCAAGCGCTGGGATCCTCTGCCCAGCTCTCACGCCCCACACAGTCACCTTCATCCTGCTGCGCTGCATCCTCCTCTTGCTGCTGGCACTTCTTCCTCAGCCTTGGAGGAGGGTATCAAGGGTGGCACATGGGTGGCAGGGGTGGTACACCCCCATGCTACCCTCTGAAGCTCCAATGGATCAACAAATTGCCACTTAAAAAGAAAAAAGGAGGGGGTTTTCCCATGTTTTCCTGTGGCTGTTGGATCTGGAACTCAAAACTATCAGTCATAAATTGACTTTCTCGGTGCAGCGATATTCCTTATGAAGCAGTGAAGGTAGGAATAAAATAAAAAGGCAGAAAAACACAGTAGCTTTAAATTTACAGCCACCAGTGCTGGGCAAATTAGGTACTTGTGGGGGGGGGGTGAGGAGGGATTGCATTTGAGAAGTCTGAAACTGCCTGAATATCAGTGTTTCCCTTCCAGGTGCTTCTGAATATTCTGCTGCTCGTGACTGGAATGATGATGGAGAAAGGAGGGAGATTGTTTTCTGATGGTAAATACTGCTGTAAGCACATGGTTGACATGGCGGAGTTTTAGCCAGGCTGGCAGAGGCAGCAGGCTCACCACTGCTGTGTGTGGGAGGCTGCACGGGCACCCCCAGCCCCCCCACCCCGAGCTGGCCCAGACACACGTTTTCCCAGGATATGGCTGGTTCAAGGGCAGCACAGGCCCCTCTGGCTGGTGTTTCCTGGGGCTGGCAGTGCGTACAGTCCACGTGGTCGCTGCTGTCACGGTCACAAATGTCTTGTTGGGCTCAGAAATGCCACAGTACAGCAGCTCGGGCAGGTTGAATGGAAGGTTGGGAGAGGGTATTGGCTGCTCCCCCCTGCGAAGGGGTTAATGCAGGCACAGACTTGGTGGGTCATGCTACAGCCACACCACAGGGGCATGAGGAGCCATTCCATATGGATGCTGGTGGTTCTTTAAGCGAAGTTTCTTTTGCCTGTGCCGGCTTCTGCCATTGCTCCCTATGTGCCTGCTGAGTAAAGCAGTAGGAAGAATTTACTGAGACTTTATTGGAAAAGTGTTTGATACTGTGCTTCTCACTTGTTGGATTTATGGCCTAGGAGGGCGCAGTAAGAACAGGGAGCTGCTACATGGCTTAGGCATCTGGGAAGTCCCTTGGGAAGGTGGGGAAAGGGATGAGAGCTCTAAGCTCACTGTTAGGGTCCTCAGGCTTGAGAGCATCTATTTCCTGTCAGGGCTGGGTTTGGCTTTGGTTTGCCCCAAGCAGCCCTGATGGTGCATCGTTGGCCTTGGAGAGGTTTCTGTGCCCCGGCTGGCTCACCTGTAGTTGGATAGTGAAAGGATGTAGGAAAGCATCAGGTTTTCTTGTGGGCAAGTCTTTCATTCCAGGGACTAACAGGACTTTCTGAAGAATGATAATTACTACTGATATTACTTATTATCTTAGGAAATGGCAACGTGTAGCACTGCATTTCATGTATAAAGATATCCCCAAGTACTCAAACTGCTGCTGGTGGCATGTTACTTAGTTGTGTATCAGTGTCTCTACCTGAGTGATGAGAAAGATTTTGGTATTCCATAACAAATGTGTAGTGCATTGACACAGGCTGAAGGAACTTGAAGATGTCTGGTATGGATCATGCGCCTTGGTAGGAGCTGCCTGTCGGTTCTGGGTCACTCAGATGTCCCCCTGTACCAGGGCTGGGATGTTTACTTGCATTATTAAAGTGTCATCGTGATTTGTTTGGGCTCCATTTCCTAACATGTAGTACTTCCCAAACTGACACTGCCTTTACTTCTTCCTTAAGTTTAAGCAAATCTGAAGCAAGAAGATATCAGAAGCTGTAGGGAATAGAACAGAGAACGGTTTGCTAGCAGGATGCTCAAAGGGCCCCCTTTTCCAGCGGTTTTAGCTATGGTTGTGCAGACATTGAGGAGGAGATTTCCAAGTGTGCTCCATTGCAAAGGCGATGGTGGTGAGCTGGGCTGTGCGGGAAGGCGAGGAAGCACCCACACATGGAGACGAGAGCGTGGGAGCAGGGCCTGGTCCTCTGCCTCGGTAAAGCCAAGGTAGGTAATGCGCTGGTGTGGGCTCATCAGTGCCACCTTTTGGGTGGAAAGAGGCTTTTGGGAGGGTTTGTGTTTGTCAGCCACTGCCACCCTTGCTTCTGCTTTTGGTGCAGGGAGAAGCGGGGGGCTGTGGACTGGCTACGGGTTGTGTCGGAAGCTGTGGATACCAGGATGTGGTGTGTTGTCACTTGTCACCCCTCCACCCCCTCCACCTCCCCCCATTTAAAATGGTGGATTCTGCTTGGCTTGTGGAAATTATACCTGACTCTGAAATAGCTCCAGAGAAAAAGCAAAGGGCCCAGGAGGAGCTCAGAGGGGAGAGAGGCTGCCCAGGGTGGGCTTGTGTCCATGGGGAGGGCGAGCTCAGCAGGGATACTAAACCTGACGCATTAGGGTGCTGGCAGCCTCGGGAAAGCCTGACCTGCTGCTCCATGGCGTGCTGTCTAGCAGAACTAGGAGCATGAAGTTATGAAAGGGAATTTCAGAACAATAAAGGGAAATCCTTTGCCTCACGTACAGCCCAGCCTGGGAAATTCACCACCGCGAGAAGCTGCAGCCTCAAACGCTGCTTCTGGCATTTAAAAGGGAGCGGGTGAGCTTTGCAAACCAATAAAAGATTTGAAGTTATTGGGCAAGGACTTGGTCTAGATGGGAATGAAGTTTGGGGCTACCTAATGCTCAGCTGGAAAGAAACTTTCTGATCTTGCCCAGCGGCTCACGACCAGCCAGGTTTCCATTTGTTTCCGAAGCTGTATTGGTCGCAGCCAGAGACATGCCACTGGGCTCGATCGATCGATAGATCAATCGCTGGCTTTGTTTCCCCGCAGCTCCAAACTGAGCGCGGGAGCGTAACGGAGCTGACTTTACCCCGCAGCGGTGTGTGGGATGCTGGCAGGGCAAAGCAGGTTAGGGCAGGGCAGGGCGAGGCGGCGTGCTGATGCCCTTTACTGTGGCCGGGGTGTTTTGGCCTGCTCCCCCTGCCCTCCACCTACAGGGACCCTGGACGGCGCTGCCCTGGGTGGCACAACGCGGGTGCCGCGGGGCGATGCGCGGGGAGCGGCGGGGCGCTGCCGGGAAGGGGGTGAGGAGGATGTGGGGGTGGCTGTGCCGGGAGCGAACGGTGTGGGGAGAGGGGTAGCCGTGCTGGGGGAGGGGGGAACTGTGGGGAGGTAGAGGGGGTAGCTGTGCAGGGAGCGAACAGGGGGATAGCCGTGCCGGGGGAGGGGGTAGCTGTGCCGGGAGCGGGGCCGCTACGCGGGTCGCGGGACTTGCGCGCTGTCCGCGTGTTTGCGCGGCAGCGGTAGTGCTGCGGCAGCGGTGCAACGTCCTCTTCGGCTGGCGGCTGCGGGGGGCGGGCAAGGGGGGTTCCTGCTCGGCCGGCGCGGCTGGGAGCCGCATCAGGGAAAATAAAGTAAAAGTAGTAATAGTGGTAGTAATAATAATAATAACAACGATGATGATGATGATGTTGCTGCACACAGCCGGGCGGGGGAGCGGGCAGCCCGACGGCTGCGCGGGGCGGGAGGGGGCGGCCGCTCGGGGCCGGGCCGGGCCGGGGGGCCGAGCGGAGCCGTGCCGCGCCGAGCCGAGCCGCGGCTGGGTGATGTCAGGCTCGAGGAGGAGCCTCCGCCGCCTGCCCTTTTACTTTCGGGCGCTGGCACTTGGCCTCAGGCTGCTGCCGCTGCTGGCCCCCCCGCCTCCCCCCCCCCCCACTTCCCCACTATGGGCACCCCGCACTTTTAAGGCCGGGGCGGTCGTCCTCTGCGCCGCCCCTGGGTGGGGGGCACCGTGAATTAATTAAAAATCGCGATTTCCGTGGTTACTCATTGCCCCATTGCGGGCATGTGAACAACCACCCCCCCCAAACTCCCCCTTTCCCCCCCCCCCATCCACCCCCAGCGCCATGCCGGCAGCTTGCACCCTGCTGCTGCTGCTGCTGCTGGGGCTGGTCCCGCCGGCCGGGTCGCTGCCCCTTGTTTCCCCACGGCGTCTTCCTCCTCCTCCTCCTCCGTCCCGAAGCCGTCTCGGCCGCCCTTGCTCGTCTTCTCCCGCCGCGGGACACGCCGGCTGCCTGGGTGAGTTCCCCGCTCCGCCGCGGGCTTAGGGATGGGGAGATGGGGATGGGATATGGTGGCGGTGCGGCAGTGTACAGGGGACCCAAGTGATTTGGAACCCCCCGCACCCTCTGGCCCACCGTGACTGAGGGTTGCCGAGCATCCCAGCATCACCCTGAGCTGCATCCACTGCAATGTGCACCCCCACACCCCCAAAAAATTTCTCTGCCTTTGTAACCTTGCCCAGCCCATCGTGGCACAGGCAAGCACTTGGTACAGGTTTGGGATGGGAATTGTGAGTGAGAAACTGTAAAGGCATTGTATGTAGCTGCTTATGCTGATTTGAAGGTGAGTGGTGGAAACTTCACAGAGGAAATTGAGGAAGGGTCTGGTGGGTGCCAGGGCACAGCCAACATACTTCCACCCACCCAAATGCTTCCTCAGTGGGAAATCGGTGCTTGCCCTAGGTGGTCTTCAGAACCTGAGTCACCATTCTTCTCCAGGCATGCCCTCGTCTCACCTTGGGTGCTGACCCACATCCAGGTGTGGGGACAGATGTCATCATCTTTCTATAAATACCGTCTCCCTCTCTCTCTGTGTCGCCTACAGACTGTCGGGTTAGTCATGTATAAAGTCACGTTTTTCCTTGCATGCCACATCTACAGTGTCGCTATCAGGAACAATGACTAGTTTGGTGCTTTACGAATGACGCTGAATTCAGTTTCAACACAGGATAAGCCATATCTTTCCCAGAACACGTGGGATTAATTTCAAGTGTCACCCAGTAAACTGGTTCACTTGCTTGCTGAAGAAGACACATAGCTCTAAGGATGACTAATTCTCGATGAGTTTGGAAAGCACTGCAGGTGGTGGAAGGAAATCCAGTGTGTCAAATTAGTCCTGTGTAGGTTTTCAGTAGGGTTTAGGATTGATCGTCTGCCTGAGCTGGACCATCAAATTTCATCTTCCAGCTGCTGAGGTGGAGGGAGTAGCATGCTTTGGTACTTGGGGTTAAGTTCGCTTTCACAGAGCTATGCAATTTCAGGAAATGGGACAAAACTGCATTTATAACATTTTAGTTTTCTTCACAAACCCAAGGTGCACCTTGGTAAGATGTACCCACGCTAGACCACATGTATAGTTGGGGTTCTTGAGTGGAACATACCCTGTGGGGGATTAGAAAGCTCCTGACTATCAGAGTTTGTGTGAGAGCAGCCTGATGACTGGGGTACTGCCCTGAAATGAAGGAGATTTGGGTCTGTTCCCAGCCCAGCCACTTCTTTGTGCCACTCCAAGTGTCAGTTTGCCTTCCAAACCAGGAGGGAATAACTTTTCCTTACCTGCTACCGGCCTCGTGAAGATAAAACCTGCAACTTGCCAGCAAAGTGCTTGCCTATTATTTGATGAGCGCTGCGCAAATTCCTTGGCAGACAGAAAAAACTATTTAATTTCATCTCAACTTTCAATCTGGCATCTTTTCCTGTGACCTTGATGACTCCTGAGAGTCAGCGGAGGAATGTGTTTCCTTTGTTAGGAGCCTGAAAAGCTCAAACTATCTGTCCACATGCTGGAGAAGCTGTTCGTCTGGCTACCAGTGTCTGGCCACCCAGCTCAGCTTTGCTCTGTGCAGCCTGTGCTTGGCAGCTACAGGTGCTCATGAATCATGTCAGCCCCATCCAGAAGGGACTGGGGGACGCATCGTGAAGGAGTGATAAATAACCCGACAGTAGCTCGCTCCCTAGCAAACAGCATCATGAATTACACCGGGTCCTGACAGCCACGATTCACTCGCTGTTAGCTACAGCTCTATGCTTGTCAGTCAAGGGAATTGTTTGGTGCTCTGGCAGCGGGCTGAGGGGGCTTTTCTGAATCGCTCTCAGGTTGAGCTGTAGATGCCTGAGAAATCCCTGTTTGTCTCTCTGCTGCCTGTACCCCTCTGAGACGTTTTCCACCTTTGAAAACGCTTGCTTGGGGTGGGGAGGGGGGAGCATTTCTTGTGAACCCATCACCGCGGCGCTACGTTGAAATGAAGATTACATCTCCATTTGAAACGAGTCTGAGGTTAGGCAGCCAAAGCCCTTTCTCAGGGAGGGCTTAGCGAGCAGATGGTGTGGCAGCGGGTGTAGAAATGGGGCTTTTGAGTCTCTCACAAAGCATGGGCCAAGGGAGCAGGGCAGGCTCCAGGCTGCTCTGCGGAGCCTTTTGCTGCCTTCCCCAGCCTGCCTGTGCCTCGAACCACATCTGCCACCCCTCCCTGCCAACCCCACTGCTTGTGTGGTAAAGAAAGGAGGACAGATGGCTTTCGCTTGTTGTTTAAAGTACGGGCTGAATCAGGCGAGAGGAACGTAGGAAAAAAGGAGGTGAAGTAGGAAGGAAGCAAGCTGGTAACAGTAGAATTAAAGCATCGTCAAACCCCTCTGTGACTTTCCTCCTGGCAGGTGTTTTGCACAGGCACTGGGCGAGCTGAAGGGCACCGTCTGCCACCAGCCTGGGTCCGGCAGGGATTCGGTTACAAGCTCTCTCCTCCTTACTTCAGGATTCCCAACTGTAAAATGGGAATAATTTCAGTGACACCACGGGGACAGTGGCGGTGGCACTGAGCCCCTGACAAAGTCACTGGGGCTGGCATCTCCCCTGTTTCTACAAGGTCCCTTTTCTCTCTACTTATGACCCACACTAACCCTGCTGTGCTGCCCGGCGCAGCACGGAACTGCCCTGAAAAGCTGATCTGCTTTTCTGCCATCTGTGTTCTTCCTTCTGTCCTTTCTCCCTCTTTCCTGTGCCAGCTGCCACCTTTCTTTGCAGCTTCCCTGGTGGGAGCCCTGGAAGTAAGGTGTGAAAGCACCCGAGAAGGAATCGGCTTAGCTCATGGCAGAGATTGAGGCTGGCTGCTAGGAGAAACTTCCCAACCCTCTGAGGGGCACAACAGTCCGCATTTATTTATGGGGGGTTTTTAACTCTGTCTCTGAAAGTTTCTATGTGCAGAAGCAGCAAATTTAGGAGCGAGGGAAGAAGATTATGAGGATGCATACAAAAGTATGTTGTTGCCTCCAAACCTGCCTCCAGTTTCACAGGATATATTTTCTGGTTCCTGGGGTCAGAAGCCTGGCTCTCTGTGCAGAGGTGTGAGATGCTGCTCTTTTGCTTGGACAGGATTTCAGGTGACCACCAGTGATGCAGGAAGGATGCTTCCTCCCGCTGCAGGCCAGGGACAAGGAAGAATCACCTCCCGTGCCTCCACATTGCTATCAAAAGACCTGTAGGCTGCAGGGTATTCTTTTCTTGGGCATCTTTGCTCTTCCTCTCTGTGAGCTGTGAGTGAATTTGTTTGGTGTGCTGTGAAGGTGAAGGCCCTGGAGTTGGATGGATTTAGCTCTGCTCCTTTGGGGTACATAATTAAAAACAAAAAAGAAAAGAGAAGGGGAAAAAAAAAAGAGGGTTTTGGAAAAAGGGGGAGGTAGGAGATCAGTTTCCCTGCCTGTGCCCCATCCTGAGATCCTGAAGGGAATGAGGGTCATGCACTTGCCTGCCTAGGTTCAGTCTGTAAAAGCACTTTGTGTGATATTTAAGCAGTAAATGAATACAGCCTGAGAAATAATTGTGTAACCTGCCTGGCAGGGAGCACACAGTGATGCATATTGATGTACACCTCCACACACAGTGAGTGCAAGTGCCAAGCTGAGACCAGGGCACAGCAGGTAAGGGGACAGCTGCTGTGGCTTGGAGCCCATTACGGGGGTCTGCACTCAGTTTCATCTCCCCGTAGCAGAGCCCCAGAGCCAGCCTGTGCAGCAGCAAGCGATCGCAGCATGCACTGCTCCAGCAGCCATCGCCACTTTGGAGGGGTAATTTAATTTGCTTTAATTTTCTCTTGTGGCTGGAAAGATGTGTGGTTGCTGCCATGTCTTAGCTGTGGGGGTGATGCCAGCCTCACATCAGGGGTGCCTTCCTCAGGGAAGATTATTTTCAGTCTCAGAAGCTGCAAATCCTGATGAGTTTAGAGGAGTATGGGGTTTCTGTGCAACTGCTCTTAGAGATGCCAGTTTTTGGGCTGGCAGTCAGAAACTCTCTGTGGCTGAGCTCCCAAGCTGTTCTGCATGCTGCCACCACCCTCTCCATCCCGTTTATCTACAAGGGACATGTCACAGCAACTCAGCGCCATGCAGAGCCACAGCTCCATCACTGTCACATCTCTAGGAGGTGGCAGAGACTTGTGCTGGCTTAGCAGAGGAGGGTGAGGCACAGAGCGGTACTGGGCTAGAAAGGCAGTTGGTCTTCGTGGGGTTGCAGTGGAATGGGTGGATGCAGTGTCTGGGGCATCCAAAACGTAAAGGCACATCTTCAGATCTGCAGTGTTTCAGGCCACCCTGCAAAAGAGATCTGGGGAGGTGTCTGGGCAGTAGGAGCAGGGGATTGGTCTGCCCCGTGAGATACCAGACCCAGTCCTGAGCCTTTCCCTGGGTGAAAGCAGACACCAAACCCGGCTGACTTTAGATGCATGCTGGCTGTCTGCTTGGGTGCTGCCACGGCCAGCCTGGGCTCCAGAGCCGTGCATGGCCGCTGCGGGAGCTGCTGCGGGCCTGCTCACTGTTCTTACAGCTGTACAGACTGAGGCCTTCAGAGCATCTCTCTGGCCATGATAGCTTTATTTGCAAAGCATTCACCCAAGTTAATAAAAAAAAGCACAGAATAAGGAAGTATTTCAATGAACAAGTTAATCAGGCCAAGGATACCTGTCAGTGTGGTACCAGTGTTTCAGGGCTGTGGCGCGGAGATTGAGGCACCACTGAGGCCTGCGCTTCCCCGCCAGTGGAAGCTATGTATCATTACCAAAATGAGGGTAGATCCAGCATGGGAGGGCTCAGCTGAGCCTGCTGCCTTTTTGCTGCACAAAGATGCTGTCGCTCTGCCTGTCTGTGCTGCTGTGCCGAGTTCTGTGCCCCGACCGCTGTCCCTGCCATGTGTGGGGGTGCGCAGGGCAGGGCTGCAACCTCCTATGTACCCCGGGGAAATGATCTGGAGCTGGGTGGGTCATAGATTGCCAGTGTAAACCCTCTGGATTCTGGTTTTGCTTCCCCACATCGTTTCATGGAAGTTTCTCAGGGGTGGAGGTGGGCCTCGGTTGGTCGGGGTGTCTCTGCACAGACTAACAGCATCGCTCATGCTTGAGCTGATCCACACGGACACGTGGAGCTCCTCTGGAAAGAGGCATGGCCAGATGCTAGCACCTGCTATGGTGTCCTTCTGCTGTTGCAATGGTGCAAAGCAGCTCTCGGGGCAGTTTGACCAGCCAGAGGGTCAAAAGGTGCTCCAGGCAAATTAAAGGTTGGTTGGTTGTAATATTTCCCTGATAATGTCCAATACAAAATCCATAGTCTGTAGCTCATGAACAAGCTCATCATGAGGCCTGAATACCCCAACCACAGGCCCCGTTATTTACATTCGATTGAAGATGTAGGTCATATACTATGTTTTGGGGTTTTTTTCTTTTCCTGATCAGATGAGCATAAAAAGCAGAATCCAATTTTCAGTGGCAGTAGACCTGATTACAAATTCAAATTTTTATTTCTTTGAGCGATTTTGCCACATTTGCATTGTAATTTGTTGTTTCCATAAATATTAGAGGTTCATTTGCTGGGATATTCATCCAGAGCAGATGCACGAGGGTTATGAGCACAGGCTCAGTGAAAGAATGAAGTCTGTGGTTGCCTATCAGGAGAAAATGGTTTTGGCACATCTGGCCACCCTCCCCTCTCACCCTTTTCTGGTATGTATTTTTAATGCCCAGGTGCTATACCATAACATCCTGCTGCTTCAGCGAGGGTCATGGTTCACTTACTGCTCTTTGATTACGCAGAGAATTCGCATTCATCCTTTCAGGCTGAAATCATTTGCATCCGAGGACAAGGAGAGAACTTTCCCACCCAAAAGGGAAATGATGTTGCATTACTGAGCGACCAGCCCAAGAAATAATTTAATCTTAGAAAAATGCAGTTCCCTCGAGTAAAGAAAGCTCTGTAAACTTCAGCTCCTCCAAGCTGTTAGCGTAGCTGTTGCCTGTGTTATAGTAATGCTGCTGTCAAGCCCTGTCTACTGAAGTGCTCAGGAGGGAACAGGGGGAAAAGGGAATAAGAACCAGTTCCTGCTTAAAATGAGGTCCTCTAGTAGGATCTGAATGCTTTGAGATTTATTACACAGGTTTTAGGATCTTGGATCACATCCCTTCTTTGCTTTTTCTCTCAGTTGGATGCTAGATAGGGTGATGGTCACCCCAAGTCCTAAGGAGGTAGGAGAAGAGGGCAAGCAGAGCCAGGGTGAGTGCAGAGATCAGCTGGAGGAAAGTTAAGCAGCTGCGAGGCTTCTACTGATGGAGATGTTGGAATCCAAAGTCCACTTGTGTAAAACCAGGGGAGGAAGAGACTCAGTTTTAGAGCTGTCAGTGTTTGGGCAGACGCATGTGAGGGAAGGACATGATGAAGTCACTATGTGAGCAGTACCTATGGTTTGCCCTCTTCCGCTTGCTATGGGTTACATTAGCATGTGCCATGGTTGGTTTATTCAGGGCTCTGTGGGTGCCAAGTGTGTATGGGTGCCACAGCTGGGGCATGGGTTGAACCACATGCACCCTCCTTAGTCTGGGTCCAGCAGCTCCCCAAGCCGGGCACTCACTGGGGTCAGCTTCCTGAAACCTGCAAGAACTTGCTGTCCTGGAGGTCTTAGCCTTCCAGGTAAATTTGGGGGAGATATGATATTGTTCATTGAATCAATAGGAGGACAGAATTGTGCACCCTCAGGAGCTTCATCTTTGCAGAAACCAGTATAAAATGTGTGAGATTGAAGAGACTTTGGTGTTTTGGGTTTGTTGTTTTTTTAAAGTGCCTGAAGTGCAAAACCCAACCTATTTCCTATAAGCAGAGTGCTTATAGGAAATATCCCACAAGCTGCCACTGCTCCTGTGCTGCTGCCCCAGTGCCTCCTGTGCCTTTGGAGGAAGGTATTTCTGTGTCCTGTCCTCCGTGCAGGCAGGGCTGCCGAGAAGGTTTATAGCTGCTCCTGCATCCGCCGTGCCCTTGACTTTGAATCATTTGATAAATAGTTTTGCAGTTGGTTACTTAAGCATCTCCCAAGCTGCAGTCAGCATCTCACTGTGGGCGAGGGAGCGCTGCTGCCAAAAGTCAGGATCGGTGTCGAGAGCCTCCTAAGATTTGGCTGTCTTTCCTTAAAACCCCAACTTCTGGAGTTGTCATTACAGGAGAATCACTTAGAGGAGGAGGAAAGGAGCTTCTGACTGTAGATACCCACCTCCACAACCTCCCAAAATGTGAGATATGGATCCAGGAGATGCACAGGGAGTCCAGGCTGGCTGTATCAAAAAACATCTCTAGTTGGAAGCTGATCTCCAGAGGCTTTTGAGTCCAAGCAGAGGGGCTGTTTCAGGCACTTCTGCTTGGCAGGGCTCTGCCTGCGTGCGTGTCTGCAGAAGAGGCTCAAATGAACCTCAACTGCCCTGATTGTCCTGCTCTGCTGGAGAAAGAGAGGGTGTGCAAAGAGGTGTGGGGCAGTTCAGCAGGAAAATTGTGTGGTTTTCTGTCCAGCTTTCTGAATACCTTGTGCGAGCACCTTGACCTTGGCAGGCTTGCTGTCCGCTGGGAGAAGCAAGCTCCATCTGCCTTCTCATTCTTTGCGCGGCTGTGAAGCGAGGAGGACTTTCAAAACTGCCTTCAGAGCATCCTGACTGTTGTCTGGCCAGTTTAAGCTGTTTGAGAGTGACCACGTCTCACAATGCCTCCAGATGCTGCCGGTCCTTCCCTTGGCCTTCCCGTGTGAGCAGCTGGCTCTGGGCTCCCAAGTCAGCGCTTGCAAAAGGTTCTCTGGAAACACCATGACCTTTGCAGTTCCTTCTCCAAGGCAAACATGGAGATATTTGAGGGACCTTTTGCACAGTGGTTAGATGGCAACAAGGATATTGCAGCTGAAGTTTGGGAGAGAATACCCTATTCTTTTTAACCCTGAGCTAATTCAGTTGGGAAAAGACTGAAGAGGAACCTCAAACTGTCTGACAGATGAAGGGTTAACTGGGCAGGGTTAATGGTTGTCTCAGGGGTGCAGCCCTGGCTGGATCTCCCAGCAGACATCATGTTGCACACACTTCTTCTGGGTAATTTTCTCTGTGTTTTTCAGCATGGTGTGATGGCAGAGGTTCTAAAGGCTGGTACAGAAATCAGTCTGACCTCTTGCCTCAACAACAAGGTGGACAACGTTGTAATTTTCTGCTACCAGAACCACCCTCAGATTCCCTTAGGGATCTCCACACCACAGAAGAAACTCTGTGTGGGAGTTCTGGGCTGATGGACAGGCTCCTTTGGGTTGCCAGTAGCAAAGGAGGGCTCTTTCTTTCCCCGAAGAGCTTGGTGAAAGGCACTTCTGCATCTGGAGTGACAAGAGGAATTTGGATCTATAGAGCACAATTATCCATGTCACCGCTTGTTAGGATGCTGGCGTTAACACCCTTCCTCTTGTGGAAAATCTCTTAAGCCCTGAGGACTGGTGTGAAACGTCATGCTCTGTTGAACTTCACCGGAGCAGGGATGAGTCACAGTAAATTGAAGATTTGGCTTCAGTTTATTCCTTGGAAAGATACCTTCTCTGTAGCAGTCTAGCAGCAGGGTGCTGCAGCCCACCCAGGGTGGCATGACCTGTCTTGGGCGGGGGTGGAGTATGCCTAAATTGAAGGGTGGATGTTGGAGCTTGGATGTTTGAGGGGAGTTGGGTTTGGTTTTGGTTTTTTGACCACTCTGTAAAAGCAAAGGGCAGGTACAGACAAGATCTCAAGATATCTCCCAGGGGATCTCAAGCCACTTTCCCCAGAAGGTGTTTGTCTAACATATTTTTTTAACAGTTACACCAGAGAAAGGTTTCATGGCTTCTCTGAATAGCTGTCCCACTACACCCCTGCCATTATGGGTAAGAAAACACTTTCTTATCAGGGAAACTGTAGCAGCTGGTGGTTAAACCTGCAAAGAAAGATACACCATATAAGTGGTGGCCAGTTTTGACCCTGCATAACTTGTAAGATCTCATGAACTGACAAGTGCAGGTAATTTAGCAATCTGGGGAGGTAACACAAAAGGTAACCCTGTGTTTGGAGCTGATTTCTTCCCTTGTGATGGGAATGAATTTCCAGGAGTGGAAGCACCAGCAAAGCAACTGCGCATGACTTGCTTTCCTTGTCAATTGGAGCGAGGGACCCTGATTGTGGAGCATAATACTAGTCTTGTAATTCAGCCTTTATCTTTGTGCTGGAGCTGGGCATAATTGTATCTGTGTCTGGAGGGACAAGGAGAAGGGTTTCAGTAGCTGGTGCTCACAAAGGCATCTTTAGAAAGCTTCTTACCCCTGGTACGAGCTTGGAAGAACTCAAAGGAAAATACCCCTGAGTAGCTTTAGGCATTTCAACAGTCATCATTGTTTGATTCAGATTTGGTTACAGGACTAACATCTAAATGTTAATTCTTTTTAGGACATTATCAGCTCTTTCAGCAGATACAGAATGGGGTTGCAGTATTAGACTGGCAGCCAACCCTGCAGATAAAAGCCCTTTGAAAGGAGGTTTCTTAGGAGGGAAACTTGACCAGAGAGTGCAGAACAATAGTGAAGAAGATCTTTTCTGAGGGACATGGAGCAACTACAATGCATGAAGAAATCCAAATGAGGACCAGGAGACTTCTGACCTGGGGAATGGGAGTGCCAGCAATTCTGTGGCCTCTAAGAATGGTCTGTACCATGCAGAGATCTTCATAATCCTGTCCTGCAAACTGCTGGTATGCCTGGAGATTCTACAGTGCTGGGTAAGCTGTATCATATGCTGGGTGAAGACTGAAGCTGACAATCACTTGATGACAAGAGCATGCCACGGCATGAGACAGCTCCATGCTGGCAGCATGGGGTTTGGGTTCTGGTCTCTTCATCCTCCGCAGTGCCTGGGTCAGCACCCAGTGCCTGGATGCACCAAGGTTGGCTGTGACCTGACCTTGACTCCCTCTGAGTCCTCAGTGACAGCTCAGAAAGTGACAGCCCAATCCTGCCCATCTCCATCACCCATCTCCACTGCTGGCTGCGGGGCTGCCCACTGCAGAGCACAGACCCACGCACAGCCAAGTGAGAGCATCTTGTTTTCAGCCACCCCGAAATGTGCAGAAAGGCACTGGCAGTGGTAAATCCCTTCTCCTCTGGTTCTCAGAAAGGAAACATGTGACACAGAGGCAGTGGGAGAGCAGTGGGGGACAGCAGGAGGGAGGGAGGGAGGGATGCCTGCTCCAGCCACCCCCAGGCACACTGCTCCTCTGAGGTGGTGGTGACCTGCCAGGAGGGCCAGCGGGGCAGGACCTGGCTCATCCCCTGGAAGAAGGAGGTTCGGCGCCATCCTGAGCGCTGCCACCGCCACTTCCGGCGGCAGATCGGTGCGGTGTCATCTAGGAAATGCGATTTAGATCATCATCCTTTTGCAGCAGATGGGGGAAGGGCGGTGGGGGCCCTTATCTCTTCTGGGGATTAATTTATCATTGAGCTGCTTTATTTTTTTGCCTGTTTGCTTTTTTTCCTCTGTCCCTTGCTGAGCCTTGCTGGAAGAGCAGGATCCACAAGAGCATCCGTGGTTCCCACTGCCCCAACACCATGCTCTGCATCCCACCTTCAGCTGGGAGGTGAGAGCTGGGTGTAAGGCTTGGGCTGCCACCAGTTTTACCCTGGGATGGAGCTGGCTTTTTGTAGTCTGCAGGGAGGGAAGAATCCAGCGGGCCTTGTATCTGTGTGTCACCAAACTTTGTCCACAACTTGTTGGCCTTGTGATCCTCCTGCATCCAAGAGGGCCCTTCATCCCTCTCTTCCCCAGTGCATCCTTGAGAAGTTGCTTAGTCCCCGGGTTGGTCATCATCCTCAGTGTGGCCACTGGCCAGCAAAGCTCTTCAGTGTGTACTTAGTGTTAAGCACAGAGAACAGTTCTCCAGGGAGATGGTCTTAAGTGCATTGCTGGAGAGAGGCTTTGATCAAGACACCTGGATCAAAGCCCACGCTGCAGCAGTGAGCAGCATTGCTTGGACCTTAGGGAGCTGTGGCAGCCCCTGGCTGCTCCTGAGACAGGATTGCAGCATGGCAGCACCCCTTTTTCCTATTCATTTCTCCTTTTCCCCATTATTTATTGTCCCTATGGGAAGCAGCTCCTGGGCTCACACCACTTTGGAGCAGAGACCTGTGGGTTTATTTCAGAGTCTGACATGAAAAATATCACCTTGTTTTTTCCTGGGTCTGCAAAGGGCCGGAGTCCTCGGTTCCATGGGGCAGATGGCTCCCTCTGTGTGTATGCTTCACACCTCTGGGCTTTGCTTTTTGAAGTGCGTTGGGGTCTTGTGTGGGAATACCTGTGCTTGAGCCCATAGCTCTCATGGTTTTCAGTGCAATCCCAAATAATCACAAATACCAATGGCTTGAGGTGGGGTTTTTTTCCCCCTGCAAAATCAGTTTAAATCAAACACAAATCAGTGAGCTTCTATTGGGAGTAAATAAGCTACATGGAATGACTCTGGTTATACATGAGGTCAGATAGAATGAGCTAATGCTCCCTTCTGGCCTAGAAATTAAACTTTTCAGAAAGGAAAACTTCATCCTGTGGCTTCTAAGCCACTAGCACCTTTTCTCATAGAGGAGCCCGAGCCCCAGTGCTGCACCATGCTGCACACCTTGTGAGGCTGCTCATCCCCTTGTTGCTGAAATGTAGCCTTTCTTGGAGGCATTTTCCTTATATTCCTGGTTCAAATGAATGTGGGCAGCTGTGAGGGAGTGTGATGGTGTGAGAAAGTCATACTGCACATCGTGATGCGTTGCTTAACATGCAAAGGGTAATTCATCTCTTCATGGCATCGTTTGAGTAGCTTCCCTGGAAATATTGCCCCATGTGAGGTTTTTACCAATTGCAAACCTCACAGGCAAATTCCAGATTTCTGGAATTATTTGTGTGAGAGCTCAGGAGGAAGGTCCATGATTGAAATTGTCACGTGCTTGCAAAAGTCAGCAGCAGCATCGTCCTGCTCCCTCCAGCCCTGTTTCTTTCCATTTAACCAGCACTGTACACATTGCCATAGCTTTTTTCCTCCCCCTCCCTTTCTTTTTTGCAGCCAGGATGTTTTTTCTTGCCTTTTTATTGTTCCAGTGACCTAGCAACTCCACTTTGGTGGAGGCCTGCCAGGAGACTTCCTCCCCGAGCCGTCTGACAGTCTCCAGCTCACTGCCCTCGGATAGGAGCGCAAGTTAAAGTGACACCAGGCTGCATCCCTGCACGGCTTTAGCTCTGTCCTCGCAAGTGCTGAGTGCCAGTGAGGGTCCTGCTGCTTTCCTGCCAAGCAAAGCTTCCAGGGGGCTTAAAAACCCTGAAAAGAGGAAGGATAACTGCTGTGTGGGTGATATTTTCTCTAACGTTTCTGTGGGAGGTTACAGAGAAGCCTGGAGGGTTTTAAGAATTTATTAGGTGGTGCTGGGATTTAGCATTTGGGGATGTGCAGCGCAGGCAGGGTGGTTAGAGGCATTTGAGCTTCACAGGGCAGAGGGAGAGGGGAGGAAGAAGAGGTGCAGGTGCTCACAGAGCTGTGGAGTTTAGGAGATTTCTTTTGACTTATTTTTATGAATGTTTAATGAAAACAGTGAGAAAGAAATCCCTTTGGTAAGTGCTTCTGGGACCCATCTGCTGGTGCTGGGGCAGAGCTGCCTTCGCACCCCTGGGGCTGCGGGGACTTCTCCTGCATTGATACTGAGGGATGATGCTGGAGGTGATGCTTCTGAGACAGAAAATACCTGAGCTGGCATGCAAGCCAATACAGCTAGTGGGGGCTTTCTGCTCAGGGAGGGCAGCAGGGACAGGGGTCCTGGGGCCCTTTGTGGACTCGCTGGGACTGAAGGCTTGGTCCCCTCTTCACTAGATGGATAGATGCATGGATGGACTGGGATTTCACTGGAGCCTCAGCATGGCTGTGGTTGTTTGTAGGAAAACGGGCAGCTTATCCCTGTTGGAAGTGGTCTCGTGTTTGGACATGTTTCCCAAAATCTTGACAGTCAAAAAATACTCTTTTCATTTTATTTATTCAGTTGCCAAACGATATTTAAACCCAAAAGCTCGTGAAAAGAGGTTTAAGGTGCTGCTCTGAGCCCTGGGCTGGTGATTCTCAGGCAGCATGTCTCCATGTGGTCACAGGGATCTTTGGATTGTACCCAAACTGTCCAAGAAAGAGTAAGAAGCTCAGGGTTTCATAGGCTCGAGCTGGTGATCCAGGCACCTGTTATCTCTCCAGGGAAATGTTTAGGACACGGAAATTGAGAGGCTGGAAACCACTGGATAGCAGGACAATACCCTGTCCCTGCACATGCAGGTTGTACCCCTGGTTGCGGATGGGCTGTATTCATGCGGCCTGTGCTTTTGGAAGCAACAACAGATTAGAACTACTTGTGTCTCTGCTTTAGGTTACTGCTTTTAAGAGCAATAATTGGATTTATTTTTTCTTCTTCTTTTCTTATGGCATCTCTGAGCATCAGGGATCGTGAGAAAAAGGGAAGGAAGCAAAAATGGCCTTTAGCATCCTCCGTGGTTTCACAGGTCCTGGAGGGGAGGTGGTGTGTAAATGCAGGGTGTTTTTGTCTCATAAAACAGCACTGCAAGCAAAATGCCATGGTCTGGTGTAGGAGGGGCTGGGAACATCGGGAGGACAGTGCCGATGTCCCCAGCCTATTAGCACCCGTAAGTGGTGGTGGGGTAGGTGTTTACCACCTGGACTGTGGCACTCAGAGCTTGAAGGGTCTGTTGCTGGCGTTAAGTTCCCCATCACCTCTTTCAAGACGACACATTTGGTGTCAGGGTAGATCCTTCATATTATGGTTAAAATGATTTAAAGTCCTGCAAATTTCTGTCCTGCCTTGTCTGGGACCTGGTGGGGAGAGGACAAGGAGCGCAAGGACCAGAGCAAGGCACTGCCAGGGGATGCATCTATAGGGAACCCCATCAAAATCAATCCCTGCAGTAAGATTAGAGGTGCTGGTAGGGCTTTCCTCCACCTCTTCCCTTCCCTCTCCACCCTCCCCAGCCACCTTTCTTTACCCAGCCTGAATAATTCCTTTTATTAATATCGAATTAGCAAAAAAAGGTTTGACCGCGTTGTGGTTAAGAGCCTCTCACATTCTTCCCGTGCTTAGTGCACACGAGGGACCTTCCCAAGCAATATTATCAGTGTGTTTACGCTCAACTGACCCGTCTCAAGTATGAGTTGTTTTTTTTTTTTGGAGCTCCATTTCAGCATCTCCCCTCCCACCTCTTCCCACACCACCCCCTCTCCCCCCCCCACCTCGAACTGCTTCTTTCAGGGCAAGAACAAGGAAGGAAACTGAAAATCCCAGAGAGCCCTGGACAGTCCAGATTTAGGGCCGTAGCTTTTGTTCACACAAACTCACTTGGCTTCTAACCGGCCTCCACCCATGATCCCGACATCCGCAGCAGCCGTTCAAAACACAGCACAGAGCCCGGCCCCGGCAGGGACCGGCAGCCACCCGTGCCACCCGCTGCGGGGCTGACAGCCCCAGCTTTGCTTCTCACTTCTCCTCCCTCACCGCCTGCCTTTCTTCCTAACCTATTCCTCCAGCCCGCAAGGAGTTTCCCAAGTCGAGATGAGGGTTTTTTCCCTCAGTGAGCCTCGAATGATGTTAAGATTATGCAACCTTAACAGATGTGTGCTTTATAATTATAGCTGCCTGTCCTTGGGAGGAGCCTGCTTTAGTTTCACGCACTCTCAGCTCAGCATGGGATGCTCCTGGGGTGGCCGTAGCCCTGGCAAAACAGCCGCTGCATGGGTGGCCGCACTGGGAAGGTCCCCAGGGAATTGCCACCCTCCCGAGGAGGGACTGCTCTGGGGTGAAGAAGGGCTGCTCTGGGCAGCTAAGCAACTGCTCTTGGCTTTCCTTGTGTGCAAACACCAACTAAATTTGTGATCCCTGGTCAATGGAGTATTTTTCCACCCTTTAAGGAGACAAATCCCTCCTGCAGAAAAGCGGCAGGGCTGGGATACCTTGTGGTATGCACTGGCTGGCTGCGATGCTCCTGCCAAATGTGGTCTGTGGGAAACCTGCTCCCCTGGTGCTAGAAGGATACACCCCTCCTCCCTCCCTGCCCTAAAATGCCCGTGAGTGATCGCAACCGCTGCTAAAAACATGCAGTGCTTTTGCACTTTGGTGTAGTGCTGTGCCATGGCTGAGCTTCGAGCATCACCATGAGGTTGCCCCAGCAGCAGCCACCTCTCAGCCAGGGCAATGAATACAGAAAATTACTGGCCCAAAGGGGATATTTCAGGAGTCTCACAAGGTAGACATCCAGCTGGGCTGCCAGGGGCAAATCTAAAGCCTCGAGAAATCAGCTGGAACCTGATCTGTTTGTCCTGGCTGTGTTATTACTCGGCTCCCAGCAAGCCATGGACTTGTTATGCTTGCGAAGAAAAAGTAACTCGGAGCCTCGACCTGTCTGGTGAGCATCACTGCTAGTTTTAACTGGGAAGGAAAAACACCGGTCTGGCGGGTGGCAGGAGGGGTTTGTGCTGGAAGTCAAATATTTCCCTTGACAGCTGCGGTCGTGTGGAGTTAAACCGTGGAAAGGGGCTGGCAGCTTAATATGTGATGAAATCGTTAGTGACAAATGGGTACCTGAGCTAAAGGGCTGCTCTGCTTTAAGCCTTTGATGCATCAGGAGAGGCCGGTGTGTATTTTCTGGGAGGAAGTTTGCATCTGGCCCATCCGCTCCTGCAGTGGGTCGTCTTTGAAGGCGAATTCCTGCAGACAAGTCAGAGAGGAGACTGCAGTTGTCCTGCGCTTCTGGCAGGCTCGATGGCTCTGGGATGAGCTGAGACTTCAGGTCTGTTTTGTTGAGCAGCTGGATTTCTTTCAGGTTTCCTTACTGGATTTTCCAGCACGGCTCGTGCTCTGCACCCACCAAAGTGGGGATCTGAGCCCGTGTTGGCACAAAGTTTTCCTCCCTGCTCTGGGCCCTGGCATAACTTGCAGGGCAGAGTTAAAAACCCCAGATGGCTCTAAAAACCCTGTGTAAATAATATCTCCGTATTCAGCCCGACCACTCCCTGGCCATGCTCAAAGCCAGGTCTGCTGGCGCCCGTGATAAGGGGAAGGGTTTCACCTCGTTTTATTCTCAGCAGCTCAACAGAGCCAAAAGAGGATAGTGAAAAATTCAGGGTGAATTTGCAGGGCAAGCAGCCACCAGACAAGCAAACAGCAGCGTTTTTCTTTTGAACCGGTTGCATGCAACCGAGGGCTGTAGCCGAAGGTACTGCCTGCTGGCATTTCCAGGGTTATTTTTAAGAAGTGGCAATTAAATGCTTGCTGAAGTGCCCTGCTATATATTTTAGCATGCCTGGCCAGAGTGCTTGCTGACAAATGACCCGGCAACCTGAGAAAGCACATTTCCCTCTGTCTGTACTCATCTCCTCCTGAGGGTTTCTTTAAGCATCCCCTGCTTTGCCTCTTCTCTGTGCAGTGAAGCCAGCTGCTGGGGCACATTGTGTGGGTTGCATGGCTTGCACAGCTGAAAGGTTTCAGCGAGGGGGAGAGGAGAGAAATTTGGTGCAACACCCTCCAGCATACCCAGATAGGTGGCGGGGCTGCTATAAATGGACTTGTGGGCTACAGTTACAGGCTGGGTACTGGTTTGTGAATGAGCGTAGGCAAGCACCCCTCTTGGCTTTGCATCCCCTTGTCCAAAAGGCGACAAGAAGCAGCAGGTTACGTGGGATGGGATGTGGCTCTGGTTGGCAGCAGCAGCTCGGTGTGCTTGGAGAGGTGGGCATTGCGGCCATGGCTCAGGCTGAAGTAAAGGCACCCGGAGGACTCTGCTCCACTGCAGCTTTTGTCTCCTTGAGTCTTGGGGTGCTTAGAGTCCTGGGTTAAAATGCAGACTGCCATTACCTACATCTTTCTTGTTTCTTGTTGAGTCTCCACTGAAGCTATTGCAGATGGAGAGAGGAGACTGCTCCCAAAATTGTCACCTCTGGCATGGCACGGACAGCAACTCCAAAGGGGACACGCAAGGCCAGGAGTAGGTGTCCTGTGGGTGTTTCTCCAAGGCACAGCTTTCTTACAGAAAGTGCTTGGAGGCCAAGGACAGAGGTGCCAGGCTTAACCTTCAATGCCAGAGCTTTTGGGCAGGGACTAAGTGGTGCTTTTAGCTGCTGCCTGTATGTTATCCCCAGCCCTGTTTTGAGATGCTCTGTGTGTGATGGGCAGGACATGTCCCATAGCCTGGGAGATCTCCAATCCACAAAGTGGGGAGTGTTCCCCTCCCAAAATACGAGACTCTTCTCAGTTTCTTGAGGGGCTCCAGACCCTGTCACCCCACACTGCAGTTTCCCTTAGCCATGCTCCCATTCTGCCTACTCAGCAAAGGGAACATATGTCGGGCTGTTCCAGACCAGAGGTTGTATTTCGGTTATGAAGAGCATGGGCAAAACTGGGATCTTGCCTTGGGACTTGGCACAGCCGTGATTTGGACTCGCTTTGACTCGCTGTGGGCTTTGAAGAGCACCTGCAGCAGCAGCGCCCGCCAAGCCTCAGGGCTGTAGCACAGACCAGGGACAGCTGCTGCTGGTTTTACCTACTGATGTGCAGGGAAATCCTTGCACAGCCCTGACTGGTACCGTGGGCTGGAAACCCCAATTCCCCCAGCATATCCCACTGGAACTGCTCACAGCTGCTGTCGCTAGGTGCTGTGCTCCAGGCACAATCAGGTTGGATAGCAAACCCAGGGCTGAAGCTACAGCTACCTTGCAGAGCCCTGCTGCTGCCAGCAGTCAGCATTAATGATTGAGCCCAGAAGTTGGCTGCTGAGTAACGTCTTCAGTCCTTGCTCAGGGCCCAATTTGGGAACAGGTTTCTATTCTAGAGAGGCACATGGCCATCTGTGTGTGTTTGGAGAGCCCATAAAGCATTTAATGCCTGTTGACGTCCCTAATGGAAGTAATTGTGGGATCCATGAGATATAGCAGAGGGTAGAAATGCAGAAGAAACTTGTGCAAAGAGGGGAAGAGATTGCTGCTGTTGCATGTCAGCATGACGGTGAGGAAGTGGATGGAAGGGAAGAGCTGGCAAAGATAAAGGGTAATGCTGTCTTGAGAACCAACTTTTATTTCATTAATGTGTTCCTTTATTTTCTAATAAAATGAGAAAATTATTCTGGATGATGAGAAAGGTGGAAGTTTGGAGCAGCCTTCCAGCAAGAGAGCAAACCCAAACACTTTTAGGATGGAGCAGGAGCTCCAGACACATTTGCTCACAGAAAATGGACCTGCAGATGCATAAACTAATTTTCCATCTTCTTTCTCATGTTCTGGTAGACATTAACATCAGATATGCCAAAATGTCCACCACCTTGGGATGCTTCAACGCTGGGTGGGCAGCATAATCCACACCATACACTGGTCTCTTCTGTCCCAGTGCTAGTGGTGGCTGAATGGGTTATGCCAACCCTTGTACAGTTCTCAGCCAGCTTCATGCCAGCTCTCTGGAGATGGTGGGATTTGAGGTCAGGTGTCCAGTAAGCACCAGCTGAACAGAGAGAGGGGAAGAGCTGTAGGGCCCTCCCCACTCCCATCATGCCCTTGGGTTGGGACACATGGGGCCTCTGGAGACCGACACACTCCTCCGGTGAGCTCCACAATACACATATCTGCATCAGTTATTTGTTTAAGAATTTCTTTCTGCTCCTTTTGAAGATTTATTTCTCCTAACACAAAAGAAGCATGGGTTGCTGAATCGAGTCAGTCCTGCACACAAAGGTGATTTCAGCATTTGGCCTCGTGGACCAATCTGATTTCCAGTGGTGTGAACCCAAAACTAAATTGCACGTCTGTGTTTTGATTATGCAAAATGTTCTCCATTGTAAATGAGATCAGAGCTTGGCCTCGCTGTTACTGCAACGAGCCGAGCCTGCACGCCCAACGCTGATGGGATTTTAATTTCTTCTTGGTTTTTCCTTTCAGTCACTGAAAGCAGACACCAGGCGGGGAGAAGTTCAGACACTGAGATGAGGACTTCTGGTGCTCTCGTGGACAGCATGGAGCTGGTAACAATGCTGGCTGGGATCGTGGACCGGGCGTCGCTGCCTGCCAGGCGTGGTGCAGTGCCGGTGGCGAGTGGGGACAGGGGACACGTTGGTCCCTCCACCGGCGGGGGGAAGTCACCTCACCAGGAGCAGAAGCACCAGACAGCCCATCTGCCAGGACAGCGACTCACCTGCCTGCCCATCACCATCCTCCAGGTGAGTTTTATCAACGTGAGAGTCCCCTGTTTGCTGTATGCATTGGCCAGACTCGGCCCGTGGGCTGGGTTAGGAAGTATTCCTGCCCCACTGCTAGAAATTCAGATTTTTTGAGGAAATTCTCAGGAGCTCCTGTTATCATTACTCACCACCAAGGCGGTCCTGCCCATCCACAGAGCTTGAAGGCTGCAGGCAAAGTGGAGACCCCTGGCATCCCCACACCTCCTCCCAGGGGGAGCTGAGCCCCATTACAAACCAAACCTGGTTTTTAAGTGCCTGAGTTAAAAATATCTGGCCAGCTACATCATGATTTGTAGCTGAGGTCCTCACATGGAAACCATGCGAGTGAGCGCTTACTGTTGGGCTTGTTCACAATCCTCACCACATTTGGTGGGACTGTGGTCATGAATAGACCCACGTACTTTTTAAGCATGCACTCAGTAAGCCTGTTTCCCACACCAGCAGGACAGACTGTACCAATAGCCCTGTCCTCACCTCTGTTTTTTCTTACTATCCCCAGTAGCCATAAGTGACTTTCTGAGATACGAGCATAGAGGTTTTCTTTAATTTTATTAATTCCTCCTTTTTTTCCCCCTGCTTAGGGACTAGAGTGTGGAGTTGACATGCCCAGGCTGCCCAGCTGCTGCCTGTCCTGGTGTAAGCTCCTTACTGCCTTCTGCATTTGTAATGCTTTAAACCCCACCCCTGTGTTTCTTTTACCATGCACAAATGAAGACAAATTTTGGAATACCAGTGTTTTTTGGTGACAGAAACCCTCTGTTCCCAGCAGTCCCTCATGCAGTGTGCTCTGTGTTAAATAGAGGAACCATGGGGGATGCAGCTGTGACCCTACCTATTGCGTCTGGTAGGGCTGGATCCCACTCAGAGTGATGCTGATGCCACCCCAGCTGATACACACGACCTTGTCTGGGGGGAAGATGACACTATCTGCATTTCTTTCCAGCCTCTGGAAGCCATCACCTTGCTGCCAACAGCTGGGAGAGACACAAGAGGGCTCTGGCTTCTCCCAGCACTTCTGCAGCTGCTGAGAGGATGACACCAGTTATGTCAGCTGCCAGCACTGATTTGACTGAGAGGATGCAGGGTGGGAGCCATGGGGCCTGGGACATGGAAGAGGTTGACAATGAGATGAGGACAATGCTGTTGCCATCATCCACAGAGATGCGTCACCTGGGTGAGCCATGCCAGTTCAGCCTGGGAACAAGGTGGATGCTCTTCCCCAGAGAAGCCATGCGTTGGCTAAGCCGGGCTCCCCTGCTCTGCTAGAGCTTTGCATGCTGGATCTGGCCCTCTGTCCTCTCCACATGCCCATGGCAGCTCTCTGGCTTTCTGTAGGCGGAGTACAGGCAGGGGGACTGCAAGCTGAGGGTATGGAGGGTGACAGCGGAGGATGCTGGGTGGGCAGCTCAGCCATCTCTGTGGTCTCATTTGCTTTCCCTTGCCTTGCAGGCACCTACAGTCCTTCTCGACCTGCAAGGGGCTTGGTGGGCAACGAGCTACCTGGCAGCCCTCCGGTGGGCACTGCAGCCACTTCACCCAGCCCCTTGGGGATGCTGCAGACCCTCCCCAGCACCTCCCTCCCTGGCTCTCTGGGACAGCCACAGTCCTCCCACCAAGCTTCTAGTACCCAGACTGGTCCAGACCACGTCATGCTACACTCCAGGGCTGTGACGGGGGACTCCACAAGCCCTTCACTCACAGTATTGCCTGCCACGGACAGTGCCTTTGGAGGTGAGCTTTGCTGGCCTACAGATTTGTTTTATAGCTTTAAAAAGCCTTTATATAGCTTTTGATCTCTTGAAACAGAGAAAATGCTGTGTTTTGTGTGTGCTCTGTTTGTTATTATTTGGATGGTTAGCTGAAATTCCCTGGCAAAAGCAGGAAAAACTAATGGAAAAAATAATTTGGTCCAAAAACCCCCAACGCTTTCCACTTAAAAGAAGAAAAGAAAAGTAGTCTTTGGACCTTGCTACCTTATTTTCTGCAGGGTGGGCATCTGCAGCTGCAAAGTATCTTGGCTAGTTCAGTCCCAGCTGCAAAGCAACGGGGAGATCCCTTTCCCCTTCCGAGCTGTGTGTCCCACCCGCGTGGGGCGGGAGGTTGGACCCTTGCTCACAGCCATGCCAGGTGGGTTTGCTCTCTTCTAGGCAGGGTGATATACCTGTGCTCTGACAACCTGCTCAGGATGACAAACCTGAGATCCCCAGGCTCTGCAGCTTCCCCTTACTGGTTTTGCAAGCAGCTCATTTCTGGAGCTCTCAAAAATGGAGAGTTTGCCCCACTCTGCCTGAACTTACTGAAAACCTGGGTGTTGCTGAGTCCTTATCTCGTGCCTGGGGCTTGCCAGAAGCAAACAGATCTCCGGGGTTCTCATGCTGATGTGTCCCTTCCCTCTGTCACAGATGCTGGAAGCAGCACCAGGGCTGCAAAAACCCTGAGGTCTGGTATCCAAAGAGCAGCACCCAGCTTCTCATCTCAGCCCCTGGCCTCAGCACTCTTCTCAGTGGCCACACAACAGGGACGTTTCCCTGGGCCTTCCACAGAGCACCGGCTCCCCGCTTCTCGCCTGGCTTCAGAAAGCACAGCCATGGGTGAGCTCAGTTAGTCTACGATTCATTGTTTTACCCTGTTTTGTGCTTCCTTAAGCATTTTTCTCTGCGTCCCGTTAAACCATGGGATATGTAGTGAGCTGTAGCCTCATGTGGGAATGTAGCCATGCTCAGGTTTCCCCACTTTGCTGTTTGATGCTGTGTTGGAGCTACAAATAAACCCCAATAACTGAGAGAGCCTGGGCCAATTTCCACCAGTCTTAGAACAAAGGTGGGATTTAAAGGTGAGTCCCTGCTGTCCTTGTCCCATGGGGCTTCTCACTGGCCACGCCACTCCAGCTCTCACGAAGCTGTGCTGTCCTGGCAGCAGGCCCCAGGTTTTGTGCAAGGTCTTCCTGCAGCGAGGGGATTCAAGCCTTTCCAAAAGAGCACTTTGTCCAGATTGAAAACTTCCTATGCTTAATATCCGTATGTGCACTGTAAGGCATCTGGGAAGAAAATGGATCCATCTGTTTATAATTTCATAAGTATAAATCCAGGTTTTATTATTGTGCCGTAGCCATTGGAAGCAGTTACCAGCCATCCAGCGTCTCTGCCATGGAGAGGAGAGTTTCAGATTTCACCACCACCAGCACCTTCGTTTCCAAAACAGCTACCAAAGGTGGAGGGAGGACGTTGAGGTCTCTGCCAGCCAGCACCAGGCTGGCCCAAGAAACAGATATTTCCACCGCTGGTATGGAAGTCATCAGCTCTTCAGACCAGACCTGGTCCCCTGGGATGTCTATGGGAGTCCAGGGTGATGGCAGAGATGCCACAGACCTGTTGCTCACAGGGGGCTCGAAGTGGACTTCAGAAAGCACTTCCACAAGTGGGTTTTGATAGCTAGCTGTATAACTCAGAACATTATTTAAAGAACTCTTTATAAACAAAATACATCCTTTTCATTTTAAAGAAAGGAGGAATAATATTGTATTTGGCACGTTCTGTACGTTTAAAAACATTTTACAGAAATGAAAGTATGGATAAATATTATTCTTGTGGGAAGAGGAGGATAGATTTTCCTTGAAAACTTTCAGTTGAATTTTGCAAGCAATAACTTCAGGAGTTCCTATAGTGAGACCACTTTTTTTCCCTCTCTGTCTTAATGATTTCCCAGTATTAAATATTTCCGTATTGAATATTCACACATGCATTGTCTGTATCTACTGATAGTGGGGTGAAATCTACCCAGCTGTTTTCACTTATGTGTATGAAGTTTTATGGTTCTCTTCTCCTTTTTTTAGCCTTTAGCAACAGTTACAAACCCAAGAGCATCCCAGCTGCAGAAGAGGCGACACTGCGCTCGGATGCCCGTGGTGCTGACAAGTCCAGTGTGGCAGCGGGAACACCAGGGTCCTCCCCAAACAGCCACACAGCCAGGGTGACAAGGGCCTCTGCCACCAGCACCAATCCCAGCAGCTTCTTGGGGTCCCTGGGCGCTGGGACGCATCATCCTAATGACTCACGGGGAGCCAGCAGCCTCCCAGCGCATCCTGGGGAGCCTTTGCTCACAAGCTCCCTCTCTGCCTCAGAAAGTACTTTCAGAGGTAAATTTGTTAGTGTGAAAGTTGGCTGCTTCAGGGTTGGGTGGGATTTCACATCCCCACTCTGTTTTTCTTTAGATAGGGCCATCAGTCACTATTGGATACATGGGTATTTTTCTTGCTGGCTGCATTGGGCTGGCAGCAGGGCTGGGGGAAGGGTGGGAGTGGATCTCTTGATGTCCTCATTGCTAATGAAACTTCTGTGCTGGGAAAAGCAGACACGGTTTAGAAATATGTACATGCACCTTTTCCCTGCCAGAGACACTTCAGCTGAGGATTTGCAGATGTTGCCCAGCGTAGTGTCTGCTGTGCAGGCTGGTCTGTAAGAGAGGTGGTATTTTGGTGGCCCCACAGGAAGTGCTGACTTGTCCCATCTCAGAATCACAGAATGTTAGGAGTTGGAAGGGACCTTAAAAGATCATCTAGTCCAACCCCCTGCCAGAGCAGGATCACCCAGACTAAATCACACAGGAACACATTCAGGCAGGGTTTGAATGTCTCCAGAGAAGGAGACTCCACGACCTCTCTGGGCAGCCTGTCCCAGGGCTCTGTCACCCTCACAGGGAAAAAGTTTCTCCTTATATTCCCGTGGAACTTCCTATGCCCCAGCTCGCACCTGTTACTCCTTGTCCTATCACTGCCCATCACTGAGAAGAGCCTGGCTCTATCCTCCTGACTCTCACCCTTTGCATATTTATAAACATTAATAAGGTCACCCTTCAGTCTCCTCTTCTCCAAGCTAAAGGGGCCCAGCTCCCTCAGCCTTTCCTCATAAGGAAGGTGTTCCACTCCCTTAATCATCTTGGTAGTCCTGCGCTGGGCTCTTTTGAGGAGTTCTATGTCCTGCAACATAGACAACAACTGTTAAAGTTGAGTTTTGAAGTCCCATGCCCTTGGAGTGGTCCCAAGTGAGCTCTGCCCCATCATTCACGATGAAGCCTATGACTGTGAGTTGCAGCGCAGCTCCTGCTCCTTGTGGGCTGGTGAAATATCGGCATCCCCAGTGCAGTGGTTTGGGAGAGCCCAGGAGCAGCACGCCTGCTAGACATGGGGTAGATCAGGCTGGGTCGGAAGCCAGGCTGGGGCGCCAGGATGTTTCTGAACATCTTATGGGTGAGGCTGTGTCCAGCCCTGTGTGGCTTGGGGTGCCCGGTGCCATGAGGGCTCAGCCCCATGGCTGTGCCAGCAGCTTGGCATTGAGGCAGCAACTTGGCTCTCTGGACTGTCACTAGGAAACCTAAATCAGACTTGGTTTAGCACATCCTCTAGACCTGGTTTGAAATGAGAGATGTGTACTGATATAAACAGGCTTGAAGGCAACTTAAATGCATGAATCATGTATTGTGCAAGGCCAGAAGTTATAAAACACGGTGTGGAGAATTTCAGGGCTTTTTGTAAGCCTCATGTGGGATTCACCTCTTCGCAGAGAACCACCTTCTTCAGTTTGAGGGCTTGGTCTATTCCATTTCCCAACAAGCAGTATAGCAGCATACGCTGTACAAACCATCCCTCGAGTGTATAGCTCTGTATGCATAAATTGAACTTGGTTTTATCGCTTCTTAGGTGCCAGGAGCAGCCACCGACCAGTGAGCAGCTCAACGTCACAGAAAATGCCCCTCGCTTCTTCCCCAGCCAGTGCTTTCATTTCAGCCACGGCCAGCAGCAGCGGTGGGAGGCCCCCGAGGTCTGCCACAGGCAGCAGCCGATGGGTGGCCGAAGTCCCCACGTCCAGCAGTGGCACATACAGGTCCCTGGGCACAACCCGATCCTTGTCCACGTCTTCCATGAGAGAGACCTATGGAGTTAGCGAGTCCACGGATTCCACCAAGCGGGCGGCAGAGCCTTTGCTAACACGTTCTCGCTCTCCTTCAGAAGGTCCTTCCCCAGGTGAGCTCAAGTGAGAAGTGAAATGCCATTTTTCTTGCAAGTAAAAGGAGGACTTGGTGTGTCTTACACTTGCCTGACTCCTTTCTGCCATGCAGACTATATTGTTTGGAAGGATGCGGTGTGGTTTGGTGTCTGAAGTATTCCAGCCCTTGCTTGATCAGAAAATGTGGTTTGAGTTTTTTATGGAAAGGGCACATGTGTGGAAAGTTTTGTTACACTAAGAAAAATTGGTAACTTTCACATCACAATTCTGTTTTTACTATCACCAGTTGCTATCTCCATTTCATAGGCAAGAGAACTAAGCACGTGAGGTCCCCTGTGGTCCCAGGGACCTGGCTTCAGTTCCTCACCTCTGTCCTATCCATGCCGCTCCCCAGAAATTGCACCAGCTCAACAAATTTAAGGCAACTTTGATTCTGGTCTCTGGCATCCTTCACACTGCTGTTTGGTCCTAGACGCCACTGCGGTGCTGTAGGGGTTTGGTCCCCCTGATCCCGTTTCTTCAGACTCCTCTAAGACCTTGGCACTGCTCAGCATCGTGTCTTGTCTGAGCAGATTTCCAGGCCTTTCTGTGTTGGTACAGTGTTTGTTCTAGCAGCACAGAGTGCACTCAGGCACATAATGGTGAAATCAAGTGCACAGTGTTATTAATGCAACAGTTTTTATATGACAGCCCTCTTCTCGGCATCACACCGTGTTTTTTACCTGACAGATTTCTGTAGGAATGATTCATGTCTTTTGAAATGTCTTATTTTCTCTGGATTGCCATCTTCTCGTATTTCCTTTGCTGTGTGTGCACATACTGCCTCTGGGTGTTGCTGGAAGAAAGCTCTGCTGCTTATTTATAGTTCCACGTGTGTAAAAGTGTAAATTGTTTCTTTATCACATCTTAGCTACTGGAAGCAGCCAAGTGTCATTCAGCATCCTGACAACAGAGAGAAGAACCAATTTCCCCACCACCAGCACCTCCGTTTCCACAACAGCCACCAAGGGTGGAGGGAGGACATTAAGGTCTCTACCAGCCAGCACCAGGCTGACCCAAACATCAGAGATTTCCACCACTGGTACTGCAACCATCATCACTCCAGACCATACACAGTCCTCTTTGGGAGCTCAAACTGGTGGTGGCAGAGGTGGCACAGCACTGTCCATGGATCAGTGGCTCACAGGCTCACCATCTGCTTTGGAAAAAGCTTCCCCAGGTGAGCTATGACCATGCCATGGCGTTTCTTTCAGTAGACCACGACCATTCACTCTGTGTGGAGTGAGGGCATGCTAGAAGGTGCTGGACAATGGTATCAGGCATTATGGAGGAAAGTTTCATCCATTAGCTGTTTTTTTTGCATGAGTCACCAGAAGAATCCAGCCTTACTGCAAGGGTTGTCTGGCCGTGAGATTTGTTGTGTTCTCTGAGACAGCACAATTTCAAGACCACCCCGTTGGCTGTGTTTACACAAGCAGGATGCAACACCAGCCATTCCTAACTCCCACCCTGGGATGCAATTGCAGCATTTACTGACTACATACATCCCTGCTGAGCTTTGTTTAGAGTACCAGGGAGTTAGGTGCTGCTGTAACCCCACTGTGCTCGCTGTGGGTGCTGCGGTGGCAGGGTGGGCACAGTGCCCGTGGTGGACTGTGACACTGGGAGCAGCGTTGTGTCTTCACAGTTTTCTCCAAGTTTAGATCTGTGTCCTCAGACTAAGGGTGGTGATGAAAGAGAGCATGCCCACCTGTTTATAGCTTAGTGTGCATAAATCCATCTTGCTTTGTCCTTTGTCAGCAGAAGGGACCTCGACTAGAGGAGGACACCTGCCTGACGCTCCTCTCACCAGTACACCTAGCTCAGTGACAGCCACCAGTGGTGAGGAGAGGACCACAGTGCCTGTGCCAGACACCCATGCAGCATCCATTGCAGTAAGGAGCTCTGCTCCTGCTTCACCACACACCAGGTTCTTGGATGTGGCCATTCTGCCCTCCTCATCAGCAACAGAGCCTGGGAGGCAGAGTGATGTTTCCCAGAGCAGTGCTGGGCTCAGTGAGCTTGCAACAAAACTGCCTGCATTTCCTCCTGGCTTTTCAGTGCCTTCGCCAAGTGCTTCAGGTGGGTCTTGTGGTTTTCCAGTCTCCCATGGAGGACATCTGTTCTCCTCAACCTCATCCTGAGCTCCCATGTTCCTTTTTTCTAGCTTTAAACTAGATTTTCCTTTTTAGCAAGCCTGGTTTATAGCAAAGGGAGGCTGAGCCCTGCATGATTGGCGGGTTTTTCACCTCACAGCACCCTCTGCTTTAGGGCAGCCCTTCTTGTGTCAGGAACTAGGTGGCCAGGCAGGTCTTCTGGGTTATGTGTAAAGGGGATCCCAGAACCTTGACCTCAGCCCTCAAACCAGGGGAACCTGGCAAGGGATCAGTAGATCTTTTGCCCTTCCTTATGTCCCAGTTATGATCTGGTTTACCCTTGGGTCTGCTTCCAGGGTCCCACTAGAGCTGGTTTGAAACTCACTAATACCTGAAAGGGAGTTTTCTGCAGGAAGTTCAAGATCAGGTCCTCCCACCCTGCCACCATTCTCCTTCAGGAACACCATGCAGTCCCAATCTGTTTTACTTTTCCAGTCTAAAGGGGAAAAGTACGGATCACCTGGGAAACCCACTTAGCTGATAAGTGATGTTGGTCACCAAGTGCCACCTTCACTTTGGAGGCTGAAATACTAAGATTTTAGTCCCTGTAGAGGCCTCAAAGGTATTTTTAATATACAAAGTATTATTTTTTTTTATATGTATGTACGTATGTTTATCTTGGCTTTGCAATTACAGAAGGAGGAAGAACAGTTTCTGGTGCTCCTACTGAGACCACATACATCTCAACCACACTCTCCAGCCACAAGGAAGGGGCATCTCAGGCTACAGCTAACCACAGTATGTGGAGCACAGCAATGGAAAGCCACACATCTCACCTGGACACAGCTGAGGAGTCCCGCAACGGTCCCCTCCTGTCCTCCACAGCATGGCCTGGAACAGGACATGTCTCAACTGGCCAAGGAGGGTACTCAGAGCCCAAGGTCACCATTTCATCCAGGGTCTCCACCAACTTCTCAGCCACTGGTGAACCTTCCAGTGAGTTTTTCTGAACTCCGGGATTGTATTTGAATTAGGAAAAAGCCCACTGCCCCTCCCTTCCTTTCTTCTGTGGGGTTGATGACCATCAACACGTCAGAGTTCTTGCAGGTGTTGTGAGCAGGATTTTTAAGCAGTGGTGATTCTGCTCCTTGTATATCTGCAGCTCTTGATGCTTAACAAAAAAGTCTCTGAAACGAGATGTGTCACTTCTTGCTGTAGGGCACATCTACTACCTCCCTGGGTTGGGGTGATAATTATGAATAATATAGACATGCCATTATGACTGTAATGGTAGTGACTGTCCCTCTGTATTTAGATGGTCTTGTTTATTTGGAGTAGGCTTTGTGTGTTAAATCCACATTTAAGGTGATATGTGGGATCTACTTCATCTGTATCCAATGTGTGCTTATCTGTGCAATTCCATTAATCTGCATTTCCAAAAAGAGTTACTGAAGAACTCATAAGTGCTCTCTGCACGAGGTGACAAAATCAGATGCCTGCTTTTTGATCTTATTCCAGCCATGGGCAGCAGCCATCACTCCCTAAGTAGCTCAAGTGCCGAGAAGAGGATGTCCAGCCCCATCACTGATCCTGCCTACAGTTCATCTACATCTGCTGACAGTGGAGAAAGGATGCTGCACTCAGTGACAGATGGCACGCTGGCTGGTGGCACGGGGAGCTCTGCTTCCTATGCTGAAACTGCCAGCTCTCCAGGGTCGGCTCGGCCAGGATTGGTGGAGCAGAGTGGGACAGCCAATGCCTCTGCCAGCAGTGAAGGCTTTGCAGGCTTTGCAACAGAGACGCTCTTCCCACGTTCTTCCAAGACACCCACTTACTCTTCTTTCCAAAATGATCTCACAAGTAAGTTAGGGTCTCCCAGTGTGTGTTCTGGGGTTGGGCAGGAGGGAGTTCACATTGTCCTGCGTTTATCTCTGTTGTACATGAAGTTCTCATCCAGTAGTTGAACCTGTGGGTTCATTCACAATGGTTTGGGTTGTGAGGAACTTTAAAGTCCATCCAGTTCCAACCCCCTGCCATGGGCAGGGACACCCTCCACTAGCCCAGGCTGCTCAAAGCCCCATCCAACCTAGCCTTGAACCCTGCCAGGGAGGGGGCAGCCACAGCTTCTCTGGGCAGCCGGTGCCAGGGCCTCACCACCCTCAAAGGGAAGAATTTATTCCTAATATCTAACCTGAATCTCACATCTTTTAGTTTAACCCATTACCCCTTGTCCTATCACTACATGCCTTTGCAAACAGGCCCTCTTCAGGTTTCTTGTTGGCCCCTTTTTTGTAGTGGACAGCTGCGAGCTCTCCCAGGAATCCTCTCCTCTTCAGGGTGAACAATAACAACTCTTTCAGCCTGTGTTCACAGGAGAGGTTCTCCAGCCCTCTGAACATCTTTGTGGCCTCCTCTGGACTTGCTCCAACAACTCCATGTCTTTCTTGTACTAGGGACCCCGGAGCTGGATGTAGCTCTTCAGGTGGAGTTTCACCAGAGCAGAGGAGCAGAATCCCCTTCCTTGTCTTGCTGGTCATGGATATGGCTGGCTTTCTGGGCTGCAAGCAACACATTGCTGTGTCATGTTGAGCTGCTTATCAGCCAATGCCTTCATGTCCTTCTCAGGGCTGTTTGCAATGCATTCTCCGTCCAGCCTGTGGCTGTGCTTGGGATGGCATCAAGCTGTATGCAGGACCCTGCACTTGGCTTTGTTGAACTTCATGTGGTTCACACAGGCCCACCTCTCAAGCCTGTCAAGGTCCCTCTGGATGATTTCCATCAAAGGAGGATTTCCACCTAGCTGAGGAATCATTCCAGGAGCAAAGCCACGATCCTGAGCAGGGAAATTCTCCTGGTTTGATGGCCACATTATCTTTTTGCATCCCCACTGGTTTCTTTTGGGTGATGCTCTCTGAAGTGTTTCCTGATGACCTAAGTCAATTGTAGAAATAAACCAAGTTTTTGATACCCTATTTCTTTAGAGATTGTTGAACTTAGCTGTAGAACCTGAAATTCATGTTATAAAATTGACTGCACCTTTTATGCTAAGTAATCTGAATGTTTTTGAAGACTGATGTGTCACTCATTTAGGATTTCCTGACTGCAAAGTTTTCAATCAATGAGCTCATGATAAGCTGCCAATTAACATAATGCAATAATTTCATCCTGCAGAGGCATGAAGTTTGCTGTGTTTAAAACCAAATTAGCTGAAGAAGATGGATATTCTTCAGTTGGGAATGGAGGATAAGAGGAAGAGGATGAGACTTTTATAAATTATAAGTGATAAAGAGACCAGATGGGCTTCCCTGCTTAGTTTGCCACAAAGTATCACAGAATGATAAGTGCTCGATCACATTAGAAAGGCAATACTGGAAGAGCAGTGTTTTAGAAACCTACATGTTTCACAGGAGTCTTGTGTCTGTCTGAGCTCACCATTTTAGAATCAGATAAGGAATGCAGAAGACTCCTAATTTGATACTCATGCTTAGATGGTGCTCTAAATTTATAGAGCAGCATGTGCCAGTTCACAGACAAGAGCATTTTTTGTATTTAGCAAGTGATTTTACTATGACATCAGAATACTTTCCCATTACTCTTTCTAATGTATTTTTTCCTTTTACTCCAGGCTCTTCAAATAGCCACCAGCCAGTCAGTAGCATTGATGCTGAGAAAAGGACCTCAGTTTCTCATACAGACGGCACATACATTTCCACTACGTATACGAGAGGAGGAGAAAGGACTCTCCTCTCTATCTCAAACAGCAGCACCTCAGCTGACTCCTCAGAAAGTTCCACCTTTTTTTCTGAAATTTCCAACCTTTCTGATTCATCAAAATCTTCTGTGACACAGGACAGGAGGAGCAACATATCCAGTGCTGGTGGTTTTGTAGAACCATCTACAGAGCCATTGCTGATACACCCTTCCAAACTGTTGACTTCTGCTTCTACAGGCAGTGTACAAAATACAACTCCCTTCAACACTGACTCTGAGTTGTTGACCACTGGCAGATCACCTCTATCATCAGCACTTCCAGCCTCTTCCTCACTGTCATCACTGCATCACTTGCTGTCTTCAACACCACCACCAGCTTATCTGTTTACATCAACAGAATCATCTGAGCCACTCTCATCCTCTGTGATGGCATCTTCACCACCTCTGCAGGCTTTGTCGTCCTCCTTGCCGACTTCCTCATTGCTTTCCTCATCTTACTCCTTAGCATCTTTATTGCCTCTGTTTTCATCACCATCATCCATTTCACAGTCCAATGACAGCGATCAAGCAAGCACCTCTGTAGCTACAACTGTGCCCAGGCGTGTGCCCTCCACAGCCGCCGTGGCTGGGAGCTCGCCCAAAGAGACCAACAAGTTCAATGTCACACAGCAGCCCCAAAACAGCATTACCTTCACCTCCACCGAGTCTCCTCTCCCTACGGGGCCCATGGAACAGCTTGGTGGACGTGTTGTGTCTGTGTCTGTTCCTGCAACGGTAACAGAGACCACTTCACTAGGAGCAACCACCACCCAGGAGGACAGCTTTGGGAAGGCAACACTGCTCCCCACCACAGCCAATGATGCCCCACAGACTAGACCAACAGATGCACCTCTCAGTCCCTCACCAAGTGCAACAAAACACAGTGTGGTCATCCCTGCAGTGGCACTGACTACAGTGAATCCTCCTGTGCTGACAACACCCGCCAGTCACTGGCCAACCCCAGGTGATGCTAGCACCTTGAAAACCCACCGAACTCCAACGCCTACTGCCACTAAACCTGTATATACCACGGGTGAGAGCACGGAAGCTGTGGATCCCACCACCGCAAGGCCTGTTAAAGTCACTGAGAAAAACATTCCTGTTACAAGTCCTTCTGAAGCCACTCCAACCAGCAAGACCACTGTGAGCATTGCAACTACTTTAGCTGCTACCAAACCAACCACTGTTCCTCTGTCAAGTAGCACATCTGGGCTGAGGATGTCATCTCTGCCAACAGGTAACAAGTCTAATGGCACTCATCAGTGGTGGGGCTAGGGATGAGTGGGCCAGTATTGCCTGGGTCTCACTTTAAGGGTATTTGAAGGGTTGTTTATGATAAATCTGTTGTCAGTAGGGTTTGAGGATAAGAGTTCAGTCTCCATGTTGATATTTTTAAGCTGAAGGTTTAGCAACCAAGCTGAACTGCTGTGAAAGGGTGCGCATTAGGTGAACATTTCTGATAGAAACTTTAAGCTGAAATTTGAGCATTCTAAGAAAATAAAGCTGACTGACCTTCCAGGTAAGCATGAGACACATTTCATATTTGCCGATCAGCAGACAATATCGATCCATATCGATCAATGTCTATCTTATAGAAAAGGCAGTTGTCCACTACTTGATATTTGTGCTGGAACTTCTGTTACTTTGACCTATCATCATTTTCTCCCCACCTCACTAGATAATCTCCTACTCAAGAGCCAGTTTCTTCTCCTGGGAGGCTATGTATGGTACTCTTACTGAATATCTTACAATCATTTATTACTGCTGCCAGGTTCTTTACATCTTTCCAAGCAAATGCACTGACAGAGATTTTATATAAATGGGATCAATTTTGTGTTTAAAGTTCAGGAGCCTGACCCTCATGCCACTGGAAGATACAGTGTGCTTTAATTGCACTAATCTCAGTGAAATACTGGCAATAGCCTATATTCCATCCAATAATTATGTATTTAAAGGTTATTTCTCAGGCTGATTGGTTTTAGTTACAGCTATGGTTTCATACAAAAAAAAAAAAGCACTGTAGGGGAATGGATTTTTTTCTAATTGAAAAATTAAGAGAACATCCTTTTTGCCAACTGATTCCCACTTTTGCCAAGTTACTCTTTGCTTTAAATAGCAAGTTTTGCCATTTACCAGAATCAAAGCTCCCTTCTGCTGCCTTGGACTTGGTGCTTTGGATGTGGGCATTCAGTGCTGTGAGAAAAGCAGCTGCCCTGCTCCGCTGTACAAGGCACAAACTGGAGGATGGTAAAGTGAGTGAATGTTTTAAAACACACCCACTCATTTCTGGCTGTTTAGGTCAGAGATACCAAGTCTCCTTCTGCTGATGCTCAGGTAGCTGTGTTAGAGTAGTTGAGACATGGAGGTTGCATCAAACTGTGCGCTGCGCGTGACACAGAGGACAGCTTGGGACCGCCTGGTCTGCAGAGCCTGGGTGATGCTCTGGGATATCACAGTGCTGTCACAAATAAGCACATGAGTTTGGCTCTTGTGCTTTGTGCTTTAACCACAAAGCCCATCCTTCCTGCCTCTGCTTCAGTGCTCAGCAGCAGCCGCAATATAGGCACCAGTGGCGTTTAAGATGTTTTGTGGTGTCTTGTTGCGAACAAGGCCACAGTCCTGCCTACGCTCTGCACACGTGTGTTGTGCCTCTGTGCTCGTGTTAGTCAGGTGAACAGCAAGAGAACCATTCTTGACAAGGACATGGGATTTTTTTCAAGGGGAAGTATTGGATATCTTCTCCAAAATTTGCAGTTTGAGTTGGTTAATCTATGAAGCATCTGAGACTACAGTCATTAATGCCCTGATGCTCCATATTTCCCAGGGCTTGGATGAAAAGGGCAGGACTTTGGTGCTCCTGTAGACACAACAGCTCTGGCTGTTGAGGTACCTTCTTCAGTCTCTCCATCCCTAACTGTAGGGTTGTTTGTCTTTGGGAAGCACCCTGAGATCTGCAGATGAGCAGCGCTGTAGACAAGCTGGGTGTTTGTATTAACATGGTGTCGTGAAACCAGGACACATGGATTGACCCTGGATCCCAAGGGCTTTCAAATCAATAGTCAAGTGGAAGCAGTTTGTATTTATTCTTTCAGTTCCAATAGAATAATTAAGAACAGGATAAGCAGTAAGTGCAAACAATGCAATGAAACATTTGATAATGCTCAGGGGGTCACAGAAGAGGAGCCAGTTGATCTTTTTTTAGCCTAACAGCTGATGATTTTTGTGATTCTGTAACTATAGCCTGGGGTTTCTTTCTGCTTTTGTAGATGTGGATAGATGTCTTTCCAACCCTTGTCCTGCGCTGGCCACCTGCAACAACACCCGTGGCTCCTATATCTGCCAGTGTCCTCTTGGATATGAGCTGGAAAAAGGAAAGTGCAATTTAGGTAAGAAAACAAAGGTGAAAAGCTGGGGGAGAATAAGACAGGAATAATTATCTGTAAACTTCTAAAATAAATTAACCTAAGCTCAGGCTAGTTCAGGAGCTTAGTGTTCCTCCCAGCCACCACCTTCAACAAGAGGCTTTTATACTAGTGCAGCATCTGATGCCTGTTGTGCTGGGGTGCCCCAGGGAGCAGGCGCAGTGATAGCTAAGGGTTTCTTAAAACCGCAGCAAGTGGTGGGCTCAGGCTTGTTAGTAAGGACAGACGGGCCCCTTCCATTCCTAGTGTGTTATACAACTCCCCAAAAGTGTTCAGCAGGTTATCATAGTTCCCAGCCCTGCAAACCTGTGTGACAGTGCTTGGCTTGGGCGAAGCGAGTGTCACCTGGCTTCAGCAACATCAGCTGTGTGCAGAAAATTAAGTGGCCATGAAAGTCTTTGGGCAGATGAAGGTCCTGCTTCATACCTTTAGCTTTTCTTGTGCAGCTGGGTTATTAGTTGGAACTCAGCTTCTGACCCCCTCCTTTCTACTACATGACTCTTAATCCCAAGGATTTACAATGTCCCATTGTAAAGGGGAATTTGTTTTGCTAGAGTTTCTCCTGACCCTTAATCAGCGAGGATTAGAGGCATGGAAATTTAACTAAGGAAACATGAGTGAGGTGTCCCTGAAGGGTGTTTTGAAACATTTCTTTGAGTTGGAATGTGTCAGCTTCTAATTTAGAGAGTTGTTTTGATTAAGCCTTCAACAGGCAGGTTATATAAATACTGTGAAGGTGATTCTCATCTTATTTTTACCTGGAGCTGTTGTGTTAGAGCTGTGTGATATAAAATTTGTGATGAAGATAGGCTCTGTGGATGGGAAAAAATGGGAAAGATTTGGAGGCTTTGTAATGTTATCTGCAATCCTATTTGTTTTTCTGGTGGAACATAAGACTGGAGCTCTGAGTTCTCATTTGCACCAAGTATCTCATGACACTTAATACAAGATTTAGGGATATTATCTCTCTTGAGTCTGGACAACTTGGATTATTGCATTCTGCTGCCATAAATCAAATATGAATCTAAGCATGGAAAAATGCATCTTTTGGACCTCGTTTCAAATGTCTTTACTCATTCTGTCCAACAATTTGAAAAATGAGAATCTCCTTTCTACAGTGCTCTATTTTGACTTGCTGATTTGCTTTCTTTCCATTGCAGGGAGAAGTATGAGATTTGGCACATTTACCCCAAAGCATTATAAATAGCTTTGGTACCTGAAACTGTCTTGTTACTAAATTTACCCATCTTTCTCTATGTGTTCAGGGCTTCTTTTAAATTAGTCTGTGTTTCTATAGGAGACGCGTGAACACTGCAGAGAAATGCTGGCTGTTCAGCAGCACTGAGCTCTGGAATTTGACTGGGGCTGTGGGAACATCACAGTAACCCTTGGGGAAAATCCCAAGGCCAGGGCTTTGCTTTTCTGGGGCAGTGACTCTCCAAAGCAAGCTTTCTGTCTGCTGCCTGAAGGGGTTTTCCATGCAGACAGGCTCTCACGAAAGGCAGATGAAACTGCAGCTACACATGGCACGGAAATGTGTGTTCTAACTAACCTGTCTTATTCTCCTTTTTAGTAAGAATATTTATTGGGCAGGTGCCCCTGGAACGTAATATTAGCCGTGGGAAGTATGCAGAGCTCCACTACGTTGAGAGTGATATCCTGGAGATGGTGAGTGTCCTTGCTGGGACTTTGGCGATGCTGCTGGGACAGGTCCCCTTTGCTCCTCTTACAGTTGTCATGGGAAGCCACAAGACTGTGTAGGGGGGATTTAAATCATTGAACCATCCTGGTCTGGTGTAAGTAGGGCTGGTGAAGTGTATGCTTTTAATCCTAGTACACTTCTCTCCCCTGCACTGCTCAGGCTGTCAAGACAGCAGCAGAGATCTGACCTTAATGGGGCTTAAAACAGCACGTCTGCCCAGAAAATCCTGAAGCCTTGTTTGTGAAGTGATGTGGCTGGGTTAACACTTCTGTAGCCCATGTCCTTTCTTAGTGTCTTCTGGCTGCATTGCCTTTTCCAGACTTCAGAAGTACATTAGTGCTCCTCCAAGGTCAAACATTAAAACAGTAACTGTGGGCTTCCTCGTTCATCAGTAAATCTCACAGGTGCTGATGTGGGTTGGACTGCAGCTGGTGCCACCTTGCTTTTAGCCAAACCCCATGGGATGAAGCACAGCAGCAGTATCCACCATTCTTCCTCTCAGTGAAGGTTCCCAGCAATGCTATCACAACCAAGTGGCACTTGGTCAGTAGGGAGAAAGTGCTGGGTGAGCTGGTGGCTTCTCCATATGCTGTGCCTTCAGTTGCTCCTAAAAGATTCCTGGGCTGGGGGTAGGTACATCTCTGTGGATTTTAGCCAGATCATTACATGCATGGGGTCATCCTGTTAGCAGTTCCTGGGCTGGCTGCAGTTTATCCCAACTCTTTTTGGAGTAGGTGATTTGGAGATGCAACCACATGAGGGGGGTCACCAGGATGCTGCCTGCATGGCTTGTGCTGGGAGGTGAACTAAAAAAACCCCATGTGGATCCAAGGGGAAAGTGTGCAGTCTCCAGGGGTGTGCTTGGAACTTGACCTCATGCAGGGCTCTCTACCTGCTGCCTTCTGGCTTGTCTCAGCCTTTGCAGTCACACAGGGGAGCCCCAGGCAGATGCTCATGTCAGAACTCCCAGGTCTTCATTCCTGTCCAAGGCTGCCTGATGGTGACTTTGGCCATCCTTTGCTGGCAGCAGAATGATGCATCTTCTTCCCGAGCAGATGAACTGCTGAAATGCTCAGAGGCCCCTCAGACTCAGTAGGCAGCTCTGGTGAATGCAGGGCATAATGTCAGTGACCCAGGAGGGCAGTGTCCCACAGGGCTGCCTCCCTCCATCATACCCCGGGGCACTTAAAGCTGCTCTCTCCTTCCTTGCAGCTTGATGCATCGCTGTCGGGCTTGCCAGGGTACCACCACTCCACAGTTAAGGCGACCAGGTAAGGCTAATGCTACCAGGGGAAGAGTGAGAAACTCGAGTGTTTGGGATATTCAACTTGAGATCCATGTTCTCCAGTTTGAGTGGGTGCTGGGCTTGATCCAATCCAGCCCAATGGTAGTGCAGAGCATGGGGAATGTCTGACCACTTTGCCCAGCTGTCCTGGTACCGTCCTCCTGGCCTGAGCAGCATGGAGACAGGCTTGTGAGGTGCCCAGGAGGGGTTCATGGTTGGTTTCAAAGTGAGCAACCAGCAACCCTTTCACCCCAAGTTTACATCTCTGTGTGTAAGCTTATCCTGTTTTTAAGGTCTGTGACAACGCACTGCTGTTTGAGTGTGCATGCAACACCGTGTGTGTGATAAGCATCGCTTGCTTGCGTTATTAAGAATCCTATGTATAAGGTGCTGACAATGACATCAGACTTACCTGTGGTACTCAGGGCTCTTTTGTTTTGTTTTCTGTTAGGGATGCAAATTTTGTGCATGTTTCAGTGCAATCCACGTTCTCTCTAGCATCCAACGTGACTTTGTACGATGTTGTCAGCAGCGTGAAAAGCAACATTCGAGCTTGCAAATCCCCCACAGAAGTCTGCCAGTTCATCTCCAGCCTGAAACCGCTCCACAGAGGTAAACAGCATCTGGAGGGACTGTGATGGGAGGGATGAGGGCTGTTTTAGTTGGCTTCTTTTATAGCAGGGGGGAGAAAGATTTTAGCATTTGAAAAAAACCAAAACAACCAACCCTCTGAATCTTTTTAATCTTATTTAAATGGCAGTCATCTTAAGAGCCCTGCGGTATAAAAAGGATGCAGATATTGAGCCTTATCTCTGCCACATGTGTGAGAAATCTGCCTCTCTGTGAAAACATTGTGCAGCACAGGATTAGAGACATTGTAGGGCAGGCTTTCATCTCCGAGATGTGGCACCAAGCCCCGGCCAGATCAAAAAACCATAGAGCCTTAATTCCACCCACGTGGCCAGGAGCTGGGGAAATGGGATGAAAGCCAGGAGAGAACCCCTCCACCCCGTGAAGTCAATTAGAGCTGCTGGAGGCTACGTGGGGAGCTCGCTCTCCTGCCCACCCAGTTTCAGTGTTGCAGGATGTAAAAATGGTTCTCAAGAGCTTTCGATTTCTGTACTGCCAAAGGGGAATGTGGGTGCAGCACAGAGACCTGGAGAAGCACATCAGTGTTGTGCAGGACCTTCTCCAGGTGGAACCCTTTAGTGGTGGTGGCCCTGTGCCCTGCACCTGGTCCTTTCTTTCTGAGGGAGAGAGAGCAGAAATTTACTGGTGAGAAGTATGGACAGGATGCAGGGAGTGAGCACTCTTGAAAGATGGGCTCCTGCAAGGACACTTCTGCACATGGAGCTCTGTGACTTTGGGGTTCAAGGCTTTGAGGTTTGGCTTTGAGGATCAAGAGCTAAGCCTGGGTGTAGTGGGAAACCCCTCGGATCATTTTGGCAAAGTAAAGACAGAGATGAGAAATTTAGTGTGTGCTTTTATTTTATGTGCCATGGGTTGAATGAAATTGTTTTGGTAGACTTACTCAGGTTGTATCTAGCTGTTACATCTGATATGATGCCTCTTGTAAAGTCTACTTCTATCTTAAAATAAGCAGACTGAGAAACAACTTATATTCTCATGTAAGTACTTAAAAGAAAAGGTGTCTGGTCAAAAAAAAAGGATGATGTATCTAGCAGGGAGAGGTTTGTAAAAGGTGAGTGCCAAACAAGTGACATGTTTTCCATAAAATCCTGTTTCTTCTGAACATTTTTTCATTTGTTCACTCCGTTTAGTCTGACCTCCTAGCAAAAAATGTGAATGCAGTGACACAGTTTCCATCATTTACCCACAGTTTTGCTGAATGCTCCTTGTAACAGATCTCACTGTCTGAAGTGAGCCACTGCTTCAAAGTCATGGCAGTGAACGGACGGATTCTTTGTCTGAAAAATGAAAAAATCCAGTGCTTAATATTGAAGTGGAAAAAAGCCCCTTGTTTTGGGCTGAGCAAAATGTTTTGCTTGATATAAACTTAAAAATTGATCCGTTGAGCTGTCTCAGGGGGTGAATGTGTTTCAGCTTGAGCCAAACCAAATTTTTCCTTTTTCACTTCCCCTTCTGCCTTCGAGCTGAAGCATTTATTATTCCCCTCCTTTTGCCTGTGCAAACAAGAGCAGATACAGAAGACACGGTGACAGAGTGTAATGTTGACTGTCTCCTAATGGACCAAGCATTATTTTATATAAAAAGAGGTGAAAGCAGCTGACGTTGGCTGCCTCTTCCCCACAGTTGGCAGCTTGTGCAAGCAGAAGGACCCCGAATGCGACAAGGAAACTTCCGAATGCACCGACTTCGACGGGGTCGCGCTCTGCCAGTGCAAAAGTGGGTACTTCAAATACAACAAGATGGACCACTCCTGCAGAGGTATGGCTCTCTATGGGGTGTATTTTTGCCTGCATTTTGCTTCACCTTTTTGTTCCAGTGGAAATAAGCATGTGCATTGCTGTGCATACAAGGAGCTCAGTATTATGAATAAATATTAACAGCTCAAGTTTCTTTTATTTAGTTAGGGGACTCCTCAGCAGACACTGAAGATACAGTCTCTCTGTAGGAATAATATTATCTCTTTCTGGAGCATGCTGTGAGTCACAGTGATTGAGAAGAGGGAGAAAGGGGCCCGACTGCTTTGGGCTCCAGTTCAGTGGCACAGAGCAGAGATGACATGCGGCTCTGCCTGTTTTGATTTTGTCTGAACTCTCAGCGAACTTTAGGAGAGGTGCTTTAAACTCACAAGCTAATATTAATACACCATCAATATTTTAAAAATACGTATCTGAAAATGATTATTAATTTCTTTTCAGCTGGGTTCCTAATAGAAATTTTAAGCTTAAGGGCTATATTCTTTTTTTTAGCTATTCCTCACATTATGAAATGTAGTTTCACTGCATTTTTAAACAAGGTCTTTATCAAAAGATAAAGTCAAAATGACTTTCTGTAGGATCAGGGTGTCCATTCCCTAGTGCCAGCGGTTGTTGTAGGGCTTCTTAAGAAATGGAGTCTTCTGATGACATATCAATAAGAATTGCACTAGTGCTTATATATTGTTCCTGGCAGGGTCTGCTGGGTTGCTGTTGAAATAGGAGGAGATGCTTTGTTAATTCCAAATCTGGTCAGAGAGTCAGAAAAATGTGTCTGGAAATAACTCATGTGGTATGGGCTCTGGGCTGGACATCTTGAAGATGGGCATCTCTGGGTTCCAGGTCATGGTCCTGCCTCTCCTCTACTCTGCAGCTCCAGGAAAAAACTTTCTGCTTTGTGGTTCTCTTCCTCTTGTATGCTGGGGGAAGGATTTTTATTAGGAAATACTGACTATCTCTACCTACATTTGAGAGGCACAGACTGTTTCATGCAGTGAGCAGGGAGCTGAGGTGAAACCTGGGAGGCTTTTGCCCAATTCCTGCTCCACCCCTGACAGTGGGGACCCAGGACAAGTTACTCCATTCTTTCTTGTCCATGTCCCTTGCCAAGCAGTGTTGTGAAGATAAGTATCTGAAAGCCTGAGAGACACTTGAGTGTGATGACAGCTAAGAAATCTAAAATCTTATACATGTGGTTACTCCCTACTTAAGGGTCTTGTTTGCTGTGCAAAAGATAAACCCCCTACCTGTGCACGGTGAGGCCTTGATTCCCCCTCAGCTTGCTGTTCTCAGTAGAAAACATCTTACTGACCAGTTTGAGAGTGTCTGAGGGACAGGGTTGGTGTGGGATTTAGGCTGCAGCGAAGTGGCATGAGGGTAGCAGCAACGGCACGGTGCTCTGCTCCAGCAAGATACCCCTTTTTAGCATCACTCTGTTCTTGTGCAGGGTGGTTGGGATTTTTAAAGGTCTATTCAAAAGCCAAGCTATGGCCCCCACTTGATATTTGGGGCCATTCTCTCTGATAAATATAGTATACAATATGCCAGCCTCTTTGAAAATCTCTGCCCTTTCAGTGGCCAAACAGGAACCAAGGTCTCCTGAGCATCCAGCCCTCATTGTGGGTCACGAAATGCGGCGCAGTGACTCCAATTATAGTATTTGCAAAGAGGGAAATGGCTATTGTGCTGCCCTGTCCGGTCTCCCCGTGGGAAGGTGGGTGTGGCTGGGGGAGCTACCGGGGGCATCAGCCGCCCCGACCCCCAGAGACTGTTTTGTCCTGCCTTACGATGTCTGTCCCCTGAGGCATGCTCAAAAAGCACCTCCTGGACCAAAGAAATGTTGGGTTTCTGAGCCACAGGCGTTTCAGCGTTAGCCATTGTACTGCTCGGTGTGCAGTTTGGTTGTCGCTGGGTTGTTGATGGTTTTCAATCTTCCCCGTATCCTCAAGGCTCTTTTAGAAGCAGGGCAACAAACCCAATGGGCCAGCTTTTCCAGGGCATGCTATTTTTAATGGTGCAGTATTTCCTGACTTAAGCAAGGAGCAGTAAACCACATTTTCAAAGAGACCCCCGAGTCTCTTTCTGGGAGGCAAAGGCAAAGTAATCCTGAGTAGAAAAGTACAACTCAATAACTTTGCTTGGCCCCTGTCACTTAAGCCTTTCCTCTGTTCTCTGCTCGTGTTTGGAAACTTGCTGAGTGAATGTGACAGTGCGAGCTCTCCTGGGATCGTGTTCAAAGGAGCAGGAAAGATGCCAAAGGAGAAAGAAAACTGGCAGGAAAAGACTGGGTGAGGAGAGGAAAAGACATAAGCACTGAGCATTTAATTTGAGAGAGATGAATGTTCAGGATCTTGCTTTTCCTCCTTATTGCCCTATAGCCTCCCGGCCTGAGAGCTGTGTGCCCGTGGTGGGGTCCCAGGGCTGCTCCTGCCCAAGGCACAGCTTGGAGACCGCTCAAGGTGTGCATGCCCTACGCACATGACTTGGTAGGGCTGAGGGGGTGAGAGCAGGCTGGGCTCCAGCATCTGTTGGCAGGCTCCTCCAGGCCTTCCCGATGTTAGGAGTGCCCGGGACTGCTGTGCTCATTAGAGAAGACAACTCCAGTGAGCTGTCGAGGTGACGCCTCCCTCCTGTTCACTGCAGATTTCATTATTGCCTGATTTTGTGGCTCACTTAGGTAGAACATTTGCTCCATAGCATTTTCAGTCTGCTTTTGTTAGCAAGTGAAAGGAGCAACCCAGCCAGTCCTGTTTTGTTAATGCCTCAGTGTTATGAATGATCCAGGCAAGGATCCCTTGGGAGTTATCACTCTTGTTGTTGGCTGTTGGTTGACTGAGGTTCTTGCCTCTTGCCCAGTTACCTCTGGTCTCTTTCTTGACTTCAAAGAAACATCAAGGACCCTTGCCCTCCCTGTCCCAAACTCTAGGGAAAAAAAATGGAGTGAAAGAAGTAGTGGAAGAGTGTGGGGTTATACAGAGCAGAGAAAGGGGTGGAAGACCAGCTATCATGAACATCAGCCTCTCCATCATTGTTGGTGTCAGTTGCTATGGCAAGTCTGTGCCTAGAGATGAAATATTCATGATGCGAGAGCATCACCCAGCTGCATCCACACACCCCACAGGGAAAACGGTGTGCTTAGGGACATGAGATGCTTACGAAGTGGTATATAAGCAAACAATTTCCCTATGACCACCAGCAAGGCCAGGCATCCAAGAGCAGAGTGCCAGGCACACTGTGGGATGCGTCTCTGGAAAGCAGAGACTTGGAGAGAGCTGCAAAGAGAGACTGGCAAGTAAAGAAGAGGTTCCCAGCTCTGGCTTGTAAGGCTAATATGGTCCCTGGGTGAATTTAGGGGGCACAGGCAGGCAGAAGAGGGGAAGTTTTGCTGTCCTTGGGTTTGTGACATCTATTTCTGGGAACCTGAAATCAAAAGGGCCAAAGAGAACCTGTGAATATTCAGAGAAAAACTGCAATAATCAGGGGGACTCAAAGATCATGGTGCCCTTGGCTTTATTAAAGGCAAAGGAGTGATTTGATGGTGAGGAGGAGAAATGTAATCACCTAACCTTTCTCAGCCTAGCAAGAAAACATCCAAAGGCTGGAATTTGACACTGGGATAATTCAGACCAGAAAGAAGGTGAATGTTTTTAATGGCTGGAGAAATTAACTTCATGAGCATCTGACCCAGGGTTGTGGTTGATTGTCTGTCACTGAAAATAATAAAGTCAATCTTGGATGGTTCTCTAAAATGTATCTCCAGTTCAACTATTTGGTTTGAAACTGGAATTAAACTTAGGGAATTTCTGTGACCTGTACTATGAGGGGAAGGTCACAGTCACATTGCTCCCTTCTGGCATTAATATCACTTGTTATTGGTGCTGGAAGTGCCATAAACTCCTGAACCCTGCCAGAATATCAGTGCTCTCTTGGTTTACTATGATATTGCCAGCCCATCCTAATGGACATTACGCATTTGTCCTTCTTCCTTCCTCCCCTTCTGTGCTAAGTATTTCTGAAAATAGTTACTGGCTGTGCCAGAGGGGAAAAAGCATCTGGTGTGCTGGGAGCAGCAGCAGAGGAGTGAGGGCTTTGCTGCGGCTTAGCTGGGACCTCTGCTGGAAGCTCTCTCTTCTTCCCAGAGATCCCCTCGCCCTTGCTGGGGTTAGAAAGCGCCAGAGCTTTCAGCTGTGAGTGATCCCTACAGTTAGAGAACAAGGCAGAAGGAAGAGGGCTTGAGAGCTGCTGCCTCACCAGTTTTAAGCCTATAGTGTCTGAGGGGAAAAAAACCCCAATAAATCTATGAGCATTTTTGTTTTCACTTAATCTGTTTTTGTTCCTGGCAGAACATGCTGCAGGGGTTTCCCAGCCCCACTGTGTGTTGCAGACCCACAAGAGCTGCTAGATGTGCTGGCCCTGACTTGTCCCTTTGCCCAAAGTGACTCAGCCTGGGTCACTATATCGCTCCTACTCAGGTCTTTCAGTGGCCACCTTCACTACCTCAGTGAACAGCAGCATGTCTGCAGGAGCTCTGGTGGGACTGTTGCTGGGAAAACCTGTGATTTTTTCAGTAATTTGAGGTTCATCATTGTACATCCAATGTAAATGTATGGCTAATGCCTTTGCTCTTCATCAGAAGGAAAGTGCAATGTTCTCAGATAATCCCAGTGATGAGATAGCTGCCCAGAAACTGCAGAAATGGTTTTATTTTGAAGTGAGGATTACAGTTTTTCACCAACATTTTGGGTTTTCTGGGTTAATAACTTCAATTTCCATTCTATAGTAAAATACAATAGGTTAAAGTTTTACTTAGCTCCAAATCTGCAAGAAAAGGAAAAAAGGTGACACGGGACAAAAGATAACATGCCTCTTCTGGGTTACCCCAATTGCTTCTGTGTAAATAACATTTAAAAGTAATTAATAATGCACATCAATGCTAGAGGAGCCCAGTTCAAACGAGGTCTGAGGCACTTGCAGATTTGTTTGTGGGAGGCAGTATGAGTATGCAGTGAGCTTCCATTAGGGTAAGAAGAGGTTCTGCTGGGAATTAGGTTACCAGCTGCCCACCCTGTACCAGGCTCCCAGCTAGCTCTGCTAGGAAGCCCCGGTGTGGTCCCATCAAAGTCAGAAGAAGGTGATTTTAAATTTACCGTGTTTTGCCTAAAACAGAGGAGATGCTGCCTCACATCAGAGTGCATCCTGTTGCCGCAGCACAGGCAGGACCGGAGGTTGGGTGGGGTGAGGCTTTGTTGGGAAGAGGCGATGGAAAGTCCCTCCTCCCCTGCACCACTGCGCGGTGCTCACGGACCTTCTCTCTTCTCTCTTTGTAGCCTGTGAAGATGGTTATAAACTGGAAAACGAGACTTGTGTGAGGTACGGTGACTGTTCTGCCCTCCTCCTACCCCACCATCCTTCTTAATAGTGCTTTGCTGACCTGTCAGCACAACTAAGGCGCTGAAACTCCCTGTTGTTTTCTGTTCCCAGCTGCCCGTTTGGCTTAGGTGGATTCAACTGTGGAAACCGTAAGTACTGAGCTTTGTTTCTTTAAATATCCACAGCGTCAGAAATGGGAAATCTGAGACAAGTAATTGCAAATTGTTAAGTCTGAAATGCAGTAGGCACAAAGTACTCTTTTTGGTCGTTTTTGTTTCTTCAGTTTCTGTTGAAAATTATTTTGTGACCACCTTTGACAAAGTTGACTTAGTGTTAACTCTGGAGAGAAGGAGATCTCCTTTCTCTGGATACTCTGTCATTGCAGCTTATATAGTGGGCCCTCTTGAAGCAAGATATTCGGAGGTGAATCCATGAAATATCATTTGAATTATTCTGATCTATCAGTGAGGGGAATCCACCTCCTAGGGAAACAAGAGCTTATTCTTTCTTCAGCAGGACACCCCCAACTCCATCCATTTCACTTAAAAATTCAATGCAATATTGCTTACAGAGGGAAGGAAAATGGGCAGTAAACAGTTAATCTCTTTGCATGAGGACTTCGATATGTTTACATTAGTATTTACAACACCACCACCCCCCCCCCCCCCCCCGTGGCTGTTTCTAAGAGAGTCTCTGTCTCTTCCATCTGTAGCCTATCAGCTCATCACTGTGGTGATCGCAGCTGCAGGAGGAGGACTTCTGCTTATCATGGGCATAGCATTGATTGTCACCTGCTGCCGGTAGGTACCACTGCTGGCCCTGGCTCGTGTGGCATCCTCTCAGTGGGTTATAACACACTTATTGCTCCACACATGATCCCTGAAGGACTAAAACACAGGATAGGTATTTTAATCAGAGGTGCTGATGTGTTGGATTGTGCTTTTATTTTTTTCTGGCAACTGGGCTAAAAAGTGCAACTCAGTGTCTCTTAAGGATGTGACTGGCAATCGTGTCCTCTAAGGATGGAGAGGCAAAGGAGTCCTTTCCACTCAGAGCTGTAAGACAGGCAGGGTGCAGTATCCAGAAATGCAAGATAAGTAGAAAGGAGAAACTCTCTCACCGAAAGGGCATAAGTCAGCGGAACAGATTACTCAGATACATTATACAATTTTCATCTTTGGAGATCTCAAATCCTATCAGATAATGGCCTGACTAGCACAATCTGACCTCCTACCTGGTTTTTCCTAGGAGCAAAGATTCGAGGTGATCTTTGTACCTAGTTGGGGTTCATAACATGAAATAAATCTCCTGAGATAATGCCAGAAATGCGTGCTAGATAGCAGGATAAGTTGTACGTTTTCACTTTTCTTTACTCTTTTATGAACAGGAAGAATAAAAATGACATAAGTAAACTCATTTTCAAGAGTGGAGATTTCCAGATGTCACCATATGCTGAATATCCAAAGAACCCCCGGGCACAGGAGTGGGGCAGAGAGACCATCGAGATGCAAGAGAACGGAAGCACCAAGAACCTGCTGCAGATGACAGATGTGTATTATTCGGTATCTATCCATAGCTTAGCTATTAACCCTTGGTGCCAGCAGACATGTTCCTTTTGTTTTTTGAAGTACAGATCATTTTCTGGCAAAATAGGAGAGGAAATAAATGGCTTCCTTAGACAGCAAGGCCTTGGTAGTCCTTTAGTCCTTAGCTATTACACGTGGTCAATATCACAGAAAGATGTCATTAGAGAGAGTGGAATATTCTGGTAGATGCCTAAAAAGCCCAATCCTAGTGTACAGGAGAGTTAAACATTTTGGACAAGCTGTTAGGGATTCCTGTGAGTAGTTTTCTCCCTTCCATCCTTGCTGGATAAGGCCTCTGCCTGAGGAACTTCACCCCAAGATGAGAAGATGCTGGTCACTAAGGACCCCTCTTTTCTTCAACTCTGACTACTCTGCAGAGAACAGACCCCTTCCTGCAGCAGGATGGGTGCATAAGGAACATCCCTCCAGCTCTGGAGGAACAAGAGGTAGAAATAAAGTGGTGGGAGGGCTCTGCTGTGTAGGGCAGAGAAAGAAACAAGCACAAGATCTGCTGTCATGATTGGTACAGTCTGCTAATGTCTGTATCCAGAGCTGTGATGTTGGTGTATCATCAATCACTAATCTACAGCAGTGTACTGGGTGAATTTAATGTATGTGGGGATTACTCATGTGAGTGAAGGGTGTAGGATTTCCCCCAAGTCACATGTTCTGGACTCCTCCTTTCCAGAGCAGAGAGCAGTGAGCAATACCTTTTTCCTGGCTTGTGTTGTGTGTTTACTGGGTTGCACAGCATAAAGGGAAATAATCCTCCTTCCTCCTTCCAGTAAGAATGACAGATTTGGAAATGCAAATGCATTTACTAAACATTTTTAAGACTTTTATTATGCTGGCAACTAGAAAGGGGAACTTTTTAGCAAGGAGTAGGTGATGAGGGCTTTGCATGGATCTGCTCCAGGTGGTTTGAAGTTATTTACTAGGTGAAATGACTGTGCAGTCTTGGTCTTAGACATGCAAGTTCCTCAGCCAAGTGTTTGCAGGAGATTTACTTTGGTAAGAGAAGGGAAGAGAAAGGAAGGTCAGATCGCTTTGTATTTGACATATAATTCAAGTGCCTGTGTTGGGAGAGTAGGTACCTTAGATGATTTCTCCGCTATGAGGGCAGTGAGTCACTGGAACAGGTTGCTCAGAGAGGTGGTGGAGGCCCCATTCCTGGAGACATTCAAGGTCCCTGAAGCTCTGAGCAGTCTGATCTAGTTAAAGGTGTCCCTGCTTACTTCAGGGGATGCAGGGGGAGTGGACTAGATGACCTTTAAAGGTCCCTCCCAACCTAGCACATTCTATGATTTTATGATTCTGTGGTTAGGGGGAGAGGAGTGCTCTGCAAAGCAGGAGAATAACTGGTTTTCTAGAAGCATTTTCTTTAAGGATGGCTCTGGGACAATAAGCTTCTCGTGAGAGTTGTTTCAGTGCTGAGCTCATCAGCACAGTTCTCTTGGATTAAAAATTAACTGTTCGCTTAGACTGCACTTGATGGTGTCAGGTAAACTTCAAGTCTGCTAATTGGCAAGCTGTTGAAACTAGATTGCATCAGAATAATCCCTTCAGGCGATGTATAACTCCCACAGTAAAAATTATTCTAGGTTATGGAGATCATTAGTGCTCCTGTTGTTCCTTCTAGCTACTGAAATAACTGCTGGGAAAGGTGGTAAGGCTGTGCCTGAAGAAGGATTTGAGTGTGAGAATAAGACTGTTTTTATTTAATTTTTTTTTTTTTGCTAATACAGCCAACTGGATTGAGAAATCCTGAACTGGAAAGAAATGGACTTTATCCTCCTTACACTGGTTTGCCTGGATCTCGACATTCATGCATCTACCCTGGACAATACAATCCATCCTTCATTAGTGACGAAACCAGAAGAAGAGACTATTTTTAGGGGGAGTGAAGAAGGAGTGGAAGATTGACACTGATTTGTGGCCCTTGATCCCCAGGTACAATCTGTCTCCTGGGCAACTCAGTACACATCAGTCTTACTCTTCCCATTTGACAGGAAGGATTTTGAACTCCATGCCCAGCATTGCTGCCCTGATGAACAGTTACACTTGCTGACCAACAGAGAGGAGGAGAAGGAGGCAATGGCTCAACGTGCACATTACTAAAAGACCCAGAGGGAAGCTAACACATACTTTGGATTTGTTCTGTGCTGCTTCATCACTCTTTACGCTACGTGGCAAGCATGGATCAGCACAGATGAACTGTGCCCAGCACTCTGCATTGAATACCACTGGGGAGTGTTTTGTTTACAGATCTTGTTCACTGTTGGCTGTGCTTGTCTTCTTAGCCAATCTTCATGCAAAGATTCACTGTGAAACTGCTTTTCGTAGGGCAAGTTTGTCCACTCCCTTTCCCATCGCTGCATTGCTTTCTGCTCTGCACACGGCAGGAAGGTGCACTAGCCCGCTGGCTCTCACCTTCTTACCGGTAGAAGTCCTCCAGATGGCTGGGTCCTTGCTGAAGCCTGGTGCCTGGCAACGCTGGCTGAACTCATGGGTGGATTGTCTCCAGGGATTATGGGAAAGTTAGTCATACCACTGCAATTGTAACAGAAAAAAAACCCCAAACCAGTAGATCCTATGGGCTGCTTTGAAATCTTCCTCTGTACAGGGAAGAATCTGAGTATGCCACTGTTTTGTCAGCCAGCGTTGTTCAGAAGTGAGGCCTCTGCATGTCATCATAGTGTTTCTGTGTAGGATCCTTTAGGGCTCTGTTTACCTGCAGGGATTTAAGCGCCTGTAGAAACAGCAATGTAAGTTCAGGTAGGTAGTTGCTCACAGGGAAGAAAAACATGAGGTGGGAATTCAGCATGCTCCTTACGAGGAATGTGGGAAGGAGGACTAATGCTGTAGCCCTGGTTGGGCAGGTGGAATGTGAATTCTGGTCACTGCAGGAGGGACATAGTTTTCAAGCCTTCACAGCCCACCTTGACTTCAGTAGGAGCTGTGGAGGCTTTCTGTACATTGGAAGGTAAGGCTCACTGCAGTCAGTTGCATTTAAAGGAGATAAAAACATGACACTTTCAGTCCTAGCCAACAAAGGTCCTTTATACTGAAATGTTTTGCTTTCTTCCATCCCAGTTTCGAGTGATTCAGACTAGGCAGGTTTCCTCACCTAGATACATTAATTCATATTAATGACCTTAGCAAAAGCTGAAGAATTTAAGTGATTATCTTTCTTACCAAAGATCAGAGTTAAAACTCATCAACTGTATTCTGACATGACATGGGTGTTGAATGAGATGTTATTAATGAACTCTGTTTACTGCTTATCTTTACTGCAGTGTTAACCTGAGTCATCCAAACCCTGCCCAGATAGAGGGTCGAGATATGGATCATTCCCCTGCATGTGTCTGCTTTTAATTCAAGGTGGCTGATTGTATGAGAAAAACAAACAGCACAATCCTTTAGCCATTAACACACCACCTCTGTAAGAGCATACATAACCTAGTTTCACTGAGGGGCACATACATTCCCTTCTCCCCCACAGTGCACTAAGGAACATGGGATATGTCCCCCAAAGTGCCTAAGTGCAAGTGAGAACAAGAGTTCAGATGCTGGCATGTTGTGTGGTTTCTTACTGGAGGCAGACCTGGGGCGATGAGGAGCCCTTCATCAGGGAGCAGCTCGTAGTCCTTGTGTCCTGTAGATGCTGTGAGTCCCCACATCCTTTCCCAAAGCTTTAAAGGCTGTTGTATTCCCTGTCAAAAATGAACAACAGCTACCCAGAGGAAGGGCAGCTAGGTGAAGGCAGTCATCAGCTGTGTGGGCTGAGAGGCTTCTGGTCTGTGCTCACATTGACTTCTATGTTCTCCAGACTGCAAGGAGTGCAACCAGAAGTGTGCTTGAGAGCACACAGTTTGGTGCAAAGGCAGTTTCTTTTCATCCCTCATCTACTATGTAAAATCAGCAGCATGGGCTTGCAGAAGAGCAGAACTTTATGGATGCCTGGGGCAGTATCCTTTGCACTTAGTGATCTTATAATGTTGATGCATGCAACTTCATGTCTGTCTGATCGGTAATCAACCTTGCAGGTGGTAGTACACAGCTTATCTCAGCTGTGGGGAGGAAATGAATGGATGCTCGTGGAAGTACAGCAGCCTAAGGAGCTATACTTAAGGAAAACTCTAGTTACAGTGTCCAAAACAGTGCAACAGGTAAAGCACAGGAACTCTGTTCCCTGACACACTGATCAGTGTTTCTAGTCCATGAATAATGTTCTCCCTTTCATTAACAGCCAATATCTTAATTACATGGGATCCACTAAATGATGTGAACTAAGGGCATGACTGTTGTGGTGTGGGACCCATCAAGAGGACATCAGCAGGGTTGTTTCTGTGCAGGGGATTGAGAGTGCCTAGGATAGAAAGGACTGCATTTGCCTGTGGTATGGAGGGGGGTGGGGTGTTGTCTATCTTATAAAAGAAAGGGGGAAGCCGAGATTTGTGCTAGATCTAAATCCAAAGGATATAGACAAGCAATTGTCTCTGCCCCTATTTTGTAGAGCAGCTTAGCAAAAATGAAGTATCCCAGCAATGCTGATAGGATTTCACCATGTGCCAGCTTTTTGTCAGATAGGGAAGAGTTTAGGCACGTGCTTATAGGCAAATATTTTTAATTACTTGGTTAGTTCAAAGAGGGGGAAATGTTCCTGTGTGCCAAGTACAAAGAAGGAAATAACAACTCATAATTGCAGATCGATCCTGTTGTATAAAGGATAGCATGGACTATATAAACAAAACTCCTGGTCTGTATCTCATGGCAAATGGCAAGTTGCAAGGGATTTGAGAGGACATGAAATTGGTAAACCCAGCAGGATTTTCTGAGTGAGGGTGGCAAAACTTGGCCTGTGCCGAAAGCTTGACCTTCCTCTTAGGCATCATGGACCCAATACAAAGTCCAAAGTCCAAAGTCCATGGGAGGAGGAAAAGGGTATGTCCTGAGCTACAGCACCTCTGGGAGCCCTAGTAGGCCCTGCTTAGCAGGGCGGGATTTAGGCAGGTGTCAGCACCGGGGTGAGTGCAGGTGTTTTCCCACACTGTCATCCAGGAAGTGTTCTTGGAACTGGCAGATGCAGCCCTGGGGTGATTCAGGCTCTGGGTCTCCACCAGCCCAGCTGCTCCCTGTGCTGCAATGCTTCCGTCTTCACCTTAGCCCCACTGGTGCCTAGCTGCATCAGGGCAGAAGGGGTGGGCGCAGTGCATTGTGTTTTGACAAGTTTTCAGGAGTTATTTTGCTGTGGTTATTGACTACCACATCCCAACAGCAATGGGCTTGCCTGACCACAGCAGGGATATGTCCTGTTTCAGTGCAGGGTGCTTCTGTTGAAGCTGCCACTGGGATCCTCTGTCTGCTTCTATCTCCGCTTCTTGAGAGCGGGTTGTCACTCAAGCCTCTCAATGTGAAAAGGGTACTCACATGCCCTCAAACTCACTTTGAAATGCAGATGCCTCTCTGTTCAGTATCTAACTCCCCCTAGGATGTCTAAATAAATGCATCTTATTTCTCAGACTGTTTAGATTACTTTTAGCTACCCCAAATTTTAGGCAAGCTGGATGTTTTTGTTAAGGGGAATTTCTCTCTACCATCCAAGAAGGTAAGAAAGAAGTGGCATGTTTCTTGTGAGGAGGATGCAAGTGGTTTCAGCCAGGTGTGGGGAAAGGAAGAAAATCAATATCAACACTGCAATGAAATCTGTTTTTGCCCCTAGCTTCAGTGGAAATCTAGCAGAGTGATCAGCAAGGGCTTGTGGGCAGTTGTACGTATGTATTTTTGGTTAACTTGGGAAAAAATGCTATTTCTCTTGCTTGACAGGAAAAGACTTGGGAGGCATGCATGTACTGATACGATGCTCTGCCAGTTGTGCCGACAAAAGCCCCTTGCCCACAGAAATACCACCAGCAGCCAGCCTAGGAGAGGCAGCCCCTGTGAGCAGAGCAGCAAAACATAGATTTGAGGGATCATCCAAAAGGGAGGCTCATATGCGTAGCCTTCCTGTACCCCTGCCATGCACCACTGCCTTCCCTGACCAGCCCTCCCACCTGCACTGGTAAAATTGGGGCCTGGTGAAACCTCACAGCACTGAATCAGGCTACATGAGGTAAAAGCAAAATGGGGGTTTTGATGCCCTTTTTCTCTCCATGTTTAAAGTATCAGGTCACACAGCAGCCTTGAATCTCATTTCAGTTGTGGCACTTCCCACAAGTCCTGTGGCCACGGCCATATACTGAGTCACCCCTTGTGACCAATGGCCTAAAAAGGTGTTTGCCTCCACACTGAGCAGCAGCAAAAAGCTTGACAAAATAGCAATAAACTGCAGTTAGAGAGAGGTGGTTTATGCTGTGAAATTGTTCGTGCCAATACTCGTAAAGGTTGTTTGCTGGGACATGAGCGGGTTTGGGCATCGCTCAGTCACACCAAGTGCTTCCCTGGGGCTTGTCTCTGAAGCTGGTCAATGGCCGTGTCCGTTCCAAATCCAGCTGGGTTTCTCATTCACTCATAGTGATGTTTAATATTCAGCTTTCTTCCTTAAATTAACAAGAACGGATGCATTTTACTTAAATGCTCTTCCTATGCTGACTAATGTTTTTTCCTCTTACACACAAAGGACTTAATCCAGCTTCCATTCCAGTGACTGGGGTAACTCTCCCCTAGACTGGTACTGAGTTTTCCTTACGCCTGAATTATTCCACCACGGGGTCACCTATGTGCAGTACATGCTTTCCTGCAGCTTTGTGTTCTGCCTGTTTCTGTGATGATGATGCTGCCTTTCCATGTTGTATTCATTTTTTAAAAGTATACTTATTAGCAGGACCTGTATTACATGAGATCAAACGAAACAGGTTCAAGGTCTGAAACACCTTCCTGAGAGGAGAATGAAATTAAAGTTATTTTACTTAGAATCCTTGGTTATTATCCAACCTGTTTCTTATTGTGTAAGATCCAGGGACAAAGAGGTGCTTTCTGCAGTCACAGATAAGAGCCACTCATCAGTTCACTCTTACTTCAGAGACAAAGTTTTGACAGGGGTATGCACTGTGTGTTTCTGAGATTTTTTCTGGAGCTTTGAAATGTATTTTTCTTTGTTCCCTTGAACTGCTGAAATTGAAAATCAGGACAGAAATCCATGAGTTTACTCTTGTTGAGGGAAGAGCTAGAAGAGAGTGCCTGATATTCCTCAAAAGTAGCATATAAATGCTATGTTCCCTGGCCTTTATTCTGGTAAAATGCTAGTGTCTTGCTTGGGTTAATGACTGCAGCAGCTGGCCTCCAGATTTGCAAAGTCCTGGATGGAAAAGTCCTGTGGAATATAGGAAAAACAGATCAGTTCACCTGACATAAAAATTTTCCAATAAAATCTGCTAGGCTGGGTTTACTTTAAACAAACAAGCAAACAAACAAAACCACAACGGAATAAATATTTGATAGATAGGGTTGGGTTTTTTTTTTAAAAAAGGAAATTCTGTTAAATTCAGTCATTTTGCTTAAGCCCTGTTAAATTCTACACAACTTTCTCTGTGCAGAAGGTCAAACTTGGTGTGTAAAGTCGTAAGGGTTTGTTTGAACAGCTCTCAGAATTGCAGTAGTAAAGCTCAGCCCATGTGAGTTCTACTCCAAAAGGTGAATTTCCAGCATTTGTTTGCACTTCTTTTATCAGCCTGAATGTAAACCTGCTTTCTGTTCTTGACATCACCCTGCTTCCTTCCCTCTGTCTCTGAATGTTTGCTTCCAAGTCGCTGGGGTTCTGAGTACATCTTCCAAACCAGTATTATTTAAAGTTGTATCATATTTTCAGCCTCCACTAATTATACAGTACTGTTGTAGCAAAGTATAATTTTTAAGGATTGGATTATTTTTATACCTGCATCCAATAATATTTAATCTGGCGTTCTAGTCAGTATTATAAAAGGATACAATAAAACTACAAATAATACCATGTCTCAGCTTTTTAATTGTCTTTTCAATTGTCTCTAGCTTTCCCTGTAGGGAGATGTGTATGCAATTTTAGATTGTTTTAATAATAATTAGAAATTTCATCTATAAAATAAGAAATTTCATTGTACTTTTGGTGGTGTGTGGTGATTGAAGACCTAGAATGAAAGCAAAGAGGAAATGGGTATGCTCTGTTAGTTGTGCTAAACGAGCGTCTGCTCAGCTGAAACTCAAAATCCTGTTGGGATGTTTCTTTCAGTAGCGCTAAGCAGGAAACTCTCAGCTGTGAAGAACACACAGCTGAGAGTCTCTCAGAGGAAGGAGGAGGTTATCTTGAATCCTGATGAACACAGTGTCCAGCCCAGGCTGCTGGGAAGAGGCATCGCGTGGAGGAGTATCTGGAGTAATGGCAGGTATGTTCACCTGGGAATAGGAATTTTTTTCTATGTTGCTCCAGAGGAGGGCACACATTGTGACAATTGAATGGGAGTAAGGTGGGATTCATCTGCTCTCCCAAATTTACATGGCCAGTTTGAAGTCACCACCTGGCTCCTCTAGTAGCCATGAAAGGAGACATGTTCACAGAGGGTAACTCACCTCACGGTAAGATATCCCTCACTCTTGAGAATAGTGTCACAAGACCCCATGCTAGACAACTGCCCTGGATGAAATGAGTGCCACTGACAGAGAAACAGTAAGTCTGGAACATACTTCTCACCACATCCCCAAACTTTAGTCTACATTCTACAGTGATGCAGTACAGAATTGTGTTATATGCCTGTAGGACAGGACCTAGGATGCCTCCTCCTTGTCTAGTAAGACTCCAGTGGGAAAACACTCTCATCCCAAATTCAAACCACAGCACTATTAACCACTACTAGAAAGAAAATTAATGCTACCCCAGCCAAAACTAGAACAATCTTCTTAATTTAGACTTTCTGGAGGTCTATTTTAACTTTTAGCTAATTACAACATCTTTTTCTACCTGTGTATGTAATATACAGTGGATGAACCAAATTTCCATGGGATAGAAAAATGTATAGGAATCTAGTAAGGAATAGGATTGAACAATATACAGGAAGAAAGTATCCAGATGACGTGCATGCACAGCTATGAAAGACCCTTGCTCCCATGTTAATATATATCTTCTGGGATGATTGCCTCTTGATTACATGTCAGCTACAGTTAAACAATGAGGCTGCACAGGGCAATACACCTTCTTATAGGTAAACAAGACCTTTTACCTTTGGTACTTCTTTTTCCTGACATATACAAAGATCAAGCTGAGAACAATTACTCTGCTTGTTACTAAATACAGCTCACTTTCTATTCCGCAGTAACTCTCTGGTCTTGATTGCTGTAACTGAGCTTTGACACACAACAGTTTTATATTACAGTTTCTGGAAAGTTATTTAGTTATTTCTGCAAAGACAATTTTCTCTGTAATTCCTTCCAGAAATCACAACTCCTGTGACTGTGCTGTGCGAGTCTGTCTAGGCTAACAGTCAACTATCTGTTGTCCAAATATTTGCTTAATAACTTCATTAATAATTGCATCTGAGCTCCTGATGTTTCACTAAAATCAGTTCTCCTGTTCTGGTAACTCTCTGTGTCTGTTCTCCTAGACCATCAAATCTCTATTACTAATTCCCCCACAAATTGGCAAGAAATGAGGCACATAAAGCCTGTTATGCCTATTCTCTCTGAGGAGAGCCTGCTGTGATCACTGGTGTGTCACAAAATGGTCAGAGGAAGGCAAGCAGAGATTAAAAGATCAGGTATGTGAAGGTGTATGTCTGTTCAGCATGTTATTTCCTGGAAGAACTGATGCCTTTTGCATTGTAAATGATTCACACTTCCCAAAGGAACAACATGGTAAGAATGCAAGGGAACTCCAAAAATGTAGGTAATACATCAGCTCCTGAGTACAGGACTACACACTCAACCAGTAGATACCAGTGTAGCCAGCAAAGCTTCCCCATTTACATCTGCTGAAGACCTGACCCTCATTTTCAGTAGTCCTCTGGAAAGTTCCCTTGGTCCTACATACTCGCTGCACAGCCAACAGGGAGATCTTAAGACCTGGCTTAATCTAGTTGCACCTTGAGGCAGCTTTGGAAAATCGGGATGTTTCATGATGACTGAAGAGTTTAGATATGGGAGATGGACATCGTCAGAGGACTGGTTGCATACAGAACTGCCAAACATTCTCCACACCCAGGTCTGACCCCTCTGCACACAGATTTCAGCTGAAGCACTGTCCTGGTTTCAGTCAGGATAGAGTTAACTTCACTTGTAGCAGCTGATGGAATGCTGTGTTTGGGAGTTACAATGAAAGCAGTGCTGAGAACACCCTGATGTTCTTAGTTGCAGTCAGACAGTCAAGGACTTTCTCAGCTTCTTCGTAGTTCTCTATTCTTGAGAAAGGAGGGGCGAAGCCAGGACAGGTGACCCAGATGGGCCAAAGAGAGTATTCCATGCCAATTACGTCCTGCCCAGGATAACGGGGGGCTGAGGGGAGGAAGAAGAGGGGCGGTGGCGGGACGCGTGCTTCTTGGGGGGACGAGCCCCCGTTAGGAAGAAGAAGAGGGGCGGTGGCGGGACGCGTGCTGCTTGGGGGGACGAGCCCCCCGTTAGGAAGAAGAAGAGGGGCGGTGGCGGGACGCGTGCTGCTTGGGGGGACGGTCGGGTTCCGGGACAGCTCTGGGTGGTACGGCCTGAGTCGTGTGGTTCGGGGAGAAACTGCATTGGGGATCAAGAGTTTCATATTCTTTTGCTCTAAAGTCCTGTTAGCATTGGTATATTTTATCTTTCTGTTATCTTAGTAAACTATCCTTATCCCAACCCACGGGCCTCTTAGTTTCTTGGGTTTGGAGTTATTTGCCCCTTCCTTTTCCCTTTCCTTGTTTCCCCCTTTTTCCCTTTTCCCCTGCTCTTTTACCTTAAGGAGCAGGCAGCTGCGTGGATCTCGGCCCACAGCCGGGGTGAAACCACGACAAGCACATACTGTGGCTCCCCAAATGACCAGTGTCCGGGGTTGTTGGTTCTCCTTGGGGGCTCACAGCACACTCTGCTCAGGACTAAGATGCTTTATTCTAAGGAGACTTCAGGGTTAGTTTTTGGGTGGCCCTGAGGTGAAGCTAGGAGGGATTGGGTGAAGTTTGGGTGCTGCCCAAGTAGGGAGGCACACTACTCTGGTGCCAAACACTTCTCTGGCATATCCTTCCCTATTTTTGTCAACTCCATGGCACAGGTGCGTTTTAAGGAGGGACCTTGAGGAACTGAATGGCATGGGAGGGAACAGCAGCAGGAGCTGGATCCAGCATGGCCTGGAGGGGTGACCAGAGGGAGAGAGGTGCTGTGGGGGCCCTAAGCATGTCCACAGCTGCTCAGGGTCTGCTCTGACCCTGACCACATTCACAGGCTGGGGGCAATATGTTGGGCCCTGGCAGCTCCTGCTGTCCCATCATGCTTGGTCCTGCAGCTCCCTGACAGCAACTGAGGGCTGCCTGGAGCCCAGGGCCATCCCACCAACACTGTCTCCTGAAGGACTCCCTCAGCCTCTCCTGATACCCTAAGGAGCTGCTGCCTGCCATGGGCAGGCCCACTATGCTAGGGAAGACTGGGGGCAGCCCCCAAGTCTGGGCCGTGTGCCTGTCACTGAACCCCAAGTGAGGGGGGCACACTGAGAGCCCAATTTGGGCCTCCCTTCAGAGCATGGGATTTACCCCCACCCCACATAACCACCCTGGTGACCATGCAGTGTGTCCACAATGGCGCTCCCTCAGAATCACAGAATCACTGAGATTGAAAGAGACCTTTAAGATCACCAAGTCCAACCATAGTCTAACCCTGCCTAGTCCACCTCTGGAAGCTGTGGGCCAGTCCCAGGCTGCCATGGAGCAGGGCAGGTGCTGCCAGAAGGTCACTGTGGAGACTGGGTGTGGGAAGCAGACTACACTGGAGGGGCTTTGGATCTGGAGGGGCAAAAGAAGGTACAGATAAAACACCCCACATGCCTTGAGCAGGTCTGTGTGGCAGAGAGCAAAGGGATGAGGCTGCTCATTTCCCTGTGCCGGCAGAGAAACATCCAACTGTTTCTGCTGTCTATAAGCCGCCAATGTTTCCTGGTTCAGTGCAAGTTGAAAGTTTAGAACAACCCAAAGCTCAGGAATGACTTGAATAATACTCCTGGTCTCCCCCACCCTCCTACGTACCAGGAGAGCCACCCTCTGAACACACGAGACTGCATGTCATGTTCTTAAAACAGCAGATCAAACAAAAGCAGCTGAAGGTAGGGGGAGAGGCATTTAACACACAGGGCTGTTACTTCTCATTTGAAAATGTGTTCAGAACCAGCAGTGCTACCACATGGCAATGGAGTTAGCCAGCTCTACAGCTATTAAAGGTGGCTTTGTGGGGGTTACACCAATGGGTTGCTCATCCTTCTTGTCCATCTCCAATAATGACAGGATACCCTGTGTTTACTTCACAGAAAGACTTTACTGGCAGTTGTGGCATGCTTTGAGGTCATCCAGACCTTCAAAGTGAGAGAAATGACACCTTTGTGTGAAAAAGAGGAACTGGAAACCACTGTGAGCCATCCAATTTCTAATGGTCTCAAGCCTGCATTTTACTGGAGCACAAAGCAGAACAAATACACCCTTCAGCCAGAGAACTCAGGCAGGCAAGGCAGCTGGAATTAAGAGGGCTTGGGAAAACCAGATCTTGCCCACAGAGACCTTTTTCCCATCTTTGTCTCTATCTAGCAATTTTCAGGGGCTTCCTGAGATGCACTGTCAAAAAGTCTCTGTCTCCCACCTATACTTCCTGCGTCACAGCTGTGTTACTTGCTTCATGGCCTTCTGAGCTATTTCTCACTCCTAAATCTGCTGCAAGCTCCCTACACCAGGCTGACCATCCTTGCTATCAAATGTCTCCCTGGCACAAGAGCACTTCTTCTCAAGAAAGAAGGGCTGTCGCCCAGAGATGAACACTTGCCAGCTGTCCCTACCTGCTCCCCCTTCTCTTGCAACACTGCTTTAGTGAGCCCATAATGTACATAGCATGGCAGCAAACAAAACAGCCAGAAAGGCCAAGGTCATGCCTGTTTCTTTGATATCAAAGATGCAGGTGTTGTCTGTTGCTTTTTACCTTCTTGAGTAGTTGAATGCTTTGCTAAAATATTTTGCTTACAAGGAAAGAACTAATTGGGGTCTGAGGCATAGAGATTGTACTGCTAAATTATTGCAAAGGAATTGAGCACGTGGATCCCAGGTACTCTGGTCCAAGTGCATAACTGGTATGCTTTGGGATATCTTCTTCCACTTTAAGAACAGATTATATTTAATTTGCACTGAAGGTATCTGTACAGAGAGCTGTCAGGGGATAGCTGATGTGCTGTCAGTTCCCACATCAGCCTATTTAGCAGTTACTTCCTTGTGTCAACAGGTCTCTAGCATTTGTAGCTTAAAGGAAGAATACCGCAGGTCCAGAAATCTCCTCCCAGCCTGAGGAGGAAGGAAAACACAGCTTGGATCTGTTATTTGCCGCTTGCCACCCTGACGTCAGCTTGGGGCTGAGCATTCTACCCGTGGCTGGGACCTTAAATGAGCTGACGCCAGAAGAGAAAAGCATTTTCTCCTAGGTTTAGCAGCAAGTATCAGCAGCAACAGAGGCGGCAATGAGACACTGTGTATTCCTCGCCGTGTTGCTCAGCCTGGTGTTGAGCCTTTCGAAAGGTAAGAAACACTATCTTCTGCTTTGGGATTTATCAGGGCAGCTATTCTATGGCAGTGAATGGATTGCTTAGTACTTTTAGCAGCCGCCGAGAGGCTGGAAGTCAGTGGCAATATACAATTCAGCATGTCTAGATTTTGATTAATTAATGACAAAGAAATGCCACTGCAAGCCAAGAGTTTTCCTTCTTCACAGAACAATGCAAAAGCACTGGTGCTTGTGATTAACCTAATTTAGCCTATTCCAAGAGCAGTTTTCAAGACCTGCACGCTGAATCCAGGTAATTCTAGCTCTATTACAGTCATAACAAAAGGTGCGACTGTTCCACCCCAGTACCCAGGGAAAGGAGTGCTGCCACTGGCCTTCCCGCTGGAGTCTTCTTAAACAATCAGTCTGGAAAGCAGCGCTATCTGAGCTAGCTCACAGAGTATTTTTTCCCTTCCGTTGAAATTAATTACTGGAAACTTCATCACCAACTTGGGCGGCGGAAGGTTGTGGTCTATTCAAACAGAAGGGCAGGTAACATTCCTTAAGCCACTTTACTTTTTTTTGGCATTGTGACATGCTTGGTACTTGTGGGCCAAGTGGGCTTCAAGTACATGGAGAGTTTTGTGGTGACTTGAAGCTGTGAGAGAACAGGAACTCCTAGCTAATGTGGAGATAGAGGTACAGAGATATGAGCCAAATTAAGACCTTCGCTGGTGCTGTTAAGCTTGCAACCGGTGAAAGGTGATTGTGGATCTCAGTTGACTTCTGTGAGTGACCATATGTAATTCCAACAACATCTGCAACGTTCTACAGACCAAATTTTAGCTGTAAGTTAGAAACATAGAAGTCTTCAAGATTGTCAGTTGTTTGATTTCCTGTTTGGAGGCTTGTGGGTAACAGCAGGATGTGAAAAATCTTGTCCCAAGAGCTACTGAAAGCAATGTGAGTCTTTCATTTACTTGAACAGTCTTTGCATCAGAACGGGCCTACCCAGGAATATCTTTCATTCTAAGCAAACACTGTAAAACCTTTGCAGGATATGTCCATTTCAATAGTACTGGCAAATACCCTGCCCAGCTCAGCAGCCAGATGTCTGTTATCCTATAACCTCCATTGTAACATCCATTTCTTTATCTGCACAGTAAATGTCTAAGTCTATTAACACATCCTAATTCCTTACATAAGAGGCTGGGTCTAGGCAGGCAGAGCCATAAAATAGCCACCTTTGCCCAGGTTATCTTTGACACACCCATCAGAGAGGGCTCGTGCTCTACTGTGTGATTCTGCCTGGGTCCAAAGGGTACTCCTTGTAGAGACCCAGCTCGACAAGCCTAACAGTTGTTGTAGACTAAGGACTAGTGCTGTAAGAAGTTACTGCCGCAACATCCATGCCAAGGCGGCAGTCTAAATGATGTTCCAAAACCATGGCCTATGGGCAGCAGAGATTAATATTATCATGTTTATAGGAAAGATGTACATGTCTTTACATTGACTGGGGAACAAATAACGCTGGCTGTAGGAGTAGTGACCAGTTGAGGCAGAAGACTTGGCAGAGAAGTAGCGCAATTGCTCATGTTTCCTCTACGCCTAAGGAAGACTAATGGGTCACTTCTGGCGTTGTCTTTTTGATGTGCCTTTTCTACACCAGCTTTACTGATCAGAAGAAAAAAAGTTTATAAAATTTGCCTCTTTTTGGTGTTGTAAAAGCCCTACAAAGCTCTTGAAAAGAGGGATCTATATTTCAAAAGTCTGTTGAGATTTGTAATTTTATTTTTAATTTTACCAGTCATAACAGTGTGTTAGTGCCAAGGATTTTAGCCACAAACACAATAGTCTTCCCGCTGCATGATGTTGACAACTTAGATTAAATTATGATTGCAGCAGCATTAATTCAGAGTAAATAACCTTACTACAAACTTATATTTAAACTAATTTAGATTAAACTTAGATCATATGTTGCAAAGTGACCATTTGTGAGTATCACACATTTGTGAGTATCACGCATTTATCAGCAAGGCTGCTTTATTATTTATTCTAGAAAAAAAAAACCAGAACACCAATAGCATTCTTATATCAAAAGTTAACACAGTTAATGGAATTTAAACATTAAATAAATATCATAAAAATAAATAGATAAAATGCTTCAAACACAATAGCAGGTAATGGTGAAAACAAAACAAAAGTAAAATTTTTTTAAACTATTGTCCAGTATGAGCCAGGTTTCTCTTTATTCAGAAAAAAACCTATAAAAAGGAAGGAATTTATTTTTTCAGTAATATATATAGATCATAACTACATGGCAGTGTAGTTCTGGAAATAGGGCCTTGATACCACTGATGATAATTTAGCAGAATATGCATTCTTTGAATATGCATTCTTTGCTCTGCTTTCAGAGTCCACTTGAATTTGTTTCAGCAGGACATGGGGGGAGGAATATGAGAGCAAATGTGAAGCAAATGAGGATTGGAAACAGGGTAGACTAGAGGCAGAACAAGGCTGCCAACGGCTGGACATCCTCAGCCCGACACAGGTCCTGAACCTACCTGCTAAGAGGTCTCCATCCCAGGGAACACTACAGCTGCTGCAGACAGAAAGGGCTGGATGGCCTTATGCAGATATTCTTGAGCTCCTCTCCTGGTGCAGACAGCTCTTCCTCCATTGTGGCCTTGCACAAGCACATGCTTCCTGACAGCACCCCACTTTCCCATCACGCCTGCCCACCACCTGGAAAGACTGTCTGCCCCAGAGTTCCCCTGGAATGACTGTGGGGTGAAGGCCGTTCTGGTAGGGCTGTAGTCAGTCTGATGGCTGTAGTCAGTCTGATGGCACCCCTCAGCTGGCTTTGGCAGCTGGTCCTGGCTGTGTGGTGCTGCCTTGGGCAGGCTGAGGGAATGCTCCTGCAAGAAGATGGGTGTGTGCTGTGGCTGAGCGGCGTGTTACCTGTGAGTGGGGCATGTGCTGAAATCCCAGCATTTTGGGAGAAGAAGGGAGCATTGACACATCACATTACACCAGCACCACAGCCAGGGAGAGCACTAAGGCAGGACAACACTACCCATAGCTGTGGCTCCTCCGCCCCACACCTGTCCCGAACCTACCTGCTGAGAGGCTGTCCTGCACACACAGAGCTCCCCAAGATTTTTCCTCCCCTCATCACTAAGCAGTGCTGCCATCTCTCTTCTTTCAGCTTCTACCGAAACTACTGTTGCAACCACTGCCACACCACCTGGATCGTCAAGTACAACAACTGTTGGTAAGGAGCAAAAAGCCCTTTGTGGTCCCTTGTGAGGATGAGGTTGGAGTAACTAGAGCCCCTCCAGACAGTGATAGGTTTACCTACATGGTTTTCCTCAAGATCCTCTCCTGTTGCAGACAGAGGTCCCCAGGTCAAGGCTGTGAATCCTCTCCCTTCTTTCCCCACTGGCCTTGTCTGCCAGGGGAGAGTGTTGGGGAATATGTGAAGGGACATAGTTTTCCTGTTTGATGCCTTTGCCTTCTGCCCCAGTCCTGGGTGCAAGACGATCCCTGCAGGTGAGGCATCCAGGGCAGTGCCCTCATCAGGCCCCAGAGGGAGTTGTTCCTGTGGCTGCTTGGATCAGGGTCATGGACACACCAGCATGGGCCTGAGTGCCTGGCACCATGGCCAGGGACCATGGAGAGCTTCCTGTCAGGGCTCCTCCATGCCCTGCCAAGGCCCCTGTCCCAGCTGGTGGTTGCAAGCTCCATGCCAGTGGGTGAAAACTCCTGCCGGGATCCCCCTGAGGAGGAAAAGCCTGTCTAACCCATCAGCTCTTCCTCCATTGTGGCCTTGCACAAGCGCATGCCTCCTGACAGCACCCCACTTTCCCATCACGCCTGCCCACCACCTGGAAAGACTGTCTGCCCCAGAGTTCCCCTGGAATGACTGTGGGGTGAAGGCCGTTCTGGTAGGGCTGTAGTCAGTCTGATGGCTGTAGTCAGTCTGATGGCACCCCTCAGCTGGCTTTGGCAGCTGGTCCTGGCTGTGTGGTGCTGCCTTGGGCAGGCTGAGGGAATGCTCCTGCAAGAAGATGGGTGTGTGCTGTGGCTGAGCGGCGTGTTACCTGTGAGTGGGGCATGTGCTGAAATCCCAGCATTTTGGGAGAAGAAGGGAGCATTGACACATCACATTACACCAGCACCACAGCCAGGGAGAGCACTAAGGCAGGACAACACTACCCATAGCTGTGGCTCCTCCGCCCCACACCTGTCCCGAACCTACCTGCTGAGAGGCTGTCCTGCACACACAGAGCTCCCCAAGATTTTTCCTCCCCTCATCACTAAGCAGTGCTGCCATCTCTCTTCTTTCAGCTTCTACCGAAACTACTGTTGCAACCACTGCCACACCACCTGGATCGTCAAGTACAACAACTGTTGGTAAGGAGCAAAAAGCCCTTTGTGGTCCCTTGTGAGGATGAGGTTGGAGTAACTAGAGCCCCTCCAGACAGTGATAGGTTTACCTACATGGTTTTCCTCAAGATCCTCTCCTGTTGCAGACAGAGGTCCCCAGGTCAAGGCTGTGAATCCTCTCCCTTCTTTCCCCACTGGCCTTGTCTGCCAGGGGAGAGTGTTGGGGAATATGTGAAGGGACATAGTTTTCCTGTTTGATGCCTTTGCCTTCTGCCCCAGTCCTGGGTGCAAGACGATCCCTGCAGGTGAGGCATCCAGGGCAGTGCCCTCATCAGGCCCCAGAGGGAGTTGTTCCTGTGGCTGCTTGGATCAGGGTCATGGACACACCAGCATGGGCCTGAGTGCCTGGCACCATGGCCAGGGACCATGGAGAGCTTCCTGTCAGGGCTCCTCCATGCCCTGCCAAGGCCCCTGTCCCAGCTGGTGGTTGCAAGCTCCATGCCAGTGGGTGAAAACTCCTGCCGGGATCCCCCTGAGGAGGAAAAGCCTGTCTAACCCATCAGCTCTTCCTCCATTGTGGCCTTGCACAAGCACATGCTTCCTGACAGCACCCCACTTTCCCATCACGCCTGCCCACCACCTGGAAAGACTGTCTGCCCCAGAGTTCCCCTGGAATGACTGTGGGGTGAAGGCCGTTCTGGTAGGGCTGTAGTCAGTCTGATGGCTGTAGTCAGTCTGATGGCACCCCTCAGCTGGCTTTGGCAGCTGGTCCTGGCTGCGTGGTGCTGCCTTGGGCAGGCTGAGGGAATGCTCCTGCAAGAAGATGGGTGTGTGCTGTGGCTGAGCGGCGTGTTACCTGTGAGTGGGGCATGTGCTGAAATCCCAGCATTTTGGGAGAAGAAGGGAGCATTGACACATCACATTACACCAGCACCACAGCCAGGGAGAGCACTAAGGCAGGACAACACTACCCATAGCTGTGGCTCCTCCGCCCCACACCTGTCCCGAACCTACCTGCTGAGAGGCTGTCCTGCACACACAGAGCTCCCCAAGATTTTTCCTCCCCTCATCACTAAGCAGTGCTGCCATCTCTCTTCTTTCAGCTTCTACCGAAACTACTGTTGCAACCACTGCCACACCACCTGGATCGTCAAGTACAACAACTGTTGGTAAGGAGCAAAAAGCCCTTTGTGGTCCCTTGTGAGGATGAGGTTGGAGTAACTAGAGCCCCTCCAGACAGTGATAGGTTTACCTACATGGTTTTCCTCAAGATCCTCTCCTGTTGCAGACAGAGGTCCCCAGGTCAAGGCTGTGAATCCTCTCCCTTCTTTCCCCACTGGCCTTGTCTGCCAGGGGAGAGTGTTGGGGAATATGTGAAGGGACATAGTTTTCCTGTTTGATGCCTTTGCCTTCTGCCCCAGTCCTGGGTGCAAGACGATCCCTGCAGGTGAGGCATCCAGGGCAGTGCCCTCATCAGGCCCCAGAGGGAGTTGTTCCTGTGGCTGCTTGGATCAGGGTCATGGACACACCAGCATGGGCCTGAGTGCCTGGCACCATGGCCAGGGACCATGGAGAGCTTCCTGTCAGGGCTCCTCCATGCCCTGCCAAGGCCCCTGTCCCAGCTGGTGGTTGCAAGCTCCATGCCAGTGGGTGAAAACTCCTGCCGGGATCCCCCTGAGGAGGAAAAGCCTGTCTAACCCATCAGCTCTTCCTCCATTGTGGCCTTGCACAAGCGCATGCCTCCTGACAGCACCCCACTTTCCCATCACGCCTGCCCACCACCTGGAAAGACTGTCTGCCCCAGAGTTCCCCTGGAATGACTGTGGGGTGAAGGCCGTTCTGGTAGGGCTGTAGTCAGTCTGATGGCTGTAGTCAGTCTGATGGCACCCCTCAGCTGGCTTTGGCAGCTGGTCCTGGCTGCGTGGTGCTGCCTTGGGCAGGCTGAGGGAATGCTCCTGCAAGAAGATGGGTGTGTGCTGTGGCTGAGCGGCGTGTTACCTGTGAGTGGGGCATGTGCTGAAATCCCAGCATTTTGGGAGAAGAAGGGAGCATTGACACATCACATTACACCAGCACCACAGCCAGGGAGAGCACTAAGGCAGGACAACACTACCCATAGCTGTGGCTCCTCCGCCCCACACCTGTCCCGAACCTACCTGCTGAGAGGCTGTCCTGCACACACAGAGCTCCCCAAGATTTTTCCTCCCCTCATCACTAAGCAGTGCTGCCATCTCTCTTCTTTCAGCTTCTACCGAAACTACTGTTGCAACCACTGCCACACCACCTGGATCGTCAAGTACAACAACTGTTGGTAAGGAGCAAAAAGCCCTTTGTGGTCCCTTGTGAGGATGAGGTTGGAGTAACTAGAGCCCCTCCAGACAGTGATAGGTTTACCTACATGGTTTTCCTCAAGATCCTCTCCTGTTGCAGACAGAGGTCCCCAGGTCAAGGCTGTGAATCCTCTCCCTTCTTTCCCCACTGGCCTTGTCTGCCAGGGGAGAGTGTTGGGGAATATGTGAAGGGACATAGTTTTCCTGTTTGATGCCTTTGCCTTCTGCCCCAGTCCTGGGTGCAAGACGATCCCTGCAGGTGAGGCATCCAGGGCAGTGCCCTCATCAGGCCCCAGAGGGAGTTGTTCCTGTGGCTGCTTGGATCAGGGTCATGGACACACCAGCATGGGCCTGAGTGCCTGGCACCATGGCCAGGGACCATGGAGAGCTTCCTGTCAGGGCTCCTCCATGCCCTGCCAAGGCCCCTGTCCCAGCTGGTGGTTGCAAGCTCCATGCCAGTGGGTGAAAACTCCTGCCGGGATCCCCCTGAGGAGGAAAAGCCTGTCTAACCCATCAGCTCTTCCTCCATTGTGGCCTTGCACAAGCGCATGCCTCCTGACAGCACCCCACTTTCCCATCACGCCTGCCCACCACCTGGAAAGACTGTCTGCCCCAGAGTTCCCCTGGAATGACTGTGGGGTGAAGGCCGTTCTGGTAGGGCTGTAGTCAGTCTGATGGCTGTAGTCAGTCTGATGGCACCCCTCAGCTGGCTTTGGCAGCTGGTCCTGGCTGTGTGGTGCTGCCTTGGGCAGGCTGAGGGAATGCTCCTGCAAGAAGATGGGTGTGTGCTGTGGCTGAGCGGCGTGTTACCTGTGAGTGGGGCATGTGCTGAAATCCCAGCATTTTGGGAGAAGAAGGGAGCATTGACACATCACATTACACCAGCACCACAGCCAGGGAGAGCACTAAGGCAGGACAACACTACCCATAGCTGTGGCTCCTCCGCCCCACACCTGTCCCGAACCTACCTGCTGAGAGGCTGTCCTGCACACACAGAGCTCCCCAAGATTTTTCCTCCCCTCATCACTAAGCAGTGCTGCCATCTCTCTTCTTTCAGCTTCTACCGAAACTACTGTTGCAACCACTGCCACACCACCTGGATCGTCAAGTACAACAACTGTTGGTAAGGAGCAAAAAGCCCTTTGTGGTCCCTTGTGAGGATGAGGTTGGAGTAACTAGAGCCCCTCCAGACAGTGATAGGTTTACCTACATGGTTTTCCTCAAGATCCTCTCCTGTTGCAGACAGAGGTCCCCAGGTCAAGGCTGTGAATCCTCTCCCTTCTTTCCCCACTGGCCTTGTCTGCCAGGGGAGAGTGTTGGGGAATATGTGAAGGGACATAGTTTTCCTGTTTGATGCCTTTGCCTTCTGCCCCAGTCCTGGGTGCAAGACGATCCCTGCAGGTGAGGCATCCAGGGCAGTGCCCTCATCAGGCCCCAGAGGGAGTTGTTCCTGTGGCTGCTTGGATCAGGGTCATGGACACACCAGCATGGGCCTGAGTGCCTGGCACCATGGCCAGGGACCATGGAGAGCTTCCTGTCAGGGCTCCTCCATGCCCTGCCAAGGCCCCTGTCCCAGCTGGTGGTTGCAAGCTCCATGCCAGTGGGTGAAAACTCCTGCCGGGATCCCCCTGAGGAGGAAAAGCCTGTCTAACCCATCAGCTCTTCCTCCATTGTGGCCTTGCACAAGCGCATGCCTCCTGACAGCACCCCACTTTCCCATCACGCCTGCCCACCACCTGGAAAGACTGTCTGCCCCAGAGTTCCCCTGGAATGACTGTGGGGTGAAGGCCGTTCTGGTAGGGCTGTAGTCAGTCTGATGGCTGTAGTCAGTCTGATGGCACCCCTCAGCTGGCTTTGGCAGCTGGTCCTGGCTGTGTGGTGCTGCCTTGGGCAGGCTGAGGGAATGCTCCTGCAAGAAGATGGGTGTGTGCTGTGGCTGAGCGGCGTGTTACCTGTGAGTGGGGCATGTGCTGAAATCCCAGCATTTTGGGAGAAGAAGGGAGCATTGACACATCACATTACACCAGCACCACAGCCAGGGAGAGCACTAAGGCAGGACAACACTACCCATAGCTGTGGCTCCTCCGCCCCACACCTGTCCCGAACCTACCTGCTGAGAGGCTGTCCTGCACACACAGAGCTCCCCAAGATTTTTCCTCCCCTCATCACTAAGCAGTGCTGCCATCTCTCTTCTTTCAGCTTCTACCGAAACTACTGTTGCAACCACTGCCACACCACCTGGATCGTCAAGTACAACAACTGTTGGTAAGGAGCAAAAAGCCCTTTGTGGTCCCTTGTGAGGATGAGGTTGGAGTAACTAGAGCCCCTCCAGACAGTGATAGGTTTACCTACATGGTTTTCCTCAAGATCCTCTCCTGTTGCAGACAGAGGTCCCCAGGTCAAGGCTGTGAATCCTCTCCCTTCTTTCCCCACTGGCCTTGTCTGCCAGGGGAGAGTGTTGGGGAATATGTGAAGGGACATAGTTTTCCTGTTTGATGCCTTTGCCTTCTGCCCCAGTCCTGGGTGCAAGACGATCCCTGCAGGTGAGGCATCCAGGGCAGTGCCCTCATCAGGCCCCAGAGGGAGTTGTTCCTGTGGCTGCTTGGATCAGGGTCATGGACACACCAGCATGGGCCTGAGTGCCTGGCACCATGGCCAGGGACCATGGAGAGCTTCCTGTCAGGGCTCCTCCATGCCCTGCCAAGGCCCCTGTCCCAGCTGGTGGTTGCAAGCTCCATGCCAGTGGGTGAAAACTCCTGCCGGGATCCCCCTGAGGAGGAAAAGCCTGTCTAACCCATCAGCTCTTCCTCCATTGTGGCCTTGCACAAGCGCATGCCTCCTGACAGCACCCCACTTTCCCATCACGCCTGCCCACCACCTGGAAAGACTGTCTGCCCCAGAGTTCCCCTGGAATGACTGTGGGGTGAAGGCCGTTCTGGTAGGGCTGTAGTCAGTCTGATGGCTGTAGTCAGTCTGATGGCACCCCTCAGCTGGCTTTGGCAGCTGGTCCTGGCTGCGTGGTGCTGCCTTGGGCAGGCTGAGGGAATGCTCCTGCAAGAAGATGGGTGTGTGCTGTGGCTGAGCGGCGTGTTACCTGTGAGTGGGGCATGTGCTGAAATCCCAGCATTTTGGGAGAAGAAGGGAGCATTGACACATCACATTACACCAGCACCACAGCCAGGGAGAGCACTAAGGCAGGACAACACTACCCATAGCTGTGGCTCCTCCGCCCCACACCTGTCCCGAACCTACCTGCTGAGAGGCTGTCCTGCACACACAGAGCTCCCCAAGATTTTTCCTCCCCTCATCACTAAGCAGTGCTGCCATCTCTCTTCTTTCAGCTTCTACCGAAACTACTGTTGCAACCACTGCCACACCACCTGGATCGTCAAGTACAACAACTGTTGGTAAGGAGCAAAAAGCCCTTTGTGGTCCCTTGTGAGGATGAGGTTGGAGTAACTAGAGCCCCTCCAGACAGTGATAGGTTTACCTACATGGTTTTCCTCAAGATCCTCTCCTGTTGCAGACAGAGGTCCCCAGGTCAAGGCTGTGAATCCTCTCCCTTCTTTCCCCACTGGCCTTGTCTGCCAGGGGAGAGTGTTGGGGAATATGTGAAGGGACATAGTTTTCCTGTTTGATGCCTTTGCCTTCTGCCCCAGTCCTGGGTGCAAGACGATCCCTGCAGGTGAGGCATCCAGGGCAGTGCCCTCATCAGGCCCCAGAGGGAGTTGTTCCTGTGGCTGCTTGGATCAGGGTCATGGACACACCAGCATGGGCCTGAGTGCCTGGCACCATGGCCAGGGACCATGGAGAGCTTCCTGTCAGGGCTCCTCCATGCCCTGCCAAGGCCCCTGTCCCAGCTGGTGGTTGCAAGCTCCATGCCAGTGGGTGAAAACTCCTGCCGGGATCCCCCTGAGGAGGGGAAGCCTGTCTAACCCATCAGCTCTTCCTCCATTGTGGCCTTGCACAAGCGCATGCCTCCTGACAGCACCCCACTTTCCCATCACGCCTGCCCACCACCTGGAAAGACTGTCTGCCCCAGAGTTCCCCTGGAATGACTGTGGGGTGAAGGCCGTTCTGGTAGGGCTGTAGTCAGTCTGATGGCTGTAGTCAGTCTGATGGCACCCCTCAGCTGGCTTTGGCAGCTGGTCCTGGCTGTGTGGTGCTGCCTTGGGCAGGCTGAGGGAATGCTCCTGCAAGAAGATGGGTGTGTGCTGTGGCTGAGCGGCGTGTTACCTGTGAGTGGGGCATGTGCTGAAATCCCAGCATTTTGGGAGAAGAAGGGAGCATTGACACATCACATTACACCAGCACCACAGCCAGGGAGAGCACTAAGGCAGGACAACACTACCCATAGCTGTGGCTCCTCCGCCCCACACCTGTCCCGAACCTACCTGCTGAGAGGCTGTCCTGCACACACAGAGCTCCCCAAGATTTTTCCTCCCCTCATCACTAAGCAGTGCTGCCATCTCTCTTCTTTCAGCTTCTACCGAAACTACTGTTGCAACCACTGCCACACCACCTGGATCGTCAAGTACAACAACTGTTGGTAAGGAGCAAAAAGCCCTTTGTGGTCCCTTGTGAGGACGTGTTGGAGTGACACCATCCCATGGAGCTCCACAACCCACAAATTGGGCTTGGTTTACCTTCCTGATTTCCCCCAAGTTCCTAATTTGTTGGATGCACAGAACCCCAGGCCAAGGCTGCATCTCCTCTCCTGCTTTCCTTCTGTCCTCTCCCACTTGGTGCGTTTGCCTCCTTAAACAGATCTCAAGATCCACATCAGTTTCACACATCCTCATCATGCAGGACTTGCTGCTTCACAATTTTCCCAAGATCGTGGCACCAGCAGGTCATTCATGGGTTGCACATATATGGGTGCCCTCCGTCAGCTCTGGCAGATGGTCCTGCCCATGTAGTGCTGCAAGGAGACATGCTTGTTCTGGTGGCTGCACAGGCTGTAGCCAGTGTGCGGAGCATGTGCTGAAGCCCCGGGCCTTGAGGAGAAGAAGGGAGCATTGACACTTCATATTACACCAGCACCACAGCCAGGGAGAGCCCAAAGGCAGCCCAACGCTACCCATAGCTGGGGCTCCTCAGTCCCACACAGGTCCCAAACCTACCTGCTGAGAGGCTGTCCTGCACACACAGAGCTCCCCAAGATTTTTCCTCCCCTCATCACTAAGCAGTGCTGCCATCTCTCTTCTTTCAGCTTCTACCGAAACTACTATTGCAACAACTGCCACACCACCTGAAACGGCACCCCCAAGTAATAGTAAGTAGCAAAAAGCCCTTTGCAGTCCGTTGTGAAGGTAGGTTGGAGTAACTCCATCCCTGAGAATTCTATAGCTGCTGCTGACAGGAAGGGATTGGTTGTCCTGTGAAAATTCCCTCAATTTCTCCTCATAGTAGAGGGACAGGTTCCCCGGTCAAGGCTGTGAATCCTCTCTCTTCTTCCTTCTTTCCCCACTGGCCTTGTCTGCCAGGGGAAAGTATTGGGGAAGTTTTGAAGGGACACAGTTTTTCTGTTTGATGCCTTTGCCTTCTGCCCCAGTCCTGGGTGCAAGACGATCCCTGCAGCAGAGAGGCCCAGGGCAATGCCCTGACCAGGCCCCAGAGGGAGTTGTTCCTCTGGCTGCTTGAATCAGGGTAATGGAGGCAGCCAGTGCACACACCAGCATGGGCCTGAGTGCCTGGCACCATGGCCACGGACCACAGAGGGATCCCTGTCAGGGCTCCTCCATGCCCTGCCAAGGCCCCTGTCCCAGCTGGTGGTTGCAAGCTCCACGCCAGTGAGTGAAAGCAGGGCATATATTGTGTAACTGCTACCATGGATGACAATCACCATCACTCCAACCATTCCACTTTCCTCCTTATTCCTTCTCCCAGATTTATATGCTGAGCATGACATCATATGGTATGAAATATCCCTTTGCCTAGTTGGAGTCACCTGTCCTGTCTGTGTCCCTTCCCAAATTCTTGTGCACTCCCAGCTACTTGCTGGTGAGCCAGGTGGGAAGCAGAACAGGCCCTGACTCTGTGTAAACGCTGCTCTGCAGTACCAAAAACATACCTCTGTTATCAACACTGTTTTCAGCACAAATAGTAAACACAGCCCCATACTAGCTTCCATGAAGAAAATTAACTATCCCAGCCGAAACCAGCACATGGATAACAAGTTTCAGCCTTACTCTGTGTCCTCACTCTGATATCCTACTGGATTGTGTAGGGAAAACAGGTCCTATACAGACATTAAGCAGTCAAGACATAGCCTTACACTCTTTAACTGCACCTATACTTTATAAAACATACCTTGTAGTTTCCTTTAGTGTATATATGTGAACTATTTAATATATTAACTACTTTATATACAGAACAAGCCGTTGCAATTGCATACACATCCTGATGTAAATATCTTTCATTTTTGTAGCAGTGGACTTCTGCAAAAATTACCCTTGTGGAAAGCGTTTGGCCAAATGTGTTTCTTTAAATAGCAATTATACCTGTGTGTGTCAATATGGATTCTACTATGACAACCAGGATTGTCACAGAGGTGAGTTGCAGAAGGGCAATCTACAGTTTGAGTTACTTCACTGATAACTGCTCAGGTGATTTTGTTCTTCCCATATACCTTGTTCTTGTGTTATAACTGAAAACATAACCAGTCTGGGAAAGCGACTGCTGAATAATGCCTTGCTTTGCAGACAGGCACTGCTGCAATGACCTAGATTGTTATCTCACAAAACAGTAACAGCCAGCCAGGTTAATGTATTAGGAAAAGAATGGGAGTTCTCTGTCAGGGAGATTAAAATGAGTGAAAAGCAGGAAAAAATGCAAGTGCAAACCTGACATCAGTATTAATGGGCAGGATTTTAAAAGGCTGAAACCCAGGAAGACCTCTGAACTTAATTTTTCCTATTGTTAAACACTTGTCACAGTCCTGTTCAAATGCATCTCGGAGGTGCTGCTGAAGGCCAAGTGAATGAGGGTTCTTATTTAAGTGCCAGCAGGCAGGATTCTCTAAACTTATTTGTGAGCTTAAAGAAGTAGGTAGACACTGAATCACTTTCGCAGATACGATGAACCACTTTAGCTGTCGAGTGGCAGCAAATTTGGAGTCCTTAATATAGGTATTCTTTTCCTAAATGCTGTAACACCTCAGATACAGTCTTTTGTTAGCTTCAGGCCATACTTACACTTTCATAGTCTGGCCAGTTTTGTTGTGCCCAGGATCCCACATTCTACCCAGTTAGCTAGAGTATGTCCCCCATTGTGGCTGAATTGATTGAGCAAACTTTTGTCCCCTACCGATTCCGCTGGTATATGAACAAATAGGATTTTTTGATTTCTGTATTGTATTTTCCCATCTCTGAAGGCTGTGGAACTCTAAGGTGAAAACTGACTTAATTGAATGTTAATTAACTTCTTCTGTTCTCATTCCAGGCAAAATATTCCCAGGGGTCATCAAGTTGAAGAATAATCTCAGTAATAGTGTGCAAAATGTAAATTCCACGGAGTATGAAGAGCTGTTGCAAAATGTGACAGAGTTTGTGAGTAATGATGTTTGGTTTTCTGCTATATATTTAATGGTACCCTGAATGTCACACAGGCAGGGGGGTTACATGCTGCCTTTTATGTGGAGCCCAAGGTAGTTTCACTTGAGAAATCTACTTCTTTCAAAGAATGTTTCACACTAGTTTAGACCCATTCATACTTGAATTTTGCCCTCAGGTGAGTACATGTATGGCTCTTGTTGAAGTGATGTACCTGAAATATGTAATATCTGCATTTTTAGTGCCACTTCTACCCTGGGAAGTTCTCACAGAAATTGCTCTGTATCTTTTACCATTCCCTCTCTAGAAACCATGGGGCTGAGCAGAGTTTTCCAGCCTGTCTAGTTTCAGATCTCTCCTGTTTGTTGAGAGCTCAGTGGTACAAATAAAAATGAATAATTTTCCTTTAAGTTTTTTTTAAAAGAAAACTATTGTTTCCACACCAGACAAACTTTTCAGAGCAGCTGTCCAGCTGTGTCTAAATACCTAAATAATTAGTCTCTTCCATAAGCAGTATTCAGTATTAGTATTTTAATGCTATTAGTGAAATGAATATGGTGCCTCCTGCTCGTTGGAGGCAGCTGCCTCCACCAGTTGTTCCCTGCCTCACATGGGTTGAGGGAGACTCCATACAAGCCCCAGTGCTGTGCTTCTCCATACAAGATCAACCCCTGACAATCCCACTTCAATGCATGTGAGGGACACGAGCCATCTGAAGGGATGCCTACTTCTCCCTCTTCCCTCTACAAAGCATGCGGGTTGGGTACCTCAGAGATGTCCTTCTAAGCGATGAGTGTGCAAGGGGGTGTCTGTAGCTATCCAGGCAGGCAACTCTAATGCACTGCCTGACATTCATCCAACTCGTGTCTCCACTGCTTGCCTGTATTCCTTGTTTCACAGCACCACCATTCCTCTCGTGCAGTACCTTGCATGGTGCCTGTGACACATCAGCTTGCTTTTGTCTGCAGTAGCATGTTATGGCTTGAAATTTTACAGGTGAAGCATCAGTGCTTCACATGATTTCAGTCTATGTTTATGCTTGCCTTTAACTCTGATTCATTTATCTTTTACAGTTTAAGGATGCCTTCGTGAATTTGACAGGCTATAAAGAGACTGTCATTGTGGAAATTCAGTAAGTTGACTGGTTTGGTTTTTTCAAGGTGCATGCTTCCCACATTCCTCCTTTTAATCTGTTACCCATAGAGTACTCTGCTCAAGAAAGGATATGGGATTAGTTCAGTTCAGTACTCCTCCTGTTATATCAGGAAATTCTTTTTGTATTTTTGAGGTTTCTGGGATGCTGGCCCCATGGATTTCTGATATGTCTGTGAAATGAGCTGGCTGAGACATCTCCAACAGTGGATGTCCCACTTTGAGCACAGTGTAAGACACAGCACTGTGCTATAATTAGCCGTCCCTGGGATATCTGACATGTCTCTGAAATAGTAACAGTTAACTCTAAGCTTTCTATGACCAGGTCCAACTTGGTTAGCCCAGTAAAAAATATCAGTTGTGTGCCAAGAGCATGCAAAGGATTAATGCTGTTAGCATTAAATCCAACGGCCTTCTCTTACCAGCTACCTATTTACATCTGGATGTACTGGAAAGATGGCCATTAATGGCTTCCTAAGCAAGAATTGAACTAATTTTGTAGTGTCTTAGCAACTACCAATACTGGGATGAAAGAAGCTAGGGGAGAGAGGGAAGTTTGGCAGGAATCTTCTCTGTGTCTTTGCATATGGCTTGCTATCCATATGGATTATGGATACTTCAAAATCACACTGTCTGTACTTTTCAGACCTGCAAAAGAAGTCAGAAGTGCGTCTTCCAATGACCGTAACAGTCACAAACCTGTTCAAGGAGGGTTCAGATGTAGACAATGATACAGTGGTTACTGCTGCAATAACAAACGCAACAGCAACAACTTTCATCCTTTGCTTTCTCAGTACGATGGTATGTAATTCCTTACTCTAGAAGTTAATAATCAGTAGAAACAGAAGTACCTATCTCAAAGCTGGTTAGAACATTTGTGCATCAGAAAAGCCCATCAGAGCATAAGCCTTGTTGATTTTAAGGAGCCGAATATTCCATCTTGGGTAATTTTGAAGTCCCAACCATTCAGTGTTTGGCTTTTTTGTCTTATTAAAACTTTTAATTCCTGTGTAAAGAAGAAAGGGGAAAATATTTACTCCCAAGTAAACAATGGCATGCTGATTTTAACCTACTGAGTGTTAAGTGGCTGGAAAAATCAGGACAAAATATATATAGGCATATATTGTGCTTCTGAGAAAAAGCTCGTATTTTACTGGCAGAATTGGGTGAAACTCTCTTTAGACCTCTCCCAAAACTGACCATGGTAATTGAAATGAGACCTCACTGATTAGCTCCTGTGCTGAGTGTTTCATTAGCTAACCAAGTAAAATCTTGCATTACTAAAAATGTACTATTTAGAGAATGGTTTTCTAAATAAAATACAGATATACATTTTAAAGATGCTCCTATTTTGAAATCAGTTTTCACAAAAGGCATAGCTAATAATTCAAGGAGTCCATTTCATGGCTTATAGCCTGAGCTTGGGCTCTGAAGGTGACTGTATCCACCTCAGCCATGATATTTCCTGTGTGCTAGTCCTAAACGTGATGGGGAAGTAGGAAAAACCTGAGAGCTTACAAAGCACCAGCACAGTCCTATCCCTCCACTGCATGCTACCCACTGAGCTGCTTAAATCTTTGCCACTGTTGGGATATGGATCTAAAGATCAACATGCTGGGCAAAGAGTATATTAATATTGTTCATGAAATGAGCTGCATGCTCATAAACATTTATATCTTTGTAGAACTGTATGACTTTAGAGTTCACCTGTAGAAAAAACTAAGGGAATAGTGCTGGGGGTTTTCTATATTTTTTTCAAGATGAGTCAGAAAGTCAGTGTTCAGAATATGGACTCAGGGGTAGAAACTCTCTTCACGGACAGAAAGGTTTGGAGGCAGTTGTGGGAGGCTGAGAAACAGAAGGTGAGAAGCTGGGACAGAAACAGGACCTTCAGTTGTAAAGAGCAATGGAAAAGAAAGGCCTGGTCCAAACACCTGCACTGTCAATGTCTCCCCCAAAAGACTGACAAGACTTTTTTAGAATTGCTAAATAATAAGGTTATGATTTGAAGTGTGCTGATTTCTATGAAATTATACCTTTAGTACCATTTGCTTCCTGTTTCTCTTTTAAAGCTACAACCTATTGTGCTGCTTTTAAGTGTGATGAGCTCACCACAATCTGCGAAGAAATTGAGTTTCCAAAATGCAAATGCAGAGATGATTTCACAATGACAGAATGGGATGAACGTTCTTGTTCAGGTAAGAACCTTGCTGCTTTATCTGTCCCAGAATGGCTGACCTGGCTATTCCTTGTCTCGGTCCCTTTTTGAAAAGGGCACTCCACAAATGTGTCAGCCTCTCAAAATCAGGGAATGTGTGTCTTATTAAGAAAGACACAGAAATACATTCTCACATTTCACTTTAAACACACCCCTAATTCTACTCTAGCAGAACAAACCACTAAAACCTGAGAAAATTATCACTGAAACCAGTGGGTGGACAACTCTTTAAATGCATTGTTAAGCTCCTGGTAAGAATTGAAACCTAAACAGGTAAAGGATGAGACAAACTGAATCCTATATTTACAGTCCTCTCTGCTAGGACATATTGTGGGAATAAATTCTGCATGCTATCTAGAGGCAGCTGGCAGAACTGGATGTCTCATGATGCACTGCAATGATCTGTTAAAGCTTTGTCCCTCATTGGTAGGATTGTGTTACCTGTGTTTAGATGGGGTTTTGTGGGAAGAACGATTTAAGTGATTTTTAGGAATTTTTAGTTGTTGAAGGTTTATTTACTTGTGGGTTTTGAATCTTTCAGTGAGCACTCTGTTCATATTTTAGCTATCCTCTACAGCCCTGAGATGTACCTTATATACTTCTTATGAAAACTAGAATTTTCCCACTACATAAAAAAGTCTAAGCTATAAGATTTTAAGAAAAAAAACAAATACTGCAAACACTCATGATAAAATAATGAAATCTGGCTACAATAAAGGCCACTGAAATCTGATCCAGTGTAGGCCTTTGTGTCCCCTGATGCGTCTAAATCTGATCCAGTTTTAGATCAGTGGCAATACAGATCATCTGCTGTGAGATCAAACTGCTGGTCATTGCTTGCCTGCATGAGAAGCAGCTTAGCCAGATTCCCATTCTGATGAAGCTGGATGGTTTTTAAACAAACACTGTTTACTCTTAATTTTGTGCTTTTCTATTTCAGGTTCTGTTCTACATAGATATAGCCCTAAAAAAGCCATTCTGGTGCTTTGAACCACAACAAAGTTGTGTGTGTTTACAGTGCAAAAATTAAAAAAAAAAAAAAAAGAGGAGGCAGCATTTTCTCCAATGTTGATTTTTAGGGGGCTATCTACAATTCACTCTGTATTTTTGCCCTCTGAAAATACAGGTTGCCGTAAAGACTGCTCTGCAGAAGAAAACAAGTACTGTGCACGAGAAAAAGGGGTTCCAACATGCAAATGCATGACCAACTTTGGAAATAATACTGGAAAATGTACACCGTGAGTACTCAGCTTTTTCTTGCATTCCTGTGTTCCAGGCAAAGCTAAGGGAGAAGAATATCTAACATGAGGTCACACTCAATCTAGAAGAACAGTCTGTAGCTATGCCTCATGTGGTTTAGTAGGTGGACAAATTCATAGAATCATAGAATGGTCTGGGTTGGAAGGGACCCCAAGGATCACAGAGTTCCAACCCCCTGCCACAGGCAGGGCCACCAACCTCAGGCCTGGATCTACACAAGGTTGCCTAGGGCCCCATCCAACCTGGCCTTGAACACCTCCAGGGATGGGGCATCCACCACCTCTCTGGGCAGCCTGTTCCAGCACCTCACCACTCTCTCTGTAAAAAACTTCCCCCTAATATCTAATCTAAACCTTCCTTCCTTTAGCTTTAATCCATTGCCCATTGTCCTGCCATTGTCTACCCTTTTAAAAAGCTGATTCCCCTCCTGTTTGTATGCTCCCTTCAGGTACTGGAAGGCTGCAATGAGGTCCCCCCGCAGCCTTTTCTTCTCCAGGCTGAACAAGCCCAGCTCCCTCAGGCTCTCCTCGTAGAGGAGGTGTTCCAGCCCTCTAATCATCCTCATGGCCCTCCTCTGAACCCTCTCCAACAGTTCTACATCTTTCTTGTATTGGGGCCCCCAGCTCTGGACACAGGACTCCAGATGGGGCCTCATGAGGGCAGAGTAGAGAGGGACAATCACCTCCCTGTCCCTGCTGGCCACCCCTCTCCTGATGGAAAGGTGTCACAAGTGATGGCATTTTAACTGCTTGGCATTAGCTGTCAGTGTGCACTCATAGCACCTCAGAGGAAAGCCAAGGAGATCCAAGATCCTATGTGAGTCAGTGAAGAGGATAAACTACTTCCCGCTTATTTTGTGGGTTGCCCACATAAACATAGACTATTCCCTCAGAGTAATGCAGTGATGGGAACTGGTATGACTTGCCTCAAATCCCTGGAAAGTTTCCACTGATATCAGTGGGGACTCTGTTTCCTGATAACTTTCAGGCCTGTTATTTCATCTTGATTTTCCCTCTGCGGGTATTTCTGTCAGCTCAGGATCAGAACAGAGCAGTGTTGTTTGCTGGTGAAGCTGAGTGGGTGATTAGTTGTGCTCTGCTCCCATGGACAAGCAGAGGAACCTTTCTCCCCCATATGCACTAATTCAGCTCTTTTTTGTAGATATTTTTGTTACACACTGAACATTCCTTACAGATTTTAAATATAAGAGACTTCTATGGGAAGAAGATAAAGAGCTGCCAGCCATTACAGATCTGGCATTGAGGCTTTGGTAAAGACAGAGGGCAGCAATTCCAAGTGGCTCAGAGGTGCTGGACTTAGTTCTTTGGAGAAATTAGACTCTTTTAACATTTTTCAGGCTGAAAACCTGAAACTTTGAGTGCTCAACTCACTAATCACTCTGAAAACCTCAGATTTTTTTTACTCTAACAATGGAAGTTAAGTGCCCAATATTAAGATTGCATTAAAGAGGAGACTTGTAATGAACACACCTTGCACAGAAATTGCTGATCTGGATTGAAAATAGATTATTGTTTTGTGGTCATTGGCTTAATGACATTATCATTCTTTTCTTCCTTTCCTTCCTCTTTTTCTTTATTCTCTCTTGTAGTTGTCCAGTGGGATACTCTGGGGACAACTGCAATAACAGTAAGTACAAAAATTTCTGATTTTTAATTATAGCATGGAAAAAATACCAGGTAATGTTTGATCTGCCTGAGTTAACAAAAACAACAAGTAGTAGCCTTTAGGATCAACTCAACCATTCTGAATTGATAGCAAGAAAATGTTAGAAAAAAACCAAGTGAAATTCCACTGGAGAGAAACATTCCTCTTGGAACTCTCATTCAGAGAGATGGGGCATGTTCTCTAATGACCCTTGCAGTAAGTCTAGTAGATTTTAACTAAACACAGGTTGTTTTGCAGAAAAGTATTTAGTCCTCTAAAGATGAACAATGCTGAACTCAGTACCACTAATGGATTAATTTCTCCTGTAATTAATCACTCCTTCTATTAAACCATCAGTGAGTTGTTCTCATTTGAAATGTTTCTGCTTTAATATCCAATCACTGGTTCTTGTTTGTGCTTTACCTTGCAAGCACTGTGTAGCCTCTGTTATTCTGTACTGGCAAGGAGATGGTTGCCCCTACTGCGTTATCCCATAATTGAAATCATAGAATAATTTACATTGGAAATGACCTTTAAGATCATCAAGTCCAACTGTTAACCTAACACTGCCAAGTCCACCACTGAACCATGTCCCTAAGCACCACATCTACATGTCTTTTAAATACCTTCAGGGATGGTGACTCAACCGCTTCCCTGGGCAGCCTGCTCCAATGCTTGACAACCTTTTGATACATTTTATCACATGGAACATATTTTTATAGATAAAGCTTTGGCAATTTTAAGGCATTTTTCAATAAAGAAAATGAAAATGCTAAATTGGTCCAAAATCAACACCCTGTGAATTTAAACACTAGTTTGGGACCTGCTAATAATAAACTCTCTTGGTAGGTACTGATGCAAAAGGTTTGCTGAGTAATAGCCAGGGATAATTTCTGTATGGCATAAGGCATGAAGAACCATATCCCCTTACTGGCATAAGGTTCTTGAGAAATCCTGTTGTCCCAACGTATGCTCCTATGATTAAACATGTTGGGTTGTTCTCCTGGCAGCTGGTGGCTTCATGTTGTGCATCTCCAGTACAGGCATTCAGTGTATTAAATGGTAAAATAACACATATCCAGACCGGGTTCTTCAAGTAGGTATCACCAGTAAGCTTGGAGAGCTCAAGCGACTGGCTCACTCTTCACACCCTTATCTTGACCTTATGCCCTACAGGACACAAGGACACAGTTCTTTTTTTTCTTTTTTTCTTCTTTTTTCTTTTTCTTACAATGGCTACACAGAGCTAAGAGTAGGTTCTAGTAACAATTCCGTTCACAGTTGAAGGAAGATATACAGAATCCATCTCTTCTTCCCTTAGTCATGCTGGCTCTGTAGAAGTATCAGGGAAAATTAATTTTCCTTGCCATTTATTCAGATATGGGGTATTTATGCAGTGCTCACAGTGCCACATAACAGATACCACAAATCAGTGTGCCTCATGTGCCTAGGGCATGGGTCGACCCTATTTAACAGATAACTACATATTTCAGCAGCAATACTAGTTTAAGCAACCCCTACATCCTCCCAAGTTGTTCCTGTCTCTCAACTATAACTATGTATGAGATGCATGGGATTAAGAACCTGAGCTGGGACCAAAATAGTCATCCAGAAGAGATGGTCTTCAGTGCAGATCAATTCCTTAATTTACACCTTTCTGTGTCTACAGAGATTTTTACTGAAACAGCCTCTTTCATTTCTCTCCCTCCTTTCCTCCTTTCCTCCCTCCCAGGACAGGACTTGGTTTTCAGTTATTTACCATGATTTTCAATTATTTACCATGAGTTTTCAACTGATATTTCTTGCTTGTTGTGTGTTTGTTTTTCCAGATAGTGAACTCATCCTTATAATAGTGGGCACAGTGTTTGGAGCCGTTATCCTGGCTTTGGTGACAGCAGTCGCTATCATTTCTGTAAGGTAAGAGGATTGCTTTCTTACAATTCCATGCATTGCTGCATGCTCATAGAGTACTAAACTGAAGTTTAAAGAGGCACAGGGCTGCAAACATGCTTGCATGTCCAGTTGGGCAGACAAGTTCAATTACGTCATGTGACCATTAGAATTTGATTTTCCCTGTGTGCTCTTCACAGAATTCTTTATTCTTTTGCTGTGAATTTGACTATAAGAGCTTCAGCCAAGTCTTCAAAATACATGTCTGACCTGCTAGTTCTAATCCTGCCCTATCCAGTACTGATAAAGCATCTGGATGAGATCGAGGAAGGATGCTGACATCAGAAGACAGTGTATCCCAAACTCAGACCCTCTGCAGTTTTCCCTGCTAGTACTTCAGGGCCCAGCATGCCCCTTTCAGTTCAATACAGGTGGTATTTCCAGCCAAGCATCTCTTTAAAGCTGGTGTGCTGGCAAATTCCCAACTGCAGCTGCACCTCCTCCATTCTCTCCACACAATAAATATAGAAACAGTTGAGCAGCAGCTCTGCCTTTGCTGCCCAGGTAAAGGTGCCTACAAGACCACCCAGAGCAGGCAGAGTTTGCCAGCGGGTGCACAAGCTGGTGCCAAATGTGTATGTGATGTGTGGATTTGTGATCACAGGCAGTTCAAACGCATTGTTTGAGTGCACAGGGTGGGCTGCAGGCACGAGGGCAACTCTTCTTAACTGGCCCTAATGAATGCCTCATTTCTTCCTCTGAACAGTCAGTTTGAGTTAGTGTTGATCAAGGAAACTCCTTCAATCTAGGAACTAGCTGAAAGAGGCCAAAGTCCCCCTCTGCCTCTCCTAGAAGCTTAGTCCCATTTATGATCTTAAGGGTCTCTTCCAACCCAGATGATTCTATGATTCTATGGTAGGAGGTGCCAAATTTCCTGCTCTGCCATTGATAACAAGGGTTTTGCAATAGATAGGGTAGAGAAATACCTGTCCCATATTTCAGAACAGGACTGAGCTTTCAAAATGAGGTGGGAGTGGACTACTCAGTAAATTGAACTTCCTCAATAAGTGAGGAACACTAAATGGTCTTTTAAAACTTCCTTTGTTCTTTCATTTCCTCTGAAGATCCAGACACAAACCAGATCCAGAGAAGAAGAGCCTGATAAGGTCAGGACATGCCAACCCAAATTCCTCTGGTGAAAGACAGTCCACGATGTTCCCCAGAGTCCAGACCACTTCTGGCCATACAAACCCAGGATATCAGCCAAACAACCCATATGGAGCACCTTCCTCAAATAGAGGTCCTTTTCCAGCAAGGGATTATGAAGATTTGGTAAGTGTTTCATGCAGGTGAATTGGAATTGAGTTCCTGAATGGTGACATTGTGAGCTACAGACATTGCTAAAGCCTAACTCCACTCTGCCCATCATCCCTTGGTCTAGAAGGCCAAAGGTATGAAAAGGCAACCAAGCAATTATAGCTGCACTGAAAAAAATTCCCTTCTTAGAAAGATCAGCACTCATGGAGACCGTTGTAAAGCCTCAGTTGTTATCCTTGAGTCCCGAGAGGGATATGTGAAAAGCAAGGGCCAAAGCAAGGGTTTGGGTCCCCAGTGGTGTCCTGTGCTGTAGGACATTTGTCTGCATTGACAGTGCATTGTTCAGCAGAGGCAAGCAGGCAGGCACCATGGTCTGTTAGAGCGTGTGCTGTGATAAAGGTATCACAGCTTTTGCATTGATAACAGCCCAGGGAAGCCTGTCCAGCAGCCGTGTCATCGGCTGGGAGGTATGTCTGGAAGAACTGCCAGGTTTATCCTGGAGCTCTGCAAGGGAGCTGTGAAGGAACTGGGGACTCGAGAAGTGCTGTGCTGTGATATGATTGATTCCTGGGTTCTGCATGCATCAAAGGGAAGCACATTGTTCATTCAAATCTTGTTTAAATGACAGCTTAGACTCTCCTCTGTCGTATGAGACATTACCTCTGTCCAGTGAAGGAAACCTGGTTAACTGTACATTTACATGTTTTGCAGAACTGAGGCCTAAACCATGATAGAAGCGACACAGAAACCTGATGTTTAAAAAAACCCAAACAACCCCACTTTTAAAAAGCTCCCAAATAAGAGAAGAAAAACCCATCTATTTAGTTAGTTAATGGATCAGATTCACATGCATTTTAGCATTTCTAACTTTTCAAGGGTGTTGACTTTTTGGTGATGGATCTGCCTGTTTGGTTTTCCTTGAGGGCTGGTGTGTCTCAAAGAGAGGGCTATCATGTGCAGTGTGGTACATGATGAACTATTCTGAGGAAGCTTTCTGACCCAGAGCTACTCTTGATTTCTTTTCTTCTCTTCCCTTCTCTTTTCTTTTCTTTTCTTGTCCAAATTCTCTGTAGTACGAAGTCTCACGGGAGCCTGAGGGCTTTAGGATGCAGAGAAGATACTAAGTGACCAGAAGGATGGGTGACCACCACAGAAAGGGTTCAGACCAAAGAGTTTCAGAGCCTCTCACCAATGCAGTTACTTCAGCAGAAGTGACAGCAAAGTCCATAAGCTCAGATTCTCCGAAGATTCTCTGAAGGAAGATCCCTGCTTGAAACAGATCATGGACAACTCTCCGAAATAATGGAAAAATGAAACAGAAGGTAGGGGAAGAAAAGGACTTTTAAATGAAATAGCGGGCTCCAATAAACCATAGACTTCTTTCAGGAGGCTATACATTGTCAAGAGAATGAGATACCATGATTTTAATGCTGCTGACCTTCTGGAAGATGACCCAGGCAATATGTACGCTGAGAAAAGTAAGCACCCAGAGATTTGCCTGTATTTGTGCTCAGTCCACTTTGGCTACAGGCTGCCTTCATGGCTTGGAGAAGACCAAAACTTTATGAGAACCTAACCTGTTTCTCTCTACTGTATCAGGTATGGATTTTCCTCTTCCTCAACCCCCCAGTATTTCCTATCTGAAAGCATTCACTTCAGATCTTTGCTGACATGTGTTGTGTGAGACTTGTCTGACCTTTTATGCAGCCTTCCTTCCCAATACAATGACAAGAAACAGTATCTTAAACATTATTGTTCTCCATCTTGCAGAACTACATTGATACTACACTCTCAGCTCCTGTGGAAACTGTTAGCATTTTTGCTTCTCTTGCACTCTTTGTGTTTTGATTGAATTACCTTGTTTGTTTCTGGGTTTTGTTTTTTTCAATTCATATGTGCACTCAATAAATCTGTCTGTAAAAGAATCTACATTTTACCATACTTTACTGACTGTGCATTATCTATTGAATAAACATTAACATTTTCTTAAATAAATAATATATATATGCACTCAAATATGTACATATATTTATAGGGTGAGTTCATTTAAAGCATCATTTAAGTCCGTGTTCTATTTTGTGTCTGGTTTGTATATATGCAGATTTACTTTTCCTATTAAACATTTTTGTTTCTCAGTACTAAGACTTTCTTTGTTGCTGTCCAGAGGTGCAAGCAGGTTGGGGGTTTTTACAACAGGGGAGACTATTTTATATTGAAACCTGTGCAGAGTTTAGATGCAGGTCTGCACAGACTGACTCCACCAGCACGCAGCTTTTGGTCAGAGGTTCCACTCAGAAATCTTACTAAATCTTCTCTAGTGAAAGAAGACAGACCTTGTTTGGAGCAGTAGTTCAGAAGGAGCCTGGTGAGAAAAGGTGCATTTTCCCTCTCTGTTGTTTTCCTGGGTTTTCACTGTTTCTTTCTCCCATGTGACCCTTGGCTGCTGCCAGTACCTGCCATTGGCAGGTGCCTCTAGGAGCCCCGATTCTGGTGTCCTTAGCCATCTCCAGTGTTTGTGTGCATCTCCACATGGATGAGGCAACCTTTACTCCACATGACCAGGGCTAGCTGGATTTGGTTATTTGTGATATCTTATCCAAAGCATTGGTGGAGACTTGGTCTTATTTTCTTAACTTGTGCTCTGAGAGCACTCAGTCATGAGGAGCAAGCAAGGCATGGTGGCTACCATTAGCACAAGAGGTGGAGAGGCCCCGTCCTTCCTCCAGCTAGAAAAGCCCTGCAAGAGGGAACAGCTCCCGTCCCCAACACTTTCATTAATATAAGGCCCCTCATGCCTGCTGCCCCTTTCTTTCTTTTTGAGCCCTGTCTGTCCTTACCATTCCCAGGGTAAAGATGATGCTCCCCACTTCTAATCCCTCAGCCAAGTCCTTTCCTTTCCTCCTTTTTCCTGATTTTTCAGCAGCAAGAAGAGGTTCAGGTTCCAGCAGAACACTCTGGTGAGTTTGCATGGATTGAGACACTGAAAACAGGTGGGATGCAGGCAGAAGAAATGGCAAACGCTCACGAAGCTCAGTGTAGACTTCTACCTTGTCCAGCCAGCTGCTTTTTCTTGCATACCCCCTCCTCCACTTCTTTGTAAGGCAGGCTGAAAGTTGGGATTATGTGGAGCCTAATAAAAAGATTTCTCTATGTCAAGATCATGCCCAGGCATGATGGTCCTTCATTGAGGTAAACTGCCCTGTTCCATCGGCTTAGTGCAGAGGATTCTTAAGACACACGTAACAGTATCCTGCTACAGAGGCACAGGGAAAGGCTTTTAAGTGTTATCTCTTGTTCTTTCATAAAGCAATAGGGATTGGAGATGCAGCTGGAAGCTGAATGATAAACAGAACTATAATGCAGTAAAACATCATCTGACAGCAGAGGAATTTTCATCGCTCTAGTTCAAAGCTGATCCCTACAACTGCACCCAGTTCTCATTCAGGCTGTGCTGGGGAGGGGCTATCAGATACCACTGTCAGGCTATTGCTCTTTAGCATTTCAAAGGCTGCTCCAGCTATTTTATCTGGGTCAGAATTCTGTACTGAAAGGGCAAACTCTGAGTAGTTCCACTTGTATTTGGCTAGTAGCAATGTGTGATTCAGTTGGGAACTATGGAAAACAACTCTTTGTGGTGTTTTATGGCTGCTGTCAATTGGCTCCTGTATTGCTTCAGATGCCCATCCTTCAAAATCCATCTGGGCATGGGAAAGGGAGCCGACCCTCACCCATCGGTGGGAGAGCGGACATGCCTGCAAGCAGGGTGAGAGGCTTCAGGAAACTGCCAGGTCTCCTTCCACATCCTGGGATCTCCCGTCCACCTGCTTGTAGATACAGGGAGTCCTGCTAGCATGTAACCCACAGAAGATGTGGGAAGACTCAAGTTGTCCTGATCATAAATTACACTAGAGACATTGCTTGGGACATCTGCACAGGGTGTGCTAAAACTGCTAAATGAGTTGGGGACAGAGGTTTGCACGGTTATAGCGCGTACTTGTGTGGGGTGTTGGGATCACTTAAGTCACACACAGTTCTTCATTTACCTGCCCACACCTGAGCAAGTTGAAGCGATGTGGGGAGGTAGGGGAGGAGTATGGTGTGGTGGGTGGCTGTGGGGTAAGAGACTGGATCTGGGCAGCTGCCCTAGAGGAGTAACAGTCAGGCAGTAACATGATGGGACACAGGAGTAAGGATAGGCTTCATCAGGCCTGGTGGATCTTGTGCTATTTGCACTGCTTATGCCTGAAACTAGTCTTGAAAATGAGACATGAAACCCTGCATCTAAACACTCCCCAGCAAAGCCCAGCATCCGAAGCTGCATGAGAAATGTGGCACTGAAAGCAGGAAGTATTTTGTGTTTTTCTGGTTGCCTGCTGGTAAAAACCACTCCTTGTTTCCTTTATGAGACTGTTTTTACACAGATCCTGCATGTGATGTGCCAGGCTGGACACATTAAATAAGTAAGAGCGAGGAATGAAAGTAAAGCACTTCTTGTGTACTTCCTTTGTTTTTGATGGCTTGTTGTTTTTAAGGTGAATGGTAGCATTCCTTCCAAGAGGAGGAACAGGGGTAAGGGGAAAGAAGCCTCTTCTCCAGAAAGAAGTGCTCCCTTCCTCGCTAGGAACGGCTTCCCCAACAGCAGCCCCAGTTAGGGAGAGCTTTTAGGGAACCTCAAGTGAGGGCTGAAGAGATTCAGGCAGATGGGGCTGGTGAACATTGCAGTCCCTACTTGGTTTTGGGGAGACCACCATGGCTTCATCCCAGCCTTAGCAAGGTTACTTAGGAGGTACCACCAGGGACAGATGATCCTGCTTGACATTTGGGGCTCATTAGCCCAGGGCCACCAACCACAGCAAGGCAAGTGAGGCAAGCCTAGCACTGCCTTATTCATCTTCTGCTCTTCCGAAAGGAGGACTGTCGTCTGTCAAGTTTGGCAACTGCAAAGTCATCAATTGCCCTTTTTTCCTGGTTTCCCACCCTTCATCCTTTTCTTTTTTTAGCCCAGTAATGCTTCTTGTTTCAAATCCTTGTGCCTCATGTTTGCAGATGGAACAGCTTTGCTTATTAATTGTTCCTAGGAGGATCGAACTGACTTCTCCCAGGTTTTGGCACATGAGGTGAAGATACTGATTTTTTGCAGCAAGTAGTCAAAAATGAATAATCCCCAAACCCAACCCTAAAAGCCAAAGTCGTCTAAAAATGGGGAAATCCATAAAGCACATCAAGTCACAATTAAACAAGAAAAAAATAGGGCTAAAAATAAGAATCTATAAATTGCCTTGCAAAGGATGCTCTAACTGCTGATAAAAGGCTCTTTAAATATATCAAAGCCACGAGGGCAGATAAAAAATCTGTGAGAATACTGATGACAAGGGTAACAAAGAGGCAGAAGGGGATGATGAAGATGCAGAAGAGAAGCTCAGTGATTTCTTTGTGGCTGTATTTACAGCTGAAGCTGTTGGGGAGTTCTCATCTGCCACACTCTGGCACAGGTCAGCCAGAGGAACTGGGCAATTGGAAGTAAAAAGGTAAAGTAACACTGAGTAAAGAGGTAGCAGGAGTAAAGGAAAGTAGGTGGAATGACTAGGTAACAGGAGGGATAAGGTCAACTGCATATAGTGGTTGTTAATAAGTGACCAGGAGCAGGTGACACTGATCCAGGGCACCCAAAGGAGCAGGAGCAGGAGCAGTGCAGCCCAGTGGTACCCAGCTCTGTTCCCAGGCACTGCCAGCACACTGAATCCCACAGACTCACTGGGGTGCACTGAGCCATCCTTGATGAATCTCCAAAGCTGCTGACTTGGATTGACAGCCAAACACCCACCAGAATTTGGGGGTACACAGAGCTAAAGGAGGCCAGTGTAAAGCGGACAGAAACAAAAATACTTTCTGGGTGCAGGTGGTGAACCTGCTGTCACAGAGGGTTGCAGATGCTGTGCCTGCAGGTTCAAAGACATTAAGCAAATTCAGGGATGCAAATACATGACAGAGGTGTACCCTCAAACAGCATGATGAGAAAATTGGGGGTGTCGGAGGAAGGGGCTGTAAAAGGTGCCAAGCCCCCTAGACTTTCCCTTCTGTTGCAGGTCACAGAGCAGAGCCTGGGGCTGCATTGACAGCCTGGGCCAGGGGGATGTTTCTCACCTTCTGAACTTCTGCTTTATTCAGCAGCAGCATGGGCTGAAAGGCAATGCCCATGGTGCACAAAGGTAGCATGTCTTTCATCCCCTAATGATCCCCAGCCGTTCATTCGCTGGAGAAGCTGGGTAAGGCACTGTAAAAACAGCCTCATAAAGTAAACAAGGGAAAGCTTCTGCAAGCAGATAACAGAAAATGCAAAGTGCTTCCCACCCTCAAGACCGAAAGGTGCTTTCACACGCAAACTCCAAAGGGCAGCCTCTGGAGAGCAAAGTCTGTTCCTCTCCATAAAAACCAAACCAAGACCAACAGTTCCCACCCTCCCTCTCGTGGTGGGAGCAGACCAGCTTGTGAAGGAGCTGGGATTCAACTGCTTCCCCTGCTGTCTCCAAACCCAGATCAGTGTTCCCCATGGCACCCACTGAGGTGGGCGGCATCGAGAGGAGCGGCTCTCCCAGCTGCCCGGAGCAAACCTCTGCCACGTTTGGACCTGCAGAGCCAGATAAGGTGGAAAAGGAAAAATAGAATCATAGATTGTGTAAGGTTGGAAGGGACCTTGAAAGGTCATCTAGTCCAACTCCCCCTGCAGTAAGCAGGGACGTCTTCACTAGATCAGGTCTCTCAGAGCCCCATCAAGCCTGACCTTGATAATCTCCAGGGAGGGGGCCTCCACTACCTCTCTGGGCAACTTGTTCCAGTGATCCACCACCCTCATATTGAAGATTTTTTTTCCTATTATCCAAACTAAATGTCTTCCCCTTTTTGAGTTTAAAACCATTACTCCTCATAATGGTTCTCCCCCAGCTTTCTTATAGACACCTTTCAGGTATTGCAAGGCCACTATAAGGTCCCCCTGTAGACTTTTCCAAGCTGAACAACCCCAAATCTCTCAGCTTGGCTTTACAGGTGAGGTGCTCCAGCCCTTTGATCATTTTTGTGCCTCTTATAAGGCACTAAGAGGAATAAGAGATTTTGCCCAAGACTCCAGATAGGGCTGTGAAGGGTCTCACATTGCTTTTGGTGGGCATCTATGGCAACCAAGCATTTCCTTTACTTTTGGTCTGGTGTAAACCATTAAAACCTCTGTTAGCACCCTGGGGGATGTTTGTCCCTGCTGTTTTCCCAGCTTGGTCATTGCTTTCACAGTCAGTTTCAAAAAGGGCCATTAACAGCTTCGCAGAGTAGCGTCTGTCATGCCTCAGTGGGGTGAGACAATTCCCTGCTGGTGCCATTGCTGCCTGCCTGTGCCCACTGACCTGACCCTGGGTAAATGTTAGGGAACCTCTGCCTCTCCTTTAGTTGAGGATATCTGGATGTAGCTGGGGAAAGAAAGTCTGCTGCAGAAATGAGATTTTGGAAGAAAGGCTTCCTCTGAAGGTTTTTTTTTAATCTGTAGGGATTTTTTTTATAGGGTAAATCAGCCAAAAATTAAAAGGAAAATAATGTTTTGTATCCAGGACAGTCAAAGAATTCAAGAGGCTGTTTTAATGCCAAGGCACCTAATTCCCTCTCAAGCAGAGGAATGCTGAAATTGGTGGGAATCAGGGGTCAAGTCCAGGCAGGTATTTCAGCACCTAACTTGTACCGACATTAATGGGAATAAGAGTCCCTGGGGCAGCATTGTGGACCTGGGCCTATATATCATTCCTACAAATGAAACAGGGCTTATGTTGCACATGTGTAACAGCACATTATTATTCTTTCCCAAGCAAGGTTTTTCCTTGTAGACTTTCCATCATTTCTCAACTGTTCTGTCCTTCTAAGGCCGGTGTGAACAGATTCTGCCACAAGCTCGTGCTGGGCAGAAACCAATTGCCAGAAAAAATAAGCAAAAACTCAGAGTCCAGTGATTTATTTCAGGTAGCAATTAAATAGCCAAATGTCCACTGAGGTTTGAAGAAGCTGCATGGGGGCATGGGGAGGCCCAAACTGCACAGATTCGGGGTGAATTTCTTGGAAAGCCATTAGTAAGTCCTGAGTGCTTTGCCCACCTGGGCGCTTGGGGCCTGGGTTTTTACTCCATTCGGTGAGAATTTAGCCAGAGATTTGAGTGGAGCCAATCCAAGCTGGCTCTCCCCACTGACATATTAAATCATATGAAATGATGCTACCCCCATGTGTACCCACACGAAGGAATCTCTTTGGGCTGTCCATCCCACTTGGGTTTTATCAGATACCCTCGGCTAGTTGGGGGGTTGGACCCGATGATCTCTTGAGGTCCCTTCCAACCCCTATGATTCTATGATTCTATGATTCTAGTCGCACCCAGGAAATGCTCCCAGCTTCCACGGCTCTCCATTAGTCCTAATCAACACGGGTCCCGTTTATTTGAGGCAAGATGTGCAGGAAGAGAGGAGATTTCTTAATACACCACGGTGGGCGGTACATACCGACCTTAGGCCTCCTCCAGCTCCCTCCGCCGCCTGGCAGGATCCCTGGCCACGAGATGGAGCTGGCTCTTCGCGGTTGCAGGACCAGCCACGAGAAAGGCAAAAAAAGCCTTTTAATGAGCCCGTTTTAGCTGCTGTTAACCATTAACGGAGGCAGGTTCCCAGTGAACTGCTGAGTTTTGACCCTCTCCTGTGTCACAGCCTTGTGCGTCCCCATGCCTGGCTGTTTGATGGAACGGTACTTAACTCCAGGGATCAGGGTGCATTTTTTGGGGTGGCCCATGGCTGGAAACAGATGTCACCCGTTTCAGATCAGCACGCGATTGAGTGTCTCCCGAAAACAGCCTCTCAGGCAGCCAAGTGCCCCCCACCCAGCTCTGGGAGCTATATGAACTCCAAAACTTGCCAGCTGTGGTCTAGCTCTATCCCCACTGTCGGGAGAACTCCATATGCACCTTAGGGTCATGAGGGAAATCTCAGCTGCGAACATCCCTTGCTTCCAGCCCAGCAGCTCCAGGCATGGACTTGCACAGAGGTTTATTCTGAACCCTGCCTTTATTCATGCAGGAGAAGGTCAGAACTTGGCAAGAAGATTCTAGGTGCTGTTCTCTGGTTCCCAGCATTATCCCAGTGCTTCCCTTCAGGAGGTAGGAAGTGGTAGCACTGCTCTTAGATAGCTGAGAGCAGAGGTTGGTCCTTAGATGGTGAAAGATATTTTTATATCTTTTTTTGCAGCAGGCAGCAGCAGCAATATGAGCTGTACCATTGGCCAGAAGATAGTACATGCTGGTTCAGAAAGGATGAAATTCATGACTGCCACTTTCTGGCATGCGATTATTGCTTATTACTGACATGCATTTTGTGTGACTTGGAGTTTGTTTGTAGCTTCCATGGAAAAAAAAGCAGGAAACAAACTTTTTCCATGGCTCTGAAAGGGTGAGGAAGCAGCGTGGGGACAACAAAGCTGCCCAGTGCCCATGATGAGTGTCCCTGGGCTCCCACTTCCCACCATGGTGCAGCCATGAGGACCCAACAAACAGCACAGTGAGGAACTGGGAAGGGAGGGAAAGCATTTCTCTAACATTAGAACTGTGTGTAACACAATGGAGGTCCCCAAGGTTTTAATGAGTTTGCTTTTTATTTTATATCTTTGATCCAACCTGCCAGCTTGACCCCAGCATCCCCAAAACTCCTTTTTATTAAAACCCTAAATCTGTCCAGCTTGATTATCACCAAAATTCCTGGTTTGCCCTTCTTTGGTTGTACGAAGGACTGCAGGGACCAATGGACTGAGGGATGTTCAGGACCTGCTGCACGCTGGCAGTGCCTGAGGCCATGCTGCATCTGAGTTCCCCTTCCAGCCATCACCAGCTTCACTGGGACTTCTTCACCTGCCTTATCTGGCCTTCTGGCACATGATAAAGCTGTGCCTGAGATCCTATGACTTCTGAACTCACCACAGATACAGTGGGGAATGAGTTATATCAAATAATGAAGTTAAAAAAAGTTACAGCTCTTACAGCTGGGCTGCTAGTAAGTATCAACCCTAAACTTATGCCACAGAGTCTAGAATCAGAAGAAAGTTACAGATGTCCTGGGATTTTACTGTAGAATCAAGGCAATAATTTGTGAAACATCAAGGCGGAGGTGGAGTGTCACCCCGAAACAGGCTGAGGGCATGGGCTGAGGCGCTTGGACAGGCATTTTGCTTGGACTCGGGCAGAAAGAGGAGTCATCATTGGAAATTAGAACTTCATCTGTACCATGGCAGACATCTAGACATGACTCAGACACTTTTATCCACCCTTCCTGCCACGAGGAAGACATGAAAAAGAAATCCTATCTTTAAAATACCGAAAGTATCTCTGATTAAGCACTTTATCTGTTTTGACTGATAATAAAAGAGCCAAAGAACTAACTTAAATTGCATCGCTTGCAAATGCATGCCTAGGTCAGAGACACTGGATTTATGCCCTGCTTTGGCCATAGCTTTAAAACACAAGTGATAAGAAAGCAAGCACAAAGATCAGGTCTTTCCAGCTCAGGGGTTTTCCTCTCTCTGTTTCAGCAGAACTGTGCAATGATACTCAAAACCCAGGTTCAAGGGCTTCTGTGGCACCTAAATCCTTGAAGGAACCTGAGGAATCTCAGTCCCATGGACTAAGCGAACCTCGAGAATGGTGCTTCATAGACAGGACACGTGATGTTTAAGAGAGAGCAGGCATGGGCAGCAGGGTCTGCTGTTCCTGGAGATCAAGAGTAACTTTCTTGCAGGTCACCCCTTTGCAATTGCCATGTGATAGAGCCCTTCTTTGGGGTCCCATCCCAAAATCATGGTGCTGCCCCAAACTCATCTTCAGCTGGTTGGTCTGATCTCTTCGTCCTTGCTAATCTTGTTCTTCCAGGAGAAAGAAGGGCTTGTCTGGTTTCATACATGAAGGAAATCTTTTGGGGGAACTACTGTCACCCTGTCCCTGACTCCAGGAAATCAACCAGCACATATCAGTCCAGCACCCTCATCACAGGTAAGCAGACAGATCAATACAAATGCCTTATCTGGGGACCTCATTTCAGGCCACACATTGCCTCTGCTGATGCTTCATTTCTTGGTCTGTAGTTGGCCTCAGGGACACAAGGCTGCCTGTTTTCTCTGGAGCTGAGCTGCCCACCCTGAGGTTGGTGCATTCCCCACGTTCAACCATGTTCAACCACTGCAAAGTCCCCTTTTGAGGTTACAGCTGCTCACTTGGTCTTTACTGCAATTACATCCCTTTTTGTTGCTGCATCTGGGGCAAAGAGCACAGGTCTGGCTTTGGAGAAGGGTATTAGTGTCATTCTTGTTGGGGAAGCTGTGGCCCTTCCTCCCCTGCGGTTCTGTGGGGTCTTTCCCTGCACAGCCCTGGGCCCACAGCGAGGTCTGTGGGTCGTCAGTGGCCTACTGGGATGAGAGATGTGACCTGGGCATCTGCAGCACCTTCACAAACGTTTGTCTTGAAATATATGATGATAATGGTACAGGACTGGTAGCTGATGGTGAGCCCCAACAACAGCCCATGGCTTAAAATATGTGTGGCAGCAGCTCCTGACCTTCTCCCTTCTCTCAGGAGTTTCTCACAGGGGCTGCACAGCCCAGTCAGCCTGGGCATGACAGGCAGCAGGGCCTTGTGGCAATGCCACAGGGCCCATGGGAAGCGAGGGCAGACACTTGACCTCGGCTGAGCCCAGCTGAATTTAACTGGTGAGCTCCTATGCCTCGCCTGGCTCCTGCCCTGAGGCAACCGATTCCTTATGAACGTCATCCCTCTCTTCCTCAAAATCCTCTTCTCTGTTACTTGAGATGCCACAGCTGAGTCTCACAAGGCGGTTTTCTTTCCCTCTGTGAAGTTTCCTTCTTCTATGACCCTGCTTTTCCTTTCTCCCTCTTGTTCATGCATCGCCTGCCCCTGCACATCTGCTCCTTCCCCAGGGATGGCATGGCGGGACACAGGGACAAGGGACTAGAGATGAGGGACAAGGGATGAGGGCATCCTTGCTCCTCCAACCAAGGTAATTAAAGCTCTCTCACACAAGTGTATCTGTGTACGTTTGCATGTGTGGTTGTGTCTCAGGGTACTTGGGCATGACCAGAAAACCTGAGAAGGGACTTTCAGGTTTACATGAAGCTTTTCTGGGCGCTAAGGCTCACATCAGGCATTTTATCTCATTCAAATGTAGGATCTGTGTGACATTTTCTTTCTCTTCACAGAAATTCAAAGAACACACCACGGCAGAATAACCTGCTTGGAGTCCCCACACACCACAGCTTCCATTCCCGGGTCAGTCAAGATGTGGCTGCTACTAATTGTGTTATAAATAAAGGGCAATGGCATGTGCCTTTTTGCACTGTTGGGATGAGAAGGATCACAGATGCTGCCTCTCTTCCACACACAGCCGACAGCTCGAGGGCAGACCCTGGGTCACAGCTGGGTCCTCGCACCACATTCCTACCACAGCAGAGGGTTTGGTGAGGGACTTAGAGGTGCTTCTGCACTGGCTATCAGCTGGGATGCTCCTAGGGCTGCACCAGGAGTCAATACATTTAGCAGTACTGGAACAGTTAAAATGTTACAGGTATTTCCTAAGGCAACAAGTAATGACTTTAAACCCAAACCTGATGCCTCACAGGGGTACAGAGAGGCTGATGAAACCAGCGAGGTCTCTGAAAGCAGCTTTGGGAATCGGTGCAGATAAGGGGAAATGTTGGCAGGTGACACTACAGGCAGTCACTTCTTTCTGAGAATAGCAGTGTTACAGGCTGGATTTGGGGTGTGTGTTTTAAGCAGACCTAATGGTGAGATTTGGTAGACGTAAGTGACACAAAGATCTGCAGGCTGTGGGCAGTTAGCTGTTACTACAGATTGCCTTTAGAACCGGTGAGCAGCTCTACGGCTGATTTATGGTTTCTTTGTAAACCAGAGGAAAACAAAAAGCTCCCCAGGAACCCAAACACAACCATAAATCTGCTGTTTCCTTTAGACTTGAGGCGTTGATGTCCCATTGTGCCAGGGACAGGCGGTGGGTGTGTGGGCAATGCCAAAAAGCCAGCAGGCAGGGCAGTGCTGCCCGGGTGCCCTTGGCTAGGGAGCCCTTGGACAGATGGATGCAGTTTGGTTGCGCAGAGAAGATCCCTGAAGCAGGAAAACGCCACATGAGAGTGGCCACTGACTCGTGGGGACATCCGTGCCCCTACTGCGAGCCCGGAGAGGAGGGTGCACATTGCTGGTGTGCCTGTGGGTACATACGTAGGTGTGCCTGCACGTGTGCCTGCGCACACTGCACACGCCTGCCTGCGCGTTACATGTCTGACATCTCCGTGTCCGTGTAACCGTGCGCGGATCCATGTGTGTGGTTACGTATCTACACAAACACATGTGGGTGGGTGTGTGCATGTGCGCGCATGGGATGTGCGCGGGTGAACACACGCGTGCACGGCTGCCCGCCTGTGTCCATGTCCCTGTGCACACGCATCCACACGCGCCCGCGTGTGCCCGCTCCGCGCCCGCGGGGGACGGACGGGGTTACGCCTCCCTGCGCGGCGGGGCGGGGAGGAGGTGGCAGCGCACCCCGGGGAGCGGGACAGACGCACAGACAGACACACGGACGCGCAGGCAGGCGCACGCGTACGGGTGCCGTCCCGCCGCGAAGCGCGGAGCGGAGCGCGGCTCCCACCGCCCCCCGGGGCCGCTCCGCGGCGCCGCCCCCGCCTCCTCCTCCGCCGCCGCGGCTGCACAAAAGGCGGCGGGGAGGGCCCGCGGCCGGCAAGGGCTGCCCGGCCGCCCCGGCCGCCCGCACCATGCCCCGCCGAGGGGGGCTGCCGGCCCCCGCCGCCGCCCGCCGGCCCCCCGCTCCTCCTCCTCCGCCTCCTCGTCCTGGCCGCCCCGCTGCAGCCCGGCAGAGGTAAGGGCCGCTCCGCTCCCCGCCGCCCCGGGCCCTGCAAACGCCGCCCCCGGAAGGCGGCTTGTCCCCCAGACCCGCTTCGGTGAACTTTTGTTACGGTTTAAGTTTTTCCCTCCTCTTTCTCCCCCCTTTCCGGCTGCCCCAGCCCCCGGCCCGTCTCCCCGCCTGCGCTCAGCGCTGCGTGTGCGCCCGCTCCAGCCCCGGTGCTGGCGGGACGCGGGTCGCCTTCCCCCTGCCCGGCGGGCGGCCGGTGCCGGTGCTCCCTGCGCTTCCCGGGGCTCCCTGCGCTTCCCGCTCCGGCCCCGAGCCGCGCTGGGGTCTGCGCTCCGGGCCGCCCCCTCGCCCGCCCCGGTGTCCCGGCTGCGGGGCCGTGGGGATCCCAGCAGCGCTGTTGGGTACGGAGCGCATCGCTGGGCTTTGCGGTGTGCGGTTTTACACCTCGGCGCTGGGAAGCGTGGAACTGCTGTGCATACACACACCTCTCTCTGCTGGGACCGGCTATCGCCGCTTGTATTCAGGGGAAAGCACTTCCCCGGGCGCTTGCCGGACCCGTGTGTGTTAATGGATTGGATGGAGAATAGCAACGTAAAGCACAAGTGTTTGCTCTGCCCGTGACCCGTCGCCACGCGCTCACCTTACATCACTCCTCTACGTAGGCGTTGTGCCCAGGGAGCGGTCCTTGTCCCCATCAGCGATGCTCTCCTGGCTCCCTGATGCCCTTGGAGGTCGAGGTACAGTTAGTGACTCTGCTCTAGGTGTCCTGGAAATGGGCTTCCCCTCCTCTCTGAGGGCTCGGACAGGCTTTTCATATAAAGGGAGCCCCCAAAATGCCTGAGTCCATCACTCTGGTACTTGGTCCTAAACGTTTTAATGAGTTGTCTTAACAAGAGGCTCAGCTTACAGAGTGGTGTGGCACACAACTCCAAAACCACTGAAGAGGTTTTCTTAGCTCTATTTATTTATTTGGTAGATCTGATCCTTGGAATCGATGTTTAAAGAGTGCAGCAGGCTGTCTCAGGGGTGAGGCTGTTACTATGCTTATTGCAAGGAGAAATGATCTTTTTTCACCCCTTAGCTGCATAAAGTAAATCACTTTTTTTTCCTCTTTTTTTTTTTTTTTTTTTCCCCTTGCAAGCCACTACACTCATCGCAGGCTGAGGAGTTGCCCAAACTAGGATTTCTTGTAGAACAGGTTTAAAATGAGGTCTGATTGCCTGGAGCATCTTTATGAGTAAATTTGTTGAGTACCTTCCATGAGAGTTTCCTATCTTGCTTTGCATCAGTAGGTTCATGAATTAAAATCTTGTCTGTCTAGTGGGATGCACTGCCTTCCTCTGCTTTTTTGGGCTCTTCTGCACTTCAGTCCAAAGGAAGGATGTTTTTTGGAGATGCTCTTCATGCCTGCTGGACACTGCTGTGCAAAATGAAATAAGGTGCAGGGCTTAGGAGTCAGTGTGACAGACCCTCTATGGGCTGTGGAACTCAGTTGTCCAAGGGGGTGGGTTATTTTCCTCCAGAGTAATCCTATCTAAATCCTGGATGGAATTTTTCCCATTGTAAGAAGTTTAGTTGCAGTTTAAGAGTGGTTTCATAGCAGATTCAAGGAGCAGAGTGATTTTTTTTTTCCAGTCTTACCTGTTGACTTGCCTCAGCTTCTGGAAGGAACTGGACTAGCACGAGCATCTTCAGGTCTGTCCTTTGCCAGATTCAGGAAGGGCTGTGCTGAATCAAGCACAGCAACAAATTGCACCTGGAAAATCCTGAGTGTTTTTTACTCCAATGCAAAAAGCTCCGGTTTCAGTCCAGAATCAGAAGGCTTCACAAAGCTCTGTTTTCACAACAATGCTGGGTATGGTTTGGGTTCGCTCCAAAGTGGAAAGAAAAGCATACTTGAAAACTTCAAAAGCTGCTACCAGGAGGAAAGTCATACCATGGCTGGCCACCGGAGTGTGGACTGCTTTGGCCGTGGCACCCGGTGGAAGGAGGAGACCTTGGTTTCCAGTTGGCTATTACTATTACTAAGTAAACTCTCAAAAATCCAGCAGTCAGGAGTGGAGGTAAATATTACCCTATCTCCATGCAGACGGGCGAGTGAAGCTGTGGGAGAGCTGGGCCTGGGGAGCCAGGATACGAACGCAAGTGTTTGCTTTATAAAGCCCACTGGTTTTGCTGTGTTGCCCAGCATGTCGCTACCGGAGCCACAGCTCTTGAGGAAAAGCTCTTGGTTGTGTTGCTTTGGAAATGCAAGTGTTAATCTCTCTGTACATCATAACTCAACAAGTTACATTTTACTCTGTATTACATATTTATGCTCTGAGGTCTTGCAGCATCCAGGAGCTGGAATATAACTTCTGGTTGTGAACAAGGAATGAAACGCCTGACTATGTGTTAACAGCCAGCGAAAAAAAAAAAAACCTAAAAACCCACCCTAAGAAGGCTCTTGTTCAGTATGAATGAGCCCAAGCAGGCTGTCTGAATGAAGGCCATAGAGAAAGGCCAGGGCTTCGTGCTCCCGGGTTAGAGTTAACCACCTTGCGGGCAGCAGAGACCCGTCAGGGCAGGGCTCTGATGCGGTCATGCCTCTGCGATGGCAGAGAATTACTTGCAGGACCTACTTACCCTCTTTTTCCTTGTAGCCTAGGGCATGCTGAGCTTTCCTCCAGCTGTCCAGCTTGATTCACTGCTTCCTTCACTCGCTGGAAGCCCAGCTCTGTATGGGAGTGACCCAGGCAGCCATCGCTTCTCATTTTGGGGTGAAATATTCACACGGGGTACAGTAAAACCCTGCCCCTGTACTCGGCATTGGTGAGGCCACACCTCGAGTGCTGAGTCCAGTTCTGGGCTCCTCACCATAAGAAGGACACTGAGGTCCTGGAGTGAGCCCAGAGAAGGGCAGCCAGGCTGGGGAAGGGGCTGGAGGGCAAATCATATGAGGAATAGCTGAGGGAGCTGGAGATGTTCAGCCTGGAGAAGAGGAGGTTGAGGGGAGACCTTACCACCACCTACAACTACCTGAAGGGAGGTTGTAGAGAAGTGGGTGATGGTCTCTTCAGTCAGGTGACAGGAGATAGGACAAGGGGAAATGGCAAGAAGCTGTGCCAAGGGCAGGGTCAGATTAGATATTAGAAAAAAATTTTTTACTGAAAGAGTTGTGAGGGCCTGGAACAGGCTGCCCAGGGAGGGGATTGAGTCACCTTCCCTGGATGTGTTTAAAAAAAGGGTAGATGAGGTACTTAGGGATGTGGTTTAGCACAGAACGGGTACAGTTGGACTTGATGATCTTAAAGGTCTTTTCCAACCTTGTGATTCTGTGAAATCCCTTATTTCAAAGCTCTTGGGGCAGAAAGTTCTCGGGATGGGAGAAAACTCCATGTGGCTCTCCAGCAGCCATTGGCAAGTCTGCATGATTTGCAGTTATACCCAGCAGTGGCACAGTGCAGCGGTGTTTGCAGATGCAACTAGCTGAAAATAGAGGCCTGACAATGCTTTTATTGATGTTTTTGGATGGAAAAAATAGCAAACTTGGAGTTTGGGCCTGAGGCATTTCGTTTGGAGTGTGCAGCCTCCATGCTGAATCCTTGGTTGAAGATTTGTTTAATCAGTTATTGACAGTAGAGGTTAATAGCAGCGCCGTGGGGAGCTGGGGCATCGGTGGTATTGAAGGGCACATTCATAGCCACAGGCATGCTTAAACAAGCTGCTGCATTCAGAGTCGATACCATTGATGTTTGCTCCAGCTTAACTTGTGTGGTTCCACTTTATTTTTAAAGCCCAGATCGTACATTTTGCAAGCAAAACTCCCTCAGTACCCCCTGTGCTGCTGCAGGCCAGCAATCCAGGAGCAAAGAGCATCAATGCTACTCTGGTTGCTGTTGGCTTGATGGGCACCGAGCCACTGTAGGGAGATCCCTCAGCTGCAGTGTGGGGTCTGCTGGCCTGGTCAGCCTTGGACATGCCCCAGTGCAAACACACTGCCTGGCTTAACCTGGATATCCTGTGGAAATGTCTCCCATAATTAATTTACTGTGGCATGAGTCAACTGTGGAAGTCACCTGTGTGGAAGGGGGAGATTTAGTATCTTCTGAGGCTGCTTTAGGACAAAAATTTTGGGTACCGTCCCCATATATTCATCTGGAAAAATACAAATGTGCCCAGTGTGACTTTAAAAGTTGGAATTTCAGGGGGTTTTGGACAGCCACCCCTGTGTTTCAGGCAGGTCAAACAGCTATTGCCTTCTGTCCACAGTGATGGAAATATTTCGTTAGGAAGATGAACAGATGAATGCTTTGATTAGCCAGAAACCACTGAGTAAGAGGGAAGAAAAATCACCAGAGTCCTATTTTTGTGGTTCTCTGTCCCCCAAAAAAGTTTCTGTCCTCTTCATTTTTCTTTGGGAAGGAGAAGAAAACAAGAGCTCCTTATGGGTTTGTTCCTTCTCCAGCCTTTCAAGGTCCTGGGAGACTTGTTCTTGATGCTGTTTGAACTTAATGTTTAACATTAAGAATATCTCAGGAGAGCCTGAAGCACTGTTTTGGAGTGAAGTAAGCATTCTGCTCATCCTGCTCTCTCATTGTCTCTCGCTGCAGGTCTCAATCTGTGCACGAGTGGCAGTGCCACGTCCTGCGAAGAGTGTCTCCTCATCCATCCCAACTGTGCCTGGTGCTCCAAGGAGGTAGGTGGGCAGATCTCATTTCCCACATGGTTTTTGTAACACAGACAGGAGCTGGAGCTGTTCCACCCCCTTGCTTGTTGTGATGCTGTCCCGTGCCAGAAGGGGCGGGTGAGAGCAGCTTGGGTTCCCATGTCAAGCATATTTTGGGTGTATGTGACTCTCCAGCTCTTTGACACTGTAGGAAATGTCTCCGACCCTGATGGCCTCTACACACCCTCAACAGAGCAGTACTGTTCTTTCTGTCCCTTCAATTACCTTCTTGTTTTCATTGGGTGCTGGGTCCCTACATGAGCTCAGTGGTGCAGGGAGCCTTGCTGCAAAGTGCTCTCCCTAAAACGCCCCAGGCCTGCAGCTGGTGTCCTTCTACATGTTCCTTGCCTGTGTGGGCTGGCACAGTACAGGCTCTTTGTAACAAAGATGATTCTCCTTTCTGAATCTATTGTGTCATTTTTGGGAGCCGACCCATGCTTCTGGCATCTGCACCGTGCCCTGGCGATGAGTTAGGCAGCTTAACTGTGCACTTCAGGATGAAAATGCTGAAGGTCCTTGCCCATGATTTATGTTGGCTTCCAAGGTTTGTGAGCAGTTGCAAATATCTTTCCCCACTCCCTAAGGACTGCTTATGAGTTTAGGTAGATATCTATATAGATCTTACTGAGTGACACCTTGTCATGTAGACTTGTGACTTCTAGAGGTCAAGCAGTGTGAAAGACCTGTTAATGTCTGATGTGTGGATGGCTGCATCTGTTCTAGGTGTTTAAGACAGTAGTAAGGATGCATACAGATGCAGGAAAAGACCTGGCTGCTGTGCCAGGAACCAGCTTTGGGCTGCAAGAAACCCCAGTGCAGTGGATGGTCTTGAACTTCGAGATGGGCGTGACCAGGAGTGATGCTCTCCTGTTCACTGCCAATCCTTTTTCCTCTAGTGTGTCTGTTCTGGTCCCATTTTGGGGGAGGCGAGCTGTGGGGTTGAGCACAGGCTTCACCTTGCAGCTGTAGCTGGTGCTGCTGAGCTGAGGATGCAGATGCTGCCTGCATGTTCCTCTGCTCCTCCTGTTCCTTCTCCTGTCAGCCCTGCCAGGGCAGAGGATGGGGATGGGATGGGGGAGACTGAGCCCTGTGGTTCATTGCCTCTGGAAGCACCCTGCCTCTGGCTGCCCAAGTCTGTTTTACTGGTTTTTGCTTGTAGGCACAGCTGTAGCTCTCCAAGAAAAACGTCCTAACACCATGCTGCCTGACAGTGGAATAGCTTTCATGGGGCTCTTTTCCAGCAAGGCAAATGTTGCGCAGAAGGGAAAGGGTAAAGCAATAGATCCCACTTCTGAGACATCTTGTAAACAGCTGGAAGAGCTCCTTTTCAGCCAGCTAATCTGCAGTGGTGAGGTTGGATCCAGGAATGCTGGCTATTAAGCTGTGGGTACCCAATGGCTGCTGCCTTTTTTTTTACTTTTTAAATCTTTTTTTTTTAAGATCCTTGGCCTCAAAATACAACTTCTTGCGAAATGCTGCCAGTGGAAATGTTTATCTCGTGGTCACTGTGACCACTAATTGTATGGCAGCCCATGGGACTGGCAGCCTGGCTCTTATCTTGCAAACAGGAGAGTTAAAACCACAAAAAAAAAATATTCTTAAATGGAGTGGAGGGGCCAAGAATGAAGATGGGTGTTTACAGGGAAGTGCTGTAATACTTCCTGACCTTTAGTCTTTAGCTATTTAAAAATACACCTCGAGGTGTTCTGTGCCAAGAGCTACATGTTGAAAAGCTGCTGTCCCCATTACATGCTGCATGCTAAAACTTGGTGAGTTCTTACTCCCATTCTATATTATTATTATTTTTTTAGAATTTACTGCTTGAAACTTAATTATTTCTCTTTAACTGAGATCATCAGGTGAGGTAATGGGATTGCAAAAGATAGCTAGAGGTTTCTACCTTCAGAAATCTTACAATAATGTTATAAACTCTTAATATCTGGTTTCTTTGTGTAGTCATTTCGCCACCTTATTTCCCTCCCCACTGCCACAGTCTAGTCAGGGAAACTTACTAAATTGTTTTCCTTCTCTATTTCCATTAGCTGTCATTCACTTTGCATGCCTGGGAGTGTATATGGAAGTGTAGAGATGTCTGTTATAGGTATAGTACATATACCTTCCTGTGTATGTATACCTTCTTATCTATGATATTCCTCCCTTTGGGGAATAACATCACTTGGTGGTGCCATTGTACCTGTCATTTGTCCCTCTGGGTGCCTGGCAGTGCAGATGCTGAGCAGGACACCCCAGCTGTGGGAGAGGAACTCTATGAGCAGGATGGACATGCTGTTTCCCAGAGATGACCTCCTGCAGCGATGCATCCCTCTCCATCACCCTCTGCAGAGGAGCACTCAGGAACTGCAAATAAGGGTTAGGAGTGAGTGAAAGCAATTCTGTGGATACAAGGAGCCCTGACCCCATGGGTTTTTTTTAAGTGGGATAAGGTTCCTTGTATTTACATTGCCTTGAACTGTGAGGGTAAGAGCATGCATAGGGGTAGACACAGCAGAGTCGTCTACATGCTCTACATCCGTAACTACCACCTCCTAACCTGTTAGTAGAGGGTGCATCACCTTCCCTCAGCTTGAATCACCCTGTATTTGCTTCTGCTCATGTTCAGCATCTCTGCTCCCATCAGAAGGGGTGATGATGGATGAGTTGATGATAGCAGCTTCTCGTATCCAGCAGCCCTGGAGCCCCCAGGGGCTGCTGAGCTAACCACAAGGCTTTGGGCTGTTGGAAATTTGGAAGCAGACATGGATTCTGTTGGCTTGTGGAGAAATACCTTGAAAGGCAGGACTTAGAGGGTGATCTGTTTAAATGGTGCTTAAAAGGGAAGGTGTACGTGTGTGGCCTTAACCACTGCCTGAGTGTGCCTAGAAACAGGGCTGTCTGGGGGAAATATGTAACTCTTGGGTGACAGAGATTGCTGCAGCCTTTCCATCCATGAGAGTCTGAGGAGATTCCTCAGCTCCTGCGAGCTCCAGAAGAAGCTGGCAAAAGACTGGATGGAAACTACCTGCTGGCCTGGGAGGTAGTTGTGATCCCCTGTGGCAGCATGGGAGAGGAGGATGCTTATTCACTTTTTTTTGCAGTGGCATCAGGTTGCCCAGGCTTAGTGTGACTGGTTGGGCTTGCTGGGCAGAGCAGGGAGCTCTAGAAGTGGCTTCAGCATCATCCTCTGAGCTGCCAGGAGGGGTCTGATAGACAGGGAATAGATCAACCTGGAGTGATTTCAGGGGGGATGCTCTCTAAAAGAGCCTTCAGGAGTACTGGGGTGGGTGGAAATTACATCCCTATGTTGCTATAATCTTTTGTTTGCTGCTTTGGGGAGCAGCCTTTGAATGTGCAGCGGCTCCACTTGTTAGGGGTGTGGACACAGTGTGTTCATCCATGCATTACCTGTGTGGATGCATCTGTATGTGTAGGTGCCAAATAGAGATACACATTAATTACATTAATTAAACTGAAATCTCTTTTTGGGTTAATTGAACTGAAATTTCCCCAATGGCACCCTCTGTTTCTCACACAGTTGCTTGTACCTCATCCTCTCCCATCTCAGGAATGTGTGCCTGGAGAATGTGGAAGGAAAATAAAGGATGTTCCTTGAGGGAACATGTCAATATTTTTCTTAAATGTAGAAAGCAGTCACATTTCAGGCTGAATTAATGTAGAACTGGGCTGATTAAACCAAAGAATGGTAGGGACACGTCCTGTCAGGAGTGAGGTTTAGTCAGCTTGATACAGTCAATGAGATTTCCATTTTCATGGCATGAACCAAGTGGTTTGCCTTAAAACTGTCAAGCTGATGAGCATGTAATTGTCACGCTGTTGTCTCCATTCACTTCTGGCTGCTTGGTTCCATTTGCTTTTGTGAGCTTGTTAGTGCAGAGGCCGGGCCGCAAAGTGCCCACCGGGCTGCGAGCAGCCGGCGTTACTAATGAGGCCTAGGTGGGATCTCCCCAGCCTGCTGTGAAGCGAAGCTTGGGGCTGTTCTGCTTGCTGCAGGGTACCTGCTGAGCTTCTCACCGAAACAGGCATGCGAGCAGATGGTTGGCAGGTATTTTGGGCACGCTGAGTTGCTTAACTAGCTGTGAGGTGCCCTCTGCTCAGGGGAAATTGGGATTGGAACTGGCGTGTCTGAGACAGCGTGGGGCTGCTTTCAGCTTGGTGGATCAGGAATTATTTGGACCTGCACAACACCCTTCAGCCCTCAGATCTTCTCATTCTTTTTTGCCTTTTGTTTAACCTCCGGAGCCTCAGTTAGCTCTGTCGTGGAAAGCTGCGCTGAGCTGGATGATAGCCACGGGTTTGGCTTTGGGTATTGACCTGTGGGTGCATGCGAGGGGTGTTTGCAAGGGTGCTGAAGCCACAAGCAGGGGTTTTCTTGAGGTCATGGTTCCTCCCCTGCTTGGTGCCATCCTGCCTGGGTTAGAAATGGAAGCAGAAGTAGGGGTCAGCCCTGCAGCCTCTGAGAGCTGAGCTGCATCCCCTTCCTCGAGGTGTTTGCTCCCGAGGCGTGTATCTTCTACCACCCTGGGTAATGCAGCATTTCACTGAAAAAGTTTGCAGTCCAAGTTGTACTTTGTCCTGCAGCAAGCCCTCAGGGCCTATTTTAGAAGAGGACACAGAAGTTTAAGAGCAAATACCTGGGTCAGATGAGGGGGACCTGTGCAGGGGTACTGCTGACTGTGCAGCTCACATCAGGAGCTGTGAAGGGGCTTTCCCCCAACCCCCTGCCTTTCCTTTAGAGAAATTTTGGAGAAGAAAACAGTGCAGCAGTAGCTGTTTCTCACTGTAATGCAAATGGACAGGCTTGCCTGTGCATGGGTACCCTGCCCCAAAAAGTCTCCCATGGGTCCCACACGGGTGTGCCCTCCTCACTCTGTGTACCATCACCATCTCATCCTCAGCATGTGGCTGCTGCTTTTGCGTATGCCCCATGCTGGGATGGTGAACAGCAATATAAACAGTACCATACCCAGAGCTGTCTCATGGTGCTGGGAGCTTGACTACTAAAGAGCAGCAGCTGGGTGAGGAAGCCACCATCCTCTTCCCTGGGCTGTCCACCCCTCCTGCCTCTTGTTGTAGTACCCCAGGCAGAAAATTAAGACCTAATTTGAAGCCCTTTGAAGTCATGTCTTTCCATTCATGTCAAGAGGCTTTGGAGCAGACCCAGGGGAGGACTGCAAATGCTCCTAAATACCATCCAATGTGGATGCTTCTCTCCCATGTTAATTCTTGGGGAGTAGCTAAGGGTTCCCAGCTGCACTTCTGATGCTGTTTGTATTGCTTTTTGCACAACCAGAGTGTCCTTTCTAATAGGTGGCCAGCAGAAATGAGCTGGCAGAGATGCTCACCTGGACCCATGGTCCACACACTGGGAGAGCATCTCCCCACAGGTGCTCTGCTGCTGGGTGGACCAGCCTGGGAGAGCACCTGGACTCTGCTGACTTTTCACTGACTTTGTCAAACCACACACAAGATAAACTTTTCTCCAAGGCTACCCTAAACGTGCTGCTCTGAAAGGCTGGGTGTTGTTTTCAGTTTTGTGAGGGATTCTGATTTTCATTTTGTCATGCTGGAGATCATTTAAATAGTCTCAGTTCTCCTCTCTGGAAGTTCTTCTGTTTACACGACATGTTCCAAGAAATTTGTGTTCGCATCCATCCAACGTCTCCTTGGCTGCTCCCCACCACTGGATGCTGGAATGCAAATCTCACATTTTTCAAATAGTGTTGGGACCTCATAGTGAGAAAATACAGCAGAGAGCCTCTGTCTGTGTCCTTGGGCTGAGGCTGACCTCAGGGGACCCCCAGAGCACCCCAAGGGTGTGAAGGTGAGATATACTGGATGACCTCTCCCTCCACGATGTCTCCACTGTCCTCTGCCGTGCTGGGATGGGATTTATTCAGCCCCTTTCCCGTTTTTGGCTGAAGGAGAGGCTGGTGTGGCTACAAGCATCTTCTCTGCATTATTTCATGTCTTTTTAGTTGATGAGCCCCGGAGCAGCAGATAGTTGTCTCTATTGTTATGGTGCAGAAATAAGTAGGAATCAGCTGTTGAAAAGTCAGTAAGTTTTGGGCATGAAACTGGTTCCCTTTGGCCCTTTTTGGGGAGGAGGGGGGAATTAAAAAAAAAAAGTCATTCTGACAAATGGGCTCTTTGCAAAAGGCTGCATTGTGTGGCTGGCTGTGCCTGCCCGCTGCCCTGCACAAGGCTGCATTGTGCACCACACATGAGGTTCACAGCGAGGGCTGGACCTCTGGGGATGGGTGCTGGGAGACTCCCTGCCATGGCAGCCCATCCCCTGGGAGCAAGCTGCAGCCTGCCCCTCGCTGCCTGCGGCAGGCACCGGCTGCCCCTTGACCGCCTCTCATGTGGGCTCTCGCAGCTCCCTTATTCTCCAGCACAGCCACCCAGAACAGCCTGCCCACCTCAAAGCCTCTCTGGCTGTGCTCTGCTTCAGGGACTGCTTGCAGTAGTCCCCTTGGTTTTGGCCATGTGATGGTGCAGTGCTCAAACCCACGGTGTGGAGGTGTGAGGGAGGGGGAACATGTGGCATCTCACCCTGGGAAGAGGGTGCAGGTGCCTGGAGCCACCCAGCCTCTGCCACCAGCTTCACATCTTGACTGGGCTCTCTGGGCTGATGGGTTTGTTCTGCTTCCCACGATGCCACCGCCTGGTCCTCTTGTCTCTTTTGCAGAGCTCCTTCGAGGCAATACATGTGCCAAAACCAGCTTCCTACCTTTTCCCCTCACAGAGATGTGAATTGGCTGTCCAGGCAGCAAACCAAGCGCTTTGCCGTGCTTTCACAGGGCTGGGAACAAGTGCTGCTGCTGGGGCCGGACCAAGCACCCAGGCTTCACCTTCTGCTCTGTGGTCTGAGAGCAAATTCAGTTTCCAGGCCCTCACAAGATTTCTTTTTTGGTCGATTCCTTTGACAGGCTCAAGGCTTGGTGCAGGCTGCTTTTGCATACAGCCACCACAAATGTCACCAGCTTCTCCTTGTCATCTCCTATTTGCTACAGATACCAGCATGGCAAAACAAAGCCCCTGCTGTGGGACTGATGTCTCTCCCTCCCCTTCCCTTTTGTCCATTCCTCACCCCCCAGGAGTTTGGCAGCACAAAGTCCATCACTTCACGGTGTGACTTCCTGCAGAACCTGATTGCAAACGGTTGTTCAGGAGCCATTGAAAACCCTGGCAGCAGCATCAGCGTGGTGAAGAATGTCCCTCTGAGCAGCAAGGGCTCTGGCCAGACCCACCTGGACGTCACACAGATCACTCCTCAGAAGATCGCCTTGAATCTTCGTCCTGGTGAGTTCCCAGCAGCTCTGATCCATATTCTGAGGGGCTTGTGCATGGCTGGGACATGCTGAGTGTGTTATAGCTCCCGACCTTCTAGCCCACTAAGGCAGGTGGCTGCTGGCCCCTGTGAACTTCAGTGGTGCATCACGAACAGGTTTGTAGCTGAGGTGTGTGCCCTCCATGAGAGGATACCGCCGTTATCAAAGCCCTCCCACAACTCTTAGCAATACTGGTCTTAACCCTCACCTGTGTTTGAAGGGAACTTGCTCAGCCTAAAGATGTGATTGCTGGGTGGAAGGAGTTAAAATAACTTTGGATCTTCCACCAAGCTGACAGCACTTGACTCTAAGCTGAGACAGCTCCTTCTATAAATTGGAAACAAAAACGCATATCTGTTTTCTGTCGGTATGCAAAAGAGCCGTGGGATCAAGGCTGAAGATGGAGATTTGAACTTGTGACTCAGGCCTTGGACTGTGGCCAGATCCCTGTTTCATTCCCCTGAGCCATCACTTTTCTTCAATCTATTCCTTTTAATTAAAAATTAGAAAGGAATGGCTGGACTGAGCCCTGTGAGCATGCTTGTTAATCGAAAGGCTTTGGATGGTGGGGGGAGGCTTTAATGTGGGCTCAGAATTTTTGCAAAAATTTGGCAGCTGATATTTCTGAGGGGGGGGGGAGAAAGAAAAGCTCTTTATTGCAAAGCTAAGAAGCAGATATAAAAGCTTGATTCATTATAAGCAATTGGTGTGGGTTTCTGAGGCTTACAGTTTTGTGACAGTGCTCATGAGCGTACAGAGAAATGAAATATGATGTTTTGCCCAATAAAAACAGGAGGTTGAGTTGGTGTTCATGCTGCCAGTGCTCTCCCAGAGCCTACCAGTTTGTGCAGGATTTTTTTTCTTATTAATGCTACGTCTCTTAATTAACTATTCCTCAGTGGTATGACTCTAGTCATCAGTCAGACCCTCAAACACAAAGAAATCTTGCCTCAAAGACTTTAAAGCAGGTACCTGAGGGTAGTTACCCCTGGGTGTATGGCTAGGTGCATGGCTTCTGCAACTGCATGCTGCTGACGAATCAGGTTCACTCCCCTAAAAAAAAAAAAGGGAGTTGTTATTCCTCCTGGTTCATGAGGCAACTCCTGGCAGGAAGGGCTGGCTTGGCTTCCAAATCTTGCCTCCTCCAGACCTTTCACTGGTGCTCAGCAAATTCCCCTTTCCAAGTCCTTGGCAGTTTTGCCCAGCTGGATGCACTGGTCCCCCTGCTCTGATCTGCTGCAGGCTTGGGCGTCCGTCTCCCCCCAGGGGCTGTGCTGTCAGATGCTTTGGACTGCACAGAGCTGGCATGCTGTTCCTGCCAGCCCTCGCAGAGGACCACACTCCTTGCCACCTTGAGCTGTCTGTGGACAGTAGAGAAGCCTTGTGAGTCTGGGCTGAGGTGCAGGAATCACCGTGGGGCCCTGGCAGCAATCCTTGTACTGAGACAAGGCAATCCCCCCTCTGTGCCTGTCGCAGAGCATCGAGTCATTGGGGCTGGGGCGACATACCTAGATGTTTGCAGTAGTATCTCCTTTTTTTGCTCCCTCCTTGATATTGGGCAGCACTCCATCTGATGACTTCCTAAACCCTTGTCCTAGCATCCCCAGTTTAAATTATCCATTAATCCTTGAGTTTGAGAATGGGTTTCACCCTGTGAATCCAAGACAAAGAGGAGACAATGTTGATTTAATTTTGGGCATGCAGAGTGTACTATTTCAAAGAGGAATTCACAGGGCGGTCTGTGGCAATGGTGATCTTTTATTCTTAGGCTGCTAAGCAGAAGCAGAAGGGAAGGGATTGTCGATTGTTTGCTGTTCCCACCCAGGCAGTTTGATCTAATCATCCTGTGGCAGAAGTTGCATCCCCAGATCTCTGTGCTCACAGCTGATTTCCAAAGGCCTTAAAGGGATTTTCTTGTGAGACCCTTTCAGATCAAGTGGTTAGTTTTTATAGTGTTGCTTTTTCACCTGGGGTCTGGCTGTAAAGCAGCATGTCCTCCTTAAGTGAAAAATTTTAAGAATGTAAAAGGAATTTAAGAAAAATTAATAGATGCAAGTTGCATTGCCCATGGAGCTCTAAGCCTCACCAAGCAGTATGAAGAGCTTTTATTGGGTAAGAGATTGTCAAATTTGTGTTCCTGAACTGTCCAAGGGCAGTTCTTCCAGTTTCTGCACTGCCTTTGCGTGACAGTATCCAAGAAACATTCCTGAATTCAGTTTTGAGTTTAATGCTTTTCAGTAAAAGCCCCAAGGAGAGGGGATGGTGGTGACCGTACGTGGGGAAGGAGGGGGCTGGATTATCCCTAGAAGTGTGAGAGTAATACTGTCCACAGAGGATAATAAATTCTTTTGCACTTACATCTGCATACATTAGCGATATTTTCTGTGAGATAATTGATTTATGCAGTTAGGAATGAAAGCATAACCAGGCCCAGGGTCTTGTTATTTTTGGTGCTTCTCAGGGACTAATAAATCTGTAATTATTAAGAGAAGGAGGTTTGATCAGAGCATCCCAAATACCCTTCCTGGCATGGAAATTCCCATCTTAGAACCTGCTCAGGAAGAGCAGTGTTTTGGAAATGGGAAATGCAGAAGGACACATCCAGTTTTTTCTGAAGGGGTTGGGTATTCCAATGGGAATAATATGTAGGGATGAAAAAAATAGGCATAGGAATGAATTTTCCTGAAGCTAAACACATTTTTGCAGCAATGAATTAAAGTCAGGCTTGCAATGATGGTTTGTTACTCCTCAATCAGTGGAACCAGGTTTTGCTCTGTATAAATGATGCTCTCCCCACAAGACAAGTGCAGGTTCAGCATCAGGCCCGCTTGATTTGGCAGGGTGTTTGGCTCTGCCTGTGACTCAGCGTAGCAGGACCCCCAGTGCCACGCAGAGCTGCAAGCCCCTGGTGCCACGTCTTGCCAGCATGGCAGTTTTGGGATGCTGCTGCGTGTCGTTGGGCTGGAAGTAAGTGAGAGCAGCTGTGCTGCTGTGCACCACGAGGAGAACAATAAAATGGTTAGGGAAATGTTTACACAATGCTAAAAAAAATGTGTGTTTCCTCTCTGGGGACGAAGAGGGGAAGCCATGAGAGTTTTGCAGAACCTGCCAGTCCCCAAAGTTCAACCTCGGCCATGAAGAGCATGGAGAGGTGGGCAGGAGGGGGAGTTTGGCCTTGGCAGGGTCTGAAGCCCCCACTGAGCTGGGTGAGGGGCTGAGGTGGAGTTTGGGATCTCAAAACCAGCCTGGGGTCTCCATTTAGACCCCTCTCTCAGCAAAGCGTAAGGCAATCATTTGCCACCCCCTCTCTGGTTCCCCTGAGGTCCATCTGGTGTGATGCTGAGTTCTGTTTGAAGCCACTTCACCTTTTTGAGGCACAGGCAGTGCCAGTGGTGGCCACCCCTCCCAGGCCCTCCTTCTGGAAGGTATCTCTGAGGAAAGCAGTTTGGTAAAGTGGAAGGTTGGGGGAAAGGCTGTCCTCTGTTCTTCATATTCACACAGCCTGTGACTCAGCCCTGTCAGCTCCTTCCCTTCTGTTCATGACTTCAGGAAGCTTCATGTCTGCTTTGGTGCTTCCCCAGGTGACACTAATGACCACCTTCTTCCAGTTTGCTTCCCTTTTGCCCTGCTTTCTCCAGAATGATGATGGCATAGTCCCTTTTTGGGAGACATGTCCTTTTAAAAGGTGTTTCTTCTAACTTGACTTCCCTGCACAGCTCAGAGGATGTCTTGCATTCATCTCTCACTGGTAGTTTTCTCCTGACCCTCTTCCTTCTGCTGCTCCACCTCCTTGTCTTCTGCACAGGACTTCTTGGACTGCTCCTGCTTTGCTTTGAGGACTGAAAAGAGGGCTGCTTTTCACAGCATCAGGACATACCCAAGCAACCATGTGCAGGGTCTTTCAGTAGTCCATGAGACACCAATTTCTGGTTCATTCTGCTTGCTCTTCTTTCCAGTTTCCAGGAGAACACCCCTGGACTGCACACAGTCCAGGGCAGCAATATTTTTCATGTATCTCCCACCACCACCCCCCAAGATGTTCTCTCAGCTGCGGTGGAAAGACCCTTTCCCCTAGCTCCAAAACAAGAGAGACATGCAGTCTACAGTTGTGTCTTGTTTTCTTGCCAGCCAGTGTCCTGCGTAGCTTAAAAGGACCCAAAAATCATTCCCTGCTTTCCTGCTAATCTTCTAAGGGATGGATGGGGAAAAGCCTATTCCCCTCACCCTCTTTGGAAGTGATCTATCTGCTCTGCAGGGGGTTGCTCTGGATTTGATGTGTGCTGGGAGTTTCCGTTTCACCGCTCCCAACTCTCCTGTGTGCGCAGGTGACCAGACCTCCTTCCGAGTCCAGGTTCGGCAAGTGGAGGACTATCCCGTGGACCTCTACTACCTGATGGACCTCTCCCTGTCCATGAACGATGACCTAGATAACATTCGCAATCTGGGCACCAAGCTGGCTGAAGAGATGCGAAAGCTGACGAGCAATTTCCGGCTGGGGTTTGGCTCTTTCGTGGACAAAAACATTTCTCCTTTCTCCTACACAGCTCCAAGATACCAGAACAATCCCTGCATTGGGTAAGTGGTGGGTGTACCCTGGAGGGACAAGCCCTGTGTTTGCACAGAGCCTGACTGCAGTCTTCTCTTCCCATTCTTGCTTTAGATTGTGAACCACACTTAATCTCCAGCTTTTGGGAACGCTGATTAGCTGAGGGTGTCACTGATGCTCCAGAGCGATTCAAGATAAGACAGCTTCCAGTTTTGCAGAGGTTGTTGGGAGATCTCTGCATCCAGAGATGGGGAACTGCTGTATTGGAACCCCGAAGCTGGGGTTTTTTTTAAGTACTTGAACAGAATGCAGATGTAGCAGCCTTTTTTACAGGCTTTAAGAAGCAGCAAAAGCCAGAAACTTCTGATTTCTGATCTTAGTTCTGAGTCTGGCCTCGAGTAAATCAGTTGAGCTCTTTGTCTCCCTTTTTGCAGGAGACCAAGGTAACGTAAGTCCTTCCCAACAGAAGTGCTTGGAGGAAGTGAGGTTTGTGATGGCCAGTGGGACTGATTCATGATTTCTTGTAAAGCGTTTTGAAGCTGTGGGGCGGGTTTTTTAATCTTTATTGCTGTGGAAGGAAAGCACACTGGCGGTTGGGAAAGCACAAAGGATGTCATTTGCCTTGCGGTGACATCAGAGCCTTCCTGCCTTCCTCTTTCTTTTTCTTTTTCTTTTTTTTTCCCCCTCCTTGTTCCCTGGAGTCTTTTTATTTGCCTGTAACGGCTGGAGCCCAGGTGAAATCCAGTGAATGGGGGATTATGCCGGAGTAAAATTGGGTGTAGTGCAGAGTGCCCAGGCTCTGATCTCAGGTGGGTTTGGATGTTGGCATGAAATTATGGGTACAGCAGCAAGTGCCCTCCTGGGAGAATGTCATAGTTGACACCTTTGTAGTCCCCATCTTCACCTCATCCATCTATGGGGTGCTTTCTAGTCACAGAAGGCAGTAAGGGCAGTGTTTTTATTTGAGCCATTTGTGGATACTTACATTTTAAGATCACCACATGAATGTGTGCCAAGCTATGAGCATGCATCATTTAAGTTTTCCATAAGAGAGACAGATTAAAGAAAACTTAGGTCAGCTATGAGTTTCTAGGCAGATTTTGGCATTGACCAAGCATTTGGATGTCATTGCACATTGACCAGACAAAATTATATGAAGCATAGCCAAAAGTGACCACACTGACTGAGCTGGGGAGGTGGCTATCTGTCACCACAGCACTGTACACCACACTCTTCATAGCTCTTTCCCCCAGAAATTTGCCATTGCCTCAGGGGGATGTACTTTGTCATCTCTGTCCTCAGTCTTCACCACCCATGGTACTGGCAGGCTGGGGACAGGGTTTCATTACAGCCAGGGAAATCTCACAACTTTGTTTGGCTGGTGTGTGATTTAATTGAGGTGACATGGCATTTGATAAGTGCTGACGGGTGATATGAGCAGGAGGGGAGGGCTGGGAGAGAAGGAGAGGGTGAAGCTGGACAACTCTGCGGCGAGGCATGCCTTACACTGCAGATACCCTTTCATCAAAATCATCTAGAGCTGTCACCTTGGCTTTTCCCACTGGGATCAGGCTATCCCCATGTCTTTTTTGCTTTTACCCAGCTGGTGGCTTTTCTCTTCATGGGTTACACTAAGCCAAACTGGTTTTGGGAAGCTGTTTAGGAAGGATTGCCCAAGGCGGGTCATCTGATGGGTGCTAGCTTCCAGTTGCCATCTGTCTCTTCTTCATCCAAACCAGGGCTGCTGGCTCCCTGTTGTTCTCTGGCAGCATTGCCTTCCCCTGCCTACTCTGAAAGTGGGCTCTTGCTGCTGCAGGGTGGCTTGTTGATGTGTCCAAGGTGGGCTGTCAGATGTGGTTTTGTTTGCAGCTATTTCTAGTGCCAAAGCAGGCTTTGTCAGTGGCCTGCTCCCAGCTAAAAACAAAGCTGTAAGTAAACACGTGGTCCTGCGGGTATGTTCTGCTGCTGGTCCCAGCTTTCTCCTTCTCCTCTTCCTCCTCATGGCAATGGCTACCCTTCAGGTCTGGGTGGGGTGGGGCCCTGGACCGCTGTGGGATCTGGCTGGGATCCTGCCTCCTCCCTCCCAGGCTGGCTTGCTGCTCGCCCTGCTCCTAACTCAGTACTTACTGGCTGGGACCTCCCTGGGAGGTGTCATTCAGAAGAGATAGTATGAAGGAAACAATCACTAGATTTAAAAAGATAAGTAAGGCAGAGGGTATTACTGAGCACCGAATTGCCCATCTGTCTGTGATAAGACTTGGGGAGGTTACAACTAGAGATAACTGATCCCTACTGCTCTGTGCCTTTGTGTAGTCAGGCAGATATTCATTGTCCTGCCTCTGCCTGCCGCTTCTGCCAGCAAACCTGGAGTGCAAAACAAACAAAAAAAAGGATTAAATCATGCATAATGTTCTATTCTAATCAAAATGATAGAGAGCCTTGGGATAGTAGGGAGTGGGCAGGGGATGAGACCCTAAGAGGTGAGACCCTACAGAGTGCCATTTCTCTCTTTCTAGACCAGGACTTTGACAGATGAAGTGACCAGATGCATTAATGGGTTAAGGGCTGCTTGCTGAGACCCTGCAGTGCAGAGGGTTCAGACTTGGCACGCTCACACCTTGGCCCTAGGTGTGTGCAGGATGCAAGTCTGAACATGGGGCCGATCACAAGGGATGGCTCTGATGGCCAGTGGGGCCCAGGGTGGTGGGACCCGCCCTGTGGTTAGGTGTGTGCATGGCTGTACCGGTGGAAATCCCTGCTCTGGGGTCCCTTGTGAGGGATTTCAAGTTCCCAGCAGTGGTAAATGTTAAGTATTCCTTTGTGTAAAAGGCCTCTTATAACTACCCATAGTGGGTCATGTGTCAGCAGAAGCCTTTAATTGTTCTCTTTGCAGATAAGAGTGAATTAGTGCCAGCCCAGCTCCTTTTTAAACACCTTTTCTCCTTAACCCTTCTCATCCTTCTCCCCTGCACACACTGATTTCCCACGCTGCAGGAGCTGCTCCGCTGAGCTCTCCCAGCGGCTACCCAGTGAGCACCAGAGCTGCCTCCTTTTTCATAGAGAAGAAAGCTTTCCTGGTATCCTGCCAAAGCATTTCTCTGCCTTAGGGTGCCACTCCTACCTTTCTGCTCCAGGGCCGCTCTGGAAAGTGAAGATTGAGTTTGCTCACCAGCTTAGAGGGAGAGTGGGAGGATGCCTGGCTGGTGTTAGTTATTAATTCACCTGGTGGTATGCAGTTGCTAGGTGCCCAGTGACATGTCAGGGATGAAGGGTGGCACAAACTGACCAGAAAACTGGATGACAGAGTGAAAATAAATATTGAAAAATAGTGGAAAAGTAGCTGTTGGCAGTGACACTCTTGTGCGGTGCCCTTTGATACCCTGCGGAGGGTAGCTCTGGGCCTCCTGCCAAAACATGCCCTCCGCGTCACTGCCTGTCGCATCCTGGACTGCAGGATTCCAGTGTGAAAAGCACTTTATGGGTGCTGAAACTCCAGAGCCACATGGCCTGGTGCTTGGTGTCTCCACTTGGACCTTATGTGGAGGGAGACGTTTGGTCCCAGTGAAATTTCTGGAAACTTCATCTGCTCAAAGCTCCAGGGAAGGAACCAAAACCATGGGGTCTACAGTAGACTTTGTGGGTAAATAACCAGGAATCAGAGTATCCAAAGCATGAATCCTGGTGGAAGTTTTTCATTCCTCTGAACTAACATTTGGAGACCAGCCTGGTAGAGCTGGGATCTTCTGCAGCTCTTGGCTGCTGTTGTAGTTCCTACGAACTGACCATTCCTCTGTTTCTCCTGCAGTTACAAGCTGTTCCCCAGCTGTGTCCCATCCTTTGGCTTCCGCCACCTTTTGTCACTGACTGATAAAGTCGACCGTTTCAATGAAGAAGTTCAGAAACAGAAGGTTTCCCGCAACAGAGATGCTCCAGAGGGTGGTTTTGATGCAATTTTGCAGGCTGCTGTGTGCAAGGTGAGTTGCTCTGACTTCTAGGCTTTTAAGGCAAAAAAAGAAGAGGAGGTTTCTTCTGCTTTGTTCTTGGACCAGGGTAAAGAGTTCTTGGAAGCAGCTATTACATTTTTCTTGCAGAAGCCATGAAAGATGCCTTGAAAAGTAGATGCTTTTGTTTTCATGTGCTTTTGTACGTGAACAGGCAAAGAAAACAGGGTCATGTCCCTTCTAGTTTAAAAAGGGTAAAAATGGAGCTTCTGCAAATGCAAATTTGGGGCTGAGATTTCATCACATGATTACATTTGTTAGGTGCTGATCCCTGAGCATGCTACATTGTGCATTAGCTTAACACTAAGAGTGTGTCGAACACACCTTACAGTGGCTGACCCATGCCAGGGGTTGGAGCTGGTTCCTGCTGCTCACACCTGCCCTTCTTGTGTGTGGGGCTGGATAATCCCACCTCCTGGTGCTGATAGCTTGTTCTCCCTCTTTGGCAGCAAAACTGGAGCAGTGAGCAGTAATTAAAGCCTGATTTCGTTAGCTTGATGCCATGTTAGCTATGTCCATAGGGGTTTGGTAGATGTTTGTTTGAAGGTCTTTCTGGAACAAGTGGATGGGTAGCCCTGTATCCCTTTGTGTGTGAGGGATGGATGTGCTTGCTCCTCTCTGCCATGTGGCTGAGCTGCCCTGCTTGCCAGGGATGGCTCTGCTTGCTTTGGTTTGGTTTTCATTCACTCCAGCCTTGAGTAGTCATTTCAGTTTGGTGTGTTTTCTTCTGTCTGGGTTTTGGGAGCCGGGAGATAAGTATCGTCTGCAGGAGGGATGGGGCACAGGCCTGTGGGAATCTAGATCTTCCCTTGTCTTGGTTGGCTTCGTTTATGCTTCATGCTCTCAGCAGGACTAAACCTGCCTGGTTGGATCAGATGCCACCGAACAGTCATCTTCCATCTCCCAGCCTGGCACAGATACTGTTACTGGCACGGTGCTCATCTGGGCATAAAGTGCTCCTCAGTTTTGGAGACATGTTTCTCATGGTTAGAGCAGAGATGTCTCAGCCTGGTGACTCATTCGTGCCACCCACTGTATAGTGTTTTGCAATCCCTTCCACCACATCATTCCAAAAATGGGACAGTGTTTCCCTATGGCGCAGAAATCCTGCGGTGTGCATCACCAGGGCTCTCTGTGGAGGTGTTGCTGGAAGGCAGGAGCTGCAAGGTATTTCCTGCATGGTTGTGACAGTCTCAAACTCTTGGTAAGGTCCAAAATCTTTGGCTGTGGCTCTTGAGTACAAAGTCTAGCCACTTCTAAATACAGAAGATAAATGTTGATGCTGATGTCATCTAAATTCAGGACTGAGCATCCTCTAGGAAGGATGAGCAGAGGTGCGTGTGTGCACGCCTGGTGTTCTTGGCGTGATGTGGCAGGTCAGAACAGAGCAATTTCTGCAGCCATGGTGGTTAATTAGTTATCAGAGCTCGGGGGTGGGAAAGAAAGTCCATGGGACTGGTGTGTGAGGCAGGAGAACTGGCTGTGACATGACTCATGCTGATTGCCAGCATGAGCAGTAAAGACTCCATCTGCCCAAAGTTAGAATAGCCAATGTTTTGGGCCAGCTGATTGATCCCCTAAAGCCCATAGCCAAAATAGGACCCAAGTGATTAATTTCCCTCACATCAGCCGAGTCATAGCCCAGATCAGTCAGCAGCCATGGTTGTGGTGGCGCTGACCACCGTTGAAATGGGTGAAGGTGGTTGATGTCTGGGCTGGAAGGGAAGTGCTGCTTCCTGATGAGGATGCTCTTTGCTGCAGTGAATGGTGCTTTGTGTCCAGTGGTGATCAATGAAGTGTCGTGGGGACTAAGCCCTGTACAGACAGTAGTTTCTAGTAACTCAGGATCTGTCTTTCCACCAGTGCAGGGAGAGCTGCCTACAGAAACCTTGGTGCCTTCTGGGGTGGGTTTCCTTACCTCTACTGTGGGACCCCATTGCATCTCTCCAGCATGCTCCTGTTTTTTCAGCTTTCACTCTTTCTGTCATATTAACCCTCCCAAATTTAGGGCAGTTATGACCTTAGAAAGTCCCCTGCCTTCTGGGTGACGCAACTTGTTGACTGTGAAGTGCTTGGTGCTCGGCAGCAGAATTTGTGGCATCAAGGGAGACGTCCCAGGGACAGCCAGTCGTGGCACGGCAGAGCCTCGCTGTTTCCAAGCCCTGGTGCCCGAGTGTGGTCTTCTCCTCCCCTTCGAGCTTTGAGATGTCAGACACAATACCTACTCTGTTGACTAGGTATTTTTAGTATTTTTAGACTGTAACCCATATCAAGCATTTCTTCTGCATGAGCTGTCTAAGGGCTCTGTAACACTCAAGTCATGTTTTTGGCCTGGTTTTCAACCCAAGGAGTAGGGAACGTTTGTACAGCTAGCGCAGACTAACGAGCAGGCCTAGGGTTTGGCTCCTTTCTGAAAGATGAAGATATGGTAAATGTTATTCTGGAGGCAATGAAAGAGCCAGAGACAATAAGCCTTTATCCTGATCCTAAAATGGTAAGCCAGGAATATTAATCAACCTTCTGTAATTACATTTTCCATTTGCAGTATTTTGGTTTGCTGCCATTCTTTAAGTGCAAGCACTATATAGCTTGGTGGTATGTGTAAGTGTTTCAGATCTTAGATACTAAGATGCAGCAAGGAGATAATGCTGGATTAGAAAATAAAGTGTCTTTTGAAGTAATTTTGATTGGTGCTTGTTGGAAACAGGTACAGGAAGGCTAAGACATCTGTGAGACACTGAGATGCCTTTCAGAGCTATTCAAGTGAAGGAGCATACTTGTCTTGCACCTGTATCTGTTGCTTTCTTCCAGAAGGTCTGCACAAGAGAAACTGGTGGGGGTTTAGACATGCTGATGAGTCCAGGGAGATCTCCTGGCAGCTTGTGCCTTGGCAATTGAATCCTTCTTGCTCAGCACTCAAAGCACAAATTTAGGTACTTATTTCAGACTTGGAAATACTGATGCCAGGTTTTGCATCAGTAGGATTTGGAGGGCTGGGCTGTGCTGAGACAGTGGTGGCAGTTGTGCCAGTTGCCGTTGGCTGTAAGGAGTGAGAAGCTGGTCTTCCAAGGTATGGGAAACAACTGCAGCTGGTAGGGGCAGGTTCCATAGCATGCCCAGCCCTGTGGAGACATGTCTTCCCACTTCACTCTGCTTTGGGTCAGGTCCCACCCCTGCTTTCAAAATCCTTTCTATCCCATGGGGATCAAAAACCAGATGAGGGGGCAGAAGTCTGTGCAGGCTTTTTGTTCAATGATCCTGGTCCAGTAAAAATAAAAGAAAGTCTCTTTGGTTATTTGTTTTAAATGGAGCAGAGTCCTGCTTTGGGTTTCATGGTGGAAACTGCATGCTAGGAGCTGTATTTTCCAGCGCCTGGAAGCCGCTGGCAGAGGTTCTATGAGATGCAGCAGCTCCTCAGTGTCTCCAGCTCTTTCAGTGTGACATCAGCAGTGGCTCAGCCACCCTGTCAGAGACACCCTGGTCTGGTGCTCTAAGGCATGAAATGCCTCTTCATTGACACTGATGCTGTGGGTGCTTGTTCCTTTTTGGAAGGAAGCTCCTGAACTGAGCAGCAAAAGTGTTTCTGATGTTGTTTACGTGAGAGAGTGTATGTTGGAGCCATGGCGAAGTTTGTCTGTAAAGGGATGCTTAGCCTGTGATTTAAAGTCAGGCTTGTCAGGCAGGTGAACAGAAAGCAGCATCCCTGAAGTGGCTGCATCACTGCTGCTTGAATGCAGCTCATTTTCTTTGTGCGTACCGCATTTCTAAGGAAGTGAAACTCAAATTAATCCTTTTAATCTCTTGGGGAGTTTCTTGGCCTCATTTGTTAAAAAAGAAAAGAAATCAGCTTTGGATATCCAAAGGATGGGCTTCTGTCTGGTGGCTGAGTAGACCAACTGCTTCTTACATTGTTAGAGCTGTAAGCACTTGTGGGTTGAGTTCTTAAGAAATTTACCTTTTGGCATGAAGATTTTGCCTTCTGTCCAGTGGGATCACTTCAGTGCAATGACTTCTGCTTCCCAGAGCAAAAACGTCTTCATTGCATACTGAGCTGGACTGTAACATGCTGGTACATGGCAAAGGGTGGGCGGTGCCTAACGCTTCTTCCCGTGGCATTATTTGCATTGTGAAGGCGCAGTAAAAATACCTTCTGCAATAGGGACTGCAATCTGCTCTGGAATAGTGTCTGTGAAGCAACAGTTTTGTGTACTGGGCAGATCAGCAAGCTTTGGGCGATGACTCACATTTGCGAGTGAAAATGGGGCCAACAGCTGTGACTTTGCACCCTTCTTCCAGCTCTTGCCCTGCCCATGCAGTGCTTTCCCTCAGACATCTGCAGCTGGGCTGTGGCAGGTCACAGGCTGACATCTTAACTGTCAGCCATGGCAGGTGGCAGATTTTGCTAGAGAAGCAGAGCAGTGTGCTCTGGAGGAGCTGGGTATGTTGACAGAGCAGTGTGCTCTGGAGGAGCTGGGTATGTTTATCCCCACTCTGTTCCCATCAGTAAGCTTTCCTCAGCTTTTCCCCTTGTCCCTTCCCAAGGGGCTTTGTGCTGTGTTGCTCTGAGCAGGAGGGCTGGCGGGAGCGGGATGCTGGGGGTGTGTGTGCAGGGAAGGTGTGAGGCTGCAGCTTTGCTGCCAGATGGGCAGGGTTGCCAGCCCAAGGGGAAGCTCTGGGACATGGGGCTTTCTGGCTCCTGTCTCCGCCACGGCAGGATCTCCTGCTGTGGTTGGCAGGCAGGACTTCAGCCCGTCTGGCTTGGCATGAGCTGGCAGTGGGAGCAGCCAGCCAGCGCAGGGGAGTGTGCTGCAGTGCTATGGTTTCCAAAAATTTCCTTTGGGCTTCTTTGTTTCCCTCTGCTTCCATTGCAGCAAACAGCTTCAGTGTGCTGTTGTAGGCACAGATCTGCTTCTTGGGATGGTGCAAAGCCAGAAACCCGGGGAAGCTCTGTGGGAGGGAAATGTTTATCAACTGAATGCTGTCCCTTTAGTTGAAACAAAAAAATTTACCCCTGCTTCTCTCTCCATGCAAAGATGGTGAGAAAGTCTGGTTCTTGGCTGTTCATGGACAAGGGTGCACCAAAGACAGCACCCTCGGGCAGGGACCTCCCTGGGGCACAGCTCAGAAGCAGCCTTTACAAGCGGGCAGTGAGGGAACTGCTGAGCGAGGATATTGCAGCTCTCGCTGTTGCCTTGGCCGCTCTGCAGAGCTGAGGAAACAAGGTCAGATTAAATGTGTGTGGAGGAATTTGGCAGGTCTCCTTTGGCTATAAAAGCAGCTGAAATTCTTATTCTTGGATCTAGGTAGAGAAGGTCTGGTGGACAGTCCACATACCTCCTCATGCCTTTTTAAGTAAGTGTGCTGGAAAGAGATGCTGGGAAATGCCAGATGGGGCCCTTGACACTTTGTTTTCTTACCAGGGATGGGTGGACAGCAGTACAGCACTCTTCTAGGTAGTGCCAGGGGCTGCTGCTGGGTGGGGGGTGCTGAGACCACATGCAGGGTGAGGGACGAAGCATGGGCTTGGCTGGGGCAGACTGTCTGTCTCACAGGGTTTCTTTTCCCCCAGGAGAAGATTGGCTGGCGGAAGGAGGCGTCTCACCTTCTGGTCTTCACAACGGATGATGTGCCCCACATAGCCCTGGATGGGAAGCTGGGGGGCTGGTGCAGCCCCACGATGGCCAGTGCCACCTGAATGAAGCCAACGAGTACAGTGCATCCAGCCAGCTGGTGAGGGGGGACATGGGGGACCTCAGAGACCTCAGGTTGTTGGTGGACCTTTCTGGAGTTCAACCACCACTGACTCCAGCAGCTTTTGGAACACAGCCCCTGACCAGCATGGTTTCACCCAGTCCTGCAGTTTGAAAGTAAAATTTGCTGCTCCCCTTGGGCACCCCCTGGCAATGAATGCATCTGTGATGCTCAAATATGGGTTAGGAGCTTAGTGAGTCCCTTTCCTCTCCCTTTGCAAGGGAGAGAAAAGTAACTTCATGTACTGAAGTGCCTCAGATCTGCCTGCAAAGTGTAGAGGACAGATAAAACAAGTCATCCCTTTTCTGAAATGTCCAGTGGACTGTCAGCTTCTCCTAGGGGAGGCTGAGTCTAACTTGATGTGGCTGCACTAGCAAGTGCAACAGGGTGCTCCTCTTATTCCTAGCCTTTGAGCACAATGCTAACGTAAGTCTTAGCAATAAATAGGAAAACTGACTCTTTTAATATAAATTCAGTGGAGACTTAGGGGTAGAGGAGCACTTGCCTGTCCCCTCATGATCACATCCTTCTGCAGAAGGATGCTTTCTTTGGCAGATCACCAGTGCTGCTTATGATTTCTGTTCCTGCATGGATGTCACTTTGTAACAGGAGGTGTTTCTGGATGGAAGCTAGGATCCTTGGAGAAACGCCCTTTCCACCCACCTGTGCCATCCTAGCAAGCATATGTGTACTGGAGTACAGCTCCTGTACCAAGGTGGAGTCATGCTGGGGAGCTGATGGGGGGATGCTGCCTTGGGATTTCCATGTTTGAGTCTCGGGGGCTCTGTCAGCCCTCCAGTCTGGAAGTAAATGAGGTGGGTTTTTACTGAGGATAGCACTTCAGAAGCTGCCTGGGATGTTAAACTCAAGCTGGTCTTTTGAAACTGAGCCCTGATTCATTAGTTTGTTGCTTGTGGGTAGCTAGAGCAACATCTTCCTGCCATCCTCTCTGCCTAAGAAGCCTGCAAAAATTAAACAGCTTACTGTAATTGCTTTATGGTTCCAGTATACAGAAAGAGCAGGTGCTGGATGCTTCTGCTTTGGGAGAAAAATCATATGTTTCACTTCTGCAGTTATAGATCTCCCTGCCTTGCATCCCTGGAGATAGCAGCCAGCTTGTTACATGTGTGTCTGCTGATGGGAAAGCAGAAAAAGGAAAGAAATAAATCCAGCATCTCAGGTGTTGCTGTAGCTAAGGGTCTTGTCAGTCATTTAAGCTAGTGAAGGGTGTAGCAGAAATATTTAAGGGATGACAGAATTTCTACTCTCTGAGCCGGGATTGTGCTGCTACATAAGGGACTTCATCCTGAAGTGAAGCTTGCCGTGTTTCTGGAATGAATTTTCCTGTTGGGAGGAGAAGAGCAATGAAATTAGTCTTTGTTTCTGTGTTATCCACCAGTCTCCTTGTGCCCCTAGGATTATCCTTCCCTGGCACTTCTTGGGGAAAAACTTGCTGAAAACAACATCCACCTGATTTTTGCTGTCACAAAAAGTCATTATGTCCTGTACAAGGTAAGCACTGCCGAGCTACCTTGGGGTTTTTATTTTTAATTGCCCTGTGAACACATCTTCTTGCCAGCACCATGGAGCAGAGGCAGCCCCAGGTGCACATGCGTGCAAGCAGTGAGTGTGCGTGCACGTGGGGGCAGGCAGATGCAGGGGAGGCTCAGCCCAGCCTGCCGCCCCTCCCCACTCAGTCCTTTCAGCAGAAAGCACTAAAGCTTCTTAAAGCAAACAGATATACGTTAGTGAGCGTGTGAGCACCTAAAATAGACTCCAGCTTAATCCTGATGTTGGGGTGGCTGCCAGCCGTGCAGCGTGTGAGGGAGCAGAGACCTGTTCGTCCCATTCTGCAGTGACTCAATCCCATGACCTCATCGCACGCAGCGTTCCTGCCCAGCTGTGTTTTTCCATCACGGAGTCCAGGGCCCTGACACACCACACACAATTCGAACTCCCTCGAAAGTAAAACATGACCAGAGCCATGAGGGCTGCCCTGTGTCTGGAGCTGCACCACGGAGTTTCACTCCTCGGTGGATTCGGGGAGGCGTTTCAGACAGGGACACTTTCAGAAACCTCTGCTCTGGCTCTTAAAGCTTGAGTAAAAACAACCAGCAGCCACGTTGCTATGGTCGAGATGCTGCTGCTGCCCATGAGATCGGGAGAGCTGAGCTCATTCTCCACCCCCTCTCCAGGGAATGTTTACTGGTTGTGAGGCCAGATGGGGCAGATACACTTCTCTCCCTGAGGTTCCCTCTCTTCCGAGTGCACAGCGGCTGGGTGTTGCCCCCTGCAGCATCAGACTTGGGTCTGTTAGTCCCCATCCCTTGGCCACAAGCTTTGCCTAGTGTTCAACATGCCATATTGGCAATGCTTTGCTTCTCTGAAAGCTCCATGTTAACGGGAGCCAAGCCATACTGTGGACACCATCAGAAGTGAAGGCAGGGTGTGTGGCTGCCATCCATGGCCCAGGCAGGTCCCTTCTCACCCTCTGCTTTTCTCTCAGCATCTCTGCATTGCCTTTCATTTGCCTTTCTTTTTCTCCCCTCAAGAACTTCACCTCTTTGATTCCTGGGACAACAGTGGAGATTTTGCACAAAGACTCCAAGAATATCATCGAGCTGATTGTCAAGGCCTACAACGTAAGTGCATTTCAATAGTGTGTCTGCTGTTGTGTGCTATGCCAGGAGCTCTGCCAGCTCACCTCTCCATGGTGTGCTCCACCTGCCTCAGCTGCCTCCCTGCCCAGAGGGAGGGAGATCCTCTGTGCAGCAGGAATGCTGGGGGATCTCCCCTGGGGGCAAAACAAGGTGTGTGAGGTGAGGAGGAGCACAGGGATTCCATGGGAGCCTGAGGCATGGCAGAGATTTGTGTTTCTCATGTGCAGAATTACCCTTGAAATACAGCCCTGATCTAAACCAATTCTCTGAGTGCCCCACCAGTAGATAAAATAGCTTATTTCTGTGCTATTTAATGTTCAGAGGCCTCCCAAGGACATGAATGGGCTCTGGCTGAGGCTGCATCCTTTCATTCATCTCCACCCTGTGTGAGTTTCTCTTTGGCAATGCATGAGCATCATCATGTCTCTCAGGTCCTGAAGGAGCCCTGCCTACCTGGCATTGCTATTGTCCCGACTTCAAGGGGGGGACAGCAAAGGACCTGCAATTGTACCAGTGCCCTGATGTCCATCTCCATGGAGATCAGGGAAGCAGATCAATTAGAAGCAGCTAAATTGCACTTTCATTGGGTAGTTAGTTATCAACATTTCTGTAGAACTCTCCCTGAATTCTTATGGGCCAGCTATCATTGGAAGGATAGTGATGTGTAGGTGCTGGGCATGGAGATTTGACCCCACAATGTGTCAACCTTCAGGTAAGGTTCTTCATGTGACCACAACTCTCAGTGGCTGCAAGCCCTTCTGCTTGGTACTATGCTTGTTAGAGCAAATGAGTAAGGACTATTTTTGGAGTTTATACATCCAGATTTCATGTAGGATTGTGCTGTACTTTGCATGACCTGTAATGTTCACTTTTCCTTCCCTCACAGCTCCCTGCAGTTAAAGCAGCGTTGGGTTATGCTTTTGGGAAGGGTGCTTCCCAAAGCTCCACTCTGAGGAAAGGCAGTGAGTGGCTAATGCTGCTAATGACCCTCTGGGGATAGTGCAGAACAAAAGCCCGGTTGTCTCAGTTTGTCCCCTTGAAGGAGGGTCTTGTGGCTGAGATGCATGGCTGGGGAGAAAGAAATTACTGTTTACTCCATGTTGACTCTGCATGTGGTCTCAGTGCCATTGCATGGATATGTCCTTTTGCCTCATCTTCCCAGCTGTAAGATGCATCCATCCCTGTGTTTCACCACCCCTTGAGCCTCTGCAGGCAGATACAAGCTGATGAAAACCACTGGGGTCTGATGCCCACACCCTGCTCCCTACCTCTCTTGCCTTGTGAGCTTTCCAGTGCAGGGTGATGCTACTGACACCAGGGCTGGTTTCTTGCCTGTTCAGCTGGGTGGTGGGGAGGGGCTGGGGCCCCCAGGCATGCTGCTGGGAGCTGGCAGCTTCTGCCTGTGCCACTGGCAACCCTGGGCCATGGGAAACCTGGTGCCCGCCCAGTCTGTCTCTGTAGCTTTGTTTTTTCCTGAAGTGGAGGAAGTTCTCACTTGGGGAGAAGACTAAAATTCCTGTTGCCCGAGTGGGGAGTGAACTTTTTAATGTTTTTTATTCCTCACAGAAAAGAAACTCTGAGCCTGGAGAAACCCTTCATCTGCATCAGAGACCACCTTCTGCAAGGTGGCAGTGGCTGCTGCCCTGGGCCTGGGCTCAGCCTCTTGCCTTCAGCATTTGGCCATCTCTGGTCCTTTACCTGCTTCCCTCTACTGATGCATGTGTCAGACTTGCTCTGGACTTACATTGTTCCCAAGATCCATCTTCCCCATCTCTTCAACTTCTGTTTCCCTTTTTCTTCTGCCCCACATGCTGTCACCTCTCCCTCATCCAGAGGGGTGTGAAACAAAGAGAACAGGAACAACTTTTTTATTTTTGCTCTCTCCTTAGTAAGAAAAAACTCCCCCCACCTCCCCCCAGATCTCTACACGCCTGGGAGATGGAGAGGCTCCTGGGGTGCTGTGCTGGGGGCAGTGTGGCATCAGGGGGTTCTGCCTGGGCACACGGGCTGGGTTTGGACTGAAGAGGGTAAATGAGGTTCTGGTTTCCTAAACCAAATACAGTCAGGTATCAGATGTGTTTCTCATTGCACCACCGATGGCAGGCAGAGGATAGCCTTCACATCGACCATCCCTGCAGCTGCTGCCAGTTTGGGATCTCATTTTTTTGCACTGAAACATCAAGTCCCTGGATTTCCCCTGGACTATAGCAGACTGTTTTTCCAGCAAGAGACTTTTCTCCATCTCAGAACCAGGTCCTTCCTCTAGGCCTCTACAACGTCCTCTGTTTGTCCTTGAAGGTACAGCAGGTTTGGGGGCCACCAAAGAGCATAGCAGCAAAACCCCACAGAGGCCCTTAATGATGACTGTGGTGTTGTGAGAAGCTGTTGCTGTGTAACACTGCAAAGTGGCTAATAATAACAGCATTACAATTAAACTAATAGCATTACTGCATAGGGCTAACAAGAAATCTTTGTGGCTGTGTAAGAATATAACGAGGGCCCACGCAAGCTCACAGAGGTCTGGTCCTGTGTCCTGTCTTCCACCATGCCCCGGATGAGATGCTCTGGGCAGGAAGACAGGAGACTGCATCAGTGAGACAGCTAATTTCTGTGGGGTAATTTGGGGCAGAACACGTGGTGTTCATCCCTCAGGCAATGCATGCTCAGTGTTGTCCAAATTGCCACCCCATGAACAGCTCCCCTGCTACAGCAGAGAGATGGGAAGTTATTCGGGGTTTTTTTCCCCCTCAAGGGCTGCTTAGATTCACCCAGCCAAAACTCATTTCTTTCCTGCCTGTTTCCGAGTGTTAGCTCTTTGCTGGCATGGGAACCCTGGCAAAAGGTCTGAATTAACATTTTTCTTTAATCTGGCCACTTTGTTTGGTGAGGGCTGGGGACAAGGTGGGGAGAGATGGAGCTGCAGGCTGGCTTTGGAAAGGGAACGTATTTGTACAGAAAGCTCCGTTTTGAAACCTTTTGTCTTTTTGGACACCACTCATAAAATTAAATAAATAAAATCTCTTCCAGCCATTGGAAGAATGTAACGAAACAAAGCAACCTCATTCCAAATTAATACTTAAAAACTTCACTTTGTTTTGACTTAGAAAGTCTGTGTGTGTAGCACAGACTTTCTGTGTGTGTAGCAGGGCAAAGAGATGAGAAAAGGGGTAGGAGCATACCAAACCTTTGCTTTTTGCTTTGAACTTTCACAAAGAAAGAGGTTTTCTATTTGTTTTTCTCCCAGCTGGTGCATCTGGAAGACCACTCTTTGTTTGTCACTTTCCCCTAAGAGGGGAAATACATTTTTCTGACCAGTTGGGTGAAATCAAGACAGGATTAGGACTGTTTTAACCTTCTTTGTCTATACGACAGGCATCATGGGACAGCTGCCAGTGGAGAATCAGGCTTTGCAGTTCCCTGAGGGGCTGGTTTATGGGGAGGAGGGGGTGTGCAGATGTGTGTACAAGGCTCTGACCTTCAGCTTAGAGATGCTTCTTTTGTGGTTGAGAATGTTTTCTTCTTTCTTGTGCATCTGCATCTCTTCAATGCTGGCTCCAGTGGTTGTCACAGCTGTCGCAGAGGGCATAAGCCACCCTCAGGGGTTGTAGGCAGCTCCCTGTGAGTCTGGCTGCATCATTGGATGTCTCCTGAGCTGGTAAAGTCAAACCCAAATGTCAATGTGTGTGCATGGGTGATTTTTTTGGTTTTCATACAGGTGTAGAGATGTCCCAGCTACCCTCTGAAAGTGTCAGGAAGAGAGACTAATGCAGAAGAAATCCATCTGCCTTAAGGAGCCTGACGTTTTGCTTTCCCATTGTGTTTCTAGAGTATTCGGTCCAAGGTGGAGCTCACAGTCTGGGACAGCCCTGAGGACATTAGCTTGACCTTCACTGCCACATGCCAGGATGGGTTGTCCTATCCCGGGCTCAGGAAGTGTGGGGATCTCAAAATAGGAGATACGGTGAGTCTGCCTTTCCATCCACTGGGGAAGCTGTTTCATGCCCTGTGCAGCTGCTTACCTCTCTCCATGAGTGGCCCTGGGAAATGAGCTATAGCTTTACTCTTCCGCTCTCCTCATCCCATGCAATGTTAATATAGAAACCCATGGAGAGCAGCTCTGCTAGAAGTGCCTCTGAGTGGTATAGAGCAGCTCAAGGTCAGCTATGGGGAAAGATGGAATACAGATGTCATGTCTACAGCACCATGAGCCAAAAGGTCTTGATCAGGCAGCAACAGTCAAGAATGAACTTTCTTTTCCCCACAGACCTAGATGTTTGTATCAGGCTCTCACCCATGAAGTTTTTATTGCTGTGGTCTGCTGGTTTTTTCCTTGTCTGTTAAATAGTCAAGGTTTTCCTGTTACTGTTTGAGAATCCTGGTTGGTATTATAAGCATCTTGGCTGGTGTCAGGAATGGTGTGGCCAGTGGGACCAGGGCAGTGATCGTCCCCAGTACTCGGCACTGGTGAGGCCGCACCTCGCAGTGCTGTGTTCACCTTTGGTTGAGCCCCTCACTACAGAAAAGACATTGAGGTGCTGGAGTGTGTCCAGAGAAGGGCAATGAAGCTGGTGAAGGGTCTGGAGCACAAGTCTGATGAGGAGTGGCTGAGGGACCTGGGGTGGTTTAGCCTGGAGGAGGCTGAGGTGAGACCTTATCACTCTCTACAACTACCTGAAAGGAGGGTCTGGCCAGGTGGGAGTTGGTCTCTTCTCCCAAGGGATGAGTAACAGGACAAGAGGAAATGGCCTCAAGTTGTACCAGGGGAGGTTTAGATTGGATATTAGGAAACATTTCTTCACTGAAAGGGTTGTCAGGCACTGAAAGGGGAAGTGGTGGAGTCACCATCCCTGGAGGTATTTAAAAGACATGTAGATGTGGTGCTGAGGGACAGGGTTCAGTGGTGGCCTTGGCAGTGTGAGGTTAATGGTGGGTCTTGGTGATCTTAAAGATTTTTTTTTTCCAACCTAAACAATTCTGTGATTTTATGGTTCTAATCTAAGCCTGTCTTTCCCAGAGGATCATGGTTAACTTTGGAGATAGTGCAAAAACAAAGGACAGGGTGCTCAGAAAGACTGAAGCCCTCCTCTGCTCAGCTCCTCGGGTTATTGGATGGCAGCACAGACTAAAAATATAACCTGCCTCAATGTTAACGGTACACATGGCATAATCCATCCCATGCTTTTTTTATAAAAACCCCAGAGAAGCCAAGCTTTATGTGTTCAGTTTAATACTGGTGCAGACAAATGAGCTGCCAGGCTGGGGCAGGAGGGCTCAGGCCAGCAGGGAGCCCACTCCCCTTCTGCAGGCTTTTGCTGTCCGCGAGGACGCGAGAGCGGGTTCATTAGCAGCCTGATTGCCTTATTTGAGGAGAGTGGCTCTGCAAACATACCAGAGCTCTCAGTGCATATAAAAATAGTTTGAAAGAGTCAACAGGAGCTGGATTTTTACCCCACCAAATAAGGATCATGTGAAGTGTTAAAAATGGAGATGGCCTCTGCTTTTTTAGCTGACTTTACTGGGTCTCTGCTGGGTGGATAAAAGCAATCCCTGGAGCGCTGCCATGCTGGGCACGTGCCCTCCTTGTTCCCACAGCAAAGCCCAAGCCCCTGAGGTAGCAGAGTTAATCTGGTGGTTGATCCTGGGCTCCCAGCTTTGGCACGAGCAGGGGGATTGTGGCTGGTGCAGTAAAGGGGTTTGGCAGAGTGTACGTGCATGCCCATATCCACAGAAGCTGATGGTGTGAGCAGGAACAACTGGCTCACCTGATCCAGATGAACTAGGGGTACCTTCTGCCTGTGCATTGGTACCTCTCCCATTTTTGGTGCACCAGAGCGTTGAGGTGCCTGCATAGGCAGGTATGCTGCAGGATCATAGGGGCCCTATCCCTCTGTGCCTCTTGCTCAACTGCTCTCAGCCCCATTACTTCTGTATGGCTCAAGATCTGACTCCTGCTAAGAGGAGTTTTTACCTTCTTTCCCCAAAGAAGATCATTCTGGCACTGGATCCTAATCTGCTGGGGTTTAGTGCTGAGACGTGGGTGTCAGTGGGTGAAAGGGAGCAGGATTGCCCTGATCCCCTTAGCTTGCTTTCTGATCTCCTTCTCTGTAATTTGAGCTTGCTGCCTAATTGCTTCAGGTCTTGGGAATGGAAGGGGGGATGTCAGTGGGGGATTTGTGGGGTGCAGTGGCTGCTGTGCCACTGTATGTGTGTTGCCCCTTGCTGTGCCACTGTATGTGTGTTGCCCCTGAGCACGTGGGGCAGTGCAGGTAGTGAGAGCTTGAGGCGACCCCAAATGTCTCCAGAGAAAAATCATTCCCTCCTGAATGCCTAGGAGAGGGGCTCATTTCACTGGAATATAGTTAATCTTCTTTGCTAACCAGAAGTTCTGGGCAGCTCCGTCCAGCCTGAGACACCCACCAGGCAGCAGGATTAAATCAGGGGCCAAGCGTGCAGTCACTGGATGCTCCAGTGACACTGTTTGGTTTGTAGCAAGAGAAAGTGAGTAGAGGAGTAACACATAAGCATTTAACAACGCCTAACCTTCTTAGAGGCATCCATCAAAAATGGCCTGTTATGGAACTGTGCCTGTTAGGCAACTGGTATGGAACTGTGTGACTGTTGCACATCTACATCAGTAGGTCAGGATTCCCATAGAACCTTCTCAGCCTGTGATCCCGTAGGCACCTTGGGCCCTTGTGTGGCATAGGTTAGATCCTCACCAGTGCTTGGCTTCGATAAAGTTTCTTCTTGTTCACAGTATGAAAACTGGGCTATTTGCTGGAGTTTCACCCTGTTTGTCTGATGGGGATAGGCTGGCTCCTTTCTGCTTCACAGAACCCAGCAGTCCCTGATGGGGAACATTACTGCTGGCAGCTGGCAGTGAGGAGTTTTAAACGTTAAGGGTGCCAAACCCCTTCTGGGACTGGCAGATGTTGGCATGCTGAGCTGCAGCTGCCCTCACTAGAGACACAGTTCTTCTGGGGTTTTTTTTTTTTTGCATGCCTGAGAGAAGCTCAATGTGCTGAGTGTCACTCTGCTCCAGGGAGTCCCTCTGTGGCTTTTCCTCAGGACATTTGCCTTTCCCTCCTTCCCAGAACACCCTGGACAGCTGTTTCGGGGCTGTACATGTCAATTTACACCTCGACTGGTTCTTCCCCGCCCAGGTTTCCTTTGAGGTGGCCGTGGAGGCGCGGAGCTGCCCTGCTGAGGACACCTCCCATGCCTTCACCATCAAGCCCGCCGGCTTTCGGGACACACTGGAGGTGGCGGTGACCTACAACTGCCTGTGCGGCTGCACCAGCCGCCGCTGCGCCAGCCAGCGGCAAGTGCAGCGGCAACGGGACCTACAGCTGCGGGCTCTGCGAGTGCGACGCCGGCTACCTGGGGGCCAGGTGCGAGTGCGAGGAGGGTGCCAGCGCCGACATGCACCAGGCCATGTGCCGGGAGGCGGAGGGCAAACCCCTCTGCAGCGGGAGAGGGAGTGCAGCTGCAACCAGTGCCTCTGCCACGAGAGCGAGTTCGGAAACATCTACGGGCCCTTCTGCGAGTGCGACGACTTCTCCTGCGCCAGGTACAAGGGAATCCTCTGCTCAGGTAGGTGCCTCTCGTCCCTCGCACCTTCTGCTTCCTGGGGATGAGGAAACGACCCTGAAATGGGGAAGGCTGCTGGGCCAGTGTATGCAGTACGTGTGAGGGGCTGAGCCAACCCCTCCAGCTGATATCTGCCTTGTTTCTGGAGGGATCTATGCTCCCTTTCCTTTCCTTATGGAAGAATGGAGGCAGAGGTTTAAGTGCATCCATGCTAATGAGCTCCCACAGAGATGAGCAGAATCTTGGCTTTGGTGGTGTTATTTTACTTCAACCATGCACATCTCTTGCACACTGAAGCTATCCCTAGGAAAGATTAAACCAGCACAGGCTTGACTCCCCTGAAGCTTTTTGGGTGTCATCTTAGGTTGGGTTTTCTTCTACATCCTTCCACACACAGGTAGAAACAATCTTTTTTTTAAAGATGAAGCAATTGTTGTTATCCACTGGTGCAGTGCAGGTGAAAGGAAAGGTGGTGTTTCGGTCTGCTACTTATTAGTAGAAGTTACTGTGCTGAAGTTTCACAGATTCAGACTCACACAGAATTGTAGGGGTTGGAAGGGCCCTCCAGAGATCATCGGGTCCAACCCCCTGCCAAACCACGTTCCTTACGACAGGTCGCACAGGTTGGTGGGTCTTGAATCTCTCCAGAGAAGGAGACTCCACACCCCCCTGGGCAGCCTGTCCCAGGGCTCTGTCACTCTCACTGTGTAAAAGTTCTTCCACATATTGGTGTGGAACTTCCTGTGCTCCAACTTGAGGCCACTGCCCCTTGTTCTGTCCCCACAGACCACTGAGAAGAGGCTGGCCACTTCCCCCTGTGTCCCACACTTCAGATGTTTATAAACATTGATCAGATCCCCTCTCAGTCTTTTCTCAAGACTGAACAGCCCCAGGTCATTCAGCCTTTTCTCACAGGGCAGATGCTCCAGGCCCTTAATCATCTCTGTAGCCCTCAGCTGGACTCTTTCCAGGAAATCCCTGTCTTTTTTGTACCAGGGAGCCCAGAACTGGACACAGTACTCCCTAAAGGTATTTTACATACAGATTTTTCTGTCTGCTGTGAAAAAAAATTAAAATCATTTGCTGGGAAAGACCCAGCCTGTCAGCTTTGCTTAGGTAAAGCTAGAGGGGCAGTTTAGCTGTGTTTGCTAAAATGGCTTTAATTCCTTGTCAGCCCAAGGTCACATAAATTACCTTGCACGTAATTGCCTAGATTAGCCATCAGACATAATTGTCTCAGTTGGAGCTGGGCAAAGGATTATTCTTTAAAACTGGCCTGCTTTGAAGGTAGTAAGATATTTCCTTAGCTGAAAACTTTGGACAAAATTTCCAAAACAAGCATAAGCTTAGAAAAAGAGCCATTTTCCATGTTTTCTCTGGAGAAGTGGTGGCTTTCTGTCTGCTGTTTGACTTGCCCTGCATATTCCTGAGCTGGGCAGTAAGTGATGGGGCAGCTTTTGGTTGCAAGTTTCTGGCTGTTTGAGAACTGTGCTGTTATCTGGGTAGAGGATGTTTGTGCTTATTCTCCTATAGCCTGGCTAGGGATATTTTGACACTGCTGAAGATGGGGCAGGTGATACCCTGGTTTTTAGCATGACCCTGTGGCTCCTCACCGCAGAGCAGTGAGAAAGGCTGGTGCCACCTCCCATAGTGACTGTTGGACTGGGAGGGCTGGAGATATCCCTGCTGATGCAGGAGCAGAGAGAGGGGTGAGCAAGCAGGGAAAAGGTATATTTTAGGGTAGATAGGGGATAAAAATAAACTCAGCTGTGGAAGTACTTAAAAGCAATGCTGCGTGGGTGTTCTCCATATGACCACGTTGCTTTGGTAACATCATCCCACCCAAAAAGACTGTATTTATTAGCAAGCTGGGCAGGGATGCTATAAAGAGAGGTTGGCAGTTACTGGTGTAGTGGCTGGTACTGCAAGAGAAGGATATGTCTTCACACAAATTTCCATTTCATCAGGAGAGCCACAGCCAAACCTTGGCCACTTCACAGGAAAACAAGCTGTATGTCTTCTGCTGCACCTGCTTTCTTCTGTCCGTGTGGAGGGATTCTGGTGCTGTGAAAAGCAGCATAGCTCATCTGGGATTTGCCAGAGGGTTTTTTTTTAAGTAATTTTAATGTCCTTCTTATAGCAATGGAAGAAAACAAGGAGTATGTTGAGGCCAGATGGCCTCCTCTTTGCTCCAGAGGTGGGCTGGAGGGTGGGCTGGTTCTCCCTATGCCATTGCTCTTGTTTTGTTGGATGCTTTTTTATTTTTTTTCTTTAAATTCCAGCAGTTATGATGCTAAATCAGCAAGTACCATGCTGATGACGTATTTGAGGGGTTTTATTAGCCTAAGAGGCTTGGGGCTTCTCCATCCCACCAAAAGCATCTGAGCTTGCACAGCTGGGCTGTCCCTGAAGTTGCCCCTAACAGCCCTCTGTTGCACAGGCATCTCTGCTGGCTTCCAGCAGATATATGTTCTCTCCTCCCTACGTATGGGGTCTTCTTGAAAAAGACCGTGTGTTTAGCTCAGGACTGAAGGTCTCAGTCGACCAGCACTCAGACTTGACACTCGGGGAAGTTTGGGTCATGCCTTGGCTGCAGGATGTCCCCCGAGGCAGTTGCGTTGGGTCTAGTTGCTGCTTTGTTTTTGCAAGAGGGAGAAATTAGACCTTTCCTCTGTCTTTTCTGGGTACAACGTCTGTCCCTGAAAGGTCCTGGCATCCCAGTGCCCATCACTCTCACAGGTTGAATCCTACCATGAGGTGTGACCAACAGGTTTTAGCAAACGCAGGAACCAAAAAAAGCTGCATGTAGGGAGTTTTGTTGCAGATTATTGTTCATCTCTGTCCATGCTTGGGAGTTGCTTGGCTTGGACCTGTGGGGGTATCATCACTGTTGTGAATGCATCTTCTGGTAGTGTGGAAGACGCTTAGTGCTTCTCAGTGCGTTTCTGATGGCTGTATTTTGAACAGTGTTTTTGTCCCAGAGGAACCCAACCTAAGTTTTAGCCTGTGGGCTGTGGTGTCCTCTGTTAAATCCATTTACATCTGTTTCAGCTGTTGAACAAGACAGTACCTTGAACCTCTGAGTGCCTGTGCTGGGCAGAGTAGGTGGGAGAACAGCTACTCCAACCCAACATTTGGGGAAGCACGAAAACAGAGTTTTTCAAGCAGAGAAATAAAAATCCACACATGCAAACTTGCACATATGTGGCCTTGCATTTTGCATACCATGATCCATGGGCACCATGAGCACATCACCAACCAGTCTGGGCATTTCTTCCTTTTATGGTCCAGACCAAAGCTGTCCCCATTGAGTCACTGCCATAACGCAGGGCTGGGCAGCAGATTGCACTCAAGCCTCCCAGTGAAAACCACAGAGTGACCTTTGAGCTCCTTGTCTCATGACACCTTTGGTCAGCAAAAGCATTTTCATTCCCAGGTCCATTTATAAATATTGCCACCTCATTCTGTCAGGGTCTGAGAGGAGAGGTGACTGCAGACAGCACTGCATATGGCTTCTGTCCTTTTGTGGCCCTCCTGAAATGGAGGAGCAGAGTTTGGGTGGGGCATAATCTAAGGAGAGGCAAGAATTTGGTTCCTGTTAGTTGGAGGTTTAGTGTGCTTGCAGTATCTGTGAGATGGGCAGGAAAAAGCATCATTTATAATGTTATAAATGTTCTTTCAAGTCACAGCCAACTCTTAGTCAGTGCCGCTTAGTCACTAAGAAGTGGCATTTGTTCTGTTGCTTCCTGAGTCCAGTTAACAGCTCCAGAGAAGATGTTTCAAACCATTAACCCAGCTACTGGAAGGGATGCTGGGGATGTCTCACAAAAGTGCTTAGTGCTCCAAACAAGGTGCAACTGGGTTATCCAGACCTTCCTGCTCTGACAAAGCAAGCAGTCGCTTCCCAAAGTCGCTTTGCTCCCAGTTTTTCTTTGGATGGAGGAGTTGCTTTCTTGCATTGATGCCTTCGGGACACTGCTCTGGCCTCTACTCTAAAACCTGGGTGGCTGTGGGAGAGGGGAAGAGGGCCCTCCTGCCTGGAGATGGGCTGGGGAAGGGGCAGCTGGCTGCACAGCCCAGCGGCTTTTGAACCCCTGGCTGCCTGCCAGACAGTTTGACAAAGGAGGAAACATCTCGGCACTAATTGCATTCCTGAAGGTCCCGTGAAAATAGGTGGGAAGAGAGAGGAGAGGCCCCAGTTGAGGGCATCACACAGTTTGCCGCTAATGAAGAGCGACGGGCTCGCCAGAGGCCAAGCTTCATTAGCTTCAGTGCTGCAGGCCTGCTTTGGAAGTGGGGGAGATGCCACATTCTATGACATCATCTTTACTTTGGTGTCTCTAGAGAAGTTTCCCCTTAACCATCACCACTGTTACCCAGCTCCCTGTGTGGGTGTCACTTGTACCACTTTTCAGCCCTGGACTGTCGTTGTGTTGAGACTGGGCAGGAAGATCACACCTCTAAATGCTACTGAAGCATAAGGAGAAAGCACTCGTGCTGTGTGCTGTTTCTCCCCCAGAATGCAAGGGATCTCATCTCAAACCTCTGTACTGCCTGACCAGCACCCTGACTGCTGGTGTTGGTTCAGCTTTGTGGCTTTTGTGGCTTTCCTTCCTCATTTTTTTAGCATTAGACAATAAATTATATATAAAGGCTTTGCAATTTGGTATCAAGCCCTGCAATGTCTCTCTAGCTCTCAGGCAGCTGAGAGCATCTTACCTGGGTAGACATTGCTAAAGAGCATGGCTGGCTGAAGCACTGTGGGACAGCAATGCCTCCGAGTGCAGGACCTGGGAGTCTGGCCTCGCTTGCTAGTCCAGTGCTTCCTCTGACACACAAAAAAGCTTGGGTCAGCAGAAAAGCATCAGGAGTCAAATCTGCAAATACATGAAGTGCCGGGATCGCTTCCGAAGTGGGATTCAGGAAGTGACAGCTCGTTGAAAATCCACGGCTCGTTCTGCGCAGAACAGCCGGGCTGGGGTGCGATGGGACTCCAGCTGCCTTGCAGAAGCCACTTCAAAAACTGCTGAGGACACATAAGTCCTCAGCGTTTATTTCTGAATTCTTCCCTTTCCTGGTTTGTTGAGAAGGGGAAGCACTGTGAGCTTCTAGTCTGTGCTAAGGCCTGGTGAGGTCAGGTTTTTTTTTTGTTTCTTTTAACATAGCCTCCAATTAGCAATCTCACTCCTGCTTCTGCAATTTGTTTTTGGCATTCCCCATCCCAAGCACCATTAACACTGTTTAGCAGATTGCAGGAGGTCTTGGTGGGATGATGGCAGTCTCTGGCTGTGCAGCAAAGCCCCACGCTTTGGGAGCAGTGCTCAGCTTTGATGGCACTCCTGGTGTCTCCACCCTGGGCTTTCTGGTGGGCTCTGTTAGGATACAAATCACTGTCCCCGTGGACATGTCTTGTGGAAATAGACTTTTTTCCCCGCACTTACTTAGTAGGTATTATTGCCCTGCCCCATCATATTGGCTGGATGGAGGATGCTGGTGGGCATCTCAGGGCTCAGTTGTGAGAATAAAGGTGATTAGGCTTTAACAAATGCTTCTTGTCTTAATTCCCTTCATTCCTAGAGCCTAAGACTAAAATCTTCGAAGCTGCTGTTAAGAAATAAGTGGGTACTACTGGATAAACCTCTAAAGTGCAGATGATGGGGTTAGTGCAGTTTGGGGAGGAAGAGGTGCTTGCCTGTGCCCACTGCCTGCAGCAGTGCCAAGGCAGCGTGGCATTAAGCAAATGTAACCCCTGCCAGAAGGGAAAAGTGTGACCTGTGGCAGAAGGAGGTTAGAGAACAGAGCCTGAACCACTTCTGCAAAGCTTTCTTTTAAGTCATGTCAAGTCTTTTTATCTTTAGGGTTTTGATTTGGTGCTTCTGGGGTTTTTTTATTTAGTTTGTGTAAAAAGGTGGAATCTGAGCACTGCCCTTCAGACCCTGCTTTACTAGGCAGAAGCAAGAGGGCTGCGTAAGACATGGAAGTTAAAAATAATCCTTTGGTTGCCAGTAAGTGCTTGTGCAGCCGTGAGCTGTGCATCTGCAGAGGGTGTGTGGTTCTGCCTCAGTGGTGGCTGCCCTCCAGGTAAATCTCCCTCTGCTCCCTGGGCTGGATGAGGAGGGGGAGCATAAGTCTTCCAGCATTTTTGAGGCTGATTTTGGTGACAGAAGATGCAGTGGCAGCTCGGGTCACTGCAGTGCAACCTCATGGTGCCAGTTGCATTGTTAGTGGTCCCAGTTATTAGCATCAGCTGGGGGGCTCATGAGGGGCATGCAGTGGCTGTGTGTGCTGTTGGGGCTGTGAGGCATAGGAGGGCAGCTTGGGCTGAGCTGGACTTAGTAAAGGGTTCTGAGCCGAAACCCTTTTACATTAGAGTGGCTTATAGGAGTGTGAGGGTCTCCCTTTCCCATCGCTTCTCAGCAGCCAGCAAACCTGGCTTCAAGTGTCTTGAATTCTGCCTACAGAGCTGCTGCATAACCCAGAGTGACCTTATGGCCAGAATAAATGGTGAGGAGATGGGACTGTGTAGCATCTCTCTTTTAAGATGTGATCAAGAGTCATTCAGGCTGCGCATTTATCCTAGAGCTTCCCAAAAGCTTTTTTCCTTGCTGAGTTCCCCTTTGGCCTTGGCTCTCATCACCATCAGAAGCTGCTCAGCAGAAGCCCTTGTCCTGAAATGCCTGCAAACCTGGAAAGAAACGTGTAAAACAACAAAAAAATCCTCCTGAATAGGAGGAAAAATATAAACCTCCGATGGTGATGAACCGAGGGTAGAGCACCCATGCCTGGGTGGGAATCCCCTCACCAGCTTACTTCCCCCTCCACCTGTGAAAGGTTTTTGGCTTCCACAAGAATTTATATGGACTGCAAACATTTAGTAAGAAACCAATGCACTGGGGGACCTCCACTGTCCTCTTCCTTTTTCAGGGTTAAACCGCGGAGCTGTGCATGTTCCGCTTGCCCTCACCCTGTGAGTTAGCCTAGGGAAATGTAAGGTTTAGGTCACCTCTGTTTACTCCCATCCTGTGGGTCAGCCCAAAGGTGGAGATCAGCAGGGGCAGGCAGGACTGAGGCCTGTGACGGGGATTAGCTGGATCACCTTCATCCTGCCCATTCTCACCCTGCATCCAAGACCCCTGTGGATGCCATTGGCCATGTGTCTAATGTCCTTTGTCTGCATGACAATATCAGAGCCCCGAATCAGGAAAACCTTCTTCCCTTTCTTTTGTCCTGAAGCACGTTTGTATAAACCAGGTCTTTTCTGATATCAGTCCTTTGCTGACAGTCCTGCCTGACCTCCTGCAGAGCATGGGGGCTGCTGTGCCATTGCAATGTTTTGGGGAGGCAGGGCATGATGATTGAAGTGGTGATTTGGAAGCTGTTTCTGCAGGCAGGGAAGGAACTGTGAAGGAACCTGCTACTGCCATTTTGTGTGGGGTGTTGGGTTTCTAGATCTCAGGTGATGAGAATTGGTGGCCAAGCCCTGGGGTCATGCCAGGCTGCTTCCTGAAAGGCTGGGTCTGTCTGCATTAGGGGGGCACTGAGCTCTGAGAGCAGCATTCCAAGTCTCTTAGCCTTTAATGGGGAATGTGATTGAGAAACTTTACACAGCGTGAAGAGGATGAGAAACCACAGGGACGCATATGGGATGTGCTTACCTGCTGTGCTGTGGGCAGCCTGTGTCCCATCCAGCCTTGTGCAGGGGTGGCATGTTCTGCAATGGGAAGCAGGGGCACCCAACCTTGGGCTCTCGTGTAACTTGTAAGGGCAGAGAAGAGGGAGCTGTGTGAGTGGCTGACTGCTGTTAACATCCCTCTTCAGTGGTGTGTGACTTTTCTTTACAAGCATGTGGTTCCTGGGCATCAACCACTATTATTTTGGAGGGCTGTGGCAAGGCAAGGAAATGGTGTGTTCCTGGTAATCATTGATACCTTGTCTCCAAATACTACTGGACTTGTTATTTGTAACAGAGAAACCAAGGAGTGCTTTTATTTAAAACATCCTCTCTACTTAGGCAGGCTTTTTGGGTCACATTGATGGACTTTGGCTCAGGCACAAGCTCCTTCCTCTTGGCAGCCCTACACTGAGGGAGATGGGCAACCCATAAACCACTGCCTTGGTAGGGACCCATCCTTAAACCTGTCTTACTGGCATGTGTGCAGCCTACCTCTCACTCCTGGCAGCTCCTTTGCTCTTTGCAAAGAAGTGACTTTCAGATTTCTCTTCCTCAAGGTACCAAAGCTAGTGGTGTGCCATACATGTTTCTGGGTGTGCTCATCTCCAGGAGCTGTGACTCGTAGCCCCGGTGCAGAGAGGGGCTGAGAGCTGGGTGAGAAGTGTTTGCATCTCATGATCTCATTGTCATGAAGTTTCTATTTCCTTGGCACACAAACCCTCGCTGATGTTTTGGAGGAGCATGGGGGTGACTCAGTGTATGTGTTTCCTCACATCGCCAGTCCTTGACTGGCTCCTGAAACCTCCCCACTACTTCCCCCCAGTGTATCATTTCCACCCTTCCCCAATCTATTTTGCTTCCCCTCTGAATTTACTTTTTCCCCTTTAACTTGGTTTCTGTTCTCTTTCCAGTTTTTATCCCGAGGCATGCGCCCCGCTCCTCTGAGCCTGTGTGCCTCTCCGTCATGCTCCACGGGCATTCAAAAGGCTCCCGATCCCCAGAGGTTCCGATGGCCGCTGGGCTGGGGCAGGTGGCTCAGGGTGCCCCTCACCTCCCACCCGTGACCTGCAAAAGCACAGTCAGAGCTTGTATCTGCAGCGTGCACAGAGCCCAGGTCCCTGGTGCAGCTGCTGCGCTCCAGGTCAGGGACAGCTGCATTTCATGCAGGTAGATGGGGCTTGGCTAAGGTGCTCTGTGCTTGATGTATACACTCCTCTGGGTTTCTTTCACAATAAATAAATGCAGTATTAGGTATGACACCACCAGGCATTACTGGTACACCGCTGCCTGTTAAATATAATTATTTGGGAGGTGGACTCGATGATCCTTACAGGGTCTTTCCAACTAGAGATATTTTATGTTCTTTGTATGGATTTCTCCCAGGAACACAAATGGTATCTCCATTCATGTTTCCTTCTCAGTGCTGTGTTAATTATTTGTTTTCCTTTGTGTTTCTGGCAGCAGGTATGCCCTGCCAGCGCTGCCATGGGCTTGTGTCAGTTGTTCACACTGCAACAGCAGTTGAGCTGGACTTTCTTTCCCCAGTAGATCAAATACTGCTTTGCCAGAGCTTCCCTTCCTGGCACGAAAGGGCAAGGCTGTCTTTTCTTACCCCTCCTTTCCCCCTGCCTGGGTCCTCATTGCTGTCAAAGTCTCACAGCTCTCCCAGAATCTGGCAGCAGCTCCTTGGAGGACCAAACCTCACAGAGTGCTGCTGTTTCTGCCTCTTTTCACTGGAGTTTCTCCTTGTCCTTGAGCAGGACCTTTTGCGAGCATTAATGCATGCTAATGAGGCATTAAATGCCAGGGTGTAGAATTAAAGAATAAAGAAGTGACGTCTTGGACATCTTTCCTAGAGCCAGAGCTCCGTCTATGGGTCTCCGCTCTTAAAGCGGCACAGCGTGCGGGTCACGACCAGAGGTGTCATCTGATGGCGCATGTGCATACCCAAACCCCCCTGTCCTGCTGCAGACACCCTCTCCCCCAACCAGAAACCTCCTGTTTCAGAGAGTACAAAGCTGCAGAAGGAAAACAAAATGAACTTTGAAAACACAGTGCATCGCCTACTCGCTCCCCAAAGAGAGAAGAGGGTCTTAGAATGCACTCGCTTAAATGCTCAGCCTCTGTGGCCAGAGCCCCACTGAGTTTGGTGTTTGCATTCCCTCCTTCTGATTACAGTAACTGACTGAAATAAACATTTGGAAATGAATGCCATGTTTGGGATTTAGAGGCAGAGGAAAGGCTCAAGCCAGCAGGTGAGTGAAAAACTGGGTCTCTGCATTTCCTGTGGACATGCACTGACAACTCATGGATTTTGCTCGGTTTGGTTTAAAAAATTAGATTTAAACAATTGACCTGAAAGGGAAGTGCAGCACGGGCTGTGAGTTTGTTCTTTCTCCTTTTTTCTTTCATCTTCCTTTGAATGAAATTCTAACTTCTTCCAGCTTCTTTGGAAAGGGAGAAACCCATTCCAAAACCATGGACCTTCGGTGAACTTGCACCAGATTATATGTTTGCATCCAAACAGAGGGCTGGGCAAGGCTCCCACGGCACTGGGTTATGCAGAGAAAGAATCTTTCTCTGCTCCAGAGCTCACTTCTCTTAACAAGGTCCAGCTGAAAGGACATTAAGCCTGTTTGGGCTTCTGCAGCATGGGAATTAGCCTGCTTTTCATTTGAAGGATGGGCCCAAACCATAGAATTTGGCCCTAGAGTGTAGGCATTTGGGATTGTGCAACTTTGATTTGGAGCAAAGTTTTATTTTCAGAACAAATCCAGAGGGTTTTGGGTAGTAGGAAGTAGGAGCCTCCTCAGGTACCAGAGCAGGGCGCATACTTCCTGGAGGCACCATGTGTTGGTGGAGGGGTTGCAACACTATAGCTTTTCTGTAAGTCATTGAACATATGGTCACCATATGTCCCCTCATCTTTCTAAATCTACCAGAGCTTTCACTGTGACAAAAGATGAAAGCTAAATGTAGAGTTGTGTAAGCAGACCTGAGATAAGAGATGAGTCAAAAAGTATGTAACTGGGGAGAAGCTGCTGGTTCTGGACCCATGGGTGATGGTGGTATCTGGGCAGGGTTGGGAGAGCCAAGTGGAAATGGCTCTTTGCCTAGCAGTTTTCTTTGTCAGGCTTTTTTTTTTTTTGGAAAGAAAACAAATGGTGGGAGCTGCAGTGAGGGGGCTTTGTGCATGGCAACCCATCTGTTTGGGGTTTGCAGACGAAGTTCCGTATTGTGCACAAAAGAGTTGGCTGGAGAGAGGAGCACCGCGGCGGGAGAGGCTTTGGTGTGTCCCATGGGAGATCCAGTAAACACCTGCATCAGAAGGGGTTGAGGTTGGTGGGAAAGGACAGTGGACAAAGCCCTTTTTGAGTTAGAGGATTGGAGGGAAACACAGGGAGAGGAAAAAACAGAGGGTTCCCCCCATTATTCCTGGATTCAGGAATAATACGGATTTGCAGTGCCTTCCATATCAGGTGTTTAAGGGGTGATGAAGCCACAGTCGAGCATGTGCCTGATGTGGTGGAGTGGTATTTAGACCCATGTCTCAGAGGGAACCAGCACACCCATCCCAACCACCCCTGTTTGGGATGAAGTGTCACGTCTCTAGGAGGGTCTAGGAGCAGCCCTTGCCCCGTGTCGCTCCCTGCATCAGTAGCAAAGTCAGCAGCAGGACCTAAAAGATCCAATTCCCTGCTCTGGGTCTCCATCCAAAAGGCCACTTGTGGCAGGCTCAGCTGGGGTGCTAACCTCAGCAAAAGTCAAGAGATTTGTGGAGTGCTGAGCTTACTTTAAAAAAAAAAAAAAAAGAAAAAAGAGGAAGGCTTTATTTTAAGAAATGCAGCTTTAGATCTCCTACAGGAAATGACTCCTTACTGCCAGTTTTGACTTTCTGGTGGATCATCAGCCGTATCTTGTGATTGCGTTTCAGCTGCCCTTCTGCAGCAGAGAGAAGGAAAATGAAGAAAGGCTGGCCAGGGCTGCTGCCGGAAATCCGTCTGCCCCAGATCACTTTCAGCTGCCTCCATGAGACAGCAGTTTCCAATGCCCTGTTTTCCCTGCCCAGTTCTCATTTAACCCAGATGCTGCCAAGTGAGAGGGGTTGGGTGTTTGTTTTTTTTGGTAAGGGCAGTGCTGCAACATGGGGGGTGCTGGCAGTAACGTGGGGTTGCTGATGGGGCTTGTGGTACCCAAGGCTGAATTAGCAGCTCAGGCATGTATTTATTCCTTCACTTTTGGTTTCATTAGGTTCCATCTCTGATGCTGTTTTTGATGATTGGTGAGCTCAGCCAGTGCTAGGATTGAAATAAAGGCCTATTTAAAGCAGACTCTTGGCCAAAGCCTCATGCTTTGAGATATAAATATCCATTGAAATGAAGGCAACGGAAGATGCAGAGATCAACGGTGTCTGGTATTAATAACATACAGAAAAGCTTTATTTCCTTATTACCAGCCTCTTGTTTTGTTGTGGATAAATGTTGTGGATAAATGAGCGCCAGCAAGCTCTCTTCTGGTGTGAATGGAGGCGGCCGGTGGATGCATTTCAGGTTCCACAGAAACCTTGGACCCTTCACGCTTGTCTGACTTTGTTTATATGGTAACCTCCTTTTCACAAGGAGGTGGTTGTGCTTGACAGGCTCCAGGAGTTGAGGATGTTCCTGCCAGCCTGCTGCCCCTTTTTTCCCTGTCAGACCAGTGTGAGAATGGATCCTAAGCTTATTTTCCTGAGCTTTCCCTGACTTCCTACCGCTGCCAACCATCTGGCAACAGGACGGTGCCGTGAACCTGAGCTGTGTCACGGGCAGGCTGCCTTGCCTGGCCTCTTGATGTGCAGCGCCAGCTGCTTTGAGTCATGGAAAGAGATTAGTGGGGAAGTCAATGATTTATTTGCTTTAGCAGGCACTGTGTCTTAGCCTTTTCCCAACTGGAAAGGTCTACGTTTTCCAAGTGTTCAGATCCTCTTCCGCTGCCCTTCCTCCTCCCACTCAAAATGGGCTGTTCCCGGAGCCTCTCCTGTAGATTTCGGGTGCTTTTACTGAGAGATTGGCTGGTCTGGTGTAAAAACAATGCTCAAGCAGTGCCCTGTGTTGTTAGGGATTGATTTCTTCTCTCCTAAGCTGCTGCTTTTGGTGTGTCCAACCCTTGGGAGTACAAGCAACATGTGGTGCTGGGGCTCTTCGGGTCATGGGCACAGTGGCCAGGGCTCGTTAAAGGGATGGCACCAGGGGATCTGGAAATGCTTGCCATAACTTATTCCTCCCAATGGTTTTTCCTGTGGGGGTTTTTATGGTTCGGTGGTTTGTTTTTTTCAAAGTAGTTATTCAAGTAACCAAAAATGACAAAACAGCATTTTGAAGGTCCTGATCCAAAGCCTGGATGTGAGCATGGAGGCGCAGAAATGAAGCGGTTTGATTTAGTGGGAACAAAATGCAGTATGATTTTTCTCCTCCTGAGTGCTCAGAAACCAAGAAACTGGCTTTAAAATGATGAGGATTATCTTTTTCTGGTGTGGTAGGCACATCAATTTAATCTTCAAGAAGGTGGGGAAAAGAAAGGAGTGTCAGAGGAGCATGTTTTCAGACCCTTTTTGCATCTTCATAAAAGCTGAAATCAGTTGTTATTCCTCTCAAATGAAAGCTAATATTTTTTTTTTGCATAACTTTATCGTCCCCAGAAGAAGGGGACTTCAGAAAAAAATCACTTTCTACCAAAAGACCTAGTGACAGAGCCATTAGTGCATTGAGTTTCAGGTCTCTGGGTGCCGCAGGGGTTCAGCACAGTTCCTAAAAGGCAAGCTCGGTTATCACAGAGGGCAGGCGGGCTGTCCTGCCGAGCCTGCAGCCACTTTGCAGCCTGCTGCCCAGGAAGCTTGGGATGAAATCGGGGTCAGAGGCTGGATGCTTCTGCCAGAAGCTGTCCCCTGGTTGTGGCTTGCTGGCAAGGACCCCGCTCGGGGACCGGAGCCGCAGTACGCAGCACGGGTGTCAAGCTGCCAAGCCGGGTTTGCACGGTGCTGACGTGAGGGCAGAGGGGATTTGGGCTGTCATCCCGGCAGGCAGCTGAAGGGGAGAGGCAGAGGCAGCTGAGGTGAAATGAGGACAATTGGACATCCTGCCAAAAGCTGTCTGAGTGACAGTGTAAGAGATGCAGCCCAGATGGGGTGCAGCAGTGGGATGGGGATGTATTTTGGGCCTGGAAGAGAGATGGAGGGACCAGCTGGGCTGCTGGTCTTGGGACCCCTTGGTGGCTTCTTTGAGAAGAGGTTGCCTCCAAGCAGTGGTGCACCCTGTGGCTCATGCCCTGCTGGGTCGTAGACTAGTCCAAACTTAGTCTGGGGACTACTCTCCCTCCCCAGAAGCATTGCTTTGCTCTGCCTCACCCTCCTAGCTTATTTCTGCAGCCTCCCTGACATGTGTGTCATGTTAGACCCCCCTCAACAATCAAGAGCTGCCTGGGAAGTGTATTATCAAATTCAGAGGGAACATTTCATTTCTCAGTTAGATCTGGATCTTTTAAACAGCTAAGCTTGTCTCATTTCAGGGATGGGAACAGAAGAAAACATCTCTTGTTATGTTTGGAGAACATAATGTCTTTTGGCTTCACAAACCATGTTCAATAGAGAACATGCAAGCTCAAAGGGCTCAAGGGGGTTAAAGTTGAGGGTAATGTCCTGCACTATGAGACTTCTGCTGGAGCAGAGGTGTCATAAAATACACTCTTCTCAAGGACTTATTTTCATCTTGGAAATGAAACTAGGAAGTAAAGCTAGGTTCATTTTGGACGTAGTGGTGGAGGCTTCCTGCAGGCATGTTGTTACATGGCATAGAGACTGATTAACCACACCAGCACTGCATATGACTGTGGGAGAGCTGAGACTGGAAACGTGCAGCTTGTTTCACTGCAAAATGTGAGTACCAGGTATCACTCTGCATGCTGCAAACCTCAGCTCTGGGTAACCATCACCAAAGGACTCCCTGCCACATTGCCTTGGGGCTCCTCTCTGGTCCTGAGCAAAAGAATGGGGTGGATTCCCACCTCTGGTGTTCCAGGTAGATGCTGAGAAGTGAGATGACTCTTGTCATGCCCATATGAGAAATAAATGTGTCCCACTCACCACGTTTCTCCAGTCTTCAGGAGATGGATGGTGAGCTCCAGAAGCGGAGCTCATGGTGCTTGCAGGGTTGGCCACTCTTCCAAGCTGATGCAGGCAGTGAAAATTGTGACATCTCTCCTGTTAAAGGTCAACATGGAAATTCCCACTCTTGGCACATTCCCTATGATGAGCTTCAGCCAATGACTTCTTGCATGTTGAGCCAGTGTGGTCAAGTCAGAAAACACATTTCAACATGTTTATATTTCAAGCTCACACCCCACACTTAGTCATCCTCATGTAGAAGAGCTTTTTCTCCATCCCCTTCAATAAACAAGACTGCTTGGTTTAAGATGCTGTTTCTTAAATTTTCCAGTGGCAGCGGTTTAGTAGGATGCATCACTTGGGAATGGCTCTTTCCCTTCCCTGGGACAGTCATTTCAGGCTCAGTCCCCAGCCTTCCAAGAGCTGGAAGGGACATGCAGGGTTTCTAGCTTCCTATACCATCCTGGCAACTGACAGCTCTAAAAACTGAACCATATCATGAGCAATAACACATGTCCAGAGATGGATTTCCAATGGATTCATATCGTGTTTTGGCCTCTGTGGTGTCGAAGGGGGACTGAGCTAAGGCTGATGATTGTGGGGGCTCTGCCTGAGAGCAGGAGGGTGATCAGGACCATGGGATGGTGTGAATGTGATCTGTTTGCCTCTCTTCCTTCACAGCTCAAATTCAAACATGAGAGTGTTTACTAAACACCATATACACAGCTTCCCCATCTCAGCTGCTTTGGAGTCCTTGGCATAGTGCCTGTTTAAGAAAGCCATGATTTATAGCTGCTTTGGGCACAGGCATTGTCATGGATGCACCAAAATTTCTGTGTGTGAGCCCCTAATCCCCTGAATTAATTGTGAATGAAAGCCAGCCATCCCATCCCGTTGGTTTGTGAAGCAGAGGGTCCCTGCACTGCACCTGTGCCCTGAGCAGCAGCAGTGTTGGATGTCGCTGCATCCCTTGGGCTCATCACCAGAGCTTTGTGGGGAACGGGCAAAACCAAACCTGCCTCTCCAGTTGCATCTGTGGAAAGGGCAAGGCTGTCACTGTGAAGGCAGGGGGAGGGATTTTTAATCTTCATCAGATGTAGGTCGCCTCTAGAGATCTTGTAAACATAACCTCCTCTGTCTAGTAATGTTTGAGTATGCAAGCTGGATCCAAAGCAAACGGTGGGAGTGCAGAAGGGGCTGTAGCAGGGTGTCTTGTGATGTGCTGGGCCATGTGAGACGCCTAGTAAAACAGAAGGTGTTACCATGACTTTTGGCAAGGGATATAGCTTGACAGTGCACAGCCTCTCTGGTAATCCTGGAGTGATGGGAGAGGCAGGGAGATCAGTGGTTTTGTGCTGATGAAAAGAGCCTGTATATAATTTATTTTGTCTGAGGCGCTTGAGGCTGTTTCCAGTGGGACCGCTGAGCTGTAATTAGGTTACTGATGAGCCTCGTATACAAATCCTTCAGCTCTATAAACTGTGCCTTCAAAGGCAGCCCTTCTCCTAGGGGCTGACCAAGGAGGAATTCAAGCAGTATTTCCAGAGAGCTGATGGATGCCTTTCTGAAACCAGATGCTCAGCAGGCAGCCACTCTACATACTGTCACTGAAAGCATTGGAGCCTGTTGACTTTCTCAGCCTGTGGCTAAAGCCCATAGCTGCAAAGGGCTGCTTTGGTAGAGGAGAACCCTTGCTGGATCGGTTTCTTCACCCATCTCTGCTGTGAGTGGCCCAGATCTACTCCCTGGGGAAGGTTCAGCTGGTCTCAGCAGCCTTTGGAGATGTGGCTGGGACACAGAGGTCTCACTTGGACCCAAGAGTGTCCTTTTTTTAAGGGTTTTGGAAGTGCTTCTTAAGTACAGCTGTTTGGAAAGAAGGGTAGGAAGGACCTTACAAAATGGGTGACCTGCTAGGCTTTCTGCTGCTAAGCCTTGGGTTCAAAACCATTTAGAAAGTGCTGCACCATTCTCATCTTCTCTTGACCCAGACAAAGAGCTTTATTCATACAAAACACCAGCCGGCCCAGGAAACATGGAAGCCCTTGCAGGAGCCACATCTTTCACACCATTTTGAGGGCCTGGCAGTAATACTGACCTCCAGAGATCAGGGCCTGTAGTGGGTAGGGAGGTGCAGAGGAGGACAGAACTCCTTGCTGAGTGGTTTGCACACACACCCCACCCCCCTGCCACCATTTACTGGCACAGCAGCTCTGCCAGCAAAATTCAGTGCCTTAGCGAGGCCAAGCAGAAAACTGCCCACAGTCTGGCTGTGCTGCCTCTAGTCTGGCTCATGTGCCAGGGGCACTCAGGGTGGAAGTACCTCCCCCATCTGCAGGCTGTGTCTGCTTGAAGAGAGCTGCCCTGTTCTCCCCATGGTGACCGTGGCTTCTGGTACCTCCCAGAGGCAGTTGGTGCCCCTGTTCTGGCCACGTGGTTGCACCTCAGAAGGGAGAGGTGTCTGTTCATCTTGAGTGAGCGAAGCAGGAGGAGCTGTGAGTGGGTATTTTTTGCTGCTAATGTAGACAATTATTCGGTCTCTAGGTGTTTCCCATTGCCATCTGTTTGATGTTCTGCTAAGTAAGGTCTCTCTGGCAGCTTTTCCTGCTGGGCTGCTGGTCCCTCCTGCACCAGCAGCTGCAGCACCTGGTGCTGGCCCGGGATGCCACTGATGCCTCACCCCTGCTCTTGTCTTCAGGCCATGGAGAGTGTCACTGCGGTGAGTGCAAGTGTCACGCTGGTTACATTGGGGACAACTGCAACTGCTCCACCGAGACGGACAGCTGTGTTTCCAGCGATGGGCAGATGTGCAGCGGCAGGGGCACCTGTGTCTGCGGGAGGTGTCAGTGCACCGAGCCGGGGGCGTTCGGAGAGACGTGTGAGAAGTGTCCCACCTGCCCAGGCGTCTGTAGCACCAAAAGGTACTCATGGGAGGAGGTTCAGGAGGGACTTCTCACTGGTAGGGTGGGCATTCCTTTGGTTCCTGGGAGACTTTTGCCTTCCACTGCTCAGAGACCACGCTAAGCAACCTGAGAGTATCCCAGGCAGAGAAGCAACACGTTCATGCGGTTTCTGCTGGATCCTTAATCTTCCCCTCTGTGTGTGTCTTTCTGCAGGGATTGCATTGAATGCAAGCTGTTTAACTCAGGAAGACTGGCTGATAACCAAACCTGCCAAAAGCACTGCAAGGACGAGATCATCACCACTGTGGATGTTCTTGGTAAGTAGGCAGCAGCAAGGGCTGCCAGTGACCATGGCATTGAACTCCTCTTAACCAGAGAGCAAGACATATCTATAAAGAAAGCCTCAGGGAACACCTGGTATTTAGAAATGTATGTGTGTATGTAGTATGTATATGTGGGGTATGTGTGACCCTGTCTCTGGGCTACAGTCTATATTGAAGTTAAAAACCCCTTTGATTTCAAATAATATCTGAAGATCAAGACGTGTGAGGACCACTACTGCCAGTGCAAGGAGCAGAGAGGGATGAGATTAAATGAGACAGAAGATTAGACGAGCCGTGAGAAAGTGCAAAGGACAAAGTATTAGATGAGCCATGAGAGAGTGCAAAAGGACAGAGTATCACTGAAAAAAGGCATTCTCTAATCTTCTGAGAATTCATCTTGGATGAATAGAGCTTGTGAGAGAAAGCAGAGATGCTTTTCTCGAGATGATGAGTTTTGCTTTGGTGGGATGGACTGCTTCTCTGCTGCCCTTTATGTCCTCTTCTAGAGGTCACCACACATGTATGTCCCTCAGCTCCTTTTCAGTCTCCGTTCTGGGAGTCCCTGGTTGCTATCTGGGGGACAGAGGGGACCAAAACTGTGACAGCTTTAAGCACAGTCCTGACCTTGACCTGAGCAATTACCCTTTGGAGTGAGGGATGGGGAGGCTGGTGTTTCTAGATCAAGTAGGGATATATTGCATTCCACATCTGACGTTTCCTCCTTTTCCTCCCATGGTTTATAGAAGTAGGAGTGTTCTGCCTTGCTTGCCCTTTCTCTCCCTCCCTTCTGAGCTGCTTGCTGGTGATGTTTTTCCCATTGACTCCTTTCATATCCAGTGTCTACCTTTTAAATTACAACCAGTGGGGTTTCCTACCTTTTCCTTTGGGAGATGTATTCTCGTTCCCTCCATCCTCCCTGCAGTTTTCCAGGGAGTGCACCTGCACCAGCACACTGTGAGAGGTTACAAGGCACTTCCAAACCACACAAAGCTACTTCCTGATGCCTGGCTGGCATGTGTTCCTTCAGAGCCAGCAAGCACTTAGGGATTAAAGCTCAACTCTCCTGCCTGGGTGTTGCACCATGCCGAAGCCAGCTTCTGTGCTGACCGCACCCGGGAAGGGAAGGCTGGGCTGTGGTTTGACGCCCCCCACATGGCTTTCAGAGAAAAACACAGCCAAATTTCTCTTTTAAGACATTTTTGGGAATTGCCTGTATTCTTCTGTTGGCCTAAAGCAGCCAGCTTGCAGGTGGTGCTGAGCTCTTGGTAGCTCAGGGCACTCTCTGGTTTGGAGATCCGGGCTAATAAAGAGGTGAAGCAAAATATTGCTAGAGAAAGTGCTTGGGGACTGTGGACTTCTTTACAGGCAGCCTTGGCAAAATCCTTGTGTGCAAGTGCTTTTGTGTTACACAGCATGTGTTAAAAATCCCCTGGGAGACCCAACGCTGACATCTGTCACGGAAAACATTGGTCTGTGTAGTCCTGGCAGTGGAGGATGGGACATTAAATATTGAGTCTCAATGAACACACCCTGGAAGCTCCAACATGCCTGTGGGCTCTGGGTATGAAGCAGCCGGTGCTTCAAAGCTTCGTGGAGCAGAGGCATCTATCACTGGACCGACCAGCCGAAACGATGCCTTTTGGGAATCTTATATATGACTTGCATTGGATTCTGCAGGATCACCTTTGCTTCTGCAATATTGTATTTGCATTCCTGATGGTTCCAGAGGAGGGATTTCAACACTGAGAGTGGCATGACAGGTCCAGTGCTGGGCTGAACCTGCCAACAGCACATTTCAGTGGAGCAGAAGGATCAGTGTAGCCATCACACCTCTCCCTGTGGATGCGTGATCCCTGAAGACTAAGAGAGATGTTGCTATCAAGACTTTAATTGCAGCCTCTATTAGCAGAAGAATGGTGCAAGGATGGGATTGAAAGCAGACGGATCTGGAGGGACTGAGATTTGCTGCTCAACTCAGAAGGGCATTAGTCAAGAAGCATGGAAGTTTTATCAGTATTAATCTAATTAGCACCTTGCTTTGTAACAATCAGCACTTCTCCAGCCCTGCCTTTGATACCACTGTGTAGACAGAGCATGTTCTCCTGTCCTGAGGTAGGAACAGCTGAAGTTTGTCCACAGCAGGACCCCCTCCAGGACTCACCAGAGGGGCAGCTGCCTGAAGTGGAAAGTATTAATCTTTCTCCGGAGAGTAGGCCAAAGGGATTGGAAGACAAACAGGAGAGAAATAAGGGGCTGGAATGGCAGTGGTCATTAACATGATAATTTTTCAGCCTGACGGGCAGGTACAAGTGAGGAGGAGAGCTGTGGTGAAGCAACCATCCTCAGGAAGCATCATATAGTGACCACAACAGTGACAGGCTCTGCCTGGTGCTACGGCATTTTAAAAAGGCATCCACATGTTCGTGGGAATCGAGTCTCATTTCTTCTCCCTGATCTTCGCATCTTCCCCTCCAGCCAGCTCCTCCCTCCCTCCCCCTCCCTCCTCCCCTCTCCATTTTCCTCTTCTGTCTCACCCTTTAAAAACAAACTCCTCAACCGTTTCCGGAGCTGGAGCCGTTCAGCTGGAGCACAAGCAAGCCATGGGCTACTGCTGCCGATGACCCAGTCTGTGTCCTCGCAGGCTGAGTCAGTGCCCCTTGCTTTCTCTTCAGCCTCCACGCTTAAAGAAATATAGCAAATTAAGAAAAGAAAATGGCATTTATTGCCAAAACTGACTTGCCTGAAGGAAGGGCATGTGTATGTGAGAGGTGGTGCCTGTTTGCCACACAGCGTTGCCGAGTGCCACATTTTCTTGAGCAGTAAGTACAGACACTGCCCGCTTACAATTTGTGTGCATCGTGACCAAACTCTGCTGATTCCCAGGCCTGCTCCCCATTCCTCTGCTCACAGGCACCCGTGGGAAGCCCTGCTCAGTTTGCAGGGGAGAACTGAGCTAATTCCTAGGATTAAACCTGCCCATTGAGTCAACCAAGTGCTGCATGGAAGCTTTAGGCATATCCCCTTAGAAAGGGTGACCAGCTCAAAATCAGGGGGACCCACGCCATTGCAAGTCGTTGGGGGGAATTAACTTAAAAAGAAGAGGCTGTTGGAATCCTTTGTGTAAGAAATTAGGCTACAAGAGTTCTGCAGCCTTTAGGGTTGTTTTTTTTTTAATACATTAAAACCAAAGTAATACTCTGTGATTCTGCATCTCATTCCAGAAACGGATGACCCAAACGCGATCCTCTGCGCCTACCCGGTGAACAACTGCGTCATGAAGTTCACCTACTCAGAGCTTGCCAGTGGGAAATCCAACCTCACTGTCCTCAAAGAGCCAGGTTTGCCCTCCCTTGGGTTTCCTTTTAACAGCACAGGCTGCCTTGTGAGAGGTGACGGGCTTCTGGGGAGCCTGGTGGGTTGTGGAAAGGCTGGTTTCACTGCCTGCCTGAGGGTGTGTGTGAGCAAATGAACCAGGATGATTTTTAAAAAATACGGTGGTTTACAGTGCTGATGCGCTGCTCCAGGTACTCCCAAATCAGTAAAGTAGGGTTCTGGGAGTCAAACACATACCTGAGCTGCCAGCATTGCTAGCAAGCAGCTGAAGGGCTTTCTGCCAGGTTGGGATGCTGGAATTAAACCCAGTCTGTTTACATAGCGAAAAGCATGCCATGTGCTGATTTGGAGATAAAGCCACTGGGAGTGAAAAAAATCGTAAAGGAACTCCTGGTGCTGCTGCTGGTCAAGCCAGGATGTTGGGGAAGCCCTGCACCACCCATGGGTTTCTGTGTTTCTGAAGAGCTAGCTCTGGTCTAGGCAGTGTAAGGACTGTGTGCCCCTGCTCCACTCCCTGGGGCTGCCACAGGCAGCTGTGATTCCCAGCGTTATTCTATCACGTGCAAGGCAGTTTCTCAAAGAAAACCCCATGTGATGTTGCAGGATGATCTGGCAAGCACCCAGCAGTAGCTTCTTGCAGTCTGCTCTGGTCCTCCAAGGCACAGGCTGGTATGGGAAAGGCTGAGATACTATGCATTTCATTTTATTTGTGCAGCAGCTTCTACTTAATTGAAAAAGCAGTTGATTAGCCCACAGTCAGTGTACTTATTTATAGTGCCTGGGGTTCACCTGCCTCCATGGGGGCCAGAAGCACCGTAACCCTTTCTGTCCCACATGGGTTACATGGCATTAAAACCAGGTGTTCCACTGCAGCACACTGCTCTTCCCCCCAAGTGCTACGTGACATCCCAGCCCCAGTGACATCACGAGGGCCGTGCCTTTGACCTGCCTCGAGCCAGGAATTTATTTAACTTAGAAAAAAAAAAATCCCTTTGGTTTCAGAGATGACTGTTGCTTTTTTTTAAATTTAGTCATCGCTGCTAGCGCTGCCCTGAGGTCACTTGCTCTGTGGCTGCAGTCCAGGTTGTTAGCTCCCAGTACCCTGACCCAGGATATACCCACACCAGAACTAATCACCTTCTTCCCCTCGTTACCAGCATGCAGCTCAGCCCCCAGCGCCGTGACCATCGTTCTGGCGGTGATCGGCAGCGTGGTGCTGATCGGCATCATCCTGCTGGGGCTCTGGAAGCTGCTCGTCACCATTCACGACAGACGGGAGTTCGACCGATTCCAAACCGAACGCTCCCGGGCCAGATACGAAATGGTGAGCCCAGGGTTGAGATGCTGCTGGGGTATGGGAGGGCTGTCAGGATGCTCCTGCAGCAAACAGCTCTGCAGCAATGGAGAAGGGTGGCAGATGGAAGGGATGCAGGGCTTCAGGGCACAGCACATTGCACTGCCATTCCTCTTCCCAAGGTACAAATGTTCTGAAGTGTTTGGTTTTGTTGTGTCTTTCCTATCGTCGTGTATTTCCTATCATGCTGGAGGGTTGAAGGAGGGGGAGCTTCTGGGAAGCTTCAGGTGGGGTTGCCCAGTGCTTGAGGGCATCACCTGGCCTGCAGATTGGCCGTAAGGTGGGTCTGATGGACAAACTATGGAGAAAAAACACTCTTTGGGATCTGAACACACTTTTCAGTCCAAGCTGAATAGACTGTTATCTTCAAATTACTTGGCACAGGAAGGGGGTATTACAGACATTTTCCCCATGACACAGACTTTGTTCCTCACCTTTGTTCTTTTTCTCTGCTCATTTTTTTCCAAAGGCATCCAATCCTCTCTACCGAAAGCCTATTTCCACGCATAACGTAGAGTTCACGTTCAACAAGCTCAACAAGTCTTACAACGGTACAGTTGACTGATGGGGGTCTCAGCACCTGAGACTGCTGTGGACAATTCCTTGACTGTATGTGCTGCATCCCAACTTGAAGATGGGATCCTCTTCAGGGGTGAGAATCCCTTACGACAGGACTGGTCGACGACCAAAGCCTGTTATTTGCACAGTAAGGAGAAAAGTCTGGTTCATTCTGGAGGCACGGACGCGAAGGCATGGACTCTGAGCCGTGTGAGACTCCATACCCCAGCTTTCTGGATATATTAAACCTGCCCACCAAGTCAACCAAGTGCCATATTGCAGCTTTAGACATATCCCGTTAGAAAGGGTGACTTAGGTCAAAGTCAGGGGAACCCACGCCATTGCAAGTCGTTAGGAGGGAATTAGCTTAAAAAGGAGAGGGTGTTGGAAGCGTGTGTGTAAGAAATTAGGATACAAGAGTTCTGCAGTCTTTAGGACTTTTTTTTTATATAAAAAAAAATAAAACTATTGTGCATATGTGATGCTGTGAGTAGAATTCATTGTTTCCTCACTGATCCCCTACCAAAACTGGGGCTTGCTCCTGCAAGCAGCAGTGGTGCTGCCTGGCTGATTTATTTATAGAGTCTTATCAGTCAAAGAGTGGCTATAAAAATAGGAGCTGGAGCCGCAGTGACTACCGGAGAAGGTATGTTGATTTAATTACCCTGATGTTGACCCAGGGTGGGGATAGTGTGACGAGGAGCTCCCTCACTATTAAACGTCCGGGAAACTGGTGGGAACCCAAGCTAACTGGGAGTTTAGTCTGAGGGAACTAAATTAAACACCCATTCTTTGGGGTGTACAAGTAGACATCCGGCCTGGGTGTCTGGAGGAGGGCAGTGGGGAGCACACAGCAGCTTACCCAGACCTCTGGCTTTCTACCAGAGGACTTGAGCTGTGGGGTCCAGCAGAGCCTGGCTGGAAAAGCAGGGGAGCCCTGAGCTTCTGGCTGGAAAGGGAGCTGGGTAAAACCCAGTGTTGTCGCTTCACAGCATACATTTTGCTTTAGGTTTGGGTTTTTTCACCATCCCCCCCAAGCTGTTCCCCCAGCCTCATCTGTTTTCCTCTGGAGCTGGGGTTTGGGTTACCTTGTCTGACAGCTGCAGCTTTAAACCCACACAGACTGCAGCAGGGCCGCAGCCGCCAGCTGGGGAGAGAAACCAGAGCAATTGCTACAGACTGCTTTTTCTTTGTTTTTCCTTTTCTTCTCTTGTCCCTCTGCCCCGAACAGATCATGCAATAGTCAGCTGAAGGAACCTTGCCAGGGAAAAGCAAAACCAAATGGTGTTCATTGTTTTGACTTTGCTCTTCTTGTTGGAAAAGGGCCACAGGCCCATCCTTCCACATTTTTTTTTGTTTGTTTTTGCCTCTATGAACAGAAGCTCTTCCTTGCTCAGTATAAACAGCTCTCCTTCAAGAAGTTTATGTTCCCTCCTCCTCCTACCAGCAGTATTGAAGAACTGCAGCAGACCACACTAAAAATAGCTCAAACCCGGGATTTTTAGGAGTGCAGCAGGTGCCACATTGGCAGCATCAGCCCTCATCAGGTAGGCTAAAAATATCCTCAAAACCCTGTATAAAGGAAATCTGTACCTTGGCTTCACACTTGATTTCACTAAATGTGCCCTAGCAAGGGAAAGAGGGTATGTACATCCTGAAAAGAAGTGCAAGAGCAGGCTCTGGTTAAGCACTGGTACTGCCTTTGTGTAACCTAGCTGTTGTGGGCTGGGGTCTGCACTGCCTCCCCCAGGAATGCCGCAAGCAATAGGACAGGTCTGAGGGCTGCAGAGGGGTAGTCCTTCAGAGCTCCATGTTTCCTACACAGTGTTGAAGTCCAAGGCCAATGTCTGCAGGCTGAGATGTTGCATATTGAACCCCTGGGACTAATGCTGCCATCTGGGAAGGAGCATCTATGGGGCAAATTTGGTTTTTCATAACCATCCTGTTGCCTAGTGCCAGGCTGGCAGGATAGATTCCATCACTATCACAGCAGAAAGCATAGCAAACAGTCAAAAAATAATCATCACAAGCAGGCAGAGCAAGTTTTAGCCTGGTTCGTGCAACTGCTTCACAAGCCATAGTACCCCAGGCACAGAACAGTGGAGCAGGAAGTAGAGGGAAAGGAAGGGCAGGAGCATGTTAAACCAGCTCTCCCACTGCAAGCAGCTGTGAATACAGCTCTGCTGCTGTTAGTTTGCAAGGGACGGAGCAGTTAACAACAAGCTCAGCCCTTTGCTTTCTTCCTTTGAGCTCTGAAAGGAAAGGCACAGGCAGTGCCTCCCTGCCACCCTTCCCCTTGCAGATTACCTCTGCGCTGTGGCATTTCCCAGTGCTCTGGGTTAAAGCCAGAGGCTGGACAATCAAGGGAGCTGAAGGGAGCTGAGGTTTGACTCATTGCTAAGGGATGGTTTGAGTAGGGAGAGGGAAAAGGAGAACAAAGGCCTGGGGGCAGGGCTGCAAGCACCCCCTTTCCCTGCAAGGGGAGATGCAGCTGTAAAGCAAACTGGTCTGCAGAGTAGCCAGGGAGCAATTCGGGAAGCGAGTAGGTGAGAGAAGGGTGTCATGGGCCAGGCAACAGAGCTGATGTACAGAAAGAAGGGAATAGTGTTGATGTTGACAGCAAAGAGCATCCTGCTGCCTGTGGAGCTGGGCCAGGCAGCATAGAGCATGTCTGTCTGTCTGTTCCCCCTCCTCCCCTCCCGATTTAGCTTCCCCACAAGATTGCATCTAAAGAAAAACAGAAGGAAATGAGGGTAAGAGCAAGAAGGCTTGGCTTTACTGCGTAAGCAGGTCTGCCTTGACCCTTGTAAGCTCAGTGCCAAGCGCAGTCATGGGAACGGTGTATTTCAGTCAGCAGCAGTTTGTTTGTGTCTGTGCATACAGGCAGCCTGACCACAGCGAGCATTCCTGAATGAAAACTCCAGCAGAAGGCATCAACGGATCCCATGTGATGGAAAAATGTCAGTGCTTTTCTGGCCAAGCTGGAATCAGGATGGCATTGCAACATCAGCTCCTGCTGTTTCCCTGACCACAGCTGGCGGATGCTGCTGCACCGTCACTGGGGCTGGGGCTCACCAGCATGTTTTTCCCTGCGCCGCTGGTGCATCTGGGGGAGAGAGTGTTGTGGTGTGACTTGGGAAAAGTCAAGGCCAATGGCAGCATTATTTCCTTTGCTAAATGAGGAGCTGCACCATAAGCCTTTGCTGTGACACAAGATGGAGTGAGGTGTGTCCGCTTCGCATCCTCTTTGCTCTGTACAGTGGAGTGAGACGATGCTCAACAGCTGAAGGCTGAGCCTGACCTCTGGAAGATGAATGCCTCACAGTCTTTGACCTGGTTAACCTTGCATTTGTCCAGCCATGTGGAAAGTGAATGAATAAGTGTGTTGAGGAAAGGGTCACTAAGAGTCCTGGAAGGAAATACAAGGTGAGATGATAATTGACTACATCCCCAGCCTAGCAGCATCTCCCAACCCTTCTATTCCAGCAACATCTCTATATGTGAACACTCTTTGGGCTGGAATTGACTGTTGTTCCTCTTCACTGCCAGCCTGCAAAAAAGCCAGAACAACACAATAGGATAGAGACACAGGGTTTGATTTCATCTTCTCCCTTTCTCCATGCCCACTAGTTAGTGCAGGCAGCCACTGGATGCAGCCCAACATAAACTCCTCCATTCGACTGCCACCACCCAGAAGGGTTACCCAGCCTGCAGGTAGGCAAAGGCTGCAACCATGGAGTCACATGCACAAGGATGAGGAGATTAATTTAATCAATTACTTTATTACATCTTACTACAGGTCATCATTACCAAGGCAAGTACACTTACAACAGGTATATCTGTATGACAGATCACTACCAGAAAGCAAATATATATATATTTCAACAGCAGCAGTAACAATATTAGTAACAAGTTACTACAGAACTACCACTAATAAAGCAGCAAACACACTTACCAGTAACTACTTATATCCATGCATTATATAAATACACATATAATGCTCATCAAACCCATCCCAGAAGTAGAGCATATTGGATGAAGTCTCACTTGGACAATGATCTGCGTCACGGAGCCCAGAGTCAGCCAGGCGTCCCTGGTAAGAGTCTGCTTTGTTGAAAATGTTCTGGGGAAAAGGAGTTCGTGCACAGGGACTTCTCAGAGAGAGATGCTCCATTTTGGGTATAGAGGAAGTCCTTTTTACCTCACGAAGACATAAGAGGTTGAGGGCCACGACCACTAGCTGGAGCAGTCAACACTCGCTGTGAATTTCTGTTCTTCACCTGGCACAGCCAATAATAGATGATGTTTCTATTTTCTCATGCAAACTTCTGTATTTCTCAGACTGTTTTTCTGTTCTATCAGAGCAGCCAATGGCACTTAATGACTTTCAGGATGTTTTTCCCATTTTTCTGACTTTTTTTCACCTTTCCAGATGATAACTTGCTGCTACAGTCCCTTGGGTTTGTGCTTTCATTGAAGACATCTCAGGAACTCTGGTTTCTCAGTACGCAGCTGCACTTCAAAGATGCCAGCTGCGTTCCTCAAGGATACTGGTTGCTGGAGGCTCAGGCTGGCAGGCCTTTTCTCTGTCAGTAGTTGAGCAGACATCTTCTGTGCAATATATTCCCCATTATAACCAGGTCACCTTTAGGGCTGCTCCCATCGCTCCACCCCTTGGCCTTCCACCACTGATGGGTCACTAGGAGTGAGACTGCACCCAGCTTGGTGTGTCTCTCTTGCCTCCTAATGTGTGAGGTGGAGGAGACCCATGGCCCTGTGTGGCTCAATGTTTTTACAACTTCTGAGAGGGTTTGTTGGCTGAGGCATGAATATAGAGTACTGGTTTGTGTAAAAGTGATACAGGCAGTGCTTCAATAGGAGATACACTACAGAAAAGCATGAATCCTACAGCTAGGACAAGCACTAATGTCACTGAGTCATGTTGTGCCTGTACTCTGGGGTCTGGCAGCCAAGATCACAGAATCATAGAATGCTTTGGGTTGGAAGGGACCTTTAAAAGTCATCTATTCCATCCCCCCTGCAATAAGCAGGGACACCTTTAACTAGATCAGGTTGCTCAGAGCTTCCTCAAACCTGACCTTGAATGTCTCCAGGGATGGGGCCTCCACCACCTCTCTGGCCAACCTGTTCCAGTGTCTCACCACTCTCATAGTGAAGAACTTCTTCCTGATGTCTAATCTAAACCTACCCTGCTGTAGTTTAAAACCATTCATTGCCCCTCATATCACTTTGTACACTTACTCTTCCCCAGATTTCCTGTAGGTCCCCTTCAGGTACTGGAAGGCTGCTATCAGGGCTCCCCTGAGCCTTCTTTCTCCAGTCTGAACAAGCCCAACTCAGCCTGTCTTTGTAGGAGAGGTGCTCCAGCCTCTGATCATCCTTTTGGTCCTCCTCTGGACCCGCTCCAAGAGGTCCATGTCCATATTGTGCTGAGGATGCCAGAGCTGGACACAGTACTCCAGATGGGGCTCTCACCAAAGTAGAGGAAGACTCACTCCACAATCTGCTGGACACACTTTTTTTGATGCAGCCCAGGATGTGGTTGGCTTTCTGGGCTACAAGTGCACATTGTTGGCTCATGTCCATTTTTTTTGTCCATCAGTACCTCCAAGTCCTTCTCCACGGGGCTGCTCTCTATCACATCATCCCCCAGCCTGTATTGGTAGCAAGGATTGTCCCGACCCAAGTGCATGACTTTGCACCTGTCCTTATTGAACTTCATGCGGTTTGCATGACCCCACCTCTCTAGCTTGTCCAGGTCCCTCTGGATGACATCCCATCCCTCTGGCATGTCAGCTGCACTGCTCAGCTTAGTGTCATCTGCGAACTTGCTGAGGGTGCTTTCAATCCCACTCTCTGTATCATTGATGAAGATATTAAACAACACTGGTCCCAATACGGATTCCTGAGGGACACTCATCACTTGTCACCCCTAAGATAAAGGCCAAGGCTAGCCCTGGGCTGTGCTAGGCCACATCTCAGGGACTAAATAGTCTAGGCCATGTCTTATCAGGACAAACAGAACCAGCCCAAGCTGAGACTAGACAAAACTAAAACCATTACTGCTGCACACGTGCATGTACACCAAGGAAGATGGGGGGTGGGGGGAGTGGGGGGATGACTATATAAGTCAGTCACTTTACACTATAGATACCTATCTGTGGTCCCCCCAAGCCTGCTGAGGAGTCATGCACAGCAGCAGGCTGCACGGAGGTGGTTTCCCCTTGGGCAGGGATGCTTCTCAAGGTTAGTCCTTGAGGTTGAGAAACTCTTCCCCAGCATCTCTAATGAGGTAAGTGGCATTGTGCACTAGGCCTACAAGTGTATTATATGCTAGCAACATTTACATATCCAACTCTAGCATAATTATTAGCAGTGTAGTAAGTAGCAGAGTGTTTTACTGCTATCTAATCACCATCTAAATTATAATTTAAATCATCCTTTAAATCATTGTTAGATCATTATTAAATCACTAATTATCATTCAATTATTGCTTAATCACCATTTGATTACCATTTGATTTTCAGTCAATCATTGATTAATTACCATTCAATCATCATTTAGTCACTAATAAAAACCTTTTAGATAACCACACAATGATGACTTCTCTTAATAATTCACTGGTGACAGGATGCAAGTTTGAGAGTGAGTTAATGTCTGTAGGGTCTGTGAAGGTTCCATAGGGGTGTTTTGGGCAATTTTAAGTGGAGCAGAAATACCAACAACAGCTTGTTCTAATTCAGGGACAGCCAAGTTTGGAAACAGTGCCCATACAAACAAGGGAAACTGCAGGATTAGACACCCTGCCCTGATTCCCTACAGGGTAATGGTTGTGTTGGAAGTTAAATGTCAAATCTTGAGTTTGAATTGCTGAAGGAGCTATGATACAAGTGCCCAGTGCTGTGGTGGTAGACTCTTGGGGTATTAGTGCCACAAAGCTGGAACCATCCAAGTGGTAAAATATCTGCCCCCAGCTTCACCCAGAGTCATTGCCAAGTCTGCAGAATGAACACCATGGATTAGAGAAACCATTCCATTTTGGAAAGCACATTGATCAAAGTGTCCAATAGGGGTTACAATCTATACAGCCAGACATGTTGCTAGGGCCAGGTAGGTCCCAATTATCATTAGCACTTAAGCCAACCATTACTCTGTAGACAATAGCATGTGGAATTAACACTAGTGAGATTACAGTATCTTTGACAATCTGTACAAATTTTCCATGTAAGATGCTAAAGCCCATTAAAAGTGTGTTTGTTTGTAATTGCTGAGTCATTAGTTCAGGTTCATGAGGTTTCCAGAATCAATACAAGCTTGTGTTCTCTCACACATGTTGAAACTATGCTTGGTGTGACTGCAAGACAAACTGTAATTACAATTGCTCAGAATCACAGAATCACAGAATGGCATGGGTTGGAAGGGACCCCAAGGATCATAGAGCTCCAACCTCCCTGCCACAGGCAGGGACACCAACCTCAGTCCAGATCTACACAAGGTTGCCCAGGGCCCCATCCAACCTGGCCTTGAACACCTCCAGGGATGGGGCATCCACCACCTCTCTGGGCAGCCCCTTCCAGCACCTCACCACTCTCTCTGTAAAAAACTTCCCCCTAATATCTAATCTAAACCTTCCTTCCTTTAGCTTTAATCCATTGCCCATTGTCCTGCCATTGTCTACCCTTTTAAAAAGCTGATTCCCCTCCTGTTTGTGTGCTCCCTTCAGGTACTGGAAGGCTGCAATGAGGTCCCCCCACAGCCTTTTCTTCTCCAGGCTGAACAAGCCCAGCTCCCTCAGGCTCTCCTCGTAGGAGAGGTGTTCCAGCCCTCTAATCATCCTTGTGGCCCTCCTCTGAACCCTCTCCAACAGTTCTACATCTTTCTTGTATTGGGGCCCCCAGCTCTGGACACAGGACTCCAGATGGTGCCTCACAAGGGCAGAGTAGAGAGGGACGATCCCCTCCCTGTCCCTGCTGGCCACCCCTCTCCTGATGGAGCCCAGTATACCATTGGCCTTCCGAGCTGCAAGAGCACACTGCTGGCTCATGTTAAGTTTCTCATCCACCATGGACACTTAGGTCCTTCTCAGCAGGGCTACTCTCCAGGAGCAATTCTCCCACTCTGTATATATGTGTGGAATTCCTCCAGCCCAAGTGCAACACCTTACACTTGGCAGTGTTAACCTCCTTAGGTTCACCCAGGCCCACCTTTCCAGCCTGTCAAGATCCCTCTGGATGGCTTCCTTTCCTTCTGTTGTGTCAGCCACACCACTCAGCTTGGTGTCATCTGCAAACTTGCTGAGGGTGCACTCAATTCCATCATTGATAAACGTGATGTCATTGATAAAGATGTTAAAGAGCACCGGTCCCAAGACAGACCCCTGGGGAACCCTGCTTGTCACCGGCCTCCACCTGGACACAGAGCCATTGACCACCACCCTTTGCCTACGTTCGGTCAACCAGTTTCTTATCCACTGGATGGTCCACCCATCAAATCCACATCTCTCCAATTTAGAGATAAGGATGTGGTGGGGGACTGTGTCAAAGGCCTTGCACAAGTCCAGGTAGATGACATCAGTTGCCTTCCCTTTGTCTACCGATGCCATCACTTGCTCACCTTCCCCACTACAAAGCCCCAGGAAACTGAGTCCTGGGGCTTTGTAATGCACCATGGGGGCTCATCACAGGAATGTGTTTGGACAGGCTGTTGTCAATAATTTGGTGTATTGGGGAGTAAGGATGCCAAATGAGGTCGATACCAAGATGTTTCAGGCACAGGTTCTACTAAACACCGAAATTTGGCATCTAATGATTGAGGGTGGTGTAAGCAATGCCAACAATCCAATTCACTGCCCACTTGGTAGTTCATATCCATAAACTGACCAGTGCCATTGTAATTTAACTGTTGTAAGAAAGGTGTTCATGGGGTCATTCCATTCCTGCCGACTTGCCAGATCAGTATGATGAACACAGCAGGGCCAAAATCCAGGGAGAATGATCTCAGTTTCTGGTTGGTGATGTTGCAGGTAGTGTGACCTGGAAGAAAAACAAAACCGCTTCATTCCCTTTGGCTGTTAGGTAATTGAGACATCCACTGCTTGGAAATTAGATGCTCATCACCCTGGTGATTGAGCACCTTCCTTTCATTTTCCATCGTTTAAATTTCCAATCACTACATGTATATTGCACTGGAGATGAGCTCCCCCAGCTTTTGCATATTCTACAATTCCCATTGATCCAGCTGTGACATGCTCTGTGCATCACCAGCTCCTGGGTGGCACTGTGTGCAATGGGTGCTGGAGACATGTGGGGAGCACCACCAGTGGGGCTGCCAGCAGCAGCAAAGGATACATGATACAAAAAGTAACTGAACAGGGAGCATTCCCTGAGGGAATGAGGGTGATTTAAACAGGCTAAAAGAATATTCTTGGGGATGGAGGCAGGCCAGTGGGAAGTGTGACCAGGTAGAGGTGAGCAGACTGAGGAGAGTCCAAGAAGGAGATTGACCAGTGAAGCTGTGCTCTTCCATCCCTGATGCATGCAAGCCAACCCAGGGTGGCCACTATGGAAGCAGATCCAGGATCTGTTTTAGTACCAGGAGAAAGGCAGTTATGAGCAATAGGGAGGGGTAGAAAGTTACTGTACAGAGTTGTAGGAGAAACTCCTCCTTACCTTCTCAGATACCCTTACAGAACAGGCATGAGTCCCTGGGTATGGTACATGAAGCACATAGTGAGCTAGAAGAGGAGGAACCCAGGCAAGCAGTCTCAGCAAGATCACAGCAAGGCCTATATTAAGATCAGCACCAAGAAGAAACAACAGCAAGTTGTGGTCATCAATGACACCCTCCTGCATGGAACAGGAACACCCATTGGCAGACCAGACCCTCTTTTCAGGGAAGTTTGCTGCCTCCCTGGGGCCAGAATTAGGGATGTCACCAGGGCTTTGGACTATTATCCACTCCTACTTTTTCATGTGGCTACTAATGATACTGCAACAAACAGTCCAAGCTGATCAAAATATATTTCAGTACTTGAGGAAGAATGCAAAAAAACCCTTCAGGAGCACAGGTAGTGATTTCCTTGATCCTCCCAGTAATGGAGAGAGCCTTTGGAAGAAACAGGTGAGCCCAAGTTATCAATACCTGACTCCAGGACTGGTGCCTCCATCAAAGCTTCAGGGTTTAAAACCATGGAAGAGTCTTCAAGGCATAAGGTATGCTGGGATCTGACAGGATTCACCTGCTTTGATGGGAAAAAATACATCTTTGGCTGTAAGCTGGCAGACTTTATTGAGAGGGCTTTCACAGAGACTTGATGGGGAAGGGTATACTGGCAAGAGAGCTGAAGGTAAGCTAGGGGTTGGCATGGCAACACCTGAGGGAGATGATGCTAGTGGGAACAGGGAGCTACTGGAGAGGGTACAAAAAAGGGCTAAGAAGATGATTAGGGGACTAGAAAATCTCTCCATGAAGAGAGGCTGAGGGACTTGGGACTTTTTAGCCTAGACAAGACTAAGGGCAGATTTTATCAATGCTTATAAATACCTGAGGGGTGGGTGTCAGGAGGATGGGGTCAGTCTTTTTTCAGTGGTGCCCAGTGACAGGACAAGAGGCAATGAGCACAAACTTCAATATCACAGAATCATAGAATGTGTTAGGTTGGAAGGGACCCTTAAAGGTCATCTAGTCATAGAATCAAAGAATATCCTGAGTTGGGAGAGACCCATAAGGATCATTGAGTCCAACTCCTGACTCCACACAGGGCCAGCCAAGTCAGAGCAGGGCACTGAGCGCATCGTCTAGACGCTTCTTGGACTCAGCCAAGCTCAGTGCAGTGACCGGTTCCCTGGGGAGCCTGTTCAGTGCCCGACCACCCTCTCAGTAAAGAGCCTCTTCCTAACATCCAACCTGAACCTCCCCTGTCTCAGCTTCATGCCATTCACTCAGGTTCTATCACTGGTCACCTAAGAGAGAAGATTGGCATCTGTGCCTTGGCTGCCCCTTGTCAGGAAGCCACAGACCACAATGAGGTCTCCCCTCAGCCTCCTCATCAGGCTGTACAAACCCAATGACCTCAGCCTCTCCTCTAAGACATTCCCTTCAGACCCTTCTCATCCTTGTTGCTCTCCTCTGGATACTTGCCAATAGTTTTATGTCCCTCTTGTACTGTGGCACCCAAAACTGCACGCACAGGACTTGAGGTGAGGCCACACCAGTGCAGTGTAGAGCAGGACAATCCCCTTCCTGGACTGGCTGACAATGCTGTGCTTGATGCACCCCAGGATACAGTTGGCCCTCCTGGCTGCCTGGCCACATAGCTGGCTCATAGGTAACTTGCTGTCAACCAAGACCCCCAAATCCCTCTCAGCACAGCCGGCCTCCAGAATCTGATCCCCTAGTCTGGATGTGTGGCAAGGGTTGCCCCTTCCAAGGTGCAGAATCCAGCACTTGCCCTTGTTAAACTTCCTGCTGTTGGTGATTGCCCAGCTCTCCAATCTGTCCAGGTCTCTGCAAGGTCTCTCCACCCTCAATGGAGTCAACAGCTCCTCCCAATTTCGTGACATCTGCAAACTTACTTCAGGCACCCTCTAGTCCTGTGTCTGAGTCGTTTATGAAAACATTAAAAAGAACTGGCCCTAAAATGGAGCCCTGGGAAACCCCACTAGTGACTGGCTGCCAGTCTGATGTTAGCCCATTCACTGCCACCCTCTGGGCCCAACCCTTCAGCCAATTGCCCACCCAACACATTATGACTTTTTCTGGTTGTATGAGACACAGTATTGAAGCCCTTGCTGAAATCTGCAAGAGCATCAACTGGTTTCCCTTGGTCACCCAGCTGGGTGACCTTGTCATAAAAGGACATCAGGTTGGATAAACAGGCTGGGACCAATGACTGCATTGTCCTTTGGGTGCTTTTCAATAACTCCCAGCATGATTTTCTCTGTAATTTTTTCAGGAACTGAGGTGAGACTGACAGACCTGCAATTACCAGGGTCTTCTTTCTTGCCCTTCCTGAAAATTGGCATAACAGTTGCCAGCTTCCAGTCAACTGGGATCTCTCCAGATACTCAAGACCTTTGAAAATAATTGAGAGAGGGCTCACAGTGACATCAGCCAGCTCCCTGAGTACTCTGGGATGAATCCCATGGACTTACATGAATCCAGGTGGAGCAGCAAATCATCCCCAAGTTCAAGGTTCACTACAGATTTATTGTTACCACAGTCATGACCCTCCAACTTGGGGGATCTGAGGTCCCAGAGCCCATCAACTGTGTTGAAGACAGGTGTTAAACATCTCTGCTTTGTCTATGTCCCTGTTAGTAAGGTGACCATTCTCATTGAGTAACTGATCAGTGTTCTACTTGGTCCTCCTCTTGTCAATGTATTTGAAAAAAACCCACTTTTTATTGTCTGCCACAGTACTGGCCAGCCTCAACTCTAACTGAGCTTTGACCACGTGAATTTTCTCCCTACAAAGGCAAACAGTGTCCCTGTAATCCTCCCATGTTGCCTGACCTTGCTTGCAGTGGCTGTACATCTTCTTTTTCCACCTAAGGTCTAGAAGATCCCTGTTCAGCCAAGCCGGTCTTCCTGCCCCACCTGCTTCACTTCCAACCTTTAGTCTATTCCAATCCCCCTGCAATAAGCAGGGACACCTTTAACTAGACCAGGTTGCTCAGAGCTTCCTCAAACCTGACCTTGAATGTCTCCAGGGATGGGGCCTCCACCACCTCTCTGGCCAACCTGTTCCACTGTCTCACCACCCTCACAGTGAGGAACGTCTTCCTGATGTCTAATCTAAACCTACCCTGCTGTAGTTTAAAACCATTGCCCTTTGTCCTATCATTAGGAACCTGCCCTTACAAACAGTCCTTCCCCAGATTTCCTGTAGGTCCCCTTCAGGTACTGGAAGGCTGCTATCAGGGCTCCCCTGAGCCTTCTTTCTCCAGTCTGAACAAGCCCAACTCAGCCTGTCTTTGTAGGAGAGGTGCTCCAGCCTCTGATCATCCTTGTGGCCCTCCTCTGGACCCGCTCCAAAAGGTTCATGTCCTTCTTATATATAATGTATTATCTAATAGAGGAATATATAATATATTAGGTATGAGAAGTTCCACCTAAACTTGAGGAAGAACTTTACTGTAAGGGTGGCAGAGCCCTGGGACAGGCTGCCCAGTGAGGTTGTGGAGTCTCCTTCTCTGGAGGTATTTAAAACCTGCCTGGACACAATCCTGTGCAACCTGCTCTAGGTGATCCTGCTCTAGCAGGGGGTTGGACGAGATGATCTCCAGAGGTCCCTTCCAACCCCAAACTTTCTGTGATTCTGGGAGTTGCTACCCTGGATTTCAAGAAAGCACACTATAGGCTATTCAGGGAGCTACTTTGCAGTGTGCCCTGGGGATCTGCTTTTGAGGGTTTAGGAGTTCATGAATGCTGGTCAGTTTTTAAAAGAACAGCTGGAGTGTTCTTTTAAAACACGGTGCTGGGATCCACAATATAAAAAGGATGTGAAGGTCCTTGAATGCATCCAGAGGAGGGCAACAAAGCTGGTGAAAAGGCTGGAAGGCATGTCCTGTGAGGAGCGGCTGAGGACTCTGGGGTTGCCTGGTTTGGAGAGAAGGAGGCTGAGGGGTGACCTCATTGCTCTCTGCAGCTTCCTGAGGAGGGGATGTGGAGAGGGAGGTGCTGAGCTCTTCTCCCTGGGATCCAGTGACAGCACTGGATCTCTTCTGCCCCAAGGGAATGGGAGCAGTTTTGTATTTCTGGAGGTGTGCCCCATGTGATGGGCTCTGTATCTTACAGGACTCTATCTGTAGTCAGCCAGGACCTTTCCCAAGGCAAAAACCACAGGTAGGGACCTTGCTGCCCCTTTCAACCAAATGTACAGGAGTTAACTGGGCTTTATCAGGATCTTGCTGCTACAATATCAACTGATCTTCTCTCTCTGTGTACCCTATACACAGGCTTTTTGTTTTATGGGGCCCATGGCCTGATACTCTGAAACCCTGTGTATTAATAAATGAATCCCTTCCTTGTCAATCCTTGCCCATGCCCAGGTAGCACGGCTCTTTAACAGAGCATGTAAGGCTCAAGGAATCACACCAAGCTCTACAGATCTCAGAGCAATTACAAATTATTTGGACCTTACTGGGGGAGTCAGAGTGTCCTGGTTCTGGCTAGGCCAGGGTTAACCTCCCCAATCAGCCAACACCGGTGAGCTGAGTCAGCTCAGGTGCACTGAGTTAGCCGGGGCTGTTTTCCACACCACCTGACACCACTTCCCCATAAAAGCAGCAGGTTGGGGAAGGGTAGGGCCTGGTTTTTTTTGCCTCTAGAACAGTTGGAGTGCAGCCTGGATGTCTGGTCAGTCAGTCCTTACTGTCGGGCAGCCCTCTGAAGTCGTCGGATCAATAAGGTACTCTGTGTTAGCACTGGGTGTAACTACCCATTATTGTTCTGTATTCACTTTGATATTTGGCAGTAAATTGTGCTTATCCCAACCCATGGAGGCTCTGCCTGTTTCTCCTCTGGAGTGAGCGAGTGGCTTGGTGGGCATTTGGCCTCTAGTCAGGGCCAAAACCACCACACAGTGTCACCTCGACTTAAAATGTCTTCCCTGGCTCCTGTTGGACTAGCTCTGACTCCCTAGCTAAAGCCTGGTGTGACAACGCAGGACTATGTTTGAACCCTTGGGGTAATAGGATAAAAGCAAGCTATATTCTGCTCTGGGTAGAGGGAATCTCTACTCAGGTTGTAATGGGACTGTAGAAAACACATCCTTTACATCCAAGTCAGCCATCCAAGGCTGGGCTGCTTGCTCTATAGGAAAAATAAGACAGCAGCATGTAAGGGTGCCATGTTTTCATTTATGACAGACTATCATCAAGCATCAGGTGCTGCTAGACTTTTGGACAGGCAGTATGGGTGAGCTATAGGGTGAATGACCTTTCTGAGTAACAGCCCAATGCCCTAAATCCTGGGTGGGAGCAGTTACACCTTGCAAGGTTTCAGGGCTAATACAGTACTGTCATATGTGGGACTTCTGAGTAACTTCAATGTGGTCCTCAGGAAAAAAGCAATAGCCTCCAGAGCAGGTATTTCATTGATAGAAATTACAAAGTTCTGTGCCTGAGGGTTTGAGAGTCTAATGGAGTATCAATGATCTGGGATTTTAAAAATCTGGGATTCTCAAAATACTTAAAAGCCCTACTGCTGCTATGGGTCTCAGCACCCTTTCACTGAGCAGAGCCAATTCTATCCTGGCCATGGGGAGCTCTCATCTTTTCCTTGCAAACACTACTATAGAAATCCTTTCTTGAGGTTTCTGAATGAACCCATGGGCATCCTCAGTTTTAATTGTTGATATTGAGGCTCCCACACCCATAATAGAGTATTTGCCATTCACTATTAATGGTATACAAGGGTGCTAATATTAATTCCAAATATTTTGGCCACCTGGGAGGAGTGATTTGGGTCTCCCTGGGCCAGTGTTGGGAGCTCCTCTATTCATTTTTGGGTAGCAGGGTAAGGGGAGCAGGCAGACCTAGATTGTCTGGGATGGGGGAAGCAGAGGGACTAACCTTGCTCAGCCCCTTCCCTGCCCCTGGACTGCTGGTGCTGCCCCCATCACGGTTATCCCAGAGTCTCTGCAAGACAAACATGGGCATCCCTTCTAACTGGCCTGCTGTGAATCCTGTTCCTTGCAGGAGATCCCATAAACATCTCCATTCCAGATCACGCTCCTGTTTGTCAGGGGGGCAGTTCACATCAGAATAATTCATTTCAGCATTTTGAGCATCTTGTCCCTTATTCTTACTTCTCTGGCCTCCCTTTAACATCTGGATGACCTTGACCTGACCTTCCCTTTTAGAGACTACCATTTCAGGGGTGCTTCCCCATCCCCATCTCCTCCCCATAAGGCTGTCCAGTTCAGCAGCCCTCGGGCTGTTAGGGTATTCCAGTCCCAGCTTTCATGGTGTAACATTAAAGCCAGGTTCTTTGGCTAGTCAGTTGCTGCATTTTGCAAGAGTTTTAGTTTCCCTGCTGCTGTTGTTGGCATAGCCATCACGTCCTGGGGTATATCCCCTTGTCCCTTAAAGACATCTCGAGCAGCCAGTCTCATTGTCCGTCCAGAAAAGCCCTTGGAAGTACTCCAGGGAGGGGGAGGGAGATATTCCCTTGGCCCCAGCAGTTTTCTGACAGCATGTATTATGGAAGATAACAGGGAGAAGGTATTCAGGCTGGCCCCTGGTTCAGGGTTTAAAAGAAATACTTTTCCTCCCAGGTATATTTATCTGGCCTCGGTCTGATTAAGGATCACGGTTCCAGCCCCGAGCTGACAGCACCGTGCCACCCACCCCAACCAGTCTTCAGGGGGCTTTTTGCTGCAAGGACAGCTGCCTTAGCTGTTCAGCGTTAAAATTTGTAGCGGTCATCGTGACCCCAGGCAGTGGGGGAGAGTTCCTCTCCTGCAGGAGCTGGGAGCTGAACCAGGGAAGTTTTAATGCCGGGGTAACGGGAGGCTTTTTATCTGGACAGTGCTTGGGTAGCAAAGCAGGGGTGAAGAACCCACTGCCAGAATCCAAGCCTTCCTCCTTTTTATCCATTGTCAGTGTGTTTATCTTTTCAAGGATCTCGCTCTCTGAGACCAGGCATGCAGGCCTTTGCTCTAACTGTCCTCCAGCCAGAGATCCATGGTTCATTTCTAATTGCTGAAGTAATCTGTTTGTAACAAAACTACGGGATTCAAAGGCAACAGCTTGTGCTTCTGTACCCTTAGCTCTCAGCAAAGCTTCCCCTTCCTGCCTAGCAGTGTTAAACAGCGTGCCTGCAGCTGCCAGCACCTCTGTGAGGAGCCCGATGAAGGCCACCTGGCCGTCCTCTGCTTTGCGTTTGTGACTGTCTCCCACTTCTGAAACTCTGCTCGCAGCATTTCCCAGTCCAACCAGTTCTCAATCACCCAGTCCCTGTCCCACTGAGGGGTTTTCCACCCCTTACCCTCTTGCCAATTTCGCTGCTCTCCTACTGCCTTCTCCCAAGCATCCATGACCCGTGTATCACAGACTCCCACAACAACTAATGCCACGACCCAGAGGGGATGCAACTGCGAGTTCACAGGGCTCCATCATGCACAAGGACAGGGAGGATTTATTACCTACATTTCCTCACTTGATTACAGCTTACTACAAGTCACCACTATCAAGGCAAGCATAGTTACAACTGGCAAAACAAGTATGCCTGTACTACAGGGCACTACAAATCACTACCAGAGAGCAAACCTGTATTTCCACAGAAGCAGCAGTCAGTATTAGCAGCAAGTCTGTATCTCAGCATTGCAAGTACTGCAGGATTACCACTACTAAACCAGAAAGTGTACTTAACAGTAACTACTTACATCTGTGCCTTTATATATATATATTTAAAAATATTACCGGTAGCAAGCGTTGACCAAGCTGACTGCAGCCGTGGGGGCAGTCAGGCCCATGCCAGAAGTGGGGCCAGTCTCGGTGGGACGAATGGACGGAGTCTCAGTTGGATGATGATCCATGTCCCAGAGCTGGCCAGATGTCCCCAGCGAGGGTCTGTTCTGCCAGAAAATCTTGCAGAAAGTTTTGCGTGCAGGAGAGGCTTCATTTTGGGTAAAAAATAAGTCCTTTTAATATCACAGAGACATAAAGGGGTGTAGGACACCACCGCCCAGCGCAACCAATTGATGCTGCTCATTTCTGTTTTTCACCTGGCATATCCAATAACTGGTGATGTTTTCTTTTATTTCACACCAACTTTAGTTTAATCAGACTGTTTTTCTTTCTGTGCATTCTAACAGCCAATAGAACTTACCAATGCTAAATTTCCCAGGATGTTTTCTTCCTTTTCCAGACTTCTTTTTCACCTTTCCAGATGATAACTTGCTGTTACAGTTCCTTGTTTTTGCACTTATCAATGGTATCTAGGGCTGTTCCTGATTTCTTGTATCCAGCTGCACTTCAAAGATGCCAGCTGTACTCCTCAAGGATACTTGTGGTTCCCAGGCCCGATTCCCAGGCCAGCAGGCATTTTCTCTGTCAGTATTTGAGCAGAGGTCATCTTCAGTGAACTATTTTCCACTTTATAGCCAGGTCACCTTTATGGCTGCTCCAATCATCAGCCTAAAATGATACCTCTCAGCAAAGCAGAAGTGATGAGCTGCAGGGATCACTGCAGAATTTCCCTGTGTGAAAATATCTTTTGTGTAGCTACTACTAGTTGTTCAGGAATAGATCAAAAGTGACTGCACTAGCTTTAGCTTCTCCTTCCACACATATTTGGGCTAAACACAACTGATGCATACCATCACACTTCTGCTCTGGAGATGATGCTCTAAGCAAAAACTGTGCAGTCGGAGCCTTGCTTGGGCTTCCCTCTCTTCTCTGTACTGGCTGGCCTCCACCTGCAGCCCTGCATCGTCACAGCCTTTCTGCAGATAACATTGACTTAGGAGATGAGGACAGGAGTCACGCAGAAGCAGAGAACCAAGACTGAGGACAACGACAACCCAGACAAGCAGGCAGGGGTCACCATTCCCAGCCTGCAAACACCTTCCAAAAGAGTTAGAGGGAAACCTGAGGCTGGAGCAGGGACTGACTGAGTTTTAATTTCCTGCAGTGTTCCAACACGAAGCTGTCCTTGTCACTGCAGTACAGACTGACCAAGAACCAAGAGAGCAATCACAAACAAACCAAACACCCAGCCTGTCTAGCCTGCAGTCCAGTTACCAGCCTTCCAAAACAGACCATTTCCCCAGAGTCGGTGACCTCCAAAACTCAAGATGTGGAAACAAACTTCCTCTGGATGTTTCACATTCCTTTGGTCTTGTTCCCTAAATGCAATGTTTGTGTCGCTTGCTAAAAAAATTCCACAGCAACAGGCTTTGTAAGTAAATTTAAAGGGAAATGATTCAGTTATTTTTCTGGGATGAAGCCTTAAATACATTTTCATAGGACAAGCTATAGCAACTATAATATGACCTGGTTAATAAAGCAACACTGATACTGTGCTGCAAAAATAAAAAAATTTGAGTTCAGCTGGCTTTAGCTTGGTGCTGGGTTTATCAAGATTTTGCAGGAATTTTAAGTCTGAGTAAAGCACTGTACTCATGCAGACAGGCTGATAAAAATGCTCAGCCCAGGTTCTCTTGACAGAGCACTCCCTGTGCTAGACTGAGATAACCCCATCCCCAGACAGAGTGAACTTTACATACAAGTATCAAAAGCTACGTAACAATTCCTTAATGGTTCCAGCTTGTGCTTGTCTCTCCTGCAGCCCTGGCTATGCTGCTCAGAAATAGCAGCAAGTGCGCCTTCTTTCTGCTGCCAGCACTAACAACACTTGAGTACAGTCTTACTTCACTGTGAAAAGTGTGAAACCCTTGCACTCTCTTATAAACCATGCTCCAGCATCACAATTTCATATAAATGCCTACTTGCCAGATAACACATACCTCATGATAACCCAGTAATTGAAAGGTAGCCTTAGCCTTTACCCCAGACTCAATCAGATAATGAACTGCAAGACTTTCAGCTTCACATATTATGATGCAAATGAGTTTTGTGAATTGTGACCTAGTTCCCATGTTAGGAACAGCCGGGACCAACAGCAGGAACTATGCGATGAATGTGCACAGCGGGGGCAAGCAAGGAAATTAACATTTGTTCTTAATTTGAAATGGATTTTTAATCACTTCCAGGTGCCTCAAGGAAAGTGCACACACTTGTTTACTATAATCACTCTGACAGAAGAATGCATATAGGAGGTAACACAGGCTTGTTTTACTAATTGAAATGTCTGCGACCTCAGCGCCAGAATACAGCCCTTTCTGGATGATTTCCCAAGTGCACAACCAAGGGCTGTGAAATTATGTTTCTCCCTGTGGATCTGCTTCAAAGAACTTGTTGTGTAAAGAAAATTAATCCTAGATATCCTCTATCCTCTAAAAGTGACTGGAGATTAGATCACACCAGTCTCTCCAGATCCGGTTGGTGTTTTTTCCAGCAGAAGGCCTGATAAAGCAGCTCTCAGCAGACCTCTCTCGGGAATTTAGCTGCATAGATGTCAGCCACCCACTTCACAGGATTCAGCAGTTAGTGGGAAATACTGAACTCACAAAATCCTGCTCCTGTTGTGAGCTTACAACACAGAGTGCTGAACTCCAGTCAAAGGCTGCGTTCTGGTTAACCCTACTGGTTTAAATGATGGCATCAGAAAGGGTGTAATTTGTTGAAAACCGGACAGATGATGATTTTAAGGATGTCTAGAGTTTGTGTCATTGGAAACTATCGGGCATAAAAGAGTGAGGGCGTCAACTACTCTGAAAAATAGAGTCTCAGCTCCCTCTGGTGGAAAAAGTTGTTTTCTACAAAACAGTTTACGTGAGAAAGTTGTTCCTGCTCCCCGCCTCAAGGCCATGAGAGAGTTAAGGTGAGACAGTAAACAAATCCCAAGCCCTCCACTCACTTCGAAGTTGATGTGAAGTCTCCTGGCTCTCAGACTGTTGCAAGGCAGCTGCACAACACGCTCCAGCTGCAGAAATCAGCCGGGAGAGCCTTCACCTTTCCTTGATGGGAGTTCTCATGTAAATTATGGTACATAAAGTCTCACAAACAAATCATAGAATCACAGAATTGTAGGGGTTGGAAGGGACATCGAGAGATCATCGGGTCCAACCCCCTGCCAAAGCAGCTCCCTAGGACATTTCACTGAGATAGGCGTCCAGGCAGGTCTTGAATCTCTCCAGAGAAGGAGACTCCACCACCTCCCTGGGCAGCCTGTCCCAGGGCTCCCTCACCCTCACTGGGAAAAAGTTCTTCCCCATGTTGACACAGAACTTCCTGTGCTCCAACTTGCAGCCATTGCCCCTTGTCCTGTCCCCACAGACACTGAAAAGGGGCTGGCTGATTCTCCCTGCATCCCCTGCTTAAGATAATTATAAACACTAATTAGGTCCCCCCTTAGTCTTCTCAAGGCTGAACAGTCCCAACTTTCTCAGCCTTTCCTCATAGGGGAGATGCTCCAGGCCCTTAATCATCTTCATAGCCCTTCTCTGGACTCTTTCCAGGAGATCCCTGTCCTTTTTATACCAGGGAGCCCAGAACTGGACACAATACTCCAGGTGGGGCCTGACCAGGGCAGAGTAGAGGGGGAGGATCACCTCCTTTGACCTGCTGGCTACACTCCTCCTGATGCACCCCAGGATCCCATTGGCTCTCTTAGCCACCGAGGCACACTGCCGGCTCATGGCCAACCTGTCATCCACCAGGACCCCCAGGTCCTTCTCCACTGAGCTCTTCTCCAGCAGGTCATCCCCCAGCCTGTACTGATAGAAACAGTTGTTCCTTCCCAGGTGCAAGACTTGATAACCCCAAGAAAAAACAAGACATAGCCCTTGAGTAAATCCTAATCCTAAATCCCCACAGTAACCAAACTTCTAAGCCCCTCCACAAAGGGGAATGGAAGCAGGCTCCCAGGGCATGTGTGCAGTGCTAAAGGGTGAGCCATCACCCCCAGACTCTCAGAGATCAAGGAATCCTTGCAGCTGTACATTTCTGAAGTCTTGCTGCTGGCAGAGCACAATGTCACTGATTCAAGCAGCAAAACACAAACCCTTCAAACCCAAGCCTGTATACCTTGGTCTTAGACAAGCTGCATAGATTAATCCAATGAAAATTCAAGGGAATTTCCACCATACATGCACTAGATTTAAGGATATCCCATCCTTTCTAATCAAAGCCAATCATACAGTGATTAAGTAGAAATACCGTGTGAAGACTGATAAGCAACTCCTGGAAGTATTCCATCTACTGTCACAAAACCTCAATAAACCAAATGTCTGTTTTTGTTTCTCATTAGAGGAATCAATAGCTCCACTGTAATTAAGTACACACCAGCTAGTTGCTCTGGCAAATTCCATGTAGCTCCGTTAAAGAGAAAGAGTAATTCCTGCAGTCACCAACACACTAGAAACTTCTTATCATGGGGTTCTAAAAACACTATTTCACACTGCCACAGAAGACAAACAGAGCCAATGAAAGTAAAATGGTAGCAAAAGTGTTTATTACCACACTATTCAGTTTCACAGTGTGAGATTAAGACACATATTTGCTCCTTGGAAACAGCAGAGCTGAGTATGCTTGTGAGAGCAGGGCAGCAGGTCAGGTCTGCAGGTGAAGTTTCTTGAGAACAGTAAAATGCTGTTGCCACAGCCAGAAGGAATTTGAGTGTGAAGAGGAAAAACAAAGCAACAGCAAAGCAAGTACCCTTGTAGTATGTCAAGCAAGGTTTTGTTTTTTCACCAGAGGAAAGATATTAAGGCTAAAAACTGGGGATAAAGTTTTGTTTTGTACATTGAAATATTAATAAAAAAACATGGCATGTACAACTTCATCTGTGTGAGAGACTGAAATTAATTTACTTAGTAACACTGTTCTCCAAAAGGGCAGTTTTCTACTTGCTGGAGTGTCTATGAATTTAATTGGAAGCCTCCTGACAACTGCTGCTCCACCAGCTTTGCTTTTGGACTGGGAGTGCTTTACTTTTAATCTTCTGCACAAATACCAAGCCTGCTTACATAGCTCTCCCAAGCTGCCTTCCTGTACTTCTCTGCTTCCTGAAGACGGTCTGAAGCTGACAAGATGCCACGTCCCACGATAATGATATCTGAACCTTTCTCACTAATGACTTCCTTGGGGCTTCGGTACTTCTGCCCAAGGTTATCACCTGAAACAGAAACAGCAGCCTTTTAGTTTGTACAAAAGTGTATCTACTAAAAAAGCTTCAAGGAGGTGCTGGAGCAGAGAACAGGTACGCTGTTCCAGGTTTTGCCCTAACAGTCCACAAGAGTAACCCAGAACTGCGTCTCCAACTAACGAACCCCCTATTATATTGATCAAGTTTGACAGATAGTACCCTCCTTCCTTGTGATTTACCAATCACAACAGATGGAACAGTTACACAAAGAGGCACCAATCAGGATTACTGAGATAAGCCTTACCCTTCTCAGAATAGGCAAGACCCCCAAATGCTGACTTGTAACTTCACTTCAGGTCTCCTAAGAAACCTGTACTGCAGAGAAGGACACCTCCCGTTCCTGGCTCAGTGAGAACTTGTTTAGTCAGTACAAGACTTCCAATCTGTTGATACTATGTCTGTATCAGTATCCATGTCACAGCCAGAGTTCTGTAGTTGTTAAAAATGTCTTTTCCTACTCCTGAGCAGTTGTGTATCTACCCTGACACTTATCTGAAGACCTTTCCCATGTTTTGAGGGCTGTGCTCTATGGTATGTGCAGATGTCAGCACATGAAGAAAGCTGCGTAGCTTGCTGGTTGCCTCTCAGTGCTAATAGGAAAAGGATCAGCATACCCGGAAATACAGAGGCAGCCCATAATGGCAAACACAGATACCTCCCACCAGAGAATCAGCAACCAAACCATCTTCAGAAGTAATTTTTTCACCCAAGGCTGGATCACTTATTATAAGTATTTCAGACAAAAAGTTACCTTCTGTTTGCAGCTGCACCCCTGGGGTTAAGTGAAGAAATTCTGGTTTATTACTAACTCTAGATCCAGATATGAATCCAAAAACAAAATCCGAGTTGTCTTCAGCCATCTGTACCTGACAAAGGTCAGTAAACAGTTACAAGCAATACATCTAAGGTTAAGTTCTACTAGCAATCTGTTTCTCATTCACCCTTTGACACATTAAACTGAGCAAGGCAGGGATATGAAACCCTCTTCTTGCTTTACCAACATAGTTACCCAGAGCTGACACCCCTCCCTGATCCAGGGATGAACATGAACATTAGGTTTCTACGCAATGAATGAACTTAAACTATGGAGAAATTTATCACTTAAGAGGTAAAAAAAAAAAAAAGGGGGGGGGCACATTAGTAAACTTGGCATGTTTGCTCGAATTCAGTGTGAACTCTGACCACCTTACATCACTGCCTACAGCTGTAACCTTTAAACTCCACACTGTCAGATTCCTGAGTCTCCACATGAGGGGAAAAAAAAACCCCAAACCTTGTAATAGTTAGAGCTGTGGAGACTCCTGGCAGTGCAAATATTAGAAAAGCACAGAGCCTCCTTGCCACAACGTTCTACAAACTTTTAACCAGAAACAAGACTGCCTACTTACTGCAGCTTTGGTGTATTCACCCGTTGCAAGGGATCCTTGGGAACTCATCTCAGCAACCAGAAGACAGCCACGCTGGAGAGGAAGGCCTACTTCCTTCAGACCTCTCACAACTCCAAAGCCTGGCACTACATGGGCATTAACGATGTCTGACCAGGATGCGATTTTGAACACGCCACCTGAGAACACGGACAGGGACACACAGGCAATGTGTTATTAGAAATGCAGTAAACGGGAAACACGAGCTGAACAAAGCTGGCTGCATGCTAAATCAGCCTGATTTTAAAAGACAGTTTTACTACTGAAGCTTGACAGTTACAAGTTCAGTCTCATCAGACAGTCCTGACAGCTAACCACAAAGCATAATCTCTCAGTCCTACTTTTCAGAAACACTTCTCAGTGTGTTGCCTTTAATATTCACTGAGGCATTTATGGAAGCCTACTAATTCCCTGGCACAGGTGCTACCTTTCAATACAGCATGCAGATCATAAGGGACAAACAGATCAGAAAAAAACCCAGTTTTACAGTTGCAGATGCAATACCAAGTGAAAACTGTAACAAGCACACAAGCATACGATAGCAGGCTCCCCTGAAGAGCCACACTGCATTTTCTCACAGCAAAAACTACTCAAAGTACTTACTGAGCACAACCATAGATTCATAAAAAGATCAGGGGAGGTCCTGCCCTCTTAGCAGGGTTAACTTCAAAGCTAGATCAGGTTGCTCAGGGCCTTGTCCCCTTGAGTCTTCTCCAAGGCTGGAGATTCCACTATCTCTCCTGGCAACCTGCGCCGGTGCTGCAGCTACACATGCCAGCAGCAAAGTTACAGCAAATCGAGGCTGATGATAATCACCTTCATATTGATGTTTCACAGTGTTCCCAATGTCTGCAAATTTCCTGTCTTCAAAAATCAAGAACTCGTGTCGATCCGCAAGCACTCTCAACTCCTTCACTACCTCTTGGGTAAAGTCATCCAGGATGTCTATGTGAGTCTTCAAGACACAAATGCTGGGGCCCAGACTAGCAGCTAACTGCAGCAGCTCTTTAGAGCTGGTGACATCAGCAGAAAGGCACAAGTTTGTCTGCTTCCTTTCCATAAGTGTGAGGAGCCTGGCTGCAATTGGGTGCACCCCTGGCAGCTCGGCACGAGCGCTGAAGCTCAGCTCTTTACACAGTCTCTTCAGGGGACTGGGGCCGTTCTGAGCCACTGGTTCAAACACATTTTCTCGAATGAATTTCTTCACCCTTTCAACCATCTCAGCAGTCACTTCTCCCTGTTGCTGAAGAATCTCCATCACCCCAGACAATGTGCAGACAGAGTGCAGGCGAATTCCACGCTCCTCTAACCTGGCCTTCCCACCCTGCTCCCTGTCCAACAGCACCACGGCGTCGGTGACTTTCAACCCTTCTTTCTGAAGCACTTCTGCAGTTTCCAGTACGCTAGATCCACTTGTCACCACATCTTCAATGATCAAGCATGTTTCTCCTGGATTAATGGCACCTTCCACCAGCCGCTTGGTACCTTAAAGATAAAAGGCAAACCACTAAATGAAGAAAGTTTAAAAGACCCAAAAACCCCTCAAGTATCACAACTGTAGCTCTCTATGCTGAAGTAAAGATCATGTCTGTCCCACATACAAGCATACATCGCAGCATATCCTGAAGCCAAATGGAACTGGACTTGAAAAGAATGGGAATTTTACATTCACTGTCAGTATGGAGAGGTAATTTGTTTGGTTATTACCTGACACTAGTTATAGTTCTTACCACAGTGAATAAAATACCTCCTTATGCTTCCAGAAGTTATGTTCCATTAACAAAAGGAACATATTGCTAACTGCACTAATTTAATTCTTTGTATGACTTCACAAGTTTGTTACTGCCATGAATCAAATGCTCAAAATTACAAAATTATTTTCTCCACTTACTTAAAACATCTTTAAAGCAGCCAAGTTATGGCACTCCTCAGCGTATTTCCTATTACCCACTGACATTACTCAGTGCTTGATATGCCTGTTCGAACACTGAGAAAAAGTAAAGCCCCCAGATGCCTTTGCCCTAACCAACAACAGGTGTATGTCCATGAAAAGCAAAGGTTGCCTAGCCTGCCCAGGAAGCAGTGAGCAGCAGGCAAACATTATGCCGCTGGTGTGGTGCTTACACCACGACAGCCTACAGAAGGAGCCCACATTCAGCTTTGCAACCTATGTGACACCAAAGCACATCTACATGCCTTTTAAATAACTCCAGGGATGGTGACTCCACCACTTCCCTGGACAACCTGTTCCAATACTTGACTGCCCTTTCAGTAAAGGAATTCTCCTTGCAGGTAGCTGTAGAGAGGTTTCCCTTCAGCCTCCTTTTCTCAACACTGAATAAAGAGCCCCAGCTCCCTCAGCTGTTCCTCACAGGACTTGTGCTCCAAACCCTTCACCAGCTTCACTACCCTTCTCTGGATGTGCTCTAACATCTCAACCTCTTTCCTGTAGTGAGAGGCCCAAAACTGAACACAGTACTCAAAGTGCAGCCTCACCAGAGCTGAGTACAATGGAACAATCATTTCCCTACTCCTGCTGGTCACACCATTCCTGATACATGCCAGGATGCTGTTGGCCTTCTTGGCCCTCTGGGCACACTACAGGCTCACGTTCAGCTGGCTGTTCACTAACACCCCCAGGTCCTTTTCCTCCAGGCAGCTTTCCAGCTACTCTGCCCCAAGCCTGTAACACTGCCAGGGGTTCCTGTGACCAAAGTGCAGCACATTACAAGCAAACCACAAACAGACCAAGTCATTTCACAAACCAGACCGGGGTAGGCACAAGCTCTCGATTTGAAGGTTTTACCGTAGTCTTTCGCTTCCTTCCTCCGTATTAGCATGGGAACCTGGTTTTCAGAGCAGATAATGGTAGCCAGGGGCAGTGCCGTGTAAGGGACGCCGCACACGCAGTCATACTCGAGTCCGGCCCCTGCGGCCGTCTGGAACAGGAGACCAGCAACCTGCGAAGGGAACACCGCGGGTTTCCGAGGGCCGGAGGGACCGTGGCTGAGCACGCCAGGCTCCAAGGGGAGCTCTCCGCGCCGCACGGCAGCCGCGGCTCCCGCAGCGAGCCGGCAGCCCCACGGCCGTTCCCGGTGGGCTCCTGGAGCGGCCACAGCGGCACCCCCGCGGCTCCCCCCGCCCTTCACGCACAAGGGAGGCCGCGCCCCGCCAGGCGGGGAGATACCCGCGACCTGCGGGGCGCCGACACAGACAAGCGCCCCTGGGGCGCAGACACACACCACCCGGCCCGGCCTCCCGCCCCCGGGGACGCTCCCGCGCCGGCCCCGCACCTGTCGGAGGAGCGGCGGGCGGGAGGCGAGGCCACGCAGGTCGATGTACACGGGGGAGGCCCGGCCGCTCTTCAGCACGAAGTCGCCGAAGCGCAGAGCGCCCGCCTCGCGCAGCGCTAGCGCTGCCGCCACGCGCCTCTCTGCCGCCATCCCTTCCGTGCGCCTCGCGGCGCCCACAGATGACGGAGCGGCGCCGGGACGGGCGCTGTGCGCATGCGCGGGGAGAGAGGCTAGCGCGGGGCCGACAGCCGGCCGGGCCTGAGGCGGGGCCGGTCCCTCCAACTCCCGGCCTTCCCCTGGGCCCGACCCCGCAGGGCGGAGCTCAGTTCCCCACGGAGTGAGGCACAGTCCGCGCCTCTGCGGGCGCGGTCACTGACGACCTGTGTCCGCAGGATGGTGACGCGGCGCGGGGGCGTTCAGGCCTGTCCCCGGTCCCCGCAGGAAATGGGGGGGAATGCGGCTTTTGCAAACCGTAGAACAAGGCTAATAGTCTTCTGTACTGACCTGAGGAATAAAAGACTCGAGCCGCCTCAGCAAGGCGCATTTACCAAAGATTTAAGTGGTCTTAGGGGGAAACGGAGGCCCAAAGCTGAGTCTTGCAGGTAGAAGGAAGATAAAGGACAATTGTGATATGGGATGGATAGTGCACAAGATAAGGGGGAACACAGCTCAGCTGCCTGGCAGTAAGATAAAGGCAAGCTGGAGAGTCCCCATTTGGCTTCAATGGGCCCAGACAATACAAAGATACACAACAGTTAAGGGCTATGTAAGATGAACAATAGTAACTGAGAAAGAGACTGCATTTTGTTCACTAAGCTCATGAGTATTATTTTCTTCACCAAGGGGAAGCAGGAACCTGTCACACATGCCATGTGTGTGTATTATATTATGTACTGTTGTGAAGAAGGCACCTAGGTTGAGGTGCCTTCCTCTAATCCTTGGAAGTACCTCATTCATAGGGAAGCAAGAGGTATTTTGGGCAGGAATAGGGTATAAAATGCTGCAAACTCTGCAGGTGTGCCCACCTTGCTGGACACCCACTCTTGCAAGAATGTATAATAAATTGCTGTTTCACTAGTACATCTACTGCAAGTCCTTTCTTAAGACCATTGGCATTTCTAACACCCTCCTGGCAGCATCTTCACACAGGGAAGCAGGAACTCCTGCAGCAGGGCAGGTTAGGTTTGGTTCTCAGGGTGACTCCCCGTGGCTGTTTGGGCTCCATGTTGGCACTTGCAAGGCTGCAAGTCGGCTGGAGTGACAGCACCTTGCTCTGGTTCCCTGCAAATATCCCTTCTGAAAACATGAGCCAGATGGTCAGCGGTCAGTGATCAGCAAGCTCTGAGTCGCTGTACATGTGAAATAAGACTCATCTGGTCTTCTCTGAACAACTGCATTTAATCAAAAAAGCCCAGAAACCATGTCATTAGTATACTCTATTTATAGGAATGCAAGAACAGAAGATGTACAGTTTGAAGCTACATCTGTAGATGATCATTTATACTGCAGTATAATAATAACAACATGGGACAGCAAGTAATCACCTCACAACAGTACACATGAGTGGTTAGACTTACAAAGGAAATATTTACAAACCTTTACAAAACAACATTGTGTGCATACAAAATGAAATCTGCAAGAAAACTGAAGATACATTTAAGGCAGACCAGCAATACACTGAAATAATTAAGGCTGTGGAATTACTTTGCACCTTGAAAATGCTGAGCTGTTAGCAATACTGTTTCTTTTTTCCTCCTTCACTTGATTGTTGCGAAGATTGAAAAACATCAACACATTCCAACTGTTTGCTCTCATCCCAGTGAGTAAAACTGAGAGTTAAGGGGTTGGTTTTTTTGCACTTTCCATTGCATTTGCCTTCCAAAAGTTATCAGCAAATTGGCTTCAGTGGCAGAGCAACGCTGAACAGTTTGGTAGAAAGAGAAGTAAAAGCACCAGCATCAGAAGTTGGACATGAAGGTGAAATATGGCTTGAGTAGAGATGTTGGTTTTTCACTAGCTCCATAATGAAGACTACAGTTACAGCGAATATTCAGCATCCTGACGCTATGGTAACACTCACCACTATACAGATCCCAGAACAAGAATTCATCACTTGATGGCAGTGTGCAGTCAGCCAAGTAAAATGGGATTTTAATTTGTTTCCTTGGGAAAGCACCATTTTCTGATGGGACATGAAGGAATGAGCTGGAAAATAAATCCAAGCCCCGTGTTAGAGGAGAATCTACCTCTGCAGTGCAAGGACCAGACACAAACCCAGGTGGTTAGCCCCGCTGCACGTCAGTTACCTGTAAGACCTTTGTGGTACAGACTAACTTTTATATCTGTCTCTGATGTTTGTATTATCCCAGGTCACTCGATGCAGCCCTCTCATTGCAAGGGTGTTAGAATTCAGTTATATGCACTCAGGTCATAACGTATGGCTCTGCATTTAGCCTCAATTCACAGTATTCATAACAAAGACCTAGCAGCATCCTTGGGAAAGCTAATGAACTCCAGAGAAGCAAAAGAACTTGTACAGGTCAGTTGAGGACACAGTCTTTGTCTCAGCATTAACTTATTTCAAAAGTAAAATGGTTTTAAAGATAAATGTTACTGAAAAACAATAGTAAATTAAAATAAAAGGGCAGTAAGACTGAACAAGGCTCATTGGTACAAGTATGAAGAGAGAAATTTTGTAACTTTTAAAGCCTGAATTGCTTTAAAATAATAAAAGTCTAAAACCCTGGATTGGCTGTGTGTCACCCCTTCAGTACATGTAGGGGGCTTGGCAGATTGGGGTGTGGGGGTCACCCACAGGGCAGCAAGTGCTGAAGCCACAAGATGGGAGCTGTCAGTGCTACAGGGGTGGTCAGTGTTCCTTTCCAAGGCTGAGTGAAACGGCCTGGCCCAACTGCTCCAAGCAGAGTGGAGAGAGGGAGGAGAGTTAGTTTCTCACTCCCACACACATTCATTAAATGTGACCGTCTTAAATAACAAGTGCTGTGTGTCCCTGTGCCCTCCCAGCTCTGCTTCCCCCTTGCTGCTACCTTTCTGCAGACCCATCACCCAGCACAGCACCCAGGTGATGCTATCAGCCAGGTGTATTTTGATGTCACCGCTTGGCAAGAGCACTGTGAGGACACTTGGAATCGGTGGCTGTGTAGGGCCACTCTGCACAGCGCTTGTGCTGCTCCGTTTCCTGTATTACTGTTGGTTGTTCCAGCTGGTCTGAAGCTCCGCAGAAGCCAGAGGGTGCAGCTGCCATCAAACTTTCAACTCGGCCATCTTGGGAATACCCTGAGTGGAGAAGCTGCGGGTGGGAATCTTCCCCTCGGAGTTAGCTGCTCCCTGGGGAGCTTTGTAAAGGCCTGATGGAGCTTTATGAGATACGACATTTCCCCATGTTTGTTCCAGTATTTCATGGACAAAAAAAATCCAGTAGAGGGAGAATGCTGCAAAGGGCATTGGCTGTGGTGCTCCTCATTTGGTGGGCTCACTCCAGGCCTATTTACTCAGCTTCTGTGATCTCTTCAAACCAGAGTTACAACAGGGCTGCAGGACCTGTTGGATCTGCAGAGTTTGGCTGAAAAAGTCCTTGAGAGAGGGAGGTCAGAATACTTCCTCTGTATCATACGGCAGCATTTCACGTCAGATTGGTATTATTCAGGCAAAAGAAATCTTTAAGATAAAAATGCAAGAATGGTTCATAATCATAACCCTATCTGGAAGTAGTAATGGGCTCCAGTTTTCCCAGATGGGTTGCAAGAAGAGCAGTGCCCAGGAAAAGGACTTTTCTAACACAAATGCAGAGAAAAGAGCTGTAACCAAAAGCAACCCCATGACATTCCAAAGTCTTCAGACCTCAGCACCTCCAGCTCTCCCTTGAAGATCTCTTTTGAATCTAAGCACCAATACCTAAACACGTATCCTCATTTGGCTTTTTTGTCTGCTATTTCATAGCATGTGGAGGCTTCAATATTCCCTTAAACCACCCAGCTGCTTTCCCTGTTCATCCATAGCCTCTGCTGACGCAGTGTGAGATGTGAATGCAGGAGGTGGGAAAATAAAATGCTAAATAACTCCAGATTTCATGTGATACATGAAGATTTGTTTGTGTTAATGCCAAGCAGAAAGACTGTAGCTTAAACTGTACCTAATAAAAGCAGTGGGTTTTATAAACGACACTTCCATAAACATCTTTTTAAGGGCAGCACAATCACAGCACAAAGAGCTAGCGTCGACAACAGGATGAAGAACAAACAGTCCTTCAGCAAGAAAGTACCTGAGGCTGGTGCTAATTAAAGTACCCCTTGGTCAATGCTCTCTGAAGAAGTTTCGGTTACTAAGAAATCACATGCTTTGTGCTCTTGCTCAGGACGAGAGTCTGGTCTTTGTCTAAGAGGTGCTGCTGAACTGCTTAGAAAATTGGCTGCTGTACTGCAGTGACACTGAGACAGGTTTACCTGATCCAGAAGGTTTATTCTCTTTCAAACCTTTCCACGACTTCCCCTGTTTTAGATCTCTCTCCATCAGTGACACTGCCTCGTATGCTGCTTCTGGCTCTGCTCAGGCACCTGGGCTCACCCTTCCGACCGGCTCCCCGACCTCAATGGCTGTTCTGTATCGTGTGCACGCCGTGCTGAATGATGGGGGTTTGGCTGTGCCTCCTTTCCACCCCACCAGCAAAATCCTGACTGCTCCCAGTGTACTGATAGAGCAAGCACAAAGAGAAGGGTCAAGTCGCCTACCTGCCATGAAACTGAGCTTGGCAGGGGGGCAAAAAAGGGCTCTCAGGGCCCTGAGAGTTTAACAGTACTTGTGGAGTATCTCCACCATCTGCTGGCAGAGACAGCTTTGGCTCCTGCAGATGTACAGCAGGCTCACAGTGCTGTGACTGGGATGGTGAACACAATGTGACTCTCGCTGTTACAAGAGAGTTTATACTGAGCACACATGGTCAGATCGAGCCCTTTTCCTTAGGAAAACCTTTGGTAACGACTGACGCTTCCCACTGCAGGCACAGCAATGGCGCTCAGCACCGAGACAAAGTCCTCGCATGCCGGGGAGGAAGGGCAGGGGGAATGAAAATCTCTTTGATCATCACCCTACAAAGCTGTAGAGTTTTATGGTGCAGCAGCAGGATGGAGAAGCCCCAGCCAGGGAGGTGTTTCCTCTCCCAGTCCCACTGCTAGAGAGGAAGATTTGGCCAGCCCACAAACTGCTGATCTGCTACTGCGGACTCCCTGCATTGGATATACTTAAGGCTGGCTCCATCACTGTAACATCAATATGATGATGTCGCAACTTGGCTTGCAAGAGAGAAATGTTTTAATTGTGAATATTTCTTATTTTATTACAAATTAGGCTTTGGACATAAAAATATCCTCACGAATGCTTTGGTGATGAGGTGCTAATGGCAGCTGAAGGATATTTACAGGTTTGGAAGTGAAACGAATGACTTACTTTCAACACTGAAAACAACTTTCAAGCTGTAAGCACAAGGATGAACTCACCACTCCTACTGCACTCTGAAAGGCTTAGATGGACTTTGGGCCAAGCAATTCTGAAGCTAGAAATGGAACGGGATCCTTTATATATATATATTTATATATATGATACAATATATGTATAACTGAAAACCTGTGATAGAAAAAATTGTCATTGTCATCGTCATCTAGTTTACAGATACTGCAAAAATTGGACACAGCCTTTTCTCAATGCACAGGTTTTGCAAAAGATTTCTGTACAGCGTTTATAAAATGCTTTTAAAAAAACCCATCGTAGTCCCATTGTGCTTAGTCAAAACCAGCTGTATGCTCCAACGAATTCATTGCCTTAATCATAGCTCCGGAAGGTACTGCATGTTGACTTGACACAGCAGAAAGCCCGAGGATTAACAGGGGGTTTTGGTCTGAGCACTACACGCAACGAGAGTGTATCTAAGCTACGCCACCACGGAAGACGACCCAGCAGTGACCAGGGCCTGATCCTGCGTGTCCTACACAGGCAAAGTCCCCACTGAAATCACAGCAGGCTCGGGCATACGGGGCGTGCACAATCTGTCTGTTACCTGGAGCTGGCTTGCGATGATTTCAGCAAAATCCGACTTTGGTCCAGTTCTGCAGTACACGCTAAGGTCAGCCTGGGCTCACTCCCTGCCTCTAGCCTACTCCTAATCTCTCATACGTTTTGGAATTAGTTCGGTAAGATCAAGAGGATTTCTTGTAAGGCTGCCTCACAGAGATTAAGGCAACTGCAATTTCGACTCTCGTTTGCGGTTCGTGTTTGCTTCCCACAGTCCTTTTTTTGGTGGTGGGTGTGATGATAGAACGTGTCCCAAGAGGAGCCCCACCAAGGGAGGGGGAGCAGGTACCTGCTCCTGTCACCCCCCTTTGCTTTCATCCCAAGGAACTGGGCAGGTAGTCCCACCTCCGGAATGATGTGTACCCCACAGTTAGGGAAGCCACGTGAAATGCAAACGCCGGGTACGGGACTATGTACAGAGAGATCTGCTCTGTGCCTGCTCGCTGCCTGCGCCTTGCCTCAGGACTGGCAGTGTAGGACCCCAGGGGGGCAGGCATTACGTGCCCGGGTTCAGCCTGCTCATCAGGAAACTCTTGACGCTGGGGACCGGGTGCACGTCGTACTGGTGCCTGCGGCGCTCAATGAAGGAAGCCAAGCGGGAGGTATCCAGTGGGATCTTGGAATAGCTGCCGTTGTGCGGTTGCAACCATGGATGCTGTAAACAAGTGGCTGCCGTTGGCCTTCTCCTGAAGTCTTCCTGGAGGATAACGTTGATGAAATCCCTGGCGGCGTGGCTCACGTCAGAGAAGTACTCGGGTGGGAAGCTGAAATCTACTCTGCACACATTGATACAAGTCTCCTCTTTGCTTTCATCCAGGAATGGAGACACACCACTTAACATGACATAGGTGAGGACACCAATACTCCAGATGTCTGCGCTCAGGGAGACAGGAAGGCCTTGGATAACTTCAGGAGCTGCAAACTCTGGGTTTCCAAGGAGGTGGTGGATGTGGTAATGACCTGTGATCTGAACTGCATCTTCCAAATCAATGATCTTGACACGAGGTACCGGAATCCTTAAATCAATGAGCAGATTTTCTGGCTGTTGAAAAGATAATAACAAAAACTTATTATCCTATTATATTTTTGTGTGGAATCCATTCTAGACAAGCCTCTATCCAAGTATTTAGTTTTGCTTTTTAGGTTTAATAGCCATTCAAAACTCACATTTAATCCCATGTGGGAGGTACAGATTAGGAGAGTGAATGACAGGGAAGCAGCTCAGCTGCTCCTTTCCACTGCTGTAAATTTGGATCACTGATGAAGTTGCAATAGCAACATCCTTGTTTTGCACTAGGGCAACACACTGGGATCTTGCACTTTGCCCCACACACTCACAGTATATTTTCCCAAACTCATCTCTCCAGATTAAGAACACTGACATTTTTTAATTTTGAGGCAAGAGTTGTGTACCTGATCAGTTTATTCCCATTCCATTTGTTTACATCACTCCATCAATGTGCATACCTTGTAGCAGAAACACACTTCATGAAGTAAATGTTCAGCTGTGTTCCCACTGCTGCATATGCTGGGGGGAACAGCAGTGCATGCTAGTACTGTTGCTGTCACTTGACACGGATGGAGCTGCCAGTGTTCCCTCATAAACACCTGGACACAATCAGGTCTTCTAAGCCAGAGTGCAATTGCATTTAATCCCAGCTGTTTTTCTCTCTTTCTTACCAACTCTCTCAGTATTTAAGACCTCTCTCTCTTTCTCAGTGGGAGATGCCAAGCATTGCCCATATCCTCTACTCTAGGGACTCAGAATGGATTTTGATTCCTTTGTTGGCTCTGAGATGATTTCTGAATTTACTTCTTGCACCCTCTCCAGACTCACTTCTCTGTCCTACAGCCCCTCATCCTCATGCATATTTTCCTGCTGCCTTATGGATATATATATAGATATATATATATATATATATATAAAGTTCACTACACGGCTGTTCGAATCTCTCTGCTTGCTCCTGTGCAGTGTCTGCCTGACAAAATCAACACCCTCCTAGCAGGATCTTGGGACAAAACAGACCATGGCTAGGTCTGCTGTCAGTACCAAGGCGTCCCCTGCTTCCTACTCAGTGACAGAAGGAGCTTTAATTAGCATCCTTCATTCAGGAGAACTGTAAATAGGTCACAGAAAATTCACTTCCCACCTTGTTTCTGGCAAGTATCTTATGATCAAATAGAGAATTCAGCGCAGTTTCTTACCTCCAAGTGATACCTACTTTTTGACAGGTCCTCTAAATACAGCAGGAAATACAAACAGCCTACTGCAAGAAACCTGGATGATTTAGCCTTTTGGGACTAATGCTCACAGAAGGTACTGTACAAAAGGACTTTTGGCTTTTTGTAGTGGTTGTAGGCAGCAGAAGAACGAAAGAATCACTTCCTCTGACATGCCTGGGGACAGAGAGACCTCCTTGGAGCTTGATTGTCCACTATACAAGAAAGCTAAATTCACCTCTCATCCTCTGTTTTTAATTGGCATTTAAGTCTGAAAAATATTATAGATTATCTGATATTCCTGGCAACCTGAATCAATGTTGCAGATCACAGAGCTCAAAACACTTGATCGTAACTTCAATCGCTAGTTCTCTGTCATCCAAGACAACTGGGATGTTGGTGAGGACAGCGGTTCAGTGCCGAATCCAGGGCAGTACAGTGCCTCCTGCCATGTGCACTGTAAGAGGAGGCATGAGCTGTGCAAATCCAACCGAGCATGATGTCAGAGACTGATTGAATTTCTTCTCCACAGTACAACTTGTTCTTCCTCTGAACCTCTCCCTGGGTGTTTTTCCCACCCAGTTTCCCTCTCAGGCTCTGCAGTACAATGCAGCATGCTGCTTTCCTTTGTCCCTGCCAGCCCTCCCCACCTCCTGCACTCGCTTTGGGCTCTCTAGGGCACTGCTGTGGATGCAGAGGGAGACATGTGCTCCTTCTGGTTGGCCCCAACCTACCTGAGCACAAGCCAGCTCTGCTCTGGAAGCTTAGTAACAAAGCTATGTTGGTATGGTGTGAGCCCAAACCATACCCCATGGGTTTATCTTCTACTTCCCCCTCAGTCAGGCACTAGTGAGACCTCACTCATGTCTCAGGCATCCTCCTTCTCCTCCACTAAATCCAGAAAGCTCCTGAGAACAAGCCAGTGGATCAAGGAAATAGATGCATCTCTTGTCTGAAGGAAGACAAAGTCGTTGTGCTGCAGGTCAGCAAGTCCTTTCTCTGGTCAATAGGTCTGTAAAGCAGTGCTTGTCCATTTAATGATCATCCCTTTGGGGTACAGACTAAACCTCCTCCCTGTCTAGGCAGCTGGGAACTCTGTACCAGCACACTGAATGATGCCATCAGTGTCTTTTTGTCTTACCTTTATGTCTAAGTGAGCCACTCTGCAGTTGTGAAGATACTGCAAGGCTTCCATTGTGTCTCTTATATAGAAAGCAACTTTTTCCTCCATAAGTTCATCATGGTTCATTAGATAATCTAAGAGGCGGCCGTCATCCATCCTACAAACAAATCAAACCTGCACGTGAAAGATCACATGGTATCTCTGGGAACAGTTAATATTTGAAAACAAAATTGCAGTGGAAACTTTGTGACCAAAAAAATAGAGGAAACTACAATCTGATGAATATTTAATGCTATCTCAAGGTACTGCAGGACATGGAAGTAGCAGAGTGATTAATTCTCAATTGTTATCTCTGTTCCTTGACAAAAAACACAGCAACAGCCTCAAAGTAAACTCATCTGCTTAAGGATGGATTCAATAGATGGAAGCAATTCCTTTGAGAACAGAAAAACAGATCTTCATAATTATTTGGGTTCATCTGCTTATTTATAGAGCTGATTGCATAATGCAAAAAAAAAGGAAAAGAAAAAATCCCTGACATTTTCAGCAGGTTATATCTTCTGTGGGAAAACTAACCCAAAAAAAGGTTTTCCACCTAGTTCTATTTATCTGTATAAACAAGCAAATAGCTCAGATATTCTTGGTTGGATATACTGTGACAAAGAAGTATTTTGGATCTTGATTGCTCTTTCTCCTTACTGGGGCAAACATAGCTATTACACAGGTTTGTCACCAAGAAGTATTAGAACAAGGTAGGCTTCAATCTAGCTGAAACACTTTTACTCTAATATAAAAAGTGGACAAAACTGCCTAAATCAATCTGATGCTGCTCAGTGGGACAAACTAACTACTCACACAGTTAATTACCCAAGCTTCACCAGAGCAAAAGGCACCTTTATTTGTCCCATTGAATCTTATTTACTGTAAAGAAAAGGCAGAGGAAGCTCTACAGAAAGTGGCTATTGCATTTGATGTCACAAGTGACAAAGAACAGATGATGAAACCTTTGTCCCACTGAAGTCAGACTGAATTTTGTCCTTGGCTTTAATAGGCAGTAACTCCTACCCAGGCACTTGAATTCAAGTACCAGATACTTACAGCTCCAAAACCAGGATGTAAGAAGTGGGAGACTCGTAGGTATCGTGGATAGTGATGTACTGAGGATGCTGTAAGTGCTGTAACAAAGCTGCTTCATGTGCTGCCTGCTCTTTCTTTTTCATTTTTTTACTAATGAATTTTACAGCAACATCTTTCCTGGTGGCTTTGTGAACACATTTCTTTACTATGGAGAACCGCCCCCTGAAAAAAAACCACAACATAATAACGAAGGGGCCTCATGAATAAATCACACTGAGTTTCCAGCACAGTAACACACTGATTTTCAAAGTGTCATTTGATTCAGCACATTAATATTTCACAAGGAATCAGGTTTAACTAGTTGTTCATAACCTTTTCCAACAAAGAGCCTCTGTCTCTTACCCTGGGTGTTGAGGTTCTTTGGGGATTAGCAAACACAGAGAGCAAACGGTGTCACTTTGCTTTGTGCAGCCATGCTGATGTCCTCTAACAATCTCCCCTGGGTTCAATTTGCTGCCACTTTTACAGGTTCTATCTCTTTTTTTTTTTTTCAAATCTCTGGGTCTCCCTTCTCCCATAGCTTTAATAAAGAGCCCTACCTATCTGAGACAGCTAAAAGGGAAGCCTTATTAAATCATCACTAACCTGTCGGTTTGGCTCACTGCTACAGGCACACAGTAAGTAAATTATGAAAAAAGCTGGTGTGAAAGCATTTAGGAAATTCATACAGACTACTGCCTAGTACCACTCCTGAAAGTAAAACTCAGTGAAACCACCTGCTGAACTCAGCCTTGTGTTAATACATCATTCTTCTTTCTGCAGAACCAGAGAGGCTCCTGTCCTTTCAGCCCTGGAATCACACCTCTGATCTCTGAGCTGAAGGACTCACTGCAGTAGCCCAGCCTGTGTGCATGCCCCTTATCTGTTGTCTGTGCAGGGGGATGATGGCTGGCAGTCTACACAGCCCCAACTTAGGCTCCTGTTCAGTTGACTGTCCCAGTTGGCAAAGCTCTTCGGTGTGTGATTTCAGTCAGTCACATGCCCAAGTGCTTCAGCAAACTCAGTCTTTGAGGTTAAGCTTATCTAGACTCACCAAATTGTCCTGGCGTCAGAAACTCACATCAAATCAGAGATGACAGAAGAAATACCAGCAGGAGCTAGCAGTGGCTGTCAGAGATTTGGCCACCTAATTGTTCAAATTACAACCCATCTTGAAAAAGAAAGATCAGTCTTTTAACCAGCTTGTGTTTTAATCAATACTTAATGTGCAGCCCTCTCTGACAGGAGCAGCAGCTTTCAAGTTAACTACGGAAAGCAACCTAAACTGTCTCCCAAGGAAAAAGCTTTGAGCCATTGTTTTGGTGTTTTATCCGAGTGATAAGCACGGTTAATATTACCTCCCAATCTCATGCAGCTCTGCATAAGCGAGGTCAAAGTTCTCCTTCCATGAAATAGTGGCACCATCAGCTGCAGAGTCTTTGGGAGAGCAAAGCACAGTTAAGAAAGCGGCAAGTTAGCGACAGTTTTGTGTAGACTGTAAAAACTGCATATTTTAAAATTTAGGGAGATTGGATGTGTTAAGCCAGCAAACAGTAGCACCAGGAGCCCAGTTTCATACTGCTCAGGTGCAGCTCCAGTGTGTTGCACTGCTAAAAGCCAGAGCTCCCCAGAGAAAGTTATGAATAAGGTGGATTCAGGTCTGTCCTTGGAGTTCTGGGCTGTACAGGGTCACACAGACAGTCTAAGGGCATGTCTGGGTGTCACTGGGAGGTAGAGCTGTGCCGTGGGAGCTCTTGTTTCACTCACCACAGGCTGCCCAAAACCTAGTTCTAAACTGGAGCTACTAAAACATGGGGAAATGTGGGCTCTGCTCACAGCACCATTGTGGGCCAGTTCTGCCCCGAATTCCTGCAGCACCGTGCTGGGTGTTGGCCCCCTCACAGCCTTCCTGTGTCAGCTGTGTTACTTCAGGGGGTTGTGTTTTGCAAGCTGACTTACAGACCCCAGCAGGGACACCAGGCAGGACACAGAGCCTGCCACCCAGAGATAAAGATAAGAAATGTTCTTGGGATGGAGAGCAGGGACCTGTTAGGAAACTGCAATAGCTGCTGTGAGTCCTGCCAGAGGAGCAGGCATGAAAAGTCCTGCTAGGGGCAGGAGCTGGGATCTGAGCATCTCCTGGGCTACTTCTCCTATTCCTGCCAGGTCCAGGGTCAAGGCTTTTATCGGGACCCATTGAAGCACACCATACAGGTACACATACACCTGTGTGCATCAACCCCTCCTCCCTGTGCCCACTCACCGTACTCTGGGAGCCTCACAAATTCGGATGGGTCGCTGGGCAAGCTGATCCCCCAGGGATTGCTGGCGCTCACTCGAAACTGATACTGACAGCCTGGGGCCAGGTCTTCAATGACAAGGTACGTGTCCAAAGTGGAGGCTACAGACTGCTGCCAGACCTGGGAGCCTGTGTTTTATGGTGGGAGGGAAGGAGAGCTGAAGGAAACAGTCTCAACAGTGAACTCAGAGCAGAAGCTTTCTCTGCCCAAATCACACAGTACCCTGGGAGGTTACAACCCACAACATTTTTATGAGACAGCATCATGGCAGACTGAAGTATTTGCTAGACCAGAACTGGACCACAGGAAGCTATTTTGTGTTGCAGCCACCTTTCAGTCTGGCTAAGTGGGGGATGGAGGAAATGCCCCTCATTCGACTGATAGCAATGAAAACACCACAGCCCAGGGACAGGCTGATCTCTCCACCAGTCTGGCCGTGGCTGTGTACTACAAGTGATGTCTCAGGGCAGCGTGATAAGACAAGAATAGAGAGCTGATGTGATGACAGCTCTGCCATGAAAGAATCTAGCAGAAATACTGTTTTAGTTTAGCCAATTTTCCATGCTATTCATGACTGGAGGAGACAGACAGGTCTGAAATATAGGAGAAGCTGGCATGGATGATGGAAGAGCTTCTTTTGGCTTTAGACTTTGCAATTTGTGAGCAACAGCTAGTGGCACCACAGTGATGGCAAGGATGCTTTTGTGACTTGTTGTGCCATACAGGAGACTTCCTTCATTGTCATTCTCCCAGCTAATGAGCACAGCTCAAACCACTTACCTTCTTCTCTGTACTCCACAGTGTAGCCTGAAATAGTGCAATTGCCTGTACTGGAAGGGGGTAGCCAGCGTAGGATCACAGAGGTGCAGCTTCTCTCCTGAGCAATGGGGCGATTTGGGGCAGCAGGGACACCTTGGAAAGAGGAAAAAAGCACCAAGTCCAGCATCACATCAGCAAACGCTACTGCTTTAACCCACAAGTCAGGTATCAGGTACATGAGGTCACTACACAGCAAATATGCCTTGCAGAGGGAGTGCTCTGGTTTACACTGGGTCACCAGCATAACCAGAAGCAAGGCAGTTACTCTGGAAGTGTCCAAAACCAACACAAGCAAGGCATTTGGAGTGCATCTCTGTGTATGGTGCTTGGTGTATTTGGCAGCAGACTGACAAATGACCAGTAATTCTTCTGTGTTTTGCTCAGGGCTCCCTTCAGCACAGGAGCAGTTAGTGCAGCCACTAAATTGCCTGGATAAATTGGGGAAATTACACCTCTAGGGCAGATTGAGAGACCAAACAATTTGACTTCTAAATGCTTGTGACACTCCTGCATCCGTAAGTCACCATTTAGACATTCATCTCTGTGCCATCCCCTTCAATACAGCAGGTATACTTCATCTCTCATGCTAACAGATCCCTTCCAAGAGCTGGAGGTCATGAGCAGCAACCCATCATTTCATATTCATTACAATTAGATGGGACACTAATTACAGTGCTGAGAATTCAGGCCCAGACGTGTCTCCCAGTTGAGTCCCTAGAGAACACTTCACCGAGACCAAGCCTTGCTCTCGCCTCCTCTGTCCCCCACAGAGAAGAGAAAGCTGAAAATCTGTGTCACTGGGTCACAAGGTGCCCCTGCTCCAGGCAGGCTCTGGAGCCCAGAGCTCTTTGCAGGCAGCAGAGCATCATCCCCCCAGCAGACCCTACAGAGCCCCTGGGAAGCAGCGCTGCGAGCAATACGCAGGAGTGGAACAAGCACCACAGCATTTCCCAGATGTGATGCTTACGATCAGATGACTTAATCAAGCTCAGAGAGCCTGTGATGCCTTCAACCACCAGTGGGAGTCTTGGCTGAGGAACGGTTGTGTGATTTTAACGTCTCAGCTCAGCAGGGACAGCTCCATGCCTGGCTGCCTTTGCACTGGCTATTCCTCTGCTCTCCCAGCTCCCACCAAGGGAAAAACGACCCGTGTGAAGGGTTGTGAATGGGCTACCTTGAACTTTGATGGTCGCGGAGGTTGATGCAGTTCCATGTTCATTGGTTGCCACGCAGGTGTAAATGCCGCTGTCCTGAGGCATCAGGTTGCAGATCTTCAAGGTGAGCTCCCCAGAGTCGCTGTGGATGCAGGAAGCCCAGATTATAAAACACTGCTTCACTTGCTGACGCTTTTCACACTAGTTCCTGTCCTGCCTCATCCCAAACATGTACAGACAGAGCCCAGTCACTGACTTGAAGGAGATTCCCCAACAAACCAGTACAACCCCTCCCTGCGTTGGGATTATTGCTGTGAATGAAACCTTGGAGCAGAACGGTCCAACCCCACTGCCAGGCAAATCTACTTGCCTGCTATGACCTTGGAGGACAAGGGGAAGGATCACTCAAGCAGAAGCAAAGCCCACTAGCTGAACATTTGCTGTGCCTGTCCAGAGCAGGATGCTTAAACTCCATGTATCAGGAAAGACTTTCCCAGGCACATCTTTCCTAGCTCGGGAGTTGCTGGGCTGCTGTGCCTTTGCCTTCTGCATCTGTGGGAAGCCTGATTTGTCCAGCGTGTGTTGGACTTCACTGCAGTCACGCAGTGCAGGGTGCCTGACATTTCTGGGAAGCTTCAGACCCCTGGAGCATGTGCCATTGATCTAATGAGGCCACCGGGTCCCTGGTCAGAAGGCTGGACATCTCACAACAGCTAGGGATGAAGAATGCCAGCGCTGAGTTTGTGAGAGGTGCTCAGTCTTTGGGCCAGTCTGAGCCAATAAACAGCTGAATTTATAGCAGGACTGTACTCAGTCGCTTCAGCCTGCCCGCTGCAGCCTTCAGCATGCAGTTTAAGGGAGTTTGCCTGAATTAAAGGATTTTGCACTGCTTTGGCTGTACTGGGGACCCAGCTTAGAGCTGACAATAAATTCTCCTGAAGGCAAAATTGAACTCGTTTGTGATCGTGCGATCTATCGGTAAGGGCAGAAGGACATGCTTGCTGGTATAACTGCCTGGACGCTGCGGCTCCTGATGGCCTGACCATGCTGGTTTGCAACAGGACAGAAATACCCACTTCCCCTGCAACCCAGACCCTCGTGCCAGCAAGATTTGTAAGGCAGCCACTGATCTGCTGGGCCTCTACTTGGCAGGCAGCGTCTTCACTGAAAAATAAATATGAGTAACAGGACAATGCAAGAGCTGGTAGTGCACAGAGAGCCGACGTGCAGGCGAAAGGCGGTGATGGAAAGCAGAACCCCATATGGAAATATCTTCCCATCCCAGCCCTAGCCAGAAGCCTGAAGATAAGGCAGAAGTGATCTACTGAGTAATAGCTAAAAGGACAATTTTGGGTGCTCTGGGGCGGCTGCACAAGCCAATGGTCTCGGAGGGAAGCTCTTCATCAGATGTAATTTTGTTTTCTATTGAACGTGAAAGATCCCTTCTCTCCTAGAGTTCATTTTTAACTTTTGGTGACTTTTTCTTCCCTGGATTCATGCCAGCCTGCATCAGAAGTGCTGAAAAGTCTGCATGAAAGCTTGCCTCCGGCAGCTTTCTACCTTAGTTTCGCCTAGATCCCTTATATAAGCTGCAGATGAGCATCCAGCAGTAGGCTGGTGTCTGACCTGAATTCAACTCCACGTCTATTTGGAATCTTCCCAGCACTTGTTGTAAAGATGGTTTTCCTGCCTGTTCCTATCCAGGCTGGGAACATCATGACAAACATCTTTCTGCTCAAGCACAGCCAGATGTAGCCATCCCAGGTACACATGGAGGGGTTTTAGGAACTGAGGAAAGGCTTAGGAAAACCTCAGGAGCAGGTACCACCGCTGCCCATGAAATGAGAAAAGCCTGGTGAGATACGGGCAGTGCAAGGTGCTGCTCTGCTCAGACCCTTGTTCCTACCAACAGTGAACATGGCATCACACTCAAGCAGAGAAGTCCCAGGCAATATTAGCCAAACTGATATGTCAGAAGCATTAGTTGCTTCTGGCCCAGGAGGTCAGTTGCAGCAAACTGCTGTGTGCCACCAACACACTCTGTGGATGCCCTATGCCTGCTTGGGAGAACACAGAGCTACCTGAGCCCCAAAGTCTGACCCTGTCTAGCTGACACATGGTGCAGCAATGTGCCAGTACACACTGTCAGACTCAACTGATGGCACTTCTGATGAGCCTTGTACCCTGGCTAGTGCCATGTTTGAGGGCAACATGACCAGCTAAGGCAAGACCTTACCAGGATGACACTGTGTACGTGGCCGAGCTGTTGTCAGTGTCAAGAATGTTCTGATCTGGTCCTTTCCAGGTTATTGTTGGTTTGGGCCGTCCGCAGACTTTGCACTGCAGCATCACTGTGTCACCAAGCAGGCAGGTGATGTCCACTAATGGCACAAGAAACTCTGGAGCCACTGGAAAAAAAAACCATGGACACACACACACACACACACACACACGACATCTTTTAATCAACAGGTGAGGATGTTCCCCCATAGAAGCCTAGAGAATGCACCATAGGGCCAGCTATGGGATCTGGGTCCCAAACAGGGCCCTGGGATTTTGTCCCTCTCTACTAAAAGACAGGTGTTTCTGGCTCAGTGATGGAGGCAGCAGGGACTGCCTGTCCCCTGGCTTGTGCTCTCTCAGAAGGGTGACTTTGTGAAGGCAGGTTTGGGGGTTTCAACCTTGCCTGTGGTCCTTGGGCTGTTGGAGCCGAGCAGCCAGCAGGCAGCCAGCTTTCCCTGGGGACTGAGCAGCAGAGAGCTGCTTTTGCTGTAAGTGCTGGTGGATGTAGAGCATGCTGCTTCACTGAAGCAAATCACAGCAGCTGATTTGATCCCCTGTGCCAGCCATGGCACAGCTGTCCTTAACTCACCTTCTTGAATGAAATTGGGGTTGATTATCTGAAAAATACAAAGAAATAAAAGCATTTATTTTTCTGGACAGTGACAGAAAGATATCTGGCATCACGAGGTACCATAGTGAACCAGACCAGAACCACTGAAGCACTGACCAAGCTACAAGCAACCTCTACCAAGCAGGAGACATGGCAAGCTCTAGTGACCAGTCAACAAGCCTGTGCACAGCTGGGAAACCAAATAAAAGTGATGCCTTCTTCAACTCTGATAGAACATCCCAAATAACAGGCATGATACTACAGTTGAGGAGGGTGGACCTGCTATCTCTTTACTCAGGTGGTAATGCTCAAGCCATTAACTCATCTTCCTGGAGGTGGTTTGAGCCCCCTGCACCTTGCTCCAGATCCATGTCACGTGCCTGCAGTCACCCCGTTCCTGGGGTGTCTCTGGGCAGTAACCAGCATTGGGGGAGACATCTTTTAACTTCTGCTCAGCTTCAGGGCAAAAGGGTAAAGTGCTAAACCTTTGAAAGTACTGCTGCCTTTTCACCTGCTGACACGTATCAGTCCTGCAACAGCTTTCGGTCTGTCACAACGTGTGAAGTCTCCCTCATGTCACTGGACTGCTGGAAACTTTCCAACTTGAAACTAGGCTTGGATAACTGAGTAATTAATTGATGTGTTAGAAAGAGACTTGAAAAGCTACTGTCTCTCTGTGCCCTGTGTTTGCCAAATACCTCATGTAACCCTGGAAGCAGAGCTGGGAATAGCGAAGACACCGCCAGTAAGTTCTCACACAGAGCACCAACCCTCACTGTGCAGTGGTGTACAATGGTATTGAGGTGTCAGCCTCAATCACTGTTTTAATAATCTCATAAAGCCTTGCTGTCCAAATTTGATATCAAGTGCCATAAAGACCAGTGGGGTTTGTCTCACCTTAGATATCTTTGTTACTATCTATTGCAGAGCTATTTTGAAAGGTGCCAATGAAGCAGTGACCTAATTCATGGTCTGTCAAAGCTGACTGGAGTTGTTGCAGTGGCTCAGAAACCAGGCCACAAAGCAGATGCAATAACCCTTCAAAGTAACATAGATACCTCAAGAGTTCTATTTATATTTTGGCTTTATAAATAGCTTTCCAAGGTGAACGGCTCAGGTTGGTGCTCAAGGAGGCACTTGAGCACAGTCAGGCTCAGTTTGGTTTTGTAGCCCCAGAAAAACCTCTGGCACCAGCACTGACACCTCAGGGTATGCTTTACCCTCCTACCACCAGAAAGCCCAAACAAACCAGCCATAACATGGACTTCAGTTTTTCCCCATAGAAACAAGCCTTATGTCAACAGATTCCTCACCATCTGAGATGGAGACTACTCTTTGTCCTACCAATATGCAGAATTGGACTCTTCAGGGCACACCTACAGAGAACACGATGTTTGTGGCAGCACCTGAAACAACCGGTCAATACCAGTGCTTTACACTCTGTGCTTCAGAAACAAGCCACTTGTGTGCAAGACAGGTTTCAGTTCCTACCACATAGCCAGTCAGTCCCAAAGGTCTGTACCTGGTGGGCAAAAGCTTGATGGTTTGGACTCTGAGATGCTCCCAAGATGTATGAGGTTTCAAATGTTTCATTCCTGGCATCCTGGAAGGAGCCAACATCTGCCTACCCTGGAGCAGACTTTTTGAGGACTATTACCATATTTAGGGTTTCTTTTTTTTTTCTAAAGCCGTGTTGGGAGGCACTTCTGCTGTGGGGAGGGGATGGGAGAGCGTGCCACCCTGCGATGGGATGGCTTGGTGTGGCAGGCAGGAGCCTCAGTGAGCGAGGGAGCCAGCTGGGCCCTTTGGATATTTCGTTGTCTCACTCCTCCCAGCTGCACCTCCCGGCTCTGGTTTCGCTTGGAAAGCACAAAGCCCCATCTGAAGGACACAGCTGGGCACTGACACCAACATATGGATGTCCAGCCAGCCACCCTGGGAGCCTCCAAGAGGGTGAGGGGCTCAAAGAGAGCAATTGCTGCTCCGCAGCGACCTATGTACAACCCCCTGGATCCTGTGGGCAGGAAGAAATTGGGGCACAAGAGGGTACTGGATGGAGAAAAACACCTTCTGTCCCACCTGTGCATGGATCTTTGTGATCGAGCTGCACTGCTCACGCAACACAGCGCAGGAAGGGGAAGCTGTTCTGTGGGAGAACCGTTGCTTGCTGCTTTTATGCTCCATGAGCCCAGGTACTTACCGGCTGGGTAGCCCCAGGCACCAGCTCATTTGCACTAATACATCTTCATTTCAGTAGTTTCTCGCTCACACATCTGTACTCCAAAGCACTCCCCTTCCTTCCCTGCAGCATCCACTAAACTCCCTTATTATTCACTGATTTCCTTGTGGGATTAGAGATCAGGAGAAAGAAACGCTCCTAACACTTTATATTAATTTTATAACTGTAAAGGATTAATTAGAAGATGCAGCTACAATAATGAAGGTAATGGATATAGCTATAAATAAATAACTCTACGTTTCTAATGACTTCCAAGGCACAATCATTTCTAATAATTGCCTTACCACTTTTTTTCCCCTTGCCTTGCCTTGCCATGGGAACGTCACAAATTACCACAGCTAAATAATGTGGAAGAATCTCTGGGTCAAATTCACATTTCCTTTGCTAAAACTAAATCTGTTAATGGATCAAATGTTACCTAACAACACTCCCACGGAGCAGCTTTTGCCTGCTGTAAGTGGGGGCAAAAAGAAAAGCCTGTTTGTGAGAATGCTGAAGTGCTACCGGAGTGATTTCATACATCACTTAATTAGGGAACGGGATTTGGTCTGCGTTGAAGGAGAGGGTCAAATGGTGGGCTGAGAAGGGCAGAAGTAGGAAAGCAAAGGTTCATGTCCAGATCCCTGGCCAGCAGCCAGCTCTGCTGGCTCGTGCATCCGCTCCCAGGTCCCAGGGGTTTTGCTGCCTCCCTCAGCGGGCTGCAGGGTTTTCCAGGCTACGGGGAGACAGCAGGAGATGGCAGTCTCATTGGAGTCCTTCTAGATTAAGTGCAAGACCTTCGGAGATCCATGTCTTCGTTTTCAAAATAGATTTTTAATCCCTGTGGGTGGGAGGAAGGCTCCAGGAATGCCCTTGGAAGATGGGTGCTCACATACCCCTTGCCTGTAGAGCTGCATGTCAGTGCTGGGGCTGGTTTCCCTATGGATGGACTTGCCAAGCACCTCCCAGAGACCCTTTAAAACGATGGTGTAGGCAAAAAGCTGGAAAAGCTGTCAGAATCCATGCAGGTAACTCCTCCCAACTCTCTTCCTTCATAGAAAAGGGTTGAAAGACTACCCTCTTGAGCCTGTTTTTCCCTATGGTCCAGACTCTGCTTGCCCTGGGGAGCTCCCACACAAGCAAAGGCAGTGGTGGTCTTTGTAGGGGTAGCACAAGGTGCCCTGGCTTCTGCGCATCACCCCCTCAGGGAATGCCCCGCACTGCTCTCAGATCATGGGGTGGGAAGAAGGAAATCCTGCTGCTTATGTGGGTTTTGTGGAGTTTCACTTTTCTCCTCTCCAAAAAGCAACATGAGGCTCAGCCCTGACATCATACTCAGTCCATAGCAGTTTGAACAAGGGTCTCACAGCCCACCCAGCTGAGCATCCCTGGCTACAGTGGCCAGGAGCAGGGGAGGGTGACCTGGGCCCTCATGCTGCCAAGGGCTCCCTGAAAGAATCTCAGGAAGCTGGCTGGCCTGGCCTGCAAGCGAGCAAACTGATGGGGACAGAGGTACCCAACACAAAAACTTCTCACGTCGTCTCCAGTGTCGGTCTGCACCAGCCAAACACAAACCCTGCGGGGTGAAACTCCGTCAGCAGTGCAGTCACTCCTTTGGTAAGAAACCCAGCCAGCTGTTTTTTCTAGGAGCATAAATTCAGTTGAAATGAGATTGATTTTGTTGTTTTTTCCTTTGGATGAAATACCTGTGGGTTGGTCCAGGGTCAGTGAAAACTTGTAATGCTCCCTCCACAGCCAGGCGAGTTTCTGTTGCAAGTACAATGATGGCTAAAAATGGAAACCCCACACAGGGTGACAAAGGCAGACCATGAAACAGCCTCTGCTCCAGTGATGTGGGGGTCTATCACTGACCAAAGACAGCTGGAGGGAGCGGGGCGAGAGAAAGAAATGAGAGGGCGGCTCAGGATTATTCAATAAAAAAGCCAGAAATAGACTTTGCTTCTCCCTCCCCCAGCCTGTGCTGCTTCGGGGCTCACACTGAGACAGGCACGAGGTACGTACCTGGATGCCACGGGGACCTGCAGGGATCTTTGGGGCTTAGATCCAAATGGCTCCAGCATAACTTAGTGTAACAGCCAGGCTTTCGATGCAGCACAGATGCTGCAGCCAGCAACTCATTATTTGCAGTACTGGGACACCTTTTTTCCTGGTTTGTTAAGCTCACATTACAAAGATAGAAAAGCAGCAGAATCATAGAACATCTAGTGACCATCTGGTCCAACCCCCTCCCAGAGCAGGATCACCCAGACTAAATCACACAGGAACACATTCAGGCAGGGTTTGAATGTCTCCAGAGAAGGAGACTCCACAACCTCTCTGGGCAGCCTGTCCCAGTGCTCTGTCACCCTCACAGGGAAAAAGTTCCTCCTTACATTCACATGGAACTTCCTATGCTCCAAATTGCACCTGTTGCCCCTTGTCCTATCACTGCCATCACTGAGAAGAGCCTGGCTCCATCCTCCTGACTCTCACACTTTACATATTTATAGACATTAATGAGGTTACCCCTCAGTCTCCTCTTCTCCAAGCCAAAGAGGCCCAGCTCCCTCAGCCTTTCCTCACAAGGAAGGTGTTCCACTCCCATCATCATGTCGGTGGCCTTGCACTGGACTCTTTCAAGGAGTTATATGTCCTTCTTGAACAGAGGGGTCTAGAACTAGACACAATAGGTATATATTACCAGGGCAGACTAGAAGGGCAGAAGGACCTCTCTTGACCTACTAATCACCCCCTTCTAACACATCCCAGGGTGCCATTGGCCTTTTTAGCCACAAGGGCACATTGCTGGCTCACGGTCATCCTGCTGTCCCCCAGGACTCCTGTCCCTTTCACCTTACCCTGCTCTCCAGTAGCAGCAAAGTCTATTTGCCCAGTGAGACTGACTGCCCAAATCCTTAACAGGAGCTTATCGGTCACTTGTGCACACGCTGTACCTGGGGGGAGCAAGAGGCCATTCTGCTGTGCCCATGGCCAGTCCCGAAACACTCCACAGGCACAGCTCAGCTGCCTCCCAGGGCTCCTCACCTTTCCCAGACTCCCTCTCCATGCCTAACTCATGCCTCTCACCCGGCACAGACCCGCATGATGTGGTGCATGGAGGGGACCAGTGGATGCCCGGATCTTTCCCACGCCACATTTCAAGCTTGATTTAAGGGAGAGCATCAAAACCAGAGAGTACTTTTTCCCTGGAGCGTGAGGCCAGGCTGCAAAGCAGGCCCTCTGTAACAAGGTCCGTGCTCTATCCAAACAGCAGAGGGCACGTTTACTCCGTGACAGCATCTGGCATTTCTGGAAACACTCCATGGCATTTGGGCGCTGGGTTAAAATAAAATATCGACTCACTGGCACATGCTGGAAGCAGAGTCAGCAGCATGTTCCTTTCTCCCTCACTCAAAAGGAAAAGAATTCACGATTCTCAGAAAAAAAAAATAATTTAATTTAGTTACAGAGGCATTAAGCCAACTCGAATTTGTAGGAAACAATCTGCCAATCCATCTGACTAGGTCAATGTTGAGACTTTCGGGGGAAAGTTCAGAGTGTTCCTCCCCCCCGTCCCTTCCTAAAACCCAAAAATTAACAAGATAATTTTCTTGATAAAAGGAGCGACTAAGTATCCTAATGCATGTGGACAGACCTGCCAAAGGGCAAATGTAGTTTAAAATCAGAGGAGGGGATCTGATGGAATATCCCACGGAAGTTCTGCACCAATATGCTGAAGAACTTTTTCTTGGTGAGGGTGACAGAGCCCTGGGACAGGCTGCCCAGGGGGGTGTGGAGTCTCTTCTCTGGAGATATTCAAGACCAGTCTGGACGCCAACCTGTTAGACCTGTCCTAGGGAACCTGCTTTGGCGGGGAGGTTGGACCTGATGATCTCTCGGGGTCCCTTCCAACCCCTATGATTCTGTGATTCTGTGATCAGCATCTAGGTGGGGATGGGGAAGGCCCACTGGCACCCAGCATGGGTGGGCTGAGCTGCCTTTGAGATTGATGGAGAAGCCAGACAGGATACGGACTGCTGTGCATGCAGCCATGCAAAGCACAAGTCCTTGTGCCCTCCTCACATCCTTGCTGCGAGGCCCTTATTGCTGGCATGCTTCAGTGGCTGTAGCATTGCAATGGCTCTGGTGCTCCCAGTGATGTGATGTAGCACTCCACCCTTTTCCTGCAGATGAAGTAGGTCACTTCTTCCTTTTCCAAAAGCTAAACCACAGCACCTGCACTGCCAGCTCAGGCTACGCCACACCTGATGAGCCATCTTCCTGGGCAATCCCGGTCCACTGCGGTCGGCCATGGAGACCACCCCTGAGAAACATGGGGGGTTCTCAGGATTGTTCTTTCCCATACTGTGCTAAAAGGCCAGGATAGGCTTTCTTACCAGTATTGCACGAGGCCTTGCAAAGAGTGTGTTAGATCTGCTCTGGAAGTGGACAGCTCAAGGCAGGGAGTGAAGGCATTTGCCTAAACCACTTGGGAATTCTTGGCCTGAGCTGAGTGTTGACTTGGAGCCAATGCTGTAGCCACCAATCCATTACTTACTCAACTACTTGAACTGTGGGGGTGCTCACAAAATAATCTTCCCTACAGGATGTTTCCTCGTGCTTATCTTGCCCTGAGTGTCTCTGAGTAGTTCTTTGCATGCTAAAATGTCATAACTGAAGAAAACAGATTATGAAGCCCAACTTACATACCTTGGCAACAGCCCAGCTCACTAATCTAATGATGACACTTCCACTGACTTGGGGCGGGCCTGGGCTCCATCTCTCCAGTGCACAGCTAAGGAAGTGGAGCTGACACCAGACACTCAGAGACAGCTCTGTGTCAGTCAGGATTACATGTAACACACTCCAGTTGCAGTCACACTGTGCGAAACAAGATGTCTGGAGCCATTGCAGGTCCCTACATGTGATGTCCACCCCAAAGCCTGGAAGAGCTGTTGCTGAACTCAGTAAGGTTTAGTTCAGTCGGGTCTTCTGACTGTTGGGAGGACATTCATTTGGACAAGAGAGGTATCCCAATGGGACATGCACAGTTGACTTATGACCCCTTCACCAATATCGAAACACCATGAGACATTACAACATGGAATTGTAGGACAATTAGTTGCTTCATTGTCCAGGACCCCAGACTTGGGTGTGGACGACGTTTAGTAACTCACACCTTCTTCCCAGAAGTGGAGCTGCCTGTCCCTGTGCAATTAGCTAAAGACATGTACAAAGGGAGTCTCCGTTCTTTCTTTAAACATAGGTTACTCCCATCCCTCATGTGGCTATGCATGCTCCTCAAGTACCTGCTCCTACATTCACATGCCTCACAGGTGAGCTTGCACCTTCTGTTTCGTGAAACAACAGTGCAAAGCAGAAAACGAAGGGGATGGGGGAAACTCCATTTCCATCCTTATGGGTTTTCACTGCATACTGATAAAGAGCAAAGAAACAGCCACCAAGATATTCTTTCTAGTCAAAGTTAGAATGCATGGGAAGTCCTCCAGGGCCAGCATATGTCTCTCTAGGCAAAATCACAGTAATGGCATTTTAGCTCTTTTAAAAGTCACCCAGTATCTCAGTTTCCTGCTCTCACAGTGTTTGTTCTCTACCTTTCTTTTTGTCTGTTTTCCCTTGAAACTACGGCAAAGTGCTTCAGAAATCTGGAATCCACTGAGCAGATATGTGGTATTTTATAAACAGCAGGCAAAGCTAGATGTGAAAGAACATGGTAGCTGTGGGACATCATGGATCATAACCAGCCTACAGACCTCCTGCCCAGTGAGTAGGCTGGAAGTAAGTTGTAATGACATTTCCAATAATTATTACGGTTGCTTTGCAGATACTGCTGGTCTTTTCCAGCACTGGGTGCATGTTCTCAGACAAGATGGGAGGAAGAGGGATGTCACGGGTGACAGTCCTGTAAGAGAAGCCGTGTGACTTGCCCTGTTATTACACCTGGCTGTAATGATCCCTACCAATGACTCCACCTCAATGACACAGGGGGCCTTGTTCACCTCTGATGTTGATGGCCAGGATACACCCCTCCTACTGCACTCCCACTGCCTATAAAATCCATCACCGATGGAGCCAGGTACTTAGGTCTTCCCCTCCCCTCCTTGGGCTGCCAGTCACACTGTCACTGGGAAGCTCACCAGTGTCTCTGCTGGGATGTACCACATGGAAGTAGGGAAAGAAAAACCAGGTGAGATGTGGATTTTCAGTGCACACACAGGTTGGGGTGGATGGGTAGCACAGCTGTTTAACAGAAGATCCCCACAAAGCCCTGAACCAGGCTCTGGTGATGAAAGTAGTTTTGTCTTGCCTCTGTTTTAATGAGAAAAGACTTTCACTCCCAAGGCCTTAATATAGTTAATGTCAAAACATAATTTGAAAAAAAATGAGCATTACACCACTCCTAATAAAGGCAAAGGGAGAACAGGTTGGGCTTCTGGTAGCAAATGCCCCAGGCTCACCTTCCCAGTGGCTCCTTCTAGGGCTGTTCCCCTCGTGAGCAATCTGCCCTTGCTCTGCTCCCTCTGGATGACCATGTTTAGCTTGCTGAGTATCAGCAATCCTCTTTCACAGTATTTCCTAGCTGGTTGAATGAGCTGACCATACTCATTCCTGCTGCTGATGTACTAAAACCATCACAAAGGCTGTGCTGCTCCTTGCAGGGCAGTGTCACCTTAGGTTGGTGTAAGTGACCCCCAAATTGCACTCATTTTCTTTCCTTCTTCTATTTTAAACATTTGTTCAGTCTCAAAGAATTTTGCTCAGCAGCAGACTGGAGCTTTCCAGGCCATGAGGGACATTGTGGCTCCTGGGGATTGCAGTGCAGCACGGTGACACTGTCACCCCCAGTAAGAGACCTGGGAGATGGCAGGACGGGGTTTCTGAGTATAAATTGAGTCACATACCAGGCACACAGTTACTCCTTCAATAGCAGATTCATACCACAGCCAACATTTCAAATCAGCATCTTCTGGTTTAAACAGAAAGGGTCTCACTACCTGAACTGAGGAGCCAGGAAGAACAGCAGACAGTACCATGGTAAAAATAATTAAACAAACTAAAAGACCCACATGGAGCATGCCAGAGCTGACTAGGAATGCTGACAGTGTAGGGGCTCCACCAACACTCTCAAAACATCTGGTTTTCCTCCAACTGAGTAAAGTACAACACAGAAATGCTCTGCAAAACAACAGTGACTCTGACCTGGCTCCGTACGTTACACCTGTATCTCAGCCACTTTACTCCACAGGGCAATTTCCAATGATCTCAGGTTTACAGGGTTATGTCTAATAACTGGGTGCTACCTTGAAACAAATACATCTTGTCATTGCCTGTGACTGGGAAAGCCCTCGTTGGAAATGCAGATACAGCCCAGCTTTGGTGGTAAGCACGCCAGGATGGGGGCTGGGTCAGAAGCTTTCCTTCAGTGCATGGCCCCTTCTCAAGGATGTGTCTATTGACGCCAGCACAATTAAAATAAAAGAGCCTTTGGGTTAATAGCTGAGGTGGTCCATCTCATTAAACTTCTCCCTCTATTTTCTTGGTTCCTCCAGGAGGAAGACTGGCTTTCTTTTGTGGGATTTTTATAGCGCAGCCTGGCTAATAGCATCCTGGAGATCTTTTAGGACATGCAGATATCCCTGCTCTCCAATGACACATCCCACCATCTCTAAAAAATGTCTCTCTGAACCTTGTCCTTGCCTTTTTTAGCAGGAAGCTCTTTCAGCCTTGGCACAATGAATGCAAATACCTGGTGTGGTTATGATAAACAAAAAGATACTGAGAAAGACCGGGTAGGTAACTTATGATTTTAAGATCCTGCTGGATCTTTCAAATAGACCTCTCTCAGCCACTCCACAAGAATTGGTGGCTTCACACTGGAAAAAAAAAAAAAAAAAAAGAGTACTGTAATGTCTCACAAAGTGGGTGTCAGCCTGGTTGATGATACGGGTATGCTAATGCAACCAGTTTTACCATCCTCCTTCAGCACCTCTCTAGAAATGCAATTAATTCCCCACTATTTGAGAGACATCAACTGCCCAGAGAAAAAAGAAACATTGCCTTTTCTGACCTTCTAGATAGCTTGAAGCAGGAGTTGTGGTGCAACAGCATTTGCCCCAGTGATTTATAATACAAGCTTGGCTAGCAGCTCAGCATGTATGGTCAAGGCAAGCGGTGATTTTAATATAGAAAACAGGGACATTTATCAGCAGTTAACACGCATGCATTATCATTTCACTGAATGATGTCCCAGGTGGGACTGAGGGTGGCTACGTGAGCCTCCAGCTCAGCAGGAGCTTGTTCCTCAGCTTCCTCCACTGCTCCCATCACAAAGGCAGCCTGAGCTCCAGTTCGCTGCTTGGCAAACCCAGAATTGGTGCTTTGTGTGAGTCACACTTAATTGGCATACACAGCTATGAGCGATGCAGACCCACCAGCTCCCCTTTCAGCACTTCAAAATGGGCACATGCACTTGGAAGAAAAAATAATTACAAGGATGATTGTCTCTACCTCCATGCTAGTATTGGGGTCAAGGTCATCACACTCTGATTCCTCTGAGCTGTTTGTCTCCTTGTTTGGCAGCATGAAGAGGGAGAAAGAGAACAAGAGATTAGGAGAGAGATTGGTTAGACAGGGCAGAGCAGCACAGGAGTTGTGAGCAGCATGGAAATGGGTGACAGTACAGAAAATGCTCTAAAAAACTAAACAAAACCCAAACCAACAACCAACGACCAAACAGGGGAAGCAAAGGCAAAGACATGCTTTTGCCAGAGAAGAGGCAGTGATTCCGCAAGTCGTTCAGGTAGTAAAAACAGCAAGGAAGCAAGAGGAGGAAGAACTGTGGCCACCATGCTGGAGCAACCGCTGCCCTCGGGCCCAGTCCTTCCCCAGCTGGCTGCAGGGTGGCTGTGCAATGGGTGTGAGGGGTGTCCGGGCTGCAGCAGCAGGGTTCCTCCCTTTGCACATGCCATGGCTATTGCGCTAGGCTTACAAGGTGGAAAGCCTCTGCAAAGGAAAACACTTAATCATAGGCTCTCCTGGAGAGGGGTGGATCCAAAGGACATGCTCAAGTGCTTTCCTGAATCAAGGCTGGGCTTTGGTTGTGTGAAAAATCACGAGTTGTTTGCTTGCCTCGGCTGGGAGGGAAAGCCCCAGATTAGTCCTGAGCAGGCTTGACGGTTGGTTTATAGGGATGGATCCTCTGAATTGGAGCACAGTGGTCAGGTACCCAGAGCAGGAGGTGGAGCTTAGCCCCACAGTTCTCAACCTTTTCCATACTGGGAGATCTCAGAGAGAGAGAGAGACAGACACAGACGCACACACACACACAGACACACACACACGAAACCCTCTCCTGGCAAGACCGAGTCAGCATCTCTTCCCTGTCTGATAATATGGAAACAAAAAGGTCATTGAGACCATCTCCCCAGACCAAAAAATCTTAGCATCTCAAGGTTGAGAACCTCTTCTCTTAAGATGTAGTGAAATACTGGCCTAAGGAAAACTCATCCACTTCACCCAGCGGCTTTCTCACTGCTGCAGCTGCTCTGATGGAGCTGCAGATTAGGCTAGCTTCGAGGGCTGTCAATCACTCTTGTCCTAATTTTAAGAACAGTTATTTAACCTTATATACATAATGTAGGTGTTTTGGTTTTGTTTTTTTAAATAAAGATTACTTACTTGCATGTGGGATGCCAGGAAAAAGAAAACAAAAAACTGCAAAGGCTGCATTTTATCTTGCATGCAAAAATCCTGCTAAAACAGATACTACAAAAAAAAAAAAAAGAAGAAAAAAAAAAAGATAACTAAAGTAGAAAAAAACCCAACAAACCACAAACCAAAAACCAAACCCAAAATCACAGCCCCCTCTCTCTCTCAGGAGAGGATGCTCTAGGGGGTGAAAAGGATGGGAAGCAGGAGAGCAGCACACAGCTTTCAGATGGCCTTACTCACTTTAACAGAGACTTTGTTGCCCAGAATATCCTTGGATTTACGTGGCCCATTGGCTTCATTTTTGCCACTGCTCTCCTTTTCCGCCCGCTTTCTCATGCGCAGGGTATGCCATGAACATGACTTCCTGTTGTACCAAAAAACGCAGCAATCAAACGGCAAATCAGAGCAGGAAGGAAGGACTTGGCAAGGGGACCCAGCATCCACATTTGCGATTACTGCAGTTCCCTAGAAGGTGAAAGCCACCGGCAAGAGACCAATCCCAATCTGAGCAATGAGAGTGGAAGTTAAACCCCAAACCAAACAGTTCTGCAAAGCAGATGTTTGTGCCACACTTGCTGTTTAAATGCATGGAGCAGGAGGAAAAAAAATAATGCCCAGGATGGAAGCAGGTGACAAGAACTTGGTCATCTGGTTTCAGGGACTTCGCCTGGCATTGCCCCAAATCAAAATGTATTTTATTTTTGCTACAGTTAGAAGGTCAATTTGGTCCTCAGTCATGTTGGTTAAAAGCAGTGAAACCAATGTAAATACGGGAGCACAATCTTAATAGGTCACTCAGTAGAGCAAATAAAAATGGAGAAATTCAAGGTGTTGCTCCTTACATGGTGCTCAGAACGTGACTAGCTCAACACACAGGAGCCATTTGGTTAACTTTCCAAGAGATAAGTAATTTCCTAGAATGCCATGCCTCTCAAGACCAAGAATTTCCCCTTTGATTTTGCCAATCCTGTTAGAGGACATCAGTCAGCCCATGGTTGTTGGCTAGCACCACAGCAGCTGCGATTTCCAGTGCATTTTTCAGCCCTCATTACTGCTTCTAAGACCTTACTCTTGGAAAAAAGAACAACAGACCATGTCACCCTTTATAAGAGCAATGCTGTGTCGACAACAGAAATCGCATATCAAAGCATACATAACAAAAGTAAGGAAAACCCCCCAAACCAGTTCTTAATATGGATTTCTTTTTGGTTTAAATAGTGGACGGGTTGGGGGGGGAGGAGGAGGAGGGGGTGGATTTGGGAAGAGGTATGTTGTCCAAAGCAGAAAGCTCTCAAAACGGCAGTGTGATGAGCTGGGATCCAGGTTCAAAGCATCTGCCCACCTTTAAGTCATGCAAATTTGATTTGCATGTCTAAGCCCAATGTTTGGCACACGTGGTGTCTACAGTACCTTGAGACATTTTACAAAGCAAGTTGCATGTAATCCAAGGATCACCTGCGATGCCAATAAAACGCAGTATGTTAGCAAGGCAGGACTCAAAGGACGCCCCACACAGACGACGCTCCCCTGCGAACACTGCGGCTGATTCCTAAGCGGGCTTTGGTTATACTGCAGCACCTGATGGGAGCTGTACAATGGCTCAAATTAACCAAGGGGAAAAAAAAAGAAAAAAAGAAAAAAAAAGTAAACTAACAGCCACTGACACAAGGCTGAACTGGGTCACATCGACTGGTTTTGCAGGCAAGGTGTCTCCACTGCCAACAGCTGGCACGGGCGGTTGTGTTTGAGCACGAGGAGCACCCCGCACGTGGACAGTAGGTGCTGGTATCTGGGAGTTTCTGGAGGAGGTCCAAATGGAATGTGCAGAGTGGGGGAAGTTATCCAACACTTCAGGACTGTTATGCTTTCCTTTAAGGTATGGGAAGAGACAAGGACGTGGCTGATGGATTTCCTGACCTATCAAAGAATAACATGGTGCCAACACTAACTGGCTGGACCACATATTTTGTGTACAACAGAAGAAAGTTTTATTCCTTGTACTAATTACTCAATATAATCTGGGAGACTAGACTGGGCTGAAGATAACACCTCCTTCAGGTCATTTTTTACCCATAGGACTTCTATTGTTCAAGCATCTTTTTGGTTTCAGGGCTGTTTTAGCTGTTTCAGTCTGAAAACCTGATTTTAGACTTTAAATCTCACTGCAGTGAGACAGAGAGAAGTGCTGTGCACGTGTCTTTCAATTCTGTTACACCTTCCTGGCCACAATTCATACAACTACATAATTTAATGCAGAATTTTGACTGTACAGCTGCCATGAAATCAGTCTTCACCAGGAGAAGATGAATGTACAGGGCACGTGGTTGCATATCGTGGTTAGAGAGGAACCCCGGAATGGCCGTGGCGGATGTGCAGGAGACGTGCTAAGCAATTCCTTTGGCTTAACATGCAATTCATAGTAGCATTCATTACTGACTGACAGGTAAAGTCATCTTTTCTCATAACTGAAACTGCAGCAGAGATCAAATTATTATTTTTAGTGAATCTGTCACAAAATCTTTCCCCATGTTCAATTCTGCATCTTAAGATACTCATTCGGGTAAGGTAACACAATTTGTGGCATACGTCATGCATTACCATCTAGTCATTTTAGATGTTAAAAGAAATCAACAGGTATTACTGAAAGGAGGGTTGTACCTTCTGTATTTAATACCAAAAAACCACTTTCTTGCATTAGTCATTTCAGACTGACAAATTTCTAAAAATCAGAAAAGAAAAATATATATCCACACATTTGTTAAATAAGCAACGAAACGTTATAAACCTTAAAAAAAAAACCCAAAACAAAACCAAACCAAACAAAAAAAAAGGGTCAAACTAGTTCTTTTACCTCATTAAAACATGCTCATGGTGAAAATTTATTTTACATATTTAAAATAGTACATTTAAAATTAGTTACATTACAGGTACAATGATGAACATTGCGACTATTCATTATATTGCACAACCTGACTTCATCAATATGAGTTTGTTTCTTCTTTTTTTTTTTTAAATAGTGCAAAATACTTTAAACAGGAATGTACTTGGATGGGGAGGGGGCAGGGTCTTGCAAACAAAAAATATATTACAAAAGGTACTACGAACAGAAAAAAAACCAAAACAAAATAAAAAAGATACAAGCTGTACAAGGAAATTGCCATAGACAACAAAATCTCTCCTCCTTGAGAAGTGAACCTCAGTCCAACACGGGGCCTGGATTTTGTTTTGTGGGGTTTGTTTTTTAGCTAGATGCTGTTATGACCAATATATAGATTAGTTTCTTAATACAACATAAATATAAGTCCAGTCCAAGCAGGTCCATGTTGGTGTAAAATGGTGTAACGTCAAACATGTCTGTAACCAGCTATGGTTTTATTTCTCTCCAAAGTATAAACAAAACCCCACAAAATGAAAATAAGGAAAACCCAAGCTATCCACCACGGCTGCCCGATGCTGCAGATTGACCACTCAGCTTGTTCCAATGGCACTGTAGATAAAGATCAGCAGGAATTCCCTACCATTTGGGCTTGTTTATATTTTTTTATTTTTTTTTTATTTCCTCAAAGAAAAAAAATCCACATAGTGCTCCCAGGGAAGCCAACATGGCACTTACTTGATGCTTCCGTCGCTATTATCTGTAGCGGATTTAGTGAGGGGAGCCAAGATATTGCCAGGGATCCATCCTTCAGCGGCTGGAGAGTGGTCGTTTGCAGGCTGGTAAACCAGGAACATGTTCTGCTGGTTGATAGCAAGGATCTGAACCACCTCTCCTTGATTCACACAGATCTCATCCTCCTTCAGTGCATAGTAATCTTTAATCACCACCATGGAAGAGGTCCCATTGCACCCTCCCAAATCAGTCTGTGAAAACGGACACAACAGAAATCGGTGAGGAGGCAGTGCCAAGGAACCTGCCTTTTTGGGCAGCTATCCCACTGCTTCACGTCCAGCCTAACTGTACCAGGGAAAAAAGATACAAAGCACTAAAAATTCACAGAGGTAGAATAGGGTTTTAAGGATCTGAAAGTTGGCAGTAATCTGATAGAAACTAGTCTCCTATGTCATATTACATTTCAGAGCTGCTAGTGATGATGCCTCAGCCATGTTCTCATTCGTACGGTGTTACAGATGAAGGATCTGTGCTGAGCCAGACAGGGGAAAGACCAAGGATGGCTCACATTTGAAGCCAAATGAATACTCACACATCTTATGATCTTAAATAAAGGCCATATTGGAAAGCAGCTTTGGTCAACCGCAGCCAGCAGCAGGGTCCCAACACTGCTGATGGTAAATGACTTTTTGGTGGTTTGTGTGCAGTGTACATGGACCCAAATTATAACCTTCAACTGGCACCCTGTGAACTGTTATGTGGGAAAAGGTCTAAACCCTTCTATACCTCAGAGTAGACCTCTTCAGGAATGGGTGGTTAATGGAGAGCAGAGAAGCCTGAATATTGCTATTGCCAGTACTGCAAATGGAAATTTGATTCACTAGGTCTGCAAAAACAGAGTCGCCCAAAATGCTGTGTTCAGCTCTCTGGGCTCCAGGGTCAGGCTCTGGCTCAGTTTCCCAGCTGCAGTGCCACTCGTCTGGCTGCCAGAGCTTTCACAGTCTCAGTTTAATCCCAAATCACATCTTGCACCATCGTTTCAGTATGTTGAATCCCGTTGACCTGGTTAGCTGATAATTAAAGCTAACGTCATAGATCGTCTGTGATACAAGAAATGGGCTATGAGATCATGTTTTATCAGATGAGCTCAGTACCTTGCTTTGTTCATACTTGTCTCCAGGCTGTAAGTGTTCGTACCCTGTGCTGCCATTGGAGGTAGATATCTTCAGGGGTGGGAGAGATGGGTTACGGCTTGTAGCCTTCAAAGGCTTCTCAGACCCTACTGGAACAGAAGAATAGGGTCTGCTGTTGGGCTGAGGAACCCTACCGGTCTGGGGCCTCAGCACGGCTGAGCTACTTTCTTTGCGTTGATACTCTATGGGAGACTGTAGCGCTGCAAAAGAGGACAAGAGTTAGCTATATGCTTTCAATGACATTGCAAAGGGATGCAGAGTGTGTGTGGGGATTCAACTGGAACGGACGTGGAAGTTGCAAATCAAACAAGAAGAGGAGATGCCACCCATGGAAGCCAATGGTGCACTCATGGCTAGACAGGACACAAGCGTTTTACCCTGTGCTGGTCATGAATCACAGAATCACAGAATCACAGGGTTTGGAAGGGACCTCAAGAGATCATTGAGTCCAACCCCCTGCCAAAGCAAGCTCTCTGGGACAGGTCGCACAGGTCGGTGTCCAGACAGGCCTTGAATATCTCCAGAGAAGGAGACTTCACAACCCCCCTGGGCAGCCTGTCCTAGGGCTCTGTCATCCTCCCTGTGAAAAAGTTCTTCCACATTTTGGTGCAGAACTTCCTATGTTCCAACTTGAGGCCACTGCCCCTTGTCCTGTCCCCATAGACCACTGAAAAGAGGCTGGCCATGAACAGGGCACAGCACTCCACGCTACTGCTAGGAACAACTTCTCTCACCCACACAGTGGGCTAAAATATTTACCACTCACAGCATAGATAATTGCATTTGTTTTCTTTGAAATGGCACAAATTAATGGCAACCTGTAGTCCAAATAAATGAAAAGCCTGAATAAGAGGTGCACAGCTCATTTACAGTGAATTTTGCTACCCTCACAAAACACAGATCAAGACCTGTATGTCTCATTTGTGTATTCCCAAGAGAGTGTGGCTACTAAATACTCTTCGGACACGATGCACTGCCAGTCAGCTCGCTATGTGCTTTCTGTATTAACTAATTTGGCTCAAGGATATCACTGGAAATGACAGGCAAGTGAGGAACTATAGATGGCATGAAGACAGCAGTGCAGACCTCTTGGGATAATACCCACAGCCACATAAAACAGCTCCACATGCCTTAAAAAAACGCCTCTGCTTATGAGTGTGTACATTTCATAGTCATGGAGAGAGCTTACACTGGGAAAAGGAAAGATAAAAATGCCAGATGGTAAAGAAATAAAGAATTTGTTTTGCTTGGAGGAGAAGGGATCAGGGCTGGGACTCTCAGTGAATGGGAAAGGAAGAGACTTGCTAGGCTCAGACTGCTGTCCCCAGACCTATGGGTTTGGCTTTTACATGTCATGTGGCTTTACTGAATGATTTATAGCCAGTTAATACTGTGTACATGCACCAGACTAAACCTACTGGAATGCAGAGAGACTAGTCTAGCAAGAGGCAGACATAGGACATAATGCCACAGAATCAGCCCAACCAGGGAACCACAACAGAAGGAATGTCTTTCCCAACAGGAGGAAAAGGAAAGAAAAACACACAGCACCACACAGCACACTCTGTAGGATTCCCCTTCTAGAGCAAGGCAGGGCTACTTCAGCAAGAAATCACTTAGTATTAACAAACATGAGACTAAAAGAAAAAAAAACAATCCAGGAGAATGTCAGATCACTATTTTCTCCAAAAGAACAAAACCAGACCTATAGCAATCTGGAAGATTACTTGGCTCCAAAACCTGTGCAGAGACCCTTGTCACAGAAGTGATTCATAATGGCCTTAAGCTGAAGGAGGGGAGATTTAGATGAGATATTAGGAAGAAATTCTTTACTCTGAGGGTGGTGAAGCACTGATTGCTCAGAGAAGCTGTGGCTGTCCCCTCCCTGGCAGTGTTCAAGGCCAGGTTGGATGAGGCATTGGGTAGCCTGGGCTGGTGGAGGGTGTCCCTGCCCACGGCAGGGGGTTGGAACTAGATGATCTTAAGGTCCCTTCCAACCCAAACCATTCTGTGATTTTACAATTTATGCCACAGTGACTACCAGTTTCACCTGCTTACCTCAACTGCACCTGAAAATGGTTTGGCCCTGCTGCAGATTGATCATTGAGGAGAAGAAAGGTTGGGGAGAAACGTGATTTTGACAGGGACAGTGAAATTTTTCCACTAAATGCAGTAGATTAAGCTACAAATTCTTTATCCAGAAGACCCAAATGAATACTTATCTATCTTGAACCAATCTATCCTGCTCAGTGCTTTTAAAGGGTATTTAGCTGAGTGTCCACTTGCAACTACTAATTCCACCGTTAACTATCATAGCAATGCCTGGCTTCCAGCCTCCTGCTCAACATCTGTTAGTGTTCTTACAGGCTTCTGGGAGAAAAATAATAATAATCAGTGTCTGCTCACTTGCACACTCTCCCTTTCTCTCTCAAAGCCCCTTGTAAAACATGATTACAAAAAAGGTGCAGATCAATGGCATTCTCCTTATGAAATCCATCCATCAGTGACACATTTTCTTTACAGCTTGCTTCTTAAAGGAAAAGAGCAGTCACTACAGCCAACTGTGCAGCACACTGAGTGCTTCTCAAGCTTAGCAGCTTTTGCTTTTCCAAGGAAAAACATGGAGAGCCTGAACATTACAGTGCAATTGCAGCAAGTTTTACATTTATGAACTCTGGATGCCAACAATATACTCTGTACAGAGCCCCTTACTCTTTACTGCTTCCCAGCTGAAGACAGAAAATCAGAGACAGCTTGGGCAAGAACTCACAGGGAATATTTTGTTATTAAGTTTACGAAGCATTGGCTCAGCCTGGATTTAGTGTGATTTTAAAGACAGAAACATCCGCTTTAATGAAATGCAAAGCTAAAGAACGTATTTAAAGATTAGTCAGCCTCAATAAGATTACATCCTAAAAGCCACTTAAATTGTTCTGGGCTGGACAGGCTCTACAGGATACTGTATCATTTTCTTGGATCTTATTTATAGGTTTAAAATAAATCCTTAAGCCTGTGTTTTAATATACATTTATTTTTACTTCGAGCTTTAGACATACTGACGATTATGTTTCCTAACCCACCAAACTCCTTGCTGGCCTCACAGAAGACAGACTAAATAGGGGCTGTGAAGATTCTTCAGCAGAAAAAAAGGGTTCATGGAGCAGTAAGTCTTGGGAGGATAGGAGGGAGCTTATGAGAAATAAAACAGTGAGTAAGAAAGACATGGAAGGAACACAAAACCAGTGCAGTAGCGTCTGTGGAGTTCTCACAAAGTTTTAAAAAAAAACCCAGTTCTGTAGCTAACCATGGCTGGAACTTATTTGTGTTACAATAAACCCTATACAAAGCCAGCTGCACTGACACAAAACCAGCAAGTTTTGGTACCAGCTGGTCTGAGCTCTCCTGTTTGCTCATCTCACCAAGGTATTTAAGGAATCACTTTACGGTGGTCCTATGAGGAGGCCCTTTCTACTCCAAATCACAAAAAACTAATAACAAGTTTTGGAATCATGGGTGAAACCCTCTGCCACGCTTTTCAATTGTCACAAACAGCTTTTGCATGTAAACCTTTCCCAGTTAACTTCTGCAAAGTATAACTAAGCTGAACTAAAATTTTCAAAGGACAACAAAAGCTCCACACTGAAGAAAATGTAACCTCTGTATTTGATGTCTCTTCAGATTTTGGAACAAGAAATCCACAAAACCAAACCCCAAAACCCAAAAAATCAAAAAAGCCAGAACATGCCAAGCCAGAACACTTTGAATCAAGAAAATAAGTTTCATTATTGAACATGATGTTCTTAAATATAGCACTCTGTGCTAATATAAGCTCCATTAAAAAAACCCAAAACGTTTTGAAATGAATAGTACAAACTAATTTTGGAAGCTTCCAAAGTAACCATTCCCATGTTGCTGCTTCCAAACTAACAAAGAAATATTATTTTCATTATTTTTCCTCTGGTCCTGGTTCCTCCTCTTTCCCTCACCCAATCACAAGCAAGAGCAAGCTGTAATTGTTAACTAAATCTGATTTCTCTGTATTTTCAAAATGCACACTTTTGTTCATCATGTGTGTGTTGTTTTGGTTTTATTTTTAACTCCCCACCCCCCTCAAGAAACACAGCTTTAATTTGAAGTAGTATTTCAAACCACTCTGAACCTATTCCTAAAGCAAAACTGACATTTTGGGAAGGCCCTGTTCATGCACAGCTCTCATGATGATTCCAAGGAGACACATGGCCAGATATTTCCTTGCCCTCTTGTTCTTTCTGTTGTCAGCAGCTGCTGCACTACTAAGTTTGGACCTGTAAGGGGGTGGATGGTGAGGCAGCCTTCACCCCACCTCATGTCCTTAGCCTGTAGCATGTGGGGATGTTGAGTAAGAGGTTCCTGGGGATAAGCCTTACTCTAAGTGGCTGATACTGTGCAGCTACTATGGCAGCCTGGCTTCAGCATGGCTTTGGGAAGTTGTTAGATTTAAAACCTCCCTGTAGAATGGAGAGCACCAAGTGATGCAGTCCTGCAAGCCCCATCTTTTTTAAAGGATCCTACACAAAAGTAGCACCAAAGACATTGACAAGAGGGACAAAAGTACCACCAGGCAGAGCTGGCACGCAGGATAGAGAGCTCTGTACAGTGGCCCTGAGGTGGTCACTTTGAAAGACCAGCTGTAAACTATGAGGACTCCTTCCCATGCACTCCCTGGACACCGCTTGACTCAATAACATAGTGACAGGTAGACTGGGCTCTAGTTTTCCTTATGAAAAGATGTTGCCAAATGTTTTTCTTGTAGATGGAACAAAGACACAAAGATTTTAAATCCCATTTAGTATCAAGTTGGGGAAACAGAGGAAAGACCATGTACGTACCATTTAGAAAATCTCTTTGTGTGTCCAGGACCTGGTTGATGTCCTGTACCCAAGCTTGTTGAATTTCTGGATTAGCTGCCTGTAAAATGACTCTCTCTGATGTTTCCCGGCTCATTAGAGCGAACTTGCAGGGATCATTGTCCACATTTTCTTCAATGATAAGGTAGTTCATCTGAAACAAGCCAAGGTAAGAAGGTGTTACGTGGAGCATCAGAATAAAATTGTTGTGAGAAGTTCCTGAAAAAAATGGAGTCCAATAACAGACTGTCAGGTCATAATGAGAAGAATTTGCCTCATCTAGATATAGACAGATAAATCTTAAGCTTAAATATGATGCTTAATAAAGCTCTGACAGATGTACCAGACATCCACCTGCCTTGTCTTGAATAACAACTTCTATTTTAAGGTAACACAAACCTGACTGATGTGCTAAAATTTTACTGTAACTTGTAAGAGGAGTTAAAGTGTCCCTATTAACATGTTAATAAAGTCTGTCACTCCTCCAGTTTAAGTAAGTGTTTACATTTCTCATCCTCCACGGGAAAGAAAGCCCCAGTCATTAGAGTATTTTAAAAATGGAAAGGACTGTGCACATGGATATACCAAAAAAAAAAAGGACAGCAATTCTCCCCTGATGCTCCAGCAGATCTTATTTCTAGCAGATCACACTGTCATCTGTGCACAGTCACTTCATGTGACTGTAGTCACAGATACTCTTTCTGGAAATCTCATGCATGAGAATTCTGGCTGCTGTCCTGCCCTTATGAGGCTTCTGTTTACGTGTACCTGTAACTTTAACTTTCCCTGAGCTATTTACATCACTATTTTAACAATAGTGAAACAAGAATAGGTTGGCATAGTCTTTCAAAAAACAGAGGGAGTCTTCAGGTCAAAAATAGACAGCTCTGAGGACTAAGGCAATAATGTCCCTCTAAGTCTATCTCCAATTGCTCTGAATATTTTTCAGTGTCAGAAGAGATTCACTCCCCATGTGAATACAGCCCAGCTTTCAAACTGCAAGACAAAAAGAGACTCTTCCTTCTCTTCTGGGGGTCCCTGTGGAGTCAGAGGGACAGGCAGGAACTCCTCTGCCCTGGGGACAGGAAAGGGACAGAGTGAGCCTGGTCAGTGCTCCTCCTCTTATTCCGAGCTCTTGCTTCTCTGGTTGATAGCCAAAGCAAGCAAGTCAATCCTGGTATGACTCCAGGAGAAAGACTTGTAGGTCAGAGTCCCTAGACTCCTATTTGTGCCTTGGAGGGTACATTTACGCACTTAGGTATTCTGAGAATCTGAAAGGTGTCCAACTGAGAGGTATCCCAGAATGAATGTGCAATTCCTGAATACTAACCGCCTCACTGCATAAAGAAGGGTGCTTCACTAATGTAGGGCATCATGATGAAATTTCTGTCACAGTCCAAGTATGACAAACCTTGGAGAACAGTATTTGAGAACTTCGTCTCCCTGACAGACTGGAATGGCTGCATCTGAAGTCATATGCACTTCTTACTCTAATGGAGAGACCTCAGTGCTCAGCAGTGGCTATGACACAGAGGAAAGAAACAGGTGCTGGTGAGGTCCTTTGGCTGTGTGAGAAGATGTGACCAGCAGAGAAACAGTCTACATCTCTCAGGGAGCATCTTCCAGAGAACCGGACAACTATGAACTGCAGATGGAATCAAAGCTAGCCAGAGATGGCTGGTCAGCCATGGTAACTACTGTGAAGATCCCCAAGCAGGATCATGTCAGCACTCAAACCAACGTCAAAGGAACTTGGTCCTAGCTGACAGTGTGAAGCCTCTTCAGACTCTAGCTCATGAACTCAGACCAGATGCAGTTTACGGACGCCCACATTCAGGGCTGGGTTATGAAAGGCAGGTGATGAGGCAGCCTGTTTATGTGACACCTTTGCACAAAGTGCCTCTCGTCAGGGAATCACCCAGCTCACGTCGAGCTTCTGCTGCCAGGTGAGGATGCCTGGGGCACAGGGAGGTAGGGAATGGTCCTGCTCCACCGTGGGCCAGGGCTCATCTCTGTGGGAAAGCACGAGAGAAATGCAAACGCAGCCAGAAGCCAAAGCAGGGGCTGGGAGGCAGGGTGAGAGAGCTGCCGGCATACGGAGTCCACACAGCGGTGGGGAAGATGCACATGGAGCCACGGGGGATCCCACACTTACTGTAAGCACTCAACAGGAGAAAGAGCTGTTTGCCAAATGGAAGAAAGGAGGGACTGGAAAATTATCACACAAAAATTTTAAACCCTGGCAGTGGGAACAGCATTACTTTCATAGGCTGTTTAACTAGAAAAGCAGCTCATACCCGTGAGGCAAACTAATTTTATTGACATTAGAAGAGATTTATTTTTTCTCTCTTTATCTACAATATACAATTCAGGAATTGTTTCCTGCAGATAAAAGCCTCATTGTTCTACATAAAATAAACTGAAGTAAAAATGATTCATGTTATTTCCATCTCCAACTTGGATAATGATTTAAATCAGCAATACGATAAAATCAAAGCTGATCATCTAAATCAAGATGATTGTTTATTTGTACACTTTAGGGTTTTCCTTTATAGCTTATTATTTGGTTGGAAACGATGAGATACACTGGCTTGCAAATGGGTATAGGCTTTTCAGTAAATGCTGCAGTTTGTCAGCCAAGAAGATGACTCCACTTCAGTTAAATAGGCTGTTTATCATAGATTGGTTTAGTTACATATGGCTAATATGCATTATTTCACCTGATATTGTTCTCTTCTATTTCATATTAATGCACCATGTACAATTTTGGGCAAACACAATGCATTCTCCCACACATTCTTTAACTTGTATCTTTGAAAAGGTAATCAATCCCAGACTGGTTTCTCAGCTTTGAACCAGCAAGACATTCAAATGAACCAGTGACTTTGTCCTTTCTGCGGGTGCAGCAAAGGCTGTTTGACCAGGAGAGGTGCAGCATTCATTCCCCTTCACTTACCATTTCAAACATTAACTTCTCATTTGTTAAGAAAGCATAAACTCCCTTAAACAAGCAAATAAATATCTTCCCTGTTACTTTCATTTTTTACTTTTAATCCCATCCCCAAATCTGGAAAGATCATTTAAACAGAGTATCAAATTCTTACAACTTTATAGTTTAGCTGGTTTGTAAATTCCTCATAGCTGCATTTTTAGAACTGTGTTTTCATTTGTTTCTGAAATAGTTCCATCTTCTTGCAACATTTGTACTAAGAGTCCTCTCATCATGAGGGAGAGTATTTCCAGTAATGTCACCAAGAGGCTTAATATTGACTTACAGTTTGGCCTAGGATCACTCTTTTGGCTACTACACCTTCCCCCAATCTTTATGATCATGTTTGAAAGCAGCTGTCACATACTTCCTTTGACTACTGCAGGCTTTGTTAGCAGTATTTGCTAACTCAGAGCTATGAATGACAGAGGACCTGTCCTGGCTGTGATCCTTGTAAAAATTACCCAGTAAATTTAGATGCCCAGTAGTTTATTTAGAGATGGTTTTAAATGGCTTCTGATCCAGTGAAAGGTAAATGAAAATGTCTTCTGCAAATAGGAACTATTTCCCTCTCAAGTGCTTACCTTTATGCTTTTCTTGAACATGTAGCCTGGTGTTAAAGATCCTTTTCTAAGGAGTTCACTGAAGATAACTATTTGCTCAAAGAGAAACACCCTACGCTCCTTTGGTCGAGACTGAACTCCAGAATCCTGCTCCGTCACATAGAAGGTGTCCTGCTGCAGCAGCTTCCCTTGAGCTGTCAGCTTGCCCTGAGAAGCAGACAAGGCACTGACATTACAAACCCTGACCCACCATGACCCCATGAGACAATCTGCTATGTTTTATGCAATCCACATTTTCCAAGCAGCGTGCATTCATGTGAGACATATCCCATCTACATTACCAAAGCAGCAAGCTGGTAAATCAACAGCTCAGTTTAAAGAAAATAGCAGGGCTTCTTTGTTCCCATTGCCACTGATGGAGCATGTAAAACCAAAAGCAAGAGGTATCAAATAGAGTGTTTTGTATTTCATTTCATATGCTGTTCCAATTACGCAGTTTGTTATTGTAATGCCTTGGATCCCCCTCTAGTCATGAGCTCTCCATCATCCCTTAGACCAGTAGGCAGTGACACAACACCTCTAAGGTGCCAAACAAACAGGACTTACCTGTTTGCAAGAATGCTATGATGCATAAGACAGTAAGACAAAGTTCACTTCATTTTGCAAATAAGACATCTTACCAGGACTGCCAAAGTCTGCCCTGGCTTAGTTACAAACCACAGGCTGTAACCTGTGGGGTTATAACTCACAAGCCCATCCCCTCCTGGATATGTTGCCAGACTCAGAGCTGTTAACATGTAAGTGCTAGGTGACCTTATTAACAGGCAGAGCAGTCTGGTTCACCACTTATTTTGCTCTGGCAATCAGGGTAAGGAGTGTAATTCAAACTTGCAGAAGCTTTTACAGACCTAGGATTCTGAAGAAACAATAGACAGACTGTCACAAGTTTAGATTGAGGCATATTATCACCCCCACCTTTGAAACCTCACCAAAGCATGTGGCTCAGCACTGGAGGAGAACAAGCACTAGAAAAACAGCCTGGAGTAGGGCAGATTGTAAAGACAATTGTAGAGAGATAAAATCCTTATCCTTGCCTAGCTGTTATTATAAGCAGAATGCAAACATGTACCTCAAAGCCTTGGAGGCGACCCAGGTTCATCATATCATTGCAACGTTTCGGTACAAGGCACATTAATTCAACTGCTTTCTGTTAAAGAAAAAGGATGTTGTATTGTTACAGGAGAATCAGAGGGTTCCTAAAAGGAAAGTGTCAAACAATGAACTTCAATAGTGAGATCACTGCTAGGAGTTATTCATGTCGAGATGCACTGAAGGTGTACAGCAATGTCTAAAAGAGGATGGTGTGCCTACAATGCAGGACTGTGCCTTCATCTATTACTTCTGACATTTCTGCTAAGAGAAATGCCACATTTAGAATACCAGCAGGATCTTCAACTATTGCCAAAGGAATACTGGGGTTTTCATTCCTGCATATAAAAAGCCATTAGGTAATAACATCACCCTATTGTCCAGGACATGAAAACGTACCTCTATTTCAGAGCACTCCAGACCAGCTTTTTCACTATACCTCAGGAAATCCTGGAGAAAGCAGAAAGGGTTGTATTAAGGCACTTCAGAAAGAGAAAACAAAAGACACCAGTTTGAAAAAGAAAAAGTATATTCAGCCTGTGATTTTCTGAGAAAGAACTTGCTAATGTTAATAAAAGCATCTTCAGAGATTGCTGAACATTATAACCATTTTCTAGATATGGAAAAGGGGTGTGGACAGCTGATGAAAACATCACAGAAAGATGACAAAGCTTGGGAATGCTGACTTGTTCCCTGTCTTAATCCATCAGACCACACACACTTGAAGATTTTTCTATTCCTTTTGGCATTTCAGGGAACATGCTGCTGTCTCTTTGCTAGTATGAAATTACCAAACTGTGGGCTGATGGCAGCCTGCTTGAGGCTAGTTCAAAAAAGAGAAGAAACCAGCTGAGAGCCCCGGAGCTGCTGGAGATTACAGGGTAGGGTTCAGACACGCCTAATTTTAGATATTAGCTTAAGACCCCTAGGGATGGATTTTCAGGACTCCTGAGAAACTGGCATTGTGGTTAGAATCAGCAGAAGCCAGTGGTCAGACTCCTTGGGAAAAAAAAAACCCTGATGTGGGCTCCCCAAATTTTAAGACATCAGAATATTCTGGAAATAAGGTTTTTTATGCTATTTTCAAGAGAGATGTTCAGAAATAGATGCTGTAACTTTTATTGGAAGCTTGCCTTTTGGTACCGAAGACAGACTTTAACAACACACTTCATTGTTCTTAATGCAATGAAATAAAAAAAGAATTAAAAAATCAAAGTTTATTCTGAAACTTCAGAGGAACAAAAAAATGCCTAGTTGCAGTTTATTCTTCCATTAAAAAAATCCAATAGAAGATAATTTGAATTTTTTTTTACTATCTGAAATTGCAAACCATTCCCACAGATGTGGCCCTCCTGCTCTCTGGACATTTTCCATGGGATCCCATCATTGTATGCCCATGTGTAAGCAGACTTCTCTTTCGTCTTACTCCTCAGTCAAAACTAAGGCTGATTTAAAATAACATCACCTAATGCAGGAGGAAGACTGAAGCTCAGTCCAAACAGCATTCTTCCACTCACCTTGAGAAGAAGCTGATATTTAGTTATTCTCTGAATGGGTTTGATCAGAAAGTCACTGATGGTTAGCCGTTGGCTTACTTCCTGTTGAACCTCCTAAAAATTGAGGATTAAAAGCAATTGCAAACAATCACAAAGTAAGACAGAGAGCATGATAAAATGTCTCAGCAGAGACGTATTTCTACAGAAAGTTAGTCTGTTCTTAATCTTTTGTTTGCAAGAGGAAATTTTAGAGGATTTAAACATCTGGCGTATCCTATTTAGGCAAGGACTGGGTAAAAGTCATGACCGAGCTGGAAGGCACAGGCTGCCTTCCCTCTTTGAGCTGATTGAGCAGGACTGCAAGCTCTGGAGACTGTTCTTTCCACTGCAGTGGGGATTAGCTCATGACCAAGTCCTGCAGAGCATGTCTCATGCCCTTGGGTGAAATGGAGCATCTTTTCCTTGTTAAACAAGCTTCTTTCACATTCATATCTAAATCTGTCTGGTCCCAAAGATGTCTTGAAACAGAGAAATTTATTGGGAATTTCTGAGACACACCACCCAGCTCTAATGACTTTTACCTTCTTCCCCTATTTGCAGACAACAGATTGAAAAGTCTATTTTATTTTGGGCAGACATCACTGTGGTTGTGGTGCTCAGAGAACCACAGGCAGTCAGTACTGAATTAAGTACTTATTAGAAATTAACAACACGAGAGTTTAAAATAAATGAAATAACTTTTTTTCTCCTGCAGCAGAGACTTTAACAGCACATGCAGCATCAAAATCTTCTAGTTTGTTTTAGATAAACCACCCAGGTTACAGAATAGTCTACCTGACTGGGACCCACAGCTATAAGTAGCAGTAATGTATAATAAACAAAGCTTACCTCAAAGTATGCCTCATACTCAGCTACTATATATTCAGACCGTGGCTTGTTTTGGCAATATACCACATACATGTGTAATCGCCGCTCCTGTGAAAGCAAGATGCACAGCAGCCTGGTGAGATATTGGCTACCATTCTGTTCAGGGATTAAAGCTAGCAGAAAGTTGCTAAGGTGTTTTGCTAAGTCTTCCTTGTTTTGTTGTTTAATCAAAGATTTAGTTTGCTGAAGTAAATTGACAACTGGTTCTGTTCTCCACTTCAGCACCTTAGGCAAGAGGAGGTTTATTGTGTCCAGTTCTGGGCTCCCTGGTATAAAAAGGACAGGGATCTCCTGGAGAGAGTCCAGAGAAGGACTACGAAGATGATTAAGGGCCTGGAGCATCTCCTCTGTGAGGAAAGGCTGAGTGAGCTGGGGCTGTTCAGTCTTGAGAAGAGAAGACTAAGGGGGGACCTAATTAATGCTTATAAATATCTTAAGCATGGGATGCAGGGGGAATTGGCCAGCCCCTTTTCAGTGTCTGTGGAGACAGGACAAGGGGCAATGGCTGCAAGTTGGAGCACAGGAAGTTCTGCACCAACATGTGGAAGAACTTTTACACAGTGAGGGTGAGGGAGCCCTGGGACAGGCTGCCCAGGGGGTGTGGAGTCTCCTTCTCTGGAGAGACTCAAGACCCATCTGGATGCCTATCTGTGCAATATGAGCTGGGAAGCTGCTTTGGCAGGGGGTTGGACCCGATGATCTCTCAAGGTCCCTTCCAACCCCTACGATCCTATGATTCTATGATTCCATGGGGGTAGCCAGCTAGAGAGGTCGTCCCCACACTGGTTGGGCTGAAATTTACTGTAGAGTTGTCCGTTGGCTAATATCCCACAAACAGGTCAATCACAGCAGTCTGTCAAGTACCTGACATAATTATATTTTGGCAGATGTCCCTGGCCACATCAATTTTGCCCCCAAAATAAGAAGTCTCCAAGAAGACAATGATTAATGCTTTAGTTCAATCCAGCTGCTCATAGATCTGCTGAAGATGCATAACAAGAGGGCTATCTTATATTTAAATTAAGTTTAGACATATATAAGTGTCAGTCAACACAAGCGGATCTTTTTGGAAAGGACTCATCACACCCTAAATGACAATTACACTAGACACAGGTAACAAAATAAAACTTACATGCTTAATAAAAAGCTGTGCTAAACGGTCAGGTTCTTGAAGACATTTTTCCAGTTCAGCCAGGAAAAAGCTGAAAAAAAGGATATCAACATTTCAGAATACTTCTTTAGGTGATCCCAGCAGCAAGCAAGTCATTCCTCAGATACACTGGTGCAATTTTAGTTATAGTATTCAATAACAAATGAAAATGTAAGCTTGGCTTGAGCTCTTAATAGTGGCATTTCCAACACATTAGATGAGAGCTGTGAAATACGCAGGTTTTGTCTTGCAAATTATCTGCTCTGCTTTACTATTGCAGTGGTTTCAACTTTTTTAAGTGCCAGTTAGTATTTAGTTTCAAGAGTTGCTTTCCTTCAGTGAAAACTCCTAAAGTAAAACTTTTTTATAGACTAAGACGCTTGTGAAAACTCAACTGAAGCTTTACTGGGAATTCAGTTGCATGAGCAGATTGGGAGTACTGGTCAACATGAGAGATGCAGAAGTTTCCACTTGAATAAACAAATCCCTGTTTTGCTGGTGGAGTTTTGGTATGTTCTGTTTTTCAGTGTACTACTGCTAGTAATATACTGTGATTCATAACAGCAATAGCAACTCATAAAGATCCTTGCTATCTTGACTCGCAGCTTTGGGGAGGTTATTCATTCCACCTTGAATGCACTTACCAAGAACATACCAGGATGCCTAAAAGTGAGGTAAAAGCACAGCTAAACTAAACTTTAGAAGTACTGGCAGGTTTTTCTAACTGGTAGGTGAATCCCGACAATCTCCCTTTCCTCTTTTTCACTGCAGGATTTCTGTCTGAAATGCCTCCATGGATTTGCTGCAGTAGCCAGAGGACATGCTAGCAATGGTCCAGGGTCCCAAGAAATCCTAGAACCTCAAAAAAGGTGCACATTGGACTGCTGCCCCAAATAAACATCCCTATCACTACCATCAGATACAGCTACTTCCATAACTCAATCCTCTATAAATATTAAATCCATCTACATTTAAATAGACTTCTTGACCCAGATAGACAGAACTAAAAATAGTGAATATCTCTGCCTATGTGCTCATGCAACTGAACTCCTGTCATTACACTTAAACAATGAATGGCACTACTAAAAACACCCTGTTATTGGTATCAACTTGGTGAAGCTTTTTCTGACATTTGTGTGTATGTGTGTGCTCACAAGGGCATCTGTCAGAATGTAAGGACAGGCTCAGACCATGAGATAAGCACCTATGGAACACATGATGGAAAGGAAAACTTCCAGAGCTGAAGGAAGAGCCATCCCGGTGTCCACTGCTCAAGTTTGCACATGCACACTCAAATTCTAGATAGCAGAGTGAGCTGCAGAGTATTTCTGAGGGTATGGTTGAAATAATGGCCCTAAGCAAGACATCACTGTGCATAAAGTTACAGCAGAAATGGCCCAGGGTTTGAAATTAGCCTCACGTTTCCAGCAGCTTTTCAAAAGCTACTTGCATGAGTCAGATTTTCAAGGAACAGAGTTCCTAACTCAGAGTCAGAAACACCAAGTGGGCCAAAGCATGTCAGAGCTTTCACGTGAGAAGAATCATGAAGGGATTTGCATTTTATTACCCTACTGGCCAAATACTGCTGGTATGGTCAGCTTTCATGACCCTATCAGCTGCATGTGGAGATGGTTGTGTTGCCGAACAGCACAAGGCATAGGAAGGAAGCCATGACTTTCCAGCACTGCTACCACTCATCGGTAGGATGAATTGCATCTCTGACTGTGACCCAACAGACATAATTATAGCAGCCTCAGTAGCTTTTCTGAGGATCCAGCAAGCAGCAGCTCTCTTGGAATCATGTTGGGATTGCTTATTAGCAGTAGCTCAGGAGCTGTGGATGGACCACAGCAGTATCTCCCACTGAGCCTCTTATTGTAGCTCCCCAGCAAGGACTGGCAGCACCTCTAGCAGCAAAACACTGGCACACCAGTCTCTCTTGTGTGCAACACTTCTCTCACACTGACCAGCACTCCTGGCATGGTGTTTGAGCCAGGATAAAGCTGTACCTGTGATTAGAGACACCATGATAAACAACCTCCAACGAAGCCAAGCAGTGCAAAGCTATAGCCCACCAAGGTGTTTTTTCTTTGGGAAAAATTATTTTATGTATGACTGATGGCTTGCATAATGCAGTTGTGCTGGTTTTGGCTGGGTAGAAAAAGGTCTATTTCAGGATCTAGGATATTGTGAAACTGTGGCTAAAAGCACATGAATTAGAACATCTTCTCAGGATTCAAGGTAGCCATGATTTGTGAAGATATTAAAAAGCACTTACAAACCAAGAGAGACCATTTAAAGTGATGCAACGTCCTTTAGAAGTTCAGCCCTGAACGACCTGGTGATGTTCAATTAAAAGCAGTTTAGACAAGCAGACACCACGTACCCCAATCCTTCATGGACAAATGGTTAGGAAGGTGCTTAAAAAGGAACTAAACCATAAACTTACTCTTTGTGCCAGTCATAGATCTGGTGAATATTGCCAAATACTATCTTGTCTTTCCCTTTCATATCTTCAGAAACTCCTTTTTCTTCTATCCTTTTCATGAAGCCCTTTAAGATTAATGATCACCGATTAACAAAGGGTTTTTGAAGGGAGACCATAATTACACTTATTTCCACACCCCCCCCCCCAAAGATGTGAAAAGTTTCATGCCAGGGTTTTTTACATTTAAAATGCTTAAAACACCTTTAGTACGATTTAAAGCCAGAAACCCATCTGGATACTTTAAATTACAGAGTTTAATGTGTAAAAGAAAAGAAAATCTAAAGGATTTATTCTGAATACCTACAATACTGGTACAAACCATTATTAGATGCCATTGAAGTGACAAGTGCAATTAGAAGATAAAAGTTAAACAAAAGTAGTTTATCAAGTTCTTGGCTTCTGTTTTAAGAGGAAGAAGCCAGGCTCTGTACAGAGTTCTTCCATTCCTTACCACGAATGTTTTGTGAGAGCACAAAGCCAAGCAGTAAGTTTTAAGAGTCACATGAAACAGATTTGTCACACCTCCTAAGAGTTTCTTTCTAAGTCTTTGGAGCACTGAAGCCCCATCAGGTTTGCCAATGGAGCATGATGTAAGCAGACCCAAAGGTCTTCAAGTTTGGAAGCTGTTGAAAAATCCCTGTTAGATGGGCTGATAATTCTCCTTGGAGCAGTGAATGCAGAAAGCATTGCCAAAAGCCTACCTTCATCAAGTGCCTCCAATTCTGAGACCTTGCAGGGGAAATAAAAAACAACTGGACCCTGAATGTGAGGTGGCTCTGACAGGTGGTCCTCAGGGATCAACCAGGTCTTTACAGGTTGAAGCTTAAAAAACTACGGCTGTTTTCCTAACATAAAAACTAGCCAAGCTCCATTTTATTTCAAGAGGGTTTTTTTCAAAGCAGTAATCCCTGGGCCACACACATATCTCAACACAGTTCTAAACCAGCTTCTGGAACGGTACTCAGGCACAGGACTTTAGTCCAGGTGCAAACTCAAGCAAAGTATGTGTTACCATTACTCAATATGACAGGAAGAAAGGCACAAAGTAAGCTGTAGGAGCATAAGTTATTCTCCAGTGCTGCCCTCAAGGCTGCATTAGAGCAGAAAGAGTTTGTCACAAACAGGATAGCCAAGAAAAATTTGTGCACAGTGGAGTCAAAACCTAAAATACAACATTTGTTAGTTGGAAACAAAAATAGTTTCCAAAGACATTTCTCCTTGTTTCTGTCAACATGAGAAGGGGACCATGGAAGCAGAGTGCAAAATAAAGCAGTTTGTTTCTCATGCTGTATTTTTTTGTTGTTGTCACTTGTCAGCATGGCACTTTTTAGTGGGAAAACATTTTGCATAGCAGGGTTTGCTTCAGCTCACCTCCACAACAGTTCCCAAGTCTTTGACGTAGTCTTTTTCAGTCTGTACCAGCTCATTTAAGACAAACCTAAATTAAAACAGAACACTCACGTATTTGACCATATTCCTTGATGTTACTGTTTGTTCCTCTTCCCACATATTACCCTGTCATCATTCCAGGTCACGTAACACAACTCACTCTTCACTCTCAGCCCAGTGAATGTAAATGACAAACCCATCACATTTCAGGTCAGGGTAGTTTCAGTTCTCTTAACCTTTCTTTCCTTCTACCCCTTTTCCCCTCACCCCCACCCTCCCATCCCAGGACAGTGCAAGAGAAGTGGCACAACCAACTGCCTGTACCTTGAACTACCCCTCCAAACACTCTTCCAACCCCCCACTGCCCTCCTGACAGCAGTAATGGAGGTGTGTCTGGACTGTTTTTGAATCAAGGAGGAGAGGATTTCTCGCCCAAGTCCCTCTGGCTTTGCCCAAGATTCAGCAACTAAATTTTAATCTGGAGGTTTCAAACACCTGGAAAACGAATTCCCCCTCCTGTCATAGCCATGAGTTTAATCCTTCAGACTAGCTAATCTATGTGTGGGTGTCAAATGCTTTACCCTGATTTCAGGGGTAATAATCCTGGGTAGGAGAGTCATCTAATTAAGGCCTGATGCATGCAAACAACTTCAAGCTAAAAAAGCTCCTCCTTGTCATTCAAACCAACTAATCACATAATGTTCTTTTGAGGACAATTTCAAAAAGTTACAGCTTGCTGCAGACAGTCTGCCTCTCAATTACATCAATACATAGACTTGGCACGTGACAAATAAGCTCCATCTGTGCTCAAGTTCACTACGGCTGTAACAAGGCTAACAAGATAGGAGTGCTTTCATGTCTAACATTGCTCCGTTCACATCAGTCAGCAGACTGACCCACTTGAAGTGATAGGGCTGAGGGCAAACAGTGCTAAGATAAATGCCTCGTTGGAAGTATCTAGGGGGGTGAAAGCAACAGACAGGCGTTGCAAGGAGAGACTCAGTTACAAGAGGCTGCTGAGAAAATAAATCCTGCTCCCGCTGCACTCCCAATACATCCCTTGCTCAGAGCAGAGAAGAGACTTAAGACACGTGGCAGGACGAGGTCAAATAGCTTCTTGTTCATTCGAGAGTGAAATCCAGCCCCCTTGGCAGAAGGGCAGGCCTGCAGCAGCAATGCCAGATGCTTGTGCTCTCCAAAGCGCCCTGCCAAGTTGTGTGCCTGGGTAGTAAACAGGCGCAGGGCAAAAGGCTGCTCTTTGACAAAGCAGCAGCATGTGGCCTGAACAAGGGTATGCTGTACTGTCCCCTCTTGCTGGCTGACCTACCCTGCCTTTGCAAAAGACTTGCATGTCCCCAGACACACAAGGACATGTGCCTGTGCTGGTTACTTTTCTGATCGCACCACCTCTGTCTGCATTGCTCCCCAGGAACACAGAGAGCTGCTGAAAAGATGGGGAGAACTTCTCCCACACCTGGCCTCCACTGGTTTGAGTTATGGCAAAGATAAATCTGGCCAAACCCACTCTGAAAATGAAGCTGCAGGTACTTGTACTAAGTAATGCTGTAGCACATGCAGGCAGGTGGGTGGGAATTAAAAAATCAGTGCAGCAACCACATGTCTGCAGATGTACATCTCTATTAGGAACCAGGTTCTGCACCTCCACTGCTTCCCTTACACTCCCCACCAGCATTCCCCCAGCTCCCTGCTTCCTAGTAGGCAGGAAAATCAACCTTGACCCTCTCCATTAGTTCTCTGAAGCCTACTCTGACACAAGACTTTGAGGTACCCCCACTTTTAAGGTTTCTAAGGTACATGCTGCCAAAAAAATTCAAAGTTCACTCATCTCTTTATCCAATAGCAGGGAGCAAGGGCAGGCAGTTGCTTGGGAAGTGCTTGCCCTGGGTACCAGCAGGTACTGACTACACAGCTGTATTTAAAATGGCACGAGCTGGAACAAGGACAGAGCCTCATCATTTCTCAGTAAGTTTAAATACCTGGATACCTTGGTAACACTGTATTAAATCTATACTGAACAAGGCTACTCAATGAGAGTATTGCAGAGAAATGCAGCAATCACGCTTGATGGAATAGATGTTTCCTAACACCAAGGCTAACGGCTGGCATGCACGTGCTGCCAGACACAGGAAATTACTGCCCATGCCTGTGCAAGGATTCAGCTGCTGGTTTGTGAGGAACAGGGGGGTCACAGCTCCAGTTTGGAGATCAGCTGTCTCACATGGCTATGGAATTAGACACAGCAAGCCACAGAGATACAGAACACAGACACAACAGAGCTGGAGAGAAGACAGATGCCTTGTGCTGAAAGCCACTTGCAGGTGCTCCTAAACATCCTGATGCTGAGGAAATGTGGATGGAGGCAGCCACTAATTATGCATAACATGCTGCCAGTGCCCCTGCCAGAAGCATCACACATTAGAGAGCATTGCTGTGTCTATGCTTACCATGGCAAAGGTCTCCAAACTAAAACTGCAACCTGCAGTTATCTAATTAATGAACTGCTACCAGAGAAACACAAGAACTCGAGGTATTGAGGAGGGTTTAGGAGACAGGCATGGGCAGAGATGTTCCATGCAGGAAGGCTGATGGCTGTCTAGCAGAAAACTTTCCCAATTCAGAAACACATCCAACAGTATCACATCCCTGCCTGCTGCTGGGAGTTGATCCAGTCCCTCACTCTATTGCTTCTCTGGCTTTGTATGACAACTGCAGGAGAAAATAATGGCTTTCACAGACCTGTGACACTCTGCTTCTACTTCCTCTTCTACTTTTAACTACGTCCTTGTTCTCCCTTGACTTGGTTTCCTTCCCCTATAGGGACCGTTACTTTTCCCCTTGCTAGATCATCGCAGTTACTGCTGTTAGCGTAAGAGGCGTGTAAAGACACAGCTACCTCCCATCTCTTATTAATCCTTGATTCTGTCCCTCCAGTTCTCTGTGTCCTTCAGTTGAATGATGCATTTAAGAAATGCTTTAATCATTATAAGTTTTGAAGGCACAGGGGTTATTTTTGTAACATTTGAGGGAGTGTGCAGATAATTTTATAAAATAACGTTTGTGAGCTGCCACCATAACATGAACGTTTCCCAAATCACAGAATGTTAGGAGTTGGAAGGGACCTCGAAAGATCATCTAGTCCAACCCTCCTGCCAGAGCAGAATCACCCAGACTAAATCACACAGGAATACATACAGGCAGGGTTTGAATGTCTCCAGAGAAGGAGAATCCACAACCTCTCTGGGCAGCCTGTCCCAGTGCTCCGTCACCCTCACAGGGAAAAAGTTTCTCCTTACATTCACATGGAACTTCCTCTGCTCCAGATTGCACCCATTGCCCCTTGTCCTATCACTGCCATCACTGAGAAGAGCCTGGCTCCATCCTCCTGGCTCTCACCCTTTACATATTTATAAACATTAATAAGGTCACCCCTCAGTCTCCTCCACAGAGGCTAAAGAGGCCCAGCTCCCTCAACCTTTCCTCATAAGGAAGGTGTTCCACTCCCCTAATCATCTGAATCCTGCCCTTGCTCTGCTATTAACTAAGGCAAAATATTACTTTCTCAGTAAAAAAATCCTTGTGGGATTGTCTGTTCTTTTCCTTGAAGGTAGCTAACAAGGTCAACCACATATCCCCATCTGAGAGCTGAGTCCACCTCTGGCAACATGGTAATTACCAAGGCAAACATCTCAGTAATACTTGTCTTGCTGTTCAGAGGCTTTTACACCAACAGGTATTTGCTGTCTGGGGTAAAAGCTGTATGTTTTAAAGAGTAACCATGACCTTTCAGGGTGTGCAAGTGCTTTTATAAAGTATTTTTACAGGTTTAGAAAAAACAGAAGCAAGCAGAACACGGTTTTACTCCCAGTTCTGTCCTCATACACTGACTACAACATATTCTTTCAGGGCAGCTACGTGTCCTCTTTGCATGCATGTTTCAGAAGGGAGAGCTGGCAAGCCAACTTACATCCTGCCTCTCATTGCTTTGGCTTTTTGTTCCTCTTCAAGGTTTCGTGGGGGAGTTGAAGGTGTCATTCCTTCATTTAAGCAGCCAGTGCCATCTTTTAAGCTTCCTCGGTAAGATCCTCCTTCAAGGGTCTAAAAAAACCCCAAAGAACAACAGAATAAATATTATCTTTGAGCTCCAGCATCAGTGTTATCTTCTGTCCCGAGTCGGTTCTGCAATCAAGACTGCAGTCTAAAACCAAGCAGAATATTCAGCAACACTTTTCCACAGGACTTAGTGAAACAAAACCAAAGTAGTTTTGATATAATACCCTTCCTCCCATCCCCCTGCCCCCCAAAGCGTTAAACCAGATAAAATGTCTTTTTGCTAGAAGGTAGAAAAAGAAGTTGCAATACCCCAGGATGAGAAAACTCTTCAAATTATTTCAAAACAACCTGCCTCAGTCAGAACCAGTGTTAGGTTACAGGTGGTCAGTGTTTCTCTGCCCGAGACTGAATGGGGATTCTTCATAGTAAAGTGAAACATGAAATGAAACAGGAATAGATGGATACACAGTAACATTCCATAATAATTAAACTTTCCCCCAAATCCCTGGAAAGTAATTGCAAGTGACCTCACAGCTTGCATGTGAGGGAGAGACAATAAAATATCCTCTGAAAATACATTTAACTGGATTAGTGAAATACTTTCCAATTTGTTAGTCCCTCAGTGGAATAAAAGTATTTTGAGTAAATTTTCTGGGAACGTCCATCTCAGTTTCTCATGTCACAAAGAGCTCCATCACCATTTACTCCTTATCGAGCGCCCTACGAACGCAGACTATCTTCATGTACCAACATCTCAAACCCAGAAAATACCAAAACCCTATGAAATGATTTGGTAGGTAAACCTGCTTACACAGGTCCAGTAATTTAATGCTCAACGTGGATTTTTTTGCTTTGTTTTCACTCTCTTCATCCTTCCAGCATATATATATATATATATGAAAGGAAACGAACCTTTGCAGAGTTCATCAAAGCCCTGCTTTAATCCTGACTTGTTAATTAAGTTAAAATTGCTCAAAGCAAGCATTTACCTAATTTTAGGGGTCTGGGACATGTAGAAAAAGGATTAGCTTTGATATTAACAGCTCGACCTGTTTCAGAGAAAACTTAAGAGAAGCCAAGATATGAAGCAGGATTTACTCCCTGTCTGACAGACGTGGGACCAGACAGGGAGAGTGCATGATACTGAAATTCTTGAACAAATTAAACCCAGAGCACTTTTGTTGCTTATTCCACTCCCTGTCAGAAAGAGTTGACAAGGCAGATTAAAAGCGACACATGAATCTTCGTAAAATTAAAGCCCAGCTGTGATACTTCAAGCAGTTCTACTCTTTAGAGGGTCTTTTCAGGGAAGCCACAACACCAAACAAATTCACATGTTGGGTAGTGAAACTTCTGTGCCACAGAACAAGCTCTAAACCAAACCAAACCAAACCATTCTGCTGTGTAAAATGTTTGGAAAAAATCCCACCAAGCCTCCAGAAAGAGCACAGGGCAGCAGCTCACACTCTGCAAGGCCTGCTCCAAAAGCACCTTTCGACTTTGCAGCACAGAGCCTACATGGCAACCTGAGATGTACGGTTCCTCTCACGTGGGGAGCAAAAATATTACTCTACCGAGAAGCAGACCACATAGGGTTAATAAAAGCATAGCAGATGAAGGTGGAAAGCAAGGAAACCAGAAACAAGAGGTAGACTTCCCTAGAGTTACATTAGGCCTGTTGTGTAGAGTTTTCACAACGCTAAACTTACCAGCTTACTTTTGACCAACTTTTCTATTGCACTGACAAGGTCGGCGGCAGTTGGGACATCGGAGGAGCTCTGTCGAGCAGCTAGCAAAGAAGAGGACTGCAAGACACCAGGTTGCAAAGGAAAAGCAAGTTAACAGAATGAGAAGGGGGTAGGAAACCAGCGGTCAGTGAAGCAGCTTCTGAGACAGGAGAACAAATGTGGAGGGGACCAGGAGGTTTAGAGGACCACATGCATGGTAGGTGAGTGAGCGAGTGGAGTGTCGCCGTATCAGACAAGTACAGAATTGCCATCCACTTCTGGCTGCACATCCCCTTGCAGCAGTTCCAAAGCTGGGAACCAGGGAGCAGTGTCAGAGAACTGAAGTTCATTTGCAACCAATACTCTTAATGTGTGTTGGCTCCTCCTTCCAACGACATCTACGATCTTACTGGCTCCAGAAAAATTATCTTCTTACTGCAGATGTAAGAAATTACCCCCTCCCCCATGCATACATATTTAATAAATGCAATAAATACAAGGTACATATGGAGTTACAGGCAATCATTCCCCTTCCCCACAGATCAATTGCAACTCCAAATGAACTCAGATGACACCTCCATGCAGCTTCAGCCATTTAAAATACGCATCTTCTCTCCCATCTCTGCCATCAGTGGAGAGAGAACACCCCTAACATATCTCATCCACCCTAGGGACTTGGCACAGGAGGGCAGAAACACTCCTTGGAGATGCCCACTTTTCCCTATTGACATTGGAGTCTCTCTTCCCTGTCCCTGTCTGTGGGTCTCAAGTGTTCAGCTGTAGGTGCCTGACATCATGTAATGTCTTTGGATGTCTCTGCCTTCAGGCAGCCACAGCTAATAGCTGTTGGTTGTTACAAAGACCTCATCGATGTACTACCCAAGCATCCCCCATGGCTCTATGGAGAGTGGCCCCTGTGTGAAATTTTCAGCTTTAGTTTTAGGTTTCTGCTCTACATGGGGCTCTTCTCCCCTCTGTCTTTTTTCTAAGAAACCATACTTTGGAAACCCAAGTTCATGCGATAGCTATGGGAATCCATGATTATTAGCTCACCTCTATGTACACATTTCTTCTGAACAAGATACAAGCACTGACTAAAACCATAACCCTTTGATACCATGCTTTTGGCAGGCTGACACAGACTAAGCATGGATATTTTTTAATAAATTCTGCATAAAAATTACTAAAAAGCTTATTCATCTCTCAGCTGCTTAGTAAACATCTTCTGGGGAGCAGCTATTTCAGCAAAGTCACTGTGCAGGTGCCAAGGAACATGCATCTGAGATGGAACAGCGCTGGGGAGCAAGACATGGAAGTGAGATGGCAGGAATTAGGCAGCCAGCCACCTCTTGAAGTGGCCCTTTGGGGATGTTGCTCATGTTGAGTGACACAGCCCCAGGAGGAGGAAAAACAAAAAGGCAAAGGAAACCAATCCCAACCAGAAGTCTGGTGACAAAGCAGAAGCCTGAAAAACCTGCCACTCCTTGTCTCCTCTTTCACAAATAATACATCTAATCAACACTTCTAATTACAACAACAACAAAAACTACAGGTAATCAGGCTGATAGTTGAGGAATTAGGCTGGTAATGCAGGAATCTCATACCAACTTAAAAACTCAAGGCAGCTTGTTTCATCTGCAATGCGGACAGACATGTTGAGGAAAAAAACCCTGAAAATGGGAACTTTGAAGAGATACTGGACAAGTATGTATATGATAACCATCAAACAGAACCATTCATGCAGGAGGAGTCCAATTTTTGGAGGCACTAAACAGCTGTTGCTCTCACTTCTAACTGAAATTGCTCAATATCTCTGAAAAGTAAATAACTGCAGGATTTTGTAGGGAACGTGGAAACATTTGCTGCCTGCAAGTGTCTGTTCAGGGTAAAACAAAACTCTTCTGCAATCGATGACAAAGTCTTGTTTGTGGGGGACAAATTGAGAAAATAGTATTTCTATTTCCTAGGAAATAAATTATGAATTTCTAATGTGAAGAGATCTTGCAATTCGCCTTTGTAAGAGCCTCCAAGAGCAGCAAGGCACGACTGTTGCTGCCACGTAGATGGACTCAGGGAAAAAGTGCCACCTCCAAAACCACCTAGGCATCTCCCACCTACCACTGCTACTTCCCCTGGCTGCTGCTGGTCTGACCTAAGCCCGTGCCTGTAAGCAGTAGTAGCACACGAGCAGAGAGCTGTGCCCCAATTAACACCGTTAAAGATCTTTTGGCTCCAGGATGGGTCAGACATTGCTAATGTGGTGCTCCCGTGTCAGGGAATTCAGAAACCACATTTGTGAGCTTGATTTTTTTCTCTCATGAGATGCAGTGAGTAGGGGGAGAAAAAGAGAGGGGAAAAACTGTTTCAAATGCTCTATTTAATCTTTTTTAGGCATGGGCGAAGAATCAGGATGCCAAAATGTTCTATGAAGCTCAGACATCTGTAGAGGCAAAAAGTTTAGTTCCACATTTGCACTGTCAAAAATGTATTTAAGAAATACTGAAATCACATGACACATTAAAAATCAAAAACAGTGACCCAAGCTAAAGCAGATTTGTTTTTTGTTTAAAAAAACACCCCAAACCAAACAAACCAACCAAAAAACTAAATCCCTCCCCAAAAAGTAAGCTAACCCCAAAACATTTAGCTAAAGACCATGGGGAACAAGCCAGGAGCAACTGCTGTTATGCTGGGCACGGATCCACCACAGCTCTGCATCACCGACCTTTCGCCTCTGCCCCTCCCCAGACAGCCAGGAGCACAGGCAGCACTCTGAGGGCAAGAGTCCACGGCTCCAGCTGCTGTCTTCTGGTCTTGCTGCCACCACGATGTCATAACACTTCCTGACAAATTAGGAAGAGCCCCCAAATCCTTTCCTCCATCGTTCTGCTTCTTGAGACCCAGAAACATACGTACCCTTCCCTCTGTATTTCCAAACTCCAGCCTGAACCTTACCTTCCCAAAGAACTTTCTGGGTTAGTGTTTTTTGTTGTTGTTGTTTTTCTCCTGACAATTTATTAATCTCCCTCATCCTTGTTTCTTTGCATGCAGTAATTACAATCAGAGGATAGAATACAAAAGTGGCAGTGCTAAAAACAGATGCCAGCAGGAAAGCAGGAAACCAGCTAAACAGGAGGATGGATTTCTAGAAGGGACATGACAGCACCAGGAAAGGATGGGGGAGGACATGGGCAGGCAGAACCCATGCTGACTGTGAACATAAGACACTGTCATTCACAGATTCTCACCCCAAGTCCAAGAGAGCAACTGAAGGACTCTGCAAGCCATGGTACCATCTACCACAGAAGTTCTGACTGAATATTGAAGAGACCCCAGCTAACAGCAGAGACCTATCATTGCTAACACAAAGGTGGGCAGACCAAAGCCTTTCCCACCCTCCTGAGAGAGACTTCAGACACCTTGTGGGCTTCTGAACCAACAGTAGATGATGGACCTCTCAGTGATGATCAGCCACATACTCCAGAAATGCCAAAAGATACTCTGGGTTCACTTTTCCATTTGCAAATTCTAAAGCCCTTCAAAATGGAGACTGGATGGTGGGGCACAGACTGATGACATTTCTGACCCCCAATTGCACAAAGAGCCTGAGCAGAGAGCCCGAGCTGTCTAACCCCTGGTAAAGGTGGGATTTCTGGATTCAAGCAGACCCTAGCATCTGTCCTACTCCTCAGGCCCAGACTGCCACCAGATACCAGCTCTGCTGCCACTGCCAGGCACCAGTTGCACTTTTAAACCAAACACAGAGAACATGCGTTCTCTGCCTGCGCATGACTCCTGACCACACACAATACGAGCACGCGACTGCCCTGTCATGAAATGCAGTGCCAGGGCTAATCTGCTTATCCAGTGCTATTTGTAAACCTAACTTTTGAAAGGCATCAGAATGATTTGCACATAGGTGTTTCTTACAACCACAAATCTGGGCCCCAGCCACTAGCAGACCACTGTGAAACCACTACGAGATGGCTATGTGAAAAATGCTCTTAAACAGCAAACTGGCATAGCAGGGAAAGCCTTACCATCTCATCTTGGGTTGGATCATTGTCAAAGATCTTCATAGGAGGAGGAAGAGGTGTGTGAGATTCCTCATCTGGCTCATCTTCTCCCCAACCCTTCTTGCTCTTCTGAAGAAAAGTGAAATATAATTAGAGACAGAGACAAGTTTATTTTAGCTTTTTAGATACCTGAGCCCTACCACCAGCCTTTGAGTCTGTTAGGAATCCTAATTCTGGCTCAATATTGTATTGGGTGGAAAGAACCGCAGGAAATGTTATGCTTCATGGAAGAGAAGTGATAAAGATGCAAGGTTTGGTCTGTTAATCTTGGTGTATTCTAAAGGTTACAGAAATACCATTTATAGGTCACCCAAGTAACTAAGGCAGTTACAACTGTATTTGTGCTGATGGATAAGTATTTTTAATTTAAATGAGAACAGCTCAATGTACATTTTTAAAGTGCATTCCTCTATTTGCATTCAGTTGTTATCCTGTGCATTTCTGACTTATAATTCCTAATTCACTTTATCTGGGAAGAGCTATTCTGGCAAAGGACATGCCTCCAGAGAAACTGCAGCTACAAATATGGAGCAGATTTAACAGAAGCGTGACTACTTCTCTGAGCACTTTCTTTCAATAAGGAATTACACTGCCATGGTAGGATAAATGTGATATGAACCTCAGCAAAAGGTGATAACAATGGCTCAAGAGTAACTTAATTGCTATCCTTAGAAGCCTGCTAATAGGCTATTAAAAAAAATCTAGTTAAAGGACAATAAAATATGCAGACTTTGAAATGCTGTTCCTTCTATATTCCCCTGCTCTTTGGATGACAACACTGGTTGCAACACAGTTTCAATCAATTCAATTTTATGTATGATTCGCTGCTCCCTCTAGACTGTAAGGGAATTGTGTTTACTCAAGCATGAATCACACACCACAGAAGAGACTATCAGAGATACGGTCTTTCCTGCACCAACCACCAACACACACCTCATCTGCGCTGTCTCCTTGAGGAGTGGTTTCATCTCCAGTCTTTGGTGAGCCAAGGTCAAAGCTCTTCCTGCCGTCTCGCACCTTCTTTTGTTTCTTGATGTTGCTCTCGGTCTTTCCACTGTTCAGCCGGCGCACCGGACTGGTCAACCATTTCTTCAGCGTGTTGGTTGAGCGCTTGGGGCCTGGAGAGCTCTGGATGGAGTTGAGGGATGGCTGAGGTTGTAAGTTGGCCACTGAATCAGACTTGCCCCCATTGTCATTGGAAGAAACTGAATATGCGTCTGGAAGAAAGCAATGAGGTGAGATCATACCAGTACCGCCTCTGTTTCCTGATGCACATGGAGGGCTTGGCAGCGCTAAGTGCCAAGATACGAGCTGCCTTGATGGAAGGTTTTGTGACCTATGGACATTGTGCAAATCTCACTGCACAGCAGAGAGGGGAATATGCCCTGCAAAAGATATTTTTTCACAATCCTACACACTTCTCTCCTTAACGGAGATCGCAGACAGCAACGTTACCTAGTTTCTGATGAAAGCCTGCATTTTATGCTAAGTGCTGAATTTCTCAGCTTCTTCCCACAGATTTCATTGTGAATTGCCAGGAAGAAAACAAGCACAAAAAGCAGATTACTACAGGAGGCCTGACAGCCACCAACACTTTGTCAGGTTCTGATTCCGTAAATGTTTCTCAGCCATTTCCGGACCCCAATGACTACTGTTGGTTAGACTACTTATTAGCTTCCGAAGGTTATTTGCAGCATCTTAAAATTATATCCTTCGCCCCTGAAAGCAATTTGTCAGAAGATTTCACACCTTCCTTAGAACTGAGAAACTGGAATGAACAATTGCAAAAGATGACAAATCGTTCAAACCAAAGGAAACTCCCAAGAAGGAGATTCAAGGCAGGCTTAAAATTAAAAAAATTCCATTATTTCCAAGCAGGAGATTCTGCTGAACTGTATCCAACTGCAATTATTGATACGCATGTTCAGACTGGCACCTTAGAAATGGGTGCAACCTCCCTTACTCCCCCTCACAGACACAGATCAAAGATGTGCCAATGTCAGTAAGTCTTTAAAACCAAAGCAAAGAAGTTGCTCGAAGATTTCTCAATTGCCCTTTAGGAACAAGTGCCCTGCTTTCAGTTGTCTGAAACCATGACAAGGGAACTCCCTTCCCAGAAGCAATTGGGGGCTGGGATGTTTTAATCCCACACAGTTTAAGGAGAAATTTTTTTTTTTTTTTTTTTTTTTACAGAATTCAGAAATCTCCATGCTCCTGGAAGACACGTCTCAGACCGTACTTCAGAAAGCAGTCAGCTGATGTTATTAAAGGTTTTTAGATGGTTATCTCTGGATCTTTTATCCACCCCAGCAGAAAACAAACACTAAGTTACAACACAGGAAAACAGCTTGGTGCACCCAGATGTTCTCCATCCAGCAATAAATATCATTAGAAATACCAGGTAGTACACACGCTGAGGGAAAGCTACTCTTCCAAGCAATCATTACCTATGCTCTTTTACAAGCCAGTTCCTGCTACCTGCTCACAGAGCTCTGACCTCGCTGGGCAGAGAGCTATGCAGTGAGCAGAGATTGCAGCCTGCCTTGTCTGCCAGCTTGTAAAATGTAGACCATGAGAGTTATAACATCTCATAATATTTTATAACCACATAGAGCCTCAGTCAGAAGTTGAATCAATAATTTATTACATACCTGAGGTCAAAAGTTAGGTTTTTAGAACATACAGAAATAATTGGGACAAGCTAGAGGAAGTCAAAGTTCATTTCCCAGACAGGAAGAAAAATCCGAGTCATCTGTCTTCTGATACAGGCGAAGGGAGCGTGGGAGGGGCTGGGAGGAGCACAGATCCCAGGTGGAGCTGCTGGGGTTTTTCTGACATTCCTCCATAAGGACAAAGTAGCAGTCTTATCTCAAAAAGGCCTGGGTATGGCCAGCTCCTGTTGATGTTATTTCATGCATACAAAGTGGCGTTAAATCAACTAGCGCAAGATAATATTTGTCAGTGACCAGCTTATCTTCCACTCAATAAGCTTTAGATAGCGTCCGCTCACAGGCTCCACGTGATGCCCTGGGAGTTTATCAGCACACCTCACGTCAGCAGAATTCAGGGTTTCACGACAGTGATTTTGATTTTGCAATTGCCCCTGCTCCTCTGTGCCCCCAGCAGCACTGGGGGAAGCTGGAGGGCTCCTTGCCAAGAGGTGATGCTGAGCCAGGAGCCCTCAGGTGCCTGCAATCCCACTGCTGCTGCTGGAGAACAACTTAGGGAATTTCTGGTGCAAGAGGAGCCAGGCTGCAGTCACGGAAGGAGAAATGCAGGAAGCGATCGCTCTGTGGAGGCTGCCACTGTCAGGGATGATTTCAGGCAAGGAGACGTACCATGGACTCACTGCTTTTGCTGGGGACTGAGATGGGGGGAGGCTGAAGTGAATTGAGGACAAGCTGATCTCCCACCTCTCAGCTGATTAATGTACAGAGAGGTTTTTACTACACTTTGGAAGTAATGCAGTCCAAAACTCTCCCTTGACTGATAGCACCTTGCCAATTTACTTTTTAGTAAAGAAGAGGAGCTGGTCGGAGGCTAAACTGAGCCTAGGACACGCCCATTTGCCCCAAGGATTCATTACTGAGCTGTGGGATCCCACCTCAGCCCAATGGGCTCGAGGCAGAGCCAAACCCAGGAGCCCTGAAGTCCATAATGAAGGGAAGGGGCAGGGACTGCCCTCACCATCAGAAAAAGCCCCTGGTTTTATGAGCAGGGCCAGAGCCCAGCCTTGCTCCTCCCTCCCCTTCACCAGGCAGCCCAGCCACAGAGGGACACAAGGCACCCCTCACAACACAACATGCTTTGCTCAAGGATGTCCTAGAGAATCAGTGCTCGGTCATTGTTCCCTGCCATCCTGGTGATGGCAGCAGGTGGGCAGAGACAGGCCAAGCCCCGAGCTGGCCCACAGCCCACCCTGCCTGCTTGTAGGAATTTTCTCTAGAGCCAGGAAACCTCTGCAGACTGAGCATCAGGGAGGTGTGTTACACCATGCAACGATCCCTCTTCAACGAGGCTCTGGATTTTCCCACTCAAAGTCATGGCTTTGGTGATGAAAAAGGGGATTTACCAAGAGGTTACTACATCGTAGTTGTGCCACCCTGCACACAGCCCCACAGATAGGAAGTGGCCTTCTTTCTCCTTGTCTGCTGAAGTGCCCTGGCTGACCATGGTAAGGCACCTGGGACAGAGCCCAGGCTTCGCTTGGCCCATGCGGCCCAAGATTGGAAACATGGCCTTATCTTGCCTTTACAGGGCAACACAGTCTCCGCTGGCTGGAGGATAGGTGGGGAGGTGGAATAGAATGGTGGCTATAAATATCTCTGCTCCCAATCATCCCAATTCCCACATCAGCAAACACACACATTCTGAAAACTACACTGTGAGTCCACACAGAATACCCATAGCCTTTTTTTTCCTTTTTCTTTTTTAAAGGAACTGCAAATACAGACACATTTGCGAGCAAGTCACACTTTGCCAGCCCTGCTGAGAATGATTTCCTTTGCACATAAAGCAGGTCACCTCGACACAGTTGCAGAGGCAGGAGTAGAGCTCAAGGAAGAACAGAGCTCATGAAAAGAGAAACAAAAGCAAGGAACACAAAAAACCTGCCAGGAAAGACTTTGGAGACAACTTCCCAAGCCATGCTTGTGTAAGTGGCACTGCTTCCACAGCACGTACGGCTACAAGCACATTCATCATGACATTTGATACCAGCTTGAGATCCAGACACCAGGTGGATCAAGCTGAAGAGGAGTTACCATGTTTTTCTTGCAAAGCACTAGCACAGATGTGCTCTGCAAGCTGTATGGGTAGAGCTCATTGGAAACAGTTTGCTTCAGAAAAGCGAGAGAGCACTTTGGAAGATGCAGCGGCACATCGCGTGGTAATTTAGGCAGCCACCGCTGCCCACAAAGAGCAGCAAAACAGCGGCTGCCCTCACACCACAGAGGGTCTGCAGGAATGCCAAGGCTCAGCAGAGAGCTGCAGCGAGCAGTTGTCTGTCCACCAATGTCCTGGGACACGTGTTTCTAAAAAAAGGTATTTGGTGAAGCAAAATGGGTGTAGGGAGGTCAGCAGACTAGTGTGGCTAGATTGATTTCCTGGCCAAACCATTCATTCAGACAGAAGAAGTGATGGTTTCCAAAACACCCCTAAGCAAACCTCCAAGAAACTTCTGGCAATAGGACTACGACAGATACTCAGCCAGATTGAAGAGCTTTAACATCCAGGGCTTTTGCATGGCCGGAGGCATGAAATCTTTGCTGTTGTTGCTCAAATGATCAGACATCTATTAAAGCACAGCTCTTTTACTTGAAAAATGGAAGGTTCTAGTCCTATGAAACCTTGAGAGAAAGGAAAGATGAAAATCTCACAGACCCATCTTAGAGGCCCAGTTGCATTCCCATTTGAGTCAGTAGGAATTATTGCTGGAACACAAACACAAGGCATTTTATTTTTACTACCCTGCTCCCCAGAGCACGCATGGGAGGGGAGGTCTGTCCGATCAGCCTCATGCAGCACTGGACTCATTTACAGGAACTCAGATCTCTAATGGGCACAGAGAAAGGCTTCTCAGAGCAACTCAAAAAAACAATTGGCTTATCTTTTTGATCCATACTAACTACCAACCATACATGATAGGAAGGAAATATACTTCCATAACTAGAAGTTAACACAAAACATAGCTATGAAGACAGTCAGGACACAATCTTCCTTTAGGTGAGAAAAGGCAAACCTTCTTCTGATTTATGTATGGCCCCATTTTTCACCCCAGAAAAACAGCCTGAGAGCAAAGAATTTTTCCACAGAAGTGAAAGAAGATGAGCCAGAATGGGAACTCTGTAATCCTATTAGCATGTGCATTTAAATCAAAAATTTCTTGCAGAAGTAATTCCACTCATGAATGAAAGCCAATAACGACAATCTGACCGATGAGCACATAAATTAGCTCTGCTGTGCTCGAGAGAGCCCATTTTCCATATTTAGTGATTCCTGTAAAAAAACATTTCTGACAAAGACAGAATTGAATCAGATGTGGGTGAAAGACTAATTCGATCTTCACTCGATCTGCTATTCCCTGAAGAACAGGAATCTCTGTACCAGAAAATCTTGGAAAGCAGGAGTCATCTAGACCCACCCTATGCACAACCAAAGTCTCTATGTTATTTCACACTAAACAAACAAGAATCATCTAAATCATCAAAACGCACCATCTCCAGCCCTTTCCAAGAGCATTTCCTTCACCACAGAGGCTGTAGGCTCCAATTCACAGCTCCCAGCTCCTTGAAGCTTTATACTCTCCTTGGGGAAATGCTGTTCCAAGGACCCACCTCGGATCCTCTCAAGGGCTTCAGGGTTAAAGCTCTGCTCAGCAAATGCAAAGATGGTAGAACAAGCTATGAAAACGGCTTATTTGGTCCCTTCTGTGCTTTTGTATTAAATGTCCAAAACAAGTTCAGTGAAACATTTTTACTGGCACAAGTCAGGGTTACAAAACTTTGCGGCTTAGGCAGATGACAGTACTGATCCCAGTTTAGCGTTAGAGACTCCTCTGCCTATAAAATCTGGCATGGATTTGCAAAAATTTGGGAGGTAACAACATCTGGATAATACAAAGTCACTTTACAGCTAGTCCCCAAGTAAAAACACTACTTCATAACAGCATAAATAATGAATCTGACAACTTTAATGTCAACAGATAAACTGTCTCCTTGGGCACTGCCTCCCAAAAAAAGCTCCAGCAAAGAACATGAACACGAGGAAATTTCCAGTGCCTGTATGCCAAAGATAGAGGACAACTCGCTTAAGAAGCCCTTTAAGACTAGAAGTACATTAAACTTTCACAATGGAATTGCAAAACTTGTCCTGAAGTCCTCCACCTCCCCATCCTCTCCCACCTCCACTCAGCCGCTGTACACAGGTCTAACCGCAGACCTGCTCCGTGCTTTGATTCGAAGGAAAAACTAGATGAGACCATATAGGGCTTGGTTCCACACCAGAGGGTAAAGACACGTTCAAGTCCTGCCACTGAAATGTGTATGCAAATTCTGCTCCATAGCTTAGATGTTGTCCCTTTATAGTCTTATCGAAATGAGCAAGAAAAGAGAAGGTTCAACTGAACTGCCCTTGTCTTGCAGCATCATTTGAAGCTTCAAGTTGGAAGTAACGTCAAAAGGCACAAATCGATCTGGCAGGATCCTCACAGTCCCATTTACATGGATGAAACGATTTCTGTCCAAACTCCAGGAGAGTGGTATGGAGTTAAATATTTTATGCAAAAGTTGCTAGCCCAGGAGGGAAAGTAGCCTACACTGCTAAAAGCAGACATAGCTGACAAGCTTTCCAATCACTGGAACATAAAAACACAAAATTGGACTTTTCTGTTTTGCTGCCAAACATGCAAACAAAACTAATTTCAAAAAAAAAAAAAAAGGGGGGGGGGGGAATTACTAAAAACTACATTAATCACACAACATCCAGAACACCCTGTTTCTTTATTGAATAGCTGATATTTCTTGGAAACAGGTAAGAACAGCTGCTTTGAGACGGCGAATGATCTGCAGAGCTCCCTTTAGCTACACTGCAAAGCAGGGGATGCTCCTACATGATTTTTCATGTGGGTTTTAATAAATCATTTCTTCCAGGTAGAAACCTAAGCCGAGGAAAGCAAGCACTCACCTAGCTGGAGTGGGCAAACACAGTCCCTTGGTGAAGCTCATTTCTGTGGTGGGCAGCAGCTCACCTCATGCTCTCAGCAGTCAAGGAGCCAAGGGACGCTCCTGCCCAAGGGTGATGCAGAGCAGGAATCACACCCAGTAGGAGCCCCTCTCTTTCCATTAACCACAGAGGGAGTCCGAGGAAATTACACCCTTAGCTAAATTTAGTTATTGTGAATCCCCTTCCCACATTTGAGTATGTTTCATACCAGGCCGATCTCACAGCAGGAAATGATTAGCTGAAGTTAAGCATCTGACAATTCACTTTAATGAGCAATAACTCGTGGCAACCTGCCATTAGCTCCAGTTGAATAGCTTTTATTTTTAGCTGGTGTTGCTCAGATGCGGCTTTCATCCAGCATGCGCTGGGAAAGCTGACATCCCCAAGTAGGCTCCAGGTCTTGGTTGTGCCAGTCAGAGTGTCAGGGCTTGAGAGCTCCAGAGCCTGGAGGTCAGAGAAAAGTCACTGTAGTTCTGGGAAAGTTTCAAAGAGTGAGATAAAACCAAAAGCCTAGAGAAACAGCACAGAGCTGTGCAGTCTCATGAGACCTTGCAAGAAAAGTTACTGAAATCCTGAGAGCGTGCTGAATGAGGGAGCAGTGTCTCCAGGGAGAGAAACAGCTCAAGAGGAAGGCACAATGAGAGTGACTGCTGAAATAAAACATGACTTTCTTACTGTCCAAGAGTGCTTAAGGAGAGGAACAGCTGCAGAAGTCACCTCTGTTCTCTTTATATGGACCTAAAACTTATCAGAGGTGTCTGTGAGGAAGGCATGGGGAAGAGAATGGGAGAAGTACTCAGATGAATACAGGGCAGGGTTTTGTTTTCTATGGATGAGCATTTAACCAAGGAGCTACTGCACACAACAGCAGAACATGTCCTTGTGCCTCTGAAGAGGCACACAACTGAAGTCCATGAAACCACACACTTAAACAGCAGCTGAAATATCCATGGTCCCCCTCTCTGGGTGTCCCACTCAGAAATGTGTTTCCATGTAACAGCTTACAACTGTGATGGGCATCTATGACATCTCTGGTAGGAGGTTTGAGTGCTTTTCTCTGCATCTATCAATCTCACAAATTCATCCTGCTTCAGAGTCCCATTCAACACCTCAGATAATCTGCTCTGTGTTCATGACAAATAATAAGAGAACAAACATCCACAGAGGAAAGCCACCAACCCATTGGTGAGATACTTCCAGTCAGCTCCTATCCCTAACTACGATGAGATAGGTACATTGCCTTGAGTACTCCAGTGGAACCTCACTTAACTCCCTTACAAAGCGACAACCTTTCGGAAGAGGTTTTAACTGAATAAAAGGGTGTGGAAAAGCTCAGGAAAAGAGCAGCTGCTCCACACCGTAGAGTTTGAGGACAGGCACAGGATTTTTGAGAATCACAGAATCACAGAATTATAAGGGTTGGAAGGGACCTCCAGAGATCCAACCCCCCAGCCAAAGCAGGTTCCCTAGGACAGGTCGCACAGGTCGGCATCCAGATGGGTCTTGAATATCTCCAGAGAAGGAGACTCCACAACCCCCCATGGCAGCCTGTCCCAGGGCTCTGTCACCTTCACTGTGAAAAAGATGCACTTGACTTCATTTGCCCATTCTCTTGCCCCAAGTATGTGCCCAGCACATGTCCCAGACCAGCCCAGAGCACATTGAGAATGAGCCCAAGGCATCTGCTGGGAGCACACGTTGGAGCAGCCTTCCCGTAATGCCATGCAGCTGGGAGAGAAGATTTCTGAAGTCAAGGCACGCATTCTGCTTTAGCAAAGAAAGCAAATAAAGTCAAGACTAACAAGATCCAGAAAGGGCTTTTTTTTTTTTTTTTGGAACAAATCAACATTTATTTCAATTTAGTCAAACAGCTTGTTGAAGCACTTCTCTAAGTTCTTCTACTTTACATTTTGTATTTACACTATCCTCATTCTGTGACAAAAATAAAGGAATCCCCGACCCTGAAGTTTCCAGAATATGTGTCACTAGCAGCAAAAAGAACGAAGCCCCAAACACAAAGCAAAAATCCCCCTCAATATATTTTGATAGGAGATTTACGCATGTTCCATAAAAAAAGTTTAACCCTAATCCTTTATAGAAACCTACATGGGAGGATGAGGAGGAAAACGTCATGTTTGAAGCTGAACAAGAGCAGCATTTGCTGGGCTTTGCAAGTACACTGTTACTTTTAGCATAAGGAACCGTGAAATGCTTAGACACCCACATAGAAGCAGACTTCTTAACTTTGATCTAAGCAGTTTTGCTCTGCTGGGCACGTAAGGATACCAGAGTCGGCAAATGCCATCTTTTATCCTGGTGGTGGGCACAAAAACAAACTTTATTACACATGGTTTCCAAGCAGCTGTTGGTACAACACAAGCCTTATTCTTTTGTGAAGTGTCAAGGGTCAGCTTCATTCAGCAGCTCCCAAATTGAGCTGCTGTTAAGAATTTTTCCACACTTAATGAAGTCATTTCTCAGTTAAATGACTTCATTGCTAAGGTCAACTCTGGCTTATGCTTGAAGCCAGGAACCTCTATGACAAGGTGGGCAACTCCACCTTGAATGGCGGGGGAGAGGAGGGAGGAGGACAACAACTGAATGTTGTACTTATGTCTCCCTACCTCAAAGGAAACTGCTATTACGTTCCCAAACAATCCTCATGGAAACAACAGAAGAGTATCGGTGACAAAATAAATTGGGATTGGAATATAAAAGCAAGAACAGAACCCAAAGGTTTTTGGGATAGGAAGAAAAACTGCATGTTGAGAAAGAAGGGATTGGTCATTAAACTTTCCAGGCACACACAGGGCTCAGAAAGCACAGAAAACAAGCAGAACAAACAAACACAACTGTGTGCATCTTAGCGTCAGCTTCTTTTGCCAAATGCAGTAGCTTCCAACATTCAGCAGCTGTCTCTTGCTTTCTAGTGCTGTGGAGTTCTCTTTGGTACTTGGAGGCTGTCAGGAGCTCCGGGCAAAGAGAAAGTCTTTGTCCATTTACCAACCAATTCCAAAGGCGCTGATCTTGAATAACTTTACTAAGCAAGAGGGACACAGATGTCTAGGAAAGGGGGCTTTTCTCTTAGTAAAGTTGTGGTAGGTGCAGTGGAAACCCAAGGCAATCTACATGCTTGTCAAATTGTGCCTAGGTAAGAACAGAGTCCTCCATGAACGTCTCTCATTTGTTCACTCTTAAATTATTCAGGCTCTGACAGCCCCTGAAAAGAAAAGAACGGAATAAGGATAAGTTGACAGTGGTGCAGGGCAAGAGCGGACACCACGTAACCAGCGAGAACAAGGAGGTTGGGGTGCTTGACGACAGACACACTGCAGCTGGAGCCTCCAGGGCTGGTGCCCAAAGGAGCTTCCTTCACACCCTCGTCCTCCAGAAATAGTAGCAGAAAATACAAGCTCACAGCAAAGATACTGGCTGGGATGAATTAGAAGAAGTAATGAATGAAGTAAATGCAAACAGTGGTTTGGAAATAAAACACACAGATAGGAACTGCTGGTGCTTGTGACGTTTTGCTCTTTGAACACGGCACAGGGAAATGGCTAAGCAGCTTGGAGACTTTTAACTGCACACTCAAGACTCTCAGTTAGACTTGCGGGAAGCTTGCCTTCGCTCAGCTCAAGCGGGAAAATCAGAACATCACTTGTCGCCCCATATAACAGGCTCACGTGACCTACATCGTGGCTTTTTCCTTTGACAGCTCCCCAGGGCAGGGAGCAGTTCTGTGAGGAACATTCCCTGTGGTGACGGACAAGGAGCTTATCAAATTTCAGGTGACAAAATCACTACTACACTCTATCTGCGTCAACAAGAAAGATGGGATGGGAACTTGAAGTCTCAGAGAGCATCTGCTGCATGGGAACAGGAGAGCTCTCTGCAGCACCCTGCTGAGGTCTCAGTCTTCTGAAGCTGTGCAAATGCCTTGACACAGCCATCAGCCATCCCAGTAAGGCTAGCTCTGAGAAACTCATAGATTTTGACTTTCGGAGGGCCACACTGAGCTCCCCATGGCTTTCACAGTGCCTGCACACCACTGCTCCACACCAGCAGCCTCTTCATGGAAAAAATTCTACATCCAGAATAGCCAAGATGTGGAGAGGTGAACAAACTGCACTGTTTCCCTCCCAGCTGCATTACTGCATCTACCTGCAAATAGCTGTACAAATGCTCTACCCAAGCAAAACATTTAGTAAGAATTTATGACAAAAGCCTTCTTCACTATTGCTGAGCAGCTGCTGTCTTTTGGACACATCTGTCAAAGTAGCCAAGAAAAAACATGTATTTGAACACCACAGCAAAGGTCTGGACTGGTCTAGCCACAGAGGCTCTTCGATTCTGGAAAGACTGTCCAATACAGGTAATCAGATCCTACAATGTACAGTGTCTGATCACAGACATCCACCTGCCAGATAGTTTAGTACCCTGGTGACTGCAGTGAATATCCAGCAAGCGTTACCCTTTAGATGTTTGTCTGGTGCCTGCCTTGCTTGAGGCTTTTCATAGACCGGCTGCCAGGTCAAATTTTACACCAGCACAGCTCTGAGCAGCTACAGCCTTCCCTGAGCAGCACGGGATGTTCAAGCCTGAGTAACTTTTCTGATACTAAGACCAAGTCAACTAAGATGCTGCAGTCTGCTCAGCACCTGTGCCCTGTCAGGAGCCATGCTCTGCTATTGAGGAGTTGAACTTAATACTGTAACATTCAAAGTGTCTGCCTCCTCCTTGCCTAAAGCTATGAGTTCCCTTCTGCTGCCCTAGAAAGGATCCCTGTTGATTAATACTTATGCCATTTCCTAAAGAAGTCTATTCAGCCTCCACACGCTTCAGCTGAGAGTGATGTTTGAATATCGTGTTGATCCTCAGGGTTCAAACTACAGAAGGTACAAAGAATACCAGACTTGAGGCGCTTCAGTGGTATTAACTGTGAATCATCTTTTTACATTGTGCTACTGCTCAGATACATTTGGATCTAAAATACATTTGCATTTCTAATTAAAACAGATTACCATTAGTAAGTAAAGAATGTCTTAAATCAGAATCCTTAGGCCATAAAAGCTAATTGCACGATGCTAAAACTGGATTTCAAAAATATACATATTATACCCCCTGCAGGATTAATTAAGCAACATCTCTTCAAAAGAGTTCTCAAAAGTGTATTTATTCAGCATGTGGTTAAATTATACGGGGTTGTGCAACACTTTTCATAGCCTGCCTTGGCGCACGCTTCTGCGGCAGCAGACAGCTGGGGCCTTGTTCTTCAGGGGTGCTCAACACGGGCAAATCTGATTCAGGACCGCAGCAAACCCCAGCCGATGAGAAGGAACACACATGCTGGTTCGTGCTCTCTGCCTCACAACCACTGAGATGCTGCCTTCACCCCTAATGCAATCCCGCTGCTCCCCGCTGCGTAGAGGGGGTTGTTTTAGCCACAGTTAACTGGTGCTACCGAACAAGATGGTCTCAAGGACGTGCGCGATGTGCTTCCTAGGACACGTGGGCCTATAAAAAGGCTGAAATCAACTCGTAGATATAAATCTGGAAGCTGGAACTGCTGATTATTTGATGGCCAGTTTGTTACCCATTCCCTACGCGACCTCAAGAAAGTTTAGGAGTTCTCACTGAACTGTAATTTATTTTCAGACCGGGTAAGACTGGACTGCACGTCTCGGGGCTGTAAAAAACCTCTGCTCACTGAAGCTGCGTGTGCATTATGAAGATGTAAAGACCCCAACACAGCATATCAGGGCACATCCTCAGCTGCTATACTCTGTAGCTGTAATTGTCACCAAGCCCAAACTGCACGAAAAGTTGTCCTCAGAGGGCTTAGCTGTGGCTCCCAGCTCTCCTTGTGTGCTCCGAGCCACTTGCTCCCTGTGAAATACGAGTGTGGAAGAATGCCCAGAAAATGTAACAGTAAAGACACCTCCAAGGTTGCTAAAATTATCACAGGTAGGAGTCCATCTCTTTCTAAAATGTTTACTTTGGCGTTGTCTTGTGCTAGTGAACAAGGGATCTTTGCTCAAAGCTGACATACAGACTACTCGTGCTCTCCGGTATACAGCGACATTAAATTTCCACGGCTAATTTGCAAACTTCCAATTCAGAAGATAAGAATCTCCACCAGAAACCACCCACCGGTTCCTCAGAATCACATTTGCTGATGGGTACCCAGCAGGTAGGGCTCCCAGGCTTCACCCCTTTATGCAACTTCACAGCCCCGTGCAGCCCGGAAGATGACTGCATGGATCAGAGATTTCAAAGCTGTTGAGCTGCACCAGGACTAGCAATGGCCACAATACATGGAACAACCAAGCGTCCTGGGTTACAATAAGTAATTACTAGCTCTTCATAGGGCCACACGTAAAATGCAAGGAGTATTTTTTCCATTTTCCAAACGTACTGGGCGACCACAGTTCCCATGCAGTAGAGGAGCTCCCATAAACATTATGAAGTACTGGGAGGTGATGGAGTAAGAAACCAGCCAGAGCTATAAGCGGGCTTTCTGCAACGTGACGTTAGGCGTGCTGCATTAGAGAAAAGCTGATGACAACTGTGTGAACAGAACCGTATATAAGGGCTCTTTCCCCAACAAAGAGAGGAAACCCCCATGGATCTTCTATTAGGAGCTGCTGTAATTCAGTTTGCAGGCTCTATTTCTCATCTCATTAAGACTTTACTGGTGAAATTTTTATATTTTGTCCTAATTATCTGAATGGAGCCCAGGTGACGTGCAATTTCTGTGTTCTCAGCCTGCAAGGGAGAGGACTGCAAGGCTGGTCCGGGGCAGAGGCTCTTGGATTGAGAGGCACATCAGTGGGATGGCCAACTACCTGCAACGCAAGGAACGGTTTGTGTTTCAGCATAATCAGCCACATCAAACATTATGAACTAAAACCAAACAGGTTAACTTTTGGTTTGTGGTTTCGTAACGTTGGCCAAGGGAGACGTTGTCGCTCACAGCTTCTTAGGTATTTGCTAATAATTCTTTACATGTGCTGAAGTCCTACTTACAATATGCAGACCTTTTTTAAAGAAAACAGCCAGAGATGCCCCTGTAGTCCTTTTAAAAACTTTCTTTACATAACATGAATCGTGTGATGCAATATTAGCAATTGAACTGTTCTGCAATAGCAACTGATGGGCAGTAGCTAAACTGACAGAGAACTAAATTTCCTTACCAAATGATAAACCACATCTGCAAATCCCTGCTGTAATCACTAACGTCCCAACCAAACCTCCTCTGTCTTCTCTTTTGGAAAAACCTGCAACGTTTGCCAAAGACGAAAATGTATTCACAGAGCCCGCTAACAGACAGGAATTACACTGAGATGTAACAGTGTTCTGGTGTGTTTAAGAAGTATCCTGATGCTATTTTTAGACTGAAACATTCTGAGGTTTGGGGTTTTTTAAACTTTAAAATGACAGATTAGTTTTCTTCATATGTACAAAAGTTCTAGCAAGGTGTATACTGAAACACAATACAATGTTTTTTGGGGAAAAAAAACCAAACCAAAGTCCTTCTGGGGTCATGTGAAGTACCTGCCTTTTTTGTTTCACTTCAAAATGGAGAGATTTTATTTCAGCGTTCGTGCACTGAATTCCTAAACAATACATCTATCTGGCACTTATTTTATAGGAAAGCAGCATGTTTAGTTACCCCACGTTCTTTGCAGTGAAGAGGGAGTTACCCAAGCTATATTTTTCACAATTATCTGTTCTCTTTCCCTTAGAATAAAGTCCCCCTTCTTCAGGCTTTTGACAAGATGAATAAAGCCTTGTGAATTCTTACATGCCTCTTGGAGTGAACGGGAAGTTTAGGAGCTCTGCCTGCATAAAAGCAAACCCCATGTTTCTTTAAAGCTGGATGAATTTATGAAAGTTGAAAACAAAGCAGCAATCCAAATAAGGATCCCCACCACGCATTCACCCCCAGACTTGGAACTGAAAGCTGATGTTTATAGCCTCTCTTGCTATCATCTACTTTACACATGCAAATTAAGATGTGAAACTTTATTTGCTGTACAACTTTTGTCACGTATGGTATGTAACCATATCTCAAAATACAAACCAGCAAGGTTAGTTGCAAAAGGGAGACACAAAGCTGGAGGATGAGGGGCTAGCTTGCATTGAGAGGCTTAGAGCTGTCTAGCAGTGTGTGTAATTTACAAAAAAAAAAACCCAAACCAAAACACACTAGTATTACTTGGATCTTGGGAACTGAAAATTGTTAAAGCATCCCGGACACTGGCACTGATATGATAAACATCAGAGTTACAGAGAGAGGCTGGCGGAAGACAAGAGCAGTGAGCACAGCATCACGTGCAGCAACCAGCACTTTGGAAAAGCTCAAATCTCATGTGCTCTTGACACTTGGTATTTTACAGTGACACACATACCCACTGAAAACTTGGCCTACTGTATCCATGAACAAGGTTCCTACCCTCAAAAGCCCTCCTGGCAAACAGGTAGGATTTAACACCACTTAAAGCAGAATGACCCTAAGAGCTCGCTGTTCCCCCAGTCTGCCATCAGAGCAGTGGCTGTGTTTCTCCTTCAACTGTCCATGTTCAAAGGCTGCTTATCAGCAACATCTCCTGCTGAATTCCCCCAACATCTCGTCGCCATGTTCAAGGAAGGACATGCCCGTGCACACCAATACTAACAGGTTCAGACCAGTGAGGCTTTGTTTACCCTGAAAGACTGTCATGGGACTGTCAGGCACACTTTTGGTACACGCTTAACTCAGGACTATCTGTCAGCAGGGTGTGAAGCACGTGTGCTTTACCACTAACCACACTTTACCACACTAACAAAAGGATCCAGTTTTTTGCTAACAGTATTCACCTTGCCATGTTAATCCTCCTTGCTCAAATGAGCAGCGTTTTCATCAGCTCTCTTGTCCCTTCCAGTAACTATCTGCCGTGACCTACTCTGACTCCTGATTCAGCCTGCAGAGGTGGGAAAACACAGGACTTGGAAGAGATGTTCCTGTCATGGGTTTACCAGTTTTCTCTTAATAGAGCTGCAAGAAAATAACAAGCTCTCTCCCAAACCTCACCACAGCCGTTTGCTTGTGATCCTGCCAGGAGAAAGAGCCGAGCACAACTCTGGCATGAGAGAGAAACTGCCCACAGCAGACCAGTACACTTGATCCTCTTGACTTTACTGCGACACAACTGATGAACAACAGGTGGACTTCACCCAAGGAGTGTATCTGGGGAAGGTAACAGTTTCCTCATATTTTTCATCGAGGAAGGACCAGGAAACTGAGTGAGCTTTGGTTGACACCCTTCATTTTACTATTGTTTTCTTCTCTGCCTCAGTTTTGACAGAACTGCTTTGGCCATGCATTCCATTACGCCTTACACGGTGTAACCATGGCTCAGCCTGAAACACTAAATAAAATATGTTCAAATTAGGAAATGTTATGGGCCTGAATAAATTACTGCAGATCAGCCTCTTGCTGCCACTCAGCACAAAGGTACCAGCTTCCTTAGCACAGCTCTGCAGCTCGCTGCAACACAGTGTCAGCACCTTCTATAAAAAGCACTGTTGGATCTCACTTTTTACCTAATGAAGAAATAACTTTATTAACATGCTGTTGACAGCCCCTGTAATGATGCTGGTTTGCCCAACTTCCAGTTAAGGCTCTGTTTCTGACCAGCTAGCAAAGATGTACAAGGTGGCTGGCTGAACTCCCTTTGCTGCACATTAGTCACCTCTCTCTGTCAGGAGAGGCTTACTGTGTTAATCTTACAGCAAAGAGGTCCACCATACTGCACTAGTCACAAATCAAGCTCAGGAAAGGCTAGCCAGAAGAGGAAAAGGAAGGAAAAAAAGAAAAACGGGAGAGTAAAAGAAAAAAATGCAGAAGGAAGAGCAAAACTGTAGGAGATAGGAGACAGGAGAAGCCAGAGGGATGGGAAATTTAAATAAGAGCTTTACCAGGAGCTTCGCACAGACACAAACCCACTCAATCTTTCATTTTTAACACACTGAGATGAAAGGTTTGACATTCAGATTAAGTTTCTTTTGTTCTGAAATGAAAAGTTTGGATACAACTGGCAGCCTGCTCAGAAGAACAGCTGTTCGAGGAGGCAGAGGGACATGATCTTTATTGAAGCTGATACAGTACATCCATTTAAATCCATCTTCCCTGTTTCTGGCTACCTTCATGTAAAACATGGTTTATATTCTCACCTGAGGCCACTCTGCAGCCACATAATATTACCTAGAACAGGGTATAAGGCGTTGCACTGTAAAGTTAGGCTGACAATAGATGACCCCTTTCTTTGGGCTGTACCTGATGCACTCATGGCTAGCTCCTCAAGTCCTGTAGATCAGAACATCTCTCTCCTTGTGCCTCAAGAAAAGCATTTCCTACCTCTTGTTAGAGCTTTCCATCCTCCTGGTGTCCCTTAGGGCAACGAGACCCTAACATGCTCCAGGTTAGGCTGGAACTGAGCGAGACGAACTACTGGAAAGAAATGTCCTCTGAATTAAGGCCCTGGGTACAATACAGCACACAGAATTTGACTCTCAAGTTAAACCTGAGTCATTGACTATTATTTGCAGCACATCAGAGCCTGGAGTTCAGTCTCTACCTGACCCAGGCTCCATGCACTGAAGGTAGTGCAGAGCAATTGCACTTACCCACGGGCCTTTGTTCAGTGTATAAAGGCAACCACATTTTGACCTTGTCATGTTCAAGGCATGCAGCTGACCATTTGCTTTAGAAAAGACATTTCACAAAGCAGGAATCCCTCAAATTTCTTCGCTTTCCCTCATTGCAACTCTTTTAAAGGAGCCTCTAATCTAAGCCACATAGATTAACTGAGGAGAAGGACCCCATGGCGAAAGAAAACAAGCTGTGCACAACTGCTAATCCTGGGCTGATTTCTAAGGAGAGTTCAATGACTTTGTAGTTATCAGAAGACCATCAGAATTTGAACCCTCTTATCAGTCAGCTTTCAGGGCCAGTTTTGCAGCACTAGGCAGCATCCCATTACACCACTCTGCATTTTCTTCATTTAGGAAATACTGACAAAAGCCTTGCTTGCCCACCCTGGGCTGATTAAGGCCATTGGCCTGAAGACACTGCCAGTCCACTGCTCTTTACCCCTTTTTATGGCTGAAAGCAAGTGACGGGCTGTTGTTCAGAGGCACTCCTATATTAGGATTCATGTGTTTCCATACTTCAGGACAGACAAGTAGTCCTTATTTAGTTCATGCAGGGGACTGTTGGGGTCAGAACAAAACTGCAAATGGTACTAAGTGTCAGTTGTTTTCTCTGGATGGATCCCAAGAGCATGGACAAAGCTGACAAGATCAGAAACTCACCAAGAGAAACAAGCAAAAAAAGCAGTATTGAGGTCTATGTTGCTGCCAAAGACAGGGTAAGATTGAAGCAAAGGCATAGTTGGAGCTACCCATCAAAATCCTTCAGAGAAAGGCCCTGTTTCACAAATTTTACATATTTCATGATACATTGGAGACCTAGGGTTTGGGTTTTTTCAGCTCTGCGGTATTGTTGCTATTTAGGAGATCAAGCATCCACATCACTTCCAAGCTCCACAGCATGAAAAACACTGACACAGCTTGTACCAACATAACCTCTGTTTGAGCACAGACTGCACGCTCATCTTCTCAATTTCTCTCACTGGACAGTTCTTATTGGCACAACAAAACCTACTCAGTTATTGCAAAAGATCAAGATACCTCAGGCATCTGTCACCAGGAAAAAGCAGTCGCATTTCCAAAGGCAAAAGGAAGGTCACTTAGTGGGCAGCGGTGAGAACAGCTCTGAGGTGCTTCACATCCATCTTAAATACAAATTAAAATTTGTGCTCCAAGTCAGAGATCGGTGAGGAGCCCTGGGACAAAGAGTGTCCCCCCAGAAGCAAAGATGATCACTGACAATAAAGTTAGAGCTTCAGAGGTCTGGTTGCCACATTAAAGCATCCCCAAGCTTAACAGCAGAAGCTGCCAACAAGAGCACACTGATGCTGTCATCTGGGGCACCCAAATCCCTCACCAAATGTCAAATTTGGTACCTGCTTATATTCGGGCAGGATTTTCACCAGCTGACTAGCTCTGGTTTTTGTTAATAAACACAGCATGATAGATAGCCTTTTATAACTTTTTCATCCAAAGTTTACTATCAAGGACAAGAAAGAAGTGAGGCAATCAGTATCACACAACACCTTTTGTTACTAACTGGGTAAACTAGAACTGCAAACAGAGTTAACATTTCAAAAGTAGAGAGAAGAGACAGCTGTTTCCCCTTCCCCTTTCTAAAGTCTGCAGGCAGGACAGGCAGCAGGGAGATTTTTAATCTGTTAGAATCAACATTTTAGAGACCAGAGCAATGTCAGAAGGCTTGAGTACTGCTCCAACCTGCTGCATGGGCCAACACATTAAAGCACAGGCTGTCCTAGAGACTTGGCTTTCGCAGCAATTTAGTACCACAGCCTTTCTGTTAGCAGCCCTGCTGCTACAACCAAGTTATATGTTCCTTCTGAAAGGCTGCAAAACAGCATGATTTTTGCACTGACTTCAAGAGCCACTTCTGTGGCCTGCAGGAGAGTGAAAAAGGCTGAAAAAGGACCAACATCTTATGATATCACAGCAAACTCCATCTCAGCTAGCTCGCTGCTGTCAGCACATCAGCATGACTACTTCAATAACTGGGGAATCAAGGCTCCTGCACTGCAAATGTGTGCCTCGTTCCACTAGTAAACTCACCCATCTTCAAACCGTCTTTAACTGGGGATATGCAAATGGGCTCCACAATTACCAAAACCACTACATTATAAAACTTTCCTCTTTAAAAAAAAGGACTTAAAAGAAAGGGTAAGTTTGGGGTTGGGACACTTTAGCTGAGCCATCCAGAGAACAGGAAACACTGAAATACCACACACATATCTTCAAAAAACTCATATTATCAAGAGCAAGTTCAAGAGCCATATCACAGCATAAAGGCTTCAGTCACTGCATGACAGCTGCACTTTTCCTTGTAAAAAAACAGATTCTTGTTTTATTTTTACAAGGCACTCTAGCTGTATGGCTTTCCCCCATCTCTTTCAGCATTTCGGCTCAGCCAGCTTCCCCAGACCATTCAGAGATCTGAACTGTGAGAAACAGATGTTCTCAAAGCATTTTGCTGCTATCCAAGCCCAAGAAAGACTAGGGGGGAAAAAAAAAAATCTCATTTAAGCAAATACTTCTCCCCGCCCTATTGACCTTACAGTCCCAGGGTGTTTCCTACCAGCAACGATAAAATGTATCCTGTCAACTTCAGCCCTCTCCCTCCCGATGCCCGCGGCCGGTTCATTCCACCCTCCGGGCGGCTGCCCCCGGCTCCCCGCTGAGGAGGCTCCCGGCCGCGCCGCGCGGGGGGTCCCGGCCGCACCCGCGCTGCCGAGCGGGCTGCGGTGCGCCGAGCCCGGCCGCTCTCCGCCTTCACCTGCCCCTTCTCTCCGCTCGCCACCCGGGCTGAGAGGGCGGGCGGCGGGAGGATGCTGCCCCGCCGGACTCCCGGCCCCCGAGGCGCCCGCCCCAGCCCTCCCGGGAGAGAACCGCTCCCCGTATCCCAGACCCCACCGACCTTTGCAGGAGCAGCAGCAGCAGTACTTCACCAAGAGCCATCCTACACCGGAGCGGGCGGGATAGCCGCGCCTGCCCGCTTTCATGCTGCCTTCGGGCTGCTCATGGCAAGGAGCCACCGGCCCGCTTGGGAAAAACAACAAATCTCACTCACACACGAAAAAGCCCTAAAGCCAAAAAAAAAAGTGTAAAAATAGCCGTGACAAGCGGCCGAGCCGCTCGCGGCCGCGGCGTCCACCAGCCGCTGTCCCCGCCGTGCCCGGCGAGCACCTCCGGGGGCGGAGCGGGGCGGAGCGCGGCCCGCGGCCACTGCGCCGCCTTATGCAACGGGGCGGCGGCGGGCGGAGCGCCCTGCGCGGCCGCGCAATGCCCGCACCCGCGGCCGGACGGGGAGGGAGGAAAGGAATGAGAAAGGGGGGCGGTGGGAGCCTGCGGCGAGACGGGGCTCCCGCCCCTGTCTGGAAGGAAATCGAGTGTTTCGGGGGAATGCCGCTGTGCCTGCGCGCAGGCAGGCGGCCGCGCCGGGCGGCGGCACCCGAACTCGGTAGCGAGGAGTAAAAACTGCCTGGAAGTTAGCTAAAGCTCTGATATGTTGCGGAGGAGGGTGCCTCCGAGGTCTTTAAAAGGCAAAAACTTCTATCGATGTGGGTATTTCAAAGTTCACAGCTTCTCTTCTAATTCCATCCCCCCACCCCCAGCGCCATTCCTGAGCTTAAGCATTTGACAGCTAAAAAGTTTTACAACTAGTTGAAAATACTAACCGGTCTGTTGTGATCCCGATTGCTCTGACTGCTTTTGTAGTAAGAGACCTGCCCCGAAGCACTGCAGGGTACATGCTTACTCCTCTGACACATGGACTAATACACCGGAGACCCAGAAGCACAGCTTGCTTTGGAAGGTGCCAGCCTGTTGTTAGGATTTCCCACCTAAAGCATGGAAAACTGGAGGTGCCAAAAAAGTCCCGAGCCTTGCTGGAGGCAGCTGGTAGGAGAGGTTGGGCAGGATTCCAGAGCAGCAGCATCATAGTTTTGCACTCTAACATGGAAAGCTGAACAGACCTGGGAAGCTGCTTCTTGCGGCCAAAAATACATGCTTAGAGGGAGCAGCAGCACAGAGAGGTGCTGTGCTTTGTGCCATTGTGTGCCGGGATGTCAGCCTGAGCAGCCATGGTTGCACCAGTGCCACAGGCTGGTGATCTGGACTAAGGCTTTCGGTTTGCTGTGTAACACCTTTGGAGTAAGCAACACCGCATGGGGCCAAGGGCCATTTCTGAGCAGGAGGTGAGGGCCTGCAGCTTCAGCACAGTGTTCACAACACACATGGGGTTGCACCTATGCAATGAGTGCTGTTGGCCAGGACAGCCTGTGCTGGGTGAGCTCATGTAGCTGCCAGGTGAGATCCTGTGGACTCCAGAGCCTTCCTGGCAGAGGACCCCAAGTACCTGGTACCAGGACAGTACTAGAGACCCACCCTGAGAGACTCCCTCCACCTCAAGTGCAAATATGAAACCTTCCTGCTTTGCTTCTGGCTGCGCTGCAGGAACTGTTCTTTGACTACAGCCTCACTGGCAGTGCTGGCAACCTTGTAGTGAGCCTGGCACAAAATATTCCTGCCAATGCCTTTCAGCACCAAGGTGCTTTTCAATACATGAGAATGAAGGGAATGTTAACTTGGTTACCGCTGCCCTATGTGCTGTGTCTTTCTTTGACTTGGGACTTTGCCTATCTGGGAGACACAAGGGAATGAATGTCTCAGGGGTGCACTCAGAGCTCCTCCGACTGCAGCTGGGAGATAATACATCTCACTGGAAGCAGACACCACAGCTCTGCAGCTGGAGAAGGAAGAGTTGGGCTGGGAACCAGCCAGAACACCTCACTCTTTGGCACCTCTCCCCTGTGGGCCACCTGCCCCTGCCACAGCACCCCAGGCAGCAGCTCTTCATGTGGCTGTTTCAACTACCTCAAATGCCAGGCAGAAAGGAGGCATCAGCTTAGGGCTGGTGATTCAGGAAACTTGGGGCAGGGCTCTTTTGAGAAGGCAGCTCTTTGCTTCTGCTGTGCTTTCTTCACACTGCATCTCCGAGTTCCCTCACTCACACTGTGCCCACCTCCTGCCTTTCAGGCTAGCTGCCTCCCCCTGAAACTCGGCCTGCTCAGAGCGACTAACAAACAAAAAGGGATAAAATGAATCTGCTTTTCAGTGGCATCTCGTGGTCCAGTGGCCTCTGCCCTGCGTCTGCCTGGGCGGGCGGTACTGGGGTCTCCGCGGTGGGAGCAGCCCCTCGCACCTCCACAGCACCTGGCAGAGCCCAGCTCTCAGGGCGCCTTAAAAGTACTTCAGGGCTGCTCGCTTCAGAAACATGCTAAAAGTCGCATTTCGCCCCGAAATTCCCGCTATTCTCGGAAGAGCTGTCCGCTAGGAGGTCCGGGGTGTGCGGGACCCCGTCAGCCCGGCCCCGGAGAGGCGCCGGAGCAGGGAAGTTGGCGGGGCCGGCGGGGCCATCTAGCGGCAAAGCCTGCCGCGGCCGAGGGAAGGCCGGAGCGAGGGAGAGCCCGGCCCCGCTGCGGGGAGCGCTGCGGGGTTTGGCTCGTCCGGCTCCGGGAGCGCCTGAGGAGCGCGGTGCGTGTCCCGCCAAAGGCGCGGGGGTAAAACTGAGCGGGGGTGTGTGTGTGAGGCATCAGCGGGGCAGTGCTTAGGCAGGGAGGTTCGAGGCTCTCAGGGGGGTTGTGAAGCAAATTTGTAGCTCTTGTAATTGCAGCCAAACTTAACAACCATAATTAAGGTGCAATCTCAGTTCTGAAAAACTGCTTAGTTAAGCAGAATCTAAAAATTTATTGGGGGGAGGGGGGCAGGCTCTTGTCCGTTCCCATCCCCCATCTATAGTTTTAGCAATATTGTGAAGGTTATATCTAAAAAGTTCCTCTTTAAAAACACATATATCTGTGCATAGTCACTGATGAATTAAACATACAATAAATACGTCACAAAGTAAGTCTGAAAGACATATTCTTAATAATCACATCATACCAAGGAGCTCCTGTAAAGCAGATGAGGAGCCGTGCTATGGGCACAGTGTAGCCCAGCTTCAGCCGTGGCTGAGGAAGACTTCTATCATCAGCACCAGCAAGAGCCATGCTACCAACTGGGTTGAGCCTTTGGCTTCCAGTGGGGAGCTGGGACGTGGGGAAGATGATGTGCTGCAGAGATCACATGAGGGGGAAAAATCCACAGAGTCCACTTGCCCTAGGTGAGGGTTGAGGAGGCACTTGCCTGGCACCAGAAAGGATCCCTAACCTCACCTCCTATGCTCACATTATATTTTTCATGTTATTAGTGGACAGGGTGCATTAATGTGTGACTCTGTGGCCCCTGAATAACCTGTACATCCCTTGGCAAAGAAAACATATCTGCCCTTGTTCTAACTTATGCCTGAGTCACAGGAATTCTTCGAGGAAAAGTCTCCTGGCACCACGCTCTGAACACAATCACTGTTGTCTGCAGTGGAGCAGCTGAGTGAATTTTAGGGTCCTGACTTGGTATATCTGAAGCTAAGTGGTGTGCCTGCAAGTGTGCTGCCCTGTGCAATGCAGATGGTGAAGGGAAGTAATCTCAGTCTAGTGTCAGGATGATGAGGAAATTAGTTCAGTCTGCTCTTAAATGCACCTTTAGAAAGTCCCCAGACATGAGTCAGTTTCATATGAAATCTGAGAGTCTGTAGAAACTGCTTTTGTTGTAGAGGGGAAATGAGTTCTAATAGTTTTACCCAGTCCTCTTGTGCAAATTTTGAGGAGAAGGATGGAACATATCGTTTTTTTTATAGTCTCTGCTCTCCCTCATACCTGCAGCAGCTATTTCATCTTAGGTTATAAATCAAGGGGGCTATCTGAGGGAAACACAGGACTAAATAACGAGTGGATGTAAACTGGCACAGTTTCATTTGGGTCAACAGAAATGTGGTGAAATATGCCTGGCCCAGATTGCCCTGTAGGTCTGTGATGCAGAACAGCAGCAACAACATTTCTCCCATAGTAACAGGTGCTGTTTCCTTCCCCCATCACATATACAGAGAGATAAATAATGTAATAGCCGTCAGGAGCATCTGTTCATTACTTATGCAAGCCAATCCTACATTGTGCTTTAGGGTGTAAAATGATCTCTGCAGAAAATCCATCCCTGTGGGCACCACTATCACAGAGTAAGATGTATTATGGCTGATTTATTTTTTTAATCCAATGAAGCTTAAGTATTAACTACTCATTTCTTAGGAAGGAATAGGAAACTGACTACCTAGCAAAAATAACTCATGGATGGTGAAAGAAAGATGGAATCATACAGTTTTAAATGCTTCATTTAAATATGTGATACAACGTGCTGAGACACATTCAGATAGTGCAAGAACATGCATGAAATTTAAGATTTGTTGATATGGTGAATTAAAACAGTAAATACAGATATGCCAAGATCCGGTCAGTGAGAAACACCAGGAGCAAGGACTTAGCAGAACTTGTTTTCTGATTATGGTCTTGTTTCAGTTCATGGAGAAATCTGGAGCTAGGCAGCAGTTTAAGGAGCCCAGTAGATGCTAGCTGACTACTTTCATCACTGATTCTCCCACTTGCTTTCTGGGCAACTTTAGGGGGGAAAAAATGACCATTTCATGCCTCAATTTTCTGGTGTGCAATAAAAGGATATTAGCATTTGACGTTCCCTTTAAAGTGGTCTGAAACAGAGATTAGACAACCTATGCTGAGCAAGAAGAGTTGTTATTGTTTGAAACAAGTGTGGCAAAATATGGCTCTGACATTACTGCCCTTTAGCTTTAGTGTTAAAAAGCAGCTCGATCAATATGTCTTGCCTCCAAATGCTACTCACAAAACCAGGTAAATCTGAACAACTGGAGGGAAAGTAGATTGGCAGAATGAAGTGGTCCTTGCTCAACCAGCACATTTCAGTACATTATTCTTGGCTCTGACTCCAGCTATTTTCAACAGCACTAAACATTCATTAGATTAAATCAAATGAACCACATTCTTTAAAAATAGCCCGAGCCTTGTCGTGCCAGTTGGAAAAAACAACAACATTATTGGGTATTAAAGCAGATCAAATAAATTAAAAATAAATAAATAAATAGAGTCATATTCCCTCCTGGCTCAAGGGAGCACAGCTCCAAGGAGAGGTTTTTGGCTCCTCGGTTCAGCGCAGTGGTAGGTAAAAAAAGAACATTCTCAACTAGCTAAAGCAAACAAATTAGGAAGAAATATAGACAGTCCAGCACAAACTCCACGCTGAACTCCAATGTAGGCATATGTTCAGCAAATGTTAGAATATACCAGTCCTGATCCCTCTGCTGTAGATGTCAGCATGGGAAGGGTTTCTGGCAATTCAGAAGAGCTGCCAAATAGCATCCTGGCCCACCAACTCTACTGTAAAGCCCTAAAGGCCAGACCTGTTTTCTCTGCTGAGATGGATGTCACCTTTATGTACAGCACAACCCACCTCTCCCAAAAATCACAAGTCCCTTACTGATACTAGCCTAACTTTCTTTCCTAATTTACAACCCATCTTTTTCCTTTATCTGCATCCTATACAGAAGGAAGAGCCTACAACAACAACAAAAACAAGTTGCTTGGACACTTATCCCCAAAAGTATCTTAAAAAGATCATGAAATAAACAGCACGAGGCAGATGGCTGTAGAATAAAATACATACACTTGCTTACATGTGATTCAGTCTGTTTCAAGGGAACTTAGAGTTGCCCCCAAAACAGTGACTTCAGTATAATTTAGAAGAATTTCACCCAGTCTCGGGAGCAGAACAGACCTGCAGAACACATGTGCCCCTTCAACCTCAGCTAATCTTGCCTCTCAGATATCTCAGAACAGATTCCCACATTGTCCAGTTCTTCTGGTTTCTTGGGCACAGGACCTATTCCTTGATATACATGGCTTCTTCCTAAGCAGTAACTGTTTGCTGACTGAGTTGCTTAAGAAAACAGAAGCTGTCATACAGTCCCGCCCCGCTGCCCTACTCAAAAACCTCACTCAGGCTCACCTGCCCCTGGACTGACTCTACTGCTGCAGCAAGGTCTTGTGTGAGCAGAAGGGACTTGACTGACCCACCAGCCATAACACCAGATGGGTTACGCTCAGATGAGACTGCAGCAAAGAGCCTCATGTGACAAACCAGTTTAATGTTAGAGACCTAGTAAGTGGAGCCATGTAGCACATTATGCTAGTATGGTACTTGATGGAGAACTACACCAGATGGTGGACATGTCCTGAGCAACCTACCAGTCAGAATAAAACCCCCAACCCTTCAGCAGAAAAGAGTGTAATAAAAATTTAAAGCAGGTTTTGCATTTATTTCCTGAAGCACTTATCTCCATTAGAGCAGAGATGTATCTTTGAGAGTAGTTACTGCAATACTCAAAGATCAAGACACAAAGCATTAAAGTGCTGCCTTTTGGACATATTTTGGCTCCTGTGTTACTCTGTTGGGCCTCAGATGAGGAATCATGAGCCTACAGCAGCCCATCACAGTTGCTTTCCAAGACAAACAGGAGCCTCACCTGCTTGTACATGACAAAGGTGAGTTGGTGTTTTAGCAAGTACAAACTAATAGTGTAACACAAGTCTTCCTGACTTGCCTGTCTCAACTTGCCTGAGGTTGTTCTATTTGGATGAAACCACAGATAGTTTTCTTAGTAAAAGGCATTTCTCCTTCCTTAGAATAAGGTACCACCTGTTTTGGTTTGGTTTGGTTTTATGGAAGAGTAGTCAGACAGTTTTCCTGAGATGTTTTGCAGAAAATGACAAGTTCTGTTCACCACCTAACCCCAGCCTAGTATCCCACACAATTATGGTTCAAGGCATGCTAAAAGAAAAATTAAGAAACTGGCATGCAGTGTTCATTTGCTAATTAGAGAGAAAATTTGTTTGGCCAGTCTGGAGGAATTGGACTGAAGTTAAAATAAAATTCAATGTCGGTATTGTAAAAGCTTCTATTTTTTTGGGCCAAATTATTACATTAACTGTATTTTCCACTTCCCCTTTTTTCCTAGGGTAAAAAGAACACAGAGGAGTTCTTACCAGGCAATGTTTAGGATGGCAAAGCTTTCTGATTTACAATACTAGATCTAAGGCAAGCATAAACGAATCTGTAAAGCTGTTATTGAAACTTATGGTGGGTATAAATAACAAGGGCACACATAACAGGCAGCCTGCTGTGCGGAGAATTAAGAGAAAGAAGTTTTTTAGCTATTTTTATCAGTTGGTGGAATGACTGGCTAGAAAAGAATCCCTCTGCTTTTATCAGTGCTGAGCACCTCTGCCTGCTTTCATTCCTTAGTGTCCACATCCTAGCAGTAATGGCATTTGTGGGATGCTGGGTCTCTGGCAGAAGGATGTCCTGTACAGAAATGCTGCTCCTGAGAACGCGAGTGAGAGACTGCTAGTCTAGCATAAAACACTCCAGCAATCCCCCTTCTGCTTGGTACCATCAGGCACTGCCAAGAGCTGGACTGCTCCACATCGGTGTGCCCAGTCACCACAAGTGTCATTGTTCCGTGACAGCGATGAGTACACGATGTCATGGAGTGTATTTTAATTCCTACATGCTCTCGGAAAGTAACGGTTCCGTATTACGTGGTAGTTCCATGAGCACTTGGAGCTGTCAAGAGCCTAGCCAAAACCCTTTGTTGCCTTTTCTGTCTCTCCCAGGTGCCTGCTCCTTCCCGCCGCTTCCCCTGTGCCAACAGAAATGTTTGTGCAGCCTCACAGTGAATCTGATCCACCAACGGATCCAGGTTAAAATTAACCTAGGGTGGAAAAAAGAAGTGCATTCTAGCCCAGATTGGTTCCTTGATCTGCCTTGGTTCTCCTGTCCTTCTTGTTCAGATTTTAGTGCAATAGCCTCAAGCCGAATGACTGATTCATCCCCAGTGCTGTTGCACTATCAGTGGTCCCTCTCACTACAGTAGATCCTGGTTTCTTGGGTAAGCATCACCTGACGCTTAGAGAGGTTCAGCCTCCTTGTGCAAGACAAAAATGTCCTTCCATCTGTCCAGCTGTGTTTTGCTCAGCGGAGAGGAGCACCAGCCCCCACTGCTGCTGAGATTAGGCTGATCTCTGTTGTGCCTGCATGTCCTGTCCTAGCAGATTGATGATGGCAAGGAGTGAGCAGACAGGGAGTGGAATGTGCATTTTTGCATCTTTATGTGTAGCAAGTCACATCTTCGAAATAAGGAAAGGCTGGAGCAGGCTGAACACTGCAGAATGGGTAGGGCTCCCAGGTGGAAGCTGTGTACAAAGCAGCTGTCCTGTGGAGCAGCACTGGGTATGTACAGCACAACTACAGCAGATTTGTCTGAAGAGATGGGCAATGGCCATGAAGACTACTGGGGGGTGGGGGAAGCCTGAACTACCTTCTGTGCATGAAACTTTTTTTACTAAGGTTTTACTGAGGTTTCTCATGGGTTGGAAGCATAGAATCATAGAATGGTCCGGGTTGGAAGGGACCCCAAGGATCATAGAGTTCCAACCCCCGGGCTACAGGCACAAACCTCCAGGCCTGGATCTACACCAGGTTGCCCAGGGTCCCATCCAACCTGGCCTTGAACACCTCCAGGGACGGGGCATCCACCACCTCTCTAGGCAGCCTGTTCCAGCACCTCATCACTCTCTCTGTAAAAAACTTCCCCCTAATATCTAATCTAAACCTTCCTTCCTTTAGTTTTAGTCCATTCCCCCTTGTCCTGCCTTACTCTGCAGCAAAAGCACCAAGTCCTCTACACTGCATGAAACTTAATTTGACTTTTGCAGTCAGGGGAAGGAAAAATGTACTTATTTCACTGAGAAAGAGTCCTGCAGAGTTAATAAATTTTTCAGTGCTTTTCTGAAGAATGCCGTTTGGCTCTTAAGGACAGAATCTGATCTCTGATACTCGACTGCAATTGCCATAGATTTCCAAGGAAACTGGGAATATATTCTTTGGCAAAATGCAGCTATTCACTTAAAATTCTGAAGATACGTGAAATCTACAGAGAAAACAAAGAGGGTACAGTCTGGAAGGAGTAAAACTGAAATGTATGAAGACCAAAGAATACTTTTAAAAAGTCTACCTTGAGATGAAAGATTTCAGAGTTCCTTCCTAGTCTACAAAGCAGAAAAAAATGCCATCCCAACCTTTACTGCAGTATGCAAGCAATTAGTCCTCTCTTTTTTTAAAATTTTTTTAACATTTCTGGAAATGTAATTTGTATTTTGCAAACTTCAGAAAGAAAGAGAATACTTATTTCCCTGCAATACAATTCTGCAGAATCACAACTTCTTCAGTGTATTTCTGAATAATGTGTATGTATTTTACATATGGGAAATAGAGCTCTTTAGTAGATGCGGAGGACAGCCAAAGGCAAGAGTTGCTTAACCTCTTATAATAAAAAGGGGAACTGTTCTTTAGCTGTTCTGAACTGTGAGACTTATTTAAATGGCTTTAAAGAAAATGTAGTCAAATATGGACTGTGCTTTAAAGAGAAGAAAATGCAATTCTGGAGTTAAAGGCAGATTTCATAAGAGGAGATAATATCTTTTATGAGACCAGATAATATGAATGGAAAAAAATACATTGGCGTTTATGTAAATAACCTTCTGCCCTAGCCTTTTAGACCGTCATGGTGACAATAACATTAACTCTACTTTCTAGAATTTGGGATTAATCTGAACTAAGCAAAGTTGACATTGGTTCAGGCTCTTTTGCAAGAAGCGTAACCTGGGAATCGCCGCTCTGAGAGAACGCTTGCGCAGATGACAGGAAAATCAGGCTTCTTGTGTCAGGATCAATAGATCAAATCTGTGCAGTGTGCTGGAGCAGATACACAGAAACATCATTCCAATTACCTGAAATACATTATTTAATACATATGTGCTTTGCATTGCAGTTTGCCTATATCTGGCTCCGATCGGTCAGGGAAACGGGATTTCTTTAGCAGAGCTTGTTCACTTCAAAACACACTCATAAAATATTTGTTTAAGATTAGCAATGGAAGGACCAGCCCAGGAGTGTGCAGGCCTTGCAGGGTGCAAATGCTGTGCTGAGGATTAGTCCCTTGAACTGTTTGGAAGCTGAAAGAGTGTGGAGACAACTTTTTGGGGAAGCCAGTTGTGTTACTGCAACACTTGCAAGCACTGGTTACAGGCCCAGCCTTTGTGTTGATGCTGTTAAAAAGTACATCCACAGCTTGACAGGGACAGTTAATAGGGACATTAGGCATGAACCCAGAACCAGCAGTTTATTTTTCCTTTATGCTTAAACTTTAAACATTTCAGGGAAAAGGATGAGGCAGTAAATTACAGCATGTTCAGGAAGGCAGAAAACCAGGAGGCATCTAATAATGAATGGGGGCTCATCAAAGCTGGGTACATAGCAAAAAGCCCAGCTCCCACTCTTCCCCCTGCAGTCCCAGATGGATTACGGTCCAATGTCCATCTGTGAATTGGCTAAATTTAGTCTGGCCTCTGAGGAAACACAAGATGCAAGCCATCCACATGCTCCCGTCACTCTTTCAGGCTGACCTTCCTGTTCCCTCCATGGGCCAAGTGCTACAGAACAACTCCCCCTTCCCACAAGGCCCCATGTATTTCAAGACACACGACTAAATTACAGAGGAAATAGATTTTACTCAAGGAGCTATTTTTATACCCTTCCTCCAGGCTGCTTGTTTTTCCACTAGTGGGGCAGAAGCATGGAGATGTTCTGGCTGCTGGCTTCAGGTCAGAGCTAGTATTAAACCTCATGCTACAAACTGAACTCTCTCCTCTGTCTGCCATGCATCAAGGTACCACCAATGCACCGCTCCAAGGAGGAAAAGAAACAGAAGGCACCTATGAAGTACTTAAAAAGAAATAGGCATTGTATTCAGACCATTTACAGTAGGTGTCTCCCCTGTGCAGACAATCCTGGATCACACCTGGCCTGGTCTCCTGAACCTCTGTACCACAGCAGGAGCCCATGTGCTTTCTCAGTAGAACAACCACTGCTCACACTGAATCAGCACTTTTTGTGTCCCTTCAAAGGCCCCTCTTGCTGCTCTGACCTTGCTAACAGGGGAAGGCTGAGTGCTGCCCTGTGTGAAAGGACACATGCAGAGATCACTGGGAGAGCTGGGGACTGGGCAGGGCAGATCTTTTCTGGGTTAGGATCTGCTGTATGGAAGATGCCTTTGGTCTTCCCCAGGCCAAATGGGACCCTGTACAGTCCACATTACTCCAGGAAACTGTCTCACTAAATGAATTACAAGTTTAGTATTTACTCAGTATAACTGTCTTTGGCCTTTGCAATGTCCTAACCTTTGCCTCGGTGGCTAAGAGAGCCAATGGGATCCTGGGGTGCATCCGGAGGAGTGTGGCCAGCAGGTCAAGGGAGGTGATCCTCCCCCTCTACTCTGCCCTGGTCAGGCCCCACCTGGAGTATTGTGTCCAGTTCTGGGCTCCCTGGTATAAAAAGGACAGGGATCTCCTGGAAAGAGTCCAAAGAAGGGCTACGAAGATGATTAAGGGCCTGGAGCATCTCCCCTATGAGGAAAGGCTGAGAAAATTGGGACTGTTCAGCCTTGAGAAGACTAAGGGGGGACCTAATTAATGTTTATAATTATCTTAAGCAGGGGATGCAGGGGGAATCAGCCAGCCCCTTTTCAGTGGTCTGTGGAGACAGGACAAGGGGCAATGGCTGCAAGTTGGAGCACAGGAAGTTCCGCACCAACATGCGGAAAAACTTTTCCCAGTGAGGGTGACAGAGCACTGGGACAGGCTGCCCAGGGGGTGTGGAGTCTCCTTCTCTGGAGAGATTCAAGACCTGTCTGGATGCCTATCTCAGTGAAATGTCCTAGGGAGCCTGCTTTGGCAGGGGGTTGGACCCGATGATCTCTCGAGGTCCCTTCCAACCCCTACAATTCTATGATTCTATGATTCTAACATTTGGGGTATCAATATGAGAGCAATAAAAAGACTCCTTTGAAGAGAAGTTGAGGGAATAGGACCAATACAGTCATGTTTGTCCAGCTATGCACAGCAGAAGTCCTTTTGGACTGTCCCCTCTCAGAGGGCACATGGGGCCAGGAGAGGGCTGTGGCCACCCACCTGCCCCTCAGCTAAGCACCCAGGTCCTAGCAGCAGGGACTTTGTGGAAGAGCTGCAGCTGAGGAGGGAGGTCCTTGCTTCTGTGCGGGATAGGGAAATGAGTGCTCTGGGGCTTCTCAACACCTGCGCTGAGGAGCACAACCCTGCCTCATTGCATAGAGTCCTGAATACCTGGGTTGGCTTCACCTGGCCCTGGAAACATGGGCTGGACCTAGGAAAGAAGGCCGGGAAGGTAGGCAGGAGAACCAGGAGGACATGGAGAATTTATGACCCTGGTCTTCCACAAAAGGTGTCCTGAGCCTAACGCAGAGAGGGACTCCGCATTGTATTTTTTTTTTCCTATGGAGAAGCATGAATATGCCTTCTAACTATGACTTCACAAACAAACTTCAACAGAATGTGAGAGCCTTAGAGAAACATCAAAGAGTTGGGAGAATGCCCGGCTATGTCTTGGCAACTCAGTTCTCCTTTTCAGCCTCATCTTAGAATGCTTAGCCACATCTCCCCAAGTGTTGCTTTCAACACCTCAGGCAGACAGAAATAAGGCAAGTGAGGAAACAGGTCCAGGGAGGCTATAAGAGAAAGCCTCTTTAGAGCTGCATTCCCTCTGTACCTTCCCCTCACTGCCTACAGCTTCAGTCCTCAACAGGAAACCCAGTCTGCCCAGCCAGCTGTACCACCATCTCTCCACAAAACAGAAGCTCTGCAATAAGTAACACCACCCTCTTCCAAAAGCTGCCTCTCCAACAAACCCACAAGCATATCTAAAGGAAACAAATGACTCTTTATCTTGAGCGAGAGGATTCTTTGTTTTGGAAATAGACATCTCATGAGCCCCGCTCTGCGCAGTGCTGACAGGAGCCTGTGTAGAAGCGATACATGACGGTCGTTGCTTCCTTCCGTGGAGACTAGTGCCCAGCCTCTCTGCAACGTCAATGTTCCTGTCCTCTTACAGATCCACACAGAGTTTGGAAACATCCTGCACTACATTTTTGGTGACCTTTCCCATTTCTGTGTGATTTAGTCTAGGTGATCCTGCTCTGGCAGGGGGGATGGACTAGATGATCTTTTGAGGTCCCTTCCAACTCCTAACATTCTGTGATTTCACCACTCTTGGGGTGTTTTTGCCAGTTTTTATCTTATACTTTTTTTTTTTTTTAAGATGACTAATCTGACACTAAAACCAGAATGATTTATTATCTCAATAGGCATCAAATCTATTCCATATTCAGTCACAGCCTGGTGCCAGTATGTTAATGATGAGATACAGGTGATCAATATGATATCTGCTACCAGGAAACCCTGTTCTCTGAAAGCCTCCCAGTCAAATTAAGCAAAGGTCCCAAAGGTGCTGTAAGCTACGCATTAGAAAACTGAGCATGAGTTGCACAATAATAAAGCTGTCAGAGGCTGTAATGGCCGAGGGGACCTTCAGCTCAGGTGCCCTGACCTTTATGTGACATCAGCTACTGAATTTTGCCCAGTTTTATCCTGTGCTGTACTCCTAAGTACTCCCTAGTACTGCCATAGCAAGGGCGACTTATGAAAGTGATGGAAGAAGCAGCAGGAAAAGCAGGTAGACAGGTCCTACATTAATGATGTGGGGAATCAGGCCCTCAAACGGTGACATATCCAAACATTACAGCACCAGTGTCCTAATCCTGATCGGATCGTTTGTGATCACAATTTGCAGGGATTAGAGCAATCACAGCACTGCCAGACTCTTTGGCGTTCTTGATGAGCTCAGTTGGGCACAGGATTTTAAATTCCCTCCTTTTTTTTTGGGGGGGTGTTTGTTTTTTATTTTTTTTCAGTGAAAAGACCAGCACAGCCACTGTACAGTGAAACTTGGGGTTAAGCTGACAGGGGACTAGGTGGATAAAGTTTTACCCCCTGTCAGAAGGGGAAGCAAAGGCAAAGTAAACAAGAAAATTTGCAGGCCTTCTCTCTTTTAAACAAAGACTCCTATGTTTAAAATAATAAAAATACACTGTGCAAAAGCAAAGCAACTTCCCCCAAAATAGTCTTTCCTGTTTTATCAAAGCATTCATCAAAATCGTACTTCTCCACAAAGTTCCAGGTACAGCATTTTTTTGCTTTGATTAGGGAACAGAGCAGCTGAAGCAATAAGTATAACTGGCTTTACTGGTACCGGATACATCCTTAACAAGTCCACATGGCTGAATCTAGTTTTAAATATCTAGTGATGCCATACTGAAAAGAATTAAAAATAATGAAATAGAAGCACCGAGTCAGAGAAATTGGGTGCTCAGAAGCCATCAGAACATGGCTCCGACGGCCTGCACGCAACCTGCACTCATGACTTGTAGCTGTTGCAACTTACTGTGGAGGACGAGTGTTTGCTTGGTCAGGCTGCACCTAACTTATCAAGTTACTTGGTGTTGCTTGGACTGATGATTCTAGGGCTTGACTGTGCAAGGATCTGCCAGTATAGTTTTGTCCTCCTCATGCACTGATGTACCCAACAGGTAAAATCCCTAGTAGAGCTACAGTCATAGTGATACAAATACCCCTACACAGGCATTGCTCATCCTGTGAGGCTCAACTTGGCCTACCCCTTAGAAACAACAGAAATCAGATCTCGTCACCTATATTGTCAACTGCTGCTAAATATTTGTTCTTATTTTGGTGATAATGGAGTCCAGGGGAAGGTATAAACCTGGAAAATACCAACGACAGACACTTTATGGGTATCTGACTTCTTCCACAGGGTGACTATGAAGTAGGAAACAGCACAGAGGTCTGGGATGAAAAGATACTAATATGTAGGAGACCGAGGCATCCCCAGCCCTTCAGTTCCAGGGCAGACATTGTCCACCAAGGTAGAAAGGAGCGATGTGGTAGGGAGAAGCTGTGAAGGGCTGTGTAAGCGAAGACAAACCAGCCATTGTTCGATGAGAGAGAGAGGAGGGAGACAGTGGAGAAAAAACAAGGGAAAGGGTAACCTGATTAAAATAGCAAAGTAGTTTTGAGTTCTTTCCTCTTTCCATTTCCATTCCTTTCATGACTGCACAGAGCCACACTTGTCTATCGAGGTAGAGCAGCAGTCCCAAGCTGGGCCCCGGCAGCCCTGGATGCCAGTCCATAGAGAGCTGCCGCCTTACACCATGCTGGTTAGCCAACTTGTTTCCAGCTGCTCTATCATAATTGAAAAAGAGTGAAAATGCAGCAAGAACTTTCCTGATGTGTTTTTTTCTATGTAAGCCATGTCCTGAACTTGTAACAAGGCTGACATGAGGCACTAAAGGCCAGCAGGATAGCTCCACGTGACCTCTCTTGAGAGACAAACTATAGTATAAAATTCTGACTCTGAACACCCATGTTGGAACGTTATTAGGAACAGAGGTGAGGGGTTGTTTTTTTATTTAAATACTGCATATTTATATTGACAATGGGAGGCTGAACACTGCTTGCCTAATAGAAACCCCATGACCTGTTTATGTGCCAGTTAAATTAACTGTTACCTAATGAAATATTTCCTTTAGTTCAGAGCCTTAAAAATATTTTAATTGACTGCTCTTCGTTAAGACTTTCAAAAACAAAACCAATTTCTCAGCCTCTACAAGGACAACTGAAGGTTTAATGCAGTGCACTAAAACTTCTGAATCCTCCTCACACAGCTCCCCCGGGGACATCAGGAATCATTATCATTGAATATGTTTCGCAACAGAGCTTGTTTAAAACACAACAGAGAAAGTGCACAAGGCAATGCAGATCGCAATTTAAAACTCAACAGGAACAGGGACATAATAAAAGCTGCCTAGACTCTTTTCCCCAGCTAAAATCCAAGATGTTCTCAAAAACAGAGATGTGGGAAGAAAGAGTTATGCTTTTCCCTATATAGATCACTCTTCTGAGCTCAGGGCCTGGTGGAAAGAGACTTGCAACCCCAACAGGAGCTGGATTAGCCTCACCAGCTTTGCACACTAATCCATTAAATGGTCTGCTCTTGCCCACAGGGAGTGGTCACACAAACGCAAGTCCCAGTGTGACCTCATTGATAACCACTCTGCTTCTCACCAGCCTTGATAAATCCTTTCTCTGCTTCCTTCTTTCACAGCCCAGCCTGGCATCACACCTACCAGCCACAGGCTCTCTGGGGCTGTAGGACCAGGTAGGTGACCCCCTAATTGTACAAGCTGTCACTGTGGCCACTGTGGTCCAGCTGGGAAGTGCAGGCTTGATGCTCACCCTGCTAACATACACCTTGTGACACTTATGTTCCCTCTTTGGTTGGAAGACACCCAGCCATTTCTCAGTTTGTTCAGCTAGAAGGACCCACCGCTGCCCCCAAAGCCCTGCTGTTAAGTGGCCATCTGCCTGCAGAGCAAGATGTTTGCATAGCATCTTAAAAAAATACACCCCTCATTGCCTCCAGAGGTATGTACCAGACACAAATATCCTGTGGGCAGGATCTGGTTTGGGGCCCTGAATGAGATCCCTTCACATATCATCAGTCCAAAAGAAGTGCCATAAAAGATTTTTTCTTTTATTAACGTTTTCTTTGTCCTTTGGTGATGGAGGCTGCTTAAAATTACTGCAAGACTTAGCCTTTGTTACTCTTTGAATTACACTGTGACTTTGATGTTACAAGAAAAATGCTGGGTGAGGGGTCCTAAGGCAGGAGTTTTAAGATTGGGATTTCATCTAAAATTTTCATGGGCCAAATTCAAATTTGGAATCACTCAAAGCTAACAGGCTGACACCAGGAATGAGCTTGTCGCAGTGTGTCTAATGAATAGGTCATTAAGTTGCTTTTTATCCATGTGGATTTCTCCTGTTACTTTGAAATTTATAGCTTAATACCTTTGAGCTCAATTATAGGGTAAAAGAGACAGGAAGAAAAGTCACAGCTTTCCTGTAATTAGCCATGTGGGATAGTTCAAACAGAGCTTCATTCCTAGTGTCACAGGTCTTTCTTTTCCCTTCCTAAGAGTGCTAGTCAGAAAAAAACCCCATTCCACAAATTCTCAAGTACAGTAACAGAGACTGCAGACAGCCAGAGTTCCTTTTACTTGGTCATCTCTGAATCACTGGCAAAAGGTGAATCCCAGAAACCTGTTTGCCTTTCTACAGAGGGTAACTGCAAACCCTGTCAGGTCCTCCAACAGGACAGGCAGGACTGTGCTCGGGCTCTGAGCTGCAGTCAAGTCATGGAAAAGCTCAAAAGTGTGTCATCCAAAGGAACACAGCTGGTAGTCAGACAGAAAGCTGGGAGACCTGCCTGTCCTTAAAGTCTCTGCACTTTTACTGCTCAAGAGAAATCTGTAAAGGCATTTCATTACAAAAGGTAGGAAGTGTTCTCCTTTGGGTTTGTTCTCTTATGTTCACACCACATTTTTCCTGTTGCAATATTTTATGTTAACTCATTACCAGAAGAACCAGAGCACATGTTTAGCTGTGAAGACAGATTTTACATTTCCAGTGGCTTTCAGGGAGGCTATTTAAAAAGGCTTATTTTTTTTATTTGACGAGGACTCACACTGATGCTCTACAAAAAGTGCTGGTCATCCCACCATATCTTTCAAGCCCTCATCTGTTCAGGTGTTGGCTGACATACTACATTCCTTACTCTTTCATTTTAAGGATGGTAGGCAGCTTCTGGACCCACGTGATTTACATTTATAATCCACCATATCTTACAATAGGGCCAAATGCAGGAATTTGCCATTTCCCCTGAAGTAGATGTAACTGTGTTTTAATACTTGTCAAAACTCTGCATGTTTCTATCACATATGGCAGATTGTCTTATTAGAAATGTTAAGTTTTGAGTAAAGATACTTTTTTCCCTTGACATTACAGTACTTATAAAGGCAAAGAATTATAAGTTGTCATAATTGCAAGCAAAATTCAGCTATTAACCTGCTCTTCTAGAACTGAGTATGTTTACATGCTTGACACAGACAGAGGACACCGTTTAATGTTGATATAAGATGTGCCAGCCTTTTCTCTGGGTTGTAGATAAATGCCAGAAATTTTGGAAGGACCAAGGGATTCCAAGTCCAACCCATGCCTAAAGCTACTTGAAGTACAGCAGGACACAAATCCGAATAGCCAAAAGCCATTTATCATGCTAATCCTTCCAGCATTTCATGAGACCACCAGGCTCTACCAGTGGCTACTGCTTTTTCCCCTTTAAACTTTAAATTTACCCCTCTTTCTTTATTCCCAGCATCTGTTCATTCAGTTTAAACAATTTCCTGTTTTCCTAGTAGAAGGAGAACTGATTAGACACAGAACCTATTTGCTGTACTCTGGCCAAAGTTGTGGATTGGGTGGTTATTTTTATTATATGTAGCAGCCCTTCTGGAGATCCCATTAATACTGAGGCTCCCTGGTACAGCTTTGGTATGTGCAGGAAAAAAGCTGAGACCGTGAGGGAAACAGATATAAGGGTACAAAGGCCATGAACACAGGGCTGCAGCCAGCCAGCCCCAGACTCTTTCTGCACAGGCTTGGAGACGATGGGACAAGAGCCAGCTCCAACCTGGAAGCAGTCACAGTATGTTACGTGAGATAACCTGCCGCACAGGCAGGCAAAGTGTGCTTTGCGCTGTGCTGACGTAGCTTGGTGGCTTCCAGGCATCAGTCAGCTCTGGTCTGCCAGCCACAGCCTGGCACTGTGCCTGTCACGCTATACCTGTGGTACAGTTGTGCCCTGAAGCTCATGCAATACTTCAGAAGCTGAGTCCCCATGTTCCCTGCCAGCCCTCAGCCCCTGCGCTGCCCTGTCTCCAACCTCCTTGGGACTTCCTGCCTCCTTTTCCATAGCCTACTCCTGCAATTCTTAGTTTTGTTTAATGTGAGGAAAAGGTCTACAACCTAGAGCACGCCAAATTAGTCTGAGTGGGTGTTTCACAGCGCCCTTCAAGCAGAGGAGACAAGCCTGACAGTTGGACCATGCACCCAGCAGACACGTCTCCGGGTTCCTCTGAGTCACGCCAGGCAGTGCCTGCTGTTAGGCAGACCAGGCTGATATTCAGTTTTACTTCTCTCTTTATTCACTGATGTCATTCATAGGTAAGCAACCGCAATGCTTCTCAGGCAAGTGGTGAGGAAGGGTACGGGCTCCTGGGGCAGGAGAAACAGGGCAGGGCACTGGACATGTGGCAGGGAGGAGAGCTGGGAGTGGACCTAAGAACTGTGTGACGAGTTTGGAGTTTGCACCGCAGACAGCATGGACAGTCATCACTTATTTCACCTCTTCCCTTTTGCGAAACAGGGCAAGGGGAAGCACTTAGTTGAGAGACGCTTGCTGAGGGGATCAAATCTGAGAGGAAAAGTGAAGCTCTCCTCTCCCAGGTTTGGATCAGAGTGCTCTTTAAGGGAAAATCTGATTACAGACCCTTGGCCCTACCATGCCACTCCGTCCTAGGGCTGTACCCCACTCCCAGCCTCCGTAGTGGGTGTGCAGTCAATGAGAGAGGACACAATACAGCCTGGTTTCAATGTTTTTCCTCCAAACAAACAAAACCACCAAGCTTAATGTGCTCAAACAAGAATGGATCAAACTCTATTTCCCTTAATGTAGAAGGAAACTCTTTTAAAAAGAAAGCCAGTCAGGGTTGCAGGTTTGAAGGCGGAGGTGGGGTGTCAGGAGCCTTTCCTCCTTGGACCTTACTTTTGTTGTGCACGGCCAAAAGCAGGGGCACAACCAGAAGCGTGCCATGGCCACGCTGAACTGAACCCATTCTGGTCTATCAGTCTGGAGCGTCTCCTATGCCTGGCTACACAGATGCTACAGGCAGGACACACATCGGTCAGAACACAACATCAACTAAATAGGCCACAGACACCACAGAGACAAACAGTATTTTGCCATTCATTGCAAGTGGAGCCCAAGTGCTCAGGATAATATCAGGGATGTGTTTCGTTGAGCGCTTGTTGTAAAGGATTCTTTCCCCACTGTGCTGTGCCATTACACACAACATCCCCAGTTCACGAGTCAATAGAGTGTACCAGTACTCACTGGTGGCTTGTTTGCAGTAATAGACATGCAGCAGGGATAAACTAAAAGACCACGCACTAGCGTGCACTGTGGCATTTAGAAAATAACATATCCACAACTTGGGACCTCTTGGGCATATATACATGACTTTCCCTCCCTCTAGGCTTTTAGGTACAAAACCCAGTCCCTTTGTTGGTTAAAGGTCTTATTTTTACCCAGTGTCTTGAGACAATAATGACTGCCACACAGCAAAAGACATACAAACATTGATTCATGGGAATGGAGGTAGGCTAGCACTGTGCCAATTCACAGAGATCAGGTAACGAAACTCACTAACGAGGAAACAGCCTTTTACCCACGCTGACTGCCAGAGCAGCCCAAGCAGCTTTGCACTTACATGATACAAAAGGGAAAATCCGAAGCAGCATTAAACCTGCAGGACGGTTGCCTACCTTTTCCTGAAGGGAAGAAGCAATCCATCTCCACGCTGCTGCGGGAATGGGAAATGCAGAGTGCGCTGCTGGGGACCAGACCCTCCTGAGGCGGGCTCCGCTCTGTGGTCCGGACCAAACACCAGCCTGGCCTTTCACTTGGCCTCTCCAGCAGCTCCACCGTCTGCCCCACCTGAATGCTCAGCTCGCTGCTGTGGCCTGCTGTGAAGTCCTGGAGCACCACGGTTAGTTCACACCCTCCAGACAACTGCCCAGGTTCAACAGATTAAAAAAAAAAAAAAAAAAGAACAAAAAGAAAGAACAGGAATAGAAGTTAGAGAGGGCAGGATGAAGGCAATCATCTTTGCATCATATTTACACTGGCAAAGATAGGCTTTGTACTCCTTAGAAGCCAAGTTAATCATTTCTTTTGTCAAAGTTCAACGCGTTGTGGCCTTGGTTTCCATTACTTCTTACTGATTCTGCTGGGCTGACGGGAGAAATCAAAGCTACCCACCCAGTAACCTTTTGAATGCTAGCTGTGGGTGAATTTGCTAGCTGTGGGTGTCCATCAGAAACCTTGCTTTTTTTTTCTTCCTTTAGGTACTGGTGTGACTTTCTAGACTGGCAGTAGCCTGGGCTGCCTTGGCACTGTGCCTTGCAGCAGGACTTCCAGCTCACCCCTCTACACCATGAGCTTGACATGTTCCTCATGCCACTAGAGCAGTGAGGACACAGCTAGTTTTCTTGCAAGACAAGAAGCATGCCCTCATCTTCCCAACCACACTCTAGGGACCTCTTGGGAGACTCAGGGATCCTGACAGGGCAGATCAGAAAAGCTCCTCCCATGCTCTCTGATGGAAAACAGAGGTGTAAATATATAAACGCAGAGTGACTGATTATATGCTGACTTCCAGGATTTGTATCTAAGAATAAATGTATCGTCTTACTTCCGTACTGAGTGCTGGCAACCTGCTGCTTTCCTTCAGCCTCACACCCTACGACTCTCCATGAGTAATGCTGGGCTCTGTTTAATCACAGTCTCTATATAACCAGAGACTGGATAGATGAGCACTTGTGTGTACAGCAAAACAAAACAGAGAAAGTGACTGCACAAATTTGGATCTTGGGGTTGGATTCTCCAGTATGCACACCTAAAAAGGCGTGAGTACAAATCGTTTTTTCTGGAGTGAGGAATCTCTCTCAATGCTCCTCTGCGGAGTGGATTTCTTGCTGTCCATGTCTGTCATAAGGGGCCCTCATTTATGCCTTTCTCCTCTCCATGTTGCCTGCATCCCTGAAACATGCAGAAAACTTTGAGGTCCTTATTCTAGTGTCAAAATTGATTGAAATCAGTCCACTGTCTAAAAAGGTATTAAGATGAGAATAGTAAACAGGTTGATTCAAACCAGGGTAATACCATAACCCTCACTTTCTTACCATATGAAGCTAAAACAAAGCATATTATGAAATGTTTTTAAAGAAACTACTTGTAAGTCCAACTGAATTGGGAGAAATCTCATTAGATGCTGAATATTTCTGTGAAATCAGTGAGAACTGGGATCGGCTTATCAGCTCAAATAGGGGAACCCTCGAGGAGAACACATGTCTATGGATTTCACTCTTCATCTGGTACAATCCCAAGGTCCCTTTTCTTAGCCCAAGCAGCCCTGAACACACACTCCCACGGGAACAGTCTGTCTCCCTGCTCGGCAGCATCAGGGTTTGTCTGTCCAATGCAAGTGTGAAAGAAATCCCATTCACAGGGGTGATATTCACAATTACAGAAAGGAGTCAGTGGACAAGGACTGGTTCTCACCTGTCCTGTGTCTCTGCCGTAGACGAAATGCTAGATTTGGGGAAGAAGAAGGAAATATTTCTCTGAAAAATTATTTGTAAATAAATAGAAAAAACAAACAAAACAAACCATGGCAGCTGTTTGAGGCCATTCAGAAAGAGCACTCGCATTAATCCTGGCAGAAAGAGCTCAGTGGATTGGTGAAAACACAAGAGAGATCAGTTTAGCACCTGGCTATGCAGCTTATCAGTCACCCACCATTCATCACGCTGACACAATCTCCCCATAACTGGAGTACGAGCATTCACAGGGACAGTAATGATAACATATTGGTGAGATTTCTTTGCTACGGACTAATTTGAGGATTTTTCTGATCCAGCGCGGTATCTGATGAGGTGTGGTATGAGATATTTAAGACACAGGAAAAAAGCTGATTCCCCCTTGGTGAATACACCAACAGACCTCACCAAATGTGGTGATTCTCCTCTTATTCCCCCCCTACTCCTTGCTAAGTAAATTTCCTACCCCTCTCCAGTCTATCTATGACTTTTTTTATTCTCTAAAAAGAATCAGATTTCTTCTTTTAGGGAAAAACAGGCAGACAGCTACTCTGCTGTAGCTCGCCCCGCCCCGCGCTGCGTTTCAAGGCGCCTTCCGCGCTCGCGTACCACTAGGTGTCCGTGTTCGCCGTCACACGGCCAGGTCAGTGCCAGAGGGAAGGCGCTCCCGCTCGCTCTTCACACGGCCTGTCTAACTATGGTGCGCGGCGCCTGGGCTCGCACCCCGCGTTCAGAGTCCCAAACACACCGCTTCCCGTTAAACGGCCAGAGCATGTTCTAGAATATTAGGGAAAGTATTCAGTATTCAGATGGTTCGGGTTGATTTTGGTTTTTTTTTGTTGGTTTTATTGCTTAAGAAGGAAAAGTGAAACAGCTCTGGAATATTCCAGGGAGAAAGGCCTGGAGAAGACAGCGCTGGGAAAGTTTGGGACTAAGAAGATGCTTCCTAGGGAGCATCAGCCTGGGAAAGGCTGCTCTAAGCAGCTCCCTGCCTGCGACGTGGCCCTCGGCACAGCGACTGAGGGGTAGCAAGCCTGAAATCCACCTGCCGCAGGCCCCTCTCTCAATGCCTTCTCAAATAACTCAACAGATGCTTCAAATAGGGCAACACCTGCAAATGTCACCCCAGAGAAGGCAGGTGTGATCCATGACCCTTAGGCACCATGTAGACTTGAGCTCCTGTTTTCTCTAATTCATTAAAAATAGCTATTTAATATAATGAGAACTGGAAGTAATGAACCCTCCTAGGAGCTGCTCAGCACCTGGTGTGATCAAGCTCTTCCTCAGCACGAATTTACCTGCCTATCTTTGATGTGTGAGTGGGAAGCTATATGAATTTATAACACCAGCTCCTCCAACATCCCCTGGATGGAAACACAGACCAGAGCTTCTCCATGCTCCACCTCACCAGTTGGAGCTGGTGCTAAAGTAATACATTTCTGGGGAAAGACCCCCTCTTTGGCAGGAGCAATTCAGCAGGTTACCTTTTACGGGTGGAGGTGTCAGGTGCCAGCAGTTAGCTCAGGTAGGGGCTCAGAGATCACTTCCAGGGGACAGCCACAAAGAACAGAAAAGCAGCTTCTTCCTTTTGCCCAAGGACTTCCAAATATTTACCAGGCCTGTCCTGTGTCTTACATACCACCACACCACAAAGAGCATTTACTTACCAAATTAACCCACAGCAAAGTAATCTCTCTAGAAACCTTATGTTATACTAATTCATAGACAATTTGTAAGCCACTGAGGAATAATGCAAATACATCTGATTCCCAATGACAGAAATCCTTTCACCTATGAAGTGATCCCTCCAGCTATTAGTTGCTTAATTTGTTTTTAGAGAGTAATTTTCCAATCTCAGAGAAGTACGTCGTGCTTCCCTCTATGTTGAAGCATGCAAATCAGAATACAAATGGGCTGCTGGTTTCTCACACATACTGCATTTGGCTTGGAACGAGAAAGAAAATAGAGAATGCCCTTAAGGTTGAACTTCACAGGTAAAATGGCTTCATATTTTAACATGTGACGTTCACTTTTATTATTCCTGTGACAGAAACCACCATTAAAGCTGCTGACTGGATATACTTAAAACCCAGACAGCTGTCTAATCTGTGTACGGTACAAGATCGGTGAGAGACATTAAAATAAAAATAACAATGCAACATGCCTTTGCAGAGCACAAGGCGTAACTGAAAGATTGGACACAGGGACAAATCTAATGAATTACGCAGCAAGCAATAGCTTTAAAATCAGGAAGAAAAGGAAACAGTAGAAGCAAAGAACAAAATGTAATGAGGAAGCAGGAGGGCCCCAAGCAGTCCGGAAAGAGCGTGCTGCATGTCCTGAGAGAAGCTAGCAGGAGTCCCAGCATGTCTCCTTGGTGCTTGTCACCAGCAATCCATCTCCCATCCTCTGCATTCATTTGTTCCTGGGATAGAAAGCATCACTGTGCATTCAGTGTGTAAACTTTTACACCAGGATGCCCTAAAACAGATCAAATCTGAGCTAGAATGGAGCCCTGCCCCATGTCACCAGAGGAAACAAGGACCTGGATGTGCAGCCATTGAAAACTCCCTCTCTACCACAGAACATTGCTCATCAACCTCTCAGCATTGACACGAGCAGCTTGTGTCAGACACTGACTCTGGTCATGACTTACACACTTCTGTATCACACAATTGAGTGCTGGTCAGCTATCGCAGAGCCACAGACTGGTTTGGGTTCGGGTGCTTGGTCTACCCTTCTGTGGCACAGTGCCATAATTAAGGTTTCAGTCCTTTTGCAAGTAAAAGAGATGACCTGGCTACCTGTTCTGTCAGGGAACCACACTGATGCTTGCAGGAGTCCCTGTAAGCAGGATCACAGCCAGGGATATGATGCTGCCATCCCTCCCAACCAGCACTTAGGGCAGATGCTGCATGTACCTGAGTGGTTCCTTTGTCCCAGTGCTGCATTTGAATCCCTAGGCTGGATGTGGAGGACTGAGGACAGCTCAGACAACCACATTGCCAGTCATTGCCACTCACTGCCAAGTGAAGTACGTGGATACATATACCTGGGGTTCTCCACTTCCAAAAATACCTATGGTTTAATCACGCCCTTCTCACCACTGAGTCATAACAGAGAACAGGATAATAAATGCCTGTGCATTACACCTATCTCACACCTATCAACTCCTTTTGAGTACCACACTGCCCGAAAGCACAGTAAGCTCAAGCTGTCACACCTTTTCCAAAGCTACAGACTGTCATTTGTCTGGCTGAAGGGCTCGCGACTGCCCAAGACACTCTGTCAGTACACAACACATGAGTATCTGCTCATGCAGTATTCAGATATTTATAAATAGATTATAATGTAAAGGACCATACCCAGCCCAACTCACTACATTGAATTATCCAGTGTACTCAGTTATTAAAAACTGCTGTGTCATGTTCATATTTATTATTTTCCTCTTCCTAAAATGCTTCAGCTTCCCCTTCAGTATACTTTTCAATCATAAAATCAAATTCAGAAGCAGAATCAGCAGTGCAACAGCATCTGCAGGTGTAGGCAAACCCCAATATATTTCATGCAGGTGAAGAGTTGTTTACTCTGCAGCACAAATCTCAAGCCCACATCTGAATTTCATTCAAAGAATCAGCAAGAGAACGAATGTATCACGGTCAGAGAAGCCGCTCAGAGTATTTAAGTATTTTGAAATATGCCAACACCGTGGTAGAAAGCCACACTAGCTGGTTATTTACATCTATTCAATAGGACACAGAGCTCTGCTAGTTTAAACAAAGCATTCTGTGTGGTGCGGCACTGTGTCCTAATGTAAATTGCTAGTTTTCTGTTGCTCTTAGGCTTTCTGCCCATCTGCTTGTGGACGGCAGCCAGTTCTGGATAGAAGCATTTACTCACCATAAACAGCCTATTTCAAGAGGATGAGAGAGGCAGTGGGAGCAAAGAATGGCATTTGCATTCTTATCAAGAGATTAAAAAAAAAAAAAAGGGAATAAAACCACTCAGACGTTGATTCTGTCTGCACTGAAACGGATCCAGAAGCTGTCACTCTAGCTGTGGGGACAGGCATGAGAAATCTTATTCCCCACGGAGTTCTTTGTGAAGATTTCTGTAATTTTGTAGAGATTTTCTCTTTACTGAGAGGTTAGAGAGAGAGATCAAATTCAGAAGAAGCCTTTGAGGAATTTCAGTACTAGAGAATGGCTTTAGTTTTATTACTTTGTGACAGGGTCTGTTTGGAGTGTGAACACTGAGCCACCCCTGGTTCTCTCTCTAAAGCCTCCGCAGCGCTCTCAGCTGAGAGCTCTGGCAATTGCAGTGAACGCTGCGATGCACTGGTACACAGGAGTTTCTATGCGGACGGAGCTATAAGCTGAACCAGAGATAACCTATCAAGGCTAGCAGAACTACTCCGGACTGAGATCAGAACTGAAAATTGGGTGAAGAGCACCGGCCTCGCCTCTTTAGAACTCAGGTCCCTCTACCCATCTTCCACTAAAATGGAGTTGGTGCTTCCCACCATGTCTGTTTTGTCTGAACGAACAGAGGAGATCACTGTTTGAGCTTCGCAGGAAGGTCTCTCTCTAAGCAATTAGTCAAACACATGGCTGGGATCATGATGATGTCCTGTAGCCCACATGTACCATCTTTGCTCTGCTCAGCAAACAGATAAGAGAGGCATCTGGATGTGCAGTGTTCTATAAATCAAGACTCAGTATGTTATTCCACAGCAGGAAGAAGACAAAGATGGCACATGGGACATATAAATATGCTAATGGAAAGGAAATCTGGTGTTATGGTCTCAAATAGCACATACCTTTCCTGTCCAGCATCTCTTGCTGAAGTCCCTACTAGACAACCATATCCTGGCTGTGCTGGATTTTGGACTCCAGCATGTACTGACATCTGCAGAACAGCTTGAATGGAGCCGTCTGCATTAATTCTGGAGCCTTTTTCCCAGAATATAAGAATAAAGTTGACCCAAATTAAATATCATATCCAACTATAAAAAATGCTTTTGAAGATAAAGACGACCAGACTCACTTTGTTTCACGCAACAAATTGAACCAGAGCATCAAGCTGAGTTTGATCCTGTAAGAATGAAGGTTTTCTCATGGCATTTGGCTTAGAGAGCTGGTACACAAATTCCATTCCTCTCCCTGGAGAAGCACAAAACGGAGCAGCTATCATCTATGTTTCCTCAATGACAAACAGCCAGCGCAAACTAGCTCCAATACCCTTTGCTACCCGTTTTGGAGAGGGTGAGAAAGGCAGACAGCTGAAACCCTCCAAAGGTGAACTCCCTCCTGCCAGTTTTTTGCAGCCACAAGATATTCTAAACTCACCCGGGGTTAATAAGAGCACATAAAGAGGCTGTGATCAGGGAGTACTGGCTGTGGCTTTCTTTCATATATCCAGCACAGTCTGAGCAAAGCAGCCAGTTTTGACCTGGGGGGTCGAGGGTTTCAGTCAACAGATGATTCATCAGACATCAAGTCCCAAGACGCTGCTAGCAAGTACACAAAATCTGATTGGGTATTCTGGCCAGGAACTTTGTGAAAGATCCCCAGGCACAAACAGCACAGGCAAAGTGTGCACAGTAAATGGGCTACACGGTTGGTGAGTTTAAAATAGAAACCCAGTAGTTTGCATCACATATCTGGTACCACTGGAGAAGGAGAATCCAAGTTCAACACAAGCTTTAGAAAGACAAGGGATAAGCACATGATCTGTTGCAAAGGGTGGGCGCAGTGACCATCTCTCTTTATCTAACCAGGGTCTTCTGTCCTGGTCAGAGTTTTGAGAAGGGAGGAATCAAATAATCTTTCAGCAATCCTGTTCCCTGCCTCAGACTGTGTTCCCAGCAGAGTACAAACTCTATTATTTGCTTGTCCACAAAGAACCTACAGCTTCCCTGATGATGACATCAGGGAACAGTTAGGACCTAGTTCCTGTTTAGTCACCACTTCTTTTAAAACACACTGAAATAAAGAGTTACCTGAAGAACTAGGAACAATGACTCACACTGACCAGAGGAGAGACCTCAGACAGGTGCCCTCTTGAGAAAGAAGCAGACAATACTCAGAGGAAAAGGACAGTAAGATCACCCTAGGGATGCTTTAGAGCAGAGATATTCTGGATTAAATTTCATTGATACACATAACCCCATATCATATTTCCTTTATAATCTAGATAATCTAGACAGGTATGTTGCTTTCTGCACAGTTACACTTTTAATGGACTTAGGGAAAGTGTTATAATTTCAAACAATACTTGCAACAGGTCTTCCCAAATAAAAACCAGATATTTGCAAGACAAGCAGCTGTAGATTACATCATCCCTGTGTTTTCCTGCTATGGCCCTGCTGTAAGAGGTGTGTGTGTGTGTGGTGGCAGAAAAGGGATAATCTTGTGCTCTCTTCTTTAGCTCTGCTAGCATGCAGGGATCAGGATTTAGTGGCAAAGTCCCACTGTGTTTGAGATACATGTAAACCTGATGACATTAGACCTCCTCAGGTGCTCTGGGCTCTCCTGAAACACCCCATCCTGTGCACTAGGGCCTGGGTAGTTGAAGGCAGCGTGGGTGGGGAGCCCAGCATGCAGAAATGCAAAAGCCTGCACTGCTACTTGGTAGAACCATAGGAAACCAAAGCGCTCCTCCTTCAGGGATATTAGCTCTTCAACATAGGCAAGGATGAACCAAAAACATGATGAAAGACTTAATGTATCCCCTGATGTTTTTTTTCCCAAAATTGTTGAATTCGCAGAACAGATGTTCTATATAAAACTGGCTTTATTTTTAATTGGAAGAGATTATTCAAACTATGTTTAAGCCATATGGTCCTGTTAGTCTGACTCCCCTCTGCCACTGCTGGAGAGCCTAGCTTGGCATCCATCTCCTTTTCCAAGTCATTTCCTTTTTACAGATTTAATAGATGCTATTTTTCTTTTTTATTGTTGGTCCCTAAGTCCCATTACTATAAATCAGGGCCTAAGGCCCAAAATTAACTTAAAGGTGGATTTGGATAAGTTGCTTTTAATGATTTTCAGTAGTAGGTTGGTCTGATGGAACGTAAAGGCAAATGCAAATTTGACAGAGAACGCATCGGGAGGAATGACAACAGTGGGCAGCGTTCATCTCGAAGCTGCCTCAGGAGGACCTGGTCCTGTCTGGCACCTTTTCCTGCCCCCTTCCCCTTGCAGGTGTCACACTGCAGAGCGGGAGATTTCAGAGGTATTTAGCACATACTAGAAAAAACAGGGCATGTTACCAACATGGCTGTTAGATGATGCTGGGTGCCAGCAGGCTTCAGGCTGAACCAGTGATGGCCGAGGACAGACCCTTCTCCCTTTCTACCAAGCTGCTTCCTCTAATGCCTGCAGTGTACTGGCTGTTATGTTAAATTCTCATCCCAAGGATATGTTCCAGCTCACTGTTCCCATTAACCACCGTGTGGAAACACATCTCTACTGCTGCAAATAGTGTGTATGGATGAACATCATGTGCAACAACGCCCATTCCGAGCAGGGGGGTTGCAAGGCAGTTGCATCCCCATGCCCTCAGTCAGTGTTTCACACCGTGGAGAAAGGATCTCGAAGCAGATGATTACTTGTGTTTGACTCCTCCCTGTTGCTTGCTTTGTCCACTGCACCGACCGAGCCTTTTCAGTATCACTGCATCAGTCTCAGCCATCATGATGGGTTGCAGCTTGATTCCTCACAGTTAAAACCCAGAGCTTTCATTCTCCTTTCCATAATACTGCTATTTACTTGAATTGACCTCATTTGCCAAGTGATGTAACAGGGTGCACGATCGAGCCTGGCACGTCTAAGCAGATGTTTTCAGTGGACACAGAAACAGCATTATGAAACAAAAATACTGCCTAAAACCTGAGCAGCACAAGAGATTACAACGGCTTTTATGCAGATCAGCTTACCTAAAATAGGGTTGAAAGGCCTTTGGCTGCTTCCCTTTTTAAAATGAACGACCGCACCTAGTAACTGCTGCAATGCCACTCCCAAAGGAACCACCAGAGGCATCTTCTGACTTTTATCAGCCCCTCTGTTTGGTAGAGTTGACTTGGAGCATAAGAGGACATTCTTCCCATCAAATTATTCACCTTTAACTACAATAACAAAAAATGGCTGCATGCTTTTGTTGTGTTTTAGTTTCTAACAAGGTAATAAATTCTATTTCAAGCAAGAATAAAAATCCAGAGGGTTTGATAGCTGATCTGTCTTGCTTTATTTCAACTGAAAGGAAACGCTCATTGACTTTGCCACTTACATTTGCTGTCAAGTCACATCATCAGGGAGGGCTAAATATGGATCAGTGATGTCCAGCATAAAACAAATAGGAGATTGAGCAGAGTCTGAAAGAACTTGCTATGTTCATTTATCAAAGGGTGAGCAGAATAATAAGGTCTATTGATAAGCACATCCTCAGCTCCTGCTTCACTTCTTTCACTGAAGTCACTTCAGATAAAATACTCTGCCCTGTGCAGTCCCTGGTACATGTAAATACTTCCCAGAATACGCTAATTTCTGATCTTACTCTACTCAGTTCCATCAATAGAGGCCTCTGCTTTCAAAGAGAGATGCCCTAGATGTTTATGTTTACCCACAACAACGCTCATGCATGTGTTCCTTTTGTTCCCCCAAACCACAGCTCCCTTTTATACACACCACACACAGAGGAAGGTGATATGAACTGAGCTTAAAACATCCTCACAGTATCTGACAATGGGAAATGCAACAGTGTCCAGGACAAACAAAAACATTTGGTAGGTGAGTGAAAAGTTTTGAGCGTAAGATCCAAGTTTGACATCATATTCAGCGAGACTCTGAAGCCATGGGGGGAAAGGGTTGAGGGCAGCTCAATCAGAGAGCTACTGCTGGGCATTTCAGAGGCACAGAGGAGGAACAGAGCCTGAAGTCTGCGAAGTCCGGTGTAGACTGAAATTTCTTTGGGTTTCTTTGGAAAGTCCCAGACTAAATCTCTGTCTTATCCTTAATTGGAAGATATAGAGATATGTGCTCAGACGAGCTCCATTTGGGTTTTTGCTAGTAACTGGGAAATAAACTGTGCAAGAAATCCTACTGCAGTGAAGCCACAGAGATTGACAGTGGATCTGACTTCTTTGTTTCAGTTGGAATAGAAAAGGATTTCGTGACATGCTAGCTACAGACAAGACGGATGACTGGAGCCCAGGAACAGAGAAGCAGAGACATGGGCAAAGCATGAGGCTGTGCCAGAACCAGGACTGCAGACACAGAAGATGAAACGAGGGCCTGGGGGTGTAGACAAAAGAAGATGGTGAATACCAGCAGCAGTAACTAACCAGGCTGATAAACAGCCCTCAGTGCTGAGCAGCACTTGTAATGAGAGAGATCCATTCACATACAGAACCTTGACTCACTTTGAGATAAGAACCCCAAACTGTATATTGAAGGACTCTTGAATGAAGAAAGAAAATATTAACATTTGCTGCACCTTTCCTGAGCTCCACTTACTATATAGGTCTTTACATCTACAGCCTATATCCTCCATACATGTGTTTGTACAGCATTAACATTATATTAATTGCACCTACTTAACCTGAATAGGCAACAAGACACTTCCTTGGCTGAACATCTCCTTTTCCAGCCACAGAATTGTGTTCCCTTAATAAATTCCATGTCACTAATTCATTATTTCTTCATCCCTGCTATAAGATTTTTGGCATAAGCTTCTGTTTCCTTTCATAAAATGTGAGCCTATTTGGACCACATTGATAATAATAAATGAGAAGTAAGCAATTTGCTCTATCCCAGGCAGTACAGTAGCAGAGCTGTCTGTCCAAACCTCACTAACCCCTATCCAACCTAAAGAAAAAGCTGCTGAAATGCTTGAACTAAAAAAGAATGAACTTAGCCTTTAATACATGAAAAGGGATTTTGCTGTTGCATCACCACACATTACACTTTAATTAAGAGCTGGTGGCTCTTTCAAGGATAAATTTCTGCAAGAAAATGATGAAAACACAATGTTAAACAATTTTACTTCCTTCTCAGGGTTCACATGCAAGACCTAGGCAAGGAGTGACCCTATTAAAAGCACGTACATAACTTATCACAGCCTGCACTGTTTCCTTCTCTTCTTTCTGATTCCCCTTTCTCTCCCTCCAGCAAGAAAAGGGACTCTTTATCACACTGATCCGCATTGTACCACAACTAATACGTGGGCTGATCCAAGGTGCAGATAAACAAGTTCACCTCTCTCCTATATCAAAGGTATTTTTGTCAGTAATATGAACCATTGAGGCATGGGGGGAAAAAGCAAAGAGAGTCTGAAAAGTCCCAGCAGAAAACAGGGGAAACAGTGTTCAGATGCAGGGCTGTTCTTGGCAGATAGACATAGATTGCCGTACCACCGCTTTGCTGCAGCAGCAAGCCACCTCCTCCCCTCCTGTACTGAGAAGCTCCTGGGTTCCACAGGGACAGTCTGCCCCACTGCCCTGCTCCCACTAGGGAAAAATCAGGCTGCTCCCCACAGAGGGCAGGGGCAACAGGGGACAGCTGTGGTTCCCTTGCCCCGAGAGCTGTACTGCAGCTGTGGGGGATGGGGAGCAGGAGATGAGGGGGTCCTGGCATTGAAGGTAACCTGCTTTCAATACCTAATGTTGGATAAGAGTAAATATCAATTAAATGGCTACATCCAAAGTTTTAAAAATAATCCTGGAGCTTGTTGGTCTCAAAAAGAGAAGCGTGAGCTGTCAGCTGGAACAGTGCAGCCTTTTTATCCACTTACCAGCTAGAGGGGCTTCACAGAAAAGATGACTAAGAAAAAAAAAATCAGGATAATGGGGTTTTTTTTTGCCATAGTTTTCATCCTTTTCTTAAAGAGTCCTTAAATTGTAGGGCTTAAAGAGACAGTTTGGCACAGAAAACTTAGAAAGAAGGGGGGCATATGGGCACTTCAGTACCCTAATGACAGTCTCTTTCACACTTCACCCTGAATGTACAGAATTGGATGCAAGAGGCAGCTACTGTAGGTTTAATTCAGCAGAGCTCCCATTGGTATGCAGAAGCTCCCTAAAAAACAATTGGACTTAAATTGTAAATTGTTTTCTTTTGTGAGTCAGGACTGTTGTGAGTATTTGCAATCAGGACAAACTAAGAGGCAGTCCATAAAAATGGAGAAGCATTTAAGTATGTGGTGAGATCATTTGATCCCATAATTCTGGAGTACCTGGACAGGCTGAGATTCTATTTCATGTCTGGAGAGAGGGATGTGCTTTGCTTAGAAATAAAAGACTTGGTTCATTTCCCCAGTCTTGATTTATTTTGTTACACTGAGCACATTGCAACTTCATTGTAGCAACCACAATCACATCTCAGATATCGATGATGAAGACAAAAAGAGCACCTTCAGAACTAGACCATACGTATTGCCACGTCTGAGTATCGCTGTCAGTGGCAGTAGAGAACTTTGTGTCTTGTTTCCAGAATAAAACCTCTTTCTTGTCTTCCAGTCACAGTGTAAATGATACTACAGAGACTCTAGGAAACACAAAATATCTTTCTGTGAGGCTGAAATTACCAGTAATGAGTTAAAAAGAAAAATGTAGAGGAGTGTACAAAGTTTTTCAAACTGAAACTAAAGGGAATTAGAGTTTTTCATAGATATTTCCAGAGTATTTATGCCTACTCATCACAAGGGCAATAGTACTAATGCAGTTAAACCTTATTTCTTTCATATGAAGGATAATTTCATCTGCTACAGAAAGCAAAGTGGTTTTGGGTGGGTTTTTTTTTACCTCCTTGAAACTTGGCAGCCATTTGACATCATCTCTGGCTATTAGGACGACATGGGTTATCAATTGAGCACTTATCTTAATTCATTGGCTATTCGGAAAATTACAGTCCCAGATGGTTCTCTCTTGCAAAGATTTCTACAACTCATTGGCTTCACTACAAACATTTGGTTTCTATTTGTATAGTAAATGTCATTTACTTTGGCTGACTCCATTTTCCTTTCTGATCACTGTATGTCAGTTTGGGCCATTGTTTTTCTCAGCCTTAATTCCACTTTGCAACACAATCTAATTTGAATCACCATCCATAACATTGGCTTTTCTTCTCCTCTTGCAAGTTATCTGATAGGAAACATTCAGTTTCATGCATATTGTTCAGCAGTAACATGGGCACACTCTAATTTATTAGAATTATCATGTGTTACCACAGCAAGGAAATGCAACTAATGTCAATTCATGTTTTAGCCATGGCAACAGACACTGCATCTACTACTGACACAGTGAAATTCTTTAACTGATTCAAAGTCTTCTGCAAACACATCGTCTCTGGTTGTGCAAGTAAACACGAACAGTCCAGCAAAAAGGGGCTCCTTTCCCTGATAAAACATTGTCCTTGTGAAAAAAGTAATCTTATTTTTAAAGGAATTCTTAAAGCATTCTTAACTTACTAAATACGGGAAGGTAGTCACAAAAGCAACATGGAATGAAGTAAAAGAAGTAATTTACTATCACTTTATAAAAAGAAAAACAGTTAGCCAACAGCTCTAAACAATTAACATAACCATAAAAATGGGCATGTAAGCAGTCACTCCAAGAGTAGGCTTCAGCTTAGTGCTCTACAGCTGCAGCTAGAGAGGTGGCCTAATAAATACAGGTTTAGCATTCCTGTTTTATAGAAGGGTTTCTAAACATCTCCTTTGGTAAACACAAGCAAAACCTTACTCTCAAGCAAAGCAAACACACTGAAGGAATCTGGAGCTCTCCTTTCAAGGTACCAACCTGCTCCCACCACCCTCCGAAAGGCTACCTAAAGCAGGAGGGTCTGTAGAATGGCATCGTTTGAGCAAATGCTTGTTAGCTGGGTTTCTTCATGAGCAACAGCTCCAGCACCACCTGCTCACAGTGTGGATCTGCTACATCACAGGAAAACTGCCCTGGGACTTGAAAAACATTTTTCTAAGCCTTCACCCAAAGGTGTTTAGAATCAGGGATGGAAAATGGAAAAGCTGACATACCTTCCCCTCTGGCAGTTCAACAGGTGTGTGCTGTATTAACCAACCCTGTCTCTGTGCCACTGCCACCCTGACGTCATTGTTACTGGGTTGACAAAAGGTTTCCATGACAAATGAGAAAGCTGATCTCTTATCTCCCCTCTGGAGGAAACTGAAATGCCCTCTCTCCCATATTCTGCTAGAACCACCCATCTTGTTTTTGGCACGTAGCACAGAGGGTGCGTTTTTGTGATTGATTGTGATTTCTCCCTGCTCTGGAAAAGAGAAGCCAAGTTGTTTGTTGTTTTTCCCCTAACTTAAAATAGAGGGTGTCACCCTCATCCCACTGTGATCACACCCACCTCACCCACAGCACGATATTCTTTGCAGGCGTGCTGACTACCATACTAAAAAGGAGAAAGGAGAGCACTGGAAGAGAACAAACTTTGAAGCAATGAACAAAAACACTATTAAGACATTTGATTCTCTTCTTGGCTACAATTTATTACCTCTACTAGAAAGCATGGCCCATAATAGTTAGCAGATGTTTGAAACATCTTGTTTTGAACTTTGCCTAAGATTAAAAAGAGATCTTGTAGTGTTTAAATAGCAGCTGCAGAATGAAATAGGGTTTCCTTCCTAATGTGACAGAAACGTTCATCCTAGCCTTAAACAAGGAGGACTGTTTTATATTCTGTAAATACCGGGGAAGCTAAATTTCTGTGCACAGGCACCCACACGTTATAAATTTTATATGTGTCTAATTTGCAGCAATTGACATGAAATAACCCCAATGGAAAAGGCTGGCCCAGCTGCCCGAACACTTCTGAGGGTTGTGCTTTGGTTTACCCTGGGCAGACAGCTCACAGCGGGCAGGAGGAGGTGGGAGGAGTTCGGCCACGAGCACCAGGTTAGCAAGTTCACGGAGCCAAATTTTGTTATCATTGCTCTTCTCACTGCATCAAGGGTGAACCTCACTGTCCTCAAAGAGGATCACGCCCTGGATATGGAAACAAACCCCAAGAATCTTCAAGGAGTGATGCTGTGGGTTTCACCACACCTGCACAACCCCAGCAGGGATTTACCCTGTGCATGTGCAACAACATACATTCACCCTTTATTTAAACACTGGGTCCTGATGCTAAATCCAATCTCATGGGCACAGTCCCTGTGAACCCTCTAGGACTACTGGTTCCCCTACCTCTTGTTCCTACAATGATTAAACTGCAGCCACAGGCTAACTAATTAAATAAAGCAGATGGCTAAGCTCCTGATTTGAGGAAGTTAACATACAAACAGCTAATCTGAAAACAGTTTCAGATCTCAAAATGAATTACTGTTCCCTTTCAGATTGCATGTCTGTCTTTCAGTGGCAGCACAGACACATTCTGAGTTTTTCATGAACTCCTTGTACTTGCAGGTTTCTCTACAGGCACAGACAGAGCTCTTATGCAGCAGACAGCCCCATGATGAAACAGATTCTGAAAGATCTGCTGCAGTGAACAAAGATGGCCCTAGCCTTTACGCATCTGGTTCGAGTTAATATTTTTATCCCCTTAGAATACAGGAGATTTTTTCCTAAGCTAGGCTTTTCCTAGTACACATGTTTCTTCTGATTCTGGTACCACAAGGTTGTAATATTCTGTTCTTCAACAGATGTGTTTTTGGAGCTTCTCCTGAGGAGTACTGCTCACCTTCAGAGGGAGGCAAAACTCTAAACCAACTGTGTACTATCGTCTTTGGGGAAGATGAGATGCCTTTCTCTGACTCCAGTTAAAATAATTTTGAACCCTGCTGCATGACAGCTGGATACAGCTAACGCGACATGTAATATTAAAGATGCTGTTACTGAATATGAAAACAGCTAACGCTTTTGCAAATATAATCAACGTATTTAATACATTGTCCCAGCAAGCTTCATGACTCTCAAGACCTTCCAACCAGTTCAGGACTTAAAAACACACTCTTAAGCCAGTGCTAGCTCCATTCCTACTGAGCAGAGCGCAGCATATGCTTAACATTAGGGGCATGTGCTTAATGGGCTCGTGAAACAAGTCCTGGTTTATGATTTTACGCAGGCAGTTTGCAGCTCAGTATTCATCTTCCTTACCATCAGTAACGTGCCCATGAAATTACGACAGGCTGGTGGCAGGAAACGGAGCACTGGTCTCATCAGTGGGGCCATTAGGCTGAACTGGCACAGCACGCAGCACCAGCCCATGAGAAGCCAACCCTCTCCAGCCCCAGCGACAAGCCCCTGCTCACTATGATCAGTGTACAACCACAGACCAGGTGAAGGGAAACCGCCACAGCTAATTAAATGCTGTAGCTATTTACCATGAAGAAACTATATGCAGGGAAAATACCCGCAGATGTTTTTACTACAGGTTTGCAGTAACTCCACCACTCCCAGCAGGTGTCAACACTCCTGACTCGGAGAACACACCGCCTGGATATATTTTTTATTTAATTACCGTGATTTTCAGAAATTTGCTCTGCAGCACTCAGAGAGGAGTCCTTAATCTTCAGTAATCTCTTTGAGCAACAATTCCAACTTTTATGAGCCTGAAGCCCCTCTAAAGCAGCGGCTGCATTGTCTGAGAGCTGGATTTTATGCACGGCAGTTGTCATGGCAACATGCCGGGGAGGGGAGAGCCCAAACAATAATTGAGCATCAAAGAATTGTAAGTGGAGGAAAAATTCAGAACTAGAATCTGTATCAGAGCTATACGCTGTCCAAACTGCAGGTTTTAAAGCCGAGGAAGACTGGATATTATTATAAGCTCTCTTGGGGATGGCTGTATTCCAGTAATGCATTATCACTGATCTGTTTCCATTATAATCCACCCATTTCACTGAAAATGACATGTTTGCGGGGCAGTGGAAAAGCAATCTGAAAAGGAGCGATTGCACATCTCTGCTTTTGGGAGGAAAAAAGAGAAAGAGGGAGGAGGGCAAAAATGGTTATAATCAAAACTAGAGTTCAATAGCAAGCCCGGCTGTTGTAAAAATAATAATGGTCTTGGCTAGCCGCTTGTTGTGAAATAATGAACCTTCTGCACCTTTATAATATTATTGCAGGCATTCTATAGAGCACCCTAATAAAAATGAATGGCTAACTAAATGAGAAAAGGCTGCTGCATTGTTTTATGAGGCAATAATCCAGTTCCAGAACACATAAATCGTAAACCCCAAACCAAAGAGTTTATACCAAGAACACAAGACAACTTTATTGTTATTGTTAGCCTGTTGCTCTTGTATATGCTGTTACAGATGTGTTTTCAAAATAATTAAATCTTAAAGTATTAGCAACAGAACAGAACATAATTATGTCTCAAGAGTGCTGAGTATCCCACGCTGTTGTGAACTTTCATATAAGGAAGGTGCTTTTCTTATGTTCACATGGATTGGTTTGCTGCCTAAAGATGGGAACATACAGATATGGAAGCTAAAATAACCCAGCAGAAGGCCACTGCCTGCGACACAGATGATATTGATTTTAACTCCAACTCTGCCTCTTACCCAGTGCTTAACTTGGACTGCTTCACTTTCCTATAACCTTTCTGTCTCTTGGAAAGAGGGACAGTGCCACCTTTTCATGAGACCAGGTAGAAGCTTCCATTTGAACCAGTGGGTGCTTTTTTGCAAGAAACATTCAGTTTGGATTAACGCATATCTAGCGATGCAAAAGCCACCATAAATTTGGTGAAGCCACCAGTCTCCCCAACACCATCGCTAACCCCTGTGCCTACAAGTGTGGCTGAAAACATTTCCCTCCACAATGAAATCTGCATGTAGTAGGACTTGTCCTGTTTACCCACACCAGGCTTACACCAAGCTGTTTGGGGCAGCAGGCTGTTCTCTGTGCTCCTGACTGCTTGGCCAGCCACAGGCTTTAGCTGTATATTTTGATTTTTTGAGTTTCTGATGAATAATTAGTAGCCCCCATGGAGCAGAACAAATGCAGCCCTGCTCCCCACAGATCTGGGCTGTGTGGTCAGTTTCCAGCTACAGCAGAAGCTTTTTCTGAGGCTCAGGTATCTATGAGGTCTCTCAGCCATGCGGATTCTCTAGTACTGAGTGTGTCTGTAAATACATGTGTTCGTACTGCTGCTTTTCTCCTAATTAAAGCAGCTTCTGGGTCTCTCTCCCTATCCTTATGCTGATGCTCCTGTCAATTTGCTTGAAATTTGTCTGATGGGTACAAAAGTTACTAGAGGGCAGAGCACAAACAGACATAGCAAACATGAAAGAAAACCTTGCTTCCTTAGAAAATGAAGTTAAAACCTTTCTCCTATCACAAGGGCAAGAACAAATCTCCTCTGGATTTCTCTACAAACTTGCCTGCCCTATAATAGTCCTATTTGTATCTGTATCTGTCAGGTAGCTGTATTTCAATCCATTTCACACATGCCATGTTTATTTTATACTTTTCTGCTTTATTAGTAAGAATGCCATGTGGATGAAATCAAACCCTGTCACAGAGACACTATTTCCTCTATTAGTGGAATTATATCCCCATAAAAAATACCAAGCTAGTTTAATTTTATTTACTATAAACAGGTGCTAACTGGCATTACTTACAAGAACCTGATTTAATCCACCGTTAACTCACACTCCTTATTTGTAGTTTCACCACTACTCCTGGAGGCAATATACCAGGTCTGCAGCTCAGCTGAATTAACTAAAAATGAGCCATAGCAGATTCTGAGAACTGCAATCTCTTCATCAAGACACAGGTGAAGTGGAATGATTTGCCACTTATGAATCCTCTCACTATTTTAATTTTTAGGTCAAGTGGAATTTCTGAAGGTTTTGTATTATTTATATCTCATGCAGGAACACGGATATTCATTACTATGTCATTAGAAACCACATCAGTATTGTCTACTGTGAGACAATTCTTTGAGCATAAGAGACTGCGGGAGCTTGAAGGGGAATCAGAAAGCAGCTGCCTGATGGACATGGTGATGCAGCTTCTTTGTGGCACGATCCCTTGTCCCATTCCTTCTGGACAGGAACAAATGGTCCCATTACATTAACACCTTGAAAAGCTGTCTTGCAACAGAGGTCAAGGATTATCTGTGCCTGACAGCTGAACTGTTCTGTGATGTTGGCTGTGAAGCCTGGAGACAGAATGCCTCACGACGGGTATAACCTGAAGCTGCGCCCTACAAGTACGTAAGCGCCAGCCTGTGTCTTTGCTTGCATGCTGCAATCATGATTTGCTAATGCTTCCTTGTCTGAGACATGCAGGAGCAACCTGCACAGCCCACGGGGCGGAACAGTTCTGTCAGGGATTGCTCAGCTTTTTTATAGCTTCAGGATAAGCCACTTTCCCTTAACCTCCTATAGGCCTCCCACTGCCTGTGAGGCAAGGATGCCTATGGTATGATGGCTTGGTTTAGTGTATTGTTTTCTGATTCAGTACTTGGCTTTACTGGAACCACGTGCATGTGCATTTAGACATTCAAAGATGCTTCTGTCCCAATCTACTCCTAGCTGCCTCTGCAGTAATAACAAAGCACAGTCTTGGGACAATTTGGCATGTGATTAATAGCTGTTCAGATTGCTTTGGCAGTTTTAGCATATGCTAATTGGATTAACAAGGTATTAAGTGCTCCAAGGTGTTATGAACGTGTTGTAAAATCAAAAGCTCTGCTGCCAGATGCATTCATTACTTATGGTCTTTAATTTGCTTGCAAGAAGCCTACTCCAAAAGACAGTATTCTGCTATTTCTTCTACTCTTCTGTGAAAGACATTCGCACAACTGCACAAAATCCATCTTTAAGTGATACCATCATGTTTTTAAGCAAGGAATCTGAGCTAACAGGTTCCCTGGTACCTTTGAAGGGCTTCAGGTTTGTCCTTAGCTGCAGCTCGACGACCAAGTCAGTGCACCAGGTTGCTCTCCCCAGGCTCCACTCAGAAAAGCAAGATGCATTAGGCCACTTGGACACAGCCAGTCTCCCAGAGAGCTGGTGGGGCTTTGTCCATCCCTCTGCTCTGTAAGGGTCTCCCATCGGCTCTTTGGGGCTGCTCCACATGCCCTCAACTCCCTGCCCTCAGCCTCTAGGCTTTACTGCTGTTCCCATTCTCCTGCTCCCCGACTTTTCCTCTTTAGATGTGATTCCTTATTCCCACCTCTTGCTATCCAGATCACACTGCCTGACCGCACCTCCAATCTTTGCAAAACACCAACCATGGTGGTCAGAGCAAAGGGCTGTCACAAGTACCCCGTGCTCTCCATTTTAGAGGTCACCTCAGACAAAGTAGTCACATTACTCTTCAAGCCCACAGAACAGACCAGAAAGTCACAGTGTCGCTTGTTACCATTGCCCAGTTTTCTGAAACACGCCCAATTTATTCACTAATGTAAGAGATGGGTTCACCTGATACCTTCTCCTCCTTCTGCTAGTGCTCTCATTAAAATTCTCATCTCTTCTTGTCATTTCCATGGAACAGAACAGCTCATTATTTACTGCCCTCCCTTTTCCCATTCCTTTACCTTTCCCATTAAAGCAAAAGTTTTACCCAACAATGACACATAAATTGACATTGAATTCTGCTGTATTTGAAGTCAGTAAAATAAGATACACCCTCTATCATTGCCTGATTAATCTCTGTGACAAGCCCATCTCTGCCTGTAGGTACAACCAAGCCCTACCAACTCAAGTAACTGCCAGTGATTTCATCCAGCCAAAGCACTGGGTGGAATTAAAACAGGACGGTGGGACTAAATAACTCATTGACTAATTGACATCAGTGAACAAAGTTCCTGGCAACAATGAGGTTGAATCTTACATCTTAGATGCAGGAAGAAAGGAAGGATAGGAAATTTTGTTTGTTCCTTTTAAAAAGAAAAGAAGATGGAGTGAACCACCACACACTGTGCAGCAGACAGGAGGATAACACAGGAATATGAGAGATCAGGTAAGGAAATGATCACCCAGTCAAGAGTTTGTTTGCACAAGACTTAATCACCCAAGAACATGCTTCAGCGGAAGCAGGAGGGGAGTTCAGGAGATATTTGTTCCAAGGAACAGCTGACTGTAAATGGCAGCAGCCCTTGATGCAATTAACACTCTCTGATGGAAACAGGTGTGACAGCAGGAAGGAAATGTTTAATCTTTGCATCTACAAACATGGCTCTTCCTTGCTTGACTCAAAGATTGCCATTGGCTCAAAGCCAGTATCAGGCTCATAAAACTCTCCGGTTTCACGCATAAAGGCCCAAAGCAATGACCTGCTTGAGCAGTGAGACAAATTCAGGTCCTTCTCTAGTCAGGCCCCATGCGCTTGAAAGGGATGGGGTTTGGCCTGGGCTCATACCTGGTTTCCAGAGGTTGGTGTGGCAACACGCAGCTGTGATGGGCACCTGAATCCAAGACAGCTCATATGTGTGCTTCATGCTTTCACATGAGGTCTGTGTTTGCTACATATTGCAATTGATGAAAAGAGAAAACACCTTTTTTTTCTGCTCCAAAAAGATAACTGGGAGCAGTCACACACACAGCCCCTCCAACAGCTCCTGGAATAATCACCTGTTTCTGCACATTACACCAGCTCATAGCGCTGGCTCTGACCTGGCAATGCAAAAAAGTAACTTGTCATTCTGACCACAAACAAAGCAGATAAGGTTAAAATCTCACTGTCTTCAAAGGCCAATAAGTATACACCCAGCACCAAGCTTATCTTGTGCTGAACTAAGGCTACCATTCCCTCTCCCTGATTGCTGCTTGTGGAAGAGTTAGGCCACCTACCCTATGCAGTGAATAGAGGATGTGCAATTCAAGCTCCGCATCCAGTTGCTGCTTCCAGCGACTTCTTCCCTCCTGCTCAGCCACCACTGCCCCTGTAACACCCTGCTGGGCTATGCTGAGAGAATGGCTGCAGCTGGATCATCTAACACTCCTAACCCTTTCAGCTCCAGCAATCTAAATGGAATGCTCCTAAAAGCCATCTTGATGTAACCGTTAATAGTCAGGTAATGCAGTGTGTAACTTTCCAAGCATGGCACCATAAATAAGAAAGCATTTAAACAGAAGACTTTGCAGCAAACCTTCAAGTCCAGTTCCAAGATTCACTTCATTAAAAACCAAGCTGATGTATTAATCTCCACTGCTGTATATTTTAAAGTCATAAAAAACAGATTCTAAGAGCTTCTGAGCACCACAAGCTGCTTCCACATTTTGAAGAGAAAGAATAAGCAGCTTTTTAAAGGCTTCTCCTTCCTTAGCATATTCTCATTTTTACAGCACATTTCACCTGTAACCTGGCAATCAACCTCAGAGAGGCTTTTTTTTTCCCAACTCAAAAATACTTCCATGAACAAAACAAGGTTCTTGCTACACTTGAAGACTTCTGGTTAAATCTACAAAGTGTCAAACCAAACCTTGCCCAGCACTTTCTTAAGAGCATAAAGTGCCTGGGGAAAAAAGTAGGAGATGGCAAGTGATTCTCTCTCTGCCCATGTGGGGGAGCGATGGTGGCTGGCCGCCTCTCTAATGGCTCTTCACACAGGCAACTGCAGGTACACACTCACCTTCAGCTCTGTCTCAAGCACTAAGGCAAGAAATTTCATACAAAATTCTATCTTGATAAAAAACTTCAACGTGGATTTAAAAAACTCCCTCACAGTTCCTTGCCTGTTGCTGGCTATATTAAACACAGGCTGATTCACCGTTCATTGCCCTTCCCTCAACAAAGCAAAATAGAAAATCCATTTCTAGATTTTGCTGTATGGGCCACAGGCTGTGTCACTGGCATGGGACACCAAGCCTTCCATCAGCTGCTCAAGGCTCAGTAGGAACCTTCTCTTCTCCTGGCTTGTTAACCTTGATGCTATTTGCTTCCATAGCTGCTCAGTTCCAGTTACAGAAAGTGGAATCACTCTTTAATAAAGTTGGGCTTTAAACTAAACACAACATATTTGTCACTAAAATAAGATGTTTAACAGAATGGCTAAGTTTAAACTCCAGCCTAGAATGATTGTGACCTCGTGAAAATAACCATTTGGATCCAGAAATAATTTCATGTCTCATTTGAGTAACTATGTAGGCACTAACATTCCTTGAGCAGGTAATGTTTTTCCAGATAGGGCAGTATTTAATCCTTCCTGGGACAGGCCACATTTCTCTCTCAAAACAGAAATGCAAACCTGTCTCTGAAGGTTTGGCTTAACTAGAGCTTGAGTAGTGAAACAAACTTGGCCCACGAATTCAAACCAAACCGAAGGTGGGCAAGACAAGATGCTCAGAAATGACAATCTGAATTGTACCACCACAAAGGTGTCAGGAAAATCCCCTAATAAATACTATCAATTGATCTCCCATAAAAAAGGGTTCCCAGAAGATTCTGCACAAAGTGGGACTGAGCGGAACTTCTCTTCATGCTGGGACAGCAGTGTGAGCTCTGGCAAATCACATCACTGCTCTGTGATGCAGTTTTCTCAGCTATAAAATGACTCCCGACTGCTTTGCAGTTGACTTTGAGATCTAGAAATACAGAATGTAAGATAGACATGCCATGCAAGTGAAATAAGTTGCTGTTCTGCAGCATATTTTTAAAATCAGGATTTACCATCAAAATACAACAAAAAGTGATGCCTTTTCTGTTAGAGATGACAGTGTGAAAACAGTAAAAAACTACCTAATTCTGCCATTGTTCAGGACTCATTTAATATGCACTAAACTGCTAATATCTGCCACGATTTTATTTTTTTTCATTTTCCTCAGTCAGACAGATGCTGCTTTGGGACACTCAGAATCGCTCCTTTATCGTCCCCCATCAAGAGTTTATCTTAAGGATTTAAAATCACTTCTCTCTGCTAGATTTATTTTCTCCCTAACAGCACAAAGAAATTTAGCAAGAGACACACAATCTGTTGTGATTAAAAAAAGAGCTAGAAAAGCATTCTAGCTCTTGCAATAGCATTTTGTATTGTTTCCCGGGGGGAATTATCTGCATTAATGGTGATTGCAAACCCCTGTGTACTGGGACATTAGCTTCCCTTATGCTTGTTACTGAAGTGAAAGAAGACAACTAAAATATTACAGAGCCGCTTTATAGAGCACTTATCCTATTAAGTCACTTAGCTTTAGTCTTTACATAGGGATGGGATGCCCAGAGGAATTCTTTGGGGAATTTATCAGGTCTAATATTAAGAAATGCAAAGGAGAGCCCTCATTCATTAGGATCAATTTTAGCAGTTACTAATTACTCCTATACACAAAAAGGCCAGGTTCACTAGTGTAAGTGACTACCTGTCTGATCTGCATCTTAGTTCTCCTGAAACACAGCACTGATGCTCTTTCTCTCTCACAGCAAACCGAGACCTGGGACTCAGCAGATGGAAAATTACTTGTGTATTTGTTTAGAAGACATCTGCTTTTGCCCAGCTCTTACTGAACTATTTTTATTCATTTATCTCTCCCTACCCCTAACAGGAAAGTGTTTTTTTCAAAGGCTGGAGGCACATCCTGCTACTGCTGAAGCCAAACCCTGAGCAGTCAATGGATTCCTGAAAGGCTGGACGTGGTGTGGAGCTACCAGATGCCCAGAGCCAGATATTCACCTGGTGCACAGTAAGGTGTTTTCCCTGACCTGGTGAAACACACCTGATTTACATTTCATTCTGTTTTCTTTCAATTTCCTTAAATGACTTAGCTTTTCTGCCTTTCATCTCTGACCCTAGCAGCTGCCTAACCCAACACAACAGCTCTTATCTTCCCCTTCCTCCTTCTTTGGAGCATCACACTATTAATTGCATTTTAGCTTCAACAATGTTATCTTTTTTGTGGAAATATGCAACCAAGTACTCATAAATAACACATAGGCATCACACAATGAGAGGGGCGTAAAGGAGCAGCTTGATAAGCTTGAGAAAGGTTTGATTTTTAAAGTCCTTTCTCAGTCCTGAAATTTATCTCCAAGAAAGCTTTAATGGCAGAGTTTCATAGAGGTGAAAGGTACCAAAGTTCAGTTGCTGGGGAGGCACCACAACTCCAGGGTTGGAAGAGAGTTTCTGCAAAATAACTGCCCCTAGCATGGCAAGGAGGACCTCTGAAAAAATACAAAACCATCAAAAGATGACTCACAAGAACAAACCATGAAGGCCTGGTTTGTGCTTCTCCTGTATTTCAGCCACAGAGGGAGGGGGATGCAGCCCTGGTCTGCCCAGCCATTGCAACAAAACCAATGGCTGAGCAACAAAAAAAGGTGATTCATTAACCTCAGTCCTCAGCCCCAACCTGATCCCAGCCACCAGCAGCTGCTTAAGCCCATGCAGAGCTGGGGTAACGTGTGCCCTGGCTGGGTCTGCTGCTGGGTAGCCATGGGGGTAGCAGAGACAGGGTGCTGGTGGCCTTTCAAGTGGCCTGCACAGAGGACAGTCCTCCATGCTGTGCGATGCCGAGCTGTGAAGGCAAAGACCAGCACGCTGACAGCCACTCTTCCCATTTCACATGTAGCAACAGATATGGAATATGTCCTTTTACTTTTCTTAGGAGAATGAGTTAAATTTGTACAAAAATCAGCTCTCACTACATTACCTGCAGCAAGCCATAAATCTGAAGCTTCAATTTACTGTCTTCTCTCTATATAAATACAGTCACACTTCTAACTGATAGTTGAGCAACTCCAGCTTTAAAGGAACATCACATGGTTTGGTGAAGGAAAGTGTTCCTTCCCTTGAGTAGACCCCCCACCGTCCTTTTCTATTGACTCCTCAAGATCACGTAGTAAATATCAACACTGGAAAACTTTCAGAAGGAAAAAAGCCAACTGAGGCCTGGAGACCTGTGGGGCACAGCTGGTTCCCACCCTCAATTCTTCCTGCAGCCTCCGCAAGCTGAGAAGGCTCAGCACCTCGAGAGACAGTGCCCTAAAGACACGACAACAAACCCAACCGCCTCTTGTGAAAATAAACAACCACCAGCAGACCCACAGCTTTTCTCCACGAGAGGGGAAAATACGCATGTGTGGTCCAGCCATGTTCTTTCAGTAATTGTTTATTTGTCAGTACTGTCAGGAAGTGATGCTGTAGTGTCAGGAAAAAGGAACCCGAGGAGAAAAGGGGTTGTGGAGTTGTGCCATACGCTTCACACCCCTCTTGCCTCTCGCCCACACACATTTGAGGAGGGTGAGTTTGATTTTGATTGTTGGGGAGTTTTAAATTAATGCAAGATCCAAACAGAAAAATGAGGTTGGTCTGGAAAGCAGCAGCACTAGGATTCTGGAAACCAAGGCTTGGGGTAAGCTTTGGATGTCTCTCCCAGCCAGAGGTTGCCAGTAGCAAGGCACGCATGCGGTTTACAAGGTGGGGAGAATGCTGTCTCCAAGGCAGGGAAGTGCCTCCTAGGGCATCCTGCAGCAAAAACACTTGGCTCCAGAATAAATACTGCCTTGGATCACTGGAAAGACTGTGAGTTTGTGGAGTAGCAGAAGCAACAAGAACAGCCCTCCCCATAACCAAAAGCCTTTTCTTCCCTACTTAACCTAGGCGTAACAAGAGGTGCACCATTACTAGGATCAAAGGGGAAAGAGAAATGATGCATTGTGTGTGGTGTGATCTTTTCCTTTGGTGCCCTCATATGTAACATCCGCATTTCTCACGCAAGCTCTCACTCTTGTCAGCTGCCTGCCCAGCTCCGTGTTTCCCTGTGGCTTGGCCTCCGTGCTCCTCTGCCTCCTTCTACTGCCTCCCAGTCCACTATCAAGTCAGACTAACCCAGACAAGGCTAGCCAGCACACACTAGCATCAACAACTGGTTGTATAACTCACCAACCAAGGCAGCAGTGACTACTGTATGCAAACACACATGAGGAAGGACACTCCGGGACTTTCTGAGCACCTGAAAGCTGCTGCACACACAGTACCATCCCCCACTCCTGAATTAAAGATGTTCTTATCAATACTGGATGTGATATGTGTTTTTCCTGACTTGATCCCCTATATGAAGAAAATTGCAACTCTCCCCTTACTTCCCTGCTTCAAACAGGGTTTTGTTTCCAATATCAAACCTCCTGCGAACTTTAACTTTGAACTTGGATGTTCTCCAGTGTCCTCTAACGTCCTTCATCAATGAACTCTCACAGTGTTGCTCAAAGACCTGTTCTTAACTCTAACTTCTGATCACACTTAAACATTTCTCCCTTCCTAGACAGCTGTTCTGTGTTATCCCTATATGCCCTTTACAGCTGGAACCAGCCCACTCCATGGTTTTCTAAGTTTCTTGAACAAACCTGGCACTTTACAGCTAATCAGCATTAACCACACAAACCCAATGAATTCTAAAAGGGGAAAAAAAAAAAGTATCTTTGCCAACAAGAAAACATTGTTCCTCCAGAGGGATATATTGAATAGTGTACAGCCAAATCAAACAAACATACTGTAATCACCAGAATGAAACCTCAGAAACAACTCAAAACAAAAGCACAGGATAAATAAATATGAACTTGAGTTCCTTGAAGAACAGGAGGAGATTGATCAGGTCTAGATGAGGAACAGTTTCTTGCTTAATAACAACGTGGAAGGTAGAATTTGAGATAAAATAAAGACCAAACCAAATCACTACTTCTTTAGAACAAGTTTTGAATCCTGCTTGCTCCCTTCTTTCTAAGCCTAGTGCTTAGTGACTTGTGCCTGGTCCAAGAATAGCTACAGAGACAGCTCCAAAATACTGATGATCACTTCCTATTTCCTTTATGTCCTCATCTGGGGGCACCATATATTCTTTTCACTTTTAATTAACCCATTTGTCCCTTCTATCAACAGGCAAATCTGCAAAAACAGCATCACACTGGGCTAAGAGTATCTATTTCATGTCTTGAGCAGGCTTCTTTACAAAGTGGTGCTTGGACCTCTCAGACCATAGGTCTCAGCAAGTGCCAGTGTCCCCTCATTAGATGTGACAAGGGCAGTAAGCATGAGCGCAGCCCAAGGAACCTCCTTGTCAGTGTCACAGCCCAGCACTGCCACTATCAGCTGTGCAAAAATGGCAAGAACAAAACTGGAAAGGAATTTCTTTGTGAGGAGAAAGGGAAGGAATTAGTGAATAATTTACAGGTCACTGAATGCTAATTTTGATAAGCAGTAATGAGGAAATGGCCTTTAATGACTTACAGTTCAGCTTGCACTCTCATTAGCATATATTTAGAGGGAAAAGAAACTCAGCCATTTGATCTCTTAATATATGTTGTTTTGTCTAACCAGTACAGACAGAATCTTGCTGGATAAAAAATACTATTTCTGACTAGCACAGATCAATGTTAACTGTTTCCCATTCAGTCAAAGATCAGTTCAGATCCTCTGCCATTTGAAGTCCCACTCAGTTTCTAATGTAACATAAATGACAACAAATCTTTGACATCTGATTCTTTGAAAATCACAGCACATTTGTAACAGTCAAACAACAGCTGGTCTCTCTTTGGAGCCAAAAACCAGAATATCCTTCAATTGTTCTGTGCAAATCAATAATTTGTATGAATCCCTCTATTTTAAAATGTACTAAACTCAGGTTGGTGATGTCTTTGAAAGAAAGATAGGTATTTTATGGCTTCCCTTCCTTCCTATTCTGTTTTGATTACATCAAACAGATTCCCTTCGACATCCCCATAACTAAAACATCCTCTTTCTTTGCAGCAGATATCAAAACATTTTTTTGTTGTTTGATAATACAGACTTATTGATACAGCACACGACTTATTTCCTGTCATTTAATGCCATAGGGTAGTCTGCAGCTGAGTTTCAGTCATCTTTACGGGGGCAACATTCTACACCTTATTCCTGCACACTTCAAAGTTACAGTCATCCCATCTAAGCAGGTTCACATATTCTTCAGAAATGTCTTGTGATTAAGAGATACCACATCTACTGCAAATTGAGGATCCTCATATCAACTAAGACAAGTTTTAGTTGCGTGCTCTGTGCCTGTAAGGGGAATTTCTTCATCAGCACATTAGTTCAGAATCTGATTTTCACACTGCTTGAGGGAATAGAAAGGAGATAACAAGTGGGCTGCCACAGAAATTACATTTAAGTACCCTTGCATGTATGTGTTGACCTTTGGTATTCATAACTACAATGTTCTCAGGAGACCCTCAGCCTGGAGGACTCCCATATGCTTGTTTTATCACAGAGGGACTTGACTTATATTTCCAAATGTTACTGATTTATTTATTTTCCACCAAAAGATGCATTAGATTGAAATGATCAAAGACTGAAAGCAGACTGAATGCTGATTCTTATTTACTAAAATACTAATAGTAATAATAATAATAATAATTCTACAAAACCCCTTGATAAATATTCTTTATTAAATGGATCACAACAGAATGGAAAACTTACAAACTAATGCACTGTATAAAGGAAGTGGAGGGCTTTATTTGCCCTGGGCATAACTGTCAGGGATGGATGGAAGAAAATGCTGAAAAGAAATCTTTGAAGAATTCCTTTCCTTAGGACTGCCCTTTCAGGGGCTGAAAGGATCTCCTCTCAGCATCTGATCACCCAGCTGAATCCAGATTCCTACCTGCAGTTATTTATAGCTGCAAATAATAAAAAAACAAAACTGGGGGAGGTAATAAGAAAATATCTGATGCCTCTGGAAATAAACCCATGAGTGCTGACCAGTTACACTTCACAGACCACCATAGGAATGGCTTTCCTTAGGGACAGAATTGTGTCCAAACATTTTGAGAGCAGAGGTCCCACTAAAGTTCAATAGCACTTTCAGATATCCCAGCTCAGATGTTTAAGATGCATGGCAAATTTAATGCATACCTTTTATGAAGTTATTTCCTGGGAATATTACTCAATGAATAATATGTTTTCTCTTCCAATGGATGCTACAGATGTTCTGCATTTCCAAATATTAATTCATTTTTGTCCATGAAATGAAACCACAGGCTGCTCCACGGTCTGCAAACTCTCACAGACAGGAACTCCCATGGGCAGCTTGTTTGGATAATTTTTTTCTTTCACAATGCATTATGCACATTAGAAACAATTACACTGGGATTTATTTTTTTAAATATCATGTAATTAAAACCCTGACACTATCCATATTACTTTAAAAGTCCTTTGAGGTGAGAAAGAAAGAGCCCCTTCAAAAGCTTGTGCCACATTTCTTCTTCTGCTTTGGCTTTGCTGCATTTTCACTGTGATGAAGCCAGACTTGTGTAAAAGACTCAAGCCCCTGAGGAATTTCTTCCTGAAATTCTTCCCGAATAAAAAATTTCACTTTGGTGAAATTCATCCACTGTCATCACCTCTCAGGCTGATGTGGGGGAATTGTCCAGGCTTGCAGCACAATAAGAAATGGATTCAAGCTCCACTAAGCAGTTAGGACTTTAGATAAAGTTCCCTACGAATTACTGTGACGTTTGCAAGTGCTTGCAACAAGTGTGATGTTTTAAAAGCAGCTACTCATGTTTTACTTTGTTTTTCAAAAGAACAAACATACACACCTTTTCTGAGAAAGCTCCATGAAACAAGGCAGCCTGTCTTTGGTGCTGCCTCCACCTGCAGCTGCAACAAATACGTGCTGGCAGCAACAGAAAACAAATGTCCCTCCTCTTGGGAGCACTAGCACCCTTGACAGATCACTTCTCAGAAGTAAACCTCTTGATCATCTCCTTGTTAGATTTAGAAACGGGTGCCGGAAAAGACAGATAACATGTAATTCAAGCCAGGATTAAACCTGGCTGAAACCCAGGGCTGGTAAGAATTAAATTTTCCCTTGTTTTGAGACCTGGTTCCAATCCAGGGAAGGCCCAAGTCCTTTTTTTTTTTTTTTTTTCAGAGTTCTCAGAGCTAAAAAGGGCCAAAAGCCTGAGAACTGTCCTGGGAGATTTGTGCTGTCGGCAGAGCCAGCCCTAATACCTGTCTGAGGAGCTGGAGATCCTCTGCTACATGTGCTACAAATCCCATGGAAGAGCTGTCAGCTGACTCCGCTTTTGGATCACAGGCAGGTAAATTCCTGTAAGCTGCAAGTCACGTACAGATGAAAAGAAAGGCAATGTGAGACCTGTCATCCAAGTCCTCAAAACAGAGCTTGAGTTACACCAAGACAGAGCACAGGCTTGGCCCTGACTCTGAGCAGGGGAGAGTTTTAAGCATTTGGATCATGTCTGTGCTTCAGACATCTCAGTGAGTGCCCAGGCACCTTTGCACAGTGAGTTAAATAAGGTGTTTGCAGCACTTCAGTCCTGGGATGGCCTCATTTGGAAACCTGAAGATGCAATTTACACCTTCTCTGTTTGACTGTGTTGTATTTCACCCCAAGAGGCTCCATTTTTATTTTTTTTTCCCCCAAAGCCTGAAAAATCTCAAACAGAGACCAGCAAGTGCAGGCCTGTGATTCAAAAACTGGACTATTTAGTGGTGCTGGCAGTGCTGTGTTCCTGATAAGAAATACAGAGCAAAGGGAAATTCCTTATTACTTATATTTAGGAAAGAGAAGGGAGAAAAAAATAAGTAGTGCCACAGTAATATTACTGAGCATGAGTGATTAGACAGGCAAGTTCACATCAAAGAAGACACTGCCAGCAGAGATGAAACAGCCTTATTTTATCAGCTTCAAGTGTCATTTCAATGACCTCAGTTTCAGGGAGCCATTTGCAGTTTAAAAAAAAAAAAGTCAATACATTTTTCCAAGAAAGAGTTGAATTTACAGGGGTCCCAGACAAGATTTAGAGCAAGAATTGAGAGGCAGTCTCACAAAGCTTCAGGAAAATTGAAGACACTACCATTAGAGAGATAGAGAGAGGTCAGCTCGTGGCTGAACAATCCATTTCCTTGATAAGACAAACATTTTGCTACTACATGACAGTATCTTGAAAAGAATTAACAACCTATAGCCAGTGAGCACTGAAGAAGGCTAATTAAAGTGCCAAAATTCTTTATGTCAGGATTTCCTTGGCCAGCTACCATGTCCTCCCTTTTCCACAGGTGAGGGCAGGAAGAACTCAGCGTGACAACTCCACTAATGCTAGGCAGCATCCAAGCAATAGAAATATATCCTCCAGGGTCATAATTCACTCCTCTCTTCTTTATCATATCTTCACAGGAAAAATTCACTTAACACTCAGCAGTCGTTTTCTGTTACATAAATTTAATTTTACTTGTGGCACCATAATTCATCAGTCACTGTAAGACAGCAGCACTCCACACAACATGTTACTGAATTCTGGCACATCTCTTGCCTGGACAGGATCTGCCTGAATAACCACAACAATACTTGGATAAATGAGACCAAATCAACCCCTTCCTTTGCCCTTTAGAAACTCATGGTTGCTAAATTGAATATATTTTACTGAAAGTAAAATATACAGGTTGGAGAAAGAAATCTCTTCAAGTCAATGCCCAGATACACCTGAAGGATGACTCTATACACATCACATTTCATAGGGCTTCAGAAAAATTTGGAAGAAATCCTCCAGATTTTGTGCAGTGGAATGTGTCTTTTGCACATGACTTGATGCAGGCTCAGTGGCTGAGATGGTAAACGAGGGAAGTGGGATCATGGGATGCGCGCATTGTGCCATAACAATGCCAGAAGGACAGAGGGCTTGGATCACAGATTGTGTAAAGCATTTGTAAGGACCTAGAGATGATTTTAAAAAAAAACAATACCAGGGGTTCAAAGGAAAGTAAAGTGTATAACTGAAAGCTTGAGATATGTGTTACTTGGAAAGCAAAACTTCCAAGGAACTGGAAGTTCCTCCTAATGAAGAATCCAAAGCATCAGATCCTAACTTCTGCTTTAGTGACAGTATCACAGGGAGAAAGCTATTTTGACCCGATTAGAAGACTTTCAAGACAAGATATTCTGCCCCAAGGTGACTTTAATTCTAAAACCTCCCCTCTTATGCCAATTACCTTCAATTAGAAAAATTATTATTTCCAGATTTTATATAATGCCACCAATGTGGAAGAGGTCAGGATCTCAGTCTTATGACTGTTGAAAGATGAGCCGAGTCCAGTATCTAATGGAAAAGATAAAAGCATATCATGTATATTTATTTTTAGAGAGTAAAAAAATTTTGGTTCACATTTCAGAGCTTTTTTCCCCCATCCAAAAACAACAGGAGGAAATGAGAACTGCTCTCCTCAGCATTCTGCAAAAGCCAACACACAAAAAGAGAAAGCCATTAGAAGATGGACCCGTATCGCCAGAAACAGCTGTTTCACAAGCCAATAGATCAATGGGCTTAACAAATGAGAATGCCCTGCATGCTAGCATTTTCTTTATGCAATTCCCCACTGCTTTGAATCCAAATATAAAGACTGAAATCCTGTCTGCCGTGAATTGAATAGGGCAAAGATTTCTCCCTAAGGAGAGGTTTTAGATAGCATGCTGAAGAGGGCTTACTGTATAGAACAAAAGCTGTCTAGTTTGCCTTTTGGAAAAGGATGAAGAAATTTTGCATAGTAGGTTACCTAGGACCTGACTTGGATGCTCAATGGGAATTGCACTTACAGTAGCAGTATTCACTGTCCATTCATTCCTCAGCACTGAGTACAGTTCATGAACCCACTTTCCCTGCTATAGATTACTTTCCCAAATGACAAGTAATTTTTTTTTAGTGTATGAAATATTTTAAGTTATAGATTGCATATAGAAAAAGTTGTAGATTGTAAATGTAAAAAAAAAGGAAGTATGTTCTGGTTTTCTCCCTTCTTTTGTTAAGATGCAAACTATAGACCTTATTTGAAGTCTGTGGTTCTACCATATAGTTTTTAATGAAAATGAAAAGTTTGAGCCCAGGGGTAATTGCTTTATATATTTTTGAGAAAGAAAAACCCAAGAAAATTAAAGATTAAAGATATTAAGGACTAAGATCCAGAATTAAGAAACTACTTAAACAGGTATCTAATTTAAAAGACAGTAACAGTGGTAATAACGAGATTTAGGAAAGGACAAAGGCTAAATCTTTGAATTCTTTCACCTTCCAAGAGCAGTATCAACTCTTAAATGTTACTTGAGAATTGTTTCTGGCACTGAGTTTATACATAGATGGTGTTGGTGCAGGATTAATCTGTGCCACCCTGGCACACTACACAGCTCTCTGTGTTTGGAAATAAGGGTGCTGTGAGCAGCCAGAGTTTTAAGGGTAGGAGCAACTCCTCCTGGCTTCTCTGTATGGAGATCTCATTGGGGCACACAGAAGTCACCCATGGAGGTGACAGCCATCAAAAAACTCAGCCTGAATTTAGACTCCTGGTAATAACTCTGCTGAAGTTAAATAGGCAGGGAAACCACTGTTTGCTGAACGCATCACCTATGGGTGCCGTTATCAGTACCATGTGAGTTAATTATAGCATGTATGTTACAGTGTTTACCAAGCACTACCAACTGTGCCAAGAAACCTTAGCTAGAGAGCAGATGGTACAGTCTTGCAATGCTGACAGCTCAGGATCAGTCTATGTGAGAAGATAAATCTTCCCAGTCCAACAGGATTCGCTCAGTGCATCCAAAACAATAAGCACTACTGCACACCGAAGGAAAACAATCCCATTGCAAAGCTGGAGAATAAAATAACATGGAATGACAGTGATTCATTCCCCTGGAGTGAAATGTCGCCACTCAGAAGGTTGTGCCTTGCTAGGTCCTTGCATAGCTTTGGGATCTGCTAAGACAGAGATCCCTTGCAGATGCTAAAATGTGCTAAGGGCTTTGGGCAAGCAGCATAAGAACCAATGTCTGAGCACAGGTGTGCCTTCCACTTCAAGGGGAAGGAAGGCAACCGAGCTCCTTCTGTCTTTTATTTGGGTAAATTTGTGTAGAAAAACTAAAAGAGAACTATAAAGCGACGGGGAGAGTTAATTTTCCTTGGAGTGAGGACACAGCAGTGCAGCGCTCTGAGGGCTGAATTCTCCACAGAATTCTGGCATTAGCACCAGTGACAAAAAGAAAGCTGTTCAGCAGGAGCTGCCTGTTCATCTAAGGGTGATATGGTAGTTGCACAGATTTGACAGAACACATAGATGTACATTTTAGCTTTAGCTGTACATTGGAATTTGTTTAATTGCTAAACATACATAAGGACACACCGACACACAGCCAGCCTTAAGTTAGGAAATGAACCTACTCATCTTAGAAAAATAAAAACCATGACACAACCTTAGAACTGATTTAGCCTTTCCCCAGTGGTAACAACTATTTCCCTGTACGATCTGGTGCTCACTTGCTCTCATAAACCTTCACCATTCAGTTCAAACCAGGTTTTGGATAGAATTTCCATAACCCTTTCCACTCCTGCATCCTTGAACCACCTGTCACTACGATAGGCTTTCTTTCAGGGTACAGCCTGCTTGTTTCCTGTGCTGTTGGCACTCCGAATCTTGTACACAGTTGCAGCATGCAATATGGAGCATCTTCCTTAGACCTTGTGTTTCTACCACAGTTCATGCATCTGAGTCAATGGGCTGGGGGCAAACAAGCAAAGCTTATGCAAATGTTTAAAATTAGGCACAAGACCAAGTACTTTATGGAGCCAGGGCCCTTCTCAGGAATGATAAATGTGAAAAACATGGAAAAGCAGAGCAAATCCACGTGGATTAAAGACATAAGAAAATACTTCTACAACATCGGGCAAAGTATTTGCATACATTACAGTGGCCTTTGGATTGTGAGGATTAAGACTTTCCAATGCACAGTATTGGTCTGAAAAAGCAAAAGCATGGGGACATGCCTTTAAGATGAATATGAGTGGTCTTACAACGGTGATTTACTTGTAATGAACCCCTGTTTCTGAGTCCAGCTTTCAAAATAACAGCTGTACTGAACCTTACTTGTGAACATTGCAACCACAGACTTGAATTCTGATTTTTTGAAGACACCCTTCTACCCAGTGTAAGCAGCAGCAAAATTAAAGCCCAGACAAACAGATAAATCCATAATTGTTCTGCAAAATTCATTCTTTTTCCAGTTCCATGATTTTTCAACAACACATTAAGAGAATATGAACATTTTCTCAGTGGATATGACAACCCCCAACAGTGTAGCTAAGGTAAATTATTACTAACATCCCATTTACTCCTACTGCCAACCACTAATTCAGCTGAAGACTGAAGTTGGAGGTATCAGGGTAACAAATTCAAGTCAGCCATCCTAGTAGAGCTGGGAATCAGCTGGACTCAGATCGTCTGATAAGTAAAACGACAAGTACATACGTGCCGACAGCGTGCAGCATTCCAACAGAATCTAGCGTGTCTTGGGGCCATCCATATGCTCCACCATATGTCCACGAGGAGAGGGGTCCAGAATCACAGTCTCTGGAAAGGGTAGGTCTCCCAGGCTCTCAAGATACCAGCCAGGATCCCAATTTTGCTGAGTTAATTGGCGTGTAAGCACCTGTATTCCCTCCAACAAACTACTGATTTTAGCTCAGAGGCCAAATAGGGAACATTAGCGAATGCTTGCTGATTCACAAGCGGGCTCCCACAGAGCAAGTTCTGCTAGGGAAGAAGTGGTTGCTCTGGGCTGTGCTTCTTCAGAGCCAATTCAACCCCTGTGTATTAACCACAAAGAAGTTGCAGCAACAGAGGTGTTATCATGTGAAACTACTGATGACCACCTAGAAACAGACTGGATTTTAATAGCCTAGTATAGGGGAATACAAGTTTCAACTGATTCTGTAAATAAACAGGTAGCTCTATTTTACCTTATATTCTGCTCTTCAGCTCATTTTTCCAGGGGTGGTTAGTGTGTTTTCACATTTCAGTCCTACCTTATCACTGTCCACTGTGTTCTGTGATGTCCTGGATGCAATGGAAATGGTGTCAGGTTGACTGCTGCCATCTCCTTGGCTGTCTGCATCATCTACTCCATCTCTGTGAAAGATGTAATAGGAAAACAATGACACTTCCTTCACACACCACCTTGGGATGTGCACAGCTTTATAGGTGGATTTGAAAAGTCCTGAGTCAGCGTGCCAGAGCCAGCTCTGGACAAAAATCACCTCACTGATGTAGCCCATGGTGCTACAGAGCTTGCAATTTGAAATGATGTCACCCTCAGCCATAGGGGTGGGATTAGCACATAATCACAATCTTGTTGCTGGAAGCAGGGTGGCCATTTCCTGCATATTTACAATTCAGAAGACTCCAGATTACTCCAGATTCTATTACAGAGCTATTCAGAGGGTGTCAGGAAGAAATTTTCCTTCAATTAGATTTCTTCTTTAACCATAACCATTCAGTCCAGGCTACGTATGACACTGCAAGAAGGGGCATTCCTCTTGTCTCACAGGAACCACTTCTTCAGGAATGTAATACTAAGCCATAAAAATGATATCCACACACACATAAATAAAAGCAGCTAAGAGCTCCACACGTCTACCTCCATGAGTCTGCTAACAAGGGTCTTCTCTTCCCTTTTACTGTATAAATACAGTTATCCCAAATTTTTACTAGTCTTTCAAAATAAGCATTTAAATAATACAAAATACATATTTAAGGAAAAAAAAATTCCTGTTCTTTACTAGAAAACTGTTGAATTGGTGCATGTCCCCAGGAAAAAAACATCTAGATCTCTGTCTTGCTACGGGTCTCCTGAGTGACCTTGCTTATTCATGCTTTGGATGCCTCTATGATACAGCCTGGAGAGTGTGATAAAACTTGATGAGAAAATGAAGATGCTCAAGTTAGAGGTGGCTTTGGGGAATGCTAGCATGACAGCAAAAAACCAATTCATTTTTTATAATGTCTATTTAATGCAGGATTCAAAGAAATTGACAACAAATTTTTAGTATTCCTTTGCAGGCTGAAATGAGTTTTTATTTGATGATGAAACACAGATTCTCCACTATAGTAATATATTATCATAACCAGCTGTGATTCTCACTGTCAAACCTTTCAAAATGCCAAACGGGGAGGTGAGGGGGAAATCTGTTCATACTCAAACATGAAGAAGTAAATTCTGTTTTGGGAAAGAAAAACAACCCTGGACCATGAAGAATTTTTACCATTCCTTTCTCTCCAATACTTTAGAGACTAGCATGAAAGTCCTTTGTATGCATATCACAGAGAGACTTTCTAGCTACTTTTGCCAAGACAACATATAAAAAACAAGGATGATGAAAGCTGTTGTTGACTAGAGTATGAAAAAGTCAGTGAATCCAGTCAGAAGTCCACAGACACTACCGTGCTGTTGGTCAAGAAACCACTAGTGATTTCAGGTTGTATGGAATGACTGACGTTACCTTCTACTGTTGTTGCGCTGCTTTGCTGGCGTCTTGGGGAGCTGAATTGGCTCTTTCAGAGCTCCCTTCAGATGGATAATCCGTTCTTGAATGACTTCCCGGATATTTTTGATCCATTCCTGTTTTGTTTCGATACTGGATGCCTAAAGTTCCACAAGGCAGAAAGACAGACACTTTATCATATTCCCAGCATGTCATCTCCTGTGTAGAAGAATTGTGGTTGGCTGATGAAAATGCAAGATTAATTGTTTCTCCTCTCTGCTGTATTGTTTTAGCTGCTGGAGTACCTGGTAACCCCAGCAGAACCAAAGTATTTTTACCAGACCTACTTGGCAAGCAACAGTAAAGCAGCTAAGCTCTGGATAAATATATTTAATGCTAGCAATGCAGCACACTCTGCAGAGGGGAAATAGGTCATCAGTGCACAGCTGGGATTTCCTCAGACAAAATAACATGAATTCTTCCTTAGAAGTTCACTTGACAGAAAAGGCTGTCAGCTCTGCATGTTTGAGGAAGAAGTTGACTGGTGATAATCCCAGTGATGAGGACTAAGAGAACTGCACCTCCCAGCCCAACACCATGAGATGTGCCCTGTGTCAGCATGCAGCTTCTCAAACTGGGCTGCAAGAGGAGGTGCAACCTCAGCATGGCTGCACAATGGCACCGTCTTGATTCTTACTAAGGCCTGACAGCAGAATTGCTCCTGATGACAGACACTGTTGACAGACACTGAAGCCATGCGAATACAAGGAGGGAAGAAACTGACCTTTCATTTAGTGCTCCCAAGGCCTCAACTAGAAGCTCTAAAGGCAAAGAAAACAAGCAGAAAAGACTTACTTTCAGCACTGTTTTGTTGTCTGAGGATGGTGTTCGTCCAGACCACAAAGCAAATTTACAGGGGTCTCCTTCAACATGTTCAGTCACTCCCAATTCTGAGGTCTAGTGTGGAGGAGAGATGATGAAAGATTTCATATATATGAAGCCTCATGAGTCTCGCAAACTTTATATTTGTAGGGAGAAGTGGTGAGACAAGGATGGATAGGGGAGTGAGATCTTGTCTCTGCTTTGCTACACACAGGTAAAAGGAAGAAAACCACCAGGGTATGGCAAGGAAGGGCACAGCTTCCATCATCCTCCTTGTGTTTCCCACCTGCCCTTCACATCTCACTGTTTTAAACCTCTCCAGACTCACTGCAGGTGAGCCCCACAGGGCCCTGAGGCAGCCCTTCCAGGTGGCTCAAGCATCCCCAACCCAGCATGGGGACAGGCATCCCCCAACCTCCAACTCTAACTACAAGAAACACAACACCCAGAATATTTTCTTTGTAGTCCCACCTACCAGTAACTTGTTCTTGTAAACATATTTTGTGTGTCCTGAAGAATCTTTGATCTCTTTGCTAAACACCAAAGAGATTTCAAAGAGAAACAAATGCCTCTCACGGCCTTTTCGAATGAGAGACTTGGGATCCCACACTTGGAAGGAGTCCTGAAGAATCAGCTCTCCCTGGACATCCAGGTTCTCATCAAACCCTAAAAGCACAAAATACATTGACTTGTATTTGTTCTTGTGACCAGTAATGCCTAGAAACACTAGAGCAGAAAGTACTTGAAAGGTTTTTTTTCTTTTTTTTTTTAAAATTCATATTCTGACATTAGTGGACATCTGTTGTTCCAGTAAAAATATATTTTTATCCTACTGAATAACATTTATTTCACCAGAGGCAAATATGTTGTATGTGTGAAATATGTCACACTGCTGCTAAAGTGTAGTAGCAATTCCTTAAAGATAAATATTATAAAGGTTTCAGTAGTGGCTACTATACACAGAATTACAATGCAAGGAATCCCATGCACGTCAAGAGAAACATAAACATAACAAGTGGTAGCTGGAAATGCCCCAGCATACCCTGATGCCTTTGAGCATGTTAACCTCATCTTCAAGGGCCTGTGAGCCCACAGCCACGTCACAGGGGAGCTACACCTATGAGAGCAAATTGGTATGGTGTCTGAAACAAGCCTTCCAGGAGGAAAACCTTCACATGGCTGCAGATCACAGGACTCCCTCCACATAACTGCTGTCTCAGCAGATTGTGGGTCACATTGGTCCAGAAGGCTGCTCCTCCATCAGCACAGCTTGCTGTTCTGCATGCTAGATAGTCCTGGGAGAGTAGAATGCAGCCCAGGTCCGTGCTCCAAATATTCAGGAATATTGTTTTATTCAGAAAACAACTGTCCAATTGCTTTTTTTAGTGTAACGAAACCATATCTACTGCTTTATTATTGCATGGTGCTGGCCACCTCACGGGACAGATTACCTAGGTGTTATTTTGGGAAATTGTGCTTTTCATCAGACACCAAAGTTGAATTGAACTTTACAGTGTTTCTACCTACTCTGGGTCAGTTTGCCCCCTTGGTCTTACTGTGTTTCAACAAATTTTCTTGCCTGTTTTAGCACTCTTCTTGCTTCCGGCTTCTGATTCAAGCCAGGCTGGAAATTATTTTCCCAGGCCAAGAAAATTTTTGAAAGACAGTGAAGTGCCTCTGTCCAGAATAAAATTTTTAAATTTTAGAAATACTCCACACATCAAAAAGCCAATAAAAGTCTTAACTTTGGGGCAATCGAAATATTTTTCTCTAATTTTGAAATACTTTAAAACACAAAAATCTATATTTAAATCTTTGGGATAATTCTACTAACATTTTGAAACACAAGTTGTTTGGACCCAGAAAACCAGAACTTTTTTTTAAATGCTGAGGCAGTATTTAGAGATGCTGTCGTCCAACAATTGTTATAGGTGTCAGCAGCTAAACTGGCACTGTTTCAGGAGGGTTTTCTTTTGCTGTTTGATTAAGAGTGTTTTAACCATTGTATATGTATAAACATACAATGGTATATGTATACACATACAATGCTTAACCATTGCATGTGTATACACACACACATATGTACATACATAGATATACACATAAGATATAACTAAATAAACCACCAAAAATTCCTAGCCAGCTTCCAAGGCTTTTGGAGAAATATCAACATGGAGCTAGGAAGTACCTGAAAATGATGATCAACTAACAATATCGCTACAGTCAACCTGTACTAACTTTCTACCCAAGTTACAAGAAAGCTGCATTTATGAGCAGGTCCCTGAGGTGTCCTCCTGTCCATCTCCTACCTTCCAGCATGCTGACGTGCATTGCGTCATTGGCCTTCTTCGGGACACTGAGCATCACTTCCAGACCATCCTTGAGTTCCCCTTTGCCCTCCTCGCAGCAGGTTAGGAGTTCCTATGCAGCAATGCAGAACAAGTATAAACAAACTCTGACCAACATGCTGGCTTTCTTGTTTTGCTTGCTACATGCAACTGCTTCACTAACAGTGACAGGAAAAAGCTGAACTGTGTCAAAATGCTCCGTGGATGCTCCCAGAGAGTGGGGGTCAAATGGGAATGACTACAAAGTGAGACAAACCAAGGTGCTCTGGAGTGAGACTATGCACTCAGAAGTTACAGCGTATCACTCCTTTGGTATATACACAGGGAGCTTTAAAGAGACACAAGTATTATACCTGGTCCTAGCTTCAAACTCAGAATCTGCCTCTTCACTTATGCCCCAGACACTTTTTCTTCTCTGGTTTACTACTTTGAGTGAATAGTGGTTGGTAAAGTCAGATTGAAAATTTACCTGTTCACAAGATACTGCAAGAACCTGTAACCAATTTACAAGAAACCAACAAAAGTTGGTGGGTTGGGTTTGGGGTTTTTTTTATTTTTTTCTTTGTTTGTTTGTTTTTTAAATGTAAAATGTTAAAGTTTGACTTGGAAGTCCTTTCCTTTCTATAGAAGGCTCTTCCTTGTTTTTCAAACATGAAATTGTTGATTCCCAAATGGAATCAAACACCAGAAAAAGTCTCGTCAAGAGTCAATGAAACTTCCCAAAGTTCATTGTTTGTCTCATAAATGCTTTTAATCGAATTACTACAGAAAATGTCATAAACTTAGCAAGAAGGAAAGTAAGCAGTTCTGTCATCCATTCAATTTCCCTTTCCCAGTTCTCACTTTTTTGGGTTAAGCTATTTAACTCCGCTGAAACAGGTGACCAGTTTTTGATTTTTTTGGTCTTTCTGTAAGTCTTTTCCTTTGAAACACCCAACCTGATTACACGCTTTGTTGCTATGCTGAGGCCTGGGAAGTAGGAGTAGCAGCTCAGCAGTAGCTGCTTACAGGTCTTGAACAGGTGATGAAGCAGCTCCTTTATGAGTAAGTTAACTCACCACCTGGGAACTGCTCTGCATGAGCTGATTTGGGCAGCTCACTAAGGTACCTTCAGTAGGAGTTGGTATTTTGTGATCCTCTGGACAGGCTTGATTAAATAAGAAGAGATAGAGTTGGCCAGACCATGTCTTTGCTGAATTTCCTAGAAGAGATAAAACCAGCAGTCAGTCGTGGAAAACTATTAACCCCCTGCCAGAGAGAACAACCTGTAACTAATTTTAGCTCTGGATCTCTGCATTTGTTTAGTTTTTTAACCCTCTCTAAGCTCACATGCAAATAACTGTGGTTTCAGAGTGGCTGGCAATAAACTGCAGAGTCCTTCTAAGGCTACTTAAACTGCAGGGGACCTCTGCAAGTCAAGCTAAGGCTACATTGAGTAAACTACACAGGCTCTGATTTAGGTGTGACTTATCTGTCACGTCAACTGGTTTCTCCTAGCTATGAAGGCTGAAAGCAGAGTCTTAGCATTCAATTAAAATGGAGTGACATTAAATTAAATTGCATGCGTAGGGTGTAATTTAGCTGTCTAAACATAAGCATCTAGTACCACTTGAGAGCCCTGGGGTAGCTGGAGTACCCACATGGGAGCAACAGGCCTGCCAGTGCTGACAGACCTAGGCTGTTCTGCGGTGGCCCCTGGGGGCCAGGAGAGATACCCTTAGGATCCCATTTACAGCACTGAATACTTCTGTTTTGTCACCTGAATCTCAGCCAAAATGTCTGTGCTGATCAGTGTGATGTGCTCATGAGCTTCTGCAGACATTGCAGACAGGCACCTGGTAAGGTCTGCAAAGGGCCCAGCTGCCTCCCTCCAACTGGTTCCAGTGGGAGCTAGGAGCTCCTGAAAATCCGATAGGACCCTAATGTACATATTTAGCCATCCATAAGAGTTCAAACTGAATTAGAGCAGGTTAGAATTGCTTCTGTCTCCCAGGCCCTGAGCATGCCTCCCCTTGCTCCTGGCCACCTTGGTTTCTAAGAGAGCAGATGGGGATGGGGAATGGGACTTATCTCCAGCTACTGGAGCGTAAATTTTAAGCTGTAAAGGGAAGAAGTTACAGAAGAGGAAGGTGGAAGAGCTGCCAAGAACAGAGGTTTTCTTTCTGGACACAGTCTGATTTTCTTCTGGGAGGTTACTAGGGGTTTTTTACCTCCAGTGTTTATCCTTATGCTAGGATGCAAAAGTAGTCACTTTTCACACAATGTGCCAACAGATTTTTATTTTTTTGTACTAGGCAAGTTTGGTTCAGAAAATAATTTCTCTGGTGCCATGAACAAGACCCAAAAGGGAAGGGGCTCTTTGTCAGGGTTAATGGAGTTTGCATGAAGCTGAGTCATGGCTGGATCCAAACAGGGACAGGGCCTGCAAAGCACATGGCTGGGACTCAATTAGTAACTGTGGGAGCCAGCAAGACCTCAGCCACGTCTGTGAACTTCCTGGAGCTGGCTGAATACACTTGTTTTTGTAGAATCCAAGTAATGAATTTAGCACTATTCCTTTCTCCCACCTCTCTGAATAGCAGAGTGTGCTCTCAGCAAGGTGGCTCCCCTTCGGGCATTCCTTGCTCTGCCAGGTTGCTCCCCAGTCAGACTGTGCAGAGGCAGAGTGGGTTGGTGGAGTGACAGCTGTCCCTGCAGCACAAGAGTCTGCAGCAGGGAAGCAACAGCACTGTTACATGGCCATCAGACTGCTGGAAAGTGACCTTCTCCCTGCAGCTCTTTTCTCTGGTCCCTGAAGTGTTGGGAGTAAGATGGTAGCCTGCTAGAGTATGGCTTTGCTTGGCTTTTCACAACTGGAGAGGTCTGAACGTGCTGTGGGTGGAGGTGGGAATTGGAGAGGACTGTGCAAGGTAGAACATGGTAACATAGACATTTCTCATGCACCTCTAAGTAACAGGGAGCAGAGAGGTATCTGAGCTAGCTTTGAAGCAGCTGGCAGGTTTCGGAAGCAAGCTACCCCACAGGGCTCTGTGCTTCCTCCTCTGCCCCGCAGCTTGTTTAAAGCAAGTTTAGTTCACATTATAGTGCACCACAGCTCACCATTAAGCACAAGTTCAGTTATTCCTTGAGTGGAAAAATGCTTCAAGGGTCTGGAAGAAATGAAGGTACTATGTGCTGGCAGTTGTGCACACCAGGTGAGCAGCAGAACAGGACTCTTCTACCCAATGACAGAATCCCAGAAAAATACCAAAAAGATCCTTGGTATAGGGCAGCACAAGGCCTTGGATAGACACCATGGAGACAGGAATACATGAATACAAGTTCACACCAGAAGAATTTACCGTGAAGCAGTGATAAAATGCCCAGATTTTGTATCAAATGTCTAAATTAACCTGTGGGAACAACACTGATAGGCACCTAAGGCAGCCCAAACCCTCCGGGAGTCAACAACCAGTACAAACCATTCAACAGGCTCAAGCGCCACCTCCTGGAAAATCCCTTTTAGTTCAGTTCTACTTTGAGACTATTCGGCAGCAAGGGAGAAAAAAAGTCAAAAGAAAAGGGTGTTCATCACTTTTGGCCTGGCTGACGTGAGATCTTTGAGTCTGGCTGAAACGCTGTAACTCATGGTGCTATCGGCACACCTGAAACCCCAAGGAGCTGCTTCACGTCAGGTTGTATCCTGCTGAGTAGTTACACTTGTAAGAAGTTTTTCAGTGCTTTGGAAACAAGGTCTTTGTGTTTTCAGAAAGGCAACTAATTAAAACTATGAGCTAGCAGATGAGCGTGGAAAAATGGATGACATTCCAAAAATAAGAGGGAAAACTTAGTTTAAAAGTACTCAAGAACTTTAAAGATTTTTCTCAGCCCAGAAAACCGTTTTTGGAGCCTGCACATGTTTATCACCACGTATTTTGCTTGTAAGGGAAGCCGTATAATTGCAGGCAATGGAGTCCCTTCTTGGCACGATGAAGCAAATGTTTAATAGAGTTGGTAAAATTCACAGAACAGGACAGGATCTTGTTTTGGAATTAGGGATTTGAGGTCATAAAATATAATGGGATCTGCTTTTCATTTTACCACTAAACCCAGAAATAGAGAATATATCTAAACCAGATCTTTAGAAAGGACCGGGTTTGAATAATGCACCAAGGTTCCTGTAAGAATGCGTGTCTCCATTCAAAGAAACACCTTGCCAGGCTGATGGTGATCAGACGTCATACCACAGCCCATCAGTTTTCACAGCATGTGGTATCTGCAGTGCAACGAAAACCCCAAATGCCACAGCACAGAAAGGAACCTCTTGCTCAGATGTAAAGAGAAGGTGTTTTGGTTGCACTGTGCGTGCTGAAGGGAAATGGCAATGGCTGCTTACATCAAAGAAAGTCCCTGCATGTTCCAGGATGAGCTGGCTGGAGTCAGGCTTGTTTTTGCAGTAGGTGACATACATCTGAAATTTATCTGCCTGTGAAAACAAACATCAAGGGAAAAGCAAGATAAGCTATTTCTCTGCTTGCACGGTCTTTCATTAAAGCCAACCAGGATAAATCCAGGTGATAAATCCCCACCTCTCAAAGCAACATAAGAATTGCAAATTAAGAACAGAAGATTTATACACAGTTCATACCTTACCTGAGCAGTTCTGAGGGGAATGAGGTGCACTGTGTAACAGCTGTGGGAGGCTTTATTTAACGAGTGTCACAGAGAGAAGGCCTAAAACTTTAATCCAGCTATAAAATAATTTCTGAGAGCTCTAATGATGTTACACGGATTGTATCCAAAAGTCTGCAGGTCTCAAAACCCAGTCATGAAATGCTAGGTCTATTACCCGCTTGCAGATACAGCCAGTGTAGGAAATCTGGGCAAAAGACTCACTTAGCTTAAGTGACTGACTGAAGGCAACATTTTTGACTTGAGACTGGTCCAGATTTGTGATGCCTGGCCCAAAGTTGCTTTACCTACCTTGGTTCAGATTTTAATGGCCCAAAGTTTATGTTGTGTAATTTCGTGTTCCTAATGTGCATTGCATTTGATTTTCTAATGTATTAATTTCTAATGTATTAATTTCAAAAATTAATGCATTAATTTTTAAAAGCATCTCTGCACCCCTGCCTTAGAGCAGTTTTGCATTACTAAACTCTGGTCTCTGGGAGAGGCAGGCAAACAGAAGAGGAGGATGGTCTCCTTTTATTACTGTTGTATTTTTTATATCAGGTATCTAAATAACGGGAATGGCAGCTCTGTATGTATGTATGTCTGTAACCATACACACAGCTCTGGATGTGTACTATTGCTGATAGGATGCATGTAAATGTCTCCACCTTTCATAAAAAATATAACCTCTTCTTTGTAAATAATATTTCTGAATCCATTTCATCAATATTTGTGTCATGCTTTTAAATTAAAAGCACATTTTAAATCATCCAAACAGGCTCATTATTTTGCTAAGTGAAAATGTTCCATCAAAACTTTTATTTCTTTTTTATTTATAGTATAAATACTAGTTCCCAGGTTAGACATATGAATAAAACCATCAGAGAAAACATGAAGATGTCTGACTTGTGTGGTATATATTCTGAAAGGAGAACAGCTTTCATACAGCTAAATTACTGTAGCAAATTCCTATGCCTCAAGATGACACCTAGCATCAAGTCTTCAAAGTCCTGCTGGAAATTATCCTGGCATTGGGTAACAGAATGAAAGAGTATGGTGGCTCAGCAATTTGACACTCATTTCTGAAGAAACACCCTAAATAAAGGTTTAGTTTGATGAAGTCCTGGTAAAGAGGAGCCAGCAGAGGTAAAAGCTGTGCTGCTCCATGCAGGACAATGAGAGGGGCTCCGGAAAGCCCTCCCATCATTGCTCAGAAGAAGAGCTCAGGGAGGGAACATTTCACTCTGGGAAAGGTGAAGGACAAATCAGTCATACTTCCAGATTAGATCCTAATCTCACTTGTCACTACGGACATAACTCTTGCACCTATTCCCAGCTTGTTTGTGTCTGTGCTGGAAGAATTAATTTGAACAAATAATGAAAAGAAGAAACCTCATTACCCAGGTGACGAAGCAGTGGCCCACATCCTCAGGCAGCTGCTCATATTTCTCTAGTTCTTTCAGAAAAATGCTGAAAAAAAGATGACACCGATGTAGTTAGTTACAGACAAACACCCAGGAGAAGCAGAATGACCAATGAGTTAATAATTGCTAATGATCAATACTTGTATCTTGATTATGGGGCTAATCAAGTGTCCTGTCACTGGAGAAGGTGTGTCCTTGCCAAGGTATGCTTCAGTTTTTGAGCAGACATGTCTGACTCCACTGGAAAGGAAAAGGTAGCAATCCCCAGCAGGGGGTCAGTGCATTCACGACTGCAAAGTGACCTGAAGAACCAGACTGTGCATCTTCAAAAAGATCTTGGGCAGTGGTTCAGAGAAGAGCAAAAAGAGAAGCCCAAGGTTGCCAGCTTTCCCTCACCAAACTTGCTTGGCACACTGGGCAAAGGACAACAATTTAAACATGTTTGATATTTCACGGGCAAATAGTGAACTCCCAAAACACAGATTTTCTCCCAACACCTTGATCTGATTCACAGTCTGTTCTTGATAAAAGGGAGTACTGTTAGTTACAGATTAAACACTGAGAGTCTCCAAGTAGCAGCAGAAAAGCTACTTATCAACCCAGCTCATGCCAACCATTCCTTTTCCAGCCCTTGAGCTTTCCAAGAGATCATAACTTTTGCCAGGCAAGCTTCCAGACTAGATGTAGCGCTGTGAGATGGAAAGCATGTATAGGACAACAAAGCATTGCTATGATATGACCTCAACACTCTTAATCAGCTGAAGGTGAAGTTTAAACTAGGATGCAATTCAGTCTTGCAAAAGAAACAAAACAAGAAATCAAACATTATTTTGCAAATCTGGATCAATTTCTTTACACTCCCCTGTGTGGTGTTGTATTGTGGGTGTTTGCTGCAGACACCACGATGATGTACAGGTACACACATGCTTTTGGTTTCCTTAGTCAGTAAACATTAACAGAACTGTGAGGAAAACCTACTTGTTATGAAAGTCATATATCTCCTGAATATTGCCAAAGATGATGTGTTCTTTATTAAGGATCCCAGCGGGTATTTCTTCCACTCCACTTGTCATTTCCCAAAGGTAGGTCTGGAAGACACCAGCAATTCTTAGCTTTGTGAATAAATGCAGTGAGAAAAAAAAAAGAGATCTTCCTGATTTATTGCCAAAGGCACAGGCTGACAACGGAACTTGGTACTTTGAGATTAAACAAACTTAAAAAAAATAATACATGTTCCAGTGTCACAGAAAGCTCTCCAGAGAAATTCAAAATGCTGACACTCAGAAGTTGTCTGAGGAAAAAGCGGAAACATGCCAACAACACCTGTCTGCTGTCCAACTGATGGTGTCCAAAGACTGCAGGCAGAAACAGTTGAAAGATAAGCTGGATTTACCACTTCGATAGCATTAGAGGCATAAAAATCTCTTAGAAACTGCAGGAAAGGGAAAACTGACAGATTTCATTGCAGCACACTCTGCTTACTGCCCTGAATATCACAGTCCCCTTCAGGAACACCCTGCTCAAGAGCTGCACAAGGTACTTGACAGTGCAAATCCTGCTCTTTCTCTAGCATGAGCTGTTCCAGGGGAATAGATTTGAACTCTTAAGAAAATGTTCCATGATTCAAAAAAGACTAGAAACCAAGAAATTTCAGGTGAACGTGCAAATACATTGCTCTTTACTGAGTCTCAGGACGTTGCTCTCCCTTCTGCAGGGGTCAGCACAGCTTTGCAAATAATGCCACGCTGGGTGTCCCTGGAGGTGCAGACATTTACAGCCATACATGGGGAGCACAGGACAAGGACCTGCCAGCGGGAGACAAGCTCCCATTGCCCACCCAGCTCCCACCACCAGCAGGACATAGCCACCAGAGTTGGTACCCCCACACAGACTCCTGTCAAGGTCAATCTTTGCAGTACAGCAAACAACATTACCACCGCAACAAAGGATACCATGTCCACCCTGAAAATACTAGAGACTTCCCACGCTGTAACTTACCTCCAAACATTCATGTAAGTCCCTGACATAAGCTTTTTCTGTCTGAAGCAGCTCAGCCATAATGAATCTGAAAAAAAGAATTTTTTAAGGTATTTTAGACATTATAGGCATTTGTACAGTGATTGGAAAACAAACCATCCTTTTTGGGCTTCATGAATCAGTGTACTTCTACTCTAAGCCTTCAGTTGCCTCTCTTTGCACCTTTCAGCTCTGTGAATGAAATACCACTTCATACACTAGTCCCTCGCAGGATTATTTTCTAAATCTCTTTTCTGCATGAAATTCTACTCAGTTGTATTTCTGCAACCCTGAGCTGTGATTTACTATCTACATGTTCATCCTTAACAGTCAACTGATCCTCAGATTTTTTTCCCCCCTCAGGAATAAGGACTTGAGATTCACTGACAACACTTCCATCTTCACTAACAGTCAGCAGTAAGTCACCCTGAAATGACCTTCAGTGTCAATACAAATGAATTTGGGTGACACCACTACTCTGAAGAGGCTTCAACAGCCTGGTATCCAACTACTGGGAAGCCCAACAGCCACATCTGTAGTGCCTGAGGCTGGACATCTCAAAGTAGAAATGTCCAATGTCTTGAAAATGTGCCACAGGCAGACAAAGTGTAACCACTGTTCCTTAAAGCAGAAAGAGTTTCTTATCAAGATTATGCACTGTAGTGACAATTTCAGAGGGCTGAGAAGGATCATATGCACAAATGTTTTCCAGAATATTCTCACACAAAAATTAAGATAATATACTGTGAAATTAGAATGTTTCAAAACTTAAATATAGCAAGAACTCTCCAAGTACTTCCTATACTATGAAACATTTCCAGTTCCCTCAGTTCTACAGCCACTGAAATTTAAACCTAAACTTGAAGAGAACTCTTATGTCACTGAAACCCCGTTAAATCCTCTGGATGTCATTGAAGTTTAGATGATACCTAGACATATAAAAAAGTTTTTCAGATTTTGTTCATTTTACTTATCACATACAGCCATAAAGAAATGACAGTGAGTAGTATCTCCATGACATTAGGGTCTAAACAAAGTGCTTGACTCACTCCTTTCCCTTTTGAAAAGTAACTTCTGATTAAAAGAAATTCAACCTCTGTGTTCAGGAATTCTCTAGCCTACAAGTCACAACTTCTGCCCTACACCTGTAGATTCAATTGCTCCACAGCTGGAAGTAGTTATAGGACTGTCAGCCAGTTCTAGTCATGCAAATATCATAGACTCCTTCATAGATAATGTGTGATGGCAGACTGTGAGCTTTGGGGGACGTACTCTTTCTTTCTGGCCGACTTTCTTTTTTCTTCATTGGCTTCATGATTTGCATCTCGCAGCTTTACCTCGCGGTCTGACAGACTCGCTGGAATAATATCTAGTTCCAGGTCCTTGTTATCCTAGAAAAAGTGACAATACATATTTTCAGCTCATTGTAACCCTAGCGTTGTGCAAAATGTAACATGTTCGTGACATTGAATGGATAGGGAGGGACAAAAGTGAGAAAGAAGGAAATTCTAAAAGGAGGTTTAGAAGAGCTACCTTGAGAAGGGAGAATGTGGAAAGGTGAGGGAGAAACCTTAAAAAAATGCTAATTATGATATTTATAATAATATTCAGTCTTACTCCTATCTAAAAACAGATATTGGATGACAAATGCCTGAATTTTACCTTGCCCCTTCACATCTAAATTGTTTGTCTATTATGGAACTTCATAAATAGACTGATAAAGTAGGGCACTACACAGAGACAATCCCAACTTCCAGCAGCCTTCTGCCATGGAAATACCTTTCCAGACTGTGGTTTGTAACTTTGTATAAACCAGACACATTACAAGAAACAGTAAATTTTAGGTATCTCAAGGGTGTGATGGAATTTATTGCTCTTTCTTTGATACTTAATTTTGAAGAATGGTTGACTGAAACATTTTTAAGTGTTTTTGCTTCTGGCATTCCCCCTTAACACTGTGGCCAGGGAATAGTGGGAGGTTCTAACTTTTGTTTGTCTTGTGTTGCTTTATTTCAATGACACAAAAGAGCTCAGAGATATAGTTGGGGATCGATTTTTTTGGTTAAAGGATGAAAGAACAGAAACTTATAGTCAAGGACTGAGTTTGATACAAAATAATGGAGTGGGAGCAGGATTTACAGCTTATGCTAAAATTAACACAGACTTTTATTCAAATAATGGATTTCCCCTCCTTCCCAGTAGCTCTATGGTGTCCTGGAAAACGGTGCAAACATTCATTTAGAATGTCTTTCTGGTCTGCATCTGTCTTCTCCTCATATTACCATGGCCTTCGCTTCCCTCTATGACTTTCACCTGTGATACAAAAACCCAGCAGGACACGGAGTTACAGTACCTCTGTATTGATTCCAAGGGCTTTTTCCAGAGAGTAGCGGTATTTCCCCATCCTGAGAGAAAAGTCACGGTAGCGTTTGTCAACGGTGGTGACCCACTTCCTGATTTCAGTGGCGTGTATATGTCCTTTTTCTACAAAGCTGTCAGCCAGCTGGATGAGGAGCTTCACTTTCTCCTTTGTTTGCTGCCAAAATACAGTCCTTGGTTACGTTGCATTGTTATTATTTCCTTTGCTTTTAATTCACACAGCTATTAGAATCATCTCAATTTTAATACATCATTAAAGAGTGCCTGTGCTTCATCTTATAAAGAATCAGATGCTTTAAATTTTGCCCAGTAAAGCATTTTTATAAGGGAGCTGCAGGAAATAGAAAAAGTCCAGATTTTGAAACCGCACACACACAAACACATAAGGAAAACACATTGGGAGTCAGACATGACTCCCTCCCATAAACAAAAACTTGGTTTTTGTGAGCCTTGGAGTGGAAGACAGGATCACACCTCATAAAATCCCAAAGTTGCCCTGAATCCACACCTAGGTGATTCTACAGACCTGTGTAGATGGGTCATTAATACACCACGTATCAGTCCATGAAGTGAGTCTGAGTCGCTATTCCTCTGCTTCAGAAACTAACAGAATTTAAATCCAAAATCCTGGTCTGCTACAAGATCTCCCATCTGTACTTTATCTCCAGTTAGAGCATTACAAACTAAGAGATGCCTGAACTCTAACACATCCACTGAGAGCCCAAACCTCCCAGAGGTCTTTTCTATTTCACCTGGGCTCTGACTGCCCACTAGTCACTATGCTTTTCCCTGTTGAGGAACTTGGTGCAAATCTGGCACAAAAGAGCTAGATACAAATTTTAGCTTAGGTTCCAAATCTATTCTAGGGACCAAAGGTGCCTGGACTCTATGTTGAACCAACTCAAGTACAAAATACTCATAAATACTTAGATATCAACTGTACAGACAGCAGCCTAGCTGCAATGCACATATTAATCCTCAAAAGCAAAAGGACAATCAGTCATATTCCCAGAGGTACCAGCAAGTTGTTTTTCAGAGATGGGGAGCACCTTTCTCTGCTATCAGATATGTGCCATTATCAGCAATCTGGCCTCAAATGGATAAGTACGTGTCAGACCAGCAAACAGCAAGAAGATTTCAAACACAAAAGTAAATTCAAGAAATTTCACTATCAAAATAAATTAACATCTGAATCAGAGGCCATTTTAACAAATTAATTGTGTTCTTAAGAAGGGGTAGGTATGGAGAAGTAAAAATCTTGACTTCCCATTATATTTAAAGAGTGTTTCCTTCCCAAAAGTTAGTGGTGGTTTTGCTTTCCAAACAACAGGTTTGCCCAGAAAATTATTTGGATCAGGAAGGCTCTCACATAGAGCTTAATTTGAGAATAACATCACTATGGGAATGACGTGCGTTTACCAGATTGCATGTGACATTGAAAATATTCTAGATCAGCAGTAGGAAAGTGATTTACTAGAGCCCTAGGGAGCAAGATTAGATGTGTTAGTGTAAGGAACAGCCAGTAACGGTCAATACGGAACAAAGTGTAAAACTGAATCTTAGCCTGAGTCAAGAGTAGAAATAGTTTGAAAACTTCAGGATGAATCGGGGTTATTCTGATAAAAATTAAATTATGAACTGGAACATGATTTCAGGTGGACTGATTATGGGTGGTTAGAGGCCAGGAGTAAAGGATTGTTGTACGGGTCATGTCTGATTCAATTAACTTCCTTCCACAGCTAGTTATCTCCCATTTTCACAAACATGCAAGCTAAGGAAAAAGGAAGGGATGAACACCACCACAAAGCCTGTGAATCAAACCCACACAAGTATGGACAGCCTAATGAGGAATTTAAGGATTACAGAAGATCAATTTCAGGACACGATGAAATGAAGCTACATAATACCAAAGCCACGGTCTTGCAGCAGTACAACTTTGCAATTGAGATCCTTATCAGTGACTGTTAATACCCCTGTGGATTCACTGTCTGTGAACTACCTATGGTTTGAATTAATTTGTCTGAAGCAGATCCAATCACCATTCCTCTGTAAACCCCACCAGATTTCTCAGAATTGCTCCATATAAATTAATAGATTCTTGGTAATGCAGCTTTGTATAAAAAATGTTCACCCTGGAATTTACAAACCCATTTATTTAAAGTATTTTGTTGGGATCAGCAGATTATTTCTAATGAGATAAATGATCATCTGTGTTCAAACCATCTGGAATTAATGAAACAAATTGTAGTTCTAATGACAGAAGAAAGATACAGGGAATCTAAGATGACCTTGGGTATGTTCAGATCAATTAGTTACTCTATACTGTTCCTGTATGATTGTTTGAGAATGGAATTAGGGTCTCATTAGGTTGCTGGGAACTCTCTATGTAAATGGACTTCCTTCTGATCAGAGCAAAAATGTTCCATAACGAGTACAGACCACAGAGGAGGAAACCTCCTTTTTGTCCCTATGTCCTGCTAAAAATGGAAGATCACAGTTCTCAAAAGACATTTATCTTCTGGGCCAGGAATGTCAGGAGGAAAATACAAAATCAAGTGAATATTATTACAGAGATTTAAGGCATTGAAACAGTATCATAAACACAGGCTAAGGCAGATGCCATAATTAGATTAAAGACATTGTTTACCTTGGCAGGTACTCTGAATTCCCCATATTCCTTCAGAAGTTCCTGAGTTTCTTCTGCTGATTCCCCTGTGGAGTTGTGAGTAGAGAGGTAATATTCGCCTGTCTCTTGGATCCAGTCTAAGGCCTGTGAATATGAAAAACAACAAAAGGAAACACAAAACAAACAGTCTTTGTATTTCAAGAACTAATTCTCTAACAGAAAAAAAAGAAAATAATCCGCCAAATAGAGGATATCAAGTCCATTGGGACTTAATACTTTGTATACTAAAACATTTTATAGGAGCACATAAAAAGAATACAGTCATCAAAGCAAGTGAGAGAGGATACAAAAGGTGCTACATGTTTCCTAGGAGAAAAAGGAATGTAGGGAATTCTATCTGTACACAGATAAATCTGCACACAGGGAAAGTGATTTTCTCATTCAGCTCAAGAAAACAAGTTTGCTCTTATATTTATTTTGAAACAAACAAACAAATCCTGTAAATAATCTGACCTGGCAAAACCACTTGAGTTTTATTTTTGGGTTTTGGATTTGTCTTGAATTGTTTTAAACCCCTCCATTTGTCATGTTTTCAAACGTTAAAGTTTTTAAGTATGACTTCAGATTGTCACGGGATCACCACACAGAGCTATTTACATGGGTACAAGAAATATTTACACGCTACCAGGACAGAAAGATGAAGTGGGGTTTTTTCACTACCTGCTTGGCACTGCGCTCAAAGACAACGTATTGCTGGCACTGATCTAATCGCCGCTTCTTTAGGGTCCAGAAGTGGAGGACCCGGTTCTCCCTCTGCAGCAGCTCGCTCAGAATGGCTGTAGGGCAAAGGAAAACATCGGCGTGATTGGTGATTCTGTGACTGCATGCAGGAATAAACCACAAAAAGATGAATTTACTCACTCTACCTGGGCTGCACTCCTAAGAGCAGAGCCCCTGAGACTGTACTTAAAAACAAGCACTGATTCAAAGGGACTGCCTTAAAAAAAACCAACAAAAAACAAAACCCCAAACCACACAATAAAAAAGTGCACTTGCAGGGTTATCTGGTAAAGGAGAAGATGCTAGAACAGAATTCAGGATTTATCCTGGTAAACACCCTGAGTATGCGATTTCTAGTCCTTCTGTGGTTTATTTCAGGAGTCTAGTGCTGGTTGAAACAGAACTTGCCCTTTTACTGCTCTGTTCTTGCTCTGGCTGCACAGCCCAGGCAGCAGCAACACTCGTATACTGCAACATCAAGTCTGGCTTCTCAAAGACTTACAGGGATTTATGGTCACCTACAGCACCTGTTGATGACCTCTCTCCTACCAAACCCTTTTTACATGTACCAATATCCATTGCTTATCTATCAACACCAGTGGCAGCAAAGAGATTAGGGTGTAACAGTCCCCATTTACAAATGTGACACTGAGTACAGTAAAAAAAAAATCATAATGCTTAAATTAATTGCAAAGCCTAGCCCAGTCCTGGTTGAGGGAGCTTAGTTTGAATGATGACATGAACTTGGAGCTTATCATGGGTGCCCTAAGTCACAGAATCACAAGGAGTTGGAAGGGACCTCGAAAGATCATCTAGTCCGACCCCCCTGCCAGAGCAGGATCACCCAGACTAAATAGCACAGGAATGCATGCAGGCAGGGTTTGAATGTCTCCGGAGAAGGAGACTCCACAACCTCTCTGGGCAGCCTGTCCCAGTGCTCCGTCACCCTCACAGGGAAAAAGTTCCTCCTTATATTCACATGGAATATAGATCATGTCTCTAGGTCATGTCTCTGCACAAACAGTTTATACCAAATAAAACTAATTTTGTTCTGTACTGTGCTTTGGAAGCCAGTAAGTATCCCATTAAATGGTGCTTTTATTCTCAACTGAAGTGCCCACTTCAAAGGCTTTCTGTGAATAGACTCACCAAGCATAAGAATGACATGTTCAGCTTAGAAAAAGACTAATATACAAGCTGATTTTTATGTAAGTCATTTCAAACAAGCTCAGTGAGGAATGCTCACAAGCTTGTATCTGGTGCGTATTTAAGGGCTTGACAAATCAGGATTTAATTAGTTTTCCCATGATTTTCAATTGTAGGGAATGAAAGTCCACAACAACTACAACAAGAAGCATTTGACATAGTAGTAGGGGAAATTTGAACAAAGTCATGTTAATACTGCAGGTCTGGTATTGAAAGAAAGGAAGGAAAAGAATCTCTTCAGTAGCACCACTTTTATTTTTGGTGTATAACCGAAGTTCTCATCCTTCTCACATATATAATGACTGCACTGTTTTTAGCCTGAATCTGTCTGCAGCTTGTTAGAAAGTCAATAATAACAAAAATTGGTTTATTTCTGCAGAATCACTTTGCTTATTCTTATTAGTACCTTACAGCAGAGGAGTTGAAACATTTCAAATATCTCAGATGTACCATCTGATTGTGTAAATGGTGCTCTTTTGATCTAAGAAAAGTAACTACGGGCAGATTTTGCTGGTGATTGCTTGATGTGGTAGGACATCAAACAGGATTCCAGGGACAAAGAGATAGCAGATCATCCTAGGGACACACAATTTGAGTTGGTTTTTTTTTTCCCAGTGCTCAGCGACAACAAAATGCACCTAGACATTGTATTTGATATATGCTTATTTGTTTCTGCATTTATGCATTTTTTAGACATTAAGCCAAAATAGCATTTGATCCTCTCAGCTGACAGCCTACATGATGGGGGGTGGTACAGTGTCCCTGCCATGGACTCTCCCTGCCAAGAGAAGCCAGACAGACCCCATGTTTCTTTGAATCTCTTTGAAACCCCACCACCACTTGCAATAGCAGAGTTCTGTGTAAGAGCTCATGCCTAGCAGAGAAGGGATCACATTCTGAGAAACCTCACTGCCACAGCTAAAGGTGTCAGACACAGATATCATCGTAGCAACAGCAGATGGCACAGCAGATGGCAAAAGTTCAGGTGTCTTCTCAGCATGTTCATAAACTTTAGGATGACCACACAGCAGAGGGGTAAGCAAACAAAACCTTCAACGCTGCCATTGGACCAGGGCACCAACCTTTCACTTGCTGCTCGGGCCCCCTTGTATGGCTTGCTACTCCAGGCATGCTGACATTGTTCCGGTGGATGTACTTGAGGAATACCTCAGCATTCCTTCGTGCCAGTGTACAGGCCTAAGAAAAACAGCCCCCACCAAAGAGAATCAGTACAGATGAGCAACAAAAGCAAACGGGACCCAAAGGAGTTGTCTTCTTATTTTACAGGGAGTTGTTCTCTTTCATATGGGAACATGAAGGCTTCAGCTAAGAGTCAACAAACTCAGCTAATAAACTAACAGCCTCAGAAATACTTTAAGACACGAGTAATTTTGAATATAGTGGCTGATTTTATACATTAAGGCAAATTAATAACAATAATAAAGCAACTAGTTGTGCAGTGCTAGTACATCACACATTTTCAATGTAGCCAAAGCTAACCCATCCCTCAAAGTCAAGTCCTCATTGTTTCAAAGGATGTAATATCTAGAGGTATAATTTCTAAAGCCTTGCCTGCAACTGTAGTTTCACCCTGTAAATCAGTTTTAGTGGAAGGTGGGAGGCTGGCTGTCAATTGAGTTGTCAATATGCAGTTCTTATAAAACAGCACCTAGAAGGCAGAAGGAATTCTCTGCCCCCATCCTGGTGCTGCCCCACAGAGACACAGTTGCTTCAGTTGTTAGTACAGTTGTCTGGAGAACAGCATTTGAAATGCTGGATGGTTTGTATAAGCCAACACCAAAATACATGTCATTTATAATACTTCTCATATGCATTTTTGAGAATTTGAACTTTGAACCAGCACAACAACTAACACCCTCCAAGTGTGAAGCAAATACCACCTAATTAGTCCTGATGACATCTCCTTCAGATATGCATTGATGATAATGTTTATTACCCCTACTATAAAAACATGAAACTGGCCTAGGGCTTATATAGCCAGCCAGCAGCTGAACTAGAATTAACACTCCAGAGCCTCCTCTTAAACTCACCAACACTGCTCTAAATTGGCTACTTAATGGGGAGTTTTGCTGATTTGTTAGAGAACTAAAATGACACCTTGAGAAAAGCCTCCTTCTGTTCCAGATGCTTGCTAATCAGAGGGATGACGTGGTCTATCTCAGCTGCTGGTCCAAGTTTATCTCGACCTCCACACCAGTCTTCATCCCGCCGGTATTCTTGCTCCAAGCTCTCTAATACACTGCACACCTGAAACGTGCCCATAGCACAATAATTAATTTATTTACAATCATAATCAGGAGAAACATGTTCAGTAAAGTCTATGACCAATAGTGTTTTCAACTATGGGCCACGGTGTGGATGGTAAGTGTGTATGAAACAGACACTGGACAGAATGATCTAGCAGTTCTTCTTACCCACAGGGATCTTTACTGTTTGGGATGTAATTCATCTGGATAAAGAGGGATAAATCCTTCTTTTCCAATGGATAACCTGGGGGAAGCTCAAAAGGTTGAATGAAGGCAGGGGTCAGTGTTGGCCCCAGGGGATCATACAGGAAACAATCCCTATACTGGAAGGGTGCTTTAGCTATGTTTAAATCCCATTGAAGTCAAGAGGCTTAGCACATACTTAAAGAAGAACACATGCTTAAAAACTTCCCTGAAAGAATGACTGAAGTTGGAGCTAATTCTCTTCAGCTGCACCTAAGTTGTGCCCTATACAGCTCTTGTGAAGACTAATGGAAACCAGTAAATATTAAATCAGTGTTGCAACCTAGGTGGATGCAGGTGTTCCTCTGCACAGGGCTTACACAAGTATCTTCAGTGGAATGAGGTATACAAACCAACACAGTCTGGAAACTGTGTGCATAGTGGCATTGGACAAGGCTGGGTCTTTTGCATTGCAGAGAATGACTCCTAGTGGACTGTGCAGGGACCAAAAAATCCCCAGAAGTATTCAGGACCAATTTGGAACTTTGCCTTTCTCTTCCAGAGAGCTCTTCTGCTGAGCACTCTACTGTGGAGATTACTCAAGATCCAGTCAGTTATTGCTGGGGGTCCATCTAACCATGTTCACCCTTTTCTCGCTCACTCCTGAAACTTTTATATGAACACAATTATAATTCAGAGGACCTTACATGCTCAAGAGCGTAGTCTGGAAGAGACTCCAGCATCACCCACCAGTCCTCCCCAGTACTGCAGGCTGTTTTCACATAACTCCATTCATGAACACATCAAACTCAATTTTAAAACTGCTAAACTGAGGTGAACTGATTAACTTACCCTGCTGCCAGGTGGTTCAGGGACCTTATACATTTGACAATCTGAAATCACCTTGCTTAGATGCAAATCAGAATTCACCTTCAAACATCTATCAGAAAGTGCCCCATGTGTTATTCAGGCACAGAAAAGCATTTCCATTTGACTCCTTAGGTCTCAAAAACTCTGGGGACTTAAAAAATGAAAGTGGGTGGACTGGCTGGGGTCCACATCTTTTTGAGAAAGAATGGTCACTGCACATGCAAATATAGTCTCTCTGTTAAGACAATGAGAGAAGTTAGTATAAAATGGGCTGTCAATGAAGTCAGAGAGAAACTGGAATGTTTGAAAGCCAGGGCCCTACCAGTTGTATCAAGAACATAGTATGCTTGGGGAAGACAGGCATGAAAAGGTTTGGCTCTTCACCCTTCTAGCTGAGTTTTCTATAGACTCAGAAAATGCAGGATGCAGTAAATTACTCAACTCACTGTCATCCAGTCAGGGAGCAGACTGTTAAGGACTGTAGATCAGTCAAGCAGCCCAAGAGAAGACGACAGACTACATGCAGCAGTGAGTTTACGAGCATTCAAAGACTGAATGACATTTGTCCTAAACATTTGCTGAATAGATACAATTAATGAATGAACTGGTGGGTATTGACTATGCTCCTCTATGACTTGGAAACATGAAGAGAGGCTAAATTGATAAATTACTGGCTATGCGTATTTTGGCCAGCACATTTGACTGTCTAAAGCACTAATGAATCCCTTAATAGTTTTCATTTCTCACAGTCCTCCACCAGCAGTAATTCATTTCAATCTTGAATGCATCAGGGACTGTAAATCTGTGTGAAAGTCTTTACAGTGAAAGACATTCATTATAAGGAATGAATTAATCTTAAACAATCTTAAAAATGCATTAAACAAACTACATTAGAAAGTGGCCCAAAGATAATCTACCACCTTGATGTTAAGGAAAAAATAATCTCTTTCCATAATGATATATTTGGTTGTGCTAGAGAATTTCCCATGCCTGGTTCTCTAATTGAGGAACTAACTGTGTGATAACAATAGAAAATCTGATGGAAATCACTGCTGCCTTTGTATAAAGCCACAGGTCCCTGCAATGTCCATGCTTACACGAACTGCCCAGCTGCAGTAAATTACATCAGGCCATTCCAGTGTCCACACTCTGATGCTAATTCCCACCGACTATGGTATAAATGGCACCTGTTTGTGCAAGGGATGAATACTCCCACCACACCAGCCACCAACTGGAATGCATTTTGCATTTCATGGACACCTGGAATGAAGTAAAGATGTGCCAACAAAAAATGGCTACTGCTGTAATTATCTATGTGCAGATGGATTTAAGAGAAATCCCTTTAATACCTTGGCATCTTTTTTGTCATGGTGGTGTTTAACTACTAGTGAAAACACTGGCTAGTACTGCTCACAAAGTAACAAGTAATAAATTGCAAGCATTCCTAAAGGAAAAGTGTACTTACATTTCTCAAAATTAAAATCTCTGATATCACAAGAATTTGAAACTAAAATGGAAGGATTTCAGAAATTCTTCCCACTGGAAAAGGGGCAAATAATAAAAAACAACCCACCAAAACTTCATGAATTACACTGTTTCATTGAAAACTATAAGATCAATGTTATTGCAAACTGCTGCTTTGTTTGGTAGGTTTTTAAGTTTTATTATTTTTACTACAATACTTTTCATAGAAACAATTTTGGGTGTTCAAATTTTGCTTTCCATGCATGTGTGGCTTAGCATTGCTGTGCCAATGGAGTAAATGTCCTTTCAGTCAATTTTGCCAACGCCGTGAGATCTCTTGCTGGCAGCAGATTCTCTGCACTCAGGGTCAGAGATATGAGTTCTGCTCCATCATGGGACTGTTTACCATCTGGGAGCCACCTGAAGGCTCAACACGGTCACCTATTCAGGTGCCAAAGGGGTTTACATGCTCTAATGTGTGGATGGAGACATACAAACATATGTAAAAAGAGAAAGGGCAGCTTTTAAGGACAAGCAAGACTGACAGAAACAGAAGTCTTCCTACTTTTGAGATTACCCAAGGAAAAGGGAGAAGAATCAGCATGGCTCCTCACTGGTATGAGCAGAGTAGGCATTTCAATCGGTTCAACACTCTGGAAGAGTGGAGAGACTGCACCACCGATCTTGGTGAAGGGCAGGACCTTTGCACCTTTCACTGGGAACCAAAGCCCAGGCTGTAGCAATGTGCTATAACACAGACAGGACATCATTCAGCTCACCTGCTCAGAGGTTTTATAGAAGGCCACCGAGGCATTGACAAGTTTGAGTCTGTCTTCCATCTTCAGCATCAGCTGCTGCCAGTGCAGGGCCACCTTTTCGGCACACTCTCTGATAGCATCAGCATCATAATGTCCAGCCTGTAGCAACACTTCGGCTTTCTGCTGGACCTGCAGGGCACTCTGGTGTGTCTTCTGTAAGGAAGTGGCATGAAAAAGGGACTGTGTATGAGGGGAGGAGAGAGAGGTTGTGTAGATGTACCAGATGTATGGTAGAAAGGTGAAGCGAGGTGTGAGCATGGAGATGCAAGAGAGTGAGAGATTTTCAGAGTTATCTTCAGTTAACAGTTCCTTTCTGCAAAGCATTTTAGTTCAAATTATTCCCACACATTTGCAACATTTTTTGAAGCTTGGGACAAGCAAGCACTGGTCTAGATGAGTACCTCCACCAATCAGCTACTGCCCCTTGGGCAACCACCTGGGACAGGGTTCCCAGTGGGTGCATTTTTACAGGCAGCTGTTGTGCTGCTCTCCCACCCAGCCCATACTCAGTGCTGACTGCATCCCGCACAATTTGCAGGTACAAGCACCAAAGAGTTGGCAAACTATGGGCCTAATCACCCTAATTTGAATCTTGCCAGGCAGACTGTTGACATCAGCAGCTTTATTCATGTGTGTAATTGTCCTGTCTGGGATACATATAACATCAACTCCCAGAAGACATGAAGATGCCTTACTAAATGCCATGAACTATATCACAAATATCAGCCCCTACAAGATACATTTCTGGAAGGCAGTTCACTCCCATTTGAGCTACATGTGCTACCTTAAAGGGGGAGTCAAGGCATTTTGTCCACCATTCCCCAATTTACTCAGTAGCTAAGCTATAGGCAGAACTCAATTATCTGTACCATCCCAAGCCCCCAACAGCTCCTCTCAGAGTAACCAAGTGGTGGTTACACCTTCTTCTGTGGGTTGCTGAGAGGAAAATAGTCCCTGGCACTTCTCAGCCTCCTGAGAAACTCTGTTCAGGCACAGTTTAGTCCAATATTTGAGTTTAATCTTCTGAACAGAAGCCTTAAAGTCTCCCAAAGACTCCTCTGTTCTGCATCCCATTTGTAACTGCTGCTGACAAATTCTCATGTGATATTTTTATGATCTAATCCTTGAACCAGGAAAGAAGCTTGAAATCATCTGGTAATAGACTGATGAATAATGCAATGTAGAGAGAGCCATTAGCAAAAAAAAAAAAAGGATTAATACTTGGCAGAAACATTTAGGAAGATGTTCAAGAACAACTGGTTAAATTTAATATCCAGCTGCTTTACTGATGTTAGAGTCGTAATACTTGTTTTAAATAGACTTTAAAGGATTTCGTCTGAAAATCAATTCCACATCTAGAATGCCTTTAGAGAACAGTCTGCCCTGTGTGCTTTGCTGATCTCTTCCCCATATTGAGCTTAAACACTTTAAATATTTAATCTAGTGTTTTCTCCCTTTGAAAACTTATTTTCCCCTTACTGCAGCGTAACCCTCTTCTCCCTCAGTGATTTGCATTTACCACCAAATACAAGCAGTTCCCCAATGGCAGCATGCTGTGATACACAGCCAGTTGGTGTCTTGTTCCCCACTGCTGTCTGGTGGTGGCTGCCAAGATGCGGTCAGCACAGCTTAGTACCAGCCAGCTCATACAGAATTGATAGAAAACTTCTTCCTTTTCCCTTAGGAACTGCAACAGCTGCTCCTTCCTTAGTGTGAGTGGAGCTGTATCAAGATAGGTCATTAGCTGAGATTTAAACCCTGTAATTACTAGCAATGCTATAATGTTGCTTATTTAAAGTTTGCCAGAAGACATAAAGACACTTCACCCCAGTCAGGCCTGTCTTCAAATTGCCAGTATGGAAATATTACTTTCATAGTTTGGTTTAATTTTGGTTATTTTCAAACGTAAATAAAGCACAGAAAGGGATTTTCCAACTTTCTGTTCTTTGTTCAGTGAAAAGGTAACAACTATCCTAATCTGGGAAGCAGACCTCCTTTCTCGCAGCTAGAGAGAGCACAGCCTCTAAGGGCGGGTCTTGTCCATAATGACAAAGATACATAAACTGAGCTGAACTATGAGTCCTGTTGTGCCCTATTCAGGGGAATCAGTAGCCCTCCACTACTTCCTCATCTGAAGGAAAGAACCTCAGAGGAGGAGGTATTCCTCCTGCCATGTTGTGGCCCTGTGGCTCACAAGTAAGTTTTCAAGGGACGGGTCAAAGGTGTGCTAGTCCAGGGCAAGCAGGGGCAAAAGCTCTGTTTGGTGGGTAGTTCTTAAAAAGCACCCCTCTTGCCTCTTCTTCAGAGTAAAGTTATTTGAAAACATGGGTTTGAACGTCTCTTCTGCAGTCAACGGAAGGAGAGTTGACTGAAACCAAGATTTCATGTGAGAGCATTATCCAATAACAAAGATAGTTTTAAATGAATGTCGTGAAATGTTCTGCAAATCACGGACATGGGAAGAAAATGACTTTACAAACTTCTCCCCCTTTCAGTAGCTTTGTGAATTTTAATCTTCTTATTTTTTTTTATCAAATAAACTATCAGGAGATGTGCAAGTGTCATTTTCATGAATGGAAAGGTTGATATCTGACAGCAGAAGAACTAGCTGCAGATGAGAATAATTTATTTCACTATTAACCTCTGACTGCTTTATAAATTTAATTAAGGTGGTTTTCTAAAGTTTTTATTCCTGCAAGCAAGCAATGATTGATGCTGAAGAGATAACCTTTCATAGGATGTTCACCTGGGAAGGACAAACAAAGTTAACTTATTCGTGTTACCTCTATGGCCAGCTGAAACTGTTCATGCTCCCGCTGGAGCTGCTCAGCTTCGGAGAGGGAGCTTGCATTGACAAGGCTTGCATTCAGCATTGATTCACCATTCCTGATCCAGCCAAGCACCTGCAAAGAAAGGATGTGCTTATGGAAATGTTGCTTTAGTGAAAAGGTTTCTGTAGTCTCTGTTCAGCAAATGCTTCAGCCTGGCTAACAAAAAGGTACTTTGCCCAGTGCAGGCTCAGGCTGAATCAGTGAGCAGAAAGGAATCCTAGGATAAGGACCTGATATCAATTTTTAGAGGGCAAAGATCTTATTGAAGAAGTTATTGCTTGAAGAACTAAACTCCCAACACATTTACAGGGATATTTGAATAGCAAAAAGGTTTCTTTTCCAAAGTTTGATCACAAAAATGAATGTTCCCATTTGCAAATACCCCAGTGCAAACCCACCAAGCAAAATGAGAGATTTGAAATTAAATAAAGATCTCTCTTTCAAATGTCCAACTGGAATAATGGACCTTGTAACTCCTTTCTGCTCCACTTGACTGTGTTACCTTCGTACACAAGTCAGAGCTTAGGGGTGAGGAGGGCAAAACCACAGCTGGTTTCATCTGACATGGTGTTAAGATGCAGTTGGAGTTTCCATCTGTATGCACAACTAGGAAGAAATGTCAGGTCTTGCGTTTTATACTTAGGGTAGAGACTTTCCTTCAGGGATATTCAGATTATTTGCAGACACACAACCCGTGCTGTAATGACTACAGAATCAAATCCTAAAGATACATAATTAATCTATCAAGCTTGTATCTATTCATTAAAGCAATGACATTTTCAGCTATTTTAAGACACGTGCTTGGAAAGCTAGCACCCAGAACACACGTGCGAGCTCTGTGCTTTGTTGTCTCAAACCCTATTTTCTACCTGTGTGGGCGGCGACATATTCCAGTAAAGCCAGAGAGCTGCTGAATTCCACTCACAGATGCACAGGAAATCCTGACTGCCCAATCACTGCCCTAAATTTAGCTCATGATTTACAAACCTCCAAAATTGACTTTTCTGCAATATTCTACATAGTAATTTCCCTTTAGTGCAATCATTTTCATCAAGTGATCCATTAAATTGTCTGAAAGAAATAGGGATTTTCTGTTTTGGTTTTTATCCCTACATCATGTATCACACTAGTTATAGCCATTCAGTTCCCTGTAGGGTAGGAAAATGAATTTTCCCTAGGAGAAAGAAAAGGGAGCCATCTACACATGTAGCTGACCCTAATTTGTAGAAAATTACATTCTGCTCAGTACAACAGTGTGGAAGATTTCATTTGTCAGCTTTCTCTCTTTCATCAGCAGGTGTTATTGTTCCTGTGGGAAATGCAACAAAGATTTAAAGGAAAAGAAATCAGGTTATCATATGGCAATCTTTTTGGCTGGCATTTTCTATAATCCATCAGACACGAAAGCTACATTATTACTGACTACATGGTACCAAGGCACTGAAGTTAACCAAAGGATCACTGTATCTGGGAAAGACTTAAAGGGAGCACACCATAGAGCAAGACATGCTTTCACATTTTATATACCATGCTATATCCAGGCTTGGGCTGTTTAGAGTGTAGAAAATACTGAGTGTGTATGTTAAAAATGCACCAGCGTTTAAATTATTTTGAATTTTTTTTAACAATAAGATCAGGGTGTGATGGAGACCTCCTGGGAACAACTTTTCTTTGAGCTGAAATTTTCAAAACCTGCCACAGAGTCTTTGATGTGGATTTAATCAAATACCTGTCTCTAAATAGTAAAAAGCAAAAATCACTGGAAGCCTCAGTCTTAGCAACTTAGTTAGTGAAAGGCTAATAGGCCACAAGGTTGAGTAAGAAGGAAAAGGGAGCATACAACAAAAAGTAGTCAGGTTTCCTCTACTGTTAATCATACATGTGCATCCCTCTGCACAACTCTCCTGTTGACTCAAAAATATTCAGGACAAAGCAGTTCATGTCAGGCTCTGTAAGCCTTGTCAGCAAGGCTTACAGAACTCTTCTTGGCCAAGGCTGCTGCCAGCTGAGTTGTGTCCCCCTCCCTTTCCCCCAGAGTGCGGGTTCAGAAGAACTTAAATAATGACCCCATTCTACTTTCAAAAATATAATGTTTAAATGTCAGGGCCTCATCTTGGATTGTTTTTTCCATAGTAACATTTTTCTTTTATGTTTTTTTTTTCCTCTTCTTTTGTATGTGTGTGATCTGCATAGAGTAAGAAACAATTTCAGTTACATGCCCAAGGCTTCTTAAGTCTAAGTGCAAAACCCAGTCACTCACAAAGCCTTTCACTGTGGCTCTGAAGTAGACTGTGAAATGGTTGGAAGAGAGCATGCAGTGTCTTTCGTATGGCTGCTTCCCATCATCCATTGGACATACTCATCTGGAAGCAAATCTAATGCCAAACAGCAAAAGTGGATGGATAACAGGCACACGAAAAGGAATAAATACACTTCAAAACAAGTTGGAAAGTAAGTGTAGTAGAACAACGTGAGGATAGCTGGGAGAACAATAGGTCTAGTTCAACACTTATCAAAAAAAGGAATAAAACATGCAAATATAAAATAAGGGGAGAGGGAAGCCAAACAGCTGCAAGCCCAGCATTAGAGAGTTTGGTTTTCAAACTGATCTCCACAACCCTATTCTGCTATGACTTTTACATAAGCAATTCAAGCTCCATAGTGTCTGTCAGAAATGAGTGGGATCCAAATGAGGGGAAATCAGTCTTGGGCAGGATCTTTGTTAATAGTAAAGAGTTTGTGAATCACTGATCTATACTATTTCCAATCTAAAGCAGTCCACAGGACATCTCATTTGGAATTGTTCTGCTTTAATGACCCCAAACTTCAATTCATTGTTTTGGCATTCAAACCCTTGGTGCATATGATATAAACCAGAAATCCCTGGTAAATGAGATTTAAATAGATAGAGACAGTTAAAAGACTTTGTATTTCCATGAGCCATTATATCAAAATGCAAACACATGTACACGTAGCAGCCTTGAACAATTTCACCATGTCAGCAGAGCTTAACCACAACTACAGTAGGTGTTCTGCAGCAACCACATCTCAACTGATTCACAAGAGTGAGAGCAATTTGGTAATGAGATCATCCATCGTCTCAGATGCACTCAAATGAAAGTGAAGGAAATCTGGATCAGACTGGAGATGAATTACAAGCCAAAATCTATGTATTTCCCAATTTCACTAAATGGTCGGGAATATGAGTCATCTACAGGAAACCAAATAGATAGGGCACAGATCTATTTTAACTTGCCCCTTTATAAGGGAAACTAGCTGTGGTAATTTATAGGTTAATAAGCAAAAGAGTTCTTAGAATTCAGCTGAACAAATAAAATGATTCTTCACTACTGGTTTGCTGAAAGGTCAGATAGTAATGAAGGCTCTGATGGTCACAAGCTCTGCTAAGGAAACCCTAATTCAAGGCAGCTGCTCTCTCACAATAAGTATTAGATCAGTCCTAAAACCATTTCCTTTGGTTAGATTTTTGGTTTGTAAAATAGTAGAGCTCCATCAGATAGTTGACAATGAAACAAGTAACAGCAGGTACCTGCACAGAGCACTGCACTGCCACTGTATGGCTCCAGGAGCAGCCACAGGGCTGACGGACTGGCACTTCATCTGCATCAAGTGGGCTGGTGAGACTTGACCAGCTAGCAATAACCTTAATTTTTATCATTTCTGCTTCACATATTACTCTTCTTCTTCATTTTTCTATCATAAGTTAAAATGTCTCTACTTCATCATAAACCTAGAGTACAAAATTCTAAGGTGCTGATTATGAATATCAGAGTCTTCCCCTCCAAAAAGAAGCGAAAGGACTCTACGGAGCTCTGGAGCTTCATGAGGAGCTGGCTTTCAATTATCACAAATGCAAAATGACTAAAATTTCAAAATAAAGATTTAGGAGAGCTTGTGCTACTCTCATTTAGGGTTGCAAAATATTCACATTAACGTGGACTTGGAACACCAATGTGTGTACTGGTGTTAGTGCTGCCAGCTTCTACCTTGAGAGATATTTGAGAATGAAGGACTAAAAATGACAAAACAATTCAGATATATGCCACTCAAATATTCACTTTTGAAGAAAGAAAGATTATGGGTACTGCAGACTTTTTTTACCTAGTAATCAAAGATGCAAATATTTTTCATGAACACCTTGTATTATCTGGGGGGGGGGGGGGGCGGGGAAATCACAAAAAAATCCCCATTTGTATGGGAATATTCAAATTTCCATTTTGTCAGGTGTCTGCAAAAAAGTTCCTGGTTTTCCTAATGAGACCAAGATCATTCCATTGAAATCCAGATGTACACTGAAGTGTGAACCCTCCATGGATTAGAAAGCAGGAAGCATATTTAGTGTTATCCTGTGTAGCACAGAAAAACAAAAAAATGTGACACATCCAAATTAAATATCAGGGAAAACCCTAGGGAGGCAGAACACAACTGCCTACGCTTGGATAAAATCTGGAAGAAAGGCAAGGCACTGCTACTAAGGTGGCTAAACAACCCCAGGATCTAAAGACCACAGAGAGAATTTTTTCTCTCACCCAGATGATGTTAAAGATTCCTACTGGTTAACAGATGCATGGCAATAAGTGAGGAGGGGAAACTATTGTAATGTTATATTTAGACCTCACAGCTCACTTATCCTTTGCTTTGGGCCAATTCCACACAATAGTTTAAGTCCAGGTCCCAAATCAAATCATTATATTCCCAAAACACACAGAGTTTGAGGCAGCTTCTCCAGTTGAGAAATGATGGGGTCAGTTCTGCGTGGACTCCCCATAACTGTTCATGGAGCCAAATACATGCACATTAGAGGGAACAGAGCCCTTCGTTATTTGTAAAGGGTCATGCTGCAATCTGTCAGAAGATCAAGCACTGCTAGGGAAGGGGGAATTAAGATTGCCTACTTAAAGGTATGTGACTTGGCAGAAGCTGGTTTAGCAGTTTGCATGTATGTAATGACTGAAAACACATTTAAGCCCCTACATGTGGTTAGAAACTCTCACCTGCTTGACTTCAGCCTGTAGGTGCCGGAGCTGTAGGCACTGCTCTAACCTCTTGTGAGTTTGGTCAGCGTTAAGTTCCAGCTCATGCTGTTTCTCATGAAGGAATTCCAGCAGTTCTTGAACCTGGGTTGCAAGATCAATGTCTTTTTCACAGATCAGCTCGATGCCTGCAAAATGCAGAGCGAGATCATTGCATTTGAAATTCCAGTTGTTGCACAAACATAAGCTTAAATTTTTTTTGTCCCCCCAACACAACAACTCCCTGAGTAATTCTTCCTCTCATATGTAACACCTGACTTTCCCAGTTTCCTATTCTTCATTGCTACATTCTTCTAGAGTAGCGTTTGTCTGATGATTGTTGCTCATCTTACACATCAGCTTTGGGCTGGCAGGAAAAAATCTTGCATGAACATCGAATTAAAAAAAAAAACCAAAAGGACAGAAAACTCCTCCTTTTCTTACAGTAAATGATGACCTTATGCTTTAGAAATGGATGTTGATAGGAACTTAGAAGAGAAAAAAAGATGAGGAGGAAAGTAGAAAAGTGAAATAAAGTAAATTCCAGTTGCCAGACCTACAGTAGCACTACAAGTTCATAGAACTCCACAGTACAAAAGTTTTCCCATCTGGACACTTTCAAGGATCGGTAACAACAACTGAGTTTAAACCAACCTAGAGTTCATTCTGAATTATTCCACAGACTTTCACCCCAATACTTAAATACCAGAGGGAAAAGTGGCTTAGTACCATGTTCTTCATCCTTTGCATCCTGCATGAAACTGATAAAACCCTGAATGACCCGGTCTGGACCCTGACTTTACCAGGAGGTTGAATCAGATATTTCCCAAGTCCTTTCCTATCTCCTGAATTTTCCTATGACCCCACGAGTCTTGTATGTAGTGGTTAAATGAAATAAAATGCAGAGCTTCACATCTTCCTTCTTTATTACACTGGTGTGATAGATTGCGGGATACATTACCAGTGTAATTGTGAAAGTTTGGCCTGGAGGAAATATGACATCATCCCATGTTACTGTAATCCCTGTGATTATAAACTAATAAAGACCTGACTCTTCCCTTATTGAGGTCTACTGGAATTCTGCCATTGGCCTCAACACAGGGAAGATCAGGAACCTAATATAAAAATAATCAGCTTGCAGTAACGCTTCACTTTTCTCCAAAGCCATTTGATTTCATGGAATAATAGGTCGTTTAAAAAAAAGAAATGTGTTAATTAGAAGCTGCTGGACAGAAGGCTTGGACGCTATTTTTAAAGCCCATGTAAAAAGATGCTTTTCCTTCCCCCTTTATTAGACTCAGAGACTTTGTGACTTTCATTCTCTCTCACAGTGGTATCTACAGAGGACAGTACACAAAATAAATATGACCTTATGATTGACCTTATCCTCTTTCTCCTGGTTTCTGGTTTTATCAGGAAAGGCACATGGGAACGCGAAGGATTGGCTTTTTCCCTTTCCCAGCCAAAACAAAGCAGTTTCTTCATTACCAAATAAAGCGGAATGGCCCCTGGCTTCCCATTTAGAACTGGAAATTTAATATATGTTTCTATTCTTGGGAGTGAAGTTCCTTTCAGTTGCCAGACACCAGGCATTGTTGCTACAATTAGCCTGCATATGGTTCTGTATCCTCAGGACACGACGGCTTTTTGTATGCTTGACTTCACCACACCTATTTGATATTTAATGCGCAGTTTTCCTTCATGTACACTCAGCTGGTATGGTTTTGATTGTGCTAACTCATCATCAGCAACCAGTGAACTGCCTGGGATGCCATCCAAGGGCAGCCTGTGCTCCCTATGATGAATGATCTGCCCTTTCTTGCTTGTCATATGTCATGCAGATTTATTCTACAGTGCCAGCACATGCGGCGAGAGCACTTATTCTTCTCAAAGATTGGTTTGCAAAATAGAAAGCCTTGTTTTCAGAATAATTTCATACATATTGCCTTTACATTTTGTTTTGATAGATAGAAAACCACAGCTGATTTTTTGATAAACTGAACTAGGTTGCCGTTTTCTTCTAATGTCTCAACCAGCGCAGCTGAGATCAAGTGAGGGAGAAGGGATTGAAAATGTTAAAATAATATATATTACAGTGAAGAGTACTGAGCCATGCTAACTGGCACCCTACAAAACATACATTAGTTACACCTGAGCTATTTGCAACATGAAATGCTATTCAGTGTAAGGAAGGGGTATTGCTTTCTGGCCTGCACATACCAGTTTGAAACTGCTTTGAACCTGTTCTTAAGCTGGACTATTAAAAACCTGTGGCAGGGAAGTTTAGTATCCTCTTCCTTGCAATATAAACTATAGTTAGAACTAGCTATAAATGACATCACAAACAAAATTAAATAGATTTAGATTTGCATTTCCCTTTTAAGCAATGCAATGCTGGGAAAAGTTGTGAATGATGATAGCCTGACAACCAGGAAACTAAAGGGCTTTGAATTTCCCCATTCCAGGTAGGGGCTGCATAAATTTCCCCACCACCAGTTTGTGGTGTATTTCAGGCTTGATGTAGACAAATTGCTTCTAAGACATAAAAAAGGTAGCTCTGTAAACCACAAGTGACTCCTAACTGTGGTGCTCATTATGACAATGATACTGATAATGCAAATGGACTTCAATAATGAAATTAATTTGTGCAATCAATTAATCAGCTATTAGAGTGTAACTACTTTTAGTACCTAGAAGCAGAAGGACTAAGGCGCATGTGCTAATGACTTACAAGAATGTGTCATCATGGCAGCTCGGGTCGCGATGTTAAATCACTGCTGAATGACAATCCTAAACTTTCCAGAGGAAATGGAATTCTCAGAAATGTCCCAGTTGCCACTTTTGGAAACATCAGGTCCTTTCAACCTCTCAAGTTAGACACCCAAAAATCAATACCTGTTTTTGAGAATGTTTGCCCACATATTTACCTTTGCTATCAGTAGTAGTGCTATAGTCAAACTGGATAACTAGAATATAGGCTAATAGAAATAAAAAGTGCTGGCTCATTAAAAACCCCAGCCTTCTTGAGAATACAGTTATTATCCAAATGCAAATGTATTTCCTGAAGGGCACAGATTTTAGTGAGATGTGAAGACAATTTGAAAGTACCACTAAATTTTAGAAAACACAACTTGACTTCCAGATCTTACATATTCCCTAATATAAATAATAATAAAAAACCCCAAACCAAAACCATGTATTTGAAGAATAATTAATCTGATGGTGAAGACAGGCTAATCCAAACCAGGCTCACCCACATGCGCTGGAGAGGAAGGAAACCCAGAAACATAACTCTGAGCTGTATGGAGCTTCAGAAATACTGGACTTGCATAAGTGCCTCATGTGCCTGGATGCCCTGAATATCTGCAGAATCTGATATGGCGCATCACAGGACCACTGAATTTACTGTGCCAACATGACCATGTTCACAGGGCTTTCCAGACACTTCACAGCCTGGTAAGAATCACTGCTCCAAATCTGCATCCGACATGCAAAAATCGTGGGTGAACATCTAAAACCTTTTTCTACCTGCACAAGTTTTCCAAGTGAAAGAGGCATTATGTGTGGAAAAAACCTGGTTGTAATTCTATCTGACAGACTTACTAGCTTAAAGACCTCCAAGCCAAATGCCAGAGTAATCAAAATTGAATCAGTTGCCTGTGTGACATGATAAAAAGAATAAAACTCAAAGAGAATTATAGGGAAAGGAAGAAACTTGGTCAATTAAGAGTGGCTGCTTAGGTAGAATGTCACATTTTTTCTGGCTTTATCTTCTACGGCTACAGCTGAGTTTTGATTGTGGCAGCAGTGACACTGTACAATGGGAAGCTGCAATAGCAGCTGATTTCCCTGAACCCCTGCAAGTTCGCAGCCCTGGCAGTTAGAACAATCATCCTACAACTTATGCACTGAATGACTATGATACAGGATTCAGGAAGAGTGAGTAAAATTAAATGAATTTTTTATGGAGTATAACTGTCCTTTATTGAAATAAGAAACAGTAGGCTCCCAAGAGCAATCTCACTCCCTTATTTTGCCATTTCCCCAGTATTATTTTGCATTCTGTGCATGGCAGACATGACCATTACCTTTGATTAACTACAGTTACTCTACGTCCCCATGAGGCTTCTGATTCCCTGCCTTTGGGAGCAATGGATTTTTATTGGGTAGGCTTCACAGAAAGTGATCTTAGATAATCTTATAAAAACATTTTAAAATTCACTTCATTTACTTGCTAATCTTTTGTCTGCAATCCAAAAGAAGCTGTTTTTAACCTCTTGAGAAAGACAGATTTTTTTTTTCCCTAAAGTCAGTCACTGAGACTCCTGACTCTGCTCACTTCTGGATTGTAGTCTTTACTTCTGACAGATTCCTACTCTCATTAAGAATCTTCCAATATGGGAGCAGGGGAAAGCATCTTAACTGATGTATTAGGTCAACTTTTCTATCCCAGAAAGCAAGGGAACCAAAGCATGGGTCCAGGCGTAGTGTGGGCAGATCTCATGGAAGCTCATGCACAGGTTTCACACAATGCACGGGATTGTCTAGTGCACAACACACTCTTGTAGCAATCCTTAAACCTCTGCTGAGTGCAGCTTGCCAAATCAGGCTGAATATTGCCAGATTTTTTTCAAAGGTGGGTGCGTAGAGGCACAATGTTTGCCAAAGGATAAACCCACAAAAGTCCTTTTTATATTGAAAGTGCAAATTGGGAGGGAAAGACCAGGAATTGCTCTTGCTTTGCACTCTTTCCAGACATTAAAGAACGTTAAAACACTTCACAAGTAACATTCACTTCTGGGCTTTACTCAGTGTTTAATATGAATCATGATGCACCTTTTCCAAATGCAAGGATACAAAAATCATGATTCATGGGATGTCTTAGAAATAGGATCCTACCACTGAGAAACAGAGTAAAAGTATTAGACTGTCTATCAACATGAATCAAGTGTGTCATTTAAAAGCATGTGTCAAAGGCTTTTTATTTACATCCAAGTTGCTACCTTTAACTTTCAAGTGCACACTGAAAAGGAAAATTCCACTATGGTTTATCATATATCCCTTTTTCTACAAAATAATTCCAACAGAGCCAGCTGGAAACAAGAGTTCCATTTCATGACTGGTTTCAAGGCTCCCATATTTGGATTTCTGCCCAGCTGGGTCTTGGATAACTAGCTTCTTTTTCCCATCAATCCTCCCTCTCTTCCTCAGGCATGTCTGCACCCTGTAATGTGGCACAGGGAAGAGGTACTCAAGTCCACAGAGAATGAGGCCAGCACATCTGGTCAGTTAATAGGCTTAGGAGTCTAGAATGACTAGATTTATGCGGAGCTGAGGCCTGACCAGCCAGCTAAAGTGTAGTGCTTGTTTCTGAGCTGGTGCAAAGATGAGGATCTCCCAGTGTAACTTGTCTTGCCCTACCCTCTCCATTGACCACAAACTCTATCCTGCAGTTGTGAAACTTTCTGAATGAAACTTGAAAGTCAGTTGTTTTTTTTTTTTCCTCAATGAGTTCCAGTCTCAAAGAAACAGCAATTTTGGACATTTAATCCTGAATCAAAGAATTGCCAAAACATGTACAACAGTTCTGGGAGTGGAGCAACAGGAATTGCCCATACTTATTTATGACAAAAGCTGATGTATTCAGTATGTACTGGGGTATTTTTGGTTGTTAGGCATTTGGGGGGTTTTGTGATTTTTTTTTTCTTGGTTTTGGTTTGGTTTTTTTTTTCTCATGCAAAGTACAGGTCAAAATGTTCTGCTCACCTGAAGCCTGGACTTCCATGATGTATTGGTGTAAATCTTGCCCTTGCTGGATGACTTCAAAGGTCATGTTGTTCATGGCCAGCTTCCGCTCGGTGTGACGTTGCAAACGCTGCTCAGCCAGAGTGAGGTCTTCGGTATTAAAATCGTTCATTTGTCTCAGCAGATCTTCATTCCAGGCATCTAGCTCTGCTGTAACCTTCATGGGTAGAAGACAAGACACTTAATTCACTTCAGATCAATGGAAATTCTTACTTTGAAAACTGTGTTTGGATCACAAAAATGTACTTCACACTTTGACTCTGGTCCAGAAACACCCACACCACAGCCTCTCTCTATACACCTACCCACTTAACGATCATGCTTAACAGAATCCCAGAATGGTCAGGGTTGGAAGGGCCCTCTGGAGATCATCTAGTCCAACCTCCCTGCTAAAGCAGGATCACCTAGAGCAGGTTGCACAAGATCACATCCAGGAGAGTTCTGAGTATCTCCAGAGGAGGAGATGCCATACCCTCCTCACATCCATTCTTTACATATTTATAAGTGTTGATTAGATCTCAGTCTTCTCTGCAGGGTAAAAAGACCCAGCTCTCTCAGTCTCTCCTCATACAAGAGACATACAAATCCTTTCATCATCTTTACAGCCCTTCGCTGGACTCTCTCCAGCAGTTCCCTGTCTTGAATTGCAGAGCCCAGAACTAGACACAGTACTCACTGTGTGTTACATTTTACAGAAGAAAATATTATTTGTTCTGTCTTCATAGAGTAGCAATTATAAGAAGCTTCCGTTAAGCTCCAAAGCAGGAATAATGAATACATTCACCAGTAGAATCACAAATGGTACCTGACTCTAACCAAAGACCTGAAGACCTGTATTACCTGCCATTAACTCATGGGAACATTCCAAATCTTCTGTTGCTTCCCTTGCTTCCTGATTAAAACAGGCAGTCTGATGATTTTTAGCAGTCTGTTTACCTATCTTCTGTATTTTACATTTCAACCCACAAGTAGCTAACTGGTGTCAAAGATTTTGCCTGCTCAATAAAAACAAGATCTAGCCTCCACCCAAACAGCACCACCTCACCTCAACCTAGATTCTGCTACTATGGACAAAAGAGAGGGAACGTGCTAGTGACAATGGATGAGGGGGTGTACAAGGGAAGTTGCAACCAAATCATGTATATAAGCTCATACTGTGCAGAATACAATTTTTAAAAGCATTCAAAAATTATTAAATAAATTATTTAATTCAGAGTTGTAGGTCAATTCCCCATAGCCGGTTTCAGGAGAGGTAAAACTAGGTACCTAACATCCTACTTGCGCATAATATGATGTAGTAAAAAGTTCTCTGTTTCTCACTAAAAGTGCTCTTCAGGGCCTGCCAGGAATGAGGTGCTTAACTTCCCAAGCAGCCAAAATTAAAAGGTTTCCATTCAGTTTTCTTTTCAGAAAGCACACGTTCCCTCCAATGCAGGCACAGGAAGGCAGCCCAAATGGACCGGCTCGCAGCCCTCCTCACATTAGCACGGACGGGAGCACGGCTTTGTATTAAAAGGGAAAACAGAAGCTGGTTTTAGGCTCCTTTTTGAGAGAAGCAGAAAATCAGATTTACTGAACCAAGAACCTGGGAGCTCAGCTGCAGAGTGTGGACATCCTGAGGGGCTTCTATTTTTTCTGCAGCTTGTTCCATTGCCCATTCCACTCAATTACTTTTAAATAATAGCTATCTCTGCATTCTCTTCGGCACCATTCCTGATTCCAGCAGCCTCTGATTCATTCACACGTCGTAGCTGGAGTCCCTGGACTGTGAAGACTCATTGGCAGATTTAACAGTTATGGAGAAATGGTCAAAGTAGATGCTGGTGAAGGTTTTTACTAGATACATTTAGATTTAGAGACAGATCCCCAGCTAACAGTAATCAGAACAGAAGTGGTCTTGACCTTGTTTTAAACTACAAACAAGGGAATGAAGTTAGAGTAAGCCCAAGTTCCTACTGTCATGACAGTAATACTCAAAGTTCAATGTAAAGGTCTTTCTGCTCACAGAAGTTAATGGGAAGACATGTGATCGAAGTGGAGCAGAGGAATTTTATTCTTTATGACCTATTAAAAATACTGTGTTCGAATTCATTGCAATGATTGTCAGGCTGCTAAAACATAAACACTAGAAATCACACAAGAGTTCACAAAGCAGTTCCCAATTCCCTGTGAACATTCCCATGCACTCAGAAAGATGTCTAAAAGCATTTACAAGTGACAGTAATAGAAAAGTTTAAAACAATAAAGAATATGTTACATTAGTTTGCTCTTGCAGACATGATAAGGAGACTCTGATCAGAAGAAAATCTCTCCATCCCATTTAAGTCTGTCGACATCATCTCCAGGAGATGAAAATACAAACTTTTTGGATGGTTGAACCAACAGGGGAATGGAAGATGGAAATGTGAAGGAAACAAGTAGCGTGTTCCCACAAGTATGCTGAGATCCAGAACTTCTACACAACTGCTGGGGTAAACCTCTCCGCTGTTCTGCTGCTTCTCTTAATAATTTTATCACTTTGTTGTGGAAGGGACACTGAACATTACTTTTATTGTTAAAAAAAATCTTAAATAAATAGGCATTACTTTTGTTATTAAATATAGAATAATCTTCACACAAGCACAGCAAAAAAGGCTCTTCCAAACTGTACTGATTTTTGACCCTTAAACCTGAGCCTTCAAGGCAGGTCTCTAGCAGAGAGGAATCTACAAACACTCAAGAGAAGGGTTACATCCTCAGGCAACCGGTGCCTCTGCCAGCTTTCCACCAGTCTCCCCACACAGGAGGAGCTGCACCTAAATATATACCTGTCCTATTAGCCATGGCAAGGCACTGAAGGGATTTTGCTCCGTTATCCACATTCCCCAGTTCAAATCAGTGGTTCCAGTGAAAGAGGAAAGGACAGTATAAGTGGCCAGGACAAAAGCTGATAAAAACTGTTGGATGCTCCATGTCACCTTACCATGTCTGGGAACCTTGGCTAAGAGTGCACCTGAGTTCCTCTGGCCAGTCGGACAGGTCCAATGGGCCTTGTTAGCCCAGTGCCATCTCTGCCAAGGCCGGGAGCACAGTCACCAACAGAGGGGAGAAGGCACACAAGCAGTTGTCTCTGGGTAGGGGTTGATGAAGGAGTGGTAATCATCCTGTGTGCTGGGTGAGGGGAAGGAGTCAGACACAGCAAGAGGTGGAACATCACCAATTTTCCCAGGCAAAGTGTGTACAGGAAGGTTGGGTACATTGCTCTGAGTAACTGAGACAAACAGATGGCTAGAAGAGAATCTAAAGCACATGAAGGCAAAGAAGCGATAGAGAGCTGTGATAACAACCCAGGTTTCCTGAATCCCAATCTGGTGCCCTATCCCAGAGACCATGCTGCTTTGCATGTCTCATTAAGACATTTCCTCTTCTGTCTGTACAGCCAATGCCTGAAAATCCCAGCAGTTTCTGTACTTCAAACTGGACCATTTGGAAATGGTCCCAGAGTCTGAATTTGAATCTGTAACTGGCTTGACTTGGGTATATGGAAAATGATTTATTTTTCTTCAGGAAGAGGTTGCAATTCAGCAGCTCTGTTAGCTACACTTGTATATTTTTCAAGTCTAAAGAAGGAGCTTCAGTGCTTTCACAGATTGGGTCAGGCATTGACATGGACAGTGAAACTTGGACTGCATCAGACAAAAGCATCTCATCTCCCAAGTCGTGGTAAGAACCAAGTGCACTGAGGCTTATTTGGCCATGAACGTGTTTCATTCCCTTTTGACCCAAAAGAATGACTGATTACAGTTTGCTCTGTTCATCTATTAGATTTTTGGTGGGAAGAACAGACAGTACTCCTTACATTCACTCACTTTACTTCCCACTGTTTGTGATTCTAAATAGACCTTAGCACCCCTCATGTGCCCTGAAAGAGGAGAAGCCCTGCCAGAAGGGATGTCCTAAGCTCTGCTCCCTTCTGCTGTGGAATAAGGGAGAAATCATACCAAACCAAAAGGGTCAAGAGAGCAGCAACAGTGGCAGTGCACAGGTCTGCATTAGCAAAAGTGACAGATGCATCCCCAGGTGCCCACACTGCTCCAAAGAAAGCTGCACACATGCCTCATTGCCAGCTGCAGTCTGGCTGATGCCTCAGAAGGAGTCACACTCCTGCCTTGCGGGTCATACAAGGTTTGTAGCCAAGAAAGTTCCGTATTACTAAAGGGAGGTCAAGTGACCCCAGAGTACAGATGAGAAATACATGACAAAGCTATTTATTGACAGTGAGCCTAGAAAGCACATTTCTTCATTCTTTGCCTGAAATAGATTCTCCTGCAGCCATGATAATGTGGGAACTCATACTGGTAGTGAACTTCACCTAGTATGAAATGAGCTACCTGAGAGATCCTCATCAGAGCAGCAGAGGCAGCGCAAGAGTTCAGTTCAGCATATGAGCAAATATTGGGTTTGTGCTGAGCTCTGTGCTAGTATCACAAGTCTTTAACAGATACATAGACTACATCAGCCAGGTCTGTGTTTCATGCAGACACAGTCTAGACCACAGTCTAGACCACGTACTCTCAAAGCAGGCATCCTCCTAAAGCAGCAACCCAATATACCCAAATTCCCACTGCTGCAATACTGCTGTATTTGCAGCTTCCTGGATTTATCCTGTTGCAACACTGGCAGATAGCATGAAGAGAGAGAGACATATTTATCTTTAGTCCTGGAGAAAGTGGAGTGGTTTAGAGAAGAGGTACGCACCCGAAGAGTACTAGTACTAACAACAGCTGCAGTCCAGCCATCTCATGGATATATTGCAGCCTACTTGTGAATTAGGCCAAGGAGCTGCCCCAAGCTGCAGCAGCTGCTGTGCATCTGCAATCATTTCATATCTAAATCCTAAGTATCTTTTCTTTCTTTGATGCTGCTGACGTTTTTACAAAATTGTGCTACTGAGCCCTGAATGCTGCTTGCTTGGCCCTAAATTCAGAGTTTGACACCTGAAGTCACTCTTGTTTAATGCCAACCAGAAAATGTTGTTTGCCAACTGAAGGAGGTGGAGAGGTGAAATGAGGAATCAAGCAAAAGAAAATACATGTTATGTGGTGAATGAATCACAAAGGAGCTGATATTTTGAAGTATGGGATGGGGAAGGGCATATGAGGAGGAGGGAAAGAAAGTTCTATCTTGGGAGCAGAAGCTACCAACACAAAGAGTGTGGGCTTGCAAGAGTAATCTGAAAAAGAGTCAAGATGCTGGGGAAGAACAAGCAGATGTAGGAGGCAGGTTGCAAGATAAATGCTGGTGCGAGTAGGAGGATGAGCAAAGGTGAGAAGAGTGGGTAGAGCACAGGGAAGAAGAGTCACAGAGCCCAGAATCAAGAAAAGGGAATATCTTCCTCATTTCAAGAGAAAGAGAAAAGGTGGGACCCATACATCCGAGATGAAAAAAGATTGAGGGTGTGTGAGATGAGAGGTCAGGCATGACCCAGGAAGGAACCAATAAATGTAATTCTGACTCCTGGATGCTGAAGCAGGGAGTGCAGCAAAGGGCTATAACGAAGGAGGGGAGACCAGATCTCTACAGCACATACTAGAGACTGGGCATCAGAAATGCCAGGGGTGACAGTACTCAGTTCTGCTTCAGTGTTCAGAGCAGGCTGGAAGAGCAGAGGACCGGTTGTGACAGCATAAGTGGATCTACGATCAGACTAATACTGAAAGTATACGGTAGAGGAGAGGTAGGTTGGAAAGGGTGGGTAGAACTGTCACTTCTACAGATCATCTAAGCAGAAAGTTTGCTGTTCCTCTTTCTCAGGCCTCATTTTGGGTTGACGCTGTGCAGTATGACAATACTGTCACCCATTTTTTTGACAACAGAGATGCCACACTCCCTTAGTGGTGATCTGGGCCACTGAAGGGTGAAAAGTCTGTCACTGTGATGTTTCTGCTTTGGTGCTTTTGGCTCCTGAATCCCCCAAATATCAAGAGAAACACTGGAATTCGGCTCTAAGAGATAGGGTGCCCAGGACAGCTTAGTGCCTGCCTTCCCATAAAGTGATGTGCAGTTTGAAAAATAGGTACATATAGAAAAAATAGCTTTTGAGTCTCAAAAGCTCACTGAGCATGTGACATTAGAGGATCCTAGCTTATGAACAAAAGAGGCTGGTTTTTTTCTTACCTTTTCCTTTCTTTCAAATATATCTCAAGATCTCTGTAACCCTTAATAAAGAAGCTCACACCTGAGTGTCAGCTATAAGCCAGTGAGGAGCTATAAAATATCTTCTACCTTCACACAAGCAGCTAATTCACTTGAAAGATTCTCCTGTTATTATACACCTGTGCATTGCAGGAAACAAAACAACACACACAAGAGGAGGAGGTAGGCAGCTCTGGGAAAAGGAGAGGGAAGTTTCTTTGGAAGTAAAGAACAGCTGTGGCCAGATAGGTATTGCCCAAGATCACGCCTGCTACAAGTCACAGAGTTTTCTAGCAGCCTACAAGTGAATTTGGTCTTTTTTCTACAACAGACATAAAGAAAATACATGCAGAAAGGCTCTGGCTGGCAATAATTTCGTTAGGGGTTGCAACTAGGTGCATTTTACCATTCATTTCTTACGCCTTTACTCAGCATTTTATGGTGTATTAGCATTCATTCAAACAATGGCTAATAAGCCTTTATATGAATATTTCTGAGGCAAAGGGCAAAGTATATCCTCAGTAAAATCTGTCATGCATAACTCTGGTATAAGACTGTGCTTTGTATGTAGAATGTGTTCAGTGAGGTGCCAGAACTGCCTCTGTGTGCCAGCTATGGTCCCTTGGGTCTTACACCAGGTTTCCCTGCGGGGGATCAGCTCCACATCACACTGCATGAAACCCCCCGAGTTACTTGGTTGGCAGCGTGCACAAAGTTGAAGCCTGCATCACACAGAAAGCCCGACCATATCATCCTAATGATTCCATCTTGTCTTGAGAAGTACAACAACTCTGTAAAGGAATAAAACACATCAGGCATCAAAACGTTTCCTAAATAAAAAATGGGTTGTCATTTTATGGTTTTAAAACCTAAGGCAGAATAGCTTCCCATAGGGATAGCCAGGCTCTCTCATGTTTCTGTTATGCCTGTTTCCAGGTGTTGCCATAGTTTGGATTTCATACTTTACTCCAAGAATCCAGAGTGAAAATAATGAGATTAAGGCAAGAAAGAACAGGCACCACATACTATGTGCCTGTGGGTTTGGATCCAAATTTATATCTGCCAAACCTGCCTTAACTGAACTACAGCACAAAAGCCGCCTGCATGTCTTAGAAGTCCTTAGAAGTCCTAAATGAATGCAGCTGGTCTGTCCTGCCACAGAGAAAGGCCGGTGACTTCTCTTTCCATAAAATACTTTTCCGGATGACAAAATGCAACAACAGTTGGCAGATTTCACTGAAGTAAAAGAAAAGGTCCAATGATGCCTAAATAGATGGAACTGAGTGTTGCTTGTGCAGGAATCATTAATTCTGAAATTCGTTTGGACACCAAACTTCTGTCAAGAAGAGAAGATTTTAGAAAAGCTCAATAACCAGGAATGCTACCAAGCTGGTTGGGTACAGGGCACATAAAGGAAGGAGAGATGAAGGGAAGGGCTATGTGGTCCATGGCATAGATTTCAGTGTCTTTGGAGAACAATAAAAGCAGGAATGTTTCCAAAGAACAAATAACAGTCAGACACTTTCTAAATAAAACTGAAGGCAAATCACTCAATTGCTATTAGTGAGTTTGAAAAATTCCAAATACTTTGTTTGCATTATTATTAATTGGAAAGGAGAGAGAAATTAGAAAGTGGGAAAGGGGGTGGGGATAGTAGGGAAAATTAACAGACTCACAAATGTTTGGTACCAAAACTGGATGGAAAGAGACAGCACGAGGTGTAACTATTCTCTGAGACTGAGCTCTTATGTGCAGCCTTCCCTAAAGCTGTTGGAAGCAGATGGGTTCCAACAGCTACATCGCTCTGGCTTCCACTAAAGAGATGCAAGTTTTTCCTCTCACCAGAGTTCTCCGGGAAGGGTCCTCATCATAAGGGATTCCCTGGTGAACAAAAATCTGAGAATCAAGGGTAAGAACACAGACCTGAGAGGAGGAAAAGGGGAAATTCAATGCTTGACAAGACAGAAGCAGCAAAGAAGACAAAGGTGTTTGCACTGGGAGATGGCAGGCACTGGTTTGTGCGAGTGCAGGAAGGAGACAGATTAACATGGCTGCACCAGGTAGAGGGGTTTCGTTAGGGAAGTGTTCAATATGGCACAGCTCTGTGGACAGATGGAAGGAGGCTTAAACTAGAGTGGAAATAGAGACATTAATTTGACAATCATACTGGTACACATTATTTCACTATTCTTAATCTATGCAGGATATAAGCTATTATGGAAAATTAAAACCTAAACAGATTTCCAGTCATAGCTCAAGCTACTTGTTTTCAGTAGAAAAAAATACTTAATTTCTTGGGTTAAATGTTTTCTGTTTTAAAGTCATCTTCTCTTAAAAGCCTGGAATAATCAGCCATCAGAAATACTCATGTTTTTTAATTATAGTGATGAAAAAATCTTTTTGCTTCTCCACAATGTCATGAGAGGATGTTGTTAATTTTGAGGAGCTTCCTACTGACTTAAAATCTTTATTACATGGCTGAGGCAACTGACTGCAATCTCCTTCCTAAGGATCATTATTGTGTCAATTTGAGCCAATTCAGCTGTTGCTTGAAACGGCATAGCATCCATGTGTCATTTAATATTTTATTTCAAATTGCCTTTCTTTTTATTATCCATCAAACTTTTTTTTTCTTGTTTAAGCACTAAACGTACTTACACATTTTTAAGATACTGACCTGGATATATTTTTCATTATGTGTTCAGTTATAAATTGCCATAATTATCCTAAAATAAAAAAATAATTTGCAGAAAGAGGGAACTTTCTAAGTAAAATCATCTGCCCATAGACTCCCTATGAAATGTGTTCTCAGATTTCCCTGTAATATTAATCTCGCAGAGGGAATTCAGATGTTCTTATGATTAAAAAATAGCAAATCTACAGTGACAACTAAGTGGTGATTTCTTTAAAATCCTTTCTAGCTAATCTGATTTTGAAATACTCTGAAGCACATTTCCAATTTTAAATATCTTAATGTATCAGAGCCACTCCAAATGTGTCTGTGAATACACAGAAGTAGGATTCATGCAGAAACAAACCAGAGGGATGCACAGAGTATTCACTTCTCTGGCAACACATATGAAGGGGACTATGATAAATCACATCATCTTCCTGTGCCTGGGTTTCCCCATCAGTAAATCCATCCATGGTGTTAAGAGCTTTGGAGATATTTGATCAAAAGGCTGTACACAGAGAATCTGAAAAAATTAGGGGGTTTTTTTTGGTGGAGGGTTTGGGGTTTTTTAATATATTTTTACATAAAACAGCATAATTCTAGGTTCAGATGTAGATCAGCAGTGAAACAGGCTGAGATCTTACAGGACAACTCACATGGATTCACCAGACACTGCCTACAGACACTTTGGGTGTGCCAGAAGCACACAGGCATTGTAATTTTTTTGCTTCATTTTTTGAAAACACAGGTGCCATTTATAGGTATGTACAAGTACAAGATATAAGTGGAATGTACATATACATACCTATACAGCATTCACATCCCATGTATATCTTTAGAGTAAAACTCTCAATTATTCAACATTTGCCATACCGTCTTCTATTTAAATATTCTATTTAAATATTGGAGATACTGCATTTACTGCAGGCAGATGGAATTTGAATGCAGCATTCTTAAAGCAAAGTATCTTATTTGACATGGAGTACATACATTTATATTTATACACAAATACCAAGAACACTGTCTCTCAATATCAAGGAGGCTGTATAACACTGGTAAGTAAATTGAAACTATTCTAATTTACATAAATAACAAGCCCTGTAGAACAGACTTTATCACAATACCTAACTGTAGAGTCACAACAGGAAAGCTCATATATCCCTCACTGATTTCTGTGTCTGGCATTCAATTATAGATCAAAACACCTAAACCCCTCTGTTGCCAGCCTTTTACTCCACTATAATTCATCGTGCCATGTTTTAAAGCACTTACAAAGTATAACACAGCATTATAAGGCTCACATTAATTACTGGTAGCTGCCTTGAGATTATCCAAGATTTACAAACAATGCCTTCAGGAATATGTTATCATAAAACACTTAAAGGTGTCCAGGAATGAAACAAGCACCAGCCGAACACAACAGGAGGAACACACCCCAGGAGGAACATAAGACGCATGGCTTTCATGGATTTTGTGCACAAAATTTACCCATTCTTTTTGCATCAGGTCATGCCAGAATTACACCAAGTAATGGGATAGGCTGGAATCTCTTTAAAGTTTCTCTGTCCAGAGATCACAGAATCACAGAATCACAGAACCACAGAATCATAGGGGTTGGAAGGGACCTCAAGAGATCATCGAGTCCATCCCCCTTGCCAAAGCAGTTATTAATGCCTCTGTTATTAATGATGAGTTTTCCACCCAGTGCTGGTACATAAGTACAAAACAGAACGGAAAGACCTTTTTTGCATGAGGACATAAAACTTTCCCTTCTTTCCACGCCCCCCCCCCCCCCTCCTTTTTAAAAGAAATTCACTGTGATGCTTAAAAAGCCATCTTTCAAATAGCCTTTCCTTTCATGCATAACATGTTTTTTCACTCACTGGTTGAGCAGGTATCTGTTTGTATGCATCTGTTTGTATCTGAAGAGACAAACCTCACTAACAGGTGACAGAGAACTTTTACATCCTTGAGTGGCTAGTGTCACCAAAGAGTTATAACAGGAACATCTGAGACAGCTTCTCTGCAAGGCAGACAGATTCTCAGCATAGACAGTCAAGCAGGCAAGAATCTATTTCAGTGCATTCTAGCAGTGTATCCTAAAGCATATCTTTAGCTTCAACATACCAAATTTAAAACCTGGTTGTAACTCTTCCTCACTGGGCAGCTGAGCACAATCAAACTGCTCCAGGTGTATCCTAACAGAGTACGCTTACATACACTCCCTCTCCCACAGTTCTACCTTTCTCAGGTCATGCAGCCCGCTCTTACCTCAATGGTGTACTGCTCAAAAATCCGGAGCTGAAGGAAAATGTCTAGCTTAATCTTCCTCTCATGGAAGAGCTCTTCCATCTGTACCTGGGCCTCGTCAAGCTGCTGAAGGACAGATTCGATGTGGCTGATGGAGCTATTGTGTGGAGTCTTATTGTTGGAAACAGCAGAGTCCCTGTAGCAAGGTAAAGAGCATGGTTAAAGCTGAGTTTTAAGGCGTGCAAAAGAGCAAGAACTACATATTTGTGATTCTGCGTGCTGCTGAGAAGCAAACCCAAGCACGAAGAGCTGAGCCAAGGTGTATGCAACATTCATCTTTTCTATTCGATGAAATCCTGCCGCTCCTGAGCTCGGCACAAAGTTTGAACAAGGGGATCATCCCTTCTTGTGTCCCAAGACTGTGATCTTACACACTTGGGAGGGGAGGACAATGACACATCAATCTTAATATCTCTCTTGAGGAGACTGCCTGGTAATCCCCTCTAATCTCACAGAGTTACCCGCACCAGCCTACACTCACACCAAGCTCAGAGATGCTATTTAGCCACCTGGATTTTCTGCATTTGCTTTATTTCTTACTCACTAATTGAATCAGAATTACCAGTGTTTTAGATCAAGTGGTAGGGATGCCTTGATTTCCTCTGGATTACGTAGTGCAACAATAGATAGAGAATACACCTTTCCAACACCATAAGACAGACTCTGACTTGTGTTTTCACGAGGGTAATTGAAACGAGACATGCCTGGGGCAGGTCATACACTGTTCCATCCACATCTCCCATACATAGCAGCAGAAAGGAGCCAGACCTTTGACTGGTGCGTTAGTAGCAATGGGAAGTTTGCTGTACACAGAAGACGTCTTAGCATGGACATAGGACAATCCTGATTGATTTTTTTTTCTATTCATGCTCTAAGATGTATTGATAGGTTCACCTACAGTCTGTTACATCTTCACTGATTTTTTTTCAGTTTTATAATGGATAAAGAGCATTCGTAGACATAAGGAGCTGAAACTTACCCTTGAATGTGCCAAAAAGGTCCCCTAACTTTAACAAGAACCAGAAATGAAACTGAAGCCATAATTTAATCTTGGCTTCGGTACTTGAGCCTAAACAAGATTTAGATGCAATGGTTTCCTCTGTCCATCCTGCTCAAAGGTGTGTGATGACAGCTGCATTATTTGGTATACTTAAACCAAACCAAATGAAAATCCTATGAAATACATGGTTGGAAAGACCTGTGCGCTGGTAGAATAGCAGGATGAAATGAGTAAGCCAGCAGGTCTTGCTATCAATATTTCCTATCAATCTGTAATTCTACCCTTGAGAAGGTGGTGGTGGTGGGGACGACACAATTACAAATCCAACATACTGAACTACTGGTGCACAAGTAACCCCTGTGTGTGCAGTGAACTGGTTGCAAATATTGGAAGACAAACAAAATGTCAGGTAATGCTGCCAGGTCACCACATTGTCACCACAGTGACAATGTCCTCCACAGGGACCATGTGTCTGGGAGCAATTGTTCTGGCCAGCTAACCTGGGCTGTTGAGTAGACGTGCCCACAGGGTCTCCCCACAGTGCAAGAGTGCTAGGGTGTTCCCCATCTTCAGGTTTTTGTATCCCTTTTCTGGGTGAAATTTTCCCTCCGTAAACACCTAACAAAGCATTCATAGCTTTCTACTGAAATGAAAGTCTTGTGCTTTGCTGCTTTCATATTATCATCACACAGGGTCAGATCAAAACAACAGACAGTCAACTTAAATACTAATTGAACATAATTGAGAAAAAAACCCAAACTTTTTACAGATGCCTCAAATTGAAACTAGGCACTGACACACAAAGTAATTTTAGGTAAGTTTAAAACACACCTTTGAGGTTCTAAAGCAACAAAATTTTGTTTTCAATATATTTCCTGAAGGAACAGAACAAGCATTTGCCTGAATATCTGCAGCTTAAGAGTAAAACTGAAAATGTAGAATACTATTACTGCATAGCACTTTGCTTTTCAGATGTGTTTCACCTCTTTTTCCTCAAATACTTTATGCCTGATATACTGAACTTCAGAAGCAAGTACTACCAACTTCCCTTGCTTGTAAGGGAATATTACTCTCTCCAGGTGATATGGGTTTTGCCTTACCCTTGTCAGTCTTGAGTTTTACCTTCTTGGTTACTCCAAGGTCTCTTTTTGCCTCCTCATTAGAGCCGTACAGAGGAAGGATTAATGAAAATAACAAGGTGATATTTTGAAACTACAGCTTAATCTGAGACTACATTCAATCAAGTTCTGTTTCCTTCAGCCAGCACCTGTCTTGAATAAAACGAGATGAAATATGTCTTCATTCAAATGCAGGATTATTACTATTCATATATTATCTAAATGACTCAATGAATTATTCAAGACTGGTGTTGAATAATCTCTCAGGGGATCAAAAGACACCCTTGTTTTTAGAAATTCTTTTCCATTAAAGATTTCACTCTTCAAATCAAGCCAAACTTGCATTTCAGTGGCTGACACAATACAAAAGTTAGTGTAAGAAACTGATGTTTATTCACAGTCTCCTCAGATAATTGACAATTCCTTAATATAGTCTGTTTTGAGAAAGATCTCTTTCCAGAGGAAGAAATTTCTGAGATTGGAAGCTTCTGCAAGATTTCTTGCTCTATCTGATGACACAGAATTCTGGAAAAGAAACTGTAAAAGATCCTTACAAGTCTCTGAAAGATTACAAATAGGAATTATAATGCAGGGAAATTATTGGAAAAAAGTACAAAATAAACTTTGAGGAACGTAAAATTTGGCTTAGTGAATTGCTTTTGAGTTTTAGGGTGAACATTTTGCTCCTGAAAAAACTTTCGGTGCTTTAATTGGGAGAAAGCTTAGAAAAACATACATATTTTCAAAAGCTCATATGCTGAACTACTCGTAAGTCAAGATACATATGTCTCCACTGTCTATTTTTGCCCCTCACATTCCTGTTCTTTCACATCTCACCAGGGCAAGTCATCATTTTACTTTTCACAGATGTGCAGAAATATTGCCCCTAGCAGCACTTCTAGAAATGCTGTTCAAAAGATTTACTTTGAGTTGGCTGAGAACAATGATCACCTCAGTAAAACATTGATAAGGAAGAGTAGAAAAAAGGGTTTCCAATGCTAACCATGACATGGACAGTGATGCTAGGCAGGCCTGGTTTCTTCCTGACAGGTATGGTCTCCTGATGCAGTCACTGAAGGCCCCAAACACCTTCTGTGAAGAGCATACAGACAGCTGAGCTTTCCCTAAACTGTCTGGAGGACACACAGGGTGCCATTTCTTGTTCTTTCAGAAATATTTCTTTCAGAACATTTCTTGTTCTTTCAGAAATAAGGACAAGAAATGTGAAGCTTTTCAAAGCCCCATTAATTTTATTGGGTTTAACCTGCACTATGACACACTTGATAAAAGCGGTGTACTCTGTTCTCTTCAGTGTTGTAGCTTTGCAATCTTCAGCTATTCTTCATGGAGGCACAAGGTGATCCACACCGTGAAATGCACTGCTGTACTAAGGAAAGATTGCAGTAAATCTAGTTTTTCCTCCTTTTCTTTATCTGTATATTCTTTACTTTTGCCAGCAGCCACAGAAGTTGTCAGAGTGGCTACACACAGAGTTGGCTTTCTGTTTTTCTTACACAGTTCTGCTTCGCTTTTTGAAAGAGTCCAGGATCATACTGCAGGCTTTGCACTTAGTCACAGTGCTCAAAACCAACACTTGAATCAGAGACTGCCTTGAGAGTTTGGCTCTGTAAATCTTTGAGTGTTCAGGGCTTCTGCCCTTCAGATAAATTTTCTTTCTGACTTGGTCTTAACCTTATCAGAAGGGGGGATCACTTTGCACCAATACGTTCACCCTGTTTCACCTTGCTCACTGCCCAGAAGCCAGACCCCAAACCCAACATGTCTTTGTTAAATGCAGCCATCACAAAACCTCTGTTGGCATTTCACCAAGGCATGAAACCAATTGCAAAAGAAATCTCGAGCCTGAGGCCACCCTTATTTTTCAAAGACTGAAGCAAAGAACTAAGTTTACATTAAAAGTCCCACACGCCATATCCCAGTTCACCTCTTCCCCTGCATGACCTTGCAGCCACCACACCAGCATTTCTCCAATAACTGCTATTCATACTGAAGCTCCACTGACTTCTCAGCTCCAAATACTGTCCTAGACACTGTCCAACCCCTCATGCTGCTTTCTTAATGACTCAGGTACAGGCAAAAAGCTTTTAGGCCAATCCCACAGCCAGCACCAGGACTCCTCACACTCCACCTGATGAGCTTATACAGGGACCTTTTTCAGGCTCTTCTCCATGGGTGCTTATGCTGAAATGATGTTATGCCATTAGGTGGGATGAACAATAAAAAAAAATTTAGTCCCGAATTTCCTTATAAATGTCTTAAACTTTGCAAAAAGTTGCTGTGCATGAAGGCAAATTACCGTGGAGACCTCTGACTGTTCTGGCCATACATACATTCTTATCTAAAGCCCCCTCTGTCTGGCAGATCCCATCCCAAGCACAGTGTGTTTCCTTCCTACTTATCTCATCAGCAAAGATGAGTGCATGGATAGATGGATGGAGTCTAGTTATGTCTAGCCCTGAGCCTTCATTTCCAGCTCTGATCTCGACAAGCAATACCACAGCTCGTGTCATTTGTTTTCACTCTGTGTTGCAGGGAAGCCGCATACAGTAAGATTGGGAATCTACACCATGGGCTCTCCTCTGTGGCTGCCTAGGGCTGAATGACAACTGAAACCTAGAGAAGCCCTTTGAAATATCTTTTTCTTTTTTTCTTTCCCTTGACCTAGGGGAGAAGACTCTGCATGCAGGGTGATAGAAAATGTAGAGAGGAAAGCTCAGCACGTGGTGTAATAGAAGACTCAAAGACTCCAAGAGAGCAGAGCTCCATCAGGGTGCTTCACTACCCACTGTATGCCAGAGCACCTTAGGTTTTTCCTATTGTGGCTCATGGTTTTCTGTAGTCCTTGTGTGAGAACTGAAGGAATCAGATTAGGAAAGCTCAGACTGAGGAGGATGGCATGACTCTCTGGGACTGTCTCTGGTGAAATGTGTAAGACCTGGCAGATTCTGTATACAAATTATATTTGTGGGCATGTAAATGAGGGTAATCTGTATCTCTACAAAGATCTAAAGAATGAGTGATATACATGGACTTGGGTTTTAGCTCAGGAACATCACTAACAGACAGAAAAACTCCACTGCTGTCAACCAAGTTAATGCTACAGAAAACATCTCCAAATAAGAAGAAATGAGAGAGATCTCACAACTACAAGTTTTGTGTAAGTTTACACTGCAAACATTTGTTCCATTACACTCACAGACTGAGAAAGCAAAAATCACCTAACTTCTTGAACCCAGTCTCTTCATGCGTTTTAAAGTATATTTAAATTAGGTAAAATGAGCTGGTTTAATTCATAACACAGGTAGGACTGGCAGTATAAGACCCTCGTTGACAGTACAAAACAACTTCACACAGACAAAGATAAATAGAAGGATGCTGCATGCAAAATGAAAGAGTGAAGATTGTTAGACACGTGTATATTTTATTAAGAGAAATACACTTCTACATCAGGAGTACCCATATAAATCATGAGGCCTCAGCTCCCAAAGATTTAGCAATCTTCTATAAATACTAACTAAAAATATTCACCTGAAACACATTTGTTTCAATTCACTTCACTCTGCCTATAAATAATCTCTCTGTCAAACAGGAACCCATGCTGATACACAGACTACTACAGTCAGTCCACACAAATCACTCCTTGCAATTTCAATAAAATACTCAGAGAATTTGAAGAATCATAAATCAGCAAAGAATTAATAAACTCTCCCAATTAATCCTAATCTATAGTTCCCTATTAATGCACACCTAAACCACAGCATACATCAGATTTCTCAACATCTGTCCTCCAGCTGGATGCTTACCTGAGCTGTTGGATTAGATCTTCCCCTTCTTTAATAACATTGAGGGTAGCATCCAAGGTGGCTGTTTGTTGCTGCTGAAATTGCTTGATAAGCTCCTGAACTGCATCCACAGAGTCAGCACAGACATCCTCTAAGAGCTCCTTCTGCAGATCTTCCATCCATGTCCACAGCTGGGAAGGAGGGGAGGGAAATATAAATCAGAGAGGGATTGAGATTTAACCCTTTTGCTCTCTAATTCCACATGAGTAAGCATTAACTAGGGCTGTGTGTTTCACATAAAAAGTTTCTAAAAACAAAAAGATACACTGATTATTGATTCTGGTTAATGCAATTCCATTTTAAGCAACAAAGTAAAATAAATATAATATCAGTTGATTTCCCCCCCTAATTAATTTGCATTTCAGTTTATTATATGACAATAACAGATTATATTATTCTGATTAACTCTTTACCCAAGTAACAAATTACAGTGCCCTACAGCCGTGACAGCCTGACCCTTTCAGGAGCTGTGTGCTATCAGCTGCAATTAATTTCATGTGCAGCTGAAGCCTGTTGCAGAACAGACGTAAAATCTTTGGTATGTATGTATGGTACTGGCTTGAGTCTAGCTGTGCCTGCTCAGCTGCATCTTCGCAGGCAGAAGGTTTTGTGGAGGGTTTGGTGTTTTTCTTTACTTCAGGTTTTTTGTGGGTTTCTGCCATTTACCCCCCTCCACAAAATGCACCTCAGACCCTGCCTTTTAACTTTGGGAAAATGCAAACACTGGAGGCAGCAATATCACCAATCAATCCTTTGCAGATCCTTTAATATTAAATAGTCTTGACTACCAATTTCAAAGCAACAGTAACAACAACAAATCATTTGAGTAAGTGCTTAGATGAGAATTTCCAGCCAGCTGTTCATCAGAGATCTGGACAGTGGCAGGCAAGCCCCAGCAGCCTCTCATTGGCTGTAAAGGCTTAAAGCAAAGGGAGGTTTCCCCTTTAAGCTTGCTTGAAAAGTGACTGTAAAATCGCACCAACTGAGCTGGAAATCTGCCAGCAAGTCCTAATGACTCCACCAGAGAGACTATTTTCTGTGCCATGCCTGCCCCATTAACCCACATTCTGCTGGTATATTCTGCAAGGTAGCAGAGAAGGAGGAAATAACAGGCTGCATTGGGCAATGTCAAAGGAGGCAGTGCTAGCGGCAGCAGGGCTGCACTTCTGCCTCCCATTCCAGGGAGCTGCAAAGCAGTTTGTCTCAAAGGGAGCTAGAGGTATGCGTGAAGCAGACGACAGACGTTGTGTAGGGGTGGCAAAAGAGCTGGGAAAAATGTTTCTGTTCAGAACAAGGCGCGCTGGATCCCCATCCTACGTGATTTCTTCAGAGATTGAGACTCCCGCGTGTCCACATAAAATGAGAGGAGAGGGACGTGCTGTAAGTGCCAGCTTGGCAAGGCTTCCCACCATTAGGGTCTAAACCTAAGGCCAGTCATCGAATGTTACACTATAGATAAAGCACTGATATCACCCTGGTCTGAACCAAAGCAATCAAAATCAGAACCAGTCCCATCACTGCTCATGATATCGGAAAAGGGAGAGCTTTGCTCCCTGTTCTCTGTCTTCACCTCTGCTAACCAACTCCTTGCTTGACTCACTGTAAGCCACTTATGAAAACAAGATTTTAAACATATGCTTAATTTGAAGGTTTTTCAGTTAGATTGTCAGAGTCAGCTATCAATATTTTGGGTAAACGCCTCTGTTTATCCTTAAATAGCATAATGACCCTTCTACCAGCCTGAAAGGGAAGGTCTTTGCTTAAGGTTATTTACATATTTTCACATTCTCAGGAGGAAGAAATAATACAAAAAGGGAAGTATTAACAAAAGGAAAAAATACAATTAAGTAGGCAGGCTTGTGAAACAAATAAAATAATTAAAGAAACAGAGAGCTTTTTCATTTGTGGCCTAAAGGCCAGGTGTTAAACTTTGGGAAGCCACCATGAAGGAAAATGCATTAATGCCTTTATATACCAATTACATTGAGAATCTTCCTGATTTTGATCTGGTCCCTGCACCTTCTCCAACTGTAGGGACAACTGGACTCAGCCAAGGACCAGGTTGTTCCAGAATATTACTTTCTCTGCTTATCAGATCTTCAAGTAAAAGAACACTTTGTAAATACAGAAGAGAAAAATGGCTATGCCTATTAAACATAATTCTGTTTTGAGATGGGAAAGCCAGTAGTTTTTTAAGTTTTTTGTCATATTTCATTTTCCCACTTAAGGTAACAAAAAGACCCTCAAGGAATTTCCTTCATAAAGAGTGAAAGTGAAATCAAGCACTTGCTTCATTTTTAAGAATCTTCTGTTTCCTTGAAATTATCATGTTAGAAAGAGCTGAAGGTTTCCCATGCCCTACTGAAACTTCAGGGGACAACCCCGTTTTCAAAAGTATCTCCAGAACCCAACTTTCAGCAGCAGCCAAAAGGACATGGATATTTAAATCACTTTACAAGTATGCTTCTAAATCAAATCAGTTTTGAAATACTTAACCATAAACTGTCCTGTGCTCACCTGGAACTGAAACACTCATTAATTTCAGAGAGCACTCAAATATATTAACTCATATTAGCTTCAGATATTTCCACTAATGACCTCTGATTGTAAGGATTTGCATAATAAAATCTATCAGAATGTAGGTCATCCTTGACTCAGAGGCATTTAATCCTTTATATTGCACCAATCCCTGGGAAATCCTAATACAAAGAATCAGTCAATATTAATAAGATTAGGAAGATCTTTCAGCTGCAATTTACAATAGGAGCCTGAATCACAAACCTCCTGTGTTATGTGCTACAACTAACAGCACCCAAAATCACTACCAGGCCTTACTGACTTCATGCCTCTGCCACACCAGTCAGGAGACCTGATAATAATGAAGTAAAAATCACATCCTATTTGTTTCAGCTCAGGAAAATCAGTCCCTAATAGGGCTTGAAGTCTAATTCCAACACAGCTATTCAACTGATATTTAAAAAACCTGACTATTCAAACCCCCAAATCACCAGACACCTTCTGCATTTCCTAATTCATGCTGTGACCTACTCCTAAACAGCCAGCTTGCTTAGACTAAGTGAACCATTTCAATTTTTCATGGAAATTGGACTTATTACACAGGACAACTTTTACCTTGTATTTGAAGAAACTGACTTTCTACTTTTATTCCTAGAGTAAGCAAAATTTGAGAGCATCTGTTCCACTCACACACCTACTACAAACTACTGCTAATGTATCACTCGACCCTGTGTAGCTGGTGTATGTAGGTGCAGGCAGACATTTGAAATACTAACACAATGTTTCCACATCCAGCTGGGATGACTTTTATTAAGCTTGCCAGTGATGCACTTCAGAAAGAGAGATAATCTCTGCACTGTACTACTTAACATCTACTAAACCAAAGATACAGAATCCTGGAAAACAATGAAGAAATAACACAGAAATAATTCTTGTACTTCTTTCAGATTGACCTGTGCTTTGGTATGATTAATTTGATATGGACATACTAATGTATTAGTGGTAAAACCTAAATTAAATCCACCAGAGAGATCCAGCCACAAATCTGACTCATACAAACTATGCTTAAAAATGTTATAGTTGTCAGCTATGCAGAAGTCTAAGGCAAATACCAGCCCAACAATGTCTATGCTGAAGGTCCATAGAGGCTCCAGATTTGAGGCTTTTGTTTATCAAGGTAACCATGGCTTTAAACAAGAAAAACAAATCTCTTCTGATTACTAGACCAGTGGAAAAGAAGAATGACCCCTCTCCCCCGTCTTTCAGGGGAGCATCTGGCATGTTTCATGCATTGTAACAACTTCTGCATCTCTCTTGGATATAAAACACAGACAGTTTCCCTCCATCCATGAGACAATACAGCTCTCTATTCCCAGCTATTTTGTCTGATGCAATACCCTTCATTTCACTCAAGGACTTAATGAGACCACTTACTGGAGGTTTGAAGGACATCTGTGGCTGTTACCTAGAAATTAATGCTTCTGACTTAGAGCAAGGGACCACTTTAAACAAAATCTAAAACCTAAAGAGATTGCTAAGAAAATATTGACTGCGTGTTTGGAATAACTATTACACATCCAGTATATATACACGCTGCTATTTGCAAATACCAAAGATGAGTTTTAATCCCCACAAAACCAGTCTAAAAGCACTGAGTCATGTGACCAATGAAAAGCAAACTTTTAGTCACTTCAATCCATGAGAATTACCATTGTACAACACTTGCTAGTCATTCAAAACAAGGAAGTTAATGGAAACAAGCAAATTTCCAGGGTATATATTCTACTTCTTTACTATGTCAGAGAAGGGTCATGTGTGGCAGACCAGGGCTCAAAAGGATGCTTGATCCAACTTAGTGAAGTAAGCATCCATCACAGCAATGAAGGCTAAAGCAGAATGCAGAAGAATTCAGTGAAATATGGGGACCCTCTATTCCCAGCTGATGTGTACTGCTTCCACTCCCTGCCTTGTAACATAAGCATGTGGAGAACCAAGAGCAGATTGGGAAAAAGAAAACCCACCACCACAAACAGAATTGCTCCAGAGAGAGATGTCAATCAACCCTATTTTCCTCTGCTACTATGCCAGGGTTATACAAACTTGTCTTGAGCAGTAACATTTACCTTTTTCATAATATGCATTAGGAAGTCACATAGATCCCACATTCAAGTTAATTCATGTCAGGACTTCAGCCTTTGCTTATGCCTGAACACCTGTTCAAGAGCTGTTCTGAATCTGGCTTAACTGTGCTTCCTTTAGGAAATTGCCTTTTGTACCTTTGTTTCCCCACACCAACATGGTGGAGATAATATAACTTCTTAGCACAATCAACCATCATCAGCTGATGTGTATTCAGACATAGAACGTATCTGCTGTTGTTTCAGGTAAAAGAACTGAAGGTAGTTATAAAATGGAAGCATATTTCAATGAGATTTTCCAAAGTCACATTCAAGGTCTTAAGGAAATGTCATCAGAAACATAGAAAACAATGTATGTAATGATGAGCTGTAATGTGACCACATGCCACCAGCGAAGTGTCACACAGTGACAGCATACCTAATAAATGTGACAAGATGGGATATGACCACACACTAATATGAAATGCCATGATATGCGACTTCCACTGTAAGGTACAGCTGATGAGACACCCTGCTGCAAGAAGTAATGCTGTCAGAATCCACCAAACCGGTTGGGAAGAAACGAGGAGTGGAAAGAAAGGGAACATTGTGTGAAAAAACCCCATCTGATCTCTTCCTAACCTCTTTCTTGCATTTTCTCTTTTCCTCGCCAATTTCTTGACATTCATCCTTGGTTGGGCTGCATCTGGTGCTTCTGTATGCTGACGCTTTTTAATTAGTAACCTTGCCTATGGCAAAAGGATTTGCGATGCCTAAACATCTGATGCATTTTCCAAGTCCTGCATGGACCAGATTGATAGAGCACAAAATAATCTCCTCCCAAGGGAAACATGATTTGAGTAGCTCTGCTTACATCAGGGAGTGTGTAGATCCCCAGCCCAAGGTCATGTAAATGTAATTCAGGCGCTGTTCACTCTAGGAGAGAAAGTTGGCTTATAACTGAAGAATCAGATGTACATGTTCTGTGCTGCTTCTGCTACTACCATGAATTGCAAAAACATGCTTCTCTTGTAGTATAATTTTAATATAAGTTAGTTGTAATTATGAATCTGGATGTAATTAACTGCAGTAATTGTGCTAAGCAAATCAAATTGTGCACTTGATCATACTGATAACAGACTTGGAGAAGTTCTTTCTATATCAAAAGATTTCCTCAGATTTATACCAGTGTGATACAGCACAATTTGATGCAGCTTTCCATAGCTGTGAGATGTACACTACAAATTCATCAATTTACTTAAATAAATACAGGTACCATTACATTTTCCTTGAAATTGTTCACTGGTTCCAAATGTTTCATTACTTCTCACATGGGAGTTGCACTACATCCTCCCCCTCTGCTTTTTCCAGTGACCAACCATACCACTTTTGGTCTTACCCTGATCTGCTGCTCTGAGCCTTTTGTGCACCCTAGGAATCTCAGAAATTAATAGTTTGCAACAATCCTGAATCATTCTGAAACTTGCTAAGGATTAAAGAAGCCGTGGGACCTTTCTCTAACCAGTCTTATTGGATCCATAACTTGAACCACTACAGTGCTACTAACGATTTTAAACTAGTTGTGGAGACTCTGTTGCATGCGTGTGCTTAAGGCACAACAGAATGTGTCTTCTGAGTCATAAGTGATTTACAGGAGTGTCCCTGTATGGCTTTGATGAAGATTTATGCACAAGTTATAGGCACTGGCTGCCACTCGCTCTGTTGCCTTTGCACACAGCAGTAAAGGCTACAAGCTCACACAGTGGAACTGTGAGAAACTCATCTTCCTCAGCTTCAGAAAATTGGGAAAATGGGCTCTCATATCATTAATAAAAGGGTACTTTTAGAGAGTCAGCGCATCCTATTTAAAGGTGTTCACAGAACACTCTTTTAGATGCAGCATAGACCACTGTTACTGGGAGCTCAAGGCATACAGGTTGGAGACCCACCTCCAAAAAACACAAAGCACATGCAAGGGTCCTCAAAAGCCAGTCACCATATTTGAGTGAAGCCAAAGCAGTCAGTCAAAATTCCGGTGAATGGCCTGAAAAATGCAAATAGCAAAGTGTGAAGTTAAATGCAGTCTACCGGAATGCTTTGGCTAGCACATGGCAGAATGATGGAGAGTACTTATGTACCTGCCTTTGCTCTGCTGTAGGTTTGACTTCCTGAGATTTGGTCTTTAAGGCTGCATTTACAAACATTTCATTCTTCTTACCTTGATTCTGTCTCATAATTTTTTACCATCACAGATGGCAGAATTTTATTCACTAGCAGTCTGGCTGCGCTTCAAACTCTCCTGCTCAAGAGCGGGATGTGCTGCCAGAATACCACAGCTCTCTCTGTTCCCAGCTTCTTAATCCTTCATGAAAAGCCCTTGCTTCTAGACAACAAATGGACAAAAAAGAGGGGCACCCCACACTACCCCAGCTGCCCTGGTTCCTCAGTCCCAGATCTTTGGTAGCTTTACAGACAAGATTTAACCCCAAAAAGGAACCACCAGAGTGAGTGACTGCTGGATGCTTGCTTTTTGGTCAAAGCCACATTCTATGCACTGGAGCTGGAGAGATATTTGCTCTTATTTTGCTGCTCATGGTAATTGATTGCTGATAACCCAGAGTGAACTTTTGCATAGCTCACACAAAAATAACACTTGTTATACCAGCAGAGCTCTCTCTAGAGCCCCAATTATCAGAACAATAGCATTAAACTGGCAATGTATTGTCTTCTCCAAGGAATCTGCCATCCAGGCAAAGTGCTACTCACACATTACCTGTATGTGCAGTTCTTACAGTTCACTTTTCCCATGTCCTCTGCTCTCTGCCTGCAAATCTACCTCTGATGGGAATATCAGAATGTTTATGAACTGAGTTCTTATTCAAAACCAATAAAAATTCACCTTTTACTTGATCCCTTATAAAAGCATCTGGTTTTTTGACCCCCTTGTCTTGAGACTTCTCTGCTTGTAATTCTCTCCCATCAGCTCCCAGCAAATACAACAGTCATACCTGTAAGGTACATTTACTGTTTGATGCTTCACAGCCCTGTAGTGAGAAGAGGAGCAGGTATTTTCCAGGTTTCATTTTGTATATATCTCAGCTGTTCATTTCATCCCACTGAAGGTACAAAATTTCTACCTTTTGAATAAGGCACACGGTGCTTTATTCTAACCCTGAAAAGCACTGTGATGTGAAATGGCCAGTCAGTGAATATTTTCTATGCAGAGACACAGACAGTTTGTCTCATTTTAATGTTTTATGATTTCATTGGTTTTTAGATATGGCCATAATATGAGAAAAGGAACAAAAGTATTGTCCAGGACAGGAGTAATGTGCAAGAGGGTAAGACAAATACTCTGTGGTAGGCATCTTCAGACACCAAGACCTTTTTAGGACTTCTAGAAGTTGCCAGCAAATGGAATTGCCAAACTGATTATCCCCTTCACCGCAAGTCTCTGAAATGTCAATATTAACAGTTAAAGTCAAACAACTAAATATTAAGTCCAGCAACATTAACTTTGAATCCTGCGTCAATTTTCAGTGAATAACAGGATTATACAATATTCCCCAGAATTACTGTCTTGTTTGCTCCATGATTAACTGTGATTCGTTCTGTCAGCTCTTCTGACGAGAGTCAACAGCAGCAGATCTTGGCTTCATGAGCTTTTTGCTGCCTGCTTCCTGCAACTCTGCCACAACGTGAGGGCTAAACTCTGTCAAAATTAGTGATCTACACTGAAATAATCTAATCACAATATTCAACCGAAGCAGAGAGAATTTAATTTCACAGGCCTTGGTTATCAAGTAAAACGACGCTAACAGGCCCCGCAATAAAACACTGCTACTGTTCCTAACTGACAGGTAAACCCTGCTCCCATTACTCACTCGAGTAACCCCGCTGATAGCTATGGGGTGACCAAGGTGACCTGCTGAACACAAATAATTAAGGTGTGTGTATAGGAAGCTGCCTGACAATTGTCCAGGACTTTGCTCTTGCTTTCTCATAACCTCATCAGACAAACTCTTACAGAGTGAAACCTTCCACACCAGGTATCTGCATAAAGCTGAACTTGATGAATTTTGAGGTAAAAGGTCCAGAATGAGTAGGGGGAGAACTACTTATTTTCCCTGTGTTAGGAAAGGAGTCTTATTTCTGCTCACATGAGATGCTCCAGACCTTCCATGTTTTAAAGCAAGGGTTTGAAATTTTGCAGGGTTTAGCCTTGATGTCAAGAATATACATTATGTCATCTCTGTGAATATTTGCCCAAATTTGGTCACTCTGAAGACTTCTGCCAAGTTTCAGTTTGCACATGTTCAGTAAGAACCTGTTAAGAGTTTGGCAGTGATTTTTTCTCAACATCAATTATTTCCTGAGCACACTCATTCCCCCTTTCTGTGGGCCAAGTAGAATTGGCAGGCTCCCCGGGGAGATGCAAGCACTGAGCACCTTGTCCTATTGCTCTTCTGACCTAACTTGGGCCAACAATGCACAGGGAACAGGGCCTGGAATCAAGTACTGCCTCTGCTGCTTTTTGCTGCTGTCTTGCAGGACTCAGGGCAACACAAAGGTGGTAATCTGAGACCCACTGAGGCATGAGAAACCTAAAACATGTTTTTCATGCTCTGAGGAGCTGTGAAGCAACTGCAGAACTGCTCTGTAGATCAGGTAAGACCCATATACCACAAATGGATCTAAATTCAGTGAAGTTCCTTCTGTTCTAAATTAGCAACTTCTTTGTCAGGCAATACAAGTAACACAACAAATCTTTACTTCAGTCATATAGAGAATACACTGAGTGACATATACTTGCTCTTAAATATCGACGTTAATCCTAAAAGCTTAAAATCCCGCCAGTGAAGCTAAGAATTTGTTTGCACACACACAGAGCTATCTATGTGCAGCTTCATCTCAACAGTCACTTGACAAAAGCAATTCGCAGGCTTTTCTACAGTGCTGTTAAACCCCCAGAACCAAAGCTGTATCAGAAACTGCTGCTCAGCCAGGCAAAACAAAGGTATGATTGCTAAACAGGGAAGAAAAACTTTATGGAAAGTAAAGACACAAGTTGCAAAGCCAACATTTAATTATCCAAGAGGATTTTAAAAGTTTTTAATGATACAGAAAAGGTGGCAGTGCTTATTTGTGCCCACATTTCTGTATTTGGAATGATAAAGTACATCTCAGAACTGTAAATACAGAACTCCAAGCCTGATGTAAAATATTAAGATTCAGACAATGAATTAAAAGATGTTTTTACTATTTGCCTTGAGGTTTTTGAGTCTTCAGGGTGTAATTTTATCACATCTACAACCTCTTCTTCAGGAGGCTCAAAAACTATTATCTTTTAACAAAATGAAATGACAGCTGAGAATCCTGTCTCATCATTTGATCTTAGCAGCTGAGAGCTCACAGCAAAACATCAACTATTGTGAGATTTGTGACAAATTGCAAGATCTTAAAACCCTGCTAATAATTGATTCAGATCTAAAGTAAGAACCTGAATTTAATCACACTGAGAGAAATGATTTAGGTACAAGTCTGTTGAATGCATTTATCCCACTGATAGTAATTTATAAGTTTACCCTGCCATACAGATAATCAGGTTTGATTACAAGGTACCAGGTTTCTGCTCACACCATCAAGATTGCCTTGGCCTAAAAGGCTATGAAAATATTAACTATAAACTAAGAGAGCATAATGAATACGGTAGGACAGTGGGACACACACCGTCTCTTTTATAGGCATGGAAATAGGAAAACTGCATTACTCATGAGTTATGCTACTGACAATCACTTAGGCTACTGCTCAAATCTATGCTCTAAAATGTTTTTTACCATACCAGAAAGCCATCATTTCAGCACATAGCATGTATTTTAAGTAAAACCACTTAGAAAATATCAAAATAATTATTATGCTTATTTGACAGTCTTTTCCATATTCCTCCAGTTGTATAAATCAGTATTTAGCAGAAGAAATTCTCTTATAATGCTTTCAAGTGAAATGAGCAGTGACTCACATCTACTGCAGCAGAAAAAAAGCCACTCAACTTTTATTGCTCATGGGGTATATGTATTTAAATTACTCCCTAATTCAACACTAGATATTTTCCTGAAGAAATTCTAGCACAGCAGATTATAAAAGGAAACATTTGTTTGACATGGTCATTTTTTAAAACTGGTAGCTTTTAAAGTTTCTTGGGTGCTGGGAATCTGAGTAGTCACAGGTGGAGATGAAGAGGTGGGCAAAGTGCAGGTGAAATTGTGAGAAGTTCACCATCAGTGTACTCATACATGCCTGGGAGTTACCACATCAGAAATGCAATTCATCTGTGCTAGGACAACTGTCAGAAGCAACATGTTCATTGCAGGAGATAATTCAGAATATTTTCGTAATAAAACATGTCAGTAAGACCGGTTCTTTTCTCTTTAATTCTTCCTTTCAACAGTTCTGTCTCAGTAGATTAATGCATCAAGAAATAATGAGAATCTAGGAACCTTAGATGAAAAATATATCTAGGCCATATTTTCCTGCATTATGGCCAAGAAAACATGAAAGGAACTGTTTAATCTTTTCTAGGGACCTAAGAGAAGCAGTTGTTAATAGCTTAAGAAATGTTTTTAAGAACCACAAAGAGAGAAATGAATAATGATAGTTATCATTAAGTAACTATCAATACCTTCTAGAATAACACAAAATATGTCACACATTAAACACATTAACATGTCAGCCAAACTACTTTCTCCCCAAGACACTCCCAGGCGCTGGGTTTCGAAGGGCAAAGTGCAGTCCAGCATCAGGCACAGCATGGCAGTTAGGAGGGGCAAGGTGTGTCAGCACTGTGAGTGGAATGCCTCCCAGCACAACAGCAGCAGTGGATCTCAAGTCTCCCTGTGTTTTACTGCTGCAGCAAAAGGATTTTATGCCTTGAAACCTGCTAGAATTAAAATCTGACTCTTATTTAATACTACTGTCTCAAAGTGAATTCTGCTTGCTAAATCCTCATTTTAAAATTTTAATCTAATGTTATCTTTGTTGTTTGGGACAGTAATCCTAGGAAATGCAGTGAACTTGTTTTTTAAGCAGCTTCATTAAATGAGCATGGATGGTGCAGATCTGACCTGGGCAACTGAGCAAGTGACTAGAGCAAGAGATACCCGCATTTGGTCCAGCCAGGTCTGTAGGCTGGGAGGTCTTACTAGGGCTGAGCATATCTAGTCAGGGCCCAGCAAGGAACTGCCTGAGATCAGTTGGTAAGAAAGAGAGAAAGGACATAATGCTGTGATAGGCAAGGTGGCAAAGGAAGGAAATCATTAATTCTCCATTTTTGAGACATCCAGCTATCTGTTCTACAGTCATATAGAAGCATGACAGTTACTTTGGTTAACATGTTGTTTTACAATATAGGTGAAGGGCCAAGCAATGAGTCATTTCTACTCGAGCCATCTATTGATAGCATTAAAGGTAAATACAGATCCAAATGTGTGCTCAGGCTTTCCTTGGAATGCTTTGCCCTTTGCACCTGGGCCCCCTCACATTCTTTGGTTACTTCACTGTCTGTGGGGATCCCCCCAGGCTGACAGGCAAATACTAAAACCGCAGCAATTTCCTCACTTACTATCTTTGGCAAAAAATATGAGGTATCGACCTGTGAGACTCCCAGAAGTGCAGAAACGTGTCATTGAAGGAGGCAGGTAGTGACACACAATGAAATTCCGTGAAGGTGCAGAAAACCAGTGTTTGCTGTCCCAGGAATGAATTAACATAGGGGTAAGTAAGTAAAAACTTCCTTTCCTTTCTCTTGCAGAGCTACCATGGACTATCCTCGGATGTTGGGGCATTGCTGTAGGCTGCAACAACTTTAGCAGCCTCTTTGCATCCAACCCAACAGCTGTCATTTCTTTCTGATGAATGTGGATTCTTGGATCCATCATGACTTTGCTGATGTCCCAGTTTTATGTTACAGCTCCCTTGGCTGTCCCTCTGGAGAGAGAGAGTCACCCAATCTCTCCACTCATCCTGGATCTTCCTAAAACTGACACCAAGTACTTACTGAGCTTTGCAGAAAGGCATCACAGCACCAATTTGTTCAGTAGGTAAGCATCAATGAGGCAGAGATTTAGGGTTTACTCTCAATATCTGGTAAACATCATTGATGCCATCACAGAAGACTGGGGTTTTTTTTAACGCTTTAAAAAAAAAAAAGTTTGCATTTCTATATACCAAAACAGGGCTCATTAAAACCAAGTGAGTGGAGCAGGCAAAATCCCTGCTTGTTGGAGAAGGATAGAAGTACAGTGCACTGCAATCCAGTGTGCTAGAGCACAGGGAAGCTCTAGCTCCCAAACCCAAATTAGGCTACACAGTACTGGTAATCATCAGAAGAAATTTAGATGACAGAAAACATATGATCCTGATAACTTCCTGGAGTCATGCCTATCTTTGTGTTAGTAGTCACCACCTGCATAGGTGAAGAGAGGTTAATCACAGTAGGAAACCAATATGAAATAATTTGGACTGAGGAAATAACCAATTCATTTTCCCCTGTGGGGAAAACGCTGCAAGTGTCTGAGCTACTCTGGGAACAATAGTGCTATTCACAAGCTTGAAGAATCTGGATTTTAGTATATTGCTGAGGCAATATACTAATGTGTTTCAACAGCTATAGTGGACACAGTATGACTCCAACTATCTTCCATATACACACGTGTGTATATATATATACACACACGTGTGCATACACCCATTATAGCAGGCTTCAGCGTGGTGAGGAGCCTGCTTAACACAACTTGTTTGTAACATGTAAATCGACAAACACAGGGAAAGTACTCAGCTTCTAAGCACATCTTCCTGATCACGTGTGGGTTTGCAAACAGATGCTGCAGACCATGAAAACAACCATCCCGACTAATTCCCTCTCTCTCAGCAGAAACCCTATCTTTAAAAGTCACTCATCACCGAATGGCCTTTAGTCTGCAGAAAAATGTGAAGCATGCTTTAATTACATCCCTAGTGGCCTCCCATTTGATGTCCTGTCCACTTTGTTCCTGGCGAGACAGCCTTATCTCAGGATATTTTTCAATTACACTGAAGAGCATTTATTCGTGTCACTGATTCACTGTACCCGTATGTGGCTATTTGCTCTTTAACCGTAATTTTGAAAAGTGAAGTCTGCCTCATTAAACGATGCAAGTTTTCCAGTAACACTTAATAATAATGGCTGCGTTAATTAACATTACATTCAAATGGAACCCCTTGGAGAATACGTGTCACACTGCTAGCATGTTTATACCTAAGGTGTTAATACCAACTCATGTACTTACAAGAGAATTCTTACTCTATAACAACACATTCTAGTCGCGAATTAAGCACCGCTTGGTATCCTAGATATGCTGCCCCTATATTTTAGTGTACTATATCATTCAATTCATTCACATTTTGTTTCCTCTTTACAATAGTCATATGCATCAAATGAACTGGATATCTGCCCGATGTGGCAAAGATGCCTTATCTGAGCGCCTCTTGCAGCACAAGAAAAACTCTCTTATGCACATCTTACCTCTTTGGTGTGGGTATGGAAGGAGACTGACATGTCCAAAAGAAGTTTCCTCTGTTCCACCCTCCGGACAAAGTCCTGAATCCGTACTTCCAGATGCCGGGCTGCTTTATAGATCTCTTCAGGGTCACATTCCCCAGTCTGCGCCAACTGCTCTGCAGCCTCCAAAAGCTTGTCTGCATTGGTGTATGTATTCTACCAGTGAACAGAGCAAGAAACAGAGTATGAGCAATACAACTGTGGCAAGTAAACCCCTGAAACAGGCTGTTTATACTTGCAAAGGCATGAAAGTGATTACCAAAGTTTTAAAACAACAGTAATAATTCCTAGTGGCACTGCCGTCTGTGAAAGGAGAATGTATAAATCCACATAGACTAATCTCTAAGTACACATGAAATAATTTCTTATTTGAAACACAACACTCCAGACCAATCCTGCCAGGCGCAGCAACAGGACTGTGCACTTGTTTATTTCCAGGTCCCCTGGAATTTCTCAAAGATAATGTGATGAAGCAAGTGGGACTAACCACCTCAGAAGCCTTAGGTGCCTCATGTGACACACAAGCTACAAGCTTGTTGCAAAGGCCTCCCAACCACTATCATGTTACAGCATGGAATCACATTAGCCAGAGCTGTCTCAGCCTCAAGAAATATTTGCCTTTCACTGTTTTTTTCTGAGATAACTTGAGAAGGCTGTGTCTTCAAGTACCTTCTACGTTCTTTCTAGTCATCTACTATTCTGCATCTTATTTCTTAATAGGGTAATTCCATTGGATGAGCTTGCAGATGCCAATATGTAAAGCTGGGATTGTTCTGGAGTGTTATAACTTCCAGTCTTCGAGGTGTGTACCTGCTCTCCATTATGTAGGCATTGGAACTCTTCACCAGAGGGAACTGAAGAATGCTGAAGCTAAGTGATGTACCCAAGACATGCCAGACCGTGGGGAACAGAGGTGAATTCCAACAAACTTCTCTCAGCTTTCAAACCACTTGCCCATCCTTTCTCTCTCTTTCACAGTTCTGAGAAACTCTGCTGAGCTAACACCAGAGAGTCTCATAAGTAGCAGCAGAAATAGAAAGGGAGCACAGTCATCTTCTCCCCAGCCAGGGAGCTATGGTTTGGTTAGTTCTGTTTAGCTAACTAAGCATAGCCAGCCCTCGCTGTCATAGAAAAGCTTTCTTCTCTAAAGTCAAGGCCAACGGCTCTGTGTTACTTAACAAAAACAAGGAGGGACAAAGATAACAACTTAAGGGTGTTTCCAGTATCGAGTGAGATCTTCGGAAATGCTTAGCCTTGGCCTAAGACTGATCCCACTGGGAATTTTAGCCTTCCCATCAATAGAATCAGAATTGTAACACTTTCCTTTTCAAAACCCTACTGAGAATCCTTCTCAGTTTAAAAAGGCATCAACTGTATACATTTACATAAACTACCTTTGAACAGTGTGGATGTACATGTACTTCTGGGATTTCAAGGAACGTTGTCAAACGGAAAAGCTAAAAGTAAGTCATGTTGTTCTTACTTAGATAATATCCCGCTGCAGCCAATAGTTGTTGCTGGAGAAAATGTTCAATACAAAGATGGAACACTGCCCTCCAAGTGTTTAACAGGGGAAAATATTTCCAATTATTAAAAGCAGAAAGGAAACAGCTCACTCGCTGTTCATTTTCCCAGTTTCTGAGGCCTGATTATAAATATACAGTATTTGCATTTCTCCTTGTGGGCTGTGAAGAACATATTCTAGCCAGTTTTGTTACTAACAGTAAATTTTTATTCCCTCACTTTCAGGCCACTGCTATAATGGTTAGGTTGTTAACAGTGGCAAAATGTTATGTTTTAATAATCATTTTTTGGAAACTTCTTTAGCTGAGAATTTGTAAAAAAAATGTTCCATTCAATATGATCTGAATTAGGGTCCAGTTTCACTTAACAGCATCCTTTCTGAATGATCCTCTTCCAACAGTACTTGGAGCTAATGCCAAAGCTAGCACTTGCTTGCAGTGTACTCCACTCTAGGGTTTTTCACACATTACCACTCTAACAGCTCAAACACCAGACCAGCTCCTTGGGGAGAAGGCTGTGCTCTGCTCTTATTTATAATATTTAGTACACTTTTAAATGCATTCACTCTCTGTCTGTGCACAGATTTGAGACACAAAAGCTTCTGCTGAAACACTGCATGAATACAGCTTTGCATTTGCCCCTAACACGTGTTCATCTCTGCTGAAAACCATGACAAGTTTATGGATCCCAACACGTGATACATTCAGTCCAAGTGAGGTGAGTTCACCAATATGATGATCAGATATAAATACATTACGTGGTGGAAAGGCTGTAGGCTTAGCCCTAGACTTTGGGGAAAAAAAGACTTGAGAATGGCCTCAACAGAGGCCCAGACAAAAAGGATGCAGTGGTCATGTAGCAGTCCCTTTGTATTGCACGAGCTTCTCCAAAGGGAAAGAGGATTTTCTGCAAGGAAGCTGGTGGGATGCAGAAGGAGGCACGTGCTGTGTTTCCCTTGGGCTGCACCAGGCACTATTAGCATACAGCAATGCTTCCCTAAAGCATTCATACCTAATTTTGGGCAGTTTGCTTGAATGTGTTGTGCACAAGAAGCCTGAACACAGCACATTGTAAGTATGGTGAAATTTTTGTTTGCCTCTCTTTTGATCTTTGTCCACTGAGTTCCCAGCTAAGTGTCTGGGTTTTAAACAGGTGCAGTTTCTGACAGGAAAAACACTAATGGCTTTATCCCTGTCATTCCAGAAGGAAGGTCAGGTGCTGAGAGATTTCTAGCTCACTGTTGCAGATTTAAGAGATTTAGATAAATTTCAGATAAGCAACCACATTTGGGAGTTAAACACACTCTCCTTGAACTTCAGAGTTTGATATATTGATGAAAGGATTGTCATCTACCATCAGCAGACGTATAAACACAGCACAGGCCAAATGAGCCAGAGATCAGTTATTTGCTCTACTTTTGTTCTGTTCATTTGCTTCACGTGCATATAAAGTTGTTAGACATGTAAAGTATTTTCATGTTTTCTATTTCTCTACAAGTGCAGAGCTCAAGCTGTATCAAACCTGAGAGCTCCATCCTGACTGGTACTATCCCACTGCCCTGCTCACCTGCTTCATGCCTTTTCATCTCAGGCTCAGTCTCCTGTTAGTGAGGTCCTCAGAGTACAGACAGACCCTTACTTCATTTGTTTGAAGCACTTTGTACTTTTTTTTTCATAACTCTGGATCAGACAAGGTGGGACTCCAGGAGAGAATTAATTTTCATGATGAAGAGAAGCATATAATGCCTCTTTGTCCTTCGGAGGTCTGGAAGGATGTACCAGGCGCAGAGGCTCTAAGTACATCTCCAAACTGGAATCAAGATTCAAAACTTGGAAAGAAATTTTTGCTTCTAGAAAGACAATTGTGGCTGTCCCCTTTTCTGCAAACCACAGACCCTTGGAAGGTTTTCTGTGGCGTTCTGAGGAAGGTGACACCAAAAATGGCTAACCCCTGCAGAGGAAAGATCCCATGAAAAACTTCCCTTCTATATCTGTAGAAAATAGTTCCTGTCAAACAGTAATAGCATGAGTTTCAAAGAAAAATAACTGTTGAGTTGTAAAATCTTACTGTCCCTGAAACTTTACGGATGTGTGGTATTTTCTCTTAAGGTTGCATTAACCCCTGAGAGAACCGTCACGTGCAAATCCTTGAAATCCTCAGTGGTCTGCTAACTGTCTACATACTTCTGCATTGTTTCAGACACAAAACCAACTTCCAACTAAGATCTCTTAATAATCTTTCTATACTAGCTTTTGCATAATTGTATTTTTCATTCATTAAATCTTCAATCACAAGAAAATGAAACTGCACGCTTCAGGTTTCAGAAGGGAAATGACTGGAATATATGCTTTTGGAATTCGTTTTAGACAGAACCAGGAGGCTTTCATCTCTCTTCTGTTTCTGGCAAATAACCAAACAAGAAACACAATTATGGAAAAGAAATAGACTAACAAAACCAATACAACAATCCCTATCAAAATTGAGAATTGGGGGTGATTGTCTTGTCCCATGGCAGTATTTACTAACAGGATTCCCATAACTTTGGGTCATTAATGGTTAACAGTTTGATATTCTGCTGCAAGTTAAAAAGAAGTGGTTTATAAAACAGCTGATGTGAAATTTTTGCCTGTTACATTTATCATACTCTCCTCTGCATTTCATACCGACAAGCCCCAGAATGTCACGATTCATTTCCGTCTCCAACCCAGGTAGCAGATCTCAGCTGGGATTCCACCATGTCTCCAGGATAACGCATATGAAGCCATCATTGATTCAGAAGTACACTATCCAAACAGAGCTATTTCAGCAAACTGCCAAAGAGATTTTCTTTAAACTTGAAACAAACATTACTTTCTCCATAATCTTTGTGCCAGAGAAGTGTTTTGTCAACTGTTTTCTCCCAAACTTTTTAACCCAGAGTAGGAGCTGTGCTCATTGGCAACGTCAGAGCCCAGGCTGTGTGTAGCCTGCACTTGGCCTCACATTTTATGCAAGAAGTAGCACAGCACTGCTTAGTACAAACCAACCAAAGGGCCCCAATCCTGGTTTAAAAGTATTTGGTATTTTCTTTTACTAAATAGATAATTAAATGAAAAAATACTGAACAATGCACCAGTTAATTCTTGGCCCAATAAAAGGTTAGAGGCAGTGGAACAGAAATATTTTGCCTTTGTTATTTATGAGATGTATTGCAAGCTAAAGAAATTTAATCTTATTCACTTAGAAACAATTTAGAATGGAATGAAATAGTTCAATTGGAAGGAACCTACCATGATCATCTAGTCCCACTGCGTGACCACCTCAGGACTCACCAGAAGTTAACACACATCATTAAGGGCATTGTCCAAAAGTCTCTTAAACAGTGACATGCTTGGGACATTGACCACCTCGGAAGAAGCCTGTTCCAGTGTTTGACCACCCACTTAGTAGAGAAACACTTCCTAATGTCCAGTCTGAACCTCCCGTGGCACAGCTTTGAACCATTCCTGCGTGTGCTGTCACTGGATCCCAGGGAGAAGAGCTCAGCATCTCCCTCTCCACATTTCCTCCTCAGGAAACTGTAGAGAGCAATGGGGTCCCCCCATCCTCCTTTCCAAACCAGACAACCCTGGAATCCTCAGCCACTCCTCATAGCACATGCCTTCCAGCCTTTTCACCAGCTTTAAGTTAAAACAGAGAAAAAGTATAAAAAGGAAACGCACCAGTCATACCTATTTGTGCTTTTCACTGATCCTTCCCACATTATTAAGGCATCAATCAATGTAGTGCAGCACTTTGGTTTCAACCCAAGTGCATTTTCAGAAAATAGTTTCATGTAGTTCTCCCTCTACTCCTAGCAACTACACCTGTAACTAGTTTATTGTGGCATGTTTCTAGGCAGATTACAATGAAAATAGCTGCGTGGAATGGTAGTCCAGGGCAGTCTGTGGCTCAAATCTGGGCAACTTTTTTCCAGAACAATCTCCCCTTGCACAGTATTTTACATCTGTTTATTATATTTGAGACGTTTTCATGGTAACTGCTGCCAGGATCTCCAATGTGTTGTGAACCATGCCGGTCAGCCAGGGAGAGATGTTCCATTCCATACATCAGGGGAGACATGAGTCAGGGTAACGGGACAGGAGACCAGATACACTATCACATTAAGCACGAAGGCCATACCCTAGACCCTGCGTTTCCTAAGTACATGTTTAGATATGCTGAAGAGGAAGGAGGCAGCGCTGGTTTGCCTTATTCAGTGTTAACCAAGTTCTGGGGCTGTGAAAGGCAGTTCCAGGTTAACGTTCCTCATATTGATTCAGAGAGCTCTGTCACTTAGGTTTCACCGTGTAAAAGGCAACGAAGAGATGGCATCTCTAGAGGCCAGTAAGTACTGACTAGAGGGAGAACTTAGATGACTAGCTTAGATCTGATCTTCTTGACTAAAGACTAGTGATGTGAATCCCATCTTATGCCTGCAGGCTGGCGCTTAGGAGACTTATTAGGCTTTCTCTGATGTGATCTCTCCTTTATGTTCTTTAGAGTCGTGACTTGACTCTTCAACACCAAAGATGAAATCACAGTATTATCATTCCTGCTGTGAAGATGGAATGTCGAAACAAAGTTCAAAGCTTGATCCATCTCTCACTGAAAACAGTGAAAAGGATCTTACTGACTTCACTGAGATCTGGGTCAGCCTCCTAGCCATTTACTCCAGATCGCAGGAGGCGACAAAATTGGCAAAGGACTAAAAATAGAGCTCTGGCAGCCTCGTACCCCTGTTCTGCACATAGACAGTGGGTAGCACTCCTCCCTGCAGAAACTACAGCACGACTCACATTCTAAAAGTGATAATTATGGAACTGATTCTGCATTTCTTCTAAATCCTTATAAAATACTGTTATCCTTAATTATGAAGTTCAGTTACTGCTATCAGATTCTTTGCTCAAGCCATTTTGTTAAAATTAGCTCCAGTTTTTTGTTCAGGTTAAGTGATCTCACAGTCAGTCTCTTGTGGAGAATTATATCTTTAGTAATATGATATTCTAAAGCTCAAATGAGTGACCACAATGAAGCATTTCTTTGATAAATAAATCTGGGGTTTAAGGAAGCATCCATCTTTGTCAAAATTCCTCCTCCCTTAAGAAGGGTAAAGGCTAAGTGCATATGATGATCTAATGTAAGATGTGATTTTTATTCAGTCTGAATTTCACATAATCAAATCAAGAGCTGTGTTCTTACTTGTGTTTTATTGCTTTAATTCAAAACAGACTTACCAGGAATTGCAGTTAGAGAAGTTAAAGGTAGAACATCGATCTGAGGTCACACAGTCACTTGGTATACCAGTACAGGATTGTTCCCTACTGTACACTAGAACAGAAGCTCTTCAAACCTTTTTAAAAAATGTCCAGGTTAATGAAGTTCTCATCACTTTCTTTGACAGACTGTTTTTCCTTTAGATATGGCAATTCATCTTAAGAATTTTTTTCTCACAATTTTGCCCCAGCTCTCCCCATGCTGTCCTTGAAGTCTGAGCTCTCCAAATACTCTTATATTCATCTTTTGATGGACACGTAAGAACAAGCCTACCTTCAAATGAGTGAATCACATTTGAGTAGTTTAACAAAATGAGTGTTTCAGGTAAGTTTGTGAGTGCAAGCGTGTGTGTGTCCAAGTATCAACCACCTGACAATGTCAATGAAACTACTACAACTCTCAGAACTGCATCTATTTGCAAATGCAGCCTGAAAAGTCACCTATGCCCCAGCACATCAGCAATGCACAGAAAACCTCTCTCCCCGCTCCTGGCTAAGTTATATTTGCAGCTGGTACATAGGGTTGAAAGGGCCTTACACCTCTGATCTCTCCTTGTGGGACTATGGCTCATTCACAGTGTTTTACATGATTTTTCTTCAGCCATTTTCTGGCTGAGAATCTGTATTTACTGACCCATTGTCACTTCCTTCCTCGCTGACATTTGAAACTTAGCTCAGCTCAGAAACATACACACGTTTGGGGGATGTGAAGTTTTTTCCCATTTCAGATGATGAAGAGGTCAGATATAGCATATTGCTGCTACTAATAACTACTTTACACCACCAGTAGTTCCATTATTTAAGAGGATTATCTAAGCATAAGTGATTTTTCAGCATAAATGAGAAATAAACAATTCTCAGGAATGATGAGGTGGATATCACATAGCATCCTAAAGAACCAGATATTCTTCTACATATCCTAATCTTTTATTTATGATTTTCCCTCAAAAATTCCCCATAAAAATGGAGATTAGTTTATTATTTGAATTTAGAAGAATAACACACATCACATCAAATGCTGAAAGCCCACATAAATTGTTTAAAAGTTACTTTAGACCTTCAAACTAGTAAATAAGCAAGATGAGAATTAAAAGCTGGAAATAAACTAGCTAAAGAAACTTTTTGGTGCAAGTTCATATTGAATACTTACTTTAGATTAAATAAAAATTGCCTATGGTATATTTTATGTTCATCTCAATCAGGAGTGCAGTCATACATCAAGTAGAGAAAACTCTTATCACTACAGTCAACTCCAGTGTGATCACAACAATTACTGAAAGAAATGCCAGTGAAACCTATAGTGAAATAATCTTTTAAATACTATCTTCTAATATCACACATCATTTACAATATTAGTTAAATGTGCAAAGAGATATAGATACAACAGGTGTGTATGTAGCACATACACACAAAGAATGAAGTAACTTCTTAGTGTGGTCAACTTAACCATCAGAGGGAACTACTTTCAGAAACCTCATTGAAAAAACTTGTCAGTTTCAACTGAAGTGCTCTCACAGCCCTTCAAAGCCACCAGTTACATGCCACTTTGGCACCTTAAAGCATCCTAAATAGAAAGACCATGTCCTTAATATGAAGGTTCATTTCATGCTTATAGGGGAAAGAGTGAGAAATACGATGGTAAAGTTATGGAGGTAAAGGTCAGTTAATGATCTTTTTTTTGTTATCCTACTGCTCTCCTGGGAGAAGCATACCTAAACTGCATATTAAAATGAGATGACGAAATAGTCCTATTGCTGTTTAAAATTTTGAAGATTTTATGGACTCTACAAGGATGTACAAGAAATGGGGAAAATACCTGAAATTTACGATTACAGCCAAATTGTATGTAAGCATTTGATCCTTGGTAACATCTATAAAAAGAGTGTGACCCCTTCCCTTTGAGAACATCCATGCACAGTAACAGGCACATGGAGGTGAGCGACAGGAAGGACAGGAGAACAATGAAGACAACACAACTAACTGAGATGCCATCATACAGCGGTTCTAGTTATAAAACTGAACTGGTTTCATAATATAATCTGATATTGGCTAGTGTTATGAAGCACAGTGAGTGCACCAATAACACGGCATTACTGAGTCAGTGTGCAGTGATTAGCGGTGTATGAATGAGAGGTGCTCAAGAGACTGAAAGGTAGCTAACCATGCCTTTGAAACTCAGCGAAGCGGAGGAAAGCTTCTCAACTGATAAATACCATCAACAGGCCCAGATACTTCATAGCAAAGCCCCAGAACTTCTTTATGATGGGGAGGAAAAGGGAAGGCAAGTGGAGGAACAAAGAAACATGTGGAAGCTCAGAGGTGTGCAGCAATCAAGGAGGGCACAGTAATGTTTTCTGTCCCAAAGGCTCAGCTTGCATCTTTTCCGAGCCCTGCAGACACGAGTACAATCATGACAGCTTTATCAAGTCCTGCCGGTCTCCTGAATTGAAATAACTTCAGGCATTCTGGGTTTAATATCATGCTCACAGTTTGGAGATTTCAAAGACACAGCAACAACAGTATTAAAAGGCTTTGGACTGTCAGCAGCCCTGGGAAAAGTCAGTATGAAATACAACTGGCTGCCTTGAAAACAGAGGCAGAAATAAAGCTTAAGAGGATGTGAATTCTGTAAACTGCCTGGCTTTGTTTCTAGTGTCTATGTTTTTAATGAAACCTGCTTTAAATAAGACAGCAAAGCATTTCCTTTCCCTGTCTCCCCCACAGCCACAACCTCGACTCAGCTGAGCCTTTATTTTCATTAATGTAGAGACAGGTTATAACACCTCTCCTGAAGCACATTTTGAGTGACATGGGACTGTTTTATAGAACAAGATAATGTATAACAGAAGAAAATTCAGCAAAGAGTTGTCCCAAATTCTCCAAAGCTTTCAGCTTCAGAATTCCTGTATAGCTAAACAGAGGGACTAGGCACGCCAGAGTGCAACACAATACTGAATATACATCACATAGGAATCATACTTACTTTCTGTCTGTTGATACGTGACAAAAATATTACTACACGCAACATAGGGTGCTGCAAACAGGTAAAGTCTACCATGAATGCATTATAGGACTTCAAGATTCAGTGAGCTCTGTTCTGCAGTAAGTTAAAGACCACCTCTGACAAGTACACTGATGTTTGACAGAAAAAAAACCACCCAAGGAAGATATGTCTCAGCCCTTTATCAGGGTCAGTTCTGCTGCTACCTCAGGAAGGATACAGAGATTTAATGAAATTTTTGCTGGTGCTCCTCTGAAACACAGATTATCCAGGGAAAGGGCATGTCACATCTTGTGGTGCAACTGAGCTCGTACCATGTGCTAGTGCTGACTATATTTCTCCTAGACTCAGGGAAGCAGGGAATCCCTTGGTGTTCTCCTGGATCTCTTCTATTTGCCCAGGTAAATTTCAACTATAGCAAAGATTCACTTCAAAATTGTTTTTTTCATCCAGAGTGAGCCTCATGCTTCAGTACACTGGTTTGCTGGAGACAAAACACACACTGAGCACAAAACACCAACACCTCTGTTTTGTCGCCAGTTTGGATATTTCCATTTGGCAGAAGGAGGTTTCTCAACATACCCTGTGAATAAGAATGGCAACTCACCACTCAGCCTTCATCCCTACCCTCCTGCTCTCTGAACCTCAGATAATTTGATGGCAAATGCCCCTCTGCTATCTAGAAGAATAAAGCAGGCCCCACAGCTTCTGTTGAAGTAACTTTTGTCTCCTTGTTCCAGCTCAGAGCCCTTAGGAACAGGTCATCAAGATGGTCCCTTTGGATGAAGAATCTCCTAATTGTCAACATTAATTCAGCTCTCCATTGTGGTTTACACATTGGAATTTGTTTCAAATGAGTAAAAAATGATTTTGTGTATCTTAGTAGATTTATAAACAAGTTTTTCACCACTGCAATTTACCTGACATGTGAACTGTCTGTACAGCTTACCCATAAAATTAGTCCTTCAGAGGTGCCATCAAAGCAAATTGGACTAAGGGCTTAGTTTTCCCCAGAACTTAAGAAGAATAAAATCTCACATAGCATCTAGTGAGATGTACTGTGTATTTATGATGAGGAAAAATAAAAGGGGTTTTCATTACCCTGGAAGTAATAAACCATTTTATGTATTTATTTATTTTACACAAGACTGATTCTTCTGCTTTAGAACAGTTCCAGACGAGAATGAACATTTTTCATGTTGGTCAGAAAGCTTTTGTAGGGGGTGTATTTAAAAAATGTGTTCTACAGTGTGAAATTAAATTCAGGTTATCCGTAATCACAATGAAGATTAAGATTACGTTTTTGTTTTATTTCTGGCTCTTATTAGGTGGCCACACATGATCTGAGATAAATATAACTTAATAATGACTTACAGTGAGAGATCTGGTACAGAATAATATTCCCACCAGAAATCTTTGTGCTATAAATCGTACTGATTTTTGGCATGTAGTGGATCTCCAAGAATATTGCAGGCACATGAGATACTGACTCTGTAATCAACATCTGCCAAATCTTTTACTATAAAAATCCTAAAACCATATTTTTTATTGATTTCATGTTGCCAAATCCTTCCCCTTCTCTATCCAACCCCTTCCTCCAAAAAAATCCCAAATCAGGCCCCCAAAGGATAAGACTGGACATAATATGAGACAAAAACAAAGATCAGAGAAATTCTCTTTGAGTTGCTGTTTGATCTCTCTCTGCCTGCACTCCCAGACTCCCAGCTTTGTGCCAAACCCCAAGCAGTAGGATCTGGGCACCTGCCCCCACCTCTGGACACATGCCCAGTAGGTCCAAGCAGCAATTCACACTCCCCTCACCATTCCCATCCCAAAATAATCTCCTTATTTCATGTCTCTTTCCTAGCACACAAATCGGATTCTGCTCTGTGCTCTGAAGTATCTTTTTTTTTCTGTCCCACATTTACATGTGGCTACAAGACAACTAATTTTGCAATGGTTAAATGACCTACTGACCCAATTACCAGTCCCACGGGGAGCACACACTCTAGCGAGTTGTGTAATGTTTCAACGTGGCTGCACAGCCCTGGCTGTGCTGTGAGGCTCCTTCTCTCCCATTTGGTTTTCAGTGCATGACAGAGGAGCAGAAGGGGAATGGGAGCAATGTGTGCAATGAGGAACTGCGCTTTGGCACGGAGAAAATGATGAATCCTTTGGGACAGGGCCTGGCACTAGGAGGGACAGCTTGCCACCCCGTGAAGTGAGTCAGCAATGGTTATTTTTTACAAAGGAGGAATGAGTAAAAAAACATTTTGTGTGGTGTGGATGCATTCCTGGCTGGGCAGTTCCTGGCGGGAACAAACACCTAGCCCTGATTTTAAAAAAATCAACTAGCTCCACTTTGAGCCTAAAACAAATCCCAGAAGACAACAGAAAGTAACATTGCAACTGTACTAGAACTCTCTCCCCCTTAATATCATCTATTTCAAAGTAAAACCGTGGAGCACTGCAGGTTTTAAGTCCCTTGCACTTAACTTTGATGTGTTGGCATTGACATTCCAAGTTCTGGTTGTCAGTATAAATCCTGGCCACAGGCAAAACAACCAGGAGCCATTTGCCAAAACCTAGTGCTCTCAGCCATCTCCCCACACAGAAAACACCCTTCATTTCACCAAAGACTCAATGCGCTCGCTTCAGCTCCCAGGTTGACACATTTAACGTGACGGCTGCACTTTCCCTTCCCTGATATTAATGAGCAACAAATGCCCTTTTACGCTGTGCACTTTTGCAGCAAGCCCTAATACTACTCCAGGGGAGGCGAAAGCAGGCTCTGTTCTCCATTTGCGGCATAGTTGAGCATCTCACTAATGTCACGAGAAGTTACCTTCACTGTGCAGAAGAAATAACTCTTCTGCACTGAACAAAACCCTCTAATAATAATGAGGGTTGCATGTTAATAGGACATGGTGTCACTGGAGCATGCCTTGGTTTCTATGGTATTAGCTGCATACTAACAGAGGCTACCAAGCTAGACAGACACATGTCCACATGCTCGCTGACAGTTTCGAAACACCTCCTGTCTCAGTCCTTGACTTCTCACAATTTCTGCAATTTCTTTCTCCCCAAACAAGCTTCATTTTAAGTGCAGTGACAAGAGAAGGCTGATTCTGCTTGCTTTTCTTGTGCCAATCCCAGAATTTCTCTCCCTAGCAGTACTGGGAGAGGAACCTGAGCTTTTGCATGTGGCAGCGCTCTGAACCAGACACTAAACAAAGATGCTTAAATGCCTCAAACCATATGCCATTTCCATAGTGACACAAACCAGTGCTTTCTCAGGGCCTGGCTATGCAAAACCAGACCTCAGAGACCACAGTTTTGGAGGGCAATATTAATGGCTGGATTACACGCACTGAATCAACAAGTGAATTATGAGGATTTTTGTCCCTGTTCACACGCATGTAATTCCAGAAGACCTCTAAATCCACTGATGTTGCCCTATTTCTATGCAAGAGGAACTGAGATCTGAATTCTATCCCAGGGAAATAAATTTTAAAAATAGGTTTACATGAAATAAAATATAGTTGGATACTTTCTCTTTATTTATAATCATTATAAAACATTTGCAATACTCTCATAATGCAAGTATAGTTTTTATACAATTCAAATGCCTGATGTGGCAATAAAAGAACTTAATTCATCTAGACAGTTAGGAAACTGTGACAGGAAAAGAAGAAAAGGACAACCAGACTGGCAAGTAGCTTCTCCACAACATCGACAGAGCCAGTGGATTCCCCACACTTTAGAACAAGTTAATGATAAGCAATTTCTCTGAAACTGGAAGCGTGATTTTGTTCTGTATCTTGTGCAACAGAGAACACTTGCACAATGACAATGAATACCTAAACCTTGTGCTTGGTAATTATTTTGCCCTGTTACTGATTACCAATCCCTTTGATATTTGCTTAATGAATTTTCCTTTACCAAATGTCTGCAAAGCAGCATATTTGTGATCAGCTATGCTATAATGCAGTTCCTGCAGCTGATGTGCTGTTCTTCTAAAGCCGCCACTGTCTGGGCCAGAGGAAGCAGGATAGTCATGGGCAGCTCCTTCTACTGCCCTGTGACAAAATCAGAAAGTAAAAACGGTGATCAGATTCATAGCATCACCTTTCTCTCCATGAGCCCCTCCAATATAGTTACAGGAAATTGAAGAGTACTAGTATGCCATCATTGCAAATGAGATTTGGGCATTGCTGCAGTTAATCTTCCTGAATCAATAGTTACAGTTTGACAACCCAGTGATCTGCCAATAAGAAGAGCACAAAGAAAAATGGTTGCGGGGATCAGAAGCCTTTATGTGATGATGTTTTTGCACCAACAGACTCAGGGCAGTCAAAAAGGCAGTGGTAACTGCTTATTTCACAGAAATTATCAATGGTAAGTACCTTTTGTTTCAGCTGTACGTTTATTTAGTTGAAACATCAGTACCATTCTGAATTGGGTTTTAGTATGCATGTTATATAACACACCAGTGTTACAGTTTTCTGTTCTCTAAGGAAGGTATGGCCTTGAAATAAAATATCCAAGATTTTTCTTCTTTATGATATCTTGGCTTTCTTTTCTGATTCAAAATTAAATGAATTAAAAACCTCAGAATTCTCCACACAATAGAAATTGCATTTTCCAGAACCTCTAGAATTAAAAATACTATTTCTTAAATAGCTTCATTGTTCTCCTAGTCTGCCATGGGAACAGCATTTTGCATTTATAGGCAAATTAAAAGAGCATATTTTAAAGACACACAACTAAACCTACCCAAATAAACCAGTGATAGGAAGCTAGCTCCTGGTAATTGTCAAAAATGTATTGTGTTGCCAAGCCTTGAGATTTTATAGGGAGTATTTAGATTGTGAATCATGCTGCAGGCAGCTTAATGAAATGATCCAGCTGTCATGTGATTTTGGAAGAAAAGAAATAGGAAAGAAAATCACCTCTAGCTTGAGGAGAAAAACACTGAAATGCAAACTCAGAGACATGGCGTAATAAGCACAGTTCTTCAAGTGACTGCCAGAAAGATTGCTGTGCCATTATAGGGCCGCTCTAAAAACAGGTTCTCCATTACCATGAGATAGTGGAGTACCACAGCCACCAATTCAATTACATGGTAGTCTAAACTCCAGGAAGATTAGCCAAGAGGCTTTTTCAGCAGCCCCTGCTAACGAAGTCTCCATGGGCATATCTAGATGGTGCAATGGAGCACGGTACTGATACCCACGGCACACTCCGAATATCACACTTCCTCAGGGAAAACATGTCTTAACGTGACCTGCTTCTGACTTTGGTCTGGCAGTTGAGTTCCTGTAGCATTACATCTAACACCACTACACTGCTCAGCCCATTCCAGCCTTTCTGGTTCCTGGCTCAAGCTGCACACAAGGCTTTCAGTATCTCTGCCCGTGAAGTGCAGGTATGTCCTGAGCCACCCAAAAGCTGCAAGACTTCCTGCAAAAAGTTGTACTATTGCTTCCAGGATAACCTGTCTCTTTGGCTATGCTGTTAGAAGTTTTTAGATCCAAGATAACCTTTGCAGACAACCCATATATAGGCAGTTTCATTTTTCTGTGCTGCTGGTGACTGCCAGATGCAGCCTGCTGCCAGCCAGGAGAAGAAACCAAGAGTTCTGGAGCCCAGAGCGCCTGTACCACCATGCAAAGGCCTGTGTAATTTGCTGCCAGTGGGCATTTTTTTCCTCTTTGTGTAGAAGTGAATACATTTACATAAATTAAGGTAACAGGAAACCACATATTACAGCTTCAGAACTTGTTAATGATCATGCAAAGGATGAAGAAGATAGGAGTAGGGCTGATTTTTTGTTGCCTGTCTCATGGTTTTGTTATTTTTAAGATTTCGCATTATTTAAACTACAGTAATTGTTGCTGACTTGCATGGTTCTTACCAGGTTTAATTGTCTGCTGTCTCCTTGTTTTGGCCTAGTATTTCAACCTACATTGGATTTTAGTCACTGAAACCAAAGGGAGAAATCCAGTATGCCCAGTGTGCTATTCCTTGCAACAACCAGGTAGGTCACAAGATTTCAAAAAGTAATAATAATAATTAAAAAAACCCCAAACTAAACACCCTGGGACAACTCTCCCTAAGTGCTCATTATCAATATGGGCTCCTAAATTAAGCTTAGCTGTTTTACATCAGGTCTGGACTCCAGGCCGAACATCCAACAAAGCTGGGATTTCTATGGGAAAGCATTATGTTCTTATCCTGAAGGCCAAACAAGTAGCTGTTTACAATTCCACTTTGGCCTGACTATTCCATTACCTCACTTAGTTTTACAACCATTCAAGTAAAACTATGTGGGACAATGAGAGATTGCAGAATACCATTTTTACCTGCAGGATTTCTTACTGACTCCACTGGATATGTCACACGAAAAACTATACAGTCATATTTTTCAACTTATTTACACTTAAAGTTCTTTTTATTTCCAAGAGCTTTTTGAAAACTCTGCCCTGACAGCATTTTAGGAACAGTACAATGGAGGGAGTACTCTAGATAAGAACACTGGAGCACAAATTCCTTCTCAGATGAATAATATCACCTGATCTTTGATTTCTAGTAGATGGTACAGGCTTTTGGCTTTCAAGCTCTCATCTGAAAGCATTCTCTTGCAGAAAATACATTTACTTCCCTGAGAAGTATAAAAGGAAGAGATGAATCTTAAGGGAACTATCTATGTACATACACATAGGGTGATCTTTGATAGTTCTAAGCCAGTGTTCAGGTGTTTAATCATCACCTTCCAGGAGTTGTCTTGAAGGAAGATAACTAAGGACAGATACCCAAGAACAGGAAAACTGAGTAGTTTCCTAAATGGCAGACTGCAAAGCTCAGCATTTTTGCTTGCGTTTTATCTGGCTCACCTTCTTTGTAATAAAACAAGAATAGTCCAGTGCATTGCACATAGCCCTTTGGCAAAATGGATCCTGTAAAACTTTCAAAGTCAGGAATACAGGACCCAGCCATGTACCTAAACAAAAACTTTTAGTCACAAGGCCTGAACCAAGAGGTGCTGCACTGGTATTAACAGACAGCCGCCCCATGAACTTTCATGGCCACAGCTCAGCCTCCAGTCAACCTCCTTATTTGGTTTGGCTATGGGGGACAACTCCATATGTTTCAAACCCAGGCTGTTCAGAACACCAGCTTTGTTGCATGCTGAAGTTGGGATATTTTACCTTGTGAACATCAATGCCTTTGGATTACCATGAAAAATATACTCACTATGGCATGCAAAGACACACACACACACACGCAGATACTAAATATAAAAGCCAGTTGTAGCTGCGAGCATAATATGGCCCAAGAACCTTGAAAGCAGCTCCACAGATCAGAGAGCAGCTTATCCCATAAACACAGATGACAAGCACCACCTTGCATTAAAGCATGGACCGCCCAGCTCTGCATTTAAAAAAAAGAAGAAAAAGAATTAAAAATTAGAGGGTTGTTTTTCTGAGTAACCTTGAACAAGGCGGATTTTGGCAGGGGCGCAAGAACACCAAGGGGACAGCGTGCGAGCCAGCTTCCACTTCTTCTTCATTTCACTTCGAGACAATGTTTGGTTAGTTTGGATGGGAAACACCAGCTCTGCTCCCCATTAGCCGAGGCAGAGGGTTTTCCAGCGCATTGCGAGTGCCATCTGCAGGTCGAGACAAGAACCGGAGCGCGCCCGCATCCCAAAACCGCGATACACCTCCCGGGCAGGACACTGGAATCGCGCATCTGATGGAAGAGCTCACAGGTGCAGGTAGCCTAGGGGAACTCTTGTTTCAGACCATTCAGAGCACAAACCCGCTCGGCACTGCGGCAGCGCAGGGCAAGGGACTCACAGAGCAGGTTCTCCAGGATCTTTCCCCTGCACAAACACAGTGATGCTCCTTGTGAGCAGAGGAGGATGTCGAGAAGGCAGCCTTAACCTCCTATCGCTGGCAATGCCAGAGGAGAGCAGAATGATCCATGGTCGCTCTCTTCATATACAGAGAACAGAGGGTCTGCCAACACGTACAGCTCAGGTCAGGAGTGCTAGGTTGGGAGATTTTTGGAACATGAGCTGGTTAACAGAATTTTCCAACTGCAAGGTGTGCTGGCTTTCAGGATAAAAGCCTTCAATAAGGAAAAGTTAGAGAGTTTAAATGAAGATATCTTTGGATTGATTTTTTCTTGTCCTGGAAAGAGTCCAGAGAAGGGCTACAAAGATGATTAAGGGCCTGGAGCATCTCCCATATGAGGAAATGCTGAATGACCTGGGACTGTTCAGTCTTGAGAAGACTGAGAGGGGATCTGATCAATGTTTGTAAATATCTGAAGTGTGGGACACAGGGGGAAATGGCCAGGCTCTTTTCAATGGTCTGTGGGGACAGAACAAGGGGCAATGGCCTCAAGTTGGAGCACAGGAATTTCCACACCAACATGCGGAAGAACTTTTCCCCAGTGAGGGTGAGGGAGCCCTGGGACAGGCTGCCCAGGGGGTGTGGAGTCTCCTTCTCTGGAGATATTCAAGACCCATCTGGATGCCGACCTGTTCTCACAGGTTCCTGTCCTAGGGAACCTGCTTTGGCAGGGGGTTGGACTTGATCTCTGGAGGTCCCTTCCAACCCCTACAGTTTTGTGATTATGATGGTAACTGGCTGAACTATTGTTACCTGATTAACACGAGGAGGGTTTCATTGCAGGAACATCGCAGCTGCAGCTACCGAGTGGTATTTCTTTGGTGATATCTTTGTACCTACCTCATCAATAATGCCTGCCTACCTTATTTCACTGTGAGGTAGGCACCGTGCCTAAAGTTAGCATTTTCAGGATGGCAGCCTGTGAACGGTATCACCACTGTCTGAGAAACAGACGCAGGTATATATGAGATAACAACCTCCCTCCCAGGAGCTCAGGCTTTTTAATCCAAATTCAAACATTTGCCATCTGTGTGTTCCATGCAGAATAAACAGAGTCAGAAAAATTGCCAGAGCATTGTCTAAACAGCAGTTTTGAGAGAAAGGGACCCCAAATTATATTTCTTATTGCCCACAATGCAGTGCTCTGAAGTCACTGACATTTTCCAAGTACAGCTTATGCAGGAACGTGATCTATTTGGGCCATGCCTGATTGGATCATTACACCCTGATTTATAAATCTGTGGAGCATCTAATCAGACATAGAGGGAGCACATTCCACCTCTCAATCTAGTGCTTTGGCAGGTCAGTCAATCAGAGCATTTCTCAGCACAGCAATCTCAGATACACCACTCTTCTTTACATGCAGTTCAGCAGCATTCAAAAACATGAAGGTTTTGCCCACTGTTGAAATTATCAAGAAAACTCATGAAAATTGCTTCTAGCCTGACCTTTGCAAATGCCTTCCTGAAACAGTAGGAGATAAGAACAAATATATATCAGCGTGAAAAGAAAGATTTTGGAGAAAAAAATTATACTGCATGGCAGTCTAAGCTTTTTTTTTTTAAGAGAGCTGCCAATAGCAAATACTATTATTGCTTATACTGTCAATCCACCAAGTATGTCAGTTCTGCATCTTTTATTTCTTAAGAAAAACAAACACAACTCTTTTTATTCTTATTAGTACTAGTGATTAATATCCTGATGAGGGGAATGGGCAAACTCATCAGCATATTTCAGGATCTCAGCACGTGTGCTTTGTTATGTGGCTATAATGGGCATAAGTGATGCCGATCAACCACCCTCATCATGACAAAGATATTTGCTATCTTGAGAAAAATGACAAATAATTAAGCTTAAGTTAGAATTAATTAATTACCAACCAACTCTAAAGAGTTAAGCATCAAGGAGGGAATTGGGAAGAATAAAAACTGGTCATCAGAGTGGAGAGGAGATTTATTCCTCAACCACAAAATCGACCTCACTAGAAGCTTCTGCAGGAGAAGTCCAGGTGTGATAAATTTATAGCCTCCCCTCTGAGCCTCACTATTACTCTTTCCAAAGCAGAGTGTATTATATTCTCAAGTCCTTGACCTCGGATAAAGCCTGAGATTCCTTTCACTTCCCTTCAGCACATGTCCCCATGTCCATTTGCCAGCACCACATTCCAGTGTCACACTGCAAAGAGGTCTCATAAATTAGCAATGGTATTCTGGTGTGAGAGCACCAGAGGGAACTATTCCTGTCAAAGCTGGGGGGCAGCAACCAGGTTTGACTTGTGTCAGTTCTAATTAGGAGGCTCCATAAACTTCATACTTGGAATGCAGAACTGATCATGATTATTCACAGTTGTTGAGGCAGAGCAATGAGATGCTTATTGATGGTATCACATAAGATGCAAAAGAATATCCATACAGACTATACTTTTCTCCTTCCTCTTCACCCTCCTCCCAAACATCTACCTTCATCTGAACACATATGGTAGCCCAGTGAGCTAGACCTTTTGCTCTGAATCTGGCGTTGTGAAGTGGATGGAAATGCTGAAATAGTACAGGAGAACTAACAAAGGGGTTAGAAAAGTCTTAAGTGAAATACTTCTTTTCTGCTTGAGCCTAGCTTCTACACATCTGTAAGGTTCCTAAGCCCAGATGAAGGGATGTATCTATAAATCACAGCATCCAGTGGAGCAAGCCTTAAGTGAACTTTTCTTTCCACGTGCAGACAGTTACACAGCTTGCTCTCATGTCTATTGTCAAGACCATGTTATTTTTCTGTCTTTCCTTACCTGTTCTTAATTTGTTTCCTACATCTGTAGTGAGGTACTACCCAGCAAAGGTAGAAAAGAAAAAAAGCTAACTGTGATCCAGAAATTATGAAGCTAATATGACAAGGAATGGAGATGCAGAAAATATTAATGCCACAAAGGACATTAAATCACCTAATTTCAGCGCCTGTATATGATCTTCATTTGTTACCCCTGTTTTACATCAAGTAACAGCTGACCCAAACACATCTTCTGGAAAGGCACCTAATGTTGATTTGAGGATGAAACCTCTCACTAACTTCTGCTTTTTGATAAGGCCTTGTATAACTGTGGTTTGCAACCTCTGGATTAAGGGGCATTTAAAAAAATTGCAAAAGGTAACTCTAGAAATTTAAACCTATTGGCAGCAGGCTTAAATCCACAGGAGATCCCATGAAATGTGAGAGACCCACTAATCTAGAACTGCTGCTTTCAGGCTGTGTGATTTGTCAATGGTATGCAGAGACATCCCATCACAGCTGAAGGTAACAATGAAGTTCACTAGCAGGCCAAGCAAGAGTATTTCATCAAGGGCTGAACATCCCATTAAAAAAAGAATGTTGGCAAAGTGAATGGCTTGAAAAATAGGTGTAAGAAGAGAAATGTAAGGGATTAGTTAATAACAACATACTAGGAGCATTAAATATATTAATCGTGGCTAAGAAGCATATATGAGAAGACATGCTAACATTCTACAGATATCTCAGGATTGTAAATTCAGCTTCACTCTTGGTCTTTATCTCCTTAAGGGAGATAAATAAGATTAAATGGAAATCAAGAAGGTGGGGGGAGGGAGATTGAAAGAAATAGAAATTGAATATGAGAGGGGAAAAGCAAAAAAAAAAAGGAGTATCAAGACAGGAGATGCCAAGATGCCATCAGGAAGTGAAATAGTTTCCTTAAGGGCAAAGTGAGAAGTCCCTGTTGCAGGAAACATCTTAAACTAAACTAGGCAAGCACATGGAAAGGGTACTACAGAAAAGCAAAACTAAAGTCTAATTTCTGTCTCTTGCCACACTGGAATAAGCAGCAATACCTTGTGTGCATGGAGAAGACAAAGCATTTAATCTATGCAAAGCAGAATGCATCAATCAGGATTTTACCTGAAAAACCTAAAGCAGAAGTACCTTTACAGAAGATCAATTTCTGACAGGGGATACTTCAAATCTAAACCAGAAAGCTGTAACATGATCTGACAGCCAGAGTTGAGACTGGGTAATTTCTGGCCATGAGATTCTTTAATGGGAAAAAAAAAAGCTATTCAGTCTCTGGAAGAACTTAGCTACTGTCCTCTTTCCTTTAAATTTTATAATTAAAGAGGGGATTTATGTTTAAATATCTACTATGATCATGTTTTGAGGAAAAGTTATAAGCTTTTAGGTGGAAGCTTTTGGCTTCGTGTTAAATTCTGGGACAAGCCTTGCTTATGCTGTGTCAGGAGGAAAAAAAAAAGTATTAAAAAGTCTACCTGTAATGGTTGCTTCTCATTCCAAAACAAACAAAACCCCTTCCACACAACAATACCCATACCCTTGGACACAATAGTAAGTTTGCACCTACTGCAAACACACTCTAGTGTTTCCCCCACTTCTTTACAAACTGCTGCTCTTCTAACTTTATTCTCAAGGTTCTTGGTTTTCACCATGGCCATTACTATTGATTTTTCAATTTCTATCATTCATCATTATCCTCCTCTTTGTTCCAACACTTTGCATTACTGTCCCATAAGCTGCTTGCAACTTCTCATAGGCTTTGAGACCTCCCTCTGACTCAGTGCAATGTTTTTACGACTCCCAAGTCCTGCTGCTGCCATGCTCTGGCAGTGTGCATGCTCATCTGGCAACATGTCAGAGACAGCATCCTGGGCAGCTCCAAATGTTTGAAGAGAGCGGTGTGACCCCGAAACAGACATAGCTTTTCTCTCAAGGGACAAGAGGAGTAACAAAAAAGTCAAGCCAGAAAGCAGAAGTCTCTGATTCAGGCTCTTACCTGTGCTACCTCTTCAAAATCATCGTGTCTCTTCTGCAACGCACGTGCTCTGTGTAATGACTTCCCCACTCCTGTATGTTTACTCAGAAAGGCTTCTCCGTGATTTTCAATCCAGTCCAGTACCTGGCAGAAAAGAAGAACATCCAATTACCTCTCTTGTCTCAGCAGCACTGAGAAATTCTCAGGGTGAGGATAAAACAGATCCAGAGGTATTGCTTTGTGCCTGCCATGGCTAAACACGTGCAGATCTGTCAAAGTCCATTCCAACTGGAGAAGAGATAAATGTTTATGCATGTCAGTGGTAAATTAGGATTATTGGACATTTACTATTCAATTAATTTTAAGGTGTACCTTAGTTATTTCATCTTAGTTATTTAAATATATATATTAAATGTTTACTTTCACATAAATGAATTTTGGAGAACAGGAATCAGGAATCAGAAATCGGAAATCTTTTACAAAAAGAACCAACCCCCCTCTTCAGAGCTGCTTGTGTAAACTGAAACACAGTAATAGTGGATTTCCCACAGACAGCAAATCAATGGGAAACATATAAATGAGTCCAAAAGAGGAATCAATTAAAATTAATTTTGATACAGGGAGAAAGTGTTATCAGAGTAACTGGAATGAAAAGGTTAAGAATTCTTTACTGCAGTCTATAAAACTTTGACAGTACACAACTTCCATGTCTTTTGCGTTTTCTGTTCTAAATGTAACTGATCCTTATGCAAAAGTAAAGTGGAAAATCTGATATTCTAAAAGTCAAAGAGGATTTTCTTTCAAAACCAGATCAATTGTATGATCACCATCTACTTGGAGCTCCTTCTCACAGTACCACTGGCACTAAAATTCAGATTAAATCTGTTCAGGGTCTATTACAAGCTGGGGAAAAAAATAAACCCCACTGCTGCTGATGCTAATGGACTGGTAAACACTAGCCGGTATTTCTGTCATGCTGAAGGGAGACGACACCACAAGCATCCCCCAGGACAGCGATGCTTTCATAGAGTGCTGCACCTGCAAATGGCCTCAGAGCCTCATCCTTTCCCTGTGCAATGCTGGGGTGCGAGCAGCAAGCACGGGGCCTGGTGCTGCTGGGCAGGGGCTGTGGGATGCCCTGCAACTCGTGGCAGCTTGGCTCCAGTAGCAGAGCACAGAACCAGGGTGGGAGAGAGCTGTTGTGTGAGAAGCCACTTGTCATGTGAGGGGCTGATGAAGAAGCAGTTGTTATTATTGACTAATGCTAGAAACCCGAGACTGGAAAAATGGAAGATGTGATTTATTTTTTTTTTATTTCAGGCAAATAAAGTTAATTCATGGCTTGGCTGTACAGAATCTAAACCACCTGGGCTTTGAGACTTTTTTGTACTTTAGATCCCAAGAATATTTTTGTAAGAAGTTCCAAGTATAAAGAAAGCTTTATACACATATACTTGCTACCCAACCCTATTTCTTTGCTGGAAAAAGCATTTTTAATTAGTATTTTGTACTTAGAAGGTATTTGTCATCCACAGAGTACAAATCATTTCACAAAATGGGATATTAAAGCACTTCATGTCCCACAGGGACAACACACATTTGACCTAAGTGCCACCATAGGAAGGAGGAAACCGAGCCAGGTGCTGGCAGTTCAGTCATCGACATGCTTTTCTGATCAGGTTGTCTCCTGTTTGCATTGGGCAGAGAATCCCAAATCATAGCACCATAAAGTGGTTTGGGTTGAAAGGGACCTTAAAGACCATACAGCTCCAATCCCCTGCCACAGGCAGGGACACCCTCCACTAGCTAAGGTTGCCCAAAGCCCCATCCAACCTGGCCTTGAACACTACCAGGGAGGGGGCAGCCACAGCTTCTCTGGGCAGCCTGTGCCAGGGCCTCACTTACCTATCAAAAATGGAACCAGATCAAAACTCAATTTTGAAATAAGTCCTATATAATGAGGCCTCATTTCTAAAATATTGTTTTTTTAAATGGAAAATGGATTTAATTCAAAGAATGTTTCATATGATGTTAATATACAATATATGCTATTTATTAATATTTGATAGCCACTCACTGTAATTCTAGAGAAAATAATATTAAGAACTTTTTCATGCTTAGAGCATTCAAGTAGTAATTGCATAATAATAAAAATGTTATCCCCATCAAAGTTATGTTGGGCTCCTTTAGTCACTATTATATCACTGTTGACAGATTGACACTTATTTTATAAACTGAATTTTTGTTGCATGCTTTGATCCAAAACATGAAATACAACATATGATGCCCATTTTAAACAAAGGTAAGAAAAGGCAACGAACCCATGCCAGAGTACTGGTCAAAATACAGATACTTTCCAAAAAAAACCCACAACCAACCAACCAAATTCCTAGAACATTAATCCATAGGCAATAAACCTTTATTCCAGCACTCATCCAAGAGCTGGGAAATTCTGCACAAAGTCTCATGTTGGGCAGTTATTCCATACTGCCTGACACAGAAGGGCACCATCGGGTGATTCACCAAATCCTTCCCATAACATGAAAGCTTCTCTCTGAAGTCATTTGTGCAGGTATTGATTAGGTTTCAAAATCCTGTAGTTTATAAGATTAGATATAAAACACCCCTTGAGGTGACAAAACTTTATATCCACTTAATAAATCAACACTACGTGAGCAGGCAAGGTAAAAATATAAAAATCTATAAACCATCCAGTAAAGACACTGGCGGTAACACCCTCTTTCCTATGCCACTTCCCTGCTCAGCGTTTCACAGACCCTATCTGCTCTTTTAAAAGTGCTGGTTCAAACCATTCCACAAGTTCAACTTCTGCCATGATTCCCACAAGAACCAAGTCTTGACCTTTGTAAAGAATAGCTTGCTTAACAGCATTTTCTGTGGCTGTGAAACCCACGTTAATGTGTTTGACCACTCCACGCTTCAGCCCATTTTTTTTTTCCACAACCATTCGGTGAAATACATAAGTGCTATAACTTACTTTTGCATAGAAGTAAGGGGAGGAAGTAGTATATATATATTAAGAGACCAAGTGAATTGTTGAGCTGTCCCAGGAAGTTGTCAGAAGCTAGGATGTTAGCATGAGGCTCTGATAATCCAACAGCCCCAACTATCAGCAGAATCCTTGGCATTTATACAACCAGCTAATGTGCTTCCCTTATATAAACCACTTGTCATCTAATAAGCTCACGATACTTTGTAAACATGGAGAAATATCACACCTTTGTTTCCATCATACAAGGCACAGAAAGTTTGCATTAAATGAGGAACTGAAATATGGACTCACTATGTGAGCCAAGCAACAGTGAGAACATAAATCAGGATGGATACAAAGCACTTACTCCCCAGTGAAAATAATGAGAAATGTTAAGTGACAAGCCTGTGGAAAATGCAAAAACAACTCTGAAAGGTCACAATTAAACCTGAAATCACTAGCACTTGTAAACGTCTACCTGTCAGCGTATTTGGAGGCATTCTCCCCTTACTCAGAAGAAAAGAAATAGCTTTAGAACTAGTAGAACTATGTAATAATTCAAGACAAACATTTAACACTTGAATTGAGAGCATGGTCTGTGTAACTTACTCAACTGCAGAAAATTAACATCTGGAGATACGGTCAGCCATTGAAGTTAGTTCAAATAATTTAATTACTCCTTAAAAACATACACAGCTTGAAGATGCTGTTAAAAATTCAGTTAAGAGTGGTTTCCAAACTACAGCTTCAAATGTTCTAACTGTCCTTTCATGCTAAGATATTTTTTCTTAAACCAGCTAGAAAAAGGCTGTAAGTTGTGCATTCTTTGCTACAGATAAATCCATTGTCTTAAAACCTAAAATATATTCCTAACTATGGCAGCTCTCTCCAGCATGCATTTACTACCCCAGTTCCACTGAAGTGCAGTCTGAAAGCTGCTCAGAGAGGGGCCAGGACCTCCCTCCTGCTTTGCAGCTCCTAGCAAAATAAAGTCTGATCCTGTCTGACTCCAATTTAAATACAGGCTAACTGCTGCATGGACACACCCCTATGTAGGACAGCATTTTCCACTTCAGGCTGATATCCATTAGCTAATACTACATTAATAAAAACACAGATGACTTCAAACTTCAAGGCGCATCTCCAAGCATGGGTGAAGCTACCCCAGGAATGACCTAGGAAGCTTCATAACTCACAGACATCTTCTAAAAGGCTTGTAGGATAATAGGCTTGGTATTTTACCTGCACCTGTGGGAAATTCCCATCCCACATTTTACTGACCCAGGTGTTGTTGGTGACTTGATTGCCATAGCTGTTTCTGCTGTGTCTCTGCCCAGTCCCAGAAGACATCCATGGAAGGAAATAAATGATCTGCTCTGTTTAAACTCTGATGGCAGCTTGCATGGAACTCCATCAAATGTGCATGCAAGGCTAGGAGGCAAATTATGAATCTCCATCTTCTGGATGGGGGTTCATAATTCTGTCTTAAACTCCCAGCTAGTAAACATTTATACAGCATCAGGCTCAAAAGCATAAAATGTTTGCTAGGAGCCTGTTAACAGAAGGAGAACATAAACCAAATGCTCAAGAAGCACTTCTGATGTCAGCAACGTTTATTGGTGGGAATGCTGCAGGATACACACACAATGTTAAAAAGAAAATGCTAATGTCTGGGTTTTTTTAGTTCACCTAATTTAAGATCAAAAGTGGTAGCAGCATTATTTTCTTTCTATCATGATGTGCATTTCCTGTCTCCTTATCTCCTCAGGGGCACAATTACACACCCAACAAAATAAGCAGCAAACCCAGGTCACCAAGAAAATTAAATAAAACTCCTGTACAATTACAGCAGGCTGACTGCACTAGCTATTACAGTCATTATATGGCTGGATAACCACAAGATTCAAAATGCTACCTGGAGGAAGAAGAGCCGTAACTGTCCCTTTCGAACGATCTGTGTAACTGCAAAGATAATAATAGTGGCAATTCAGACAGGTTTCATCTGAGCACAGCATCAGGACACAGGTGTTTAGAAGAGAAATGCTTCCAGAGGCCTCTCCACACTTCTTTTTCCTGATGATCAGCTCTTGCCTCTGGGAAGTTGAAAACCTATGGCACACCTAAACTGGCAAAATAAATACTGTCCAGGTGAGGTCAGGGGTAAATGTACTTGGGAGGGCAGGGAATGGTGATAGCTTGTAAGGGACAAGTCAGGAAAGCATGGGAAGAAAAAAATGGAAGACTAGTTTTAAAGGAAAAAGGTTGAAGAAGCAATCAGGCAATAATTAAGCAAAGTTCTGGGATGATAATTGCTCTTCCTCTAGGCTAATTTGTATGATGGGAATATGGCAAGATGATTGCGTTAGTGCAGTTAAGGTCAATTCTTTTAATAGCTTAAAAAGTTAATTTGATTTTTAAATATATAAAAAAGAAACAGGCACCATTTTTAATGCATTGATTTTTCAATACCGCTCTTTGATAATGAAGCCTCTTTCTGTTGTTTTCTTTCCTAATCAGTACATGTGAAAACTAAGCACCACCTCATAATTTTATCTAACTTTAAATTAAAATCTCCTTGGGAACCAGCTTTTCCCTAGCAAGTCCCAATGCTTTGCTCCCACTTTATATGAATACAAAATGTGGAAGGGGTAGTAAATCCATTACTTTAAGGAACTCTATCTGTTGCAACTAGTTGAAAAACCTGCATTTTCACATCTTTTAAACTGTATCTTTTAGCAGCAATGAATGAAGATGAAATGAGAACGACTTAGAGAAGACAGAGAGGCTTGCTCAAATATACCAGTCTGAACCCTGTCCTCACTGGACCCTGCAGGAAGGAGAAGAGATTTGTAAGCTGGTGATTTTAAACCAGCATTAATACAGTGCAGCATGTTGTGTGAGCTGTGATGGGGCAGCCTGAGTTCTGCATTTGACTGTGTTGAACAGTTTCATTGCTCCTGAGTGAGACGACCCACTGAAGAAGCACCTTGGCTGAGGGAACCATTAATCTTTGTTACTCTAAGACCTACTGTTGTTGCCATAGTGACTCAAAACCAGGCTGCTCTGAAAACTGAAAATAAACTATACCATTTACACTTTAAGCAGTTAAGAGTCAGATCTTGATCTCAAAACAGTACAAACCTGGAATAATTCAAAGGGGCTAGATTAACTCTTTGGTAACTCTAGCAGAGTTGTAATAAATTCCAGAGCAATTCCAGTGAAGTACACCCAATTTATCCAGCTTTAAATGAGGCCCCATGTCAAATAGGTGCCTAAGCATTGCCTAACTTTAAACACATGGATAGAGCCTCAAAAATCTGCTAGGCATATGCCAGTTAAAGGAATCCAAACCATATCAAGTTGCCACTATGTGCACTTTATTGCTTGCTCTTGAGATACTATGGGCTAGTCAGAGTTCTGGTGTGATACCAGGAACTCATATGGCATTTAAAAACTTGTGGTTTTATAGTCTATCTCATCACCATTTCCACTCATAGGCACCAAACCTTATCTCTACCTTTGCTGTAGCTGCTATTGTGAATGCTCAGTAACTCCAAGGCCTTACACGCCTGAAATCCCTTTTCCAGAAACTCTCTCTTTCCCAACATTGCTTTTTTGTGACCAGCAAGTGCAGTTAAAAGGTTCATGTTTCAGATCACAGACACTTTACACCCAAAGTTTATTGTAAATATTTTGTTATACTGCACAGCAACACAATTCATGCTTTTCTGTCAATGCCCTTCAAAATTGTATATGCCTAGCTTGTAACACTTACTGACTGAACTGGAATTTGCAAATACAAGACAGAGAATCTCTTGGTGGAAGATAATTCATGTCCTTACAATAGAAGAACTAAAAGCTATGCATCATATATGCATTTATGAGCAACACAGTTCAAAGGAGGCATGCTCTCAGGATACCCACAAACCACTCCCTTCTTGGGAGGTAAAAGGAAAGGGCCTCTCACAGATAAGGAGAGCACTGAATCTCTGGGTGGAGGCAGTAGCCAGTGTGGGATTGTCAACTTCTATCCGCTGCAGTTACATTTGCTCCTGGATAACGTTGTTCTGTGCTGGCTGGCATGGGCAGCCCAGCCCTTGGCCTTCTACCAGTCCCTGCAGGAGAATTTGGTGTCAGCGACAGCACCAGGGAGGGCAGAACAAACACTGAGAAACAGGAAAAACAAAACAAAAAAATCCCCCCAAACCCACAACAACTCAAGGAGACTTAATAAATCCTAATCCTCTTTAATGAATATAATGCACACCAAGTCTGATTTAAATTAAAATATAGTTTCTTTGTTGTATTCCAAACCATTGCTGAAAATAGCTTTCTTTTCCCTCCTATCCCTGGCCCTGTCACAGCAGGGTAATGTCAAGTAAAGGTCTAGCTGAGAAAATACACCAAAATACAAAGGAACTTATCCTCTGGCTTTTCCTACTATTATTAATGGTTTATAATAGAACCCAAAACAAAACTCAGCCATTCTCATTTGTGGTTTTTGCCTCCTAATAAAAACTGAGTTGCCTTTTTCACTTCTTTCTTCATTATAATTTTCATTATAGTTTTAAGTTGGTGGCATACTAAATTACTTTAAAAAACCTTTTTTTTTAAGATGGGAATCACACCTCAAATTTAAACCAGAAACATAATCTTTGGCTCCTCTCAGATTATTTTTAGTTTCAGAAACGCCTCTATCTGACTAAAACTCTGATCATGTTCTCACCGAAATCTAGCAAAGCTTCAACTGACTTCAGTAAACGTGGATCAAGGGCCCCACGTTTGTGAAGTTAATAGGCAGGGGCTAGCTGTGCATCCAGCAGAATCTGAGCCTCTGGAAACATCTTGAACACCACGTTCCATTTCCCATTCTGCAGCTTCTGAAGAAACGTAGTTCTGTTTGACAGCATGGTGCAGGGTGCACAGGCTAATGCAGACCAGCACACTGCTGAAGTACAGATACAGCTCTGCTAATGTGGTTCGGTAGCGGTGGAAGGGAGCAGTGCCTTGCTCTGTTCCCTCTCTTTGGTTAAGTGTGTCAAATTATGAAAGAGTTTTAAGAAATAAGCAAAAAGCAGCAAGTACTTTGTATCAAAAGTGGACTGGAATTCGAGTGATTTGGTTCAATGCCCAGCCCTGCAGTTTAGAAAATGACTCAACTTCCCTGCCTCCATTCTCATTTCTAAAATGACATTAACCACGCGTGCAGTCCAAACAAGCAAGGCTGACAAAGAAAGTGGAGTAAAAGCTGCTTTTAGGGTTTTGGAGCCCTTGACAATATGTGGTGCTGAATTTCATTGGGAATTCTAGGAACCTTTTCCCACACAGGAAGATTCTGTAATATTACAAAGAGTAAACAGCTGTATAAAAGAGAGCAGGCATTCCATTGGAAGGCAGGGCTTGAAAGTCATGGATAAGCTTCTCCAAATTCACTGAGGTATAAATGCCTAATTTCTGAGCATATAGCTATAAATCCTGAAAAAACATCGTTTGACTTGTCCATGTGTCAATGACTAATTCATCTTCAGAAAATAATATAAAAATTATATTTATGTAATATAAAATAGTACAGTTCTTCTACATGTAATTCAACTCGGACAGTCAGTCGTAATAGTCACTTCTTTCAGATTGTCTTAAGATCTAATCAGTGTATCCCACTATGACCAAGCAATCTGAGGTTTTGGGTTTGGTCATTGTTTTTTTTAAAGAGATGGAATTGAATGAACAGAGCTACACCCATTAACACAGTCTGAGGACTGGACAAGAAAGATGAATTTTGACACTTCTTCAATCCTCTTTCAAGGAAGATCGTTTAAAATGCTACAACAGACAACCTTCCCTGAAATCAGTCAAAAGTTTGTCACCTCCATTTTGCCTTTCCTTTTTACCACACTCCCTCTGTGTGGTATGTGCGTACTCAGCTATGCCTGGGTCTCTTTCAAAAGCCAGAGAACTAATGCAGCTGCTATTAAGTATGATTTTTTAATCACTCCCTGCTTTTCTCCTCTAATTGTAGTTATTCCAAATACCACCACATAATTAAAGAGGTCTTTTCAAAAAGAAAAAACATGCAGTCCCTTTTACCCTTAGAAGGGAAAGCAGCCATACAGTCCTATCAGTATTTTGCTGCACAGTGCAACTAAATTAACAAGAAGAATTAAATGCAGAGCCAATTATAACATTTTTAAAAAAACAACTTCCTTTATTCCCTTGTCTACATTCAACTCCCCCCCCCCCTAAAAAAGTCCCCATGAAATCAGATTGTGGGTGTTTTTATGAGCTTCCTGGACATTATGTGAAAGTTTCACCTCTGCACAATTTCTCATTTTAACAACAAAAATCTAACTTCTGTAGTTAAAAGCCTCACTGGTTTGCCAAAAGCAGAACATTCCTGTTCTGTTCTTTGCAGCAGGGACAAGCCTTGCAAAGGAAAGCTGATACTAGTGAAGGCATCTGAGTAAATTACACAACTACTGAGACATGTGGGTCCACCAACTTAGAAGAGTGTCAGAGAAGTCCTCAATATGCAAAAATAGATGCACATAGCTTTTTTCAGATTCCTCACTGCTTCTAGCACCCACAGATATCCTACAAGCCCATCTGGAAACAGGACTGTAGGAGCTGGTCCAGACAAGACAGTCCCTGGAGCAGGATCCTTGTGCATCAACAGCTTCTGCAGTGGAAATGACTACAGAATAACAACTGCCTCTGCCTACCTCCTTCTTAACAGTTTCTATTGCAAAAAGATTCAAAACCAGCTAGTTATGAAAGGGCTCTGAAGTTAACAGTATGACTAAGTGAAAACATCCTAAAAGTCTCCCATGGTGCAATGGCCTAAGCACCAACAAAAATGTTCTCAACAGAGCCTCAGAAATCCATGGTGACTTGCTTATTCAGGCCTTAGTTGCAGAAGCATTGCTCTTCCATTTCCCACCCCATCCAAGAGATTTGACACTACTGTGGACTTGTACAATAGTCACAAATACTCTTTTCTCCTCCCAGGCATGCCACCTTCCCATGGGCAGCATGGCTGCTAGCTCCACGTGATGATGGCATAGCAGAGTCTCCCACACAGCCATTCCAACTTAACTCCTTACCTTTTCACAGGCTTGTATAGCAAAAATAACCTTGTGTCTGTTGTCTACAGATGGTTATCATGCACATGTACAAATATATCACAATGGTTTAAAACTGACATGCATTTGGAGTAAGAATGTGATGGGTTCTGGCCCCATCCACCTTCACGTAAACAAAAGAGCTGATCCCAGCCATAGTAACTGGGGAGATGCAGGGTTTAGTCATGCCTCTCCCTTGGGAACAGCACATTCAATTCAGGGCTCTGGCAGAGCTGGCTGGGTGTAGGCTGGGCATTTTAAGAGCAGTACTGGCCCATTTCCACTGGGCTTTGGCTGAGATCATGCAGCCCCAACCTGCTACTTCACTAAGCACTATGATCTGGGATGCAAAGTCCCCAAAAGGGAGTGGGAATACACATGCCTCTCTAACCCTGAGAAAGCACTTCTTTCAACTTAAGATTGCTTGCATTTGGTAAAGTTTCCATTCATCAAATGTATCCCACTTATCTTTTGCTTTCTTGATTAAATGTTTTACTTGATAAAATTTGGCAACTGCCTCTCTAAAAACATTCCAAGTAAGAGAACAATAGACAGACAAATGAAGAACTAATGTTTCTTCCTTAGTGCCTGGATTGTTACTAATGTTCTCAGAATACTGTTTTTAAGGAACTCAGAAAAAGGAAAAAAATATTCTTCAGGTTAAAAAACCCTTGTTGTATTCTTTAAATGCTGAACTTCTTTTAGAGCAAGTTTCAAAGCTGTGTGTGGGTGAAGAAGCTATAAATAACCGTATTTGTGCATGTTCCTTCTGTACAAGACATGGAAAATGTGCTCAGCATCAGCATAGAAAGACACTGCTGTGCTCTGCATGAGGCTTCACAAGGCTGGCAGGTAGATTGTTTCTTTTGCAGTTGTGCTGCCGGTATTGCTGTTGGCAAGTCTTTCCTCCAAAAACTCAGAAATCATACCTGGCACTCAGCTGCAGCGTGATGAATTAGCAATACAACTAATCAGATCTGTTAGTCTCTCATCAGTGGCAGTATTCAGAAATACAGAAATGTTCCTTACATAGGGCATATAGGAGATACTGGTTGTTCCTGTCCCCAGCTCTAGTTAGAACAGTGATTTGCTTCTTCTAAGGTCTATACATTTTCCCCAGCCTCCATTTCCTGTCCCATGTTTGTCCTTTCATATCAGTTTTACAGGGCATAACTGCCAGGTTGGTCATGGACTGGGGCTATCTCTAGTCTTAGGTCTGGCTCCCTTCCATCTGGGCTGTTTTCTTGAACATAATCAGAGTTTTCTGAAAGAATATCCCAGGTGTCTCACAGCTCAAGTAGACGGGAAGAACACTGTCCCAGAAGAACGGGGACTGAAGCAAAGGCAACCTGAAAAGCTTTGGACTTTTTGCTCATGCTAACCTCCCCTTCATTTTCTGCTATGGATGTTTCCACCACTTCAGCTCACACTCTAGAGCTCCCAGGAAAGAAATACCTGAGCACACTCAACATCTGGCCCAGCTTCTTCCTCATACGCACTGAAGTAGGGGATCTCTAGAGCTTTTAAGCACCAACAGATGAAACAGTATCCTAATAATTAGATAGGTCTTGTACACTGAGTTAACAGTGCTCAGACCATACTAGACCATGTGTACTAGCAGCTATTTTAATTCCTCGAATAATTATTTAGCATCTTGTGTTTCCTCCTACCTCTAGTAACTATATTCCTTCTCTGGCATCAGAACAACAGAAAACCAGCATTTGCAGACCTGATAGTAAGTAAAGAAACCTGCAGGACCCAGCTGGTTCCTGACAGATTCTATTTGGAAGCTCTGATTTGACTTCTGAGGTGCTGACCTCCAAATTGTTGTTGTTTCCAATGACAGCTATCATCACAGCTAATTTTCACTTTTGTGAACACAGCATCACAGTGATGTTCATGCTTGTGAGGAAAAGCACTCTGATCCTATAGAGAAATCTATGCATTTCAAAGTGTGGCCCTTTGTGGCTTATATAGTTTTTGTCCTTCCATTAGCTTGCTTCATTCTTTTCTCAGTGGGATTATCCAAAATGTAAAATGCCCCCAAGAAATACATCAAGTAGACTAGAGGAAAAAAAGAAGCTACGTGAACTCTTTAGTAAAGTATGTTATCCTCAATTATGTAAATAGGGTGATTGGTTTTAACTCTGCCAATGACAGATGTGCCTATGGGCTCCAAGAGGAGGAACAAAACAAAACCAAAAGTGATGGATAAAGATTCAGAAAAAAAAGAACTGTTCTTTACTTCTAACCCTGACCTGTTTTATGGCCCCTTTCAGTACTTCAGTTTCCCTGGTTGTAAAATGAAGAAAGAACCTGGTGACAAATATCAGACTAAGATAATGATATTGTCACTGCTGCCATTAAACATTCAGTGGTAGCTGTTGAACGCTCGGGGAGGGAAAAGAAACCCCAAGAAACCCAAACCCAAAAACCAACCACAAAAAGGAACACTCCATCCCATCCCTGGAAAGTGTGTAAGGCCAGGTTGGATGGGGCTTTGGGCAACCTGCTATTGGGGAGGGTGTCCCTGCCCATGGCAGGAGTTGGAACTAGATGATCTTTGAGGTCCCTTCCAACCCAAAGCATTCTATGGTTCTATGATTTACAATCTGTTCAGTGTAACCAGAGCAGAACTGTGAGTGTAAGCAGAAGTATAACAGTATCATGGTACGTTGGGTAGGCACCTACCTTGGGAAACACACTCCTTGTCTACTCAGCAGGAAAAGAGCAACCTACATGGCTGGCTCCTAATTTAAGTGGTCTGGGTCACTGTCTGGAACTGCTATCACTGTGTTAACCTGAGGTTGCTCTCTTAATTTAGACAGGAAAAGACAGTACTGTCTACATTTTGAGAACACCAACCCACCTAAACTGTTAATAGTTTAAAGGAGATGTTTAAAGGCAATTAACAATTAGAAAGGACTGATAAAGCAACGATGAGCTTTACAAGAGAGTAGTGTTTAAAGCAAGCACTCTGCTCCAGGCCCCATATAGGCACTCCCCACTGTGCCTGAGTTGTCTGCTTCACCACAGAGAAAATTGCTGATTGACCGGACTATTAAATAAAGCGCTGCTTTAGGTTACTGTTGGGATCAGATGATTTAATCCTCTCAGTTTAACAAGGCTTATAATCACAGCACACAGCAAAGACAGGTTTACTAAGAGAAGAAATTCCAACTGGGACAAATGGTCTTGGTACAGAGTCTCATCCCAGTAACTGAAAAACTCACCAGGATGGTATAATTCCCTGCCAGGGTTAGAGCCCCATGGGGCTGAGCATGATGTCAACACCTAGGAAAACATAAACTTTCCCCCAAGGGGTTCTGAACTGATTTGAAACGAGAGGCAAAATATAGAAGTGCAAACCATGTGAGGAAGGAGAAGTAGGAGAAAGAGGATGAAAGAAGTGTCTTGAATGCCAGAAGTAGCTATTCTCCGTCAGCAGATTTTCTAGAATCTTTCTTTGTGTTTTAATTAAATAGTCTGATGCCTCAAACATTTTATCTCCCAGCTTCATATACTCTGTCAGCTCTCCTTTGCCACTGGGTCCTGCTCAGGGTCAGTCAAACCTGCACCATAGCATTTCTTCTGCTGTAGGGTCACTGAAGCACCTCTTCTGCTTGCACTGCCTGTCAGTCACTGCTCAGGCAAACCGTATGGGCTTGACATGGTGTCCCAGGACAGAAAAGTCACAGCTCAGTACTGCAAACAAGTGGGGAAAGTGCTAAATCACTGTGGTACGTGAGAAGCTTTGTGTGTACCATACAGACCCCATGCTGAGCTAGGCATCCAGTATACAAGGCACAGCAGAGCTGACATAAAAAGCCCAGGACGTTTGCATCACTGTATAATCTACCCATAGCTCTATGACCAATTTCTTCTACATGTCACAGCAGAAATGGATCCTGTGAGGGTTTTGAAGGGTGAAAAGCCAATGACCTTACAGATTCACTATGAGAGGTCATGGCAATACAAAGCTCTTTGTGGGGAGGCAAACAAATAGATGCTGATCCTCAAGTCCCCTGGCTGACTGATAAGAGACCATGCTAGAATATATGTGCAAACAGGACCAGACTTATGAGAATCCCTTCCAGTAAGCAACAGCCTTCAGCAGTTCAAGAGAGAAGATGAGACACCTATAAGAGTCTCTCCACAAGTGAGACTCACAGGCAGAGTGGTTGGGATCTTCCCCTGAGAGCACCTTTTAAATTAAAAGTTCAGTTTTCCCCAAAGTGAAGTTTTTTGTGAAAAACTGTTCCCCTTCTTACATTTTCCTTCTAGCTTGGTGGGTCCCAGGATACAGCATCCCCTCATGCTGATCTTCCCTCTCTTCTGGTTTTCCAAACACCTTGTGCACTTAGAAAACCCAAGGAGATAAAGCAAGTAGAAACAATACACAAAAATACATTATGATTGCTTAAAGTTACTTTCTGGTGGAGGGAGAGGTAAATTCAAAACAAAAGAAAGCTTCATCTTGTGGTTCCCTCCCCCTCAAATTTTCCTCCTTAGTTGGGAAGGGAAATGTCTCAAGGTCAGAATGTTTTGTATGTTGCCAACACCAAAAATAAAGGCAATGTTCTCAACACACATCATAGCAAAAAAAATCCAAAAGGCAGGAAAGATATACCAAGTGAAGAACTATCAAAACAATGGGAGAAGCAAGGTGAAAGACCAATGGACAGGATGAAATATGGGGGGTTTTGCATGTTTTTACATTTGAAGGGCATTTTTGTTAAAAGGCAACCACGGTGTAACATAAAAGAAAGTTTATAGCTGTAATAGTACACAGGAGTTTGAGCCAACCAGCTCTGTCTAAATATACCTGAAGGGTCACCTCAGCCTAGGCAACAGCTTCCAGAACTGCAATCCAAAGATTACAACTTTAAAAAACAAGAAAGAAGCTTTGTGTAAAAGTTCCCTATGAGGAATATGAAACAAAAGAAGTAGCTTAAAAGCCTCCTGTGAGCTAAAATACTGTGTTTAGTCCTAAATAGCACACAACTTCTCTTCCAAGGACAGAAATACTGGAGTTCTTTAATCAAGTTGGTTAGGTAGGGCAGCTACTGAAACAAGGCACAGCCAACAGGAGATGCTAGAAGGGCAAAGAGCTGCTGCAGAACACAGCCCTATGGAGCACAGCTAGTAAAGGAATTCTGTGGCATGGAGTTAGGTAGATCTGCTAGGAGGAGGAGGAAGACTTAGTGGGTGTGACTAGCATGGAGAGGAGCAGCTAGCAGAAAAAGGTCATGATGCCAGAGCAGCTCAACCCAAATTAGGCCTTGCTATCCAGCAAGACATAATAATCTCAAATCATGAGTGCAATTCATTACCAGTGGGGGAACGTAACCAGCTGGCTGAGCAGCTGCTCTGAGGAGGAAAACACTGTGAAATTGTTATAGTACTTTAGGAACTAGCTATCATTACACTCTTTGTTGTCTGGCTGTTTTTTTTCCCCCTCACTTTAATGAAAATACCTTTTGTTGGCATCAGTCAGAAGGAGAATGAAAGAGGATTGAGCACTGGGAGTGACAGGCAGGATCATGAAAAAGCTGGGAGGCCATGTGAGGAGATAATTGGGAAGAAAGATCAAGGGAAACAAATGGAATAGAAAAAGGTGACTATTTTGAACTCCTCAAACCTATGTCTAAAATAACATATTTGTTTCTTATCATAACAGACTTTTAATTCATTTTTAGATAGTCCCAATAAATCCTGTAAGACTTATTCATAAGGGGTAAAACTAAAGTAGTGATGACTTTGAGGGATTTGTGAATCAGACATCCTGACATCAACAGTTCTAGTCGTGAAGCTTTCGGTGACCTTTGGCAAGTCATTCAGCATCAACCTTTTAGAAAACCTATAATCCTGAGATGAAAGAAACCACAATACACAAGAAGTACTACTGTTATTGTTACTTCTTAAAGTTACAGGGGAGAAAATGTTCCGGCGTTCCAGCCGACTTTTGTTCAAAGACTTTATTTTTCCTCCATGGCCTTGGTGAAAATTACTCATTCTAGCAACTGCTTTCAAAAAATATACATATTTCTGGAGAAAACTTTACTTTATTTCTTTTCTTTCACCACTGCAGCCCTACTATTTTTGTAGGCGTAATCAGTAACAGACAAGCCTGATTCTTTCGCCTCCTTTGCCACGACAATGAGACCCAAAAATGCCTTTCAGAAACAATAAACTACACATCATATTTCCAGGGATGCTGACATGTAAACAATTCTGGGACAGAAATAGACAGTGAGGATATGCTATATAAGGAGGATGATTCTGCTTAAGTGTAACAACAAATTTTTGCAGTTTTCTAAAAGGAGTGCTAAGGACTGACTTCCTTGCAGTTTGCTACAAAGCAAATCCTGGATCAGAAAGACACTGAGTAGCCTGGTGTGATGACTAGAGGTGCTTTGCACCACACAGGATTGGGCTCTTGAATCCTAATACATCTCACCCACCATTAGGTAGTAAAGTGAAGGTCTTGTCTGAAGAGCGTACCTTATTATTATTTACCTGACAGTCAACGGTAAGAAAGGGAATATCTGGGGTACAATTCAGAAATTAGACAGACTGAGTCATTCTCTGAAGATGCCAGTGTCTCTCCATTGACTATAAAAGGAGGCTGAGTAAGGCTCCTGAATTGGATGATTCAGTTACACTCCTAAAGACAGGCAGGATAAATCTAGACCATGATTGGTTGCATCTACCTAGAGAGAACTGACTGTATACTTGTATCACTCCATTTTTTCATTCTGTGAATTATGTCCTCTTCATCCACTGTGAGATAGATCCTAAACCTCAAAGAGTCAGTAGAATTTCAGAGGGTTTTTAGAAGACCTTCTTAGAGGTTACTAAGCTCTCTGCAAGAATCCAAACATTTGCAGTTCAGGAAACAGCCTAACAGTCTGTCTGAAAGGACTCGGTTTTGAAGGACAGACAGTGCTCTAAACAAGCAAAACACCTTTTGGGGTACAAAGGATTTTTTTTTCCCAGTTCCTCTTCTCTCTCACTTCAGTAGGTTCAGAGATCAAGCTTGCTGGTTCAGATTTCTTCAGATCCTATTTCTCAAGACAGCTGTGGAGCTCATCAAAGTGTTCTTGCACTGCTCATACATCAATGTTAAGTAAACTTCAGCTGGTAACTGAAGCTGGCCCCTGAAGTTTGATATCCCTAGCACTACTGCCCTGTATGTAAATTAAAAAGTGATCATTATTATTTTTTAATCAGTGACTCTGTAAAAGCACAAAGAACAATTGTCTGCTTGGTTTAATAGCTATGTAGAGGAAGAAAGACACAAAGGTTGTTTCCAGATAATTTCAAGTTATACTTTAAATCATATTATGAAGAGGATAGAGTATTGTTAATCAGCAACCCTTATGGAATTTCCAGAATAAATATCTTTCTATGGAATGATATAGTTCTTTGGGAAGAGTTTTGGCACAAAAAAAATAGAAGATAATACTTATCTATATTTAAAAAGCACTGTCAGAAGTTTAGAACAGAGCTACCTCTCTCTCAAGTGAGTTTAAAGTATTTAAAGCCATTAACTTCTTCGGCTGATTGCCTGAAACATCCCTGAGCTGTTTTTATACTGATCAGTGGTTACAGGGTGAAAATGTGACTTCCCAGACAGAAACACAGAGCTTAGCTCTACAGCAACAGCCATTGTATGAACATGCTCCAATACTGAAGTATTTCCACTCCTTGCTTGGGAAGCTATGCTGTGGCTCTTCAAAGGGCAGGTTTCGATGCCAGAGTCACTGGGAAAAAGGAAAAATGCATGTTATTTCTCTCAGCTGTGTTCTTTTTCCAAGAACCCTGTCCTGTTTGGTTTGGACAACCCTAAGTACACGTCCATAACTGTTCCATGTCTTTGCAAGCTAAAAGAACTAGAGAAACATGCGTAGGAAATCACCAGATACTGAAGAAATACATGGGCAATATTCTCCATCCTAGCATGGCTGCCTTGTGCAGCAAATCCAACACAATCTGGTTATTGAGTAATAGGGATTGTGCAGCTGTGCAGAGTGCTGTTATTCTACCACTCTCTCTGCTGCCCCCAGATTTTAGAGATACATATATAGCCAGTAGAAATCCTCTGAAACTCCTGCATAATCCCATGCCACTGTGGGTTCAAATTAAGGAACAACAATCCTTTTTTAACAGTTCAAAATACCCAACTAAGTCAGTCGCTCAGCAACATCTGTGTTATTTAAATGTCCATGCCATTATTAATTCATTTTATAATATCTGCAGGATACTAATCAGCACAAATACACCATCACTTAACTTTCAAATCAGTGTCAGTGTTGGTTACTTGTTAGTCCTCTTCAGAAGATGAGTGGGGCCACAAATCTCTTCATTGCCTAGACTTGCACTCACATCCCCTGAAAACGTGCCAGTTCCTTTGGCAGGAACAAAAGGAATGGAATGAAAATTGCTCTAAAGAAGCAGTTGCCAAAATGTTTTATTGCACGGTCTGTGACAAAGAGTGGATGGAAACAAACAAACAAAAAATCCTTTTATGACAAACGTACCACCCTTTCATGCATAAATAATAAATCAGGCAAGTACTAAATAAGAGGCTGTTAGGGACATAATGTGGATTTGGAAACACATGCACACCTTATTAAGTTAGTCCTTTAGAGCTATGTAGGAAAGTTGTATGGTCAGTAAAAAAAAAAGTAGTATGGTCAATTGGTATTGTGTGGTGAGATATTTAGATCAGATAATAAACCAGGTGTGGACACTGGCCTCAACAACTGCTGGAGGGACGGGGTTAGTGAAAAAGGAGGTATTTCTCTCCCAGTCAGAGATAATATCTCCTGTTACATCCCAGTGGGGGAAGGTTGCCGAGTAGTTTCACCAGCATTGTCTCAAGAGTTGTTTTTTCATTAATTTCTGGGGACAACACAACCATAGTTAGAACCTCTGCTCACTATCAATACTTCAACATTATAGCTGGTAAGGTCAATATACACCTTCAACACTCAGATAAAGTACAGCAGTAATACTTTGAGAATGTAAACTTATAAGCACAAACATTAAGTGCATCTGATTACTTGAGAAATTTACTAAAGGGGCTGTGAAAATTCTCCAGGATGCTTTGAATTGTACTGTTTTAATTACTGATCTGTCAGTGGTAGCTATTTATAGGCTAAATCTACTCAGATGGTGCACAGAGCATGTGATGTGTTTTTTCAGGGTACTGTGGCTGAAGTCATATGGTAGTAAATATAATCTTGACTTGATTGCAATGTTCTTTTTTCTTAGCAATTGTTTACAAAGAAAACTCTTGTTTTACAAGATCCAGTGAAGGTATTACTGTAAACAAAGCAAAAAACCGAGATATACAGTTCAATTTCTTCTGTCTTTGAACAAACTATGACAAGTTGGAAAACTACAGAGTTTTGGAGACCTCTTCATTGCCTTGAAGTGATGAAAACTACTGCATGTATGTGTGCGTGCATGTGTGGGGGCATGCACAGACCTAATCCTCTAAAATCTTGTGTGAGAGCTAAATGAATCGTGGACTGCCTCAAATATCCTAGCATTCTTCTGCAAATGGACTACGTAGATCATCTGCGTGACACGAAGTGTTCAGTATTCTCAGATAGTGTATGGAGACAGATAAATGCTGGCAGGACATTTTTCCATACAAGTGATGTCAGCATCCTGCCCTGGTCTGTTTTCTCGGCCAGAAAAAGCCAGACACATTACAAGTTAAAGTGCTTGGTTGTGAAGAGAGACAGCCTTTCCTCTGCAGGACTTTGCAATCCCCCACAAAAATGGCAGCTGGTAAATGTAATGATATCAGTATGGCCACATGGCCTTTTTATCCATCACCAGAGGCAGATAACCACACAAGGAAACCAAAGCTATGTCCGTTAATGTATCTGGGCATGGAGCCAACAGAACACAGATCCACAAATTTAGAGGAATCCAGGTGAACTTGACACTGGTCTAGCTTGACCTTTTCAATAACAAAGAGAATCTGAGACATTGCTGCAAGCTGGCATAGTAACAGCCCTAATTAATTTTCTTTGTACATGCCTACCCCTCTTGCCAATAAGCACATTTAGTGTCATCTTGCTGTTTACCACTGGTCTTCATCGGGCTTGAGGGGGCCTATTCCATTTTGCCCAGCAGAGCCACCCCAGCTAACTCAAGGCTTTGTACATAGCCACGAAACTCCACCAGCACACACACTACCTCCACATCCACTTATTTTCCAGCTCTTCCTTTACAGGCAGCCATCATAACCAAAGTGAAGCAAGAAGGAAGCACAACCAACGGTGGCTTTGAGTGAATCATATGAATCTGTGGAGAAAAAGGCTGCCTGTGTCAGGCTAAGTGTTGGTGGCTATGCATAGAAATGATGGAAAAACTGAGAATTTCTGTGAGAAGGAAGGAAGGCTGCAGAATACTAAGTTCAAGGCTTGCACAGACCATTTCAATAACGCAGCTGATAGCTCTCCATTTTCTTTCTACATTAGGAGGTATGCTTCAAACTTTACAGCTTCACTTGAATGAGTCTATGAATTCAAACAAAATTCTGGCCCATATGAAACAAAGGGGATGGAGGAGGAAACGTGGTGAAGAACAACATTATAAACCTTCTTCTGCTATTTCTGAGACTGCTTGGTAACATCTGCTTGTGGTACCATTGGTGTTTCCCACTGTTGCTGTTCACAGGGGTAAAGGGAACATATTAAAGCAGAGAGATGCATGCAGAGGCAGGCAGGGTAAACCAGGATGTAGCACTGGAAAGCAGTGGAAATTTGAGACAACACAAGAACAATTTCAAATCTCAACAGAAATGGAAATAGTGTTAATTTACTGGTAAATAGTCTGCAGAAATGGAAGACCCAGAAGAGGGAGAGGCAAAAAGGAAAAGCTACCATAAATGGGCTGAAGCATCTGCCACAATTACTGAATACCAGTATAAATGTCAAAGGGATTTTTTTCCTCCCTTGCAGGACAGAATCGCAGCACCACCTCCCACAGCTGTGTTGTAAAAGGATCAAACAGCACAGCTCTTCCCTATCTGAAATGATAGAGAACTTCCAGAAAACAACTGCAGCAATGAAATATTTTACACACTCTGCAACCCAACATTTTTATAATGATCCTAAATACTTTTGGTGTTAAAAGAGTTCCTTGTCAGTTCCTGCCTGTGTACAGCCTCATAACAGCTCACAAATTGTCTTATCTGCTATTCCTTTTGTGTGAGTGGTGCTCCATTTCCTGGGAAGGCTGCAAATGCAGCTTCATACCATTTACTTTGTTTTCTTCCTTAAAATGCTATATATTCATAACTCATTGTTCTTAGCACACCATTATTTACCTTGGTTCAAGTGCAAATTGATGTAATTGTATTAATACATAGCTGGAAGAGCAAACTGTCTTGAAAAATACCTGATGGTGTGAGGTAGTGATTACTTCTAATGACATTTTATAGCATTTCTTAGATTAATATTATAACTTGGCAATCCACAGTGTTTATTTAAACTTTTTTTTTCTCTACACACCTTCTATTTTGGTTATGACGTGACTGTAAGAATGCCTGACTTTCTATCTCAGAATAAAAATAACTCCAACTTCTTTTAATCCATCTTTTTCAATGTTTTCAGGTTTTGTGCAGTTCAGACTGAAACCCAGCTAGAATCAAAAGGATTTCCTTGACAGTGTGAAACTGTCTGAGAACACAGTCCCAACCTGCCAGTAACGTATGCAGCGTGTAACTCTGGCCTTGCAAATGGTGCAAAGTACACCAGGAATGATATGAATGAGCCCTGCTTAACACCTGTAAATCCAGTCCCAAAAAGCACACACTGCCTACACAAAGCCTTCATCCAGCTAACCAGCTTTGTAAGCCATTCCTATGAACACTTGGCATCATGTGCCTAAATACTTGATCCCTCTGGCAAGACTATCTAGAGCAGTTAGGTGAGGAATAACCAATCTCTCAAGGTTCATAAGAATCTCTTTTTGAAGATTTGTCTTTACCAAAAGTTATTAATGCTGTTAATGACAGAGTGAGAGGATGTTAAATAACCCTGGAGTCTATGCACAGAACACACAAGGCAACAAAATCTGTCCCTATTTACATCTGCTTTTAAGACAAGATTGATACAGAACAGCTGACACAAAGAGAAAAGCTACAGATGAACACGTGAGGAGTGTAAGTTCTGACAAGGAGATCATCTTTCACCAGAATTTTTATGACACTGGCCAACAGCTGGAGAGGGTGAGCCATGGGACACCCTGAGACAACTGTATTAGCAAGAACATGCTTAATTTTGAGCTGGGTGGAAGAGGAACATCTTCCTCAGAGAAACTCCACTGTATTCTTACTTGTCTAGAAGACAGCTAAGTCTAATAAACTCAGGGCTCTCCTGTCAGCGTTTGTTCTCCCACATCTTTTCTCTTCAGACTAGAACCAGGAACAACTTAGATAAAGGTTATTGAATTTTGACAAGGCAACAAATTATTCTAGATAAATTTTACTTATGATCAGTGACAACATAGAGGTAGACACCTTCACCTGCCAACTGATAGGCATTTAACAAAATAAGCTTAATAGGAATTACATGACAGATACATAGGAGGTGATTATTTAAAAAAAATCCCATCAATATACTCACATATCTTCCTCCTCTTCATGGAATCTACGCTTCATATTTCTGTTTAGCTGATAATTTTATTTATGAGTTACAAAGCATTTATCTTGAATAGTACAGATGTTTAGCGAAGAGAATGATTAATCTCTTCCTCTCTACTTTCTAAGTAGGAGAAAGAGATGCCACCAGTGAGTGTATGCTAGGACAGAAACATGTCTTTCATTAAGTTGTTGCTTCCCAGATAATAACTACCCATTAAGAGAAAAATTTTGAAAGATTGCTGCCAAGAGAACTCACACAGAGTGATGCTCTTTAAAGTGACTGTATCCCAGTGACTCTTACCATTTGTTTCTTTGTCTCTCACCAAAAGTCACAGTGCATACAAAAGACACGTTCCTTTTGAAAACCAGTGACACAGCCTCATTGCCTTGCATATGTGGGAAGTCTGAATGGGTTTCATGAATGAACCACATAAACACTTCTACTGACTTCAGAACGTGTAAGAGAAAGTTGTGGGTTGGAAAGACTGAACTAAAGTGTTCACCCTAGGGGAGGAAGCATACCTAAAATAATATGGGTTTCATTGACATTATATACCATAATTAGGAAATACATAACAACATCTGGAAAAAGCATAACATCATTAGAATTTTTAAAAAAAACCTTGATTTTTGAGATTTTAACCTCAAAATTGTATTAATTTCCTATAGTTTGCAGAGACTATTCTAACTGAATTCCAAGTATGTGCTCTATTATGTAGCTTATGAATTTCATTACCATGCAGTATGTTTGCTGACACATTACCAAAGTGAAGTTGCTTAAATTAAGCATCTGTTACATTCAACCCCAGTTTTAGTTTTTTATATATATATATATATATATATCATCAATTGTGTGGTTTTATAGGAAAAACTGAACAGGTAGAAATTCTGGCAGAGTTTTCAAGACTGCCAAAGAAATGATCATACATATTTGCAATAATGTATATGGCTGTAGTTCTCTCTGTGGTGGTGCACTTCAACTATGCCATTAATAGGGTCACAAATTTGCATGTTGAATAAAAGTTGCCCGTCTTCTGTCCTTGCTGTTTTACATGTGACAGGTTTGTCGCTCCATCCCCACCTCATTTTTCACTTGGAGGAAGGCAATGACATAAAGAACCCCAGGGACATTATAATGCTTCATAAAAATGATTAGAGCATTTATCCTCTTCATTTAAAGCAAGTACCATATTGATGTCAACATCTGTTTCGGGCTGTGATGTGGCCCTTAAACAAACCACACCAAACTGAATGAACAGAGTCCTGTTGGGGCTGCATATTTGGCAGCTACAAATATGGCACCTCGTACTTACTGTCAGTTGTGCTGTTGTGCTGGTATTCAAATGGATTCCTTTAGGAAAGGAATGTTATTCAGCTGGAGCCTGAGTTCTCAGAGGTGAGCCTGTACCATGCAAACTGTATTTCCATGAGGTGGGCTCTGCACATGGGGATGTGCAGTTCATTTGAGCCAGCAAATTCATAGCACCAGTACATAGGCTCCCTAAGTGGTAATAATGGAAAGATCACCTAAACACCACCACTAAGAAGTCTGTATCTGTACTGTTTCGACATAGGAAGGTGAAAGTTCAATTACCTTTTACACTTGAAATTCTTTTTTTCCATTAAACATCTCTTTCTCAAGAACAGTAGAGCACCTACAGCTAATTGCTTACCTGTGAAAAAATTAACTATTCATTGAAAATAGTGTCACATTCTTGTGGGGAATGAACTGACCAATAATCAATGGACTGATTGATGATTTCTAATGTGAAACCGAGAAGTACTGAAAGGCACATTAGTATTTTGGCATATTTCTAGCGTAGATAGAGCTGTGTGTGCAGTCTTGGCTATGGAAATATCCTCTAGATGATTCCCCAAACAATCTTTAAGGCTGCAACGAAAGAGACATTCTTTATCTCCTTTAGTAAATGTATTACCTGTTGAACATCCTGCTGGAAGACACAGAGTTGCAGCCTTTGATGTAGACGGACTTTTCGGTGCTGCCAGATGCTCTCTAGGCGCCGCTGGTGATGCAGGACTTCATGTACCACGTCCAGAACCTGGTGAACAGCCTTGGAGTAGTTTGCAGTGGCAGTGAGGGATTCAGAATTCCCTGGGCTCAAGGGACGCTGTAGGACATCCAGTAAGGCTTTTCCATCCTGGCTCACCTGAGTGAAGAAACAGGTCTACTTCACTGTACTGTTACTTAAAACACCCAGTAGTTAACTGAGAACAGTTTAGCTATTTCTTTTCCCCTGTGTGTTTTCCTTATTCCAGTCAAAAAGGAAGAAAGACTTTATAACATCTCTTTTTGACTTGTACTTACATATTCAGGACTTGCCTTTGCTTCCTAGTGGGCCTGCTGTGCCACTCAGCAGGAGCACAGATACTGCACTGCTGGGGCTGCACATACAGAGATCCCAAGACCATATTACATTCTGACACTTGGGCACTGAAAATTCGTGACATATACTAGTTGATGACAGGTGGCATTTGCAATAGCAGGCCTATTTTTGCAAGGAGGTGGCATTTTAAGAAAAACCACAGATGGCAGTCATTCATATTCTGTACGATAAGGGTGAGTCCTTTCTTCCTAGGACTACTAAGTAGGTATATATATATGCTGAGAAGCGTCACATTCTGATTCTCTATTTCATTCAGTGGCAGTGAAAAATAAATTAGAATATCATAGTGATTCTTCTGCATGAACAGCTCAGAAGGTCCTGTAGTCTCCATTTGCAATGAGCTACAAAGTTTGTTGGCAAATGCAATGTCCTTTGCACACATGTAACTGTTTTTGAGCATATTAAAACACATTTGCAGATGCAAAGGCATTTGGGCTTTAAAAAAACCCCAGAATGCCAGACTTTTTAACACCAGATTTTTTCCTGGAACATTCCTGGAGCATTTTCATATTGCAGGGGCAAAATGAAAAATGGAGCCATAAAACCCAAACTGCTATTAACAAGCGTGTGCATGTACTGGTTCTCTAAAAATGGCTATCTGAAATATTTTTAAGTTGCAGATTGCAAAGTTAAAATATTTTGTTCAGCAGAAATGGTAATTGAGGATACTATGGGCATCCTTCTCCTCTTCCCAGCCCACTTTTCTCTTTTCTCTTTGAAACAAACTGCAGGGAAAATGACAAAGATTTGCTGGAAAGTGGTTTTATTTCTATACAGTCACAATCACCAACCTTGCCAGAGAATGGCTTCCTGAACATTTTTCATCCAGCTTAAATTCTGAACATTATCAGCTGAAGTTAAAACACATCTCAAGGATTTCCAAGCCTCATTTATTTCTGTATTTCTGTATTATTGTTCAAATCTAACAAATATCCTTTAATAACCAAACCTGTGTCTTTTGGCAAGCAAGGCCACATCCCAGCCTGTTCTAGCAGTTTATGTCTGGTGCATTTTCAGAGAAATCAAGAGAGCCTTTGAGATTGATACTAGCAAAAAGGGGAGTCAAATCTCATCATATTTATGGCTGTTAGGTGGGCTTAGGTAAGTCCTTAGAGAATTTTTTTTTAATATTCAGGGCGATTTAGAAGTAGATCAGGAAATAACCAGAGAGTCCATAGGGACTGGCTTTCCATACTCAAATTCAGTTGCTGCTGAAGACCATCTGGAACGATTTGCACGTGCTGGAGCCTGCTAGGGTCACAGAGGGAATGACTGTAGTTGCAAACAGTCATGGATAGTGGTGATAGAAGGAGGATTTTCGGAGGAAACACTGAGGCAGAGGTGTTACCTTGGCAACATTATGGAGCTGGCAATAGCTGCTAGGCAGGAAGAAGCAGCTTCTAGACAAGGAAGGAGATAAGGCATACTATTTTATCTGTGGGAAGATAATCAGCAACAATTTAATCACTGGGAACAGGAAACCAAGGCTATGAAGACACTTGGGAACAGCCTATTACACCAGAAACTCACTCTGAACTAGCTAAATTCACCATGTGAATTCAGTATGTTCCTAGTACTGGTTCTTAGTCTTACAGTTGATCTGAATCTTTCCCTGGGTGGTCTAACAATGCTTTTGCTTATAGAAATCACAGCAGGACCAGCACTAACAATAAAGTTTCAAAGGTTTACCAGGAAGAGATATGTGATTACACAGACACTATAAGAGACATGCTTCACTCGGGACAACGTTCCTAAAAACCTTGTGCCGTAATACAGACCTACTCACACCTACACCACCTCCCAGGTGCAGGCCCTGCATGCCAGGGTTTTGCCTCTCAAAGGTATAATCCTGCAATTCTTGAGGGGTCTGATACTTGGGTGAAATTCTGTATACTAATCATGACTAATCACAACACCAGACTAAATTCAGTCTTCTTACAAAAAAGATCTCTTCCAGAGCTGACCAGTGGATGAATACATCCAACAAGGCCTTTAGAATAAAAAGTCTTGGTGCCAGGAGCAGTGCAGAGCGAGAAGACTGTTTCAAAGGCAACATTTTATATGCCCCTGCTTCATGTGAAGCTGAGACAGGACAATGTTCTCCCAGATTTCTGGCATGAGTTAAAGAGCAAATCCACTTCAGGATTCTTTTTCACTCCGCTTTCCTCTATAGGATTTAGGCTTTTATCTATTGCACAATAATTTGTTTTGGTTATCTATCTAAAAAGCCTCAGAGGTTACAAGTTACAATTTTTTTCCTGGTGGGGATACACTTCCAGTTACAGTCTGTGCAACCAGAGAGAAATGCCAGACCTAAAGTGCTTCTGTTGTCCTGCTAAAAATCATTAACATAAATGAAAGGCTATTAGAAAGTGTTCTCCTGCTCTCCAATTTACATGCTTGTCAGATCAGCTGGACTAAATACATGGCAAGCAGCACAGTGACAGTCAGGTAAACAGTGGTGCTCAGCATTTGCAGAAGTTATATATGTTTTCCAGAATTTCTGCAGCTCTGAAATTCTTTGGCTAAAAAAGTTTCTTTTCTGAAAGTGTTTTTCTTGTGAATATTACTGCATTCCCAATCAATAGGCACAGAAGTTTTGTGCTCTCAAAGTTCTCCATTTAACAGGTTTCAGAAAGGAAGGGAACAATTTCACAAATGGAGAAGCTACCTACTGTGCCCTTTCAGTCATTTGAATGTTCTCCTTATAACTGCAAAAATAAATCACCAGATCACCTTTCATGTGACTCTCTGAATTTTTCAAGGATTGTGCAAGGAAACAAGCATCAGCAACCCAGCTTAGTGGTACCACTTCACTTACATATGAGGACATATTTTTGAGAAGCACTGCAAAAGTGTTAAACGACTGGACCTGCACACAGTGTGACTTGCAATCCCAGTGAGGTGTAAATGCCAGTGCTTCATTTGTCAAAGTGAATGTGACCGTTTTTCACTTCTTTTGAAAAGTAAAGAATTGCTGCTGGACTTCCTGGGAAGGTCTAACTCACTACCTGTCAAAACACACATACTCTCCTGTCTTATGGTGATATTCCTGCAGTCATGGTAGGAGAAGGGCTGGGATGGGCAGTACACAAATACTTCTATAAGATGTTATGTGACCTTGGGTGAACCAAAAAATAGATTTTCTTGTGCTAGTGGAATAATCTCCATGGCTGTTGTATATATAGCTAAAGGAATAAGTTAATATCTGTATATATTCTATATAGTGGGTCAGAAAGACCTTCAAAGTCTTGCAGGTTCCCAGACTAATGGTGCCATCTGCGAAATAGTTATAATTTGCACTAGGAATAAAAATTGGTCTTTAGACCGAATACATCACGCCTCTGGGAACAGACGGGAAAGTGCAGTTAATCAAGTCACACTGAGCAAGATGCTGTTACTGTCAACCAGGCTCAAGCCTGCCTGAAGAAAACCTTTCTCTCTCCCTCCTGGCCTTTACCAAATTAGGACAGGCCTCAGTAGGAGTGTCCCATGTTTGTCTCCTGCCGCTCACCCACTAGACACACTGGTGGAGCCACATAAACACACCCTGGCTAGAGATATCTAGAGGAATTCTTTTTGCAGAGGGAAATCTGTCATAGGCATACATCTCAAGTGCATCTTCTCCAGCACTGTTGTACCCAAAGTAAAAGCAAATGCAACATTTGACCCTCAGAAGAAGCGCTATTCTGCCAGCAGCTCAGCCTAGCACAGGAGAGGATTGCTTAGCTGTGGATTGCATGTCAGGCCCATGATCTCTGCCACTATTTTTGAGCTTCATTCAAGTGCAATAAAGGAAAGAAGGTAAACAATTATGGCTACAACTATGGCAGGATGAAAAAGAGAGTCTCCCTAAGATTCTTTGGGCATCACTTTGTAGGTTCCTGCAGTGAACCTGAACTGCTTTGTTATACTCTGTAAAAGGATAGGCCCATATATCCTATTAAATGTTAATTAATATCCTATTACATGTCCATATTAAATAGTTATTCCAAGGACCATTCATTCTATTCCAAATCGCTTACAATTATAGAAATAGGAACAGAGATCTTCAATGACTCTGCAGGAAAAGAAAAAGCTGCAATTTTCATCCCACCAGAGAGAGCTCTGAGGGAAGAAACATTCTTTTATGTGGGCAAGAGGCATTATCTAGATTGGAGAAGTAAGCATGTGTATAGGAGGCAGGACTCCTAAATCTAATCCAGGCTTTTCAGCTCACCATGTAGCTGTGGGAAAAAAGGAAGAATGTTTCAGAAATAACAGGTTGTATCCTTCCTGGAAATTCTACATACTGTTTAAAAATGTATTTTTTAGTAAAATAATACAGAAATGTTTTAAACAGCTGTGTCTGCAATATGTTATAGCTTTCTGAGGAAGCATCAGCAACAGCTACATGCATGTTAGTGGTTGCTTTTGATAACAAGCTTTAAATGAACTGTCATTTCACAAAAACTAAGATTGGGGCTGATAAAGCTTCAAACAATATTTTTTTATATTTAATCTCAGTTAAATTTATTTTTAGAAATAATTTTTAAATGCAATAAAAAATCCTTTAGTTTCACCTGAATAGGCACTTGTACAAATTTCACAGTTGCAACTAGAGGTCAACAGGACTGTTCTGTGTTTGCTCACACAACCCACTACCGCTCCTGAAAAGACTGAGTATGGAATAAGGAATTGCCTTGTGTGTTTAAAACCCAGATTTCCTCATGCTGACTAACTTACAGGTGTTGAGAAAATATATCTAACATTCCTTGCATTCATCCTCAGGGTAGACTGTGTGTACAAGAGTGCCTACTACTAAAGCTAGATTAGCAAATCCTTTTTGATTTTATACTATAGTTTCTTCCAAAAATGCAATGACCAGAGCAAGGGCTGTGCAGTCTCCTCCAGCCCAGCCTGGAAAACCCTCAAAGGAGCAAAATGCTTTGATGTCCAGAAAGACACTCAGGCACAGCACAGTATACTACAGGGAAATGAAAAATACAACTAAACCCAAGCATTCAGGTGATCTGTAGATTACTTTCAACATGCTTGAGTCCTGGAGACATGCATATCAGATAAAGTACTCGCATGCTTCTCTGGGAAGCACATACCTCTGTGTAGGCCTGTGTTACTTGTTCATACAGGGTCTGATGATGATGGATGGCCAGTTCCAGATCTTGCATTTCTGAGGGGAGGCCTCCTTCACTGCACATTTTGCACCAGGCATCCACACCTGAAAGGAACTGAAACAATTCCGGGAACAGTGAGCAGCAGTGACAGAGAACAACTTCTCATCAACATTAGAAAACTTTCTTTGTAGTAAACTTAGTTTGTAGTCCTTGACTGCAGCAAAGACTGAGGAAAATGTCAGCAGTTATAAAAGAGTCCTTTTGGGACAGCACATTCCTGCCACCTCCTGAGGACTTGAACACCACCTAGATCCGCAGGAATATCTTCTGTTTCTTCTGGGTTAAAAAACCCCACCCTAAAACGTTCCTTTAACCAGGCATTCTAAGAGTGTTTGGATACCTCCAAAAGGAGAGGGTGCAGCTTGCATAGAAGAAAATCACAAAATGCACAAAAGGACACAGTTATAGCTGCAGCAGTATTTGGCATTGTCTCAGCTGTCAATCTTCCCTCAGTTGCTTACCTGTCCTTAGCACTACTAATTTGAGCAATAGAAAACTCCCATTAAAATCAATGCTGACATTCATCTCAGTGAAAGGCAGACAGCCTGTATTTGAGCAGCTCCCAACCCAGGGCCAGTACAGCCAGATTGCTAATAGGATACCAAGGCTTTAAACCCCTGGGTCACACATTTGACTCTAGCCCAGGTCAGCAGCCATCAGATACCATTACCATCTGACGGATGCTAAGCAGCCAATGCAAAATGAGCTGCTGGTCTCAGTCCAGTTCCTGGTGGGCAGACATCCACAAAAGGGAGAAAAATTCATCGCCATTGCAATTGATATGGTTTAGCACCTTGGTTGGAAGCCTTAACAGCCAGCCAGAAACTGAACAGCTTTGGGGAACAGAGGGATGGAAAAAATATTTTTCCACTCTTAAAAGCCTCCAGAACAGTGCTGATGCACTTTGGCAGAACAAATTTGGGACACTCTCCTGGGTGCTGCCTGTTCTGTAAAAGAAAGGAGGAATTTAGTCTCTAAGGTTCCCATCCCATTTTCCTTTTAAGCAGCACTTACTTCAATGACACAGCTCACATGCTCATATTTTGTCCATAGTAACTGCCTAATGCCACCTCATTACTTCTCATTAATATTTTGTCTTCCTCCAGCTTACTGTTAAACCAGCCTGTCATACTCTGGGGCTATTTATAAAAAAGGAACAGCTAATTATACAACAGATGCAGTGCCCTGTAGGGTGAATGCATACTGCCACAAACCCACCCCCAGGATTACAGCTTTATCCACCCCTGAAGTGTTCACCTGTGGCTTGTTAGTAAAGCACTCACTCACAGCACGAAGGGCTGAGAGACTCAAAGAATTTCAGTTCAACTCTGGCTCTGGCATCAGCATCCTTCTTTATTAGCAGCATAAAGCTATTCACCATGCTGCTGTGTAATCAAGGCTATAAAGTGTTTGCATTGTAAATACTTCTTTGCATTGTACAAAGTCAGTGACAAAGATGAATTCCTAAACGTTCATGCCTAGAAAGTACTCATCTACCAGTGAAAACTGTGCTTTCCAGAAGACTGGAGGCAAGGATGGCAAGTTCTCTTGTGCTGGGTTGACTCCTGATCTGTTGAATATCTTCAGATGAAATCCCCACACATCCTTGCATAAAACTGAAGTCACTGTATTTTGTGCCAAGGTAGTGGAATTCACATCATTTCCTATGCTGTTTTAAGAGTGTGGACCTGAGATCAATCCCTTTTGGGGATGTTACATGAACACCTTGGTTGAAACAGTGAACAAAACACCTTTACACCTTGTAGACCAGCATTCTTGTTGCTGGAATCACACTGTTATGGCTCTTATTAAACCCACCGAATTCTACCAATTTTAGTACAAGCTCTTATAGCTGTTAGACATACACTGCTGTGTCCCTAGACTATGACTGGCACAGTAGGTTGAGAAGCCTCAAGAAGATCCTATGCACATAACCACATTTTCACCTTCTTGCCTCACATCTATATTTCCCTTGTGTATCTGTTGTACACAGACAAAGTCACATCAACAATTCCATCAGTAATTTCACTTCTGCCACTAGCAGGAGCAGTTGACATTGCCAGTTTTTAAAAGTTTTAAGAAATGCAGCCTGACAGTGTTTTACTCTGAGACCCTGAAACAGTACCTGGCTGGTCTGCGTCGTATGTGTGTAAATTCATGCAGGGAGAGTAAACATTTTCTTCAAGAATTTTTGCGAAGTGTTACTTCATACCACAGGACTACTGCTTTGGGTATTTATTTAAAAAGGAATTAAGTTAATTTTTATTCTTTGTCACACAGTGTGGCAGACACAAAAAACTTCATTAAATGTAAATCTTCATGCTGGAAACAGATTCATATCACAAAATAACCATTTGACTGAGTTGAAAAAAGATGCATTTAAAATTGCAAGTTGCTGTTAGGTTGGAACAGGAGCTGCTTCTGTCCACTGGATACTCAATAAAATGTAAATTAATTGCTTACATTTCTAATTAGTCCACAGACTAGAATAACTCCTACTGGGAACATAAAAGCTGCTTAAATATGTTTTTCAAGACTTTAGGAAGGATTAAGAAAAATTTATCCAAAAAATAAAAACTACCCCATGGTACCTTTGTGCCTCTGATCCAATAGAAAACAATATTTAAGCGAACTAATGACCTCTGCTTTCTTATTCACAACTGAAGCTGTAAATTCTGTATTAGGTCAGGTAATAATGTATTCTCAGACCACTTCTTCCTAGCTTTCCTCAGGGACTGTTTTACTGTAATGCACAGTTTCTCCAATACACAGCTGAGATATTTTGTAGTCCATTTCTCCACAATCTTTGCACAATCCTTGCTTAGTGCTGGCTAGGCCTCTCTGTGGAAGCTACAGGATAACCAGGGTGGTTCTCTTAGGCCCCAGAGAAATGAAAACCCAACTCTAGCCTGCTTTCATGCTCCAGAATGGCTGTGGGGAAAGATGGGAAGGCAGACATGAAACTGTGTTCCTCAGCGACCAGGAATCTTCCTGCTTGGGGAGCAGAGTGATATGAAACAACTGGTCAGGGGTCAGTTTTCAGAGAACCAGCATAAATGTCTCATAAGTGCACCTAACACCTACTACCTTAAATAGTAATTTGGCTTGTGCTTCTGAGGGTAGGCTGATCCAGAATTAATTGGTTGAGATCTCTCAGCTGATTGAAGACATTAACTTACTCATTCTGACAAGATCTGTACAGTGACTGTTTATGAATACTTTAGCACACTTTCAGAGCTTACACCCAAGAAAGAGAGGACACCTAATTTGTTTGCTTCCCCTCTCTGGCAGGTAGTGGGCCAGAATCTCATCTGGCCTACAGCAAGATAAAGCATGCTCCCCTACACTTTCTTGCAATGTTGAATAGCCTCAAAGATACCCAAAGATAGAGAAGCAGATTCTCTTTCACACCAGAATATTCCCATGCTAGCATGACAAACAGAGGGGGAAAAAAGACAGACAAAGGAAAAAAACCAAACCCATAAACCCAAGACATTTGTAGCAGGTGGAATTAAGGGACACTTAGGAGATACCTCCACTGAACATCCTGACTTGCACCTTGACCTGGATATAGTGGTTTGGAATTTAGTGTACTGGCTTTTGATCACACACACGTGCCAAAGGAAGCCTGTCTGGAGGCTAAGTTTGCAAGACCTGTCTTTTCTTTATTTCTTTCTTTCCTTTTCTTCCCTTTTCTTGATGATCATTTAGTATGTACAAACTGTTTAAGAAAAATTAAGACACATGCCTGCACACATACACACAAAAGAAGAAAAAGAAAGAAACAAAGGGAGGGGGAAGCTTTGATCCAGAAACTCATTCAGCTGAGCTCCATTCAACATGCCACATGTATCTGCAATAAGAGCCAGGAAAGCAATGTGAATCTGAAGCACGTGAAGACAGATGTGAGGTTCAACTCCCAGCAGGGTTGACTCAGCCTTTCATCCTTCCAAGCCAGACAAATTGTATTCGGTGCAGTTTTCTGTGTGGGGTCTTTAAGAAGAGACCTTGAAAAACAACTTGCTTCCTGCTCAGCTTGCATATTATAGAGACCCTACAGCTTTTCATAAATCTTTGTCCCAAGCCAACTACTTCCTTGCAGACTGAGGTGTGCCAAAGGCTGAAAAATTACAGTCCTAATAGATTTGCTTCCTGTTGGCATCCCAGAGAGCTTCAATCAATAGGAAGGAATGAACAAAGAAACTGTAGCAGTTTATTGCACTGGAGAAGGAAAGACAATCTGCGTATCAGATTGGTGTGAGGGAAGAAGCAGGGGTACACTGTGGGAGAATGGTTGGATCTGCTACAAGACTACCTTTACTCACAACAAAGGGAGCAAAAAAAGATTCTGAGATGGACAAAATAGTGAGTTTATCTACATTTTTGCTTCAGAGATTCAAGCCTTATTATTTGTTATAAAATAATGAAGCCCTGATTTAAATAAAACAAAAAATAACTCAAACCAACCAAATAACCAAACAAAACCCCCCAAACCCTGGCTGATGTCAAATAATAGAATATCATATTCAGAATGAATTTTTGATAGACAATACATGGAGGACTAAATTTCATTGGGACCAAATCCCAAACACTCACTATTTATGTGATACAGAGGTCAAATGGCTAAATTATTAGCATTATTATCCTACCAGCATTACAAAAGCAAAGCAGAAATTTTGGTCCTGGCTAATGGACACAATGACTCCCACATATTTTTTTTTTTTGAAGCAGTCTGAGTTTAAAGTCTTCACATCAGCACTTATCTTTCACAAAATTGTCTCTTATCACAAGTGAGGAGCAACTGCTGTTCACAATTAGCAAATTCTCCTGTCTGCTTAGTAATGAGAGACTAGTTTCTGTCAGGCAGCATAAACCAATTCCTTGGGAAGAGGTGTAGAGAGAAGATTGTTTTTTTTCAGACCCATCTCTACCATTGTAAAGAAAAAAAGACCCAAAGCTGAAAGATAAATTAGTTGTGGCTTTTTTTCAAGTTAAGGCTGAAGCAAAATACCCACTGACAGTGTTCAAAAGGTAGGAAGACAAAATAAAATAATTGACCTCTAGCTTGACAGACAGTTTTCTGTATTATTGCCTTTCAAGCTATACAATACCTTGGCAATTCCTCATATATCTCAAACAAGACTGGCACTTTGGAATAATAAGGAGTAAAAACATAAGGCAAATCCCTCAAAACCCAAACACCAAATAAACCAAAACAAACAAGACAGAACTAATTCATTAATAAACCTTAAACATTCTCATTGTGACTACAGACTGGATATAAATTATTTTTTGATTTTTCTTTATGCACATATGAAGACTGACAGTTATTAACACGAAGACTACACCTCAACACTGCAGTGCCTGTGGTATTGAGATGACAGCACTGGACACCTTCTTGGTTTATCAGTCCATTGGAGCACTGGGTGTGCTTAAATGAGTAAGTGCCCAGTAGGGTGAGTAATTGCTCTATGCTATGGCCTGTTGTCAATTGGAAACAGAAAATCAAGAAAAATCCATTACAATTTGATAGTCAGAAGCAAACAAGAAAGAAAATATTTAATGTTTGAGCTAAAATTTTCCATACCTATAGTCTGGCTTATGAGGCAGTTTTTGGCTTATCAATTACAATTTTTGATTCAGACACTTGAAGAATGGGTCATTTTATAAACATCAAGCACACCCACTTAATAGCTTTGATATTAACTGCTTGGAAAAACAAGCACACAACAATACTGAGGAGAGCCCCAAAGCAGTGTTTGTCACTGGAAAATAAATGTAACCAGCATATGATCAAAGTTGAACCATCACCATTAGGTGGATCTGGTTTAGGTGTAAAAGTAGCAGAAGTTTTGTTCACTGGCACGTTTTAAATGTTTTGTAGCTATGAAATTATGGAACAATTCTGGGAGTTGATAAAGACACAAACCAGAGTTCAGGGATATGGAAAATTTTCTTGGATGTTCCTTGCTCTGAAATCTCTACTTAATGAGGTCTAACAAAGTTTGGGGCTATGGAGAGCACCTCAGGATTAGGTGGTGGAATTAATTCCATAAGTTTCATTCACAATAATGCACTTTGGTTCCTAGAAATTGTCTTCTGGCATGGGTCTGTGTCATAAACGTGAATATTCCTCTACACACAGCACATACCACATATACACTTGTGCAGATACATGCTGTTTTCCTGACTGCAACAATCCTGAATGTATGCACAGCACTGATGAAACATAAGGCAACAGAAATAAGGCAGCAGATTACTTCACCAGAGTACTTCAGTTATGATCAGATTTTTTCTCATCATTGAGGTGTGAATGTATTTTCTTACCCACTCGGGGAACGTGTGCCAGGTTTTTTCTGGGGTTCCTTGATCCACCAAGGAACAAGGCTCTTAACCTCACTGCATACAAGCCAAAAGCCATCAGGTAATACTGCAGTATCACCATTATCAAAGTAGCAGTGGAACATTTTGCTAGTCACAAAAGCAACTCACCTGTTCAGCTTTCTGGTGAAAGACAGCAGACATGGCTAAGATGGTGCTGCGCTCATCCAGAGCTGCAGCAAAACTCTTCCACTCTTGATCCAGCTGGCTAGATATTTGTTTAATTTGCTGGGAAGCATAATGGCCTGCCTCGGAAAGCCTTGACGCAACAGACATGATCCGATTGATGTTGACATAGGCATTCTGAAAATTAAAAAGCACACATAAATAAAGAGAAGGAAGAACCATGGCCACCCTCTGCCTTCATTACACATTCCAAACACCATCAGTTGGAGTAAAGCCGAGCAGTTCAGGGAGAGCAATCAACCACCTGCTTAAATATGCATGAATAGCAGGCATACTACCTTCCACTCTAAAAATGCATCCCTCAGGAATCTTTTTGCACATTTATAGCATCATCTAACACTCTTATCTCCCCTCTCCCTTTGAATTTATTTATGTAATACTAATTTGCCATACTTTAGCTGTTTACTCACCTGTTAGGGTCTACTCATTGCTTCTATTTTATTTTTTATTTTTCTGTTTCATTACTTCATATTTCTGGATGCTAAATCCACATACTCATAAAGGAAATATTTGGTTTCTGTCTTTTGAGAACTCTCTGTCAATCCTTTATAGACATGCAGTGTCAACAAATGGAAAAGTCTTGCAGACTTTAAAAGAACCGATAAGGATATTCTATAGAAATATAAGAGTTTCCATAGAAATGTCTATTAAATTATATTCTTCAGTTAAAATGTTATCTTTTCTGTAGGATATTTTCAGCTATTCTCCAGAAGACATACCATTTAACTACATTCTGATTTTAGAAGGACTTTAAAAAGTCTACTAAAAGGGTAATATTTTCTGTTCTTCCATAAGAATTTTCCATGATGGTTTTTATTCATGCTTCAAGCAGCGGAAGGATAGTTCTTTCTCAAACTGAACTGTGGACAGCAATGTAATTGCATTACAATATCCCCATTCTGCAAAGGAAGATTAACCTGAAAATTAACAGCCATCATGATACTAGCTAACAAAGAGGCACCATCAAAAGACAAGTGACAGTTGTCTTGCAAATTTCTGTAATGTCTCCTCTTTTCTCCTCACTGGAGGAAAGGAACATCCCAGAATGTGAGATGTTTAGCCAATGTTGTGTCACTGCTTTCTTGTCCTGGTGAAGTATTTCAGAAGGGCTCCAGGAATTTCAGAGTAGAATCTGTAAGACCCTTATACACAAGGACAGACACAGGGCTGATGATTTTAACAGAGTTACTCTTGGGTAAATAATAAATCAGAGGTAGAAGTGTTGAAGCAGGATCTTGTCATAGTGAGTAGGAGCACAATGTGGAAAGGTATCTGCCAACCCAAACACGAAACACAACAGAACACTGCCAAGCCAGGCACAGGTTCAAATTAAGTTGTGAAGCAGGGCAAAGTGTGTGGGGCAACTACTAAGTACACTCATCATATCTGTCAGTGTTAAAGGAAAGAAAGATGGAGACACGACCCATACAGCCACTCTTTTGTCCCTGGTACAATCATGACTGTGACAGTTGTTACACAAACAATACAGATGTAAAGCAACAGCCAGCCTCTGGTTTGTTTTTCCTCATATCTCGCAGACTTTTCTTAAACCTTGGGTTTGGCTCAAGATTGTAGGGTTAATTTTAAAGAAATAAAAATACCTTTTTCAGTACAATGAGAGAAATTGATCACAATTTTTCTGGAGTTTAAAGTATACTAAATAAGATTATATGATTTGGAATTTTAACCACCTGCCACAGTCAAACATTTCTTTGTGTCCCTCTACATTAGAAACTGGACTTTAAATCTTTCAGCCTTTCTTTTCATGACTGGGCCTCAGCCAAGATTATTTTGCAACATTTCGGGTCAGTTCTGCTGGAAAGCAGTGTAGGATCACTACAGGTGCTAGAGCTTGGATGAATTGCACCAAATGAAGACACGGAGATTTGCTGTATTTGATGTACAAGTTGCTGAAGAAGTTTTGATTTAATGGGAAAAAAATGTGCTTTCATTGTGCTTTTACTTATCTTTTTCCCCTTGCAAAATTATCTCAGTCACTGCAATGCAGTAAGCATGGAGGAAAACAACCAGGAATTCCTTGGTTACTTACAGCTACAGAATATAGATGTATTAACTAGTAAAAGGGCAAAGGTAAGATTAGTTGAAATACAGCAGATATTCTTAGAGTCTGCTTTTTAAATTAGGGAGATTTATATATTGTTACATCTGTTTGTTATATTTTTATAAAGACATGAGGATTTTTATGGATGAAATTTCACTTTCCTAGATGAGAGTTTGTCATGGAAGAGTACCAACCCATCCTGAGGCCAACCCACTAACTCCATAGCATTTCCAGCAGAAAGCAAGAAGCAGTTTGGGAGTCACCTGCTCACACCTCCATTCCTAATGCATGAAGTGGAACTGGCTCCAGAAAAGAGAATATGAGATTCCCCTGTTGATTTCTGAGAAACAAATGGATTCAAATGCAAGATCACATGTGGTGTGCTCTTCTGTATATCTCCAACAGCCAGTGCAAAGGAGATAATACCTACTTCCAGGCATGTACACTCTTTACCTCTGTTTTATCTGCCCCACCAGAGTGAGGCAGAGACACTGAAGTGGAGCTTGGACACAAGACTTGTCCAAGACCGACAAAAACCAAGACAGAGCAAAGACTGTCTTGCTAAATATTTGGAACCCAGGATAGCACATCCTACCAGATGTAACACATTTTACAATCTCAGGACCTTTATTCAGTGTCACTATTACTGGGAAAGACAGGTTCTCTAGTCAAAACTGTGGTTCTGTCATGAATCCAAGCAAATGCAATATGGCTTCAAGGCACTCCAGAGCTTAGTTTCAGGACAAAAATGGGTAATTGACCACAGTCCACAAAATGCAAGACATTTCTTTTCCACCTGGAAGTAGAATAAAATTGTAAGCCACTTTTTTTCATCTTTATTTGCCAATGTGTAATGTTCTGAGTAAAATGGAACAAAAAACTATACTGCCAAAATTCAACTGTTGACATTTCACAAAGTTAAACCTTCCTTTCCCTCTGGTTTTTCACCTCTAAAAATTGAATTAATTGAGATTTTTCTATGTCACTATGACATAGATCTTTTTATCCCAATAGGAAATAGAACAACTAATGCCTGTGACTTCATTTTTTCCTTTAGGCTGGAAAATCCACTACTAGCAGGTTCATAGACAGTCTCACTTTAAATATAACCTAAAGCCTCATCGTGTTTTGCTTTTTTTTTTCCCAAACTGAGAGGTGTCCCCAAAGAGGACTGCAAAGGATCACTGATTTATTGCTGTATAAGACTACAATAGGTCAAGCAATGAGAAACCAATACATTAATGCTTAGAAGTAAGGGTAACTGCACTTCAGTTGACATTCTGTTGTTGTGATATGAGGAAAAAGCAAAGTTTTGGCTAACATAAAATCCCTTATAATTGCAAAACCTTCATTTTACATGTAGATGCAGACTTTTCAAAAGCACTCCTCCTGTTACAGTTAAATTTTCATTGACTTTATTTCAAGTTAGAAACTAGTAAAAAAAAAAGGGGGGGGGGTTGCCTTCTAAAAATCACTTGACTGGCAAACACTGGAAAAAATCTCCCCACGTGTACATCAGCATCATGATATGCAAGAATTTCCTTTACAGTTTAGGAAAGCATTGTGCAATACCTTGCAAGTGCACATACCCCTCTTTGTCCACCAAATTTTTAGTCCATTTCTGTCACCTAAAGAAGGCCTTGACTCTGGCCCTCGATGTCTCTAACATAGCTGCCCCTTCCAGTGTGGGTAATCGCTGCCAAGGTCCGTAATGCTGGGTAGGATTAAGGGAGGGCAACAGCTCTCAGTTTTCACAATAAGCACTGACAGTAGTGAAGTTTCAATTGTGGAGTTATCTCCCACAGGGAAATACACTAATTCAGCCCTGATCATCTAGCAAGCATGCTGAGAGACCTTCCCTCTTAATTAAAACCTCCAACTCTAAGTGGAACAATACTTTCTTCTAATACATGTATAAAAAGAATACCTTACACTCACAAAAGAAAAATGAGGGGTGAGAAACATTAAATCTGTGAGGAACTTGGCTCTGTGTTCATCTCATTTCCTAAAGAGCCAGTTGAGATATTGTGATGGCAAGCAGGGAAGGTGGGCTGCAAGAGAAGGGTTTTGCAGACTAATTGAAGGTGGAATTTGATTGTTGAAGAGTTCTTCTTTAAAATAAAATAAAAAAACCCCAGCTTGCACTGTGTTATTGTGAGTTTAAAAACCATCTGTGAAATTAATCTAACACATAAATCTGAAGCAGAATGTATTAGTGACAAAATAAACTCATGAGATATCTTTAAGACCTTTAAGTTTCTATAACAAGGCCAATTATATGTAGCATGGTGCAAAATAATATTGGATGGCATTTGAGCTCAGCCTACATGTAGAAATATACCGTCCGTTCAAGCTAAACGTTAGGAATTTTCAACAGACATAATTAGCCTTTATGGTAATGATAATTGTAGTGTGTTCAAAATCTATTGTGTCTTTCTTAGGAGAACACACATCTTCACCTAGTATCAGGCAGCTAACTCCCTGACCTCAGGACAGGCAGCAATGCCAGCTCTGAGCACCACTGTTTTTATGAATGTCCCACAGACAGTGATAACTCACTTTTTAAGGAGGCTAAGGGATCCAGGTATAAAAGTCCTGGTAAAGGAAATAGGAATAACTTCAGCCAGAACAAATGGCACATATACCCTCTATCCAAGTGCACAGCTACAGCCAGTATGCTTTGTGTCAGACTGAAACACTGGTTTGGTTTTTTTTTTTAATCTCTCTAGTGAATTTACTACATTAGTGAGATTACTCACAAAATGTTGGAGCTAAATATTCATCTTCATGAAAAGTATTATTGCTTCAGTATAAACATTATACAGCTGTGATAAAGCTGAACATAATTTATTTTGAAGCTGAAGTGAAAACAAGCACTGCCTTGAATCACAGGAAAAATATCTGTGGTCTTTATTTGAAAGAAAAATACCACTCTACAGTTTACTACCTCAAATACATGACTTCTCCACATCCCACACTGTTCATTTAAAAGGAAGAATTATTATTGTAAAAAACAGAGCAACAACTTGTTTTTCCAAGAAGGAGCTTTGGTCACAGCATGCCTATAGAGATGTATAGGAAGAACATGCAACAAAAGGCATGACCTAATAAACATACAGAGAGATTCAGAGAGTCTGTTTTCTAGAGAAAATGAAGAGAATCTTTTAACTATTATAAGTTATGTCAGGTTTAAAGGACATTAGACATAGTGTAAAGAGAAAAACACACAATGAAACTCCTTAGATATTCAAGATCTGATCCAATGTCCACTGAAATTTGTAGGGTTTTTCTCTGTAAAACATACAGCCATCCTCAGCTACACTGTCCTCCTCCATACCTTTTCTCCATACTGATGTTAATGTATTGACAAAACAAATCCCCAAAACCATAAACAACCCTAAGCACCAAAAAGTTTGTCAAGTTCTCATTGCTTTGTTGCTCACATTCACGATAACTGAACTATACTCAATCCAACTGGGAGCTACTGAATTTTATATTGCATTAAAAATGATGTAGCTAAATTATAAAATTAATTTCTAGCATTCACAATTTAAAGCAAATTTGCAGGGAAAAAGTTTATAGAATGATCTATTTCAAAAGACACATTAAAAAAAAAAGCAGCACCATTTAACTGGCTCTGAAAAGTCATTTTTCTTGAACCATTTGCCATGTGGTGAGCCTGAAGCATGGTAGCTAAATATTTGAGGTTTGCCATTAGTATGAAAGAGCTCGAAGGCTCATCAGATATTAATTTGATATGAATTATAATGAATGTTTTAATTTATTAAAACTTGACAGAATCTGAAGTTTACAGACCTGAGTGGGTCACAATACTCTACCTGGGATCTGAGGGTAATAACCTCTCCATTTGTGGTAAAGAAACAGGAAAGGTTTCCTGTCCTTTTCCTTTTGTAGCCAAGGGTATTACATTGAGAGATTGAGGAATACTGAATTATAAAGACAAATTCACCAGAGCTCTAGTTTTCTCTCTAACACCTTCTACATTATGTTATTAATCATAATCCTTAACTTCACAAAAATTGATTGGTGTATAACTTAATGCAAGAAGATTCTGGATGACCAAAAGTCATTGATGTATATACATATTATAGGAGCAGAGCCTTTGGCAACAGACTGCAAGGCAAAGGTCACTTCTTCCCTTGAAATTGCACAGTACCTAGAGCAGTGACCTAAACCTTCCACTGCAATAAAAATATTACAGATAATTTGCAGTAGTAGTTTTCCAACAGTCTCCAACAGAAACCAAATGGTAGCATGAACAACTGAACTAAGGTGTTGCCAAAAATATAAGACAGTTTAATGATGACCATTGTGCAGTAGCAATTGCATGATTATCTATTTCTAACATCACTGGCTAATTTTCTTAGAGAAAACTATTTTGGATTAAAAAAACCCAAAACTCCCATAATCAGACATCATAAAACCTGGCAAAACGTACAGGACTTTTCACTAGATTCTCTGTTACCAACACAACTCTCCTTCACTAAAACCTTGTTACACATGAAACAGACCTGATCCTTTTTTCTAGCTTTATTTCTCTGACAACCAAAATACAGCTCAGATTGCTGTGGTATGTAATGTCCTACCTCTATGCTCAGAGGTCATCACCCAACTTTTTCCAGTTTTGCTTTGTTCAAGCCAGCTGACCTGTCCCAAGTCCATTGGCAATGATCATTCACTCTTGCCCTGAACAAATTCAGGGCTTCATCCCTTCTACAGTGGCTTCACGTAAGTTTGCATAGAGCTCTTGTGTGTGCCAAGAGACAAACCTACAATCTACCACGGGAGCTGGGTTGTGGCCAGGAAAGGGTTGTTTTAGTCTCAGTCTCTTGCTCTTCCTGCATGCTTTACTACAAATGGAGTGACTCATATGCAACTCAGCAGCCTTATGTAGCAAGCTGGTATCTCCTGCATGCTAACACTGTCATACTCATAATCCTGACTTTTGGGGACTTCTGGGGACACTGGGAGTCACTCCACATTTTTCTAGCAAAGAAAAATCTGTTCCATCTGAAAAAAAAGGCATTGCTGCTCACAGAAGCACTATACAGACATAGAAAGGCTGCTCCAGCCTACCATTTAAGGTTATTAACCTTTTTGAAATGTCCTTTCAGCTTGATATACCCTGACATCTAGTATTCCAAAAATGGAATGCCCAGCCCTCTGCAAGGCAGGAGCCCTGTTCAATTCCTCAATAGGCAATAAAACGCACATTTGCCAGCCTGTGCAACCCTGGACTTGAAATCCCCTCTATAAAGGCCACTGTGCAGACACATAACCTAACTACAGGTCTTTCAGCAATATGGAAAGTCTTGTAGAAAACTATTTGATCATGAGGAATTTGAAGCATTGAGTAAAACTCTGGTATTTCTGATGAATACCATGGAGGCTTCATTTAGATTAAAACATGCAACCTCTGTTTGACATCTGAAGTTTGTTGAATAATTTTTTAAAAACTTCTCACTGAGACAGCATATCACAAGAATTTTTAAAAATAGAAATGTGAGTTGAATGATCTGTGCCTGTTTGAACAGATGTTGATCCCAAACCAAAAGGAAGACATCACCACATTGTCAGTGGATTCCAGGTCTAAAATTCCACTAAAGCTAAAAGTAGCATATAGAAAATGACATATAGGTGTACTGCTCTCTTTGAGCTATATTCCTATAAGGAAGATTATCTGGGAATATATTTATTGTTTGGCGTATTTGTTATTTTGTGTGGGTCCTCCACAGAGTCATACATTTCATTCCAATCAATTAGAGCAGAACTGAGTGCCATCTGTCACCATACTGTAGGTTGAAAGCTAAAGATACCCAGTATTAATGTCCTTCCACGTTGTCTCCTCCATCTCTTTAGCATAGAGGATCTATCTTCTCTGTAGATTGATTCACTCTGACCGTATGGGCTTCCACATGACGTTACACTGGAGTTGGCACAAAATGGGAGGTGAATCATCTGTCACACTTTCCCCTCAAGCTGAAAAGTTCTCACTCCTGGGCAGCCCTGTTGGTCAGGAGTGTGGCAGCACTGTGATGGTGAGATGGCACAGCTGCAAGCCACAGCACTGCCACAGAGGGTCCCTGCCCCCAGAAGCCTCCCCAAGATCTTTGAAAATGTCTCATTGCCGTGAATTCCTCATTCCCAAAAATTCATGTGGGGACAGATGGAAGAAGAATGGAGGAAAAGGTTTCTTCCATTAGGTGGCACCCTCCCTGTCATTCGTTTACTTTCTACTAAAAAATTTTCTCTTTCCAAGTTTAGCTCCCAGGTTTTTTTAGAAAATACTACCAGACTACCACAAAGAGGATAAAGAGAGTCTTCCAGCTTCACTCTTCTAATGCTGTTTTCTGGAGAATTATAACTAACTTTACATGGTCTAACCTCCAGGACAGATTTATTTGTTAGGTTTTTGTGAGCAGCAGTGTTTCACGGAGGCTGTACTATCCTGTGTTTTGCTAGATGGCATTGTGACGGCAAGCTTAACCATCAGGTGTCTGGAGCCTGTCTTCCAATGCTTTCAGTTATAATGACAATAAATGCATTAGTAGACAGTATAAACATTTCTCATCTTCCATTGTTATGCAATGCCCTACTGAGGCTCAGTGCTTTTGTGAGGAATAGCTGGGTAGGTGGAAATGATGGGTGGAATTTTGGAATTTAGCCAGAATACCATGGTTAACACCTGTAGTCTTATGAAAGAGGTGTGTGGTCTTTAATGACCTCAGGTAGTCAGGACTTCTTTTTCACATTTCAGACAGCTGCTTTCAAGTCCCTTTGGGTGCATAGTAGGGTGTGGTTCTCTAGGGACTTAGACCACCAACTTAAACATCAACCATCACCTTTGAGGTCTTAGCCCCAGAGCCACTGCAGCCTGACCCTGCACAGCATGAAGCTGTACACCTGTAGAGTTGGTTTTCTGGGGGAAATCTTTTGTGCATTTGACAGAGAGCATTCAGAGAGGGCTCAGCTCTGCATTGTGCAACTGCAGCAGGGGGTATGAACGCATTTTTCTACCCAGTGCAACAATCAAAACATCAATACATTCTGTCCTCATTTCTCTGCTGAAAGCAGAGCAGTTTCCAGAACAAATACCTTATGCCTGGAAAGAATAAGAAAGTGAGCAAAGCACTTATAAATGTATAATGATGCCTTTTTCTTTCCTTTTTTTTGGGGAAAATAAAAAAAGAAAAAGGTAAACTGTGTTGTATTCAAAGAGACCGATTGACTAACTACTGAAAAAGCCCAAATCCCACTGTGGCCAGAACTGACAGCTTGATTAGTGTCTCTCTTTCAAGGTTTTAAAGAATACCTTAACAGGGTGTGGGGGAGAAGGATAAATTATTAAGGTGCCACTTCCAACTCTCATTAATTCCCCATCAAAGAAATTTTAGTAACTTTAAAAAATATTGTTCTGGCTCTTCAAAACATAAACAAATTCCACAGGACTGTGCTGCTCTTAAGTCAAAGAAATAACCATATATCAGTGTCTGGGTAGACAGAGCAACACTGCATCCCAGAGATGCTGCCACCGCCCAGTCTGACGTTCCTTAGTTCACCTCTGACAGGTCCATAGTGGTTTCTGAACAGGAGGTGGCCTCACATGCCAGCCCTTTCCCCACTGGTGCTGTTCCCAGTGTGCCCTCAACTTACCATGGAATTCATGGCAAAGTGATTGTGCTGCGTCTGCAGGTCAAGAGCATGTTGGTAGCTCACGCCAATCTCCGTGTGACTCTGCAGGAACAATTCTTTGTTGTGGCTGATCCAGTCAAACATCTAGAAGCATTCACACAGGAGAGAGGAAAAAAGAAAGTATTAGAGTGGGAAAAAAAAATAAATGTGACAACACAAAATATAAAAATCCACAGTTCTGAGACAGATGTATATGCAACACAGACAAAACACACTCATCTACATTCCTCACCAAAATAAGCTGTTGTCAAGCAATGGAAGCATTTACGTTATCACCATATTTCATTATTAACACAATGATAGACCGGGAAACATAATTCATAAAGCATGTTCCTCAGTAAGCTGATCCCACTGCCTTTTCCTATAAGTAATGGGAATTTCGCATAGAGAAAAATGGGAGCAGAGGGACCTAAAATCAGGGGTTGCTTCCCTGACTGAAGATATAGCAGTTCATAAATACCCTTAATCCAGAAATGGACCAAAAATTCCATAAATATTAGTGATGGGATTTTCTTGCTCCCCTTTCTTTTTCTCTATACATAGTTTCCAAATGTTACTTCCAAATAGGCACTTGACTTCCTACACTTATATTTTTGAGCTCTTTCCAATTCTAAAGCCAGAACCTAGTCTATCTTCCACTTGTTATTTTTGGGATGAAGAGAGAGAGAGAAAAAAATTAAAATTTATTAATATATATCTACAAAGAGTACACATTTTAACTTCTCCCATTTCCAAGTGTATTTCCAAGCAAAATGGATACTTCAGTACTTCAGACACAGATAGAAATACATTGGATAAAGCTGATGAAACTCATTCCTTATTTTGTAGCACGTTAATGTGACACTTCAATCTACAGCATGTTCATTCATTGTAGGCCATCACAAGTCAGCTAGGAGGTAGCGTGTTTATGTTTGGGCTTGCTCTGGGTTCTGTTAGAGACTAGATGCATTTGACTGAGAATCATTCTTTACTCCTTTCTACAGCTCTGCAGGCATTACAGTCTCAGATTTCTTCTTTTCTGCAAACATTTTTGTGACAGAATCCCTTCAAACCACGTTTCCTCATCTCCATCCCAGCAAGCTGGGAAACCATCCACTAATAAGGACTTATTCATAATCAAACCCACAACTTATTAATTCATTATAACGGCAGAAAAACTAATTATAGAGGCAGTGGAGGTCATGTCAAGACAGTCCCTGGTGTTGAAAGTCTTCTCAGGTGAAAAGGCAAGTGATGCAGCTTCTAGGCAACCACCTTACAGTCAGAGGATAAGTCCAAATCATTGTTATAACATTTACATGTCATCCACTCAAGAGCTGTTTTGTTCTTTAGCACTGAATAGCAGTTTTTGACGTGTGACATTGCTCTGGCACTGTATGTTGCTGTGGTCTCTCAGGGTCAGTTACCTGTTCCCTCTAGAGATAGTGTGCTTAAGGACAGGAAAAAGACCCTGTATGGGTCACCTAATATTCCTGCAGTAAACTCAGCATTTTGTGCTGAGCACTCAATTTGGCTTGGAAGTGCACTGCTTTGTACAGGGGATTTGCAGAAATAATACTGGATATCCCTTTCAACAAAATGCAAATAAACACTGCAAGTACTCCAATGCCACCAGACAAACTACAATGACCTGGTCCCAAAAATCTGTCACATGTGCTTGACTTCCTAATCGTTACGAAAATACAATTGCAACTACAGAGTCTATGCTAGTTTGTATTTTGTGCTGATGAATAGGCTAAGAGGCCAAATATGGTTCACATTACCAAGATGCAAGTCCAAAGTAGTATCACTGACACAGTTACTTTCTCATCTGCACCCACAGAGCTGATCAAAATTAGGCCTATTACCAATTTTTTTTCAGAAAGTATAAATGACAAGATTTTTGCAAGGGATTTCAAAGGTTGCTGCCAATTAAACAGAATGAAACAACATAGAGACACCTAAGACTTTCTCACTGGATTCCTTTTTCTCACTTTATCAAGATTTATTAGGCAAGATAAACACACAATCATTTGCCACCCTTGTGGGCTTAAAGGAAAAGAAAAAGCACAAACCAATAAAGAAAGAAAACATCCGCAGCAGTAAAGTTCATGTCCCGACAACAAGCTTTTACATCTCTGCTGAGAAACCAACACAGGTTCCTTCTAAGTAGATAACGTGTTTGATGTGAGCATTTTTTAATGTGTTAAATGATCTAAAGACATTTAGGGAGAAGAAAACTGGCAGCAGTCCACTAAAAATAAACAGTAAATCTAATATTTTATGCTCAGCAAAGCCGAATCAGGATCTTTTTAAGACAAGTAATTTAAACTAGTAATCTATTATTCTGTGGATAGGGAGCATTTCCTCCATCTACTCTGTACCCTTATTATTGGATGAGAATCTAGGTTAAGTTAAACCATGCTTCTGCCTTTTAAAATACAATAATAAACTATCAAGAAAAAAAAATAGGAAATTTAAAAGATGATTCATCTTTTTGTCTTGTTTAATCAAGTGAAATACACAATAGCAGTTGAAAGAATGACCTTCAGGAATTTTGAACAACAGACCTCAATGATGATATCTGTACCACCCTCCAAAACAGCATGTTTTTTAAACCTCTATTCACAAACAATAACAGATTTTGGAAGAGACTCAATTTCAATTTAGACTTTGAATCTTTCTATTATGTTCTTCATAAAAAATTACTTTGGTTTCAGCTGGCCTATGCCTGTAGCAAATTATTCCCCATCAACATGGTTTGTCTCCCTAACTCTCTAAAGTCTCACTTGGAAGCCCAGAGAATGAAGAGTCTTGAGTTTCATGTGGTTTGGAGCAGGGAAAAAACCCAAGATTCCTAGGAATAAGTGCAAAGAGATGCAGATTCACTATGGTTTAAAGCGGGGTTAATGGTGCACTTTGCTCTGTGAAAACTTCCATTGCTCTACGCTCTTAATAAATACTAAGCAGTACTTACAATCACTCTTGCTTTACACAGCAACTAGGGCTTTGCAAGGCTGCAGACATGACTACATTTTGCAAGGCATTACTGTTTCTGAGACACCTAAAAGACTTCCAGATGAACTGGGACCTCTGCATGGCACAGTCCAGTACTGTGTGGAAATACTAACCTGACCCTCCAAAGTAGCATAGCCTGGGCACAGTACTGCCTGGATTCATTTACATTGCTTTTGTTTCCATGACTGGTTCATTCAGAGACTTCTTAGGCATTTCTACTTAACACTTACTTAACTGTAGACTTTTTCCCAAGTACTCTGAAGATAGTATTGGGTTTTCTTTATTGCACCAGACTGGCATCATGGAAAACTTTGTACTTTCACCCTACTAAACAAGGATGGGTGGAAATGATAAGTATTACACAGTCCCACAGATCCTGAGATTTGCGTAACAGCAATAGGATTTAAATACATAAATATATTAAACAGATATTTTATTTACTTTTAAGAACTAATGGATTGTGTTTTCAATTTTTTCTCTTTGAACACCAAGTCTATAAGTGAACTTAAGCAATTTTCTCATACTGTTGGAAGTTGAGGCTCTGAAAATACCAGATACTGGGTGACTCATGATGATGCTGTGAGAATCCGTGATGCGTAGCCAGGAGGTTTCAACATGAAGGTCTGTCAGCATTGTCTGGCCTGGCCTATATTACTAGCAATAGTTCCTGAAAGCTTTCAAGTCAAGCTTGTTTTCCACATGACAAACAGTGATGCTTCCTATGTTCCTGAAGCAAGCGTGCTGCCTTGTTTGCTTAATTCAAGCACACCATGAAGGATGTGAGCATGGCAATGATTCAACAATTATTATTTTACTCAACATTTCAAGGACCACTGGGTATCAAGGGGCTAACCTGGGCTCCTGGAAAAATGTTCAACACTCTCTGAGAAGTTAGTTTCCCTGACCTAAGGGATGATTTTTTTAATACAGTAAATAGCAGGGTCTGTCAAATGTGCCCTGTGAGATCAGCTTGAACTAGATAGAGCATCTCAGCTAACTGAGATATAACACTGCTGTACAGCAACTGTATCAACAGATCTTATCCAGTTCCCTGCCCGAAAAATCCTAGAGTAGTGATTATCATAAAATTAATGGATCTTTAATTTTTCCTTTGACTTACTTGTTAGTTGGAATCATGCTGACTGACAGTGAGGTAGCTCTTCTCTTAAGTCTGTAATCATTCCTGCAGTCACAAGCTCACACTGAATAGGAGCGCAGAATAACTAAGATGGGACATTGTATCACATAAAACCACGTGAACCAGCTGTCCTCAATGTCTCCCAGACTGGCACTTCTCCTCATCATTATAGATAATCTGGGGACCAATTAAGTAGTTAAGAGTTTTCCAGTGACTGAGTAGCTGGGGTGAGGGGTAAAACATACTTGGGAGATAAACTTTCAATGTCATTATCTCTCATAGTCCCTTTTTCTAACAATACATGAAGGAAAGTGAATGCATATGGTGAAGAATGTTAAGTGCTACATTTAATTAAGAATATTAGTCTCTTATGAGGGAGTCAGAAGAACTAAGAATGATCCAAAGGGTCTCTGCCCAGTGTTTTGCTAAAGCATCTACCCTGTTATTGATGCTCCTATATGCACCAGTAAGTATTACAGATGTGGTTTTTGAGGCCACTTTGAGAGTTTGGGTATCAGATCATATCTCCAACTTCAATCATGCCGGAAACAATGAGTTCTTAACCTCACATTTTGTCATCATAGTTAATGAGTTACTAGAAAACCCAGGTTAAGTGTTAGACCAAACAGCAGGTCTCAAGCTGGTTATGAGTAAGTCCTACAGAGGGAGAACATGGCTCCATATTTTCCCTGGATTTGTAACATCTGGCCAGCTGGTGAATACAGGGCGAGAACAGCTGTTTGGGAACAGAGAAGAAACACAAGGATATGGAACAGTATGTATGCAGACTGTGTGCAGTCCAGCCCTACCTCAGATAAAATGTGATTTATAACATAATTTCAAATAATAACCTCTGCTCTCCAGCCTTTGTCAGAGCTCGCTGAGGAGTGCTAGCACTGTATTCTGAAACAGCGGTGCAGAGCACTGCAGGATGATGTTCCCACCACATGGCAGGCAGCACACCCTATGCCAAGTGATACTGATCGGTGGGTTACAGCCCTCATGGTTTTGGCAGCAAGTGAGCTGAATATATTTATTAATGAAATTATTCATACATGCTAAAAAGAATAAATCCCCAATCCATCTAAGAACAATCCAGGCCAGGAATTAGTTATGAACCTGCTTGTAGCAAATCATCTTCTCTGTAAGTTCTGAGCCATAAATATAAAACTCATATGGGTAAGTAAGGACAGAATGATAACCATTGACCTATACTTGAAGAACAGTGTAGGATACATATCAAGAAAATGGTCCCAAAGGGACATTCAGGTCAAGCCCAATGCTGCTTTTGGCAGCTAACCATGGTGTAAAATTTCCTTTTATATAGGGATGAAGCTCCACCTGAAAACTAGTTAAGTGCTACAGCTCAGGTCCTCTTAGGAGAAGCAGTTCTAGAAATTTTCTGCTTCCTATGCAACTTCTCATATACTCTCTGACCTAAATCAGACTCATGGCCAGTTTATATATATTTGCTCTTAGGTCAACACTGTCCTTTAAGCTAAAAAGTTCTCCCAGGCATTTAACCTTTTCCAGGGTGGACAGGGAGGGCTTGTTGTCTCTCTTGCTGTTTGTTTCACTAGAGCCCAGCTCTTTTATGTCTTCATAAGGTGCACAGCCTTTCTCCGTGTTTTTCTAGTTCATGATTATCTTTCTAACCAAGCTAAGGTTCTAATAGGACTTTGTGGAATGTTGATTTTTTTTTTTCTGGAAATACTTCAGCTAACATCATCTGGGATCAGCAGTGCAGTGCTTCTAGCATCAACTTAAGAAAAGAAGATACAAAAATGGGAGAGCAACAGCTACTGAATCAACAACAGTACCTTCTGCATTACCTCACTATCTTTTCTCTTGGTAGGCTCCTGGATGAATATTGACAAAGATCAGTAGTGTTTACTGGATTTCCTCTGAGAAGCTCAACTTGGGTTATGTTCCACGTAAGAACAAGCAAATTCAAAGGCACTTAGAAAAAAATAGGAAACAGTGTTTTGCAATAAACAGCAGTCAGTCTCACATGTAAGGCACCAGGCATAAATGTATTCTCCCACTATGCCTCCACATGCTGCTAACAAAGAGAAAAAGAAAAAAAGTTAATGTAAAAAGAATGTCTTGCCTATATTGAGTAGAGGGCAAATGACTAATTATACACTGGATGAAATCCATGTTAGATCGGTACTTTTCAATCTTTTCTAATTTGTGGACTCCATACAATTTTTCAAGGCAAGTCCTATAGCAAATTAAAGTTGGTGGACAGGAAAGCTGTTTTATTGAATACTCCAACTACTAAACAATTTAATATTGATAATCCACAGGTTGGAAAATGCTGGAGATAAGCATACATTGCTTACTCAAGAGAGGTCTGTGTAAGAGTTCCAGTGCATTTTGGATTTTCAGAATTATCCACCCAGTGTTAAACTGAGTAATCTACAACAGAAAGTGGAAAGTTCCCCTCTGGAGACATCTACAGCTAAGCCAGTTCATTTTCATACATTTACACAACAAAAATAATAACACACATAGAACTGTAGCTGCCAGTGTCACTCCTGAGTTTTACTAAGTTCCCAGCTACAAGGTCTGTTCTTATCTCATTGAGTGAATTGACGTATTCACAGCAATTCAATTAAAGATAAATTGAGCCATATTCCTTACATCTCTTGCAACTTATTTTAGCCAGTATTTGAACAAAAAGAGTACCACACAACAGGCTTGTGGTACGTGTGCAGCTATACTAATATACAAGGGCCTGATCCTGGAAAGATTGTCATGGCAGCTACCTTTATAAAAGGCAATTAAGAAAGCCTCCAAGTACCTCCACACAAGAATTGTAACTATACTTTAATTGAAACCAGCTGTACTTCAGTCACCTGTACATCTGGAAAAGGCCAACAGAAGTGTAACACCTCCACAAGGGAGCACATGACAAGAGTCAGCAGTCTAAAGAACCAAGACATTTACCTGGAGTATGGAAAACCCCTTCACTCAAAGGCTCCAAGCTAAATTGAGCAGAACAGAGAGCTGATGCTGACTGCCTAAGCTAGCTGTCCCCCAGGGGTACTGAGGATCCAGGAACAAAAACCCATCAGGCAGGGTATGAGCCTCATTAGTCAGAGCCCATTCACAGTCCCTGAGCACGAGAGCAGCCAGGTTTAATCAAGAGATCATCTGGCAAGTTGTAGTGACAAGACATTTCCAAGCTTAAGCTGGGAAGTCAATCAGCAGGTCAGGATCAGGTCCAGTGAGGATAACCAGGCACAGATACAGCCCCATGATCTCAGCACAGATCTACAGAGGCAAGACAGGTCCCAGATCATGCAACATAATCAGCTGATGGTTCAGTGTCTGGCTAGGTAGGACAGGGCTGTGGCAAAGCTGGAGGCTGATAGCAAATAGCTGAGATGCAGTGGGGGTCCTAGCCTGTGAGTGGAGGTTAGGGAGGACCCAGGTGAGGCTGGTCAGGCCCATGAACACCGATCAGTGCCCACAGGTCCCTGACATTGATTACATGAAAATGGCGGTTCTCACACAGGAGTGTACTGGCCCCAAATTTATTCTGGACTTAAAGAAAACTTTGATAGCATATTACATTTTGTCCATGAATCAACAAATTGGTTGAAACCTGCTTCAACAGGAAAAAAAAATCCCAATCTGCTGTAATTCCTATTGCTGCTCTAGAAATACAGCCTTAATTAAAGTATTTTTAGGTTTAAAATAGAACTCAGTGTACATCTAAATGCTTTCCTAAGCCAGGGCCTTAAATACAAAGTTGTATTTGTTTTTGTGTTTGCCTCTTGTTTACAGATGGTGATGGACAAGCCGATGCTTTTGCCAGACCATTCCCTTTCTCATGTGTTCAGCGTGGTCCACAGCGAGAGTAAATTGGTGTCATTCCAGTGAAGTCAGTTTACAGCAGCTGAAGAGTCAGACCCACAGCTGCATTTGTGTAACCTCAATGCTTCATGAACACAGTTTTTCCATTATAAATATCGGTGTATAGGATTCATAGAGTACAGTAAGTTTAAGCTACAGCACATTAAATTATTCCAGACAATGGGCCCAACTGTCAACCCACTAGAAAATTAGCTAGATGTGTAACGTGACAAATAGCTTTGCATTAATATCAGGGCACCGATTCCAACATGCTCAGGCTGAATGTTCCTACTAAATGCCAGTGTAAGAGATCTATGTTTTTTTCCCTGACACATATCAAGCCACAGCCATGCACAAAGTAAGGCATGTGATTCCTGTATTGCTGAATAGAAAAGCAATAATTTTATTGTTGAAGGTGGGAGAAAATTACAGATACTGAACACATAAATATGACTAATTATACCTGGGCGGTTTTTATTCATACACATTTGCTTCATTTTTTTTTAAATATTGTACCTTTCCACCACACTGAGTGACATCAAACACTCAGGCATTCCTGGAAAGGATTTTCTGTTCCTTAAAATGGAAACAGCCCTTCCTAGTCATAGATCATCAAGAGAGAACTGCTTGATATATAAGTGCAAATTAATTCATTGGCTGGATAAGAAATGTAATACTAAATGAAGTAAACAGGCAACAGTCTTGTGAATGGAAAAAGTGTAAATTATGAAAAGATCCGAGTGGGTCCCCAGATGAGGGATCTTCCTCTCAGTTTTCAGAATCTGTGAAATACAATTTCATTCAATTGAAAATGCTGTGTGAGTTTGGTGACTTTACTGTAGACCCTGATTCTATTCCTGGCTTAACGTGCCACATTCCTGTGACTCCAACTAGCTGCTGTCAAAAAGAAAACAGCCTGATAGATGTTTAGTGTTTTGTATCAGCAGTGTAGCATTTCCCCTACCAGAATCACTCATGTCTGAGACCCAGAGATACAGCTGTGGAGCAATGTTAGATTTAAGATGGGAGTTTGAGCAACCTGTTTTAGTGGAGAGTGTCTCAGCCCATGGCAGGGGTTTGGAACCAGATTTAAGGTCCCTTCCCACCTAAACCATTCTGTGGTCCTGTGGTTCTGTGACACATCATGACACTTTGGGGCCAAAGCCAGAATGTCTGTGCAGACAGAAAAGCAAGGACATCAGCTTTCTGCAGGATTTCAGGGTGTCCAGTGCTCCATGTCCCTGTGCCCCAGCTATTTCCCCATCCTGTGAACCAACTGGTACAATGCTTTCCCTCAACAACAGCAAAAGTAGCAAGTGGGGAGGGTGGACAAGGTCCACCTGGAGACAGGTGCTCTACAGATGGCACTAGACCTCGCCCTCCCTTGTCAGTGCCCTTGTTTTACAGCCCCTGCCTTAGGGCCTACCTCAGTGAACAGTCTTGTTGGTAAAAAACTTAAAATCCAACTCACCCCTTACAGTGACTTCTGATTCCCCAGAGCTGAAAAGATTGTAGAAGCTAATTTGGCTGGGTGTGGGGTGCAATGGCCCTGAGTGACAGGTTGCACAGTGGGGCATCCTGTCAGGAGGCCCTGCGCTGTCCTGAGATGGTCCCAGCTGGTTCCTGTTGGGAGGGAACTCGGGGGGAGAAACAACCACACACCAGAGCACAACCACCATGCCAGAATGTCTACCAGCCAGAGAAAAGCATTGATAGAAGGTTTCAACTCTTAAACCATCACAAGATCCTGAGAAGACAACCTCTCAACTACATACCCACCCTTCTGTGTGCCCTATAAATAGATATGAAGGCTAATTTAACGCATACTTTTAAGACCCCAAGCTCTGCCACGTGTGAGCCATTTAAATCATTTCAGCCAGGCCAGGAAGACATTCATTTAGTAATAATCGCATAGCTACATCTGAAAGATGCTGCACAATAAGTCTGTGAACCTTATACACAGTTTAATGACATTATTTCCTGACAGCTAGGCTCTTATCACCTAACCTTCTTGAGGATCAAAGCAATAAACAGAAAATGCAGCTTTCTTATCTTTCTTTTTTTTCTAGAAGTGTGGGCTTCATTGCCCTTTAGAGCATTTGGGTCTTCTTGTCTTCATTAGTTAAAGCAGAACTTCATGGTTATGATATGCTATATTCATCCTTAAAAATGCATTTTAAGCCTGTATTCAGATGCCAAAACTCTTTCTTTTCCCGTACTGATCAGGGGTGCATTCCTGTGCATCCTAGCAGTGCCAAGTCGGAGAAGCTGAAACAGCCTCAAAATGCTCCCTATCAAAGTTGGCAAGGAAAATAAAGAGGAAATTTGTGCAAATGCAAAAATATTCCATCGGAACATACTGCCTTCAATTATTTTTGGACCCATTCTAATGTTCATGGAGGAAGCAAGAGGAATAGTAACTGCGTATCCAGTGTCGGCAGCAGGAAACTACAAATAGCATAGCACACCATGTTCCAGTTTCAGCAGCGGCAGGCTTCAGAGCCGCTTCCTTACAGTCATGAGCGGACGGCCTGTGAGGTGACTGCTGCCAGAGCCTGGAAACATAAAGCAGGAACTACGCCATCGCTCGGTTAATGTTCTGCCCTCTTGCACTGAAAGGTCACAAGTGTGTTGGATGATCCAGTGCAAATCGCATAGAAAGTGGCCCCAGACCACTTTAACTACGCTATAGGGCACACTTAACAAGAAGGAAATGCGCAAGCCTTCCTCATCCCTAGCTGCTACAGTGGAGTGAGGCGTTGTTATTGTTTTTACACTCCCATCAAAAAGATCAGGTTCAATTCCAAGTGCTGTGGAGGCAACATTTTTAGCTGTCTGCAAAAAAAAAAAAAGAAAAAAAGAGGAGGGGAAAAAAAAAAAAAAAGAGGCAGATTTGGCAGCCCAGGGCAGAATGAATTGCTAAAGAATTGCTAAAGAAAGATGGAAAGCACTGAGATATCTATTTTACACATCAGACCATGCCTCCTGCTGCAGGACAGGCTTCCTGTGTGACAGAAGGCAAGGCAGTTAACCCCTGTGGTTTTTAATTCCCAATTTTTAGCTTTAAACTTTGCATCCTTTGTACTTTCATTTTGCTGTCAATCCAGCTCAACAGCAATCCATCTCTGGCGGATGATTGCCATTCCTGATGGACAACTGTCCACAGCTGAAAAATCAGCATCTCGCATGCATTCAGAAGTATTTTGCTAGTGGAACATGAAATCAAGTTATGGGAATGTCATGGGAGGAAGTTTGTGCCCTTGGAACTTTGAAATCAGCAAGTTTCATTGCAGCAGACATGGATGTCACTGGAAGGCTCCAAAGGGGTCCTGCCCCCTCCTCCACAGGGAAAGAAATGATGGTTGCAACATGGGCAGGTAACATTCGCCACTAGAATCACATTCACCAGGAAGAGGATTTCTGATATATATTTATCCAGTTCCCTGCTACTGCTCTGCTCAGCAGGCAAGGCAATCCCACACTTCCTCAAACCAGATGGCAAAACTGGGTTTGTAGCCGCTTTCAGTTGTAGGAGCAGCACAAAGCAGTTGGTGTGTACTTGTGAATTTCTCCTGTTATTAGATTTGTCCCTAAGCCTTCTACTGGTGGATGGGAAGGCAGAATACCAAATGCTTCCAATGTTATTGGTACAAAGAGGAAGACCCCCTGTGGCCTTGACTGATAAATAAGAAAGTAGCAGGATACAAGCTTGACACTGTGAAAAAGCTGTGAGCTTCTTTGAAACATCACTAATAATGAAGACATTTTGATTTTACATTCCAATTTGCAGAAACGAGCTCTGTTTGTGCTTCAAGGAAAGTTAAAATCTTCCATAATGAACTCTTGGTCTTGCAAAAATCTGTTGTCTCCTACAGATACCAAGAACAGGATCTTATTAAGTGGGACCAGCAGTGGTCAAAGTAATAAACAGTTCCCACAGAGTCCCCCATGATAACGTCCCGCTCTGGCAACTCTTCACTTTAGATTGTAGGCAACAAATTGTGGATGGCATTAGCAACCTGTCAGAAGCCTACTTCATATTAAGCAGAGCAGATGTCAGCTAGCTGCATCTTTAATTCAGAGCTATAACCTGCAAGTCCCAGCATGCAGGTCCCTGAACTGAGAGGTACAGACTATGCAGGATTCATCTTCCTGTTAAAGATGAAGACTTTTGCAAGTAATTTATCCTTATAGATGCTGAGGAGGATTTACCCTACAGTTGCCCAATAATTCTTTTGTGTCCATGACTAGGTGAAGGGGATTGCAGATTTGACACAGTTTAGCTGCCACTCTCAGAGCCTTCCAAAGTGGAAGGTGCTGATCCCACTCTGAAATTTCTTTAGCACATGACATCTATGCTTGCAACATCACAAGGAACCATCAACACACACAGTCTATGTACAACGGCCCCTTGTTATAGCTTTTTTTTTCTGCTTCTCAGCAAAATTCTTGTGTTTGTTTAAAAAAAAAAAAAGTCTAAGACCAGGTAAACTCAGTAATTTGGGGAATCCGAGCTTAAGCCCTGTTTTGCTGCCACTGAGCTTCAGAGAAAACATCAATAAAGATGCATTCAGAACATTATTCTGTTTACTCAGCTGCATCAGAACACCTCATAGCAGCTTATCCATGACAGAGAGCACTGATGTGCTTTAAGACAATGCAGGAGGAGTACTCAGTAGCAAGCCTTTGAGTATTTTAAAATGAAAAAAAAAAAAAAAAAAAAACAAAAAACAAACAAAAAGGCAGAGAACACCTTTGAATAAGCACTGAAAATTAATGAAAAACTGCTGTTATACTAGAGTTATTGCTACATGCTTTCAATTCAAGCTTCCTTTGTTCTAAGATGTGTGAAGGAATTAAACAAAAGTGATTAAAGGTGGCATAGGTTCATTTAGGGAAATACACTGATTTTTAAGAACGGATATACAGTTTCTCCCTTTGATAAGAATTTTCTGTGTTGATCCTTTGTCCTTTGATTGATGCTATTAGAAAGGTCTTGCACAAAACATCATAACTGAAGCAGAATATACCCACTACTCTCCTAAAGCAGCCAAAGTTACGTGTGGATACAGATCTGTATTCAGCAGGAATGTTTCCATATCCTTATATCTCCAAGGGCATTTTTCAGCTGGAGATCTACATTGCTAGAAACAGCCAATACCCAATCCAGACTCAGTACCTTAATGTGCTAGGTATGAACATGCACTGAACTATCATTTATGCATCCAGCTCAGTCTCAATTTAAGCCTCCTTCCCAGATCTTCTACATAATTATCTTTCTGACATTTTAAGATATAATATTTCAAGATGGTGTCTGCCAGTTCAACAGTTTGGGGAGCCATTGGAACCCATTTTAGGGCTCTGCCTGGTAATAGAAATGATGCCAGAGCAAATACTTAATGTTGAACACGCAGCTTGTCCTCTCTGTTGTGTCAGAGTGGACTTCAGTAGAAAGGATGGCATGACATGATCATCTATTCACATGGCAACTTACTTAGGCTGATAGCTCACTTTTCTTACCAGCATCTCAAGTCTGATTTTATTAATGGGGTAGCACAGTCATCTAGTGAGAATCTTTACACCAAAAAGGCACCATATGCTACAGAAAACTTCAGATTATGAAAGAAAGCATTTTCCACTGGCAGCATAAAAGAATAGGCACCAGATATGGAAACAAGGTTTCAGGAGAGAACAGACACTATATGCTATATGCAAGAGTCCATACGCATGAGGAAAGACAGAGAAAAAGATGCTAAAGCACCTTAAAATGCTATGATTAAAAGTTGCTCCTGAGCAATGTCTATTCTAGATCCATAAATACAGAGATCTGTATATTTCTTCTATAGCTTAAAAAAAAGAACCTATTGTGTCAGGAACATTTTCAAAGCTTGTTTTTCCTGTATTAGGACTATTGCAAGTCCTGGTAAAACAAGCTGCCCATAATGTTGCAAACATGTACTAAGATAATCAGAATACCAGGGGCAGATGGAGCAGGACAAAATGCTAGAAATAAGGTCCCATGTCTGCCATCAGTAAGGCTGGAGCCAGAGCCTGTTGCCAGAGAAGGAGGTCACATCTGGATGCAGGGCTCTAACACCACTGTTTCACTGAGAATCTGTCAGTGGGAACTCTTACAGAGACCGTGGGTCTTCCACCACTTCCAACAGAAGCTGAGACCCTTTACAGGGACCAGGGCCCTGTCTTATTAGCAGACAACTCAGGCACCTCAAGCACCACAATGAAATCAGTTCAGGGGAAACAGCTAAAACTAACCTGAAAAAAAGCTGGACAGTGAAGAGAGAACAGGTCCTTTGGACTCACAGAGTTAGGTACCAACAAGAAATTGAGTCCTTGTGATCTCTGAGAACTCTTTTTCTTGCCTTGAGATTTCATTTACACTTAGCAGTAAATTCTTGGTCACTCCTCTTATAAAGCTCTCTGTAAAGACAAACGTGTTCACAGAGTCCTCACTATCTTTCCCAGTCGGTATCTCTCCCCCCAAGGCTTCTGTCCTTTGTCTGCACAGACACACAGACACTTGGAATGGTCTAAGGATAAAATAAACATGCTTAATTTGGCCTCACTTAGACCCTCAGTCAAATGCCTCTGCAGAAGACACTAAGCTTATTGACTTCTTTTACTGCAGAAGTCTTATGGAGCTTACCTCAGGTCTAACAACACCCCCTGTGTTCAAAATCTCCAGGAAAGCTCCTTACTGCGATGCTCACTTACTGTGCTGTTGTGATATCCATGGTGTAAGTACTTAAATGGAAAATCCAGGGCATGCTGAGTTCAGTACGCCAATGCAGTGTTCATGTAACTTAAATAAAATCTAAATCCTATACAAAAATCCATGCCTAATCCATGCTTATTATGCCTGTATGATTATTACTGTTAACTGTTAAATACCATTCATGCAGTAACAAATCCTTTCCAAGTGAAACAGCACAGGGGCCATTTGTAGTTTTCTTTGCTGCAAGACACTAAGGATTGAGACTCTTGTTCTCAATCCTGTTTCTGGTTCTTTCCCCTCTTATTATGCTTCCTGCCTCCTCCCCAGTCCTAATTAAACACCTCCCCAGAACTCACTTGCTTTGTATTCATTTCACATATGATAGTTCCCTCTGTCAGCTTCTCAGTACTTTCATCATTGGTTTCCCAGTCTCATTCCCCGGGACACATCCCCCTTACAGTAATTTCTAAGCCAACATTTCACATGAAATCTTGGAGGCAATTGTATGGCACATAGAACAGATCAAAGAAACGGAGCGCTTCCAGCAGTGAAATAAGAGAGGGGAAATAGTCCTTCACTAAGTGGATTTTATCTCAGGCAGAGGAGCCTGTTCCAGGTGCTGTGCCTTTGGGCATTACACACATCCTTAAGGGTTAATATGACATTTTGTAAATGGGAAAACTCTACCACCTGCTTACCTATCACTTTCAGGGACTTTTGACACTGAAAGAAGAATAAAACATTGAGATGATGGGAAATGAAGAAGGAAGATGTCACTGATCTTTTAAATCTTTCTTATGCTGCTTTTCCAGAAAGTCAGCTAAAGCCCCATTTCTAGGAAATGTTTCCCCACACAGCATCACTTGACTAAAGGAGCAGCTACAATTGCTGTACTTAATGGCCTGTAATAAAATAAACTGCCTCCTATTAGCAAGAAGGATCATATCATCAGATTTGTAATGCATTTTATTACAGAACACACAGCATCAGAATTTTTAAGTGCAGTATAAGGGGAAATAATGTATGAAATGGTTAAAGTGGATATGTATCATACAATGACAAGTGCACCAGTAGTTTCCCTTCTCTCTAACATCAAAATACCAATGTTTCTTTCTTAAAGCCAACTTTTCCCTCCTAAACCACAGAGTAGATTTCCACATTTTGTATTCTATTATTCCATCAGAGTCATCCTGCATCTTTTTTGACAAAGATTACCTTGCTGACCAATCCTTCCTCCTGAGGAACATGGCCCTTTGGCAGATGTAATACTCTAATCATAGCATGGGCATGGCAATATACTGAGATAACTTCTCTCCCACGGACTTCACTGTGGAGCAGGAGCTTCTCTGTATTTTTCTAGACTAACTCTGTAGAGTGTTGTTAGATTCTAAACCAGGAACCCCTACATTTCACCTGGAACTTCAGAATAAGTGTAAAAGGGTATATTATGCTTCTGCTGAAAATCAATAGAAGTCTTCCCAATACTTCCATTAGGAATAGGACACTGGACAGGAGCCTCTGCTGATGTATCTGTGATTTTCTCACTGCTGACACCTGCACAAGGAGTGACATGCAGAACTGATGAAATGTTATTCCACCCTATTCCACCTCAACCATTTTGTTCACTCCCACCCACTTCCAAACTTGTATCACATGACCTTTTGCATTGCCATGACATTCCAATCACTGTTGCATTCAATGAAATCTTTCTGTCATTCCAGGCTGGTCACATCACCTGGGAAATGGGAGCAACAGCTGCTGTGGGGCAGGAGCTGCAGGCCATGTCCTGCGTTCCCTCTCACTGTAACCGCCCGCAGAGCAGCAGTACTACAGCAGCCCTGAGCAGCAAGCACAGCTTCCCATAGCCTGCTCCACAACAAAAACCACAGATGGTTTTGACAGTAAGCCTGCTACTTCCCTTCTGCTTCAAGGCTAGATGTGGCTTGTGGTTTGCCACTAGACTTTCTACAAACCTGACCCTATCCAAATAAAATGTTTCTCCCACTGCAAACTCCCAGTGAAATTCACTTGTGGCATTTTCTAACTACCATTGCCATCTTTTGGAATTTGTGTAGTGGAGTCTGTAAAAAGTCAGGAAGGAGAACAGGAGGTGAGGACAGACAGAACATGCAGTCTCCTCTGTCTCCTGTTAAAGGCTGACCTGGATGACACGACAGCACCCGTCTCTCTCTTTCTTCTGGTGCTGCAAGTTTACAGTAGGGATCCTTCATTCAGTCCAGCTGATGACTATATTGTTTATACTTAATGTGGACATCACTGATTACATCATGATATCTGGTTTTCATTCACATACATGCCAGCGTAGTAAAACTGATATGGAAGCAACCCAAAATTATGGGGAAATTCCTACAAAAATCTAGTTGGGTGCCAGTTACAAATGATTTCCAGAAAAGCTGGAAAGTGCAGAGTGTAAGGATAATTATTTGTCTTTTTTGGTATTCATTCAAGTGCAAAACATGTGGACTTTTGCCTGAATCCTTCTCCCTATCCGGATTTCAACCACCCAATTAACATTTCTCAGATAGTTCTAATAGTTGAATTTATGCTGACTGTGTTTTTTGTTTTAAACAATATTAAATTTAGACAGGGCTACATTTTTTCATGTTACTGATGGCTAAAAATATTTTCCCTGTCACCCAGTAAGAACACAGGGAAGCCTCAGCTTTTGTTTCAAAATTATATATTTATATATATGTACACACATATGTATATATTATTTGGTGAGCAATGAATTTGTTGAGCAGTGAGGGTCAGGGCTACACCAGCATCTGAAATGTGTTATTTATCAGCAGATCATTACAGTCAGCACTGCACAGCATGTGAACTTCCTCACACCACCCTGCCAAAGCTCCCCACATGGCTGACCTGCCTGGTGACTTGAGCTTCACAGAGCTTCCACTTCCCATCTGGGCATTCAATCTCGCTGCGCTGCTTGCACCTATTTGATAGCCCAACTTTTCCTCTCCCTCGGTCCCAGCACAAGAAAATTAAACCCTAAAGTCCTGACTTGGAGACAAAGCTTCTCCAAAGACAGCTCTGCTCTCTCTCTCAGGAGCCCAGGGTGAGACCACCACCCCCTCCTTATGTTGCCAATAAAATGAGTTGCTCGGCACACAACTATACAGACCTTCTGCAAGTTCTAATACCTGTAATTCAAATAATTCATGCATCTAGGCAGTGACTACCATTTGTAAATGTTTCAATGGAGGAGATCTATAAGGAGGAGAATAAGTGAATTAATTTGCTTTGAGTATCTGGGGTATTTTAATACCGGGGGATTAAAAAATTGATGTACTTTAAAGTCCTGTGTATTTTTCCATCTTATGGTCCCCTCTCTCCTTTTTATTTTTCTGGCCCATCTTTAAGGACTTTCCAGGCAATGAGGACACCTGAAATTTTTCAAAATCAGAGGTGTCCAGAAAATGGAAAGTCCTTGTCCATTTTTCTCCTTTTTAGAACAGGTTTCCTAAAATATAGCCTGATGAGTATACAGAGGTATTTTAAAAGCCCCTAAACCCCTATTTATATTCAGAATTTTTGTTGAAGTTTGAGCTTTCACAGGGTATTAGAGCTGTCATTTGATTAGCACTAAATGACATATCCAGGTTATATGGAAAGAGCTCCCCAGGAGATGAAGACCATTCTGGCTCTGCTACCGTACCTAATTGTAGAGGGTAGAGTGCAACTGAGCAAATGGAGGTACCAGAAAACGTTAAAATTCAATACACAGACACACTGTGGTGGCTATTTATACAGTGGAGATAGTGATCAGATTGGATTTAGCTCTGAACATTTTATGAGACAAGTACTTTCCAGTCTGAGATGGTCAGACTGCTTCAAAGAGATGTGCAAAAGGCAGCTAAGGAGAATAAGCACATCAATATTTTACATCAGTCTACATGTGTGAAATGTGAAGTAAAAGGATCTGCAACCTTCCCTAGAATTTTAGGGACTCACAAACAGATAAGATTAAAAACACTGGTTTGAGAGTATAAAACAACAGATTGTTTTCTATTATTTGGGAAAGTGTGGTATTCAAGAAAAAGCATGCAGAGCTACTCAGAAAAGCCGGAGCAAGACTGTGTGAACAGTTAGTGTGAGGGGGATGAATAAGAGATTTTGAGAAGATCAAAATGTCAGTTTTGTCAATCAGTAATTGTTCGAGACAGCCAGTGCTATGAAGGCAGGAATCACATTCTCACTGCCTCTTCCTTCACCTCAGAAGTTTGATTTATCTATGGACTTACCTAAACTTTACACTTAACAACCTCAAAATAACACACACAAAGAAGCTGGCTGTCACAATGCTCAGACTTGCATCTTACCATCCTTTTATGCCTGTTCAAGAGACAGAAAGGAAACATATACTGGAGACTTCCATCTCCAAGGACAATGTTTGGCAGCAAGAACTTCTCAGACACTGACTTGATCTGGGAGCCTTTCAGCTTATAAAATTATTATTAAAATATTATAATTGTTATAATTACAATATCAAATATTATTATTAACAATAATGTAAGCAAGCAGTGGTCATCTGAATAATCCAAAAGAAACTGAAAATCCGCACTGAAGCACCAACTGAAATACAGCCACTGCTGGGAAGGACAGCAGTGACACACAAGAAAAATGAAGAAGAGATTGTAGCATTTGGAAGAAAACCTCTGCTCTTATGCATTCTTATGTGATGCTGCACTGACTAATTTTAGAAAGACTCATCTGAATTCAAGGTTTTCCTAATAGGAGAATTGATTATACAATGATGGAGCTTTTTCAGTCCTAGCGTCCCTTAGAGATATTTAGTACATGCATTGAAAAACAGTTTCTTGTGTCTTGCTCCAAAGATTAGATTTGTTTCAGCTTCTCCCTGATGCTTTAATGATAATATTAATTTGCAGCTGATTTAAGAAAAAAAAATAATCTTCAGTGAGATTCTCCTGCAGATGGGGTCTGCATTTCTTTTGCTATTCCTCCTTGATCCAGACACACACATTTGTGAAACAACTGGATCATACATTAGGTGGAGAAGATTCAGAGATTGGTGCAGACTAGATAAATATGAGTCTAAGAGCTCAGTACCTTCTACTGAGCACACCTTACTTCTGTGGACTAGAATTTTAAATGTGCAGCAGAGACTTCTCATGAAACCACCTAACAAGATGTCAAGCACTTTTGTGTTGAGAAAGGGAGACTGCCAAGACTCAGAACAACAGTCTTATAAAATTAACTAGCCAAAATCAGAACCTGTATGTGCTTCCAGAGGCAAACAACAGATGAATACAAGAAGTAGTACGAAGCCTGTTTTATTTCGTGTAGGTGGTGGTGTGTACAAGACCTGATTAGGGAACTCTGGTTGGTTTGTAGTCAGTCTTTTCAATAAACATGAAATACTGTGCTACTCTGCTTGCAGGGGGCTTACCTATCTACTACAGGTTCCTGAATGAGTATCCTCTGTAGAGGTAGGGAATGGGGATGTAACTCTACAGCAGTACTGCACACCCATTGAACTACAGCTTTCTAAAGTCATGTTACTTACCTGTGTGTCTGCTTCTCTAAATACTTTTGTTCACTGTATTTCATTTTGAGACCTTAGTGTTCTTTTCAGGCTGATACGCTACATTGCAAACACCTAAGATATATGAAGTTGCAATGGCATCTCTATGGAATAATTTAATGCTAAATATTTATCAAATGAGGTCTTGTGCTGATGAATGGAAATCTTGGCCTGAATCTTGACTGAGTGTCAGGTATGAATTCAATTGCCATCCTTATGTGCTTTTTAATGCAAAACAGCCATACTGAGTTTTACATGCTGCTGTCATTTCAGAATACTTTGTCTTGCTCTGTTTATATGTTTAACCTAAACACAGTGTCAGATCTCACGCTGTGGGAACTAAGTGGCCGTGTCCTTGGTGCAAAGCCATTACTAAAGATTTTACCAGTTGCAAATCCTGTTGTGATTTCTTAGGAAAGGGAAACTGAAAATGTTAAGAAAAGAATTAGGAAGATTTAAACTACGAATTTTCCATAGCCTCGCAAGAGGTGCAAACAACAATCATCCTGACTCAAACCTTAAAATCATTCTTTACATGCTGTGACATGTAGATAAATATATTCATAAGCTTAGTAAAAAGAAACTTGGGAAAAAAAGCCTGATTCTTGTGCTCATGTCTACCAAATGTACCCATTGTGACACAAAAAAGCAGATTACCTTTCATCAGAAATGACACAGACACGTTATTCTTGGATATAATTATGCCTGCTACAGCTTACAATTAATTCAGTGAATTTGGTTCACAAGTCACATAAAGTACATCTGCTGGCAACATGAGATTTACACCTGTGATGAATACCGCATGTTGCTTATTACAGGAAAAAAATGTCACAGTGTCCTTGAGATAAAGTCTTGGTTAAAGTATGAAAGGAACAGATCGTTCCCTACCTTCTCAGCATCTTGCTCAAAAAGCCGGAGTTGAAAGCATTGGTCCAGCTTCAACTTGCGGACATGCCACATCTGATGCAAGTGTTGCCGGGTAGAATGCAGCTTGTCTAAAAGGCTGGTGATCTTTGGCACAAGACTTTGAAAATCTGCACTTCCAGGAATGCAGTTCCTACCAGAAAAACCATCACTGCATCTTATGCATTGTAATAACCTCTGGCCCTCGCGATCCAGTTCTTCCACAGGAGCTTTAATAACTTTTTTCTTAAGCTGTGTGTGCTCATCAATCAACCTTCTTGAGCCCTCAACATCAACTGGAAACTCCTTCCTAGCCAACATTTCCTGGAGATCCTCCAGCCTTGATAATAAATGGATGGCACTGTTGAAAAACTCTTCCAAGGAGACACGCAACTCTATCCATTCATCGTGGTTGTAATCCAAGGATCCTTCAAACTCATCCGTCAGTTGAGAAGGATCTACGAGTTTTGCCAGGCCTTCAACAGATACCATGCTTGTCTAAGGAAGAGAAAAATGACAGCATTTGAATCAGTGACTGTCTAATCAGAAATAACAGTGCAATCCATAAATGGCACGAAGGGATTATTTTCCTCATCAATACATAATAGAAGGAACACTGTAAAACATGCTGAGGACTAAGTTTAGTTTTGATTAATTAATTGGATTTATATTTTTTCTATTAAGGCACTGATTTATTTATTTCTTAAAAGACATGCTATTTACTGGTCTGCCAATCAAAAACATACAATGTGAGTGCTTCTGCCATAGATTGCTTTAACCCAGTTGGACACTGAAGATTTCTTACAAAAGCAGTTGGGTGGCTGGACAGAATTGTTCACTAAACAGGTATATGGTATTACAGGGATTCTGCTACTTCTGTTACACTCAGGTTAGCAGCTACAAAAGTTTTAGGCATATGAACTAAAGCAGGTATTATGACCTGCCCAAATACAGAATATGTTAGGTTTTTTCTTTCAGATGATTCCAGTTGGCTTTTACCACAGGTAGATATCTTTCATATTAATAATTTCTAATGTAATTAAGCCAAAATCAATGTGAAAATGACATTTCCTTGAAGTATTAGCAATTTGAGTTTATTGCTGATAGAAAGCACTGCTCAGGAATCATACAATCATACACAATCAATGAGAGATGGTTTTAATTCAGTCAGGCTAGATAATCAGTGATAGAGAAATGCAGTTGGTGCCTGGAAAGTGGTTTACAGTTTAAGGAGGCAACAACTGATGGCTCTTCCCATTTTTTTTCAAGGAAATTATTATTTTTTTTTGAAATGTGAGCATAGGGTTTCATATGGTACTACAGATTTTCAGTGCAGTCCTGTTAACACCTAAGTCAGCAGCCCTTAAAGGCTTGTGATGTTCATCACTGACTGCACAACTATCCCCTGAAGATCAGGCCTCTAAAGCATGTCAGAGTTTGTGCTCTTCAGAAGTGGAGACACCCACTAATCACAGTAACCTTGTAAAAGTCATCTACAAAGAAAAATAACTCAAGTCCTGTCCATTATCCTGAATTATGTTCAAAATAGCAGGTTGTCCACTGGTTTAAAGTTAATAATAGTATTTTCTTCCAATTTGTATACATCTGAAAATATCAGGCATCCTGCAATGTATTAAAGTTGAGATTGTATTGAACTTAGGCTCAGCAGAAAGATTATTTTAAAACTTTTTTGCAGTGTTCCTTGCTCTGGGCAAGGGGAAGGACAAAGGAAAGAGCCAACAATGGGAAGGTAAGTACGTAGCTTCAGAGGGATTTCAGATTTCTAAACCTCGACCTGGACGCTGGCCCCTTGAAGATAATTCAATTTACAGTTTAATTGCCTGTCAAGAAAAGACATTCCTTCATGGCTAATACCTGGGCGTTCCCCCTGCAGTGTGTCAAGCTACTGCAACCACCACTCTTACCATGAACAGAATTTGACATGATGATATAGCAGAAAGGCTTTTCATTTTACAAATTCTGCACCAAATTTCTTTAGTGAGATTTGTTTCTTTAAGGACTTCTTGAAACTCTCTTGAAAACAACCTTAGGTAGGTAGCTGACTCTCAGATATCACTTGTCTGCCTTTTAGAAATAATTTTAAAGAGTGCTGCCCACTATTTAAATCTTTTTGGCAGGAGAAAGAAAATAATCTTGAAGGCACCTCTAAATTAATGCTAACTAAGCTGCCTGGTCCATTCCTCAAAGTGACAGGAAGCTTTGGAGTCCACATACTTCAACAAAACCCTTTCTTTCTTTCTCTTTTCTTTGTGTGATGATGTGCAAGCATGCTTCACTCTCTGGACTGTGACACAGAATCATTCTGCCAGCATCTCACAACACAAAATGCAGATGATTAGCTGCTGCCAAGGGTCATACTCTGCCCTGGCACATGCATAATGCTTCCATTAAGCTGAAAAGCCACTGCCTCTCATTGCAGTCTGTCCCTGCCGAAGACCTCAAGTTTGACCACCGCTGCGGGTAACCACCATGATGGGTCAGAGCAGAGAGGGTACCTGGGTGCTCCCCCACATAAATCAAGTAAATGTCAGTCATATTGACCTGTGATGCTTATTTGATACTCACAGTTCTTATGAGAGAGCATGAACTACCCAGAGCCCAAGCTTACCAATAAACATCGACAAATGGCAAATATAATGCAGTGGGTCTGCTGTGTAGTGGACCACAGATTAAGAAATCTATATAAAAATCATAGAACTGAAGAACATATCAGTTCTGATTGTCTGTGGGTGGTCCAAAATCAGCAAAAGTACTGAATCTCCTCCTCCAGTCCAAAGATTTGTGAACTATTACAGCCAGCCACGTGACCAGCCCAGCAGACAAAGGCTCAAAGGCACACACACAAAATGCAGATACCCTTACTGCAAGCCAGCATGTGCAGCAAACGAGTTTTTAACACAGTAGACTCGAGAGCTGTAACTATGAAGACTACCTTGACCACAGCTTACCACCACACCAACTCCACACAATAAAAAATGTCAAGCCTCGAGAAAGTATCAATTCAATTTTAAAACAAACAGATGTTCTAAAAGTATATATTTGAACTCTGTTACGTTGCTACAAGGTTTAGAAACTTCAGGAGAACATTGGTTTTGCTTACTAAAGCATTAGAGGATTGAAATTCATCATTGAATACACATGCATAAGCTGTCTTGTCTTGGGGTACTATGGGACTGTCTCTTAGTGCCCATACATACACTTTAAACAGAAGCTCCTCATCCCCAAAAGCTATTCTGTTGCTAGTCTCTGCACAGGCTCCCTCCTGCTTCATATTCTCCTGTATCCATACATCTTGCTCCTTCCCACTGCCCTGGTCCCTCTCATTCCCCACAGGCAGCCCTGCCAATCTCAGTGCACTGTAATGGCAGTCACTTCTGCTAGGAGTGATGATTTCACTAAGTGTGAGGAATGTCTGGAGATGACACAAGCCTATAGTGAAGGAAGCCTTGCTTTCAAAAGTACATAGGGGAGTTGAAGTTTTTTTGATGGCTGGGTCCTCATAAGTAGACAAGGAAAATAAAGAGCCATTTAAAGAAGGCAAAAATTTATGAGTTGACTGTGTTTTTTTCTGAGAGAGACGGAAAAATGTACAAATACTTAAATTGTGGCAATGTAATAGTTTGTTAATGCTTAACACCAATCTTGTTTCCCATTACAATTCAAGAATGTATTAAAGAAGAGGTTGAAAATAAGGACATATTTATGTCATACTGACTTCAACAAATCTTAAATATATCCTTAAATACTCTCTTCCATTGCAGTCAACATTAAAACTATAGCCATGTTCTCTCATTAGTTCCAGAGAGGCAAAATCTGAGGATCTGAAATTAATGGTTTGGTAAGACAGTTGATGATAGAATTGTTTCTCAGCAAATTAAAAAAACTGACAACAATACATGACTAACACATGACTGGGCATGATTGATGTATGAGCACTTCATGCAACTGAGCTTTGCCCCTCTGTGGGCAAGAAGCTGAAATTCACAGAAAACTCAAGTGCACTAAGAGAGCACAACTGGTATGTCTTCTCCAATGACAAAGTTAGTAAGATTCCTCTTAATTCTGCAGGTGTTGTATATTGGTTACTTCTCAAACAACCTGCCTGAGGCACCTCATATTAACATGAGTTGTTAATGTTACCACTGAATTGTAAATCTCAAGCAAGCGGGTGATAGTATAAAGATAAATTTAGTATAAACATATTTTATGAAAAAAAAACCCAAACCTACTTGAAATTGGGTAGAGGTCAGCTAACACACACATACATTATTATATAGAGAACATCGTCTTTAGTATATTGATTGATCTGGTGGGTTTTTTCTGTGAGAAACAAAGCAAGGGCTGAATGCAACACCACCAAAGATAAACACCACAAAAAAAAAAAACCCAAACCTTGACCAAAGTGAACTATGTATGTGAACCTCTGAGATGAAGCATGCACCTCATTTCACCAGTGTGCTCAGAAGGCAATCTGCTGCCTGGGTGCGAGCCCACTCCTGCAAAAATCCTCAGATGTCCTTCTTTCTCTCAATCACAGGGCTTGGGATTTTTTTTATTTTACCTCCAGAAAAATTTCCTATCAGAGATAATGCTTTACTATGCATCTTCCATGGGGCTCTCACCTCAAAGATGAACTTGGAACTGCCGAAGTTTGTCTTCTGCTTCTGCCAGAAATTATCAGGTTTTATAATCAGGGCAACATGAATCTCGGCAGGAAAGGCTTCTTGAAGGGTCTTTAGGAGAGGCTTTATCAAATCCCATTTGGATCCCCTCATATCGATAATAACAGTGAATCCTCGTTTACAAACATCTTCGCTGTAGGAATAAAAGCATATCAAGATAATTAATATCATGGACAGTCACACTGAGACTTCACTTTTGCTGCTATTGTTCAGTACTTCAAAGCAAAGCAAGGAATTATATACTTCAAAGTAAAAGGCAAAAGACAGTACAATATGAAGGCTGTGTGAAAGGCTATATTATTTTTACCTTAATCTAATTTATATGAAATTCTGGTGTACATATTACAGTTTAATCCCTAACTTCCCAAATACACATATTTCAGATTTTCACTGAAAACATACATACCTTCACACAATTGAAAACAGAATCAAACATGTCTGTATAGAAGCTATTTATTTATCAACAGATTCTGCTTTCAACATAACAAATTCATCCACAGCCAAACCCAACAAGCAGGGTCCTGTGCCTTAACATTGCTGGCCACTTTGTAAAATTGGGTACCTTCATTTTTAGAGGGCCTGTTAGGGGCTGTTTTTAGAAGTGTCACTTCCAGCAAAGTGCCTGGCAATCATTCCCTGAGAAAGGTCCTTCTGACTCAGCATGTGCGTTCTTAAAATTGGGGCCCTTTCCCCTCTTGATTGTTCTTCCAAATGTTGCAGGATCTTTTTCAGTTTGCAGTCATATGTTTCTGCCAGCCTGTGCACCTCCTCTCTCAAAAGTTCAAGACAGTTGTCTGGCCTCATCATCGGCAACACATGGGGCCCCGAAGTGTGTTAGTTACAAACACATCTCTCCTTTTTCCTCAGGAGACCCAAGGAGAGAGAATAAAAGGACAGGCTGATTCAAGTAAAATCTGGGCAGGTTTCAGCATAGCTTTTCCAGGGATGTAGTCCTGTCCCTCAGAAAAGGAGGGATGGCTCAAAAGTGCCATCCTCCATCTTCAGCATCCAACATTTGGTGAGATACAAGAAGTGTCTGTGTCTCTGACTGGCTGATAGATCTGCCATGCATGGTAGGCCTCAAGCACTTCCACAGAACATGAAATTTCTCATCCCCAGTAGTATTACTGATACGGTAAATGAGTAAAATTCATTGGTGATGCACTAAACATGCCAGAATAGTCTACCTACTGATCTAATTTTGACTTTTTTTCTAAGTGGAATGGACGTCACAGCCTTTTCAACAGAAGGAGAAACTCCCGAGAGAAAGGAAGCATGGAAGGAAGAAAGGAAGATGAAAACAGAAACAACAGTTGAGCAATAAGAGAAACATTGCAGAACATGTGCATATTTTTTATATCAAATGCAACAGTGAGGTACAGAACAAGAAATGCTCTTTAATACACAAGTATAGCACCATTGACCTTTCTGCAAACTGGCCATCAACACAAATAGGATCAATATTGTGGATATAAAGGCATACGTAAGATAATACAAAATAGAAAATTGTGATATCACCAGTATGAATCTGATATATGGTGAGGGCAGATACTGCTAAGTAGGGTCAGAATGCAGAAATTGTAATGCTCTGTTGAGCCCACACACAAATACTCTCAGTGTACAAACATGTGGGATGATTTTCACTTTACCTCTCTAAATTCTTAAGGCACTCTTTCTGCTAATAAGATCCAGTTCCTATATATCTCACTGAAAACAACTCTATAAAGCTTATAACTCTTTCTGGGCTGGAACAACGGCAGAGATATCCTTCATAGGAGGCACTCTGGATTAACATATATAACTTAAAAGTCCTTGGTGACCTTTGGAAAGATTTGTGCACAGATGGACCACCCCATGCCAAAGCAGATTTTGCCATTTAAGAAAGTTTGCTTAACTTGAACAGTCTCAACTTAGAGCCAGGAAGGAGCAGTCAAAGCCAACAAGCTTGGTCCTCTGCCTTAACATTATTGGCACATCTAGAGCCCAGCACATACAACAGTCAGCTCAAAGAAAAACTAGGGAGACCAGCCACTTCCAAACAGTCGGGAATATAGATCTTTTTATTCTCATTTTACCTACTGCTGAAAGGTCAGACATCTGATCCCTCCATAACTAATGCCAAAAAAGGCTGTAAAAGAAGCTTTGTTGCTGGTGCTACTGCCCGGTGACTGAGAGCTGAGACAAAGAACTAAATCAGAAAGTAATGAATAGAAGGGGGTTCTGTTTTGGGGTTTTTTGTTGTTTTGTTTTTCTTGCAAAGCTTTATACTTCTCACATGTTGCCAAACCCTGCTATAATGAACTAACTTTTCCAAGGACTGATTTTTCTTCCAGCACTTAACAAAAGATGCAGGAGCCACACAGACCCATGGAGAGCCCCAAAGCAGACACAGTAACAGGTAAGTGCAGTCTGTCTTTCCTGATATAAATAAATAAATACCCACCCCCCATTGCAACCACAGTGAGACACAGCCAATAGTAACTTCATTCCAACTCCCCATGGCTGCTGCCAACCTGACAACTTACCAAATCTGATCCAAAACCATAACTTAATACTTACCGTTGAACCACAGAAAAACCTGTTTCAGTAAGCAGAACAGGAATGTCCTGAGGCTCTGAAGTCTTCCATTTATGAACCAGAACTAAAGTCTTAGACCCAAACAGACCCAAAATCAAACCCTGCCCTCAGCTTCAGAGTGCAGACAGTGTTGATATCACCTTGGCACCCATGATTACATACCACCATGACTGTAAGTTCAGCCTGCAGTAAGATGGATTTTCCAGATAGGGAACTAACAGATGTAACTATGGGCTGGATTCTGTGTCTACTGAAGTTTTACAGCCTCTGCAGACAAGCATTGGAGGGAGCAGGCAGCACTGCTGTCCATTCCCGTCATCATACTATACCTACGTATGCATGTGTGAAAAAATGTGCCACAGCACATTATGTTTTCAGTATGTTTTCAGTGGAAGAAGAAAGGGCAACAATTCCCCAGTTTTTTTCTGATGGACACAGGAGAACAGCCACTAACCCTGTGGGCCAGACTGGGACATCAGCCCACAGGTGCGGGTCAAGATGTTTCCTGATTCTTGCCCTGGAAGAGGCAATAAACTGTTATTGCCTACCTGCACCATCCACACTCCTTCCAATTAGACCAGATTTTCAACAAGATTAGTCCATTTTCAAGTATGAATTTGATTGGATGCAGGGATGGAGAAGGAGGAAAGAAGAATAATCAGATTTCTTAGGTTCAAAGCACACCAACAAGTAACAACTATTTCACTAATAATGCAAAACTCAATACAATGCTCTTAAGTACAAAGAGGAGATCCCTACTTGATTGGTCACAGAGGCATGTAAGTTCCTGTATGAAGTGAAATAAGTGAGAAGATGGGTACCTCTCTTCAGTTACAGAACAGATAATGTACAAATGGATGGTATTTATCATATTGAGCAAATCTAACTCTGTTTCAAGAACCTTGCTCACAGCCTTGCAGAATTGGCTCTGCTTGCAATTTTTGTCTTTAATGAGACAAATGGTACTAACCTGTAACAAGACCTGTGGGTGTGTAGTCTCATCTACAGAATTTGATCTCCTCAGCACTGTGATAGTTCCACACGTCCTTCTCTGACTCTTTGCAGAAAATTAGCACCTGATTTCTAAACCTGCTTGTCAAAAACTATTATTTAACAGTGTTTAAACTGTTGCAAGCCAGAAAGCTGTCTGCTCATTGTTTCTGCTTTCAGTGGCTGAACATGCTGTAGAGAGGTGTGCCTTTGAGAGTGATCATACTATACAAGCAGGCAGCCAGATACTAATCAGGTACTAATACCTCAGAGAAAGAACAGGGAGATAAAAAAAATTATTTAGATTGCAAGCTCTTCAGAGCAGGGACAATCTGTCATACTGTCTTTGCCTAAGAAGCCAGCCTTGGTGGTCTTCAGGTACCTATACCACAGTCTTCAGCTGTCTAGAATGAATATTAAAAAACCCTACTCTTTGGGAAACTATAGATGCAAATCCAAAGAATTAGAATGAATAAGTAATGACAGCCTGCAAAACCACAGCTGAAAACATATGTGAAATTGCAAAATGCTTATGTAAATGTAGGGACAGCTCATAGGCAATTTAGTTTAAAAAACCCAAAAACTTTAAAAGGCCAAAAATTTAAGTTGCAATATTCAAATATTTACAGCTATTGATAGGGTCCTAAAAGAGTTGGCCTTGGGTAGGCATAATGCAACACCCATAAAGTCTGGTGAGTCAGAGCAATCTGTGAAGATTTGTCATCCTTGACAGTCAGTCATTTTCCTTCAGTTACCTCAACATGTATTGAGGAAATGACCCTAGGTTCCTTTTCAATAGTCTCGCCACGCTTATTAAATTTATTGTTTAAAAGCAACAACTCAAACCCTTCCCAGTTTAGCAATTGATCGGGAAAAGCATCAGTAGCCATCAAGCTTCCTCTACACTGTCTGAGCAAGACATGCCTTATCCCTGGCTCCCAAGACTCAGCATCAATCTGCCTATCTATTATGCAGAAGTAATCATTTTAGGATGGCAATTAATGTTGATTGTGGTGCTTATTTTTTTCCGGTATTGATAGCTGACCAGAAACTGGAGAAAAACACTCTGATCAAGGTATTTGGACAATCCATCAGCCTTTTGGCTGTGCTCATCTGGACTAGATTTGCAACGGTGAGCAGGAAATATTTGATAGCTGATATGTCATTTCAGTTGTTACACTGCTTTTAAGCAAAGACAAAGAGCAGCTTCTACGTTTAATAAAAATACCCTAGAATATTTGTGAAAACAATACTTACAATCTGGATTTAGGAAAAAAAAAGGCATAAAACTGAAACTCAGAGGCAGATGTGATAATTTTGTCAAAATAAATGCCTCTATTTTGGTTTCTAGGGTACTTTCGTAAGGTTATTTTCTCAAATTTCCTCTTTAATTCAGGCACATTCTAAATTGTATTTTCTTTGGCAAGAGCGGGCTTGCTGGGTACCAAATGAGTTTAAGGACTTCATGCTTTCTGATTAATCTTTCAAATACCTATCACTGATTGTGTGTATTTTTCATCCTTATGGTTTGGCCAAAGCTTCTGGCATTTAGAAGCTTCAGCACTTGATTAGCTGAAATAACATAATATCTCCATTCCCACTTTGCAGTCATGAGTTAATGACAAAGCGGCACATTTAGCATGCCTGTTGGACCACTAAACACACAGATCTGCCATGTATAGCATCTCATTCCAAATACGATTTGTTAACAGTGAGAGCTAGATCTCCTTTAAGGAGGGTCAGCATAACCTTGTCAGGAGACACTCTCAGCATAACAAGCAGCCCTACAAGCATCATGTTGTAAGCACAGTATCTGAAGGAACTTAATTATTTTTGAGATGGCCACTCCTTTGACAAATGTGGCTGTACTTAGCCAATTGATTCACAAGCTGAGGGTGGAAAAGGGAAAGGAAGAGGAGAAAAATAGGTCTCTGATAGCCTCCAAGCCCAGACTGTTATTACAAAGGCCTCATTTTATACTTGGACCAAACCAACTCCACTGCCTAGTTTCCATATCAAAATGTGCCAAGGATCACTTCAGTAACTTACATGTTAATATTTTTGATCAACTGTAATTTCTCATTCATCTTTGTTTACTCAGCTTGAAAGTGAAGCTAGATGGGGACATTTATAATCAGCATCGCTTATGACTTTCATACTTTGGTTCTACATTACCATGATGAGTCTGAAGATCACCTTGTCAACCGGAACAGTCATCCATCTATATTCATAACACTTTCCAATACACTGAGAGGACCAGATAAAGTCCTTTCCAGTAAACCTGTTTGTCAAGCACTCCTGAATCAGCATTGCTTATTAAAACATTTTACTTTGTTTAATACTTCTCCTCCAAATGTACCTTGCTGATTAGCACAGTTATCATCTATGTTCCTGAACTTTCACATTGTCACTCTGAGCTGTCACCCACATACCCTAGTAACTGTGGCTGTTTGGTATGATGAAGAGTTTTGTCTCCTCAAAAGATTCCAGGACACCTGTGACTGCAGATCTGCATATCTCCCTGACATGCTGGTATATCAGTGACCAGCAGAAGTTAGTGATGCACATCCTGAGACCACAAGTACTCTGGTATTACAATTCACAGACAGCTCCTGCCAGTGAACTTCAGCCACCTAAAAGACTGTAGGTAGACAGACCTCATCCTAAATTTTCCTTTGTACATTTTCTGACTTGGTTTCACAATGCTGTTTTGTAATTAGAGGAGAAACAGTCATCCAGCCTCCATTTCCAATTAATCCTTTCTTCCTTACCGTGACGTAAATTTGTTTCTTCTCCTTCAGTGCTGAAAAGGAATCACTCTTTCTCACTTTTCTTTTTCAAAAGAGAGAGAAAGAAAGAAATCAAAGCCAGTTTCACACTGGCTGGTGCTGGACATAAAGCAGTGACCTAGAGAAATATCAGTGACATGTTGTAAAAAGACTTGGAGTCAGTGAGGTCCGGTCACAGACAAACCTCCTGTCTCTGGTTTCCAGCCATTGCTCTTAGGGGACACGAGGTGTGATTGCAAATGGCACAAGAATGCAGATGTGTGGGCTGCACAATGTCCACATTCAACTCCCGCCTTTGGCCCTGTGTCAACAGGAGGGAACAGAAAGACAGAAACAAAACCCCAAATATTTTGGCTGAAGCTAACTGGTGCCAGACGGGTGCTCAAGAAAGTAACTTATTTTGGTCTTTAATTTTTACTTCTAAGAAAAAAGTCTTGGAAGTCAAAGCAATTCTGCTGTAAAATGATGCAAGGTAGAACTCTGACACCAGTTAGGTGTACAAAAACCTTTTCCAAATACGTAACCAGGATCCTGTGAGCTCCTGAGAGTTGTTGTAAGAAGTGCAGGTCCCATATGGTACCTCTGTTAGGATTCAGTAGGACTGGGTTGTGCTATCCTCCACCCAGGTAAAAATCTTGATCTACATCATTATACCACAGACCAGAACTGGGACCCAAAGCTCTGCAGGCATTCGTCCTCCTATCCAGTTGAGCAAATAAACACTATTTGAGAAGCTTCCTGTCTTCATTCGGATAGCAAAGATATAAAACACAGCTGTGTCCAAGAATGCATGACTGCAGCTGTTAAAGCCGAATCTGGAGGATGAATATTATAATTTTTCACATTCCTATTAAGTTTCTGCTGGTAAATGATGCCTTCATATAAACCCATTTACCCTCTTCCCCTTTTGTTGTTGCATGTCTACTATATTTGGATCAATATCTGGCAGGTCTTCCTTGAAACAGCTGCTGAGATAAATATGAAATTAATCAGGGCTTTGTTGTTGTTGAAACAGGGCTACATTTAAAGATTTGTTACTACAACAAAGAAATATTTGAAAAGTAAGTACCATTCAACTATCTCTTGAGCATTTAAAGTCTTGTATTTGAGATGATTTAGCAGAAACAAAACAAAAACACTTTACTAAATTAAAATTATATGTTATTGACTTTTGCTGGAAAAGATAAATGTTAGAGATGCATTGAAATATAAACACACCACTCTTGAAAAGGTTTGGATGAGCAAAGGTTATTGAGAATATATTTGGAGATTAAAATCCACTGGATTCCAGGTGAGAAATAAATACATGGTTGTGCTTAGCACAGCCAAACTACCAAGATTTCAATAATTTTTTCCCTGCACTTTTGGCATTTTTTGTAGTTTGAGCAAGGGGACTGTAAAGTCCATTTCACATGCAGTCACTATGAAGCTTAGTCTATAGTCAACATTGCAAGATTTTCACATGAGGAAAAGGATACTTCATCTCAGCAATGACTGCCTGGGGCTCTTAGACCAGGATCCTGATGTAGCAGTTCAGGAATCAGTGACTTAACAGGTGAGTGAATGGAGCATAGTGAACAGCTCCAGGAATTCCAGTCACCGCAGCAAAATATGGGCACCCCAGAATGGAAAGTCTTCAGATTACAAATATCTGTATTTTGTTGAAATGCTTTGTGAGAGGTAGAGTATCCAATAGTGGAAAACCCTTTTATAGCATAAATAACCTGCAAACATGTTCTGCTCATGTAAAGAATGATTGATGTAGGTTTAGACAATAGACAGCAGCACCTGGTGAAATCCAATACATGTCCAGAGGCAGACACCATGCCAAATTCAGTCCTGATGTAAGCAGGTATAATCCCTCTGGGACTAGCACACTTGATCCAGGGCTCAGTGGGGCTCATAGATGAGGACAGGAAAAAAATACTCTTCAAAGATGCTAAAAATCACTTTTTCTAAGCAGTACTGACATTTCTAGCAGTAAGCACTCATCAGTTCTCATGCGCTGCTCCTGGCAGTGCAGGAGAGCAATGTACATCCATGTACAGAAGAGCTGTAATTAAAATAAGGAACTAAGGAGAGAGGATGAGAAATTACACATTAATTCAAAATAAGGTGTTTAATGATGAGTGCAGGTTCACATGATTGTGCGTACTGAATTAAAAACTGAAAAGGGATTTTATAGCAGCAAAATATTCTGTTTATTAGCCTTTTCAGATGAAAAGTCTTTTTCTACTTGGTTCCTTTCGTTGATCAGAACCATAAAAAAACACCCCCTTTTGATTGACATATTTTAGAGGTATTTTTGGTGAGATATTTCTAAAAGCTTTTGGATTTTTCCTCATTTAAAATTCTGCCCTTCAAAATAGCAACCTTCCACAAATAAGGAATGCAGCTTCCACCCATTTGCAGGGCAGAGCTCAAGCATGAGACTTGCTTTGCACTTTTTATCTCCCAAGCAGAAGTGATATAACCGTCTTTTGAGGCTGACAAGATTTTGGCCGGAGTCCATACACTCGTGTTTGAGGGCACACACTGCCTTCAAGTGCATCTGTTAGGAGGAAAGGTTGAGACTACATCCCAGAAACACGCTGTGGTCCCTGCAATGAGTCTGTTTCGCTAGGACACTACATAAAAATTCGAGTTCTCTTTAGAAGTGTATGACTTAAAAGCCAATGCCTCTGTTTTCATCAGGATGGTCCATGAGGACTGACCATGACTAATAAATTTACCTTTTTTTTGGAGCTCCACCCATATAGAAACAAAGAGGGCCTTTGTCGGCACAATGATTTACCCCAAAGAGTTCACTTATCAGATAGATGCTTCCTGCCATGCCAGGCTGGCTGAAGACTGCCTGTGGTGTTACATCCAGAGGGGCTTGCTCTGAAGCTACAGGATCATTCTATACAATCATTCATTAATTAAATGTTTGTGTATTCCTTTATACAGCAGACACTGCTTTCAAATAATGGACATGATGGCATTGAGAGGAGAAAAAGTCCTTTTTAGTGAATCCTCAAGAGACAGTGGATACTGTGTGGTCTACACAATCCAACTTCAAAACATCTAGCTCCCATCTCATTCTTTTTGAGCATATCTCCTACCAAGGCCAGGCGCTTTCACTCTGCCTAGCAGGGTGGACTAACCCTTGCCAATGAAGCTATTTGGTGCAAGTTATCCCTTGTTATTTGTATGGAGACATAAATATGTGATAGATCACAATGAGTGACGTTGACCAAACACAGACAAGTTGATAATTTGGTATTTCAAAGGGGATAGAAATGCCAAAAGATACCAATGACTCCCAGAGCAAGAAAACTGGATTAAAAAAAGCTTCTGGCGAGTAAAGATAGATCCAGCAGTCAAACAATAGAACTCAAACCTGGCAATAACCATGCAGACCTCAACTGAGTCTCTGAGCTAACACTCTGCATGTCTTCCCAAGAGGTATTTCTGAGGAACCTGAGGTATTTCTCCAGCTTCACATCTTTATAGGTGAGCTCCTTGGATACCTCTGTGGGGTTCCCTCAATGAGACAGTCCATCAGGCTAAGACATTTTCCCACCCTGATAGGAACTCATATATTGGTGACATGCCAGAACAGCAATAAGGTTGCTTCCCTTATGATTCCTATCACGACCACTAATAATTTCAGTTCTCCATCAGTACCTCTTCCCATCAGTCACCATTAATTGGAAAAACCCAGAGCAACTGTTTCATCAACTAAAGCTAGGTTCAGAAAAGTGCTCCAAAATGTAATTGCCTGGTTTCAATTCCCTTTTGCCTGCTCTCTTTTCCCTATTAGCTATATTGCTTCTCTATCAAAAGCACAATAAAACTTCACAGGCAAGTCCATCTACAAGTGCCACATGTGAACATGCATCATCCTATTCATCTCAGGAACTGCATACTCCAGGTGGTGCTTTTCCTGCTGCCAGACCTGAAAATTATATTGACAAATTAACGTATGCCAGGATAGGAACAATAGGAATCTGCTAGTCAGAAAACTCTTAAAATTTATTGTAGATATTAGCCAGCCTGTGGTAATAAAAATCAGAGAGCAGATTCATGGAGCACTGCACATTAGGATATTTGGTCTGATACTGAGCGGCCCATTTTCTGTGGAAGAGACACACCAAAGGTATGTCACAGGCCACATCTACCCCACCGGACTAATGGGTTTCCTACCTGCAAGTTAAATTAAAGCAACATAACATCCTGTGTAGAAACAGGCCTAACGCAGCAGGTTTCTGTAACAAACTGAACCACCACAGTCACCACCTGGACAACAACTGGCAAGAAGCAACAGCCAGCATTTCACAGTCTCTCTACAAAACTCTAGCTTCACATTGGACACGTCATTCAGCATAAGAAAAACCTACTAAGCATAACTCCCTGACACTGAGGGTTCACAAATAAATACAAGTATTTTCCCTCCAATTATAGTTTCACAATTTCTTCACGTTTTACATCTGGCTGGAGAACTTCAGTGCAGGGGGTGAGACTGAGAGTCAGGGGATCCTAGTCGGGCTGCTCGCCTCCTTGTGCTTCTGTGGTATAGCTCAACTCCAGCTCCATTGTTGGGTTTTTTCATTCATAAAATGGGCATTAACACGCTTTTCTTTATTGAGGCCAATGCATTTTTCCTATGAATGTGTTGTATTTACCACATTTTCAGACACAGGTAGGATACATGATTGCAGGAGAATTACAAATTGCAAATACAGCCACTTCATGTTTAATTCACCAAAGCTTAAGAGAGATCACTTAATAATCTAAGCATGTGCTTGTTTATCCGTGCGGGGCTATAGTCTGTTACACGTGTGCTGATTTTATATAGGGAGCATTTATTGCTCTATACATATGCTTATCTAATTGTGCTGAATACACATGCTTTATTAAACTCATAAATGAGCACATTTATGAGTCTATATGAGAGTAGAGCCCTTCATATTTTATTTATAAAGTGGGACAATAGAACTGCATTGACATTGAACATCCATTTAAATCAGAGGATTTAGGGTCATCCCACAGATTTTGCTATTTTTCACCAGAATCAAAGCTTTTGGGTTTTTTTAATTAGATTTCCAGCCCATCTGCTTGCAAAGATAGCCTTGACAATATAAACTAATGCACATTTGTCTTGCTGAGTCTGCAGCCAGTGAGAAGAAACAATGAGACTAGGAGAGCAGTGAACTTGCACCCTCCATCTTATTGGAGTGTTAACTAAAAAGCCATTTCTGACTGCCTAAATACCAGGATTTTAACTATTTCACTGCTGTTAATTTTACCACTAAACCTACAGATAAAATGCTTCTCTGTGCCCTGAATTATTTGCATAAACTCTTGCCCATTTTGATGATTACGCTGTATATACAGTTCAAGCTATCAGTTATGATCAGGCAAATACCTGGCATGATATATATTCCTCCAGTTGTAATCAAGTTTTTTTGCTTCTATTTTAATATGAGGAGTAAAAGCATTGACCACAGGATAGCCAAACAACTAGTACTAGGAGCCTATAGTGGAAAAGATTGCAAAACCACAATCATTTTGATCTGATGTGGAACTCACATGAACAGTAGTCTAATACATAATTTTAATTGCTTCAGAATATAAAACTAAGGAAAACAGATTAAAATCTCTTGCTATGACATGCTTTACAAACAGCATAGAAAACAGCCCAAATAGACTCAGAAATTTTCCTATCACTTGAAAAATAGTAATAATACTGCACTAGTCTCTTATGAGAGCGACACTATACTAATTCATGGTACTTCAACACTAAAATCACCCACAAAAATTACAAAAAAGAATTGGGCATTCTTGATTTTTCTGTAATTACTGGTTCCAAACTTGAATAGCTGTTTTAACCCTCTTTGAGATAAGCACTCCTAAAATCATTATCAATGTTTGTTTAGCAAGCAAGCTCGAGTTGATAGCTGGAAACAAGGAGGCAAATCTGAGCCTGAATTTATTTATGAGTGGTTGCTGCCTGAATTATCAAACTGTGGGGATGCTGCATGGATTCAGTCATATCCTGATACTGGGTTTTTAAAGGACAACAATGCTAAATGACCATGCTTCTTTAATCCTATGGTCTGTCTGATAAAAATATCTTCCATCTGGTCGTGTCTGTACGGTTGTGCCTCACAATATAGGGAGCTCAATTAAGCAATTAAGATGGTGCATGAAGCACATGCTTACACTTGCTGGATACGGATGGACTTACATATGCACTTGACTGCTTTTCTGAAGAATCACAGTACTTGAGCAAGAATTAGGAAAAGGACACAGGAAGCAGAAGCCTGCAGGCCAGGCAGGTCTTTTACTGCTTCAGTTCACATCTTGCATCAATTTCCAAGTTCATTTAAATAAATTAATGTGTTGATGGAAAAAGTATTGATACCCTCCTTTCACTTGTGACTTAGAGCACATAGGGTGAATGCATGTCTCCACCTTCACGATTTCCCTCTTACACCACTGGCAGTTTACACAGTAAATAAAAGTTTTGTTGTGTCATAAGATGCAAGATATTTATGGAAAATTCCTAGACTTGGTGAATGGCTGCCTAGACAGATAGATCCTCTCTAGTCTGTTATTTTGAGAGACATTTCTTGCTTGATTCTGTTTGTAGAGCAGGTGTACATTTCCAGTATGTCCAAATTCTATTGAAGTCAGCTGTAGCCTGGAAGAACCAACAATTGAATTCTGTGATTTCTCCCAAGAGGTACCAATCAAAAATAGGAAGAACTAATGCTTTCATAAATCATTCCAGACCCACCATAGAATTACCTGATTTATTGATTTGTTTCCAAATATTTTAATATCCACCAAAAAAAAAAATCCTCTTACATCATCAACTTTTTTCTCTAACTAAAATAGTTTTCATTTGCTTTGTTAGAACTTGACCAATATTTCAATCTACATGATGCAAAACATAAATTGCCCTGTACATTACTTTTAGGACTGGAAGAGCAAACCTACATTATAAGAACACTGTCATAGCCTGTCGTACCGTCTTCCATCCTGAAGGATCTTAAAGATCTTTGCAATGAGTAATCAGGTGTTAAATAAAACAGTGTCTAATATTATGCTTTAGAGTATTTTTGCTCAACAAGAAAAGCAGAGGGAACTGCCTTTTTATATTGGATTTAGACAAAGAACAGAATACATCCCAGAAGATCTTTGACAATTTCCTTTGAAAATTAACTTAATTCTTGGCCAAGAAAATGAGAAATACAAGAAGAAAAGCGAGGCCTTAAAAAGCTATGAGCCAAGAAATGTTCACAGGTGCAGGAATTAGACTTTTAACCAAATCACTAATTACACATCTGACTTTTGGCCTCTTTTCACAGTCAAAGTTCTTCTGTGCAGTTGTGATCTCTCACACAAAAAAAAGGCAAAAATGTGTTTTCATTTGTAACAACAATTAAAACTTGATTACCCCTAAATGGGCAAAGTGAGAAAATACTGGCAAGCTTCTGAAAATACTGACTTATCGCCAATTTTAATACCCCAAAACAGAGATAAAAACAACTTTGCCCTGGTACTGTATCAGTACATTTATTTGATTTATATTGGTCCACATTCTGTACCTTATTCAAACATGTCAACTTTAATTTTCCAAGCTTCCATATTTTAACATAAGGACAATTAGCGTCTTATTCACTAAGGTAGATATTTCTAAAGTGTCAAAATTAGAGCAGGCGGATCTTCAAGTGGCCTGTTTCTTTCTCTAAGGTACCGAGTAGATTTTACTGAAGAAAAGGCATATGCCTTTTTCATATAATTAGTAGTGCCCAACAAGTCAACAGAAAAGTGTTGATGATGCTAATAGAGCACAGATGCAATTTAACAGCTCATAAAACTACGGAGATGAAGTGTCCTACAGAATTCATTCCTAAATAAAAATCCCAGGAAACCTTTTTAACTGATCCTATTTTCCTGTCACCTACCATATACCATCTGACACTGCAAATCATTAGGGTGGCTGTTCTGGAAGTTAAGGAGCAACTGAGATTTCCAGTAAGCCCTGTAAGTGTAGAATGATATAACAGTTGAGTTCTGCCTTGTGACCTGAGAATAAAGAAACCCTAAAAAACCTGCACGTATTGCTCATGCATTTGATTCCTAGTCTAACAGTTCATTAACAAAGCAAAGCTTCCAGACATTCTTCCTATGGGTAAGATTGTCCACTACTTTCCTATGTACCTGCTTTTTAATTAGATTTTAGAATGGAATCGCAGCTCCTGCCCACAGATCTCCAGTGAGAAGCGAAATCTAAACTAATCTGTGATCCCAAAGATATTTCCTTCTCCAGATGCAGTTACTGAACTAAATTACAAATGCTGTAGAAACAGAAGAATGGAGAAAAAAGGTGACATAACCACAAAATTGGATGTGATTAATCAGAGTTGGAATTCAGTTCTGCCTTCAGAATGGAGGAAAAAGAAGTCTTAAAAGAATATATTGCCCATTTGATTAATTCTTAGACTAACACTTTACTAGGAGGGCATCATTTCCAGCCATTTTTCCTACATGTAAGATCACCCATTAGTTTATCAGATACCTGCTGTTTATCTGGATTGTGTTTTGGCATTACAGTTTTTCTGTAAGTAGTTCTACTCCCTAGACTCACTGCATGGCAAAATGGTACATTTGTAACAAGACGCTTTTATCAACTGCATTTTCTGAGGTCAGAGGGTGACACAGTACATGGCCAATTTCTTATGCAGTGCTCCCAAGAGAGTATTGGGAAATGCAACTTTAAAGACCCGGCTTCCCAGAAATGAGAGGTCTAACCAGTGCATATATTAAAGGGAACCTGCATTTCTACCTCATGCAGCATAACTATAAAACCACCTAGGGTTTTCTATCTTCATGATGTAAAAATATCAGCTAATTTTGTTTCTCAGACCTTTCTGAGGTGTGTCCTGTGCAGACTGGTAAAGTTTGGGTTATACAGTTCAAACAAGGGGCAGGAGACCCTAATGTTTTGTCCAGAACTAAAATTGAGGAAACTCTGACTGTATGTCATTCCTGATGTTCCAGGATGGCACCTATCTTAGGGCAAATGTGACATAAATAGGTGGCGTAAAGTAAACCTGAGGATCCTTTCTGATTATCATCTACCAAGATCACAAAATATACAAGCTAATTAATGTGGTCCTTACTTGGTGGTCTAATCAGAGGTGCTAAGACTAATGAAAAGGAAAAGCAATATTATTCTCCAATTCAGAGTGATTCACAATGGAATAACAATGGAAGGAAAAATTTGTATTGCAGCATTAGCAAAGGACTTTGGCCTCTGGGGCAGCCAACTGCTGAATCACAGAAGACTGAGATAGGAGAGACCTGGTAAATCATCCCAGCCAGGGATGTTGTTGGTACTTTGCCAAGAGTAGTAATCAGTCCCATAAGCCTACCTTTCTTGCAGCTAATCTTCCACTGGTACTAAATTAACTTGCAAATGGAGAGGTATGGTAGGAAACTGTTTTAGAGTTATAGCTAGTATTTTTTTAAAGAATATTTGAAAATAGGGATTACAAAGTCCCCATCCACTATTACTGACAGCATGCCTTTTTCATGTGACAAAGTCCACGGGAGACAAACATACAGGGAGCCCATTTGGAGTTCTCTAAGCAAAAAACCTTCTATTCTCAGTGGGACATGGAGCTACTTAATGCCACGCAACAACACTTCAGAACACAGCATTCATTCTTGACCTGAAACGAAATATTTTGCTGATCATCCCTCCAGATGACCAAAACTATCTGCCCTGCACTGCAGAATGTTAACCTGCAGAGAAAATCTGAAATCACTCCCTGGAGTTCCAAGGTATCACAGCTCCACGCATAAGTATCGTATGTATTTTAAAATACCATAAAGTTCCTGCTATGGATCCCACCCATCTGCATCTCAACACTGAGCTGGTATCCTTATTATTTGTATTGCTTAAATGGGTACCATTTAAAACATGCTTGGATGCTGGACCTTGGTTTAGGTCTGGGGGCTAAAGGAGGATGAAATTTTACTGAGCAAAAGTTTTTAATTAGTAATTATTTCAGGCTGAATTTCAAAAAGTAATGCTTATTTGATCCTCAATGACAACATCAATAGCAGAAGCATCTGGCAAGCCAGATGCTCAAATAAATAAATTAACAATCAAACTTTATTCACCCTTCTAGGTGAAGACTAAGTGCTAATATCACTGCATAGGTATTAGAGACTGTCAGTTCTTCTAATCTCCCACGGGAAACAGGGTGATAGAGGAGAGCTTGACATCACATGTGCACTTGATCAGCACACACAAAAGGCATCTGAAAGCAGCCTGAATTTGGCTGGAGATGAACTACTGCTGCTGTTATGATTTTCAGAGAGAGAAGCAATTACTCTACAAAGCCAATGTTCTACTACAACTTCTATTTGATGACTTAAATGAAAAGGACCACTCAGCAAAGATGTCCCTTGTAAACACTGCATCGAGCTTACGGCAGTTCCCACTTTCTCTTGGTTGCCCTGCAGGAGGGGGATATGGAAGAGCTGCAGGGTATTTCCAGCAATGCCAGTGCAGGACAAGGGACAACTGGTTTGGCACTTTGGCTTTTTGGTGAATTACCACAAAGGAACTGCCTGAAATATTACACTGCTGGAAAATTCTCCAAAGACCATGTTTTCCCTTTAAATTTAGGCATAAAATAAAGCCCTGTGTACACAGGCAGGGAAACTAATACTCCCTTGTTAATAGTAGAAAAGCACACTGTGGCACACTTTGCGGACCAGAGAGTACCTGCTGAGCCAAAAGCATGTTTGAGTTACATTTTTCTGCCTTTTCTTAGGGAACGGAAGGAGAGATTCTAGAATTAATTTTCTTATTTATGATTTTACTTCGTGTCAAAGCATTTCTCTCTCTTTTTTTCTTTTCCTCCTTAATCTAAGTAGCCCAACAGCCTCATGTCACAAAGTTACAATTATGTTTCGCTGCACACAGTGTTACAGAATCCACAAAGAAAGCATAAAATACCCCAGACTCTGTTAGGAGCACCTTGTGGGAAATGAGAAGAAACCGCTGATAAGATTTATAACTTTCTACCAAACTTGAATACCAAATCCCTTTGCAAACAGCAGGGAATTGAGCATCCCAACCTCTGAGAAATAATTTTACCAGTCCCAATCCATAGTTTCCATGCTAGAATAGCATCGGCCTCCTCAATACCATATGTTACCGTGAATTGGTCATTGTTCTATTTTTGTATGATCCAATTTTTTAATACCATAATCTAACATGCATTTATGAGCACAGGAACTGCCAAACTCTTGATAGTAGTTTGCGCATTGATTCTCTAATGGTTTATAACAAAATTGCCTCATATGCTCTGGACATATCCCCTCTACCCCTGGTCTCTAAGCAGGGGTGAGTTCAGACCACCTTTCCCTCTCTGTGGACACTAATTAATTCTCTTCCCTGACGCAGCTGTCTATTCTCATTAAATTCATAGGAATTTAATATTCTTGAGAGTCTTCTCTGACAGATTTGGTTTAAACAGCAACTGACAGACTGCACGACTGTGTAAGCTTTTTATCATTTGGAGACGAGGCTAAAAATACATCCCTGCAAACACATCTTCAGTCCTATCCAATCTGTGCACTGAGGAATCCAGACTTTGGACTGGTACCCACAACATGTCCATCCATCTGATGAGGATAAGGACCAAGCAGTCTAGACCAAGATGACTCCACTTCTGTGTCTCCCATTACTGGCACACAGTAAAGGTCTCATCCCTTCTCCACGGGAGTTTAGTAGAGCCTTCCATTGACATTAAAGATACCTCTGACAATATTCACATTATGAAGCAGACTGGAAAGCACAGCAGTTGTTTTCCTGCTTCTAATGACATCCATGAAGAGCGTGGCAAAAGGCACTTCCAAATTATAATAATTTCTAAGAGTGAAAAGGATGTAGCACATGCTGGAATTACTGATGAGGAACACAAGCACCTATGCTGGAACAAGACAAAACCTATTTTACAGTCTCTGCTAAAACTGTAGGAAAGAGATCACCAAAAAGAAAAGTTGGGATTGGCTAAACCACTGAATATTCTACAGATGACTGCTTCAGGAGGGAACTGCACGTGGCCGGTACCAGCTCTGCTGCCAGCACGCTGCTCCCACAAAAGATCTCTCTCTGCTAATTTTAGCCCTCCTGAATTACTGCTCACATTAGTGCAAACCCACCTTCTCCACAGAAGCCTCCAGGTTGCTGCTGCCTAGACCTCTCAGAGTACTATGGAGCCACAAAATTGATGGTTAAAAAGCCCACAAGGAGCATGCAACAGCTTTAAATCAGCACTAGGATGGAACAGGCCAGAGAGGGCAGCACGGCAAAGTGTGCTGCAGACTCACAAACCACCTTTCAGGGAGCTGTGGAGGAAGAGGATGGGGAAAACAATGCTCTGCATAAAATTTATAGCAGGCTGTGATACCCACTAGCATCCTCACCAGTCCAGGATATGTCCTAGCTTACAGGTTTCTCCCTTTTCGCCATCCCTTCAGCTCCTTCATCCAGGCAGCAAATGCCAGTACAATCAACATGTAAAAGCCATTGAGCAGGGAGGAACAATGCTGATCTAATCTCCAGATCAAGGGCTTGGACAGAGCTCAAAAAGCAGCGTGTGGCCGTGCAGCTCTGCATGAGACAGCTCAGGGGATGGGATCAGGCTCCAGACCCTGATGGTGCTGCCAGGTGTCACTCAGCCATGGTGGCTCCTGCATCCCAACAGCGCCTGTCTGTGTAGCAAGGGCCAGGGGAGGGGGACACACTTGCTATTTGCTCCAGACTCAGAGAAGTCCAAACAGAATCCTTCCCAGCCCCAAGTCCCTCTTGGAAACACAGACAGACACTACCTACAACATTGCTAATAAAAATGCAGTGAACGTGGGGAATGGCTGCACAGGGCAGGCACCCATCCTGTGTGGGAGAGGCAGAGATCAGCAGCCCCCAGCCTGTGCCAGGGAGCTGAGCAGTACCTGAGGTTCTCCCAAGAAGACCACAGGGGTTTTCCCAGTGCCTTGGCAAAGCTCAGACTGCTGTGCTGTCATGTCCTCACAAGGCCTTGAGGAGGCTCACCTGATGCCTGATACCTAAGGTCACCATCCTTACAGGAGGTCACTGTTTCCAGATCATCCCCCTCCTCAATGCCTGCTGTGAGAAGCTGCCACATCTCTACCTCTGCTGAGAGGCTGCACTGCTGCGCTTTAGGAGCCCTCAGTCCCTCCTCTTAGTGAGAAAGAGAAAAGCCAAGCAGTGATGCTGTGGAACTACAGCTCAACAGCTGCATCTGGTTTTTGGGCAGTGGCTGTGGGAAGATGGGGGCTGTGGAGAAGGACTCCATGCACTGCTGTCCTTCTGGCTGCTCTGAAGTTGCAGCCTGAACGCACTGCCTGTGGTGAGGAGAGACAGCCCGCAGCTGGAGCAAAAGAGGCCAGATCAGTAAAAGCAAAAGCACTGAACCCAAACCAGGTAGAGACGTTTGATTTGCTATCTGGAAAGAGCACAGAGTAAACCACCAGCCTTTTATTTCATTGGATGTGTCCCCTCATTGAGCCCGATCTGCTGACTCCTTTGAAGAAGGCATGACTGAGCTCTCACTGGGCTGGAAAAGCAGCTCAGTGCTGGGAAAAGAAACTTCTCTTCCAGACTGTGCATTTTCTTTCTACATCAAACTAGGGCTGTAGGGCTACCTCTGCAATCCTAAATCTTCAAGTGAGTAACCTGATGAAGAATCCTGTCGGAGATGTTAGATGAACCAGAAAGAACCCAACATGACTTTAAAACCAGTAGGAGGCTGGATGGTTGGCAGCAAGAGAAAACTGGACCTCCTCCCCTGTAAAAAACCCAAACACCACCACACAACAAACAAAAAATAATTGCCTTGGAAATAATTCAGACACAATAAATGAGGGATTCCTCTGTATTAACTGGTTTCAATTGCAGATTTACAGTCTAAAATTAAGCTGATGTTGAGTGTTGAATAGAATCTTTACAAGCACAATGGCAAGTTGAAATCCTAGCTTCTCTGCATGTGGTGATCAGTAATTTCAATTATTTATTGGAAAAAAATTAATATACATAATAAAATGGAGCAAGCTGCTACTTGAATATAGAAATATTGAAGACCTTAGTGTGAAAAAAACAGATTTTCAGTTCTTCTAAAAAGGTCTAAATGTTTTTGGATACAGGATAAACAACCTAGGGATTTGCAAACCGTGTTCTATGTATTCTAAGGAATTTATTTCAAATAAGGAATTCAGTCTTGAAATTACATCAACCTTTGAGTCCCTACTCATGTTCTGAAATAAGACAATCAACTCTCCGCACGTTGGCCTCAATATTAACATGATGTTACTCTCATTTGCCCCTATTTCACAACAGAGAGATGTGAGAGCCTTCTGATAGGAAAAAAATCCCAGAAGATATTGATGATCGCTGGTAGAAGTGATAAGCAGAGCCCAGCTTACCCTGCCTTCTATTAATCTTCAGAAGAAAAAGTCTATGTGGGCTGTGCAAGCCACAGAACATTAACTACAAAGCTCTGTATCAATGTTACTTGTGCTGCCTATCATAAAACCACTCTGCAAACACTGACACTGCTGCCCTTCCTGCCAGAGCAGGGCTCAGCACCTGACCAAGCTGGAGCCACCCTGAGTGTGCTCGGCTCCCTGCAGAGGAATGGAGGACATTTGCTTTAGGCCTAGAGCTGTGGAAAGTCAGCCCTTATGCTATCCAGGAAAGGAGCACCAGGCAGTGAAAGCAGGAAGTAATTTGGAAACTGATACGGAAAGTCCCTGTTTACCTTGGGCTGGGGCTTATTTTCAAAAACGTAAAAATAAACAAACATGGGAAATGAAAACCGTGTACCTATTAGAAAAACAAACCAACCCAAACCCCTCACAGTTTTCTACAAAACAGGGTCACAAGATCTGGAGAGGCTGCTGTTTTCATCCCTGTACTGCAAGACAGGGGCACAACAATAATGGTGGTGTTCCCGATATGTTTTCTAACAGCCTCCAAGATGGAGATGCTATAGAAACTTGTTTTTTTCTTCACTCTACGATTTGAATCCATTTCTTTTCACCCCATTTGCCATGTACTCTGAGACCAAATAATTCCTTTATCTCAGTCTTGTGTACTGGACTGTAATCACACAACATTTACTTTCCCTCTTTAACCTAAGCATCGCCAGCACTTTCAATCTTTTCTCATAAATCCCTCTCCCTGGGCTCTAACAGCTCTTGTGACTCTCTCTGCGTGTCTAGGAAGTCCGTATTTTCTAGCAGCTTCTGGAAAACATTGAGAAATACAAAAGCTGGCCAGGCTGAAAGCTGTAGACACCAAATACAGAATACAATGTCTCGAGAGGTCATTAGTACAGCTGGAAGGAAATCAGAGATCCTCTTTAAAGGAGCTAACCTCCCACAAGAAGTGAACACATAACTTTGTCCTGAGGTGGCCAGTAAAGGGACACTGTTTTCTACAAAAAGCAAAAAGGCAAAGCAGAGTGATGTGGTCAGAAGCCTTTTAAAAGCAGCAGCTGAGGACACCAACTATTTCCACAGAAATCCCCAATCCCTAATGTATGGTGCTGATAACATCATGTACCAGTACCATGTACAGTCAAGGCTGGCATTTAACCGGCTATCAAGTGGCAAAAGGCTTTTAAATTCACAAGTTTCCACAGCTCCTATATTCTCCTAATGGCAGCTTTCTACAATATACACTTATAATTTGTGGGTTTTTTTCCAAAAAGATTGTATCTGAAGAAAATAGTAAACCTCCATCAGCCTCATTACCTTCACTTCATATTTTTTTTTACTGTGGTATTTTGATACAAGTGCATGGTGGAATAATTATCTCATAGATGGCACCAGGTATTTTGTTACTAAAAATAGTATGAAGTCCCTGGAGTTATTTTTAAAATACGTGGTTATTTTTGTAGATCTACAATAGCCTCCAGAAAATAAAAAAAAGAGAAAAAAAATAACAATCCTCAAACGCTTCTTTTGTGCTGGGATCATGTAACAGAAAGTGGAGCTCTAGGGTTTAATTCCTATCAATCAACAAAATTAGTTTCACACTACTCCTGGCCAGAGGAGCTAATATACACAGTACCAGAGATCATCTGAGAAGAGCTTAAAATAAATCCAAGAGTGGGTGAGTACTGTTACATTTTGCCATCCCCTTTATTGTTCTCCTAATTTTATAAAGCCCCAACCATTACATTAATTATTAGAGGCACTCCAGTTGTTTTACTGATCCTAGCACCCTTCATTGCACTTTGACAGCTCTGAGGAGCTGTTCAAACACACAGGGCTCTCCTGGAAACATTCTGCTGCTGTTGGGAGCCCTGGATGTCCACCAGAACAGGGAAATACTTGAGCAGGTTTTTAAAACAGAGGGCAAATAAAAAGTACATGTCTTTAAAAACACAGGCCTCCGAGGCATCTCAGGTTTCCCCCTCTGCAGAGAGCACAGAAGACTGCTTGTCTTGGCTCCAAAACAGATTGATGTGTTCAGCTGGAAGATTCACTATAGCTGACAGAGAACATTTCCTTCATCGTATTGCTTCACCATGCGAGGAGATAACTCAGGCTAATAATATTCTGTCTCCTTTTTATCCTCCTATAGCCTACGCATAACTTAATTCTTAATTCCAAAGGGCTCGCAGAGGAGATTGGCCTGGTGCTAGTTTCATTTACACACATATAAATCAAAACTCAGTCTACCGGAATAGATGGCACTGTGCTGGTGTTATAAAATAAAATCCTCAGCCAGGCCAGAAAATTACCCCTCAGCTCCCCCATCATAAACACCATGCTATCCTACAATTCAGTCACACCCTCCAAATTTCTAAACATCACCTCCTATTTAAACTTGCGTGTAAATAGGAGCTATCCTGGTTCAGGATAAGGAGAAATAGAGCTTTGCTTATCCAAAAAGCATTAGTGCAAACATAAAACAAGCAGAAAATGGCCAAGTGGTAGAAACCTGTGGCATTTAGCTTTACGTCTAACGAACAGCATATTTATTTCTTAGTAAGTAATTGTAGTGGAACTGTTTGGAGAAAAGGACCTCAGGATGTGTGTGAAAGCACCTAACCAGGACCACATTTACCCACAGCGTCAGGCACTCACTCGCAACCTTCTCTGAGTACCTGAGACTGCAAGATCAGGGTTTTGAATCTTCCAGGTCCCCCAAGTCACCCCAGGTACTATGGACCACAAGGTTACTATTTAGAGCTACAAACAAGATCTGAAGTCTTAACCCCCACGCAGTTACTCTCAGCCCCACAGGAAACCCCACGGACCGCAGGCACCTGCCTGACAGTGACTGGCAGCTGCATGAAAGCACCCACTGTTCTGCTCTAACTCAAACATACATCGCTGCCTTCAGAAAGCCCACATTATTATTCTGGTTCTGTAGAAGGAACTGCGGAAAGCTGAATCAGAAACTTTGAAGACTGGTAGCGAGACCCCAGTTTCACTTACCCTAATCTATCATCGTATTTCATCGCCAATCTCATACCTGCTCAAAGCTCCCAGCAACGCGACACCTCTGCCCCCTCCATTAAGCTATAAAACAAGGGTTAAGTGACAGATAGTATCAATGTGGATAGCAATCTGTCTCACTCAGAAACCATTGCACCAGGAATAAAGAAAGAATTATTATACTGGTGTCAATATGATAAATTACAGTCTCTTTTATTTTTTTCCCTTCAAGAAGTATTTCTAGCTTTTCAAGCAGCACAGAAAACTCTCCCCCTTTCAGCACTCGGAACATCAGAGCAGTTTCTCCTGACATTCTGTTCAGAGTCTCTGCTAATGAAACTGTTTACTTTGGTGGATGGCTGGTGGGATTATTCGTTGCAGCACTCATCATTAGATAAACATGAACTGGGAGCCACTGGTATGAATTCAAACTGCTCCTTCTACACCTTTTATTCCAAAAATTAAGTAAGTTTGAAAGTTCTGCTTGTTGCCCTTGATAAAGTGAACAAAATGCTTAGGGAAAACATGGTTTCAGTGCTTTCTCACACCATACAGGTTACACACTTCCACGTGCAAACCCACAAATTTTGCAGTCATGTTTCCCTCCTACAGCAGTGAGCTGCAGCACCAGACAAGACAGGACTAGGAGGAACCTGAAGAAATCCCTTCCTGATTCACTGTTCCCTCTCCATAACATTTATACCCTTGCCACAAGTTTGCCCATAGAGTTATGGAGGAATTTAAGAAGATATTAGGTTACTCTGCAAGGATCCTTGGGAAAGGATCACCTCCAAGTGACAGGTGATAGGATGAGGGGGGATGGACTCAAGCTGTGCCAGGGCAGATTCAGATTAGACATTAGGAAAAAGTTCTTCACCAAAAGGGTTATCAGGCATTGGAACAGGCTGGCCAGGGAGGGGGTTGAGTCACCATCCCCAGATGCATTTAAAAGATGGGTAGATGAGGTGCTTAGGGATATGGTTTAGTAGAGGACAGGTACAGTTGGACTCTATGATCTCAAAGGTCTTTTCTAGCCTAGTAATTTTGTGAAAAAGTGAAAGCACACAGCCTTTCATGATGGAGGACTGCACCTGAGAGGAAGAAATGTCCTCCAGGCTTCAAACACCTAGGCAGAAGGCAGCTTTGCAATGGGGACCAGGAAGGGGAATGCTTTTTTACTGTTTCTATAGGGACAAACATCTAGGTCTTGTACTAGCTCCTTCGCCATGTACAACTGGTGGGGGGTTAAACTACAGCATCTTTCGAGGTCCCTTCCAGCATCTTACATTCTGTGATCTGTCCTTCAGCTTCTGCATCATCACAGAAAAGTTATTGCTGGGCTGATTCAGAGTGAGGCAACCGAAAGCAGCATTAAAGATTGAGCTACTAGATTTAGTTGTGTGGCAGTGGGGAATAGAAGGGATGTATCTTGCTATTACTGACACCTCCATGAGCAAAGAGCAATTAATAGAAAAGGTTGACATGTTAGAAGGTAATTTTTGCTGTACAATTACTTGCAACCTCAAGCAATGTCCTATCTTCATACTTGTGACCATGCGAAGAGTGATAAGATATAAGGGAGTAGTTTCATTAACTGCAGCAACTGAAGGAGGATTGTGAAGCCCTGGGACATGCACTCCCAGGGAGAACCTACTGCTCTCCCAGCCCTGCAGCTTGTCCGTCATCTCTCACTGTATGGCTGAAAATAGAGCTTGCCAGAGGAAAAAAGGGGAGGGGAGAGGGAAAACTCAAAGCAATCCAGCTTATTAGTAAAACCTTGATGAGCAACAGACTAACTCAGCAAAATTACATCACCAGAGGACTTGTGATGTCCAGTAAACAGGCACTAGCAGATCTGTCACACGTGGCTGCCTTTGCCCCTCACTCTACGCAGGTGAGTGATGAATCTCCAAACACCCTTTAACTCTCTTCCACACCAAACATGGGACCTTTGTTCTCTGCAGCTCACATGTTTAAGGAACTGAGTGTGTTTCTGAGACCCTTACCTCTTGACTTCCAGATGCAGCCAACACCTCTGCCCTTCAGGTAGCAATTTCACACTCCTTGCAAAAATATGAACACCGTTTAACAGGTCATACCCTGGGTTTTAAAAAGGAGCTTCTAGAAAGCACACGGTGTGTTATTGCAACCCTGACCACTCCTTTTCAGCCCCTCATTTGCCCAGGGATAACCTTCACCTCGGTAACCAGTGCAATGGTTAATGGGTAAGAATATTTGGCAAGCTTGGAAATGGGGAAAGGAAGCTAGATGAGGGCGTACGCAGCCTCGTACTCTCAGAGGCATTAAACATTGACTCAGAAATACCTACCTGGACACTGAGACCTATAAACTGTCTCCCAAAGCTTACAATGATAAATATGCACTGTATAAACAGACCTTTCCTCTATTGTCCCTAGGGAAAGGGTTGGAGACCTACGTGTTGGAGGAGGGACATGGGGACTAATGTGGGGAAATGCGTGGGTTTACATGCAGAATCGTTTGAAATACCTTTCTTTGAAAGCTTCCCCCGACTCCACCCATGTTCTTTCTTAAGCCTGCAGAAAGCTCTGGGAGGTGCTGGAGCAGGAAGATCTGCCTCCTCACATGGGGCCAGGTCTCCTCCCCAGCAACCATGATCTCCCACCCCAGGCCTCCTGAACCTCCCACAAGGTATTGAAAAGCATCAGCAGGCTCTCTCCAGCTTGCTCTATTCAACTGCAGACCTCTAAGCGCTCTCCTCCCTATCACTCCTCTAGAAGATCCATGCAGAAAGAGGAACCTCCTTGCTGTTCCAGGTTTGCTCACAGTGCCTCCACTCCAGGCCTCCTGCACTGCTGAGCGCGCAATAAAACCATCAGAGTACACACAGGAGGAGGAAGGGAAGACTTTTGTTTCTCCATCCCAAGAACTGAAGGTACTAAATGTTAATACTTGGAAATCAGCGACTGCCAAGAACAAGCTCCCCACCCACCCATCCACCCTAAGCTTTGAAGTGTTTTCTTTCTAGCTTTACCTTGGCACGCTGGCCAAATAAGTCACAAGTTTCCGAAGGTCTTCCTGCCTTATTCTGTCATGATTGCTGCGGGCTGGGAAGGTCAAGACAGGACCACCTCGTTTATCACGGCCACCTGCGGAAAATAAAGGATTGTTAGAAAATCAGGCAGGAAGCACATGTCAAAAAAAGCTATGTGCACTGAATTGATAAACATAAATTATGGCACATTCAAGAGCCTGTGTGCTCTCCGTAGCTTTCAGACTCTCCTAATTGAGGAAGACATACTTGCATTTGCTGGAGCTCCAAAGGAGGGGAGGGGAATAAAATAAAATTTAAAAACCCAAACACAAACAGGAAAACCACTAGTAATATTTCTGACTTTCAGCTGATCCCAACAACTCTAACCTAACTGCCAGTCCAAGCAGGCGATGCTAATGACATCCTACTGTGGGGTAGTTTTATTCTGGTCAACACCAAGAAAGTGAAAGCATTTTTCAGTGTTACTCAGTGCATTGCATCATTCAGTTTGCAAGGTCCCACCAGTTAGAAGCGATGTATCCCAGTAACGTTTACGCACTGAGGCATTCTAATCTGTCTAGCAATGAATCAGCAATTGAAATTTTGATGAGAAGTTCGTGCCTCTTATGCTTCCTATTTAGAGAATGTTGGGGGTAATTGGAATTAATATTTTTTTTTCTCCAGTAGCTTTCCTGTCATAAAATCCACTCCTATTAAACTGCCAGTGACCAGCACTTCATGTTTTACAGCAACTGTCAAAAGGCTTAGCTGTACAGGAATGACTCTTCCCTGAATGATACAATCACAAATACAGGGGTGAATGCAACCTATTGTACAGCACCTTGTTTTATTCTCTGCTGTGAATAAAGTTTAATAAGCTTGAAGCAGGAATATAGTACCTCAGTCAATGCCTAGTTCTTTCTTTACATATTATCACAGGATTTTTTTTCAGGAACTGTGGGTTGTTAGACGCGTGTTTACGTTGTTATCTAGGAAAAAAAGTCACAGTGAATAGAGTTCTAAAAGCTAGCATGGAACTGTAAGAGCCTTGCAAATAAGCTGTGAAGATGCAGATGAACTTGGGTTTTCCAGTGGAAAGTGTGATCCCTCTAACAGACACACCACTTCCGAGAAAGGAAAATCACGTGCTTCTCTGAGCTAATCTACCTGGCCAATGAGTAGAGAAAGCTATGCAAGGGCAGACACATCTCCATCATCAATCCATGCTGGGTTCTCTCATGCAGAATGCAGGACACTTGCACTCTGTGGGGCCTATACTTCTGTAGGAGGCCTAAACACCCTAATTCAGTAGGAAGGGTCCCAAGAGGCTCTCTTGTAAGAGTAGGATCAGCATGAGAGCACGTGTGCACTTGGAAAGCCAGTATCCTGGATCACCCCAGGATAAAGAATTGCTCTGGGGAGAATTCAGATCAAGAATCAAGGAGGTGCCTCACATGCCAGGAGATTTCAGGTGTACAAACCAGAAACCAAACGAATGAGATACATACTGGTAGCCTAAGGCACAGTTTTCCAGCCAACCCTGCTCACAGAACAGAGAAGTCTGATCCAATTCCCATCTGACAAGATACCCCCTTAGCAATTTTATTCTGAAACTGTCCACTCAGCTGATGCCATAACAAGCACAAGCCCAACTTCTAGCACAAAGTGCCTCTCTATGTGACCAGTCACACAGAAGCAGCTAAAAATAGCAATGTGACTATATATACATTTTTTAAAAACAGTTTGTCAGCACTGACATTCCCATGGCTTTCCATGAACAATGTGTACCTGAAGGGCTAAGTCACGCAACCATCCATTGCAGGCAGGTCATGTCTGATTTGTCCAGGGTTACAAATGGAGAGGCAAACAAGAGATGTCATCTTCATACAGCCATGGGTACATAGGGAGTACTAGGACTGTCCTGCCTGACCTCCACCCAAATATCTGTGCCTGATGTTTGCCTTTGGCTTCACATTGTGAAGGTGAAAAAGGTCCATGGGGATTTGGAGTCACCTGCCTGATTCATGACTGCCACTTAGCACCAGAATGGTGATACAATGTATCAAGGATTCTATTTACAAGGATAAAAGCTCATTTGTATTTTCAGATCTATATATATACGAAAAAACTTATGTTAAGAACATTCCCCTTTTTTGAGATTATTTCACATACCGTAACAATGCCAAGCTCATTATGTCATCCATGATGTGTCCAACAGAAAAGCAAACCAGATCACAGAATGGCAAACCAGTGTAGTAACTAAAGCTGAAGGGAAATATTTTTTCAACACAGGAAGCTTTTTGAGGTTTTGAACATTTTTCATCATACCAAGATGCAACCAAGGCTTTTCCAAAGCTTCCAGATACTCACTGAAGCAGAAACCCAAACTTGAATTGTATCCCAAAAGAACATGCTACCCACTACTCAGGCTCCCTCTCTGCCTCCGCTCCCAATTAATTAAATATTTCTACAAAGTGGAAAAGCACTAAGAGATGGGATCAGGAGACATCCAAGCCCACAGTTATAATCCTCTCCTAGGTTATGAAACCTGGGAAGGCCACGAGCTTCCCACAGCCCAGCAGCCCTGGTTGCTCCAGTGCTGCCCATTCAACCCTGCTCAGTAAACCCCCTGCCAGAAATTGTGTTTCTGGCCAGGAACTCTTTTTCCCAACTCCAGTTCTATCAAAGTGAACTCTGGAAAAAACAAACCTACCCAAGAAACTTATCTCAATTCTGAAAAAGTTAAATCAGGAAATTCTTGACCCTTTTACTAACTGTAACACAAGGATTTCAGATACAGAAAAGGAAACAGGGTCCAGAATATTCTTGCCTTGTCTTTGCTTCAGGATAAAAATTGTTCCTTGTCTAAACTGTCCTCGAGGGAGCAGGATAAATAAGGCTTCAGTGCAGAGTCAGAAGTTACCAGGACAGAGTGGAGAAAATGTATTAATTCTCATTGGAGGAAGAAGGTTATATGATGACCCAGTTGGAAGTTTCTGGATGATGGAAGGATAAATAAGCATCTGGACTGATTTATTCTAATCCTATGGCACAGAAGAACAAGGAGACATGGGGCAAACCTCAAGAAATGCAAGGTTTAGAAACAAATGCTTTTCATTTGTGATAAAGGTACTGCTCTGTGCTTTGAGCAATATGGTGAAATTATTATTACAAGTGCATCGTACATATTAAAATCCTTCACTTGTTTCCAAATTATTCATGAGCAATCCCTAACTTTTATGAATGCCTGCATAATTTACAATCTTACGAAGAGCTCATATGAAGAAACTTGATAAGGTTTCTTCCAGAACAAACCATGGTATGTTTAACTCACAAGATGACTTGCAGAGTTCAGTAAGTGTTATTTACTCTCTTAAATACTAATAATGTATAGCTTTTCCATTGCATTATAACCTCAAATTTCATCATTTCTAGGCAGATTAGATGGGATGCTACCACCATCAAACTTTAGACATTTAACATTTCTATATTAGGACCCTCATCTCCACTAACAGAACTTTCAGACAGGCAGAAACAGCCACTAGAAAAAAAAATCTTTCATCATTGGCTGTATGAGAAGTCTACACCTTTCTTGTTCTTTATTATCTCCTTTTTCACTGAGGAAAATAGTGAGGTATGGAGAGGGGAAGATATTCAGCCCAGATCCCACAGCAAGTCATCTGGAGAATCGGGAGCAGCAGTGTGGTTTTCTAACTTAGCCTGTGTTAGAGCTTCACAGTGCTTAGCCTAAAAGTCAGCAAGCAAAAACGTTACAGAAACTATCTCTGCTTGTTAGTAATCCACCCAAGGAGGCTAATCTTGCCCCAAGTCAGCCATGATCTCAACACCAATTTTACATGCACAGTGTCTTCAGAGAACTACCCCCATATTGTTTTAAATGAAAATAATAAAATGGAAGGAAGAAAAGAGTCTCAATTGCTCTAATCAATATGTCCCATCTCCTGCCTCCCACTGGGCTCACAGACATGGGATGCAATAATCAAACATGTCATTAGGTTTGCTAATTACAGTTATTAAATGCTACAACAAACAGCTGATAATTTCTAATTGTTTTTCAAGGTGGGTTTTCATGGGCTTTGCTCTGATTTAGAGAGGCAAACAGATGGTCTAGTTATTAGTGCTCTGGAAAAAGGAGTCAGAAAAACACATGTTCTTCAGGGCACAAAGTACACTGAGAACAAATATTTAGCCATAAATGTCTCGCATCCCTCCTACAAAATCCTTTGTTGATGGCCTTGCATTTCAGTGGCCGGCTTGCTGTTTCTTCTAGCCTATACAGAAACATTGCTAAACTCAGCATTTTTTCCCAGAAGTAGGATTACATCATTTTTCCTCCATAAATCATACTGGGGATATTGCAAGGATGACACGAGGCATCATGATACACACCACATTAAAATAAAACCTTAAAAAAACTTTAAAAACCCTGCATGGAAGCAGGCAGCACAGCCAGTGACCTTCTGATGACCACTTTTCTGGCCAAGTCTGCATCCAAGAGGAAAGGGACTTCAGCTACAAGATACCCATCCTGGCAGCTGCCTGAATTGACATCTTAACCCTCTCAGTGGTGGGCCCAAGTGTTTCTGCCCATGGTAGCTCCAGCTGCCCACAAGTAAGTCATGATGTTGGCCAACCCAAGGTATTATTAATGTGAACTTTGCATAGGGACTTTCACTTTTGTGTAGGGACTTCTCATTCCAAGGCCTGAGGCACATCCATGCCTGATAATACACAAAAAGCTGAAATTCCATCTTGGTGTAATCCTGTTTAAGACAGGAAACTATCAGACTCTTTTAATGCAGACCTCTTCTGTGAAAGAGATGATTTTATCAACCTCTGTTTTCAAGCTGTATCTCTCCAGCTCTCTCAGCCATTCTACCATGACAGTCACTTACATTTACATTTAAGGGATTCAATCTTCCTGCTTCCTTTTACACTCTCTTTAGAAACACAAATTCATAAGGATTAAACACAGACACATGTCCACACACTTAAAGGCTCCCAAGTACCTTGTCTAAAGTCATGCAACATACCAGCAAGGGAGACAGGGTAGTACACAATGTCTCTGGCTTCCATTCAGATGTCTACTGCAGTTCAAATGAATATGCTGCTTCACCTGATCCCTGAAGAACCTAAGCTGATCAGTCTTGAGGTTACAGATGCTGCTGAAACTGCAAGTGAGTTTCCAGAGGAGCTGAAATACTCCTCAAAAGGTATTTCAGTTCAAAACAGGGTGGAAATAAATGAGCAATATCAAAGAGGACTAGGAGACAGAATGAGCTCAGCTGATGTCAGGCTCCTCAATAAAATTACAAACAGTATGCTATGGGTTTCTAGATCTAATTGTCAGACTTCCTAGGAAAGTAAAGTACCAAGAAACAGGCAGCCAGAGTCCTAAAACAATAGTGCATTCTTCACTATAGCTGAACTCTAAAAGAGCCTGCTTGCTACCAGACCTCTATACTAAACCTCCTCCAGTTTCAAGAACAACCATGTTGTTCTAAGGGTCTTACATAGGATTGCCTGTATAACCCGTTTTGAAGTTCATCTGGTTCCAAAGCAGGTGATTCAAGTTCAACAGTGATGGAAATTTGAGCTTCCACAACAAGCACACCTGGAATTGAACACAGCTGCAATGCAGTCACCAGGGCCTGATCCTCCAGTGTGTTGCTCTTTGTAGCATCCCCTATCCCAGAGTCAATTGCCTCAATCAAATCCTAATGGCCAACATTTTCATTACATTTAGGGTTAATGACTCCAAAAACAAGGCTGTATGTTCTCATCAGAAGGATCTCTTAGCAGAGCAGATCAGAGGCTGTAGGTGGGATGCTCAGCGTATCACTGGAGGACTGTTTCTCACCAGGTAGATTTGTTCCACAATCACCCAGAACTACTATGTGGCTTGTAATACACCTTCCCTAATTTATGCAAGTGGTTTTGGGTACTTCTTTCATTTCAATATGTTTACTTGCCACTGGGAAAATTCTCTCATTTCCCATGGAGAAAGTTACTGCCCCAGCAAAGCAAAACTAAGGACACGTGAAACTGATTCAAACAAAGGAAGAGCTTCTTTGTGTGGAAGGCAGAGCTTCCAGAGAGAGCTCAGAAGACCCTGGTTTTTTCCTCTGGAAGAAGCTGTCATGCTGAAAAGTAACAAGGGAGCACCAATACCCTAGTCTTCTACACTGACCCAGACTTGTACCTATGCAACCCTTGCTGCCTTTTGCCCCAGCTGCAAATTACAGCAGCCTTCCAGTACCTAGAGGGGGAATGCAAGAAATCTAGAGAGGGACTGTTCACAAGGGAGTGCAGTGATAGGACAAGGGGGAATGGCCTTAAGCTGAAGGAGAGTAGATTTAGATTAGCTATTAGGAAGAAATTCTTCACTGTGAGGGTGATGAGGCCCTGGCACAGGTTGCCCAGAGAAGCTGTGGTTGCCCCCTCCCCAGCAGTGTTCAAGGCCAGGCTGGATGGGGCTTTGGACAACCTGGGCTAGTGGAGGGTGTCCCTGCCCATAGCAGGGGGTTGAAACTGGATGAGCTTTGAGGTCCCTTCCAACCCCAACCACTCTCTGGTTCTATGAAATTAGGTTTTTTAACCTCACCTCTACCACAGATGCATGGGAATAGCTGTCTAAATTTAAAAAATGAGAAACTGAACAAAATAAACCCAAAATCTTCTAAAACTAAATGCCCCACTGCATATCTCCTTGTGCCTGGAGCAGGGAAGGGAACAAAACAGTACACAGCGATGCCAGTCACACTGCTGCTGGCAGCACTGACTCCAAACTCATGCCACAGAGCACAGTGCTGGAAGCTGTACACAACAAATAGACAAAAGGAGAGGCCATATTTACCCTGATCAGACACTGTCTTCCTGATTTCAGATGATCACAGAGAAGCAGCAATGGCAAAGTTTCTGAAGTTCATCAACAAAGTGAAATATGTAATAAATTGAGTTAATATAACCGGCTGCTCGGGTTTGCCACATCCCTAGCAGGTAAGTCCTCGACAGCTACAGCCAAGTAGAGGATCCTGCAAATTAATGAAAGTTCAGAGGAGAGTTCAAGCTATTGAACTTACATAATTGATATTAGGAAGACTTTATACCCTCTGGTTTTAAAAGAAATTCATCCTGATGCTGAGAAACACTGGCAGATAAAAATGTTTCTGAAATTGCACATTCCAGCAAAGTATTTCCATTTCAATAGCCTATGTTTTCCCACTAAAAAAAAAAGTATTACAAAACCCCAACCATTGCTAATCCAGAAGTGAATTTCAGTGCTGCTTGTCGGTTCAAACTGATTCCTTAGGAAGAAAAAACAACAAACATAAGCCTATGAACCAAAGTGCTTTCACAGAAATAAGGAAGTGTTTAGAGGTGACACGACTCATTAGCAGGATACCTTACTGCAAAATGACCAAAATAGTTTGTTGTTACCATATTCATTTTCTCAGGAGCTACAGTCATCTCTCTGGGTCCTTGTATTGATCTATAAGCTCCCAGCCTCTATTTTTACACAAGGACAACTCTTGACTGCCTGTGTAAATGAAGAAGAGACCTTTGCTGAGATACATATGGAGCTCACTGTGTCTTTAAGAACTAGAAAACCCTGTGAACTGGAACAGGGTGGGATGTATACAGACCTTCTTGCTTCACAGGCTCAGTTCCTTCCTCTCATTGTTATTTTGAAAGTCCCTATCATTAATTGAAAAGTTATACCTATGTAACAGGATGCAGGGACCCATTGACCAGGAGGTGGCCAGAGTCCAGCGTGTTTGGATGACACCCATGGATATTATTTACATCCCACACATTCTTGCAAGACTTTTTGGAAAGAAATTTTGATTGGGTTAGGTTTTTGCCCATTTTTTTCAAGGCACTTGAACCTTTCTGCCTCTTCACAAGGAGCACAGTTTGCATCACTACTCTAACACACATGCTAATTAAGGAAGCACATTGAGGAGAAACCTCCCTGCTCGAAGGAGATTTTGGGGGATCTTGGCAAACTGCAGGTGTCCAAGCACCAGGACAGTAAGTGCTGGCAGGGACTAGACATTTTTCACAGAAATTGTTTAATTTAGTCTGTGGCTACGGTCAAAGCATACGGAAAGAAATATGGCAACTGATTCCCCATGCTGCATTTACAGCCTGTAAATGAAATCAGAAATCCCAGGAAGCAGTTTGGTTTCTGCTATAACCTTACAGTTCCCAGGAGGATATCTACACAGCCTCTACAGGTAAAGGCTCTTCTCTACCCTTAAAAATGACTCTTGAAAAACAAAAGGGAAAAACCAACCACCAACAAAAAAAGCCATCAGGCTCACACCTCCTCAAAAGATCCGGAACATTTACAGTCTAAACTTCCTTGTTTTCTTCTGCAAACAAAAATCTGTATCGGTGCAGCAGAAAATTCTAGATGAAAGCTTGATGGCCCCAAATCACTAGGAAAATCCAACAGTTGAGCAAAGCTCTATTTTTCTAATAACATATTTCCTTTTTTTGGAATCTACATTGATTTCAAACTGCATAAGGGAATGGTATAAAATGGGACATATTTTTGTCTACACAACAAAATGTAGAAGAATTTTTTATGTTTCATTTGAAATTTCCATTCCAGAGGAAGAGGAGAATGGAAACTATAAATTTAAATCAAAATATTTTGTGCAAATACCAGATGTTTACAACATTTAAAAATGAAATATTTTGGTTACTTCCCTTCCCAACCCAATACAAATTCCAATGTTCACAAATCAGCATTTGAGACACTCTGAAACCTGGATCTGAACTCTTTTTGGGAAAGTCAGTGTCTTCCCCTCTGAGCCTTCCTCTTTGATTCATCCTCCTGGCCTAAATTTAGTGAAACCTAATTGCAAAGTTGTCCTTTTAGCTGATCTACTTACAAAGATATTCCTCCTCTGAAAGACCTTTCGGAAAATATCTGTACTTTGCCTTCAGGCTCAGACATTGCTGTGACCCAGCTCCCAAGGCTGCTCCCAACCATGTGGATTTGGGGATGGTGGGTTTTTGAAGGATGGGGATGGCCAAACTGTTATGGCATCCACTTTCTCTCTGTCCTGTGCTTTTTGTTGCCTAAAGTCTATGGAACAATGAGCTCTGCTTGCTGTAGCTGCAGCAACTCATCACCTTATTACAGCCTTCTGCCTTTTAGTGTTGATTCCGCTGTTCTCAACCACCATCTCAGAAGTCCTTCCTTGGAAGATGAGCAGAGAGTACCAGGGTGATAGGCAGAAGCCCACACACTGCTTCTCCTCTGAGCCCTCTGGGGAATGGGAAGTGCTGGGAAGAGTCCTGAGAAACTCTTCTGGGTGGGATGTGCAGAAGGACTAGTGCTTTTGACAATGTTTTTGACAAATACTTTGCATCACAACCCATGGCATTATTCAACTAACAATATTCCCCCTAACACTTAGGAAGGGGATGCTAACACACTGTCCTCCCTCTCCTGAGGGCCTTGTACACTTCCTCATGTATTGCACTGATCAATAGAAAATGTCCTATAAATGCAGTGAAGCAGCTGAACAACATCCCAAGTTACACCAGTCTTCTAAAACAGCATCTGTGTTTCCTAGGAAAGACTATAATCCCAGCTTCAAAAATATTTCACCACCTCTCACTGAAAAAACCCACCTAAAATAATGTACAACCTGTTTTATTTCTTTTCTTCTGCGCTCGTCTCCTTCTCAGAGCACAAAAAACAGTCTCTGGCCTGTAGCTCACTCCGTAATGTTTCCCAAAGCCGTTCCATTGCTGGAAGCAACACAGTGAACCACCCAGGCAAAGCCAAGATTTTATTAGGGTTCAGGCAACAAGCAGGCAGCCAAAGCCTTCCTTCTGCCAACCCGCTGCTTAATCTGCTTCCACAAGGTCGGCGATGGAAGCAATCAGCCGGCGATGGCCAGGATGCACTGTGCTGCTGACTGCTCGGGCCATTTCTCTGCTTATGAGTGCTGGAATGGGATTTTCAGGTGCTGTTTAGATACACACGCTCATGAACTTTGCTCGGGTTCAGTCTAGCTCAAACATGAGATCACTGGAAGAAATCAAGAACTAGTTCCAGGAAAAAAATCCCAATGTTATCCACCCCTTGACTCTCCCACAGCACAGGGATGCAGATGCAGAGCCCCGCGCCTGCTCCTCGCTGCCGGCTGAGCCAGCTGAGGGGAAGCGCCAGGCACAGAGCCCCAGACAGCATTTAGGCTGGATGAATCTGTGCCCAGCTAGTTAGAGCTGTATTTCAACTCTGAAATTAAGTGCACTTCTGAAAGCTTGAGTGCTCCTCTGAGATTCCACGGCTGCACGGGCAGGTCCTGTTGTGCCTGCTCTGGAGCAGGCAGCAGCAAGTGTCACTTCTGCCCTGCTTGCTCTGCACAGTCCAGGTGTGGAGCATTAGCAGTGCTGTAACACTAGAGATGGTACAGCCCCTGCCTGAAGGAGCTTGTTCGTTCTCTGCAGCTTCCCTGTGGAATCAGGGACTGAAAGACAGGCTGGTCAGCCACAGCAGATACGAAAAAGAAATAAACCATGCAACTGAGATGCTCAGCTGAGATTTTTGTGTGCGTGTGCTGATAAATTCTGCTGGTGTAAGGAGAACCCCCTTGACAACTTTATTGTACTGTTATCGTTAAAATTAACTGTAGTATAAAACTCTGAAGAAGACTCAATAAAACTCTCCTTTTCCTCAAGGAAGCCTGATTACAGATGCAATGTGCTCCCAGAGCCTGTGCTAACTATGGAAAGACTCTTTGGGGTTTTTTTATACCTTGCTAAGTCCAGCTATTTGATTTTTCTGTTTTGGCAAACATTTTCTCTCCTCTGCTCAAAGTGTACTGTGGGAAGTTATTCCATTTTAATTAAAAAGAACCTAGCCATCATTTGAAGTGTTCAAATCCTTTTCTTAATCTGCTTTATTACAACCCAGGGGAAGACTGAGCAGTACTTAAACTCTGGGCTGGAGGGTGATGCTGACTCTATTGCAGTAAGACACCAGTAGCTCGGGGCATTTTATCTGCAAAGGCCCCTGACAATGGTACCCCACAGTCACTGTGATTGGAGACCATGGAGAGGTGTAAATCCTAGAACTGCTAGCTAGCTAGCTGTGTCAGGAAGAGGCACACTCTGAGCAGACAGAAGTCTGGAGACCATTGAGTCTATGAGGATCAAGCTGTCCCTTATCTGCAGCAGATCACAGTGTGAAACCCTGGAGATCATGTTGGTGCTGCTTGTCTAACAGGTCCCCACAAGGTAAACTTGGCTCATGACAGTATCTAACGAGCCGATGAACCCTCTGGCTCACAGCTGAATGCAGGTACCTGCAGTGGAAGGGGCTATATAAACAGCCCAGACAGGTTGTCGTTATTAAATATTCCATGAATTACCAAATGATCCTGCAGTCATTTCTGCAATAGCAGGAACCAAAAACTAAATTCCAGCATGGTCCCTGCATAAATTCCTCCGTTTCACTTCCCCATAACTCCTGGTTCAGCTTTGTGTCTCAAACAAGTCTGCAGGTACACTGTGTTTTCATGACTCCATCCACCTCTTCAGAGCAGTGAAAGACAACCACCACATCGAACACTCCAGGATGTTCAGAATGAGACACAGTGCGGGGTAAAGTGGTCGTGCATGCTAGTACTGCGTGCTAGTCTTGGGTTTTCACATAAGGTGTTTGGTGTCTTACAGACTTCCCTCAAAGTCCTGGATTTTCATGTTGATAAAGTTTAGGGTTTATAGACCCACAAATTGTTCTCCCAGTTGAATGCTGGATTTGTGATCCCTGGACCATTTAGCTGTTGCTACATGGGAACACATCTCACACCAACCACGAGCCAATGCAAAAGCTTTTCCTGCCTCTGCAGGACCCATGGGGAGACCGAAGGAGGAAGAGTCCAGGCACCTAATGGCCTCACTGCTGCTCTCCCCCATTCTGCAGTCAGCATTACAGTGGAGATGAAGGAAACAAAAAGCAAAGACTGCAAACAAAGGGGTTGGATGCTTTTGATACAGGTTTTCTCATCAGAACCATGAGAAACACTGGCACTGGAAATACCTCAATTTTATGCTCCCAATTTGAGTGACTTCAAGAAAGATTATGATTGCTTCAGACTTTCTCTTCCCCTTCTCCCTGACATGTTGATCCCAGAAACAGTAACATCCAAGCCATTCTCAAAGCTTTTTCCATATTATCTAGTCCTCATCCACCCCCAGGTCCTCAAGATTTGTTTCCCAAGTCAAGACTGTAAATCATTGTGCAGGGTGGCAGGAGCATCTGAGCTATTATGTAAATGCAGCTTCAATGGTACTTTTAACTGCTAGCTGATTGGGATTGCAAATGAAACACCAGTGATTTACAGGTCTGAGTGCCTCCTACAAACAGGAATGAAGCTATTCCCTGACCTTGAACCCAAGGCAGGATCCCTGAACCATTCTGAATGCAGAGACAGTGAAGGTCTAGGCTGGAGCTGAGAAACTGCATTTCATCCCACCCATGCTGCCCATTTACCCATTTCTCAGAATATGAAGAAAATCACCACAGGGAACTTTCCCACACTGTATTACTGCACAGCCCTCTTCCACATACAGTCCTCCTCTTAGCTGAAGAGCTAATTTAAGTATTACCAAGTCCAAACATGAAAGTGGTCCCTCGTGACTCCATAGTGCTATAAGGATGTGTCAGGCAGTTTCCCTGCTGGGCTAGAGGGATCCAGAAAGATGTACTCACCTGACACAAATGCCACTTTCTCCTTTAGTATAGGAAGGACATCAGCAGCTTTTAAACCATCATTTCGAAAAGAACCTGCAAAACAGAGAAAACCAGGAAAGCCACATTAGAACAGAGCATGTCCTTGCTCCCACCTTTAGACACTCCATGTTTTCTCAAAATCAGACTGCAGAAAGTCTGTAAATTACATAAAACCACCAAGAGACAGACTTTATGGCTGATACACAAACAGCATCAGCATCAATAGAGATATGTTTGTAAAAAGAAAATATGGAGAAAAAAGAAAATATAGAGAATCAACTCATTGCTTTATCCTGCAGTCCTGAAAGGTTAACAAATTTCCCACCAAGGAAACAGATTTATCCCTGATGCCTTTTTCACTATTGAGCCTGGGAGATGCATGTCTTGCACACTGATCCAGGAGCCTTCTCCCTTCACTGTTTTGAACACTGTCCAGCCAAAATTGCATGGAACATTACAGCACATACACATCCATTTAGCATCAGCCCTTGAGACAGATTTGCACAGGGGCTGGCTATAAAAAGGCTTTTCTCCTTCCCCATTTTCTGCTACACACAGCAAGACTGGAGATGGAATGGCTCAAGGTGGGGACCACGATCAGAGGGAGGACATGCTCCTGAAGAGACAAAGTTTTCCCTGGGTAAGAAGTGGTTTGAAGCCGCAACACATCCTCATGTAATACTCGTTGGTGGATTATATGTTAAATATACCTGCACAGGCCATTTGCCTTCCCTGCAGTGACAAATTATGTCATGTCTCCTGAAAGTTCACCAAAGAAATCACAGATTTTCACTCTCCTGGAAGCTTTGGGAAAAGAATTGCTGGTGGTTTCAGCTACAAGCAGCATCATTCTGCTTTGCAGAAGACCAGCAGAAACAGATCACCCCACAGCAGGCTGGACACTGCTATTAAATCAGCACTAATACAAAACAAAAGGTGAGTTTGAAGGGCATTTTTGTAGCTGCTCTGAAAAATAGCTCATCCGTCCTTGGGTAGTGAATACTCATCATGATGAGTGATCTTCAATATTGCCTTAAATTTATCCCAGCTCATCAAAGAGTACAACACATTTGAAACCCTGTAGTTTTACTTTCTGGCTTTCACAGGCAGGCAGCAGACACCTGAGATATTATGAGGGTGAGAGAGTCTTCTCACCAAGCAGCTTTCTTGACTGGCCAGAAAGAGGGCATCATCGTTCCAACCACCACACTTTCCTTGCTGAACACGGCAGATGACACCTAACCATCTGGGGACAAAATTCCCTCCTATATATGGTCTTCTGTTTCTTACATCTTGCAGCCTGCAAAGGTACAGTGGTTTGATCCATGCAGACACATGGAATAGACAGGATCAAGACCATACCAGCCATTTTCATACCTACATGTATTATTATGGCTGAGTTACTGTTAATGACAAATGAGGCAGCATTTGCCCTTCACAGTCAGCTTGTGGAACAAGACTATCTTGGACATTCAACACATTCCCCAGCAGTGACCAGTGGCTACATACAACTACCTGTCTGTGCCCCACAAGCTCTCAGGTGTCACTTCCATGACCTTCTGCTCCAGAAGACTGGTGAGCTCAAGCTCACCAGCTGAGCCTACACTCATGTAAATCAGCACACACAGGAGTGAGGTAATTCAACACAAGGCCAAGACCAATGAAAATGCAATTTGGACAGACACTGGAGCATGGTCCTTAGAGATCCTTAAAGAGCACTTTGTGTTAGTAAGTTGGTGTTTTGGGTTTTTTTTTGACCAGGGAAACTAGTTCTGGTTGCTGAACTCTTTCTGTGCTCAAGTAAGCAGGACTTCAGGCACTCTGAGTAAAATATACAAGCCATTGCTATTAACTTACCCACTTAACAAGACTAACCTCTCAGCTCCCAGGCTGTGGCTAGCACTCACATCAAAGCCAGGAACCGCTCAGCCACAGGCAATGTTTGGAATTTAAGCAGCTTTGTATATAAGCATCTCATCCAACCGTGAAGCAAATGAGAACAGCCAACATGCTAGACACATCACGATGGCTTGAAGACACTGAAGTAGAGCACTGGGCCAAATTTCTCCAGCTGCAAGATGAGCAGTGTCAGAAAAAGTTGAGTTTTGGCCAATATTTGTTAAATTTGTCAGGGAAACGGCAAAGTCAATTCTTAGGCACTTAACTGTGCATTAGAAATTATACAACTGAAGTTTCAGTGAACATTACCAAAAAAATGTCAGTGGGTGAGGTGTATACGTTAAAGGCAGAATAAGGACTTCTCAGCAAAAGCCCATTACACTGAAGGACGATTTCAAACTCTCTCCCACAAGGAAGGACTGCATCTCACAGAGGTAATACACCTGGAGACCAGGAGGAAAATGCATGACTGTTAAAGATGGTCACCCGCTGAGCTACAGCAGGCTGCAGGCAAGGGGCTCGCTGCTAACAGCACTGATGTCCTGACAGCCCATGGGAAAGGCAAGAAAAGAGACGGGTGGAGACAGTGCTGCCAGGATATTTTCACCTTTCTCAGTAACCTCCCCCGCCCCCCAGGACAGGTCAGTCATGCTCCAAAATGATTAAAGAATTGGAAAACTGTGAGCCTGTCCTACAGCCAGGGAATCAACAGAAACTCCCAAAAGCCACAAAACTTCCCTCGGGATGAGGGACAAAACTCCTGAAGGTTGGTCAGTGCCTGAAACGATGCTCTCGCTGAGTGATATACATGCTCACCCACGTGGCTGCTGGGTGATCTCACCTGCAGATGAGCCCATGGCTACTGCTTTCAGAGGTGACTCCAGCTCCTGACAAAATCCTTGGGCTAGCAGCTACATCTTAAAGCATGCTGTCAGGCTTTCCAGCAAGGGCTGGCAGAAGGCGTGCATAAATGGGAAAACCAATGGCTCTAACAGGGGCTCCAAAAGCAACAGCAAATCTGTCTCCAGGAGGGCCCAGCACAGCAAAAATGTATTCCCCAGTTCCTAAGTTGTTATAAGTATACCCCTAATAACGCTCATTCTCCTCCTATCCCCCAGCTGTTTCTAATGTATTTGTTTTGTTTGTTTGCGTGCTGGATCCGAAGCTGTCTCTGTACAGCACTATCTGATTTTTGCCACAGAGCCTCGGGTATACAACCATCTAGCCAGTTCATTCCTAGACAGTGACGAAGGCTGGACTTTTTCTATCCTGCCACACACCTCTCTCCTACCCTGAAAAGGAGCTTGAGCACTGCAATAATCTCTTTACCAAGAGAGAGGCACAGAGAGCATGGTGACACATCCCAGTCTTTCCGCTGCCCCTCACACCTTTATCACACCCTGGCTGGATGTGCTACCAGCATAGTGAGGCCACTGTGACTATTCACAAACGTTCATTGCTCCAGTGAGGCGGGAAGCAGACACACCATGCCTGCGGGAGCAGCCGGCGGAACAATGTACTCTTGTAAACTGGGAAGCACTGAAAAATTTAAGAAGCGGATGCTCAGCACGGCTGAGTCACACTTCAGGGCAGAGCAGCGTCACACGCACAGCCTGTCTCCTAGCAGGGATTCCCTGGGCGGCAGAAGCTGCTCACAGTTTTAGGTGAGATGCTGTAATGAGAAGCCAGGCGGGTGAGATGGGAAGCTTAAGGCATGCTTCTGCCTTCAGTGCAGCAAACCTGGAAATAAGAAAATACCATTCCTCTTTCCTCGCACGAATGCCCCAGTTGGCCTGGGGAACCCACTGCTGCAGGACGTGGAGGTCAGCAGCTCAGGGGGCTTCCTTCAAAGGTTAGTGATCTGCAAACAACAAACATCTCCAGGGAACTGTAAAGATTAATAAAATAAGTAAGAGTTTTGGAAAGCACATAAGCCTGCAGACTTTGGAGTGAAAGCCAAACTCTAACTCTTAGAGTGAAATATAAATTATCCCTGGAGAGAGCCCTGTGGGCTTTAGGATTTCTTTCTCTAAGCAGAGTACAGGGCCTCTGTTGGAGACACTGTCTTGGGCTAAATGGACCAATGGTCTGCTCTAGAGTGGCTTTTCCTAGAAAAGCTTCATTTCTAATCTGAAAAATGCAGCTCTTGGCTTCAAATAAAGATCAGCTGCTAGAAATATGGAAATACTTTCTATACTTAAAAAAAGTATGCGTAGGCAAGAAGGCCTCCTGTCAGAGCACTGCATGGGGCTTAATCACTTGGCTCCTGATGCCTTCAGCAGGAGTTGTTCATCCCAAGTCCCATGCAATGTTTCAGGAAAAGCAGCCCACATTCTCAGAGTTCTCAGAACAGATTTGACTATTTAAAAACTTTGGCATGAAGTTTCTTTAACCAAACAAAACTGAACTCCTTGGGCTAAACCCATCCCTCGAGGAAGTCTACTGGAGTCCAGGAGGCAACAGTAGGATTAATCTGGTCCATATTGTTTCTTTCCTCTTCCTTCAGTAAAGGTCTCTCCTGTATTGCTTCCTCCCCTACCCTCAATTTTTGAGCAGTTACCTCCTAGGTTTATTGTAGCTTATTTGCTTTCCTGCCTCTTTTTTTTTCTTCTTCTTCTTTTCCTCTCCTCAATCTCTAGTGGATTTCATTCTTGTTTGCATTACGGTAGCATCTTGGCTTTCTACTACATGCAAACAGAAGGGATGTCTGATGTGAGCAGAGAGAGGCAGAACAAAGGAGACTTTATTATTCCCATTGTAGCCTTTGCAAACTGAGACATAGAAAGATTGACTTGTCCAGTGTCAGCCAGAAAGTTTGTGCGGAGCTGAACCCTCACTTCCCCAATGCTTCCCCAATGCTTTTCTCATACAACCATCCCTTTGTTTTCTGGGAGAATATAATCCTCCTTTTTCTTCTCTTTACACTTCTTGCTTCCTTCTCCTTCTGCCCTTCTCTCCCCATTATTCCTTCTTTCTGCATTTGTGCCTCAAATATTTACTTTTTGTGTGTGCTAAACCCTTTTTAACCCCTTCCTCCCTTTCTGCATGCTATTGTCTGTCCCCGCAGGGCTGCAGGCCTTCCTGGTTTGATTTCTCTGATTTCCTATGAGCCATGGAGAAGGGCTTAGCTGAGGGCTGCTGAGGCCTTTGCCACTGGGATTTTGCTGGCTGGGGCTCATTGGTTGAGAGGCAGAGAGGCCACAGCATGGCACGAGCATTTGGTTGAATAGAAGCAACATGTGCTCCGGACTAGTATTTTAGCACCATCTGGCAGAGATAAATGGGGCTGGACACTCTGCATCTGCCGATCGCTCCTCTGCGGACAACAGCCTGATCCCTCATGCAAAAGAAAGAGCATTTTAGTGCCCTGAGCCCCCCAGGAGCCTGAGAGGCTCTCCTGTCGTGCTTCCCTGCTGCAGGCAGTGGGAGAGCAGGTTTGGGTGGACAGAAGGAAAAACAGAAGGAAGGACTGGATTGAATCTAAAGGTAGAACCAGCCAGAAAAAATACAATTTTAATCTATAAATATCATTACAAATTGTTACTGAAGATTAAACCAGAGCTATATACTTCATTAATATACTTTACTGTTCATAGAATCCTAGAATGGTTTGGGTTGGAAAGGACCTTAAAGATCATCTAGTTCCAATCCTCCTGCCATGTTCTCCTTAATAATCAATGCAAAGTAATTAATGCCTCACAGGAAGCCCTTATAGTCCTAGGACTGCAGGTCAGAATGTGGCAGGGACAGGGTGAAAGCCAGGCTGGGCTAGCACCACAGCCCTGGGGCAAAGAAGGTAGCTGTTCTCCCCCAGCCTCAGCAAACAGGTTGCCTGCATTCATTCAACATACCTTGAGCAGTGAGCATGGCCACTGCATGAAACACTTGTTGGAGGAGACCAGCAAAAGCCACCACAAACACTGGTGACATTTTCCATGGAAGCACAGTGCCGGCTGTGCTTCTCACCCCATGCAGAGCCAGGGCTAGAGCTTGCTTTCAGCTCTGCAATGGAAAGGTAAAGAATCCCTGGGACCTTCCTAGGCTTGTGATAGTTTTTCTGTTACGCAATTGAAGACCTACATAGCTTGTGGTCAAAGTCCATTTATTTCTGCATGCATAAATGTGTTTAAACACAGGGTTATAGACATACAGGTATCCAAAGTGGGTTACTGGTGTCTCATAGAGGATCAAAACATAAATCTGCTGTGAATCTGATACCTAGTATTATTGTTAGCCTTGTATGGATTAAATGTATTTATGCCTCGAGATCTAGTGTACAGACTGACACACAGCCCCACACGATAGCCTCAGAAGCTGCAAGATCCATGGACACTGAATAGATGGTCTGCCCAGAAGACTAATCCTACCGCACCACATGCCAAGCACTTTATCCCAGCTAAGACAAAAGCTATACTCATTACACCGCTGCATTTATTCTAAAATTAAAAAGTGAACTTTGGTTTTATATACTTAGGCTCGGTCCAAGACTAATATTATTTTCTCTGCATTTCCTTATTCTGTCCTTCCTTTCATTAGTTATACACCACTACAGCTCACAGAAACATCCTTCTGCTCACAGCTATCAGATGGCAATACTACAGGCTGCCTCCACTTCCAAGTTTTGCCAGTGTTTATCAGGGTTCCAGTTGCTTTTCCATCCCCTCTACAGGACAGGTTGGTCCCTTTGATTCCCTACTGCTTGAATCCCTGCAAAGGGACAGCCCCTGCCAGCACAACCCCTTTCTCTTCCCTGATGTATCACTCAGAGAGGCAGGGCTGGGGTTTGGGGGAGCTTGCTAAATGCTGAGATTGTTATTCCTTCCACGAGGTACTTGGCAGCATCAAGCCTCCCAGCACAGCCTTTGAATGTCCACACATTTAAAGAGTAGCCTCGGCTTGAAAGGACGCCAAAGAGGAGGCAAGACCTCAAGAAAGATACAGCCACTTGCAGCAAGCATGCAAATTCATTAGCCTCTGTGCACACATGGCCTCTAAGAACTTGGGTTCAGCATCTGAAGTCTAAAACATCACACTCTGTGCATCCCACCTAAGTCAACAGCCAGGCTCTGCCTTTTCATATGTAGCACAAAACCCCTCAAAGCATCAGAAGGATACCGAATGAATGCACAATCTGTGGCAAAGGCTCTGCTTCATCTCCATCCATGGGGGATTTTATTAATTTCATTTTAAACATACACTAATAGAGATGCTAAGAGAAGGCAATGACTGCAAGTCAATCTTCTATGCATTTCCTTTTTATTTTCATCAGGACTTTGGAACCAGGCTGAGATCTTTCAGTTCCTACCCTTGGAAAAATAATTAGACATTATAGGTAACCCTGTGGATAGCACATCTGACTGCGTGTCAAAAGACTTGGCTCTATTTGTGGTTCTGCTCCTAAATTGCTTTGTGATCCTGAACAAGCTGTTTTAACCACACCAGATCTTGGGTTTTCCTCTCTACAGAACAGAATTAATGACTGCCCACGTTAGTAAAGCACAGTCAGGTCCACAGACCTCAAAAGCACCTTATAAACATGAATTAATTTTGTCTCAAAAAACCTTTCTGAGGCAGGGAACCGTTGCAGTGTACTTTTATAGACAGGCAAAAATGAGGCAGCGGCAATAGGAAAGACTTGCTCTGGTGATCACAGTAAGGACTTTTTGGGCAGGAAAGGGAGATGTTAAGAGAATTGGAAAAATTAGGTCATCTGACACAAAGTCCTATGTTTTCAAGGGATGGATGTGCTGCCCCAGAAGGAAATGAGTATATTCAGCACCTTAAGCTTTTAGTCATTAAGTGTCTTGCAGTAGATTGCACTACACATCAGTGACCACCCAGACACAACAGCCTTTTATGGTGTTAATAAAGAGTTATGGGCCATTTGTAATCTGAAGTCACATTTTAAGCACAGCCATCGTTTCTACCTTAGCTTAGCATGCATGAATATTTTCTTTTCATTTCACTCCCTTCTCAATTACAATTGGATTCAATTGGAAACATTCCTCAAAATTTTACAATCCTGTAAAAAGTTTAGACCTGCTGATGGATTCCTGTAGGAAGGGCACAAGTCTTCAGTGAAGTTATAGAGGTTGGGTAGCCAGGGTCTCACCCTCTATTAAATTCTGTGGGTTAGAATAATTTCCTTTAACTGGCATTGGTTTAATTGACAGGCTTTTTCCCAAAAGCTGCAGAAGGACATCTGCTAGCACCTGTCACGTATCAATGACGTGCTTAGGGCTTCCCATCCATCCCTCAGAAAACCTCCCCCTTGGATTCTGGAGGTCCCCAGCCGCCAGTAACTTCTCTAGGACAAAAAAAAATAAAATAAAATATCTAATTATGTACAACATTCAGGAGGCACTTTGCTGAAACGCCAGCCTTACAAAGGAACCATATGCCAGTGCCTCAAGTGTGCTTTGCAAACATCTGCCTCTCAGGGGAAATTCATGCCAGACAGTAAGAAAGCAACTTTAATTAGAGGCCAATTGAGATCCTTGTCCCAAGGCCTGTGACTTCCCTAAATAAGAGGGGGGAAAAATCCCAAACAAACAAAGCAATCACATTTGTCCCCATGTTTAAAAACAGTCTGTACATTTTCTCTTTTAATGCAGAGTTCTCTTTATCATTTTTCTGACAGGGCTCGACATGCCCCATGCGAACAGACGCACAGGCTGACAAAGTTCCCATTGCCTTCAGAAAGACCTCTGCCCAGGAAGGAAGGCCATGTCTCGTGCAAGTGTCAGGGTGGGATATTCATTAGTCATTTTTGATTGCGGTTCATCCAACGTTCACAAACTAACACCTTGCTTTTAATTGGCTTACATTTCCCTCTGTCTCACCTTGCCTCAAATCCCATCTGACTAGATACATTTCTTCCTTTGCTCATCCCCTGCAGTCTCCCTTTCTCTCTGCTAGGGCTTATGATTTCATCTTGCCGCTACTGTGTCATCCTGTGAAGATGATTTTTTTTAAAAAAGTAACAAAATGAAGACCCAAACCTGAAACTCAAAGGGGAGCTTTCCCTTCCTGTGCATGAATTCCCCAGTAAGGGATAAATCAAGATCCATGTCCTAAGCTCTTGAAATGGGACAGGCAAGTAGAAAGTATCCCTGCAGAGGGGAGAACAGCCAAAGCCCTGCCAGGACCATGGTGGTATCCTCACCTGAGTGGGACACAGTTCACTATCTATATCAGGCAATCCTGGGTCTCTGGATGATGCACCTTCAGACAAAACCAGCAAACCCCAGGCAGCAAAAATGGCAGAAGAAAGCATGCCAGCTAACGTCAGGTACAGTGCATCCCCGTGGGGCACAGGGAAGGCTCAAGAGCTGCAGTGTGATGCCAGGCTGCTCTGACAGCAGCTCCCCATGCCCCTTACCTGGAGAGCAGAACCTCCCTTCACACCCCACTCCTCTGTCATCTCCGGCTCATCCCAGGCTCTTCTCCTCTGCAAGTCAATCCTGACCCAACCCCAGCCCACCAACACGGACTGTGCAGAACCCACTTGCAGCTGAGCTCAGATTGCCCAGACTTAAGGAAGCATCAAGCTGTAAAGCAGCAGCAGCTCCTCCTCTGAGGGTCTCGCAAGGAAACGCTCTGGGTGTAACAGTGATCGGTCTGACTTCCCCAACAACATCCTAACTCTAAACAAAACCAGGGCAAACATTTTACATACATCAGCAGGAGGGGAAGGCAAGACGCTTACAGGACTAAATAATTTATCTGCCTCTCTTAAGGATGCTGACATTTTTGACACACATTAAACATTAATGCAAATCATTTTATGGATGGCTGAGTCATGCCAGTCAATGCATAATCTCCTGCCTCTCCACCTGCCCCTTTCACCCTCAGCTGGCTCCTATCGCAGAGTGCAGCCACTTGTAACTCTGCCCCCGAAAGAGGCCAGGCTTTCACAGATGCCAAAGAGCAGAGCAAAAGCACTGAGGGGGCTGAGCAGACCCTAACAAAACACAGGGACAAGAACCAAGCCCACCGAGTCCTAACCCTGCTGCTGTTAAATTCACAACCCTGCTGTTTTGTTAATTAGCTAACACGAGATGCTGTGAATCATTTTGGAAAGCAAATTACCTCCCTGATTTCCAAAAGCTTCCTAGCCACATTTTAATTTTTTTTTTTTAGAACTTACTATTTTTTCCCTTTCTCAATGTATAAATGCCAATTAAATTACTGCCTGCCTCTGTTTAATCTAATGTTAGCCTACTCATATTTTCAGCCGCTCCCTGATGCCAGTACAGCCCCTTATGCCCAAATCTCTTTAGCATGCTAGTATCAATGTTTATAGCCCTAAGACTTACTGCTGTAAGAAGCCTGACATTTTTGTGGTAAAAACCTACGATGTTATGGTGATGTTGAATAGAATAGGATCACAAATGGGTTGAAAATGCAGCTTCCTTTTAGCTTCTTCCAGGTAAATACACATATAAAGAGATGACTGGGATTAAAGCCTCACTAGCTGTCTGGATCTTGTCCTGGACAAGCAGTCCTTAAATTTGCTGAAATGGTACCCACCAGAAGGTAGAGTTACACAAAGCCACTGGTCAGCTTTCAAAGACAGAGGATACACATTTAATCTCATCTCACATATCCCTTTAGGCTGTGAGACTGGATGCCAGAGTTACCAGAAGTACGTTCTTCATTTCAAACATACTTTTCTTTATGGAAAGGCCTAAAGTATATCTAACAAGGTTATTGCCTAAACTCAGTAAATAGGCTTCTTTTCACTAAGGGGGAGCTCAGAGCTGCACAAATAACTGGCTACAGGTTAATGAGATCTGACTGATCTCCAGAGGGTGCAAGCTGCTGCTCTATAGATCCCCGACAGCTGGAGTGAAATGACCATCCGACTCATCCCTAAAGCGCAGGGAAATAGTTTGGGGGCTTTTTTTCCAGCTCACTGCCAAGTTGCAAAGGCAAAAGCCACAGACCTGACATTGTCTCCTTACTTTTTACAACAGAGGTGGCAGAAGTGCTATCTATCTGGAATGATTTTTTAATTTTGCAGATTGCATTATAAAAGCCTTTTCCCATATGCATGTCCCGTTCTCCTGAAGGGATTTTATGGCTCATTATTTCCCTGATTTCAGTTTCACTGAATAGCACGTGCTCCAAAAAAACAGCAGTTCCAGGCAGGATGACACTGTCACATGCAAAGTGTCAGTAATAATATGCAAAATACATCAAATAGGTCTCCTAAATGTACTGAAATTATACACTGATCACGGACAACCTATTGCAGCCTGCGGTTTCTTGCCAGGATCTTGCTACAGGCCACCACCAAGCTTCATCTGAGTACAACACTGAGGAGCACAAACCAATCTAAACGCAGCTAGGCCAACAAAAGGACATTTATTACCTTCAGCAAATTACAGGTGAGGGGAAAACATAGGTCCTCCTTTCCCCCACATCTCCTACTACACTTGAGATTTCACACCAGCTTTAATAACCTATTTTTTCTATTTTTCCCAAGCCAGCAATGCATCCTGTGTACACATCTCATTCGAAGCACCCCTACCCTCCAACACGAAACAGGCGCCCACACGCCCCCACACTCCTTCTCATGTTTTGTCTCTAGGTTTGCTGATAAAAGGACAGACCTCATTCATGCTTCCAGCCTACAAGTCAGCCCAGCATTTCCATGACCTTTTCCTGAAAACTCCAGCTCTGTTGCTGAAATGACTTGTCCATTATGTTAGTCGTTCAATAACTCTTAGGCACTACCATGCTAATACAGCTTTGAATAAATGAGAAGTCACAGTCAGAAGTCGATGAAACATTAGGAGTGATGACAAAACAAGAGTGGCAAGTTAACTGCACAAAGGAGAAGAAAGAAACACACTGATATTTTCCTGCCTGCTTCCAAGGCAAAGACAGAATGAAAGATGGGCTGGAGAGAACAGATTCATCATGTTTTGGCTTTATTATTATAATAATTAATTTATATTAGCAGGTGCACATTAAGAAGACGTGTTTCCACCCCTCTGCCACCAGCAGCTGGTGCAATGTGCATGTGTCAGTCATAGGAAACAGCAGTTGTGCTGATGCCCTCACCATCCATCTTACATCTGCATCCTGCCCAGGCTGCAGCTTTCTTGTGGGGGCCAGTCTGCATCACTGGTACAGGGCTGCAGAAAGGACACTGTGGAGAACAGCTTTACCCAAAAGTGCCTAAGATGGCAAGAGCCAGCTCTCCGTTTTATACCTCATCTGATGGATCCCACCACAGGATTTGGCCCAATGCCCACCAGTAGAGTTCAGGGATATTACCTGGGACGAGAGGGGCAGAAAAATATCCCCTTGGCAATGCCTACTTTAATTCTGTGATCTGATGAAAATGCAGCCCATGGAAATACCTCTACCTTCACTTTCACCTCTCTGGGAAGCCCTAACAAATGTTGCAATATTCATTTATAGCAAGGTGTACTTTAACTCCAGGAAATTGAGATACATGACACTGACTGCTAACGAAGGCTGCAGGGTAAAGCTATAATGACAGGCTTGTGCATAAAAAATGCATATTGAAATAGCATGAAAAGAAAGTTACCATGCAGGAGAAGTATGGAATTTAATTTTCTGCGTTGGATAATGGCTTAAATGATACAGACAAACAACCTTTTCACAGCCATGAAATGCTTCTTTGGAAATGTTTTGTGAACTCACACACAGAGAGTAAAACAAAGAGATAAATAGTCTCTTCTTCCCCTGCACTAAGAGCTACAGTACTGAGCAAACCGCCTGCTATAAGACTACTTACAATTAAGGATGTGTCACCCTGAGCAGCATCTCTGTCTGCACATAACTAATCTGCCCATTACCATCATCCTCAGCCACCACAACACGACCGTGCACAGAAATCCTACGTTATGGGAATGAATATCCATTGAAGCCAAAACGGCAAGTCAGCTGAGCACATAAATCGCCCAGATTCTACCCAAGGACAAGAATAATTATCTTTCCAAATCCATTTTAAAACCCTCACTGAAGAATACTTTCTAAAGAGGTCAAGCCCTGATGATAGCTAATACTTTCAAATGAATCTTTGTTATTGCCCAAATACAAAGAGCTGTTTTAACGCATCACGACAGAAGAATGCCTCCTCCAGGAGAGAGCCTGCCCCCGTTTGTATAGATCATCACTGGAGTGTGTGGCAAGTCATATGACTTTGTGGCTTTGAGAGATTGAGCTTTGATGTCCAATGGACAGATGTCAGCATAAAAACAGGGGGGAAAGTCCAAGCTCAGTGCAGCTAGCGGTAATTGACAACACAGCAGTGAGCTTGTGTGTGGAGATCAAAAGAGGAAAAGCAACCGAGCTACCTCCTCACCCTTCTGCTCCCAAAAATTGTTTAGCAGTAGTGTAGCTACGAAAGTGTCAGCAAGGTGCAGTACACCCTAAGGTACTGCTGCCTGCTCAGCAGTGTGGCTACACAACCACTTATGCTACTGCAAGCTCATGAGCACCCACCGCCACCAGAAACAGGTATCTGGGAAAAAGGGCACTTGAAGCTCTAAGACCAGTTAGTAGTCCCTTTGGTGTCAGTTGTTTGAGGAATACTGTGTTGTAGCTTACAATACCACTGTCACTGCTGTTCCAGGGATAAACAGAAGGCTTCTGTCATCAGTGTTTTCTATCCAGCCCTTTTCACAAGCACTGCTATTCAATTATAATGATTGTTTTGTTAAGTGTGGTTCTACTCGGAAAACTAACTCCATAAAAATAGGATCATGGAGTTCATGTTTATTTCAGCTCAGTGATTTCCAGTTAAACACAGTCGGTTTACAAGTAAAAAAGATGTTTGGTTTGTTTTTCCAACTACCAGGTCTACAAACTCATGCTGGGATCTAGAAGTTAAGTTGTCATCTTTTTGGCTTGTATGACTGCAAAAAGAATGAAAAAGAATTCTGCTCGCCCACTCCCGGAGTGGCTGCGTATTTCCAGCTTCAACAGAGATAATAAGGAATAAAAATGAAGACAATATTTTCAAACCCACTTATCTAATTCTGCGCTTCAGGGCTCCAGAAAGGTAATCTGATTTTAAAAGCTACTCCAAGGGCAGCTTGAAGTGACAAGACTTAAGTACCACTTAAAATCTTACTGCATATTTAGGTACCTAAATAGTATGTACCTAACTTTAGGCACCCATTTTTCAAAACCGTTCCCCTTAATTTAGTCAGCAAATTAATCAGATTTGCATGTGATTACACATAGATAGCAGATCATTTCAGTAGGAAGGTGCTATTTTTATATAGACATTTTTTGGAGCAGGACTGCATGTTAAACTAAAATTTATGAATCTGCAAGCTGAGTTTAACTATTTGACAGCTGGAAATCATTGCATTACAGACATCGCCAGCATGCTGCCACAGCAACGTGTGCACAGATCTAACTCAGAAGTTGCCCAGCAGCCCGCCCGTAAAACCTGAGTTGTAGGGGTTATCAGGTTTCCCTCGGGGCAGCTCCTAGAGATTGTAATCAGGTACCTGAGCCCCACTATCACACACAAGAAAGAAACCAGCTATTCCACGGGCAAAGGAACTCCTGAAACCTGGTTTGCTGTGGATTAGCTTCCTATCACGTTGACACACAGATCCTCCAACACTTTGCCATGTCCCCTAAGAATTCGCTACAGCAAACCTTACACTTTTCAACCATGCCTTTGATTGTCTGCATTTCAACCCCTCAGTACATACAGCACTTACCTTCTGTGCCAATTGGTTTTGGATGTTGCTGGTCAAACATATATCATGGAATCATAGAATGGTTAGGGTTGGAAGGAACCTTAAAGGCCAGCTAGTCCCAACCCCATGCCATGGGCAGGGACACCCTCCACTAGCTCAGGCTGCCCAAAGCCCCATCCAACCTGGCCATGAACACTGCCAGGGATGCAGGGACAGCCACAGCTTCTCTGGGAAACCTGTGCCAGTGCATCACCTTCCTCATGCCTAATCTAAATCTTCTATCCTTCAATTTAAGGCCATTATCCCTTGTCCTATCACTCCATGCCCTCACAAACACTCCCTCTTCAGCTTTCCTTTAGCCACTTCAGGTACTGGACTGCTGCTATAAGGTCTTCTCCAGGCTGGAAACCCCCAACTCTCTCATAGTCTGCATAGGAGAGGCATTCCAGTCTTCCGGTATGCGCTCAGTGCTGTTGCTTCCCAGTATGGTGGTTGCCTTGAGCCTTGCAAAGGATCTGAAGGAGCCTTAGCTAACAGCTGTATGTGAAACAAAGATTTACTGAGGGTAAGCAGAGGGGATTTCTTCCCTGCTAATCAGTTGACACAAAGCATTCCTCCATGACCCATGTTAATACTGACTACTCCATCTGGATCTGGGCTTTGCTTCCTCCTGCCTTGTGCCTTTGGGGTTTAATGACAGTGTCTGATGGCCACCAAACAGCTAATGCACAAGAGCTTACAGGAAAAGTGGGCTGAAAATAAAGGCTGGGAATATGGCCAGCATTTACAGATGTACTGAGTTAATGAGTCTGGAGGAACTTTCCAAAATACTAGCCAGTTTTACACACCTGGCCTTCCCACACTAGTTTCACAAGCTGGAGATCCCTGCTTGCAGGCGCGATTCTGCCAGGCCATTCTTGCAGATTTACTGTGGCTCTCCTCCTCTTCCTATCCCTGTCCAAGGACAAGCAAGGGTATTTAATTAAATCCAAATGTTATCATTTTTAGCTAAGTGTAAAATTGTTGATTTAGAAAGCACTGTGCCTGGCTTTCATCATTAAGGAGCACTGTGATCAATGGAACATCACGCCAATTACGGTGGCTATGGCACTGAGAGAAGTATTTCTGTTCTCTGCCTCTCTTTGTATATTCAGGTGTAAAGCAAGGGAAAATGCAGCCTCAAATGCTAATTGCACTGCTCAGGACACATTCACTCCCAAGGAGCTCCTTCCAGGACCCCTTCAATCACAGAGCTACTTAGTGCCAGGCTATTGCCAATCCTTTCCCACTCCAGTCCCAGTCAAGGTGTTGTCCGCGATGATTAAATCAGCCTGGAGATTTTAGAAACTCATAGTCACACAAGCCCATGTTGTTGCTCCTGCAAACAAGTTGCTGCTGACTTGCCTTCATAAACTGTCAGGGGGATGCTGAAACAAGCACAGTGAGAAGGAACGGGTGTACTTGTGGCTCATTCCATCCTCCAGATGATATTTTCCCAGCACATAGTCACAGCTCGTGCTATTTGAGTCATCCTCATCTAAGAATGCAAATAGTTCCCAACCAGTAATAGAGCATTTCTGCTTGCAGGCTTAGAGCTCGGCCTCTCTCAGGATGCTTCAAGCTGAGACAGGTCCTACAGAGCCTGGGGCTGTCTGACACTGGGAGAAGGGGCCTTGTTCGGATGGAATGGTAGGATGGTGGGAAATTAAATGCTTTGGGGTGCAGGGGAAGAAAAGCCCTCCCAATACCACTGGCTTTTAGACTGGATTAAACCCTGTCCTTGGAGTCTTGGCAGTGCAGGGAGGAGCAGCTCTATGCAGTTTTCAGAGAACTGTAGATTTATCCCACTCAAATCCTCTTCCAGTTCCACACTTCTATATGACTTTCCTCGGTTTTTCTGTGAATTATTTTAATTTCTTATAAGAAGAAATGCATTTGCCTTGCCATTTATGGGACAGAACTTTGCACAGTTACTGACTCAGAACTGAATACTTACACTGGATTCCTAAGAAAAATAACACTAAATTGGAGTTTAGGTTGAGTAAATTCAGATATGTGAAAAAAAGTAGTATTTTGTGGGAAATTGTAATTATTCCAAACAATCCAGAAGATCTGGAACTGAGTTAAATGTAAAAGCAAACCAAGTTGGCTAGGGCATGGAAATCAGTGTTGACGCTCACCAACAAAGCTGCAGAGAGCCTTCAGGGATGCCAGGAAACAAGTGTACAGCTATGACTACTGTGCAGCACTACAGAGAGCTGCAGATTAAATTGATATTGAAAGCCCATTTCATTTTTTATCTCTCCCTTATTAAATTATTCTAGGATGAGAAAAAGGAGACCACATATCTGTCCACTAAGAATAACAAGCAGGTATACACATTAATCTGGCAATAAAGCCATCATAGACAATCCCTTGGCCCAAAGCCTTGGGATGTGTATCTTACTCAAAAGTTGCTTATAAATTAATTTAGCCTCAGAAACAGTTATTGCCTCATAAACATGGTCTCTTTCTAACCTCCCATGTGCCTGTTCTCCTGAAAAAATGAGAGATGCATCATGCAGATCCCAAACACCTTTCATGACTCCTACAAGAGAGGTCTCCTGAAATTAAGACTGAACCCAAGCCTGCTTTTCATTGCTCAGAAGGAAATGGCCTCCTCTTCCTTGGCATACCCTTTCCGAATGCCTGTGAAGGAAGTAACCCATGTCACAGTGAAGATAATAAAAGCTGTGGCCCAATATGTGAGACCTTCCCCCAGCCCCATGTAGCTGTGCCTGGGGTCTCTCTGTGCCAGCTCCAGTCTGCAGGAAGCTTTGACATTTCCCTTGATGGTCCCAACATACGTAAGGATAATGGTTACCAGGGTTAGCCTGAGACATTTGCTTTTGAATGCCAGTCTGAGACGTATTGTGTGATCACATGCAAATCTTTTGATCTTCCTGTGTCTCAGTTCACCCATATGCTGGAGACAGCGTGTTTCCTTGCCTCCTGAGAGCAGCCGCAGAGCCTGGAAGCAGCATCTTGTCTTTTCACTGGCCAAGAAATTTTCTTACCATCAGTGGTAAGTGGGTGTTTTCTTTGTACGGCTTGCTCAAAGGGAAAGAAAAAAGCAGAAAGAAAAGATGTAAAGCTGTTCTGGAAACAAAACGTGTCCAACTCTAGAAAACTGAAAAAACATTCAAGGGCCACTCATTTAGCAATGCTGCCAAGAAATGTCTCGAGCAATTAGTCTTCTGACTGCTTGAACTTTGCTGGGTGCAATCTAATTTACTGTCAGTCTAAACCACAGGACATTCCCAGCACATGGTGGTCACAGAGAGCTATTCTCAGCTACCCCACTGGCCTGTTTTGACCCACTGAGGACCTTTCAGGTGCAACCCACCATCTGGTGCCAATTTTTAATGGAGAAAATGAGAAATAAGTGTGGAGAATACTTTACTGAGAAAGAAAATGGTCTCGCCTGAGTCATCTCTGAGCTTTTACACACACACACACACACACACACACACACACACACACACACACCCCCACCCATGAGCAGGATCACTCATTTTCCAGAGCAGATACCATGGAGAGCTGTGTGCTTGGAGCCTAAGTGCATCTACTGTGTGGATGAAGGAAGAGTATCATGAAAAAGCCAAGTCCCTCCTTGATGTCACCCATAGGGTTATCACAGGCTCCAGATAAACGCCTTGCCCCTTGCCCAGAATCCTGTGCCATGCACTGCTCTGTGGCCCCTGACAAAAACCAGGACTGAATCTGTCGCTTGATTATCCTCCACGCTGCAGATGTTTACAGGCGTTTTTACTAAACACTTCAAAAAGGCACTTCTCTCAGGAGTTTGTTTACACACCCTCAATCTTCTGAGCTTTCAAACATTTTGTTAGGTCTGAAATTCCTCCCATAGCAAGTACTGACCTTCAGAAGGTATGGAGCCTGGGTGGTGGAAGAGGCATTTAAGCTCAGAGTGGGTGTTAGCCCAGATCTCCTCCTCCTCAAGCCTTACTTACATCTGACAATGACTGCACCAAATTTCTGAGCAATAACAGCTCCAGAAGTTGGCAGATTTGAAAATAAAACATGAAACCACACACTTAATCGCCTGGGTACTGGAGCATATAATTTCTTTATCTACAAGTCTGAAAGCTGCCAACGCAGTTGCAGAAAGGAGCTGCACTGTGGGGCAACAAGCACAAGTCCTTTGTACAAAGCTTTTTGCAGAAGCAAGACGCCTGGTCACCAAAGACATATCGTCTCAAGACATACGTCCCAACTCTGTGTGGGATTTCTAGTGAGATGAGGGTGAAGATTTGGTCCTCAAAAGGAACACCGACACACCAAAATGTGAAGTAATCATTTGTTAGTCTCTACTTGGATTAAGCAACACTGACACCAAACTACTTCTCATGTAAACTGTTTGTCCCGTATGGCTGCACATGAGGTGCTAAGCAGGGCACTGAGAGGAAGCTGGCAGTCAGCGGTGTTTGATGTGTGGCTGAAAACCAAGGACAGCTTCAATAAAGAAAAATTCTCCCTGCTCCCAGTCATCCAGTCAGAGAATCACATCTGGACCAAACCCAAATGCCCAGTTCAAAGGGTATTCATACCAAACACGGTGAAAAACAGGGAGCAGAGAAATGTTATATGAAGATATTAATGACTAGATGATTTTTGTCCTTTATCCCACTTTTCTGCAAGGCAAACCAGGTCTCACAAAAGACTACTTGTAACTGTCTGCCAAATCTGTTCTTCCAGACAGGAGAAAAGACCAAGATCTCTGATGCATCTCTACCAAAACAGGTCCCAGCCACATGTTTTCTGGAACAGAAGACCAAATTCCAAGGCCCTTCCAGGGCCCTTTTTAGGCAAAGACGCAGATTTTATTGTGAGGGGACTTGTGCTGAAAGCCAGTCAGCTAGTCATAAAGAGATGTGCTCATCTCCAAGCTCTCCAGGCTGGAGTTGTATCTGTTTATAGGAGGTCCCTGTTAGGGAACTTGTGTCATCTGGGAGAATATGCTTACCATTTATTCAGGCTGCATACCTTTTTATTCAAGCCACAGATACACATTATTGGTGGAAAACAGGGTAATCCAGCTACTCCATGTTGTTCCTTTAACCCAACCAGAATTTACAGGAATTTAATGGAATACATAGGACTTTGCTAAAAGAACAAGACTGCGTGCTAGCTCAGCATTGCCAGGCCTTTCCAGATGAATGCTGGGGTGAAAACAGACAGTCAACTGGTGAAAATGAGGACAATGACTCAAAAAAGAGAAAGCTAGAAAGGAAGACTCCTGTGCCTTTTAATGAAAACATTATCCTGTTAAATGGCATCATTCAAAGTCAAAAGAAGAAAATTTGAAAGTGGTGCAAGTTAAAAGAACTGCATCTTTATACAGATTTTTTTTATCCTGTCTTCTAAACAGTCAATAATCTGTCGCACATAAAACTGTACGATGGTAATTGGAAACAGCCTGGTCCCATGACAGGAAATAAACTCTTACCAATGGCTTTTGCAGACCTCGGTTAAACAGTTGGGAAATTGGTAGTCCTGGAAATTAATACATAAGATCATGATCTTAGAGAAGGATATAGCAAATAACACTTATCTGTAATGAGTCCATGCTAGTTTTTGCTGTAAAGATAACCCTTGAATAAGAAATCCAGCTATTTCCTGGTTTGGACTTCACCAGGACTCCTGGTAACAACGTTGAGGAGAAAACCCACGTAATTTGCTTGGCAAACTGAGACAGACTCCAGCTTCCAAGCAAGCACAAATAAGAGATTTTGTAGCATCTCATGAGCTGAGCTAAAGACAAAAGCAGAGCATTATATAACGTGACAGAAACCCATTTTCACCACAACCCATTAGTGCAGCTGAATCACTCAATTCTGCAAACTACACTGATCATTCAACATTAATTGGGGCAAATTAAGTTATAATTTATGACTTTTCTCCTTCATAATTACTTATGGAAGGAAATCGTGAGGAACTAACAATTAAGATGATGGGAAAAAGCTTCAGAGTAATTTGTTGAATACGAGTGTTCTTTCTTTTTCTTCCCCCTTGCTCTCTGCTTACAAACAGACCAGTAACTTACCTGCCAGTTACTTAAAGGAATAAAGAAAAGAAGCCAGTATAGCAAGGAGGACTGGAAACCAAGGGAGGAATCCACTGGAGTCTGAGGCAAATGTATCTGTACAGACCTTGTGAACTGTGACTTGTGCACAGAGGTCGTGTCTCTCCTTTTTCAGAATGATGATTTTGGCCCTTAATGAAATCAAGAAATCATTTCAAACAAGACCAATAACTGCTGCTTATCTTATGTGCACAGAAAAGGAAATTTAACTCAGACTCACAGGCAAATTACAAAGAAAAAGAAAACCTTTAGCAACGTAACCTCCTAGCCAATTATTCCTTTCACAGCCTATTATTCCTTGAATATTGTCAGTCCTCTTCAGTTAAATGCCCTGTGCTATTTTCAAGATTATAAATCAGTGACAGTTCAAATGGATGTTGTAAATTCATGCAGATGAGGAAGACACACACCCAAGCAATGATTCTTTATTCCAGGCTAACTTTCTCTAGTTATAAACTGCCCTTTTGGACACAAAACAGGCCTGACTGATCCATTTTTCCATAATGGTCAAAAGACGGGGTGCGGGGTTGATAAGAACATGTTGATATTTGGCAGTAAAACCTCATCAAACCTTTCTAGACAAGATAATATTCAAATCCAGAATCTGGAATAAAAGCAGCATGCAATTTCTCGCCCAAGCTGAAAATTCATGATCACTTTGTTCCCATTTTACTCTTGTCACACAGTGTTTTCTTAAACAGAAGGTATTTGTTGAAGAAAAAAACCTTGACATGAATAAAACAGCTCTGGTTCCTGCCCTGCCTTCCTGTTTACCGAGCAGCAAATCTTGTCTGAATTTCTCTACAGTACGCAAAGATAACTAGCAGCTAAATAACACACCGCAAGCAAACATATCATTACAAGGCCAAGTCAATACATACAATCCACGCATGAAACGCCTTCTGAAAGAGATGGGAAATCTTGACATGGAATGATTATAGATTCTGTACCAGGTGGTAGCATGGAGTGTATAAATCAGAGAAGTTGGCCCTTCATTTTTATCATTTTTGATGATAATGTGTATAAACAATAAAAATGGAGCAAGCTAGAAACCGGTGATATGCTCGGATCATGGCTGTTTTCTCAGGGAAGAACACAAAACCATGTCAGTGCAAAGTACAAAATCTTTTCCATAGTTTTAGTCTTTACTTAGCCATGCAGGCTAGTGATAGGAAAATCAGATTGTTAATACGTGAACCGGGTATCTCTGCCTGACAGGCTATGGACTCTAAGGTGTTCTCATTTTGCTTGTGTTGGAGCAGAACTGAGTCCTCTGAACATGTGAAGCCCTGAGGCTGTACTGCCTACCAAAGTATAGTCAGCACCCTCCCTTGTCTCCTAGGTATTTTGGACAAGGACCACACTGCATCTACATTTCACTTCTGTGGATGCAAGGCAGAGAAGGATTTTGGGGACAACTCACATGAGGATATCTTCACGTGAAAGAACAGCGGAGTTTACTTCAAATCAAGCAGCTGTAAGTGCATTTGAGAAGCTACCTCTTTTAAAAGCTTGGCAGAGCCACTGCCCATCATCTAGGCAAGAGAAATGACTGTCCCAGACTGCTGTGTCACTAGTGCTTGAGCTACTGCCGCCTAAGTCAACCTCTCAGTCCTGTTGTCACTGTAACCACAAGAACTGCTCTACCATCTGGAAATTATTCCTTGAGTCTGCTCTACTGCAGTATGTTGGGTCTGGAATGGAGATAGTCAGGCGAGTGACAAAACAGCCCAAGCAGCAACAGCTGGATCTGTCTTCAGGATGGAGATGCTCCCTGCTCTGCCCCGACAGTCCTCCATTGGCAGTATTAGCCATGCAGGCGTGGAAAAGACCTGAGTGAGGTGGGGTTTTGTTATGTTTGCCCTGCGTACGTGAACCTATTTCCTTGTATTATGAGAGAAGACCCATCCTCCTAAGCCCAGCGATGATGGACATCCTTTCCTCTGCCAAATTTCTCATGTCAGGTGTCTCTATGAGAAACGATGGTTCTTTTTGTTCTCGCCCATAGCAGCAAACCAAAAATAACAAAAAGCACTACTGAGCATTTTGTGGCTGTTTTGAAATACCGCAAATGCTTCTGATAATAGGTCAGATTTTCAAAGGGATGTCCATTTGGGGAACCTAGTTTCTTAGCAACTGCAAGAGACCACTTTAAGGAGCAGAGATTTCACTAAGACAAGCAATGAGCATGCTCAAAACCTAGTCTACTGTTACGAGGCTCCAATAGGGTAACTTGAAAATATAAACCCTCAAAACATCTGCTTCCACTAGGAAAATCTCATTCCTGGTGCCATATCAGGCACAGGCTTCTATATCTGATCCCCTTTGCATTCTCCTCCTGCTCCCACTAAAGCGAATAGGTGTTTTTGTCAGTGCTGCAAGCAGGTCCTGTTTCCATTAAAATCAATCTTTCAGCACACTTAGGAAGTTCAAACAAGCACTTGGCTGTAAATCTGAGGGTTTTATCCAGACAATGATGTTAGCTCTTTCTGTATGTAGGAAATGCTGCAGATTAACCTAACACTTCTTCTAAACAGGAACTTTATTACATCGCCTGTGCCAGTCACAAAAGTGCTAGGCGGAAAAAACGTTCATTGTTATTAAAAAGCAAAGTCAGTTCCCAAAATAAGATACATCACACTCCATCATTTCTCTGCCAAACATTCCCATGTACTTAATGACTCCACTAGGAAAAGAGATTAAAGAGCATTGTATAGATTGGATTATCGAATGACAAACTCTTTCAGCCTACAGTTCTGAAAGCATGACGTTCTGGCATCCCACCCCATGCTTGAGCAGCTGGAATATCAGCTACGACCAAGCCTTGCTGAAGCTATTGCTAGTGAGAATCAGACTTCACACTGTCACGTGAGTTTCCTTTTACTGTTGGAGGGGAGTTTTTCTATTAGTCCAAAGCAGAGAGCGGTGCAGCTGAGCAGAACACAGGGCAGTTTTGTCCTTTTCACTTGCCCCGCTGAATGGACTGTCAGCAGTTCAGTCTATGTATCATGAATGCTAAAGTACTGGTTCAGACTGGAGTCCTCAATAGACCTGCTGTGGTACCAGGCAGCCTCATAATTCCCACCACTGCAAGAGCAGCCCAGCGTAACACACAAAAAATCCTCCCCTCCCAACACCAAACATCCCCCTTGCTCCCACATTTAACAACATTCCTGCTTTCCATTTCTGCCTCCTCTTTCTGCATGGCTGAACATACATCTGGGACCTGCCTAGTTGCATTTCAGCGCTGCACACTTTATCTCAGCCCTTGTCTGGGAAACTGGAGTCACTTTAGGTGCTTTTTCAGGCAGATTTCTTCAGTGGACTCTTGCTCCCCCAATCTCCCCCTCCCTCATAACGCCTTCTGATCTCTGAATGCTTTGTTCACGCAGTATTCTTCCTTTGCCATCAGAAGATACACATCAAAACACAAGCACTGCAAAGTCTTATACTTTTAGAATCTATTACTTTTTAGGATTCTTTGGGGAAAAAAAAAATCCACGTGACAAATTGGAGGAGTCACAATTACTGTTTTAACACAGGCTGATGGAAACTAACTTTTGTGCCAACCTCCCCCCAACTTTTCCCCCTATTACTTTAAAAACAGAAAACTTCCCCAGATCTTAACTCGTTGCCTGTCAGCAACCATTGGATTGCTGTTGGCAGACTTCTGCCCAGTACTCCATGCCTGTCTGCTGGGCTTCTTCCCTCAATGTCCCCTACCCAGCCTCTGGCATCCTGTGGTCCCAGGACAGCAGGTCAAGGAGGAATCACTGCTGGCAAGCAAGTCTCCCTGGGTCCAGGCATCTCCTGTCAGCTTTGCTATCTGTCACCACAGAGCAGCATGGAGTGATGCTGTGGACAGGGAAATCACCATCACAAGCCTGGCTCGAGGGACCTTATAGTCAGGTTGAATACGGCAGGACAGAATTACCACAGGCGAGGAACCACTGAACCAGGCAGCAGAGGGATCTTCTCTCGTAGCTGCTCAGCAAAAGAAATGCTGTCTGACCCCTAAGTTGCTTTTCCTGCTTTTGTTGTCCAAATCCCCTTTTGCCATTAATTACTCTCACAAGATCTTTACACTGACAGGTCAAGAGCGATGGCACAGCTTATGAAACCAAAGGTTAGAAAATCCCCTATCAACCATACTCAAGGAATGAGGGAGCTGCTCAGCACAATTTTATCTGTCAATGGCTCTACCTTCCTGGATCATCTCTACGGTTTTCCTATGAGGAAATTCTGCCAGTGATTCAAGGACAAATGCTCACGCTTCATCAGTGAACCTCACAACAATTTCCATCTGGTTTTGGATCCTACCCACCTAAGACCTGCAGTAGTAAGTTCAAAGAAGTGACATGAACACACAGAGGCTTGTTTAATTACCACCAGCCCTCAGAAGCTCTTTGATAATAGTGAGTGCTCTTCAGAAGGATCAACACCTCCTATACAAATCCCAGAAGCATGTAATCCCACCCCAAAGAAAATCTGAAAGCCAACAGTGATTGCCCGAGTCTTATAGATGACCAAAGTCAAAATAAACATACATGTACAGTAGCACCCAAGTATTACAGCAACTTGAAGCCAGCACAGCCAGCAAATGCCAGAGATGAGGATCATGCTGAAATAGATTTTTCATCATGGCCTTCAACTTGGAACTGCAGAATTGCACTTTACAGAGTGAGATCAGCAGCAAGTCACATTGTTTTGAAGATGGGTGTTATTCTGGGTCCTTTATGGATATTGGGTTTATTTACTACAGAATTTTGTTTCATTAAGAAAAGAATTTTTATAGATAGATTTCACGAGCTGCAAATAACAGAGACATCATTTAAAGCACCAAAGAAGGGCTTCTCCCACTTCAGAGCATTGGTTTTTGTAAGCACTTCTAGAAATCTGCAGAATTTACAGCTGAAATGTGTTTGTATCGTTTGATCCCAGATTCCAAGAAACGAGATCCTAAATAATTCAAAGCTAAAACAAAAGCTCACACAAATGCTAAACTGTGAGGTCCTGTAATGTTTTGAGGGGGTTGGGTCTTTTTGGTTTGGTATTTTGTGGGGTTTTGGCTTTTTTTTTTTTGGGGGGGGAGGCATTTAACAGCAGCTTCTGTGTACTAAGAGACTACAGCCAGAGTTGTCATTTGGCTACCACATCCCAGGAAGGCACTGGTAGGAACCACTAAGGTCTGTAGCCCCTGTTAGAGGATGCTAGAACAGCTGAACGCTCTATTAATGATCTATATGCCATTAACAGATATTATATACACACACACAAACTTCAAAAGGCCAACAGGTTTTAGCCAATCTGTGAAAACTGGGCAATTAGTGCAACTTCTCCTGTTAAAAGCTAGTGTCCTCAGTTAGCAATTCATGACAGATCACTGAAAACAATTAGGGTTGTTAACATACAAGGCACTAATGACATTTACAGTGTGAAGTCATGTGGTGCCCCAGCATGATGTAGAGATTTTAAACTAGAGGATACATATGCTCGCACACGTTATAAACCTGCTCATTAGACACTACCAGAAATGTCACCTTAGAATCCCTATTCCTTTGAATAAAAACATAAAAGGAGCTGTATATTTTCTTCTGGTGATGCCTACCACAGTTCACTGGAGTTGTCCATTTAAAAACAAAAAAAAAAATTAAAGAGAGAGAGGGGATGCAAAAATACAAACCCTTGTCCCCTTGGGACGTCGACTGTCTGGACAGGTCTCCCCGAAAGGTGCTTTTAGCTGCTGTCTAATTGGAGCTCTGCTTGGAGTCCTGCTGTTCTCCAGGTCCTGTCCCCATCTGCCACGTTTGCAGGGACGGAGAGTGGACCTTGATGGGCACTAAAGCTAAATGCAATGAAGCAACAGCAATAGTGGGCACACACCACGGGAATGGATTTAAAATTCAGGTATCCTGTGCAATCCTTCTGCTTCCCTCGTCTTTTTAAAAGTAGTGGAGCTCCCTCTGTGCTGCCAATAGATGGGGTTTGATTCCTCTAGTCTTTTTTAGCTCTGCCAGATTTGCGGTGGAAGGAGTGGTATTTCACCTCTAGCTTTACAAATTCTGTTCTAAAGGGAAATTCAAGTAAGGTTGGTTTTATTTTAATTTTGAAAGAAAACAAATTTGGTAATGTCAAAATATTCCATAAAGCCAATTTCCAGTGTTGACTAATTGTCATCCTGATTCTATAGTGGGCATTTAAAAGAACAAATCTGAAACAGTTGAAATATCTGGAAAAATTAAATAGCAACTCTTGATTGAAAAAAAATATAAATTGGTGGAGTAACCTGCATTAGATGCAGAATTAAAAATGCACGTGGGAAATAAACTGGAATACCTCTCTCAATATTTGTTCATCGCAGGTCATCAAGCCAAAATGAGAAAAGCAAACTTACAGTGGTTCACTAACCTGAGCCATGGATAGAAAGTGGTCTAGGACTGCTCTCATAGCAGTTTGGAAAAATATGCAAGTTTAAAAAGACTGATCCTTCTGGCAAATTCCTGGCAGAGTGTGGCCACGAGCTAAGCACAGACCACACACATGCTTTCTACAGTCACTGACTGGACACAAGTCCGTCCTCCAACTTCATGATATAAACTTGATGGTTACCAATGTTTGCTTTGTCTGTAAATATGTCATGATTTGGTAATACTCTGCTCTGCAGGGTTATTTAAGCACGTGCTTAAACAGTATGGAAAGCAACGGGCTGTAGAGACATGGTCATGGCCTTTTCTCAATCAGGAAAAGTTCCTTGTCACATATTAAAAGGGAAGATCCCAACCCAGAGAAGCACAGAGGAGATCTCCAAAGAGTGCAAACTGAACTGCAACCTGACCACAAAACACAAACCCCAAAGATACTTGCTGTTAAGGCTTGAAAAATACGTTTTCCCCATTTTCTAGAGGTGACTCAGGGGCTTTGGCCAGTACTAACATGCCACAAAGCCATTGTACACTTTTACACTGTTTGGATTCCACCTTTAAGATAACCACTAAACATACCAGAAGCCCAAAGCAGAACTCTCAAAACTGACACAGAGTTAGAGGGTTTTGCCCCCTTTTTTTTTTTCCTTTATCACATGAAACATATCCACTGACTTGCACAGAGTCTGGTTTTCTCAGAAGCTTTATTCTGTAATCACTCTGGGAAGACAGATGATGCCCTACCACCCCCTTTTCTCCCCTGTCTTTTCTTTATTTGTGTCTTTCAATGGCAATAGCAGGGAAGCATTTCATACAGCAGTGAAGATGAACAATCCAGTTAATAACATTGCTGGAAATTCACACATCTGGGATAAAGCAAGCTTCAGCCTGACAGCTGTTTGAAACGTATCAGATGATAGTCTCATTTTGTTGAGCAGAATCTCCCCAGTACAAATTGTAGATGACTCAGACAACATTTTGTTCAAATTTACTAACATACGACGTAACACTTGTTTGTGAAAAACCTGCAAGTTCATTTGCAGAGACCTGCAGATCACTGAAGACTTCAAGACATCCAACTGGTTCCCAGTTAGAAGAAAGCACGCCCCAGCTACACCACGTCAATCTGCTGTAACTCCCCTGAGACCTTGGGGTTTGCACCCACCCAACAGTGGGAAGAGCCTGGCCCTGAGACCCTCCTCCCAATCTCAGCTCCACAAGGACCTCGCAGTGCAACACATCTAACAGCTGCTTCTTCAGCATCTGCCAGGCAAAGCAGAGGAAGCCATCAGTTGTTCACTACATACATCACACCAGTGTAACCCACTACCATCCAAAGGAGTTTCGGTACCCACAGACAGTGGGTATAACCCCTTGGAAATCCTCATCCTCAGCACTAACGCTGCTGTGTATAATCTGCTGGACAAGAAGACCATTTTCATTTACAGTATGAATAACAGCAACTGAAGGATTTCCTCTTTCTCCAGTAAGCAGTCCCACTTCTTGTTCATCCTTTCAGCTTTATCTGCCTGATGTTCAGAGCGTTACCTGCATGCTTAGAGAAGGCAAAGGCACTTGCCCATTCCCACTCGTGAGCATCCAGATAAAATTGCTACTGCTACAAACCACTCCAAACTTCCTTTTAATGACACTCAACAGCTAGACACCCCCCAGAAAAACCTTCCAGCTGCCCCATCAACAAAGCATTTATGCTTTCAGGAGAGATTTCTACCTGGTTCTCCAGACAATAAAGATGGATCAGGTCAAACCACACAGTTTCAGCACAGGGGAGGGAGTGGGCAGGATGCAAACCTGAAGGCATAGAGGGAAAATACACGCACCACCAGTATTTGACTGCAGGGACCTACAATCTGGCAGTTGGAGACATCCAGGTTTTTTTAACCTTTTGTTCATTGTTTTAGTAATTTTATCTCTTGATGACAGATGAGGCGGATATTGCTAGGAAACTAAATGATTTCTTTGACTCAGTGTTCTGCAGGGAGAATGAGGGAAACATGCCAGAAATGGAGAGAAATTTCCCGGGGGCAGAAAATGAAAAATTAATGAAATGCTAGGCAACACTCGGGTATGTCAAATGAAAGAAAAAAAGGGATAAGAACAATTAAAATCAGGCAATGCTCTGAAGGGGTCAGAAGGATCAGCAAGGCAGGAGCCACAGTCTGCAGAAGAACTTGTATGGTGGAAGGCCTTTAGCCCCCCATAAGGAGAAGAAGAGAGACTGGGAGGGCTCGGGTTCAGGACAGAGAGTGGGGAACATCATGATCCCTGAGCCTGGCCTTAGCACTGGGAAAAGTTACTGGGAGTGACTTGAATAAATAGTGACATGCATTCACAGGATGGATGGACCTATCTTTTTTCCTGTGGGGAGATGACAATGAAGACAGACCCAATCTAGTCGACTTGGTTTTCAGCAGGCAAGTACCATCTCTATAAATCAATGACAGCATGTGAAGACAGTGTAGATCTGTGGTAACTTACCAGGTAGGGGGAAAAGTAACATGTGGGCTAAATTTCCCTGTTGTCTATAGAGTCGTATATATGTTATTGTATGGGGAGGTGTTCTGTGCCTTTGACATCTGGTTATTGAAAGGCTGTGTCAGCACCAAGCCCAAATTTGCTGCTCCCATCTTGCAGCCTCTCAGCTGCCTATGAACTGTGCAGCAGAGTAGTTAACAGCTCTGAATCCCAGTCTCTAACTTAATCAGGGCTTGGGGCTGCCAAACCAGCTCTGCATACTGATCCTGCAGCCGCCCTGGGTTTGCAATGCGAGTCCTAGTTTGGAAACAGCTTGCTCTCCATGGGGGATGGCAGGAGAAGGCCATGGATTTAGGTTTAAACTCAAAAAGGCATTTGGACATATGGCTGTGCCTCTTTGGGACAGGGATGTTTTCCTAAATTAGTGAGTGACGCTTTAGCTTGCTAATAATAACACAGGGGAAGGCTAGATGAGGAGACATGAAGAAACAAAAAAATAGGTCAGTGGCTTCTGAGAAAAGGAGAGAGGGAGGATAATGCTGGAAAACAAATATCCAAAGGGACTATACCTAGCTACCTTGATGACAGTGAAGGAGGTTGACCAAGAAAGCATCATTACTGACAGCAAAAAAAACACCCAAAGCAGGCCAATGGCAGAGAACAGACAGTACTTCCTTCACAAAAAATAGAAAAGGGTTTTCTGTGGGCCATATCCCAGAGATAAGTATATTTTGCAGAGCACAGTGATAGCCTCCAGCCTCCTTAATTCTCTTTTCAAAGAACTAGTTTTCTAACGGGGGTACTTGCCAACAGGTCACATGGTGAGCATGGCTTGTCTGCTGCTGTCAGCCAGGTTGTGCTCCCCTGCCAAAGCCGTCAGCATTTGTTTTACAGAACCAGGGTGAGGGGAACTGTCAGACAGAGAGAGAGGCGCCAAGACTTTCTTGATGGAAGGTGATAGACAGGTCTCACACGTCTATACCAACTGTTTCAAAGCCTGATTTTTCAATCACTTTTAATAATTTCTTCTGGATCCAAAATAAATGTGGACAGATGACATGATACCCAGACAAAACCTGACTCTCCCAGTGAGAGGAGGAATATTCCTGAGGTTACTAGGAACTCAACTTTTCAAGCCAAAGAAAGTAACATTTTTCCTATAGGCAGCCATTACATTTCCTCTCTGTGCATCTCCTCCTTCCTGTAAAAGAAAAACATTCTTAACTAAGTGAGATCCAATATATATATTTATGTATATATATAAAGTGTGATGCTGGAAGAAGCCTGCTGCCAGAAACCCTGGATGCTTTGAGACCAAAGCCATGCTGAAATCCACTGGAGCCCTTCATTCACAGCTCGGTGGACATCTTCCAAAACCCTGCATAAAGCTGTATCCCAGAGCCTCTCCTGTGGGTGTGAGGAGGCTTGTGGGTTTTACATCAGGAATGGCACAACACAAGAAACAGTCCTCTTCCTACCGAATTGGCTGGCAGGTTTTTTCTCCCAATGGAGCATTTCACCAGTTCAACAAGAATAAACACGTCATAAATGGCTGCCCACCTACGTTATGAGGGTAAAGTACTGCTCACCCAAACTAAGCCAGACCAAAGGCAAAGGGCCAGCTGGAGCCTGTCAAAGGAAGACAACAGTAGGCAGCAAAGGCATGAGGTGGAAAGCCAAGCATCAGATTTTGACTTCAAGTGCATCTGTGCATATTTGTGAAGCCCTGGGTTTGGAAGGGGAGATGTGCAGGTGTAGCCAGGACTTCTACTGCACTTATCACAACATCAAGTTTTAAAGCACTGGTACAATGGTAAGCAATGAAATCACAGTCCAGATTTGCTTTTCTACCTACAGCTGTTTACTAAGTTTTTGGCAGCCTTCTCCATGACCTAAGGTTTTCATTGGGTTCTTTGTTCGGTACCGGCCAGATCTTCAGCAGCTGGAATCAGCAGCTGGAATTTCACATCGCTTCAGTGAAACCCAGGGAGCTGTTATGATTCGTCTCAGCTGAGGATCTGGCCCACAGTACAAGAAGAATCACATCATAAGGGAAACAGTTTCACCAGGGAGCAAGGCTGCGGAGCCATTGAGTCTGCTATCTGGCTTTGCAGCACAAGGGGCTGACGCTTTAAAGGGAGGAGAGGAAGGAAGGACTCAGTTGAGCTACTACCTGCCTGTGCAACCCTGCACCACATCTGGATGAGGAGATAAACCCCTGCATGGGATCCTTTCATACTTGGAAGCACCAGCCTTCGCACTGGATAATTCTATGCATTTTTCTACCTTACAGCATATAAATCAGCTGCATCGCCACAACTCTCTAATTCATTCAGTGGCACAAGCGAGTCCTAAATAAAACTCAAGACTGCAGATTTGAAACCCCTACACATAAAAAGGAGATGTGGAACCCCTACACACCAGAACTTTCCTCCAAAAGCCAACACAAAGCAATGGCCAGAGGACGCTAGGAGCTACCTGGGACGTAAGCGGTAATGAACTTGAGAGTACTTTGTCCAAGACTGTCCAGAACACCTCTATCAATATGATTGGATTTCCACACACCTGCCCTCAACATTTTGGTGTTTTTTCCTTTGGTCTCATTCTGTTGTTTTTCTGATGCATACCCTTGGGGCGCCAGGGGAAACACCTACCCTGTTTGTGGCAATGCATGTGCCACAACAGAGAACAGGGCATCTGCAGGATGCAGCTCCTGTGCCAAAGGTGAGAGCCGCCTTCCCTGGAGCTGAAATAGCCATGTGGGGAGAGGAAGGGTTCTGCAAGGGGTGGCTGCCAGGCTCTTGGGGGAGAAGTGCCTGCAAAATCGATGGCTGAAACCATATAAGATAAGGAGAAAATCTCCTGCTATTCAGGGTTCGTCAGCATGGAGAAGAGGGTGTGCAATCACAACAGTTTACTGCTGAGCCTCTTTTTGCACTTACACATAGGGAATCGCATCACCCTGTGACACATCCTGGCCCTGGGCTGTCCCACAACCTCTATGGGGTCCTGACTTCCCTTGCAAAGTAACATTAAAGCACATCCTCCAAAAACAACCTCAGCAACCAGGTGGTTCTTCACCAGGCATTGTCCCCAGGCAAGCCCCCAACCCTCACCATGCAGCTTGTGGGCCTCCCCATGACATCGCATTATTGCGGAGAAAGCCGAGAGTATTTATTTTTGCTAAGCAGGTGTGTGTGGCGGGCAGTCACCAAAATGATATTTCAGCTTGTCAGAGCATTTCCTCGTGAGAAGATCTTGATATTATGAGGTTAAGAAAATCTGAATGTGAAGCTGAGCCGCAACATAAAAGCCGTGCTATCTGTCAAAGTCATCAACAACCTTTTCGGTGGGATTTAACAGTCAAACTCCCAGCCCAGAGCCTGTCAGCTCTGTCTCCCGCAGCAGATAACGCATTTAGCAGCAAAACTCTGCCACGTGAGACAAAAAAATTATTTGACCACAGAAGAGAAATTTGGATTTTAGATTCTCCTTCTTTTTTTTTTTTTAATTGGTGATGAACATGTAATAAAGAAGGAAAAAAAACGAAAGCTGTAAAACAACTGAAAAGCAGATGGAAGTATTTCTGAGTTGGACTGGAAGCTTTTTCTGCCAGAGCAGAGTTCACACCTGAACTCCAGCACTTTCAGGGCTGCATGCCTAAAATATTTCCTAATTTAACAAGTAGGTTTGAAACTTCTACGGAGTAATGGCTGACCTTGATAGCCACCAATCAGAAATTACTTTAGTGTGGAGTGATCCTCTTGTAGCCTATGCATGGCTAGAAGAAAAGGGTGTTTCTGCTCAACTTCCACTTACCCCTCAAGGAAACAACAGCTTGACATAAAATAAAAAAAAAACCCAACAACAAAACCCAAGGACCAGGGCAACTTAACTGGGGGACGCAAAATGTGCAAAACAAGTGCAAAACTCCCTCCTGAGAGGCTGTGTCCACTGCTGTGCCACAAGGCCCAGGGTAACCCCGTTTGGAGCTGAGGGTGTCTGAGCAGCACAGGAGTTTGCTCTAACAATGGTCACAGAGACAGCACAGCGTACATGGAGCCTGGGTTGCATGACAGTGCTTGATTGAGAGCAGACAGGCACCTCAGCTGCAGAGATGAGTCTGAAATCCTCCATGTCCCCTGAAGTCAATGCAAGTCAAATCAAGATAAGTTCTTTGCCGTTCCCTGAAAAGCCAGACATGGCATGTGATGCCACAGAGAAGAACACCAGTTCCTACAGGAGCTGGTGTCCTGCCTCTCCACCCTGTGTGTTCCTAGTGCTGAACATGCCATAGCACTCCTCTGAGGGCTGCTGTGTGCTGAGGACCCACTTGCTACCAACAAAGGAATATTTGACCTTTCTACCCAAAGGAGCTAATAATTAGCCTTTTAAACATCCATCAGACAGGCTGCGTTAAAAGAGGGGAACCTTCATTCTCCACAGTAAATCTGCAATTCAGTCGATGTGCTGAGCAGCAGGATAAGAAGGGCAGCTGACACAGAACAGATGTCAGGTTTCATCTTTTTTTCTCCTCTCCAAGTCTAGACAGTGGGTCTCACGTGCTCTCACCTGGGGACACATCCACTTGGTCTGGCTTGTGGGAATGAGCAGCAACTCACCTCATGAGGATCACCCAGAGGGACCTGACCTCTCAGGGCCAACATCATCACTTGGTGACAATGACACCCCACTGCAGGTTGGGATGCTGAGCCAATGGTGAGCTAGTCTGCTATACCACTCAAACCCAATTCTGAGAAAAACAGTGGCAAAACATGGTAACATTTGGTGCTGGGGGACTGGCGCTCACCTTGAAGACAGGGTACTGGCAGCCCAGTGTATCCTGCACCAGACACCCAGACCAGCAGCTGTGAGCCCCTTAATGAGGCTAGGGAGAAAACAAGCTGCCAGTCTAGTCTCCCCGGCTTGATCAGTCTTTGAGACATTTGAAACATGGCCCTGAAATTCTTTGTTCTTCAGGTCACTTCTTTGATAAACTAGTTTCCAGCTAAATTTTAATGAGTGAGACAGCTGAGTGCTCCGGGGGCCAGGGAAGCCCTTGGGCTCTGGAAGCCCTTGGGCCCATGCTGCTTCCCAGCATGATGCTGGAGGAGAGGCTGACAGGCTGGGTGCCCCAGATCTGCACCAGCACCCCTGTGCTCAGCACAAACACCACACCCTCATGCTTAAGAGTAGCAAAAAAGTTTAAGATAAGTGGGTCAGCTATGCAAATCTGTGGATGGCATTTCCCACAGAGGAGATTCAAAGACAAATAAATCATGACAGACACCCTCCCTGAGGGGTTTTGTAATGTACAACTCAAACCCTCTGGGATGTTAAATGCCTCCTATGAGGTGCTAAGTGCTATCAACTCTTACTGACTTTAATGGACATAAGGATGCTCAACACCTTGAAAGAAGGCACTTTCAAACTACTCTCATCTCCAGCAGTGTGTCCACTTACCCAGTTTTAACATAACAGAATCATAGAATCACCTGGATTGGAAGAGACCTTTTAGACCATTTAGACATTTTAGACCTTTAGAGTTCAACCACAGCCTATCCCTGACTAGCCCACCTCTAGGCCATGTCCTTAAGGGCTTCATCCTCACCCCTTTTAAATACCTCCAGGGATGGTGAGTCCACCACCTCCCTGGGCAGCCTGTTCCAGGACCTGACAGCCCTTTCAGTAAAGACCTTCTTCCTGGTATCTAACCTAAATCTTCCCTTGTGCAGTTTTAAGCCATTCCCTTTTGTCCTATCCCTTGTCTCCCAAGAGAAGAGATCTGTGCAACTGCCTTGCAGGTAGTTGTAGGGAGTGATAAGGTCTCTACAACTAGGAATGGTAACTATACCAAAGAGCAATGTTCCGCAAAGGACAGAGGGAGTGCAGACCACCTAGACTTTCATCTCTGGCTTCTACAGTACACAGATTCACTGGGAGGAGAGTGATGTCTCTGAGAGGTTGAACAGAAAAGTGGTCTCGTATGAGAGTGCAGCAAGACACAACTGAAAACATCACACCCAAAGTTGCCCTTCAGCAAGGACTGGGGCAAGACATCTCACTGCCCTAAACTGTTTCTGGGGTATTTCTTTGTTTTGTCTATTTTGTAACCATTTTCTTTTCAGTTGCTCTGTGAATGTTCACTGTGTCTTTAGCAATTCAGTAATAGTAAACCATCTACAGCACAAAAATTCCTTTCCAAATAGGCAAGCAATCCAGACTGAAGAGATACGGGGTGTCCTAGATCTGCAGACTATCAATCTGATTCAGCTGATGCCTTCAAGCCTAATATTTTAATTAAATTTTCTTCTTTTATAAAGTGTGGGTTCCCCCCCCCACCTCGAATCTTGTAGCAGTGGGTTTAGCTTTTCTTTGTCTTTTTTATTTATTTATTTTTAAATCTTTCAATCTCCAGGTAGTTTAAACTACTTCCCCCATGTAATCCTTGCTCAGGGCATTGCTACAATTCCGTAAGAATTTCAACACACAGGGAGACAGGTCAATCTTTATAGAGAAGCTTATCTTGTGGGAGTTGTAATATTTAAGACACTTCATCAACATAAAATTTCTGTGCTCTATTTAATAATATCTTTGATGACTAATGGTGAAGATTAATTGGGGGTTTTGTGGGATTTTTACTTAAATTGCCTATATTTCTGTAGAGACAGGAACAGATCAGGATGCTTTACTACCAAGTCGTACAAAACCAACCCTTCATATCACTAAGCAGAAACAGAAGACCATTCTAATATGTGCAGGAAGGAAAATAGTGTTCACTTTCTTAGCACTTTTCATTTGAAGGTCTCAAAAGTGTTTTGAAGAGACCAAAGATGGTAAAGAGCTAGTGGCCATTAAAATCAATTAAGTTATCCTTCAAACTTCAGTGATCTGTGACCATGCCTAAGTCTTACAAGCAGAGAAGTATCATCACCAGTTTGGGTTTTTTTCTATCAGAAGAAACCCCAGAAGCATGTCAGCCTGACCAAAGCACACAGGTGGAGGAACAGATATGCAGCCTGTGTGCCCTGAGAACGGGATCCACCTCCCTGTTCTTCAGGGTCTCAGCTGCAAGACTGCTCCACACACACACAGAGCACACATGCACATCATGCACACTAGTCTGCCCTACAAGCAGTTGGAGGTGAGAAACACACTGGGACTTTCACATCCAAGTAACATTAAGGACAACTCTAACTTAGGTCCACAGTCCCAAAGATAAATCTCCTAAATACTACAGCTGCTTCTGGTTCCAGAGACAGTAATATAAATATAGGTAGTGTCCTAAAAATAAACCTCTTCCCAGGTGGATAGAGACATGAAGAGTCAGAAGAGAGATGTGAGCTTATTTACAGACTGGTGTGAAACAGCAGGCGGCTTTCCAGCCCCATCATCCTCTGCTTCCCAAAGGACTCCTTAAACGTGTTATTGTTTTCACCAGGATTTCTTTCCAGTGGGGGAAAACAATCCATCAAAGATATTCACTTACTCCGCTCTAAAATGCTGATTGGCTTTATGAGGTAATAATAAACATATTCATATTAAATTTTTTTCTTGTGAAAGTCGAACAGCAGCAGCACATATAAGAGCAGTTGCTCTGACTTAAGTTCCACATTTTCCCAATTCACTGGCAAAACCCGATTTCCGTTCCATCTTGCATTTCATTCAGGGCTAGATTTCAAATGAGGACTGTGTTTTGCAGGTATATTTTTGCTTCTTGCGTAATTAGGGCACCCCCATTTATGGGCCAGCCTTTGAGAAGGAAAAGCCAAGCTGAGTAACTTGTGCTTCTTTCTGCTGCTGTGTGGCTGCAAATCAGAGACTTAGAGAACATTATGCTCCCTAAATTAATTTAGAAGGTTCAAAACCACAAGAAAGCCGTACCCAAATGCTCTGCATTAACCATCACCTCTTCCACACAATAATCTCAAATTGCTTTGACTACTATGTAGATCAAACTCAGATCACAGAATCACAGAATCACAGAATTGTAGGGGTTGGAAGGGATCTCGAGAGATCATCGGGTCCAACCCCCTGCCAAAGCAGGAATCTGCCAGAGCAGATTTCTGCTCATATCTTGTTCAAGCAAGCTCATAGGCACCAGCACAGCTCCGAGAAGGCAGTAAGAGTGCTGCTTAGAACCTCCTCCAGATAACAAGAAAAAAGAATCAAAGAACATAATTTGAGTTATAAAGGTGGTGTACACATGACTTTTAAAAGTCAAGAGCTGTGAAAGACAGAGGAAACTGAGCACGTGTGTGTGGATGTATGTGTGTGTATAACCATGTATACCTATACATGTGTGTCTGTGCATAGGTACATAGGTGTGCATGGTACAAATATGTCGGATTACCAGCCCATATAAAAGAAGTGCAACACTGATAGGAGTTGAGAGAACCTTTTTGAGATGGTTTTGCATGGAAGGTGTTTTTTGCTTTGCCATCCATATCTACAAGATATGAGATATGGCTCCCCAGATGGCATATAATCACAGAATCACAGAATTATCAAGGTTGGAAAAGACCTAGAAGATCATCCAGTCCAACCATTCACCTATTACTACTAGCTCCCACTAAACCATATCCCTCAATACAACATCCAGTCTTTCCTTGAACACCCCCAGGGTCGGCGACTCCACCACCTCCCTGGGCAGTGCATTCCAGTGCCTGACTACCCTTTCCGAGAAGTAGTGCTTCCTAATGTCCAGCCTGAATCTCCCCTGGCGCAGCTTGATACCATTCCCTCTAGTTCTGTCACTGCCTACACGGGAGAAGAGGCCGACCCCCAGCTCACTACAACCTCCCTTCAGGAAGTTATAGAGAGCTATAAGGTCTCCCCTGAGCCTCCTCTTCTCCAGGCTGAACAATCCCAGCTCCCTCAGACGCTCCTCATAAGGCCTGTGTTCCAGACCCCTCACCAGCTTAGTAGCCCTCCTCTGAACGCGTTCCAGGGCATAATGGATGTCTAGCAGCAGGTTGTGTTGCATCCATGGAGTAATTCTTTACAACTGCCAGCTGATGAAGATGTTGCAAGTGACATGGTTCATTCCAGGGGCTGAGTAGCGCTGTGCTCTTCCATAGTCCTTCTCTTTCCACTGTAACCCCTGATAACTGCGAAGCCCTCAATGCACTTTCACTTAACGTCTCTGCAGAGGATGGAAATACTATCCCAATTTTATAACAGAATTTCTCATACTATATACCTGAATACAAGACCTTACTGTAGACTTGTTCCTCCATATGTGATAAGCAATCGAGCAACAAACAGCTTTTTACCACTTGAATGCTTTTGTGCACTTGGAGAGTGGCTCCAGCACTGTTCCACAGCACCTGAACTGCAAAAAAATGGCCACTGGTCTTAGAATAACAGAGGTTATAACATTTTTATCTAACAGCACTTGAATTTGCTTCTATTACATGCGGTAATAATGCTCCATAATACAAGCTGTTGTATGCATGCTGTGCCCCTCTGAACAACCCAGTTTAAATTTCTGTGAACAGGCATAATATATCCCATCTCCCTATCCACAGAATTCTTCCTTTGCCCATAATATGCTTTCTATCAGTTTTTATTTGGAAATAAAAATGCTTGTGAGGCATCATTTCATTTAATTAGGCCCCAGGAAAGGCAGATACCGCTTGAGCACTGGCTGATAGTCATCCATCTTCCAAATAAAAACTGCTTGCAGATATGGGAAAGCTGTTTAAGTGACTCTGGCAAGACACACAAGGCAATGTTTACACTTCTGTGTACACAGATAAGTCCTTAGCTGTATTTAGGATTTTTTTCTTTTGAGTCTAGGAGTCCTGCTATTGATTTGGATATTCCCTCTATTATTGATCAGGTTTAAAGGCTGTTCCATGGGCTCACCAGTGTCCAAATGCCACTGTTGGCATCTGCAACCATTTGTTGGGTGCTCCATTTTGAGGTAGGGAAAGAAAGATGTGTTTGCAGAACATCATCTCTGCACACAGAAGGAAAATGCTGAGGAACAAGCTATTTCTTATTTTCCTACATTGCCAGTCAAAGCTGGCAATAGGAGGTGCTTTCAAGGCTCCAGATAGCAGCTACTCTCATTTGTGAAACTGTATACTTCTACAATGGATTATCCCAGCCATGATTTTCCAAAAAAGAGACAAGTCAGAAAATATAAAAAGAGACAAAGGTCAATAAAATCTCTTTTGGAGTATCCATCAAGTGATGTTTACTGTCATCCAAAGGTTACATTTCTTTAAGAGCATTATAGACTGAATCAGTTTGTACTGTGATGCATGGGAAGCAATGGTGATGTTACAAACAGTCCATAGACTGAACAACAGCACTGCACCTCGAGCCATCCAGGGCAGAAGGACAATAAATCCTCCTTCAATCTCATTCAAAAATCTCCACACATCAGATTCAATCTGACCAGTAAGATTGCCAGGAACAATATCTTACAAACCTCATCTGCTGTCCAGCTTTTCAACACCCTCAGCAGGAGACTACACGTCTACCTTGGCATCAGCCAGTGAGTCTCACTGTCCTAAATATACTTTAAAATTTGGTAACTGAACCATGAGACTGTAAAAGGGATAAACCTCATGAATTAAATGGTGTAACTGAATAGTCAGGTCACTTCTAAGACATATGCAGCAAAATCAAAACACTGGACGTTCACCACATGATTTGGACTGTGCCGCCTCACAAGTGGCAAAACCCTACTCTTTTCACTTTAAAATCCCAACAGAAATCATCCTCATTTTAGAATGGAGCTGTCAACAATTAGCAGCTCCCTCCTTGCCTTTTTTTTTTGTTTAGAAGAAAAGAATTCTCTCAACCTCAACACAGAAAACTACATCAAAATTACAAAAGGCAAAAGTCAATGTTTAGGTACTGTGCTATATCAGGTCAAAAAAAGAGATAGAACTATTGATATTGACTCCTGACCTTCACAAGATTGTACCTGGGTTTGGCTTGTTCTGCTCAGGGAAACCATAATTTCTATTTAAATTACAACAATGGAATTTTGAAGAAAAACTAAATCTGCACTTAGGCTCCTAATCCTCATCAACATTCAGGGCTCCTTTGTATTGAGCTGAGTACCCTTAGTTTCCCCTTACTTCGATGCTGATTGCAGGCATTCTGCACAGCACAGGAGGTGCTTTTTATCATACGTTACTATTGCCTTGAATCCATAACTCTTCAAAATTCCAGTGCAGTACAAAAAAGCATGGGGATTGTAATGTCATTTAGGACAAACTAAGAGACACAAGATTACTATCAATTGGCCCAAATAAATTCCCACAAAACCCAAATCTCATCGTGTATTTATAGCCACATCTTGCAGCAGCAGAAAGAAACAAGAGCACACAGCAGACACAGGACAGAGTACAGAACACCTGACTGTATCCCTCAAAAGAAGGGAGGATGAGCAAGTCCCTTGGGCTTCTGCAACTCCTGGATTGGTGCAGCTACAGTCTTCCCATAATAAACACAGTTTCCAGGATCTCTGACAACTGAGCCCGAGGCATAATAGAAAAATCCTTATATTTAAATTAAGCATGAAAATGCAAAAGTAAAAATTTATTCTGCCATAATGCATGGGAGCGTAATATAACTGCAAATCCAAGCATCAATTAAAACCAAGACATTTCTAAGTGCATCAACCAGGTAGAAAATATGCCTGGATTGCCCGTGCTCCTCTGAAAAGAATGCCCTGTCCACCCTTAGGAAGGCTCGTTTATTCATTTAAAGAAATATAATCTTAAAAAACTTGCTCCATCCTTTGATCTCCAGTCATCAGTACAAAAGGCATTTGGAGTACCGCTCAGACTTAATTAGCTTGCTCCTTTTTTATACATGACCCTCAGTCACACTCTAATTAATCCATTTATAGTTAAAAATCTATCAGTCAAATCCCATACTTCGTTCTTAAGAAATTCAGAAATGGATCTGCTCCTCCTCCTAATTTGTTGCACTACCAGCAACATCCACCCCTCCTTTGGACAGTCCCCTTTTCCCACCCGAGAAAAAAACCAACCCAAAAACATACACCTCCAAGGAGTAACTGAACTCGGATCACCCAGAAACAGGGCTCCTCAGTATACAGAATAAAAAGGAAATACAAGCCTTATTTTGGAAATAAAGGAGAACTATGAAAAGCTGAACTCCACCTCCTGCATAGCACTGAGCCATTGCTGCACAAAGTGCAGAGAGCTGTCAAGAGATTTAATTAGGATACAAAATCCAGCGATTTAAGAATTCTCTCTCCTTAGAACATTCTTAGGGATTTGCTCAGAATTAGAGGATGGTTTAAACATTAAAGGGTTTTTTCCCCCTTTAATGAGATCAGCTCCATAGCAGAAAATGAGACTTTATTTATCTAAATATCACATGAAGAACTGAATAATTTAATAACCTCTCTCAACTAAATCCAACCCAATATATTTACACGTCGCTTCTTCTTTTGCATATAAAATACTTATTTAGTATTTGACTTCCAACATATAAACAATTCTTAGCTTTACAAACCTTACAAATAAATAATTAGAATTCTGTATTAAAAATAAACTGTTATCTTTGCTAGCAATAAAAACTCTTTCAGTTTATACCTATATTCAACCCTGAAATGATACGATGGCTATTCACTTAGCCTGGATCTCTTAGTGGCTATCTCCAGATATAAAAAATACTTTCACCTTTTAAAAGTGTTACAAACTATTCCAAAATATGGAGCATCAAAAACTGGCACCAGGAATAAATAATAAATAATATCCAGCTGATCATTACAGACCTTGGAATGACTCGGTTACACATTCAGTTAAATACAGTTTTACAGAAAACTAACATTTCAATGTTTTGAAAATAATCGTCAGGTATTAGGAACGTTAAAATCTAGTACCTCTGTTTCCTTTTGATACTGCTTTATCTGTCACTAGGGCTGGATTCTGCCACCCTTGCAAACATTTACTGTCTCAATCATAGAATCGTCTTGGTTGGAAGGGACCCTTTAGATCATCAAGTCCAACCATCACCCTAACCTGCCATCCACTACTAAACCACATCCCTTCAGCACTGCATCTAACCATCTTTTAAATACCTCCAGGGGTGGAACCTCCGCCACCTCCCTGGGCAGCCCCTTCCAAAGCCTAACAACCCTCAGTGTAATTGGTTCATCCAGAATCAAGAAAAGGTCTGAGTACTGGAGGTAAAAAGAAAAAAAAAAAAGGACAATTTGTTTTCTCCTTCTGATAGATGAAAAAGAAATGGGTGTGATTTAATCACTCAGAAGAACAGGTTGACCAATAATCAACCTAGTTTGTTGCCTAGAAATAGTCTTGTAAATGTTTTAAAATACAAGTATACTTGGGTTAGTAAAAAAATAATAATTAAAAAAAAATCTTGCATCCAGCACAAGTGAAGTAGTTTTACTTGACTAATACCAAAGCAATTTTACAGTGCAGGTTTTATGCATTTTGATTTAAATCGAATCTGCATCCTTAGGAAGCTTGTTATAAATCATGAATGGAAAGCAAGTTGGCAAATAAAAATAAAGATGTTCACTATTTTCTAAGAAATTTAAGCCTAAAAGTTGAAAATATTAAAAAGAAATTTAAATCTATGTAATTACTAACATTTGTGTATATATTCTCTTGCTGGCAAAATTTGCCAGCCTGGGTGTAAATTATGCACTTTGACAAATCATCATGTCCTGAAGTTTACTAAATAATATCAAACAAAGCTTGACTTGCAAAAAAAAAAAGATCAAAAAGCTATAATGAAACCAAAGACACTTCTCATGTTAATTATAGAGATTAGATGGGCTCCTCGGTGCGATGACGTTAAGGGTGCATCTGCCCACTTTGGTGCTTCTCTTCTCCCCGTGTAATTCTGTGGCCACGCATGAGTTCAGCAAATGGAAAAGCTTAATTTGTGCACAGCTGCCAGCACACACTCTGCTCACCAGTCAACTCTTTCTTAGCAGGAAAGCACGCACTTATATTAATATTAATCAAGGCCCTCTAATGGTGCGGGGCCTATTTGTGCACTTCCACTTCAATCCACAGTTGCCTCACAGGAGTGTGGTGCAAAATAAATCAGTGCCCCATTTGAGATATCTGCTTCTCTGACTGTAATATATGGCTACATGTTGTGGTAAAATGCAAGGTAAGAGGTTTCCACCTCGAGTAGCTTTTCTCTTTCAGCGGCAAATAGTACATTTGGAACAAGTAGAAGAGTGAGGATCACCGTGGTCTGTCAATGCTTCCTTCAGAGATGGCCCTTGATCAAGTAAAGCAGGAGAGAAGTGAAGGAAACAGAACAGGCTGCAAAGATGCACTGCACAAAAAGTATTTAGGACCTGTGGCACCATGTAGGCTCAGGAATATGTTCAGTTATGGGTTCCAATCACTCTTTTTTCAGTTAGGAACTCTTCGGAGCACTCCTACCTCCTCAGTTCCTGTTGAGCCTTCATGTTGCGTAGGGCTGCAGTGGGTGCAAGTGCTCCCTTTGCAGCAGGGTGCTGGAAGACCACTGGAGAGACCAACATTTGGTGGTTTTCCTTCATCGACTGCAAATGGCTTTCAACAGACTCAAAGGAGGGGACACATAACAACAAAAAAATAAAAAGAGAAGCATCACTCTCTAAGAGCGTCTATATCTTGTAATTAACAACCAAGAGATTCCTGATTAGCCCAGATACAGGTGTAAATGCTGTAAATGTCTGAAGTAGGATCCATCGATCCCACCCACCGCAGTGTCAGAGCACTGAGCTACTTGGGTGTCTTTATGCTTCCTCCACCTGGAGTTTTGCCAGTAGTAGCAAACCAAAATGTTCAGCCCCAGTACCACCACGCACGCTGATTTAGAGGGTGAACATTTTGGAAAACAGTACAAATTTTTAACCATGACATGAAGGAAGATTTTCAACAGTTTGGGCAAAAGCTGATAGTATGATGACCATTCATATATTTGAAACTTCTCTGCTGGCTAAGCTAAGTGGCCGAACTTTGGGTGCCTAACACATGGCAGACACTCAAGTGTTCTGTGCATTGCCTGACAGCATGGTCACCAGCACAGCAAGGTCTGCTCTCCAGCAGCCTCATTTCTTGAGGTTAGTCTACAGGCAAGCAAAGTCAGGCTGCACTTGGGATGAGTGTCTGGGAATGTGGGATATCCCAACCCCTCCTCTGGAAACCTCTGCTTGCATTAGCTGTGAGCCTGTGGAGTTTACACTTCCAAGGACAAGACAATCTCCAAAGACAACACACATAGAGCAGAAGGCAAGGAGCACTATGCTATTGAGAAGAGAAGACTAAGGGGGACCTAATTAATGTTTATTATCTTAAGCAGGGGATGCAGGGGGAATCAGCCAGCCCCTTTTCAGTGTCTGTGGGGACAGGACAAGGGGCAATGGCTGCAAGTTGGAGCACAGGTAGTTCCGCACCAACATGCGGAAAAACTTTTTCCCAGTGAGGGTGACAGAGCCCTGGGACAGGCTGCCCAGGGGGTGTGGAGTCTCCTTCTCTGGAGATATTCCAGACCCATCTGGACGCCTATCTGAGTGAAATGTCCTAGGGAGCTGCTTTGGCAGGGGCGTTGGACCCGATGATCTCTTGAGGTCCCTTCCAACCCCTACAATTCTATGATTCTATGATTCTATCTATGCCACGAGCAAACTGCAGTATCAGAGATGAAAAGCTAGGAATGAAACTATTTCAATCCAGTGTTCAAGTAAAGAGCCCTCCTTCCTTTCCAAAAGGAAAGAAAAAGCAAGGAAAATTCTAATAAATATTTTCTTTGAAAGGAAAGCACTTGGTATGTAAGAGTATAAGTAGTCAGAACACAGAATCAATATTGGTATACAGATCTTCAGAAGCCTGATGTTCTCAGGATACTATTAAGGAGCTGACCCTTTCCTAGCACTAGCACAGCACCTCCTCAGGATGAACCGAAAGCGAGACCACATTATCAGTAGTTCACTACCGATGCCACATTCTCATTGTCTGCTTTTCATTTTCATCAAGCCTACTTCATTACTATGGCCTTGATGCAAATTAGAATAAAGTCATCAGTCTCTAGACAGATAAACAGTTTTTGTTAAAGAGGCGATGAACCCAGTTCCTGTTCCTGCAAACAATTATGCAGTAAGCAGTCTAATTTTCTACAGATGGCTTAATGAGGCTGCATATGCGTAAAAAGTTACCCATCGGCATATTTGCAGTAGAAAGGCCATGGTTATCTCTTAGCTGCAGGGTCTTCCAGAGACCCAAGTGATTACCATTGTTGAGAGCAACAAAAGCAACGCTATGAATTCATCATCAGAGCAAATATTTCATAATTGGGCTTTAATTGTTACACCTGATGTTACATCATTCTTAATGATGGAGCATCATTCAGGGGAAAACTTCCTGCACTGTGTGTTGACGGGTACATCAGCATGGATACAGTCAAGCCAAGCCTCTGTGGTGGCATCAAAGCTCAGAGGGAGCTCTGATGCTGGGATGGCATTGGTGGCCAAGGTGCAGAGCTGCAACCACGTGAGGTAGCCAGAGCACCTTAAATCCTCTCTGTGGGACTGAGGGAGGTCTGGAGGGTATTAGGTGGGATTGTGGAGACCGATATTCACAGCATAGCAGGGGACCTAATCACCTACCCAGGAAATGCCATCACCTTCATGAAGAGACCAAGCTGCAGTTTGTCTCTTCTTGGCTTCAAACACATTTCAAGGCTCTTGGCTGCATGAAGATTTTGGCACTGAGCCAGTAGGGATGGGTGGCCACCTCTGTGGGAATGATCACCCCAGGGTGGTGGGCTGTGTCCAGGCAAGGGCAGCACCAATGCAATGGGGACACCCAGACACAGATTTGTCATGGGACTGGAAGTAGTGCTCATGGGGGAAGCCCCAGCATTCCAGTAATGACCCCAAACGCAAGGATGCCCAGAAACGTGCTGGGGCCAGTCAGGACATTACCCTGACACCATTTACAGTCTTCCCATGACTGCAATGGTATGTGTCCAGGAGCAAGTCTGGTGTTACCATTCCTACATTTCCTCAGTGGCTGTTCTCAGGCTGAGAAACTTTTATCTGCGGTAGACCTTCATTCTTTAGGACAGGCCAGCTGTGATAATTTCCACCTCTCCTATATAATTTTAATTCAAATTCTGACTGCAAATTGCATGAGAATGCATTTCCTCACTCTCAATAAATGTTTTGCCCTGCTGCTGTTAACGTGAAGGCACATCTCACCGGGCATGAGAAAAAGGAATTCTTATCAGTGAGTGTCATACACAGGCTACTTGCTTCCCCCCATGGTAGAACCAGGATGGCCAAGTTGTCACAAACCAGGCACAAGGCAGTCCCAGGTACCCTCTGGTGAGGCTGAATGGCTGGAAACTATTCCTTTGCAGTCAGCATGGAGCATAGAGCCTGCAGCTACCCGGGAGCTGAGTAAGGAGCACATGGCGCCGGGACCTTCAAAGAGAGTTTGAAAGGAAACAGCTGGTGTTTCAAACTCCCCTGCGTGTTTCTGAAAAGCTGCATGAAGCATGTAAAAGGAAAGGAAATATTTGTCATTGAAAAGAAAACAAAAAGTCATTAAAATCTTGGAAGATGTGACACCATACAGGAATGCAGATAGCAAATATATAGCTTAATATTTGTCTCATTTAGATGCCAATATTCCTAGGTTCCCACATTAGCCCAGGAGCCAGGAGGACTCCATTCTTCATCTCAGGCACAGTAAGGGCTTTGCTCCCCTGTAAGGCCTTAGGGAATGAGGTGGTGGCTGTGAGCTGGAACATACCTGTGAAGGAAGGGATAACAAAACCCACCCAAAACCTGGTGAACCCTGTATAGGAGATAGTAGAGGTATAAGAAATGCTGACATATTTGTATCTACAGTGCAGTTGTACTGCAGATACCTACAGAAATTGGAAATGGAAAAGACTGCTTGGGTAAGTCCACTGTTAACAAAACCAGAAATGTGAAACACATACAGAAATGGGAAAGTGGTTCTGTTATGCAGAACATATAGATGTCCTGGCTCCAGACCCACCACTGTTGTCAAAATAATTATCGGTGAGCGAGGCAGAATCTGTGGTCCGTTACAGAGATGAGAAGGAACCTCTCAGGGACCATTACTAGCCCAGGGTTAGACCTCGTTAACCCTAGTCAAGACAAGTGGGATTATATGCTGTAAACCAGATCTGAATTTGGCTTTAGATTTACCGCTTGTTTACACAAGCGGATCAAACAGAGCCCATTTCTGCTTCCAGACACCCTCACTGACCACTCCATGCTTCCCTGGAAAAGTTCTAATAAAACAGCTGTGCTATTCTGCATTGACACATCACTTTTCAATCAGAGTCAGACTGGTCAAAGCCCACGTTTCATGCTTCTCTCCAGGCATCTCTGGGCACACCGTCCTCCTTGCCAGGCATGCCAGGGAGTTTGGTCTCCTGGAACCTGTGAGAACTGGGAAGTAGCCAGTTCCTCTTGCCTACTCCAGGAGCTGAAGCAGATGATATGCCAGTGATGTGGTCATTTTTTTTGAACTCAGATTACACGGGTTGCATCTGATGAGTAAACTAAATGCAGGTTGGAAGTCAATGCTCTCTGCTGCTGAATAAATGCTGCCTGGCAGGATCTTGGCTTGGGCTGCTTAGCACTTTCCTAAACAATTTCCAAATAGGGCAGCACAGGCCATAGACCATTCCATATGAGCAATTTGCATGTAGCAACCCTGCTTTGGAGGCTAAACTATGGCATCATCACAGACCTCCATGCCAGATGCTTTCACTGGTAGAGACCAGTGAATCTCATCCAGATTCAACTTGACAGTCCAGATTTACTCCCAAGCCTAAATCCAGTGGGTTTCTCAAGAAGGTGGCAATTAATTTGTCTTATGCTGTGGTTTGGGAATTACTTCTCCTTGCCACCTCATGTCAGCACACACAGAGGGATGCTGACTTCTGGTGGTGGCTCTCCTTCCCCATCAAGACATCACACATGCAAACCTGTGCGTGTTAAGATGGAGAGAGCAGCCTCACACAGTTCTTCTAGTGAGTAAGCCGAAGTCCTGCCCCCCAGCACTTTATAGACTCAAGCTCTACAGCCCTTTGGACCAGCTGAGGCAAAGCAAAGATGCAGAGGGGACAGAGAGCATGATAAGAGGAGGAAAATTCAGGTACAGACTAGATCTGCACTTAAGTATCCCGCAGTCTCCATTGTTTGGGAGCTCCAGCTCACCACACTTCTACAGGACAAAGTGATGGATATCCATCCCTACATGCTTTGTGCACAGCCAGTGATGCAGAGGGTAGCACACAGGCAAGCCAAGAGGACCAGTCTGCCACAGCTGAGCACGTCCAAGGGTGCTTGGGGGATTTGAAACAGTTGTGCTCTGGGAAATAAAACAAACAATAGCACACTTCTGTACACAACAGCTCAGGCAGCTCACCAAAATCAAACCAGACGAATGAGGACTGCTGGACTTGGAGGATTTAATTAGAGCCCCTCACTCCCCAACCCATCTGAAGGGTTTAGAGTTTTATTCTTACTAACTTGCAAATGTACTGCTTTTATTCAAAAGGAAAATTCACAATCTCAAATGTCACGAAGTTATGTTCAATTTCCTCCTGGCATTTTGACCTTCTCAACATGAGGGAAGTAACCCTTACAGAGCCAGTGAAGTGGGACTGCAGACAATATTTTACATGGAAGAGCTCCTGTACATCTGTCAAGACAGGGCTCCATGCTGAGGATCTCTCATCCATCTCAGACCGAGAAGACGGTTCTTCATTTCAGTGGACAAGTGAAGAACAAATACCAACATTTTTCAAAGAATTTGCAAAAAACCACAAATAATCCAAGTCTGGTTTAGATTCCAATATGGAAACTCAAAAATATTTGTTTTAAAAATTAATTTTTAATTCACTGTATAAAACCAGGAATTGGGTGAATTTTTGAAGTTTAGCAGTTTCCAGTTAAAATTTCCAGAACTAAAAAAATCACTGAGTTTCATTTTGGATATTGCTGAAAATACCACCTAAGATGAAAGGGAGTTCATTTAGCTAAATAGTACTTCAATTCCTGAAAAGAAAGGAAGAGAGGGGAGGATTTCACTGTATTATCTTTAGAAAGAGTAACAAAAATACAGAAAACATAAAAATCTCATCTGTCATGTCAATTATGAATACACCCTAAAATGATAAGGACAATTCAGTGCAATTTCATCTAAAACTGTTGGCTTGGCTGCTGGAAGGCAGGAACCAACTAGTACAGCACTCCCTCCACGGTGGTCAGGTTAAAATCCAGCCTTTGAAAGTTATCCACACGCAATATCAGTTTTCTATGAAATGATTTCCATCAATCCACAGACTTCAGAAGGGACGGGTGCCTGTGTGCAAAAAGCTACTATCAGACCCTGCATCTTTGCGGGCAGTCTGAGCTGTAAGGCTGAGGAAGCAAACATGTAGAGAAGACGAGTGTGTCTCCCCTCCGCTGGGTCCCAACAGGCTTCTCAGGAATAATGCAGCAAAATATGACCACATAACTTGAGGAGGAATGTGAAACTGCAGACACTGCAAGCCAACAACTTTCAGCAAGTCACTTCCAAACCGTCTGGGGATTTCCACACAGACAGCACAAGCTTCTCTACCCAGTGTTGTGCAAAGAGTTATTCCAACAACTGTCACAATCCCTTTGCGCTCAGCTGCACCAGCTATTCAAACTTCCTTGCTCGTACAGACACAAAGAAGATGCTACGTGGGCACGGAATTATGGCACCACAAACTGGGTTCGGTTGGAAGGAACCTCAAAGATCATCTAGTTCCAACCCTCTGCCATGGGTAGGGACACCCTCCACTAGCCCAGGCTGCCCAAAGCACCATTCAACATGACCTTCATCATTTCCAGAGATGGGACTTCCACAACCTCTCTGGGCAACCTGTTCCAGTGCCTCACCATCCTCACAGTAAAGAAATTCTTCCTATTGTCCAATCTAAACCTACCCTCTTTCAGCTTGAAGCCACAGGACCTTACTGCTAAGGAAACCCTTTCTTCCTGGTACATCAACAATGCTGCTGCTGTGGTACAGAGAAGAGGAGGTGAAACACAACTCCTTTAAGAGATCTGTGGCATCGATTTGCGTTGGTTTTCACCCATTGCAAGAGATCAATGAGGTGTAAGAGCAAAAGAAAGATGGCCCTCACTGGCATGAAGTTTTACAAGCATCCTCCCACCGCTTCAGCCAGCTTGCACATTTCATAGCATTATGAAGTTTAAATGCCATGGGATAGGTCTGTCTGGCAATAAATTCAGCCAAAGGCAATCTCTTAAAAAGTCATCATTATGTAAGGGTGTGCTAGCTCATTATAATGAAGGATGGAAAATACAGTATGCGTCACATAGTGTAATTCAAAATTGATTTCCTATCATGACACATTTTACAGCGGCTATTCTGCACAGTGTCTTTGCCATGGTCTAACCCAGGACTGTTTTCCCACTTCTCTTTCATCTTCACATCTTTGCCCAGTGCAGGAGACTATTTCAAGGCAATGCCTTCATCTTTGTTGCACATCAAAAAGCAAAGCAAGAGAGCAGTGCTGCTCCCATCCTGGCAGCTCTCCATCACATATAAAAACTCTTCCTTGAACCAAAAAAGCACATCACTCATTTTATTTTGCTACTCGTCAAAGAAGAGCTGGTTGCTAACAGCAAAAAGAGCCACTTGTGAAACATGCCAGCTCTTGGTCTCATCCTGCCAGGAGCTCTGTCATCTCAGCTCCCACCGACGCTTTGCTTCCTACAAGAATTTGGACCATGCAGGATTAGCCTCTCCTAGAGACTCAGATGGTGCTAGAATTCTGTTTCTACTTTGAAGGCTGTATAGAAACCCTGTCATACCTTCATTTTTTCAGCTAACATTTTCTTTCTGTTTACTTACATTTTACCTCTTCAGCCACTTCAAATTTCTAATTTTTTTTGTGCAGATGAGGCTAAATATGTCTTTATCCCAAAAGCCACTGCCTTTCAACCTTGTCTGCAAACTCAACGGAGATGTCAAGGGCTATAGTGTAAACTGCACTTCTCACCTTTGATCTTCTGTTGGATGGTGCCCTTGACATGACTGGCACTGTATGTGTACCCCTTAACAGACTTATCAAGCTGGTGTCACACACGCACACAGCCATGGTTGCACAAGAAGCATGCAGCATGGTTACATAAGAAGTTTGCTTCAGCCAATGTCATAAAAGAAAAAACCCAAAAGACCACAGTCCCTATGGAAATAAAATGCACTGAGCTGCCTGTGAAGAGTCACTTCAGTAAGCTGACCTGCCACACTGCCATGCTACAGCCTGCCACATTAAGCAGGCAGACAATGGGGCAGAGGAGCCCTAGGTGGCTCAAAGCCCTCTCTGCTCACCCCACATCCCAAAACCCTGGGGCTGGAAATGCCATGAACGTAATTCAGTGATGATTTCTTAATGTCACAGCCCTTTCCCTAGCCTGCCCTGTGGCCTATGGTCATACTGCACTATGTCAAATACACAGTCACACTTTCCTGACTAAATCCACATCCCTTATATGCCCTTGCCTCCAAACTGACATACTTCACACCCTTCACACAGGACCCTGGGGATGCACCTGGGTTCCTAGGCAGAGAAAGAGCTGCCCCAGTGGGGCTCAGGCACGGCCCCACTCCTTGCACTGGGAAAGGATGCCATGGCAGGAGTGAGGAGCTCATATACACATTCATGCTTCACATGATGCATAAAAAAGCTGCAATTCCCCATCTTCAAAACTTGCAGAAATCATTAAAAGATTATTAAATGCCTGGGGTCCAATGAAAATTGGAGTTCCTATTACCTCTATTTTTAGAAATAATCATTGAACTAATATTATTTCTATTCTGTAAGACAGAAAGCTCACAAACTCAGTGTTTGGACTGGAGCAGCTCAGGAAAACAAAGCAGCCTGACAACCATACAAAGCCCATTGGGGTTCAGCTCTTGAAATCCTGTCCTATGCCTGAGCAACAGCACCATACTTGGTTCCTTTTGTCTTCCCAAAATAGCAGCGAGAAGGGCTAGAGAAGAATCAATTCCCAAGTAAATCTCATGCAAATTGGAAACACACAAAGAGGCTATTAAACTGCAATGGACATCGGCAGCACCACCCTTGGACCTGCATGACATGTTTCAGAAGAGGCTGATATTAATTAAAAATGCGTCTCAATTTATTTATGTCCTTTCCACTGTGCTTTGTTACTTTAATCACTGAAATACTGGACATTCATGACCCATTCCATTGTACAGTTTTATTCGTAATTAATACATGCATACAATCTTTATGAAGTTACATAAAAAATAATAACGGAGTTCTATCATCCACATAAAACAACAAATTAGGTTTTGTCTGTACTTTCAATTTGCCCAATAAAGATATTTAAACATATTTGAAATTAAGCAGCACAGATGTTAATCAGACAGAAGTAGGTCTGCGGTACCTTTGCATGAGTAATGCCACATGAAATAATTAAAATTTCACATTTATGTAACACTTTCCATCTCCAAGGGATCCCAGAACCTATTAACAAGTACAGCAGAACAGGCATATTTTGTAATATTTTGCCTTCCTGCCACAACTTCCTTCCATGGATTTCAAATCACTTCACAAACACTAATCAAGCCTTCAACACCCTGCGAAGCTGCTGCACAGCGGAAGGGATTGGTTCTGCTGAGGACACGTAGCCCTGAGGATGGGCTGAGCTACAGCAAGCCAGAGTAAAGGCTGGCTTGGTACTGACTGCCTCAATCCAGCAAAGGTTTCTGTGTAATAAAACACTTAATTGCATGTTGAAATGTGCTTTGGTGGATGTAAGCATGGCATCAAGCATGCTGCTGAATGTGAACGTATGGTGAGCTAGGACATGGGAAAAGTGTGGTGTAGAGAGGAGTCACTACTGGCCTGTGAAGGCAGCTCCTCCCTGCCATCTCTTTGTCACAATTACTTCATAATTACATGAAATAAGCTTATAACTTATTAAAACCCATATTTAGTTGGGTTTTACATGTGATGAAAATAACTAAATACCCTCAGACCCATCATCATCTTTTCTGTCTCATAAATCCCCACATCTTTAGCAGGCCTCACATCCCAGCTTTCTTTCCCTGTATACTTTCCAGTTTTCCAACTGACAAATTTTCCAGCTCACATTTTCTAGAAGGGACCACATTTTAAAACAAGGATAGTTCTCCAAAACTTTCTGGGCCGAATGTTCTTATTTGAACAGGACTCTGCGTAACAGAGAGGCACCGCAGGGGTGAAGCAAGGGGAGAACCTCCCACCCAAGTGCTCTCTAAGGGAAACGTCAGGTTGTTCCCAACCTGAGCTTTTGCTGCACCAAAGTAAGCCTATGGAGCACACAAATCTATAAGGTGTGAGGAACACCGACTAAATGCAATTCATTTGTAACTTCCTGTACCACAATGATGGATTTGTTTAAAATAATGTGATTTGGGGATCATGGAAAAATATCATATCTACAGAAAAAGATTTACACAGAAACTGGTTGTTACAACCCCAAAACATTTCTAAGCTCTGTTCAGAAGCCTGAAAATCATATTGATTTCTGGACAACATAGATGCCATTGAATTTCTTTTCTGGAGGCATTAACACAACACTGGACTTTTCCAGCATCGTGTTGCAGAGGACACAGAGGATTCTGCCTAAGGCTTTAGCTGGAACACACGGGGGTTTTTTCTGTATTAGCACTAAAGGATCACATTAAGAGGTCTGGGAGATTGCAGCAGCCTGAAAAATTACTGTCCTCGTCTTTTAAGAAAATGAGAGTAGGGCCCGGGAAGAAATGCCTGATAAAGCCTATAAATGTCCATCAAGCCCTAAGCCTAGAACCATAAGGCCTTCCTCCTTCTCTCTAAGTTCTGTATTGACAGCAAACTATGTTATGAAGTATAATGATTATTTCAGCCCATGATTTTCTTTGTTTTTTCATTTTTCCTTAACAAAAGATGGAAGTCTGTGGTTAATTCTTCACCCACAGCCAGACTTAACTGAATTCAGAAGAGGCGGAACAATGATATTCTGTATTCCTACCGCCTATTATTAAGTGCTGGTTTCCAGTTTTGTTTAACTGCCAGTTATCAGGATTCAATTTACCCCCTCCAAGGGGGATGTCTGGTGCCATTCTGAGAATAATAACTGCAATATATTATGTTAATTGAGCACTAATAAGCTTCACAGTACTTCTGCTTCCAAACAGGAATAGAAACATCATTTTTCAAACAGAGTACGCTAAGCACCTGCCTGTACCTGCACCACCTCATTTCAGAATCTAAGAATATGTGGCAGAAGCACAGATGTACTAGGAATTACAGAGACTGTAAGGAAAACCCAAAAGATCTAACTTGTATTAACACACTCTTCTTTACAGCCCAAGGCCCATTTGGGACTCTAGGAAATCCCACACGAAGAGTGCATTTCATCGAGATGGCCTCCCCTGTCAGCAGCCTCCAATGAACTTTAAGTACTGCACTTTAAGGCTGTTGTCCCACGTATCATCAATCTTAAAGACGAGGAGTCTCCAGCAGCGAATTTCTCTTCTGTTTAACTCTCAGTAGAACTGTATTTCATGCAATTAATGTCAGATGCTGCTTGTGCATTTTGATCATTTCATTTACTTACAGCACAAGAAATGATCACGACCACAAATCCAAAGCATCTTTTGCACTCACTAAAATTTGGCAGGAAGCCTGCAAGGTTATGAAGGCTTAAGAAGACTCTCAGGGATAAAAGAGGATTATACTAGTTACCCTAATTAATATTTTGCTGTTAATTAGACTAGGGACAATGACCTTTAAAGACGAGCAAGAAGAATTCTTTCCTGCGTCCAAAAGAGATTAATATATGCAATTACATGCATTTGTATCAATATAGATTTCGAGTGTAAGATGTCATGGCCATCATAGTTCTCATTTTGGCAAGACAAAACTAAATAGGAAAGTTTTTATGTTGCTTCAATTTGAACCTTTTCACCAGAACAAAAACAACAACAAAATGACACTTTTCCAGGTGTTTTCTTACAACGACACTTGAGAAAGCTTCCAAGAAGTTTCCTGCCTTAACAGTAGATGTTAAACAAACTAGCCTATAGTTTTCTGTTTCATCTCTTGAACTATTTAAAAATACTTGTAAAATATGTTGCCTGGTACTTCACAGCCCTCAGAAACCTTACTGGGGAAAGAGTGCTTTCATGGTTCAAGAGTCCCTTCATGGTTCACCAACCCTCTTGACACACTCATGCCAAACGATGATAGGGGGTTTCCTGTCCAGACCTGGCAAATGTTATTTAAAAAGCTAAAGGTAAAAAATCTCACTAAGCTAGTAATACAGTCTATAGAAAAGCGGAAGCGTTTCATCTTTCCCCATGGAGACCTTTGGCCAAAACCTCTGCTGATACAAACTGGCCTATCTGGGTTAATTTAAAACTCTTATCACAGCTTTATGGGTAAAAACTGTGTCTCAATTTTTGCTTTGTTGTCTTCCTCTTATCTTTTTTTTAGATATCAGTATAAGATTTTAAAGAAAATATGTTATGATACATCAATGCCAAGGCTCTCTCTGGCAGACACCACAAATGCAGAGGTTTCCGACACATGGTCGATCACAGTCTCTCCCTGAGCATTCCAGAAGAATGGGCACCATCCCATGTGAACTTGCATATTGAAGCACTTTGTCCCAAGTCCAAACCAACATATGCTCACGGCCTTGCAGGTTATTCTAGTTACTTCCCTGGTAGCTCAATCTTTGCCTCACACAAGTTTCACAAAGTCCATCTAAACTGGCATATTTTGAAGCTATTTCAGATGTACATTTTGAGGAAAGTCTACAGGACCATACTTGACATACTCACATGCCACTCTGACACCCTTTACAAAATAACATCAGATCTATGGGCAAGTTGCCCAGTAGAAGGGTTGGATGCTTTACAATGATGTTTGTAGCATTTGTTAAAGGCTGTACAGACTGTGGATAGTGGCCTTTTTCAGCTGCCTGATGACTAACAGAATTTTATGACTCTAACTAAAACTGTACCAGTCCTTGATACAATCAGGCCAAAGTCTCCTTCTGCTGTCAATGATACAAATGTAAAAGACAGCCTATCAGCAGTAAGATCTAAGATACTATGCTTTCTACTCCACTCTTATGAGACCTACTGCATTCACTTGCGGACCAGAAATTTCAACAGTTGAGTTTTATGCATCTAACACTCCTATATGTGGGATATCTGGGTCAGAAAACTATCAGGAGGTGTGGGCATGCCAGATTTGCAGTTCATTTGCAGCACAACTGGGTGGCAGATGCTAAGCAGCTCCACCCCTTATTCCCTGGAAATGTCAGACTCAGACACATTTGAAGCGTGGTAGCTCTAGTGCCTCAACAATAGTTTTACCTGACTTCAAGTCAGAGTGGCAGGTAAGACAGCGATGAACCCCCAAGCATCAAAGCATGCTCATTAATTTCACCCTGAAGTTAAGAACATAGTTAAAGCTTTTGCTAAACTGAGTCTGTAACGATCAGTCCAATCTAAATAGGTGAACTGCACAGACCATGCGAGGGAGAAGCTGGTGTTAACCAGGAGGAAAAGTGTGAGAAACCTCCTCAAAATCCTCCCTTTCTCCAGTAAAGCCATGCTCATGCAACATTCGAGCAGAGGCAGGATGCCTTCTGCTGAGCTGGAACTGTATGGTAGCATCTCATCTGCAGAAATACACATTGCTTCTCTAATTCTTAAGTGTAACTGCTCATCATCAAATATATACCAGGCACTGGGAATGATGTATCTTCTTTTATACGTCATGCCCAATCCTTAACACCTCTTGTCTTGTAGCCAGATATTAAAGATACAAGCTGTCATGAAATAACCTTTTTTATTATATTCCACACCAATTTAGAAATCTACATTCACTTAAAAAAAACACAGGGGGAAGTAATTAGATTTAGTAGGTAGCAGAGCTCCTAACTGATGGTGTAGAGTCCTTTTTTTCAACACTCCCTATACAGAAAGTTGCAGAAAAAATAAATGTAAAATCCCTTTTTCTTCTCACCAGACACAAAAAGAAATAAAAGAAAATCAACATTTCACCAAATGCATGAAATTAAATATGTGCTTGCTGGCACGTACTGTGAGGGTGTCACTCGGGAGAGCATTTAAACGCATATGCTCGCATTTAATTAGTTACATAGGACTTAGGAGTAGGTTTAACATCAAGCATGTGTGTTTGTATTTTGCCGCACAGGGGAGGTGTGGTAAACCAAGGTCTCAAGGAGCTGAAGCACCCCAGGGGTACAGGGCTGGGCAGTGAGGAAACCCAACTGTGCCTTCCCCCTGCAGAGCTGCTCAGCATTTTTCATGGCTGATCCCTACCGTTTCAGAGGGAAAAGCACATTATTGCTCTTTGGCTGTTCTTACCAAAAAAGTCTACTGCAGCCATGTGTTGGTTCCCTCTCTATAAGGAAGAACAGTTGATACCTCCTTGTCTTGCAATAACTCTTCCCCCTTTAAATCAAGTTGACTAAAATACATAAATCCCCCTTTTTCCATGCCTGTGGACAGGTTAGCAGATGTTTTCAACATCCAGGCTGAAACCGTAAATGATGAAACAAACTTGGGCCTCTGGAGGTTTGCGTGAGGCTTGATGCAGGAGTGCAGCAGCCTTCGCCCGAGCCAGCACTGCTGTCCCAGTGGAGGCAACTGAGCCACTCGACTGCGGTCAGGGCAGGAGGATGAAGATGCTTGTGCCACAAAAGACAACCCTAACACCCCTGTATCCATTTCTTGCTTCTGGGCTATCTCCTTGGATGTCGGTGTTTAAATAGAGAACAAAAAATAAAATTACCTCAGTTTCAGCTTTGAAATTAACTGAAAAAATATGCATTTTTTTTAAAAGGAGGATCCATGTAAGTAAAAAGACTCATTACTCAAATGATTATCCAGTCTTCTGTCTAGGCAGCTGCTACCACATGATCAGACTCCCAGACAAACTAAAAGCATCAACTCCAAGTGAACCTCCTGTAAGAGGTGATGCTTTTTACTCAAGTGTACAGAATTATTCTTTGCAGAATCTGGAGGCCCATCGGAAACCAGAAGCCAGCACCCACATTACTATGCAAACGCACAGTAAAAGCCTGATGAAGCACTTGCAATTGTAAATACTCACAGCTAGAGAAAGGCACGACTGGAGGGGGCCTGCAGCAGCAACACCAACTGCCTGCCATTACGAGATGCTGGGGGCACAGAGGGACTGACACATCCACATCCTGTGTCCAGATGGAAACATCCTCCTTGCACCTCTTGAATTTTTCATCTCAGTTACTTTTGCAAGTGAATTTTGTCCTACTAGGAGTTGTTTGATCTGTATGCCTAGAGAATGAAGCTCCCAAACAGGCACCAGAACGATGGTCCTTGCCACCCACAGCGGGGTACCAGCAGGACCATCTTTGCAGCTATTATTTAAAGACTGGTGATGAAGGGGGGGACATTTTCTGCTCATTAAGAGGCTGAAAGAGTGGGACCACTGCTGTACTCCTTCCATGCACACACACCACTGGGCAGCTACTGAATAAGACAATGCTCCCTCATTAGGGAGAGGGGCGACAAACGCGTCTGTTATCCTTCTGTTACTATTTCCAAATGAACCCAATTAAATTAATTAATTTTTTTAGTGCAACAAAAATGGCAAGGAAGAGGCTGGAACACTAAATGAGAACAAAAATAAAACATCGTTCCACCTTCTCCAACCCAGATCTCAAGATTGTTTGCTTTGAAATTAAAATAATTTTCAAAACATGAACTTACTTGAAGAAAATCACTAAGTGTTTTTCTCTGTGGCTGCTTAATTTGAAAAGTCACGCCCACTCTTGTCCCCACAACCAAGTATGATTAATGCAAAGTAACACACTTTCCTGAAAGAGGAGTTGCTGTCACACTTCCGCAATCTCAATCAATTATGGATCCTTCCAAAAAATACAATGAGATTACAGTTAATCACTGCAGAAGTTTAAAGGAAAGGTTATGCTACGTGCTTTGGATCTACAGGCAAATCATTTTCAATGGCACTAAACCTTCTTTTGATGCTACCTCATTAATAGCTTTGTACATGTGTCTATATGTTTTACCTACCATATAGATTTCTAGAAGGTAGAGAAAGAAGGAAAGTTTCCAATGTTTTGCAGGCTTCCATAGATGGAAGTTAGAAAAGAAAAAGGTAGACAAACAGGAATAAGGCAGATATACAATAAAACTTTAAATATGATTAATTTAAATTATTTCCACTTCTTTACTGCTTTATCCTTTTTATGTTAATGACTTGATGATTGCACCCAACAAAACCAAACTAAACTTTGGTTTTGCCTTTTGAAGAAGTGACAGTATGAGTGAACTTCAATGCAGGAAAAACAAGCTCTCTAGAAAAAAAAATATACCATCTTTTACTGATGTATTAAAAAGGATCATGACAACAGGAGAAGATGCCTTCTGCTTGTAGACTGGTTTTAATTCTCTCACTAGAAAATTCATGGATGGAGCTGGACCCTCTATATGAACTTTAATCAAAAGCAAACAAACCCAAGAAGTTTTAGCCACGAAGTACACATACTACATGCACAGTGACAGCACAAGATCCCTCTCAGGCTTCTCGGAGGGGTTGTGGAGTCTCCTTCTCTGGAGATTTTCAAGACCCGTCTGGATGCCTATCTGTGCAATCTGTCCTAGGGAACCTGCTTTGGCAGGGCTCAATGATCTCTGGCGGTCCGTTTCAACCCCTGCAAATCTGTGAATCTATGAATCTTTTCAGATGAAGGTTTCAGTGTGCCATACCCTGTATGAGACCCAGGCTGAAAATACATTCAAAGCTTCAAGAAACCTTTCAAGATAGTCAGAAGTTGTGTAAAATTTAATCTCTTAGAGCAGAAATTGAGTGATCTCAATTAGACAGAAGGCCTCACTTCCACCTCCTAACAAAGCTTTATCCAACCACTAGAAAAACATCATGAACTCTACTCTGTTGAGCCCCTTCAAAGTCAACATCCTCATCATCTCTGATACCAATTTCACCTTGAGCTTTGGTCTCTCTAATGTCAAATCTCCTAATACTCCTTTTGTTGAGACATAGTGAACTGGAATTATCCTCCATCTGGCTGCAATACAGTCAGCTGCAGTAAGAGTGAAGATGGTTTTATCTTTTTGTCCCACATCTCTTATAACAGTCACTGAATTAGTTCTTACAAGACTCCTACAATGCAGTTCAACACCATTATTGCATTGTTTCAGATTTAGAAAAAAACATGCAAAATCTCTACCCTTTAGAAGTCTGTTTTGATGCCTGAGGCTCTGAATTGCCTCTGGAGACTCCAGAGAGTTTATACAGATCATCTAATTTGCCCATTGAAGTACTTGGATGGTTGGATCAAATGCCTAAAATTGGGATGCACGTATTCTGTGTTGGAGATCGAGTTTCAAAGCTACTGCCTAGCATTGTAGAAGTTTATCCAGGTGACACTGTCAAATAAATCAGGAAAAGCAGACAGTGTTTACATGGGCACATCTAAACTATGGTGTCTGGGAAATTTTCCCAGCTCCTACTCTGGATGTATACTCTGGCCACATCCCAACTTAATGTCAGGGCAAGTGCTAAGTCCCACTGTCTCCTCTCTCCAGGTCCTGTTTTCAACTGGAGGAAAACCCTGGTAACTCAGGAAACCCAAGTTATGCTCTAACACGTTGAATGACCAGGACTGCTTGGCACCAGTTAAATCATTACAGAAAGTTGAAAAAACTCTGTGCCCAGGAAGCTTGCAAGGGTCTTTTATGACCCAACCACCTCTGCTCCGTCATTTTGCAATCTTATCCTCTAAATTTATTATTGTTATTGTTCTTGTTATTTAATTATTAATACCTGTCACTCTTAAGTAAGGATAAACTTTTGGGGGCCTGGTGAAGGCTGCAGCTCCTTCCCTTTACAAGCAAGCAGACGCTCCTAAGCAATCACAGCAAATGACCCTGCCCTTTGCTGGGAACAGCTCAGTGGCCAAGGCCAATTCTGGTTCTCAGGCTCTTTTGTTTCTAGTGTCGATGGGGGGAGGGGGGAAAGGCTGGTGCCAGAGTGCCTGCCTTGTGAAGGAAATGGTCTGTAACAAGGCCCTAACGCTGCCCATTACAAGGTCAGCCATTTGTCTCACCATTCAATACTTTCCTGGCAATTGATGCCCCTCTCCATAGCATGTCTGGAAATAAGCAAGCCATCCTGCTAGCAGCTCTCTTTTGTGCTGCCTACCTGCAGCCTGATACTCATTCACAAAAGCTTTCCTGTATAGAAACTTAATGGATAAAGCAATCAATACAAACAAAATTAGATGCTGTCCAACTTTTTTCCTTCAATAAGCGGAGTCTGAATCTTAGGGTTTTTTCTGGGCTGCTCCCAAAGTCCAGAATAACCAAAGACAATATGGATATTTACAATCTGACATAACGCTTCCAGAGTAATTATGAAATGTGGGTAATTTCCTCAACCTGGTTTATTCCTTGGCAAAAAAGAATCTCACTGGTGAAAACTGATGTGGTACTGTAGTGCTGCAGACCATCTGAGAAATGTGGGACAACCTTTGAAACCACTATTTCAGAAGTCACATCTCATTTTTAACCAAACTGGTGTAGCACATATCAAGAATACAGAGTTCTAGCAAAACTGCCTTTCAGTATATGTTAAGAGATGAAACCAAACAGCTACACTTGCTTGCTGTCTGACAAGGTTCTCATTAGGCTTTCATGCTACCATTAAAAATAGAAAAGGAACTCTAAGCCTGGCTTTTGTTGGAGGTTCTGGGTTGTTTTGATCTACCTGTTGCAGAGAAGTACAGCATGTTCTCAGTTTTTCATGTTTTAATGTACTGTCTCCCATGCTGTATTTAATCACAAATGTATTTCCCACAAAGGGAAAACAGTGAAAAGGTGAGGTGAGCTGGAGACACGGAATATCAGGTTCTCAAATAGAAGAGCCCCACCAATACCGCAGGACCGGTTTGGGGTTTTTTTGTATTCCTCTGTAAGCACCCAGGATGCCATAAAAATCTGTTACAAATGCTAATAAACCACTTCATATTCTTTCACTCAAAAGATTTACTCTGAGTGTTTCAGTCTGCTTTACCCTGCAACATACATCAATGTTACAATCACCTGGGGGATGCCACACAGCCAGATGGACCAAGAGCTCAGATCCTCTCTGTCCTCCTGCTACACAACTGCACCCTCACCTTTCATCCCCACATGTCTCTCTTTACTCTTAAAGCTTTTCTTTGCTGCCTTCACTTAGTCTGGAAGTTTTTCAAGAGAGAAACTGCTTAATGCCAAGAACGGTGCTCCACAGTACCAAAAATAACCAAGAGACGTTTACCAGTTCTGATACACGATTTTCTGTATTTTAAAGTGCTTCCTTGCTAGGATTTAGGCACTGGCAGCAAATTACACACTGAACAAGTTTGAAAATCTCAGCAGCAAATCTGCTGCTGAAGCAGGAGGCTGCCCCATCACCGGCATTGCCACAGCACACTCGTGCAAGCCCAGCAGGGCAACTAAGGATGTGGAGGCAGGAGCTGGGTTTTGCGGGGAGCGCGGGAGTTATGGTCTTACTGATTTATGGGACACTAACTGCTTCGTGAGGCAGTAATGATTTCCCACAGAGGTCATCACGGACACTGTTTATCAGCCCGCTTTGAGGAAATCCCATTAATAAGTAGGTGGCAATGTTTACTAAGAAAACCGTGAGCCACATGACAAAGGTGCAACCTTACAATTTTTGTTCAACAGGATGGCTTATGGATAAGGGGAGCCCAGTGAAGCAGGTATTCCCCAGGGACACATGCAGCTAGCTTGGCACAACCTGTGTGCTCAGCGCTACCAGAATGACTTATCCTGTGACCAGATGTTATAGTTACCTTTCCATACATTGATGCCTGAGCCTAGATTTTACCTCCTTATCTTTTCTTCATCCATCTAGCACATAAGAAAGATTTATAGCACGTTATACAGGGTGAACCTGTGAAAAAGCAGTTACCATGGCAACCCGGTATTTCTTTTCCATATAAACTCTAAGTACCAAAGCAGAGGAAGGCCAGAACTCCACACCAACTTCAAAGCTGCTCTCTGTTCCTATTACGATGTTTTAAAGCAATCCAAATATTTTACTACCATCAAGCAAACATATTAAATACTTCTTTTAAAACCATTTAAGAAAACACAGCCCCTGTGGTCAGTCCCTGAGGCCCACTGCCAACATAGTTTGCCACGCATCGAACACGTTACCACACAAGAAGCATCTCAAGAGATGCCACGACCACACACGCCTGGAAAGAAGCATGTGAAAGCACAAGACCTCACTGCACACCACCACAGAAATTCAGTATTACAGGTCAATTCTGCAATATTAAGGTATTTCACAGCCAGATTCCTACATGTTTCCTCTACTGAATCACAACACTTGCCCCACAAAGCTGAATCACAGTCATGTTTTCTAAAGGTATAAAACCAGGCTCCATCTCAGTGACCTAGCACTATGACTTTGCCCTGCCATTTATCACAGACTACTTTATGTCCATAGACATCGGCTCTGCTGCCCCTAAGTTTATTATTTCCCAGCAAATTGCATCTTAATTCAGGTCACCTTCCCATTTGCATTGATATTAGGCAGCTTTACTGCAGAATTCACCAGCAGATACCTTGGGGTCAGGTTCCTTGAATACATGAACCCTCAAGCCCCTTCATGCCTCTGCAATTAGCCATGGGCTATACACAGGAAAAAGTGACCAAAACTGGGGTCCTGTCTCCACCGTGGAGCCAAGATTCTCTGTTCTCTGTAAGTAAAACATTTCTGCCTACTGTCTGTGTGCTGGATCTGAAGCCCACACACCGCACAGAGCCTAACAGGTTCCACACAAATCAACAGAAGTGCACCAAGGTGGCCTAAACATCTGCTATGACCATTTGTCCAGACCTTCTGATATAAAGCTTTTCTTGAGAAGGGGGGGGGGGGAAAGAAAGAAAGAAAAAAAAAAAAGAAAAAAAAACCCCAAACCTCAACCAGGAGGAAAAAGAGTATATTTCCAGGGAAATTCAGATAAATGGTAGACCTACATATAGTGAAACTGTAACTTCTTTTTCTCTCTCCTTTTTTTTTTTATATGGGAAGCACTGGCACAAATAGTTTAGTCTAAAGGATACATCACTGATCTCAGAGTGTGGAAACCAAATTTATAATTTATAATTTTGACTGGGGAAATTACCAACTCCGTGTCCTTCAGCAACATGACCCTAGCAAGCAGCTCCATTTGTCCCTGAAGCATTACCATACAGCAGCAACATGTCCCAACTCAACAGGTTGGCAGACAGGACCAGCCTAGGCAACCACCTTGACTGCTTCACATCCCTCAAAGTTGCTTTTCCTTCTCCCTATCACAGTGTATTTTCCGCACAACCGAGGTCCCCGCAGACGGCTATTGCTGCCCAGCTCCCACGTCCTTGCATCCCTGTGGTGGGATGTCAGGCTGGCTCCCGTGCATGCTGCACTTGTCCTGAACTCCCTTCCAAGTGCAATCAGTAAGTCTTTTTTTATTATTAGCAAGGGCTGAATTTCCTGTGGCGCCGATAGAGTGGAAACACAACCTCTGTTTCACAATATTAAAAACACATTTTTCAATCAGAATTCAGAAGAAAGAGAGGGGGAGAGGTAGTGGGATACACATGCATCCCACCGAAGACAGGTGAGCCTCAGAAAGTCACTAATAAACCTAAGTGTACTGCCATCTTTGGGGAAAAAATCAGAGGGATTTTTTTTTTTTTTGGCTGCTATATAAATGGGTTGGATATAGCAAATACTTGGTTTGCTATGGAAACTGTGAGGTGACTGTTTTTTCACCTGCTTAAAGTGCTCCTGCTGCGATGTGCTACAGCATTTTGTGTACAGATGGGAACCAAAGCTCAGGCACTTTCTTCTCCAGTTACTGGGGGCGATTAATACTGTTCCCAGTGAACCCGGCAGGAATGGCAACACGGTGTTATTAAGTGGAGGCCCACTGCTGATCTCACTAAGACTGATATCAGAGTTGCTCCTTTTTATTGTGGAACTCCATTTTAATTTTATTTAGGGAGGCAGCATGACCTCATAGGCAAGGCATCAGGAGATCTGGGTTGTGTTCCCCGCTGTGCCATGTGATCACAGGCAAAACTTGCAAGTGCTCTGTGCTTTACCTTTTTTTTCCTCTTTAATCATCTGCTGCATGCTGGAACCAATCATTATTTACCATCATGGAGTGCTCTGAGATCAGTGAATGATAAACCCCAAAGTAACGCTAAGAGTTACTGGTGACGCATGCGATTTTTATATGATTAGAACAATATAAATCAGGTCTCACCCCAGTGTCACCGGTGTAACACAAGATCAATCCTCAAGCTAATCTGAGTTAGTAGTAAAGTTACTGGGAACCACATATGACCCAGGGAAAGCACAGTTTAGTACTCAGCATATGAATGATGCAAAGGTATAACCGGCTTTGATGGGGAAGACAAAGTGCCATAGAACAGGACAAAAAAAGCGAGTTAATTTTGTTTTGTTCATAGCGTGTCCGTTTTCCTTTCCTTTTGTGATTGCATTCTCTCACAGATGTATTCTACCTCGTTTGGTTCTGGCTAAGTTTTTCTTGGTCTTATGGCCTCCTCCTCCCTTCCTCCCTTCTCTAAATTCATGCTGTGTGCAAAATTGTCTCGCTCATTTAGCATAAGATTTACTCTTTTTGGCCTGGTGCTCTGCTCCATTGTAGGCCACCAGTCCTAAAGCAGGAAGATTTAGCATGTGTTTCATAAAATATTTCAACTCTTAGTTCATTATTTTATTTCCATTTCTTTTATTTTTCCTTTTTATGGAATTTCATCGACACCATAGGATTAGTACCTGGGCTCTAAAACCAGCTGATTCAACCACATGCTACCTCATCATGCTCAAGATAGTACATTCAAATGATAACTCTCCTCCTTACTCTGAATCATACAGACAGAAACTGAATGAGCTTTGCTGGCTGTACCTTGAATCTAATTTAATCCTCAGAGTGGCATTGCTATATTTATTGTTGGTAACCAAACTCACAGCATTGTATCGCATTGGTGCTCTGAACACTTAAAAGATGAAAGAAAACAGAAACATTTCTGTATAAACATTTACAGATTTTGGAATTCAAGAACAGATCTATCACAAGAAATCCCTATTCCACAAAATAACCCTCATAACTCTAGAGGAAATCAGTTTTTAAAAAGAAAGCAGTCACTGCTTAGAACCAACATTGTTCATAAGAAAGGAAATAAGGTAATATCAGGTGCCCCTCTGGGCCTCTGGTCACTGGTAGGTACCCACTGTTGTCCCAGGGATGAAAAACTTGAAATAGAGGGAATACTAGGTAAAAGAGATTGCATCAATTCTGACTAGTTATGATTTATAAACACCTCAAGCCACTCTAACTGTTGCAAACATGCTGGAAAATTGTTATTATTAGAACTAGAGCTATGATGGGGGATGCCAATTGCAGTTCTTGCATTAAAATGCAAAAGTATTTTTGAAAGCCACAGTTTTCTGTTACAACTTGATGACAAGGTAGATACTGAAATACCTGTAAGTTAGCTCAGTTCTAGCCTGTATTTCCTTTTGAAAGCCTTTTGAAGAGGTTTGTAGGATCAAAGGCAGTCTTCCTATCTTTCTGGAGAGGGAAGGATAGTTGAGAGCTACAGAACAGCTATGTGTCCCATCAGGAGTAACTTCCAACAGGACAGTGGGACATGATCTTTGCAAGAGAACTACCAGGTCCACAGCAGGATTCAGCACAAACTCTACAAGCTAGACTAAGGTCAAATGCATCAATACACACAGCTTAGAGAAAAAAACAGGTCTTTAACTCTTGGGTGCATATCTCACTCACTGCCAGCCTAAACATAAGAGAGATTGAAATACTCTTCCAGTGAAAAGCAGTTTAAAATCATCCTGGTTTTCTATTTTGGGTAGCAAGTTCATTCACCCAGATGGAAGAAATGAGATCCTAGGAGGCTCTGTTTATACAGCCAGGTAACACCAGTGACAACGAATATAAAACACTTTAAAATATTGCAAGTGAAGTTGTTCTGCTTGGATTTGAAAAAGAATCAAAAGCATTTCCATCTTGCCATTGCCAAGTCAAATTTGGCCTATAACAAAAAATCAAACTCTTAATAAAACCAGAAAGCGTAGGTATGTTCCCCATAACCAAAAATGATTGAGCTGTTACAGCTCAGCAATTTACTTCCCATCCACTGAGTTGCAATAACTATGTGTGCACTTTAAGCCCACTTCAATACTGAAATAAAATACATTTGCTGAAAACGTGCTTCAGGGGATATCTGCAGATGTTTCACGGAGGTTTAAGCTCACCTCGTGAGCAACTGGCATAAGCTAAGAGCTCACTAACAGTAGATTAGAATGTTTTGCCCGACCAACTAGAATTTGTTAAGCCACAGCCATGTGGCCACTTCCAACCATGCAAATTTGCCGCTACTCCATTAGCTGAAAGACTAGGTGCTCACAGTGACACCAGCTCCCATTAAAACTGCTCCTGGGTTCAGAAGCAAACAGCAGAGATTGACAGTCATAGACCAAATGTTTCTGAGGTAGCTGCCCTACGGGATATAGAGCATAATCAGACATTGAAGCCAGTAGAATTATAGGATCATGTCAATCACAGTTCTTTAGGTTTCTTTTAAACACATATATCTGAACATTTGAAAACAAAACATGTTTCTGCATATATTTTTAGAAATGAGTGGTCCACATTGCGGAGTGTCTTAATGCTCCTGTATGCAAATCTACATGTTAATCATTTCTGACTCACTCCCCGGAATACTACACATGTGATAAATATTTAATTCCTTACACTGACATTACAGGTTGAACACTTTTATATTCCTACCACATTATTAAAGCTACAAGCAGTGGGGAATAGACTGAAATAACCAATTACGTTGGATTATTCTTGACCATAACTTATGTAAGGATAGATTTGCCAAAGGAAAGGAAAAAGTGACAACGCAAGAAGGTGACAAAGAGGTTGAGAAACTCGTTCTTTTGGTGCTATGTGATAGCAGCCTCATGTGTCTCCTCCAAAGAGTGAGCTTCCAATAGACTTCAGAAAACTTCTATGTGGTCTCAAAGCACGTAAGTGGAGGAGGAAGACACTGGAACAGACATCCACTTTTTCAACGCCAGTAACCTTAAGGAAAATAAATAAACCACAGGCATTTACCCAACTATGGATGGGTAATTGAACCATAATCACAACCTATCCCAGTGAATTCACAAAGATAAAGACATGAGATAAGACAGCTGCACAGGCAGGGATGAGAGAGCTGGGGACAGGTGGGCTTCTCCATCGTCAAACATCCAGGAGGTCTGACAGCAACGCTCTGCTTTTCCTGCTGTGCAGAGATCCCATCTGGAGGAGGGAAGTGTTTGCAGAAATGTGGTCCCACAGGAACTTCACACAAATCCCTTCACTCACAGCCCTGCCATCACGAGTTAGACCAGCTGAATAGTCCCAGACACCAACTTATTTCTAAATACCTCACACTCATGGTGCCCCAGGGTCTCACTGCGACTGCTCTGCCACCCACCCTCTGGAACCAGAGTACCAAGCTGCCAACTTCCCTTCCAGCTCTTTTCAGTTCACAGAGCCAGAGCTGTGCTCACAGTGACTTTTCCATCGCTGTTAATTTGCAGATTATCCAACTGCATTTGATCAAGACAGAGAGAAGAAACTAATAGTATAGCACAGCACTTAGGAATACTAATTGCAAATTACTCTTAAATAATACATCAGCCCTCTCTTAATTATGGCATCTTTCACTCTCCTCAGGAAAGTGCAGCATCTGCTAATGTATTTTTCCAATTATGAGTATGAAGTTGCAGGGAAAGGGTAGAGTAGTGACTCCTTCGTATCTTGACCTGCTCTCAGCCTAAGTTTCCCTGAATATCCATAAAACTTTTTTATTTTTTCCTTTCGGACTTAAAAAATCATTCTTAAGATATACTTCTTGAACAAAGGCTCACTCAGTAACACCAAGAGCTTCGTTTGCAAGAGTAAGTTGTTAAATCTTGTATCTCCCATTCATTTCCAAAGGTTTTCAAGCTGACACAACCATAGAGTCTGCAAATTTCATCTTTCTACTTGTTTTACTGTATCAAAAGCTTGACTGACATTTCCTCCATTTAATCTTCTAGTTTTCTCAGTACTTGTAGGGGGGATTGAAAGATGCTGAAGGGTAACTCTGAACACCTCTAAGGCAGGTACTGCCCCCCAGTTCTGCACATACCTGTTGTCAAGGTTTTCAAAAGGCATCATGACAAATTCTCAGGAGTGGCGAGCCCTAGGCATTTGCACCAGCTCCTATCTCTGGCATTGAAAACCAGACATGTGACACATGAGATTCTGCACCCAAAGCAAATGGCCACCTTTGAGAAATGTTAAGGAAAATTCTTGTCACAGCAGTGCCATTCTGTGAGTGGTAGAGTTGGAATCTGAGCTCAGATCTTCTTGATTGAATCCCTTGGATGTTACTGCTTCTTGGGAACACTGCATTCTTAAGACCTTAAATTTGAATTATTAAAACAACTCAGAACATTGGCAACTAGATCTGTTCATTTTATTCTATTGTCTAATGTTTCCATTAGGTTCCAAATAAATCATGTTTAGTGCACAGGCCTGACGTGCAAATAAAAGTGCAGTGCAGCTTCCAGACCTACTGCAACAGTCTGGATATTCAGGTGGCTGTATTTAGCTGGTCAGCAGTCTCACCTGCAGCCCCATGATGGTATCACCAAACTAATAATCTAAATGAGATTCTCTCCTCACTCCAGCCAATTAATCACATATCTTTATTTCACAGGAACAGGCTTGAGATTATTGATCTGAGTGACCACCTTTCCTTACCTCAGAGAAAGCCAACAATTAATAATCAAAGGAAGAGAAAAGAAAATAAAAACAACGTCAACCTCAGTGAAAATCAGCATGGGTCTTTAAAAAGATTCTTCAGCCTGCACTTCACAGGACATGCATCCTCTTGCTGACAAAAAACACAGATGGGCTTTTAGGTTGACCTGTGAATCTATCTCCTTGCTCTAACATAACCTAGAGCTGAACCAAGAATAATTTCTTTTCTTTTATTTTTCTTTTTTGTTTCACTGCACTGAAAACCTTTTCAAATTTTACAGGAAGACCAGTACAGTCAAAATACCTATCTCAGGTTAGAGAAAGTGATCTGTTTGATAGAGACTTTCTTTCTCCTTCTTATCAGAAGCAATCAGGGTCGACATCGGTTCCAAAATCTGTCCTTTAGAAAATGTCCCAGAGACCAGTATGTTACGACAAAACATTTCAGCTTCAATGCACCATGTGTGGATTCTGCCAAAATTTTTCTCACCGTCCCTAACTGAGTGGCAGCCTAAGCAAAGCCACTCTTCCTTGGCATCCTGGAATCTCCCTGTCACTGGCAGAGGGAGCCCGTTCTTGTGATGCCTCAGAGAATGTGAAATAGGAAACAGCCCTAATGGTGAAACAGCCCTTATAGATAACTAAATACATAATCTAGCAGATTTTCAGACATGCTGCTACCTACCTACGAATACAAAGCCATTTTGCTTGATGATCTGCTAAAGCACTGGGACTCCTGCCTGGGTTTGAGTTACTCTCCTGGAAGACTTCAAACAAATGTTAATGACAGATCAGTGCTGCACTACTCATTTATGTCTTGTCACAGAATCACAGAATCACAGAATTTTTAAGGTTGGAAAAGACCTAGAAGATCATCCAGTCCAACCATTCACCTAGCTCCCACTAAACCATATCCCTCAATACAACATCCAGTCTTTCCTTGAACACCCCCAGGGATGGTGACTCTACCACCTCCCTGGGCAGTGCATTCCAGTGCCTGACTACCCTTTCTGAGAAGTAGTATTTCCTAATGTCCAGCCTGAATCTCCCCTGGCGCAGCTTGATACCATTCCCTCTAGTTCTGTCACTGCCTACACGGGAGAAGAGGCTGACCCCCAGCCCACTACAACCTCCCTTCAGGAAGTTATAGAGAGCTATAAGGTCTCCCCTGAGCCTCCTCTTCTCCAGGCTGAACAATCCCAGCTCCCTCAGACGCTCCTCGTAAGGCCTGTGTTCCAGACCCCTCACCATCTTAGTAGCCCTCCTCTGAACGCGCTCCAGGGCCTCAATGTCTTTCCTGTAGTGAGGGTCCCAAAACTGAACACAGTACTCGAGATGCGGCCTCACAAGTGCTGAGTACAGGGGGACAATTACCTCCCTGCTCCTACTAGTAACACTATTTTTGATGCAAGCCAGGATGCCGTTGGCCTTCTTGGCCACCCGCGCACACTGTCGGCTCATGTTCAGCCCAAAAGACGTGACACCCACATCAGTCTTTGATGACTCAAGTAAAAATTGCACCCCTTTCCCAGCAGCACAGTGCATGCTCCTAGTAGGTTTTTCACCCTAGCAGCGCCCAGTCCATTTCTGGGTATTTTCACAGGCAGTCCTGGAGATCCAGGTATTAACAGCCAGGCTATTTGCTGGTGCTGCTCAGGTGCGTTCATAGCTGCTACTGCAGGATTTCCACTTGTTCCAGACAGCAGTTTTAACACTGACAGACCTAGTGTGGGGTCTATTAACCCCGCAGTATCCAGGCAGGTAAAAATGAACAACTTTCCTTTCTTCCCAGCAGCTGCAACAGCTGAAGTGTTAAGAGCATACTGAGGGCAATGCTCTTTTTAACGGCACTTGGCACAATTACACTTTATTAATTCAGAGCTGTTATTTTACAGCTTCATTTGTTTCTGCCAATTTTATGTTTTGAAGGGTGGATAAAGCATGAAAGAATAACAATTTAAGTGGAGTTCAGCAGATGGAAAGCGAGTACCTGTAATTCTCTCCACCACTGCTGAAAGCAGAAGTATTGCACCTCGCAGGGATCCCTTGCCAAAAAGAGGAAAAAAGAAACACCTCAGCAGTTACTAAGCATTTGAACCATCACAGGCAAGTTCATTTCTTTGCAGTGTTGTGTGGGGAGATGTAGCTGGGAAAAAGATACGCAGCTCATAGCAACATGAACAGTGGCGGGTAGCTGGCATAGTGAACTGCATCTTCTGGAGACCCAGGCTCTAAGCCAAACGGGCGCTTTCCAGCCTCTCTTTTTTTCCTAACATGCTGGATATAACAGGGGGAAAGCTACAGGGAAATGTGAACCTAACATGCCAGGTTGCCATCGAGTGTGTACATTTCTGTGCATGGCTCTTCTCTGCTCTACATATCTGGCAGCAATTCTCATCTGAGCCAAGGGACAGGACAAAACACACTCTCCTCCAGGTATTAGGCATATGAAGGAAACACATGCTCAAGTCTTGTGACTAAACCCGGGCATTGGCAGAATACACTGCAATGAAAGGATTGTACTTGGTCATGAGAGGGAAAAGATAAAGACCTGTTTGTAAGGGAAGTGCCACGGGTCACGGGAAGTTATATTGCTGTCCAAGCTGGAGAAGAAGGGTGAATCAAAGTACATGAAACAAAAGAGACTTTAAAACACACATCACTCTGAAATGGTCCAGAGGAGGAAACATGCTGCTGTTAATGGAGGACATCAGTGGTTTGCAGCTGCGGGGTACTATTTGGGGAGACCTGGAGTAGCGCCATCACAGTCAATGTCATGATGGTGAGTTGGACCAATAGGTCCTAGTGGAAACCCCCATGTAACAAGCTCTCCAGCACGTAGTGGTGGGACAGGAAACACAGCAAGCAATAACCTCCTCAGGGCCAGAAGGTACAGAAAGGGGGCAGCAAACTCAGTAGTGCCCCATCCACCACCTCCCTAAAACCAGAGAAGCAGCAGTGGAACATGGTACAGGACCCTGCCCAGGGGATTTCAGGTTCTCACTCTGCTCTTCAGCTCACTGCACAAAGTGCTCACATACCACAGTAATGAGCGCGGGGTAGAAATGCCTCCAGAGGTAGATTAGATTAGAGACAGCCAAACAAGAAGGCTGGAGCTAAAGGGATAATCCGAGATCCCCTCCACAGGGAAAGGGCAAGTCGGCACTTCTTTTTCTGTCAAATCACTTCTAAAAATAAACACAGGAGCCAGATCCAGGCCTGACAGCATGACAGGAGTTAAACTGCAGCACTGGGGGCCGTCATGCCCCCTGAAGCTACAGAATAACTCTGCTCAGAGGACAGGTATGTCTCTTAAGTGTTTCTCTTGCATCCTCAATTATGGGCAGTCCTGGCAAGGATGACACATCAGCTCCAACTGTCACCCTCAATGTCAGAGCCTGACTTTTACTTTTTCCTGGGGAAGGCCAACTTTTTCTTTTTTCCACCCCAGTTTTCCATAGAACAAGGCAGCATAGGCTCAGTATGTTTCACTTGGAGATCACTATCCCATGATTCAAAACCCTACCATTTCTTGCGCTACCACCTCAGCACCAGGCAGGACCCAAACTTTCCTGTCAGCTCAGGCTAGGGGAATGCAAGAGACTTGTTTGATTCCCCTCCAAATGAATTGTAGCAAACACATTTTTTCCTATGTATGTAAGAGCACAAGAAAAATCAATGTTACAGCTAATACACCCTTTCATGGGACCAGAGTAATCAGTAGTAGATGTCTGCGCTGCAAAATAATACTTGGCAAACACACAGTGCTTTAGGGTCAGCAGAGAGATGTCATTCCTTCCTACATAAAATCATTAACACTGACGCCACAGATATGCTACTCGTAATGCTGGGTAAATATCCCAGGAAGATTAATAATATTTTCATTGAACTCTCTGTTTAAAGGAATATAGAAATACCATTTCATCCCTAAGCTGATAATAGGGTCCACGTGTGAAAACAATAAAATAATAAAAGCGACATGAATAAGATTTCAATGGAGAAAGCTTTACCCAAGGAAAAGTTTCTACATCAAAGCAGGCAGATAATCTGACAATATTTTCTTCTACAAAACTGGCTAAAGTTACTTAATGATTTAAACAAGATACAGTATTATAATTTTTATTAGTCCCTAAGGAGCTACAACTAAGCTGCAGGAGAAAATTGATTGCTTTATCCTGATAGGAAATCTAAGGTGATTGATTGGTTATTTTCTGTTTTGCATGATCAAGTGACCAGAATTGCAAACAAATAATTGATTTTCAAAAATTACAACTGCAAACATTAGTGGATTTGGTGTGACAGTACTCAGGAGTTAAAGGTTTCAAGGATTTGACCAGTTTTCCAAATCAATGGGAATAGGAGGTTCCACCCTCTCTCATGTTCCTTGGCCAGCAGCTCACACCGGCAACATTCCCAAGGGTGCAGGACATCAGGAGAGCAAGTTGGTTCTCTGGCAGGACATATCTGGACTCATGTAGTAAGGAGGAACCTTTCTAACAGGAAGAGTTTCAAGCTGTCCACTTCTCCTACGATGGACCAAACTGAAGTCTTCCTTTCCAAGAGGAATTAGAGAAAACTAGTGGGCATTTTCCCTGCCTGCTCAAACAAGTGATGTGAATGTTTTTTAAGGGGTATGTGTAATAAGTAGCTCAGCAGCTATCAAGTGAGAGACACTTCTTATCTCTTTGTTGGGCAGTTGGATTTTCTCCACTGTGTCTAACTCTCATGCCAGTAGCAGAGATGTGAGAGTGGTACGGGTATTGCCATTTTAATAACAGTGAACTACCTAGTGATTTGGTCACCAGTGAGGAAACAACTTAGAAAAGTAACCAAATATGTTCTAGAAGGTTTCTTCTCTCCCATTTTTTCACTCACCCAATCCATGCCACAACCAGCATTTTGTTCAGCATGGTATGTACACACATGGCATCTGAGGTCAACCTCGCCTTAAAGTATTAGCCCTTCAACTATCTCCTGAGTTTTCCAGGTCCCCTCACCAATGTAACTAAGGATCTGCAGATCAAACATCTGTCAAGAAGAGAGGTAAGACAATAGTAATTCAGCAGGAACAGAAATGCTCATATTAGGACCACAGACGTGGCTGTAAGGTGAATGTGCTGTCATCTAACCCCTACAGAACTGGAAAGATCTTGCTGGTTCTTTAAGCATAGATGTACAGCTCTCCCTTGGCTCTCTGTATATATGTAATCCTGATCATAATTACATGCATATGTTAGGTGTTATTTATAATTCCATGGCAAGAAATAGATTAAATTTTTGTTTGGTCACTGCTGCTTTGTAGGTTTGTGCTACACAAAGCACAGATTTACTTTGCCAATCAAAACCTGGTATCCAAGATCCCTAGGGTCAAAAATACTTCAATTTTTTTTTAATCCTTCAAAAGCTTTTTATTTATCCACAGTGCTCAAAATTCTTTCTTCTACTCCTTTTTCTTTTCTAATTTCTTGATCCTAATGCTTATCACTGAAGTATCTGAGCAGCAAAAGAGCCAGCACAGCTTACAAAAAACCCGCTCCAGAGCTCAAACAAGCTCACTGTATCACTTAGGGGCCTCCTGCTCAAGGTTTGGTTTCTCACACCAAAAATCACCCTTTGCCCTGTAGAACCAGGGTGGCAGCACTGAACAGAAAGCAGGGAAGTCTTGGGATTTGGCTTAGAAACAGCATAGAGTGTTTGTTTGCCAGCAGCACAACAGGAAAGCCGTTCTGTACCCTCTCAAGGATTTGGGCCATCTGCCTCATTACTAAGGTGAGGGACCTAAACAAAGTACTTCAGACATAGATCAAAACATCTCTGCAAGAAACTGACTACAAGCAATCAATTTAGTCTTAAATTTAAGATATTAAGCAGAAGAGAAAAAAAAAAAGCAGCTCTATTACCACAAGTCCAGTAGACAACTGGGAATTTTGTATGTCTAAAAAGAGAGCTAGGAGACCAGACCACAGGAATGTCATCAGGTATCAGGGAGCTGGGATGAAGAACAGGCACTTGACTGTAGATTATGAACCAAAAAAGAGTTTTGAGGATAACACATCAGCAGCCATCAGATGCTCCTACTTTCTTCAACAGACAGATTTTGGGACCGTCCAGTCTCCTGAAACACTCATTCAGAAAGTCCAACTGGTCTAATTACAATGCAGATATGCATCAGTTTATATCATTATGCAATATGAGCTAGGGAGCTGCTTTGGTAGGGGGGTTGGACCCGATGATTTCTCGAGGTCCCTTCCAACCCCTACGATTCGATGATTCATGCTTTTCATAGCACAGCCAGCCTATAACACCACAACCAACCTTCTGAAGAGATACTTGAAACAAAAGCTATGTCCATGAATTATGGCTGGATTTGCTTTCTTCCCTTTTTAAATCAACTCTGTTACTGACACCGCCTCTGCTTTTAGTTTTACTCATTGTTATTTCATGATGCAAAAAACAAAAATACTGTGAGATTATCATTATTTCATTTTTTCCTGAAGGAACAACAGAAAGGTTGGAAGGTCCCTTAGAATCACCATTCTGTGATTCTGTGAAAGTTCCTGAAGGAATGACATGCCCAGAGGTGGATTTCTGGGTGAATGACAAAAGAGTACATATAACTATGAGAAATGCAGCCATGCTAGCCAAAATTATTTAACATGATCTTATTCAATAAATATTGCATCAAAATTCAGAACAAGAAATAGAAAGTTTGTACATGAGATTTATGTTTCACTCTAAGATTCACATAATAAGTGGTTTGATTAAATATTTATTCTAACATCCACTTGGGTTAAGAATTACACCAATCTGTCTGTACAGAAGCTCTTAGGAAATCTTATTAATGCACCAGAAATGCATTATCAACCATATTTTTTTCTTTCTTGCTAAAAAAACCTGTCAATATAATTTATTCCTTGCCACCAGCGGGCTATTGATCTTCACAGTTGTTGCTCATGGGCTAAATATCAAGACAGATTTCTGTAAAAAAGAGAATGTGACTTCTCAGACTTCTCAAATACCTTCAGAAACAGAAGTTCAGTAGAGTGAACATTAAAGGAAAACTCTTAGAAGGTTGTAGGTAAACTCTGCTGATTCACTATGCTCTTTGATACATTTCAAGATTTAGAATAAACTCTGAAAAGCTAAACTTCATCCCTCTGATAGTTCAGTTAACAACGTATCTCTTCTGCTATAAAAGCTTGGCTTTCCTCAGACTGAAATCAGCCAAAAAGTACACACTAATTTCCTGAGAAGACAAAGAGATCAACAACATTTACATGAAAATGGCCCTGAATATTTAAAAATGGCAGGTGATGTTGAGAGACATTTAAGAAGACTTGCTCTTAAAATTGTTTATGGCTTAGACCTGAAAATGAGCTCAAGTTATGCATTCCACTGTCATTAGTTTTATCATAAAACAGAAGTCAGAAGTCATGACTGAATGGGTTGATTATTGGTAGCTGACAACCACTTGAAAGTAGAGCTGAACTTGAGGAATTTTGTTGTCAGATCCAGTGTTGTTTGATTCACTGAGTTACACGGTTCTCACCTTTATTTTTCTCCCTCTGAATGAATTTAGAAGGTTATCTGTCTCCATTAAGTATTGTAAATGTGAGAGACAAAAGACACAATACTTATTCCTATTGTGTGCCTGTTAATTAATGTAGTAAAAAAGCACGACTGTGCATTTTTTTATTTAGGAACACAATGGGAAGCCTTGTGAAAGGATTTCAAACTTCACCTCTGCTGATTCAATGGAAGAAATATCATACTGTTAAATAAAAAAATGGCAAACACATGGTGATTCTGATGGTCTGCCTTTGCCTGTAGACCTGCATAGATAGTCAAAAGTTATATGCAGTGAAAAATATTCAACATCTCTCATCTGCTTTTACTACTTCAGTCAACATTCTTTCAGCCAGGCTGCTAAGAGTATCTGCTAACAGTGATTTAAATTCACAAGCTAAACCCTTCTTTCAGCTCAGGAATGCAAAATGAATGAGACTTGCACAATGAATTAGACTTGTCTTGTCTTTTTCTCCATTATTTCATAGCAATGGGCAGAGGACTCTAATTCCCCAGAGGTATCAGTATTACTGAGCTAATTTAGCTGGAGCAAATTTATCAGTACAAATGCTGTGGGCTCTCCTCAGTGCTATAAAAGATATTAAAAAAAAAATCATCAAGATAAGTTTCTGGTCTCATTCATGTCACAGCCCTCCTGTGTGAGCTTAAGCATCACTCTTTTTCTTTTCATCAGTAAGACATATATAATAAACAAGTCTCAGTCAAAAATTATTTTGAAACATCTTGAAAATTCTTTAGGTCAAAAAGTACAAAGTCCAGAAGTTGGTATTGATCAATCACTTTACTAATTGCCCTTTAATTTTACTACTTAGGTGTGCACAGAAATAGTCAAAGCATAGATGCCTATGTTTTGAAGCAAAAAGAGACTACCACAAGCACAAGAATTTGAATCCTCCACTTCAGAGAATTTACAGGAATTTCCTAACAGTTCTTGAGAAATGAAGCTACATGCTGTGGCCACGTTAGATCATTTACTTCAGAAAGATATTTAATCTTTATTGAAATATTCCAGGTAATTAAGGACTTCCCACATCCGCTGGTTAAACTACTGCACATGCTATAACCCTGATTGCTAAAGTGTAACTCATCTTTCCTGTTTCAATTCATCTGACTTCAGCTTCCAGACAGGGGAGCTCAATATGCCTGTTCCTACTAATTAAATGGCTCTTTAATATAGTATACTTTAAGTATTCATGGGTCATATCCAAGCCTTGTTTTCACAGAAGGTCTTAAAGGTCACTATAATAGCGGTCCCAAGGGTTGTGCTATAGAAGCCCATGAAGCTCCTTCTTGCACATTCATAGATGCAAAGCCATGGTTACTCTTGCTGGGCAAGCCAGAGCAAGGCATCCTGGCACAACCCCACTGCATTACTTATAGGGCATAAATTGCCCTAGCCTGCTTTCAGGTACTGGAAGGCATCCAGCCCTTGCAGTCGTTGTCCAAGCAAACCTTTGTGGCACTAAACACAGGTGACATGGCTGTAACCTCTGTTCCCAAAGGGAAAAGTCGCGGCTCTCTAGCCTGCTTAGGGTTATCTATTAAGACCCACTGTTCAGAGGATGATATCTGGCTATACAATTCAGATTCATTCTTTCATTACTTTCTCTGGTTCTGTGTTTTATCAAGCAGAGAAACTATAAAAATAATAGACAATTATTTTACAGAAACTATACTCATATATTCTCCCTCTCTCAATTCATTGTGTCAGACCCTCTCCCAAACTTGGCTGCTCCTGAAAGTTGGCAAAACCTCAATTATGCAGCTGGACACTCAATAGCTCAGTGCATCAGTATTCACATTGCATAGTTTCTTTACTCTGCATTGATTAAAAGGAAGGTTGCATGGAGAATGGCACTACAGAGAAAATGCTGTCCCCCGCCTCCTTCTCCTTAGGCAAGGTGTGGTGGTCAGGCACAAATAGGACAACCCCATCTGTTGTATGCTGTGGACAGGACAGCCAGGATACTACACATGTATCCAGGTGAGCACTGTCACCTAGTATGTGCAATCATACCAGCCGTCTCCCTTTTCATTTAAACAACCCGTCAAGTATGGCCACATCAGCACTTCCCCCCCCAGCAAGGAACAGACACGACAAACTGTCCTAAAGAACCAGGACTGTGTAGGATTTACCACTGTTTTCCCTTGATTGCCTTTCCTTACTGTGAATCATGCAAATGCCCATGCAAGGTACGTAGGTTTCTCCATTGCTATGGGAACACAGTACTCTGCAGCTACTGAAATATTCAACCCACCTCCATACAAAACCAGGATTCGCAGATGCCAGCCAAATACCTGAGCAAAGAAAGGTTTTCAAGAGCCAATGTAGTATTAGCATTTAATAAGGAGAAAGCAAGGTCATTCTCTCTGAACAGCTTAACACTACTCCAAATGATGGAACTGCTGCAGAACTGTTGCACTCGACAACTCTGCCTCCCCCTCACTAGAGATGTGCATAAAAAGATAAAGCCCTGGCAGCAGGAAAAACCAAAAAGAAACACCTACCTCCAGAATAACACAAACACTGGTCATCCAAATGTGGCTGAATATTTGTGGTCAGTATCCAGTTATGTGGCACCCAACACTAAGATAGTTTATGCCCTGAAATTACCCTCCCACAGACCTCCAGGATAGGCACACAGACAGCATCCAGACATCTGGCTTCTACCTCGGGGTTGGGTTAGATGGCATTCCTGTTCAAAGAGCTGAATATTTCTCTCTTTTTTTTTTTTTTTTTTTGAAATCCACAAACTCAAATATCAGAAGAAAAATAAGAATTTATTTCCCATCACTGGCTGGCACAATTTTTATGTAATCTGAAAAAATAAACAAGGACACTTGCATGGGATTTGGCTTTTGTTAGGCAAGGATATTACTGGGATTCAATGGGTTTACTTCTGGTTTATTGGGCTATCCCACTTTAATAAGCCAGTTCTTACACAAACATATTTGCCTGTCAAGTGGTAAGATAAGGCATAAAAACTAAGTTGCAACAGAACTGAATTCAGCAGGAGGGGAATGAGTTATTTCTCTTTGAACAAAACAAAGCAAAAGACAAAGAAGTCATTCAAACATATTTCCAGGATCATCCTGAATCTATCAAATTACTGATCATACAAAACATCAAGAGAGAATGCAGATGATTGTCTGGATGACAATTAAAACCACTGTAAACTTTTGTCCCTGGTTTTGCTGTGTTCCCAGTGGCCCTAGGAGCTGTGGGGATTTAGGGGGTACAGGAGGACCAGCCATAATTGGAGACTTTGCCAAGCAACATCAGCTCTCTGAAGGCCAAGCATCCATCAGCACAGAAAGAGGAAGACCAGTCCATGATATTCTGTGACAGTCTGGATGAGACAAGAACATGAAGTTTAATCTCTTGTAGTGCTAAAGTAATAGATTATCTCCTTCTATATCTACAAGAAAACAAACCTTATCTACCTTCAGTCTTCTTTCTTCCAGATATATAAACAAGCCACATCTTTACTATCTTTTTCATAAGATCCCCTATGTATCTTTTTCTAGTTTTCTGATCATCCTAGTAGCCTTTCCTGGCATGTTCCTTGAATGGAGCTATCCAGGCTTCCACGCATTTTGCTAATAGCATCTTATACTGAGGTTGGAAGTACTGCCTATTTGTACTAGTCAGTTATTCATTAAATCATAGTAATTCCTCAAGCTGTGGCAATGCGTTTGTGCATTTCAGCTCTTTGGACTGCCTAATGTCCCTGTGGAAGACAGTCAGCATTGGATATGACAAGCACAGCACACAATGTTGGACAGGATAAGGTATAATAGGATAGGACAGAAGAAAACACAAGTCACTAGCCATGCTGCTACAGATCACAATAACATCAAAGACTAAAAGATCAAACAGCAAAAAGCAAATATAATACAATTCACAATACTATGTGACTTTATAATGAACAAGTAGATGGCATTGGTCTATGCCATACACAAGTACATGAAATGATAGTGATTTATGTTTCTTAAACAAAGGAATTAAGTATTTCAATTAGGCTTGTTGGGGAGGGATTATGGAGCTTTATATTCAAAGCTTCATTTTAACCAGGCAAAATTACTGACTGCTGCATGAGGCAACACTCAGCTTCATTCCTTTCCTTGAGCAGGGTGACTGGCTTGCCTCAGGAATCCATACCCAGCAGGATGCCTTTCTGACATCTACCTCCTGACTGTATGTGGGTGTATCTACTGACATTAAGCAGCATGAGGTCTCAAGGCAGTAGAGCCCTACATGAAAAGGTTTCACTGCAAAAAGAGGAAGTCTTTAAAGGGAAAACTACCCAGCACGTTGCTCCAGAAGCCAAGTTGAACTTTCATTTTAGATATGAGCATTCTGTAAGAACAGAGTGCTCATCTACTTCCTACATTAAATTATTCTTCCTCAGTTGCATTTCTGTACACTTTAAATTTTGATATATAAACTGCTACAGAAAAAGAAACTCCAGCAATTATAATCCTAGCGATTACGTAGGCCTTTTTTGCTAGTCACCAGAAGTTGAATTGTTACCATTAACAAAAAGCACTGTGCTCTGAAAGAAGTAGGACAATGAATTCCCATCATGTAAAGATGATGAACGCCTCTCAAGGTAATGAGAAACTGAAAACACTGTCAGACAGCATGTATGGGAAAGAAAGGGAAAAAAAAACCCCAGCATAAATCAGCCAGACCCAAAAGTCTTGAAACCTAGCTAAGAAGTTTGGCCTGCAAATTATGCCAAGGGAAAATCTTTAGCAGAGAATTTATGCCATGTCAACAGTGAAAAAGTACAAGCAGACAGTTAGGACAACTATAAACTATAAAGTCTGACACCAACCTCAGGCAGATGAATGCAAAAGTTAACACAAAATGCAATTGATAAAGATGAGCACAGTCAATAATGTGTACTTTAATGGCTGAAATATCTTGTCAAACAAACCTGACTTCATTCTTTAATGAGGTTGCGAATTGGGTTGCTGAAATCCGATTCTATTGATATAGTCCACTTTTTTTTTTAATAAAAAGTTTGATTTAGTGTGGTGCAACTCTTGTATTACAAATTAGCACAGGAGTGTACCAATAAGGCAAATGTTAAATGAATTCAGACCCAGCTAACTGACAGATCACAAAAATAACAGAAGGGCATCACACATGAGGAATGGGGTATTTGCAAAGGTTTCTTCAGGAATTCTGATGATGATTGAAGCCCCGGAACATTTTCATCAGTGTTCAGGAGGTAACAGTCACTTTGCTGTTAATGTAATGATAGAGTCTGGTAAAGCAGCAAGCAGTGATGAAGGCAGAATAGTCTACAGCACCAATCTGGGTTGCTTGGGAATCCATTCCAAAACTACGTATTTTTACAAAGAAAGATGAAAAATTATACGAGAAAGGAGGAGTACAGGGAAGTTAGACTTGTCTCTGGAAGGCAGCAGCTCTGAAGGAATTTAGGTCAATGAGCTACAGCATCGGAAACCAAGTCCTTTATTCAGTGATGTTGTAAAAGGGATCTGCAAACAGGACTGCAAAAGTAGAACCAAAGAAGAACTGGAAAACTACTCCAGATTACAATCATTACAGAGAGGTTGAGAAAGTGACACAGAAAACTGCCATAAATAAAAAAATCAGGGTATAGGGGAAAAAAAATCTGAAAATGAAACTTCATCATCTTCATTTACAGTGTTTACTAGCAATAAAACATCTGATTGCTTTACATACTTCCAATATGAAAACACCCCAACCCTTCAGATGAGAAAGACTGAAGAAGGAATACTACTGGATAGAGGATTGACTATAGCAAGTGAGTTTTCAAGTTCTTGCTATCTTTGTATGGAGTAGGATATAGTTCCAAGGGAAAAAAAAAAGAAAAAAAAAAAAAAGCAGCCCAATGAATTGAACTGCTAAGGCTCAGACCTTTAAGGACCAGGGTTGAGCAGAATCTATTTCCTTAAAAAGTTGTGCAATCAGCATGAAAGTCAACAGATGCATCCTGACCCACAGTCTCCTCCTTAATCTAGCACACAGCAGCAAAGCTCAAGGGTACGATCAGCTGTTTGTCACACAACGGACTCCTCAATGACTTACCAGGAACCTGGTGTGCCTGCAACAGTTCAGGCCTGGGACCCTTACCTGGGCAGCACTCTGACACCCTTCAGCTGGTGTAGGCTCAATGAATTTGAACTATTCAATTTTAAAGACAAAAAGAAGGGAAGGAGCAAAGATGTTGCAGGCAGGGATACTCACAGTGAAAGGCTAAAAAAAAACCAAACACTGAAAGGAAAATGCTTTCAAATGAATCTTTTTGATAACACTACATAATGCATTCATTGCCTTTGAATGGGCAGAATTATTATCTCCACTTTGCAAACAGAACAAGTGGGTCCCCAAGGAGATAGGACACAGTGTTCCCTGACCATCCTGTCAGGTACCTTAACTACTGGTCATGACTAAAAAGGCTTGGTTGTAAGACACAGAAATAAATCTGTGTTTCTGGATAACAGATCGTGGCGCCTCAGACAGACCATGGAGACAGTTCATGGGTCTGTTCCATATTATCTTCAATTAATTTCGTGTGCAGCTTAATAGCAGTTTTGTGCAGTTATTGCATAATAATAACAGAGGGCAACCCATCTGCGTGCTCAGTATCATTCAAACATAACATCTTGGGTGTCACTAAGTCTGCAGTCCAACCCCTAAACAATATGTTTGAGTTTTCTCCAAGCCCCATCCCAGGGAGGGCTGCACCTCTCCCACAGCCACAGTACCCCCATCGCACCTCCAACCCCACAGCTCACCACAACCACCACCGGACAGCAGACTGTAAAAAACAGATCTCCTGGCTGCTATCCTGAGCTTCTCACAGACGGCCCAAAGTGATGCTTTGTATATATACATAGCTGAAAAATCTGCACACATTTAAGCTCCTAAGTACCATATATGTTGTTACACCAAATATTCACTGACCTCTTGCTGAATCCATTTTAATTAAAGTAATTATTCACTCAGCTCCAGCTGCTGGATCTCTATCCTGATATGTAAAATAAATGGCTTTTCAGATTGGTTGCTTGGAAGGCTGGAAAGTATCTGCAGATTGTTGTGCAGCTGGGAGGAGAGTCTTCCCAGGCCCATCTGATTCTCACAATTTCTCTTGCCAATTTATCAATAGTTTTTTAATGCTCTTATCGATGAGTTACTGTTAGGTTAACAGCCTGAAGTATGCATGGAGAAAACAGTCATGAAGAGGCTTATGGGTTGTTGATTTCCATTGGGTATTTCCAAATTTTTTAATATCCTCTAGTTTTCATCAGAGTGTAAACTGAGTTCAAATTTTCAAGGTAGGAAGTGTGCTTCTTGAGTTTCTTTGTGATTATTTTCTCTCATTAATTAATCAATATGTTAAAAGCTCGGATCAACCAAAGCAATTGGCAAACCTTCTACTGATTTGACTCAGAAGGACTTTGCCCCAACCTGAACAGTGGCTTAGTGTTCGTGCTTCAGTAGGTATAATAATGTCCTTCCGACCTCTGAAAGAGACTTATGCTTAATGCTAGATCAAGCTTCCTGTAGAGTAAAATAAGTTCCAAGTACCCAAATTCAGTAACACCACCCTTCTCATTTGGTTGAATAAGATAGTCTCCAGGAATATCCCTGTTAATGAAAATATCACACTCATGGTGTTAAAAAGTGGGTCTGGATGACACAAAGGCTAAATACTATTTCTCTAAGTAAAGCATGATGTTATTGCTGGTAAAACTTTTTAATTCTTTTAAAGATTATCCAAGAGGGTAAAAAAAAAAACAACCCCCAAAAAAAATGCTATTGAAGCAAGTCAAGGTCACAGTCGGGAAAGAAAAAACAATCAACAAACAGATTTACTGCTTCCTAGCCTCATGCTCTAATTAAATACAATCAACACTAGCATTAACAATGCCCATTTCTTATGGGTTTCTGTCTTGTGGATGGGTTCCCTGGGGTGTAAGACACATTTTGATTCAAAGCCTTCTCTACAGCTCAGGCTTTCAGGACTACCCTTTATAATAGGGCTTCTCTGCAGTCTAATAATGGTATAACTTGATCCATACTCAGCTTTTTCCCACTGGGCTCAAAAATTATTATCTAGAGAACTGGCAATATCTCTCCACCACAGTGGCATTGGTCTTTCAGAAACTGGGCTACGAAACAAAGCAGATTTGTTCAGTTACTTATCAATACATTGTGCAAAGCCTTTTCTACATCTTCTGCTCTGTGTAGAGATATCACAGTTCACACATCCCAGGTATTTCTAAACATGACAGAGGTTTATCTGATCTCATTGGCTTTGTGAATAGCTAACTAGGACTATATAAACAACTGAGAACTTAGGTTTAAAGAACATTTTTGTCTAGCAATTTATATCAGATCCATCACTAGTGATGATGGTGTTAAAATTCTTGACAGTGTTTGGTAGTCTAGTAACAACAGAGGAATTAAAAGATCCGTTTTGTTATTCAGTCAGGATACCTTGTGTTGTTTACAACACAAAGGGGCTTATGTATACATTAATTATATTCAATTTCAAAAATTTAAACCCATGACATTGCAGGAAAGATTTATAATGCAAATGACCACAACGAAAAAGACTGTTAGAAGGCAGAAAATTAATTACAAAGACTTACGCAGTTAATAATGGCTTTACACATAATACTATCATGTTTCTTTTTCATAAGTTAAAGCTGGGAACTGATTGTAATTATTAAGGAGGCCTCAGCTCTGCTGATTTTGTTAGACCTCCGGCAATTGCACTTTTACAGGTTTATGAAAGGAGCAAATTACTCAGTTTCATGTCATAAATAAAAATCTGACACTCTCTAATGCACACTGAACTCCTCTAGCAGAGCTTTTCTCATGAAGCAATCTCCCCTACTAAGAGAACACCCCAAAATCACTCTGTGTGGAAGAATACAAGTTGATTCCCCCTGAGTTAAGCAATTGCTTTTTGTTAATCTCTGGAAGGGTCTGTTAAAGTGGTGATTCCCACTTTGTCCTCATGGGCACCAGGAATTATTTCCTCTTTTGAATCAGACTAGGAGTAGCTCAATTAAGAAAAGACCAATTAGAAGCAAGTTGTAAGACAGACAGAATATTAAAAAAATGTTTAAATATACAGAACCAGGGCCACTTGGATACTACAGATTGCAGGAGGTGGTACAGAAGAGAGGGGAAAGAATTTATGTATCAGTAGTGTAAACAGTCAGAAAGTCATCATCAAAATAAACCAATTTCTGTTTTATCATCATCTCCAAAACAGCCTTTCTCCAGTCAGAAGACAGGGTCTCTTGCCAAGCTGCAAGTCCCCTTACAGTACATTTTAGCTAAACAGAATGCCTACAACACTGGCTAAAGCAGACAGTCAATGCTGATCACCTCCACCATGCCCTTGAGCTGAGCTTTGGCCCCCCCATCACCACCACCCACCATCTCTCAAGCATCACAAGAGGGTACTCTACGAGTCCACTTACTGTGGGTTGTCAACTTACCACCTTTGCTTCACGTGCTTGAGAAACTGCAGCTTGTACAGGTCCCACCTCTCCCATTTCATTCTGTCTCCCTACCTCATGCTCTGCAGCTACCACCCCCCAAAAAATCCAACAGTTCTCTCCTCTCCCAAACACTGGTACAGAGAGCTCATGTGCCCCCTCACCAAAAGGATCTTTTATTTTCCAAGATCAGACTGTACATGTCACGTATGTGTATAAATTTTCTATAGGGCTGCACTGCCCTTGAGTTAGGTTGGACAACTTATCTACGCACTGACTCAGGTGCTTATTTTGTTTTTCCATTTTCTAGGCTGTGAAATCCTAGAAGGAAGGAAGGGATTATTGTGAAATTTGCATCTCACACAGTGTTGGGAAAATCACAAGTCCTTAACAAATACACAGCAACATCCACATACATCAGACCCAAACTAAAGAACTAAGACAGAAATGTTGCTTCTAACAAGAAAAGGAGAAAATGTAGAGCAGGGCATTGCATTTCTCGTGCTCTGTCCCATGTGTATCTCCAAGCTTACTTTGGCAGAGAAATACTACTTTTTAGGGGTTCTTTGCTGGCACCAGCAGGTTTTAAATGAATGTAAAACAAGTGAAAAATATTCCACACTGAAACAAGTATGTGGCACGGTACTGAGATGTCAAATTTTAAGAGAAATCTTGTCAATGCTATTGGACATAAATCTAAAGGTATCTCATCTAAGAGACAGTACAGTATTTCCACAGGGCAAGAATTAAAACATATATAAATCTATTCTAAACATTCAGTTCATCCCTTTGATTTCAAGAGTCCAGATTTCCCAAAACAAAGAAATTCTGCAAGATCTGTTTTGTGTACACCAGTGGAAGCAACACATCTGTTAATGCCAAGAGGTTTAGTTAAGCACATTCAGAACAGATTTGCTGCACAATGTTAGTGGCGCTGAACCTGAAAGCAATCGTTAGAGAAGGAATTTATTCTTGTGCTAACCCCAAGCAAGAGTCACCATCCAGCCAATTTAATATCAACAGCAGTAATTTCAACAATATGATATTTAACCACAATCCTAAAATGGCTCAGTCTGGAAGCAACGCAATATCAGCATTTGAAAGAATGCATCCCCAGCAACATCAGAAGAGGGAGGAAAGAATCAAGGCCACAGTGGCTTTTTCATGGGGTTGCGTACACGGTTTTGCTTGAACTTTTTTTTAATTGAGGTTGCAAAAGAGTATGCTGACAAATGAACCCAAACAGCGTTTCAGTCAGCAGCAGTATCTTCAGAGGACAGTAAAGAAGGAAAAGTTCTTTGTTGTAGGAGCGCCTGGATACCGTGCTATACCACAACATGTGTGTAGGCCAAGGCACATTCAGGTTCCCACACACCTTTTACAGCTTTTACGCCAGTGAACTCCTAAATCTAAGGAGATCACAAGGCCCACAGATTAACCCTTTTTCTTCCTGTAATTCCTCCATTTGTTCCCCTCCTATCTTCCCTAGAAAATTCCCCTTCCCCAGAGACAAATTTCTTTCTGCCCCTGCTCTCCTCAAAGTGCCCAACAATGGCAGATATTCTCTTTTCGCTGTCATGGCCCCCTAAGTAACCTCAGCTCAGGGGAACCCAGACTGCAGTCCCTGATCCAGATGCAGTTTTTCATGGCAAACCACTTGGCCTTGAAAACTTTCTTGTGGCCTTTGGGAAGGAGGATGTCAGTTTAAAAAACTTCTAATTGTTCAAATCCTGACCCAAATTGACAGTTCATTCATGAGACATTCTTTATGAATCCTAACCTTGTGCCAATGTTCTCATCATTTGTCTTATCAGGGTAGATGAATAGATCTTTCTGCATACACACACATACAGGCACTTTGGGGCAAATCCTGTTTCCACTAACATTAAGGTAGTTTTACAATGAATTTCAATGGCAGTCATTAAAGAAGTCGACATAAAAGCTGATAGAAACCTCCATTTCTCAATAGCTGCTGCAAACAAAGTATGCTATGAAACTGCTCCACCAAATAGATTGGTAATTATACGAGAACTGTAACACCCTGAAATGAAATAGCACCACTGCTTTTGTAATGCGTTTTATGCGCTTCTTTCTCAATAAGCAGGGGTGAAATAAATAAAGACGACTCAGGAAAAAAACCAAAGAATATTAAAAGCACAGGAAAAAAACCACTCAGAAATATTCACTAAAGGGATTATTGGTCTGTTCTAGTACAGCAGTCTCTATACTCTTCACTGTAACACTGAAGAAACACTATATTTCACATCTGGATTTTCCTTGTGGAATTCTGTCCCTCAAGTTTATTGTACTTTGGGAAAGGATATTCTCAAGATGCCACAGACAAAAGAAATGAGAATTCCTGCTGATAGCTCCTTGACTAATTGCTGTGAATGCATCCACCACACCAGCAGGATTTTCTCTCCATGTCAGCATCTATTTCTTCTCCAAGCATCAGTAAAACAAGAAACTTTTTTGCTGCTGGGGGACACTTATAAGCATTTTATCAATGCTTCTGTACTACTTGCAGATAACTTGAATGGCTTAAAGTATTCCATTAAATTAAATAGGGTAAGTAGACACAAGTTCTTACAAAGGATCAGATGAACTTTTAAGTATTAGGAGTGAAAATGATACCTAATCAATGGTTCTAGAGAGGATCTCTTGTTCCCTTGTACTTTGTAAGAAAGCAAACGTACTTGTACTGATAGATCATAGATTTAGAGCCTCCAGGAGTGCCTGGTTGTGACTAAGCATTCCCATCTGTCAGCACAGTCACTTTGATTTAGCATTATCTAACCTCTGATTATACAAATTAAATATCCTGACTTCCCATTCAAACAAGAAGTAAAGTTGCTACCAGACAACTCATGCTAAACTGATTATGGGAAATGCATCACCACGAACAAAGAAGTTACTGAATTACTGGATATTTTTGATAATTTCAGTGTCTTTTTCTTCAATCAACTACCCTTTATCAGCCTCCACCTCTCCTGTCTGAAGCAAAAGGGTTACCCTACTGTAGCCAACAGCTCCTGGCTCTCTACTCATGAGGTACTTTTCTTAAAGTTTCCTTTTTCTTTCACTTGCTCACACACACACATTGCTGAAGTTTACTGTAGCTGATCCTGAGTCAAGAAAACAAATCTGAATTTTTATCACAGATTATAGTTGAAATGCAGTAAGTAAGTGTGCTCTTCTGATAGGTTGCTTGAGTAAAAAAGCCCAACCCCCTCATCCCAAATTCCTATCTAAGCATTAATTTGAACCATCACAAAAGCTTATTCTAACTTTAAGTCTTCAGTTCTTTGCAGGAAATGAGGTATATTTGGACACTGAGGAACGAACAACTTTAAACACATTTGCTTGTAGGACAATTTCAATACCATGATCTGTAGAGGACAGAGGAGGTATTGAAAGGAGGACACTTCAACATAATTCTGAATAGTTTTGATCAGTTTGGTCATGACTCATACATACCAGAAACAGAAAATGATGAAATTCATAATTTACCAAAGCAAATCTAAATGTTTTTCTATCTGCACACTCGTGATGGATCATCAGGATTGCATTTGCTTCTGATTATTACAAGCTTGCATCCAGCCTAAAGAAGCCACAGAATATTTCTAAAGTGCAAATGAGATAATATGAGTAACAGAACCTTTAAAGCCACGACTGCTCAGAACTCACCAATGCTTTTCTGAGAAATGAGCCTGCTGGGAACTCTACACTCCTGCAGAGAGGCTGCTCTAGTACCTAAGCTTAGGTCTCTCTACCAATCCGCTGCAGACACACCAAGAGCTTTGCAGTCATGAGAACCCTTGGAGTAAAAGACATACAGCCTGGAAAGTGTTGGTCCTCTAAGCAGCCCATGCAGAGCTGAGCCCTACATGTGCCACAAGCTGCCTGTTGAAGGGGATGTTCCCAAAATGCAGGCTGAGCTAGACTTAGTTTACCTTATGCTGATAAAGATAGGCTTATGTTGTTCTCGTCTGGATTTTTTCAGAAGGTGTGAAAAGCCAAGAAATAGATCTAGATAAATATATCTGTATAAAGCCCACTGTACCCAAATGTCCTGTAAGCTCAGCTTTTCCATGTTTTTTCAAGTTCTGGAAAGAACATCGATGGATATATTGGTCAGTTTGGATGGAATTCTAAGATCACTTTTGATAGGCATCTTGGAGGCCTCTATGTGATCTATGCATGCAGACTGGAAAGGAACCCTGCTGTTAACACTCTGTAGTTTCCCATTCACCTGTAAGAGGAATGGAAATAATGACACCAGTTGCAAAATTTGTCTCAGATGCCCCATCAAGACTGAATTATGAGCCCTGGAAGACTCATGTGTCTTTCTTAAATATTTTTAATCTCTGCAGAAGGCAAAACTAGACCATTTTGAAAATAAAACTTCTGGTGATCTTCTTGGGGGGCCTGACTTCTTCAGTGTTGGCAGGCCCAAAATACCTTGGCTCTATATGCTTTGGAAAGAGACAGAAGAGCCAAACTGAAATCCTTTCCTATCTTGCCAGGTGAGTGTTCCTAATTGAGCCTATTCTGCTGTTGCTGAGGATGCCTTGAATATTTATGTGACACCCTTCTTCCAAAGAGTGCTGCAACATCCATTTGGTGAAATGGAAGGTGCAGAACCTGACCCTGTCTCAGAGTTTAAATTTGGGATTAAAAGCATGGTTACAAGAAACCATAGAGCACAAACATGAAAGGTTGAAGAACCAAAATATTCTGTGTTAGAGCTGTTAAGTACATTTTGGTCAGAGCTTTCTGATTTTCTTGAAGATCCCTGGGCTGGGCTGGTGCACACATAGGAGTTCCAAGTCTCAAACTGGCCCCAGATATCCCAGAACAAGAGTAATAATATTTTTGTTTCCTTGCAAGTAGACAGGTCTGAAGTAGAAATATCACCTTTATTATTCATAGTTCATTCATATTTAACAGTAAACTTCCTGCTCAAATGGCTTGTCTTGCCCTCTGAAAAGCCATGGCTTGCAGAGTGCCTTCAGGGAACCAATCCTCCACCATGATCTGGAAATTGTGAAGAAATAAAGCATGATCTGGTGCAATGGATTAGATATTGTGCAGTCAAAATTATGGACATGGTGACATCGATCACTGGATCAGTATGGACTTTATCAGACAGTAAAACAAATTCTTAATTGGCATGGAAGATAGCGAGAAAAACATAGGAAGCCCACGTGAAGAGACAGTTTTTAGCTGGACACCAGACCTTGAATTCATGTACAGTTGTATGAGCTTCCCATCCTAGAGGAGATGTGAGTAATGGAAACTAAGGAGAGATTAATTTGTCATTTGATAATGACAGACAAAGAGGATGTGGATTAATATAATCAGACAAGGTTTGTTTGGTAAATATGTAATCATCAACCAGCTCCAACTACATTGCTCAGGAGCCTGGCATGCTGAATCACACAGATGCAAGGTGGCGTGTATCCCAGCCAACCTTGGCAAGATCTGGCTACTGAGGCTGTGTGAACTTGCAAAGTGTTTCACAGGTTTCAGAGGGGTCTAAAATTCTTCTTGAGGAGCCAGCTGGCTGGCGCTGCAGAGTCAGCACAGACAGCACAGTATTTCACATGGTAGTACCAATTTTTATTTATTTTACTATATAACTAACTGAGCAAGAGGAAACTGGTCCAGAGGGATTCCTGGCTTTATACTTTGAATGAACTGAAACACTTGTACACTGGGAGCAATGAACCAAGAGGAAACTCAGAGCAACCCTGTGTTTCACAGCACTGGAAGGATGTAAAAGGAGGGCATGGACAGTAGCAAACACACATCTCCAAGCTATTTCTTCTCTTACAGTCCCAGCTAGCTCAGCACTCAGAGCTCTGAGTTTTCATGTGATCAGGTCAATCATGACCATGACCCCTCTCCTCTCACACACAGAGAAGAGTATGCAAGGGGACAAGCTGGTAACAGCCCAGTGGTCTCCTCTGCATAGACCAGCCTCAGACACATGCGGATGAGCTCTGTCATGTCCATGTCAGCTCTTAAGGTAAAGACAAACGTATCTGCATTAACACAGACACAGTTGCACATCTTATTTCCCATTTATTCTCATGAGCTTTGAAGCTTAACCCATTTCATGCCATCTCCACCAGAACTGTGCCTTTACTTGTGTCCCTTCCGCTCACCAGCACTTGCTCTTAGCTCTTTTATCGGCCGCTGTATGTTTGGCCTGATGATTGCACAGACAGCTTGTCCCAAGTTTTCTTTTCCCACAGGCAGTCTAACTTTAAAATGTTATTTATCATTTCAGGCCATCAAAGACTGTAAAAGAGATATATGGATTTAGAATGAAGCAGTAATAATAAAAAGAATGTCATTGCTCATTCCTTTAAACAAACTACGTGAAGCAAATTAGTGTGTTTTTTTGCTTTTGAAACTCTTAACTATCAAAAACAATGATCTCATGCTTCTGAGAACAAACAGAAGTTTTGAGAAATTTATTTTAAGAGGACAAAGACAGATACACTGCAAACAGATTTTAAGGAAAATATAGGTGGAAGGTGCTGGATAGCAGAACTTGAAATTACTTCAGCAGGAGTTACCAACGTCCCAAATGGCTCAGAGCCTGGCCCTCAAACACTGGCATGGGGAGCCTGCAATCTCTGCATACGGTACTTTGCTCTCACCAACATCATCCTGCACACCCATAAAAATGAAGTACATCAAAATAAAAAATAAATTTAAGTGAATACAAGGAAAAACTTTTCCTACTGCACATAGGCAAAACGGATTGGGTAAGATAAAACTGATAAAGTGTGGAGCATTATGAGATATCATTGAATCAATGAATGCCAGATTGGAAAGGACCTCAAGGGTCATCTGGTCCAACCTTTCTTGGCAAAAGCATGGTCTAGACAAGATGGCCCAGCACCCTGTCCAGCTGAATCTTAAAAGACTCCAAGTGTCCCACTTCCCTAGGGAGATCATTCCAAAGGCAGATCGTTCTTACTGTGAAAAATCTTTTCTGTCCAATCAGAATCTCCATGGGAGTAACTTGAATTCATTATCCCTCATCTTTTCCATGTGACTCCTTGTAAAATGGAAGTTTCCATATTCTTTGCAGCCACTCTTTAAACACTGGAACATGGTGATGAAGTCTCTCCAAAGCTGCTTTTTCTCAAGGCTGAACAAACCCAGTTCTCTCAGCCTTTGTTCACATGGCAGCCTTCCCAGTGCTTTAATCATCTTCATGACCCTTCTCTGAGCCTTCTCCCAGTCTGTCCACATCTTTTTTTGCATAGTGAAGACCAAAACTGAACACAGTATTCCAGGTGTGGCCTGACAAGCACTGAGTAGAGTGGGATAATGACTTCTTTATCTCTGATGGGGATGCCCTTGTTGATGCAACCCAGCATCCTGCTGGCTTTCTTTGCTGCAACAGCACACTGTTCACTCACATTGAGGTCTTCCTGCAGATTGGCTCTTCCAAACTGTCCACTTCCCCATTCAGTTTGGTATCATAAACAAACTTTGTCAGGGTATACTTGATCCCATCATCCAGGTCACTTATGAAAAAATTAAACAGCATTGGGTCCAGTACTCACCCCTGAGGGACCCCACTTGTCACAGGTTGCCAGTTTGATACAGAGCTATTTACCACCACAATCTGGGGATGGCATCTCAAAATTTTTTTTTCTTAAATTCAAAGGCAAACAAAAAATTACTTCTCTTCCCTTCCTACCTGCTGTTGGGTTTTATTTGTTTGGTCTTTAATATTGCTGCATTTTGCTGTAATTGTTTTCTGTTATTTCCTGGTGAGGTTTTCTTTTTCAAACCATAACTGCTGCTTGGAAAAGTTGTAGTTTTTGCCTCCCATGGATTTCACTCTCCATGGTCCAGGGTTTGGGGACAGGGCGGAAGCTGGGGGACCCATGTACTGAATTGGAAGAGCTGATTTCAAGTGACAGAAATTGCTATAGAAAGTCTGCAGATCTCCCCATAATATAGTATTACCTATGTCAGCATCATTTTAGCCAGGTCCAGAGAAGACAGGTTCACTGCACTGGGGCAGAAGTCTGGGGGCAATGCTCTGCTACCAAAACTTTCAAGAGCATCTAAACCCAGAGAAGAAGCTTGGATGGCTCCCAGCACTCAGCAGCTTCCTCAACCACCACCTGCTCCCCACACCCTGGGGACAGAAATAAGCAGACAAAATCTTGATATGCACCATGGATAAGAAAAATAAGGATTCACTTTCTTTTGAAATTTTTGTTGGGTTTTTTTGTTGCCCCTGTAAGCACACAGCAGCATGGCTCTGAGTAAGAGGGAGGCACTCTCTGGCAAAACTCCTGTTTAGCTAGGAGGGAGCATGCTCCATGGCCAGGAGGAATGGCCCACCAGTAGCAGAGGCACTGCTCATGGACAGGGATTCCAACAAAAACATCAGCCTCAGACTTAAGAAGAAATGAGACAGACTTAACACTCTCAAAGCAAATAAACAGGGAGGATGTATTGTGACAAGCATCTTGCAGGAGTTTTAACGTTCATTGGTACTTAATGAATTTCTCTCTTCACAGTTAATACTGAAATTGTACCACAAACAGGCAGTAAACTTTCAACTATCTCAGGGTCTAGCCCTACCTGGCTTTACACACACACCCCAACTTCTGCTCCTCTGAGAGGTGAGGGCCGGGCAGGTTATGGCATCAGACCCACGTAAACCCAAACTCCATCAACCAGCCTCTCCTGATGTGTGTGTCCCCCATAAAAAAACCACCACCCTTGACAACTCTGCTCTGGCAAGAAAAATAGCTCCCTTCCCGCCCTTGTGGCAAGACGGCTCCCAGTTCAAACGTTCAGGCTCTGGTGGGCTGGCTGAGGCAATGTTTATAGTTCAGTGGTAGGGATGAAAACTTACACAACACTTTACGCTGTCAAAGCAGAATGTGATCGTTCCAGACTGTGCACTGACATTAGCAAAAATATCAATTAAGGCCAAAAATGCACTTTTACACTGAGCTGCTTGGATTAGATTGTAACCAGCTCAAGGATAAGAAACACTGCTTGTTTATCTTAATCACATTTAAAAATCCAGGCCTTTGTATTAGCCTCCCCCACAACAGTCATTTCAAGTGACAGTAGGAATTCCCCAGTGGCTTCAAATGGATTTTTTCTGCCAACACATTCCCTCTTCAGTGTTAAATTTTTCTTTCTCCTGTTTTTATAGCTTTTAGGCAAATACTACCAACTCATGATTCCCCAAGAAACAAAGAAACAGAGCATCAAGAGTAAAAAGTTAAAGGTTCAACAAGGAACATGAAAGACAATTTGCAACACTGCACCAAATAAACGCTCGTTTTCCTCCACTGGAGGTCAGTGGGGCAAACCGTTGGGAACTCTTTGTAATTACAGGTTGGTGAGAGACAATTGTGGGAGTTGTACGGCCTTTTAATGATGCGTTTTGCCCTAATTTGGCCCCAGAGATCTTACAAGAAATGGAACACACTCAGAACTCCACAGGTTCCCAGAGTGTCTATTTGAATGTGTTGAAATAAACCAGAATAATTTGTTTCTAAACTCCAAAATTTTATCTCAGTAAAATCTGTGAAATATTACTGCACATGATTAAATTATGATCAGTGCATTGTGTTGGATGAATATCAACAAGTCCCACTTGTGTCTTATCTGGAAGTGTGCATATATATATTACACATAAGTGAAAAAGATGTAAAAAATTCAGTTCTCTATTCATACTGGAATTAACATACTATAAAACAGCAATTGGATTGCTCCTAACTTTACCACAAGACTTCAGAAACTTCCTTCAAAACTCGGCTTTGACTGTAAACTTCAAAAGGTCAGTTCCTAGAGGTTTAAAGTCCAGAATACATGTATGAAAAGCAAGCAAACACATATCGCTTGTAAATCTCATTTTAAAGTCACTGGTGAGCCCAACCCACAGTTTGGAAAGTCTGAGGTTCACAATATTGCATAAGGTTTCCAGCTAGCTACATTTATTAAATGAACCCTATAACATGCCAGAAAGGTAGGTGAAACCTTCCACAAGAAAACAACTTTGTATCTGGTGATACCTTTTTACTGATAGGAAGATGAGAAACAGGCTCAATTAAGCATATGTTTACAACTATAAACACAGAACACTTAAGAATTTTTTTAAGCTTTCACTTATCTTATTCTGTTCCTCTTACTGCTTTTATCCTGGTACCAAGACACTATTGATGCTGATTAAGTTTATTCTTTAGCCAAACTTAGTGCCTGAAGCCCACTTGCAACACTTCTGTGGGAATAAACTTAACCACTGCAGAGTCCAAACCACAAAGCTAAGATTTATATTTTTAATTCCTTCAAAATGCAGTTTTTCTTTTGATCTCTGCACATATATTATCCACGTTTCAAAACGTGCACTTCTACACTTCCCAAATTTCAGGTCAAGGATTTTTGTCCATGTTTCCTCCTATGCACCATGGACCGAGAGAACTGTTGCTACTTTCTCACTTCAGAGAGATGAGGATTTTGGCCTGTTTAGGAATTTTTATGATAATGATTAACAAAAACAGGCCAGAAGAATGGCGCTCTACTTGAAGAATGCCTGCTGTGGCAACACAAGGAAGCCTGGACTTCTCTGTGTTATGAAGTCACATATTTTATTTTAAAAATTACCTTCTAACATAGAGGAAACAGCACTACCATGCCACAACCAACTGCTAGCCCCAAGCAGAGCACCTACATAAAGAAAAGAGAATGTGAAGTCTTTCCTTTCTGCACCTCCGACTTCTCATACCAACCAGCTCCTGCAATGGGCACTGGCAGGATGGAAAAAACAGAAAGCATGGTTTCTGTGCCATTTTAATAACAGCTCTGTCCACAGCAACAGTCTCTATGTACATATAGACTGCAGAGTAGTTGGGCTCTTGGCAGACACAATCTGGTGGAGCAGCTGAGCGTGTGGCTCTTACCAGCAAGAACAGCTCTGTGGCTCAAACTCCACTAAAATCTAAGGTTACTTTACCACATGCTGACTGTTCAATATTAGTAATTAGGAATTTTCTGAGGTTTCCTTTTCACATGCAAAAATCTACAACAAACAGGGTGAAAGCTCAAGCATCCTGAAGGTTTGAATCCCATGACAAGGACCATAAGGGCTTTTATGACATCCTGGGTGAGATCCGTTACGTAACACTGAGATGCTGTTTGAAAGTGAAAGACACTCCTCTCCTGCAGGCTTGGTCAGGCTGTCAGACTCAAGGATACAAAACAGAAGGGACACTATTTGATTCCTTCTTCCATTTTGGGGACAGCCTGGCACCTCATGAACGCAGATGTTGCTTGGCTCTACATCTTCCTTTAATCAAGGAGAGGTTAGCTACTGAGCCTATGTTTTAACCTTTAACAAGCAAAGTAGGGGAAGTTTTCCAATGTATATCCACATGAGTTAAAAGCTATACATCTGCACTCACTTAGGCCCAGGCCATGCTGACAGACTTTCCTCCTCAAACCAATGTTTCTCCTGAACAAGGCTTTTGGTGTTTAATATATGCCAAAACCTTCTTTTAGATGCACATTAAAATAGAAGAAATATTAATAAAAATCAATTATGGTTTTAAAAAAGTAAACATAATCCAACTTCATAATCTACTGAGCTTTAAATAAGGACTCTGGTGTAATGTGGAAGAGAACTACATGTGAAACCACCAGTTCTCCCCACCACAGGGCTCTCCCAGTACCTCTCAAAAGCTTATTCTTGGAGGCTTGACTCTGTCTTGTAGCAACTGCCTCTATTTATCATAAATATTCAGCTGAAAATATGGTCTACATTAGAGTATTGCACAGAGAGTCTTTTAAAAGCCTTGCGATCATTAGCATTAAAAGTCTGATGAGTAATGTTGTTCTGTCTAAAGTATATGTCGTTTCCTTTGCCTTCTTGCTTTATTTTGAGACAGATATACTTAAAATAGTTTTTTTAAAATATGGAGATTATTATCCAATCTAAGAGATTTAATTCAGCATTTATATGGGTTTTAAATGCATGCCAACACTTTCCTTCATTTCAGTGTTTGGCAACCGTTCACTATTCACAATTCCAAAGGCTGCAGACACATGTCTGATCATTTTAGGATATTTACAGTTGTAGCCAATAAAGACAGTGCTGATTTTAATTAAACTTTTAATTGCTTTCTGAGACAACAACAAGAAGCCACGACTGCATGAAATTGTGACTGGCTCCTTTAAATAACAGTGGGTGAGAATTGCCAGAAGCATCACTGTCCATCACTTCCTAATGGATGGGTATAAATAAATGCTAAATCATCACTCCTGATAACATCAGTGGCAATTTGGTAATCCAGCTTGATCATTAAGATCTTTGCTTCCAGTGAGAAGCAGAATATGGACTGTACAAAGAAAAAAACAACCCATAAATGAACTGATCTGCCAGTCCATGCCTGCCTTAGGGACCAGCACTGCAGCTATGACAAATGCCAATAAATATTATAGCAATTCCTCAGGCTGAATGTGGAAATTCTGGGTGCTGGAACATCAGTTCAAGTTTATCTCAGGTCTCCCAGGCACAAAATCCTTGTGCTGCCTTAAGGTTGTGTATAGCATGCGTGTTTTGCAGATTTTCCCAAATCACTTTACCTTTTGCTCTCATTTAGGAGGCACCTCCCACGCCATTCACACGCCTACCCTCTCCGGCCACTGCTTACATGGAAAACTCCAGCATTTCCACAGGCACAGGACAAGGCGCCTCGGCAGTTGGAAGCAGGGCCATGGGGCTCAGGGCTGCTTGAGTGACCCGTCCCCAGGGACCACCAGCGAGTGACCTCCCAGCTCAGCCCAGGAACTGGACAGGAAAAGCGTTAGCAGCCTTTGGCTGGTTCTTCCAGGCACACATCCGTGTCAGTCACCAGGATGCCTTGGGCCACCGGGTCCTGCACAGGCTGCCCCGGGTGCGTCCAGATGTTACCCTGCTGTATGCAGGACAGCTCCCTGCATAAATAAATGACTTCAGCATTCGGGGCTCTCACCAGCACTGAACTGCCGTATACCGAAATAAATCATCCACTCAGCCAGTGGATGATGGGGACTCAAGAGGTGGCAGCAGGCACTGTCTCTGCCGCCGTGTAACCCTCTGAGAAAGGGAGACAGCAGCACTGAGCACCCACTCAGGAACATCCCACGGGCACACCAAAATGCTGAGCAGGACCCTCAATGCATGGTAAATAAGGGTAATGATTGGTTTCTTTTTATAGACTTCCTTAAAATCATACTGAGGGCCACTTACACAGTTTACATATTTAAACGTATTACATCATTCTGCAAGATTCTGGGAAGATTTGATTCCTTATTCATTATTACTGCTATACTTCATAAAACAACAGCAACTTGGATATATCATTATTATTTTGTGACAATTAGACAAAACATTGCAAGGTCACTACGTACAAAACATTTCCAGGTTCATCGGAGAGAACTGTGTGGGCCATGTCAAGAAACAGCCTTTTTATGGGGTTCTTTACGGTACAAGAGCTGTTAGTCTATCTATAAATGCTTTCCAAAGCACCCCAATATAATTTGCCTCTCTGCTGAAGTGTAAATACATTCGGTCTCGTCTGTGGATGGGCCACCAGCTAATAATGATTTTTAGTTATCGGGAGCTCAAAGATGCTTACATGGTTGTAACTAAAAGCTACTTTGCAAAATGACCTGCCACACATTAACACTGATGGGACGTTTTAGGTGTGATTATACAACTATTTCAGGCAAGGAAAGCCTTGCCTAAGGGCTGCAGGAGTGGGCTTTTATGGTCTGGTGGCTGGCGATGACAGTCCCACCCACATTTCTAAATGATTAAAAACTCCCAACTCCTTCAATTGCTGACAAGCTTCCTCATTCCCCTAAAGCACCTTAAAGCTGTTCAGCTGCATTTCCCACAGACTTTTCTATTATTCAGCACCAAGTCTCTGCTCAGGATCTATCTTATTTCACGGAAATCACACAAAATTTCACACAAAACCCGTGGACTCATTTGTAGGCATACTGCAAGGCAGCATGGCACGCTGCAAGGCAGCATGGCACCCTGCAAGGCAGCATGGCACACTGCTCACAAAGATCTGCAGGTTTTCAAACTACTTCATTGTTAATGGAAGCCCTGAAAATCCCACTATACTGATAGAAACTGCTCACAATGCAACATGGGAAGACCCACGCCAGTCACAATGCTTCCTCAGGAACTGGAGATTTCTCACGAAGTAAAAATAAAAAGCAAATTATTATCATACACCTCACATGGAAATACAGAGAAGCCCTTCACTATCCCAACCATCTACTCACTTCAGTCAACATTTATCACCTCAGTGCCACAAGCATTAGCGCCATTGTGACTGCAGGCAACAACGTTTTGCTTGGCCTTAGTGATACCATACAGCAAAATTAGGATCTGTAAATATCAAAGAACAGCAGGCCTGAGCCACTTTATAACAGATATTTTTTTTTTCACACCTGTACAATTGCATTGGCATCTGAATGTTTTCTGCATGAGGGAGCAAGCCCCTACATACAGTTCGGCAAAGTACCATGCTGAGCACTATATGTATTTGGTTTCTACCACTCCCCTCTGCCCCACAGGGAACCTTTGCAACATGGTTTGATTTTAAAAAACACAAGGAAACCACTTATAATCTCTCCTCAACTGCCAGAATGAAGCACCAGTTTGCCAAAAGGCCAGGAAGACCCTTGGGGAGCAGCACCCACAGACCTTGCACTTGTGACCATGAAACTTTGTTCATTTCAATCCCTGATTCATGGGTGGGAGATACCATGTGTTGGCCTCAGGAATCTAGGAAAAGAGACTAATGTTGCTCTCCGTCTTCAACTCCAATAGTATATAGATCAAATTAACATTGTGTTGTTGCATTCCAAAGCATTTAAATTAGTATTCTTCAAAAGCTGTTGAGCTGCATAGGTCACGTAATGAAATCCTCACTAAGTGATTGATAATCTACCATGCAGACCTCAAACTTTGGAGCATTAAACTGAAAAACCCTTTAATTACACACCAGCTATTATTATCTGCAAACTCCCAGCACCATAACACAAAATAAAGAATCTCCAAAGGATCCCCTTAATTAATTTGTTCATCAGCTTTTTAGACCACTTGCTGTATTTTCATATGCTGCTTTGACAACTATTCATATTTTACAATTCTAAAATATTGGTCAACACTTGTATACAAAGAAAGCCAAGTCCTAAGCAATGCAATGAAAACCCTTCCATCAAACCCAATGGACTTTCAGGCACACTTTGAAGTTTTGTGTTAGCTGGGCATCTGTTCTCTTCCTATATTTTCATGGAATACCACTAAGTACCTTATTACACCTGCAACTTTTTCTGTAGAGATTATTTAGCTGTCTTTATATCTGAATTAAGTTACAAACAAGATATTTTACATCTCTGGTTAATATTCACATATAAAAGGAAGAGACTGATTTTTCCAGTTCTAGCTGCAAATCACACTTTAAGTCCTGTGTGAGTGTGGGTGCATACTGCCGATCAGATAATGCAATACTGCAACCCCTGTAAATGTCTATTCATATACTAGTAAAAAAAAATTTTGAAAAAATATCTTGTGCTTCAACTGGCATTCAAGACTTCTACTGCTGTGGAGCCTTATGCATTATGCAATGCTTTTTTTGTGTATATTCCCAAGGCTGAATATATATGCAGGACCCAATAGCACTTGAATCATCTATAGGCTGTCTGTATAAGATGAAAAGGAAGCATTCAGAGCTCTTTGTTGGTCAGGCTTCCCTACAGATATCATTGGTAAAATTTCAATTCAGCAGTCAGAGAAGCTGAGGCAGGCTGACAGAAAGCGTGTTTGGAAATTCCTTCTCTATATCTTAGCAATGCTTAATACGGCAGCTTGAAAAGCAGTTGCAAGATTTTCAATGCATTTTGATATCAAGAGAATTCCTGAATCATCTGGGATGGCTCCAGTACTATTTTGCAACAACACTAGGACAATAAAAAGTCCATCTACTGCAGTTTCTATCAGTGATGGGTGGCTCATTTTGCATACACTAAGAACATTTTTCTCTCTCCCTTAAATAAAGCTTTCATATTTAATTCCATCAGGTTCCTTCCACTTAACCTTAGTAATGCCATGTATCTATGTCCAAAAAGCAAACAGCTTTGGCAGATCATAAAATGTTTCCTTACTCCACCATAGAGAACTACTGGTAACACAGTGATTAAAATCATCTACACAGACTCCTATTGCAGTTCGAATTAATAGACAAATTCAACCCAGTGAGTAAATTCTTCCATACTTCCTAATTGATTTGGAAGCTACATCAAACTGAAATTGAAGCCCTATGCAATAAAGATAAACTTTAAATACGTCCTCATGCTTCCAGAGTTATGGCACAACATATGGTATTATGTCAGCACCAATGACAAGCAAATAAATATAAATTTACAATTATATCAAAAATATTAAAACGATGACAAGATGGCATTCGTTCTTGAACCATTTCATCTGAACTTACTCTGCAGTGCTTCTGAAGTGTAATTGTGTCTACTTAGTTTCATAGGCTAGCTCTCCTTCAAGCAATCAGTTTGAAAGAGAATGAAGGTGGACAATCTTACAAATGACACGGGGCCATTTTTCTTCCAATTTCAGGATAAGACCAAACAGTGGTACATTGCCACTCAGCGACCAGAAAGAAGATGTGTAAGTCCTATGGAAATTCAACACCGCTGGCTCTTCCAGATGTAGGGGATTTTGTGGAATCTGAAAATGTTTCAACACTGCTTCTGGTATTTCCATATCCCAAGGTCTAAAGACATATTTTCCATCTAAACAAGCTTATATTAGGTATAAAGAACCATGGCAATGGACAACCACGAGTCCTACAAACAGGTTTCCACTAAAGGCACAACTTTTAGAAATGTAGAGGTGCTGTCCAGTGCATGCACTAAAGAAAAATCATTTTTCACAGCTCTAAACGATGGTAATTACTCCTACCATGTAATAGTCACCTTAATAGTGGCACTTAAATTTTAAAAGCATTTTGAACAAAAAAAAAATGGCATACTGATCACACCAAATACCATGAAGCAAAATAAACTGTTTGGGCTGTGATCTAGATTATGACAATGGTATAAAACAACAGAGCACTGTGTCTGAGATCACAGCCCTGGGTAGTTCTAAACAAATAAAAGTGACAGAATAATGTCATTTTATGGTCTGATTATTGTAAATGGCATGTTATTATTTGTATTTCAGAAACACCTACATATATTAATCAGACATGGTGCCCATTGTGCTAAAATTGTATATGCTTCTGTGCTGGAAAGCCCAAACTCTGGCTATGGAACCAAAGGATAAGTGAAACAGGAAGCAGAAGACACAGAACTCAGGCACACAAAGCTAAAGATTTGCCCATGGTCCAACAGGACATTTATAGCAAGGCAGAGAACTCAACACAGACTTTCTGTCACATAGTATAAACATATTACCACCCTTCCTCCATCGTCTTACGCCTCTACTTCAACTGACAAATTAACCTTAAGATTAAGCCAAGTTACAACAGCTGGAGAAAAATACTGGTCCCTTGTTAGTACAAAACCTTGTGTCACAAATCTGACAGAAACGACTAGTTTATTCTTGAATGTGTCAACAGTTTTCTTGTTTATTCCCTCATCTTCCTGATCTTTAACATCTCCTAAATTATAGACACACAGGCTCATTCAGTTCTTTAATATTATTCGCATTCAAAGTGCTTGCCCAACCTATATTTTTAGGTAACATGCAATTTGGATAAGACTAGCGTTCCAAATCTAGCATTTATCTTGATTACTCTAAGTTAACTGTACCCACAGGCTCTAAAATGCCAGTTTGGAAACTGCTCTGGGCACAAGATAATGTGAGATGGCTAATTAACTAGGAAGTTTTAAAAGAAGATCTGATTTAGGCACTGATTCAGCAAACAAACATCAGGCGTGAGTAACCCTGTGGAAAACATGTGAAGTCGTTGCATAAATCACACAACGTTAAGTGCATGCTGAAAGCACCTTGCTGAAACAGGGTCTAATTTAAGTGTCTCATGTTCTCTTTAATGGAGTGTACTCCAAGTGCCTGGTGTGCTGTGGTTTCCTTTTCTCCATTAGGGCAAACGGTCTGAACGCAGGGCCAAGAGCCAGGAATTCCTGCTGTCTTAATCGCCTTCTGAAACTGCCTGTGTTTTGGACGAGTCCACTAACATGACTGCATCCCAGATTAGCACTTGAAAAATGCGAACAAAGTTTCTACTCAGCAACTTCCACTACAAAACCAGGGCTAGGATCAATTATTTTATGAAAGGTCTGAGTGATTCACTTGTAAGCTCTCCTAAGATAGTTATAACAGATTTTCTGTGGTTCCTAATTCATTTTCCAAAGTTACTTACTCTGTGTATGCATCTCGTCCTCTATTGTTTGTTGGGGTTTTTTTGTTTTGTTTTCTTATTAATAAAAGTAATAAATAAAAGATCTTATTAACATTGATATTCAGAGGAGCAACAATGGAGAAGCTTTGTTCCCACTGAAAAGATCTCACACAAAAGATTGTTGAGACCCTGAACTGGGGTGACACTGCCAGGAGATACTGAGAGCCCCTTCAGCCAGCTCTTCACTCACACCCAGCACCAACTCCATCATACCACCTCCATATTCTTCTGCAGGACAACACATTCAGCACTCATGTTTGCTCAGGAGTGTTATTGCCTCACTTCATCTCCCTGATATCACCAACATTTATTATGCTTTACAAAATTAAGTAAATAGAAATAAAAGTCAATAGGTACTTAAGGAGATCTAACTTGCAATTCCAGTGTGATGCTTTAGATCTTCCTCAGCTCAGGTACTGGATTAACTGGATGCTACCGGATACATGGCACAGTGGGAAATACAATGAAAAGGAGAATGAGGGGGAACAATCTAAGATCATGATATGGGTGGCTCTCTTGTCACATATCCCAGTGCTCCCAATGATGCACTATGTAACTAGTCGTAAATTATGAACAGTCAGAAAAAGGGAGGCAAAAACAACAGATGAGGAAGAGAGATTTCTGAAGAAGGTTGTGAAGGGTGAAGGTTATAAAAAGAAGAGAATACCATTGTTTTTCTCCTTGGCAAATGAAGAATACAGAGCCTGCTGTTCACATAGACTCCTGGCATGGCCTGTGCATCAAAAGGAAGGGAACTTTGGGCAAATAAGAGCAAACATGGAAAAAACAGGTGTGGCTTGTATTAAACCAAAATATCTCTCTCATATAAGTCCTTTCCTGCTCTCTCATATTAGTCCTTCCCTGCTCTCTCATATTCTACAGACAATGATAATCCAAAAAACACTCAACAAGTCCCCAATTACTTCTCACAGCAGATAAAAGCATTTCTTCTATGACCCACTGCAGCATTACCTGATAACAAGCATGCTGAAAAGATGGAAGGATACAATCACAGGCTTGGCGACAAGACATCCCTCTCTTCTTGACCATGACTTAGACATTTTCAAACAGTATTTCTCATACAGCTAGAGTTCAGCTGATGCATTTTTGCCTTGAAAATAATGGTTGGTGTTTGAACAGTGTAAAGAACAGTCCCTGATGGTTATTACCAGAAAAGAGAATCCCACCATTACAGGTGGAGGAAAAGGTTTTTTAATTTATTTCTTTTTATTGAGTTCCTGGAAGAATATTTTTCTAAAGCACGAAAACGCTCACACAAATATAACCTGCATATTGTATTTTAATTTGGAGTTTCACTGAGACCTAACACTCACACAAGGGAAGAGGGGTAAAAGGAGAGGCAGGATTCCCTCCTGTCACTGCCTTTGAGGCTGACTTGAATTTATTTTGAATTCAGAAATCTGTCAGCTCGCTGTCTCACCCTGAGCCACTGGGAGCACAGGCGCGTGCGAGCTCCTCTGTGTGAAGGCAGCCGGGTGAAAATATTTTGCCTGATCACCATATTTAGGGGTCTGTCGTATTCCCTGAACAAGCTACAATTTCACTCATGGCTGAAGAAAGCAGGTAGAGCCATGCAAATGTAAGCAGCGACATAATGGCTGCATCTGTTTTAGTTTTTAGTGGCTTGTCAAATAATGATTGTTATTAAAACAAAGTGTATTTTGTCACAGACGCTCGTAACAAAGACTAATTGGCTGCACAATTACCAGGCTGCTGCTGAACAAGCAGTGGTGCAGAAAGCTGGGTCTGCCCAGGGTCAGCGCCCCTGCTCCCTGCTCCGGATGGGGAAAGCTCGAGAGCCATGATGCCCTCCTAGGTTAAGCCCCAAAACATCGAGTCAGAAAACCACCCTGCATAACCAGGGCTCAGTACCACCAAGGGAAAAATGTGGTTTGATTTGTTTGGGTTTAGATCTCAAGCTTTACGAGTGTGATAGAGGACGCTCTCTAAGTTCAGAAAGTTTTGGAAAGTGTGATGCCAGAGGTTTGCCTTGGGAACCCCCCACTATATGCAGCCCCATAAAGCAACAAAAAACAGGAGCTGCCACTCCTTACTTTGCCTTGATTTCAAGAAGAAAGGATAAAGCTGTGACCCTCTGAGCCCCTCTTCAGTGCCAGATCTACTCTGCCCTGCGCTTAGGATGAAGGGTTTTATTGAAGCAAAGCTTTCTTTGCTTGACTTGTCCTTAAATAGTGATACCAAGATTTGTTCTCCAGTGAAAGGTCTCATCCACTCAGGTTGCATGTGGTTTACATAACTGGAAGCCACTATTTTTTAGACAAACACTGATCTCTGAAAGCCTCTCATTATTTCAATGAATCAGACCCAAGCCCAACATTCTTCAGTGAAGTGAGTGTTTAAAAAGAAGTTTTCTATATTTTTAATTCAGCATGATTTTTCCTCCCTTAAAAGCAATTTTAATTATGTTTCAGGTTTGAATTTATTTCCACAAGATGCATAAGATATTCTTCATTTAGACTGTGTCACTAGAAGCATTTCATTACACGATAAAAATCCCCACAAGTCTGTCTGGCCTCGGGGTAGAAGTGACTGGAATGACATCTCTGTATTTTTAGTTTGAGAATTAAATGTGTATGGGCTGCAGCTCCAGTCCCTGGTGGCAGACATCCTCCAGGAGGAGATGGCACAAAAGAAAGGAAAGTTGGTGACGGAAGGCAGGCAAGAAACAAATGAGAGCCAAAACTTGTTCTGAATTTCATAGACACATGGAAAAGCCCAAAGTAAAACCATGTTGAGTCTAAAAAGAAGAGAAGGAGCAACCATCTGGTACATGTGATGGAATTGCGTATACAGGAGTCAATAATCCATAAGAATATAGAGTTGTCAGTTAAATTGCTAAGCATTTCTGCAGCATAACCTGCTTCAGGAAGAATGGATAAGGCAACTGGAGTAAATAGATTCTGTCTGTGGGTGCACAGTACTAACAAGCTTGAGCTACATGATCTGCTGGGCTGTATTTTCTGCTTTAAGATATACACATTCAGGCAAGAACCCCATCTCCCTTCACTCTGCACTGATACTACATTTGAGCGAGATTATTCAGCGTCCAAATTATATGCTCAGCAAGATCACCTCCATTTTGATAATTGCCTTATGAATGCATAACATGGCAGCATGGGGATTTGTATTCCCAGGAATGTCTGCTATCAGGCATCAATCGTTAGCCTGCGAGAACATGGCACACCAGTTGATAAAGAAGAGGCACACAGCTCTCTTGCGAGATTATCAACAAGAGTCTGATCCTCCCTGGGTTTACTGGGCTCTTGCTCCGTAGATGCTGACCCAGATGTATATTTTAGACATGACCCTCTTGTATGTGATACTAAAACTACCTTTCCTAGGGGCTATACAGGAAAATGTCAGGTCTCAGGACAATTTTTGCATGTCTGGTAGAGAGCATAGCCCTGCGTCTCTCTGATGGAGGATGCAGCGTGCAACCCTCTCCACCCTTGCTAACACCTCCAGTCACTGCAAAAGGACTTCTCAGAAACACTGAGTCTTGTTATGGGGAAGGGGAGATGGGGGGTGGAGTATCCACCTATTATAAATTCTTCACTTAAGGCTTGCAAATTACTTCTCTCCACAGGGTGCATAAGGAGCCAGGATCTGGCATCCATGAAGTGAAAAAGACCTCAATTACTCATCACTCCCTTAACCTCAGATACCCCAGTAATTGCTGTGAGTCAGTCAGGCACTTCCAGTAAGCGCTTTACACAGGGGCTGATACCCTCTCTGCTCTTTCCAAAATAGCAACCACTTGAGTGGGAACAGCAATGATGTGTGCACGGATGGCCCTGGGTGAGATGGAGGTGGTGCTGCTGGCAGGGGAAGCTGGGTACTGTCTCTTCACCCGGCTGAGGAGGCAGAGAACAGCCCATGTGATGGATGGCAGCGGCTGCATCGTGAGGAGCTGGTGCCGCAGGCAAACACTGAGGAAAGGGAACTTAAAATAGAAGTTTTGGAGGTGCATTCATCCCTCTGAACCACAATAATTCTCACTGCAGGTCTGAGGTACAGAAATTACAAACTGCACAGGCAGTGGCTCCCCACACTCACTAGGGTGAGAGCAGGGCAGCTATGTTAGCATCACAGCACGGGTCAGGAATGTGCTTTGGAAAAAATCTGCCAACTGGCCCCACTTACTGACCTTTTGATTTGTGCTGCAGAGCAGTCTTGGAGCATCCAAAGTGCATCCTTATGGGTGACACACATGGATGGCATGACCCATACCCATCACAAATGGATAAGGTGGGTACCCAAAGGGCCAGGCAGAAGTGCAATGGCTGAAAAACACAGCGTCTAAGCAGGGGCTCCTCCACACCAACCTCCTCTCACTGCAGATTCACTCCCCCTTGCACACTATTTGCTACTATCCACATAGCAGCACGTACTAGTTGAGGAATCCTCACCATTTCTGAGTGTCCTGAGCTCCAAAAGCAGAAACAGCCTGTGGTCCCTTCCACAGGATAGCATTTGTCAAGACTGAAAGTCTAATCTAACTATTCTTTATCACTTAGTTGACTGTAGACTGGAAAGTGATAAGCACAGGTAGTAAGTGAAGAAAAAGACTGTTCAGATAGATAGTTTTCTTCAGCTATAAAACGGGAAATTCAGATCTTATCATATTCTAGGAAAAAAAAATCAAATTACAAGCCCAGTCAGGAATGCCTGTTGTCACCACATTGCACCCTGTGGCTACTAAACATGAAGAGAAGGAACAGTCATGCGCAGGTCTCATCATCCATTTCATCATCCCAAGACCCTGTTCTGAGGTTTGGGAAAGTTCAGTGCTTTTTCTTCTTTTGGTTTATTTTTCCCTCTAGACAGAGAGGACAGAAATTTATTCTGCAATACTAGATAAATTTCTCCCCCATTTTGCTACAAAACCAAGCTTACTTGAAGGAGACATGCAGCCATCACAGGAGTTGTTTTGTTCAGAGGCTTGCATAACACAAGGGTCGCTGCCTCTCTCTCAATAAAGGGCTGTGCTTTTTCTGAGACTTTTTTTTAGTGGTCTTGCTGCCAACTTAGGTAAGAGACGTTCTTCCAAGCCATCTCAGCATCACTACAACTGGAACACTTTCACTGCAGAACCCAAATTTTTGGCTTCCGTGAGACTCTGTCCTGTTTGGCGCGTTTCTCCTGACAGAAACGCACCTTCAATCCATGCTCCTGCAGATACTAAGTCTATACATGTGGCCCTGATTTGCAACTTCTCTGCAACTCTACTTCTGAATCTGGTCCATTTGTTCAGTGGAAGGAGCCCAAGTTCTTACCGCAGGTAACCACAACTCAGAGCTGCAAATCAACACAGAAACGATAAGCCAGTAGAAGCAATCCCAGATACAGATCCCATATAACCAGCACTTTTGCCAAACTGCTTGGGCCAAAAATCCTTCAGCAGATGCCTTATGAGTAACTTTTTAGAAATACTAATTTGAAAACCATTGAACAGATCAGTAACCAAAAGATAACATCACTGAAAGCCCAAACCATACGGGTTTTCTTTTCTTTTTTTTTTTTTCTATAAACAAGCAGGACCATATTCTGCTCTCATTTATAGCCAGAACGATTGCTGCCTTCAGCAAACCACTGTCCAAGAGTTACATTCACAAAACACAGAAAAATTAAATTCAGGTTATTTCTGTGGCTGAAATTTTTGGTCTTGGACACAAAGGAAAAGGTACAATGCAACCCCAACAGTCTTAGAGGAGCAAGGAAACAGGAGAGAAGTTCCCCTGTGTCACAGACTACTGCAACAATAGCAAGGAGGACTGAATCAGAGGCAGTAGAGAGGGCAGCTGGTTTGCAGATGAATACAGATATAAATCAGCCTGCGGATGGGATGGAATAGAGAAGCCAGTAAATTTCCAATGTCTTGCACTAGAACCCTTCGTTCCATTCTCTGTTACTCAAAAATCCCATCTGAAAACCTAGCAGCAAGTAAATGCTATGTAATGGAGGAGGAGAGAATAGAGAGACAATAAGTGAATTACAACATTCAGGAAATGAAGGCATCCCAATCACTTGCATCAGAATTAAAAGAAATTCATTAAATTGGCACTGAGCCACCTGGAACAAGCTGAATTAGCTGAATAATGAGTTGTTAATTCTTCAGTGTTGCATTCGATTTTACCCAATCAACTGTTTGCAAACACTATAACTTCCACACTCACCAGAAAATAGAAAAGGGAAAAAAGAAATCAGAGATATGGACATATCGACGTATTGGAGAGAGTCCAGAAGAGTGCAAATGTGCAGAGGTCCAGAGCTTACCAGCCCCTCAGAGAGACTGAAAGAGCTGGGGTTATTTCTTAAGGAAGGACTAGGAAGACACTCTAAGGATTTTCAAACAAATTTGTGAAAGTTTCAAACTTCCAAGATTCCTGCTTAAATTTCTGCAAATGAGAAAAAGTTTTAGGAAAAATATTTGAGATCAGGCAGTAGTGAAGTACTGGAATAGATCCCACTGCAAGGGTTGTGCCATCACCTTGCTGGAGGTGCCAGATACAGCACAAGATTCACTGTCCCCCCACCATCAAGTAGTGAATAGACTAGACAACCTCTTGGGAACCATATTTTCTATTATTTTCTCTGCAAACAATGTGCCATCAACTTTGGTAAGCAAGTTTTCAAAGATGATATGTTGATGCTGAACAATAAGCCACACCAGCATCCCTGGCAAGACATTGGGCTTTCATACACCTCTAGTGATATAAAACATGAGTGTCTCTCCATGCATCATCCAGTTGCGAAACACCAGACACCTGACAGCATCATCATTGTGACAAAGCCCAACCCCAGCTAAAGGATGCCAGAAGTCTTTTAATCAACACACATTTCCTTTAAATATCCTTATGATTTGTTTTGCAGTGGTGGTAGCAAATGGTTTAAACATGGGAAAGGTCATTTTAGGTAACTCTCCAACTGGTAGCCTCTATTACCTGCAAGTTTGAGAAATATCCATTACAGATATCCTTTAAAGTCAGTAATGAACCCTATTTAATAGGTTGGGATTTTTTTTTAATCAGTAAATTTGAAACAGATTCTCCAAGTAATGAAACAAAGTTGGCAAGCTAGAATTTCACCATGTGGCTGAGTGCCGGCATCACAAGTATGTGGGGGTGCTCAGGTCCCTGCGCCTGTCCCAGGCATTTGGCAAAGAGCCGCTATTCTGTTTCTACTGCCACATGAGGCTTTTATGTTCATAGGATTTAAACATTTCCCGTTCCTGCCCATCCATTTATCATTTTCTGAATGAAAACCTGACAAAGATTTTAACAAGCACGTAGCTACTCCAGGCACCTCAGTTTAAGGCACCAGCTAGAAACAATAGATAAAAAAAAATGCCTGAAAAAGATATTATTCCTTCTAGCACTTGAATCACAAGTTAAATCTGTCTAACTAAAGGCAAAGTTTAACTACAGGCTTGAATAAAAACATCAAGTATAATTCCAGACTGTATCCCTTTGTCTCTACCATGATATATCTATAATCTGCTTTTTCCCTTGGGGACAGTAAAAACCTAATAGAATTTTACCAAATTTTGCAGGTCCGATTATCCTGTGCTTAATCAACCTTTGCTCTTCTAGATTTCCCAGTTTGCAAAGCTAATTATAATGAATTGGCCAGCATGTATACGCACTACTGCCCTTCACTGCATCAAAAAGGATTGCCCAAATACATCCTACAGGTCAGATATAAATTAATAGCCAAGACAAATCTGAATAGATATTGCTAGAGAAGAGCTTGAGCTTTTAGCACTGGAGGACAAGGCTCCATCCTTGCTGACCTTTTGGAACCAGACTTAGCTTCCACTGCAGATAAAATAGATATATCTGTCTCTAATACAGATAAATCTAAAGAGACAGAGGATAAATAACTTCTAGATATCAAAGGACTATTTTTTAAATTATCATTGTCATCGTTATTATCATACAGTTGTTCTACTGTATTTATTAACTTTATTGTTGCAAGAAAATAATAGCCACCCTCAAGTATGTAATAAAAACATGCCTTCCACCACCTGATTAGTAGGAGGCAATAGATGCGCACAGACTTTATGCACACCAATCCTAACAGGCAAATGTGAAAAATCTCTGGTGAGAACTTATACCAGGATATGCGTGAACACAGCAGAGCACTCGTGTGGAAGGGACTTACATTCAGCCTTGCAGCAACACTTAACATTTTTACTCTACAGAGACAGATGTCTGTCCCTGAGTACTTTTGCCTCTCTCTGCTAGATTATAACTCCTGCAGAATAAAAACCTTCACCATCAACATAAAAAGATCCCTTGACTACTGACCTGATTTTTTGGTTTTTGTCCCCTAGAAAACAACCATTTGAAACTCTGACTAGATGGGATGCACAGGAACCTACTCTCTATTCCCAGCGGTGACAAAAATAGCTTTTCTGAGCAAGCACAGGGAGAGTAAACACAAGCTGCTTCAATAAAAGTGAAAGTTTGATTTCATAATTCCGACTCGCTCAAGGAAGCTTTTTCAAGAGACTATCGGGTTAGTTCGGACCCTAGACAAAAGCAGGGGAAGTCCCATGGCAGCCACACAATAAATGGCAGCACTATTAACATTAGGTCATAACCTCTGTGTCACGGAGCCTTTGTGTGCTCTGAGCCTGGTGCGCTCAGAGCTGCCAACAGCTGTTCCAGGGCAACACATGGCAAAAGAGAAAAGCAGCAGCCAGCGAGGGGTTAAAAACTCTGCTTTGGGGTTTCTGTTCCCTGTAAGCAGCACCCCTTGAACTTGCTATTCTCTTCCAGCCACCTCCTCCAGACCTGTCCAAAAACAGACAGGTGACATAGGTCTCTGAAATAAATGCAAACCCACCAGGTGCTTTCCTCTCTGGTATAAAATAGACATGCTTTTCCTATGTCTCTTTCAAAACAGTTGCTACTTTCCAGCACTTGTGTCAGAAATCCATCACCCAGACATGTTCACAGACACTGTCAGTTTAGGATGCAGGTTATCTGCTCGTGTATTCTGACTTCTTGAGATTTTCTTTTTCAATTAAGGAAAAATGGATTTGTAAACCCAGACCTTTAAATCCCTCCATTCAAAACAGCAAGTAAACCAGCATGCTGCTTCACACCCCAATAACAAGTTTATCGCAAACATCAGATGTGTCATAAACATTATCCTTACAATCGTTTTTAAGCAACAAAAACAAGGATTCTTTAGTCTTATGGCTTTTCTCACGGCACTGGCAATATATTATTTCCAAATATAAACTATTCCCAAAGTCCAAACATCACACAGAATAAAAAGATGCAGCTTTTTTGGACAATCTTGTGGCTTTTTCACAAAAAAACCCATAAAACTATCTTCCTATAAGGAGTTCATATTTATTCCTGAGGACCAACATGCACTGGATGGAGCTGATAAATAATTCAAAAGGGAAAAAATCTTTTACTATGATTAGGCTTACTTAGAATAGGAAGAACGGGAAAACCAGGGGAAAGGATAAAGTTGTGCTGGAAACTAATTCTTCACAATGATATTGCATGGAGTAAAACAAATTCCTTCATAATACACTTGCACATTTTCATGGCCTGCAGAGGAGGTTAGTGAGGCTTACACTGAGGGGCTTTGGTAAACAGGAGTGACATAAAATGTATAGTGAAACTGCATGGAAACATGCATTACCCAAGTCAGGTCTGCACCCAGTTTTCCTCCTCACGTGACTGATGGCCAGGTATGGGTTTTCATACCAATACAGTTATAAATACACTGTCCCTGCTTAAGCCCTGCTGTGGACATGACCGATCAATTGCAGTCCTCACCTCTATCCATGCAGGTAGGTCTTCACCTGGGGAACTGCCTTTGCTGTGAAAAGCACCTTAAACTATCTAAACTGTGGCTACATTAGGGAGCAATGTAGTACTTTAGTAGTATCAGTGATTTTACTAGTGATAGAACTCCCCAAGAGGCAAAGCCTCAGTAAACTACTGTAGGTGTCTGGCCAACTCAGGAGATGATGTGTCCCACACAATGAAAGAGCCGGTAACCATAGCTTGTTGCTGAAATGCTACAGACAGGTATGCACTGCTTTGCAGAGCATAACATCAACAATCAAAGAGATTGCTCTGGGCTTGAGACAAAACAGAAACTTTTTACAAATTAAAATAAAAGGTGAGAGAAAAGGAACTCCCATCACCCTCGCATTCATCAGACATATTAACTGCTTTGTTTCTGTCATGGTTTAACCCCAGCCAGCAACTGAGCCCCACACAGCCACCTGCTCACTTCCCCCATGGCAGGATGGGGGAGAGAATCAGAAGAGTAAAAGTGAGAAAACTCATGGGTTGAGATAAGGACAGTTTAATAGGTGAAGCAAAAGCCGTGCATGCAAGCAAAGCAAGAGAAGGAATTAATTCTCCTCTTCCCGTGGCAGACAGGAGTTCATCCATCCCCAGGAAAGCAGGGCTCCATCACATGTAACAGCTACTTGGGAAGACAAACACCATCACCCCGAACATTCCCCCTTTATATGCTGAGCATGACACTGTATAGTATAGAATATCCCTTTGGTCAGTTGGGGTGAGCTGTCCTGGCTGTGTCCCCTTCCAACCTCTTGTGCACTCCCAGCTACTTGCTGGTGGAATGGGATGAGAAGCACTACAACTGCCTAGCAACAACTGAAAACATCAGTGTGTTATCAACATCATTCTCATCCTAAATCCAAAACACAACACTACACCACCTCCTAGAATGAAAATTAACTCTACCCCAGCCAAAACCAGCACAGGGTTCTATTAAGATCTGGCCTCAGCCTGATAAAATCAGCCCCTTTGCTTTCTGAAAGAGGCCTTCTCACTGCCTCCCACGCACGGGACGGGACAGTGGTACAGACCTCATAGCTCTTCAGTCATTCACAGCTTTCCAAATAAGCTTGCCATTAATTCCCCCATTCTCTCCCTTGAGTTATACATAAAAGCTGCACACCCATTAGTAACTATTAACCGAGCCTAATCAAATACTCTAGCTGAGTTTGAATGTTGCTATTCAGTTTGGGATGCTTAAATGTAATTACAGGCAGCAAGACTTTTTGACATGACAAATATTTTTTAATAACATTACCAGAATTGTTAGTTCTGTTTTCCCTGTGAAAGCAAACAGAGCAATTCCAGCTGGAAAGTTAAAATTTATCCTTGCAGTAGGCTAAAAAAGACAGACTCTGGCAGCCACGCAGCCAAGGAAACTGCTTCCACTAACCAAGGAGTGATGGTGCTTCCAGGGGAACTCTCCTACAGCCAACTTTTCTACAGTTCAGAGTACTGAACCATTAGAAAACTTCCTGTATTAATAGTTCATTCCCTTCTTCTATTGTTTTCATCCCTCCCAATTCCTTCATAATATCCTTCTTTTCACACACACCCTTTGACTTGCACCAGGTTGGGCCTTGATGAAAATTATTATTTCTTCAGAAAGGAAAACACTGAGTTACTCAACAAAGGAAATCTTCCAACACCAAGACGATAGCGGAACCCTGAGTTCAGAGGGGTCTGGAGGGGGAAGGTGCATGCTAAAAACCTTGGTGATCAGAGCTGACAACAATAGATTTTTGTTCACTTACGTTCATTGTTTAAATTGTATTCTACTGCAAGGAGTCTGGGCGCCTTTCAAATGTAAATATTTTACAAGAGAATACCATATGGGAGACACAGCTGTTTGTTTTTATTAGGAAAAAAAAAACTGAATCCTTTCATTTTGCAAAGATTTTTTTTTTTAAAGCCTGACGCATAGTTATAATGCCAACAGTTGAATTATCTTAATTCAAATTAATCCCTAAGTAGTTGCAGGAAGTGTTTGAAGTTGGATTTTTGCAGTTGTTAAGCGCTTAAAGAAGCTGTAAAGGAAATCAAGATTGCAAGATGTTTATACACCAGTATTTTCCCATGCCTGCTAAGAAAAACAAAACACGTTGACTCCTTACACATTACTACAGGTGACATAATTTAGAACTCGATAAGGTAAAAGAACAATTAAATAGGTACACAAGCAATACCAACTACAAAAATAACACTATCTGACCTAAAATCAGATGCCAGTAAAAGCTCTAAAGTAACTAACTCAGTTGCCAAATTAAACCTCTATATTTGTTTACAGATTACTGAAACAAAACCTTGCAGATTTTCTCAAACGTGTTGCTGCTTGGAATTATTTGCCAAAGAATATCTGTACAGTGACTTCAGGCAGGGAAAGAAAGTTGCTTCTGTGCTGTCCTTAAAACTCAGTTTGCACAGTACGCACAGAGAGCGGCGAGTGGGAACAGAGCATCCCCATCCCTGAGATACATTTGCACCTGGATCCCAGGAAACTGCCTCTGTGTTTTGGCAGAGCCCTTGCTGTGCTGGTCTCCTCCACTGATCCTTTTTTTTTTAATCCTCATACTTTACAAAGCAACAAAAATAATTGTTAAGTCATCAAGGAACAGACATCATACTGGCAACCACCAGTGCCAAAGTGCTACACCTGCTCAGCACTAAAGCCCAACCGGAGCAGGAACTGATGGAACTAGAGGAACATCATGGGGATATAGAAGACCCAGAGAAGTGACTCTTCCCCAAGATGCTCTTCCAGCAAACGGTGGCTTAAGAGTTTTCTCAGAAAGAGATTCTAACTAAATTGCTCAGTAAACTTTTCTTCTGGATTTCCCTTTCATGAATTCACTCAGTTCCTTTCTAAACCCAATTTATAATTTCAATCCCTACAGCCTCCTGTGACAATGAATTCCCTATGTGTGTGCTGGGCAGAAAAACTATTTCCTCCAATACCCAGCTGTCATGCAAGACACCCTCAGACACATAACGTAACATTCAAGAGTGAAGGTTTTAATGTGAGGTCCAAGAGTGCAGAATGTGAAAAGTGCCGGGAGCTTCATCTCTACAGTTCTGAGAATCACGTGCTACCTGGGGTTCAGCACCAAACAGAGGAGAGGTGTGGAAAGGGAAAGTTAAATATTACACCTGAGAAAACATTCATCAATTTTTTAATTAGCTAGAGTGGTCGGGTGAGCAGGTCTGAATATCAGCCACTGAATCATCATTTAACCCGTCAGCTCGCCAGCACTCAGACCGCCCCCACCGTGCAGCGCTGCTCACTGCAACCTTCCTCGCACACTACAGTAGGCCTTCTCATTCTCCAGCCAAATAGCTCCTGTTCCTCCCTGTACTCCCGCTGCTGCTGCTCCTCTCATCCCAGCCACCCTGGAGATTATTTGATTCCCATGAAAAAAGGCCAGAGTTTTTGTTGGGTGAAGAAGGTGGTTGTCCCCTGAGGGTCCACATGATCCATACGGAGCGTGGGGGAGTAGCCCACTCATCCCTGCTGCCCCAGGTCAGAAGCACAGGCTGCCTTTCTCCCAGCACTGGCTGAAGAACCTTTTCACCACTGCTGGTGTTCCGGCAGCAGCTAAAGCTTTCAGCCAAAACAGACATGAAATGAGCCACTGTAGACACAGTAACGACAACATCCACTCCTCAGAGCCTAAGGTCTGAAATAAGATGACAAGCAAGGATTAAAAGAATTTGGGTCAGCACCTCCAAGCAGGGAGCAGTACAGGGCAGCCAAAGTTCTTCCAGGTAGACAAGACCCATTTTGTGCCAGGAAGGTGGCTATTTCTACAAATTACACCTATTTGATGCTTCCTACACCAGGATACTGTAATTCAGCACAACACTTCTGCCCTGGCCTGAAGGTAAGATATGGCATGGTGTGACCGTACAATTAAAATTAATTATATCCCTCAATAGAGCTGGCACTCAAGACAGAAAGTCCTTCTCCCAAAATAAACCAGCTTTAGCATAGCCCCTGAAGGACACCACAAGCTACTGAGCACTGACAGTTTGCCTTGTATATGTTTACACAAGGTAAATCTCGCCAATGCTCATTTATCCCTCCACATGGATTGTATTTTCTCCCTGATGCGAGCAAACTGTTCCTGCAGAACCATCACAGCATGTATCTTTCTGAAGGAAAAGCCCTTCTCGGGGAAAGACTGAAATTCAAAGTCACTAGGGCAGCTCCTTTTCCCCTCCCCACACCTGTAGCACCAGAAACCTTGCTTTCTCCCCAGCATGGCACTCTCCCATCCCAAAGACCACCTGCAGGCTTTTTCTGAAGCAACCTGGTCACAACCTGGTATGACCCAGTCCTACTACAAACACCAATGCCGAATATTAATTTACACCAAGAAGAACCAACCCACACGTCTTCCTAAGAGTTCAGTAATGCCACTGAGAAGGTAGTCCACATGAAGGCACTTCCCTTTTGGTGGGTTTGTGTCTGAAATTCAGTCAGAGGATTCAGCACAGAAAGAGAGAGAAAAACTTTGAAAAGATAAGGAACCAGGATTTCACCAGACCACTAGTAACTGAGGAGTTACTGGTGTTTAAATGCATGCTCCAGGCAAGAGCTGGCTTTCTGACACTGTGCCCCAAACCATGTTGTTCTTATAATAAAATCATTCAGGCATCAGTCGTGAGGTGGAAGATTACACTGAAATAGTACTCCCCATACTCTATCTTTTTCATTTGCATCATTTACTGCTGGGCATCTGAAAAGAAAGGACAGCTTATGTAAGAGCCTTACCCAGGTCTGGGAATGTTTTTCATTTCTCCTTTGACACAAAATCTCTTTTCTTAGAAAGGAGAAGCCAATGTTTTTTCAAAGCTGGACTATACAAATTCAGACATTTCCTCTTTCTGGTTGAAGTATTTTGTAAGAGTAAGAGCAGTTACCACTTTGGCCCCTTGTTCCGGTAGAGAAGCACAAATAGTCTCTGATATTAATGAAAAACTAACATCTGTGGAAAAGGGAGGTCTCCAGAATGACCTCTTTTGCCTACAAACAACAAACCTATCTGTAGTGGCACACAGACCCTCTAAATTAAGTACTTGCAGGAGTAATGCAGGACCTTACAAGCCCTTTTCTCTTGCCAGCATGAATGGGCTGTGCATTTTGAGGCTGTGTTTGAAGAAGTTGTCCCAGATGCCCACTGCTGCTGTGGGTACTCCTGCCCTGCTGTGATGGCATCGAAATGAGCACTAGTCTTGGAGAGGCACTAATGGCACAGGAACCTCCATGAGAGCTAAGGCAGATGGATTTACACCTCAGACCAGAAAACAGATTTGATGTCACTAAACAGCTCTTAAAGAGTGGTCTGACTGCATTTGGGCATCACCCTTCTTCACTGAACATAGCTACTTATTTCCCTTCAAAGGTGTAAGGCTGTGTACTAGTTCCATCCCAGGGCCTTGCTTCAACAATCTGAGAGATTATATTAGAAGTGTTTATTAGGAATGCAAAACATCAGTGGAGATTTGCTAAGGTTTCCTAACTCAGTTTGCGCCTCAGCCCTCCTTGCCAATATGAAACATCAGTTTTGCATGCAGGGCACAGCTCCTCTGCCTGGCTCAGAAAGGAGTCAGGCTGAAGTATCCAAGAGGGCCAGGAGGAAGGGAAATAGCACTGAGATATTACTGAAAATAAAGGGATATATCTAGCACTTTTAAGAGCTCTTGCAAATGCCAGCAAGGATCTGTGCCTTGTAACATGGGTCATGGAGCCTTCTTGATGCCTGACCAAGGGCATCCAATGCTGATGGTTCATGGTAATCACACAACGTGCTACGCTGCCCTGACTCTGGTACTCTGACTTCTGTGACCAGTGTCACAGAAATTGGGGCAACAGCTCCAAGACTGTGGAAAGATTAATTTAAAAGAATAGATTCAAACAGGGGCAGAGGGTTACCATATGTTCCCCTCTTAAAAAAAACCCCAAACTTCTTAGAAGTAGCATGCAGATGTACAGCAGAGTCAGTAAACAAGCACTTTCTCCTTCAAGGATTTATTTCTCCCCTCAAGGGTCAGCTGGTGACCAAAATCTCCTGATCCTGCCTTGAAGTCACCTTCGGTCTCAAACAAAATGCTTCACAAAGGTACAGACAGCAGGACCATCACCTGCCAGTGTTTTGGGCTTCGCAATACAATCTCTCCTGCCCACAATTTATGTGCCTTGTATGTTAAGAATTGAAGTTCCTTCCAGCCAGTGAGGGTTACCTGTTATCCTAGACAGGAATGGGAAGCCACTGGGACCCTGAACGCTGCTGTTTCTCTACACCTTAACACCAGCAACACAACTGCATTTGACAACGTGATCTCTACCTCACTGCTGCCTGGGTTTTGGATAGGACCCCTTTCCTGCCAAATGTAGCTATTGGTTACTGTACCTGTGAGAAATATCTGGTGGATAACTAAAAGTTACAGTTCAGATTTACATTAATAATAATGACAAAATGAAACCAATAAGTTTCCAATGTAATTGCTTCAAAGACAGTAGAAAAGAAATTGTTACCAGGAATCCAAGCTTCTACATAGGCTGTTGCACCCATATCCATCAGCATGCAACAAGCAATCAGAGAAAAATACATTTTGCATTAGCAATAAACTCACTACAAGAGATTTTCAGTAAGTCATTAATAACAATATATTCCCCACGTAGGACTCAAGTGCCATCAAATAAAAATAAGCTCTGCTGTTGCCAATTGGAAAACTAGCTCCATATGTGTCTGTTGGAGTTATAACAGCACTTAGTGTCCAGGCGTAGAGGTTATAATTTTGGCAAGGGAAGACCTATCACTTCTGGAGGTACCTAATCAACTGAGCATGACTCAGTGTCACAGTTTTGCATAGTTGGCTACTGAGAGAGAGGGCCAGGAGCTGCAGAAAATGGCTGCTGGAATCTTCTGCAGGCCTCCGTATATCGCCTCTGAGAATCAGAGACAAAAGATGTATAGGAGACAAAGACTCCACCAGAACACAGAGTGCCAGGAAGATCGCAAAGTTTGGCCCCTTAAGGGCATTGAGATACTTATTTGCATATAAATGTAAGCAGTTGACAGACACAAAAGGCCGGGAAGGCTGGGGGAGGAGGTGCCCAGGTACCAGGGAGAGATTGCCCCTGCAGCCCGAGCTGAAGCACGTGGAGTAGCCCGAGGAAAGGACCCATGGAAGAGGCTGAAACCCGACCTGCCCGGTGGAGAGGCTCCACGCTGGATGGAGCCGGTGGAGACATAGAGAAGATGCCGTTAGGGATGAGCCCCTGCCAGCACAAGCGACCTACAGAGATGAGCCAAACAGGTTTGCTGGAGGAGGCATCATAGCCCCGTGGAGGGCTGGGACTGAGAGACACTGTGATTTGTTGCTGCCAGCCATGAAGCCCGGTGGGAAGAGATTTGCCTTGTAGAAAGTTCGTGGAGGACTGGCTCTTATGGGTGAGATCCTACGGTGCAGCAGGGGGAGGTTGTGTGGAATGGATGCCCCCAGCCCGGCCGAGAAGGAAACCATCTTGCAAGGGACTGACTAAAGCCCCCATCTCCTAGTCCCTGCCCCCCCCCCGTCCTGTGCTGCGAGCAGGAGAGGGAAAGAAGGGAGCAAAATCATGGCTGAAAGGGAAGTCTGCTTTAGAATGGAGGGGTGGGGGGAAGGTGTTACCGAGACCCCCACTTTCCCCAGTCCCTGCCCCTCCTGGGCTGCGAACGGGAGGGAAGAAGGGAACAAACTTCTAACTAAAGCCTGCTAAGGAGGGAGTGGTGGGGGGAAAAGTGTTTGCGTGGTTGCATTTGTTTCAAGATTGTTGGTTGCACTCCTGACTGGTTCCTTTTCACTGTTTTTCTCTTTAGTTTAGTGTAATAAATTAGATAACTTTCTCTTCAGCACTCTGTGTTGAGTCTGTTTTGCCCGCGTCATTAACGAGTTTGTCTCTTGAGCCACCCAATTATGTTATTTCTCCCCTGTCCAACTAAGAAGAGGAGTAATAGACTGATTTTGGTGAGCATCTGGCCTTTAGCCAGGGCTCAACCACCACACTCAGTGTCCTGTCTCTCCTGCTGCCAGGTCACATCGAGAGGACCGTGAGCCTCAGTTGCAGCACTTGATGCAGCAAAGCAGAGATTTCAAAAGGCATTTTGACACATGACTCATTGATTTAAGAGTTTACTTACGGACTGTTATGAAAACACTTGCAAGGCTACAGTGCTCACTGCCTAACCTGCATCCACACAACCTACTTCATGTTCACTGTCTGATTTTAAAAGTTTTTATATATAAAGGCTCTAGCTACTGAAATCAATGGAAAACAAAAGTCTAAAAATTCTGATGAATCTGGACCCTAAATTTTTATGCAGTTCAGGAGGGATCTAGGACCTAAAATAAAAGTTAGGTCATTAAATATGTTCTCAAATCTGGATGCCGGGCAGCAGGCACCTGTACAGGACCTGGGAAGGACCTTAGAGACCCTCCTTGAGGCTTTTGGCTTCACCAAATGATAAGTAAATTAAATTATCAGAATTATAACTTGTCCTGCTGTCATTAGCTCATATGGGATCAATCTGAAACCCTAAGAATGCAACAGCACTGAAACTATAAAGGAGAGGTAAAAGAAAGATCAAGTCGATGCTTCAAAATATGGCAAGAACATGGGGAGTATATTACGCTAACACATGACATGTTTTTGTCAAAGGCACGGCATTATTCATACAAATGACAGAAAGAAGTGAGGCTGGAAAGAGCAGTTCCCCAGTGTGCAGTATTTTTTGTTAGTTCAAATTATAGCTGAGATAGCTAACAGTTATTTCTTCAGGAAAAGAGAGTCTATGAGGCCAGTCTCTCACAAGCTGGTGTAGTACCAAGTCTTCCCCTACTGATAACTGAATAGTTCATAACGGCTTTCCTCCAAATACCTTTTTTTTAAATATTAAAAAAAAAACCCCAAACTTAAATCACAAGTTTACAGATCCTCTCTAATCACTGTAAATGTCACTGAAATTCCAACAAGATACCTGCACAAGAAAGGAAAATCACTGTCACCTTTTTCTCCAGGCTCTCTGGTTTTCAGTTCCATGAGTCCCACTGGTACCAACTCTCTCCTGGCCAGGTGATGCTATAATTAAACACCCTGTGAGACTCTGAGCCTTCATGATATTGGATGGGAAGGACAGAGAGTTTTGTATCTGACAGACAGGCCCGGCACCAGGTTGGGACACATGTCTGACCTCAGGAGCCCAGCACAGGCACAAGACATGTGCCTTTCCTGCCACGCAACCAGACTGGTGCATGTCTCCTCCCAAAATATCCACTTGATCAGAACATATTTACAATAGTAATAACTAGGACACAATCTGGTTCAGTGTTTAATAACTCTGTCATTGTGCTGTGAATGCACTCTGCTCGTTTGCATCTAACATGAGTGGGAGCACAATTTGGGCACTGTAGCTATAATGATGACAATTTATAACATTGTCCTGACACTGACTGTTGATGGTAACAGGCTCTGAGAAAACTTCCTTCCCATGCAATACAATATATGCACAGAGTTGTTATTCTGCCCTTCATAATATGCCCTTCGACAGTTTCAGTTTACTAACAATAGCTTCAGAGTCAACATCTTGATTGATACTTTGTCATGTTTTCATCCTCATAAGGTTTAAGAAGTCATATAATTCAGATCTGGGAGCTACAGGTAATCATTTGGAAAATCATACCACTAGCCAAGAACAAACAAGGAACACTATGCCTAGGGAGTCTCATCCATGACAAGAGGGGAGCGAGGATGTGTTAGACTGGATGGTTTTAACAATAAATTTTCAGCAGCAGAAGAGAGGAATTTGACTCCTGATAAGAGCAGCACTTGTGATAAAGAAGCAAAACATCCAAAAGATTATCCTACCTGATGCACACAGCTCCATCAGAATCATACAGATCTCAATCAGAAATGCACATTTGGAAAGCAACCTGAAAAGCCCATGTAGTGACACCACGAATTGTGGCTCGTTAATTGAGCAAATACTGGACTTGTTCATTTCTAAAAGAGATGAAAGGGACCTCATCTTCAAATGAACGTCTTTATCCACAATTTATCAAACAAAACAAAACTCTGAGCATTGCAGCACTAGGTATAAACAACCCATCAGACAGCATTACATTAAAACAATGGCTCAGATATCACTAAGCCTCTTACATGAATTCAGTCAAATCCAGACTTATTTGAATTACATGCCAGTTTGGGAAATCCAGTAGTAGAGGATCATTTTCCTTCCAATCAAGCTCAAAGAATCTCAATTTTTTTCTTCTCAGAAAAAAAGCGGGGGGAAGGGGAATAACAATTGCATTGGCCTTGTATAAAATTGCTCAACCGAACCAACATGTAGTCAGCATGGAAGCTTAGTGACTGCAGCTCTATGTAAAGCAACATCTGAATAGTGGTCCTTGTGTACTGGTCCTGAGGCTGAGAGCACTCAAGAGGCAACAGAAGCAGCTTACTTCAGAAAAGGGTACATCTCATGCTGTTCAGCAATAGGCCACTTTGGCCCTGATCTTACGGTCTGTGGGATAGAAATGACAATATGGAAAAGCACTGATGAGATTTAAAGAAAGCCTTATCATGGTCTTCTGTCTTTTCAAGCTGGTTTATCTGCTCACAAATTTTGAGGTACGGAAAGTCAATGAAAAAAAAAAAAATCAAACCAAAAAACCAGAGAGAGAGTAGCAAGCGCACCCAGCCCAGAGAGCTGGGAGCTCAACATCTGTCTCAAAGTCCTGGGCACTCCAGTACTGGGCACGCACATGTGTACAGCAGACCCAAAGCCTTACATGAGCATAAGCTACAAACATCTCGATTTCCATTTATGTCAACAAGGGCTGCAGAGATTCGGTATGTCTGAAAGTAAGCATGTGTTAACGATGTGTCCATATATGGATTTAAATGTCTATGTTTTTAGGATGCTGCGTAGGAAATATTGGCCCCTTCTCCTCATAACTGTTAGCACCCGGTAACTCTTTAGATTGAAGTGAGAGATTTCTGGTTTACTTTATTCTTATGACAATGTAGCATCACCAGCTTTAAATGAATTATAACCAAGTAAACCCAAGTGTTAACAGTGAAGATTCAGGCCCTAAAATTACGTTCAGTAACTAAACAGTGCTGAAGTAAATAAGCCAGACAGCTTGACCAAGAGAGCAACTTAACCAGCCGTGTCTGTGCTTTTCCTGGGCTACAAAGAAGAACTTGTGGATGTTGTGACAAAGCTCAGCTTGAAGCTATTAATCTTCCAAACAATGACATACCCTGATGTTGATCTGAAAGTTGTGAATTAAGAGATGGAAAGAGTTCCCACTTTCAGATTCTATCATGTATATCCATGGTAAAAAAAAAAAAAAGAAAACAAAAAAAATCTTTGCTTTTCTCATCAAAGGAATGTTGCGTCTTCAGGAAGACCTTTCCTTTGGTTCAGTGTTGCTGCCTTCCTTTGCGGTGTCGTTCAGCCCCACAGTGACTCTGTGACTCTGCACACTGGGGCTACGGGCTTGTACTTTTTTTAAGAAAAACTACAGCAAGATGCTGAGATTAAAACAATGCTGCTGCAAGCCTCACCTTGAGTTGGAAGTCAAGTTCAATTTTTTTCTGGCTCACGCATCACCAGTAATAATGCAAATTCTTTCAGGTGCAGCGCTGTGTAAATCCATTACTCCTGAATTATATCTCCTGTGTCATCTGGCCAACCCTATTTCCTTCTTTGGGGTTATACACGTGTCACTGGGAGCATAATTTGAAGACAATGAGTTTTCAGGTGGCTTTGCAAGATAAATGCAGATAAGAGTAGTTCCGGTAGCGTATAAACTAGTCTATAAACATTTCGGGGTTTTTTGTCAGAGTTGTGGTGGGTCCAAGAATAGAATTTCACTGTCTGCAGCGAGCAGATCTCTGGAGCAAGACCAGTTTATGTCATTTATTTACAAAGAACTATATTTTAATCAGTGGGCATGTTATGGTTGGGAGAAAATAAGACAGGAAAGTGAAGGCTAAAAGCAGCACAAGCAGGTGTCAAAATGCCCACGTATTTTTGCCTGTACACTGTGTCCATCAGGGATACATTGAGGTCTTTGCTCCAGCTCAAAGAGCTGTGTCAGTGCAAGAGTTTCATGTCAATGCAATTAAACCAGGACAACTGTCCTGGTGGGGCTGTGGACACAGCAGCTGTGTTTTAAAAAAGGAAAAGGTGATAAAATTGCTTGTCAGTTTTATTCTGGTCTTTTCCAGGGCAGGATGAGCACAGCTGTGCTGGTAGGGGTACATCAGTGCAAGGGCCTTTGGCCAGAAGAGCTGTGATGCATACAGGAGCTCAGTGGTGACAACCACATGGCACTGAGGCTATAACAGGTCCAGGAAGTGATTGAAAGCCTCACATCAAAAAATCCCCATCTCTCCCCGCTGGCTTTCTGAGCGATGAACCGTCACCTCCAAGACTAGTTTTTCCCTCAGGCCCTGGCATATGGGAGCACCAGCACTACAAGCACACATGAACAGCCCAGAGTCGCTCCCAAGTAAGTCAATGACAAAGTTCCCAGGGATCTTGATGGAAACAGAAGCTGGCACACAATGCTGCAAGTCATTGCATCTTCTTACTGTGACAGTACTCTGAGCAAATCAATACTTAGGCTGAATTTCATTTTGCAAATTAAATCAAGAATTCAATTCCTCTGCCTTGCAGGAAATGTCTCTGCCTTACAAGATACCACAAAGAGAAGAAATAACTCAAATGTGCCTTAAAATCAGTTGCATCTATTCTAGGACCAGAACCACTAAAATGCCTTAATCACATATTTAGCATTACTGTGGGGCATTAGTATAAAGTAGATTATTTGATTGACTTAATTGTGCATTTCTTATATCAGAGTGATTTATTTTAAATGCCTTCCTAACTCCAAACTCCCTGTGATTGCAGTTCTTAGATCGGGAAATTATAATACAATACTCCCAACCCCATGAGGAGGAAGACCTGTCTAGGATTGTATAAACTCAAATGGTACTCTAGGCTGTTTACTTCAGCAGACAATTTGGCCCAAAGTACATTGTAAAATTCAGGATGGGAGAAGGGAACAGCATGTTCCAGCCTAGAAAGCAGGTCTGAAGGACATTGAACCCCTCCTTAGTTCTACTTAGATTAAAACAGCTGATATTGGGAGTGTCCTGAACACTGTTTTTCACTCTACCCCTGCTAGAAAATCATATGATGTGCCGGGGTGGAATGCTAATTTTAAATCACAGTACAAGCAAACATTTTTAGAAGGAGGTCATGTCTAGTGGGTTGGACAGGGCAGCTAAAAGCCATGAAATTGTGGATGGAGGTACTACTCCAGTACTGCACCCCTCCACATCTTTGAGAAGGTGTTTACCCACCCACATCTCTCATGTTCAAAAGGGTAATAAGATTTACTGAGCCTGGTAGTCAATACGAATTAGTTACTGACCTGGTTATTCCCTTAGTTATCTTGCAAGTCCAATTTCACCATCAGTCATGGCTGTGAACACCACTTGTTTCACTGCTTAATCATCAGGCCTCAGGAAATCAAAATGCTTTCCCCAACATTACAAGAACAGTGGCAGAATATTAAAAGTAACTTGGCCTATAATTACAGCTATCTTATCTAAAGCTAGCTCAACCCACCTGCTTCCTTCCCATTCCCACCTCAAATAAAACTCCTTTCATTCATCTTTGCTTCCAGGAGTTCCCCACACATCATGGGTTACGCTGCAGTCCCTTGTTTCCTCAGTTCAATTTTTGAGATTACCTATCAACCACATTTTCTGATGATTCAGTGAACTTCACTGTTCTGACTTCCTAGAAATTGAAGAGTGTTAAAATAACTTTTGCTATAAAAAGCACAGCCAAAGAAAGAGAACATTTTACTTTGGAGAAAATCCATTTGGATTCACTTGCTCTCTTCTAGAAGCTCTAAACTGCTTGATCCAGGAGACCTGCTAAAAAGAAACGTAATTTCTACTTATAGCAGGCTGAAGAAACTTTTCCCTTAGCGATTACATCACTTTGATTGGATGTTATGTTTTCCACCCTGATCTCTCCAGTAAAGTAAAACCGTAGGAGAAACATATTGCTCATTGAAAAGCTGCACACAGAACTACAGCAAAACAGGGAGAAAAATACCAAAGGAAATAGAAATCACTGGAGCCAAATTCTTTCCTGATTTACCCCTGCACAACCAGGTTCAAATACAAAAAAAAAAAAAAAAAGCTAAGCTGTCTTCAGTATGGGAAGGACAAAATCGTTACCATTTTCCTTCAAATATTAACTGTTAAAAAAGTTCAAAAGCAAACCCAAAAGACAAAACAATTCCAGCATGAAATGAAGAACAAATAACTAGCTGAAATCCAACACTAACATTACAAAACATTTATTTTAGTTTATACTGCGTGCATATAAATAGAACACAGTGCAAGCACCACTCTGAGGCAATGAGAAGGTTGCACAAAATAGCATTCAAAAATCAGGAAATGCCAGAATTAAGGTTGCCTGGGCAACCTTAATTTTACCCCCCGTGCATATGCATTTTACAACACAGCGTTTAAATACACCATAGCATTCCATTTCTGAAATAGTATCACATACTGAAGAGAGCTCCTAATAGCAATACCAACTTGTCATGTCGTATATGTTGGGGACTTTTGCTACAGGGAGGAAGCAGATTGGTTTGTAATCTGTCTTATTGCGGGAATGAATTAATTCCACTCAAAATTTAGTGGAAAAGTGTCCCTCAACATTAACTTGGGAAATGAGTTTTCAGCCATTTCTAACTCTTGGAAAGCAGGGAGTGATTTTCATACCAGCATAAAGTCTGGCATCAACAAATTCAAAGCCAATATACCTTTGTGGGCAATGTAGCCTTTGCTCGCAGTTGAAATTTGTGTGCTATGCAGAGAACTAGACCAGGGTTGTGAAAAAAGCCTGGGATGTCACCCTGAAGAGATTAAACAAATTGGCTGAGGTAAACCCAGAACTGGTTAAGCTTTGTCAATTCACTTTTCCAACAGGTGAAGACTGGTCCAGGGAATTAAGGAGCCCCTTTCCTGAAGGGCCTGTGGATATGAAAAGCTGGGGAGCTGTAGAGAAAAATAAACGCAAGTACAGGAACAAAAGTAATAAACTTCATAGTAGTTGATGAACTTTGGGAACTTCCAGTGATAATGAACCAAATTAAAATACGCCTTTCCTCCTCCCCAACACAAGCTAATGAATGAAGAAACCCAAATTGCAGGCACCTTGAAAACATCTAGGACTACTTATAATGGGGCATTTTGTTTCCAGAAGCTTTTCTTCCCTCTTGCTTTAACAAGGATCTTCAGCATTTCTGAAAATCTAATAGGAAAATCTTCAGTTTACTTGTGTTTATCTAATTGGCGCTCTGACCACACAGCACGTTGAACCATCCAGCATCAGGATAGCTTTCCCAAGAAGGCAAATGGTTACTCCCAGCACCAGATAAGCCAAAGAGAAATGGCGTTAAGTGGTTTCTATTCCCTGTCATAACAGGCACTCTAATTCCCCATTAGACAAGAGACTGTCCCTTGTCCTGCTGCCTTCAGACAGCAAAGGGCAGATAATTCTCCAACTGAAATCAGAAAACACCCTCAATTCCATCAGAACACATCCAAAATTCTGCACAACCTCATTCCTTCACCTGCCAGTTTTCCTTTATCTTCCTATTTACATTATAAGCTCTTTGGAGCAGGATTCCCCTCCAAGTAAGTACCTGTTTGCACAGTGCACAGCATAGCACAGCTCAGTCTGGGTGTCTAGGTACACTTAGAATACAAATAATAATGAAAAAAAATAGCAACTAGAAAAAGAGAAACTAAAGCAAAGACCTTGACTTGTGCAAAACAATCCATAGCTTGGATAGGCACAACTTGTGACAGACTCTTTCCTGCTCCCATTAAGTTGATGGCAAAGCTCCCATCAGCCTTAATGAGAGCGGGATTGGACCCAGCCTCTGTACACCCAGAAACTTTTCAAAAGGCCAAAATATGTCTAGCTAGAATGACCTAGAGCATTTCAGTTCCTATGGACATTTCAAATTCCTATTGAGTGTGGGATGCAGTGACTCTTGAGCCACGTGTTACATCTATTTCCGAGCACAGAGGCTCCTCAGGGACACAGGCACCTCAGCAGCACTGGACACTTTATGAGAAGCTTCAGTCACCCAGCCAATAATACTTACAACAAAGATAATATTTTCCATTCTCACATATTGCTAAGTTGTAAACTGTTCCTTAGATACCTGGACATGGAGTTTATGAGAAACACATGTAAAATCCTGACAAGCAAACCTTGTTTATACCTTTACACAAAATCACTACTGAAAGGACCAATTTTCAGAAGACGCCTACTGGGACCTGTCAAGCATGCAGTATGCCAAAGACATCATCCAGCAATGCACTTCAGATGTTGCTCTGGTTTCCCTGAGATGCATGCCATCCCCCTGAAATTTCACTTGCTTTTTTCCCAGGGCAGATATCACCCTCCTGGTTGCTTCAGGTGTCACCAGTGACTCCATAAGAGCTTGCTGAGCTTTTCCAGGGAAAGGAGGAAAAATCCTCATGTTCGGGATGGTTCCTTGTAGATGGTTCCTGTCTAGTTTAAATCATTCCTGGGTGAACACGACATCTTTGCAAAGTTCACTGGGACTTGATAGAGAACTTCCTATGCAGCTCAGGAGATGCAAGACCTGATAAGCAGCTCTACATTTGCAAGTCAGATGGAGGATTTTGTCATGTCCTTCTTGTAGGCTACATAACATCTCTATTTGCACTCATAACACTAAAACATGGAAAAGACAGCACAGTAAGGACTACCTGTTGCTAAAACCATAACTCCCAAACACTTAGTAAAAATGCATCTGCTTTAACAGTCTGCAAAATTTTTTTTTCAGGGTGTTTTGGCTTTTAACTGATGTGCTCCAACACTGCCAATGCATGGAGAGATCTCAGTCACTGCTATGGTGATTGTGCACTAATGACATTATTCCATCCCTCTCTGACCACATATGAAAGTGGATGGGAACAAATAATTGGGTACTTGCTTTCAGTTATTTTCTCCAACTGTACCTTTTTTGTATCATCATGTCCTCTGGTTAACTTGACCTTTATGCTTTCCAACAGAGCAAATGAAGAAGTGCAGTCAAAATTGGTTTTGTACTTCTTGTAACAATGGCTCAATGTGACTAAGCTGGTTTACATGAATTCTAGGATGGCAGAAAGCTGTTTTGCCCTACCTAGATATGCATACTCATAGAAAGTATACCAGGCCAAGTACTCCTTTCAGCACTGCACTTGTATCATTTTAATCCCCAGAGCAGTAAATTTGGCTCTAATACATCACTCAGTGCCTTAAGTGATAAAAATGGATTCACTGTAGATGAGCGGTGCTGTAACAGAACAAAACATGGTGTTAGAGAGCCTGGGTTTACTCAGCAAAGAATCTCCAACTTCTAAATTCTCCAAAATGTGTCCCCTTATCTAAAATAAAACCAGAACATCAAAGTTTCATTTTCAGCCTTTATATCTCTCTTACTTTTAGCTACAGTTTCCTAAAAACTGTGTCAGAGATGAAAGCAGCCATTCAAGGAATGCTATAAAACTTAACTCTCTGGGCAACACAATCTCTCCAAAATTATGATCAGAAAAGTAGCTTTGGTTTATGTCATTTTAGAGGATCTGGTACACCAGTATTTAGTCGGCTACACCACGTGGTACCGCCGTCTAGCCCACACACAAGCTGGCTTGGTATTCCCCATATTTTTAGGGAAATTCTATTTCTCAGCCCATTGTACAAGTTGGGCTGGTTGGTTTTAGTATTTATTAGTGTACAGGTAAGAAATAGCCTGTGAAAACAAGTGCGCTCTAAGAAGCCATAGATGTGTAAATTGACAGAGTCTCTTTTGTTGAATACAAATAATATTTCTAGCATGAAACCAGCAGCATAATGTCCCTACAGAGTTTAGGATACAGTCTGAAAAGTTTGCTGTCTTGGACCTTTTGTAAAACTCTTTGAAGATTTCTGAGGCCCTTTGCAAGCTGAATCTGTTTAAATCTGCAGTTAGAAATGCAAATGCATAATGAGGGTGCTGAACAAACTGTACTTTTACTATCTCCAAATTATAAAATTGAATCTGGGAGCTGACAAACTGGGGATTAACTTTATCATACACCTAGAAAAACGGCAAAGTGGGTACCTCCCTCACCTTGTTTTTAGAATTATGCTCCAGCACGTTGGTGAACAGGAAATTTCATCCATCGCTGTTTGTCTAGAAAAGAAATCTGAAACTGGAACTTTAAGAATTCCAGCCCTTTTAAAAGATTTTGAAAAGCTAGCACTGTAGACATGAAGATGATCTTCACCTGTTAAGAATAACCCTCCAAAGCTGTCAGTGATAGAAAGGAGAGATGTGCCCAGGATATGAAACTCGCTATAAGACAACAAAGGAAAGGAAAGGAAAGAGAGGGGAATCCCAATGATCCCCCGTCTTTGAGGGATGGATGAAAAGAATGGCTTTAGGCAGGACCTCAGAACTTGGCTCCTGTGTGCCAAATGCTGCAGTCAGGCAAGCTTAGATGAACATCCAACATGTTATTCCTAAAAGCTAGTTGTTATTTCTTAAAACTAGTATGTAGCTCTGTGGAGATCTCTGCCTTCTCTTTATAGATGTCTGTTTAGAACCATGTGTTGCTAATGCCAGCACTCAGGAAACACAACCACCACACAAACAGTTCAGGTTTATAAAAAAAAAAAAATCAAATTTAAAAAAACCTCAAAACCTCAACCACAGAGCATAGATTATCATAACAATGCCAGGAAGTCATGTACGCTTATGGAGCAAACCATGCATTCCCAGAGATGATGAGATTTTTAAATTACTGTTATTTAGAGGTTGTCATTCATTTAGACAACCACTGTATACACCATTTCATAGATCCATCATTGTTATTCCCAACTTCTCCCTGAACTGTTCACCTTCATCTGTCCCATCTCGTGCATTTAGTGAGCTCAACACTTGCTGGTGTAGACAGTCACATACCACCTGAATGTCCAATACAGGCAGATCTGACTGAAGCCTCAAATTATTCACCATAAATAGATAGATAGATAAATAGATAGATAGAGTACCTCTGCTCGTCATCAAACCACAAGGGTAACAACTTCACTGTCAGTGACGGTCTCAAGGAGTTCTGCTTTCTTTTAGCAGAAAAAGAGGCAAATAAGCTCATGGAGGAGTCTGGGCACTCACATTAATGGGGCAATGTGAAGATTTGGTGCAGAAAACCTGGTTTTCTTGCCTGCCTGGCAGATGCTTATAAGGGCAGCTATTATTACTGTAGTGTTTCTGGTCTTTTCTTTGAAATCCAACAAAGCAGGCTTAGGCTGTTGTGACCTGCACCAGTGTATCATCTATGAGAGATCATCTTTCTGTTGGAAATGTTCATGTAAGGCTGCCAAAACAGGGAGTTACGTTCCCTTCAGTTCTCACTTCTGTGAAATGTAGACAGCTTTTCTGACGGTTGCTCTCCCAGAGCCTGACTGAGGTTACTACCTGGGTGACAGGGGGATTGTTTCACCTAACGCAGCCAGCAGTTTTCTGCTTGCTTGGGGCAACAGGAGGAGAAAACTTAAGGGAGCCAGGTCTACCAGCTTCTCACTAGTTTCTTGGTTGTAATCCAACCTGTTAAAAGGCCAGCAATCCCTCTGAGGTTCCAGCTCTGCTAAAGCCTTTCCTCATATTCCTTTACTACTAACTCAAAGAATATCAGACAAAATGCTCAAGCAAAACTTGGACCATTTCAGAGCCAGGCTCTAATTTTTATTGCAAAAGGCTGTGTGGGAGAAAGGAGGTCCTGCAATTAAGCACTGGATCCACTTCTGTTCCCCCACCACTGTCAAATCCTAGCCTTTCATCCCTCTCCCCATGCTTTGGTGCCATCTGTAAACCAGAGATGCTAATAATCCCCCCGTCTCACAGCTGTTCTAGGAATTAACTCACCAGGGCTCATCGGTGTTTTGATACTGGTGACAGGACCTAACAGGACATACGCACCACCACCCCTTTTCCTTCTCAGTTTATTAATTACTGCACATATTCTCCCAGCCTTGCAACTGAATGGGTTTTAATGGCTGAAATAAATAAATAAATGAGAGCAAACAACCGTTCCCTGCCTGTAAATCAAACATCTGTCACGTTCTTGGATAAACTTGCAGACAACATATAATTTTCACCCTGTTTTAAAGAGTGTTGCTATATTGCTACCTACTGCTGATTGCGGTTACATCTTCTGTTGAACAGGTGTTACACAGTTCTGTAATGGGAGATAATACCAGCCCAAAGCCTTCATCCTTCAGTACCGGAGAACCCTGCACACAGAAATTCATGTTTATAAAACATAGTTCTCTCAGTTTCCTAAAGGAGAAACGAAAACACTTCTATGACCACAGCAGATACCAAAAAAGCAGTCATGGCAGCTTTTGCAGAACTTTCATGTGGAATAACCAAGGAAGTTTTCATACACTTTGTTTCAGACTAAATGGACTTCTCTCACACTGTCTGGGCTGTATCTCCTTCTCTTGGGATTTAAGGAGCACATTAAACAAAAACTTAAATGAGAAACATCCAAAGAATAGTTAACTGTTGAGGGAAGGGGATTTGGGATGGTCTTCTTCATTCTGGGTCAGGAATAACTAGAGCTAGGAAGAGAAAGGCTGTTGCTTAATGCAGAATTTTGGTATTTAAAAACTTGGTTTTCTTCCAAAAGAAAAATGGGGCCCTAGTGCCTTGGCTGCCAGCTCCTGGGCCACAGATCCTGGGATACCAGGATCTTCAAGCTCATGGTGCTCTGCATGTCCTGGCACCACCTTCCCTCCCAGGAGGGCATGGCCAGCCCCACAGCGGTTCACACAGCTGGCTGGCTCCACACCAGGGACTTGGGAAAGGGCCAACTTCTGCCACAATCTCAGCAAAAACAAACAGTGTCAGCAACATACACAGCTCCTTCCAAACCAAGAAATTCTCTTATCAGCTTTAATGTAAATCTGACAGATCAGGATGGTGTGGCATAAAGATCTCAGGTGATCTCAAGTAAGATCAAGTTTGTTACCACATGTGGTTTCCTTTCAACTTGTGCAAGAATAGCCTTTGCAATACGGCTTGGGTCATGCTCTGCTTCAAGCAAAGTGTCACTGGAGATTTAAAAACTTGGGAAAACTGGAATGGGAATTTACTGTTAAAAAAACTAAACCAACAAACCACCCCCCCAAAAAAAAAAAAAAAAAACCCAAACAAAACATGGAAATGCCATAGTCAACAAATAACCACCAAGTAAATATATTTAGTTGACTTTCCATATTTCCATATCATCACCTTGTAAGAATGTGATTTAAAGTTTAAATTCGAACTTTCCTACTGCAGCCTCCCAGTGCAGCAAAGATAAGCCTCTGAAGCCCAAGAATAATCCTTCTTCAGCCCTGGCCCTCATAAGGGTGGGTGGGCAACACTGCAGATACGATGAGGGGGGACAGAAGGGCAGTCCCTAGTTTAACATAGAGAATGGCCTCATGTAACATTTGGTTCTATTTGTTAGTCTTCAGTTTGTTTTAAAAGCACCATGTGACTTGGTATGAAGGCAAGATTAGACAGGAGGAATTCTTTAGTTTGCATACACTGTTGGAGACTGCTTTCTAGGAGACAATTGAATAAACTGCAATGGATGGAACTGGAGGAAAGACGGAGTAGATCTAGGCTCACCAGAGCACAAACCACCAAATAAAAGCTCAAACATTTCTGCTGCCTTTCCAACAGCTCCCAACCGCTCATACCGAATCCTAAAAATGGGAAAGAATCTGGGTCTAGAGAGTGGTTTAGCACCAGCTGAGGCTGGCTGGACAGAGCCAAACCCCAGGGGAACAAGCTGAGCCTTCACCTTCCTGAGGAAAGCTTCGGTGCTGAGGGGCTGTGACTCACAGCACCCAACTGACTTCATGTACAAGTTTGTTGAGTCCACACACACAAAGACAGTGCAGCAGAAAGGAGCACCGAGCCTGGGTTCATCCCAGATTACACCCTGACCTGCTGCAAAGGACATACGTGCTTCCCCAGGAGGAAATGGTCCCTCAGCCACAGGCAGTGGAAATGCAGGGGAAAATAAATGATCTGTAGATCCTCCAACAAAGGATGCAGAAACCACTTCTTTCACCAGTCTACCCAAGGAGGACACATAAAATCTCCTACTTCACACACAAATAAACAAAGCCCAGATGGCACTGGGGAGAGTCAGAGGGAAACCTCTCTGTGTGAACACACTGTAATTTGGGGAAACTCACAGCTAGCAGGGCACAGAGCTTTGACAAATCAGCAGACAGATGTGAATTTGAGCAAGGCCGCAATATCACTGCTACACAAACTGCTTTTGATGTCAGCTAGAGCAATAATGAAAGGAAGGATCAGGCGACTATGGGAAAGGGATCTTTTGGTGGTTGGAGCAGACCTGGCTCGCTCGGTACATCACTGCTCTTTCTGTTCCTCTGTGCTGCAGAGTGATCTAACCTCGCTGAAGGCAGCGGCAAACTCTCATCGACTTCACCAGGAGGATTACTGAAAAAAGGCTACAACTAGAGGTGTCAGGAACCCAGATTCTAACTAGTATTTTAATAAGGTACAAAGGCCTTGCTTCTTGCTTCTTTAAAGGATGTTAACCTTTTACAACAGTGACATTTTAGCTGGTTATGAATTCATCCCACAAAGAGCAAACTGGGGCAGGAAAGGGTCTGAGACACACCATTTAATACTTGCCAGAGCTGCATTTATCATTCTAAGCTCCTGTAAAAAATGTATTTTTTCCTTCTTAATTTTTCTCTGTTTTAGGCTGCGTGACTGAGACATTGGGTGAGCTGGTCTTCCACGGCACCTGATCACCAAACTAAGCAATAACTGCAACCATGGATAGCAAAAGTCACAGAAAACCGACCTTTTGTTGCTACCACAGCCTTATTTGGTGTGGAAGCTCAAACATGCCATCATTAATGAATCAGACCAGAAGTATTTCTGTCTCTCAGTTTGTTCAGAACAGATAAAACTACCTCATTGTTTGTGCTGCACAAGCACTCCACACAGCACCACAGGCTGCTGCTCTTCACAAGTGCTCGCCCCAGCCACAAGCACAGGGATGCTCCAGCTAACCACCAATACAAGTAATTCTGCATCTCACACACTCTGAAAGCTACAGACAACATCTTGGCTACATAACACTGGACACTTCTTTCATATTCTTGAACAAGTGACTTCATTTGCAGAAGCCAGAGATGCTCTTTTCCAGAAAGCAGTCTGAAGTCACATGCAAGTCCCAAATGTACTTACATGTCTAATATTAAGAACTACAATCTGAATCTTTTGGCCTAACCATCCATAAGGCTCTGGTATCAAAACTCATTTTCACAATGATGGAGAAGAGACCTACTACATGCATTGCTTACAAACTTCAGTATTTAGTGCTTACAGCTCATGGGTTACTCTGGGTACTCCCTAGCGCCGGTGTGGGGGCTTTGCATGCGGTGGTGTTTAACCAGCGATGCAGAGTGTAATAGTAACTAACAGCTCACAGCAACACAGCAAACCTGCTCGCACACATACACTTCAGCAGCCTGGAGTGAAGCAATGAAGGTTCATTATTTGCTTAAAAGTATTCAGATATCACCAGTACCTGTTGGTCTAAAGGAAAAGGATAGAGAACTATAAACTACCTCAGTAGCTGAGAGAGTGCTGCAGGTAAAGCAGACACTAACCTTCAGAAAGCTAAGAAGAAAAGGCACAATATCAAGTGATACTGATCTGCAACAAAAGGCACCAGAAGATCACAGAATCATAGAATGGCATAGATTGGAAGGGACCCCAAGGATCATAGAGCTCCAACCCCCTGCCACAGGCAGGGACACCAACCTCAGGCCAGATCTACACAAGGTTGCCCAGGGCCCCATCCAACCTGGCCTTGAACACCTCCAGGGACGGGGCATCCACCACCTCTCTGGGCAGCCTGTTCCAGCACCTCACTACTCTCTCTGTGAAAAACTTCCCCCTAACATCGGATCTAAACCTTCCTTCCTTTAGCTTTAATCCATTGCCCCTTGTCCTGCCATTGTCTACCCTTCTAAAAAGCTGATTCCCCTCCTGTTTGTATGCTCCCTTCAGGTACTGGAAGGCTGCAATGAGGTCCCCCCGCAGCCTTCTCTTCTCCAGGCTGAACAAGCCCAGCTCCCTCAGGCTCTCCTCGTAGGGGAGGTGTTCCAGCCCTCTAATCATCCTCGTGGCCCTCCTCTGAACCCTCTCCAACAGTTCTACGTCTTTCTTGTATTGGGGCCCCCAGCTCTGGACACAGGACTCCAGATGGTGCCTCACGAGGGCAGAGTAGAGAGGGACAATCACATCCCTGTCCCTGCTGGCCACCCCTCTCCTGATGGAGCCCAGTATACCATTGGCCTTCCCAGCTGCAAGAGCACACTGCTGGCTCATGTTAAGTTTCTCATCCACCATGGACACTTAGGTCCTTCTCAGCAGGGCTACTCTCAAGGACCTCTTCTCCCAGTCTGTATCTGTGTCTGGGATTCTTCCAGCCCAAGTGGAACACCTTACACTTGGCAGTGTTGAACCTCCTTAGGTTCACCCGGGCCCACCTTTCCAGCCTGTCAAGATCCCTCTGGATGGCTTCCTTTCCTTCTGTTGTGTCAGCCACACCACTCAGCTTGGTGTCATCTGCAAACTTGCTGAGGGTGCACTCAATTCCATCATTGATAAAGATGTTAAAGAGTACTGGTCCCAAGACAGACCCCTGGGGGACCCCGCTTGTCACCGGCCTCCACCTGGACACAGAGCCATTGACCACCACCCTTTGGCTACGTTAGGTCAACCAGTTTCTTATCCACTGGATGGTCCACCCATCAAATCCACATCTCTCCAATTTAGAGATAAGGATGTGGTGGGGGACTGTGTCAAAGGCCTTGCACAAGTCCAGGTAGATGGCATCGGTTGCCTTCCCTTTATCTACCGATGCCATCACTCCATCATAGAAGGTCACCAGATTGGTGAGGCACGACCGTCCTTTGGTGAAGCCAAAGATGTTCAACACATTCTAATATCAGGTTTTAAAGAGCACAGCTTGACAACTTCAGAGGAGAGCAGGATAAAACATCTCACGCTCCTTGTCCAAATACCAGAATTTCTCTCTGAAGTACCAAAATGTATACAAATAATAAAAAGATGAAAACATTGCAGACATTCAATTTCACATTCCTCTGTGGGCAAAGGCATCAAAGAAACCCATTCACTATAAAATGATTGTGAATGTCAAGATTTTCAGAGCAATCATGAAAGGTGATATTTTTTTCCTTTTTAGGACATCTATCTTGGACCAGACTAGAGGGTCTCCTTTGCAGAGAGCTGAGTATCTGTATCAGAAAAGCGCTATTATTTCAGACCTATACATTGAGCAGCCTTTCTGTGGGGACAGAGAGAGATAAGTAAGACAAAAGGGTGTGTGTAGGGGGAAATCATTCTGTAGGATTTCTGCCAAAGGTAAATTAAGTGTTAGAAAAGACAGCTCGTAGTAATACATTGTGCCACTCTGGCAAGGTGGTAAATACAGAACCTACTCTACTGCCAAGGCACTCCCACAGGCACATGTAAATCATGTCCCGGGTAGGTGGGGATATAACTCCTGCCAGATCTTCTAAGCAAACCCAAAGGAATTAGCCCAGCCTGAAGGATGGAGCACACCTTCTGATCCTTGAAGCCACAGCCAGGTTAGTATTCTCTCCATGGCTCTGGTCAAGCCAATGTTGCAAGTGGTAAAAAAAAAAAGTACATCTGAAATTATATTTTTTAAATGCAAAATTAAAACTCAGAGAATAAATAGGATTTACATTCAACACCTTCTGCAAGCCATGCAAACACAGATATTACTGTTGTCCTGCTATAGACTGCTGTTTCCAGAGCACAACTCCCAGTACTTGTCTTAATTCTTTCTGTTCACCCTCCCAGGACAAGACCAGTAAGTGCCAGTGCATTTCTGCTGGCTCTCCAGACCAGTCCTGCTGTGTGAATGCTTAAGCATTGAGGACTATAACCAAATCCACTTCACAGAAACAAAGATGACATAAAGACAAGTTAAAAAGCTGGAACTATCCAAATAGGAGCAAGGCTGAACAATACCCAAAACCAGGCACAGAGCAAATCAACCCAGCTTTCCTAGATTCACATATTTTTTTCAAAGAGCTGGACAATAAATTAGACAAAAAGAAGTGTGACTGTAATGTAGCAAAGAAAAAAAAAAAAAGGATTTGCAAGAAGTCTCTAAAATCTGATTTTTCCACTAAGGAAGTAGTTAAGTATTTGGAATCACCTGTAAGATTTTTAAAACAAATTCACTGTAACGTGCAAGTGTCATATGGATTATATTTTTCATGGGAAATACAATAAGTGGGAGAGGAAATTACATAATGAATGGATTTCTTTTTTCCTTTCAATTCTTCACATTTTATTTCACAGACAAATAAATCACGTGTATTATACAGGAAAATATTCTTTTCCTCTTAGACATCCTAAATCACATGCAGTGGACAGATTATGGGCGCTCAGACCTACTGTGAAGGTAAGGAAGGAAACAGACCTTTTCTTTCACTACCTGGTCTGCTGAAGGCAAGAGCTTCTAACATGAACAGCCACATACATAGACTCAGAACGTAAATACTATCCAAAAACTACCCCAAACATGCTACAGCATGGACTAGCTGTGGTTTCTAAAAACCTTTTTAGGAACTATCAGTGAGCCCCCCAAAATTGAAGAAGTTGGTACCAGCTCTTCAAAATCCCAGCTTAAAAGCCAATTTCCGGGTTTTTCCCTAACATTTTAATGTGGCATAGCACACCTTTCTGTGCAATCAGCCACAGATAATAAACTCTCAGGGGGACCAGGCTTGGGTGTTTTCCTGCAGCAGCAGCAGACCACTCTCAGACATTATCCAAGGCAGGATTTTGACAGCTGCTGGAAGGAAGACAGCAATCCACATGCAAAAAAATTTCAGGAGAGTTGTGATAACCCCATTGCAGATGAGCACTGCTCATGTCCCAAGTGAGGTCTGGGACGGCATCCCCATCATGCCAGGGGCTGTGCTTAGCACTGTCTTGTACCTTGTCTCCTTCCTCCAAGTCATTCCAGTGAGCTTTAACTTTTTTTTTTAATCATCTCCCATCAGAGGGGAAATTCCAAAATCACACCACTAGGAAAATTACGCTCCATTTACTTGTTCAACATCCCTTATTTCTGCTCAAGTTTGTACTCCCTGACAAAATAAAATAAACAAAAAGCAGCTTTATCTCACCTAAACTGCTATGAGACATGACAGCAAATCTGTCAGCCTCATAACCCAACACCACATGTATCTGTCTTTCCTTGCCATAAATTTCTGCTTGAGCAGCAGGAATATGACAGCTGCACCATGCACCGGCATATTCTCAATACTAAACCTCTCCAGAGTAGCTTGATGAAGGGATGAAAGCTCTGTACCCCTTAGTGAAACAAAGCAAGCAAGGGAAATAAATCCCAAACTGCCTTGGTGGCTAACAGCACTTTGCACTGTTTGGTGAATAAATACTGCAGGGGAGCAGGAGGGAGCAGAGACTCCAAGCTGCAGCCCCATTGTCCTTCTGGATCTGTGATACTTTATGACCTCCAAATAGCTAGAAGATTGACTGCAGCTATGTAGTAAATTGCTGCTTCCTTCCACCCCAACACACCCCATATATCTATTCATGCTATATTCTGCAATACTTCAACAGGAGCAAGGGTTTTCCTTTTATTTCAAGACTTATCTTTGAATTACATCAGCAAGGGAGGGGGAATTGCCATCTTGAAAGAATTACTTATCCTTAGGTCTACTGATTTCCAAGTATCCTACACAGACAGTAGCTCCAGGACCTCTTTGACCCACCAGAACCCCAGACTAAATTTTTTAAAAGTATAAAAAGTTGCAGGGAACTAACTACATTTTGTTAGTGAGAATCTGATTTTTCCTTCTACTTCTCATATACCTTCCTCACACACTATAATCATACAGGCAGTAGTCGATCCAAGTATCTTAAGGTCTTTCTGCAGTCTTTGAAACTATTCCATAGTCACAGTATCCCCAAGTCACTGGTGGCATAGGCCCCTGAAGCCCCTTCCTTCCCACATTGCCAAATCACTATTGCCTTAGTACATGCTATTCAGAGTACCAGTTGTCTTTGCTGCTCAAATTGCTACACCTAATCCAGAAGCTCTAAATTGCCCTTTTCTTTTAAAAGATTTCTTCTTACTAATGATGTAACCACAGGCTTGTAACTAATAACATAGTGAGCTGGGCCTAGCATAAATAACTATTAGAGATGGGAACATCAAGTAAGACAAACTAGAAGCACATTGCATCAGGAGGATGATCTGCCCTCATCCCACAGAGAAGCGAATAAATAGTGATCCAGAGCATCTTTCTGACAAGGAAAAGCTCTGGGTTCTTTTGAAGGCAGTATGAACAGCCTTCTACAAGGAATCATGTCCACAGAGATAAATTTTGCTTCTGAAGGTTCACATGAGGTTAGGGTGCCTGTACATGAAGCGTAAAATCCAAGTGTGTTCACCACGTAAGGGATACCTCAGCCAGCACATCCAGAAGGGAATTACCTACAGCTCTGCTGGCTGTCTCCACACAGGTCCTCTCACAGTTCTCAGGCTCAGGAGCAGACACAAACACAATACAGGCATAGATCTGCCTGTCTGCTCTCTACATGGGGCCTCCCCCACAAGCTGCCTGGGGAAACTCCTGCAAGAAGCCCTCCAGCTGCCCATTGTGTGTTCCCCATAGCCTCTAAGCCATATATCTGGGCACACTGAAACCACACCAAAATGCCAGGCATACCAGGGCACATCCATGAAATCCCACATGCTCTGAGATATGGATCCAATCTACCCCTAGTACCAAATCTGTAGATTCACTGAAATACAACAATTGTAACTGGTTTCACTGGTTGGTGCTCCCATAAAACAGAGGCATGCTCACCTCCAGGTATAATTCTTTCTGCAGAATTATTCCAACTGGCTGGAAGCATCGGGTACTTAAGAGGAACACAGCCATAGCCCAGGCCCTGCCAGCACTCAAAACCAAAAATAAGACAAGTCTGTATTAAAGTGAATCATTATTCAAGGAGCGGAGGTGTTAGCATGCAGACAAGACAGAGAGAGGGAAGAGGCAACTCCATCAGAGCACCTATCAATCATGACAGCACGAACTGAGACGACAGCTCCGTTAACTCTGGCACGTTCAGGTCACGGGCTGGCTTGGTTTTTAGGATATTATAGGCTTCATTTTGAAGGTAAATATTAAAGCATGATCATTTACTGGGGATGCAAGCAGAACGGGCTTTTAGGAAATGCTAAACCAACTAGTTGGAGGAGCGAGGCTGAACGAGGAGGTGCCAGCAAAGGCTTCACACTACAAAACAGGACTTTGACTCAGCAAAATAACCAAAGGAAAGTGCCCCTTGGACTTCAAAGTTGGTTTTTTTGTTGAGAAACGTAAACTGCTCACGAACCCACAATTCCAATTTTCTGGGAAGTTTTCAAAAAATTTTTTCATTCAATGGTGGTTTTTGACCACTGCATCAAATTACCTGGTTTTACTTTTTTTCATTTAAAAAAAAAAAAAAAAAAGGTTTTCTCCTGAAACCATCAGTAAATGTGGAGCTTTTTATTGATACTACCAAAAATTTGGGGATGAGATGATGTGGAAGCTGTTTCTCGTGCTGGGATGCAGAGATAGTGTGGAAAAAGCATGAGAAATGGTAAGTGAAACAGCTGGAATACCATGAAATCAGGCTGAAATTCTACAAATAAAAGACAGTTGTTGCAGAAAAGTAGTGTTCAAGGTTGAAGGTAGCCAATTCCAGCTCCAGCCATGAGCTCAGAGAGTCCTGGCCCCCGGGCAGGTATATGATTTGAAGGAGACCAGACAGTGCTACAAATGCCAAGTATTCCCAGAAAACACAACAAAATCACAGCAAAAGCATCTGGGATGCAGCTTTTCCTGTGGTTTCGTGTCAGTCAAATTTGTTTCCAGAAATGCAGACAAACCATTCATGCACAGAGGTTTCCAAAATGCTGAAGACAGCCTGTGGGCTGCATGTACACATCTCTCTGCATCCAAAACATCAAGCGGGAGGACCTGGGCTGGGAGCACATGGCCAGAACACAGGAGGAACTGTAGGTTTACCATATACAACCATGCTGGTGTCTGAGCACTGCCATGGGGTTTGGCATGCTGCCCCCATAGGTGTAAACACCCCACAGGTAGTACAGCAGCAGAGTCAGCCCTTTGAGTTGGGCTCGTGGCTGTTGCCTCATGCTACAGACCCTGGGAGAGTGTGTGCACGAGGGAATGTGCTTCAAGTGTGAATCAATTTATTTCTCCCCGTATTAATAATGCCTGTTGACAAAATGACTGGGTTTCAATGACTACAACAGAGTTAAACCCAACAAAAACAACCTGATGGGCTGAGATGAAAGATACTGTATTTCTTCTGTGAAGGACAAGCATATAATACATCCAATGACCCAGAAAAACACTCTGCAACATCCAGGTCTGTTCGCTACAAGTAAATGTCAGGAAGGTTGGAAGAAGAGGAGGTCAAGCCTTTGCCTTAGACAGCCAGAGGAAGCACTGAATCACGCTGTGAATGCATTTGGACATAAACAACAGGGGAATGTCATTTCTTTTTGGTTGTCATCAGCTTCAGGGCTGGAAGACACGAAGCTGTCACACACCATCAACACACCTGCAACATGCACAAGACAGGACTACTGAAAGCAACAAGATGGGCCCCAGCATTCCCCTGTCCAATGGCCCCAGGCACCCCTCCTCTCCACCGTGCACCATATGCCTCATTGCCACGGGGCTTCCTCCATTTACTTATGTGGATGTACAACTCTCCTGAATAAGCACACGCACCAAAAGAGGGTTCCCCTACTGTTGCCTCCACCAAAAACTGGAAGAGGTCCCATGTTGGCAAGAACACATTGTCCTAGTGAAGAGATGGATCACAGCATCCAGCATGCCAGCTATGGGAACAAGGACATCCTATCTTCTGCAGAGGGTGAGAAGGTGCTCTTTTGTAGCTGAGGGTATCTTGGAAATGTCTTCTGGCAAGTGACATTGAGTGGTGGCTTGTTGTGGAGATGGATCGCAGCATGTGTACATGACCTGCATAACCACTACCAACAGGTTCCCTGAGGGGAGAGAAAAAGTATCCATCCTTTCAGCAGGCCTAACTGCTCTCATGCAGACTGATGTTAAACCAAAGTAACTGAGTCTCAGCACAGGGGAAATCAATGAGATCACTGCCAAGTCCAGTGTCACACATAGTTACAAACTTGCCCAAGATAGCATTACAGGGATTTTTATACCATCCTCCGTGAACTAAAATCTTGAATGCTTCCATTCAGTCTTTGGAGAAATCCTTACTGCATCTGCCCCTTGTCAGCATGTTCAGAAGGCTGTGAAAACCCACAGAGCATCTCTCATGTCAAGACTACATACATGTCAGTCATCTGCATAAAACCTCTGTTATCCCGAAAATATTGCCTGGGTGGCAGGTTCCTCACAGCTCATGAAAACCAAGAGCAGTTTAGAAGAGCCTTTAATTTGCCTCTAGGAGAAAAACCAGCTGCTACCAGGCCCCTGGGCAGGAACACAGGAGTACATCTACCGTAGGTGGCATCGGACTGCAAACTGATAATCAGAGCCCAAACCTGGGAAACAACAGCTGCACTTCCAGTCCCTAGACTATTTCACTGCTTCCTATAAAACAATGCTGTCGTATGGGGCAGAAGTCGGGGCGGCTTACTGAACTCACCCACAATTAGCATTACTCAGCCCATGGTCCAACTCACAGCTCGGCTGCAGCAGAGCTGGGTTACCGCCTCCTCCAATCTGTCGCTGTGTCTGCACGCAGTCACTCTCTAACCCGGTTGTGTCAAAATGATCCAGGTTGGCTTACTATTTAAAAGCGTGGAGGGTTTTCTTTAACCCAGATCATTTTGACTGATTTGGGTTAGAGAAGGACTGCACGTGCAGCTACGCCTGCAGATACCCACCCTACAGCAGTGGGGACAGTGTCCAGACACTTTGAGCCTGGCTTGAGTTCAGAGCCTTTGAACCCAGCTCAGCTGCAATCCAAGCAGCACATCTGGCCACAGCTGTAGATACTTTTCAGGAAAAAAAAAAAAGGCCTATGAAGTTACATTCAGTGTCACAGATGAACTATGTGGTGTAAAAAGGCTATGATTCATAGGAAACACCACTCAGCTTCAGATTCCATTATCACAACAAAAAAAGAATATGCTGGTATTAATAAGCCTCACTTTTCAACTAAATTCTTCATTTTAGGGTAACTAGGATTGGCTTGTTAATACTACATAACCACACACAGAGACAGGCATCTCTCAGTACAGAGCATGGCTTCAATCACCTCTTGAGCTGAACCTAAGCATGTATTTGCTTCTGCCAACCTGACTTCAGAAAGATGAATTGCAATGGAAGCACTCTGGAAGAGCTGAGGAGGTTCTCTGCCATAAGCAAAATGCCATCTGTTACCTGTACGGTAAGCAAAATTGTTCAGCTCTGTCTCTCCCGCTGCACTGTCCGCTGTCTCACACACCACAGCCTTTGCTTGGCCTCCCAGACTTGGGCAGAGCTTGCCAAGGGATCTACAGCTCAGAGTTTTGCAATCTTCTTTTGCTCACCTTCAAGAGGCATGAGTCCTGTGTCCAGGAGGACATTTGAACCAATGTTAGAAATAGCTAGACTCCAACAATCAGTTCCCTGAGTTTCTTACCTAGGCACCCCATCCCACATCATCTCCCAGCTACCTCTGCTGCCAGCCTGACATGAGAGCCAGCTCCTGTCTTCCTGCTGGCTAACACAGCTGTAAATAGGAAAGGTCATCATCTTGTTTCACAGAAATTTGGTTAGACTGAACATATGTGGTTTTGTAAAATACATCAAGATCCAGAGACGAAAGATGTTCCTTAGGTGCAAAATAATAAATGATTGTCTTCATTGAAGACCACAGGATCTAGTAATCCAGAATTTGTTTGGGGACATTCTGAAGGATTAGGCTCTTCAGATTAATTTGGAAAAAAAAAAGGGAAAAAACTGTTTGCACATATGCTTCAGCATAGAAGTATTTATCTGACATCCAGCCAAACCCATTTTATCTCTGTAAGCAACCCTTAAACAGTGTAGAATGCATTCACTGCTTTCATTACCAAATTACTTTTTTAAGAGTTCAGCAGGTAATTGAAGTTCCAAATGTCTTAAACTGGTTTGGCAACACTGAGATTTCTTAATGGACCTGCTATCCAAGAACCTTAGAGGGAAAAAAATCAGCTGGATACTAAATATATACCCTAAAATAAGATGGATTCAAATTACACTAGGAAGCTGGCTTTTAAAGAGGGAGAACATTTTAAATGAAGACTAAAGCTCTGTTCAGAGGAGGTTCCATGATGCTGAGGCTTCAGCTCATATTCAAAACCACAGGGCAAAATTCCTGTGAATTTTTCAAAGACACTGTGTTGGCCTAAATCTATTCTATTGAACTCAAGAGCTGTTAATTTCAACAGAAAACTAATTAGGACAATGCTGTCCCATATACTTTGTAGTATTACTGTATGCTTGTTAAAAATGGAGGGCTCCAAAACCTTTTTCCTAGATAAAAAACCCATTTTGTTTATTAATTTTCCTATTCACTCAGCAGGAACAGTGAAAGGAATGAACCTAAATCTGTTCCACACACCAACGTCCTCTGCATTTAACCACCGCTGCGGCACTCAAAGGCCGGAGCCAGAGGTGATGAGCAGCACAGAGCCTGCAGGCTGGCCAGGCAGCCGCCAGCTCCAGAGGTCTAATGAGGACTCTTGCCCCAGCTACATCAATAGCTTCTGGCAAACCATTTTCTGCCTCAGTTCCTCACATTTATAAAGCGGAGATGATGACAGTGTTCTGTGTAAATAACTGTTATATGCAGTACTTTAAGTGTTATTATTTTATAGGCCTTTTCATCCACAGCCAATTACCCAATTCTCAGAGGGAAACTGAGGCACAGAGCCATGCTAATTGCTTAATGTCATCCAGCAGGCCACAGCAGAAGACCTTCATCTTCAGAATTTTACATTATCTACTAAATTTATCTACAACCTTGGTACTACAATGTGAAAATTAGCTTGCTGTTTGTCCAGCACTATCAGACAAAGGGATGCCTGCTTACTTCTGCTAACACTGCTGTTTGCAGCCTATCTTCTTGTTGCTGTTGTTCCTGCAGAGAAAGCACATTAGATTTGTGGAATCACACTATAAGGGAAGACACTGTGGTGGCAAACGCAGGATTATGGTCTCACTGCAGGCTCCATCAGCAGGGAAAGCCGGTGATGATGTGGACTGCTCCCGGTCAAACACGAAGAGCTTTAATGATGACAAGAGGAACACAGAACAACAGGACCGAGGGCTTTACTTTTCACAGCAGCAGTCTTTTCTCTTAGGATTACTCCAATGCAAAAGATCCTTGTTCTGCAATGCATCTATTTTCACAGCAAGAGGATAACTGATATTTAAAATGAACAAGAATAATTGAGGAAACTTCTGGTCTGACATAGACCAGAAAAGATAAGATGCATAAAATTAAAAGCCCAGTAAAAAATGCTGATTAAGCATGTAAGATTCCTGTATCCCAAGTATGGTTCCCACCCCAAAAGGAACAACTGTTTTATCTCACAGGGATGAAACACTCATTCCTGTATCACAGCCTTGCCGCTGAGGCGCTTCTCTTGCAACATTGCTACCTGTAAATGTAACTTGGGGATACCTGCAACTTTAGGATGAAAGTTTCTGACTGCACCAAGATGCACTGGCAGCTGCAGAGTAAGCCATTAGAAATATCAGCTGAGTCGGGTAAAGCACGCCAGGCTTTGCCTAAGGGAGCCTTAGGAAAGTTATGGATGAGAAGCTCAAGAGCTCCAGTCAGAAAAGCTTGCCGTTTAGCTGCTGCACCCTAATGTAACCCTATATGAACACTACATGTCAATAAGCAGAAAAGGGCTGAGATATTGGGAACTCAGCTCCAGCCAGCACCAGAAAAATCACCAACTGATTTGGAGGCGTTCACTCACAAATCCCTTATCAAGCAGAGGAAAAAGGGAAGCTCTGCCTGACCAACACATGGTGTTTAACACCTTATAAACTTTAACAACAACAACATGATTTTACAGCCCCTCTCATGCTGCAGGACTGCAGTACATTTTGCCATCTTAAACAATGAGCTGTGACGTGCTGGACCTGTGTGCATCTGGACAGGAAGAGCTGAAGATGCGAGGAGGTTTCCTTCAGACATACAGGCTGGGGCGTGACGCAGGGGAAGCCTGTGTGTTCCTGGACTGCTTTGGTAGCAACCAGGAAGGCTGGGGTGCCTGGACATGATACCTGTGTGTGCTGTTCTTAAAACACAGCTGCCAGAAGCTGTGCATGTTTTACCTCCCCTTAAGCAAGAGGTTGTGCAAAGACAGCGAAGGTGCTAGAAAATAACAGGATCTTTGCCCTATGGAAGGGTCACAGATACAAATTACCTCTCAACACTAAAATGCAGCAATTCATACAGTCAAATTGAGCAACTATTCATGCACAACAGCACTGCAAAGCCTAACCTCAGAGTAGAGACGTAGAAAAGCAAGAGAAGAATATAACTATGCCATGAGGAATCTGGCCAGGATACCTGGAATGCAACCTTCCTTTCCAAAAATTGCTTTGGAAGTTCCTTAGTTGCACCAAGTGCTTCAAACCTCAGGTCTTAACTTGGAAAAAAAAAAATCTAAGTGCTTCTTAGGGGCTCAAATGGATGGGTGCCAACAACAGAGCCATCAGCACCTACTCATCCATGGAGACTTTCTATCCAAAAAAATCCCATTTATCAGCAGAGACCCAGCAGGCCTACAGCATGATAAACATCTCCATGACAAGTCCTACACTTCCAGACTAGCACATTCATTTATTTATCCATTTGTAAAAGTGTGACACTGAAACAGACATCTTGCTTGAGCATCAATACGCAATCCAAAGCAATCCATTACAGTTTTCCCATTTGTTTCTGGATTGAGAATTAACTCAAGTTGCTTCAGCACAATAGAAATATTGTGTAGGATTACACAATAGAAATATTGAAACAGTCAGAAGAAAAAGAATACAAGATTTATATTCAGCTCCTCCGTGCTGAATGCCTCCTGTAAGAAGGTACAAACCCAGGCCAGCGCCTGCCTTAGTCCCACTGTAAAGCTCCTGCACCACTGGAGCTCTGCAGGGATGATATCCAGATGAGGCATCAGGAGCTAATGCTGCCACAGCCCACGCCATGACTTTCTGGATCAGGGTTGTTTAAGTTTCATATACTGTAGATGAAAAGTCTTGGTGTTTGTAACTCTGGCATCTTAATGTCCATGTCCATACCCATATCCATAACTCTACAGCAAAGTTAAGGATGAAACTTATGTAAACTCCTGCAGAAACTTTCTGGTCATGGAGGATTTGTAAATCCAATCCCACCCCTTGAAGGGAAAGAGGACAATCAAGAAACTGCAATATGACAAGCACAGACTTACTTTCTCCAGCAAAAAGATCTGCAACTCTCCACTATCAACACACAGATCAAGCAGGATTGATGATAGAAAGAGTAATTTGCTGCTGCCTGATACAGAATGCAGATAGGATTGCAATGGATGATGCTCCTGTGGGTTCAGGCTGTGGTAGCACAACACGTGGGTGCCCAAGATCAGTTCAAATCAGGTCATAAAATCCAATTCATCAAAATAACCTTTTAAAAATAGATTGATACAGTTGGCTTCCTCTGAAACCTAACTGCTTCAGGCTGCTGCCCGAGCCACTGTTTGCAGGGTGTCTGGACACCAAAAGGAAAAGTAATGATTAGGGAGGTTTTAATTCGTTGCCTGGAACAGCTCCTGGGTGAAATACATACATAGAGTGGAAGAGCAAAATGGGAGGTTTTGGGGGAAATAAGGAGCTTAGTCCTACTTTGTTTGTTTATGCACTCTGCCTGCCTGCAAGTTAGGCACCCTAAGTCTGGCCTCTGCACTGTCCTGGCAGTTTCAAGATTTTCAGTTTAATCTATAAAGTTTCTGTCTTGTCCAGACATTCAGCTACTTTGTGTGCAAGGAGAGGGGACTGCACACCCCAAGGCAAGAGGAAAAGGAGTGACAGACCCTCCTCATTAGCACACTCTCATTGTGCTCAACAAGACAGAGGCCAATTCTGGACATCTACCAAACTGATCCAGGGAGTAGGTTTGCTCTTTCTTAAATCTTCCAGATGTGCATGAGCCAAAGGAAGCCTTTGCTGGAGAGCTGCAGCCAGCACAAAGCAAAGGGCCATGCTCTGGAATGGGGAGCAATGGAAAGGCAGCAACATTTGGGAGAGTGCTCCTGCACAAACCTCTGCAGTCCACAAACTGGTGACCATCGCCTGTGCGATACCTCCCTCAGGTTCTGTCTCTGAAGAAATACAAACATAATTTCCAAAGAGGAAACCTCACTTTGTCTATATGTTCCCATGAGAAGATGCAGCATGACTTCCTATTTCTTGTCAGTGTGAAAATTACTCTTTGGAGTAGCACTTAATTACAACTCTTTGCAGTTCTCTCAACCACATGTTACCTGGGAAGCATCACTGGTAAATACAGGTGGTGTGTGCAACCAATTCAGTGCTTTTCAGAAGGCCACATCAATGCCATGTTAAGCAAACGGCCTCATTTGGAATAGTGACATACAAGTTTTATATTTGCTAGGCATGTTCCAAGAGGAAAAAGTATGAGGAAAAATGAGACCAAGAGAAGGAAATCATATACTACAGTTATAGCTCTGTTAAAGTCTGCTGTATGGAACCAGTCGGGACTTCCCATGCCCTGAGTAACTAATGCGCCCACGGGAGATACCAGCAGCATAAACTTCAAGGCAGAGTGGTTTGCTCTGAAGTGAAAGGGAATCTGGCACTTGTAAAAGACAACTAAAGCAGGATCAGAGCTGTAAATGGCTCCTGACAGCATCCTTTTCATGAAGAGATCTCTGAAATATGGAATATATTAGCAAACCTGGGCTGGAAAGCAAAGCATTTTTAGGTAGGTGGAACTTTTTAATAGCATGTCATTAAATCTCTCTTACATTTAGCATTTAATAGATGTAACTTTCACAGCAGCACACTCCTTACAAAAAAAAAAAGGCACAGGGGAACCCACCAAATACTGAACAGAATGGACCCAGAGGCCAAGTGTCTTATTTTGTCAGTATCCAGGTACCACAGTGATGAGCAAAATCATCTGGATGTCTTAACACATTAAATTAGAAATATCCTTACTCTGCTACCAGTCCTCTTTGGCCCCATCTACACAAGTCTGTCAGCTGAACATGAGCCAAAATTTCTGTCTGTGTAAATTACTGTAGCTCCTCTGCTGTCACTGGCGTGGGGCCATTTGTTATACCAGATGTGGCTCTGACCTACGTATATTTAAAAATAGGGTTAGTGTAATAAAAGTCTTAAGACCGTATGACTGGTTGGTGTGGACATAGGCAAGGTGCACTAATCCCATTTCCAGGACTAAGGCCAAGATGTACAACCTGTCTGAAGTAGGTCACCTGCATCCATATATAGGAACCCATATCAAGTGGTTTAAGAAGAGCCGAGTGTTTGCACATCTCTCTGATTTCACCTGTCACCTTAGCCGTGACTTTTGACAATCCTACAGTAAAAAGGGATTGGTGTGCTTTTCTTGGCCCATGCCCTGCCAACAGAAGGTAAAAGCCATGCAATGCTTTGCCAGGGTTTGATCCACCACCAGTAAGTGGGTTTTTCAAGAACATGTACACAAAGTCCATACAACCTCAAAAAAAACCCAACTTACTACAGCTTGTGCCTGATTATTCCCTTCTTATAGATGGGCTTGATGAGAGTTCCCTATTCTACACGGACTGTGACTATTTAAATGTTCTGAAATGCTGTACTAATTCTGTGTATTATTTCTAATTACTATTATCTCCATTACTGCTGCACACCAAGGGGAGCTGAGGATGGCTGAGCCAAGCAGAGCAATTACTGTTCATCCTGCGCATCTCAAGCACTGCTTGACTTTCAAGGTGGATGCTGTAAAAACCTGTCCTTTAGCTACCTAGGTAAGAACCTACCAGCTATTGGTTTTGAACTATTACACATAAGGAAGGTAAGGCTCCCAGGCACAAACATCATGACAGACCTGAAACTGGATCAAGCACCAAAATCAATCCAAATCACAGCAACCAAGTCCAAGCTGGCAGTTATGCCTTTCCACACAATTCAATGATGAATTTTTTGTAAAAAATAATATTTTCCCACAAGAAGAGTTTACATGCTGGGAAGTGTAATTTCTACAATCTCCTACTGCCACACAGATCAGTTTTAATTGCTCTGAAGTTATCTAACCAATAGGGTTTTCATTTTGTTAGCACCAGAGGTGTTTTAAAGCAAGCCAGCATTAACAACTTTCTCCTGGCCTCAAATAGTCCAAGACCATCTAATTAGGAATTTGATAAATAACCTGAAGCAGCAGACAGATTACAGACCAACAGAAATCTGTAATAGATAGCTGGCCTATTTAACACCCCAGCTAACTTTCCAGGAGGATTGAGTTGAATAGGGGCGACCTGTTAACGGGAGATTCACACACCGTTGATCTAAGTCCTCCAAGCTCACAGGATCATTACTATTTACCCGGTAGGCCTGACTTGCTCCTTTGGACTAAATTTATCTGAAGGCTTCAGACTGACTCTATTAGCATCACTCCTGAACTTTCTGCCTCAGCACAGAAAAGCAGAACAGGAAAGTTAAATTGCTGTGAACACAGTGGCAGTCAGATCCAAGGAGGCTGCCTCTTCATGACATATTTCTGTGAACAAGAGGCATTAAATGTGAAGCAGAACACCCAAAGATTTTGGCTCTGTACATTCGCTTCATAGGGAAATGCCTTCTCTCTGCAGCATCAAAGCAAGATAAGCATTTGGTGCAGTCACCATTAAAAGACTGTAGGGTGATAATAATGGTCCTCGATGGTGAGAGGCATCTCCTAGAAGAGAAAACTCTGCAATTTTTCCTGTGCTCTGCAGTACCTCCTCTGGCTGCCTTCTCCATTCTGAGCACAGTACACACATAGGCTTTGCCTGTTCCTTCCCTTTGCTATGTACCCAGCCAAAGTCTGCCAATTTTTTTTCTCTCTCCTCTAATGTGTCAGAAAACCCACGTTTCACTTTCTATCCCAAAAGCTACAACTCAAAAGCTCTTATTGTCTGATTTCTGTGATTTCCTTTGGCTTCTGACCTTCCTCACATTGACATCACCCACTTCCCTTCCACAGAGAATGCAGTCATGCAGCTCTCTCTCAGCCAAGCGCGCTCCCACTCTGAAGTGCTCTGCTAGATAGCTTTGCTGCACTCTACCATGTTGGGATTTTTAGGTTTCAATACAGTTTTGTCATTTCTCTCTATTTTTCTGCTTGTACCTTATTCTTGGTCATTCCTTCTGCTACACACGAAGTGCTAGTCTCCATAACTCCTCAGGCTTGTCCTTTAGACATGCTTAAAAGCAAAGCCAAGCCAAAGACAAGTATTCGGTTACATGAAATCCCAGTCCACTTGACAGCTTTAATTGTAAGCACTTGAGGGTATGGATCATCTTCTTGTTCAGTGTTCACACATCATCTGCTTCAGAAGGAACTAATCAGTGACTGAGACAATAATACAGATGATAAACTCTGGTAGAGAGCCATCGTAACATAATGACAATATTGTAGGTCCTGTAGGAGGATAGTTCAATTGGAAGTTTTACTGCATCCACTCACAGTCCTTCAAACGGTCTCTTGCACCTACAGCTTCAAAAGCTACACAGATTGACAGAGCACTTGAAGGGCCAAAGGCAACTCGCTGAAACTTTTCATCTGGAGTTTCCACTAAACCTGTCCCATGGGAAAAGATAGTAGTAAACAGTGGAAGAGAAACACAGTCCAGACATTTCCACAGAAAGTAAATCTGCTTCCACAGAGTACTGCATATTTCTTGTTAGCTATTATTTTTAACCTCTTGCAGATTTATTTTTACTACAATTTAAACGTATCTGTTATATGCCATAACATTATTATTATGAGAGACACTAAAATAGCAAAGTATTCTAGGCACTTAGTACCATTTTACAAACCAGGAATTAAAGCCAGTGATGACTGCAGATCGCTGCAGCAGCCACCGATGCACATGAACCCCTTTCAGCCTTACTTCTTACACCTCCTCTGTAGACAGAGTGAAGATGAAAAAAAAAATTGTGGGAGTCCTCTCAAAGTTGTGGTGTACTTTCTCTTCTCTGTTTAACTAGGGAGGAGCAAAATAAGAAATTAAAATGCATCCAGTGGGATGAACTTCTGCTCACTGCTACCAGGCTGTGGGCACAGCCCTGGGCTCACAGCCCACAGCCACCAGCTAAGCCTACACATCTCATACCAAAAACTACCCGAGATTGACACATACCTTGGAATCATAAAATGGTTTGGGTTGGAAGGACAATTAAAGGCCATCTAGTCCAACTGCCTTGCAATAAGCATCTTCAACTACATCAAACTGCTCAGAGCCCTGTCCAACCTGACCCTGAATGTTTTCAGGGATGGGGCATCTACCACCTCCCTGGGCAACCTGTGCCAGTGTTTCACCACCCTCATCCTGTAAAAAAAAAAAAAAAAAAAAATTCTTCCTTATATCTAGTCTGAATCTACCCTCTTTTAGTTTAAAACCACTACCCCTTGTCCTAGCACTACAGGCCCTGTGATAAAATTTGTCCTCATCTTTCTAGTAAGCCCCCTTTCAGAACTGAAAGACTGTATTAAGGTGTCCCAGAGCCTTCTCTTCTTCAAGTTGAACAATCCCAACTCTCAGCTTTCCTCAACGGAGTGGTATTCTACTCCTCTGACTGTTTTTGTGGTACAAACCCTGAGGCTTTCATTCCATTTTTCACTAAGCTGTTTTAAATAAGTGAAAGTTTGTTTGCACAAGAGCCTCAGGTTTTGGCTTCATAGTGAATACTCTATTAAGGCTAATAAAATACATTTCATAAAATCATAGATTGGCTTACATTGGAAGGGACTTTAAAGACCAACTACCTCCAACCCCCTGCCACAGGCAGGGACACCCTCCACTAGCCCAGGCTTCCCAAAGCCCCATCCAACCTGGCCTTGAACATTGAGATTCTCTGGGAAACCTGTGCCAGGGCCTCACCACCCTCACAGAAAAGAATTTCTTCCTAATATCTCATCTAAATCTCTCCTCCTTCAGCTTAAGGCCATTACCTCTTGTCCTATTTCTACATGCCCTTGTAAGCAGTCCCTCTCCAGATTTCTTGTTAGGCTCCTTTAGGTACTGGAGGTGCCATAAGGTCTCCCTGGAGCCTTCTCTTCTCCAGGCTAAAAAAGCCCAGCGCCCTCAGCCTGTCTGGACTTGCTCCAAAAGGTCCATGTCTTTCTTCTACTGGGAACCCCAGAGCTGGATGCAGTACTCCGGGTGTGATCTCATAAGAGTGGAGTAGAGGGCAAGAATCATCCTGCTGGTCACATTTATTTTTATGCAGCTCAGTGCATGGTTGTCTTTCTGGGCTGCAGGCCCACAGTGCCAGGTCATAATGAGCTTCTTGTCTACCAACAGACCAGAGTCCTTTTCCACAGGTCTGTTGTCAATCCATTCTCCACCCAGCCTGTAGTTCTGTTTGGGATTGTGCTGATCGACAAGCAGGACCTTGCACTTGGCCGTGCTGAACTTCATGTGATTTGCACAGGCCTGCCTGTCAAGGTTCCTCTGGATGGCATCCTTAATGAATAAACTTTGCCTTCATTAAATCAGCTTAGCTTTTCAGTGCTCCAACACTGATGGACGTCTATTCATATCAAGACAAACTATGGTAGAGCGCAACTCTCCACTCCTAAAAGCACTGCTGCAGATCTCTTTGTTTTCAGCTTGGATGCTGTTTGGCACAATGGTTTGATATTCACTTACAAGACTGGTGAAAAATACACACTGCTAATTTTCCTAAGTGCCATGCCAGTGTCTCTGGGGAACGTGTGTTTTCCTACCTTCCCATACAGTAACATGATTTGCTCCCAGCTAATAAAGCGGACTTCACATCAGCTAAGGAAAGACCTTAGTTAGGGTGTCCCCTTCTTCGCTGTTGGATGATATATTCACAGCAAAGACCTAAAGTTGGTAACATCTTCAAATCACTTTTTTGTTATTTTTCCCTAACGTGGGGGATACAAGCTGATAATCCCTGCAGATCTCCTTTTTCTCCCCCATTGCCCCCGTGGTTTATCATGTCCAATTAGCCATCTGCCATGCCTGCACTGCCATACAAAGCAAGCCCGCTCTCCTCCACTGCAGCCCATCAGCGGAGCTATTGTCCCGGCTGACAAACAAGAATCAGACACTATTGTTTCTGGCTGATGATGCTGCTCCCAGTGTAGGCTGCCAGTTGCCATTAAAACAGCAGGAGCACCAGGGTACACTCCAGGAGTCAGGAACCACGCCAGCAGCACTGATATCACCAGGGAACCTTTACAAAGCTCTTTTCACTATATATATTCTAATTTCAGGTAACAAACCAGCCTGGACCGACTACCACTCTTCATATCCTGGTTGCACCGGAGCATGCCTGACCTACTACTACCTTTGCTGTTTTACCAAGCACTCACAAGGCGAAGGAGGGAGCAAAGAAGGGAGCAACGTCTTGGAACCAAATCTTTCCTGGTATGATTTTTTTTCATTTTAAAGGTAAGGCATGCCTTCTGCCACTCAGCACAGCTCATTACACACATACACACAGAGAAGGAGTTTAAAAAACCTGAAAACTCCACTAAGTCTACATGGGTACCAATTACACGAGGAGGTTAATTTAATTTCTCTCACAAACACCACACACTCACCCTTTTTCCCAAGGCCACTTCACTAACAGAAATGACCAGAGCAGCTGGTCTGCCAGTCACCAAGATGTTAAATTGAAGATCATTTCCTCTTATTATTCTCAGCAAAGCATGGTTTGACCTTACGCTAAAAACTACAGTCTGCCTAATTACGGTAGTTTTGTTCCATCAGTGGAACTGAAATGCTGGTTTGTATAATTAAGGTTACCAAAAAAAGGAATTTCATTTTTAGTTTTCAAGGCAATTTGTTGCCTCGAAGTGAGAGCACGACAAATTAGGCCTATGTACCTATACGTTCCCTGTCATTATATTGTATCATTTAGAAGCAGCATAAAAAACTCCTAGATTTTGGTTACAAAGGTGGATAAGGGAGAAAGAACCCAATAAAATCCACAATTTATTCTAGGCACTAGTTAATGAAAATCATCAAACCAAATGAATATTTATATTTAAAAGTAGAAACAGAATTATCTCCTAAGACCTTGATTAGGAAACAGGAATTATTTAAACTTCAGTAAATGTTTTACATGGTATTTCACACTCCAGCACTGAACATACATAATTTTAACATACCACTTAGAGACTTCACTGAATAGTTCAAAATAAAGTAAATGAAAGGCAACTGAAACTAATGTTATTCTACAGTAATCACACACATAATGACTTTCCCAATGACTTACAACAGAGGACAGTCTTTGCCCTGGATTGAAATACTGGGATCATTCTGAACTAAATCTGAAATACAACGTGAAAATTTACATGTTTTGCTAAAATTTTAGTCCGTTCTTAGCATGGAACTCACATCACACAGGTGACTGACTCAAACTTAGATTTACAATTGCCATTGCAGTGCCTGACCCAAGTTCTGTTTCCAGTTACATCCATGAAAACTCCCAAACCATTCCTCTGAAGTCCTCTGGATCTACGTGACAGTAACACAACCAGTCCCTGGACCGAGTGGAAAAAAAAGCAATTCAAAATATTAAGACTTCTTTCTTTTACAGCCCACCACACATTAGGGTTCTCCTTTCAGACAATCATATTTGACTTCTCTTTTCATATCCAGCTTTCTTTTGCAACACGTATATTGCAATATCCACTGGTTTTCCCTGCCAGCTTCACCAGGCAAAACTCCCCAAGTGGCAGAGTCCCTTCAGCTAAACACGGGGTGCGTGTGTGCCATGCAAGGCTGTAAAACAGGAGTTGTTTATCCAAAGAAATATTAAAAGCAGAACACCAGTCCAAATCAAACAAAAGCACAAATACTTCTAAGTTGTTTCATGACTGACTTTAAGTTCCAGCCATAAACTGCAGAGCGCTGTGGGTTTATAAGGCCTAATACTCCATAAGTATTTTCTTTGATATAACTATGAAGTACTTAAAATACCACTGGGTACTGTACAGTACATGTCGCCATGGAGCAATAAAGCTGCTATACATCCATAATCAACCTTCCTAGGGACCATAAGGTCACAACAGCTGAATCAACAGAATACTTCATCCATTCCCAACTTTCAAGAGGCCCAGAGCACCTGTCCGACTGGGAGACTCCCCAGCGGGCTCTTAACGCAACACTGTGCTTGGAAATTAAACCCAAAAACACGCCACCAAACCCAACAAAGTTGCTCCCATTTCTAAACCCTGTTTCCCAGCAGGTTATTATCATGGGATTTGATAAAATAGACTACTGGAAGCAGGTGTTGGGAAACAGTAATAAATATATTTTCCTGACCAAGTTTGGTGCCTGCTTGTATCCGTGCAGCTCATCATCCCAAGACACACATGGCCATCTAACACATGCAAAATGTTCTACACAAGCACTAGGAGGGTTGTACTGGGCTCCTCTGATGACTTTGGGACAGCACTTTTCTTCTTGTAGAGTTTCAGCCCCAAAACAAAAAGATTTCCTCCCTGCCAATAAGTACTGCAGGTGCCACATCAAGCCTTAGCACATTGCACGTGCTGTAAACCTATGTTCCCTATTGCACCCTGCTCTGGAAATCAAGGACTGTGAACATACCAGCTCTGAACAGAAGCTGGGTGTGAAAGGCCTCTTCCTCTGGAAGTAATTCTGTTTGGCATTAATTGAATTAATATCAAATGGAATTAATATCTTCCTACTGGGCTATACCACAATGCAGTCTCACCCAGAAGACACACATTGTAAATGACTATCAGATGTCACCCATGTTGCCCTGCACATACTTCTGAGTGAGGAGAAAGGAAGTATGGGAAGGAGAGGATTTTCTGAAGATAAAACACCAATTTAAATTGCTCTTTTCCAGAGTCAGACAAAAAGAGATCCTTGCCTTTTGTCACAAAGCCCCACAAATCAGTAAGTTTTGCCCCATTTCCAAGCAGTGGAAAGAGAGAGGAGGAAAGAGGCAGGGTGAGAGAGGAGAAAGAAGGCAGTCATTCCCATCAAGACCTCTTGATCCACCTACACATTCTTTGCCTTATCAACATATCAATTCCCAGACTAACAAAGTTCCCTCCGAGTCTGGAGGAGGAAGAGATGGGACAACAGCAGGGCAGAGCTACAGGCAACAGAGGCTTAGGAGGATATGAATCCCCTCGTGCAGTGAGGTAATGGTGCTCCTCCCCCATGTCAATCACATGAAAAAATATCTATGTTGGACAGTAAGAAAAGGAAGGAACAAAACTCATATTCCTGATGGGGTCAGAGGTGAAAACCTCCAGAGAGCAGTACAGATTTTAATTAACAGCATCACCTTAAAGAACACAGGAGCTTTCCAAGTGCTAGGCACAACCAGACAGGCTTTTCCACAACAGAGCCTCCTTTATCTGCACACATTACCAGACTGGGCCTTATGAAGTCTCAAGGTAAGGAAGCCTCACGAACACCTCACTCCCAGTGACAACTCAATTGAATCAATTTATCTGCTCTACGAGGAGACACTTGATTCCATCAACCTCAAGGAGCACTTCTCTGCAGACATCATTTCAAGCACGTCTATTGATCAAACAGCCTGGCCACTGCCAATCATTTTAAAGTTATTTAGCAGTGGAGCTGCCAGTCACTCATACCCAAATGAACAATGCTGGAAGCATAACTGGCTGGTGAATAGCAGAAAGCAAACAGCATAACTCATCGCAGTCAAAGGAGATGGAACTGTATCAGTTTTCAACTCACAGGAAGTATCAATGACAAACTCAGCATCTTCACATGGAATACAATCAGTGTTATGCTTAAGGGCCAGAAAAATAAATTAGAAAATAAAACTGTACCTGCTAGTGGATAAGAAATATTGATGATTACCCGTGCCAGCAATTGGTAGCTTGCTAAATTGTTCTGTCCTGGACCTCTATAGAAATGTAAAATGTTGGTTAAATAATTCCTTTTATATTTCACCTCCATTTCCAAAACACACTGCAGAAATTCCTGCAGCTTAGGCATGAGTGTAAAGTTTTCCCTCTGTGTCTGTATCCAAGGGATATCTGTCGTGTGTACAATTTACAAAGTGACTGACTTTAGGGTTGAAACAACAAGTATTTGGATTTGGTTCCATGCAGAATGAAAATCTCAGTACCATTGAGAGTTCCAGAGAACTTGCTCATATTTTACCTGTCACCAAAACAGACAAAAGACACTTAATAAGGCATACCCAGGCACAGATTTGGTTTCTTACTCAGACGTAAGCTCAAACAGAAGCGATACATGTCATGCAGAAATTACTGCCTCAATTCTGCAGCCAGTGTTATCCCAGAAATCAGAGCTGCAGACTGCAATAGTCATTTCTGCCCTTAAAGTCCTTCTGCCTGATAATTTTTAGCCCAATTACACAGGGGTGATTCTCTAAAAGACGACTGAATTACTCTCTGCGTGTATCTGATGGTGAAAACTAGAGTAGTCCCTCTCCGGGGAGGGTTTAAGTGACTGCCAGCATCAAACACACAGGTGTTAAATCCACCCTTTTTTTAAAAGTCACTCCTAGCTCTCAGCCTGAGCACAGAACAGACCCTCCTTTATTACCTCACATTAATTCCTTCAGTTTTACTTGCCCGGTACAGCTCAAAGAGCTGCTATCTCAGTTGTCACTGCCGATAAGGGGCTGCTACCCCTGAGTGTTTGGGTGCTGGTGGGCGAGCCGCTCTGTGCACGGCGCCATTCCCAGCATCAGCCTCCTCTGCCAGTACCAGGGAGCAGCCTATCGATCCTCCCGACTCAGTGCAAAGCCCAGCTGGTTGCTAAAAGCCTTCAAGTGAAGTATTACTCGTTTGGGCTCCATTTTTTTCACTGAGAATAATGACTTCATGTTTTTCTGTGTAGTAGCTATGAACTCAGTAAGAGTTTAGGCAGTCCAGCGTTCACTCATGCTATTGGAGCAGTTAACCTGTAAACCACATAGATTCATTGTTTAATGCAGATGTACAAAGGTATGTAAACCACAATGGTTATGCTTTACAAATCCAGAATACAAGTTAGGACAGAAGGAATAAAAGAAAAAAAAAGCTAATATCAAGGGAGAAAATATGCTAAATCAACGCAGGTCTCTGCAGCTATTACAAATCAGACCCTATTACAGTCCTTACCCTGACAAGATTAACATTGACAGCCAAAAGGAGGAGTTGGGGGAGTCAGGTGTGTCCTGCCTACAGTTGTTTTCCTAAGCCCCACATCAGCTGTTCTCTCTGCCATCCATTAAAACCAGCTTCGTACAGGCACGACCCCAGAGCTGAGTGGTGCACAAAAGACCCAGGAAACCAACAGTGCAATTTCACACAAGTCGTGCCTGCTCTCGTACTTTTCACCCATTTCTCAGTGATGTTGCCTGGGCATCATAATAGATGACAATCAAAATTACTAATAGTTTGGGGGTGTTGGTGTGGGGTTTGTATGGGTTTTTTTTCACATCATCTTTTTGGACACAAGGTAACAGTGCAGAAACAAGAATTTTGTCATGTCTTCAATGAAGCTTGAAGTAGAGAAGAACACCACAAGGGATGGCCTGTGCGTGCATGCTTCAGTGCAAAATGTGGCTTGGGCATCCCTTCCAGCCCAGATTCCTGTGACTTTGTTTCCTCAAGAAGCAGAAGCATCAGGAGACTTTCTGAAATCTTCAGGTTAAATGTTTCAGGCAAGTGGCAAATGTATTCATGGCTCTACAGGTGAAATTTCAGGTGGAGGAGGCAGATTGGGAGGACTGTCTAGTCACATTGCTCGCTGTGCTTTCTCCTCATTTAGGAATGCATTTTTCATATAAGCTAGACAGACCTGGCTCTCTCCAAATTCAATTCTGTTAACATGCTTACGCTGAGAAGGCACTGTCACAAAGAAATGATTCAGCTTCGAGTAAAGGAGGGGAAAGAGAGAAAAGGTGGGGGGAACTTTAAGAGGTTCATTTTAAAAGGAAAATTGGTGGGTTACTTTTTTTTTTTTTTTTAAACAAATCTATCATTGTTGAGACTTCAGAAATTAGCTTGCAACCAGGTAGGCTGTCAACAGGCAAATATCCTATGGCTTGTGGATCACAAGATAGACACAGCCAGATCTTATTATAGTTATCTTCTAGATCAAAGGGCTTTCACATAAGTGGGGTGCAGTCTACCATAGCAGGGAGCTGCTGCAGGCCTTGGGGATTTTACTTCTTTAAAGTTTTGATGATCACATAATTGGTTTTGTGTAACTGGAGCTCAAAGCACTGTGTGTAGCTAATGAGCAGGTAGAAGGAGAAAAACAGCTGAAAAATGAAGTTTTGACAAACAGCTGTAGCAATAACTGTCAGTCCCAGTCTAAAAGGGTCAATCCCCTTATGAAACAAGCATTTAATCCTTTAAAATTTTTAATTAAAAATCTACCAAGAAGCCTATAATACTTTCTTAAGATTTGTCAGGCGGGGAGCAAGTGGGGGGAGGGAGGGGGGAGGAGAGGGCAGGAGGGGAAAGGCAGATCACAAGTTGTTTCAGTTGAGATGCTGGTCCTATGCAAAGCCATGTTTCAGAGCTGAGGGCTCTCCACACAACCACCGCTTGACAAACGGGAGGTGCAGCGGGGACCCCAGCACATACCCACTGCCCAGAGAATTTATTTAACCACTGCATCGTTAGAGAAGGCCCCACAACACGCTCTGCTGTAGCCCAGCTACACTTCTGCTCCACTTCAGCATCCTCTGAAACCGGAGAGCGAAGCACAGGGCTCTCGCCAAGTCCGGAGATAGTTGCGAGCCAGTTCCCGCGGGGTCAGCATCCCCGGCCGGCTGCGAGCGAGCGCTGCCCGGGGCGCTGCTGCCCTTGCTGCCCACCCGAGAACGGCAGGGGTAGAGCCCGGCGCTTCTCCGGGCCGGAGCGGAGCTAGCAGCCGGCTCCGCTTCCAAATACCGACCAGTACCCCGGCGGCCGCCACCTCTCCGGGGCGGGGGCCCAGCCGGCGCAGCTTCCCGCGGGGGCGACAACGCGGCGGCTCTCCCTGAGCATCCCCGCGGGGCTTTTGTGCCTGCCCGGGGCGGGGACCCGGCCGGTCCCCTCCCGAGGCGGGCGTCGGCGAGAGCGCAGCCCCGCGGTAGCATCTTCCCGGGGGTGGGAGGAAGGACCGGGGCACGGACGAGCGACGGTGGTGCTGCGGCGGACAAAGCGAGGAGGCAGGCGGGGACCCCCTTCGTTCCACTCCTCTCCCCTCCCCACGGCTCCGCTGCCGCCGGCGCCCGCTCCGCCGCCTCCAGCCCCGCATCCCGCGGCGGAGGCAGGGCCCGGCGCTGCCCCTGCCCCTTCCCCACGGCTCCCCTACCTGTTCGGAAGAAAGCATCCACCTCGGAGTCGGGGACAGCGCCTTCCTCCGCCGCCCCTTCGGCGGGATTCATGGCTGTGGGAGAGGCAGCGGCGAGCGCGGCGGCTGGTAATATCCAGTGAGTTAGGGAGGAGGAGAGCCGAGAGAGAGAGAAAGAGGGAGGGAGAAGAGGAGGGAGGGAGGGATGGAGGCGCCTTTAGCAGCGAGCCCAGCCGAGCGCCGCCCGGATCATCCCTCCGCGGTGCCTGCGGGGCGGCTGCCCCCGGGCTGGGCTGGGCTGCGCTGCCCCCGGGCTGCGCTGAGCTGCGCTGGGCGGCGCGGCCCGGGGCGGGGTGCCGGTGCCGAGCCCCGCCGCCGCCGGCCCCCTCCCCTCCACCCGCTATTGTTCCGACCTGCTCCGCTCCCCCCGCTGCCCCTCACCGCGCTGACAACCCGGCCCAGCCCCCGGCGGCCGCCCCCGCCGCTTCCCTACCGGCACTTCCTGAGCCAGGCCGGCGCGCCGGCCAGGGAGGCTGAGGCGCCCCCCGCCGCCGGGGCAGCCCCTCCGCGGGGCGCGGCCGCTCCGCGCAGCAGCGCGGCGGGGGTCCAGCTGCCGCCGGCGGGGCGGGCCGGGCACAGGTGCGAGCACGGGGGACCCCCGCGGGCGATGGCTGTTCTTATTCCCTACCCCTGCGCGCTCCGCAGCCGTACTGATGTGCATCACCGGGCTGCACCGCTGCCATGTCTCTCCCCTCTGATGAATAACCGCGGGGGCACGGCGCAGCGCCCGCCTGTCAGCTGGGCAGGTACTCGGGAAGAGAAAGTGAGCGGCGGCGTGGTGACAGGGGAAAGCATTCCTTCCTCGGGGAGTTCGGGGGGGATGGGGGGTGTGGGGGGGTTGCTCCTGAGCTGCGGGGCGCGATCGCTTTGGAAACGATCAGTGAAAGTGCATGCTGTTGCAGGTATTTTCTTCCTTACGGTCCTAGGTGACTAGAGAGCCAAAAAGGAGTTTGAAAAGCCGAGATCCAGGTCTCAGGTCAGACATTGATTCAGCTAGCTAAATGATTTTTATTTCTCAGCTATAGCTCCAATATTTGGGACAATAACTGTTGCCTCAAAAGGAATGCTGCCAGGAATACCTGTTTGTACCTTGTTAGCAGCAGTGTTACATATTATTCCCTGAGCTATCAAGATTTTGGCACAGACAGACAGAGATGGGCAGAAAGACAGATGTTAGCCATTTGGGAACTTTCCTTTCTTCTCCTGCTCACCTATTTGAAATCTCATCAGCTCCTCGTCCTTCTATAATCACGTAAAAGCTCTAAAACTAGCAGCCTGCTGAAGGAGAAACGTTGCTGTTCCACCTATTCAAAACAACATTGTAAACCAGAAGTGTTACTCTCACACCTCACAGTTGTTCATCTTTGCTACCTCTACTATTAGAAAGAAAAAGAAACTGCTGGAGTAGTCTTATCCTTGGACAACCCATCCTTGCTGCAGAATAGCATCTCTTGCTCTCAAAACCAGGAGTCTTTTAGCCAGCACATCCCCATGCCCTCAGTGTTATTATGCTGTAGGGGTCATGCCCAATCACAATCCTCTCGCCACCAAAAAACTCTGAAGTCTCAAGGAGTCTGTGGGTGCGTGGGAGGATGTCAGCCGTAGAAGACACAGACAAAACATCTCTAGGAACCTGATCACCACAGCAGGACTCACTGGAGTGCTTCAAAAGAGCTGAGCATCAGTCTAGTGTATCTCAAGAAAAAAAAAATACTCCAAACAGCAGAAATCTCAGAGCCAACTGGTTGTAAGTGACACTGTTTGGATCAGATCTCAATCTGTCAGGTAGCAGCTGAGAGTGGCAGAACCCTTCCTGTTTCAGCCCAGAATATTTTAGACAACAGAGGAACATGAGTTTCTTCCATCTGATCTCTTTTGAATAGTGTAGAGGAAGGCTGGATTTGGATGTATGGATAAACGGGCTGAAAGTTTCCCTGCAGAAACTTAACTGTCAAAATGGCATTGACCAGCAATCCCACTTATATCTTCTCTGACCTTAGTGTTTACTACTGGAATTGACACAGAATTCAGAAGCAAATCCTAAGTCATGCCTAGGCACTGCAGAAATAAGAGCAAACATCCTATATATGTATCGCTGTATCAAATAGAGATCTATCTAGCATTTAGTTTCCCATGGTTGCCTTATTCCCTCCCTTTTGATCTCTGATCTACTGCCCATTTCCCAAGTCTAACACCAGCTGGTTTTAACTAAAGCCATTTTCTTTTATGTTTATGGATAAAAAGGGTCATTTCACAACTATCTGTAGAAAATATCAACACAAAAGCTACAGCCAGGCTGACAAAGCTCATTGCAGACCTCTGTGCTGCCTTTGAACTCACCTTCTTAGGACAACCAGGATGCCTGGACCACCTCCATACCAGGACTACCAGCAGTAGGGCATTCCCACAGTACAAGCACCTGATTGTAGTCTTTCAAGCACTTGCTTTCTTCAGTGACCGTTCACCCCTTCTTCCACATCATACCATGATGCAGAAAAGCCTTCCATCTTCCAGCCTTAAGCAAGCTGCATCATTTCAAAACCCACCTCAAGGTCTCATACGTGAATATTCACTACCCACAACCCAGGTTCCCTCCTGAACTCTCATTCTCCACCAGACTCTTACATACAGGATGATTTGTGAGTGTGGGCTAAAGCCTTGGTAGCTGGGAAGGATGTGGCTTCCTCATGAAGCACTTTGAATCCGTTCAGGATTTGCTATAATCTGCTGGGGTTTAGAGTCAAAGCATTCCTCCTTCAGGAGCATCCTTAGAAGCTAGACAGGAGTTATCCTTAAGCAGGGAAAGTTTAGCATCATCCAAAGGGAATTAATGTTGTCAATGACAGAGAAATTTATATTCCCTTTTCATTAGGAACCCTGCAGGCCTGGCCTGCAGCATCAGTTTAGAAATTATATAAGCTACAGAAAACACCTTTGTCTGTATAACCTGCAATCAAACACACTAGGAAATGCTGAGAGTGGAAAAGCAGTTCATCTAGCTGAACTGCCATCCTGATACCTACACAGGTTTCCTGGTTAATGATTAAACTAGTTAAGGCACTTAGACTTAACCATATAAAATACTGTAATCTTCTGAAAACAGGCTTTTCTTTGTAGAACAACTTCATCAGAACAAGTATGATGCCAGATCGCTCATACTTTGAAACAAATGGGAATTTCTGCTTTTTAAAGGTGTTTGGAGGGTTTTTTAATCCGGTTTCATTAAAGTATATCAAGACTTAGCCATGTATTTTTGCCCATCTCTGCTGTGAAAGGCACAGCAAGTTTGTTCTTCGGTGCTTGCAGCTCCACCGGCGAGAGAACACCCCCCACAACATATTCCCTGTTTCATGGCATTACCATTGAAGCAGCAGTCCTGCAGTCATGTTTTGCACACACCTCTCATGCACACACCGTGGCAAACACAAGACAGGGAGTAAGTACCATGTTCAGATATCAGCAACTGCTAGTGCAACCCCAGACAGTAAGCAAGCTGCTATTTTTATTACCATCGCGAGCAGAACAGGGCTGTCACTGTAAAATATCATTAACAACTAGGAACCACCACGACTTCGAGTCTCAGCACCGAGTTTATAGTTTTTGTTGTTCAAAGAAGACCTGTTAAATATAGAATGAAATACTTTCTGCAATGCATAATTCACTTTTTAGAGATAATGCTGAAGGCACCTACAGTTTCCTTGAAAAACAAAACAGAAAAAAGCTCCAACCTGTGGAATAACATAAGCCAAACGACACTAGTTTCACTGACAGACACAGCTTTAATCTTTTGCGTGGCTCTACTTGACAAATTCCTCAATCCATACCAAACACCTTAGTTTAACTAGGTACGAATGTTTTTATTTGTGACAGCCTCTAAAGCTGCTCAAAGATCAGAAAACTGTCACTGGGGTTTTTGATTTAAGGCCTTTGCTGCAGTCAAGTTTTCCAATGGGATGGCAACAGGTGGCATCTGAGATCAAACACTTTGTAGCTAAATCTCATGAGCTGGCAACTCTAGGATGGGAAGAGGGTGAAGAATTTGAACAGGAAATCAGTAAAATCCACCTTTCCAAGACAGGAGATACTTTTTTGAAGAGTCTAGGACAGTTGCACTGCTGGAAACAGTACAATACTCCAAGACAGCACATGCCACATCAGTGTCCTGCACAAAGGATCAGGAGTCAAGCGCTCCAAAACACAGTGTACACACCAAGGGTTCTCATTCAAAAAGGAACAGTGAGAAAAGCCATCCTGCCAGGCTCAGCAGACAAGCTGCAATCTGCAAGGTGCTGCGCAGGACGTTATTTCTGCAGAAAGTCCCTCCCTTTCCGTGTCGCAGCAACGTCTAAATACAGACTGTTAATAGGTAGGATCAAAGAGAAAGCCTGAATAGGAGAGCAGGAAAACATAAGTCTTAAAAGCACCAAAGGCTGCCTAGTTAATAAGTTATTTGCAGTTACATTCTGGGGTATGTGAGAAGAATTTCTCACACCCAGAGAGCTGTTCAGACCTATGTCTAGGTATTAAGAGTTGAAATTACTATGCTCTGAAATAGGATCGGGGCAGGAGGGGTGGAAGTTTCCATCCATATTCTAGACTATCAGGAGTGCTGCAACAGAAGACCTGCAAGTCTCCAGAAGCACAGTGTGGGGAGAAGACTCTAGGGCAGGATGGAAGGGGCAGAAGGCATGTTTCATATGCTTAGGCGCCAAAGATTATTTCTGCACTCAGTACACGTCCATCAAGGTCAGCTTTGCAGCACCTACATATACATTTACACACATAGCTTAGCTTGACCATTTGCTCACATGTGGAACAGCTGTATGGGCAAGCACAGAGCAAGCTCTAATCCCATGCCAAAGCTCTTGTCCCAGCATCATCCTTGCTATTGTTATCCTTCCCATCTGGTTCAAAGCTGAAGTGGGAACGTTTACTCAGTTGCCATCAGGTCTCCCTCTTCCAGACTCAACCCTGCTTCCAATTTCCCCAAACTTGGACAGACAGGATGAGCAACAATCACTCCTCTCCAGAAATACCACCCCATCCATAAGAAAATTACATTGATCAGCGAGACAGTTTTAAAAATCTGCAGTAGTTTTCTCCCTGTGGCAATGCAGAAGTTTGCTAGCACCAGCGGACAGACAAATGTGCCTCTTCCATAAGAAACAGAGCTGTATCTGCCACTCTGCTTAACCTGAATTAGCAGCAAGAGGAATAGCTGATGCTTCCAAGATGATAAAGGTCTTTCTCTAAGTTTACAGATAGGAATCTGGAAAGTCAGTGGTGACTGAAAATCCTTTTCTCCCCGGTAACTATTTGGATACAATTTGTTAAATAGGTTTCAAGTGCTAATAGATCACAAATTCTGCTAACTAATGAAAAAACAATCCCATCTAATCACAAAGGTGGTACCCCCAGCCAGAACCCATTTGCTACAGCAGGGTAGAAGACAGAAGCTTGTGTTGGCCAAGTCTACACTGTACTTTTATGCACATAAAGAACATGAGTCTTAAGCACTGTTAAGCTGGAACATTTTATTCTAAATTTCCTGCAAACATTTAATCCCAATTCTGTGATTTTGCCAGATTCTTAGCAATACTGAGCAGTATTTATTTACCAGGAGCTTCTGAACTCTAACCTCCCCAGAAAGTTCTGCCCAGCACAGAAAGTGTTACAGAACTAGACCAGAAAAAGGAAGTATTAAATATTGAAGTGTTTGGGGAAGAATGTAAATGTACATAGTAGCTATTCAAGAAAACCAATTTTAAGGTGAAGCATGCATTAAAATTAAACAGTGACTACTACTTTATTACCACAAGCATTCATTTCAGTGCACTTGTAGGATACTAATTTCACACATGGTTGGACATAAATACTAACCTGTTTTCCATTTCACCAGTATAAATTAGTGTAGAAAGAAGTTTCTTCCCGGCATAAAAAGTAGTGGTGTTATATGCAAAAATAAACCAAATGTGAGTTCAGTTTATTATTCTTTTTTTACAAAAAGTTAGAAAACAAAATTATTTTATCTCTAAACTTATTATTTAGGCTTTGAATTCTCCTAGGAAGCCCTAGTAAACCTAAAATTAACCAGCTACACAATAAAAGTGTCCTCAGGACATCAAATGATTCATGCGTTTTTATTGAATCAGGTGGTGTCATCTTTGACAACCTTTCAAAATCCCCTAGAGCTCCTCACCACAAAGTACACTGTGCAGCCCTCATAAATCCTGCCAGCAATCTTTATGGCCCTGTACCCGGCAGCTCTTCACCCTGCACAGCGCTTTACAGCATCTCTAGCACAGAAATGGTCACACCATTTGTAATGGTACATTGTAATGGTCACACCAGGCTCCACCCAGTAACCAGAATGGCCTGTCCTGAATTACTGACATGAATACAGTTAATCAAATTGCGTTGTGTTTACGTGAACACCCCAGTATTGCCCACATAACAAATCTGGATGTCTCCTCCACAGAGCCTCACCTGAGGAACTGTCGCAAGATTCCCCTCGGCTGTTTTCCTGTGGCAGTTTGGAGTTTGGGGGTTTTGTGCTGTTTGTCATTTTAAAACAAAGCAGTGCTACTGGAGGCAGCAATCAGTAAATTACTGAGGCCAAACCTGATGTCCCAAAGTCATTTGGTGAGCTTGAGTTTTCACCCACACTCCTGCAAACGCACACAGCTGTTCTTTCCACTACATCTCAGGGGCAGTCACAACTCTTCCCGACACCAGGAGCTGGGGCTGGTCATTCAGTATCTCCCTGCTTTCCACTACCTCTCCCTAGAGAACTTTAAGAGTCTTGCTGAGCATATCTCCTCTTCCACCACCCTCCCCAGGTATCCTTTCAGCCTGGCTTTACAGCTATAGCTGCGGAGTTCCCAAATGTTCTCCATTTACTGTCCTTCTGGCTTTTTCTTTTCCACCTAAAAGCAGGTCTCTTCTCTCTGCTGCCTATAAACAGAGGTTCACAAGTTTGGAGAGTAACTCTAGCTTCCTCCCAGTACCGCTCGCTACTGGCAAGCCCCAGGGAGGGAACATGTTGGGATACTGGGAGTACAAGAGAAACATATGTGACTGCAACCAATGCCTAGGCTAGGAGGAAGATGCATCCAACTAGCCACATCCTTGTGCTCCCTGCTCCACCCTCTCTCCCCACACCCCTGCTCCTGGGCTGAAGGCTTGCCTTACACCCCATTCCACAACAATTACAGACCTAGCACTTGCAGCAACACTTCATATCTCACACAGCTCAAACCCCAGCCTAACTCTGAGCTTAAAAAGTAGGTCTCTACTGCCACCACATCTTTCTTGAGGTATCTTACACATTCCAGCTTTAACAGGTCAGGGATGGATTCCCATAGTTCACAAGGAGATCTAGGCAGACAGGGAGGATAATGTGCATATGGTGTACTGGAGAATCCTGATGAGGAATTCCTGATGCAGTTCTGACAGCTGCAGGTATGAATGTTTTTCACCCTACAAGAGCTGCTTCAGTACCAGAATGTTTAAGGGGGAACCTCGTTACCAGAGAGATGCTCGAAAGCCTACATACAATTTGGGATTTCAGTACAGATTGCCACTGATATTTGCACTTTAGTTCTAGTAGCGATGGACCAAGATTCACACAGACGTGCAGATTTGGTGTTTTAAGAGCTTAGGAGATAATATTAAGAACCAGATGGGAGGTCACAGATTATACTGTTCTGCAGAAGGGGCAAGACAGCATCTGAAGAGGCTGTTTTCAAAACAATGTTGTTGCTAGCCACTGTGACACTTGCTCTGAGAGGGTGGTCATTTATATGACAGCCAGTAAGGCTCACATACTCTGTGCAGTAGAAGAGCTGCCTCCAAGGTAGATATTTCTACAGCCCCGTCAGTCTGATAGAGGCAGGTTCCAAAATTGACCTCTAGGGAAGCTGTGCTATAAATTCTAAGGACCATACATGATTCTGAGTATCTTTGAAAACATAATGCCTCACAGCTGCTGGAGCCAAAGTATTGCCCTCCTTCATGGGGTAAGCCTCAATGGTCATCTGGATCTCTTCAGAAACACTGATAGCTGCTAATAGGAAGCTCTCTGCATTGTGACTGATACAACGAATCTAGAAACTGTACACCAGTACCAACCATCTTCCTTCCTTTGTCTATGTCATGTCAGCTCTTGTACTCTGGTGACCTTGTGGAAGAGACCAAACTCATGCGGTGCTCCAGTAGCACACTTTATTTTACAGACAGCACCAGACAGCTCATGGTCCAGAGCTGCAAAAAAATCCAAGCTATAGGACACAGGCCACCTGGCTACCAAGATCCAGCATATTTAGTCTAAATCTATTTGGTTCTGGTAGAGCAAATTTTAGTTTTTGCCAGCAGACCTGGAGCGTGACAGAGAAGTCTACAAAGGACTTCCTACACCGTCCTGTCCGTGATTAGAGAAAGCAAAACTCATTTCACCAGGACTTCATCTCTCACACAGAGCTGCCCGGGGCAGCGGCAAGGAGCAAATACCCAGAAAGAGAAGGCTGGGCAACCTTTCCCTGTTTCAGTGCAAGGCAGAGTTGGGATAATACCAGGTTTTAACATCTACTAAGTTTTCTGTAACGCAGCTTTAGTACAACTGGCTGAAACAATTCTGCGAGGAAGTATTCAGAACCTTTTTCTTTAAAAATTTGCCATTTTGGGTTTCTATCTGAAAATGGGCCTTGTAGTTTGCTTTTGGCTGGGTTCTTTTTTTTTCCTGTTTGTTCTGTTTTTTTTTCCCCCCCAGAGACTTTTGTCTTCAGTGGTTGATGGTCAAAGACAAGCCAAGTATCCTAAAAGTGAAGCAAAGAGAGGGTGTCTGCAGGAGACTGTTATGGCTCCTGGTAAAACTCTGAACCTGTGCACACATATGCAGTACATGCTCAGCGATACTCAGCCTGCTATGAAGCCAAAATCAGAAATATTCACTCCACTGCCAAAGCCAGAATAACAAATATATATTAAGTAGAAACAAATATTGGGAGTAAGGTTCTTAGATTCAAATCCAAGGTTTCTTTGTGCTGTGAACTGTGACTTTCCAGAGAACAATTACCCCTCTAAATAATAATTAACCTATCTGAAACAGGGCTGTAGTGTATTCTTACCTTCAGGGAAAGGGTAAATTCATTATGCTTCATTGAAATATTCTTACATCCACAGCTAAATGACATACTACTTCAGGCTGAATTCTGCTCTTAGGAGAAGCCTTACTTGATCCTTTGCACAGGGGTGAATTCCACATTCCCGTTTATAGTGGCTAGTACAGAGCTATAACAGGATATTTGGTGCTCAGACTCACATTCCTGCAGGGCACTGCAGGCACAGTCTGAGCCACGGTGCTCCCCATTTGCTCACAGGAGTGACTCCCAAAACCCAGCCCCCCGCTCCAAGTCTGATGTTCTGCTAGTGCTATATAAAATCCGATTGCAAGTTCTGCCAGGAGAAGCTTTTATCTCAAAGATAAATCTCTTCATCAGTTATAAAATGGAACAGCTCAACATGACAAATTAACTTAAGATTCAAATGTCAATATTGTAAACATATGCAGCTTTCCTTGGCAACAGAAGTAAACACTGCAGTCATTATTATCATTCACACAGTCAAATATCATTTGAAATCCATGAATTCATATTTGTTTATACTTAATGGCATTTTAATCTTTTTATTTTAGTCTCTTGCCAAGGCTGTCCTTCCTTTACATATGTGTGTATATACGTGCATGTTTGGGCTTATTCTTCTCCAGTAGAAGGAAAGGAAGGTTTCACACACACTTTTTTTTTTAAGTGCAGGGAGCAAAATTAAAACTAATTTTGGTAAAGAAGATTAAAGTTCTTTATTAACTATTTGTCTTTACCAACAGCTATTATCTCATCTAACTTATTAGACTATGTAGGCTTTCTATGCTTATATAATGTGTATATATGTATCTGCAAAAATGGCACAACTACAGCATTTAGTTTCAGTGAGTAGTGTACAGAAATGTCATAAGTCTAGTCCAGTCCCACAGGTAAGTCAAAAGCAAAATCCAAGGCCCAGAAAAATTAAAAGCGAAAGTTCCTCTAACATCAGGGACACCAGATTTCATCCAAATGCTCTGATCAGTATGTTTTTATTGCTGAAAATCCCGGGTTCAAATACTACCACCAGCACAACTCATCTTCCATTTAGATTATGAAAATGGAATTAATATTAGAAAGTTTAGTCAGGAGCATTTCTCTTACTAGTATTAAAATCAACATTTGTTGCATTATATATGTTTTAACAAGGGGTATTGTTCAGGAAATTATCCTTCCACCTCACACTAAAGAATCACCCCCACTGCTTTCTTTTGCATCAGTTATTAATTATTTTGCATCAGTTATTAAACCTTGCATTATCCATGATAACACTTGAAAAGTTTTCCACTAATTCAGAATTCATTGGTGCACATGAGCAGCTTAAATTATTTCCCCCAATGCATTACTGTGTGTTTATCTTCACTGTATTTCATTTGCTTTCCTATCACCCAATCATCCAGTTCTATTAAATCCCTCTGGACATCCTCCCAGTTCTCCATACTTTCTTGCTTGTTTTCACCACCTCATTATTCAATTAATCTTCTAGATCATTGTGAAGTGTATTGAAAGGTATATTCCCTGTATTACAAATTGGTTATTCTTAAGATTGAATTGGATTTTCCTGTGATAATTTTAGAGGTGCAAGAAACTCAATCTTGAAAGCACTGGAAAAATACTGCAACGTATGTCCCTAAAGGAAGGGAAAGCTTGATGGACTTCCCATTCTTGCCAGGGAGCAGCTTCTTGCTCCAGGCCCATTAACCCTTTCCATGCTTCATGGTATGCTAACAAACCAGTATACCCTTAAAATAGAACCTGATGATTCCAACCCCTCCAGTGCAATGGAGCAGAATATCCCCACTGCCTCAGCGGTGCTGACAGTTACTTGGGAATTCTCTACCTGAAAAATCACCTAACAAGCCCTTATGGTTCTGTAGAAGTTAAGCACTAAAGACCATGAAAATAACTTCAAAAATCCCTAAAGAAATTACTATATCTGCCACACTTTGCCAAGGCGTGGAGCTGCCTCCTTGCTATGTTACAGTTCTGTCCATAACAGTGTGGGTGGACATTTTTAGACGCTAACATCAGGCAGAGGAGCTACTGACTCAGAATCTGCTGCGAACTTACAACTAACAGGCGTCAACTCCAAAGCCTTCCTCTGGAAAAAAGTTTTCTGCAGCCTCTGAGAAAATGACCCATAAAAAGGTTTCAGAACCCCCCAGCTGATCCTGCCCGATAGACATTGCTTTCTGCCCACCCCCCAAAGACACACACCTCTTCAGAGCCCAGTGAAATTTTCATAGAAGTCAACAGAAAGACAGTTCAAGCTCCAGGGCTGTCACTTCCTTAGTTTGGAAATACATTCAGCTAAAACAAAATTGCCGTTGGCCTTCTTCCAGATTTCAAACAGAGAAGAACTGCAGGGTTTGACTCTTATTTGTAGTTTCTCATTCTTTAGGGCAAAGCTTTCTGTTTTGCTGCGATTGGCAGTTTTCTACCCGTGTTTTTTTAGAAATCTCATTTTCCCATCTTCTTCTCTATCATCTTAATGAAAGGCCAAGTATCTAAACAAAAAAGATCAACAACAACAACAAAAAAAGATAATATGGGGACTGATCTGTAAAACTCCAGAACTGTAAGACAATTGTCAGAAGGTGGAAAGGCTTGATGTGTCAGAAGTTCCCTCCCAGTCTTGCACCCTTCTCTTCCAGTTCCTCTGTCCACAAGGGAGACACAGGGTAGTTCTGGTCAGGAGGAACACGTTGAATTTGAACACAAAGATGTGGATTTTTTTTTTGTTTTTTTTTTTCCTTAAAGGTATTTTTCCATCTATAAAACTTGAAATATTACCATACTTCCATACATAAAACCCCTGAGTGATTGCACACGTATGAGTGACTCTGTGGGTGCATGCACACATGTTCTTAGACACACAGAGGAATCGCTGGATCTCGTAACAGCTCTTCTATGAATCTGCAGAATAACCCCAAGCAATCCACAGTTCTGTACCTCTCTTTTATACTTCTGTAAAATGGTTACAGTGATACTCGTTTGCCTCACAGGAGTGACAAGAAGCCCTTGTTCCAGTTTATAGTGTTCTGAGATGCTCAAGGAGCACTAAAGAGAAGTGGAGAGTTAATTGGTTCATAAATTGTCAACCTTGCGGTCATCCTCTAGGTTAAAAATAGCTTTAATAAGTCGGTTCTTTGAATTAACACATAAAAAGGCAATTACCTATGACAAGGCAGGAAGTAGGGTTTTTTCCCTGAAATGTACCCAAACACTAATTAGTGTGTAAACATTTATTACAAGCTACCACTCTTTGAAGACCTGCAAACGAACTTTGGTGCAATCCTGAAAAACACTACAGCACAGACCATGCACACATCACACGCACTCTTTGTAACATATTATTGCAATACTAATTGCTTCAAGACATTATGATGTAATTATAACACCATTATGGAGACAAAGCAACGTTTCCATGGTGCTCTCAAGATGGTGTTATGATACACCAGAACGAAACATGTCAGAGTGCACTTATGGAGTCAATGCTGGATTGTCAAAATGAAATCACAGAATCAAAGTTGGAAAAGACCCACTAGATCATAAAGTCCAGCTGTTAGGCCTACACCACTGAACCACTAAACCATCTCCCAAAGCACCACATCTACCTGTATTTTAAATACCACCAGGAACAGTGACTCCACCACCTCCCTGGGCAGCCTGTTCCAATGCTTTACCACTCTTCTCTGTGAAAATTTTTTTCCTTTATTATACAATGTGAACCTTCCCTGGCATAACTTGGGACCATAACGAAAGGACAAAGCTGTCAATTGTAGATGAACAACCTTTAACAAGAAAACAGAAGTGCCACCAACAATGCTGCAAAGATGGCATGAAGTCCAAATTAAATAAGGCAAAATCAGAGACATTCCATTTAAATAATTTTATGAATGAGAGCCATTTATACATTTGCAATTCAGCTTTTTCAATGAGTCAGTTACAATAAATGACAATGTTTTGACAGTTCATCTTGAATGGCAAGAGTATCATCTGAGCCATGAGCCTTTCCCCCACCCCCATCTTCTAATCACCTTCTAAAGGGATCATAAAGTGCATTTCTAGTAAGAAGAGTGGTTTCATAAAGACAGCACTCTGGAGATCAATATTTATTCATTGTCAATGATCATCGGAGAACAGCTCTACTCCTACATTTTTTTGCCTATATTTCATTTTTACTGTAATATCTAGAGACCAAGATAAGATCAGAGCCTCACCTTGCCACACACTATCTAGACTGTATGTGTCAGAGCCTCACACTTCCCTGGTTTGGTAGGGTTTTTAGACTCAGCAGAAGTCACTGGAAAGTTCAACCCAAGAATTACATTTTGAGGAAAAATAGTCTTTCAAAATTTCCCCAGAAGAAAATTCTGGATTTGCATGGTTTATTTTTTTCATCCATTTTATGATGGAAAAATCCCCATTTGTTTGTTTCTTTTTCTCAGGCCACATTTCTCACCTCTCCATTTTCACCTAAGATTAGTCCTCCAGCCTGAACCACATCCCATGATGTGTCACATCTCCGCCCTAAATAAGCCACCACAAGTTGCAGGAGCCAGTCTGCTCAGAAATCCAAAAACATACAGGAGAAACACCCTTCCTGCACTTGCACTGAAACAAATTTTGTGCAGGAGCTGTAATTCAGACTAGCCTGTAGGTACATTTCTGTTCTCAGCTGCATCATCCAGAGCTGAGGACCTAGAGAGGCACCAGCTCAAACCTTACACTGGGGTGCGCAGCCACTGTAACCTCCCACAACAACTCCAGCTGACATGTCAGTGCTAACTACTTCCTCTTCCTCCTTTTTAAGAGGCTTTTTTTGTGTAAGGAAATATATTGTACCGTACAAAAAACCCCATCCCTCTCAAGTGAGCACCCAAAGGATTAGTGAAAATGGGTTTCCCAGTAATGGCATTGATTTTTGTTTGATCTGTGGTTGAAAGTCCAGTCTGGGAAGGCTGATGCATGTGTTACAAATAGCCTGTAAGGCAAATGGCACTGAGCAGAAATCTTAAGACATCCTGTGTATGAAGATGCCTTGTCCCAAATAACTTCCTAATTTTTCTGACTGCCTCCCTCCTGCCTAAGGGATGCTCAGTTGAACAAAGAGATGCTGAACCACCATCACCTCTCCCACTCCTATTTAGGTGCGCAGAGGATCCAGCGCATGCATATTGTTACCTCACAATTTCCATAGCAACACCAGAAGGGTCTTGTTAACCACAGGTAGCACAAACAGAAAGGGTTTAAACCATTCCACAAGCCTCTAAAGGAAGGTGCCAGATATGCTGATTATAATGTAAAATTCCTGATACGACCATAATTTTAAGGTACCAATTGAAAAAGGAAACTTCTTTCAGGTGTAAACAGTATTGCTGCTCAGCTCATATGGCTGTATCACAAGATAACTCCCTAAGTAAAATTTTCTGCTTCTTATAAAACAAAGTATCCCTTCAATAGTTAACATGAACCAGGAGGTAAAGTTTACTACAGAAAAGACCACATCATTTCATCTAGATAATTGTTGTTTTTCTATACATCTGCTATATAAAGCTGTAACACAACTGACAGCCAAAGAGAAATAGAGCAGTAATGGTGCTATTGCTCCCTCTGCTGTAAATATTCATTATTTCTTCTGGCAGGTGATACAAGTTATTAAAAACAGTTCAACTAGTCCAAAAAAGCCAACCAAAAAATCATGTTTTCAGAATGGCATAACCAAATTATTCCATTTCCTACCAACGAAGTGGAAATGAAGATGACCTTTTAAAATATATATAAAAACCTATCAATGTATCTGCAAGTTTTAATGCTTGCTGTAGTCATAGGTAAGCATTAAGTGGATGGTTACAGCCATTACCTTAAAAAAATAAACACATGAGAAAATCTTTCTGCCACCAATCACACTTCTTGCTTCCTGGTGGCAAAGGGAAAAGAAATAATAAGTGCCTAGTGAAAGGTATTGTGACCTTCTGAACAACCTCTCATTAAGACTACCAGGACTGAAGAATTCAGGGAATTAATCAGGGAGAGGAAAATAAACAAGGTGGTGATTCATAACAAGATTTACCAGTCTGAACTCTGTGTGCATGGGAAAAGCAGATTATTGAACCACCTACGGCCTCCCGTTACCAGACCTGCCTTATTTCTCAGCTCAGACACCAAACACGCTCATTGCTGATGTGACAGTCTTACACAGAAAATCTTCAAACAAGCTCTGATCCTCTGTCAAAGACCAAAGAGGCTGAGCATGATTTTATCGTAACCATCTAAAAATAGATCACTATTGAGCAGAGGACAGAAAGAAGTTGCCTCACCACCAAATTGCTCTCTTCAGAGGCTTTATTCCCCTGCAACTCCAGATTTGTAATTTAAGAAAAAAGCCTCTTCCATCTTTTCTGCAATATTACAGTAATGGAGAATGAGAATGTAGCTGCTAGATTTTTAGTACAAAATTCCTGCTGGGAGGGAATGTAAAGTCGCCTTCCTGCTTTCTCAATCCCTTCTATGGCTCAAAGCAATCAGCAGCCAGGGAGCCCTGCAAAGAAGGGGCCAAGGACAGGCACAGGAACACAACCTCTGGTCCTGGCTGGCAACTGCACAGACACAGCATCACCTTTGACAAAGATTCCAAAGATCCAGAGGACAGAGAAGATTCAGAGACCTCCAAATTTCCCAGCTATTTAGGGAGCAATTTCAAAGTTAATTGCCCTTCTAGTCTTTTTCTAAGCTATTTCTTTACAGGAAGGAATGATATAACTTACATTTTCTACTAATTTTAATTACACAAGCTAAAGCTCCTCAGCTGATTTGTTTTAACATCCTCTCCACTCCTCAGCTTGGGCAAAGCGCCTCTTCTCGTTTTACCACCACTTGAAATCAATAGAAAAGTCCTCCCTGATTTCACTGAGCTGTGGATCAGATCTTGGCACTCTGCAGCCCTTAAGGATCTGAAATTGTGATGGTATTTTAGCATTCAGATTTTTTTCTTTTTGTGCAAGAAAGCATGTGTCAGGCGCTTTGGGGGAGCATGTTTCAAGTGTCTTATTCACTCCATGCTCTGCTGCTTGAGGAAGCATATGGTTCTTTGTGTTTGAAGTCCCATAAATCTGCATTAGTTTAAAATATATGAATGTGAATCATTAGCCAAAGATTTCAGAGCTAGTAAAAGAAAACTCAAGTTTAATATCACTTCTATGCAGAATTTGACATTATCATGACTGAGAAGAAACACCACAATTAAAGTGTGTCACTGACCACTGTTAGGACAGCTTTTCCTAGGGATAAAAACTTCTTCTTTTAAAATAAGTTCAAAAACTCTTTTTCTCCCCTTTTGAATCTTCATGGACAAATAGCTTGTGAAGATTACATACCCAAAATAGCAGCACCATCACTTGAATCTAATTAAAACCATTTGTCAGAAACATATTTTAAAATTCAATGAGACCTGTACAGCCAGCCTTGAGTTCAAACTACAATTATTCTGCCCTGCATATAATTAGAGTCCCAGGGATTAATGAGCACATACAATTACACTTTTTTTCTCCACCCAGGTTTCTTTTTAGAGGAGGAAGGAAATAAGTCTTTGAGGAAGAAGGTAAAAATAAAAGGAAAAGCATCCCCAAAGAATAAAGAGGGGTTTAGTATCAGGAAAGACTTGGTAAACTTTAGAAATGTTTCCAAAACTTCTGCTTCTAAACTGTCTTCATGATGTGGCCAGAAAGATTTGGGACTCAGGTGTGTTTGTCTTTAGACACAAGGATTGTTGCCTTTAGTTAGCCTTAAAAGAGCTACATGTTTAACTACTGCCCAAATTAACAATTTATTTCAAGCAAAGAGAAAAGACATTAAAACACAAGGAAGCAAGATAAAATTCCTTCTTTACATGTACCTCCTCTCCACTTTGTTTATTCCTGATCTAAAAGCAAAACAAAAAGGGAAAGATAATACCAAAGTGGCCTCTCACTACCTTAATGTTCCTTCTTCAGGTTTTTCCCACAACCTTGCATCTATTCCAGTCCTTCCTCAGCGTTGGATCACAACAAACAAAACTAGAAGCAATAGAACCCCTACTAAAGCCTCTCTTCCCCATTGTAATTTATTCACTCACCTGATATTTGATTGAAGGCAGGGCAGCAATGCACTGCTCCAGCTGCTCCACATCACAGAGGCTGAGCAGAACTAAACAAGATAAAATGCAAAGATCACATTTTTTAAATCAGAAAAATAGATACGGTCTGTAAATCCAAGAAATATCTTTTTATTAGTTCAACAGCTACAATTAGGAAGCACTAGATATGCTTTAGGATGTGTAAGTCCTCCTTTAGGCCTTTGCAATACTTCTCCCTAAAAAGAGGTTCACATTCTCCCAAAGGTCTTTTTTTCCCAACAATACCATCTGACCATAAGAAATGTGTCTTATTTTACTATACAGTTTATTTTGCTTGTACCTTTAGGTTGTATTGTCACAGCTACAACACTGCAGTGCCATGGCAGAATTGAGTTCTACATTTGCTGTTAGCTTAGGAGCTGGATGGGCAGGCAGTGGCATCCTTTTATTACTCAGAAATAGTTATCAAATAATAATCTTAAATGCTTTCCAGAGACAAAGAAGTCCATGGGGATAAGAAAAGAAACCTCTATGTCAAGCATGTGTCCAAAGCTCAGGACTCTGATTCAGTCATTGCAACTGTTTTAATTCATAGGTGCTCCACATTATCAAGGTCATGCCTTTTCATGGCTCTGTACCCCTCAACCTGACCCAAGGCTTGCCCCTTCACTAGCTTTTCATGGACTCAGGGTACAACCCAATTAATAATTCTGATTCAGTCAATAAAGAACGTACCTCTTATTGGCATCGTACAACTTGCTTCACCTGCTTTGCCTTGAGGAGATGCTCCTTTAAAGCTTGAAGACTGAATCCACAGTACATGAAGTGTGGATATGCAGATTCTTTACATTTTCATAGTTTTCCCCCCATATACATAAGATATGGTGTTTGCACAGTGTGGGCAGAGATACACTACTGACAACTTTGCTATGTAACAAATGTCTCTATTTGCTGTAAGAAATCCAACCAGCTTTTGCAGACCAAAAAGGTGGAGAAAAGCAGACTGGCCGCAGCTAGGCTAGATACTCCAAACAGCAGCAGCATTTTTTATTTTTTAGTTCAATCAACAATAACTTCCTTCCAATTCCCACTGCCAAGTTATTTCCTCCTGTGATCATTCTGTTATTTGTACGGCAATAGAGGCTTTACAAGAGTAGCAGACACTGCTCCTTTTTCCAGCATCAATAAGCAACCAGAGGACCCATCTCAGACCTGTGAGGATGGGGTCACACAAAGGGGCTTTGTGCAGGCACGTTTGATTGCCTTTCCAGTGCCAGAAGAGAAGTCAGGTTCTCATTTTCAAATGATCCAAACGGGAAAAATGCTAAGTAGCACAGGGTAGAGAAAAGAAGGGCTCAGCTCTCTAACAACACTATTACATGGTTCTCTATTTTCACTGTTTGTTCAAATACATCAGCTCCTTTTCTAAATTAAAGTTGTGATTTAGTAGCCTTCCTGACTAGCAAATAACTGCTACATAGCAAGACCTGTCTGTTACTTAACCATCAGTGTTAGACTCTATCCTTCTCCCATGTTAGCAACCGAAGGCAATTGCTAAGATTTCTGGCCCCTTGCTTTTAAGCAGAAGTCATTTTTGCTACAACATTCAGTAGCTCACTAGAACATGTGAAAAGGTTCCATATCTTTTCTTTTTTCCTAATGCTGTTTAAGCAGGTCCCACGTCAGAGTTCTTGTACGTTCAGCATCTGTGCAGCATACTGCAACCTGTCCTAGGGAACCTGCTTTGGCAGGGGGTTGGATTAATCTCTGGAGGTCCCTTCCAACCCCTACAATTCTGTGAGACCTCATGATTTGAGACAAGCATGTGACAACTAGACGTGAGCACTAAAAGGGCTCAAAAGGAGAAAATTAATAGTTTCTCAGTGTGCCAATGTGTATCCATCAAATAGTTTGTCTAGTTATTCTTTTTTTCTTCATTTGTTCTTATTGTTCTTGATTCTTGTGACATTGTTCTCTTCAGCTTCATGCACACACACATACAAGTCTTTTACAAATTACCCTGCCAAGATGCCCACCAGGTAAAAATAACAAGAGCCATTGAGAGGGGAATAACATTTCCTGCATATGCACATAAAGTCCTCCCATTTTATTGCCCATTTTTACCATCAGATCACTATGAGGGCTTTCAAAACGACAAGGAGTCAGACTGTTATTTCCATCTCCCTTTCAGGATGCATGATTCTCCACCAGGGTTTTTTTCCTGCTTTCTTTTTAGTACCCCAAGCAACTAGGTTTTCCCATGAAGCACATTCTGCTGACATTTCATTACATTGGGTTATGTTCAAAACTGAGTCACGCCCTTAGAAGAAAGTCCTGGGGAGAGGTTAAAGAATCTGGTTCAAAACTCAACAATACCACTGACTTTTTTTTACTACCTCTGAGGCCTTCCTACAGCCTGCATACCAGATAATTTATTCCATCAAATGTTCAATAATTTGTGGCTGAGGCTGAATTCAGTGTTCCTCTGCTGATGTATCATCCCTGGCATATTTCCCTCGTTAGTGGACAAAACACTGGGGGGAGGGAGGGTGAACTGGAGGTCTTCTGCCATTTACATTAATGGCACTAAAACTGAAATTATTAATATTGTTATTCAGTTCATTAAAGACAGGCTTGAATCTCATCAGTAATTAGGATTTAGCGAACAGAACCTATTTTACAACAATACCTTTTCTCTCTCAGCACCCTCTTTCTTTTCTCTAGAGAAAACACTGTCTATGCCTAATTTTTCTATTTTTTTTCTTAATTTTATCATAAGATAAGTGTGAAAACCCTATTTTGCTCTGCCATAATCACAGTTCAGGCCAGATGTAGAACGGGTGCTAAAAATCCTAATCATTTGTTAAGATAGTATGGGAATAAAAGCCTCAAAAAGATTATCACATCGTAGAGAATGCAGAAATAACGGCAAAATATAGTAGGAAAAAGCTGTAAACAAAAGAAAACTTAAGCGTGAAAAGTGGTTTTGCTGATCATTTTCAGCTGAAATATGAAGAGTCCAAAGAAATTACGAATTCCACTGCAGGATCCCATGATGAAAAGCCCAAATCTCTCCACAGCATACAGAAAAAGATTGCAAGAGAAGCTGATACAGGGAAAAAAGCGATCCACAGCCACCAGCCAGAAAATGAGAAAGACCACTCTGATTTTCTCCCATTCCCACCTGATGACTTTCCTGAAGGTCAACACATTCCCACCTGAAGTTCATCCTTCAGCCCCTGCAACCAAGCTCAAGACCATAAAAGCAGGATCATAATTACCAGGAGTTTCTCATTATTTTCTTGATTTGTAAATTAACTGTTAGAAAGTGTTTGTATATATCATGTTAGGCAAGAAGAGATCCAGTACTGCTGACCAGTATTCAAAGTACCCTAAACCAATCAGCTGTGCTAATTGCTTCCACCAGATTGCTGAAAAGCCTCAGCTGAACATAAAATTGGAAGTGCATTTCTCTTTGCCCCACTGCAAAAGGGTTTCCAACACTTCTCAGAATAGCTGAAGTCAAAAGGTATTGCTGGTTTTTTGCCACCATCCCTTGATACAAATGACAGCATGCTCCATCTAGCAGCTATTTTTCTTTGCTCTCCTCTACTGTTTCTCCCACAAGTTGTTTTACTATCATTTTTTGATTTAGTACCTTTCAGTTTCCCTTTCCAACTGTGCATCATTAAGACTCCTCTATTCTAGACTTCTCTCCAGCTGCTGAAAATTATAATTCTTTCTTCTAGCACTTGGCTTCCTATCCTTTGATCCTTTTTTTGTCTTCCTAGTAAGCCACCTGACCCTTTCATACTTCCTCCACCCCTTTTTCTCTGATTCACCTCCTCCTCTTCTTTCTCAGCTGCTTTCATCATCCTGCATCTTTGTGCTCTGGCTTCTCAGTTTCTCTTCTCTTCAGCTGAAAATGTAAAATATTTCCTAGAGCTTGATAAAGCCCAGAAGTGAAAAATACAATGTTTAATCTTATTTATCCAATTTTCAGTATGGATTCTGTTAAAATGGAGTTGTTGGGGTTTTCCACTTAGCAGGATGCTGATGGAATATGATCAGAGCTACAGTTACATGGTAAAGGTCTGAAAGAAATTGAAAGCCAAAATTTAGATCCCTTAGATATTTTCCTAATTTTGATATTAGCTAAATTTAATTATAGATGTAAAAGTACACACAGAATCTCAATCTTTCGTTATGTGCTGCTCTTTGTAACACTCTGGTCTCTTTACATTAATAAAAACAGTTAAAGCAGATCAAACCAGGAGGTGATTATACAAACTGGCCAATTCCTGTTGGTGGGCAGGGAACTGATCATGCCACACAACAGAAGTCAGGAATGTAACATTTGCTGATGGCCTTTATCAAGCAGTATACACATGGGTGGATGCTGCACTGATCTTACAGGTTTCACGGTGTGGGCCACCCAAACCACCCAGTGTGGTCCCACAGAGGGACATGCTAAGGTACAAGAGGACTTTTACCTCACCCTCAAGTTTCTTTTCAAATTTTTGAGTGGAACAGATGAAAAAAAGCAGCTGAAAACTTTTTCAAAACTTACACGAAGACATTTGTCTGTGAGATTCCTGGCTCAGCCCATGTATTTTGCTGGGTTGGTTAAAAGGCACATTGCAGTGAGTCTCTGAACAAGGTGGCTCTCAGGCAGACCTCATGCTAAAACCAAGGTCTAACCCTTTGTCAGGGGTGTCTGTTGCACACCTGGACATTATGAGGCTTACACAAAGGCTTAGGTATATGTAGGAAACGTTCTTAGGTTTCCATCAGCAGTAGACCTTCTAAGGTAACTGTAGTGGCACCTCTAACCACCCAGGAAGCCTTGGAGAGGTTTCACAGGAGCTCTCAGTCACTGAGCTCTGTTAAGGCACAGCTTCAGCAAATTCACATGCTTCACATTCTTCACTGTCTGAGCCGGTCTCTGAGCACCACCCTCACAGGCTTTCTGGCTCATACTGTATGTCTAAACTCAAGATACTGGTCTCAGAAAGATGATGTGCTCAGCAACATTTAAAGCAGTCTCCTTTTTAATGGAGTGAACACTCTGCTGGCCATTTCTTTTTGTTATTAAATTACTAATCATGGACCTGAGTGATTGCTCTAAAACCAACCATCAACACCAACTGGGTGTGCATCACCATCTGCCTTAAGAGTCACAACTGAATTGCTGTAATTTACTAAATTGCAGCACAACTACCCCACCAAGAGAATTCTTCATGTTTGCAGTTCAATGGTAGAAAGCATGAGAGAAATCATGTTAGCTTAAACCTCTGCAAAAGAACAGATGGATGTCTAAGTTGTAGTTATGATGTTGAGGCCTCCTCTACTGCACTCACTGACATCAGAGGATCAACAATCGCTCAGCACTACTGTAAAGCTGTCAATAAATAATGTCTTAACATGAGCTGTGGTGGTGAAAGAGGACTGGGGGGAGGGGAGGGCAACAAGAATACACACAGACTGATAGCATGTGGGCTCATGACTGACTTTTGAAGACCAATGTGTTCTCATCTTCCGTGACCTGGTGCATAGTACCACTCCTGCCAGTTGTGGAAGCTCCACTGCACTCCCAGTCTGGGCTCTTACACCTTCTGATCATGTGCCAAGTAGCTCAAGAAGTTACAGTAGAGACTTTGGTGGCTAAGTCCCAGTGGTTTCTTTGAGGGAGTGATATTTGGTCCACAGGTGTCCTCAAAGTGACTTTCTTCCCAGAAAAGTGCTCTCCCAAGCTGCCATGCAACTCTGCCATGTAACTGTCACACACAGACCCATCAATGGAAAAATGTCTCAATGAGCCATTTTACTTTCTTCTGTGCCCAAGAACACCTGGGAAGGTGCAGTAGGATGCTGCAGTCTTCTCCCTCACACAGAGGGATGCAGACATGGGGAGTGAGGACTCCACAGTGTGCAGAAGAATGGAGGGACTGAACAGCAGAGAGCAGCTATGAGAGACAGGTACACAGAACTGGTGTGACTATCCAGAAAGTCATCTTTTATCCACAGTTTGACTGAATCTCTTTCCTTGATCTCGCATTGAGCTCCATTCTTTGCTCCCCAACTTTCAAAGCCAATGCCAGAAAGTAAATGTGTGCTTGCACACCAGCATGGCAGAGGTGCTGTGCCTTCACCTTGCTGCTGGCTTGTAGTCCCTGTGGTGCCAATTTGACCTAGGAAAAAATTATATTTGATGCTGAATTGAAAACATGGAAACTTTTGATAGGATCAGCTGGTACTGCTGTTGCTGGCAATCACTCTCATGGTGTCCTTCCTGCCCCTTCCCCAGCTATCTGGGAAGCAGCTGCAGGGTACACCCGAGGCTGTCTGAGCCAATGCCCTGATGCACATCTATAAGCAGTTTCTCTGCTGGATGCTGGCTGGGTCACAGAGAAAGAAGAGAAAATACTTGCTCCAGCTGCTTTATTATCTGTTTCTCTTTGAAGCATGAAGTTTTCATGAGAACTAGAGGGGAGAAACAACTGACAGGATCAGGTAAGCCTGGGGGCCATGAAATGAGAAAGCCCAGCAACCAGGCCACAACTGTCATTTTTTTCTTTTCCTGCCAAGCATCAGGGCAGCCAGTGTTGCAGCAGGCAGCTAGAAAGGCTTGAGGGTCATTTAAGACAAGCGTGAGCACACTTTGCTTCAGCCATGGCCACATGCCATCATCATGTCATCCCACCTGCACCAGAGAAATCAGGAATGAAAAATCTGCAGCCTGAAGGAGACACTGTAGTGAGTTTTGCTGCCCTTGGATTGTCAGACTGGCAAAAAAACCAAGATCAAGCAGAGAACTCGCAGTAAATAATTGATTTAGAACTCCCAGGCTTGCTGAAAGATGTATTATTGGGATGGAGATGGGAACATCTGAGCTTCAAAAAAGGATTCAATATTCAAAACCTTCCACCTACATATATTTCACCCTGCTAAGGTCCAACAGCCGACACTATATGCAAGGCTATTGTTTCTCTTGGCTATGGCTACAAATAGGGAAATAACAACCATCCATTCTCTATTTAAGGATACGGTGACACAAAACCAGCAAGCTCCTCTGCATTATCTTTCTCCTGTATCTCTGACAGACTATTTGTTCTTTCTGAAAGACAGGATACAAACACAGCATGCCTCCACTGCCAGGGCAGTTTGCTTTTATTTTGTTTCTGTCAAATGATCCCAGTGCTCCAACTCATGAAGGAGTGATTACTCCCCCTTCTCTGCTCACCTTCTTATCAAAACATGGATTAAAGGAGGGTGAACCACTGGGAGCAAACTGGGGGAGGAAGGAGCTTAAGCAGAGCTTTCCTAATGCTAGCAGTGTGCATGGCCATAGCAACCTCCTGTCTACTTACTTCCATTAGCAGTAATGTGGTTACTGCACAGCAGCTTTCTGAGAGGCTTCCTTTCTATACCTTCTCCCACTCATCATTATGAAGCTTTTGTTTATATCATAACATTACTGTGCTATGCTAAATCAAGAATTCAAGGTTCTCTGTAGATTAATTAAATGCATACCTATTAAATAAGGTTTATGAACTATTCTGCATAGTAAGAAATAATGGCAAAGAATAATAAAATATAAATATGAATCATAACAAAAATCATGTGGATTATTTAATCAACCCCAAAAAAAAACTTGTTTAATTTAGTTTTCTCAAGGAAAAAGTGCCTTCATTTGCAGCTTCTCAGGTTGATTCAATTCATTCTCCAAAAGCTTTGTTTCTGCTCTTAGTCCACAGGAAAAGAGTGACTGTGACCATGTTCTATTGCATTTGCACCCTCTCCACAGTGATCTAAATGCTATTAAACTCCCTTGGCACTTTGTCTAATACTTACAGATTACTGGTGTGTGTTTTTTTTAACCCTGGGGCAATTATAAATCACAAAATGTCTTATGAGGAAAAAAGAATGAAACGTGATGTTTTGGTCATTGTATTCTGCCTTATTACAGCACACAAAACATTATTAAAAATTATCTGCATATTAAACCCTGCTTAGATAGCAGTAAGTTTAAAAATAAGTATGTATATCTAGAATATTATAAATACTTATGTATATGCAGTCAGGGTGAATATTTTCAGATGACTTTCCAATGGTTTCTGAGAATCCTGAAGGTGAGGAATCCCAGTGTTAGTTGTTCACTTCCCAGGTGCTATGGAGAGTCTGCAAAGAAGACAAAAACAATCTTCTGGTTTTAATTAAGTAGTGTTTTACGAATCTGAAGAGAACAAAGTTCAAATGCTGCTGAGGCCAGATTGTTTACAAGTGTTAGAGACAGGGTTCCCAGCACCTTCTGTGCAGCAGGAAAGGAGAAATTTGCCTTCTATTACTTTTCTGATGGAGGAATCTCACTCTTTTGTATTCCTCCCACAGAGTTTCCTCCAAGGCAGCATGATCCAGCCCTCAGTAATTAAGATGCCCATCCTCTTCCCACTACACTAAAGTACAAAAGCCTACTCTGACAGGAAAGAGAAAGTAATATTATTAGTGCTAATTGGTTAGCAACGAATCTCTCTGGGACATGTAAAGCCTATTCATAACGTGAAACAGTTACATAGGAGAACATACAACGGAGCATGAGAACTCTATCAAGTATCCTCAGCAGTCCCGCCACCAGTTCAGTGCAGGCTTTAGTGAGCTAAACCCAAATGACCAGTACACTCTGGAGAACAGCAATTTAGCAACTTTTTAGCTTACTCTATCTGCAAAAAAAAACCAACCAACCTGCTTGAAAGAAGAGAATTGTGTAGTCATGTTGCTTTGCTTCCATAAGCAAAGGCCATCTACCCTGCGCTTCCCGACCTTCAACGATATGTCAACATGGGCTTTTAGACAAAAGGGAGAAAATCTTCCTATACAGACATAAAATAGCCATTTCTATTTCATTTGTAGCCACATAAGGAAGCATTGTCAGCTTCCTCTGGAAGTGATTTAGCATTCATCTCTGTACCTACCTCACTGCAGCCTGGATACAGCACAGTTCCTGTCACCTGAAATGAAGGCACCAGACTCCCATAAACTCAAAGGAAGACCACAAGAATGATAATACCCTGATACAAAAGCCTTTGAGTTTTTCTACAGCTATAATTACAAAAGTGTACCAATTCTGTAGTTGTTCTGCTCTGACCACTGAATTACTCCTTTTTCAGATTTTTATATTATTTACAGCTCTCCTGCCAGTTTTACTAGTTTAGTTTACATCTGCATCAATATATTTGTATCTATCATGACACTTCCTGACAGCAGAATTCAGAAGGTAGGTCCTGTACTTCTTGGCTCTAACCCTTCCCCCTTGAAGGCTGTACATTTGAAGGTTTTCGACTGGAACATCCAAGCGCTTTATGAAGGCAGTACACAACCCATAGTTGCTACTTGTAGCATATGCGTTTGTTCAACTGGAACTAAGATTATGTGTCCTCTCAGGGTAAATGGATACAAACCAGGCCTTCCTGTGACCCTGACTTCCCGTGGAAAGCTTTCATGTTTCAGCACTTGGATAAACTCCTGGAGTTACTGCTTTTAGGCTGTCTGCCTAAAATCATTACCCTTGAATAATTATTATAGTTATAAACATGGAATTTGGAGGATACACAAACATTAATATATACTTGTGGCGGTTCAGCCCCAAACAGTGGCTGAGCACCACACACTGCTCACTCACTCCAGGAGGAGAAACAGGCAGAGTCTTCATGGCTTGGGATAAGGACAGCTTACCAACAAAATCACCATGAAAGGGGAACAATAGCACCCCATGGCAGATTCCACTCACACCCAGTGATATAACACATAGAACCTTACCAACCTGATGATAGCACAGAATACTACATCACACAATGACTGCTCCAACACCCAAGCCACACTCAGACTACCATAAAGACACAAGGAGTGTCTATCTGGACCAGCCCCTTTTATGGAGGAGTGATGTCAGGTGGTGTGGGAACAGCCCAGGCTAACTCAGCTCACCTGGGCTGGCTGCTTGGGGAGGTTAACTCTGGCCTGGCCAGAACCACGGCAATATTTTTACATAAACCAGGTCCTAATTTAAATATACAACTCTAGAAGCTGACACCCCAAATGGACCTTCAAATCAAATTGCACTGCTGTCCCCTCAGTCACACACATGCTTGCATGCTTGTTGAGAACCACATTTCCAGACTGTTCTTGCTTTTTCCTTGACCCCCTTGATCCCAGTGGAGTTCCTGGCTCCCAGACAGAGCTCCCTGAACCAAGGGCCACTCTATTGGTACAAATCTATTTTCAAGTTCCTTGAAAAACTGCATGCAGCAGTTCCTGTCACCCTGCTACATTTACACAGCCCAGGTGCTACCTTTAGGCATTCTGCAGCGTAGACTGCACACAGCCAGTACCTTTTTCTCTGGCTACATAGCCAGCTGGACCATTCCACTTATTTTCAAGTCTGTTGCCCAACCACCCTATAAATTAGTTTCAAATCACACCTCTTTCTCAAGCAAAATGAAAGTCTTCTCTTCCTTTCCAATCTCCAGACACATGACAATATTTCAAGGTGACCAACATGAAGGGTTCAAACATTCTTTTCTTTGCTGATCTCTAGCATGACTACAAAAAACTTTTTTCTGGAGCCCCAGTGATCTGTCCAAGCTCCCCAACCTCACCCCTCCTTGGATGACACACAGCTGATGAGATATGGATATGGATGATTCAGCCAGGGATGAAGGGAAAGGGGTGCCTGGCTACAGGCTGGGATCCCAGAGATGCCCCTAGAGACAGCTCTGACTGTTCATCTCCTTAAAACTGGCCAAGCTCCAGCCTCACGGAATGATGGAAAATGAGGAAGAGCTTGGAAATGGGGAGAAGAGAGGGCCAGTGGATAGGCAGGCATTTAGGGAGGGAGATAACTGGAATAAGGATGATCATGGAGCGGGAGCAACTGAATAGGCAGAGGACAATGGCAAAGAGGTTGCTGTTAAGGTGGGAAAACTGTGAAGGTGGGGTATCTGTGAGGAATATGGACTGGGAGGAAATTATCTGCTACAGGGCAGGTTTCTGATGAACTGTAAACTTAAAACATCAGTTTCAAGAGTTCAGGGATGTATTTCAGGATTAAGATTTTCAAAAGTTTGGGAAGTGAAACAAGAATAAGTGGGTGGAATAGTAGAGGAAAAGGAGCTAACTGACTTCAGAACAGTGAGGTGGGAATTACTGGACTGGGGACCTTTCACTAAGCAGAGCAAAAAATACAGGTAAAAATGCCATATCAGTAATAATTTTTCAAGTGTAGCAATATAGATGTTCAAGGCCTGGAGGAGCTCAAGCCTTCTGGATGTCAGCTTTTCTTTCATCATTTTTTCAGTGTGACTGACAAATCTTGAAGTTAATATCATTATTTTTGCATGATTTCCTGACTGACCTTTTTCATTGGCATCCTGCACAGTAGAATTTCAAATCCAGAAGTGTTTTTTACTTTACCACTTTTGAGATAATACTTTCCAAACCTATTTCATCTTTTAGCAGTCACTTGGGAGATTATTAGAACAATATTTTTTTTAACTAATTTAACTTTTAATCACACTAAAGAGCAAAATTAGATGATTATGTTTCAAGACTGAAGCGTTTTCAGTTTCATCCTCTGGTTTTCATGCAGTAACATAATCCAAACACTAAATCAAATATTTACAATGAGATCTGACTTACTGACCTTTTTGTTAAAGAAATGAGACATTTCTTTAATATCAGGCTCTGGAAATCTTTAGGAAAAGCCTGCATTTTGCATCTAAGGTAACTAACATCAATTCAAGCACATTTAGAAGGGAATAGCCTCGACCCTCAGCAAGTACGCCGATGACACAAAGCTGGGAGGAGTGGCTGACACGCAGGAACACTGCGCTGCCATCCAGAGAGACCTGGACAGGCTGGAGAGCTGGGCAGTAAGAAACCAGGTGAGGTTCAACAAAAGCAAGTGTAAAGTCTTGCACCTGGGAAGGAACAACCGTTTCTATCAGTACAGGCTGGGGGATGACCTGCTGGAGAAGAGCTCAGTGGAGAAGGACCTGGGGGTCCTGGTGGATGACAGGTTGGCCATGAGCCAGCAGTGTGCCTCGGTGGCTAAGAGAGCCAATGGGATCCTGGGGTGCATCCGGAGGAGTGTAGCCAGCAGGTCAAGGGAGGTGATCCTCCCGCTCTACTCTGCCCTGGTCAGGCCCCACCTGGAGTATTGTGTCCAGTTCTGGGCTCCCTGGTATAAAAAGGACAGGGATCTCCTGGAGAGAGTCCAGAGAAGGGCTACGAAGATGATAAAGGGCCTGGAGCATCTCCCCTATGAGGAAAGGCTGAGAAGATTGGGACTGTTCAGCCTTGAGAAGAGAAGACTAAGGGGGGACCTAATTAATGTTTACAATTATCTTAAGCAAGGGATGCAGGGGGAATCACCCAGCCCCTTTTCAGTGGTCTGTGGAGACAGGACAAGGGGCAATGGCTGCAAGTTGGAGCATAGGAAGTTCCGCACCAACATGCGGAGAAACTTTTTCACAGTGAGGGTGACAGAGCACTGGAATAGGCTGCCCAGGGGGGTGGTGGAGTCTCCTTCTCTGGAGATATTCAAGACCCGTCTGGATGCCTATCTCAGTGAAATGTCCTAGGGAGCCTGCTTCGGCAGGGGGTTGGACCCGATGATCTCTCGAGGTCCCTTCCAACCCCTACAATTCTATGATTCTATGATTCTATGATTTTAAAGGTCTATCCCCTGCATACCGAAGTGCCCGCTAAGATCACAATTTGACAGTGCAAGTCACAGTAAGCTTTACTCAAAAGCCAGGACAGCCTCTGGATGTCAGGTTGTTATCTGCATGACCAAGATATCAGGTCACCTTAGGCTAGTTCAACACTGAGCAGAAGACCCTTGTCCACCTCAGGCAGGACTCAGAGCTCACGAGACAGCCAGTCCCAAGTTATAACAAGCGTTACAATGCATCTGAGTTTCAACACACTATTGGCAATTCAAGCTGTTAGAGAAGGACAGAGGACATAGCAATCACCTTGGAGAAATACTCCTCTATAGCTCCTCTATGTCTCTCCATGTGGAGAAGCACAGACATGGAGAATTCAAGCTTCCCTGGCCTAAGCCAGGCAATGTTCCTCAGCAGTAATCTGAGATGACTCATATTAGTTAAAGAAAAATTTGTTTTCAAGACTTTATCTTTTCGGCCATTTGTGTTGTGGGAGTCATAAATTATGGTAACACATTCACTAGAAAGTGGAGTGAGATCATTAAATTCACTTCTCTGAAGACAACAAGCAGTCATGAGAAGTCCAGTCACTTTCAGTATTAGGCTGGGCAAAAAGGAAAGTGGTGACTTTTAGATGATTTAGGGTTTTTTCTGTAAAAGACATATGACACACATCCTGAGAACAGTGTTGTAAGTATTTGCCCAAAAGATTTAGGAAATATTATGAGGAGGATATCACTGAAGGATTTACATGGTTGTTCTGTAAGTGGAAGTAAAAATGACTGCTTGAGAGTTTTAGATGAGAGATATTGAAATGAAATGTCAGATCAAAAGCAGACTTTCCCAGTAAAAACTGTGTTGGAGCTAGATGAGAAAAAGTGAAGCAATAGTTCTCATCCTGTAACAGGTTAGAAGAACCCTGGTCTAGGGGATAAATGCTTTTCTGTGACTGAGGTCTACTTTATATCAATACTTGTCTTACTCAGGTAAGATAAGTAAGATGAAGGTGACTATATGGATGATTTAATGCTCTTTACTTCTACTGAATAATTTAAGATGAAGACATTTTACCTTCATGCTGTTGGTGTAGTCCCAGGCCTAAGGAGACATAGCTATTTTCAGACATTTCCCATATTGTTTCAAGGAACAGAACATGATACATTTTCAGCACTATAATTTGGTTTTTAAAGAAAATAATCTCAAGGCTACTATTAAATAAGTACATTTTCTAATTATTTCAAATGTTTTAGGTTAAAACCTAAAGGTAAGACATACTTACACCTCTGATAAGATCAGTTCCAGAAAGTTCCCAGTGGCTAAACTGGGAATACCTGTCAGCTTCCTAGCTAGGGTAAATGTAGTTGTACTGATTTATATCAACTGCATATCTGACCCAGCTGAAATTCCATTTTAAGTGGACTCCAGCATCAGACCCACATTTTGCCTAATTCACCAGATAGCCAGGAAATGCCTTCCAAGCAAAGCTCATCATTTTCACAGGCAGAAGATTTTGGCATTTTTTTAAATATTAGGGAATTCCTCATGTTGAAAAAAAATTAATATTCAATAATAAATAAAAACTACATGAGCACCGTATGCACAATTAATCACAAGCTTCGTTGTGAACCTGTTTTTCCATCACCCCACAGTCATGTTAAGCGAGCCAATGGGATCCTGGGGTGCATCCGGAGGAGTGTGGCTAGCAGGTCAAGGGAGGTGATCGTCCCCCTCTACTCTGCCCTGGTCAGGCCCCACCTGGAGTATTGTGTCCAGTTCTGGGCTCCCTGGTATAAAAAGGACAGGGATCTCCTGGAGAGAGTCCAAAGAAGGGCTACGAAGATGATAAAGGGCCTGGAGCATCTCCCCTGTGAGGAAAGGCTGAGAAGATTGGGACTGTTCAGACTTGAGAAGAGAAGACTAAGGGGGGACCTGATTAATGTTTATAATTATCTTAAGCAGGAGATGCAGGGGGAATCAGCCAGCCCCTTTTCAGTGGTCTGTGGGGACAGGACAAGGGGCAATGGCTGCAAGTTGGAGCACAGGTAGTTCCGCACCAACATGCGGAAAAACTTTTTCCCAGTGAGGGTGACAGAGCACTGGGACAGGCTGCCCAGGGAGGTGGTGGAGTCTCCTTCTCTGGAGATATTCAAGACCCGTCTGGATGCCTATCTCAGTGAAATGTCCTAGGGAGCTGCTTTGGCAGGGGGGTTGGACCCGATGATCTCTCAAGGTCCCTTCCAACCCCTACAATTCTATGATTCTATGATTCTATGTTCTCAAGTCAATCCACTGCAGCAGCAGCAACCCTGAACTGCAGTAACTGAGCAGGATACCAATGTAATACAGTGATTTTTTTCCTACATTTTCCTCCAACAAAACTTATTCATCATACTATGGTATTAACATTGAATCAAAATGATAACTGATATTTCTGTGTTATTAACAACTTTGCTGATAGGAAGGAAAAGTATTTGATATAAGAAGAGGCTGGGGCAGCCACACGTGGGCACAGAATATAACCCCAGGGACCTAGGGGATGAAACCTAGATTGAAAATTCCAAAGTATTTTAAAAAATTAGAGAAACTTGTGGAAAAAAATCCCATGCAATAATGGAATGTGCACAATTCTACAGTAAATCAGGATTCAGCAGCAAGATGCACAGCCTAAGGAATAACTGGATAGCTCATGCCATTGCAGAAAGCTTTAAGGACTATTGTGAAATTCAAGTTCAACATCAGTTAACAACACTGTGCTGTTGCAAAAGAGAAAAACATTGTAATGAGAAACATAAACAGGGGTATAATTTATAGACAGGTGATGTAATCCTTCTGTTATTCTTAGCATTGGTAAGGTCCCAGCTGGAGTATTTTGTCCAGTTTTGGGCATCATATTTCAAGAAAGATGTGTATCAGCTGAAGACTCCAAATGAGAGTAACTAAAATTTAATGAAACACAACATACAGGCAGAACTAAGCACTTTCAGATTTTTTACCACAGAAAAGAGAATATTAAAGGTGACATGGTAATTGTCTTCAAATCTTTATAACACTACTGCAAAGAAGAAAGGGAGGTGATGGTCTCCAAGTTCATGGAGAACAGAAAATAAAAGAGTATGTTAAAATGTAGCAGGGAAGATTTCAGCTGGGAGCAGGACAAACTTTTTAACACCCTGAAGTACTGCAACGGGTTGTTCAGGAGGATGGTGGCATCAAAGTGAGAAAAGGCCAGCTACTGCCTTAGGGATTGGCAGCCAGGAGCCATGTGCAATGCCACAGGTAGCAGGGCAGACACCCACCAATTCCCAGAGAGGAATTGGGGCAGGCCAAAGGAGGCAGCTCCAAACCCAAGTCTTCAGACAGGTCATGGGGCAGGCCAAGGTCCAGACAAGGAGTCAGCCAGCAGACTGGGATCAGGCAAGATCAGACTTGGGCCTAGCCAAGCCAAGCCAAGCTGGGGCAGGGACTGATGGTCCTGGGCTGGGCTAAAATGAGGGTTCTGGGACCAAGGACAGGCATAGGGTTATTCCAGGGGGGCTGGTCAGGGCCGTTCAAGCCCTGCTGTGGCAGGTAAAATGCCATATGAAAAGGCTGGAGGTCTTCAACAGCAGCATAGACAAAATCCTTGCAAGATGAGCACAAATGTTTCTGATCTGGCCCTGGGTCAGAAGGAGAGATCAGATGACCTCTAGGCTTGCCTTCTTTATTTTGCTATCTTAAGTTTGGTAACATAGGTCTGAATTACCATACATCTGCTGTGGCTCTTAATGGTCCTGGATTAAAAAGCAGGAAATATCTTCCCCACTTGTAGGGAAAATACATAGGACATTGAAATTTATCATTCCAGCAGTATGGTTACACTGATGACATTTTCAGTTTGGATAATCTGCTTTCACCCCTATGAACATAAATATTCTATATGGTTAATATAAATATAATGAATGGTGAATACTAATGTATTAGCTGTTTCTATAGAGTAGAAAGTAGATTATTTCTTCAGCTGTGTTTCCTTTGACCCTTAAGATTTATGGTTTTCATACTCAGATTATTTGCTCACCCAAGTCATACCACTTTTGCCAAAGAAAGAATATGTATAAATTAATGTCCACAAATTGAAAATTATAGTCAGACCACACTTCTGTAAACCTGACATCCTTCCAGATGTTACGGAAGTTATTATTTCCTGTACTCTTGCTGTTAATTTAACCTGTATTTTTATAACTTGTAGTCATTATGTGTTTCCAGTTTTTCCTCTCATTTTACTTATGGATTGGTTTTATTAGAATCTTTCTTAGCTGCTTACCAAATGTGGGAATCAGGTATTCAGATAGGCTCTGGTATCACCAATGCTCCCCATACATCTAGTGCCTAATTATCACAGTACACTTTAAAAAGAAAAGCCTAGGTCAAGCCCAATTCAAGCATTTTGTGTGTGATATTGAGTAACTTGGCTTTCCTCTGAATTGAGGAACAATACCATACATTTCCCTGTGATATGTTTTTTTATTTGTGTTTATCTTCAGGTGGAAGGGAGAGCTACAATACACGGTGTGGTGCTGAGTTAATGTTTGTGTTGAAATAGGAGACCAAGTAACCACATTTTAACCAGTTAAGCATTAATCCAGATGCTTTTTTTAAAGTCAGGAGAAAATTTTTTTTGTTTTTTGTTTTTTTGGGAATGAGGGAATGACTTTAACTATATTCTTTCAGGGATCAATGGAGCTAGAATATTTGTAGTAGACTCTTTTCCAGATTTTTCTTTTCCAGAGAATTCAGAATGGATTAAGCATTTGGGAAGACAGCTGGATCAAGGTTGTAAGCTTCAACTAAAGCAGTTGCTGCAGCACTATGCCATAGCTGCGAAGGTAAGCCCAAAAGAGCTCCTTTGTTTGTCAGCGATATGACTGATGAAAAAATATCCTGGCTTCTGCTATTCTTGACTCACTCTGTTTTTGTATAGTTACTGTAGCTGCCTGGAGTGAACTCCTCGTGTCAAAGAAATACTTGAGCTTCTTTTCACCACTAGGTAATATTCACACAACCTCTGTCAAAGAAACCCAAGGATATGAGGGAAACTTAGTATCATAGCATGGGTTTTCAGTTACTAAGAAACCCAATGCGCAGGTAGCACGTTTGAATCTAAGGGCAATTGATAGCCAATTCATATGGGAAGCAGATTGCAGTCGTCTTGCATAGCCTCAGGAAACCAGAATGTAAATGCAACCCAGAAAATACAGTCACAGATTTCACTATGGATTCAAAAAAGTACCTAGATACTTCTCACAGCACTTAAACATGTTGCATTTTCCATTCTTTTAGCCACTCTCTCATCCCAAATACCAGTGTTGGGCAAGTGTTTACACACAAAAGATTGCATAGTTCCATAATTCATATGTGAGACCATTTGAAGGATTATCAGAGCACTGTTGTCATATTGGTATAATCGAGTTTATTTTCTAGAAGAAAGCTTTAGCTCACATGAGATTATGTCATGGATGTGAGCAAGGCAATAGATTACACTGAGACCATCAAGAGTGGACTTTAAAAAAAAAGTTGGAAAAAAGTTTGTAATCAGAACTTCAGAATCATCTAGCTTAGAAGGGACCTTCTGAGATCATCTGAATGATTTGGTACAGCTCAAATGGAAGTAGGAGCTTCACACAGAAATTTGTGGATAAAGCTCTATTGGCTGTTTGCAACTGATGCGTATTATTTTCAAAATCTCTCAGATAGTATAACTTATTTATCTATGGATCTGCTCCTCAAACAACAAGGGTTACAGGATTTAACCTTGGTGGGACAAACTTCATTGACACTTGTCTTCAATACCCTCACCGCTAACACTCGTTCCAAAACCTGCCTCACAGGAAATTTGAACCAACAGTCTTAGTAGAGTCAATTCTTTTTAGATATTTTATTTGCTTCTCTTCTCTTGCTTAATTTCTTTTTCTAATTTAAAATGTAAATGAGAATAATTTTGGGAAATTAATCTGTTGTTAAGAATTTGTTTTTCTCCTAAAGCCATCAGCCTCTAGATCTGCTATTAAACTTATGTACAGTGAAAATGGCCTATAATTTTTTTTAAGGATCATTTTGATGTCAGAGCTTATATTTAGTAGAGCAATCAACATAGTGCCATCAAATTTTAGCCCAAAATTACTATTTTCATATATACATTTTCACACAACCCAAACAAAAAACCCCCACCAAAACCAGTCCTGCCAGTAGGATTGCACGAAAATATAAGGTTTGACAAACATTCTATGAAATATCTGTGGAATTGTGCTACTGTTACTTAAACTAAAGTACGTGTGGATACATTTTAAGGCAACGACAAGCCAGTGTTTGGCTTAACCTCAATTCTTATTCTCCGTTCCCGTGGCGCCATCTCGTGCGTGTCAGGCTTCACGAACAGGCATTTTGTGCAACATGATATCACCAGCCTCCTCAAAATCTGGGTTGTTATTTTAACTGTCATCAGCTCATAAAGGTGAAACCAGCTTGGATCTCAGTGACGCTTCCTGCAGTTCATAGCTCAATACCCCTTGGAGGCGACCCTTGCGAGAACTCCTTGAGGCGAAGAGCATTTAAAGTGTTTTGCAAAGGATACTTCACTTTAACACTGGCAGGCAGGCCAAAACTAGGTTCTTTTGATTTTCCCCGCTGTATTTACATATGAGAAAGACGAAATTAATGGTTTATACACCCGTTCATTCCAAAGGCATCGCAAAATCAAAACCTGATGACAGACCTGCTGAACCACACAGGGCCTCCATGCAGCAATTCCTGCTGCAGCTTTCAATAAGCATGATTGAACTAAAGCGTATCTTTCATTAACACCAATTGAAAATCTAGTAGAACACTTCACAGATTCTTCTCACACCTATTCTAAAATTGCACCACAACACTAGGGTTCATAATGTGCAGGTTAACCCTGTCTTTATATCTTTCCCCATGAAACTGAAAAGTTGTCTACTGAGTTTCTGCTTCCTCCAACAGTATTGTTACTGTAATTAAGACATTCCTTAAGCCTGTCTTTGACAAATGAAGTACTTGTTTTCTGAGGGTTGTATTCTTAACTATGTATTTGTTACTGTCCATTGCCCCTTTTCCATTTGTTTCATGTAGATTGAGGGATAGGTGAACACAGCTGTGCATTCTCTTTCCATCAGCCAGTTTGTAGCTTCATTCCTTAACTGCAGACTTAGGGGGCTGGTGCACCTACCAAAATATTCTTAAACAATAACCAGTTATCACTGACATTCTCAGTCTACTTGTCTCATAAAAAGTTCCTAATTTTGTGACATAATGCCTTGTTAAGTCCACACAATTTTTTGGTTGTAACCCATTTAAAGAAAAGCTTAATAATGTTGCTAGTGCTTGATTGTGCTTAATTAGGTCACTAGACCTCGCAGCGCTTGTAGCAGGAAACTTCCAGAACTTAGACTGAATGAGAACAGGACTTGGTTTTCCTACTTAGGTACTGAAAAAGCCTCCTTTTCTGATGAAACTGGATCATTTGACAAATGTCTTTTCTTGCCTTTATTAGCTTCATTTTGATGGTTTCTCTCCTTCCTGAAAGGAAAGAGCTTTGTATCACTTCATCTGTGAATCATCCTCTCAAAAATCTTTGGTCCCCAAAAGCTGTATTCTAAGGATATCTGTTTGTTTGTCATTATTAATCATATCAGTCTTGTATACAGTTTACTGTATCACCCTGGTATTTCAACTTAAAAAGTAAATTATTTAGGGTAAGAACAAGCGTTTTTGTTATTTTCAATGATGTTTCATACAACATGGATAGCACCTTTAGCATTAAAATTGCAAATACAACCACCTATACTTTTTAAGTATTTGCAATTCAGGCAGCTTGTCCCTGGTTAATGATGTATCTTCTTCCACGTGCATTTTTGCCCTGTATTACATAGATCCTGTCACTATTCTCTAAATTAGGTCCAATTTGTCAACCTCTTTGTGGTAGGGAAGCATGTTGTGTCAGAGCAGAGTTAATATCCTGTTAGTTTGTAACACCTTTTTTTCCCCATAGAAGGTCCAATGCATGATGGCCTGTGTTAAGCTATGATAACCCACCTCACACTTTGTTCTGTTTCACTGGTTAGATTTTGTTGCACAATATTTGCAAAAATAATACATTGTTCTTCCTCTCTAACAATAATAAAATCTTTATTTCTTTACACAAGCTAATTCTTTAGATATGGCACAACATCAGATTTTAGATAAATCATGAAAATCCAAGAAGACCTTTCATCTATTCAGGACAATCCTGCTTATCATGATGTTTTTATTTATGTTGCATTTTCCAGGTTTTATTTTTAATTGTCTTTACCATTATTTCTACACCAAATGGTTCTGGAACATGGGAGACTGTTTGTGTTCTGAAAGGCTGAGAAACCTGGCCTTGGCTACTTCCAAAAATTATAGCCACAGAAATATTTTGGGAATGTTAGTTTTCTGTCAACCAGGAAGAAAAGATTAAATTGGTTTAATGAAATGCAAAGGAATTTAATTTTCTCTCAGAAACACAGCTTGATCAAGAGTATAAATAACAATATAATATTATGTATGAATGCAGTACATGACATTGAAGCATTTCAGTCTTTAAGACAAAGAATGAGCTTTTTTAATCACAGTTTTACCATAATAGACAAGTCCAGACATATTCAGTGATTTCTCAAACTGTTTCGATGAAGGAAGCTAATGTCAGTCAGAAAAAATACCTAACTGCTCCAGTAGCAAACTCTATGCTCAGAATACACTGCTGCTAACTGTAGTTTTATCACAAGTCTCCTAACAACTTACACTTGTCTTTAAGACTGACCACTTAGAAATCTGTGACTTATGAGAATTTTAATTCTTTATGCATTTTTTTCACCTTTACAGTTGCATTTTAAAAGTATTTATAAGACAATCTTGTATTTCATCCATCATTTAAAAATGGTTCAGCTGACAGGAATGGAACTTGATAGTCTTCTGTATTAATATTCTTTTTGATGAAAAAATGAAGTGTTCTATGTGTCTTCAAGTAATACATCAAAAGATGGGACTGTGGTTGCGAGGGAGGAGGTGTGTTTTTTCTTTGTAGATATTACTTGTGAAACTCTGGATAATTCTTCCTCAATTATTTAAGTTGGTGCAGTCACATCTATCAGTTCAATGAGAATTTATTCATAAACTTCCATCAACCCCCTTAAGAAAAAAAAAGTATATGAATGGTTCCAGCACTGGGTAAGTAGTTGCCACGTATCTTTTTGAGGTATCTTCATTTGCTTCCATTTTTTAAAAAGTTTTTATTCCTACTTTTAGCTCATCACCTATTACCATGAATGATCTTCTCATTTTAATGTTTTGAAAAAGAAAAATCAAAGCAGTCTCTAGATTCCTGCTAGAAAAGCCTTCTGGTGAGGTTTTGTTTTTTGTTTTTGTTTTTTTTTTTTTTGACAGGATGATATATATCCTTACAATTTAGTTTTCCTTCAAGTTCAGCATAGATTCACTGCAAATGCTAACACAGTAATTCCTAATAACAATACAGTTCATGCATTGGGATAGCATAGATGTTGAATATTTATATGCACTTCTGCTATAGTACTCTTAATAACATAGTAATGTAACCACATTTTCAGGCTGAGTGAAAGTAATTGCTTTCAAGGCGACGTTTTTAGGAAGTCTATTTATTCAACTAATAAACCCCACAACATTCAGAATACTAACACACCAGCGTGTGTGTGTGAAACCTGAGGCATCATCCTTTATCACCCATGTACCCTTGTGTTTTCTGGGACTGCCAGAGATTTAACATGAGCTGAAAGCCAGCGTGGAGAACAAGAACTGATGGGTTTTGCGCATACACAGAACACCCTCGGACTTCCTACCACCCTTTGACCTTCTGTGCCCCTGAGGACCCGCAGGGCACAGACTGCACAAGCAAGCAGAGGCTGAGGCAGTTTTGTGCGCAGCCATCCAGGGTGGCCCGCCCACACGCGAGACCCGTTTTTTCGTGCATGGGATGACAGCAGATCCCCTGCCCCAAAGGGCCTGGACTCCCCAAGGATCCCTAAGGCGCCGGCCGGGACGCCGTGAGGGGACAGCACTGAGGCGGGAAGACTCTGCTACGAGTGGTGATTTTATTTCTTATTATCACAGAAGGAGGTGCCGGGGCTGCTCGGTGAGGCGGTAAGCGAACGCTGAACCCCAAAGCTAAGGTACAACCCCTCGACCCCCAGCTATGCCGCCTCACAGCAGCCCTCAGACCCGCCCATTCCCTATTCGATTGGCTCCTCACTCCTATTTTCCACCAATCCCCGACTCCTCTCGGCAGCGCCTTCCCGCGTCGGTTGCCGCCGGCGGGTAGCGGGCAGCCGTCAGGCGGGGTCGTTAGCCCCGCCTCTCTGCAGCGGCTGTCCCGTCTCTCAGCCAAGCAAGCTCGGGATTGGTCGGCGCGGGGTACGTGCCCTGCGGGCGGAGACAGAGCGGGACGGCCGGTAGTCCCGCCCCGTGTCGGTCGGGGCCGAGGCAGCAGGCATGGCCCGGTGGGGGGCTCCGCGGCCCGGCAAGGTGCGTGGGAGCAGGCGTCCCGGGGAGACCGCAGAGGGGGGCCTTTGGAGCCCCTCCTTGTCCGCGGTCGGGTCTCAGCCCTCCCTCAGGTGCCTCGTTAGACCCCAGAGGTGCTCGGAGGCGGGTGAGGGGGTGTCCCCGCTGAGCGCGGGGCTGGACGATCCGCCTGACGATTCCTGAGCGGGGGTCGGATCTTCGGTACCGATGCCTTTGCTTTCCTGGGCTTAGCCCAGCAGCTTGTCCTCAGGGCTCAGCGGGCTTGCGTGCGTGGGTACAGAGGGCACGGCAAGCTTTCCAGCTCAAGGGTTATTCTTCCACCGCCCTGGATCTGTGGGTTGAGCAGCCACTGTATAGTTTAGTCCTGAAATCCCCAAAGTTCAGGTGTGTAATTAGAGCTTGGTTTTCACCTGGAACCTGTATTTGTACGTCAGCCCCTGGCCATGTCATTAGGTGAACTGCTGTATGTGTGGAATGTTGTGAAGCTTAATGAAGCTTCAGGCTGTAAAAGTATCTGTTGTGAAGTCAGAGTGAGAAGATTCAAGACTCTAATGGCAGCAGTGGGCTCCCTCCTTGTTGAGAGCTTTAACTGATCTGCCTCAGTAAACCTTCTAGAGGTTAGTGGGTAAATGTAGTCTGATTGTGTTGTGGAAATAGTTCATGGAAATCAAAGTCTGTTTTTGTAACTAACAGGTACTGTCATCTGGAAGGCTAACAGGAGCAGCTAAAGTAACAAATGGAAGAAAACAGTAAGACCTTAATACTCTCTAAGATGGGGTGTACATGTGAGCAATTGGGAACCTTGTACTTGTTATACCTCACAACTAGTCAAAAATTCTGTATATATATCAGAAAACATTTTTAACTGAAAGGTAATGCAGCCAGGTGCTAAGCAGCTCGTGAATAGGAAGACACAAACTGAATAGAAATTTTGCTTGTAGAAATACAGGGTTGAATTTTGCCATGTGTTTATAAAAGTTTGAATTTGTGTAGTTCCTAGTTGTACAGTTACTGACTGTTGAGTAAAGACTGAATTCTCCTTTGACATAAGCTTTTGATATCTGCTAGACACATTTGTTTCAGCAATGCAAAGTTTCCAGAAGTATATTTTCTTTCTTGATAAAATTAATTTACTACAGTTTTACATTATTGAATTTTTTTTTTTTTTACTTTGCATATTAAGGAGGTAGTATAAACAGTGAACTTGGCTTTCAGGTTTGGCTTAAGAAAAGGATGTCAATCTGATGTGGAGTCTGGATGCTCTCTCTATTCTACTGACTCTGAAGATCAGGTAATTGAATGGCTTTAATACAGTCATCTCTTATCGGAAGAGAAGGGAAATCGGAATACATTGAATAATAGAAGAAAACCAGGTTAGTTGAGCTATTAATGTATCTGGATGAGAAACAACTCCTGCAAAGCTAGTAAGAGTGTCAGTGTTGTGTTTTGCAGATACATTTGAGTTGGCTTTGTGTGCAGTGAGTTTGGCTCTGACAGATCTCATTAAGGCACAGGATATATTTTGCAAACACAGCTATGCTGTTTATGGGCTGGCAGAAATATAGCCATATTTGTGAAGTTTTGTGCCAAAAAGAGTGAGTGCTGCAGCGCTGTTTTCTATGTAATGCTGAGTCAATTACCTCCAAAATAGAAATAGGCTATAACAAATAGCTTAACTGTACATGGAAATAAGAGTAAAACCCACACACGTGCAGTTACCAAAAGATATAATCCAGCAAATGAACGTGCATGCAACAACACGATTTTTTAAATTGTGTGTTTGCAAACTTGCATATAATTGCAAAGTAACACATGGAAAATCACGTGATTGTGCTGGTTACCAGTTGTTCTCTTTCATGTCACAGAGTGAGGAACACTCCCTTCTAAAGATACTACCTTGGCTTACTGAAAGAAGAGAGTGACACTCATTTTCTCACACTCATTTTCTGTGCAGGTTGATACTATTCATAATGGGCTTGACCGTTGTGCAGCTTTACTGAAGAGTATCTTACAAAATGAGGCTACAGGTTGTACCTATTGAAAATTTGAATTTACTTTTTTAATTTCTGGAAGACTGTGTTGATTTATTTTGTTGACTGGTTTTTGTTTTGACTAATACTAGGAAGGGAGACTGTCCATAAACAACCTGGGAAAAAAAATACCCTTAAAATTACTTCCAAGCCTTTGCTAACCAAAGGAAATACTTCCAAGAAGAAAGGGTTGAAAAAAACATTACTCCTGCCCATGTCCAAAAAGAAATTGGTAAGTGGACTTTCTTGGACTTGTTTTTTTCTTAAACAACATTAAGAGACTGAGAAGACAAAAAGCTTCAGATGATTGGCGTTGATTGTTATAGGTTGATCTAGGGCTGGATCCACAAAAGGATGTAGGCATTATTAACTGTCTTTTGGAAACCTCTTAATGTTTACTAAACAGCTATTAAAACTCACAAATGTCTGAGCTTCATGTACAAATGTCATCATCATGTTTAGCTGGGAGGAAGTGCAAGGAGGAAGTGGAACAGGAGAATGATAACACCCATGCCCCATTTCTCTTGGACAGTGAAGCATTACAGTACCCAGTCTCAGTTTGGGATATGTAGATATAAACTGGCCTGGAGTTGGGTGTCCAGTCAGGCTTTTCTTAAAGATTGGTTTCTGGAAACAGGAAAGAATAGCAATGAAAATACCAGAAATGGTTTCATGGTCAGAGCACTTGAACAGAAAGGGAGATGAAATGCTCTAGGCTGAGTTGCTCTCAGTTGAAATGTTTCACTTTCTGTTAGCATGTCTCCTTCTCTCTGCCCCATTTTGTTTGTGTGATTTCTGGTCCAGTAGACAGGTGGGTCTTGTGGACTGGGTGTGTAGCAGAAAGTCTATTTTGTGAGTTGTAGAAGTTGAGTACATAGCTGGTATCTTTTCAGCTCTGTAAAAGTAGAGAGTCTTAATTATACCCAACGTAAGAAAATTAGGTACGGAAACCACTATGGTGTAGGTTATTCAGAGGGCCTACAAGCTTAGGAAGCAGCTGAACAGATGTCAAGAATTGCATTTCAGAACTGAACTTCTGTAGGATTTACATCTCTTCATTCAAGGACAGCAGTCTGTCCAGCTGGGTTAGGTTGCTCTGGAAGGAAAACAATGATGGATAGATTTGCTGATGAGTAAAGATCTTACTGGAATCTTAAGCCATAGGGTCTTCTACTTTTCTTTTTCAAAGGAACCAGGGAGAGTCTGTTTGACAACACAGCGAGTTTGTAGATCAAGACGAGCAACCTTGGCTGGGTTTTTTGTTCTTCCTTTATAGTGCCAATACCAAATAGAAAAAATGCCTCATCGACCGCACCTTCTACTGAGAAAGAACTTTCCAGTGCAGCACGGAATCAGGTGGTTCCACCAATCCATGTGCCTTGCAGTCAGCAGTCTTCTGTGATGCATCAGAAACTGTGCGAGCACGTACAAACTCAGATGTCTCTGATAACTGGCCAACCACCACAGAACAGCAATGAAATTCCTACTGTAACTCCTTTTGCCACCTCAAACCACGGTTAGTGGAACTCTTAATGTAGAACCTGCTATTTTACTGTATGAGTTTTGCCTGAAATTGTCCTGATTTTAATGTTGATTTCTTTTAGGTTGTCAAAACGTTACAGCTTTTCATTATCGATTACCTACCTCCACATCAGCTCTGCCCCTGCAGCATTCAGCTAATCCCTTATCTACTCAGTCAGTAAGTAAAAATTCTGACTATTAAAAAACATTTTACATTAGCACTGCTCATTTACTTATACATGTGTGGGTTTTCTGGAGTTGATCTAACGCTTTTCCTTAAAGAAAAATTGTGCATATTTCACCACGTAGTGATGAGCCAGTGATGAGAGAAAATACTGCTATCTAAAATGAATTTTTATATAGACACCAAAAAATTAGATTAGAGGCATCTCAACTTGCTGCTGGTTTTTGCACGGTGAATTCTGTGATGGACAGCCAACATGGAAGGTGCAGGAAATTGTTCATTACTGTTAATAATTACATTCTCAGTAATGCACATAGGGAATCAGGAGCTGGTTAATGATCCTAATCTCTTATGTAGCTTTTCCCTGCCAGTGATAAAGTTGATTATTTCTTCAGACTACTGTGTATCATTTTAGAGCCACATTTTAAAATACTTGTGTGTTTCAGGATATAGAATAGCTAATGGAGAGTGCCACCTTGGGAAATGTGGTAAAGGGATTGCACCTTGAAAGTCTAAGACAGTAGACTTATCTTCCACCTGCAGGCAGTCCATGTATAGCTAGTGCTGTCCTTCACATTTAAGAAATTCATCTACTTAAAATAATGAAAGGTAACAGTGTTGTCTGTCTTCATTTCATTTTTTATTCCCTGTTCTGGTTTGACTCAAGGAATGATTGTAAATCAAAACAAAACCAACAAGGCTGAGGTTTTTTTTCTTTAGTGAACAGCTGGAAAAGAACACTTTAATATTAAATAACATTTAAGATAAAAGTAATCTAAACCAGATTTACACTTTAATTAGTCTTCAATGTACTGGAAAGTTAGGCTATTAATGAGTCGTAGTTGCTTTTATAATTTGCAAAGAATGGTTAAGACTACATTGAGTCAGGAGATTTATTGGGGTTTTTATAAGATGTAAAAAAATAATTTTATTGTTTAATAAGAATATTCTTTATGCAGGCTGTTCCTGTAGACAGTGGCAATGAATGTGTGCTAGAGATGGGAAGACCTGCGGTTTGCCCAGTAGTTTCTGCTGCTCCTACTACTGCTGCACAAATGCAGTCTGCCACTGCTCTTCCTCCTGTGATCCCTTGTGTAGCATCAGATGCATTGAGTAACTCTGCAGTGCCAACACTCATCCCATCATCTTCTGGCAGAGAGATGATCCCAAACCACAAGCAACAGATAAAAGAAGCAGATTTGATAAGATGCATACAAGCTCACCTGGCCCTGTTACAATCACATGAAATGATGAATGGTAAGGCTGAACAGAAGCACCTTCATCATTGTCCACCAAAACACAGTGCTTCAAGTAACAAGGAGGATACTTCTGAAGAACATAGTGAGGACACAGGCAGCGAAGAAGATGAATGTAATGTACTTGACATTGCCCCAGTGAAAGATACAACCTGTAAGACAAGTTTTGTGAAGAAAGTTCTAAAATCTAGAAAAGAAAGTCCAGAAGAAACAGCCCATAAAGTTAAGACTGTAAGATACCTTCTGGGAGAGCTCAGAGCACTGATAACAGATCAAGGTGAGGATGTTTTCATTGTGCAATAGACTTACTGCATAGAAATAATACAAGAGCTTTGAGCACTTCATTTTCTGGAATTTTTGTGTGATGGGTCATATGTGACATCTCAGAGCAGATTTCTACGACTTCTGTAACTCTGTAACTTCACTCTGGATAAGCATTACATTATTTTTGGAGTATTTTAACATTATCATAACAGCTAGGGTAAAGATTATTCTCATTTCATATAAAGTGTTTTCCCCTGAGAAAGGGAGCAGTGTAGACAGTTTGCAACAGCAATCCCACCAGGGTTGGTTGGAGGTCTGTGATTTATCAAGAATCTCAACCATAGTTTTCATAGTCAATCTTAAAAATTTGAAATAAATATAGTTAAAATAAAGATGAGGTTTTCTTGGAAAAAAAAAAGTTAGAGGCTATTATATGATCTTGTAGATTGCTTCATTGTGTATTACTGTCATATTACAGGTTTATATGTTTCTGAGGTCTTTTTTTCCCCCTGGTATCTTGCAGATGATTCAGAAATGTTAAGGTTGATGAGTGAAATAGACGACTGCGTATCATTGCTCCCAGCTGTAGTGGGAAGTACAAACATACAAGCTGAAATAGCACTGGCTTTACAGCCTCTCCGAAGTGAAAATGCCCAGCTGCGTAGGTCAGTAACTTGTCAGTGATCATGATTTACTGCAGATGGGTCTAAAGCATCTTTAACTGGTCTGTTCTAAATGGCATACTTTGTTATTGTTACAGTAAGAAGTTAAGTGTGTCACAGCCCTTTCATCCTTGTCTCTGCAATATATATATATTAGAAAGTGTGTTGGTAAGGCTATATATTAAAAAAACATATAACATAAAACATATAACTATATTAACTATATTAACATACAGTAAGACTTCAGTTAATATTGATGTTCTGATCACATCAGTTAAATCACAATTGAGCCTTTGTGCAGGTGGGATCAATGTATACTTCTCTCGGACAACTGTAGTATCAAGGTAGTTACCTGCTTATATTCTTGTAGTGTATTCTCAGATGCAAAAAAGGCTTATTCCAGGGGAGCTCTCAAATACAAAACTGAGTAGTGCTTTACTTCAGAAGGAAAGATAATTACCAGAACTTGCAAAGGGACTTTTGAAGAAATTACAGGAATGTAAGAAAAATGCATTATTAAAACTGTTTGATATTTCAGAAACATTCTATGACATAGAATTCTCAATAGCAACTTGTTACCAAACTGATTTAAATTGCAGTGGTTTTGAATTTATTCTGAACTTCCTGAATTTGTGCTTTTTCCAAATTCACATTTAGGAGACTGAGGATATTAAACCAGCAACTCGGGGAACAAGAAAGAAGTGAGAAGACATCTGGACAGAGCTGCAACTATGAATGTAAAGTACCAATAGAGATTGATGTTAGGAGCATTTTGCTTAGAGCTTTATTTAAATATATATATAAAAAAATATATATATAAGGACACAGATGTATAATTAAAAAATAAAAGTACAGTTGTGGTCTTCAGTGGCATCTGAGCTAACAGTTGTGCATCTAACCCTGAAACTGCATTTACATGGATTGTTGTGCCTCAGCTCTTCAGCTGCTCAGCAGCTATTTCGCTGCCTTTTTTCTGAGAAATCTCTTTCAGAAATAGCATTGGTACATGAGGGTATATACCAGGCTTAATTTTCCTTATGTGTGTTTATGAATGAAGATGGTATATTAGATAATTAAAAAGAAAGCCTTGAGTTTTATTCTGCTGCTTCAAAAACCACTAGTATCTGTAAGCAGAATTCATGCTGTCAAGATTTTTTAAAAGCTTTGTTTTAGAAATTCAAGCTGTACCACACAACTTAAAATTTTTGTTTTACTTTTGGTAGTAGCATCTTTACAGTCCTTGAATATGATGCTCCAGAGTCAATTGAAGGAATCACTGAAAGGCCTTGAGTCACTGCAGGCTAAAAATGAAGAACTACTTAAAATAATAGAAAGTCAGAAAGAAGAAAATAAACATCTTGCAAAAGGTATTCAAGATAAAGAAGAAGAATTACTTGAAAACAAACAGAATTACAACATTCATTCCACCAAGCTCAAGATTGGTACGTGTTTTGAACTGGTTTAGTCTTCATTTAGTGTTTGAAAACTTGAAATAAATAATCACATAAAATCTTCTTGGTATTCTAGAAGTGGAAGAGGCATTAGCAAATGTGAAGAGCCTTCAGTTTAAGCTTGAAGCTTCAGAGAAAGAAAATAAGATTTTGGGTATAACGTTACGTCAGCGCGATGCAGAAGTTAACAGACTGCGTGAATTAACCAGGTACTATTGGCCAAGCTGTTTTTTTGCCTCTTGACTTCATGCTTTTCTGCTGTTTTTTTTTCTTTTTTTATTGTACTCTTAGTGTTGTGGTGGTAGAAAGCAACACAGGCTAAAACTTTTCTTTGTAGTTACTTCTGCTACAGTGGTGCTATAATTCTGTTAAAACAGAGTTGTGCTCTCAGCCTTGAGTTCTTCTGAAAAGTAAAATTCTATCTGCTGTAACTTGTGCAAAATTTTAGCTCTTACAGCAGACCTGCTGCTGATAAGGAGCTCCATGGGAAGTGCAGGGACCTGAAAACCTACTGATGCTTCCCTTGAAGCTGTAGAATTAAGAAACTAACTCTTAACCTGGATTAAGGAGGGATTTTCATTTTTCTATTGTTTCACTCTTTCTTTTTTTACACTGGTTCAAAAATTGGCCCATTTTGAGAAAAACTCAGTCTTCAGGACCCACTGCAAGTTCTTCCTGTGGGAACGAATGATCTCTTCTTTAATAGTACACACATTTGAAGTAGAACTTGCCTAGATACTACTTGTGGGCAAAGGAGGGAGTTCTTGGATCACTGAATGAAGGTGGGGTTACTCAAAATTTTTTAGAACTATTACTGTGACTTTATTTCATCATGGTCTTTTATGATGAATATAGTGGCAGGCTGGGAGACTTAAATAGCTTTTTGCACATGCAGAGTGGTACGTGCATAAAATTTGTTTGTCCATGATGTGCACAGGAAGTTAAAGAGTTGTGTTTCTCAATTATGGTTGGTCCTGATTGGACTGGCAGAACACTTTTAATCAACACTTCAGATTCTTTAGCAGACGACACATTCCATACTTCCATGACACTATACTCACCACCAGATGGTAGTCTACTGATGTCTTATTACATGTGTGTACGTATATGCTATTTATGTAAGCATTTAAGCATTCATGCTGTTAATGTACAAAGCAGAAGATGAGAATTCTTATCTATTTATTGCGTTTTGTACTGAAATGCAAGGGGGAGAAAAATTCAGAAAAGAATATAACTGATTTTTGTAACTGTTTCTATATGCTTTTACAACAGTTTCTTGACATAAATTTATTTAATTTTGTGGCATTCAAAGCAGGGAAGTTGTGAATAATCAGAGAATTTCATTGGATTGTGCTGTTTTAGTTACTTTATAGGCACATTGAGCTGAAGAAACTAATTCAGTGAATTTGGAATTGGTTCACATTTATACTACATGTAGAAAGAGCATTGTAACTCTGCCACAGTCTGGTAAATTGAATGTTTTGCTGTTACAAAAAAGTTTTAAACTATTTTTAGTGACTATTTTAAAATCTGATAAATCGATCTTACCTTAACAGAACCTTGCAGGGCAGTATGGCCAAGCTTCTGTCTGACCTCACAGTAGACAATAGGAGACCCAAACCTGAAAAAGGTCTCTCAAAGTCTCTTTTGGAAGACCATGAAAAGCAGATGCAACCGGATCCGTTTCCTGGGAGTACTTCAGTAATGACTTACCTCGAAAAACTAGAAATGGATAATATTTTGACAGGCACAGGACTTCAGTTGTCAAATAGAAGTGGAGAATTAGAAATGGGAAATACAGCCTACGAAAATTTGGCTGCTGAAGGAAGTAAAATAAACAGTGCATTCTCAGAAGGAGCACCAACTCCCAGAGTATTACCAGCCTCACTGAAGCAAGATGCAGAAACAGTTAGTGATTCTGGGACTTTACTAGATGACCAAAACAGGTTGGATGAGACTGTTTATATCCCCTTGACTAGCAGTGCCTCTAAAAAACAGTTGCCAATCTCTGAAAGAGCTGGTGTGCTACCCCAAAGTAGAGGGGCTTGTAAGAAGTTGGACTACCACTGTGAGGTCTCAAATTCTGTGCAGCAGAATGGATGTGAGATTGCAAAGGATCCAACTATTCTGGATAAATTAAGTGCTGGGTACAACGTGAAAAAGACTGTGGGAAACACGCTTGAAGTTATGGGGGATAAAGTGAAGCCAGAAGGAGATACAGACCAAATGAGGCCAAAAGGCACTCCAAGTGCAGCTACAACAGACTTGACAGATAAACCAGACCAACCTCAGCCTGGTACATACCCTCGTGGACCAATGCTTTTTCTGAAAGAGATTTCTCAGAAAAAAGGCAGTGAAATAGTTGATTGTAGTTCCATTTTATTCGATGATATATCAGGGAAGTCTGAGTGGAGTGCATCCTCTTTCTCCACATTTACTTCTCGAGATGAAGAGGACTTTAAGAACAACTTAGCAGCTTTGGATGCCAGCATAGCTAGGTTACAAAGAACTCTGCAGAATAGCATTATGAAACAGTGACTATGAGGAAACAAAGTGGGGTGCACTTGTTTGGATTATTTAGGTTTTTCTGAAGTACACTAAGAAGTATGGTAGTGGGTAGGGAAGCTTTGCAGGCTTGGTATGAAATACCTTGTTCCTAGCTAAATTATGGATGGGATTTGTTCCTCATTAAGCTATGATGCTGCTTCCTTTGGTGCATACAACTTGAAATAACTGGTATATGTTCCTTTTTTTAAATTATGATTTAGGTTTATACTCTTTAATTGCAAAATTAATTCTTAGAACAGCACTTGGTAATTGTTTAAGAAACCTTGTGCTGTTAGCAATACAGTTTTTCTATTAAATGATAAAGTACACTTACATGTGTTTTCTGCGTGCTTTTTCAAAGTAAGAGCAGCATTGAGAGAATGCATTTGAATTCAGAGATGTCATAAAGAGAGTGTTTTGTTTCACTATAATTTGACTGTTATCAAATTGAATGTGTGGTTATTATCCTTGGTTATGACCATGTGTTTCAAGAAACAACTCCTTTTTCTGGTTCACCATTAAGTGTGCACAGAATAGTGTCAACATCAAAGAAACAGGTGAACAGCACTTCTTACTTGGCTGCATTGCTTCTGAACCCACATTGGGTTTACTGAAGAAATGAAAATTTAGCTGGCGAAAGTGGAGCTGCATTGAACATGAAGTGTTGTGCCTTAACTGGGCAGGTCTCTTCAAGTTGTTTTGTTTTCTTTTTTTTTAAAGAGGAAATTAGGTGTAGAAGGCTAAATTAAACTTCCTTGTTTACTCTTTTTCTTTTTTTTTCTTCCCCAAAGAACATTTGCAAAGTACCATACACTGGCAAGATGCTCCAAAGGTACAGGCCAGGGAAGAGCTTGCTGCAGAGCAGCTCTGCAGGATCAGTGAGCTGCAATTAATAAGACAGGATCATGCTGGTTAAAAGAAACTAAAACAGCAGCCATCACATGGGATTTGCAGTATGTGGTGGATCCTGTAACATACATGAAGTAAGGCTTTTTCACTCATTACCAGTAAAACTCAATTTTCAATTTTTTTAGCATTGTCTTTCAAGAAAGAGGTTAAGTGGAGAGCTCTGATGAGGGCAAGAAAAGAACCGTGAAAGTTCTGTTCTTTTCTACAATTCTGGTTTATGTCATAGTTTTTACAAATGTTTGGTTTTATCTAAAGTAAAAGAGAATATAGTACCAGTGGGTAAACACAGAACAGCCTGATGCTGAAAAACAGAAGCGGTAACAGGCTTCTCCCAACACAAGAGACAAATTAGGCCTTAGTGAAAGCTGGCAAAATAGTACAGTCAGCAAAGCACCACAATATACAGTGTGAAGAAGTCATGGAAATTCCACTGTTGTTGAGGTGTGAAACATCTATCGGGCGTAAATACAGAGAGCCTGGACTGTGTCACCCAAACTGGCTCTCCCAGGAGTGGGAGTGGAGAACAATTCCAGCCTGTTTTCCTTCACGGGGCTTTCCAGATCTCAGTGTCAAGAATGTGCATCACACAAGTTTTTAAGTTACGGGTATGGGAAGGTGGTGGTGTTACTGCTGTTCTGTTCCTCTTACACCCTTGGTTTGCAGTACTTGAGTGCTGCTTTCTCTGACTCGTGTTCTTTTGAAGTATCTCCACAGGGAAGAACAGTATAAGGACCTAAATTTAAGTCTTTTTTTCTGTAATGTTGTGTTTTCTTTTTTCCTAGAAGACATTACTGTGCTTCCTGGTGCTGGCCTTTTATGTTTCCATGTAGGACAAAAGTCTCAAGTTTTACCACCTAGAAGAATTTTATTTTTTTCCATGGGTAGTTGATTGAATGAACACATTTGAAATCCAGGACACTATCCATACATTGTGCTGTGCAGCAGTTCTGTGATTATTTTAGTTGCTGGTAACTGAACGCTAGAAAGGTATGAAGATAACATGCTACAGAAATGCCAACTGGCACTCCAGCTTTCAAAAAGGAAAGTTAGACTAAATAGTGACTTCAGTGAATTAGAATGCTTTTATGTCTTGGCTTGGATTTCTTATTACTCTCCACACTATTCATGCTCAGATTCAAAATAAGGTTGATGGTATAAAAGTGAAGACATTTTAATTAAATATTTACAGGCAGTTTCAGTGTAGCAGTAAAGCAAGATTTAAACAATTAAAGAGAAGCTACAATAAAGTCTAGTCTTTAAAACTCTTGAGAAGGCTGGAGGAAGACTTGAAGAATGATCATTAATAGACAAACTGTCTTCTTGCAGCTAGGATTGTAATTCCATTTGAAGGAGGATATTTGTCCTGGCCAAAGCTAGTTGCAGTCTGTTTAAAGCAGCTGTGGTGTCAAGATGCCCAAAACCCTTCTCACTTTGAGAGTGTTTACATTCACTTTGATCTCATCGGGGACGATGGTATACCACCTTACTTGTGTCCTGTTCATCATTACCAAATTAGCACTATCAAAGCATGAGATGGTCACTGGAAAACCTTTTTTGGGGATAATGAGATACGAGCTGGTTTGTAATGTCTTGTTCTCCCAGACGGAGAAGCTAAGAAGAAGCAACAGGAAGAACAAGCTGTCTTTAATGCAGTTCTTTCTTCGGTAAACAGACACAGCCATCAGAGCTGCAGCAACTCTAAATGAAGTACAATGTTTCCCATGTATGGGCATTATGAATGGGCACTATTGTGGCAGAGAAAGCCCCCTAGATCAAATACCTAAGTCTTAAAAAGGTGGGAAGGGCTTCCACTATTCAAGTCATGACAAGGGCATTGAAAGCAAGTCAGCATAACTCTACTGGTCAGGTAGGCTCAATAGAAGACAAACGGGGTTAACATCTATTACAGACTTCTTCTTTCCATGTGTTGTATGTAGTAAATAATCTCTATAGAAATGTGCAATTTTGTCACATATATGTTTTAACCACTCAAAATTTATAGTCTTGTAAGCACATGGCAAATAAGTGACTGAGTAGAAAGAAATACCTATCTTTAGTGCTTAAAACAGCTTAGAAGTTATTTCTTCTCATTCTTGTAGTAACAATGTAGAAATCACTGCAGACCAAAGCCATCACCTTTGTCAGCACCAATGCCTGAACAGTAGGGTAGCCCATAGTGCAGCGTGTATTGCTGCTTTTGCCACTTGGGATGTGACAAGTGCTTCCATTGAGGGTTACTAGGACTCATCCTTGGCGCAAGCAAGTAGACTTCAGGCCTGTATCTTGCCTTGACTTAGACATGTTCCTCTCCACACCAAGAATTTTTCAGTCTGACCTACCCTGTTGAACTGCCTGGCCAGATTCCAACTCAAACTTTGTTTCCCTACTGCCCACAGTTACATTTGCTAAAACCTGGAACTTTCTATTTGGAAGCAGGATAGAATTTTTACCAGCACTTCTGTCAACTACTCCAAAATGTAGGAGGATGGTAGGGAATTCAAACCCATTTCTGTCCCAGGTTTGTTATGGATACTTTAGTATAGCTTGGAAGAAGCAAGAGAATACAGTAATGAATTTGACACAGTATCAACTACTCAAATAATTTTTGTGTTGTATATGGAATTTTGCTGCTGTTTCTAAGGAGAAATAAAAGGTAGTATTTATATTCAGGTAGATAATTTGTCTCAGAAAAGAATGGACTTCACTCACAGTTAAAGAATCAGACAAAAGGCAGCTAGCTGTGGTCCCTCAGTTTCTGTAGCGAGGAGGTGATGTTCACATGGCTAACAGTAGCATAAACAGCCATGAGACAGCAGAGACAGTTCAAAAGGAACCATCTCCATGTCTGAAGAGCTGTTCTGCCACACCTCAGTCTTACTGTGCAGTTTAAGATTGTCTTTACTGCATTGTTAGTTGTTCTAAGTTATTTTATAGCATATCTTCAGTATTTACAAAGATTTACAGTTGTAACTTAAAATGCTGAGAAAAGTGCAGCTGGTTGGACTGAGGGGTTTTAATCATAGGTAGCTAGCTGATCATACAGCCTAACAAACCTTCAGCAGAACTTTACAGCTTGACCAACAAAGCTGGTTTCAGATTATGCTGTCACTGTATCAGTCTCCAAATATAAGGGGTATATGAAATATCTATGTTGAACATGGAATCATTGTTCTATGTTCGGTAATAGCTGCTGTGAAACACCTCTCCTAAGAATTAGCTTCAAGGAAGAGTGCCGCAGCTGTATTATCAGTGAGCATGTAACCTCTGGATTCTTGTAGCCACAGAAAGAAGATAAAGGAATTTCATTTCTACAAAGCATACTCTGTGAAGTTGGTATCTGCACTTTTCAGCAATGTGGAAAGAAAAGGAACGCTTAAGACACGGTTCATCAGGCTCTTAATGGTCATTTTCCTTCTATGAATCCTTTTCCTTATGAAAAAGTGAAAAGATTGAGCAATATTACAGAGTCCAGGATACCTGACTTTAACCATATGTTATTCCTTGCTCTGACTTCTTGAGCACTGACTCATTCAGAGAACTGGGGAATGGTGATAGGGAACCTTTGTGTCTGCAGGGAGCTGCCTTACTCCTGTGTCCAAGTCTTCACAAGGAACAAAGCTGTCTTACTTGCTGAAGTGAAGCTAGTGCTGCATCTCTGTGTGTGTACATAACCCACCTAGGACACGACTTGTAGTTTCCCTGATTAATTATCTGACTGCTTAGATCAGAGAAACAGATTAAAAAAAAAAAAATCACATATTTACTCACTTCAGTGATCTCTTCCAAAAAGGCAGAGAAACATTCAAGTCTGAATGGGCCAGCCAGGACAGGTCTGCACACCTACCATCGCTCCAGAACAACAACCTACCAGGACAGCTGAGAAAGTCAGCTTGGAGGTATTGAAGTGGGTATAACAGAAAATTTGAGCCAAACACAGATTTAGCTCTAACCCACCCTAGGAAGCTCAGACTACCCACGTTCAGGCCCTCTCAGGTGGTTCTTGAGCAAATTAATGCAAATAACATTAAAGATCAGTGTCTGTCTTTTCCAAAACACAGGGAATTCCCTCAGAATTTTCTTTGTACAACAAATTCCTAGAGTGAGTTTTCCTCCAGCCAGATTCAGGGATATTCCATAGTCTTTGGTTGTATGAGTGAGTCAGGGATTTAGCTTCCAGAGCCTTATGTACAGGGGAGCCAAACAAATAGCAGATGAGGTCTTACTGCTGAGCTTACTTTACCCTATCTGCTTTTAGGGCAAAATCAAGAGTGACAGTAACTTCCATGATGGTTCTTACAACTTGAACTGCAACCAGAGCCTGAACAGAACAACCCATCCTTTGCCCCAGCCTGCAATTAGTATTAGATTTGATTAGGTCTTTCTTCAGCATAGGAAGAGTTTATGTTTGTTTTGTTTATTTTAAAGGTGCACCCCTGTGCACATATGGTATATACTCGCACATAGTGCGTAAGTTGAGAAATCTTTTTAATAGAGAAGAAAATAGTTTTCTTAGTTTTTAGTCTCCAGATTTCTCTAAATCCATGAAAATGGGCTGATTCTGCAATGTTTAGCAGTCTTTGTAAGTGTACTCACTTTAGCTCTTTTCATCTGTAACTGCAGTGAAGGCAAGGGAAAGGGACCTCCCTATAAGCAGTCCTCACCTTCAGTTACTGGCACTTCCCTCTTACATGTCAGTAGTCCTCAGGAGGCTTCCCAGGAAACTCTGGTAGAGCAGGGAGGAGAGCAGTATTCATCAGATCATCTTTGTGCAGCCATGGGTTAGTCAGTCCCCATAGTCATGCGCTGCTTTCCCTTCCAACACCTGGCAGAAGTGCCCAGGTTACATGGGGATCGTATGTGAACAAGACATGTCAGCTGTGAACTTCAGATCTGCACAGATGCTGTGGGCATGCCTACATGCATCTGCAGTGAATGACTACACATAATTTAGTAATGGATGAACCAAGCTGAACTGAAAACCAGATGCTTTTACAGACACTTTCAGTTTATCAGGACATGGGGGAGTGAGAGTATTATCCCACAGGTTCTCCAGTTTCACCTTGAGGTGTAATGTTTGTTGACCTCAGGCCCACTGCACAGCTATGCGACAACCCCCAGTCATGAGGTGACACCAGTAGCAGGACAAGCTCACCACTAATGACATGTGCTGAAAATCCATTTTGCACACATCTGAACATCCATTACTGAAGTTTCCCTACTGTTCTCCAAAGGCAGTGTAAAACTGGAAAAAGAGCAGATTAAACCAGCTAAAGGGTAGTGGCTGTTTGTGCTGCAGTTAACCTTGTGTGGTTTACAGGCCCTTTAAGTATTTGCATGCCTAAAGACTACTTAGAGGTATTATTTCTTTTAAGACTCCTGGTTTTGTCCAAGCCCATGATGAATTCTGGCTACTTCTCTGCTGCAATCATACAGCCAAAACATATATTTTCTTACTGCCTCCTCCCAGATTCTGTTCTCTATTTAGAAGCTAGCAGTGATGGTTTTGGATTTACAATTATGATATTAAGCTAAGTATAAAATATTTTTCTTGGCGTAATCTAGAACATAAATATCTTTAACATCAGTTTCAGGTTCTCTTTATTCCCCTAGGGAATGCCAGTTCTTTTTTAGAGTTAGTCTCAGAACTAAGACCATCCCGACATGAGCCTTACCCCAGCACCCCCTTTCCAAGAAACACAAGCAAAGAAGGGCCAAGAACTCTGTTCTGCTCCCCAAGACTTCAGGCAGACAACACAGAACTATTGCTCTGCATAGGTTCCCATACGGTCCTTCAGCCTTCAAGCCTTTTACTTCCCAGTCTGCAGAGATGCAGCACCTCTGCATGATGTTGGGCTCTCTCCAGCACTAGTGTCGTCTCCAAACATACTCTGCATTTTTCTTCAAATCACTTTCACCATGGCATTTTTATGTCCCACACTGCCCCTGGGCCAGGGCTTGAAATTTAGAGGCAACTGATTTTTACCTTTCCTCTGTAACACCAAGCACACAGGAACGTTGCAATCCAGTCCAGCTTTTTAACCATGACTCTCTGTGCATGAGAGCAGTGGAGCATCCATGTAAGCAATGAAGACAGTTTCAGTGATTACCTATATAGCAGCCACTGACAAGATAGGGTCAGATTTTGAAGTGAGTTCTTTCAAAATAACTCGAAAAGCCAATCAATCCAGTTTGCTGAGCGTAACATACGCCGAGCAAATGTAGACATTTGCCTGGTGAAGCTTCCTAGTTCTTCCCAGGACTGTTCCTGAACAGGTTCCTGCAATCACTGCTGTGCTGTTAAGCCTCTGAGATGCCCCACCTCAGCGAGTCACAAACACCTACCTTTCCTCTGTGAGTGCAGGCAACAATGCCAACCACCATGCCAAGTGAGACAGGAGCCGGCAGCGTGTGTGCGTACCCAGCCGTCCCAGCCCAGTCCCATTCGTTCACCGGGTGTGGTGAGCACACGCTGTACGACCCCTCGCACGCCATCAGCAGCTTCACTCCTGTCTCTGCCATCTCATAGCCCACCCCAATCCTTACACAAGGGTTAAGACAGTCCCCTGAGAAAGCACCACTTGGAGAGCCTGGCTCAGAGCGTGCTCACTGCAGCAGAGCCTCTCTCCTAGAAGCTGGCTGTGGAAGCGAGCAGGAATCCTCACCACAAACCCACCGAGGAGCCTCAGACACCGTTCATGCAGACTGTCTCAGGCCATGTACGGAAGAGCTGCTATTGTTAGTGCCACTCAGGAAATATTCTAGGGAGTGTGTAATTGTTTACTCTCAGATTCTTTTATCAATGCTTAATTAACTGCAGTTACAACACATGTTCACCATTAATATTTTAAATTACTGAGATGTTTTTTAAATCTATTAAGTCGACCTTCTTAGAAACTTCCATGGAAGGTTCCAAAAGTGATAGGACATAGTCCTGTGCTTACAGCACTAGCCCCTTCTTGCTTAAGGGTCTTCTAGTATGATCATGCATGACATCTACATGTTATGCCCATGCCAGCACAAAAGGGGCTGTTTCTAAAAGTTATCTAATGCTCATTTAATTTCTTCCTTTTGTAAACAGCTCTGGGCATGTCTAAAACACTGTTTTACCCAGCTATGACAAAAACTGTTGTCCTCCAGCCTAACTGCAGAAAGTGGTTACTTTGGATTTGGCCACATCTTCCAAATAACACTGATTCATCAGTCATTTCATCCCACAGAAGAAGCCACAATGAGAAACATTTTGCTTCTGAAATCCAGAGACCATTTCTAAAAGTCCAGAAATTTTCCCTCAGTTGGCTTCTTCAGCTGGATCCCCTCTGCTAAAGAAACAGATCAGCAGCATCTTCACCTTTTAAATAGAAATAAACCTAGTCCAAATGTAGTGAAAGACTAGTATTCCTTTTACAGGGACCTGGGAGGACTGCAAATGAAAGTCATTTCACCGTGTCTGTGTTTTGTTTAAATATCAGCCAGCACTCCAAAAATTAGCCCAAAAATCTTCTTCTTTTGAAGATTACTTTACATGCTTGAAAGAAGATTCATTACTTGGGTCACAAGGCTTGAAGTTGATCATTCTCAGCCTATGCTCTAGACAGTCTGGCTGTGTAGTACGCCTAGTCATTAAAGATTTCATGTCTGTGGTTTTGCAGGATTTTAGTTTCTAAAGGAGTTACTCTGACAATTTAAGGGGACATTAACTAGCCTTGCTGTTCATATCCACCTCCTGCAAATATTGACAGTTATGTCAGGATGACAATCCATGCTTTCTGGGCATGGCTGCACTCATGGCTGATCAAATCTGCAGCACCATTCCCTTAACACTGACAGGGCTGTGCTTTTTTTCTGGAGTGGTTGTGCATTTCTTCTTCTGTGTGGCATTATGTTTAGATATTAAAGCCTTTCCCTTTCCCTCCTGCCATATTTCTCTCCTTGCAAATATCATGTTGTGCATGGTTCTGCTCCCATCTTCTGTCTCATGCAACCCATGTTGGGATAAGAGTCTTCCTTGGTTACCCACTGGAGGAAACAAGTTCTTATTCTCATGGCATCTGACTGTCTGTGGGTAGTTCATTATAAATCACAGCTCCAACTTCCAGTGACACTGTATTTCCAGGCCAAGTTCCCTAAAATATACTCACAGAAGTCAGTGTGCTTGAGATCAGTGCATCTGCGCTCCAAGGCTGTAAAGGCACTGTGCATCTCCCTTTTAGGTTCTGTATTTGTTAGATTATTCAGTGTTTATACCCTTTAATAGCTGAAGTGATGCTTTAACTAATTTTGCAGTTGGTCTTCCTGCTCCATGCATAGTCATTAATACCAATATTCACATGCTTCAGTCCTGAGGTATTTACCAAAGGCTTCCACTGATCTAGAGAACATTTGGAGTATTACTAGAGGGGAACCCAGATTTTAAATAAAGGTAATTTTTTTCCACTGGCAGGAAAGGTCTTAAAGGTTCATTCCAGAATAGTTAAGGGAAAGATTTAACTCCATACTCTCTAGCTTTATTTGCTGAGGGCAGCAAATATTTTATCTGCAGTAATCACCACACTGAAGTCTGTGTAACCCTTAAACGTGTGTTCTGCTGATTAAGTCAGAATTGCTGTGTTATTCTTTATTATCAGTTCCACCAAGGAATCAGGAATTTGTATTTGTTGAGACAGGTGTAAACTAAAGCACTTCCACTTCACTAAATTCAGTTTTGACTGACAGATGCCAACAGAGTGTTAGAGTCCCAGGAGCCAGCATTCAGAAACAGCTTGTCCTAGCTTTGTATTGTACTGAGCAGTTCTTTGAATATTCCCACTTTTCTGATTAGGTTGAGCAAGGAATAATTTTTAAAATTCTTACTAAACTCCAGGTTTCAGCAGGATTTTTCATAAACATTTTTTCCATGTGAGTGTGTGGGTTTTTGGGTTCTGTCCATTTCTTTTCAATTAATTTATATGTTTTGGAGAAAGACAAGCTTCTTAAACTAAGCCCTAGGCATCTGGAGAAGGTGCGACTTGGTGACTGTGATGGTCCTGGTCTCTCAGGACAAACTCCTGTGTAGAGCTGGAGCTGTGCTGGGGAAGGTCTTTCTCCTGCACTGCTGGACCTGCTGTCTGCATCATTACATTTCATAGGCGGTTTTCCTGAGGAGCTCAAAGCAAAGTGAAGGGTGGAAGCTTTGTGAGAAACACGTACAGTAAAAACTTGCTATGTTACAACTTCTGAATCTTTGCAGCTGTCCTGATACCAATCTAATCATCTGAAAATTCATATGAACATGAAAGAATGCTCTAAGCATTGTAACATAAGCTAGTACTACTTGTCTTACTAGATATACATGTCTAGGACCTCCTCATTTCTTGAGGAAAGGGCTTGCACCCAACTTTTTACAGTGACAGTGAACGGCTGTGAAAGTCAGGCTGGGACAAAAAACAGAAGAGAGGGTGAGAAAGATTAGATCAGATGAGGTAGGGAGAAAATTTATTTTTTTAGATGAAGGAGAAAGAAAACATTCAGCACGATCAACAGCCACAGACAGAGTGCTGGTTAGATCATCCATCTTTCCATTTCCAGGATGGCTGAGTCACTGAAATACCTGAAGCACAACTCCACAGTTAGGTGTTGTTGCAGTTTGCCTTCTTTTACTTTTAGGCTTCTCCTCTGTAATTGTATTTTGAAAGAATTGCTCCTAGAGTGCCTTTGGTTTTTGTTTCAGCAAGTCCAGTCGCAGAGAGGATTCCTTAGCTCTAGCAGACATGAGGTATGCTGTTTCTTTGGAAACATCAAATCTAATTAAAATGGTAGTGCAGATATAATGCCCTTGGCTGCCTACAACCCACAGCATATCTGGGATGCTGAGAGATGGGATAATTTCTCATCAACCTGAAAAGGTCATTTTGGGGACTAGTGGCATCAACCTTCCAAGACACAGAGAAGTCAGATGTTAATAATGCCCTTGAGCAAGGGACAGAAAGTGTAGAGATAACCAGTGACATCAGGAAGCCCCAGATTGTCATTCTCTAATGCTATCTAACTATTAATTGTTGGTGACTGTTGGACTGCTGCAGAAGGTGTAATTTACCCTAAGTGTTGAGTAAGTCACTCCCTTTGCTCATGAGTCAGATTCCAGCCCCTACATAGTTTCCTCAGATACATTTTCAGGATGTCAGCTGCATAGTGGTGAATGAAGTGCCCAAAGCTGATGTCCTGTATGAGTTCATACAGTCTGTAACTAAATTCTAGACATTCTTATTACCTAAACAGGTAGCTAAGTGTTCGGGATTGGATTTTTTTAGATTTTGTTTACCTTTTGGTTTCAGTGATGTGAGACAGAGCACTCTGAAAGCTATCCATACAGTGTGATAAAAGTGGTATTTCATTCAGATGTAAATATGTTCCCTTGAGGTTTCAGTTCATACTCTGCAGTCCTGTACTGGCAGGCAAGATAATGGGACAACTTGACATGCTTCCTTTGGTACCATACATAATTTCACAATCCTATTGTCCCTTCCTAATTACCTTCTCTCTCTCGACTGCACACATGCACAGCCACATTTAAAGCAGATGATGTTACTTGCCTAAAAATGCTAAAATTTGTTATTCAGCTTTATTGAAGCCAAATGAGTTCTGGACAAAGCTGATGCCTGAGATCAAGACTGTGTGCAAAGAGAAAATGGGCTTTCCGATAGCAGCTGTAGGTCCTTAGAGCCTCAGGTAGAGGTATGTTTCCAACAGCCAATCTGTTAGTATTTTGGCAGTTTGCAGTATTTAATGAATCAGGTTTTTGTTGTGGGGTTTGGTGGGGATTTTTGCTTAGTCTGTGGTTTTAGATCTGTTTGATTAATTGTTGTTTTCAACCTATCATTACGTGAGATTAACTTCTTAAAAGTTGTAGCTCCATGAATAAATTCACTCATTCACATGCTCAGTTCTTTAGGCAAGTAACAAATTAGTTTGAAATGTTTGCAGAGAAAAAAAAAATCTGTTGCACTGGAGAAACTCTTAAAGCTTTTATTACAAGATTTGTTGCAAATCATTTAGCATTTGAAAGGCTCTGCTGATGAATAGGAGCCTGATCTGAGTCTGAGTCTCTAGCTTTCTCTTAATTAATTATGGCCACTTTTCTGAGAAGTTAACATAATTATTCATATTGTTATGAGGCTAAAAGACTGCAAACTAGATTCTGGTTTAGAAGATGAGGGATACATACAGAGAAAAAAAACTTAAATCTGGTAGTCCTGAAAGTTTAGTTCAAATAGGTTAAAAAAAAAAAGTATAATTAATTATTATCAGAACCTCCATTTAAAAGCAGGGAAGCTGAGATGTAGAAAGCCTCCCAAATGAAATTACACTGCAAGTCTGCAGTGCATAAATGGTTTTTGAACTGCATTGATGTGGTGAAACATTTCACTTTGGTGTGACTAGGCTACCTCTGATTTCTAATATCCAGCTAACATGAGAGACACCTTTATGTTACTAATTAACTCATACACCAGCATGAAGTCAATGTGTGCAGCACATAAAGATGTCAAAGAGTTGCAGATGAAGATGAAACTCTGGCAGCAAAATGTATAGACTGAAGGTGTGTTTTCTGCAATTTAATTTGGGGGTTGGTTTCAAAATCTTTTTGCATTGTTTCTAACCCCAACATTTTGGATGTTCCAGGGTAGAATCAATGCAGTGTTTCAAGCTCAGCGAGCATGTTTTCCAACTTGCATGTATTCAAAGACAGCTGGTAGGAAGCCTTTCTCTTTTTCATTAAGGGGTAAAAAAGTAACTGATGGGTTTTTTCATGTCTACAAAAGCACTGGGACTTGGTGAAGTCTGGAGACCTTGACACTCTCTATACACATGGAGATGTCTGTTCCTCTTCTGTGCTTCTCAGCCTGGTCTAGAAACTCTTGGTGGCCATCAAGGTTGATCTTCCTCTTGAAATGCTTGCCATTTCTGAGAAAGTGGCCTGTGAGAGTGCTGAATCAATGCTACTAGTGAGGTAAGTAGTCTGAGCAATAATCCAAATGAAGAACAATTAAGATGTACCAGAAATTCTTATAGATCTTGAAAAAGAAGACCTCACTACTTCATAAAATATCAAGATACCTTTCAAGAGACATGAATAAATCTTTCTCTGTGAAAATAGACTAAGAAGTGTGGAAGAAAGATTGAATCTCATTTGTTTCAGCAAGCATAGTGATAAACAGCCATATCTTACCATAATTCATCTGAATCTCCCACATTAAATATTGTCTTATTTTGGGCTTGGCTTTATTTTGTCTTTTGAAACACTCCAGTAAAAACATCCATCCTGGTGGAATGACATTAGAGGTCTGGGGATGTAAGCAAGCTGTGGTTAGTACATACAAACTTTGGGAAAAGTTCGAAAATAATGTTCAGTGCAAGAATTTGCTGGTTACAGTACTTCTGCTCTGCTCCACTCCTTTATTTCTGCAGTTCACAAAAAACACATTTATCCCACTGAGCTGTCACAGCCCTCAATCTTCAAATGCTTCAAGCTCATTCAAAACAATTGGGTTTTTTTTAATAATAATCAGAGTTGATATCTGCATTGTGATGACATTTTAGGCTGTTTTGGAGGTCCAGGAAGCAAACTAGAAGCTATTTTTCCAGATTAAGGCTTAGAAAGATCTCAGCCCTCTGCTTAATGACTAAATACTGGTTTAGTGCTAATGACAGTCCTCCTCACACACATACACACATGTATATATTTCCATCTGTATGCATCTAGAGACAATCCTGCAGCCACAACATTATTTTTAAAAGACTAATATTTTGCTAATCCTTACGGTGGAATAACCACCTTGTACAACCACCTTGTGCAAGGCCTTTCACGTGGTCCCCCACCACATCCTTATCTCTGAATTGGAGAGATGTGGACCACCCAGTGGATAAAGACAAAAGGTCAATGGCTCTGTGTCCAGGTGGAGGCTGGTGACAAGCGGGGTCCCCCAGGGGTCTGTCTTGGGACAGGTGCTCTTTAACATCTTTATCAATGACACTGATGATGGAATTGAGTGCACCCTCAGCAAGTTTTCAGATGACACCAAGCTGAATGGTGCGATTGAGCCAGTAGAAGGAAAGGAGCCATCCAGAGGGATCTTGACAGGCTGGAAAGGTGGGCCTGGGTGAACCTAAGGAGGTTAACACAGCCAAGTGTAAGGTGTTGCACTTGGGCTGGAGGAATTCCACACATATATACAGAGTGGGAGAAGAGCTCCTTGAGAGTAGCCCTGCTGAGAAGGACCTAAGTGTCCATGGTGAATGAGAAACTTAACATGAGCCAGCAGTGTGCTCTTGCAGCTGGGAAGGCCAATGGTATACTGGGCTCCATCAGGAGAGGGGTGGCCAGCAGGGACAGGGATGTGATTGTCCCTCTCTACTCTGCCCTTGTGAGGCCCCATCTGGAGTCCTGTGTCCAGAGCTGGGGCCCCCAATACAACAAAGATGTAGAACTGTTGGAGAGGGTTCAGAGGAGGCCACAAAGATGATCAGAGGGATGGAGCACCTCCCCTATGAGGAGAGGCTGAAGGAGCTGGGCTTGTTCAGCCTGGAGAAGAGAAGGCTGCGGGGGGACCTCATTGCAGCCTTCCAGTACCTGAAGGGAGCACACAAACAGGAGGGGAATCAGCTTTTTAAAAGGGTAGACAATGGCAGGACAATGGGCAATGGATTAAAGCTAAAGGAGGGAAGGTTTAGATTAGATATTAGGGGAAAGTTCTTTACAGAGAGAGTGGTGAGGTGCTGGAACAGGCTGCCCAGAGAGGTGGTGGATGCCCCGTCCCTGGAGGTGTTCAAGGCCAGGTTGGATGGGGCCCTGGGCAACCTTGTGTAGATCCAGGCCTGAGATTGGTGTCCCTGCCTGTGGCAGGGGGGTTGGAGCTGTATGATTCTTGGGGTCCCTTCCAACACAGACCATTCTATGATTCTATGAGTAACAGAGCATTAGCCCCAGTTTTCTGTATCAGAAGCACTTCCAGAAGCAAAATCCACAAAGTACACACCTTCAGCACAGTCGAATTCCAGCTCCTCCAGCAAGGATATACACTGGGCGCCTTAATGAATGCCAGGTACAAAATACCTCCCCGCAGCTGCCTTCCTTTCCCAGCTAACAGCTTGTGTTGGAGCAGCATCAAAGCTGGCTACAGGCATGGTGAATGTATGCACCTGCACACAGTAATTACCAAAGCTAATGCCAGTATGTATTAGCTTCAGTGCTCTTGTGAAAAAAGTATGGATTAACTCCCAGCATTCAGCTTATTATAGCTGTCTCACTGCATATCCAGTTTTTATGAGCACCTATAAAGCAATATCCATCTATGTTCCTTTCTTATTTCTGATGATGGAGTCCTTCAGCTGTGACATTGGAGTGTACTTCAAAGCTACTGCTGCTTTTCTTGGGGTTTTTTTTCCATCTCAGGCCAGCATTAGTTTTCAAGTTACTGCTCATATCCTGCCACCACGCAAACACCTACTGATCCGTTTGAAACTTTGATATAATGGTTTAATGTCTTAGTGCTGGTTTCTTCCTCCTCATTTGGAAGCAGCGGGAAGACTGGGTAGCCCCGAAAGACAACGTAGAGATTGCTTCTAAAAATCAAAATAGCTTTACCAATCAGTGCTGTCTGCAGTGTGTAACCATCTAATGAGAACTCAATTTAGACACTCCAAACTTTCAGTCAGTATTGCCCTATGCTGAAATAAATCTGGAGTCACAGAAATTAAAAGCTTCTGTAACCATTCTCCTGAGCTGTCCCCAAAATGACTTAAAATTATTTTTATTGTGAAGTTGCTTTTTTTTTCCTGTGAAAATGGAGTAAAGATAAATTTGAGCTCTAATACCCTGCCTGCCCTGTGTACGCCTGTTTTGTCTAGACTGTGAGCAATGAGAACCAGACACCATCTGAAATGTTAATTTAGTTTATTAAGGAAATGAGGCTTACATGATCCTGGTATCTGTCTGTGTCCCCTTAATGACTTTTGAACTCATTGTTTGATTTCAAGCTAATATGACAGAACTGGGGGAACAACAAGATAATTAAGCTACTACAAGTTTTGTGGAAATCAGAGGTTGGATAGAAGAGAGCCTAAATGCCCTGAAAGCCTGCTGCAAGGATGCATATCTGGTCTGAGATGAAAGAGTCCATAGAGTCAAGCTCTCTCATAAATATCTCCTCTGCAGGATAAAACCCCCTAGAATCTGAAATCACAGTTGGCCAAGAAATACAAGCAAACAGCAACCCAAGCTTCTTTACTGCAGTGCCCGGGGAATTAGCTGGTTATTTGCTGACAGCCAGCAACACACCCTACCATGCACAGGAGGAGTTAACACCACAGCGTGGCAGGGGTCAGATTCAACTCGTGCTGGGCTGGGGACCAGCCCCAGAGGCCGAGGTGGGCAGCCTGCAGAGCTGCAAAAGCTTGGAACAGATGCCAAGCTGCATCAGCACGGTGCGAAAACAGTGTGTTTACTGTCAGTGTGCTCACTGGGAGTGAGTGATAAAGCAAGGGCTTAAAGCACCCTGTGACAATGGTACATTTTTTGATCAGAGGTGACTTGAGTACCCCAGTATTTCACTCTGGGGCTGCAGAGAAAAGAGATGCCAGCTTTGATGTCTGCAGATTCTCTGCTACAAGGAAGACAATTAAGCTATTTTTAAAAGACTCTCTTCCTAGCATGGGTGAAAGGAAGAGCATAACTGGCATTATGAAGCTGCCCCTGGAACAGTAATTCATATTGACACTGCACTAGAAGAGCAGCACTGTGATCGAGTGCAAGCAGATAGGGGATGTGTACACAGAGCATGTGGGGTGGGACCAGGAAGATGAACAGAGCAAAGAGCTGAGAAAAAAGTAGATGCATTCCTTTTGGCTACTATGTGTATCTGTTACTCATTTTTATGGTCAGTATCTCTGCAATTTCAACCCAAAAGTTCAAGGACTCTCTGAAGTCCCTCTACACTTAGCTCCAGGGTGAACACGTGGCAGAGTCAGCTGCTTTTCATCTACTTTCCTTCTCCTTGGGGAGCCCTGTTCCGCTGCTAGCCGAGAAGGGACCCCTTTCTCTGAGGATGGAGGAGAAGACTAATGCCAGGACAAGAATTTGGCTGTGCGTATGCTGGTGATGGTGTGCCAGGCTTGCAGGCATGTGAAGCAGCTCATTGTCCCCAAAAAAGGTATTTCCTAAGAGTCACATTAAAAATACAACTCTGTCCTCTCCAACTGCTAACAAACAGCCCAGTAATGATTGACAAGTGGCAAGCTCTGACTGTGTTTAACATCTGGTAGATGGAGCTCACTGATCCTTTCTGTCAGCCAGTTGTTGCTTTGGAAGTTGTCTAGATGCAGGGAATGTTTTTTTTAGTGTATAGTTAAATAATTTTCTGTCCATAATTACAATTATGCTCACCTGCATGCTGCCCTACATGGTGATTTTGGACTGACGGTTGGACTTGATGATCTTAGAGGTCTTTTCCCACCTTGAAGTTTCTATGATTCTTCTTCAAAGCACGCTGCTTATGTATCACACTTGCATCTAGAAATCACCTGGTTTCAACCAGGGTTTTTTATTCCATCAGTCACGAGAGGGCAGTGTTAATCATGGTCTTCCCCTCCTTACGCAAGGGGGTTGCCTGCAGAAATACTATGGAGTTTGTAACATCTTAGTGCTTAACAAACTATTACATTTTTTAAAGTTATACTTAAAGCCTGCCTCCTCTGGAGGCTTAAGATGCTGACAGCAGAAGGATGTATTAATTGTATGGAATGTGACCATTGTATGGAATGTGACCATTGTAACTTGACCATTGCTTTGCAATTGCAAAAAATGAGCAACAACTTGTCTCATAGTTCTCAGCCCTGCACCCAGATTCTAGGGGTCCCTCCACCTTCCTTGGGGAGAGGAGGGAAGAAAGGGGTGGGGTGTTTTTAGTAAGAAACAAAATTACAGCCAGTACAAAATTACAGCCATTTTCTTCTAAATTGTGTTGAACAGGCAGTAGCCAACAATTGTTTACAATATTTTTTAAACAGGACACGTTTGGATCAGACTTGAAGGAATGTGAATTCTCCCATGCCCATGGACACCAGCAACACCGAGTCTTCAAAATCAACACAACTAATTTTAAAAGTCTATTAGTAATTCCACTTCATACCTTAAGAATCTCTGTAGAGATGCTGTAGAGGTGCTTGCTGTCACACATTGCCTACTCCATGGCAGTTGTGCTACTCTGGAAAGTACCAGGTGGGTGACACAGCACTGTGCTAATGTGGCTGCACCACTGTCAGTGCCCAGTTCTTCCTTCATAGTGCCACACAGACAGGTCCTTTAGCACTCCTGTGATAAAACTTGTACCTGGAGCATTATCCCAAAAGCTGCAGAAGTAACAAGTACAGATTTGGCATCCCCAGGTTCCCTAAGGAGCCACAGATTTGTTTCCTGATTGGTAAATTTTCCCTGCTGCTGGCTAAGCTTCTTGTCATGCAGAGTAAGAGCAAACAAGTTCTAGATTTCAAGCAAAGAGAAGCAGGAACCGCAACGTTCTCTACTGCCTTTACTTCTTAGTATCACCATTCCTCAGTTTAAGCATCTGACATACTTCTTTCTATCACTGCCCACATGCCAACTTTCTTCAAAAGCTGCTTGGTTCTCCTGGGGGCAAATGGAAGTCCTCACTGCTTGGTTCTCTAAGAGCTTTCTCCTCCCTCACTTCCAGTAGGTTAAGATGTGTATGAATAAAATACACAAATGTGTTTTGGAGAAGTATTTAGTGTGTGTTTAGTAAAGCAAATGGCCTGACTTTTGGCAATCGGGTGTCTGTGCTGCAGGAGGCCTGGGAAGCCCCACTGGGAGAGGTATTTTCACAGCTCTGTAAAAGAAAAGGCTTTGCATTGGAAGGAGCTGGGGAACACCTCATGTCCTCCTTGTGTTACTCCCTACAAGGGGGATTTGACTGTGAATTGCCTCTTTCATCTGGAGTCAATCGGCTCAGATAAGTGGCCAGCCTACAACTTTCTTTGGTCTCCCAAAACTTTCCCATAGTGATATCCTTGCTTAGTTTCTCCACAGACTGTATTGAGACGAGTAGGATTAATTCCTAGTTTCTGCTGGTTGCTGGCAGGGCTGATTGCTGCACATACCACCTTTAAGGGTGCTCGCTCTTTCTAGAAATGACACTGTTTACTCACACAGGTGAATGCCATTCGTGGTACAAGGAAAGGTACAGTAAGGTGGATCTTGGCACAAAGGAAATGAAGGCTTATCTTCTAGCTATAGGAATAAAAGCTACAGATGTTTTGAAATATCTTTAAAAAATCCCAAAACAAAACCTGAACCCTTGATCCTGCAGAAGGAAGCTGGAGCCCAAAATAGAAAGCCAGTGGAATTTTCAGGGGGAGGACTCTCCAGAAGGACTGTAAACTTCCAACCTGCATTGCGCTCTGGGCTTGAGAATTTATTGTGTCTATGGTAAGTATCTGCTCACTGGCTACATGCTTTTAAATGCTGTGGTGGGAGATGTGGATTTGGAGCAAACATATGAAAGGTTCATGGTCTTGTGTAATTCTTGGTATGTTGACAGAGCGGTAATGAAAGGCTGTTTCAGCTGACCAGTTGGAATATAGATAGAGAATGTGCATGTGGTAAGGAGATCTGCGTTTAATTACTGTCCTACCATGGACTGGCTGCAGACAAGACAATTATCCTGTGCCTCAGTTCCCTAAGTCTAAACCAATTATATTCCTTTGTCTGCTTGTCTACTTAGATGAGATGCTCCTTAGGGCACTGATTGTCTCTTTTTGTTTTATCAGTTAATATGAAGCAGCTCTGATTGCTACTGGATTTCTATCGCTCCTAATCAGAAGAAGTGGTTAATTAGTCATTTATTAACTCTGGGTTTCATTTTTGCTTTCTTTATCTAAACTCCAACAAAAATGCTTTATTCTTGGAAAACAACATTGCATGGTACTTTTGGAAAACTGTCTTGCATGATGCCATTATTTCTCTTTAATCCCATTCCATCAAAATTCAGGAATGTCAGCAATGGTGGTCTAAAGTCCCATGCAAGCAATTTTTTTCTTAGACTAAAAAATTTCATTATAAACAAACACATATGATTACCACTGCAGAGCTGTTTCGTTGTCAATCATCCCCCTTCAAGATAAGTTGATGCTTTCAGATTAAACTTCAGATGCCCAAATGTCACTAAACTAGGTGAATTTTTACTGCAGTGCCTTCTGCATGAGTGTTTTATGCATTAAAAATACCACTTTGGCACAGAAGCCACTTGGGCCGACTTAAAAATGTTCGACCAGATAACAAGGACATGTAACAGTAACTGGGATATTTAATTGGACCTTATGACTGAAAATTCTTATGGTCGTCAGAAGATCAACATTCCAACATATTCCTGGTTATGTTTATTAAATATTCCCTTTTTTGGTCCTAAGTGTGAATGTTTGGGAAAATGTTAAGTTAATACAACCCACTTGACTTCACTGGCACATTTTACAAAAAGGAGGAGGAAAAATGTGGAAGCCACTGAAAACTAAAGGGTTCTTGCTTTGGAGAAAAACAAAGTTCAAGCCAGTGCTACAGTCTGACTGGAACTCTTCCACAGTGTTAAAAGGAAAAGACCCTATTGAAGACTCTTCACAAAACCCCTTTGCTTCCTTCAAATAAAAGAGGAAACAAGCCCACTTAACACTGGATAAAGCACATTTCTTTCAGAGCAACCAGCTTTATCTTCAAGTCCCAGCTAGTTAATCTGTTCAAACTCATTTTTAGCTTAAAGTCTCAGAAATTTGACACACCACAGGGACTTAAAGTTTTTAGTCTAGATGGAATTTGCTGACAATACTCTCAGCTATGGCACTGATATAGCAGGATTGTTTTTTCTCATTATGTCTGGGAAGAATAAATGTTTTTCTCAGGGAAAAAGAAGGAAGGGGGACAAAATAAAGAAAACATCATTTTTCTCTCTCCCTAGATCTGTAAACAGTACTAGATCTGCATGGTATCTCGAGAGGCGTGTGCCATATATAAATGATAAGCAAATAGAGTTGTTTTGAAAGTGCCTGGGAAATTCTGAGTGAAGCATTGCCCTCCACAAGTTGCAAGTTTTCCCCTGCTCTACCACAGTGGTCTAGCTCAAAGTCCAGAAGCCTAGGTAGAGCTACAGCATAACTGTGATTAGCTTCCAAAATCCAGATGGTGAACTGTTTCTGTGGGACTCCTGCAGTGGGTGTTTGGCAGTGCCACATGTGCACTCTGGCATGGTCAGGTGTGTGTTGCATTGCCGGGCAACTCCAACATCCTCTTGCATTTCCACTCTTTGAGTATTGGTTGATAAGCACAACATAATTTCCTGGCACAACTTTTAATTGCAAACACTGTTACTCCCCTGTAGCTGTTTAATTTAACCAGAGCTTTGTCAAATAACAACTTTATTGCCATGAATGAGCTGACCTTCACATGTACCTTTTCAATTCACCTTCTTTACATCTTCAGGGTAACAAATTTGTATCATGTGAGATCTACCACCATTTGTTTTGATCACACTGTTCTTACCTTTCATTCCCTAGGGTTAGATTATTTGCATGATGCTCTTAAGCTTTATATATATTATTTATTTTTTTTAAAGAAAAAAAAGGCAAGAATATTGTGTGTCTCTGTAATCATGCCGTACCCATTACAAGTACTTCTTTCCTTAGGCTAGAAATTGAGATTAAAGACTGGAGGTTATAATAAAAGTAAATTATACTCTGTAGTTATCTTGGCTGGTCTCAGTATGGAACGGGAATGAGCACTAACTGCATATGTAGTGGAAGCTCTCCAGTTCTGGGCTATTGCTTGAGCAGAACATAAGTATGCTCTGGTAGAAATGGCTGGTAAGCATATTTGCTGAGTTTTCCCACCATCCGATTCATGTCAGAAAATCCCTGTCAATTTGAACTTACTTCTGCTGAAGTGAGAGCTGCAGGAGGAAAAACTGTGTCTTCCCCCTATGTGCAGGTACTGAAAGTGATAAAGCTAACTGCATCATACAGAGTGGCAATATTGTCTTTCTATTGATTGTCCTTCTATTGATCCATTCATTTGTAGGGTCAGTCTAGCCTCAGTCAGTACCTGTTTCTCTATGCCTACATAATGTGGAGCAAACACCCCCTTTGTCCATCACTTGCATGAAAGCCAACAGTACTCTGCTGACAGATTTCAGTCAGCAAGGGTCAGTGGTAGTTAGTTAATGCTTTAATGTATGAAAGTGGAAGTTCTCAGCCCCAACCAGTGGCTTTAGAAAAATAATGTTGTAGAATTTTTGCAGTCTAATCAAATATTTTGTCTGCTAGTCTGAAGAGTTTGTTAGACTGAAACACAAGCTCTTTGTTTTTAGCTGCCATTAAAATCAGGGAAATTGCTAGCTTTTCCTTGTTTATGCTGCTAGCTTATACGTTATGCCACCCTCTGAATACAAGAGGATAAAGCAGCTGTTGGGTTTCTAAATCTGAAATTTCCCCAACAGCCAAATGCTTGCAGCCCTGTCGCCTTTTTCCAGCAAACCTAAATGTCTAAAGACTCAGATACCTGTGTTTGTCACCAGATATGCATAAACTGCCTATGTGGTTTGTTGCTGACACATCTAATTCATGTTTCTTGCTCTCGAGCTGAGTGAACAAATGCTGGCCTGAATGTTACATGTCAATGTTAGTACTGCGTCGTGTCTGACCTCTTGGCTGCCTCCCTCCTTAGGTACTCAATCTCTATTTGCAGCACGAAACTCACAGGCTTCTCAGTGCTTTCAGCAGAGATGCAAGCAGGATTGGGGATGAGAATTTATTCTGACTGCAGATTTGGGAAGTTATTATAGCGGCTCACTTTTAGAAGATTATCTTCTAATCTCAAGAGGCTAGAAGCTGCATTGTTGGTTTTTTTAAATGAGTGCTTGCATGCTGGAAAAACAGGCACTCACATACCAGAAAGAGAAAAGAAAGAACTAGCTCTAGGAAATGGATGAACATGTTCCTTCCCAACTAAGTTCCTTCCTAAGCTGATTCTAGCAGTTTCCCTGCTTAATAAGGGGTCCTATCAAGAACAAGCCCTATGCTTAGCAGTTTCTAGAGCAGAAGTTTAAGTGAGAAAGTGCAATTGTGTTTAGGCACCTTCTGAACTTCACAGTGAAAAGAGCCTGAAAGATTTTACAGAAAGATTTTAAGGGAGAGAATGAATCAGGAAGAAAGCATCAGGCAAAAGGAGAGGTTATCTGTACTCCCTTTATGCAGCTCTGCTCCTTGTGCTCCTAATCACCTGATAATCATCTGAACTCTATAGTTCAGCTTCAGTAACTCACTTTTCCAAACACTTCAGCTGGGTAACTTCATCCTTCATTTGTTTCCTGTGCCTTGCCCTACAGAAGCTATATAAGCTCTCTGACAGTTTTGCTGGTTACAGTCCGTGGCTTGTAAACTACAAAAATCTAAATGTAGGTCAAGATGAGTTGAAATCTTTTAAACACAGCCAGCCGCTGTTTCCTAAACATGTCCCTGGAGCAGCTGCGTGAAGGATGTTTACAATTAAAAAAACCTCAAGCAGCCAGTTAAGAATGCACAGTGTTATCCTAGCCAGCAGCCTTCATTAAATGTCATATCTGAACATTTATTATGCTGAGCTTGATCTGATTCAGGATCAGCATCTAAAGAAGTGCCACTACTGATTTCCAGCATCCTAGAAGACTCCTGAGACAAAAGCCTAGCTAGAATCTAAACAGTCCTAGCAAGGACTGAGGAGAAACTGTGACTGGACATGAAGTACTGTATCACACTGGCTTCCAGTAGGATGGGAGATCCCTCTCTATTATTTTTTTTCCTTGATCTGAATTGTGCAATCAAAAAAACCAGAAAAAAAAATAAAATACATGAGCTCTGCTGAGAATGAGTCAATCCCTTGAAACCCAGCAGGGGCACCGTCTCTGCTCTCCTCATGCAGCTCAGTGGCTTTCATCCCAATTCAAGTGTCTCCTTCTCCTCCCTCTCAGCTGAAGGCAGATGTGGGTTCACTGGCAGCACTGGGCCTTGTTCTCTGTAAGTGTTTAAGGCCTGAGCAATCATTTTAAATTGAAAGCAGAGATGGTGATACTATTACAAGATTGTCTAGAGCAGCAATTCCCAACTGGTAAGACATGAGAACATTTACAAGAAAGGAGTTTCATGAAGTCTAGGCTAGAAATCAACAAAGAAGAGCATAAGCACAATGCAGATCAGCATCTTCTGGAAGCAAATGCTTAACAATGTCGAGGAGAAAACTCTTTCCCAAAAGGTATTGCTAGTGTAGGCATTAGTCTGTTGTGGCACAGAAAAGGTCAAAACAAGCCCTTGCCATGCTCTGTATATTTGGGGTTCATGTGTTTTCTGTATTCTAATGCCCAATAAATATTTATCAGAAGAAAGAAAATGTTCATACAATAAGCACCTTTCTTTAACTGCTCATGCACCAACAGCTGGATTCTATACACACACAGTGTCACTTGGAAAGGGGTGTAGGTCCTAGACACACATCCATCCACTCCAACCAAGATCAGGGATGTATGTGCAATTTAGTTTTTATTTTGGACTAAAGGAAACACATCTGTACAGTCCAGGGTACGTCACTACCGTACGCTGAGGAGGAAGCGGCCCAGGAGTAACAGCCTGGCTGCTTGTAATTAACACAGAATCTAGGTAGAGCTGAACACTAATGCCATGAACAGTGTTACCTGGTACCAAATTACTCATGAAGTAAACTGGCTAATAATTATCTTTAATAATTATTTGTACCAACTCATAGTTTACAGATATTCTTAAAATTCTCTTGAAACTCCTCTGTGACTTGACAGAAAAAAAATCTGCAGAGGGAAAGAAGTTCAGTAGAGACTTAACTGGGGTATTCAGAACCTCTAAAAATAAAGTCTCTTCTTCAAAACTACCATTTCAGTCCTTCAGTTTTGGTTTGGGTTTGTCGGGGTTTTTTTTAATTCTCTGTGTATTTGTTTTCAAAACCCCAGACCCTTTAAAACAGTGAAAGCATCTTGTGCTCCTAACCGATAATCAATCTAAGGGAATTAGGAGTCAGAAAAGTTATCACTGACAGCAGATAATTTCCCCCTGAAGAGACAACAGCAACTCCTCCAAATTCACTCCCTTTCTACTGCACCTGAGAGAGAAAGAGTCTAAAGAGATGGCTACAACTTTCCACGGACTCTTACTGGTAATTGCTCTCATCCTTTACAGAGGCTGATGTGGAGTAAGAAAAAGGATATACAAGAAAAAGGCAGCATCCTTCCCAGTCTCCTCAGGTTGCAGGACCCATCCTCTGTTGGCGGCTGACAGTCACCTCAGGATCAAAATGAAGAACTTTGAGGTCTCTGCAGATATAAACTTGACATTGCTGCAGCAGGGTATGGCTCTGTTGTTACTTGCTTGTCTCAGCCACGTTTTTCTGAGTTGACTGCTGTTGAGTGGAAACAGTGGACAGAAAGAATTAGAGCCTGGACTGGGGTTCATTCCATCACTCCCAGAGGTATTTCAGAGCCTGGTGAGGAGGAGAGTTCTCTGCAGTTTGTGTTTTCACTTTTTGGTAGCAGTTGGGAATCACGTTTTAAGATACCTTGCACTGATTTAATTATAGTACAGAAGAATTGAGAACAGAAAGACTTTATCCATAGAACCTGGGCTCTGGGTGTGTCTACCCCTTCAAGTGTTTATGATCTGGCTATAAACCCATTTCAAGTTTTTTTGTGGTTTTATTTGGTGTTTGATGTGTAAATAAAAGCTTTTAAAACTGCTAGAGTAAAAAGTCTTTAAGACTGCAATGTACCTGTATTTCCCTTGTCCCTCCCCTTTTTTAATGGTTCCACATTACAAAACAGCAGTGCTAAGGTCTTAGAAGAGGATTCAGTTTGTCCCTGTCTCTCATTTGTTCTTCCTTGTACACTACTTTAGCACTTAACACAATTAACTGTAAACGGTTTATTAAACTAAATCCCCTGCCCTAGATTTGGATGCCCCTGGGCAGATGTGCCTGTGCATCAGCCCTAGGCAGGCTCTGGGCGTGGGGGAGGCAGGGGGCAGCCACGAGTCCCCTGTGGGCCTGAGAGTGCCCCGTTGCTGGGATGGGGGTGGTGTCTGGGCTGCAGCTCCATATGGAGCCCTGCGCTCTCTATACGTTCTCATACACACACCCCTCCCTGTAAACACACCCCATGGGCAGTCCCAAACAGACCACATACATCCTTTATGGACTTCCCCTATATGCAAGCCATACACTCACCCAGCAAAATATACATACATCATACATACTTCATGCATATCCTACACAAGCCCATAAACACACCCCTCTACACTACCCCATACACACTGTCTGCACCCCCACATGACCCTTGCACAGCCACCACGTACACCCTTCCATACCCATCTCCTACAGCACCGTAGGCGCCCCTACCCGCTCGCACACAGAGCTCCGTACGCCCACCCAGAGAGGCCCCCTCCCCACCTGCTCGGGCCACCTTCCACAGGTGCTGGGCTGCTCCAAGGCCCCAGTACCGCCGCTCGCTGCGATGGGTACAGGGCTCTCCCCTCCCGCTGCCTGATAAGGCTCCGAGGCGGCCGCCAGCCCGCGCTGGCGAGGCAGGGAAAGAGTTAAAGGGACCTGCGCCGACCACTGTGAGTATCGCTGCCGGGCATCGCTTCCTCCACGGCCCCGCGCTTCCCTCGCGGCCGGAGTGCGCGGGGCAGCGGCAGCGAGCTGGAGCCGAGCGGCAGGTGGGCTACGGCCGGGGGCGCCGATCCGGCGCTGGAGGAGCTCGGCGGCGGTGTGATTCCGGTAGTGCTCTCTGGACCTATGGGGCTCTCCCCTCCGGTGGCGTCGCGGGACGCGGAGGGAAGCCCGGGGGCGGGCATGGGTAGGGGGTACCGGGGCATCCTCCGAAGGGGAGGAGGCGGTGGAGTAGGCGGAGAAAGAGGAGGGAAACCTGCTTCTCTGGAGAGACGGTGTAGCTGTGCGGCAGCGGGTCAGTCCAGCGGCGCGGGCTGCGGGCACATGCCGGGCTTGGAGCATCGGAGCCGTGGGTTTTCTGCGAGCACCTCAACCCAGCCCTCATCCCTTCCCCTGCAAGAGCGTCAGCTGGGCTCCTGCGGGGAGAAGTCCTCACCTACAGCTCTCCCCCCTGAGTGTGTTATTCCGAGAGCAAACAAGCCGGGTAGTAAGTACTTGTCATCTTTTATGTGCGATTTGTTATAGTTTTATTGTTCGCTGTTGGCAGGTAGCAAAGGATTGTTAAGAAGGAGCGTTTATAGTCTGGGCTGTAATGCTCATCCCTCGGGCTCTCCCTGTGCCTTTCAAACGTAAGGGTGGCTGCGTGGAGCCACACAGAGAAATGCTCCTTCACTGCATGTCTGCTTCTCTCACGTTTCAGACAAAATGAACGTGGTTGGTTTGTTTTGCTTTGGTTTTTTTACTTCTGCTGTTCTCAGAGAAACTTGTGCCGTGTTGCAAAACGTGCTTAGTGTCTCAGTAAAGGATAAACTTTGGTGACATCGCTTACTGCATAAAGATAAAGGAAGGAGATGAATGCTTAAAATCATTAACTTGGTGGGAGAGGAGGAGGTGAAAGCACTTCTCTGCATGCTGCCTTCACGCTACAGTGCAATACACTTTTTGGGATTCTTTGCCACTTAATCCTCTTCCCTGTGTGTGCACATCTGGACTCTGGCTTGGCACTGCTCTCCGCACTCAGCCTGGGAGGGAGCGGCATGGCTGGGTCTGGAGGCCAGGGACAAAAAGACACAGAATCTTTCCCTCTTCTTGCACTTTAAAGATACTTTTTTAGCCACAGCTTTGCCTTCTGTAGGGCAATTCCATAGGAATGCTCATCCTAGAATCAGGAAGCGGAATGAAAAGTGTTTTGAAGCCTAGATTGTTGCCTACAAAGAGAATGGCTGGGAGTGTAAATGCAAATACCTGGTTTTGCACACCCTGCTTCTGAAGGTTTCCACGCATTGAAGCCTATAGAGGGTGAAGATGGAGTTAGATGACGTGCAGAAGGTGTGCTCCCTGCTAACGCCCTCCACAGTGATGCCACCTCTTAGTTGAATGCTGGAAATGCCACTTCTGTCAGCAAAGCTGTAAGGGAAGGAGTAATTCTTCTCACATTTGAAATCCCAAACTGAGCGACTATCTCCCTCCCCCTACTTCCTGCACACGTCTTTATTTTTTCTCTTAATGACTTGCATTATTATTTGCCAAATACGGTATGTGTCTTCCTGTGCAACTTTATTTGCTGAGATGTTCTTGGAACTAGGCTCTAAGAGTGCATTTTAGGAGCCTTCTGTTTTTAAACCTGAATTACATTTTCTAATAACTGTCAGATGGCATGAATAGTTAATTTCCTTCTGGCACATATCCACAGTATTCTCTGGTTCCTCAAATGATGGGGGGTTGGACCCGATGATCTCTGGAGGTCCCTTCCAACCCCTAGAATTCTATGATACTGGTTTTCCATAATTAGTTTCTACGTGTGCTGTAGTTTTGTAAAGTAGCACTCACTATAATGCATTTCCATAATACACTGATGCTACGCTTGTCCTTAATATTTTGCTTTCTAACAGTACAGGGCAAGTGCTTTAACTCCAGCTGTGACTGCAGTGCCTTTGCAGTAGAGCAGTATTTGCCACCAGAGGACCAGTCACTAGAGCTTGGCAGCATGTCCTGTGCTGCTGTGTGATATGTTAGTGATATTTGACCTCTGTAGAGACACACAAGCAGAAAGAAAATGCCTGGTTTAATACACATCACAGCTAGGATTTTATATAAACGTGGGAGGCTCATGCTAGTTAGTATCAGTGACCCAATTTTTATTGGCCTTGTAGGGAGATGTTAAAAAGTCTGCTGTTAAGAAAGTTCGAAATCTGATATTTTGCTGTTGCAGGCACCTATCCCTAACTTGCCTTTCTTCATGGTGCAAAGGAGAATGAAGGAAATAAATCAGTGGGAAGGAAAATAATCAGTAGAAGGAAATAAATCAGTAAAGTTCTGTAGGTTTACCTGTATAACGCTAAAGCCTGAAATAAGCAGTGATTATATGTTGTCATTGGTTTAAGTTAAATCTAAGATATGAATGATTTTTCACCAGCTTTTGGCTCGCTTTGTGTTCTCCCTGCCTCTTCTTTTAAGATCATTGGGACTTCCTCTGGGCGATGATCCTATTTTTACAGTCAATCAAAACCCATACCAATATCCTTACGCAGGCTGAATACACTGCATTAGACTATAAACCATCAGCTACAAATTACTTTCAGAGCCCTCCTAAAACAAAATGCAGATGTAAATAGAGTTCAGAACTGCTCCAAATGCTGCACATTAGTCGTGGATGTCTAAATCTGGAAAGTGTGCTCAGAAGCTTTGTTTGAGAGGCACGTAGGGAGATGGCAGAAACTTTGGTGGGAATCTGGAGAAATGGAAGCCAGAGTCTGTGGCTCTTGGACTCTTCTAGGTAGTTTGGGTTCAGGCGTGAGCATGGGCTGGAAGGGATCCTGGACTATTTCATCCTGCTTTTGCAGAAAGATCAGTCTCCTTCATAAACTTGCCAAGTCCATATTAAAACATCCTTCAGTTGTTTGCTTTTTAGAGCTGTACTCTATAGCCCTTCCAAACTTTGCTCCATGGGTACGAGTTGGGATGTAGCAAAGTTTTTCCTTGGCTAGTTAATACCCTCTTCTTTTTTTGATGTTAAATTATTAACTTTTAACTTACTCCTGTAAGTCCTTTTTCGGATTGCTCTAGAAATATGTCTCTACACCTGTTGCAGTGACTTTTAAAAACTTCTGAGCCTGAACGATGATAGAGGCATCCATTGTTCCAGAGAGGATTTTAGCAAGCCTTGTACAGCTGCCTTCACTCTCTTCATTGATGGAAAAGCTTCTGTGATGTACATCTGAATTACATGTGCTCTTCGGATTTCAGTGCTGCATACAGACTAGATATGATGAATCTATAATGCTGAAAAAGGTTTGTTAGTGAAGCCAGATGGATCCAGGTAGGATGGACTCCAGGCTTTGTTTTTAAAGCTGACCCTATGATAAATGTAAAATAATCTGTGTTGTCTGTGGTTACAGCATGGATTTTGCTAAAATCTGGGTATTTCCTGAGTAACGGTAAAGGGTCTGTTGAATGTGCAACACACAACAAGGTCTGTCTCTAATAATGTCTTCATTAAGCCTCTGTACAAACATAAGTGTACTAATTGTCCCTTGGCCCTGTGAACAAACTACTGAATGCTCATTTATGAATGGAAACTTAAAAGGATCGTTTGCAAAACCTGCTACATGAAAGAAATGCCAAAATGAAATGAAAATACTTTTGTGCCTTTGTTGTTGCTGCTATTAAAGCTGATATAGAATTCCAGTTTCATTTTCCTGGGAATCTTGATTATTTCCTAAACCTTTCTGTGTCTGAAGTTTCAGCAGCTGCCCCCCATATAAAAGCTAGAAATAACTGATTCTCCTTCAGTAGGAATGAAAGGCGACTTGAGCTCTATAGAAATGAGGAGATTAGAGCTCCGTGAGGCATATACCCATTAAATGCTGCTGGAAACCAAACCCGCTCAAATAATCTTAACTCTCACTTCTGGTGAGCAGAAATTCTAGGGGAAAAGATTCCCTTAGTGACTTATTAACAAAGGCTTTTCAGGTTTGCTGGGATTTATCATGTGAGCCTAATCTACCTTTTGTTCATCCAGTTGGCAGGCTTTAAGATTTAAAAAGGTCTGCAGAAACTCCTCCCCCAAACTCCTTATTTAATTAAAGAGGCTGGGTTCGTTATTTACCTTTGATTCTTTCATTTATGTGGGAGCAATACGTTGAGGTTAACACACTGTAAAATATTTGCAAATGCTGCATTATAAGCAGAGATGGGGAAAAGAAACAGAAATTCTGGTTATACCTTCAAATTTACATTGATGTATGTGGGTTCACTCAGAATGTCTGGCAGAGAGGCCACACCTACATAAATACTGAAGTATAAATACAGGTGTGTAACCCTGCAACAAATTCCCCTGCCTCTGTAGGTGATTAGAGCTTCAGTCCGAGTTAGTCTTCATTTGCTCCTATGGGAGCTCTCCAGAATCACTGGGTGTGCAGATGAGGCCTTGCATGTACCAATGTTATATATCTTTCTTTGATAGTTCAGTGAAGACAAAGTGGTAGCTGTAGTTCTCACTGGCTCCCCCAGTTTCTTCTCCTCCCCACTCCATTCATTGCTGTAGCTGTGAGCATCAAGTTGCAGATAAAACGACTTCTGAGAGAGCAACGGGATGCAGCTCTTGCCAAAGGCAATTAGGTGCTTAGGATTACAGTGTGCTTTACAAAGTGTGTTCTTGCTGAATCCCTTTCCTCTCCTGCTTGCTGGCACAAAGCAGTTTCTTGGCTCTTACCTTTGGTATAGCAAGTCTGAGTATTGCTAAACTTCACTACAGTGTGTCAGCTCTCTAAATAATGTTCAGCAAGCTGCTGTGTCTTATGCTTTGAGGATAGTCTTGCTGGTAATTCTTCCGTACGAGTCAGCTTGACCTTGTCACCTCCGTTGTAATTGGATTAAATTTACTCACTTGCCAAAAACATGTCCAGCTGACAGTATATTAATTGTTCAGCTTGAAGTGCTGATTCATATGCACAATATTCTTGTTGTTAAAGGTGGTTTTTAAGACCTGTGATGCTGCTGATGTGCCATGGGATATCAAACTGTCACAAGGGGCACTTTCAGTTATTTTTATAATTGAGAAAAGATTAATACAGGCCTTACATTCAGTTTGAAAGTAGAAAATAGAACCTATGGGAGAAAGAAGAGATGTTCTTGTTACCAGTAATGTGTATCACTTGCTGGCTGTTGTGGAATGTGGTATATTGTTGGTAAATTGCCCATGTGTGGTCTGAAATGAGTGATGATGGGTTCCATGTTATGTACCCACTGCAGTTTATACCAAATTGTTGCATGGTAGTTTAAGACTATTGCTCAGAGTTGTCTTTTTACTGCTTCTGTTACTCTTAATCAATATGAATTCTGCAAATCTGGGATATTTGCATAGCAACAGAATTGTATCGGAACATAAAGATGCGTTCAAGATGATACCGAAACTGTTTAGCGGAGAACAGTCTGACCGCTTTCTGTATGGTCTTATACTGTTCATTATATCAAAAGGAAGTTACAAATCCAGGGCAATAATCAGACTGTGTTTAAAATATATAGGAAAGAAAAATTTGTCGAAAAATAGCATGCTCAGGTCATTTACCTTAGAACTTTCATGATCATAAGATTTTGTTTGATGGGACAAGAGGAAGGAATTATGTCAGTGCTTTCTGTATGAAAATGTTACAAGATCTCACATCACTAGTTCAAGTCCAGCCTAGTCTTGGAGGTGAGAAACCTTTTCTGATTTTTGCTGCTTAAGTTAACTCCAGTGCTGTTGTGGGTTAGATTGGTGGCATCTGCCTGTGTACATGGTGCTGCTGTTTAAGTGCTGACATTCTGGCTATGGTGGCCTCAGGGGCTGTATCTCGGGCAGACCTGGTGGGACCATCACAGAGGGAGCCCTGGCTTTGAAATGTAACAGCTGGTGTATGGGTATCTCACCCCCAACATCAGAGCAGTGCAATTCCTCTGACCTCAACAGAGTTGCAGCATTCACAGTTTTCAGTAATGTGGGAGCGACACTAGGCCTATATTCTTTTGACTGGTCTATTTAGCAGCTCTTTTCCATATGCAGTCTCCATGCCAGTGACAGGAGCTTCCTGGAACTGACAGGAGACACAAAAGACCCTCTTCTCTAAATCACTGGACCTTAAGAATATTGAAAGGATGTTACAACAAGCCTCATAATACACCATTGTCAGGCGCTCTCTGAAGATGCCTGCAGTGGTATCGTACCTCTAAGCTTTCCAGAGGGGGTGAGTTGACCCCCACATGGAAGAAAATAGAAGAGTAATGGTTTGGGTGGCTGTAAGGAATTTTATGGTACTACTTCGCCTGGCTGTAACTTGAAACCAGCTGGAGGCATTTACTGCTGACTGAACGCATATCAGTAAGCAAATGTCTGAACATGTTTTCTGCAGGTTTTTTAAGAAGAAATTCTGGCTTGTGTGTCTGTGCATGTCTGGGTGCATCATTCTCACCATCGGGGGAGTGGTGAAAGAAGGTTTGTTTCACTTTCTTCTTCATTTCCCTTTCTTCTTCCTACTCATTTTCCTGCTCCTCTGCAGTACAGAAGTTTGTCATCTTGCTGTGAAAATATCCGTGCCCCTCAGAGGAGCGAATGCATTTGAATGGGAGAGGGCTGCCAGTTTTTGAAGTCTGAACTTCAGCACTCCCTGTCGAGCCACAGAGTTTGCATTCTGTGCTTCCTTCAGCCCCCATCAGGGATGTGCCTAAGCAGTGTGTAGCACCTTTCTTGGAGAGCTCATGGCAGGCTACCTCTGTGCTGCTAGCAAAGCAGGCCTGAGTTGGAGAATTTAATTTTTTATTCTTGGCAATCAATACACTTCTGACTGCTGATTTGGATACTGAGGAAAAAGATCATGACAAACAATTATGAAAGTCACATAAATACTTATTCAGCCCTCGTAGTCTCTGCTTGCAGCATGCTCACTGCAGGTAACAGAATCGCAGCAGCACTGAGGCAGGCTCAGTCCCTCAGGGGTGTCCCTTCCCGCTTTGCCATGGAGGACCCAGAGTATTTCCAACCCTCAGCAGCTGCCATTTTATTTCCCTAACACCTTGTATTGATTCATTTCTCTGACTGAGAGACATTCTGGTTGTGCTCTGGGTTGTGGTTGTTTTCCCGCCATATTCTCTCTCTGCTCAGAACCGGCAGAAACCAGCCAGGACTGGCTCGAGGCAGCAGCTCAGCGCCTACTGAGAGGACATCCAACTGTGTATCTTGTCACTCACACCAGTTACAATGTTGTCGAGTGGGAGGTGTGAGTAAAGGTACAGTTGTAGGATGGTGGTGAGTATCTGAGGGAATCCCCTTGTGCTGAGGGGCATGTGAGGAGGCAGGAGCTATGGTGGGTCCAACAGACATGACTTGCCTGAACACCTACAGGCAGGCTCAAAAGCACACACTCCATTTTGCCTCAGCCCTGACCTGTGGGACCAAAGATTTTATTGCACCTGATAGAAAGTTTTCGTCAAGTTACATTTCTAAGTCAACCTGAACTTAGATACTACACTACTGACTGATCAATTAAGTGTATTTTGAGCAGAAAAAAAGTCCTTGTGTCTCTTTAAAGTTGTTTTTTTAATAAGCTTTCTTCCAATGCTGCTAAACCTAGTAAGCAGAAATATCGCTTCTTCATTTTACCTGAAACTGTGGCATTATCTAGTTCATGTCTGATGAGTAAAAGTACTTAGTTTTTATTTAATTTATTTAGCTCTTTTCTGATATGGAACTTGAAGTTATATTCCTTCTCCAAGGTATTTCCAAGCTATAGCTGTGGATGTTGAGGTATGGAGACCAAATTGGTAGTCCTGGTTAGCCTGAAGAGAACTGGGGGCTCAGCTCCTGACTAGATCATGGTGACATATGGAAAATGATGTTGCGAAATTTAATGACTTGCATGCATGGCGCCTCAACAAGGACAGAAAGTCAGATGATAAATATTTTTCCGGGTAAAATAGTGTGGACCTTACTCCTTTCTCCACAGGTGTGATCCTGACCTTAGACTTAATGTAGTATCCTCTAACTGCAAACTCTACCATTTCGTGCTGTTTGCTCTGAGATTATAAATAAGATGTGTTAATATGTCTCAGTGCTCAATGTTATATTGTTTTGATTTTTAATATACTGTAGTCTGCTTGTCAACTGAGGTAACATGCCTTGAACTTGCTGTGATTCTTCATCAGTGCATGAGCACTACACAGTATACTGTATGTGTGACAGATAAATGTACAGTACTTTAGCAATGTATGGTTGTTATTACTGGTGTGGAAAACTGTAGTAATATAACCTACTTCTCACCAAATTCAGGAGGAGAAAAAAATTAATGGTGTTTCATACCTGTTAAAGCCTGTTATCTGCTTTGTGGTGAATGGAATTCACTACATAGCTTTCCAGTGCTAGTTCCTTTCTAGCCTCTTTTATTACAAGGTTCTAAGACACAGTGTCAGGAACAGACATAAGTGTTATCTTTGTTAAACCTCGCTAATTTTTTGATGTGTGGAGCGTAGAAATTTTTTCCTCAAGAATCAAACAAATATTTTCTTTTAAAACTGTAAGTGTTCCAAGATAACTAACTAAATTGAACCTCAAAACAAAGGATTTGTTGTCTTGAAGACAAACTCCCTGAAACTGAACTTCTGAGTTAGTTTTTTCTTCTGTCCAAGCTTATATTTCACTTACAAGACAGGAAATACAGCTTTGCTGATTAAATTTTTTTGAGATATAAATAACTTATTGTCTTCAAAGACAGTGTTCATTTAAAAAATGCTTCCAAAGTGCAATTTTGAATTAACAATTAAATTAATTTTGATTTATCCGGGTTGGTAAAATAGTTACTTATGGAAGTCTGTACTGTGTGTAATGAAGTAAAAGGTGGTTTTGGGGAAAGGATGTTAAAGAAAACCACTGGCACTTGTTTCTGGTCTGAAGTGGATTGTTTTCTGTTTTGTACTTGCCTGTCCCTGTCCCACTCCCACCCCCACCATGAGAGGTAAGAAATAATTTGTTTTCTATCACCTTGGAAGCTACACAGGTGTTCAGAATATTAGTGAGCAATGTACCTGTTTAGTCTTCCAAGTGATCATTTATGGATCTGTTGTCCAGAAGTTTGTTTAATCCCCTTCTGAACCCATTTGACTTCACAGCCTCATGTGACAGCAAGTTCCAGAAGCTTGTAACTTACTGTGTAAACAAGTAGCTTCTAAATGAGTTTATTGCTAGCTTTAGTAAGGACCACTTCTTTATGTGGCAAATAAGTTTGACATCAAGGATGTCATGGTTTTTGCGGTATTGGGTCATATCTACCCTCAGCCTTGTGGGCAAACTGAAGAGTCCCAGCTATTTTAGTCTCTGTATGTAAAGTATCTGCTCCATTTCCATTTGGTTGCCCTTCTTGAGAACACTCTAACATCACTATACCCTTCTCGGTATGTGGAGAGCAGATCGTAATATGCAAGTTGTGGGAGTGCTCAGACTGTGTGAAGTGGCTGAAACACCCTGCTTAGCTCTCAGTAGCCTTTCTGATGATGCCTGTATTTTGTTGGCTTTTTTGACTGCTGCTGAATGCTGAGCCAACGGCTTTAGGGACCTGTCAAGGATGGCTCCAGCTTCTGAGTAGGAATGGTTAGAGTTGTTACTGCCTAGATGAATTACTTGAAATTCATCTATACCCACCAACTTTTTCCCAGTCAGTTCTGTCGTTGAGCATGCTGAGTAATACCAGTCCCAGAACTGATCCCAGGCATTGTACTGCTGATAAATCTCCATCTCAAAAAGTGTCTGCTAAGCTCTAGCTTTTGCTTCCTTATTCTTTCTAATATGATCACTCTTACTGTGAATGAAGTCAGAGTGTGGTTCCCAGGTTCTCCCCAGCCCTTCCTGTAGCTGGGAGTTATGCAGGTAGGAGACTGCAAGTCCTTCAGTACAAAGGCTCTTTATACACTTTGCCTAGTGGTTCTTCAAAGTCACATTTGAGTTTCGTCAGAACTTGTGTGAACGTTGTTCTGTCCCAGAGATTTAACAACATCTAACTTCCTTGTTTGGTCTAGTATTTCCTGACTTTACTTCAGATTAATCTCGCTCCTCTGCCAGATTTGCTACAGAGTGAGATTGGTGTGGAAATATCCCCAAAGATTTCATCAGTAAATAAAGAATTTATTGAGCTTCTCTGCTATGGCTTTATCATTATCTGCCCCTTTCACACCTTTGTTATCTAGCTGACTGCTTTCCTAGCTGACTTCCTGTTCTTGATGTATTTCAAGGGCTGTTTACTAGCACCATGATCTCTGTTTGTGGTTACTTTTGGGTTGCCTTTCAGCCCTGTGGATTTCCTGCTTACATGTGACTTGCCACGTTTTATAGGCTCCCCTGTCATTACCTAAGCAATTCATTTCCAAAGAGCTTATCTATACAGTCCGGTTCCCAACTCTCCCTGAGGTTTTTTGCTTTTTAAAGCACTCCTTTTTAATTTCCTTGTTTCTTTCTTGCCATATTCTTAATATGATTCCCTTTCTTAAAACTGAGCATCTGTACACAGGTTTTATCTTCATATTGGTGATGTCCTTGGTGTTACTGAATGGATAGCCTTTATAGGTTTCTCTGGTTTGGATTGTACCTGATACTTAGTCTTTTTTTCTGCTTGAGAACTGTATATGGGTCTAGAATAATCACTGATATTATATTGTTCATTTCTTTCCCATATGGGCAGATACGGTGTATTTCTGAATGTCCTCATGTTCTGTTGATAGATGGAAGCTCTCTATTAACGCTGGGAGGTACAAGTCAAGCATGAAGCTGTTCTGGGTGCTAATAGAGCTATATATATTCCCTTTTGCATATATATGGAATGTATAGTGATGATTAAAACTTTGTACTTATACATAATTTGGTCCAGGACTTAATAAAATTTGAAACCCCTACATTTAAAACACCCAGTAAAAAGACAGTTTTGCTTTTCCAGTTTTGCACCCATGGAAAAACCCTAGAGGAGGATACTCTGAGGTTATGAGAGGTCTCCACAGACATGTTTAGAAGAGCTGAAGTGTGTTTATATTAATTTCTGTGCAGTTACCAGAATACTGTTGTTCTTCTGTGAAGCACGTGCATCCATTTGGAGGAACAGTACAGAAGATTAATCTCTACAGATGCACTTTGAAGGGCTGTTTTTAGAGCTGCAATCCACCACTGAAACAAGATAATCAACAGTAACTTGTTGGCATAATACTTCTTAGCTAGTCAAAACTAATATTAAGCAATAACACCCAGATAGTAGAATAAACCTAATATTATTTTTGCACTGTATCAGTCCTTTATGTTCTTTATGTTCTGTTTGCACTATATCAGTCATATATATTCTTTATACTATGAGCATAAGACTGGAGTTCTGTTTTTGTGGGGCTTTTTTTTCTGGGACACATCCAGTCCCCAGCTATAGTAGTCACCGTGCATTCTGTAAATAGAAACACTTAAATTTCCATAGTTTGTCTGAGCCTTTACTTAACCTATGAGTGTTTGATCAATCTTGCTTCAAATCTAACTAAGTGTCTGCACTTTGTTGTCTTGGACTCAAGACCACTATCTGCCTGGACCAGAAAGCTGTTGGCAATGTATACGCTGTCTCTGTGTGATGACTTTGCTGATGAGTTGCAGGAGTTCTCCATGGTATGAGGAGCTAAATAATGAAGCAGAGTTGCATACTTTTGTAAATTACTGCAAAAAATGAAAGTGAAATTGTCCAGAGCAATTTCTTCATCAAAGCTGACTGGAATAAAATCTGTGATGAAAACCTGTACCTCATCACTTTGTTGTAGTATGTACAAGGGAAATAATGTTGAGTGAAGCAGTTTCATGTCATAGAGGATCTGGACTTCATGATACAGAAGACTTCTTACAGTCCTGAATCCGACTAATCCATTCTTGTGAGAGGTCATCAAATCAAATGAAGCTTCAGTGCCTGTCAGGATCTTTTGAGATCATTGGCCTCTGTGGAGGTATTTATCTGTGGAATTGTTCCAGTGCCAAACTTCAGAAGGATTTTTCTGGCTACGTAGATACAATCTTCTACTTTACTCTTAGACTGGTGGGTTTATGTAGGTACTCAGGCAGACCTCATTTGTCTGATATTTAGGTATTGATAATCAACAGTTTATTAATTTATGTTTTTCTAACTGTAAAATACATTCCTAAAGGTGAATTATTTGCCGGGTTTCAACTAGATGGTTTTTCAAATGGTATGGTCAACTACATAGCTCTTACTACTTTCATCACTAGGTTTCAAAACACTGCGCAAAGAAGTATCAGGCGGAAAAGAGTTTGTCAGGACTTCTCTGAGGCCTGAAAAAAGGTAAGCAAGCTGAAACTTCTGAGTCTGTCTGAATGCCAATTTGTCTTATTCTAACTAAAATCAGTTTGGGAGTTCACTGAATGAAACTTGCTAATGAATACATTTGTATTGCTTATAATTTACCCTTAGGTTAGATTTAGCTTAATGTACCAGGGAAGAAAAAATACAAACAGAAAAATCACATATAAATGCAAGTGTACCCAGAGCAATGCTTAGGTATTGTCAAATACTTTTTACCTTTAAATTGCATGCTTCATACAGAGTTTCTGAAGCTCACTGGAGAATTTTTTTGGATAAATTTTTTTAACCTAATTCTCTGAGTCTCTGTAATATTTGCCCTGTACTCTCATCAATACTAGTTCTGTTGGCTCAGATGGTTTAATTGGATCAAAACATGTAATTATTTTAGTGGTAAGCCAAATATTATTTACCACAATGGGAACCTCAATGCAATAAAACAGATCTCAGAGGTTAACTCTGACTCCTTATCTGTAGCTATTCCACCTCATCTGGAGACCAAGAAGATTTTCAAGTACTTATAAGCTGGGAATGCAGCTATTACTAAACTAACTTTGGAAGTTTGTAGCCTGAAAAATAAATAAGATTAAAAATCATCCTTTAAACTTATTACATGGACTCCCTGTAGCTTGGCCCTTCCACGTGACAAAGTTATTCACTCTTCTCCATTCTCCAATGAGAGCATCTGAACATTATAGGAAAACTGCCCTGAAGTTTATAGGCTTACAGGAGACAGAAAGACTTCTGGAAACTATTAAAGAAAAGCCATTTACTAGCAAAATAAAATCTTTGAACAGCTTGAAAAATATTGAATCCCATCTTGTTAAAATAAAAACTGAGTTTAGGTTCTGTGTCAGGACTTGATTCCGTTACTTTGAACAGTTCTGGTTAACGTAAATTCAGAGCAGGGGCTGACCACTCCCTTTGGCATGACAGAGTTTATGTAGTATGACAGCTAACTTTGAGTAGTGTAATGCCAGCTGCTGTGCAAACACTGAGGAAGAACTTGTCAGTGCACCCAAAGAGTTTTGTCCAAGATAATGAACAGCTGCTTACTTCCAGTGCACTGATTTATATAATTTTTCTAGAGAACTGGACTGAACTGATGAAACTGACCAGTTGTGTGTTTCTTCATTGGTCTTTTATACTCTATAACTTGTGTTAGAATAGATCTCTTAGAAAACTGCCAAGTTTGAGTAAGACTAAAATTGCAAATTTTTTTTACCTTATTTTATGCTTTAGAAGAAAGATACTCTTAAACTTAGACTTCTGTAGCTTTATTTTTCAGTCCCTAGGTTTTGGTATCCCTTTCTCTGAGATAATAGAACTGTGTATACTCCTGGCTACAGTAAACAAATATGTGTATATTTTATTATATTTTTTTCAACCTCCAAATCATTGTAATACCCCATTTAATTCTCTCCAGACTTTTTCAATGTCCCTATAAGGGTTTATGTACCTTTACTGTCAAGGCAGAAGCCTGTAACTCTTAGCTCATGTGTTGAGAGGGCTTGAATTCACTTCAGTTAGGTGGTACACATTTTCCATTACGTGCGTGTGTCAAACTGAGAGTTCTTGCTTGTACTCCGAAGTTCTCTGAAATAGTAAATTTAAAACTAAACACTGGGGGGAAAAATGCTAATGCTGTATGTTTTTTCAAGGAAAAAAGAAGAAAAAAAAAATAAAGAGGAAGAACTAACTAGACCCATGGGATTGATCTTGACTGTGCCTTATTACCACAGCTTTATCCATTCCAGTTCTTAAAGATGCTGTCAGTTATTGAACTCTGACCTGATTAATGCATTGGAGGGATGCCTATAGATTGTGGTATTGATATTGTTTCCAGATGGTTTCCTGGCAGGCAGATTGGCAACAAGATGTCATCTTTGTGGTGATGGGGGGGAAGTGTGGATTTTTTCTTTTTTTATGAAGTTTGTCTCAGCAAATAAATACCAGTCATTGGGTCAGTTGCTTTGGAAAACAGTAGCCTTGTGGTAAGCTGAATTCTGTAGATTTATTGGAGTCTATAGAGTAATACAGTAAAAAGTATATGATATCTTTATTGCTTGCGGAGACTTAAAAGCCCTTTAATACCTGCTCCTCCTTCAGTCAGGAGGGACCTGTCTTTGGAAGCTGCATGTATCCTGTGCAGTGGAATCTATGGGATAATCCCAGACATGTTTTTTGGGGCAAATACTGGATTTCACAGGATGTAATTCAGAGACTTGAGTTCAATCAGTGCAGCAGGTAGCAGCTGTTAGAAACTCTTGAGACAGCACTGTTTACTAATTGTCTTCCTGCATTTTGTGCTCACCCAGGTAGCACTGATCAGTCTCAATATGAGTTTGAAAGGGTTAAACTGAATTGCTGACAGTATCCAGTCGGTCAGGGTGACTGAACTGTCTCCTCCTAACCTTCCTCCCTTTGTGACAACAGTGTAGTGTCCTATCTACTTTCCTGTGCTGCCAAGAAATAGTTTCTTTTTAGTGACATAGTTTTGTTTGCACAATAGCCATATACAGCTGGTTCCATTTAACCCATGAGGCTGAAACGGTTTGTAAAGTGGCTTCTTATTTTTATTGTTAAAGCAAAGATTAACCTCTAATCTTTTCCTTAAAGGGGATTTTTTGCCATATATATATATGTTGAAGACTTCTTGGGCAGAAGAGTCAGCTGGGAGTGTCATGATTCAGTTCCTCCTTTGGATCTGAGTTCTTTTGCTCCTAGAAAAATGTTTCTTTTCTCTGATGGAAAGGAGGTGGTTTCAGTGGGAAGTCCCTATCCTACTAAACTGAAAATGAGCTTACTTGCTTGGTAAGATTTGCAAGCCGTTCTTTTTCACTGTCACTAGCTCATTTAAAAATGAACTGTCTACATGAGCTTTTCCCTGGGTAAACAGTAGTGTAAGTACATTTTGCATATCGTAACTTAGAAGGAATGAGTTGGAAAAATTCCTGGATATATTTTTTTCCACCTTCATTGCATTACTGCTTCCAGATAAATGCATGATTCTACCTATGGACATGCTAGGGCACCATTTTCTTCCTTATTTATCCATTGATCTCTTTTGATGTCAAAAGAGATCAAGATGGAATAAGATGATATGTTTTGCTGACCTTGGGACCTCACAGGTCCCCAGTATAAAGAAAGAATATGGAAAGTGATTTATTAGAAGATGGATGCTGTTTCTCTGAACTGTTTTTTCATGTGAGGTTTAGATTGGATATTAGGAAAAAACTTCTTCACAGAGACGGTTGTTAGGCATTGGGAGGCCAGGCTGCCCAGGGAGGTGGTGGACTCTCCATCCCTGGAGGTATTTAACAGATGGTTAGATGTGGTGCTGAGGGACACGGTTTAATAGTTGATGTCAGGTTAGGGTGATGGTTGGACTTGATGATCTAAAGGATCCCTTCCAACCAAGACAATACTATGATTCTATGTTTTAACATAGGACCTAGGGAGACGACTGTACTGTTAGACTTCTAGCACTAGAAGAGAGGGAGATAATAAAGTGCTATAGGAATGACAGTCTTGGCCAGAGTTTCAAGATTTAAGAACAGTTTTTGTTGTTAGGAAGCTCTGAAATTGCAGTGGTTCTGAGCCAGGCTGTGCTATAAATCTGAGGTGTTAGAGACAAGTTGCTAGTAGTGTTCTCTGAGATTTCTTACAGAAAATATGGTTCTTATTGCAATATGCATTCTTATTCCAAGAAGACTGACAGCTGGCTCTACTGCTCCTTGCGCCAATGAGGCTGAAACTCCATTTTTCTCTTAATCATCAAATTAATTTTCTTCTAGACCATGAAATATAGATGCATTTTGACACAGATTTAATGGTGGGTTTAAACTTTCTACAGCCCCTAGGTTGGTCTTGTGCAGTGTAGAGAGGCTCATGGCTTTGACAAAGTTCCACTTAGCTACTTCACTTAAATTCAGTTTGTGACCTGTCCTTCATCAGCTTCACTACTGAGATCTACTGGCTTCTGTCTACAGTCAGGCCAGTAAAAATGCCATAGGAATTTGAAGCCTACTCATTCTGCCATGGTTCTAAATTAAATCTATAATATGTGATTTATTTTTTTCTTGTGTCTATCTGGCCAAATATTCTCATGCAGTAATTAAGGGCAACTCTATGGCGAGCAATCACTAATGGAAAGGATCACTAAAACTTTCTATGAGAAAGCTTTTGAGGAAAACCAGAGTTCCAAATTCATTTCACCACTTCAGTTGTCTTCTGAGGACCCACAGCAGACTGAAGAATACAGAAGCAACCAAAGTCTTGCTTGAGTTTCGATTGCAAAATGGAACTAATGTTGAGAGAAAATACATATCAGTGTCATTGGCTAGAGTCTTCTGTAGGAGAAGAAATTATTCCAAAATGGATTCATTGCTATAGATCTTTGAGAGTGGTGGGGAGTGTCTTGGCTTAGTCTGTCTAAACTAAGGAAGTGTGAAATAAAATTAAGCTGGGAACATAAATCTCTTCAATTTGTGGGCAGGGAAGGAGAAAGGGAAGTGTATTCAGTGGTATGAGGCTAAAGGCAAATTGCCCATGTCTGACCTCAGAAATGTAAGCACAACTTTCAGTAATCTTGGAAGAAACTGCACAACATAATGAAAGGATAATGTGGTACACAGAAGCATCCAACTTCAGTATGATCCTTGCAGGGAATGAGACCCAGTGGTCCGGGGGGACCTGTCCAGCCTTATTTACAGTAGCTGTGCTATACAATCTTTTTCATACTCTGATCCCTAGTATTAAGCTTCTTTAGTTAGTGTGAAGCTCCTCCTCTGCTATATACTCACTGCTCACCTTGCACCCAAGACTTTTATGTCTCTGGTTTTCCCACCCCCTTAACCTAAGTATTTTCTGCTTTATTTTGTTAGTTTGGTATCTGCTAACTGTATGCTGTCAAGACAGGGGCTAAAACCCAGCAGAGGGATGTTTACAGTGAAAACCAAAATGAACCAGTAGCATACACACATGTAGAAATCTACCCAATTAGGTTGAAAATCCTACAGCTTTGGGTGCTGAACTGTTACTCTCCAAAGGCACAGCTGGCCTCTTTCTATGTTCCTTTGCCACATGTGCAAGAGGATTTCAGGGGCGTTGATGGCCTTATGCATGGGGTGTCTGGAAATGCCCTGATCTTGCCTAGTGAAAGGTGAGTTGTGGCAAGAAATTAAATCAGCATGATACTTCCTACTTCCTTGGTTTATATCCCAGTATTTAAGCCCAGGAAATCAGCAGCATGTTTAGTCTTTTCATAGCAAGAGGTGAAGATGTGGAACAGTAGCTGCCAGAGATGCTTTGTGAAGAATAATTAGTTTGAAAACGAAGTAATGCTATGCCACATTGAGTAGTTACTAAAAGTAAATTAAACTAAAGGTTAAAAATTTCCTCATTGTTACAGTAGTGATGAAGCTGGAACATGTATTTTAATATCTGGTCTCTCACACTTTTGTGTAGGCAGCATTTTTTGGAAGTATATATGTTCCATTTACCTTCAGTGGAGTTTCACATAACGTATCTGGGAACATCTCTGAAAGTCGTGTTCTCTACGAACCATGTTGCTTTTGTCACGCATCGGGGCCCTCCAGGGACACAGTGCTGCCTTTAGGAGCAGGAAGCTTACCTGCTTTGCTCTGGTTCTTCTAGGTATGGGTTGAAATAGAAGGGTGAGTTCCTAATCTGTGTGGGAAATAGGAAACAAGGCTTCTTTTCATGGTTAGATGCATGGAAAAAATGTGAATTGGAGTAAATTTGATTACCTTTTTGGATTGGAGGACTTGAACATTCAAGGCCTAAATATGGAGGTTCTCTTCTTGGCCATATCTCAAACTTGTTCCTCAACAAACCACAGTAAATTGTGCAAGTGTCAAAATATAATTTAAAATAGATTACAATAATGTATAATGCTTTACACTTCACAAAAGCTGCTAGGTGGTATATTATAAGAGTAAAGAAAAAAAAATACGGTAGCCATAGCATGAAAGAAACTGGCTTGCTATGAGGTTCCTAAAAGCCCTTATTTCCTTTTGAAATACTAACTGAACCTCAGTGTGTGTTACTTGTGAATTGTAGTAAGCAAATAAAATAGAGTTGTTTTATAACTCCCGTCCTCCTCTTCACAAAGCTCTCATGCAAGATAAGACTTGTCCTCCCCCTGTACTGGAAAATACCAGAAACTTCCTTAAGAAAGATGTCTCTTGTAGCCTTGCTTTAAATTACATTTACAGGCAGTATTACAAAATCTCAAAGGTTAAATAATGTTTGGCTCACGTCTACTTATATGGAGGATTATAGAATGCATTTAACTGCCTACTGCAGAGGCTAGAGCATTTCCTTAGCTTGCAAAAGCCCTGCTGTGGCTCTTGTCTGTACATCAGGTTTGGATGCAGTGAGGGCAAACCCAGATTTGCCCTCTTTCATTTGCATAAAGTGACCTTGAAGCTTCCCAGCTCCCCTCCTGTTCTGTGTTCCCCAAAAGTATTCTAATATTTGGAATTTGTAAACACAGGATTTAGGATTCCATATGCATCTGGAGCTGATAAACTGTTGGTATTACAGGGATGTAACCCTTTATACCTCTAACCTGGAAACTCTCTAGAGAGGTTAGACACATCTGATGTAGATGCAGGCAGATTCCTAGCAGCTGAAGCCAAAATGAAAAAGTTGCTGTTGAGTGAGTGGAATTTTCACTGAAAACTGTGACTTGGGGGGTGTGTATAAAAACCTATGGAATCTGCTGGGTAATAAATAGAGCCATAATATTTTTGAGCAAGGAACTTAAGAGATGGGTCAAAACTTGTCAGATGGCATTAATGGGGGGAAAGAACCTTTTGGAAGAGTCAGAGTAGTGAAGGAAAAAAAGTACCCACCCACCCCCTGCCAGAAAAAACCCCACCAAAGGAAAACCTCACCCCTAACAGAATCTTGGATTAGTTGAGGTTCAGTGAATGGCTTTGTTGAGAACGCAAGAAAAGAATTTAAATAGAGAAGGCCTGATAAGGTGCAGGGCATCACAGAACTGTTTCCATAGTGACAGTGCACAAACAGAGGCTTAAAGGAACATGAATACCACCCCAGCTGAAATCTAAAGAAGATACAACCATTCCAGTGGGGACGCTGGCTGTTGGTTGTTTGATGTCTTACCTATTAGTGGGATTTGGGAATAAGGTGGTGAGGGGAAAACAAGAGCTTAGACAAATAATATGCTTGACAGACTACTGCTTCTTTCCAGCTGCTGCTTTCTGCATTTTTATATGCCCTCTCCAGTCACTTTGACTGCTGTAACTTAAAAACTGCATTCAAGCGTTTTTTAGAAAAAGAAATAGGTACCCCACCCCCACACACTGTTTTGAAGCAAACAGAATTTTATACTGGTGTGGGATTCAAACTGGCATGCTCCTTCATGTCTGTGTTTATTCTCCTTTTATAAAAAGGTACAATTGAACCTTTTACTGAAGTGAGCGAAGTGTGAGTGTAGCACTGTCCTAATCATCTTGTATCAATTCACCAAGCATCACCTTTTCATAACTGATGCTTTTCCCATTGAAAATCAGGGTTAAGCTCTGGTTAGAAAAAAGCTGGTTTGTGTCACAAATATTGTGGTGTTGGAATTCTTCCTACCCTTTTTCTTCTCAAAATTGCCATTCTGCAGATTTTGTTAGCTAAGCGTACTCTGAAAATAAGCACAAACCCCTTAAGTTATAACTGTACAGATGTATTTTAAGATTAAAAGCATACTGGTGATGTCTGTCTGAATTATGAGCATTTTCTTAAAAAAACACTAAATAGAACTGCAGAAGTTCTTGGACTTGAACTTTTTAGCACAGGCTGAACAGGCAACCTAATAAGATGAGGAATTTTTTTCCACCAGCTTGACATCAATGCATAGGAGACTGGGCCAAATGGGTTGGTTGGTTTGTTTGGGTTTTTTTGACAATGGCCAGGGTTAGGCAATTCTCACTCACACATAAGCAGCTTCATATTTTGGATAGATGGATCAGCTGTTGCTTATCGTTACCATCGCTATTCTGAAAACATATGAGAACATATGGAGTCAGTGGAGTTGCACCCAATCTGGATCTGATCATTAGCCTGTTTTCATCTAAGAACACAAGCAGTTTGAAGTGGAAACATCATGTACTCATTGAATCTATTGACCTTTATAATTAGGGAGAATTATTTAGGGAAGAGTTCTGGCTTCAGTGACGTAAATGGATTATTCCCCCTCCACACCTCCCAATTGATTAGTTGGCCCAAATTTTTAACTTTAAAGTAATTTGAATGCATATTGCAAAATATTCATTTTCTACATCTTGATTCAATAGCAGCTTTATGAAGACATATCCAAAGGTGCTCAAAAGTAGAAGGAAGAAAGGCAAGTAACTTTCAAAGTGCAGTGTCTTGGCATGAACATGCTAAATTTAAACATACTCTTCTAATTAGACTGTGCATTTGTTTTGGTTAAGGAAGCAAGGTAGTACAAATGTACTGTATCTGAGTATCTTTATAAAGCTGTCTGTACCACCCCAGATCTGAACTTCCTTGGATCTCAGCAAACAATGGTACACTTTAATATTTTCATTTGTGTTTTTTTTCTGCTGTGACAAACAATCTCTCTCTGTTGATCTTTCATGGAAATCATAAAATCATAATGTCCTAATCTCTTAATCTACTGCTGTATTCTGACTGCCTAAAATGCTTGTTCTCTAAACCCCACATGATAGCTGTAGAATATCTGCCTAGCTGTTTGAAGTATAACATGCCAGTGCTCCTGACTTTACTGCTTGTAAAAATACCTGTCGTGGAACAGCCTTTGATCTCATTCAGCTTTGTGTTCCTTACTGCAGCACATCTTTCTGGGGAGTCCTTTTTTTTTTTTTTTTTTTTGTTGAGTTTGGACTTTCTGCCTCATAGAGCTCCTGTAACAATTTCCTTCCATGAGAACTGGGTAATTCCTCTTTGAACACAAAGGGAGCATTATGGTTTTTGATTGGAGTCAAAAGTAGTATAACTCAGGTTCTGTCTCTGGCACTTGCATTAGTGCTTTGTTAACATCACATTGGGCTGTCTGTGGCCAAACACTTGTCTGAAGAAAATACATGGTTAATCATAGAATTACACCTGTAATCTATTATGAAAGTCTGTTACCAAATAGGTAATACCAGAGAACTCATATGATGCTTTAGGTTAAATTCATGTAGAGCTAGAATTTCCCAGTCTAATCAGACTTATTGTCATAGCTGAGGGTTGAATGTGTCCTCTGCACTCCATGACAGGAAGGCTCCCTGTGACATAACACTGTTTTTGATAGTTACGTCATTCATTGAAGGTGCCTCCTGTATCTTTTGGGGATTGGAGAAATGTACTGGAAAGCAGAGCATAATAAGCACATTGCAGCATGGTTTTTCTAAGGCTGATCACTTGTTCCATAAGAATGGGATGCTTTTTAGCTTGTCATGGTTTAACTCCATAGAATCACAGAACTGTCTTGGTTGGAAGGGACCATCCACCAACTAAGTACCACACAGCTACTTGCTCAGTACCCTCACAGCGGGATTGGGTGAGAATCAGAAGTAGTAAAAGTGAGAGAACTCGTGGGTTGAGATAAAGACAGTTCAATAGGTAAAGCAAAAGCTGCACACACAATCCAAGTAAAACCAAGAATACATTCCCCACTTGCCATGGCAGGCAGTTCTTCAGCCATATCCAGGAAAGCAGGACTTCATGCATAACAGTTACCTGGGAAGACAAATGGCATCACCCTGAACATCTCCCCTTTTCTTCATTCCCAAGATTTATATGCTCAGCATGGTGTCATATGGTATGGAAAATCCCTTTGGTCAGTTGGGGTTGTCTGTACTCTCCCAACCTCTTCTGCACCCCCAGCTACTTGCTGGTGGGGTGAGAAGCAGAAAAGGCCTTGATTCTGTAAGCACTGCTCAGCAGTAACAAAAACATTCCTGTGTTATCAGCACTATTTTTAGCACAAATCCAAAACAGCCCCATACTAGCTACTATGAAGAAAATTAACTTTTAGTTGAAACCAACACAACCTTTTAAGTAATCCTTACATGGATGGTTTCTGCTTCTTTGTATGTGCTATTGTCACATTGGTAGGCCAGGTGCAGTCATCCAAAATTTACTTTTCTATTTATCAAATTATTAACTAACTGTAGGGTAGGACATTCTATACTGAGCATTGCAGAAAACCCATTTCATATGCATGTCAACTGATGAACCATACACAAACATAGACTTGGATTAGCTAGTGAATCATGCTACTAGCTTTTACTTGAGATTACATGTGGCTTTGGCATGATGGACCTGTTGCCTTAAAAAAAGTTTAAGGGATATTGTGATAATAGCCTAGAACTTATTTCTAAGATATCATGTAGGCTCTTGGCCTTTGAAAAGTTGTGCCTTGGAGTAGAGGACGATATTCAAACCCCAATTGAATGGAATATGTAATGTCCTCCTCCAGCTCTCCCCGTGCTTGGGTGAATGTTAGAGTTAATAACAAAAGGAAGGTTAAGAATATGAGAATAGGAAGAGGGGGAGTGAGGGTGGGAAGCAAAGGTGAATGTTATCATTGGTAGCAGCTGATACTTAAGGTGTGGTTCCAAGATCCCTCTAAACTGAAGATTAGAAACCTGTTTGTGTTCTGTGCAAGTGCTAACAGGTTTGGCTCCAGGGCTGAAGGACTTTCCACTTAAAAACACAAAGGTCCCATCCTTTTATAAGTGAAGAGATGAGGAAATCTGTCCTGGAAAGATGAAGTACTTTCACTAAGGTCACTGTATTTAGCCCTTCTCAACACAGATAGTGGCTCAACTCCTGTCCTCTGAGTCCAGGGCATTACTGCCAAGCCATGCTTTGCTTTTCTTAATGTTTTCTAACAGTCGAGTCAACAACACAGTTGGTTACCAGGGAGCTGGCAGAGACCTTCCCTGTGCTATGGAGGGCATGTGTGTGTGCATATTCTATTCCTAGGAAAAAACCTACACTTCTCACTTCCAAGAGCCTTTGGAAATAATTTGGTGTGTCAGAACTGTCCTCAGCCAGTTTTTGTTTCAGACCCCAGTGTTGCATGCACAGAATCTGGAAGCTCATCAGTGGGTGAGAAGAAAACCAACCTCTTCCAAGTACACTTTGAGGTATATACTGAAGGATTATTTGGTTTGCTTTGTTGGGTTTTTTTGAGTGGTTTAATGTTGGTCAAACATTGTCTGAGTTAATACTGATGATCTAGCTAGTTAGGAGCTTTCTTCTACTTCCAAAGGAATCTGTATTAGTTTTGCTGCTTCTAGTGGCTCAAAATGCCATGGGAGGGGGAATATCATTAAAGGCAGTTAATAACCTTGCAAAGGAAGTGTCCTACTGTGAAACCTGACACCAGTGTCTTTTTTGTGTGTGTATTATATTTATGTCTTCCCCCCATCCTTAGTCTCATCCCTTTACTTGAGTGATGTGAAAAATGTTGTTGCCAAAAACCAGCAAGATGAAATATTGATAAATGTGGGAATCACTTTCTTAGAACAGAGGCAAATTAGAAGGCAGCTGGTTTTCATCTTTACTGTTAACATGGGTGGTGTGTGTGGGGGGGATATGTGTGAAGAATTGAGGTTACTGATTTATGTTCCCATATGATGCTTTTGGAGAAGGGGGAAAAAGCAAGAGTGCTGAGAGTGAGAATTGAGCTTCTATTCATTATGGATTGACTTTAAAGAATGAAGGGAATGGGTTTTGCAGTTTTTTGTCTCTGCTGTATGTCAAATGCTACAGATGATATGAGACTAATATGATGCTTTATTCCCAAAATAACTTTCTGGTTGAAAAAATTGAAGTGGAAAGAGGTTTCTCCTAGGTTTTACAGCATTGGTAGGAACGTGTGCAATTCTAGATTGATTATCAGGTGTTATAGTAATAAGTCTAATTGAAGATTTGAGAATCCCCACACAGGATGCTAGTGGGGAATGTAATTTATTCTTACATAGAATAAGTGGTGTAGACGTTACTGTAGGTATTTCTTTCAAATTGTCAGTTCCAGGGTGGCCATATAACAAAGTTAGGACTTACAATACAGAATAAACCTGAAACACTTATTTTGGCATTTTCAAAACTCAGGCCCCACTTAATTATTGAAAGACCACAAGAAGATCTTCCAAAACCTTCTCTTCTCCAGGCTGAACAACCACAAGTCTTTCCCCTTTTTCTCACAGGAAAGCTATTACATCCCTCTGACCATTTCTGTGGTACTAACCTTGAGGCTTTCATTCCAATTTTTCACTAAGTAGTTTTAAATAAATGAAAGCTTGTGTGCACAAGAGCCTCAGGTTTTGGCTTCATAGTGAATATTCTATGAAGTCTAACAAAATACATTTCATAGAATGGTTTGGGTTGGAAGGGACATCAAAGATAATCTAGTTCTAACCCCCTGCCATAGTCAGGGACATCTTTCACTACCTCAGGTTACCAAAACTCCATCCAATGTGGCCTTGAACACTGCCAGGGAAGGGGCAGCCACAGCTTCTCTGGACAATCTGCTCCATCGTGTCAACACCCTCATAGTGAAGAATTTCTTCCCATTGTCTAATCTAAATCTGTACTCTCTTAGTTTAAGCCCATTGTCCCTGGTCCTATCTCTATACTCCCTGATAAATAGTCCCCCTCCGGTTTTCCAGTAGGATTCCTTTAGGTACTGGAAGGCTGCTAGAAGGTCTCCCTGGAGCCTTCTCTTCTCCAGGCCGAACAACCCCAACTCGCTCAGCCTGTCTTCATAGGAGAGGTGCTTCACCTTCATGGTCCTCCTATGGACTCACCCTGACAGGTCCATGTCTTTCTTGTACTTGGGACCCCAGATCTGGATGTAGTACTCCTGGCAGGGTCTCCCCAAAGCAGAGAGGCAGAATCACGTCCCTTGACTGCTGGTCATGCCCAGAACATCCAACCCAGGACATGGTTGGCTTTCTGGCTGCGAGTGTGCATTCCTGACTCAATCAACACCCCCAAGTCCTTCTCCTCAAGATTGCTCTCAATCCATTCTCTGCTTGGCCTGTAGTTGTGAGCTCAATTTGAATAAAGGGATAACACAGTAAAACTCAGACAAGCTTAAAACAAGTTTTATTTTCACGCTTTATTTTTTTAAATACAAGGCATGTGTAATTGCTTGTGGAGTTCACTGCATTAAAATGTCAAGAAGGCCAAAATGGGTTCAGGAAGAGGTTAAACTCAGGGACTATGAAATATGATGGTCTGGCTGCTTAAGTCCATAAACTGCTGATTGCCAGAAGCCAGGAGGTTGTATTTGGGAAAGAATTGCTGTGAGCTTACTCTGGCTTTGAGTTCTTTCCCAAGGCAAGCTCTACTGATGGTCACTGGAGATAGGATATGCATAGGAATGAGAGATTGGGGCATTTTTATGTCTTACTTTCCAACATCTCAAGCTGTCTGACTTGATATAGTGACTTGATATTTTGTTAACATTCCACTTAATGATCAAACTACATATTTTGTATGTGTTCAATACTCCTGTTGTCACACATCAAGACAAAAAGCAGCCCCATCTGTCAGAGCATCATCCAGAAACTTCTCCGAGTTACCTATTCAGCGTGACTCCAGGGATGCCATGAGAGCAATTGCTTCATGAGGTGCTCATCCCAATTCTGTTTTGTCTCTTTTGCAGCATCTATCTATACATTCAGCTTCAGTTGCTGTCACTTTAACCACCTTGGAAGCCTTTTCCACTTTTATTTACAGTATTATCTATGTAATTTTTATGTTGTTTTTATATTTGGGACCCATGCTTCTTTCCTGCTGCTACCCCTTCTACTTGTCTGTTTTTGGTTTTGAAAACTATGGGTGGGGGAATTTCCTGCTTTTGTCATGGAAGAGCTAGAAATGTGGGGCATCAGTTCTTGTTTGTGAATTTGAAGGAAGCAATACTGTAAGCTCAGTGAAGCTCCTTTGACAAGTGATGGAGGACTGTATTTGATATGGGCAAAATTCATGGGAGATTTTGCTGTCCTGGATTTTATTTTTTTAATCCCATAACTGCTGTGAGTGAATTCCATGTCAATGCCAGTGTCACATTAGCAGTGTGCGAGCCAGTGCAGTGAAGATGCAGGGGCATGCTGCTTTGTTAACCTCTGTAGTGTTCTGCTCATAAAGTGTGTATGTATATTTTTGCTGCTGTTCCAGACACTGGGAGTGGGAAGTTTCCCACTACAATCAATAGGAAACCAGCAAGTACTTAGGAATGAGAATTGCTTTCCTTTCTGGTATCTGGCCCACTGCCTGTTTTTGTGATTTATGTAATATTCCAGCTCTCACACTCCTCTGGGGGTGCAGAGGTGACTGCTTTCTTCCCTGGCCATACATACTAAAATACAGCTTACACACAGTGTGAATGTATGCAGCTCTCTAGGTAAGCCGTCTTCAGGGAAACGAGGAACCTTTTGTGCCTTCCAAAGGTGCGTGTCATTTTGAAAAATCCTGTCCTGAGGAAAAGCAAAGAACTGCAGCTTAAACGCAGGACTCTTACACTAATGAGGCAGGCTTCTTTAAAAGACTAGTGAAAGCTTAAGGGCTAGACAAATACTACAGTTATACACTCTTTCCTATTACCAGAAGTTTTGAACCTAATTCTAGCTTTTCTGGTTGTGAAAAAACCTTTAAAGAGGGACTAGCATGTAACTGCTGCAGATATAGGCACCTGAGCTGGCAGGCAGCCTGGAACAGCCTTGAGGTGTGAATTCTTCTCATTCATTCAATGGATGGCTAATTCAAATGGCATTGATACAACTTGAAACAGTTAATTGTGCATCTGAGCAGCTAGGAAAATGGGAGGGTGCATAAAGAAAGTGAGCAGTATTGTGTTGGGCGGTCTTATAACAGGGTGAGCTAAACACCTGGCTTCTGAGTAACTGTGCAGGCCAAGTCTCCTCAATTAATGAAACATTAGTTGTAGATGAGCAGCAGTAAACAACAGAAAGTATGAATTAAATAAAGAGAAAGGGAAAATAGATCTTTGTCATAATATTTCCACTGGAGTTAGTCATGTGTTTGCCTGCTGGCAGTCTCAGGAACACGGAATTCTTTGGCACCCTTACCATGCGAAAAGATTTGCCTACTTGCTGGATTTGGTGTTGGTACCTATCTAATCTAAAGTATACTTCCTACCTGATAAATAGTTTGTGAACTAGGAAAATGTATGCTGTATTTTGTTGCTGACAGAATTAAAGAGTAATTTTTAATTTTCAATTAGCACAAAATTATTAGTTTGAGAGGGAGAGCGATGTTGCTGTGTAATCTGGCTCAGGAGGAATTGGTATGTCCTTTAAAAACAGGTTTGTGCTCATCTGAGGTTTAGAACATGGAAGAAATTTACTGTATGAGCTTGTATTTTCAAACAACTGTAGCAGCTGAAAAACATTGAGAGGCAGATATACATCTGAAAATCTCCTTTCTTTTTCACTATATCACAAATGACCCAATTGCTCTAATTACAGATTGTTAGTGATATTTTTCAAATTGCTTTTATGTTAAAGGAGTTCATTGTCACAGTCTGTGGAAAAGGCTGCTAGCCACCCGGTGCTTCAGTCTAGAATGAAGTCAAGCGATATGAAAATACAAGAAGAAATTAGTAAAGCTTTTCAAGATACTCAGTGTAAATATGTTATTTATTAGCATGGAAGCCCGTTCTGTAGAATCCAAGAGTAGCTAGATATTGGAAACTGTCAACAATATGGGAATATTAATTAGAATATTTATAATTTAGTTATAGTAAAATCCTCTTAGGCTGTGTCCTCCCTTTACAGAATCTTCTTGAAAGCAGATTCTCCTTGTCCAGATCTATTTGGACTTTAATGGCATAATGGACTTCTTTGTCAAGAGACATGGAAGGTCAGATAGATCTAGTCCAGAATGCCGTTGCTGGACAAAACGGTCTTAATTCTATTCACCAGGTCTTGAACAGCCCTGCAGTTACCCCAGGAAGTTTGAGTTGCTTCTGGGTTTGAATTTTCCTGGTAGCCCATTGCCAAGCACTGGCCTTGAAACTATGTTGCAGGCTTTTCCATCCCAATTCAATGGGCCTGTTAACATGCATCCTACATCTCATTTAGAAACCCAAGACCCCAATGAAACAGGCCCTGCAGCTTTCTTCTGTATATGTGAATCTGTCAGGGCCACCTTAAAACCTGTTTAATTTCACATTGACTTGAGTCATTCCTTTCCCTGGTGTATCGCATGTACTTTCCAAAGGAAAGGGCCAAATGCTGTGAAACTTATTGGAAAGGTTTAAATCTTTGACCTGTTCTATGTTCCACTTGTTCCTGTTTTTCTTAGACTCTACAATTGGTAATTCCATTCAGTCCCATATTCTTTTAATCCATTCTGTCCTAGATCTTTTTCCACTTGGCCATTCTTACAGGCTTCTGATCTTGTTGCCATAAACTCCTAAACTGGTTCATTTTCATGACTTGTGTTATAAAAATTTTTAAGGGTGGCCAGTATTTACCAAACTCTCTATTCACTTTCCAGTGTCTGAATCTGATAGCTGTCCAGTCTGTTAAGATGATGCAGTGTCAACTACTGCCCTAATTCATCCTGATGACCTTACACAGCTAAAGTGGTGCATCCCACCTCAGAAATGGCTGCTCTCCAGGCCTGAGTGTAACAATTCACATATAAAACTACAATACCTGGAAAGCAGCTTGGGACAAAAAGGGCACATGACTGTGTCAGATATTAATGCTAGTGTTCCTGGAGGTTTTAATGTCCCCCCTAGTAAAACAGGTCCAGAGTTTGGCTTTGTTTCCCTGTAGCTGAATTCAGCCAAGATAATTCCTATCCAACTTCTTAAGTGTCCTGAAAACACTGAAATAAATTGCTTTAAGCCCTAATAAGTAATTTCTATTACTGAGAAGGATGTATGCACTGCCAGCATGGTACTGGTGCTGAAAGTGGATTACATTAGCCTTTTGTTTGAAATCAATTGAGTTTACAACTCCACTTCAAAGTCTTTAAAGCTTTAAAATAGCGCCAGCAGAAACTGTTTAACAAGTCAATGCTGCCCTGGGATTTGCATTGTTCTGTCTTTAGTTGTGAGAAGGAAAGACTTCATTTTCCTGTACTTTCACTTCACCCATGGAGACTGGTGCAGAACAATAAGCACCCTATTCAGTTTTGCCTTGCTGCTGGTTTGCTTGGCTTTACCTTGGTGCGGATGTGCCTCTATACAATGAATTGTGATTCCTCGAGTTTGAGTGCTCTTGCTCTAATGCTTGAGTTGTTAGATCACACTGTCCTTCTGGATTGTTTAATTTTTCAAAACTCTAGTTATGATGAAGAATACCTTAAAATGAGTTTCTGGAAGAGTGGAGCTTTTTAGGCTTCACACATTAACTTCTTATTCCTGCTGTACAAAGGGCAGCACATTCTTTCAGTGACCCAGGGAAAACAAGAACATTGTTTTAAAGCATTGATGATACCAAACTATTTCAAATTCATAGATTTCTCAGTCACTGTATGTGTTCTAGTAAAACTAATAAACCAGAAAGCCTTGTTTCAAACATCAACTGCTTCTGAGGCGGGGAAACATTTTCCACAAAGTAAGGGCTTCCCTTTAAACTCCACACAATGGAAAAACTTCTGTCAACATAAGTAGGCAGAAGGGGGAAGCAGAGATTGAGTGGGTATGTACCATTGTTTCACAGAATGTTTGTATTTACTCTCTCATTTCTGGCTCAAGCGATGAGTAAGCTGAAACAAGGTGCCTTTTACCTTAGAGAAAGGCTGCATCAGTCTTGGCCTGCCTTTCAGATCTTATTTGGTCTGTGTTATTCCAACTCAGGAGTAAAATTTCTGTATTTTTCAAGGGCCACTGACTTGGAAAATTGAAACATCAGCTCTGTAGAAATAAGTCATAGCCGTTTCCTTTTTAGGGCTGCAGTAGTTCAATCTCTAGTTTAGGGAGAAAGTGTAGAGATTGAGTTACTTGTAGAGTCTGTCAAGAACGTGACAGGTCATGAAAAACAATATGTACTCAAATCAAGCCCGATTCCTGTTGCATTGAGCATGAAGATGTTTCTATGGCTCTGCCACAGAAGGAACCCCAGACAATTCTGGGTTTCTCCTAACTCTTTTCCCTCAAAGACAAGAGAAAGGGGAGACAGACTTTTTATATTAATACTATTACAAAATCTTTCAAACACATTAAGACACTTCCCATGCACTTCACATGTATTACATCATGTCAGTAAGGTTCATAGTAGGTGTGTGATTGTGGGAGAGTCTGCTTCAGATTCTGCCTGAATCTACGGATAACAATGGACTGTTGGATTCTGACTCTTGGAGAGTAAGTCAAGGCTGGAAATTACCTTCTTCAGACTGGGTTAATGAAATGCTTTAGCTGTGATAAAGACACCTTTTTCTTAAATGGCTTTGCTAGAAAAGTCTTCATTCACCCCCACCCCATCCATTAACATCTTGTCTTTTTCAGAGGAACAGAAGATTTCTGTTTACCTGTTCTTACATGTGGTATCTCTGACACCTAACATAAGACTTTGCCTTGTACAAGTAGAGGCAAAGTTAGAGTAGTATGACAATGTGAAGTACTGGGACTGCACAGGGCATTTGCTGCTCAAAGCTTCCTCATTCATACAGCAAACACACAAAGTACTAGTGATGAAATCAAAGAGATCTTGGTGCCTGTGTGGAAGTGATAGTTAATGGATAGAGCAGTGAATCTCTCTCTGTGCCTATACAACTTGTATGTGGATTTGTTTCAGCAGTTGTTTCACAGTACTGATCAGAGCAAAATCAGAGATTTGAATATCAAGCAAGCAAAGCTTGAATTGGAGTTGATACTCTGAACCTTTATCTTATGATTTTATTTTTTTTTAATGTCCCTTTGTCCTAGTATTGGTAAGACTGGAGATACTGAGCAAAGGATACTTACTTTTGCTCTTCCCTTAAGATTTGTGCAAGGGAAAGCAGAGGAAGGAAAAATGTAATAAACCCAGGCCTTGTGCCTAAATCTTGGTAAAACATGCTAATATCACAAAATGGTTATGAAGGAAGAATAACTGATATTTACAAATAGTTTTTTTATTGAAGTCCAATTTGCATCCTAACACAAGCTCTTCATTATTAACACTGGTTTCCCTGTGCTGGTACAGAAAATGTATCAGTGCTTCATGCTGCCAAGCACTGTGGTTTTTCAGAAGGAAGAAAAAGGCTTAATGCTATTTGTTCAACCCAGCCAGAGATCTACTGTTTATAATCTGAAATATCATAAAATGTGTTTTCAATTACCTCGTGCATATTTTTAAAGAATTAAATTTCCATCAAAGGCTTTTGTGAGCTGTTTGATCTCACTGTGTCTAAAGAGCCCAATCTGACTAGAGATAGTTTTGTCTGAAGGCATATGGTACAATTGTAACAAATATACCCTCTGAGTGTATGTGACTTGAAGAGAAAATTAGGCCATTTTAGTGAGAGAAGAGGATGGTGGGGGGCTAATTTCCAGTGTTAGCTGTGAAATGAATAGTTAAAGACTGGACGTGCAAAGGAACTATGGTTCTTTGTGCTGTATGGCTGACTTAAGCTTTTGTTTTCTTGCTTATTCTGGATATAATATTCCATTTTCCAGACATCTTTAAGTGTTAGACAGAGTCCTACCCTACTGTGAGAACATGGAAACAAAAGATGTAGTATTTTTGTCACACTGAAAAAGCTGTGATACCATTGTGCTAGGGTCTGTACAAGCACACATTTGCACTGAATGTCAATATAAAAACCAAAGATAAAAGAAGAAAAAGAGAAAAATGAAATGGTTTTATCCAAAAACAATATCAGATGTTTGAATTCCTGCTACTTGATTGTTCTGCCTACTAGGCCATGTTGTCTTTCGAGTGTCAGGCTGTAAACAGTGTAATGATACAATTCAGATTGCTGATGCTCCTGGATGACATCTGCGTTTCCTGAACTAGAAAAGTAATACAAAATGAGTCCACAGTTTTTGCTTTCCGTGCAGATACATCTTACACAAAGAAACACCTGGGAAAATTAGCTTAGGTCTCAGGAGTGATAATTAGTCCAGTGGATTAGCATGCTCATGTTGCTATTTTAGCTCTAGAACTGGCCTGGTTATGTCTATAGCATACTGTACTGCCCTGATTAGGCTTACATGAGACATAAGAACACTTTTCCTGTCCCATTAAAGTATGTGTTATGTGTCCTTTATCAGTGCAGCTACTTAGAAATAATTCTCCTCCTACAGTCAAGTGTGTAGTGTGGCTTTTGATCTCTTTTCCTGTTATCCTTTATTTTGGGGAATCCTGATGTGAAAGCAGAGTTTTTCTTACAGATCTTGCTTCTTGCCAGTGCTTGCTGCTCACTTAAATTTAAGTCTTGTTTTGGACTGACTGAAGATTGAGTAGCTGTTATATTGCTCCTTGTACTAATTTACAGTCCTCTTTTAGAAAACCAAATGTATGTGCACTTAGTTAATGAAAATGCATACTACACCAAGTGAAACCAAAATTAAGTCTGAAACACTTAATTGCATGTGTGTGTTTGGTAGCACTTGATCCATCTCTTGCTGATATTGTAATTGTTACTTAGGAAATGCCTATGATATCACAAATAGATGTCAGGTAGAAAATATACAGCAGTAGGTGACACCTTAAAGAGACAAAGAGCCTTCCGATGCAGATCTCCTCCAAACTAAGGAGAAGGAAAGAGAAAGCCAGACACGCTGTACAGAAACAGCACAGTTGTATCTAAACAGAAAGGGGCCTGTTTTTCCTAAGTTTCTAGCTAGTGATAGTAGAGGCAGTAATAAGATACAGAGCTGCTTTCCATCTTACCCTGCCAATTCAGCTCCAACAAAGATGCCAAATAAGTTTCCATTTATGAACTTTTCAGTAGAAAACAGCTTTAGCAAAATCCCTGCTCTTTTTTCTGCTGAAATTGTCTTTTCCAGTTTGTGACATTTGCTACCTGTCTGATTGTCATTAACATGAAGCAATGGAAGATTTGTATAAATAATATGTATGGAAAAATCCCATAATCATTCCCTAGCTATTTCTTAGTATTTCTGGAAGGGAAAGTAGACACATCTCTTGGGATGTTTTTTCTATCAGCTGGACCTTTGCAAATGTGATTAGCAGGCTAAATACTCCAAATAAATCTATCACTGGCATCAATTGCATCAGAGGTGAATTTTGTTCGTTTATTAATATATCAGTAGAATCCCAGTATTCATTTCCAAGAACCAGTGGAAATGGGTCAAACTCAATACTTATTCTTATCCAGGCTGTGTTTCAAATTAGTGTTTCTATACAACACACAAAACTGTTAATGTCTCCTGACATTTTTTCCTACTGAAGTCTTATGGGAAATTGCCTTATATCAGAAGCACCCTGACAAGCAGTACACTGTGTTCTGATTCTAGACAAGTGTTTCATTCTAATGACTTAGTGATACCATGCAAGCCTCAGTGTGGCAGAGTGGTTTTTTTCTTGTTTGTTTTTTAACCAATAATGTAAGGAGCACATATGATATATGTAAACCTCAACCTTGTTGCAAGGCAGACTTACATTTGTTGACAGTCATTTCTTAAATCATGCATATGGAAGCAGAATGGGGCCAACAAAAAATGGGATGCTACACCTGAGAAAACAGCTTTGGAAACATTTTGGAGGTAGTACTGGATAAACAAGGAAATAGGGGCTGTTGTGATGCAGTAGGTGAGATATCTGGTTAAACCCTTGCTGAGATGTAGAGAGGGAAAGAAATATCAAGGAGGTGAGAGGGGTGGGGATGTTAGTTTTTTGTAACACTATGGAGGCCATTATACACTTACCACATCCAATTCTAGTAGCCACAATTCACAAAGGAGGCTGAATTTGGAAAAGTTTCAGGAAAGAGATAAACTAATGATTCATTGTCTGGAAAAACGCCTTGAAACCAGAGACTAAAGCAGCTCAGGCAACTTAATTTTTCAGAAGAATAAAAACATAACTCTAATTTTAATTGTGCCTACCTGGACAGGAGGTTACTGATGGTAGATTAGGCAGAATTAGACCAAGGGGTTAGAATCTGAGGGAGAATTTAATTCTCACTAGAACTGAGATGCCAAAATGTCTAATGATCTTTAAAGTATGGCTGTAGAGACATCTTAGGGTGACTGGATGTGTTCTCTAAAGCATCTTAAATAAGTGGAAGATTTCTTGCATGATTTTTTGGGCTGTGTTCCATCAAGCTCAGACAAAACGATTGGAACAATCTCTTCTAACTTTTAACTCAGTGAAAGTTCTCAGTTGCAAGCTTGAATTCAGTTCAAATTTACAGTTTTATACAGATTATAGCCTATCAGAGAACCTATTAAAAAGCTAATTAGTGTTGTCTTATTTTTGGAGGGCAGATATTTGTTATAAAGCATCCTTATAACTGGTGCCAAGAGAAAGCCTCATTAGAGCCTATGTGACTTTGATTAACTGCTCTATTGTTACCATACTGCTTTGTTAACTCCTAAGGTACAGCAGGCTGTCTTCCTGTACATCGTGTTGAATGGCTCATAGGACGATGGAGGCTAGAATCTCTGTTCTGCAGCACAGGTAAGCTAGGGGAAACCTGGAGTGTACAGCCAGCTGCAGAGCACAGGATAGGTACCAACTTTTGAGCTTCAGTCATGCTTTTGTATTTTTCAACAACTCACTGTGGTCATAAATGGCATGGAGTGAGCACGTGTGTGTGTGCCTAGAACACACTTAAGCATGATATTTGTGTAAAACACTAAAACTTTGGGGAAGCTCGAGCTTAATGATGATTTGGGTTATTTTGTCCACTGTAGCTGTGACCTTTAAAAACAATAATAGTAACTGAGCTGAAGAGAGCCACAAAGAGCAGCTGGGTAGTATTACTGTTAGGTATGTCAGCCACAGGAAAGCCTGCTGTCTCTTTCTGTCAGGGCGATGGGAAAACTGGCAATCTTTTCAAATGCCTCACTTCTCAGCTCATACTCAAATTGAAACACAAAAGAGGAATAAGCTCTCTTTATCCTCAGTCTGTCTGAGGAGTCAGCTACTGATAATGAAAACATGTATGGTATTGCACAAGGAGAGTGAGTTATTTTAAGAGTAATTTGCAGTCTTTTAAAGAGTTGTGCTGTATCAGTTACAGTTAAGCCTATATAATAACATGTAATCATGAATGTATTGATCTGAGTTAGAGAAAGCTGAAAAGCAATCAGCTTTTATTAAGCAAAATTTTCAAGACTAACAACACAGTGTTTCCACCACTGAGTGAGAAATTGGACTGTGCTAGTGCTTTTCATATAAACACATTCTTTATTTCAAGTAACCTTATTTCATGAGACTCGGTTTATTCCAAAATACACAAATCATCCTGGGTGAAAGCTATAAACTTTATCTTATTTGTATTTGTTGAAAATGGCCTTGGTGTTTCTTAGACTCATAGAAATTGAATAGTGTAGTGATTGGCATTGTGGAGGAGAATTTAGGCTTATCCTTTACCAATGTTACCAATATAGGTTGGATGAAGGATGCATCTGTTTGAGCTTTCTAGGGAACAGATCAGCTACAAGGAGGTAGTAAATTCTTTTCTATGTATGTTGTACGTCTCTACACCTCACTTTTCCTTTATAGATTTTTTTCTATGTCTCTTGGAAGAGAAGAGAAGGGGTTGTACAGCATGTTTTTGAAACAGCTTTTTGCTTCGTCTGTGGTTATAAAGCTCAAGAATAGAAGCACTAACCCTGAAAATTTTGCTGAGCCCTGATCTAGGAGATTGATGCACTTAGTTGAAGTTCTGTGCTAGGTGCCTCTTAGGGGGAATATTATTCCCTATGATACAGGGTATCATAAACCTAGCACCACCAAGCCTGACTGAAAAGAATAGTGATTATTCTGTGTCGGGTTTTTTCACATACAAATCTCTTGTCTAACTTCTTTCCTTACTTAGTGGTATATAGATGACAGCCTGTTTCTGGCCAAGGCGCACACTTTCTTACCTGGCAGGCTGTCTCACTTGCATTTGTGCTGTTTTCCCTTTTTTTTTCTTTTTCTCTCCATAAATTCTAGGTGTAGCAGCTGCTTTTGTGTCTAACTGGAGTGAGTCATTACAAAGGAACAGAGAAAGCTGGATTGTACCTGTCTGTCTTCTGTACCTCTTAGCTCTGAATGGGGTATGATACTGCAGTAGACTAATTTGATGTTTCAGTTTATTAATGAGGTGCAAAAACCTGTCTAGGTTTGGGCTTAGGGGCAAAGAGAATGGCTGAAGCAGAGATTCACCGATGGCACATTATCTGTGGATGTGGCAATGCACTGTTTACTAGCATGTCTTGGAATTTCGACAGTGGGGAAGGAGGAAAGGTTCTCCTGTGGGCAGGCTTGCTGTGAGTAGGAAGCACTTTTCCTTACACAGTTCCTCAGGGAAGAAATAAAGTATTTTGGGGGGACCTCAGTGTACAAGGGAATATTTTTTTAGTTATTGCAGATCTCATAGGAACCGTGTGTGGTTGAGGTTTATTTCTTTACAGGGAACAGCATATATTTTTGTGAAACATAGCTCAGCTCTGGTTAATTTAAATACTAACTAAAGGCAAGTTTTCTATGTTTTGTGATTGGGCTTTTCTTCCTTGCCCCCTCTCCCACTCAGTGCAATGAAAAGAGTATAGGCTCCCTTGAAGAAGCGACATTAAAGGAACCTGTACCTCTTCAAAAACATGATGCAAGTCATTGTAATCCTTCCAGTCTCCTCTCATGAGTATTTGCCTTGCAATTGGATTCAGTAATCCCCAACAAATTTTAGATAAACAAGCTCATGTCATGTAATTAAGAAAAAGAGAAGCAATGAACTACTGTGAATATTGTGTGTGAAAATTCCATGCTAAAACTTTTTTTTTGCAAATTATGGTCTTATCAGTTTTTAAACTACTGAAATATCTGAATCTCTTTTAAGATTAAAAGATATATTTAGTATAGTTATCTTCTGGCAAAAGGGATGCTGATTGCATTTTCAATTATGGTATTTTCCACTATTCATGTGTGTCTGGATCTCTAATTAACATCTGTATAAAACTCTTGATGGCAGTAGCCTCATTCCTGTAAATTCATTAATTCACAACAGTTTGGATCTTGAGTCCTCTAAGGGGCTGTGGATTAAGCTTGCAATGATTTTCCATTTTCCCTATTATTGGGTGGTGATACTGCAGACATAAAGAAAGAATATGAATGTAGATGGAGCAGCCAAAATTCATAGGAGCAGATGTTAGGTTTTGTGTTTGGATTAGAGGTTCATTCCAAAGGAGTAAGTATATTTTTCCAGCATTTAAAGCCATTAGGTTTTTACTTAGTATTACTTTTTTCCAAGTTTTGGCACTACTGAGCTGACGAAAACTGGTCATAAGCAGGTATTGCTTTATTCTCTGCAGTTGATGCATCAGGATCTTGATTCCTGTAGGATCAAATGCAGATATTTTGATCCTCCAACACCTGTAAAATCCTGATTTCTTTGTGGTTTCACATCTCCAGTTTGGGTTAGTGATAAATATACTTTTCCAGCAAGAAACAAATAACAATTACACAGAGTGAAAGAAAGTCAAGATAGCTCCTCATATTCTGAAGAAACAGTAGTGCAAGTTAGGTTTCTCTCTTTCTGTCTCTACCTAACAGAAACTTATGTGCCAGGAACAGTCAATAGGTTTTCATGCTTTTAAGGATGGAGGTGCTTTACTGCAAGGCTCTCAACAATGACTTAATTGGGTCTTTTGGCTGGTTTTTGGTTTTCCCTCTTTTTTATCTTTATTGCTGTGATGTGGGGTTTTAGAGGGATATGCAGGCCTTTATCACTTACTATCACTGTCTTCTATGCATGGTCACTCATTACGAGAGGAAGCTGGTTAGAGGCATAGCCGAAGTGCTGACAGTGGTGGACACCAGCTTAACCAGTAAGGTGCCATTACTGTCCCTGCCAGAAGACTGCATGAGACTTCAATACTGAAAACGTACCTGTTTCCAGAGTGTTAGTGTGGTACCTTTACTAGCATAAAATTCACCTTTGTGGTTTTTGGTGTGTATTGGATATTCTTCCTTTTCTTTGGATATCCTTTATCAGTTAATGAGATTTAGCATATACTTTCTCTGAAGCAGCTGATACAACCAGGCTGTTTAGTGGGATCAATCCAGTTCAGAAAGTTGGGTTGAACCTGGAAGTTAAACCATTTGTTGGGGTGGAAAATTAATACTCTGAAGCTGATCTTGATGGTTCTCCATAAAAACTGTGGAAGATGTTCTTATGATTCTTTATTGATTTGTGCTAATAACCCCTGTGAAATAAATTATAACTATTAACTAAAATATGACTCTTAATACTTGAGTTGAAAGCTTTGCACTTGGTTCAGCTCAACAGAAGCCACTGTGCCATGGCTAAATCTCTTTAATGGGATTAGAATGAAAAATTACCCTACAGAGAAAGCAGATGATTGCAGAAGATTCATTAATAGGAAAACTGCTTGTCCTGGGGAAGAGTTTACTGTTGTAGAACTTAGCTTTTAAAATTTCTTACTACTATTCACATAAGGTTTGGCCTTTTAAGTACACCAGTCTGGTACACTGCATATGTAGTGGCATAAACTATTTGTATTTTTCTTTATAGATGAATTAGTTTGTCTCTAATGTATTTTGAAAGCACTAGAATCTTTTTCAGGTTGAATAATTTTTGATTGTTGAGCCTCTCGTGCAATGGTAAGCATATGGCCAAAACTGTGATGGTCTCTGTTGCTAGGATACATGCTTCCTTGTAAAACATAACTGGAAGTGACCCATGAGGGCAGAAAAAGAAATAGGAAGAGAAAAGATAAATCTAGACGATACACAAGCACAAGTTTCCTTAAGCTCTTTGGGTTGGAGAATTGAGGTTGAGATGTCTTCCTGCATGAGGAATCATGAAAGTTGCTGGTTTTTATAATGCTTTAACTAACAACAGATTTGCCTGATTATTATATTTATTTGTAAACATGCAAATCAGCTTTGCCCTGTGGATGAACTGAGTAGCTTGGAGCAGATGTCTCACTTAAATGTGTTTATGTGCCTAGATTTTATTGCATGTCTCTTCCTGAGCCTTAAACCTGTCAGCAATGCCCTTTGCATTACAGTGGTGTTTTTCACGCCCTGTATGTTCAGAATCAATCAGTTCCATTAAATCATTTGCTTTCCTCAATATTTTCTTAACTCAAATGCAAAAATATTGCAAAGTATTCAGTTCTGTCTGATGCTATCTGAAGACTTCACAGGGCCACGTTTTTACTGACTGAAAGCTGTACTAAGATTTTTGTATCCCTGCTCTATGCTTTTGCTTCATTTTTATTTCCATTTAGATGTGTATACTTAATGCTACTTATCTAAATATATTCACTTAGTTCATAAAGAGCTTTTTGTATGCATGAGGTTGTGCAGCAAGCAATGAAGCTTGCAACAAAGTCCTTAAGGAAAGGGAATGGAATTAACTAGCATTAGCACTCAGAAATGGTTGGTATTTTCTAACCACAGACAATACCACCATGATTTATATGGTTTGCAGTTATCTATTCCATTTCTTTAACATTAACTATCCAAATCTCCCACTGATTTTTTTTTTCCCAATATTTTAAAAAAATAAAAAAATAGCATTTTACACTTCAAAATCAACTTGGCAGTCTCCAAAGAATGGGGAAAGTGCCACCTTTGTAATAGCACAGACAGCTTGAAGAGGCTAGAAACCTACAAAGTAGTCACTTAGGAATTTTTTCATGATTCACCTTATTTCTTGAAGCAATATACATTTGAGGAGCTTGTTGCTAGTTTATTTTGCACACTGACAATTCTTATCTTGTTGGAACAGCAAGGACATATAGCAGTTATTTAAATAGCCTCCAACAGACTATTTTGGGTTCTGGCGATTTGAATCTTCCATACAGAAGATGTAGCAACTCTGCATAAGAGAGGTTAAAACACAAGCACCGCTTCAGTTTAAAGAAAGTAGCAGTTAAAATACACATAGCATAGGGAAATCTGGCAAAAGGAAAGCCCACAAAAATCCTTTTCTACTCTCTGGGAGATTTATAAGGTACCACAGGACCTTCCCAAACTGAATTTAAAATATTTTAAAAATGCATCAAGACATCAGGAAAGTTATCACTAGCACTTTTTAAAAAAGAAGAAAGACAGAGAACTTAAATGTTTAAGAACAACAAAATCCAAAGCCTCTAGTTCTTCAAAACAATTGCTACTTAAAAAGCAAAACAAACACACTTGGGGAGGAGTGTTCCAACAATGTCCAGTTACTGCGAGAATACTTTCCACTTCTCTGGATGGATGTCTTGCACATGAGAATCTGAGATGAAGCTTGCCAAAAGGCATGATCAGAAGTGTGTTAAATCAGGGGAGCCTTCCCATTCACTGGAAGAGTTGTCAATCATTGGAACAGGCTGCCCAGGGAAGGTTCAGATTCAGTCACCAAGCCTTGAGGTATTTAAAAGATGGTTAGGTGTAGCACTTAGAGAATGGTTTAGTTGTGGACTTGCCAGTGTTACATTAATGGTTGGACCTGATGATCTTAAAGGTCTTTTCCAACCCAAACAATTCTGTGATTCAGTTCAGCAGAATTTGAATGTGAAGTATTAACCCAATTTTGAGGCAGGTTAAATACTAAAGTGAAGTATAAAGTTATTTGTTACATGACTTGTTTTGACTACCTGTTCTGAAGTTGCAGCCTATGTCAATATCAGGTCTATTCCTTGACAGAATTAAAGCCTTGAGTTATAAGTAAAAAACCTTAATATACCAGACTTCAGCTGGTCTTTCTACAAGAACATAGAGAACAATTTAGGCCCTAACACTGTGAAAACTTAGTTTCATGATAACTTTGATAGGGAAGTGCAGTCTTATTGAACTTAGATACTTTTTTTCTGTGCCTGCTTTGGTGTTGTTTACTGTTACCTACAAAGGCTTTTAGGAGAATCTCTGACAAACTCCAGGATTTCCAGAGAAGTGTCTTGTGGATGAGAAATAACTTTGATTCCTTCTAGCTACTGAGTGATTTGTTTCCTCCTGAAACATAAGAATATTGTTTTCTTTTTGACCTTTAAGGAACTGACATCATCTAGCTCTGCTCTGTCAGAAAGTTGGGCAGCCCTTTGGAGATGATTAGAGGCCCAGAGTCTTCTCTTAAACTTTATCTGCTGTCTGGCTTGTAGCAATACAATGTGGTCGAGCATGAAACCATCAGCACTTAGGTCACTGCAGCATGTAGAAAACACTGAAGTCTATCCCCTGCAAGACAGGCACTATCAAAAATTTGTACTTTATACAACTATATAAAAACCCTGTCCACTCACTCTTCCTGCAGAACAAACATCATCTGTCAGGGAGTCTGTATGTGAGATCTTATACTGTGTCAGAGACAAGCGACCAAAAGTATTTGAGTCCCAACAAAACCACTTCATAATCCTCAGTCACTTGGCAATGTGTCACTTGAAGACAAAGAGTCTTAGCTCCTGCTTTGTATCAAAGTGGGTAATTTCAGGTGCCATAAGCCCCCTTAGTCTTACAACTGGATAGTTTCTTTCTTTGCCTTAATAATTTAATATAGTAGGTAGCAACTGCTTTCTACAAGAAAGCTACATTCTTTACCAAAATGTTTTCCTGTGATCAGCTCCCTGGTGTCTTGGGGGGGTGAGGGTGGTGGGATGGGGTTACATATGTCAGGAAGAAACAAGAACTCATGTACTTACCTGGTCAGCTATGTTTTGTTTATGCTGTTATAAATCTAAAGTAACTCTACCAATACCAATGGAGTTAGGTAATTTTTCTCTCAGGAAAACAGCATGCTTAGAATTCTGCAAATCTACTGTTACAATGATTTAATATTTGGGAAAAAAACAAAAAACAAAAAAAAACCCCAGCTTTATTTGCTCATGTTTTCACAGCAGTTGCCCTTGTATTGTTATTGTTGATCCAGGAAACAAGCAGAACCCCCCCACACAATTAAAATGAAAACAACAGGTGTTTTTATATTCTCTATCCTTATTCTAGCACTATTTGGAATATCTTTGGGCTGTCAATCTCTGTTTTTTTGCTTTTACTAGTCTACAACCTCAGGACAGAAAACTAACTGCTAGCATAGTAATATGCCATAATAAATAACTGAAGATTTCTCATCTACTAGTAGAGGGATTTTCTGGCAAAAAGTTGATCTGATTCTTGGTTATTTATTTATTTTAATGAGCTAGTATTTCTAGTTTCCTACAGTATTGCTTCTAAATAATGAAAAATATATATACTGGATCTCAGATTTTTTAAAACAGCTTAAAACAAAGATTTCCTCTCCTGTGGCAAATGCTCTTATCAAGTAAATACTTGTATAGTCAACAGGTTTGCCTCTGGCCTCTTCAAAGACTTATCTGCTAACTCTCAATCACTGCAATGGTGTTTGGTGCTCCTCTCATCACTTAGCTAGTTCCTCTTAGCATGGCTTTCAGTCACTCATGGTACTTATATATAATTTTTAAGATTATAAAGCAGAAGGACAGAAGTGCAACTGGTGCCTTTTCATAATGATGTCTTGAAGATTTGAGGTCAGTGCATGAAAATCCCATGTGACTGTAGTTCCTGTCTCCTTTCAATGTGAGAAGAGATAGCCCTGCTGCTCTTCTGACATCTGTTACTGTCCTGTGCTGCCCTGTGGCGATGGAGTATTGCTGAGTGTTGATATTTCCATTATTCCCTTCTTGCTTCCAAATCCCTTTGATCATTGGATCCACATGGTTGAATGCAAGTGGAATTAATATCACTTTAAGCCTCCAGGCTTGTTCAATTTAGCATGTCTCTTCCTTCATATGTGTTCAATATTAGAGCCTCCTGTTGAACTGAAAACAAATAAAGTGCATTTGTCTGCTTAATTCATTTTACAAGCTTCTAAGATTCTATGCTGCTGTGTCCGAGCTAACATATGTTAAAAAAGCTAGCAGAAGGCTAGCTTCACTTTTCTGTGGCTTTGTGTGGCACAGAAGCAAAGCAGTCACTTGCTGACTTGGACCAGCAGTTTTTCATCCAAAAAAACATTATTGTGACTACTTACAGCAGCAAGAACCTCTGCAGTTTTACCCATGAAGGCTCAGCATGGATCTGTTTTATCCTGTTTCTGCTTGATGTGGGTTTGCACTAAGCTAGGGTTTCAAATTCAGAGAAAAGCCAATACTGGAAGGAAAAACTTTCTGTGATTAGGGATGGCAATGGTAACTGAAATGTTTGCCAGCTTCAGGAAATTGGCCTAAGTCTTAGACTTACAAGAAACCATTTCAAATTGGGCAATTTTCTTCTTATTTCTAGTTTTGTTCAAAGGATTTCCAATTGTGATATCAAAAACCTGTTAATATTGGTTTACTTCACTTTTTTGCGGATTCTTATTCATGCATAACACCAATAAATCCAGATAGTGTCTGTCTTTTCCAGCACAGGAACAGCTACCTTTTTGTAGTAAGTGGTTAATAATTGTTTCAGATATCTTATGGGCTTAGATAATAGTGCAGGGAAAAGCTGCTCTTGTCTGTTAAGCCAACAAATCAATTCTTATTTGGAATTCTGCAGCATCCTGTTTTTTGTTCTTGCTGCTTCCCCATCAGAATCTTAAAAATAAGATAGGGCAGTAGTGAGTCTTTTTGATGTCTCTCCTGACTAGAGGAATTGCCCTTGCTTTTATTTGTTTTTTATTTTTTTCTGACTCCTCAAGAAGGGAGTTATTTTCTTCTTGGTGTTCATGACTGTGTGTTAGAAATGCTGATGCTTTGCTGGACATCATAATGTTATCTTCTAGGATCCTAGAAAGCTATTCTTTCATTTGTCGGGCAAATCATTCAGATGTATGCTGCTAGAAGCACACATCAGCAACCATGCTGCCTCTGATGGCTTGAACTGATTATATGGCTTTAAAACAAATCTGCATCTGGCTACACATTTTAAAGCTTCAGAGTGGGTTGTAGTGGTTGCCTTAATGACAAAGCATAAAACTGCAGTAGGCACTTCATGACAGCTTTCAGAATTTCTATAATCTGTTTTATAGCAAACTTCTATTTCCCAATGTCTAAACAGCTGCTTGCTAAGGTATTCTTATGTAGAAACATTTGGCTATCATTCCTCATACAAAGTTGACATGAATGGAATTTACTGTGCAAATAGTAAAGATGATTAAAAAAAGACTGGGCCCTACTATTTCTTGCAGTAGGATTTTGATCCAGAGTTGTCAAAATACTTCTAAAAAAACAACTCTCATAGCTATCTCCGAGATGAATAGCATTCTGGTACCAATCAGGAGGTGCATTAAGAGAATAGAGGCAGGAAAAAATCACAAACTGTGAGAGGGAATCAAGATCAGAAACGGACTCTGAAAATTTGGGATCCCTGCCTTCCCTTCAGTTTACTAGGTCTTGTGTGGAATTTGCCTGGATTACTCTGTTTAAAGGTTATCTGTTAAAGCAATGAAAAAGATGCTTTGAAATGTCTCCACTATTTGGAAAAGGACAGTGCTATTTAATCTAAAGAAGAAAAATATTGTTACCTAATCTACTTCTGGTTTCAGATAACCTTGTCATTTTTAATACCAGGCTGTTGCCTCAGAGGCAGAAATAATCCATTGTCCTGTACCCCACCAGGCAGATTCCTGGAAGCTGGTTTTTCTGGCCAGATAAGAAATAGAATGAAAAATGCAGGGTCATTGTGATTGCACATCTCATGGAACTGTCATACTGTAGCTCATGATTAATGGGTTTATACTGAGCTGCCAAAACTTTAACAGAAAGATCTGCTATCGGATCTCTAGGTAGCATAAACTGGTTCACTTCTGTGACCATATGAAAATAGACTGACTTATGCTAGCTTAAAACTTTGCTCTACCTTAGACATTCCTCTCTCTTATAGAAACATGGCAAGTGACCATAAAAACATCTTTGACCTGTGCTTGTTGGGCCTCTGTGCTTTACTTTTCAAGTAGTCTGGTGCATTATAAGCCGTATATTTCTTGTTTCAGTCATCAGTAACAGTGGCCATGGATTATATCACTGTGCTCCCATACAGCTAAAACACACCCAACAGTGATATTGTTGGGACATTTTATCACTGCTGTGGGAGGACAGAGGAGGCAGGAAGAAGCAGTAGATCATCTCAGCAGCGATGTGAGGAATCAGAAATTTAATTTTTGCTCAATTTCTTTTCTTAAAATAGTTGGTTACTTAGGTGTTCAGTTTCTCTCAGTGAGAAACTTCATGTGTGCTCACAAATTTTTTTCATCAATTATTTTTTATGTGATTTTGGAGGCATCTTATAAAACTCAAGCCTAAGCATTCCATGATCAGCAGATTTGGATATGTATCACATGAGGTGCAAATATTCCAGGAATTTCCTCATCAAGACTGATGAACTTTCTGTTTGTGTACCTTTCAGTTTTCAGGGCAAAGATTTCTACCTGCTATTTACTGGTTCTGAATATAGTTTATCCTTAAAGTTGTCTTCTATAGGAAAAAAACTGTTTAAATTTTCTCCATGAGAAAAAGAAATCTTCTACAACTGGCCAAACAGCCCTTTGCTAGAATTGTGTCTATATCTGTGGGTCCACTGGAAAAAAAGCTTTATACCCTCTCTTGCCCTCTCAGATCTGGTTTCTAAATTAATGGCATGGAAACTTAAAATTTTTTTGTCTAAAAAAGGATTTTTGTGGTTTGCAGAACTCTTATTCCTTATTTTTATTGCCCCTTCCTGTGGCAATTTCATAGGGTAATTTTCTGGTATAGGAAAAGTGACTAATAAGGGAAAAATGGCATAGATTTTATTGATACCTTCTCAAACCCCCTCCTCAAGTTTTACAAATTTTTTTGACACTCTTAATCCCATTGATCAGGCTTCCTTTTGGGTTTTTTCCCCTGAGTTAATTATGAATGGTTTATTGACGGACACCTTCCAGAACTGAGGTATACTGTTACTTTCTTAACGGATAGATGGTATTTCAAGGTACATCTGGTTTAGAGCTTCCCTGCAGAATTTAAAAGCGCACCCAGTTCTAAACTGGTTTTCAGATCCTGCAGAGCTCTGTATTGAGCACACAGAAGTCTCCTGGCAAGCGCTTGTAAACTGAGAGCTTGCCTTGAACCTGGTTCTCTATCCAGGTCTTGCTAAAGACACTGGCAGTCTTTCTACTGACTTCAGTGAAATAGAAGTGAGACTATGTTGTTTTGTCTGTAGCTCATCTTAGCTATTTGTTACTCATGGAACCAAATGTGTGACCGGGAACAAAACACAGAAACTGGCTGGGATCTGCCCTCTGTCCTTCATTACTGAACTTTGTTGTCAACATAAATGTGACAGGTATATTAAATGTTAATACCAAGGTTTGAATATACTAGTCTGTTAAGAAGTGTAAGTATCTCAGTGTGGTGGTGAGCTGATTTAAGGGGGAGCAGAGGGATGGCTCTCTTAATCTATCATTAAAAAAGAAATACCTGGTAGGAATTTCATCCAAAAATAACTGAGAAGAGAATGGAGAAAACATGAATAATTTTTTATACTCAAAAAATATACAAAAGAGGTAATGGGATGTGAAGTGTCAGCAACATTCGAAGAACTAGTTTTTATCATATGCCATTTTAAAAAATGCTCCTTAATGTTTTATGTTAGTCAAGAATGCACTTCTCTGTTTCTAATATCAACGTTGCATATTTTTATTCACATCTGTGTAAACACTTGGATAACTGGCGCCTGTCTGACCTGTTCACTTTCAGTATCAAACTTGGGATCTCATATAAAGGAGAATTGCCCTAGACTGGCAACTAGACAGACTGAATGAGCCGCTGGGTGGGGAGAAACATACTTTGCAAACAACAAAGGCTAAAGAAAGGGGAGACGTGGGGGGCATGGCTCTTCAACAACCTGATTTTGTGGATGAGTCAGTCAAAAGAGGTTTGTATGAACCGCAGTCATTCTTGGATTATTTGTCTTGTTCTGATATGGGGATGGTAGTGGGGATCAAAGAATATGCCCTGAAGTTCATTCAATTAAAGCTGTAGAATTCAACAATGGAGCCATCTTGTTTCTTGTCCGTGCTGCCAGTACGGCTGAAGACTGGTTGGCCTTTGTCTCCATCACACATTCTTTGTTAGATTCTCTCTGTTTGACTGAATTTATTCCTTCCTTGGTGCCCTTCTGCAACCCTAGACTTGTCTTTTTAATTTCATGTAGATTTCTTTTTTCTTATTATTCCTTTTCTCTTTTAATCTCAACATTTCCTTTTTCCTCTGTTCTCTTAGCTAGAGATCATCTCTGCTTGTCAAGGACATGAAAAAGTATTCACCCTTCCATCTTTCACTGCCTAGGAGGAGAGTTAGGCAGTGAAAGATGGGAGGGTGATTGTGATTGACAAGTTTATGTGACTGATAGGATTGAGCCTCTACAGAACATCTTCACCAGAGCATGGCAGTGCGATGCCTTGCTCAACACTGGCCTTTTGAAAAAGGATAGGAAAATTTGTTTTGTGGATATGTTGATAAGATTTTATTATTTTTAATATTTTTTCCCCTGCTGATAGAGTAAATGTAGGTATGTATGTTGAACAGAGGTACTGTGTACAGACTGATTGAGGATTGGATCCTCATGAGAAAAGCAGTTTTAATGAAATTTCAAGCAGAAGGAAAATGGGCTTGGTTTTGGGTTTATTTCCTAGCTGGAAACAGAACAGTCAGGGGAGACTTGCAGCTCGGACTCAATTCAACCATTCTTTAGTTCATACAACCTCATAAATGTGAAGAGCCTTCAAATCACTGTTTCATATTTGAATCTTCTTTTACATAAACTTTTACGGCAATAGCTTTGAAAGCATGTACTGTGGGTGCTTTTGTAGAATGCAGCTGAGCAAACGGGATCTAAGTAACTTCCTGCAACTCGCTAATTTACAGACACCATAAGAAGTATATAAAAATTCTTGTCATGCAGTAAGATGTTTGTATGTAACAGGGCAGTTTCTTTGTTTGAGAATGGAAATGCCTTGAAAAGTGTTGATTTCTTTGCCTGTGTGTCCTCCTCTCTGCAGTCTCAAATGAAAGCTGTGTTCACTTGTTATCAGAAATGGGGATTTGGCTGAGATTTGCAAATCAGTGCTTAAGTAAGATTACACCACACTTCTTCTGTCTCCCTCCTCCTTGATAATCTCTGCAATGTTGATGATTTATATATAGATATGGTGATTTTCATAGGCTAATTTTTTTCACCTTGCAACAGTTGTTTCTTTTCAGATTTATAGTGTTCACTACAGAATAATTGTTGTTTGGATGGCTCACATCCAGTATGTGAAAGTCCTACATTGTAGTCCAAATTTAACATCAATTGCCAGATGAATCAGAGTCATGGGATTGGAAGGGACTTCAGAAGGACATCCAGCCTTTTCCATGTCCAAGGCTACATCAGCCTTACATGTCACTCCTGACAGACGTTTGTATGCCTTCCAACACTGAAGACTCCTCTGCCTCCTTGAGCTTTCTCTTCTAGTGCTGCTTCAATTTGTATTTATTAGAAGATTTTTCCTAATGTCAACGTTGTCCCTGGTACAATTAAAAGCTTATGACTTCAAATCTTACTCTCTATGTACACTGAGAATAAATTTGTCTTCATTTTCTCTGCAGCGAGTGGTAAAGTGTTTGAATATAATTACTACCTTAACTTCTCTACCTAATAGGGCCCATTTGGGAAATTATTCTGTAAAGGAACTGTATAAAATTACCAGGTGTCAATTGTTTGTTTACAAAATCTCTAGTTGTTTCAGGCTTGGAGTGAAAGCATGCAGGACTGTGGAATCTTACTAGCCATCAAAAGAGCAGATAGATGGCTTCAGTGTTAGGACTTGGTCTTGTTTGGTTATAGCACTAGGATGGTAGAAGTAAAGTAGAAAAGTCTCCAGCTCAAAGGATGTATGTTCACTTTTCATCTTCTGAAGACTGCTTAACTTTGAATATCCCAGTACAGCTCTCCTGAATGTCACTCTTGAAGGCTTCACTTCTTTCTTTCTATGAATAGAGACTGGACATGACAGAAGGCCACAGGAAGTTGTCAGGTAATGTGGGGTTAGAGGATGTTGGTGAACCAACCATAAACTAATTCTCTGTAGACATTCATTTATCCTGAAGTTTTGAGAACTGTTACCCCTGCAGAAAAACGTCTTCTGCAAACTAATCATAATTGTTCTTGTCAATCCTGTAACTGGCTGCTTGTCTAGAGTATCTTGGAGCGATCAGTTTTGCATACTATGCAGTGCTTTTATGAAATAAAACTATCTCTGTTAATTAAGGAGGAGAAAAAACCCTGTTGTCATTGTATAAAGTCCCATTTCACATCCAGGTTAAGATTTTCAGCCGGGTGGTGTTTCTGTTTGCTTTGCAGTGCCAAACACATTGTTAAGGATTGCTGTATAAACAGTGATTGCTGGAGTAGGCTGGCTTGCATACACGAACAAAGTGTCTGTTTCCAGAAAAAATAAACTTGCAGGAGAACTTATGGGCCAGGTCTTCTGCTGACAGTTAATGGGACTTCATAGAATGGAAGGCAGCAAGGAATTTGGCCTTGTGCAGAGTATCTCAGCATGAAGAACCAGTGGCTCTTTCAAAAGAAGAACCTAATTCCTTTAGGATTAAGTATTTGCAGTACAATTTGAACTTCAGTGATGTTTATCTATGGCCTAGTTTATCTCTGGCTGAAGTCAACAGGTTTCTTTCCAATGTTACCCCAGGGTTCAAACACCTCAGCCAGCAGAGTGCATGTATTCATTTTCCCAAATGGCATAAAACTTGGCGGACTTGTGTCTCTCTTTTTTTTTTCTTTGAATCCTACCTATATTTAAACCTAAAGTACAAAGCATAATTTACCAGCTAAAAATCCTGTGTTTTATGAACCACAAATCTTCCATGACTCACCTTTCATGAAATTTTATGGCCCTATTTGCTTGGAAATGGGCAATAGCAGTTGGCCACCTGCAGCATCAGCATCGGGGAACGTTAAAGTTGTGGTTACTTTTTGAAATGTGGAGCCTAAAAAACCTGAAACAAACCACCCAATAGACAAACTTCTCTTTAAACTGCTGCTTTAGCATAATGTTACACCACTGTTAACATGTTACAAAAATACCACTTTATGTATAAAACCTTTTAAGACAAAAGGTAGGAAGACCATTCAAAATTTGCCCCATGCTAATTTGCTTCAGAATTAAGCTCGTCAGCTCTGCTGAAACATGCACTCAGATAAAATAAATTACCTTATAAAATAAATAAGAAGTAAGATTGTTTTTCTTTCTAAAATATTACTTTTCTTATTCAATCCTTGGATTTTTCAGATCTTTAGTTAAATTTTTTCTCTCCCAGCTCTCTTCAACAATACTAGGAGAGATAACAAGGGCTTTTAAGTGGCTTGGATGGGAGGTATGTGTTAAGTGCTAAGCACTGCTGTTAGCAAAGCAGTATTATTAGGTTTGTGTATGTTGAGAATCAAGGTCTGAAAACAGAGTTGTACTTGGAAAGTTGTGAATTGTGCTTGTGCACTTCCAATTCCATGCTGCTACCAGCTTTTATTTACCTGTTTCATCTCCACATGGTTGCCATGTACACTGAAAAGTTATTCTAGAATTGCAAGTTGCATTTCAAGAAGGTTTTGAGAGTCTGTTCCAAATGTCTTAGCCATGTTTCCATGGCCAGCTGGGATTCACAGCTGATCCTCAGGTATTCAGTATTGTTCAGTCACTGATGCTACATTAGATGTAAGCTGGAGAGAGGAAACAGGTTGGAAGGTCTCATCTGCTGAGTGAAGTGGACTTGAAACAAGTGTCTGTCTACAGGCTTCTCCGTTACTTGTGTTAGTGTATGTCCTCAAATGTAGAACAGGACTGGGGAAATTGTTTTCCTTCTTGCAAAAATAGTAGTCCATGTCTTGCTGTTCAGTGATCAAAGACATACCCACAACACAGAAGTCTCCTTGAATTTTGGATTTTTGACACATGCATGTTTCTATCATAAACACCAACTTCCACCAATTATTTTCTGTACTTGTAAAGCATATAAGACTTAAGGTACAAATTAAGTACAAATGTTTATGGGTAGGATGAGGACTGGTGTGATCACTCTTTCTTCAGATATTGTAAGTGCATGCCCTGCATATCACACAAATTTCAAGGACTTTAAAAGGTTTTGTTAGAATGCTATTCCTCTATGCAGCCAGCTGTCAATGATGAAAATCAGACTGAGATTTTTAGTCCAAGATTAAAGTATCTGGATTTGGGTGTATAGTGAGTACTAGAAATGATCTTTTAAAGAAAAAACAGTAGAATTTTCTCATTTTTCTCACCTGTGACCTGCTGTCTAGTACACTGAAAAACTTTCTGTAGGTCTTGCCTTTTTTCTTTTTTCTTTTAATGCTGCTTATAAACTAGAATTGTAGCAGGTTTTGAAGTCAGATTGAATTACTCTCCCCAACATGCTTTCTATAGGAAGCCACTTTGGAATCAGTAAGAACAAGCCCAGCTTATATCCCATGTGCCATCTGCATTTCCCTCTGGCTTCAATTTACTTCTATAAAATAATTCTTAGTTATGGATGCTGTACTGGACCTGCCCAAAGCATATCACTTTGTTTCTCATAATTCTACTAAGATAACAGCTGCAAAGAAGCTGTGTTTCTGGTGGTCTTTCCTGATTTACTCTTTCTTACTCTGATGTTTCAAATTAAATATGCAAGGTTATGAGTCTTAAAATGTCATTGCATTCTTTTAAGAGACATGTTCAGCTGCTTTGTAATGGGAATGTTTTGTCTTAAAGTTTAATGTTTAATGTTTATGGAATAATTGAATAATACATCATATCTGTATATAATCAAGATCAGTATATGTTATCGAAGGTATGCATGTATTTATCTTCTTTATGTTTTTTCCACCACCTTCTTTGTACCTGAAATACCCTATGTGGATATTTTAATATATCAATAAATTATTAAGGCACAATTGTGCAGGGGCACGTATCAGGGCTCATCTTAGATGTGCTCTGCTGCAGCAACCTAACTACTGACAGTAGGTGAAAGTTAGCAACAAATCCGGTAGGCCTGGTATCCTTAGTACCCTCAACAGCACTGGTAAATTGAGGAAAACTAGATGCTGTTTATAACTGGCTGTATTACAAGGTAGTCACATCCTTACCAGTGATTTCTTTGCTATTTTGCAGCCTAGAGGGCTAGGGAGGGCATGTTTTTCCTTTAAAAGAACACATGGGATTATTTTACTTATATGATTTATATAAATAAAGGCTTCTGACTGTCATTCTTCTTATGCTCTAATAAACCTATCTTTACATAAGCATAGGTCTCTTAGCATCAGCTTGAATTATTCTTCTATAGAAGATCAGAAAGAAAATCCTCACCCAGCTATGTGATTGTACCATGGAAACCATTGCAGGGTTTTTTGCTGCATTAGTTATGTAAACATTAAAAAAAGTAACAAACCTATTGATTAGACAAATAGATTCTCTTCTTACCTCTCTAGTCTGTTAAAAGTAATTAAGTTGTGTTACACAGGCCATATAACAGTATTATTTTTTGTCTCTTAGAGATGTGTCAGTTGAATATTAATTATGAAGTTTGTTCTCAATAGTGCTGGGTTATCTACTTCCACTAATGGACACCTCTATAGTAGCTAGTGTTATTTGTATATTCACCAGAAGCTACTGAGCAGCATTGCAGGAGCCATGAAAGAATATGTAGGAAAAGCTAAAATCCTGGAGAATGTTATTACATCAGAATAAAATCAAGGGGCTGCACCTGGAGCAGTTTGAACCTGTTCTTTCCTTCGTGTACAAAGATTCTTGCTAATGCAAAGCCTTATGGCTGACTTGCAGAGTGTGAAATCCGAGGCACTGAAATGCTGACACTTGAAGAACTTGCTTACTTTTGGAAGAATCTTTGATGTGATGGTCTCAAATGAAATTTTAATTTAGTTACAATCTTTTTTCCCTGCCATTTTAGTGAGCCTAAGCTTTAACACAAATTGCAAGTTTATAATTCCCATTGGTGTGGGACAGCTATGCAAATGTATATTGTGGGAACATGCCCAGGGACTGTACACACATCATGATGCCAGAAATTAAGCTTGCAAAATTTTTGGATCATGGAGTTGTGCACAAAGATTTGGCATCTGATCCTGTTCCTAGTGCCATGTCTAATAGTTGCTATCAAAATTTACTGGGAAAAGGATATTTAGGGGTCTGGGTTGAAAATGCATGGAAATTTTTTTTAAAAGGCTTTTCTAGAAACTACATATAAAGAAAATAAGTGACATTATTTATGGATGAAACAACAGAGGAAGAAACCCTGGTCAGGTCAGGACTAATAAAAATTTTCACTTGTTCCAATACTGGCAGGATGTCTTCTTGAAACATTCTTGAAACTCTGCTTGACCCTCAACAAGGCCTACAAACAGCAGAGCATAGACACATGAAGATCTGGATATCAGAAAAGCATGATTTGTGGACAGTAGCTTATTGTTCCCTTAGAAAAGATCTATTTCTCTTATATTAATAACATGTGCAGTTCAAATTAGTCCTACTAGTAAAACCATGATCTTGTTGCTGATCCTTTACCAGAGGCCACTATTTGTTATCTGAAGGAAAGGCTGCTCAGAAGTGTGGGGCTACAAGAGGTGAGGTTACAAGTCCCTCCTCGCTTCCTGTTCCAGCTTCCAACTGCTCCCCATCTGCAAAATCTACGTGTGACTTCATCACCTTTGCTGATCTTCTGTGGTTTATTGTTCTTTCGGCGTGCTGTGTCTCGGGTGCTGGTAGCTGGTAAGGGATGGTAGGATGCTTCCTCATGCGGTCTTGCAGGGCAAGACTGAAAAGATAATTGCAGGTCATATGGCTGCAGAAATGCATTTCTGTAGTTCTGTAGAGAATGTGTTCAGTTATAGATTTGTATACAAGTATGGTAACCACATGTTATTCCTTGTAGTAAGGAAAGAAGCTGTAGGAAAGAAAATAAGGTGTGCAGAATGGGGAAGCTGTCAGGCAGGTTTATAAATGAAAGAAATTCTTTTAAATGCTGAAGACTTTGACATATAGTAGATAACATTTAGTCCCTAGCAAAACTCTGTTGAATCAGTGATCTGTAAGGGAATAAATTTTACCTAGTGTTTTAAAATGTGTGCTTTTTGAAAACACTCTCCCAACTGATTTATTAAAGCAAATAATATAATGAGATCCAGCTTCCTGTAAGTGTATGGTAATTTTGTGCTGTTTGCCTGTTTTGCCATTTATTTCATCCTATTACTGTAGCCTTACACCTGCCTTCTAATATAGTTACTCCCACAGCACTTCTTTGTGGTAAGGAAGTACATTAACCCCCACTTTGCCAACGGGGAGCTGTGGCAGAAGTGAGACTCAGTGACTTGCATGAGGTCATGCAGGCAGCCCATTGTGGAGCACAGAATTCAGCCAGGACTCCCAGACATCAGACACATGCTCCAACCCCTGGGCTATCTGTCTTTTTGCTCCTATTTTTAAGGGCTCTAAAGGCTCTACCCTTTAGAGGATCTAAAGGTTTCAGAGACCGTTCAGTGGGCAGTCTGGCTGAAATAACAGAATAGCCTGACCAAGTAAAAATGTGCTGCACAGGGGTAGAGTTGCAGTACCAGTAAATCAGAGGCATCTCTGGTTTCCTCTCGCTTGCGTGAGTTTGCTCTCTCAGGAACATACACATGCCCTCTGTAACTCGTTTTATTTCTGCCTCAGAGGAAGAACCTGGTAAAAGGAAATGAGTATAATTAAACAGCTATGTAGGAAGCCAATGGTAAGTATTTATTTATATAAAATAAGTAGACAAAAAACTGAGGTGGACTTCTTAGTGTTTCTCTTTGGGTGTATTTTTCTGACCAGAGTATTGAGTGACAGAGATTTGTTCCTGGTAGAAAATACTTGAAATACATTAGTCTGCTTTGGTATTAGAAAGATTAGAGGGCACACTGTGAGAATTTGTAAGGATTTACATGCTTTTTAGAAAGGATTAAGAATAAAAAAAAAATCCAGATTAGAAATTCCATCTAACCACATTGCTACCCTACAAGCCAACATTTGCATGGTGGTTTTCTTTTACGTTTAATACCCCAATATTTGTGTTGCAACTTCAGTTACAGTTGGTTTTGTTTAAAGACTACAGTCTAGGTGTGCACAGTATGTGAAATGAAACGTGAGTTCTTATAATATCCTTGAAACTTTACCAGCATCAAGCTTGAAAAACCTAAGAAAAAGATTCTAGGGATAGGCTCATTCTAGAAAGTTGCTTAAATAAAATAAAAAAATAATCAGGTCTATTCTATAGCTTTTAAGTGTCAGCTTGCTTTCTGCCTATCAAATTTTAAGCCTGGACAAGATTTGCTCTCTGGAAGATTATTTCTTTAAAATATTTGGATGTGGCAGTTAGTAGTAACACCAGACTGCACAGCCTGGAATTATTTATTTGTTTGGGAGCATAATTGTTAAACATCCTCTAAGCTGAAAAAAATAAAAAATTCCTAATTATTTGCTAGAAGCATCTTCAGCATACATAGCTAATTAAAGTCAGACTGCTAATGTGAATGATTAGAGGGTTATGTTGCTAGAAAACTGCTTTTGCTGATTTGAGCTAATATTAATTTGTAAATTCAATCCTGTTTATACACTTTATTTAGAAAAACATAAATTCATGCAAGATGTGCTTATGGAAAAGACTGGCTATTACTTTGTTTTATAATTTCACTACGTTAGGCATCGTTTTCTTGACAGTTTTTGGCATCTTAGCAACATGCGATAGAAATCTAACCTGACCAGTAAGAGTGGCTTAGATGTTCATAATGAGTGTAATCAGGTATAGAGATCAGTGGAAAGGAGGTGTTGGAATTTAGCTCAGTCTTTTCATCAGAGGATGTTTCCTAGCCACAGGTTTTTTTTTTATCCAGTGCAGCTGAAGATACCTGAGCCCAGTGGTGCTTGGAAGGTGAGCGTATGTTGGATGCAATGTATTTTCTGGGCATGCGCAGGTGGCTCCATTTCAGGTACTTGGTGAATTTGGTCTTGTAGCATACCCATTGTGGAGATTCGTGTGTGAGCAGGTGGTGTACTCAACAAGTTGCTGTGTATAAGCAGCGCTCTTTACTGAAGGACAGATGTTAGAGCATTTTATCACTCCACAGTAGTTATGTGAGCATCTGCAGTGCCTCTAGTTTTCTCTCACTCACTTCAGCCACTATAATAGCATTGACCAAAACAGAGTTCCATTAGTATGGGTAAATATCAAGTTTGTATTGGACTCTGGATGTTGGTTTGGGATTTTTAGGGGGTTGGTTTGCTTTGATTTTTACTACTCTTGCAATATTGTTTTTAAAATAAATTTAGGGGATATATGCTTTTTTGATGATGTTTTGGTTTTCTACACTCTGTGCAAAGTCAATACAGATGTGTGTGGAGGGCAGCTTTTCTTACTGTTTTTGTATGGAATCAAATGCATTACAGTGTCTTCATACTTAAGAAGACTTTCATAGAATTTGTATTAAACCTTGCACACTGTTTTCACTATGGGTAAGCTGAAAATTCTATTGCAGGTTTTTATTGCCAGACTGATTTCTTAGTTAGGAGCTTCATGAAAATTGCAGATTTTGGCATTTGTGGGTTATGGAAATGTGTATCTTAGTAGAGGAGCAGAGTGTGTGAGAAGAAAAACTGAAGACTGAGTAGTTAGTTGAGCGTGTTGAAAAGTGAAGATTATCTGTGGAAAAGGGAAATTTAAGGAAGTGTTTTGAGAAAGAGGACAGAAATGAAGAAAATTAGAAATCCCTTAAAAGGGGATTTAGGCTGATTCAGAAGAGTTACGCAGATACAAATTTATCAAGGTCTTATACTAAAAGTAACAATAGATCACAGCTGATATTTATCACAATTTGAGATTTGAAAAATCTTTATGCTTAATTTTTAAGGAAAAAATTATTTTTAAAATGTGCTGGCAAATGTGGACTTAATGTCCAATGTGGACTCAGTTTTCAGATGTATACATGTGACCTAAGTATGGAGTATAAATCCTATTTGGAAATAAATTAATTTTGTGTTCCCCCACTCCCCAAACAACTGCAGCCCATTCTAGAAAAAGTATCCTTCATACCATCAGGAATAGTATGGCCCTTCTTTAATTGATTTTTTTCCTGTTGTTCAAATTGAAATTTCATGGTTTAATCAAGTATTAACTATTGAAATTTTCATCAGAATCTGATATCATGGTTTGGTGTCTATGGTAGAGGATTATGACTGGAAGTCTGGTGTTCTTCATTGGTTCAACATGATCTATTTGTGGCATAAACTGTTTCTCAGATTTTTTTCTTTGTCAAACTTGTCTATTAAATGGGCGTTTTACAATGAGGCATCTAATTTCCATAGATGATTCAAGGAATTAGTATTAGTGTCAGTTACTGTTTGTTTTTTTCCTGGAAAACTTTAAATTTTACTTTCCCAAGAACCAATATTTTATCTCTGTTGGGAAGTATGAAATGGGCAGAAGCATCACCTCAGAAGCAGATCTCTGTAATAAGGTCTTTAAAATGTCATTTTTGGGGCATTGTGAATAGTCTTCCTGTGCTAGTCTGTGCTATGGAAGGATTTGTAGTGAAGTAGAGACTTGGAATTTCTGCAAAAGTATTTGTTATGTACTCACAGTACTTTGGAGGAAGATATCCAGATATTTCTTAAGATCTTGAAAGCACGGTATGAAAAATCAGATTTTCCACATTCCCGCTTGCAACTTAAATCCAGTGCAAACAGAGGTCTCTATTTCATAAGTACTTGTTTAACGCTGGCTCTACTTTTGAGACTTATTGATTTTGGTGTATTCCAGGCCAGGAAAATCAAAGTCATGTTGTGAAAATATCCTCCTGAAATAAGTTATTACCTTCTAATGCAGTTGTAAAGGATGACTTTTTGGTTAAGGCTCTAGCCTGGGACTTCAGAGTTCAAACTGAGTTCAGCTCAAGTCTGTGATCCAGACCACAACTGTGGGCACACCAGGCAATCTTCCTGGGTCTGAGTTCCCCACCCAGAAAAAAACTTGTCACTTTAGGCTGAAGATTCTTGCTATGTATACAAATATAGCACACACAGAACAAGGTGCTCCTTGATCTGATTCTTAGTTGTTACTGAAACGGAATTAATAATCATAACTTTTATATTACCACTTATTTCTCTTTTACAGAGCACATCATGGGGGATGTGAAACTGGTGACATCTACTCGAGTCTCCAAAACCTCCCTGACACTCAGCCCCCCGGTCCCTGCTGAAGCACCAGCATTTACTCTTCCTCCTCGGAATATCCGAGTGCAGCTGGGAGCCACCGCAAGATTTGAGGGGAAGGTAAGAAACAGTGATGATGCAGGGCTTCTCCATTTGGTTTTGTACTTTCCTGAAGCTGCCTAGTAGGCAGCAAAGACAGTGAAGTTGAGCCTGTAACACAGGATCTTTACTGAAAAATACGCTGTTTACCCTCCTGAGAAGGAAGGAGCATTACAGGTCTGTGTTTGAGTAAACGAGGCTGTTGCAAAACCTGAGTATGCGCTATGTATAACCCAGCTGAGCATTCCATGTTCTGGAATATGCTAGTAACAGTGGAAATCAGCTTCAAAAGCTGTCTCTGATCAGAAAGTACGTACTCTCCTAATGCATATCCATCTCCCTGTATCCCAAATCTGCCTGTTAACAAAGCTTTATGTGCAACACTTGTCTAGCCCTGCTGCAGCAAACTCTTCCTACTAGTTTACAGATTCCTAGCTTGAGAGTTGTGACACTTTTCTACCTGCACTACCTACCATAGAAGTTGTTCATCTGAAAGCAAAATTTTCAGAGGAAAGACTGATTTGTTCAAGGGAACTGGGTAAATCAGAGGTTTTAAAAGCATGTGTGATGGGGTGCAGATCCCAGTTTCTATCCTTCCCCTTGTGCTTAGGACACTGAATTGTACTACTACATCCATATTTTGTGCTTCAATCCAGGTATGATGTCTTCCTTGTTCAGCTAACATCCTTTAATCTAAATCTTTTTCCTAGAGCCAGCAGTTTTCCCTTTCAGCTTCCTTCCATCCATGTCAGGCTCTGATTGCATGCTGACAGCTATACCATCAAACTGACAGCGCTTTAAATCTTTGAAGTGGTGGGACTTGTCTGACTGAGGCAGGAAACAGCAACTTTACTGTAACAAAAGCAAGGGCCAGAAGGAATTTGGGAAATTCATAACTTCTGAAACTAACTAAAACAGAGGGTCAGTAGAGGGCATCTGATATTTATCTTATTTGTTTATGCAAGCGAAGGCCAGGAACTGGGATTTTTCAACAGGAACTGGGTAGAAAAACAAATTTTGGAGTATATAAACTTTAAGTGCAAAACCAAAACCCAGTAATGGTTTTTTGATTTGACTTTTTGAAGAAAAGATGACATTTTCCATAGAAAGCAGAAAATTTCACTGAAAATGTTTAATCCAATGAACAGGTTTTTTTATCAAGCCATTAGAAAGATGTTTAAAATCTGCTTACTTCTATTTGGTTTGGCTTTTTTTTTTAAGGCATCAGTCAAAAAACATCTCTGTGTAGGACATTGGCCAATCCCAGTGAGCATTCCATCGCTCACTGGTTTTCTCTTTCACCATTGCCCCTCGTTACTTTGCTGTGCTTCGTTGCAGGCACAGTGGCAATGTGTTGCTACTCTGAGCATGTGATACTTATGCACAAGGTATTCAAACTCTGATGGGTTCTTCCAGCACTGCAGCTGGCAATAGCAGTATAGTGAAATCAAAGGTGAAGCATGTGATGTTACTAGGATTTGGGTTTACATTTCTCATGTTTCCTAATTAAAAGCTTATGTGGGATATTTCCATTTTTTAGTGCACTCTACAGACTTTTTGATTATTAGTCAAGTGGAAGCAATGCTAAAGTATAATGACCTATAAGCTAGAATGCTATCACTGCTTTGCAGTTTTTCAGATCCGGTTTTAAAGTGTTATTTTTTTTCAGGAATGCCTATCCCCCTTTTAAAGTAGCTTTGAAGGCTGGAAGGGTAAAGTATGAGGGGGTTTTTAGTAGCTTGGAAAAAATACATAAATTCAATGCTAATTAAATTTCCTTGAAGGAACGAAGCTTTGATTGAAGACCTGGATTGATCCTACCTGATGAAAATCTAAATTCTACTTCTGCCTATTTGGTGTATGAGTGTGGCTGAAACCTTTTAAGTTTCCACCCTTGAAACAGGGGTGACAATATACTCACTGCATGCATGTCATATAGGTGAAATAAACCTTTAGCACTCAAAGTGCGTTTTTTTAAGTGCCAAAGATGAGGAGCATAGCTCCACTGAAATACACATGAGATTTGCAATTACTTTGTGTTAAGTATCTTGCCTTAATGGCTTGGCAAACCAAGATTGCACAATTGCAGCCACTGGTATTGGCACTTCAGCCTCTTGCTATGCATGGAGCATTGCCTGGGTCTTGTTCAGTGCAGCTTGCTGTCCTGGAGGAGCTTTGTTTTACTTCTTTCAGCTAACACAGGTGAGAAAAAACATGTAAACCAGCTGAAGACATAAACCAGCCAATCCATCATTGTGAATCAGTTCCAAATTCCCTGGAATCCACCCTAACTGGAGGCTGAGATATGAACTTGCAGTTTATTTTTTTCCTTCAGAGGGGACAAGCTATTATACTAATTTGAGAGAGTAATGGAGCACAGCATGTTCTCCTTAGTTTCTTATGCAAGTAAAATTAGTTTTAGAATTATATTAAAATTCAGTCTGTGTGATCTGTAGCTTATAATGTAACATGGTTGGAGAGATTGTTTTTAGTTCTGTTGTTTGCAACTAGTGGGTTCAAAGAAGTATTTTGTTTGTGCTCCTAGTCTACTAACACAGGCAGGGTGAGGAGGAATACAAGCTTGAAAGGATACTGTCACTTAATAGCTGCAGCCTGCAGAGCTTGGGTCATCTAGGTTCATCAATTGCTGGTTAGTATAATGGTGCTGTTTCTGTCACTTTAATGTTCCAGAAGTTCAAGACTGTGAACCTGTTCAGAAGGACATTCTTAACAAAAGCAATTTATTAAGATGTAATAGAAGCAGCTACTAAAAACAGGCTATAGATGTTATGATGGGTTGTTGCTGAAGCTCTACTTCATCTCAAAGTATAAATATTAAACTAGACTCAGGCTAAAGAAAAATAAAAAGTTTTTTAAATGGCTAGACAGGAGATTTTCTTCAAAGACTTCTTCAGCGGTGAAATTTATCTTATCAGAAAGAACAAACATTTGGGGAATCCAAGACAGGATATAAATTTGATATTGTGGTGATCCCTGTGCTCTCACTAAGTCAGCAAGAAAGAGAAGGTTCTGAAGTCAACTAGTTGCTTTTCTTTCCAGTCAGCATGTAAGTTGTGTGAAATGGCAATTCAAGATGAAGGAGCTTGTTATGTATTGATTGATATGATTGTCTTCAATTGCACATTGTGTGAAGTGAACAGCTCAGGGCAGTAATCTCCTGCCTTGTACCAAGGCATTGTAGCTTGTCTGTCAGAGCCTTTAAGATATTGCTGGAATAAAAGACCAAGCCAGTGTCATAAGGATTTGTTTTAAGCTGTTTCTTTCTCTGTCCGTGTAGTCATTGTAATATTTATCAGTCCTTTGCAAGATTAAATTGTGATTTTATATTTTTATCTTTCTAATTCAGCTGAACATCACTTGATTTTATAATGATCAATGGCATACTAATGACGGAGATTCCTTTCTTTGTAGCAAATATCATGGGGGTTTCTGTGGTAAGTGTCACATGAGAGAAAGGGAAATCCTTTTCAGCTACAGCACCTGAATAAGCATCTGTAAATGATTAGGCAAGGTGGTATTTTGATGTTGCTGATAACATTTAATCAGTTCATAATCCAAGCACACTATTGTATTGAATTCTTTCAGACTTTGGGTGATCCTAAATTTCACTTTCTGAAACTCTGCAGGATACTTTAATTGTAACATGGAGCACATTACTACACTGTTCTACAAGCTAATGATCTTGTAATCTTTACTCATAGTTTAAAATTTAATTTGCTTCAGTCTCCTCTCCTACACATAGTTGTCCTGTTCTATAGTAAAGATCCAAAACCTCACAAATTTACTTGGTTTCTGCAACAAAATGATGGAGAATCTGGGAATAAAAATTTAGAACCTCTACTATTCTCTAACCACAGAACCACATTCTTTTGATCTTTTCCTCCCTCTTTTATGCTTTGAATTCTGAGACAAATAAAATAGCCTGCAGCAGGGTTGTTGCTTTAAAATAAAATGAAGGTAGTTGCCCAAAACAAGCATTTTTAGTTGATAACGATGTGATCAGTGATCCACACATAATTTTGCTGAAGTTAGATAGCAATAGACTCAACTACATCAAAAATATAGCATGAATACTTCTGGTTCATTATTGTAATGTCACTGAGTGTCAAGCAGTAAAAAAACAAGTCAAAGAACCATCAGTTTTCAACAAGCCTTTTCCTGTCCAGAGTGATATTAACCTCTGTGCTCGGTTGCAGCAAGCAGTTAACCTGCTTTGGCTGCACACATGTAAAATTTTTGAGAGTAATATTGAAGGTCATTAATTTTATGAGCCTAAGAAAATACTTGTGCTACAGCTCTGCTTGAGAGGAACAGCCAAATATCACGCTACAGACCACAGACTGATTGCCTAGGGGTCAGGAAAGAATTTTTCTCCTTGGATAAAGCACAGCACAGTTGGCAACATTGCAGAACGGGTTGTTTTTCTGCTTCATGTGAACCATCATATATGGTCAATGGCCAGAACCAAGATATCAAACTACCTAATCTAATCTGGTATTCTAATCCCAGGGAGCTAGAGTCCATGAACGGACATGTAGCTCATAATCTGAGTAGAAATTGAGGTGCTTAGTTCAGAGTTTGCTGCCCATTCAGTAGTTACTGTTCTGATCTTCCCATTCCAGCCCCTCAAGGTGAGTGAGCTGGATGGTATATTTTAAGGCAAGCCAGCTCAATGTCAAATCCTGCCCTTAGTTAATGTGCTTCCCTTCTATCACCCTGCTGTTGTGACACCCTGTCTGTATCTGTTCAAATCAGTTCAATCTAACGGTGTGCATTAATTTGCCAACTTCTCAGCTGCTTTTACTCTTGCTGGTTGCAGAGGTACTCTTTGAAACATCGTGCCTGAGAAAATAAATTGGGATATGACAACGAGAAACAAGAGACAGTGGGAAGATAGAGCTGATAGGCATTCTGCCATCTGAGATAGACAGGAGCCCATTTATGTGACATGTTAAAAGATAGAGTAGGGAAGCGTTAAAAGAAGTTTTGAAGGGAAACTGTCCCACAGTATTTGTAAATCCTTTCAACCACAAGCTAATCAAAAAACTGAGATCTAACCAATTTGTTTGACTGTATCTTCCTTTTGCTTTGGACTCGAAGCAGCAATGTGTGCTCCATTTCCAAGCTGCAGTCAGCAGGCACTCCCAAAATGTGCCTTAATTACACTGCATGTCTAGATTTGAGGTGGCACGATCTGAAATGAGAGAAGCCTGTATAATGACAGAGGATGATGATGTGGCACAAAATCCTTTGCTGTTGGCATGAGATGTTTGCTATTACACAATGTACTGGGCAGCTAATTGCATGACGTTGCCCATGGGTTTGGATCTGCACTCTCTGGAGGGGTGACTGCTCTGAGCCATATGAGGAAGAAGCTCAGGAAAGGTTATGTTTCCATGAGAGACAGTTGTCTGAGGGAATTGACTGTGGTGGGACCACTTTTGGTCATATGTAATGTTACCATCCACGGCTATACTCCTAGAAACCTGATACAAAATAGAGGCATGTTTTTGGGAGCAAAGAATTGAAAAAGCCTGACTGGAGACCTTATTTGAGTTTTCTTTCCACATATCCATGATCATTCTTTGGAGAAGTGTGGCACATTCAGAAGTGACCAAAATATTTTCTATCAGATGTTGAGGTATAGACAACTGAAATGAAAAAGGAAAATAAACAGAAGTTTGGGAGTTTGGGTGGCTGTGAACAGCTTATTGCATATCCTTTTTCTGTTGAGATCTTCTACGGCAATTTCTTCTTCCTTGGTGCAGTTGACCTCCCATTATACTCACTTACCACTGTGCTGTCTTCTACCCACTTAAATATTCTTATGAGCAATGAACATATTATTTTATTTGGTTTTGTTGTATAACAGCTCTATATTTGCATATAGCAGAAACATTGACTCAAAAAGTTTAAATTTAGACAAAGGCAAAGTGGGAGTGGCTTCTCTGCTGGGAACTGGTTAAAGTGGGACTCAGCCAAAATTGCTTCTGCACAGCGTTATCTACACCCAGAATTATTAAAGGCATGTCCTTTCATTAAATGACACAAGCACCCATGTGTTGACACCCATTTTTCCTGTCATTTGTATGTCCTTTAGACAAAATCTGCAATTTGCTGCTGCTGAAGAAATTTCTAGGTTTTAGACAGGAGTGTTGATCTATGAGCTCCAATTCTGTCACTTTAACTCACAAATTCTCTTCATACCTGTCACCTATGGCAGTCATAGTTATGATCAGGACTTTCCAGGTAGTGTTATTTAAAGCTGTGTAACACGTGTGTGCGTGATGATTCTCAAAAGTGCTGGACTTGGTACACTGTCCCATGCAAATGATCTGTGCGTGTACTGAGGAAAGAGCCAAGATTTCTGGATGTTTGGCAGCAAAGCTTGGTCAGACCTTTTGCAAAGCTGCTCCAATCTGCCAGACGTTCAGAAATCCTAGACAATGCTGAATATCCTCAAATTCTACCCAGACACAATTTCTAAGCAGGAAAGAGGCCATGACTGGGGAAGACTGGACACACAGTATTCCTATGCTCAGATGCCATTTCTCAGGGTTGATTTTTTTTTATGTGTGTAACCAAGCCTGTTTTCACCTACCCCCAAAACATGAAAGAAATGTGCTGTTTGCCCCTATCACATTTATTATTCTGTTTGCTTTCTATCTCCTTTCCCACCTTAATTGCTTATCTATAACTTGCAGACAGGAATTCTTTGCTACTCCAGATTCTTGGTTGATCTAATACTAACTACTCTAAAGGAATATCAAAAAACAATTAAAAAACCCACAACAACTAATGTACATATGGAGCTGAAGAAAATCTCCTATTATTTTGTGTCCTGTCTACCTAACCCAGCATTGCTTTAGCTGAAACCAGACCATGCATTTGTAGTGCTCTTACTAATTTTTCTTCCTTTATGTTTTCTTTAACTTGTTTCCAATTATTTTGGATTTTGACATGGAAGCAATTAAAATCACATGGGGAACCTGACAGTAGCATTGTGCATCTACCTGCTCCAAGTTTGAGTTGGGAGAACCAAAAACTCATTGACTCTGAAAAGCATATTGTAGGTATCTATTCTGTAATCACCTCCCACTGTAATCTAACATTGTAAAGTGGCTTTGTGTTAGCTAAAGAAGGCAAGTGTGGTTTTTAAGGATTTCTTGATAGAGATATTCCTACAGTTGATTTGAAGAAAATTTACTGCATTAGTTGGGATTTCTTGTCTTGCTGTAGTTCTTAAATAGAAATAAGAGGAAAAAAAAATCTTAAATTATGTATTGAGGAATTTGCAAATGAAATTGTGATATAAAATATTCATATTGTGGTGTAAAGAAGGTTTGGTCTTTTACAAAAGTAATGATGGGATAAATACCGTGACTGATCATAAAGGCCACCATTTAGAGGTGGTAAGATAAAAATGCCTGGAAAAGGAATATAAGAAAACTAGCTGTTTCTCAAGAGAAAAACAGCTAATCAGAATATCCTAAATAGCTGAACAAAGATATTTTCAAAGACTGAGTCTATGTAAGTCAGGGTAGAAGCAGTCAATATTGTAATTATTTTTTTGTCTCATAATGGTTAATCATGAATCTCTCCAATTTCAACAAGGTCTTATTAGATCCTTCAATTCTGCTTTTAATTTGAAAAAAACCCATCATTGTCTTTTCCAGGCTAGTCTTTCTTGCTCCTGCGGGCCAGTGTGTATGTCCTTGTTATGGTCAGTTCCACTGGCAATAAAACTGATCAGGTATCATTGTGCTTTCTTATTTAAATAGATGTTCTTAGTGGTACAGGAAACATGACTGCAACTTATGATGTTTTAAATGTGCTTTTTTTAGGGAATTGTGCCTTAGACTCCATTCACAGTCATAATAGGCTTAAAGTTTAAAGACCACATGGTAACTGGAACAGTGAGAACAGTTAACTTTCTTTTCCTTGTGCTGCAACAGCCTATAGTGACATGAGGGATGAAATTATTTTTGTTGTGAGTTGCTTCCCACCCCCCAGATATATGTCCCTTGCTAGAAAAAGTTTTAAAATTACTTTTTCTAACTGACTCAAAAAGTAGGATGGAATACATAGATATGCATTTGGCTAACTAACAATGTATTCACCCTCTTCCATTATAAGCAAGGTTTAAACTTTACTCCAGCACCTTGCTTTCATCTGGATGATGAAACCACAAAGGTCAGGGAAGGGTTCAGTGCCATGTGTAACCAGGAGATACATAAAATAGCAAAGTATGTGTTTGACTGACTGTAAATGTCAAACTCCTGAGCGTTTGACCAAAATGACACTGAATTGACACCAAATCACACTTTTAGGTATAATTCTGCTTTTCCCCTATAGGAAAATAAAGTCACTAATGGACAGCAAGCATGATGCATTCAGAATCTTTGCAGAAGGCCACATGTGGAGATGGTTTATAATCAAAACACATCATTACTCACTGAGGTTTTGCTCAGTCCACACTCACTACAGCACCTAGAGTCCCAAGATAAAAATTTCTGCTTTTGACATGTTACTTGGCTCTGTTCACTCCTAGATACAGTATGAAGTTTGGAAACCTACCGGGCAGAACCAGACAAACATGCCTTTTTTACATGTAACATCTGGGCTCTCTAGTATATAAATGCATGCTGAACAGAAAATAACCTTGCTGTGAATCATGCACAGTTCCACCCATTCATGAAGGAGAGAAACCAGTCTGTCTGACAGGGACCTGCTCCCTATGGAAAAGCAAGCTGGGAGCTGAGGATGAGCCGTGCACAGGCTGTGCCATCACCACTGGGCCACGGTTCCACCAACTCTGAGCACAGGAGGCAGTGCCATGTGTCTACTCTACAGGGCCCAGACGTGGCAAGGAATGAATGACATTCAGGGCACAACCAGAGCAAAAGTAGGCAAGGACAGATTGTCCTTTCATAGCCACTCAGTTCAGTTTTTAATGTTCAGTGTGTAAGACTATCACTGTGCTACAGGAGATTACTGAATCTCTAACAGGTTCCTGACACATATGTCTCGATACGGTTTTTAAATCAAAAGTCATCACAGTTCATAGTTCAGCATCACATGTGAAACCACTTCTCTGTTCTTATCTTATATGGAGCAAATAACCTTTGGAAGAGGAGATAAGTTGATAGGTTGGGGTAGTGCTCAAGGAGTGAGATGTTGCTACTTCTACTGTGGTCAGGGTTTACCTGTCTGTACAAGTAGGAGCCAGAAAATCAAGGCTTTCTAGTGACTGGTCATCCCTGACATGAGTGGTGTATAAGGGCCTTGAATTGTCTGCCTAAACAGGATTCATTTATTCTTCTAGGAAACTTGATGGACAGGTTATTGGTTGAGAATTAAATCATGACACTCAGGTTAGTAATCTGGTCTCTAGGCTAACCTTCCTACATTAAAGATGTGTTGTAGGGAGATTCTAGAGATGATCTAAGCTCTTATGCCTTTCTTCTTCTTCGGAGTTTTAGGAATATGCATCATTCTGCATGAGAGTGAAAACCTGAAAATGATCCTTTTTCAAAAGAGAAATATCTTTCTAGGCTTCCTGGTGATGAAGATAGCTTTATTCTCTGTAAATCAGTGCAGTGCTGTAAACCTACAGCCCAACAGAACAAAGCAGTCCTTGCCTTCTGTAAATACTGTGGCTAGAATTGGTGCGAATTCCCAGTCAGCTTTACATGCTTTTATTGCCTATAAAGAGGCCTTTGTAATTCATGTGCAGAATGAGGTGAAATGAAAAAATAAATTTTTACCTTTCTTTCTGAATTTTCACCTTTCTTTCTGAATTTTCCTTGTTTTTCTGCACCTTTCCAAAATACTACAGTAAATGTCAGTCTACGGATTATACTATTTATTATAAATGCAACACCTGAGCTTACTAAATACTAATTAAAATCATACTGTATGCCAGTGGGTAATGTATGCAAGAACTTTTCATTTAAAGATGACAATAAGCCACACGTGTAGCCCAAAGAAAATGGAGAAGCAAAGACTGACAAATTAAATAATTCTGTTCATGGTTACTTGGCTCTTGGCAACACAATATTGAGCTTATTTCATTCAGCTGTGTGCTCTCTCAACTCTCATGTTGAATCAGTTAGAATGGCAATTTTCCTCTAGCTGCACAGTAATGTCAAATTGTAAGTGTGTGGCTTGAGAAGCTGCCATTTTTTCTGTGTGCCCTCTTATACACAAGCAAACCTATAGTTATGCTGCATGTTATTTAAAGTGTTTTTGCACAGCTTAGAATATTGGTGTAAGGCACACTACTTTGTTAAAGTTTTGTAAAAGCATGCACACTCCACCCCCCCAGTAGTATCTGGTATGCCATATTATCTAAAATCTTAGCACAATTAATTAATTTTTTTTCTGTTCTTGTAAAATTCTGGAACAAGAGTTTAATATCCTTCAGCTTCATTCTTTTATCTATATAAATCCTGGTGTTCCTTTATAAAAGAGTATCTCAGCAGCTCATCTCTATGAGGAGGCAAATATAAAAATTACAAAATGAAATTATGTTAAAAGCCAGGGTGACAAAATCTTGGAAATACAGGTTAAAGAACTAGGGGAAATTGTATTGATTTTTGATTATTTCATGTTACTGTTTAAACAGCCTCATTCAACTAGAGTCCTAGTGTATGTTTGCTGATAGTGTATGTTCTCTGATGACCTTCCTAGCTAAAATGAGAGAGGAAATTATCATTGTTACCCTCCTTGACGTTTGTGTGGAGTACTGAGGCACGGTGAGATTTATTGCTTTGTGGCAAATCACGCAGCAATACATGCCTGGATTCAGAATTGAACTACTGTCTTCCAGAAGTTCAATCTTCATCCAGTATCTTAGACCTGAACCTGTCCTTATTGGAGTTAAATCGCTTCTGATTTTGGAAGAGAAAGTTAATGTTTGCAATAGTTGCAAATATCACCAGCATCTAGGTGACAGGTTTTGGATTAAGAGCATCACTTAAGGAAAACGCAGTACCAGAACTAGATCCTTGGTGCCTTGACACAAAAGCTAGTTTGTTTGTCTGTTGGGATATGCTAATGGACAGAAGTGTAGACAAAGATTGGCCTGCTTGGGAGACTACTACACGCTCATAGGTTTAATGGAAACCATTATGTTGGATTTTTTCAGATCTCTCAATAGGAAGGCCAGCAACTGCAGTTAAGGGGAGCTCTATTGAAAGCATATGCAGAGTAAGCACTTTTTCAACAATCTAAACAAATGTAGCTATTTTTGAGTGCACGTGTGTGTTGCTTTTACCAAGATCACAGCAATTTTAGTTTTGAGAGAAAGCATTGGAAAGAAGAGGCAAGCCCACAAAAGTTCTCTTGAACTCAGCATGTCTATAAATATTTATTCTGAACTGTTGAACTAGACATTCATAACCACATCAATTTATACTTAGTATTTCAGTTAGTGCTCTGAGGGTTTTTTCTTTTAAACAGTTGTTGCTCAGCCATTGATTTTTATTTTTATTTTAAACACAGCAGTTTGTATATTGTACTGTATTAGTTATCTCCACTGAGCTGTTATTTAAAAGTATGTGTAAAGCCTGGAAAGTTTATAGGTTTTACATATTACCAGATAAAAATCTCACTGATAGTTGCTAATGAGTTGCTGATGTCTTGCAGTAGGTTTATGGATGGAAATTGTAATTATGGAATGCATGGCAGTAAGTAGCACATAGAGGAATATACAATACAATGAGAAATACTAAATGTTTAGGCTGTCTAATGTATTCATATCCTCACAATCCAGTGTTGCATTTTATATCTCTTTGTGATCGTGTCAGTTGTACTTTTTAATGAAATTTAAAACCAATGACATGTTGTGTCCAGTGTGCTTCCCCAGCCCTACCAAGTAGCGTTCACAAAGAAGCAGCACACAGAACTGAGGAGGATTTTTATAACCTATCCAGAGCACTGCCTTTGCCAGCTTCATTCGTCACTATCAGCAGACAGTCTTTAAATGAACATACAACTGTGCAGTCAACTCAGCAACAAAACCCAGTTTTAGCAGTTTCTGTGGCCACTGCCAGACTCCTAAATTGCAGGAAATAAATCTTGTCTGGCTGAAAATTGATAAAGTACGAGCATGTTCATTCAGAGCAAAGAGTTTTTCTTACCACCTTATGTTCCAGGTCTGGATTGTTGCCCTTAATTATGAATTTCATAGCTTCAAACATATTTTCCAGTAACTGGGCGTTTTGGGCACAGAAAGTACATATTTTCTTTTCTATTCATTTTCACCCATAGGTCATGCATACTGTGCGTGCTTATAGAGTACACTGTCTCTATATAGAGATTCCTTGCCTGTCGATACTGAAGTCCTAGGAACAGCATCCCCAAGCTAGGAGAGTTTGAAGTTCCTTTGTAGGAGCTATGCCATGGACAGAGAAGATTGGGTCACTAGTATTTGATGATGTGTAAAAAAGTTAACCTCCTATTAAGAAAGAAACTTCACATCAGTAAGGGGGGAAAAAAATAAACTTTCAGTCTTCCAAAAATAATATGCAATTGAAAAATTAGTTTCTTGCAAATGTTATTACAATGAATAATGATTATTCTCTTGAGAAAGACAAGAAACCGAGTGGATTATCATCTTTAAAATGTGACTGCCAATTCAAATCCCAAATATTATTGTTATGAAGACATCCTTGCTCTAAAAATAATAAATGCTGGTTAGTTATGCTTTTCTTTGTGGTATCAGCAGAGTTTTTTTGAGCTTATGATGTCCCAGTCTCAAGCTCAGTGTGGCTGGATTCTGTAATCAGTTGTGAGAGAAAACGGCTGTTTATGATGTTCCTTCTAAATGGGGCCTACACACATCTTGCTAATTGCAAAGTGGAATGTTGGTATTCATTTCATCCTGTACATAGCAGGGGGCTTCCTAGTGCTTTAGATCTGTGTTTAAACCCATGCTTGGACTAAACAATCTCTATCCACTTTTCTGTGTCATTTCTGAATGAAGAATTCACAAGTGTAGGTAAAAAAAATCTCTCTCAAGTGTTAAAAGTTAAGCTTTTTGTGGTAGGAAGAGGGGAGATGGTTTCCAAAAAAACTGTTTTTCTTATGTTGAACTGTTTTATGTTTCAGCCTTTCTTCTAGGGCTGCCAAATAAAATTTATGAACAAAAGTAGTGGCAAACACAGTAAATCAGGCTGTCCTGTTGAAGTGGAAATGAATGAACTGCTCCTGTTCTGACAGTTCTCACTCTACATAGTGAAACTGTGGTCCCAAACCTTCCTTTCTGTACCAAAGATTGCTGCTGCTCTGAAATGAACACTGGTCTTACCAGGAAACGTGTGGCATATTCCTAATTCAGTGCTATGTACTTAAAGCAGCTGCTTTATTTAGTAGTATTTCATAGACATCTTGACACAGAATCACCAAAGATGGGGAGGAAAGGAAGGATAGGGAAAGAAAGCACATTTTAGGGGCTCTCGGGGGCATGTGGAACAATTTGCAAGGGCTATTTCCATTCAGCAGCCACAGTTGTTTTCCTTTGAACTCAATTGCATTCTTAGTGCATAATCCTAAATGACCTATATCCACACACAGAGATCAGCTGTTTCTTTATATTTTTGTCATTTTAAGCTATTCAAACTATTCAGCACCTCATAAAATGTAACACTTTTTAAAAGGCCTTGACATCATTGGGAAGAAATCTTTCTCTCTCCAGTTTGCCTTTTTTTTTCTTTAAGGCAAGACTGCAACAGAAAATTCACATTAACATTGTCAAGAGCTTCACCCAAGAGAGGACTGCAAAGTTTATCTTCCCTGGTTTCCTTAGAGCTCTTGTGCATGGCTTTGCCTTTGAAAACTTTTTGGCCCATTCTACAGAGCTGTGTGGCAGTATTGAAGTGACAGAGCTTACAGAGTCACATCTTATGTTGCTCACATTCTTCTATGATGGTGTGTTAACACTCTCTTACTTGTAGCATTATTTTTCAAGCTTCTCCTTTTGCTGCCAAGACTCTGGACCTATTCTGTCTGCACTCTCTTTACTGTCACTCAATACAGTGCACTTTGATACCTGTATACAAACACATTCATATGTTGTCATTATTCAGGCTAAGAAGAGCAGCTTTCCTCCTGTGCTGCAAGTTCAGTTCAGTCTTTGCATTGATTCCTGCAGTAGCAAATAGTTGGTGAGGAGGAAACACAATTGGCTTATTTGATCTAATATTCCTAAACGTAGAAAACTGATTTTCTTTCATTGTGAATTTGGCAAAGTCTCTGGATGTCTCCAAGTCTCAGATCTTAGCTATGAAGTCAGAGCGACACTTTCCCACTTGATAGCTACCTATTTTGGAACTGAAGTTGTCTTCAGTTTGTACCTAACTCAGTGTCCTGCACACTGTGACTCCTTTCACAAAGTGTCAGAATTTCAGCATTTTGCAGACACTTTGTCATCTTTGTGTACTTATGTAATTCATAAAAGTGTGCAACAACTGCAGGGGAGGAGGGAACCAGGAGACCATCTGGGTGTCGGTGAGGGAAACAGCCTCAGCTTTCTCTCATTCTCCAAGATTTATGGCATTCATTGTCTTTTGAATTGCCAAGCTAGACAAATGCTTTTAAGAAGGGGAAAAGATGGACAATAACTAAATATTAATATAGACTGAAGACGGACTGACATGCAGTCTATTTATATAATCCCATCTTAAATCCAGAAAACTTGTATTTACAGAAAATAAAGGTCCAGGTGAGGTATATGGGTGGTTTGCATAAAACTTCTCATGCATTTAATGACTACAGGTCAGCTGGCTACAGTGTGGGGAAGTAAAAACGCCGATGTTGCTGCTGGTAGAATGATTTACTAAAGACCCGTCAGAAAGCCACTGCCACTGTGAGACTGCAACACCTGTGTAGAAATGGCTCTAGTACAGAGGTCTACAACTTCTTGTCCACTTGTCAGTTGACATTGTAGCTACAGAGAAATATGTTTTTCTATGCAGTGTGTTCCCCTCCTGTCCACTCTACTGGAAAGGGTAGAGTCCACCTTGATAGCATTCTGTACATCATCCGAATGTTATTGCAGATTCTTTTGGGGATGTCTGAAGACTCCTATAACCATGTTACTTTAAATGCAATAGATTTAAACTTATTCTTTAAAAAAAAATCTAATTTCAGGGAAAACACCAATGAATGTGATTAATTCCAAAAGATATAGGTAGGGTTTAGGAATTTTTCTTAAGAGCTGCGTTAATTAGGGCTGGTGTTTGAACCTAGAAATTAATAAATTCAAGGCAGCTTGACCCAGTGCTGCTCTGAAATTCTGCTTGAGACCTTCAGAAATAACTTAGGACAGATGGACCTGTTGATATTATGGTACCTGGAAAAGCAGTGTTTTATTCAAACAGCTGTACGCTGGTGACTGAGCTCAAAGCCAATACTCCATGCACCTCTGGGAACTCTTCACACTGAATTTTACACAAAAAATATGATTAAATGTAGGAGATTGGGGAAGAAATGATCTGCAGCTGCTGTCTGCTTTTCAGTTAGCAGACCATGTCTTCCATGGGTAGATCATAAATTCTTCCCTGCTGGGAGTACCATAAATGCTGATTCCCCTAAAGAGTTGTGATAGTATGTGTAGTGTTGAGTACTTTGCAATATGCAAAAAGGGGTTGAATAGTGAGATAACAGAATTTTCAGATAATGCAGAGCTACTGGAAAGAGTTAAAATTGGTGGTGTACCATCTGCAAAAGGCTCTCATTCTGTTTAGTACCTGGATTATAAGACATCAAAAGCCGTTGGCACTGATGAGTATAAAGTAGAAAAATCAGATATGCTTAAATCAAATTTTATTAGTTATTACTATTCAAAAGAGAGATCTTGCCATGAACAGTCCTCCAAATAATCAGATCAAGATGAGAAAAATAGCAAACTGTTAAAAATTAATGGACAGAAAAAAGACCCAAATAATCTGCTGTGTCAATCTAGAAATCTGTGAGTTCCTGCATTTTGGATGCTAGATCAGACCTCAGAACTAGATCAGGCTAGAACAGAGACAGAAAATCTGACAAGGATCATTGGAGGTATTGCATGGCACCTAGTAGCTCCTAGTACAAGCACAGATTAAGACAGTAGCTCTTCAGTTTAAACAATACAAGCATTAGAGGATTTGAAAAAGGTTTATCTTATCATGAATGACATGGAAAAAATATTCCAAAAAGATAAAAAGTAGAAGGCCACAGTGAATTGTCAAACAAGTTTAGAACAGAGAGGCCTTGCACACAGTCTGGGAGGCCCACCTAAGACCGCCTTAATATTCTACTAAAGTAGTGAGTGCCTTTACTCAGGCTTCTATGCTCCAGAGTGTAACTTCTGTTCTTTAAATTCCACTGTATGCTTGAAGTAAATCTCATTTTGTGACCATCTTGTAACTTGACATTTTCAGATGGAAAACCCAAACCAGCCTTATTTGTATCATTTCTGTAAAGCTTCACAGAAATGTAGGGTCCAAAGTGTTCTCCTTACAAAGAAGCTTGCTGTTTATCACAAATTCTCCAGTGGACTACTGTTTTGGAACCTTTCTTGTTTGTAACATCTTTTGCCTATGACAACTAAAATGGCTGTGTTTGTGTGTGCGTGTTTTTCTTGTATTTTAGGATGGAAGTTCTCTCCTTGGATGCCTGAATTTCTACTTACCCAATTAGGAATTGTGGAGTGCGCTAGTAGTTCACTAGACCCAGTTACTTATGTTTCTTCTGGATTGTCTTAAGTAGCATATGCTACTATGGTTGAATAATTCCACACTTTCTAGGTCAAATGGACTTTTTGCCAAGCTCCTGCAGAAACCCCTGCACCCTGTGAGTCAGGAAAGTGAAAATCTATAAAGGGATTTCTCGTGTGAAAATTTGGAGACTCCTTTACCTCTTTACTTTCCCCCAGCTTCTGCCTCACCTGCATTCTTTAATTGTGCCCTGTGATCTACAGATCACATCCAGGGTCCATAGTCTGAACTTGGTTCGTGTAGGTTTATGATGTTACAAGGGTTTTAGTGGACTTTCAAAACATCCATATCCCCATAGCTGGGTACAGTAGTCAAAATGAGCCAGAAGTGCTGAGCACTCACTATTAAGTTTTAAGTCAGTGAAAACTTCACATTACTCTCTATATTTTGGGTGTCCTACCCTTGCATTGAATTTAATGAATTCCATCTCCAGGTGATTCTGCCGTGTCTCTCATCAGGACAAGCAGAACCATGGTAAATCTTGCGGTCTTTCTGTGTTAGCCCTGTGGCATATGATCATTCTTCTCAAGACTAAACAAATCTCAGATTTCCTTCCCTCATGATGTTAACATTAGCAGTATCAAGGAATTAAATTCACCAAAAGTTTTCATTTCGTTGACACAAATGAGACTCCAGCAAAATGCATGTGGTTTGAACCTTCTGTAGGTGAATCCTTCAGAAGCAGTTCAAGATAATTACGCGTGGTCTGAGGTTGCTTACAGACAGAATGCAATGATTGCCAGGGATAGGTGCCTAAAGAATGGATTTGTAGCTTTTGATGGTGCTTTGCAGATGTTGGAGTCTACTTTCTACTATTGATTATTTATTTTATTTTAAATTGTTGCTGATTTTGATTGCTGTTTTGGGTTTGGTTTGTGGGGGTTTTTTGCAAGACAGCTGTCTGTTTGAGGGCCTCTGTTGTCATTCTTCTCTCCTTGCTCCACACCATTTGGGAGAAGAAAAAGATAGTTGCACGTACCAGTTATGAAGGCGTATGTCTTCAAAGGTGTGTTCCAGATAAGCCTACACACAAAGAACTAATTTATGAGGACTGTGTGCATGTGGAACAAGAAACCTAAACATAAGATCTGGTGTACCAGAGATCTGCACTTAAACAAAACCATATCTAGGGTTTACAGAAAGACCTTTTTTTTTTTTTTCTTGTATGAGCAATAGGTAATGCTTTGAAGGGAGCTGTGTTTAGTTCCAGTATGTAATCCATTTAAATGAGGCAATTGTAGATTCTAGACTGCTCCATAGAAGACTAGATTATTTGCTCTGTTTGCAAGGTCATAGCTAAGTCTCCAAATATTTAACATTTTCATCTTTAACCCTGCCAGACAAGTTCTCCATTTTAGAAGCAAGCTTTTAAAATGGATAAACTATTCTTGAGATATGGTTTGTGTGTGTTTAAAGTCTCAGAAGGAGCATAACAATGTATCATGTCCACTTTCCTTTATCAAGTACATCTGCTGTTCATTTGTTAAAGCAAACTGTAGTTGAAGCCTGACAGAAGCTTTGTTACAAGACTTGCAAAAGAGATACACTGGCCAGAACAATGTTTCCCCCTGCATTAACCAAAATGTTTCAATTAAAATAAAAACTTGCCACCTATTAGGTGGGGTTGTATCCATGATGTTCATGTTGTAGTGTCTACAGTTTTGTAGTACTTTTTTCCTAAGACTGACATTAAGAATTCGCATCAATATGAACTATTACAACGAGAAATGTTGGGGTGTTTTTTTGTTAGGGAGCACAGCTGTGTCCACATGGACAGAGCATGTATTATGGCATATCCAGTTCTTAGCATCCTCTGTTAAGTTTGCTCTGAAGTACTTCATTCCTCTCACAAGTCTTTTGATCAAGGTCCAGATCTAAAAAATCTTGGCACTTGTTTCAAGGAAGATAGAGGACACTGGCCAGAGTCAGATGACTATGGGAAACACCTCTTTTTTTGTAGGACGTAGGATGAGCCACATCTACAGAACAGCTGGTACTGTCTGGATTGAATCTCTTGGGGCTGCTTGAGAGCCTTCAACTGTATGACCTTCAGATGAGCCCATCTAATATATAACTTGCAATGAAGTGAATAATACTCCATTTTTGCTGATACCTAGACATTGGAAGAAGAGGCACACTATTCAGTCTCTACCATATGTCAAGTGTAAGTGCTATACATTGTTTTTTCCTGTGTCTTCACTTATTTGAATAGAATTACACTTACAAAATTTGTCATGATACTTAATTGCATTTCTTTTGCTTAATACAATCTGATGGATTGCAACTCAAAGTTTTGTAAAAGATGCAAGCAATTTATGCCTGGCTACTAATGAGTATTTGCCAGGCCAAGTCCCTTCATTTTTTTTTTGTGTCTGTCATGCTTTTGTTTGCAGGCAGCAGAATAAAGGTCAGAGTTTGTCAGATATTCTGAATGGCTTTCCACATCTCCCTTGATGTCTTCTCCTGATGTGTCTTCTAATGATCCCCTCAAAGTTTTCACTTTCTAACTCAGTGGTAACACCTGGCATAAGTGGGGCTGTCCTCTTTTTATCTCATTGCAATTTCTGATCTCTGAGATGTAGTTCCTAGAAATGGCTGGTTTCTGGTTGAAGGTGGGCATGGAACATGCCACACTGGCATTTCCTTAAAGTTAAGATAGGCAGGCAGCCAAATAAACATAAAACACCTGCTGTTCTAGAGGAGGTCACTGCTGTCAGACATCATCCACCAACTCACTGTACATTTTATCTTAAAAATTTATTGCTTGTCCTGTCTACCATGGGTGTGGGAAATTTTCTCCTCTTCTGCTTTGAAGGTACCTTCATGCATTAGAAAATTACTGCCAATCTTCTTGTAAGACTTATTACCCAGGTTAGGAAAACTTTGTTTTCATGGCTTTTTAATGCTTCCAGACAATATAGCCTAGCTATAAATGTGCCAGCTACACTACTGACTGTCAGATTTTAAAATAAATGATTTCTCTGTGTTGCAATGAGTGACACAGGTTGACATAGCTCTGAAAAATCTCAAGACAAGTGGCAAAGTCCATTTTTGCATTAATCTTTATCAGTGCAGATGTTAATTAAAACAACAAAACCTCCCATACGTTTTCTCTAAGTAGTATACTTTGTATTTATCCATCTCAAATATAAGTGGGCAGTTATGATACTAAGTTCTCTTTGATAACCAGGTGTCAAAAAGCAGTGTCACTTAGCTGCAGGAGCAGCAAGCCTGCTTATTTTAGGATGTTAAATATTACCTAGTATATACCCTGTTATTCTTTAACAGCCTACAAAGGGCTCAAAAAGCAGCAAGGTGTGCAGATTGGGTTGAAAGCTATATTTTAAATAGTGTGTCAAGTATAAAAAGTTAAACAGAGAATGCTTCTGTCTTTCAAGGATAAATTCAAAAAATCAGTTTTCTTTAGGTGGATTAAACCATCCAAATACAACTGTTTGGGGTTTTTTTAATTCAATGATTGACTGCTTTACATACATAGGTCTTAATTCTGGATTTTGTGGAATTCAAGGCAAAGGTAGTCTACAGAAATAGCAGCCCAACTGCATGCTATGTACTGACAGAATCTGGAATGCTTTATAATTCTGACTTCATGGGAGCAGGATTGTCTCTTGAGAGGAATTTTAGTCACTAGTGGAATTCACATTGCAGCATATGTAATTATTTCTAGAAGGGAAGATATTTTGAACAGCAACTTCATAACAGTTATATAATTTCCAATCTTAGTACAACTTTTGATACACATCTGTATATATAATGTACTTTGGGAGGATTTTGCAAACTAAGACATCCTTTTGATAGCTGTTTTCCTCCTGATCTCATTGCTTGCGTGTTTGTATGACCTTGAGCAGCAACCTGGGACAGTTTATCTAGTCCTGAACATCAAACACCGAACACCTCAGCAGTATAACGAATGTAAAAGAAGAATAGGTCATCTACTGTTTGCCATTGTTTCTGAGAGTCTTAAGGTGTTTCCATCAAAACCATCAACACTCAATAGCAGTACACACCCCATCAGTGTTTCGTAGTCCCTCACGCTTTGGTTTATTGTCACTTACGGCTCTCTCTTTTAGGGTGCTGTGGGTTTGTGTTCATTGTTAACCTCACTGGAACCAGCAGCAGCTATTACAAAGCAGGGTATGACTTTGATGTTGAAAGCATGGGCTGAAAGAGTGAATCTCATTGTCCTAAACTGCTGCTGCAACTGTGACACATTTAAGTAGGCAAGCTTTTTTTTTTTTAAATCAGTATATATAAACAGTTCTATGGAGCATAAACATAAGGACAAGTTCTAGAAAATCTTTTCTTCTTTCAAAGAAGAGAAGGGGTAGCTGAATGCCCTTTTGTTTGTGACAATGGGGACTAGTTTGTATCAGCACAATTTTTAACACTACAATCCTTTAGTGTACAGCTTCAATAGCCTTGTTGTGGTTTTTTCTCATTTGTTTTCTTGTGTAAGCCAGCACCATCCCTTTTCAATAGCAATCTCCACAGACCTAGATGCAGAACCAAATCTTAATTCTGGAAGTTTCACCAGCAACAGGTTCCCTCTCAGTTCTTTCCACTTGCTGTGTTGATGCATGGAGCAGAAGGATTGTTTTACCTTAGCAGACTTTTCCAGGAAGACTAACGGGTCCAGACAAACTCAGATCTCCTGTTTGCACTAACACAATGGTCATTTGCTGCTTCTGCTTGCTGTCGATTTTCCACTTGTTAGTGTTGTAGAGCAGGTAAAGAAAAGCTGTAGCTGCACTGGGACTGGCAATACTCACACAGGCCAAACTGTAAATAAAGGTTATAGCCTTCTGCTGCTGGGCATTAAATAAGAAGATAAATTTCTCTTTGCTGTGGATTTATTCAAGACAGATGTTTTTAGTGAGCTCTGGAAAGGTTAGAGGGGAATATAAAACCTGCTGCAGTTCTGGAATTGATCCATTAGGATCAAAACCTAGTAACCAGTGATTCGTTTAAGGGTCCCTGACACTTTTATGGCAAGACTACGTATTTCAGAGAGGGCTGGCTCAGTTTGAAACACATTCCAAACCCAAACCTGAAATAAATCTTTGCAACAGAGCAATTCTGTAAACTCCTGCTTTCCCATCATCTCATTTTTGACCAAAAAAAAAATGAAAGAAAAAAATAGAGAGAATGACTCAACTTTTTTAAAGGAAATGGCATGCTCATTGCCTGTGTTTGCAATTTTCTGTGTGGCGTGTCTTCAGTGGAGAGGTGTGGATAAGCAAAATGATTCAGACATAGCAAGCATAAAATAAATACACATTGAAGAGCTGGAAAAATGCTTAATGTAGGCACAGCCATGCAGTACTGGAAGGACATCTCTAATGGCCTACTAGACCTTGAGGGGTCAGGTAAAAATGGCCTTGTATGTTCCAAGAGAGACTTAAGAATATGATAAAACAAGAAGAAAAATTGAAAGAAGGTGTTTCCTCTAATTTCAACAATTGTTCCCAGGGATCAATAATGGAAGGTTTATGCTTGGGAGCTTTGAGGCTGGGTTGAACAATACATAGAAGTAAACACCAGAAGGAATGATTGTGAACTGGAAAAAATAGTCACTATGGTAGATGATAGGTAACTGACTTCTATTCACAGGCCAGAATCTCAGCAGCTGTAAACAGCTGTGGCTAGACTAATGTTAGTAAAGAGGTTGTTATATAATGCACTAAAAAGGCGGTTCTTTCTTCACACCAATTCAAGTGTTATTCTGTCATTTTACTGTATTGTATTGCTTGAAATAGCAGTTTCAAAGCCATTTAGTGTCAAATATTTTAAATTCAAGGAAACCTTATTGTCTAGTGAAGCAAAATTGAGAAGAAACTCCATTCTAATATTCTCTCTGGCTTTAGGTAAATCACTTAATCTCTCTGTTTCTTAATCTAAAATGAAAAGATAGGTAGGGGAGGATATTGACAAGTTAATAGTAAGGAACAGTTCTTTGGTACAACTCATTTCCTGTACCAGTGAGCACACTATAAACTAACAAGAGTTATGGTACTGTAAGCTCATATTGATGCTTCACAACTCCCTTTTCCTGAAAATGAGATATTGGTAGGAGCCTGACCTCTGAGTAAGTACATTAAACCAAAATGCTGGAGTAGGATTAGGGTCCACAGAGCTGCTGTTTTTTAGAAAGCACAGGAAAGAAAAGGCATGGCTTCAAAGAGCTTTAGAAAGATGCTGTGGTATTTTTAATCAGCAGTTAACTGCCCATTGTGCAGAATCCCACAAAGTAGTCTTCGTAGAACATGGCTCTAACTTAGCTAAAGATAGAATTGGAAAGAACTTGAGAAGTTTGTACCAGAAGTGGAAAGTTTCTCCAGCTTATTCAGCATATTCCTACTCTTGGCAAACATTAATGTCCTCTATGTATATATTGAGTAAGTAGTGTCAGGAAGAAGGAGTCACCACATCACTGGCAAAATTAATTTGTCTGAACTGATACACAAGGAATTAAAGGAAAGAGAAAAATTTGACAGCTGTAAGTTAAGCTCCAACAGATGAGAAACACAGCTGGAGTGAGGTGGGGCTGGATTGAAAATGAAAGGTTTTGAAAGAAGAGAACCTAAGAATGGGTAAGGTTGGTTGGCTCAAGATTGTAATTTGGAAAGTAAGTGCTTGTGCAGTCTGAAGAAAGCAGAGCTGAAACTGAGAGGAGAATGGTGGGAGAAATTTGCTTCAGGCACAACCAAGCCTTCTTCAAATCATAGCAGATCATCAATATTTTGCCCACCTGGAGGCTGAAGGGACTTCCTGTTCAGTTGCTAAGATTTGATAATGTAGTTCAAAATGCAACATTGCTCCTTTCCCACCGAGCACACACAGCCACAACTACTACTCATCCCAGCTCATCTTGTTCCACTCAGTTACATCATAACATGCAGGCAAAGGATCAAAAGATGCAGAGCTAAGAGAGTGGGGAGAATAGAAAGAGGGGGGTACTGTAATCAAGAGTTATGATGGCCAGGGAAGCGTGCTAACAGTTAACACATACTAAAGTGACCTTCAAAAAGGATGGTGTCTCTCATAAAGCAGAAGAGCAACCTTTGCCTGAGGATTTAATTCTGTGGTGGAAACTCATGTGTGTCTGCTTTTTCCATTTTTATGAAAGACACAGATCCTCAGCAGGTTTCAACAGCTCAGTTGAAATCAATTAACTCTCAGTTACACCAAGAATCTGCCTGCAAATCTGAAAGCATCATTAATGCCATAGGAGGCAAGGCTATATTAATATGTTTATTATTTAATCAGCACAAGACTGCTTCATCTTGCTGGAAATGCTTCTTTGGGCTAGCAGAAAGCTCTTTAAGTTGAGCAGTGTGTTTTTGTGATTGTCTAGGTCTTTATAGTCCCTTTACCTCCACAAGATGAGAATGACCTTTAATGAAACTTTCTCAATTTGCAACTCCTTATCTTCTGCTTTTAAAGAACAAGACAAAAAAAATGATATGTGCCTGCATTTCTTGCCTGCATATTGTCAGGAGCCATGGCTCCATATGGATTTAAAATATAAACCTAATCCTTGGCAACCATGCTAGAAACTTTCCATCTAGATACCTTGCAATCTTCCATTCTTAGAGATATAGTAAAACTACTGCTCTTGAGTCTCTAAATGAAGGAGACCCAGGAGTCAGGACCCTTTGTTGGCACCATCACTATGTTTCTGCAGGTAAACCATTCTAGTGGGGAATTTTTTGGTGTAGGTGTCTCTCTGCCTGACTACTCTTACGATTTTAAACAGTTTGACTTATCTAAGAGTATTTGAATTTCATTATGGTCTGCCATTTGGATTGCAAAGAGCATGTGTTTAACAGTTCTCGTGTCAAGAACTTTCCTCTGCATTGCTAAATGTCCAACATTTCTTCCTAATACTATCATCTGTTACATTTGCCTTATTTCTCCATTCTCACTTCTTTCCAGGTCAGAGGCTACCCCGAGCCTCAGATCACATGGTACAGAAATGGGTGTCCTATCCCAGAGGGAGACCATTACATTGTGGACCGCAGCATTCGGGGGATATTCAGCTTGGTTATCAAAGGTGTGCAGGAAGGTGATGGTGGTAAATACACCTGCGAGGCTGCAAACGATGGTGGGATTCGTCAAGTGACAGTGGAACTGACAGTGGAAGGTAAAGGATACTCACGCTGTTCTTGTGATGATTATAGAGTTTCATTAAGTGAACAAGCTATGTTAAAATGCCTGGTTAAAATCACACCTGAATACACATGCTTTCTCACTGGTGCTAGAGTAAGTTTCATTAATTCATTTCAGAGTTAAAGTAATTTTGCAGGGAACTACATGTCTATAGCCAGCTAAAACGGGGTTTGGTTTCAGATGTGAATGACGATGCCCAGTTAACAAAAGACCTTGCTCTAAAGACTTTGCTATAATCTTTGTCATTTTCATGGAAGCCACCATTCAGGACAGAAACAGAGGCCTAGAAAGTTAACATTTTCTCTCAGGTAGTAACAACTGATAGGCACACTGAGGCAACGGGCTTCTAGAGTTTTCCATGCACGCTTTCATTTGCGAAGCCGAACTCCTGGTTGTAATTGCACACAATGTCATGTGGGAAACAGCCAAGATCAAACCCAGGAATTTTTAAGAGAACATCTGCATGTTAGAGTTGCAAACTGCCAAATTTAAGATGTAAAAATTGACACAAATTTGGGGAAGAATGGAAATCAATTGCACTGCTATTCTTTTTGCAATTTGGTTATGTCAGACATCTGTTGAATATCAAAGCTCATCAGGTCACAACTTTGTGTCAAATTCTTGAAGCAGAGCAAAAATCCACAGCAGTTGTAAAACAATCAGCATTTGGGTCTATCCAGAGTCAGAATCTCTAACAGATATCCACAGAGCACATACTGAAATATGGATAACCTGGCATGATTGTGACTGAATTCTGTTGTAAAAATGATGCAAAATCTTTTTTTATGCTAGTTTTAAGTTGTGATAACTTTCATGATGACAAGTTGCATGGAGGTGGAGGATTTTTTTTAAAGCTGTTTTTATAACAGTTTTTCTGAATTGGGCTTTGCTGCAGTTTAAAAGCAGTTTCATGGCAGCACCCCATGACTGAATTTCTCCGAGTCTAAAAATTACATTGTCTTTACTCCAAAAATCCCTCTATGCATCAGGACAGCAAATCACTGCTCTCTCCTGTTCTCAGCAAATATACCTATGTGGGGCTGACTGCTCCTCTAAAAAGTAACTAGCTGAAGCAGAACCTAGCCTTCCTATCCTGCCCGGCTGTCCTGTCTGACAGTAATGTAGGTTTTTGTAAGTCTCTAGAACAGATATTTTTTTTCATCGCGGTCAGCGCTGTGTTTTGCATGCGGCTGCCCCGACCTGCCGCAGGCCAGTGCTGCCAGGAATGCTGTGTGCAGTAGATGGCGCTGAGCTCACACGGCTTGGTAGGCATCTCCCTGTTGCTCACACTAGCAAGCGGGACAACTTGTCCTTCGAAGAGTCATTTTACAGACAAGGTGGGCTGGGCTAGCACGGGGCTTGAAATCAAGCCACGTGAAGTAAGATTTCTTTCAGTGTCTAAAAATTCTCTCTTTTTTTACCTATCTTAATCTGAATTGGCGCTGCACTGTAGAAATAAGGCACAGTATATAATTCACTTGATGAAAAATATTTTTATATTAATATTCTGCAGTGTTGTTACTACTGAGGCTGGGGTTAGATGGTAATTCTGCTAAAACCTGTTTCTGAAATTTGAGAGCCCAGCTTTGGACCACAGGTGACATAATCTTGGAGTGCAGGTGTTGCATGCCTCCTTCATGTTTGAAACCTGGAGAAATGCATATTTTACATAGTCTTCAGTATATGTAATTCCCAGTGGTCTTGACAAAACATCTGAATGCCTGTCTTTTTGTTCTATGCTTGCAGGAAACTCCCTGAAGAAATATAGCCTGCCATCCAGTGCCAAAACCCCTGGGTAAGAAGTCCCTTGGCTTTGATATTGTTTAACAGAAACCTAAATATGTTTTGGCAGGAAAACAAGTAAAACTACTCTTTCTAAAAAATAACCACTTCCCCATTTTCAGTGCCTCTTGGATTTTGTCTTTAGCTCTGATTCACTTTGAGGACCAGTCAAAAAGTGTGACATTCTTGTCCAGGTCCCAGTAATTCCTCACTGGAAATGGATCTTCAAGGCCCCTTGACTGTGCGAGAATCAGGGGTAATGGAGGAAAACAAAACTAAGTGGTTAATGACTCAGTTCTGCTCAGCATTGCAGTGGAACGGGGTAACTGCTTGGCATGATTTCTCACACTTGTGAGATGGGAATCACAAGGATGGCTGGGCTTTCAGAGGCAGGGCAGTGCCAGCTACAGCAACATCAGAAAACGAGTGCTTCAATATTTGTGAACTCAAATGCTCTAAGTCCAAATCGCTGTTTATCCCAAGCAGAACAGTTACTACGAGAGCTGCTGTAAATGGTTGAGACTGCTCCCTCATGCTGACAGGAATTAATCTGGCTCAAAACAGAACCTTCTGCTGGTATCTGCAATATTGCACCCTCTTGGCTCTGCTCTCTGATTTTCAGAAATCCTTCCCTACCTCTTCCATGACCTGACAATCTCCTTATAAAACCAGAGCAAATAAGAGTCATTGGTAAGAAATAAAAGCAATTAAAATCAGCATTCTCTTACATATAATTTAACTAATTCCAAGCCACATAGTGGGTAAACTGTAGTCAGAAGAAAGAATTGTTGTCGTTTGGAGTAACTGTTTAGCAAGAATAGGTAGATGGGGTGATGTAAACTGGCACGTGGAAGAGTCTTCTTGCTGTCACGTACTTTCTGCACTTCAGTAAGCATTTACAATTAAATCAATGTCACTGTTTTAAAAGCCCCAGGCCTAATTCTGAATTTTCTTCTTTATAAGTAGCTTGAATTTAAAACAGATTATTTCTGATTTATATCCATGGAACATCATCGTAGATGTACACAAAAATGGTTGTTTCTATTATGTTAATGTCATAATATCGATAAAACTGAAGATTTTAATTTACTCTTTAATATGAATATTGTTTGTGTGTGATTTATTTTAAAATTAACTGAGATTACAACAGTGAAATTGAATAATCAGGAAGTTTTTTACATGATACCATCTATATCATGAATGTGCTACAGAAATACACATGCTAAATAAGCAAAGCAAGAAAGGACAGTCGAGGTTGCTGTCAGGTCTGTTACACGTTCAGACTTTCCAAAGCACTATCCTAACCCATCAAATGCCATGGAGTTAGAGTGGTTAATGATACACATTTCAGTTTGTGTATATCTAGGAAACAGCCAGAAAGCTGCAGGCTAGGCAGTAGTTGATTTTCCTTTAACGCATTAGTATATGTGTCTAGATGTATAAATACAGAAACGTCACCTACAGATGAGCACTGGATACTTTTTTAATACACATGCATGCTCTTCGTAGGTAAGTGAGGAAGATGACATTAAAAGCAATCAGATATTTAATTAAATGTTTTCCATTTTAGCATATTAGTCACCCTCCTCTTCCAAGAGTATTCTCTGGTCCTTTTGTCCATATAAATCCTTTCATTATGGTTTAATTTCTTACATAGAAACCTCAAGCTGCCTATGTGGCAACCATCATGTCTTGGCAGCACCTCAGACTAAGGCGATGCGGTCTCTGTTAAAATCTGATACCTGGTAGCAATCATGAGGTATTAACACATCTTACTTGCATGGGGTAAAAGGACATCTGGAAAAAAGGCCTTGATTGAAATGAAAAGGGTGGGGGGAAAAAAAGAAATTGCCATCTGCTAATGCACATCCTCCTTGTACCAGGGCTTCAGAGCAAAGAGTGTGAGGGTTCCTTTTGAAATTAGCAGACCTGAAGTTGTAGCCCTCCCCCCATCCCCCCCTTGCTATAATGCTGCTTCATGTTTGATGGTTTACGGCTGTGTAACTGAGGGGTGTGGACTGCAGTCACTGATGTCAGTCTAGCTTCATTTCACACATCATTTCCCAAAGGTGCCATCCATGTAAGTAGAGCTGGGTATTTACACTTAACAGGCATTCACCCAGGATGGGTGTGCTTTGGTTTGAGCACTTTTCATGTTTGTTTTTCAAGCATTGTAGTGAATGAGATTGCAAACAGAAGACTTCCCCAAACCAAGAGTCTTTACCAGGACATGTCAGAAATTTTGCAAAAAATGTTTCATAAATCAGAAATGACTCTGCCAGTGCACTTAAGGTCAAAACTAATTACATGGTAAAGAACTGCAAACAGTGAGTGAGTATGCACGAACGATCTGTTGGAAGGCAATTAAGAAACATAAACCGTGAAAAAAAAAAATGCATGTGGAGTTTCCTACCATTTGTTTTGCCCAGCTCTGCTTATAAGCAACTGAAATTGTCCCCAGGATCTGTTACATGAGTTATGTGTATGCTGGATGAGAGTGTGTAACATCATACTATTCAGCAGCATGAGCTTTCAAGAGCAGTCATCGCCAGCTTTTCCATTTCTTCCATTGACAAAACAAGTATAACTCCAGATTGCTTACCACCCATCGTCACTGGCAGGCCACTGCTCTAAAAGTGCTTCCTGAAGTGTGCTCTAACCAGAACAGCCTCCAGTCCTGTAAAACCAGGATGTCATTTGCCTTTACAGGGGAAGACTCACTGTTCCATCTGTGGAGCACAGGCCAAGCATCTGGGGAGAGAGTCCACCCAAGTTTGCTACGAAACCCAATAGAGTTGTTGTGCGTGAAGGTCAAACAGGCAAATTCTCATGTAAGATAACAGGACGACCTCAGCCTCAAGTAACTTGGTTTAAGGTATAATTTGCCAATATTTGGTTTTTTATTTCTCTTTTGAATTTTTGTGACTTTAAAGGATGAAATGCATTTGCCACTGCAAATTATCATGATGAGAATTTACATACAAGGAGAGGCAAATTCTTCCTCATTTTCATGCTGAATAAACTCATAAAAGATAATAGTGTTGTTATTAGTATAAATACCTCATCTGTTGTCTTGTTGAAAATATTTGCAGTAAAAAAAATCATATGAAAGCACTGACCAAGATCCAGGCTCCATTATAAAAATATATATACATATATATATATATAAAAAATATATATAGAAATGGAACATACTTGCCCAGAGACCTTACTAGATAAGAGAAATAGACAAAGGATGGGAAATTGTGAGTATTATCATCATCTCTGTTTTTTGGAGAATGTCTTTGGGGATTTAATGCTTCAATTATTGTTGTAGAGGAGTCTCTGGCAGCTGTGAAAATTACAGCTGTTATTTCCCAAGTTCCGTGTCAGTGTCAGTCATAAACTGCCTTTTCTGTATCATTTGCATTGGGTTTTACCTGTATGTTAGAATGAAGATGTTTGCAAAGAAATAAAATTGAAGTGAAAAGATAATGATCTGTTTGGGAATTAACAGGCACAATTGGGTTTTGTCATGCATGATTGTTTTTTGCAAATTAAAAAAAAGTCCAAGTCAGATAAACAACTGTTTAACTTCTTCATTCTGGCCTCTGCTAAAACAGTGGTAGCAGAAAAGTATCTGACATAAAATCAAGGCCACCAGAACAGTCAGCTTCAGATCTGTATTGAAAGTGGGAATTGTGAGCCTCTGTCATTAAAAAAAAAACCAAACCAAAACCACCCCAAACTTTACAGATGAGCAATACTTTGAATTCATTAGGCTATTAAAAATGCATTGGAAATTTAACTCCTGGTGCCCCCTTTGGGCATACACAGGATCTCTAACCACCTTTTTCTGTTAGTAAGGAGAGCTTTCAGGTGATAATTAAATATTACACAGATTAGGCTGTTTTAGTGAAAACCAGTAGCATTTTAGAGAATTAAAATTACTTTATTTAATTTGGAAGAGCAAATATATGACTGCTCTGTTGGCATCCTGCTCCCCTCCAGCCTGCAAATGTGTTGTGTGGTAGCAATGCCTCTCTTATCATGTGTCTCATGCCTTCTGCCACTCCCACCTGGCCACTGGTGAGGTCCTTTTATGCAGAATTTTTTCCAGTTCATGAAGTGATACAGCACAAAGGAGCTATTGAGAGATAGAGAACTAGTCCCCAAGTTGGAAGGTTTTCTTTGAAAGTGTGGGATTTGACTTCATGGAATGAGCATGAACAGAAAACCAGTTTGAGCCCTCATCCAGTGAAAGGAAGTTTTTCTAAGATTATGGTTATAATAAATAATGAAATGCCAAAACTAAACTGAGATGAGTGGGTAGAAAAATTCAGGGAAAACCAGCCTCCTGCAGATATGAGTTATGCAACTTTTGGACACAGTTTTTTATTTATACCATCTAAGTATTATTCATAGAAGGAATTTGGCTAAAAGATAGGAGGCTTTTTGGTATGACATTTTACCAAAAATATTTGTGCACCCCTTCTCTTACAAATTACTTGCTGTCTCATGATGTCTTGTGATATTTGCAGGGCGATATTCAGTTGCAACAAAATGAGCGTTTCAACATGTTTGAGAAAACAGGCATCCAATTCTTGGAAATCCAAAATGCTCAGCTTGCTGATGCAGGAATTTACACATGCACAGTGGTAAACAGTGCTGGGAAGGCATCTGTTTCTGCAGAGCTCACCGTTCAAGGTACACCACAGAGTTTACAGGCCAGAGCATGAGTGATCCATGGATATTCCTTTAATATAACTTTGGTTGTGTTTTCAGTATAAGTATTCACTTTTCCCCATTATCTTCCTCTCTCTTCATTAAATGATACTGTGATAGGTTGGAGCACGCTACAGCTGGAAACATGTTGGCTCAATGGGAAAAAGGCTATCCAAATTCTTTGTAAAAACCTTCTTTAAAAACACTTTTCACTTTTACTGTTATTTTGACCCTCATATTTTGAACATAAATTTCAATTTCAATGAATGGAAATCTTGCACTTGTCATTATAATCAGTATTTTATTTTGCATTTGTTGAGTACCAACACCAAATGCACATTTGTACCAGATCCCTCTTAGGAAACAAAATTGTAGAACCAAGAAAATAAAACAAAGGAACATAATTCTAAAAGGCAAGAGAGAAAAAGAACAGCTTAATGAGATTCAAATTGAGGCTTCTCAATTCCTAACCCTGCCTTATTTCACTGCTGTTAAAGGAAATAAATGTCTTTGTATAAATAATTTAGGATGTTCTATTCTTTATATGCATTACCATATACAGTTCATTTTGCTGTGGGATGCTTCTTAGGGTGCCCTTTGCATCAGCCTCAAAATCATACAGCCTTCAGCAACTGCACTAAAGAGGAATTTCATCAGTCAGTGGGTGAGCAGTCACTGGACCCAATTAAACAAATCAACAGCTGCTGGCTTCAGCCGCAGTCATAAGATCAGTTGGTTACATACGCACCCAGCAATGAATGTTGTGATGCAAGATTTTTAGGTTCACATCAGTGCTGTCACTCTGTAAGGTATCAAGAATATAAATAACAAGAGGAATCACATTTGGGATCCTCAGACCCACAGCTGGTCTTTGCTACTTAAAGCCATACTTTTATCTGGAAGTTCCCATCTGATGAAGCCATTGGAGAAGGAGCTTCTGCAGGTTGCCTATTCAACTGATGTTTTATAGAAAGGGTCATTTTGTTCAATAAGCCTTTTTTTAAAACATGAAACTTGATTCTTACTGGCTCTCCCTGAAGTGGTGAGCTTTCTGTTGTGTAATGGGTACATTTGCCTTGAGAGATGATGCAGAACTGGGGTCACAGTCAGTTGCGGTATATGTTTGCTTCAGATGCTGACCACATCTCTGAATAATGCGTGCATTCTTTCTTGGATTAGTACAGGTCAGTAAAAGGGGCACTCTCTTGCAATGTACTTGACTAATCGGATCATTCCACTTACCTAACCACAATATATAATACGTAATTCTCTCATTATCAATTAAATCAGGTCCCAGAAGTTGCTGCAAGATGCTACCAGACAATCAAGTGGCTTAGACTTACTACACTTACTTTGAAATCCATGCAATCTCAAATATAGATAATCTTGTTCCAAGAGCTACACTTCCCCCTCCGAGTTCCCATACTAGAAAGTGAAGAGAGAGGCAGAAAATGTTATTTAAATCATCAGGGTTGCATGGTATTGTCTTGTCTGCAACCAGTAGTTATTCCTCTTTGGCATTTATCATGTCACTTTTAATTTTTCTGTGAAGAATTTACGTTGCTGTTTATTGACATGTTTATTGAAGTGAGATCAATGGGTTATTTCCCTCTCTCACTGCAACTTTTGGTGTGTTTGTGTGTGTAAATAGATTGTTTTGGTCACTCTGAATTGTGTGTCAAGTCCAAGCATTTAGATGTGGATTTTTGCTTGCAAAACACAGTGGAAATCAGGGTATCATCTATCACATGCTTTTGTCTTTTCCTTGAGGCAAAGAGTCTGAAAGCATTTTTATGGAATATTTGTTGATGAATTACAAAATCCATTATTACATGTCTTTCTACTGTAGTTTCCAGTCTCACAGCTGACAACAGCGTAGATGCAATTTTGATCTGACCAGGAGAAAACAAGCTGCATCCTGTAGTGTTAGCTAGGTAAAAATGGAGAGATGTGGTTGGTACTTGGTGTGGAGTGGTATTTCTCTTCTGCCAACTATTCATTATCTTGTGCTGCTCCCAAGGGAAACAAATGCTGTCAAGGTATGGGAGAATGCATGGAGTGTTACATAGGTGAGAACTAAGTGACTGACTGTGACCAAATATATGCTCCGTTGTATCAGGGGAGCTGCTGAGGTGAGATACCTTGGCAAATCACTGTAGCTCATCCATGTTCCCAGATTTCCTGGTGGTGTTGCCAAGTGAAGAAATGCAATATGTTGGCTTTTGTGTTATGTTAAACATTTTAATTCTTCCTTCACAGCACAATGAATTGCTAAAAGGTTACAGGTGAGCTCAGGTTTTGTGGGGATTTTTGGTGGTTTAGGGGACAGCCAAGTTACACTCTGGGTGTGCTCAGATGTGGTACTGATGGTTTGCCCTCCTCTGCTTTTATAAGCTCTGGGGAGTTCTTACAGTATCTGATAAGCTGCCTCCCAGTTGGAGTTTCTTCCTTACTTCTCTCCTGCAACAAGGAGCCTTTGAGGCTCACAGAACCTTTAGTTCTTAAGGGACTAGAGAACTTAGTTGCGCCAGCAATGTCTCAGAATGGACCAAGATCTCTCTGTGTTTCAGCTGAGCAGGTTGCTGTTGTCCATGTCAAATTTCATGTGTGGTGATAGTCAATCTTTACTTCAGTGGATTGAAAATATGAAGAGTAAAGGCTCCTAAGTATATTCTTTGTTTTAAATCTTTCAGATTTATGGAATTCTGTACAGTACTGTACGCATAAGTTGCATTTTCTTTTCTTTCTTTATTTCAGGTCCAGATAAGACTGAGACATACACTCAGCCACCATGGTATGTTTTTATTGGAATACTTTCTCAGTATATTTAATTGCAGAGCACTCATTTTGATGTTCACTGCACGAGCCTTCCTCACAAGGTGATAAATCTGCTGGGGTCAGTCTGTATTTGGAAGTCAGAAAATGTTTACTTGGAATGAGATTCTCTCTTGCTGCCAGAGTCTGCTGTCCTGGTAGACACCTATGAAATTGTTGGTGAAACTGGTGGCAACAGGTTATATAATTTGTATAACAGCTGTGTGAGGAGAAATCATATACTATACCAATTGGTCAAACTTCCTTTCTGGAATTAAAGGTGTGCACACATCACATGAGTACCGAGCTGGTTGTTCTTTGCTATCATAAGCAAAATGTGGTATGCCTATGGCCTTCGATGTTTCTTGGAAATACTTGCAAAAGAATTTTGTAAAAATAAGAAGAAATGAAAGATTTCAAATTGTAGTTCTTGTCAAGATTTTCAAAGTTAAATGACTATGATTTTTCAAAAAATTTAAATTTTTTTTCTTCATGAATAGAAAATGCAGGAATGAAATGCTCTAAGCTGTCTCTGTAAGACACTTTCATGAAGGACAGTTGCTTTAGAGTCTTCAGGCTGTTTAGTCTACCCTCACATACCTTGCACGGGATTTCAAAAGGGTATGTTTACATTGTCCTAAGTCCATTTCCACTCCAGAGTGGATCTGAAAATGCTGCACTACTGTTTTTCAGTTCTTTGTGGTTTTTTAGGAACAAATTTTAAAATAAGCTTATTGTGAGTGAAACTGTGCAGTTCTATAATGAGAACTCCCCATGTACTGGGCTCCCCAGAGTAGTTTTCCCTGCTCCATTGTTTATTCCAAAAAAAGGGGATATTTTTTAAAATTTAAAAATCTTACATAGGCATTAATTCTCTAGTACATTTAACTCTAGCTGAAGAAAGTACCGCAATAAATATCCTGAATCTCCGTGGGAGAGTAAGTCAGTGCACTAAGTTTTCAAACAGAAATTGCTTCTAGTATTAAAAATATTTTCCAATTCTGCCTTGGAATAATACTTTGGGAGTGTGTGAGACAGACACAGTGCTCTGCAGGTAATAGCTTAGTGGTCAACTGCAATGTATGAAACTGAGATTCAGGTCCCCAGTTAGTCAGCTGCTTTTGTGCCCCCAAAGTACTGAGCAGACCCATCATCATTCCAAGAAACCCTTGCTAATAAAACTATAGCTGATGCTATTATAGTAATTTGAATTTTTCTTTTGACAACACTCACTCTCCCTCCCCTAGCTTTAATCAAGCTTCCTAATCAGCCCTCTTTTAAAACCACCTAAATTAAAACCACGATAATTAAGAAATAGTAAATTCACTGAGCAATTTACATGTTCATTTCCCCTTAGGGAACTATTTTATGTCACGTATGGAGCTATAATTATACATGGCTTCAATCTATTAAAGCATGAGTAGTGTTACATCATGGTCATTGCAGGGTCTTATGCAATTGCTTTCTCTTGCTCTCTAAAGCAGTGTATGCAAGGTTAGTGTCTGACTCACAAAACATGTTAGAACCTGAGCAGTGGTTTCATATGCAGAAACTCCTCAGTTAAGTTGGTGTCTGAGCACTGATTACATTTCATGAAGCTTTTCACTTCACCTCTTTCATCCATGTTCTTAACCTGTGTGAGGGATACTAAACGCTATTTAGTTCATCTTGCTGTGGTCTTGTACATTTTTATCATTGAGGATGGTAATAATTTTTTATGTGGTCATATATCTGTAAACTTATTTTCCTTCAGCATGCCATCAAAACCATCAACACTTGCTGTTAAAGCTGTGGAAAATTCAGAATTCAAACAGGCAACTAGCAATGGGATTGCTAAAGAGCTGAAATCCAGCAGCACTGAACTCATGGTTGAAACAAGAGACAGGGTGACAGCAAAGAAAGAGACCTTTTGTGTCACCAGAGAAGCCAAAGACTGTAAGCAGGGACAGCACCAAGAAGCCAATGCTGTGTCTCCTCAAGAACCTAAAGAAGAAACAAAGGGATCTCAGGTCTTGCAGAAAACTTCAAGCTCCATCACACTACAAGCTGTCAAACTGCATCCAGAACCAAAGGCAGAACCCCAAGCCACTTTCATCAGGCAGGGTGACAACAGAAAAAGGGCTGTGCAGCCCCTGGTGTCAGCTCAACAAACACAATCTCTGGCAGGGCCAGTCAGTCCAAGGAGTAGAGAAGCAGAAAACAGAGTTGGAGCCAGGAGGGCTGTAATGGAGAAGAGGGAGGCTCTGGGAATTCCCCCTCAGTTTGAGAGCCGTCCACAGAGCCTGGAAGCATCAGAAGGCCAGGAGATTCAATTCAAGAGCAAAGGTAAAGGGATGAGTTGTTAATGCCTTAGGTTTAGTTAGGTCCCCTCTGTGTGTGAAAGTGGAGAAGCAATTCCTTCTTCACCGCAAGTTGTCTTCATCCTGAAGTATTTTTCAAAATAGATGCAGAATCTCATGCTGTTTACCCAATACTCTTCTCAATGAAATTGCCACATAATTTCATACCATACTGTTCATCCTGTCCTTCATCTGGAGTTTCCCCAAATATAATCATTGTTTTTCTTTCTAGAGAAGTTTTAGGGGCTTTCAAATGAGGGTGCAGGAGGAAAATGGATGGTACATTTTCCAGAACTGTAAGAGTTACACTGCCTTTGGAAAAAAAAAAAATCAGATGAAAAACTTCAGCCACTACATTTCCCTTGTGGGTATTTACTTTTACCCCTCATATTTGGTCAACCCAGTGCTGATCTGAGTGCTTCCTAGCAGTTGAAATGATAAACTCAAAATTCAAAGGGAGGTTTAGAGTTTGCTCTACAGAGTCTGACCAGGTTTTAACCCCTCAGAAGAGTAATGAGAGATGATTTGTTGAATCCAGGGAGTAGATTTGAACTCTTTTCTTTTTTTATTAAAATTTTACTCAAAAATTATTTTTAGGTGTTTTCCTGCTATTTTTAAGAATAACATTAAATAACATTTGTGTTCCCACAAGTGAGAGAAATTGGTTTTTATGTCTCTGGAGGAGAAAAATGTCACAACAAAACCATGGTAATTGATTTCATTTCTTGATAGCTCTTTACCTGTGAGGAATGAGTACAATTTATATCACAAGCCCAGAGAATAAGGAGGGGAGAAAATATACCACAGATCCTGGCACTTTTTGACTAGTTTATTTTTCAGGTATATTAGTACTAAGAACATGGATTGCTTTCCCTCAGAGTAACTCAGAAACTGTGCAAAGTTTAACTAATTGTGATCCTCTTTGGTAGGGAAATGTAGTCCCTATTGTACAGAAGCCAAGGACATCATTCACTTCTTATTGAAGCCAGTGAATGTCTTTTCATTCTTTTTTATCAGGAAAGTCACTCCCCAATCCTTGTATTATCTCTCTTCAGAAGGGTTTTCTACAGTATAACATAGCTTTTTGTTGAGATATACTTGCCATCTTTTACTGTCTGTACCTTCCTCTGGGGCTAAGGCTCTCTTTCTGTAATGAAATGGGTAGAACTGGGACAGAGTATCAGCAGGGTGGAAGCCTCAGAGTGCTCTGTTTTCTGAAAATAAGTGAAGGATGGGGTGAGTGGCCTTTTCCAGCACTCTTTCCTAACCTTTCCTGTTTGCTCATCATAGCAACTACCTCATGAAGCCCAGACCTCTCTCAGCACTGCTAGCAGCCAAATCCAGTTTTCTGGACCTCTGGCACAGGCAGAGCAGGCAGTGAAGCCACAGCTGTTTTGCTTCTGCTCCCTGAAATTTTACTGTCCGAGGAAGCTGTTTGCTTTGCCTACACCTAGACCCTAGTTTGGAAAAACATACCCAGAATCACAGAATGGTTGAGTTTGGAAGTGTCCTTTGGAGGCCCTCTGGTTCGACACACCTGCTCATGAAGGGCCACCTAAGGCAGGTTGTCCAGGACTATGTTGAGGTGGCTTTCAAATATCTCCCGGGAGGGAAACTCCATAACCTTGCTGGACAACCTGAGCCAGTGCTTAGTCACACTCACAGTAAAAAAAGTGTTTATGTTCAGATGAACCTCCTGCATTCCAGTTTGTGCTCATAGACTTTGTTCCATCACTCACTGGAGACCACTGAAAAGATCCTGGCTCTGTCTTCTTTCTAGCCTCCCTTCAGATATTTATACATGTTGATAAGATTCCCTTTAGCCTTCAGGCCAAACAGTCCCAGAATAAATCACTTCAGTGGCAGGTATCGTGGATTGCAAAGTACTGGTGCTCAGAGAAACCAATTTAGAAGGATAGGAAGGACTGGGAAGAAATGTCTTGTCTTTCTCCTCTAATATCACATCAGTTTTATGTGTGACTTCTAGAGGATCAGTTTTCAGATAGAAGTGCTTGGGGGTTTTCAAGTTACCAAATACTTGTTATTTTAAAAGTTGGACTGGCTAAGAGGTTTTCAAAGATCAGAAATGACAAACGGTATTTTTGAAGATAGTTTTATGTATTTCTTGCTCATTAAAATGGATATAAATATGTATGTGTAAATTATACCTAGTTTACACTAAAGTAAATAGTGGAATTGCACTGAGGGGAATACCAGTTGATAATTTAAATACCTGATTGTCTAGTTTCAGGGAAACCAAAACCAGATGTGGAGTGGTTCAAAGAAGGTGAACGTATCAAAGCTGCAGAAGATGTCCAAATGTATGAAGAAGATGGAGTTCATTGCCTATGGTTAAAGAAAGCCTGCTTGGCAGACAGTGGATCTTACAGCTGTACAGCTTTCAACCACAAAGGCCAGATTTCCACCAACTGGTTGTTGACTGTCAGAAGTGAGTAAGCTCTTGTGACCCCATCTGCACATAGGAAACTGTGGCTGGGCTTTTCTAAGCTTTCAAAGGATGGTGAACATAGAAGTTCTCTCAGGACTTCTCAGTGTGGGTCAATTCTGATTCCTAGCTCTGTGACTAACATGGTTTGGGATAGCTGGCAAGCCACTTTCTGCAACGGTTTCCCTTCTGTACTTGTTGTTGGTACAGCTAAAACCATCTGGTTGAATATTTTGTACACAGAGAGGACTCTTCTCTGCTGGGTTTTCTTTTAGTGCTTTTATTTAATGCAGGTTGTGAAAGATTTTACTGCTCTGCATTCAGTTCTTTTGGAGTTCCCTAGCATTTCTATAGGTGACATTTCTGAAATGTTTTGCAAGCACAAACTGATCCTGTGCAGTAAAGCGAATAAGAAGTGAAGGAATAAGAACTGCATTCTGCTAAATTCAAATGACAAATTATTTTGAGCTTGAAAGCACTGTCTGATTGAAAGATTTATTGGCATCTTAGCAAATCCTGTCCTCAATTCTAATCTTTTCACCTGGTTTTAGGTTTTGTCCTGGAGCTATGATCATGTTTATGCAACGTTTTTCTATTTGCTTTGCCTGGGGTTAAACCAGGATACCAAAGATACTCTCACTTTCTGTCTCTTGAGAGACCTCTAAACTACATCCCTAAGTCACCCTGTTTCACTGCAAGCCAGGAAAATTTGGGAGAGGGGCTGGGAAAAGTCAGACACGAAGAGAGAAGAATTATCCTTCCTGTACTTTGTGCTGAGTTTTCTGGTAATGTGTTGCATACACTTCTAGTGACTGGCTGCAAATGGTGGATTCTGGCAATGAAAACCACCACTTAAGGCACAGCTTGAGGACTGGCAATGCCTGCCTTGTAGATTATAGAAGACCCCTTCTTTATATCAGTCCATTGATCAAAATTATTTCTATTTCCCAACAAAACATTTTACTGTGGTTTTGAGGTGGGATTTTTTTCCCCACACACTTGTTTGCATGGAATGAATGTGTGAGCCCAGCCATGTCACCTGAGCATAACTAGAAAAAGTCACTAAGCAGTAAAGAAAATTTTGTCAATTTGAGTTAAAGAAACTGTTTTCATTTTGGTTTTAAAGGGCCTAAAGTTCAAGAGGTTGCTCCATGCTTTTCCAGTGTCTTGAAAGGATGCACTGTGAGTGAAGGGCAAGACTTTGTGCTGCAGTGCTGTGTAGGAGGCGTACCTGTGCCTCAGATCACATGGCTTCTCAATGGTAAGGCATCCCCTGCTCCGCAGTACATGCATGCGTGCGCTTACATCCATACTCTGATCAGTGCGTAGCAGAGCTCTGGATAGTGCGCAAAGCACCTTAATTCACTGTGACAGAATCTACTAGAATAGTCGAAGAAAACAATTTTGCATGCACGAACTGTGGTTTTCTTGAGCATTTTCAGCCTTGCTGCAGTTTCCCAGTATGACCAGGAGGGGACTCCTCTGACTGGGCTGTAAGTAAATGGGTTCCCTGGGTTTTGTTAAACGCGGCTTTTCGCGGCGCTGCAGCAAAGCCCCTGCTGCTATTGTACGCTGAATCCTGTGCTACCCCCACTTCTTTGGCACTTGGCTCTGCTCTGAGAGTAACGGACTGGCATCGCACCGTGATCCTGCAGGGATAATAAGGTTCTGAACAAAGTGCATCACTCTTTACAGCAGGAAAGAAATCCACGAGCAATTCCACCCTTCCATCAGCTGGGCAGCTCATAATTGGTATTAGCAGCTATGTCACCAAGGTCTTAAAATCACAGCTTTTCTGGTTGCTTTGCTATTAGAAATGTGTTCCTTGAGATTGTAATGCTCGTCCAAAGCTTACTAAAAGAGGGAAAAAATATATAATTACAACATTTTTAACTTTTATCAGACTATATATTTTACCCTGCCCTGATCACACAACCAAATATGAAAGTTTCCTTAACCATCCCCTCTTAATATCAGAGTAGGTATCAAACTACCCAACATCTGCATTTTTCTTAGATTCCAAACAATTTCAGAGATCCAGGGATTACACACTCTCAAGGGCTCTTTCCATTTAGAGCCTTTTCTATTAAACACTAGACAGTTATATTCAGCTTAACCCTTGACCACCTCTGTTCCTCCTGAAGTGCAGTTGATTTTTTGCAGACTCTCCCAGACTATCTATCTTTGTGTGTTAGTGTGCGTGTGGTTTAAAAACAAAGAATAGCATACTTTGCCATAAAGATGTTTCCTCCAGGTTTTTTTTATTCTTTGCACATGTTTTTCTTTAGCTATTCAGAGTAAATTGGATAACTCAAAAAGGTGTCAGGGCAAATGAACCATGACCTTGAGGTTGGTATGTTCCCACATACCTGTTCTGCCCCCTTCCCAATAGCTCCATGTGTAGAATAGAAAGGCCACCACTTTCTCTACAATTCGAAACATGTGAGTAAAGGATCTGACATTCTTTCATTGGAAATAATTTGTTTCTCTCTCTAAAGAGTATTCTGCAGTTCCTCCTTGCAGACACAAGTCATTAAGGTATGGGTTAATGGTTTTTGTCTTGTATGTGGTTGTGATACATAACTCCTTATGTATCATTTTGATATGAAGTTGAATGGATTACAATATACTCCGTGTACATTCATAGGGTCATTATTTTACCTGAGGATAAATTTGACTGTTGTTGATATCCATTTGAATGCAAACATTTCCTTTCTCTCTGCCAGCTAGCTAGATACTGCAAACTTTCTTATATTTATATGCATTACCAAATAAAGGAGAAAGTTGTGTTTCTGATCCTGAAATATTGCTCTAAGCAGACATAACAATGCTTTTGGCAAAATGACATCATGGAGTCATTCGTATGAAGAAAATAGTATATTCACTACATTTAATTTGAGGCAGGCAGACAAATTTGGTTTTTAGGAAAGGTGTGTTACAATCTCCTGTCCAGGCCTAGAATATACAGCTTTTTAAGTTCACAACCAATAGGCTGTGGCAGAGAAAAAGCAATCTGCTGAGAGCTGTCACACCACTGTTCATAGTATAGCACTTCTGCAGAGCTCCATAGAAATAAAGATCATACGGGATAGAATGTGTAAAGTTCACAAGAAAATGTCAAATGCAAATTGTCTTGCAAGCATACCAATGACAACAAGCTAGACTTATTTTTTGAAAGGACTAGTGAGAAAGCTATATCTTGAAATAATGGAAGTAGGGACAAAGTTATCAAATTGTAAGACACAAGAACAGAAGGCTGTTTTGAGAAACACACACTTCTCCCCTCTCAGCCCCTGCAGTCTCAGTCCTAGGCTGGCCAGTCCTTAATATTAAACAGCCTGTATATGTCCAGTCTGCCTGCCTGCAATCTCCAAAGAAGGGAACCTACCTGAGAAGTAGCCAACTTACAGTAACTTCTTATGCAATGTTACATGCAAATACTACTTTAGGTAGTGAGCATTTTACCAGCTGTTACTACATGGGAGTTTAAAACATTTCCCAAGCCATAATAAAGACTGACGTCTATTTCAAGTCAACCAAGACCAAAAAATAGATGATATATGCTCTGCATTGGCTGTAATTACTTCTTAGCATCTGTGAGGATGAGTAGTTTTTCCATATTCATAGAGACTGCAGAAGTAAGAGCTAAGTGACTGAACTATGGATTTCATTTGAGCTCTTACTTTTCTCTGCAGCTCTCTAACATTTTCAGTTTCTGCTTTTAATGATTCAAAACTTTTTTCCAACTTTTTCAAGATGGTTCTCTGTTGCCATCGCTCTGCTCTTTATTTTAAGTTTCTGAATTTTCAGTGGCAAATTCCCTGAAAGAAAACTTGTGTTTTATTTCTGGCCTCACCAAAGCCTTATAAAGAGCTTTTTAAATGTGCTCTCTGTGACAATGCCTCACTATGTAAATCCAATTTACTTTATCTTCTTTCAATACTTTATTGGTAACTTCATTTTAAATTGCAGGAATAAGACCTGTTTAACTGTATTTTAGTATCTTCCTTTCCATATTGCTTTGTGTGGGGTTTTTTTTCCCCTTAAGTTGAATTGAACATCTTTCTGCTCAATTTAAAAACAGTATGACAATGACTGTAGCATAACAATTCTCTGAGTAGTGTTTGGATTGAAAATAGCTTTCTGATATGTCCAGAAAGCTTTTAATTGATGGGCTAGGGGAAAATTTTCTTTCTTCTGGCATAGTGTGCCAGCAGAAAGGTATTTTTTGTTATGGTTTTTGCTGCCAAGCTATCATGGAGATTTGACTGTTCTGCCTCTGGAGAAGGGAACATTTCACTACCGGGAGAGTTGTTTTTATTAGATCAAAATATAGGTACAATGGGCATAACTTATAATCTTGCTGCAGGTTAATTCTCAGGCTGATATACTTGTGTTTGTTTTCTGGGGTCTGAGAAAAGGCTACTCACTATTCTGTGAATAGTGTTAAAAATAGTCACAGTTTTGTTGGGAGCTGGAGTGGAAAAGATAAAATTTAAGGACATGTTGCAGGAGATCTCATTTTCTTTTTCCACTTAAAACACCCTATTATTTACTGATTTACAACAGAAATAGAAAGGCATTGTTCTGTTTTTGATGATCAGCTTTTATCCTGAGTGTATTTCTGGTATGGTTATTATCATAGCATCTTTGGGCAACAGTAATAGTTTTGGTGTCAGAATCCCAGTCAGGTTAGGTGTTCTGCAGTCACACCAGAAAGGCAGCCCAGTCCCCTCTGTCCTCTTAGAGAAAGCTTCCTCTGCTTGGGCTTCCTTTCTACACGCACATATTTGAATGTAATGCAAAAAATATGTAATGGAACCTAGTAGTTACAACCATCTGTGTGTAACTGTGTGAAAGGGTCCTCAAAGGAACCAGTCATAAGAACATGTGACCTGTGAAGAAGGTAGAGTTTATTCTAAAATTGAAGTCTTCTGGGTAGTTGATCAAATGTTCACCCCAGTTTTTCATGTGGTAGAAAATTTGCTAACTTATCAGATAACTTGTAAGATAAATAAAGCCACATGATCATCTACCACATTTTTTAATGTTTCTAATTGTTGGATCAAACTGTTTTTGGGACATGTATCTGTTTCAGAATGAAACTCTGTATTTAGATACTGACTGCCTTCATGTTTGCTCTGTTCATGATCAGTATGTCCTATCATTTAATTTATCCTGCTCATAGTGCAGACCTGGTTCATAGAAACCCCAGAGGTTTTGTCCTAATATTTTCAAATTATTTTACTAATTAAATCAATTTTGATCTTTCCTCACAACAGATGTCTTTGATTCAGTCCTGCACAGTTTCTCTACAGTTTCATCCTCTTGTCTTAGATGACCCTAATTTCCTTTTTCAGCATGGTGTTTGTGCACAGATATCAGGCCCTCTTCAGTATTGCATATACTGGGAAAGCAACCAATGATGAGTCAGTAGTGGAAACTATTTAATATTGAGAAAACAGATTGCAGAAGCATTTCAGAAAGTAAGGCTGAGATTGATGACAGCCTCTGAAACAATAGCAAGGCAACTTTAACCAGTCTACACTAACATTTAAGCATGTTGCAAGTCAGCTAAAGGAACCAGTTTCTTAAACGAACTTATTAGTCACATCACCACACATCAGACTGTACCATACATAATGCAGTGTAGATTGATTGCATGTGTAAAACAACCTCTTGACTCCTTCCTAGATTTTGTTGTCTTTCTCTTGGAATGTCTTCCACTACAAAGCACTTGATGGAGAACTTCAGGTGCTTCTCCAAGACCAACAGGTTTTGCACATCTAGCCAATAACACTAATACCTGGTTTCACAAGTACAAGATGTAGGCAATGTCCAAAGCAAACAAACAAGATATTTCTTTTGTTATCCACCTGAAGCAGAATCTATTCAAAACAGAAAGATAAACCTTTCTCCTCTTACTGCTACTCAAGGGAGAACCCTGCAAACCTAATGGTGAGATTTGTCTGACAACCGTGTTCTGGTTTTGTGCTTGAGATGCTGCTGTTTCTAGTCACCAGAGAGCAGAGGCTGTGTGCCAGAGGATGGGATTTATGTACTCTAATATACAGGCTGGTGTTAAGCATCCAGATTTCATGGAAGAAAAGTGTTTTAGAAACTTGGGGCTGATTTATTAAGATGATTCTCTTCCTTTCTGTTGGCAGACCAACCAATTCAGTATGCCCATTCCACTTTTGAAGATGGAGTTGCGAAATTGACTGTCCAAGATGCCCTACCAGAAGATGATGGTATTTATACCTGTCTGGCTGAAAACAACACGGGACAGGCATCTTGCAGTGCTCAGGTCACAGTCAAAGGTGAATATCTCAGCCTGCTCTAAGTACTGCAAAGATATCAGCTATAATCTTCTTTAAAATAAAAATAAGAAAAAAAAAGTCTTTGATCCTCAACAGAGGACCTTGGAAGTGATTGTAAGTGGATTCCTTGTTTTTCTTAAACTGTTGTCTGATGAGGACCTTTTCTCCTTCTTAGAGTTGTGGGCAACTTAAGTGCTTAGGCACTGTGAAGTGTAATGTCATATGCATGTTTCAGAAAAAGGTATTAATGTTCTGACCTGACCAAGAAGGACTTAGAGTGGTACAGAGCAGTAAGGCTAAGTTTTGGAAGTGGTGTACCAGGGTAGGAAAGGATTGTTGCTGCTACAAATTGAGGTGCGGTATCACCAGAATCGCCCATCAGGCAGTGTGTTATGGCAAGGAGGCAGATACTGCTGCTGCTTTCTTTGGAAAACCAGGGCACAGGCACCAGTGCCAGGGACTGCAATTATGACAGCAAATGCCAGTTTTCTTGTTGTGCTACCAGGATTTATCAGAGATAATTCTGAAGAGATACATATTGTGAGCAGTATTTTTCTAAAAGAATCCCATGGATAAATTGAACAGTGAGGTAATATCAGCATTATGGTCTTTATTCTTATAATCTCACGGCATCAGTTTATGCAGTTGCATCATTTTATGGCTGCAGATGATGATTCTTCTCCCTCTACAATGCTCTCCCTCTGCAATCCAGCCTGTATTTGGTATTTGTCATCTGCAAATTATTTTTTTCCCCAAGTTACAATATTTTAGCACTACCTGTCCTACAGACCTGTGAGTGACAGCTGCAAAGGGAAATATTTCTCTAGGAAGAAATAATATCTGCCCCAAATTTGTACATGCAGCTTGGTGGGAAACAGACCCTGATCCCTGGGATCCCAAGATTGGTCTGGGTCTGCTAATGTTCTGTGGTATTTGTCTACAGCACTTCAGTGTTATGCCTGCCCCTATTCTGTCTGTATGAATCCACTTAAACCCTAGACAAGCTTAAATGGAAAACAAAGCAATTCTGGTAAACCTGTGAGTTAATTTCTTGATTACTAAATCAAAAATGCAGTCATCCCCTTCTTGCCCTCCCCCTGAAAAAAGGCACAAGGTAGGAAAACATTGATTTAAAATAAGCCTGAAACTAATCTGTTCTCAAAGCTGTCATTTATAATTTCTCTGAAGTGTTTCATCTGCATTAGCTAAGGGCAAATCAGGAGTGCTCCACCTCAAAGGCACTGTCTGACATGGGACCTGCTGATTCTTCACTGGGGCACAGAAACCAAAAAACCAGACCCTTTCTTACTAACCATTTCTGAGTTATTTTAGGTTTGACATAGAATGTTAACATGGGAGCAATAGTGACCTAGCCTTTCCCCAAGGCTTGTGTACTCTGCTGAGCTATTTCAGGCTACGTAGTCGCTGTTGCAGAGTTGGATCCCTCCTGTTCTTTAACTAGTCTGAGGCTAGAAAGCTGCATTAGTGCTAGTGGAAGAGTTGGTTCCTCCTTTTTTTGCATCCCATTCTGTTTTCTGGGAGCGATGGAGTGTGGGGAGAAGAATAAGAGCAGAATTAAGAACATGTGTGACAGGCTGTAAAGCCATGTGTTCAACATTTTTACAGCTTTAGCTGTCCCCTCCATGTCCCTCTAAAACTCATTATGTCCCTGTTGCCATGAAGATTACAGTAACTTTCCTCAAGACTGAGATCAATGTGGATTTGCCTGCCAAAAATAGCACCAAATGTAAAATCGTGATTTCCAAATCTCTTCTCTGTTCATATATTTTTTTCCATCAGCCCCTCTAGCAAATGCTTATTGGCATTAGAGGTCTCTGAATCCTGCCGCTAAGGCTTCTCTAAATTTCTCAGCATTTGCAGGCAGATTACAGCAGGAAATGGGTGTACGTGCAGAAAGAGAAAACTTTAAAAATCCTCTCCAGACCAGACACTGATTTTTGGAATAAAGTCTGTAAAAACTGTTTCTGAATTGTAACCCACCTCCCTCTAGTTCCTTTTTGTCTGGAAGACAGTTTAAGGTTTTCAGGTTTCATGAAGTGATCAGTTTGTCCTCTCATTGTTAGAGAAATATTTTCTTTTTGTATGTGAGAAGTAATTTGTATTTAATCTAAGGAGTGGATGTTCTTGGCATATCATTAGTATCACAGTAGTGTCAGAATTCAGCTTTTGCTTAGCTTGCTACTGTGATCCTTGGACACATCTCTGAGTCTGTCTGGATCTACATTTCACTTCATACTGCCTGTTTTGGCTTTGCTGTTCTATTGTGGCAAGGGTCTCATGGAGGGGCACGTCTGCTGTGATCATTGGGACAACTTTACCTGGAGTGAATTGTCTGTCTTAATAGCAAAACTAAATTTTATTTTTCAAAGGCAAAAAGCTCCACCTTCTAAATTAAATTTAAGTTCATAGGTAACTCAGCAAAGTCTCATACTGTTGTTGCCAGTACAGGACAGCAACAAACTGTCCATATAGAACAAGATGATACTTAAGCCTACTAACAGGTTACAGGTGTTACTTGGTTGATGTTTTCTGATCATCTTTTGTGCATTCTTTTGCCTTCAGAAGACCCGTTGCTTTGTTTTTGGCAAAGGCATTTTGGAGATTATTGTAGGAAACATTTTAAAGGCCCCATACAGGGCTACATCTCCAAGTCCTGTTAAACACAGTGGGGGGAGGGGGTGGGGGTGGGCAGGGTTTGGGGAGGGAGGGTTCTAATACATTCAGTGTGCTTTGCATTGGGTCCTGGATAACTAGCTGGTCTGATTGTGGCATAGCGTTCCTTCTAAGTCATCAGCCTCAGATGCATTTTTGGTTGTCTTTTGCCACTGCCTTATTCAGCAGGATAAATTCTGCTTAGTACTGAGCAACCTCAGTGCTTCCTTGGCTTTGTATGAAAAACACTCAAGGCAGCTAGATGTTTGTAGGAGGCTCTTGGCACTGTGTTGACAAAGTCCCACACTTCATATGGATGGGGCATAAGAAATGCAGTAGCCTTAAAAAAATCATACTAATCAGTCTTCTGCTTTTTTTAAGACAAGAAAATAACATCTTCAGATCATTTAAGTGATCTGAAGGCTGAGTAAATTGGGCTAGACCCATTAGGTAGTCTGTGGAGAACCTAAGTTAATCAAGGTGAAGCTAATTTTGGCCTTGTAAAAGACTAAGCAGACTAAATCGAATCCTGACAGCTGTCTTGCCCGTGACAGCGCTTTCTTACAGCTGACATACAGGTGTAGATGACTACAGAGAATGAGCAGCACTGCTTTGAAAAAACAGCCTAACAAATATTTTCACCATGAGAACTTTTTCTAACTGAACCTTACAGTCAGGGGGCTGTGCTGGATAAAACACTAGATTAGTTGGTCTAATGCAAGAAAACCTGAGAAAGATGCTCCAGGTTACTCAAACATTCAATGACAGACATTCCTGGAATGATATCATTTTCTGCTCTCAAAATGTTAGAATTTTTTTCCTTTAAACTTATGCATCAATTTTCTATACACAGGAAAATCAGAATTTGGGAGGCTTTGGGGCTGATGTATGCAGTTGTTTTTTTTTTTAATGTGTGCATAACTGAGTTGTTTCTGTTGTGTGTACAAGCTAGGACACTGGGTTGGTGTTGATGTGTAATAATATAATTTTCATATTGTTTTGTGATATGAAAATAGATATTCATCCCATTTTTTAAAAAAACCAAAGCCCCAGCTCTTTAGCAGGGGAGTACATTAAGGTCACCTGAAATATAGAGATTAAATACTGATGGTGACAGTAGATACTGAGGTTGAATAGCAACATTAATCAGTTTTTTATCAGGGTGGCTGAACATTTTGATAATTTCTTTCTGAATAGAATACTGAGGTGAAGAGAGGTTAATTTACTTCAAGTGTACCTATATGATGAGTCAGTGCTCTGCTGTCACTGTGACAATCAGAGTACATAGGCAAGACAAGTAGTGGTAATAACTGGTGTAGTTGGGAGGTAAGGGCAGCTCTCAGTCATGGGAACTGTTTTTCAGGTCTGCCTCATACCTGAGATAAGCCGCCTGATATGTGGTTGTCTCTCTCACTTAACTAATCACAGGCAAGGAATTATAGGTCAGATCCAGCTGTAGAAAGTATGTGTCAAAAGAATATTTAACCACCTGACATTCACACCGATATCTGGGTGTTCTATCTGGGATTATGAGCTGGAAAGAGAGTGGGAATAGGGGTGTGACGCACAATGGGTTCAATCTGCTGTTGTGTCAAACCAAATTAGTAGTGTGTATATGAAGGTTTTGGTCTTTTACAGACATTCTGTATATGAGAGGAAATGTCTCCAGCTTTCTCTGGGTGTGGTATCAAGCTGAGTGCTTGTTACTTGAGGGCAGACTCCTAGGAGAAGTCCCTCTGTCTTGCAGTCCTGCAGGAGACGAAAAAGAAACTATCTGACCCACTGCAGGTTCCTTGAGTTCTCCCACCTCCACCCACCAGGCAGCAGCATCACTGATTGATTTGGAGGGAGGGCGCAAAGCATGAGTGATGATAGCAGCCACACAAGCTTGCAGCCAGGGTACTTTTGTGGGCTCTAATGCTCTGCAGCCACCCATTTTGCTGATGCCTGCCTTCTGCATGCTGCTTTTTTTGAATAGAGGCCTAATGCTGCCTCCCTTGGAGAGCAAACACTGTTAAGGAAATGCTGCTGCTCCTGTTCATTGGCTCTTGACCTCATTTCTGCCTTACTGCATGCAAGGCACTTTCCTGACTTCACATCTGTTCCTCCTTTCTCCCCCACCACTTTCTGTTCACACTTTTTTTTTTAGTGCAGCCTCCTCAGTATAGCTGTCTATGTTGGGAAGTCTGTAGCCCTTACAATCCGATTACTGTAGTCATTCATTGATCACTGGACAAGCAGATTAGAGTCACCTGAAAGCCTGTCAGTGTCCCTGCTGTAACCAGTTTATCAGAACAGTAGAGAGAGATGCTTTCTGGAAAACCAGTTTGTTTTGTTCCTGTCACTCTACCAACAGGTGTGGGTGGGACCATAAAATATAACCAGGTGGAAGAAAAGCTTTCAGGTAGGAGTCTTCTCTTCCAGTCATGAGAGATGTTGTCTTTAGGCTGTAGAGTTTTTCTTTCTTTCTTTCTTTCTGTCTGTCTGTCTGTCTATCTGTCTATCTCTCTATCTATCTCAGAATGTAGTCTCTTAGACATTAATCTTTTAAAGAAGGTTATCACTGCAATAAACAGCCTCTCTTTGAAACTGAATTTGAGAGGCTACATCCTCTCTCTGTCCCCCTGTGATACATGTCTCTGCCTAAGGTAAACAAACTGTGCTGTCTGCCTTACCTATAGTAATGAAATATACGTGACAGACACTATTTATTTGAAAGCACTCTGCTGTATTTCAAGCGTAACATAAAGGGCTACAGAAGGCTTTCCAGAATATACAAGTCTAGCCTTGTTAAATGTCCAAAAGGCATTCAAGACCAGTAGCCTGGTGAAACCATTTGGCCATGTAAGAATTGGTCTCAGAGCACTAAGTGAAAGGGAAGGGGGTTGTTACTGTGCTGAAAAGTCAGAGGTAAGCTGTTGTGAGCGGGGCTAATATTAGCCATGAAAGAAACTCTGTTCCAGTGCTTCAAAATTGTCCCAAAGTTCTAAGTCCAGCACACTGTTTGGGTCACTGGCAGCTGTAATCCTTGTAAGATTAAGTTTCCTTTCTAAAAAAATTACCTTCTTTCAGTACCTCAGAACCAAAAGTGAAATACAATGCTGGCTAGAGACCAGAAGTGGACAACAGCAAAACATGTGTGGAAGCTTTTTATGGTAAAGGATTTGTGCTATCAATATAAACAATGTTCTCTAAAGGTAGCCTCCCAGTAAAAGGGGAACCAAATTTGGATGCAAATGAGGGAATGAGCATTTGCAGAATGAGCAAATGTTAAATGGCAGGAATTGTATTAATATTTCTTATAAATGAAAACAAAGATGAGATACTGACAGAAAAAAAATTTCAATTTGAAAGGGAGAGGAAAAAACCCACCCTACATCTGATGGTCTTCCCAACTGGGAAATGATTAAATGCTGTGAACATCAAGATATTATGTAGTGGAATTGACAGCAAATAGTTGGTTGTTATTATTCCAGTCTTTGGAATGTCCCTATACTGGCCAAGGGGTAAACTGTCCCAGCTTGGATTGCCAAATTGTGTAATGTTCTAGGTTTCAGCTGAAAAGTGGAAGTCATTGAAATACATGTAAAACCTGTCAAATGAATACATGCCTGAGTAATTTTGGAAGCATAAGCATGATGTTACCCCAAAGAAAATTTCAAGAGCAGCTGATGTGTATTAGCTAACAATGTGGAACTCAAACAGTCAGCTATCAAACTACTTCATAGGTAGGTAACTCAATTTATAAAACTCTCCAGAAATTACCATTGTTCAGGTAGATTAGAGGTAGGTAAGCTGTAGGATGGGAGGAAGCCCCAGTCAGAATTAATCACTGAAAATTGGTTCCAGAGTATCTGAGATGGATGTACTGTGTGTTTTACTGGAGGAAAATGGACATGGTTTCTGACACTAAGTGTAATTTCTGTCTGCATTAATTTTCTGGCCTTTTTCCTGGTTTTCTTGTGTAGTTTTGAATTCACACAGCTTATGTTACTTGTATGAATTGACTTCCAACCTAACTTCACTGAGCTTCCTTTCCATAACTACCAGATGAATGGGAATTTATCAGAGTGCAATCCTATTGTGCAAATTCTGCTAAACAAACAACACAGTGCAAACGCATAGTCACTTGGGTAACATCAGTCAGGCTACATCAGATGGAGGAGCCACTAAAGAGAAATCTAGCGTGTAGACTGGTTATGTAACAATTAAAAAGCACATCACAGGTAAAATGGCTAAGTGCTAGAAATTCCCTGTTTTAACACCTAAGCTATTCCTCCCTGATGCCTCATATTCAGGCAGAGTGAGAGTCACAGAAGGAAGAGTACCTGTAGGATTGATGTTTCCCTTTAAAATGCAAATCAAAAGGTGAGATACATCTTTGAGCAAGTTGCTTCCCAACTTTAGAATTGAATTTATAGAGGCAGCAAGACACTCTAGGGATATATGTGTGCCTATTTTTTACTACTTTTTTTTAAAAGCATAATTAGCACTTCCGTTAGGGCGATTTTTGTCCCTTTCTATGAATTTTTCTTGGATCTGGGAGCAGACATGTTCAGAAGCCTGTTGAGCACCTTGCATTGCCAGGTGGTATAAAGCATTTACACAAACAAACATACATATGCAAAAATCTCATGTAAGTTTCATTTACAGAAGATTCTTGCATAAGCAGAGGAGCATGGTCAATGCTTACAGAAAAGCAGACGATGTCAGGGTCTCAGAAGTATTTTGTCATGTGTTCAAGAAAATAATAATCAAAAACTTTTAATCAAAGGACTCAGTGAACTAGAGGGATTGGTTTGAGAAGAGAGGAGACAACTGACCACAAACAATGCCATTTTAGAGCTACCTTGTCTTCTCTGGTCATACATGCCAAACAAGCCTTGCTTTAGGATCCCCAAGACCAAATTCACCCAGAAATGCAATGTTGCTGCTTTTTTCTTTCTTTTTTTCCTTTCTTTTTCTATGTTAGGCTAAGTTCAAATGTTTCCTTGCCCTCAAGCTGAGTCTTACTTGAGGAGCTCCTTAAAAATATACTCAGGACAGTATCTGTCCTTTTATTACTCACTCCACAGGGTGAGCAACACTGTTTTAAATTACCAGTGGTATCTATTCTGTGGCCAGTGTGGATTTGCCAGAGGACGGAAGGGCTGAAGGGGTCTAACTCCTCCTATCAGTGGCAGCCTTGATGACACTTACGCTTTATGTTGCTATCTGTTCCTCTCGTGCTTTGATTGAATGTCAGCTCATGCACAGGCCAGGTCTTTTTTATATTTATAAATCATGATACACCACAATGAAGTTAAATTCTACCCTGGCAGCCGCACAAAAAGAGTTGAGACTGTGCATGTGAGGGTGAAATTTTGCCTCATCCACATGCACATTGTCACTGTGGAGCTAACGTGGCTTGATGTAGTGTATATGAAGCACCTTTTCTTCAGTTCTCCATCTCAGACTGGTATCTAATGCTGGGGAATTTCTTAGCAGTGGGCCAGCTGAGCTGCTTTATAAATGTATTTGGTAAATATACACGTTCTCAGGCCTTCCATGGAGTTGCTGTCTGTGTCAGTGACAAAGGAGCAATTACTTGATGTAAATAACTTGCAAACAGGGTTAGTCATTAATAAGGCAGACAGTTCTGAAGGCAAAAGCAAACACCACTTCAGCTGCAAAAACTTCCAGTGAGACTGTCAATGAGGAATTCGGTCTGCTGACTGCAAAGTGATCTGCTGTGAACTCAGCTGGCTATTTTGTGTATCTGACTCCTGCACTCTAAACCTGAGATATGGAAGGTTTCCCCTGCATCATGGTTCTTACTGGCGTAGTCAGCCTTTTGATATTGGGACTTCTGGGGTGGTACATCTTTCAAATGCTGTGTGGGGTACAGAACAAACTGAGTAGACCAATTAGAGGTTAAAATGCTGGCGACCAGGTGGTACTCCACAAAGAGCGAAAAACTCTGAAAAGGAGTAGACATAGCACTACAGGATAAGGCTGGAAGTCTAGCCTACAGTAAAATAAATAGGCTTCCAGACTGGATAGAGTGGAACTCTGCCTCCTTTGTATATCCCTAACCACCCTGAATAGTGTAGGCTTTGGGCATTGTCAGTCTGGTGTTAACAGTTTTTCTGTGTAATGCAAGGCACAACATCCAGACTGTAACTTGGCCCAGCTCTTCAGTGAAAGCCTCTCCCAAGGATATTTAACTCTTGCCTTCCATTTACAAAACCAGATTATAACTGGAGGAATAAATCATGGGAGGTAGATGTATAAAGAACAATACTGGTCATTAAACATCTAGTTCTCATGATCTATGTTTGCAAAATGGCATACCAACCTGAGATCTTTGATAAAGCAGGAATGTTCCTACATGTCTCAAGAACACAGAGGTCTCATATTTTTTATGCCAGTATAAATCACTCTTGGAATTCTTGGACAATTTGCAGAAAATATTTTGACCATATCAATTCAGGCCTGAGACAGAAAACTACTTTATGGGAAGATGAAATGGATGTCCTAGTATCAATTTTCTGCCTTACAAAATGTGTTCGACTTTGAGTTGGTAGCATTGTTAACGTATAATCTGGTAACAGGATTTATTTACATTGAAAATATTTGGAGAGATGAAACTCTTTTCAAGATCTTTAATTCAGGTGGCCAGGCTGCTTTATGACTGGCTGTATGTATGTGTGTGAACCTGAGTCTTGCTTTGAGAGGTTGGAGTGGAACCTGCTGCTTCTCCCTCCAAGCTCGCTCACACAGAGAGCTTTTTAGTTAAGCATTCTCTTCAGCTCAGTTGACTTATTAGCCTCTGAGCCAAAATGATATTTAAACACCATAAATGGTCACTGTTGCTGAGACAGTCCTTCCACGGGGCTCAGACTAGGCATTATTTGGCAGTTAACCACATGATTCTGGCAAACAGATTCCTTGAGTATAATTAAATTTCTTATAAGACTAAACACTGCAAGTTGTTTGCGACGTTCTAAACATAAGGCAGCAAACTCACTATTCTGTGCATGTACTTGACTTGTAACCAGTTGTAACCTTGCTCTTGTGCAGCTGAGTTACGGCGTTGAATGTGTATATATGTACAATGTTGTAGCTGACCCTGCTTGAGCTGGGGCAGGACCGGACAATCTCCAGAGGTCTCTTCCAAACAGCTATTGTGTGCTTCTGTGCAGTGCTGAGCATGCTGAAGTCCTGATATTTCAACAGGAGATGTCAGCATTCTGCAGCTCACATTAAAAAGTCTTCAGTATATCTGGCAAATGAACCAGAAAATATACTAGAATAGATGATGTCCATAAAATGTTAACTGTTTTGGCTACAGACCAAGTAGAACCCAGGTCCAGTCTTTGGAAAGTTTCTTAAAGTTTCCATCCTCATCTGGATTTTCTTCTTCACTCCAGTTTCAATAGCAAGTCTGGGAATGGAAACTCCACAGTGAAATTCTGGAGGGTTTTTTTCCCCTTCTCTCCATGTGTAGAGATTTATCTATATTTTTTTACCTTAGAAAGTAAATAGTTGGTTGCGTACTTGCAGTTAAACTGGTTCATGTTTATTGTACAACTGATTTGTAGTAGGTTAACTGTTCAGTGCTGCATAAATTTTCCACTCTCTCTTTTACATATACACCTTCAACATGGTAATTCACCCTGTTTGCAGTTGTGTTCAAGCACCAAGTTCTGATCCAGGTCTGGCTTTTAAAATACTCAAGTGTGTTGTGGCTTATATCCACAGCTAACGTTAAGACTCCTTTTGGAATAACTTCCAGTCTTCAGATATGTGGAGGTTAAATTTCTGCAAGTCGTGAAATCCTGAATTGGGAAGAGTCAAACAATAGGAAAGTAGTTTGTATCATCTTAAATTTCTATTCATACAGGATAATAGATAAACAGATGTTTGATATGGTAGCTGTAGGTGGATTAATTTACTGTTGCTTATACAAACAGGAAAACAGAGTAAGAGATAAATAGAAATAATTCGGTATTGGAGGCAATATATCTCTTTTCCTATTGCTATCCAAGTATGCTGAGAATCTGTATTTCTGTAAGAAACTGAAAGAGTTTGAATGCTCCTTAATCTCTGTGGACTTAATGCACTAAGTGGCTTTTTTAAACATAGATTTGGATACTTATTAGAGTGTCTTTCTAATAAAAAAAATGAACCCTTAGGGGTAATGCAGTGCTGTGGGAAAAGCCTGGAATACTTTTGCTTTGTAGAAAACATATGTGGGTATATAAGGTATCCTTTACAGGCTTTGCTTTCTATTTCTGGTCTCCCAGGCTGTGTTTCCCACTGAGCTGTGCATCTTATTGCTCGCTGTTTCCCAACATTCATGCACATTAAAGCCTGAGGAAAGGCAAAAATCATGGGAACCATGTAAGTTGGATCACTGTGGTGGACTTCTACATGTATTGCCCTGCATAAATACCTTATCAAAAGCCTGTTGAAATGACAGAGAGACTGCTTCTCACCAGAGAATGCGCCACTGGACTTATGTGTTACACCGCACTACACCTCTGTGCAAAACCCATTAACCTTCTTGAGTTCATAATTTACAAGATCCTTTGTGAATTCAGTGCTCTATAAGCAGCCTCTGAGCAAATCATAGCATCTTCTGGATTATCTTGTGTGACTTGCACAAAACAACAGCTGTGCTTAAAAATCGTGGCAGGTTTTTTTAAGTTATTACAAAGTAGTTGCATGATCTGAAAACAAGTTATTGAAATGCACCTGTGTTTTACCAAGCCACCCTACTCAGTGTTTTCTGATGTTCCTCAAAAATTGTTGTGAGATCCACCTTGGGTGGACTTGCTGCAGAGGCAGAAGTTGTTTGGGGAAAGGAAGGAGAGGAAGAATGTTAACTGCCTGGAGTAGGTTTTCTTTAGTCGCTTGGCAGTACCACTGTGTGATAACTCTTATATTCCTTCTTTTCATTGTTAGAATTAAACCTACTCCTAATTGAAAGCAATCAGTAGTAAGAGTGGTGGGGGAGATGTTAAAAGGCTATAGGTGATTAGAGCACATTAACCTAATACGAAGAGATCAGATCGCCTCTATTTCACATCCAGTTGATTGAGCTAGAAGATGTGCAGCTAAGTAACAAAATCCTGTCCTTATGCTAATGTCAGATAAAAGTTTCCTTTGGTTCCAGGTTTCCTTTCTGGTGCCAGATGTGCCGTCTTATTACTGTCCATAGCTTTGGCAGCAAAAATGCCCCACAGTGTTACCAAAGGTTGTTTCAGCCAGAAGCATGGTGACTTGTACTATCGGAGCCTGGAGCTGTACCTGTGCTTTCTTCTTTCTCTTCCTTCCACCTGCTTGGGATGCTGAAGCCAACTGTCACTGAAGGCCACATGAATTTTGAACCTCAGCAGAGCTCGTGTAGTGACAGGGAGGAATGAGAAGCCCTAATACTGGAGTGTCATTGTGTGCAGCTTGCTTATTTGTACCCTGTTTTTCTTACCTCCTTGCTCTCCCTTTTCCCGGTGCAAGTCATGGATTTTGCTCCTGATGTATGAGACTGCTAGCACCTACGTGTGGCCAGGGAGGGTGTATTTCTACAGTTCTTACACCTTCTGAAGCTACCCTGTTGCAAATGGTCCCTGGGCTTTTGTGTGTTTTGCCTTGCGCTGCTTTCCTGGCACGATAATTAGCAAAGTGTTTTCAGAAGGAAATAGAATCACACAGGATCTTTTCACCATAAACAGCAGCAGGAATTATTTGCTTAATATTCAGTGAGCAGTGTCCCTTCTTTTCCCAAATACTCTCCAAAATCAAATTGACTGTTGTTTTTCCAAACAAGAGCTGTAAAGACTAAAATTAAAGCAGCTCTTAGGTGTATTAAAAGGAGCCATGGAAATGTACAGCACTGCTGTCTCACGGTAAAGTCGTGAAATGTTAAAGCCTTCATCAGAGGAGCACTGAGTCACAGCGTGGTGCTATGTAATAAACAAACTAAAAGCATTTACAAGCTTCAGAAGAATTTGAAAATACTTCACAATTAGGCTTTGTAAATTGGCCTCTGCATGATTGTATCAGTCTTTTTTGAGAATACAATGACTCTAGGCTAACACTAAATAAAACTAAATAACGTGTCTAGGACTGACTGCGGTGTCTTGTGTAAAACATCTGCAAGAAACTAAAGTTGTCAGTACATCAGTGCAATTTTTTTTCTAAGTCTAGAAGTCCACAATATCGAATTTTAAGTAAAGGAAAAAATGTTACATGAGATGATCCCCTATGATTTTTAATGAATAAATAGCGTTTATGGAGTAGAATTTAGGACTTCTTAATTGCTGCTGCCAAGTCAAGAAACATTAAACAACTTTTGGTGATATTCTGCTTATGCTGTTGGTACAATAAACATCTGCTACTGATCAACAAATACTACTGAACAATGGTAGCACAAGATTAGAGATCCTCATTAAAAATATATATTTTTAAAGTAAGGGAGAATGCTTCTGTTTTGAAGAAAGCCTGTTCAAGTTGCCATGGAGTCAGTCTTTTTAGCTATACATTTATTGTATACTGGATGTCACACATTTAGAAAGAATGCTAGTTCCCTTAGCCATGATAGCTTCTAATTTTTGAGCTCCTACATACAATTCTGTTCGTAATTTAATATCTGTTGGTAAAGAAATGCCTTCACTGCTCCAGAGAACACCAGCAATAGAAAGAGAGATGGTTTTAATCTTCCTTTTTAATAGATATTGAAAAATAAGGTAATACTTAAAGGTCTACGTCAGTGTATGTGCATTGGTATATGATATGTTTACAAGGAATGTCTTAAAAATTAAAATATATAAAGTTGCCTTTGTTTCTATCCTTAGAGAAATCCTCAAGTTTTGCAATATTTCAGACTTAATAATCCACCTTAACGTTCCTCTGCATGATTACATTCAGTTTCCCCTAATAAAATAACTCTTCCAACTCTCCAGTAACTTTTCTTACACTGTTGAAGCTGTACCCTCTAAGGATTTTACTAATATACCATTGACTTCTGTTTTTTGATCATATTTTTCTACTTAAGCACGGAACTGGTCTTCATACAAGATACCAACATAAAACTATGCAGTGCTTAAATTCAGTGTAAAGACTATTTTAAAGATTTGTGTGAAGGTGAGGCAGTTTCTGGCCACCTTCATTTCAGTTCGACACATTGGTTCGCAAATAGTGAGCACTGATTAGCAATGGCAAGCTGTTCATCCTTTAATCCTGGAGGTCATTCTTGTTGGGTTTGTGATCCATGTAAACTGTTACAATGAATGATGTGCTTGCTTCCTTCTAATGTTTAGGCAGCTCTGTGCAAGAAGGTGGTTTTATTCCAATGTATGACACTTTCATTTCTGCAGCACATATTTGGGAGGAGTTAGCATTGCTGAAAAATTCCTTTTGGGGAACGATTTTGCTCTGTTCCTTCTGTTGTTGCTCATCCATTTCTTTTTAATAAGCTGAGGCTGTTATACTGTATTGTCTTCCTTGATTACAGAAATCCATTTATTTAGACTACATGGAACAAACACGTCAGTCTAATAAAGCAAAGAGCCAGTTGCAAGGGATGTGGAGTGCTGCTAGTACTTAGAGCTGTTTGTACCAAGGCTCTGCTGGAGGCAGCTCGGTCTGTTCTGGGAGAATTGTTGTTAGTGCCACTACTGCCAGATTTGTTTCCTGGTCACTCTTACCTCTCTTGTGGGAGATGTTTTGGTTCTTTTATTGCTATCTGTCCTCTTAAGGCTTCAACTTCTCTGGTCATAACCCAGGTCTGCTTTTCTGTTAGTCTGGAGCCACACATCTGCTTTTATCTTCCTTTCCCTACTTGCCTTTTATTGAATGTCTGCCTTCTTGAGTTGCAGTGTTATGACTTTGTTCAATAAAAGGGATAACAGAAATATTATAATTTCTGTCCTTCCCCTCACCATGCCTCTTTCCTGCCCTACTACTTTCTTATTTTTTTCCTTTTCCTCCTTTTTTTGTCTATACCTCCTTTTTATCGTGATATGGATTTCTGCTTTCCTTCCCTATTACAGGTCTATTAGAGTTTGAATGACAAAATGATTTTGTGCAAGGCATTAGAGTAGTGAAGAAACATGTGCTGGTATTGCTTAGTATAGCAGTTGTTTGAAGCTGTTTCCCTTAGTAAACACAACAAGGTCTTTCTTTGAGTAAACAGTACAAAACAGAGGAATATGGTGAACCACAAAAGTTTATAGCTGTAGATGGATTTGACCCAACTTCGCGGCTATTTTCTAGGCAGCATTACTCACTTACATGCAGGTGCTATAGGAAACCTAACGCTGATCAGTGTGGTGTGACAGGGAATCAGGCATTTCTGAGTACTAAGTCCACAACACCAAGCTGAGTGAGTCTCAGTCAGGTCCCATATTTCCATTCTCACATGCATCAATGTCTTACTGCTAAGTGCCAAGAAAAGACCTACAACATAAGCCAGCAAGACAAGATTTTGGCTAGAAAAAGCTTTGCTAGAAGAAGAGGAAAAACTTCCTCTCCAGACAGCTTCCAAATTTACATTGAGCTCAAATAACCCTGGGACAAACTGAACTTTTTGCCTGCAGGAGGTTCCATGGGCTTGCTCAGTGAGGTGCTTTTAGTTTTTCTAATTGCCATCCTTTTATGAATGGTGGTGGTTTTTCCAGCCTGGCACTTTGTGCTGCTGTAATACTATTTTGGATGACCTTGAAATACCTTTGAAAATTTTGAAGGTAGAAATAAGCAAAATGAAGCTATTTTTCAGGTATGGACAGGAAGTAGGGTTGGCATTTTAAAGACAAGGCATAATAGGTCTGAATTTGAGATAACCAAAACAAAAAGTGTATCCAAGTGACAAATAAATATTTATGATTTCTTACGTTCAGTTATGATCTCTACTTTGGCTTCAGGAGAGGCTTTGCTCAGGTTTTTAGAGCAGAAGCATCTTTCCTGGTCTAGCATACCATACAGGTCACAGTTAAATGATCTTCCTTCATAGCCTCTGAATCAGAGGCAGGGCAGACCATTGTGGGTACTAGAAATCAGATATCCATCACAACTTGATTTTATTTTTAGGAGTGATTAATTAATACCAGCACTTCTCTTTTGACTGTGCAGCCACAAAACATAACAAAACGAAAAAACACAGGCAAACAAAAAAGCCCAAATCTCACAGTGTTGCAATATATGATAAGTTTCAGTTGGCTAATTGTAATACAGGAGAAGAGTATGGTAAACTAAAACCCATTTATTATTGACCATCTATCAATCTAAATGGTTTGTAGTTTCAAAGTGATGAATCCTACATTCCTCTGAGTTTACTTTAACTCATCCATCATGAGAATAGGAACTTGTAACATACTTTAAGATCTTTATGTGATTAAAGGCATTGGATTGTTGATTAAAAATTGTTGGTTAGAGTTTCTTTTGCACTTAAATATGTGTACTTGAGGAAAATTAGCATGATAATGTGTGACAAATTTAAAATGCTTTAGGAGGACCCTGGAGGGAGGACAGTACAATTCCCATTTCTTGCCTTTCTGCTTGGACTACTGACAAGTCAAAACAGTTGTATTGGGTGGTTTTACTGATTTTTGGCTTTTGAGAGCTGAAACCAGAGCACTAACTCAGTTTGAACCTAAGGTCAGTCAAAATACACCAGTAAAATTCCATTAAGAGACTCCTTTTTTTCTTCTCTTGACTCTATAGAAAAGAAGAGCAGCAAGAAAACAGAAAATCCACCAGCTGCCAAGTTAAACAAGACTTTTGCACCCATCTTCCTTAAAGGGCTGGCTGACCTCAAAGTTATGGATGGAAGTCAAGTGATAATGACTGTGGAGGTATCAGGTGTGTAGCTATAGAAGAATATTATTTTAAAACTCCAGGTCCTGGTGCAAAGTATGTGCTTTTTTCCACTGTTCTATTCTTTTAGCAGGTGCCCTTGTGTTTGGAAATAATACTTCAAGGAACCATTTTTTTTAAAGTGAAATTTAGCTTTGTCTGATCTGATTTTCAGAGTAGGTGAATGTTGTCCAGTGTTAATGTGTTCAGACCTGTACAAGTGTTTCTTTAACAGGATGATGATGATGATAGTAATGCTGGTGATGTACTTACTGGGTCCTGCTGTTGAACTAAAACCAAGTTTCAGCAGACTCATAATAGCTTTTGCTGTGAACTAAACAAGATTGATTCCCTGCCAGCAGGGGTAAGATTAGCACTGCAGAAAAGAGCAGTCTTGCTATGAACTTTGGTAATAGAAACCCTTGAGAAATAACCCTCAGGGGATCTAGAATTCATTCTGCCTTTCTATTGTATACATGCTTCCCTTATTGATTTGTGTTTTAATGAGACAAAACTATTCCACATTACACAACATCAACAGAGTTAATGAAATTCCTGAATGTTATGAGGATGAAATTGTAGAACCAGGTGGCAGAAAACAACAAGCCTTGCTCATATTCTTACTCTATGTGGAGGGCAGGGGGATGTGTTTGTCTCTGATTTTTGCTGTTTCCTATTTCTCAGCTAACCCACCTCCTGAAATTATCTGGCTGCACAATGGGAAAGAAATCCAGGAGACAGAAGATTTCCACTTTGAGAAGAAAGGCAATGAGTACAGTCTGTACATTCAGGAAGTATTTCCTGAAGACACAGGCAAATACACCTGTGAAGCCTGGAATGAATTAGGAGAAACTCAAAGCCAGGCTACATTGACAGTACAAGGTATAAAGTTGTTCTCCACGTTAGGAAATGCTAAGAGGAAATAATTCTAATGTGCTGGAGGAGTGTCTATTTAAAGTATGCGAGTGTTTATAAGGTCTGTTGTGAAGGATGCTAGGAGTTCTCAGCCACTGCATCTGAATTAAAAAGGATATTGAGCAGAAGCAACTTGAAAAAAATCTTTTCACTCTGGAACATAATGTTACTATTTCAAAAATGCATTCCTGAATCCTATTTCTAGGGACAATGCAAAATGTCTGCTAATGCAGCTTCAGATTATAAAGCTCACCTAGCTATGGAATTAATGTAAACAACCTAATGATGTTTTTGTTTCTAATTAGAGTCCTGAGTATTTGGAAAAGTTGTCTAGGAGCCAGGTATCCTGGCTATAATATTAACATTGCAGTGGTAGCAGGTGAGAAACACATGATGTCTGCAATCTGAGAACTAGCTGCAAAAAATTTGGCTTTGAATCTCCACATGTGATGTATATCCCACAGTAAACGCTGAAGTGTACCTACAAACTTCCTGTGATTGGGCATTCACTGCTTACGTGACAGGGGACTTCTTCCTCTGCTTTTACAATATGCCAATATTTTCCTATAGTCATTACTGAAAATTATTGCAAAGCAATGGCAGACTTTTATTACTTTTAATGTAAAGTATCTTAACCCTGGAATTTCAGAGCTGTGCATACAGGGGGTTTGTCTGTAGTTTGATGTCACTGTCTGCTCTGAATTCAGAACTTCCTCTATTGTCTAAGCTCCCCGGAGTTCTAGCCTGAGGGTCAGTCTTCTATATTAAATGCAATTTTGTGCAACTGGTAATGATGATTTATTATATGAGCTCTCAACTGCACAGCAGTCCTAGTACTGTCACTTGCCCTTAAAACTATTCCTACCCTTATTCCCTAAGGACAAATCTTCAAATTCCTTTTAGGGCAGCTTTAGAGTCCCTTTGTTTTGCTCTTAGTATAAGCCTGGAACGAGCCAGTAAAGTGCCAAGTAAATGATTAATTTTAGAACCAACACAAGTTACTTCCAAAATTAAAGCCTGACTTACTTTCACATTAAAAACTTATATCCTGGATGTTCAAAATAGCTTTGCTTTCCTTGAAGTTTTTTAGTTACTTTCAAGCTGGGAATTTTCTCCTGATATTTAAACTGTGTTTGTAAACTACAGAACCTCAAGATGGGATTCAGCCCTGGTTCATTAGTAAACCAAGATCAGTGACAGCAGCACCTGGGCAAAATGTCCTTATATCCTGTGCCATTGCTGGAGATCCTTTCCCCACTGTTCACTGGTTTAAAGATGGGCAAGAAATAATTCCAGGAACAGCAAGTGAAATCCTGCAAAATGAAGACATCTTCACCCTGATCTTGAGGAACGTGCAGTCTCGTCATGCGGGGCAATATGAAATTCAGCTCAGGTATGTTTGTCATGAAAAGAGCTTGTTTCCTTGGAACAATTAGTTATATTTACCTTCACATTGAAATTCCCACCTGAAGAAGACAAGGGTTCCCTCCTATTTGCACAAAACAGTAGGGTACTGAAGGAATGAAATATTTCTGAGGGATGAAAAGAACTAAGATTGAAAGAGGAAACATAAGAGTCAGAAATGGCAAAGCACAATAGTTTCCTTTTGCACTCCTGAAAAACAACATTTTGTAGCAGCAGTATAGGAAGCAATTTGAGTTTCTAGCAAGGGAAACCACATTTGATGTCTTGATTTCAGAGCTATTGTTTAGCATGTTTGGCATCTCTCTGGATATTTCTAAGGATCCCTGCTTTCTCTGGGAACAACCTGGCCAAGAAGGACCATTCCAAAAGATTATGATCCATACCTTTTGGAGGAGAAAGTGATTCCTGGGCATTTTAGAAATGTCTGAATTTTACATGGAAGTTGTTGTCTCATTTTTCTGATGTATCTTTGAAATAAGGCACTCTGATGTTTTGAACATTTGGTCATTCCTACAGAATCTGGGAAAGAAGTTTTGAATTTAATTTTTTTTCTGGTCAAATAACTGTCCTTCAAGTGAAAGATCAGATTTTCTTCTGCTTTTCCTTGTAGAGAGTACCATACTATTTTCCACCTCAACTGTGAAGACTGGGCCTAATTACACATCCCCTGTGTGGCTCTACAAAACTTAGTGTACAACTTTAAACTGATGTTAATCATCTATGCTGGTTACTGTGCTTAGATGTGCTGCCTTACTTGGCCAATGTTTGTGACTTTATTAAAATGTATTTAATCATCATGGACTTTTGAATCCACATGGTAGCTTTTTAGTCTAGGCTGGCAGTTTAGACAGATACTGGACATTATGAGAAAGTTCTGTAGCACTGCAGTTCTGTACTCCTGGTACTTGCCTGGTTTATGGTGGGCTTGGTCTTTTTTTCATCCTATAAACAAGTTATTTTTGTTTCCCACACTTCAGTTTGTACACAATACAAAAGCTGAATTGTCTTTGCCTCCTTGCAAACAAATTTCTTCTGTCTTCCTAACCCAAGGAAGGAGAGTTTTTCTTAACAAATTTAACTAATTTAGCCTCTAAGCAATGAGCTCATTTTTTAATAGTTATATTATTCCAGAAATGGAATAAAACTTTTTTCCCAAGTGATGGACATGTCACTGTGTAGATATCTAGTCCTAAGGTATGTTTCCATAAACTACCACAGGCAGCACAAACTAACCTCAGAATATTTTAGTATTTAAAGTCAGATGAGGTACTCACTTTTCCACTAGAAAAGGCTGCTTTAGAAAATTGTAGCTGTTGTACATCAAGATTTCCTATAATGAGATTTTTTTCTACGCTTCATTTCAAGCCCCATTACTAAAATTTATGTAGGTAGAACCATAGGTGCCATGACCTATTTGCAAATAAGCTCTTTAGTAGATTTAGACCCTTTGTACTCTGCAGTAAATTGCAAACTGACTCATTTCAGAACAGTTGGCTTGTTCGCAGCCAGCCCAGGTTATCTAGGGCATTCATAATGCTGATTTGTGCAGGTCATGTCTACATACATCCTTGCATCTAAGAAAAGGCACTTTGGGGATTAGTGGTGTTTTTAACAGTACCTCTGGCAGGATTAGAAATGTCAGTTCAATTTCATTAAGGTCACTAATTTCTCCATGAGAGAGCAGGCCAAACTGTGAGAATTGCTACCTTCCACTGGTACATTTCCACACTTTGGTGCATGTGCCCTGGATGTGGGCGGTTTCTCTTAGGCTGGTGTTTCACTTGAAAAGAATTAGATATTTCAGGAACACTTCAGGGCTGGAAGAAGGAAAGAGAACAGGAAGAACAAAGGGCAGCCATGAGAGCTTTGTGGGAAACTTTGTTATGCCGCGCTTGAGCAAGTCGGCCTTAGTGATCATTTATGGTTCGTGATCACATTGGCCAAATTAATCAATGAAGACATTTGTGCAAGTGGAAGCCTGTCAATACCATGACTCTAGAAGATAACAAAATGTACACTTAGGAAATAAATTATTTCAGAGAATTAGCTAAGGAGAACAGTCTTTGGGGAGGTGGGAAGAAATAAAGTTGTAGGTACAAAACAACACAGTAAATGACATGCTAGTTCCAGTTATTCCCTAGTCCTTTTACTGGACACATAGCTGGGGATCTCACAAAGATCAGTGCATTCATTTTGGCTTTTTCTAATCCATAATGAGTAAAACTCTGTTGAAATTTGAGCAAGGGGAATGCTGATACCTCTTTTTACCTTGCTGTCATTTCTAGAACTTCAGTTACTGTTCAGGGAACAGAAAGCCATATGCTGTTAGGAAATTGCTTATAGACTGTGAATAACAGAGTGGTAACCACCTCAGGAATAGCCAAGGAGGCAAATGTCAGCTATATTACTTCAAATTTGCAACAGAGCTAAAATAATTTTCAGTCACAATTAATCTTGTCTAGCTTTTGAATTGCCTGCATTTGTCTTCAACACTTGATTGAGGATTGTTTATATATTCAGAAACAGTCTGAACAGCACCTGAGAGGATTAGAGCTGCGTTTAGTGTCTTTCTCTAAAAACTCCTACAAAGTCCATTAAATATATGGAATAACTGAGAAACCACAAGTCAGTTCACAGAAGAGTTTATAGAGAAGTTGACAGTGGGCTATTTTTAAACATAATCATTTTCTTTTCAAATAAAATATTCAGCTCCTTTTCATGTACTAATTTTAGAAGCATGTTGCATAGCTGCTTTTACAGAGTCATTACTTCTCAAACTCCCTAAATTCAATCTGGGCATGGTTTCCTACCAGTGCTAATTATTTTCCAATTTTTTTCTGCATTATTCTTAATCTCTAAATTCTGTCCTATTACCTCCACGTTTCTCCTGTTGTGTTGGCTGCTGATGGATTAAAATTTTGTTATTAAAAATTTGTGTTTAACTGAAGATTTATTTGTCTCTTCCTAGTTCTTTCTCCTTTCATCAGGATGAGATGAATAAGGGTCTGTAGCCCAAGGTCTGTGATCCAAGTATGATCCATCAATGATTGCTGCCTGGCTTTCTGTTTTTCGCTCCCTCTGCATCATTTAAGATATGTGTTTACTTTGCCTTTTACTATATAGCGGGCTACTCAGTCTGATTTTTAAGAGGCTGATCATTGTAGCCTCTCTGGGTCCTTGTTTTAAACCTATGCAGACCTTTGATTCCTCTACTATTGCATTCCTCATTTTAATTCTCCTAATAATATTCCATCGAGCCTGTCACTGCTCAGGCCTCAAGAAATGGTGTTGCATAAATGTAGAAAGAACAACAGATTTACCCACCTTTGCAGCTCACCTATTGAAATTTAGACATTTTACAGCCTGCAAAATACCAGCCCATGCAGCTGAGGGATAAGAAATCAGAGTCTCTGTTAAACCATCGTGATTGAAATGGGAAATAATCCTTTTTTACAAAGAAAACCACAGACATCTTTTATTCCTCCTGTCCTTTGCATCCTTCCAGTGATGCAAGCACTGGTATACTTTTATCACAGTATAACTTTCCCATGTTCTTTCAGTCGGTGTGTACATCATAAATGAAGATCTAAGCAAAGAAATGTGAAGTACTGCGCAGAGATGGTCTTTTTGAGCAAAGCCTTTATCTTTATAACAGCACGGTCAGGATGAGAGAACTCTGAAATCCTCCTGCAGTTCCTTAAACAAACCATCTGCTTTTTTAACCTCCTTCTTCTCAGAAGCTGAGTATTTCTCTTCTCCCCAACCCCATCTTCCATAAAAGTTTAGTTAGTGTTGATTAATCTTACTTAGATTTTGATAGGGTCGTTAAAATCGGAGGTAAACATTCATCTTATAAATCAGTGGTACCTTAAATACTCTGTAATTCAGGTTATATAAAAAGCAGTTGTAGGATTACATTTTATTACACCAAACAATAAATACAGTTAAGTCTTTCTGTAAAATAGAGTTTGTAGACCTTGTTTTCTGCTATCAATACATTGTCTATTTTTAGGAAGGAAAACCGTGACCCCTTCCCATTTCATTCTGTCATTGAATACTGAAAAATGCAAATACAATCTTTGGTCTTTCAGGTATAAAAAGCTTTTGGGCAAACCCTCAAGTGAGGTAAATCAGTGCATCCTCTTTGAAGCCAGTAGAGCTGCTCTGCTTTATGTCAGCTAAAGTTGTGATCCAGTAGATTAGTTGCTCTCTTTGAGGTTAAAGCTTCTTGGAGTCTGGACTTTCTCTCCATTTAACTAACTCTCAAAAGAGTTACAAAACCTCATTCTGAGGCTTTACAGTTACCTGCACTGAAGCACCAGCTTCAGGTAGGGATTGACTTCTCTACCTCTTTCAGTTTGTTCCTAAAAAAGGTGATTATCTCCATAATAATTATTTCACACTTGGTAGGCCAGTAGGAATTTTCAGTGTGTCCCTTCACTATAATTAACAATACTTTTTTTCCTTTTCCTCCAGAGAGTGCTTCCTACAGACACACAGACAATAAGTCTCATCTAAGGTTCAGTGAAAATATTTGAGTAGATGCTGCCAAGAAACTAGTATTTCAAGATATTTTGAACATAAAAGCCATTCCAGGGAAAACTGACCCCACAATAGGACAGAGAGCTATTTTTAAAATTACTTCAGGCTTTGCAGCTGGGGTTTTATTTGTTTTTTTTGTGGTGTTTTTTATTATTATTCCTTGACATTTTAAAGATAAGCCCTGTGCATGGGCCTTCTACCCAACAATCCTGCAGAAGTCAATATATCCAGATACTTCTCTAACAGCATAGCTACTAAGCATAGCTTTTATCCATGCCTATCATTATTCCACAATAACAGATAATATCTGTCTTTGTATTGGGTTTTGTAGGTAAAATGCCAACAGAGAATCTCAAGTTGCAGAAGTGATATGGTTGTTGCCAGGATTGAAAAAAGCAGAGATGTGACAGAATTGTAGTGCTTGTGTACTGCAAAACCCATTTTTTTCTAACTGCCCCTATGTATCTTGCCTTGCTTAGATTCTGAAATTGCATAATGTAAAAATATTTACAAAGTTTCCAGAATTATTCTTAATTGAGTTTAACATCGAAACCATCCAGTCCTCCTTAATTTTTCTTGGCTTGCTTCTCTTTTTCCATCTTGTGCTCTCCAAGGTGGGTCAGTATTATTAGCTTCACCTTTTTAGACCCTGCAGCTGAATTCAGAAGGCAAAATTATGTTCTCCCTGCTCCTAAAATTAGTAACAAAATTCACTTTTATTTCACTGGGAGCAGGACTTACCCTGAGACAGCTACACTTTTGAAAAGGGATATGATGAATCAGACACAGACTAAAGGTTTGTATCCAGTGGTCTAGTTTTCAGTCATTCACTTGAATCAGAAATCATAATTAAGATCAAAAAAACTACCTTTGTGAATCATTTTTCCATCTAGGTACTTCTGTATCCCACTGTTGCTATAATTTGTAAGCACTTCCCAAGGTTTTAAAAATAGAAAGAACAAAATGCTCTCCTGCTTTCTTACTCCCTGCTTCACTTTCCAAACCCTGTGAAAAATAGCTTAGAGAGGTTTACTTCACCTTCCTTATTTGCTTTTTTGCACAGGTGAAGAATTTGCAGGGGGAAGACACCCTGTGGAAATGGGTCCTGCGGTAGCATCAGGCCCACATTCAGTAGCCCTAGATCTCTCTTCTGGGAGAGTGCATGCTCTGTTACTTTAACCTCTCCCACTGGTGGCACAGTTCTTGTGGGCAAATAGTTTTGCAGAAGCTGAGTAGTGGTGCCTCCCTATTTGATGTATGCTGTCAATTGTCTGGGCTTCAGCTTGCATGGCTTCTACTTTGTCAGTTTTGGATTGGGTTTAAATTCAAAAGGAAGAGTAATTGAGCTCTAGGAGACTTACAGGAGGGACCTTCTCATAAACCAGCAGCCTGCGAAGAGCCCTGTAGCACTGGTGAATGAGAAAGCATTTGAGCAGTGTCAGAGCATCTGCTTTTCTTAAAAGCTTCTAAGCAGCAGGGAAAAATTCCTGAGTTTCAATAGTGGCAAAAGGGGCCAGTTTGAAATGCATTGTTTGAAGACATAGGTTTTCAGCAAAGTTGGTACCCTGCCATCATTTGATGCAAATCAGTATGTTAGGACATGTTTTGCTATGTGTCTTGCCATTTGTCTTCTCTTCTTTCTATTTCTTTTGCTTCTAAATGGAGGTGTCACGTAAGAGGAAGGAGGAATGGCAGGTCTCCAGTGCAGAGCTGAGTTAAATACACTTTGCATTCACTTGGATCCTCTCCTGCCTCTTGGACAGTTTCTGTTTGGTGCTTGGATGGCCTGTAGTGTTCTGTAGTCTTCTGTACGGAAGGAAATTAGGGTTGTGGTTTTCAGAGCTGTCTTTATGGACTGCCTTCAAGAACAGTTTTTTAGTGTACATATTCTGACTGGTTGAATGTAAACTGTTGAAAAGGTTTCTATGTCCTCTTGTTGTGAATGGTCTTTATGTCAAGTAAGATGTGTTCTTACCAGCAGGGCCTCTACTCTGCAATCCATTTACTTTGGTCAACCCCACCAATTTTTTATTGGTGGCTTAATCTTTATAGTAGGCTGATCCAGTTTTATTTTCTAAAGCAACAGAAAGCAAGGGAAATACATTTGAAAAGGTGATGGCACTAATTGCTCTTATAAAGACATAGTATTGCATCTGTATTGAAGACCTTGCCTCCTGTGTGCCTTCATTGCAAGTTGCAAATGGGTGAAATTATAGTTTTTGCACCCAGACAGAAGGATGTCTAGGAATATATTTCCATGGACTGTTTAAAAAAACTGGCTAGACCATATGTTTATAGAAAACTAACAGAAAGGCACTCCTGAGTGTGTTTGAAACTTCAGGGCAAATTGGACTTGAAGGTACAAGTCTTTTGAAAGAGAAACACAGCTGGGAAAACCCACTTGTCTTTCTTTCCTCCCCCAACACATGTGTTTTGTTCATGGAAACATTTTCAGTAGCAAAAATTACTTTTGTTTGAAAAAGAAAAATCATCCAGGGGTTTATAGTCTGGTTACCAGCTTATACGTAAACTAGGAAGGACAAAAGTGTTTTCACTAATAAAAAGATATCTTTGGTCCTTAATCAATTCAAGTCTGGTTTTTTAATAGTCATTCAGGGTAGTGGTGGCAACAGTTACACAACTGCTGCCCTGAGGGAGTTAAATTTTTCTTTTGGCATCTCCTGTGTTAAGTGGAGAAGAGCTGTTTGGGGCTAGAAGAATGATATATATCTCTGGGGGGAGGGAGCAGTGAGGGTGGGGGAGCACTTTAAATGAATTATTTAATGGGAGCCCTTTCCAGAAGGCATCTGTGGTATTCCTCTGCAAAAGGAAGAATAAGTACTCAGCACCATATATGGTGACACTTTTATGTTTTTTAATATAAACATGTGCAGGCTGGAGCAATCCATGTAGATGGGTTTTGCTGATTGGTTCGGCCAGGGGGAGGGAAGGAAATCAGACCCTGCTTTTAATATCTTAACATTAGAAAACTTAAGAGTCTGGCTTTGAATAAATAAACAGTAGGCAGAGTTGGAAAGATTTTCAACTTTGCAAAATAGCCCCTTCCTCTGCCTTGATTTTCCAGCTTTTGTATTTGTTTTCCTTTAGTGTGTTTGTTTGCAGCTGTTTCATTCTGTAAGTTGCTTTGATTTTTGTTCAGGGAGTACGTTGTTCCCAGTGTAGACAGCAACAGATCACTGAAAGCTATTTGAGATACCTTGGCTTTAAATATAAGGGGACCAAATGCACTCAGTCAACCACCACAATGCTGGGCATAGGAAAGGAGGATACCACACTGGGTTTGAGCTGCTTTAGTACAACACACAATCACTTAGCTCAGCAAAGTTACAGTTTTGGAGTGAGAAGCCTCTGCTTTTCTGATTTCACTTAAATATTTCAGGAACCAAGTTGGAGAATGCAGCTGCCAGGTGTCTCTGATGCTGCGGGAGAGTTCAGCTTCCAGAGCAGAAATGCTCAAAGAGTGAGTATTTTTCCCAGGGACTTGCATGGGTGGGTTCTATTTTTTGCTCCGTTAATTCCCTGCCCTTACAGACCCAGGCTGGCTGCTGTTCAACCTAATCCCCAAATGTGACCCAACAAATTGTTTTCATCATACAGGCTAAGCACATTGTACCAAGCCAGACTAGAGAAGATCTTTTTTGTTTGTGCCCTTATATGGCTCCTGAAGTCATCATTGATGCAATAAACTAATGGAGTGTGCTCCTCTAATCAACCTCCCCTTCTATAAACACATTTTGTTCCTGCTCTGAGATTGTTCCCTGACATTTTTAAACCAGCCCCTTTCCTGGCTCTCTCTTTCTTTTCTTTTTCGGATCCTAGTGGGAGGGAATCAGCCAGCTCTGGAGAGCGAAGAGATGGTGGAGATCATGGTAAACTAATATTTGGTAGAACAAGTGGTTTCAAAAAGAACGGCAGTGAAACCAGACCAGCTGAGGAAGAGCAGGAAGACGTCCGAGGTGTGTTGAAGAGGCGAGTAGAAACTCGGGAACACACAGAGGAGAGCCTGAGGCAGCAGGAAGCTGAGCAACTTGATTTCCGTGATATTTTAGGCAAGAAAGTCAGCACCAAAAGTTTTTCCGAGGAGGAACTGAAAGAAATCCCAGCCGAGCAAATGGACTTCCGAGCAAACCTGCAGCGGCAGGTCAAACCCAAGACCTTGTCTGAGGAGGAAAGGAAAGTTCATGCTCCTCAGCAGGTGGACTTCCGTTCTGTGCTGGCCAAGAAAGGCACCCCGAAAACCCCATTGCCAGAGAAGGTGCCGGCTCCTAAACCAGCTGTTACTGATTTCAGATCCGTGCTGGGCTCCAAGAAAAAGCCACCTGCAGAGAATGGCAGTGCTAGCACCCCAACACCAAATGCCCGTGCCAATTCTGAAGCCCAGAATGCCACCCCCAATTCTCAAGCCCCTGTTGCCAAACCAGCTGTGAAAAAGGAAGAGAAAAACGACAGAAACTGTGAACACGGGTGTGCGGTGGTGGACGGCGGAATAATTGGGAAAAAACCTGAAAACAAAGCAACACCAAGCAAGCCTCCAGCAAGCAAAGGAACAGCACCATCCTTCACAGAGAAGCTTCAGGATGCTCAAGTAGTAGATGGTGAAAAATTGGTCTTACAATGTCGGATTTCCTCCGATCCCCCTGCAGCTGTCACCTGGACTCTAGACAGCAAAGCCATCAAATCATCAAAGTCCATTGTCATCTCCCAAGAAGGTAAATTAATTGAATTACAAGCCAGCTGAATGGCACACTGTTATATCCGGCTCTTGATTAATAATATTTAGTTCGTTAAAGGTAATGCAATACTTTATTTAAGTCCTGTGCCAGTAACTGTTTCCAGATGCAACTTTCTGGTTATTTCAGTGGAGTACACAAGGAACAGCATTGTTTGACATTTCTTGCAGATTCTCCTGTAACAGCCTGCAGATGTAATTTTTATAAAGTTGAACTTCTTGCATTTTTAAATGCTGTTTACATTGCTAACGCTGTGTAAGGAGCTGGTATATGACGTTTATTTAAGTTGAACTTTAAAGATTTAGAACATTGAAAACAGAATATTATTATTGCTGGTTCACAAATTATAATTTAATTCTTCTGTATGTTTAATATTTCAGGCCTTTTATTGCAATAAGAAACACAGAACCAAAGAGGGAGTCTTTTTACAGAAATTACTTCAAGTTACATAGTTAAGATCAGAGTTGACAGTTCCAGTGTGTTTAATGCTCTACCACAGATGCTTCTGTTGTCTTTACAAACACTGAAATATTTGAACCCTGCTTGCCTGTCGACTTTTAACTAATTTCAAAGCAGTGCAGAGTTTGGTATAAGTCCTTGGAGAGAACTCTTACTGTCGTTAAATAGAGCAATTTCTTTATATTCCACATTCTGAGTAATCAAACTCTGCTAGACTGGATTTGTATGAAAGTTATTCTTGTATCTAGATAAAATATATTTTCCTTGAGACAAAAACAGAGGGGATAGCTGAAATGCAAAAATACAACACTTTTTTTTTTTCATAAAACTCTCAGGGTATTATATAGAGAATGACACTGTAGAGTCTGCTTGCTGTAGTAAAGAAGTTCATGTTCACAGTTAGATTCACAATTAAGAGTTCATGGCATGGGGCTGTGCTCTTAACTATGAATCTGTCTTCATTTCATCCAGGCTATTTTCAGTGTTATTAATTGACAAACAAATTAATATTCACAATAGTTGAGCACAACCAGTAGTCTGCCAAGCACTGAAATGTGAGGATGCAGTCAGAAACAGCATTGCCTTCAGATAGGGAAGTGGGGGAACTACATTAAGGGGATACCAAAGTCAGTAAATGAAAGAGGGAAGGGGTAGCAGGTGCACTGTGTCTGGCATGTGTCTGAAGTAGCATAAAATTTTTATTTATGAGTACGTGATGATTTTCACCAGAGGGGACTGTATAGAATAGGGGTCACATACGTGAGAAAAAATTGACTGAAGGAAATGCCATCCTTGTAAAAAGGACTGACAGAATCAGGAAGGTAGAAAGCTGCAAATTAACCAGCCTTCCACTGGAAGCAAGGAGGTTTCAAGGGTTTACTTGCAGTTGCTCAAATGAAAAGAAGCTTTGCACTTCAGAGTTTCATGTCTCCTACTAAAGTGCAATAGATAGACAGCATCTCTGAATCAAAGCTTCTCAGCTACAGTAGAGGCTCCTAAAGTCCCAGAGCTTTGGTGTTGTGGTGCTGCAGAAAGATTTTTCTGGACTGAAATAATCTGAGTAATTGACAGTTACAACCCCCCCAACTTGTATTCACTTTATAAAGTGGTCCTGTGGAGCTGAAAGTCCAGTGTAGTTGTGTTTACAGTGAAGTGATCCTCGTGTACAGAAATGCTCTACCACCTGCCTGAGCAGGGCATGTGATTTACCCCATCCAGTTTGCCTGGGCTGGGTCACACTCTGGGTCATAACACTTGTTTTGTCAGGATGTCACACTTTAGTGTTGCTTTCCACCAAGGTAAAGAACAAAAATCACCTCTGGATAAGGAATCCACTATTTCAGCACAACTTGTCACAGGGAAAGAAGAGACTGTCCTTGTGTTTGAGTTGTACCTGTGTTATTCCACTAGTATCATGCTTCAATAGTCAATATTATTGCTACTTGAAAGTTATGTTTTCTTTTACATGGGTTTGTAGAGGATCTTAGAAAGAAATATTACAAGGGGAAGTAAATGCTACAGTTTTCTCCTTTCATGGACAGAAATGGAATGGGGATTAGAACTACTTCTTTTTTTTTTCAAACCTACTTTTTTTTTTCAAACCCTCTGGTATGCTGAATATGACCATCATATTTCATGATGGTCAACTTAGGTTTTTTGCTGACAGTACCTGCTAGCTTTGGTGTGGAGAACAATGTGTTGCTGCTCTCCCACTGTGAGATGCTTTCATACCAGCTGTTAAGTAATTAACTAGGTATGCATGTTACTTAAAGTAAGTTCCAGTTTTCTTAGAATTTAATTTTTCTCTTTCCCTTTAATTAGGAACACATGAATAGCTGAAGGAACCAAGGGAGGAGACGGAATAATTAGAGATATAGACTACAATTGAGAAATAACAAAATCAGGATTAATATTGGGAAATACTGTTTAGTAGAGAATCTGTATGGATTAGTCTCATATAAGGTGTTTGGAGCAGCTTTAAACAGAAGGAGCAACAATAAAACTGGATGCAGTACTCAACAGCCCAGTGCCAAAATCCCAGATTCCCTGTTTTGTCCTAGGTGAAAAGGCATTTTTGTCACTGCTGCAGGTGTCATGTTCTTCACAGCAGTGCCTTTGGCCAACCTTGGAGCAGCATTTAATGGGCTCTGGAGATAATCCTCTAGAGTCATCCTCAGCTGAAGGAAGGTTGAGTCAGTGGGGAAGGAGAGCAATTCAGAGCGAACGGACCTAGCTCATATTAATGGGCTTAGATCTTTCAAAGGCACTTTTTTTATTTCTTTGGTATGACCTTCAATATCCTCCTCTTGTGTTCAGCAGCAAAATACACTATGCAGGTGGATAGACTAGGTCTATTCTTAGCTAGTTCACCAACTGTTTTTGTCCTGTCATGATGTTCTGTGGTGAACACTGGTTCTCACATATGGAAAATTTCCAGAGGCATCTCACAGAAGATACTGGATACAAGAAAATCCTCTAGATAGAATGAGACATGTCTATCTGATGCTTATACTGCAAGCCCATCTAACTTAGTATGGACCACTGGCCCACAAAGTGTTCAGTGTAACAAACACATGAACTTGCAGACTGCCATGCATTTGCCTTTTGGAAATGAAATGAACCCTCTCTGTGACTGCCAGAAAGCAGAAAGAGATAGCAGTTTGCTGATCTCCTGATGCCAAATACATTGAGAAGATAAATACATACAATCTGTTTTCAGGAACATGTCCACCTGATAAAACAAGTGGTGTGTTTGGCCAGGAAGGGCAAACTTAAATGTATACTTGTGTGTCACAAGTTCACAGGACAGACAAACCAAATAGTTCCTTTATGTAGTCACTCACTAAAAGTAACTCCTTGGCATGTTTGTCCTGGCTGATAATAAGGCCCTTTATCTGTTAGGAACAACTCTATTCACACGTCTCCCCTGTGTTTGAAGAGGCTAATGCTACACTTGCTGCCTCTCCAAGGCTGTTTAGCAATACGTGTACAAGATAAGGGGGATGTTAGCCCCACCGCTGTGCCATCAGAGAAGCCCAAATTCATACACCAGGACCAGAATACTCACTAATTTGCTAAGGTCTTTGGCAAAGGAAAAATTAAATCCTGCTCCAAAAAAGACCTTCATCTTCAGGCGTATTTATGTAGTACTTTTGTTGTATTCTTCTAGTAGTTAATATAGGGCTTGCAATGTATTCTATTATTCCAGGGATAAGTTTACATTAGCAATTAGAAGTCAGAAGCTGGGAAACATTATGCTGCATGTCACAGTCACAACATATCTAAGATAAATCTCATTCCTTCCATTTTACATTTCAACTATTAATACTGTTTTGTTTCCTGTTGAAATCATGGACATCAGTACTTGTTTCTCTCTTTCTTTTAATAATTCCCTATATAGTATTCTGTCATTTGATTGGCATGAGTGACTTGTTGCTTAAAGTATTATTTTTATGACAAAGTGAGCTCTTACACCATTTTTCTTTTTTGAACATGTCTGACCCAGTGTGAGTTTATGAATGGTTTGATTTTATATTTTTGCTTTTAAACACTTGTCAGAGTGCAATTATCTGCAGTCCTGGGGTAGATATCAGTGTGGAAATGTGAAATCTCAAAACAAATGCTAACTGTAACAAACAAAAAAGGGACCTCATAAATTAGAGCACCATCCATTTATGAGGACAGGTTGGATGGTGTATGGCTAAGAGGGAGTTGATTTTAATATGAGATGATTCTTGGTTTGAAGTTAAGGGGGGCTTTTTGTTGGGAAAAAAGTTTTTAAGAAGGCTCTAGGAGACATCAGAGTGGAGTTAGTCATATAAGGACTGAGTAGAACAAGCTTCCTCACACGGTGAACTCTTTAGAGCAGGAACCATTTTGTTTCACATTTGTATAGTACTTGGCACAGCGGTGCCCCGTGCAGTGTCCTGCTATGATGTGACTCACTCTTGGATAGAAAATCCAGTTAGAAAATTTTTGCATGGTTACAAAAGTTGCTCTGGAAGATGACAGTGCACGGGGTTTGGAAGCTGGTATCCTTACTAGGCTGGAGAATTGAGGTGCACAGTGAATATAAGTCGCAACTAGCAAACTTGTAAATTTTTAATCAGCTTGCTCTGCTTTATTGGCAAGATTTAGTACCATGTGACTACGTAGATTGAAGAGGAGCTATTTAATATAGGTTCATGTAGCAGTGAAGGTGTAGCTTAGAAAATTCCCGAAGTTTATATTGCTTTGTGTAAGACAGCATTTTTTTCTTCCTAAGTGTCTTGGCAGCATAAAGAGTTGGTAATCTTGTTAGCAATAATGCCTTAACAACTTTCTTGTGACTTAACATAACTCCCAGTTCTTCCTGTCAGTTGTGCAAGTCTGTGTCCATCAGTCTAGCTATGATCTGCCATGATTTTTTTAATTTCTTTTTAATTAACTTTCAGCAAGTTAGGTGTGCAATTAACGCAACTGCTGCTGAAAGTAGATGGATTCTGCAGCTTAAAAAAAGATGCTTCAGAAAGTTTAAGTCTAGGGACATCTTCAGAGCATCATTTCTGACACAGCTCCATGTTTGTTGCATGCCACAAAATTTCCCTCTTTACTGCCATATTTGCCTGGATCTTTCCCTTTCCAGAAATCCATATAGAGTAGGTTTAAATATAGCAAGAGAGAGACATTTGCTATAATCACTGGTAATTTATTGCAGCATCTAATTAGTCCCATAAGTGTTTTGGTTTTAAATCAAGAAACAAAGCAGTGTCTTGTTTCTAATTTGAATTTATCTGGTTATTTTTCAATACACTTTTTTCCTTTCTCTTTGAAGCTGCAGGGCCCATTTGTACTTCACAGAATGGCTTGGACTCTGTAATCAGTATACCTCTCTACCTGTTTTGTCTTCTGAAACCTCACAAGTCAAGCTCTTACTAACTTTTCCACTGTAATGCTCTTTATCCAGCCCTTGAAGGCCTGGTGGTATTTTAGTTTTCTTTTCAGTTGCTGTTTGTTGGTTTATTATCCTATTTAGAAAACAGGCAGTGTAACTATATGTATCAGTGAGATGGATGTCACCCTCCTATTGCAGGGCTTACTGGAGGTCATTGGTCTTCTTTCTACCTCACCACAGTGGAGCTCATGTTTCTTACTTCTGTATTAAAACTTTAAACCTTCCAAAAATAGAGCATAACCTCGCTGTCCGTGGATGCTTGTCATTTGACTATCTTAAGCCCCATTTTCTTTGAGTGAATAGGACTCAGCTTAACAAAAACTGAGATTGATTGAGGACTTGCCCCATTTACCTTTTGTTTGTTTTCCCGTCCAACATTCTATCATCTCTAAGTTTATCAATATTAATTCACAGATGCTTCTACATCACAGATTAGCCTATTGAATAACTTTGGTCCTAGTCAGGCCACAGAGAGAATCCACCGTAAACGTACCAAGTGATGATTTCCTATTGTCAACTTCTTCATGAGATCTTGATTTTGGCAACTCCAACTCTTCCTAAATGAATGTCATTAACATGGCAATATAGCATTAATGAAAAGCAGAATAATGTGAGATAACACAAATATTTCCTTAAAACATATTGAAATTACCATTCCCCAGATACATTTACCAGTTAAATGTGTAATGGCATGAAAACAGGTTTTGTACATTTTTTTTCGAAAACTCATTCAAATTGACATTTTTTCTTCTCAGAAGTTCATTACTAATTTTTCAATACTTAGCCAGTTGGCATTGTATCTGCAGTCAGTATTTTCCAAGTTAGGCCAGTTGCCATTTTTAAAAGTGACTGTGACACTGGCACATATTTACACTATCCCAGACAATTTGAGATTTATTAGAAAATTAACACTGTGGGCCAAGGAGTTCCTTATCAAATTTGTTACGTCTCCTAGGCATAATTTGTCATGACCTGGTATTTATTAATATTGCCTAAGTACCCCATAGCACTTCTTTATCCCATGGGGCACAAATGAAAAAGACATCAAGCTCAGTTTGCATCACAGACAGGAGTCAGGAGGTTGGCCAGCTAGATGCCACTGCAGGGAATTAGACTCAGGAGCTGGCGTTTGTTGGTTTGTGTATTTGTTTTATATCTGAAGTTGACTTTCTGTGGAGTTTCATGGAAAGAATGCAGAAGCCTAGAGATATTTTAAACTGGCTTGCACTATTTTTGAGTAAGTCAGAAAATCCTTTAATAGCTCAGAATGCTTTGTGGGAAAGGCTTTGTGTATCTGAACCAGAGCCTCCAGTACACTCCCAGCTTCTGTGGTTATTAAGGTCTTTACTAGGACTGCACCATGGCCAAGCTCCTATGAACTGACCAGTTCCTATGGCTGAGTGGAAGATCCCAGGATTCACGTTAACTTCAATTCTACACTTTTTGACAGTATTTTAAAGACTCTCCACGTGCTGATTGCTAAAATAAGTAGAGGGATGGGGGTACAATGTGAATAGTGCATTCTTCCAGTTGACAGGATATGTGCAGTGTCAGGATACACAATACCCAAATGGTGTAACCAGTCTGGGCTTTCTTGCAGCTATGAGAAAATTAGCTTGTTTCAGGTCATGAGGGGTTTTTGCAGAGGAAATACCAAATATTTCATTGAAAGAGATTTGGCCTTCTAGCCCCGAGAATTGACTGTAGCTCTAGATCACAGAACATAGGCCTATCAGAGAGTTTCCTGTCCTTATGAAATGCCATCAAGTTTTGACTCTTCACTGTGGATTTTTTTTCTTTTCTTCTGGTTTTCTAAGAAAATTATGTTTCTACAGCCATGTGGTCTCTCAGCCTCCCCTTTTTCTCCTGACCCAGCCTGGCTTATACCTTTTTGAACCACTGGCCAATTTCACACTGTCCTAGTAGTCCACAGTGTAATGAAAACTAGTGACTAATGACCCAAATGATGTCATTTCCCCTTCAATCCTACACTGAGGACTGAACAACACCATTGCACGTGGTGGTAGCAACATGCCCAGCAACCCCCATGTACTTTGTATCTGCTGTTCCAGTGTAGTTGCTGGGGAGTATGAAGAAGCAAAGGGAAATAAAATGTGGATTATTGCTGCAGGGGGGTGGAAGTCAGGAGGAAAAGGATGCATCCTTTGGAAAAAAGAGCTTTCCTTCATCCCCCTCTCATAAAATAACTTCATTAACATTCAGCACATAAATATCTTTGGGAATGAGTAAGACTGACATTATTTCCTGAGGGATCTGAAATAAGCCAAATTCAGCTTCAATGAGACCCCAGCCATGCAGAGTACTGAATGCACATGGCAAATCAAAGATCATCATGAGAAAGATTTGCTTCTAAGATTTAGTATAACTGTAGGGAATGACTTATTGTTAGGGTGGGATGTTTCTGTTTATATATGCTGCAGAAGGAAGTATTTCTTATTAGGTGTAACTTCCATTGCTGCAGGATGTTGTATGGACAACGTTGCAACCATATGAGTGGTGAGGACTGACCCTGTGTCACTTAAGTGAGCTGACTCAGGAAGGACTTTTGAGCAGGTAGAAAACTTCAGCAGAAATGAGTAAATGCTGCTTTCTTCAAGTCCCTTAGTGATCCAGTTGTCCTTAAAAGCCAGGCTCCTTCTCTGCAGTAAGGTAGCCAGAGATCTCCTTCATTCCTGTGTGTCTTTGTTCCACAGTTCATGTTCTTTTGCAATAGTATTTTTAAGTTCTAACATGTGATCTTTTCTAATCATGTTATATAGATTTATACAAATTCTTAGACTGGAAGTTATCTTTGGCTTGCTTTCCAGTTGTCTCTTTAAACAGCAGAGACATGTGAATTTATATTTGCTGGATGCCTGCAAGAATGCTTTTCTAGTGTCCCTCCTCCATTTGGAATGGAGCTGGAGCTCGTGACATTTTTGGCTCAGCCTGACTCATGGAGATGAGTTGCCTCAGGGAAGGCATGTGGCTTTGCTTTTCACCCTGTGGTTGGCTGAGCACAGCACATGTGAGCAAGGGGTCAGTGCTCCTCATCTGAGATAGTTTTCACATCATTTCTCAGGGGGAAAATTGTCATTATTTAGAGCTTCTTGATTTTGTGGAGGATGAGGAAGGACAAAATAATTTTCTTCTAACCATTTTGTGTGTCTGGAAAACCAAATCTGTTGGGAACAATTTGAGTGTTTGTTATAAGGTTTGCCTTGAATAATATCATTGAGTTTTACAGCAGGGGAAAATCTGAATGCCAGAAACATAACTGCCATGTGAGAACTGAGGTCTAGTCTCCCAGGGAAGTCAGTAAACATCCAAAGTTCTTCTGATAGAGGGCTGTTCTTTTCAAGGAATTTTTGAGGTCCTTTTCTAGGAGTAGTGTCACCTGTGCCATCTCCCACATCACAAAGGATACATTTGATGGGGAGCCTGGGATCAGGCACTCTGGAAGGCAGCAGCCAGCCTTCAGTTAACATAGATAGGTGGCAAATAGCAAGAGATGGTGGAGTATTTCCTGACATCTCAGGGCACAGGGGAAATGTCTAAAAAAGATCCAATCTTGTCATTAATTAGGAGAAACTGTGAGAAAGTCAAATGGAGGAAGGAGGGAAGGTGTTGCTACATCTGAGATAAGAGGAGGGCAGAGGCATTCTGGACAAGATAACAGCAATGGGCAGAAGTGCACAATGTCACAGGCTGTGTTTAGGGGGAAGATCAGGTTTTCCAGAGAGGAAGGAGAAAGCAAGCCCAGGCTTTGCCCTCACCCTCTGAAGGATACGTGGAAGGGTAAAGTCTGGAGTAGTGTTTTAATTGGGGTTCCAAGTACTTCACTGATCCAATGCAAGTGAACATCAGGGATTAGGTAAACCACAATTCTCCTTCCTCATCCCCCAACTACTGGGAACAGCTTCTGTTTTGGTTCACAGTGTTTTATTTTTTAAGAGGAAATGTAACTCCCTTGGGTCATACCAAGCTTCCCTTGGTAACTACAGAGCTTATGTCGCATCCTGGTTTTTGTGTGAAAAGAAATGGATTCGTTGCAGTTACAAATTTGATTGACAGTGATATATTGGACTTTTTAATGGGTGTTTTACAACACCAGACTCTTGTTCTTTAAGTAATTCCAGCCAAAAGAAAATGTGTCTGAGTGTCATTTTAAAAACTTGGGCACTAAGCTGAAGATTTACTTTCACAAGTGGGAGTGCTAGAGATAAGGTTGAATCAAAATATTGCAGATGGCAGAAGCCTTCTTATTTACAGTCCTACACTACTAGAACTTTTGGAAAAAGATCATCTGAGTGAGGAATTCTTATCCCTGTTGTAAGAAAAAGAACAGCAGCAGAGATTCTTCACTGGGTCTTCTCTGCCCTCTTCCATTACCACTTCAGAGCTGCAGGGACAGATTTGAGTGCCCTAGGGAACACAGTAAAGGTCAGTTTATCTATTGATATGTTTTTATTTTATTTAGCATTAATAAGGTTCTAATTCTGATGATGAATTTTTAAGGACAAAGCATGTTCTTTCTAGCATTGAAGATCACCTGTTGTAAAGGATTGGGTTGTTCGATGCATTCTGTTCCTTAATAGCACTGAGTTTTTTGTGAACTGCAAAATAACATCCATTCAATCTCTCCTTCCTTTGTATTAGGGACACTGTGTTCACTTACCATTGAGAAGGCCATGCCTGAAGATGGGGGAGAATACAAATGTATAGCTGAGAATGCAGCAGGGAAAGCTGAATGTGCTTGCAAAGTGCTGGTAGAAGGTAAGTACTTTGCCGACTATGAGAAGTTGTTCCTTCTCCCCTTTATTTCCCAATACTAACCTTTAGGAATCACACAAAAGAGAACACTCACCCCTTTGCTTCTGCACTTTTTGGTCAATATGTAATTCAATGTCTGCCATAGAGAAGTATGAGCAGAAAGAGACAGCACAGAGCCAAGGGCTCATGAAAATTTGCTTGCGAGCTGCGTGTATGTTTTAAGAGCACTTAAGAATTCAGTGTGTGAGCCTGGGTACCAGTTTGCCTCAGGACTATGTATGGCACATTTCTCAGTCCAGAACATTTCCATTCTTTGCAGTCAGTGATGTTTGGTCATGTGTTTTTTCTAGTGGAAGTGAGCAAATATAAACAAATTAGCAGCTCAATCACCCTTGTATGCCACAGTCCTAGAAAATGGACAATTTGCTGACGGAGGTGCCTGCGTTCAGCCTGTCATGCTGATGATGCCATATTCTTGCCAAGTAGCCTTGGCCTTTAGAAAGCATTTTGTTATGAGGTTGAGAGCACAGACTTTTAAAACTGCCATGGTCTTTAAGTTACTTAAGGGACTTTAACCAAATGTGCTGCTTACCAGCTCTCCTTCTGGTGAGCTCATCCTTGAATAATCTGATACTTTCTATTGTGACTAAAAGGGACACAAAACTAAAGCACAAGCCCAATAAGATAGATGTTGGGTACTAAGTCTTCATAACTGTTTTATGGATGTGGTATTTGGGGCAGGAGGTCTAGAAAATAAAATTATTATTTGTTTTCCTAATACAAGATAAGAATATATTCCTGTAACTCCATCAGTAAGAGTCAGTCTTTCTGTAGCTGGAAAAGGAAACAATTATATGTATAGTTAAAATTCATTGTATTAGCTTCTGTAATGGTACCTTCTGTGATATTATGGTCACCATATAGCCTGTATTAGATACTTGATGAGCTACTGCTTGTACTGCTACTATATTCCTGTAATTTAAATTATAAATTTTACCAGAGCTGAAGTTCAAAGACTATCAAGAAGAGGCTTTAAATCAAATCTAGTAGCCTGTAACTCATTAACTAACACAGAAGGTAGAAGGATCAGATCATCACATGTTTAGTACACAGCAGTTCTCCAGAGCTGAGCTGGCATCTTTAAACGTCTCAGTCACCTTTGCTTTTCTTCCTGAAATCTTCCTTAGCGTATTTCCCACTTCCAATTTCCTGCTGGACAATGCAGATTCTAGGAGGCTGGAGGTAGGCTTTGGCTTGACAAGTCTTGGTCATGCAAGGCTTGTCAGTCCATGACATATTCATTGCGTGATGACATGCATGATGTTACAAGAGCTGTCTGGCTCACTCCAGTAGTAGCACCCATGGCATTAGGAGCTCACTGCTCACATAATGCTGGATAGCAGGATGGCCACATTTTTTACCTCCATACTGGCTGCGTCATCTGTCTTTTCCATTGCCTACTGGCATGCTGCTTTGTACAGGTGAGAAGAGATTTTTGAGAAATGGCACAACAGCAAACTCCAGCTGTTTAGGAGAGAATCCTGAACTCAGACCTAGTACAGCCTTCTGCTCTGAATTGTTTTCTAGGAGATTCTCTCTTCCTGTTAAGTTTTTAGGTGACTGAAATAGGTGGTTCTGTAATCTTTATGTTGTCTTTTCTCTTGGGAAGTAAATTTCAAACAGCTGTTTGATGCAGAAATCCCCTGAAAGCTGGATATTTGAAAGCTATAAATTGATACAGCTATTGCTGAGATCATAATCCAGCTTTGGGATCTTACTTGCAAAGATAAATGTCAGGATCAAACAATCTAACAAGTGGCACTTTTTAGGATTTGCATTTTATGACATGCTCAGCCTGGGATAACCTTGCTGAAAAAAGGTTGCACCTTCTACTTGTATGTGTCTATGTCATATGGGATACACATGGAAGACAGCTTGTATTGATTCCTAGCTATCGATGGAGCCTGCAGTGCTGAGCACTTAATGGATAGGAGCTGTGCAATCTTGAGAATCATGAAATCCACCAAACTTGAGTCCTGTGCCATTTTTATTTAGGAACCAATGTGTAATAATATCTTTTTTGGAAAGAATTAAACACATAGAGGAAACACTACTTTTCAAAATGCATTCATCTGTAGAGATCACAGACAGTGGAATAGAAGGCTGGCAGGGCAAGAGATTATTTTGGATGAAATGATGCTTCAAATATGCCTGTTTTCCTCTTTCATGCAATGCCTATTCAGGTTTATTGCACTTTGTTCTATACAGTTCAAATAGACCTACCAGCTTAGAAGGTGCCTCTTGCCTAATTGCATTCACCTAGAAAGGGCTTCTCCCTCTCTGCTCCCTCTTCCTTTTAGAATGTGACATCTTCCAGCTAGTCTGTGCAGGAAATCTTTCTGAAAAGCCAAAAGGACAGCCATTTCTTCCAACCTTGCAGAAAGATCCAAAACAAACTGATGTTAATAGGCAGCTTTTTCATTACAAATTTTTAAATTGGATTTGTATTTTACATTTGTTTTGGTTGCAGATGCCTCATCCTCAAAGACCTCAAAGCCTACTGAGAAGAAGACCAAGAAGCCTAAGAGCACACTTCCCCCTGTGCTGCCAACAGAGAGTAAGTGACAGTGATTTTGATCACTTCCTTTTCAGTGGAATCAAAAGAATGCTTTGGGAATCTGTGGTCATTCCCTTCTGTTTGCAGACATAGTATCAGAAGCTTGTGCTGTTTCTTTAACCCTTGCACATAAGTCATGTGAAATGTATTTTTTTGCCTTGTGGGGATTAGAAGTGATGAAACTGTGAGTTGAGACTTAACCCACTCTATTTTCAGTTTTCCATAATGGTGCAACAAGCTTATGACACAGATTTATTTTTGGCTTCCTCCAGAGAGCACAGAAATACTTGAGCAGTTTGCTTCAAGCCGTGTTGTGTCCTGTGTAGACAATAAACTTACCATTGGTAGGCACAGTATATTGACTGAAGTGTCCTGTAGCATAATCCGTCCTTTTTCCATGACTATGTGGAGTGGTTTAGTGAATTTTACATTCCTTGTTTTATGTTTTGTGTCTAAAAACCTTACTTGCTTTTAATGCTTTCTGAAATTACAGCTATAAATTCCCATATTTGATACTCTGCATAACTGCATTTGATTAAGAGGGAACTTTGAATGGTAAAGGCAGAATAATAATGTCAGTTTGGAAATTCCTAATATACTTCTACTTTTGAAATTAAGTGGCCATGGGATACAAATGTCTCTTAAACCAAACACTGGATTTTGAAAGTTGTCTAAAATGCCCACCACATGAATTCCTAAAACAGATATAAAAAAGAAGAAACTATAATCAGATTTCCCAGTGTGGGACATTTTCATCTGCTTTTAGCAGGACTCAGTGCAGTTCTGATTGATGATCACAAGTAATAATAGGGCTTATGGAATTGTTAACTGACTTTATGCCATGCCCTGGGCTATGGCTGAGTTTCTGGCTGAACTTTATAGCTTTCCCTCCAGCCAGCAGCTTTATGGGGGTGGGAAGGGTCACACAGATATGGTCCATCTCTGTACCTGAGCTTCAAATTCTGTAAATAATAGCAGTTAAGAAAAATAATTTTGTTCTTTTGTTTTTAATCCACTTAAAGCTTACAGGACAGTGTTTTGGATAGTTTTCTGTGCACACAAATACGTCCATTTCCTGTTATCCTCCCAGCAGTGTTACCAATTGCAGCTTTCCCAGGAGGAAGCGTGAGTTGTGAACTGTCTAAATAACATGGATATATAACCTGGCCCACATCCTGCCAAAATCACTGCATGTCTTGCTGTTGATTTAAGTGGAAATTTGATACAGGCAGCAAAACAGAAGCAAGCAAGTCTGGCTTCAGAAATGATTGGGAAAAGAAAGTTGACATAGTGATGAATGATTTTTCTTAAGCATGCTCCATGGCATGTTGAATCAGCATTTAAAGTTCTTGAACATCTCATAAGCTCTTTTTTCAAAATACCTTTAAAACATCTTTCCTGTTGCACTGAAAACAGCAAGGTAACCAGGGAAAATGTTAGGAAGCTGGACTTTGGAAGAGGTTTTGGAAAACTTTGGGAAAATACATATTTAATTTTAAAAGGATTTGGCTGCAGAGATTCTGCAGGTGTTTTTTTAACATCTCAGTCTGTGTCTGAGGACTGAGGGTATTTCTCTGCCTGAAATTAGAGTTATATTTGTATGTTTGTCAGGGGCAAAATATACAGAACTGATCCAGTAGACTTCACAGTTTCAATATAAACTAAATCCCTTTCAGATGTAGATTTTGAAGTTCCTTACCTGAAAGGGAATGGGCTTAAAAAGTCAGATATTTGAGCATCTTTATTGTTCTTCTCCTCAAAAAAAGGCTAATAAAGAATGACTGTGAAGCAAGATACCGTGATCAATAAGTAGATAAAATTTTACTCTGATCTCTTCCTGTCATTGTTGCCCCATAAAGTCACCAACAGTCCTAATGGCAGGTTGATTGTAAGGAATGATACTGAAGAAATAAAGAAGAAAAAATCCCAATAATCTCACTGAATAAATTCTGGATGCTGAACAGTGAATACCCATAACTGTATGTAGATACAGAAGCTATATACTCTCTGTCACTTTTAGAAATACTTCTCAGGGGGGAAAAAAAGAAATCTGTATTTTCTGTTTTCTATAAGAAAATGTGAGTCAGATTTCATGGTTAGCAGCTGTGTCAACCTTTGCTCCCTTCAGATAAATTATAAGTGATCCTTAGTTTTTGCCCTAGTAGAAACCTTCAGGAAAGTAATTAAATTTTAGCTCCTGAAAGCAAAGATCAATACATTTCTTATTGTGAAAGCGAATTAATGTTGTCAGAATGTTTATCTGTAGAATTTATCTCACTGTGATAATAGTTTCTGACCCAGGTCATTTGACTGCTCATTCTGACAACATCATTTTATTACTGGAAGCTCAGTTCTTGTAAGCTAAAGAAATCCAATAGTAAGTAAAATCTGGGGCATTGCTTCTTTTGAAAAGCAATACATACTAGACTCCCGCTTACAATAAATGGTTATTCTCAGAAAAAAACATCCATGAAGGCAGCTTTGTAGCATTCAGTGTTTAACAGTATCCTTGAATGTATGCTAGCAGTGTTTATGTGCAGAAAGACTGCTCCCATGTTAGAAATTCAGGAAAATTATGATGAAATAAGCAGGAAAATTAATTTGTGCTCAAAATCAATAAATATTCTGTCACCAGAATTTAGAAATAATTACAACTCTGCATAATGCAACTCTCTAATGATAACTAGAATAAATAATAATGTTCTTGAAAATGACAAACAAATCCAGCTTTGAAGAAGAACACATCTTTTTTTTTAAGGTTGGAATAGATTCATTCTTCACTGAGACTGCACTGACTTGGGCTTTGACACTTGTGTCTTTGCTAGGTGGACATGAGATGCTGCTGAGTTGGGATAATAAAGTGTTATGTTTCTTCTGCACAGATATAAAAGACTAGAAGAGGCAGGGGAAAATTGGAGCCTGTCATTATTTATCATGCAGCATACTCCATGCTATGCCAGACCAATCAGTGGATAAGAGAAGGGTCTTCTAGTTTGACGTATCCCTGCAGCAGGCCTAAGCTAAAAATTCTCACTGCTTGTACATTTTTTAGGGAGTCTGAAAGTATCAGCTATAAAGGGCACCTGGTTCCTGCTAGTTACTTCAAATCAGCCTTGAAGGGAAGTACTTATTTCAATTACAAGGGCCACCTGCAAAGCCTTCAGTGCCAATTAAATAAATGGTTTTGGCCCAACATATTGTGGAAAAATCAGTGCTGCTTCAGATTTTTAAGAGTAAATAATTATTTGAAGGTTTATAAATTAATATTCTCTTTTTTAAAAGTTTATCTATTATATCTATTACTACTCAACATTTCCTAATGTTTTGTCCTCCTTAATGTGTCTTAAACCAAGGACCAACACAGCAGTAAACCATAGCTGGAATAATCAGTCCAAGATCAGGCACATTCCTTTTCAGGTCTAAACCTGATCTTTCTTCATCCTTAGTCTTCCGACTAGCTTTCATGCCATATCCATACTATAGAATTTTTAAACTGGCATCCTCCAAAATTTACATAAACCACAAGTTTTCCAAAAGGATTTTTTTTAAGTTTTGCTATTCAAAGTTTTGGTTTTGGTGGGTTTTTTTCCCCAAAATATTTTCTGGGGGAAAAGGCATATTACAGCAGTTTGATGCTATTTCTTAAAGTTCACTGGGGCTGAGCCATGTAACATAACTTTACTATAGTAGGAAAAAACTGTATCCCAGCCATTGCTACTGAAAAAAAGAATTGGCTTTAATGCTTTAGAAAATAACCCTCCTCAATCTAAGCATTGGATTAAAGTGTTTGGAAAGAAATGCCCACTGTTTTTTGAAGGGTTAATTCACAGCACTACTTCCAGTAAATATGAAGAAATGGCAACTATCACCTGTCATAATTGGTGGTATGAAAATCTCACAGGATATCATGGATCCCCTCATCTGAGTACTACACTTGTTAAACCTGCTGTTCTCATATCTAAACCACATACATTGAAAGGCCGACCCCAGGGTTTGGTTGCACAAATACAAACCCTTCTGCTCAGTTAAAAATAAAAGTTACATTAAAGAACAGAGTTTCCTCCACACACCGTCAAGTAAAAGGGCTCCAGATACATTATTTAGCAGTGTTTGGTACCTTGCTGATATAAATCTTTTATATCTGCTACTTTATAAAATCTGTTGGATTTCATGTGAACCACATCTTTGATTAAGTAATGATGCATTCCCTCGCTGACAGTTGTTAGTAAAATGTCGCCACTGACACTGTCCAGTTGAAATCCCCCAGAAGGCTGCATTGTTATCTTCCCAGATCCGATTTCTCAACTTTATTGCTACTTGAATGCAAGTCTGAGCAGTGGCATCTCTGGAACAGTGTGTCATCAAAGTAAATATGTCAGACAAGACTGCTTATCATGTTATATATGCTTTTCATAGTGGGGGAGATTCTAAGCATTTTAATTGCCATGGAAAAGTTATGAGTCAGTGCCCAAGTGATTAGCACGCAGTTCTGTTATTTGCTCTTCGATATACAATCTTGTCAGAGAATCCAAGTCTGCAAGGACCATTTCAAGAAAATGTCATTAAAAAAATTTAACTTGATGTGTCCAGTCTAGATAATATATAACTAAATCAGCAAACATTTCAAGATTTTTGTTGATTTAAAATCTATCAATATAATATGAAAGATGTCAGATGCTTTGTCCTCAGTATAAAACTTGCTGTGGTCTAAGGGAAAAAACTCAGTTACTAAGGAAGTAACTATTCAGGTCAGAGATGTTTTCTTAATTGCAGAAATAAGAGCACTGTGTAGCAGCTGTGATCCGGTGACTGGGCTGCTGCTCTCCTCTTTGGTCCCTGGGATAGTCTGAGGTGCTTTTAAGGGTCAAGTAGGATATTCAAACCAGTTATCTCAGCCCAATTCATTTCCCAGAAGGTCCCTGCTGCTGCTGAAAGAACCAAGACATTTTTCTGCACAGTGAGTGCAAGCTATCTGCTTGGTGTGTGGGGGCAATATGAGTTCCATTGCCAGGAAACCTTCTGACTGAACTTTTGAAAAGGAAAAGAAAAAATCCTCTCTGTCTAAGAGGAGCTGAAACTTCCTCCTTTATATAGGTAAATAAAATTGCCATGAACGGTTTTTAAGATGAAAATAAGATTTTTCTGAAACTCTGAAGAGTGAAGGGTGCTGACTTCATTCCTCAGGACTGGGTACCAGGGGTGAATAACTTCTGCACCAAGCCTAACAAGAGAGTTAAGCTGAAGTAAAAAGACAATGCAAGATTTAATTTTGTGACTCTGAAGGTCGGTTGTTTACACAGATGAAACTTCCATTACTGTGTGTATAAAGAGAGCAATGGCAAACACTAATTTGTTGTGTAAATCACTTCTCCTTAGTGCCCAGTTCAGCACTGTTTAGCTAATGCTGGGTATGCATTTTGAGGCTCTGCCAAGTTACTTTACAGCTCAACCATACTGACATTTTCTGAGTTAATGTTGGCACAGAACAGTATTTTCCATGTGTTTTTCATACAGTCCATCCTACATAGCTGTATGCTGTCAGAAGATGACAGAAATGTTTATTGACTGTCTCATGCAGAGAAAAATGAGTTCAGTTTTTGCAGTGTGGCCTTGAACAACACAAGCCACACATCACTAATTTCCAGTTAAGTCATTGATAGAAATTACAGATCTGAGGCATGTAATAGATGCATAGACCAACTTTTCTTCTCTATAAAACATACACCAAGTCCATTGGCTTAACTAACATGCAAAAGCACCTAGCTGTCCCCATTGGGATTGTTGGGAGCTCCTGAATGTCCAAAAGACCTGACAGTGTTTTCCTACCCAATAGACTGGGTAGCAGGCGAGTAACCTAGTTTAGCTTCTTGTTCCTACACACTTCGACACAGCATTTTAGCATCTAATAGTAGTTGTTCTTGCAGGGCATGAGAAATATGAAAATACAATCTGTATTTAAGGAACCAACATTGCTGTCTTGCCACCACCAGAGCTTTTCGTGGATTTCACCTGACCTGGGTTTTTTTGTAACTGTTTGATACTGGATCTCTTCTGCACTGCTTGGTTTTTCTTTTCCTGCAGAAATTGCTCAAGCACTGTGCTACTAAACTGCTAAGGAATTGTTTCTTCCTCCAGCCCAGCTGTTTTAAAATACCAAGCTGTTTTCAGGGTACTATGTTGCATTATTGAAGTTGAGAGTGTGCTGGTAGATGCTAGCTCTTTATTGACTGGAATGCAAGAGTATTTCCTGGATTTTTATTTTTATTTTGAGAAGGAGGATGCTGGATTTTTTTTCAACTAGAGGACAATCTCTGCATGGTTTAGAAACTAAATACGGGATGTTGCAACAGAATGACAGTTGTTTTTAATGAAAAACAAAAGTTATTAAAAACTGTTCTGAAACACACAAACTCAAATATCTAACTTGTATGGCATTTCATTTTCTAATTTCTGCTTGTCATCAAATTTAAGGCAGAGTTGCTTTCTATTTTATTGTATTTAGATAATAAAAAGTTATTTGGAAACAGTATGAGAAATTTGCTCATTGAGAAGCAGTGAAGCAGAGCTGTGAAGCTTTCAAACCTTGATGAAGTGTTCAGACTACTGGTGTTAGTGTATTGTCACTCTCATTTTTCTCTGTAACAATTAGCATAAGTTCATGAATATATGAATAAATTGAGAAATAATGATGGGATATCTGTTTCTACAGTTGTAGCCTTTATCATTCATTGCCTTGACCATGAAGCCAAGTGATTTTTTGGGTGTCTTTAGTTTTAGGTCTTAGTGACTCCATGCTATCCATCCCCAGAATGGTCTGAAGGAGATTAACTTGTGCTTCATTTGCACGTGGGAGAGAGACCTCATAATGTCACATCCCACACATCTGAAGCATTCAAGTGAGGTGGGGAAGGAGCAGAGACTTGAATTTGGGTTTCCCATATTATGTATAAATATTCTTGTTACTGTGATATCTGACATTACTTTTTTTTTCAGTTTCACTTAAAGGAAACTGGAAAAAAACAGAATTCAGAAAATGAAATCTTGAAAAATTTTGCATAAGGGAAAATGTTTTCCAGTGTGACCAAGATATTACAGTATGTCATTAGCCCTTCTCTTATCCCAAGCTAAAATAAGGCTATTTCACAAGCAGTTAGAAGCAGGAAAATGTCTTGCTACTGATGTTAGCAGAGTTAAGTATTTACTGTACTTGTTTACCAGGTGCTGAAGTCCATCACTATGGAAGACATGCACATAACTTCAGGCATGTCCCTCAAGGAAGACAGTAGGAATTATGGACTGGTTGGAAAGGGTATCTTGAGGGCTGATGCTTTTTTCAGACTGTTTTACTTCATGCTTCATGAAAGCAAGTTGTGCAGAGAGCCATTTCAGGGGAGGGCTATGCCTATTTTTAGTAAAATTCCAAAAAAGGGAAACAAAAAAGAAAGACGGAGGCTTCTGAACATCTCTGCTCTCACGAATTCAACATCAGGGCAAAGAACGGCACAACCAAATGTCCCACAGCCCATATGGGGTCTTTCCCTTTTTTAGTTTATATCCCCTGCCCCAGACACAAGATCTCTAAGAGGCAAACCTGCCTATAAAGTTATGTAAATACCAGCCTTGAAATGTTTATATTAAGTTGTTTCTAGAAGGCAGATTCATTTAAGGAGGGAATATTATGTCCTTTTTCTTCCAGGCTGGTTTTCAGCTTCAGCCTGTTTCAATGTAAATACCAAGAGAGAGACAAACTGTCTTTTTTTTTTTTTTTTTTTTTTCAAAACAGCAGAGGCAGACTTGAACTAACATTTCCAAGAGGCTCAAATATTTTAATGAAAACAATCATTTGACCTCATCAACTTTAGGTAATCTTATTAGATTTCACTAACTGTCTCCAGCAGATTTTGAAACAAAAGTAGCATTTCAAAACAATGCATGAGATGAGCTCCTATTCTTAAGGAAGACCTAAGAACAGTGGAGTGTATGCTGTTAGCCAACGAAGTCAGCTTTACAGACCCATCCTTGTACTTATGCCCTTTCATGCTGCCCCCTCCTTTCATTTCTGTTCAGCGCTATTTGTGTCTGCAAAACAGGATATTCAGCAAGACCTTTCAACAGCCCTTTGCAATCCACATGGTTTGATGAAGTCCAGTGACAGTCTGTATATCCTCAGTTAAGTGAATGTAATATCCTGGTGGGTAAAAACTAAAAAATTAAACAAAATTTTTATGTGTACATATAAAAAACAGTACCCTAGCTGAGTGAGGTGATGGGTTCATGTGCTTTGCCTTTGCTGTTATGGTAATTCTCATTGAGATGAGAGCCTTTTAAGCTGCCTTAAGCACAGCCCTTAGTTATGGAGGAACACCGTGCATTTGTTCCACATGGAGGGTAAATGGAATCCCTGGTGGTTTGTTATACATCCTAGCCTGAATAAAACCATTGCACTTGAATAGTGCTGAGTTTAATGACACTGACTGTAGTTGTGAATGAACAAATTGTTATTGGGGTTCCTTCCACAATGAGCTGAGAGCAGCTGATAGTAGGCAGAGAAAAGTGAGAGGGGTGTCTGTGTATGTGGATACCCATTGTTCACATGTGCTGTGCAGAGGCAGAGAATGATGTCAGCCAAGAGGAAAAATAAGAAAATCTTGAGATACTGAGTCAAATGAAACATGAAAGTATGGAGAGTGTGATGACTCTACCAGCACGTTGTTTGTTAACTAAGGTTCTGCAACAAATACACTATGTAAGCCAAGAGGTGATAGCTGACTGAACATTGTGCTGGATTAAGGAATTTGGTTTTCCTCCTATTTGTCTGGAGTGACATTTCTGAAAAACACCACTAGTATCTGCAGCCCAAGGCGGCACTTGACAAATAGTGCTTTTTCCTCAGCGTTGGTGCTCTTTGCTCACATCAGGCCTAATGGAGTGTGGAAGTAATTATATTCATGTCATTGCTTTAACTTGTCTTAAAAGTCATTACGGTTCTGAGGAGATACCCAACATCTATTTCATTCTCAGTTTAGAGAATACAGTGTCAAATACAGTGCACACATAATTCTTTGCATGTTTTTAAATCATACATTGAACAATTAATTGATTAATTCCATTAATAGGGATGTTTAACAGCAGATGATGGGCCAGTCGGCACCTGTTCATTTAAGGTGTGTCATCCACAGAACAGAGACTACAGCCTGAAATAAATGAAAGTTTCAGCTCACAGTGTGACCATAGAGTAAGAAGGAAGAAAGCTGCTTTGAAAATATCACTTACTGCTCATATATCTTGGGCAGGAAAGAGTAGTTTCAAATGTAATTGCTGTCATTAGTACAGCAGGCAGAGTACATGTCAGTCTGTTCATGGCCCAAAAATGCTTTAACATGTAGTAGTGCTCTTTGAAGGTCTCCATTTAAAGGGGTTAAACCCATATGGAAGACAGGGCAGGAGAGATACCTAGATCATGCCCTGGTGGTCCAGTTATACTGCAATAAACACCTCACAAGTACTAATTCAGAGCTTTTGATTAGTTCAACTGAGCCGACAGCCATAGAGGAAGGGCTTCCTTGGGAAATGTCCAAGTATTCTTTTTCGACTCAGCCATAAATTCTGAAAGAATATCCTACCTCTGCAGTATTGTGTTTCACACACACAGTATAAGGAAGTTAAGCATACTTCGAGAGAAAATAACTATGAAGTTGAAGTTTACAAAAAAGAAGATGCAACGACTTCTTCTATATTCAGTGCACAGTGAAACAGTCCCCAGAATGAACTAAATGAACTGGTGTTGACAGCTAAACCATTATGTATTTATTAAAGCATTTTGTCTTTTAACACCTTGTAGCACATCAGTTACTTTCTCCAGTGACTCTAAAACTTCAAATCAACCTTCACATCTGTCTTTTCCTTGACCTATAATGTTAGACTTACATGGTGAGTTCACAACTCATGTCGTCTTATTCATGGAGCATTGGGTGATGTGTTCCATGGGTAGCATGCACAACTTGTAGTTTGCTGGGGGCTAAAATAAAACACTCTCTTTATTGTTTCAGTGGATTTGTGATATTTTTTCTTGCTGCTCAGTGTCTTGCTCCTTTGAATTAACTTAAGCAAAAATGAACCAAAAAATTCAACTCTTTTGAGACTGTTACAGCTATTGCTAGGCACCTATGTATATGCTGCCAGATTCAAAAGCATTTAGCATATGCTTCTTCCACTGGAGGCAATAACATCTGAAAAGCAGACTACTTCAGTCAAGCTGCCTACTTGAGCATAAGAAAATAAGAAACGTCCTTTCACAGCGGGGGCCATCCTCTAGCAAGGATGCTTAAGATAGCAGATAAAAAGAGAGTGCTTGAGAAGGAATGAACCCCTTTGCTTCTGGAATTCAGTGGTTGGAATGCATCTAGACTATTATATTTAATGGTGACCACTAGACCTAACTTGTATGCATTTGTCCTTTTGAACCTGTTTATGGTTTTTTTTTTCTTGCAAAACATTACTTGCCTGTGAACCTAGCTTTTGCATGCTATATTTAAAAATACTTAATTTGTTTCTTTTGTGCCTGCTGCCTGGTAATTTAACTGGGTGGTCCCTAGTTCTTGTTTTGTGAAAATTAGTCATTTTCTACTTGTCTTCTCTATTTTCTGTCTACCATTTTGTTTGTAGAACATTGTCTTCCCAATATTTGTGTACCCAGGTTTGAAATTGTGTTTGGGTCCATTATTTTGTGAATATAGCAGAAAGTTGTCCCTGCCTAAGAAAGAGGATGAGATAAAACTGTGATACTGTATTTATTGCCTGTATATCACTGATTATTTGCTAGCTCACAAGTAGTGTAAGAAGTGGCATGTGGTGTTCACTACCCTAGTTTTAACTGACCTTATTCAGCATTGATTATGCTGGAAATCTGAGCAGAAATTCAGTATGATGTGCTGCTAATAATATACATTAGACTTTGAACTGCCCACAAACCATCACTGTGGATTTAAACTTTGCAGTTAAGCTGGTACCTTCCAAATCTCACCTTTGAATTAACTTTTTTTTTTTCTTTTTAACTAGGTGAAGCGACAGTGAAGAAGAAACCCGCCCCAAAGACTCCTCCAAAAGCAGGTAATTTATTTCATGTGTCATTCTGTATGAATAAATAATAAACCAATACAGTTTTAAAGAACAGACACCACATTTCTAATTACAGCTGTTTGCCTGATGAATTTGTTTGCATATGTGATTAACAGTGAGTATAAAGTTCTGTGAGGAGAACAATAGAAAGAAATGTCCATTTTTCAAATTCATTCATAAGGTTACATTGAACTGCAGCTTAATTATGAGCATGAAAAAGGCTGCTATCAAATAACCTATAGCAAAATCCTACAAAATGCCAGTAGTAGTGTTGTAACAACATCTCTGAGCCTTCAGTGAAAGAGATTCTTCTGTGTACCACAAAATGTCACATCTGCTACCACAGAGAAACTGATAGGTTCTACATTTCCTCATAACTGGCGTTATGGTAACCTGTTTGTGTGTTTGCACTCTCCTAAGCAAAGCTAGCCCTTGGTAAAGCTACCCAGGAGGTTCCTTCATAGGAACCTGTTTCCAGAGTTTTAAAGCTGTCAGACCTTTAAGTGTCCACGCTGTTTTCTTTGCCAGATGGATGCCTCAGCCTGGTTTCTTTCAGATATTTTCAAAACAAAAACACTTTTCAAAGAAGTCTAGGGTAAAAATAAAACCAAAACACTTTGTTTCAGTTACATTGGAAAGAAAAAGAAAGCACTTTTTTCATGCCTGGCAGCCCTGTGCTTTGGAGAAGAATGTTACATTTGTCCATGAGGTCCTTCTAATGCTAGGGAATTACTTTTACCATTTCTGTCAATATATCCTCAAATCTGCCTCTGTCACCCCTTCCTCTCCCCACCAAATGTGCTGCTTTTGTAAAGCAACTGAGCAGGTTTCATCCTGGAGTTGTACAGGCTGTGATATTTGTGGCATCTCTCCCTAGCAGCTACCAGTGGTCTGGCACTCTCAGCATCCCAGCTGAGAGTCAGGAAGGAGCACTATTAGCAAAAGAGATGTTCTGCCATCTATTGATACTCAGGCAGTGAGAGGGAAGAGGAAGAGAAATGCCTGAATCAGAAAATTCAGGAGGCGTAGGAACGGGACTGCAAGATTCAGAAACAGCACTGTAATACACAAAAGGATCTGTCACTGCTCAGAGGAAAGTTGTGTGATGGACAAAGAACTCGATTTCTGTCCTTGTCTTTCTAAAATCTCTCTCACCTGATGTTTTCCTGGCTGCTGAAGCCTGATTCTTCACAGGCAAGTGCTGGGTCTTAAATTTCCCGATGATATTGAAGGCATTAGGAAGCAGGTTTGCATGTAAATTGATAGGAATTTAGCTGGAGCCATTCTTCAAAAATAAGTGCAAATGAAAAAGTTTTTCTGAAAAACCCAACAAAAAACTTCATAAGCTGTTTATTTCAAATTCATGGTTGGTCTTAACAGTTTTGGCCTTTGGATTTCTGTGTCTTGGTCTTGCATGAGCAAACTTCTGAAAGGTAGATTTCTATTGCTTCACTACAGTAGAATTAATGATGTCTAGAGAATTGTTTCATTGCAAGTGACAGATAACTGCCAAACAGTACTTCGAATGTAGCTTAAACTGCTAAGCCGAGATTTATGTTTTGAATTTTAAGAAAAACAGAAGGTATAGTCACCTAAAGAGAGATCTTTTTTTTTTAATTTTTTTTTTTTTTTATCAGCTGCTCCTCCTCAGATTACTCAGTTCCCAGAAGACAGAAAAGTCCGTGCAGGCGAATCAGTGGAGTTGTTTGCTAAGGTGGTAGGAACAGCACCCATAACTTGCACCTGGATGAAATTCCGTAAGCAGGTAAGATGTTTTCTTGTCTGTTTTAACAATCATTGAAAAGAGAGACGGAAAGGAATTCCAGCAACCCATCTCACCCATCTCATCCATCTCACTTCCCCAGGAACTGGTAACATCCATGTCATTCCTGCCAGATGTTTTCCTCACCTTTGCTGAAAAAAATTGAATGAGGGAGATTTCACAACCTCCATTAGTAATTTATTACAGTGCTTTAGTATCCATAGTGTTAGAATTTTTTCCTAATGCCAAACCTAAATGTTTCTTGCTATGGTTTAAATCTATTGCTGCCTGTCTGCTCCTGTAACAAATGACACCTCCTTTGAGAAAAGCCTTAGACCGTGTAATTAAAAGATAGGTAATGCAAAAGATGCACGTATCTGAAAGGTATCTGGAAATATTTCTCCCCTTCAAAAATAACCTCATTGATGCTTGGTCTAAAGTGATGTTGGGGATAAAAATTCTATATAAAAAGTTTGAGTAAAATGTTTCTCAACAGAAACATCACTGTGAAAAGAGCAACAGCAATTTATGCTGCCAGGAGTGCCCTCGTCCTCTGGGTCTGAAGTTCCTTTGACTTAATTTCCATGAACTGTATCACATGGCCAGAAGGGCAGTTTCTAAAGAGTGTTGCTTTAGTGAATAATAAAACACTTTAAATGAAATAACGCAATGTGCAAGCACAAGATGGAAGATGAAGTGACATGTTAGGACAGAGCAAATATAAATAAGTACTGTAGCCACCATTCTGTTTGTTTAATTCTGAACTCATTACGCACTCTATAGAATATAAATAAAAACATTTACAAGGAAGTTTAAATTCTAAATCCAGATGTGTCAGCATTTTGTCGAAAGAATTCAAAACTGTTTGCGAGCGCAAAGGGTTTCACAGAGTCCATCTTTGCTAACCCCAAATAACCTCTTACTTTAGATGGAAGTGTGGGTTTGGTTTTTTCCTAAATTCCTATATTTTGTTAAAATTCTTTAGTTCCAAGACTGGAGTTAAAAAGTAGCCTGTTGATTTCTTCAAAAATAGGTCTCAGAAGATCCAGTGACATCTAATAGTCTGGTTTGCTCTGCTCTGTCTTAACGTGTGTGTAAAATGTTCCCCTCAAAAGTGAGTTTCTGGTTTGTGCAGAACTCCGAGTTCACTGTTAAATACAACTGTTCTCATAGATTTCATTTTTACATACAAAATCTATGTGATAACAGAAACCAGCAGCTCATAATACCTGTATGACATTCATAATCTGTGATTCTACAGCTTTTTTCCTTTGTGAAATCTTATTTTTGCCATGTTTATACTTTCTTCTTTAGCTATTCACTGAATGACAAAGGTTTGCAAAATCATATTAAGATGACATCTAAATATTTTAATGGGTCATTATGGCAAGTGAATGGTGTACAAAAGGAAAAAACTTCAGGAAAGTTAATAAACTCTGTAGGACAAGTGAGGGCAGCAGTCTTTCATTTATTAAATTAAATGGGCAGCCAATTACTATGTACTGTGCTGCACACTTATTTTGCTTTCTTTTCCACTTAGACTTCACCACATACTGTTTTATTCTTGGATTTCCTCCTGTTCTCTAAATATGGCTGATTTCAACTCTGTTCCAACCCCTGAAAGTGAAAATCACCCTAGTGCTCTTACAATTCTCCTGGAGGTTTATTTGTAGCAGTTATTAGAGCAGAGCTGTGATTTCAGCCTTGCCATTCCATGCGGCAGCGTGCAGGAGGGACTTGTACTCTCCATGTTTCTTCATTCAATTCCCCGCAGGTTACAGAGATCCACAATGGCCACTCACAGGAATATTCTAGAAAAATACCTTTTTCTTGAAGGAAGGGAATGTCACCAAGTTGTGACCTGTACTGTTGTATGTGATGGCAGTCTGGCAGAAGGATGCTGGAACTTTCTCAGCTAAAACACTAAGAAAGCCTTTGAAAGCCTCTTCTATTGTCAGTTGAGTAACAAAAGCCATCATTTAATGTTGCTGGTTGTTGGAGCTTTTTAACTAGGACTGGTGACTCCCTTTGGGAACACTGAGATCCAGCTTCTTGTTGCACACAGCCATTGCAAGCCACTGAGCATCTATCCAGGGCTTTCTCTGCATAGTCCAGATCTAGTTCTACAGGATTGATTTTTAAATATTTAACTATAAAATCTAAATATTTAAATATAAATATTGATTTTAAATAAAAAATTTTAAAATACTGTTGCCCTTTGACTAATTCTCTTGAAGCAAAACTTAGGAGCCAGTGTAGAATCTCTAAAAAACAAAGTACAGGGGGATAGACAGGGACAACTTTCAGTATCATTTAAACTGTAATCCTACATATTCCCATTTATTAAATTTATGTTTGAATTACTGTAGCAGCACCTTTCTCAGGGTACTTTTGGGCGTATACCAATGCACGTTTATTATCTCAGTTGAGAAGAAGGCAGGAAAGTCCTGCTCTTAGTCTTGTAATTTCTTATTCTCTGACTATATGACACAAGATAAGGCAAACTAAATACCCTTCATCTTTAATGAAATTCTGAGAATGAGTTGGAAGAGCCACTTATCTAAGGAAGTTGTGGGAGGAAGAAGGGCATTGACATTAAGCTGTCTGTTTCATAAGAACACAGTGTACAGCTTCTGTAATTGCAGTGTGACATTATGAGGTTTTTCAATAATCTGTCATGTCTCAAAATAATGCTGATTAAAATCTAAGTCTCCTTGGCCGTTTATGCTATGATAGTTTTGTTTCAATTAAAAACTAGTTCCTAATATGCCTCTGGCATTCAGCTGAGATTTCCATTTTTTGCCTCTCCAGAAAACAAAAACACTTTAGGAAGGCTAAATCTGCTCTTTGTATGTGTCTCTGCACAGCTGTAGCGTTACATCTCCATTTCAGGCAGCAGCATCTTCAAATGGTCAAACCCATGAAACCGGTACCCTCATTTATTTGGAAGTACAGAATAAAGCATATTAAGAGGTTAAAAGTCACAGATATAGCTGATTTGCACATTGGGCCTCTAATTAGAGTATTACAGAGTTTGCACTTTCAGGCTATCAAAGAGGAGTTAAAACTCCTGTTCCTTAGTGATGTCCCACCAACACCAATACTCCCTGTTCCCTTTGCAGGACTGTGGCCCTTATAACGTTCCACTTAATCTTTAGCCATTTTGGGTTCATTGCACTCTCCTCTAGCTGCACATAGTCACTGCTGTAATGGAGTTGTCTGCAGGTGACACTCAATACGATAACTTTGTATTGTCATTTGAGCTCTTTCACCTATGGAGAAATTCATCCCATAAAATCTTTTTTTTCTTTTGATTTTGGCAGATTCAAGAAAATGAATATATTAAAATTGAGAATGCTGAAAACAGCAGCAAGCTAACAATCTCAGCAACAAAGCAGGAACACTGTGGATGTTACACCCTAGTCGTAGAGAACAAACTTGGCAGCAGACAAGCACAAGTCAACCTTACAGTTGTTGGTAAGCCCATAACCGCGTTTTAGATATATACTCATTCTTCAGACATCAGTCTACATTTGTTTATCTCTGATGGTATGCAAAAAATTAAATAAAATAATCAGATGATAAGACTGAAAAGAAAAATCCGTACTTTAAAAAATTATCTGGACTGGACAGTGAGATTGTAGTAAGAGCTATAAGCAAGCTCAGTGGGGTTATACTGTGTTTTATTTTGAAAAATTACTAATTGCAGACAGAGGTACAAAATAGCTCAGACTTTAAAAAAACACAAAAATAAAAGGCTCATGTCTCTGTCTTTGGCTAGATACAATTTCTTTTTCCCATTTAATGTTTGCAGCCTCCAGATGTTTGGTAGACTGCAAAATTTAAAACTTAGTTCAGGAAGGATTGAAGTGATTTCTATTAGACTGTAAATTTGAAAAAATCATGTTGCTTAGGGGAGGCAGATTTTACCTTTTTAATTGATATTCCTACATTTTCTACTATTTTATAGGTACAGAAAGAGATGATTTGAATAGGGAGACCTTTATCGACAGGTTTTTACACATACTTATTTTAAAGCTTCAAAGAGCTATGTCAAGTAACACATTCAGGCTGTCAAGTATGTTGTAGCAGGCTGTAGACAGCTGCAGACAATTACAGACTGGTGGACAGATGTGGTATGTTTGCAGATAACACTGCAGCCTAGATCTACACCAGCTAACTTGGGTATCAGACACAATCTATATGATGAACAGTACAATAAGCAGCAAAAGTAGCCACTAATGAACTTTAGAAACATAGAATAAGGCAAGCAAACCCTGTGGTGAGCTCCAGAACCTGCCAAATAATAGCTTAACAGCAATAACAGCTGTAAAACTTGATCTAGCACAGTTCAATCAAATCTGTCATGATCTTGAACCCTTCAGGTCCCATGTTGGGTACCAGAAAGAACTGGTGTGGTTTAACCATGGCCTGTAATTAGGCCCCACCACAGCAGCTTGATCTCTTCTTCCCCAGTGGGATGGGGGAGAGAATCAGAAGAGTGAAAGTGAGAAAACTTGTGGGTTGAGATAAAGATAGTGTGGTAGGTAAAGCAAAAGCCACACAATAAGCAGAGCAAACCCAGGAATTCATTCTCTGCTTCCCATTGGCAGGCAGGAGTTCAACCATCCCCCAGAAAGCAGGGCTTCATCATGTGTAACTGCTACTTGGGAAGAAAAATTCCATCACCTTGAACATCCCCCCGTTCCTCCTTCTTCCCCCAGCCCCTTAAATGCAGAGCATGACGTCATATGGTATGTCCCTTTGGTCAGCTGGGGTCAGCTGCCCCAGCTGTGTCCCCTCCCCGCTTCTTCTGCATCCCCAGCTACTTGCTGGTGGAATGGAGTGAGAACCAAAGGAATCCCTGACTCTGTGTAAGCACTGCTCAGCAATAACAAAAATGTCTCTATATTATCAACTGTTCTCAAAACACAGCCCCATACCAGCTGCTAAGAATGAAATTAACTCTATACCGGCAAAACCAGCACACTGTGTCATCTAGCTCTGAAAGGGCTAGTGAACCCTCCTTCCTGTGGATGCACAGCAAACGGTTTCCAGGGAAATTGGGCAAAATTTTACAAGCAAAGAGGGTGATGTTATGAAAACATTAGTCTGTGGGATGAGTGTGTTTCTAGGCTCTGTCATCTATGGCTTGACATGGGATGGGGGTCAGGAAGGGGCAAGAGCTTGCTCAGGCATTTGGATGACTTCTAGTTCAACTAGCAAGGTTGCATCCTACTTCTACACTCATAACAGCATCAGCTCTGCTGTCCTAACAGAAACGTGGGCTCGTGAGCAAGTAAATAAATGTGGCTGTAAGGCCAAAGATGAAAATCTGACTCAAATGAAATCAATGACAAAATACAATAAACCCAAGTTGGACTGGAAATTCATTCCAGCAATCTAGTGAATAACATACAAAGTCTAGTGAGTAGAGTCACACTTTCACTGCTAAAGAGTGAGTGTCCCTCAGTTGCAGACTGCTGCACATATTGTCAATAGAGGCCTCTTGATTATTTAAATTATCTTTTTTTGTCTGATTTGTGACTTTCTTTACAATTAAAAGGTAACTGAATGAATGAGAATAAGTACCAAGTAGATTCCTGCATCATGTTAGAGAACTCAAGAATAGAAGAAAATAGAATAAGTGTTTTTCACATGATGCATGGATAAGTTGTGCTGCTTCCAACAGCAGGTTGTACAGGTCAAAAGTATAGCTAGGTTAAAAAGCTGTGAAAAATTTGTCCTCAAATAATCATCATATACATTGTTCTGGCTACAGCTTTTGTCTCCAAAACCCTTCAGCTGATTGGCAGCTAAGAATTGTGGCAGGAGATTAATTGCTCTCTACTTTTTTCACTCTTTTCTCATCAACTGCTGCAGGCTTCTTACCGTAGCAGGTTACTGGGCACGATGGACTTTTTTTAGCTGAACTAGGCAGACAGTTCTTATTACCTTGTCACTGTGTGAGCCTTGACTCATTATTATATAAGTAACTGCTTTATATCCTTTGGAGTTAATTGGTTTGAAAGTCTTTGAATTCTATAACCTTATAAAGCTACATCTCAGCCTCCTGCCTTGCTCTTCCATAAGAAATGTGCCAGGGAACAGTGGGATTCCCAGAGATGCATTTGGGAGAGTTGAGTGAAGAATCCCTACAATGTGCTGGAGTTTGCCATGTGTTTTGGCTGATGACAAGCTATCTGTTTCCAACCAAAAAGAATAAATTCCCTCTTGTAAAATTGCCAAGCTTTTCAGTGAGACATCTCGCTGATGTCAGCACTGCCAAAGGCATGACAGAGCCTGAAGAGCCCTCGCTTGCTATACAGGCACTTCAAGGCTGGATTCTTCCATCTAGGTACTCAAAAACGTGGGAAAAGGGAGAAAAATGTCTTCCTTCTTGGGTGTGGCTTAGAATCTCACTAGAAGTAAAATCCTTCACCTTCTTTGAACCTTTAAGCATGTTAAATGTTCATGAAAGTTCAAAGGTACATTTCTCCAAAGCTTGCACCAGTCAACATAAAAATGTTATGCTTCTCTGAATACACAAAATGGAGTCTACAAAAGCTTCTCCTAAATTCTCATCCTATTCTCCATAACATTATTGACTCACCTTTAACCAGAGCAAACAGGACGGAACTATCTGCCAGGATTCAAATGATCCTGCAGTGATTTAAGCCATGACTCCCAGACTGCAAACTATAACTCCGCATGATTCTAATAAATCGTTTTTATTAATTACTTTGAGGGAAAAAATTTACCCTGTGATCCTTTGAATTTGGCTCCTAAAGTCTTAAATTTAACTGCTCATACCGTCAGACTTCAACTGCAAGCATAACTGAACTGAGCAGGGCTTCTGACACTGAAAGAGTTTGAGTAGTGTATGATTTGGTGCAGTTTGGGCCATGGGAAAAGATGCTCTGAAAAGAAACACAACTTTACTCTAAGGATTTTTTCCCCAATTTTAACGAATATCAGTGAATAAAATGTCCATTACACTCAGCCTCCAGTGTCAGCTGTTTGTAGTCCACATACCACATGCACAGGTATGTAATAAAGTTAAAGGAGGCTTGTTAATTGATAGGCAGTGTAGTGTGGTGATGAATACGCAGCACTGAGCTGCAAGGACTGGGTCTTGAGTTTCACATTGATTCATGGTGTAATTTTGTGTCTGTATAAGCACTAGTAATACTGTGAGACCTGCAGTAAAAGTGCGACATCCAAATTAAGCAATCTCCTCTTTTAAAGGGTTGACTGGTCCCAAAATGTCCATATTGAGTCCTTCACCATTGTTATGACTAGCAGTTGTAAATAAGCAATTTCATTAGCTGAGTGATCTCTCTAGGGAGATTTTGCAACATCTTTCTTCTCCAAAACCAAAATGGACTCTTGTGGGCCTGAGCTAATTAGTTACTGCAGACACTGTGCCAGATCAAAGTGGAATTCTCTTGCCAAAGCTACATTAAATGAGCCAGTGATGAGTTTAGTGTTAGACAGGACTGATTTAGGCTAGGTAGAGCCCTTGCTCTACAGTGATAGTGAGGAATATTCTTTCCTTTCATGTCATTTACTGGGTACATATGGGTAAATTTATCAAATTTATGGTTCTAAACATTTTAGGTATGTGACAAAAATACCCCAATCTGTAACCGCTTTTGAAAAAGAAAATTGGTTTACATACTGGTTAAAGCCAGATAGTGTGACAATGAGCTAAAAGAGTAATGGAGTGTCCAACAAGGATAATTCAGCATGAGTTATCTGTTCTGCAGCTCTGCTGCAAACTTCCTTCCTGATTTTTGGCAAATTGCTTCATGGTTCTATGCCTAGTTTACAGGGGGTTCTGATGATCCATGTTTGGTGAATATTTTGGATATTAGGGACATCTTTTACATTTTTTACCTGGAGGCTGATTTTGATCAACATTGTTTGTCTTGTATAAATCCTTGAGTTTTGTGTTGTTCCTGTTGTATTTAAAAAAAGTCCTGGTGATTAGTGAGCTATATGGTAGATATATGCAAAAGAATAAGAACAATATTGTTATACCCTGAGAGGTCTAAAGATAATTGTTGTGGTGTTTTTATTACTCCAAGCATTTGTGATGTACTGTTTACTGTGTCCTCATGCACTGTTGGAAAGTGATAATCCAAGTAGATAAGAACACATATATCAGGCATGCAAGTAGTCTAACATGAATTCACCAAGTAATACCTGCTCCTCTCCATTGAGGTTATGATTCCATACTTGAGTTGGGGCAGAGAAGTTCCTTTCTGTGAAGAATCTATTACTTCTATGCCTTGATCAGAATCTCTGTGAGCTGTGTATTTCCAAGCAACAATGAGAAACTACAAGTTTAGCTTGGTAACAAGATTTGATCATCACAAACTCCGTTAGCCATTGAATACAATGGTAGGGTTATTGTTTATCTGAGGGGCTTGGTCCTGGTTCAACATGTGACATGAATGCATGCTATATTAGCTCTTTGCCCAGTTCTCTGTTACAAGCATAACCAACAGTTCAGAGTGGCACTATCAAGCACTTTTTGTGAGTGCCTGAGAAGTCTGGCTCAGTGCTAGCTGCTTAGGCTGAGTGGATGCAGCGGTGGTCAGACACTGTATTCTCTCTCTGGAAAAGCAAGTGCAGACATCTGTAAGCAGATAGTGAAGTACAGAAACTCCCACAGAGAATACTGCAGCTGAGATGGGCTAACGTGAATGCTTCTGAAATTTCATCTTTGGGAAGCATCAGATTATATCTTGCAGTATCCACGTGATTCCCTGTTTACAGTTAGGGTCAAGAATGCAGTGAATTTGCTATGAATATGTGGGTGGACTCAGTCTCTAACCTTTAGCCTTCTACATTCTTCTGGATTGCTGGAGGATATTTGTCACCATTTTTATGGTTAAAGGGCAACTAGACTGGTGGTTAAGGACAAGATGTCTTCTGTTGCTGCTGTTGTTGCTGCTCTTGTAGTTAACAGTGTTGTGATGTCCACTGTCAGCCTCCCCACTGACACTCAGTGACAAAAAACTCTGCAGCTGTATCTGCACTAAATTCTCACAGCACAGTAACAATGTGTAGAGGAAAAAGAGCTTGTGTTGCCCTGTGCTGCATCCGTGTGGGTACACTGATTCAAATTTATTCCTTGACAGGCCATCTAGTTTCAATGTCATTTCTTCTAGGAGAAAAATTCCAGTAGAATTCCTTGGTTAGGCATTTTTCTGGATATTTGCCTTCACCTTTCTTCTGATGAAGGAAAGCAAATATCATGACAGTATTTCTCTTGTATTTTACCCGCTGTTAAATACTAAGAATATCTTGTTAAGACTTCATTCATCACGACTCCTGCATATGAACATAGGGTTCCTAGGACCCAAATTCACCCCGGTGCAGACTTGGAATACACTGATAGTCTTCCTGGGAAAAGTCCTAAACTTTATTCTGCCTTTCAGTGGACAGGTATCAGAGCTCTAATCCGTTTTCAAACCAGACGCCTAACATGTCGTACATGAGTAATGTGAATAGCTTGTTTGACTCAGGCACAGGAGCAGATGGTTTAGCAAAAGGGCTCCTGAGAATGCATTATATATTTGTTTGTTCCATTAGCCCTGTGGCAGGAGATGTTCTTGTGCTGAGGGCATTTGCGTGGGAGTGGTGAGCTCTGGTTTTGTTCCCAGCTCCACTCTCTTGTGTGTCCTTGGGCAAGGTCATTTTACTCTTTTATGCCTCAGTTACCCCAACTGGCAAAGTGGGAACAACAGGACAAAGTGGTGCTCCGGGCCTCCAGTGCTTGTGAGCTACTTTATCCACAGGTCTCAAAGGGCAGTTTTTAAGTAACTTCGGTTTATGTCAGAGTTGTTGGGAGGGGCGATGTGGTGAGGGATCAGACTTGAAGGAGGGCAGCAGCGGTCTGTGTATTGCAGGGGAGGGGTGAATGAACTAACTAACCTTGTCCGTGTGGTCCTCAGCTCTGCGGGAGACGCTGTTTCATTAGGAGAAAATTTCTGTTCATTTCAACTTCTCTTATGCTGTTTTGTGGGAGAATGCAGGGCATTCTTTTCTTGTTTAATTTTATGCCGAGCCTCTTTTACACTAACATCTAGAGGGGTGTTAATGGGTGTTACAGGGTGTTAAGGGGCAATAGTAGCTCTACTTTAGAGCACTCCTCTCCCTTGGAAAAAAAGCTGCAGGGCATAGCTTTCCCGGCAAAGCAGAGAGGTCTGCCATGACCTCGAGCCCTGTCAGCAATAATGCAGAGTTCAGTTATGACCTTTTATGGTTTCACTTTTCTCCTGCTGATGAATTTCAAATGAAGGCTTTGCCAGTGCTGTCGGCATGGACAGTGTTCAACTGGCTTTTGCAGCATATTAAATACCTTCCCTGGCTAAACAGCTTGTGGAATGGAATTAAATTGTTTCTTTTTGTCTGTTCTTTATCTGGCTAATAATAGTATTATACAGTAATATGATAACTGGATTTAGAAAGAAACCAAACCAATTCTGAGAACAGATAAAGAAAACTACTTCAGAAGACCTTGCTTCAGTGCTGTCTGTTTGTAAAAGAAAAGTAACTTTTTTCAGAGGCTGTGGTTGTACTGTTCTCAGTTTTCAGAGGCTTTGTGCTGGAATAGTGCTGCTGCCTAAGTGCAAGTCAGAGTCCTGCAAGCTCTGGATGTGCCTGGCTTTGCTTCAGCCTGACCCCCACATCAAGTAGCAGAACAATTTCCATTTCCCTGTGCTCAGAGTTAGATAAGGGAATTGCTGCCTTTTTTGGTCTCCTGGAATGGTGCTTGTGTTCTGTGGACTCTGTAAACTGAGCCATATGGAGAAGGCAGTAAGATCTGCTTAGCAGAGTTTCATGTTCTGTGGGTGTCCTGTGTGAGCTGTGGGTTTGCTGCCTATGTAGAGAGAAAGTCCCTTTCCTTATCAGAAGGAATCCTGGGTTACAGACCACAGAGGAAAAAAAGCAGCGGCCTCAAGTCAAATTTGTCTCATAAATAGTGATGATTTAATGACCAAGCATGATCATGCTTTATGCTTCTCAGAATGTATAAATACAAGGTAATTAAAGGTTACTCCAGGCTGTATATTAAAACCTGTTTACCAAAATATTTCTGGGATTTGTCTAAGGAAGGAGCACAGCTGAATACTGTTTGGGACTAAGAAAGATGGTTTTCAGTACTGGTATAGTCTTAAATGCAGCTTACACTTTTCATGTGCAACCAGCTCATGACCTTACTATCTGCCCTAAGGAAAGCATGCCACAAAGAACAAACCGTCACCTGACCTCATTGCTTTTGGGTAGTGATAATTTATGCCTCCCTTTGTTAGGAAGTAGTTTTTGTTTTTTTAAATCTGTGCCTAGTTAGCTAGAGCTCAAAGGGAGGAAAGCAGAGCCCTCCTTCATCACCACCACTCCCCCTCCCCTCTGCATGGATGTATGAGTTGCTGCTGCTGTTGCCTCTGTGCTACTAGTGTCAGTGACTTTATGCAGTGCTGCCGTGCAGAACAGTCCCTGAGGCAGGCTTGAGGCCAAATTAGCTACTTGTCCATCTCCTATGCTTGCCACTAGGATTTGGGAGCCAGTTTGGGGCAACCCTACTGATACTCCTATAGAGATTACATAGGGAGCTTTGTGCTTGAGTCCCCTTAGCATTTAACTGTCCAACCTCCAACTACCTTGCTAGCCTCTGCAGTCATACTGTTGGTCAAATGAGGTGATCGTGCATCCCAGTAAAAGAAGTGTAATTACAATATGCTACAAAGGAGGTGGAATTTGTAGGATTCTGTCCAAACTCAACAAGACTGTGTGGATACAGCCAATTTGATTGTGACAATCTAGAATATAGTAAAGCATATCTAAATCTTGATTTTGATGTTATATGCATGCTGCAAGTTAACCAAGACTGGAGTAGCTCTACTTTCATTTCTTTAGGAGATCTTATGGTGAAGAATATTATTTTTTTTTTTGCATAGAATAGAGAAATTGAAGTTAGAGCTCAGTATTTTAAACTAACTACTTACCCTATAGTAATGTTCACAAGGAGCAGTGCATTTATGGATACACTTCCTTCCTTGTAGTTCATGTGTTGGCTTGTGGCTATGGTTTGGTCCAGAACAGGAACAAAATTGTGGTCCAATGAAGTCTATGTAAAGCCTTCATAATATGTCTAAGTGTGAAGTATGGTTGTGTGTGTAAAAGACATGCAAATGAAATATTGAAGACAGGCAGCTCAAGGATGTTAATATATGCTATACTAAACACTGAAACAGAAGGACGCAAAAGAGAATTGTGCTTGACTTCCACACCCCTCCTCAACTGGATATTTTTATTGGAAGCAGTTAATTTTGCTCATAGAGATTTCATATTCCAGAAGGGAATGCAGTTTGGCCAGCTACCCTAGCTTTCAATACAGACAGATGAATAAAGGGTAACCATTAAAATCCCCATAGAATAAACTGTTGAGAAAGAAAACAGACACATGGAGAGACCATCTGCAAATTCTCTGAATGTGCAGAGCTGTAGAATACCATCCAGTCTGATATCAAATAATTTTTAAGCATGGTAAAATGGTGCATATACAGCTGTCATATTAAGAAAGAGCAAAGATTGGGCTTTCGTTCTTGTTTATGATCTCCTATAGCAACTACTACCCCAGTATTTATACACTGAACAGATCTGGGAGCAGTGGCACATGGTAGACTCCGAACAAAAACGTGGGTATTTCTGGCTCAAGAGTGTCCCACGGGGGTTGCAGGATTTTCCTCTTTGCCTACTGTGAAAAATTTATTAGGAAAGTAGAAATATTCCCAGGGCTGGCAGCTATTAGACTAAAGCCATGTTGTATTTTCTTTACTGCTCATGTCCCCTTGGCCATGGATGGTTTCTCTCCAGTGCTTGCATACCCAGGCAATGCTTCTGTAAATTCTGTTGGCCAAATGGACTCCAGTGATCTAGGTGACTCATGGAAAGAGAGGTCACTAAGGTGACTGTGGCCTAGGGAATGGATAAATCATGCCCAGAGTTTCGTTTGGAAACAGAAGTGTGTTGAAAGTCAGCAAAAAGAGGCTCTATTTCATGTCCTGTATGGGAAGCAGGCTACTGTGCTCTGCAAAGACTGAAGCATTAGCATTCTTTCCTCCTTCACTGTCAAATTCAGGGCAAAGCAGTAGAACAAGCTAGCACTTTCTTTTTCTTTTCTTTTTTTTTTTTTTTAAACAAACACATACCATCCACATTTAGCTGTGTGCGTACCAGATGTCAGAGAATCTGCACTACTTTGACAGACCCGAACAGATGCCTCTGGAGGGTGATAGACTACTGGCTTAGCTTTTTCTTCAAAGTATTTTCCTCTTGTTATCAGCAACTGCTCTGTTTTGCCCTGGATTTGGGGCAAGTCAGCTGTTACTTATCCAGGTTCTTCTATCAGCATCTTGCCATGATGCGATGATGATGATATATGAGCAGAACAACCCACACCTGTATATTACTCTTCTGTACAGATTCAAAAGAGGATGGAGGTTGTGTCATTCACTGCAAGGTTTGCATGGATAATAAATCACAGTGAAACGAAGATGGCTATCACTGCTGTTTGACAAAAATCATAGAATCCCTGTGTGCCATGCAACCAGCTCTCAGGTGGCTGCTATAATATTGTACGGGCATTCTTGTGATGTGAATGGTGTGAGCATTGAATTCACACTTCCTGCAGCTCTGAGGAGGCTGGGCAGGACAAGTGCAGGGAAGAAGGATGTTGCTATTCAGGCATCAGGAGATAAAGAATCAGTTTTCATCTTTGCTGCAATCTCTCTTTCTGATCTTGGACAAGTTATTTAATCTCTCTGATTCAGTTCATGATATCTACACTATAAATTGTTTAAATAGTCCCTTTTATTCTGACAGAAAACGAGGCAAGTAAAATGTGACAACTAAGCAGGGCAGTAAGCTGTTCCAGAGGTTAAGAACATCTGGTCTCTGATATTTGTGTTTAGCAAGAGATGTACTGTATAATGGTGACTCCTAGTGGAATGGTGTTTTAAGTGTTGCCAAAATGAATAAAGATAAGCTGTGTTCTGGTTAACTCTTTTTTGTCCACTTGGGCATTCTCATACTGAATGCAGTGACAATCCCTCAGTGCCCATCTCCCTTCCCTCCTCCTAGTATTTTCCCTCATACTTAAAAGCTCTACTTATATATCTTCTAATATGTTTAAGTTGTGAGAGGAGATGGATTTTCTATCACAACTCAACTATAATGATTTTCAGGGAAATAATTGGTCAATGGAACTTGCACACTTCCTAATAGTGAACTGATTTTTAACTGCAGTGAACACTTTAGACTATCCCATTTCCCCTCTCTGTGAGTAAAACCACAGCAGTCAGAGAAGTCCCTCTGTCCAAGAACTAAAGGCATGTTTGTGACAAACTGGGGCTATTTCTGTCTGCACAGTGAATTTCCTAGGAATGATAATTTGAGTATGAAGGCATAACTGATATAGTCTACCACAGTAACTTGCAAAGTCAACTGCAGTTTTCCCCAGCAATGTGATGTTTTTCTTGCTGAGAAAGTGGCTGTATTTTTTTGGCAGCTCTGCCGTTCTTAAGAAGAAAGTGATAAAGTCCATTAGCAGTTTTAACCAGCAACAGGGGGCAGGAATTTATCAGCCCCTGTCCAGTAACGACTGCTTGTAGCATCTCACACTTTCTTTTTTCTTTTCATCCACTGTCATCTTATCTCATACTGTCATCTTATCTCATCCTTTGATTTCTCATTCAAACTTTGGGCCACCAGTTTACCCAGATCAACATCATAATTTTGTAGGTTTTTACTAGATTACTTATGAGAGGATTATTCTCAAGGAAGATATTTGTCCCCTTCAAAGTCTTCCATAATTGTTTTCTTAATCTTTTTTTTTTTCTGTCTGAGGAAAACATTAATTTCAATAACAGTGTAATCATTAAAATTCATTTTGAAAAAGCCATATTAACTGCAAGGTTTTTGTATTGTGTCAGACGTTTGCACAGTCTGCAAGCCAGATTCTGGTGATTTTGGCTCTATTCATGCAAATAAGGATGGTGGGAGCAAGTGTCTGAGGAAAAACAGAAGTTTCTATCTTCTTAATTAAAAAACACCAATATTTACATATTCTGAGTTCAATTCCCTTTTATCAAAAAAGTGCACTAGGCTCCCAAAAACTACACATAGGTGAAGTTGTTCACTAAATTGTTAGCAAAGTTGTCACCCTTCAAGGTCTTGTGTTTCTGTGACAACAAATTGCTTTGGATATCCCTGCTACCCAGCTATAGTTGGGTAAGTGGCCCGTTCTGAGGGTATTGAAGGTTAGTAGCAGCCCTGAAGTACAAAGGCAGATGAAGGGTGCTGGAGAAAGAACATCACAGCTATGGTGACTGTTAGAGGGGTAAATGTCTAAAGAATTTCACCAAGGAGTGGTTTGCACTGTTGTGGGCGATTTGATTTCAGTATTTGCTGTGACTGATTTTAGTCTCCATCATTTCTGTACTGACAGCAGGGAAGGGCATTAGGCTTCAACACAGCTTAGCAAGATGCCCAGGGAACTGAACAATCCATGCTGAAGCCCATGTGGGACTGCTATCTCTGTTAGATAGTCCAGGTATGTTTGTCTCTCCTGCAGTTGTTCCTCCTCCCTGCAGTACAAACCTCTGAAGCAGAGCCATGGAAAGAAAAAGTTGTTAGGTAGGGCCAGTAATACTTCAATGGAAGTCCTACCTCTTACCTCCCGATTTCTTCTAACGTGCTGTGTGTGTGTGTTTGCAGATAAACCAGACCCACCTGCGGGAACACCTTGTGCCTCAGACATACGGAGCTCCTCCCTCACTCTCTCGTGGTACGGCTCCTCTTACGACGGTGGAAGCGCGGTGCAGTCCTACACTGTGGAGATCTGGAACTCAGCGGATAACAAATGGACAGATCTCACTACCTGCCGCAGCACCTCCTTCAATGTGCAGGACCTGCAGCCTGACCGGGAGTACAAATTCCGTGTGCGAGCTGCTAACGTGTATGGCATCAGCGAGCCCAGTCAAGAGTCTGAGCTGGTAAAAGTGGGAGAGAAACAAGAAGGTGAGTTTGTAAGAGAAAAAAAAAAAAAAAAAATCTGCATTTAACTCAACATTCTTAACAGTTTTCCAGTGAGATCAGGCAGCTGTACCCACTCCTCCACACGTGCCCCTGTGCAGTGAATGCTTACCCTGACTGTAGGTGTGCTCAAGTTATGTGGGTGATTGGACATACAAGACTTATATGTATCCAGGGTGGAAACTTGGCTTCAGGGATCCCAAAACCCTGCCTTGTGCAAGGAACCAAGATTTGGATTTCTGGCTTGTTGTGGGAGTGCTGGCTGACAGACTTCTGTAGTTCAGTGCACTGGTAATGGGAGATGAAACCTTTCACACATAAGTTACGCATTCAGACCATGCACAGTTGGGAAATGATGTTTGGTGGCTTACCTGAAACATGCTGATGGATTCATTACAGTTTATACTGGACACACTGTGGAAAAACAAGCCATAAACACTATTCCAAATTTGTGTTTGGAATAAGTAAATGTGCTTTCTGCTAGCCAAGCACTGAATATGCAGCAGAAACCAAATTAGCCTCTCATACCTAGTTGTAGTTCCCATGCTTCAAATCCCAGCTGTTGCTGCTAGCACACCAGTCCTGTGAATTCAAGTCTATCCTGCTTAGCATGTTGGTTTTGCAGCATGACACATTCTGAAAGTACTTTTTAGGTTTTTAATTACAGTTGCACATATTTGTAAAAATATTTGTCAGTATCTTTTGCATCATTTTTTGGTCAGATCTTCTTAAAGGATTTATGGGAAGAATTGGAGCATTTAAGAGATTATTCAGAAAGTGGTTCTGAAATTTTAAAACCAGGGAAAAAATCAGCATTATTTTTTAAAAGCACATACTGGATGCATGATTTTGTGCACACTGTGCAAGGATGCTTTGACAGTCATACCACATCGGAAAGCCCAGACCAGGTTTATGTATTTTGCCCTTTTTCCTGTCTTTGAGAAGTGGACTGTGTGTTGACTCTCTTCCTCCATGCTTATGTATGCAGGGCTTCAGAATTTTAAGTGTCTCACATAATCTTGGTGATGTTATCTTTTATTGCCACAGCAAGACAAAACGATAGCAAAGTGGTGCAGCATCACACCACTGTGTAAGCCTCTTGCATGACATTTCCAAACAAAAGTAAACCATATTTCTCTTCAAGTGCTAAATTGGATGCATTCTGATAAATTACTTCCCTCTCTGTTAAAGATCTAAATCAAGATGCAGCTTGCTTTCAAAGAGGGCAAAATAACATTAAGAGTAGCAAAAATCCTGAAACGAAGCTAGACAGTATTGGTCTTCATAATGCAATTTCCTCTGAATGTACTCTTGTTTAGTTGCAGGATGGGGTTAGGGACCTGACTATTCCCTGCATTTGTTTTTTTTTTTTTCTTAGTGCAAACACTGCTTTTACTGGACCAAAGCAAACAAGCTATTTTTCTTTTTTAAGACAGTTTTATTACACAGATTCAATGTAAAAGGCTAGAAAGGGCATGAATCTGTGGTACGTATAAAACTCAACAACAAAAAAGTTGTTTTGAGTGAAAAGAAAATGTATTCTGTCTGCAGGAGGGTGGATTGGCTTAGTGCTCTCAATGTCAGGGCTTCTTGATTTCAATTCTTGAAGCTGCAGCTAGTGTGGAGAAAGAGCAAGTCATATAAAGTGTGATTTTTCAAGTGTGTGAGTATAACTGCTGTTCTAATTAAGGGCAGTGGAAAATGCATGTGTTCAGCACCTCTCAAAGTCAGAACTCCAAGCTGCCATCTATCTAAACACTTAGCTGAGGAACTAGGGATTTTCCACAGCTGCCAGAAAGATTGATTACTGATTTTCATACTGAGCTGGCCAGTGCATATTAGTGCTCCAAATATAATCTTAGTGAAGAAAGGCATGGCTAATGTTTTACTGAGCATTAAAGAAAACAGCTACTAAAATAAGGATTTAAGTCACAACAGATTTAAGTAAGCATTGCCATGTTTGAGGAAAAATTGGTACCATTCACTCACTTCTGAGAAAGGTTTTAGCACAGCTACTAAGTGCTTACCAAGCTCAGTTATGTTTCATTTATCTAATTTATGATTCCACTAGTGGACCAAAATGTTTCTAGTTCATGTCTTCAATACAGTGTCACTGCAGAACTGGGAACTGACTTCTTTGTCTAATCAGTATTTGGCAGACATTAGCTCCTGGCAGTGTGGCTGGGATCAGCTCCCTTACACAGCCCTTAAAAGGGGAGGAAAATCTGATGTGCTCTATGCAAGTGTGGTTTCTAGCTGAGGAAGATCTGAGGACAGCTACCCCGGAGAGGGAGGGCTTGCTTCTCTCCCCGCTCTTCTGATAAATCACTGCAAACTAGTCTGTGCTGGGCCATACAAGGGTTGCAAATTTAAAAAAAAAAAAAAAAAAAATCCAAACCCAAGAGGAGCTTTAGGAATGGATTTTATCTGCCTACTTGGTTTTGCTACCAGAGTAAAAATGCAGCATTATGTGTTGGATGTGAAAAGGTGATGCCCATGCATCAGACCAGCTGTTTGCTTACTCTGCATCCTTTTCCCATGATTTTCTTCTCATCTGCTGCATATAACTCTATACACTAAAGCACCGAACAGCATCCAGAGTACCACATTAATGTTTCATAACATAAATCTGATGACACAGTGGGGATAAATCACTTGGTTAGGTTTGCACTCTGGGATGGTAAAGTACGGCTTCAGCAGCCAAAGGGAGAATTGTGTGGGTCACTGTGTAACTGCCTTTGCAATGTCTCAAATGGTCACAGCCACCAGTCTTAGAAGCAAGCCCAAGCAGCGTAAGCAATATTTGACAACATTCAGCTAGCCCTGTTGTAACATCAGTATATAACAGTAGTCCAGCTACAACACTTCCCCCTCACACCTACAGGAAGCACAATTGCAAACTGGCACTACTGACAGTCCATAAACATGAAAATTAAAAATTAAACTGAAAACACTCAGGATAGCTTTTACTCTGTCTGTGTCACTGGGCTTGCCAACATCTCTGCCTGCCTTTGAGTATGCCTGCAGAGCTGAGCCTCCATTTGACCTTAGTGATTTAATAATTCAGCCATGCTCAGCAAGTGCATGCTGTCCAGAGTTTCTAGTCATTTTGAGTCTGAAAAATTTGTCTAGATGCTTTGTGGGAAATCTTTTCATGTACAAACTTCCTTTACTTCTGACTCTGCAATCCCCAAGATGCATAGAAAAGCCAGGAAAGGATTTGTCATTGGACCAGAAGTGATTTTACTGATTTTTAATTTATTGTCTATTTCACTAAAAATTCTTAAAGCTTTTTACTAGATTATTTTGAACTGCTTCAGTATGCTGATCCTTCTACTAGGCAGGTACAATAGATAAGTACTGCAAAACTCATGAATGTGATTTATTGTGAAATCGTGACCAGGTTGTGTTTGTATGGTTAGTAGCCAGGTAGAAGTGGTGAAGAGATTTTAATGATGAAGTTAAAGCACTAACTCCCTGCCTGCTTCTTGCTCTCAGCCATAGGCTCTACCAGTTGCTCACATAACTGTGAATAATTTGATTATCTTATCTAAGTACCGCATCCTATATAATAAGTTATTGATGTCTTTTTATTTTCATCTAGAACTTAAAGAGGATGAAGTGGAGCTATCTGATGATGGTAAGAAGTTCATTTTTTAATCAGGACAAATGAAAATCTGTGGGTTTAATTTGTGATTTATAGAGGTTTTAATCATGGTTCTTAATATTTATTTGTAGAAGGGAAAGAAACAGAGGTTGAGTATCGGACAGTTACTATCAACACTGAGCAAAAGGTTTCAGATGTCTACAATATTGAAGAAAGACTGGGGTCGTAAGTACTACATTGTGCTTTTGAGGACATGGAGTTTTCAAGGCTAACAGTCAATTATAAATATCAGGTGCATTTATTCTTTGACGCTGTCTTGTACTTTCAACATTCCAGCTGGGCTCCTCTGCAGCAGTCAAAACAGATTCTAATGTATGTTGTCCTCCACTCCATGAAGATCCTTTATTCCTATTAATTGACAGGTTTAAATAGGTTCTGCTTGCATCTCTAGCAAGGAAAATGGAGCCCAGAAATGAATAAAGCTACAGGATTCATTTAGTTTGCAGTGTTCCAAAAGCTAGGTGAAAAAAAAGGTACACATTGTACATTCATGTTTCCATTATACCCATTAGTGGCAATAAGATTATCCTGCACAGTGCCCGGAATCTCCGTTGACAGCGTTCATAATCCCAAGGGCATTAGTAGTATTGCTCAGCGAAGGCCAGTGATCAGCCTGGCTGCATGTCCCAGCCCTCCAGCTTGCGGGTATGTGAACTGCATGCCGCGATAATCGTTCAGCCATTTGTGCTGCTGCCGGTGCTGAAGGCTGGGGAATCCTGTATGCTGCCACTAACAACTCATGACAAGTGTATTGTGGAGGTCGAATTGTACCTGTACAGATATGTGAAATTAGAGTACTGAAGCTGATAGCATTCATATTCTGATCTCACATGTATCCTCTACCCAAGATGTCTTCCATCTGCTGCCCCTAGGAAACTGCATGCAGAAAAACTTGAGACATGTGAGTTAAAGCCTGATAAGAGTAGATTTTTTTGAACCCTCTTATGTAAAATATGCTAATGGAAATAGCAGGGTACCTCTAAATGTGGTGTTCATTGAAAAGAACTTGCAGATTACTCTGCACAAAATCAGAACAGCACTTGATATGAAGACGTTTTTGTTGCAGAACGGAGTGGTTGCACTGGAATATTTAGTAAAATTTTGCTATTCGTGGCAGCCCATATATTGCAAAAACATTTTATGGAAATAGTTGTATATTTTCAGGGGAAAATTTGGACAAGTCTTTAGGCTTGTTGAAAAGAAGACTGGAAAAGTTTGGGCAGGAAAATTTTTCAAAGCATATTCTGCTAAAGAAAAAGAGAACATAAGGGATGAAATCAGCATCATGAACTGTCTACATCATCCAAAACTTGTCCAATGTGTGGATGCCTTTGAAGAAAAAGCCAATATCGTTATGGTCTTGGAAATGTAAGTATAAAACAGATCACACTGACAAAGCTAATAATATTGAAAATAATTGTGCATAAAAGTAGTGACTTACCCAGACATGGGGATGTCAAAAGCTTCAGCATCTGCAGGGCCTAAATGGCTTTCACATCTTGCAAGTTTTTCCACTTATTTATCCAACTTGTTTAAACTGTGCAAGTGAATCTGTGTTATATCTCTTAAAAATCAGTGAAGATGTGCTACAGTCTTTATTGTCTAGTTTGTTTGTTTTTTAATAGAGTACATGAGGTGGTTTTCTGCAGCTCAGTCTTTTATTGCCAAGTTGGGAGGAAAGAGAAAAAGACTTAGTTGCAATTTGTGTTTGAATTTAGAACCAAAAACATATTTAAGTAGGAGAAAGAAGAAAGTGGGGTTTTTTGTTTGGGCAGTTCTAAATGTGTATTGAAGAAGCAAAGAAGTTTGTGTCAAATTTCACTTAACCATTGATCAGCTGTCTCTTGCAGAGAATTGATTGCTGGTGCACAGCAGACAATAGGAAAAAAAAGATATGCTGGAGAATGTAAGCATCTTAGCTACATTCTAACATTGTAGTTGAATTTCCATGGAAATTTCACCAAGGCAAATATATAGTACCCAAGGGTATTGGGAACACTTTAGTTTTCATTCAGTGCTATATCCAGTTCTTATATTTTAAAGGACCTTAAAGGATTAGACTATTGTGTTTTTCCTGCAACAACATCAATATTCTGATTGCAAAACATTTATTTATGATAAGGGGGTGCTGTCTAAAAAATCCTCACAGTTGAAGACAGTGGATGTTCTAAATCTAGATCAGTAGCTGCAGAAAGATTGGTTACACTGACTTGTCCCCAGAAAAACTAATAGAACATTAATTGATCTGCCCCTAATGTCAGTACACAGATTCTCCACCGTGGTCCAGGTGTAGCAGCTGTAGAAGGGGATTTCACCTTTACAGGAAAGTCATTGCACCCTTCACCCAGAGCTAGATACTGAAGTGAAGCTGAGTTGGAAGACAGCCTCTGTTGCTGTCTTGTTCTTGCTGAGTAAGGCAGCAATGCTTCTTTTACCTCCCAGAAATTGTTTGCCTTGAGCTACTTATGCCCCAGCACTGTGGGAAGTAGCAGAAAAGCACCCCAAAAGCAGCGCTGTAAAGGATCTCACAGCGCTGTGACTTAGCTGTCTCTGTACTTAAAGATAGTAGATATTTATTTCCAGGGGACAAAAAAAAAAGGTTCAGAACATGTTTGTGCACCAGAATTCATTATAAGAAAAGAGTCTGCATAGCATGGGATGGAAAGTAATGGTCAGACTTCAGAAACAATAATGACCAACGTGACCAATGTTTGCATCATCCAGAATGCACCTGCTTAGTGTGAATCCCATACTTGTGGCTGTAGCAGTTGGAAAGAAAATGAAATCCTGATCTGCAATGATGTTTGTTCCCAAAACGTTACATCAGCCACTGTTCTGCTGCCACATCTGCTTCATGCATGGTCTGCTGTCTGCTGCAAGGAGAAGTAGGTTTTTTCGCTGACTGGAAGCTGAATATGATGTGAATTGGTAGAAGCAGAAGAGACTATGTGATCTATTCTGCTTGCTCGGCACTTGTCTAGATTGTGTGCAAACCACTATTGCAGCGCCTGTTTCAGAGACTGGATCTCCATTATTCAGCCTTGGTACTTGTGTGCAAGAAGGTGCTTTTATTTTTAGATTCAGCATTTCTGCAAGCTGGTGACGGGAAGGGGAGAGAGCCCTACTTAGCTTGGAATTGGGAGCTGGCAGACCTAACGGAAAACAAAGAAATGTATGAAGAGTTTTGAATAGCATATGGCTTAACACTCCATTAGTTCCCCCTGTAAACAAAGGGGGGTTGCTTTTTGAAACTATAGAAAAGTGCAGTCGATTTTCAAGTTGTTTTGTTAACTAGTCTAATTAGGTTATGAATTTAGTTTGGGTCAAAAGGGACCTTAAGATCATCTGGTTCTGCTGGTGGGGTGGGAACCTCTCCTCTGGCTTTTGAACCCCCACACTGAAATCTCCACAGACTGGAGTGCTGTAGGAGGAGGGGTTCTTAACGCAACACGCAGGCTGCCTGCAGAAGGAGTCTGTCCCTGCTCAGGAGTGGGTCTGGGCAGTGAGAGGTTTGTGTGACACCTTCGAGTCAGATGCCTTGGTAGCCTCTATATTGTCACGTTTCCCAGCTGACACAATCCCAGCACGGCATCTGCCTGTACTGTTAGAGCCAGTGGCACATTCTGGTTTAGCCATTACATCGATATTTCTTTGCATATCAAAGAAGTTGTGGGAAATACCTTCAAAAATCCTTAGTGTCCAAGACACTGTCTTTACTCCCTCCAGAGTCTAAATGCATGGATTTCAAAAAAATGGGGCTCTCCTGCCATCAGTATACTTTTAAACCAGATTTTAACAGTGACAGAAATTTAGCAGCTCCCCCTCCACTCAAGTTGGAGCTATTTATGAGAAGCATCTTCAAAATTTTCTACCTGATATTCATCCTGAATTTTTTCATTTTAATTTTATTCCCATGTGTTCCTTATAACTTTTTGTACTTCACACTCTTTTCTTTTAATATTTGCTATGCCACGATTTTATGTGGTTTTATTTAGCATTTATAATAAATTCATATTTTTAATCATTCATTTATAATCAAACACTATAACAATTTAGATCATTTGATGGGCTCTTCCCTGGAAATCTGCCCATCTACCATTTGCAGGAAGTCAGGGCATAGCTTGAGCATTTCCTTTTCAAATCTAGAGATGTGCCTGTTCCACAAACAGTATCTCAGTGGAAAACAAGAATCGGAAAAATAGCAGCATGTCATGAATGGCACTCAGCACTGGCAGCTCAGTGCCTTCAAGTTTTTATGTGCTTCAGATAGTCAGTTTATTTTACCATAGATCAGAAGAAGATTACTGTATTGCAAATTACACTATTAAAGTAAAATTTCAGCAGTAAATTCCATTCCTGTGGTTTAATTTAAGTTGCACAGGTCGCTAAGGTTTTCTTTTCATTTTCTTTTTTTTTTTTTGAAGGGAGATGTCAAAGTGCAGTTGAATATTTGCCTGGGCAGCTCCAAAGTAGATTCTTCTCACTGTTCCTCCATGACCAAAATCTTATAATAAAATATTTTTTAAATACACATTCAGTGACTCTATAGACAAGAGTATTTTTCTCTGTGACCTCACCTAGACTGAAAAGAGGAGAACCTAGAAATGAATGAGAAATTTGGATTTGGAAGTAGTGACTGGGTGAAGAAAGCCAACTACTCCTTCTGTGTATACATAGAACCTAACTTGTATTGGTTCAGTTCAGCTTCCTAACCTGGCAAAAATTAAATGGGATTTGGCTCTGGATATAAATGCAGAACTGTGCATTCTCTAAATGCAACTACATTTTAATCTAATGATCCTACCAGTGGGCCTAGAGGTGCTGGGGTGAAACCAGCATGCAGATATAATAACAGCAATTAATTTCCAAATTATATGCTAAAAGGTGGTGCTTGAGGGAACTGGACCTTTTCTGAAAACTTTTCACTTTATGGACTTGAGGAGTATGGCACCTTTGTAGTAAAAATAAGTCATCCTTAGCTGTGTTGAGCAGGCAAAAGGAACTGGTACTTTTTATTTATTAGTTTTGTGATCATTTGGAATTGCAGAGTGCTACAGATATAAATATTTTGCATGCAGATCTTGTCATTCACACCTTCGTGTTGATTAATGCCTTATTGCAGTAACAAAATTCTAGATCCCTGACTTCATGGAGCTGCTCCAGCCATATTATGTTACAAATGTGTTATAATCCAATGTAACGTCTCAATTTGTTGACTGTATGCTGTCCTCATTATTTTCAGGTTAATAGGAAGCTACAGTAGCAATTCTAATTATATACTTTCCGAGATCTTATAGCCAAAATAACAACTGTGCCCAGAACTCCAGATATTTCAGTTTCAGTTTAGTACACAGGGTTATAATCACTTATCTGACAACCTGCAAACTCTGCAAGGCCAGTTTTCACTTGTGTGTTTTCTTCATGTAACTGAAATGTTCAATTACATTTAGCAATAAGCATGAATGCTGCAAAATGTTAAGCCAGGTAAAGGCCAGGGAACATTTAATTTAGAACAGATTTCTAAAAGCAAGCTATTTGCTCCTTTCTGTCTGAGTCATTCACTTGCTGCATACATACGTTGGACGTAAGCAGATAAACCAGTTGGGTGATTACTCAGAATTAAAAAACAAACAAAAAAACAAATGACGATTTAAATTTTGCTTTATAAAATCTAGGTTAAAAATGTGCCACTTTAGTTCCATAAATAGATCAATCCAGGAGATTCTACCCTGGAAAGACAATTATTGCACGTTTTAAATAAGCATAAAAATGGAATTGACCTACAAGGAGTGTGATGATGGCTGAGCTAAAAATACCAGCACTGAAAGAGTTGTAGGTTATATCCTCATCCTGTCTTAGCTAAGGAAGAAATTCCCTCTGAGCTCAGTTGGGTCTGCCATTTACACTTTGAGCTTTGCATTCCAATTAACCCTGTCATTTGAATTCTTCCTTTCTCAGCCTTTCTTTGTCACTCTCAATCTCTCTACTTCCCATTTTTTTTGTAATTTACAAGGAGTTTTGACTTCTTTTCCTGGTCCTATCCCGTGTATTTTAGTTTTCTATATTTCTAAATTAGGTTATCAGCACTTGTTGTAGTGATGGAGCAAAGGAGGGAAGGAAGCAGTGATGAACATGAGCTCAGAGTTTGAGTGGTGTGGTAAACATATCGTGGGGTGACAATGACATGGCCCACACTGCACTGCCAGGTGCAGGTGGCTAAATCCTAGAGGCAGGACGTACATCCAGCTACATGCCTACTGCCTGGGTTAACAGTGTGAGTGTCTCACTGGCCTAAGCTGCCAAAGAGATTCAGAAGGGAAAATCTACTGATCTGTATCACACATGAAAGGTGATTCTTCCTATGTGATTCTTGTATGGGAAATGCCATTGCAAAACACAGATTGCATCCTGAAGTGACTTTGGCTAGCCTGAGCTATCAGTATTTGTGTAAAGGAAATAGTTGGATTACTCTCAAAATGAAAAAGCTACAGAAGTTCTCTTTTTCTTCTGTTTTTCATAGGGTTTCTGGAGGAGAGCTCTTTGAACGAATCATTGATGAAGACTTTGAACTGACAGAGAGAGAGTGCATTAAATACATGAAGCAGATTTCAGAAGGAGTTCAGTACATCCATAAGCAGGGTATTGTCCATTTGGATTTGAAGCCAGAAAACATTATGTGTGTCAACAAGACCGGTACAAGTATCAAACTCATTGACTTTGGACTTGCACGAAGATTAGGTAATGACATTTCTGCCTGTTTCAGTGGGACGTGGGGAAGAGGGCAGGAGGGGCAGTAATTCATACTTGGTGTTATATTCTTTCATGTGTAAAGAGTAAACAGATGTGTTTCACATAAATAGTGCTGGTGTTGGGAAAAAACAGAAAAGGGAAAGTAGACATTCAGGAGTGAGAGTAGGGCACCTCATCTTCAGGATGCAGTGAAATATACACAATCTATATGTTTTTAGTATGTTTGGAGTATCCCTGCAGACTACAAGGTAAAATACACTATAGTCAGTGATATTAACAAACCACAGGTAACCATAAAACACTAACTGTAAAAAATAGAACAAACCCTTGATCTTCATGAACACTAGAAATCCTCAAAACTTTTGTAACAGTAGGAATGAAGGTGATGTTCTAAAAGACTTTCCAATATGGATACTTACATTCTGTTTACATTTCCCCATTAGTTTTATAATATGCTAAACAGCAGCATATTTTTGTGTGTGTTAGACATGAGGGAAATTTCATAAAGAGTTGTGTTTTGGTCATATTCAAAATTATTAATGCAATAACTCTACTTAAAAACAACAAAGCAAAGGGATTGGGGGTTGAAAAATCCATTTGACAAGATACTCCTCTTCCTAAACTGTTTTCAGCTGCTTCCTGTTATTCATTTGGGACTAGGCTTTCCAACATGCTCTGCAATTTGAAAGCTAAGGACCACTGAGGGTTCCTGTTTTCATATTGCTCGGTGTTAATTCAGCTCTAAAAAGCAGCCCGCACTTGCATTTGTTACTGTTAAATTGTACCAACATCACACACTGATCTTTTTTAATCTTGTATTTTCACAAGAGCAAAAAAATAATTTCAGCAATTAAAAGGAGCTAAAATTTGAACCTGTTATACCAGGAGAGATTTTTGGCTCTCACGTCTGCCATTTAAATTTTTGGGGCAAGTGATACCAATTGCTACTCTTTCTATATAAAATCCACAGCTAGATTCTCAGTTGCAATCCTTTGCCTTCCCTCTTTAAACAAAATTATACTTAATACTTATTAAAAAGTAGAACAATAATTGTTCTAAGAGTGCAGTTTGGAATTGCAACCTTCTGAGTTTTGTTATCTGCCCACATTCTGCTCATCCCACTTCTCTTGACACTTACAGTAACTGACTCCTGCATGCCCAAAAATACAATTTTACTAAAACAAACCAAAAATGATATGTTGAATTAACAGGGGAAAAGAAACCCACTTTGCATATTTTTAAATGATATTCAACTCCAAAAGAGTGTTACATGACTCTTAGTCACAAAGACTGTGTGAACACAGAGATAAGGTAGGGAGTTAATTCATTAAAAAGACACCACTGCCATTTATATGCCTTCACCAGTATGGAGCCAATGCTCGGGGAGAATGAACTGGATTTTGTTCTTGTTGGGGAATCAGATGAACTCTTCAGTAAGTTACAGTGCTGAAGTTTTTGTTGTCAGAGGTGTGTGAAAGACTTCACCTCATGGTGTCCCAGCTGTCAGCCTGAAAACTGCATTTACTGCAGAAATGACCAGATTTCATCACTAGCACGTCTAAAGTAGCCACAGAATGGCCTGTCTACAGAAGTTTCTTCAAGTACCTTTTTAACTTCAAATCACAATTAAACCCACATTTAGCAAAGGGAAGTGCCTGTTTTCAGGAGCCTGTTCGTGTCCATCAGCTTTTCCATTTTCTCTCACACTTGTGGCATCACTGAATGCTGCAGGGCTGGCACTGGCTTGTGAGGTGCCACAGACATGCCACATGGAGTAAATCTCCAACCTGTTTATAACTTTTCTTAATGTAGAAGGATGAGTGCTATGGGCACTGGTGTTGATTTCGATTTTACAGCACTGCACCCTGATTTGGCTCAATATATTGCTGATTCTTGCAGTTACATTACAGGTATTTGCCATTCTTTCATCAGTCTGCTGGTCTGGGTAACTTGGTGTGTGACATTTCCCTGGGAAGAGAAAGTGCCCTCCCGTTCCATGCCAAAAGCACTGTGTTAATCATAAAGATGTTCAGAACATTTTGCCCAAGATGTTTTCCAAAAGTGTTTCATTCACTTAGAGAAGTTGCTAAAACCCCTTTTTACTAGGTGCTCTCTTCTTGCCAGTTGTCTTATGTGGTGCACTGAGGGCATGTGACTCCTCTTGTGTTCCTTCAAGCCTTGTGAATTTGAAATTAGCTGTCAGATTCCCTTTGGCTTTGACAGATGTGGGACTGGACCCCTCATACCATGGTCTTGACCCTGACTGAGCAGAAACTGCTCAACCAAGGGGCTGCTGACGTGAACAGTGGCTGATTTTGCAATTCAACTTCTGAGGTTTAACTTTTTGTAACTAGTGCAAATTAATGCCTCTAAATATTTGGTGTCTTGATCTGTTTTAAAGGAATTAGGATCAGGTCCTTCCACAGTCATCTTCTGCAGCTAATTAGTTCTCTTACACTGTCAGGAAATACCAAAGCTGCAGTGGGATATTTTCCTGACCATTTTTGGTGTGCTGAGGAACACATGTAGGATATTGCTTAAGATAAACTTCTTGAGGAAAAAAAAAAGATAATGTTTTTTAAGCACTGTAAAGATTATTTTTTTTAATCAGATGATTATAGACAGAGCTGGCAACAGCTTCCATCTATCTTGTCAGCTTTCTATCTGAACTAGAGGATATCCAAACACAGATCCTACTTGTTTACTAAGCTTGTATACATCTGAGTAAAATTTGACATATTGTTGCATATAAAAGGTCTTATTCTTTTTTTTTTACACAGAAAATGCTGTATCAGATGTTTCATGCTGTATGCTTGCACTCAAATGCCATGCTTTCAAAAAGAAACACATTTCTCTGACCTGTGGGCAACACATTTCATACACCAGCCTTTTGCATACACAGTGGCTCATGGTAGTTTACACAGTGCACAGAAAAGCCTCCAAACTTGGATGTGAAAATCTGAGCCTGAGATTTGGATGATTGTGATGAAGGTTTTAGAAAATAGGTTGCTTGTGACAAATCCCAGTATTTTTTTCATAAAGACAGTTGTAAAAAATGGTAGGTGTTAACCTTACAAAGAAGGCAAATGGGAAGATGGGACCCCAGGCTTCCCGTTTCTGCTTGGAAAAAAAGGGTCATCTCCCACTTCTCAGTGCTGCTGTGGAGAAGACACTGCCCTTGTTTTAGGCTGTCAGTTTAGATTGGGTGTTAGGAGAAGGATCCTACTTTTAGGTGTAAGAAAACTCTGCTTATGGGAGGGTAGGGGTGTTGAGGAAGGGCTTTTGAGTGTGCATTCTAAAGGCCAGTCAGATATCTGGCAGGAAGGTCTTGGTGAACTTGTATGGGAGGATCTAGGTGATTGCTGGGGCTGCTCCCTAGCATTCTTCTGTCTGCTTCTGTCTCTGGCAATGGGCTCTCTGCTAGCAGGGCTAGTGTATGAAGATAAGCTTTCTGCAACTTAGTTATTATCACCATACCTCAGCAGAGCAAACAAGGGGTTCACGGCATTTAAAATGTGAAACTGGCATGACTGAGGTATGACAAGAATCATTGTGGTAGTGCTTAAAAATTACCTCAAGCTTGCTGTTTTGTCATCAGGCAAGTTATTAACCCCTCTGTTCTTTGGTTTTCATTTGCTAAGTGCAGATTTGCATACCTTGAAAGAGTACTAACCTAGGTGTATGCTTACATTTTATGAAATGGCTTAATGGCTTTCAGTGGAGGTGACTGTAGGTGTGGAGTTTGTGTTGCAAAACTTGGTAGAGAAAGTTCTGGTATATAAAATTATTCTGTAAAGATTCAGTGGTGGAGACAAGCAGTTTCTATTATAGTCGTCTCAGAACTTTGATCTACTGTTGTTTGAGGGTTTTTTAAACTGTCCTTTTGATTATAGAGCTGCACATCTCTGTACTTTTGGTAACCTTAACAGGAGTGAAATTGGAATCTATTATGTCCAATTGATATCTGCTTTGTTTAGATGGTAATCTCCTCGGGAGAGGGATGGTTCCTCACTATGTCATTCTACTGTGCCTAATTTGGATGCTGCTCTTGCACAAAAGATAAACGTAGTGCAATGAATCTCACTTCAGGCAAATACTGATTGCTCAGGCACATGTGCAGACTGAACAGGAGTTTCTCAACCTAAATCCAAGCCTGTTTCAAGTCACAATTTATTTCCTGACATTTTAATTTTTTTATAATATCAGGGGGTTGTTGCCCATTTCTTTCCCAGTCCCTAATCTGTTCCTTAGTTTCCTTCCTTCCTGTTCTTACTTATTCTTGTCGTCTTCTTCCTACCTATGCAGAATGAGCACTGATCAAAAGCAGCCCGCTGAGATTTGCCTAATAATTTCAGTCTAAATGACACGTACTGTATTTGGCACTATGACTACAAGTTAGACACGTCACTCGTAGTTGCACACTGGTGGCATAAACTGGCAACACTAGTTCTGCAGAGGTTGTTGTTCTACCTTCACAACTCTGTTTTCCAGTAGAGCAATTCTGATGGATCAGCACAAGGACGATGAAGAGCAAGTTCATCTGTCCCATGGCCTCATTCTTTCAGTTCATATTGCTAGCACTAGCTTCATTGTATGTAATTTGAAAAGCATGCATATTGTCTTTAAGCCCAGCCAAATGTAGGACACTTGTGCTACAGGCCAGCTGAATAAAAGTTTGGAGTAGGAGCTGACGCCTAAGTGGTAGTGGTTCCCATTCACCACTTTGGAGCTGGGTTTTGAGAGCAGGCTCCAGCCCAGTTTTACTGATAGGAGCCTGTCATCTGCTTCTTTTCTTGTTTCACCACTGACCTGTGCTACTCCAAATTTCAGAGACATGCAACCCAGTATTGATCTTCTTTCCTATATAAACTGTAAAGAATTGTGTTGGATTAAAGTAGTTATTTCTTATTATTATATTTTCACTACTGTTTCTATTCATTGTAAAATGCAGATCCTCAAGCTTTGATTAATCTTAGAGAATTTGTGGAAACTTCAATGTCTTTCTAATGCTGGAATCCTGAAATCCTCTTGGGCAACTGCTAACATGATGGAGGCTTAAACACTTGTGTACTTCAGGACAACCAAATCTGAATTAAATAGGAAAAGTTCTCCTCTTTCTTAGACTTCCTCTTGTAGCAACACTTTGCAGTAGGAACCTTCTTAATACGTGCCTTGAACAGCACCATGTGCTTCAGCAGGCTTAATAAATGATTCTTCAGAGCTACCCATGTACCAGCTAAGAAGACAGCAGTTCAGGCATCATTTCTTCTGATAAGGATCTTTAAGAAAATCACAAATATGAGAGCAAAACTGGTTTCCCTGTTACTGGGAAAAGATTGTGTTTATAAATCTGCTTGCAGCAGTTAATGGTTTTCTCTTTCATGCTTCACAGAAAATGCAGGTTCTCTGAAAGTTCTCTTTGGGACACCTGAGTTTGTGGCTCCAGAAGTTATAAACTATGAACCTATTGGATATGAAACAGATATGTGGAGTATAGGAGTTATCTGCTACATTTTGTGAGTACCTTTGCTATTCTTAACCCGAATTCTGACAGTTGCAAAATATCCATCAACTTCTGAATTCTCCTCCAATTTTCAGGCCTTTTGTATTCTAATTAGCAGCTTCAGCATATTTCATAAAAATTCTCTCTTCTCTGAAGGGTGTAATTGGTAAACTGCAGAACTAGCAGATCTGGAAATTCTGCCGTTGAGTGCTGTACATCTGACACCATAAACCAGCAATGCTTCATCCCAATTAAGAAGACAATGTGACAGTATTTTATTATTAACTTTAAACTATTTTTCCTTCCCAGATATTAAAGAAAAATGTTTGGGCATGCACTAAGAACCAATAATTTCCACTCTCTTATTCCCAAAAGAGACTTCTTTTTGTGAAATTTTGGGGTCATCTTATTCAGATTGTATCCCTTGTGGGACAGACTGAAGTATTGCAGCATTACCTTGTCCCAGAATGTTCATTTATTAGTGAGCACAAACTACTGGATAAATACACTTTATAAGCAGCATGGATCCAGCTCATGGAAAAATTTTAGAGGATGGTTAGGTGTAGCTCTTGGTTACGTATGCCAGTGTTTGATTTGATCTGTATGTAACACGTGATTATGAACTTCAGTGGATCTAGAGAAATGTAAATGGAAATAAGCCCTCCAATAGGACCTCCATGCAAGTGATCTCCTTCCAAGTGTGACTTTACACATTTGATGCCATATAAACAAATGAAAACTGAAGCTTAGTTTGGAGCATGGTTCTTTCTCCCTCGCTGCAGTTTCAATAGTAAGTAAACGGCAGAGCTGCTTTGCACGAGTTCTTTTCAAAGGCTTCTCTCACTACCTTGCTTCCTTTGTAAAAAGTCCCCTCTGCCCTGGCTGCCCTCTTCCTTGACACCTGGCAGTGCACAGTTTGTCTCATCTGCACTCAGTCTTTCTGTGATTCTGCTTGCCCTGTCAGCCAGTACTTGTGCTCATACCCTTCTCATTCCCAAAATAAGCAATGTATTTTTCTTTCTTGTCCTGTGCAAAAACTGCTACAATAACTCTCTTACTCCCAGCAAAGATTCTGAATCTTTCTGTTATCTTCTGTTTCCTATGTGAAGTGTGCTACACTCTTCAAGGTCACTTTGTTCTGCCAGTTTATTTACAGGACCTTTATTTTCCATTCACTTCCAGCATTTCTTTCTGGATCTTGAAAGCTCATTTGTATCATTCTGTAGTTCAAATAATGTAGACCACACACGCGATACTGACGACAACTTCATGTATTTCTCTAGCTTTAGAGTTACAGAGCCCTGGAAGAGCAGGATGGAGCCCAGCCTGCCTGCATGGCAATGGCGAACCCAAGCGTTCCACCAATGCTGCATTGCCCTCTAGAGGCCTCTGGTGCATTAAGGAATAAAACTAACCATTGTGTGACCGGGAGGGTTAAGGTTTTATCGTTTGTTATCAAAGTGTATGTGAGGTGTTGTGCATGGCAGTGTAAGTAGTGACGTGTCAGACAACCGAGGCAAAAGTCGGTGACAGCAGTTGCATGTGCTCCTAAGGCGTGCTGCTACAACACAGTACGTGGTGGAGAACACTTTCTAAGTACTCAAGGCAAAGGGTGCAGGTGAAACAGATGGAGAAAAGGTGAAAGGTCTTGCCAAAGACCAGTCTGCCAGCAGCAGCTGAGCTGCTTCTTCCCAGCTTCTCTGTGACGCCAGAAGTGCAAGGTATTTGGATGCTGTAATGTTCAGATGATGGGACTGGGGTGGTTGATTCAGATCACCTGATAAACCTTGTGAAATATATAATGAAATTATTAATTTGGCATGGTGTCTTTAAACTCATTTAAGTCCTCATGAGGAGAAAAATTACATTATCCAAATGCAACCAAAATCTCTTTGATACATAGCTATTGCCACAATAATGATTAACGGAAATAATCAGCTTTTGTTTTTCTTGTGATTAAGAATAAAGTAATAGAAGTTAGGAAAGACCTGTGAGTCATAGCTCGGACTTTCCCTCTCCACCCCAGAGGGACAGACTCCCAATCTGTCTTCACTTCCTTAAAGCCCAGCTATTTTTGCAGACTCACAACTATGAACCATTATCCAAAAGGGACCATCACATCACCATTACAGAATGCAAATAAAAGTCATTGAGAACTGCATCTCTCATTAGTTGTAGCTCTTCTTTCCTGTTTTGATTAAAAGCTCAGAACTGCCCAGTCTCATGCACAAAGACTCACTCCTTTGGTGTCTGTCTCGTACCATCACTGTGCTTGTAACTTCGCATTTGCAGCCCTGCTGCCTCCCCCTGACATGGTGAGTGGAACCGTAGAGGAAGAGGTGAGTGCTGCAGCAGCACTGGGCTTAAGGACAGGTCTGCTACAGGTAGCTGCTGGCCCAAAGCTGCAGTGTCCCTCACCACCTAAATGAAGCAGCAAGGAACATGCTATTGCATTACTTGACAGAACACCTCTTCGAAGGTAGGATTCCAGCGTGTTGAGAGACCTGTACCTTGCCTAGAGAGAGCCTGTGTTTCTATCATGTCCTGTACAATGACAACTACAAACCAGGTTTAGCAAAGAGCTGCTAAAGAGATCTTGGTGGGTGAAGGGTCTTCCCTGCAGAGGAATAAATGGGTGGGATATAATCTCAAGTACGAAACAAGGTGACAGTGCTCCTACAAAACCCTGCAGGGAAACCTCTCTCCAAGCCTTGTGCTATGCAGGCGTAAGTACAGACATTGCACTTGCCGTCAGGATGCTGCGTGTGTCTTCCTTATGGCACGACTGACTTAATTCCATCCTACAGCTCATGAGTTCCCTTTCCACATTTCTAAGCTACTCATGAAATCCTTTTAATCTTTCTGAATAACTTATTCAGTCCTGTCTCCTCATCAGTCTTTGTTCTTCCTTAAATTTGCCTGTTTATATTCTCCACCTCATGTTTTTTTATCTTCCACTTTTATCTTGTTCTCTGTCCTGTTCTGCATCACAGCACTGTCCTACATACTTAAGCTGATCTATTGCCTTTGAAGTAAGATGCCACAAATATTATAGCTTGTGTATATCATCTCCATTTATGTCTATTGCAGTGTTTCTTTTTGCATTTACAATAATCTTTATCTAATGCAGGTTAAACCTCCTGAATTTTTCCCAGCTTATTCTGTCTCAGTTATTCCATTTGGATAGCCAGTGTTTCCAATACTTAATAATCTGAAACAATTTCTAAATGCTATTTTTATTTCAAACCAAATTTCAGTCTAAGGTTTCAGTGCTGCATGTATGTGTATTGGTAGTGGATAGTCCTTTTCCTTCTGTCACCACAGAATCCGACTAACTTAAATGAGGAATTTGCTGTGGCTGATTTAAACCTCTGCTTACTTTCCCTTAGTTCTTCTTGCTTTATCAGTGCCAGGCAGTGTGGATGTTTTCAGAGTAGTCTATTTCTGTCAATTAATGATTTTTTTAATATGCTGTATCTTCAGATGGCTTTTAAAAATCACATTTGATATTGCTGTATACTCTTTTCCCTCAACGTCTTCCTAATAACATGCACCTTGATTCTTCTAACATTCCATTTGTCTTTGTATATTGTGTTATTCATCACTGCTGTTATTCCTCCCTTGTCTTGTAGTTTGGGTTGGTTGAAAGATCTTTCAGCATCGATCACCTTTTGGGTGTGCTGACTTGGGACTTTGCTAAGGCCAGACACACGCGCTGCTGACTTATTGGCTCCATGTCATATTAAAAATTTAAGCCTCATTAATATAGAGATGAGAGAGCACCCCTTGTTCTTTCAATAAAGCAAGTTAGGAGGGTTTCAATGTCATGACTGTACTTCTCAGAATAAAATGAGTTATTTGTTCACTGGCAAATTACGATTCCTCATTAATCCACTGGGCACATAAAGCAAGGATGAGAACAGCGTAAATCACAAACACCCTTGGTGCAGCATTGAGCTCGCTTCCTGATCCTTCCTTGAGAAGCAGTGTGGGCATCAGTCAGTCAGTCCTCAGCTAAGGGAAAGGTGGGCTTGCTTAGTGGATGCGTGCCCTTCACAAAGCAGACTGAGACTATTTATTTTTTTTATTTCATTTGCAAAAGACCTTTAGTTACTACACAATCTCCAGGGTGCAGACATTATCCTGTGCTGACTTGACAGGATGTGCACAGGTTTATCAAGAACAGATAGTATTCTTCCTACTGAAATCTGTTACTTTTTTCACTGCTAATGCAATGCAAAGAGTAAGGAGGAGCTCAGTTGCTGCTGCAAACACTGCTGGCAGCAAAATGCTCAATTGATTTTTGAGACATGCAGCAAACCCATCTCTCCTGGGTTAGTGGCAGTCCTGATCCAAAGATTTCCAAATGAAATGCTGCACTGTTACACAGGCAATGAGACCAGTGACCACGCTTGGCCCTTTTCATCTCAACATTTCTAAATCTGCACTCAGAGCTTTGTTAGAGCAGACCAATAAATGTTAAGGAACTTGTAGAGGATAAAATATCTTTCTTCTTTATTTAGAAGTGGAAACTGTGAAAGATTTTCTAAACAAATGGTTCTTAACATGCCAGGAAGATGCCTGGTTAAGTAGCTGGAAAAATGTTTTCAGTAAACAACTTGCTGCTTGTCTTAATAGTAACTTTGCAGTGTAAGCTCAGTATTAATTTTCTGGAGCAGTAGCTCATCTTTATCACTTCACTTCAGCATTCCAAAAAGAAATTGTTTCCATAACTCTCAAAAGAACTGCTGGGCCATTATTACTTTAAATGGCTATTAAGAAATGAACAGCCAAGACTTAGGTCAGTGAAATCTATGCTAAAGATAAGAATTTCGGGTTATAACCTACATGGGTTCCTGGAGTTTGTTTTCTCACTATAGACAAGGATTTAGTTCTCCTTACAAGTACTTCCGTGACAAGGCAACTGATTCACAGTGGTAGAGGGAGAAAATTATTTTAGCCTTATAAATTTGCAACAGCACATTCAGAAATACAAAAAAGAGGCTCATTGAAACTTTTGAATGGTACTGCTACACTGGTGTTTGGAAAAGACAAAGTGAGAGGAGGCTTAACTGATACCCACCTCGTAATTTACCAAATGCATGGAACAGGTCGATCCTACCACAGCAGTTAAGAACTTTATCCCATAATTCTGTCCAGCAGTTCTTAAAAAAAAATAAAAATGAAGGGAAGCCAACCAAAACAGCTAAAGGGTATTTTTTTCTTCTCTACTCTCCTGCTACTTATCCCTCAAAAGCTGCGTGTGGCATGCAGTATCCCTTTTCCCAGAAAGCTACATGTCTTTATAAGCACTGCCTCTTACAGCAGTGTGGAGCAAGGGTGTTTCCACATGGAGCGGTGTCTCTGTAGCTGCAGCAGTCTTTTTAGAATGGAAATGATCTCTCAATACTGCAGCTTTAATCTCTGGAAATAGGCCAAAATATTATCTAATGTAGTACAAGGGTTGCACAATACTATTTGTGGTAATACTGCACAGAGGTCACCTTTGCCATACTTCGATCAAGTATTGGAGGGAAACGGGATTGTTACTGCTTGAGGCTGAAGAGAAGCCGCACTGGCAGTGCACTAAAGTGTTTCACAGCCTTCCGTTTGTACAGCATGTGAGCCTTCCAGACCCTGGGACTGCAGTCTGGAGGAGAATTGTCACCTTAAAGAGAACAATGACATTGTCATCAATAGGAAAAAGGTTCCATATTGGAGCGGACATAGATGTGAGGCCTGGCAGGAGTGTGTTATGGATTGCAGGACCGAGGTTTTGCTTCAATGATTTACCTGGCTCTGACAGCTGCTGTGAGTGGGGACAGAACAGTCTCTCATTGTGCAGCAGCGGTACCAGCCCTCCAGCGCTATCAGGCATGATGCTTGCCTCTGCAGGTAAACTAAATGCCAAAGACAGAGCACAGTCGTGGTGACATTGGTTTAAGTGAGCCCTTTGGGGTATGTTAATCTTTCAGCTTTCTGTAACTCATACCTGTGGTCTGTTCACAAATGGGTTTATGCCACCTTATCTATTTGTGAAGTTGTGCTTTACTGTGGTGTTTGAATGCACCCCATCTAGCAGAAAGTGAGACAGCAAATACCTTCTGTTCTGATTTACTCCCTTCTGCCCAAGAAGAAACAAACCTTTTATCTCCATCTCATGTATCATTGCTAGGAAATTTCTGAAATACGCACGTAAGATTCTACACTCTGCTGTACTGCACACAACTTCCAGAAATGGTAAAAGATTTAGTATCTGCTTTGTCTGAGGCTTCAAAGAGTGTTTCTGCTATGCTTATAGAAGTAAAATCCTTAGGAACAAATTCCAAATCAGATTTTGAATATAATTAGTAACAAAAGAATAGCAAAATAACTTTGGAGGAGGAGATTATACTGATATTATTAATCTCGTCACTCACTTTATTTGATCCCAATCTCTTTTTCTACCAGTCTGTTCTGTGATACTCAGTACCATCACAATATTTTTCTATGGAATATTTTCAGAACCTTAACAAATTGCACTTCTTTTTCCATATTAAGAGGAAAAAGAAGAAGAAAAAAGTACTACTGCTGAAATGTAACTGGTTGTTGTAACTGGGTAACATGATTCTACAGAGAAAGCAAATAAAGCCTGCAAATTTTCATGAAAAATAGGGTATTATGTAAATTGCATGCCAGGAAGAAGACTTGGAAAATGAGATAACTTGTAGTTCTAAGGAATAAGCAATGTTTCACCTGAAAATTTTTACCAAAGGGGTGATGTGTACAGAAATCCAAGATATCTGGGTGTACAAAGGTACAGTATAATAAAGGACAGTGCTCAACTGAAGAAAGATACTCTACAAAAATGACACCATGATGTTCTGTAATTGCCTTTCACTGGCAATTTATCAGTTATATTGAGTAAAAAGCCTTTGAAGCTCAACTTAGGTTATAAAAGAGTGTTATTTCCATTTCATGCATCATCATGACTGATAGAGAACATAAAGACCAAATTACTTTTGGATGCATAACTCTACAGGCTGCGGTGATGTAGCACTGTTTTATCTGGCTATATAATTCAGAGTGGTTTTGTTTACTAAATAGCCCTGTGGATTTCAGGATTTCATGATGCATCTTTCATCTTGGGCTTTCTCTGCAGGAGTAGATGGCATAAAATGTACATAAAAACTTGGTTTGACAGTAAAGGCAGCAAAGTCACTCTGAAAGCACCAGGAAAAAAAAACCAACACTATTCAACTGCATTTGGTGTGAAAATTGCCATATTATTTATGCAGAACTAGACAAGTCATTTAACAAACTGGTATGCTCCACTTTCACCTAATTCTAGTTCTTGCCTCAAAAATGTCTTGGGAAAAGAGAAAGAAACAGCAAAAATTTTCTCCTTCCCATAAGACTATCTGTAGTTAGTTTTGAGTCCTTTTTTGGTTTAAGGGAGCTCTTACTGCTAAAGATCTGCAGAGCATAGGAGATGTCACACACAAGTTTAATCTTTTTCACTGATATTTTGGAAATTGACACTGCTTACTTGGTGTCTGTCTGTCTATTCTGTCCTCAGGGTCAGCGGACTTTCCCCTTTCATGGGAGACAATGACAACGAAACCCTAGCCAATGTTACCTCAGCAACGTGGGACTTTGATGATGAGGCTTTTGATGAAATCTCTGATGATGCCAAGGACTTTATCAGCAATCTACTAAAGAAAGATATGAAGTAAAGCTGTTGGGCTTGATATACTTTCTATGTTTGCCTTTAGCTGAACTTGTCGTTCTTGTCTCCCTGCCGTGCATCTCCGGGCGGACGCAGGCGCTGCGGGCGATGCTTTATAAGGAGCTCTGTGTGCTCGTCCCTCTGTGTGCAACTCCCGTTGATTTTACGGGCAGGGTCTGAATGAAGCTCGCTCTTTTAACTGCCTGCTCATTCTGCTTTTCCCTTCCCTCAAGATGCACCCTGGGGGTTTGTGTGGCTACTCCTACCTTTACGGTAGTGTGACACAGATTCCTGCATGACATGTTCTGTCTTAATCTGAATGGCTTGCAGTTTTGCAGGACTTATTTCCATGTGTTGCTTTGAGCACAGCACTTCTGAGTAGGCAGCTTTCCTCTAAATCTAGTAATTGGGCAAGAAAAAAGTAATCAGTTAGAAACCCTGTTTACAGCAGGCTCTGAACAAACCAAGGAAAGAAAATGTACTTCCTCCATGAGTTTGCAGTCAGACTGATGGAGAGCTGAGGGTTATTTATCTGTGTACCACGAACAAAGTGAAGAATCGGTGTGGCTTGATAGGGCATTTGGACATTGCTGTTTTGTTAAATGTTCAGTGCTGCAGAGAAGGAGGGTAGGTGGTAGGAAAAAGGAAATCTCTGTAAGTGAAGGAAAGGAGATCTGGGACAGGGTTCTGCCAGCATGAGGTAGCTGAATCATTACCATTGTGGCTCTGCTGTGTATGTTCCATGCCTAAAACATATGGCTTTTCTTGCTTTGTTTTAACAATGTTTTATTAACACTTAAAAATGCACAGTTTTCTCTTCAAAAAAACCCTGCAGAAATTGTGAAAGTGAGTTTAAGAAGCAAGCACGGCTGGGAAAGCAGTGCTATGTGATTTATGTTGCTAAATTTAGGAAACAGAAAAATGAGCTCTTGGAAAAGAGAGTACAAAATAATGTTAAAGCAGGTAGGTTCAACTATCATTAATGAAAACACTGACTAGTCTTTTTATATAAAAACAGGAGTCGCTTAAATTGTACTCAATGTCTTCAGCATCCCTGGCTGCAAAAAGACACCAAAAACATGGAAGCCAAAAAACTTTCCAAAGATAGGATGAAGAAATATATGGCCAGAAGAAAATGGCAGGTAATGAAGAGGATGTAGAATTTGGACTAGTTATAAGTCTCTTTACTTCTGATGGTGATGGTTCTGAGAAACATGTCATGCCAGGTGGTTCCTGCTGCTGGTGAAAACTCCAGTGTGGCCCGAGTACGAGAGCAATAAGGCAGGTTTGGTTTCTACAGGGAGCAGTAGGAGGGGGCACAGCTGCGAGTCTGCAACACGTGATAATGCCATTTCAGGCTGCTGAAATGCATATGAGTTCAAGTAGTTTTTCCTGTGGGTTTTTGGGTGTATGACCATCTCCCTCCTTGCTGCCTCTGTGCCTCTGAGGACTGGGGGATCATGGTATCCTTAATAAATGACAGCTAGGGAAAAGCTTATCTGTCTGGCCCCTCTAAAGATACCTCATTTTGGGGTGGTTTCATTCTCCTCAGCTAGTAGTTCTGTCCTGTTGGAGCATGAGACCTCTCACGGATTCAGTCAGAATGGTTTAATAATTTTGACACATTTGGTCTCTATATCTTCTTTTTTACTTAGTGCTGGAACTGCTGTAGCAGGTCCATTTGTGCCATTTTGATAGCTAGGGGAGTTGATGTACAAAATCCTGGGTCCAGCCTTTTGAATAGCCTGAAAAATGCTCATTTACATAAATCTACCTTATATTTCCTCTTATGTTGTACTATATGTGTTTCTTAGGAGCTCATGCAAGCTGTGCAAAAATTCAAGTGTCCATACTAGAGACAACATAGTTTGAGTGTATTTTAGTATACTGGTGGTTGATTCTTGAGCCTGTCAGAGGTCTGCTTCCACCATGCAGATGGAACTTTCTCATTCATTTCATATTAGCTGGTTATTCGTCCTTGATGAAACTCAGTCCAGCCCATAAGGGTGTTGAGGGAGCCGGCTGCCACCGGAGTTAAGTTCCAGCTAAACAGGACATAGCTTTTTTGCTGGCCCTCCTCTTGCACAGTGCTTTTTATCCGCAGCTAACAGAGACATTCATTTAGGTATGAGTTCATCAGGGGAAGTTTATATCTGCAACTAAATTTGGTAATTCAGACCAGCCTGCTCTGTCTCTCCTAAAACAACAGAGCTATATATAAGCAGTTTGTCCAACAATTCCAGTGAGGTTTGCAGAGATCCCAGATAATTTGTCCGAAGCACGATTGTTACAGAAAATCACATGCCTTTTGGATTGGATTGATCAGAAGCCTTTTATGTTATGTCTTAGAAAACGGGCCATGCTGTCCGAGCAATAGGAAGGCTGTCGTCCATGGCAATGATTTCTGGTATGAGTGGGAGGAAGGCCTCTGGGAGCTCGCCTACCAGCCCTATAAATGCAGACAAAGTAGAGAATGAAGGTAAGGAATTTTGTTGCACCATATTTTTACTTTTCTTTGAATCCTACTAAAACTTTTGGCAAAATCCTAGAGACAAATCATTGTTTATTTCTGTGCATGCTCTCTCTCTCTCCTTCTGGTTTTATTTTCTTTAATTATTATTTTAAAAGAAATCTATAAGAAAGTCATTATTCTCATAATGTTCTGCTTCTCAAAATGCCCCAGTAGAAGTACGGGCAGTAAACTCTTCTCATTTTAAAGCCAAAGACTTAAGGGAGATTTGACAGCTGTGCTTTCTATCAGTTTGGGAATGCATGTTTATACAAAGCTTGCAGTGATGTACTGCCTTCTCATGCAAGTGAGCGAGCAGTAAAGTATTAACGCTCTCTGTAACCAAGATATGTACTCTGCATTAGCCATGTTCCTCAGACAGGGGCATTTAAGAACAAAAATAATGCATCCAAGTTATTTTCCTGTGTCCCCATGAGAATTGTGGATTTGTGGTGTGTTAATGATCAGAGGTGCAGATATCTGACACTGCTGAAAATCAAGAGTCAGTTTGACATACCCACATAGCCTGGGGGCCTGATACAAGTTGAAGGGGTTTGCCCCTCTGACTAGCTAAAGTCCACGTTTGGTTAGGAACAGATTCATGGAAGAAGTAAAGATGATTCATAGCGTGGTGGCCTGCATGTTGGTTTCATTCTATTTATGGTCTGAATCCTTGTCCAGCTGCAAAAGTTTGGCACAAAACTAAGCAGCTATCTTCCTCACTGTCCCATTAGCCTTGCAGAATTAAAAGATGCTTTCACCACCGTCTGGTAATTGAAAATTAAAATGCATCTTTTGAGAACATGCCCTGTAAGATAATTAACTGTCTCTTCACTCTCCTCCAGATGCTTTTCTTGAAGAAGTGGCTGAAGAAAAGCCCCATGTAAAGCCATATTTTACTAAAAAAATCCTTGACATAGAGGTTGTGGAAGGAAGTGCTGCTAGATTTGACTGCAAAATTGAAGGTAATTTGAATTAGCATATCTGTTTCTTTCCTTCCTTCCTTGCCAGCTTTCTGCATTGTGCTGCTGTTTAGCTTTCTTTTCCTTTGCATTATTGTTGAGTTGATGCCATTTTTCTTTACCAATATCTGCATGTCACAGCATAAATGTGTCGCAATAAGAGAAATTATCTGAAGCTGCATGGGCTTGTTCTGTGCTTGCTGTAGAACAGAAGTCTCCAAGAATCAATCTGTGTATCGCTAGTTCAGAATAGTAAGTGACAACAGTTAAGATGATTTTTGAGGGTTGAAATAGTAAAAACAAGCCAGAATGTAGTGCCACAAATGGCAAGAGTATGTTCTTAAAGACTGCTAGCTAGAAACCAATAATAAGTAGGAAGTCACTTGTCTCAAGTGACGGACAAGTTTCAGGTGACCTCAAGATAACTTTAAACAGTACATACATTGTATCAAAGGCAAAGAAGTCCCTAAGGGTGTATTTGCATGAGAAATGATATAATTGTGCTGGCTACAAAAGTCACATCTAGAAAATACTGTGGTGTTCTTTGGGTTTTTTAACTTATGGATTCAAGATAGAAAACTCAGAGCGGAACATGCAGGTGGAAAGAATAAATTTATAACAAGGCATTTAAGGAGCTTGGCTTGGTCATCCTAACAGTCGGAGGGCCAAGACCTGGGGCACCTCTAGTGCCGTGAGACTGACCCTTCTGCATCATGGCTCTTGATGAAAGCTAGAAATTAGGAAGAGCTGTTAATGGATAGTGTCGGTACCAAATTGTATGTGTTTGTTAGACAATTACTAATCTTAAGGTTCAGAAACTGCCTTGCTGACCTTCTGCTTGTTTGTTTCTGTGCTCCTAATCTCTTTCACTGCCTGTGTTTCCTACCTCACAGCGGAGATGTGAGGATGGATTATTGTTGCTGATGGATTCTCAGCGTGAGGGGTATGTGCATAAGTACTGCATGGAATAAAATAGACGGGTGTACCACGGCTGATGTTCCAAACCTTCCAGTGTATCACTGTAATGTTCATTCTGTATTAGGGATTCCTGCACTTTATTTCTGTTCAGTGGGAAGCCATCCTGCCCGTTACAGCCCAGAACTTGGCTGACACAAGCAGCCTCCAGCTTGTTATAGCATCCAAGAGTACTGTATAAGGGATTGTTCTCCAGCATGCACTGTACAGCCCCGCTGTGGGTGCTCTGGGTGTAGCAGAGCCATTTGCTTCACAAAAGGCTCTGAAACTCTTGTTGAGATGCATAATCAAAATGCTTTTCTTAGAATCCCTCACTTAACCTCAAACACAACTAGGAAATGGGAGTGCCACAGTCACCGTACAGGGCAGGCTGGTGTGTAAGGAGGAGAGAGATTCAGGATAGCTGCAACAAAGCAACCTGAGAAGGATATTAAATTGTAGTTGTAGCCCAAAACACCTCACCTTTGAAATTCTAAATCTCAGAGCTGGGAACTGTGGTTTCCACCAAAGCTGCAACATAAGGTAAGCCTCAAAGCTGCTACTAAGCGTCCCTCACTGGCTAATGTCTGAGACACACAAAGCTGTCTGGTCACTGCTGAAGAGGCACCAAGTGGGATCTGGCAAGTACCGCAGTGCTCATTTCCAATTTTTTGCTGTTCATAATAAACCACATTTCAGATAAATGTGAAGTAAAAAGCCTCAGATCACGTACATTTATTTTATATAGAATGCAATGAAATATTTGTATATCAGTGTATTGGCATGTCCATACACAGCTGTGGAATTAAAGCTTAAAGTAATTACAGGTTAGTCAATACCAGTTTATTGCAATTGCTGTTGTCTCTCCACTACTACAGGCTACCCAGACCCTGAGGTAATGTGGTACAAAGATGATCAGCCTGTCAAGGAGTCCCGTCACTTCCAGATAGATTATGATGAGGATGGGAACTGTTCTTTGACTATTTCTGAAGTATGTGGGGACGATGATGCCAAATACACCTGCAAAGCTGTTAACAGCCTTGGAGAAGCCACGTGCACCGCAGAACTCCTTGTGGAAACAATGGGAAAAGAAGGAGAAGGAGAAGGAGGAAGAAGACGAGGAGGAGGAAGAATGAAACAAGACTCAAAGAAAAAAGAATTGAAAAAAATATATTTAAAGACTCTCCTTATAAGGCTCAGAAAACCAAGTTATCAAAAGCACCTTGTGTGATACATAGGTCTTTGGGGGGTTGTTTTTTCAGCATGATCAGTTGATACCTGTTTGCTTTGTGTATGGGCATTAATTCAAATCAGCAGGCAATTTTAAGTTGCTAGCATGATTGGATTTACTTTAAGCAAGTCATCAACTAAGTTGCCCAGTCTATTTTTAAAATCAAGTGTATAGAAAACAAGTCTACAGTTACATTCTGAATGTCTTAAAACCATCACTTTCCTCAGCCAAAACTGCAGCTAAGTTGGCTCCCCAAGATCTACTTTAAAAGGAATCATTTGCCAGACACGCAGTGAATGTCTCCAGCCCTAAGAAACAGGCAGCTCCCTGAGCAGTGTCTTCTAGAAGGGAAGGTCTGACACAGCCAGCATTGCGATTTGTATGTTGGTATAGCTCCTTCTTCATTTGTTTTAAACAGAATTTCACAGTCCTAACTTCAAACTACTGCCCTTTCTCCATGCGCTGTTAGTGTCGCTGCAGTAAGGGCTGAAGTTAAACATCCAGGTGGCTTCCTCAGATACATCTGATCTTGCTTTTAACCTGCTGATCACACCTTGTCACCTTTCCCTTATAGAAGCTGCCACTTCAGTGCAGTTACAGCTGCTGACTTAAGAAACAGACTAAAAACACAAGGACTGAGAATATTTTCTGTTGTTCTGGTCGGTCTAATAATGACTTATGATATATATATATATATATATATGCTGCTGTGAAAAAAAAAAGTTACTGCACAATCAGTGACTTTTATGTGCATGTGGCAATTGCAAAACAGATTTCAACTGATGATAAGCTGGAAACTCCCACAGATTTTTTTGGAGTAGCCAAAAAGAGAGTAGCCTGGATTACAAACTCCTTTATACTTAGCAGTTTCCAAAGAATCTTAACCTATATAGGACCTATTTCTTCTACCTTATGAGCTTGACTGTCATGTTTTTGTCTTGAACCTGCACCAGTAAGGCTGTTGCGTTTTTTAAAAAAAAAAAACAAAACAAAAAAACCCAACCCCCCTTTTTTTTTTCTCAGAAATGGTTAATGCACTCAGACTTAGTAACTTTGTTTTTCTTTCACAGTATTGGCACTTTTAAATTTATTTTTTGTTGTTGTTCAGAGGTAATATCAGAGGCTGCAAGGTGATATGCATAATCCAAAACCAGTGTGTCTTATATCTATGTATCATTCCAAAAATTATTCTTTTTCTTTTCCACTTTGTGTGTGTAAAGTGCAACCATTTGCATTTCAAAGGTTACCTCTTAAAAAAAACATTACCGTAAATCCTCACCATTAAGTAGTCAGTGTACTTTAATACAGGTGTGTACAATATCAACCTTAGGTTGTTTGGTATTACCTAGCTGTGTATGTGTTTCATATGATTTGCTCTTCTACATTCAAAGCTCAACTAATGTGGATGACACAACAGTTTTTAACTGCTTTACTCTTTGTTGCTAAATTCAGATTGCCAGCATGTCTTTTCCTTTTCAATTGATAAAAACCTCTTGTTATACTAAACACAGTATTGCCACAATTCCTATGCAGAAAGGTTTTGAATCTGATTTAGAGCATACAGAGCTTTTCTCACGTTTTGGTTTTTTTTTTTAACTGTTTTAGGCAACAACGGGGTGTATTTTGTACCTTAATAAAAATATGCTAATGTTCTCCCAGTTTGTTAAACCATCAGAATTGCAAAGATGAGAACGCTACGGCTGTAGTTACTCACAGTTCCTAAATAAATAATACCACAAAGCACGCTCCTTGTATACTCTGTTGCAGGCGTCATTGCACCCTCCTTGGCTAAGCGTATCAGTAGCAGCCATCTTCTGTTCCACCCTGAGACCCACTTGGCCCAAAAAGGGATGAAGTAGCAACAGTGAAACCTCCTTGACCTTTGCAGTGCTGCCACACTTCTGCCCGTCAGCAGAGGCTGGCACTGTGCAGAGGCTGCTCTGCACAAGTGCTCTCAGGGACAGCCTGGGGCAGACACTGGTGGAAACGGTGGGCTCTGCTGCACCTCTCCAGCCTGGTCATATCCTTCACAGAAGTGTAAATGAGGATGGGGCGCCGTGACAGCTGTGCTCTTCTTTGACAGGTGACAGCTCCCTTATGGTGGGAAAACATAGAGTTCAGAAAGTAATTGTAAGAGCTCTGAGAGAGAAATCATCCAGGGAAGGGTAACTGTAGATGTGGACTTATACCAGTTCTCATAGAAACTGTAGAGATACAATATTTAGCAAATAAGCTTGCGCTGCCTTTATGCAGACTTATTCTAATGTGCAATCTGACACCACCGGCCGTGTGGAACCACACAGAAACTCCCTGAAGCAAAGGTGGTGAAAAATTCTACTTGTAGCAACATGTTTCTTGAGCAAATCTTCAGCCCTGGAAATAGTCATCTTCAGAAGATGACTTCTACTGTCTGGTGAATGTATGTGGCTTTATTCATGGGCTGCCGGTTTCCATGCAGGTAGGCACATGCTGAAAGCAATGAAAGGTCCAGCTACAATGACAGGGTCTGTGGGCATGGCAAGATCTAGCTATCACACCCTCAGACTCAAGACTGATGTTCCCGCACAGGTTTTCCCTTCCCTCTCCTCCTTCACTAGTCCTTCCATGTCCCACAGGCCATAAACTGCCTATTTTCTTTTTCCCTTAAGGATATAAGTAGCTTATCATCTCCCTGTTAACATCCCTTCTAGCGTGCAGGAAACAATGACCTCCACTTCAAAAGCTGTCATACATATCTAACTGAACTCTGAGAAATCGACTCCAACCTGTATTTGACCTTCATATTTTGTGTCATTTGAAGAGTAGAAGACATTATTCTATTTCCACTGAGGGACACTTTATGTACTGAAATCCTGTCTAATTTTGCCAGCCATCCTAATTGGTCTAATAAAAGGTATCACCTCCTCCTCCTATAAACCTATTCTTGCTTGTGAAATGTTTGCAGAGCCACTCTCGGGGTGCAGCGGGGTTGAAACAATCCCCAATAGCTGAGGTTATGCAAGACACTCGTACTGCCCAAGATGGACCACTTAATTCCTTTTGTGTTTTTGTATAAAATTCAGTCTTCAAGAAACATGGAAAATTTGGGGCTGGCCACTGGTTTTCTTTTTTTTTTCTCTCTACTTGGGTTTGCAGAAACTTCATTTGCTTAATTACAGGCCTGTCCACCCAAGCATCCTGTGTGTGTTTCTGGTTGATGCAGAGACCTTTGCCTATTGTTCGTGTGGCATGCAAAGACTTCTCTATCGCTGTCTCTCTGTGCTCACAAGGAAGTCAGCACAGGACTTTGTAGCTCTCTACTCTGTAGTGAGTTTCATGTTTTGAGAAAGTAGAAAAAGTTTTAGTTGCACAAGTGAATAAGGAATGATCCGTTTCTCTAAAATACACTGGGGCATTAATTGGAACATCGCACTAAAACATTGCTGTTTGAAAATGAAATTCTTGTAAATCCTCTTTGAATTTTGAGTCCTGATGACTGCAAGACATGTACCTGTAATGCTGACGGTTGAGTCACCATCCCTGGTACTTAAGGTAGATCAGGTACTTAGGTTGGACTTGATGATCTTAAAGGACTTTTCCAGCCTTGCGACTGTGAATTTATGAGGCCACATATACACTAGTGTGAATCTTCAGAATCTTCTGGAAGGGAGAGGGAGGCTAATGCTGTCATTCTACATTGCTCATAAAGGAACTGCACCACAAGCAGCATGAAATATAAATTGGGAATTGTTTCTGGAAGTTGGTAAGTAATCCCACAGAGTATTTACAGCTGTCGCAGGGAAAATAAAAATACCAAAATACCACCCCCCACCATTAATTTCCATCCTTTCACTGGCACTCTTCGGAAGGTCGGTTCCATCTGTACCTGCCCGAAGAAGGATGCTTGAACTTGCGCCGCTATGGAAATGACGGGATCCAGGTTGCTGCCATTGTAAGGAGTCACAGCTCAGCACTGCGCGGCTCCAGCAGCTTAGTAAAGTGATGAAAACCCACTAAGCGTTCCTAAAATAATCTCAACTTGAAAAGCTAACGCTGTTCATTTCTCTGAGGAGACGACAGACCTGGTTACACCCGCGGGAGCGGGGCCGCCCAGGGGCATTTCTAACCTGCTGTAAAACACGATCGAAGAGGGATGGGTGTCTCGCCCGGCCGGGGCGGGCAGCGGTCGGGGGAAGCACCACCCCCAGGCTTCGCCGTCGCTCCCGTTCACGCTTCCCAGCTCCCCTCCGCGGGCAGCAAAAGAGCTGGCTGTCGGCCAGGCATGGCCGGCGAAAGCGGCACGGACCGTGGGACCGCCTGCGGGGTGCGAGGCGGTGGAACGACGACTGCGCGGAGCGACCCGCCCGCCTCCAAGATGGCGGCGCCGGGAGAGGCGGCGAGGCCCCGCCCCGCAGCCCCGCCGTACGCTGAAGGCGAGCGGAGGCCGCGGGAGCGCCGTAACATGGCGGCGTCTGGCAGCGGTAGCAGCCGGGCGGATAACGGCTACGGTAGCCAGCAGCCACGGCGGAGGAAGGGCCCGGGCGCCCTGGCTACGGCTTACCTCGTTATCTACAACGTGGTGATGACGGCGGGGTAAGGAGGCGTGCGGGGGCCGCCGGGCGCGGCCGCTCGCGGGGGGTTTCCCTGGCAGGGGCGCCCCACCCGCCTCACCGGGGCAGCGGCCGCAGCCGGCCGGCCGGCCGCCGCCGCCTTCCCCGCCCCGGGGAAACTCCCCGCCCCGGCCGCGTTCCGCTTGGTGGGGGAAAGAGAGCGCCCGGCCGCCGCTGCCGCCACCCCCTGTTTACGGTACCTGTGGCGGGGGGTCAGGCTCCCCCCGGGACCACCGGGCTCGGCAGAGCCCGTCCCGTCGGAAGCGGCGATCCCGGGACCGACGCCCCGCGCAGCGCCTGCAAGCGCCGCGTGTGTGCATGCACGCGTGTGCGTGCGCGTGCCTGTGCCGGTTCTGCGGGTCTGGCTGGCGGCCCCGGCGGGTGGAGCGGGGCCGGACAGGGCGAGCAGTTCCTCCGCGGAGCCGGGAGTCGGACCAGAGGAGCTCGTTAGGTGTCTGCCCTGGCTGCGCCCCGTCCGGCCCTGCCCGTCCCTCGAGCGCCGGTAACTCGAGCCGAGCCTCCCCGGCCGTCGGACGGAGATGCGTTGCCGCTCCCGTTGCCCCTTGTGCTGTCGGTGCTCGTGTCTCCCGCTTTCCGTAACACTAAAACAGCGATCAAAGCCTCCTCTTGCTGCCCCTTGTGCTGGAGAGGGCTTTTCTCCGAGTATGCGTACAGCTGCTGTGCTTCCTCGGATTTTTCTGAGCGTAACCCGGTGCCGGGGAGCTCCCGGGCGCTGCCCCTGCCCGGCCCGCGCGGCAGCAGCCCTGGGTCAGCCCGCCCCGGCTCTGCGGCACGGTCAGAACGAATTGTGTGCAACAGTGCAAACACGCGGGAGCCGCTGGGCTTGATAATCGACGCCGTATTTTGCTCTGCAACTATTTTTGCATCCGTGTGATTGTGCAGGTCCCCGTTCTCAGCTCACCGTGGCTGGGGTGTGGAGCGCAACGCTTTTCAGTGGAGGTGAACCTCAGTGCAGGGAATTTATCTCTAGTAGTACTTCAGAAGACAAAGCTGTTACCCTTGCAGAGCTCCATCAGCTCCTATGTGCTTCAGGTGGAGTTGAAAGCAGCTGCTTGCAGTGTGTGAGCTCCTGGGCCTGCTTGATGCTCTGCTCTGCCCTGTGTAGCACGATGGAGAGCTGGTGTGGTTGGTGCATGCCAGGAGGTGTTCTTAGGCACTAATGTCAAAATGGTGACAACTGGGACTCTCAAGATAATGGACAGTTTGTTGGTTATTTTTAAGAAGTTGTAAAGTTCTACTGGAAGCCGGATAAAAATAAATAATCTTTTGAAAGGCAGAAGATGCTGGGCTGGGTGGTGGAAAGAGCCTCTAAAATGGATCTCAAATGATCCTGTTTGCTGCTAGACAAATCCTGTCAGGTGAGGAGTTGAGCAAACAGACTAGTTTCACTATTCTGGGGGAAGATTTGTGTGGAGTTAATGTAGATAGAATTTATTTCAATAAAGTAACTGGACATGATGATTCCTGTCTTTGCTGGTGACAGCTGGTGCTATTTCAGTTTGTAGGATAGTTACACCTATGTGGAACCAAAGTAGCAGAGATGGGAGAGCTCAGTTCTTGTCAGGTGCTCATTACACCCCTTGCTCAGTAGCTGTGTTACTGTGACATGGACGTGATAAGCAGATGTATGGCTCCATGATACCTGCAGGGTATTTCACTCCAAGGGGAATGATAGTTACCCACCAGTTTTGTTAAAAAATAATCTTTTTCAGAAATTTTTAATTGCATGATGTTAAGAAGTTAACCTCTCTAAGCTCTTCTTAAAAGTAAAAACATTTGCCTGCTCATTGAGCTGCTCATATTTAATAAATTAAGGGGCTTAAAAACCTGAGGAAGAAATTGCAGTATAAATAGGAAGCTTCTTTAAGATTCCTGAACTTTTTATCACAGTGGGCAGGTTCCTGAGTGTATGAAATACCTATTTCCTCAGGAAAAAAAAAAAATCCACGTGTTCAAAACTCAGAGATAAATACCATAAACCTGTGTTTAGCTTCCCGTTGTTAGGTAAATCTTGATTGTGATACTACTTGTTTCCTGATTTATATGAAACCTAGAAAATACCAGTCTTGGGTGGGATATGGCTTACTGTGCTTTAACATGAGCTGCTTTTTTCTTGACGTGTTTGTGTTTAGGTGATTTTTTCCCATTTGGGGAGCTGCCACAGGAGTGCAGTGATCACTGCTCATATCTCTTTGGTGTCAGTCCCTGAAGGCTCTGACTGATAACTTGTCCTCAGAGGGATGAAGATTTTACATTTTCCCTGGACACTGCTGAAATTTCTTAATGTACAGTGCTGAGGTTAGGAAAAAACCTAGTTGGCAGAAGCTCGGTGGTTCGTGTAAAAGATTGATTGGCGGCTGGTGGCAGTAAGTATTTACTGTCCCTGTGTCAGCTGGAGTGCACAGACTTAGTTTGTCAGACAGCACTGCCTTGGGGAAAACAAAACCACCAAAACTTTGAAGGTTCCCAGATGATGAAGTGATGCTGTGAAAGCATGTGGGATTATTTTTAAGTGGGTTTTTGGTTTGTTTTACAAAAAAAAGGTGGCTTTTAAACTGAATCGTGACAGGGCTTTATTGTGCAATTATCAAGTAGCAGAGTAAATGTTTTCAAGTCATAGTTGCCTTCTCTATTAGTGTTATTTAAAATGCATCAAATAACAATTGAAAAATGTCATCACAATTATTGTATTTACTTTGAATTTATTTTGACTTGGCTAAAGTCAAATTCTAAAAATCAATGATCCCGTTTCTAATTTTATAGCATAATGCATGTAGTGTGTGGATTCCTAGTAGTAGATGGCTTTTGCAAAGGCAAAACAGTAGAAAAAGTGTATGTACTTGCAGATCCCAAAATGAAGCTGCGTATACTCTCCAGTGAGTTCACTCGTTTAAGCGGGTGTCCCCCTTTCAGAAGAGGAACTGACACGGCACAACAGGGAATAACCAGTCCTGTGGTTGGTTCTCAGATGTACTCACTTGGGTTATTTTTGACAGTGGTTCAAGGCATTCAGATGTAGAAAGCATTGCATCTTTCTTGGATTCAGTCAAACTGTCACTTTCCTGTCACTTTCACAGCGTGAAGTCATGTAGTCATGCCTGACCTGGCATAGAAATCTCATTCTGGAGGCATTGATGCAGCATAGAGCTGATTTCCTAAAAAACATGGTTGTCTGAATAATGGAGGGGTGGGGAAGGAGGGCATGCTGTTAGAATTGAGTGTGAATGCGTGATAACCTGCTTTAAAATGTGATTATGTTTCTTCTTTTTAGTCAAGTGCCGTAACTGTAACTGACTGGTACTTCTGGATGGAAGTAGCTGATGTAGTATAAACAATGACTTTGAAAATGATTTCATGCAAGAAGATAGATCTTTATGTAATAGCTTTTGAAATTGCAAGGGTTCGTGTTATCGATGTGGAGCAAAGAGTGTTCTGGGTTCTAGGTTTCATTGTCCACGGCTTCAGTGACTGACTCCTAGGAGTCAAAGTACACTTCTCCCTTTTCAGGTTGATTTGTTGCATTTCTTTTCTGTGTTCTCTTCCAAAAATAATGCAGAACACCTGTAGACATTGCATGAGAAAGCACCTTTTTATAATTTGTAAGAGAAATAAAGGGAATTAAACTGAGGACGTGAGCATGAATCCAGTCTGCAAAACTGAAAGTATGAAAAATTTTACTGTGTATGCAGTACTTACTTTCCTTAGTTTGGATTAACAACATGTGTAAAAGTCTACCTTGACGTCTACAGGCATAGCAGCGGTGCTTTAATGAAACTCCAGCTGGTATATTGGGTAGACTTTCATGCTTAGGTCAGAGAAAGCTAGAAAAACTGATTTATAGCTTAGCTTCCATGTGACACTGGTGCCTTTTTGCTGCCCTTTTAAACTTGCATCAATTTTCTTTTTCAGTTTTCTGAAAAAAGCAATCTTCCTTGCGTTCACCTACTCTATTGCATTTTCTCTAGTCCTAGAGAGTGTAGAATCAGAGAAGTAGGACAGAGGTACTAAACCCTTCAAGACAAAGTAGGCACAGCTTTTAATTCTGTATGAATTAATACTTCGATCTGTACTTTGTTGTTGTTGATGGACGGTACTTTAGTTATTGAGAGATGGATTCTTTGGGAATGGAAAGTAGTCTCTCTGAAGTCTGTGGCCTGGCAGAGAGAGTGGAGATGAGCAAGGGGCAGGAGCTCCTCTGGGAGCCACCTTCTTTGATAAGGTGAGAACGATTTGCAGGCACAACCAAGAACTGGTTTCTTGTGCAACCTGAGAAATTGCTCAATTCGGCAAAGTTTCTCAACAAACAAGGAAGATTAGGAAAAATAGAGAAACTTGACAGATACAAACAGGACACTGCTAACCTGCTCTGCTTCACTTCTGAAAGAGAAGCAGACAGTGTAGTAAAGGAGAGTCATTTATACTGTAGCGCTTGCTGGTTTATTGTGCACCGAAGTCCAAATGTCAAATTAATCTGATTCTTTCTTTGTAAACAGCTGTTATTTGGCAAGTGTTTGTGTTTTGGTTTCACAAGACAGCTTTAACTGAAATAACTTGTCCCTGCTGATAATGAGGGCTTGTTTCTCATTCCCCATTCCTGCTGCTTTTCTTTGGTGCTTGTCTTCTAAGAAGTCCGGGCACAAATGAAATAGGGATTTTTTCAGTTGTATTAACATGCTGTTAAGAACATGAACTTGGATGCCAGATTTACACTGTAAAGTACAGATTTTTCAATAATAAGTGTTTCAAATGACTATTACATTTGGTACAATATCTGTATATGCTTCTTAATACCTAATCTAACACGGTATATGTAAGTATTTAGTATGCTGGAAATTAAAGGAGTTTCTTCATCTTCCCTGTTAAAAACTACACCTGCACATTTATTTTTTTCTGAAGGATAAAAAGCTATTGCATAGTTGGGGGACTTTCTGTGTGTTTACAGACTCTTCCACCAGGATGTACCATTGTTAACAGAGGTGCTTGGTGACTGCTAGAAGTGCTGTTACAAAGCTTGTGCTGGGTGGAGACTCAGGTTATCTAGGGTAGCATTGTGAGTAGCTGAGGGCAGGACAGCCAGGATGAGCCTATCAAGTGAAAAGTTCAGGAACCACTGGTAACGATTCCCTCTCCTTGTTCACGAACAAAACTCTTCTCCCCATGTTTGCCACAAGCAATTGGAAAATAAAGTTAACTACAGATTCTGATTTCAAATGAAAAAATGTTTGACCAGGGTATACCCACCTTAGTTTTGTGGCTTGTCCTAGGCTTCACTGAGGAATTCCTGAGGCAGTGGCAAACAGGGACTCTGGACAGCTGTGGTAGTGAAAGATGTTAGGGTGTCAACCAGGACTGGAGGAAGAATTTCTAGGGCTGCCTCCTGAATCACTTGAGGGAAGAATCAGCAGGTTTAACAGACGATAGGTTTTATAGTATAGTTGCAGCTATATAGCTATACTTACATAGGCCTAGATATATTTTGCTTAGAAAGGAAAGCTGGGGCAGGCATGGCCATTGCTTCCTTCTGGGCAGGCTCACTTTTTTTGTAGCTACTTCTCTGTAACAGTTTCTCATAAAATAAATGCTAGCAATTAAGTTGGATGGTCTATCATAAAGTCTAAGGGTTTACTTTGAAGTGAAATGTTAAAATTAATGCCTTCTGAATGTTAATTGTTTATGTCATGGTTCTTTAAGCTATGGTACAGTAGGAGATCTTTGACTAGCAGTAAGTGGTTTTCTGCTTAAACTAAACAAAATATCATTAATACCTTCTATAACTAAATTAAACATAGCTTACTGAAGATTCAGCTTAGACCCTAAAGATGTTGGCACCATGTTGGTGCTGAAAGATGTTAAAATAATGCATAATATTTAACTTTGATACATTTTCAGAGAATCCAAATACTTGATGTTTTCAGTGTTGCTGTTAGTATCTTTCAGGACAGCTCTATACCTGTTGCTTTTTTGGATATTGAAAGGATTAAGGATTTCTTTGCATTTATACTCTGCTTAATGTCTTCTCATCTTAGACTTTTTTCTCTCTTTCAGATGGCTCGTTATTGCAGTTGGTCTGGTCCGAGCATACCTGGCTAAAGGTAGCTACCATAACCTTTACTATTCCATAGAAAAGCCCCTGAAATTCTTCCAAACTGGAGCTTTGCTTGAGGTAAGTGTAGTCGTCTTCTCTAGAGTTTTTAATACTTGGATGAGTGTTTTCTTTGGGAGAAACAAGGCAACCTTTTTTGAACAGTGCTTTCTGGGAAGTTGGGTTTTTTATTAGCATTTATAGACTGATTTGAAGGCAAACAGAAGAAATACACCTTGCACAAATGCTGAATTTTTCCCTTTTAGCGAGCAGTGAGGGAGCTTACTTTCTGCTATTTAGCTTGGGCAGCAGAGCTCTAAATATTAAGCCTAATATTGGAAACACAAATATTGAATGTTAAACTCTTGTGATAGAACTAAATGTATTTCTGAATTGCTTCATTTGAAATGTTAGTGATTTGAATTTTTCTTTTTGTTCTAGATTCTGCACTGTGCATTCGGTAAGCCTGGAGATTTTCAACTTGATACTTTTTATAGAAGACTGCAATTTTGGCAATATATTAGAATTTAAAATGTTATGGTTTGTGAATTGCCAGATTTAATTCTTGTAGAACTCACAAATTTTTCCTTGAAGCACATTCTAATTTTTTACTAAAAAATTTGACAAGTTAAATCCCAAAAAGAGTGTAATAGGTTTTCATTTACCTGACATTCTGTTTTTACCTGGAGATCCTTCCAATGCTATAAATCTTAGAGCAGTTTATAAATGTTTTATAGTAGATTATTACTATGCATCTCTACATCCTATAATCTTCTGTACCAAACTGTCTTTCCTCAATAAAATTCTAGCTGGAATGAATGTAAATTTCCATAAAAACACTTAACAAACTAGAACTTTGCCCACATCTGCAGATGTAAAATTAGGAAAGGGTAGCCGCTATTTATCCTAGATTCAGCTGTGCTTTAATGGAGCTGTTTTGGAGATTAAGAATTCCTTAAGAGTTGACAATTCTTGTTAGCCTGTACTGTGTGGCTGGTTTGTTAGCTTGGTAGCAGGAGCTCAGATGCGTGCGAGTGGCCTGGGGTCAGAAGCAGTGTCGTGGTTCAGTCAACCTGAAGAGCCTCGTGTCTGAGTGACGGGATTGCACCTTGTCTGGTTTGTTAGTCATCATGAGTAACTCACAGTTTGGTCTCAGCGTTTGGGTGGTTTGTTCACAGATGATCTACAGGGTCCCTTCCAGCCAAGAAAATTCTATGATTCCGTGTATTGCAAACTCTTCAAAATCAAAGCAAATACACTGTAAAAGGGAGCAGTACTTTTGCTTAACTCTGATTTTTTTTCTAAACGATTCAGTCTTCACAAAGAGACAGTCTTACGTTCAGCTAGGTGGTCTTTAAATCTGTTTGAGCTCCTATCTGATTGTTTGCTAGCTACTTTTTAAAAAGCAAGATGGCATTAAGATACTTAAAGCTGTAGCTACAAACCTGCTGTTGTTCACGTGTTGTGCAAACAGCCCACACTCTGGAGGCTGTATGACTATAGTAAAAGTAGGTTCATGCTGAATTCCTGTGTAAAAGATTTACTTTTAATAACCAAATGGGGTGGTTGGAAAATGTAAAATCTTCTACATAGCTTTGTCACCAGAGGGCAGTCTAATTCTGTAGTTGATGAAGTATTTCTGACCTTCCTGAGTAATTCCTATGAAAACGTAACCTTATAAAGAATGGGGTTTAGGCTATGCACGGATCATTCCAAGAAATTAATGATTATGTAAAGACTTTTCAGAGTAAACTCTGTGTATCATATAGCTGCCTGTGCTCTCAATGTAGTCCTTTGAATATTGTTTTATTTTACTGCATCTCAATTACTGTTTCTCACCACAATAAACCATATCTACTTTGAAAACATATGTCAAAAATTAATAATGTGAAATTTTTCAGGTCTTACTTAACAAATGGCAAGAAGGAAAATTTAAATATCAGTCTGGGACAAAAAATACTTGCAAATAAAATAAATGCTATTTTACCATCCTAAATCTATAATGCTCTATTGTTTTCCTAAGTTAATCTTGTGTGCAGATGCCAGTGTTCACTAGTAAGAAATATAAGAAAAAGTGTTAAAAAAACCCCAAAACAAACCCAAAACTGGATTATATTTTCCTCACACCTTAGAGTATATGTCCACACAGATCAGTGACTAGAGAGTGTCCCGTGTTTCCCCTACCAGCCTGGTGCATAACAGCAAAGAAGAGACTGTACCAGCCTTTTCTGTGTGCAGAGCTAATAAACCTGGCTCAGCTGATTTGAGATGTGGATCCATTTAGCCCATGTTATCCTTGGTCACACAATTTAGTATTAGTGAAAATGAGCCATTAGTGGAATGTTGGAACATTTTATACCATTGTATCTCTGTCTTTTTGCATATCCTAACAAAGTTTTTTACCAAAACCTCACTTACTTTATTATAACTGCCCATGGATATATTTTGTCCTGTTAATGGAAATATTTGTCAGCTAAATAAAATGAGGGTTTTTTGCACAGTTGGATCCTCTGCTGCTGTTTGCTGTAGCTCTGCTGGCTTTGGTAGAAGTTCCTATGCAAGGAGAGACAGGAAATTTGCAGATTCCTTTGCCCCTCTTTAACTGCTACAACTAGAGCTGTAATTCTCTGTCAGTAGAGGAGCCTGTGTGTGGCAGATGGCTGTGTGTATCAGCATAACCTTTTCTCTCCACATCCTTTCAGTACAATTGGAAATGTTAGCATTTGTGAGGCAAGTCCTTCAAAATACAGAGATTGATAGGGGGATCGAGCATGGTTGAGAACAGAACTTTGACATGTGGCAGAGATTTTAAAAATGGAGGAGAGCTTTATATGGAAAGGAGGTAACATGTAGCCCAGGGATCAAGAGGAGGGAGTGTGGATAGGCAAATGATAAGTGAACATTTAATGCCATGACTTGTAGAGCATGCACAATCCAAGTGTATGAATGGTACTGATAGCATGGAAGACTTCTCTACCTGGAGGAACTTGGTATAGAAAGAGGTGATAGGAGCCACCAAAATGAAGAAGCAGTAGTAGTACAGGGAGTTTTTTAAGGCAATGGAGAAGAAAAGCAAGAATGGTGAGTACAGGCTCAGCCTACAGAATCACTACAGCACCAGTCTTCCTGCCATAGTGATGCTTACCAGTAACCCTCTGGTAAGCCAAAGTCAGCACTGGTTAACTTTGCTTTAGCCTGCTCAGTTAGAAAGGATACAAGGGCTCCAACTGTAAGCTATGCAGAAATTTGCTGGGAGAGGGGAGGCACTTGTTGAGAGTTGGAGCATTTCCTGGTGAAGGTCGAATGCTTAGTCCAGAGCCTGGAAGAGGTCTGGGCATGGCTTATTTGCTGCTTGGTTCCGGACCTGCACCCTCAGTCAAGCACCATTCTAGCATGTGCAGTGTTGGAGAAGTGGTGACAGATGTTTTTAAAAATACAGAGTTTAAAATTACCTGTTGGGCACAGTTCCAGGGCAATGAGTAAATAATTACAGGCTAGTAAAATTTACATAAATTTTAAGTGGTGAGTTGCTTACTTTGATCTCCTGTTTTTGGCATAGATTGGTACTGTCTTGCAGTAATGAAAAACCTTCTTTTTCTGTCTTGTGAGGTAATCCTGGATGGTTCCTATACAGTCTCTTTAGCCTATTTATAGCTTGCTTTGCAAGAAAGTTAGTTTAGCTTGCTTAGAAAGGGATGATCTAAATTATATAAAAGAAAAGGTATGCTATATCATAGGAATGAGCCTTTAATGAGTACAGATTGTTGGATTTTATAGCGTGCCTTTATGTGCTGTCTGAGTAACAGAAATTCTGCCCTGAGGTTTTACAACAGAAATTAGATTATGAACAATACGTGATAAAACTGAAGAGAAATGTGTTTATAGGATATTTCCCTCTTTTTGTTCTGAAAGAAGACTAACATAATGACTGGGTGACTGAAAGTAATTGTAATGAAACTTGCTTTTGTTTTTTCTTATTCTTTCTTCCTTTTCCACTTTCCAGTTTGGTCTTTACATTTTTTCTGAGGCTGTTGTGTTGCTTGCTGTGATTGGCATTAGTTTTAGAAGCACTTTTTACTGTGTATTAGGGGCTACAACTGTTCTTTCATTTGTCTTTATCATGCTTTTGGAAGAAAAGAAGTGTGCTGTGAAGTTTAGAAATGTTGTAGTCTAGAGCTATTCCTGCTCTGTCAGACCTAGGCGTGTAGGATGCTTTTAGTGGCAGATTAATGAGCACCTCAGAACTTGCTTAGAAGAAACAGTGAAATCTGCTTCCTTGAGAAGATCTTTAAAATGTTTCCATACCTACCAGTGCATCAAGTATTCTTGGGGTTTGGTTGTGGATTTTCTCTTCTTTAAACCCTCGTATTCCCAGGAAGGAATTACAAACTTTATACATATCAGAATATTGATTAGATTAGTGCTTCTTGAAAATACTTTTTGCCTGCTGTTTTTTGGGATATACTGGGCAAAACATCTTTATTGCTTTTACTTTTTAAATCACAGTAATGAAGAATATCTTTGATATTTTAATCAAACAGGGTTTATTTGAAAGACCATATCACAAAAGCTATTTGAAGATCTCATCTTCAGCTGTTTCATGTAATAAGGAATGTGCTATGATTGCAGTAAGACTACTGCTTTTATTTGCAGTTTGATGCACAAAGTCTTGTCAGGGGATTACATTGCACTAGGCTGTATAAACACATCACAGGACAGGCTTCATACTCTAAGATTTAAAAAAATTAAATGCTTTTTTTTTTCAAACTTTCAAATAGCTGGACTTTGACTTAGCTGTGTTTTATCTCCCCACCTCCCACCCCGTTAGTCAGGAATATTTACTAATTGCAAAATATCTTCCAGGCATTGTTCCCTCTTCTGTTGTTCTGACTGCTTTCCAAGTGATGTCAAGGGTTTTCCTGACGTGGGCAGTAACACATAGCGTAAAAGAGGTAAGTTAAGTGGCAAAATAGATAGAAAAATTAATGACCCATGGTGAAAAGCAAGTGTTGATTGCTGTCTTATTTTCCTTAAAATTACTTCTGTTTGTATCCTAGTGCAAAATTTTTTATGTGAATTTATGTGGATCAAAAGAAATACAAATAAATCTGATGTAATCTTTATTTGACAGTCAAGTAGACTGAGGTCTGATTCTCTCACTGTAGGACAATTAGGTCCTCACTAGATTTTGCAGTGTGTAATACTGAAACCAGAATTTGGAACAGTATTCTAGTATTGATGTCACTAGTGCCATAACTAATAGCAAATCTCTTCACTGCCCCCTCTTCATTACACAATTTGCTTTCTTTACTATGGTATGTGGAAGGTCCCCTTCGACTGTTGTTCTCCTTTATCACTTTCCAGGATAATCTTCCCTCTGTTCTCCATCCATTTTTCTTACATTCAAGCACATCTGTGTTTTGGGGCCTGTGTGGTTTTTCTTAAGTGTTTACCCACACCAAATATTGCTGTATTTTATACAGATTTCTGCAGAATTTTTTTGGAAGCAATCTTGTTTGATAATTATTCCTGACAGTTACTTTAAAATGTAAATGTGCTTTAGTTGATACAGATGATGCTGACTGACTCTTTCATGTCATGTGAATACCTTGAAGTACCCCAGATATGACACATCTGTGCTGTTACTTTGGCCAATCAACCTTTGTGGAAAGTTACACACATAACGTCTTTTGTAACATGACATGGAGAATGTCTTAAAGACATGTCTCATTACAGAGTCTTCAGGGAAGCTGCTTTCTCCTTAACTTCAAATCAGGTATCAGAGTGTCCATCCACATGTAGAACACATTAGTCACTGTAGTTCTAATAATTAACAGCCCTTTCTGAAAGTACTAAGGCTCAAGTGGAGCCTTAGTTTCATGCTGTTTAAAGTGGAAGGATGTTATTTTTCTCTGTGAACTCAATCTTGTAAATACTTATCTTCTGTATGGATTTCACTTTTGGTGCAAATAAATGTACTCCAGTCTCTACTAATGAACTGGAGATTACTAGAATATCTAAAATACTAGATCTTGAACAGAAAAGTGCCTTAATCACAATACATTAGATTTTAGATAGATGTATAAAATATTTTTAGCTAAACTACAGGCATATTTCTTTATTTTCTAATGTTGGGGTACTTGGTGCTTCCTGAAGAACAGCTATCATCTGTTTCTATGAATTGGCTCCTGCTTTTGAAGTAAGCCAAATGTTACAGGTTGGATTGCATGGATAAGATTTACTCCATGTGGTCTGTTAGACATCAAAGGGAAGTCTGTAAAAGGATTGTAGGTTAGGTTTTTTGACACTTATGCACACATTCTCACCAGAGAAAACCAGCAAAAGGGAAGAAAATGTGAGCTACAAGTTCAGCCTTACATTTAATTTTTGACAAAGATTTTCTTAAGTCATCCTTTCAACAACAGTACATGCAGTTTTTTCCTCACAGTTGTGTGGTCTTTTGGTTAAAGTCTTGTGAGAGTGTATTATGTTGTACTTTTTTTTTTTTTTGATGTCTTCGAAAATGGGTATAAGAATGGTAAGGACGAGGAATCCTGTGATGAGTTTTTCACCTGTGACTTAGAGCAAATGAATCCAATGAAGTGGCTGTATTCTGACCCCTCCCCTTCCCCCCCAAGCAGAGAGCATGCAGTCTCACCTGGGGAGATGTATTGAAAGTGTCACGAGTGTTCTACTTTTTCTAAAGGGCTGTCTGCACAAGTGAGCTCCATGGTGAAGTCCAGGATTAAATTCACACAGCTTTATGGAACTTGTAAGCTATGCAGTTGCATGATGAGGTTCTTGTAAAATAAAACTCAGTTTTCCTCTTTAACTTTGAGTGAGAAATGCTCAGTATCTTGCTTTTCCAGACTGTTTTCATATATAATATAGTTAAAAGAAGAAGCATCTGTATTGCATCCCCCTTTCTGTCAGAATACACTTCTAGATACGTGATGTGATTTGAAGCATGCTTCTTGCCACTAACATGTCTGTGCTTTTTGTTGGATTAAGTGCTGATGTGTTGTTAAATTCAATATGAAAGTATTTATAATAAATGTGAAAGCATGGCAAATGTTAAAGCACTGCACACTTCTTTTGGTAGCACCATATGAGTAGCTGCAGGCTTAGTGGAGGAGGGTCTGGCATGTAATACAGCATCTGTAATCGTTTTGTCATTACATCAGAAAGGAGTTGGTTTGGTGAATTTTACAGTTTCTCCTACATAGGAGAAAACAGAGAATGGCATGAAATGCTAGAGGAAATTGGGCATAGGAGAACAGAAGGTGCCTTGCAGTTCAAAGCTGTCTCTTTGAATTTGTGTGAACAATGAGATCATATGGTGACATCATGGCAGGCCTTTGTAGAGTTCTGTTCTGATAGATAACTCTGTACCCAGTTCTGATGGGTAATGAAAAATGGCGTCAGCAGTGACTTAATGCTTATCCAGTTGGGTGCATTACAGAGAAGTTGCAGACAAGTATAGTGTATGTATTTGGATGAACCTTTATAGAGCAGACAGTCAGAAGGGGTGTATGAAGACAACATGGACAGGATATTGAGCTGCAGTTGTAAATTCACATCTTCAGTATGTGTAAAGCACAATTGAAGGGGGAAGATCATATTAAATTCTGATACTTAAGACTAAGGTATAGTAAAAGAAGTCCATGCTGGAGAATTCAGTACTCTGAAGGGGTGAGTGGAGTTGAAAAGCCTGATTCATCACTGCTTTACATCTATGTGAAATTTGAGTAATACTGTGTAACACAAATGTCTGTCAGGCCCTTTGTGCCTACAGTGAAGCTTCCTCTTTTTCTTTTTTCTTTTTTAATTTAATTGATGTACCAGAGAACCAGTGCTCTGGAGGGAGACACGCTGTTTTATCATTACAGTTGGAGAGTGCTGCTGGTTTTACTTTTCTGCGCTGGGTTGCTTAATTATGTGTTTAGCTGAAATTTTCTGCAAATAATTTGTCAGTCTGTTACTCTGAATGTGGAGAGATCTACAGTATTTCCCTTTTCATGCATAAGGAGAACAGTAAAAACCTCTCAGGCTTTATTTTGTCAATTCCCAATTCCCATCTTTGCATTTTAAAAGGCTCTGGATTCTCTAATATTAATTTTAACAAGCATTGTCTGGTTTTCATAGTATTGAAGAGAAGCTACAGTTTTTTCAGGACCCTCCTTAATGATAAATTGGTTTGAAACACATGCCAAAAATTGTGTCTTTGGCATGTTTGACCTTTGTTAAGGCAGTTGGATAAATAAGTTGTAAATGTAAAGTGTGCTTTGATTTTGTCTAACACCTCCTTCTAAGACTGACATGAAAAAATAGTGGAGGATAAATTGAGTTCTAAGGGCAACATTTGACTTAGTGGTTTATTAAGGGTCTACTGTTTATTGGCTGTACTATGCCCCTTATCCTCAACCTGAAAGGAGAATGATACAAATGCAGCATTGGCAGTGCCTAAATGAGTATGACTCTTGAGAGACTGTTTTGTAAATCAGTTCCCAGGGGTTTGCTAATGTGCATCTCTGACATCTTCTTTTGAAGCATTGAAAAATTGTCGGCCCTCAAAGAAATGTTTTAAGTGACAGACTTCTGACAGATCTGTTAGTGCATAAAAACCATGCTTTTTAATGATGAGCTGTGGATTGTAGTTCAAATATGATGATAAGATGCACAGTAGTTCTCTGCTCCTTACTGCACAGAATAGAACTTTTTGAAAACTACAGATCACTTCTGTATCAAAGCCACCACTGACTCCCAATATTTATTTCTGACTAATATTTCCTTTCTTATTTTCTTTCTTCCTTAAAAAGTAACACAAGCTATAAAGGCACAATCAGTAATTCTTTAAGTGACCTTAGCAGGGTTGTGTGTGTGTTACAATGGTGTGAACTGTTTTAATAACTTTTAAGCACAGTTCTAATATTAAAGTAGATGCGTTAGGATTAGACCTGAGTGTTAGAGAAGTCCTGTGATAGTACTGGATTATAACTGTCAGATTTTCTAATCCTGCAACTATTGCTCACCACTAGCTTCACAACTTCTTGTCATTGCATACTACTTCAAGCTACATTTTTTTGTTCGTTGGTTTTTAACTTCCGTAGTTAAGAAGTGGGGTTTCAAAGTACCGGTTGAAGTCTGTGACACATAGGTTTAGAGGAACCCAACTAAGCTGCTACTCCTGATTTGACCAGAAGGTGCAGCTCTGGAGTGCTTGTGAAGCATGTTAGTCCTTGGGAGCAGCATCATCTGTGAAGTGCTGTTAACTTTTCCAGATTGAGAACTAAGTCTTGCTCATAAAGCAGACTCCAAAACAGATTAGGATCCTGTAGCAATATAAAAATAGATTTGGTCTTGTCACTGAAGATCTTCAAATAAGATTTGGGGGTTTGTTTTACATGGAAAAAGACAGAAGTGCATTTGCTGGAATATGCAAGGAAAGTGACTTGAAATGCTATATGCAGGACAATATAGATTAACAGCAGCTCTGTGTTCCAGGATATCCCAAGATATATGTGTAAATCATTCTGGATTTTGTAGTCTGTAGCAGGATGCTTTTTATGGGTCATCATCAGTGTTTCTACATGCAAATATATGATCAGTCTCCTCCTATTAAAAGGTTTCTGATTGCCCATACATCATCTTGTTCCTTCTTCTGTACTTTGCCCAAGATGAATATTGTACCACCCACAACTACTGACTTCTTTTCCCTTTTTTCAAGAGTTGGAGGAAAAAAGAAAATGCAGGCCCTTGTGGTTGAGCTCTTTTTGTTCCCACGGTCCCCTGAATTTGGGCTCAAGGTACTCTTGCAGCTTAGAATTCTGTTCAAGAGGAGGGAAGGAGTGGGAAGGCTGCATAAAGATCATGTTTGTGCTCTTTGAGTTTGTAGTGCAGGTGTGTGACCCCATATATTACTTCATCAGTTATTCCATCTGAAACTTAAACTTCATAATCATACTTCCAGATCTAATAAATCTAATAATTTATTTTAAAATACATGCTTTTGAACATTAGCCTTCAAAATATGAAAGTAGTAGAAGCTGATTCAGTGATGTGTTGTCTGAAGTAGAAGCTCTTAAGTGGTGTAAAGCAGAGAAACATAATAATGCCTCAAGTGTAACATTAGAGGAACTATGCTGGATACCATAAGCAGAAAAAGAGCCAGGAACAATGAAACAGGTAGTTGCCAAGCTTACCTGAGGTGGGATAATCTGAGCTTCTGTTTCTTCTCTCCTCCCAGCCTGTGTCCTGGTGTTAGCTGTTCTGCTGCTGCTCAAAATTAGGACGCAGTTTCTCATCTGTAGAGAGAGGAAAACAATCCTTCCATTTGGGAGTGGCATGGACTAGGATCAGAATATAAAGTTTAAACCAGATACTGAGTGTTAGACTAATGTGTTAGCATCCTTTCTGCTTGCTGCACTAGGAAGCAATCATAGGACTGAAATAGAAGCTGGTACTGTGTAGGAATGGGAAGAGTTATGAGTCATTCTCAGCATTTCAGGGATTTCTTGTGTGAATTTATCTTGCATAGAATGGGAGACTTTCTTTTATTTGATCACTGAGCAGAGCTGCTCTTAAGCAACTTGAAAAACGTGGAGCATTAGAAGGGGTTTTTACTGTTTTTGCTTTATAAGCTCATTCTTGGAGTCTGTTCTCTAAAACAATGCATCAAAGCTACCTGTGGGAATTGATTTCTTTGAGGTTTTCTTGGGTCTGGTAAGTAGTCAGTAACGCTTGAATTCATATTGAGCTTTTTTTTCTTTCTTACAGGTACAAAATGAAGATAGTGTCCTGTTGTTTGTGGTGGCTTGGACAATCACTGAGATAATCCGTTACTCTTTTTACACATTTAGCTTGTTAAATCATCTCCCTTACCTCATCAAATGGGCCAGGTAGGTGGCATAATAGAAACCCTAGCTTTAAAGCACTGACCCAAAGGGGATATTTATCTTTTAAAATAGTTACAGTACAAAAAATTAGGTTATACGTTGAGGCAGTTGCCCTGTTTGTCAATAACTTTTTAGCTTCTTTCTAGCTAAAACTTAACTACAATGTAAAATCTATTACACTGTAGGCTGAAAGAGTAGTAGTTTGTCAGAGTTTGGTCCCATACAGGAGGTGATTGTGTTTATCAGAAACTGACATTTAACAGTTAAGAGGTAACTAAGTAAACAGACATTTAACGGTAACCCTTGAATCTGAGGGGTGTGCTTGAAACAGCTCATTGATTAATATCAAGTGTTTGACCCCATTTTAAGTAATGTAATGACCTCTCCCAGAGAGTTCAGAAATGAATGTAACAAAGTGTGTGGGAGAATAGTTTTAAAGTGTTTTCAGATTCTCAAAGGTAATCTTTCAATAATTGAAACTGATTGCTGATTTGAATGCTTATCTTGCAATAATACTCAAGCACTGCCATGCCCTAACTGAATAAGCATTGAGGAAAACAAATATTGAGATGAGAATTTAGAATTTGACTAGCTATAATAGCATGTAACAAAGGCTTTGCCAGAGTTTGTAATGCTTTTAATCCATTCCATACATGTGTTTTGTTTTAGGTATACTTTGTTTATAGTGTTGTATCCAATGGGAGTCTCAGGTGAATTACTCACAATATATGCTGCATTACCCTTCGTCAGGCAGTCTGGCTTGTATTCCATTAGTCTACCTAACAAGTACAATTTTTCTTTTGACTACTATACATTCCTGATCCTGGTTATGATCTCTTACATTCCAAGTAAGTATGAACTCATCAGTGTTGGGTTTTTAAATAATAAAAACTATAATGGGAGAAGCTAATAATTGTCAAATTAATGTACATAATGTTAATTTTGCAAAATTACTTTTGAAAATTGTGTAAAGAAAAAAGTCAGAGTTGAAACTTCAGATTACCCTCAATCAGAACTCTTCAAAACCAGTACCTCATGTTTTTCATTCTTATGCTTGGAATAGTAAGTCTGGTGGTACTTTGCAAATATTGACATCTTCAGATTTTTTCCACCCACTGAGGCTTACAGGAGAACAAAGTTTGAAACAGCTTCTTAAAACCTAGATCTTTATCAGGAATAAGATCCTGGCTTTTACATTAGTGGGTAAGGAACTATTTCTGTTCACTTGAATTGAGACAATCTCTGGTTGATGTTTGAAATGAGGAATAGGAACACAGAAACCTTTAGCAAATTTAAATGTGCAAAGAAAGTCTAACATATAGAAACAATTCATTGATTAATATCAACTGTGTTTGACCCCATTTTATGTAATGACCTCTACCAGAGAGTTTAGAAATGAAGAGTAATGTATTGATGCTGCTGTTAGCTATCTCTGCAGCTGTCTTTATGTGAACCTTGTTTGTGCAGAATGATAAACCAAAGATTTAAAATTCACTTGTGTGGCTGTCCCTATAACAAGCACTTAGGCTTTCAGTGAACAACCTTATAATTCTGACATCAAGGTTCCTAAGGTTTTCCAGCTGTTCTTAAAATAAACCAAAACATTTTTCTCGGATTTGGTTCTCTTTGTTACCCTCCTCCAAAAAACAATGATGTTACTAACTTCAAGCAGTCAGAATAATATATTTCGGTTTAGTCAAAATAATTAGAAATATTAATTACTTTTTGACTGGTAGTGAGATGACAGTTAACAGGCCACGTGGAAGAGAATGCAAGTTCAACCCAAGTAACAATTTTAACCTGCTTTCTCCATTAAAACTGCTGTCTTTTAAATGAGGCATTTCATGAGGCAGCATCATTTGTTGGAGGCATAACTTTGCAGTCTTTTTATTATTTATTTTTCTAATTATTGTCGTGAATCGGTACATTAACTCTGAGAAGCTAATTCTTGATAGTCGCTTCCTGCCATTTATTTCATTTTAAAACTTGTCTGTCAAAATTGGCATCCTGCTAGAAAAGATGTCATTAAATTTGCTGCCTATAATGGATCCCCATTATTTAGGCTTCTAATGGAGAAACCATGTGGCTCTATATTCTGTTCTGCCTCTGGACAGCTGTATTCAGTCCTTAACACTGGTGGAGTGAAACAGGATTTTGGGGGGTGGGGAGGAGAACAAAAATCAGGAAATTAAATACAGGGTAAAGAAAGCCAAAAGAAAAAATGTTGACCTGAAAAGAACCCAACCCTTAGTACATAAATTAAATAGGTTTTGGCCTATGTTTGACAAACACTTTGCATGTGTAACTGATATAATTTAGGCTGATACTGACCTTGTTTAATTTTTTATAGTTCACAAAGATTGAGTGTCTCATGGCAATTCTAGATTTTGCTTTTTATGTATTTGTTTTCCATCCACGATGTTGTTCTGCAAGCATGCTGTGTAATGCCTTAAAAATAGGAGAAAAAGCTTTGCATGGAGAATAAAGAGATGAAAGACACAACAGTTTTTATAAAGTTCCTTAGATCCTTAAAAAGTGACACTAGAATTATAAGAAATGAAACAAATCTGGAAATTTCATTCTTTCAGAAGCACTTTTCCTTCCCTGTAGTGTATTTACTTTCATGTGTATGTGTGTGCACCTCAGGAAGCTCTTGTCATCCTGCTTGTACATGCAGTTAAATAAGGCATTTTGCATTTAATTAAAAATGTTTGCTCTAGCAAAAAAAAAAAAAAAAGTACCTGAAGGCTAAGGACACTATCACTTATTCTCTTTAAAGAATAAAAGGCAATAGATGAGTTGAGTGGAAAGCTGATCAGCATGTTTTCTTTTAATAGAGAATTTGTGACCTGGAGTTTGTGCGTGTGCATCTTACATTGACACGTAAGCCCTACTTCATACTCGATTTACTTCTGTTTTCTTTTCAGTCTTTCCTCAGCTGTATTTTCATATGCTACATCAGAGGCGAAAGGTACTCTCCCACACTGAAGAACACAAGAAGTCGGAGTAATTCCAACTATTTTTCAGAACTTTTCAAACGTCAAAATGCTGCAGATTTTCAATACCCAGCACATTTATAAAGAATATACCAGGATAAACTAAGTCAGAGGTAAAAGTCCAATAATTTAGCAAGAATAACCAATAAAGCCAATTTCACTTAAATTCCACAATGTAAAACATTGAAATAATTTCCAGCTTGCAGTGCTTCAGAAAACTTCTAAACCTTATATGGCTTGGCAGTTAGCCTTTTCCTTAAATGATGTGCTAAATGTTTTTAATTTATTACTAAATGCCTGAAGGTTGCAATATGAGCGATGAAGTTGTACCCACTAATTGCTTGAATTGGGATTATATTACTGATACCTCTTTTTTAAGTGCTTGACTGCATGCCAGAAACTTTATGTATTGCTGTGAAAGCAAACAATGTGCTCTGGAATACTTTAGGATTTTGTCAGAGACTCTAGCAGACAACGTAATCCAGGCAAAGTGTTTGAACTTAGAAAGGTAGGTTGTGTATTTAAAAGGTGATGGGAACAAGAACAGGAAACTAATTATAGGAAATGAGGGGAATGTGGTTCTTTAGGAACTTAAACCGTAGGGTGTCTGACCAGAGTGTGTTCTCTGAAGATCTTGTTTAAGCAGATTACTCAAATGCTAATACTAATTCAGAGGATATTTATCGGAAATATTAAAACTCCTCTAAGTACTGCATCCCTGGATACTTTTTAATAGATTAAAAACAAAAAAATACTAACTGTAATATTTCTAGTGATATCAGTAATGAATCTAAACAATATAAGGTCACCCAGAAACAGGTGCGATTCTTCCATTTTACTTTAAATAGTCATCTCTAATTACTGTCCACTATCTCAGTGGCACTTATGTTTCAGTGTTGAGGACTATTTGGTCTGCTGTGGAATCATATGAGGCCTTGTTCCTCAGCCTAACTTTTCTCAAGTGATTAATGCGTATCACTCTGGCACATCCAAGCAGGCAGTTCCAGGCACCCAGCTTCTGAAGTGTTGCAAAGTTGTAAGTTCCTTTGAAAGCAGATTATCTCATGTATTTCATGCTGCTTTTGCAGGTTGAACAAGCCTTCCCTCATCTGCTCTTTTGAAAGAGCAGAAGACCATAGAAAGTGACATTTTCCTGAGTGCTTCCCCTGGGTTCTTAAGCTAAGCCTTCTCTTGGGGAGGTAAAACAGAAAATGAGAGAACTGAGAAAACTTTGTCATGAGGTGGAATGCATTAATGCTGTGTGAGCAGTGCCCCAAGACTTTTGGCAGGGCAGGCAGTGGAAGAGACAAAGGGAATCAACAGATACCCAAGCGAAGGCAAAAGGAAATGTAGGTCATGGTCTTTGCTCTTGGTAGTTCAATAGTCCTGTCTTCATCCAGTCAGAGACACTAGACAATAACACAAGGGCTTCTCTGGTTTCCTTCTTGTAACATCATGATGTACTACTGTGGTACCTGCAATACTATGCTTGTGCTGTGCCTGCCAGCCCCCCTTGGACAGGCCCCATATCTGTATCCCCATTACTTGTGCTGGACACCTCGCAGCTCTCCCTAAATATAGCCAGTAAGTACTGAGGGCACATGACCTCTGTTCTAGCACTTGGAGAGCCGGATTTACAATTATTTTGGTTTATGTTTGTCAGAGCTGTATTTAAAACTTTGCATTCTTCAGTAATTTCCTTTGGCTCCATCAAAGTCTGACTGAATTTTCCTAGGGCTCAGTAACACGTGTAATACCTTTCCTGCGAGACACAAACAGGACTATTGTAAACAGGGAGAGGGTAAGAGGCAGTAATGACTTTTGCTTCTATTTTAAACCTTTTGGAGATGGTTATTACTGTAACGGTATGCAACCTCAGAGTGGTTTTGCATTCAAAGATGCAATGATTTCACTTCTCCATTAGGTTATGTGGTGCTTTGTTGTACTGATCTTAGAAATATTGCATTATACTGAACTCATTGTTCAAAAGTGTAAACTTCCACCTCTGAACAAAACATCTCCTTTTACTTACACTTGCAATCAAGAGCATCAGTATTTTTGAAGGATGTCATCTAAAAGATCTGATTTCCTTATGTTCTCAGGTTGCTGTATATTGTTGGTGTTCAGCTCCAGAACTTGATTGGATTTCTGTGCCCAAATAAAAGATTTGATTTCAAAATTTTTGGTCCAATTTGGAGAAAAAAAAAAGGCTGTGTAATACTCCCATAAGAAACAAACCCTTAGCTCTGTTGGCAAGGAAGATGTAGTACAGATCTCTGTTAGGTAGCACTGATGCTGTGTTAAAGCAGAGAGTGCTGCCAGTAGGGAGAAGGCTTGTACAGCCAACAGCTTTACTGAGTAAGCTTTATTATGAAGTATTTACTTTAAAATACTCATTTACCACACAAATGCAAATAAACTACAGTCTTTTAAAAGAAAACAGGTAATTTTCCTCTTAAAAGAAAAAAGAATATCTTCGATAGTAAATCTTATCAGCTGAGTTGATTTAAACATTATATTATAAGGTATGACATGCAGGTAGTATGTACAAGAATTCTAGCACCTCAGCTTGTAGTGCTCTTTCAAGTTTAGCTTCCATGGAAAACCCTGGAAACTGATCTTGAGTAAGAACTGTAGTGTAGTGCCCTGATATCATTTGTGTTTTTCCCTAATACTGACTTTGATCACATGTGTGGGGTTTTTTTCTTCCTCGTTAAATAAGAACAAATTTCCCTTCATCCGTCACTGAAATTATAATGTGGTTTGTGAACTTTATAATAGAAGCTTTGGTTAGTACTCGCTGTCACAGATCTAGAGGGTTGGGTTTTTTCCCCACAGACTATTTACTTGGCTTGCATGTTTTCCATCAGCATCACCAAACTCCTGCAGCAGACAGGTTTTCTGCTTTGGTAGTCTTTGTGTTGTGTGCACTGGTTCGGTCGATGATACTTTATGTTCTACCGTGCTGGCTTTGTCTGAGTTAGTCATTATCCTCTAAAAGACCAAGGTTCTTACCAGTGTATAGTTTACAACTGGAATTGTAGAAATGTTCATATTGTAAATTACAGTAAGATGCAGGTTACAGCGCAGGTAAATTGTAATTTTTCACAATGTGATGTTTCTATCAAAGTGGGGTTTTTATCTATTGGTAGAAAGGTTGGCATTGTGTGGACCAATCTGCAGTGTCATCTTAAAACCTATATTTCAGCTTAAGATTTTCATGAGTATACATCAAATTATAGGTTTTGATGTATATTTATGTCAGTGAAATTTGGGTGAGAACTATATACAGTCATTTTTGTATTTTTTTCTATGTTGTGAAGAAAAATTGTAATTTTATAAGTCTGATTCACTAAGATTATTATAAGTTAAATGTATTTTTTGTATATTTAGGAATCTGATATTACCTGGAGCTCTGAAAGATTAAGCATAGACTTTTTATGCATGTTTGGAAGATATTTCTACTTGATAATGCAGTGAAATGGTTTGTATGCTAAACTACGACTCTGTGTTGTTGCCTTGTGAAATTGATTCTTTGCTCTCTGCCTGGATTTGGCCTACTGATCAGTGATACTAATTGCTATAATCCAAATAAAATAATTCTGAACAAAACATGTTGTATTGTTACTGCTTAAGGAACAAAAGATGATATTTTATAAATGTGAATTAGGGCTGTAATTTTATTCATTTGTATATAATGTGTACCTTGCAATTTGCAAGGTTTTTTGGCATATATAAATTTCAGCTCAAACAAAAGAGCTAAGCAACTTGATACTATGATGAATGCTCTGTTTTTTACTTTTTTGAGAGATATCTGTAACAATGTGTTAACTGTGTTAATATTCAAAATTACAACTTCCTGAAGGATCCTCGACAGAGTGCAAGGTCTTTGTTCTCTTGTTATCTGTGCTCTAGATGGTGATGGTTTTCTACAAAACCAAAGTCATTTTGAGTATTACACATCTAGTGGAATACTCTACTGATGCATCAGAGTACTTCAGAGTTCATTTACCAAATACAATGTGCCTGCTACTACACCAGTGTTCTTATCATTTTTAACACTTCCTGAGACTTAAATACTGTGACTAGATGCCATTAATGCTCATAAATAACAAGTTATAATCCTCTAATAGAAACTGAGTAATAGTTGCAGAGTGAGTGCTGTTATTCTAGGCATATGCTTGTCATAAGATTGCACAACAACAGTGATTTTTTTGTTTGATTGCAGACAGGATGAAATACTGTTGTCATGCCCAGCATCAGCACATGTCCTACGCATGATAGCTGTGACTTAGCATTACTGTGTAATTAAAAACTTCTCTTTGAAATGTGATGCTGTGAAGAGTGGTGTTGAGCTCCATTTGTGCCTTAGAATAACTATTCCTGGTTATCTATGTTTCCATTTTGCATTTTGAAAATAGTATGTGTGGAAACAATTTTAGTTTCCTAGGGTAACAAAAACTCTGAAAAGCATAAGGATTCTGTGTTTGTAAGCAAATTAATTTCACAGTACTATTTACAGCTCATCTTAAAGCCTTGGCAGTTCTTGATGTATGACTTGAGTAAGGATCTGTGCCGAGTATAAAATAAAAAGGTGTGAATATCTATGTGATTCAGTTTCATTTGGTATGGACCAAGTATTTCTTGAGTTGGGATTGATTGATTCAAGCCATGTGACTGCCTGGAATTTCAATTTAATATCAAGTGGCTTTTAAATTCTGCTTCCTATCTCCACTACCACACTTGTCAGGAGGCTTCTAATACTCTAGTGGAAAAAATTAATAAAGCTTCTCTGATAGTTTGTGAACGCTACCTTGAAGTAGTTGGAATTAAAATTGTGGATGGAAAATTTAATACTGTTAATACTTTTTTGTCACTGATTTCCAGAATAATACTTTTCTTTACAGATGTGAAAGGTCCTATACCCCTTTTTATGTCTTCACAAATTAGCTGGGCATTAGTATTGTCGGAGTTATGGGTTTTTTTCTTTGTGCTGACATCGACAGTGTGCTAATATTAGAGAAAGAGATGTTACTGTCAGTATTGTATCTTAGTTTTTCTAGTATTTTAAGTAGATGCGTATTATTTCAGTCTTCCAGTATAAAATAGTAATTCAAGTATTTAGAAACACTTCCATATCTAGTTACACTTGCACAAACGCTGTGTTACAACAAACTGCCTCTCTGTGCATTAAATTAATCTCGTATAGTTTATATGTAGATATCTGATGCTACCTGGTACTACATGAGGGTACTGTAATTGGGAAATTCATTACTAAAAGTTTTTGCAGAGGCATACCCTGCTGAATTGTGAACACTGAATTGAATTTTGTCCTGTCCTTTTGACTCCTGCTTCAGTCTGCAAACCATCTATAGCTGTCAGGGACTGGTAAATACTACAGTCACAGTATATAAATACAAGTGTACATTAAAAAGGGTAATACTACCATTTTCTAGTTGGGACACTTGAACTCGCAGAGTCACATTTGCTGTGAATTGGCTACATTCAGCCTCTTGGGTTAGTGTCCCTCTAAAAACAGTGAGTGATAGTCTGAAGAATGTGTTACACTCACACATATATAAAAAACAATTTCTGGTATCTTTCTTAAAATTACCTTTAAGTTGATGTCTTTTTAAAGGTCAGTTGTTTGTTTCTTCTGCATCTAGCATTCTTAAAAAAACCACCCTAAAACCCAGTTGTGGAGAGGATATAGGAAGCAGACGGCCTTCCAGTCAGCCTAACACTAGGTTGCTTTTATGAAATTGGTTTGTCTTTCAGTTAAAGTTCCTTCAGGTAAAATACACTTTTTCACTTACTGGATAAGAAAAAAGATGAGTGCTGGTCTTCTCTGCTAAAAGGCAGTCAATAAAAAGATGAGATGGAAGAAGAAAAGAGGTGCTGAAGGATACAGAGCTACCATTGTGCTTCCCAAAGAATATTTGCGAGTTCACAAAATGTGAAACTTCCTTTTCTTCTTTGGTATCCAGCAGTTGCTTTGGGGGTTCTGGGGTTTTCTTTGGGTTATTTTTTGATGGGTTTTTTGGGGGGGAGTTTTGGGGTGGTGGGTTGTTTTTGTTGTGGGTTTGGGTTTTTTTCTGAAGTCAGAATAACAGCACTTAATGGAAATGCTGCTGTATTTTGTCTGGTTGCCTGGTGTGCTGATGTCATGAAGTCCTTTTCATTCTCTACCTGTTTATTGCACTGTTACAGGGTTTGGATGCACTGGCTTAGGTGCTCTGATTTAGTCCTCTGTGGCTGTGTTGTACTTCTGCAAAAGTTGCTGGTCTGAGTATTAAACGTGTTTCCTTGCTCAGCTTTTAGGTACAACTTAAATTAAGTAAACAAAGCACTTTAACTGTTCTGAAGTTAGTATACTGGAACAGTAAAAAAGTTGAATCAGCAAGAAAATGGATGTGAAACAGAAAGCAGCACATTGCTGGTTTGTTTACTTAGTGAGACTTGGACATTAACAGTTGATATTGTCAAAGCCCCACTAGATGTAAACTGCAATCTGAAAGTAATTGAATTATTCTTCAAAAGATGCTGTCATATCAAAGGATATGTGGAAATATGCTCTAGGCATACAGGTGTGTATAAACTTGGGGCAGATGTAAGCATTCACGGGCCAGGGTGCCCAGTTTCCTGGTGATACATGACTGCAGAAAAGGTTGTAGCTTGACAGATTTTGAAGAAATAAATTACTGATGGAAAGATGTAAAATGACTCTATACCACTGGTACTAAAAATAATGTGATAGTTATTTTGCAGTTACATGTTTTTAACTGGTATTTGGTTTTGTCATAACCTATCATTGGAGCCCTATTATAAATTCTTAATAAATGTACTGTACATGTTACCTGTCCGTTGAAGTTGTGTAATTCAGAGTAAGTTTAAAATAAAAAACAAGTCTGGTTTTGTATATTTTTATTCAAGCCTGGCTTTCTCATGAAAACAGGATAGGCAATATTTATTTCTTTTCTTCTGGCCCATTTACCTCTTCCTGACTGGGACTAGAGTGATTTGCAAGTATAGACAGTTATGAAAGAAGGGTGAAATTCTCAGAAATATTTCTACAGTTTATATCTCTGCTTAGCTCCACACCATCTACAGCTCTATCAGTCTTGGGTCAGAGTAACTAAGGATGGGGTTGGACACAGAAAATACTATGAAAACATTTGGGACTAGGTTTTACTAGTCTTGTGCACAGAATGACACTTTTCTGGGTGACCCTTTTGTGGTTCCTTGCTTAATTATGACAGCATCAGTGTAAATTTGATAAGCAAAACCACCTGACTGTGGGCCTTGTTTTCAGGTGTACTGAGGCTAGGCTTCCTGGTTGTAGAAGTTGACGAGTTGCTGGTGTTCTTAGTGCTATAATGACAAGGCCTATCACTTCCATTTTAGGCAGTGTGACCTTAACTATTGGTGCCCCTTAACTATTGGTGTTTTTACCACAGATAACTGGGTGGGGCTTAGTTGCTGTCTGGTCTTAAACCACAACATACAGTAATTTTATAAGTGGAATTTCAGACTAAGCCTCACTACAGTTTTTGTAAAGTTATTTAATAGACTAGCTTAAAACTGAATAGCTTATTTACCAAAAGCATCATTGTTCTGCTCTGAGCTATATGCAATGAGTCCACCTAGGACAAATACTTAAGTCATGCTAATGTTGCTTTGGTGTTATCCATAGGTGAGCTAGCAGGGCTGAATACTGAGAAGGTATATATGGGATACAATTAAAGGAGTGGCTATGTTCACAGCCTTTCTAAAGAAATGGGATCCTTGGCTGCTTTTTTCTTCATGTCAGGATTACATGAAATTTCTTTCAATGACCACAAGTTATTTGTGTTATGGTGGATTTCATGATGCAGTCCTCCTGTATTGCATATGTGCATAGGCTTTTGTTGCAGAGCTGCATCCCAGCTCTAGTTTGTCCTGAACAGCTTAGAGGAGTATGCCTATTTCCAGTTTTGCATTTGGGGTGAGATATTGTGGATGCTATTAGAAAAAAGTTCATAAACCTAATTCAACAAGCACCTTGTCTTGCTAGGATTCTATGTGCCCCTAAAAAACCTAGAAATCAGATTGATTTTGGTTCAGTATTTTGTTAACTTTTTTAATGGCTGTGGCTGATTAGGGTTTTGTTTTGTTTGTTTTCACAGTTTTCACTTTTAGTTCTGTTCTTTGTGAATCATTGTATTATGAAGGGGGGGAAAAAAGAAAATCTATGATAGCAGCTTGTTCCCTTTCGGTATTTCATGTCTCCAAGTTAGATCCTCTTGTTAGCTCTGGGTTTCAGAGGCTGCTTTGGAGTGTGCAAAGGTAGTCACTGAAATGACCAAGAACTTGTCTTATAAATGCTTCTCTAATTTAGGGAGCATATATATTTTATACTTATATGAATACTTATATTTCATACTTATATGAATCTTCTTGTGCATGAAAGCCATGAAAAGCAAAATGTGATATGTGTTCTGAGGTCACTATCTAGATGTTACTCCCCATTTTAAGTAAATAATGCAAAGAAGGAATGCTAATGTTTGTCTACTGCACCTGTTGTAATAATAATAAAGTAAGAAATGTTTTGATACAAATTCATGAGGCTACATCTGAAATCAGAATTTGTGAACTGTTTATGTGTTGAACTTTAGATTTGTGCTTCACTTAGCTGTATGACTCTACTTGCTGGTTCTCTCATGGCTTCCAGAAGGATCTTTGCAGAGGTGATAGCATTCTAGTAATTTTTGCTAGTTTTGTCTGAATCTTCCATATGTCTACTTCAATTTTGTATTATTTTAACTTGAGAAACACTATTTGAAAAAGAGAGAAGCCCAAACAGAAGACAAGGTACCTAATGGAATTTTACTCCCCCGAAGCATTTATGACTGGGTGAATAAATTTAGAATTGTTAGGGTAGAAGGTTTAACACTCTTTTTTCTAGATAAGGAATAGTAAATTCTTCTGTTTTGGCACCACATTGTCATGTGATATTTGTGTTTCATCTCTATGACTAGAGCACATAAATACTCTCATTCTTCAGAAACTGACTGGACTGTTACCAAAGGAAAAAATAACTGTTATCTATGCTAAATTTATTAACAGAGAATAATTACCTGAATGTTTTTAGAATAAATGTTGGACTTTTTTTTTAAATTATTTTACAGCAACCCAGGATATGTTGTTTTGCTTTGTTGTGTAAATCTTTCAGGTGAGACAAAGTTTCTCACCTGCTGTTTATAATCAGGTTCCTGAATTAGAAACAAGAATCCAGAGCCTGAAGAAAGCGCATGTTAGAACAAAAGCTGCAGGTAAACTGTCTGTATTGTAATCTGTATCCTCAACATTACAATACTGTAGTAGGTTGCCTCTCTTGTACTACAGTTCTGAGATAGGAGATGCAGTAATATGATCACCTAAAAGTAGGCAATAGTTTTAAGATTTTTAGATTATGTCAGATTGCACACGGATACTTTGTCATAGACCTGTATATCCTCATTGCTTGAATTGCCCAATTATTTGGCACTACTCTTAAATTGTGTAAACAATAAGAATGCTGTATTAGAAGTAAAGAGATTTCTTGAAGAATCGCTTCTAACTGCTCCTTTACCTTTCTTTAAACTCACCACCCTGTATTTACCTACCTGTTTTTAAAGTTACAGGCTTTTGGTTGAAGACTTATTTTCCCCTCTAGCAAGGGCAAAGCTTTTTTCCCACCTCTGGATAAAGAATATTAAAAAAAAAAAACAAACCACAATTTTGATGTCATCAGCTTTAGCATCATTTATTCTAACATTAGGAAAAAGCATTCATATCTCAAACAAGATGACATAGTGAAAAGACACGTGAGTTGAAACTACGGGTTCCTGGTACCTGTTACATCAAATTTGTGGAGAAGGGACTATAGCTTACTGAATTGTAGAATCTTGCCTTAGATTCAGGCTTCCAGAGTCTATTGTGATAAAACAGTTAAATAAGACCTGACTTAGTAGTGAAACATATCTTCCTCCCTTTAGTTGGTTTTCCAGTTGCATATGATTGTGAAAAAGTGATATCTTTTTTCTGCCGGTTTTGGGAGAAGAGCTCCAAAATGGGAGCTTCAAAACAAAAAACCCTGTCCCAATTTACAACTCACTGAAGAGCTATTTCACTGACTCTATCCTGAGAGTTGGTCACTGTGCAGCCAGAGTTTTGTTCTAGTCTATGGACAGTGACAGCATTGTATGATATCCCAAGAAAATATAAATTCAATCTGAAAGGTGGTAGTACTTATTTGTAAAATGTCTACTCATGGAAAGGGGATTGTGGAGGCAATCTTGATCAGCTGCAGTATGTAGCATGTGTCAGGAAAATAGCACATAAGCATGCACCACTGTAATAGTTCTGTAAATTTTTTTTAGGGAAAATTCTTTAACTCTGTGTTCCTGGTAAGTTTAAGATACTCTGTGGAAGTAGCTGCTGAAAATTCAGCATATGACTTCTACAAATCTTCACGGAAATGTAGAAAAGCCTGAACTGCTGTAATTTGTGAAGTTACTTGAGGGGTAATGAACATGTACAGGGTTTGTGTTTGGCAGGTTATCTGTTTTTTCTAACTCTATCTGCCATTGCTACCTGTCTGCAAACTTTGCCTTAACTAAGGACTACTTGAGAGCAGGGTTTTTTGATGTTTGGACAAACATTTAGATGATTATCAGTTTCATCTGCTTAAGCAGTTATCTGATTTGACAGTTTGTTTTTAATAAAACATGGTACAGAACATCAAGCGAGAATATTATTCTTAGCACATATGATGCTTACCTTCAAAACACTGTAAATCATTAATTGGCTAACTCACAGCTGCAGCTGCAGAAAGCGTGGGTCATCTGAAAGAACACTGTAGAAGAGTCTGGTTGGGAACTGCTGTGGTACCTTCCCTGTACCCAGCCCCCGACCAGGATATCTAGCTAGGTTAGAGAATATACCCTCTGCTATGACTTTATTACAGTGCTGTCAGGTGAAAACAGCACAAACCAAACAACCAAAAAGCCTGTATTTCTGTTTTCACCTCAATTGCTATGTCAGTAGTAGGTATGGTAATAGGTACCGAGGTTGGAGGTATCTCTGAGGCGGTACTTTCCTCCTCTTTTGGCCACTGGGGTTAGGAGTCACCATTTCTGTCATCTTCAGCAGGAGGCAATTCCACTTTCCTCCCTTTCCCTCAGAGAAAGCTATCGCTGGACGGTGAGGCAGAACGCGGAGATAATCGCGTTTGCCTCCCGCTGCGGCGGCGACCGGCGGTAGGGGTGATGTCTGGAGGGGGGCCTCAGGGAGCAAGCGCGAGACGCGCCGAAGGAGTTAACGGCTGCTCCGCGGCCGCCCGCCCCTCTGAGGCGCGTATTGGCCGACCGGCTGGGGGCGGTGCCCAATGGCGACCGGCGGTGCTGGGGTCGCGCCAATGGGGGCCGGCGGGGGGCGGGGGCGTGGGCCGGCGCGGCCGGCGCCCGGTTGAATGGGGAGTACAAAGAGGCGCGGGGCTGGGGCGGGCCGACGCCGCCGTCTCTGGCAGAGGCGCGCGCGGTACCGCTGCCGCCTGTAGCCCCGCGCCGCCGCCGCTCCGCTTCTCTGACAGCGCGGGGAGGGAGCGCCGAGCCCCCACCTTCTTCTTTTTTTTTTTTTTTTTTTTCTCTCTCTCCTCTTCTTTCCCTTCAGATTTGCTCGTTTCTCCCCTGCCCTGGTGCCCGTGGAAGAGGAGCTCCCGCTGCTTGGAGGCACCGCGGCGTAGCGGGAGTGGCGGTCGCTGTGTGCATGAGCAGTGCGGCTGCCGCTGGCTCGGTCTTGCCGCTGAGGCGCCGCCGGTGGCAGGCGAGGCGAGGCAGGGGCGCCGCCGTCGCAGCTCGGGCAGCCCCTCCCGCCGCATCCAGGGCTCCTCTGGCAGGGGATGCTCCCGCCGCCGGCTGCCGCGGCCCTACGAGCCTGAGCCTCTGTGCCTTCCCCGCCGCCCAGCCCGTGGCGTAGGGCGCCCGTCTCCCTGCGGGGCGGCCGGCGCCGCCGCCCGCCAGCCCCGCGCCCGGCCCTAAGCGTCGGGTGCCGGGCCGGCGCGGCGCGCTGCGATGCGGCTCCCCGCGGCGCCCGGAGCCCCTGCGGCTCGTTTAACGGCGAGCTCCCGTGAGACGGGGGCGTCCCGGCCCCGGCGGTGCCGAGCTCGGGGGTGTCGAAGCACCGGGGCCGGCGATGGCGCGCGCCGCTGCGGCGCTTCCCTGAGGGCCCCGCCGGGGAGACCCCGGTCCTGGGGTACGCCTGGCTGCTCCGGAGACTTTGGGACCGTTTGCGGGTTTCGTCTTTTTATTTTTTTTTTTCTTCATGTTTTTATTTTTTTAAATTTGGGGGTTTTTGTCTTTTTTCCCCCCTCTCTTTCTGTTGTCTTTTGGGGTTTTCTCCTGGCTACTTGTCCCTAGCGACAGGGAAGGCCTCTGTGCTTACTCGACGGTTGTCCCCTTGCCTGCTGCCCCTTCCCTCAGGGCATGTCCCGGTCCAACAGCGTCAGCCCCCCGGGCTTCGGTGGCCCCACGCCCTGGGCAGGCACGGAGCAGCACCGCTCAGCCTGGGGTGAAGCAGAGGCCCGAGCCAATGGCTACTCATATGCACCGCCTCCCAACAGGTCCTCGGGCAAGAAGGCCTCCCGCATGTCGAACAGGTGGAGGAGCGAGGAAGACTACGAGCCCCAGACAAGCCGGAGCCGCGGGGAGAGTGGCTGCAGGATGATGAGCTTTAGGTCTAAATCTGCCTGGCAGGAGCATGGTGACGACAGCCGACGTCACCAGTCCTGCCACCCACCTGGCGGTGATTCCCCTGCTGCCCCCAACAATGCCAGCCCCCGGCAGCTGGGGGAGCAGGGGGAGGTACGGCCCAGGTCTGTGGAGCTGGGGCTGGAGGAGAGACGCATTAAGGCCAAGATTGAGGAGCTAGAAGAAGAGGACCGGGACGAGGGGGACTCCGAGGCGGCCTTCTCCATGGGCAGCTGTTGCAGTAGTTTGCTGCAAATCTTCAGGTCAAAGAAGTTCCAGTCAGAGAAACTGGAGCGCCTCTATCAGCGCTACTTCTTCCGACTCAACCAGAGCAGCCTCACCATGCTCATGGCCGTGCTGGTGCTGGTCTGCGTGGTCATGCTGATCTTCCATGCCGCGCATGGCCACTATGAGGTCTCCTATGTCGTGGTGCTCTCTCTGGCCATCCTGCTGATGGTGGTGCTGTGCATGGTGTGCAACCGCAACGACTTCCACCAGGACCATATGTGGTTGGTGTGCTACTCTGTGATTGTGGTGATCCTAGCAGTCCAGGCAGTAGGGGTTCTGCTGGTGTGGCCCAGGAGTGCCTCAGAGGGCATCTGGTGGACCGTCTTCTTTATCTACAGCATCTACACACTGCTGCCGGTGCGGATGAGGGCTGCGGTCATCAGCGGAGTGGTGCTCTCTGCCATCCACCTGGCTGTGTCTCTCAAGATCAACGCGGAGGATAAGTTCCTCCTGAAGCAGGTAGGCAAGCCCTGAGCTGGTTCAGGTGTGTGCTTGGCAGCACCCTCCTGTCTGCTGCGCTGAAGGGTGAGGAAGGGGGTTGTCTGACTTCCACAGGCCTGCCCAATGCTGGAAGGATGGTGGGGCTTTCTGTTGAGCCTGTGGGTTACCTGCTACAAGGTGTGCTGATGTACAACAGGGTAGCTAGCTTATCATTTTCCTTGTTGCTATACATCATTAAAGCTCTAAATATTTAAGAAACATGTCTTGCCAGCTTCCCGTGACGGCTGCTCCAGGGCTGTCAGCCAGCCCTGCTAATGCCCTTCAGTTGTATTTAATGTAAACAGCTCTGCACTAAGCACACCTGTGGAATGGTATCCATGTGTGCTGCTGTGTTACCAAGAAATGTGTGGAAAGCCTTGCCATTTTTATCAGCTAGAGGTTATCCTCGCGTGTCACTCTCTAGTGTGGGTTGTTCAGTGTCAGCACAGTGCTTGCTTAGGCATCAGAGAGTGTGCACCACGGGAACGTGGAATAAGCTTTGGGTTTAACAGGCTGGTGGTTTGCTCAGAGATGTGCTGGAAATATCTATGGAGAAGAAGCCCTGAGTTCATATACAGCCAGGAAAAAAAAAGGTTTTAAAAAAGGTATAAATGCAGATTATAAATTAGTTGTGATAACATGTTTAAGTGGAACAGCTCAATTCAGGGGAACAATAAGGCTATTATTGAATGTGTTACAGTGTGATTTTTAATTAGCTTATCTGTATAAACAATGGCAATATAAGGCACCATTCTTCAAGCAAAGCAAGCAGCCTTGGGGCTGATGTGCTTTAAGCTTACCAGACACCTAGGCAGTCTGGAAACCACTGACTTAAAATGCCCTGGTTATGTGGTAATTGCCATCCCTTGGATGGACAGGACTTTGAACAAGGATGATCCTATCATAGCCCTAATGCTTGTATGTAACTGGGGATTGTTTGTTAAAATCAGGTGTTTGGTAGCTTTACAGCCTTACCTGGTAATAAGAAAAAAGGAAGTCTTGTGCTTTTAGTGCCTGCCTCGAGTCTTACTTCAAAGTTGGTTTGAGTTCCACCACCAGTTGCAGTGTCAGGAGAAATTGTGGGGCTTAAAAGAAACTCCAGCAGGATGTGTCTGTTGCTGCTCTGCTCGACTCTACAAAATAGCTTATGAAATTACTCTTTCTGTCCCTATGCCCAGTTAAGCCTGCTTGGACAGCTTCTGGCTTTGTTCTTAGTTTGTTACAGATACTTTTATAAACTGTACATGGCATATTTTTCTTATGTTTGATATAAATGGCTTTTTGTATGTTTCCAGCAGAGCATACACTTTAAATGGGACAGTTGCTGTTTTTCTGCTTGACTTGGAAAAGTTTGCTAACAGCCTCAGCTCTTTCTCACTGGGTCTCTGGTCCTGCAAAGCCTTGTGCATGCCCTTAAAACAGAGGCTTATCCTATTGAATTCAGTGTGTTTGGAGACTGTATTCTTACATATGAAGGCAAAGCTCATCACGAGTCTGGCCAGAAGACTACATGTTATGAGCAAAGTTGAGTTTGAAGGCTACTAACATGCGTAAAAATATCATTATGTTGGAAAGCATTTAAACAGTAAAGGAAAGGAACTTAAGTCACAAAAGCCAAATGATTGACTCCCTCGGTGAAGAATTTGGGATAATGATAGTCCCCTCCCCTTTCAAATGCAGTGGTGTTATTTATAAGAGGTTGAGCTTGTGTATAAAGGAGCATTTGTTGAGAGTAAAAGCATGGGCAGTAGGTGATGGTACAGCATGCACAAATCTGTGTTACATGGGTGGTTTCAGTTTCATATTAGTACTGGGTTTTCCTGCAGTTTGGCAATAAATGCTCAGTTAATGAGGAATGTCTTAGGAGTACTCTTGCTTTGTTTTTAAAGGCAGAGTGTCTCTCCATGTTGCATATTCATTTTTTTCTACCAACACCAAATGCCAGTTTCTATCTTGCTGTGGTCTACGTTGGCGTAGCTCTGACTGAATTCAGTGGGGTTGTACAAGGCCAAGAATCGGATTCTTTGCACGTTTGTGTATGAACATGAGCTGCTATCTCTGGCTGGCTGATAGAAAAATGTTTCTGCCGAGCACATAGCCTCTCAGCTATTAACAGGCCTTCCTTGCTGGGGCTGTATCTCGTTGCCATGGAAATCTGTTGTGTTCAGCTCTGCCCCACTGATGCACACAAGCCCTATTTTCCCCCTTCAAACTTAACAGGGATGAAGGTGGATGAAGACCGGATAAATTGAGAGGAGGGTGTTAAGTTGTTTTCAGTGACTTCATGCTGGCAGTCACATCAGCCTGGGTTTTGTGGACCAGGAGTGGATGAGAATGCATTGCTGACTACATGACCAGATGGTTCTTTATCCACAGCAGTCACAGAAGAAAGGCTAATTAGGACGTGTGTCCTCCTTTCTTTTTCATGGTGTTTTTGACTATAGTACTTAAGTGAGTTCTTCTTTCTGTAGGCTTTTTTCCCAGTTGTTTCCAAGGCAGGAAAAAATCATATACTCTTGTTCTTATACACTAACATTTGAAGCTGGGTGACTCTTGTGTAGACTCCTGAGTACTTTTATGAGGCTCAGGAGCCCATTAAAAACCTTGCTGCTCCTCTTTCTCAAGAAATTGAAATTCTTAGTTGTAGCTCACTTTTGGGAGAAAGACAACTTTTGAATTCCCTTGCTGAGGATGCATGATTTTGTCTGAATTACCTTCTCCTAGCTCTGCGTAACTTCTCCATCAGCAGACTGTAAGGTCCAAGGCTATGATGGTCAGGCTTCATGAGAGGGTTAAGGTAGTCCTCTATTTCTGAATTTGTAAAGTGGCAGGAGTAAAGATAACTGTGACTGTTCAGTCTTAGTTAAACATTTTTTTAAAAATAATTTGGGGTTTGCTGGACTTTAGAAGTATGCTCTCATTTGTGTTTGCTATCTGGAGGAGTCTGGGGTCTGTCTTCCAAAAGACTGTCCTGAGCACCTCCAGCAAAAGCAGCAGTATACACTTGTTACATCTGCAAGTCTGATCGGGTAGAGGCAATGATCTTGGCTTCTCAAATGTGTATTTGATTGGAACAAAAAATTCTTACTAACACAAATTACTACATTTTGTTCATTACCCAATGTTGAGGGAAGAAAGAAAAAGAAAACATGTGCTTGAGAACTTAGACCTAAAAACTGCTCTTGGAAGCAGAGCACATTAAACATATGACACCCCTCCAGCTACAGATCTTGATTGCTTGAAGGTCATTTGTGTACCTATCATCATATATTCTAGAGGGACTGCTTCTGGATTTGCTGGGGAGGGTACGATGGCATTTGTCTTCATGTTTGTGTCCTTGTGTTATTCTGGGACAGTTTGGATTACAAGTGTGTTTCAATGCACGCAAGAGTATGTCTTCCTCTCTTTGTACATTATATCTCTTTTTAGGCCAGCCTTTTCCATGTGTTGGTTTTGATATACTTTTGGGTTCTGAAAACACATTTAAGTCCAGGATTCATGTAAGAAGTAATTTACGTGTGAATGAGACTAATACTTAACTGAGAAAAAATAGACTGTCAATAAACACTCTTGCACTTGCAATAAAGATGACACATTTATTTTATGTTCTGATCCAAACAAACTCCCTAGCTGACCCACAAACTTGTACAGACACATGGGAAGAACTTAACAGTGTACAAGTTGCAGATGCTTAACTGAAGTCATGTGAGTAGACCAGCTGCCCTTGGTGCAGATAGTCTTGAGTAAGCCCTGGCATTTTTGTAAGACTAAGGGCTAAGGGACACGGAGTTTCACAATGGAGTGTATTGGGCTCTGAATCAGACTTAAAAAGGGATGGGGATTGTGTGTGGGAGTGGATGGGGGACCGGGGTAAGGAATAAGAATGCCATATACAAACATCAAACACGTCTGTGGACCAAGGTTAGATTTACTCCTGTTTTCCCATTCAAACCTGTTTTATTGTAACTTTCTGAGGTTCCTTGTTCAAGGATACAGTTAAGCCTTTGTAGTTTATTAACTCAGTGTGAGTAGGTGCCTGTTAAGGTACCATGAAAACAGAAGACTGGGAAAGATAAGTCTGGGTTTGTTGGGTTTGTTTTTTTTTTTAATCTTGTGTCTGTAATAACCTCACTGAAAGAGAAACTGAAATGCTCTGATCTCTTTCCTCCTCAAATACTACTGCAAGTCTTCTGCGAAAGATCTCGCTTAGTACAGTTCTGAACAGCTGCCCCAGCACATGGTCTTTGTTTATGGCACTCTGATTCAAGGCTCCTGATATTACTGGGCCTCTTTCCATATGCCTCTATCATAACATTACATTAGTACTCTTCATCCTTCTCTTCTGAGGACATGTATGTGTTTGCCTTTCTCCCTGTCAGTCCATGTTAATGGTACATGACTTATCCACAGCTGCACGGTGGTTCTCTCGAAAGTGTAACGTTTCAGTTTAGCTGTTTCTAGGAAGATGCTGGTATGAAAACATGTGCAGTCTCTTTTTCTTTTCCCTAAATGAACTGTTGCTTCAGCGGGGCTAAAACCAGCTTCTTACTGTAATAAGAGATTGACTGGAGTCTTCTAGATATCTTCTAGCATCTCATAGAGATGCTTTTTAGATGTGATTTAAATGGCGTTCAATGAGAAGCTAGGCTCATAGCAGGAGAAATAGTACTGTATGTTCCATCTCAGCCTCAGTGTGCTTAATGTATGTAAGTGATGACTGATTTTGAGACTAACAGATTCTCAGAAGTGTGTTACTCAAGTCACTGTATTGCACTTTCATTGTCTTCAAGTGGCCTTTATTCATAAGGAAGGAGAGATGAGCTACCTGAAATGCAGCTAGAGCTGTGTGTCACTTTTTTTATGGTTGTTTGCTGATGGCTTTACTTTTGTCCACCTGGAAAATAAATTTAAGTAATGTTCATTTAGGATGTGATTTTTAAGGTACCCAGCCACATGGGGACAGATACCATGTGCCTCAAACAGGACTTAATGGCCTGTTCTGCATAAACATTGATATCAGTAGAGCTCTCACAGTGAGATGTGCTCTGCTACTGGTAACAACTGAAGAATCTGTCTGAGCAGCAGTTTGACTGAAGTTTGTAAAAAATGAAAATTTGTGGCCTTTTCTTCAGAGGAAAAAAATGGCAGCCCAAAAACATTCAGTAACTGTTGCACTGATAGTTGCCTCTGTATTGTTATTCTGTAGCAGAGGTAATTAATTAATCCCTGAGGTATTGTATATCAATTAGTCCTTAGTAGGAATATTGTCTGAATCTCTTGGGAATGCATGTGCTGCTTGGTTTACAAAGGTGTATCTATTTTTCTTATCTCCTAAATTACCCTATGATCTTGCCACCTCCTAATTTCCCCCCTTGCTTTATCCTCCTTCCCAGCACTAGTTTGATATTTCACTGTAATGTTTACTGGTATTGATAACTGTTAGTGTAATAGCATTTGAGTGCCGTGTGTCTAATTTCTCTGCGTTCCTGGATACTTAATAGGTTTGTTGTCTCGGTAAACTGACCCATTTGACTCCTTTCAGCATTGCGGTAGCACTTTCAGTCTTGAATCTCAGTGAATTGAGACCTGGTGGGGATGATTTAAGTGTATTGCTCTGTGAGATGCTCTAATTCCAGCGAAAAGCTTGTCCTAGGTGTTTTTAATGACGTGCTTGAAAAGTCAGGGTGTGCTGGTTTCTGGAGAGGTGAAGATATTTCAGTAAAACATTTGGATTCATCAAAATGTGGGAGACAAGGACAGCTTTCCATGGCCTGATCTTACAAAGCAGTCATTGACTTGTCCTTCGGTGTCCTGGGTTCAATGCCTTGGTTTGACACTAGTGTGACTCCTATAATCTCTGAGACCTGTTTGAGTCAGGGCATCTTATTTACATGGTCTTTTGTGATTAACTGCAATCAGATGATTTATAAACCTGAATGACAGTGGAAACAAAATGCTAATTATCCTAGTCCTAATGGCTCAGTGAAGCTGTCCTGCTGCCCTGCTGGAAGCTGGATCAGCTCCAGTACTTCCTAAATGCCCTTTCGCTCTAAGTTCACTGTTGCTTGGGCAGTGCTGCTGAGGTCTGGGGTAGAAGAGGACTAGGGCTCTGCCCAGCTGGAATGTGAACTTTGGGCACCAGACTGTTCTCCAAATGCATTAAATTTGTGTTTGATTAGCTAATCTTTCAGTCATGCACCATAGCACGCTCTCAGTCTTTTAAGAAGATTGGAACAATTGCTAACTTTTTGGCCATTACAAAAGTTGGAATAGTTGCAGTCTTTTGGGAATAGCTGGTTTTGTCTTCATATCTTTTTTTATTGGTTATTACTCTCATCATCTGATTGAACCAAAAAAAAACCCAACAACTTTCCTTCTGCCCTGATAGAAGATGCAGTGAAAAATCTCTGGCAGTGATAGCTGAGGCACTGAGAGGTAAAAATTGAAATTTTGTCAGCAGCTTTCATGTGTGGTAAAGTGGTCCACCCTGTCATGGTTTCTGAGAACCCATGCTTTGAAAAGCCCTGTCTTCCTCTTTTCTATTTTTTTTTTTTCCTCCTGTGCAGGCGGGTGCAGTTCAGAGAAAATGCCCACTTTTCTGGGAGGAGGTAGAAGACAGGGCTCCAAGTTTTGGTTAGCCTTGGGCAAGCGTTATCTTCCTTTTGGCTTTACATTGCAGAAATTGTGTGGCACCTTGCATAGCTTGTATGTAGCCAGAAAATGTAGTGTGGAGGGAGCTGCAATGCACCAGAGTCTCCCCCAAGCCGTCTGGATGCGACAGGATTTCATGACGTGCCACACGGTGGTTTTTTCATTGCCCAGAGGGGTAGGACAGTGACAAAGGGTGTGCAAGGAATGTGAAGATTCGCAGCTACTGGGGTGGGATTCCTGTATAACTGCTGTGTGACTTTTTTCATCTCCTGTTGAGTCCTGCATTTTGATGTGGGATGTACTCAGTGTTAGTTCCTTCCCTCCTTCTGAAGTCTAGCCTAGTGATCTGAACTTGTGATATCTTGCATCCAAGGATGCTTTTTCTTTTTGTTTTGAGATGGATGATACTTTAAAAAAAACATTTTTTTTTCCTTTACCTGAGATGTATCCTGCTGCTGCTGCCAGAAGTTTAATTTGATTCATTATTATGGAGTCCTCAGGCTAGGTAAAAACCCAAGGGGAAATCTCATGTGAATGAAAAAAAATGCAACCCCAAAGATATTAAAAAGGATAATCTAGTTATGAGGGGGTGTGAGAAACAGACAAGAGTTTTAATATTTGTCTCCTGAACTCCAAAATGTTCTCACCTTATCATAGAAAGTTTGAAGCTTCTAGCTCTTAATTAAGATCACACATAAAATGCTTTTTAGCACCTGCAACTGGACCACTCCCAAGGAAATCTGTACATGATGGTTTACAATGGTGATGAGACTTGCCAGTCTAATGGCTGGCAGGTACAGGAATGGCATCACTGAACGGATCTGTGGTAGAACTTGGCATGAAATGGTCTTGTTCTGACACTGAGGAATGGACTGAACATGACTTCAAGCTCTGCCTTTAACTTCTGCTTTCAACCTTGCATTTGAACATTCATGAAGCCCTTGTATCAGAAGCCTGGTAGTTAGGCAAACTTGTGAACTGCTTCTGCCTGACACAGTCAGTTTTGCACCACAAAAGTGATGTGTTTACAAGTGGTGTTAAGAGACCCCACAGTGTAAGAATTCATGGGCACTGGTGGCATCACCAACAGTATTGCTTCTGTTGCCAGGCTGAGTAGGACTCTTCTTGCAACATTGACTATAAAAAGTTTCATTGTATTGTCAGGCTTTGTTCTGCAAATAAAATATCTTTATGTACTTTTTTTGCTTTATAAGTCACTAATGCAATTGTACTGTATCCTTACTCTCTTCCCCAGAAATCAAGAACACAAATCATGTTTGTGTACTTAAGATGTTATCCGGACTGTCTGTAGTAATAGCATCAAGCAAATCCAGTATGCACTGCATGGTCATCATTTGTAGCTTCTACTACTTCATAGCAGAAGAAATACCAGAAGACAAGTATATTTGAAACAATCTTCAGTCCTGCTTCAATTTTGGTTTTAATTCCTGTAGCTAGACTGTTGCTTCTCCAGTTTGAGCGATGATGTTTCAGATGAAAAATTAAACTTCCTTTTGTTTTCATACAAAGTTTTACACATCCATGCAACACCCATCATTTTTCTTTTTACTATAAATTTCACCTTTGTGATCCTGCAGTGCTTGGCTGTTGGCTTCCCTTTTCCTGGGAAACTTTGGTTTTGGCAGGTTGAATTGGGGATTAGAGCTGCTTTTCAGATTTAATGTACAGATTCCATTAGTATCAGAGTGTATCTTTGCAGACAGTAAACAAAGAACTGTGCTGATGCAACAGAGTACAAATAAATGAAGAAAGGTTTGTATTTTCTTTTTTCCTTTTCCCCCCAGACATTAGAAATTGATCTCTTAAAACAGCAGCTTACGCAAACTGTTTATTCCTTAAACGTGTTTGCAGCTTGTATAAGACATTCTGTCTCACTTCATAATCAAAAGAATCAAAAGAGAGACTATGACATTGCTTGCAAGAATCTGCTATAAAACATTGCTGATGCAGACAGTTCCCTGGCTATGTTTCTCTGAAAAAGCCATGGCTCCTTCCCTTTATTCCTTGCTCTAGACTAAATGCTGTAAGCATCTCTGTCCATGGAATTCTTAGAGCTATAGATGTGATAAGGGACTACTCAAATCAGTATTTCTAAAAACAGTAGTTTGCTGGTCAGCCCACAGCTGACAGAGCTACTTAAACACACTTGCTGCATGATGAACTCTTTCCATTTGCTGGGAGGTACCCAACAGCAGCTTTGTATGTATTCATGCTTGATGTGTGGGTGTTTATGCACAGAATTGCACAAATGGGTGGACCCAGGGATATGTTATTAATGAAGATGTTTCCAACTGAATGGGATTTTATTTTTTCAGGTAGGTGGTTACTAGTAATCTCATAAAGGAAAGGAAGAAATGCTCTGTGGTACTAGAAAAGGAAGATACTCGGCAGTGTGGTGAGAGACTCTGTAATTACAATGTCAGTCTCACTCATGCTAAAAGCTAACTGCAGTCTTTAAAACCGTTAAACATGAAGTAGGTTACTAGTGTGGGAATTGCTATGGTGTGGTCAACTCTCTGGATTTTAAGGCCAGGAAGTTCTACTGAGCTCATTTAACTCTGCTCGCTGAACAATTCTGCTCTTACGCTTAATGATTTCTTCTGCTCAGGTAGTATGGAGTAAAAAAAGAAAAAGTTTAAATGATGAATTGTATGGTATTTGTCAGTTGAAAAAGCAATCTCCAATGATCTCTGAACCGAAAGTGAGCTGAACCAGTACTTTTTTCTTCTCCCTTCTTAGTAAGACAGGATTATAACATCCTGTGGTGGAACATATTGGGGGTATTTTCCTGCTCAGGGTGGCATCTTGTACTTAAAACATAACACAGATGGTCATGTTAGTTTGTGAAGGGGCTCTGACATCGTGCCCAGATTTCATATTGGGTAATTATGTTCTTGCCTTCTCAGTTGTTGTTGAATATGGCATTTTTCTTCATTCCATTTCTATTCAGGCCTCTTTAGCAGTACAAGATAGCACTACCAAGTGGCTGCTGTGCATACGTGGGTTTTACTGTCACAGCTGAGAAATTTCCAAGGCTGTTGACAAGTCAGAGCAATGAAGAAATAGAACTCAGTTTCCATCATCTGAGTTGAGTTACTGTGTTGGAGTGTCACTCCCCTGGTATGACAGATGCACTGATATCTGGGGTTTTGTAGCCTTCAAAAGTTGATATAGTTAAAGGATACTTCCAGAGGTCAGCTACTCCATCCCACTGCATTAAGACAAGATCACACTACCCTGACCCATTTGTGGCATGTATTAATCACACACTACTGTCTAACCCCCCCCACACCCCATTTGTATAGGTGCTTTTGGGTACTGATGTACTTTCTTTTTTTTTTTTTTGGTTTGTTGAGTTTTATAAACCAAAGAAGCAAGAACAGCCCTGGGCAGGAAGAGATAGTAAAGAAGAGATGTCCATGACCAGAGCTCTCTGGCTGCTCTTAGCTAAAGCTGGGTCTTAGTTTAATTCTTTCACTTATCTTTAGTTCCTACCCTACCCGAAGCCTGCAGTTCTTTGTCACAAGCAGTATGTCTCTATGACAGCTGGGTCTCATTCCTGATTCAGGTGGTCTTGAAAATACTATAGTACAATAAGAACTTGCAGATGAAGTGTCCTTTCACATGTGGCTTCCTTTTCAGTACCTAGCTGTAGTCATGACACTAAAAGTTTGTCCAAGTAATGATGTTTATGAAAGGTAACTCTGCATGAATTAGTTAAACCACAATATAGAGCCCACTCTATAGACACTGTAGTCCACTGCTGAGGTCACCTTACTCTTCTATTTTTAGATGCACACAGACCTAGTTAATTCAATCCCAGAGGAAATGCAAACTAAATTGTTACATTTGTTAAGAGGAGTGTTCACACAGGTTTAAATACTTTTCTTGAATTTATTTTTGATGAACTTTCCTGATCAGACCAATCTTTACTGTAATATCTCCAGGATAAGGCTGTAGCTTGTGTGAGTCAGGAGTACTTCATATTATTAACTTAATGCATTGTTCATATATGCGATTTTCTATGAGAAGAGATAATATCGCCCTCTGCTAGGTACTTACTCCCTTGGCAAGGGTTGGGGCTGGTTGCAATAGGGACACAGTCAAGAGAGGAGCTTATCTGTCATGTTTAGCCATCTCTTGGCCCTGTTACGAGGCCTGTTTCTCTGGAGCCTGGTCATGAGTATCTCCTCGATATGACTGCTTCTGTGCTAGGGACTGCTGCAACTGCTCACGACTCATCCTTTGCAGAGAAATGATCTACTTTCAGAGCCTGGCTTCTTGCTTGGGGCTGAGAGTAAACCTTTTCATTGCCAATTCCTTAGCAGCTGTGACCAGGACAATATACTGTAATAATATGTAGGTCGAGGATCCAGGGTTGTTAAATGCTGAAGTGGCAGCTGCTGCTGTGTCTTTTCTAGGAGAAGCTCCTTTGCTTTCCATCAGCTCTTCAGTTTAAGCCATTTGCAATACTGCATGCACTATTCAGCCAGTGCCTTGCCAGAACGTGAGCGTATCCACTGTATGTAAAGCTTCATGGGGAGAGATGCTGACAGCTCCCTGCCTGCCAAACCTGCTGGAGATCATTGGAGAAATGTTGTGCTCCGTTCAAATGGGTGGCATCTGCAACTTTGGCTTGCTGCTGGAAACTTAAATGTTTGGGTTTGGGCAGTGTGGGAGGTGTTGATTCCCTTTCAGCAAAGAGGAAATGACCTGAAAGGTGCCTTCTGCAGAAACAGTGGCCTGAGGAAGGGCAGCAGTTTCCTGGGCTGTTAACTTGTGCATCTTACTGGCCAGTATATATCCTTCTCCCTCTGCTATTCCCTGTCCCAGACAGATCTAACAGGAATTTTACCTCTGTTCAAACCATACCCTAAATCCATGTTGCCTTATGTAGTTTTTATTTAGCACCACACAAAATGAGTTCTGCTTGTCACCAAAAATACCTTTTCCCTCTGGCTGCTTGCAAAGTGCCTTTAACTCCCCTCGGGGCTTTTCTGTATGAAGGGACAGCTGGTGTAGAACAATTGTGACTGATTTACACTGATCAATCCTCACATTACTGAAAGACATCTGTCTTGTACTAGCCACCCTGCAGTGCACATTTTTCTGAGATGCTGGTGGAAGACAGGTCTGCAGTGTCTCTTCTCTCTCTCCTCAGCTTGACTCCTCTCTAAGTTCTGGGGTAAAAAAAAAACTTGAGAAGGAATACTGTAAAAAATTTCTGTAAGGAGAGGTACATTTTCTCCTCTTCTTCATCCATGTGGTAGTGGATCATGGAGGCTCTGGTTTTCTGGAGTTTTTGTTGTGAGTGCTTTAGCAGCAGTACCTGCCAGAGACACAGTCACACTCAGTAACCGAAATGATTTTTGCTCCCAGCCCACCTCAACCAAAGTGAGTTTAGCCCATTTATTTGGCCTAAAATAGTCTGGGAGGGTGCACAAATCAGAGGGGTGGTACCATCTAGTGAGAAAACAGTCAAGGAACCAGGAGGATATACAGATGCAGCTGGAGGATATAAAGGACATCATCCTGATAAAGACATCTGCTGCTTTCACACTTCACTGAAGGGAAGGGCATCAAGCCCTATTTTCCAAGCATGGTCTTTCCGCCTGCTGTAGCCCACCCTTCCTCTCCTGTTCCCTTGCTTTCACCCCCTCAAAGATGTGAACAGCCACAGGAGAAGTCCCGGGGCAATGCAGGTCTGTGTTCCTGCTGCTGGTGCTAATTTTTTTTGATGCACTTTACCTGTGCAGGCAGCTAGGATGAGCCCTGGCTGCCATTAGCTTTCACTGACAGCAATCAAATGGTGTTGCTTACTGTCAAAAGGAGAAAGAGTTGCACGAGGTACCTTCAGAGTGGAGCTCCATGACCCTGTGCTCCAGAGTGACAGTGGAGAACAGTTTGTTTCAATGGCTGTTAGTAAGAAGACCCAAACTTTTGTTCATGCCTTGAACTTCTCTGGTTGAAAGTTTCCCCTTTGCTCTCTAAATAAACTGCAATGGGTAATTTTGTTAAAAAAGGACACTGCCCAAGTTCCCAAAGCATTTTGCTTTGGTACGAGAGGAATGTGTGGTGAGAGCATGACCCAACAAGCATTACTTCGGAAGCCTCATTTACTGCATGTGATTTAAGTGGTGCCCGCTCCCTTGCACTTCATGTGAGGGCAATTAGCACACGTGCATGGCAATTAGTGCTGCAAATGAAGTCAACACGGGTGTATTCTGCCTCTTTAATGGCTTGCTTTCCTCTTGTGCCAAAAGAGCAACCAAGCAGTCTCAAAGGAACCTGCTGCCTTCTGATATTTAATTTGCTTCAGGCTTACCTTGGCGTTATGCCTCTTTCTTCTGCTGCCCAGCCTGGCCCACCTGCCTGTTCCTGCTACCGATGCTGCAGAGGAAATGATACCTATTTCTAGCAAATCAGGCCATGGCTTGCCCAACGTGCTGCATTTGGGCCTTGCAGACCTCCAGTACCATCTCACCTTGACATGCTTTGTCATTCACACTTTCTGACCTCTTTTCAGCAGAACATTGGGCTGGTTTCTGATGAGCTGCACTGCAGGTGGCATCACCTGGCAAAGGAACATGCTGGCAAGAAATTGCGGAATTGAGGACCTTTTTTCTGGTTATCCATCTTTTTGATTGAGGGATCACAGTGATGGGGGCTTTAAACTGTCTGTGATATCCAGCATTTATTTGTGACCAGCTATGATGTTCTAGAGCATTTATATGCTGGAGAACAGGTGGTGTGTGTGTAAACTCTGTATGTATGGATTTAGATGATGTGATTCTTAGCCAGAATATTGTTTGTTCCAAAAGATTTTTAAAATGAGACTGGATATGAAGGGTCTGTCAAAACAAACTTGCAGTTGAATGCTCAATGATTATAGGAAAAGTAAGGGGTTAAAACACTAGAAGAGACCTTACGAGTCAAGGGCATGGAAGTGTAGGTGGGGCATGTTCCATCATGAAGTTTTGGTGCAGGCCTCCTTATATGGCTTTCCTTATTGCAGCAGAGCACACTGCATCATGGACCACCCATCTAGGTTTGTTTTTTGAATTCCTGACAAGCAATATCTTTACAGTGTCTCCTAATATGTCTCTTAATAGGAAGCTGTTAGCTTAGAAATATATTTTTGAGGTGGAAGCTGTTTTTTCATGTGGCAGGATTGCTCTGGTGGACAAAAGTCTGGAGTAACTAGCTTTACTCTGAATGGGTGCTGTAGGTGAGAAGAACAAGTTCAACATTAATCCCTGCAAAAGAAAAATTGCCTTAGAGATCCTCTCTACTGGAGATGAGACGCTGGGTTAACGGTGTTACTTTGGGAGCCCTTTTCTTATACATCACTTATTACTGAGACAGTTCGAATGTGGGACAGTTTTTCTTTTTAAGTAGGGTTTGCACAGAGCAACAAGCAAGCTCTTGCTTTCTAGATAATGTGGGTCAGGCGCTGTTTTGCTGAGGAAATAGGCTTTTTCCTTAGCTAGCATTAACACTCAAGTGTTTTCTAGCTTTCTTGTACTGAGGTCTTATGCTGCTTTTGCAACATAAGTGGTCATCACACCATGATTCATGTCATCAGGACCACTGGCTCCTGTGATTTACAGAGGTGGATGGAGCTCACAAAGGGTGTGCGAGTCCCATCATGGCAGCTGCCTTCAAAGCCAGCTTCAAAATTCATGCAAAACAGCTGCCACAGAAGCACTTGGTGACTTTTGGGAGGAGTGGGGACGAGCAGACAGCAACTGTCTGTACACGTGATTGTATATCTCTGCTCATGAAGTAATGAACAGACCATGATTGAGGAGGTGTTGGGGGACAGAATATTAACCGTGGTGAAAATAATCTTGGAGGAGAAGGTGCATCCTTGCTGGCGCTTCACACGTGTTGTCACAGAATTTCCAAAGAAGGCCCTAAAAAAACCAGCTTTATGGAAGAACAAAACAGCTTTGTCAGCGGTGGCCAAGGAAGCTGTGCTGGTACCTCTTTCCATAACCGTGCTCTGAACTGGTTCTTGTCCAGAGTGTTTTGTGGCTGTTGCATGCACAGCTGTATGTTGGCATTGGCCTGAAAGAGTTTTAGGAAACTGTGGAACAGAATATGGTGGTTGGGCTTTGTTTGAACTTAGCTACTTTTCTAAAACAAACTTCTTTGGTTTTTTTAAGACCAGAATAGCTTGTCCTAAGGGAAAAGCATATGGAACAGTGAGAGGTTTTTTGAACAGCTGTGTTCATTAGAGTTCTCTTGATTTGAGACTGGGAGAGTGTATTCCAGACCTCTGCATTGATGGTGTGGCTGATCCGAGGTTTTGTTTGATCAGCCCCTTGAGCTGTCAGAATCCTCCACACCAGAGTGTTGGTGAGGAGTGTGAGGATAGCAATTTGATCCTCCTGGGTGAGTGTGCACTAAGGTATCTGTCTTGATCATGCAATCTACTTTGCAGTACAAGGGGCGTGCTTATGGCTTCCTGAGGTCCTTGGCTTCTCAGCCTCAATAATGAGGGAGGGGAGGTGTGAGGAAGGGGTAAAACCACATTCTTGCATCATGGTGGGTTAGTTGACCAGTGAAACAAAGTTTCCAGTCTATCCTCTAGTGTCTTGGCACTGAATATGGGGTGCCTCAGGCATCTGAAAGCTCCCAAGTTGGTCATCTGAATGTAAGCATTTAAAAATGTTCCTAAGGAGCATTTTTCATTGACTAAACAGTGTGAGTTCCTCCTCTTGCCTCTAGTCACTTCTACAGAATAAATAGTAAGGTTGTGGGCTTTCCTACTGTTCCATCAAGCTGCACTTCAATAGGCGTGAGCTGCCTGACCAGACTTGCATACCACAGCATGCTGATTACTTACGTGATCAGCAGTTGAAATTGGTGTGGTAGAGCAGAAAGGATTCTCACATCACCTTTGACTAAACTCTGAAGAGCAGACATCTACTAGAAATGAAAGAAAATGCAGTAGTCTCAGAGGCTAGGTAGTTGTTGGGTTTCACTAAAGCACAGAAACATTTTCAGTGGGAATACTGCTTGGAATTTGAGTACTGGGAGAGAAAAGGGAACAGTTTACTATTGAAAATGCTTCATGTGTTGGTCTGAAGAGGATGGGTATGGTCTGTGGTGTGCAGGTGAAGTACAAGCACTTTGGTATACTGATGGTTGGGCTACGCTTCCTTGTTGAATTCTCTGCTTCCAGTCCTGCCTGTCTGGTTTCTTCTGTTCTCTGTCTCTTTTTGTGTCATCCAAGGCAAAGGAAGGCAGTGGCAGCTCACTGTTAAGAAGTGGAATATCGCATGGGATGATGGAGTTAAGTCTGTGGGATTTTGAGGAGGGTCCAACTGGAAATGGGCTGTGAAAGAGAGTATATGTGTGAGATGGAAGGGGCTTATGGGCCTGTATGGAGGTGGTAGGGGCAGTAGACTGGAAAAGAAATGGGGAAGATCAGTAGGATGGTGCGTGGAGCAAATGTGAGACATCACTTGGGGTTGTTATTTTTCAGAGTAAACTTGTTTCTGTTCTTTTGAAAGCAAAGATTGCTTTAGGTCTGGACCAGTATTATAATAGAGACCTGATCAACCAATTTTTTAATTTTCTTCTCTCCCTTGAACAAAGGAAAACATTACAAAGAAGTTGCAATAAAAATGAGTTGTGAAGTATTATCTGGTGCCCGCTGAGCAAAATCTCATGAGCTAGCTGAATTAGCAGTCTGATAGTGTGCTGTGTAGGATGCAGAGAAGCACAGAGCCTTGGCTGTGGCAAAAGGATGGGGCACCAAGGTGGGCCCAGTGTGTCCAAGCCCTGCTGCTGCCTTGTAAAGAGGCAGTGGGTATATGGCAGCAGGCTAAGCTAGTAGTGATTGCTCAAAGGTGTATGAAGGAAAGGTTGGAGGGAGGAGAGAACAAGGGGCTGGATGGAAGAAGTAAAGATAGACTGCTACTTTGAAGATGAGACCCGGCGTGTCTTGCCATGGATCTTACGTTGGAAATAACGCTTATTGAAGTTTCCTGGCATGCACGTGCTGGTCATCTTATTCATGTGTGACTTATCCATAACAAACATCTCTCAGCTGGGACTGACAATTGAAAAATTGTAGGAAACTTTCACCAAACAACTCAGTGGTAGGGCTACCTCCTGTTTTGTTCTTGAACTTTTTTGTTTTAAAGGAACCATCTGCTGTATAATTGTAAACACAGCAGACCGCCAGCAAGCTTTATCATCTGAGGGTCAATATCCATCTAACACAAACTGCTGGCAGGCTCCAGTGCCCTGTCTGTGTTGCTGCCACTTTCTTCCAGGCTCTGAGCCTGTGGAACTGGGCAAAATTGACTTTGCAGACCACAAGCTTCCTGCAGCACAGTGACAGTGCCGTCCTGCACATGCAAAATTGTTGTAAGCAGGCAGTACCCACATCGAATGTTCGCATGGAGCCGGTGCATTTCAGTTTCTCTTTGCAGTGTCTGCTCTTGTCAGGAAATCTTCAGCAGGCAAAGCAGAGCGCTCTGCAGAATCCCTTTTCCCTCTGCAAGCCTTGCCCAGCAGCACAGGTCAGCAGTTCAGTGAAGAAGTGTTAAAAAGAGGGGATGGGATCCTATGTTGTTAGCATATCGTGACTGTGGGGCCTTGTGGCTTTGCACAGGGTAGGGTTGATTAGAGGAAGCGCTGACAGGGGATGTGCAGTACCAGATGTGTTTTCTTCTCAAAAGAAATCTGTCCTGGTTTAATGTATGCTCTGATCCCATATAGTCTGGCACAACCACCAAAATAAGCATTTGCTGTGACAGCACAAGTGTGTTTGTGGCATGTGAAGACCTGAATCTGGGAACTGGCTGGATTTTAAATTACCTGAGGAAGGGAGGGAGGAGAGCAGGCGTAGGTGGTGGAGGGGAAGGCAGGACGTGTAATGTGCTTGTCAGTGCTTCTGTGGGTGAATTTGTATATGGGCTCAATATGAGTGATACTGGCCAAAACACAGCTTTTGAGGTGTGTTTTTCTGGTTTAATGCATGTAATGAATGGGCTCTGACCTGGACCACATGAGAATCAAAGGGGGGAAAGCAGGTAATGCTTCTGCTATTAACAGGCCAGGTCATAGGCTTCAGAGGGCTCAAGTCCCGATGTATGTCTTTAATCTCTGGTCTCTAGCAACTCAGTTTAATTTATCAATCTCATCTGTGTTAAACTGATGAGGAAATTAATGCGTGTTTATAGAGACCACACCACAGGTGATATGAGGAGCAACTGGTTAATGTTTAGCAAAGTTCTGCTGAAGATGAGGAGTGGTATACAAGTGGTATACCACGATATATCTTGAAAGAAAAATGCAATTTTAAAGAATGTTTTTCTCTCCTTAATCATTGCCCTTGCAATGAGCTTAAAACATAGCCATGTGTTCATCCATTGCCCAGCTACTGACATACAGAGTTACAAAAGCAGAGGTATATATCCCTACAACTGAGAGAGATGTATTTCAGGTGAATGAAGCCAAGAGAAAACCAAGCTAAAAAGCATGCAGAGCAAAGTGACTCAGACGGCAGAATGCCCCGAAGGAAACTTTCAGCAAGGGTGATTCATTAGTAGTCAAACAGTCCTTTTTCTTTTCCTGCCCTGCTATATTTACATTTTGAAATGTGTGCACATCTCATGGAAATGGCCTTCCTAGCTAAAGTGTTCTTCTAAATGGGAGAAAGGAAGATTTTTGTGCTTTGTGTTTGGTAGGCTGTGAGGCTTGGACTATAAATAAAACTTTATCTACTGGGGTACTTGTATATAGTTTGTGAAGTGTTGTTAAAATCTTGTACTGATAGCATCACAGTGTTTTGGACTGTGACTTTAATCTGCCTAAGGAAACTCACAAATTTCAGGTCTGGATAGGTGTAAAAAGGAGAGACCTCAAATTTGTCAGGTAATCCACACACATCCTGGCTTTTTCAAAGCATGCTGAAGAATCCTTATAGTAGTGAATCCTTCTGCATCCAGAAATCCCACTGAAATCAAGGGAAAGTACTGAGAAGTACTCATTCCATGTGAAGTACTGAGACCTATGCTCTAGTCCTGCAGAGCAGTGGCTGCCCAGTACACTGAAAGCGAATCTCTGATTTCTTGTTTCTCCCAGTGCTATGCTGTGTCATGCTTGCAAGGCTCATGCTGTTAATGTGCAAATACGATGAGGTTTCTTGCATCAGTGTTGTGCTAGCAACAGCCACCAGCTCCTGATTCAGTTAAACCTAGGCATGATGTGGGCAGATTGGTAGCTGTGATTTACAGGGCTCTGTTGGAATAGAAAGCCTGTTGTCTATCAACACATTGTCCAGGCAGCACAATAGGGGAAGGTAAGAGCTGGAAAAGCAAGGTCAAAGAGCTGACAATACCATATTGTATTGCATGACCCTGAGCGAGTGGTTTACATGCCTTGTTTCTGCTATTCTGAGTGGAAACCAGAATAGTGCTTGCTTTTAGAAAAAGAGCTTTATGGTCTGTGGGTGGAAAGCATTCGTCTGAGTGTGAAGTATTTCTGTTGTAGAAAGAATTAGTCTCACTTGCCATAGTTTCCTATTCGCAGACCTGGTTTTCTGGGAGATCAGATGCACTGGTTCCTTTGAAGATGGAAATCTCTTTGTAGGTGTTCTGTATTTCGTGCATCATGATCCATTTGGAAATGCATTTTGGAACTATCCATTTTGTTTGTGGCTTTGGCTGGATTTGCATTCTCCAAATAGCAGAATGTGGTTTGGGCTTTATAATGGGATGTATGGCCTCTTTGGCTTGGTTCCAGCACAGGTTGGGAAGGACCAAAAGGAATTCTCTTTATATCTGGAAGGCATTAGCTAAACACCAGGCATCTAGTAACAGAAGCTGGACGGAATGCTTAGTTACAAGCACCCTGCATGGTGTAATTTGGGGGTCTCAGGCAGCCTTAAAAAAAAAAAAAAAAAAGAAAGAGTGCTTTTCTTATAGGGGATTCCAGCAGATAAAACTGGTCTGCAGTGGAGAATCAGTCACTGATTCAAATTGCTCCTTAGAAATGGTCTCTGCTGCTCTATTTTGGTGCAGTGGATTGTCAGCTTTCATGGCATCATTTCCTTGCTCTTGCTAGTCCATGACCTTTCTCCAAATTCATAAGCTGTTGCCCAATCTGCCAGTCTGTATGGGAATGGCATGTGTTACCTGCCAGGTGAGCCAGCACCTTCTCTTACCTTCCCTTTCTAGGCAATGTGGTGCCTAGAAGAATTGCAAGAATTTAAGCCTGTTAAGCCACAGACTCTCTTAGAAGTTGTTTTGGGGGGTTTTGGGGTTTGGGGTTTTTTTGTTCCTCAGTGGGACAGGACCAGATAATATAATTAACCTCTCCCCCTACCTCCCAGCTAGCCTTCTGTTGAGTGTCTGCATTTTTAGATTCCGCCTGTCTGCGGTCCAGCCCCAAGACAGTTAAATTTAATAAATAAATAATGATAAAAATAGTCTCTGAGGACTTGGCAGGCAGCAGGCCAGGGAATCTGGGCAAGCAGCCAGCAGCTCTTACACTTGAAATCTAAAGTTAACTTGGGCTACGGCGCTCGCACTGGGCTGTTCAGATTATTTCTTTAAAAAGTGCCTTTCCCTTCCCCACCTCAGACGGTACCCTGGGCCTGATGTCTTTCCGTGTGGGCTCCAGGGCTGATGTGAATGTGGGGAGTCTCAGCCCAGCTCCCCTCCCAGGAGGGGAGCACCTTGTCAGAGGGAAAAGGCTGCCGTGTTAACGCTCCCTGAACAAGGGTTGGGGCATCAACTCCAGGAAGACTTTAAGTGCCAGAAGCACAGAAAAGCTTCAGCTGGAGCAAGTGGGTCAGCCACAAGACACAAGGGTGGAGGAAACCACTCCCTGTGAGTTCTGGCACTTGCAGTGCTAAGTTCTCAGTCTGTTCAATCTGCTCTGATTTTTTTGATGTTATATGGGGTCCATTTTAATCCTTGGGGTAATTTTATCATTGTGTGGTGTCCCACCCCAGTCTCCAAGTTACATCTCAGGATAGGAGCTGTCATACAGCATGCCTTTATATTCTCATTTCCTATCATGCCCTATATTCATAGCATATGGTTCCAGGAGCTCAACGAAATCTATCTGAATCCTAGGCAGGCAGTTACCACTATCAAGAATATCTGGGAAATTATGTATCCAAGAAAATTCATGCCCTCTGGTGATAAACAGCCTGCCAGCAGGTGGGAAGGTTTAGATAAAAGGGATTTCCCCTGTAAGGCGAAGTGATGGGGCCCAGAAGACTGAAGCTGTCTGGACTTATCTGCACACAAGCATGGTTCCTGCAGCATCACACCTACAACAGAGAAGTCGAAAGTACAAATGCAAACCTGCTCCTTCTCACCCAGCCCTGCCAGGAACACTCCCCAGAACCAGCCCTGCTTTGCTCAAGGGGGTTGATAGCTATTTTAAACCCTCTGAAAGGTTCAGGCTTGCTTTTCTTTAGCCATGTATCTGCAAGAGTGCTCACAGTAGGAACTGGTGGCAATGGGGTTTAGCTGTAGCTCCCACAGGCTTTAAAAATCCTTAGTATGTGATAATCGAACATCCTCAGAGAGGCAAACACCTGCTGCACTGGAATGGACACAGAAATTCCAGCAAAGGCTGTTTTGGGACATGCTACCTTTGCTTCTCTGGCAGGCTGGGCATGGTATATCTATATATTTTTTTCGTTAGCTTTATCATCTGTGTTAATAACAGGTGACCCAGAGAACTGTCAGGGTAGCAAACATAAATGCACTTTACAGATTTTGTATTGTGAAGCTGGTTCCTGAGGATGTGTCTGTTGGTAGTCTCACCTGGAGCTGGGAGTGTAAAATAAGCTGTTCACTGTAGGGAAAAGTTGGCCAGCAAGAGGAGGTAGCTAAAGTACTTCTGGCCTCAACACCAGGAACAGTTGCAGGTGATGTGTGGTCTAGGAAGTGGGAAATCCCTTTGAATGAATGAAACTACTCAATTTTGGGCCATCTGGGGATGCACCTTGTTTCCAAAGGAGGCAGAGTGGTGAACTGGGGAGCTGCTGCAACACACAACCCACTTGTCCAGGGCTCTGGCTGCAGGAGTGCACAACTTGGACTTTCACAGCTATGATGGACCAAAAGACCTCTGGAGGAGAGGCACTAATGGTTCTCTTTAACTGTAGCTTTTTGCCCTCTAGCCATGCATTTAGAAGCCCACCAGGCCCAGTTTCATTGATCTGGCCACTGGAGAAGTGTAAGTGAATTTTGGGTGAAACTTTGGTGTTTGATCTCAATGAGGCAAATGACTCAAACTAAAGCAGCATTAAAGAATCAGAAATCTAAATTGTGTGTTGAGGCCAGTAAGCAAGGGGCCTCTGGGGTGCTTGTATTGTCATCTACCAAATTCAGGGAGAGAATTTACTTTGGCAGGAGCAAACCAGCACCACTCCTGCAAGGAGCAGGTGCAGAAAGAAAATCAATGGCTTTAGTGGCATCCCTGGAGCCTCTCAGTTCTTGGGAAGTCCATACCCCTTTGCAGGGTGACAAAAAAAGTGTTAATTTCGAGCACTTTGTAAATGCTCTTGTAGAGCAGAGAGCCCTTAGTTTCTATTAGAAAGCTGAAGTGGCAGAGCGGGGTGCACTCTTTTCCTTTGGCACTACATGCATATACTACATCAGTGAAAAAAAGAGACCTCCTTCAGGAAATACACTGTAGTATTGATGGGGTGAGTAAACTGCAAGGACTGCCTTCTAGCTGGAGCAGGTCCATACAGCTCAGAGCTCCAAGTGGGTCTCAACTGGAGTCCTTGTCCTTTTTGGCTTGTTGCATTGGACTGATTTGATTGATTTATCGTGGAAATACATTAAGTTGTATAACTCTGGTCATGGCCTGTGACCCCACAGAACCAGGAAGGTGATGGATCTCCTTTGGTTCAGCAACCACCATATAGGAAATATTTAAATATAAATTCTCAGAAGATTAAAGTACTTTTTGTTGCTCCATGTGCTGCAGCAGCTCACCTGGCATTAACCCAGCCATAGGGCAACCCTGCATTGAGACAGTTGGGTCATTTTAGTTAGTTAATAGTTAAATACTTGGGTCCTTCTGCAGTGGCTTCTTAACTTAATAGTTCATTGACTTCAGTGGGTCTGGGATAATGCTGATAATATGCACTTACAGTTTCTATTCCCCGCATAGCTGGAACAAAATCCTTTGTGTAGGTGTGGGAAGAAGGGCTGGGTAGATTTTTATACCCAAATAGGGAGGTAGTTACAGAAGCAGGAATCGCAGACTTCATTGAATCAGCAAAATTGCTCCTATCTAGTCTATAGGGGCTTTAAATAAAAATACCCATATAGCAGGAAGGGATGGAGAGGAGCTCCTGCCAGGTCAGCATGCAGGGCGGTAACTGTGAGATCAGCAGGCTGTCAAGCAGAAGACAAAGCAGGCAAACTAATTACATCTTGGCAAAAAAGTGTAATTAGGAAAGAAAGGCCGTTGCTTAGCTGGCTGAGCACCCCTCCCCCTGCTGTGTATCCTAGCCCTCTTGGATGGTGCTCCTTGGAGATTCCCGCAGAGCAGCCCCCACTTGAGTTATCTCTGTACCAGGAGACATTTGCAAGTAGACAAAAAGGGAACAGCCTGTTCTGACTCCAGCTCCCCGTGCCTCTGGGAGGCACAGCCTGCAGCTCACAGCAGTGAGGATGCACCAGTTAATCCCTGGGATAACCCCATCAAAACCAATGCCACTCTGTGGGGTGTCTTGGTGTTTAAAGAACTGTGGTGGTCTGTTACTTGAGCTGCCGACTTCACCAAGCTGGGTCACCATTGCAAAGAAACCGACTTCATAGCCTTTGGCAAAAGTTTTTCAACTGCAGCCAACAACCGCTGTCTGCATGTCCTCTGATGGATCCCATGTTGTTTTCCTGACAGAGTTGCTACTGCTTCTTCCATTAATCAGTTAACTTTTTGCATTATTTCTCTGCTGTTTTTAACGACCCCTTTGTCCAAGAGACTAGTTGGTTCTTTCAGCTTCTATCTCTTTGCCAAGCTGTCGCTGCATACAAGGAGAAAGGAGTGTCTTTTCTACATCCCGTCATTATTTTTGTTTTTGTTGTTCCTTCCAGTAGGTCTGACACTTTCCCTGTAACCAGATGGTTTTGATTAGTGCACATCATCTTTACTTTCAGTGTCAACTTTCCCTGGTTCTGCCTTTCCTGTCCTAGTTCGTCTTCCTGATACCTCTGTCCACTGTCTTTTTGCATTGTTTGATTCACCTCTCTTGACAGTTAGGTCAGTAGAGTCCACAGGAGTAGGGAAGACAATGGAGGCTTTATTTAAATAGTTGTGGTGTACAGACCGGGAAGGAGGAACTGTGGCTTCTGGTGGGCAGGCTTGTGGGATGAGACTGGGGCTGTCACTGAGCCCCTGATTTACATTGGGTGCGTCATGGCTCTAGGATCCCTAGCTCTAAAAGGAGGAAACTTCTAAAACCTCTTGCCTATTGAAGTGCTACTGCATTTGGAAAAAGGTTCCATTTTTTCCTAGGGTGCACTAGAAGTGGTGGTAATGGCCCTGTTTAGCTTAGAAAAGAATGAACTTTGAAGAACATAGAATCATAGAATCATAAAACGTTGGCATCTTATAAAAGGCAGGTAGCAGCAGCTGATGCTAGGTACCAGCACACCGCTGCTGCGGCTAATGGCATTGTACTAGTGAAGTAATACCAGAGAGGCCATGAGAGTCTCTGAACATGTGCTTGAAAGCTGCAATTAAAGCTGTTTACCTTTAATTAAGGTAATGTAAACATTTTACAAGTCATGTGAAACATGAAAGTGTGTGTCTGGAGAGCAATACTTTTAGATATGGAGTAGTGTTTGAATGTTTAAAAAAATAAAGTAGCTTTAAAAAATATTTATGTTGAGGTAAACAAAAAATGTTCTTGTAATGTGTTGCCACTCTCTTTGTGTGTCAGATATGCTTTTGTTTTGCATTTAGCTTGGCTGCTTTTACTCCAATTTTTTTGCATTTTTACTCTGTTAAATATTTCCTTCAATTAATCTTCCCATGGTGAAAGAAGTTGTGAAGTTCACGCTCCTAAGGTGTATGCTGCACAGTGTTTCCATCTCATGTCAGTGCTTTTAAATTAGCATTTGAGGTAGTGTTACCTTTTCCAGAGAAATTAGATTAATTTCAGTAATTTAACCTTTAGTGCATGTGAGTTTCCTAACAGATTTTTTGGATAGATGTCAGTGTTCTGTAAAGTGTATGTACCTTCCTTTCTGTTGATATGCTTTACAGGGAACAAGAGGGAAATTGGATGAGGATTTTCTGTCTGGGACCATGACGTTGACTGAGTTCCTGAATTTTCTTTTCATTGTCCATGTTTCCACTTTATTTTCCAAAGTTATTTTTCATTTTTGTAACCAACAATATTGACTGATTTGAGAGGCAGTTAATTTACCTGTAAGTGTAAATTAATTCAGAATTATTCTGAGACCCTCTGATATATAAGGTGGGGTGGCAGATTTCTTTAATTCCTGAATGTCATATGCATTTAATTACAGTTGGTGACTTATACCCAGCTACCATTCTGCTCTCAGATATTTGCATGTCACCACCAACCACACTATTGTATTTAAGGGTCAGGAGGCAAAAATCCTTCAAACGCATAACTGAAAACTAAATTCTTAATAGGGAAGCACCTAGAGTTCCTTCTGGTTTACAGGATGGTTTGTCCACTCTGATCCTGGTAGGAGAAAGATGTTGAGAAGCTAATTAGTAGAGACTATACTATTCAGTCTCTTTTGTTCCCCTCCCTGTCTCCTGTGTTAAAAAATGCATGTTTGAATTACACTTATCAACGTTGCTGTGTGTCTCAGTGACTTCTGTTATAGCAATAGAAAGATAAATAAATAAATATTATGTTTGATCAGCCTAAAAAAAAAAGTTTGGGAGTCCATGGTACGAGCACAGTATGTGGTATAGCAAATAAAGGGGTCAGGCACCACAAGAAAGTTTTTTGCCAGGATCTGAATTTCTTTGTACAGCATCTAGGCAGATGTGAGGCTATGCGTTAGAGTAGCCTGAAACTGATAAACTTGAAAAAAAGCTTTTCCACGGACAGGGAATGTGGGAGAAAGATCTTTCACTCTCTGAAGCCAGCGTGAGTCTTGCCTGGACTGAGGAAGTAAACAGCATCAGTGGAGTTCCTTCAGGCTTACACAGACACATTATGCAAATGTGATCTAGTTCTCTCTTGAAACCATTAGGAATCTTTCCATTGCCTTTGTAGGAAATTGGGCTAGCCTGCAGAGCAGAATAGCTCCTGTTGACAGTTCCCACCCTTCACTATTTCTGAGGTTCATTAGTTTTCCCAAAGCAGTGGCACGCTGGAATGGAGATGGAAATTTGGATCTCTGCTGAAGTGCCGTTTCCCAGTTTAGAGCTCCTGGTTTTGGCTCCATCTCTTAATTGCTGCACATGGTTGTAAATCTACTTTAATTGTCCTTTCTATAATAATCTCTGCCAACGTTGGTTGACTTTGGGACCTTTGCCTAAAAGTACCTGTTCAATAGGGGCTTTTTCAGAAGAACAGAGCAACTTCCATCAGGAGCAAAGAACTGTCTATATGATTGAATTTACAGGCTTTGGATAATGTATTTTATCACCTTCATGGTATAACTGACAAATGTTATTGTAGATTGGGACATTATTAATTACTAATTTCGTAGGACCATGAGTAGGAATATTTTAAACCCAAGGTATGTAAAATAAATAGAATAATAGAAACCCCTTTGGCAGGGGATTTTGGAACTAGATATTTAAGGTCCCTTCTGACCCCAATCACTCTACAGTGTCATGAATCTGTGAACCCTATCCCAATGGAATCATTGGAATAATAGAACTCTATATAGAATTCTTTATAGTAATCTCTCAAATACCAGAATTTGTCCTGGAAGCAAGATATTAATGGGAAAAATTGAAAGCTGTTCTGGTGCCTCAGGATTAAACTGGATTAAAGTTGGGTTCTTTCATGCTTGCTCCTCAGGATGTTTTCAGAAGCCTAGATTTAGGTGGTGTGGGCTCCTCATACAAGGAGAGTTGCAGGATGGTGACAACAAGCAATAACATGCTGAGTAGTGAATAGTTTTCAGTATTTAAATACCTAGTTAAGGGGATGCATTTAGGCACTTGCTTAGGTGCACATAATCCTTCCTCAATCAGGCACCTTTGTACTCCTTAAAGCATAGTCAGGGAGAAGGTAACACCCCCATTTAATAGTTTGAGGCAGTGCCCATCCATTTTCTTCTCAGTGCTTTAAAAGTCGGTGCTTCCAAGGGAACTGCAGGAAAGAGTCTAACCTTCCCCAGAGCAGGCTTGCATTTCCTAGATGTCTTTTCCATAGCTCATCAACGCAAGGCTGCCTAAGAGCCAGAGCAACACCAGATTTCTCACAATACTGAAATCTTCTCTTCATTGACTTTGTCAGTCTTTCAAAATAACTTCATGTTTGTGCAAATGGTTTTGTACCAGGCACTTTTCGTCAAACTTCTAGTGTTGTTTAGGTATCTCTAGTTACCAAGGAAACCAGTTTGGCTGCTGTCAACCTAAGGTGTTTCTAGATGAGCCCAGGATAAGTTGTGAACAAAACAATTCATACTTTCCTCTTCTCCTATTTCTACCCCCTAGGACAAACTCCCAAATAGATGTACAGAACTTCATGAACTCTAGGAGATAAATATTTTTAAACTACTTCTGGTGCAGGAGGCATTCCTAAATATTGTAACTGGCAAGATGTTATTCTTCTGACAGCAAAATTAGGTGTGAATTTTCTGCAAGTACCTCACTGCAACTGGTTTGAGCAGTTTGATTTTGTTCCTTTATACATATGAAATTGGACACAGAATGTATATATCCATTTTAAATGGAAGTGTTAAGAAAATTGTGGGAGCCTATGGTCGTGGTTAAAAGAAAAAGCAATCCAGCTAAATAAATAATTTAAACATTGCTTTTGGCTGTGAGCCATGTGAGGCTTGGCTTATACGTGGGATTTCTAGCAGCTGAGTAGTTATTATGAAGTATGATGGTGGCTTAGATCGACACAGATCTTAACTTATAAGCAGTTGTGTGAGAGTATGCAGTACCTTTTACAGAGAGGCTTGTGGTTTTGTACATAAATAAAATGTTTTAACAGTACTCAGTGATGTAGTTTCATCCATGCTAGGGAAGTTGCACTGCTTTTTCATGAGAGTGCTGGATACACCACACTGGGACCTTAACAAGGCTTTTACTTCAGGCTGTTGGATTTTCAGAGTTTTTGTTTTAGGAGCAACTGTTACATTCAAACTGATGGTGACCCTCTAGTGTGATGAGAAAAGAGATTGATGAAGCTGCCAGATAACTGTTTGTCATGCCCTCAGGTTGACAACCTGTGCATCAGGCATTGGAGCTCCTTTCAGTGTTGGCAGGAGCCATTTTCTTAAAAGCCCCATTTGCTGTCGGGAGAAGGCCTGCTAGGACACTTAAAGAAGTGGCTGAAACCCCCTTGTTCCTGGATTGGTTACATTTAAGAGGTCATTGAGGTAGTGGAAGAAAGGAAAGCATCAAACTTAATGTCTGCCTTTTAAAAAAGGGGTGGCCGGCAGAAGTGTTGGGGAATTGTAAATCCATCAAGCTTTACTTCAGTTCCTGGAAAAACCTGAAAGAAATAATAAGACAGTGTGGAAGCGGCTGTGACACATGACACAGAGATGAATAACAGCCAAAGTGGCTTTGCTGAGAACAAATGGCATCCAACCAGTCACGTTTCCTTCTGCAACTGCAATAAGAGTAATGATAATAACAGTAATAATACTAATAATGTCCTGCATCTTGTAGGTTGGCTTTTGACACTGTCTCATACAACAATCTCTGAAGCAAATGGCATCTAAGAGTGTGTTTTCCTAATATGGGGTCAAGCAGGAGAGACAAAAATGTCTCTATATCCTAGTGCAGCTGTAAAGGATTCGCTGTCAGATGAAAGGATGCGTTGAGTGACATTTTGTAGGTAAGTTGTTTGTTTTTTTCCTGGCTCCACTTCTATTCAGTGTTTAGCAGAAGAGATATGCCTATCAAATGTATAGATGACAAAACCTCAGGAAGAACTGTAAACCTGTTGGTACTAGTGGTGATACAATAAGCCTCTCCTTGAACCTGAGCTCTAGCAGGAATGATGCTTCCTCTGGCTTCTGTCTGTAAGGCTGGAAATAAAATCCTAAATGCCTGTCGTGACTGATGACTATCTGTTGATCTTGTCCCAGACAAGGAGATTTGGAGCCAAGGTTAGCCAGACTGGCGTGGCCTGGAGGTTACCGAGCTCTTTGGTTACCCTGTTCCTTCCCCATGCCACCCCACCAGGCTGGTGTCTGGCTGACCCAACAGACTTTGCATCTCATAAGAGAGAGCACATCAAACAAGCTGACTCAATAGACAGAGAAATACAATTGTAATAAACATTTCAGGCACAGATTTGGTCCTTAACTCTTTCATTTCTGTAAAGTTCCAAGTTGTTTGGTTTTGTTAAACAGTTGGGAGTTTTGTTTTAGTCTATAGCCAGTCTGGACAAACATGCCTTAGTTCAAGTGATATAAGCATCATTGCCTGGGCTGTTGGAAGCAATTAGTGTTTACAGTCAGTGACAGTCACCTTTTCTGACAGTTTGATCCTTAAAGCTATAAATTCAGTAGGGACAGGAGAAACCAGTCATGTGCCATGTATTTCTTCACACCTTATATGACAAACTAGAAATAGCTCTTTGACATGCTGACTTTGTATTTGTCAGTTTTCTTCAGCATTTGGAGAAAGCTTGAACAACAAAGATAGATTGGTAAATTAATTTTGTTCTAAGTGCTTAGCATGTTTGAAACAAGATGCTGATAGAAATGTGACACAACATGGATTTCTAGGGTGTTCTTAAAGGATGCTCTTGGGATTCAGAGGACCAACTTACAGAGCTGGAGGTGATCTAAAGTATAAGATGTTATTATGAATCAACAACTTCATTAAATCTCAGAGAACCAAACTGTAATCTCTAGGAAACCATGTTTACTTCCCCTGTTCATGGAACTGCTGATTAATTTCTATAGAGAGCTGGCGTGTAGCGTGGCTCCCCTTTCAAGGGAAGTTTCAAGGCTGGTACCTAAGAACCAGAAACTGTAACACTTCTCTGAGTGTGACCAGAACATTTGCATAAAACCAGTGTCTGAAATATGTTTATGACCTGAATTTGCCCCTCTTCAGCCATAGAGAAGTTGAGCTGCAAGAGCAAACTCCATCCGTTATGCTGACCTGTGCATTTAGTTGTTTTTAACCAGACTCCTTTGTACTGCCTGCAATGAAGAATGCTTAAACTGTAGTTGTATTTCTCAATGGTTTTAATCATGTTTTGGTTGTTTCTCTTTAATTTAGTGCTGTAAATTCAGTAGGTTGAGAGCAGCCCAACTCTGGTGTTAAAAATTTGTATGTAGTCTCATTTCTTTGTGTCTCATAATGGTGCCCAGTATGGTGATTCCATAAACTGAGTAGGCTCCCAGTCTTGCTGTTAGCTCAGAGTGGTGTTCCTAAACATGCTATCTGTTAATAATATCTGTGGTTTACTGATAAAGTTACCATGAAGAAGCTGTTGTGAAGACATTGGAGGGATTTCTGTGTGGATTGCTTGTTCCCCAAGTGCTTGTATCAGTTGTGTTTTTTGTCTATGAAAATTTGAGGACAAGCTGTTGTAGGTAACTTACTGGTATTTCTCTGAGCCCTTAACACACAATGTTATGCTGTTGTGTTATAATTGTTTACATTTCTTTGTATAAAAGGGGAAAGTGACATTCCTTTTGTCCTGTTGCTTTGTCTGTACCTCAAAAATGAGTTATATTTGAAACATGTGGGATGCATCTAATTAGGACACTGCTAATCAGTACCAAGTGCCAGTGTAAACTGTTTCAGCTTGGCAGAAGTGCTCTGTAGCTGGTCGCAGTTAGACCTGATACACCTTTGCTGCTTCTGTTAGGTTGATCATCACTGGGCTTACCATGGTGCTCTGCCTAGCCCAGGGACACCCAGGAGTTATTAACAAAGCTGAGTTTGAGCCAGGTCTGTGTTCACTCTGGTTGAACTCTGGAACGGGTGGCATCTTGGAGTGCAAGTCTGCTTGAGGTTTTCTGTGCTGAGGGCGCCTCAGTCCCAAAACCCATGAAACTTTCTGCTTTAGCTGAAAGATTTGGCTTGCCAGGTTTTACCTCTGAAATAGGCACCCCTAGATGGGAGCAGAAGGACACAGTGGGTGTGCAGTGCCTTTTTCTTCCCTGTTGGCCAACTTAAGGAGCTTCAACAGTTTATTTTGTTTGTGTACCGCAATCACAAGCTGGCTTCCCTTCTCCCAGAGAAAGGCTGGGGTGAACTATGCAAAGGAGGAAAGGAACCAGCGTTAGGATGCATTGCTTTGCTTTACTTAGTGCAGTTTCAGGTGGTTGAATGTGTTGCAATTACCTAGAAAGAAACAAGCTTTTTAACTTTGTCATCTGTAGAAGTTTAGACCAGATTTGATGCAGCTGAAAGGTTCTTTTCCTTTGGTGGCAACATATGAGCTTAGACAACTTTTAACAGTTAGTTCATACCAAAGACTGATGGCAATAATAAAACTAAATTGCTCAAAAATCCACAGCTAAAAGTGGTGAACCATGACTTTAAGTGATAGAGGGAGAAAGCAAAGCACTGGTGAAGTGTGGAGAAGAACTTACAAGGATGGCCTCTGGACCAGAGGTGGGTTTAAAACAAATCTGTATTTACATATGAAGATAACTGAGATAGGGATGAAATTTTTTCCTTCTCAATTTCCACAAAATTTTGCTATATTGTTCCCCAAGCTATTTAAATTAGGAATTTGGGGTATATTTCATTTGGAAAAAAACTGATATTCTGGGGGACTGGAATATGTCATTCTCTTTTAACACTGTGTGTGGTGTCTTCATGCACCTGCTTGATAATACAAACTGAGAGGATGCAAATTGTAAAATTTCAGCTCTGTTTATGAAATAGGGAGAAACAGATGCTACTTTCTGGGGACAAGCAGGAAGACAAGCTGACATTGCTTCTATTAATCTACAAAGACATCTTTCCTATATATTAAAGCTGCAGAAATAGTTAACTTGTATTGATGCTCTCATAACGTTGCTACCTTGACACTCAAACTTTTTCATGCTTCCAGTCAGTGGTAGAACTGGAGATAGTCCATCATTTCTGGATTCAGTTGTGTATTGCTGCAATTAGTGGCTGCTAGCTCCCCTTACTAAGATTTCTAAAATAAGTTGCATTAGTGGAGTCTGGATAAAGCATGTCTGAGTTCTAGCCACACCAGTTAAGCTAGAACTTTTATGTATTTACTGTAACATGTTTTCCTGAATGTCTTTTTCTTCACCTCAAATCACCAAGACTTTTTTTTTTTTAAAAAAGGATTTTGGCTACTGAATTTTTTGACTAAATTAATTTCCATTCTTCTTTCAGGATAATGGATTTCCAGTTGCATTTAGGTCTTGGTTTTGCTGGATAGCGAACCAGGATTTTTTTATAGGGTCCCTTAATCAGCTTTTATAGAAATAAGAATTCAGCCTTCAGGGTTGAGTGGTGATCATTAAGGTTCAGCTCCTTGTAAAACCTTTCTGAAGCAGAAGCTTTTTTCCTTTGCCAGCAGCTGGTTTTCAGCCTGGAGGGTAAATCCTACCTGGTAGAAAGGGATATTTCTGGATTAATAATTCATTGCCAGGGTTGAATCTCTTTAGATGGTGTTGGAGAGATGCCTGTCTTTATGGCATAGATGAGCTTTGGTTTTGAGAGTTCAGTTATGGGGAAATTTATTCTTTCTCCCTGTCTTTCATCCAGAATTAAGTAATGTGAAGGTGGAGACAAGGTAGCTGAAAACACCTCATTGACTACCTATGTCTTTTTACTTATCGAGGCAAGAAGAACTGGTAGATATCACCTTGCTAAATAGTACTGATTCTCACTAAATCTTACCCAAGGCATTTTGACTTACAAAACAGTGGCTGTTGAAGAATGCATGAGTTAGGCAAGCTGGAAGAAAAAAAAAAAACAGCCTTCACTTTTGAAATTGTAAGATTTAATTAGGGCAGGTCATTTCTTTGGCTTTCTTAATTTCAGTGTATGGTTGGATTTTATTTCTTAATAATCTGTCATTTTGTAAGGGTGAGGAATGCAATAAATGGAACTTCTGAGCTGCCAGCACGGATGGACAGAGGTCCTTTGCCCATGCTGTAGTGCAGTAAAATAACTCTTACAGGCATGAGGACTTACATTTCCAGTTGAAATCCAGAAAAGGCACCAGCTCTAGTTCTTCCTGCGAGGTCGATGAAAGCATAAGTGATGAATGTTAAGTGCACTCAGCTTTTCTATTTGTTTTTAATTTTGATGGTAGCTTCAGCAAACTCTGCCCATACAATGACTCTTTTGTTGTATGAGCAGATGAAGGACATGTCTGGCACTCATATGGAGAATCGGCGACAATCCTCAAGTTATAAACCACACAGTTATATTCAGGGCTTGGGGCTTTGTTCTGTTGCAGACTGAAGTGTCAGTGTATTTTTGTGCTTGCTTTGTTTAAAATCTTAGAATTAGATTTGTAATGCAAGACTTCAGCTACAGACTCTTGCTCACTCTGTTGTAGACTATCAGTTATGCTTTTCTTTAGGAATTCTTCGCCATGCTCTCAGAATTAAGAGTTCTGCTGAGCAGTACAAATGAGGACAGAACAATGTACACCAGCCAGCTACGCAGTGCTCTTTTTCCAAGGTCCCTTCTAATATCTTCGTGATAACAGCACTTTCCCTTTATGAGGAAAAGGTCACAATGGTGGAAATGGTGTGTGTTTTTTGTCTTGTTTCTAAGCTGTGCTATTCTTTCCTTGCTGTTGTTGCTTCTGACAAGATGGCTGCCAAGCCACTTTGTCATCACTCCTGAATCTTGACAGAACGCAGGAGCTGTCCCAGATAACAGGAGAATACATCCTTCCAGCAAAACCTGAGTGACTTTATCCAATCCTGGATTTAAACAGACCTGACATGTTCTGGCCCTGTTTACAAACAGGATACTTCAACAGGACTCCACCACAAAAACAGCTATGCTTTTTCTGCTAAAAACAAAATGTTTCATTTTGGAAAAAACAGCACTAAATGCTGATGGTGTAGTTGGTAATGAATCTTTGTAATGAGCCCATACGGTTTATTGCTATCTGTCTTAAGCCTGTATTGTGCTGCACATTGAAAGACAACATACTAAACAGCAACTGTCTGCTGGGGCTAGTAGACTAAATTCAGTCCCTATAATTTTGCATTGCATTATGTATGTATAGTTGCTCTAATTGTGGGAGGAGAAGGAAGAACAATGAGTGAATATAACAAACTACTGGCATCATTATCTTCTGTCCACATCCCTGTGCTACAGCCAATTACATTAATGCAAATGGTAAGAGCCTTCTTTGATGCTCTTATCAGTCTGCTTGCAGTTCCTATGCCCTGATGAGTCCCAGCAGTCCATTGAAAGGCACACTGTGTGCGTAGCTTATCATTTGGTGAACTCATGATACCCCTTCATAGTTTCCTTTCTTCATGCACATACATTAGCAAAATATACCCCTTGTACTTACATGTGACTGGTGGGATTTGTCTCTTTGGCTTTTGGTAACTTAATTCTCTGAAAATAGCATTTCATGAACTTCCCTGTGGATCTCAACCAGGACAACGCAACTGTGGTGGTACATCCATGCTAAACAGCCACACTACATTACTGATGCTCTACTAGATGCTCTAGACTATGTTATGCTTTCTTAGTCTCTCAGTTATGCTGCCTTTGTATGCACAGGTGCCAATCTCAGAGTTGACACACTTGATTGAATTTCAAGTGACACACTTGATCTTAGAAATTAATTTCACAGGACAACTCTGGCAAAATACAGTGCAAATCGTCAGTTGTAAGGCTTACACCAAACCTTATTTGTCCCTTTGCTTGTGTTCCTACTAACCAGCAGGCAGCTGAGGTAAGGCAGACATACTGAAAAGTGTAAAGAAAATCTAGGTTGTGTTTTACAGGCCAAATCTTTCCAAAATCACACTGAGATAACTATTTTGGATTGCTTGTTAAGCATAACTTTCTCTCAAAGCTTGTCAAAATTCAACATCCAGTTGACTCAGGTTTCTAAAATTGTTTCAGAAGCTTTTAGAGAGATTATCAAATAAGAAGATTTGCACTGGCAAAATGATGAGACAAATATAAATTGAAGCATGGGAGAGAGGAAAAAATAGTATTCAGCAGTGCTTTTGGAGTGGTTTTTATCTTGGCTTCTCATTAATGTAAAGATCCATAGCACTAGAAGAGTGGAGAGAGCTGCATTTAAATGGTGAAGACTCATCACATGCTGGTTTATTGCCATCATTCATCAGAACCGCGTGCTTCAGTCCTGATTTTTCAACAGCCTGTGCTATTGCAATAACCACATCCCTAGAGAGGAGAACTGGGTGAACCTCAATGTAGTTGCAGGCACTTCAGATGTTTTGTTTCTAGGAACGAGACATCGCACCTAGCTCTCCTGCTTCTGTGAGAGTGTTTTAACCATGGGGCTGTGTCATCTTGTTGTTCTGCTCCCATGGTGTTTGCTTTCCATCTGCACTTAGGGAGTGCCTTTGTCCAGATCAGCCTGATTGATAGTGCAGGGAGGTAGGTATGATAAATCTGAATGTTCTTTAACTGAGAGTAGGACATCTTTCATTTTCCTGGCTGGATACTTTAAATTGTTAATTAAAGTTGAGCAGTGACAACGTTACCTCCTCCTCACTTGATACACATGCAAAAAAATCTTGAGGGTGACCCCTGCTCAGTCAGGTATCTCTTTGCAAGGGCCTCATGTTCTGTGTCCAGCTACATACACCCATCTGTGCTCAGCCCTCATTTTAACACCTTGATGCATGGGAGAAATGGGAACTCAAAGACATTCACATAGAAAACACCTCCTGTTAGTGGGGTGTAGGTGAGTTCCTGTTACAGTGTGAGGGTCTGGAGTGCTCCTTTCCGAGATACCCAATTCCCCCAGGTGACTGTGCCAGCAGCCTGAATGTCTGGTTCTGTTCTATGACTTGTCCAAGTCAGGGCTAAGGGCTTATCAAACACACTGCTCTCTCAATGCCAAAGAAGGCAGATAAAGGAAATCCTAGCTGCTGATTACTCACTGGACTTGACTTCTTCATTCTGACAGAGACCTCCTGAGGGAAGTGGTCTGAAATAATCTAATGCTCAACATTAGGTGGGGAGGACCAGAAATGGCAGAGGCTGATGTGGCATTTGGGAACGTTTGGGCTTCCAGGTACAAGTTGGCATGTGAGTGAGAGCAAGTGGGCTCGCACTGCTCCAGAGAGGATTGGCAGCATGCAGCATCAAAGGAGGTTTTTTCAGTTCTTTCCTCCGAATGCTTTAGCACCTTGGCTTGTTTGCAACCATGCCTGGGGAAGAACCTGCTCCATCACAGAGCTGAGAGTCCTCTCCAGCAATGGTGTGGGTAGTGTGAGCTAGTGAGTAAGTGTCACCGTAGAAAGAAGAGGCCTTCCTGTTAGATGACATGGAAATAGGCTTCGTGTTCCAGAACAGGCTCCAGCTGGGGACCTGGTTTTTTATTTCAGATTCACTCTGGGGAAAAGGAGGTTGCTTTTGTTATGATAAAGGCACTTTGAAATCAGCATTTGTTTGTCTTCTGAATTCAGGTGTTTTAAGTGGACAGCCATCCTACTCCTCTGCTAGACTGTCCTTTCTAAGAATTGTTAGATTTTGGAACAGGCTGCCCAGGGAGGTGATTGAGTCACCATCCCTGGAGGTGTTCAAAAGAAGAGTAGATGTTGTACTTGGTGACGTGGTCTAGTGTTGGACCTAGATGGCTGGACTTGATCTTGAAGGTCTTTTCCAACTATAACCATGATTCTCTGAGTTATCAGTTCTCAGCGACTGCAATGAAGACATCAGCCTTGCTTTCTCTGTTACTAGATGAGTTGGTGAATTTTCCTTAATTGTTTTGCTGGGCAAATAAATTATGTTTGTGGAGGTCTTTGGTTTTTTCCTCAGCAGGTGAAAACTTGCCGATTGAAAAAGTTACACAGTTCCATGGTAAAATTACAGAATAAATTAGGAATACTTGAGGTCTGTGGATTTTGACAATGTGACTGTCTGAGAAGAAACTTAATATTTAGGGAGAGTTGGGTCAATATGTGAATTACTATTTATACTGGAAAATCAGGCCCTGTGTAATTGGCAGGTTTGGTGTGTCAGAATGGTACCCTTTAACTTTCCAGGATGAGTATTGAGGCAGCATCTTACATAACTATTGATTAGTTAGCAGGTGGAATACATCTCTCTCTGGAGTACAGCATAATTTCTAAGAAGAAAAAAATCTGAAATTACAAACCAGAAACAATAAATGTTTGTTTCAGTGACCAGATGATTGGGCATCTCCAGCCCATGAAGGGCATGAAGGACTATGTCTGCAAACCTGATAGTGGACTTGATTGTTGGGAGGCATCACAGTGTTTTGCAGTGGAAAATGGTACTTTTGCAACTCAATGGTGTTTGGTGGTGCTTGGAAGATAGAAGGATGACGTGGCAGAGCCTAGCAGTTGGCTGAATGCAAGTCATGACTCCCTGTGAGCACTGCCAAAGAGCAGCCTTTCTTCCTCTGTGCTGGGAACTGTGTGTTGAGAGCCAATACTGCAAGATCCTCTTTCAGAGTATTTTGCAACCCTGTTAGAGCACTGAGGGCTGTTGTTCTTGGACAAGATTTCCTTTGCAGCAAAGCAATTTCATGTAAGTTGAAGGTGTTTTTATCTCTCTAGTGGCAGATCCTAGAGTACCCTCTGGTAGTGTCAAGAAGCCACGAGCAAAGCCGCCTTGTGTTGGGCCCCAGGCAAATGGGCAGTGGTCTCTATCCAGGGCAGATGAACAGGTAAGTAAGAGATCTGGAAAAGGCAGTTGCTAAGCTGGTCAGTAACTTGCCTAGAAGTAGACTGAAGGTCTTTAAATATTTCCTGGCTTCATCAATTAATTGCATCTAATAAACTTATCTTCTAGCTCACTTACAAGATGCTTGAGCTTTTGGTGTTTAGCTTAGTTATCTGCCTGGTGCAGTTCCTATCTTCCTGCATGCAGGTAACTTAGATGACTTCTCATAGGCTCTGAAGAACAGAAATTAGGTTATTCTGTAAAGCTGCCTCCCTAAAAGTAACATATGTATTGGATAATTTAGAGCTTTATGTGGCACTACGAGCAAGTGACATAGGAGAGGCTTGAAAGTAATTCCTTTCTCCCAGGCTAGAATGCGTCTGTCTGACTTAAAATGATGCTGGTTTAATCTTGACATTAAAAGAGGTCTCTACAGAGAAGAGAGTGGATATTTGGAAATATGAAGGCATTTTGAGTTTTTCCTGGTATTTCATAGCTCTGAGAACTGTATATGTAGGCAAATGGCAACACTTGGCAAGCGTAAATATACAGATCTCCATATATTTTCTCTGCATTCTCCTTTAGTGTACTATATATTGTTGATGTATGGCAATCACTTCAGGGAGGAGCAAAGCTCTATGACTTCTGTGCAGGAGATACAACAATGAAAAAAAATCTAGACCATCCAGTTAGACATCATTAATTTGTCTAGCTCTTTAACAGCACTTCAGTGTTGGGATATCTCTCTGCTAACGGTGTGTACAAAATCTAGTGACGTCTGGTTTCTCTCCTCTCCCTTCCCTGTTGCACTGCCATAATGCAATACAACATGAAAAAGGGATCAGTGCAATTATTACAAAGATTCATGCTTCTGACTGTGAAGAACAAATAATTTCTGCTGCTTGAGGTTACTCTGTCATCTTTTGCTCTGAAACTGAACTGGCTCTAAAGTGAGTGTTCATTTTGTAATGTGTTGGGTTTAGCCTTGTTTCCATAGGAAACAAGCATACGAGATGAAGCTGGTTCTGCATACATTTTCCTTCATTCTTCTTTTCCCCTCCTTTTTTTTAACCCTTTAGACAATCCCAGCCAAATTTTGCAGACCTATAGAAGTCTTAAGGGTGGCTGTGTTACTGCAGATGTGCATGTGCTATGGATGTTAGAGAATCTGCTTAGGGCAGAGCCCTGTCACACTGTCCTGGATGTGGGAGGAACTTTGCTCAAAGCTGGTGCTGTGAGATGTCACTGAGCCCAAGATGCAGATTGGCAGGAAACCACTTCCATAATTCCAGTACTTGGGGAATTACATGTTTCCTATCAATAGGCAGCAATATCTGTGTCTGTAGCTGAGCCTCACGTTAGGATTATGTTTGTATGCAGTACTCTGTAGGGTGAAGATCTGTTGGAAACTAGCCTGGAAGCCACTGCTAACCCCAAGGCTGGGGTCTCAGAAGACCCTCCTGAGTCTGTGCTGTCTCTGTCTCATTCAAACAAATTAATAAATCCTCATTCAGTTCTTCCTGTTGACAGTCTCTAATTTTTGTGTGACATCTTTATTGTTTGGAAATGAGAAATACAGCTGAACAATTTTTCAAAGCAGAAGGAATTCTAGTTATACTCCTGGGCTTTACAGTCTCATCTCCATGATGCATAGCCTCCAAGTGATGGTTTTTGGTCTGTTCCTTCCCCACCTCTCTTTTGGTATTTTAAATAATGCCTGTGATAGTGAGGTTTTCAGCCTCACTGTCTTCAAGTGTGAGGCACTTGCCTTGAAAACCAAACCTTTCTGTAAAGGTAGGAAAAAGCTGTGGCATAAAAAAAGCTGTGGGATATTGTCCCCAGCTTTTTCCTCTTGTCTCTGTCTGCTGAATTAGAAGTACTTGGAGAGACATTTTCACTCTACTGTGCTTCAGGCCTAAAATGCTATGTAAATCTACAATTTTGTGAGGAGCAAGCTGGTTTCAGTTACAACACCTGATGTGGTTTCCATTTTAACAGCATTGGTAGCTCACTCAGATGCTGGCATGAGCAGATCTGTAGGCCAATGTTTATTGTCTGTCAGATACAGTATGGTTGAGGCTTTTACTAAAGAAGCTGTTGGTATTTACTGTGACCCAACTTTGTTTCTTTAGCCTGCCTTCCTTGTGTTTTTTACCTGAAAGTAATACAGATCTAAGCCCATCCTAGGGTGGATCACAGAGGGCCTGAGAGAGACTTCTGTTCTGGACTGGTAAGGAGAAAGAAGCATCTTCCTTCAGTTCATGAAATCCCAGTTCTCCTCTTAGTTTTATTTTGATCTTTGCTTACAATTGCATTATTCTCATTCCCAGTCTGTGTTGATCAAATAAATTTTCATCTGTTTTTTCCATCCTGACCCCAGTTTCCTTGTGTCCTACTTATGTGACCAATCCAGCTGCCTCAGGATGCCCAGGCTGTGACAGGATTAAGCAGCCACTGTAAGAATGTAAGCCTCAGTAACAGGGCCATGAATTTTGAAAGGCAAAATTGGGATATCAGAATTGTCTTAAACTTGAGGCTAGCAAAAGCTTGCTATGTATTGGGATTGCTCAGCAGGGAGATTGTCCATCGCTGATTGTACAGTTGCTAAAGCACGCTTTTAATTTTTACCTTTCCCATTAAGGGAAGGAATGTGAAGGAAAGCACTCAGGCTCTCAGTGACAATTGGTTAAGGGCTCTTTTTTTCTGATGACTTATCCCCCTACCTGCAATTGGTAATTGTATCGAAGGCAGGCAAACTTTCTTAATCCTGCAGTTGGGGTGAGACATCATTCTGTTACTGAACTCAAGACAGATGAAGTTCCCTCAGCCCCACATTTAAAAAAAGCCATCTGCACAACAGTGAATGGGAGACCAGATTCTGCATAACCTAAACAGCCTTTCCTCCTCTGTCTGCTGAGACACAACCTGCCTTGCACAGCTTTATCCACTGCTTGCCCTATTGTGTAAGACTCTGCTGATCTCTGCTGATGGAGAATCACAGTGTTTCACTTCAGTCATGATGGTGATCCTCTGCTCTTACTTGTAAGAGGAGGACGGATGGTTTCCTGCCTTTGGACTTCCTGGTGATGTCCTTAACAAAACTCCATCTGGCCCCTAGTATTCTCCTGTGTGCTACACCATAACTCAGCAGAGATGTCCTCAAAGACAGAAAAAACTTCTGGTTTTGCCCAAGCATGTGTAAATGTGCTTGTACATGCTCAGGTTGCGTACGTTGCTTGTCCTTGATCACCGGTACAAACATAAGTCGCTTCTTTCCCACAAAAGAAGAAACATTCTTGAGATGCTTTTTCTCTACTTCCACAGACAAGAAGCTGGGGCTTGGGGAGATCTTGTGATTTCTGTGTTGTTTTTCTGACTGAACAGCAGCAGGAGAAAGAAAGGCTAAGTCTTCTGACTTGCAGTTTCTCACTATTTGTTGGGGCTTTGCTACATGTTGTCATGCTGCATGCCCTCACGTGAAGTTACGTCTTGATAATGCCTAGGAAACAACTTTACATTTGGACCTACTCCTTGGTGACTGCCTAGCCACTTATTCATGACTACTGTCCTCTCCTAATTCACAGGAAGGTATTTATTTTCTCTGTGGCTCTGTGTCGTTCTTCAGCTGTTATAAGCATCCACTTCAGAAAACAGTGTGGTCTAGTGTGTTGGGGGAACCCAACAAATGATGTTATTTAAGCACGAGAAACTTTAAAATGCATTTTTCTGCTGAATGAGCTGAATGGTTTTTTTCTTTAGAGCCTTTAATGACTATGTCTCTTGAAGTTTTAATGGAGAACCTGTTCTATATAACAATTACATTGAAGTTTTCAGAGAGAAGGTCGTGGTTTACTTAAAATGTCAAAATGTAAAGTACACTGACATTTTGCTTTAGTTTTTGATGAGTATTGCTCTGTTTCAGCTTTCAGGGATCTTTTAATTTCGGTGTCACTATGGCTGGCTCTCAGCCAGCTTTTGCAATTTCAAAGGAGTTATTAAGAAGAGCATCCTGAAGATAATAAAATTTATGAGATAAATTAATAACAATGTGGTGTAAAGCTTTTATTGCAGAAAGTTTGAGTTGTGTGCTATTTGCCAGCAGCAAAGTCACTTCAGTGTAGCATATTCTGCATGATTGTTAATAAAAGGAATATGCACCCCACTATGGCACGTGTAGCTTATAGTGTGGATATGGAGAGTTTATCCAGTAATGAGAAATTAGGATTTTTTTGTCAGTGCTTCTTCAGCAAACTACATCACCCTAGTTCCTGTTATATCCTGCTACTGTAAGGAATCAGCTGTATAACACAAGCAAAACCACAGCCTTGTTCTACAGCCCAGAGACTTCAAATCTGTGCTTTGTGTTCATACAAAAGTGACATATGTTATTTTGCATCCAGGTGTAAATTTAAGATGTTCTGAAAACGGGATGTTGATAGTATAGCGGCCATAGCCTTCACCTTCAAAAACATGCAACCTCTCCATTTGACCTTCTAGTAGATGCTGTGGCCATGCTTAGTGAGTGATTGTGGGAAAGAAAAAGCAAACACATTTTTTAAACTATGAAATGGGGAATATCTAGAAACCCACATCACTTCCTGTTGATATAATCAAATCAAGTGTCTATGGGTACTGCTGCAGGGAAGGAGAAGGGTGTGTTGCTTGGGGATGGCAGTGGAGGAGCAATGAGAGGAACTGTGCGTGTCCTGTTCCACCACCCCACCTCATCTCAAGGTAGTATGGGCAGGTGTCCCTACACGTGCCAGAACACAGCCTTGCTCAGCAGACATCTCTTCTGCAATGAAGAGAATGTGCCTGAGGATGATAACAGCTTGTTTGCGTGTCTGTGCAAAATAACTCGGATTGGTTTGGTTCATAGTCCCAGCTGGGAAAGCCCAACACAGATTAATTCAGTTTGTCATGGTTATGTTAGGGCTTACCTCATTGTGTGACTCCACCAACTAATTCTTGCTTTAAGCTGGGCCATGTACTGATGAATTAAAGGATCTTTGTGAAAAATATTCAGCCTTGATTAAAGTGGGTCCTAAATGACTGTTAATTACTGTTGTCCCCTGTAAGACATCACAATAAGGAATTACCTGTGTGGTAAAGAGGTGCCTTTTGTTTCCAGCTTGAGTATCTTGTTTCTCAAATTCTGATCACTGGAATGTTTCAATGGAAAAAAATTCTGATTATGTTCTGCCTTTATCTGCGTGACTAAGAGCTCTGTGGCATCAGTTCTCTTTTCTGCATATGAATAATTGCTTCCCCATCTTGCTTTTGTTAAGCTGCGTAAATGAGCTTCTCATGATCAGCTCTCAAGATCAGATCATTCTAGTAACTTTTCCTTGAAAACATCTCCTGGTTTTGGTGGGGTTTTTTGTTTGTTTGGGGTTTTTTTGTGCCGGCTGGGTTCTAGAGTAGGATGGGGTCTTCTAGTAAAAGATATGGCAAGACTGTTCTTCCAGGATGCCAAGGCAGCTGGCTACGGGGCCAGACTCAAAACCTAGATTAAGCCCAAATTTGCAATGCAAAGAATAATATGCATAAGACACTTGTCAGGGCTGAGACCATTGGTGTGTGGAGGGGTGAATATTACATTTGCAGGAAAGATCATATGTGTGATGGTGTTTTTCTTAAAAAATGAATTTTATTGCAGCTTCTGCACCCCACTTGGTGAAGATGTCATCTGCTGGTGTTCAAACATGTGTTGTGTTGTTGCTTCAGCTGACTGTGGGTTTCTAGGGAGTACATGTTTCTCACTGTAATAAAAAGTTGATCAGATGAACTGTTTCAACTTGTTGAAGATGCCTGATTTACTAAGCGGCATTATCTCCACTTTCTTTTTCATGCAAGGCTTTGATTCACAGACAGTTTGAGACAGCTCTTAAAAGGTACGATACTGAACCTGGTGAATTTGTGGAACTGTTTTATATTAAGTCTGTGTGTGGTTGAGAGTCCTATTTGACAGGCAGGAAAGAAAAAATCCTAATGAAAAACCTACTTGTCCATATCCCGGTAGGTTTATTGAGGAATAAAAGCAGTTTAATGTTGGTTTCTAGTATGTTGTCACAAGCATACAGCTTGAAAAAACTGTGTTAGATTTTTTGTTTTTTCCTTTCTAGCTCTTTGCTGGCAGGTGGTCATTTGCCCTATGATCTTTATCAAGTATGGAAATGTGTGGGTGATTTCATTTCCAAACGGATTCAGAAGAGAGCTCCTACCCACTCAGAAATGACAGTCAAATGGTTTTATTAGCCTTTTAGTTGCATGAACTTCTAACCCCTAGTGGCTTTGAGAATTGGTCTTGGAAACAAAAAGAAAGGCATTTGGATGTCTGGCTAAGTGATTGGAGCAATTGAAGGTGTTTTTGTACTTCTCCTCCCCCTCTCTGTCCTCTGCCTAAATAAAGGAGCTACTTATCCCACAACTATATTCTAGGCTTTTAAAAATCTCTGTGGGGTAATAAGAGCCAGTGCTGCCTTTTATGTGCGAAAATAACACAGCAAACAATTGATTCTAAATTAAAGTTTGGAAGAATGAGTCAAATCCCTGTAGAAAAATAACGTGGCTGAAAATGCTTCTTTTGTAACAAGGTGATGTCAGAATTCAGACTTCTGAGTCAACGAAATTGTCATCAAGTCAACAAGAAAGTGCCAGACAAATGTGTAGCTTTACTACTTTCTTGCCCTGCTTTCATTGGCGATGAGGTTTTCAAAGCAATATATCATCTCCCTCCCTGATGCCAACTTATTTCTTCTATGTTTATATTTCATTCCAAGCAACTTGCCAGGCCAGCTAATTGGAATTAATTTCCTAAAGTGCTAATATAAACTGTAAAAATGGCAATGATCGGGGAGACAGAATCTTTGACAACTGTTGCAGCTCTGGTTCTTGTTCTGAGAACTTGGGGTAACATGTTTTGTGTTAATGCTGGGTAAGTGGGGTGTTGAGCTGATGGTAAATGGCAACATGCTTTTAATAGGTCTTCAAAGGAAGATTTAATCCTGGTTTTATGGGTAAGACGTGGACACATGAAGACTTGCTGCAAATCAAGGTTATGGCTGAGATTCTGGATATATCTTGTGTTGTTAGACTCTATGGCTTCCAGTGATCCAATACTTGTTTTTCCCAAATCCAAGCCATTCCATGAATAGGTTAATCTTTCCGTGGTGACAAAATACTGGGGAAAGCTCCTGGACAGTTAGAGAGATAAGTATACTCCAGCTGCCCAGCAAGGAGAAGCTGGGGCTCTTCAGGCCTATGGAATTTCACTAGATCTCCAGGCTTTCTCTGTTTCACATTGCTGTACTCAGAAAGTGTCAGGATGAAAAATATGTTCCACTGGGAAGAGGAAAAATGAACTTTCTGGCACTGACATAGCATGCCTTTTGCTGAAAAATCCCTTTGCTGAGAATGTAGAGATTTAAATAAATGTCTTCATAATTGGCAAATAAAATTCTGAACCCTTTCTTGAAACATTTTTTAGATGTAAAAATGCTCCTTTTATGGTCATGCCTGGATTCATCTTCTAACAAAACATGGAAACCTTTCCAGATGTGAACTTACAGCCCTCTCAGCTTAGAGAAGGGTTGGTCCGCTCTCACCATCCTTTGAGTTCCCCACTTGACTTTGTATTCTTGTAATGAAGAAAGAGAGAAGATGAGTCATGGGGAATGTCACTGCCCCTTGGAGCCACAGCTGCCACCTAGGAGGGTGGATGGCACCCACAAGTCAGCCAGCAGGAATGAAGTAGTCAACTAAAAACCCTCCTAGAATAGCACTGGAGGCTCTTACTTTCAGGTCACTGCCCTATCCTTGTGCTACACTGTATACCTACTCACTGCTCTTTGGAGTTGCCATCTGGGAAAGGGGCAGTATCTACAGCTCTGCTGTCATCTGCTCCCTACCTGCCACCTCAGATTCTTCTGAGGTCCAATGTGCATGGACTGCTGTTCCCTGCCTCCAGCCTGCGCTGTGAGATAGAGATGGGAGACTGGGGATGATGGACAGGCCGCTCTCCTACTTGCTGCTTCCCATGATCTCATTGCTGCCAGGGCAGATACAGTTTGGTGCTTCTTTGTTCTTGTTTGCATTAGGTGGCTCTTCTGGCTGGTGTGAGAAGTCATAAAATGCAAACGGTTAAAGCTGATGAGGAAGCGTTGCATCTTTTCAGGAGGGGAGCCAATCCCCACTCGGGCAAAGACTTGCTTCTTGACCAAGGACACCTAGCAAGATAGAGGCAGGTTAGCCAAAGGAAAGCAAGTCAGTCTTGTGAGGTACTGAAGACAAGTTATACCTTTGATTTTGCAGAGCTTTTCTAAAGCAGTTCTTTCCAGGTTGGCTGCGCTCATCTCTGAGCAGGGTGAAGGGTATGCACATTGCAAACTGTTTCTTTTGTTGGTATTTTATGATATTGTACAAGCCAGTCCCTCCATCCTGACTACACACAGAATACATCCAGTCATGGTAGTATACAGATAGCTGCTGATGCATTTCTCTCCCATCCTTTATGCTGTTCCCTCGGATGAAAATGTGACGCTGAAAAAGGGGCTGGTAGTTTGAAGTACAAGCAGCTGTCTAAGAGGTGCAAGATTAGACCTTAAGATGAGGCTTAGAGAGTTGTCAAGGACATGATTATGCCGTTGTGTCAATTTATTGAAGTATTTCCTTTTCCAAAGTTCAGACAGCTGAAATGAAAACAAATTGTATGAAAGGAGTAGGCTACATCCTGATGAATAATGAAACTGCTTGTCTACCTCTTTTCCTCTATGTTTTTTTAATTGAAATATACCATTGCTTGCAATTGACAGCAAGTAAAGTTCTTCCAAATTGCACTGGGAAGGACAGCAATAAAGTTAAAATTATTAGCTGTGTTTGTGCAACATGTCACTGCTGCTCTGCGATTATATTTTGTATGCATTTCTCTCAGGTGATGTTAGGACTTAAATTATACAAATAACTAGTATCCTTAAGCTATAAAGCATGTGTTACTGGTAATTCTGCTTATCAGCAGAGGACAGTTATGACTTGTTTTATTATTTTAACTCAAGTTGTTTGGCAGCAATGGTTAAAGGTATTATACACACTTGCCAAGGTCCCCTAAATTATGAGCATCATAAACCAAATCTTTTCAGTTACTGAGAGAAATAATTGGAAAATGAAAAGGTCAAAATTGTGGTATGAAAAACCATGAACATATTTTAATAGGTTTCATGTGCTTTGGTGACTGGGCCATCCTGATATTTGCTCATAAGCCACAAAACAGGACTGGTCCTGTTTGGGGAATAATTCACTGTAGTCATTTTGAGAGCAGCAGGTATATCTCAGACTTTTTATATGCTAAAGCTCTAAAGATACGCAGTGGTGGTTATGGTACTAGGACCATACGTGTCACTGTAATTCCAAGTGTAGAGATGGGAGAAGGATGGGTAAGCACCAAAACACCCTCTCCTATCAGTTAATATGGAATTATATTCCATATTCTGATTCTATAGAATCATAGAATCATAGAATTGTAGGGGTTGGAAGGGACCTCGAGAGATCATCGGGTCCAACCCCCTGCCAAAGCAGCTCCCTAGGACATTTCACTGAGATAGGCATCCAGACGGGTCTTGAGTATCTCCAGAGAAGGAGACTCCACACCCCCTGGGCAGCCTGTCCCAGGGCTCTGTCACCCTCACTGTGAAAAAGTTTCTCTGCATGTTGGTGCGGAACTTCCTATGCTCCAACTTGTTTCAAATGCCAGTGGAGAATCTGAAGGACTGAATAATACCTGAGAGTGTCCCTGGACTAGTTAGTCACTATGTATGAATGTATGCAAGCATGTAAAGTTGCATTAGGCTACTTTTATCAGAATGAGACAGGGAGCTTGTTATCAGAGAGATCAGAATATTCAATGACTAAGTTTTGTCAGTGAAAATGCAAAGGAATACACTGTTCCATGAGACAGATTGTACACTTATTGGCCTTTATATTGCTATGATAGAGATACATGCCTTGTAATCTGTGTGATATAGATCTACATGCCTTGCTCTGTTTCAATATGTAAGATGTGAGACTCTGAGGACCAAGAGTAAGTGTTCAGCTTTCTCTACTGGCATTTCTTTCAACATAATATTCATCTGATCTGGAGAATTCTGAGATTAATGTACTGATACTGAAAAAGTCTTATAATGGACTCCTCTGTCGCTCAGCAGTTTAATCAGTGCAGCAAGATTATGGTTTTTTTACTCCTTGTTTTGTCTTAGGTCTGGTTTGGGGTTTTTTGCCAGTGTTTCTCTGGGTTTATATCTACCACTTTTTACCTGGGGAAAATGTCTCAAAAGCCATTTCTAACATCATGTTTACAAAGGCTCCCTTGGAGGCGTAAGAATGTTGGCAGCAGTAAAACAAGCCAGAAACACGGGTGTATCTGGAAATGCGCTAAACCTGAGAGTCTGCCAGTGAACAAGCCCACTGGATTTATTGCTTAAGAAAGGAGAATCCTGAACACAAACAAGCATCCCAGGAATGGACTGGCACATCATTGCAAGGAAAGGCACAAAGTCTTTTGGGTATAAATTCAGTAAATTCTTAACTGCAGTACTGGACTTGATGATTAAACTCTGTCCTATTTTGCAACACCATACTTTAAAGACTTTGGATGGAAAAAAACTGTGACCCTATAAACTTCCTTTCATGCTGCCATTTTTTCATTAGCACACACCCCCCTTTTTTTTTTTTTTTTTTTTTTTTACTAGTAAAGAAGCTAAGTGGATTTTTTTTAGTTGGTTACTTCCTGGTGTGGTATTATCTATGCTCATAGTTTTGGGCGTGTAGCTGAGCTAACTGATCCTGCGTGGGTGAGCCAGAGCATCGAAGAATCCAATCCAGACCTGTCATTCATATCAGTGGTCCTGACTGCCCCAGCTTGAAGCCTTTAAAGCTTGTGAGGTGTGTCTGTGTAGGGAAGAGTGGGTTCCCCAAGCTTTTATCAGATAGCTTTTTCTGTCTTGGTGCCAAAACTTTTCTGAAAGGAGCTTTCCTGACTTTCACCAGGAAAAGCATGAAGTTGTTGCTATAATATTTTACCAAAGCAGAGAACGTGAAGATGCTGATGGAGGTAGAACACAACAGGGCTAAGCATGGTTCTCCCAGGCTGGAGAAATCTGTGGTGGTAGTTCTGCTACAGACCCCTCCTGCCACTTTGGACAATCTGCTTGAAAATCTTTACCTTTTTTTGCTTTTGCTTATTTAAACAGTGAATTCCCCAGACCATGAATAACTGCACTGTGATCATATAGTAGGAAAAGTTCCTGATGTTGGTTCTGTCTCTTGGTGCAAAGATAGTATTGATATTTTATTATAAAGAATATTACAGGTGACTCTGAGAGAGTGACATTACAAGGCCAGATTGGCGTTTATGAAAATGATTTTCAGAAACACTTGGTTTTGACCCTGCTCGGCTCCCACTTGAAGCCAATGAGAGCTTTGTCTTTTACCTCAATAGGAACAGAATTAGGGTCTAGGGAGTGAATTTTAAAACATTGCATTATGTCACAGCACACATCAAGGATGATCAGGAAGACTTATGTGTTTCTTTGGTAACTACACGTTTTTTACACCGTTTAAAAGAAACACGAGGTAGACCAGGATACTTTTTTGGGAGTGCATGATAATCTAGTTTCTGATATGTTTTTGACAGCATTGCACAATTACCAGTTACAGCCACGCAAAGCTTTTTCCAGTACTTGGCAGCTGTGGCTGTAATTTATATTAATGACTTTGTCTTAATGTTTGTGAAATGCATTGAACCAGCCCCTCTGGCAAGTGAAGTGTAACTCTATTTACACAGCACGAACGGCACAGACAGGAGCAAGGAGACCGTCTCCAGGTGTCTGTGACACAACGCATGCTCACCTTGACCTGGAACCGTGAGCCCTGCGGCTTCAATTTCTACACCCACGCACAACTTGGCCAGCCTTGCTAATAAGAATGCCAGGCTTTTTAATGGACAAATTGCCAGGGAGAAATAGGCCACCAGACCAATGTCAGAGATCAGCTGAGCCATCCTGCAGCTTGTTTGCACAGAGGAATTGCACTGGGCAGTTCTCCCGCGTCAGGCTGCCCTAAACACCACTTTCTGGGATTCAGCATCCTTTTTCCATGTTGTGGGGTCATTTTCTTTCAGAGGAAAATGTAAGATAAACACACTTGAAGGAAAGTGCAAGACATTGTTTATATTAAGTGTGTTGCCAGCAGTAATACAAGTCTATCCATTTCTCTTGACAAAGTGCAGTCTTTCGTGAGTTCAGCGCATTTAAAGAACATATTGTGCTGCACAATGTATTAAAGGTTTCCATGGAAATATCAAAATGCAAAAGACATTTGCTACTTTTTAAAAAAGTTTTCTTGATGACCTTTTCCTATGAAATTTCAAGATTGGAAATAAGGGAAAAAAGTTAAAATCTGAGATTATTGGAGCTTCTGTAGCTCTCTGGGTTGTTAATTTGCAAGTGTGTGCTGCAAATAACTGCACACTATATTCAACCAGATTCTCATTTAATAGAGCTCCGCTCATGTCAGCGGAGTTCAGCCAAGCTCATCCTTTGTATGTTTTTAGTTAATCTGTGCTAAAAGCATCCTTTTCTGTGGCCTGCACTAGGGCTGTCAGCCAGTGTCCCGCTGTGCTATTTCATCCACTACTTGAATGAGTTATTGATCCACAAAACGGTGTTATGTGGTGTAATTGTCGTCAGCTCCTTCACTCAGCCATTATGATATGAACGGGTCACCCAGTGTTAAGAACATGGGAAGCCCTAGGGTAGACTCAGAAATGCAGATTCCATTTTTTCTATGGCACAAAAGGTATCCAGGTAGTTAGGTAGACTTCACATCAAGTAAAGCTTTCAGGCTGCAAGTGATGAGCACCATGCTGTGAGGCTGGTCTCTGGATAATTTTTCCCTCACTTTGCCATGTCCCCTGCCTTCCCCTTCCTCTACCTGGCAAACACTTCCCTCGAACTTCATTCCTGTACTGTGTTAGGATGGTGTAGGGTGGTGACTGCGGTAATGATTCACTGAGCTTTAACTTTAGCAAGTACTTAAGCACTCTGTCATTGCTTTGATCCCTGTTGCCCACTTACTTCTCTTCTGTTAGTTGTATAGCCATATATATTAAGCTATAACTTACTGCAGTCGACACTGTTGTTATTTTATAATCCTGTTGCATAGAGTAAGATCTTGGCCTGGCTAAATGCTTCTCTGCAGAACACTGATTCAGATTTCACTTGTGGGTGGTATTAAGGATCCCTGAAAATTACGCCATATAACATCTGGCTGAACATCATTTGGATATGGTCTTGCATATTGTAAGACCTGTCTCTTGCTCTCTTAGTCTATCTTGTGTCATGATGCTTTGTCATCTAATTTTTGCAGAAGCGTTTCTAATGGGAAGCGTGTGTGGGCTGTGTGATGGGTAGATCTCTGCTGACGGCAGGAGGGTAGGCAATCAAATGTATTGCAGATTGCGCAGTAGCAGCAGATGATAATACACCCGTTGTAAAGACTGACCAGCTGTTTGCATCAGCAGTGGCATAACACCACCTCGTGAAGATAAAGTGTGGGAACAAACAGTCCACTGCCATGAAGAGTGCTGGAAGGACAGAGAGTAATTATTGCTGGTTTTCATGTGTGGGGCAGTCAAAATGAATATGGTGACAAAGTAGTTAATCTTGCCTAGGAAGCTCTTAAAATAACAAACCCAGCAGGAGCAGTTTGACCTCACTGTACAGATGTTTCACTTGCCCTGTGATAAAGAGACTGCCTGACTGCTCCAAGCAAGGATGATGCTTTGTTGGAAGCAACGAACTCCAGGTCTGCTTCAAAGCGATGAGCTGTTGGAAGAGTCTTTAGCACAGGCTCCTTTCTGAGTGTGTGTTTAACTTCATGAGAGAGCGCTATCAGGAAATACAGTAACAGGCAGGAAAAAATGCTCCTCAGAATAACAGTTTACTATTTTTACCTAATGATGAGTTCCAGAAAATGCTTAGAAAAAATGAACTTTGTCAAACCTAAGGAGTGCAGATTGGTTAACCTCAAAGAATCATATTAGCTTAAAACAGCCCTGTTTACAGCCACACTTAAAAGTGATGCTCAGTGGTAACTGTGACTATTGTGATTTTAAAGCATGGAAGAGGAGGGCAAAAGTTAGTGATGGATTCCAACTCTGTCGTTGTTATTCTGTCCTTTCCAAGGCAAAGATAGTGGATAGGAATCTACTCCCAGCATTTTGCATTGCCATTTGTTCAGATGTTGTGATCGCTATTGTGGTTTTCAGCTCCAGTGAGGTTCTCTGGTTTTAGCAGCTTTTCAGTCAGCTGAGCTTCTCATGGAAAGATCTTGTGCACTGGTTGGGGAGCTGGCTGAAAGAGGACATTTGGGGCAAGCAGAAGCTAAATGTAGGGCAGAGAAACAGCAACACTAGAACACAAGTTGAGGAAGATGAGAGAGAGTAATCTGAGCACCAGATGAAGAGAAGAATTTTACTGCTGGGTATAGCTAGCATAAAGCTTGTATCGTGCTATTCTTTATTGAAATCCATTCAACAGAGCAGTGCTTTTTAAGCTCCTTTTTGGATACATTCAGAGGAGTATTCCTAAATAAATAAAAGAATAATTGACATATTTCCTTTAAAACCTTGAACTAGCAAGCAGGAATTTAACATTACAATTCATATTTTACTGAAAGATGCATCCTGCATGAAAATAAACAGGCCAGACCAGATTTCACAGGGCTTTATAAAGCCTGCCATGTATTTCAGCACAGGTTAATCTTCATTTCAATCTCTAATACAGCGAGGATGTAATCTTTTACCTCTACAAAAACAACACTGATCCTATGTTGGTGGCTTACAGATTTGGCTAGAACTTTAAAGTAGCTGAATGAAGCCTCTAGAGGAATGAATATATTCTTGGTATACATTGTTTGTGGTATTGAGCTGCATCATTTATATCGGGAGAACTACTTATAGGGCTTTTTTGGGGAGTGAATTTTTTAGATACCGAAACAACCTGAAAGGCGCAAGTTCTAAAGTTGTTTTGAAGTTCTCAAATGTTTCTCAGAAAAAAATATGCAGCCTCATTCCTTTTGCACCTTGGTCAGCTTTTATATCTTGAAGTAGATTGATGTAGTGTATTCAGATATTAAAAATATTGTAGTTGCTTGTCACTTTGAGGATGCAAACTTACCACCTTCTGGATGTCAAATAATGAAGTCCCACGGCTGAAACTTCTTATGATTTCTCATGAGTCTGTGGTTTTAAAAGGATATTTCAAAATGCTTTCATTTTTTGATTGATCAACACTGTTAAGGTCAAACATCATCAATCAGTTTTGATATCAAAAGAACTTTTGAACACTTAACCCCCTTTATCTCCCTCATAAATGCCCATTTCTCCCTGCAGTGATGTTTGTGACTTCTGGAGATGAAAGCTGTGGTCTTTTTATTGTTTAGAAAATGCTATTTGGTATTTTTGAGAAATTTTCTTGACTTGTAGGTGCTCTAGTAATCTAATTAACCGTATTTATATGCGAGTGGGTGAAAAACAGTGATTACATTTTGCATGTAAGTGAGCATTTATCCCTTAACTAGAGTATTGAAATTGATAATCAGGGAAAACTTTTTTGTCTTGTCTTTTGTTTTGCTGAAGATGCAGCTTCTGTGTTCTGGTGATGACTAGTTTTGGCTCAGCAGTCTTGGAAACCTACTGATTTCGGGGTGTCCAAATTCTGTATTGAATCAGAATGAGAACTGAACACCTACCCACCTCAGGAGACTTAGGATTTTCCAGGACCACTCTTTTAACCACATCAGCAATAAATTTAATGAATGAACCCAAAAAGGCTATGCCTTTGTATATGCACCTTGCATATATGTTAGTCAGATTTGCATAGACAAGTGTGACTATATTCCCTGATGCAGAGTTATAATAGTTTTTAATTTTAGCTTCATGTTGTTGTTCAAGTGGCAGGCTGGATGAGTCTGAGCACTCTGCATTGTGGTTTTAAGTGCCGTTTTGTTGGCTCTTTTGGATTAAATCCTTGCCCTTTGACACTCCTCCAATCTCAGACTGCTACCCAACTGTAAATGCCCTAGTTCCTTTTGTGGCTGCAACAGGATCCCTCCAGCATAAAAGCTTCAGAGGACAGTGATTTTATAGGCAGGGCTGATGTGATTAGGGACATCTATAATCCATAATGCAGTACAGAGTCTGAGCAGTGCTGTGGCCCATAGGACATCCTCCCAAGGTTACCGTGTTTCTGAAAGGCCCAAAGGTCAAAGCAGCCAAAGGAAAGTGTAAGCAGTGCCAACAGGTGACACAAAGGCCTTTTACTTTGTCCTGTCCTTAGGCTCTGCATTGTGAACCGCTCCTCTTTATGGATGTCGAATGAAATCTTGCCCCTATTTCATTCCCAGAATAATGCATAATGCTGCAAAATTACATCAATTTCTGTCCAAAACTATTGTGAAAGCCTTATCTGTGATAGCAGCTAGAGAGTACATCATTTAAAAAATTCATCCTGTGCACAGAAAAGGCAAGAGTTCATCTTGTGTTAGAAGCTTTAAAGTGACTTGTGTGACTTCTTGCTATTTAATTAACTTAGTGTTTAAGTGCATGTGAGAAATCAAAGTTTTTTTCTGACACGGGTTTTTTCTTCTTCCTCTAAAGGGCTGGAATATTATTCATGTGATAAGCTGTAACAAATCTGTAATGAGAAAGATGAATGTAGAACAGTTCATTAGTTTCCTTTAAGAGCACCAATACTGGAGATATTTGTTAATTTAGACTGAAAAATGATTCTTGAGCTCTGTGCAGAGAAGAACAATGTAATCAATCTCATGCCTTTGTGCTGGGCATTCCTTTCAAAGGCAGCAGAGCACAGGGCCCAGCTATTCTGTGACTACAGATACATTTTTCCTTCTTCTCAGGCATCAGTTGCATCCCCTGGAAATGCCTCTGTATTCAGTGCACACGTTGAATTCCAGTTTTTAATGAAAACACTCCTTTCATGTGCAACCAGACAACCGTACCAGGGGCAGGCTGAAGTCACGTTCTATAAAACTTTAGATCTAAACAGTGGGCTGGGAATTTTAGAAGGCTCAGAAGGGTTTTCCCCTATGTGAGCCCGTGACAATGCCATTCAATAATAAAGGATAATGTTAGAGACCCACAGCTAATCTTGACAAGATGGTATTTCTTTTCTTCATGCTCTGTGAGCAATTTGAATGCCATTCCTCTCTTCTCTTTAAACATTTTTATTAGCATTTCCAAAATATACATTATAGGAGACTGTAAACATTACAGGATACTGATCTAGCTGTGATTTGATACAAACTAAAATTACCATCATCAGCAATAAGCAGAGACCATAAAAGGGAAACAAAGCAGCATTGTATGTTTGTGTAAGGGCAAGGTCAAATGTGAGAGCCATCCCAGCCTCTGCTGAGGAGGAGGAGGTGATTGAAAGGGTGAGGCACTGGGATTTCATCAGGCTCCAGTGAATGTTTGGAGGGAAATAAAGAAGGTAAAATACTAGCTCTGCTTAAAAGGAACTATAATGCAGGTGGGACAAATGGCCAGTGTGGTATGTCAGGAAAAGTAAATTGGTTTTGATTTATGAAAGGTACAGTGTGACTTAATGTACAGGGCAAAGGCCCGTGAGAAGCAGAAAACTTTGCCATGGGCCATCTTTGGTTTTGCATTCACTGACCTGGTATCCTGGGCAGGCCTTGTGACACTGCTTTGCAGGGCAGGACTTGCACAGTGTGCTCCATGGATGAAAAGTATGTTGGGTTAATACCTGATGGCACTGCAGGCATCTGCAGCGGGCTGGGAAGGGATAGAGTTCTCGGTCAGCACTGCTCTGCCCACATGGTGGTTCTGCCTCAGGACTAGTGACCACATCCTTGGCAAAGGCACAGTTCAACCCCCTGAAGCTCTCTAGCGCTGTGAGGTAGGAACCCTCAAGCTGAACTGCGTAGTCACATGCACACCATTTAAAGGCAATATGCAGGACTTTTCCCATCCACATGCCATGCCACCTTTGCTGCGGAGGGTATGGAGAACATCTGTGTGTGTGGAACATCCCGCTGTGTGAGGGAAGATGGGGTGCTGCTCCCGCGAGCTCTTCTGCAGTCCCCAGGAAGGGCCCAGGGATGAGTGGCTGTGAATGGTGGTACTTGTCCTTACAACAAGCAGCTTCTAAGAGTTGGTGTCTCTGCACAGCTAAAGTTTTGACACACTTGAGTTTGAACTAGGGTTTAGAGAGATCTCTTCTGGCATGGGAAATGGGAAATGCTTTCCTTCATCTTGCTCTTTCCTGTAAAACCACAGCAAGCTTTTCTGCAAGGAGAAGCTGATCCAAGTAGTTTTTGCAAAATAAACTACTTTGCAAGAGTAACTTTTTACTTCATATTCTGAAACGGATATTGCACTTTAAAACTATGCTTCCCTCCAGAAGCATACCTCCAGGTTTTCTGTGGATGCACTTTCCAAGGAAAAATAATCCTGGAAATACTGAAATTGAAATAGCAAAAAAAGACACAGAGGAAAGCTGGGAAAGCAAGTGGCACAGACCTTCAGCAGTTCCTGGCACAAGAAGCCTAATCCTTGGTGGACCATATTCCGCTGTTTATGCTCATACTGGTTTGCACTACAATGTCTCTCAAGCATCCTGTAATATGATGATAACATAATAATCAATAACGCAATTATGTCTCGGTCTGTGATAGGCAACTCATCTTAAACTGCAATTTCATCTTTGTGTGCAGGTATGCTCACAGATCTCAGTGCCTGGAGGCCCTGTGGGCATGTTACCTCTGCACTCTCTTGAATTCGCACTCTGTTCATTTGCTGGCTGGATAGCTTGCTAGTCTTGGGATAGTGGATTTAAGGTCAGCTTTTTCTGAACATAGGGTAAGAAAAATGCTGGGAGAAGTGCGCATAAAATGGAACACAAGGGATATTTTCAGGTCATCTGTTTATGGCTGATTGATTGCCACTGCTCTTGAGAAATATGGCTACCTGAAGGCCTTTTTTATTTATGGGCAACCTCATCACTGCTTAGTTCATGGCTTTATTTTACTGCACTTGTCATCGATCCACCCACACCTCCTCCCACATGCAATCACAAAACACAGACCCAGATTGCATTGCAGACCGATACGCTCAAGTTACAGTTCAGCATGGTGCGGATGATTTGTAGCTACAGTGAGGTGGTCTATCATTTCAAGTTACTGGAAGTGTGTGTTGCTGAAGGGGTTTTTAATTAGAGAGCAGTTTGGTGCAGCTTTACTGCCAGGCAGGAGTGTGTGCGTGCTGAGCTCTGTAACCCGAAGGAAGGAAGGACGGAAGGTGTCTGCTCAGATGGCCTTTGAGTGTTGTATCCAGAGTGTGAGAGGGCACAATGGTAGCCAAGCAGCTGCACCTACCTCAGTGTAACTCACCCTTTACGGTCAAAGCTCCATCACCAGACTCTGCAAACATTGTTTCTTTCCCGCTGGAGAGCCAGGGATGCTAGGAAATAGGCTGGAAAATGTACAGCGGACAATTAGTTTTACGTGTGGTCTGTTCAGAGGGTTGCATGTGGGAGGGTCAAACCCAAAGATGCATTACAGAGAGGTTAGAGACTGAGATTTTCACTCACACAGATGTTCCATGTTCTTGATGGGTTTCCAAGGTCACTAGATTAGCTTAACCTATTTTCCCAAGACCTAGAAGGAATTTCATGTTTAAAATGTGTTCGCTGTCAAGTTGCACAGTCAAGCTAGCCTAGGGGAGACTTTAAAACTGCCACTGGTTGTGATGGACAAGGGGGGCTTTGTTTTATAGAGCTGTCAGTAATTTATGTTAATTTGTTCTGTCACACATGATGCCAACAAAAGCTAAAAAGAATTTTGAGAATTTTGTTAAATATATGCATATTCAGAGGTCTGGGGGAGATAGCTGTGGATTCAATCTGTTTATTTCAATTGTTTATCAAGGTTAAATCTGGTTCTTCTGCACTCAAGTAATGAGTTATAGTAATAACATACTGACTGTACTGACAATGGAGACAGGTGATTGATGCTGCCAACCTCTGTGGATGTCTTAGAGATCTGCACAAGACTTGAGTTGTTGATAGTTTGCTAATGTGAATAGATTTTCTTTAAACACTATAAAGCCTTCTAATTAGCTTGTAAATAGAGCACTACATTTTGAATAGGGGAAACATTAAATAAACCATAATATTTAAAGTAGAGTTTATTTTTGGCAATTACCCAGACTCCAAAGATAAATTCTATCTTATTAAATTACCGTGAGGGCCTATTATTGCTAGGCTTAGTGTAAGTGTATACTTACCTGTAGTCAAAGAAACAGGGGCAGGAGAGAACAAGAGAAGGGTGAGGGAATGTGTCTAAGAAGGCAGGGCTCATGGGGGGCTCTTCCGAAAGAGTTTCACTTCAATAATAGCAGTCCTTGAAGGCTGTTTGCATTGCTGCTTTGCACTGAATTGAGCTCTCACTGTCAGTCAGCTTTTGGTAGAATTAATTCCCCTTCTTTCCAGATGAAGACGGCTTTGAAAGCAGAATAGCTCAGATAATCCTGATTCTTCTGGACCAGGTCTGGCAGTTGCAGTGCACCATGTTTGCATCTGCTTCTGTCTTGATGGAAGCTGGTGCACAACCAGTCATTCTGATAGAGACATGGTAGTACTTCTGCCCCCTACAAATCCATGCAGAGCCTGCCAGTACTGAAAATACTAGATTGCTAAATGGGGAAGGTGGGACAAGACTTAAAAGGTACGGGTAGCTCCATCACACGCTTGGAATATCTCTGTTGTCACCTGTGGAGACCTCTCTTAGAGGTCAGAAATACTTGAGTTGGGAAAAGACTTAAGCGCACGCTTTGGAGATGCTTTGGAGAAAATCTTAATTGCTTCCCTGCTCCTTAAGGAAGATGAGATGTAAGAATTTGTGGGACATGGAATTTTCCACGATTGTATCAACTACAAAGTATCAGGTGGGATTAAGAAGGGAAAACCTTTGTGCAGTAGTGTAATTCTGCTTTGGCAACTCTGATTTCTCTGGATCTGACCTGCCTCTTCACACTTGTTCAGACCGACATACCTGTACAACTCTGTGTGCAAGTCTGCAGGTGTAAATGTGGGGAAGAGGACCTGGCCCTTTTCTGGCTCAGTAGATACTAAAAAATGCCTTTGAAACAACCTGGAGTTTGTTAGAGGTTTTGATGAGGAAAAGGTTATCCTTGAAAATAATTTCCAAACACATTCCAAAAGTATCATATAGGTGGAGGTAGGATTGTTACCTGTTTTGTGTTGTTAAGGGATCCCAGCTCACTGCACATAACAGTAGTCAATATAAATATAGGCTCAAATACAAATATGCTCTGAAAAAGTAAGATAAAATATTAGAAGAACTGAGCAGGACAACTACCAAAAAACCTACAAAACTCTTTCCCTATTAGAAAATTGTGTTTTAGAAGCTGGGTTGCCACAAAAGGGAAAAAAAGAAAGGAAAACACTTCTAGGAAGTTTTCTTTTAAATTTTTTTGGTGTTGTGGTACTTTCACTGAAATCAATAAAAATTTGTGTTAAGTTGCCTTGTCAGAAACATAGACTGGCTTTCTTCACCAGTGTATGCCAAGTGCTGCAACTTGAAAACAGCAACCAGAAAACAGCCACCTCCCTCCCTCATCTTTTGCACAAAGAAATACAAAATTTGGAGAGGTCTGTTTTTGATTTTTTCATTGTGGTCAGCCCTGTGAATAAGAAGTGTCCAGCAGCATGGATGTGGTGAGTGGGATTTGTTGATGCAAAAGATCTTTTTCCCTATAAACTACTCAACCAGGTGCAGCCGTTATCCCGGGGGAGATACAGGCTGGAGCCTCTCCATGCTCTCCATCGTTTTCTGTTACGTATGTGGCAGTACCTGCCAACTACTCCATCACTAGTTCTGCAGTTCATTTAAATAAATGCATGCATTGCTGTACCCTGTGTGGGCAGAGCTGATGCTTTTTTAGCTGAGCAGTTCCTTTGCAAAGTTTTACACATTCACACCTCAGCACTTCTCGTAGGTAACACCCGCCACAGACTTGTACATCTAAACAGATGCTTAATTTTTCAGTGGAGTAAATACTAACTTAATCTCTGTTTCCGACAGCTCTTGCTTACTCTAATGCAGAATAATTTAGGCTTAATATTGCTTGCATGATTTGAGAGTGAAGCAGTTGTACAAGTTAGGGTGAATAATTCATTTTTCAGAGTTCTTCTAATGGGTACATGTTAATATTTTGAAGCTGCAGCTGATGTTACAGAAAATGTTCACGTTAAGAGAGGAAATTGGCGCTTGGCATGCTGAAAAATTAACCCAATTTACAGCATGGGTAAAGATGAAGTCTCTGTGGCTAAAGCTATATTTAAACCACCAATGAGATAATTGTGTTTTGGCCTTCCATCACATCCTCATGTAGTACAGATGTGACTGCTTTTTCTTCGTAAATGAATACAGCTCTGAGAACTTCTAAAAATGGTGCTTATTTTTTCTGGATTTCATGCATTTTTATCTGGGAAGTCAGGAAATGTAAGAAATAAACAATATAAGGCATGCATACGTAACGCGTCATCTAAGGATTCAGCCGCAGGATAAGGCAAAGCAAAGTCAGTGGGTGCTGTTTGTACGTGAGCAAAACTTTGGGAGAATTAGTGCAAGTCCTGTTTCAGAGCAGGATGAGTATCTGCCGTGGGTGCAGCTGCTCATGAACATAGTGACTGTGCAAACTGATCTAAGGGGAATTGTCGTCTTTGAATTTCTGCTGTTTCACATGGAAGATTCAGGCAGTTGTGCAGGCAAACTAGGGTCGCTTTGCCATGTTGTTAAAAACGAGGCCCATGATCTTTGTGTCTTGCCCAACATAATTTTGAATGTGGGTTTTTTAACTTTATCTGTTTAAATCAGCTGCAGGACCTCACAGCAGCTGCTGCTCCTGCAATTGAGCTGAGCTTTCCTGAGCAAACAAATTATGCACCAAAACAATGTCTTTGTGTTTCTGATGGAACTGGAACAAACACATCTCTTTTGTTCCCTTGTTTGTGCATGATCTGTGTGGAAGATGACAGTGCAGAGCTTTCATCTGCTAAAATCCCTCCACCCAGCAGGCTACAGGAAGATCCTGGAAGTGCCCACCACGTACACCCTTTTCCCTCCCTTCTGCTCAGCCTTTCTCTATTTTGGGGGAAATGACAGTCCAAGTTTGGTGTCCTGTGCCAGGTAAGAGCAGTGGGAAGTTATTTGAACCCTGTGGCATGGTTTCACCAGGCCAGACCCATCTTGTCCAGCTCAGCTGAGCTGCTGCTGCTGGCCATGGGATGAAAAAGGAGTGGAGAGGGCTAGGACATACTGGAGCATCCCCCAAGGGAAGTGGTGTTTGCTTTCTGTCATGGGTTTTCCTTTCACCTACCTTTCCTCTGCTCTTTGGTCTCACAGCTGCTCTTCCATGGACATTGGTAAGCTCGATGGCTTCCTGGGCTGCTTCTCTTCACCTAGAAGGGCTGTCACTATGTCTGTGTTAAGGTTGTGTTTGAGCCTTGCCCCTTTCTGAAACTTTCCTCTTTGAGAGAAACTGGCTGGGATTAGGACCCTGCATTTATACATTTGTTGAAGAGAAAAGCAGTGGTAATACATACTCACTTGCAGAATTTAAGCAAATTATCTTTCCATGAGAAGAACTATGCTGTTGGCTTAAGCAACCTGGGATTCAGCTGCAAGGGAGGAAAAAAGCTCTGTCCCTATAACAGTACCCAGTCCCCCCTCCAATGTGTCAAAGAGCACTTTCTGTATTCTCCATACCTGCAAGTATGTCCAAGATCCTCTTTAGCCAGTGCTTGCAGACAGGATTTGTGGAAGGGAATTTGTGGCTTGTCATGTATTTAGCACTGCAAAATGTTACAAATTTAAGGGTTTCTGAGAAAGCTTTGTGTACCTGTGATGCATTAAGATACTCTTAATCTCCACATGGTGCACCTACATAGTAGTTCTCAAGTCACATGCACCTAATGAAATGCTGATTTGTTTTCTATTTTAGCAGACTGGTAAAATTGGACAGAAACTGTTAGTGGACTGCTCAAGCTCAAAAGGATGATGAAAATGCAGCTTTTGAGTTGGAGCTGTTGGGACTCATCCACAAAGTTGTACAGGTTTGTCTGAGAAGAAAAACAGCATGAGAGGAGACGTAAACTGCATTTTCTGTTTGGTTTTGAAGTGCTACCTTACCTCTAAATTGACCTGAATCTTAAAAAGGATTCTGGGTATCTGAAACCAATAATAAAAATAAAGCAGTAGTTTTGTGAACATCAACAAAAAGAGGAAAAAACCCCAAACAAAACACATTTGGGTAGGACTTTTTTACTATTTGGTTATGCCTTTTAAAAAAAAAAAAAAAAGGTGTCTGATTCACGTGGCTCCATGTGTAGTTAAGTGGCTGATTGGCCAGGGTCTGCCTACACTGAAAAGCAGAGGAGGCTGAATTTGGAGAAAGGGTTGTACCCTCACCTCTTACAAGAGGAGAAACAAAGAGAGGGCAAAGCAATATATGAAAGGCTGCACCACAAGTTGGTGACAGAACTGAAAATGTTGGATATTTGAATGTCTTGATAACTTCTGCAGTAGAGGGACCACCTCTAGCTGATAGACTGAGCAGAACTGGTCTTTGTGGCTATGCCACACTTTAGTGAAGGGTTGTATTGAGGCTTATTTCTCATACTATGGTACCTCTTCTACCTTCACTCAGCCATGGTGCACTGGCAGTCATTTATGTTCAACGGAGTTTAGTAGTGGTTACAGTCTCTCAATGCTATTTAGTGGCTGCAGGTTAGGAGGGGAATGAATATGCTGTGGTTATCTACACGGTGTTAGGTGTTGTCCATTAAATGCTGCTGTTGATGGCAATTATGGGAAAAGCTGATTCCTATGTCTTGAAATGCCAGTCCTGGGACTTGCTGTTCAGTGGGTTATTGCTGTAGATTTACACTATGGGGAGTGCTTTGAAGTTCCTACCTGTCTACCTGTGGGAAATACCAGATCCTCTGACAATCATATGGCCCACCCAAGCATGGGAACTGATTTAATCAATAAGGATTAACTATATTACTGGTGGAGTGAGTTGCTGGACAGATTTGATGTCTGGGTACTGGATCTCTTCTTTGACCTTGAGAGTGCTGTTTAACCGCTCTGTGCCCATGGAGTAGCCATAATTTCTCTATGTCCATAAAATGGGTATCAGAGCTGTCTCACAAGACTAATTAATGTTGGTAAAGTGCTCTGAAGCCCAGAGGTAAAAGGGGTCATAGGCTGTTGGTGCGAAATACTGACATCAGTTTACTGATAATTTCCCTCAGTCATCCTACCGCTGTCTTATTGATCAGACTGTTGCTTACTTGATAATTTGTTTGTAGGTCTGGAGATAGATTGCTCATCACCTATAAATTGCTACAATTAGCGATACAGAATACTCATTTTCTGTAAGGATTCCCTGAAATTGCATCTTTCTCAGTTTGAATTGTCCATGCACTTAATTACAATTTGGCACGAATAAAAAGTTTCACTGTGATGAACAACTGGAATGATGGGCCATCACTTATCCCTCACCAATTTGCTTACTCAAATGTGTGATATGCAGTACTAAATGAACTGGACCTAGTGTGCCATAGATAACCTCTCCTTCTTACCCTCAACATATATTTCCAGGTTGCCAAGGTGAAACCTGCTTGTTTCCAAATAGACCTTGATGGGCATTTAAAGCAGAAAATTGTATGGATTTAAATATTTCTTTGATTCTTGCTCTAATAGGTGATGATTAGAAGACAGTTGCTACTCCCAAATACCAATCTCTAGTTGTCTAGAGATTTAAAAAATGATTCATATTCTTATGATGATGGATGGGTTCCCACCTGGGGAAGTTTCAGGCTCCTTTGCAAGAAAAGGTTGGAAAGTGCAAAAGGCCTATCAAGCTGTGTTTCCTTAGCCTTTTAATCCCCTTGATTTCCTTTGGAGAAGCTATGGTTATGGTGTCCTTAAGCTGGAGGCGGATGGTTTAAAAATAAACCATCTTCCTTGAGTTTTTCCCTTGTTTTATGCATAGCTCTGACTCTGCTGTACTTGTGTATCCCAGCCAGTAGCAGCAAGGATCCAGTAGTTCTGAGTGCTGCTTATTTTCTGTGGCTCTCATCATCAGCTCTGTCAGGTTTCTGCATGCATCATTCCTAGCCTTCTGGTCACACTGCTACAGGGGAATGGCCAGGGGCTCGGGATCTGAAGGCAGATACATGTTACTGGTGCCAAAACCCACAAACCCCAGATGATGCAGTAGGTCATGTAACATGATGGTGGGCTCTGGCAGCTTCTATCTATGGACAGGAGATGCCCTGGTTCCCTCCATCTCCTAGAAGGCAAAAGCACTTGTTTGTGTCCTACACAGCTGAGGCACAGAGAGGCAGAAAGGAAGTATCTGGCAAAGCAAGGAGTCAGCCTTAGCTATTCCAAGGATCAGATTGGAATCACACTGCTAAAATATCCCTTGCACACACCTGGCCGAGGGGATAAGCAGAAGAATCAGGCTCCTGCCAGCCTGTGCCTGTGTGTGCAGCATGCTTTGCCCTCATCGGAGGAGAGGGCAAATCGTTCAAAGTATGAGTTGTTTCATGATGCTGGATTGCATTTCTCATGGTAGATGGCAGATTATGGTACTGAGGGAAGCTGTGTTCCCATGGTGACCGCAAGCTGTTGTACCGAGTCAGAGTGGAAGCTGAAGGTCTCCCTTTCCTATGGTCCTGCAACTTTTTCATCAAACATAATGAGCCCTTAATGTTGGAATCATACTGATCTGGATACAGGGATTTTTCAACATGAGGGTGAGGGGGAAGGATAACCTGGTGTGAAGGATAACCTTAACTGTGAAGATGCTGCTGGAAACCACATGATGCGTGTGGGCACTGGGGACATTAGCGACAGAGCCGTATTTACAGTGCAGCTGTGGGCCATGCAGCTTCTGTGTTTCTGATCGTTTGCTTAGACTATGAAGCAACAACTCAACCAGTGTCTTGTCTGAGCTTGGGAACTTTGCACCCTGACCTTTATCTGCTTTAGCATTGTGCTTTCAATATTTTCATGGCTAAATTAATCAGTGATGCTTGCTTACAGATATGATAAAATACTGTGTGGGATGTGCAGCTACTGTTTTGGGACCTCAACACACAGAGGAATTAAGACTTAACTATTAGTCTCCCAGTGTCTCCCAGCACATACCTTTGGGATGTAAGGCCTCTGAGATTAAGCTCTACATCATTGACATGATGAATATGGGACATCTGCCTCCTCCTTGTAGGAAAAGCTATGGATAGTGGTTTTTCCTTTCTCTGGAGGTTGGGAACTAGCTGCCCACATGCCAGTTTTCAACCTCCAGAGGAAGAAAAAAACCACCATCCATAGCTTCTTTGCATTCAAGATCTGCAATTTGAAGCCCTCTTGAAGGAGTGATGTGTGCAGCCATTCTTTCACAAACCTCAGGCTCCAGGTGGAAGAACCAAAGAAGGTGGAGTTGGGATTAAATTTCCCCTTTTACATGAAGAATCTACTAATAGAGCAGCTGGGCATGAAACGGCTTTCTCAGCCCTTAGCAGGAAAGAAGGTGGTAGGAAACATTTCCACATTTCTGCTGGGGCATGCCACTTTGCAGAAAAGAGATTGAGATGTGGACTCTGCAAAGGGAAGTCATTGTGTTGCACTGTGTGGAGGGGACTCACCTGGCCCAGGGAAACATTAGAGTCTCATCCCTTTTGTCAGGATTATCCTTTTTCAGTTACGATTGTTGTTTATTTCTAGCACTTGTTTGTCCATCCTCCCTCTCATTGGAGACAGCATGCTTAATACACCCCCCCAAATTATTCCTTTCCCACCACCAAACCCCTATTCTGTGTGTGGTGGGATCTGACAGTCATTTAGGAGTGCTGAGCTGCGCTTTCCTGTGCAGCACTTTCAGACAGGGATTGATGATGAATACTCTCTCCCATTAACGCTGTAGAGGGGTGGGATGATGTCAGTGAGAAGTGTACACCTGCAATGCAGCCTTGGTCAGGAAGATCTGCTTCGCAAGGATGCCTCTGGCATCTTTGTGATGATGTTACCTTCACCTCCCTATGCCATGTTCACTGTAGCATCCATGTCCTTCCTGCTTTCATCTCTCTCTCTCACTTTGCTGAGACCACATTTGTATTGTGACAACTTGCAGAACTTACATTGGTCGAGATCAGTTTTAGGCTGTCTCACGTACTACAGCCTATTTTAGGGTCTTGCTTTAGAAACCAACCACGGTCATTCTTTTAAACAGGAATCTTGAATTTAAGAGCTGTGCTTTCATGATGATGTTACATTTTGCTCTGTTCATATGTATTTTTCCCCCACAGACGTTTCATCAGAACAGGGCCCTCCCCAGCCTGCCTTGGGAGGAATGTCTGAAAGAAGTGGAGTGGACACTTTTCAAAAACTGAAAACTCTTAACAAAGTTGTAAAAGGTTTAGTGCAAAACACTCTCACTTCAAATCTGTCCACCTACCTGAATCTCATCTTTCCTGTTTTTTGAAAAAGCAGAGGAGGAACAAATCTCGCTTTGATGAAATTGCTTCATCTTGTTCCTTAACCAGCTGAATAACTCAGTATGCTAAAACCATGCTAGGGAAATATTAAAGCAGAAAGAGAAGAACTCAGTAAGTTGACAGTGATTTGCACAGCTTGATGCATATGCATTTCTGCATAGCCTTGAATTATTGATTAGGTATTATTTCAGTAATTGATTTTTCTGCAACTTTATGCTGCCCTTAGAGAAACTTGCAAGAATGAAAATGTTAATTTGTATTGTTGAAACAGCTTATTATGTCTTTAATGGCTTTAATGAGGTGTTCCTGCCCTTCTGTGGCGGTGCTGATCTCTGGAAAGTCAGTGCAGCTGATTTAGCTTCTACTGATAAATATGAGAAGGTGAGGCCATCATTGCTTTTATACATCTTTCCCTCCAAGCAATAACTGTTATGCATTTAATCAGATATTTTTCTTGTACATTTAAACATAGAAGCATTATTGTAGTGTCTTGTAAAGCTTTTGTCACAAACTTTCACGCAGCAGTAAGTTTAGCTGAGTGGCTATTAATTCATGTAGCAATTCCCAGATTAAATGTAATCGAAATATATCCAGTATAGGTAATTGTATTACTTTAAATAATTGGGTTTTTTAATATTTCTGGTCATTTCTGTTCACCCTCTCTTAATATAGGAAGGAACTAAATTTGGATATTAATAAGCATCAGATTTTCAAAGACAAATTAGTCTATTTCCGAGGAGCATCAAAACAGCTGTACTCGGCCAGAGAAAAGATGCCTCTAATCATAGAATCATAGAATTGTAGGGGTTGGAAGGGACCTCGAGAGATCATCGGGTCCAACCCCCTGCCAAAGCAGCTCCCTAGGACGTTTCACTCAGACAGGCGTCCAGATGGGTCTTGAATCTCTCCAGAGGAGACTCCACACCCCCTGGGCAGCCTGTCCCAGGGCTCCCTCACCTTCACTGTGTAAAAGTTCTTCCCCATGTTGGTGCGGAACTTCCTGTGCTCCAACTTGCAGCCATTGCCCCTTGTCCTGTCTCCACAGACCACTGAAAAGGGGCTGGCTGATTCCCCTTGCATTCCCTGACTCAGACCATAGCTCGGTCCTTCACTCTCTTTTCCCAGAGCATCTGCCACTGGTTGGTGTAGAGCAGCAGCAGCAGTAGTATTCCTTCCCAGCTCCTGGCAGTCAGCCGTTGGGTACTACTCGAGCCAGAGGTTGTATCTGCATCATTGTATTTAATAGCCCATGATGGACCTTTCTTCCATGAGTTGCTCTAATTGCTTTTCTTTTAATCCATTTATGCTTTTGGCTTTTAAAACATCCTGTGGCAATAAGTTCCACAACTTAATTATGTAGCGTATAATAAAAGAAATAAAATCGTCCCCTCTTGTTTTAAGCTGTCTGATCACTTCATTTGGTGCCCCCTATTTCTTGCTTCTTGAGAACTTGTTCCCACTCACTATCTCTGTGCTACTCATGGTACTCCACCACAATCATGCTCTCCACAGTGATCTCTTGCAGGCTGAAAAGTCCTCCTCTGGATGGTACCTTCTTGGAAAGAAGCTGGTTTGTATCTCTGCTTTTATGTCTTCCTTCTCCTTGTTTTTTTTTCTAATTATCCCAAATCCATTTTAGAACTGTGCACAGTATTGAAGAAGTGGCAAAGCTGTCGTTTATATGTGGGCATGATGTTCTCTGTTTCTTTTGTAATCATCTCTGACATTGTTTTTCTCTTTTACCATCCCCAGGCAGACAATTTGATGCTTTCAGAGACCTCTGTATTGTGATTCCAAGATCTCTGTCCTGAGTAATAAAGGGTAATTTAGATCACGTAACTGCGTGTGCACAAACCCACTGAGTTTTCTCCATGTACAGCCCATTGCATGTACTGACACTGTCTTTTCCAGCATCCCAAAGCAGCTCGCTTGCTTTCTGCTGTTTATAGCATTTATCCTGGTATAATGGTGGAACCATTCTGAATGGGTGGAACTTTATCTGAAGGATTTTTGCCTCAGCTGTTGCCTGCTACAAAAACTGGTCAGAGAGGAAAGCTGCCTCTCAGGAGCATCTCCATGATAATCATCACAGTTAACAACAGATTTATATATGTAGCATATATGTGGCCATAATGTGGCCAGTTAAATTCCTTAAATAAGCAGATGAAAAGTGGATGGAGGCTCCTTTGGGCTGTCCCTCCAAGAGGAAAGGCAGGAAATGCTCTGGGGCAGGCAGAGCGGGGTGCAGCAGGACAAAGGGTGCAAGGAGGGACCTTTCTTTCCTTCAACTCCTCCCTATTTCCTGGTGTGCAGCCAGGACTCTGCTCCAGGTCTGTATGGCTCTTCACTCCTTTTCTCTCTTCAGTTCTGTATCATTGCTAAACTAATGAAAAACTAAATGCAAAGGTGAAAATCCATTTTTCTGGCATTTGAAGTGCTCAAAGTGCTGAAAATGGCAAATTTGTGTGCTGTGACTGACTGATGAAAAGTCTGAACAGTTTGATAAAAAATCCAAATAGTCTGTTTTCTCTAAAGTGTTGGCTTTCCAAGTAGTAAAGCAGTAACCAAACTTGGTACCTCAGAGGCTTGCATGGCCATTAGGTATTTAGTATTGAGTAAATATTAGCTTTCATGGTCTGGTGGATTTGTGGTACTGTGTGTGGTTATCACTTTTTATTAAGAGGTATCTTTAAACATCTGTGTGATAAATAACTGCAGTGTTATGTCAACTTGTGTCTATCATGTGAGCTCAGACACAACCAGAAAGGCAGTCTTTCTTCCATGGCAAATGCACATGGTTTTGATGGGGTTTTTTTATTCTCCAGAGAAACAAGCAGACTCTTGTGCTCTACAGCTCGGTGTTTGTTGTCCTTCGGCTTTTTTACACTAGAGGATGAAAGCAGGAGAGGGAGTGTCTTTAGAATTATTGTTGCTGTTAATTTATTTTTCACCTGCCCTCATTACTGTCCAGAAATAAGAGTTATGACTTCTTGGGTAGGAGTGGAGGGTACAGGAGAGCCATTAAGTGCTGTTGACACGAGGTGACAGCAACTGCAGCTGGGCTTGCTCAGCAACCAAAACTAGAACTGATGAATGAATAACTAAACCTGAGACAGGCCACAAAGGAAAGCAGGGAAAAAGTCAGTTAATAAATACAGGAGAGGAAATACCTAGCAGAGAGCCTTCCCTTTTACCTACCCCTCATCATTCCCAGAGCATCCACTGAAGATAAATGTAGAATTTCTGAATCTGTTTGTTGTAAGGGCTTTTCTCTGTCTGGAAGTTGATACATGGGAAAAATGGAATGCTTTCATTTCCAGGTTTTGGGTTGCAAAAGAAGAGGCACAGTAGAGCATAACTGCACGGGAGAACCAAAACAGTTGCTGAACCCAAAAGTCATTCAATAGCAGATGAGCAGCTAATCCCTTGTGGATGTAATTTGTATTGCTCTCATTAATGGGCCTCTAACAATGAAATTTCCCAGCTGCAGGTGGCTTACAGACAAGTGGAGAATACACAAAAGAGATTTTACCTTGTTGACTGTATTCCATTATATTCTAATGTATTGCTATATATAAACCCAGATGGATTTATTTTTTTTAATCCTATAACCTTTGAACAACTAAACTGGACTTGAAAAAACTGGTAGAGGAAATTATTCATTAGATTATTTCTGAACCACTAGAATTTTACAGTAAAGATGAGAAACTTTTAATATCTACATTTCTGAGGGATGGCACAGCTAACTTGTATTTCAGGCTGATAAATATTCAACATACCCTTTCAGACTCATAATAACGTGAAATGGAAAAGCATATGTTGAGAACAACTGCAAGGAAAAAATCGGCATCATTTCATACTTCAACAGGTCTATATATAGGTGATGAATCATTTCACCCACCTCTGAAAAGGAATGTAGCCACTTATTGGAAGTATATTGCACCACTGTGTGACAGATCAGGACAGGTAATGATATATATTCCAGGCCACAGCTACAAATCACGGTCAAAGATGGGTCCTCCTGTCCTGCGCCTGCTCTGATAAGGAAAGTCTGCCCTCTGCAAACAGATCATTAGCTTTAAGCTTCCAGCAGAGGTTTCCTTTCCATTGCACTGCCAGATCAAAAGCTTCCCAATCTAAAACTCAGAGTAGATATGCATTTCTTAAAACAAAAAACCAGAAGATGAAAGACAACAAAAGTCAGCTTTTGTTGACTGCTTTGCCTCTGATTGCTAGGCCAAGATTTAATTTTGCAGGCTGTGCTGACTGTCACGTATTTCCTCTGAGTCAAAGCAAATTAGAAAGTAGAGAAAAATGCTACTGTTGCAAAAAGTAGGATTAAATATGCTCCCGGTCATGCTTATGGAAGCACTGAACATGCTTTAATATCTGCTTTTCTGATCCAGGCTAGATTCACAATGCTTTATCATTTTCCTCATATTAAGAAGAAGAAAGACTCTGATAACATCAGAGTTAAGAAGTGGATATGGTCTCATGAATGCAGTATAGGAGAGGGTCCTTAAGAGAGGCTTCAGAAAATCCTTCAGCGGTGAAGGAGCTCGCATGATTAGCTGCTGCTCTAAGTCCACCTACTTACACATGTTCCTGTGCATTACTGTAATTCAACGCATAGAAAAGCGTCACCAGGGCAGCGCTGTCGGGCACTGAAGGTGCAAGTTAATGGAATGAAATGTGACTGTGTTACAGTGGGAAAGGGAGTAATGGTCGGTTACTTCAGCCCTAGCTGCAGATTTGCAGGGAAGATTTCTGCCCAAGTTAATTATGTAAAATTATTCACAAAGCTGACAGTTATTAGTAGCAAACCTAGTTGGGATATCATGGGAGGACTGGAAAATTTTGCAAAAGAAGCTGAATGGTGTTGTCAGTTGGATGCCAGTAAACTGCTTACAGTTTGGAGATCTGAGATTGCACAGGCTCAACCAGCAAATGCAGCCCTGCTAGCATGACTGCATCTCTGTAAACAGTCTGTGAACCCCTAGGGCTTCCCTCCATGTTCATTTTGAATTTTTTTTTCTAGTACATTTGTGTACTACTAGAAACAAACCAGTGTTGTGCCTTGTGTATAGTCCCATCTGGAGTGCGGGTGCAGCAGTGATGGTGGTTGGGTCTCACCTGGGTCCCAGGGGCTTTTTTACCTTTTTCTGCCAAGTGCAAGAGGGATGTGACCCTCAGAGAATGACCTTGGAGGACTGGGAAAGCAAAACTGGAAAGTCCCTCTGTGCCTGCTGGATCATGACATACTCATGGGGTTTGTTTTGAATTTCACTTTTTAAAAGGGAAAGTGCATCATTGATACTGTTTGGAGTGAACATTGGGGATTTGGGGCTGAAGGAGTGTGCTTTTGTACTACAGGTTAACACTCTCCCAGTGCCTGCTCAGTTCTGTCTCATGAACAGTCTCCTCTAGGACATGGACTACTCTTTTTGGGCCAGGCCAAGGGGGTGCAGCCTCTGTACTGCTGGTGAATGGGGAGACATGTTTACCTTTGGCCACAGCACTCTGTGTGGCGTGGGGGGAGAACCCAGCATAGCCGCTGGAGCTCCTCCTCACACCCAACACTCCCCCTGAAGTAGATCTTAAAAACCAGGAAAAACTTTGTCAAACTCTTCTGTTTATATTTGGGATTTCAGCCTGGTTTTCCAAGGAAATGAGGCTGTGTGATCACACTCTCTGCGAATTCACCCCACTCCCTCACCAGGAAAGATTTAAACTGGCTCAATGGTTTCCCACATCATTTGACAACACAGAAGAGGTCTCAAAGGCTACAAGGTTCCCAGAAATTGCATAAAAGAGCATCTGGGTAGAGGAAGGCAACCCAAATGCATGCCCTGCTGAGAGGAAGGTAGGCAGGCAAAACTTGGACCAGAATCAGGAGTTGGCTGCCCAGTGGTGGTTGGGTGCCCAAAAGGTGGGTGGTGGCCCAGCAGCTCCTGCAGGTCCTTCCTTGCCAGGAGGCAAGGAAATGGGGGTACCACAGGAAGAGAAGGAGATGGGGCTTATGGGCAGGTATGTAAATTAGCCCCTCTTTGTTGTCCTGCTTTCAGCTGGGGTAGACTTCATTTTTCTTCATAATACTGGGTATATTCCAGTGGTTTTTGGATTTAGGATGAGAATAATATTGGTAACACACTGATGTTTTGGTTGTGGCTAGGCCATTTTTACACCAAGTCAAGGACTTTTCAACTTCTCATACTGCCCTGCCAGCAAGGAGACTGGGGGTTTGCAAGAAGCTGGGAGGGGGCATATTCCATACCATATGATGTCATACTCAGTATATAACTTGGGGGGAAGCTGACCAGGGCTTGGGACTGCATCTCAGGAACTAGCTGGACATCAGTGGTCTGAGGGTGGCAAGCGATTGTGCTGTGCATCACTTGTTTAGTAGATTTATTTTCCTCATCATCTTCCTTTTCTGTCATATTGAACTGTCTTTATCTCAACCCATGAGTTTTACCTTTATGTTTTCTGATTCTCTCCCCCATCCCAGTGTGGGGGTAGAGTGAGTGACTGGCTGTGTGGTTGTTTGAGCTGCCTGCTGGGTTAAACTGCAACACTTGCATGCCAAAGTTTGGTAGTCTCAGCTCCTTCTTCAGCTGAGTTTGCACATGCTTTTCTTTTATACAGATCTTTTAAGGAGCTGAGTTCACTGAAAATCAGGCTTTGGCGCTTACCTCATGAGAGGCATTGGTGTTAATAGGGAAGGAGATGGTGAGAAGCAGGAGTTGGGATCCTGTTCAGGCATCCCAGGGCCTCTCAGTGTACACCTCTGAAGTCACGGTGCAATTCATGGAACCAGAGCCTTTGAGGAGGGAAATGCGTCAGTGTGATGGAAAGTGCCACATCTTAGCCAGCCTTTATCCAACCCCTGTGTTCATAAGATAAAAATTCCAGCTACTGCACTGAGGTCCCTGTGTCACCTTGCTGCCCAGTGACCCGCTGGCAACTGGATGAGAGTGTCGCAGGTGCCACTCCTTTGGAGCTAACTTCTGCTGAGCAGTGTAGGAGTGCAGTGGTATCCTTGCTCTTAATCTGTTCCCATGATACCTGCTAGAAGATAAAGAATTTTTTGCCTGTGACATGAGACAGTCACATGAAAGCCCTGTTTGCAGCACAACTTCCAGCAGAGCGAGGATAAACCTCCCTCACATGTTCCTGGAAAGCTGAAAGCAAAGTTGTCATTTGTTGTTGCCTGTGGCTCCCTTGGTATCGTGAGAGCTTTTCCCTGTCAGTCTATGTGCAGATGTGTCCTCTGGGGGAAGGCGGCTGTGTCCCAAAAATGCTGCGGTGGCCCAGAAGCAGGATAAGGTTATGAGATAGGACTGTGGCTTTCTTCCAGGGCTCTCAGCATCTTGCTCTGAGCATTGCTAAGTCACATTGGTGCAGTTTTTTTCTCCAGAATTAACATTCGCTTCTGTGAGGGACCTAGGACTTTCTCAGCCAAGTGTCACCCGAGGAATCACTCTGCTAGCCTGAAGATGAGTGGCTTGCCTTTTGGGGGGTGGGGAGGTGCAGTAGGAGGAAGACAAAATTTGCAGGCAATTTTTTAACTGCCAGTTTCATAAACTTTTAACAGCTGCTTTCCACCAAATTCTCTCTAGATTGCAAAGACCTGGCAATTACTTGACATGGAATTGATGGAGGACCATCTGTGAGCAGTGTTGCTAGTGAAATAAACTGTATCAAACTTCAGGGAAGGGAATACTCTGCTAATGTGTAACTCTACAGTGTTAGCCAGAGAGGAGTGTCTCTTCTTTGGTTTAAAGTGGTTTTCTGTTGGGTTTTGGTTGTTGTGTTTTTTGTGTTTTGAGAGTTTGGTGGGTTTTTTTCCAAAAACAAGCCATGTGTCTTGTGAGTGAAGTGCATAACTGAAAACATCTTCATCTAGGCTTTGTTTGCAGCATCATTGCTATTTTTTCCCCTGATCTTGGGGTAATGCACAGAAAACATTCAAAACAATCTCTTATTTTGGAAACACAAAGTAAAATAACTGGTACCGCTGAATCTTTACAACTAGTGAGCATCTGCATCAGCCAGTGGTGTGACTTGGAGGTTAAGTTACAGCACTCAAATCTGTCAGATTTTAGGAAATGACAATGAGTTCTTCACTGGGTGTGTTTTATTAGATGTACCTGTAAACAAGGAATTAAATTGACCTAAACTTATTAAGATTTGGAGCACAGGAAGTTCCGCACCAACATGCGGAAGAACTTTTCCCAGTGAGGGTGACAGAGCCCTGGGACAGGCTGCCCAGGGAGGTGGTGGAGTCTCCTTCTCTGGAGATACTCAAGACCCGTCTGGATGCCTATCTCAGTGAAATGTCCTAGGGAGCTGCTTTGGCAGGGGGTTGGACCTGATGATCTCTCGAGGTCCCTTCCAACCCCTACAATTCTATGATTCTATGATTCTATTTCTCTGAGATAACACATATGTAAACTACTTGAAAGGCACTTGATGACAGCATTTATAAAGGTTTTGTAATAAATTTAACTTTTTCAGATACTATGATTGATAGCAGAGTAAATCTGGCCTAAAGTCATCCAATGCTTGGATACTCTAGTATCAAAACTTCCATGGCAATGCTGATGTGGTGCATGTACTGTGTGCTACCTGCTGAAGTACTAATTTTGTACTGGTAAGCTTTCTAGATTAACTACTGAGGGATGACCTCAGTGTATATCACAGTTACATTGGTGGAGTCCCAGCCTAAAGTCTGCAAAAGCATTTAGCAACATCTCTTCAGAGATTTTTAGCACGGGTTTTAGACTATGTACTAGCCTGAAGGTTTTGCTTGTAGGACATCATTCCTCAGTGAACTGAACTGCATTTCCTGAGTTCATCGCTTCTTTCTTTAATGTCTAGCATCCGTCCACTGCAATTATTATTTTGTACTTTATGTGGGAATTGTAAAATTTGCTGGTTCAAGAAACTATAGTGTGAGCTCTTGATAGGCATTTCTTCAGGATAATAAAATAGGACAGATAAAATGATGGTATAGGTGGGTAAGAACCACTGTAAATAGCTGTTGCAGGAACTGGGCTCCTTACAGGGTTTGCTTCTCTCCTTTTACAGAGATATTTGGTTTGCTGCATGGATAAATTTAAGGGGTTTGTTTTGCTGTTTTGTAAGGTATATGCTTATAACTCCTATTTTTCCTTTTAGCCAAAGCACTTACTGAATAATTTTCTCTGAAAGCTTTTCTAAGCATTTGTGTTTCAGGACAGCTCTAGGAATATGCAGAGCTGCAGTGGAAGTATACCCGGCATCTGTTGTGTTTGTAATAGCTGTGGAGTAGCATAGTAAAAACCCAAGGATGCATTTTAAGTGAGTGATCCAAAATGAGGTACAGATCTCAAGTCAGCCTATAATTAAATTTTTATTTCAGATCATTGTGTTTCCCAATAAGAACAGTGAGAAGAAAGGGAACACAAAGCAGATTTACTTGTAGCTTGATGTTCTATCTGCATACAAATCAAACAAGTCAAACTCGGCACACAGTCTGTAATCACCAGTGTTCCATCGCTGTGCAGCTTCGTTTCTGAGGCCAACAAGGCTTGGGGCCAGGTCCTGCATTTGAGTTACAGCCACCCCATGCAGTGCTACAGGCTTGGGGAAGGGTGGCTGAAAGCTGCCCATCAGAAAAGGATCTGGGGGTGTTGGTCAACAGGCATCTGAATGTGAGCCATCGGTGTGCCTAGGTGGCCAAGGTGGCCAACAGCATCCTGGCTTGTATCAGGAATGGTGTGGCCAGCAGGACTAGGGCAGTGATCATCCCCTGTACTCTGCACTGGTGGTGAAGCCACACCTTGAATACTGTGTTCAGTTTTGGCCCCCTCACTAGAACTTTTTTCTATGTCTTTCATATTGAGGTGCTGGAGTGTGTCCAGAGAAGGGCAACGAAGCTGGTGAAAGGTCTGGAGCACAAGTCTGATGAGGAGCAGCTGAGGGACCAGGAGTAGCTTAACCTGGAGAGGAGGAAGCTGAGGGGAGACCTTATCACTCTCTACAACTACCTTAAAGGAGAGTGGAACTAGGATGTGACAAGACAAGAGGAAATGGCATCAAGTGGAGCTATGGGAAGTTTAGATTGGATGTGAGGAAAAAATTCTTCACTGAAAGGGTTGTCAATCATTAGAACAGGCTGCCCAGGGAAGTGGCTGAGTCACCATCCCTGGAGGTATTTAAAAGACATGTAGATGTGGCATTTAGGGACATGGTTTAGTGGTGGACTTGGCAGTGAGAAGTTAACATTCGTGGACTCGATAATCTTAAAGGTCTTTTCCAACCTAAAAATGATTCTGTGATCCTAGACAAAGGTATTTAGAATACATGGTTAGCACTACATTTACCAAAGCCTCAGTCATCTGGAATGTGTTCTTCTTTCCACATTAATAATCCAGAAGTTGAATTTCCCCTAAGATTTTTGTTTCTATGCCTTATTAATTTCCTGAGCAGCAAACTAGTTATTGGAGGACTGGTTTCAATTGCTCACTCAGAAATACCTTTGCATCAACCTCGCAATCTTGCTGCAGTTCTTGCTGAGCCAGTTTCACTGTATCACTGGATCATGTTTCTCCAACATTTTAATGTGTATAACTAGTATAAATGTTATAGCAGGCAAACACTTCCACCCCTCCCATACAAGGGTGGTTTTTTTAGCTATTATTAGAAACATTTACTAGTCTTGGGCAGAGCAAAGATGACCCCTGACTCCTACAAGTAATGCAGGCAGGAGCTGGCAGTATAAGCAGCATTCTTTACTCAGATACAAGCAGCCTTGCTTTTTGCAGGTCATTTTACTGTAAAAAGTACATCTCACATAGATACACCTCCTCCTGTTACAGGAGCCTGCCCCTGTGAAAACACTTGTCTTTTTTTATTACACACTAAGTAAGAGAGAAAAAATTTCTTCACTGTGGTGAGATTCATATTTGAGGGAGGGGGAGGCAGGGAAAGGTTTGCTTTAGAGTCCTTCCACCAAAGAGTATATCAGTAAATTTTGTTGTCCAGCTGATGATAATGAACAGCACAGATCTGTCCGGCCTTTCCTGTTTCATTGCATCATCTAGCTCCTCTGGGAATGTCATACTGTTAAAAGCTAAGAGGACATCAGCTTCTCAACAGCATGCCTACTGAATTTTAAGAGCTGAATTTAAGTATAGACTTTTCTGATTTACTAGCTATATTTCTGTAGGTGGTGGCAAGTTTACCTCAGGGCAAGGATATACTGAGAGGCCTGTAGAAACTCCTGTGACAAACCAGATCATGGCTATCTATCTGATGGACAGGACTTTTTTCCTGCAGGTGAAGGTGCTGCATCTAGCCCTGATACTTGTTTGCCCTGATTTCTATCCCATTTGTCCCTAGTTGTATCCAAACAAACAAAGCATCCATGTTCCTCCCTTTCTTTTAATTTTAATTTTTTTTATCTCTCAATTGAATTATTTTTGTGGTAACTCACCATGTTTTAGCACTGCACCTCACAAGCTGCATGGTTAACTTTGCCTGCCCTGCCCATAGGGTGCGAGCATTACGAGGCTGTCCATGCTTCTGTGGTTGTCAGCTGCAAGAGCTGTTGTGCAAGTGGAGGATGAACTGTAAGAATCCTTGATAGATAAGGCACACAGTGAATGGCAAAGGCTATCTTGGAGCATATTTTGCAAGTCATTCCTCTTGGTGGCAAAATGAGTTTCTGTTCAGTTGTTATAAAGGCCACCCCAGCTATGGCACAGAAATTGCTGGTAACAATCACTGTGCAAATTGTCTTCTCCATACCGGGGCACGCTGCTTCAGTGATGCTCTGGCAAAGGAAACCTTTCCCCAGCTCTGGTAGCTGATGAAATGTGGGGGTCTGTATGCTGCTGACAGCTTAAAGTAAGGGAACCTTGATGTCATGTATGCAGCCTGTGTCTAATATTACCCTGCACTGCAAGCAGGATTTTGCTTTTTTCCAAGTTAAGTAGTTAATACTGTTCTAAGATGCATCACTGTTGTCAAGAGCCACAGGTAGTATTCAGGAGGGTGGATTTAGCTGTGAAGGTTGTTTTTTCAGCCTAATGAGCCAAGTGGGAGGTTTTTCTGGGGGCAATTCAGAGCACCTACAGCACAGCTTCAGGTTTGAATCACTGTCCAAAAAAAGCATATTCTTTTGAATCCTTTCACAAAGCCATTTCAGCTTTTCTAAAAGAACCAGAAGTTGTGAGACTAGCAGCATTCTGGAGGTGGGCTTTTGCTTTTTGCTGGTTTGTTCTTTTGTTTTTGCCTTCCCTCCAAATATTACCTTGAGTTTATTCCTGAAGCCCCAGGGAATCACAGAAATGTAATGTACCCCTGGAAGACACATCAGAAAACTATGTAGCTTCATTTTTCATGACTCCTTCCCTTTTTCAGTGGCACAACTGAATGTCCCAAGGCATTCCTGATAGCTGTTTTCTTATTTGTGAGCATCTTTAGTGAGGGCAGTTCCACAAATATCCCTGGGACATATTCTCATCCTTAACTGTCCATACCTAGGGAAAAATTCCCTAGAGTGTGACCTAAATAAACCTCCTCTTCTGCAAATGGAGCCAGCTACTTGTCTTTTACTCTGTAAGTGTGATGAACGATTAATTGCTGTCATCTTTAAATATCTCTAACATATATCAAGAATTACTGCACTCCTCTCATTTTCCTTTTTCTGAAACTAATCTAAATCCAGATCTTTCACCCTCTACTTCTAGTAATTATTCCCCAGTGCCTTCACTTTCTAGAGAGAATTGCAACATTCTACTTTCCCACTTTGCTGAGTCTTCAATGTTTGTGGAAGATTCTTTCAGATTGGCAGTGGTTCAAAGGTTTCTGTTGTTTTGATTGAATTTAGCACTGGGTTTCTCTAGAACTGTGGGCTTGACTACAGTTAACCTGTCTTACATTTTTAGCTGCTTTTTTCCTTGATCTAGTCAGTGGTTTTGACTCATATTTAGAATGGTGTGGATTTTCTGGTCATAGCTAATCTTTTCTTGTGAAGATGTAGAGCAATGAAAGCATGGATTACTTTCGTGTCTCTCAGTCATGAAAGATTTTCTCTCCTTACATACAAAGCCACAGAGCTGTACCTCCCTTCTGATATATTTAGAGAATATTCTCTTTTCATCTTTCATGTCCCTCAGTACTGGTAATTCTCTTCTTGTGACTTAGGTTCTGATTTTGTCACAGGAGAGCTTTGCTGTTATTTTACATTTATTCTTAGCCATAAGAAGTTGTTTCTGTGTTGGATTTTCAAAACTTCTGATTTTTAAACAGCTAATTCCTTCTTGTCTACCGTCCTGCTTCCAGCCTTTCTCTCTGGCAGCTCTTCAGGGCTTTTTCCCACTGAAGTTTCTGTTCCAGGAGGCCAGCCAGCTGGTTCCCTGAATTTACTGAAGCCTTTGTAAGTCCATCATCCTCATTCTGTTGCTTTTACCGTTTCCCTCGGACTCAGAATATAACATCAGGATCAGTCACCTTCCCCTTTTGAATCCTTAGAGGGTTCTTTTCTTCCCTGTAAATAGGAATTGCATCTAAAACAATCACCTCTGTTGTAATTTCCTGCAGTTCTGAAACCAAAGTTAGTCCCATTGTAAGGGAGCCTCCTTTGAATAAATTGCTGAGACTTTGACATTTGTTTTATTTAAACGTAGATACTGAAAACTGTAGATACCTAAAGTCTTGGTGCAGTCTTGGCAGTGCTTTTGGGTGGTTATCTAGACAAAGGTAAGAGACAGGTAGCAGTAGGGCAATTCATCTCCTCATTAGAGGAAGAAATATTGGTGGAGGTAGGGTGGTCCAAGGGCAGAGATGAATAAAATGAAAGAATGACAGTTTGTGTGCCTGAAAGCTGCTTTTTCTGTGAGTTTAATAAAACACATTACATCAATTTGCAAGCCTTGCCCTTATTAGAGGATGGACTTAGTTCATCACACCTCAGTAGCAGTCTACGCCTTTGCTTGTGGGAGGGTGGTGGGGAGGGGGACTGTGTGGTTGTGCCCACTGACACTCCAGTGTAGTCCTGGGATACCTGATGAAAAAATTCCTCACGCACATGGTAACCTGTTCTGTTTTAGGAATTGTTTGAAGCAAAATAGCTGTTAGTATAAATCACTGGATTAAAATCTGGACAAAGCAGCTGCTTCTGCCACTGTCCAGAGCAGGAAAGTGGCCAGTGTTTACCAACTGCTTTAGCTAAATCGTTTACCTAAAGGAGGTGCTAAGTGGTGTTTAAAACCTTGGCTAACACCTTTCCTAAACACGCCTCATCTGATTTGTTTAGACAAGACTGGCCAATATCTCCTTTTGTGACTAATCATTTCCAATAACCCACAAAAACTTTGTTATAAATTTATCTTATGTCTGAGAGTATGGAGACACAAACCTCAGCCCCAGGAACCAGGGATGGTGCCTGCAGTTACCCTCTTGATCTTTCCAGGCCAGTTGTGTGGGCTTTGCTCAAACACAAACTTGTTTCATTGCTGCTCTGCCTGCACCTTGATCTTACTTCAGGGACTTCACTGTTCATTTGATTACTGAAGAACTTTTTGAAAGGGGACTGTCAGACAATCTGACAGCAGGCTCACAAAATTTTCAAGGAAGCCAGCTTCTTCCTTACTTTCTGCATAACTTATGGAGATAGTTTACTGTTTGCAGAATGATTGGTTGTTTTGTTTAAGTTTCTGCTCCATAGGCTGGAGCATAAGAAAAAAGGAATATGAGGGGTTGGAACAGTGAGGGAAGATGGGCAGATTGCATATGCATGTGGAGAGATCTGTCCCAGAACTGCATGCTTAAGTGCTCAGATTAAAGTTAGGAGTCAGAATTGTTCTGGGTTGAAAGCAAAGAGAAAACTGGCTTAAAAGCAACTAGACATGAGAAGAGTGCTAATTTTGTAATATTTGCTAATTATTTTTATACGATTTCCATCTCTTTCAGTGTGAGATCCAGGTGACTGTCTTGCACAAGGATTTGTCTTATCCTCAACCCAGTTTGCTATCAGCCTAACTATCTAGTTCCCAGTCTTGTCAGAGTTTCATACAAAAGTTGAACATACTCTTTTTCTATAAAAAGAGTAATTTGCTCCCTTTCTCTTTATTTCTGAAGAATTGACAGTGCAAGCTTGGCTGTTGACTTGAGACTTTTTTCCACGAAGTACATCATCCATAAGATGTAATGGCTTATGTCTTTAGTTAAGTGGAGGGGTTTTGTTGTTTTTTTTAATCTTACCACATCTTCTGTAAAAGTGCCTCATGTTTTCAGTTGTATCATATTCAAGGACCTTTGACCAAATGTTTGACAAGAATTGGACAGGGTTGTTCATTACCAGACAGAGTAGGCTGGGTGAGTGGGGGATGCCTCCCTGCAGCTTGGGGCTGAACCTGTTCCTTTGGAGTAAACCTGAAACCCAAAGTTGAAACTGAAGCGTTGCTTATGTTGGGTCCTGAGGAGCAGAGGACTAGATTGCAATACAGGCTACCTGGATTTTGTGTCTGGTTTTGCTGTTGGCCTGCTGCATCACTGCAGGTAATTCTCTTCCCTGGTATTGCTCCAAAATGAAATGGGAGAAAAAGCTTGGTGCAGAGAGTGAAGCACGCACAGGCCGTGCTTTGGAGAGGCACCATATAAACAATTATTTACAGTAATGTTTCTTTCGATGCAGATATCAGAAGTTGACTGATGGTTTCTCAAGTCAAAGTCTTCATGTAATGAAGAGCCTACCATCTTCTAGTGAACTTCTGCAGGACTTAAACTTTTGGTTGACAACAACCGAAATGTAAATTTTAGGAGCGAGGGAAGCGTGAATGCTGTTTCCCAGGCCCCTACCTTCCCAGCCTACATGGATGTGTTTCAAGTTGATGAGAATGTTTTAGTGATTTGCTGAACATCCCAAGTCATGCCAAGTCCGAATGCCTCTCTCCAATTTTTCCCTGCAGCTGTCTCAGCGGGATTATGCTTTCTTTTCATCTATCTTTCAGCAAGTGCATTGTGCAAGAGTATGTAAATATCTGTACAGAGAGGGCAGCGCAAACTGCACACATGGTACTGTTTAGGCAACTCAGACAGATGGTGCGAGTGTAGTTACAGTGAAAACAATTCCTTAAACATGGGTGGGGGAAAGTCTTATATCTTTCTGCTAATGTGGAAGCTCTAGCAGGATCTGGGCCTGGGATCAGAGTAATCCCTCAGCTCGGGGCTCTTGCTTGCAGAAAATTGCATTGTGTTGTTCCAGGTAGCTTGACTCCTGCGAGATCTCTCACTTCAGCAAAGATGCAGGATGAAGGGGTAATACTGCCTTGGCTCCTTTTCATTCTAATCCCTCCCTATTGTTTTGTTTCCAAGAAGCATTTTTATTTACCCTTCCTCAAATGAAAACATGAAACAATGGTGGGATTAGTTTCTCAGGGCATCAGATCCTCTGTTAGTCATCTACACTGCTACAAAACACTTCCCATAGTGCAGACACAGCTTGTCTTCTGCCTCATGCACTTCTGATTGCAGGTGAGGTGGTTGGTGAAAGCAGAAGAGTAACCAAGAGCTCCTTTTGGCAGCAGGAGCCAACAGCAAAGCTCATCAAGTCAGACTTCCCATGTGTGGTGAAATGGGTTGTGGTCCATCCATCCATCCACCCCTGCCTGCCTGCCTCACCATGGTTTTTAAAATGTGGGCTTGGCAATATGGAGACACCTGGGGTAAAAGGAAGGCAGAGAGGGCACACACATAGCAGTGGTTGTGGTAACTCTGTGCTCACCCTACGCTCTCAACCATTCTCCTCACCGTTTTCCTCTGGCGGGGTTCCTTTGCTGCCAAATGCTGCTCTGCAGATGCTCCCCCAGCACTCCTCCAGCTTGCAGCTTCCCTGCTTGCCTGCCTGCTTGCCTGTACAGGAGCACCATTTCCCTGGTCCTCCGAGCTGCTTTCTTGCTGGAGCTCACAGATGACTGCTATGCAGAAATATGCACGACAGACAAGACCTTGCTCAGTCTAGCAGCTGTTGCTAGGGAAGGATGTGACATTTAGTGCTAGTACAGAGGGTCAATTAGATAAGAGCCCTAAGGATAATTTCTGTAATGTGGGGTTTGGTGATTTGGAGTGGGGGAGAGAGCAGTAAGAATTACGCAGCTACTACTAATCTGGTTGTTTGGGTTTTTTTAACCTTGCCTCAGAGAGCTCACGGTTTCAACCAGACAGATGTTACCACCTTCAGATATTAAAGACATGCTTAATCTCTATGGAGACATTTGCTTCACCTAATGAAATGAGCTGCAGCAATCAATTTTATTCTGTGCCTATTGATCATGTCTGTTTTAGGGAGACAAATACAAGACAACCTTAATTAAGAGGATCTATCTCTTCCTTTAGTAGTGCTTTCCAGCAGGAAGCTTTCACATCCCATATTGTACTTTTTGATAGAAAATCTCACTTCTGTTTGAACCGGGATTAAATTGAAACCAAAAGCTTGCATTTCTATTCCCTGTGCAGATTGTAAAGGAATAAAGTGGTCTGTGTTTTTAAAGTGCATAATTCAATTTATTTGGATTCATTGTCCCACAGAAGTTAGAAAATCAATAACTTTAGCTGCCAGGTGCACTCTTCATTTATATATATATTTAAGACTGTGAACGTGGGTGACATCTATCATTTCTGAATTGAGTGGCTTCATTGCAAATAAATAAAAAGCATAGGATTATTTCTTCTTAACATCTGGCTTGAGGATATTCTCCCTTAGTTTCTTTCCTTCTCTTCCTGGCTGTATTCCAAATACAGTACGCGCTATTTTCAAACTATATTGCCTTTAGCTTAGTCCTCAAAGAACGGATCTTCAGTAAATCAAATGGGCATTGTGAGTGTTGTTGAGGGAAGTTTAACTTCAGAGCAGTCCCATGCATTAAACAAGATACTGGTACCACTGAAGAACATGCTGCTCTAAATGTAACTTAAAATATTGTGGTGCAATTTCTGACCCAGTTGATGCCAGACATAGGTTCTTGAAAGCATCTGCAGGCAAATCTATAAACTGTTTGTGGCCGGTGTGTGGCAGTGATGCACGGTGCACGGTGAGGAGCTGACTTGTTCAGCTGGTGTTTTGAGCAGCACCTCACTTCTTGCAGGAAAGGGGGAAAAAACGGTAGTGTGCAAAGGGCTTCGCAGCAGGAATAGTGCTCTGCAGCACTTCTCTGCCAAAGCAAAGCACTCCTAGGCAGAAAAATGTTTCCCTTGCTCACAAGACAGCTGTGGAAAATACACACAGGAATTATATTTAAGGAAATATTTGCTTTTGTGAAGGCAGAAACATGAAAATACTTAATCAGTGGCGTTAGATTGCTCATGATAACTAATCATAGTAGTGCATCTCAGCATTGAGCAATGAATGTACCAAACACTGTATCAGCAGGGAGGGATTGTAGAGAACTTTGCCAATAGCACTTACTACATGCTGTGTTTCTCACCATCTCGAAGTACGTGCCGTCCTCCACGGGAGGTGAGGATTATTCCATTGTGTAGCATGATAAACTCAAGCACAGTGAAGTGTCCGAGCTGAGCATAGAGCAAAGTTGGGCAGAATACAAGAGGACTCTTATCCTTCATCCCCTGCCTCTCCATGTGTAAACTGAGGAGCACGTTATGGTCCTGTCCGGTAGCTCAGGGCTAATAGGGTTTTCTGCTCACCTTGTTTCAAACTGGCTAACCTGAGCAGAGTAGGCACTTGTATCACCTCTGGCACACAGGTATAGGATACCAGTAAGGTTAATCAGCCCTGACTTCGTTAAAGGTGCTGAAGCTGCAGCAAATCCCATTGCTCTGTGCGTTGGAGTCTCTTGGATGCAATAAGGCTCTGTGTGGGTGGCATTAATCCCAGAGCTGTTTTGTAAGAGCAGGCCTTTCTTTCACCTGAAAGTTGTTGGTTGAAAACTTCTCCTTGCAGCTCAGCCCACCATGCTGATGTCCCCTCATCAGGAGAACATTAGGTCTCACCCTGAAATTTGTGTAGCATCTTCTAGTCCTTCAGAGTTTTGCTGCAGGTACTTCTCAGGTCAAGGTTGAAAAGATTTTTTTACTTCTGAGCTCAAGTTAGCCAAAGTAGTTTCCTTTTATGGGAAAGCTATGTTTGGCAGCTGGGGAAAATGGGAGTTTAGCACATTGCTATAAACAAAGGGAATCATTTGATTCTCCAGTCTTTCATTCCCTACCTTTTGTAAAGTTGATGCCTCTTTTTTTGAGTATAGTGCTTGAAATGATTATATGTAGAAAGTGTCTATGCAAAGCAGTCATTCAAGCTTTTTTACTTAATTGACTCATAACTTTTTTTATAAACAACAATGTACATACAGAAGCTTATATTTATTTACACAAAGTTCAATAAAATAAGCAATTTCAATCTATTGATATTTTCCTCCTCCTTTCTAGGACATAAACTTGACTTCACTTGACTTTCTTAGACATTTTTTGCCCCTATAAGGGAGTTCAGCATCTCACAGCGGTATGCTTTGCTTTGCTTTGTTTTAGTTCTCTGCTGGGTCTCTGGGTGAAGTTTGCTGTCCTTTAGATGCTGCTCAAGAATTCAACACACCAGTTTGTTTATTTGTAGGAAAACAGTTGTTGCTGGACATCTGCTGCTTGTGGTATTTCATGCTGGAGCTAATACTGTTGCACTACTCAGCCTGAATTAGTAATAAATACAGCATGGTCTACGTGACTTTGAGAGACGGGACCTATTCAGGGCCTTACTGAGAGTGCTGTGAAACGTTCTAAGACCTGCATCAGCTTTCTAAGGCCTGTGATGATGGATGTTGTGCAGCCAGCATGAGACCACTGCACTTCAGGGCTCTTACCTTTCTTTTCCTACTCAGATACTTGCTTCTCCTGAAAAACAAACTTTAGTGATTCATTAATCTAATGATTCAGCCAGCCCCCGTTAGCTCAATTCAGGCTGCGCAGATTAAAGGGTCGCAAAGTAAATCCCATTCTCTTGGTCTCAAACAGACAGGCAGCAGAGAAATGAGCTCTCCAAGGTGATTAGTTTAAGGGAAGGGGCCTCTCCAGGTCCTTCCTAAAGAACCAAGAGCTCTTTTAGGGGCCTAGTGAGTGGTAAGGCAGGAACCCCTTCTGCTTCTCTCTCTCTTCCAGCTCATCATTACAATATGTGTAAACCAAACAAGCCATGATTCATACACAAAAGCTTTAGAGGGATGTATTTTATAGCTGAAGACAGTGTTTTATATACTTTGAAATATTGATGCTCGGCTTTTTTTTCCATCTGGCATTTTTCTCTTTGAAGGCTTGTCAGTCATACAAGTAGTTAATGACTTTTGAGAGGCCAGTTACCATCTGCAGGAGTTTGCAGAGTGGAGTTTTTTTTGTCCCAAGTAACTTTTTCCAGCCTTCAAAGTGGATAGGGTTTCTTTCTCTCTGAGTCCATTTAAAAGTGAGACCAACTTATTTTCCATAACAGATTGAAAAATGGGAGTTCTGGAGCATGTGGAATAGGTAAAGTATATTTATTCATGAAGTTGCATAATAAGAGATGTTAGACCTGGTTAAGTACCAGTTTATACTCAACCTACCTAAATTTCCATGGGAATTTCCCTTGGACACGATGCTCCTCATTTCCTCCTCTCTGCTGTCCTGTGTGTGGTTGAGCTGCCTTAGCCTTTTTCAACGGGTTCATCTAATGGCACCAGGTTGAGTATCCATGTGTTGTGTTTCAGAGAGCAGCAATTCCTGTACTGGTATCTCTGCAAAGCCTTTGGGATAAGGATGCTTTGCTGTTGTGAAATGTTTTCTTGGTTTTATTACTGCAGTGATAACATCTTGCATTGCTTTTTCAGTAACAGTATTGTACCCAAGAGGGCACAGGGTTTGTGTATTAGGAGTGCTGCTAATTAACACTGCTCTTCTCCTTCCCTTTAAAGTAAGGAAGTCATATCTCTCTTTGATAAACAGATGAACTTGAGGCAGAATTAAAATTTCTTTTGAAGGACAGTAAGAAAAGATACTGCAGTGAAATTTAAGGACTCAACCCGGAAGGTCTGGCATTGCATTTGTTCATTCCACAGGATGGAAAACCTCTTTTTAAATTAATGAGGGTCGTTACAATAATACCTATACACAGCCTTAGGTCTCAAGGGCTCACTGCTGATTCTAATGGGGTAACATTTGCTTGTTACACGGAGGCAGTAGGCTTGCCTTCCGGAGGCCTTTTCCATCTGAAGTGTAGGACTCTGCTCTATGGTAGCAGGGGATGGAAAAGGCTTCTTCTCCTTACTGGTAGAAAACATAAAACTTTCTGCAGTTCACTTGCATTACACAGCACAAGTCAATTTGAAATTCACGGAAAGAGTGTGTTTGGATGCAGCTGAGTATCCCACATTGAAAGAAGTGGTGAGGGTTTAGTAATTTTGAGGTTCGTGGCCAGACATGTTCTGACACCACTTAACATGCAGACATAGAGTAAAATGGACCAAGTCATCTGACACGTGAATTCTGCTTACAATGGAGATGTTATTACAAATTCAGCTTCTTAACTTTCTATTCAATGGTTAAATAAGATGAGTAACATTTGATTATTGTAATGTTGGCATTGGTTTTAAACCACAGGTTTACTCCAGTTGTAATGATTCAGCTTTCTTTTTGAGGAAACTTAGCAGAAAAACTTTCTTCTTTGAGGGGAAAATACAAGTTAGTGGGCATTTTCAGGGCATCTCCATGGCAGTGTTTCTGGAAACAAATCATAGGAAGCAGCATATGGTATTACATCTGCAGACTGTTTGACAGTAACCAGTCCCAGGTACTTCAGAGGTCAATTTACAGAACCCAGAAGAAAGCAGTTAATCTGCCTGAGGAAGTTGTTCCTCTTAAAGCCAATAGTTTGGAGGTTAACATAAACTCTGAAGTGTTAGACTTGTAACTCCTCCACTGCTTGCCCTTAATGAACTATTTCTAAACACTTCTCTGGACAACTGTTTGGATGCTGGTCCAGTTTTTCCTTGAATGTTGATCAGACTCTGGCTTTGGTAACACCATTAACAATTTGCAATTATGTAAGCTTTATTATGGAACTGGTTAACTTTTGAATAACCCATTGAACTTGATTTACGAGAGAGACTAGAGGATTCTGATACCCATTTTGCCAGTTATTTCTGACAGCACATACTTCTGTCAATCACCTTCATATTCCAGGTAAGCAGTTCTAATCTTTCCATGTCATTTTGCAAGAAGCCCTTCTCCTCCCTTGCCCTTGATCACAGTCATCTGTTTCTCAATCCTGTTCAGTTCTTCACTGACTTCTAATGGAGAGAACGCTTTGGCATGCAGTCTTCTGGTTGAGACTGAACCACTAATTTATGGAAGCCTTTGCTACAACTTTATGGAAAGGGAGTACTGATCAACTGAAGGGCAGAAACTGAAAGGTATCCATAGCTCTGCCATGAAACCTTGCTGCTATAAAATTCTCATTTTAGATGTTCTGTGATTAAATATGAAGATCTTGGTGAAGCAGAGCCCTGTCAGAACCCAAATTGCAGGACTGAGATTGCTTTAAGCAGATAAATGACTTCTAGCCTATCAAGGCTTTGGTGTCTGAAGAGATCACATTTTAGCAGTGAACAAAACCAGTGTTATAAATGATGTGGTTACGAAGATGAGCATGTTTTTCACTATAATACGAAACTGGCACTTGAAAAACAGCCTGAACCTCTAAACTAATAGACTCATTCTTATTTTGCATGTGTGTCTTATTGTTTCACATTCATTATGTTTGTGTAATTGACTTTTGTAGTAACTCCATAATACAAGCAAATTGTCACCAATAAAGCAGATGGAATGAAATTCCTTTTGAGTAATGTAATTAAGAAAATAAGCACATCGTAGGAAGGAGCTAGTACATTGCTCTCTCTCATGGAGTGGGAACTCATCATCCATGCCAACCTCTGTTGGCAAAGCACGAGGGTGCTTTTTTATTCTTAAGCAAGAGATTGTTCTGTTTGATTTTTCTTTTGATTTTGTTTTAAAAAGCATTATATAGATGACGATGTTTGTAATTACTGCTATCTCATTGAAATTGCTGAGAGTTTTGGCCTCTTTGGGAACGCTGTTGAATCCTGTAGTTATAGAAGCAAGAGTGCCTTTTCCTCTTAATTAGGAAATAAGTGTTTCTAATAAATAAAATAATTTGAGAATTTATTCAGTCTGTTTCATTCTCCCAAGATAAGGCAACTGGAATGTATAGTCCTGAGACATGCTAATTGACGCACCGTATTAATAAGAAACTGTGCCATTTAAAAAGTCATGCTCATAAGATAGTAATTAAAAAAGCGAGTTGGAAGGATTAAGTATCTGCCTGTGCCATTTTTGACCTGTCTAAATTATTATATAACATCTCTGGCAATTTCCCAGCTTCCCTATGCAGTCTATTTCGCTGCTTAATTATCTTCACCTTTAGAAAGCCGTGTTTGGTACTTAAGGAAAAAAAAGGCGAACGATGATGACAATTTGCTTCTTTTGCAATTTACTCCTTGTCCTGGCTAACAGTGACATGAAGAACAGATTATTTTCCTTACATATTTTGCAGTAGCCTTTCATATATTGAAGAATATATAGTTGTGTTGCTCTTGCTTTTCCTAAATCAAAGAACTGTAGTACTCCTTACAGGATGTGTTTTCTATATCTGTCATCGTCCTTGTTTTTCTCTTTGAGCAGTGGACAACAAATGCTTGAATAACAGTGTGGCTCTATGTGTCATTGCAGACTGTATTCCTGTTTGTGTATCAGTAATTAGAATATCTGTTGCTTTATTAATATTTGACTTCATTTCATCTCCTTTTATGTTACAAAAGTCTTAAATGAAAGTCAAATACGTTGTGGTGTTGTGCTTGAAAAAGAGGGGAGTATACTGGGCTTGGGTATATAAAGGTGGTATTAATCTTTTCTTATTTGAAATGCTATTTCTAACATTTTCTAAGATTTTGCTGTAGTTCTCATAGGGAACATTGGGAAAGATTGACCTTGTCTTGTTTAAATGTTTCTTGTGGCCATTGAGATAAATCAAAGAAACTGCTCATAACTTTGTATATGGTTGATTGATCTTCTTGTCTTCAGAAAAAACTCTTTAAGCTAAAGACAAGGCTTAGCTGGTCTCATTCAAAGTAAATCAGATGAGGATGGAAGTAGAGTGGGAACAATAAAGCAATAAAGAGCTGTAATTGAGGAAAGCTTATCAAAATTTTAGCAACTATGTTGTTTACCATTTCTACTTTATTAGTTCTGATTTGATTAATATTAGTAATTATAAATTACTGTCTCACGGAATCTTGTAGTATTGTGGTTTTGTTTATTCTTAATGAGGTGAAGTGATTCTTTCAGTAATGATATCTGAATTGTTTTCAGCCCATTTTTAATGTTTGGTCTAAAAATCTGGACCTTGATTTGTTGAGCATCAGAATTTTTTTTTGCAATGTTATTTAGTATTATGTTATTTCAGTATTTCTGATGTTCTTGAGATAAGTTAAATTGGAATATATAAACCCACAAGGCACCACAAGCAAAGTTAATTGACTTCATTGGCTTGGAGTGAATGATAAAAACATAAGCTTAAGACTTTATCTGAAGAGATCAACGATAAGACTGCCTAACAGTGCTGTCACTGATGAGGTGAGGAAACGTCATTTTCATCCTTCCAACGACTTGCATCTCTCTCTGTGTGGCCATATTCTGCTATCTGGCACTTTCCAGTCCACAGCTTAATGTAAGCAATCATCATTTTACAGAAAGCTGCAAACTGTTGGATGCTCTGTCATATGGCCTTGCCTAAGGAGGAGATGTAGAAGAACTTGGGGTTTGGAACTGTTGAATACTGGGATGGTGTTAGTTGGAGTAACTGTCAAATAGGCAAATGTTCTATTCCTTTCTCTAGCTTTGGGAGTTATGTAGTTGAGTTCAACTGACGTTCAAAGGATCAGAACTTCAGAAAGGAATAATTAATTATATACCATCAGCCATGTGTTTAGAGTAACTGAAATGTCTTAGGTAAGTTATTTTTATAACATGCCTAAGAAATATGAATATCAATTATACTCCTGATCTTTTTATGGTTTTATATCTTAAGATGCTGAAGATAACTCTTGAGTGTCACCATTTTTTGAGTGAGATTAGTTAATTCTAGGTGAGGTAGAAGAAAATTGCACTGCTTGTGCGGAAAACAGAAGTAGAGCTGGTATTTTCTCTCTGTGTGATGCCAACAAAGAGAAGAAAAATATAAAAGTTTAAGTAATATTTGTCGTACATTCTCCTGGTAAACTGTGTATGTCTCTTCATGTTTTTTAAAGCCATGATAGATGTTGGGGAGTCAATATGGACTAGAATGTAAGGGATACAATAGATGTCATCTTTCTTGGTTCCTTGACTATAGAAGAAGAGGGCCACAGCTTTTATTTCCATTCTGCCTCTCGTTATTCCTGCCCAAAGGGTGTCAGCATGGAAGAGCTGAAAAGTGCTGCTCTGGGAGAACAATTGGACTGGGCATCAATCAATGATTTCTTAATCTTTACTCAGACATTGATGAGCCTTGTAACTTTGAGGAGATGCTTTGCTTCCCCACCTAACCAATTTTTGGCTCTTAGCACAAGGTACTATTGTTCTTAATAAGAAATACATAGGAATGAATAGAGGATAGGAAATGCTGCATTCCCAAAAATTTCGTAGCCAAAATCAAAGCAAGAGTCATCAGTTGGGTACAAGTGGGGAGTGTGAAGGACCGCTCAGGCTATGATGGGCGCTTCAGTCTTGCTCTTCTGGACATGTAGCGTACTGAGGACACCTGTGGTGTTAACCTTTGCAGGGAAGCCAACCCAACCAAATCTGAAAACTGAGAGCCCTAACAGGATGGTTTGAAGGAGGCTTGTGACATGGCTTTGCAGTTCATTCTGGGAAGTGTCTGCCTATGTGTGGGAGACAGAAAATTTGTTTGAAATACAGAACAAATGAGATGAGAAAATGGATTGATTGAGGGCTGGATAAGACAGGACAGGTCAAGTCTTGACATGGAAAAGCAGCTGAGGGTTTTTGTGGACAGTGTGGTGAATGTGACCATTTTCTCTAGTCAGACGATCTGTAGTTCTTCAGCCATTAGAGAGCCCAAATTACAGTTGTTAAGCCTGAGATGAAGACAAAACTGAAGATCCCAGCAGTCAGTCTAGCTGCATAAGTGAACTCTTCATAGTAGTATCTCCAAACACACTCAAGCATACTCTCGTGACCTTGCAACCCAAAGGGTTAGCAGATTCAGTGCGAAGAACTTGATCTGGCTGGTTGCAGCCAGGCTGAATGTCACTGACTAATAAACTCCTTAGCATTAGCATTAGTGCAAACTAATAAACTCACTGTTTCTTAGAGTTATTAAGACCAAGTGGCTTTGAACTATGCCGTGCCATACATACTGTCTTGAGACAACAATAATTCAGATATCTTTGCACCGTTGTGTTGTCATGTGGACTTGTCCACTGCCTCACAGATGTCTTAAAAGAACAAACAACTTAGGGTTTCTATGTACTGCTATAACTAGAATAAAACTCCTGTAAATCTTTAATTTGTGGCAGAGCTAAATGAGATGAATGACTGTTTGAAAGCTGTTAAAAAAAAAAAAAAAGGAGCTATTGGGAGAGTTTGGCAGCATCCCTAATCTTGTGTATGTGACACATGCTGTCTTTAGGGAAACTAACATCCAGGTCTCAGTGCTAAGAAGTCCATCTCTACAAAGGGTGTTTGCATGACTAGCACTCTGTTCTTTCGTAGTTGCTTATTACTCAGTTAATATTGATCTTTTGTGAATTCCTCAGTGTATTCACTCTGAAAGGTGTCACACCCACAATACTTCAGTTTCGGGTAGAAAAATTGCATAGAAAAATAGAGTAAGAATAAAACAGAGAAATAAATGAGAAGGTGCAGGCTAATGAAGTTCTTGCTTATTATCCGAACAATATTTGCAAACAGTGCTTCTGTATTAGATCTCACTAAAATGTACTGTAATGCAACTGTCCCTCTTATGTCTAAAAAACACAAGAGAAGGAAAATATAGCTAGCTATAAATTGATGATTTTAAAGAAATAGACCAGACTTCAGATGTCCCACTGGGATATTCCTTTTCTATAAGAAATTGATTCGCACGTAGATCTCATGAGCTAAACTGAAAGCTCCTGGAAAAGGGTTTCTCTTCTCTCCCTCATGGTGCACCGTGGAGCACAGACCACATAGAGAGTATTGAAATAGGAGAGGTTAAATATATATATATATTAATTATTAGTTATAGGTTAAAAACAGAATTTGTGGAATTGGGCATGTGTTCAAGCTTCATACAATTGCTTCATTTCTGAGCTTTGTCCAAATGACAATCTATACTGTCCTGGTAAAACAGAGAAAAGGGTGTTCAGATCATCTTTCATCTGAGACAGAAATACTTGTAAGAACAGAACCTCACAAAGAACAGCTGCAGGACTGAAGGCTGTCATGGTTTCTTAGGAGATGTAGAGCTCTGGGATGTGTGCATAACACGCCATGGTTAAGAACCAGGCTCAGAAGCTGGAGTAATGTATTATACTGTCATTCGTAAGGAAAAGGCTTTTAGAACCCAGCAATCCAGAGTAATTTGAAATATGTTACCACTTAAGCAGCAAAGCTAAAGCAGACAGGCATCCACAGTCCTTATTGTTGAACCCAGCTCTTAAATGGAATGCTTCAGAGTATAACTGAAGATTTATTGGAAAAAAACCCAACCTACTGACATGTGTGAATTTAAAAGAGATGAGAAAAATAACATGGCTAAAAAACTTGTCTCATCATCAGGAGGAATAGCAGCTGTCATTTGTATTGCAGTGAGAATTTTAAGGAGATGTTCACTTTCATCCCTGCTGCTGTTTAGTGAAGTGGTATCTGTATGTGCCGAAAAAGTGACCAGGAGATGGGTGGGCACAAATTGTGCTGGCGCATCTGAAGCCAACCCTGGGGAATAAAGAGGGTAAAGAGGGGAGTCTCAGCTTCTCATGTAGGAAACTCTGGGTTTCCCTGGTGTGGGGAGAGAAAGGGAGGAATGCTCTGTAAGCTATCCATGGTTTTTGTTCCCAGATCAGCTAGCACCTGCAGTTAGTATCTGACAGAATTGTGGTGGGAAATTCAGCATAATTTTTTTTTCAGTGAAGAACTACTGCAGTGTATTTTAGCCACTCATGTAGAGTCTGACCGTCTGACCCAGGTTAGCCACTCATGTAGAGTCTGACCCAGGTTAGCTCCTCACCAAATCCATATCCATCTTAGCACCTTGCTCGCCACCAGCCCCTCCCATAGGATAGGCTTTCTCAGGGAAAAGAGGAGGTGAAAGACCTATGTTTCCTTTATGCTTTAGGTATCTCCAAGCTACTGGGTAGCTGAGTGAAGTTTTCATCATCCAGTTGGCCTTGATGCCAGCAGGCATACTTCTCTTGAATATTGGACTGCAAACATCATTTTTCTTTATTTCTCTGAAGCCAATAACTGTATAACGTGTGGGGAATCTCCTAAGTCAGAATGAGCTTGTAAAATTACTCAGTACCTTATTGTCCTCTTCTCTGAGTTGCTGCTGTTATGGGTGGTGGGATTACTTAGACCATCCTGCCAAGAAACTGACAAGAAAGATTTAGGAATACTTACTTTTGTGCAAAGTGAATGGTTGTGACTTCAGTACAACTCTTCGTGTTGTGATCTATGGATATATGTGTCTATTTGGGAAAATGTGATGAAGGAGAGGTAGTAGTTGAATATGACAGGGAATTGTAGAGGTTAAGTAAGACTTGGGCAAAATGAGGTGAATGGACACGATGGCATATAAAATGCGTTGTTGTTACAAGCTAGGCACAGAACAAAGAATAACAAGACTGATTTGTGTGTGATGTGGGATTTTAAATTAACAGCCATTGTTTGTGGGTGGAAAAATATTTTGGGGAATAAAAATATTTATTTCCACAGCTTCCACTGTGGGAAGCTGAATGAACATGTCTGCTCAGTGTGTCGTCGTGATCTAACAGAACATATGTCAGAATTACAAGGAAGATGACAGCAAAGAATATTTGCCATTACTCTTAGCAGGCATTTTCTGTCACAGATCCTGTTTTACTTCTGCTGCATCCCTTTGTAGATAAGTGATGAGAACTGAACAAAATAATGCCTGTGTAAGGTTTGGAACATGTCCACAGTATGTCCCCACTTTTTTCTTTACAGAACAGAAATTCTATGCTTCAGACCATAAATTATGGTGCATGGTGGATGTTAGGTAGATGCTTCCTTCTGTATGCAGTTTTATCTTTTTTTATCCCCTAACTTTACTCTGTAGAGTGTCTTGCACTATCTGTTACGATCCGTGTTCAATTACTGGATAGTGGTCAGACTTGCATTCATTTTTCTGTTGATTATGTATTTTCATATTTGATACAACAAAGCTGACCTGATGAGTTCTGCATAGGCTTTAGCTCCCAATCTGGACAACTTGAATACTAAGGAGCAACCTAACCAAAGAAAAATTAAAAATGGATGCTCTTCTGCATGTGTTCTTTAAGCAAGAGTAAAAAGCCCACAAGGTTTTCATTCAGTACTGCGAGCTCTTTTTGGCAATAAAAGGCATGTTTATGTCAGTGGAGCTATTGAAGACCTTAACAATACTAGAAAGAAAAACTGGGAACAAGATCAGAAGTAAATTAGAATAACTTGGTGATGAAAAGACAAAGTTTTTTGACATTTGTTACAGATAAATTGGAAAGGTAAGAGCAGAGAGTGGCTGTAGGAATAACTGATGTTGTAAAACCATCTTATCCCCGCAAAATGTGTGTGTCTGTTAGGTGGGGACTGAGATAACAGTTAACTAGTTCCTTACAGACCCTATTTCTCTACTGCATTGTAAGTGTATAGTTAGGGATCAGAACCTTAATCTAGTGAGTATGGTGCAAACCCCTAACACAGGATGTTCTCTTGCCTGTAGGAGGGTGGGCAATGACTAGTAAGTACTGTTAATGCTCTGTTTGTTCTCATGTTCTGAACATGCCTTTGAGAGCCACTGGGTTCATCTTAGTGTCAGATTTTTCTGATTTAAGGGTTTTAGTGGGAACTCATAGAACTGAGAAAAGTTGTGCTTCAAAACTGAGAGTACAGATTATCTCCATAAAAAGTTAGCTAAAGAACTAGGACCTGGCTCGTGAACCCTTCAGGTTCATTTTGTATCATCTGACTTTATACAGATTGGAACTCAGGCAATGAGGTAAGGACTTTAACTTTCAAATGTGTCAGCCCTTTTGTTTGTGCAGTGCTTGATTCAAGATACGGGTTACCTGAGCTCCCATGGACTGCTACCCTCCAGCAGGAACAAAACTGCCCCAGATAGACTTCACGTGGAAAAATAAGATTAGGTAAAAATAACATAGAGTTCCTTCCTGACATTTGTTTGCAAGCTTCACTTGCTAACTCCCACTGAAATCCATCCAAACTTGCATTGCACAGGACAGCAGAATCTCCTGGAAAAGGTACTAAATGATGTGGGAACCAGCTCTGTTTTTCCCCAGTGGTATTAGAAAAAAAAGGCTCCTCAAGAAGAGATGAAATGTGGACTTGCTTAATGAGCTTAGTCTCTTTGTAAAGATTTCTTCCCACCCTTCAACATAAAGTAACCCCTTTCTACATGCATTTTTTTCTTTGAGGAGTGGTAGTTAAAAAGGCACGTCCCGTTTCCACTTTGATATAAATAGTTCATCTTGCCATGATGCTTTGATGCCTAATTTCATTTTTTTGTCTCTAGAAAGCAAAGCATGTTACTTGTTTGCTTTTAGAGCTGCTCTTCTATATAGGTAGTCTTTTTTTCCTTCTTACACAAGTTTGTGCTGCACTTCTGTCTCCTGACTCTAAGAGCAATCTACTGTTCTTTTCTTTTAGCCTTGATGCCTTCCATAGCCCATATATGTTTTAATTTCATGTGTCTTACTGCTTGTTGTGAAGCTCCCCAATCTGTTTGGGACATCTCTCTCATAGCTTCTTTTAAGCTTCATCCATGAACTACCTATGTTTGACTCAAGTATTTGCTTCTACCTTTATCCCAGCCTGCCTCGGTTCTAATGTTTCATTAAGTTTTTGCTTCAGTTTTTGGGGACAGATTTATGTGGAATAAATATTGACAATATTTTGACAGGTTGGCATATTATATTTCTTGTGTAAACATGATTATAGTAATCTGTGGCCTGTTTTAAACCAGTCTTTGGAGCTCAAGGGCTGTAAATGAAAGTGAGTCACGGTGGTCTATTGTATGTAAACATAATAGGAGTTTGATTGATATCCAAGATCAGTTAGCATTACTTGATTGGAAAGGGTTGCTATGGGAGAAGGAAGGTGATAACAAAAGCAAGCAGCCAGTTTTAGAGCATGATGGCAATCACAAGCTCTCATCACACCTAGAGTAAGATCTTCAACAGGGTATTTTTAAACCTTACCTTAATAATGAAATAACATAAACATTTGCTGGAGTTCTGCCTTGGTGGAGCAAGAAGCAGTATTTGCTAGAGAAAAAGGAGCAAGGGGCCGGGTCAAACCAGCTATTCCTTGGCACACCACAGTCGAGATGGCTGTCTGATGTGCCTCCCAGCCTCTACCAGTCCACTCTTGTTTTTCCTTTCAGATGAATGATCTCTGAGGCATCCAGGTTTCTGTGATCTCTCAACAGGGGGTTCTGTGCCATTACGTGTGTGAGGTTTTATGCTTGCTTTGGAAAAGGCTAGCTTCACATGCCTTCTCTCTTATTTTGGCTAAGCCTCTAGAAAAGAAATGTGTCCTGTAAATATTTAATTCCAGAGACACTGCCAAAAGATTCCATGTGCTGTTATTGCTTCAAGGTTCGTTAGTGTGAATCAGTTCTTATTATTGCTTAGAACTGACCTTACAGAAGCAGAAATAGTGGATGGATCTGAACAGTAATCAAAAAGGTGAACTGCCAGCCAGTAATTCCTAACTGCACACAATATAAGCACACTACTGGTACCCCATTATTTCCTAGGAGCAAAACCACGTGTATGGCAGAGCTGTGAGCAATACTTCACCTGTCTCTAGCTCAGAGTTTCTGCCTCTCAGTTCAGTTCTTTGCTGGGTTACAGTAGATGAGGCTCTGAAGTGTCACAAACTTTGACTTTCTTCATTGCACAGTGTCACTGAACTACCCACCTAATTGCAGCATTTCTGTCTTTCTTATTTTGCCTGCCTGAACATATTTAAAGAGATAAAAATAGAGCAAGGAAAGAACAGCAGCTGCCAAGGCTGGGTTAAAGTTAAAGACCACCTAGGAATGGATTAAAGGTAACTGTTTTGCCTCGGGACAATACAGCAGGGGAGAGGGAGAAGGGGAGAAAAGGTGAAAGGAGCATTGCTAAGAGATACAGAGAAGGGATGCTGCAGCTGCCACAGCTAAATGCAAGCAAATGGAGAGAGGGCTGAAAATGGGTAAAGAAATCCCAAGCCAGGCAAACAGTGGTACAATATGTTTCAAGGAGGTTTAATGAATGCATCACATTGGAGAGGATGCGATAGGTCTGAAGAACGGCAAATATTGATGGAAATTGGAGAAAGCAAATTCATCTAAGTGAACTGCCAGGATGCTATTCTGAGTGATTTCAGCTGTGATGTCAAATGACAAATAGAAACCTTGGGCTTAAATCTTGTTTTGCAGTTGTGCACTGTTTCTTCTTAGAGGTAGGGTCTTACCAGCTGATAGCTGTTAAATCATGTTACATTTAATTTCAGCTCTGCTCTTAGCCTTCATCAGTTGGAAATGACAGAAAAAGAGAAGACCATGGTGCATGAGTCAGTCCAAGAATGACTAAGCTGCTGTAGTGATGCAGCTGTGAAAGACAAGTACAACCCAGGGATGCATTCGGTGAAGAGCTCCCAAACCAAGACGGAATAGTAGCTCTGTCATACGAGTGAGACTTTGCAGTGTTGGGAATACTGCATACAGGTGTGGTTAGCTGGGCTTGGAATTGTCTGACACTAGACATGTAAGAAGAAGGGCTTCTGGGGTTAGCAGAGGAATGGAGAGTCTCTCTCACATGGGGAAAGTAAAAGAAGGTAGCTTCTCCTTATTTACAAAAAACTAACACTGAATATTTCAAAATGTAGTTTACCCTGATTCATATATAAATGAGACAACTGAGAAGGGGAGAAGACTGTGTTAAACCAGGGGACAGTGTTCAAACTAAAAACCCCTGGCTGTCATTAAATTTGAGGTGAAGATTACAGTATTGTCTCTACCTCTTCAAACCACTTTATATTCGGATGATCTATCCTGGCCCCTCCTCAAAAATCTGCCCTTCTGCTACAGTTCCTTGGTCCTTTAGTCACAATCAGAAATTTATATGAGTTATATACTCAGTGGCACCCAGCAGCTACAATCCAATGAATATCAGCAGAGATTAGATTGGTATAGGGCACACGTTACAATACATTTCCAGCTGCTTCTTACATCTATGTGTTCACTACACAAATTCATCATCTGTCAGCATCATGACAGCACGCTCGCATGCGTACTCAGCATATTTAGGACTACTGCAGCTTTGGGGCAGACTTTTCAATTAGTGTGTACAACTAAATCCAAGTCTAACTGGCGTTGTTTCAGTAGAGAGCCTTTGCTCCTGTTTGCATGTCGATATGAGCATTACCCCAGCTAGAACGTGCACCCGACAGGAGCTGTTTCTCTGCTAGTTTGATGCATTGTATTTATGATCAGTGAGAGATCTGTGTAGTAGAGATGAAAAAAGATAATGAGATTCAAGAGTCACCTACGTAAATCTGTGAAAGATTGCCTGTGACACCATGGTCCCAGTTTCTAACCATGTATTTTACGTTCTCGCAGTGCTTGAGTAGTAGGATGGCTGTCACGCTAGCTTATCAGACCACTTTCAAAGGGAACACATGCTCTGCAAAAAACAGTAGTATTGCACTGACTGTTGGCAGCAGTTCTCTTTCCTCCTACCCCTTCGGTTTCAGTTATCTTCATTCTGATTTGATACATTGATGTTCTTTAAAAAAAAACAACAACAACAAACCACAAAACTTTGAGTCAATTTAAGTCCAATACGTACTGTCAGAGCAACAGCTTTTTTACTTTTTCCCCAGCTTTGTCTTTTTAGTGCTGTTTTAGGTCAAGTTCTGTCATTTTACACCTGTCCAACCTTGTGAAAGGCTTCTCTGGGGTTGTACAAGGACAAGCGTGGGTGGAACTCAGTGTTCAAAACCTTGTATGGCTGTTGACAATGTGTGAGAAGGGAAGAGCCCTCAGCTTCCCAGACCCCAAATTAAGCCTGCAGGGCTGACAGCAAAGCAATTCTTGTAATGGTACATGGAGCTAATTTGTTATGAAATCAGAGAAGCAATAAATTTGGAAAAACCCCCATTCCAAGTTTAGAGTAGTCTGGAGGGAAATTACACTGCAAGCTCCACACTGTACTGCTGCGAGCTTGCTGTCTTCTAGACTTGGACAATGATAGAGTATGGTTCATCCCCTCACATTTTCCCTTCCCTGATCTGGGGGAATGCAGATTTCTCTACTATACCTTAAAAATAAGTAAATCCTTGCGGGGTTTTCCCCACCAGGTTCTCAGGTGGGACATTCATTCACAATCTGGAGCTGCTAGTCAACACAGAACTGCTGTCATTTTTGAAGAAGGTGAAGATCAGCTGGTCAGTCCCTGACATTTCTTGTTCTCACTGCATTGGGCGTCTTGCTCGGGGCCAGCTGCTAACCAACAACAGCGGAAGAGCTCTTTGGCCTTGGCAAAGAGAGCTAGGCTCCATCTGCCAGATGTTTTGCAGGCAGATGTGAGCCTCCCCACAAGGGCCAGCTAGCATTCACGTGGCTGCATTAACAGGGTCCTGAGTTCTGTTTAGGAAGGTCACTAGTATCCTTCGGGTACCTGCATGGCTTTCTGCCCATCTGCATCATCCATGCTGCTCGCTTGTTTTGCCTGTGGTTACCCTGTACACGCACTCAACGCACTCAGTGCCCTTTGCAGGGTTGTGAGGAAAATTTGAGACTGGTGATAAGGCTGGGTTCAGGGCAGTACAGGTTTTGTGTGACTTCTGAATAGTAAGAACTTGAGGTTTTAAGACATCTCCCATGCCAAGCTTTTTCTATACTGGCACCAGCCAGGAAGCCCTGGTCAAATGCAGGATTTCTATGCTCTGCTATTCATCAAGGCACACGGTTTTATTCAGTGCAGTCATTGTTTCTGAATTCATGACCAGAAAGAAAGAGAAGTCCTGCAGATAGTGTAGGCTATGGGAAATTGCAGCACTGCTGAGATAACATGGTTGGTACCAGTACGTCCTGCTCTCATGCTTTCTGAATTACTTTTGTTAAAATAAACAAACAAAACAAGAAAACTCTGCTGGCCTGGAAACCCTTAGGCGTGCTTTCCTATTTTATGTTGGAAAGATTTAAAGAAAAAGGCATTGTCTGTTTGTTATTTCCACTGCTTCTTTTTAAAAAATTGCTTTAAAACAAAACACACAACAAATCAGGTCTTGTTCTTTGTTATAGGAAAATACATCTGTGGGGAAGACAGGGCTGGCCCGAGAGGAAGAAACAGTGCTTCAGGTTGCTGTTTGAAGGCAGTCTCCATGGCTGCATATGGTGACTGAGCAAGTCAGTTGGGGTTTAGGGCGGTAGAATCATAGAATCATAGAATTGTAGGGGTTGGAAGGGACCTCGAGAGATCATCGGGTCCAACCCCCTGCCAAAGCAGCTCCCCAGCTCATATTGCACAGGTCGGCGTCCAGACGGGTCTTGAATATCTCCAGAGAAGGAGACTCCACACCCCCTGGGCAGCCTGTCCCAGTGCTCTGTCACCCTCACTGGGAAGAAGTTTTTCTGCATGTTGGTGCGGAACTTCCTGTGCTCCAACTTGCAGCCATTGCCCCTTGTCCTGTCTCCACAGGCCACTGAAAAGGGGCTGGCTGATTCCCCCTGCATCCCCTGCTTAAGATAATTATAAACATTAATTAGGTCCCCCCTTAGTCTTCTCTTCTCAAGGCTGAACAGTCCCAACTTTCTCAGCCTTTCCTCATAGGGGAGATGCTCCAGGCCCTTTATCATCTTCGTAGCCCTTCTTTGGACTCTCTCCAGGAGATCCCTGTCCTTTTTATACCAGGGAGCCCAGAACTGGACACAATACTCCAGGTGGGGCTTGACCAGGGCAGAGTAGAGGGGGAGGATCACCTCCTTTGACCTGCTGGCCACACTCCTCCTGATGCACCCCAGGATCCCATTGGCTCTCTTAGCCACCGAGGCACACTGCTGGCTCATGGCCAACCTGTCATCCACCAGGACCCCCAGGTCCTTCTCCACTGAGCTCTTCTCCAGCAGGTCATCCTCCAGCAGGTAGAGTAGATACAACAACTTGAAGTCTTAGAGGCAGATGATAGGAAATTGTTCTTTATGCTGCTGCAAGTGCATTGACTTCTTAGAAATTAGGGGATTACTCTGACCAAGCTCCCACTGCAGGCATTAAGATAGGCTTTGCCAGAGGGAAAGGACCACAGGGTTAAATCATGAAGAGTAACTGCATTATGTATGCTGTGCCTTCCTCCAGCCTTTCCATGCTGCTGCCGACGGGTCGTGCTGTTTGTAATAAATTGTTAGTAAGCTATTTTCCCTCGGCCCAGGACTGGAGCCACATTGTGCTAGGCACTGTGAAGCTGCATAGTAACAAACCATAAACTGTTCTCTGAGCGGCATGATTGAATACAAGAAGGGGTATGAAATCAAAATAATCCACAACCAAGCTCTGGCACATGATGATATTGAGTAGCTGTAGGTTGTGTAGTAGGACTGCTGCAGAGGTGGAAACCGTGCTAAAATCTTCTGTGCTGTCATTATGTGCTAAACTACTTTTTAAAAATCTTTTCTTTATTATTTTCATTCCCATTTAACTGCTCCAATCTATTCCATCAGCTCTAGTCCAGAGAATGGTGTAAATGCATGTTCAAGTGTGGCTGGATTACAGCCTTGTCCCTCAAGATTTTTTTTTCTCAGTCAACTACCCCTGTTATAAGTGAAAGATTGCAAGATGCAGGGATATCACACTGGCAGGAATGGGAAGCATCCTTGAGTGTGTTTCTTTTGAAGTTTAAGCTTTTGTGATTAGCATCTGCATTTATGCATGGTATTTTTATATGCAGACTTGTATTCATTCCGGTTTGACCTAAAGAATAGTTACTGGTCATTTTAAGTGGACTCTTTGAAGGCATGAGTCAGCTCAGCCATTTGTTCCTAGGTTTCTTTCCTCTCCTTGTGTTCCCATCTGTATAATGGAGAACTGAAAGAAGGGCCATTGTCCAGATTGATCCTTCTGTCCACAGACCCAAGGTCAAGGGGCTTCATTGTGGTTCCACTATTTTGAAGTTCACAGGGACAAGAAATCCTGAAAAGTAGCTTTTATGTTTGTGCTTGTTGGGAACACTGTAATAAATTAAAAGATTGGGAATGCCTTGTTCATGTGCAGTCTGTACCAGAACATCATCAGCAGAAGCAAGGAATCAATCTTTCATCCAAGTACATGGTAGCCACAGGGTTTAATCCCTTTTTTGGTGTTATTTTTCCCTTCTCTCTCCCTCTATTAGTTTTCTGTAGTTGTGCATGTGGACATGCCAGTAGTGCTCAGGCTGGGTGCAGTGCTGACAGAGCGGGGACTAGCTCTCTGGCTGATTTTTCAGAGCGGGAAAGACTGGCAGTATCGCAACACAGTACAAAGTGGTGAGTGCCTTGTCTCCCTTTGCCTTTAGTCTCCTGAAGTTACCAGCTCACCTGGACCCTGGCCTGGGGCTCCAGGCCAAGGAAAGGGTTTCATAAGGCTAAGTTGTTGATGAGGCAAACCATCTGGTGTGTGCAGCTGAGTTTAGGGAGTCCCCGAGTCTGTGTGTGTGATGGGAGTGCAGAAACTCAGTTTCTGTTGATGTGCAAAGCCATGGATTAAAGCTGTGCTGACTTCAACTCAGTGGGTTGTGACATACACATGTTGGACAAGGCCTTTAAAAGGGGTTTTGGGCTTGCTTTCTGTGAGCGCTGAAGTTGATCAAGACTGGTAGCAGAAACTAGTAAAAGAGAGGACAGGGCCATAAATGGGTTATGATGACCTATGTGGTGGTGAGGAGAGATGGTCCTCTCTGGAGTGGATCAGGAATATTTGTAAGGTTATGTCTTCTGACATTGGCTCTGTGCATTTACTCAACACACAGCTCTTGTCACACATGAATGTTCAGACAGCCATGTTGGAAACTACATCCCATCTTATTCTTCTTATTTCTTGGTATTGTTTTAATTAATCTGTAGGTAACAAATCAAAACAGAATTTTCGACCTCAAAATCTGTGACTGCAGGAGTCGGCACTTAATGGCAGCTTTGCCTCTAGTCATGGCATCAAGTTACTTTTGAAGCCTTTGAAGTCTACAAGGGCTGGAGGGAGAAAGTGTTGTGTTGCTGCTTTAAAAAGAAACATGCTTCAGCTATATTTGCAGCTGGGGTTTTAATGGCTGTGAATTAAAGCATGTTTTATTTGGCCTTTGTTTTTAGTGCACTTTTTCCCCTTAGGGGGACTTGAAGCCAAGGCACAGCTTGAGATGTAGCCGGCTGCAGCACGCTAGCACAGCCATCATCGGCCTCATCTTCTGCTTCTCTGCAGAGCTCACACTCACGATTTGTGTCGCCCGTGACACAAGTGTCCCAGCCTCCCCAGTTTACTTGCTTAGCACCTCTCTGTGTGCACTGGGTCTGCGCTCACAGGGCGAGTAGTTTGTGGCTGGCTTTGTGGCTTGGAGTGAACTGAAGTAAACTTTGTGTTGGCCCTGGAGACCTTCGTTTTTAATCAGCTACTATTAAACTACAATGAATCTGATAAAGTGAAAGAAGCTCACTTTAAAAAGGTGCAGATAGGAACTTAATGTGATTTAATGTATGTCTACATAGTTTAGCTGCTTATCTACACATCTGGCCTAAATACTTGTGCAAATCTGACCCATACTTTTTTTTTTTTACCCATATTGGCATTAGAAGGAGAGAAGGTAGATCATGCAGTTAATAGGTTACAGCTTGTTTCCCTGTTGATCCTAGGAGCATCAGCTGTCCTGCTGACCGTGCTGGGCAGAAGAAAAGGTGCTTGGAGGACAGTGATGACAGTGGCTAAGCGAAGTGCAATACACTGCAGGTTTTTCCAGGAGGATTTAGTTCACTGCCCTTCTGTGTTTCTGCAGGAACAACTGATGACACAGGCACAAGTCTCCTGGGTAGATGTTTTGGGTTGGTCTTTGGGTTTGTCCTAACTGTTATGCAAAACTTGTGTTGAATCTGTGCCCTGTTAGGAGGGAATTAAGAGTGCTCCAACATGAGAAAATGTAGTAATCTTTACAGCCATACATTTGATAGACCCTGCATGAACCTTTAGCAAACCACATCAGACTGGTAACACAGGTACCCATAAATACTGAGCAGCACCTTTTTTTGTCCTCATTTCGTAGTCCCTGGCTATCACTGCTGCTACATTTTGTGATTACTGGGCCACTCTGTCAACTCAGGCAACAAGAAGATGGGCTAAATTTTATTTATTTGTTTGTTCATTTAAATGATAGCAAGTTATGATTTGCAGGAGAACTTTTTAAAGCAGGGAAAGAAGGGACATGAACACATTACTATTTCTAAGTGGCCAGGTGTCTTAAGAGGTTTGTGCTTTGGCAGAGAAGCTGACAAACGTCTCAGCTCAGACTCTTTCTCAGCATTCCTTGAAAAATTAACGGTTATACTATGCTACGTGGTGCATTGAATTTCAGTCAGTATCACAGCAATTATTCTGATCTATATTCCTTTGGATGCTGAGGACAGACTGCTTTATGGTTTCACTGAGACCATGAAAAAGGACCAGTCAGGTTCCTACATGTCCTGCTCATACTTGCAGATGCAAAGCTCTGTCTCATGCAGAACAGAAACCATACTCTAGTTCTTCCTATGAAGCTGTTCTTTAGATCGCAATGAGTTTATATCTGATTATCTTCAATTTTTACAGCTGTCAAATGTTTCCAGCCCTTTGTGAGTTACAGACCTGGAAGCACTTCTCAGAGTTCATAAAGTGGAGTATATGATTAAGACAAATTCTTTCACATTGCTGACTTCAAGTGACATAGGGAGAACATTTTGCTTGTTTTTTCCTGTGTAGCTGTTCTGGCAGAGGTGTGGACAGAGAAGTCTGGTGAATGCTTTTGTTAAACTATCGGGAAAACTGGTACTTGAGAAATCTGTATGCAAATCCTGGCTTTGCTCTGGTTTTCTTCTGTGATCTTGGACAAATTCTTTATTCGCTCGGTCTATAGGAGACAAGAGGGTAACACCTTTCTCATTTCCAAGGGCGGTATGAGAGTAAACCTGTAAGTACTTGAGGGGTCATGGAGGCAAGAAACATCATCAAGCAACTGTATGCCATTTTATCACCGTGTTTGTACACTGCTGGAAAGAAAGAAGCTTAAAACTAAAAAAAAGTTTTTACATCTCCTAAAATTCTGACAGCCCATTGTCATCCATCTACCCAATGCAGCACCACTGTCAGTCCGCCCAGCTTCTTGTCCTGGTTACCTGAGTGGGATGTTGGCCTTTGGGTGGCTGGGTTTAGTTTTAGTTTTGCTGGGATGTTTAATTATCAGGAAACAGGTGGGAAAACTTGTATCATTCATTTCATATTAACATGTCATGATTTCTGCATGTTTTGGTCTCTTTAGGCTTTTCCCATCTATCAGTTTTCCTCCTGAGTAAGAGCAGCAGGGAGTAGTAGACGATTTCTGTTTTATAAGGTATTTCCCCTCCCTGTCCTTTCTTTCCGTGCCTGGGAAGATAGTGGCCTGCAGCGGGTTCCCCGCAGCATCTGCATTATTGCATACACATGCTTGTGACACTTTAATAGTGACTGTCAGATAACATTAGTGTATTGCTGCTACAAATAATTCAAGCAGGGCTACGAGTGAGGAAGTGAGTGAATGAGGAAGGACAGTCCTGTCCATCGCTATCAGACAAGGCCACACTAAGTATCACCTGCTCACTTCACCAGTGAAGTTGTTGGCTGTATAAAGATGTGCTTTCTGGTGACACACAGTCCATAGCCAACAGCTTTCCTTTTTGTGAATACCCAAAGGGCTTAGTTTATCAGTTATTCAGAATGAGAAGAAGAGGAAGCTTCCTGAGATATCCTTGAAGACCCTCTCTTAAGTCCAGAGGGTTGAACTTTTTTGTGACATAGGTCTTTCTCAAGAGGAGTAGTGTTTTTGGGGTGCTGAAAATATCATTGCTGTAGCAGGGTCCCAAACCTCATGGTTTCTATGAGGTCATTCAGCGTGAGTGCTGTGCCAAATCCTGTGGCAGCAGAGGGTGTTGGTACAAGACTGGGCAGATGATGTCGAATGGGTGCTGATTGCCTGGCTCAGGTGGACCCTGAAGCCTGAACCCCTGGGCTGGCTTCGTGCTCCTCCTTCGAGGAAAGCTGTAGCGAGAGGAGCTAGCCACCAGGAGAAACAACTGAGTGAGGGAAAAACAGTTACACTAAAATTCCTCCCACAAAATTATAGCCCTCATTTGTCAGTGTGCTACCACTTAAGGATCTCTGTTCTGTGCCTCTCTACACTTCGGAGAAATTCATTAACTTAGTACTGCTTATAAAAAGCTCTTTATCTGATAGTGCAGATGTTTCAAACTCAGGAGTGCAAACGGCGCCTGGAATACTGTCCTCCTACCGCTTGTGGAGATCCTGGAATTATCTCTTGCGTTTGAACACCAGATTGGAAAATTGGCCAGCAGTAACTTGCCTACAGCTTACGTTGCGATATACTCAATGCACCCCCATTGCAGGCTCTGCAGATACACTGGGAGTAGAAGTTTGGCATTTGAGAGCTGGCATAACATGGCTGGAAAAATACTGTGTTAGTTCTCCCTCCCTAACGCTTGTTGACATAGTTTTATTAGGTTGTGATAGACTACAAGGAAATACAGATCATAAACTTAATGTATACCAGGCCTTTGCCTGGTTCCTGAAAAGCACTAAATTGTCACTTTGAGTGACTCTGTGGTTCAGATGAGCTCTTTGCAAGACTGAATGCTCAGGAAGTTTCAGGAAATTTAAAAAAAGACAAAAACTTCTTGCAGAAGCAGTTGCTTGCACTGGGGTGAAGGTGGAAAAATTATTTCTTGCAGATCTAGCTGTAGAAAGTAGCATCACTTTTTTTTTTTTTAAATTTATACATGATTGTCGTGTTCTTAAAATTGTCTAAGTGACAAGTCCTTTGTGTTTCCTTAAACTGGTGAAGGGTTTATTATGCTGAATTTGACAGGTTAATGATTAAGTAGGAAATCATGTAACACTTGTTAGTGCAGCTCCTGATGATACAAAATTAACTCTATCCTCTCTACAACTAAAATCAGAAACTTCATCTAGAGTTTGAAGGTAGGGGAGAGATTGTAGCAGGTAAGTACCAAGAAGACTACCTGATACCAGTGCTCCCTCTCCCCAGCTTGCACGTTGCATTTAGGACAGCAAAATAAACATTAACCTTCATGCTGAAGAGCCCATACTGAAGCCATGGGGTTTTGGAGCAGTACCTTGTGGATTATTCTAGTGATAGACTGGTTTAATGCAGGATTTCTTGACGTATCCTTCTCTGATTTATGGGGATTGGAGTTTTGCCCGTCCAACCACACATAATGGCTTGTGTGCTGTTTGAAAGGCTGAGCCTGCTTGAAATGGACTGCCACCCTTGATTTATTCAGTCATTAGCTTCCTTGCTGGTACCACGACGAAAGCTTGGTTTGAATGGAAGCGTCTGTGATACGGGCAGTGTCTGACACTATGATGAGGGAAGCAGTACAGGCAATAATACTGACGCGCCGCTGCTAAAAATCAGGATAATATCAAAAAGCAGTAAAACAGTAAGAAGAGCAAAGGCATTTGCCTTGGTGAGCCCTGGTCTAGAGTTGTCCTTGTGATTTTGAGAGCAAAAGACTTCACAGCCTGTTTTCAATCCTCATGCTCTGTGTATGTGTTTTAATAACTTATGTTTTTCCTGTTTGAACAGAGCAAAGCCTGGAGAACAAGCTGTTCTTCTGGAATCCTGTAGTTCATTTATTCCCGGTAGATTCCAGTGGGAAATAGAATCAACAGCCTCTCCACTTCTGAACAGTGACCCTCACTGTGTTTGCTAATACCTCTCAGTGTCTGTCTCCATTGAAACTTGGGATATAATTGCTTGGCCAGAACATTCAGCAGATTAAAAAAAAAAGAACTAAGATTTTTCTGAGATTTCAAAGAGTACCTGAATTACATTTCATTTTGGCTGCCCAAAGAGTATGCTTTATTCTAGGATTTTGGGTGACCAAAGAGTATGCTTTACTTTAGGAGCAGCTAATTTGTTTAAACTCCTTTAGAAATGGAACTTTTTTATAATTGAACAAAGTTTCAGCTCCTAAAACTACCTTATGAAAGCATGTTAATGAACTGGTGACAGCTATACACCTGAAAATCTTTGACTGTGTGGGCACGAATGCCAAAAATCGATTTTCCCCCTGGGACCAGGAGACAAAAAGCAGCTTTTTGTCTCCTGGCTGAATTTGCATTTGACTTTCCTATCACTTTCTGCTGTTTAAATGGATTAGGGACTGAGTCCCTGCTGCACAGGGTCTGGAGAATATTTCCAATGTGCATACCTCGAAAATACACAAAATGGGTTTTTAAATCAGGTGTTGCAGTGCAATTGAATCTTAATCTTCGAGGTCTGGACTGTAACTCCATTTTCTGTATGCCTTGCCAAACAGAGATGGATTAGAACTATCCTCAGGTGGGCAGAAAACTGTGTAGTTAGAGTCCACAGATCAGAGCAGGCTGTGGTGGAAAAAGGAAGAGATGAAAAAGAGTTATTTTCAGAAATATAATAGTTTCTTTAAAAGATAAAAGACCCCACGATAGTTGTAAAAATTAGAGGCAATAGCTTCAATGATGAAATAAATTCTGTTCTGTGTGAATCGAGCACTGCTGTGGCAAAGCTGGAAATAGTTTAGAGGGACCAAAGGTATTTAATTGCCAAGTGCTTGCTGGTGATGGATTACCATGTAAGCCGTGTCAAGGAACACAGGAGAACAGAAATAGAAACCTTACATACTCAGATGAGCAGAGATGTAGACTACCTGTCTTTTTAATCATAAGATAGCATGAAGAAATGTGTGTTGTCTGATACAGCTGTTGCAGACAGAGTGGCTAAAAGGGGCTTGATTGAACGCCTGCTGGGTGAGATTTAACTGCATTTGGACTGAGGCATTTCTGTGGAGCTGGGAAAAAATTGAGATGCCATGGCATAGGGTTATTCACCTCCCCTGAGGGAATTGCACCTGCTGTTAACAAGACAATTTTCAATGTCGGAGATCTTTGACTGCCTCCAGACACTTCAGGAATCAGTGTACTTGAGCACATTTTCCATCTGCATTCAGACCAAGGGGCTGACCTTTTTCTCCCTGAAGTGGAAGCTGTAACTGCCAGGTGCATCTTTTGTTCCTTTGATGCTGGAGCTGATGCGAGGCACTCAAATTGAGAAGTAGGAGCAGAGCTGAGAAGGCATGCTTGCAAAGAGGCTCTTCATGATCAGCCAAGTTTCTTTACTATTCAGTGTCAGCTACATCAACTTCCACTTCCAGTGGCGTTAATGATAGGGTATGGGATGGTGGGATGGTTGCTTAGGACGATGTACTCTTTAGGTCTTTGTCTCCCCTTCCCCTCTTCCAAGAAATCACCCTGCTCAGGTGGATTAAAGAAAGGCATGAGAAGTAGCCCACCCTTATTTTCCTGTTTCTATTGTTTTCAGTCCCTAATTCTATTCCTTAATTCTTGTGGACAGATATCTTCTAGCATTTTACTTCCTGTTGTGTGCATAGCTGCATGAAATCATGATCCGATGCTAGCATCTGACCTGTCTGTAGTGGCAGGAAATGATGGGGAGGGTCAGTATGCTCCACGATGTCCAAGTCCTGGATATTCACTTGTATCAAACACATCTTGAAAGTCCAATAAAACTTGGTGCTGATTTTCCAACTAGTTACCCTTTGAAAGGAGCACAGCTTGCTCTGAACTAATTAACAGCTGTTTGTAAGATAGCTCTTCAGTGCTGATAATCAGATATAGCAATATTACACTGTAAAAGTGGTATTTTAAGGGCTAATTGAATCTGTGAAGTTGGGTACTCATGCTAGGAAATGTGACACATTGCCTACTGAGTCTTGTTCGAAACTGATAAAAACTTGCCTGTGAGATGATGAACATTATTCAGCATTTAGGTGGTCTCTGCAGCCTCAATCCACTTCCTTTGTTTAAGGCAGTCCCAGGACAAATACGGTGTTTAATACTTAGGTTCTCTGCCAGCAAGGTGTAGCAACAAAGCATTCGGTGCTTTGTAAACCTGCCAGGTGAAGGGACTCTATGTGTAGTTTGTTATTGAACAGAAGTTCTTTTTGAGGCAGAAAAAAGTTGAGAAAAAAATAGTAGTTTGATTTCAGGTTCTCTAAGAAAGAAATGTATAATCTTTCCAGAAAAAGTGCAGACGTTTGTGCTTCCCTGTCTGTAAACTACTAGTCCTAGTCCTCTATTCTGATCTCTACTTCTCCATCTCTGTTTCACTCTTTGTGCTGTTTGGTTTGGATTCTGCCTCTTCTAAGGTTCCACCACACCATGCTCTCCCTTTTCTCTACTCCCCCTCCCCACACCTTCATATGTTTTCCAAAATTATATAGACATTGTGAACTTTTCAGTTTATCACAAACACAACAAACAAACTGATAGATAACCACATGAGAAAATTCTCCTCAGGTTCCAAAAGTATGAGAGAAGCTTAGGTGTGGTCTTTGGGATGCCTCTGTGATGCTTGGCATTATGCCAATGGCTTAGCATCAGATTGCTGAAATAGTTGGTTTTATCAGTTGATTCCTGCTACAATTTTCCAAAATAGTTTCTTAAAAAGGAATAGGGTATTGAGGGCTTTTTTTTTTAATTCATAAACAAGCAAGATACATCTGAGTCAGGGTGTTCTGTGATTTGTCTTTGAAGAGTTGCGTATTTTCTGGAACTTCTGATGGAACCGTTTTGAGAAACTTCTGTTCATTGTACAGGAAAGGTATTGGACATTTTCAAAAGAGCAGTTGGTTAGTTTGAAAGACTTTCTTGGAGACCTCAATGGATGAAGGAAGTCAATGACAGGAAAGACCCATTTACATCTTTTGTTCCAGTCTGTTCTGTTTCTGAACACTCCTGGTTTTTGCATTGCGTATCTGGAATTATGACTTCCACCATCTTTTCAGTTTTTTCTTCTGTTTACTGTTGTTTTACCAGCTCTGCAGCAGGACGTGTATTACAGCGTTTGAGCCTTCTGCGTACCAGATGATGTATCAGTTACCTGTCAAGGACCACCTGCTTTGCCTTTGAAGGGATATCTTGTATTTGCTTATGACTGATTATCATAAAGCACTAAGAAGTGTTTGATCAGATAAGGTCTTAATTAATAATTTTCTCCAGTTCTGTCTGTCTTAAGTTGATGAGTTAAATTGATAAGAATAGAAAGCTGGTTCCAAAATCTTTATCCTATCAAAAAAGGCATAGGAGCTCCCTATTGGATTTAGACTGACAAATGCTATCACATTGTGGTAGCACACGGCAAAGACCGGTCGGTGATTTCAAAATACCACCATGGAACTGATCACATACTGAAGGGTTTTACATCAGTTTGTATCATTTTTATTATTGTTATCTCATGATGAATTCTTCATTTGTTTTTATGTGGCTCTCATTTCCCAGACATAAAGGCAATAACTGTAACTGGTTTTCAGTAGATAGCAAAGTATCTCTCAGCTATGATTTTCCTCTTGAAGCAATTATTTATCCAGTTATCTTCCATGTTTGAAATATTTTTCATAAACTCATTTTGTTTTCAAGTATAGTAATAAATCTCCACATGATAAAAGTGCTGATTTGTGAAAGGCTTACTGGGCCAGGCCAAGTGCACAGGTAATATATTCTTGGAAATGAAAAATCTAATGCCATGACTAAATATTTAAGCAGTGATGCAACAGAGGATGATGGCAGGGAAAGTAGATTGCAAGCTAATTTGTTTCTGATCAATATCGTCCACTCCAGGAAAAGTAAGTGTCTCTTTGGGATATATTAAAAGAAATACAGTATATAACACAACAGAAGCAAGTGCTGCTATTCAATAGCATTTAAACTTCAACAGAATTGTTGTATCAATTTTTGGATATGACATCTTGTAAGAGGCAAGTGGGGAAAGAACTACATAGTCTGTGAGGTCTCTTAGGTCCTTTGCTGTCTTGTTGTCATATTACAAAAAATTCTCAAAATAAGTACTTCCTATCTTTTTCTGTCTGTCTTTCTCAGATTGGGTTACTTTAAATATTCATAATTCACTGTTTTTCAAAGTCCAGTTCTGTGGTGTACAGTATCCTCCTGGGGAAGTTAGTATGATATTAGGTCTATTTTAAGTTCACCTCAGAAAACCTATTCTGCTGCATAAGCTCTGGTAACGATCTTTGGGAGAATAAAAGTACATACTCAATTAGAGGCTCAAAATTTTCCACTAGCTACAGAAATTTGGATTTATTTTCTTTATATCCTGCCCAATTCTCAGCAGACCCAGCTTATTTCAATTGTCAGAATTCAAAGACTCTTCCAAACTCTTTATCTCCAGTGATGTGCAGCTTATTTGTTTCTGTTAAAGATTTGAATTTTTGCATTATGATAATACCTGTATTTTCAGTATATTCTTTTTATGCATTTGAGAGCAAGAAGAAGCAGGTTTAAGATCCTAGCAAAACTAACCTTCAGCTATAGCATATCTTGATTCAAGAGTCCAGCTTTCATAATGATTCTAGAAATTAATGATGCAGCCTTCTGGTGTGCAACTTGAATAATGTTTTCAATACATATGCCTTGAAAGTATGCCAGTATACCTTGAAGTACTTTCCTTCTGATTCTGCAAAGCAGTTAAAACTGTGCCCTGTAATGTACACTGTGAAAAGTTTACATAATAGTAGAGTAACCCAATTGTTGGAGCTCTCAGAAAAGAATGAGGTTCATCTTGGCTAATTTTAAAACGTTCAGTTGTTTTAATTCTGGAAGCCTACGGCCATGTGCTTGCATGTGTGTGTGTGAGAAAGACAGGTATGAGGGTTGAGAAGAAAGTCCAGGATGGATAATAGTGAGTGTCACAGTATAATGAAGGCAGAATGAAAGACACATGAGGAGTGAAGTAGTGCAGCTCCAAAGGCAGAGGAAAGAGGGGCTGTGTGTAATGAAATAAAGACAGGCTAAATTGTGTTGTGTGATTTGTGTTATAAACAGAGCTCATCGTAACCGTCGTCCTTAGGTTGCCTTACACTTGTCTTTATAAACAGTTCTGAAGAGTCTTTTACAGCTTCTCTATAAAATCTTTATTGTATTCCTGTAGACCTTTGAAATTCAGTATGACGAAGCTGAAGGCCAAGGAATGTGCCTTCCAGCTGTCCCTTGTGCTCAGTTTAAGTTTGGTTGGGAATTTGCCTACTGATAGTTTTAATGTTGTTGAATCCTAATCTGTTTAGAGATCAGTATGCTCAACTGCTCAAGCAGCCAGAGCACGAGATACAGTAATGCATCTTGGACTTACATGCAACCTCTCTCATTCAAAAGTAAGCTTAGTTTACTTCAAAGCCACACATCAGCTTTTTAAAGGAGAACATACAGCTGTAATCCAGTCTAATCCCCTACAGTTTGATTTGTACAATAGTGGTGGCTGTGCACACTTTGCTAGCTGCTACGAATGTGGCTCCTTCACCTCATCTGGAACAAGATGTTGCTTCAGTTCAAGAGTTCAAACTTTGCTGGTGGCGCTTAGTAAGTTTTGTTTATTAAAAATATATGTTGAGATAGGGATGTTAATAGGAAGGAGCATAGCTTGTGGGCAAGTTGCCCCAGCTTGATTTGAAATACGGCAACAGAAGAAGAAAAGAGGTCATCTTTAAATGAAACCCAAAAAATCCATCTGTATTCCATTCTTTCTCTGATTTTACATTTCTTCCCACACAAACAAACAAAACCAACCTAACTCACCTCCTCCCCAAAACACACATTCTAAATGCTTGGGAAATAACGATTTTTATATCTTGCAGACCATATTTAGGGCACTCATTTCTGCCTGGTGAGCAATTGGAGAACGTTCTTTACTTTCCAGATAAATAAGACTTTCATGTAACTAGATAAATATTTTTGTTTTCCCAGTGACCTGGAGGTGATGCCTGTGTTCAAATATCTGTGGAAGATAAGGGGTGATGCACTGTTTGTATCTGAGTCCAGGGCTCCCAGTAATATTCCCGGAAACACTAAGGACTGGGGTGTGCTGTGATGGGGGAAGTGGAGGGATGTTGTTCTTTATGATTTTGCTTATTTAGTACAGATATTTTTTTCTCATAGCTGTTGAAGGTAACCACAGGTCTTGGGAATGTACTTCGCGGTGAAGTGTGTTGGCTAGCAACATGAAGGGTTTTGGGAAAGGCAGAGCCACCCCTTGCCAGGACAATGGAGAGGGCAGGTTGTGGCCTTCTTGGGGGTGACTGAAAAAACAGGATCCTATAGGACAGGCTGCAGAGATTGTGTAGGTAAACACTGGCTGTCAAACATAACCTGATCCAAACACCCTTCCCTCTCCCTCACCTCTCCCCAAAAGAACCCAGCCAAACAAAACCAAACAAAAAACCCAGAAAAACAAAGTAAACCAAATCCTGCTCCCATCATGGATGAAATTAGCATATGTATTTGCTTGTTGATTTAGTTGGCATATATTAAATGGAGTTTTATGTGTGTTTCAGTGTAGTGGTCTAATTTTAAGACAGCCTCATAGAAAACCTAAGCATTTGGCTTCCTTCCTTTGCATCCCTTCCACCAGATAGGAAAGGAAATAGGATATAAAAGATTAATCAAGCATGTTTCTTGACCTTTCTCCTCATTGATTACGGCTTCCTTTAGCTTCAAAGATATTGTGGAGCATCCTGAAAGCATAACTAGACTTCTTAATGCAACTTCTATTCAATTACTGTGTCTTTTATTACCACCTTTTAAATGAACACCTATTGTATCTTCTTATCTCCTCTGGCATTGGGAGCACAGGGACAGGTGGGACTGGAATGGAGACAACCAAAACTCAAATGTGTTTGCAATCTCTCACAGAACAACTGATTTTGCTAGAATATCAGAGCTTTTCCTAGTTTTCATGGTTAAAGTCACTGTCTAGGTTGCCTGAGCTATCACACATGTGGGCAAATTTCATACTGTCATCAAAATTATCTTGACATACCTTGTGTGTGATGATGTTTGCCCAACAACAGCTGTAAGTTGTGCACAGAAAGGCTAGGAGCTTTTATCCACCTTCATGACCTCAAAGAGATGTAAGGTTGTGTTTGATTGCTGATGTCTTTGACACATGGATAGTCCTATGGGTCAGAAATAAACACACTTTCAGGGGATGAATTCACTCACAGTTCATTCATTTTCTCTAGGGTCAAGTTAAGTGAGCTGTCGTGTTAAACGTGCCCTGACTAATCCGCTGTGTAGTATTGCTTGTGAGAACTGTGGCAATCCCAGCCTTCCATTTCTAGTATGTTGTTCCTTCTGGAAGCTGCCACAACAGATTTGAAACTGGCCAAACATGCAGCTTCTGCTCAGCTCTCTGTGCGGCTGCATACATGATACTGAGAGGCATCTGACCAGTGGGCCATCTCCTAAGAAGCCATTGGAGTTGAAGGAGACAGCCTGGTTGCAAAGACTTAAGAGGTGATAAATAGTAAAGCAGAGGTTAAATTGGTAATGGGGAAGGGAAAGGGTAAATGTCCCTGTTTCAGTAGAAGAAGCCTTCCCTTAGCTGTTTCAGGGTCTCACTCTCACATTTGAAGGCCACTGGATGTTTCCCCTTGAGTGGCAGCTTCCCACACGGCTGTCTCTCTGACTTAGCTACAGGCTGTCAGCTTGCTTCATCCAGTTCACTATCAAGGATCTTTACCTGAAAACCAGTGCTGATGCTTAGCTCATGAAGTATGTTAAGTGAGAAGATGCACAGGAACAGTTGCCACAGAGATTCAGTGAAGATGGACAATAGGACCCAGGAATCTCCTTCCCAACTATTTTATTGCTAGCAAAGGGCAGCACTTCCTCCCAACCAGGCTGTGCCACCATGCAGAGGATGCTGTGCTGGGACCATGATAGAGTTCCAGGAAAATTTAGATACAGAAATACTTCTTTTAGTTGGTGTTATGCCAAGATTTGACTAGGGCAGTATTTTCTCCTCTTCTTAACCTTATCTCCCAGTAACCAAAGAAAATAGGATCTCACTGAAATCCTAGCAGGAAAAAAATATTAATAAAACAGTGATAAGGAAGTAGAATTTATCAGTTTGATGTAAGAATGTTTCCTCTTGAGATTCTTACTAAAAATACATCTGTGTGGTAATGGTTTTTTCCTTAATAAAATCGGGATTTAAAGGTTTTAAATATAAAGAAAATCCAAATCATAAATACTTTGTTCTATATGACAAGAATATCAGTGGGAAAGAATGCACAGGAGATTCGCAATTACAGTAATCAGTAAATTAATTAAAACTTTATATAGAATAAGACATAAGGAGTTAGCATCCAACATTCTGATGTCCTCTGAAACACCTGAAAGAACTGAAAAATATAAAAATCTTACCTTTTTCTCTGAATGGGGGATGCAATACACTACGTCTTTACCTGCAACTGTGCATTTATAGGGTGAATTAGATAATAACTTTTTTATTCCTAAAAAAGAATGAACTTATATGGGGCAAAATACTTGTTTGGCTTTCCTCTGGGAGAACAGAGCATCACGTCTAAGAAATATACTGGGGCTGGAAAGGTGAGATGGTCCCTGAAATACACAGTCTCTGTAATAAATTCTGGGAAGGCACCGTATAGCAACTTCAGATAATTTGTTCTTAGACTCTGGTGTACTGCTGTAATCTTTTGTTGTTGCAGTTATTTCAAATACTCACTAAAATGACTTGTCACATTTAAAATAAAAAACAACTCCCAATTTCCTCACTAGGACTTATCCTGTTCTTTACTGGCCAAACACTGGGAGGAGATTGTATGGCTTTAACTGTTTGATTATCTTTCTAGCATAATCTACAAGTTTTTGCTATCTTAGTACTCTGCTAGTTGTAGCTCTGGGAAATGAAAGCTGTTGTTGTATATACAGCACAAATACATGAGTAATTTGATCTTGGAGCCAGCTGATGTTGTCTTTCACTTTAATTTTCATGATGCCTTTGGCTCTGTAGCTGCTTGAGTTTTTTTCTATAAGATAGTAGTATGTAAAGAGGCAATAGAGGGTTAACTGCTGCTCAGGGAAAGTGTTTAAAAAACAGCACCAATTATACCTTATAAAAAGAACATTCTTCCATAATGTTTGTGCTTTTTCTCATTAGAATTTATCAGTGTTGCCCATTCAGGATTGCATGCTTAGGTGCTGTAGAGATCTCTTGGACGGAGCTTTTTTTAGTCCATCATACTTTTGCTCTTACGTTGTTTCAGATAACTGTTAAAGAGATTATAATATTTTTTCATGGTTAGGGGAAAAAAAATAAGAAACTCTCAAAGTAAAGTTCAGTGTCTGCTCCTGCAATTAACAATTGGACCATTTTTTCTACTTCTAGTGTATAAGCACCATGCAATCTAGTCCATACACACAGCTGTTACCTGCTTGCTTCTAACCTAGCTGCTGTACTGATGATAAAAATGTTGTTGACAGATAAGTATCATGAGAGGTAGGAAGCAGAGGCAGAGCCATGTCACACTCTGGAAAGAAGGGATATCTAATTTGTTGCTTGCTCTGTATAGTTTTGTGTGACTTTCCAGTCTCTGTGTCTCTGCTTTCCTTCCCCTTGTGACGGTTTTACTGCCCCACAGTAAAATGGTGTTGTTTTCAAAACGGGGCTTTATGAAAATATCAAATCAATATTTTTATTTGAATGAAAAATAAGTAGAAAACCAAAATACTGCCCAGTGCTGTGATCTCAGAACAGAAATGACCCCGAGCCTCTGCAAGGGAAGTCAAGCAAAGCAGAGTAACTTGGCAGAAACCAAAAGCTGTGATTTTACCAGTGAGTGGTGATATTCCAAGGAACCTTCCTCCCTTTCCATGTCAGGAGCCAGCCTTGTTTGCTCTGCTTCCCAGAGGTGGGGGACTAACAAAATTTATGTTGTCTCTTAATTACATGTTGAATAGCATCTGGTGTTTGAAGAACAAGTGAATAGTAACACAGCAGGGATAACTGTGGCAGTATTGATGCAAGCTGATAATTTTTCTGTGGTGGTGGTGTGGAGGCTCTCCCCTGGTCCCTGAGCCATCCCAGCTCTTCCTCAGCCCGCCTGAAACGCCCAAACATCAATTTTATAACAATAGTGTCAGGCCAAATTTAGCTCTTGATTTTGATTTTGTAATATCAGGTTTTCATAACTCCTAGAACACGTGGAACTAAACTGTTTCCATCCCTCTCGGTTTTTTCCTTCAGTCACCAGGGGAAAAACTACTGAAAACATTTTCCTGCGAGAGATTCAACAAAAGCATTGCAGCGTTCTGCTTGTGCAATGAAATCAAAGTGACTAGGAACTGTCTGGTCTGTTTTGTTGTCTGAGATTGAGTGATCTATTATTTCAGTGGAATTAAGAAGTCGCGGTGGTTTCTGAAAACCCCTCGCAGTACATAGCTTTGCCTTTGGTACTGAGTTGCCTTTAAAGAGCTCTGCCTTGGTAACACCAGGATAACGGCTTCTCTCTGCCACACGCAGATGCTGCAAGAGTCAATGTGTTAGTTTTTTTGAACTACTCAAATGTGGCAATAGTGCAGGCAGGTTTAATCGCTTACCAAGGAGTTGCATGTAAGTGAAATAATCTTTTATGAACTGTTATTTTCCATAATCAGAAAGGTAAGAATCTTCTTCATCCAAATCTCTATCTAGGCAGGGGAAGGGAATCAACTACAAAATAGACAACTGTATTTTCCCATTGCCTCGAACAGCTCTTCAAGCACAGATTGTCTGAAATAATTGCCATAATATGTTTTTACTTTTCAGGCCACGGAGCTTAGGGAATCAGTTTTTTAATATCTACATCATCTCTTCCCTCCTGGGACTGAAGCTGGTTACCATAGCAAAATGGCAAGGAAGCTGATAAAGCAAGTAGTACCATTTGGCAAACAGGATACGAATTTATTTTATTAAGACAGAGGACTGTTAAAAAATCAGTGAGATTAGAAATGCTTTTTCTTTTTTGTTGTTGCTTTAATATATTTTAAAATACCTGTGAAGAAAATTATTGTGAGCAGATATTGACCAAAATGATATTGGTTATGTAACAAGTCTTGCTGCAAATAGTAGAAGCTTCAGTTTTACATCTCTGCAGATCTTTGATACTTTCACCGTTACACTGTAATTTCTCCCCTTCTGTTTCAGGGTGTTGCAAAGATGCTGTACTGCGAATTAAATGAGCTTCTGCTTAGCAGAATAAACATGGAAGTCTGTCCCCTAGTACTTAAAAAATACATTGCAGTATAGTTTTGCTCCTGCTTGATGAAGCATGGTCATCCGAGTGTGTTCTGTAAATCAGCCTGCAAAGTCCCTCGGGTTTGTGTAAAATGGCATCAGTTAAATTGCTCTGTGCTCCACAAACTTTATCAATAATGCCAAGTCTGATGATGTTTTTTGTATTTCCCCGTGACAATGTTGGTGTCAATGCACAATGTGAATCGTGTGGCTTGAACTGTACAGCTTGGCTATTTATGGCATCATCATGACAACAGTATCTTCATGGGTGGGTCCCATGGATGTTGGGGGGATGGGGTGGAATTTCACTGTCACTAAGATATACCCAAAAAGAGCTTGTTTCCAGGACTGAGTTGTTCCTCTCCTCTGCTGGGTTAACTCCTGGTGTGTTGCCTGCCATGTAAACCACAGCTGTCTCCTGTTCGTGGTTGCTCTTTTGGGGAGTTTGTTTCGTGTTTGCGCTATTGACTGTAGGTAAAACGAAGTCCCAGATTCTTGGGATGAAAAAGAAAATTGCACAACATCTTGTGTTCTCAGTTTCATACATTTCAGATCATGCTTATGCCAGTTTATAGACCCTGAAAACTTTTCCACTTACTGAGCAACTGAATAGCTCCAATAGAGAGGATTTGGGAGTCTTCCTGTAATCCAGCCATGGAAAAGATGCTGTTTAGTGCTAGCCCCTTTGAGCCCACAGTAACTCTATTGAACTTGTAGAAGTGTTCACAGTGTGAGTCACAATCAGGGCAGCCGTGGAGCAGGAATTGGAGTGACTGCTAGGAAAAACCTATTTCTACTGTCTTTTCAAGCTGTTCCTTTGTTATAACAAGCACTAGCAGTTCTTTTTATGAAATGAGGGGATTTTTCATCCTTCAAAATAATGACTGTCATTAGCAAAAAATACCATTAGATGCCCATTGGATGTGGCGCTGGGTAGGGTAACTGGGCAGAATCTGGATGGAAGTTGGCTGGTGTCTGATCGGCTGGGGGAGAAGTGGAGGACCTTGGATATGGCAGCACCCAGCCAGCCTTAGAAACAGCTGAATGAGAATATAATTGTGAAAGGAATGTGTGTGTTTAGGATCAGGGTTTATTTCATGTTCGTGTGTATGACCTGTACCTCCGATCGCCCTGTCTCTGTCTGAAGAGTGGACAGGATGGAGGGATCGGGGATGAGCATAGTTTTCCTCCTTGGAAACCAGTTATCTGCAAATACATATAGCTGGCATTGATGTTAAACACCAGTGGGTACCTATAATTGGCAGATTATTGTGTTGTAGTATGATATTTAAGTGTGGGAACTCACTGCAGGGACATAGCCCAAAATGCAGCACTTTTGATGGAGGCGCTTGGGAAATTGGAGGGTTGCCATGTACTGGCAGCTGTCCACAGAGAGGAGAAGTCCCTCAGCTGGCTGTTGTTTAAGGTGTTGCTTATTTTTAGCTTAATTTTTTTTTTCTGCCTAAATCCTGCTTTAAGGCGTATTAAATGATTGTTGGTGTCCTTACCTGGTGGATGTAGACAAAGAGTTAGAGTAATCCCAGTGGGGTTTCTTGGAGATGCTCTTACTTTTGGGAATGTGGGTCCATGTTGGACATGGGGATGGCTCCTCTCTCCTGCACAGTGACCAAGCTGTTTGGGGATCCTGAGCACCAACTGTGGGCTCAGGGCTTGAGGGGTGTCCTGCACCCCTCCTGCCCTTCAGAGGCTGGCCCCATATTTTCAGGGAGTGGGCTGGTCTGGAAGTTACTACTTTTATTCTGCAGTAAAAGAGAAATAAAGGCAAAGGGTATACATGGAATCATGAGGGAATAGACCAAAGGATCCCTCTCTTTAAGGTCTGACAGTCTTTCGCCCTAGAAGAGATGAGAGGTGTTTCAAACATGTCTGTCCTCAAAAGGAATCCAGTACAGCTCGTGCAGCTCTGAAGAAGTTGTACTGTGACTGACCTCTGTCCAGAGAAATGTTTACATGATATCATCAGACAGGGTTTTGAACATTTTGCATGAACCAGATGTCACCAATGGACAGGGATTTTTTTTCTTTCCTTTTAAAAAAAAAAAAAAAGTTGGGAAGTAAAGGCTAGCAACACTAGTTATCAGGAAAATTTATGTGACTGCTTCCTTATAAAACATAACCCATGTGGAAGGAGAAGACTTTCCTCTGTGGGTTTCCCTCCATGATTATCCAGTCCAGATGTGCTTCAGACTTAACAACTCTTTCTGTAGTAATCTTCAGAGAAATGCACAAAAAGGTGGGGGTTTTATGTAGCAACAAAAAAATTTGAGTTGGAAATAGATTAAAAAAAATATTTCAGTTGCTCTTAATCCTTGTGAATACCAACATTTTCCTTTCAGTATTTTAAGCACTGTTTCAAAATAATGGTTTTGTGTATCTTTGATCTGTTTTCAAGCCAGATATGTAGGTACACAAACATGGAAATATTTGTGTTGCTCTGTCAGGTCTGTCTGTGTGAGTCTTAGCTGACAGAGCAGTGATGCATTTTTAGATGTTTTTGTCACAGCAGATCCAAGATACTGGATTACCACAAAACAGGATTACAGAATTACCACTGGAGTTGTATTTTTTACTAGTGAAGTAATACACAGTGTCAAGAACATATATTTGAGACCATATATGGAAGTTTTATATTTTAAAGACTGGAGAGGTAAAATACACTGGAATTAAGAGCTTGATGTTTAAGCGTGGCTTGGATTAAGGAGTCATGGAAGGGGCTGGTTCTGGCTGGTGCTTTGTTGCTGATGGCAGGTTTCCAAAGTGTAATGAAGTAATTTTTTTCTTTTCTTTTTTTTTCTTTTGTTGCAGCTGGTCTCCAATGTTCTCATCTTCTCCTGTACAAACATAGTAGGCGTGTGTACCCACTACCCAGCAGAGGTGTCCCAAAGACAGGCTTTCCAGGAGACCAGGGAATGCATACAAGCCAGGCTGCATTCTCAAAGGGAAAATCAGCAGCAGGTAAGAAATAAAATATGAAATTGCTGAAGCAGAATTAGCATGCAAATTGCTCTTCTAGGCTTCTTGCTTCTTGTCTAATCCAAGCAAGAACTGACTGATGGTAGAGGGCATGATTTTTAAAGATTTGAAAGAGAGCTCAGGGGAGTATTTCTTCCCCAATACTGTGATGGACTTCTCTGCAGACATCAACAAATCCACCAATCTCTCTGTGGATTAAAATTATACAGTACCCAGAAAGTCTGCATAGTTTTTCTGCTCCCATCATTCAGTGTACTTGTTGAATGCAGACTCAATACCCAGGCTTCAAACTGACCCTTTTTGCAAGGTCAAAGTGTGGTGTGTTTGTCAGCAAAGCCGCTGCCAACAGGGAGTTGTAAGGCAGGTTTCAGAATTGAAAAGTAAAAATTGGCCCACCGAACATAGTGTCCCTTGATGCCTCCAAAGAGGGTCCTTTTTCTGCCTTTCCCAAAGGTTTCTACCTGATTGAACATCTCTGTAGGCCTTAAAGGCCTCAAGTGAATTGTATTTGTTCAAAAAATAAGATTTGTCACCAACTTTGATGTTGTTTTGCTATAAAAAGACCTGTTGCTGCTAGCATACAAACTAGTCATCAAGGGTACCAAAAGTATCTGCTCCAATAATTCATGGGTTCTCTTGCAATGAACCTCTTAAGTCTTCAGAATTAGTTACAAAAGACCTTTTGGGGCAGTTTGTTCCCTTACTAACACACATCTCTGCCCCGCAGTACATCTCGTAGTGACCTGTCCAGTCCAATTGAAATGAATTATGAAATGGGGTTTCTACTCTTCCCTTGGGAGGTAGCTCAGAGCTTGGTTGTGGGTTTGGGGAGGAGGTCAGTGGAATGAATCAAGTGGAGCGTTTCTGCATCTCTGTGGCAGTACAGCTCAATTTGCCCTCTTGTCTCAGCCCATCTGCATCTATGGATTTGTCTCTGGCAGCATTTCATGAGGTGCTTCTGGCTGACATACTTGCTGTTTAACCCTTACTGTGGAATAACGTGTACACATGCTTCATTTCAAACAGTGTATGTATGAAAATGAGATTCACACTCAGGGCTCCTTTTTCCTTTGTAATGAATATAGTCTCAAACAGATGAAACGAGCAGCCACTCTTCCTTCCACACTTTGAAATGGAGGAAAGGATTGAGCCAAGAGAATTTTTACTTATTGATTACAGCTCTGTCCTCTCCCTGCTGTGAGACTGCCTTAGAGGCACGGCCCAAGTGCTTGTGCTGTTCTGGGTTTGGTAGCTACTGTGTCAGAAGTAGTTCAAGAAAAAAGCTCTGACAATAGCCCTAGCTTTTGCTTATTTCTTCTACCCCCTGTAGAAAGTACTATTGCATATAGAAGAAAGCCGGGACATCAGAAAAACATGAGTCAAAGCTAGTCATTGAGAAGTACCCTCCGGTGCTTCCAGGAGAAATTGTGGGTCCTGGCAGCTGGGGATCCTTAATAAGATTATTTCTTGTTACAGCCTGCACTGACATTGATCTCCAGGTTCAGTTCAGGTGCATCCCTATGCATAACGCTATGAGATAATTTTTGAGGTGACACAAGTAAGGGCAGCTCAGGTCTCATCCAGGAGAGGAGTCTCCGAATAGGAGTGGAGGGAAAGACAACTAACTGAACAGCCCAACACTGCTATCGTTGCTTATTGCTTGTCTGTTTCTGGAGATCTGATGGTGCTCCTGTTCTCTGTTAATGGCAGGCAGATTATCTCTGGCAAAGGAATGTGTATTTTCCTTTATTAGGCATCTACCAGCACCCAGAATTAACAAGTAAAGCAAGTAAATAAAAATCCAGATTGTGCAATGCAGAAGAAGTATTTCTTGTGATTTCATTATTTGAGATAACCTAGGGCAGAGCCATAAGAGGAATCACCATTACTTGCCCAGAACAAAATACTCTTGTGTGAAAATATGGGTGCTCTCCACAATCTATAGTGAGCAAATACACTTTGATTTGAGTAACAGATGGGTTTCAGGACTGCACAGTTTTACTTCTGGCATTGCTGGTCTTTTGTCTCTGAAAGGTCATTCTCTCCTCTTTTTCATCTCTGCATCACTTGTGGTGCAATATAAGTTACTAAACATGAAGACAAGTGGATAGTCATAAGACATTCATACTGCTTTGAGGTCATCTTGGGAGAGTATGGCATAAATAGCCAAAATCCTCCATAGTACAGTCATTGTAGGAATGTGTGTGCCCACTTACACTTATATCTACGTGTACTTATGTAAACAGAGTACACAAAACAGAGATCTGTATTGTACTCTTTCATCTGTGCCTATTCCAGAGACTAGCACTTGTAGAGATGCATTTGTTTAATGTATAATTCAGTGGAACTATACTTGCATCTTATTTTGAAGTGAGAATTATATATGAATTTGCTCTTGCTTTTTTTATCAGGTCAGACTGCTGCCTTGTTATACTTGTAAAACAGTGGTCCCAATCACCTTGCTCGTGCATAGTAAGTGATTTTATAGTGAAGGCTGCAGCACTTTCTAGCCATCATAGCTAAATGAAAATAGTGCTCTAGTGGAGACTATTTTCTGTGTTCCATTCGAAATAAAACACAGGAATTTTGTTGTTTTGAAGGTATTAACATGACTTGTACTTTACAAAGGCACCTGTTACCTACCCCTCCTGTTAGCTTCAGAGGTGATTTTCAGTGACTGTGATGCTCCCAGAAAACAGAATTAAGACAATGCCCAACCTTGTAACATGGCTCAGTTTACTTGCTACGTGAAGGGATGTTGTGCTACATGCAGTTGTTTCACTTGATAAGTTTGTCTTATTGCCCAGTTGGTGATAGTTTAGAGCAGTGTTAGTTCTTCTCCTGCAGATCTCAAGTGTCTTGAAGATACTGGTGATTTAATCTGGCAAGTGCCTGTGGCATCAGGAGGACTAGGGGTGGGAGTTCTTGAGCAAAGGTTACCCAGAAATATATGTGAAAATCTCTTGGAGTAGTAGTAAGAGAAACTCGGTCACCTGAACATGTCCCTGTTTTGCAAGGAAATAAAAAAATCCCTCCTCATTCATACACCTACAGGGTATGTTCCAAACCTGTGGGTGCCCCTGAACTCTTCCCAGTCAGCTCTGAGTTATTTATAAGATGTGTAAAGTCACACATAAAATAGTGGCTTTCACACATTTGAGGATGCCTATTATAATATGCAAATGACAACAGCATATACACCAGTTACTCTGGAAGGCATACAAATGTGTTGTGCTTTGTTGCTCAAGGAGCACGCTAATAGCTGACAGAAGCCTCAGGACATGTGTATGATTCATGATTTATTTTTTTTAATGTGGATATATGACTTAGCTCCTGCAGTATGCTAGGGAAGGTGATGGTACTTTGAAAACCAAGTATCTTCTCAGGACTACTGAAGTTTTGAGCAGAGGGGATAGAAATCCCTCCCACATATCTTTTTTTTGTATTATTACTACCTCTTGTGGGACCGGTGGCAAGAATCAATGTCCCTAAGGTACACATGGAAGGAGGTAGAAAGGAGATACTGGGCAGTATGCCGGGCTATAGGATGTCCCTGTGCATGTTGAGCACGTTTCCAGTGAATTCATCTTCATCTGGTTCCCATGAAGTTTTTCTCTGTCCTTAGAGGAAGAAATAAATGGGAAACTTCCAGTTTAAACAAGGGATTAGAAACCAGGAATATGTCCATAACTATAGTATGGGCAAGAGGTTTGCTGATGTGCGTAATCAGTGCAGGATTGCTGACCCTTCTGAGTCAGGAGTGCATTTGAGCCCTACTGTTCCCTGCGTTGTTGTAAATTAATGAGCTGCTAGATAAGGTTAGGGACCTCTGTTTATGCCACACTGTGTCTGCGTTGTCAGGAAGAAAGGCCTTTCCCTCTGCTCACTGCAGGAAAAGAATAATAAGAAAGCTCAAGCTTTTGGGACTTTACAGCTATTCCAGAGCACTGCCTTCAGGGTGGACCACAGTGGAGCTGACCTCAAAGGAGGTGCTCCCCACCTCCTTCAGCCATAGGAAAAATTTCGTTTGAACTGAGCAGGGTGTGAGTGGGAATAAAATGAAGGTATGTGCAGAATTCCTCAGGTGTGATTCCTGAAACACACAAATGCATCCCTGGGGCACATGCTACCTGCAGGTTTAAATTCTGTTGTTTCTGCATGAAATTCCTACCAAATTTAGAGTAATAACCAGCACAGGTTTCTGTGTGAGATTTTAGGAGAATTACCAGAATGTCATCATTTTGTCATGTATCTAAGTTTTGCCCAATGTGCAAAGCTCTGCATGGAACAGCTCACAAAATAACCTTATGGAAGTCCCACAAGAGCTATTACCGTAAATAGAAGTGCAAGTGCGGGTGGAGACCACAAATTGTTGATGACAGAGGTGGCTATCACCTACTCTTGTAGGTGAGTGGGTGGGTTTACAGGTCTTAATGCAATTGGGCATTAATAGTGGGTTTTAGTGCAGAAGGGTTGTGCAGTTGGACCATTTCCATGCCAGTTCCATCAGGGCATTCCTGTTGACTTTTTAGTTGCTAAGAACAGGTTTGTGCCTGTTGTGGGAATGTGCTTAGATGATTAGATAGGAAAGGAAGGAATTTTAAATGGTGCCCAAGGGTGTTGGGCTATCAGTTCTGTGGTGTTATGTGAAGGAGGACTTCATGGTGGTGTGGGGAGGTCAGAGAGTATCTCATATCAGAGTCCTTCCAAGAGTCATGCACGGGCACGTTCTGAGTTGTGTGGCTCCTTCGTTTGCAAGTATTGGTGACCATGAATCATAAGCCCAGTGCAGCTGGTGTGAAAAATTGTAGTTTTCCTTCTACAATAATTGAATTCTTCTTGTGGGGTTGGGCCAAAATTGCATGTGGCTTCTTAGGGGATGAGCCTCTGGGTTTGTGGAGACCATTTCACTTGGTTGTACTCATCTCTCACCAAACTGATGACTCAATTCTCCCCAGTAAGGAGCAAAGTGTGTTTGTTAACTGGGCAGCAGGTGTTTTAATTGGTTCATCTGTCTGACTCCACAGGAGCGTCTCCTGCTCTCTGTACTTCCTCGACATGTTGCCATGGAGATGAAAGCTGATATTAATGCCAAACAGGAAGATATGATGTTTCATAAGATCTACATCCAGAAGCATGACAATGTCAGGTAAGAACAGCAGCTTGTCTCCCAGCTGCTGGGGTGGAGGGACCCTCACAATGCTTGGCACTTAACACCCAGGGATGAAGATGACAGCGATGGGTAGTCCAAAATGAGCATAAAGACTCTAGAAGGGTCACCAGTTGACTTTTGAAAGTTTGTTTATAGGACAGGAGTATGATTGCTGCATTCCTGCAACATCATCTTTGGAGAAGCAACTTCAACTGACCTCTTTCCTTAGATTATTTTTTTCTCCTGGAGTGAGTCATGGTGGTTTTGAGAAGGTTGTGTATTTGGGTTTAGTTATATTTTGACAGTTACAAGCACCTTTTGGATAAACCATGATGGGATACAAGTTAAAGATTAGCAACACTTTCCATGGAGTGAACTGTAGAGCCCAGCTGAGGTTAAGAACACCTGGAGTGGTCTCTGCCAGTCTGGAATTACAAGCAGGGGATGCATTAGTGACTGGAACCTGCTCAGTCACCCACTGATGTGTTTGTTACTCCTTGGTCTACCGGGATGAACAGAGGTAATTGCTACCCAATCTCTGGCAAGTCGTGCAACATCAAAGCCAGTCTATGTTGCTGGGGTAGACTGGTCCCATGAGCTTCTGAACATCACCAGGTTCCCACTGCCCACTTCCCAGGGAAGAGGCACTAAAGTAGTGCATTAGTTCCTTGATAACTTTACAGGGTGCGGTTAAAAAGTTAAATTTAACTTAATCTTGATGCATTTTACTTCTGCTGTTGTACCTGACCTCTTTGGGAATCACTTAGGTCACTGCTAAGCCAGGTCCTTGAACTATATAACAGTACTGTCAGTCCATAAGTACTTCCACTGAGCCACAAGGACTGGGGACAGAGAGCTCCGCTTCTTCCCTTCTCCATCTCCCCTTCCAACAAGAGGTTTTCCTGTAAGCTGTTTGTCTGGGCTTCTCCCTTAGGTAGATTTCAGTATGTTGGTGAAATACAGAATCACAGAATTGTAGGTGTTGGGAGGGGACCTCAAGAGATCATTGAGTCCAACCCCCAGAATTATATTTACTAATATTGGGTGCTTAACAAATTTAAGTGGATTTCTTACCTTGCTAAAACATCTCTAATACACTGTGCCCTGCGTCATCTCCAACAGATGATACAGTGAAATTCATGTGAAATTCCACAGCATTTGGAGACATTTCCTTATCATTGAGGGTAGAAGGGAGGCGTAATGTGCAAGCAGAAAAGTGGAAGGAGGTTGCTTACTGTCTGATGTAAAACTCACTGAAATCAGGGCAAGTCTATGTGCTGGCTTTGATGGACTTCAGTTCGGGCATTCATATTTCAGGTTGTTGCTCAGCAAACTGATAAGATAAAGATCAACTAGCAGTGCTGAAGGCAAAAACTTTACCTGGTAAAAGGCTGTAACAGTTTGGTGATGCATAATAAAGACTATACATGTGGTGATTGTGAGGGGAAGAGGCCGTCCGGAGTGCCCTCAGCAGAGTATGTGCCGCAGTAGATTGGATTAGGTTCTGTGTCTTTACATTCATTTTTTCCTTAATGGCACCGAGTTGTTGGGGAAGGTGTGTAAATTTCTTGTGACAGAAGCCATTGGTGTATTTCCTTAATAGAGAAATTACTTTTTTCCAGTACGCAAAGGTCAGCTTGACATTCAAACTGAGTGCAATTCGTTAGGTATGAGACTAGTCAGCATGGTATTATAGTGTCTCACATCAATTTCTGTATGTCATGATTGAAAGTTGTTCAGTAGGGTCAAATCTTAGTAAAGGTGATTATCTCTTTGGGATACTGTCCTGGTTTCAGTCAGGATAGAGTTAATTTCATTTGTAGCAGCTGATGGAATGCTGTGTTTGGGAGTTACAATGAAAGCAGTGCTGAGAACACCCTGATGTTCTTAGTTGCAGTCAGACAGTCAAGGACTTTCTTAGCTTCTTCTATTTCTCTATTCTTGAGAAAGGAGGGGCGAAGCCAGGACAGGTGACCCAGATGGGCCAAAGAGAGTATTCCATGCCAATGACGTCCTGCCTAGGAAAAACGGGGGGCTGTTGGGAAGAAGGAGAGGGGCGGTGTCGGGACGCGTGCTTCTTGGGGGGACGGTCGGTTCCGGGACAGCTCTGGGTGGTACGGCCTGAGTTGTGTGGTTCGGTGAGAAACTGCATTGGGGATCAATAGTTTTATATTCTTTTGCTCTAAAGTCCTGTTAGCATTGTTATATTTTATCTTTCTGTTCTCTTAGTAAACTATCCTTATCCCAACCCACGGGCCTCTTAGTTTCTTGGTTTTGGAGTTATTTGCCCCTTCCTTTTCCCTTCCCTTGTTTCCCCCCTCTTTCCCTTTTCTCCTGCTCTTTTACTTTAAGAAGCAGGCAACTGCGTGGATCTCAGCCCACAGCCGGGGGAAACCACGACAGATACTTATTTGAAATTTTAACTCTATTGCAGAATGATGAAACCTCAAATAATAATAAACTAAATTTATAAATCAACAATTTTAAAGGGAGAATTCACAGAATGACTTTGATGGGAAAAAATAACCCACAGGTGATGGCTGGTGTGGAGACATGGGAATCTCAAAAAGTACAACAAAAATGAGGTGTGACCCAAAGTATAGAAAGAGAAAAGAATTTGCCATCATTTTCAGTCATGGCTGTCAATACCATGAAAGGGGAAACATGTATACATAAATGGGTATATGGCCTGATGGGAAGCTAACAGGAAGCTTGCAAATATTTAAATTAATTTTAATCGAATTATATAAACATCCTCATAATAGATTTTCTTCTGCAGACACAAAGTAATTTTAACTTTGTTCCTCACAGCAATGAGTGCCCTTGCAGATGCTGTCTGTCTCCAGTGCAAAGGGAGGCTGAGGTCTCAAAAGATCTTGCAAGGGGTAACAACTTAAATAGCATCTTCCTCAAAGTATGAACTTGGTTGCCTGTGCCTATGAGGTCCTAAATCAAAGCCCACTGAGATCACCAGAAAGGCTGGGGAAAAAAAAAAAGAGATAAAAAATATGAATAAAATAGTATATGTACTGAGAGCAATAGAAGGTAACTTAGGAACATCTCATCTTCATGTACTTTAGGGAAATGAATAACTAAGTATGAATACTGAAAAAAGGAAACATGGTTTGGAACAAATGACTCATTTCGCACTAGGAGTTCAGCATGGAGCCTTTGCTCCTGCCTGGGTGCACTGCAACCACCTCTTGTGGGAATGACTACGGATGATTTTGAAGCATTTACGTACACATAGAAGCACGCTGGGGGGGTGGAGGTAGCATCTCAGTGATGTAGATTAATGAACTGGCTTAATAAAGCAAGCATGCTCTTCACTTTTTGTGGGGAAAATGCTCAAGGGGAGGCTTTTGATATGAGAATGCTCCAAGCAAGTTTGTTTTGGTTTTGTCACTATTCAAAAATGTCATAAGATCTAAGTTTTTATGAGCTAAAGGTTATTGTGTCAAGGCAATTCAGAAGTATGTGAAGTCGGTGCAAGGGTTTTGTGTGCCCAACCATTGAATCTGGCTTCCTGTTGTTGATTTATGAGCAGGAGCATTTCCTCCTCAGCTGGTAAAAGTGGGAAGGTCTGTGTGTCCGCACAAAGGTGCGAGTTTCCCTACTCCATCAGCTGTATCCAGCGATTCTCTTTTCCCAGATTAGTTAAAAAGGTAGATTATAAATGAAAGTGTAAAGGATGTGAATTTTCATTAGCTGTAGATTTAAATGTTTGATTGCCATAGAAATGCCTGGAGCCTGAGATCTTCATTTTTACTAGGTCTTTACTAGCGCAAGGTTGCTCACCAGTTTCAGTGTGGAAAAACTAAGTCTGGCTGGCACTGGAGGTTTCCATCCAGCTGGCTTTAACTTTGACCCTTTGAACTCGGGAGGTGCAGGAGCACAGCCTCCTGTACTTATCCTGGTGTGACATTTTGTGTGGGAGAAGTGGTTTGCTAAATTATGTTCCAGACAAGATTAAATATTTTAATTTTCAGGGATGATTGGGTCTGGGCTTTTGGGACCACCTCTAATTTTAATTAAAAAACAACCCAAACCACGCTACCAGCAGAAAATGTTATTATAAAATTATGTGAAGTTACTGTGTGGGTTTGAGGATTTTTTTTTCTGTTTTAAAATAAGTTCTTAAATGACCAGTTCTGCTGTGATATGCTTGGGTTTAGGCACTAGGTTACATGCTTCTTTTTTTTTCTTTTTAAAAAAGTGTCATGCTTCTTAAAGAAAAAAAAAAAGTCAATGTAAAACCTCTGTAAGAAAGACATCTTCCTGAGGTGCCGCTGGTAGGTCTGTAAAACACAACCATGATATGTTAGTAAGGGGCAGTTCTACAGTGATATTGCTCCCTGTGGCATACTGCTCTTGGAAAGTAGGCTGTCTCTCTGTTTGGGGAAATATGGTGTTTTTATGCAAAATACAGTGGTCTTTTTGACCTGAATGGGTAAAAGCAAACCTGTTTAGAGACTTATCAGGACTTCCTGTGAATGAGTTCACAATCTCCTGCTTATTGTTATGGAAAGTAAAGTTCAGAGACTAATTTATCCACAATGAAAATATAATTTCCTGTCATTTTTGGCACCAAAAATGTTTCAACATTATTTTCTTCTGGAGAATTTTGGGTGATGAAGAAGTTTGGGGTTAATACACTCTTCTTTTGATGCAAATGAACAGAACCTTTCAACAGAGAACAAAACCATTTCCTGTCCTAATATATTGAATGAGAATTAACTTTGACAAATCCAGAACCTCAGAGCGTGATTTGACCTTTCCCACATATGTGTGTGTTAAATATAAAGTCTATTGTCAAGTGCAATCAGGAAAGGAGTTCCCAAGACTAGGCAAGTAATTTTGGGTAAACAAGAAGGTGAATTATGTAACTAAATCAGTTCACGTTATCATGAATGAGATTATGTCTGATAGACAAACCCTAAAATACTCACAGATAATATTGTTTATCTAACAGGCTTCCTAGGCAGAATTTTAAATGTTTTACATTGCTATTGCTATTTATAGTATATCACTGCAGTGATAACGGCTTTAATGCTATCTAGGCTTGGCCAAATATAGTAATCTCTGTGCTATAAAAGGAGGTTTGAAGTCCTCTGTGAAAGGATAAAGGTTGGCTTTGTTATTGAAATTCCTTTGATGAACTGTTTCAAGAAGCTTATTTTAGGGCTGGCATCCAAGCACGGTGAAAGTGACGGTTTCCTCTCTTCTCCCCTTCACATAATTCTTATGAATCATGTGCTCAACAACATTAACCCAATCTCAGTTTTTTAAACATCTTGACAACTTGAACTAAACCATTTGCAGAAACAGTCCATTTGCTTTCAGCTCTGTAAACGAAAAACATTTTTAACTAGTTTTCTGATTTAATTATGTTCTAACACCAAAAAATCTTCCTTAAAATGACCAAATAGTTGCACTGTGGCTGAGTTTCAGGATATTCAGACCAGCTGTGTCAACTTAACCTCTTTGCCTTATAGGCGCTGTGATGCTTAATTAGTTGCTTATGAAATGTGTTAAATTTTTCGATTGCAAGGTGCTATGTAATTGTGTGCTATGACATTTGTGAAAATTTCAAGCAAACAGCTTTCTTTTCCTTCCTTCCTTCCTTCCTTCCTCCTGCTGTCCTTGCACACAGGACATCCAGTCTTACTGTTTCTCGGGGTTAAAGGAGTTATTGATAGAAATAGTTGTGCAAAGCTGAGCCCCGATCGCAGCTATTGGGAGCGTTCCCAGGATACAGCTGTAACTGGACATATTGGTGCCATGGCTTGCCAAAGCAATGTGCTGCTTGCTGGTATATTCTTGGTGAGTATAGGCACGAGGCTGTTTTTTCTGGCTTGCTAACAGTGCCTTTTGAAATGCTAAATGAGTTTGTAATGACGTGTATCCTACCAAGCCTGGGTCAGACAGCAGGTTGCCATACGACCTAGTTACACCAGTGGGCTGGTTTTGTTCAGGAGCTCATCCCAATGCCGGTATTGTGCTTTTTCATGAGAGGTTAGTGAAGCTAAGCAGAAACCAGTGTAATTTTACCATCCTTAGTAAATAAAACTACAGTATGGCATGTATAAATTTTATGACAGTTCTTCCCTGTATATTTCCAAAGATTCCTCAAATCTCTCCACTCGGCCAAAGTTCATGTAGCTTTATTTCTATGGAAGGCCTTGTTACCAGGGAAGGGCAGGAGCAGTAACTCTTTTTCGTATTTACTGTATAATCCATCTCTGTCCTGGGGAGAGAGAATGAAAATCTGGGAGGCAGAATGAAAATTGATTATTTGTTTGAAGATAAGGAAGAGCAACATTAAGCAGGAGGAGGCCTAGGAGCAGATTTATCTATGTCTTGCTTCCTGGTACTGCTCTCCGCACCAGTCTGTGAGCTTTCATATCCTCCCAAAATGTGTTCATGGGTTGGTTTGTTCGTTGGTTCTTTCTCAGTATCAAGTCTTAGCAAGACCTCTACTTCCTTTTCTTTGTTCAAGGCATAGGCCTACAGGCAGTAGAGGGTTATTTTTGCAGGTAAGTGGGGGCAAACTGTGTGGGTTTCGTGTGGGTTCAAGGGCTTGCTGCATGTAATTGCCATAACTCCTGGTTGAGGCTGTAAGCCGAGAAGGGTGAGTAGGAGGGAAACGATCAGCCTTCCCACACCTTTCCCCAAATGGCAGCAGTGAATGGGAACTCTTCTGTTTCCCTGTCAAGAGCCAACTCCAGGGAACTTCACCTGTGTCTGTCTGAATTTAGCTTTTTAATTTTCTCCCAAAAAACAGTTGGGTTGTTTTTTTCTTTGCTCCTTTTAAGGTAGCAATACTTTTTAGGAAGCGTTGAAGTAGGTTTCACCCATGGGTGAAGGTGAACTACTCCCCACCTACTACCACTAACCTCTTGATTCTTCCTCACCAGTTTGTTGTTTTTGAGAGGAAAATCCATGTCTTTTGGAGAAAGGCATTCAAGCTAAAAGCCTTGTGTGAAGGAATTTGCTTATTTTTCAGCCATTGTCACTCCTGAACTTGACATCAAAGCTATGCAGTAAGTCTGGACATTATTAGTAAAGGGCATATTTAATGGCTTAAAATTGCACCAGGGAGATTTATGTTAGATACATGGAAGAATTTCTTTACCGAAAGCGTTGTCAGGCACTCGAACAGGTGGCCCAGGGAAGCTGTGGAGCCACCATCCCTGGAGGTATTTAAAAGGCGTGTGGATGAAGACCTTAAGGACATAGCCTAGAGGTGGGCTAGTCAGGGTTAGGCTGTGGTTGGACTCAGTGATCTAAAGGGTCTCTTCCAACCCATATGATTCTATGATTTCAACCCAAATCACTCCCTGTTTTCGATACATGTGTGTTGATGGTTCAGTCTTGAAACTTTTAGGCCAAAGAAGAGAGCAGGTTTCTGTGTTTTATCAAATCTAACTCTTTGTGCATGTGCACAGCACCCTTTAAGGAAAACAAATACACAGTAACTTGTTTAAGTATTCATCTGACTGTCTGCAGATCTTTTTTCGAGCTGGGAATATATTGTGATCTTGGTCCCTGCTGGGAGCTCCTGGTGACTTCAGGGGCTTAAAAGAGCCTTGTATCCTCCGGAGAACAAAACAGATAAATAACTGGCTGCAAGGCACCCCGCTGGATGCATTACTTAAACACGTGTGTCGTAATAAAGATAACATCCCAAAAGTGCAGCGTGCCAGGTGACTGCAGATCTGCAGCCACTGGCAAGCCATCAGCAATTAGGAAGGGTCTGTGATGTATAATTCACACCCTGCTATTCTGAGTTTACACAAGGGTCTGTGAAGTTCACAGGGTGATGGATTGAAGAGTGTTAGATGTTTTAATGATGAAATGCTGTGAATAGTAATTGGGAGAGAATAATGAAAGTGCCTGCAGAAGTTTACAGAGCAGTATTTCGACTCATCAAGTTTATTTAGATTCTCTTTTTGCTTCAATAGTAATAAAAATAGAGTCAATTTTAAAATAATGTACGTTTCACTGCTGATTGCCCTGATAGTAAAAACAAATGTATCAATCTTAGAGTAAAAAATGCATCAAAGTACGTTTAATAAACTAATCCACCCTCAGTCTTTTCTGTTGTGGAGTAACCTTGAGAAGAATAAGAGAGTCATCTATGACCAAAACTTTACTTTTGTAAGGATCTGCTTGCACAGACTTGCTTTCCTCTTGTAAAGACTTAGTTAAATCAGTTAACAAACTACCATGTCAAGTTGTTAACATGCAAAGTGGTTTTAAGAACATTGGGTTTATATAACATTTGAAGAGATTCTTGCTAAAATCATCCTACCTTTTTGCTTCCTCCTTAAACTATAATGAGTGAAAAGCAGTTAAACTTTTTATTCTGTAATGCATTGAACTTTGAAAAACTATTTAAAGCCCTCTTACAGAAGCTTTAAAACAGAGGCACAGTTTTGGATGAAGATGGATTAACTTCTCTTGTCTTATACTATATTTATATCCCTCAACAATTGTTGCTAATTTGTGCATCTGTTCTTACTGGTTTATATATAATTTTGACACTGGATAAGTGATGAAGAAGAGACAAAAGCTGAAACCAATTACTGGAGAAGAGCTCTCAAGTGATCTGGTATCCTGTGACTCATTGCTAGCTTGAGTCTGTGTCCTCCAGACACTGAAAGTCATGGTATATATATTGTTTAAACCTCCTCTTTTTTATTAATTTTGCTTGATACTAAGTGGTTAAAAAGTTAGGGAGAGGCTGGTACTGACTGTGCAGACTGCATGATTCCATAAATAGTGTTTCTGTAAGGAACCAGGCTATGAACAGGTCACTTCAGAAACAGAGCTAACAGAAATGAGAAGCAACGGAGAACTGCACAAAGCAGCAAAGGAGGAAGACCAAATACATTAAATGAATTTCAGCACACACACACTGTTGGCAGATCATTGGCCTTGGGGAATGGTAGTGGTGATCTTTTTAGAAAATGGAGATGTTTCTGTGTCCATTTGTGGTTCAGCTACAAAGCCCTAGAAAGATGCACCTGGTTTTAAATCATAGGAACAGGGTTTTATAACACCACATAGGTTCTGAGGACTTGGGAGTTTTGAAATAGTTTTCAGAAATCAAACAAAAGTGTGTGTGTGTCCTGTTCTTTAACAGGAAACAAAATGTGGGAATATAGGTATTATCTTCCCTGATACCGTGGTCAGCGGGGACCTTTGTCTGTGGCTGCTGTATCTGTCTTTGGCAAGTATCTGAGGCTCTCGAAGGCACTGAGAAATTCTAAGGATCTTCATGACCAGTAACTATGTCCCTATTTCAGCCGAACACCTAAAAGAACGTAAATATATAGGAGGGTCATCAGGGCTTAAAATCAGCTCACTCAACTCCAGCTCCATAGAGCTGACTTCCAAGCCCAAAAACCTAGTGTAGTAACCACTTATGGAACTTGAATCTGTGTGACTATTAGCAGAATACTGTCTGCCTTGCCTGCTGTTGAGAGATCTCCCCAGTATGTGGCATGCGGAAAGCTGGATGACCATGGCTTCGTTCAGTTGTAAGATCAACCATAAATGCCTGTTTGTCTCCCTCAGTGCAGTGAGAGAATCTATGAGCAGACTATATGGAAGCACAACTTGCCCTCCAATGTGAAGAAGGTGGCTGGATGTGTGAGGCAGTGAGGAATTTTTCCATCAGAGATATAGTAATAAGTTTATTGATCTGTCATGTCAGCTCATTTGTTTGGGTTTCTTGTTGTTGTTTTGGGTGTTGGGTTTTTTTGACTTTAAGGATTCTTTGCAGAGTCTGATAGATCAGATCCATTGCCTACTCATTGTGGGAAATGTGTTGCTAATAGGATGTTATTAGGACAACTTACTTTCTTGTGACAACTACTTAATTATGGTTATGTCCAAGGACTGACTGACCCATACATCAACACTGATGTAGTAGCAAGTTGGAGGGATGCTTTGTAACATCCTGGACCATGAAGGAGATGAGACATGTCACAGAACTGACGGGACAGCCACAGCGTAGGGAAGTAGGCAAAAAAGATGGGAAAGACTCAAAAATCTTGGAAAGCAAGGAGCAAATTTAGCAATTGTTGACTAGAGGAAAGGAGATGAGAGAATGGAAAACAGATGCATACAGTTTTAGATAGTGGGCAGTTATGTGCCAGAACTGTTCTGGTGGAGGGCCTCCCGTCTGGGAGCATGCACACCAATGCAGTGCAGCTCTCTGCCGTGGTGGTTTCCAAAGAAAGACCTAATAAGAATCAATTTGTAGAACAAAGCAAACAAAACTTTGGCTTCTGCTCAGGGGAACTTGAGCAATTCTAGTTACAGATCAGTCTTCAACTGAAGCCAAATGCTGATCCATAAAAGTATAATTATCCTGTTTCATTTGGAACCTTTTGTTCTGGATTGCATTCAAAACTACTGTAAGCCCCTTTGTGAGATTCTTTTTCTTTTGAGGCAAGAGAAAAAGAGGCCTTTTGATTTAATAGTTCTACTTTGTTTCAATTAAAAAGGAGAAATAGACCCACCTCATCCTTGCCTTTCTTCCTAAAGAATCTTCCCTTCCTCAGAATAGCAGCCAGCAGGTCACAGTTCGGGATGACAGGTCTAATTTGGGACAAAGTTGTATTGCAGAGTATAAATGGTGATGCTCCATTTTTAAGAACCAGTACTCTTCATAATTTTCAGCTGCAAACTGACTAAAATTTTGCTATTGAAATCAGAAGCAATTACAAATTTCTTGCAAAGCCCAGAAAGCTTGAAATTGCAGGTGTGACTCGAGCTCCTTTTCGTCAGAATTATGTAATAGTGGAGGGAATAAATTGAAAATGGTATCTTCTCTGAAAGCTTAAAAACAATTGGGGAAAAAAAGAGAAAAAATATTATTGGAGAACTGTGTGAAACTTAAAGCTGTGTTTAAAGATGAAATGAGTGATTTTTGAGGGGACCTCTGATTCTGAGAATAGCATAGGAAGGTGAAAATATTGGCTTGTCCACTGTAAAATGATATGTATGCTGAGGATCACTCAGGGCTGCACATTTATAATACAGAAGCCCAGTATGGACTTCGTTAGCATTTATTAGATCAATGTATTTCACTTAAGTGCATTCACTTGCTTATTTAAATGCCTTTTGTGTATTCTTTCATCTCTGTATAGGTTATTTTTCCTGCAGATTCCAGGATCATAAAAGCTGTATATTGTTCATCTCATGTCCACAACTTTCTATTTTTCAGACACAGCGTTTATTGCATTACTAGTAACTGTACAAATTCTAAGCCATCTTGCTGGATGAAGGGCAGTGCCTAGAAACGCCTCCTTACATTTTTCATGCCTTACACTCAAAAACCCTTGTGTAACTATCTGCTGTTACCAGTCAACCCTGGAGGAGAGGTTAGCATGGAGGAATGGAGAGGCTGAGATTGACATTGATTTCTTTAATTTGACTTGGTAGCAAGGCTGCTGAGAGCTCAAACATGCCTGGCTCCCCTTGCAGAAACAGCCCGACGACTAGGCCGTGAAGGCTGTGCCCTGCCTGTGCCCCAGAGGAGCTGTGCAGGAGGAACAAGTGGGGAGTGTGTGCAAACACACACTGTCTTTGTGTTGGGGACTTCTCATGACCGTTGGCTGTATCTGCAGGGGGAATTAGCCCTACATTTCAGCTGGGCCACCGCACCAAACGTCTGTCTGTCTGTCTGCTCCTCGCTAACATGAAAGCATGGAGAAATTAATTAATGCAGTTGACATTCCAAGTGACAGCAAGTAAAAAGCAGAGGTACTGAAGAGATGCAAGTGATAAGGCATGCCATGTCCATCTGGGAACATAGAGGCTCAACCCATGTGCTGGTGTAGGTTCTCTGGATTTGGTTTTCTCATGTGTCAGAGGGTGTTTGAGGCCACATCTCCTAGGAGAGGCCCTAACTGGAGAAGACGTCCTCATTCCCTTTTGTTAACTCTGTTTCATTTTTTTATATAAAAGAATCAAACCCCGGAGCGGTGGCTTGAATCCCACTGTCCCATGTCACAGAGCACGCCATAATCAGCAGGGCAGAGTGGGGCGCTTGCTGTCTCTGCCTCTAATTATTCTAAGTATTTTATATGTAATGAGCAGCTGCAGCATGAGGTCCTGAGGGCACCCATGTTCCCAATCCAAAATAGCCTGTTGTCCACTTCAGGCTGGATTCAGGCAGAGAAAAAATCAGATCCATGTTTTCTCACTTCTCAGGCAGAGGGTCTTAAGAAACAGTTTCCTTGCTTGCCTCCTTATTCTATTTGGTTTGATATAGTAGGCATTTTCAGAATCCTAAAAAATCAAAGATGCAAATTTCTGTTTACATTTCTGTTCCTTAAAGATGTGCCAGTCTGTTCTGATGGGACAGTGGTACTTTAGCTGGCAGGAATATGGGCTCCCAGCAAAGATTTGGCTACCATCGTGTAGCAGACAGTGTGGATGTAGTAGGGATGTTCTTAAATGCTGGACACGTACCCGTATTTATGCCGACTTAATCTGAGCCTTGTCTGTATTTCTTAATTAAAAACAAACTGACAAAGAAAACCCAACCAAGAAAACCCCCAAAAACCCCAGGAAGAAACCAAAACCCCAAACCTAGTCCAGTATTCCTGTAAGCTGCTATCACCAGGTTCAAATTGAAGTGAAAATGTATCTGCTGGATTTTCTAGCCTCAGTGGTCTTTGATTAACCACAGAGCATCTGAAGTAACCAGGAGGGGTAGAGGCCAGTGGGATGATTTGCTTTTTGCCTTTTCCTGCTGTTAACTTTTTTGTCTGGTTCTGTTTGTAAGGATTCTGGTGACTGGCTGTTGTCAGCAGGATTTTTTTCTGGTTGCATAAGGGCTGAGAAAACAGTATCTGTCTGACTCTTCCACAGTGAATGGCTTTCAAGTTAAGCCGTGGCTGCAGTTATTGTGCTCTAGCTGTGACACTATAAATAAAGTTATTAACAGCAATATGTAAATGGGTTTCTATTTTTGTTCCGTCTATTGTTTGTGAAATCTAGGGCAGTTATTCAGTAAGAATCATCTGCTGTTTAGCACTGAGCCTACCAGCATTTGATGCTGTGTGGGCTGCTGCTTTTTTTCCCCTTTCTTTCTTTCTTTGCACTGGCTTTTAGAATCCGGCTCCTTTGCAAGTTTGTTTATTGTGGTGTATAAGAAATAGAGTAGCTGTGCTAAGCATTTTCAGGCTTCCAGAGAGTGGCTTGGTGCTTAAGAATAGAGAATCATCTCTTGGTATCTGAACTATAGAAGCATTAAAAACTACACAAACACCAAATACCACAGCTGCTATTTGCCTTATTGCACATCTTGCATATTCCAGTTTGTTCAAACCTCTTTAGGGTTTGTGTTTTGTTTGCGTGCTCCCTTTCCTTCCGCTCCCCTCTCCATCGCTCCGGATCTGCCTGACAGCCTTGGACCCTGTTCACCCTGGAAACTTGTACCGCCTTAATTCGTGCAGTTACAGTATGTCCCCCTCCCTGAGGGAGCGCACAGATATGTTGTTGTAGAAACACTTTACTACTGTCATGGCTACTCCTCTCTGGAATAGCAAATTATTCTAATCCCAGGCATCTGTTTAGAAACCTGAATGCGTCTGCGCCAGGGACAGGAGCTGTGTTGCTGTTAACATATATACTCTATAAGACATTTCACATGAGACAGTTTGTTCAAACTTCTTCCTGCTCTGCAAGTGAATTTAGCTCTGGCTTCCCTGAATCCCCTATGGGGAAAGTCCCGACCTGTTTGTCCTGTGACTCATTAGCCACAGTTTTATTGCTGGCTGCGTTAGCCTTCAGATGGGCATGTGTCCTCTACGGTACTTCAGTTTCATTTCATGCAGCCTTCGGAAAGGCCATTGTAACGTTGGGACGCCACCAAGCTGTGTCTCCAGTTTCACTCCTTGCTTGAAGTAGCGCTTAGTTTTATGGTATATGTAAAATCTGAATATGCAGGAGTGTTTTGAAGTTTTAACATTGTCTGTTTGGAGCTGAACTTGTCCTTTCAAATGCCAGGCACTCTATTCCATTTTTTTGTTGTTTTTAAAATTTCAAGCCAAAATCGCTGCTACTGCAGTAGCAGAGAAAGTGGGCAGAAATCAGCTAGACTGGTTTTGTGTAGATGGAGAAAGTTCTGACACAATAACTTTCCTCTTATTTTTACATTCAGAGACACATAACCATAATATATCTTTTAAGAGGTCTCTAAGGTGGCTTTCTATGCTATAGTAAAGATCTGGTCAGACTCTATTGATTTTTATTGGTATTAGTTCGCTGATAAACTAATAACTATTTACAGGAACTTCATTTGGAGATGATATTTTGCAAATATGGAAAGCAGCAAGCAAATGGCTTAGCAAAAGATCTAAATGCATTAACACAGAAATTAAATTTTCCAATGGAAAATGCAAGAGAAAACCCATTTCTTTATATGCACATCTATTATTCTGGTGGTGGCAATTACAGTAATTCTCTTGAAATCAAGTTAAAATTATATGCCTGCTTCATTATGAGAAGAAACCACTGACTGCAAAAATCAGGGGAGATTCAGTGGAAAGCTAAAAAGACTTACATATGCAGTGGGCAGACCTGTCTCACCATGCTCCCTGCTCCAGCATCTCAGAGTAGGTTTTGTGTGGACTCATGAGGCCAGGATTCCCATTCCTGCTTTGCCACGTTTTTCCCACATGACCTTGAACCCCTTTAGATATTTTCTTTATATGCTATATTGCTGTCTCTGCAAAATAGCATGGTATTGCTTTTCTAGCACCAGTGACATTTTAACAATTGCTTAATGCCAGTTTAAAGGCTTCATATGCTTAAGAAGCTAGAGATGCAGTGGTCAATTTTATTTTATTTTATTTTATTTTATTTATTTTGAAAGAAATTGAGATAGAACCAGCTAAAAAACTGATCACAGATGTCAAAGATTAAACTCGAGGTGTCTTGACAGCTAGCATCTTGACCAGCATAATAAAACAAAAGCAGTGTAAATGTTTTCTGGTATTACAGCATGTAATTGAGATGCCATAAAGTAGGTTTAATACTGCTTACTATATATGGAATAATGAACATACGCAGAGTATTTGGAATGAGGTACATTAAGGGATGAAGAGGTGCATAGAATTTAATATTCCCTGTTCAAGGATGATCTTTACATAGAAATACTCGTTTAGCAAGATCACCTATATGCTGTCTAAGGGAGAATGTTTTACTGCTGATACTGATTGTCCAGAATTTCATTATATTGACATCATTTCTCCATGGCAGCTGGAGTTGTCTGTGTCACCAAAGGGAACCAAAGATAGATGTCGGCTCAAGTGCCATTGATCAGTTGCAATGTGATGGTAGATCACATCTTAAAAAGGAAACAAAACCCTTAACATTAAATTGTGGGCCTTGTAAAGTTGGGGGAACTTTACTCATGAGTTGAAGATATCTATTCATTGCTGGTTCTTATCAGGTAAGGAATATTAATATAGTCTGCTACAACCAGATAACAAGCTCAATTTCCTGCAGGACTTTTTCCGTTTCATTTAATTGTGAAATGACAGCCAATCACCTTTCTCACTGAAAACATCATGTGTTTTATCATTGAATTTATTATCAGGTTTGTTTATTAATTAATAACAAGTTGATCCCTCAGTTAATCAGTGGTACCGTTTTATTTGGCCAGCCATTTTTCCTTTCAGAATAACTGGTGAAGGATCAAGTCTTCATTTTAAGGTTCTTCTCCACCAGTGCTGCATTGGTGTTTCTCAGAGAAGTGGCCATTACAAAGTGTGCACAGTTAAGTGCTTTGGGTCCGTTTCTCTTTATAGTTTCATCAGTGTCAATTTAAAAACACAACTGCTCGATTACATTTAAAAATACAAATGAGAAGGCAGCGAGTCAACTCACATTGACTATTCCAAGAGGGCAGTAAAACTGATGTTCCTATTCTTCAACAAGCAGGTTTTCCAGCAAATGGCCCCTTCAGTATCATTGATCTAGTCAGCTCCTAAACACAAAGGGTAATTGTGTATACAGAATATCACTTGTCCGTTCTCAGCTTATCCATGAAACAGTCTGCATACTTTGATCCCTTCCTTCCTTGGGAAAATGAGATAACTATAGGAAAGGCATAGTTACTTATTACTGTTTTAAATTATGACATTTATATTAGTAAAGTTTTCATTAGGTAGTGACATTCTAGAGGGAAAATCCTGATTTACCAAAATTGGAGAGTAAATAAATCCCAAAAGGACAGGACGTGGGGGAAGCTAGTGGAGAAAGTGAGGAAGAAGTCAGGTTAGGTTAAAGTGACCGCTGCATTCAGAATTACTGCAGCTTTTTGGGTAGAGAGTACAAAAGCATCGTTGTTGGACTGAATATCCATGATGCCAGGGGAGAACAGACTGAATACAATTTGCACAGCTCTGAAGAGCTCATTCTTTCACTATCAAAGACAAAAGACCTGAGCAATATATAACAGAGAGCATCTCAAATTTGATGAAATGTAACTTACTCAACCACTGTGCCTAACTCAGGATATATGTGTGAAAATGTTAGCTTACTGTGACAAAATTTCTGATTTATAGGTCGGTTGTTTTAATTCTTAAATTTTATATCCTGGTTTTCACAGGGATCAAGTTAATTTTCTTCCTAGCAGTGGGTATAGTGCTGTGGTTTGGATTTAGATGAGACTAATGTTGATAACACACTGATGTGTTTAGTTGTTGCCAAACAATCAAGGACTTTTCAGCTTCTACTACTACTACTGAGAAGGTGGGGGGAACCCAAGAAGCTGTGGGGGGACACAGCCAGGGTTGCTGACCCAGACTGGCCAAAGGGATATTCCATACCATATGATGTCTTGCTCAGTATATAACTGAGGGGTTGGCTGGGAGGCAGGGCAGATTGGAAACTGGCTGAGCATCAGCTTTGGGTGGTGATAAATTGTTGTGACCAGCACAATTGGTGTTTGGTTGGGTTTTTTTCAGTCATGTTAAACTGTCTTTATCACTACCTGTGAGTTTTACCTTCTTTTGATTCTCTCCCCCATCTCACAGCAGGGACAGGGAGTGAGCAAACGACCGTGTTGTTGTTTTAGCTGCCTGCAAGCTTAAACCACAAGAAGTTACTTCTCTTTCCTATTGTGCTGCTTCTGTGACTTCAATCACTTTTGCAAGCCATTTTCTTGAAGAAGGGCAAGGAGGGATATTGCCGTGCTCCTGCAGCTGTGGTGGTAATGGATAGTCCCTTCTTGGAGAGTTCTCTGAGCTCTGTCTTCCGTCTTGTTGGTTTTTGGCAGAATTTTGACATCAGAGATTGCTCTAATGCCAGAAAACAGACTGCGGGAGTGCCCGCAGCAAAAAGCATGACTGAAGTTTGAAAACCAGAAAATAACATGGCTTTTCCTTTTTGTTTTATATGCAGTTCTGGATTTCATGCTGTCTTGTGGGACGAATGAATCTGAGATTTATTTTGGTGTGGGCTGGATCCAGCTCCAGTTTGGACAGACCTGCCAGCTCTTTTGCACTGTTGAGGCAGACCCGGGTGAGCCTGGGCTTGCTCGCAGCCAGAGCAAAGACACAAGGTCACAGTCAGCAGAATGCATGGTTCCTTTGAACCTTCGTGCAAAAGGCCATGTATATCCTTTAGCTTTGCCTTCTTAAACATCCTTGGAGTTGGAATGGATTTGGTGTCTTTCTCACTTACATGGTTTTTCCCCGACTGGAATGATAGGAAAAATTTTCACATTCCCATCAGTCTGTTCTTAGATACATGGAAAGGGTCTGAAGTTCTTACTTCTTAATAACCAAAAATCTCATTTAGGCTGCTTAGATTTCTTTTTTTTATGTTTGACAGACAGCAGCATCTAATTTGGCTTGCGATGATGGAATAATAAAATTCCTTCCACTCATCTCAAAGACATCTATAATGTGCTCCACCTATAGTTTGGCTGGTAGCCACTGCATATCTATCTTTATTTGTTTTGCCTTCCCCAAATAGTTTTTCTTCCCAAAAGGCTATTTATTACTCCAGTTTCCAGTGAAGAATCAATCTGGTTAAATATAGTCTGCTGAAATAGGAAAATCTTTTAACTCAAGATGTTTAGAGGGAGAGGGTAGCAAGTTTTATATGTTTAAAATAAAAAATGAGAGCGGACGCTGCTTAGCTATAACAGAGTTCCAGTAACTGGGGTTGCTACTCATGCTTGGAAACTGCAAACCTGGGAAGGTGTCCTGGAGGAGTGATGCCAGGTGGTGCAGAAAACAGCCTGGGCTAGTTCAGAACACCTGTGCTGGATGCTTGGGAAGGTTAACTTCCCAGGACAGAAGTTCAAGGAAAAACTGCTCCCTGTGTGAGTGGTGCAGTGTTCTGGTGATCTCAGGTTCTTAATTTCTTCTCGTTTCCTCCATTGACAGTGAAGGACAAACCACAGGCATCGAGGTGAGGACCACTGACCACGGTGGCAATTATGGTGCCGTTTTTCTCAGCAGCTCTTGGGTGGCAGCAGGGTCAGACGCTCTCAGCGGGGCATTCCCGGGAGCACACTGCTAATGCAGACAGCTGCGACCGCAAATGATGAGAGTTTGTGCTGGAGACGTGCATCTCCCAGCTGAGCCCCCCAGGCAGTTCTAACCGTAACACTCATTTGAGAGCAAGCATGGGAAAATCAAGTAAAGGCAGGGTTCTGCAGTTTATGTCTTTACAGTGAGCCTTGCTGTTGTCAGGCAGTGGCTCCACGGATGGCAGTCTGCACGTTGCCACCAGTGTCTGGGAGCCATCTGGTCTTCTGCTTCTTTGTCAGTTTTTGCTCTGTTACCACTTTCAGTCGGTATGGTCTTGCAGAATGAACTTCTCAAATATGGGATGTGGGTTTGGTTTACATTTTTGGCTACTTTGGAAGAGGGTCAGGAGGCTTTCTGTCTTTTTCTGTAATGAAAATGGTGAAAAACCTCACAGTTTTCTGGGCTTTTGGTTTTGTAGGGGGTTTTTGTGTCTGAAGAAAGGCTGAGAGAGCTGGGTCTGTTTAGCCTGGAGAAGAGAAGACTGAGGAGGGATCTGATCAATGCTTATAATTATCTAAAGGGCATATGTCAGGAGGATGCAACTAGATTCTCTTTGGTGGTGCCCAGTGACAGGACAAGGGGCAATGAAACACAGGAGTTCCATCTCAATATGAGGAAAAACTTCTTTACTCTGAGGGTGACAGGGCATGGAGACAGGCTGCCCAGAGAGGGTGTGGAGTCTCCTTCTCTAGAAATACTCAAAACACACCTGTATGCAATCATATGCAAACTGCTTTTTGTGATCCTGCTTTACAGGAGGATCTCCAGAGATCCCTTCCAACCCTGACTGTTGTGGGATTCTGTGATTTCCTCCTGTTTTGTGTTATTCTCTCTCTCTGGAGTATTGCTTTGCTTATCACAGCACACGTGCCTTCTCACCCACTTGAGCAAGTGAGAGTCAGCATAACTGACCTTAAGATGGAGCATTGTCACAGTGCACAACAGCCCCACCTCCCAAGGGAAACCTGTGCCAACTGCCATGTTGCAGAAGTGCTCAGGCTCACTTGACAGAAGGTGACTTCCAACAGTAAACGGATCTTCTCTGAAATTGCCATCTAAGTTTAGGAAAAAGAGTGTATCTTTTTACTGTTGAGTTTGTTGTGTGTTTTTTCATGACTGTAGGAAGAAGGAAGTACTTTAACCTCTGGTCTGATGCTGCTGTTCTGAAGAACAGTTTTTGTATCACTAAGGCTAATACCTTAGGCTGTCACATAGACATCCCGAGAGAGCAAAGCTGACATGCTGTTGAGACCTGAATTAGTTTGAAAGTAGCTTAGAGCCTTTGCTGGCCCAGTCACTCGGCTGTCACTCAGCATGATGATCTATGTGGACCACTTCAGCCTCCTTAGGTGTGCTTTGCTGCCCTTGCTCACATTTGTGCTGCTTTACCTAGATGTGCTACCCAACCATGGTTACTGTGCTGCTGCTGTGAACGTGTTTCAAAGTCTTTGTATCTTTTGGTTTGTTCCTTTGTTGTTGCTGCTGTTAAACTTATGAGGGAAGGAGCATTGTGAGATGTTCTCATATTTCTCACAGCTGAAATCCGGTTTGTACATTGCCTGGGTAGAAGAGATGGGTGCACAGAGGATCTCCTTGTCAGGCCACCCCCAAGTGGCTATAGCTAGGAAAGAAAGGCTGGGTGCATCTTGACACCGTATCTATTCGAGAAACTTCTAGGTGAACTTAACAGTATGTTTATGCCACTGGAGCTGGAAAATAACTTCTGGACTTACAGTGCTGGCAGGGAACTGGCTTTTAAACAGGTGTCCAAGTGTTGAAATTGATTCGTTTATGAAACTGCTCAAGAGATGCTCCCACTGTGGAGATACTCAAAAGACATCTCAACATGGTCTTGGGTAACAAGCTCTAGGTGGTGCTGCGTGAGCAGAGGGGTGGGACCAAGATGACCTCCAGAGGTCCCTTCCAACCTCAACCATTCTTTCTGTGGTTCTGTTAAAGCTTTTGTTTGGTGCTAAGGGCTCGACCCGGAGCTTCAACTTTCTCTTGTCACACCTTTGCTTGTGAATGCAAATTAATGAGCTCGTATTTAGTGAAAAGTGATGATTTTATTATGGTACATTAACTTTTTCTTACAGGTAGTGCTCACTGCAGTAAAATACCGGGGCTTTGATTCACATGCAGTCAGATGCACTTTGCTGTTTTCCTAAGTCATTAAAGCTCCCCGAGTCTGGGGTTTTGTTCTGTTTCCCATGCAGTGCCTGTGGTGTTCAGTTTCCAGTAACACATGGTGTTTATATTCATGACTGGCATTACCGTTGTGATGGTGATAGGGTTTGTGTTTCTTGCCTTGCTTGATTTATGTTGTGGCTGGCGTGCATGGCATGCACATGGCTCAAAATAGAACACGACTGTTTTTTTGTTTTTACATTAGAAGCACTGATGATTTAATTTAGCGTTTTGAATAATCCTGCATTTGCAGGGAACCCTGGCTGTGTCGTGTTCCTCCTTTGATAACTCTATTATCCTCAGACATTTAAGGCTGAGCTTCAAAATCATCTCTGTAGGTGTGCATGGTTTTTAAATGTCTTATGTGTGTTTCCTGCTTCCCACCTTGTCCTTAGCTCTTCCTGTTCCTTACATCGTTCTCTGCTTTCTGCCAAATTCTCTCCCCTTCCTGCAGTCTCAATAAGACCTTTCTCCTTTGCTGTCTGAAAGATCCTGTGATGCTCTGTCTCAGGATATGTTAGTAGTACAGGCACAGCGAGGATCCCCTGAATTAGAGGCAGTAGTTTTAAACGACCTGCAGTGGTAGGACCCAAGGTGCAGCAGGATGGACCTGAGCACAGACTGCAAAGACAGAGGCAGCCCAAGCTGGGCACACTCACCCTGCTGATCTGGGGGTGTGGCATGGAGACCCTGCTGTTACCTGAGCTTGTGTTCTTAACTAACCTGTGAATGCCTTGCAGACCAAAAAATGGGAAACCCGAGTGGAGCGCTTTGGGATTTTTTTTCCTCTTGGTGTGGCATGTTAGCTGCTCCTCTCTCCATTTCACTTCACTCTGCCTTTGCAACTATGCAAAGTACTCTGCAGAAAGCACCTAGATGTCCTACTCATGGAGGTCTCACAGTTTGCATCAGTGGTAGTTTTGGTAATGGCCAAGCGTGGGCAGAGACTAGTGTCCCAGTGGCAGCTAGAGCTGCATGCCCAACCTTCCTGGTGCTGCCCATCAGCCCTGGGCTCTTGGAGTCAGCAGGAGCCAGGGGCACAGGGATGCTCCAGTCTGTGCATCCCCTTTCCCTGCTCCCCTGCCTGGGGCTTGGGTGAGAGCAGGCAGGTATTGAACAGGTCCTTAAGTGGAGGAGAGGATATCCTGGCAGGATCTGGAAGCTATCCAAGTTCCTTTTCATCTTTGTTCCCAGTCAGCATCATGAGCCACATAGGGCAACAAGCACAAAACTGAGCTTGCCTTGTGCAGCAATGAAATCTTGAACCAGTCCTTGCTGGAAATAGGAGCTGAAATAGGAGCTGAGGAAAGTATTCACCTCTACCCTATAACACAATTCGTGGTACTTTTCAACCAAAATTAAACAGAAATAATTTTTTTAAAAAACTTACAAAATGAACAATAATTTCTCTTTTCTTGTCTGTCTTTCCCAGAAATAAACCATATTTTTGTCTTTTTTGAGGTCATACCCTGGTTACTGCTGGACAAAACCAATCAGATGGCAAATCAGAAGGCAATGACAGAGTGGAAAATATATCAAGAGCTCTGAAGCTATTACAACATTTTAATTACATGCTAAACTGGTTTTTCCATGAAGCAGTAGCCTTCCAGATAGAGGGACTGGGACCCTGGGCTGATAATACTTGCTGACACCCAGGCTGCAGATTGTGCGGTCAATCCCTTCCAGTCAGCTTCAGCTAATGGTACTTCTAAGCCACTGCATTACTTACCTTACACTATTTTATAGCTATAATAATTATTTCATTTGACCTTTTGTTGACTGCTGTCATTTACCCCACATTTTGGCAAAAGGAAGTCCTATTACTGGCATTGTGCTCCCACCAGCAAGGAAATGCCTTGTCCTCTGAAGTCTGACAAATAGCTGGCTTGAGTTGTGCCCTTGATCACAATCATCCATCACCATCGTCCTTAATAAAGTCTTTTAATTGCTAAGGGTAGTCTGCAGAGTGAGGACTTAAGGGTAGTGGGGAAGCTGTGTGTTTAAGTTGTAAAGGCTCCTAGTTTGGGTAAGATGCACTGCAGGACTGGGAGATACTCCTGTGACCTCACTGCATGCGTACGTGTGTGTAAGGAGATAGAGCTGGCTTTGTTTTTAAAGAAAAGCTCTGACAGAACACAAGTTGAGAATCATGCACTGTTCCCTGGTGACTAGTGTAAGAGAATTCTGCTTTTTTCCTAGTTGCTTCTCTGCTGCTGTGTATTTCCCAGGGAGAGGGCTGAGTTTAAGGTTACTGGGGCTAATTACAAAAGGGAACAGAAGTGGAACAGCAGAGCACCAGGTACACGGGTCCTCGTTACTCTCTTGCTGGTCATTAGCAGGGTTGGGAGCGATAAACCTGGTTGTTGTCTCTGCTGCTGGAGCTGCAGTGCTAGCAGGAGTGTGTGGGGGGAACAGATTAGGCAGGAGGAATAAAATGTGATTTAGTGGCTTTCAGAGCTCTCTGTTGAGAGCAGAAGACAGAGAGGCTTCAAGCTGGGTTCCTGTTTGCAAGGACTGTTTTCTGACAGCCATGTCCTGTTCTTTGTCCAGTCTGCCACAAATGTGTCTTCCCCCTCTCTGTCTTCAGTTCCCAGGTCACTGCTCCGTCTTCTGCCATCTCCCACGTGGTTCTTTCCTTGCCCTGATGAGGTTTTTCCATTCCCCACAGCCTGTGTGACCCAGGCAGTATCTGGGACATTTCAAGAGTGAAAAGAAACTTGAAGAATCTAAAAGAAGTACTTTTAATTAATTATTTTACTTAAGATAAAAATAAACTTTTTTTTTTCTTAACTACTCTCTCAAAAATTGTCACACTGGCTCTGTTGAACTCGTTTCATGCATCCCTCTTTCCTTGAACAAAGGGCTCATTCAGAGAAGCATCTCATGTAATAAATGTTGGCTTCCTAACAGGGGTGTCAGACAGTGTTAACTATCTGATATTGCTACTGGCTTGCGTGCAGAATGCATCTCTCAGTCCCATTGTGCAACCTTTCTAGGGTTTATTCTCATAATAAAGCCTTTTGTAGTTGTTTATAATTATAGTTTTCTAGAACTCAGCCAGAGCTGGAAGTGCAAGACGAGCATCAGGACGAAAGAGATAGATGCTGGATTGGAACAAAGAGCAATTTGCTGGTCACCTGTAGAAGGTTACAAGTCTGAGAAAATGTTGTAATCAAGTAGCTTCAATTTGAAAAGGCATAGATCTCTGCGTAGGTTGGCTCCAGAGGTCTCTGCTGGTTACTTCATTTGCCGGGTTAAAAATATTGCCGTGTTTTAACTTCCTCCAATGTCTGATCCCTTCATCTGGCATTATAGTAGTGGGGAAAGGAGGGGGCAACCTTCAGTTGTTTATCCATGTTTATTAGGATGCTATGCTAGCACTAATTTTCTGAATCAGGTATGAGGAGGTGGCTCAGGCCATCCCTGTATAGTATTTTCAGATGCACCTATTGCTGTCTAAACATGAGAGTAGCAACTCCTCCTGTTATCACACATGGCTGTTACCACACACACACACAAGCAAAGAGTGTGAACATGTCCACAAGTGAGGAATTTGCAATTTGCCCCATGCTGGAAGGGGAACATGCTTGTGACAGGATACATTTTGCTACTGCCACAGAACCTGGAGATGTTTCCTATTTGTACATCGCTTATTAAAACATACTGAAGTTGCTTAGCCAGCAATGCAGATACCTCTAAGGTTTCGGTTATTTCAACTGTTCTTTAGGACCTTTACTTTTAATTGTAAATATCTGAAGTTTTGATTTGCTTTTTGTGTATTTTCTGAAGTGTTTAAAAAATGGCAAAGGATATTTTGATTCAGACATCCCTGCATTCCTCTTTTGCTTTTTTTCTTGTATGTTTTAGTTTCAGTCTGACTAACAAAGAAATATTTAATGCAATATGTTTGGTTGATGATTTATTAGAGTGGAAATGCAGAAGGAAAATATGAAAAGCATGCCAGAATTGAAATGTGTTTCAGGATTTTTGCAAAAAAATGCTTGTGAAAATATTTTTGTTGTCTTTGCTTTGTGTCTGAAGACATTGCAGGGAATTCCAACTGGAACTGTAGCCTCTGCAATTTGCTTAGAACATCTTGGACTTCTATTTTACAAAGAAGGAATGATTCCGAAGCGCTCATTATTTATACTTTTAATTTCTTTCCCTGTTCAAGTACAGCTTGATGCAATCATCAACTTCAAAGAAGAAATCAACCATTTAATCAATGTTCCAATATGCAAATATAGCTTATGAATTTTCTATAAGTGTGTGTGCATATATACAATTTATCACAGACCTACACAGACATAGTCTGGTGCTTGTTTTACTGGATAGTTTTTTTTAAAAATCAATTAATTGAAATCAGGGAATCACCATTCATAGTTGTGATTCAAATAATTGTCTATTCAAAACAGTCCACACTGTTTCAGAGGGCTCTCCCTGTCTATACTGGCCAGATGGGAACAATTCGATACCCCTGTTGCGATACAGAGGTTTACCTCAGTTGACAAGGGCTGCACTTGTCATTCAGCAGAAGGCTGGGCAAAGCCTCTTGCATCCTCACCGAGAGGAACTCCTGAGTGCTGCAGGTGTATATTTCTGTAGTCTTTCAGAGGATAAGCTAGCTGGAAGCTCTGGTTCAAATGGGAGGTTTGATTTCTGTAGTTCTTCAGAAGCTGGGCAAAAGTGGGGGGAAAAAGCAGCAAGTGAGAAGCATGTTACAGCCAGATAAGTAAAGCAGCATAAATCATAGAATCATAGAATGTGCTAGGTTGGAAGGGACCTTTAGATATCCTTCTTCAGAGAATGAAAAGCGTAAAACCTGATGCTAAGTCTTCCCCAGGGCAGTGGGGCTGTTAGGGCACATCCAGCCCTGCCCACCCAAGCCTTTGCCCCAGCAGCACGCGGTGCCGTCGCACCTGGCTTTGTGCATTTATAACCTTGTGGGATTGTGTCTGCCCAGCACATGGGACACAGCACGGAGTGTGTGCATGGACCACCAAAGCAGGGGTGAAAGCTGTGGTGGGCAGATTAAGGTTACAGAGACTTTACTCTGTGGCTGCACTTTGACAGCGGGGGAAGAGGGCAGAGGCATGTGGTTTTCCTGCAGCAGAGTTAAGCCACAGGTAATGTCACTGAGCTGAGAGAGTGAGGAATGTGAATAAAACTGGTAAGTGGTGATTTTATAGTTGGGCTAATCTGGTCATTGTGTAGGAGTGCCTTGTTGTTATGATGGCTGATAGCAGTATCATACCACCACCAAGTCACAGAGTACTGTAGGTGTTCTGGATGTGGGGATAGGTGTGGGGGGTGAAAGGCTTGTGGGGTTTTCTCACCCTTTCTAACCTCTGGAGGGATGAGGCCATGCCCGTCAGAGCTTTACATGTGGTAGAGGTTGTATCATAAGGTGGTGTTAGGAGTGCTCATCTTGCTGCTCTTGGGCTGGGACACCCCTACACACCTCCCCATCCCTGGACTTCTACCCCAAAACTTACACAAATACAAGCAACAAATTTTGTAACACTTTCTTTTTTTTTTTTTTTTTTTCTTCTTTTTTCCCCAAGCATCCTGTTTGCAGACATAGAGGGTTTCACAAGCCTGGCCTCCCAGTGCACTGCTCAGGAGCTGGTCATGACGCTGAATGAGCTCTTTGCCAGATTTGATAAGCTAGCAGCTGTAAGTTTTCTATTATAATTCTAATATTTTTTTCCTGTGGTAAGAATGACATACTGTGCTGGTTCACTGGATTTCTGTAAATATTCACTGCCCTAAAAGGCAAGCTATTGCAAGCATGAATATAAGCTGAATACTTCTCTCGCCTACCTCCCTATTTTTTTCCTTTTTTTTTTTTCTTTTTTGGTTAGGAGAACCACTGTTTACGTATCAAGATCTTGGGTGATTGCTATTACTGTGTGTCTGGGTTGCCAGAAGCAAGAGCTGACCATGCACACTGCTGTGTTGAAATGGGAATGGATATGATAGAGGCCATCTCGTAAGTACCCATATTGCCCATGGAGAATTTCAGAACAAATAGCAAGTAGATTGTCTTTCCTGTTAAGCCTTCCTTACATTAGCAGCAAGGTAGCCAAACCAGGGAACTGATGCCAGCAAAAAGGGAGACCAGCTGGAACAATGGTTTGACAACAGAAAGGCAGACCCTGGAGTCCGTTTCAGCCACGTGGATATCAGAGCTCAATCTCCTGATGAGAAAGGCAAACGTTACCGTAATTACTGGAGGTCTCGTTCCCAACGGAGGATTCCAGTGAATTGCAGAAATGTGAAATCAGAGGATTAATAATCACTTTATTAAATTTCAGTCACTTGTCATTTATCTGTCTTTAAACCAGCTATTTACTCACCTTACAATTCCTCTGCTGAGGTCTGTCACGTCTAGTTTAACTAATCCTTCTCCGTGTGTTCCTATTCCAAAAAGGTCAGATTCGAGACTTCCTTACTTTAGTTAAATTAATTCTTGAAGAAAACCATAAAGTTCATTTGGCACAGACTGGGATGGATCCATGGTGCTTTTTCCTTTATTTCCACTTACTTGCCCATCTTTATTTTTTATTTTTAAATCTGGACTTTGCCTGCTCCTGAGGTCAGGCCAGAAATCCTGTGTTTGTCCAGACCACTCCTGCCTTCAGAGAGCAACAAATGCCTAATTGCATTACTTGGAGGACTGCAGACAGTGTTGAATTTTGTTTGCATTGGGCATGAGCTTTCACAGGCCAATTCTGTCACAATTCAGGGAAGGAAGATCTATTTGGTCATCTTGAGTGTACACAAGTTTAGATACAAAGTTAAGACGCTTTTGGATGATAACTAAGCTGATCTTAGTATCTACACCATCCCTGCTGCACAGAGTCTCTGTTTCTTTTCCCCTTCCCTTCTAGGTTGGTTTTTTTGGGGTTTTTGTTTTGTTTTTTTATTAAAGCATCTTCTAAAGTATCAGAGGTACCAGCAGAGAAGTAGAAGACCTCTGTGTAGTTCTCCTCTCATTCTATTTGTTACATTGCTGGAGTTTCCACTTCATTTTGGTAAAATCTAGAGCTGCCTGTTTGCTGAGTTTGATGCAGCACATCCTTGCCATTTGAATTCCTGAAAGTACCTGAATATTCCCCCTGCTATCCAGTCTCATTTCCATAATACAGATACATAGACTGAAAAGCAGTGTTTTCACCCAGGAGACCCCGTTGGAAGAGCAGCACACAGCAGCTTTCCCTTACTTTGTATGCAGCATACACAAATCAGGACTCCCTGCCTTTACTCTCCTGGTTTAAAACTGTTACTGTGCATCAGTCTCCTTTTAGGAGAAGTTGTGAGTAACTAGTTTTCAGTAGCCCTTGAAAGGATGCTATTTCTTCCACATGGAGTACAGTTAAGTGGCAGGTGACAAAGTGTCTTGTCAGGCACAAGAAGCAGCAATTTTTAGCCACCGGCCCTACAACAAAGAGACTGCATACGCTGCCCAGCAAAGTCTCACTCCTACTCTGCAGTAGCTGGCCTGATGAAATCCAGAGAACCTGACAGAACCTTGCTGCAGTCCCCTTACAAGGCTGAGTAACACCAGGATGTCTAGACTTCATTAACTGCAACCCACCTTACCTTGAAATAAACATGGAGCTGAAGTGCACTCAGCGTTTGTTTACAAATAGCTCTTCAGCAGCCTTTAAAACTTGTTTCCCACTTGATGTGTGATGAATGCATTTAACAATCTTATCTCTTAATAAGTCTGGAAGGTGACTCTGTTCTCACTCCCCTGCTTCCCCCCACCTCCTCCTCCCCTGAGGATCAAGATAAGAGGTTTCACAATTAAGGTAACCAATAACTACTGAACGTTTGATTGCAGGCTTCACCAGCACTGGGCCCTGCCTTAAGCTGATTTCATCTGAGCACAGTAATAGCAGGGAGTGTTACCCCAGATCAGAAAGATAGAATTATATCCAGGGTACTGCTCATATAAACATTTTTTTTTAAAAAAAGGAAGGTTGCAAAGGATATTTCATTTGTCTATGAAGGATAACCAAACTCATTTGTTTGCTGTGAAGTCTGGAGAAAGTCACCTTCTCACCAATGACTCTGTCTGGAGAAGTTCCCTTGTCTTGTGTCAATAGCGTGGCTTGGCAGACGGTGCAGTAGGGTTTGTAGCACTCGTGCAGCATGTTCTTCCTCCCTCCCCAGTGCTGTACCCACACTGCAGCTACTGTTGTCCTTCTAAGGGTTATGGCTGCAGCTACATTTTCATTACCCCAGTTCCTGTTGCTTTCCCAAGTGGTGTGGTTGAAGCTCTTCCAGTTTCTAAGCCTGTAGCACCTTACCCTTATGCAACTTCCCTTCCCTGCTAGAGAATCTCTGCTGCTTCTTAATAAAAACAAATGTCACTTCAGCAAGTAGATAAAAAGTAAGATAGGGATTGTAAGGAAGAAAGAACTGTAAGAGGGTAGGAGCTGTCTCAGAAAGAAGTCATCTCAAAGTCTTTTAAGGGACATACTACACCATGAGGAGTGAACTAGAGTCCAGAATTGGTCTATCTCTAATAATTCATTTTCTTTAGTAACTAAAGCACAAACATTAGATCTGTGTTGGTGTTAGGAAGACTTAATCTGTCCAGAGGGTTTTATCTAGAAAGGACTACATGAACCTAAAAACCAAGGACGTTGAAATCTGATAGGTATCCTTCATGCTGCAAGGAAGTAACAACTCAAAGGAAAGGACTGTGCGATGTGATCTAGATGAATTTGACTAAAACAAGGATATTCTGGAAATGATCTGATCAACTTTAACAAGAAGCAGAGTTGCTCTGATGGCCTCATCAAGACTTTCCCCTACTCACATTCCTAAATATATTTTCCATGTGAACAACTCTTGAAGTTAACTCTTGCCCTAAAAGGGCAGAACCCACAAAGTATTCCAGCAGTCATTTTTGGAGTCTGCAGAGCATCCAAAACCTCATTAAAATCAGAGCTTGAGTATTTGTAGCTGCCTGTTTGGAATGATGGCAGTAGATGTGGTTCTCTGGTTTTGCTGCTCGTTCAGGCTTTCCAACTGCAGTGGGGTGTTTCACACACATATCCTGTTTCATCTGTGGAGGACTTGATGCTTGGTGCCATACAGACAAATGAAGATCTCTGAAATAATTTCCTTTTTCTCTTTGCAACATGCTATTACTCTTAATGAGGCTGAGTGCTGGCAGGTTATGTCCAGCTTTGGTATGGAAATCAGAGACCAGCACTTTATTGCTTTTACTGCCCAAAAGACTATTTTTTTAATGAATTCTCAACTTGACCATGAGTTCAGAGTCCGTGGATTTACACCAAGGGCTCCCCTTTCTAATTAGTACTCTGCATGACCAGCCAGGTCATCCAAGAGCAGTACAGCTGGTCTGGTTTTATTTTGTATTTTTTTGTGGATGAGCAGCACTGTGTGTATGCATGAATCATTTATGGGTCGTGATGGACTTCTTGTTTCCTGGGTGCAAGTTTGTGCCATCAGCTATGACCATGCAGTTCTTGGTGATGTCCTTCTTTCCCATATCTCTTTTCAGATTAGTCCGTGAGGTGACAGGAGTAAATGTCAACATGAGGGTTGGAATCCACAGTGGAAGAGTTCACTGTGGGGTCTTGGGCCTGAGGAAGTGGCAATTTGATGTGTGGTCCAACGATGTAACGTTAGCGAACCACATGGAAGCAGGAGGAAAAGCTGGGTAAGTTGTTTCATCAAAGCTGTCTTGCTAATCCACATGTAGTTTTGTGTCTGACCTGTCACAATGATGTGGGGAAATGGGACACAGAGGTTCAGAGAGTCTCTATGTCTGCTGTAAAATGAACTGTGGGTGTAGTGTTTTAAGCATGTACAAATGTTAGCAAGGTTGTTCTGTTCCATGTTTACGTGTCTTTGGTTACAGAAAGTCTACTAAATGCCAAGATGGGCATATTCTTCCATGGTAAGAACTGAATTCCTTCTCTGTGAAACAAAGCTGACAGGTACAACAGGAATGAGCAGCTCTGTGCAATGCTAGCAGAGCTGGTCATGATTGCAAAGAGATGTGACTGCATGTTAACTGTGCTGGAGAACATCCCAGCTGTCGCTGGATATTGTATGAAGTGTTGTTTCAGACCAGCTTTTTGTTTGGAAACATTCCTGTGAGAGAGCAGAATCAATTCTTGTTTCACCTCTGTATGGATTAAATGAAGACCTGAGTTGCTACCAAGTGGACCCTGTGAGATCACTTTTCCACGTACTTTCCCACCTGCTCTCTGGAAGAAAGCATAAGACTATGGTACTTGATAGACAAGTCACTCATACCACAGGGATTAAAGTGACACTACAAAAATATACATGCCACAGTATATATAACCTGTGTCCATTGAGTAAAAATGTCCTTGTGAAGGGCCTGTGTTTGCAAAAGATGTGCCTGCTCTGTGTTAGAGCAAAGAGAATAAAAGTGTGAGTGTTTTGTCTCTTAAGGAGGCGCTTATAAAGGGATGTGTAAGATGCTCTCTCTTTCAGAAGACACCTTCAGGCCTGCTATCTTTAAGAGAGATGAAACTCTTGTACTGTATCTCCAAGAACAGTGAGGTGGCTGGATAAATTGGGTTTTATTGCTTGTTTATTTCAATACATGGAAACTGTCACTGACAGCAGTTGTTTTTCTAGGTGATAACTTTTCAGAGCCTACAAAACTGGCTTGTCTTTTGTCTCATTCAAGGCGCATCCACATAACAAAAGCAACCCTGAACTATCTCAATGGAGACTATGAGGTGGAGCTGGGCTTTGGAGGGGAACGCAACGCTTATCTGAAAGAGCACAGCATTGAGACCTTCTTGATTGTGCGGTGCAGCCAGAAACGGGTAAGACCAAACAAACTACTGCAGTTTTAGATAATTTTAATAACTAGATGGTCTCCAACACACAAAAGTAGAGCAAACACCAGCCCTTGTAGATGACTGAGTTGACTACCTGACCTTCACTGAGAAAAATCCCTGGTTTTCTCTGGTCTTCCTGAATTTTTGTATGCATTGAAGGGAGTGTAGCCACCTTCAGCATAACGTTTCTGAACTAATTACTTTATTTTTCTATCAAACAAACTGTCCTGGTTGTTTTCAAAATAATTTTGAAGAATGTTGCTAATATAGATTCATATTTTTTCAATTAATTTTGATACACGTACAAGTTCTTAAAGAAATAGATTAAAACCATGAAGATCTCTTTTATGTCAGACACAGACAGAGGTGTTTTTGTCACCCTGCTCACCGTATTGCCATGAACATAAAGATTAGAGCAGTTCTTACCATTACTTTTCAGCCTCTGTTTCTGAAGATGGGAAAATCTGGCCCACTGTAGTGATGAATGATCACTGTGACAGTGGGATGAGATCATAACTACTGCTATGACGTGGGTCAGGCTGCACAAAATAAGGCTACTGAAGGCTTGATTTTGATTCAAGTCAAACTCAAGTGGACTCCAGCCAACATACCTTCTTTTTTAACACTGCCAATAACAGAAAATAGGTTGATGTTGTCACTAATTTGTATACTTTGAGATAACTGTAGACTGTAATACTAGAAAAGGATGCTTTTGATCATCTAGTTGAGCCTAACCAATAATATTTAAGTAATTTCTGCACTATGGACACTACCTTGCTATTCACAGTATGGGCAAGCATATAAAAATTGGCCTAAATTGAAAATCATTTCAATATTTCTGAATCTAAGACCAAGTAAGCCTTCCTACAGATGTAAATATGACTACTATTAGATTAATTAGTGTTTGTGACATGTTCCAATAGCATGGTTGATTTGGATAAATATAACACCTATACAGAAATACTTTGCTACCATTGCATCATTTCCTGAGAGATTGGAAGCCTCAAATCTCCTTAATGGATATTGTGTAAAAAATCTCCAAGAAAATCCCTTATTATCTGCTAAAGAGAGAAGCTGGTGTTTTGGTTTCTATCTGCTCATAAGATAAATCTCATTAACAATTGTCAATCTTCAAAAGAGGATTAGAGCTTGAAGTGCAAAATCATTGTTTCCTGAGCACTGCTGCCTGTCAGTGAGCTGGCTGATGTTTATACCTAAACCACTTCGTTGCTGGGTAGATTTAAGAACATAAACCAAAATATCCTTATGGTCAGGCCACATCTCCTGGAATGGAGAAGCTATATTGACTTCTTAAATCACGCATTCAATGTGTTGTCTGCATGTCCTTGTGCAGCACTGAACATTTCTCTGGAGAGAAGAGGAAAACCCAAGAACAGCGTTCTGCCCCTTTCTGGTGTAGACAAAAAATTCAAAACAGAGACATGGAAAACTTGAAACTTCATTTTCAAATTCAGGGCTGTCTCTTGACTAAGAAACTGGGCAGAGACTCAGGAGATGTGAGTTGCACTCCAGATTTTGAGGAACTAGCATCTTTGTGCCTTGAGTTCCAAGGTTGTGGGGTTTTTTTTCACCCCCTCATTCTTTCTCTGCTTTATATGCATTTACTACAGCTCTATTCCACAATGTGGCCTTAGCTGAGGTCTCTAGGCACTACTATAGTGCTGCTCTGAGGTGCTGACTCCCAGATTAGCACTGGGACAGGCACATTGCCCCTGTAATTATTGTGCTAAATTAAAACAAAGAAACTGAGAGTTCCTGGATATTAGTGTCTGGTGTTTGAGAGGCTCCTGGTTTGCCCATACTGCTGCAGCTTTCTTGCTCCCAGAGCCATTTTCTGTCCCTCTGTGGATAGTTGGAAGTTCTGTCCCACTTAAAAAACTTATTTTCACGTAATATGAATATGAGAAGTGTGTAAAGCTGTCTCCTATAGTCAGCTCAGTCAGCCTTGAATATTTTACCTCAGTCTTGAGTATTTAGCCTATTGCTAGGCAGTTTTACTTCCATTTTTGCTTGATTTTGATCACTTCTTGTCATGCATTTAGCCAGAATTTCAGTTCATCCTGTTCCACTAATGACCATAAAACATTTCCTGAACTTAGTGATGGGTTCCAGTGAGTTTTATCTGAGTTCCTGCTGTCCTCATAGACAAGGTATGGACTTCAGAGCAGATGCATAGTTGACCCAAGTAACTGTTTGCCTCAGCTCACACAGGCAGACTTGAATTGTCTGAATACCTGGTCCATCAGTCCCACAGCCAGTAAAACCCAGCAACACCAGGAGTTAATGATGAATGTATAAAATGTAACAGCATCTATTCCATACCCTTCTGCTTACTATTGCCATAGGAAGCCATAACTTTGCATTTCCTGTCTTTTTTTGTTTGACTTTTTAATCATGTCAATGCCATTTCTTTGGCACAGAGTAAAGGGGAGGAACATTTGTCTAATATTTTTGTTCCAGGAACTCAGACTTGCTCCTTCTTTGAAAATAGGAGTGATTTTGCCTCCGTAAGGATGCTGTTAACTGGAATATATTTAATGAGGTTTAGTGGGAAAAAAGCTAGATTCTAATCGCTTGGTCTTTAAATAATATGCCTGGAGCTGAATGTGTAGTCCTTGTTTTCTGTCTGGTACACAGAAGAGTTGCTTCCTACTGAAAGAATACATTTCAGATTTTTAATATGTCTGTCTCCTCATCTTTACTTCCAGATCTACTTTCACTTTTCTGCTTGCCCTGTCCTGTGATGCTGCTGCTTATGAGGGTGAGCACTTGCAGGTGAAGCAGGCAGTCCTCAAATACCCCAGAGCAGTGCAGGAACAACTTTATTATTGCAGTGTCATGTAAAAGTTTTGTGGGGTTTTTTTGAAAGCATAGACCCAAAGTTCCAAATTTGTTTTCTGTGCATTTGCTTTCAATTCCTGAAGCTAGGATTTTTGGTAATTAAATATAAAAGAGTCTTAACTGTGTGAGATACAAAGGGTGCCATGCACTTAATTGTAATATAAACATGTACATATATGCACACATACATATGCATATATAATTCCTGTCATAAAATTAGCAGGCTCCATCGTAAAAGTCTGCTGAGGTTTGTTTGCTCTCTCTTAAAAACCTGGTTGTTCTGGTTGTCTGGTGTCTAGTGTCAGACAGCAATTGCATCCTCTCTATCCCTCTCAGCCTTTTTTCTCCTGAGACAAGCTTTTCTAATGTCTTCCTACGAAAAAGAAGAGACATGCACAAGCTGTCACAGCAAACTCTTCATTTTCATGATCATCAAAGGAAACCTTTACCTTTCACATAGTCGCATTATCTTGGTGTCTGATATTTATTCTGTGCTGAACTGCTGTGATTCCTGATAATGAAGTTTCTGCTGTAGTTTCTAAGTGAATGGTCATGCATTTTGCTCACTTGAATGTCTCGGGTCCCATTTCTGCTATGTCAGTCCTCAAATGTCAGGTGCTAATACATTTTTTCTTATCAAATCCAACCTCTGCTTCTCTCATTAGCAAAGTCTGTCATTGCTACAGTTGGTACCAGATGCAATAACAAAAAAATGAAACAAAATCTGCCCTGAGACTAGGAATTGAGTAATAGGACTAGTAACTTTCATTCAGCCAAATACTTCCTCATTCAAAACCATCTCATGCCATTTCACTGGAAAACCAGCTCTTTGCCCAGCTTCATACTCCTTGTCTGTCTTAGCCATTAGTCTGCAGCCCAGCACTCTGTCAAATGCTCTATGGAAAAAAACAAGTCCAGGGAAAGCTACTGTATTTTTTCTGCTTAGAAAAACTTGGATGCTTTCAGGGCTGCTAACCCAAGCCCAGTATTTGCTGCTCTGCAAGTTCTGTGTCATGATCCCTGACTAAGTAGTTATTAAAACTATCAGTTACCAGAGCTGAAATTGCAGTTGGCAGTTTTGCACAGATCTGGGATGGAGGTTGTCCTTCTGACTTCAGCACAGCACTCTTAAGTTTTGCTTCCAGCTTAGTCATGTTTTCCGTTTATAACCTTATGCTTATGATCCCTCTTCCCTTTTGCCTTTGCTGTAGCAGCAGTGATTATCTGCAGGGAAATAATCTGTTCCTCCAGTTCTAGAGTAATGTAGATTTTTAAGTTTCTGTTATTCTCACATGATACAGAGTGACTTCTGTCCTTATTCAGTATTTGTCTCATTCATTTGGATATGTGTTTCTAATGGAGTTAATACCTTAGCATAAAAGAAATTGAGGAATTCTCCAAGCAACTCTTCGACTTTCCTTCATTGCTAGCTTTACATCTTCTTGCTTTATCTGAAAGTGTGTTTCCAGATAGACAGCTAATTATCAGCTATACTGTTAGCCAGATTTTTACCAATTCTCAACATTACCCCATAGGCATCGTCGTGAACTATCCAGCATTAATCAGCACAGTATCTTTATCCTTCTGCAGACAGGTTTTGGTTTATTCTTGTTATACTTTCTTTCATACAGTTCACCCTGCATACTGTAATGATCCTAATGCCCAGCTCTGTACTTCTACCTCTACAACTTTCATATCAGTCATTTTATTCCAACTGTCTGTCCCAGTCATTACTGCTCTCCTATCACATCCCTGCTACCTGTAGACTATTCAGTTTGTTATTATTGTGGTATCCTGTTGTCCCAGTTCCTGTGCTGCCCAGGTTTCTGGAGTTTGTACAGGGGCATGTTACTTGGTGTGTGTTGGCAACTTTGTGAAAGGGCTGGGGAACGGCTTTGCTTTGAACACAGGTGGAAACGAGATGTGACTCTCAACAGCTGAGCAATACTGCTGACTAAACACACTGTGCTGACTGCAAAAAGTTGGCAAACTGAAAATATGTTGATTTTTTTCCTAATGCCTTTCAATTGCTGTAAACATGGGTGTTTCTTTTAACAATAGCAGGTACACAGCAGTTTCAGAAGGGATTGTTGATTGTGGCCTTAAAACAGCTCAAAAAGCTTTGGCCGTAGCTCCTAGAAAAACAATTCTCATTCTTTTCTAAATAGTGTCCTGGAAGTCCATCCAGCTGAGGAAACAAAATGGTCCTTTAAGTGTTGTGCATGTGACTCTCCTTAAAACACAATCAATCTACAGCCATGATTCCTCAGTTAAAAAAATGCAATCACACCTCAGCAGGGTTCCACCCATGTAGATTTATGAAGGTGATGCTTTGGAGCATGGAGCACTGCAAGAAAGATCATTCACATGTCAATAGGCCTTCAAGACCATTTAAAGAATAATATGTAGCTGAGTCTGAAATGGCTGCTCCACGCTCAGGTTTCACTGCTGTGTTGCACTGATAGCGATCGATACATTGGCAAATGCTATCACAGGCTGAAGAAGTAACAGGCATTCTTGATGCAATTGATAAGTATAAGAAAATCCCAGCTATTTCTGCAGTTTTGCTATAGTGTTACTGTAGCTCAGCGTGTGGGAACTGGTGGTGGGAACACAATAAAACCTCTGGGAATAAGATTTACAGTCTCTTTGCGAGTCCAGATTTAAAAAGTTCCCACAACTGCTTTCTGGAGTTTAGCCACTTTAAATCTGAAAAACTCATTGCTGTCAGAAACTTTTGCACCTGCTCCTCTTGTTGGCAGTACCTGTAATGAAATTGGAACTAGATGATCTTTGAGGTCCCTTCCAGCCCAAAGCATTCTATGATTCCTTTTCTTTATTCTTCTTTCCAGTCTTATTATGCCTTATGTAGTCCTCTACATAAGTTGTCCTTGTGCTGTCTCTTAGCCAGGAAGAAACAGAGGGAAGATCCTCATAATTTTCCACACAGGAACTGTGATCCTTCTAATTCTTGATTTTTAGTGTTTGTTATCATCACCCACTGAACAAGTGATTTTTCAGAAAATGTTACCTCAACTTTTAAAAATACCAGGTTTTAACAAATGTTTTTGAATAAGTATTGATGTTAAAAACAAAGTCCTATTGTTCAAGACAGTACAGCAGCACAGCATGTAATGCGGGAAACCAAAAATCCACTATGCTTGTATATATGTGTTTTTAATCTGATTGGAAATTTTACTGAAACATAGTTCACAATCCGCTGGAAACCTGCGGTGGGGGAAAATACTGCCAGAGTTCATGTAGCCATGGAAAATTTATGGTGCCTGACCTCATGGTTAGAAACAATCTCAGTATATATTTACCCATGTGTCTCGCCCTTACCTCAAACCAGATTTGTCAGTAAACATGTAAGAGGTCTTTTATTCCCTCCAAATTAAGTAAGTGATGCTTCAGTCACCAGCACTAGCAGCAGGTAGAAGGATCAGTTGCTGGCTGAGAGGGGTTGGTACATCTGCTTGGATTTTTGGCATTAAGGCTTTTCTCCAATTCTAACCAAATTTACTAACTCATGGGAGGAACCTGCTGTTTGTGTCTTTTATCATCTGTTGATGTAAAGGCATTTGTAATGTAACAAAATACCTTTGCTTTTATAGGTCCCCAGGCTAGTTTCAGTGCCTGGGTTTTTTCATTGCTTTAGGTTGAAAGCCCTTCACTAAGCTGCAATGAAATGGATTGACAGTGTCACTTCTATTATTGAAAACAATATCTCTTTGTTTGAAGATAATAAAATTTTATTTCCTACTAGTTTTCTGGCATCACATCATAGAGGAAAGAAACATAACTATGAAAAACATTCCGTAACTAAAAAAACACAAGAAAGTGCTACAAATGATGGCATAGACCATAAAGGGCAGTAACTTTTAAGAAACAAAACCTCAAACCAGCTCAAATCTGGACATCAGCATTGCATCACATCAGTGTATTTTTAGAACCATTTAAAAGGCAGCTCTCCTGGAGGTTATCCAGTGGCTCTGTCATGATTGCTCATGTGAAATTCAGCGGGTGCCGAGTGATGGAGTTTGCAGCTCTGGCAGATGAAACAGTGGTGGGTTGGATGTAGAGAAGAGGCAATGTGGGAGGCACTTGCTCTCCTGCGGGCGTGCAGCATGGGAGCTTGTATGGTTCTCCGCAGCAAACATGCTGGAGAGCTGACAGCTCCCTTCGGTTGGCTCCCACTAAGTTTCCTTGAGATATATACACATGTCATCCTGCCTGGGTGGAAAAAGATCTTTGCTGTCAGCCCAGAGCTACAGTGACCCCTGCTACTTATTGTCACAGGGCTAGTTGCATGTCTGGCTCAGGTCTCCTGTTGCAGGTGGCACCATGTCCCAAGGCCTGCAGCGCTGTGTTCCTGGGAATGTTAGGTGCCTGCACGGTGAGCTTGTGGTCTCATGGGAAGTGTTGTCATTGCAGCTGTCTCTTCTTTACAAGAAGAGAGATGATGATTTCCCATGCTTGTCAATCAGGCAGCTTTCTCCATCACTGATTTTTAGCAGACTTCTTAAAATTTCTTTTAAAACAATATAATTTGAGGCAGCGTAACACTTGACATTTAACTCTCTGGTTACCATGGAAATAACACCGGGTATTTTGCAAACTCCTGACAGGTACCAGTTACAGTGACTAGTGGGGAATCAAAATAAACAGGTAGGGAAAGCAGACTCCAAGCAAAAAAAGATGCGGAGTTACCCATATTGTCGTACAATACTTGAATTAAAATTCTAGAGTTTAAATCAACAGATGCTTTCTTTTAAAATTGTTCAGTTGCCTGAATGCTTTCTGAAATCCAAAATTAACTATTATGTCTATTTTTTCTATAATCTCATGGAAGCAGAGAATTTATCTTGAAAAAGTTCAATCTCTTAAGTAATAAACAGCCAGGTTGTAGCTGTCCGAATTTTCAAGCTCTCCAGAGTTTGTCTCTTTTAAGCAAGGATATACTATTTTGTCATCCCGCTGCTGGCTGAGTCAGTACAGGTGTATCACAGAGGCCTTACTGAGCAAGTCCCCAGTACCACCTGTGCTAGAGATTATTAACAAGTTTGACCTTGTGCAATAAGCTCCCATCTTTCCACAAAATGCATTCTCCGTGGAAACCTGCCTTTCTTTTTAGCTAGAGAATATATTCAAAATAAGGAATTACCCGGCCTGCTGTTTAGCCCGGCTGCGTGCTGCACTTCCCTGCTCTTTGTAACTGGCCTGGAGCTGGAATGAAACCTTTCTGGCAGATCCTGTGTGAACTTTGCAGGAAGCTCCAGTTACAACCAAGATTCAAAACCAGCTCTAATAACAAAACCAGAGACTTTATCCACATTTCAGGAAAGTGTCAGTGATAAAATTTGCAGCTAGTACTAGGGTACAGGAGGCTGTTTTGTCACACTCTGCAATACCATTCCTCTTAACAGATAGGCAGTTAAGTTGCTTGCATGACTTATGTGCTTTCCTTAGCATGCCTGGGAAAATGCTCTTGCACGTGTGGAAAATTATTTGCTTGTACCTACAGAGGAAGCTGTCCTTTATTCCCATAGCTTCCAGGAGCTTCAAGACTCCTATTCTTCAGCCAGATCACTCTGTGTGTTGTTTCTCTTTTTTGGTTTGGTTTTGTGGAGTTTTTTTTAGAGGACTCTCTATGTCATATCTCAGTTTGGAATGATTCAATGATATGTAGTAATGCTGAGTAGATGGATATAGATGTAGCTTATGAGACAGTTAATTTTTGTGGCTTCAGGATCTGCAATATCCTCTCTGAAGTGACTCAATTTGATTCAGTTCACTAAATGGAATGGTCCCTGTGTTTACACAGGTTATGCTGGTTATTCAAAACAAGCAAAAGAGTGAAATGGTGGGCAGCAAATTAAGGGCAAGTGTTCTAAAAATGAGAAGAAAAAGAAATGGTGGGCTGGAACTGCTCCTGATCAGCAGCCACTTCATAAAGTTCAAGGCACAAAGCCAACTTGTGGAGTGAGTGATCAGAAGTGTGAGGTGCTTGGAGAAGGTTTGCCATGTACATGCTTCAAGATTTATTCTGTGTTTCTCTCATTTGTATTTCAGAAAGATGAGAAAGCCACAATAGCCAAGATGAACCGTCAGCGCGCTAATTCCATCAGCCACAACCCACCGCACTGGGGTGTTGACCGGCCCTTTTACAATCACCTTGGAGCTCACCAGGTCTCCAAGGAGATGAAGAGAATGGTAATGCTTTGCTTTATGGGCATTAATTTATTTTCTTTTTAATACAGTGTTATATATCCCTCCCTGCTTTGTTTAAAGGTTTTTTTGCAGCCCCGAAGGTGTTTTCCAAATGGGGGTGGCAAATTCTACTTTGTCTCCAGAAATAACAATAATGGGTACATCTGGAGGTGAGTGATTATGAGATGAGACACAAGGTTGTGTGAGAGGGGAAGGGAGGCTGAAAGGCACGAAGAACGTTCTTTTGTCTCGCTTGTCCCACGTTCTGAAAACTCTTGCAGGATGTGTAAGGAGATGTGATTATCTACAAAAACTGCTCGGTAACCCAAGCGTTCAAACAGCAGCTGGCATACATTTGTACTACATCATTACAGACTTCAGCACCTGCAAAGATTTCTTCCTTGCATTCTAAAGCTGGATGCTCTTCCCTTCTATAAGCTCCATGCCTGTGTAGATTCATGGGTCCCCAGGAATCACTTTGCTGTGTTTTAACTCTCAAGAATACATTATCAGGTACACAGATTAATTGGCCTAAGGTAGCAGGCATCTCACTTCTTGCTTATACCTTTCAGTCCTAAATTAAAATGAACAAGAGCTAGTTACCAACACAACTGGGCTGAGAGCACTTTTATGGCTTATCTTACATAAAGTCATAGATGATGCCTTTGTTTCCTGCAATAAAGTTGAAGAAAAGTTTCTATTAAAACTACTATTTGCCATAACACTGAAATTATTTAGCACCTCTATAATTGCATAATAATAATTGTGTAATCAGGTTGCTCTATAACCTTATTCATGCTGTCTTGAGCCTTCATGCACAGTCAAAAGTGTGTATTTGTTCCCCACTTTGTTGCCCATAGCTAAGTTCTGCTCTAGGTCACCAAAGCCTTGAAGTAGTCAAAGAACTTTTTAACATGAGATTCACTCCCACAGCTTAAGAATTCTAGCATAGCTATAAGTACCACATATGGTGTCTTCCAATGGGAAACGCTGGCACATTTATTAATAGTTGGTGCTAATATTATTCAATCATAATATTATTTTACAGTGCTAAACCAAATTTCTTAATCTCCATAGTAATGATTCTTTCATTTCTCAGATCTCCAAATGAGGGCTTCTGGCAGAAGCATACTGATCAGTGGAACTGTGCACTTTTATGTGGGCTTTTCAATAGGGTGCGCTCAATAGGCATGACATTATTAGAAGAGCCTAATCACACTAGCACATAATTATAATTATAAGTTTCTTTGAATAGCTTTTAAGGGGTTCTTGCAGCCTCCTGTTCAGAAACAAGGTGTAAGCATGCCAAATGGTATTATGCTTCTTGGTGTTAATTACAGTTTGCCATGTCTAGCTGGTTGTTCAGTTGGAAAAACACGATTATTTATTGGAATATCAAGCTGAGTCCTAAAAACTTCACTGGCACTTACTTGAAGAAGGGAATGCTTCTCTTTTTTTTAAATTATTTTGTTTCCTCCTTCCACCTTTCCCTGTAATCTTATTTACCTTTTCATAAATTAAGCAGCATGGATAATCTTTTCCACTCAATCTGCTTCTGTACTGCCTCTTGCATTATGCTCTGTTTTGAGAGACTGATGCTGCATGTGTCAGGCTATTTCTTGAAAGCCAATTTTAACCTGATTCAGATGTATTATTTTCAGCTCAACTTTTTCTTGCTCTTGGGGGTGATTTTTTAAAACTGTTATTTACAGTATTTCCCTCCGCTTTGTATTTGAGATGCATTAGCCAAAATGAAAATATGCTTCTCTCCGTGGCCTAGAGACCATTTTAATATCTGCTAGATGGACATTTTATTGATTAGATCATAGGAACAATTTCTCCATGTCCTGTTTCAACTCTGTCTCTCTGTGTTAGCTTCTAATTCAAATACGCATTTCTCTGTACCACCCAGCTTCATTTGTCTGCAGTCTCTAACACTGTGCTACGTGGATGCTGTCTGTTGCTTAAACACATGCACAGTCCACACTAGCTGCACGCACATGCACGCTGGCTGCAAGCTGCCTGCTTAGAAATACAAAATACAGACAGACAGAAGGGGAGCAGAACTACAAAGGCTTTTTCCAGCGCTCCTCTGGGATGACATGTCATTGATCTTGGTAAGCCACACGAGTTTTCAAAGCTCTTGAAAATGTGCTCTTTGTTCCACATCACCCACCATTCCCCCCAACCTCTTGCATGTAATTATACATAGCCTTTTTTCTTGGAAACTATGAGCACGTAAGGTTGGATTAGTCAAAGCAGTATGCTGAAGGCAGGCAGAGTGACATTGCCTTTCTCTTTAAAGCCTGCAGCTCCTTAGCACTGTCATTTCAAAACAGGGGCTTATAAGGGTAGTTGTGAGATAGTCCTTAGGCAGGAGCCCAGTAACGTTGCAGCGATGTGCAGTTGCATTATATTGATATGTAGATCTGAATACACTTGTATGCAAGGAGCAATAGGAGTGGCTGTAAAGGTGTGGCAGGCTTTTGTCACAAACTTAGAACATTTCACATTATGAAGACTATCATTTTTCCAGAAAGAAGAGAGACAGTTTTTTTGTGGTGCTACTTAAAGTTCCCTGAAAGAGAATATTAAATTTCCCTGAATTGCATTTTGGGAAGGAACTGTTAGATTCACTAGGAAACTGGATTATTTTGGCCATTTTTCTTTCATTTAATGCTGGCTCTGGTAGCTGTCTCTGTTCTTAGGGTATATTAGCAGTAGTCCTGGATTAGAGGGATTAGTATCAAAGGTAGCCATATACTCAGTTTCCTCTCGCCTCCTCTTTTGTTGTGGCATTTCTGCATGCTGCCGTGTCTGAGCACACCAGCACTGCATCCATCAGGGTTTGTGTGGGAGGGCAGCCTGGCCAAAAGCATGTGGAGGTCTTTTGGCCCCTGCTTCTTGCTGCAGCGTGGCTTGGAACTGAACCCCTGCTAGGTCTGAGTTGTTTCCCTGGACACACAGGATGCACTTGCATGTACTTAGAAATAACACAGAGTATCTTGCATGTGTCCATGCAGCAAGAATCCGAAGTGTCCTGGAAAATTGGAGTGATTTTCCTAGTTCCACTCTAGCTAACTGGGACCCAAGTCAGCTGGAGCAGCAACTGTGCCATGCCAGCTCCTCCTGTCCATGCCCAACAGCCCCTCCATCTCCCTCATGCACCCATCTACTTTCCAGATGATCTCCACTTCTCCTTTTTCCCTCTCCCGCTGCTTAGCAGTGGCCTTTCTTGCCATGCAGAGCCTCCAGGGAGGCAAGCAGCAGGAGACTCCAAGGTTGCCCATTGCTGACTCACACCTCCGTTAGCTGGTGGAGAAGGCTAGTCCTGAGGACTGTGTTGAGCTGGGCTGCCAGGTCAGTGGCTGCCCCTAAAAAACTGTTAATTTTGTGACAGAGAAAGATCAGGTACAAATGGGTTGGGAGGGCAAGGAGCCTTGCTCTGAACTGGCAGCCTCCACTCGAGCCTGGCCCCAGGAGCCCCTGTTGTTGGACAGGGTGATGCTGCCAGCATGGGGCAGGTGGAGAGGCTGCCTCACTTGCAGAGAATCCTGAACAGGGTCAGCTCTGGGGCTGCATACAGAGTATGAAAAGAGCCAGAGAATGGCAGAAGAGCAGCACAGCTGCTTTCTATTTTTATTGCTCTTCACAGCATGTTTTCTTGTTTCCTAAACAAAAGTGGTCAGTTCAGGAGCAGGGAGTGTATCTCTCTGGTAATACAGACTCCTGTACTGCTCAGGATGTATGCAGAGGAGTAGTGCTCCCCCAAGTCCCCACACGCCAGCCTTGTCTTCCCCAATGTCTCTCTGGTACAGTTTTTAATTGCAAATGGGTCAAAAATACACAGACTTGAAAGCATCTGAGAGCACAGGTATATTTATAGCTATAACAACATTTATACACCACTAACAAATACTTTGCTTTTCCCAGTATAGATTTCAGAGTGCTTTTATAAATATTGATGGATTTTAGACTTCTGGAAATAAGACTCATATCTCAGTTTTCATCAGCAAAACAAAACTACTATGAACAAAACAACTTGGGGATTGTAGTTGACTGTAAACCAAAAGAGGTTTGTTGCAAACAGTGATAAAAAGGCACATGTTGATACTTTCCAAAATTACAGGGCTGTTCTGGATGGCAAATTATTCTCTTGTATCTTTTACCCTACTGAGCATTATTAGGGTCGTAGCTAGAAAACCACATCCAGTTTGGAATTACTGTCCTTTAGGAGAATTTGGATGAACTAGAGATAGTCCTGTGGAGAAGATTACAAAATTAGGAGAGTTTCAACTGTGTGTCCTGTGAAGAAGCGTTGAAGTAATGGCTTTGTTTAGTCTAGAAGGGAGAAGACTGATGAGAAATAAAAGTCTTCAAATACACAAAGGTTTGTAAGGACGGAAAATAATGATAAATCATTTGCCATGACTGCAAAGGGCAAGATTAAAAATAATCATCTTAATTTGCTGCAAGGAAGATGTAAGTTAAGAAAAAGCTTAGATGCAAGGAAGAAGCTGTATAAGGAGCTTGTGGAATTCCTAATTTTCCTGAAAACATTTTGTTTATTTTATTCAAGGTATTTCAGTGTGGAGTGCAAATATAGAAACAATAATGTAAAAAGTTCTCTATTAGAAGAGTTTATAGGGAATAAAGAATGTAAGAATAGCATGAGATAGATGGAAGATTTAACAAAGTTTCCAATCTAGGTTGCATAGAACTCTGAGGCATCAATCTTCCCCTTTGTACAGGAGCCAGCTATACTCACAACATTTCTGACATATATTTGTCTAGCCCTTGTTTAAAACCCTCCAAGGATGGAAATCTCACAGTCTTGCTGGGCATCATTTACGACAGTTTGATTATTTTTCTTGATGTTTCGCTTCATGTTCCCTTGTCTGAATGTTAAGACACAGTTTTGCTTGAGATCTTCACAGTAGACAGAGGCCAGTTTCCTTTTCTCTCCTTTGCAGTTATCTTCTCTGTATTTGACGACTATTACCATGGCTCTGCACAGCTGAGATTCCCTCATCAAGTTTGTTCCCTGGTTGGTGCTTTCCAGCCCAGCGGTTGTTCTTGAGCACTTGCCATTTCATCAATAAGAGGCAGCGCCTGCACTAAACCCAGCGCTCCTACTTGGGTTTTATGGTCATTTTTGAGATCTTACAACCAGACTTTACACAGCCTAATGCTGTCTGGCTTCAAAAAACCCCAGAATTAGTTGTGTCATGAGATCTGCTCAGCTGTGGGAGGTCCTGCTGTTGGATCTTAAGGCTGCCCATACAGCCATTATATTTGTTTTGCACTGGCTAGTATGAATGAGCAGCTTAGCTTGTTCCACTGGTACATGCTTTGGGGAAGGTTTACTCCAGAAACAGGTACCTCTTAAGTCCTTATAATCAAATATAAGCTGAGTGGCTAACGTGATTACTGAGCTTGGTTGTAGATGCCTGGCAGATTTCCTTTTATTTTTTTCCAGCTGCTGGAAAGGTTTAGGGATGCTTATGTCATGAGTCTGACTAATGAGGCATTTAGTTTGCAGTGAAATTGTGTGTGACGTCGATGTTAATTACCCAGTAAAAACCAAAATAAAATCAAATGGGGATGATACGTGTGTAGGAGATATGATGGCACACAGATGTTAAAAATGTGAGACAAGGTTATAAAAGGTTATCCATCCTAGGTATGCCTGGTGCAATAAAGAACAAGGTCTTCTTGCAGGTGGGCACTGCTCGATCCCTGGTGGCGCAGCTCAGAGCTCTGCAGTTTTCTACATGATATTTGATTGTTTGGTGTTTACTTTCTAGTGAAGCAACATTCATCTACAAGTCCAGTCATTCAGCCATAAAATGTAGCTCTTTGTTGTATTCACCTTGTCCTAAATCAAACAATTTTCTGCATGTTGCACCACAAATGCTGCTCATTTCCTCCCTTTATGCCTCCACGTTGGCCTTACAATGGATTTTCTTGTTACTCGGAAATCAAACCTGAGGACCAGGTGCAGCAGAGGAACATGCTATAGCTGGCTCTGTGCCAACTCTGCCACTTAAACATCAGAAATGATTAAATAATGAAAATAAAACTCAGTAGGGCAAGTTTTCCTTAGTCAATAGTGCAGCCCCATCAAAGAGAAATGGATTTGAGTCCATGCATGAGGCAGTGAGGGTTCATCCTCCTTCCAAAGGTTTCATTTGATTGAAGGTCACCATTATCCTCTTTTGCAGCAATCATCTGCTAAATCTGGTAATAGCAACACTGACGTCAGCAGAGCTGGGCAGAAGCACACAATGGAGAAGAATTTGACCCACTATTTTCTTGCTGCTGTTGTAGTATCCAGAATCCCCTGGACTTGTAATCAAGCAGGGAGGAACCCTCAAGCAATCCTTTCTGCTGTAATCTCCACATATTGCTGTAGACCTGGAGGAAATTGTTAGTCTGGTCTGGGGTTTGTATAGCCAACTCAGTTTAGATAGCTCACAAACAGCAAGGGGAGGAATCCTATCCTGCAGTTATGCTATATAATTGCTTTGGTGCTTCTGAAAAGAGGATTTGCCTGATTCACATGTTCCGTGTGATCTCAGATCAATGAGTGGGAGCCAGATAAAACATTGTGTATTGCTCATACTGTCAGAGGATTCGTACAGTTTTGTATCCTCATCTGCAAACCTAACTTTTTCTAGTTGATCAGGGCTTGCAATCATACTTGATTAAATTCTTTAAAAGAGGAATAAGATCCAGCAAGATGCAGCAGCTGATCTGCAGCTGCTTTTGTGAAACTTAGGTAGAGTTTATATTTGTTTGGAAGTCTTGCTTTTCTAGAGTAAATTGTAGTCATGTGGGAAAAGGTGGTTTGGATCGAGACTCTACTAAAAAGTGTCAGACAGTTTCTGAGCAGGACTAAATTAAGCTCACAGAAATAAAGATCCCCTTTACTCACAGAAACATTTCCTCTGAATTTTGTGGAGGCAGAGGTGGAGTTGTGGCACTTACCAGAATGATTTCCAAAGCTTCCTAAAGCAGACAGTAAGCTTTAACGACAAAAGGATGTAGGTCAGCAGGTTTGGGTCTGTGTTTCAGAGAGGGTGAGCAGCTCCAGCCAGCACCAGTGGGCAAACTCAGTTAAGGCTGGTTAGGCTTGGATTCAGTCTGTCTGTGTTTGATTAGAAGGCTATTTGACAGTAGTTTCTGTAGTTTGTTGTGTTTATTGTCATTTAGAGCTTGGAGATGAAAGGACAGAGATGAGGGAGCCAGGAACTGATTCAGAGAATTTCTAGAACTCCATATTTTTATGTCTTTTTCTGTCTTTCAAGTTGTGGTAACTGCTCACAAGTGAGGTGCAGAACCACAGACCATGTACTTGAAAATGGGACCTTTGAATTGAAGAAATTTGAATTCAGAGTTCACAGAGGAATGGGAAGCGTGAGCAAGCTGTGCTTCTCAGAGGCGTGAGTTCAGAGCCAGGACGTACTTAAAAGTAAGGGGGAGGAAAACCTATTTCAAAAGCAGGCACTTATCTTCTATAGCTATAAATCTGATGGGCCAAATAAATCCTTGGGTTTGGCCAGGTCCAGTCTACCAGCTGGGGGCTGCGTATGAAGTCATTTTGAGTAGAACAAAGTAAAGGGTTTCACCATCTGTGAGCAGTGCAGAGGAATGAAAGTCTATTTATCAAGTGGGGTGGGCTGGAGAAAGGGAGCACTTCAGCTTTCTTTTTGGAGCTCATTAGTCTGTGTTCCAGCTAGAGCAGACACACTCATCATATAATCTGTTTCATAAACTGGTTTTCTGCCAGTTTGTTGGTCTGCACTCAGATGCTTGTTAAATATCCTTCCTATCATGCTTAGTATTTTCTGTGCCAGTTCTTTCTGCACTCTGGTATAGAAATTGCATTATTTCTGGCTTGAGTGCTTTGAAGTCCTGCAGTTTTCTTTCTGCTTTTACACCTGACAGCATCGATCTTCCTAGCTTTGTCTTGTTGACCACAGGGACAAAGGCAGAATGTATAAACCACTGCTGAAAACAGATGTGAATAATTAGTTTTGTGGTGGGGCTAAAACAGATTTGTTTTTAATTACATCAACTCTCAGTCTGTCACTCTCCTTTTCTGTTTCCCATGGTCAATGTCCCTGGGAAACACCTTCCCTTTGCAAATTGTCCTGACCTCTTACAAAGCCCATTCTGTCCCTAAATCTAAAGTTCTTACAATTTCTGCTTTAACATCATGTAAGTCCCATTTCTTTTTGTTCTAAAGATATAAAAAGGACAGGGGAAATTAACTTCTCTGACATTTTTGCTCTTAGAATCTTTGCTGGAGTTGCCAACGAGTTCTTGTGGTGCTTCTCAGACATGTTGCCATTAAGAAGGTCATAGAGCTCACCAGCCCATCTACTGTCTTATTTTTGGAGCTAAATGAAAAGTTAAGAAGATGTAAAGTCTATTCCACTTTTCTTTGCATATTTACAATATGTTAATAATTGCAGCTAATGTTCTCAAAGTTAGAATTATTATTTCTAATGGTTCTTGATTTGAAGCATTATGGTACAGCAGTCAGCTTGTCATGGCTTTGACAATCACTTTATCATTCTATTTAAGGAATCAGTTTTAATCTTCAAAGAAAAGGGCTTAGTTAATTTAGAAGTCAAGCAGAGAGATGGCAGTCATATGAGCTTTCAGCACAATAGATATTCATAACATATCCCCCATAAAATAGTAAGCCTCAGGGACAGATGAAGTAATATAACATTCCCTCTTTTTTACCTCCTGCACATGTCTACTCCCACTGAGGATGGTCATTAAGAGTAAGTGCTTGTAAATTCAGAGCCACCTGACCTGCCATAAAAAATAAGGTGGGGTTTTTTTTAAGAATCTCATGTAGAAAATAAGAAAGAGCAGGACTGTTCTTTGGTAGGTACTAGTGCCTTTAAGGGAGCTGATTCAGCTATTTTGGGGTTAATATTCCTGAAGAGAGAAACAGTCTTAGTCTCAGAGCAATTATTAAATGCTATTACCTTTACATTTGCAATCTAATGGCAGAATAATGCAGCCTCCTGGGAGAAGGGGGAAAACTCCAGTATCAGGGATATTTGAAATGAGAGTGAATAAAAATTGCATGAGGTCCTGTATGCAGCAGTCCATTAGTACTGCGCTGCGATAAGATTTATCTCATGCTGTATGTTCCCTTCTAGAGAACAGGAATTTTGGCCCTAACAAGAGTTACTTTGTCATCGTGATTATAGCACTGTTGAACTCCTGTGAAGTCCTGCCTGTCTGATTCTTGTAGCCACCATCACCACTTTTATCATTTTCATCCCTGCTGACAGCTCCCAGCCTTTTCTTTGTGGCACCCTAGAAAGCCAAAATCCATAAACAAATCCATAAACAGTTGAGGGGATTTATATACTTAAACTCTGGGAATTGGCTTCCTACCTCCTTATTCCCATTCTCCCAAACAACAGGCACCTCACTTTTATCTGCTGTTTTTTTGTGTGTGTGCAGAAATGCCAATCTCAACACATTTTTGTGCAGCTGAAACCCTTCTCTATACCCAAACAGGTCAGGTACAGCCCCAGCCCACTACCCAGCCTCCAGCAGGGAGCACAGACAGGAGACATCAGGGATACTGGAGGGTGGCTTATAGACACATTTGCAGCAGCAGCCTCTGTTATTTCACTTTCCTGCTTGAGCTTGGAAATTTGTCAGCTAGATCATGAGAGTGCTAGTCCTTTAGGAATGAAGGCAAGTCTGTGTAGACCATATTTCTGCAGGGTTGATTGTGCTTAGTGTTTATCCTGTGTGTATCACGGACCATTGCAGTTCATCATGCAAGCAGCCTGATGCTGAGCCAAAGGGCTTTAATGAGAGCAAAGCATCGGAGTCCAAAAGGAACTCAAGTATTTCCCAGCTGCAGAGAAGCAAAAAGACCTGTGTGTCATTAGTGCCCAAGCCTTGTGCAAGGGGAAGGAAAGTGCAGATTTTTCAATAGACCGAGCATGCTCATGAAGTAGGAGGAGGTGAAAACACATTAACCAAAACCCAGGGGGAAATCTCCCTCTCAACCCAAAATGGGGTGAGCAGCGTGACCCTGTGCACACCATCATCTCCTTCACTTAAAAGGCTTCCTGGATATCATTGAGACATGGACACTTTGGTGGTTAGGGAATAAAATCTCCACTCACAGCCAGATCTTAGAGGTATATTTAATCTGTATCCTGGCAAAGTCTTTCACTGCAAAACAGAAAGATCTCCTGTAAGAAAATGCCTGTTTTTTAAGAAGCTGTATTTGAGGGTTTTTTCCCCTAAAAAAGTCCTGCGGACCTTTCTCCTAACAATTCCATTTTTGGCAATTCTGCTTGAAGAATCTTCTGTATGAAATGGGAACATTTGAAGTGAATCATGTAATTTGCTTGACTTAAAGAGGTTCCTACTACATTTAATTTTAAGCTGATTCTCTCTAATTAAAGTTCAAGTCACTCTTAAAGATTTAGCCTTGTTAAGTGAAGATCCAGGAAAGAAAATGTAATAATATTTTTTTTCTTTTTTTTTTTTTTGCTTTACCTGAAATATGCCTTTTTTAATTTTTAATTTAATTTTTAATTTTGAAACACCAATTTAATTTGAGCTACTAGCATGAATAATTTTGAGGGCTTCAAACACATTTAGTATTTAAAATTGAAAAGCTAGATCAATTAATGCTGTGTTATTTTAGAGCCTTTCCTTATAACAGTTTTGCTAGGAGGGAGAAGCAAGGGAGAATCAAATTCCATGTTGATCAAGTGACTGTCCACATAAATGACCAGTTAAATATGCATCCTGTGTGTTTTTTCCCCACTTGAAATGCTGGGGAATTATTTTCAGGATATCCTTGCTGAGATATTTTGGTAACTTGACCTGGTTGGCCTGTACCCTCAAACTCGTGCACCTAGAAGGCAGGAGTACGAGATCTGTGTTTAGTTTCAGGACTTCAGTGGCACCAATAATTACAGCGCTGGATGTGAAAATCTGACCATTTTAGGGGACTCTCTTGCTGCAGTCAGTCATCCAGTTCCCACATGGCTAAGCTTCAAAACATGAACTATATGTCTATCTAATACGCAAGTACCGGCTGTTTCCTCATCAGTTCCCTCCCCTCACTTCTTGGCTGGTAGCTATTCATGTTCAGCTGATTTTCTTCCAGACAAATTAGTGAGCATTTTGTCTCCATGATTAATCAGTAAGCTTTCAGTTTTGGCACTGAGCTGTAGCATTGCTCTAGAGTATAAATACATATATCAATCAGATATTCCTGTAAAATGATTAAACAAAGGGGAAAAAAACCCCACATAACAAAAAGTTGAATGATTAATTCATCACACTCTCAAGTGAAATCATCAAAAAGTACTTCTATTTTTCTTACTTGGCTAACTGGACATTACAAGGTCAAGAAATAAACCCATTTGGACATCACGAGGATCAACAAGGCCAAGTGCAAGGTCCTGCACCTGGGTCAGGGTACCCCCTGATATCAGTAGAGGCAATGGGATGAAGGGATTAGGAGCAGCCCTGAGCAGAAAGACTTGGGAGTGATTGTGGAGGAGAACCTCAACATGACACAGTGATGCACGCTCACAGCCCAGAAATCCAACCATATCCTGGGCTGGATCAAAAGAAGCATGACAGCAGGTCAGTTGTGCCCCTCCACTCTTGTGAGACCCCACCTGGAGTACTGTGTCCAGCTCTGAGGTCCCCAGTACAAGAAAGACATGGAGCTTTTGGAGCGAGTTCAGAGGAGGCCACGATGATCAGAGAGCTGGATCACCTCTCCTATGAAGACAGGCTGAGAGAGTTGGGGTTGTTCAGCCTGGAGAAGAGGAGTCTCCAGGGAGACCTTATGGCAGCCTTTAAGTACCTTATGGCAGCCTTTAAGTACATAAAGAAGGCTTATAAGAAAGGTGGGGATAAACTTTTTAGCAGGGCCCGTTGTATTAAGATAAGGAATAATGGACTTAAAATGGAAGAGGGTAGTTTTAGAATAGACATAAGGAACAATTTTCTATGATGAGGTTGGTGAAACACTTGAACAGGTAACAGATGTCCCATCCCTGGAAATATTCATGGTCAGGTAGGACAGGGCTCTGAGCAACCTAATCTAGTTGAAGATGTTCCTGCTTGTTGCAAGGGCATTGGTCTAGGTGATCTTTAACAGTCCCTTCCAATCCAAACCATTCTGATTCAATGACAAAACTGAATCAACGTTACTACTTCCTTCTTCCCCCTGGATCTTCTGGTGGTTGATACTGAGAGATTTTCTTTATCTGAATTTCTAATGGGTTAACTTGGATTTTCACTTTCTATTTTGAAGTGTGATTTTAGTCTGAAGCAGGGTATGTAAAATGGTAATTGCACTCTCAGTGAATCAGCCCTGGCTGTTGACCTGTATCACAAGACCAGCTTTTTCCCTCTTGCAAATCTGATGCTGTTCAGGAAGTCTGTGTTGGGTTTACGTCTGCTTTTCTTTGTATCACCACATTGCTAACTGGTTGCACGGGCAAAATCTGGTTTCATTTAGTATCTGGTCAACCTTATTGTTTCTGATGGTGTTGGACAAGGCAGCTGTGGGAAGACTTTTGCCCAAGGGTTTTTACTTTTTCACAGTTGGGACAGATCTCAGTTTGCTGCCCTCAGGCTGGTAGTGGCTGAGATCCTGCAGCTGGAATAGCCTCATGTGCTCTTGAGTGGTTTTGGCCTGAAGTCTCTGGGAGGAAAACAAAAGGACTTCTTCCCATCTCCCAGCTACATTTGGTTTATGTTTTGGAACACAGGGTACAAACTCTGTGTGCGACTATTTGACCCTGCTTGTCAAATACACAACTTTTCTCGATTTCACTTCAATTTAAGCCAAGATGTCAGAGGGCAGATTTTGTCTCAGCCGATGCAAGAGGGTCATTTTGATCCAATTTGGTTTATATGTTAATACTAAACTTGTAAAACTGTTCCCCTGCACATATGGTTCTGTATGGATCACCCATAAACACATACATTTACTCAGTTCACATGCCCTTGAAAGAGTCGTGAACGTTCTAGCTATTGCAAAAATTGTAAATAATTCCTCAAATCTTATTCAAGAAAACATGTTTTGTGTGTGCATGCAGTGAGGGGAGAAGGAAGGAGACCCCTTGGGGTTCTTCCTGAAGAGATGAAGAACAAAACACATCCAGCTCCCTTAGCCAAGCCCTGACTTAAAGAACCTCAACCTTGTTGAACACCGTACATGTCCCATGTTATCAATCTGAGTTTTATTTGGAGCAAAACGTATTGTCCATTATAGTACTAGCATAATTTCCCTTCTATCATTTATAATGGTGACTGAAAAAAAGTAGGCACCTGACCTAAAGCATGCAAGCAGTCAGCTGAAGCATTTCCCTTCCTTCCATAAATTTATATCTGAAGGCATGTCCTTTCTAAAACGGCTCTGTCTGCCTGATGACACAGCAGCACAGAATATTGCCGTGGGTCGGTGCAGCTCTCCATGCACACCTAACAAACAAGTGCCCTGAAAACTCCTCTCAAAATGCCATCTCAGGATACTCTGTGTTCTCAAGGTCAGCCTGTTTCCTAACCCTTGTGTCCTTGCCGTTCCTTTCTTTCAGGGTTTTGAGGACCCCAAGGACAAGTAAGCAAATTTACTTCTGTCATACACTGTTATCTTTGCACATTTGGGATTTTTTTTCTCATATTAAAAAAAATAGACAAAAATTAATGCCCGGCAGCCAAGAATAATGCCTGGGCTCCCCAGAGGGTTCTTCTGGAGGGACAGCCAGTCGAGGGCACGGGATGGACTGATGTGCATGCGTAACTGCCACTGCCCTCAAAACATTTATTCATTTGGGTGGTTCTGACTTGCTTTTGTAGTTAAAATGCTGTTGTTGCTCTTCCCCTTGCCCCCAGTATTCCTTGCTATGTGCTGCTTTGAAAATACTCCAAGAACAAAATCTTGCTGTAAAGTGTATCTAAGTGTTGAACATCACTGATAAGAAAAAGCTATGTATGTGTTCTAATTTTATATTATTCATTATTACATATTATTTATTTCTGTATATAAAAATGAACTCAGAAATGACAACTTCTTTGAAAAAGTAAATTCAAACTTTCATACCCTAAAATACAGCTGCATTAAAGCAGCTTTTTTTTCATGTAGAACTTTAAAAAAATTCCTATAACAACAGCTTAATGATTTGAAAAATTCCTTTTGGAGGGAAAAATCTGAATCCTACTCACTTTTTAACTTTTACAGCTAGACATAACAAAAGCATTTCCTGTACTGAAACTCTTTGGAATAATTTCACATTCAGTCCTACTGAATGGCATTAATTGTAAGTTTGCTCAGAGCAAGATAGATGACAGTAGAGGAGACTGATGCCTAAAGTATGCCATACTATTGTTCCTTAACATGTTTCTCAGGCTGCCAGTCAGTAATAAGCAGACCTCTGTGAGCTCGGACAGCTAAATGCTTCTGTGGGCCCACAGTATCCAGCTTTGGGAAAATTCACATTCTGGTGGTTGAGCATTGAGAACAATACCCTAAAAGTAAAGGGAAAAGATAAGTTTGAACATGGTGATAGTAAGAATAATTCTCTCCTTATTTTGCCCTTCAGCACAAACTTGATTTTCAAAACATAAAGCTCTGTGCACCCTGAGATGCTTGGCTGGTGCTACAGTGTTTAAGGAGAGTCACCAGGGTTTGTTGTTGGATCCATGGCTGCTGGGAGCTCAGCTGATGTCAGATATACTTTAGACCAAAAAAAAAAAAGATAACAGGTTACATTTTTATTACAAAAGAATTTGTAGGAATACAGAAAACTTAAGTATCCCCTGTGAAATAGCATCTCTCCTCATGGTTTGTGCATGAAAACATTAAATTAACCTGCCTCAGCATTGGTCCACAACAGCCACCCAGCTGGTGTGGAATGGCATCTCCACTGTCGTTCCAAGGACCATAATGTCCCTCTTCCATCCTGTAGTTTGAAAAGGTTACCTGAGCTGTTACGGCCAGTAGCGAAGAGCAGTGTGTTTACAGTGCTGGTTGATTCAGTGTGATGCCAGTTTATTATGCAAATTGCAGGATTTTTGCATTTCTGTTCAGCACCAAAGGCAGCTACTTCTTGCCTTAGGTTCTCCTGAGCCAGAAATATGTTTAACTCAGAAATGAAGATTTGAGCCATTAAAAATTTTCTAGCAGAAAATGTTCATGGTGATATTGGGTAGAATCAGATACCTAAACCATGTCAAGCACTCAACCCAATGCCTCCACTTGCAGAAACACTGAGCATCAGTACTTTCACAGCAAAGCAAAGTGGTGGGCACCACGCATGGCTGGAAGCAGGGCCTGACACTTACGTGCCTAAATCCAAATTTAGTTACTGAATCTAGGCGTGAAGCATTTAGAATTGTGGCATGCATGTAGTTTTGGCAGTGGTCACACTCTTCATTTGAAGAAAGTGATTAAATCAGCAGAACATTTTTGCATTACTTTGATGGCAGCATCTCTGGGCTAGTTGCTGGCTTTCACAGAGTGCAAGCAGAGTGCAAAAGTTGCTCCAAGGTCTGGTCATGCTGCTCTTGTCCCTTGCAACGATGTTCTATTGGCTGCATTTGGAGAAATCTCAGCAGTGCTGAGACAGACCTTTTAAGAGGTATTTCTGGAAGTTTTGTGTCAGCCTGAAATCCTTGGTTTCACACACACACTCAAAATCAATATATCCATAAGTATTTCTGTGTATGAATTTCACTAGTCTATGGCAATGCCTCAGCTCTGACTTACAGAGACCCTACCTCCAGGGCACTCCTTAGCACAGGGAAATTCTGTATTTCAGTTTAAAATTACATTTATGCAAATGTACCCAACCTTGCTGTACAGTAATTTAGTTCGGGCACAACTGGCCATGAAAGTACCTGAGCAGCTTGGTACACACACACAAGGTGACTAAGCTCCCTGCAGTCTCACTGCACGTGTCCCAGCAAGGCAATGTAAAACCCGCAGGGGTATTCCTGCACAATCTGCAACCACAGAGGTTAATGTAATGTTAGAGATACCCTCAGCAGGGTAACGACCTATTGCAAAACTGGAGGCAGCCGAAGGCCAATGCCCAAGCAGGCAGTTTGTTCTTCCCTTCACGTCTTCCTGAGTCAAGCTTTTAGACTGGAACTTGAAATTTAGCTGAGGTTCACCAAGATGCTGAGCTGATTGTTTTGCTCTGGTATTGCATCTCTCGTACGTGCTATGAAATGACTGAATGTGAATGACCCAAATGTGTAAATAGCTCACAGGATCTTGGAAGATATTCTGTAAATACGAAGCCTAATGATTTCCTTGCTCATTTGTATGACTCGAGAAGACACTGGGAGGACTGAATGAAAATAAGCAGCAGCATCTTAAATGCTTAAGCAGATGTGCTTCCTCTAAGGAAGCATCTAGAAGAAAATGGAATGTCCTGTCCTCCTAGGGACAAAACCACTTTTCCTGTCAAAGTGGAATATGCAAAGTTCAAGGAATTAAATAACTCCAGAGCCCAAAAATAACAAGCTCTTTTCCCCAACCTCACTGAAATATTAAGGTTGGCTAAAACAGAGATAAGACCTTGAGACAAACTAGATTTGTAACTGGGATATAGTCACTAACTAGATGCCAATGGTATGTCATCATGATGCATCTGAGGTGTAGACACATACAACTCACTTGCCGGAATGAAGAGAGTTGGAATGTAAACGAGTAGATGGACCTGATTTATTTTTCTCTAGGCAAGAGGTACATGGTAGAGTTGGGGTACAGAGGGCTTCTCAAAATCTGGTCCGGTTTTGCAGAAAGCTTTTGGAGACCCTTTCTTTTGGAAAGGGACCATTAGCATTTAAAACAGGGTCACGTTCTGGTTTATAAGCTGCTTTGAGCAGTCTCTGCTCCTCAGCACAGTCGTACCTGTTGGGGCCCACTGTCTGCAGGACAGTGTCTGTGTGTTACGCACTGTTATAGAGGACAAATAAAACCAAGACAGTAAAGCAGTGTAGCTTTTCATCGTGCTTGTCAGACCTCAGGATCTTTTCCTGACTGCCTAAGGTGAAGGTCACCCAACATGATCCGTAAGTTGCTACGCCATCACGTGCAATGCTCATAGCAATAGTCATCCTCCAGAATATGCCCCAGTGCAACTGGGGGTGTATTCAGTGGATAACCATTGGCGTATCCCTTGGGTAACCTTGGCAATCTTGCAAGCAGAGCAGAAAAACAGCATTTCAGGATTAGCTTTTAATTTCTGCCTATAGCTAGTTTTAAGGCAGGCCATTAAAGTGACAGCATCAAGTCATTGAAATCCCGTTAGATATAAAAAATAACTAAAGAGTTTGAGGAGGTGCTTCAGGTTTCCTGATCCTCAGTGCAAAATGCCTCAGGGCGATTAAGTTTTCAGTTTGGTTTTTTTTAATAGGTTTTTTTAATTGTCCTCATTTTTCTAAAGCTGTAGCTGAGGATCTGAAATACACCAATAGTAAAGATTATTATAAGCAATTTAGAAATCTTGTTCCACACATTTAAAAAGCAGAATCAATTTTCTTTTTATGTTGCTACCTTTTTATTTTTCAACCTTTCTTTAAGCAAATATCTTGTAAACAGAAATTTTTGTCTGTTTTATGCTTTAAACTTGTAAGTAACAATAACTGCATGAAGGGGAGGCAGCAGGGCATCAGGCCACATTTTTTTTCCCCACATGTTCATTTTGTGAACATTTTTTTCTCAGAAATGGAGAATTCTTCAAGTTCAGAAATTTTCACAGGAATATTTACCAAAATTATTATTGGAAAGCAAGAAATATAACTGGTTGCCTAAATGATTTTGCCAGTTCAGGCGCTAACACTTTTGACACCATGGCAGTGCAGGGAAGAATAAGTCAGAGGACTAGTGGAAGGAGACTTCTGGCCAGTTTTGGAGAACAAGAAGACTGCAAGGCAAGAAAACAGCTGATACCATTTTCCTCTTCGGCTCATAATCCCTTTCCCAACTTGAAGCTGTCATAAGCAAAATGCCATTAACCTCCAGGTTGTCATACAGTGAAATGATAGCATATGGTGAAGAGGGGGAAATTATCTTGTCCTCTTATGCTTCCTTTTTGTGACATCCTCAGGAATACACAGGAAAGCATGAACCCAGAAGACGAAGTGGATGAGTTTCTGGGCCGTGCCATTGATGCCAGGAGTATTGATCGGTTACGCTCTGAGCACGTGCGCAAGTTCCTCTTAACATTCAGGGAGCCTGACTTGGAGAAAAAGGTAATGATGTCTAAAAATCATTGCAGTGTGTCAGTCAGGTTTGTTACAAGTTTTAACTCTCCTCCCTAAGGTCAGGCTTTTATGTCTGTAGGTAAAGCTGGGGGTTAGGTTTTGAAGGTGGGGTTTTGGTCTTAAAAAATCCATGCTTCTTCATGGAAACCTTAATATAAATGTCCTTACAAAGTCACAGTCATCTGAAGAGAGCACTGGGCAGGAAAACTATGTCATTTCTGTCAGACACACATGAATATGAAATGATGAGCAGCTCTGAAAGGAATCAAGAATAAGCCAGGTTTGTTTCTTTGACTCTGAGTCATCCAAACTGACATCGCAGTTACCTCTTGCATCCCTCAAATCACTGGAGAAATCCTCTTCAGCGTGCCTGAGCTCCAGATCACCTTAAGGTCTTTTTCCTGCTCCTTGTAGCCCCAGGGAACCCCAGGTACTACTAGGGTTCATTGGGATGCAATTCATACTCTGGTCAATTTTGGGAACCTGTTTTAAGCAACTTAAGTTAATTTTAACAGGAAATTTTAAGTTCTCCGTCTCACAAGTGTGAGAAAGGGGGTTGACAGACCTAGGGCTTCCAAATAGCTGATTGCTTCCCTGTTTTGTTTCAGATGTCATTGCTGTGAGGCAAAGATCATTTCAGTTTCTCTGTCTATACATTAGAGACAACATCAGCTCTAGATGGCTGCAAAGTTAAATTCAGTCCAGAGGTACACAGGTGCTGTTATTGGCAGTACTATGTAACCTGCTGGTTTTAATTGCCCAAAGAAAGTTAAAGTAATTTTTTTGTTATTTTTGGTCTTGTTTTGTTTTATTTGTTGTTTTGGGGTTTGGTTGGTTGGTTGTTGTTTGGTTTTTTTGCTACAAGCACAGATCCTCAGGATACTAGAGTGGGCTTCAGGTTAAATTAATTTTTCAATTGAAAAAGCTTCAGTAATAAGTTTTCACTGATTATTTTATGATTTTACATGGAAGCACTCTTTCAATGACAGGAATTACAACCAACTGTAAAAGCAGACCCTTGCAGGATTTACAGCTGTTCAGTAAATCAGTGTGGAACTGTCTAAAAGCGCAAGCATGTGATTTCCCCGTACTCCTTCCCTTCAGTTTTATAGCTGAAAACTGCTAGAGAAATTAGTGGTTCACCTGTTCTGAGCACCTTTTATTTTGTGGTTCCAACATTGAGACCGTCTGTGCTGAGAACCATGCTTTGAGCTAAATAAAGCATCTTTGGGAATCAGATGCAGCTCCCATGTGACCAATATGTTGACAAGTAGTTGGAAGGAGTGACTGTGTGAAAACCGCAGCATCCTCGCACTATCATTAGAACTAGCCAAGCTGTCTGCACAAAATACAAGGTTTTCTCATTAGCAACATTTGTCCCTGTTAGAGGAAACTTCCCATGGAAGAAGTTGAGGTCTAAGGATAGTGATGCAGAATCCTGACCCAAATTAATCCATCTCTGTTCCACTCATGCAAGGGGCAGATGGTGAATCCTCTCTCGACCCAGCTGTGTGGGTCTGTTTATGCCCTTAACAGCTTGCCCAGGGAGAAGGGGAGTTTGTCTTGTTAGCTATGTCCTACCTCCACTGCTTTCCAAGGACATAAATGGAAGCCAAGTAAGTCTTTGTGGGGAGAAGGCAGACAGCCAAATTTCCCACTAACATAACCCCGTTTGCATTTTTTTCAGTATTCCAAGCAGGTGGATGACAGGTTCGGAGCCTACGTGGCTTGTGCCTCCCTAGTCTTCCTCTTCATCTGCTTTGTTCAAATCATAATCGTGCCACAGTGAGTACCCTTTCATCCCTTTGCTCCCATCTGCTCCCCTCCTCTATTCTGGCCTACTTTCCTTTTGTTGTTGGGGTTTTTTTATTCCTTGAGAATTCAGTGCACCAAGGGGAAGAGAATAATCCTTAAATAATTCATACTCAAGTGATGCATGGTGCTTATTGTTCTCACTCACTTCTAGAGCAGATTAAAACCTCCACGCTGGCATGTGACAATTTCTGGTTTCCCAGTGTGGTTTCTCTTACCGTTTACCCCCATCTTAGGAAATTCAGTTAATCACATTTATAAGCCCATGGAGAACAACTATCACCTAGTAGGAAGGATTGGCCTACTAAGGCATAGCACGCATTCACAACATGAGGCTGGGCTGTCCTCGGTGGGACAGGGAGGTGAAAAACTCATCACAGCCTTGTTGCTCAGAGCACTGAGGTCTCAGGATCTGCTTCACAGATGAGGCATAACCTCTCATGCGTTTATTCTTCTGGACTCAGAGCAGCGGTGCAAGAAGAGAGGCAGAGAGGGCGCTGAGCTACACATGCCTAAGCTCTGAGTAGCTCGTTCCAGGTTTAAGGGTTGCAGTCGTTTCTTTCCCAGGAAAGAGTGGCATAAACTCCTCTGGGCTATGGGGCACAGGGCTTTTGGAGCGCTGCAGGGAAATGCTTTGTCTGAACGGCACAGCGTGACCCGCTGGATCTTTTCCAGCAATGAGCTCCGCAGACATGGGATTGCTTCTCAAAGAGTTTGTCAAAAAAAAATCCCTTAAAATTAAAGCATGTTGGTATTTCCTGTGCTTTGGTTTAGTAGCAATAACATACCAATCACTGAGCATTGCTGTGTTCGAAATAAATTCAGAGTTGGTAATTTTCAATCTGAAGAACAAGCTCACAGAAACTCTGAAAATGCACCAAATTAATCCCAAAAGTTGTTTTCAGAAAGCTCTGGTACTATGTTATGCTGCTACAACTGCTTTCTACTTCTGTTCACACCACAGGTCTTTTCAGAGTAGAGATTGGTTTGTAGTGTTCAGATAAGATATTCGGAAGGTCACTGAGACAGGGTGTAGGCTGATGTTTGAGGTCATTTGCTCTCCCAGGCAAGAGGACATTCACTTCTGCTCACAGAAAGGATGAAGCAGTAAAAGCACATCAGTACCAATGTGCTGTATAAACAGACGGGTCCTCTTTGGGAGACTGGAAGTGAAGCTGAAAGAGGCTCAAAATCGAAACTAGGTCAATCCCAGCAATTAATGCATTGTTAATTTCATCCAAAAATATTCTTTGATAGTAATAAGGACTTAGACTTAGGGCTTTGGATCTCTGGATATTACTGCCGTGACTTCACACCTGCAGAGGCCCTTCCTCTGCCAGCCTTTGTGTTGCTCATCAAACTCCCTAAGCAGCCACTAAGCTGTCTCCATAAAACCCAGTTTAACATTTAAATGACAACTTGACAATTTCTGATCTGTGAGGACCATATGGCTGACTCCTTTGTCTTACGCAGGAGCCAATCCCTTACGGCAGCTTGGCGTAAATGTCGTGCTGCTCAGGCTCCTTCCATGACGCCCGTAAGGGTTGTGGTTTTTTGTAAGTGCTGAGTGTCCTCAAGCAGCCTGGCCTGTCTGAGAGATCATTTGAATTATTTGGAGTAAATAAAATTCCATGTTTTAACTCCAGGTCAGATATATTTTCCTTCATCTTTTGGTTTGCATTTCCTTATATTTCAATTACATCATTTTGGCCTTTTCTGGAAGGAGACAGTTAAGCAGCAACTGAAGCCACAGGTGGGTGTGTGTCACCATCAGAGAGACAAGATGGCAGTGGTAATTTATGATGATGAAGAGGAATAGCTTTAATGAATTTCACAAAGGCTCAAACAGTGAATTAGCAAGTACAATTATCTTAATAGTCATGAGAGACCACAGAGACCAGCTGGCTTTGGTGTGGTTGGCCTCAATGTCACCATCACAAGAATACCTCCTTTAAATTATGAACAAGGCTAACTCCTGGGAGGGGGCCTGTCCTGTCACACTGAGACCAATCACCGGGAAATTGTTGTTGAATATCTTCGTGATCAAAACAGATGAAAATACATAGTACAAAGTTGGCTCCGGAGTCCTGTTTGTACTTCAGTGGTGGGAGGAACAGGAACCTCTTGAGCTGCCCAGACTAAGACTGTTTTCCCTGACTGTGCTCGTGCTGTGGCTCCATCCCATGCACGAGACGGAGCATGGAGGACGGTGCAGCACAGACATTCCCTATGCACAGCAAGGACGGGTAGCTATTCCCAGTGAGACTATTCCCACTTGGCTGCACTGTGGCGCTCCACACACTTCCCTTCCTTCCCAGGGGTCTCCTGCCCACAGCCAGCCGGGGGCTGTTCTGCCATAACAAATTGTTCTATCAGCTCTTCTAGCGCATGAAATATTTCTCAGTCCCTGGGCTGTCACCCTGGCAGGAAGGTGATTGCTATAAAAGATGCCGCATTCTCTGCTCCGCAGCCTGTGAGTAATTCCAAACAGGACAGAGTATCTGTTGGTATTCATGGCACCTCCAATCTCCTGCTGCTGTCCTAATTGGAAAGCCCATGCAGTGTGCCATAGCTCGTACAAACGTACAGCACAGCTGTAGCAGTTCTATGTGGTGTGTTTTTTAAAAAAACATCTCCTTGATTTCAGCTCTACGTTCATGCTGGGTTTTTACCTGACCTGTTTCCTGATTCTGACCACAGTGGTGTTCGTTTCGGTCATTTACTCCTGTGTAAAGGTGAGTACTGTGGTTTCTTTGTAGCTCTTTGCCTACCATAACTGCAATCAGCAATGTGTTTCTTCAGCTAACAGAGCGTGTTTTGTTAGCCAGCCTTTCCACACAGTGTGATAAGGGTTACAGAAAAATCCTTTGATTAGACAGAATGAACTGCAAGCAGATGTTAGGGTTGGCATCTCTTTAGCTCAGCAAGAAGCAATCGCTCTGTGGATCTGCATGTCTATTAAGTCCCCTGCAGGCACTCTCCTATTGATATAAGAAGAACACATTTTCCAGTGTGGAACGAAGCACTGACCATTCGTTTCCTCCCCGTACACTTCCTGCAGAGTCGCCTGTGTACTGGCCCCTGCTGCATATGCATGTTTGGGTAGGCAGATAATCAGAAACAGAATATCATCAAGGAAAAATGTCCTGGGGAGAACTAAAAGCCATAAACATATAGGAGAATTTTATCAGCCTTTCTCAGATGACTATACAGAGCTTCCAACATTCGGTAGGCTCTTTCTTGTAATTGGTGTTGATCAGCAAAAAAATACATTGTGCAAAATCTGAAAACATATTAATTCTTCTTGGCTGTGGTCTGTGGTAAATTGGCAGTTGGTACTTTGGGAAGGGTGATGTGCTCATCCTTTTCCCTCAAAGGTATTCCTATTAAAATGTTGATGGTAGTTGACCGTGTTTGCAGTTTTGGGGATCCTTCCAGTCTAACAGTGTCTGAACATGGAATACACTCAGATTCAGTCTCCTTAGCCCAAGCTGAGCTTTGTTCCTCAGAACCTGGAATGAAACAGCTCTGTAGCATTAAGTTTCCTGCTGAAGAAACAGTGGGGTAATGGATTATGTCAGGCAAATGATTTGCCTTGCTTTAATTATCTTCTCTGTGCCATTTGCAACAGTTGAATGTGGGTGCTCTTGACAGACTTGCACCTTTCATGTCTTTTTGATTTTTGAAAGTTAGATTTGGAGATTTAAACTGCTTGTTTAATAAGAACTACAAACTGTTCCCAGTAAAAGAATCTTCAGGTTATATTTGCACTGTAACAACTCACTCATGGGGCTTCCCTTGGGCTTACGACAGTTTTAAAAGGAGCCTGGTTCCTAAGTGCAGCATCCTGTTGGTCCTGCTTGTTTACTAGCAAGGAGAATTTCAAGTTAGGAGTAACAGTGCTAATAGGAAGGCTTGAGTCCCTTGAGCTGGGAAATGTTACCCAAAGATGCCTCATTATAATTGGTGTGTCCACTGCACATGAGGATGCCAGTAAGGGTCATTAGTTTGTAAACTGGTATCAGTGGTTAATGTGATTAGCAGTTAATTAATAACCAATGTGGAAAGCTCTTGGTCACAGCCACAAAGGACTTGGAAACCCTGTGCAGAACTGTGCTGGAGCCTACTTATCCTTCAACACCCCTGCACACTGCCAGCTGTGTGGAGCCACAGCAGCACACCAGCTGTACTGGTGCTGAGCAAATAGTGGGGGAGAGCTATGGTGGACCCAGACCTCTGAAGCATTCGAGCTGGCTGACTTGCAACCAGAGCAGTTTGTCACCCACTGGCTTTACAGGCTTAGGTTGGTTCCACAGGCAGACAGCAGCATTCACTTCTATTGTCATCATTCAGAAGTTTTGGGTTGGGCTTTTTGGTTTAATATTATTATTGATCTTAATTAACAATTAATTTAGAAGGCACACAGGATTTTTCAGTCCCCATGACTCTAGATGGATGTTCAGTGTTCCTTTCTTTGCTTTAATCTTCCAAATTCCTGTGGAAGAGGTCTGTTCAGTGGTGTCTGCCACTGGTTTTAGTCTGGCTTTGCCTCAGTACACAGGCCCTGGAATTCAGCCTAACACCAGAATTTAATGGGATTTAATGAAGCTCCTGGTATTTCCAAAAGTGAGTTCTCAGCATGTTGGCCCAGTCCCACAAGGTGCTTATGTGTAACAGTCAGTGTGGCCGGCGCCTTCTGTGCACGGATTGCAAATATTGACAGTATCAGGCCTTGTAGCTCCAGTCCCTTTTTGATTACCCCTCTTTTCATGCTCCAAATTAGTCTCTGCTGACAACATCTGATTATGACATGTCTTGTTTAGGGGATGGGTACTTCCAGCTTGTCAGCTACCGGTCTGATGTCAACAGCTCCCAGTAGCTGTAGCCGCCTTCTGTCATTAAAAATTTTGGTGTTTCAAGTCAGTAGTTTTAAAGAAAGCATTGGCTTTACCCAGCCCCTGGGCAAGGCCTGTTACTTGATTTCTGTGCTCCATGTTGCTGCAGGAATACACATGCATGTGTGCTCAAGGAAGGCGCTATTACTGATCCTTCAGGCGACATTTTGAGACTCAGGGGTGTCAGCCAGCACTGTTTTGCTTCACACTCAGATGCGGGATAGGAGAGCATGTGTTTTACATGCCAGCAGTTCATTCCACACAAAGTTAGAAAGCAGGTGTCCACCCCAGGATATCAGCATAAGCAGAAGTTTTGCCTGTTTGCTGTGATGTTACATGATAAGTGGCTCTTTTTTCTTCCACTTTCCAGCTTTCATGTGAGATTCTACTTCCTTGTTTTGGCCTCTCCATCTCTGGCTCTGAGAGTGGCCAGCAGGCCCTTTCTGGACAGCTAGATCATGTTTTATTTTCTTTTGCTGTCATTATTATCTCCCACTATAAAATTCTCCACGGACTAGAAGTTGATCCTGGAACTGCCAACGCAACCAGCTTGGCTTTCCAAGTTCCTTCAGCTGTAATAAACAAGACAGTTCCAGTTCTTCACTTTGATGCTCCATGAAGACTTGGCCACTGCAAGATGGTGTTTCTTCCCAAACAGAGTCTAAGGTCATGGGAACCAGGGTCCCTTTGCAAATACTCCACTGACAGACATCTGTTTTGCTACTAACTTGATCAAGTTTGTGTTTCTTGTTAAAAACCTTAACTTCTGGTATCTGCACTGCTGTGTGGAATTCAACATGTTGCACATTCCTGGGAGACAAATGAGAGAAATTTCAAGTTATCCTTTACAAGCAAATAGTTTTTCAGTAGCTTTGTATAGGTGCAGTTTGCCTACCTGTTTCCCTGCCTCCCAAGGCTGGTTTAGAAGCTCCTAAAGTTGCAGTTTTTCTTCTCGAGCAGGGGAAAATATACCTCTAAAAAATGGACTTTTTAAATAGGCTAATAAATCACAGTGAAATAAGTGACATAAATGGACTTGCAACATCAACTTGCCTGGAGATGTTGTCTTTTACTCCAGAAGCATCTTAATGTGCTTCAAAATGACTGAAAGGCTTTTATTACAAATTGAAAAATCAGAACTTAAAGACCTCATAGTTTTTTTCATCTCACAACACAAGGGCAATTACCTAAGCAGTTTTCTAGGTCCACAATATATGTTAAGAAGACAAAACGGAGAAATATGCCACTTCTGTCTGTTACCAGCTGTTGTTGCAAACTACAGGTTTTATTTAGCATGGCTTTTAACATGTAAGTGACTGGAGAGTGTGGATTGTTTTCATTGCAACAATAGTACTTGTAGAATCAGTTTTTAAATTTGGACTTTCACCTGTACAACAGTGCCCTACCTTCCCCTTCTGTATTCATTGGTACTTGCAAGCTTTCAGAGACTCTTTTCTGGGAGCTTATGTCTTCCAGCAGCATTTATGCATTTAAATTCAGAATGAACTGGAACTGACTGGACAATCCAATTTCCCTTTTCTCGCTATGGTTATTGTTCTTTACAAGGTGATTTTAGGAGGGCTAATGAGTGACCTCAAGCTTGTGTGGCAACCCAAATGTGAATCTTGGCTGCCCAAATAGATCAGACCCTTTCTTTCAGCCCGTTCTTAGTGGTGTGCTTGTGGACTTAGAGGTTCATCAGACCTTCCCTTGTCCCGTTCTTCACTCAGGCAACATTTAAGTGTTACGGAGAGAGGAGTAACTGGTGTTGAACAGTACAAACCAATGGGCTAACCAGCAACAATGTGTGGAATTTCACAGTACTATAGCATCCTGATGTTCTGCTGCTTTTCCTAGCACAGAAGGGATTTTATTTTATTGCAGAATGGGAGGGAAGTCATCATATTTTCTTTTTTTCTTCTTTTTGTTATACCCCTGACTTTCAGATGTTTTTCTGGAGGTAACTTTGCTAGACTGGACCTGAATTGTCAGAGGTGAGAAGTCCCCCAGTTCTATCACAGAATTTTTCCAAGTTTCAACTATTCGTGCCTCTGTGAAATAGGAGAGTGTTACTTACGTTACAGAGCCTCCATGCATGTTGTTTGCAAGGCAGAGGTTCCTAGATGAGCAGCATGGCTGTGCCATTGCATTCTCTATTGCAGTCCTGACCTCCTATGGTTTTTTGGCATTTGTTTCCTCTTCAGGACTTTTTCCAGCTGTACTTGTTTACTTATCTAAATTTTCCCCTAGTTTGCAAAGTATGAGAACCAAGATTAATACAAAGAAAACATGTTTTCATTAGAATTAAAAGTGTCTTCCACAGATAGCTTTGCTTGATATCTCAGGCTTGGTTCAAAGTCAGACTTTTTGGGATCATTGGCAGCAGAGGCTTGAGCCAAGATCCACAAGAAAGCACTCCCGAATTTTATTTAGGTGCCTGATTTCCCAGAGATTACAGAAGGAGGTCAGGTCCATGCATACCTTTGTGGAGCTTGGCCTTCAGGCCTAAACAAACGAGTGGCAGGAAAACTTGTCCTTCTCTAACCTAATGAGAAGATTGTATAAATGCAGCACAAATCCTCCTTCTCCCTACAAATCCCATAAAGGTTAGAGCGGAGGAAAGCCCCACGGCATTTCCCACATCCCTGTGCTGGTGGGGATCTGCTAGCTGATGTCTGTATGGAAGCAGCTGGACGCCGTTGGGCAAGGAGGTATTTTGGTTCATGGCTTATCAACAAAGCCAAGGACTTCTCTATCAGCAAGGTTTATTTCTGAGAGGTGCTTTGCTTTGTTTCTGGCTGCACGAGCTAGAAGGTTTGCAGAGGCTTTCAGTGAATTTCAGTCAGTCCTCACGCAGCGCAAATAAGTCATAGCCTTGATTTCCCCTTTTCCCCCATCCTCCCCAGAGCCCACTCCCCTCTCCTCTCTCCTGGGGTTAGCTGGATTTGTATGTGTGTGCAGGTGAAATAAGCTTTTTCAAAACTCTGGCCATGCCAACCTCTCTCTGCCTCTGTAAAAGTCACCAGCTGGTCGGTGCTTTGGCTGTTCGGGCTCTTTGCGATTATGTTGTAGGACTGCTGTGTGGGAAGCTGCGTGCTGACAGAACGCTGCATCGCTGAAGATGTAAGAGTGAAGGATAAAAGGGAAGAGCAGGACTTTTAATAGAAACATTAGTCATTGTTAAATTGCAGTGCTGTGTCGCTCTGCTGCTGGTTTCTTTGTGTCTCTAAAAATATGCTCAAGTGGCTTGGTTGTCCATGGTTATCCACGCAGCATGCAGGTAGGAGAAGGAGAGTTGGGCTCTGGAAGAAACTTTGTCAGGCTTATGCAGAGCCCCTGGTCCCCAGCATGACGGCATGGAGGGGAAGGGCACTAAGAGACCAAGGTGTGTCTTTGTGCGATAGGCATCCATTGTGTCCACCTCGTGTTGCTCCAGCCCTGAGCTTGCACTAGGACAGCGGTGGAGAGTGAAGAGGAAGGGTTTGTTTCAGTGTCCTCTGGGCTTCTCCTGTAGCTGCTGCAGTGCAAGGAGGCCTCGTGATTCTGAGGGGTGACCCAGCTGCAAAGAGCTCCCAGTTATTCTCCACTTTCATCCAGAGACTGTAACTGGAATACAATGCAGCACCTAAAGTGAAACACAATTAGAGCAAGTAGAAGCAAGATTCTAGCTCTGATAGACTGTCCAGTGACTCAACACTGTCCAGGGGAGGTCTGAGATTGCCCTCACCAGTGGCTATTTTTAGCCCTGTGTGCTGGCAGTGCCGAGTGCCATAGACAAGAGGAGGCCGGCTGATTTCTTCAGCACCATTCACCAAGGGTCTGACAGATCCCAAGACCAGCCTGGGCTTTTCAATGCTCTCTTTCTAAAATGGCACCAGAAAGTCCTTACAGGACGCCTGTGTGATCAAAAGGATAGGACATGTGTGTTTTCATTTCTGCTTCTTTTTACATTTTTGATCCAGTAATTTACAGGCTTGAGCTCCTGGCTATTTCAGTTACAGATGGCTTGTGGTTTGCTTCTCACAACAGGATGAGCACAGCCCTGGAAGCTCTGCTAGCTCAGCTCAGGAGCCATCATTCCCATTAGGAAGGACTAAGTAGATTTGGTGAGCCAACTGGGCCTGCTGCCATGAGGCAGTCACATTCCTGCTCGCCTTTGTCCCGCAGCCGCCATCCTCCATCACTATTCTCTAACCTCTGTGCAGCATCTGCACAGATGCCACTGTATGGAAGGATACAGACAGCTCAAATGCAGGTTGTAACCTGTGTTTTTCACAGGATTTTAATATTTATTTTTTTTTCCCCACATGCAGCTTTTCCCAGCTCCTCTCCAGACTCTTTCTAGGAAGATTGTACAGTCCAGGACCAATAGTACCTTAGTTGGAGTCTTTGCCATTATCCTGGTTTTTCTATCTGCCTTTGTCAACATGGTATGTGCATGATTTTCTTTTGACCCCCTGAGCTCTGTGTGGTTTTCTTACTGGCGTTCTGCAACATCATAACCCTTACATTAAACCACTGGGTTTCATGTCATTCTGCCTAGTGCTTACAGCATCTGAGGTCAGCTCCCTTTTGCTTCTTGGGCACAGAAAAGAAATTCTGCACCCCTGTAGCCTGTTATATGGCTGGCACTGATTTGTGCCCGTATTCTTCTCTGATTCTTTAAATGCTTCTGCTCCAAGTACATAAGCCAAGCCTGAAGCATCCCCTGCGTGAAGGGCTGGTACGAAGTCAATGCGTCATTTAACTCCCACGATATTGAGTGGGACGTAAGTGTGGTGTAGGCTTTGTGCCAGCCTTCTGCACGGCGCTGCATCCTGCTCCCAGTGCAGTAATCACCTCACAGGGACTGTGAGACTTCGCTGTGAGTTGCACTTGTGGGACCGGGGTGGCCTAGCTTCGCGTTCAGGCACTGCTGCTGATTTCAGGCTGGGAGAGAGATGGCTGTCCTCTGGGACCCTGCGCCTGGTGGTTTCTCACTCCTACAAATGGCTCCAGGGCTGAATGTATTTTGAAGAAAGGACCTGAACGTTCTCTACCCTGCATACATCTATTTCAGGAGAAAAAAGCGAGCTGGGCCTGGGGTTAAAGCCCTGAGCTTGGAGGTAGTGAAGGCTTCATGTGGCCTTCTGCTTCCCTCAGTTATGGCCTCAGTAGGGTCAGTGCTGACTTTCACTGGCATGGAAAGGCTTAAACACCTAAAAATCAGACCACTGCTTGCTCTTGCCTCAGCTTCCCTACACACAGAGTGGAGATTTAAGAACAATTCTATGCTCTGTTGAGGTACGTGAATGGGAGGCACTAGCTCAGTGGTATCTACAACCCATCACCTTCCCCCGTAGTTACCTGCACAGAGCTGGTGTGGGTTGCTGAGCACCACGCAGAAATTAAGAGCTTTGTTTTTCTGCATAATGTGTGATTCTTCACATTCCTGAACTGCTCAGTGCACAAATTAGCAAAATGGACAAATGGAGCAGCGCATGGAAGAGCTCAGAACAGGCCTCTGCTGCTTCCTCAGCATAACAGCACATCAGCTTCTGAGCCTGGCTGCTAATGGCTTCCCTGTAGAAGGACACACAGCACAAGCTTTAGAGACAGCTAGGGAAAGTTATCAGCTCAGAAGTTCCCATCAGCAGAAACAGAGCAACCCCTGGACCTTATTACAGGCAGCAGCATATATTTGTATGTGTTGTATCTACAGCCCCTCTGCCTGTGAACCTTCAGACATGAAGTTGTAAGCGAAGTTGAGAACAAAGCTAGCTTTCTAGAGTGCACAGCCTGGATTTTATTAATTAGTATTTTGGGAGATTAAAAACATAGCCATTGCACAGGCAGTAAAACATAAGCCAGTGGTTTAAATTTGTGTTTTGCATGTCACTACAGCCATTTTCAAGGGGCCTTTTTGTTTTCTTCTCCTTGTCTATGCTGTTGAGTTTAATAACATCTTTTTTCTTCAGTTCATGTGCAGCACTGTGGATCTTGCCAGCTGCATGGCTGCAGAATACAACATCACTCCTGACCGGGTGGACATATGCCTTATCAGCAACCTGACTTCCAACTACAGCCTGGGCACCTTGCAGGGATTCTGTGACAGTCCATCACCCAACTGCAACTTTCCAGAGGTATTGCATGAAATAAAATGGGTTGCAGAGCTTGATCTGAGATGGGGCCGTAAAACCTGTGTGATAAATCTCAGTGATTCAGAGGAAAGCAAGTTGCTCCTGACTGACGTCATAGGACTGACACAGGCTACTACGCACAGACTTGAGTGTCTGAAGTTATTATCATGTGTCCACCTTCATGTTTAAGTTCCTTCCAGGCTGAATAATCAGTAGACTTTCATAGCTGTTGGATCCTTTCTGTAGCAGGAGAATTGGCCTTTCTCTATGAAGTCCTTAATGGCATACAGAACTGGAAGTCATTTCAAAGGAGTTTGTGGGTACTCAGTGTTACTTGAAAATCAGCTCACTGAAAATCAGTGTCTAGTAATAGATTTAACCATTCCCTCCATTGTTTTATGTCCTGATGAAAAGCTTTGCTTATATATTCTTTCAGGAGGTGTAGTAGGTTCTGGCCTCAGGCAGCTTAGCAGCCTGATCTCTGTCAGCAATCTGCTTAAATTTGCAAATGCAAATCCTAACTCCTCAGAACAATTTGCTTAAAATAAAAATTCAAAATGCTTTTAATGAGAAAAAAAACCCAACAAACAAACAAAAAAACCCCAAACAAATACGTTTCACACAGTGGTAGAATACTTTGCCAAAAAAGTCATCTTTTTGCATAGCTATTCAAGACCTTTCTTTGAGATTTGAGGTCATGGCCATTACATACTCTGTCTTCTGGAAATGGAAAAAAGAAAAATCTGTCTAGGATGGGGGCAGAATTATGTTAAGGTCATCTGGGTTTATGACAAATTTATGGCTGGTTTTTTTATCATCCAGATGTCCAAGGTGCTATGGAAACCTCTGGTATCTCACTGAACTTATTCCCATTATACCTAACAGGAGTATGGTCCCTATTTGATTCAGTGAGGTTTCTGAGACCACTAGAACTGTGACTTTAAACTCTGCAAAGGTTCTTAGTATGTCTGCAGAAAGACCCAGGAGCAAAATCCGGCACAACAGAGAGCTAGAAAAAGTTTGTGCTCACAGTGAGGTTGTCAAGAGAGCTGGTTCAGGACAGAGAGAGACATTCACCAATGAGGAACATAGAGTGTGCATGCTGAGGGTGCTGTGGCAGCCTTGAGCCAGGTTCTGCTGGTCAGTGAGCTAAGAAATGAGGAATCCCTCCCCTGCACTCTGCAGGGCAGATGTTGGATCTGGTACAGGCGTTGTCTCTTGCTCCTAGTGTGCTGTCAGGAGATGGTGGGATCCTACCCCTCAGCCACAGGGAACATCCACCCATTTTCTAGAAAACGAAGAGTCAAGTTACAAGATGTACAAGTTATTTTCTCTAATTTAATATATCAGTGATGAACTATTAATAAATGAGCTCAGAACATAAGTGTATTTCTACTTCAGATTCTAACTGAAAGGATGGATTGCCTCAGGCATCTGATACCATTTTTTTTGCCAGAAATAGGCCTATCCGGACAGAGTGGGAGCTTAAATCTTCACAGATTTCCTAGCAGGAAGGTGATGAGCTGGATAATATGCATCTCTTCATTTTACATCCATGCTAGCTTTCCCAGGGCCATAAATGGCACCTGCATTCTGCAGCTGCATTTGAAAGCACTGGCACACAACACATTCAGCTCTCAGATGGGCAGAAGTTGCTGCCCCACCACCCAGGTGTGGTCAGGGGCTCCACTACCATACATGCACACGTTTGTGCAGCAGCAGAGCCTGGTGTTGGGCGTCGGTAGAAGTCTGTCCAGCCTGTGTATCTTGCTGATGGGTTCAGTGTGTCACATCAGCAGGACAATACGTTGCAAATGGCCTCAACAGGTCTCTGTCCTGATGGTAGGTATTGCTGATACCCTTGGACCTGTGTATTGTGCTGATACGTGAATTTGAGACCAGACTTAGACCTTAAAGCACAAAGTGTTTCAGCATAACTGGGTGATGCTTTCTGCTAATTCAGTAACTGTGTCTGTGGCAAACCTATGCCCCAGCCTTGGGCATACAGCTGCGAGCCCTGTGCCCTGAGTGTAAATGATGCAGATGATGCCTGATGAAGAACACAAGAGTTTTCATCTCCATATTTTAAACCCTTAAATCTCCTGTAACATGGGAGAATCCCACAGGCAACCCCAGGTTTACATGTTTGGTCAGCTCAACACATAACTTCCAATCCCTCTCTATCCTTCTGTTTAGTTTCCTTTGGTTTCAGTTTTGATTTACCCAGTTGACATTCATCTCTCTTCTGTTTTTTCCCCCTTTTTGTCTTTATACAGTACTTTACCTACAGTGTCTTATTGAGTCTCCTGGCCTGCTCTGTGTTCCTTCAGATCAGCTGTATTGGAAAACTGATCCTTATGTTAATCATTGAATTTATATATGTTCTCATTGTGGAAGTGCCAGGGGTGAACCTTTTTGACAATGCAGATCTCCTGGTTACAGCTAACACCTAGTAAGTGCCTTTCACTTCTGAAATCTTCACCTGATTTCTTTTCACCCAGTGATTTCAGTGTGGCATTAGGTGGACGGGAGTGCCAAGGCTGTGGTGCAAGCAAGGGAAGTGCATGATACCAGAGAAGGCATGGCTCTAACTAAAGGCTTTGCCCATGCTGCTCCCCACCTCTGGAGAGTGGGAAAACATAGTTCCCTTTAAGATCTTTTTAATGTAAAACTTAACAAACTATCTATTAATAACAAAATATAACTGGAATCAGAGCGGATCTGTGTGGTTTTTTTTTTCCTTCCAGAAATGGGGAGCTGTATTTAGTCATTCTCACTTCTTCTGGTATTGCATCCCAATATAGAAACAGCTTTTCTCAAAAAAGAAAAACAAAAACCTCCAACAAACTTGAGCTCAGAGATGTGATAATGAACCACCAAGATGTTCAGGCATCTGGTATATCAAAGGCAGGTTGGGGTGATGGAATGTTTGGTGTTTGGCTGGTGCTGTTGGTTATATGTCCACGTTTGAAAAGCCAGTATCACAGCTGGTCTCACCATGGTTCCCAACAAAAGGGCCTCGGAGAAGCAGGAATAGTTGCCTTTTTACTTAGAAAAGGTAGTTTGTCATCACCAGGTCACACATAAATCATGGTGGCAGCCTCATTACACAGACATGGTTATCCCTCTCCTGCCAGGGAGGGAAATTTGGCACATCCACGATCCCACCCTCCTCCACAAGCTTCATTTCTCACTGGGAATTGTTGTGTCATTTACTTGTTATGATGATTTCCTCTGGTACTTGAATGTGAGTCCATAAAATTATGGTGTTGTCTAAAGGTGAGCATGATGTGAGGATGTATAATAAGGAGAGCTGCCTGTAAGGCCATTCCTCTACTCAGGAGTGGGAAAGCCTAACCTGGAATATATTTTCCAGCTTGGGGCAAGAAGGTAGTTCACAATAATGGAGAGTCCAGAGCAGTAAAGCACAACCAGAGAATTGGACAACACTGATTTAGATGAAACATTTGTCAAGGCTGACAGCTGTGGTTGCTTCTGTCTTGGGCAGGAGGGTAGTTGAGAAGATGCCTATGGTCCTTCCCAGAGCTATCTTGTATGTTTTAACATTACTTATGCAGTTGCTCAAGTTTCTTGATGGTCATTAAACCCTTCAAGCCAGATGTTCCTGGTTACTTTTGTCCATCACATCAATCTTCCATGATTCTAGCATTCCTCTGTGCCCAGTAATACATACTGGAGGTATGGGTTTTCCTGCCACTGCCAGTGGGCACTTGAAATAGTTTGTTAACTCAAGTGAATGAAATTATCTAGGATATCCCATGGAGCTTTCCATGAAGGTATGGGGAGAATGAGGTTCCCTTCTTTTTTTTTTTTTTTTGCAGATGTTATGTATTCTAACAGTGGAAGCTATTTAGCATTTTCTAACACAATTAGAGAAATAAAAGCATTTTATATCCCAAATATCATTTCATTCTTGTAAGTCAGGCACTAAGCGAAATTACAGCTCTTAGAAGAATAATTTACATCACTTCACAATCAAAATGTCAGCAATAAAGTGGAGAAGGTTAGTATGTTTTCCCAGAAATAGCTTTCTGTGATGCTGTATTATCTCTCACTAAATGATAGTTGTTTTGTCCAGAGAGCTCCATGGATAGCCAGTTATTGTCCAAATGTCTGGCAGTCCGTTTGTGTGCTGTGGGAGATGGGAGCTCAGCATGTGGCACAGTTCAGAGATGTACCTCATTGTCCAGCTGATACTAAAAAAAAACCCCAGCATGACCTCATACTACTTTAATTGGGTGCCCGTTGTAGCTACATAATTACTGTCTGCTCTGCAGCCATTATGGTACTCTGACTAATTACAAGTGATGCAGATGTCACTTCACACTTCTGTGTACAAACCAATCCAGCATGCAAGCAAAGGAAAAGCTGATTATAGCATGTTGGGAGTTGCTAGACTTGACTGCAGCGACACACCGGTGTGGTGGCACATGAAGTAGGACTGGATGCACAGAACTACTTCTGTATTACCTCTGCCCTGTGCAGAAGATAAAAGGGATGTGTTCATTTTAAAGATGTGACGAACAGAATGGCATGGGTGGGAAGGGACCCCAAGGAACATAGAGTTCCAACCCCCTGCCACAGGCAGGGACACCAACATCCAGGCCTGGATCTACACAAGGTTGCCCAGGGCCCCATCCAACCTGGCCTTGAACACCCCCAGGGAGTTCATGCATAACAGAGCCCAAAATCCTTTCCCCAGTGATTTGTTCAAGTCCAACATTTCTGTTGGAGACGTGGTTTGTGATTGAGAGGGCTGTCTGTCCTTGGCATGGTGGCTGTAATAAGGGAGATGCTTCTCTTCTGTGGGAGCTGTCCCCAAAATCAATCACCTTTCCTGCTAAAAACGTGCACTTACCTTGAGTGGGATTGTATTTAGCAGGCTTCTCTGTGTTATCTTCCAGTAATTAAAGAGCCATCTGCTACTGGAAACATCTGTCCCGTGGGGGAGCAACCTACCAATGCAGCGCCATCACTGCGTGCGTTGGCTGCTTTCACTTGCCCAAAGCCTTACTGTAAATACTGGCCTTGCTGCACCTCACAGTCTCTGCTGAAGATTTTAGAGCAAGTGAAACACCCACAGGGAGCTGCAGCCCAGTACAGAGGGTCAGATCTGCCACGCTCCCATCATAGGACAGTGATCACAGGGAGCAGTCAGTCGTCCTTGGCCAGGTAGTGATTATGGGGAGTAGGTCGATGACGATGCATGTTAGTGTGGGAGTCACTGTCCCCAGGGCTCCCAAACTGGGTCCCATCCAAGCACACATGTTCAGTGCTGGAGCTGGCCAAGACATGGTGCAACGGATCATGGGCAAGACAACAGTGGATTGCAAAATCCATGTCAGAAGAAATTCCATACTCAGAGCTGCAGAAGATGTCTTGAAACAAATAAGGTTAGAGAGTCACTCTGCATTTATTTTTTAATTTTATGCACGGTTAGGCTCCCTCAGCTATTTCAATTTTGATGATTTGTATCTGATTCCGTAGTGACAGGTTCCCCCCAGCCCCAGAAAACAGTGGCCCGAAGCTCCAAAGACAGCTGTGAGATTCTCAGGATAGAGATGTGTAGCATTAGCAGCCTGCAAGGCTGTAATTGTATCATCAGCAACACTACGCTGATCTCTTTCTTTCCATTTAAATAGTGTTTTAAGAGATCCGTGTACATGGCTCTCAGCCGCCTAATACTCCACCCACACTTGAGAAGAAACCCAGCAGCATTAAGCAATCAATCAGTCAGGAACTCAGACAGCTACTACCTACCAGAAAGCTCCTTTCCATCCTCTCACTGTAAGAGAAGCACACCCTCCATCTTCCCCAGCAGCTCTGCTTCACAGCGTACTTTGTGCAGGATCAGGGGTAGCAACAGCCATCCGCACACGGGCTTTTCGGGGCAGCCACGTGCAGCACCCAGAGCTGGGGACAGTGCTGGGGATGAGCAGGGGAGTAGTTAAAGCAATTAAATGCATCTCCATGCTACAATAAATGGGCATGAGGAGGTATCCCTCACAAGATAGGAGCCCAAAGCTTCCTCCTTTAGATCAAATTTTCCAGCTTGACCTAATGAAGTAATGAGGGATGCACAAGCATTTGCTGAGCATCCCACACTGACATTAAAATCCCAGTTGATTGACTCTTAATGCTTCTCAGATAATTTAACCACATTAACCGTGTCGCACCATCACTCTGGATTTTTGAGTGTAGCTCAGATCTTTTTTCTCCTCCCCCCGCCCCATCTTTTTGTAGTTTTCTGCTTTAAAAGGGCTTTAGCCCCACACAGTGTTGGAGGTGCCACATTGCAGAAGTGCTGTTGGATGATGTGCAAGGAGGGGCGAGTGCTGGAGGGAGCCGAACACTCTACTAACCCTGTGTTTGTGGTTTGTTTTTTTTTTCAGCGTGTCTACAAATGCAACGTTACCATGGTGAGTCACTTTGGCATGAAATACTTACATGTTTTTTTTGTTGGTCGGCATTTTGTGTTCACAAGAGGCACTATGAGCACGTTGACTCAGCAGCAGTGTCTGCTGTTTGCCTGTGAAGAGCTGTGAGCTGCTGCAACCCAGTGCAAATGCCCTGAGTGGACAGACTATTGCCCTCTTGTATGCATAGCTACTCTCAGAGCATCCTCTTTCTGTGGGACTCCTGTCAGCGTGCTTTATGGAGCATCTCACAGAGCTTACGTGTAACCACCAGTCAAAGGTTTTATCAAAACAGTATTTCCATAGTGTGTAACTGCGATTCAGATTTAACAGGTCTTATTTGCTTGCTTGTCGGAGGGGATAGGGAATGCATCGCAGTGCTCTTTTCAGCTTATAGAATGCTCACAAAACGAAGGTCATTAAGAAGTGGCTAATTAGAGAAGCAGTAAGTGTAGAACGGTTCCAGACTGAGGAAGCAGGGAGGGCAGTGCGGGAGGCAGAGTGAATGCAGTCTGAGGAGCTGTGGGCATTCCCGCTTTGCCGAGCGCCGTGGTGGCTGAGCATGCATGGCTGCTCCCTAAAATACAGCTTTTATACTCATGTGAACCCTTTTCAAGAAGTTGGATTAAATTTCCAGTTTCAAAGTTCTGCTTTAGAAACCAACATCTGTGACCCCAAATCTCAGCGTTTGGCAGGCATTGGTTGTCTCTCTGTAACAGAAAATAGCCCTTTCTTCAGAGGTTGGTTAGCCTTAAAGCGGGAGCTGTGGAGTGTGGGCAAACCATGCTCCTCCAGGCTGAAGCTAACTGGGACATTGTGCTCTTTCCTTGGCTGCAGCTCTCCAGTGATGACACGAGTCGCGCTGAAGATTGTGACCCCTGTCATCATCACCGTCTTTGTCCTGGCGCTGTACCTGCATGCACAACAAGTGGAATCCACTGCAAGGCTTGATTTCCTCTGGAAACTCCAGGTTAGCGGGTGTTTGCTGTGGTGGAGGAATACAGAACTGCTGAGCTATTCACCATTGAGCTGAGAAGTGTTAGAGAGTGCCTTTGAGTTTAATCTGGACCTGTCACCTAACTGAGTGTACTAGTAATGCCCTGCTCTTCTTCGGTACTTTGCACACTCAGTGCTTCTCATCCTGGTTATTTACTTTAACGTTTCCTTGTAAACACGCTTTGGACAGTCCCCACAGTAAAGGGTTATAAGTCTGAAGATTAAGGTTAATGATTTTGGGCAACTGAGCCCATTACTGTTGGAGATACCTATATTATAAGATGATTTGTAAATATAAGAAGCTCATATTGTTTCCCAGTTGTTGCTGGTACTGTGCAAGTGTGCAAAGAGAAATGAATTCTGTTTCTGAAGACTGCTGAGTCTAGTGAACTCTAAACTCTTATTTTAGCCACCTAGGTACAGCCTAGGCACCCTAGCTTCCTGAAGCTCTGGTTCCATCTGAATATTCATGGCACTTCAGGACAGGGTTTAGTAGATATGGGGGTGTTGGATTGATGGTTGGACTTGATGATCTTAGTGGTCTGTTACAACTTTAAAGATTCTGAGATTCTGGAATTAACCCCAAATCCATACCCATTACTGCCAAAACAAGACAACCTATCCTCCTCATGTTTCCCTTTGCCCAGATATATCCCTACAACCACAGGAGACAGGGGCTTTATGGGCTGGTGAAAAGCCCTCTCCAGAGCGTCAGACTGGCCTGTTTCATGGGCTCCATGGTACTGCACTTAATGACCATCATTGCACCTCAGCAAACCTTGTGGAAAGGAGGGTCCTCTCATTTAGCTGAGTATTTGGGGGGCATGAGAGGGGAAGATTATAATTCAATGCCAGTCATGCTGTCAGACTTTAGCAATGATGAGCTGTCTTTGGCCTCCTGAAACCTGTTGTGCTTGACTAGGAATGCCAAATGTGTGTTTCAGTGGATGGTAGAGTGGCCCTGGAGCTCCCCAAAAGTAACAGACCTTGTAAAAGTTAGCCAATTCAGGGCTTAGAAATGTAACGCTGGATTTGAGTGTTACTCTGTGCCTGCTTTTAGCGCAGGTGTGATCACAAAGAGATGAACCATCTTGCACTGCAAACCACAAGTTTCTGCCCTGCTTTGCACTTCCCCCTTTCTTGTTCCTGTTCTCCCTGCAAATTACTTTGCAGGCTTTTTTCCCTCCCTGGAGCAGTTAGTGAATGAATATCCTCATCACTGTCTCCTCCCTCCTAAACTAGGCCACTGAAGAGAAAGAAGAAATGGAGGAGCTGCAGGCCTATAACAGACGCCTCCTCCACAACATTCTGCCAAAGGACGTGGCAGCCCATTTCTTGGCTCAGGAGCGGCGAAACGATGAACTGTACTACCAGTCCTGTGAGTGTGTGGCTGTCATGTTCGCCTCCATAAGCAACTTCTCTGAGTTTTATGTGGAGCTGGAGGCCAACAACGAAGGGGTGGAGTGCCTGAGACTGCTCAATGAGATCATTGCCGATTTTGATGAAGTAAGTTGCTGAATACCTGGGTGGACAGTGAACTGACGAGTTTAGTTGGGCTTTGCTGAGCTCCTGAATGAAGATAGCTTATTGAATCCTTGTGCCACAGTTCATTTCTCTTTGCTCTTAGAAGCCTTTAATTCATTTTTTATCCCCCCTTTCACATTAAAATCCCGTCTATTCCCTTGTTGCTCCTCCAAATACCTAATCCCTTTCTTCCTGTACACTGAGTAGTGGACGCTCTGTCCAGTATTTTATAGTGCTTGTACCAAGGGAGGACACCTGGCAAGGACACTGCCAGCATGTATGTGCTTGTCAACATTTATTCACTTCTTCTGCTCTTGTGAAACAGATAATAAGTGAAGACCAATTTCGGCAGCTGGAGAAGATCAAGACCATTGGCAGTACGTACATGGCTGCATCAGGCCTCAACGATTCCACTTATGACAAGGAAGGGAAGACACATATCAAAGCTTTGGCTGATTTTGCCATGAGGTTAATGGACCAAATGAAATACATTAATGAACATTCATTCAACAACTTCCAGATGAAGATAGGTAATGTCACTGTATTTACCGGTAGTGGTTATTCTGAGGTGGGGATTTTATGGAGAGTAAAACCCCACAGATGTTACCTTGTGCCTTTGGCCTCTCTGAAACATCAGAGCAGTTTTGTTAGGGTACTAACATTATTACTGAAGCTCCCTGGAGAATTAGAAGCAGCTGGGAAAACAACCTTGGCACAGAGCAGCTCTTACCACAGTGTAGTCTCACCTGGTGTTTGGGCTTGGACTCATTTTGCTGGCAATGTACAGCCTGCACACACCCCAGCTCTACTTGGGCATTAAATTGTATTACAAGTCAGGGAATAAAAGACAGAACAGGAGAAGGAGAGCTGTGAGGCTGTCAAGTGTGGTGCTTATTCTGGAAGGCTGCTGGGCTGCTGCCTCCCCGGCGCTCTGGGTTGTAGCAGCTGTGTGCGTACCTCCAAGGGAGCAGTTTGCTTGGCAGCTGGATGGCAAATAAACCTTATTCTGTATCTGGTACTGGAAAGCAGCTCTGGATTGGTCCAGCCTGTGCTGCTAGTCAGGCAGGCATAATGGATCAAAGAAGCCAAGTTCTCTTTAAAAGTTTCTTTCCCCATAGTTTGGCCGTAGCTTTGCATGTCAGGGTAAAGCACAGCTATACCTGCTCCTGTACTTGCACATCACCAGTGAAGCTCAGGATGGTTTTTATTGCCTGAAATAACTTGCCACAAGCTTCATGTCTTTCACGTGTGATGGGTCTGAGTGTTATGGGATTTGTTCTTTCTTTCCAGGCCTCAATATTGGTCCTGTTGTAGCTGGGGTGATAGGAGCACGGAAACCCCAGTATGACATATGGGGCAACACGGTGAATGTAGCCAGCCGAATGGACAGTACAGGCGTGCCCGATAGGATTCAGGTAAGGAACTCACTGGAAAATCACACTGCCAGCCCAGTGTAACTCTAACTTGATTAGAATTGGGGTTCTGGTTTCATTTCATTCCTTTATGCCATACATTTATTTACACAGCACTGAAAAAAAGCCAACTGGGGAATACTGGGGGTACCATTAAGTTTTGCCTTTTGATCTTGAGCAACATCGCAACCTTTGGTCAAAACCTTGCAGTGTAGCTCTGGGTGGAAGTGTTGGGACGAGTGTCTGTTCCCGAGTGCCTCCCTGGCACAGTTCTGCTCTGACACTTCACCACTAATGCTGCTGGCTTTGCTGTTTGGCTTGATTCAGACATGTACCTGTCACTCTCTGCTCACAGTGCCATGTGCGTGGTGAGCCCAGCAAGGGTGCCAGCACCAGCAGGATGGGATATAGAACTACAGGAAGAGGATGGTTCAAGGGGCTAATGGAAACTGTCTTGTGATCAAACATCTCCTTGGCCTTCAGTGACCTTGTCAGTGATTTGGTTCCACTCTCCTGCTTTTGTTGAGCCAATGTCCACAGTTACAGACTCTCATTCCTTGGGAAAGTACTTAAAGGATGTTAAAATAGTTAGAGTAGCTGCTGGGAAGCCCAAAAGGGGAACCCGTGCTGTTTCTTGCCAATTAAGCTGCCAGTTAACTTGATCAGTGTTTGTCCAGCACCCTTTAAACTGTCCTATGAGATGGTCCCTGAGCAATTTTCATTCCAGTTAAGCAAATTAGCACAGCAAGGTTACAGCAACAGGAAGGCCAGAAATGGGAAATATTTAAAGCCATCTGAAAAACTGTGAGAAAAATACGTTGTAATAGATAAATATCTCATTAAATCCAGTCTACAAACTTCTGCTATTCTACAGCACGAGTGATGATGATTATTTTTAATGGCAGCTGCAGAGACAATTTGGGTGCTGCTAGATTATTCCATTCCTTTGGTTCTTCTCACTGCCCGATACCTTCTCCTTCATAAAAACAAACCCTGAATTGTACGTGCACTGTGTAACATCTAAGTAACTTCCCCATTCCCCCCCACCGCTCCAGTGATATGATGAACACATCTGGGTGCACTTTTAAAAATGTGAAGCATTTGTTTCTTTTTATCCTGTGACATTCTTGAAAGAGGTGGGCTCCCCCGTTGTGTATCGTGTGGGACTTCTGCAGCTTCTCAGTTACTAAAGGTAGTATTTGTTCTCAAGCTTGCACCAATCTTTCAGTTAGTGATCGACATGCAAAAGTCAACTGACTTAAACAGTTGATCCCACTTTAATTTTGTCCGTGGATTACTTCAAAAAGCAAAAGACTGCGTGGAAGGCATGACCAGCATCTGCTTACTCTTGTCTGTTCTACAGGTAACCACAGACATGTACCAGGTTTTAGCAGCCAACAACTATCAGCTGGAGTATCGAGGGGTCATTAAGGTCAAAGGCAAAGGAGAAATGACCACCTACTTTCTAAATGAAGGGCCTCCAATTAGTTAGCAGCGATGGCAGTGTCGCTCAAAGACGGCATTTGCATTACACAAGATTGTGACTCGGAGAAGAATGGCTTTTTTTGGCAGCGAGGCTGACAACGCAAGCGCGGTTGAAATGCCACACCGTGACTCTAGAGCTGGTATCAGCAAACTCTTTGGCCACCCATCGTGAGAGGCAATGGAAAGAAACCACCTTGTTCCTGGCTGCGTGCTAAGTCGACCAAAGATGCGTACTACAGAGTTCACAGCTAAGACGTGAATTGGGAATGTTTCAAAAAGGCTGCTACCACGGGATGATATAAGAAGCTATTTAAGTATTTATTGACACAACACAACATTTACTTGGTTGAAGGAATGTATGATTCACTACAAAGCATTATTTTGGAATGGATTTGCACTCCCATAATGTTTCCATCCCATACTGCCAGCTATTTGAAGTGTACCACTGTGCTTTTATTAGCTGTTTTGAATGGGCTTTCAAAACTGACACCCACTGTCGCAGCACACAAAAAGGCCTTTTAGAAGGGCATCGGTAATGTCTCAGTGCAGAAAGACATGATAGCCCTGGCCCCCTCTTTTCCTCCTTCTACACGGCTCAAGGACTGCTCCTCGGAGCGGGGCTGGCACAGCTGGTGGAGGGGAAGAGCGAGACGAAGAACGATGGCTCTACAAGCGTATTTATTGAAAAGTCTTCTGTGCTCTTCTTTGGCATCTATCAGTTTACATGGGAAAGACTAGATGTAAACAGAGACGCTTTGTGGGGGGAACTCCCCTGAAATTTGTTGTGGTTTTTTTTGTATTTTTTATTTTGTAATATTGAAAACATGGAGATCTAACAGATATACCAAATTCTATATTTTGTAAATTATATATAAATTCGAAGGCAGGCTGTCCACACCGAGGTGTGGCTGGAGGTGTATATAACCTGTAGACTTTTGTGTAGTTTTTTTGTGCATAATACTCTGAACACAGACTTGGCAGTTTTCAGATTATCACTATACAATCAACCAACAACAAACAAACAGGTGAGTTTCCAGGCTGAATCAGACGCATTTTAAAATGAAAAATCCAGAAAAAAAAAATCTACAACCCCAAAGAAGAGGAAACAAACAAAACGTGGTGGTCACACAGTTGTGTGAGCCCAGGGACGCGTCTTAACAAATGGAAACAGGACCTGTGAGGTTTAGCTACTGAGATGGTATCAGTCAAACACGTCTAAATCTAAGCAAATCTTCTAACTAACTCTAACAAACAGGGGCTCTTAGAAGAAGAGCTACACAAACACACACACACACCCACAAGCGCTCATTTGAACATTTCTTTAAAAACAAACCCACTTTTCATAGCTGGTCTTAATAGAATCCTGCTGATACAAGAGTTGTCTGATATTGTAACTGCCAGTTGACATTACGGGGAACGATGTACTGCAGCACCAAGTTGACTTTCCTGTCATAGGCACTTACTTAAACTGAGTTGCAGATTTTCGATTTTCAGGAATTAGGTGATCTTCAAAAAGGGTGATGATGGCAAGCATGTCTGTGAGGTGGTTGACCTTAAACTACAGTGCCATTGATTATTGTGTTGGACATCTTTATCACTAGTGGGGGGGTTTATGAATAGTACACTGTTATCATTTATGTACCTTTTTTAACTATTAAAGAAAAATCCCTTGATATTTTATTAAAAAAAGAAAATAATTTTAAAAAAGCTATATTTTTTATATTCTACGAGGGGAGAGTTTTTGATATTGAATTTGGCTAGCACTAAAAGAGACTCCAATCTTTTGACATTTAATAAAAGTTCTTTTCCACTCTTCTCAGGGCAGAATTATTGTAGTACTAACAGCTTAATGATTGCACTATGGTGGTGGTGATTTTTATTTTAAGGTTTTTTCCTACTCAACAGTAAGAATAAATGAAAATCCATGGGCCTGTCTTAATTGATTTGCCATACTGCTAAGCATAACCCGAGCATTAAGCCATTTAAACTTCGTGAGCTTAAATGGCATTGCCCCTTTCCTTCTCCCTTCCACTAGGAAACATCTCTGAAAAGTATAGTATACTGACTTCTGTAAAACTGCCAAGTCTGCCCTTGTACTATACTTTTGCTCCTTTACATCTTCCCTGGTTTGTAAAATCCTTAAGTTGCACCACGTTGTTACACCTTTCTCCTCACCCCCTCCCTCCACCTTCCATCCCCCTCACCCCCTCACTGAGTTTCATTGTGCCTTCATGCCATACACTCGGTTTTAGGTTTGCTTTCTGCTTTATGAAAGTCTGCAGTCTTCTTAACTTTTGATTCATCTTATGAAGTTGTGTTGTCAATGAAATTTCAAGTCCCCAGTATCTCTAGCTGTGATTGTTGACAGTGTGTCATGATCATTTCAAGGGGTATTCACACACTCTTTACTCTGGATCTTGCAAAAATGGATACAGTTATGATTTCCCATGGAAATTGAAATCTATTTAAGTAATTTAACTATATTAAACACTGTTTCACTGGTAAGCTGTCTCTGTTTTGTTTTAGCTGCATCTGGCTAGTGAAGAGCTCAGGTGTAAGTTGTGTAAGAGATACTGCACCTGCAAACAAACAGGGTTCTTGACTAGCCTTGCTGTCCAGCCATTTGCATCACACTGGCACTACTCAAGACCCAGTTACAGAGCCTCCAGCGCTCAGTCCCCCGGCTCCCTCTTGTGCACACTTGCAGTGAAACCTGGCTCGGGAGAGCTGACACAGCCTCGTCGTGGCACTGTGGTTAAATATATCGGTATAACCAAATAGCTTAAAGGGTTTGGGGTTTGCATGCATCCTATTTAAAAAATAATAAATTGTATGTATTTTAGAAGGTACATCACCTTTGACAAAGAATTCCCCACGTACCTCAGTACTTGTCCTCTCAAAGACACCTGGAAGGAGGCAGCAGCCAATGCCACGTCTTCAACCGTTACAGGTAGAAATAAATGCTACACGTAACCGTATCCAGTAACACAAGCCTTAAGTGGAACAGAGAAACAAAAAGCTGCAGCTCTCAGCTGACTTTTAGTTGAGGAGAGGTTACACAGGCAACTATGAGAACCTAATGGCTTATGACCTGCTACTTGTTAGGAGGGGTTTTAGAAGTGTCCTGGGAAGACAGCTGTGGTAACAAAAAGCCCTGCTGTAAAGTATCCTCGCTAAGAACGGTGGTGAAAAACTATTCAATATTTTCCATGTTCTCCTACATAATCACCTAAACAGCAGATTGGGACACTACCTGATGTAAGCAATTTTTGCAACTTTCTGGAGAAGGATATTCCCCAGGGGAGGGAAGCCAGTAGCTCCAATGCTGTGCCCTCTCATTTACAAGGCTGTACGTGCTGGCTGGACTACTACCCTAAAGTGCAGCTTCTTCCCATCCAGAAAGCATTTGGATAAATTTTCCCAAATTTTCCCCAGTGCAAAGCTGGCTAAATCCAGTATCCGCCTTCACATAATAAAGTAATACATTTGGGACTCACCAAATCATACAATCAGCCATCAAATCTTACACACATCCTGCACTGCCAGTAGCTCTGGCTTTGCTGTCCATGTACTACACAACGTACATGGACACCAACAACTAACCACAAATTAGCCCCAGAGGCCGTGTTTTCATTCTGTAACCCTTCCTGACTGCCTCGGGGCACCATCACTCCTAGTTTGAAGTTTGGGGGCTGGCAGGGAGAGCTTGCCTGGGATGCAGCCCCAAAAAGGGCAGTTTGGCTGTTTTAAGCTGGAAAGAAAAAAAAACAAAACCCCCTCAGTTTCCATTCTCTTGAGCAACTGTCTCAGGCTTTTCACGTGAAGAAGCGGAGAGACAGGACAGGGGGATGGCAGCAGCAACATCTTCCTGCCATCTGGTAGCCAGGAAGCTTACTGTCCTACCCAGGGCTTTGCTTGCAGTGCTGGCAACCCGGCTGCGCTGTGGGTGCAGCCCCATCCCCCGTGGCTCCCACTGAAAGCCGGGTGAGAAGAGCAGGTGACCAAGCCCTGGGTGCTGGTGGGAATGATGGCAGCACGGTGAAAGCCCAGTGCTGACAAGCTGAGGGACGCTGGTGCAGCACGGGTAAAAGCCCGTAGAACAGCCAGAGAGAGTACGAGCTTCCCAGAGATCTTTGCTTTACACACAGAATTTCAGCTGCAAATAGCTGTTGCCATCTACTGGAACCAGACCTGCAGAGCCACAGCCAGGCGCCGTTACCACTGATGCATAATCCCACAGGGTCAGGCTGAGAGACATCAAACTCCATCGCAGGGAGGGGAGTACAGCCCAAGCCAAGGACAGCCCCCCCAACCCACCCCCGTTCCAAAGTGACTGATTATACACAGCAAACAAATACAACTTACTTATAAACAAGCAAAAAATAAACATTCCCCAACTCTGTGTGTTGTAAGCCACCCCACCACAGCCAGCCCAGCAGCAGTAATGGTGCAACAAGGCCCTTGCTGCTGGCCAGGAGGGTGCTCTGTAGAGGCTCCAGAGGAGACCTTGCCACCTCATGGCAAATTTCCTACATGGTGCAGCCCACGTTCCAACAGCACCCATAAAGCGCCTGTTCTGTGGCAGCCAAACCATGTTATTCTGATCCTTCCCCTGATCTGGCATCACATACCTCAAATCCCACCACACCCAGGATGAAGCCCTTACCCTGCCCATGATTTTAATCCTTCCTTCCCCGAGGTGAAAAGTGCCAAGAACCTCCTGCTCTCACCACTCAGGTACACTTGGTGCTCTCTTGTCTTTTTCCTCCTGTTGCCATTCGGTGAAACATGGGCCACTGGACATCATACCCTTCACCTGCTCAGCAAGGAGCACAGCACAGCATCCTGCACAGCCAAGACTGGGGGACAGGGAAGATAAAGAACAGAAGAAAGAGATCCCGAGTGTCATCCGGAGGCTAAATCCCTCCTGCTATAAAACAAGGCCCACTGTAAGTTGTCTGAAGAACCAAGATGATGCAGATTGTGTCCTGAAAAGGGCAGGGAGAAGACAGAGAAGAGCTGGTTCTGCCTTTGGAACTATTGCATGTGACACTACTTAAGGACACATTGAAAGCCAGCACCAGGCTGACCTGGCTAGGCAAGCGTGGGAACAAACCTTCTGAACACATACTTACATACCTGCCTGGGGAAGCTTCACCTCTGAAGAAGAAACATCATCCAAGAAAACAGACTCTATAAATGTTTGTGGAGCATTTTGGAACAACTTTTGGATACCTCTATCAAGTCAGCATCACAGCTGAAGGTGCAGCAATTCACACATGTGCCCTGTAAAGTTCACTGGCAAACAATTTGAGCAATAAAACTGATGAGCCACAATTTTGTTGAGGAAACTGGTCAGACACCGGAACACCATCTGCTCTTACCAAAGTTAACAGTGTTTGACCAGCTATAACTGGAACTGTACGTGCAGCTGGATGCTCCAGGCTTCCTCAGACTCCTGCTGAGTGGTCAGCTCTTAACTGCCATTGAAGCAAAGTCCCTCCTGCTATCACTCTATCAATTACCTCCCACCAAGATATTACCCTCCTGTAACACAGCCCTCTATATTAACACCGTTCAGAAAGGGTGTTTTTGCCAGCCATAACACCTGACAAAAAGCTCATCCAAGTAGCATGTGCTTAGCATTTGCAAATGTTGATGGGCTTCTTGTGACCAATACAGACCATGAAAGCAAACACAACCATATCGTACTTGCAATAGACATGGGGCATCAAAGGCAGGAGGCTGAAAGGTAATATCCTTAAACAGATGTTCCTCTGTCCTTTGATAAAGAGAATACCAACTTATTAAAAGAAGTCACAGTGGATGTTAAGTAATCATGATGGCTGCAAAGGAAAACAGTTTCCATCATCCTCTGGTTCTCTGCTAGCTCTGATACAGCTAAAACTCAAAAGCTAAAACCAAAATAGCCCATGCATACCAATCCCCTCATTCAAAGCTGCATTCATTTCTACACCTCTCCTTATTCTTACACATGTGTCAGTCTTCCACAAAGGGCTGTGTAAGAAGAGGGCTGTGTGTTTTCCAGGTTCTGAAAAGTTACTATTATTTCCTACCAAAATCTGTCGATTTGCAAAAGAGCAAATTGTTCTTAGCCCCAGCTACTGGCCCACACATTGAACACAAGAGAGCAGACCACTATGAAAACCCTCAGGTATCAAAGAAAAATATGCAAGGAAGGATGTAATTAAATCTCTAGAAGCTCAAACAGGGGATTCTGAGGTAACCAAACCTCAAACAGAATTATATACACCTTGTAGAAGTCAGACAAAATTTTTTACCATTCATTCCAGAAAGTGAACATAAACACTGGCACTTCATTCAAAGAAAAATATGGTATTGTGGGTGTTGGATGGACCCATTCCAACCTTAAAGAGGGCTTACTTTGTAAATGCAGTGTGAAGCAGGCTCTGTTTAATGCTAAATCCTACAGAAAAATCAGGCAACAATGAACAGCCTTCTGCAATTCAAACTAACATAACACGTGCTGTTCAAGAGAGTAGTCATCTACCATAAATTCATCTTCAGGAGTCTAATAAGCACCTGGGGAAGCACCTCCTATTCCTCTGAAAGCTTTGTATAAGCAAAGGAAATCCAGGGAAGCCACCTCCATCCTGGCCTGGTGTATCTTGTTCCTCATCTCACACAAAATTTCAGCAAGTTCTAATAATATAGACAAACTAAAGTAACATGGTTTTTAGCACCTAGTAATATCAGGTAATGAAGAACAGTCATGCTCATTAACCTTTCATTGTGAAATGGGATTTTTATCAGTGCCTTAAAAACATGCAAACGAAATCCCAACCGGCTTCTATTACACTGCCAGTTGCATTTGCTCATTATACCTGCTAATCAGCAATTAGTTTTAATGCCAGCACAACTGGAATGGAATAATGGCTCCAGATGCTACGACAAAGCAAGTTTCCATTCCTTAAAAAATCATCTTTAGGAACAGCAGGAAGAAAAAGAGTGTCACAGAAAACAAGATCCTTTGCCAACATCTAAACTGAAGAAGTGAAGCAACAGCACATTCTTCACGTGCACATCAGCCTGAGTTAAAAACCAAGAGGTAATTGAGGTGTTCCTAACAGCTTCTCTGCCTATCAGCGGAGGTGAAGTGAAAAGATAAGCATAAGGACTCCACTAGACTATAAACAAGATAAGACCTGGTTTTATACTTAGAACAAGAATAGCTGTATTTTTCAGTCATTGACTTAAAATGGTACAGGAGTACTTTTCACCTCTCCTGGTGTCTGTCTCCTGTTCAGAAAGGTGCTAATGCAAATACAAACAAGTTTCTCAGTGCTAAACAAAGGCTGTTTTCTGGTTTTCTGGATTTTAAAATATTTGTGGTGTGACCATGTCCTAAAATTCTTGTATGCTTCACTTCAGTACTCTGTCTTTTCCCTGTCTTTTGGATTCCCACACAAAGGCAGACCTGTTCATGAATGCTTTCATCTTTTCTGTCTTGAGGTGGGGGGAAGAACATTAACTGAAAAGCACATCACCTCTGACATCACCTCTGAGGCTGCACACCAAGGTCTTGATCCCAGACACATTATGAGGCATGTAACACATATTGGCCCTGTTGACTTCAGATTACAATTTTGTTCTCCAATTCTTCTTGGTTGTATTATGCTTTTTTTTTTTTTTGACCAATGCCATCTATTTAAAAAGAAAAGAAAATTTCTAGCTCCTTTCTTCTTGGTTATAGTCTGGCACTAAATAAGTTTGCTCTTACACTTTGCTAGGAACAACCCATGGAAATTTGCCTGTAGCAACACTTCACAGCACAGCCAAGCTCTGCCCCAATCCACCACAAGAAGGATGGCAACCTCCCTGTCACTAAATCATGCTTTTTTATCTTTTTTTTTTTTCCCTAGTATCTCAGTGAACTCTTACATAACTCCAGGTCACATGAAATCTATCTGTATCACAGAATCAGAGAATTGTAGGGGTTGGAAGGGACCTTGAGAGATCATCGGTTCCAACCCCCAAATATCTGTTTGGACAGTATGAAATATCATAAATAACCATCACAGAATTGTAAAAAAGCCTGGTGTAACTGAGGGCAGTCCTACAGGGTTGCTATTCTATTTTCTAAGTGTCTGGAGTTTCCTAGCTGACTCACAAACTTCAGGAGAATAGAAAGGTTCTCAAATGCATGTCTAGATCAAGGAGGTTCTATCCCAGCACATGAACAGCCATCCCATAAAGCCATAAGAATAAATAAAATCCCTGGTATTTTCTTGTTTAAGCTAATCAGACAGATTTATTATTTTCCTCTCACCAGTTCTTTATCTCAGATTTAAGCTAATTAGTTGTCCATTTCTAACAGTATATAAAAACAGCCCAACAAGTCCAAGTCACTCCATTTACTCACCAATTCATTTCCTTTCAAACGTTCCAGAGTTTGGACACAGGAAGCGTGCAAAAATCCTGGGTTAAGTTGCAGAACTTTTTGAATATTTATTAAAAAGAAACCCTGTCCACATGGGTCACTGTCAAAGGATAATTAAAAGGAAATCATGAATGAAAAAACATTTATAGCACTAGACAGAGGGCCACGAGTACCATAAAGCTGACCCCCAGAAAGAGAGTTTCCAGGTTACATTTTAATTAAGAAAACATTCACATATATGTCAGTGTGAAATAAAACATTCCAAAATTTAATATCTTACATATTCCAAAGCTAGCTTGCTAATATGCAATAGCATTGTTATTATTATTATTATTGTAATTATTAATTTATCCTATTCCCTACTGCCTCACAAAGGCAAAACTGATTTTGGAACTGAAGAGTTTGCATGATATGCAGAAGACATACTCTGTACATTGATTCCATTAACATACTTTCAAATAAAACTTTTTTTATGGCAGCAAATTCCCCAGTCTTGGTGTCCCTACATACATTTTGCTGCATGGATATGATCCATTTTCCTCCTCTAATCATGTTCATTTGTGTCCTTCTTCAAAAAACAAAAACCAAAAGTCTAATTATCAAGTGAAAAATGTCCATGGGTATCTTACATTGCTTTATTTAAAAAAACCCAAACCAAACCAAAACAAACTCCACCCCATCCAGCTGCTTCTTTTGGAGACCAGCTTTACATTCCTGAGAGTAACTGTTGGAACAAGACTGCCTCTACATGTTCCAGGACTTGTCAGACATTGTAATCAGGGGACTTCCCCTGTGGATGTCGCAGTCGAATCTGTAAGGTAGAAAAGGCCCCCACAGTCACGTGAAAGAAGAGCTGCCACAGGTTGCGCAGTTCATACAGGTACATGTTACACAGGCAAATTAACCCAAAAGTCAGGAAGGATTTGGCATTCCTCCAGCCTGTGTAGTACACAAACAGGTAACACTGTCAGGAAGAAAAAAAGACATCAGGTTACCAGCTGGCAAATAACTTCCACTGGAAAAAAAAAACATCTTCTGGTCACTTTGAAATTACAAACACGAACCAAGTAAAACTCTAAATCAAGTATGTAAGAGCAGTAACACTTTAGCAGTCACAGAAGGGTGACAAGTACCTGACAACAAGACAAGGTTACACTTTGCTGCCATTAAACCCTCTTTGAGAGCAGTTCTCTCAGAATAATTGCTTACAACCTTCAATAAGGAATGGCTCATGACCAAGGAAAGTGGATGTTCCTGGCAATCTCTGGTCAAAATATGCTCTGTTCCACACAAGCAATGGAGTAGGAACATGAGCCAGTGTTGCCTTCTTCAGGCAAGCAATGGGAAGGACAGGGAAAAACACTAGGGCCCTGAAGCCGGGAATACTCAGCACAAGGCACTTCCCCAGATACCAGTCCAGCATGGTTAATGCAGAGGATTAATGGTGGATGTGGAGAGGTCCACACACATCTGCTGTCCTTCTTCAGGTGGTGAAAGATGCATGACACTTAAGAGAGAAATACACAACTCTACTGTGGTCCTATCATGTTTTTAGGGTCAGTTTTTGCAGTCTGTGCTGTAACAGAATGTCAGGAATGCCCATGGTTTCCCACTTTGCCTTCTTCCTCCTGCAACCAGGAATCTGTTTGAGCCTCTCACCTCAGTTTTCATCTCTAAAAGGACACAGCTGTCCAGGACTCTTCTGTGGACATTATTTTTACTTCTGTTATTGTTCAAACTACTTTCTTTGACTTCCACCAGAAAACAATTCTTTTCCCCTCTGGATTCTACCCACTTCTGTCTGATGATAAAAACTTTTTCCTGTGCTTCAGGGAAGGTAACATCATCCCTTGGGCTTAACTTGTCCAAATCTGCTCCCACTGGATTTTTTACACACACAATTTTTTTTAACCACATTCATCAACAGATTATCTAAGTCCCATTTCTATTCTTCTTGGGCATTTGTCATTGTTTATCTACTTCCTTTTCATTTTATTTTTCATGGTCCTCAAAAAAGGGCAAAAGCATTGTACACTCGCAACCAAACAATGCAGTTAATTGAGGTTACTTTATATTCTATTTGAAGCTCAACCACTTTCATATAAAGCATGCATTTCCACTGTAACCATGTCTCAGATCAACAAAACTACTTGTGGTGTCTGGATATCTAGTTATCTTCAGAGATTTGAGCACTGACAATATCAGTAAGATTTCTGTGTCCTTCCTCCAAGCAAGTAAAACTAGAGATAAGTAATCTGCATGTTTCAGAGTCCCAGTGGAAATCCTCTGAACTTGCCTGGCCACTTTCAGCAGAGCAAATGCAATCTACTTGAGCTGACAGTTTTACAAATCACATCTAAAAGAGCAATTAGTTGGTATTAGTATCTCAGTGATAAGAACTCAGATCATTTCCTAGCATCGTCGCCTCCACTGACAACCTATGAAGAAGTGCAACTGCTTCCAAGATTAAAATAGTCAGGACATGTTTCATTGAGGGTTTAAAATACAAAAATACTACATAAGTTTAAAAATGTCTCTGCAACATGATGTTGAATGACTGAGTTTTACTGAAGATCTGTTTTTAAATGAATCCTGGGGCTTCCTGTTTCATTAGCCTAGGGTTGAGATGCTTCAGATTTGCCCTTTACAAAATTTTACCACTTAAAAAGGGTCACAACAACACTGGGTTTAACACCTTGCTACAAGTGCTGGTATGAAATTCTGGGGTGGGGGGGATATGTTCTTTTGAAGGGAAGAGTTAGCATGGCAATTACTGTGCATGCTTTTATGTACAGGGCTCCTCTCCTACTTCTGAGAAGACTTTGGGGGTTTTGAATTTATTTGTTTCTAGTAAATGTTAAGAAATGCCTGAAAGCTCAGCTCCTGACACTCTGCACTGCTGGTACAGCAGTTGTTGGTTTTGACACTTCTGTACATTTTTCTTCTTCAGAAGAGACCAGAAGTCACGGAGGAACACTAGACATGTCAGCTCTAAATAAAGTGAAACAGGCATTTCTCATCTTCTTGGACATACTACCAGAGCTCCTGATCTTATTTTACCCTGTGAACATTATAGCAATGCTATTTTGTCAGGGTTGTGGTACTCAGTTACAATTTTATAAGCAAAATAGGCCATAAAACAGAAATACAATAACCTAAGAGTTTACTTGAAAACAGCACTTTCAAGTTTAAAAAAAATAAATGAAATAATCCCAAATGTAAAAAGCCTCAAGCAATTAAAAATTATAGTCTCAATGCTGCTAAAAAACTGCCCTATAGCTTTACATTTGATTTTGATATAAAAGTGAACGTAAATATTGACAGTATGATCTTGAAATGAAAGTTTTTAGAGAGTACATGGTAGGTGCTGATAGTGATGGACCATTCCCCTACAATGCTGCAGCAGCTGCCACTTTTCTCCTTTAGACAATCTAAAAACAGCCATTTGGCATACTATATGTGAAAATGTAAAGGCAATGTTACTATTATTTCAGTTTGATACATCAAGACATATGCCAGCAGCCTCAATTAGCCCATCAGTACATCCCATGTATTACTACAATACTTCAAAAAGTAGCAGAGTATTTCTTCAATCTGCCTACTCTTGTGTGTTCTTGGTATTTAGAGCTAGACTGTGAGGATGCTCATCCTGGTTCAAAGAGCTTCACTTCAAATGCAAAAAGAGCTGGCATAGGAACTCTTCAGTTTATGCATTTATTGGCTCCTAATGATTGTGACCAAATTACATTCTTCAGCGTGGCACACTCAGTGAGCCTAAAACATTCTGTTCCATCTAAGTCCCATCTTTTGCTGGCACACAAAGTTTACAAACATTCTCTTGGAAATTACAAAGCAAAACACACTGTTATGTTGTTATTAACCTAAGAAGATAATAAAACATTCTGGAAGCCTTTTGGGTGAAAGATAATGAAACATGCTGTCATGCAACATACAGAATTAACCTCTCAAACTCTTAAATGTGGCAAAGAACATCAGAACATGCCACAGAATTGCCAGCCCTCTTAGTTCTGAAAAATGACCAACTACTTACTGCACAAATCACACTAGATGAGTGGAACAAGAGTCTTGACAGGTATCTTTTGGATATTAAGAAAAATACTATATTCTGAGTTGCATGGATTCTTTAAAATAGATCTACTGGAGTCACAGTGGGGGAAATACGTATGTCCTTATGTCTCAATGCAGAGACATGAATACTTTATAAACAGTAAGGTTACTAATTCGGTAGAGGAGGGAAGAACGTGTATTTTTCACACAAAAAAGAATGGAGGAGCTCCACCTTATCTGATACAGAGCAAATTACTGACATGGAAAATTAACACCAGTTTAAGGCACAAGCTGATGAAAAGTCAACAAGTGGTAAAGAACACAAGTTTCACTGTGACATTTTGCTAGAAATACAGAGAATGGAGATTACAGGTGACTTGGACAAAAGGCTGATAGAAAGGCTGACATTAAACAGAAATCCTGAGACATTATTTTATTCTACAGCTTGACACTGTACTAAACATGGGCACATGAAAACAGGTGGAAACTGACTATTCCATGTGTAGGAGATTAAAAGTTAAAAGAATTGCAATAACAGCAATTGAGTATGACAGATGTTATAGTCATAGATAAATGTTAACACTAGTGTCACCAAATGACAAATGCCAATGGAAACCAGAAGTCCTTGCTACAAATTATATAGGAAAGTCAAATTCAGATGCAGAAATGGAAAACCTAAAGTCCTGAAATGTCACCTGAAACATCAGACAGAGGAAAACATAATGTAAAGTGGATGAAAGCTCTGAGAAGGAAGGAGATGCATAGTAATATACAAAGTGAGGAAATTTCTGGGCTGTACTGCCTAGGTGTTACCACATTTACTTCAGATCTTCCAAAGGAAAGAATCAGTAAAGCATTTGTTCAGATGTTTAGATTTACTTGAACTATAAAACTATTACTTTAAGGAAACTATATAACTTCCATATGACTTTAAAGATAAATTGTAAGCTCAGAGAGAAAAGTGTAACAAATCTCTTAATCAACTAACCAGAGAAAAATGCCAGCAAACAGAAGCTCTTTGTATCAATCTACTGTCTGATAGTTTATGATTAATGAAACAGAACAGAAATTATTTTTGTAATTGCCCTATTCAGGTATCTGCGACATTTAAGAAAACATGATGACATTTATGCATGACTGGGTAATGTTTCTAAACTCTAATGAATTATGCAAGCAGAAGAACACACCTGGTACAAACACGCTGCTGTTCCAAGAAAAAATGCAATTACATAGCTGAAATCTTCACCTTCATTCTGTGAAAATAAAAAAAAAAGCCACATTTTACAATGTTTCAGTGAAATACCAGATATTTGCAGTATGAAATTATTCATTATTGTGTGTTAACATAGTCTCACATAGAGACTTAATAATAATTCCTATTGCTTATTTACATGTCTGGAAAGAATCTACCGTGATCCAGAATCTAATCACTCTGCAGCTCCTACAACTAGACATTTACCTCCTCCAGATGCCTTTGAAAATTCAAGTCTGAACACCTTTAACAGCAACGGTATAGAACTGCGCCTCCCCCCAGGCTGACAAAAAGGGCAGAAGATGGGGAAAGGCACCCAGTGCCCACTAGAGTGTGGTAAAACCCCACACACTGAGTAAGGCTCTGCCTCGGGGCTGTGCAACACACCCGGCGATTTACCAGACACAGATTATTGGCAAATTAAGTTTTCTTGTAGGAAAATATGGAAAGATTTACTTGGAGTGACAGATCTTTCCACCATGTGTTTAAAAAACAACAACAAAACCCCTTCTAACGTATTCCAACGGTTTGTTATAGTTTTTGTAGATCTGAGCAGAACAAATTTACATGCTCAGTGATTATTCTAACTGCACTGCCAACAAACATCTGCGACAATCAAAACCCTTCCCATTAAAACAATGGGTATTCATGCAAATGTTCTTCCTCAAATGCGAGTTTCATGTTGAGGAGGTGGTGGTCCATTCGGAACTACAACTTGTTTCTGCTCAGAGTATGTTAAGTGTGAAGCATTTGCATCTATAGTGTTGACTAGGGAAAAGTTTGTATGCCTGCACATAAAACGTACCTACACAATGCAGTACACTCTAAACCACAGAGAAATCTCTGCCTCAGTGCCACTGTGCATTTGCTGGAGTATAGCTACAGACTGCCATAGCATTTTGCTAACACCCAAATAAAAACACTGATTATAAAAGAAACACTCATTTAGATAGAAGCTTTTGAATGACTTCTCAGAAAAATTCCATTAATCACATTTTGGATTAATTCTCCCTAAACTTTGTGGGTTTTTCTATAATAAAATAAACTATGGGGAATTTTAATGGATTTTCATCAGAAATGTAAAAATATCTTCCATCTGTACTGCTATCTATTACCTCCAGATGCAATAACATACAGAACACAATGAATTGGCTGCCCTATCATCAGTTAAATAGGTTAATCTAAAACTGGCATTCCTTTTGAAAAAAGAAAACAAAACTGCTGCAGAATGGTAACAAACCAAGTTGTAAAATCATTACGCTAAGTGGCAGAATTCTGTTCAGTACTATTTGTAGTATAGTGTACTTTGAATTCATTCCTATTTATAAACTGAGAGAAGTGTGCATAACACAGAAAAATATATTTAGGGATAAAGTAGAGAGGTGTGTTTGCTATCTCATTTTGGGTTTTTCTTTAAAAAAAACAACCACAAACAACTCAAAAGAAGGACCTAGCTCAGAAAACTTTCGTAACCTTGTTCATCCTTTCATTAGTATTCATGAAATGCCAAGGCCTCAAACATTACCACTTTATTTAATCTTTACACATATCAGTAATTACAAGACTGCTGGAATACAGGTCATCCTCTTTCCCTTACCTCCCTAAAAAGTTCATTAGGTATCAAAAGCCCTGCAGTCATAAAGTCCAGATATATGTTTGAATTAAAAGATGACCTATTAACCAAACAGGAGGATTCCCACTTCCTTTCAGAAAACTTCCATAAGATTTTTAGTTCCTACCTACATCACCACAACAGTAGAGTCATTTGATATTAAGTAAATCTTTTTCTGTGGTAATACACATGACCTCGATGCACATGCCTGCAAGAACTACCAGCATATTCACTGGAATTGTCTGAAATCATTAACCACGATTATCTTCATTATAGCAATGAGAATACAACTAGCACAAGAAATGGAATGGACAGAAACTGGAAGGCTACGGAAGGGGATGAGAGCAGAGAGTTCACATAAGCAGAGAAATGCTTGTTGGGAGGGTTGCTTGGGATGAGGGGATATCTTTTTGGGGGAGATGTTAGAAGAAAACTCTTGACAGTTTCCCTTATATCTTTTTAGCACACACAGAGAAATAAGCACCTTGATAAGAAGTTTTATTAAAAACAAACAAAATAAAAAAAAACTTTTCTAAAGAAACAAGGTTACAAAACCTGTTTAAAGATCCCTGCTCTACAGACCTTTCAACAAAATTGGCCAGATTTTCAAAGCTGTTCATCATTTCTCTCAAGTGTTTTTAAATAACATCTATTAAAATTAAATGTCTCATATCCTAGCACAAATTTAGAAAACAGAACATTATGTTCACATTCTCACTGCTACCAAGGTACCTAGGGAAGGAGTCGGCCACCCACCTTCTACTGCTTTTGAAACTCACAGCCTCAATGAATGATGCATCACACTCAAGAAGGATGCACAGACCACAAACAATAGGTTTCATGAACAGAATTTTGACCTCACCATCAATATTTCTGAAAATAAAAACTCGCAAGGCTTATTTCATATAGCAAGCATCTTCTAAGGTGATATTATGATTGCTATAATACGTTCAATGTTCATAAACACGTACAATACCTGGAGAAGACTTTCTATGGCATGAAAGCCACGAATTAAATTCAAAGCCCCACATAAGAGACTAAGCACAAATGAGACAATCCCTGGCAGAGTCACAGGTTCCAGCCGCTGATGAGGAGCTGCAAAGCAAAAGATCGAAAAAAAGATATCAAAGGTCAAAGCAATGTCTTTAGAAATTTAGTAAAAGAGTAATCTCATTTTCCAGTGGCTTCTAACCCAAGAAGAGATCACTGAAGCAAACATCAATCTTTTTTTTCTAAAAAGAAGAAACATTTTAAATATTTCAACACAAGGTTTAGCAAAAAGTATATTTTTCCTTCAATTCACATAAAGAATTGTCTTATTCTACTTAGTCTTTAACTCAATACATTCAGTGTATGCAATATGAGAGTGAAAAAGTTGCTCAAAAATGCCAGGAAATTGATGGCAAATGACGCACTTCCTAGTGAAATTTGTCTACAATTAGTAGCCAGTTAATAAGTCATGCAGTTAAGAGCTCCTCTCACTGCCTCCACTTTTCTTTAACAGTAATGCCTTAGCAGAGCTACTAAGACTGATTTAGCTTACTTCCCGAATGAAACACTGAGGCAAAGCTATTAGAGTCCCCTACCTTAAGAAATACAGCCACTGAGTGCTACTAAAGACACAAATGAAAAGATAGCTCTGAAAGTAAGCTAGTTATCTGTGTAACAACCTTATACGGACCTGCCAGTTAGAAGTCTCTCATGAAACACATTAAAATTAAAGCGCACTTTCCCTCCATGCACACTCCCTCTTTCGGGCTTTAGCTAGGGTCACCAGCACAGAGGGGTTGTGTGTCCCTCATTACTGACCCGTTCCGTAACTAATAACGGCAAGCAAATATGAAAAAAAACAATGCAAAACTCTTAACAGTCTAGGCAACACTGAGAAAACAATAGAACTACTGAGCCATACTTAAATCACTCTGTTCAAATCAACCAAGTGTAAGGATGTGAACAATGAGGTTAATGAACTGTAACATTAATAGAGAGAGGGGTGCCAGTCCTGGTTGTTTGCATTGCACAGATCCAGGACAAAGGCTTTCCAAACAGTTTGTGAAGTTACAGAACCTAAAGAAAAAATGACAAAAACTATTTCACACTGGTAAGCTGACAGGGCTGTCTAATTATGAGTGTGCGATAACTAATTTTATGTTTTAATTTTATGTTAACCCACTTGTGCTGAATTTCAATAGTGCATGGTTGTTTTTTTAAACAAAAGCATAACCAGTGTTTAACTTTCAGAGCTTACTGCTCTTCCAACCATAGTGCATATTAGAGAAACACTACCAGCAATCACTCAGTTAAGGTTAGATATGGTATTTGCATACCAAACCACTCATTTTCAGTAGCTCATAACTGGTTGTTTTGGTTTTTTAAACCACCTCATCTAAAGAGTGTCAGAAAGCTGAAGGTGTACGTGACTGGTTTTAGCCAAAAGTCATCGCACTTCGTTAACTGGTGGATGAAACTAGATCACCGCTCCCTACGCACAGTTCTCCAGACAATCTGATTTCCCACATGTAGCAGGGTAACTTGAAAATATCAGTACTTAAACCACATCTTTGAGAACCATGAGAAGAAAGGTGAAGACTCTTGTCAGATAAATCAAGACAGTCTATGAAAGATCATAAAACAGTAACTTTTCTCTCTTATTAAAATACAAAAACAAACCCCAAAGTTTAAAGGACACGGCATACCACTACTGATGTCATTAACTCTCCAGAGCTTAACAGAATGTTACAATCGAAGCAAAAAGAGTCATTTAAACACAAAAAAAAAAACCCACCAAAAATATAAAACCAATGAAGGAGTGTCAGAGAAGGCAGGGTAAAGGCCAGCTGACCTCAAGGCAGTACATCCATAAATCTGAAGAGATTATAACTGCCATATCACTCCCTAACACAAGCCAAGGATTAAAGCATTGACATTTAAATAGAAAATTAGGAAAATTGCTTATATAAGAAACTGCAATACTTGCAAGGATGCTTATTTAAAAATAAAAGGTAAAAAAAAAAATCAAGTATATCATCAGGCAAAAAGGTAACTTGATTTGAGAACTCTTCCTTTGTTGAAAAAAAAGCTCAGAAAAAATTAAATTTATTCTAATAAATACCAAAAATATCACCCATCATCGTGCTGTCACCCTATTTCTAATGCCTGTCAACACCTACATTCACCTTTAAAACAAAATTCTATCCATAATCTGCACAATTTCTGCTTCACACATAAATAATTGCCCCTATTCCTCACTACACAGCACAGCTTTCGCTAAAGGAAAGAGGCTGCTATTTTCAATTACCTTAATAGGTTAAGAGGACGAAACACTAGACCTTGGATACATATCCAATGACAAATATAAACAACTAACATGCAATACTTCATCAACACAGCCAAAACTAACCCATCAAATTTTGCTATTCTGTGTAACAAAACAAGACTTGCATCTACCTAACTTAACTTACTGCCAGTCATGTTTTTTAACAGGACAGAAGATTCAGGAAATCCTACTAGGCAAACTGTATCTTGTGAGAATTTGTCCTTAGAGCAAAGGAGAAACTCTGAAGTCTAGCCAAGTGAGTGGGTAGCAAGCATCCAGAGAAAGTTCTTTACAAGGGTGGAGAGAAGCTATGAATGTAAAGAATTACAAAACTATTAGCAGACTTGCTAAAAAAGGCACTGCTATTCAATAGCACCCAAAATTTGAAGAACTGAAGGAGCAAAGTGCAAACCTCTCATAATGCACAGCCCTTTGATGGTGAGTTTCTACAGCAGTTCAAGGAAGGAAGTGGATAACTGAACAGAGATCTATGGAATTCAGAGGAAGAAGAAAGTTAAAAGTAACTGAAAGGGAAAAAATAAGCAGAAGAAAGTTGACATGGAAAAGAGGACAACGGAACTGCTTCTGTCAGACAAGCTGTGGAGAAGTAGGTTAAAAAGAAATTGATCATCTGTCAATTATTGCTTAATTTTACTTTACAGTTAAAAGGGAAATGGTCCTTATGGGTTTTAATTTAGGACCATATAATCTTTCAACACTCAGAAAAGTGATAAAAACCGTCTCTCCTTACATGAACAATTTTAAAAATACAGTAAATTCTGACACAAGCTGAATTCTTTCATGCTTATTGGGTTTTATTTTCCTATTGCAGCAAGTTTTAATCGAGACAGTTTCCAGAGTTAGCCAGTTGTCACTTCTGCCACCAGGATTACACTTGATTACACACCTCTAAGTAGATTCTACCACTAAATTGCAAATACAGAGATTGTAAACCATTCCTACACTGTCTCATAGCACCTAGATTCTCAGGGTCAGGGCCCCAGCAGTACAAACAGGGCACCCTAGCAATTCTGTCTGGCTTTTGTCTTCAGTAGAAAGTTGTTTTTACTCTTCTAGATCCAGCCTTAGTAAGTAAAGTAATTAGGGTAACATACTAGCAAATAAATCAGATTTTTATATATATACACACACACAAACTGCACAAAATTAAACTGATCTCTTATGTTACAGAGCTGTAAGGGTTTTTTATATTTACAATTGAAATTTTCAACTTGATACTGTATGTCTGCCCTATATAACCACCCTTACAGCCAGAGGTACTTTTGGGAAAAAGGGGGAGATATTAATTAATTAAAATCAGCACTTCCTTTTATTCTATTTATTATTTTGCCTCAATGAACTTGGAAAACTGAACTCAGACCACAACAGTTTCACATGTATTAGTGCAAATACTTAGCTAGTTTTAGGTTTTCTGTCCTGCTAGGAAACACCTAAAGGTGAGCCTCAAACTGATTCAGGGCATTCATTTAATAGTGCAAACCTTTAGCCCAGTTCAAGAACACAACTCTGTATTTGCCTCCTACATGAACTAAATTAAAGTCTTTATTAAATTATTACTTAAATGAACATGGCAAGCATGTACAAAAATGCTATTATTCCCATCACACACTAGGCACTTATTTTAGAGAGTATATTGTTTGGCCAGCACAGCACTTTGGATTTTCACCATCACAGATGCTTCCTGAAGAGATACTTCTCCCTCTAGCTGCTCTAACTCCTGACACAATGTCATCATTGAGTCTTACTGGGCAGAAATAATAGAAAAATAATAGGAAAAGAAAAAAAGATCATCTTGTTAAGTGCTGATCTTCGTTTGCATATTTTCATAGAGATCTTTTTTTCCTTTAATAAAGCCATCCATTGAATAGACCTATTTCTCCTTCCCAGAGCCTTGGGAAGATAAGTCATGGCAGCCTTATGCTTTAAGGACATCACAGTGAAAAAACTTAAAGAAAAAAATATCAAAGGTTAATTCTATTACCCTGCCACTGTCTCATTTAGGGATACAAAACCAAAAGTCTGAAACTTACCTGCAGATATCTTACCAGTACCCTTATACTCTGCCATAGATAAATGTGCAAACCCATTAGCTGAGCCAAGTTCTGACAGGGAAATTTGGTAAGGTGGTCTCAGTTTGATTTCTATCTGCATGTCAGCAAGATTCATCTTTGTTGACAACGAACGCGTGTTGTTATATCTCTGTTTGGTCCTCTGAATGAAATTATCTGTGGAAAAATTAAATAAAAAGGTAGGTCCTTATGAATTTTTGTTAATAATCCAAGACCATGAAGTTTTATGTACTACATACTACACAAATTAAAACATTCTCTTTGAAATGCCTGTATTTATCTTGGGTTTCTTCATGCTATTTCTGTTTTGTGACTAATATATCATGGGCTATTTAATTCTGCAGTAAAAAAAAAAAATAAATTAAACTCCAGAAATCTAATTACTTAATAACTGTGAATAAACTAATGACTTCTTACTGCATGAGACTGAATGCATTGCTAATACAATGGATTTACTGCATTTATTCTAGCATTTGTGATCATTTAGTAAACATCCTTATAAGAAATATAACTCCATTCAACTATAAAGTTACTTGAGCATGAAACATGCTTGCAAAATATTCAGGCACAGAAAATTAATACCATATTATACACATACAGACTGTAATAGACCTACATGTTAACAACCAGTAGAACAAAGAAGACATTGAGAAAAACAGAAAAAAATAAATAAAAGAATGTTCATAGTAATTTTCATAAGGAAGACAACAATGTTATAGAGAAATGGTTAAAAATTTCCTGACTAAATTATAGGCAGGGATTAATCAAGTGGAATATCTTCCCCATATTTCTAAAACTGCAGTTCTTTTTGCCTTAACACTTTCTATAAGTGTATTTAAAATAACTGCCTAACATACAGTATTAATGCAACATACATTAACAGAACCTGTAACAGCTGTTATCTGGTACACATGAGATAGTTGTATTTGGATCTTGTATGACATAAGATTAAATGCTTTGCCATATCATAAAACAAATAAAAATCTCTCCCTTTCACATACTGAACAAAAATTACAGCACAGCTAAAAGCAAACATGAAATTGCAGTCTTTTACTTAAAAAATTTATGGAGCTCAACGCCTTTACAGGTTAAGTATTTCAACAGGTATGAAGACAAACAACTCCTGGTATTATTAGGAGAAGATGAACTCTAGACTTGGTCACACAAGGCCTAAAAAGAGCCCACTGGAATGAACAGAAGGGTTATAAATAAGTTAGATAAAATTCTAGTTGCCTAATTTATTACCCACAGAAGCATTTTTTTATTGACTCTAACAGAAGTTAAATCAGATTCTAAATCCAACTGAACTACAGCTAAAAACTGCCTTGGACGTGTTTGTTTTCTGTGCATTAAGGTGCACACCTATTAAAATACTTGTTAGTCTTAGCATGAGAACCAAGGGAAAAAAAATTCACATCCTTACCAAACTCTATAAAACAGTATGGTCTGACAGCAGTATTTGTCTTCATCATATTGTAGGTAGTGATGAACTCTTTCTGAAGCTCATCCAGGAAGCAGAAAGCCAGGACACTGGGATAATTTTCAGTACACAACATCATATAGCTTACTCCCAGGGAACTGATAAAGCTGTAGTTGAGACAACAAATTCAAAACTTAAAATGTAAATCCAGGTAATCAGCTGCTTCACTAATCCAATCCCATATTCTATAATCAGAAAAGCAAAAACTGCTCTGGGGTACCAAAGCAACAAATGTTTACTGAAAAGTGTAACATTAGCCTAGAAGAAAACCAATTTATTTCTAGGCAATGTTTTATGTTAACACCACATTGCATGATCACATGAGAAGTTGTGTTATACATATATGTGCCTGTGTTTATGCATATACATGTGTATATGTATACATATGTACATACTATCACATACACGGAACAGAAAAAACAAAGCTTTTGGGATACAGAAATGGCAAGTTTATCCCAAAATAGCTTTTCATTCATCTCAAAAGCACCGTATGTGATCTGGTGCACCCCAAAAATGCAAAACTTTGTCTTCAGATGGCAGGGCACAATTAGTTTTTTCCTAAAATACATGAGGAAGTAAAACTATTGTGTACAATATGTCCCATCCAAACATAGTTCCAAGGGTGACCAGAGATGGCAAGTATGAAAATAGACAGGGAGTTTCCAATATACATATCCCTACTGCACACAGGCAGCTCATTAAAGAGAGTTCATGTTTTAATGACACAGATTTTTTCACAATCTTGATGGATAACTTACATTATTAATCGAAGACAAAAGTAACAAAACCCACTAAAACTCAGCCTTATATTCTTAATAGTTTCTTTTAAACTGATCAGTTTACAAAACCGCCACAGCTGAGGTTCAAAAAAAACATCAAGTGGAAAAATTTAGTCCATGCTGGCCCTAATCCTGAAAGATTCTGGAGATGAAGAGGCTGAGCACTGTCTGGGATGGTTCAGGTGGTATACTTTCTACCACTGCAACATCTGCATGTTTGCTAGGCGTTAGGGTTAAATTACTCACCTCATTTAAAACAGCATATCAAAATCAGAACCAGAATTTAGCTCAGCTAAAGTGCAACTGAATTGCCAACTATACACAGGTGCACCTAGTTGCCAACACTAAAGAGAAAGGTCACAGATGAAACAAAATTCTAAGTAAACAATAGATTCAAAGAATTATTTTAGGATTATCCAAGTTGCACACTGCAAGCAGGGGGGAAAAAAAAAAGAGAATCTTCTGATATATTACTTAGTCTCATCATGCAGGCACACCATCAAACTGATAAGCACAAAAACCCAAAGAATAGTTATTACAAACAAGAGAAAAGCAAAACAAAAAGCATTGTTGTGAAAGTGCTGGATGGAGCAGTAGGAGAGTTAGGCTCTACTCAACTTTTCAAGACTTTACTACACACTGCCTTCATACTAGTAAAAAAAAAAAAAAAAAAAATCAATCCCACCCTTCCCATCCCCTCATTCCCCGTGTGCCACACAAAATCATTACTGAATTAGGCTTGGGTTTTAGAGCTTCTTTGCTCTGAACTCAACAAAAATCCTGAAGGTACAATAAAAGGGCCTAATTCCATAACATCCAAACCACATGTTTCAGAAATACCAGGTAATGAAAGTATTTGGGAATTTTTTCAAATTTCCACAGACCAAAAAGAGAAAAATGGATACTAGTTGAACTAGCATGACAAAGAACAGGTCTGGTCATTTTTATGTAAGTAACCACCTTAACATTTTAAGAAGTATTTTAGTAGATCAAGGACTTCATTATTTAAAAAATACTGTCCATTACAAACTCAAACTTCCACTAAAGTTTGAGTAGGTTTCAAATCTTTCTACAATTTCTGATACATAAATACTGCCAAGAAGTAATCTTAGTTTGACTAATCACTTCTAGCATCAACTGTTAACTTTTTAACTAACAGGCACAACCCAGGACGTCACAAATACATAAAAGAGAAGCCTTACTTTATATTATACTGCCCAGCTTTCAGGGTACATCTATCAGGAAGCTGGGAAAGTTTTTTTGAGAGCATTTTAAAATATTTTCTACATTCTTGCATTCCGGTGCTCTGGTCATAGTCAGTAGATGCAGAGAGTGGGAGTCCATCCCTCACACGGACCACAGAGGCAGATAAAATCATAGACATTGCCAACAGTTAACAACAACCTACAACAAAACATAAAGCAGGAGGAATCAGAATTAAGGTAAAAATAAAAACAGAGGAGTCAACTGTGATTAATTGAACTTCCCAAGCTGTACACTGAACAGGACCTATCAGTCTATGTGAACCATAAAGTCTATGCAACATCTCAAGTCATGTATTCAAATAGTTTTATCTGAACTGCCATAAATCCTCATCTAGAAATACCTGCAGAGATTGAAACACTGTTACTTAGCCCCTAGTATCACTGTAGCACTTGCACCCTTCAAGCTTTGAGTCTTCCTGTTTAGAAAGTGTAAACAAACAAGGCGGCTGAAGAGGAAAAGCACATGCTATAAAGATATGCCAGATGGAAAGTGACCAGATCTTGATCAAGCAATAATATTAATGTGCTTTCTGTGTCACTGACTACATGCTTAAGTACCCCAACAAACAGACTGACACAACTTATGTCCTATCAAACAGGAAATCAGGCTCAGGATCCAGCTCTCCCAACTCACAATGGAATTTCTTAAACATGAAATGGGGGTGGGGGGGTCCGTTTTCCTTACATCTGCAAAATGTGTCTATCAGTGTTACACAAATCTGAGCAGGTTGAAATGGTGCTTGCAAAGCCTACAGTATTAATTTCCAAAGCATAACAATTAAAGCTTTGTGGAATACAGTCATTTACAAAAGAAATAAGTGTGTATTCAAACATTTCTCCATCAGGAGGAAATGTATAGCAGGCATTTAACAGTATCAACACTTAGCCTGCAGACAGTTTTTCATGACTGAAGACACATTTTTAAAACCTTCAGGTTCTTCAAACCTTCTGCTAAACCAAAACATCCCAAAGATTAGCGACTCAAGCATTAAAAGAACTATTATTTACTTCCTAAGTATCAGTACACAAATAGTCCTCTTATGATTGGGCAAACTGCAAGAATTTATATGAAGCCAAAAGCATATACTTCCTCAACTCTGCAGACTCCTAACACATACTGCACCTATCACTTAAGTGATTATGAAAAAAATAGATTTTTGCCTCCTTCAGATGATGCTACTCAAGTTCCATAGAGTCACTAACTGCAAAAGAAAACAGATTTCTGAATACAGCTGAAATATGCTTTCATGTGCAATACTGACATGTTTACAGCACCTTTCAAATTCTGACATTAAGGTTGCTTTACAAGCCTTAGTGACTGAAGGACTGTATTTTAAAAAGTTAGGAATCAAAATTTTCCCAAAATAGCACTGCCTCTTCATAAAAGAGAGGAAATAGGGGTTCAATATAAATCTGGATACCTACTGAATAATAATTAATATTCCTGTTTCTCAAGGATATTTAATTCTCAGATAGAAAAAGGCATATAATAATGAAAAGTTTGAAAATACAGTGTAATTTTCAATTTAAGAAATTCCAAATTAATACTGTCCTATTTAACTTATATAGCATAGCAAACTTTCACCAAAGTCATAACTGCAGTGGAAGTCACTGCTGCCTGCAGGCTGCTGAATACCTCTGGGCTTTTGTCAGGTACACTCATTATTTCAGCACTTCACTACAGAATTCCCTGTTGTAAAAAGTGCTTTGATCAGCTGGACACAAAAACAGAAAACCAAACAACTCCAGGACTTGCTCTAGATTAACTTGCCAGAGTGAAGCCTTCTAGAAGCTAAACCTGCCCCTCTAATGACTTTTATCTATCTCTATTTAAGTTCATGCACGTGCTCCCAGAAGGAAAATTCACAGGGAATGCACATGGCACCTGTTTTCTTAACTATGCTGCTAACCATATAACCACAGCAGCAGCTCGAGAGCATGACAAAATTGCAGAGGAGCTTTAAATTGTAATAGTTCTCTGACAATAACAAGCTCCACCACTTGGAACTCGATCCTGAACAGGACTTCTGGGAGCTGTATCAATATAAACACAAGAACATCAATCCAATGGCAAAAGTTTAAAATTCCCCTTGTTAACTTACTTGCACAAGATGTAATTTCATGGATCTGCATTTCCTCTGATGAAGCAAATAACTTCATTAGCAGCTCACACAAAGAAAGGAACACAGCTCCACATCCAGTTTTCCAAAAAGGCAGTGAATAGGACAACACCTCAGGAGAAACTCAGAACCCTGTAGCCAGCTCTCAGAAGGAAAAATATTGTTCTGTTCACTTTTTAAATGATCTTGACAGTTAAAATTCATGTTGAGCTACCTGATGAGATAAGAGCACACAGAAAAAGTTAATGTCTTTACTGGAAGACAGTCTCCTTCAGCTCTTTTTGTGAAGCATATATATTGGAAAGGCCTGAACACACCCCAGTAAGATTACTCAGAGGTATGTAAGTAAAAAAACTACAATCATAGAAATGTCAAAACACTTCTATGTTCTTTAAGTGGAGTTGAGTAAGTCCCATCACTCCAGCCATTTAAAATGGGAAAATATGAGTCCATCTACACAGCACACGAACAACTCTGGGTAATGCAATCTTTGACTCCAAATCCCATCATTCACCTCACACACTAGGTTTAATTAATCTACAATCTCCTCAGAAACCGAACCCTTCAGGAACACAATACAACACAACCACACCTGTATTTCCAAAGCACGAATATGTTCAATATTCAGTGTAATAATAGCTGCTTTACTACAACTAAGGACAAAGAATCTAAATGTCATTATCAACTGCAGGCATGTGGAGACAATGAACAAAGCAAAGGATAAAGACCCCTTTAGAGGTGTTCTTCAATTTTTGTGTTTATTCTATATGTAAATAAATTTTTGCATAAACTTAGAACAAAACTGGTTAGTTTCTTCAAAATTCCTGCTAATATTTAGAGAAATTCATGTATTTAACAGAAAATAAGCCTCCATTAAAACCTGCCAAATCCTTGTGTACTATGGCACTGCAGAAGGTAAAGCCTGCATGCAGAGTGATCACCAACCAGTCAACTAGGTTTTGCTACTGTCATCTTAAAAACCCACCCAAGTGAAAATGCATACCTTTTCCTCAGTTTCTTAACAGTGGAATCAGAAAGCCATCTAAAAAGTTAAGCTAATACAAGGAAATCACTTTGATCGCATGGTCACACATATAAAGAGAATGTGCAGTATATACACTGTAACAAGACATTCAGCCTTACTTGAAGATGCATAAATACAGAGAAGAGGTTTACTAAATCTTCAAAATGAAAGAGTAGTCTACTCAGATCTCAAAACAATACGGCTCTACAGAAGGAGCCAAGTGGTATATTTAATACAGACTTGGAAAAAGATTAAAGATACGTTCATGTTTTAGAACTACCTTTAAATGTCTTTATTAACCATATATTTAAAACTGCACCAAGTAATTTACCCTGCCATTACAACTTCCCTAGGTTCTTCTCTAAACATTCTATAGCCATCAAACACATAAAGATGACAAAACACTAGTTCCAGTACAAATGGTTTATAGACCCATTACAGACAGACAGAAGTGAGCAGGATTTGGGTTCACTACCTAATTCTATGACAGAACTGAGGAGTGCCAAATCCAACCAGCACGTAAGGCTCACGGGTACCACAGACAGTTCACAAAACACAGTGGAAGAAGGTCAATGCTAAAACACCATGGAAATTCAGGAGGCAATCAGAAAAGTTCACAACAAACCAAAAGGGTTATTAAAACTAAAACACTACCCTTTGCGCAGCAAGATTCTGACCCCCAAATGCTGACCAAGAGGAGAGCACACCAAGGAAGCATCATTCCATGCCAGTACTACTCTTTCCCTGCACGCATCTGCTTCTAGCCCATCTTTATTAATTTCCCTTTACACTGATGCTTCACAGCCCTGTCTGCCAGTGAATGGGAAAGAGGAACATGGGGAAAGCTGGCAACAGGTATGAGTCGAGTGGAATGGTCAGTCCTCTGTTACTCTACCATCCTAATTTATTATACATGTCAACCTTCACTGCTTTCATAAAAAGGAATTATTGTACATGGCTTCAGTTTCATTTCCTCCCATGAGCAGGAAAACTCAGACAAGGTAAACCAGAGCCTGTCTTACCAGACTTTTTTCTGTAAGACATATTCCATTATCACTTCATTTGTTTGTGTGTTGCAAAAGCACTTGGTCCTGAGGCAACAGCTAGTAAAGTCCCAGAAAGTGGTGTATCTTCCAGTCTTCCTTTTCCAATTTGTGATACGATAACTGTTTTATACCTATCTGATGTCTTTCATAACTTCTTTACAAGCAAGTGCTTGAAAGTGATCCGTGAATACAGGTTGCTCAGGATACCTCATTTTCTAAAAAGTAGCCTAGTTTCACAAAAGTTGAAAGAGATTCTAGGAAGATCTAGCGTAATGACAAGCCTCCTGCACCCACTGTTTGCAATCAACTTCATCAAGGCATTACTTGCCAGAATATCTCCCCTCTCATATAACCTTCTGTAAAACACAACATCAGGAAGCAGCTGCAAGCTGCACACCTGCCCAATGCAGAATGAAGACATAGCTTCTGTGCTTGAAGTGCACAAAATAGTGTGGGACAACTTACCATCCCCACTTCTGAGAGCTGTGACAGCTGCACTCTGCAGGCCACTCTAAAGTGTACTTCAGAAATCCGTATTACAAACTAGAGCACTACAGAAGGACACAACAAATAAAGCCACTCTGACATCATCAGGTATGGTAAGACAAGCAAATAATCCTAAACCAATAGCTCATATAATCCTTCCCATAAAGCAGAGGGAAAAAAAAAAAAAAAAAAAAAATAAGACCTCAGAAACAATCAAGACTGAAAAACCAAGGGCACGGATTAAGCTGCATCCTAAAGTGAAGGAACTGGAGCCCTTCAATCTACCACCTACTTTACATGGCAGCTACGACACAATCATTTGCACTGTTTTCAATGGCAGCCGGAGCAGGAAGAGGCAACGTGTTTACTGATTTAAACGGGGTAGACTCTGGTTTAAACTGCAAAACGCCATACAAGCCTCTGCACAGCCAGCCAGGACAGCGACAGAGCCCTGACGCGACTGGCTCCTTCTGCAAAAAGCCATTTACGAAGAGGCCCGAGATGCCATCGGCGGCCTCGGACTCCCGAGCTGTCGCAGCCGCCGGGCTCGTTGCCGGCTGCAAACCTCGAGGGGCGAAGGGGGAAGCAGCCCGTGCAATCCCCTCTCATCCCGGCTGATGAACACACGCACCCGACCCTGCGGCTCTGGCGGCCGGGCTGCCACCCGCCAGGGAAGAGGCCCGCAAGGCGGAGAAACCAGTGACAAGTCGCTTCGCTTTGCGGGATGAGACCCGGGCCCGCCCCGGGAGCCCTGAACTGCCTCGGCTGCCCCCCGCCCAGGGCCTGGAGCCAAAAGGATAAGACAGGCGAAAACCAAGCCCCCGGGAAAGACCAGACAGACGCGGGGCCCTGCGGAGGCACCTTCCAGCACCATCCCGGCCCTCGCCCTCCCTCTCGCCGGCAGGCCCCGGACGGCGGGCAAGCCGCGGGCAGCGGGTAGGCCTCAGGCGGGAGGGCGGGTAGGCTGCGTCGCCTGGCAACGGCACCGCGCGGGAGAGGCTCGAGCTACCTGGCTCACCGGAGCGGAGCGGCGGCAGCACCGGCGCGAGGACGCAGCAGCTACCTGCCGCCAGGCATTGTGGGTACTGTCCACGTCCTCCCCGCCGCCGGGGAAGCGCCGCTCACGTGACGCGGACGCGGCGTTGCTCCGCGGGCGGGGCGGGGCTGTCGCCATGGCGACACGGCGGGGCCGTGAATACCTTGAGGGCCGGCTGCCGCCCGCGGTAGTGCTCTGCCGGCGGGCTCTTAGAAGTAGCGGGTGGGGGTCTCAGGGCAGCGGGGCGCCCCGGGTGCCGTGGATGCGCTCAGGTGCGGGCGCTCTCAGGAGAAAGGGATGTCCCTCCCGCCCCGCGTTGGGGCTCGCTCCTTTGCGGTGGCGTCGCTTCCCGTGGACCCTCCCGCGCCGCTCCGAGTAGGGGCCGCTAACCTTCAACGCCCCTTTGAACTTTGGCCCTGAAACGCCGGCCGGCGTGCCGGGCTGCCGGGGAGCTGGGCCGGCTTTGCGGCTGTGGTCAGACGGGTTGAAAAGCCCTGACACCGCCTGTATTGCCGGAGGCCACACAGTGTGCTGGGGCGGGGAGTCAGCCTCGCTGTTCCTTCTTCTTTGCCATTCACCACCTATGCTAACTGTTAATTATTTTCAGAACTGAGGTTTACTAATTGCACTTTTTGGGTTCTCCCATGTAAGAATTTCTCACTATAGTTGGCCAGTTTCCACCAGGTTCAGTGGACGTGTATAGATCTAGACATACATATGACACTGTACCAATAGCAAGGTATGGCCTAGGTGTTTCTTGGTGGAGCAGTGAACTCAGATGCTAAGGGGGAGGATGGTCAGTGGTGATGTAGTTGTCACCAGAAAAAGCACACTCAGGTGATACCTGTTGCCAGGCTAATTTCACTCTTATCCAGGCAGACCAGCTGGGTGTGTTTTGACGATAAATGATAACACAAAACTAAAAGTTTGCAAATCTCATTACTAACCCTAAAGTGAGGCTCCTATTTTCAAACCCTTTACTGATACAAGAATAACTTTCTCCCTGTATTCCTCTTCAACTTCACTGTTTTCCAACCATATCATACAGTTTTAGTCCCATTGGCTCAAACCTCAACTGAAAACAGCTTGTTTCCTTGTTAATGCCTTTTAATGTCTCCTTCCATCTGTTACTGCTTTGCTATCCAAGTGCTCATAGCACTACAAAGAGTGTTGGGGTAGAGGTAATATACCTCACGCTCTGGACTTTCAGGCTCACTGGGGAGCAAGGTAATCAGGAAGATGTCTCTGAAGCGCATTAACACTCTCCAGCCTCATGTCTGCCTTCTCTAAACAGCATAAACTATTTTAAGCAGACACCTATGGTGACCCCAGAAACCAGTGGGGTATCTCCTCCAGTGATACAGGTGTGGTAAAATGATCTCTTGGATCTTATAACCACTCAGTTGTTGCTATTGCTGGAGATGAATTTTGCCTTTCAGCCTCCAGGCTTTCTCCTCTGTGCTTCAAGCGAAACTCAGCCAAGCTGAGGAGCAGAATAGTCTCTGTTAAACAAGGCTGCTTCTGCTCTGAAGGTAAAAACAGCAAGAAAAAAGTGATATCCTGGAGGCCAGAGGAAAAGACCCTTTTCTCAGCAACCTTCTCACAGTGAAAGCTGGTTGCTGGGGGGAACTGCCAGACACATGCACCACAAGTCTCGCTGCAGCCTCATGAGGAACAGAGGGTCTGTGCATGTTTGAGTAAGCACTTCCGCATGTCCGAGTCAGTATCCTGGTCTGTCAGGAAGAAACCCTGTTCCCTGTCAGGCTCTTGTAGAGCTGAGCATGGGAACATCTCAATCCTGACTGACAAGGCACAAGTGTAGCATACGTGTGGAAGATGATACGTTAATCTGAATAATTTCCAGAGAGTCTTTATCCTGTATAAACAGGGAGCACCGCATTACAAGCTGCTACACAATTTAACAGCTTCTGATAGCATCTACTATAATGCTGAGAAGTAGTGATTACTTAATTAGGGGCTGCCTAAAGGTTTGTGATAAGTGCATACGTGTGTAATTTTAATTTTTCTCGTTCTTCTGAACTGTTTCTCTTTCAGCCCTAAAATTCTCTTGACCTTTCGTTAATGTTTTGAAGGAAATAAAGATAAGCATTTTACATTTACATAAACAGGACTTCCAAATTATATACACATCAATTAGTTTACACTTACACATTCCTAGGGGCCACAAAAAAAAAAAAAAAAAAAGAATATTCTTAATTTTCAGGTGAACCTGGCTCGAAGAGGCTAAATAAATTGCACAAAGTCACTGAGGGAGGTAGTGGCAGAGTCAGAGGTGGGGTTGCAGCTCCAGCACTCCCACAGTGAACTTAAATCATACCTGTTAGTCAAGAATTTGCATGGTAACAAGCCGGTTGTGCTGAAAATAGCTTTTTTCCTTGTCCCACTGACTCCCCTAGGACAGAAGGCATTAGAACATTGTTTGAGGGGCACCACGCAGTGAATAAATTAGTGAAAGCTGCAGCCAGAGATAAAACAGATTCAGAAGGAGTAAATCCAGGCATTGCAAAGAAGAGGTGAAGAAATGGAGAGGACTGCAAGACAGAGTATGGACAGCATCCGAGGGTGAGGAGAGGGCTGGACGGGAAGGACTGGTGCCAAAGGAGTCCCTGTGGCATCACACCCCTCAGAGATTGCAGCGAGGTGCTTCTCCATGAGTACAGCAAAACAGCGAAGCTCCATGCTTGCTTAATGTGTCATCAGCCAGCTGAAGGCAAAACCCAACAGCGAACACTCAAGTGTTCACAAGACAAGTTAGGGCGGATTTATCTCACCAAAGGTTAATGATCTAGAAATCGCCTACTGTGTAGAAGCTCTTTCTTGTTACTTCTCCTCAGTCACTGCAGGGGGAGCAGACATGTCCAGCCGCATTTATAGGTCTCGGATTTAGATGACTAAAAGTAGGGAAGACAAACCCTTCGGCTCTGTCCACAGGATTTAAACATGACTTTTAGAACAAGTTTCTCCAAGAAAAAATCCCCAGCCTGAGGAGCTGGCAGTCATTGTGCTGCTTAGTGGTGGGGTGGCAGAAGAAGCACAGAGGTGAAGGTCCAAAAGCGCTCCTCTCAGGAGGTCCTTCTGAAAGTTCAGCTTGTTTTCTTTGCCGCAAATTAAGCAGTGGAGTATGTCAAGATTGCTGATCCACTTTGAAACCTATTTTTACAGGGGAGATAAAAGACTAACCCATCTTAAACCCATCCTTTTTAAAACAGAAAAACCCAAACCCTTCTGTTTACTGAGCATCTTCATAATCCTATTACTCCTTTCTCTGGACTTTTTTTTCTTGTATCTTTCCTCAAGTTTGGTACTTGAAGCTGGAGGTATTATTTAAGTTGGGGCTTTAGTGGGAAGGCAGACATAATCCATCAGTGTGCTTCCCATTTCTGGGATGGCAGTGCCAATTCCCGTGACAACAGGTATGTCGAATCAGTGAGCTTCTGTTGAGTGCAGCACAGCTTCATCGCGAGTGCTTGAACCTCTAAATCAGGCTCCTGAAATCATGGTGCTGGCTAAGAACCCCTGACTTCCCAACAATTCTGCACTGTAAAAAGAGTGCATTTGATTTTAAAGGCTTCAGAGAAATCTGTATCCATAATCACAAGAGCTAAGATTATATTCACTGGAACGAACTGTTCTTGCTAACACAGCATCAGCAGAACTGTGAGCAAGGTCATAAAAATCATCAGCGGAATATCCAGTTTATTTCCTTGCTTCTCCTTTGAAAACGATCTCCGCTGATTCAGTCATGAGAGCCTGTGCTGGGCAGAAGAGTTTCTTTCATGGAACAATAGTGTTTAATTCTCAAGGGCTTTACAAGTCTGAAGCCACCTCATAATGTCACATAAAGTATCTCACTGGTAATAAATGCAGATGTTAGAACAAAATACAGTGTGATCCCAATGGCTCTTGTTGCAGCAGGGCCCAGCATGATCTCCTGCATAAAGAACATCATGTTTCTGAAAAGGAATCTTCACGCCGCATCTCAATTAGTTTGAAAATCGACATGTTGTTAATGCTTTTTTATTTACAGGGCCATCAGTGCTGTGGGCTTATGGAAATAACATGAGTGAGCTTTTCTGATGATCCTGTCCCAAGCCATTCCAACAGTAACCATCTCTCTTTGGGGCTTTTCCGCTTACTTTATTCCCTCTCTGGTAGAAGCAGCTGGTCTGGAAAGCCACATGAATGTACTCCTAGTACACATAATCCCTTTAGTTCCCTACAAGACTATAATTGAACACATTGGCAGACTTTGTTTGTATTTAAATATTTTCATAGAAGGGAAAAGTCATTCTAAGCTGATCGCTTCACGAGGCCAAAAATTTCATTAGGAGCCATTTAAACAATTACAATAAATAAGAAAATCATTATTTGCTAGTACAGTTGTGCCATAAACTCAATAATTTATCTTCAAAGAACTCTTGGTCCCTAAAGAAATTTGTCTTTGTTTATGATAACAGCCACAACAAAGTTACTTGTGTAAGAAAAAAACCCACACATGGCATTGTAATCCAGAGTTAGGATGTTCCATTTGAAATTTAATTCAGAAGGATAGACAGGTTTCTTAGGACTGAAGGGATTATTAGGAACTGTAATATCAAATAAGATTATAAGATGGAGGTGGTAGCTCACTATAATAGAAACCCACTAAGACATGGGGATATACTAAAGACATGGGACCGGCAAGACTTTCTGGGTTATCAAACCCAGTCCCCAGGTACTGCAGGCAGCCTGATCGCATAATCCATTTAATACAGTTTCTGAGCTTCACGTTAAAACCAGGTATGGTTTTCTCCCTATAATTTTTACATCTTCACTGTGCAGGTGGATAAAGAGCACCTACCTGACAGTCTAAATTATTCACGGCCAATTTATATGCACTGGCTCACATGCTGTGATTGCCTGCCTTTAATATTTCCCCTACCTCGTGTATTTGCTAAGAGTAATCAAACCGCATCTTGGCCTTCAGCTGCCAGGCTAGGCAAGCTGTGTGCTCATACTTTCCTTTCACAAAAGGTCCTCCAGCCTCCTCTTCATCTCACCAGCCCTTTTCACCCTGTTTCATTCAGAATCCAGCTTTCTTTAACATGATTGACCAGAATAATGCCTGTTATCCCAAAGCAAATCTTACTGTGGTCTTACACAAGGCCCTGTCTGTATGTTTCCCTTGCTCTTCTGGAAATGTCTCTCCTATTGCATTTCAGAGTTTCTGTTGCCTTTTCCATGCCCACACCACACTGGGGCAAGTGGTTAGAAATCTTCCTGTTGCTGGTTTCCTGTGGGATTTTTTTCTCCTAGCTCTCTTCCTAATTCTGCAGCCTCCCTCTTCAAAGACATTCCGTTCTTGTTGGGGGATATTCTGAACTTTACACCCACCATACCTCCTAACTTCGTGATTTTGATACATTTGAATGATCAGACACCTCTGTTTTCCAAATGGATCATTAATGAAAACAGTAATAATCAGTCTTAAGACTTACTTTTTAGTCACTCTGAATAATTCTCTTTCAACACAGCTCAGCTTCTCTTCTTCTAGCACTGTGTATGCCTTGCGGTTGCTCTATAAATCTCAGGCTTCTTCTGGTGGGAGATACAATTTTATACACGGCTCCTCGTCAGCTACTTTATTGAAGTCTAGACAGTCAGATTTCCCTTCTTTGTCTAGCTAATTAATTACTGTATCAAAGCAAGCTATTGAATTAGTCTGGTATTATCTAGCCTTAGTAAATGCCAATTCCATTCTATTCTGTTTTCCAATGACTGTCACGACTTCTATAATTCTCTCTTCCCACACTCTTTCCTAAAGCCTGCCATAAAACATTGATGTACACAAAGCAAAATATATTGTGCCTTTTGAGTGAAATCCATGTTTTATTTGTCTTTGGTATAGATTAGTTATTTACATCAATATTTATTTCTGGCTAGCAGGTAGGATTGAGCAGCAACTAGAAACACACTGGGTGCCTCGCTATATTCGGTAGGAGAAATGTACAGACCTCCTTTCTTCTAAACATTGCTAGTGCTGCTGTTTAAAAGGATTGGAATATAAATTCAGCAGGCTGCTCCAACTGGGACACAGCCCCACAAGGACCAGGGCCTTTTCCCAAACAGGTTTTTTAGTCCGACTCAAAGATGATGGGTTGCAGGGGGAATTGGCCAGCCCCTTTTCAGTAGTCTGTGGAGACAGGACAAGGGGCAATGACTGCAAGTTGGAGCACAGGAAGTTCCGCACCAACATGGGGAAGAGCTTTTACACAGTGAGGGTGACAGAGCACTGGGACAGGCTGCCCAGGGGCGTGTGGAGTCTCCTTCTCTGGAGAGATTCAAGACCCGTCTGGACGCCTACCTGTGCAATATGAGCTAGGGAGCTGCTTTGGCAGGGGGTTGGACCCGATGATCTCTCGAGGTCCCTTCCAATCCCTACAATTCTGTGATTCTGTGATGATATATGTTACAGGACGACATGTAGAGTGATTTGACATACAAGGTGATCATGGGCATTGGGCATGGAACAAATGCGGGTTTTGAAGAAACGGGAGAGTTGGAGAGGTTTTGGCTGAGAGGTACTGGATGATTGTTCCAGACAGAGATAAATTACATGTGTATTGTCTTCTTTGTGCTTAATTTTTAATTATATTGCGGGCAGTACACAGATTGAAAGAACAGCTGGTAAGAAAGTAAACTGAGACTTAGATTTGAAGTCCACTGCTGACCCACAGACTTTGCATGTCCTTGGGCAAAGCGCTTTCTTGTTTTTCTATTTCCTCTCACTGCCTCATCTGTAAAACAGAGATAACGCTACTTCTTTCTTCCCAACTTGACTATTTACATAATAAAAGCTTTTCCATGCATGACAGTCTCTTACATATTTGTACAGCATCTAGCATAATGAGGACCTGGATCTTGGGATTACAACACAAACAATACACAACAATTAAGATTATACATCCATCCAAAATATACCTAACGCCCCCTAATACTGCCATACCTCACTGGAGAGGCATGACTTTATTACAGGATGATCTCCATTTTTTTGACTTCTTCAGCCCCTCTTTTTGTTCTGCTTTCTGACCTGAAGATGGCTTTGGCAGAGAGCTGGGTTTGGGGAAAGTGAGGAGTCTGGTGACTACCCTTCTGTGACCTCCTGCAGGTGGAAGGAGCAATGGACCCCAAAGTCCTCAAAGACCTGCCAGGAGCTGGGCAGCATCACACAGGAACCCTGTGTTACTGCAGCAGATCCCCAGTGGCACCATTCTCCTCCTGCTCTGTCAGGGAAGATCTGCTTGAAGGCAGCTGGTTCTTCTTGGGAGAAGGAAAAAAAAAAACCCAAACAGTAATAAGCATCCCCTGACCAGCAACCTGGAGGCTATGGGATGGGAGCGTCGTTGGCCTGCTGCATGTCTTCCTCGGAAATGTTATCTCAAGAGTCCTTGATCAGCTTGGAGAAAGACACCTTCCCATGCCAGAGTTTTTGGGAAGTGGGGGCTCTTTCCCCAAAACCTGTGCAGCCAAAAGGTAATGCCAAAATACAGCTCTTGTTGGAGACCAAGCTGGATCGGTGCTTTCTCTGCATGCCAAAAGTAATATGGAGGGTGCTCAGCTGGCCTGAGCGGGTGAGGCCAGGCCTGGAGGCTGGGTTAGCTCTGAGCTACTTGGCACGAGGAGGAGTAAAAGCATGCATAAATTAGAAGCTCTTAAGGCCAATTTCTTCATTTTGTCCCAGAGAAACTGAGAGCACTTGATGTTTGACCACCCCTGCCCATAGACAAGTGACATGTTTTAGTGCTCCCCGGTGCTGGCAGACACAGTGTTACCCTGACTTAAATGTGCTACATGGCCCTGGCCAAAACCCAGACATTTACCCAAATTTCATTTTCCTTCCTTTTTTCTTTTTCCAAGTTTTTTTTTTTACAAACAAAAGAGAGCAAGATAAGTGATGGCAACTGGATTATTAATAATACACAGTAACCTATTAATTTGGTTTCAGGTACCATGCAGGGAAGATTGCATTGTGTGGTGGCTATTGTTGTCTTATGGGAACTGAGACTAGATACCAGGCGTCTATTACAAATGTGAGGCACAAAATTAAACACCCACACGTACTGAAAGGACCATCAACATGACAGGAAGAGTTATTCATTTTGCGAGCAGAAGAATGACAAAGCAGAGGAGTGACAAATGTTCTAGATAAATCCAGAGCTCTGATTTAATGACTGGGATAAGGACCCTCTTTTTTCCAGGTAAAGATTCCCAACTCTTGCGGCATTTCTTACTTTGCCATAATTTAGCTGTGCACATATTTGGCATTTAGAGTGAGACGGGTTTACACATTTGCTACCAAATGAGCTGCAAGAGCTAATCAGCTCATGCAGAATTGCACATATTAATGAAGAAGGCTCTTCTGCATGCCTGCAATGTAGACACCCACTTAACTGGGGCACCAGAGACTAATTTGGAAAGATTCTGTTCCCGTAGAAGCTTTTTTCCTATGATGAATGCTTGCAGGGAATCGTGTTGTGGAGAGGGAGGGAGCAGTATCTGCAAAATCTGACTAAATGGATCTCATTACTGAGTGATGGAAAAGCAATAGGAAAGATAATTTATTAGTGGCTCAAAGCTAATGAGAATAATTAGGACTATGATGCTTTCTAAGCAAACACAGAACAACTGTTCCTTAAGGAGCACCATCCCCCTGCAAGTGCTCAGTGCTCTGGGCAGTGCAGAGGACTTCCTGGGGCAGGATCTTACAACCCCAGGATGAGTTCCAGCAGCTGGATAGAAATACCTAGACATCCTCCTGGCTTTGGTTATGGGCCAGCATTGGAGCTGCAATTCCCTAAATTTTAGGCTGACAGATTATCTTTGTATGCAGAGTTTACAGTTCAGCTTAACTCCTTGGAAACCACGGTCTGGAAACCACTGAGATTTTTGCAGCATTGCATGATACAGTGCCTGCCCTGGCAAAAGCTCAGCCAGTCGAGGGTGCTCACAGGGAGTATTTCAGTGGTGCTGGTCAGTGGGCCGTGCCAGAAGTCCTGGCTGCCAGCAGATAAAACGGCCTTTTGGAGTCATTTCCTTTACAGAAACGCCCAGGTACTCTCCTTCCTTAATCAGTAAATAAAAGCAGGATGCACAGAGAAAGCACGGAGAAAGCATCCCATCTTGTCACCCCCAGCCAAAGAAAATAGCAGGGGAATTTTGGTTCCAAATCAGTTCCACCACGGAGCAGTTCTGCACACACCAGTATTAGCCAAAGGGCTGCACGCCCGCTGTTCCAGCGCAGGGACCCGGCCTGCTGGGCTGCCAGCGGCAAAGGAAACGCCAGTGTTTGGCCCCGGCACTCAGCACCTGCCGGGAAAAGCACATTTCTTCCCCCTCTCAGTTTTCAGCATCGACTCCTGCAATCCCAGTGTGCCTTACAGCCCCAGTCACACTAAAGTAAGCCTGCTAAATTAAAATGAGGTGCATGTGGACAGCAGTCCCCACTCCCCTGAGGGTCATTTGGAGCAAATGGCTTGTTTCATCGTTTGTAAAGCGCAGTTGGCGGGGGCTCAGTATTATTCTAGGAAATCCACATAGGCAACATTTCTTTCTCATAATAGAGCACGGTGAAGAACATAGAGAGTGATTTTGCCTTTTTTTCTTTTTTTTAAAGGAAAAAAGACTAAGGAAACACCTGTAGGCCAAGTCACCAGGTCTTGACTTTTCTTTTGAAAAGCTGTTAGCCTCTAAAATCAAAATCACCCATGAAGCAATTCCACCTAAAACAAGACTTGGTCTGAAGCATTCTCGTAGGTCTTACTCATGATGGGAGTTGCATCTGCTTTTTTACTCCCAAATGAAACACTATATGAACCTAAACCTTGTCCCTTTCATCTTTTTTCCTCCATTAATATCAATCAGTCTTTGTAGATTGAAAGAAATTTAAGCCAGCAAGATTTGGGGACTAGGTAGGAGTTATGAAAAATTCCCAAGGCTGACTCACCCCACTGCAACACACTAGAAGGGGGCCAGGGGTCACCGGGGCTGTCAGACCCAGAACATGATTTTAGAGGGGGAAGAAATGGAGATTTGCTGGGTTGCTTTTCCTGATTCACACTGGAAAAGCAAATCACTTCCAGTTGCTTATGTAGAAGTTGCTGTAGTTTAAACAAACAAGGGCATAGCTTCTGGGTCAGAGATATAGTGGCAACTCCTTTACAGCAGAAGCCAAATTATCCTCCTGGGCTGCAGAGAACTGGGGTATAAACTTAGACTCATCTAGGGTCTTCAACCCTGGCCTCACACAGCCCAGAGTATTCACTCTCCCAGGATCTTGTCCAGGCTCCATTTTCCCTCCTCTTTGTGGATGAAACACATCCAGCATCTCAGGCTCTGCCATCAGATGGGAAAACCATTTCCTACCAGCAGATGTCCAGCATAACCCTGGGGCCGCTCTCTCTATCTCTGGGACTACACAACTCAGAGGACTACGCAGCTCAGACAGACCCATGGGCTATTTATATCCTATTCAAGCCAACCCTGAGGAACAAAGTGCTACATAATCCTTGCTCAGCATCTCCAGTGTCCACGCTTTACCCTTCCTCAACAAGATTTAATCTCCTTAGGGTTAACCATGTAGTGGATGTCCAAGACCTTTGAATCACATCTTAAAAGGGCTGAAAGACCAAACCCCTAACTGCAAGAGCAGAACCTCCGATTCACTGCAAACCATTTGTTACCAGTGAGGAAGTTGCTTGTTAGTAAATGACTTGTGATTCGAAAGGCCAGATTACTCACTTCTAGCCGTGGCAGGAATCCTCCATGGTTACAAGCGCCTGGGAGCTGTATCTACTACCACAGACTGGGAAGTCTGCATGTGTGAAACGACCAACCACCTAACTGCACAAAGTAAGAGCTCTTACATGTGAGATACTTTTCGTTCATAGTCTGTAGAAAAAAAACCATAAACCACAACTTGACTGATGCAAATCTAAACATAAACTGACTTCACTAGCAAATATAAACACCAACTTTTGCTTTACTGGAGGCAACAGAATTACCACAGTGTAACTGAGATCCAGACCTGGTCTACTAATTAAAAAGGCTTGGAGGCAAAGCTCTGGGCTCGTGGTACACTCTAGTTCACAGTAACTAAGGCTTTTGTCAGCTGTTTGATGTAATCGTTTGTAGTGTTCAAAACTGTACTTTTCAGAAACCATTCAGACTATAAACCAGATGAGTCATGACCCTGGTAACAGAAGGTAAATTATTCTCAAATATTTTATATTTGTGCATTAACACATGATTAGCCAAGAAAAAAAAAAATAGGAATGCCCAAGTCCAAGAAGTAACTGACAAAAGACTGGAGGGAAAAACGAGAATCCTTACTTTTAATTTTATTACGGTGTAACCAGCTGTAAGGAATTACTGGTCTGAAGCACAGTGTGCAATTGTCCTATCCTAAACATTTACTAAAGCCTATAATTCAGAACGGTCCCGACAAGTGACGTCACCATTGGCAAGCTATGATTTTTTTACCTCCCCCTTTTTTTGGAAGAAGGCTGCATTTCTCAGCAATTAGCCCAAACAGCGGCACAGCCTATGCACAGCCATGCTCCCACATCTCTGGAGAATGTACTTCTCCAAAGCCAGCTGCTTTGACTCAGATTAAAAGGAAAACTGCAAAAAATTCTGGGCCAATCATACTTGGTAGTTTGCTAGTAAGCAAAGTAATTCCTGTTTGAAATCAAATGGCGTCAATATGTGTTTTATTTCCTAAATGCAGGGCAGAATGCTTGTTACTGATGTAGAGGATAGCTTGAAAGAAAGAATCACCATGATCTTATGCAAAAGTACAAAAGGCAACATGAAGTAACCACTAACAGAAAAGAAAACAACACAGTAAGAGACTTAATAAATTAAGCTACTTTCACACCAGGATATTATGTACTTCCAGGCAGCTGATTTTTTTGAGTGAAGAGACTCATCAGGTGCCTAATAAGGGAAGATATTTGGCACAGTTCCTTTGCCGTTCAAATTGATGTCGTGGTTAACAAGCTGGCTACCATACAAGGCCAATCAGGCTACCGGTATTCCAGATTACTCACTAATGGGTTCAGCAGCTTAACGAGTGCCAAACATATAGTGCCATTAATTGGGCAAGAGAGAGAGGAGGAAAAAATATCCAGGGAGGAGAGAAGATGCCATTCACCTCCTGAGCAGCACAGCACTGAGCTGTCCATTAGCACAGCCTTCACCAAGGAGCCAAATGAGCAAAAGAAAATGAGACAGGCAGGCTGAGGAGCAAGAGGAAGATCTCAGACCCAAGGTGCCATTCTTCACTGTAAACAGCTGGTTTGTTCACCTGACAAGTGCCGAAGCAGATGGAGTCCGATCCTCACATAGCTGACCACCCCACTGTACCACTCAGCACAGCCAGGCCCTGGCAAAGGGGTGATGCGACCTCATCCTGTGTGTGCTGGCTCTTCCTAAACCATCGCCAGCTTTGGGTGCACACACGGTGGGGAAGAAGCTGAACAAGGCTGATTAATAATAAAAATAATTGTCTTTTTTAAAATTTATTTTTAGTTGAAAGTGAATCACAACTTCCTGCCCCTCCCTCTCCCTCCTGTGAAGACGTAAGTACCTCCAGATCAACATAGTTTGGGTTTTTTTTAAGCATCAAGAGTGTAACACATTTCAACTGCTGCTAATACAGGTTTTACAGTGATGATTTTGTCAGAGGTTGTTTATGCGACTCCTTAAAGAACAAAAAGGAAAACTCCCACATACAAATGCAGGTAAACTTTTGGAATGTAAACACATAATACACATAATTACTGCATTATCAAAAGTATTACATATTTATCAAAACAGTTGAACATAACACTTCCCAAGACATACTTGATATGGCCCCATCATAATTTGAAGGGAGATCGTATACCCCATAAGGGTAACCACACACCCCATAAGACAGTCACTCCTGCCATCACTTGCAGGTGTGTTTGACAATATTGATGCCCCCCCAAAAAATAATAAGAGTTTAGCTTGATCCTACCCATGCTCTGCTGATTTTTGATACTTGGCTTAATTCACTCAATACATTCTATAAAGGTATGTAAACAGCCCTGATTTAAACACAATCAACAGATCTGGACTGGTCAAAATCAACGTCTTCATTAACTCAGATACCGTATTTATCCCTGAGCACCTTAAAATTGTCCCCCCAAATCTCACTGAAGAACATGTAACTACTTCACAGGAACGTAAAACTGCATTTGAATAAATCTGTGTCTTACTAGTCCCATTTTCCTTCACTGGTTTAAAAAAAAAACAACCAACCCCAAACACCAACAAACAAAAAAATGTGTCCCCTCTCCCCTCCCCTTTATTTTTTACGTGTACTGCAACACCTTTAAAAAAAATCACCCCATCAAACAACATCACCTACAGACACACTAGAGACTACAAAAATATTGCATAGGAGTGTCAGTGGGCATAGTCTCACAACATGAGAGAAAATGCTAAGTTTTTTTAAAACATTATGGCAACATTCTAATTTATTTTCTTTTTAAAAATCAAGTGGTTTCGCTTTATTTCAAAATTGTACAAAATGGCCATGGCTGTTTATAAAAAAAAGTCTCTGTCTTGAGAATATGTGAAGTCTCAGGTGCATTAACAAAAGACCTGGAACCATTCACAGTGCAGCGGAAAGCTTCTTTTGAGGCAGAAACTACAATTCATCCTTCTTCTTTCCTACTCTTTCATGGTCTCTTTCTCTCAGGGTTCGCATGAAAGTGGTGAATCCAGACTCCTGGGTTTGAAGAAAGAAAAATATGGGTCACATCTTTGTAAACAAACCAAAACAATGCTAAAGAACACTTTCAGCTTCAGCATCCTACAGCAGAATATAAACTAAGGAAGAGCTACTGCTTCTGTGTTGCCTCAGCATGCAGTGCTCTGGTCCAGCACCACTCCGCTGCAATGCAAGGGGAAAATATCTATACAGATGCCACACGTCAAACTTTGAAGATGGGACACAGAGAAAAAGGCCTTAAAACTCACAGGACCAAGTAAAATTTGTTCAGAGAAATGTTTTGGTCAAAAAAGCTCAAAGACATTTTCATGCCACGTCTGTGTGTTATCTGCATCCTTCTGAAAGGAGGTAGGGGGATCATTTGCTGGCTACACACACATCCCTTAACAGTATTGCTTACGGTCTTCCTCCTTTCCCACACCCTCAGATGATGGGAATTACCATTTTTCAAGTTTCCATCAAAATTGCTGTGAATGTGGATGTCTGGATGCTGCCCTCTGTATTTCATTAACTTACAATTTCTATTTATGACAGCACTTTCCTTTCCCAAGGAAAGCTCTGGACACAACTTGCAAGCATTTCAGAGGGCCCAGAGTTTTGCACAACCTACCTACTGGTACTGTATTCAACGCTGCAGTTGCCTGAGCAAGTAACATTGATCCCACTCAAATCCAACCCTTTTTATGTTTCAGCAATCCTAAAACACACCAGTCAGAACTGGCAATAAAGAGGGAAAACACAAAGAGGTAGAGAACAAAGCCAGAAGTCAAAGTTTGACTTTCAAAAACTCAAAACAAATTAAACCAAAGTAAAACCAAACCCCAAAGCTGTGTAACTTCTGAGAAGGCTGAACAACAAAACATTCTTCTAAAAAATTATTCTCTATTCTTCCACTGAAAAAATATGAAGGGACAAGTTTTGGCCATATCATCTGGAGACAGCTGGGAATCAAAAGCCCCATGAAAAGACCACGGTTACCAAAGCTGCCTGTCTCCAAGTTATTCAAAGGGCAGCTGTGTCAGAGGGTGTCCTGACTCTTCCTTGTTCAAGCTGCCTGGGGTGAAACACCCTAAAAATCTCTTCTCTGAATCTCCAATTCCCTTGGAGGTGTGGAGGATGCCTTACAGGCTACCACTGGGGTCATCTTCTACGCCACAGCCAGTGCTCCGGTGCAGGAAGGCAAGGAGCTCAGAGCTCCTGCTCTACTGACCACGGCTCCTGCTGCAGCTCCTGTCATGTAACTCCCATGGCCACTGACATCGCTTCTCTTCTTCCCAGCCCACATGAAACAAGGATGCACTGGCTGGACCACACTGAACTAAACACTTGTGGACATCTGATTTAGTGCCAGAACTGGGAACTGAAAACAGGTCCCCTGGTCCCTGCTGCTCTCTCCTGAGATTTCTTCTGCAAAGTTGGAGGTGGTTGGCCAAGATGGTTCAAAAGGTACTGCCATGTTGATGAGAAGTCCTTTAACAATGAAAACCCTTGTTACTGAAAGAGGTTTGTGAACACCTGGAACCTCCATGGAAGGCCCTGTGCTTAGCACTGCCTCCAGTGTCACCATGATGGGAAATAACAAAATCCACTTTCATGCTGCACAAACAGAAGACCATAGGTCACAGAAGAGGGGCAACACCGTTGCCAGCAACGGAGAGATTGCAATGTTCCTGTTGGGTAATTTAATTCTACCCAAGAAAAGGTTGACTGCACGTAGGGGATTAGTCAGTCCACTTTCCAGCACAGGGATAATCATCTTCGAGCTGCTGTGGCCTCAGAGCACTCCTGTCTTGCTAAATTCTTTTTATCAGCCATCACAGATACTTCCTTTCATATATCATTTCTCTAAGTATGGGTTAGAAATACAAAAATTGCGGCTGAAATTTTACCTAATTGTTGGCTCCTTTTACTTTCAAAGAGAGATCCACAATCACAACTAAACACAGTATCCATAACAACGCCTGAATCAGCACCATAAAATGGTAATTACCAGGGTTCTAATGCTGGAGAAAACTGGGAGGCAAAGCTCCACGAAGACTTCCCTAGGCTCCTAACTAAGAACCTCAGAATTTGGCTTTTCTTCTTCAGGCTCCTCTATAATTTGGTGAGCTGTAATAGCAGCAATAACTTCAGGCAAGGCTCTTTTTTCAAAACCACTGCATGGCTTGAAGACCCCAAGTTTTTCTTGCAGACCCTAGCTCCTCCAGGCAATTGATCACGGCTGAGGAATAACCTCCCTCTCAAAGGTTATTACAAAGACCACACACAAATAATTGGATTGCTCCCTTATTTTCCAGCACTTCACAACCATGAAAGGCCATTACTGCCCCCTGTACTCATAGTATATAATTGGCTGGCCACAGCAGGACAAAAAGATGAAACTTTAGCCCATGGGCTAGATGGCACAATTGGTCTTTCCCTCCAGAGCTCCAGCAATGAATCTGATTGAGAATGAGATATTTAGTTTCCCCCAGTCTCCAAAGGACAGTTTAGTCCCTGCTATAAAACCAATGGCCTATCACCGTCTGGCAGACTGGCGCACCCGTAACACGTTTGCAGTACATGCGGGATCCAGATCCAGAACTGACAGGAATTAAGTTCTGTATTTTCTGGCATTTCTGCAGCTAGCAGCAGCCCATGCAATAAACCCTTCACTTCCACTCAGTCCAAATTCGCTCACAGCCTTCAACTTAGAGAATAAAACATACAACAGACCATTACCCAATCTACTCCTTTTTCCTCTTCTTGCGTTCCTAAAATAGGCCAAGCGTGTTCTCGATGCAGAGATGCACAGGGGTGTGGTACACAGTGATTCATCCATGTAAGACAGCAACAGCAGCAGTAAAATGTCCTTTCAGCACGATAGAAATTTACCCCGCAGTTTTCATTTGCCAGGCAGCACAGGCAGAGGAGTCCCTCCTCCCGCTATCAGGCGATGACTCTTGCTTTCACTTACCCCTCTTTCTCCAGTATATTTCTCCACAAATTTCCCGTAGTTGTAATAGTTGAAGGTGGGGTAGCCATCAACCCCCTCCTGCTTGCACAAGTCATGATTCTGTTCTTTGGCACAGTCCACTGCAGCATAGGCGATCTGAAACGCAAGAGACCGGCATGAGGTGGGAGAAGACAAAGCAACTCATGGTTATGCCACTGCAGCTTAGACTTCACACTGGGAGAGACCCAAGTCTTCTGCTAAAACTGCAACAGCTTTCCTAACAGCTCAGTCAAGGAGGAAGATCAGAGGGTGGTCATCGGATCATGCCACACGAATGGAAGAGTGGAAGTCTTCTCCCTCCTGATGAAGCACCACACTGCTCGCACAGCAGCTAGCCTGCACGGCTGCAAGGCATGTCCAGCTCAGAGCAGAGAATCACCTGCCCAGCCTCCCCATTAAGCACCACGTCTCCACACAGGAGAGGCAGAGGCTGCGTCAGCAAACCCAAACCCATGCATGGCAGTCACAGCTCTGTCACGCTGCAATGGTTCTCCCGCACTTTGGTTTTAAGTGATGAACAGCATCAGGGTGGCTCAGGTAATGGTAAGGACCCACCTAACCCAGCCTCCTCCCTGTGGCACAGGTAGAACTTGGAAAAGTTACCTCCTCTCTTCTTGGACAAACACGGCTGGTGAGTTATGCAGGCTGTTAATGGATTAATGATTTCTAGCCCAAGGAGCTTTTGAAATGCCATTCAGCTCTCCCAAGCTCAAACAGGGATGGGTGAGAGGACAAAGCACTGTCTACTGCAGTCATGCACCCAGAGAAGGCTGCTTGCTTGACTGCAATCTCAGCCTGGGCTTGGTTCCTTTTCTGTCTTTTTAAAATTTTTACCTACATTTAAGGTAGGGACTGGCTGTTACACACAGCCATCAGCGAAGAGGGCTTTAATTCCTTTTGAAACCTCTAGATGCTACTGTCACACAAAACAAACTCAAGAGTAGGAAACAGCCTGCGAAGCTCTCAGCCTGCTGGCAGCAGGGCAGCACCCTCTGTCCCCGCCTGCCTCAGCGCAACCCGGCAGCCCCAGAGCATCAGCTCGGGCTAACCCTAGCTCACAGCATTTGACATTTGAAACCTGGATCTGTGAAGTTCCGAGGAGGGGCCGCACTTAACATTTCTGATGTTGAAGCAGAAAACACAGTTCACTGGCTTCTCCTTAGAGCAGCTGAGCCCTCTGCTGTGATCTCACCCTGACTGTTCCCGCGAGCTGCAGTCCTGGCTCCAAGCGCGCACTGCTGCTCACACAAGCTTGCCTTCACAGCCCCTTACAGCTCTGCTAGGAGCAGGCAGCTTTAAGTACAAGCTGTGTAAAAACCTAAACAAATTAGAGAAAGGATTTTTGCAATGGTGGGTTACAACATATCAAGCACTAATTTCAGAGCCCACAGATCGTAACTTGGAATTTCCAGTCCCAGGAGGCTCCTTCAAACAATCCCATCAAAATACCTTTTGCTTGTGGGACTTTAGGGTTGGAGCTGAACTGTTCTTCCATAATTAAAAGATCACTAAATAGACCACAATGCCCTCCAGTTTCGTGGTGACACTATCAAAACAAGAAAACTCGATCTCGTTACCCTAGCAGTAATTAAAGAGATTGGCAAAGCCAACTTCAGTTAATTTGCTTGTTTTGTTTTGGCTTTGAAAGCCTGACAAGGCAATGCTCAGTAAGATCTCACTTGGGTCTGTCGTCAGATGGAAAGCACAATATGAAGTGTTCTTACCTTAAATATTTGGCTTCTGTTTTCCCATTTTAAACATTAATAAGGCTATTACAGAAACAGGACTCTTGAGAGCTGTTAAAAACATGTATGATCACACTTTTTTTTCTTTTTCTTTTAGTAAACATAAAGACTCCTACTCATTCAGGGCCAGTTAAAATGAAAGGCGAGGAATAATACACTGCAAAAGAATTTCATCTAAGTATTTATGCCTTCTTGACCTTAGCAGCCAGCCAAAATTTAGAGCCCTGTTGGCTACCTCTGTATAAAGGAAAGCTTACAATGGAGACAAACATTTATTTCATGTCACAGTATTAATGTAGAAAGAAACCTGGAAGTCCTGGTTCCCTGAAAAGGAGGAAGAATAAATAACACCATTTTTTTCCCCTCACTGCTCTAAATATCACAGAGGGAGAGATTACAGCCAGAAAAAGGGGAAGGTTTATGTGCACTCATCCAGATCCTAGTAGCTGGTCTGAGGCATGAAACTGTTGTGACCGATTACCGATCTGTTCTTAGATAGTGTCTGGGAGATGAAGAAAATTAGGGTTTAGTACACTGGAAGGCAGAGAAGCTGCCTTTATTTGTACCTCTGGAAACATCTAGACTGGTTTTGGTTGGAGCAAAGAGCCCAACTTCATTTACAAAAGGGTTTTGTGAGAACAGCACCAGTGAGGAGAGGGTGCAGAGGAGAAACACGATGCTATCAGCCACTGTTAACCTCGTTCAGCGCATCTTCGCCTGCTGCCTCAAAACAGAACTGCTGGACTACAAGGAGGTGGCTTCTGGAAGAAACGCTCAGTAGTCTGCTTGAGATACATCTCTCCTCTACAGCACGTGGAAATCTCAGCTGGTCTATCTGTGCATTTGGTGTGCAGTGAAATAACGCACAAAGATCCCAGTCTAGGTCTGGCCACAACAGTCACATTAGCTTAATGCCATGCCCAACCCAAGAGGTCGAATGGCGAGGGGCACATACATCTGGAGTGGCATTTGGAGGACATGCCCACGGCCTGTCATTCTGAAATGCTACAATGCAAGCTCCCACACAGCCCCACAGACTCCATGCTGCTCCTGCAAACATTGTTTTGAGCCCAACTCTTCTGAATATACATTCCTGTTTGGTTATTTTTACATCCAGGGAGAGAAGAGAATTTTCAAGGCACTTTTCAAAAGCCTTGTAACTCATACAGATCTGAGCAAAATTTCAGACACACATCTAATTCCCAAGATTGTATCCGAGGCTGCATTTCAAATGTCTGCTGCCAACAGTAGCTGAGTAAGAGTACTTAGGAGAGCTTGAGTGATTACTTTAGAGTGGAAATGTTAAGGCAGCCTAAATATAGAGGTTGCTACCATCTCTATGCACTCATTACCATAGCATCACAGTCCTAATTGTCTTGCCTGTCTCACAGCAAAAAATCAAATATAGTGCACCACAAGAAGAGAAAAGTAATGCTGGAAAACACTTGTAGCAAAACACACTTCTGGACTGAGGACCAATTCCAATATCAATTCTGTCAACATCAGACAGCTGAACTCCAAGACGTACCAGGATTTCAGCAAACAGCACTGATGCCCCTTGCTTCGTTCTGTTGGGAGTCTTCATGGACCGTGAACATTAAACTCCATTTCTGGTAGAGGAGACTCCTGCAGCAGTTTTCAGTTAGGGTGAACGGCTTCATGACTACACTGAAAGGCTGCCCATAAAAAGATGTGGCCCAGAAAGAGAAAGGTTTTGCTTGAGCCCTGGCTCAAGCGAGCAGTTAAACACTGCAGGGAGGTTTTCCTCTAGTTCTCAAACTTCTTAGCAAGTGTCAGGTTTTCTGCATCACTAAAGAAGGAAACTGAGTCAGAAAAAATAGCAACTAAAAGAACACTCTACCAAAATGTGGTTAAAGAACACATTACTCTCAGAAATGATCTCTGCATTCAACTACCAGGAAGCTCCATGGAAGTTCACCGGAAAGCACAGGTTAGCAAGACCGACATGCTCTGCAGTGTAAGAACACTGAGTCGATATAACCAGACATTTCAGACAGGTTAAGCATTAGACATCCCTGATATGCACTGCAGAGCCAAGACACTTGGCATCGCCTATCAGGAATTCCCTCTCAGTAAGAGGCAAAAAACCCTCTAAAAATCCATGAGAGCAAGAAACTTTCCTAATGCTGGTGTAAGACTTGTGCACACGTGTCCATGATGGAAAAACCTAGTGTAACAGCCTCCAGAAGACAAGATTGATTTTTATGGAGATTTTGATTGTTAGGGCTAAAATTTAGTTTCTTCAGCTTTACTAACTTATCTCTAACCAGAGGGGAAAATCCACTGAAAAAATAAAAAACATTTCAGGAAGAAAAACCCTTAAGTACCCTATCTGCAACATGCACAAAACTCCATGGGGTTACGGATTCTCCATAACCCAAAGCTGTGCTGCCTTGGATATTGACAATACATCATTATATACAAGCTCTCTCTCCAGAGGCGATGCTGTTCAGGTTTATCACCAGGCTGTTCAGTAGCTGTAGCAGGAATAGAATAGTTATCATATGAAAAGATAGTCAATCAGAGACTGCGGACCCCAGAGGAAGTTCCTTGGAGTACATCCAGCTTTCTTAATGTTATTGCTAGTTCCTCTCAACAGGTATGCAGCTCCTAATAATTAATAATACCAGGTCAGTATGCAAAATAATTATGCATAATAATAATTAAAAATTAATTCCAGATTAGTATGCATTTCTCCTTTATTCCACAGTCCATATAGTTTATCACAACTCTAGCAGCATTTGGGACTGGAAAATATCTGTAATAGAAAAGGGAAGTCCCACAGCAAGCTTTCATGGTTTTACTAAAGAAGTGGGAGCTTAACTACAAAGTTGCAAACTTAACTCCCCACAGCATTAGAACGTGAGCAACCTATGGCCAGCTCTGAAGAGCTCTTAGAAAAGGAAATGGAGCTTGGCATATTGTTCAGATGAAGTGGTCTGATCAGGAACGCGGAGCTGTGGCAAAAATCAGGACTCTTCATTTAGGGGCTTGAGGAGAAGTGGAGCTATGCTCAAAACGTGACCACTGATCTCTCTGTGCCTCTACTCTAACAGAGGGATGATGCCTTTTTTTTTTTATTTTTTTACTGTGTAAGTGTTAGAAGAAAAAAGAAGTACTCGCAGTATCTAATCATACATCAGGAACCACAGTTCCCTTCCAAGAGAATTATGAAACAACTTTTTGCTCTGGAGGGATCTTGCAGGTAAGGAAGACAATTACATCCAACGGTTCAAATAGATGTGTAGGAAATTGAAAGTAGGATCCCTTGACCTTCCAGGTAACTCCTCCTTTCTATTCTTAAACTTCTTACATTTTAACAATTTGTTTCCCAGTCACCATATGATGATATAGTAAAAATACCCCCTGAAATCCTAGTTGCTTTCCTGTTAAAATATGTACTGCCACACACTGGTTTTATTGATTCAAGGAAACAAATCTCTGCTGGAGCTAATATTGACTTTTGTTATGAAAATGGAAGTGAATAACTAACTGAATATTGATTTGAAAGAGGAATGATATATCATAAGCTTAAAAAAAATTAAAATAAAGGTAAAACTGCAGCATGGAAAAGAATGCTTCCAAGCAACTTTTTAAAAGTATAGTCAATTCCAGACAACGGTTACCTGATTATTAGAAAAAAAAGTATATTGCTGCCAAAAGTCTTAAAAGCACCTATGAATAAGACGGATGTGCCACCTTCTCTACGATTACTCCATGGGTTTCTATTTATATTACCTATCCTGGATTCTAACAGCAGTTACAAACTGGCCTGTGAAAGGTTGTTGCAATTCAGCTACTGTTCTCTGTGTGAGGGGCTTTGCAAATGGAAGATTCATTATTAGCTGCCCCGATGTGCCATCAGGACACTGCCATAGCTGCAATTCATCAGCGCTTCTCGGAGCAGGCCTGTTTGCAAAGGGAACAGCCATTAGTAGGCACCATGATGTACAGTGCTAACATCACTGTGTTTAATGAGTCTGATTAAAAAGAAATTCAACACGTTTTCTTAAAGCAAACAGGGATCAAATGCTTGGCCAAACTGAAGTACTCACTCATCTGGATAACTGTACGGTGATTTGGTTGGTATGAGTGTCACAAGCCATGGTTCGACAATACACGCTGGGGTCTCACCAGGTTCACTGCTGTCTTGCAGCCTCCCCTTAGCACCCTAACTCACCCCGTTAGCTGCACCCTTCCCAGCAACCTTTGCCACAGCTTTTTATACACAAATTCACTAGGGCCCAGGTCAGATGTGCCCAGCACTCAGTCAGTGCCTTTGTACAAGAACAGACTTCAGTGAAAATGGAGAAGACTGGTCAAACAGCAGCCCCTATTGCAGGAGTTCCAGAGATTTGTTACTGAGAGGCCTGGAGGAGTCAAGAGCTTTCCTTCAGCAAATCCAAGCTGGAGCATCACAAATTAGTTCCTTCAAGCTGAACTTTAGACTCAGCCAAAAGGCAGAATGCAGATTGTTTTTTAAGATTTAGCTGGTGTCCTTTCAAGAGTCTCTAGAGTAGTTAGTGAACATGCCTTGCTGCTCTTCAATCTGTTCAGCAAAGTGACAATCCTCACATTTGCATTTTCTGGCACACACTGGTCACTGCCAAAACTTAAGCTTGTGGAGCACAGGCCAAAGGCTCTACCCTGGCAGCGGCATGCAAAGGCCATGGCACCTCAAGGCAAGAATGCTTCAGATGGCTTTTTTCCCCCTCCTTTTTCTGTTTTATTTTCAAATAAATAAAAGCAACATACTCACTGTTTCACTAGACTAGCCTCTCCACTGATGTGGTCTTATCAGCACTGAATCTCTCCAGGTACTTGGAAAGATGCAGAGGCTCTGGTTGAGGGGCTACACCCAGAGCCACGTTTTGCAATAGCCACAGCACTGCCCTCAGCAAGCAGGCGGGCTCTGGATTCCTGCTAAAACCACCAGCAGTGATGTGGCCTACAAGAACTGACATTTGGGGCCAATGTTCCAAGAACTGTGTTTTTAAACTCCAACTCCAGCAGTGCAGATGATGAAAAAGTACTGAGCATTACACATGACCCCAGGAGGGGGAGACTTCAGTGCCAAAACCACCCCCTTACAGCAGATCTACAGAGCCAGAGACATGTACTTAACAGCTTCAAGCTCTGCTCATCCTCAGAATTCCAATGTAAAGACTCAAAGCCTCCCAAAGGATGCCTTTTAAGATACCATTTATAACCAATTCCAGGCTGAAATGTTTTTTATTGTTCTTTGGTTTCTGCAGAATTAAGTGTTTAATTAAAGGACCACCCCTATTGAAAAGAAGGTGCAGTTTAAATGCTACCATATTCTGTTAAAGTGAAAAAGCCTTTCTTTAGGGGGAAAGAAAAAGACACTACTACAGATTAAAAATGAAAATTATTCATCTTTCCCTGATTTGAAAGAAGAAATAAGTCTTCCCTGTTAGGAAGTAATTTTACAGAAGTTCAAAACCCTACAGAACTACGAATTAGCCAAGGTTTGAAGGCTCGGCCCAGTTTGAAACATAGGAATATGCCCCATGGTGCTTGTGGGAACAGCCACATATCCTTCTGAAGTCTTAAACAGGTTTATTTTCCTTTGCACACAAGGGCACAAACTGGCAGCAAGTAGCACCTTGGTAGGTTATGGCTGTACACAATTAAGTAGGGGTCCCCAGATAATCCATCCCTGGCACTTTCCTAAGTCACTGAGGCAGAATAACATCGTTTTCCCTAACTGCACACATCTCTCTGAAACTATACCAGTCCTAATATTCCCTATTGGCTCTCCTGTTCCAACTCATTACATTTTATACCTCCTCACTTCAGCCTTACACTGAAGTCAAGAGTTGCAACCATCAATCATGGCTCTGCTCTTGGAGTTCTGCAAGGCTCAGCCTTCCGAAGCTGCAGCCTGACCCGAAAGCTTCACAAGCCTGTATTTACCATCACCACCACCACGTCCAATAAACTGCACCATGATTCAGATTGCTTGTTAATACATCCTGGAGCTCTAACAAGTAAGTTTCAGGTTGTTCGGTACATTTGCTTCATCTCCTCTGACTGAAATTTTAATGAGTTTAAGAACGAGAGACTTCATCGGGAACTACCAGAGACGTGGGGAAACAAGGATACTTTCTCAGAGATCTAGGAAACAAACAAGTAACCAAAAGGCATCTGAGCACACAAATTTACAGCAGTAAGAGAACTGAGAGTTGCACGCCTCTAAATCGTCTGTGCACCAGAGGGCATAAGTGATGGACTTCTAATTTTATGCAGTCAGTGATATGAGAATGATTTGTTTCTTGTCAATCTGATGCATCTTCTGAGAATTACAGAAAAGATGAGAGGAAAAGATAAAAACAAAACCACGACAGAAGTTCCCGTGTTATGGTAGCAGGCAGACTAAGAGGGATGTACTGTTACAGAATTACCTCATTGTTTAGAATATAGCACAGACTATTTCAGTCAGAAGGGACCTACCATGACCATCTGGTCCCACTGTCTGACCACCTCAGGGCTGGCCAAAAGTAAACACATGCTGTTAAGGGCATTGTCCAAAAGCCTCTTAACAGTGACAGGCCTGGGGCATCAACCACCTCTCTAGGAAGCCTGTTCCAGTGTTTGACCACCCTCTGGGTAAAGAAATGCTTCCTAATGTCCAGTCTGAACCTCCCCTGGTGCAGCTTTGAACCATCCCCATGTGTCCTATCACTGGATCCCAGGGAGAGGAGCTCAGCACCTCCCTCTCCAGGCCCCCTCCTCAGGAAGCTGCAGCAACCAGTTTCCCTATTAAATTGCCAAATCTTTTCCATGCCACACCTAAACACAAAGCGATTGTGAAGCTGGAAAAAATTCAGAGATCAGAATGAAATACAGTTCACTCGAAGAGAACAAGCAGGTTTCTAGCTAGTTATCTGGTTAAATGCAGTGGCTCAGGTGTTGTCAGTTTTGTTTGGGTTTCTTTTTAATCCCAGATATGCACAAACTCAAGTGAAAATGTCTCAGCTGATGCAAGGAAATTAACTGGTGTGCTTCAGCCATCAGATGTATTTTTAAGGCACGAACATGAGGGTCCTAGAAGGACCTTGACATCCTGTACTCAAGTCAGCCAGCTTACAGAAATACATTACATTTATGCTATGCAAGAAAAGATTAGTTATGATTGAGGTCTTCAGGACTGTCACACAACTTGTGGTTTCTCCACACGCACTCCCCTTACGGCTGACAAATGCTGAAGGGCAACGGAGATGATGTAAGTTATCTTTTATTAATCTTTCAATGAAGAAAGAATGTGTTTTGCTTCCTAGAAAAGAACTTAGACAAAGAATCAAACAGAAAACACAACAAATCAAGGAAAACACAATAGGCTTACCAAGTCACTTGGTTTGACCAAAGGAGATACAACCCCTAAGATGCAGATACGTTTCTATTAGTGTAGCAGCAATTTTATCTACAAGCCTACCATGTTATCAATAAGTAAAGCCTATAAAGGGTGGAAAACTGTCTAAAATATCTCAGAAATAATGAAGAGTAAGTTACCTTTCGATCTTCTTTAAAGACTTCAGCAGCAGTTGTAAAGTGCGGAATGGCATTTTTACAGTGGGGACACCCTGTTTGACACAGGAAGAAAAAAACAACATAAACATGAGTTGTAAGAAAGATACTGGGACAAACTCAAGACACAAGGTGGATTAGTGGAAAGCTTGTCTTAAAATTAATTCTAGACAGGAGTTCTCAGTTCTGAGAAGAGCAGGACATGGCACTTGTAGACCACACGCCAGCTACATGAACTTAAGCACATGTTCAAAATCCCTCTGACTTGAAGCAGTTTAAGTGTATACTTACAGTCACACGATACCCCATACAGGGACCATGGTGCTGAGGGCTTTTCTTTTGTGAGAAAGAAACCATTTCCCTGCTGCTGTATTAGCATACAGCTATTGCTGCTGCTGCCACAGACACCAGCTACTTTTGGACACGGGGACAAAGACAGCACAGTTCTGAACAGAAGAAGGTTGGAAGGAAGCTGCTGGGAGCTCTTAGAAGTGTTTGGGAATTGCCTATGTTGGAGCCAAGCCATCAGGAACATGAGGGAGGGGAAGAGAAGCAAGTCCAACCGGCCACATGCCCTTGACTTAGAGAGAGCAGAGGTCCAGTCCCAAGGTAGGATGACTGGCCACTGCCTTTCCTGGAGACTTTCCCTCCAGTTCCCCACGAACAGGCACCCCCAGAAGAGTTTTACACACAGAGCACACAAGAACCCCACAGCTCTGTGTGGGAGATGGGATGACACTTGTTTGTATCACCGCAGTGTTGAACAAAAGGACACTTCCTCCTTTGCTCAAACATACGCTAAATTTACTCAGACATTTCAGAAGCAGCCACAGAAGGGGAACAAGAACTGCTCTCGAGTCCAGATTCAAACGTGAGTACTCTTAATTCAGAAGCAATGTTTTTTTACCTACAAGCGTCTAAGCTACTCTCTAAACATCACTACTAAGCAACGCTTTGCACAGAAAAGTACCTGCATATGTGTAACAAATTAACTTTGTTTCAAACACAGCACAAAGAACTTGTTCCCCAGCAAAGACTCTGAACACTGTTTTTGCCTAGATGTAAGGAAAAAAGGAATGGACACACTTCTGTCAGGCTGTGTAATGATGGCAAAGGCAAAAAGAGTTCATCCTCCTTATTATTTCTGGCTAGGAACAGAACAGAGCGCAGATGAGTTGCTCACAAGCTCCAATTACAGCTAAAGCTACTGTTGTTTACCAGTATTTTGCCATGATGAACAAGCGACTGTGTTACTTTTACGTCTGTACCAAACAAATGCCCTCTTGGGAGCCTTGCAGCCACCCTCTCATAAGCTGCACACGCTCTTTTAGCTGACAAGAAAAACAGTTACCTGTGCGTAAACACTGCAGGCACCTTTCCACAAAGGGGAGGCTGCACACCCCTTTCATCTCCACCTAAGTGCAATCTCACTGCTTACACACGTGGCTTTGAATTTTAGAGCATTTTTTTTCTTCTTCAGAGTAAGATTTTGAAAGCACCACAAAGACAGACACTGAGAGTCTCTGTAGCAGCTAAGAATGCCAAGGAGTCAAGGGGACATTTCCTGGGAAACTGAGGCACTTCTGCAAATCCATCTTAGTGGCTTCAAACTCTTTATGCAGCATAATGGCAGTCTCTTCTGATAGGAGCTGTGTTTCAGTGGGAGTGCAGGTCCTCTACACCTTGCAAACTATTAACTTTGTGGAGTTGTTCAGCATTTGCTTGGGAGAAAATGGGCAAGGGAGGAGGAGGTGGGGGGAGGGGGCCAGGGCTCCAGGCTGCTCCCATGTCCATAAGTCCACACTGGTGCCCCTTTTTCTCTTGCCTGCCCTGTCTACATGATACTGAGAAGCCTTCAGGTCGGGCCTGTCTCTTGACACATCTTGCATAATGTCCTGTATTGTGGGGTGACTGCCACAGCTGACTTGTAAACATTGCTCTAAACCAAATCAGAACTGGTGACAACACCTAAAAAGCATTCTTCTTATTTACCTCTAACACCTTCATGATGCATCAGTAGGATTCCCACCTAGTGGGTGCTGTATCTGCAGAGAACGGGGCATTTGGCAATGCTTCTCTAAGCGCCCACTGAAGCTGCAGCACGTAAGAGCTCTTCCTGAGCAACACTCGTCACGATTCAACAAATATCAAGCATATTCTTTCAGACACAGAGAAGTCAAATGGTTATTAAAGATGAAAGCTGCCATTTTACACAGGGCAACAGACAGTCAGTAAATGAGTCCGAGTGGCTGTTCAGCTGGTGACTGCTCAGGGAAGCATCAGGAGCTGCAAGACGTCCCTTCCACCCTTGCAAGTCACCATGGTACATGCTGCTGCACGGTGTTCAATAGGTGACAGTGAGAAGGGGTTTGAGCTGAGTTCTCAGACAAGAAGCACATATTGTAACCCAAAAGGGAGCATCCAATTACCTGGACTTGTAAGGCATTTTGGAAAAGGTGGGAAAAATCAAACACGCTTTGGGGTTACAGTCATCTACACTACACAGATGAGTACCATGTAATTCAAAACATTACAGTGGAACCTACACTCACAGCTTTTATTTCACTGTCTCTGTGACCTCCTCATCTTTGCACCCTAATACCAAATGACAAAAAGTTACCTGCATTTACCAAGCTGAAGCTCCATCCCTCCCCCCTTTGCTTCTCTCTTGGCCCAACCTCCTTTCTTTACTGCACTCTGCTCGCAAAACTAAAACACAACCATATGGCTTTTGGCAGAGCTGACTCCAAGTCCAGTAGGCATTTTGTTAGCCTTGGACATCCATCCACAGAACAGATGTTAACGCTGCGATGAATTCCCAAGGAGTTTCAAGGAGTCACTGAAAAAGGGGGAAGGAGCACATCATATGGAATAGCAGAACTTCATCTGTTACAACTTAGAAGGATTGCCAAATGCAGCAAACACTTGGAAGTCACCCAACCCAGTCATTCTATTTAAAGCACGCATGCCAAAAAAAATAAAAGCAGAGGTTGACGTCTTCATTTTGACAGACGGAAAACTTGTTCTCCCCATTCCCTCTTCACACCCACTATCACACGTTTATTTTAAGTGTTAACACTATCTTCCACATTTGAAGTGCAAAGAGAGGAAATGTACTGAGCACTGTGCATGAGGCTAGGAAGTGTGCAGGCTCCTTACAAAGGATTTTCCAGATGGGCTGCAATGGAAAGAGATTAAGCTGGTGGCATCTGAAGGTGTGGGTAAGGTGTCAAGAATCAAAAGGTCCTGCCCCTTTCTCAGTAGTATTTATAGGACAGTAAGTCATTATGGACTAAAGAAGTGGGAAGATTCATCCCATTTCATTTTAGTTGAATAATTTGCACACTACGGTAAGCACACAGGCTTCCTACAAGGCCAAGAAGAGGACTTTGAATTGAGCAGTGTTGGAAGTAGCACTTCTGGAAGCAGAGCTTTCTGATGTAGGTGGCAGGGCTCTGCCTTACTGACTTTTTCTTTGTTTTTACATCATTGTCAAATTTGATCTTAACAGGGTTAACAGCAATGTGAACTGAACAGTAATTTCCTGTGCCTGACTTGAGAAATCTGAAAGAAATCTGCTGCTGGAACATCCAGCCTGTGCACAGGGTCTTAGCAGTAGCACTCAAAACCTCTAATCACTTCTGCAAACCTCCATCTAACTTCATTTCCTAATGCAGAAACACACTTGCATCACCTGGCAGGAAAGCAAGAAAGCTTGATGTCTAACACACATGCGGTGGCATGCGTTACAGCCATTCCCCATTACAAACCAGCAGACAACATAGCTTCATTACAGCTCTGTCCAGGCATTCGCACCTCTCTGCACCCAAAGTTTTGCACTCCAGAGCAACCCTCCCCCATGAAGTCCACGGTGGTGTCTGCTCTGCCTGGCTGCTAAGCCTGCTAGGACATGGGGGCTGCCTGTTCAAACCACAGGTCTGTGGATCCATATGAGAATGCACCTGCCATAGAGGGGTTCTAAGTTCCTTTTGCACTACAAATTGTGAATTTTACATGAACCCAGTATTTCCTACAGGGTTTTTTTCCCTACCATTAACAGTAAGGGCTGGGAAGGCACACGGCAGTGCAGTAACAGCAGGGACCATCACATTCCTCACAGTGAAAACCTCGTTCTCAACAGATCCAGTACCTGAAATATATGGTTTCTGTGGGTGAAAATTCAAGAGGCAGGGCTGATGAATAGCAGACAGGGGAAATCAAGTAAGGAAGCAAGCAGGCTTCATTCAGACCCATTAGCACTAAGGGGCTGGAGAGAGAGTCAGATTAAATCTCCTCTAATTAGAGAGGCATTTAAAGGAAAGATAGTGGGCCTTTTGGGAGATGAAGTGATGGAAAATATATAGCCCAGCTTATTTTCCATGGACCAAGTGTACTGACAGCAGGAACTGCATGATACAGCATCTTCTCTGGGTGTCTTTGAGGAATGGACCAATAAACTAACTGGCTTTGGTCTGGGCAGAGAGAGGTGTTGAGGCCAGCAGAGAGCTGGATTCATTCTGATGGAAACATGGGTTTGATGACTCTGAAGAAAAATAAATGAAGAAATAAAGAAGCAATTAAGGTTGAGCAGGATGTAGTTGCCAAATGAATGCCACAAGAAAATTGTACAAATGATGTAAAACAAAGATATCACACAGGGAAACAGAAAAATTTGCTCAAACCTATTTGTCATAAGGCATTAAAGACACAAATCTGATATGTTTGGACAACGTCTACTTGGTTTTTAATAAGGAGTAATCAAGCATATGTTGTGGTAGCAATTCAATACATCCACAGAAATAATATCCTGTATTCAGGATTCTAGATATTTCCCGTAATTGCAGGGTCCCATGGGATACAAAAGGGATGTAAAGAGGATTTCAAAGCAATGGAACAATCGAGTGAACAACCTTTATATCTTTATGATATTCAAATGGAGTATTCTTCATTGGACCGAGTTTCTTTTTTTAACCAAATGGATTGTTTAGAGATGACAGCGAGTCAAAAGAAAAACTGACAGATCCTTAAAACTTCAGTGTACAAAAGTATCAGGACCAAATGGGTATTATAAAGATGTCTCCAGAATAGTGCATTTTAAAAGATGCACCCTGTTGGACAACAAAATTATTAGATTTAAAATAAAATTATCTGAAATTTTCAGAACTGCCTACAGGAATCAAGTTCCCTTTCCAAAACCCACAGGTTTCTACTTGCTTAAATATGAAAAATGTTCTTTAAGTTACTTCATGCTTTGTTTAATTTGAAACTACAAAGCCCAGCGATATAATATAACCTCTCTACAGTTGACAGTACAAGGTTAATTCAGTTTCCTTAGAAGACTGGAAGCTGTATTAGCATAGCACATAGAAGAAAGGTGAAGCTGTTTTTAATGAATATAAATCAAAAGCTAACAATTTGTACAAAATAGATAAAGGAAGCAAATGGACATCAAAGCAGTATCTACAGTCAGCAGAGGTAATAATGATGTTTTAAGTATATAAGGGGTTTTAAATGTATTAGAAGCAAAAAAAGTCCAAACAATACTAGCATTATAGCTTTGAAAGAAAACTATGGAGTTGTCAAAAGGAACTTCACTGAATATATAAATGAAAACATTAAGTAGGTGAGGAGAGAGCCTCTATGCCTGGCACCTCCAAAATTTTGCAATTCTGGGTCCACAAACCAAGAATGAATTCAAACTGGAGGGGGTTCAGAATACCCATAAGAAAATATAACAGAGGCAGAAGGTATGTGTCATGGCAAAGGGAGTCAGGAAGCTTGGAGTGAGTGACAATAGCTTAAATCCAAAGATTAGGAAGTGACAGAAATCAAGGAAGAGTCAGCCTAGTTTTTGTTATGAGGAGCTATTGAATCTGGGTGCCAAAGGCTACATAACCTCAGAGCTGGCTGTGTGCTGAAATTCAGACAGGAAATTCACATCCCCATCACTAGTGATTTTTAGTCTGAAAGGAAATGGTTTTCTAAAAAAGATGCTTCCATGTAATGGTTCTTCACCTGATCAGACTGCAGCAAGTCCTTCACTCACATCACCAGCTAAAATTGCTACAGAGGTGATATGGTTTTGCTGTCCTTGTATCACTGCCTCCTGAGGACATAGCCCCGCTGAACCTGACCTGAGCATCCCAACTAAAATGGCTCTACCACAGCACTGCTTCAGAAAGCACTGCACTTCATACTTTTTGCACATCATTAATACATGATGATGTATAATCCCATCTGTCTTGTTTCTGTGTGTGCTTTTAGCATTTCATACATAATAAAATCTGGAAAGTAAAGCAACAAAGCAGTGTGCATGTATCTTATGTGGGATTTTTCAAAGAGATCGTTTGCACATGCATAAATTTTAATGTTGTGGATTGTTTCTGTATGGAATAAACTAACTTAAACTATCAGTATTTTCATGGTGAAATTGTGGCCAACTTTCAGCGGAGATCTGAAAGCCCAGTGATTTGTGAGACCGTGGCATTTGTGCTGCCTGTGCTCTACCCTCAGCATGTGGAAGGGCTCTGCTCCCCCTTCAGCCCCCAGCTTCCTTTAGTACCTCTCCACGGGTGATCTCAAATGCTTTACTAATATCAATTAATTACGCTTCAAATTGCCCCTAAGAGAGACAGGCGTGATTATCCCCCTCTGTCATTACACCCAAGGTTAAACGGAGTCAGGACGAGGTTAAGTGACTCCCAGGGTTCACAATCCTGCTTGAAGGGGTGCAGGGCTGCAAGGTGCTGACTCCATTCACTCAACAGCCCAGCCATCGGGGCCCAGAGTGCTCAGCATGTGGCAGGATGGAGCCCTCGGCATGCAAAGCGCAGAGCGGGGAATGACTTTCCGATTCCCCATCTCTGCTTGAAATCATCACCCTCTGAATAACAGGGGTAGATACTGCCCTCTGTTATTGTTTTTTAAATGACTGCAATTCTGAGCGAGTGAAAGCAGCACACTGCACAGCTATCAAAGCAAACCCGGGAGCTTGCAGCCCGCAGAGTGAAGCAAAGCCTGTTTCCACTTCAAGAGTTCCAAGCGATTAACTAGAATTAAAACAAGAATATTACTTGGTCAATCAAGGAAAGACAGGCCACAGACAGTAATTGCACAGATAAGAGCTCAAAATGGGTATACTGCTTAAACCAGCACAATTCTTGTAGCTACAGAAGTTACTGGATCCACAGGCAGATTTGAGAAAGGCATTTGGAGATGTTACTGAAAGGTTAATTTGCTTTTGTTCTACCAGTAGAAAACCAGGCGGCCTTTTAATTGAATATATGGAACCAAAGCTTGTTTTATGACATGACCTGACACATAGCATAATCGTATTTCCAAGACACAAGTTATTAGTAATTGAAAGGAGGGGATTTGTCCTTTGATTTGAAAAAGGTCATGAGGTTTTCAGTTAAGCATTGGGTCAGGCAGGGCTTGCCTTGCTACTCTTTTAACAGCAGACAACCTGCTACCAATTTCACAGCCTGCTGGTGGGTTCTGTGGAAGTTTTTTCCCAAGTTACACGAATTCTTATTTTGTAGCACATTGGGAGTAAACAGAGGAGACCAGGGATACAAAATCCAAATCTTTGGAAACCATAGCCTTACACATGAACAAGTGCAATAGCAGCAACAAAGTTATCACAAGCAGCCAAACTGCAAAGGTGAGAAGAGGAGAAAGGCTCGGCACAAAACTCCTGGTCTGTTTTATCCACTATAAAAGGCAAGGATATGACCAACTGCAGTGAATTACAAATGACATGACAGCACCTGGATTTGGCAACTAACGATGCTTCAAGATGGAAAGCTGTGCAGGAAGTGACCTATGGATGGAAAGGGTTAAAAAGCAACAGTTATATCCAGGGCAAAACTTGAGGCATCAGTTCCAGCAGACCTGGATTTTCCAGATAAACTGTGTCACTGGAACACGGGGCACAAACAAAGCTGGTAACAGTTGTTAACCACATCAAACAACAGCCTTGGTTAACTGCAAGCACTGTTACAGAGCAAACAAGATCATTCTGCCACCTAACACACTAGTGGATACAACTGGCAATCAGAAGACAAGCTGCTCTGAGTCCAGCAGAGCACTGGGGAGGCACTGTTGAACTACACCTGCACTAAGTGAGGCTCAAAAGCAGCCCATCAGGACAACGGTGCATCACCAGAACAAGTATGTCTTATTGGAAATGGGCTTGATGACAGCACGTTAAGGGGTGGGTGTCATAGTTAAGTATCTCTTAATGTACCCTACAGAGACTCTATGTGACACTGCACCAACACAGCTCTGTGTCAGCAAGGAGTGTCTCTCACGGGGCAACGGCATGCACTTTGCCCCTCTTTCCCTTCTCACATGCCTGAACTGTTTACATACAGATAATATTCTTCACACCAAGTCAAGCAGCTCTAACATTTCAGGGTTACAGCAGATTTAAAGCCTGAATGCTGTTTTACAAAAACAAGAGGAGCTGGATCGCCCCAACAAATTTTAGTTTAATGCCATAACTCCACGAGAGCCACCTCTGAGCGCTTCCATCACAGCTACACACAGGCTGTGAGGTGCCTCAGCTTCTGAGCTGAGAGCAGTTAAAGCTCTTCTCTCAGTGCTAATTAATATCCTCAACACAAACACCGGGGCTACGAGCAGTTCTGCCTGATTGCAGAGACCACTCTCTAAACTCATCCTTCATCATAACCAGGCTGCGGATGGGCTCCGCGGCATCAGCGCTACTTACACCGGCAGGAACGCACCGCGCTACCGCCAGCCCATAGCGAGAGCACCAGTAATGCAGGGGAGAAACCAGTCAGCAGCACAGCTAACATACCAGAATTCTGCAGTGCCAGCCCCCGCAGGATTTAAAGCCTCATTATCAGAGGGTCCAGACCTCGCTTCTGCTTCAGTCAACAACAGAAAATCCTTCCTGCAAGGGTTTTTGCCTTGAAACGGATTCTTTCTGTTCAGCATGTTTTTAATAATTTTTTGATAGCTTAAGCTTCATTTACAAACACGCACATTTTGTTCAGGCTCTTTGATACAGCCTCCTAATGAAAACTTAGCAGGATGTGCTTGCAAGCAAGAGGAAAAACCTCTCGGTTGGAGCCAATGGGAGGTGATCATGAGACAATGAATTCATCGGTGTCCCTGCTTTGCTCAGCACATGTGGACCCACCAACTCAAGTATCAAGTATTTTAGAGCGCTCCTCTGTGCATCCTTCACACAGGACTATGGCACCCGGGTCTGCTCAGCACTGAGACCCCGAGCAGTCATCTTGGGTCCTGCAGCCACTGACTGAAGCCTCACAGCCAGTCAAAATTGCCATGTTTAGTTACAGCAGTCCAGCTTAGCCAGAACATGGCATTATCTCACCAAACCTTCCTGTGCAAAGGCTGAGATAAGGGTGCAACCAGCTCTGTCCCAGCTTGCTTAAAAAAAAAAATAAAATAGGAAGGATGAAAAGGAAACATTACTGCTTTCTTAAAAACAGCTTTTGGGTGACAGCAAGCTAGCAGGGCTGGAGGAGCACACTGGTCCTGGTTGTTAGCCAACACATGGTCTGCACCCACTCACACCCTGAGCCCTATCCTGGCAAGGACTCTTGGCCAAGTGCTTTTCTGTCATATATTCTTCAATGCAGAACCTGAACAGAGGAAACCACAGAATCATAGAATCTCCTGTATTGGAATGAGCCCATAGGGATCATCAAGTCCAAATCCTGGCTCCACACAGGGCCAGCCGAGTCAGAGCATGGGACTGAGGGCATTGTCCCCACGCTTCCTGAACTCAGCCAAGCTCAGTGCTGTGACTGATTCCCTGGGGAGCCTGTTCCAGTGCCCAACAACCCTCTCTGTGAAGAAGATTTTCCTAATATCCAGCCTAAACCTCCTGTCTCAGCTTCATGCTGATCCTTTGGGTTCTACCACTGGTCACCAAAGAGAGGAGATAGGCACCTGCCCCTTCACTCTTCTTTTCCAGGCTGAGCAATCCAAGGGACTTGTAAGGAACAGAGATAGAGGATGATTAATATCTTGAACAAAGCCAATGAGTAAAATTAATGCAAGTTTGCTTTAGCTCTCAGTATTTTATGTGCTGCTGATGAAACACTCAAGGATAAGCAGCACTGATTTAGTTGGTTCCCTATCTGATATCTTTCTTTCTTCTTACTGATGGCTAGATGACCCATCAGTGATGATGTCAAGATTCCTCCTTGCCTTGGAAGCCAAAGAACTTTTTTTGTTTAGCATCAGAACTATACCCAGGTGCCACCTCCCACTAACAGCTCAGAACAACATTCAGCCTTTTAGTGGCTTGAACACCTTCTCAAAGTCTTCTGTGATTTTATCAGGTGCAACACAGATTAAGCACCCTCACTCACTCCTTCCAGCCCTGAAAGAAAAACCCTACAAAAAAATTTAAGTGAAGAGCCAAAGAGGCTGATGTCTCTTAATTGCACATCCTCTTGTCGCAGCACGGCCGCTTACTCAATACAAAAATACCTCATTAAAATCATCCTCAGTATGGTTTATTTCTGTGTTCTTTGGGTAACCCCTGTGGGTCAGGCTTTACCAGAAAATAACCTTTTCCAGCTGACAAAAATAATTTCCAATGAAGTGAAAGTTTCACTGCTGAACACAGAACCGGAAATCAGCTCCCAGCAAAGTATTTATTAAAAATACCCATTCTGCAAACCCTGTTGAGTCCCACAAATTGAGGCCATTTGGCAAGTTAATAACATTGGCAACTGCTGCCCTTACAAACCATTAAAAGGGAACATTTTCCCCCTATTAGTTCTCATTGCTGCTGAAAGTCTTTATTTTTTAAGAACGCTTATTACCTTGTGTTTTTACAAAAGCAGGAACTGAATTAATTTGGTCGGTGCTGAGACCTTCCACTAAAAGTGACTGATCTAAAAACTATGGTGTCCCCCCACATCATTTGGACCTGTTAATGACTGTCTATTATATATAATTCCTGCTTCTGACACAGCTGATTGATTTGTAGTCTCTTTAGAGGCTCCAATCTCGACACACACAGAAAAAGATACGACTGACTGTTTTCTTGTGTTGGTGTCTCACTCTTACAAGCCACAGGTGGACAACTTCTGTTTCTGGGCAAGAATTAGGAGGGGGTGTTATAAAGCCTCTCCTAATCCAGAGAAAATCAGAAATTCATGGAAAGGATAAAAAACCACCCTCAAAACCCTATAACCTAAAGCCACCAGTAAAACACCTTTCAAATTCTAGTGTTACTATTCCTAGAAAGACATTGTTGCTGTGGCTGGAAGGTACTTCTGGAGATCATCTAAGACCAAATCCCTTGCTCAAAACAGAGTCAACCACAGCAGGTTGCGCAGCATTGTGTCCAGTTGGGTTTTGAGTATCTCCAAGGATGGAGACTCCACAGCCTCTCTGGTCAACCTGTTCAACCACACCCACAGTAAACAACAACAACCACCACCAACCCAAGCCACCTTCTCTTATGTTGAAGCATCCATCCCCAGGCACTGCAGAAATGTCTGCCTCTGTCTTCTTTACTCTCCACCCATCAGCTAAGATCCTCCTGAGCTCTCTCTTCTCCAAGCTGAACAGCACCAGCTCACACAATCTCTCCTCACATTTCAGATGTCCCAGACCCTTCACCACCATCACGGCCCTTCACAAAATCCACTCCAATATGTCAGTATTCTTTCTGTCACTGGGAAGCCCAGGACTGGACACAGCAATCCAATCGTGTGTCACCACTGCTGAGGAGAGGGGAACGACCAGCTCCCTTGAGCTGCTGCTGGAGCTCTACCTAAATACAATCAAGGATGCCCATCTATAGAGTCTGTATCCTCAGCTCTGAATTGTTTCTACGAGAGCAGACAAAACCTAACAGAAGCCTGAGGAATAGCTAAAACTTGACAGTCACATCACCAAATTATAACATCGAAAAGGCGTATTAAAGCCCAGGAATGAACAAGGCAGAAGAGCAGAACAGGGAACAATATGAGTTTTAGGGAGAGAATGTGATGGTCATTAATTTGGAATGGGTCTTTGCAACGGCTCAACAAGAAACTCCATGGCTCCAAGGTCTTCCCCAGCCAGAAATTTGGGTTAAAAACACAGTACACTCCTGAAGAACTATCTGCAACTCCTTATTTAATTGAAAAAAAAAATGTTCACCTAACTTCAATCACATTTTTTTTCCTTAATTCAGTTTGAGTAATGCAGCAAAAACATCTACACTTGAGAAGACGTGTTATTTACTGGAACTTTGTTGCCCTCTGTAATTCTGACAACTAATCACAACCGACTGCTGCTACTTTGCACAGTTTTCAGTGCTATAGTAGGAGGAGGTTAAAATTTAATGCATTGGCAAAGTCAAATCTCAATTATCTGGGATAATGGAGTGGAGAGAACACATAAAAGTAAAAAGGCAGATAAAACACATTCAGATAAGCTATATGAACAAACAGTCAGGACACGAGAAAGAAGAAATAAAAGTCAGCATGCTGATCCCAGAAGAGGCACTGATGCAAACTGGTTAGTCCAGGAGACTAGGCATTTAATGCTACGAGACTTGAAACAAGCTCTGGATGTAGACCACAGACACGCAGCTTCTGGCCACAGGCAGCGAAGCACTGCAGTCTAACTGGGCTAGGCTGGACCTATACTTGTCCTAGGCTGGACCTATACTTGTCCATTTGTCTCACAGATTTTGGTCCACAGCCCCTCAAATTCTGACCATCCACATACCAGGCTACGTGTCTCCATCAAACCATACTCACTCTAATTGTCTCCTCTACCCATCTCTGGATGAAGCCAGTCAGTTACAAAAAGAAACCTGGAATAGTTGATGGCATCCAGTACTCCAAGGACTGGTCTATGGGGATAATATAGACACGAATCCATAAACCCTCCCAGAACACCTCTAAAATGCTGGTGCAATAAGGCAACTGCTTTCAAATGCTCCTCAAACCCCTTCTCTGCAGTTCCCAAGACAACACACACCACCTGCGGCACCGTGCTTCACTTCAGCAGACTGTGCCATCCTCCTCTTGTTGTAAGCATTTTGAACTCAGAGACAAGGGAGTGGGACGACAATTGCATTTTAGGGCCACATGAGCCTCACAATGGTTCAGAGAAGAGTCAGGCCAGGACTGTGGTGCATGGATGCCAGCAGCCTGTTCCAATCGCTAGTCCCAAGAAGCACTGACAAGTGCCAGCCCACACCACGGGTCAGCGTGATGTGGTGGTTAGAGAGGGTACAGACCTACCCAATGGACACCAGATGATCAGGTCCAAGGCAGTTATTAGCACAAGTAGCATTAGCTTTTCTGCAGCTGAGACTTCTGACCCAAATCAGTACTGGGGACATGCCCCTATTGCTGCCTCCTGCCCCAAATCAGTCATTACAGTGCACAGAGACACCAGCGGGGAGGAACAGGAATGAGAAATCAAGAACATCACTCTGAGGGTGTCCCATCCACAGGAGTGGATGTTCTTCCCAGTAATTTCAAGAGTTTTGATTCTGATTCCCAGTCCTTAAAATATCCCACAGGCACTAGGAATAACCTTTATGCTTCACCCACGTTCAGGGTGATGGAGTAATGAGTTCCCCATCTTTTCCATCTGGATGTAGCAGTCTTCTCTTCCAGAGCTAAATCACTGTGAAGCACTGTTCAGTGCCATTAAAGCATGGCCCAGCAACGTCCAGAGTTATTGGCACAGCAGCAGATTGATGGTTCTCCTATACATATTAAGTGATTTCGACTGGGAGCTGCCACTGAAAAGCCAGATCTCGTTTTACTTTGCGTGTAAGATATATATCCATGGCCTTTGCCTAAAGGTTTGTCACTCTATCTGAAAGCTTTACAAAGGTCAGAATATTCAACTTTCTGCTTTAAATTCTAATGACAGATGAGAGATACATTTCTTAGCATAAATATTTATATATAAACATACTTTATATATGCATGTATACACACACCCCCCAATCTTAAAATATCCCAGCATATGTGTAAGTGTTACAGATACTGTCAGGGAGTCACAAGTGAATGGAGTAACATACTGTGAGTCTGCACTGACCTATGATGTGGATCTGAATTGAGAAAGAAAATTACTTGAGATAATGGCACCCAGCAATTTCAGCAGTGTTTCTTCTGCACTAAAATAAGCAAGTTAAGGCTAATTGGCAAGGTAAGCTCCAAGAGGTCTCAAGATTGAGAAAACGGTAAACAAAAGTTAATCTATCAAATTTAGCAGGAAGCACATTATCGCTGCAGAAAAGCAGAAAAACAGACTGATTTTTACTGTTCTGTCTCAGTACTGCTTATTTCACAGAAACCAGAGATTTAAAATACTCTGCTGCTCCTTCCCCTTGCACCCTACAAAGGGCAAGCTCATGGCACTGCTTTTGCACACCAGCTCTCTGCTTTGCACACAGACACTTCACATTCAGAGAGAACAAACCTGACAAACCCGACCCTGTGCACGACCCACATGCTGCCAACAGCGACACGGGCTGTCTTAGGAGTCATGGGGAGGCCAGAAGAGGTTCCAGTTAACAGCCCTCTGTCCTGTATATAGGTGGCCCCATGCAGTGCTGTATCCAAAAATGTGCAAGACGGATGTGTGTGAAGGGCAGCCTCGAAGGACCCAACAGTCTCACATCATGCAAGCCTTGCTTTTACAGCCCGTTTGTGCAGACAGGGCCAGGCTGGTCTTTATTCACCCCTCTTGGTGTAAGGGTAGAAGCCAACCTGCGAACGACAACATCATAATTAGCCCATCAGGCATGTAGCCTCATTGTAAGTTGGTCCCAGGGTTGAAAGCTATATGCTCGTTGCACATAGTGTCTTTCCTTTAAACACATCCCCAAAAAAGACCAGGAATTTAAGTGCTATAAAAAGAAGCAGCTAAAAACCAAAAAGGATATAAACCTCTCTCTTTCTCAGAAAGTCACTCATCAGGTAAAGAGAACTTGAGAGACAGCGAACTCCTAAATCTTACCATTTCATGTGCAGTCATTTGATTTTCAAGTTACAGCTTCCTCTTAACCAGTTGAGGTCCATGAATCAGAAATTCCTGGCACATGGGCAACTTTTAGTCAATAGGTGGTGGGAACTGGAGTTGAGAAGGGATTAAGTCCCCTTCCCTTTTCTTTTACAACCTTCCAGAAATCTCCCTTCTGAATTGCACCCCTCCCTTCTCCTACATCCTACATCCAGCAAGCCTTCATGGGAGCCCAAAAGCATTCATGTTTAATTCTCTAACAGAAAAGCAAAATAAGGGGCTGCCTGATTAAACATTAAGGACCAGAGCTTTTTCTCTCTTTCTGGAAAATAACTTCAGTTTAATGGGAACAAGTTAGTAACTGCTAATCTGAAGGTTATCCATTAATTGCAGAGCTGGCCATATGATAGGCAAGAAGTTTTCTTGCATCTAGGGGGAAGGGGCTGAGTCATTGTGCTATGAAAGCGAGTTAATTCTATCTAATATTAAGTGCCAGGATTATCCTCTTCCTTTGACAGGCCCCTCAAAAGTTAAGAGCCTCTACCAAACCTGCCTGTCTCTGGGACAGCACAGGAACACAGAAGAGGTCTCTTCCATTCACTTAATTTATAACGGGCCTGATTCAAAACTTCTCTAAAAATATTCTCAGGAGCTTCAAAAACAAAGTGTGCATGTGATGCACACAAAACAGTCTGGAAGAAGGAAACTATGCCCATGTTCCCAGTGGAGATTTAAATGTAGATTTATTATAGACAAAATTTATTCCATCAAAATTTGTTCTCAGCCTCTGGGGACTGATTCCTCCTACAGCACTGTATCGATTTCACTACTGAAGTGCTGCACTAATGAGTCAGGCTCTCCATGTCCATTGTGCTATTATAAAGGATCACACTTTGTTATATGAACCATAAAATGCAGCAGAGGAAAATAAATCTGGTTTGGTTTTGTACCCCTGCCTGCTTTGGTGTCTGCATTAAATGCAGTAACTCTGAATAAACACTATATACTGATTTGCTTCCATTTATAAAGATACAAACAGCAATGCCAATTATTGTCCCATACAGCTCTACTTAGAATCAGCTCTTCACCCTTAAAAGTCTGGGAACATAAACCCATGCACATAGACAGGTATTTACTCACATGGTGCATAGAACATGACAAGGGTATGCTTCTTCTTCTTTAAGGACTCCCTGAAGTCTTCTCCAGCAAGGTGGATAACACTAGTCTGTTTTTCTTCCCATGCAGGCTCAGGTGGTGGTGGTGCTTCAGGACTAGAAAAGAAAGGAAATGAGATTGGTTTGAAAATGTTTCAGAAAGCAGGCAAAGGGGCATCACATCACAACTACCATACAGGAACTGAGGTCAAACAATCCTTCAGGATGCACATGCAGTAGAAAAACATGTTCCATATTTAAAGAAAATAAAGGTGGGGGGCAAAAGTTAATTTTTGGAACTGACTATATTTAAGTTTTAATACTCAGGCATATAAATAGTAATGCAGAATAAATATTTCCTACAATACATCCAACATCTGGGTGGAAAAAACATTGCTCCTCTATCACTGCGTCATCCATAGGAATGAAATCAGAAGGAGAGCAAGCAGGTGAAAGAATCAAAAGGCAACCGATACAGAACAGCATCTCCCATTCAAACATCCTTTTTGTACTCTTTATCGTTATCATGCAAACTTCTATAAAGAATTTCATGACCTTCTCTTGAATTCAGATATTAAAGCCAGGAAGCAATAATCAGCGTCCTTCCACTTGGAAGACTGGGGGTGACTGAACTGGAATATTTTGCCCTGATAAAGAGAATGCCAGGTTTCAATTATGACTGCACATACTGACTAGATCAGAGCAATCCTGCACATCTAGAGCGCCTCTAACAAAACTTCTGCTATTCACCAGCTCACAGACTTCTCTCAGACTCATTAAATTCATTCCTGCTGTATCTTAAATAGTGATTACTTATATAAAATCATCAGAATGGTGCCACAGTATAAAGACCTTCCTATGTCGCCTTGGTAATAAATTAGCTTTTCAGACTTTTCTGTCACTTTGAATGACACCATTTTAAGTTGTATCAGGTACAGAAAATCCAAATGGAAAAAAAAAGCTTGATTTTTAAAGTTCTACTCAAGGTCACTCAGTGGACATCCATCATATTTCCATCGATACCAATTTGCCAGTTGTTAGCAAAAGAATTAGGGCAGCTGGTCTGAATTTTCACACAAGCACAGTTGGTGTGAGCTATCATCGATTATAGTTAGTCAGAGGTGTGACTTCATCTCACAGAAACCTCTCCATGTTGACCTGAAATAAGCTACCCAGATACTGATAACAACCTAGTGTGGCAGCACAGACTACAGCCAGCACAGAGGGATGGAGTCAAAACCCACAGGGCTGTGACTAGACCCCTCACTGGGATAAGTTTACACAAGCTATGCTTTTATCTCCAGCCTGCACCCCTGATACCTCCCTATTTCCACCAACATCAGCACAGCCGTGGTAATTATAGCCTGGGTCTGCAAACAGGGATCTCACTCTATCACACCTCCAGTTGGGAGAGCATCTAGCAGTCAGAGCAGGGGACCAGAAGCCTTGGTTTCACCTGTGTGCTGACAACCTGAGGCTACAGGCAAAAGTCTGCCAGAGGCACATCAGGATCCAGAAGGGACTAATGCTCCTCCCTCGCTGCTTATTCACCTGACAATACCTACAGCAGCATCAACCTGAGCATTAAGCTCAATGCAAATTATGTAGCGTTCCAGTACTTGAGCAAACTGGTGACACTAGCACAGTGACTTAACGCCCAGTATTGACACAGCAGCCCAGAGCCTGAGTATGCAGGGACACCCAAGAGCACTGTATCCACACGTAAAATGCAGACAGAACTTCCAAAGATCTGACAGGCATTATCTATTACCCAATTTGACGTACTTGGAGATGTGATTTCAAAATGAAAAAAACCCCAACGACAAACACCCTCAAAGCCCCAACCAAAAAACCCACAGGCAATCTCCTCCCCCCACAAGTAAGAGGAGAGAAATTGAGACTCCGTTCCCTCGCACCAACTGCACTTAACATTTAAATGATTAAAAGACTTCACAAAACACTGGCAGTTTTTCTCCCATTGAATAATGCAGAAAATACATTAGGGTTACAGAATGCACAGAAAATGCATATTTTATTCCAGAATATTTAAAAAAGAAAGTCGTGCCAGGAATTTACTTCTTTGAAATGAAATTATTTTCACCATAGAACAAACCTAATTCTGCATATTTTAGCACACCACCCAAGAAAAGTGGGGAAGTGCAGTCAGAGGTGCTGGTTTTGTTGGTCTCATTGGCTTTCCTTCAGCCCCACATAACCGGTGTTCTAGGCACTGGCTCTGAAATGCTGGGAACAGAGAAGTATAACTGCAGAAATTCAGTTACTAACAGTGAAATCTGCTGCTCAGTACAAGGAGGGAACAACAAATGTTCTGTTTATTTTTCAGAGCCATTGCTATTCCTTCTCTGGTGAGAGGCTTAGGGCATATTCGAAAAATATTTATTCTGGGAAAGAATTACCAGGACAACTATGAAAAACCCCACAGCAAATAAAGGATTTGGCGTATTAGAGACCATAATTAACATACATGTTTGTATGGCTTTGAATGCTGGAATTCAATTTGGTTTTGTTAGCAAGGGATTTAGGCAGTCAGTGAAGTTAGGTTTAAGATTTACTTCCTCACCAGAGAATTTTTCAGCAACCAGGAACCAGGAACCTGAATACCATCTCAAACCCTCAAAACTTACTTCAGCAGCCAGTCGATAATCTTCTTCTTTGTTCTGAGGTGTGGCAGAGTGTATTTCTCCTCTCCATCCTTAAAATACTTCAAAGTAGGAAACCCTGAGATGTGATATTTTTCTGCCAGTGCTTTGTTGACGGTAGCATCGACTGCTGCAAGGACACCTGGGCTCTAAAACAGAGACCACTAGTTGTAAATCCCAGCAACATACACACCCCTCTTTGTCAGGACGAAGTGGACTTGGGGGCAATCACTCACGATCTAGGTGCCTTCACTTTCTCACATATGCAGCACATGCACACACTTTATAATGCTAAAAAACTGTTGCCAGGAATGGTATTTACTCCCACAATTCCTAATTTCCCCCAGAGGAAATGAGTATTGTTAAAGACACTTTTACTGCAAGTTGAATTAATCTTTCCCTAACTTGCGGGCATCTTTACGTGGATGGCCTTTAGAGTCAGGGGAGAAGAGACACTTGTAGGATGTGATTCATCTGATCTTAGCTTTTGTCATCTCCTCCCTCTTCTCCCAACAAAAGGACTCAAGATGTCTCCACTGAAGATGCCTAAAGTATGGGGGAGACTAATCCTACTTCTCCCACGGCGTATACAGCGTGAGACCGAATCAATAACACTAATACTTATATTACTGCATCTCTCTTCTCCAGCCATGCTGATGGAGCACTTAAGATGAAGCTAATGGAGTGATGCAACCATAAACACAGGGTATTTGAAAGAGGGATCAACCCCCTTTGTTTTTTTCCAAGTGTAATTCATAAATAAAAGCCTATGTTTCTTCACATTCGATGCCTTTAAGTCAGGGGAAAAAAAAATCCATTTTGGATTTGATCATATTATGTATAAGGCCTACAGCAGAATACATAAACATTTTTCGATTTTGTTTTCGTTCAAAACAGAATGTTCTTTCTAAGACTTTGGCAGGGCTCATGCATTAGCGATGAGACTGTACTTTGGAAGCACATTTTGAACGGTCCTGTGGGAGGATGAGAACAGCTGAATTTGTTGTAGGGAGGAAAGTCACTTTTATTACTCCAGTTATTTATTACTGATTATTTGAAGGATATAATAAAGGAAATCAGCTTACATCACTGGCTACATGGAGAAACTCTGCAGCCTTCTCATATTCTGGCTTCATTTTCTTACAGTGCCCACACCCTGCCAAAGAAAAAAAAAAAAGAAAAAAAAATCCAATTAAGTTGTAGATGCCACGGTTATTCATTGACCCATCTAGCCATCATCAAAATCCACAACCATGTGGTAGAGATTTACTAGAATTTAGTGTGCATTTTACCTAATTGATTTGTAAAGCCTTAGTATGATTTAGAATCTTTTCCAAAGTGGTCACTACAGTTTAAACAAAGAATTTAATCTATTAAAAAAATAATAATAAACCCCCTGAATTCACACCCACACCTCTCCCCTTCCAGAAAGTACTATAAACACTGTACTTATCAAGCCCATCGTTTCTAGCATGCTCTCGGGCGAGGCATAAACCTCACCCATTTCAGTTTCCAAATCTTTATCTGCTTTAAAAAGAAACAACACAGGCCCTCGTGTGACTTCCTGACTTTAAGCCGAGGCTTATACTAGCACAGCTTAATTGAGTAATGTAATTTGAATTAAACTGCACCGATAATAAGCCCCGCTTTACAGTGGTGCAGCATGTCCCTCTAGCAAGGATTTGCACTGATTTAATCACATCAGTGTAATTACACCACCACATATGCTCTCAACATAAGCAGGGCCTGTAAAACCGAGATAATGGTGCTTTCTCGCTCGTGCGAAGTTCTCCAGAGATCTGCCATTACTTCACCGCTAAGTGCTGACATTACAATAAAGTAAAATGAATGCATGAGCAAGAGAGACAGATTTAAAATAAATTATTTGGGTGTAAATTAAACTGCTTTCAGCCTGTGCAATTGCTTCGAGGCAAGTTGAACTTTCAGGACCAGGTGAGGCTCCTGCCATGATGTGAAGTTAAGTTACGCTTCAACGCATACGGCGATGCTAGGCCTCGAGCACAGCCCCTTCCTCACCCCAGAGGGACCAGCACGACCACAGTGCCCACAGGGTCAGAGCAAAGGGATGAAGGGGCAGGGCGAGGGCCGGCTCCCATTCACAGAATGGTGAGGCAGCTGTCATAAGACCTGCAGCACGACCCCGACCCACTGCACTCGCCTGCCCTGGTGAAACGTAATCTCAACACAATCCCGCGCCACCCTTTTCCCTTGAGCTTGTAGTAGCAGCCGGCTTTTCTTTCTTCAGCTGTTATTGTTGCAACAGGCACTTGAAAGCCCAGACTTTGCTGGCTTTTGAAAGTCATATCAGAAAATATGGGTAGAAATGTTTCAGTGCAGGACAACAGGGTTGAGGCTATTTTAAGACCACTCCTAAAAGACAATAGACCAAGGGCTCAATCTCACCACTGATTTGACACCCACTGATGGGATGGCTGCTGAAGACAGCAGATGCAAACCTAAGCTTGAACTCAACCGGACAACCACGTTCTGTACAGCACAAATCAAAGAGCGTCTGCAGCCAAGAAGCTGTAGGACATCCAGGTGTAACCTCACCACAGCAATCGAGTCTTCAGCAGAGCTCCCACCACCAAAACACAACACGAAACACATTCAGGGCATGCTACCAGAGTGGTTATATTTGAACAAAGACTGCAAATCCTACCTGAGAATTACAGCAAATACCCCAACAGTCAATCCCAGACCAAACTCCAGTTCAAACATCAGCTGAGGTCTATACTGCTTAGTCATCTGCCCAGAATCATAGAATCATTAAGATTGGAAAAGACCTTCAAGATCATCTAGTCCAACTGTCCCCCTACTACCTATATTACTTACTAAACCATGTCCCTAAGTACCTGACCCCCAGCTCACCACAACCTCCTTTCACGTAGTTGTAGAGAGCAATAAGGTCTCCCTCAGCCTCCTCTTCTCCAGACGAAACAGTCACAGTTTCCTCAGCTGCTTCTCTTAACACTTGCATTCCAGACCCTTCACCAGCTTTGTTGCCCTTCTCTGGGCACACTCCAGGGCCTCAATGTCTTTCTTGTAGTGAGTGGCCCATAGAGAACATAGCATTAAAAAGCCCTGTGTCCTTCTTTTGAACAAAACCCGATGCTTTAATGGGGTAGAAGCATGTAGTGGTTCAGCCCCAGACAGTGGCTGAGTACCACATGCCACCCGCTCACTCCCTGAGGAGAAACAGGCAGAGCCTCCATGGGTTGGGATAAGGACAGCGTACTGACAAAATCACTGTGAAAGGGGAGTAATAAGAGCCCGTGGCAAATTTCACTCACACCCAGTGATAACACAGAGTACTTTGATACCTTATTGACCCAACAATAACAAGAGCACTGCATGACACAAGGACCCCAGACACCTTGGCTGCACTTGGACTGCCCTGGAGGCACCCAGGAGCATCCCTCCCCAACCAGCCCCTTTTATAGGGGAGTGATGCCAGGTGGTATGGAAACAGCCCAGGCTAACTCAGCTCCCCTGGGCTGGCTGCTTGGGGAGGTTAACTTTGGCCTGGCCAGAACCAGGACAGAGCAGCAGAAGGAAGAGATCTCAGCTGGAGGAGGAAGCTTTGCTTTGGTTTTTACCTTTACCAGAAGCATGTGCCACCAAGCTGGGAACTGGACACAACAGTTTCAGAGGTGACCTCGGGAAGAAGCTGGAAAAGGCTGAGGAAGAGTTCCTATCTTAGCACCACTTGCCTTGGTTAAAAGCACAAAAGAGGCTGGCAAAATGATTTATTTGCCACCCACAGAAAACTTGCAGGCATATGGCTTTGTGGAAGGGGCTGACAGTTCCCTTTGACACCTGCCCAAGTTGATTTATTTCTCCTTTTAGGAGCAGGGAACTTTATTCATTTTTTGCTCTTCCTCACTTCTAAATAAAGGGCATCTTGAGTCCCAGCTCAGATACCTGGGAATCCCCCTGAATCTGCTAGCCCAAGTTTGTAACAAAGCATGCTTTTTTCCAGGGATAACTTCACCTCCAGCGAGAGCAATCTTCATACTGTGCTCTAGATACAGTATTCATACAATCTACACTATATTCCACAATTGCACAACCATTAATATTAGAGCTGATCAAAAACCTGGGTTCTCACAAACCCATGCAGAGAAACAAACCAACCAAACCCCTCAAACCCAGACACACTTTGCCCAGGACATAAAAAACAATCCAAAGCATCTGAAATTAAAGTAAGTAATATTTTGGAAAAAGATAACCAGACTGTGAAACGTCACCATTCCGGGTTCTTTCATGAACATCAGACAGACACAGCACTACTGACTGCCACAAAGCTAACTCGCTCATGCTTAAAATAGAGGGGAAGCAGGATCAGGTCTTTAAAGGTGCTTAAATGCGAACTGAAGTCCTCAAATCTTTATCATGCAATGCCTGCTCTACCCCTGACAGAGAGCAGACATGCCAGCCTGCAAAAAAAGCCAGCAGGTTAAACTGAATCTGAAAGAGGGAAAATGAATCTTAAGAGCTTCTCCAACAATAAATGATGCTTCTCAGGCCATCTTTATGAGAATTTTGCTATTGCATGCTACAGCCTGCCTCTACCTACCACTGCAGGAATGGGCAAATATGCATTAGAAGTCAGACCTACACACTGCAAAGCAATTCATCTCTCCTATGATTATTTATCCTAACTTTCAATAATCCTATGATGAGTGCCAATAAATTCAAGGGCAGTGAAAAAGTCATTCAAACAAATTCCAAGGTCACTGCCTCTCCTTTGATTGCTACATTAGGTTGTTCAGCAGCAGCTGTATCACTCTGCACTAAGCTCCTCTAGTTTCAGATGTTTTCTGTTCATAAAATCAATGGAAAAATAACAAGAACCTACAGGACCTGAGCCCAGATGCTCCAATGTGCTGCATAAGGTCTGTTGGGACAGTGGAAGGAAGCCCACAGGTCTGTAGCAGGCATCTGTGATAGATGTGCTCTTAGAAGATACACTGTCATGTCAAGCATATACTGACATTAAAACCAGAAGACTAAGTAAGGGATGCAACTCGTTCAATCCCAGATGAGAAGAGAAAGGTTGCAGTCAACACAAGGATACCCTGCAGCTCACTCCAAGCACTGACGTCCTCTGAGCCTCTCTGGGTCACAGCTGGTGGAAACACCCAAAGGACTTCTAGGTGTCTATACAAGAGGATTCCCACAGCCTCAGTCTTTTCTTGCAGAAGACAAGTAGCTCCTGGGGAGGCACAAGTGAGTTACAATCCATCTGGCAGCAGAAACCCATAGGGGTTCAGTGCCTGGATCTGCTGAACAGTTCTGGACAACTCCTTTGACCTCTCAACACCTCATGCACAAAAGGAGCCCCAGGCTGCAAGGGCCAAGGCTCCATGGAAGCAAGCACACAGGGGAAGTATAAAGGAGTGTTACAAGACAGGAAAAAGTCACAGCTGACAAAAATCTGTACCATGACACCTAGTACAAGACAGGTCCTTGCTAACTCTTCTTAAAACACACGTTAATGAAGCAAATATTCCATTTTCCCAGTTTTTATAATCGTTCATCTTATTTGCACTGTACAGCCAAGCAGCTAAACAGCTCCTTCCATCAGTGCAGTAACTGTCACACAGCTCAGCACCCCAGAACAACAGCAAACACAGGTCCCCAAGTCACCCCTGCAGAGAGTAATCAAACCCTTCCAGAATCCCACCACAGGGCAAAGGACAACACTTGCTCAGCAGTTTGTCCTTCCCAGAGTGCAACTGAGTGTGACCATACTCAAGCATATGAGTGTGGACAGAGGGATGCTAACTCATGAGGGTGAGTAGCACCATGGACAAAAGGAAGGTTAACATACCAGGCAACCTTTTTTTTTCCCCAAGTAGAGACCTATACTTACTTAGAGCAGCCTGTCTGGCACAGGGCAGACTCCCAATACAGTTGCTCCAAACGTTTTCAGAAGTGAACTAATGCAAACACTTCCACTGTTAAAACTGAGTTTTGCTGGGAGAGGACAGGCAGAAAACCCATCAAGCAGCTCCAGCCAAGCTCCTGCATATGCTGACTTAGTGCTGTCCCCAGAACACAAACCTCTGCTTCTCTGTCATTCACTGTTTGCTTCTTTCAGGTTATTACAGGTATATAAACAAACACCACGCTTTTGGTCACATCCTCTCATTTCAAGACAACATTGTCTGAGGATCTGAAGTGTACGTGACCAGCTAGAGATAAAAGCCAACATGTAGGCAGGTGTGGACAAGGAATTTCGGACATGAAGCACCCTGGAGATAAATTAAATTGCAAATAAAGATTTTAAAGCATCGTTACATTTCTGCAACCAACCGAGTGGCGTTATGAATACCAGCTATTTATTGTATCGTGCCAGCTCTACATCCATCTATAACTGCATACCAAAAATACCTCCATTAGCCTGATGAGAAAACAAATTTGAAGAACAAAGCATGTCCTGCTTTCAGCAAGTGTGTCGCTGGCAGCTCAGGCAACGCTTACAGAAGATTTATGGACAGCTTCAAGAAAAGAAAATTGAAATGCACCTTTGCTCTCCAAACACTCAACACCTGGGGATACACCTTGGGTTTCTCCAGTCCTATTCATAGAGCAGCAGTGACCTCTCAACACAGCAGAGCAGCCAGCCCTTATGCATGTCCTGTTGTTAACTTTCCATGCCAACCTGTATATATAAAGCAAGAGTATGTATAGGTAGGGGAGACACGATCCTTGCAGCCAGGGCAAGGATACACACAAGTCCCAGCCTTCTCATCACCTATGTCAGAACACAAATGTATTCTCTTCTGCCACAGAAGTCCTGAACACGCAAAGATTTCGTATGCATCATGTAAAAGGTCTAAGGTCTGACATGAGGCACCTTACAGTTCTTTCACTGGTGTAGGAGAGCATAAACTACAACAGCTACAGATTCCCTTGCATAATTTAGCCGTCTGCATTGCAGATACCCAATAGGGAATCATCCACAAATTTGGCAGGGAGGGAGGATGACAAAAGCAGCTGTTTATCCCTGTAATCACAGGTACAAATTTGCAACCAGGTTGGTTCAAGATTCACTTAGCAGTCATAATAGTCATAGCCATCAGGCCATGCCCGGATCTCCAGCTTTCTGCTTTAAAAAACAATAAATCACTCTATAAAGGATCAGGAGCTCAAGAAATTTTATGCATCCTTTTCCCTCTGGGTATTCACTCCCATTAAACGGTCTGTCTCGCCAGCAGCACTGCCCACTCAGGTAAAATCCCAGATACTTAAAGACAAAGATGTTTCAAGGCTTGATGCTTTCTTGTAAGACCAGAAGCAGCAGCAGCAGCATCTTTAACATGATACTGAATGAAAACTTTCAACAGCTAAAAATGTGTGTGCACATACACAAATTCAGATGCACCTCCCCACCCTCCACTGTACTTTCCAAGGTAGGTTTGATTTGGCCTCGTATTACATTGCTTAGGGATCAGTGACAAGCAAACTGTACTATGGCTTTACGAAAGACAAAGCCTGTGAAAGGTCAGCCTGGAAAAGACTCCAAAGAACTAGAAATACACAATCAGAAGGAAAACACTTCAGCTGTTTGGATTACCACAGGCGTGCTGCTTTTATGCAGCTGCAGCCTAACTCCTGGGCTGCGTGGGCTGCACAGTTCATCCCAGTGACAGGAGAGCAGCACAGCGTCTCATCCCCACCATTATCACCATCCCACTGGCATTACCACTAGCTCACAATGCAGTCTATCTGTGAGTGCAGTTGTTTGTCCAAATCCAGTCCCAGCATGTGCACACAGAAGAAAGTCCCTGCCTGTTTCCAGCAGCTCTTCAGCAAGAAGTCACAGCACAAGATGTCTACAAATCAGTCACGCCTTCTCCTACCCATGAGACATGCTGAGGCAGCAGTGATCCCATCCCAGACCAGTCTCTCTCAGGAGCACCTCATGCACGTGATGCAGAGCACACGTGGCAGGCATAGATGTCCCTGGGGAAAAGCCTTAGGGCAATGAGAAGAACAGGGTAGCACAACCTGAGTCACTAGCAAGCGATTCAGATGGACGCCAACAAACTCCCAATCAGACCACAGAAGCAGGCCAACACCCCACGAACTCCCTGACACCTGCCTGGTAGGTAGGGATGCACGCTGAGTGCTGAGCAAGCCAAGCCTCACCCCCTTACTCAACCATCTTGGTTGTACAGTGAATCCAGTTCTTCAGAAATCCAGTTCTTCAGAAATCCAGTTCTTCTTCATCTTTTCTATGCTGGCATTCTCCTCCTAGCATCAGTGGATCTGCTCAGCAGAAGGCGACTCGTAACAGCTTTACACAGTTACAGTACAAGTTTGGATTATTTATTTACTTATTTAAAGACAGCCAGATCACTGCATTACACAAGATAAATCAGATCAAACTGAGATGAGAGCTTAACCAAGCATATCCACCAGGAACCCTGTCTGCATCCAAGCCACACTCAGTGGTCCAGCACAAGGGCTACCTTCAGCCAGCCACCAACCTTGGCAGAGGCTGGCTCAACACAGAGGGGGAGAAACACCGAACAGGTCCCTGAAGCCTGTCTCCATGAGATTTAGATGACAACAGCTCTGATGACCTCCTGCAGAACACAAGCTTCTGCCTTTGTTTCTCGTCATGCCAGAGCATATGTTCTTATTCCTTGAAGGCTCAAGGGAAAGAGTGAACATTCTCCAAGGCTAACCTCAGCCACAGGCTGCCACCTCCCAGGGGGTCTCTGAGACGTAAGCAGGTAGAGGGATTTCTGTTGTGTTGCCCTCAAGAGCATGGTTTGCCTGTTTTTAACCCTATAGGCAGCTCTTGCTGAGCCAGGCTTACCAAAATTAGCCTTCAAAAAAATATATCCCCATCTTCCACAGCACAGACTCCATGACATGTCCAAGAAAGGTCTTTAAAGCTAATCACCATCTTTATTTAAAATAAATTAACAATGGAAGTCACATGGTTCCTTATTTCCATTCCAAGTCTGGCTTTAGCTTCCAGCTGTTGGAAATTACACAGCATGTATATTCCCTCTTAGTCAAAACTCTATGGTCCAACCGGTAGAAATCAGTGTTGGGAGACGATGGTGCCTCCTACCATCCCTCTTGGGTGGGAAAAGAAGTGAAGAAAGGTGGATGAGCTGGCATATGAGTTACACTTCCTACACCAGCTTGGGGGAACATGGCCCTGAGTAGGTGTTGAAAATTAATCTTTCCTTATTGAAGTGTGAGAGAGACAACAGAATGGCTGCCTTAAGGTGAAATTATTGAGAGTTTATGAAAAACATCACCAGAAGGTTTCCTTCTCAATTAACCATAATTATTCCACACCCAAAAAAGTTTCCCCCCACCACTCTTCTCCACTGCCAGATGATCAACAAAATTTCTCCTAAGGAAGGGAAGTTGCACTGCTTTTCCTCACGCTCCTACCCCACTAGGAAAGACTTCCTTCATATTTTGGATCTAGAAATTAAAATGCCAGAGAACAGAGACTCCATGAAATAGATGTGAATGTCCAGCTCAGGAAAACAGCCCAGGAAGCAAATGATTGCCTAGGATGCAATGCAAAAAGATCTTCCTAAGAAAGACACATCCTAAAACACTTTAGCTTATGGGGCAGGGGTGTTAAAAGCAATGGCGACGTTGGCTATTATTGTTAAACATCCAGCATCAGGGAGGGATACGATGCAGACTGCACACTTTTTGTCCAAAATCCGAGCACAAGTGGTTACTAGCTGCGATACATTCACCTACTTTGGAGAACTGTGCTGGGATGCTCACTGACCACTAGCAGCCGGGACCCTAGAAGACCACTTCCACCATCAGATTAATACCTCCATATCCAGGCAGTAGATTCACTTGTTGGTAACTCGGAAAGACAGCATCACTTGCCGACTCGCTGCTTGAAAGGGCAGAAGCAGCAGACAGGCAGGTAAGCAATCTTTCACTGTAGGTTTCTCTGTTCATTGTGCGCCCTTTAAAGTAAATTCTCTACCTTCCACAGGATAATAAAAACTGAAGCCATAAAGTATTTTGGAAGATAAACTTGATAATGAAAACTCAACTGGTAATGATTCAAGTAGCTGAGATACTGTAAGGCGCTTTCCAAATGAGTGCCCTGTACCGTACATTAAGCTTATCCAGGCAAGGAAATTAATTTATTTCAGAAGAAATAAACCCAGTGCTTAATTCCTGAAGCTAATTCCTACTGTTAACCCATCATTAGACGCAAGTGGAGTAAACCTGTAGCAGTAAGTTATGCTTTGCTCCTACTAGAACTTGTGGCAAGAGCATTAAGGGCTTATACACACACACCAGGGTCAGTGGTGTGGGAGGACAGACACCCAATCCACATACTCAAACACGGACATTCACAGCTAAAATTATACAAGTCCTTTTAAAAAAAGCACTCTAAATAATCTACAACAGATCCCAAAGAAGCGGAGAATGGGGCAAGTCTCCCTTCAGCTGTCACCTCTCAGCTGCCCCTTGATGCTCCAGCAGCCACGGTGGCTCCTTTGCCGCAGCCTCAGCTAGTCAGTAAGGACTTTTGAGGAGAGGGAAGGAAACAGTAATGCAAGAAACAAGGCAACAAATCCCCAAAGAAACTAATGTTCCCTCCACACCACCTGCCACACATTCACAGGAAGCTTTTTTCCTCATTGGAATAGCCATCACAAGTGCCTTCTTTAATAGAGCAATTAATTGCTCCCTATTGGAGGTGAGCACACAGGGATGCGTTTTGAACAAATCCCCCAAATTTCACAAACCCCAAGTATCCACAGTTCAGCTCCTTTCATTCCTCCTCTACTACAGCCCTGTACACTGCTCTCAATACCCACAACTGCTAGCAATTAAGTTATTCAAAGAACATGCTGTGTCCCCAGAAGAGCACCATGCCCAGAGCAAGTTGACATCCAGCCCAAAGGCAATCAACACCCTAAAAGTCTGGTTGTGCTACTCTTTCTGTTACGAAGCTGCAGCAGCAAACCACAGCTCCTCCCTTCATGTCCCAGCACAGACTATAAGCAGGCTGCAAGTCATCAGTTCTAGCTGCAATAATCTTGTCTGAGCTGTCTGCTTGCTCATCCGGCAGCAGATGGGGTATCCTGAACTTGGGGAGCCAAAAGTCCAATTGCCAGCCACAAACCAGGGAACACTGACAGCCTTCATGTTAATCAAGTCTTCACAATGTTCAGTCATGATGTGCCTTCCCTACCCCAATTCTTGCAGCCCTGGAGCATGGCACAGTCTGGACATGCTGCATAAGACTCCCACGCAAGGTGAAATGTTATCTCCACTTCACAGATTGGAAACAGAGACAAATATTTAGTGACCTGGCTCACAATTGCACAAATCAAAGCAAGGCAAGGAACAGAACTTTAACATCTTCAGGTCAAAGCTATCGCTTTTATCACTGGATCATCCTTTTTTATGACTTCACCCTGCTCAAAAAGCACAAGCCACTTCAAAACGACAATCTTCTTACACAAACTGTGTGCTCTAGTATCAAAAGACTGACACAAAAGAGGCAATGGACTCTGCCATTACCATCCTCGCCCTTTTCATTAGGTACCCATCAAGTTTTACTGCATAAGCTTGTTATTAGGGGTGTTTTATACTCTTCACATTGTTATTTATATTAAGTGCCACTAAAAACCCATATTGGCTTTTATTTTTAAACCCTCAAGAAATGTAAGTGGGAGGGTCATTAGAGGAAAAATCCATGCTGGGTTCTTAATTTTCCTGGTTTGTTGCATTTTCAATAACTGTTTTAAAGTGTACCTAACATCCTCCACTGAAAATCACTACTGTAATTAGTTTAATGAGGCAGCTCATCGCACTGGCAGGTCACTACACTGAACTGTTTACAATCCCAGAGATTTTTGGTGATAGCTAAATGTATGTAATATCAAGCAACATCCTGTTGTAGACTTATATGCTTTTAAATATTGATGAACCCAGTCTGAGCAGGCCAGTCCTCTGAAATCAACCGTTGGAACTTGCCCACTTTAGTGGAAGCAGATTCAGGAGCCAAGAACTTACCTGCTTCTAACTGGTTTATACAAAGATGATATGTATTCCAGGAGCCTGCCAGTAACATTCAGCTAAAACATACACACGTACAAGGACAGAAGGTTGGCACATTTTACACTTGTCCAGGGAAGCATTTTATTATACATTCCATTAAAAATGCATTAAGGCAACATTAAAGTTAGGCACCTAAGGAATGCAAGGGTCAGGAAACTTCAATGCTGAAACAGAAAGAGATCTCTTCACCTATCTATCCAGACTTTTGAACAGCAACATTCATCATCCAAGTGCGTGGCATGACAATTCAAGCTTTCAGTGGTTAAGACACTGCAACAGCCCATCCTGACACTTGCACTGCTTCACCAACAAACTCAACAGAGCTAGGTACTGTCTACAACCTACATAACAGCCCAGAAAGTTTGCCTTGTTTAAAGCTTCTCTAATTACTCTAAAAACAAGGACAGCATTTTTCCATGGCTTTAACAGGAACAGCACCAAGCCCACAGCAAGCACCCAGACACATGCATGTCTGTGCATACCACACCACGGACCAGCAAGAACAGCTCTACCACAGGTTCATAGACTCACAGAATCGTAGGGGTTGGAAGGGACGTCCAGAGATCATTGAGTGCAACTCTCCTGCCAAAGCAGGTTCCCTAGGACAGGTCGCACAGGTCAGTGTCCAGACGGGTCTTGAGTATCTCCAGAGAAGGAGACTCCACACCCCCTGGGCAGCCTGTCCCAGGGCTCTGTTACCCTCACTGTGAAAAAGTTCTTCCACATAATGGTGTGGAACTTCCTACGCTATCAGTTGGATATAGCATCTGCCAAGCTTCCAAAGGCACAACCTGCTTAACACACCACAAACTTCCAGCAACCTTTCCAAGCTGCAGCCAAGGCAGCACAAAATCATTTCCCTTCCTTTTCTTCTCTGACTGCAGCATCACTGAGTAACAGGCACAATTGTTTTTCAAGCACTACCCGTACAGAAAGTCCAATTTAAAAAGCATAGTTCATTTGTCAGGTTGGATTGTCAAAGCTTATAAAGACCTTTCAGGAAACTCTAAAACAAGCCATTGACCAAAAGCTACATCCTGCCAAGCTCTCAGCTTCCAACTCCCTGCTGTCTCACACAGCTAATATGCATTTTGAAAACGCGGCTCTTCCCTGCACCTTCTTCCATTCAATAAGCTCTTCTCACACTTGTTTGACCAAGGACAGATCATTATACAACTGGAAACAATGGCACAGAGTGCAGACATGGAGGGACACTGGAACAGATGCTATTACTGCTGCTGCCAACACTCCTTCTGAGAAGGAGACATACCTGAGACCCCTCCACACGGACACTGGCCAGATGCATGGCTTTTCTCTGAAAAGCCCCATTTGGCTGGAGCCAAGGCTAAGGCCAGAAGGCAGACCATCGGTGATGAAGGAGTATTTTCCACCCAAACTAAACTGATGCCATCAACAGCCAGGCTGAGGCTTCTTATGAAGAACTACCACTAGAAGACATCAAATAAATTAAAGGGGCTCCTAGCACAGGTCTAACACAGCTTCCCAGCTACCTGCTGTTTTGTCTTCATTCTAGAGGCTATTCATCTGGAGACAAGTGCCACAAGCTTGCAATCTAGCCACTGAACACAGCCAGTATTTTATTTTAAAAATCACAGTATCAGACAGGACAGGGAAAAACTAACAATTAAAGGATATTTCCATCCATTCCACATCCAGTGTTGCCTGTTGTTCGGATAATGCACAAGCCCTTACCTTCTAGTTAACCAGTGCAACTACATTGGTTTATATTTAAAAAGAAGAAATCCTTGATTAAATGATGAATTAGCAGGGAAAAGCATAGAGCTTTATTTATTTATATATATATCACAGGCTGCCAATGTTAGGCTGCTGCTGACCTGTGCTGGAAAGGCTATTTTTTCAGGCTGCACAGTAAATTAATTCTTCAGCCTTTTCAACTCGTGGCCTTTCTGCTGAGGCTGCCAACAGACACAGCAATTAGCACACACTGCAATGGTAGGTTGCTTTCACCAGGAACCAGTGGGGGTCTGAGTGGGAGACATTCATTTATAGCTGTAAAACCCAGTTTAAAAATGAAATTTTACAAAAAAAGCAACATCAAACCAGATTTGATTTTGTGCATGCATTTTGGGTTTGCTATACTTTAAATATAAAGTGGGAAATGGATTCCTACATCCTAATCTCACCACATGCAGCAGTAAGAAACAAAAACAAGACCACTGAAACCAATGATGATGGTGTACTGGCAGGGAGAGAGCCAAGCCCACTGTTTGGGTAGAAGCTAGATGCCTTCATCTGTACTGGGCTAATTGGTTGGCACTTTTAATAATGAGCCCACAAAGTGGCTTAAAACCCTGGGTTTAATGCACCAGGGGGAGGAGGGAAGGAGGGAGGAGTGTGAAAAGCTGTTTTTCAAAGCTAAATTGATAAAACAGCTCCCTCTTCAATTAAAAACCCATGAAGCTGAATAGTTTGCTCTGGAAAACACCAACTGTGTGATTTATCAGGCTGGTTTATAAGGGGAGAGAAAATATCTGAGGACAGGAAAGGAATTTCACAGGCATTTCTACAACACATCCAAACCACAGTGCATTCTATCACCTCGAGATTTAATTTTGCCCTCCCTTCCATTAGGGGTGATCAAGAAAAGGTGCATCAGGCCTGCATCTCCATAGCAGTTTCCAAGAACAAATTATAGAGGGTATATTAAAAAACAGGCGTGCTACATTTTTCCTGCCTTCCCTCCTTATCAAGGGATGAAACCTGATGGCTCTGATATCCCACTAAGGGTACTGACCTTCAGTTCTGCAACTACAGCTTATATAAAGCCTCTGAAGAAGTCTTACAATGAGGACTGAGAAGTGGACAGGTTTAACAAGGATTGAAGCTCACAGGCAAGGAAGAAACACTGCAGGAAACACGTTTCAATACCTTAATCCTTTAAAAAGCAAACGCACGCTCACACTAAGAGGAGGGCCAAAGTGCCCTTTTGCCTCCCCTGTTACCTCTGACATCAGTACTGGAGTGAGGACTTAGTTACAGCTGATGGGGTATGGGGGCAGGCAGGAAAGCAACCCCAAGCACTCAGCAGAGGTGACTCATGGCCACCGGTAATTAGTAATGCGGACTAGTCAGATCTGAATGTACCTGGGGAGGTTAGAGCTCTGGTGACACCAAGGACATTATTCTGCACGAGGCTGCAGGAACAGATACTTTTACAAATGACACTGCTAACATTTTAACAGAACATTAAGAAAAGTAACTCCCATCCATGAAAAGCAGATGCTTTTTAGAACCCATTCCTGAATTCATTTCAGTCCTAGACTTTAAACATCCTTCAGTAGCATCTGAATTGACTTAACAGCAACAACTTGGTTAGGTTTGTTTTGTGCAACACTGAGATGTGCTTTGGAGGAAAACCACTGTGAAAAATGCAGAAAAGGGAATTTGTGGGGTTTTTATTCCTTTGAGGGGAAAAAAAAAGTCAGAAAGACTGCAACCTGCACTGATTTGGCAAATGTTTTCAACAGAATTATTTTTAAAATTGCACTTTCCTCAGCAACTGGTTTGATGGGGAAACTGAAAATACATACAGGGCTTTTTGTGCTCAGATGACTCGGGAGCATTTTAAGTCCCAGAAAGTTCCCATGTCACTAAAGCATTTAACAACTCACAAGTGGCAGTGAAAACAGTATTTAGAGACATTCAGAACCCAGCTATTACCTTGGGCATCTAAATACACTGAGGAGCTGTAGGTACAGTTATCAAGAAGCACATAGAGCTACAGAGTCTTTATTCTCATTACTATCACAAGCTGCATAGCTGCCTTTATTCTATAGTAAAGAAATAGCTTTGGTTGGTGCAATACATCTTCTGCTACAGACTCAGAAATGGGCCCGTGAACATAACTGTGCTATCTCACGTTAGCAAATATTATCAACCCAAGGAAAAACTCCAAAGCCTTTGGAGGAAAAGGCCATTTATTCACTCTTTTGTATACCACAGGAGATCTTGGTTCATAACTGAAGTTTCTGGGTACAACAGCAACACATAGAGAAAGCATTTCTGATGTCTGCAAGACTCCAGCCTGGCTAACTCCAAGGTAACACTAGGCTTGCAACCAGCAACTGAAATTTCAGAAAAATGCCTGAGTAAGGATCACTCTTCACAGATGGTTGAGGAGGGAGAGTGCCCTACAGATTCCTGCCTGGTTGAGTAGCTGTTTACCTACACTAAATATTCAGATTTATTGAACATCCTCTTAAGGGCTTTACGAAGGAGTTTATGAAGGTTAAAAATCCTGCTTTGTATCCCTGGTGACCTACAAAACCAAAGCAGGATGAACTCATCCTGCCCAGCCACAGTGACCCACGTTTCTCAGGTCTGGCAGTAAAGACTGGAAGCAGGACATCTTCTCATTAATGGTTGTGCTAAATTACTGCAGAAAAGGTATAAAGGTCCCTGATAGCAAAAGGTGCAAGTTGCATGCTGAAGACTTTCCTGGTGTGTTTAAATCGCATGCAGCTGCTCTAGCTGAACCTAGTTACGCTAGGCTGCACTTAACACAAAACACTGTGATGCCTTTAATTGGGCTAGTAAGTGCAACTGATTGTAAATAATTACAGTGTGGTCCTCAGAGATGATCATTAGTAGCCACAGGCACAACTGGCCACATTCATCACAGTGCCTAATTCTGCCCTTCACAGGTATTTCACCGGGATACAGGTATTTAACAGGGATGCATTTGGTTCAGCTGTATCTTCAGCACTTGAGGGCGGGGGTATATAAAAGGCTTCCAATTCCCCACACATCTTTTAATACTACACTCTATTAATAGAGTTGGCCATCTGACTATGCAATTAAAGCATCACTGAAATAATTCTCCCTCTAGTGAAAGAGCTTCTCATGAACACAAGATTGACAGCATGCTAGAAAAACTCCAAGTCACATGTGCGCTGCACAGTGACACAGGGTTTTAAGTACTCACTAATACCAGGCCAGTGTTGAAATCCCCTCACTTATTCTTAGCTACACAGAAGGATATCCTGAGTTCTGGGCCACTTTTGTACGTCTGCTTTATTTTTTTTATGAATACATAATTTTTAGAAGACACTTTCTCATCCTAAGATACCAAGGTTAAAGTAAGATGTCCTCCATTTTTACCACTTCTTTCACTGGAGTAATTTCTCTCCTATTCATAAGATTACTGCACTGGCACATTTAAGAAGAGCAAGGAGAAGATCTTTTAATCACAGAGATTACTGTTTATGATAGCTGTCTGTCATTAATTAGTTTGCAAGTCTTACACTCTGCTGAGGATGCCCAGAGAGGATTCTCACAAACACAGATCTTTTACAAATGTACAAGCTGGATTCCGCACAGAGGCATCACTGCCACCTGAATGTAAATAAAATGCCCCAAAGATTCAAGCTGCGCATAAAATGGAGTTGTTCTGGTAAGGAACATTTCTTTATCCAAATCCTGACCAGCTGGAACACGTTATCAGGAGATTGCAAAACCCAATTCAGGCATTTGATTTACTTTCAAAGGAGCATTTGCCAAAGTACTCTCGTACCTTAGCACAGAATGCTCCTTAGTACAAAACACACCTAGGTGGAAGTGCCCCTCCTCTCCAAATGGGTCACGCATCATCATCATGCCAGAGCCTCTATTACTTCTATTTTAGAAGATATTAAAAAAACCCTAAAACTGAACAAAGCCCTGTTCAGATTTGTAACTAACTTGAATTTACTGTAAAATTGGATTGTAGTTGAGTATTTCATCCAGGTTTAACCTGACTACCTAAAGGAATAAGGTTTGCAGGGCCAACCATTTCTCCCCTTTCTTCCACCTCCAAATACATGACTGGACTCTTCTGTCCATTCACAAACTCAAAGAGTAAGAAAGCTTTTAAATATCACTAAAGCTGTAAATGTACAGAAATCTGGGGCTAGAGACAGCTGGTGCTTATCCCAAGCCATTGTGCACAAGGAGGGAGAGGAGGGAGATTCAGCAGTTACATTTCTGTTTGGCAGCAGTTTTCAGCCAAACCAACAAGCATACAGCTCCTTACAGCCAGTGCTGTCTCTTGCACGCCAGGGTGCATGGAAATCTGGGGGAAGGAAGGATTTGGGTAGCGAAGGATAACTCCTGAGCAAACCCGGCTTCATCAGTTCTGCTACTTGTGTTTTGGTTTTCAGACCAGGCGTTAATCTCCGGTCCCGCTTTCATTAGTACAAATAATCCAGTGAGCACAGTGACAAAACAGCAGCCAGTCACCTGCTTCAGTGGATCAAATCCCCAGACATTTCATTGGGCAAAGGAAATTCATAATGGTATGTTTTTCAAATGAGTCTTAGGAGCAGACCTTCAAAAAAAAAGCATTTGGGAGCTAACTCCCGCTGGCTTCAAGGGAAGCAGGATTTCAGCCTCTGTGCCAAGACCCTGTGAGCACACAGCCTGCCTCCAGAGCCCTAAGCTTCAAATCTATGCCCATGAAAATGAACATCTCGCCCAAGTGCAACTGCCAGCACAGCAGCAAGAAGAGACAGGAGCTGTGTATGACCCAACACCGAAGACTTGAATCTGAACCTTCCATCAGACACAAAGAATTGTGAGAGCCAGCTACATAGCCACAACTTACGTCTTAAGTGAACAAAGTGGTTAACATGCTCTTCCACCCAAGAGCAAACAGGAGGACAACGTGGAAGAGGTGTGGCTGGAACAGCTTCCTGAAGGCAATACCTCTGGACAACCCACTGCGTGTTATTGCTCAAGCTAAAATGTCAAGTCATGAAAACAAACATCCCAGTGCATTCTCAAACAGCAAGTCATATCACCACCAGATCTGCACTAGTTTTCAAAAGTGCTGGGGAATTTCTGGACGTAGAGCAGCCTCAAGAAGAAAGACTTGAGGGGTGTTGGTGGATGAGAAGCTCAACATGACCTGACAGTGTGCACTCACAGCCCAAGAAAGCCAACCATATCCTGGGCTGCACCAAAAGAAGCATGACCAACACGTTGAGGGAATGGATTCTCCCCTCTACGCTGCTCCTTTAGACCCCACCTGGAGTACTGTGTCCAGCTCTAGGGTCCCCAACATAAGGAGGACATGGAGCTGTTGGAGAGAGTCCAGAGGAGGCCAGAAAGAGGCTGGAACACCTCTCCTATGAGGACAGGCTGAGAAAGTTGGGCTTGTTCAGTGTGGAGAAGAGAAGGCTCTGGGGAGACTTATTGCAGCCTTCCAGTTCCTGAAGGGGCTACAGGAAAGCTGGAGAGGGACTATAGTGACAGGATAAGGGGTAACAGGTTTAAACTAAAAGAAGGTAGATTAGGAGGAGATATTAGGAAGAAACTCTTCCCTGTGAGGGTGGTGAGGCACCAGAGAAGCCTGTGGCTTCTCTGTGATACACAGGCTGCCCAGAGAAGCTGTGGATGCCCCATCCCTGGCAGTGTTCAAGGTCAGGTTGGACGGGGCTTTGGGCAGCCTGGGCTAGTGGAGGGTGTCCCTGTCCATGGCAGGGGGTTGGAATTTAAGATCCCCTCCAACCACAACCATTCTGTGATTCCATGACTGATCAAGTTTTAACACAGTTCAGCACAATACATAACAACCATCACCCCCTACACTGCCAGCAAACAAACTGCAGCAGAGGAGTGAAAATGCTCAAAATGCCACATCAGCAGCCACGACCAAGGACACAGGAGCTCACAGCTCTCAAGTTGAGTTGCTCAATCAACCAGAATTCTGCTTTGAAAGCAAACAACACAGAAGATGAGATGAAAATGGAAAATTGTGTAAAATGATGAGTTTTCAGACTGTTTAAGCATCAGTACATTCTTCAGTTATGTTCTGACTCAGCCTACAAAGTGTGTCTTCCAGGAGCGTATCTCCATCCTAAACTTGAAGTCAGCAACTTCACAAATATTTCATGCCTTGTGTATTTAGCAACCATCACAAACAAGAAAAGCCTGGACTTTGAGTTCATGGCTTTGTGAAACCTTCACAGAAAGTCATCAATGGCTTTGTCAGCAAGCATTTCGCTCATGGTACAGAATAGAAAAAACCAACAAACTCACATGGTGCATGGAACATCACTAGTACAGATGAATGATCTTTTATAAACTTGTCGAAGTTCTCATCAGTCAGGTGATAAACTACATTTTCTTCATCTGCCCAGGGAGTCTCTGGAGCCTGTGGCTGAGGTGCCTGTGGGCTACAAGACAAACAGACACAGCTGAAATGCAGTTCTCTGGTGCTATGCTGTAGTTTTGGCAAAGTCAGACTACAAGCAACCACTCTGTGCAGATGCCTGTATATGTATGACCATTAACTGTATTAAACAGCTTCCATAATTGTACCCACCCAGAACTCCCAAGCACTGAAACTCAAGATAAAACTGGAGGAGGAATTAAAAAAAACACAAGAAGCTCATGTGGACAGATCCATAATGGAAGGGGATGGAGCAAGGAGATAACCAGACTGCTTGGTTATTACATTATAGCAATCAGATGCATTTTCTGTTAGTCTTTAAACCTCCTCAGCAGGATGCTCCCTTTCTCATAGCATTCACACGTTGCAGCTCAAAGGTGACATTACAAATGAAAGAAAAAAGCAGTGAGCAGAAACAGCCAATCTAACGAATCACCCTGAATACTGACACCATGCTGAGGGCTGAGAGAAAGGAGGAGGTGCAGGCTGGGACCATGTGCTAGCTACACAGACCATTTCCTCAGGAACATCCAGTTTTACCCTGAACAGCCCTGTGACCTGGGGAAGCATCGTTATGTCCTCACTTGGCAGTGGGCTTGCAGGCCTAATTCAGCAAAGCTACTCAACTGCATGCTTAGCCTAAAGGATAAGTGACATGTTCTATGGACTTCACCATGATTGCACATCAGTTTAACCATCTCTGTTGAATCAGAGCCAGAGAGACCACTCAAAGACAGGGTGGCAAAGCTGGAAACTGAACCCAAGCTCCTCTGGACCAGTTCAGTGCTCATCATCCTGCTAAACAATTGTTCTTATTAACATACATTAAAAAGGGAATTTGGCAGCTGTGAACTAAACTATGCTTATTGACATTGTATTTATTAAAGCAGTGTTCACATAAAGGACACCCAAACATATGAACATTTGGAGCCAGGCTTTGAAGCTATTTTATCCTTGTCAGTTGCAGTAATAAGTTCCAAATACCCCCCAAAATTCTCCAAATTCTTTGGCAAAGTACAGGTCTGGATGTGACCCCATCTCTGGTGAAAGCAGATTTACTATTTTTGATTAAAATGTATTACTGTGTTAATTGCCTGGAACAAGGAATGGCAAACAGATAACTCATTCATCCTGCCTTGCTCATTTTTAGGCTTAAAGCCTAGTTTGATAAAAAAAGCAGTAGAGATACACAGATTCAGATAGCAAATTCTCTTGATGTAAGCAATGGGTATGATCCAAGAATATTAAGCAATCCATGCAAAACTGTGATGCACACCTCTGCTACTGCCTGAACCAAATGAACCAAGAAACAAGTATCAGAGCAAAGACTGGAGCTGCACTTGGCCAAGCAGCCAAGAGGGAGAAAGAGGCAGGTCCCCTTCCACAAGAGTTAACTCTCTAAAAGCTCAGCAGACAATCAGTTTTCCTGCTGCCAAGCCTGTAAGAGAGCAATAACCTGCAGGCATCCTGGCAGAGTGAAGGCTTTCCAGAAAACACCATGACCCTTAATGAACATGGAAAGGGAGTTGGGTTTAGTAGGTGGAGCTTGATGAACATGGGCACAGTGGCTATAAAGCACTGAGAGAACGCTGTGTTTAGCAGACCCTGGCATGACCTATTTCAGTAAGGAATTAGCAAAGCAGGGCACAGGATGTTTATTCAAATGGCCCAATTTAAAATGCTGTGCATGCTAATAAGCCTGAACAGGAGTTGGTAAGAAGTACCTCAAGGCCCGGAGGAAGCAACAAGCAAAATCTAAAATGTCATTTAAAGCAGAGACAAGACACATCCAATGCCTGAAGACCAAAACCAGGATGACAGCAGTCTGGAAGACTTATCACGAGCTAATTCAATTAGGAACAGAGAATAAGTTCTTGATTTAACTGAGTAACTGGCACTAAGGAAGGACCTGAGAGGAGCCCATAAAACCAGCAAGACAAACTAAGCAGCTATTGAAGGCAGCAAGAAGCTGCCTGGCTTGCCTACCATCCAAGCTGATACAGCTGTGTAGCAGATTAAAAAAAAGGGAAAGAATTGTGGTATGTACAAGATAGCATCTTTCGTGTTAATAATGCTCTGTGCTGCAGTAAGGCTGTATGATGGTTTCTCTCTATCACCTCATAAAAACATCTGAAGCTCCATAAGATAGTAGCTAGTGCCTATTAGGGAGATAAGAGAGGTTAAGTATCTGTAAGACTGATGCATTAGCACACTTCAGCGTAAGAAAGAAGCACCTTCACTAATTAGTAAAAGAAAAGGTGTTGGGAGCACTCCAACCTAGCAGCTCTTGTTCTGAGAGGAAAAAATGTGGAAAACACCCTTCCAATAATTTAAATAATTCTAACCTTTATTAAGTTATAGTAACCCCTCTCCAAAAATTAGCATAGATAAACCACTTTCAGCACTTTACCAATAACATTTAAAGGGGGAAAAAAAAAAACAGAGAAGGGGAGAGGGGTAAACCAGTTGCTTTGCTGCAAAGTGTATATAATGTCCACAAAAAATAGGTCACTTCATATGGCTCAGCATCTGCTGGATTCTCTTTCAAGACTCTATGATGAAGCACATGCATGCACAGTACACAAGCACGTTGGGTTTCCTTGCCATGGGCTGCCACTGCCCCACTCCAGAGTCACATGTCTCAGCAAAGCAACTTCCTGACATGATTTTAATATAATCCTATGCTGAAATACAGCCTTATACACCCTGCAGCTATCTAATTACAGTCTTTGGCTTTCCTAAACCCTTGCCATAGCATTTGACTACTACTACTGCAGACTTCTCAGAGTAATGTAACATTATGCATGGATCAGATTTACCCTGTATATGGTTTTAACTGCAACATCAATTATTGGCAAAATCCAAGTATGCATGATTTAATGTGGTCTCCTTAAAAGCTATACTTATTACACAAAACAGGGGCAAGAAGGCTACCACTCAGATCATCTTTTGGGAAACTAATAAGCATACACTAACACTAAGTGAGGACAAACAGCTGTCTTTAGCTCTGGACTGCTGAAATATCAGCCAAAGCCCACAGTGGCTTGTTAGCAGAGATTATCATTGGAAAGAGCTTGCAGCTGTTCTGCTTTGCCTCCAGTAGCCATGTTCACTTGCTGTGACAGCACTGATACAGAGGCGCTGCATATTACAGGGATTATCTGGATATTATGTGGGCAGACAGGGGAAAAAAACCCACCCCAAACATCTAATGTTTGACATGTGGTAGCCAAGAGATAACCACTTCCTTGCAAAACTGAAAAGCATAATAAAGTGCAGGTGATGAAGTCATATCCTTGCTCCAAGGGCTGATCATGTCCCTCAGCACTGCTGGAGTTGCCACCTTGGTCATTCATATCTGAAGGTTTAATGGACTAAATGAGGCTTAAGGACTATGGCAAAATTCCTCCTCTTTGAATCATTGGCCCATACCTGCCTGCAGTACTTATACTTCCTGATGCTAACAGGAATGCTGCTGTCACTTTGGTCCTGGGTTCCCAATCCTGATACACCCAGACTGGCACTGCTGAACACTCTGGGCAGCCTGCAACCAGGTGCCTCACTGGTACAGAAAAACATCTTTATTCTGAACCAATTTTTCTAAGCCATAGCAGCACAAGGGTTTGCAACTGTCTGTTCCTTCCCATGTGTTTGTCTCCTTTTATTAGCTTCACCTCAATATTACTTCCACGGCTGCAGCAAACAAGGGAGGGTACAAAGACAGCATAACGCCCAACAGACAGGTCTAACTGATATCAGTATTCCATCACCACCAGATTACCTCAGCTCTCTCCAGCTGCTTTATCAGAGTCACTGATGATGCAATAACTTGCACCAGCTGAAGAGCAACTACACACACTCCTCTGTGCATCTCTCTCAACTGCTAGTCTCATTGGGTCATCCAGACCCCGAAATATTTATGACTGCAAATAGCAATCTTTAGGCAGAACAAGATGCTTTCAACACCACTTGATGTCATGACAGGAAAGGGACTTTGTAAAAAGGACTTGCAGTCGGGGTGTCTCGATCACCCCTTTGTCTCTGCAGGACACTCCAAGGGCTCCACTAAAGGCTGAAGAAACAGTGAGAGCTGTGCACTCAGTATCTACATTTTTAATGTAACAACAAGAGTCAGACCTTTTGCAAGATGACTGGAAATTTAAAGTTGGCACTTTTAATGAAGCTGAGATCTTTGTATCTGCATCATTTTGGCCCACAGAGAGTCTCCTAACGGACAACATGCGATAGTAAAATGCAAGGCGTGCATGCTAAACACCAAACACTGGCTAAACTAGTGCAGAGAGATTGCCTAATCTCAGCAGGGCAGTTCTGTTTGCTCTTCTGAGCAGAGGGAATGGGGGAGCGGTGTCTGTTCCCAAACCATTACATTCTGTAAATAATGAAGAGTACATAAAAGGTGGAGTGTGTGAAGTTCCAGGCCTTACTTTTTCAGCCACTCTGCTATATCTGCCGCAGTAGCACCGTAGTTGTCAAAGTGGAACAGGAACTTTCCTTTCCTGTTAAAGCAACAAAAAAAGGTTTAGTCCTTGCCCTGGAAGATAAGAGCATGCAATTACAGTTGAGTGTGTGATTTTTAAAGTAGCAGCAAAACATAACTGACTCAAAATAGCAGATTGTAGGATATCCCCGCACATTGTATTCTTCTTTTATCCTTTCAAATTCAGCAGAGTAAACATTCATCCCAGCAAGAACCTGAAAAAACAGAGCATAATAGTATTGATGCTTACAATACAGCAGGAACATGACAACCTTTTTTAGAATTAAGTAAAAACAACTACGGTCTGAGCAGATTCTGACTGCATTCATACTGCAACAATGTAAAGCAAGGGGATCTCTGTAAAAAGCGGGGAAGTTTTTCTAATTTTGGGCAAGGGGGAATATTTGAGTCTAGTCCAGAGAAAACACACACCCAATCAGCTTGTCACCTCCTCCTTGCTATGGAACTGCCTCCACTTCTTTTTATTCCCCGACGAACAGAAATACCTAAAGGGAATTCCCTCAATCACACTACTTGTGCTTTTCTTCACATATTTGGATTTTAAGCTACAAGCCTAACCAGACTTTTTTTTTTCCCATATTCTGCAAGTACATAGCTTAGTTTGCATCCAAACACACGGGAAGTCTCACCCTCATCTCTCTGGTTTCCAATCCAGCAATGAAGTTACAATCCCAGCTAAGTCCAGAAGCACTAATCAACTAAACACTGGCATTACCCCAGTTCAAAAATGCACTTACTGAACAGCAAGGGGAAATCAGCATTGCTTTAATGTCAAAGTAAAACATAACCTATTTCCACAAGCCCAGGAAATTGCACATGGCATTTATATGCTTTAAATATGTTAGCTTGCTTGACTGGTAGGGTATAATGGGAGTTAACAATTCACCTTGTCCCACAGATATCAAAAGCAGGTCACGGAAGCATAGCAGCTTTTCAGACCTGCAAATAAAACAGAAATTCTCTCCTTCCCTTTCCTTACCTCTAACCCAACCCATCCTCTGCCTCAAGATTTAGGCTCAGGACTCCTGCAATGTATCCTGTGCCCTAATTGTCTTTCAAAAATTTCTAACCTCAAAACTTGAAGATGGGACTGATTCTGAGTTCCTGTGGGTGTGGGATCCACACCCAAGTCATTCTGCTGTCAAAGTTGCTGAGATACAACTTCATGATTAAGTTAGTTTAATGGCACTGATGGTTTAAATTGTTTTATAGTCGAGGTCTTAATCCAAACCCCTCCTCTTTCCCCCCTCCAAAACCAGTATTTTCTCCTTCCTGCTGAAATACCACATCAGAATTTAATACCAGGTTCCTGACTGCAGCAAACTGCACAGACCAACCAAATATGCTCAGCGCCAGCATGGAATAAATCTTAAAGCAGAAAATCCTTGTTTGAAGGTCAACCTTTTCTAACAATGTGCTGGAAAGCCACAAAAAGATACCTTGTTTTCTCTTCCCTATCCTGAGAAAGGATAAAGGAAAGCCAGCTCATTAGAAATAGAGAAATAGGGTTTATACTAGCTGGCCAAGTCTCTTACTTCGGATTTTCCTTGTAGTAACAACCACAAGATTGACTTAGCTCGTCTGAGATACCTATAACCAACTCTCCCTTCCTCTTACCCTCTATGCCACCACTTGAGAGTACGTAAATGCAACAGAATCAACATACTGAGGTTGTTTTATACAGCAAGAGCCAGGCTACTCAACTAATTTCCAGCTAATTCCCTCCAGTCTACCATATTCCACACCGGCCTTGAACTTTCAGAGTAATTCCTGGGTTTCAAGTGGGCGTTCCTGGCCATTTCAGATACTCTGCTACAGTTTCACTGTGCCCACCCAGCCTGGTACAAAACAGTAACTTGGATTCATTCTGCTGTTCGTACATCATATGAAGCCTAATTAGCAAAAAGCCTACAACAATGGGATTCATTTTTAATGACAAAAGTAACAGCTTTGGCTGGCCTATAATCACAGAATTATGTAATATCAGGCTGTCAGGGACCATCAAAATACACCTACTACCCAAAGTCAGGATCCTCCCTCAATACCTAAGCTGCTCCTGCCAGATGTTTAGCTAATTTGCTTTTAGCAAATGACTGAATGACCCTCACTGCAATTTAAGACCATTACCTCTACTAATAGCCACAGCAGACACAAAGATCAGTTTATTGCTTTCACCTCTGCAGTGAGATTTGACATATTTCAGCACTTACCTGCTCTCCACCAAGCTACCTATAACCTAACCTGACTCTGATCTTCTGGGCTCCTGACCATTCCTGTTCTGTGACCCCTCCCTGTGCTTCACTGTTTTCCTGATAGCACTGCTCCAAAAGTGGTACCTCACACCACCACATGAAGCCCTTCTAGAGCCACGGTTAATGAACAGATTAAATGATGGCTTCCTTTCCTCGGTAACTGAAGTAAGATAAGGGACTTCATGCTTCTGAAGTCTCATGGTTTTACCAAAAGACACCACCAAAGAGGAAAGCGCTTAAGCTGGTCTGCTTGAGTAAAGCTCTCTGGCCCACTCAAAGTCCATGGGCATTAAGGAGACGTGAAGTGCTTCGTGACCACCAGTTCCGCCCTCACTGGGGCCAGTGCATTGGTAACAGTCACTGGCCAAAGCTCACCTTACCCACAAACCACAAGCGAACCTCTTGTGCCAAGGATGAAACAAGCCATCCTCTTCTGAGTCCAGCCCCTTTTCCCCTTCTGCACCAGGCATAACAGAATTGCAAGATCTAAACCTAACATAACACTGAAAAAGCCATCCTTCCTGCCTCTCAGCAACAGCACTGGGCCAAGAAACAAGCAGTCCCAAGAGGAGACAGCAACCAACGACAGGTACAGTTCACCTTTTCATTTTTACGACCCATTAAATAGGCAATACTGTACTTCGTTTTCCTGCTATATAATAGCAGTAATCGCTTTTGAGCCTGGCACATCCTGACAGCTAATGACAGGTCAGATTAAAAGGCCAAACCTTCAGCTCATAGAAACCAATCATAAACTTTCCAGCAAAGCCTGATCTGGAGGTCAACATCACTCTGAGATACCCTACAGATAATTTATGACGGGTAGAGCGCAGTTAACTTTAGAACTGGCAAACTATGTACACATCCCACTCAGGAAGCTAACTAGGTCAAATTTAGACAAGCAGACTTGGTTTTTCTGAACAGCATGGGTGGCAGTGGCATAACCGGACTTTCCTCTGAACTGATCCCACACTAAAAACACTGCAGTGCAGAAGCCACCCCTGCCCTGTGCACCAAGCAGAGGCACGGCCAGCCTCAGAGCTGTGCCACAGCCCTGGCACTCAGCCCTGTAGATTGGGGCTGTGCAAGACCAGCCCCCATCTACAGAACCCACTTCCAAGCACAGAAGGAAATAATCAAACTAGAATAGATGTGGCATTTCAGTTCTCCAGTCTGAATTTAATCAAACAAGCTGCACATGGACACAGAAGGGGTAACTGGAGGAGAACTCCGTGCTCCACGGCATGCCTTCTCTCTGGTGCTGCCTCTGTAGGTGATCCTTTACATTCCTGGGTCCTGCCCATGCCTCGCAACGTACCCACCATGTGAGACAGGAGCACCTTCCCAAAGCTGCCATGCACACTCCACCGAGGGGAAATGGCATTAGAGCTTGGCTAGATGAGAGCACTCTTGAAATATCTGGAAGGCGTGTAGCATGTCCTAAATAAATCTGAACAATTCCCACTCATTTCAGCCCTAAGCAAACAAGGATTTAGAGAGAACATTTCTGAAAAACAACTCATTGTGAGAACACGGGGGAGTCTGACAGCACTCTGTGCTATGAGCAGCAGTGGCCAGAGCTGCCCTAGCAAGGAACCACAGTGCTTCATCTTTTCCTCATCACATACTGTGCCTCTCCCAAGAAAAAACTGTAAACTCAACAGTAGATGATCCAACAGGTAGGATCAGACCCAATCCAGCTAAAGCCATGAGTCAACAATCCTATTTCTTTGTCTCTCATGTATTATTGGTATCATATAAATTATACATTAAGCACATCATAAAACCTTGACTTCAGCAGCACCTTTGTCTTGCTTAGAGAGATCAATATGCCTTAATGGTACAACCAGGTAACCAAATTATTGTGACTGCTACTGAAGGATTATATTATGATGAAAACTTACTTTCATTTCAATCTGGTACAAATGCTAACTTTGTTGACACAGCTATAGTAAAACTGGTAAAATTTTAGTGATGATTATGCTTAGTGGCTAGAAAGATGATCAGTAGCAAACCTAAGGGAATCCCACCCCTCCCCCCAAACTCTGATTCTCCACTAAAAATGTGGACTAATTATTACTATAAGGGCACCCATCCTCAATCCCTCTAGGAAACATATGGCCAAAAACCTTATTGAACCCATTCTTAGTCTTTACCAGCATGAGCTCAACACACTCACAAATTGGAAGATAAACATGACCCTACACAGTGTCAGAGCCCATTTTCCTGTGGCAAGAACTACACTGGATTTAAAAGGCATGTGAGTTAATACCTCATTCTCCAAAGGCTTAAAAACAATAAGAACAAAAAGAGAGAACCCTGAAGGGATCCAGAACAGAGTCATTCATTTCTGTTTTGTTTTGACTCACTTAAATTCCCCACTTCGGTAAGTATCAGTGGTTTTAAATACTCAAACCAATAAAGCGTTACAAGGATGCTGAAAATTTTATATAAGTCTTATCTTCTCACTTACATATTTACCCTTCAGTTCTGTAGCTGCCTGCTGGTAAGACGGCATCATTCTCTTACAAACACCACACCCTAATAAAAGAGAAATTGTGTAAGTAATACACCAACAACCCAGACTATTCTACAGGATCTACATCCCAAAGCATATGAAACCACATTTTTTATATATAATTTTTTAAAAAACAGAATTCCTTATCTATTCCACTGAATATTTTTTAGATTATTAGTTTCTAAGGACATTACTCCTTGTTAAATGCAGCTATTCTGGCATGTTTTCCATGTTATTCATTTTCATTATTATTTTTGATCCCAGTTTTGGAAATAGTAATACCATCTTATCTCAGGATCTGAGCTGAGTCCAGAGAGTAACTTAAGATGAAACACACATTTCATAAGTGAATGAAAAATGTCATACTTGTGAACTCAAAAAAAAAAGAAAAAGAAAAAAGAAAAAGCAGCTTTATGTATTTCTGGTTAAGGGAGGGGGAGGAGGTACTTCAGATTCATCCCAGACTAACATGTCTTTGAACTTCATTTGAGACACATTTCCTAAACACATTAAACAGACATCAAAAGGTAAACAGTGCTCTGTTAATTGAGAAGACATAACTCGGAGGAAGCAACAGCCCTTGTAAGTTACAATAACTTTATGTTCTGAGGAAAAGACAAGTGGCAAGTGAGGAAGACTACAAATACATAGCAGGAGTGTGCTAAGAGCTGTTTGATGACGCTCTGGAGCACTAAGCAGATTAGCACTAAATCACCTTATAAACAGCAGGTTTCACTCCTGCCAAGTAAAATATGTACATGCACATGGGAAGGGGTAGGAGTGCAGAGAGCATGAAAGAAAGGCAGATGCAGCCAAGCACTTTAAGCATTTCTTGTGGAAACTCCAGTCCACCACCAGACAGCTAGGCAACATTTTTATTCTGGTGAAAAGACAAGAGTTTTGACAACATCTTCCAGAAAGAACAGATTTTGCAGCTACTGGTTTAGGATCACATCAGCATGCCTGTGAAGAACATCCTTAATGTTCCTGTTTCTGTGGTCTTTCCACCTTTGATATCTCTCCTCAAATCACCAGTGAGGTTGTTAAATTAGTGCTTGTCAAATGGAGGGTTTCTTGGTGGACACAGACCACTCATTTGAAGCCCACTGATGTCTTGCAGCTTCACCTAAACCACTGGATGTACATCAAAAGATAGAAGTCGTTAACACCATCTTCTGGACCCTCTGGTTCTCTTCAGCAGCTATAGACTCTGAACTCCCCCAACTAATGATCTTCTCTCTCTCTCTCTCTCTCTGTCTTCCCCTCTTAAATCTATGGCCACTCCCTGGACTCCCTTCCAGAGCACAGGCACGTACCAGCCTCCTGCACCCAGCTGTCACCACTCCAGCCCTTCCATTCCCAGCCCTGCTGCTGTCTCAACTCACTGCTCCCAAACCTGCTTCAGCACCACCTCTCTTGCCCACACATTTCTGCATTACACTGTTCAGGATGCTGTCAAGCCACATATATCCCTATATAGGCATAAAAGGGTAACCTCAAAACCTCCTTATTTTCTTCTGCTCTTTCTTCTCATATTTTGACTCAAAAGGAGGGGCTTAATTATATGCTTAATTAGTGGAAACACTAACACCACCTCCATTTTTAAAGCCCTGCTGTCAATGACATTATAAGCAGCTTCTTTTGTTGCCAAATCCAGACTGCCTTGCTGCGGGAGCCTGACAGTTAGCTACAAATAAATCTGAATGCCTGTAACTATGCCTAATTTTTCATATTTAGTACTGCCTAATTTTATAACATAGGTCTGAAAGCACAGCGAATCATCTCCAAATGGCAGGTAATATCTTCTAAGGAAAGCAGTCCTTTGCTCTGACTCGTTTTACCCAGACTAAGCATTCCTGAAATATTAAAGAAACTACATTTAAGTTTGCAGTCACTTTCATCTCCCTCTGCACTAGCACGCATTCTTCATTTCCTATCAATCTGCCACAATGAATCTAAAGCCCCTGCTTCCAACAAAGCAGAGAAATAACGCGGCTCTCTTCCTCGTAACTTCCCAGGCAAAGCCTCTGATGTCCTCCCATGCCAAAGACCTCCCTGACTCACCCCTTGAAAGTAAAGAAAAGCAGAATTTCCTTTAGTGACCAGCCTTGATTTACTGCTCCCAGTTCTGAAAGGTAACACCTGTATGTAAGGGAATGGTAACTTCAGCTGCCCGAAGCCAATGCTTTAATGCAACTGCTGGATGTATTCTGTCCCTGGTAACAGGAGTAAGAAAAGAAAAATTGGACAAGATCCAAGTCAGAAGGTCTGGCGTGCTAAATAAAAGATGAGGGAGTTAAGAATTGTGAAATCAGAGGGGATAAAAAAAAAACCCCTTACAAGTAGGCTTCCTTCACAGCAGTTTAGAAAGCAGCAAAAGTATTACAGCACTGAAGACTAGCAGGTGTTTTGCCACTTCAAAAGAAGAGAAACTGGAAGGAGGAGAGTTTCTGGGGGAACGGTTCAAAGAGAACGAAGGGTTAGATAAGGCACATTTCAGGAAGAGACTCCGTTGTGGAAAACAATTATTCATGATAGAGGTAAACTGTGAAAGCACTTTGCAGCCGAGCTCTCCCCGAAGGGGCGATTCACAGGCAGAGCAGGCGTATCATCTCCCGCTGATGCCAAGGCAGCAGCACTGACTGGGAGCAACCGAACGCGCCGCTGGGCCATGCAGGACCATCCTGCTGCAGAGTCTGAAGGCACAGAGCTGCAACTAATTTCATTAAAGGAAAAAACCCCATTCTTTCACTGACTCATCAAACTATGTCTTGGGCAATTCTGGTCATCTTGGCAGTACTTGGATGAGACTAAAAACATAGAATGGCGTTTCACGCAGTAATTACCAGAGAAAATACACTGAGAAACACCAGGAAACGCTGCCACGTGACACAGTTTTTAAAAGACTCAGCCAACAAATAGCTAGTGGTACCTAACATCCACTTCCCTATCAGGGCAGCACTGGGAGGCATTTCTATTTTAGGCCACACATACACTTCTTTCTCATGGCTACCCTGCTTTCCAGCTGAGTGACAACTCCAGAGCAACACTATCTTGTTTTGAAGAGCTAGAAAGCCTCTCACATACCAGTCACCAGGAAACACAAAAAAGCAGTTGTAAATCTACAAAAGTTAATGAACAAGCGACCAATGAATGACAAGAAAGCAGTCATACAAGGTCAAAGTCACAAAAGAAATGTAATGACTGCAATGTGCTCGTCTCTTTCCTTCCTGTCCCTTCCTTTCCACCCCATGAAATCCCACTTGAATACAAGTTACTCCTGGCCATGTGGGTAGGAACACCCACAGCACATCCTTGATGGAGCAGGAAAGATATTCCAGCTCCTGACCATTGCCTGCAGTTAGAAAGAACAAGAATGTTGGGTTTTTCCAACTCCACGGTCTCCTCTGGAGACTCTGGCTTGTGTTGAACCAGCATGTCTTACGCAATGGCCCAAACCACAGAAGTAAAAGGCGTGTGCAATATCCATCTGCACTTACAGCTCAGTGCAGGCTGGAGCACTAGGCACTCTCAGACAGACACATTAACACCTATGCACCCAGCATACAGTGTTTCTGCCTTGTACAACACAAATCTAGAAAGAACAACAGGTAAAGAAATTACAGAAAGCAGCTGCTTAAAAGAACAATGATCAAGAGTTATCACCACAAGAGAAAGAGGCCAGACTGGGATAAAAGCGATGGACAGCTAGGGGAAAACTGAGGACAAACCAGCAGAACACCAGAGTTGAATGATAAAGATGGGACAAGATGGCATTAGTGAAGCACAGGTGAGGTTTCTACTCGGGCTTGGACATCTCTCAGTGAAGAAGGGAGAAAGGTGACAGGACATGCTGGATTACTTACATGGGGCATAGAACATCATCAGAAGGGGTTTGTCTTCCTTCTTCAGAAGTCTTCTCAATTCCTAGCAAATGAACCAAAGAAAGTGAAAACAGACCTGTAACCAAGGACACCTCTTATTATTTGTGTTACACCTTTAAAAAGTTAATATATGCATTCATAGACTACAGGCTCATCTATTTGAGGGAAAAGGAGTCACACCTCAGACAAAAATCAAGGAAGGAGAAGACACTCAAGGCTTATCCTGAAAGAAGATGGCAAAATATACTATTGGTTTGAATATCTGCTGAATATTCTAGACTAGTGTCTTCACTGTTCAGACGTGAAAGTCGTGTGGCCTGGTTTATTCTCACTATAGAATCTCTGGCTGGAAAGTTTTTCTTCCCTGACCCATCCAAAAAAAAAAGCATACTATAATAAACAAAGCAAGTTCAGTTTCCACACTACAAAACCTTGTCAGAGCTATGAGAAGCCATGAAAATAGATTTTTTCAGTACCAGCATGATAGAGAAACCAGATGAAATTTTCAAATTGAATGCAACCCTTGGAAGGCGTATAATAGAGTACCGAGGGGGAACATTAAAAATTAATCTCCCTACAAAAACTGAATGTCAAAATAACTGTTTCTAATATTAAAAATGAAAGCTAGAAAATCGAAAAGGCCCTTTACAAAATACCAGCTACTAGACTCCAATCAATTAAAGTTTTAAAAATCTATAGACTTGAAAACTAATACAAAAGACCAAGCTGATTACATTAGAGACAAAATAATGGGTAGCTCTGTCGTGGCACTGGCTTTTAAGGTAGTTTCATTGTATTTGCTGCTTTTCCACTTAACACTGAGAGGACAGTTACTGTACCAGGTTAAATCACTCAAGATCTCCATCCTGTTCCTTCCTGCTCCAGACTTCTGAGACAACCTCAGTTCCATGATGGAACCTGAAGTTTAATGACAACCTACAATTCCAAGAGCGTTTTACCTCCTACTTGCATCCCTCAGTGCCTGCATCTTGCAAGCTGCTACACTTTCCTGAGCAAAGCAGGTCTCTTCTGTCACACCATCCACAATGTTTTGATATTTGCCATGTAGCTAGCAGACTAATATCATGACCAAGTGTAGGGAAAAGGAAGGTGGGAAGCAGGTGACTTTATAGCTGTGACAATTCATAAACTTTGTCAAGTCTCTTAAAACAGTTTGGGTGCTTTAAACTTCCCTTACAAAGAAAGGAAATAATGTTGCTTCCTTAAGAGTTATAAACACAAATATACACTCTATCTTCATCCCATATATTCATAAAGCACGTGGAACATCTATCCAGCTAACATACCTTCTCACTGTCAACATGCACAACATCTTTGGCTTCAGGATCCTCCTCCCACAGCGGAGCACCTTCTGGATCCTTGAGAAAGGCCACAATAGACTGTAATAGACAGGTGAAAAAAGCTTTTAAAGCAGAATTAATAGAAACCATGAGACATTCAACCTCATATCCATGCTGTCATGCAAACCCCATCCAATTAGTGACTTCGCTGTTCATACACTCATCTGCTCTAATGCAGAGAAACAGAAATTTCCTTTTACAGAACCAAGTGATACATGGATATGTACCTTCATCATAACTGGTATCCCTACTTATCAGTTCCCATTTCCACTATAAAAATGAGCAAAACAGCATGGAAGTAGACCAGCACACAGACAGTAGCTTCAAGGATCCTTCAGAGAGCTCTTTCAACAGTACTAGATCTGCAGTACTTCCACAGCTACTCCCTAGCTTAGCAGGAAAGATTTCTCTATATGTAAAGGTCAGCTTCCCATGTCCTTCACCGTATCTGAGTAACCTTTGAATCCAACAGGAGTAGCTGGAAGGCACACTGATACTCACTGTGAGCAAAAGCAACAACCTCCATGCTCAAATCAAACTGCTTATTTGGTCAAAAGAAGAATAATCCACCAATAGTTCCCTGTACGACCCATCTACCTAGAAACTGCACTCAACTGGATTTTTTGAAGTAGGACAGTAAGAATCAAACACGACAAGATAAGCAGGAAATATGAGACCCTATGATTCTGCAGCAGCTCCCATATTTAACAAGCTGAGGACACATGTATGTGTACTTTAGAACTGCTCTGACTGACACGCCATCAACAATTATTTCAAACAGACCACAGACACTCTCTTTATCATAAGGAAATACTCTGCAATGGGTCTGATTTCAGCCTAAGCCTGAGGGAAACTCCAGCCCTCCACAGTTAGTAAGACACTCTCCATGAATTCCAGCAGAGTAGCACTGCCCCACATTTACAGCTTGATCACTGTTACCCTCAGATGTCTGCACTCTAGGACACATAAAACTTGGTTTTCTGTGTCCATTCACCACTCAGATTGACCCCATTTCTTCCCCTGTGCCATAACTTCTGGGTATGTGTCCACTCCCAGGCAGGATCTCTGCTATACCTGTAACATAGGGAGGGCCCTGAGGAGCTTCCTTCAACGTAAGGGTAAGTGGATGATGCTCCCACAGCACTAAGTGAACCTGCTTTGAGTTCATTAAAGCCTTTCTTTGGCCCACAGGATATTTAGCCAAAGTAGCTCGTGACTGAGGAGCAAAGCTGAATATATATGAAAACATGCCAAGAGCACCAACCTAAACCCCAGGTTTGTAGTCCACACCTTCTCTAGAGCAGTTTAGCAGCAAACCTGGTGACACATGTCACTGAAACAGTGTCAGACTCTTCTGCCACCTCTCTGCCTTTGGTAGGGCTGCTCTGGCACAACATCCCAACAGCTTATCAACAGACAGTGAGTGGAGCTCAGCCCATTTCCCTGCATCTTGGTACTGCAGGGCTCAGGAGGATTCGAAGCTTATGGGAGGATCCATTTATTGTATTTATGCTTCTGTCTACTTGCACAGCTAATATTGAAGAGATTTGTCTTATCACAAGAGGCAGCATATATTAGTCACTAGACAGCAAGCGAAGCACTTAGTGTACACAGTAAGACGACCTAAGGGATGAGGTAGTAGTGCTGAGACCACAAACACCTCAAGGAGATGAAAAGTTTTTTTAATATGGCATTAGCAGAGAAAGGAGCTAGCTGGTGGGTTGGAGGGGAATCAAGTCATTTATAATGAAGTCACAGTTAAAAGCTCTAAAACCAGAGGCATTAACATCCCAAATGATGCCCTAAGACAACTTAATAATATAGGGGGAAAGGAGAGAACAAACCAGGGAAGGTTTTATACATTTAGGAAAGCTACATTAAGTTCTGCTCACTCTCAGTCTGCACAGACCTCAACTATACACTGGAGGGGAGGAGAGAGGGGTCAACATTTTAAACTGCTAATGAGTGTGATTGACTCTGCTAGTTTCAAGAATTCCTGCGTGCCAAGTTCAGTCATGTAGAAACAGATGTGGTTAGAGGATGGGGAATTAGAGAGATTTAATTCATCCAGCCTCTCCCTCTCAGCCAAAACAGAAAAAATTAGAAGTGTAATGTCTTCTGGCAGGAGCAGGCAGGACATTGCCTTGGACTCATTATTCCATGTGGTGGAGAACTTCCTGCAATGCCTTTAAATAGGAAAGACACCACCACCCCCCAACCAAACCACAGCACTTTCTAAATACAGAAAAGCAGTGGTCCCCAGGCTGCTGGGTAAAGACCAGAGCTAGGTTACAGCAACCTCCATGTTTAAGAACCAGCTACATTCCTGTCCTGCTATGTGGTGGTGAAGACCCACTTTGACCCCACGGCACCAACAGAGCCCCACTGGGTTGTAACCTGCTGCCCAAACCCCTGAAACAGCTTTGAGCCTTAAACACTGATTCAGCAGAATACAGGACATGCATTCACCCAGCCTACGTTGCCAAATGGCACAACTGCTGGGTATCATATAGGGACCGAGGTTTTAATCTGGAAAATAAATGCAGGAACATAGGCCTGTGTTTTTCACTCCTTTGAAGTATAATGCAGTATGGATGCTAATAAAAAGACTTCTCTCAATTTCACACACACACTCCTTACAACAGCAAACTTGAAAAGGATTCAGATTTTAGAGCAGGACCAATTTAGTGGGTTAGTCTATTCCCTTTGCTCGTACTGAGCAGATTTGTACTTTAATGAGTTTTGTTCATTTTAGAAGGAAAGTAAAATTCTCCCTGTACTTTTTCCTCCAGAAAAGGCTTCATCATGTAATAAACACAGCCTGGATACTGTCCTTATGGCACTATCGGGGATTAGGACATGGTGTGGCTAAAGCAATGTGGAGAGAGACGAACTGGTTAAGATCAAAGACTGATCTAAGCATAGGTCTCCAATAGCAGCTGACTACAGATGCTTGGGGGAAAACCTATACTACAGCCATTCTTACAGAGCATACATTGGTATATGCTCTCAATTTCTGGCAAAAAGTAATTAAGTTTATGGACTCCACAGCAGCTGTTTTATTTGGACCTCTGTGCTTGCTAAGTATCCACGGATCTATCCTTTATGACTATCTAAAGCTGGTTTTAAGACTCCTAAACTCTTGGCTTTCAGAACATGTAGCTATGAGTTCCACAAGTTCTTTTGAACACTGCAATTAGTTGTTTCAAATCAGCATCCCAAAATATCAGTCTGCACTCAAGTTTGGAGGAAAAAAAAAAGGTAAGTAATCACTGCCTTTCTTGAGCTACTCACCACCAAACAGAAATCTACTGTTATCTCCTGCAGTTGTTTCTTTCGAACCATCTGTGCCTCTGATGAGCTTGACTGCCCTTCTGCAGTACTTCTACGCCTCTCGCTTGATGGGGCAACCAGAATCACTTATAAGACACAAGACGAAGGAACCCAACAGACTCAGATGGTGAAATTAACATTTCCTCTTCCATCCTCTGCTCCTTTCCAAATCATTTGACTTTTAAATACTGTTAAGCACGGGGACAATATATTCGAATCAAGTGCTGTCCTGACTGGTAATTCAAAACCCATTACAATGACCTACATTAGTCCAGCATAACTGGAGCTGTGTCCCTTTCTTTCCCTCATGTGTTCACTACCCAGCAAGTTCCTACTTTCATATTGACAAGCTACTTGGTATTACTGCAAGAACCTAAGCCCTTCTGCAAAGAGTTGGAAATATTTTAATAAACTATTCCTAATAACTTTACATCACTGAACTTTGTTATCTTGCAGCCCACCTCCCTTTACCAGACACCTCAACCAGCTCAGATCCTACCACTGGTCTCAGCAGCAGCAGGTTCTAACTCACTTTCCCCCACTGTGAACACTTGAGCTATCCTTTATTCCTCATTTTTCTAAACAGCAAACCTAGAAGGGCATCTCTGCTAATTACATAAGGATTTAGTTACTTTAAGAAATGAAAAGCTTTTCTTAAAAACCCAAGTACAGTATCAGCTGGATCAGCCACAGCTATGAAATTGCCGATTACTTCAGAAGAATCCTTTTACAGTCCTTCAGAGCTGTGTCCATCATTCTCCAAAATGTCATACATATATTAATATGTCTACTGGATGCCTGGAAAGAAGATCTGAGTTTTATTGCCACAAGCTTTCTGAATGATGTGAAACAAATCCTTTAATCTCCCTCTTCTTCAGTGTGTCCACCTGTCCGTAAAATGGGTATGATACCCTACGTAATTGTGTTGCTCTGCTGCTCACTGTTTGTAATGTACTGGGAGACTGACAAACACAGCTGAGAGAGAGAGAAAGGTCACTGCCTCAGAGGTAAACAGGGAGAAGTGATGGTATAGAAGGAGAAACACAGAAAATATTCAGGCACTGGCAAGCAGCAGAACAAGTAAAGGCTGAGTTACATGATGACTGCCCAGCTCTGATGCACTGTCCAACCTGTCAGTGATTAGCAGCTGGTTTCACAGGGGCAGTTAAATTAAGACTAGAGCTCCTAGAGGGAGGGAGCTACAAAACCCCTCTTCCACCCACACCAGAATTGCACATGTCTGTTCATGAGATGCTGCTTCCCTCTCCCCAGCAGGCAGGGCAAGAGGGAAGGGGGAAACATTCATCATAAAACAGCAACCAAAGAAATAAATTGTATGGTTCCTGTTGTGCTATGATTGCCTCTCAGCCCAGCCCTCACTGGGGCTCTGTGGGTGCTTTCCAGTTGATCTGATCTGTAAGGAAAGGTTGCAGCACTAATTCCTGTTGCAGCACTTTATAGAGGGCAGGAGACATTTCATGCAGTGCTCAAACCATCCAAATTTGTGCAATTAACAAGTCTTCTTCACCCCACCACTCACCAAGAATGAAAAAAACTTTCCCAGGTCCTTTTCCTCACCGAGTACAGAAGAGCCTCTGGCACCTGTGGAGTAGGCTGGGTATCTAACATCGCCCTTCCCAATGCCAGGCAAGATTTCTCTTGCAGGAGGAGGAGAAGACACCCAGTCCTACTCTCCCCACCTCCGGTGAATGCTGCACAACAACCCCAAGTGCAGGCCGAATGGATGATTCAAGCCAGGGTGAGCATCCAAAACAGCCACCACCACCAGGACCCCACAACAAATCTGGCTCCAAAAGGAAGGTCCTGAGTAAGCACACATAGGAACGGCCCCTCTGGCAGACTCAGGTTCATGTAGCATCTCTCACAAGCTCTCCTCTACCCCAAGCCAAATCCCTGAAAGCCAAAAAGGGGAAGTTCTGTCATCACCCTGGGGTGGTGTCATCAAGCCTCCACAAAACCAACAGTGGGGCACAGCCAGGTTTGCCAGATGATGAGAAATGGGAACTGGGCATCAGAGCTGGACAGAAGTAATTTCTTGAGGCCAAATCATAGGAGGGCTGCCCCCTCACTGAGGATACTCCCTCCCAGTACTTCATCAGGGCTTTGTAGAGGAAGGCTGCACACTTTTAGCTTGCTATGCTTTCGGTCCATTTCCATGATTATCAAAATCTACACGTTTGTTTCACATTTCACATCTTCATCCTTCCATTGCCCTCACTGAACGGTGCTTTCTGTTGCTTTGTGTCAAGGTTTGCAGAAGGAAGAAGGTCATTTTATCCCTGCTGCTCTCAGGGCACATCCATAGGAACTGTGGTTCCATAATCCGATAAAAGATAAGGCCACTCAGTTCTCTTCAAGGTTTATAAACACATAACCTAAAAACCTCAGAGAGCTACTTATCAAAACACCACATCAGCTAATACTTGTAGTTCTGCTGCCATTAACAGCACCTTGTAATCAGAACAAGAAAATCCCTATTTGTTACTGGCCTGCAAGTTAACTTACAATTTACGTTACAGTTCAACATGGGTTCAGTCTTACAATAATACACTGTTTTCCTGGATCTGTGGCTGGCAGACACATACACACACACAAAAAAAACCCCACCCTTTAGGTCATTCTGACAGCTGTTTATGAAGCTTAACCCCCTCCCTTCCATGCCTTCAGCATGAAGTGCCAACATCTGTTTTCAATTCACCAATATTTCCCCCATATCTAAAAAAAACAAGAGAATAATCATCAAATATTTAAGTTTACCTTCAGTGTGACTGCTCTGTTATATTCAGTGTGAAATGCACCGTCCCTGTTGAATAAGGAGTGGGGAACAGTGTTAACTTCAGAGTAACATTGCTGGAAATTATACAGCTGCTCTCCCTCACTTCTCACTAACCAAAGCAAAATTACCCTGCTGCAGCCACAGAACTAAGTAGAATTTAGAGAACAGTAATTAAGGGCTGAGGGGGCACAGGGGGTAAGGGGAAGGGAGGAAGAGTAAGGAAAAGGTGAGGGTGCAAAACACAGTGTAAAGCAAACTGGTTTCTAGTAAATAATTTCCTCCATGACACCACTTTAACAAGAATATTTATTAAGGATTGATCTTTGGCAATGGAGATGCAGCTGCCTGGTGTCTCTTACACTCAACAGCACTCCCACTCCTATTACTTCTAGGAAGAAAACCTCTTGCTGTCTCACTACGCTTGCCTTTCTCCTCTTACTTCACAAAGTACTATCTCAAGCCAGGAAAAATAAGCAGAAAGATGAAGTGACTTGCTCAAGGCACATGAGAAAGTAAAAGAGCTTGAATCTCAGGCATCAACCCGGTGCACCGGGTAGTTTTAGTCCATTGGGCATCTCTCCCAGGCCGCACTCATGCTTTTAGTGTACTCTATTTAACAGCAGAATAAATTTATCTCAACTTCTGTCACAACACATGCTTGCAAACTGAGGAAATGGTAATCGACTTCACATGTCAAAGGATAAAAACTAAGAAGTTTTCATGCTGCAGCAGTACAGAGCTGCAAATGGTCCTAACAGGGGCATCAACAATCAGGAACTACAAATGCCAGCCCACTTTACTCACTTATAATGGAGCAATTCCACTCCTTTCTCCTTTGAATTAGGATCTACTTTCATCTTCTTGCATAATTTTCGGCTTTCAGTATCACTGCAAAAAACACATATTGGAAAAAAAATGGTTACAAGAAAGGAAGTTAAATGCATTCAGTTCTGAAAACTCCTTGCTGTGCTTCCTCACCAGCAATCAGCAGCAACTAACAGTAATTTGGAAGCTGTTCAGCTAGGTTTGTGGGACGAGTGTCGTGGAAAGCTGCAATCACCAATTTTATTTCTTCATTTGCCTGGTCAGTACACAGTGAACTGTGTTAAAACATTTCAAAGCCAGGCCCTAATCAGTGGAAAAGGAGACCATTCTAGCATGCCCAAGTACCTCAGCACTTCTGCACATGGGATTGACACAAAAATTAGGAAGCCAATTTTTCAAGAAGACAGTCATACTGTTAAGGTGATGATCAAAGAGCAATGCTTATGAAAAGAGTCGAGAAGAAAGAGCAGATGAGCTTTTACATGTGACAAGATAACTCAAAACCAAAGAGAAACATGTGCATGGTATCTCCAAGCACAGATCACAAGTGGCTAGCCTTATAAAGGTCCTGCAGAAGACAAAAACACACATTCACCTTTTGAAGGCCCAAGCCCAGCAACCTCATTCACTCTAGGTATGAGGGATGTGTCCTGGAGCCACACCTGGCAGGAGGAGGTAAGGACCATCTGCCACAGCTCCTGAAGGAGGTGGGATGTACAAGCACACAGACCTGCTGGAGTTTTCAAACTGAGCAACAGTGAATCACTTTCAGCACCAGATTAGAAGAAGAGAGAAGGCTCATGGGAGAAAACTGCATATACATTCACTTAGATGTGCAGGTAAAAGGTCTTCATGGCCTAACTGCTGTCCTAAGCGACGCAGAAATGAAGCTATAAGGACACTTCAAGCTGAAGTGAATCTGAAGTCAGTCAAAGACCTGGAGAGACAAGTGAAACAGCACAATTACAAAGAAAAGAGGATGATTCACATTGACAAGACTATTCTTTGCATTGACAAACAGCAAGATTAAAAAGCTTGGAAACTTGTTCCCAGCAGAGGACAACTTGTTCCTTTTACACAGATAAATCAATTTAGAAAATGAAAACACTGAAAACCCATCAAGTTTAAAATGATTAGAGACACATTAGAGACACTGAGATGCAAGGGTTGCAAGAGCCCCACCAAATTAAGTGCTTCTGCCAGCACTGGTGCTAATTCTCCCAATGTTCTCCATGCTGCCTTTCTGCAAATGTGAGGAACAACAAACAGTAAATTCCCAGTGTGCAGATGAGAGCACGCCTTTGTGGCAATTTCCCAACTGCTCACTGTAGATGGAAATGAGGAGGGGGGATGCTATGGACACGTGCATCAAAATCAGAATATTTTGCTGAAGACCAAAACGAGCATTTTAAGGAACTAACAGATCAATGCAGCTACCACACCAGAAAGGAGCACCTGAAGCATATTAATCTGAAGAGTCTTAGTGAATTCATGTCAGTTCTGCATTTTCAGAGCATAGCCAAAGGTAGTCATTGCAACCTGTAAACACTTTCTTTGCATCTCCAGGAGGCTGGAGATCCGGGAGTGAGAAGACAGTTATTTTTATGTTGCCTGCTGCATCTTTGTTTTCCCCAGACTGCAGTAGAAGGTGGAGCTAAAACATATCATCTGTTCACTGACTAACACGAACATGTCTCCTTGTAGCAAAACTAGATTACAAACCAAATAGCCTGGATGCAGATTTGTGCTGAGAAGGCGGTTTGCCACATACAGTTTGTATGAAAAGTCTGCAACAACATCAAACCCACAGGCCAAAACCAACCTGGCTCCTCTCACCTGCAATCTTCAAGCAGTCCCATGGACTAAACCTAAGCAAGTGGAAGGTCAGGGAATCTCAGGAGGAGGGATGAGTTTCAGAGCATCCTCCTGTCCTACCACATACAGACCCAGAGGCACAGAGAAGCCCTTAGAGCCCTGCTGGAGCTGACCACCAGACAGCTAAATCAGCCACCACCACAGTCAACATTTGTAAATGTTCTTCTAGACACTCACAGATGTTTCCAGGACACACATGTATTTGTGGTCACGTCAGACTTGCCAAGACAAATGTTAGGTGGTGGGGTGAAGAAATGTAATGCTGAAACCTACCTGCAGCAACAGCGTTTGTCAAACCCCAACATGTGCAGACAATTGTTCTGGCATCAGTAGAGGACCACAATGGGTCTCAAGACAATTCTGCTGCCAGTTCTGCCATCAATTTGATGCAACTTCAAACCATGTGGACAAAAGTGGAATTGCTCCTTATGTGTCACTTAGAGAACCAGACACATCTTAGAAAAGCTCTGCAAGGTTTGTAGTTTAAAAAAAGCAACAAAACATTACTACTGAGATGTACCTGCAAGCAAACAACTAGCAGCTCCTACCACTCCAACTCCTACAAATTCATTTTCTGTTTGCATTAGTTTCTATTAAAAAAAGGAAAGATAAGAACAGCTGTTTCATTGGAAGGAAAACAGGATCTAAGCCTGCCCTGCTTTCAGGATTGCTCCATTTGTAAAGATTCACAGAGCTGCTTGAGTGCACATCCATTATCACAGGAAAGAAAGCAGCAGTTTGCTCCAGTATATCCCTTACCATTTAGTGGGCAGATTCTCCGCACCGCTGCATTGGGAGTTTGGTCTGTTTATGCAAGCTATCTGCACTGATGCAAGGGATGGAAGAGGAACAAATTCCCAGAATAGGAAGTGTCTAAATATGTATCAGCAATTTTTTCATGCACCAGTGAAGATTTTTGCACATGCCAGACCCACCAACTCAGATGCTGTACTAATGATTCTTTGGAAAAAGCAGAAAATAAGATGTACAGAAATGGCAGAGATGGACCCGTTCTGCTTCTCCTTCTGCTTTCACTTACAGTCAGCCAAGAATAACCTGCAAAGAGCAACCTGCTCTGATATCACTTGGTAATGACCATTATCCTTAATAAGAGTAAATATCAACACAGATGCAGTCTCTGCTCTGAGATTTGTCTCTCCTGGATCTCAGCCAACAGCCTCTCTCTGAAGATGAGCTCCTCAACGCTCACATGGGAGAGGGTAATTAGGACTCCAGTTCTTGCAATTTAATTATACCACTTGAAGAGGCAGTGTAAGAGTTTGTTATAAGGACTAAAAGAAAAAAATGAAAAAAAAAAAAAAAAGGAAAAACACAACAACAAAAATAATTTAAACAGCCAGACCCCATCCCCAAAGCCAGCAGACTATCACCTAGGCAAAGACAAGTACACCAGACAAGGCAGGGGGCTCAGGAAATACAGGTTGGAGGATGAGGTGGATGGTGGACCCCCAGCAGCCACCCTTGGCCATCTCATACCATTTCTGTCCAGAGCAATTTGAACCCTCACAGGTTCCTGTGTTACTGCTGAAGGGAGCCCTGCTTTGCTGGCAGGCAGTTCTGCAAATCATCCACCTTTATCTCCACAGAAAACCAACCTATTTGCAATACCAGAAAGGACCTAACCAGCAGCTGTCTGTGTGGTAATAAGGTCAAACCTTAAGACAGCACAGCTTCCTTCCCTCCCATAGGCATGTTCCCCACACTCCCCTATCCCAAACCCAGGCTCCAAATCACTACTTTGCTGTAGAAGGAGAAGTGAAGACACATGGCAGCTTGTGTTAAAAAGAACAATAAAGTGAATGATCCAAGTTGACCTAACTAAGCAAGAAGTCTACATAACAACAAAGACAGCATACATCACAGGAATACTTCACCCCTTTCCAATAACATCCCCATCTCCTCTACTGGGAGACACTTCTGTCATTTGGGGTTACAATGGAGCTGGCAGAAAGCCCGACTGGAGTGCTCCCTGCAAACCTCTGGGGTCCCTTGGCAGCATTAGCATGCCTGAATAGTCACTTCGCACAGACAGCCAGCTGTTACCGGGGCAGGAGGAGAGCCACGGGCTTGTAAAGGAGATCTGACCTCCTTTGGCTCACCACCAGAGAAGCCAGCACCTGAAGGGGACACTGCATGGGCGCTCCTCAGGAGTCACACAGGATGCCTGCAGGCCTAGGAGGCATGGGTAAGAACTGAGAGAGCAGCAGTGAGAGATACTGACAGCAGCCCCCAGAGGCAGGAGCAACTCTGAGTAAGGCTTCTGCAGCACTGCGGCAAGGTAATCCGGAGAGAGAATTAACAGAAGACAAAGCTAGACTGGAGGAAGACAAAATAAGATCCCAGAGTTTGGCTGCAGTAAGTCCAGAGTGGTTTCTAAAAACAAGTCTGAGCTGGATGAATCTTCAGTAAGTTGGTGCCCAGAGGTGGCAGCGCAAAGCACCCTCCTTCAGGGCAAATTCTAATATTGTCCTGGCAGGTCCTGAAGGCAGCAAGATAAGACCCAACATCCTCAACACCATCCTCTCTCACTAGCACAAATAAGATTGTCTGCAGCTCCCTAATTATTTCCCTTATCACGTAATGCTGCCCATTGGCTTCTCATCAAGAAGTGAAAACAGCCCTACAACCACACCAACCTCTGGGGAGGAAGGGTCTGGGATGACTGTCAAATCCTGTCTTAGGAAATGACAAAACTGACATCCAAAAAAAACAGTTTCCAGCTGCCAACATAAGAGCAGCCTGTGCGTGTGCTGTGTGGCCACGCCACTTCAACGACACGGTGCTGGCATCTACCAACACTTTGCAACACAGACTGGACTCAGCCTTCTTTTTAAATCTGCACCTACAGTGTTTCCAGGCACAAGAGAAGCGATTAATAGAAACACCAACAATGCCAATTTAAGCAACCAGGTTGGTATATCTGCCTGCACAAAACCCATCTTGCTCCTCAATCAGCGTATCACATAACCACATGTGAACCACAGACCTCAGAGTCTGTAGACAGATTTTATCTGCTCTATCTGTACATGTCTGTCTGAAACAGGGCTCAACAACCCACAAAAACTATGCTTCGGTAGTCCCTTACATCACAGTTGCACCTGTAAATCCCAACGCAGTGGAGGCTCTGTTGTACCAGTGGCTGTGCAGACAAACACTGTCACTGTCCCAACAGCTGGAAAAGACAAGACTAAGCAGGGGAAGAAGAGAACAGGATCTGAGAGCAGTCACGTGGCAGAGCAGAAACAGGGCTGCCTATGAAATGAGCTTCCCGAAAATGGAAAAAGCTTTGGAAGGTACCAAAGCTGTCACCTTGCTACCAGCATGCACTCTCGTTATTGCCCCCGTTGTTTAATTGCTTTCATTCCTTTATGCTGTGGTGAAAACCACTGTACAGAGAACAACTCCAGTTACGGCTTCACGGAAGTGCAACTGCAGCTTCAGACCAGCCCTCAGAAGTGATTTATCAAACAGGGTTCCCAGCTGATGGCAAAGCCTCCACAATGCCCTCTGGCCACCTCCCAGAGAATACCCTCTCCAGACAACACACTGATGAACTTCCACAGAAAGCAGAGTTGAGATCCTGCCAAACAACCAATTGAGCTTGTGACCCAAAAAAGCAGCAAAATGGGTGTCAACGCCAGAAATTTCCCCAAGATGCCTAAAAATAAAAACCACATTTGCACTTGCAAACCTAATCTGAAAGAGGAAGTCATTGACAGTCAGTTTTAGTTAGATGTGCTCCTACAGGTTTTGAAATCAAAAGCGCAATTCATTAGCCATTGCTGAGCACAATACAGGAATTTGACTTCACTCTCTGCAGTCACCAATCCCACCCTCCAACAAGTATTGAGAGACCTATTTACACTACAGCAGCAAAACTCTCCCCTTCAGACTGTGGGCACTGCATCCCCATCCTCCTCAGGCCTTTTTCCCGTCCCCACCACCAGCTGCCAAACTACTGCTACTGACGGTATGTCACATTTCTAAGGCTCCTCATGCTCTGTAATGATCCCAGAACTTTCTATATCACTCTCTTGAGAGGGATCTGAAATCAGAGAAGAAAATAAAAATATATATTTTAAAAAAAAAAAATCCCTTCTCAAACCATCAGCCTAGCTTGTGAGAGCACTTCTCCAAAGAGCCGTGCTACGCAGGCACTGGGTGGTAATGGCTTGCATCTACTTGAACAAAAAGCCCAGACGCCGCTCGCTCTCGGCGCAGATGGGCACTTTGATACTACGCTCCTAAGTGGGGTTTAAGAACCCACAGACACCAAAATAGGAACAGGACCCAGGAGAGAGGGACGCAGAAGTAATCAGCACAGGAAGCTTAAAACACAAGATGTGTCTTTGAAACCAAAGCATTATTTTGCCACCATTCTAGGTTCCCGATGGAAATTATCATATAAGAGAAGTAACAATAGCAACAGGTTTCCATAGCACAGAACAAATGAGCCGCTCAGACAATGCGGCGCATGAAAAGCCTGAAGAAATCTTTCAAGGGATGGGGTAGTGCGGAAACGAGAAAACATGCTGCTAGAAAGAATTAAAGGTTAGGATCAGCAGACTGACAGGACAGTCTCAGCTGAATTTAGGGTCTGATTTCCTCTACCTAGAACGCAGCAAGAAACCTTCCCGTGGCCCACACGGCGATCGCAGCCTTATGCTCCAAATGCTCCCCTGGAACGTGCCAGGAATGCAAACAGAATAATCCATGTGCTGCGGGGAGACCCAGCACCACTCATCACCCAATATAAACGACTCCCTGTGCCCATCAGTCAATTAGAGAGGCTGGGAATCTATAGGAATGAGATTAAAAAGGAGTATTTTCTGAAAATTAAAAACCCATGAGATTTATTCTCACTGCAAGCAAGAGCGAGCCAAAGAGCAGAAAGAAACCCAAGACGAAAAAGGTAACAGGTATCATCAAGCAAAAAAGAAATAAGGGAAAAAATTATAAGCTCCAGCCCTGCAGAAAGTCAAGAAATTGTAATGAATTGGACTTTTCATGGAAACATAAATCAGTCAGAGGCACTCAGCAGCCCACATACCTGCACAGAAATAAGGTGAACACATTTCACAGGAGCACCAATGGCTATGCAGGAGCTCCTAGAAACATCAAACACTAACTCTTGCAAAGCAGCAGAGTCATCAGACCCACCAAGACCTCCTCTAACCCACACAACCCGGTACTTGGGGACACTGTCCTAACCTGGGAGACAAGACAGCTGCCACTCGATTTTGAGTTCACACAGAGATCCCCACAAAAGCCATTGCCCCGAAGCACACAGTCATGGCAAGCTCACTGTGCTGTTCCCTTGGCACCTGTTGCATGACCTTTAGCTGTACTATGGGCCCGGAGAGGATGCCAGAGGGTGTTTCAGATGAAATATTGAATGCAGGAAAACGGAGGTAACTTTATAAATCTTAGCTCACTTACTCTTCAATTTAGTCTGAAAAACAGCAACATTGAAGAGTCTCACTTAATGAGCAATTCTAGGCAAGAACCCATAGAATACGTGTGGTTAGGATTAAAGAGAGACATGAGCCCAGGCTTGTACCCCCAAGCACTACAGGGGATTTCAGTTAAATGCTCTGCATTTCTGAATCAGTGCAATACTCCAGACTAAATGGGCTCATGCTAGGAACTGAGAGCTAACTTGACAAAGGAATTTTTGTCAGACAGGCACAGGACTTCCTGCATGGTCACTCTTCCAGGAAAAGAAAAGGGCTTTAACGTGAATTAGCATTAACCGTGCAGACAGGTTATGAGAGAGACTGGAGGAAGGCATCAAAAATCTATGCTGCAAATGCAGTTTGCCCTATATATAAATTGCATCCACACAAGGACCACAGTGTCAGTGTAAGTATGCTTGCAAAGCGCTCCTGAGGGACGCCTGGCTCACCTCCTCCGGGCCAGCTGCAAATGGAGCCCCTGCTAGCCCCCAAGTCTGGTACCTAACACTAGCTGCCATGCACTCCCAAGGTTCTGCTGCCCCTCACCTTCAAGGCAACTGCAGAAAAAGGCAGAAATGAAATCCCCAACACCGCAAATCTCCTTGGACAGAATGGATTGCATCAGTGCAAAAGCAGAGCTCCTTTCTTCTTCCTTTTCTTCTCTCCCTGTTAGTTCTGGTCATTTTTATTTGCAATTTCAAAGCTTTTCATCAGCTTTAAAATCAACTACAAGGAAGACAGACAAGTACTTAACTCTCTTAAATAAATCCTGCTTCTCATCAGCTGCTGCTCTGGTTTCAGCTGAGAAAATTTTCTTCTCAGTACCTGGTATAGTGCTGTGGTTTGGATTTATTACGGGAATAATGTTGGTAACACACTGATGTTTTTAGTTGTTGCCAAGCAGTTGAGGACTTTTCAGCTTCTTATACTGCCCTTCCAATGGAAAAGAGGGGGTATCCAAGAAGATGGGAGGGTACACAGCCAGGACAGCTGACCCCAACCGGCCAAAGGGAAATTCCATACCATATGATGCCATGCTCTATATATAACCAGTGCATGGACCAGGAGGCAGTTCCACTCAAGAACTAGCTCAATATTGGCTTCAGTTGGTGAGCAGTTGTACCGTGCATCACTTGCTATGTGTATTATTTTATCATCTTTACTATTCTCTTCCTTTTCTGTCCTATTACACTTCCTTTATCTCAACCCACACGTTTTACCTTTTATTTTTCTTTCCAATTCTCTCCCCCACCCCACTGGAGGTGAGCGAGCCAACAGCCTTGTGGTTGTTTTAGCTGCCTGCTGGGTTAGACCACAACAGCTTCACAGGAGTGAAGGCAAAAACTAAAGAGGAAAATGACACTTAATGCCATCTGTGGCAGTAGCCTTATTTCAGAAATTCCTCCCTGCTATTTCAAGGTATTAAAGAAATACATTCATGACTGTGTATATGGGTAAAGCCTTTCTGTATCAAAGCATTAGGAAATTAGATATTTAGGAAGGAAACTTTCATCTAAAAGGCAGATAAACATGGAAATTGGGGGAAATCCCAGAAAAGACAACTACTCATTAGATTTGGCTCTCTCCTCAACCAGCATGTGTTCAGATGCACAGCCTTCAAAGGGCTGCTTCCCCAGCCAAATTATGGTCTTACCTTTGTGCTACATGGGACTGCAATAACAACAATTATGGAGGATGAGGACTACTAGAATGGTACACAAAAGGGACTACAGGAACGACACAACAGTAGGAAAAGTGAGATTAAAATTAACCAAAAATTAGCCAGACATTTTAACCAGATGGCATTTCCTCTTCATAGCAGTCTGATGTGCTAAAGCCAAGCACATGCGCTATGACAGCAGATGGAAATCGCACAGCTTTGTTTATGTTTGGGACCCACAGTAAAGGGAACCATGCAAGCATGAGCAGGGAATAATTACCCAGAGCCAAAGAAATGGGTGCTTTTTTGAAAATATCAGTCCACAACTGGGCAGGAGTTATAGTCAATTCAATGCAATACATACAGAGACAATTCAATAGAAAACCCAGGAGCATTCACTAAACCACATTCCAGATGGAAAAAGCTAGTTTCAACCTCTCTTGCCACCTTCTCAAAGCTGCACCTGACCACAATGCATTTTATAACCTGCCAAACACATTTTCTTCTCTTCAACAAAGGCATTTTACTTTCCTTCTCCTTCCACTTCACCCAAACTAGGTGTACTCCTCCAAGTAACATCAGTCCTTGGCTACTCCATGATCGACCACAAAACCCACTCAAGAAGGCTAGAGGATAACTTTATATTGATTACTCTTCAAAATCAGACCTTAGGGCATCACAAACTAGGACTAGAACTTTGTCTGCTTTAAAGACAAGCAAGAAAAATTTCATCTTCACTCAAGCAGTAATTTCATCTTATTGTGCTCTCGGGCACATCACTTTGTACCTTTTATTTGTCACCAAAAGGATTTGCCAGGAGTTTCTACAAGGGACAAGGGGGATGCAGAGGCTCTGCAAGCATGGTCGCAGAGCAACCCATGTCTCTGCCTGCGCAGCACACACCAGCTCCCCTGCATCCCAACCTGCTGTTAGAGTTACCAGCATCCCGACTCGGAGATCTTACAAAAAGATGCTTTTTTTGCAGACACCTTAAGCTTTCAACTCCCTATGAAGCCCTTCCATTTTCAAAATTTCTACCAGCCTTCTACTACAAATAAAGCAGTAACAGTCCTCTACTTGCCTACACGCCCATCCCAATAGCATCTGAGCACTCTTTGTGCTGTTGTAGCATTTTCTCTTTCAAAGTTCTCCAAACATTGACTAATGAATCAGGCAATATTTACCCAGCTGCCTGAAAAACAGATGCACCTTTATTAACAGCACAATGTAACAAGAAGTGAATCATTCACAGAACCTGGAACCAGGACTCTCAGCTCCTACTAACTGAGCATGAACACAAGTCTCAAAACACTTGTTCAGAAGATGTCTGATCCATCTCTCCAGGACACACTGAAGATTTACTCATCTGTAATATTGTGCTCTCCCTCTTCTACCAGTTAACCTCAACTCAGAAAGGAAGCACCAGGTAGTACAGGAAGGAAGGAAAGAAATAAGAGGTAGTGGAGAGCACTCTGTTCAAACTGACAGCTACAAAAAGTTGCCATCACAGAGAAGACTGCATTCTACCAGGCATTATTAATTCAATACTCTGTCCTCTCTCACACCAGTGTTCATTCAGCATCAAACACCCTCAGCATGGGCTTCCTAATTAGAACATGGAAAAGCTAGAATAAAACATGTTTGTATCACACCATTTACGTGTGTTATTCACCACTGAAACGGCTTCATGTTTAATCATGTGCAGAACCACATATGCTATCTCAGCACACAGGAACAAACAGTGACCACTTCAATGCTGCCAGCAATTCTCATGCTGCCCCTTCATCTCTAGCAGGATGTGTCCATCTGCCTGCACAAACTGACTGACATCTCCAAAGAAGGAGGACCTTACCTGCGATACTGCACAGAGAGATGTCCCTGGGTGTGTTGTGCTCAGCATGGCCCTGCTCCAGCACCACACTTCACGCAAGCGAGATGAACTGCGCAGGGAAGGTAGGTGCCTGGCATTTCCCAGCCTTACATCTCCTAAGCCCAGGCACTCTTGAGGACCTCTGCTATCTCTCTGCAAAATGACAAACTAAGTGGCGGCCTCTTCTACTCACTTCTCTACTTCTACTACTAAGTCTCAGGAAGAAACCAAGTATCTCCCCACATTATGCTGAAAAATGAACCTCCTTGGTCTGCCTGACACCACTCAACCTGGAACTGAAAGCTCAAGTCCAACCTCTGTCTCATACCACAGACCCAACAAAAGCCAAGGCCAGGGGATGCAGTTTCCATGTAAGCCAGTAATTTGGGCAGCCTGCCTCCAGCCACAAACCTGCGTGCCCCCTCCGCTCTATGAAAACCAGAATGCACTGCTAAGAATTAGCAATCTATCATTATTTCCATCAGTGAAGCAATAACTTCTGTGATTCTGGCTTCCTTCTGAAAATGAGGGGAATGACAACAACAACCAAAAAAAAAAGCACTGCCACTAAAGAAAAAGAAAAGATTGCCATCATCGCCACGGGGAAGCAGAGACACAAACCACAACTCTGCATGTATGCCAGCCTTGCCAATGCTTGGATCTGAAGGCAAAAGACGGCCGCTACAGCGGGATGTGAAGAGTAAAGCCAACATTCCCTGCTAAATATTGCTGCCAAACAAGCCATTTCTTGTCAATATTTGTAAAACAAATTGAGCCTGTGCTGTAAATATCCCTGCATCTGTGTGCTGTTTGTTTCGGCATGAAGACTTGCAAATAAGCTTCACAGCAATACTTGCAGTGGGTGAATAGCTTGAGCAGCGCTGGAAGGACTCGGCTGTTCGGGCCCCACAACTGGCCCTTTGTGACTGGCAACAGACAGCACTGCCAAAGCTTCTCTCATGTTATCATTTCAGAGAGGTGGGATGCACTTTTCAGCCACCTGTATTTACAAAAAACCCACAAAACAAAACAAACACCACAGAAATCCCAAACAATAAGCAAAGGGGGAAAAAAAAAAAAAGGCTTTCACAGGGAAAAAAATTTTTACAAGTTACTTCAACACTAGAGATTGATTTCAGAATACTGTAAAGGTTCAACAGGCAAATCAACAAAAAAAAAAAACTTGGTTCAGGCTCAAGAGGTTTGTTTTGCATGCATTAAGACCTCCCATGCTACAAGCCAGTCTTCCAGCCCACCCTGTCCCATAGAGCTCACAAACTCTGCTATGCCACCCCTCTGCAGAAGGGAGGGATGGTAGAGACAACCCTGACAAATAACCAGCTACAGTTGGACAGATGATCTATTTTTTTCCAGGCTCTTCCCAAATGAGTGATCTGAAAGGAAGAATTGCTTGACCCTCAAAGAAAGAATTACAGCTATTGCCATGTTACAGCACCCTGTCTGCTGCCTGTCACTCAGCAAGTGGCCATCTGACTGTGATATTACTGGAATAAAAAAAAATTGGGGGAACCCACAGATCTATTCCCACACCTCCCAACCTCTTACAGCATGACTGTTACCAGGCTGCTTCACTCTCTGGGAATAACTCACCTTTCATTACAAGCAAGAGGCTTATCTTAAATATTTCCCCACCACAGTCTGTACCAAGCTTTCAGTGAAACATATAAAAGCACTACGATGAGAAGACTTTAAAATACATTTCTTGCAATTAACTTCTATAACAAAGTTTGGCTTAGATGATGACATTTGCAAAGGCACAGCATTATTGATGAAGTTTATTATAGCAAAACCAAACAAGGTATTTCTCTCCCCATCACTATCACTTATAAATTCAGACACCGAGATGGATCCACTGAACTGGAGTGTCAAAACTTTCCTGGATTTCAAACTGAAGTCCTAAACACCAAATCTTTCCTTCTCCATCCCAGAACTACAATACATCCTGGAGACAATTACTGTTCCATTGTATTATTGCTGCATTTGAGTGGCAGATGAACAGCCTCATCATTCCAGCAGTACATGTGCCATGTGCACACATAGAGCAGCCCAGCAGGGAGGACAGAGAAGATACACAAAGATACACTGGCCACTCCACAAACACCAAACGGGTTGATGAAACACTGAAGCCAAGAAGCTGATCCAGTGTCCTATCTGCTAGTCATCATTACTGACAATCAGAAATTGCTTATTAGGAGCTTTGTTAGGAAAGGAGATAGTATTTCAGAGGTATCACACATCTCCACACAACCTGCTCTTTGTCGGGGGCAGTACAACTTATTTGCTGGCTTCTCAGCAGGTGGGATCTGGTACAGGCTTCACTGACTGGACCTGAGGAGCAGCCCTGCTTTCTGCCAGGAGCTGACCTGCCACGCTGAGCCCATTAGTTGGGCAGAGATGAAAGTGCCTGTGCATCTGGACAGGCCAGCAGAATGCTAACAGAAGCGAGAAGGGGAGGACTCCATGGGAGACACACCTGCCTGGTGGCAAGGGGACAGCAAGACAGGTTAACCACCAACAAAAGCATGTCACCCTTGATATACCGGTGACTTATTCTGGGTCACTGCTTGATGGATGGAGGCTGCTTTCAAAAGTATAATTTTAAGGGAGTCACATGATTTTTTCAGAGCTGGCTTAGACCTGTGCACAGCGTACGATTTGTTCACACCATGGCAACACACCCATACTCAGGTAGGCAGGAAGCTGTGCCTCTGCAGCGCGGGAAGGGGAATTTGCCACCTGCGGGCAAAGCTCTCAAAGCTGCAGAGGCAGAGCAGCACTACAACACACAGGCTAAAACCACAGGCAGTGTGTTACTAAGCAGAACCACAGTGAAGACTTTCACATCTATGAACCAGAAAGCACACGCCTGTTCATTCCTCCCCAAACAAGCAACCACTCAGAAAAACAAGCTTTCCTGCCCCTGCACTAAAAATCACCGTGAACCTATGCAAGCACAGAGGAAATTCTTTTAAAAGAAAGCACATTTTATCAAGAAACACAAACAGGTGGACACCTCAAAACCAAGAGAACAGCCCTACTGTTCATGCAATATTTGCTGTCAGAACAGAACAGCATTGCCCTCCAGCTGAGGCACAACGTGTGGGATTCCTCCTCCCCCAGCCTGTGGAAAAGCTGGAGCAGTCAGAGTATCCATGCTACATGCCCCCCAAAAATATGATGCTAGCTAGGATCTCCAGCTTCAGGCAGAAAAACATGCTGTCAGGGAAGTAACAACAGCCACAAAGAAAAAATTATTCCCCACCACTGGTCCAAAGGAGGAGAGGATGGTGAGATGCAGGCTCCCTTCAGCTACAAAGAAACTGCACGGAATGATGTGAGTTCAGTTACAGGCACAAAGTTTCAGGGCCATCAAAACAACAACATCAGCAATAAAAGACAAAAGGGGACAGAGGGGAAAAAGGAGAAACCCAGCATGACACATACCCGCAGTCTATCCAGCTTATAGTGCCCCGTCCTTTCACCTCCTGGGCCACACTGGACAGTAACCTGAGTGAGCTTTCTGCAGCACCAGCTGGAAAACAGAACAAAAATAAATCAACAGCAACATTATTACTCCATATCAAAAACCACAATGGTGCATACCCTTTGTTCTGAAGCACTGGAAGAACATATTGTCTGATTTGAAGAAAACAACATAAGAGAGATCAGTAAAACTCTTCTGTAAACTAGGAGGAATGCAGGCTGCAGCTGAATTTGGGAGGCTCCTTCCCTCCACCCGCCTTAAACAACATGCTGAAATTCATACCTCCAGGCACGCTCCCTGACCTACATTTATAGAGCTATACCGCGTCCTCTCCTGCAAACCAGCTTCCATCCCAACACTGCCTTTTTCCCAGGGCTAGGCACTAACCAGTTTGTATCACTGCCTGCTAATTAAAGCAACTTCATTTAGGACTTCCATCAGCTGTAAGGGAAAGTCATTCAGCATCGCTGCCTGCCTCAAATCTATCCCTGTCACAGGCAGAAAATAACACGCTGTTATTCTCATAATAGCCCTGGGAGATACCCAAGCCAACAGTCGTGCGGAGCTCAAAACCATTCACAGAAATCACCCAGTGTGGTGGTTTAGCCCTGGCTGAAGGCCAGATGCCCACCGAAATCAGTCTATTACTCCCCTTCTTAGTTGGAGAGGGGAGAAAATACGTATTAAGAGGCTCAAGAGTCAAAATAAGGACAGAGAAATCATCCCATCATTAATGACATGGGCAAAACAGACTCAACACAGAGTGCAGAAGAGAAAGCTAGCTAATTTATTACACTATGCTAAAGAGAAAACAGTGAAAACCCAGAGTCAGGAGTGCAACCAAATATCTTAAAACAAACGCAACCAGGTCTTAAAACACTTTTCCCCCACCACACTCCCTCCTTAGCAGACTTTAGTCAGAAAATTTGCTCCCTTCTTCCCTCCCGTTCGCAGCCCAGGAGGGGCAGGGACTGGGGAAAATGGGGGTCTCAGTAACACCTTCCCCCCACCCCTCCATTCTAAGCAGACTTCCCCTTAGCCATGATTTTGCTCCCTTCTTCCCCCTTCTTAGCAAACTTCAATCTAGTCATGATTTCACTCCTTCTTCCCCTCCCCAATCACAGCATGGGGAGGGGGCAGGGACTAGGAAATAGGGGCTTGGGTCAGTCTCTTACAAGTTGGTTTCCTTCTTGGCCAGGGTGGGGGCATTCATTCCACACAGCCTCCCCCTGCTGCACCATAGGGTCCCACCCATGAGAGACAGTCCTCCACAAACTTTCTCCAATGTAAATCTCTTCCCACCAGGCTTCATCTCTGCTATGGCAGGCAGCAATAAATCACAATGTCTCTCAGTCCCAGTCCTCCACGGGGCTATAAGCCTCCCCCAGCAAACCTGTTTGCAGTGCAAAACTCTCTCTCGCTCATCTCTGTAGGTCGCTTGTGCTGGCAGGGGCTCATCCCAATGTAAGTCACGGCGTCTTCTCTAGGTCTCCACCTGCTCCATCCAGCGTGGAGCCTCTCCATGGGCTGCAGGTGGGGTCTCAGCCTTTTCCATGGGTTTCTCCACGGGCTGCAGGGGCATCTTTCTCTCAGGCACCTGCGGTGCCTCCTGCCCCACCCTGCCTGGCCTTTTGGTGTCTGCAGCTGCTTACATGTTGGCACTCCGTTCTCTGGTGGTAAAATGCAGCTACTTCCAGGTCTTTTTCTCCTGTATGTGATTCTCAGAGGCGCTATCAGAGTGACTTTGGCCTTGAATTGCCTGGTGTTTATACTTTTCGGCTGGCAGAGCATTCCAGCAGCCGTTTTCTGCAGCCCCTGGTCTCTCTTTCAGCACCCAACTATGCAAAACTGTGACACCCAGCAAAGGTCCATCCTGTATGATAAACACCTGACTGAGATTTTTATAATGCCATGCCATGTGTGCATTTTGCAAAAATACTTCCATTCCAAAATAGTCTTATAAATAGTATTAAAAATCAACACAGAAGAAAAACAGGACAAGAGCTCGGGATAGAAAAACACAGAGGTTCAAACAAGTACCGATTCCCCAGAAAATCTAACAGAAACTGTTTCTTGCCTTAGTAAACAGAAAATAGAAGCCCAGAGCCACTTCCATACCTGCTCAAACTGCTGCTGCTGCTCCACAACTACTTCAACTAATTGAATATAGGAATGATTATATTGAGTCAAACCGAATGCCTCTATAGACCAGTATCTTATCTCCAACACACAAGGAACTGAATGCCCATGTATATCAGAGTAGACAAGTAAAGCCAGTGGGTAGTGAGACAGCCCCCTCAAACAATCTCTAAACCCCCACAATTTTTTATCTCCACAATCTTCTGAGCCAGAAACAGCTTCTTCATGTTCAACAGCCTTTGCTTGGGCCTGATGCCATCAGAGATGCCAGCCCACACATGTTGGCTCTCAAGAAACTGTCCTATCCCCAATACTGGTATTTAGAGTGGAACAATTTGACAAGCACCTTTCAAAAAAAAAATTAAAAAATCAGCACTCAGGATAAGATAGGCTTGTCCCAGAAGACTCACTAGTTGAACAGCCCTGGCAGGATACCCAGCCAGTAGGGTGAACTACACAGCTCTTGTAAATGAGGACATCTCCTGAAACCTATCTCGTTTTTCTGCATGACAGAAATACTCATCTAGTTTTGCTCGTCTGAGAAGTAAATCCCTCGTTCCAGCAGTACAATCGGATGCTGACCAACAACTCACAGTTGGCAAATGCATATCTGGGATTAGAACTGCACCTCTGAATTCCTCCCTCTTTTTTCCCCCTCCCCTGTATCTGGGTGACAGGGGAGAGATTTCTAATTGTGCGAGGATCGTTGTTCTAGGAAGAAATACTAATCTCACAGTCAGCTCTGCATGCAATGCTTTGGACTGCTAAAAACAACCAATTAAATAACAAAAACAGAAAAAAGAGATCTCCACTACACGGCTTTTGAACAATGCCCATAGGGCAACATTTATTTGATGAGTGTCAGAGCCGAAGTGTTCCGGTTATGCTTCTAAAAATGAAAGCAACCACCATTTAAAATACTAAGTGTAAAAAGAAAATTTTTCCTTAAAAAGCTGAATAATACAGAGGTCTTTTTTTAATCTAAATTTTCCTTTTAAAAAAAAAATCAAAAAAGCATTAGAAACTCTTTTATGACTTTCACTTTGAGCCTGCTACTACAAAACCCTTTGGCCAAGTTCAAGAGCTTGAAGTTCCCCACTATAGCAAAACACAAATGCTTTGAGAAAAATGAAGTCACATCTATCATTTTAACTGTTTCAGGAAAAGCATATATTTAAGAAACAAGAGCTAATTATCCCAGCACCTGAACATTTTGGCCTGCAAAATTCTCTGATATTGGTGGGAAGAGGGGAAGGAGTATATTGCATCACTACATACTGCTCCAATTCGCCACACTATAAAGCCCAAGCAACTCTACCAACATCACTGTGTTTAACTGAGATAAGACCTTTGCAACGGGTCAGAAAGGGGAGGACCCAAGCCCTAAACAGAGCATTATCTTGTGCTGTTTGCCTGCAGGAAGGAAAAGGAAGCAACAAGAAAAACAATGCAGCACTAAGGAAACTCATCTTAGTGACACGTTGCACTTCTTGCCGTCCAATCACTTCCACATCCACAACAGCATTCTGCACTTGCTTATGGAGTTTAAAGATGGTGACTTCATTTTGCATGGTAACTCACAAAGAAGCACACCAAAACAGGGCAGTAATGGAGGAAAGGGACAGCAGGAGCAGAACAGAGCAAAAAAGAGGATGCAGGCAAGAACAGAAGCAAAGAGCCAGAAAGGAGAGCTGGAATGAGAGAGAAGATTGCAAAGATTCAAGTGGGCAGGCGGCAAGAAATGGAACATGCCATTTCTCCGTCTTACACAAGCAGCTCATTTTTTATCTTAGTATTTTGTTAATTAAAGTTGAAAGACAACCATGGGACACCCAAAGCTGTCAGAAGCAGAGATGGATTGATTTCATTACTATAACTATTCATTAAGCCTTTCAATGTCACCAGGAAATCGAAACTTGCAAGCTACTGTGACAAACACACCAGAAAGCTCTGGCTGATAGCTATTACAAGCCGCTGGTTTTGGAGACAAAGCCAGAATAAAGCACATTTTTGCCAACGTGATAGAGCAATTAGAAGACCAAATTAAGATGACTCGACTCTTGAAACACCAGGAGCCTCTTGAGTTAGAACAAGGACAGCAGTCCTGAAGAAGCCTTTGCGGTCACATAGAAATACCTTGCAGTCATGTAAGGCAACACTGAACAGAGAGCAAGTAAGGACGAAGAGCTTAATCATCTGAGCACGTACACAGGTAACCCAACATGCACACGGATGTCCAAGTGCACGCACCTTGCTGGGCACGAAGAGTTGTGACATCAAGAAAAGAAGAAGAGACTTACCAGATTTAGAATATAGCACTAGTACGTTATTCCGTGTCCTGAGAAGCTTCTTAAAATCCTTGTGGTCACTGATTTTTTCTATGAGTGGAGAAATCTTCAACGAGTACACAAACGTGGATAAGAATGCCTACAGAAACACAAAGCCAGAAACACTAGTAACAGCTTCCATGCTGAGAAACAAAATACAAACAGCTTTTGGAATTGCCTTGACCTTTTTCCATAATCTTGAGACATGCTGCCTTAAATAAACTATTATATCGATTTGATGGGCAAAAGCAAAAAAAGCAGCCACACACATGAGTTACTGACACTGGAATTAGTGGAACTGATCCAATACCACTCCCAGCAAGCATCCTTGAAGTGGAAATATGAGATAAATGCAACATAAAGAAATATGGTTTTAGTTAAAATTCCATCCCTTTTAGAAGTTTGTTCCCTAGTCAGATAATCAGGTAAAAATGTGTATGTAAATTTAATATACTGTAACGAGAGAAACAGCAAATTAGTACTTGGAGAGCACTCTTGTCCCTAGATCCCAGAACACACTGCAAACTCAACCAAGTACTTCAATACCCCACAGAAGACAGGGACAGCCATGAAGTTAAAACAACTAACCCACGTTGACACAGAGCAGAGATGGAAATGAAGAGAGAATTTGCAATTAATCCAGCATCCCCATTACGGCACAAACCACAACCCTCTCCCAAGGTGCAACAGGCCTTATGTTTCCCGCCGGCCATACAGTATCTCACATGCACACAGTGCCTTTGACACAAGCTGGGCTTCCACAGGCCACACGGAAGGCATGGCACATCACCTCCCTGCACCTCAGTTCTGATTCTATGCAAAGAAATTACTTTTTTGTTGCATCTTTCAGTGTATTTAAATTATGGCCACTCCAGAGCGGAGCCTGTCTTTTATCCTACCATAAAGTAAAGCGCCTATCAAAATGTGACCATAACCTCAGCTGAGGCTTCTACTGCTGATTTGTACTGCAATAATCTTCAATAATAATAATCTTATCCATCAGGCTACGCTGCCTCCTTTCTGCACTGTACTGAATTCATACTAATGGAATCATTACGGGAAGCTTAGCTGAAGAAATTACCTAGTTTACATTCACCTTACAGTAAAACCTAACATTTAATTGCTTGGCTAAAAGCTTTAGCTCATTTGCCTAACACACACAGGAGGTTCAACATTTTCTTAATTACAGAACTAATTTTGATCATGTCTCATTCCAACTGGGCTGGAAAATGTGTCCAGGGTGGATGTGAAGTAGTAAGAGGCTGTTCTTCTTGCGTCCTGCATATTACAGATTGCAGCCTTCAAAACAAGTCACTAAGCCAATCAAAGTCAGAACACACAGCCCCAGGCACTACACTTCGTTACAAAGTCTGTAAGTTGCAAACACCATGTCACTGAGGCATGGAAACAAAACCAGCACCTACAAAACGTGTTTTATAAGCACCAGAAGATTTTATACACAGAAAGGGGAGTTTGGGAATGCAGGGGGTCGGTGGTGAGATGAAACAGGGGTGATCCTCAAAATCTCAGGCCACGTTCTGGAATGTCAAGTTGTAAGATACACCTTTAACACATAATAGAGAAGCATAACAGGCCATGCAGGCTTAAAGGGAACAAGTTATCCCACTCTGCAGGCAGGACTCCCACTGTTGAACCCTGCTGACCAGATGGTCCGACTGTCAGAAGGGAAAAGGCACATTTGCAAGTCAGCCTCTACCTTCAGCTTAAACGCCCCTGATGCTTTAATTCAACCAACAGCCTCGCATTCTTCAAAATCCAGATGTCCAGAGCTCAGACTTCCTACTGCAGTCTGATGCATATGAATCCTTTGAGTATTTTCTGACATAAATACATGGTGTTGCCAATCAAAGCAGACAGATACAGTTGTGCTAAGTGAGGTGACACAGACATGCAAATTCCTGCTCAGAACTCATCGCAATCAGAGGCTGTACAGAAAGGAGCAATCTAACACTGACTTATGAGCAGATCTCTTTAATACAAAGTATTTTTTTAAAAAAACTTTTTCTTTCATCTCAATTTTTTGTAACTAACCAAGTATCTTCAGGTTTTACTTATGACTTGAGTATATAGAAGACTAAAACTGGACTTCACAGGAGCTAAGGCTGAACACAGCAGGAAAAGTCAAAACTTGCAGGTTGCTTCTTTGAGCAGCTTTCTCCATTTAGAAAACTGGACTCAAATAAGGATATTCTATTCTATGAACTCACAGCCAAAAAGAAAGAATTAGACTGAAGAAAGCCACAAAGGCCACTTTCAACATGGCAACAAGGACATTAAGAACTTTGTTTAAAACATCTGTAGTTTTACTAATAGCTTGAAAGCATGTGCATTTCATGTCTCTTCCAGATGGGAAGGCAGTTTAGCCAATTTCAGCAATCCCCCATACCCACTCCCTTCCTTTTTATAATGGCAGAGTTATAAACCTCTTGAAAAATTGGATTCTGGAAACAGTGACAGCTTTAACTACTGCCTTGTTGGTGTTGCCACTAACAGAAAATTCGCTGTGCTGGTGGAACAGCAGGTGCTTGGAGGGTGCAGCATGTCACGTTGCATATATCCACTGCTACTGTGGCCAACTCCTCCCTAGGTATCAAATCAATACACAGTACTCATTTTCCTGCAGTTTTACTACAGCAGCTCTCTCCAACCCTATGGTTTAGACAAAAACCCACTGGGAAATGCATTGTGCATACAAGTGCACCAGTCAGTGCTGGCAAATAAATCATCATCTCCCTTTAATTAAGATTAGTGTTGAAGCCTTTCCAGGTTATAAAACCCAAAAAGTCCAAGCTGAAGACAGAGCTGGACAGAAAGACCCTGCCTGCACATCTAAGGCAGCTACAGCAATACTGGGAGGTTATCAGCTGAGCTAAAGGTTCCACCATTTCCCAATACATACTTGCACTACATGGTGTTTGAAAAATGATGACAAGTAGTTCCAAACTCTTCAGCTTGCTCCAGCTGACACTCATGAAGACCCTACCCAGGAATAAGAAAGAAACCAGCTTAAAACTCACAAAGAACCTCTGCCTTCACTACCAGCTCCACTGAAGACAAGCAGAGTAGTCTTTTTCACCCAATGCCATTGCCAGCCACGGGACGCATTGCCCTGCTCCAGAGCCAATGCCATGACAACTGTACCTGCAGTTACAGCCTCACCAGGGCTACAGCCAGTAGCTCTGGTAACAGCATGAAATTAAGAGGATGGGAAAAGAGAACCCAATGGAAGCAACTACACACCCCTCTTCTTCGGAGAAAACCAGGCTCATATTCCTGCACAGCCCACAGGCAAAATGACAAAGATGAGGCTCATTTACACGTACAGTGCTATACAACTTTAATTGTGAGATATGACTCAGGTAGATTTACTCCAGACATTTTGCTGAAGTCTTTGCAGGAGAGCTCATCACCCAGGCACTGCCCGACCAAGCCTGCTTCTTGTTTAAATCCAGGGCACAACAGGAGATGAGCTCATATTAAAAAAGAAGAGGTCAAGAAAGGTGACAGTCCCTCCTGGGCAGGAAGCCTCCTTTCATATGCGTCAGGAAGTGCTACATTCACACATATGGAACTCTATAAATAAGAAACAAGCTAAACTCTCTTGTCACTTGAGCATCCAAAAGCCTTAAAATCTATTCACCACCACGACTGAAAAGTTAAGAACACTCCAAACGTTTTTTTCCAGTAGCTGCCTACCATGATACTCATGAAAGTAGATGTTAGGACCAACACATGCCATGTCTGTGCCACCCATGCTCTGCAACAGTTACACTGACACAAAACAGCAATAAAAGGGAGGGAAGGTTTCATGCTGTGTTCCGCACAGCACCCAGCATAAGCGGTCCTCATCCATGGCTGGCTCTGTGAGCTGGAACCAATGCAACAGTCACCTGATGTCCTCAGATGCAGGAAACGTTGGTGCAGACCTTCAGGAAAAAGCAGACTACAGGCAGCAGACTATGAAATGCAAATCTGGTAGCACTTCTAGCCTGCACGTTTTCCCCAGCTCAAGATAACAATCTGAATTTATTTTCACAGATTTTTTTTATGGCATAGGTCGCCCATCAGTCATATGATTGTAGTGTCTGATCTAAGATGCGTGAAGGATTCTCAAGTGAAACATAAGTGAACCAAAACCCTCAAGACAGTCAATTCAAAACCGCTGAGAGACACTGCTCTTTGAGTACAAGGAAAAAAAAGTGTGCTCTAGCTCTACCTCTGCTCTTCAAATCAAAGTATATATACAAATATATAATCTTGCCAGCTAGATGGAGGGAGTCCGATCAGCCTTCATTTTCCTTTTCACCCACCCCCTCCACTCTCCAGCAATTCCTTGCAGAGCTGCCAAGCACACACAAGCATTACTGAGCAGTGAAGCACTGCACAACCCCACTGCCTCAGAACTGGTACCCAGGAAGCATCTGAGCTTTCAGAAACCCAGAGGCAGAGACACTTACAGGCAAGTAACTATTTGCTAATTATACTTCCAGGACTGACACTATTGAAATATGTGGTCATCCCTCAGGCCATGTTTTCTCAAAAACCTTTGAGGATCTGAGAAAGCAGTTTACTTCGAGTTTTTACTCCCTTCTGAACCTCATTTCACGGAATGAAAAAAGGGGCTATCTTTCAAGCAGCCACAGAATGTATTTTCGTATTTTACATTTATTATTCAAATTACATGTGATAAACGGTTAACTGCTGTTCCCACAGAACCCAGTTCAATTTATGAGCTGCTCCCCACAAAAGCATCATGACAGCATGGTCTGTCTTTTGCTAAGGATAAGCAGCATGCCTGGAGAATATTTATTTCTTTTCAATCAAGGGCAGTGAGAACACATGGTTTTGAAAACAAGAAAATGCAAATCAAAATTAAATAAGGAGGTGCTATCAGAGGAGCAGCATTGTACATTGGACAGAAAAACTATTTCCTTTTTCTCTTCTTTCCAGCTCAAGAGCATGAAAAAAAAAAAAAGTATTTCCCTGGACACAAATTATGTATAGAAAATATAAGTGGGAATGTTGCTCAAACAGTGCTTAGATGCCTGAATCCATATGTCAACATACAATTTTTATGTACACACTAACACTTACATGTATAACTGTGTAGACAATTTGCACACCATTCATCAAGAATAGCTGGGGCTGACGCGAACAACGCTGATTCCAGCACAACTGCTGCTTGGCAGGGATGCAGTTTTACACTCGACCACAATTTCAAAAGCCCATTTTTCAGCAAGACATTGACTTTGATTTCTGTCTTAGCTTAACCGCCCACTGATGTCATTCTCATTTTGGGACAACAGCATTCAACCCACTGTAAATATGATCAATGAGCGACCCTGTACATATGAAACAGATTGTGTCTGACAAGGCATCTTACGGGAAGGGAGCTGAAGAGCAAACCTGCCTCAAAATTCCAAGCAGTAATGCAGACAACTGAATTTAATTTCATAATTAATTTATTGAGAAGGGGACTAGTTCACATTCTACACAAGGGTCTCCCATGCCCCATTAAAATGGAGGAGGATGAGGGGGGTGGGATAGGTATGACACAGGCAAGAAATCCCAAGCACAAGAATGCATCTCTCCTTTCCCACTCAGTTCCTAAAACGAACCCTGTGCTGGAATGCACACTTAACTTCAGAAGGTGGACTGAAGGAACAGCTCTGTACCAGTGACCGAGGTTGTCAACCTGCAGATCGGCCAGCTGCACGGTCAGGTCCTGGGGTGAAGGTAGTGTGCACGTACTGAAAATACCAGGTCTAAGTCATCTCCAGGCAGTCGTAAGAGGGAAACAGATCTGTTTCTCCCTTCCCCCCATTTTGTTATCACTTAAAAATACAAGATGTTTGAATCCAAAGCCCCCTTGTTTACAAGAATCACAGTCTGACTGCAGATGTTTTATCTTCCTCGTACATCATACAAACCACTCTTGACCTTGTGCAATAATTGCTTGCTTTTCACTCACAGCCCTCCCTCCGCTGGTATTTACATTCAGGGTTGTGCTGCTTTGATCACTGAGCCATTTGTAACAAATGCCTTCCAAGATGGATAGTGATAAGTAGGACAGTCCCCTATTTTCATTCATGATTAATATCCAAAATAGCTGTACAAACGTTTTAATCAAATCAGATGAGGGGAGACAGGTTGTCTCTGTTACTCAAAGGTACCTCAAGGAAGCCTGCTCAGAATTTATTATTCGAATGAGAGAAGAGAAAGGGCAGCACTTGGGTCTCAGACATCAGGCGTTACAACCAAAGCAGCCTCCACAGTGGGACCACGAAAGCATCTTCTCCCATCCACATTTGCAGGGGTTCCCAAACTGCAGCCAGCCCCAGTGCAGTGGCTGCAGGATGTTCTCTGCAACCAGTCTGAAAAGCAATCTACAGGCTCAGTGGGGAGAGCTGTCTCCAGCACCTACAGCAGCACAGCATGGCCAAGTGAGGAGCACTCCAGCAGACACACCAGAAGACCAACAACTTCTGCATCAGATGCAGCATTAGAAAACCATGCTTTTGCCCAACAGATTGACATTTGCAGACGCTTGCACTGGACGCTTCTGGGTTTTGATCCTTTCCCACAAACTCCATGGAAGAACGCACTCTTACTCTGTATATAATCTTGAACAATTAACCTCAAGCCATTCAAGGAATAAAAAACCCAAGCAGTGCTGACATTTTATTGTGGTGGGTCGTATCTGCAAGAGGCAAGTGTCAGATCATCTTTTGTTCACGAAGGAAGGCAAATTAAAATCCTGACATCGAGTATATTTGTATTCTTTAACTCAGGCTGAAGAACGCTACAAATAAGGCATTCCACTTAAAAGTGGTGCTTGCTATGTTCATTTTCCAAATATAGAAGATAGCAAAAAATACCATGGAGACGTCAAGATTTGACTAGACTCTACTGCTCATATTGTTCTTAAACACCGGGTTTTAAGGAACATAAGCTACAGGCGTAATAGTCTAGAGGTTGTTCTTAAGGGCTCTGTGTAGCCAATTAATTGTATGATTTATCACTGGTTTTCACATGCTTAGTGAAGGAAAACCTGTGCAACTATTTACTAATTAATAACTGACTGTAATGGGGTCAATTACTAATGCTGACAAAGAACTTTCTCCTTATTATGAATGTGAAGCTCGCTCTCCCCAAGCCAGGCACCGGTGCAATATACACTAAACAAGCTGTTGATGAAATAATGTTTCAGGTATCACTTCTGAATGAGCCCCTTTAGATGACTTCAGAAGCTAAGGGCATGAGCAAACCATGGGCCACATAATCCCCTACTAAGAAATGGGTTTTTAAGAACTTTAAAGTAGTATCACCTACTCAAGAAGCACACAGGAGATGCTATAAAAAGAAGACAAAACCACTATTTAATGGGACATATAAAGAAGAGAGGGCAAAAAATGACACCTGAAAATCCTTAGCACTTTAAATGGCACTTGTTATCTTCAAAGCACTGCACAAATATTAACTAATTAATCCTCCCGTTTTCCTGCCAGGTGATAGGAGCCAAAGCTTAATCTAAATAGTTGGAATAAGATTCACACAGAAAAGCAGCAAGAGGCAAAAGGGAGGCAGCATGAGAGCAGGGCAGCAGGTAGCTAATGCTAGAGCAGCCCAGAAATATGTGCTCATCATGTGCCATCTCCTGAAAAGCAAGGAGGAGAGAAAAAGCCTATCTGCAGTCACCCAGCAAATATGCTGTATGACTATAAACCCAAAGACAACAGAGACCTTCAAGGCAGCCACAAATGAGATTACATTTGTTATCTGTGTTCTTCAAGTCCACAAATCACAGCGCCCTCCGCCAACGCTACCAGCTGCTCTTAGCTAGCCAAGTGCCAAACTTAGGGCCTGTTTTGCTATCACAATTCTTTTGCTATTCACAAGCTTAAAACGATGGCAGGATCAAGGCAAACCACATCTTACTTCCACAGTGACCCTGCTCCCATCAACAAACTTAAGGCAATGCTGGTTTGTGATTCTGGTTGTAAATGGCATTGAGTTTCTCCATTCACAGACCTCCAAACACAACTCTGAAGGAAGGTGAGTCTCGTTACCTTCATTTTATTGAAATGCAGGAACTCAAGGAACTGCATTACCAAAAAGCAGAAGTTAACAACAGAACAAGCACCTCTCCCGTCACCAATTGCTCACAACATTGTGAGCATGCTCCTGGGCACCACTTCTGATGTCCACATCACACTTGATCCTAGACTCTCTGAAGTCCACAGGAGTTTTGGCACCAAAGTCCATAATTGGAAACATCACTCCATAAGGTACAGAGTAACAAAACCAGTCCTGAAACCCAAGGTTCGATTTGGGAAGGCTATCTGATGACACAGAGCACAGTCCATGTCACAAGTTTTACAAATCCATATTTTGAAGAGAAAACAGATGAAGTAGGAATAGGAATCATAGGAATAGGGCAGAGGGACAGCAGGTAAGGGATTTACCTCTGCAGCATCCTCCGACTGTGGTAAAACAATTCCCAAAGCAGCTCCTGTAGTAACAAACAGTAACCAGATGGACAGAGGCACTCATCCCCAAATTCAAACCTACCATGGGAAACAGCACCTAGCACCGCAGAAGAGAAGCAGTACTTGCACCCTGCCTGCGAACTCACCAGAGGCAAAGCCACCACTGCTGGGGTCCCGGCAACACAGAGCAGGTGGAGCCCTCTCCACAGGCCAGGACTCACAAGCCCATGTCAGTGCTCACTGATGCGTTCCTGTGACATGAATGGGACTTGAGGAGCTGGAAGCCCAAAATGTTCCTTTGAAGTCTTTCTCTGAAGGCACTGGGTTTGAATGGCACCACGTCAAGAAGCCTTCTTCCCAATGGATCCAAGTCTGTCAGACTCCCTGGACTCAGCTTCTCTGTCATTAAGTCAACACTGAGAAGACAAACTGACCTTTGCCACATTGGCCTGAGATAACATTCATCTGTGTTTGCAAAGCAAACGGATCCCAGATGTGTAATCCTGTTGGAAGCAGAGGCTGGCAGGGACAGTACTCAGTATATCAAAGGAAATGCAAATCCACCTCAGTATGAAACTCCTTCCCAATGCCTTTAGCAGTAAATTCAGTCCTTTGAGCGTGAAATACAGTCAACCGCTTGATACACAAAATAGGGAAGTGTCTCTAAAGTTAAACCACAACTTCCCTGTGACCCTCCAACTCATTCAAGAAAACTTTGCAGGTGGGTATCACTGCAGCATTTTCTTCATGTGCATGTCATGTTCAGAGATGCAGAAGGTAACTACATCAGATGACGTAGCTATCAGAGATGGAAGTGTTTTCTTCATCCAGCTTCAGAGTTTTCCTTTTACAAATGCAGGAAGTCTTAAAGAGAGAAGGATTTCAATTCTCAGAAGCTCCCTCCAGTTTTGGATCCTACTTTAAAAAATGAGCCCTATTTTTCAGGAGTGCTGTGCATGCATGACTGTAGCTGCTGTCCCAAGTGTATTGCAAGTGCTCAGCTCTTCCAGGGAAGAAAAAAAAAAAAACCAAACCACCAACAATCAAACCACACCTGGGTACATAAAAAAGGATGGGCTGGAATGAAAGACAATGTTCCCATTAACCTCTGTCCTACCAAGCAGCTGGCATTACCTTCACTTTAACTTCACGCACTGAGAATGTCCTGATTTAACAGCTCCACTGACTTCGCAAACATTGGCTCTAGAAAAAATTAAAAGCAGGTTTTGCAACGTCACAGCTGTAGGCTAGGGTGGTTTTTTTTTAATCCTGGTGTACAGCGGGTTACATATTTCAAGAAGAAAAATCACACCTTCAAGTGCAAGATAATGCAAATTGGAAGAAATAATTTAAACTACTTGTACACAGCAAAGGGGAAGAAATTAGCTGAATCAACAGCTCAATGAAGACATCTGCTCAGCATGCAGCATCACAGAGCAAATAAAACACTGGGGCAAATTAAGAAGGGAAAGAGAGAATAATGTGGATAAATTATAATGGCTTCACATAATTTCACTGACAATGGCAGGCCCACTCTGCTCATCTCAAAGACACCAGCTCTGCAATACTAAAGGTCCAAAGAAGGGCAACTAGAGTAGTTAGGAACAAGAGATTCATATGAAGCAAGCTGGAAAAAAAAATAATATTTTAATCTACAAAAAAAAAATCACAGCAAAATACTTACATTAACATAAAATGAGTGTTACAGTAAGATAAGGTCTGACAGTCGCAGGGGTCATAGAAGGAAATACCATGAGTAACTCCACATGTTTAGTTATTTTAAATAAAGGGAAAATGCGGTCCATTTTTAATTCCACTTGGTCCACAGTATATACTTAATGCAAGAAGTCACTGCCACAAGTATCACTGAAAAAAGTACTGTGTATGTTAAAGATGAGCCACGGGGGGAAAAAAGCCACACTAAGACCTATGCAATGCTGTAAGAGTTCAGCCTGACTTCAGTTTCACTTGGAATCACTACATAAATTGCAGATAGCAGAGGTCTGTGCTTCCAGACCAAGCTTAGAACAAAACAAACTGTGCAGGATGCACATCTCTTTCCTCACTCCTGAATAAGCTGATAACTAGGCCCCTGCCAGGGCAAAAGGCTACACCAGCCAGGGTGATGCTTTCTGTCCCACAAGGGCAATTCTAGTGCTAGTACAAAATAAACACACGGCAATTAGCAATTCCACACTTGATCTGTATGACTTAGATGAGCATCACTCCTCAGTCATACATTACCAAATACACTTCAGATCACACGTGCATCAAAAAAATTTATGTAATTTTTCATTAATTAACTCTATTCGTCCAGGCAGAAGGCAGAAACAGACTTCACACGGATAAAGTAAATAAAGGCACACTTTCATGCACACCTTCACCAGCCTTTTGAGCTGTTTATGCTAAACGTTGTGGATAAAACAAAAAGAAAAATCAGACTTTAAAATATTTCTGTAAGTCTAGGAGGCTCCGTGAGGTAAGGAGTGTTCTACTTAGCGTAATTTAAACGAAACATGCCCGGATCCCCCGGAACGCGCTAAGATGGAGAGCGCCACATGCGAGGGACGCCCAGGCAGGGGCGGCAGGTCTGCCCACGGCCACCCGTGCCCCCGCACAGGTGCACAAAGCCCAGCGAGGCAGCTTTCCTGCAGCAGAGCCACCGCCGAGGGAAACCCTCTGCCGCCGCGGCACCGATTTTCAGATGAAACTTACGAAAGAAGCACCCGGCGGTTGGAGCCCCCGGAGCCGGGGCCGGCCGGGGCAGCCGAGGAGGCTCCAGCCCGCAACCCCTCGGGGAAACGCCGGCGCATCCCGGGGCGCGTTTCCTCTGGACGTTTTTTAGAGACAGAGATAAAGGGATGGAGGGAAGCAGGGAAGCAGCGCGCGGGCTGAGGACCGGGGAAGCAGCCGGGAGGAGAGCTGACGGAGCCCAGCCACTCCGGGCTGTGCCGTGCCGTGCCGTGCCAAGCCCGCTCGGGGCGGCGGTCGCGGACGGCGGGGAGAGCTACCGCGCCCAGCCCTCGGGGCCCGTCCCGCTCCCAACTTTCGCCTAACTCCGCCGGCCGCGCCGAGAACCCCCGCCCCGGCCCGGGGAAGGGGGACACCCCGCGCCCGTCCCCTCGCCGCCCCGGGGCGCCGCCGCCGCCGCCGCCACTCACCACCAGGCCCAGCAGCAGCAGAGGGAGCCGCCCGCGGCGCCGCGCAGCCCCCGCGCCCTGTCCCGGCACTGCCATCGCCGCCGCCGAGCCCGGACCCGCCACCACCGCTGCGGGCTGCTGCCACGTCTGGCGGCGCAGGCGCGTTCCGCCGCTACCGCCCAGCCGCGCGGCGGCATGACGGGGCCTGTAGTCCAGCCCGCGGCGGATGGCGGATCGGGGCTACGCGGCCACAAAAACCTCGAAACCCCCCAGGCTTACTGCCAGCGGTCACGGTTAGAAAGTGACTCCCATCCTGCTTGTTTCAGCAGAGATCAGGAAGTTCCAACTCTTCTGCTGTGATGATGGCCCGCGGGCCTCCCGTCTGGGATTAGCTTTCTGTGCCTCCACCCCTGTCCCAGCCTGTGCCCCACTCCAGAGAGCCTTCGGGGAAACTGCCTCCTTTGTGATGCTTTTTTGTCTGGGTCTTTAAAAGCTTTTGCTGGTCTTACGTCTGGAGTAAGAAGTGCACAAGGGAACAAACAATGAGGAAAGGGGAGAGAGAGTTAACTGGAAGAGGGGCTTTGAGACTAAGACCTGTTCTCCATGTGTGTTCCCACTTATTATCATTAAATCGTAAAGGAGAACCCCCCTTTATCCTCACACATCAGCAACACTGCCAAAGTGCAGGCAAATAAACACACCGAGTCTGACGAGGATCGATTTGTGCAACCGCCATTATAATTATGTGATTTGAATGATCACTGCATCCCAACGAACAAATCAGTCCGTGTCCCTAGTTAGGCACATTCAGCGAGCTGGCTCTACCTTGCAAGGACATCCCAAATGCCCTGCCAGCAATCTTAGTGTCAAAGCCGGTCAGCTGCGTTGTAATTGGCTTCCCACAAACAGAGGGGATCTTCACCTACCGCCCAGTGACCGCGTGAAATTCTGCCTTGGCTCAGAAACATCAAAGGAAAATCAAAGGCATCTTTTCGAGTCTGATCCGTACAGCTGACTGTCGCCTGAGCATTAGACTAAGAGGTTGGCTTCAAGGGAGTAATTTGTAGATCCATACAGCTGACTGATCACTTCAAGCGGTGATCATGAAAACTGAATGCCGTTGACATTAACAAGTCCCCCGGTGGAGATGTAATTTTGCAAAGCAGAAACACGCGCAGAGAAAGTTACTACTATTAACATTTACACTTTTGTGGCATCTTTTGCAGCAGAACCAGAGCACACTTTTCTCGGTCACAGCTGGATAACCTTTAGCAAGTCATTTCACAGTGCTGTGCCTCACTTCCCACTTGCAGAAGGCCTTAAAACAGGGATAGTGATCCTTAGCTCACTCTAAAATGCCAGTGAATGTACATGTGAGTCACAGCCCAGGAGCCATCAGGAGTTTGGGAAGAGGAAGGGCACATGGCTGGAGGGAGACTCAGGGAAGGAAAACGCAGTCCCAGTTTCCCAATCTGTAACAATCAGCCTGCTAGCAAAAGGCTCTGGATCCCTAGTTGAAGCCCATTTCAAATAAGCTATCAAAACCTCCAGGAATAGGTAACCTCTTCCAGATGCTGTTCACCTTCAGATCCCTAGCCTAGAGCTGCAAGGCTTCTGCACACAGCCACCCTGAGTCATCCAGACCGCTAATCTCAGTTGGATATCCAGGTCCCTCAAAGACCGTTTGAATTCTCCTGTGACTCTTTTGTGTAGAAAACTGTTACATCCTCTGACGCTTCACATCACAGTTACCACTATCAGGCAATACAGAAATAACCTCATGTGGTGGAATTTCTGTGCTGTGTCATCACCATACGGGACATGCTGCCATTGTGGTAGGAAAGGATAAAATCCCAGGACTCGCTTGTTTTGTCACAAAGTACATTTTTACCATGATGGTAAGAGAAAACATTCTCAGGAAAGAAGAAACAAAGGATGAAAGAAAAGACAATGACAAGCTATTTCAAACTGTGCTTCTGAAAGGTTATATAAAAATCCGGTTTGGGAAGCTGCATTTCTTACATACAGAAGAATATGAGAAGGCAACTGCAGCTTCTTTCTTTCAGATCGGCTCGATAATTTGTATTGACATGACAGGCATTGCCAAAACTTAAGAGACAAGATCATTGAGCATCTGTCTCAGGTCAAAATAATATATCAAATATCAGCTCTAGACAAGGCTTTACACAGTGGCAACTACTTAATCAATCCAGTCGTGCATTACTAATGAACTCATTACAGTTGTATCTGAGTGCGTTGCTGCTATCCAGCATCCTAAGATTCACCCTGTATCAGTTTGGCATGACTATCATATGCTGCCTGCTTCTCCATAATTGTAGTATTTGTACATGGCACTGCAAAGCACTGTGAAAGCATTTATTAATTCACCACTGGGAAGCAAGAAAGGATTACTGCCCTTGGATTATAGATCAGAAAACAGTAGCAGAGAGATTATATGATTTGCCCAAGGATATAAAGCCAGACACTTTCAGATCATGTTCATTTCCAAAGTCTGCACTGGGTCCACTAATCCTTACCTGTCTATCTGTATTCAAACACATCTTTTACCAAGAATAAAATACAAAAGTGGACTGACAGTAAGTATGTCTGTAAGGAATTACATCTTCCACATTTCCTATATGTTGCTGCTTTATTTGACAAGCTTTATTCTTTGTTCTCTTTTTAACCTGAACAAGTCTCTGGTGGCCTTTCACATAAGGTAAAATGAGTCACCTTTACCACAAAAAAATGACAGCAGAGCAGGCAGAAAAAGATAGAAGCACTTTAAAAGCCAAACCGAATCCGGGAGCAATGCAATCTACACCAAGACCCCAAACTACATAGCATTTGCCCAAAATAAAAGCAGGATTTGCTTACTGCCTTAACTACATCAAATTCTCCTTCTTCCTTCCAGCAACATCTCTTCCCTCTTTAGCTTAGCTTCAGCCAACTGATTTTGATCTGCAGGCTTATCTTCTGTGAGTTTTGTGACATCTGTGTCATGGCACTGATTGCATCAGCTGAGAAGAGACATATGAGCTGGTTGCCATCAACAGATTGATGGTATTGTAGCCCTGGGCTCCTCATGACCTTTCCTACAGCTCTTCAGCATATGATGAAAAGGAGAAGAGACAAGACCAGCCCCTGTAGGACTTTGCACGGGAGTGGTCTCAGAGAGGAGCCACAGCTGTACATTGCTTTTCTCCAGCTGACATCTGTCAGAGGGGAGAGCCTGAAGGCGGCTTTCCACTCCTGCTGCCTCCTCAGCACCTGGTAGCAGGGCTGCAGCTGCAGCATATCCATACACATCAGCTGACAAGTTCCCTTGGAAAATCATTAGCACACCGGAATGAGGGAGACGAAGGTGCAGCTGTTACATAAAGTATTATTTCTTAGGTCAAACATTCCAGTTTCATACTTTCATATGAAGTCTTTTTAATACTGTTTTGTTAACCATGGAAATACATCATGAGTCCCAAGGGACTCCTTTCTGTTATTCAGCTGTGATGTGTCTGTGCCTTTCACCTAGTTCATCACTGCAGGCAAGGGGAATGGCATGGAGGCAAGTTGGGATGGAGTTTAGTCTGGATGCTTTTATCTCAAGGCTCTGCGTGGTTGCTGGATGCAGCCATGTAACTCAGTGCCTCCATTTTCTGCATCATACCCCTCTACATTTCTGAGGTCTAGAAGGACTGTGGACTTTTTGCACAGACCTTGCACAGCACAAAAAAGAAATACATACATGCTGTGTGCTTTCATGGGAATTTTACTTTCATACTTTATTGTTGTTGTTTCCTTCATTCTAGAATCAAAGTACTTTTGGAGCAAAGGTAGACAGATGCTCTTTATATATGAGAGGAAAAAAACCAGTAGGTACTGCAGGAGTCAGTTAAAAGTTGAGTACAGATATTTCCCAAATATTTCTTGCTGGAAATTTTCCATTACTGTTTTTATGGCTTTCTTTAAGTCTGAGGTCTGCCTGCCCCTTTACATTTAAGTGGCCCTACTGTTAACAACACTGTCGTTTCTTTCATTGAATCTCCAAAGCTGGATATAATGTGTTCCTGAGTAACATAAAAACCTTATGCAGTACGGGCACCTTGCTGGCAGGTAGTAGATAATTTATGTCTCTCAGTTACCTGCTGAGAGAATAGTTTAAACAAGATTAAAACAACCATTGGTGTCTAGCCATTGTACACTGACTGCAGCACTACTGCATGGTTCCGAAGTGCTGCGGTCAAGACAGTTTTCCAGTGATTTGCAGAAAGAAGCTTTATAAAATATTTGCAGGCTGTTTTACCTTTACTGCATCATCAGAGAAGTGTTGAACAATGAGCTCGTGAAGAGGGCTGAGATCTGAATCTGAATTCAATGCACTGTGATGAAGCCGCATTAAAAAACCTCAACCTTATGATTAAATCTCTTGGCTTTACGCAGTTGTGCAGCCAGAGTAGCAATTTAGCAATTCAGTAAGAAATATACTAGGTCCTTAGGATTTTTTCTCTCTAAACCTCCTTCCTTCCCTGCATATTGCAGTAACCCATCTTTTAGTAGGGAAACACCACAGAGAATGCTGCATGGGAAAAGAGATTGTAGAAGAAACAGGGAAGCAATTGGGAATAAGGCCTTGATCCTAGACTCTTTGAACGTAATGGATTGACTTCAGCAGGCTTTGGCTCAATCCCCAGCTGTCAGGGAGAGAAGTCAGTAAAGGAAGGAGGAAAACAGCTGAGAAACAACAGAGAAACAAAGGCGGCAGAAAGAAAAAATACTGAAGACAAAAGGAACAAGTCAGAAAGGGTAAAAGGCAGAGTGCCAAGGGAAGAGAGGCAGAGGGCAGTAGTGGGCACTATTAAAACATCAATAGAGAAGAGTGACTAAGAACCAACGGCAGAAATCCCTGAAATGGATCTTGCAAGGAAGCTGATTTGCCCTAGGGTGTTAAGCTGGTTGGCAATTTAGCACAACCTCGACGTTGTCAGTGACAGAGCCTGCAACTACATTTACCTTTTGATGTGCTTTTTGACATGGCCTGTGACCCAGCTCCTCTGGTCAGCCAGGCCAGCACTTCTTCAAAGGACATCATGGCTCCCAACTGCTGTACGCATCTAGGTTTCCTCTACAGTAAGGAGGTGTACATCTGGGTCTCACCTTGGGTGTGGAGTTGAGCTCCTGTAGAAGTCAATGGAAATTAAGGGAGCTCAGAGTCAGAGAAATGGGCAGTCTTGCTTCCACTTCAGCAATGTATAGATCATTTACCAGTGGGTCTTATAAACACAAGATTGTCTTGCAGGCCAAGAACAGGGGTTAGGAGACCTAATTTCTGTTTCAAAGCCCTGCCACAAGGCTCTGGCAACAGTTAATAGCTCTATAAAGTATTATTTTTCTCATTTTCTCCTCTTGAAATATGCATAAGTCTGGTGACAGGTGTTTACTCAGCTGCTATTTGTGAAACAGAGCTTCCACTGTGAAACCCTCTAATACAGTCTGTGTTGAGAACGGACCATCATAGTAAGAGTTGGTTGTTCTCTAAGATCTTCCTCTAAGATTATATTAAATTGCAGGGTGTTGGACCTAGATGATCTTTAAGGTTCCTTCCAACCCAAACCATTCTATGGTTCTATGAATTTTTTTAAGATACTTAGCAATACCTCTGCATGGCTTTAGGCACAGTTAACACAATAATGACATCCTTGCAGCATTACAATAACACTGGGTGAGAACTCCGACAGCCAGGTGAATTCCTGTCTATAGCTTCATTATCAAGGGTAATCTTATGCCTGCCTTCTCAAAAATGTTTCTGTCCTCCTGGGATTCAGCCCGAGTCTCTGGAATTGCAGTATTATCCCAGGATAGCCAGGCAACACTGTTCCCTATGATCTAGAAGAGTTATGAGGAGCTCCAGACAGCATCTCTTTTCCCCTCACCTCCCTATGCCTTTGGGAAAATGCTGAGCAGAAAAGCCAGTCTGAGACAACAGCCAGATGCAGCCAAGGCCATGATCTCTGCACATGCAGCTAATGGTTTGCATTTTGGACAGTAACATCTTTGCTCTGTCTTCATTTCTGGCCTTCTAGGAGCACACAGACTAAGAGATCAGATGAGAACTGGGGTGAATCTGCGGGAGACCAGGTTGAGCAAAGAAATCTGCCCAGGAACTAGTGTGAAGGGCAGATCTGAGAGAGACTGTGTAGAGATACAGCAAGGGATGGTGGACAGAATTCATGGGTGGGCAAGGAGTCAGTAATTGCATGTGGACATTGGGGACAGAGTATAGGACTAAATGATGGGTCGAATGAGGAAAACTCAACTGAATTTTCAAAATTGGTGGATGAAGCTTAGGATAACAATACAGGAGCTACTGGGACTGAAAAAGTTGTAGGCACACTCTGTCCCAGAGCCATTAGCTTCCCAGGTTTCTGCTTTCAGTAAGTATGTGCTTCAGCACACTGATCTGCAGATGGCGATTTGATATTTCTATGAGTTAACTCTGGTGTCTCAGCTCCCAGTATGTGAAAGCAGAATTGTACTAATGTCAAAGATACAATATAACCTGCAAAATGGAAATATCTTTCATTTGAATTGCTTTTTTTTAAAAAAAAAGCAACCTAGGAAATTGCATGCATACAAACTGTGTTCAGAGGGAACAAAGTCACTCACTCAAAAGTTAGGAGATGTTAGATTAAGAATGCTTGAGAAACCCTACTAGCCTCCTTGAACATGGTGTGTGAGATGGAGTTTTTAACAGGATAATTATTGTTTTTCCCACAGATTGCCTAACCGGTTTGTTGCAATAGTTGGGAGATGTGTAATTAAAGGCAGGAGATAACTGGAAGGATTATATAGTTAATACAATGTGACCTTTATAGCATTGGGCAAACTGCTTAAATGAAAATTTTCCCACATTATCTCTAAGTTTTCATATCTCTATTTTCAAGTTTCCAACTTGGTATCTGATCAGATGTGCAGAAATGCTGAGCACTCATAAGAGAAATTGAATTCAATGGGAGCAGTGCAGTGAGTACTTAACACTGTACAGCTGGCTATTTGAAATAGATCTTAGACTGTACACTCAGAATAGGAAACTCAACCTTATATTCCCTATCTGTGAAGTGGAAGGGCATCCTCTTTTGTCCTACTGTGTATAGCAAAGACAAACTTATCAACAGGCATGAAGCACTCAGGCTCTTTACTGATAAACAACATACAAAAGACCCTGTGATAAAGAATATAACTTGCATCAAAGGGAAGTCTGAATAGCATACAGTAAGGAGTCAAGGGGCATATGTGGATCGTGGAGGTTAAATCAAAATGTGAAGAGCTGCACATGTACTGAGCACCATCTCTCCTGTGCACTGACAGAGGAAGGGGATTGTGGAAAAAAATATGGTCAAATATTAACAGATGCCTGTTTATTTAAGAAAATAGTTTTGGAGAAAACAAGCAGTGACAAGACAAGAACATGTTCAAAAACATTCTGTCAAGCCTATGCAAAAATGTGTTAAGGATCTATCAAATGGAGATAATGATACTTTCCTTGCTAGTAAAGTGCTTTGAGAACGGATGGTGAAATCTGCTACAGTACTTACTGCATTTTTCTTTTCACAGGAACTGTAAGATCTTACCAAGTGACTCCAGGATAGCTCAAAGGATGGATCTGAAGACAATTGCAGTCAGTGGGAAGTTAGTTAATTTCAGGGGGTTTGGAGAAAAATCCATGCGCCATCAACCCCAGTTTCATTTTACAAAGTGACTTAATGTCATGAGCTGTAGACCCTGGAGACAAAACCATGCAGTTGAGGTTATTAGGGTGACATAAGCTGGGATCTGGGTTTGGTTTATTTTTTTTTAAACAAGTTGCATCTTGGCAGCAACCCAGAAAAAAGCATATATATATATATATATATAAAAGAGGGACGATAGCATGGTAATAAAACAGCTACTGAAACTACATCTTTGCAGACAGTGAAGTCTGTGAAATATAAGAGGGGGACAGCACTAAGACACTAATAAGGTATTGTCCAGCTGAACTAGTAAAAAGCAATAGAATGAGGTTTAGCTGAGGCTGACAGGGTCACCCCAAGCTCATTTCCCCACGTGTGATGCAGAAGGAACATAGCAGAAATGGCCACTTTTTTTTCCCCTTCTGTCAGTTATACAGCAGAAAAACTGAGCACCTGCTGAAGGCGCTTGTCAATGACAAGCAGCAAATGGTAGCACTAAAAGTGCAAGCCAATGCAGCAAATGTGACCTAAGAAATACAGGCTGACAGTGAAAAATGCTGCGGATTTGAAGTGTGCCATAGCTCCCTGAGTTTATGAAAGCAGTATGTCTGAGCAGGTAGCATGGGAAACAATGACAGGGCACGTGTCTAAGATGTTACTGTGGAAAGACAGAAAGTGCAAGGTCCTAGGCATCATTCAGAAATGGAGTCTTACCACTATAGTGAAAAAAGACAACCAGATTCCCCATTTTTAACCTCTTGTTGACCAATTCCCAGGCCCTGCTCTAAGTCTTTGGCTAGACACGCTGTTCCCAATGCTGTCAAAATATTCCTTAACTGGCCAAGGACCCAAAAGCTTCTGCCTGCCGTGGGCACGAGAACTGCTCCACTCTGAGTTCCCATGTGTAAGTTTTTATCTCATTTTGCACACAGTTTATCTGAGCCCCACGCCACACTCTGAAAGGACCCTATGTATACATTAGTGCCTTAAATACCAGGGAGTTACTGCTGCTGGGCTGCAGCTCCTCTGTATAGGTGAGGTGTGCAGGACCTCCAGAGGTAAGAGGACCTTTTGATATTTTCTTGAGTTGTATATGCTTAAAGCTTAACCTGAGGGAAATGCAAGCAATCCTTGATGCAGTTAATTTGTCTAAATGAAGAATTACCGAATACTTCTAGTAAACAAGCCAGACAGGAGATCTAAGCTATATGCTCTTACATGCTCTTGTCATCTCATTGGAAGAGGAGTCTCCCTTTCTTTTGATAGCATCCAGCACCAGAGTGTTTTGATCTGTTTAGAAGCTCTTCATGCTAGTGTATTGCAAAGTTGCTACAGCAATGTGGATTTTGTATTTTTTCTTGATCCAGTCTTGTGATGGTCAGAAAAGACAGAAAGGGAAATGTTCAACTATGTGTGATCTATGGATTCTTCCTGACCACAAATCTCTTGGGTTTGTGCTTTTCCTTGTCACATTAATATCTGATTGGTTGTGTGTTCATAAATGCCAAACAAGTGGGAGTGGACTTGTTTTAAAATTGTTTACTTACAGGAAGAGTTTAATATATCTATATGCTCTAATTGGCATAGACATAACTTCTCCATGAGGAACATGGATATATTTGGGCTCCACAAAAAAAGTACTCATCTCTCTGTACCACAGGAGGGACAATATGACATATAAAAGAAAAATCATAGAATCATAGAATCATAGAATTGTAGGGGTTGGAAGGGACATCGAGAGATCATCGGGTCCAACCCCCTGCCAAAGCAGGCTCCCTAGGACATTTCACTGAGATAGGCATCCAGACGGGTCTTGAATATCTCCAGAGAAGGAGACTCCACACCCCCTGGGCAGCCTGTCCCAGGGCTCTGTCATCCTTACTGTGAAAAGTTTCTCCGCATGTTGGTGCGGAACTTTCTATGCTCCAACTTGCAGCCATTGCCCCTTGTCCTGTCTCCACAGGCCACTGAAAAGGGGCTGGCTGATTCCCCCTGCATCCCCTGCTTAAGATAATTATAAACATTAATTAGGTCCCCCCTTAGTCTTCTCTTCTCAAGGCTGAACAGTCCCAATCTTCTCAGCCTTTCCTCATAGGGGAGATGCTCCAGGCCCTTTATCATCTTCGTAGCCCTTCTCTGGACTCTCTCCAGGAGATCCCTGTCCGTTTTATACCAGGGAGCCCAGAACTGGACACAATACTCCAGGTGGGGCTTGACCAGGGCAGAGTAGAGGGGGAGGATCACCTCCTTTGACCTGCTGGCCACACTCCTCCTGATGCACCCCAGGATCCCATTGGCTCTCTTAGCCACCGAGGCACACTGCTGGCTCATGGCCAACCTGTCATCCACCAGGACCCCCAGGTCCTTCTCCACTGAGCTCTTATCCAGCAGGTCATCCCCCAGCCTATACTGATAGAAACGGTTGTTCCTTCCCAGGTGCAAGACTTTACACTTGCTTTTGTTGAACCTCATCTGGTTTCTCCCTGCCCAGCTCTCCAGCCTGTCCAGGTCTTGCTGGATGGCAGCGCAGTGTTCCTGCGTGTCAGCCACTCCTCCCAGCTTTGTATCATCGGCACTTGCTGAGGGTCGATGCTATTCCCTCATCATGATTCTCAAATCTGCTGGAATTTCAAACCTACAACCTAAATAAAAATCTGCTGGCTATATGATGTGTTAGTACTTAAATACTCAAATACAGGCAAGCAAGATTACATTACGCTCAGCAAAATAAGTTAATTTTTCTACAACATCAACTCATGTTCCTTGGTTAAAGCATGTTGTGTGGAAAAAGCACAGCTTACTTCTGGAACAGTTTTACTGTTGTATTTACATACTGTAGTAAACATGCTTTTAAATTTCCTTCTTTTAAAGCTGTTTATTGCTTTTCTCTTATCATGGGGACAAGGCCTATTTGAGTTATAATTGCATCTTGGCAGATTAATTTAACAAAAATATCAGATTTATTTGTTCCCATTACTAGCAATATATTTAAAATAATTTAAAAATCCATTTGACCTTTCCCTTTTGATGTATTGCTGAGTTCTGGGTTTCCTCACGCACTTCACCAAGTGTATGAGTAGAACAGCTTCCTTCCTTCGGAGTAATTTTATGGTTTGTGAGATAAGCAATGCAGAGAAAATAAATGTTCTTTGTTTACAAACAACAAAGTCCCATTCAAGTGTTAAACAACTGTTATTATTAATTATTTACATTGTGATAGCTCTGCAGAGACACCATCATGGAGCGTGGCTCTATTATGTTAGCTGCTATACAAACACAGACGAAAAAGATGAGTGTTACTATTCCTTATGGCCAATATGCTAAGTTGCCCAAGGTAACAATGACTTGTTTATAAAAAGCAGGAAAAGGACCTGGATTTATCCAAACAAAAAAGCCTAATTGTACTACTAAAATCATTTGTGGTAAGGAAGAAGGAAACAAAACCAGAGAAGAATGCGCTAGATTAACCTCACATCTGTTACTGTTAAAGTAATAGAGATATCAGCTACTCAACTCTTCAGAAGGGCCATTAGAAAAAAACTAAAGGAAAAACTGAAGAGGAATCATGATGGTTGTGAAAGGAAATATGCTAAAGGGAGTAAGGCATTTTTTTAATGGCTGTTTCACCTTCTGTATGCTGAAATACACCAGTGCACTACTGGGGTATCAAAGTCAGAGCAAGACCTAGATAACTCATTACTCTTGCCACCTTTGGCTAAAACCTGAGCAAGCACCGAGTCTCTGCTGTTGCTCTTTCGTCTTGATCTTTTTTCTTTCCCATCTATTTGTTCTATATCTTTCTGTTCTCAGCATATATTTTTGTAAGGGTTTCACTCAGTTGGCCAAGATCACAGGCCTTGTTGCTATGACATTAAATATTTCAAGATCCCTGCGTTCAAAATCCTGGACCCTATTTAATTTTTTAGGACTGGTCAGAACACTCTTTTGATTCACTCATCCTATCAAATTTAATGTAATGGTGATGTAGGAAGCTTACAATCTAGAAGCATTACATTAATCTAAACTTATAAAAAGACTATTATGCATTCTATTTTTCGACACAAAACTATTTGGAAATGTTTCTGTTATTAATAAAAACAGCATCAGTAGGTGTTAGATCCCTCAGAAGATCTACGCTTAAGAGGCCTAGTGGCAAGTCTGTGGCATATTCAGATATTGAACTCTGCAAAACTACAGGCTGGCATTCTCATTACTGGAATACCTTTCTTTCTCCTATCACGTTGCTGTTTCCAGCAGATTCTATTCCTTATCCTTGCTTCACATTCAGTGTTATGCCAGTTTCCTGGGCAGCCAGCTCAATATACTGGTTCCTCTGAATTCTCCAGAAGCAACAACAGCCTCCCACAAAAACTCACTCCCTTCAGTGTGCCTATTTAAGCATGGATTTGTATGTCAGGAAAGCAGTCAGGCATGCCTTTTTTTGTGTGTGCTGGTGAAATGATACTTAACCTACTGTGCCAGAATCTAGAGAAGATTGTTTTCTCCTCCAGACTTTTCCTGAGAAAAAATTGCTTCCTTTCTCTCTAAGAGGGCCTTTTCCATTAAGCTTTTGGGGAAGCAATCTCTGCTAGAAGGCATAATCATGATCACAAATGCATCTCAGCACTGCAATTCATGTATGAGAATTAGAGGGAGCAGCCCCTGTCATTTAGTCTGATCCACAGGGGGCTGAGAAAGAAGCAGGCAGAAGTAGTGTCTGCTCAATATATCAACAGCAAATCTGACCAAAAAAGTACAGCTCTAGTCTGGTTTTGGTGAATAGCTGAGCTTTTGATAGAACTATTCTAATTAAAACTATTTCTGGTCAATGATACATGTTTGCTGCAGAAAATTGCATCTGAAGCAATGATCGTAAATCTAGCTATTGTGATTTTATAACATTATTGAAGTCTTTCATATATTTACTTTGACTGTCTTAGGCTCTTCTTTTTAGGTTGTTATCCCCCTTTGTCTGTTTTGGCCACGCGACCTCTGCAACATGCCATTTGCCTGTCAAATAAAAGGAAATAGAACCCAATCTAAAATGAAGAATACTGCTTTGCAACACCTGGACTACAGTTCCCAGGAGGCAGCACGTCTGTGTTTGGGAATCAAAATATTTTTCTTTTTCACAGCCATTTCAGACTATTTTATCTTTAAAAAGTCTCCTTAACTGCCCATTTTCCAAGCACCTCTAACCAAGAATCCTCAATGAGACAATAGAGGAAATAACATGAGAGGCCTGGGTAAGGGAAAAGGAAACCTAGACTTCCAATTTTCAGATGTCATCGTTTTATAATGAGTTTATTTTCTATTATGTGAGGCACTTAGGCTGATTCTTCAGAAAAATTTGAAGTTAATAACGATCAATCTACATTTACTCTGCACATAACCATAGAGGTTATGATGCATGCCATAATTGCAGTGTACTGAATGTTTCCCTTTTATGGCTGGCTGCAGAGACTGTAATAGCCTGTTACTCATTTCTAGGTAAAGGAGATCCTCCTTCGGTTTAGGTACATTTGTGATTCTTCTGTTGAGATTTTCAAACTTGATCTTGACTGGCAGTTGTAGGCAGCAACTTTTAATTATCATACAAACAACATTTTGTCATTCGGCTTTCAAAATGACCGCAAATGCATCTGACAACAATCCTGTATCAAACAAACCAAAGATGCTCTTGGAAAGGAAGGAGTTTTCCTGAATGCTCTTCGTTACAAGGAAGAATTTATTACATGTTGTCTCTTTGTTTGATTTCTCTTTCCCTCAAAAATGATAAATAGAGAAAACCCAAGGTTAGATTTGGCATAATGCCAGCACCAGTCTGTCTCTTATTCACCAATTAATTATTTATCTATTTTCCCAAGAAAGACAATCAACATGCAAACAAAATCACAATGTATTATGTGTATTTACAAGCAAGTGAAACACAAGAAAGACAATGAAAGAATTGTAAATTTGAAATATTCTTGAAGATAAGACACCAAGGATAAAGTGAAATTTCATTAATGTATTCAAGTACATTGGCCCAAATCCATGCTGGCTATTAATCCATAGCCCACAGATGAATTTTTTTCACTGTTATTTAAAAACAGAACAAAACCTGACTCTGGAGCAGTTACAATGAGCTGACAACCTCAGCACAGAGCACAATGTACTGGATTAGACTAGAGAAAACACATTTAGTTAGATAGCTGCCACCAAAGAGAAAGGATGAGCTTGTAGTGTACAACTGAGAAAAGCTGGTTTCATTCCCTGTGAAAATCATCTTCACTCTGTGAGTCTGTTCCCCAAGTAAAATAGATCTATTTTTACCTTTCTGCATCGCAAAAACCTTTGGTGAAGGTATGCGGTGCTGCCATTTGAAACCAAACCTAGGCCTTGGAGAGCAAAAGCCACATACCTTTTCTGCTGAAGGATGATCTCTGCAGAGCCCAGCCCCACTCGTGTTTACTAGGGTGACGTCTGTGGCCATTTTAGCAAAAACATGGCTAAGTTATGAAGGGACATAGTTAATCTGTTCTGACTGACAACAAGGATGAGTACAATTCATTGGAGATGCCCCATAGGACGGTATACCTGCCAGATGGGGGAGGCCGCAGTGCTCCTGCTTAGTCTAAGCTGGGACCCAGTCTGGCGGACTGCATGTGTGATATGTCTTTTCAACTGAAAACTGTGAGCTGGGTGAGTTCCCTCAGCCTGCCCAGCGTGGCCTTTCCCTCAGGACTTGTCCTGGCCTCCTCATGGTGCTGGGTGGTGGTCAAAGGACAGCAACCATCAGCAGGGCTGAAGAACTGTGTCATGGTGCCATGTCAGGAACCCATCAGTGGCTGTCACCCAGGAGGAGGTAAGACCTGGAGGCACAAGCTTCATTTGTCTTTAGGATGATGAGGAGATCATGGTGTTCAGAGCTCCACATTTTATAACTGATTTAGAGGACCTATTAAAGGGTTTCCTGGATTTTTGAGGGGAAACTTGAGATTGTCTCTCTTGAATATGACAGGAGCTCTCTGAGTGGGCACTAGGTCCCCTGCCACTGCTCACATGACCCAAAGAAGGTTTCATCAGTCATGAAGGGACAGAAAGATGTCAGGGCACTGCTGGACAGCAGTAACACAGTCCCTAGAGCCCAGAGGTCCTGAGGCAATCAGCCCTGCTTGACAGAGTGGCTATTGGAGATGTCTCACTTAGGCCCACAGTCATTGCTGAGGGGGTGGCAGGACATGGACTCCCTGCAGGGAGGAGTGTATTGGAGGAAAACCAGGGCAGGCATCAGGTACCTCCCTGGGGACAGGAACAGAGCTTGGTGGGACCCACAGGTTGATCTGTGGGGGACCTGGAGACCGACGCTGCTGCATCATCACTGGGGAAGGATCTGAGCTCCTGACTGGGCTGGAGTTGGGTCTTGGGCCGTGGGCAGGTGGGGAAGGCCCCAGGGGATGGTCAGGGCATTCAGGCCTAAAAGTGCAGTCAGGGCCTTGGCAATGGGCTATTGCCCATTGTCCAGCTACTGCAGTAACTGGATGAGAAATGAAATTAAATATCAGAGAATTCCATAAAAGGGAGCGTATGATAAAAATAAGCATTTTTATTGAGCATGTACTTCAGCTGTGGAACATATTGTCACAGGAAGCCACTGAGGCCAAGAACTTAAAGAGATTGCAGAGGGTTTGGTCAGATATATTATAGCAAGATTGCCCAGATTTGGCACAATTTATGTCAGGTTTCAGAGAGATTTTAAAGTGTGTGCTACAGGGAAGAATTTACTCTCTCAAGAGATTAATTTGAGATTTAAAGCTGAGAAAAAAGCATGCGTATCAGATTATGGCACTGCCCTCTTAATCTACTATTAGAGAGGATACTGATTTGAACAGATTGCCAAGTTGATAACATATGACAATTCCTGTACTCTTGGCTGAGTGCAGCCATGAAAAACAACAGTGTGTGTGAAGGGCATGTGATTTTAGATATTACAAGGGCTACACCAACTTAGCTGCTGACAAATGAAAGCATATCCGACCTGAGCATCTTTCAATCAGTGAGGTTCCATCCTTCAGTAAAAAGGAATAACTGACAAAAATGTTATTGCTTCCACAAATTAATTCAGGTTTCCTGCTCTTTTATCTGGTGTGTAGCCTTTTGTTCTCTCTACCCTGCCCTCCCTTTTTATTCTTGCATGCATAGGAGACAGGAATCCTCCATCACTTAGGTAGTTGCTTGTACTTACAAAATCATTCAGGTGTTATAACATTTCTGATGACATGTGAAAAATCACCTCTGGATGTGCCAGTGTATCAGCATAGCAAACAATAAGCAGAGCATGGAATCCCATGGTAATTCACATATGAGTTTAGACAACAGCCACACAAAAGTTACAGCATATGAACATGGAAAGAAAGCTGCCATTCATACCAGCTGGCCTGCTGCCATTCCCTCTTTAAGCAGCAAAATGTAGTTCCTCAAAGTACACAGACTTTGTGTACTGCAATTTGTGACCTTAAAGAATTCCTGAGTGAGCCTTAAAGAGAAGGTTGCATTAGTTGTATTATAAAACATACATCTGTGTAAAAGGCAGTAAATTAGAAACGTATTTCTTTATATACTTTTAACTGCCTGGCAAAATGCTAAAGCACTTCAGGAGCTATGGGAGGATCCCTTTGCCTACTGCTGAAGTGCAGCAATCTCTGGGCCGCAAAGCAGCAGCCACTGCATGACCCACCATTGAACAGTTTGAACATTGTGTGTGACGAATACAGCGTCTTACTGAAACCACATGGCATGTGTAACCAGTAACACGTGAACTTGGTGAATTTCAAATACTGTACCACTGTAATCTGTGTGCCTCAGATCTTTCATAGATTGTTTTTCCTTACTGTGTTCCAGTATTCTTCTCACTATTTTTCCAACATGCACTGGAGCTATCATAGAAATAGTTAAGCAAAATTAGAGTGACTATAGGAAACAATGTGAAACTGAGCTTCTTTCAGCAGGAGGTGTGCATCTGCTTTGCTGCACCCTGTCATTCAGCATTTTCTTGGCAGAAGTGTTGAGACTTTACACTTGCTATTGTTCTCTTGCGTGCAGACATCTAATTTTCTTTCCAGGTCACTCTGCATGTTGTTTCTCTTGCTTGTTTGTTGCCCTCTTCTTTTTAGCATTGGCTGAAAATTTGCTCATAGCTGGATTTCCATCAGGGATGCCTGACACAGAAAGACATCAAAGAAGTATGCTTATTTTGGAGTCTTGCTGCTCAAAGAAAAAAACATCAAATCAACAATGAAAACATAGAACCACAGACTAGTTTGGGTTGGAAGGGATCTTAAAGCCCATCTAGTTCCAACCCCCTGCCATGAGCAGGGACACCCTCCACTAGCCAAGGTTGCCCAAAGCTCCATCCAACCTGGCCTTGAACACTGCCGGGAGGGAGCAGCCACAGCTTCCCTGAGCAACCTGTGCCAGGGCCTCACCACCTCACAGGGAAGAATTTCTTCCTAATATCTACTCTAAATCTACCCTCTTTTAGTTTAAACCCATTGTCCCTTGTCCTGTCACTACAGTCCCTGATACAGTAGCTCCCCAGCTTTCCTGTAGCCCCTTCAGGAACTGGAAGGCTGCAGTAAGTCTCCACAGAGCCTTCTCTTCTTCAGCCTGAACAAGCCCAACTCTCTCAGCCTGTCTTCATAGGGGAGGTGCTCCAGCCCTCTGATCATCTTTGCGGCCCTCCTTTGGAAATCTTAAATGAATCTTGACCTGAGCTCCAAGCAGCAGCAAGATATCAGGACTCTGAGACTGACAGATGCTTTATAACTGTGACAGCAGAGGTTTTAGCAGATAATAGTTTGAGAACTGCTGTGTTTGCTGAATCAGCCAGACTGTTTGCCTGGAAACTGAACAGCTAATTGTTTGAAAGCCTATGCAAAGATCTTGCCTGGCTTCCTCTGACTATTTAGAGGAAGAATTGGGACTGGATTACAGATGAAAATCTGGATTAAAGCAAACCTGAACTTTCCTAAAATTAAGACCTTCAGCTGCTCTTCATGGCCAGCTCTATCAGAGGATGTGATTATTCAGACTTAGCTTTCAAACACTCATGAACTTGAGGAGCTGCATCAAAATTCTGACACTGCTATTTGTGCTCATCAACTGAACACCTTTGAGTAACACCAGTGGGTATAATGCAAGACATGCAGTGAGGTAGAGGATGGGTGTTTCAGTGCCAATCACTGAACTTCCTCAGTGTCATGATTTGTAGCAATATGGCATCAATCTCCAAAGCATGTTTTGAATCATGCAGTGAAAAATTATTGGTACTTAGGCTGCATAATCTTTTTCCTTGTTATGTCAGGAGCAAATGACAGTTTGAAGTGAGTACTGCTGCTTCAGCTCAGCATCTGGTATGTTTGCTTACCTGATGCAGTGTTCTTACACGGTGATTAATGAGAGTTCTTGAGGCAGAGCCTTTAACCATGATTAGCATTAGCAGGTAAACCTACAAACAGTAAAGCTCATGAGAGAGGGAATGGTACTGACTGGTATCTCATTCTGGCTGCTTACACATTGGGTCCAATCAGATTACTTAGATGTCATTATATTTCAACCCAAGCTTCTTAAAATTCCAAATAAATTTATTAATTAGAATTAATGTCTATAGTCCAAACTGACCCTACAGAAACTGGTGGCTGGCTTCTGTGATTTCACCAGACCCAGGCAGACGATTAATATTGGAAAGATCATTTTATTCTGTGGCAAAATAAAACTGCTGGCAGTATGCTGCTGTGCAGAAAGAAGGATGTGCAGAAATGCCTGCAATATTAACAAACCTGATGGCAGCTTCCTGTTTGTTACATAGGGAAATGAAATGCAAGAAAAAACACCATCAGTGCAGTTAAGCACATGACTATCTTTAAGCAAGTGCTTGAATATCACTGTTATACCTTAACCTTTAATGGGACTTTGGGCCACTGTTCAAGGGCAAATCAATATTTATGTTCCTTGAACACCTGAGATGGGCTTGCTCATTACTTTTTTTGCTTTGCTGGATTACACTTATAACCCTACAAGTTGAATTCTATCCTAGTCTGTCTAAATATTTCAAGCACACATACAAAAATAAACCTAATCTTCTGCCAATATTCCACCTCTCTGATCGCATGACATCCAGGACACAAACCACTGATCTTTCCAATGATCTGACTTACAAATCTAGTTTTAGAAGGCACCGTCAGCTAATCACTCCTGCTGTTGGAATACCTACATTACTGCATCTCTGTTGCATGTGACTAGCTTGGAAAATGAAGTTAAACTTGTACAATAGAAGTAATTTAATACATGATTTAGAACTTTAAGCACCTTACTACAAATTAATTTCCATGCCTACAAACCTTTACTTTTATGAGTAACCCTGTGTGTTTTGATGAGGAAGGAATACTAGTGATGTTTGGCCTGCTGACTGTAGAAATGATTGTATCATAGATCAGTGAGAATATTTACATGAAGTGTAGCAGTTCAACTCATTGTTCAGGGGAAAAGTTTCAGGTTTTCTGTCTTTTTTCCTTCCCTATCACTATTGAATTATGCATGTTTTAAGAAAGAGGGAGGAGAATCAAGCCTCATATATCTCAGCTTGTTATGACTATCTGAATATAATATATAGGCAATGAAATAATTGATCACACTTAACCTGATTACCTACCAAACGAATTCATAGCTGAGATTTTGATAGGTCACCACCCTAATAAGCCAATTCTTTTGACCCCAGACAAATCTTCAAGCACATTTATGGCTGATGGAAGGGATACTTAGTATCTTATAGAACTGGATTTTATGTTGTAGATTCATAGAAAAATTTAGGTTGGAAGGGACACCTGGAGGTCTGTTGTCCAGCCTTCCACTTAAAGCAGGGCTAGCTTCAAAGTCGGTTTAGGATACTCCAAGCCTTGCCAAGTTTTGAAAATCTCCAGGAGTGGAGACAGCCCCTTGGGGCCCCTGTCTCAGTGATGCAGTAGACCCATGGAGATTACTTTTTTTCCATATTTCCAATCAGTATTTCCCTTGTGCAGCTTGTGACTGTTGCCTTTTGGTCTTTTGCTGTGTGTCTCTGAGAAAGGTTTGTGTCTGTCTTCTCCAACAGATTACGCTAGTGGAAGACTGCAATTATATCATCTCTTGGCTTTCTCATCTCCAGGCTAAACAAACCAGTTGCTCCAGTCTCGTACATAAGGAGGTCAGGTCCCCTAACTGTCTTAGCAGCCCTTCTCTGGAATCTTTCCAGCTTGTCAGCTCTTGTTTTGTGGGCCCCCATCTCCAGCTGTGGGCTGTTCTCTCAGCCCTCAGCCTCACCTGGCACATGGGGTATTTCTGACCTCGATGCATGACTTTGCATTTGCCTTTGTTGAACTTCATGAGGTTCCTGCTAGCTTGGTCCCCTAGTTTGTTGAAGTCCTTCTGCATGGAAACCCTGCTCTTTGGTTTGTCAACCACTCCTCCAGTTTGGGTGTCACTTGATGAGGTTGTGTTGTGTCTCAGCATCAGGGCCATATGGCATAGCAGCAGGGTAACATATTGACTTAGTCAGCAAGTGATAATTTTCAGCTTATCTGGCAGGAATAGAATTTTTGATAATTGTTGACCAGAATTTGCGAAATATTTTTGGCCACTAGACTAGACTGAATATACAATATACTTTGCAGCACATGTTATGCTAATTAGTAATGTGTGTGTGTATATATATATATCTATATATCTAAATTGTATTTTGATTGTACATATGTAAATATGGTTTTACCTAGTAAAGGTGTTTCTGATGGATAACTTTGTGTGAAAAAGAAATACCACATAGGTAACTAGTAATATATAATTATATATATAAACAGGAAATGGCTGTATGTGAGCAGAAGAATTATAACAATGCACTGCTCAGTATCTGTGACTCGACTCAATACCTGACCCTGCTTGCTCCAACCACCCTGATCTATGGGGCTGCACTGCATGCCTTCAGAAGTCACTGCAAAGCTCTCAGTTGCGTTGCTGTTGTGCCTTTACATTTGAGATGCCACTGCTGTATGTTGTGATGGCCAGGCTGAAGAAAGGATGTTACAGGGTTTTTAATTGCTGAAAATGCAAAGCAGAAAGCTTTTCTCTTAGTGCACTAGCCCACTCTGCTGCAATCATTTTTCTTTATTGACATCCCTGGCTGTGCCAGCAACAGGAAGCAGACACTCTCTGTTAGGAAGCAGTGCAGTGTACAGTCTAATGCGACAGTGTTCTTGGCTTTGTGTTAATGCATTGTTTGTGGTATCCCACAGTATCTTTGCTAAGGTAATGCAAGAAAAAAGGTATCTGTCTCTTCCAACTTTTTCTTTAACAAAACCAAACCATACACTATAGTAACATCCAACCCAACCTCTTCCCGGTGTTTAGGTTTACCAATAATAAAATAACAATGAATATTCATATTCCATATATTTCTAGCTCTTTGTAGGACAACTCACACCCAAGATTCCCTTTCATCACAGAACTTCTCCCACCACTCTTCTGTTCATGCAAGAGAGAAGTTACCTGCCCCAAGGAATCAGGCAGTGAAGAGGGTTGTGAAGCCTCCACATCTTTATACTTCACACTGAGGTTTCCCATATGTGGGGCCTTCTGTTGCATTGCCAGGTCACAAAGGGATGTATTGTAGTGCAGGGGAGTACAACATGCAAATCGCTGTCCTAAAGAAGCAGGCAGAGCTGTCGAGTTTGGGGTTACATCTCATGTTAGTTGTTAAGAAATGTCTCAATCTGGGCAATTGCACCTATCTTGTCAAGAAATTTGAAACCACATTTGCAAAGGTCATGGATTTGTCTGCATCAGTTCCAATGGGCCTATATCTTAAGAGAGGAGAGACTTTGTCACTCGGTCACAACTATCATCAGTGAAGCTACATTTTTTTTTAATAAGCCCTTATTTTTCCCTATCTGCCTGAAAATCTGCAAAATGAAGGGTTGAGATTTAAACTAATTGGTCTGTGCCTTAAGATGAAAATATGCTTTTAAAAGCAGTTCATATTTTGATTGAGAAAACTGAAAATTTGATTTAGAATTTTTTTTCTCCTGACCTTTCAGTTTAAACAACCCTGCAGCCAAAGTGGGTGAGATTTGAAAGTCAGTTGGTTTTGATTTGAATTAAAAGCATGTGAATATCACATACTGTGTAGGTACAGTATGGCTTTTAGTTAAATTCATTAAAAGCTTGCAGATATAGAAGGACACTGTATTAACTGAGTGCTGTGAACTTCCTAAGTCCTCAGAATGGCTTTCCAGGTGATGAGTTCCAAATGCTACAGGAGAATTACAATCTCCTGAACAGATACTCATTTTTACCAGAATGTTCAGATTCCCGCTACACTGAGAACTGCATTTTTCCAAACCAGACACTGCAAGTGGCATTATCGAGACATTGGTCATCATATAAGCAGGTGAAGGAAGGAATCCTAATGCTTTCAAAAACTGCTCACATTTAGACTCAGACTTTTCAGTAGAGCACAGCTCACTGGACATAACACTGTTGTATAAGTGGCCCCCTGTCAAGCTTTTTAATGTAGTTGTTTAAAGGAAAATTAGAATAGAGCAAGATACTGCAAAGGTTGTAATGGGAACTCACGGCTTTGAGCTCATCTTTCAGCTGAATTGCCTAAGGTTGGGTATGAAGTCAGTAGATAAGCTGACAAGAGTCCTGAATTCACTTTCCATTCAAACCTGGTTCTTGTACCGAGTGTTTGTTCAATGAGATGTCTGATGTGCCAAACAACACGTCTTTAGATTAAAGCTTAAGTCTAATTGTAAAGGTACCTATACTCCCAAAGGGGAAAAAAAAAGCACTTGTATTTACCAAGTTTTCAGTCCCTCAGATAATAAGTATCTAGGAGCACCATAAAAGTGTTAAGTGCTAGATTTTACACTTCCAGTCTCAAGGCAGAAGTAATTTCCAATAAACACAGCCTCTAGGCTGAGAGATTGAGTTAGAGGAGGGGGGTAGGCAGTTTCTGATGTAGTATCAAACCTCCCAATGGGGTTGTTACAAACTAATTTTTCACTGCTCCTTTTATTTGCCAACAAATAGGGGACTGCTAGGTGCTGTATATCTTACCTCAGTGCAGATGCTTACTGCACAATGACAAGTGTCTCAGCTTAACATTCCCTCCCTCCTGGTATATCATATAGTTAACACAGCATTTATGTTTCATGAGTCTTTGTCTGTAAACAGGGAACTTTCTACTTCTGTGAAACTCAGTGGGAATAGTCAGGCCTGCCTCTATTAAGTATGATGACATTTGCTGACTTTGTCATGTCGAGTGACATATGAAAATTGGCAATTAATAGTACCTGGCTTCAGGGGAAGAAACAATTGTATATCACTTGTCTGTAGGCAGCGGAGGCTTCCGATGTAATTCTCTGAAAATAAAGCAGTTGTTCCCAATTTAAGCTCATTTCATTTCTTTCCAAAGAAGTGAAATACAGTCGCTGCAGTGATAGTGTCAAGTCATTCCTCTGTATTATTCTATTTGTTCCATCACAGCCTCTTCTCTCCAGGGAGCTCATTTGTATTCTCTTGCTTTCAGGTCATCTGACTCTTAGTTCGTGTCATGGATTTAACTTTGCCTTCTCTTTAGTATAAATTAAAATGTTACTGTCGCCACCAGACTAAGCCCGGAAACCACAACTGTGACTATTTAGCAACCTATTTTAAATTCAGGAAAAAAGCCTTGTACCTAAATATATTATGGCTAATGGCCATTTGGCTTCAGATCTAGATCTCAGCATTCAGGATAATGCTTACTATCGCTGTTGCTGCATACCATTGCTTTTGAGTATTTGCTGCTACTATATTTAGAAATGCATTTTTCCCCTTTTGAGAAAGCACTGCATCATCTAGAAGGGCGGTTTGGGCTTCACTTGGGTCAGTCGCTTGCATCAGCATAAAGTTATAAAGAACATTTTTACATTTAAAGTTGTAAAGAACACTTGCTGTGTGTATTTTGACTGTTTTCCTTGTGGCAACCTTGCTTCTCTCCTTGCAGTGCTATGGGGAAATAAAAACTTGTAGTCAGCTACTGAAGAGACAGGCTGAACATATGTGGCCAGCTCTAAATTTAAGCGTAATTTGAAATTTTTGCCACTGACATACGCACTTTGCCCATCCCTCCATCTATGTGAAATGGTCTGGCCATCCTACAACAAAATTACTTTTCTAATGAGACTGCTACTACTGTGGAATCGTGGTCCAGAGATTAAGCGTGGGTGAATGTTGTCACTTAGCCTCCAGACAGTGAGGCCAGAGGGAAGGCTTTCCTCCAGATCTCCCCCTAAAACATCGACCAGTCAAAGCTTATCTGAATGCCCAGTACAGTCTGAGTTCAAGCAGGTCTGCACAGCCAGTTCAGTCATATACAGATTGATTTTCTCTGTGCAAATGCAGACTAACACAGCCTATGCAGGCTGCACAATGCAAGGCTAGCTGCAATTTGGGGTACTGCCTTTGGATGACCTCACACAAAAAAGCCTACCGTCTGACCTTTTCTCACCCCACAGATTTCTGTTCTCCACTTGTCCTTGTCCCCACCAGCGCCCAGGAGTACACTTCTCTTACCCTGCCTTCTGCCCTGCTAGCCCAAAGTCCTCCCATCCCTCCGAGTTTTGTCCCTCCTCCCTGAAGCTCGCTGATTAACTCTCCCCTGTCCCTCTCTGGGCTCTGCGCCGCTGTGTTTGAATGCAGCAAAGGTGCCCCCTGTTCTCTGTCGGCAGCGTCACTCCCTCTTGCACAGGCTGTGGGAGCAGCGGGGTTTGACCCCTACTCCTGCCAGCTCCCACTCCTCCAGCCCACTCCCGCGGAAGCGGGGCCGGGTCTCCTGCTGCCCAAGCCGCTGGCTGGCCATGCAGCCCGCTCACGCGCGTCTTACACAGACCCACAACGTGTGCAGCCACCTTCATGGATCGGTTCCCCCTCGGCCAGCCAAGTGGGTGCCGGGTCCCGGCTGACCCTGCGGGAGGAGCGGTTCGGTGCCGGTGTGCGCCGGGAGTGTCCTCAGCCCAGCCCGGCTCGGCTGGGTTCGGCCCGGCCCGGCGCCGCGCCGGGGCGCATCGGGAGGCACTAGCAGCACCTAGTGGTAAAAGCCGGCCCGAGCGGCGGGGAGGGCGCAGCTCCGCCAAATCCCTTTCTTCTGGTGAAACTGCACTTTGCTGGCTGGAAACGACGGGCAAGGAACACCACATCTCTCCCTCGTGCGGGGCTGGGGGACAAGCCAGGGACAAAGCAGAGTACAGGGCGTTTCTCCAGCAGAGGTGACCCTGGGCAGAGGTGTAGTTCGACACCTCCCTGAGCAACTGTGATAATGAATCTTGCTAGGAGTGCAGTCTTTGCCAAGACCAGAACAGGAACCCAACACATCTCCCCTAGCACGGTTTAGGATACGGAGATTGAAACCAAATTATTTGATGTAGATCCCTTCACATGCAATACTCTGACTTTTCCCATGGCATTTCTATCTTTTTCAAAGAATCTCAACTGTATTGTTTTGTATCACAAGCCCTTTACTAAAAGGATTTGAATAGCTTCCCTGTCTGGACAGTGATTTTGGACATACTATGCTGTATAATGGAATTCAAGTGCCAGAACCTGAGTGTCCAAGGAAACATTACAGAACTTTTATTTATATCCACCTTTATCTGTAGGTCTCTGAGCAATGCATGCATGCACACAGCCAACAGAAGTACTGACAGCTTTGCAGGGGGAAACAGGAAAATAGTACCAGGAAAACGCTAGAATGTTTTAGGGCAAACACTCAATCTTTTCTTTAATAGATCTTTAGTTTATATGGTTTCATGGTACTTACTGTTCAGTGCTCAGTGCATCATCTGCAAGTCTTAGGAGGAAGAAAGGTAGAGCTGAGCCTTCTGGAAATTACATATGTAGTGGTCTCATTTGGTGAGGTGTTTCATCCCCGAGGCTTAGATAACCAAACCACCTGCTCTACAGTAAAACTGAAAAAGAAAACCAGAACCAGCACAGTAGTACAGCTCTGCACTATGTTCTGCTCTAAACACGCAGGCTGCTGGACATCATTATTTAAGATTCAATGCATTAAAGTGGTGCATAGTAGAGAAACAGAGGAGCCTGACTGTTATTTGCTATTCATGTGTACCCTAAGTAGATGCTATCACAACAGATCAGCTAAAACTTTCTTCAGTAGGTCTTCAGAAGAGTTGGTGATGGAAAAAGAGGGGATGGGACAGTCTTCTCAGCACCTTCCAGGCTATGCCTGGCTCCAGGGTTAACTCAGAGTTTGAGTTTTGAGCAGAATAGCTAGCTTTATTAAAATTATTTTAGCTCGTTACCTGTCCTCAACTTTCCAGTGAAAGCTTTAAAAAGGAAATCAGATTGCAAAAGCTTTATATAAATAATGTATTGACTGTTTCATACAAGCTGTATCCGAAAATGTCTTACTGCATGAGCAGATGTAGTGATATAGTTACTTGATTAAGGAAGAACTGAGAAATTAAGAATAGGCAAATAATTGCATATTGTATAATGATTATCTCAGCAGATCTATGCTGTTACTTCTCTAAGATGTGAATTGGGAGAACACCCACTGCCACCACAACTGGCTGTCATAGCATTGATGAGCCAACACTGTTTTTATATAGCTATAACATACTGTCAACATGAATGACTGGATCAGTTTACAGAAGAAAAAAATCCAGTCTCATTATGTATGTACATATACATATGCAACAGCATCAGTGCAGGCCATTCTATCTGGGGATTCAGCTGATAAATAACGGAGGCTCTTGCAATTTTTAAATGTCACTAAACCAGCCCAGAAGTATTTTTATCCTTTTACTGCCAGGCTGCCTGTCCATCAGCAGAGATCATACTATAGCTTTACGCGGTTGCCGCTCACGGTGCACCGGCTCTGTGCATCACCGCGGGCACACGGCGGCACATCAAGCCACTTGCAAACACACGTTTGATGCAGCCCACACCCCTAACAACCCCCAGCGATTCCCCGCGGGATGCCCCCGGCCAGCAGCGCCGGGTGCGGCGCGGGTCTGGCTGCTGGCGCTGCCGACCGGCCCCGGGGCTCGGCGAGCCGCGGGTGCGGAGCGGAGTGAAGCCGGAGGCGCTGCCTCCGGACAGCGCACAGCGGCGCTGCTTCTCCTTTGCGCTCCGCGCCGCGTACGCGCCTCACCGCGGATTTTCCGCCGCCGTCTCGGTTTAGGTGTGCGAAAACTTTGACACTTGCCCCCACTCCGCCTCCCCAGGTTCATTTCGACCCGGTTCGCCCCGGGCAAGCAGGGGGACATCAGGAGGGGGACAGGCAGCCTCTATGCCGGGCGCCGGGTGAGGGGAACAGCCGCGGGCAGGGGACGCTTTCTGCCCAGGGCTCGCTGCAAGCTCCGCCGGGCGGCGTCTCCAGGCGGCCGGTGCCACGGAATCTGCACGGCAGCCCGGAGCCTGGAGCGCGGCCGATGGGCCCGCAGAGCCACTCAGCCCCAGCCTGGAGGCTCCTCTGCGCCCCGCTCCCATCCCAGCTACAGCAACGTTGCCGGGCCTGCCCCTTCCAGCAGGGAGGGAAGGGGGTGGATTTACACGCAAACATCGCTCCGCCGCTGGCTTTTATCCTCGCTCTCTGCTGGTGCTTCTCCTCCACACTCAGCCCACCCCACGCCGGCGGCACTTGAATCTGCCCGCCCGCGAAGCGTGCCATCCCTCTACCCCCGACCCACCCGCCCCGGTCAGCCCCGCCGGCCCCCCTCCGCAGGGGCCCCGGTCGCTGGGGGCCTCGGCAGGATCCCCGCCAGCCCGGGGCGGCCGGCTGGAGCAGCGGGGAGGGCGACGAAGGCGATTCTCCTGCGAAGAAATGCCCTGTTGAACTTTGAATATATTAGTTGACATCAGTGCGAGTTGGGGCTGCCAGCCCCTAGCTCCCTCCTCCTTCCCTACCTCCTCCTCCTCCTCCTCCTCCTCCTCCTCCCCCCGCCGGTCTCCGATGGAAAGAGTTGAAGCCGTGCTGATAGGAGCCTCCTGGAAGAGACAGCGGAGCGCAGGGGAGGACTTCGGTCCCAACTCCGGTCGCGCCGCGGGGACGCTGCCCGTAGCCGCTCGCATGGCCCAAGGCGGCGCTCCCTGAGCGCCCGGCTGGGGAGAGCCGCCGCTCCGCTCCCCTGCTCGCCCCGCGCCGAGCCCAGCCCCGCCGAACCGTGCCGAGCCGAGCCGCGGCTGCCCCCGCTCCTGCAGCAGCCGGAGCGCGATGTGCCGGTGAGCCCCGCACCGGGAGCCCGGCGGCCACCCCGTAAGAGCAGCGCGGCGGCGGGCCGGGGGGGCGGGCAGCGGGCCCGGCCGCGGGGAGGGGGCGCGCAAACTTCTCAACTTGGCGGGGGGCCGGGGCGAGCGGGCGCGCTGGGATGGGGATCTCGGGGAGTTGGGGAGCCCCGGGCTGCTGAGCGGCCCCGGCGCAGCCCTGCGGCGGCCGGAGCGGGGCAGCGCCGCGGAGTGATGGAGGGGCCGGGGGTACCCTGCGGGGCGTGGGTGTGTGTTTGTGCACGGCGCCCGGTGCGAGGTCCTCCTGCCCCCCGCGGGCTCTGCAACGAAAGGGCTTTTTTTTTTTTTTTTTTTTTTTGGACGCTGTTTTTGCAGTCCGGCAGCGCTAGAGAGGACGTTAGCTAGGAGGTGGCAGCCGAGGTGGTTTCTTTCCTCTTCCTCTCCCCCGCCACCACCTTCCCAGCTCTCCCTTAACCCGCTGAGTGGGGCTGTGCCGAGAGGGAAGGGGGTGCAGCGGTGGGAAGCCGGGTAGCCTAGACGGAGGGATATTAATGATTATTTTTTTTTCAGATGGTAATTTGTCTTTGTGGTAGGGGTGGCCCATTAAATTTCAGCTCACGTCCTGATGGAGATCAAAAGCGAAGGGGAGAGGGAGAGGGAAGCAGAGAGCCTTGTGCTGCTCCTTAGCTCCGTGTATTGTTAGAAACTTATTGGGGGGCAGGGGAGGAGGAGAGTGATTCCCAGAGACAACCTTTGCCGATCCAGCTCCAACACCCACACAAAAAGTTGGAAATCTGTATTTTCCAACAGTACCATCTGCTCCCCGGTGCTGCCCAGGAGCACGCTTACTGTTATGCCTAAGAGGAAACAAACAAAAGGTGTGCTTGCCAAGTCGGTACTGAACCTGTCTGTTCATGGGCTTTTAGGTGGAGTGTAAGTATAGAGGAGTATCTATGTCCTAAAGGTACACTATCTTCTGTTGGCTCTGTTTAGACTCTTAGATAATTTCCTGTCCTTAAAAGCAGTCTCCAAACATGGTAGATGCCAGGTTCTGGGCTTTTAAAAAAATTTTACTTTATTTTTGGTTGGTTTTTCAATTTTTTTCTTTGTTTTCCTTAAACTATTTATGTATGGATATATCGGTTTGGGGTCATAGTAAAGTTTCGTTTTTTGTTGTGTAAGTGTTCCCTCTCATTATAGAAAGTACTTCTTTTCCTAAATTATAGTCTGAGCAGCAAGAGGTTAGCTCCTTTTGCTTCTGGATGGGTTCAATGGTAGGCTGAGACCCCAAGCCAACTGCACTGGAAACAAAATAGAAACCAACTAAGCTAAAAGTTATAATGGGCTCTGATTCTTAGCACGGCTTGAGATCAGTAGAAATCCTGGGTGAGTGAAGGCAAGGAGGAGGAGTGAGAGTAGCTGGAACAAGCTACTCATACAGAAAAGTGCTCTTTTGATTATATGTGCGATTTGTAAGCACCCAAGGGAGAAAACTAGTCATAAACTGCAGAGTAGAAAGCAACTGGAAAAAGAAAATTCCTGTTGATATTTAACCAGATTTTTTAATAGTGGTTTCATTCTTAAACAGCTACTCGAATCATCCATATCTTTTTTCATTTTTTTTTCTCCCTTCTGGACTAAAACTTTTCTGTTCAGATTGAATGACAAGTAGAGTCTGCACCAGGCAGGCTATAGAGGGGAGTATCTGCATTTTATGTTATGCCTTTTGCATTTTCAGTAAAGTGGAGGCAATTTTTCCTTTTTTCTCTTTTCTCCCCCCCCCCCCCCCCCATCTTGCTTTCTTTACTCAAAGAGATTAAGTTTTTCTCCTCTCCTGTCAGGGACGTGTTAATCCTGAAGTCACTGTGGGGAGAGAGATCCCACCATTCAGAATATAGATATTTGCTTTGTTCGTCCCCCCAGCCCGTTAGGCTGATGGAATTGGCAGTGGCTGCCCTCTGTGACCTCCCTCCCTTCCTGCAAAGAGCTGGGACAACCAGGGAGGAGAAAATGCACAAACTCCAGCCAGGGAAAAAGCACAACCTGAGAAGACAAAAGGGTTGAACAGAGAGATGTAAGGGATGAAGGTCTGTGTGGGGAATGACTTTTAATACGGTGCCCCAAGTCAGTTCATACAGACTCGAAAGATGGCATGGGGAATGTTCATGGTTCAGTAGGAATGTGTGTAGTAGCCAGATAGAGAACTCGATACAAGTGGTGCTATGGGACTGTAGCTGCTTTGCAGCAAGATGGAACAAGTGCCCAAACAAAATGGCTTTGGTCGTCCGGTATTACTGCCCTTTATCCTCCAGGTAGACAGGTGACCTGGGGGAACATAAACCCAGACTTTGTAGCCTTTGCTTCTTACCTTGGAGTCACTTTTATAAGTCCTGCTTGACTTAGGCTGAGACATGATGGGTCCTTGTTAGAGGATATGTTCCCGGAGAGCAGGCACTCGGTGATATTAAACATGGCATGAACAACGGGTTTCTGTTTTAGCCAGAATTAATAATCACGTGAGCAGCCTTGCGAGGGTTAAACAAGACCATCTTCGGGAATATGTTTTCCTGAAAACAATTCCATGGCATGGAAAGTTTCCGTGTGAAGTCCAGGCTGTTGACTTGCTGTTTGGCAAAAGGGGGCAGTATCAAACAATGCCACAAAGCAATCCGCTGTGCCGCTGCCGTTCTGCCTTGAGTACTGGTGTGTGCTGCATCTACCGGGAGCTGGGAATCTGGGATGTTACCCGGTAGCCCTTATTCAGGCGATTTCTTGTAAAGGCATCAGGGAGGTTAAGTGACTGCGTGAAAGATGCAGGATCAAAGTTGTCATTGTTTTACCTTGTGGTTGCGTCACTTCCATATGCCGATTTGACCAGTGAAACCTTGGAAATTAAAGACAATGCTGTATGATTGCAAAGCTACTTTTGCTCACATCAAGTAGGCTGACAGCAGTAACCTTAACCTGGTTTTACTCCACTGATTTTAGGGAGAGCATGACGAAGCCCTAGCTTCGGATTGCTGTTCATAGAAATGCCCTCCAAGGAATTGTCCTCACCATTTTCTGTTGTAAGAAAACCAAACATTTTCTTCTCTAATTTTCACTTTCTTTGAGAACTCATTTATTTTCAGCATAGAGAAATATATTGATCCATGTTTTAAAACATTTGGTTTAAAATGTATTTAAAAGCCTTTTCACCTTTTATTTATCTATACGCCTGGAATCACTAGATTAGCATTTCTTAGTTCATTTTTTACTGAGAACCATGGATAATTGTATTGAGGGTCTGTCATCAGGAAGCCATGCAATGGACTCCAGCTTCATCAGGTATCCTAAGTGTTGCACACTGCTTCCGTCGCAAGAGCTGCAGTGGCAAATGTAGACCAGACCCAAGAGAGAGGGGAGTGCTGAGAAATAATGAGTCTGTCATAGTAATGTGAAGATGTCCCACTGCCAGGGCAGTGCCAAGGTCCAGAGTTGAGATACAGTCCAGTATGAAGTCTGCAACTGGATTTGCCTTACTCCAGATGATGCCCAAACAGTTTGTTTCTGGTGTAAAAATGAAAAAGGGAAATGTAATCATCTGCAGGCAGTGATGGGGGAAATTCTGGGTGGTTCTCTAGGGGTGAAAGTCATCAGCATCCGTTGTGCAGCAGATATGTATTATCAAGTCATGCTGAGACTGCAAAGTCAGTCTTAAGTGATGGACTTACCTTTTACAGCCTGAATACTGTGAAGGTGAACTGTCACTATTTTAGGCTGAATCCTTACGATGTAGTTCAGGAGACAAGCCATGGAGTATTGCAGAGCTATTCCTGCTGTGCCTTGAAATGGGCTGTGTCCAAATATGAGTGTTGCTGACTTTGAGGGTCAAGTCAACAGTTCTTTGTTATTTTTCTGTTGCTTGCCTTTTCTTTTTCTTTTTCTTTTTTTTTTAAGGAAAAAAAAACCCTCACTGAAGGGAGAATGTCAGCTAGTCTAATTGTAGGGATTGGTTCCTTCTATCTACATGGTGGGCTGCTGATTCCTCCAGTGTGCCCAGTGCCAGGACTCATGCCATCTCTGTCCATGGTGGCAGTTTTCATTAGTTTCAATGGGAGCTGTCTGAACAGGAGATACAACACTTCAACAGGTATTTGAGCCTGTGACTTGTGTGGACAGTGCATTGCTTGCTGGAGATGACTCTTCAAGCACAGTTGGTCTCAGTATTTATTTCACCTCGAGTTTTCACTGTTGTCCAAAACATTACTGCATGACAGCAGTTACTCCTTACCTCAGGCTCAAACCACGTGAGCAAAGTGCAGCAGAGCTCTGACAGCACAACTGTGACTTCCAGTATCCAGGGTCTCCTTGACTACAGTGCTGTGACTCCCAAAGTTACCTCTGCTTCAGCACGTGCATAAAGCAGATGTTTTTAAGGCCTGCACAACATCACTCAAAGTGATGAGGGCACGAGTAGTGATACTCTAGAAGTACTACTGCTATCAAATATGTATCTACAAACCAAACAGGTTTTTGGTTGGTGGTTTTTTTCAGGATGTAATAAGTCTGGGAGGGAATTTGCATGTGAAAGACGTTACTAAGCTACAGAGTATGACTCTGAATTGGTGACAGGGCTATTCCTGTGCTTATAATTAAGCAAATACCAAAGCACAGTGCTGTTTAAGGACTGGTGTGTCTTCATTCACTTTTTAGTGATTTTTAAATGACACCACAAGTAAACATTCTGATTACTAGTCTTAAGCCTTAAATCAATTGTGAACACCTTAGAATTTATAAATCATCTATGAAATTTCATTGTTTTTCAGTAAGGGGTCATTTGTGGAGAGAGCACAGCATATTTTATCCCCAGAGGATGCTGTGAAGGAGCTTGATCTTATAGGGTGCTACATGTTCCTCACTCTTGTTAACGTGTCTCCAGGAAACAGCACCTTACATGATCAGGCCCTGATAAACACAAACCAGAGCACGGCCTCACCTCCCTGGGTCACCTGCTTTGTTGATCAGGCAAAATGCTTATGTGCTTGATAGTCTCAATATGTAACATATTCCCTATTGGGCTGTTGCTGGAAGCCAAATAACTTGCAGAGTGGCAGTTTCAAAGGTTTGACTTTATCCATTGTGCAGCAACATGTGTCCAGCTGGGATGTAGCAACCTGCAGAGAGGAACCATAGTCACCAGTTTCATCTCTGTCAAATACTGTGCTGCTCTCAAAAGCTTAATCATAACTTCAAACCCATGAGGCAGCCTCCGTAACTGGGAATAACATGTGAGGACCTGGTGATACCACATGGATCCTCCAATAGCCTTGGATCCTCTGTGTTATAGGGGACATACCCTGATGCTGGATATGCTCAGCTGTTAAGCAGAGATGCTGTCTGCAGCCCTGCAGAAGAGCCAGGTGAAGTCTTACATAGATGATCTATAAGCCAGTTGCAGTTTAAGGGTTTGTGGCTTCTGAAGTTTGTATATTTTGCAGATTGCTTGTGCCATAGTCTTCCAAAACTGTTAGCTTTTAAGACAAGCAGATGGCTTTAACAAAATATATTTGCTGGCACCTGGAACAGGTGGATCTGGAATCAATTTATGCAGTGCAATTTTTTCCACACCCCTTTTGGAATAATTTTATACCCTGGAGCCACCTAAGATGCTTATTATGTAGCCAATAGGGAACAGCTTCTGTCTGACTACATAAGATTTTACACATCTTTTATAGCTAATGTCTAGATCGAAATGCAAAATTTAGTGCTGGGAGTGCACGTGAATTTGTGAAACTCCCTAGAGAAAATGTGGGGGTGTGTATCAGTGAATGAATTATGCTCCTCCATAGACATTGAGGGCTTTTTTTTTTTTTAGTGATAATGAATGTCCTGTGTTCAGTGTTTGTCATTTTAAAAGTAGTATTTTTCATTGCAAGTGCCAACCTTCTGCGGGTTACTGATATAGAGTAAAAATGATAAAATAGCTTTAACTTTATCTGAAAGGATAACAGAATGAAAGTTTCTTATGTGGCATGAAAGTATCCTGCCTGAGAGATCAAACTAGCGTTTCCAAAATATGGCTGTGGCAGTTATGACTAGTTGCATGGGAAAGAAGATCCTGCCCATCTTCTCAAGGGGCAGGAAACAAACTCTGATGGCCACATCCTTATTCTTTCAACAGAATTGGGGCCAATGAGCTTACCCGGCTGTGTCGGTTCATAGAAACTTCATACAGGTTTTGAGTGGGCACTGAGTTCATATGCACAGCTCAGAGATAGGATCAGGAACCAGATCTGGGAAGACTTTGGGACCAGGCTCCTAAGGGAAGAGGTTGCTGACTATGGATGGACTGCTGGGCAGGTTTAATTGCTTTGCTGTGTTTCCTGAGCACGTGGAGGTTGTTTAGCCTGCTGTTTCGGCTGAGGTTTGCTTATTTATCTCCCATAATACTGATTTACAGTAGATCAAAGATTAGCGGGGAAAAATAAGAAGACAAGAAAGGAAAGGGTAGGAAGTTCACTCTGGATAATTCAGTTTGACAGGATAATATACTGAATTCAAGAATGTAGAGAGAGATTCATTTTGGAGTCTGTATATATAGTGCAGGGAAGAAGAAATTGGCTAGGTCTCAAAAGTTTGTGAGAGTGATTACAGATCCCCCTGCCCTGTCTCACGTTCCTTTCCCTGCTCTCTCTTCCTGATTGAAGATGATTGTCTGCCAGAGGGAGATTTTCAAACACATGGTTTGGACAAGGCAATCAGTCTGTATTTATAGATCACTTAATATTTCACTCTCTGACCTTTTCAGGGTCCGTTCTGCATATGAAGGGCATTTTCATTAAAAATAGAAAGCTGAGACAAAGTTTCTGCCTGTGTCCAAGAAGCTCCCTCCAGTCTAAGAGAGCTTAGCTTTCAGTTGTAATTGCATCTAGTAACCACCTACTTAAAAGACATCAGAGGAAAGAATATAACTAGTGGCTTGTGGTAGGATAAAGATACATTCTTTATTCAACGTGAGCAAAGTGGGACTGTGTACTGTAACTTTGCACTGTTCCAATACTGATGAAGAATGATGTCAAGTAACACACAATTCAAATTATGAAGAATTCCATAGTTCCTGCTTTGTGAGGATAATCAAGCAGTATAATAGTACAACTTAACCCTTGTTTCTGTTTTGACAACTGTGCTCAGCAGTCAGAAGTAATAATCATCAGGTGAGAGAAACTGAGGCATAAAAGGACTATGACCTGGAGAATTTTGTGCTCATCTGTTAAAGACATCATGAAACATAATGATGCAGATAGACGCCAAGTAGAATTGCCAGCGACTGAAATCAGTATGAATTAGACTTTGAGGTCTCTGAAAAGTCTGGTTTTACATGACTTCCTTAAGGTCATAGAGTGCATTACTGGCAGAGGTAAGGTTACAACCCCCTAAAACATTCACAGACTTCATTCTAAATATGTATTTAAATCCTACAAACTAAATGTTCATCTCATTGCTTTCCTGTATCAGAGCCTTAGACTTGTGCCTTGCAAGAGTATGCATTCATCTCCTTGCTAAACATTGCCAATAGGTAACTTGATCATGCAAATCCTTTTCTTACCTAAGCAGTTCAGTTCAAGTTAGTGTGACTACAGTTTGAGGAAAAAAATGCCCTGGTTGCATGCTGCCTGCATGCAGTTGGTCCCAACATTTTGAAGAGGAACTAGGGATTATTCCTATATTTTATATTTTTATATGCACACACAAACTTACATCTATATAGATTGAATTAAAACAAAAGCAAGTGATTAACATCTTTAAAATTTAACACTTCCCCCTTAACCAACAGAAATTGTTCCCAAGAGAGTAATTTACTCCGTACCTTCTGTATTTGTCTAGGACTGTACATCAGGAATACAAACCATGATATAGCTAATGCTATGTCTTCCCTCTAATGGGCCTTTGAAATATGAAAGCGAGTTATATTTGGAATGAGCTTTGCACACCTCTTTTTCTGTGGTTGCTTTGCAAATCCAGGCTTCACTGCTTTGCCTCAGAGAATTATGAGTTTATTATACTCCTGGAATGCTAATAGCACTTCATTTTTTCCCTAAATTTCTTCTTCATATTTATTTATTGATTCTTCATTTGAGCACAGTTTTGCAGATAATGATGGTACTACTGAGAATAGCTGGTGTGAGTTAATTTAAAGAAAGCTCAAGTTACAATGCCATCCTTCCTTGCCAAGAATCTCTCTGCGAAGTTCATAAACTATGGCATCCAAAATGCTAAATTAGTTAAGATGACTGGATAAGATTACTCCCAATGTTATATTTGATTCCTAGTTTCATAAAGACAAAGTGTATCAAGAATGACAAACCTAAATTTAATTTTTCACTGAAAACTCGTTGGCAGAGTTGCAGATGATATGCTTTAGGGAAGCAGTCTTTTCTACAGTCACTTGGTCTTTACTCAAACGAAGAACAGTGACTTGTGTGAGAACTCTTGGTAACTGGGTTTTTAGCATTTCACCCTTTAGTTTACATTTTACTTTTGGTTCCTGGGACTTTTCCTCATACAGAGATGAACAATGACTCCAGAAGGGTGCTTTCAGTCATTTTATCTGTATTCCCTGAAGGCACAGAGTTCCCTGAGATGCTTCATGTGCAAGTTGGTCAACTCTTCTAAACAAGCACCCAGTTTTGATTTAAATATTTCTGGAGGAAGAGAACACCCTGCAATTCTTGCTTAAGTGTTTAAAATTCAGCAGCCCTTGTGATTATATTGCCTCTTAGTTCCTCAGTTGCTAGGTTCTCGGTCCTGTTATGTACTCATCGGGAGAGCAGAGCATCACATTTTCTTTCACTTGCTGTGGAAGTATTTGTGAACTGCAATTGAGTGAACTCTTAATTTTCCTGTGATATTTCAGTATGATACTGGATTCTTCTGTGACTTTTCAATCCTTATTGCCTGGTGGCTCTTCTCTGACAGCTTTCTAAGGATGCTACTGGCCAAAGAAGACAATAGAGCTGACAGCTGCAAAGGTTTGAGAAAACTGGAACAGCAGAGACTGCAGAGCAGAACTGAGTAGATAGATACCAGGAGATAAGTACTATACATTTGGAAGGCAGAAAATAGGGATAAGTGGCATAGGAAGTTCTTGGCATGAGGAGCCTGGTGTGATACACGCCTGGTGAAAAACTGGAGTAGCTGTAGTGGTAAAAGACAAGAGCAGGTTTTTACTGGCAGGGGAGGATGGCTGGGAGTTGGGTAGGGACTGCAGCAGCTGCACTGCTGGTAAATCAGAGCAGCCTTGTATCAGAGGAGCTCTCTGCAGGGAAATGTCGGAACATCTGCCTGCACTTTGCTTGGGCATAACCAGGCTCTCTTTCACTCAGAAGCACTGCGGTGTAGGCGAAGAGGAAAGACACACTTCAAACTAACTGGGGGCAGAGTTCAGGCTGAATTTCTGTTGAGGAAGCCATTCTGTTCTTGCAAGTGTAAGATCTGAGCCCACAGAATAAAACTCACTTTTGCAATCGGTACAAATGCATGAAGTGTTACTCATTTCAGGGAAATGACCTGTGGATGAGAATTTACCAGCTTGAGTTCTTGATAGCTAACACAAGGCAAACACTATTAAATTATTTCCAAAAGTTATACTAGTGTACAGCTGGGCTGCAGTAACCTTAACTCTAATACTTGGGGTCTGAGAGGACTAGAACCTTCCCATAAGTAATACAAATTCTGTTTTTAGTTTGGAAAGATGTTATCATTTAATGAAAACTCTTTGTTTTCTGGCAGCGTACTCTGCTATCCATTTACAAACCTCTCAGAGGAGTTGGATGTCCATGAAAAGTGCAAGATCCCAATTCTACTCACAGATACACTAGTACAGCCTCATTGAAGAGCTGTCGTTGTGCTTGACTGAGGACTAGAAGTATGAGCCCAAAACCAAGTTTATACCTATGGGAAAGGATTGCATAGGGTTGGTATTGGTCCAGATGCACTTTTCAAAATAAGGTTTGTGAGATTATGCTGCTGCAGAACCCAGCACCAAGAAAAAAGTTTCCAGTTTTAATTAAAACAAAACCCAAACCAACAAGATCTCTATTTCTGTTGAATTTTAAGTTTCCCAAATGTTTGAGCATGAGATGTAGAAGTAATTGATTAAAACCAGAAGTAAAATAATGAGGCTTGCTTTTTATTTCCTTTCCCAAGCTGATTCAACTCTGGAAGGCAAAAAAAAAAAAAACAACAACAAAACCCTCTGAAGTTTCTACTTGGGTTGAGTAAGACTTTTTTCCACAAATAGACCAAACAAACTACTGAAGTGGTTCAGTGAAGTTATCACAAAGACCTGAGCCAGTGGGATTATTTACATGGCAGAGTTCTACCTTGTAGAATCAGGGGTTTAAAGTATTAGTATAAAGAACTGGGAATAATCTGATGTCTGCAGTTCTAATGGTCTAAGATATTTGTAGAAGAGATAAGGGCCAGATCCTGCACCAAGGGATCTCAGTAGCTAAAGTTCCACTTCTGTAAGTTAAAATTGTATTTTTCATTCAAAACCCCCCAAAGTTCACATCTTGCAGTTCTTATCCAAAGCAAAGCTCTTTGCTTTTGAAAATGGTGTGCGACTTGACCAAGGGCTGCATGAGTCGGCCCCAGGTTTTCAACCTCTTGAAAATGCAACAGCATAATTTAGGTATCTCTTATTTGTTTTGAATAGCGGAGCAGCATGTCTGTCAGGTACAATGACTTGATAGACATGCTTAAGAGGCAGGAGATCAGGAAAAATGCACGTTTATCACAACCAGCCCTCCTCGACAAAAAAGCAAGTGGCTCAGTGGCATATTTGCAATTGAGGTGTAACGGGAGGCATTTCTGGAAATGGGCTTTGTAGACTGCTTTGAAACGGTGTTTTCTATTATGCCCAGTTTCTGGAACAGATTATCATGATTGTAGAAGCACTTCAAAGCAGATTGATGTAGGAAGATCTTTCCCCGGAAACTTTGGCTTCTCTGTAAGACAGAAAGCCTCAAATGTGTCTGCAATCTGTGTTGTTTCAGCTACAACAGCATTTATTTGATAAAACTGGGCTGCTATTAATTTCCAAAATGCTACAGAGCACTTTTTGTATTTTGCTGGCCCCCCTGTTTCACAGAGGGTTTCAAAGGTTGTGTTTCCTTTCTCACATATTCTTCTAAATTTCTGGTTTGTACTTTTAAAGGCTGAGGTTTAAACATTGTAATGAAATATTGAGCTGCATCTGATAAACAGTCAGACACTAATGTAATATATCAGTGGCCAGACTTTCACAGAAGAGATCTTGACACATCATCTAGTCCATTCCCTGGCCTCAGACAAGATCAGCTATACCTCCACCGTTCAGCTGAACACAGACTCAGCTGAACTCAGCAGGAGCTAAACCTTGATGGGAACTGGAGATGTGCTTAAATTGTATTAATCTCTGAATTTTCACCCACAAGCCTAGCTACACTCCATTTCAGCAAGGTTCCTAAAATCTTCATTTGTAGGCTGAAGTCTGTGCCTTTGAGAACTGAGGTCTTCTACATACTTGCAAACACAGAAGAAAACAGGAAAAGCCAACTTTCTAGTTGATATGAAGCCAGGTGGTAACAGCACATTGAAGTGTGGTGGGATGCCTGGAAATTCTTCTTGTTTTTCAAAGATACTGAAAATGGAGGAAGCTTGTGCACAAACTGAAAGGTAGCAGTTAAGAAGAAAGACAAGAATCAACTACAACTGTCTTGCTCTTCTCTGTTCAGTGGTGCATGGAGAGGACGGGAAGAAGCATTTACAAAAAAGTTGTCATGTTATTTCGTGCCTTATCCAGTTGTATATCAAACCCATTACCTTGTCCTGTATGATTCCTAAGTGGAAAAAAAAAAACCAAACTTTTACCAGGGAAGAAGCTGAAGCAAAGAGAAGTTGAGTCACTTGTCTGAGCTCGTAGAGGGAGGCAGTAAATGAGAATCCTGCAGTCACAGTCACTTTTTCTCGTTTGACAGCAGAAATGTGATGAATTATTTATGTTAAAGCAGAAGGGCCTTGAAATAGTCCCTGTCCTTCCTGGGAAATTATTTTTGCCTATAGAGCAAGGCCAAATGTTGTTGATGGATACTTTATGAACACGTATGACTACTGTTAAAAAAAATAATTACCCATATTGTCACCAAATGAACAATTCTGACAAATTAGTTTGATACCAAAATACTGCGTTGCTTTTCTCTCTCAGCTCTTTGAATAACTAAAGCAATACACTGTATGCTATAATCCATGGGTTCTGTACAAAGTTGCCATCTTGTTGTTTCAAGGTCCACCAAGACCTTCTCTTTGCTCTTCTGCTCAAGTGTATGTCACCTTCCAGGGGCTGGGAGTGTGTCTTGTTTATTAGATAGCTGTTGGCAAAGATACTCTTCCACACAACTCATGTTGTAGCTTGCCTCTTGTTTTCTTTTAGCCACATTGTTTACCGTTCACTACAGAACAGAGAAATGGAGGGGCTGAATCTACTGCAAGTCCATGTGTCACCAAACACTCTCCAGCACTGGCCTGCTCTGCCTTGGCCCCTGTAAGGGCTCTTTTTGTAACTATGATACCTGGCACTTAAATCTGGTTTTCCTCACTCTCACGTCATGTCACTGTTTAAAAACCGGCTTTATTCCTCGCTCAAGGTGCTTCACTTCTTTCTTGCTTTCTTAGTTAATTCCATGAAATTTATTCTTTTAGTCTAGAATACAATTTGTGTATAAAATGGGGTAAGTAAATGAAGTTAGCTCATGCAAAGGAATCATTTTGGTTATTTTTCAAAAAAAATGCAGATCACTTTTAAATACGCTTCTAAAGCAGACAACTTTGTGAACCCTTTCTTACCCTTTCTTTTCTCCAACATAGAAAATTAATGGCCAAGAACCAATTTTGCCTGTATTTTTAGTAAGCATAAATTAATCTACTTAATATGTAGTATGCTTCTTGCATCTACACATAATTAAATCATATTTGTTCTTAGAAACTATTCATCTAGTGTAAACCTGCTTCCTGAGTAAATATTCCTTTAATTAGTAGAACAAATAGATTGTGGGATTTGGAGTTGATTATCACAGCATTCCTTTCCCTGATGTCTGCTTCAGATCTGCACAGCAGAGAGGTGTGCTAAATACAGCCAGGGAACGCAGCAGCAAGCTTTTCTGCAGTTTGAAAATAAATACATCTTATGAATACTTCACACCTACAGAACCCTTCATTTGAGGATTACAAAGTGCTTTGCCATGCTGTGTGGGTATTATTTATTTCCATTTTAGAGGAGGATAAAGTGAAACAGAGAGAGATTAGGGCACATACGTGGCATCCTCGTGTTGTTTGAATAGACATGGCTGTTCGAAGACGTCTGTGGTTGTACGCTACTTGTGTGGAGCAGCAGAGGACATGGCTTTGCATAGAGGGTAATGAGGTACAGCCTTCATTTTTGGATGCTGGGCTGTGCATTTCTGGTCCCTGAAAGCTCACAGCAGACGCAAGTCTTTATCAGTCTCTTTAACAGGGAGTTAAAGACACTGGGGATCTCGGAGCCATGCCTCTCCAGCAAGGCACCTCATTTTCAGGTTTTGCCACTGGTGTTTAGTGGCTTCGGACTGGGCTGTGCGGTCAGTAGCAGAGCTGAGAGCAGAGTGCTGGCATCTCGCTGCCTAGCCTTGCTCTCCCACAGCAGACAATTTAGTCACAGATGCTGATCTTGGTCTTCATCACACAACTCATCTAGGAGGTTGGAAGCTCCGTCTGAACAAGTACGATACCAAAGCCATGTGAATGTCCTTAGCGTTTCTGCACATCCCTCTGGGGAGGTGTGTGTATATGTGGGTGTCACTGTTTCCCAGGATTTTTTTTTTTATGAGACTGTATAGGAGTAATTCCCCAGAAGTTATGGGAGAAATAAATTTCCTGTGGGAGATGTGTTTAAGAGTTGTCAGCAGCTTCATGTATCCTAACTGCAGGGTAAGGAGTTTCTGATAGGGGAGGGCTGAATTTGAGCTCTGAGTTTCTCCTGCTGAGTTAATTAGCTGGAGTTTAAAGCATTTCCTTTCCTGAGCTGGCGTTTCTTATGTGGGAAGTAGAGGTAAGAGGCCATAGCCAAATGAGAGCCCCAATTAAGGACACAGGTGAACAAGGCTTGTAAATGGCTGTCTTGAGTCTGAGCAGAAGACCGTGTCTGCCAGTGAAATACTGTTTGGACATATCCTTAATGAAACAAAAGGGTTTACTGTGGTTTACTGTGGAGTCAGCAGTCAAAACATCCTTTCTGCTGTTAGAGTGCAGCATGCCACGTGTGCTGTGCTTCCTCCTGGCTTTGCTTCAGGAGTACAGGCAACAGAGGTGGCATTTGAGGAGATTTAGGAATATCAGAGAGGAGAGGGGCAACTGGATGCTGTGTGATGCCATGCAATGGGGACAGGTCTTTGTGCCTTTTCTTTGTATGGGTCAAGTTCATAGAACCGTCCCCACTCCTACACATCTTAATGTACAAAACCCCCTTTCTTCTTACAGTGCTGTTTTCTCTTTTTCCTCACTGGAGCTGTTCGATGTAGCTGAACCTGGGCAGGTAGTGGACTGTGAAAGAACGAATATGTCGCTTAAACAAAAATATTTTTAGCAGCTAACAGATTTAGAGTTTTATTCCTCTATGTACTTTAGCTCTGAAAACTCAAGGGCTGTCCTTTCATGGCTCCGAGGGCTTTATTTTAAAAGCAAAGGCATCAACTGCCCAAGTAAGTACCCAGGACATTGATAGTGCTAATACAGCCTCTGCCTTGTCAGCTAGAGCAGGTATGCTTACCTGTGCAGTGGCTGCATCTCTTGCCTGTGGTGAAATGGTAACTAGAGAGTGTCTTCATGTGGTTTAGTGTAATCCTCTTAACCACAGGATGTTCTGACTGTGTAATACAGTATCCTCTTGGGGAGTTAGCAGGAAATACCTATTGCAATTTAGATTTACATCCTGGATTATTGGGCAATAATTTCCTTTTTGCAGGAAGTTGTAACTCATGCAGAGGTCAGATGGTGCAGGGACAGGAAGTTTAAACCAACTCCAGGAGGATGTCTGATGAGTGCTCTCTGCCTCATCTTTCCACTGTGATTGAGTATGAGAATAAGTGTCATCTGTTTTGTTGATTGAGACCAAAAGTTCTTCGGGTTGAGAAGTCACCTTGTGCCGTACCACTCATGTGGAACCTCTACCTGTCTCTGTAGCACAAACTGCAGCGAGAATCCATCTGAAGACCAGCACCTCCTGGTTTAAATGCTTTCTCTTCGTTTTCAGATAACAATCTCTTTAGCTCTTTGAGACATTCAATGAGAATTGTTTAGCAGGACTGCAGTGTCTTAGAGAGCACTGTGTGTGTTTTTGTATAGTTAGAGGAGATGAAACCATACAGTACAGCTGGAGCCTTAGCGTTTTACTGTGCTGTGACAGGTAGCATCGATTTCACAGTTAGGTGAGACTTATTTCAAATGTTCCCTTATTGAGTTTATTGGCACCTACAACTAACAATGCTAAAAGGTTAAATAGTATGCACATTACACTGCACACAGCCCAAAAAACTGTTTAGAGAACCAGAACAATGAACTCTCCTGTGACTTGTCCCTTCACCCTACAAAATTTCTGTGTGTAGATGTCTAGCCTTGATGAGGTTGTTCGAGATCACCAGACAGGGTCTTCTTACATATTTTCAGTGCCTCTTGTAATGTTTCTGTCTAAAAACTGAACTGAAGGAAGGGAAGAATGGGATCTTGAACTAAACATAGGCTGAAGACTCGAAGCATTCCTGAAACATCTGGCAACAACCTGGCATCCATGGCTATCACCAAACCTTGTTACAGACTTATTGTGTGAATATGAGCACATCCCATAAACACCCCATGCTTTGCTACTCAGACCCCTTACAAAGCCAACTGTACTTCACAGAGATGCTGTGAGGCTTTGGTCACTGGGATTTGTAAAGCACTGGGAACACTTAGTCCAGACCAGCTACAGAACTGCAAGCGTTAATATTGCTTGGAGTCAAGCATTCCTGCCTAAATGTCACCTGCTTTGGTCTGTGTTAACACTTAGAAAGGGACATGGATTGTCAGAGAGAGACATGTGCTGTGGTTGCTTAAATACAAACCTGGGAATTTGTAAGTTTTAACTTCTAAACTCATCCCTACCAGCAGCTCACTCATTGCCTTGGGCAAACAATGGGAAGTCACTATCAGGTTTATCTGTTGAAGTAAAAATGCATAAGAAAAAAAAAAGAGATATAGCATTTTCTAGATTTGTGAGAATTAATCAGAGATTTTAAAGGATTGCCTGGAAAGTGCTATATATTTTAAATGGTTTCCCATCTCTGCATATTAGTTGCAAGCCTAGGAAAAAAAATCAGTATGAAGCACAGCTCCCATTTGAAGATTTCCATTTGAAATGACCCTTTCTTTCATCAAAACAACAGAAAGGACAGATGTGTGCGATTAAAAACAAGATGTTCTTGTTCAAACTGGCAGCATTAGCTCTGAAACCCACCCCGCTGGAGCAGTGCTTGCAGAAAAACTAGATTCCCACCAGTTAGCTGCTGCTAACTCTTCCACTTCATTCCCTAAATGACTTGCAGAGCAGCTGGCATTAGCCACCCTTATTTCCTTTGATGCAAGAAGTCTGCATTTCCCGATCTTAGATTCCCCCACACCTGTGCTCCCAGTAACAAGCAGTGATCAGTGGTGAGTCACTTGACACACCGTGTGTCTGTGTTGGCTTTGCTCCTAGTGACATGTGTCAGCCTGGGTGGAAAAAAAAAAGAAATTAAAAAACTGTAGACCCCAAAGGCATGATAACTTGAATTATTTCCCTTCAGCCCTTCCTGGAGTGGAAATCCAGCTTGCATATGGAGTTCATGAACTGGAAACAAGCTGCTGACTCTGTGGCTGCTGTTGGCTATGATCCTCCAAACCTCAGCATTCGAATTGAAAGCCAGACCTCTCTGGTGTGCTAAGGCTCACACACTAGCTTTAATTGTTGAGCTTCCTTTCAGGACTAAGAGATTACAAAAGAGGTGCCAAGGCTCTCTTGTCAGTGGTCCATGTTCCCGTGATACCCAAGCTAACTTGATTTTGAAGTGGGCTGCAAATGAAGATGCTCTTCATTCTCTCCTCTACAAGTGCCTGTTGCAAGGGTCCAACTGCCAGTGAAGTCCCCATCAACTTGATTAGTTGGCACCAACTTTGATATGAACTGAAATGCCGAGAGTAAATTGTCTCTTCAGAACTACCCTTCAAAAAGTTACTCAAGAAGTTTCTGTATTTGTTCCTCCTGAATTAAAACCTATGAATTGGCTACGAGCCTCCTGCTGTGGACCTGATCCAAAGATCACTGAAAAAATGGGGGAGGGTGTCTTAAAATTCCTTACACCAGCTTTGGATCAGGCTCTCTTTTAAAGATACTCATCCTCACTTCCAGGCTGAACCAAGTATTCTTGAGAACCATGTGTATCTTTTCTGTTTCAGAAGTTTGTGCATTTTACTCCTACTGGCATGCCCAGTTCACAGCTCCTCTCATTTAGCATGAGTCGTGGTCTGTAGAAGCAGGTTGGTTTTCATTACTGCATCAGACATGGATAGCTACCAAGACCATATTTTAACAGAAGGTGGAATATATCAGTGTTGTACAACTGAAGTTAGAGCCAATAGCATATTTTACCTTTAAACTAGTAAGTCTACCAAAGCCTGTATGTTTTTTTTAAGCTGAATGGGGACTGCACATCTGCTGCAGTACAGCTGGAATACACGTCGTTAAGGGCAGGGTGCCCTCTCCAGGGGCTGGGTGTAGTGCTTTATATGCTGTCCACCTGCAATAGCCTGTTTTCACTTGGCTGCACTGAACTGTGGTCATGGTTGAAAATAAGCAGATTTGTTATCTAATACCTTTGGCAGTCTGACAGGGAGTTATAGTAAAAAGTCTAGAGTGCACTTGGTTGGCATCCTATTCCCATCAGGAAGGGCTCATGTAACAACAGATCCCCTGCTTGTCCTCTTCTGCTTGGGGTGCTGTACCTGCTGGAAGGAGAAGGACCTCTGGAGTGTTGCTGTTTAGTGATACCAGTCTGCAAAGGGTAATTGTAGTGCCGCTGCCCCTCAGAAAGAGCCTTTTTGTCTTGGCTGCTCTCTTTGGCGAGCAGGATGAAGGCAGTTTTGTAGCCTGGACTCACAGCTTCCCAAAGCAAGGAAATGCTGCTGTGTTAGGTTTTCTGTTAGAGGCATGGATCTCCTCTGCTGAATGCAGGACGGCAGGTCTCATCTGTTTCTCTGTCAGAAATTCCCCCAAAGGCAAGAGCAAACTTCAGTCGAATTGTTTCTCCTGCAGGCTGGTAATTTATGTGGCTCCTTTGGCCTGGAACGGGCCGAGCTCCAACCTTTCTCATGCTGTTTGCCCCGTAACCTCTGTTCCTCGCCCAATTCCCATCCGCATTGTCGGAAATGGGTAAGCTCCTGTCTGCTGCTGACTGGGCTGCTGCCCTCCCGGCAGGGCAGGGCTCTCCCCGGCCCCGCATGAAATGCTGGCAGCTCCCTTCCTTCCCTCTGCCCAGTCCCTGCAGGCTGTAGTACTTGGATGTTGTCCTTTGCTTTCATCCTCATAACCATACCTAATCCAGTGATTACAGCTGTTTGTGTTTCACCAGAAAACCTCCACATCTGTCCGACGGGCTGGTGGGGGTGTTAAGGGAATGAGGAGTTTTCAGCCACTCCAACCTTGGGCTGAAATACACAGACTTTTAATGACATTTTCAACTGAATGCTAACGGTAGCTGCTTATGAAGCCAAGAATGTGTCTCTTCATGCCACTCGAACGCTTTACTGAGGGCGAGGGCACGATTAGTCATTCAGCAGGCAAACATCTGGTGCTTTTGCGTGCCCCGCAGCTCTTCCCAGTTAGCAGGCTTCACACTGGCCTGGCTACGCTAGGAATGTGTTAGTGCAGGCATTTTAATTTTATGCTTTTAACCACAACCATGAATGGACAGGGGTTAGAACTTGGTTGCCTATGTGGTCTGTTCCAGTTCTGTATCTTTGAATTTCTAGATCCTAGCTCATTCTGGAGCACAATTTATCTCTCTAGGGATGTGTGATAAACAAAAGAAATAGAATTTTCAGAGGATTTCTAATTCATTAACTCTGTCCTTTCACTCAGAATAGGAGTGAGGAAACCAGGGAGAATAAAAAAATGCCCTTATGCATTCTCTAATCCTTGCCTCCCCATGCTTGCCTTTCCTTGTGAATCCAAGAGTCACCCTTTGAACACAGGCAATTCTTTAAAAATTTCTTCCTTTTGTTCCTTTTTCCTGCCCTTGCTTCCTCCATCTCTGGCAGCCCACCTAGGCTTTTAATTCTCGAGTGAGAAGTTTCTTTGTTTTACACAATCTGGGAAATACCCTTTTCCAAATGCCTCTCCTGCTACCCCACCTGCAGTAACTGTCTTCTTCCAAATCTTCCAGCTCTTAGCACATCTTTTGTCCTGTCCTAACATAACATTTCATCCTTTGTCTTTGTCTTGTGTCTTCTTCCAGAAGCAGTATGATATGTGTGGGTTCCTAGGCCACCTGGCCCATGGCTGATGCAAGGTGCCTTAAAGTTTGGAGCCTCAGCTGCTAGGAATGCAAACAGTGTTTGCAGAGAGCGCCCTGAATTGCTCCAGGTATCTCAGTGGATCTTAATCACAACCTGTTTTCTTCATCCAGGCATAGCTTCAAGGCACACTCAGCAAAACATGTCTCAGCGAAATATGGTACACCAGCTCTGTTGTTTTGCAATGTGTAAGGGGAAGTTCTGGTTAAAGTGACCCTCACTGTCATTTAGAAAGCAAAATCTCTGCAATGAAAAGACTTCACTGAATGATATTCCAGTAATTGCAATGTGACAGTTAAAGCATATTGTACAGGGAAAACTTGTGCTTCTGTAATGTGTGTTTATGGTGACTAGTAAGCAGACTGGTGGGGATCTTCTGACATTATGACCTGAAGAAGAATTATTAGTAGATCATAAGCTAATTAGATTTGAAAAAGGGCTGAGAGCCTGCCAGTTCATCCTTTGCTATTATGGGACTGTTCCCTAGAATGCATTTTCTCCTGTTTGCTTTAAATAACTGAGCACATATTGCTTCCCTTGGGAAAGTGTACCAGAGCAGTGCCTAAACTTTTCTTCATTTCCTTCCCCTTCTCCTGGGTAACTTCTTTTAGATTGTTACGCTTTTTAGTATTTGTAGATAGGCTTTTTGACACCATATGTCATGTGAGTGATCAATGATCAGGGTAAACTTAATTCTTATACATCGTTGTTTATCCTGCTTCAAGTGTCACTTTCAAGATGTACATCTTCCAGTGCCACTAATCAGTGCTCAGCCCAGACTCCAGCATGTCCTTTGATAAAGCCACTTGTGCATGTTAAGTGCTCTGAGTAAAACTGTAGTTCTGGATACCTTTGAAACTGTGGCACCAGAGTCTTGGAGCAAGATGAGTCCAGGCAATGGGAAGCCACTAACCCCCCTTTTTGAATGGGAATGTTGACATCTGTTCATGCAGTGGCTCTAGAACAGTGGCTTTGCTTGTGGGGCTAAGTCAGGACAGCGTCTGAAGGGAAGCTTCTGCAGGAGAAGGAGAGATTGCTTTGCCCAAATGCCATATGTGTTTGTATGTGTGGATATATGGTGCCAGTGAAGCTGAGACACTTTGCCCTTTCCAGCTGTGAGTTAGGGGTAATGTCACTTGTAGGTACTATTATAAAACCTTCAGAAACCAAACACTAATCATGGCTGTCTCAAATGGAACCTTATCTTTCAAATAGGCTCATCTACCACCAAATCCTAGAGCAGCCCATTCTCTTGGCTATATCAGATCTGAATCTATACATAGAGCAAAAGGGTTCCAGAGGAATATACTCCTTTTCAGACTGTCCTTGCCATCATTAAGTTTGATGATTAGGATACCATTTTCTTTTATTTCAGCTCAACGACCAAGCAGCAATCTGGAATTACACATCAACCCCTGTTTCGTGTCTTTTATGATTCATTGTAAATTAAAAAGAATCCTTTTTTGGAAGCCTGAAATTTTATTAGCAGCCAAAGATCCAGAAAATCCATTTAAAGGAAAAATACTAGTAAAAGTGGATAAAAAGCATCACTGGCTGTGTCTTTTGGTGTAAATCACATTCATTTCGTAAAAGTCTTGAACACATCCCTTAAACTTTAATACCTGAATTTCAAGCCCAGCAGTCAGTGGAGTTTTTAGCACCAGCCAGAGAGTACTCATAGTTAGGAGGCAGATGGTCCTTTCCCCTCTTTTACATTCTTTTAACGCACTAACACTGCCAGTTGGGCGTTTGAAAGCCTCATTAATTTTCCTTGCTGTTTGGCAATAAGACCTTGCTTGTTCCTTGCTGTCTTCCATTACTGAAACCTGTGCAGTGTTCAGATTGCTCCTACTTGTTGCTTTGATGTGGGGCTGGATTTTTTGCCTTGCTTTGGAACCAAGTGGTCGAGATGTTGGAGGTGTTGAGTGATGTAGAAACACACTGAAATGTGATGTCAAAAGCAGAAGTGTGGAGAGTGCCGCTGGAGGAGAAATTTGCTGTGTGAGCGCAAGGAGGGACTCAGAAATGAAACAGAAAGGGTCACGTCACGACAATATTGATGATAGATCCGGCAAACTCAGAGGAGACTCTAACTTTCTGTGGTTAAATTATCTGTGTTTGTTGTGAAATAAGCAGGAATATTTATATTTTCTGCAGAAAATTCAGGTTTCTGTGGAGCAATTTTAGATGCGATACATCTAAACCCAGTGATTTTGCATAATTTTTTTTTCTCAAAAGCAAAATGCTTTGTGATGTGGCCCTCCTTATTAAAGTGAATCTGCAGAAGAGGCAGCACAGAGCTGCAAGTTGAGTGGTTTCAAATGGCTCCATATCTCATTATCCAAGCTACAGGATGGATTTTTTTGACTGCCTGGCCTGCAAACTCATTTTGAGACAGGTGTGTTAAAAATGCATGTGTCCTTGGTTACCTGGAGAGAGCAGAGGTGCTTTGTACCTCTGAGTTAAGTTAAACGAATAAAGCCTACATTATTCATCAAGACAAAATCATTTTCTGAATCTGAAAAAAAAAAGTAACTGCCTTGTCTTTGAAAATCATTTATCTGGCCTTGATTTTCCTGAGGGCAGCGAGTAGAAGTCAAGTTTAAAATGGAGACTAAAACTCTTTTTCTGTGGGATCAAGGAAAGTAAATTGCCAGCAGATTCACTTTTGATCAAATGAGCGTCTGCTGCAGGAATTGACTGTGCTGCCTGTGCAGCACAATGTTACAGTGTTCATCTGCTCTTCAGTCAGTTAGCATTGCTTCACCTGCTTCCTCTTGGTCTGCCGGGCAAATTGAGAAAGATGGATGTGTAAAAGGTTTTGTCTTTCTTATGTGGACTTCTCAAAGGTGAAGAGCTCACTGATAGATCAACAGTAGTTGCATGTGTCGGCATGTGTACAGAAAAACCATTGGCACCAGGAATTCAAGGGAACAGCACCTCCACTGATGATGTGGAAAAGCATTGCTTGTTATGTCACAGCTTAAAGAGGATGTGACTAGCATTCTGCAGACCTCAACCTGGGGCATGATTGTCTGGGTTCTCACACACTAAAAAGAGTCAGATACGACCAAATCTTCAGCACAGAATTGAGGTTGATAATCATGATTCATGTGCTGAGTTCCTCTGCCATAGGGTAGGATGTGCTGGAGTCATTATCTTAAAGGTAAGAAGTAATTCTGGTATCCAAACTGTCTTATCATGGTCAGTATCTATCCATTTCAGACCTCCGTGCTCTTTTCTTTTGAGCCCCTGAGTCCTGGACAGATTGCAAATCGGAGCAATTTATATTCCTGCTGCCATGGTGAGTTAACAGAGAAGAATAAATCCCCAGAGAAAGGTGTGTTGGGCTTGCGTGTGAGAGGCACTACGCAACGTCACCATGGGGAACAAGGCAGCCACAGCTTTGTGTGTTTGTAAAATAACAACAGTAATATATTGATTGATTTTCTTGAGCTTTTACACTAAGACAGAGAGTCTGTTGAGAAATTTCTCCATACAAAGAATTAGGATTGATGAGTTTGGAGAATATGGATCTATATTCACTTTTGTCCTATCAACCAACTCCTCTCTTCTAAATTACCCTCCTCAGACTTGTAACAAGCTCACCAACCAACCAGTAAGACACAGCAACAAATATTTTTTGCCCTAAAAATTCAATCTATCCCTTTTAATCCTCGGTGCCAATGGCAGTATTATTTTTTCACTGATTCTCTCCTACCGTAGTAAGGTCAATACCCAAACAAGATCCACGGAATGGTTAGCCTCCTCTCCAGAAGGAAGAGTTCCACTTGTTCCCTATACAAGGAATGTCCAAGATATCCTGTATTTGTGTCTGCATGTAATTCTTTATAGCATTTAAATTGCTTATAGTATTCCTTATCTTCTCTCCTAGAATAGTTCTGTATCTGTGTGATGTGCTGTTAAAACAGGTACTGTTTTGCACTTCAGATGCGACTGTATTCCTGGACAGGGTGGAATGTCTGGCAAGGACAGCTCACAAAGCACTTCAGCACTCTGCGTCTGAGACAATTAGATCACTAATAGTACATATCTTGCCTCCTTAATAAATTTCAGACTTCTTTACTTTAAAAGGTTTAAATAAAATCTACCATTTTTCTTACTCTTTTGTAAACTGTGTTAGCTGTCACCCAGATTCTTGCAATAGTATCTTGTCTGGCTATTTTCTCCTCTTCATTATACAGCAGATCTTAATTGAACTGAATGAACTATACATGAACATGAAGTGGTGATTACTTAGCCCTGCTCATGTTAATTCACAAATGTAATTTAACAATTTTAAACAAATCCTAACTTCACTCGGTAGTTTTAGAGCATCGATCACTAAATTAATTAGAGCTTTCTAAATATGTCAGGCGAGTTATGCATTACACCCCCAAATACATATACCATACAGAATTTGTAGGTGTTGGGGAAGGCTTATTCCTGCAGCTGCTTGCAGTATGCTGATGTGACTATTTACATTGCAGTGTAGTGAGTTGCTCTCTGGTGTCTGAGTCTCTGTGCAGTGGAAGTTCCCATCAAATGCGGTGGTGTACTTGGAGTTGAACTGGAGTAAGATGTTATCAGTCCAGCTGCTCAGCTCCAAAACCTTGCTGGAGGTAGTTTTATTTAGGATAGCATGCTCCACTTCTCATTTGCTGTGGGCTAGGAGCACTCATAGAGTCAATTTTTATGTTCATCTGACAAGTGGTAACACGCTACCTCAAGGTTTAGTGCTGGTTTTTTTATTGTGCAGGCATAGCTATTGCTTAGATTGTAGTTGTAGGTTTTTATTTGCCCCATGTTAACATTCCTGTTTTCAAAGTCTTTTTTCTGCTGCTGCTACTCCCCTCTAATCTTTCTCAAATTTTGTGGTCTTGACTACTTGCCTTAAATTTTGGCCAGATTGTTTTATTGTTTTTAAAGTCAGATGCCTTTGAACCACGACTGGGATGACATCGCTGGACTATGGAGTCTGTTCCCTGCTCTTCAAGGGTGCAGTCCTTAATACATCTAGCAAGACCCAATTTGAAAGCCCATTAAAAATTTTAAACAAATCTTAACTTCACTCAGTAGTTTTAGAGCATCGATCACTAAATTAATTAGAGCCCACTTCTCCCCAGCCTAATCTCACTGGAAAACTGTTAAAGAAACTTAGTCAGAAACATTGATAGCCAGAAATGTTTTTTAAGGTGTATACTAATTCTATTCAGAGATACTGTGTATCACTTATTTTCTTGTATGAACACTTTCTTTGAAACTATGTAGCTCTTTTATACCTGATATATTTATAGTCAGTAATCATCTCCCTTCTCAGCTTTTGTTTTACTAGGCTAAGCAGACTGAGCTCATGAGACTCATAAAGTATCTGACAGCATGAGTAGCTTTTCTCTGGTCCTACTCAAGTTCCTCTTTGGGTACAGGATAGAATTGTGCAGCTCCATTAATGCTCTCCCACCTCTGCTAGAAAAATGTGTTTTAATACAATGATGTGTTTTAATTTGTCTTTTTAGCAACTACGGCCTGTTAATGGCTCAGAGGTCGTGATACATTAGTTTATAAACCCAGGTCTTTATCTTCCCCTTTCTAGCCAGTGTTATCCACAAGATTCTTACTCTTTAAGTACGTGGTTTTGCCTGTTGTGTTATTAAACTTATTGCTCCACACCTCTTTGTGTCATGTATGATATCACTGTTCTCCTCTGTATCATCATTTTTTTTGAACAGTGAATCAGCATCACCTTTCATTAGAACATGCCAGTGAATTCAAAGCATGTGAAATGTAGAACTTGGACTGCAAGTTGCTTGTGTAGCTTTTGCTGAGTGTCTGCCTCCTCTGCAGGGACTTAGGCTGTAATGAAGCTATGGAAGTTGCTGTCAGAGAGTTTTCATCTTTCAGCTCATGGTAGCAGACCATACATTTAACTCTGAAGTCTTTCGTTAAATCCCCAACGTACCTGTCATGTTGGTTTCCACAGTGTTGCAAGATCTTCTGCTGTGCTGAACTATTTCAGTGTGTGCACACTTCAAGGTACTCAGTGTTTGCCAGTATAAAGCTGCTTTGCTCAGGACAGCTTTTTAACAAATGTTTCAAAAGCTACCTTTCTAGATGTGCCCATGCAGAACCCTTTGCAGGACCGTCTCTTGAATCGCTTTGATTACGATGCAGATGCAGTCTATGTCAGGCTGTGTATGGATATTTACACTTCCCTGGGCAGGATTTGGAGGTCGCCTGCAGCAACTCACTGTCACTCCATTAATGAAACTGGAGCAAGCATGATTTACTTCAAAGCAGTGGGACTCCATATGGATGAAATTTATGCCTATGTGGAGCTCCTCACCGAAGGAGGATTTTATGCAATGTTACTGGATCTACTGATCTAGACACAGGCTGGATATTCCACTTACTGGCAAAACCTGAAGCTGGTAAAATTCCATAGTAAAATTGTCTATAGCAGGATCCCACTGACCTACTCAGTGTTTCAAGTGAGGTTACACTAGGGGATGAGTCTGGCCAGTTAATTTACCCTTGATGACAGCAGTTGTGCCGCTGATCTACACAATCGGATTGTGTTTTGGCATTGGAGGGACTCTGGGGAATCTCACGTGATCTGCACTGTGAAATTAATTTGATAATGCACCATTGTTTTCCCTGAGCTTGACTGTTCATTCCCTGCTGAAGCTAAAGCCCTCAGGATCAGATTCATCACGTTTAGCAACCAGCTACAGCTTTCCATTTACAGGATGTCAAAATCCCTGTGTGGTCTTTCTCTAAAAAACCCCAAAGCACAGCACTGTGTGCAAAAGGAGGCCTGACAGAGGTTTCTGCCAGTGAGGGGCACATTATCATCCCTGAAGCTTTACAATTTACTGGGAGCACTGTAATCCATAATCAGTGTCCCATGAAAAGTTGGCATTGAGTTTCTTTAGAGCTGATCATGGGTGAATCTGCAGGTGCTCATTTATGAAGGAACCGATGCAATCCATTCTGATGAACATGAATCTCAACAGGTTCAGGGGGAAGCTGAAGTCTTTCTTTGTCATGCCTGCAGATTTTGGATGTGCCAGTTAGAGGCATTGGGCCAACTCTAGCCTTGGTGTAAGTCCATTAGCATTGGTGGAGTTGCCTGCACCTACACAAGGCTAACTTTGGCCCACTGTGGTTAAACTTCTGTCAGTATTTCTGCTAAGCCTTTTTCTTTATTCACAGGTTTAGAAGCTGGCTGTAAAAATGTGCTCTGCACTGACATTTGGCATAGAGCATCTCCTCATCCTGGGAGCACGGATTTTCTTTCTCTGGAAAACAAAACAAATAAAACAAATAGAAACCCCAAACTCCACTGAGAAATTTTAGTCTGATTTCCTGTGTTAGAAATAAGTAGGAGTTTGTTTCAGGTTCTTTCCTATTCACCTGTGTCTCTGGGGTGGATTTGTGTTAAAGATTATCATGTGCATCTTGTATGCAGATAGAGAGAATCTGTTCTTATGCGCGATGTCAGCTCATATTGCCTGCTTTGGCAGTTGGGGAAAGATGATCCTTTTAGGAAATATAATGTATTTCTTAGGCCACCGTGTCCATAAATCAGTGGGTTCTGCTGAAGAAGTAGCTTCTTTGTGGTTCTGTATCCGTTATCTAAATCAACTACTTTCAGGAAATACAGCTCTGGGTTTTTTCTTCACACAAGGATTTGAGCCTTGATAAATTGGTTTGTTACTCAACAAGCTTATAGTCTCTTAAGCAGCCAAGTTTCAGTTTAAGAGTTGCTTGAGAGAAATTCAGCACAATTTTTCATGGCCATCACCAGTAGGTGGCCAATGGTGCAGTGTAGGCAAGTCATGTGAGTCTGCCCACACCCTTGAGTGAATGAAGTGTCCACTAAACAAGGGGGGAGGTTTGAATGAGTCAGTGGTGGAGACGCTCATGCCAGAGCATGTTTACATGAGCATTCATGAAACTGCTAGGATTCCTCTGTGACATTTCTTTGCCTAAGTTTTTTTTTTGGCAAATGCAGTTGCTTTATGGACAGCAATAAAATCAGCCTTGCAGCTGTGTGTAGACAAAAATGCATTTGCAGTGTCTGTCAAGAGTTCAGATGAAAAAGGAACCTGTTTGGTGCTACTGTCAACACCCAAGGGGGAAGATCGGCTGAGAAGTGGGTGCAGTAAGGAGAGCTCCTGGTTTCTGCTGTCAGGTCTGTCCTGGATCCCATATGGCTACAGGAGACCACACAACAGTAATTAGTAACTGTAGGTGTGGGAGGGGCATGTCTGTTAGTGTATTTATCTATTTCACAAGGATATGGCAGATTTTGAAAGATAGTCATGTCCATGCCTTTTAAACAGCTGTACTGATTTAGGTTGTTACTGTCTCTCAGCTGTTCATTATCAGCTGCTCAGCTGACTGATCATGTAAGTATTCCTAATTTGTTTCAGTACAAAGTGAAACAGTTCATTTAATGAAGCTTTTAATTAAGCTGATAGTGAGAAGACATGGCCAAATCTTAAAGCACCATTGTTTTCAGAAAGGAAGGCAGGACAATGGCCACCATATTCACAAATGCCTCTGGAGGTGCAGGGGTAGAATCAATGGTTCAGCTCATATCTCATATGTCTCACCCTAAATCCATAGGATATATTGTTTCTACAACACTTTATGGACTGCTTTCTCTCCTCTGTATTAAAATAGAAAGGTCTGGAACATAGAGCCAAAGAAAACTAGAGAAAAGAACTGATGTTTTTGAAAAGTGCAAGTGTACTGGAAATTAAATCCAGGCATCACTGGGAGGCTGGAGGTTCACATGGCCAGTGATGAAAAAATCCCAGTGTTCACAGAGCCTCTCTTTTAGACTAGAACGCCTTCATGGGTTTATCCAGTACATTGTCTTTTTTAGCTCCTAAGGCATCAGTCCTGGGGAAACATATGTTCATGGACCTGTGAGCAGTGAGACCTTGTCTGGTTCTTCGTAATGAAAATATCACAGCCCATCTGCTTTTCCAGTTGTAGAGCTGTCCTGGTTGGTGTCTCACTGGCAGACCAGCTGCAGGGAGCTGTAGATAGATACACATTTAGTATTATTTAACGTACATTCTACAATCCAGTACATGTTCACACACTCCTTTGATAAACCTTATGCTTTAGTTTTTGGTGCTTCTGGGGTTGGGGAGAAATCAAGCCTTGAGGGCATGCCTGCTCTGCTTTTGAAGACTGAGCTTCAGAGGAAGCTAATGGAAGCTGTGGGTGCTCAGGACCTCTTAAAGCTAAGCCACAGGTTGCCTGTATTTGCTCACACAAAATTAGTACCTCATCTGAAAATAGTTCTACTTGCTTCAAAGCAGTCGTGAATCAAGGAAGGCAACTGGCAGAAGGAGTGAGCCTTAGGGCCAGACGACTGGAGTCATTACAATAAAGAAGCCTGAGCCTCCCAGGGATGCCTCAGCTCTGTTTGAAAGGGTCAGTCCAAGGTGTCTTGGATTCTGATGGGGCTGACATTTCTGCATGCTGCTGCTGACCTGCACGAGCTAAAGATCTGCTGGCCAAGATGATAACCATACTCTGCTGCATGAAGACCTATTGTTTTGTTAAGTTATTGTTTACAAAATAGAATGTAAACCCCAGTGTTGCCATTATGTTTTCGGTTCAGACCAAAACCTCAAAGCTCCCTTTCCAGCTCTGTGTTTTCTTCTTTATTATCTCCCCTCTGTGCTCCTGGAATGATTTTAATTCTTTGTACACAAATAAAACCAAATGGAACTGTTTCTGTGAGTCTCCATGGTAAGGACAATCTCGATATTGTTATGAACTTTAGATGAATAGCAAGTTCATACTTACACTTTCAAAGAACTTTGTGATGCTCACTGTGTAATAGGACATGTATTTGTTAAAACAGTGCAGCATTTTTCATGGCCTCTGGTTTTTACTGCTCTACCCTCGGTGTGTCCTTTACCGAGTCTCGATCATTTTGGTACCTGAGCACAATTGGGGCTAGATGCATTAGACTATTATGGATTTGTTTCTCTGCTGCCTCTTAAATATGTGCTCTGGATATGCTGAAATGATGGCCAAAATGCAGGAATTACAGGTGGTATTTTGAACCCAGGGTAATTCAGGAGGTCATAATGGCCTAATCTGGCTGTAAAATGTAATAATTTGTCTAAACCTTTGCAAGTACTTTAAAGTACCACAAAATGCAAAATACAATAAATAGAGTGACAAGCCATCATTTGAGAGGAAACAAAAGTAGCCTGGCTTGCTTAGCCCAGCAAAGCTGAGGTGGGAAGGGGATACGAGTGTCCATAAATATATCATGGGTCTTAATACTATGGAAGGGAAAGAATTATTTAAGCTAAAAGATTAGGCTGGCATGGATTAGGTATGTTTACATTGGTTGTGAGTAAGTTCAGACTGGAAAGTGTAATGTTCTGGCCGGTAGAGAAGTGAAGGGCAGGCTTCTGTCAGAGCTTTTGAAAGGGGGAATGTGTTTAATGTGGATCATGGTTGTTTATGAAAGGGATCAGTGATGTGGTTGTGTGTGAGAGCAAGAGACTGGGTGACCCAGCAGAGTTCAATAAAAGAGCACAAACAGCCAAACTTTTGTTAGATGCTTTTAAGTGTCCAATTAAAATCAACGTCAGCAAACCCCAGTTCATATCGTCCTTAGTTTACCCCACAGCACGTATTTCCATGACTTGGTAGGGGATGAGATCTGGATATTATGTGTGAGACCTTACCTTGCCTAACGGAAACTTGACATACTCATGATGGCCAGCAGAATGCACGGTTGGAAAAGAAGTATGTTCGCCTGCTTGTCACTACTCTATTTAGACATGACTGGGTATAATAAATCTCCTGAGTTATCTCCCACATGCAGTATTCTGTATCTTATGAATCCCTTGAGTGAAGTTTAATGAGAAAGCAAGGTCACAGAACAATAAGGGAAAATTGCCGTGTTCCAGCTACGAAGAAAAAGAGATTGATCCAGTCAATAGCCATTCAAGTCAGAGGAAACCTTTACATTGATTTCAATGGAAACTGGATCAGAGCCTGAGTGAGTAAATTACTGTCTGGTCTCAGCACCGTGTCTGTCTAGTATCGTGATACAACACAATTATATCTGTGAAGACATTTTACTCTGTGTCTGTTCTGTAAGGCATAAGAAATAAAAGAAAAAGTGATCCCAGTCGGAGCATTCTCCACACTGCAAAGGTCATTAATTTTTACCTGTGAAATATAATTCTGAATTCTATAGAAAATGCACATTGGCTTTTGTGATCTCTTTTTTAGGAAAAGTCATTTTCCTTCACAAAAAAGAGCAGATAATCACTTTTCTTCGATCAGTAAGGAGAGCTCTGAACATCAGTGGCTTCAATCCAATGCTGAATTTTCTTCCTTGGTGATTTCAACTAAAGATGAGTCCAAGCTGAAACGCTGGATCCTAAACCCAAGACTCTGGGACAGATTTTTAGATTTACAACTGGGTTACTCTACGGGGGAAGTGGCTGTCTCAGCTGCCATGCTATTCTTGTAAGTCTAGTAAGAAAGTGGAATCCAAAGCAAGATCCACAGAGTGGTATGGTTATACTTGCCCTAAATCATAAGTACCTGCTAGAATTTGTGCATTTGAACACTCACAAATCATGTTGCTGAAGGCCAACCATGAACTCCATTTTTGAACTTCATTTTCAAGAGGATGGCCTGGGGTTGAGAGGCTGAGGGACTGAGGAGGTGTTGGTGGCAGAGACAGTGTTCAACCTGGATTGTCTATATTTCAGTATTTAATCACACTGTCTCCTTCAGGTTGCTGAGCTGGATTTTAAATTTTTGTCTTCTAACCTCCAAGGGCTCCCAGGTCTTCTGAGTTACATGTGTGGAGAAAGCGGCGGTTTTTAGAAGAACCTTCTGAATATTTTCAGAGCATGGTGTATGTTGGGGACTGCCACTTCTTTTTCACTTCCTCTATTGTCAGACAACAGAACAAAGCCCAGCAAAGGAAGAAGACATGGAAAACCACATAGCAAGTGAAACCATACTGCAATTCTGAGCAGTTTAGGTATGCTGACTTATTTTCCAATTATGCAGACAAGACTGTCCCTGTTTCTTCTGCTATATAAATTGAACTACTGGGTCTTCAGGGATGGGACCCTCTCATTAAAACACTGTTTGGTGTGTTAGCATTTTGTTTCAGAGCTGTCCACAGAGAATAATTGAATCTGACTATTGTGTTTGTCTGTGCAAATAGACACCTCATGAATTCCCTTTGGTAGTACTGCAAAGCCTCCACTTAGTATGCACACACTGGAATGGTAGCTTAGCCTGCCCTCCCCTGAATGGAATATGTATGTACCTGGATGCGTTTGCACGCTCTTACATCAAGCCGTGCTGGCAGGGTTTTATTTTGCACCATCACTGTGGGCTGTCCAGGGCACAGGGAGATGGTTCTGTGTGGATGAGGGAAGGCTGATACTCTTTCTGCTTCATAGCAGGGGCTTAGATGGAAGGCTTGAACCATTGCAAAGTTGGAGATGTAAAAATTTTAGGTTCTGTGTAAGAAAATGATTTAGACCAGCAAGGATCTGTACTGGTCATGTCTATGCTGTCTGGGGATCTACATAGAGCTCCCTTGATCCCTGAGAGCCATCCCCCATACACTTGTTGTGAGTGCTGTGACCTCTGTCCCACTCAGTGAGCCCAATTTGAAGGTGCCACTTGTCAGTGGATCCTTCAGCTCACCAAGCGGCCATGCCTGGAGCACAGGCTCAGTGCGGTGTTGCATTCCAGCATGGGTGTGTGCTTCCCAAAGTGCTCCAGAGCTTGTTCCTGTCATATGTTCCAGTGTGTCAGGCACATCCCCTGTGCTAATTGCTGGAGCAGAGGAAACAAGAATTCTGCAAGTGCCAAAGTGAGAAGCACGTTCTCTCACACTGCTCAGAAATGTAGAGGATGTTCCCACGGTACTGCTGCTTCCCATCTTCCACCCTCCTGAGTCATTTCAGAAAATACAAAGCTGTCTTCACCATTTTCACTATGTTCTCTACAGCTTGTAAATGTCAAATCTGTGTTCCCATGTTCTCCTTGGGCTCTAGCTGTGTTGGGGTTACTGCCCTCTTAGGTCAGCTGCTCATTAGGTGGTGTGAATGCTCCCTGCTGTTGTAGTACAGATGAACTGGGTAAGGGTATATGCTACTTCAACTGGAGTTAACTGACCTTTCTGCTTCAGCTCTCCATCTGTTGTTGATGTATGGCTTTGCTTGTCCCATTGCCCTGGGAGCTAATGTTGAGTTCCTTGTTTGCTCTGACTCCCTAATAATATTTCCTGGAAGGCAGTGGCACTGCAAGTAGTTCTTCAGCCTTCAGGGATGGACTTTATTCTTGTCTCCACATGAATGACTCCCCCATCTGACTCAATTAGCAGGCTTTTTTTTTCTTTTTTTCTTTTTTGAGTGGAACTGGCATATAAAGGTCTGGAGCACATTGCACACTTGCCTAGACTTTGGAGACCAGCTGAGTACATCCCTTCTAAAAGGCAGCTCCTTCTTTCTCTGTATTCCATAGCTAGGTTGTTTGGATTTTTTTTTGCTTTGGTCCCAGTCTGTTCCTCAAGACCTGAGAAAGTGATCACATTCAAACAGTTAGTATCTGTGGACCTAAGTGCTACTAGTCCAGGTAAGAGACTGGCTCCATATTTCAGGGTCCTCTCTGGCATATCTTAGTTTGCAGATGTTCTCTCTTGTCACTCTCTGTCAGATGTCACTTGTCCCCCTGATCAGCTCTGGCTGTTGGGGTCAGACAGCTCACACAAACTCAGCAGAGCACAAACACTGCAGTGGTCAAAAGTGCATCTTCGAGTTGAGCTGAATGAAAACAATCAGAGAAAAAAAGAGCTGTTGAGTGTGCAGATTTGGAAGGTGTTTTCTCTCCATATTGACAAATTTTGGTCTAAACTCTGTAGCTCCAACATGCCTCTGACATTTTCAGCAGTGTCACAACAGTGTTGGTAAGGTAGGAGCTTCTTTGGGAGTTGGAGATGAACAGTTTTCCTTCCCCTAAACTGGCACTGAGCATACCCAGCAGAGATAACTCACAGGAGCTTTACTGTTAATGTGACCAGAACTGGAACAGATAGGACATATTTGTGAATCAATTCCCGACTTCCCCATGCATGTCTTTATCCTCTGCCATTTCAGCAGTGTGGTGGAAGCAGATAGTATCCTGAAGCTTTTTTTCTTCTTTTTTGCTAGCCTAAAACATGCAGGCTATTACAGACATCACATCAGAAATGCATACCAGCATATTTTACACACAAGCTAGCTCACTCTCTCTCCCTGCGTAGAAGATACTTAAAATCAACTCAGCACATTCAGAAGCACTAATGCAACAGTTAAAGGGAGTTGACCATAGCAGCTAACTGAAGGACAAGGAGTAGCCTGCTGTATTTGGCGCTGTCCTGGGACTGGGAAGCCATGGAACTATTTCTGGCTCTGCTATCAGTTGTTCCTGTTTCCCTGTTTGTAAATACAGACCCTTCTTCAGGAGGGCTTTAAAACCAGTCAGCGAAAGTCATGGTAGGGCTGCAGGAAAGAAGAACCCGCTTGGTACTGGAAAATAATTGTAATTGTTAATGTTTGTACTAGTGTCTAACTAGGCTCTTGTTCTGCCTTGCCTGAGAGGCCTCTGTTAGGAGTGGGGCTTCAGCATATGGGTTGCTTTTCAGACACGCAATGTAAGTCAGACCCAGCCCTGAACAGATGGCAAAACTGCTCCGTACATCTAGATCTTGTGCCCTGTCACAGTGAGTGGGATGCTGCTGCTATAGCAGCTTGTGGGATGGATGGCTAATTAAAGAGGCAACAAGTGAGCAGCACAGTAGTGGGGAAACAGGGATGTACCTGGTATATGTGGGAGTGGTTGAGCAGTATAGATTGCACACAACTGGATTTCAAATTCTGGTTTCACTTAGAAAAATTCAGCTCCCTATGTTTGAGCTTCTGTTTCTGTTAAAACTAAAACTAGTTTTTAAACCTCTGTTTATCCTCAGAAACCCATTTCTGCCTGCTTTAATTTAGTTTTTAAAATTACTAGTTTAACCCAGTAAGACTTACCATGGATTTTCTTAAGGGGAAGAAATGGATTCTGCAATTTCAAGCCAATAATGATCTGTCCATGTTCAACATGAAAGAAAGAAATCGAAAGAATTTTTTGACAAGGAACAGACGTCTCAGCAAACTAATCTTTTCTAAGCCAACTGTGGAGAGGTTTAGCTTTCTGGTGTTTCCCATGAAAGCATACATAACTCAGTGCTGTTCAGCAGTTTCAGGTCACTTGATGGGATGTAATTAGCATTCTGTAATGAGCTGGCGAGCCCACCAATGGTCTTGCCAGGGAAATGTTTAGGAGTCTGCAAAATGTACTTTGTACATCACATGCACTTGTCCATTAAGACATTTCTCCCTTGCTCACAAGGTGCATATTTACAGATGTGGTGTGCATATGGGGTATGTATGGCATGGCTGCTGAGAAGAATTCACTAACAATCCCTGCTGAGGGATTCACTAACAATTCGGGTTTTGTGAGCCACAAGTACTCTTGATGGCCTACAAAAGAGAAGCTGACAGTGTAGGATGGGGAGGAGAGAACCTGGTATATAGAAGTGCTGCCTGTGGGTGTGAGGAGGGCATAAAGCACTGGATAAGTGAGAAAACAACCCACTGTGAGTACACACTGATTCCTGCCCTTCCTTAGAGGGTGGTTCTCCGTGGGAGAGCAGATGTCTTCTTCAGACTAGTCACTGGGGGCTGGAAAGAATCTCAGGGAATCCGCTTCAGACTTGGAGAACAGTATGTAGCACATGTTTTCTGAAATACTTTCTGACTGTGCATGTTCAGCACTAGCAATAATTTAGGCCCCAATCCAATACCCACAGAAGCTAATGGGTGTCTTTCCGTTAACTTCTTTTTAATAGACCAGGCCCATAAAGAGAAGACAAGCATATTTTTAAGAGCCTGCTAATCTGTGGAGCATGTGTTGCTTTGAGTGAAATCCCCTAGCATACTGTGAATGGAACACTTCCAAAAGAAAAAAGAGTAAATATCCATTTGTGGAAACTAAGAAACTGTAATGGCTGAGAAAGGAAAGGTCAGCTGCATTTCAGACTGAACACTGAAGATCTTCACAGTTATGAATGTGCTTTTTCCATGTGTGGGAGTTCTGAAGATGCCTCTATATTAATTATATAGGGGAAAAATTAATAATAGCAGCAAATCCACCCAAACATATCCCAAACCTCTTCACTTTGCCTCACAATAAATTGCACGAGTATGAGGAGTGAGGGAATCAATTTCCTTACAGACAAAAAGAAAAAGGGTCTTACCTGCTGTTTCATAATCCACCTGGCTTTTGTTGCAAAAATATATTCAAAATGTCAAAAAATAATTTTATAATTGGTATTATTACATTGTGTATTTATATAACTCTAGTTTGTATTGCTTGTATAACTCTATTTCATATTTAGCTTTATTTTTAAAGCCAGAATGACCTATGAGCATCAAGATCATTTTCTGTTGAACTACAGAACATGGAATTTCACCTGCTAATTCTGGCATGAAATCCAATAATATATCACTGGGCTAGAACATGCCTGTAGTGAGCAGAAATTCAAACTTAGAGCACGCAAGAAATGGACAAACTGTGACATCCCAGGCTGAAGGGTAAAGAGTAAAAAGTCTGCTTTTTCCAGTTTGTTTGTCTAATTTCACCTCGTAGGGCTTTGATCTTGTTATACCTTTGTCTGCCAGATTAAAGAACTGCCTAGGATCAGATACCAGATACCATGCAGGTACTTACAGACTGTGATCAAATCTCCTCTTAACCTGCTCTTTGGTAAGCTAACAAGATTGAATTCTCTAAATCTCCCACAGAAAAGCCTGTTTTCCAGACCACGAATCATTCCTGGCCATTTGTTTGATACTGTTGCACCGGTGTGAAATTGGAGGTGTCCAGTGGAGAATAAAGCTCTGTTGCTTTATTTATTTCACAGAGGCTCTTGTTCTTTGAAAAATATTAGGCTTTAACTACCTTCCAAAATGTGACCAGCTCTGTATTTCTGCCAAAGAAAAACAGACAGTTGTCTAGAAGCATCTCCCCTTCTTGTCACAATTGTAAGTATTTGCATACTGGTAAATGTTTCTTCAGCACTTCAGAGAGGCAGCGATGGTGAAGTAATGCTCACTGAGCCCCAAATGGTGCTTGAAAAGCTTCTGAAAGAACCAGAAAATGTTATGGTTGGGACCAGTATGATAGCAATGCCATTGTTATGTTTTTATCAGCTGGGTAACTGAATCATCTGCCTGCATGATCCTGTTGCTACTGAAATAGTGTGGAGTCTGCCGCAGACTCCCATGGACACAAGAGAATGCCTAAACACTGTCACCTCCTTGGAGGCTGTACCTGCCCAGTGCAGACATCTCTTTTCTGTGGCCGTTGCATTTCATGGGAAACCTGAGCACTACGGTAACACTGTACCATCAGTGACTTGCAGATTTTGCTGGCCCAGACAGAAGGAGTGCCCTTGCATGGTTGGTCAGTGTTTCAGTAAAGAAGTTGGCTGTTGTCTGCAGTGACACAGGGTCAAATCTGACAGCCATCAAATCCATCAGACTTTAGGAGAATTTCTCTTCTGTGTCATTCACACCTATCACACCAAAGCCCCATTTCTCCTGGTGTCTGCCTTTGACAGCAGGCAGCAGCAGATGCTTAGGGCAAAACCTATGCAGCGTGCAGTGCATCAATATATAAGGAATTCCTCCCTAGAAAGCTCTCCTTGCATCTGATATCTTCTTTAGTGGCCTTAACTTTGCCCTTTTTAAGTTCCATCGTGTGAGGTCATCTTCACCAGAAGATAAATCCAAATTTCCTAGCTCATCCCACTGTTAGATTATGGAATACAGGTCTGTGCAACCCACTTGTTGAGAAGTAGGTTAAAGTTTTAACTCCTTTTTATTGAAACTCAGTGCCATTTGGTGGTGTGTGGTTTGGAAGCTCATGCATTCGGAGTGGGCAGAAGGATTAATGGCCTGTGGGGCATAGAAACATATGCTCCCAAATACGTTAGGTGGAAAGAAGCTTCTGAAAGGAAACTCAGATCCCTTATCTGACTCGCATAAAGTCAAAGTACAGTGCACAAATTTGTGCTTGTCATTTCATGGCTGTAAAAAGGAATAATTCAGCTGATGTCAGGGAAGTTACGCCTGACTGATAACAAAGAAAATGACAGCAAAACCTAGCAGTGAGCCTCCTCCTATGAACCTGTTCCCCAGAGGCTGTTCTTGAAGGCTTCCTGAGACTACAAGAGGTCAGTGAGAGCTGAAGGCATTCAGTGTGTTAAAACTTATGTTACACAAGCACGAAGAGTTCAGTCAGGGCCTAAGAAGGCCTTTTTGTGCTAAAAGAGGTTTAAATTCTCCCCCTGTAAGCAGGAACCTATGTTGCAGAACACGTGCATGAAGAATGTCAAAACCCTGCTATTACAATTAGTACACTGTAGTTGAAGTTCTATTGATCCTGAATGAAGAATTCCCGTTTATGGCTGGCAGAGGCAGCTTGCCTGAAGGATTCACTGGGCTTGGCACATTAAGCACTGTTCAGCCTAAACACATGAACTTCAGCCTCCTTTGCACCGCTTAGGTCTGCTTATATTTCAGATAAACCACCAGCAGCTTGATGTTTATAGTGGAATGCAATCTGAAAATCAATGTTCCCTTGTCCGCTTTCGCCATTGTGCTCCAGTGCTCTTTGTGGTCTTATGTTATTAAAATTACATCAGGTGTGTAGCTGTATTGTATGATTTGGTAGTTGGAATGCAGATAACACTTGGATTATTGGGTCAGACATATTTATTATCCATTCAGAGAGGGTGGATATCTGATGTGAATTTCTGGAAGTGTCTGAGTCGATTTTGTAAGCTGAGAGCAGCATCCTGCTCATTGGCTGCTGTGTGCAGACAGTCCTCTGCCTGCCGCTTACCTTCACTGTATCCTACGCTCCACTGGAGCATAATGAGCACGTGTATTGGAAACTGCACGTTGTATGTGTGGTGAGAGGAACACGCCTGTAGATGGAATCCAGCATCCGTGGATTCCCTGCAAAGGAAGAGGAGAAAGGGTGTTTCTCAATGCTTGGCACATGCTGTGTGGGGCTAACTCTTGTCTTTGGAGTCAGATACTTCTCTGCTGTTGGCACTGACTGAGGGTCAAGGGCCAGGGAGAGGCATGTGTGGGCAGCGAATAGCTCAAGTGAGCAAGACAGTCACAAGAACTGAGCAACTGGGTGTGTTACAATGACCTCCTACTACATTTAACTGTCCTACTGTTGTCTCTTTGCTGTCTCTGAGTTGTACTTGCTTAAAGCCTCTGGATGCTGGCAGTCTTCTTACTGGCTGTGTGTATGGGTGGGTGTGACAGCACATACATCTCTGCCTGTGCCTCAGGTAGGAGCTTCCAGCTGTGGGCAGCGGCAGGTGGTACACTACGTACACTTACATGGTGCAGAGCAGCATTTCTTGGAAAAGCCCAGGTGAGCTCCAGAGGTGCTTGTTCAACAATCCAGAGCCAGGTGATGACACTAGTGTGATGCCTTTTCCAGTTAATTAGTCTTCCTTGGAAGCAGGTTGCATTAGGTTGGCAGAGTAGTTAAGTTGCTCTGAAGTGCCAAACGAACAGTGGTTACGTTGCTCTCAAGGCTCAGACTAGCTTGCTGAGAGCTGTCTTGGGTGCCTGCCCACTGGTGCACTCCAGACACCTACTCTTGAGTATGGAGGCAGGTTTAAACAGCCTGGTGTGGTGAAGAGAATGGAATCATCCAAGCCAGCTCCACAGCACATGGATGGACTTGTGCAGAGGAGTCAAAGCCAGGACAAGCAATCTTGGCCTCACTTGGAATCTGAGTAATGGAGAAGTACAGCTGTGTGCGGTGGCCCAGAACATATCAGCCAGCGCATAAAAAATCCCCAGCCCTTTCCCTCCCTGCAGTCCTCAGTTCAAAGGCAGAACCTTGCAGGCTTCGTTCAGAGACACTGTAAGTGAGTGAATCCCATGGAAATTCACAAATCTCTGATTACCTTCCCCTCCCTGAGAGCCAGCGCTCTGCGCTGATTTTGTTGTAGAAAGATGCAGGGATGTCCTTCTTCTTCACTCAGGTGCCTGCGAGCTGAAGGGGGAGGTTCAGTGCATTCCAAGTGAGATGTGCTCAGCCAGCAGCAGCTAATCTTCCCTATCAGGAGCTGAAACTCGTAGACATAAAATGCTGAACCCAGGTTTATCTGCAGTCTTGAGAATATCTTACAAAGCTATATGCATATTACTCAATAGAACAGATTGCACCTGGCCAGCCCTTGCAGCTGTACATGAAAGGGATGCGCAAATGGAGAAGGAAAGGGAGGAGGGAGCTGGGGAGAGATTTCTTATTAGATGGTTATCTAGGAGATGATGCTTGGCTCAGCAAGCCTGTTGCTTCCAAGGTTATAGTTGAAAGTTTGTTGGGGTTTTTTTGTTGCTATCATAAATAGCTTCTGGCTCCTGAGTCTGACTTGTCAGATCTTCTCCCTAGGATCAGGTATGGTCTTTGTCATATGCTTATCTGGCTTTTCTCTGGCAAGGGTAATTTGCAGAGCAGCTCTTTTCATCCCAGTCAGTTTGTCAGGAGTGACTTAGCTTCCTAAGGTTCTTGTCTGTAGTGAGCTGTCAAAATCAGCCTGGTTCAGTCCATGCTTCAGTATCTAGTCCACTGGGGCTTTGTGGTCCTTCATAGGCTTCCTTCAATATTTTTTTGCTTTCTAGTCAACACCACCCTTGGGCCTGTGTACCATTGTTACTGACTCTACAGGTCAGTTGAGTTCTCCAAACCAGTTTGGTAAACACACCGTGCTCTTGGTGCCCGGTGGTGTTAGCACTTGTCTCTGGGCAGCTGCTGAGCTGGCTGCCCATGGGAGATCTCAGTGTTGGGGAAGAAGCTCAGGCTGCGATATCCCTGCCTGGGAGCACTGAAACAAGGAAGCTCACACATGCCTGGGGACAGTCTGGATGTTGCAGAGGGGATAACTGGTTGTGTCAGCCCAGGGTCTATTAGTGTGCCATACACCTCAGTGGGTATTTCTGTAAGCAGCAGTGCCTAAATTAATTTTGATTTATTTTGGTTCTGGATTAAGCTTTTGCAGAATCCAAATTTTCTTCTTTCTCTGAATCTTGATTTCCCAAAGCAAACGGAGCACCTGGAGTGGAAGATACTGCAGGTGTCAGAGATTTAGGCTATAAAATTATAGGATATCTATTTTCCTCTGCATGGAGTTCAGCAGCAACTACACATCCAAGTATTTAATTTTAAACTATTAACACAAAATATGGATTTGCAGCTCTACTTTCAGTGCAGATATTTTATAAAATACTGAAATTTAACAGAGCTCCATATTCCTCTTTTATCAAATCCTGTAGAATCCTATTAGCTATTGAGCTATAAAATCCAATCGTCCTTTATCCCTTAAGATCAGCTGAGAAGACACGATACAAATTCAAAATATTAGCACAGACTTTAGCCTAGGGCGAGTGCTGTTCTCTGCAAGGATACAGGATCTTCACTGTACTTACACTAATATTTGTGACATACCCTTTACCCTCAGCTTGAGACTTTGCTTTCCCAATCAACAAACCTGTCTGCTTGAGACTTATTTGATGAGGCAGTTGATGCATCCTGCTGTGAAAGTAAGCACAGCATTCAAGGGTCATTTGAAGTCCAGCCTGCCCAAGTTCTTTCTTTAAGACCACTATTGGAGGGGGGAATTGGAAGAAAACTCTCTGAAGAGGAACTTTGCACAGAATGAGCCATTTGGATGAGAATGTTACACAACCGGCGTGAAGCCCTGGGAAGAGATGACCACACAAGGTTAATTGCATCTGCCAAGTGTTTCCAGATTTAAAGAAAGAAGAAAAATGTTAAATCCTACAGATTTTCTTCTTCTTGCCTGCCAAGTCCACTAGTAAGCTTCTTAAACAAGTATGGAACTCATTTCAGGCCATAAGCATGTGAACAGGCATGAGTAGCAAGGCCCACAAGGCACTTGCGTTTCCCATAGGAAACAAGAGGACCCACGCTGCAACCATCATACTCATCATGGAGCCAGCAATGGCCCTGGCAAGCTGGAACCTGTAATCAAGCAGGGCTCTTCACCTTTGTCTCAGAGCCCTGAGTGCCAGATTTGCACTGACTCTGTGTAGCAAGGTCTCTCTTTTACTGTTTTCACAATCTTTTCTTGTTTTCTTTTACCTGGGATATTCCAGCTTCCTGTCACTTTGGATAGCTGAGTGTGGATGGCATACATGATCCGTTTTTTTCACTTAAGTAGAACAAGAGTTTAACACACACCTTATAATTGGCATCCATTTTACTAATAAAAGCACCAATTAACCTGTTACCCTTGTCTTAGGTTGACAAAACAAGGAAGAAAGTTGCATACAAATTAAAGTTGTTGCCCAGAAAAATGACATCTTTTTCTCTCAGAAATGGGAAGGTTTCAAAGGCAGTTCACTGAGATCAAAAGGAAAACTAACCATCTGGGGGGCTTGTGCCAAGTAACTTGAAAACACGTTGATAGCTAAAAATCTTCTCTTTTCATTACATTATAGTGTGGGCTAAATATGTAAAAACTTGAATTGCTAAGCCTCTAAGTGCACTGAGTTCACAGAATTCACAGAATTCACAGAATTTTAGGGGTTGGAAGGGACGTCAAGATACCATCGGGTCCAACCCCCCTGTCACAGCAGGTTCCCTAGGACAGGTCGCACTGGGCGGCATCCAGACAGGTCTTGAATCTCTCCAGAGAAGGAGACTCCACACCCCCTGGGCAGCCTGTCCCAGGGCTCCCTCACCCTCACTGGGAAAAAGTTCTTCCGCATATTAGTGTGGAACATCCTGTGCTCCAACTTGAAGCCATTGCCCCTTGTCCTGTCTCCCCAGACAGAGAAGAGCCTGGCCATTTCCCTTTGTCTCCCACACTTCAGATATTTATAAACATTAATCAGATCCTCTCTCAGTCTTCTTTTCTCAAGGCTGAACAGCCCCAGGTCATTCAGCCTTTCCTCGTAGGGAAGATGCTCCAGGTCCTTAATCATCTTTATGGCCCTCCACTGGACCCTTTCCAGGAGATCCCTGTCTTTTTTATACCAGGGAGCCCAGAACTGGATACAGTACTCCAGGTGAGGCCTGACCAGGGCAGAGTAAAGGGGAGAGATCACCTCCTTTGACCTACTGGTCACGCTTCTTTTAAATGCACCCCAGAAGATGCATAAACATGTATCTCAGTACCTTGTGTTATAGATGAGGCTTGGGAATCCCCTGTTTGTATGCACTTGGTAGGAAACAGTGTGAGGCTCAGAGCTCCTCTTGTAAGAGGTCGTTGCTTCTTTGGCAGGATGTGAATCAGCAACAGGTAATGTCTACAAAGACATGACTGGAGGGCTGAGTTGGCCATTTCAGGTTACCTGTAGGACAGAAGGCCTCACCTATCAGCAGCATGCAGTCATGGCCTTGGGCACATTGTGCTCTTGCCAGATCTTGTATAGAAAAAGTTGTCTGAGCAGGCCTGGTCCTAAGGAAAGACTGGGGGTTGGCAGATGATGACTCAGATGAGGGAATTGGTGAGGCATGGTGTCATTAGTCCTCCAGGAAAGATATTAAATGAAGTTTCTGACATTTGAAATCATTAATTATCACTTGGCACTTTTCAGAAGTGAAGAGGTGCCAGTTCCATTTTGCATGGTTATTTCTTGAACAGATTTAATAGAATAAGAAGCCATGTGGGAATTTTTTCTCCAAACCATTAAACAGCAGCTGTGTGCATTAAGCAGTGGCCATGGTGACCTCTAGCCACAATCCTCCTAAAATTCATCCCTTTTTCATACACGAAGCCTGAATAAATTCAATGTGGAATTGTGGCCATACTGTGCAAGACACCATTATATCCTCCCAAGAAGAAAAGTACTGTAGAAATCCAAGATCAGTATTTGAAAACACCCTCCAGGTCTGGCCTCCTGCCTTAAACTCTATCTGAAAATAAGCAGAAGTGCCAGACACTGCCTGTTTTGCCCTGCCGCTGGCCCCCTTCCTCCAGAGCAGATTAGGAACAAATGTGGAACTCACCAGCTCGCTTTAAGCACTCCAATGAATTTAAAAGCAAACATGATAAAAAATCTGCAGTCTTTTCATGGAGATTTAACTCTATCTGACTCGTTAGTAACATGGAGATGTCACACAAAATAGAAATGTAATACATAAGAATTTCTTCATCCTGTTACTCAAATCCATTGTGATGTTGCTTCACAGTTAGTAAAAGAGTAATGGGGTAATTGAGGGGAACTATTCACATATTGTTGGAGGAGATGAACAAACTTTTTTCCCTCATTGCTATTTCCTCCTGCGAGAGAAAACACATTCCTTCTCTGATGATGTTGTGACTTCTGTCACGCTCTGCTTCTGAGCGTGTTTGTTAATTGGCACCTCTCGGATGAGCCTGTCTGTCAAAATCACACGTAGCACCTGGATGCGTAATGTAACAAAATACTCTCAATATTTGAAAGGAATTCAGATTTAATATCATATTCTATAAATAAAGTCTCCTTGTTGATAGGAGATTGACGTGATATGCCTTTAGTCATAAAAATGAGAGTCTTATGTGCATTTGGTTTCTAATATTGAAACTTTCAGATCCCAAATCAAGACATAACTTAGACCCATGAATAAGTGCCATTGAAGTTGGTGACCCTTAGGCATATGCTTAATTTTAAGCATGTGCTTCTTAAATGCTGCATGGAGTCGGGCCCCACTTCTCTTAAAATTAATCAGATTTTCTTTTCAGACTTGATTGGTGCTCTTACTTCTGTGAATTTTGGAATGTAGCTAAGAATGGGGATAGACTAGTAGGTTTCTGTAATAATGCTTTGGCTACAGTCCTGCAGCCAGATCTGGAAGACCACAAACTATCATAGGAACAGAGGTTTCCTGTATACTCTGTAAATTTATAATCCCCTTTCTTTACTTGTAGAAAGCTGAACTTACATCCAAGAATAAAGGTCATGCAGCCAGGTTCATGGACACTGAAGGAAGGGATCTCTATTAGCGTGTTAAGTTTCCCAGATGAATTACATGTCTCTCCTTTTGAGCTGAGTTCCACATTAGCAGCTTTGCAGGTTCCAAGGTATGCTCAAGCCTCTTCTTTAGTAATGACTGTAGGTAATTGAACACAGAGGGCCCCAGCTGAAGCCTGACGGGGTCAGTGAAAAGATCCTTACTGACCGGTTTTGATCATGCCTTTGTTTTCCATTCAGATCAAATGCCTTCTGAAGTAGGAGCTCAGTTCAGGAGAAAATGTCCAGCACTTGATTCTGAATGTAGGTGTAGATTTGGAGTCCTTTTCCTGGGAGGTGGAGATGTATGCATTTTGGAAAGAGAAGTATTCCACATTCTTACAGTCGCACACACAATGTGGGAAGGCTGGAGCGGCACATGGCTGAGCATAAAAATGAAGGATAAAGTGCTTTCCTTGCCCTGGCGAGAGAGAACACACAGACAGAGAAATGCACGCAGACAGAATGAGCCCTTTCATGCAGGGAGTCATGATTTACTGATGCACTGACTGCATACCAAGTGCAGCCGTGTGACAGGAGCAAGGCTCTGCCCCTTGGGAGGCTGGGGGGGCTGACACACAAACACCTTGAATCCTGTTTTCTTCTTTACACTGATATTGTTCCACTGCCTGCATGAATTTATTGCTGACCTATACCAGTGTGTATGTTAAGATTTAAGCCCCTTCTTATCTTCTCTTCCCTCTATTTCTGAACGGGTGTAAAAGGCTGTAAGGTGGTATCAGCAGTTTGCATAGGGAGTGCTGGGCTGTCAGCATAATGTGCTTTGCTTAGGTGTGAATGACTTTGGTGGCCGAGATATGAGCCTATTTCCTTTAGTGCTGATGATCACTTATGTTGCTATAGTCCCCGCTGGGTCTCATTCTGCTGGTTATTGCAGCGATGCTGAGGAAGAAGCAATCCCTTTGCCAGATCAAGGGCCTGACTCTGATTTCATGTCCTCCATGACAGGGTAAATGGGTTGAAGTCAGTGGAGCCGTGCTGGGCTGAGAGGAGAATGGAGCACTGAGGGTGATGGATCTGCCTGCTTAAGGAGTTCTTATGGCTCCCAGGGCTGTGGTGTTTGAATGCCTCACAAACTTTAAGACCACTCCTGTGAGAGAGGGAAGCAGTGTCATCCCTGCTTAACAGCTGGGGAGCTGAGATACAGTAAGATGAAATACCTTGGCCAAGGTCGTTCTGGATGTCTGTGACAGAGCAGGGTCTGCCAAATAAAACCTTGCCAGGTCTCAAGCTGGTATGTGGACAGTTGGGCCAGCTTTCCTCCTAGCATGGGGCAAATGGGCTGTTCTTACATTCTGTCTCGGTTGCCCTCATCTTCCTCCCTTTACTGTGTTGCAGTGGTGGGAGCTGCTTACCTATGGGTCACTGAAAAGGATCTGGTGAAGCCCAGCCTCTGGGATGCTCTCCCTGGCACAGGGTATCAGGTCCCTCAGGGCACAGGCAGAGGATGGATGCCCGTTTCCTTGGAGTGTAGGAATCCAGGGTCAGCACACTGCTGGACTGTCAGCAGTGCAGGGTCCGAACTGTAGCACCTTCCCCTCTCACATACCTATTATTTAGGGTGACTAATCATAATAACAAATTGATTAAGGTTAACTGGATAAAGTCATCTAAGTCATATTTACTGCTAAACTAACTGCCCAGGGAGGTGAATTAATGATCTTTACAGAAACCTTTTATGGTTATTTGGCCACAAGGTGTGATCTGGTTTGATCTTTTATGCAACATAAATCAGTTTAATGGTTAAATCTGTGCAGCTAGCTGTTGAATTTAAATGAGGGCTTTTTAAATGAAGTATGATGCTTTTCCACACACAGAGGGACATTGAGCAGGTGTATATTGCAATTAAATGGGAAAACTTACAATTAGATAATGTTAAGTTTGTGACACTGGCTGACAGAAGCCTGGAGATTCATGGTGAAGGTCCACAATCAATCACTAATTCATGCCACTGCGGAAGGAGTAAAAATGTAAATGGTCTCAGTTGAGGTCAAAGCAGTGTGGGAGAGCAATGCAGGTCATGCAGTGGATGGCTGATACCAGCCATTCGCTTCAATAGCCTTGGGTTCAGATATTCTGTTGAGTCACAGAAGGAAATTATTTAGTCTTACGAGGCAGCACTCAGCCTTTCTAGCTATTCTTTTAGCAATACCTGGTAAGGTATAGCAGAGACCAGGGACCTGTTATAACACTCAGGCTACAAACATCCTGGGAGATGACTTCAGAGAGTTGCAGGTTTTCCAGGGTGGGAGAAAGCTAAGAAGGCATTAGCAGCTCTTCTGGCCTTCTTGCACTTTAACACCATGCACCTAAATGGTCTGCTGTAGTCACAGTCTTTTCTCTCTCACCTGGACAGCAGTGGTGTCTCTCTCAAGAGCTTACTGTTTAAATTCTGCATGCACTTTGGGAATTGGAGGTAGACAGACCTGTTGTAGCACACCCCAGGTCAACAAACCAGATCTGGAAATTAAACCAGTGCTTCTGATCCATAGAGCCTTTTTTCCAAGCCACAAGTCCACACTGTCTGCCAGGTCTCCCATGAGTCCTATCTTCACCCAAGGGATAAAGGGACCAACTTTTAGACAGGACAGGTTAGCTGTGAGCTGCTTCCCAGGGGATTTGCTGAGAGCAGTCTGTTAGACACACCTGTTTGCTCAGGTGTTTCCTGAAGAAAGGGAGAAGTGTTTGGGATGTTGATTGAGCACTGGGGAAGAGTTGTTTGTAGTTTGGGAAGGCATGGAGAAGAGCGGATGGTTCCTGTTTGATTGACTTCTGAGTGCTCCTACATTAATGTTTTACTGGTGATATTGCAGAAGCAGCAAAGAGCCTTGGGGCAGGCACTGAGTTGAGGGTGGGTGAAAGGATTCATGAACACTCAGGGAGGGATCAGTTCAGGCAGCCTGAGACATGTTCTCTCATTGTCATGATTTAACCCCCGGCCAACAATGAAGCACCATGCAGCTGCTCACCCCTACCCCTGCAGCAGGATGGGGGAGAGCATCGGAAGAGCTCTAGTAACACAGAGCTCCGGGTAAATATTGCTTGGAAGTAGGAGGATGAAGATGGCTGTGTAAGAGGTCCGCCTGCTTTCTGTGGATGCACATTAAGCTCACTGCTTTACTGTATCACAAATACAGTCTCTCTGTAGCAGATCCACCTGTGTGCAGGACAAGAGCACGTCATGGGCATTTCTTGGGTTACGGCTTTTCAGAGCTACCCACCAGTTTGTTTTGTTCCTCCCTGGTGGATCACCTGTGCTGAACCTTTCTCCCAGCAAAGGCAGTAAATAATGTTTTAACACTTATAATAATCATTTACATCTTCAAAGCTCTTTGCAAACACAAGCTAATTGAAGAACCATTGTCAACCAAGAAATCACAGTTTTGTCTTTTAGATTTTTAACTTATTGTGCTACAAAATACACCCAAATGTTGTAATAAATGCTGTTCATAGAACAAGGAAAGGAAAATTTCATGGGTTTCTTTCTCTCCCCTTTTTCTGGTCAAAGCTGTGATTGATGAAGTTTTAATTCTTTTTTTTCTGTATTAACTGGCTCAAATCACAAAAGAACAAGGAAAAGAAATCAGCTACCTTCCTTCATGCCTGCTTCTGCTATGGATTTGCAGTATTGGAAATTGGGGCTGTTAAGATTCTAATGCTTTTACCTTCTGTTTATTACCTTTTTGCGCAGAACAAAAGAGAGAACATCACAGAAAAATGTGATTTTTAGAGCCTTAAATCTGAGGGGGAAGGGTTCAAGATAATGCCTGAAACTACTTCAGACAATATCTTCTTGAATCACATTAAAATGCAAGTCGGTGCATTAAGTCTCCCACCACTTTGGTGAGGTAAGTAAATATTATGATCCTATTTAACGTATGCCTCAAGCCACATAAAAAGCCAAATAGAGACTTGGCATACTTGGATGTAAATCATTAAAACTGCAGCTCCTTAAATGAAGACTGAATTCAGTCCAAAGACAGAATGTTAGGACTGGAATTAGGCTCAGTCCTCAAGCCATCTCCTGTACACCAAACTATGATATAACAACATAGTGACATATGAAAAACTGTACTTATTACTCTGATGGCATTTCGTATTTTCTCTGCCATGATTGTTCCCTTGTTTTTAAATCACAACTCGTTGTTTCTGCTGTGCTTGGCCTCATATAAAGGGTAATAACCTGTCTTAGACCTGGCTGGCTAACACTTGAGGGACTGTTGCCTGGAACCCTCGTATGAAGCTAATATCTCAAAACAAATTTTGAAAACTTGCTTGGTTTCAAGTTCAGTCTAAGCGATGAGCAGGATAGGATTTCTACCAAGGGCTTGGATGTATGTGGAAGTTTTTTAAAGTGCAAAGCAGGGCCATTGTGGCAGGCTTGGAAATTGGTTTTGTTTGGAAACAGTCTGATTTCTTTAGAAAGACAGTGTGGGCTTGGGCAGAGAGTGCAAGATACCAGTCTCTCTGCTTCTTTAGTCATGTATTGCTCTCTACCACTTCACAGAGAAATTGGCTTGTTTGTTTTTATTATGGGGACTTTCAGGATCCGGAAAATGGAGATTATAATAACCCTACACTGAGCCAGCACTGGTCTTTCAGTAAACTTTGTCTATGTTGCAGGATGGGAATCAAAACAGAAATCAGAGAAGCTTTACATCATTTCTAGATTATCAGAGTAGGCTTGTTCATGTGGTTCTAATATGGGGTTTTCATCCCAGAAACATCAAGATGTGATTGGTGAATTCTGTCAGAGGAGAGAGCAGTCATCATTTGAAATATCTGGCTCTGACAAAAGTTACTCAGGGATGGATGTATAGGTCAGTCTCTGCTCTGACTTTATGACTTCATTTTCTTGATTTGGTATTTTAAGTCTGATTTGAAGAATAAGGTTGGTCCATTCTGCTAGAGGAGAGATGCGGTCATAAATCAGCTTAGCCTCCCAATTTAGGTAGGTCAAATGCATCTTCTCCTTTTTGTCTCACTGCTTGAGGAAAATGAGAGGTAAGGATTGCATGGGGACCGTCTCTCCAAACATACATGGAGTCTGAGCAGTTAGGTGCTTTGGTTGTGCTTCTGGATTTGCCCTGGCAGAATTGTCCAATTATGAATAAAAAATAGTGTTGGAGCCTGACTGTGGTATCCAAAGAAAGAGATGGTTACTGAGCATTCGTGCCCCCAATTAAAGAGGCTATAAACCGTGAAGCAGATGCTCTGTGGTGATGCAGGCATTGGTGAGAAGCAAATCAAGTGAAGGTAAATAACCTCTGCTAGCCCAAGTGTCCACCTCTCTGTAACTACGCCAGATTTGCTGCAGGGAGAAAGTGGGGAAGTTGTCCAAACAGTTCAGGAGGTGGAAGCAGCTCACAACTGCGGCAAGGGAGGTTTCTGGCTGTAGCACATCTTCATTAATTGCCAAAAAAGATTACCCACTTGACACTGCTGCTCCAAGTGCTCTGTCTTCAGTCCCACCTGGCTGTGCTGTAACTCTCATTTTCTGCTTGTGCTGCAGGCAGGAAGCAAAGCAGCATTGCCATTCCCTCTGCTTTGCCCTTGAAAGGCGAAGATGCTCCTTCACAGGCAGAAAGGACAGGCACTGGTGTGGGCCTTGGAGGATTTTGGTATAATTCTTGCCTCTGCCACAGACTGTTTGTGTAACCCTGAGCAAGTCAGTTAATCTCCATGTCCTTTCAGTGTTCCTATTGTAGGATAATCCTCCCCCAGCTCTTTCCATTCTTGTCTACTGCATGTGCTGTTCAGGGCAATTGCAGTCTCCTTTTCTTTTGTGTAACTGGACAGTGTTGCTCCACGGGCTGCAGGAACAATAACTCAGGCCATCCTGAAATGATTCAGGTTTGGAGCAGATGAAATTGGGTGGTACTTGCCAGGTCTGGGAGCCAGACTGTGCCTCATGGGCACCTGCAGGCATGGGGCTCTCACATCCAGGCTAAATGTTTCAGTGATGATGTGTGCTGGAGACATGGACTCTGCACCGTGATGTTGTGATGTTGCGGTGCTGCATCAGCCATGAGGCATGATGAGGTGCTCTGCTGATGACAGAAGAAAGTATGTGTGTGCTGTGCAAATTCCTGTGTGTCCAGATGCGTCACTTCAAAGCAATAAAATTCCACTTGCAGTTCTTGTTTCACTTCCCAGACCTGGGACTCGCTTTCTTTACCTGAGGCTCACAGCACCTCTAGGAAGGTTCAGAGAAACCTAGAGGCTCAGGTGGGATTTCTAACTTTGTAGGACGCTCACCACCATGAAGCTGTGGGTTCTTAAGGTGACAAGTGGCACCCAAGCTGGAACCTGGAATAGTTTGTCACAAACCCCGATGTCCTCCTGCGCCTGCATTTTAAGTGCTAGGTCACCCTTACATGTTCTTCTACCTGTTGCAACATCACAGGGCTGTCAGTAATCTGGTGCTGCATTTCTGGATCAGAAGCAAGCTCTGAAGGGCAGCTGCTCCCCAGCAGGATAAAACAGAGCACAGAGGGTAGGAGAGAACAAATGGCAACATGGAGATATGGCCACTGGCCAGATCTGATGATACAATTTTTAGGAAATTGTGAATATGTAAATAAGATTTCTGTTTTCCCCGTCACCTTAATGATTCATGTGGCTCTAAGGCATCTGAGTGGAGAGGCACCATGAGAACCTCTATTCAGTTCTGCAGGAATAAATGGAAACCTTGTACTGCTGTGACAGCCCCAGCCCTCCTTCTGCTTGAGGATCACTGCGTGCAATAACAAACCAGAAGTGCCCCAAGTACATGGTGTGAGCTGTTGGACCCAGCCCTGCTGAAAAGCTCTTGGGCGTGTTCTGAGGAACCTGGGAAGGGTTTGTGTGTTTGATTCCAATCTGGCATTACTTCTGTCACAGCCTTGATGGGCAATGTCCCTGCAGTGATTGGGGCCCAATCAGCATGCTTACAAGGGAGTTACTGTGTTAAATAAAAGTTACATAAGGAACAATTTGCTCCCAGATGCGCACCCAGATGCGCACAATAATGGTGTTGTAATTCCATCAAGGCACTCTGCTGACATCAAAAACCACCCGTGTGAAGTTTCAGTGTCTTGTTAATCTCCACAGGCCGAACAGAGGAGCCTTGCAGCTGCAGCTCCACCATTGCCCGCCCTGCACTCGCAGGCAGCCAGCAGCCACAGCGCAGGAGGTGTGGGCACACACACACAGCCCTTCCAGCATGAAGGCCTGAACCTCCCTGCACAACTCATCCTCCACACGAGCCCCTGCGGTTTGGTGGGGGGAATTACCCCCATCCCTCCGTGCTCCTGGCTGTTTGGGTACCAGTCAAGTCCAGCCTGGATGTTGTAACTGGAGCTAAAGTGCCTCCTTGGGGCATATTAACTAACTCCTCTTAGATGTTCTCTGCAAAAACATGTCTGTGGCTCCTGGTTTGCAGCCAGCCAGCCCAGGGCACACATAGGTGTGGTAGGAGCGGGCGCACCTCACCTGCAGGCATGGTTGGTCGTGTGCCAGAGCAACAGGCCCTGTGCCCAGAGAGCAGCTCTGCCACTGGGTTTGCCACATCCCAGCATCTGCCTGCAAGTCCCACAAAGGGCTGGGAGTGTGAGCTGGGAGTGCAGCTGCCCCATGCGCAGAGCAGGGCAGGAGTCTCTGAGCCTGGACCAATTTACACCAGGCCGTTATGCCACTCCCTTCCTTAGGCCTCTTGGACTGTTTGAGTGCTCATGACCCCTCGGACCCTCTCCGGTGGGACTGTGAGCTATAATGTTTCAAGTGAGAGAAGGATGACAGGGGTGATAAAGAGAAGCGAGGGAAAGGCACCTAATACGATTTCAGCAAGCCCTCTGGCAGTCTGTCTGTGGGAGGCTGCCATGTATAATAAGGAAACGATTTGTCTGGGAATGATTCAGCGTGTAAAACTCTCCCTCCCTGACCTCTTCTTAAGTCCCAAGCATGGGATTGCGGGAGGCTTCCAGCGGAGGAGAGCCGATAAGGCGCAACAGTTTTCATATGCTTGGAGGAGAGGTTGAAGTGTCCGTGCTGAGGCAGCATTCTCACTGCTGTGCAGGGCTGGCTGCGTGGAGCTTCGTGGAGCTGCATTTCACCTTTACCCCATGGAAGGAGGTGGATTTTGCCCTGCTTGGACACACATTAACCATCAGGGAACTTTCTTTTTCTTCCCAGGCGGCCTTTGGGCTTATGCTTCCCACAGCCTCTTCCTCTGCCCCCGGGACCCTGGCTAGCAAAACCCCACAGACAGCTGGAGAGCTCCTTCCCTTCTGATTTTCACACTCTGAGCTGGCCCACTGGTATTTCCCCAGGCTTCCACCCCTTTTGTGGGTGACCATAAGGAAGGCTGGAGGTGGGAGCAGCTGCCCATCGGGATCCTGGCGATGGGGGCTGGCTTTCAGCAGAGGAAATCTATGTGAATTTTCTGGAGCTTGCTCTAGACGTGAGAGTTGAATCATTTTTGCTTCTCAGGTGCTCTGGGAGTTCCTCCTGTCCAGCACTGTAAGCCTCTACCTGACTTGCACAAATGATTACAAAACTGCTGTTTCTTGGGAACTGAACTGATTTTATAGGTTGTCAGCCTCTCCCAGCAAGTGCAGGAGGGTAAGAGGAGAACGGGAAAGCTCAGCAGCGCTGAGTTTGCAAATGCTGTGTTTTAAAATAGTAGCCACCCATGTGTGCTCCTCCGTCCCCTAATATTCATGCTGAGGCTTTTGCAGGTTTTTCACTGAAAATCTTTACTATCTCTTGTGTAGGATCCTCTTTTGCTGCTTGCTTTTTGCAGTGTGTTATAACAATGCCAAAGGGACATGAGGTGTGAGCGGACCAAAACGGGCAGGGATTTGTGGGCAGCCTGAGGGGGCTGCAGGTCCCTGCCTGCTGCCACTGTCACATGAAGAAACAGCAGCTGCACTTCTGTGCGGTTCCCTTCCAGAGCAACACAGCTGTCTCCAGATCTAATGTTTCTCCTTTCCTTTTCATTAACTGAACACAGAGATGGCCAAGATTCTTGACCCTGCAAGTTCTGGGCAGTCCAATCTGTCCACATGGCTGAAGGCCATGAAATACGTACGGCATCCCTTGGGGAGCTGGAGGGAGAACTGAACAAAATTCAGAGGTGGGAGAAAACAAGTCTGCAAAGGAGTGACCATTCTGCTACGAGATGAGGCTGGACTGGGCATGCAATGGGGTTTCAGGGTGAGAAGTTAATGACCTTCATCAGCTCACTTCCCCTGCAGCAGTGACTTATGCTTATACCTGCTGCACTGCTGGTAATGTAACCAGCTCAGCATGGGGACTTCGTTTGAACTAGTTATGAGTGTGCAGCTAAAAATCTGCTGGTGGGCACCACAGGATTAGTGAATTTGCAGGGTGTGAGGTTAAGGTGAATAGAGCTCCCAGTGTTAGCCCACAGCTAATGTTCTGTAGTGAAGGAGATGTCAGAAGTTCAAACCAGTACTTAGGGTTTGTGAATTCACCTTCTGAATGCATTGCTCTCCAGGTTCCTTCAGCAATATCAGCAAGGAGTGCAAGTGAAATAACTCCTTTCCCTGTTATTAGGTGATACCTATTAGCAGACAGCTCATTTTCTGTTGCTGGCAGGGACATTTTAGCCAGAAGCAGTTTCCAATCTGGCAAGTGCAATGAAAGTATTACAGGAAGGGAAAGAAGTTGAGGTCCATAGAGGAAATATTTTTCCTTTTTTTTTTCTTTTTTTTTTCCTGGTTTGAAAATAGCCCCTTAGCAGGATACATCAGCCAGGAACTGAATTGTCTCAAGTTGCCTGTTCAGTTGTGTCCACTCTGCACTTCCATTTCTTTTCTGATTTTGGTGGGAATCTGGGGAAAACCATCCTCAACTGGGATTCCTACCCTGACTGCTAGGTCTTACACTGGCCCAAATCTGCTGCTTGGGTGTGTGTGTGTGTGAGCAATAAGATGTCCTTTCTTCATTTCTTGCCCTAGCCCCTAATATCCAGAGATTGGCTCTGGAATGTATAATATTTCGTCAAAGACTTTTGCTTCTCAGCAGCTACAGTTTACTATCACAGTGCTGGATATACTTGTTTCCATTATGAATGCTCAGTCACAACTTTGAGTGTTGTGCTTTCTCCCCATTGCTGCCAGTATGAGTGCATTGCTTCTGGCAAAACCAATAGTGGAGGAAAACACAAGGAGTGTGGAGGAAAATCAGAGGCTGCCTGTCAGTCGTCATCTTCCTTGCTCTGCTGTTCGCTGGTGATGAGTAGAACAAATCGTGTAACCTTTCTGTGTGTCAGTTCCTTCCCATATAATGAGGACAAATATTAATTTGTCTCCTAGTCTCTCCCAGACAAAGAGAGGTTGTGTTCATACTCACAAAGTGCTTTGGTAATCACAGGTATTCTCTCAGTGCCAAATACTGCTATCCCACTGTCTGGATGATCAGTGTTTCCTGACATGTGGCTGCTTGTGGCTTAGTCTGTGGGGTGCTGCATGGCCAATGTCCTGCTCTGCCCTTGTGAACATGAGACAGCTGAGAAACTGTGGGTCAGTGTCACACATGCTGGATGTGACACCTGGATCTGCATTGTTACTTTTTAGGCTGGTGCACTGGTAGCACATGGAGCTGTCCTGATAAGGACAGTGTGTAGCTCCATAGGGAGAAGAGGCTTGGCATTTAATCAACTCCTCCAAGCCACTTACACATCCCTCTCTCTCTCCCATGACCCAGCCCAAGACCCTTTTTCACCGCCTGCTCTATGAACTCCCTGAATTTTCTGCTTTCCACTCAAGGCTTGTGATGGGGTAGTTAACAAACTCATCCGCTCAGGTTCTGTGATCCTGCACCTTGGCGTGGTGAGGATCTAGCTCAGCAGTAATTTACATTGTGCACTTCATTCACACTTCCACCATGACTTTTCTGAGCCACCTGTAAATACCACACCACCTCTTTCTTCATTATCTCTTCCCTGCTTCCCTGTTGAATTAATTCTTTCAGACCTCATCTCAGAGGAGGTACTTACTGCTCGCACACTGATACACAAGGATTTCTTATCCCCCGTCTTTCTCTGATTTTCATACCTGGAATATTATTTCCCCTCTTGCCCTGTCCTCCCTAGACACATAACTCTTTATGTTTCATTTATAGTCCCTGCCTGATACGTTCTCTCTGCATTTTGTCATCTCACACTTGTTCTTTTGCTTTCCCAGTTTCACTCCGTTGTACAGGAAAATGGAGTTTGGAATCTTTCTAAATCATCATGTAAAGCTATGCAGAGCACAAACTCTCAGCAGCAGCATTCTAGGTGTTGGCTAAAAATATTCCCAGAAGCCTTTTGTTCTGTTTGTTTATTAAATACATTTTTGGGTCCCTTCTGGAGACCATGGTTGCAGTGCTGCAGAATTTGTCTTTTGCTTTTCTGTTGAGGGGCCCAGGACTATTCCACAAGGACGGCTGCACAGCCATAAGGAGAAACACTTTATTTTTCTTCTCCTAAGAGCCTTACAGAAGCTAATCTTCACAAGAGCCCTGGAGACTGGGGTCTTGCACAGATGGGAAAGCTGGCATATAGTCCCTTAACCAGGGTCACAGGAGGAAATTAAAAGCAGAAGCGGGACTGGGATTTTTGCATTGCTGCCTCCAGGCATGTTCTTGGAATGTCTTGGACAGGTTTTCTGCTGCCCCAGTAGGTGCACACTACCTACCCTTTACTGCATACAGTGGAAATTGCCACCAGACAAGGACAGCTAACAAACTTTGATACAGGAAGAGCAGTAGGACTGAGGCATAGCTTTGGGACAAGCACGGATTTATTATGATACATCAGATACATTTTGTGAAATGTCCCTTTTAGTTGGCTAAAAAAATTACTTGCACTCAAGGTTCCTGCTTGAGAAGCTGTTTGTAAACAGCCAAACAGCGTGAAAGCTAACAGCTCTAATGCAGCCAGCAAGCCATTTGCCATTTGCCCTCACGCCCCAGTGGGGATAGGTGGCTTAGCACAGGGTGGGAAATCCGCATGGGTCATTTTCAGGACTCACTTGTGTGCAAACCCGTCTCGATGGGTCTTTCCGGGCTTTGCCTCTCTGGAAATACCACCACAGTGCAGGAGCAAACCAGGACTAGTACTGCCCTTGGCTTCGGGCAGTGTGTTATGCTCCCTCCCCAACACCACTTGTCTCTCTTCTCCGCTGCATAGGGTATGTTGGGGAGCTATCATGTGCTGCAGTGCCTTGGCTGAACAAGCATTCCTCCTTGTTCCAGGAGCGACCTGGGACCTGAGCTTGCCATTTAAGGTCACCTTGGATATTTCAGATCGTTTCTGCAGTGCGTAGCTGTGACTTGCCTGTGCGCCAGTTGTCCTAAGTGCTGGTTTGTGGGTGAGAAATCAGGATGCTGGTGCTTGCTGTGTGTTCTCTTTTCAGTCCTGCTGCAGTGTCTGGACCCTGGGAGGGATTCTGCTTTGGTTTGGGGGCCATCCAGAGCATAGGTTCTCTGATCACACGGCATTTGGATTAATACTTTTTAATCACAAATGACACAAAGCATAAAAACTGAGATGTGATGTAGGACACGAACACCCGACAAGTCTGGATGCTCTGCTTTTGCAGCTTGAGCCAGCATCTGCAGAACATAAGGGGTTAGTTATTCTAGCAGTAGCATGATTAGGTGCTATGAACACTAATGATCCAAAAAGCTCAGTTTAGCTTACGTGAGAATTGTATCCAGTGTTTTCATGCCTGTTAACTTTGCAGACAGCAGGTTTCCTACAGGAACCAGAGATCCACGCAACTACATGAAAAGTTACTGCGGATGCACGTAGTGTCTGACTAGAGCTGTGGTCCGTAGTGGGAAGTTAGACAAGGTGAGACTGTAAAAGGGCAGTAATTGTACACAGGAGATGGCTGTGATTGCTTTGAATGTGGAGCCATTGTCAGGAGCACAGAGGGAAAAGCACAGCCTATTTGAGTGCTCTTATCTCAAACTTGTGGCTAAGTGAAGTCAGGAAAGAGTTGGGGGATGCTGTTGTTTGTGCATTTCACCTCTGGGATTTTTAGAAACTTGGGATTTTGTGCTGCCTTTGGCATGGCTTTGCTACCTTTTGCCAAGTTTCATTAATCAGCAGCCAGGGGTTACATGAAGGGTATGGTGTCTACCCAATGGGAATTCAAGGACCAAAAGGAGAAGTTTCAATAATGTTTGTTTAAAGGCACTTCAAGTAGTTGGGTTTTTTTAATTTTATTTTTGGCTCCTGAAACATGACTGCCATCCTTTAACTATTATCAATGGCATTAGAACTTCACATAGTAACAGCACGCTGGGATCCATGAGAGAGTGTCAGACTAGCTTGCTGCTACATGAAAAATGTCAAATCTTGCAGCATCTCAGCTCTTGATTTTTGTCTGGTTTTTAGCACTTTGGAATTTGATGCCGTCATCTTATCAAAGGGAAAAATGTCTCAAATTAGCGCTTGCTTTAAGCAGATGCTTTGCAGTCTCAAGTAAGTACAATTTCTAGACATAACTCAGAGAGAAATTTAAATGTTGAAAGCAGCTACATTCACCAAATTGCCGGGATCCAGCTAAACAGATGAATTTTACTCCAGCTTCCCATCACCCCTTGAGCAGACCTTTTCCTTCCGAGGTATTCCCCTCAATTTGCTCTTATCCCCAAGACTCCCGTCTGTCTCGCACACTGAACAGCACCGCTGTCACCTTGGCTTTGTGTCTCTTAGGCATGGCTGCCCCGGTTGGGTGATGGTGTTGCACTTCATACATCACTCTGTGTGTACAGACAGCTTTAATTATGGCGTGTTAAATGAATCAGTATGGAGCGTGTGGGCTAAACTCTGAGATATTTTTAGTCTTTGTTGGCCTTGCCATGGCCTTTGCTGTATTTCTCTGGGAAACAGTTGCTGAGTAGCATCATTTCGCTTGTCCCACATAACTCTGGGCTCTTGGAAAGCTGGAGTTTCCTGCCAGGCTTGAGACTTCTGGGACGGCTGTTTTCCCACTGGGAATGTGCCCATTTTAGCATGTAAGACCTCATGCTTTATTAATTTTGATGCACATTCAGGGTGGAAAGGCAATCTCAAGGCTAGATGTTAAGTGTTGTATTTGGGGGGTGGTGGTGTGTGTTTTAAAATGGGGGGGGGTGGGTCGTGAGTTTAAACTGCAGCTAGGTTATGTGTAGCAACATCTGTATCCCCTTACTCCTTTGGCAAAGCAATTGGAGACACGCTACATTGTTGATGTTGAGGGTTCCTGAAGTACAGCTATTCCCATGAAAAGGGTCAGAAAGCATTACAGCCTCTGGCAAATGAAGATACTGTGGACCAGTGAAGGACAGAGAGCCAAATCAGTGCCTCCAAGGAAAAGCAGTCACCCTCCGCCCATAGTGACTGACCGCTGGCTGGGCATGGCACGGGGGCAGCATTCATCTCAGCAAATGTCTGTTACTGAGAGTATATGGGGAGAAAAGTGAGAGTCCTGGCTGGAGGTGTGGGACAGAGTTTGTGATGTGGGGATGTTAGAAAGTTGGGAAGAGGGGTGTTTGAAAGCCATGGTGGGATTACAGGGGATATAAGGGAAATGGGGCTCCAGGGGTGGCTGGGTTGGGGGAGACACCCAACCTGGACCCTATGGCAGCATTAGCTTTACTGCTTCCAAAACATCTTGCTTGAAATGCTGGGGTCTGAAATGAGGGTTGATGAAGCTGGGGCCAGAGGTGTGACCCCAGCTGTGTGCCCTGCCTTGTTGCTCCACAGCAGACTAGGCATGGGGGCAGGTAAGCCTGTGCTGCCTCCAGCTCCTGCGCAAAGCCATCTTTTAGCTCAAACCAGTGAGGGTGATGGGCATGACCTGAGCACTCTGGCTGCAAGCTGTTGTGCTTAAGTGCAGACACATGTTCTACTCTGCCCATTGCTTCAAGCAGTGCTAACCTCTGGCAAGTGGTTGAGGCAGACATCTGGGGATGGTGATGCCTTAAACTGCTGTAACATGATTAGCTAGGGCTCATCTGGTTTTTGAACGTATAGTATTCACCTTTGCAATTTCATCTTTCCTACCCTAAGCACTAAAAGCTTTTTTTTTTTCCTGGTGTAATGAGAATTTCGTGTAACAACATGGCTCCAGGAACTGCAGCTTTATAAAGAAGAGAAAGTTATGAGAGACTGTATAAAATCACGATGTTCTATTATATTACATAAAAATTAAATAATGCCATACTTCAGAGCCAGAGAGAAATGCTTTTATTAGCTGAGAAAACACACACGAAATTTAACTTTTACATGCACCAGCACAAAAGGTGGGTAGGAGGGCTGGGAGCAGAACTGGCTTCTTCCATGTCTTAACACAGAGAGGGGAAAGAGAGAGCGGCTGAAGATCCTGAGTGTGGAATTCTTCCTCTGCTGGACAAAGTATTACATTCAGAACTAATTTGTTTTCTGCAGTCATCATAGTTGCTTAGAAAAAGAAGACCTTTATATATTTTACTTTAAAACTAATTGTTCACTCTTAAAACTTCTCAGAATCTGAGCAGTGAATTTAAGAATGAGTTTTTCAAAGAAAAACACTGCTGGTCCCAAACTGAACCAAGACTTAGATTAATCACAGTCTTCTGTGCAATAGAAAGCATTTGAGAATCCATCAAGTTCATGGGAAAGTGATCTTGGAAGAGCAACAAATAAATACTGTGACCTTTTGACTCTGCTAGCCCTGGAGCTGTGGTAAGTTTGAGTCAGGCACTTGGTTCCAGACAGGAATTTTCATTGCTGCAGTGAAGTAAATCACGATGAGGAGGAGGCCTCGCTGGCCCTGTCTGCATTGGAGATATTTCAGAGCTCTAATTCCCCACGGGTGCCCTCTCCATCAGTGACAGCATAAATGGGAGCCGAATGATCGATCTGCTCAGGAAGCCTGAAATACCAGCATCTTAAACCATGATAGTTAACGCAGTACCAGAAATGCCAGTGTTATCACTGCTGTGGTCTGCAGCAATGGTTCTGGCTGAATCTCAACAGAATGGGATGGGTTTGTCCCTGAGGCAGATTTAGGGAGGGGACGGAGGTTGCTGTGGTGCTCCAAAATAGCACCATATTCATGTGGCACACGTAGGGGCACATGAGGCTTGCCGTTCCTATCCACATCTCTTTAGCAGTTCAAAGAACGTGAATTAATGATGGGAAGTAAAGTAGCTTTTGGAAAAAAACATCATTGTTTTTCATGATTATTAATTTAATGATCCTTAGAAACAAATGCTTTTTAAACTTCATGTTAGGGGCGGGGAGTTTTTCTGCAATTAAATTGGCTGGTTTGGGTTTTATGGCTTTGCTTTCTGTAGCCTAGGCAGAGCCATGTCTCTCCTGGTTTGGACACGTATGTTTTAATTACAGTTAAGCTGAAGACATTGGAAGCAAGTGACATATTGCCAAACTGGTTTTCAGGCCTTGGGAGATGAGGCCTGGAAAGGTTTGATTTGTCTTCTAGAGCCTGGAAAACTCAAAAAGTGGTATAGGTTCCTTTTGTTTTAAGTTACATATTTTATGGTGGTAGAGGCTAACCTTTTATTGTCCAGATTTTCAGTCTTCTCTCTCTGTCTTTAGTTCCAGAAGAATACTGGAAGAAGTTGAGCCTGGTTTCCTGCAGATTTGTGCCTTGCTGTTGGTTGTGAACCCTTGATGAATGTAGCTAGGTCTCATATATAAGGCTGTTTCCTATGTGGTTTGGTTTAATAAGGCATGAGTTCAAGTTTCAGCCGTTCTTGGAGCTGCTGGATCTATGTCTTCTCCAGAGCTTGTGTTTGTAAAATCTGTAGAACTTACTTATCCCGGAAATTTTCACTTTTCTCTGGTCTGGATAGAAACCAGTCCATGAGTTCCTGAGTTATTAGGAAGACAGTCAGACTGCATGTTTGGTCTCATTTCCTTAGGAACAGGAACAGTGCTGATTTTCCTGTAGCTTCAGGAACTAGTGCTTTAAAGAAATAACTGGCCAGTGCAAGACTTGGGATAAAATTGAGAGTTGAAAATTACGGTTTCTTTTGATCGGTCATCATGCACAAGGGAATAAAAGGCCTGATTACCACTGAGACTGCTTGGGGAGACACTACAACTAGGCTGAATGTTGTTCTGTTCTCCTTGATTGCCTCCTTCGCCATGAAAGCTCAGCGTGTCGCGTCCGGGGTGTCACGTGAGGAGAGTAAGAGGAGTTTGTGCTCTGTGCAGTCATTATCAGGTTGTCCATGGAGAATACAGCTCATACAGCTCTTCTCAGCATTGCAGCTACTGCTGGGGGGGTCTTCTGCACTGACAGGTGCCTTGCAGTTGCTCACTGGTACGGCTGCGTGAGCAGAAGTCTGCAGGGGATGCCCTGCCTTTGTCTTTGCAGCCTGTGTGGGCTCTGTCGCCTACCCTCAGTAAAAGAGTAGGCATGTCAAACATGCCGAGATCTATTAAAACGAGTCCTTTGCCTCTAATGCTGGCAGAATCAGTGCTGCTAAAAGGAGACTCTTGCTGTCATTGTGCCCAAAAATCTGTTATGGAGCAGTGCATGGGATTCAGCTGTGGACCAGTAGAAACCTCTGGAAGAAATTCGCAGGCTTTGTGTGCAGCAGAAACCTCCCTTCCTTCCACAGCATACGTGCTCAGTGTGAACCACTGAAATGCCCAAGAAACATCAGCTATAAAACCTACTTCTCTGAAATGCTTTCTTTCCCTCTTTTCATCTTCTCCCATCTGCTCTTTTCTTGTGTTTCTGTTCCTTTGGTGACAATAAAGACCCCCCATATTCATTCTGTGGATTCTCTCTCCCTCAGGCAGCCAGTGAAAAATACAAATGGCATTTGATGTAAATCAGAGTAAGATTCTGCTAGGGTTTTTTCCCCCCTTTTCATGCTCTAGGCATTAGTATAATGAAGGAGAAGGCAATGATTCTTATTTAATTTACATTCTTTAAAAGGCAGATGCCTTTGGCATGTGTGGGACAGGAAAAGACTGGTCAGTGTGGCAACGGTGTGAATGACTAAGCCTGGACTGGGGGCTGATCTTTCATTTCTTTAGGCAGACAGGAATGTGGCCCCTGCCTTCCTTCTGCAGATTGCCCTCACCGGCCATGCCCTCCCGTGTCACCTCTTTGTGATTCCCTGGCTCACCAAGAGCAGAGCAGCCGCAGAGCATCCCGGTTCCAGCAATGCTGTTGACAGCTGCCATGCTGCTCCACCACCAGCTGAGACGCTCCTATAACTAGCCAGAACAACTGCTCAACCAAGAGACCGTTCAGCTGAGAGCTTTGCCAGGGGCTTTCTTGTACTATACACAAATCCCCAAACTACAGAGCTGGGTTTGCCTCACCTGTCCCTGTGCAAGAGGAAGTAGAGTGTGCCATTGTGCCCTATTCAATATTGCCTCTTACTCTGACCCTTTTCACCGTGACAGAGCAAGGGGAAGCAACAAGCTTGGTTCTACCCCTTGTTTTTCCCGTGGGATGGCTGCACACAGCCTGATGTTTAATGTTTCTTGCAGTGAAGTGGATACAGCTTTCCCCTGGCAGGACCAAAGAGACTGGAGCTGTCTGTGCCACAATTTGTTCCCTGAGTCCTACCCATGGGAAGAGCTGGTGTGAGGCCTTTACTCAGAGCAGAGGATGCCTTACAATCAAGAAGTGATTGCACTATTAGGATTTTTCTCCAAGTCAAAAAAGGCTCTCCAGTAATGTAAAATTTTTCATCCCTGATCATACTGTGATGGGTGCACAGTAGTTCTTCTCCCCCAACAAATCATCCCTTCTGATAGACAAAGGTTTGCCAATGCATTTATTTGCCATTTTTTCTCTCTTTTAAAAACTCCTTACATTTCCATCACTGGGAAAACATTTAACTGCCTTAAGACTGCACCATGGGTTTGAGTCTGATTTGTTGAGGCTTTGAGGCCAGACAACTTTATTAACGACAGTGGGTTCCTTTTCAGATAAATCCTCCTTTTCAGAGAACATCTTTCCTAAAGAGTTTCACAGCTGATTATGGACACAAATAACTCATCAGAAAAAGTTAGTGATACTCAGTGCTTGGCAAGCCCTGAGTTATTATCCAGTTAATGCTGAGGCACTGTGCATTTCCAGCTGTGTTGCAGTGGCACGCAGACCTCAGCAGCTGTTGCAGAGCTCATCAAATAGCTGTTGAGCATCATCCCTGATTTGTCGTAAACCTAAAGGTTCCTCTGGGGAAAGAATGTTATCGCCTACCGCAGCCCGGCTAGACTACAGCGATGCTCCAGCACTGTCGTTATCACAGGGATGCTGCTTGTTTGAATTCTTCCCTCTCCCCTTTGCCTTTATTATTATTTCTTTTTGGGGGGGAGACTTATACTCAAATTATTCATGGCCTTATGGTTCTAACTGACTTGTCTGGAAATGCACTTTGGTGTATGCTTCAGGGCTACCTGGCTTCATTTCTTGCTAACCAGCTAAGTTTACATTTTAAAAAAAATAAGCCTAACAATGCCAACAGGCACATAACAGAGGTTTTTGTGAAGTACCTGGGTATGTTGCCTCTATGGACAGAAATGGAGTTTCAAGCATCAGTTTTGGGATGGACGAAAGCTGGGGTTTATTTAGGGGTTTAGTGTTTGCACTTACTCTGGGTAGGAACAAAGCCAGAAAACCTCAGAACTGGAAAGGAAATTCTGAGAGGGAAAAAAAAGCTTTCTTTGGGGTTCATGGAAAAGCTTTGTTTTAAGAAATATTTATCTTGAGACACATAATACAGAACATGCTGAAGCAAAACCTTATTTCAGAATATTTGAAGCTTCTCAAAGTTTTCCATGTCTCATTTTCCTATTTTCAGAACTTTTCCAGTTTTCTTCCTTTTTTCCCTTTCCTTTCAGTCACAGTTTCAGCAGGACTGATACGATTTCCCAAATTGTTTTGGGTCAAGGAAAAAAGCTCCCAGAGATTTTCTGACCCCTTCAGTCTTGGTGCTGCTGCAAACCCTATTTCATTAGTCACAAGCTTCTAGAGACTGGAAAAATCCAGCCCAGACTGCAGAAGGTGTTTTGCAAAGGCAAGAGATCCCAGTTAAGTTTCTGATTCTGGTGGCCAGACCACTTCAACTCTCTGTGCTTCACACATTTGTTTGATATTATGTGGACAACAATAAAGTTGTTTTTCTTGTTGGGTTCTACTATTGTCTAGGCAGGGTCTGAGTTATTGCAGTCCCTAATTAAAGAGTCCCACTTTTTAATTCAGCCAACACCCGTTCAGGCTTTCAGTGTGGAAACACCTTGTTCAAGTCACTGCTAAGTGGCCCTTATGTTTGTATGGAAACATTATCAAGAGAGACGTGGAAGTCACTCCTGGCCAAATCCCCCTTTGGCTGCCTCTGAGAAACATCTTGACAACAGTATTTTTCCTTCCCTGGGTTGCAGTTGCACTCTAATCCCAAGTTCTGCAATGATCCCTTCCAGGGACACCCAAGTACCAGTGACAGGTGAAAGTATTTGTGTGTGTTCTGAGAGAATTGCCCCTTTTTTGTGACTGTGCTTCTTTTGAAACTTGCCAAGTCACCCTGATTGGGCTGTGAACATCGCAGGGCCTGTGCTCTATAAATAGCCTGGATGGGTAGAGACAGTGCAAAGAGCAAACAGAGCACTAAAGTGCTAAGAACTTTTCTGTTGGGCCTGCTGGGTTTGTGCAAGTTGTCGTTGTGAGTGTTTGTCACAGACAGGCTGCAGAAAATATTTTCAGCTGCTTGAGATAAAATGGACAGAGGTGGAGGCTTTGTGTTGGCTCAAAACAGTGAGATGTTTTCAAGCCTGAAACTTTCTTTCTGCTGCCAGCCCCCAGAAGACTTTTTTGGCCTGAAGGCTCATGTGTAATGGCTTATATATTAGACCAATAAAAGTTACACATGATCTACCTTGTCTCACCATCGGTCCATCACCTAAAATGTTGCTGCAGCTAAAGGTGGCTCATATTTGATTTGTATCCAGTGTATTTTAAAGCTGCAAAACCATCCAGCCAGGATAGATGTCTGTTTCAGTGCTATCAGTGTTACTATGTTTGTATTAATGACGAGCTATCCTGTAGCGTTACTCGATTTAAATACTGGAAACAAATGGTCTCCTATTTGTCCGCCTTGGGGCTAGGAGTGATTATTTCAGCCTCTTCAGTGCATATGAATCTGTGATTGTTAGAGGTCTCTATTCTGCAGTGAGCCCACATATGACTTCAGTTTGCAAATTCATGTGAGAAATGCTAAAATTGGCACCTACTTCTTCAAGTACCTATACTGATAAGGTAGCCAATGGTCTAAATACCATATTGCTGTGAAATTGCAGGGTTTTAGACTTAGCCACTTGGGTCAGCATCCTTCTGTCTCTTTATTGTTTACGTCTTGATGTTTCGGTGTCACCAGGATACATTATTATGACCCTGGGATGCAAACAGCCCATCGCTGAGGGTTTTTTTTTTAGTAACTTGGCAACGTTATCTAAAGCAAAGCAGACTCTTGAAATTGGGACATTCTGCAATACACAGGGACGGTGAAGAGTATTTGTGGCACAGAGTATTCCTTGCACATTTGAAATCTCTGATATGTCAATCAGAAAAGGAGGGGCTGAAGCAAAAAATTGGGTTTTTTTCTGTTTCATGTTTCTGATAAAATTAGCATTTGCTAAAAATACACTTAGAAATGGTATAAAAGTTTCATGGAACCACCATAGCAATGTTTATAGTGCTGTTCATAAATATGTTTTTAGGGAGACATGAAATTGTAGATCATTGGCCTGCTAAGCCATAATGCCATTTCAGAGCTATTTAGGTTGTGTCGACTGAATGAATGTTTAGAATTGGTGCAGCACGTGGAGTAAAAATTTGCATGAAAACTGCATCGATTTCAGGTGCAAAGGATGCATGTCAATGCAGACTAGATGGGCTGCTGGGTTTATCTGTATTCTAAGCTAATTCCCAAAGGACCCCTCATAGTCCTAATGCAACGCAAGGTGAAAGGCAGTGGGAGGCACCGCATACGAGATGAAATGAAAGACTGTAAGCTTCAGCTCCTGGGTTCATCTCCTGGGTCTTTCCTGTATACCCCAGTGAGGCAGCCTGTGATGGACTCCATCGAATGTCCTCCCTCATTTCTAGCCTTTGACACGAGGGAGAGCTCCTCCCATGACTACAAACACAGAGGTAGAAGTAGATACTACTCCTCATGCCACTCTTGACATCGGTCTAGTGATGAGTCCCCAGCACTGTCTGGCTGCTGCATGCAGGTGGGATACCATCAGCAGCAGAAGGCTCAGCCCCTCCTCCAGAGCAGGAGGTCAAAGCAGAACCTCCATCCCTAGCTAGTGGACAGAGGGGAAGACAGGAGGAAAACAAGAAAGCTCAGGACATGTTACTATGAGTTGCAGAAAAATAATGGGAATTTTTCAAACCTGATACTCAATGCAGTGATGTGCTATTTATGATGAAGTGCCTCAATGTATCCAGATCATTTTGAACACTTCGTTTCTTCAAGCCAATGTCAAGATCTTTTTTGTATCCTGCAATCTGGAGCTCATTAAGTGCATGACGCATGGAAAACTGTGTTTGCCTCTTGATAATGTAGTACTGGGGAAAACAAGCTCTTAACCCCATTTTCTGTTGGACACTTTCTGCGTTCCAAATTCAATCAGTTTTCTATCTGTGCACACGCACGTTTGTGTGTGTGTCTCGCTGGGTCTGAGAGTCACATTCTGTGCAAAAATCTCCCCTAGTCACCAATCCTTGGTCGAAGACAAATACATAAAGCCTGGTGCTCCATCCACCCGTCATGGCCTGGGAGATGGAAATTCCCCCTAACTGCCAATGTTACAAACGGGTATTTCTCCAGAGGGAGATATTGAAGGATGCAGTGCATTTAGGAGTTTGTTGTTGTCTGCTTCAAAGTGAGGAGCGAATCAATAATTTGTTAGGCTGTGAGCTGATGGCTTGTCTGAGTGCCAGCTCCGGTGCCCTCCAGGAGAAGCTGCCAAAGTGACTGAGGGAGCAAAGCAGGATGTAAATTCCACAAGTCATTTTCCTGAAGCTCTTATAGAAGAAACTTTTAGAAGCCTCTCGGGAAGGACAAAATCCTTCCAGACTTAATTCTTGTTTGAGCAAAATTCCTTCTGAGGTCAGTAGACCGAATCCTGAAGTCTTAGCACTTGTTTACTTCAGTGGAGGGGGGTGTGTGTGTGTGTGTGTGGGTGTTAACAGTAGGAGGGAGGGTCTCAACACAGGGTGTGCTGGAAGTGCTTTTCTGGGAGGCTGGAAGAAGTGTGCCAGGCTTAGACCCTCCAGGAAAGGGCACACGTGTGAGAAGGCAGCTTGATTCGATAAAAGCAAGAATTGCTTCCCACTTTCTTAGCAGTGGCAGAAAGAGCGGGTGAGGATTCCAGTTTTCAGCTGAGGCTCTCCAGTGCCTGGGGTGGCCCAGCCCTGTCTCTCAGGGACAGTGCAGTTGAGACCCTCTAGTCTGTGCTTCAGAGGTGGTTTGCATCAGAGACCTTCCTTCTTTCACACCCTGGAGGGAATGAAAGCCTTCCCAAGCTGGCAACCTCCTCTTACCTTTTTAATTGCAACACAGTCCATCAAAGTGATTAGTGTCAAATACAGGAGCAGATGAGAGCTGGGACACTGTTGTCTGCTATCCTCAAGCTGGGCAAAGAGCGCTGTTTGCCATGTGGCTCTGGGGAAGGAACCTTGCTGGGGCTTTGGAGCAAGTCCTGGCTCAGCTTCCAAGTGCTAGCGCAATTACATCACTCCAACAGTGCCCTCAGCAGAGGTTTCTCCTACCCATCTCCCTCCTGCCCCCCTTTCTCCCTACAAGTTGACATGTATCTCCTTTATAATGGACTCAGCCTTTATTAGCCAAAGATCACACCTTTTTATTAAGCTTCCAATAAGGCCACGCCAGCTGAGTGAAACACCATTCAGCAGGGCATATGGTATCATAAAAGTCACTGCTGGTGTCACACAGCTGTGTACAATGCAGGGCATGGAGCTGCTGCTGCTTTTTCTCTTTGTTCAGTTTGAGGCTTTTTGCTTTTTAGCAAAGAGAAAGAAATAGTTCTTTTCTCCTTTTCTGCTCTCTGGTGAGTGACTTATAAACGACCTGTGTAAAATTGGCTCTAGAAAATATAATCAGAAAAATATATAGGCTGTTGCATTGTTTTTATGGATCCCAGGTCATGATACAAGGGAGATTCTGTGGTAGAGTTTCATTAAAAGCAAAGGAGGAACACTGAAAGCTCTGCTGCTGATCCAGGGAAAGCAAAACTTCGTTAAGCCAAGTAACACTGGGCCATCGTGTACTTTATCTCCTGCTGTTTATCTAAAGCACATTTCTTACGTTCAATAGATTTCTACTTCTGGCAGTTTATATCTCCATGAGTTTAAGAGCCTTTGACTAATTAAGAGCAGAGAGATTTTCACCATGCTGCCACAGCCCCAATTTCCAAGTGTTTTGCTCTCTGGGGTCATATGAGGCCAAAGTTATAACTAAATAAGTGTCTGTGTATGTATACATACATATATTTAGGTGTTCAGATTATGTTTATATCCATATCCATACTTGCTTGGTTTTTTTAAAAAGCCTTAGAAATTAGCACCTTTCAATGTCCATACTGTAGCACAGCCTTGTCGGTGGGTCTCTGGTTGTGTTATAAGCTATTTGCAAATTAATCCTGGAAGAAATTTAAGAGGCTTGCTCCTGAGGGTGAAGAACCGTGTGTGCTTGTGTGCATGTTCACACATGCAGAAAGCAACTGTGAGGGATGCCTGTGCTTACACTGATCAGACAAGTTTGATTACTTCTGTCCATCGATGCTGCTTTGAAATATGGCAGGCTGATCCTGTTAAGGTAGCTCAGAAATGCCTTACCAGAATGGCTTTGGGCCCTGGTTCCCACAGTCATTTACTGCCTTGATCCATTTCAAAATCTGCTCCGCTCAGCATTTGCTGCATTTGTGCACACAGATGCATTGAAAAATGGATTGTTACCCGGCAGTTTTCTGTAACAAAAGGTGGATTTTGGTCCAGATCCAGAGAAAGACTTATGGGAAATGATCACAACTGACAAAACGGCTGTGTCAGACTGCATGTGGAAAGCAGGAAGGTAATAGGCATATGAAAGAATACAGCTGAGTTTAAAAACCGTACAAATGGAGAGGTAATTCAAGTGAAATGCACAGCTGCATTAACCTTCCTGATGTTGGACAGAGCCTCCCTCCACAGTAAACCCCATACACCAAAGTTCAAGCTTCAGATTCAGGAAAACATAGAATCATCATAGAATCATAGAATGGTCTGGGTTGGAAGGGACCCCAAGGATCATAGAGCTCCAACCCCCTGCCACAGGCAGGGACACCAACCTCAGGCCGGATCTACACAAGGTTGCCCAGGGCCCCATCCAACCTGGCCTTGAACACCTCCAGGGACGGGGTATCCACCACCTCTCTGGGCAGCCTGTTCCAGCACCTCACCACTCTCTCTGTAAAAAACTTCCCCCTAATATCTGATCTAAACCTTCCTTCCTTTAGCTTTAATCCATTCCCCCTTGTCCTGCCATTGTCTACCCTTCTAAAAAGCTGATTACCCTCCTGTTTGTATGCTCCCTTCAGGTCCTGGAAGGCTGCAATGAAGTCCCCCCGCAGCCTTCTCTTCTCCAGGCTGAACAAGCCCAGCTCCCTCAGCCTCTCCTCTTAGGGGAGGTGTTCCAGCCCTCTGATCATCTTTGTGGCCTCCTCTGAACCCTCTCCAACAGTTCTACATCTTTCTTGTATTGGGGCCCCCAGCTCTGGACACAGGACTCCAGATGGGGCCTCACGAGGGCAGAGTAGAGAGGGACAATCACCTCCCTGTCCCTGCTGACCACCCCTCTTCTGATGGAGCCCAGGATACCATTGGCCTTCCCAGCTGCAAGAGCACACTGCTGGCTCATGTTAAGTTTCTCATCTACCAGAATCCCCAAGTCCTTCTCAGCAGTTAACATACAAGTTCTTAACTTCATCCCTCTTTGGCAGCAGGATCCAGTCACTGCCTCTTGGCATCACTGGGAACCTGGTTGAAACTGTTGTGAGGCTTGGGGCAGCACTGAGACCCCAGATGTTCCTAATGGCATGTATTTCCTTGTGTGGATGTTTGTGGTGCTGCTGGGGGAGAGCCTGGTCTGAACCAGAGGCATCAGCAACCGTAACCTGAGTTTGAAAGGTGCAAAATGAGGGCAGTCAGGAAAAGAAGGATTGGTTCATGGAAGTTTACAGAACACCTCTCATTTTAGTGTGATGTGTTTGGGAAGAACAAAATCACTCATGAGGCCCAAAGGATGAAAAACAGCTTCGTCCAGGAGAAGTGAATTTCCAGATCAGTTATTATGCCATTGCTGAGATCACACCCATGCAATCATGCACCAAGATCATGCTCTTAACTTCAGAAGGCAGCCTCCAGAGGAAGACCACTACACTAAAGGAGCTACAAGAGTGGGAACGAATTTAGCCAATTTAATCTAAATAAATGTTTAATGGCAGGATGATCATCTTAAGGGTCATTTAGTACTGGGAAAAGGAAATGACACATAACACAAGAAGTAACACAAAGAACAATGAATTCAATTTAATAAAGGGCAAATTCAAATAAGAAATGAGACTAAACCTTTAGATGGTTTAGAACAGGCAGAAAGCGAAATCATTTGCTTAATGAGGTAGTTATGACAAACTAGGTAGAAATACTCTGTTTTCCAAATTCAGCAAGTTGGAGCTGAATCTTTCCTGCCTGATAGAACAGGTTCAACCAGGGAGCCCAGCGGTGTTTTGTCAGCCTTGTCTGTCATGGCCATTGGTTGCATTAACAATCTGTATTTGAATAAAGGCACTACAGTAGCACTGGCTCATGTTGAAAAATCCTTCTTTCATCTCTTACAGTGAAGAAAGAAATTGGATTTTTTGTGGTTTCACAATGTGATAAAAAACACCAGGTGTGCTGTGGCTGTCCAAGCTGAGATTTATGGACAGCGTGGAGATTCACAGCCTCACAACCTTTGTTTCTGGTCAGAGGCGTCTTACAGAGAAGCTGGTGGGGATTTTTCCTAGAGTGGTGTGGGACATGGGTGCTTTGCTATTCACTGTGCTGCAGAGACAACTGGACACCCCACAGGTACCTGTTCAAAATCCTACTCCTGTATTCCACTTCCACTGTTTCCTTGAAGCAGAACTGACCCGGTGGCTGTTAGTAATGCAAGGGTTGATCTTAATTAACCACCTACAGGTCTCACTGCTCCAAATGGGCTCTTAGTCTCCTGCCTGCTACAGCGCTTTTTAGGAGTGTGTCTGAAAACAGCCTTGTATCTGTGTCACCAAGAAGGCTTTGTGAAAAAAGAGACTACAAATGCATACTCCCAGAAACTCAGATCTGAGTAAAAGTGGACTGAATGTATTTCTAGTGTAAACTTACTGGAAAGACTGAATAATGCAAGAACTGATGCTGAATTTAAACTGATATTTAAGTCGTTGATTCTAATATGATGAAAACAAGTGATTAACAAAACCGTGTATCCCTCTGTGGCACGGATTTACAGTTGATATTTCTTGCTTTACTTTAAATATATTAATGGCCACAACATACCTAATTAATGAGGTTTCATAGGGATCCCAGTTAACATCTAATGATCACCAACAGCTGGGTTTTGCAATGTCTGAAAATGCAATGAAATGATAGCCTTTGGTGCATGGAAATGGCTCATAGTGTCCAACACAGCTGACGATTACTATGCTTAAGTAACAGAATTCTCGTAAGGATTTGAGCTGCTCAAAAAGTAATGCAATTTTTCCAGGGCCTCGATAATGATCAGGAAGTGAATGTAAAACTGTGATCTCATGTCATTTGGAAAGTTAATGGAATAATCTGATGGGCAGAGCTTGTTAGGGATCTAACCATACACTGCAAAAGGAAAAAAATCTTAAGGCATTGGTCTCATCCATGGAAGTGAAGAAGACAGTAGATTTTATTCCATAATTATCTGAGATGAAAATGGGTGGTGTCCCAAAGAAAAAATTGAGGAAAATAGATCAGCCTAAATACTAGCACAGTTTGTTAACTTGCTACTATAGATATGTATGTTGGAGAGCTGGTTGGAAAATTAATTTGTTCCTATAAAAACATTGTTTTATATAAATCTTAGTTTAATCTTTGAGATTTTCATCAGAAAAATGAAAACTTATCAGTTTGCAGCTACCAGAAATTTTCAGATGGAAACCTGTTCCTGGTCGTTTTTTCCCCAGTGCAGACACAGGAGTGCTTGCAGGAGTCTTTACTTATGTGGATGTTGTTTCCTCTACAGTAGATTCCTCTGCAATCTATTCTGGTTTATCCCTTGGTTCTACAGCATCCCTTTCTGGATGTACAGGCTACCTTAGCTGCTAGCTCCTTATTCCAGTTGTGAGTTGCTAAGATTTGACTTCTAAGTTTCTGCTGCAGTGTCCTGGTTCTGGCCAGGCCAGAGTTAACCTCCCCAAGCAGCCAGCCCAGGTGAGCTGAGTTAGCCCAGGTGAGCTGAGTTAGCCCAGGCTGTTTCCACACCACCTGGCATCACTCCCCCATAAAAGGGGCTGGTTGGGGAGGGGCTCTCCTGGGTGCCTCCGGGATAGTTCCAGTGTGACTGGGGTGTTGGGTCAGTCCTTGCGTCATGTAGGGTCATGTATTGGGTCAATAAGGTACTCTGTATTATCACCAGGTGTGTGTATAATTGGCTGTTGTTCTATGTTCATGGTGCTTCTGTCAGTAAACCATCCTTATCCCAACCCACTGAGGCTCTGTCTCTCCTCCAGGAATGAACTGGAACTCTTCAGTCTTGAGAAAAGAAGACTAAGGGGGGACCTAATTAGTGTTTATAATTATCTTAAGCATGGAATGTAGGGGGAATTGGCCAGCCCCTTTTCAGTGGTCTGTGGAGACAGGACAAGGGGCAATGGCTGCAAGTTGGAGTACAGGAAGTTCTGCACCAACATGCAGAGGAACTTTTACACAGTGAGGGTGACAGAGCCCTGGGACAGGCTGCCCAGAGGGGTGGTGGAGTCTCCTTCTCTGGAGATATTCAAGACCTGTCTGGATGCCTATCTGTGCAATATGAGCTGGGGAGCTGCTTTGGCAGGGGGGTTGCACTCAATGATCTCTGGAGGTCCCTTCCAACCCCTACAATTCTGTGAATTAGTGGAATGTGGTGCTCAGCCACTGCCTGGGACTATACCACCACATCCAGTCATAAGGTGTTTGGAGGGCTTGTCATCCCAGTTGCTCTTGGATCATTTCTACTCTTTGCTTATGAGCTGAAAACCAGTAATAAAATGTTCATGATGTTCAGTGAAAGCAATGCTAGCAGTTGCACTGGCAGTAAATGTCAAAGAAAGAAGCTTTAAAGGCTGAGGAAAGTAGATGCAAATTATCACAGGTAAGTGTGAGACATTTTTCTGAAATAATTTCTTGCTGGGGTCAGAGAATGGCAATCACAGATTTAATCCATCCCTTACATGAGTTGTTGAAGTTGTTGAATAACAACTCATAAAATTTATGCTTAGAGAATTTTTCCAGGACCTAGGAAAGGTAATGCTCCTGGGGTGTTTTGTGGGAATCTATTTTGAATGTATATAGCACGTTACTAGTGTTCATCAACTAATATGTAGTGCTTTCTGAACTCAGCTGTGTAACTGGGGAAGTTGAGTTGTCAAGCAGGAGGTCAGAGAAAATGATCTGTTGGTTCCTTCTTGCCTTCACTTCTCAGAATAAAGGCCCTAGATGTGCCTCTGTGTGTTTGCACTGAGCAAAGGAAGTGTGGACCTGCAGAAAGCTGTGTGATTAGCATTAAACCATGCCTTCATACAGACAGTCCTCGGTGTTGCTAAAAGATGAAAGCATGGATGCTTCAGAACTTGTTGGGATGTTCTGTGTAGTTCAGGCAAGCTGGTCCCATGTGTTACTAGAAAGCAGAGTTGATTGGAAATGTGCTAGTAGTTGCAGGTCACTATTTAAGATATAGATATATGCATCCCTCTGAGTAGCCAGTAGCTTTGGGCTGTAGACTTTTGGCTGAGAAGTGAAATATGAATGTATTTCAACCAGTGCCTGGTTAAATAAGCCAGCGTGGAGACTTCAACTGCAGTCCTCATGTTGTTCCCTAGGGTGCATATGTCAGGTGGCTTTTTCCTAGGAGCTCTCAGGTTTTTTCCCCAAATAAAATGGGAGAAGTTTTGTGGGATGAGAAAACTCTTTCCTGTGTTGTTAAGCTAAGGTGTTATTTCTGATATCTTCCCTCCTTTAAGAAGGTGTCAGCCACCTTTTCTTGGTTAGATACCAAACTAATTCCTGTCTCTTCTCTGGGTCTGTAGCTGAACAGAGTAGTTCATCACCAAGGGAAAACAAGTCTTTCTTTATAACTGTTTCTCTTCATTTTATCTTGGCTTGTCAGCATCTGGCAGATTCTCCATCCTTTATGCCATTCCTCTTCTGCTCACTAAGAGAGCTGTCATTAGCTCTGCCTATAGGGCAGGCTCAGGGATTTCACTACATTTCTGAAGCTTTGTTCATTCTTTCTTGAGTTTTTTAAATTTTATTTTCTTCATAGGTGAAAAAGACCTGGTTCTGCTCTGAATCTGGTCTTCACTTTGTGTGGTCTTAACACTTGGAGTTACTACTGGACTGAACTGACCTGAAGTGGAGCTGTAGCTGTGCCTGATGTTTCTGTTTGGAAAAGCATTTATGATGTTGGCATGTGTATCTCCTTTTGCTAAGTTTACTTGTACTGTTTAGAACACTGAGGAGATTTATAATTGCTTGTTTTGTAATACAGCCACAAAGAATTAAGTAAAGGCTTTATAAGTAATCTCTCTTTTCCTCTAGCCAAAGAAACGCTGTCATGTTTTCATATATCAGCTTATTTAGGGTCAAAGTTTGGCTTCTCTCTGTGTTTGATAGACATATATAAGTGCTGCATCTGAGTAGTTCACTGAGGAATTTGGCACTTTGATTTTTAAATGTGGTGCCAAACACATGGAAAGAACAGTGTAGCTTGATTAGAATGGAGCCCATGCAATGATGGGAGGTATATTTTCAGCAAAAATTACAAGAAGAGACAGCAACTTAGGAAACCAATTGCAATTAAAATTGTAACTGAGTTGATACTGGAGATGTGTGACTGCTATCTTCAGATATTTGCTAACTAGGCAGAAACTCAGAAAATAAGTGTTTTCTGAGAGCAGAGATAAGGAGGAAAGATGGTTTTATGTTTAAGATGCTACACTAGGACTCAGAATATTGACTTCAGTTCCTGTCCTGGCTGCCTCACAGGATGCCTCTGTAGTCTTGGGGATGATTACAAACTTTTTACCATATGTTTATGCTACATCTAGTGATCTGGAGCCCTTGTTTTAGTTGGGCTTCATGACATTCTTGCCTAGCAAATAATATTTACTCATTAGTCCCTACCAGAAAGTAAACAAATGGGCTTTGGAAAAATTAAACTGAGTCACGTTTACACTGAGTAGGGATTCTGTGTCCTGTTCAGTAATGGATGAAAAGTGGGACCTTTGGAGATGATGACTATATCAGATTCAATACTCAGACCAGGAATGGGATCATTTAAGTTGTTTCAAAATGTTGTGCAGAGGGAGAAGGGGGTGATGCTGACCCTGAAGACTGAGCTATTTTCCCAATGACTTAGTGACATAACTCAGGAAGGAGGAAGGACCTGACAGAAGTAGAGGGAGCCTTCCTCAAAGAGGACTTTAACATCATTATTCTATCAGCCAAATACAGGCACATTTCTTCTTAAATGAAGGGGAAAAAATGCCTCTTTTTCTAAGGTAAATCATCTACAAACAAGCTTATGAGAAAAATAGAAGGAGGAAGGCCAAAGAGGCATGCCAGAGAAGGAAGTTTGCAGAGTCCAGGGGGTTCAGAGAAGGCTGCAGTGGGACTGCCTCTGAGAGGGAGAGTTTACATCACTAATTCTTGACAGGTTTACCTTCTGGGACTCTGACCTTGGACTGGTGCCGGGACATTTGTCTGGGTCTTGGCTTCTGGGCTGGTGAGTTAGCAGTGGAATGACACATGTCTCTGTTGTGCTGAAACATGATGTTTTCGTTGCTCAGTGTGAGGGGTTTTCATCTCTGATCATTCTGTTTCTTCTGCTCCAGTGATGAGAGGATGTGTCAAGTACTTAAAGCATAACTCTGTGAGCTGGAAGACTTGTCCTCTCCTTCTGGGCTGCCACAGCCTATTTTTGCTTTTGGACAAGGCAAAGAGTGACAGGCTCTGATGTAGGGTTTTCCAAATGACTCTGGGCTCTCTTAACTTTGCTCATATTGGACTCAGTGGGACTTTCTCCATTGTCTTTGTTAGGAAGAAGGACCTTATATTTCAGACTGTGTGGGAAGTAGGTAGGTTTATGTAATCACTTGGGTACAAAAAGTGTTGTCTGTGACAGTGCAGGGAACTGGTGCAACTTTTGCAGATGCTGTTTTGTGGGCAGGGGAAGCACAGAAATCCCAGATCCACTGTTCATTTGAAGGTTGGCATACCAAGTGTAGGTTTGGTCATCTGAAAAGGAAGGACAGGACTGTATAGCCCAATTCTCCTAGTGGAAAAAGATATACAGCCAGAGGGACCAAGTGCCACTGACCCTCAAGAAAAAGGAGTAGTTGTGTGCTCCTTATGCTCAGGTGAGTTCCTCCTGCACTGAGAGGCCAGTCTAGAGGAATATTGTCTTAGCTGCTTAACTGCTTATTTGGCACCCTAGAAGCCCTCTGAGTTTGATCTTATCTTCTTGGACTTCAAATACTTTAGTTTGTAGCATGGCTGCTGCAAGCTTGGGGCTGCTGGCCCAGAGCTGTCAGTGCTGTAAAAGCACAGACCCTGTTAGCTACTTCTCTGGCATCCTGCAGTGTGAGCTGCTGGGGAACCATGCAGGGTGCCAATAAGTGACCAACAAGACAAGCTTAGTCCCATCACCCCCCTTTTTTGGTAAACCTGGTGAAGCCAAAAGACTGGATGTGTGAAGGTTGGGAAATGAAGCTTTACTGTCAGAAGAGTCATGTTAGGAATTTCCTGGGCAGATCTACTTTGGTCTGGCTTCAGAATAATTGCAGAGAGTGAACTTTGCTCAATGGGTTTACTTCTCTGATCTTCACCCATCATGGTGCTCAGCATTCCTCTTAAGAGGGGGAATAGCAAAGAAAAACTGAAAGATGTTTGCAGTTATTTCCTGTTTCCCCTTCAACTTTCTCCTTATTCATATTTTCAGTGCTAATGAGAATCATGACTATATGCTACAAAGAACCCCTGTCCCTTCAAAATTCTCTTGGAATAGCCAGAGACAAAACCAAGTAATGAACTAAAGCGCTCTCTGAGTCTGTGACTCACCCAATCACCAAAGTTAATCAGTGTTAAAGAAAAGTGTGTAGCTTGGTGTGACCACCCAGGACACTCTCTCTGGCTCCATGAGTTACATTGCTTTGTCTGGGTACTGCATTGTGCATATGGTGTGGGATTATGCTCTGTCCTCAGGTGCCTGCCACACTTGCACGATGTAATCAAACTGAATTCAGGATGAATGCTGGCTTCAGTGGAGAATTTCCAAGCAGCTGTAGGTTTAATTCAGGCATTTTGGGATCAAATTTTCATCTCCAGTATAAATCCACTGAAGGAAAGTTTATTTAGATGCACACCTGTGGAAAGTGGAATCCAGACCTAAATGCTGTCTTCAAGGAGGCTCTTTGATCTTCCATGTATATATTTGTGTGTGTATATATCTGCTTTTGGTGACAGCCTTAAATTAATAGTCCTGGCTGTGTGTGGAACTGGCAGGAATGAACATAGTGCCTAACTCCATGGTGTTCTCAGTAGAAACATCACAAGGACTAGCACCTGAGAGGCACCAGCCCATGAGTTGGGGTGCCTCCCTTCCCCCAGCTGTGCCACTGCCGTGCTGTAAAATCCTTTGCATACAACTCACCTTCTCTGGAGGTTCAGTTTTGCTTTTGTGAAGCAGGAACAATGATTCCTTTCAGCTGTGCTTCCACAGCAGCGATTGAGCAGGGCTAACAAGCAGTAATGCAGTCTTTGGGGAGTGGCAGTGCTCAAGCCACTCTAGCAAGTATTTAGTAGCAGGAGAAGAATGGATCCTTAAAATATTTAATCAACAATCTCTGTGTATATATCCCTCACTTCTGCATTAAATACTCTTAGTGATTTAGGGCTTTATTATGTCTTTCCCTCTCTTGTTTATCTTATGTTCTCATCAACAGGAGCTTCATTTTAGAGTATGATACAGCTTTTTAACCACACTTTTACTGGGTGTAGTAGCAAAACTTCTGCATACTTTTAAAAAAAATAGTGACCCCATTCTCACTTTCTGACCTCTCTTGCCTTTTTTTAGAGGGAAGCAATAATGAATTTCCATATGGGCTATACCTTGTAAAAAGATTATCTCCATTTATTCTTTTTATAAAGTTTTCAGGAGGGAAGGCACTGTCCCAATGCACAGAAGCAATTTTTCTTTTCAATGGAACCTGTGACTCAAATCTAAACCTTTGCTCTCAGAGGAACACTTTTCAAATGTTTACTTACTGCTTGATTCCTGATAGGCAGTCTGGAAAAAAACAGATGAGGTGTTGCTCCTGAAAGTTATACTGCTTTATATTGTTTGAAAGGCAGAGATTGAACTGATTTGTCTAGCAGCTTGCCTTTTCTCAACAGGGGGAGAGAGTTCCTTTGTAGTTCAGGCTTTTATCAACAGTCCAGTAAAAGTGTTTTATATGTATACATAAAAAATCATACAACATTTATATAAAGCCTTTCATCTCAGTGGCTCCAAGGTAGTTGACAAATTTAAGTAATTTGTCAACTACTTTCCTCAAAAGTTATCTCGTAGTCCAGCACAAAAATGGAGACTTTTCTATGCTGGGTGAAATTATTCTTGGTATTAAAAGCTTTTTAAAATAACGATCAGACTTGTAAGGAATGCATTACAAAGTTTGAATTTAAGAAGTTTAGAAAATTTTTTCCTGGTAATCTAAATTTAATTAAACCTAAAGGCACCTTCTTGTTCTAGTGAGACTGGGGGAACTGGTGCATGAGACATGCTGAGCAAGAGAGGATCAGCACTGCATATGTGCTGTGGGTAACTGGAGGGAATAGATGTATAATACAACACTGAAGACAAACTTGAGTGGTAGGAAGATCCCCATCTGACAGTCACTTGGTGCCAATTCCTGTTCTGCAGCACAGCTGGAACAGCTTGTTTTGTATGGGTGGAAGATGCAAGAACTGATTTGGGATGCCTGCTCCTCTCTGGTACCCCCATACCCATCACAGGCTTGGAGAGGGTCTTCTGGAACAGACTACCCAGGGAAATGGTCACAGCACCGAGCTTGACTGAGTTCAAGAAGTGCCTGGATGATGCCCTCAGTCCCATGGTCTGACTTGGCTGGCCCTGTGTGGAGCCAGCAGTTGGACCTGATGATCCTTGAGTCCCTTTCCACTCAGGATATGATTCTGTGCCAAGAGTGGGTTGTCTTCCCAGTGCTGGTGGTGATCCTTACAACAATTTGTTCTGTGCCTGACTGGTCACACCATGACTATCCATAGCCAGTACTTCCATATGAGTCTTCTGTACAAGCAGCATTTGCCTCTTCTGGAAGGGCTCTGCATACACATCGCACATACACTCCACATCTGTAAGGCTTCATCAGAGGATCTTCTTGGCTGCTGAACCTTTCCCTTGTGCAGGTCATTGGCTATCTCGTAAGCAAGCGCTGCAGAGTGACTAAGGGCTTCGCGATGGGATCCATAGCACGAGTGTGTTAATGGAGTCAAGTGCTGGTTACTGGCTCCAGTGTATTTCACTGCACCCTTGGCGCATCTGTGCTTCCTGTATGAAACTTGGCTGGAGGAGGCAGAGCTGTAAGACATCATCCCAAATTCCAGCTGGGATGCGTAACTTGGCTACATGACACTCTCCCCTCTTTGCCCCCCTTAGCCACTTCCCATGTTAAATAGTTTCTCAGGACTCAAAGGGGAAGGGGGGGGTAATCTCCAGGCCAATGATTCTGTTAAATAGAAAAATTGCATAAATAAATTAGCCATGATTAACAGTAAGAAATTGTCACTCATCTCACTTGCCTGGAAGTTGTAGCTTGCTGAAATGACAGTCCTTGTCTGGCTGTTGGGGGGATTGGGATGCTGAGAATGAATGCTGGGGGTAAGGATTTATTTTACACATGTTTTCAGATTGAAAAAAAAAGTGTGATTTATTTTCATTTGCTGCAGCCTGCTCCCAATTTTCAGTTTACATTAATAGCTGTGGGAACAGCAGTTCTTATTGCCATATACTTTAGCTATTAACACTATGTCTGGTTTGACAGTACATCTCTCTTAATTTTTTTATCCCCTTGCAATCATAAAATATGTATCAGCCTTCCTCTAATTCTCCTTTGGCATGTCCAGCTAGTTAATTTGTGTCTTTCTTTCCTCCTTTGGATTTTGATTTTTCTAAGATCATATACTTAACAGGAGAAACAAACCACCTCTCTAATGTTAACAATTTTTTTTAAATTAGAAGTTACTTTGAATTCATATTTAATGGAATGGTTTCTCCAGGAGCCCCTAACAGCTTTCTACCCTAAATGTTTGCTTCATTGATATTTTAATTGCTGTAATAATCAGCATTCTGAAAAAGAGGTCTTTCCCCCAGCTCAGTAAATCCATACTGTCTGAGTAAAGCATGTCTGTGATTTATGTGCAGATAAACAGCTTTGGATCCTATCCAATCACTTCATCAGTTTTAATTCTGCTGCCTAATCAGTAGCAAACAGGAGGGTTGTTTTTTGTTGGTTTTTGCTTTGTTTTGTTTTGAACGGAGTTTGGGGGGAGGGGGTTAATACAGGGTTTGGCACGTTCCCCAGAATGGCACAGATAGCTCCCCATTTCTCATCACGTTTGTGTCAAAGTCAGCTCTAACTTTCTGAAAGGGTTTATAAGAAGAGGATGAGATGCCAAGCCCTGCCTTTGGGCTTTCGTTGGTATCTAAGGAACCCTGCAGATACGCAGTCTGAGCAGTGCGCCTGCTCTTATCTCGGGTGCCTGAGAAAAGTGGAGGAGCTCATCTAGAAGCAGACTTTATTTCCTCTGTGTGTTTATGGACTGATGTCTTCAAAACGATTTGCACAGCAATCATGCTACTGCTGTTGCTGTTTCTTAATAGACATGATTTTGATGGGCTCCAGGAGGCTGAGGTGCCGGGCGTCTGGGGGTGCAGCAGTGCAGGGTAGGGACAGAGTAGCCCACTCTCACCTTTGCAACTCCAGCCTGTATGTTGCTGGTAGGTGTCAGCAATGTGTTCAGTGCTATAAAGGCCAGCATGGTCCAGATGACCCCAGGCTGAGGCTCTTCCAACTTCAGGCTTGCAGATTTCCTGACCTCATTTTTTGTCCATCATAGCCCAAGCAAATGCCTGTTAAGGTTAATGCAGTGGACCATTTACATTATTATCTGTTAGCACCATGTGTCCAGAGGTGAAGTGTTCTCTGATTATAAGCAGCCTCTGAAGGATTAGGGAGAGCAACCCCATTTTGGTCCTTAGATCTAGGGCAAGCAATACCATCTGCAATAATAAAGCTTACCTAAAGAGCTTAGCATGGTTTGAGTAGTAAACCATGGGAATGTGTCTCTGAGGCCTGTCAGCTAGCCTGGCTGCCCTTCATTTCAGCATGTAACTGTGCCTGGCAACTTCCCTTACTCTGGGATGCTGCAGGAGACGTTAGCTGTTCTTCAGTGTCTATTTTTTCCTGTTTCAGAGCAGCCTTTGCTATGTAAGCAAGGAGCAGACTTGGGAAGGCTGTGCTAGGCTGGGTGGTCACCACTGGACTGGTCAGGAGACAGGTTAAGAACACCACATTAGCATTGCTATTGTATCTTCCTAGGGGCTTATATCTTAACCCAAATAACACATACCACCTTTTTTTTCAGTTTCATCTTAATGCCCCACAACTCTGTTTCACTCTTATGAAGAATCCCAACCAGAGCTAGTAAATTGATACTTTTTGGCTCAGCCTTAATTCCACACACACACCCATAACTGCTTTAAATAGAGCTCCGAATCATCATGAAATTCAGAGTTAGGCTGGGCTGGAGGGAAGGGCAGCAGTCAGGGCTTGTGGCAGTTTGGGATCAGTTCACAGTACAGATGTGCCTGTCCCAAGGGACCTTGGGCGAGGTGTTCAGCCCATCCGCTGTGCTGGGTTTTTTATAGCTTGCTAAAGGGCAGTAACACCTCCCTGCCTTAGGCTGGGAATGAAGAGATGATAAAAACCATTACTGAAAAGAAGACATGCAGATCCTGTGGTGGTTCTGGTAGAGCTTCCCTCTGCTGTGGCTGTCACTGTGCTGCTTATCTGCAGGGCTTGAAGATTTTTCAAAAATGGTTGTGAGCGTGGCCAGAGGAGGGTTTGCCCTGGGCTGGGGAGCTGTCAGTGACAAGTTGCCAGCTGTGCCCCTGCCAGCAGATCCCACTTAGCAGAATTTGTCTCTGAGCCCTGAAGATGTGAGCATAGCCTTAGGGAGAGCGTAGGTACCTGCTTTCTCTTGCTCTGCAAGGGTTGTGAGCTGGCTCCTGTCCGAGTCCCACAGGTTGCTTGCCTCAGGATGGACAGTTTATTCTTTGGATTTTGGAATTCCCTGGTTTTGGGAAAGGCAGCATGGATCTTGGAGGTGTATGTGGAGGAGGAAGTTTGACTATCATATTATACTATTTATATTACCATGCTTGTTTTTAATTGATGACAGCACTATGGAGAGACTACCAGGTTTGGGATTTTCCTAGCTTTGACTGAGCACACTCTACAGGTCTGGCTCTTTAAACCTCAACAGGAGCTCTAAGCAGCCCCATTAATGTGAAATGAATTTCCAGAGTCCTGAGAGATGAAGTCTCTCCCATCTGTCCATCTGCTGCTTTAATGGAGAGGTAGGGAAGGCTTCATGCTATAACCTGAGAGGGAGTTCAAACATCTGAGAAGTAATTTCAGGAGAAGGCTCGATTTCTCATAGATCAAAGGGTGAGTTTAGGGAGTCTTCTCTGGCCAGAAGGAAGCTATTATGTTTAAAGAGTTAGGCAGTTTGCAGGCCAAAAATCCTTCTGGTGATCAAACCTGAGAGCTTCTGCTGACCAGGGGCTGGCTTACCAGTCCTGGAGGTTTGAGCTAACGGATGTATTTTATTTACTTATAGCCTGGTACTCTGGGCTCTAAACATCCTCCTGGGATATCACCAAAAAAGTGTTTCCACTGTGATCATTTTAAGGAGCAAGAGTCAACTGGCAATGAAGGCTGAGTCCTTTTTGTTGGTGCTCTCTCACCCCTGGGTTCCCTTGGGTTTTCCACCTTCAGCGTTCAGCCCTGGCAGAACAGCTGCAGAAACTTTCACATGTTCATCCCTTTCCTAGGATTTCTTCTGGAAAGGAAGACTGATAGGAGGAGAAAAGAAATGTGATAGTGCATATGTGTGTTAGTCTTAAAGTTGGAAGAAGAGATTGTGGGAGCATTTTCTGGTTTATGAAAATGTAACAAATGAAGCTTCTTGTAGAAAACAATTGCTTCAGTTCTCAGCAAACTGGGTGACTGGTTCCTCTGTTGCTGCAGTTTGCTTTTTTCAGATGTTGCTGTATTCATTATGATTGTATTATTTTTTTATTTGTGTTTTCTATTTTTTCTCTCCCTTTCCTCTTTTTTTTTTCCCCTTTTCCTGATTCTTCATTGTTCACGGAAGAATAATCAGGGTGATGACTTGTCTACCTATGGCTGAGGTTGGATGGCTTGTCCATTGTGGGCACCTTCACCCACAGGAGCCCTCTGGCATGATATATAGGGTTTGACAGATCAGATTTTAGTTTTCCTGGGGGGGGGGGAAATTGTCTTTTTAGTATCTCCATTCCTTGTCCATGAAGCAGAGTTAACAGCATGGGCTCCTTCTCAGGAGTGTGGTGAGAAAAAACCCATCTGGTTTGTGAATGCTCAGCCATTGCTCTAATAGAAGCCATGTAAATAACTAGATAAATGATTTCAGTGAAATCATCAGTCGAGCATAATAGGTAGCAGGGTCAGAATCTCTTCACAGTGAATCACTGCTTACTGCCTGAGTGGGATTTGCACTCATAAGCCGTTGTGCAGAAGCGTCCTCTGATTTTTGCTGTCTCTTTTCCCTGCCTACACATTTAGCTCCTTGATCTCTTGTGGGTAAGCTCCAGGGAGCAGAGGCTACCATGGCCAACGTCTGTACAGTGCTTAGCACAAAGGGTTCAGGCACAGGGTAGGCTTTGGGGTGCTGCCATAATATGAAACTAAAAGAGAAATCATTAGAAAATATTCTAGAATTTGTTATTTGTTACATTTTTTGCATCTTTCATCAGGTGGTTGTGGAATTTGGGAGTTTGGATAAGACAGAAAGGTGAAAATAATGAAAACAACCTTTGAGATGTGGGTTTCTTGAGCAGATTTGTTCATTCTGTGCTTTGCCTGTGCTCAGTGCCCTCGGTGCTTCAAAGAGGGGAGACACAAGCTCACAGCTACTGTGCTGGCTGCCTGCCCTGCCAGGCTGTCTGAGAGAGCTGGGGCAAATGGTGTAGGCTGCGTTCACCCATCTTCATCTGTCTGCAGCTCCTGGATTGATTTGAACAGTTTTAAATAGGTCTTTACTAACCCATATCTGACTGCATTTGTGGGTCGTTGTGCTGACAGAAGGGAGGCTGCAACAAACTCTGGCAGGGGTGAATGATGAGGCAGGGTGATGGGTGGTGGGGATAAGAATGTCCCCAAGCAGAACACTACAGTGAGGAGTAAGATGTGTGTTCACAGCCTACATTTCTTGCTGGGGCAAATCTCCCACAGAGAAACTGGGATGAGTGATTCCTTGTTTCTTCCCTGAGAATGAAGCATTCAGGATTGTGAAAAGCTGCACAATTTCTAAGTTAGATTGAGTGTGTTAAAATATTTATTGTTTCTCCAAACAATTGCTGCTAGCAAATCTGTACACCAGGATTCTTGCAGAAAGCAAATAGGAAGAAAAAAAAGATTGCAGCTGAAGCAAGTTTTGAAGCAACCTTTGGATGAGCATTAAGTAAAACTTTTATTCTGTTTTGTGGTTAAATAGTATGTTCTTTACATTTTGTTTCCAAAATGTCAAAGTTTGATCTTAAATGCTCTTCCCCATCTTATAGAAGCTGTAGTTAGGAATATCCACTTGAAGACTCTTTTTCTGGTGTTTCCACAGGTTACAAAGAATTCTCCCTGGAGCATGACTTCAAATATGACACTTCAGTAATGCAGAGGCTGTAAGTAAATACAGTGTTTGCAACTCTTCTTTAACAGCTGTGTTTACACTCTTTCCAGAGCTTTGCTAGAATAGATCTGTGCTAGACTCTACCTTGCAATGAGCTTGTGAGGAAGTGAGTGGAAAATGACATGGTTATAAAGGTGGATCATGCTATTTTAGGCACTTTGCTTTATCAGCTTCTTGTCTCGTTTAAGAACTCAATAAGGCTGGCTTAATTTGCAGGAGGAAAGCTGAAGACATCTGTCAGTATTGCAGGAAGTGCCACAAGCAGACAAAAATAAAAATACTTCATTAGCGTAGATGAGCAGTGAATAAAATGCAATGATGCATTACTCAAAGCTGGCATGTAGTTGGTTCCCAGGCACAGAACAAAGGCCAAAAACCTTATTTTGCTTGTAATACCACTAATTAAAAAGGCCTACTAGAAGCTGAATGAATGAGCCCTAGGGGCTGTTGCCCTGGTCATGCATTTGTTGGCCTTTGGTAACTTGGTGTCAGATTGTGTACCTGAGGAATCTTATCACAGAGGAAGGCTTTTGTGCAATTCTTGTTTGAGTGCTTGAAAAAGATACAATTTCCTTCTCTTCCTCGACTTTTCTCATCTTTTTTCTAAGGTAAATTAGTGTTCTGTTAACTTTGGCAGCTCTTTCTGAATTCTGCATTGTTTTTCCTAATCAATTCTCTTAGATCTGCTCAATCTCAATTTAATTCAGTCAGCTACTCAACATCCAAACCTTTTGTAATAGAGACAGTGCTAATTTTTTCCTTTTATTTCAATTGTAGTTGATGGCTTTCACCTGGTGTTATCATATAACTCAATCACCTGCCATTGGAATCTGTAATTTAATCAATAAAGGAGGCCATTTTTTTGAAGGAGATCAAAAGAGAAGGAGCTCAAGGAAATTACACAGTAAAGGGAAGGTGAACAGAAAAGGATGATAGGAACTGTGGTTTGCCCTTCATAGTTGCACACCCTGGTAGATATAAGTGCCTGGAAAGTCACAAGTAAAAGAGGTATCACTATATTAGAATTAATGAATCTAATGATTGCACATCTGAACTCATCTTGAAAAATCTGGAGGGAAAATCATGGATGGTACCTAAGTTGCTATGAGCAATACCTCCTGACAATTCCACCACAGTGAATAGTGTTAGCACACCTGTACACGAGCAGTAGTGTTCACACTAGCGGTTTGATATCAGGAAAGACACTGAGAGGTGAAACTGATCTGAGAGCCTTCAGCCTTTCCATTCACATTCCTTTGTGTCATTGCTGTTGCTTTAGACAAGGGCAGAGAAGGGAGTTGCCATGGCATGGGGCCACTCTTGATGTGCTCACTGAATGGCTCAAGGCTTTGGAGCACAGGGGTCTCCCTGACATCAGTAAGAGGCAGCTGTGGCCTGTGTACCTGCTGTGTGCCCAGCCTCTGTGTTTGCTTCCATTGCTGCTACTGCCCCAAAGGATGGGGTGGCACTGTGCTCGCTTGGCAGGATGAGGGGATGGCTATTCATTACCAGCAATGAGAGCTGTCTTGGTTTCATGCCCTGGCCCATCTGAGATGTGCAGTGTCTGGAAGAGCAGCTCTGCCAGTTCTGCTGCAGAAGTGAGTTTTGTCCCAAGGATGAAGGTTTGTTTTGCGCTCAGCCTCTGGAAGGCAGCATGCCTTTTTCACACTGCCAAGCAGCTTTGAGCAAGGCCTGAGAGGGGGATTGAATGCCCTGCTGAAGAAGCACGTGTGCTGGGTCACAGCTGGGAATCTTTCCTTGGCTCCTGGACTTCAGAGGGAGATTGCCTGGACAGATCTCAAATATCAGGCCTCTGAAGAGTCACCCATGGTTTTCCTGATAAACCGCTGATAAGTATTATGGTCTCAACTTGGCAAGGCCCACAGAGCACAAGATGAAAGGTATCAAAATTATTCATTCAGGATGTGTTAAGATTTAAAATTACAGTAAATCATTTGGTCTTTAAGGGACATCAGAATGATGATTTGCTTATGTCCCTCCCACAGCCATGCTGCTAGAGCTGTAGCCACATTTTCTCCAAATTAAATGTTGAGCCAGCTATTGAAACATGCATCTTTGGGGATTTTTAGAACATGTTTTTAGTCTAATCGGGCACATTAATAAGGAAAGGCTTAAGAATACAACATTTTTTAAAATTTTAACATGTGGTGTGTGACATTTGTCTGAAAGATTTTAGTACTTCCTTTGAGTGCTACTCCAGATTGAGTAAACAGGTATTTGGAGAGTCTTTAGGTGCTTATTTTCAACCTGGGTTGACAAACTTTTCCTGTGCTAAGCAAATAATTTCATAAAGCAATAAGACAATCAACAGATGAACTCTAAAGTGAGTAATCTTTAAATAACCTATCTGAAGGACTCTACAGCAAAAGCTATCATTTAATTGCTATAGAGACTTACCTCAGGGTTTGTGTTGATCATTGTGACTTGGAGAAAAGCAGAGAAGTGCTGCATTGAAATGGCTTGGTCCAATTTCTCATCAATTCTGCCTTCCTGCAGCCCTTCTGAATTCCAGACCTGCTCCTATTTTGCACAGCTGTACCAGAAAGTTTTGGACAAGGAATGTGTGAAGTGTGCCAATCAGACGTCTACAAAATCTGCAAAACTACATCTGGCCAACTTCTGACAAATCACTCCCTCTGCCCTTGGAAAAGATCATAGAACCCTTTTCTTGTGTGAGCAATATTGTAAATATTGGTTCATAAGGTTTTTTTTCATAAACCTATGTTTAAATCTCTTCCCCAACCTTTAAACAGTGCCAAAGGATTACCAAACACACACCATATAATTGCTTATGATCCCTGGTTCCTTCTGGTGCACACCAAATACTGTCATCAAAGTCATTGCAGTTCTGCCTGCTGTGTTTGGCCAAATATGACAGCAGAATTTCTCCCACTGAGTAGCTTAATGTGCCTTATTTGAAGATTAACTTCTTGGAGCAACCAGCTTTTGACTGGCCAAAGCAGTGGCGGTGGTTTGCCTAGTCAGGCAGCCTAGGGAACCCAACTGTAAGAAGTGAAAAGCTTCTGATGAGAACTGAGGTTGAAAGTGTTTTATGGGGTTGATTTAGCACCCGAGAGCTTAGAGCTTTGAAGAATTGGAGCATCCTCAGAAATAGGCAATGGCAGCATGCAAACTGCCCCTCTGTCCTTCCCACAGTAATGACTTCCTCTTTTCACCTAGAAAGGAGAACGTAAGTAATTGTGCTTTAGTCCCACTTGGTGGTGGTTTGCACAAAATCCCTCCCACAGAGCAGAATAACTGGGGGGTTGAGAATCCTTCATGTGTACACTGTGTCCAAAAATGTTTACCTAGATGTTCATTTCCTCCCTACCTATATCCCTTGCTTTTAAGCCTCTAAAACATTGTGAAACATTTGAATTGTTTTTTCTGTCCTGCTCCTAGCACCAAATCACTGATTTAGTGATTCCATGCAGTTTAGGAATTGGGGGGGGGGGGGGAAGGCACATTGCAGCCACTTTTAGCTCATCTCTTAAGGGACATTGAGTTTTGCTTCCACTGTTTTTGAATTCAACAGGCTGCAGAAGGGCTGGGTGTCATTTAGCTATGAAAGATTTTTGTTTTCCTGAACATTGTGAAGTAGCATCATTAACACAGGCAAATTACCATGCTTCACTGTGCTGTGTCCATGGTACATTAGAAGCCCTCTCCCATTGGTAAAGCTGGGTCTATTCTTCTGGAAAATGAGGGGCCCATTGGCAGTTCTTTGGCAAGTGAGACAGAGGGACTATTTAATGAGAAGGCGAGTGGTCGAGTAAGGGGGGAAGAAGTTCAACGTGACAAGTGCAGGGAAAGATAGCAGAAGGCTGATTTATAAATCACCGCATAATCTGGTCAAAATATTCACCCCTTTTTGGAGGGCAGGGAAGAAGGGAACTGCCCTTTGGGAGTAAATAGGTGACATGATTTTTCCAAAGTGCATTTTGGCAAAATCAAGCCCTCTGCTCCATTTCTCTTCCCCCATAGCAAGTGCTGTGTTTTTCAGACTAACAGAAACTGGGTTGTATTGTTTAATTTTCTTCTTTGAAACGGCGTACTGGCTTTTGGTGAAGAAATTAGACTTATGCTTGAATATGTCTGGATTTTACAAATAGGTTTTTAGTTTAATAAGATGAAACCAATTAACCAGAAAAGTCATTGCCAATAGATTTTACAAGTACATAAAAATATATTGCCTTTTCTTGAAACATTTCATCGCCCTTTTAAGCATTTCTCTTTCTTTCCTTTGCTACTAGTGTCAAAGCAGTGTGATGAATTTATCCCCACTTGCCTTTTCCTGAAGTTATTGATCTCTGGCCCTGATTGTGTGGGCATGTTTGTGTGTGCGTGTGTTGTAGGCTTGTGCATATGCATCTATTTATTTCTGCTTCAGTTAGCCCCTGGTGCTGTTCAGTGTGTTTAACTTGTGGCTTGAGGAAAAGCAGAACACACAAGCTATAAAAAGGTGGTGTGCTTAAAAGGTTACTTCAAGTGGCACAGGACCCGAGGGCTAATGAACAATCTCTCAAGGTCAGGTGTTAATGCAACAGCTGAAACATTTGGCACAGCAGAGATGTGGAGGAAGGCAGTAGCACATGGTTGTTACCCCACTGCATCCCTGGGAGAGGAAACGTCTCCCAGAGACTCTTCTGAGGTCCCTCATTATGCTGGCTCTGCCTTACAAGTGAGGGTGGAGATGGGCATGCTGTCCCACAGCTGCTCAGAGGTCTGTGGAAATGAGGTCTGGTCTCTGCCCCCCTGTCTCTGAACAGTTTTCCGCATTTCATCACCTCTAGTGGTATTTTACTTCCATTCTGAATAATTCAATTGGAGGGAGTTTTCATGTGAGGCCTCACCAGCCTCCTCTACCCCTAAATTTCTGTTGAGACTCTGCCTGTGAGAGGTCTGGGTGACACACAGGACATGGGTGCATGCTGAGGAATTACAGAATTTTTCTTTCCATTACCTCAGCCCTCCCCATTCCCTCATAGCCCTGCTTTCTGCTTAAATTGCAAAGGTTATTAACTTCTATGAGCATGTGGGGTGGTAACCCAAGCAAGTGTTGCCTTGGGATGACATGGTTTTTCCTATTCCAATCAGCTCTGTGTGACATGAAGCACAAGGAGCCTGCTTTGATCTCTAATAACTTTGCTAGTTTGTTACTGGCTGATGCAGAGATGACTGAAACATGGTACTTTGGGGTAAAGTAGGGCGTCTGTCCAAGGACATGGCACACAGCACACACAGACATCTCTGTTCACACCAGCTTTGCCCAGTCCTTCATGAAAACATCTGTATCAACTGAAAGAATAACAAACACTATATTTTGTTTATAGGAAAAGCTTTAATTATCTCCTTCCGCAAGCAGTGGGAGTGCCCCGCAGGGCAGTGCCCTTTTTGCATCCTTGCTTCCATTTAGCAGTGGTTATCACATTTTAAAAATAAGTCTAGATATTTTGCCAGTAGCCTGACATCATTACTAATGCTCTGCATGTTTACCATAGAACTGGTGATCAAGCTGAAGGAAATGATTACATGGAGGGTTTTAAAGGAGATACCCTTTCAATGGGTGTGTGAACTTCAACACAAACCAAGCAGTTCTTCCGAGTCCTCCTGGATTTGTGAAAGTCTCTCAATTAGCCACACCATCTTGTGAATGATGCTGCCCTTTCAAAAAGCCAAGACAGCCCAACACCTCCTTCCAGTAGCTGTTGTGTGAGCAGCAAGTGCTGGTTTACATCTGAGCTCTTCCGCTGTTTGTTTAATTCTCGTCTTCTCCTTTTTTTCTTTCCCTTTGTTGAATTCCTAGGCTGTCCCTCATATTAAAATGACCTTGTTCCTCCAGGGAAACCTTCCCCCGTTCAAACAAATGGTACCAACACCAAATAACTGCTTTGTGGTATCCAGTTTTGTTCTGCATTTGTTTTAAAGCTTCCCAGGAACCCTTGGCTACTTCGCGCAAACTGCTAACTTGAGGGTAATAATTTTGTCTGGGTTTTGTCACAGAAATTCAATTAAGGAGGATTATGAACACAGTTGTAGGCCTGTTTCATTTACAGTTGCAAATGAAACCCAGGCCACACACTGATCGTTTATATAGGGAAGGAGATGCTGTGTTGTTTTGAGTGGCTGAATTACCTGCATGTTCCTTTGTGTGGCTTCACTTATTGCAGAAGGGAGGGGAGGGAGGCCTGCAAACGAATAAAGGAGTGACGGAAAGGCGGGAAAGAAATCACCAAGGGAAGAACTACCCCCACTGCTTTTCCCGAGGAGGCACACTTCCCGTCTACACATAATAAACTCCACAGGGAATTTCTTCCTCCTTAGAAAACATATCCCGAAGGGCAAGAGTGAGTAGTCCTTTATTTATTTATTTATGGTTAACAAAGAGCAATATTCTGTTTTCTTGGCCTTGGTTTGGCTCCAAGTCTCAGAGCCACCGGGGGCAAGGCATATGGTTTCACTTTTTTTTCAGTTCTTATTTCTGGGCCATGCATGCCAACTTTTTATTCCTTTTTTCTCTTTTCAAGTTTTTCTGCAAGCAGCTGAATTCCCCAGGTAGAAAAGGGGAGAAGAGGGGAAAGGGAGGAGAGGACGTTTACCAGATTGGAGCAAAATGATAGCTGCTGCAGATACTGGCTCCTGGTGGAAGCAGCATGTTTGGAGATAATAAAAGAAGAAAGGATTTTGTTTATTTTGTGGGATGCCTTTTTTAGTTATGAAGGGCAAAACTTGTCTTGATTTCCTCTGATGAAATGTCTGTGTTTGTAAAGGAGCAATATATCTCAGCTTTGCTTTGCAACTATCGTATAATCATAGAATGTGTTAGTTTGGAAGGGACCTTTAAAGGTCATCTAGTCCAACCTCCCTGCAGTAAGCAGAGACATCTTCACTAGATCAGGTCACTCAGAGCCCTATCGTGTCTGACCTTGAATTTCTCCAGGGATGGGGCCTCCACCATCTGGCTGGGCAGCCAGTTCCAGTGATCCACCACCCTTGAAGAATTTTTTTCCTAATGTCCAGCTCAAATCTACTTTTTTCTAGTTTAAAAACATTACCCCTCATCCTATTGCAGCATGCCCTCGTGAACTGTTCTTCCCCAGGATTCTTAAAATCAACTTGGGAATTACTTTGTACCACTGGAGATATGTGAAGGGCACAGCACTTGGTCCTCTATTCTTCCTTATACGGGCTAGGTCCCACAACTTTGGGTTCCATCCTCTAACCCTTTGTCTGGGAAATCCCACACTGATTTCCCTGGGGTGTTGCCTGCCTGAAGACAACCAGTAAGGGTTAGCTCTAACCTATTAAATTTTATTCATGAGGAGTTATCACCATTTTGCAGGTGGGGAAGAGCCATGTGCAAGAGTGGAAATGTTGAGTCAAGAATGGGAACAATCCCAATCTGCAGTCCTTGTCCTAAGTGTTTCCTGATAGTGAGAGCCAGAGTGTCTTCCAAGGGACCCACACCATGCATTGCCTTTTATTAAAGCTCTCCTCAAGTATACTCTATGGAACAACTAATTTTCCTCTTGTTTCTTGTTTTCTTCCTGATCCTTCAATTCCAGGAAGGGTTTTGCTGTCCTTACAGTGGTTTTAACTAAGCGCCCAAGAGGCTTTCTGGATTCTTCACCAGATAAGGCAAAATAAGCCCTTTTATTTCTACCTTTAGGTCATATACTGTTTTTGTACACCTCTGTATACAGCCTTGACACTGTTAAATTCTGAAAGAGAGACAGGCGCCTTATTAACTCTCAAAAACTTCAGCAAAATTCACTGGAAGTGATGCACTGAAGTGTGAACACTATCTACCCTTGCTCTACATCCAGGGCAATTCACCCTGTGGTGAGGGACTTTTACAGCGATTTATGTCTCTGTTGTTTTGGGGCCAAGTTGTCTTGTGTCAGAACAAAGTTGTTGCTGAGGAAAATCTGGATGGAAAAAATTAAAATGAAAGGATGGTCTGTCTTTTAGCTTTGGGGCAGCTTTTATGGAAATGCTAGGACACTTGAATTCCGTGCCCTTGTGAGCTTTCAGTTCAGGTGAACATGACTTCAGAGCTGGTACTAGGACTGAGTGGATTTGAGTTCAAGCAACTTTGCAAAAGTCAGTGTGTCCATGCTGGCACAAAAACACCATGGGGAGAACAGGAGGAGCAGGATTTTGCATAACTATCAGGTTATTTTGTTACAGCTTACTGGGGTGATCTATCATAATCCAGTTTTATTGTATAGTGGAAGAAGGAGCTGAGGGTCTCCAGACAGTGAGTCATCAGAAGGGTGTACCCAGAGGCGACAGGCACCATCCTTCAGGAGTGCTGATCTCTTCCCACTGACGTACCAAGCACCTCGTTTCCTACCCTAGCCCCATTTTCAGGTGAATAAAATAGGGTGAGATGAATCCCTGCCTACGTTTCAATCACATGTTTTATATTTGGCAAAGCATGTAAGAATAGCCCTTTTTTAGCATCTTTCAATCTGTAGATAGTAGAGTTAGATCCTTAGCCAGCATAAATGAACTAAACTTCAGTGCTGAAGAACTGATTTTGATGGAATAACTTCTGCTTTGCTCCAGTTCAAGCAGAGTCAAATATCTGTGGACTTTTTGGGGGTGGTTCTAGTTGTACCTGGAACTTAGTACCTCAGCCTCCACAAAGGGACAGAAAGAGGCTGTGAAGTATGTAGGGTACATGAGATTTGATAACGTGCCTGATGTTTTACATAAGTGCTGTTAGATTCATGACATCTGGCAGGATTGCCCTCTCAAAGGGTAGCAGAGAAATAATCCTTTTGCATCAGCTCTGATGGAGAGCAAAATGTTTCTCACTAGCCTAGTTTAAAAATTGTATTTGAGGCTTTCCCTCCTGTGGCTGTAAACTGGTTTAGCACAAACAATGCACACACACAGTAGCCATTTCAGTGCTTTCCCTGGAACTTGCCATACATTTTAAATTCTTTTTTCTTTTTTTTTTTTAACAAGCTTCTTTACACAGAAGGAAAATGTGCAGTTGAATCATAAAGCTAGATAAGTATTGTGAGCCTGTGTTGGATTGAGGTTCTTTTCAGCCAAATAATGACTTTATCTGCTTATAATGGAAGAAGTGAAAGAGATGTGGGAAAGTAAGACTGAAACACACTTGGGAGCCTATATTTCAGTAACGAGGAGGAGGCTGACCATTAATATGGGAATTAATAACCCTCCAAAGCCACCTCTTTTGAAGCGGCTGCAGAGGAACTGGCAGTGCAGAATGCACAGACTAATTCTCTTTCTGAGCAGCTAAAATTAAATGTTCATTACAGCTTTATGTATGTACACTCTCAGCAGGGGCCTTTCTCCTCTCCTTTAAGCAAACTCAGAAGATGAAGAACATTTAACAGCCTCAAACCACCCAGTCTGTGTGCTGTATGTATGTGCCACTGAGCCACGCCTGGGTTTGTCAGTGCTTGGACTCTCCCTGAAAGGTGGAATCTGGGCTGGTTGCTGGCAATCCGTGCCGTTAGAGGCACTGGAGCAAAAATGCTAATGTTGATCAGAAGGGGAAGGTTTGAAATTGTGAGCAAACAGAGAAGATCCATCATGCGTTTTCACAGATGATAAAAGACTGACAGTGGCAGTCTGCTTATCAAATAACTAGATTTATTGAAATAGCCTGTGCTCTCATTAAATAGTTTGCTTTTTATGTTTTCATTTTATTTCATCCTACTGAAGGTGGATGTTTTTTTTTTTCCAAACCTACTATTACTGCCATGGCAAACTGGCTAATTTAGATCATTTCTTCTGTTAATGCTCAAAACAAGCCTGGACTGCAGTGTTCTCTTCTCGCTGACGTAGTGGGACTTCAGTGCAAAGCCGATCCCTGCCATGAAATCTGAGCTTCCTGGAAAATAAATTATAAAATCAATGTAATAATTATAAGTTTGTTCATTGCAAGATGATAGTGCTAGTGGAAGTGTGGCCACACATTTCATTTAGCATAAGCCTAATGCCATCAGCTAAGCATGGAAAATGGTGTAGGATCGATCATTTTTAATCACTAGAGAGAAGTAAAATGCAGGAACAAAAACGTTGCTGGTGTGCTATGACATCCCTGTGCTGAAGGGACCGTTCCTTTCATGGCTCGGCAAGGTATCGCGTTCTGTGTATTTGTTCCCACGGGAACAAGCTTCTGCTTTCCTCCTTTTCTGAAAAAGTTTGTAAGAGGAGAAGGGAAATATTAATAATTGAAAAGGCAAGTTGCAGTAATGTCGTTTGCATAAGGATGTTTCTTGACCCAGAGGATATTTACTGTTTTGTTGGAGAAGAGATCATGAGAGGAACCGGGAGAGCCTGATGGATCTAAAAGGCTATCTGGCAATAAATGTATTTTTCAAATGAATCTTAATGTGGTTCCCAAGATGAGTTCTCTATTTATAGCCTGCCCTTTTTCCTGGAGGACCTGAGATACTACCAAGAGAATCAATTCTCCCCGGCACTGGGTGTGGTGGCAGCAAGTAGACATTAGCATGGAGAGAGAGCTTTTTACCAAAGGACAGAGAGACACATCCTTCCTTCTGCAGAATTGGTTTTGTGAAGTTAAAGTCCCAGCAACCTTCACTGAGAAGGTCCTTTTTCAAAGACATTGGAATGGTGAACTGCTTGGAGCTGACTCTGCTGAGATCCAAGCCTATGGTTTCAGGAACCGTAGGGCTTTTTTGTTTGGGCTTTTGGAGGTTTTGTTAAGCCAGATGCTTATGCAGCAGACACATCCTTCCGTGCTGTTTTGAATGCTAGCGGTACTGAAACATTACTCATAAAGTGCACACACTGTTACGATTCCTCACTTTAACTCTTAGCATATTTATAGGCCTCATTTCCATTTTTTGTGGTCTCATTAATGGAACAGCAATAATAAATTGAAATGTTAATGGGGGATCATTTCACCAACAGCAGAAGGCATTAACGAACTTGATAAGACAGTTGAAAGGAAAATAACTTTTTAGTGGTGCAGCTTTTTAACCATGGCCCCTGCTTGTCTCCTTCCAAACATGTGTAATTGGGGCAGTTTTGAAATTATGAACATAATTTCATATGGATATTTCCTGGATGTCTTGCATGGGAGGTGGACCATCTGCAGAAATTCCAGTGAGGGCAGCTGTTCTTGATGTTGAAGCATGAGCAGGCTTTGCTGTTGTCATGGGGGTAATGATAGAACCCCAGAAAGCACCTTTTGTCCTTATGACTTAATGACCTTCATTAACATAGTGTGAAAAAGTGGCCCTCCTTGTATGAAGGAGGCTGGTCACATCCTGTTGCGAAGTATTTGGAGATAGCATTCAGGTAAGGTCTGTCTTAGAGGTTGTACAGTCTCTGTAGAAGATAAATTCCCCAACAAACAAGGGAAACATCTCACAGTCTTAGATTTGTGGAAGGACCCTGAGAAGTCCCTTGGCAGCACTGTATCTCACTTTTCCCAGTGATAAAGTGGAGAGCATTGATTTTATGAAACACGGTAGGATTTCCAGGCTTGGATAGTTACTATCTGTGGAGAGCTTACTATCTTCTGAGGGAGAGGTGATACATTGTAGGGCAATCCTCAGCTGGGAGTAAGCAATACCAGACGCTGTCCACCCACCTTTCTTTTTTTTTTTGCTAAGCAATAAATTTAAAGGCACTAGAGTGGGTCAAGAATTGCATGCTTGAACAGGTTGGTTCCTGTAGGATAACAGACATCAGCATTTAAGCTGCCATTCAAGCTGATCATCTTATAATTGGGAGTCAAGTGATCTGGAAACTTTACTGAAGTAAAAATATGTGCATTTTTTTTAGAAAATAGGAAAAATGCTATTTTCAGAGGAAGGCTGTGATTTGTCTAAATCTTTTTTTTTTTTTAAGTATTGTTAATTTGAAAATTACTCTTGTGGGTGTCACTGTCTTGCTTCCATGCATTTTTTTTCTAGCTTTGGGCTTGATCCAAACATCACTAAAATGAGTGGGAAACTTTCTATGATGTGGTTGTGCTTTGGGCTGGGGACGCCTGATCCTCACTTACTCTTCCTCTGTCTCACTGCAACAGCTTGCTAAATGCCTCAGGGAAACAAAGGTACGTACTTTCAACAGGCAGTGCTACCCACACTACCTGGCACAGGCAAAGCAAACTTCATGTGCTGTGTCACTCTTCAACATGTGGAGAGGAAAACAGTTGCTTTGATTAGTATGATATGGATATGGACATAACCCAGGCACGTGGCATGGAGTTGTGTGTTCAGTAAGGTGTCATTTTTATATAGACAAGTGACCATAAAATGTTTATTCTGGTTTGCTGTATCGTCATCTTTTAAGGTTCTTAGTTTTTAGCTTTTAGCACATTTGTACTTCATTCCCCCCCGGTTTTTATGCTTTATAAAGTTCAGAGTATGCAGATTCAGTTTGGAGATGGTGGAGCACAGCTGGTGGAGTGGAGGAGCAGGGAGGGAGCAGATCTTTTTCAAAGTAGCTAAACTTGTAGCCAAAAAAGATACTGCATTTATAATGTTCCCAGTCTTCTCAATACTTAACAAGAAAAATGATTGTGTGTGTGTGTGACGTGAATATTCAGCACAGAGCTTTGGTAGTTGACCGCTCTCTTTTCACAGCCATCCAACCGCACACACATTCCTAAGGGATTACCTCACTGCCAGCGCTCCTCAAAGTGTGGGATACGCCAAAGCCGACCAACTGCAAAGCTCCTTTCTGCTCACTGCGGTGCGGATTTTAGGCAGTGACCTTTAAAACCACAAACCTAACCCTACATCTACCCCCAAAAAGATTTTTCTTGTGTTAGTTAAGTGGAAGAGATGCCGGGAGTGGAAATAAGGTAGAGTCTGTAGGTTACGTGTGGAAACTCCCTTCCAAGCTTTCCACTCTTCTTTGGCTCTAAACACTCAATAACTTTCCAGCCAGAGAATGTTTGTCCCTTCCTTCTCTCCCTCTTTTTTGTGTTCTTCCCTTGTTTTGCATATTCTGACAACACTGTTTACTTCAGCCTGCAGCTCCCACTGCTTTGTGTGCTTTCTTCCCATCTCACAATTGCACAAATAAATCACCAAGGAAAATTTGCATTTGATGGGAATTTTTAGGTGATATTAAGTTTTATGGGTGGAATATAATGTATGTGAGTTGGCTTAATTAAACTGAATTTTCATTTGTGTCATGGAAGTCTTTATTTGTAGGAGGCTATTTTTGTCTTACATCTTTTCTGCTATTGAACATGCCAGTGGATTTGAAAACCTGAGGATGACAGGTCTCAACAAGTATCATCTCTTTTCTTTCAAAATATCTGCCTATGCCAAGCAGAGCAAATCAGCATCATCACAGAGCTGAACAGTTAATTTATGCCAGGAATTTCTGAGCACGGGCAGTCAGAGTCCGAGGCCCATATGTGTTGCAGCACCCTCTAGTCGCTCCCTTGGTAACTTGTCTAACTCCAGAGGAGAGATGAACTCTGGCAGAGAATTCAGATCAAGTGAAAGTTGATTAAAAGTTTGTCCAGAGTTGCTGTGCCCTGATATATACTACATACGTTGAAAACAGCTTCCTTCCCCTTCCCAAACACAGATCTGTGCCCTGGAGCCCTGATGGATTTGGCTTTGGTTATTGCAGGGATTTTCTCTTGCCTGCTTGTGCTGCTGGCATGGCAAAGCCTGTGCATGGGGTACAGTTCACCGGTGAGTTTGCTGGGGCCAAAGTGTGCTGTGAGCACACACTACTTCTGCCACCAAGGTTGTGGTCATAGTGCCTACAGAACAGGGGGGAGCTTGCAGAAAATTAAGCTTGTTGGATGCTGCAGCTTTGTTCCAGAGATGGGCAACCAGCCTCCAGTTCCCATTTTCACCTCTTTAACTATCTGAAGTGAAGGAAATGCCATTATACCCTGGGTTATGCATCCAACTAGAGCATGTTTAATGCAGGGCACTGAGCAGGAACTTGGCCTGTGATGTTTCTCCCTCCATGAGCATCAGGAAGGGCTGTGAGCCTCCTGCAGCACCCGCAGATCTGTCCTCCCGGAGCACAGGTACTTGGGAGGGCTCCACACAAGTCCTGACTTTTTGAGTGTTTCTCTGGAACAAGACTGGCAAATTATAGCTTGAGATTGCCCTGCTGATTAATGCTAATAATGGTGGTGCAGCTCCCCAAAGGGTGTGAGGCACTGATGGAAGTGCTAGTTTCAATTTGTTTAATTTTCAGGCCAAAGATTTCCACACTTGCACAGCTCCCCTCGCTGCCATGTTCCATGCAAAGGGCCCGCGTGCCCCTGAGACTGATACTGCATCTGCTCCTCTGCGAAGACAAAGATAAACTGGTTCATGGTGTGTTGTTATTTCACTTGCTCTTCAGCATAAGAACAAGAAATAAGAATGCATTTAAGATGTTAATGAAATTAATGAAAGCCAGATCTCGGAAACAGCTGAGATTGTTGACTGTCTCAGGCAGATTTGTACTTCATTTTAATTACAGATGAGCCAGAACCAAAACCCTGATTAGAATTGCTCCAGATTTTGGATCCACATCTCTCAGCTTTGCAGTTTGGACCAGTTTCCAGTGTTTAATTCCCTGCCTGTTTTATTTTTCTTTCTAGTTTCAGTCCAGGTGTTTTAATGCTTTTATTTTGTCTCTGTGAAAGGCTGGCCTTGGTGATGGACGTGAGACCTGCTGCCTCAAGTCCCACCGGGGCTGCAGAGGCATAGTTGGGTAGCAGGATGCACTGATACATCCTGGGAAACGTGTACTAGACTTTGGGTTGATAAACATTTCTGTGCCATCTAGGCAGGCAGGCAGACAGGCAGGCAGTTGTCCCTACTGGCATTCAGGCAGCTCAGTAAAATACAGCCCCTGGGAAGTCCTCGGCCTGTTAAATGGCAAATGGCTTTCACTCTGCCCTGAAACAGCCATGGCTTCTGACCTGTTCTCCAGCTGCAAATCTGATTGATGGCTTGTTGCCATGCCTCCACATGCAATGCCAGAAGACCCCATCGACGGTGCAGTGTTGTCAGTTTGCACATATATCAATCCCACAGCAGAATTGATACTTTGATTAAAAAGAAAAGCCTCTCAGAGGCAGTGTATTAATAATGAACAAATTCCTTTTTATGTCTCCTGGATATAAAGGGACCTCAGGCCTCTCCCTGGGGAGAAAAAGTAGCCTGAACGCCCAGTTAGAAACCCCAGAGGCAGCAAGCACACAGGAAAGGCTTGTTTATTACCTTTGTTCTTTCCTTGCCATACTGGAATTCCAGGAACAAGGTTTCTTTGGACCACAGATATTGTGCTGTGTGTTTTTGGGGTAGGTTGAGACAAACTTCTAATCATAATAGCTTTAAAAACAGTGATAAAAGAGGGAGAGGAAAAAAATAATTTACATTAAATGCTACAGTGCTTCATTTACACAACATAATAAAAAGCAAATTTTGTGATTCAAGTAATGATTGCAGGTTATTAAACTAGGTTTTAAAGACTTTATAAATGAAAGGCTTTTAATAAGTGAACATGGATGATAATGCACTTGAAAATAGAGAGAATCTTTATTAAGTTTGACACATTTGTTCTCCACCCACACACTTCCCTGCTACTTTACTTGGTCCCTGGATCACTATCACAAAAATGTGCTGGTGAGATGGAGATTTAGCTGGGAAACTACACGGGGAAGCACTGTCTTCCATGGCTGCCACAGCCTGGAGAATGTGGCATTTGGGGGACAGGCTGTAACACCATGGATTCCTGCTGATCGGAGCAGGGGTTGTGGGGCAGCTGAAGCAAGCGGGACTCTGCTTCAGGACCCAAATTCTTCACCAGATGGTTTCTGCCTGTGTGTGTAAGGGATCTCTCCTATGCCAATGGTTGAAAGATTAAGCAGAGAGCTTACTGAGCTACGAAAGTTGCTCTCCCTGGTCAGCCGTTCAGTTCGAAAAGCCGGCAGCTGGTGATGCTAGCAGGTGTCAGGACTGACGGGCAGAGCTGAGCAGTGCTTCATGATGGCCTGATTCAGAGCGCATTGACATCAGCATCCGCCCTCTCACTGGCTTGAAGGATCTGTCCTGGGCAGTGCTGGAGTGAGAAACTTTTGGCAATCGTTTCACTGCTTCTTTATCTGTTTGAGTGAGCTCTGACTGTCATCAGATTGGAACGTACTGACCTGGAGGTGGCAGAGGAAGAGGCAGAGCTGTGCTGCTGAGCTGTGCAGCAGACGGTGGAGCCTCCCTTCTCTCAGCTGGTAATAAACTGATGCTGGTGTAAGGGAAACGGCTCCCGCAGGTACTGCCTTTTGATTAGATAACTGAGAGTTGTAAAAAACTTCCTGTTAGGAGGGCAAGTGTACCGACAGGCCTGCCCAAATGCCGTTTTGAATAACTTCATTTTACCTGCTCAACTTGCCTCCTCATTTCAGTGGAATATTCTGCTCTAGTTTGCCTAAATTATTAAAGACTGATGAGATTTCCAACCTAGAAGTGGCTGCATTTCAGTGATGAATGAGTTGATTCTTGTGTGGATATAGTAATCAAAGCATTTTTAAGCATCTTCAGCATGAAAGGCACAATATAAATGTGAAATATTATTTTGTGCCATGCAGCTGCTCAAATCTGAAATACACATTATGTCTCGGTAATATAGACAGTGCTTAAGACTGTTAAATTAAACTATTAAAGCCTATAGAAAAAACAGAGATGACAGAGTGCAAATTAAATCTGAATTATCGTTAAATTGCTGTGCCAGTAGTTTTCAAACACATTCATAGTGACCTGGAAGAGAGCAGGGGGAGTGGAATGACATTCACACCTCCTAATTGGAGTCATTATCTGTACTTTGTTATTATGCTGCCCACAACAAGGACATCTCTGGGACAGCGTGACTCCAGTAGAGCAGAAGGATGCCTGTGGACCACGAGGGATGCATAGGGATGTAGCAAATGTCCTGCCATCTCTGTGATTTAAAGCCAGGATGTAGCCAGGCAGGCGCTTCGTCAGATAGATAGTTTTTAAAGGCAATAAATGACAGCAGGCACTTTTCTGTGTGGGGCGACTGAGGTGGGAAATGAGGGGCACAGTACGTGGCTGGGTTGTGCTTGTGAGAAATGTTGGTGTCTCAGGGATTTGCTTCCTTTCCTCTTCAATCCCCTGCTAACAGCCCGGGCTCAGTGGGGGATCTCGCTGGGCCAGGGGCTCCTCATAGTTCCAGCTATGGGCCTTCATGAAATGTCAGGTAGAAAAAGAAGCTTTTTAGGTCATCCAGTTGATCTGCCTTCCCAAACACGAGCACACATACCTGACAGTACGTTCTCAGCTGCTTTGTCCTGTTTGTTTGTATACAATTGCAAATGATGAAACGTTCAGAGCTTGTTTTGGAAGTCTATCCCTGCCCCAGTCTCTAATAAACACTCCACTGTGCATTTTAAAATTAAGATTGCGCCTTTGTTTTCCTCATTTCATTATTCATGATGGTATCTGCGTGTACCTCTAAAAAAATCCCTTTCCCTTCTTAATCTTTACAAGCACTTGCAGGCATGTGGGTATCTGCTTACTGTGAGTCAACCTCATGCCAATCCATCAGTTTGCCTCTTGGAGCACTTTATGACAGCAGAAAGTGATTAATTTTCAAAGCAGACACAACCTTTAATCTGCAGAAAAGGAAACAAACTTTCCCCTGCTTCTTTGCTGATTGAATCTGGAAATGAATGAATGATACCTGACTCAAATGTGTTTCTAAAATAGTTTTCATTAAATATCATCGGTCAGTGCTGATCATCAAAAGTGCCTTGAAGATTGGCCTATATATGTATATGGTACTAAAGTCAGAATGAGCTCAGTGATCGATATTCATCCAACATCTTAATCTGCTCAACAGTTTTAAATGGATTTTCCCAATGTCCCTGCAAAGTAGGGGAAATAATGTAACTCTTGAGCAGGAATATTAAAGCAGGTAGGATAAATGTGATGTCCAACGCAATGCCAAGCAGCTCCTGACTTCTATCTTTGTACCTGTCATCTTGCTGTTTGTCATCATCCACTGATGCAGTTACAGCTGTGGAAAACAGCTCTGAGGAAAGCCAGGTTTTGGAGGACTGGAGGAAACACCTCCGTGTGGCTTTGCCTGTCCATGTTTTGTAGTCCCAGATCTGTCAGCTGCTTTTTCAGCAGCTGATTTGGGACTAAACCCAAGTGCTCACACAGCCTTAGTTCTGAGTATGGTTTGTTTGTTTTCTGGGTGGTTTGTTAGTTGTTGTGCTCCTGTAAAATTGATGGGAACACAGATCTCTGTCCTTAAGTCCATCCCTTGGTGCACTGCTGAAACACATTTCCTGCTTCCAGCATGGGGCTGAACCTTGGTCCGTGAGAAGCTCAACTCAGCTATGCAAGTCATTTTACATACTGCTGCACTGTAAAAATCATACTAATTTTATATACACATACAGTTAGCTCAGTAATGGATAGCGATCTGTGTTCCTCCCTAAAATTACTGTAGGAAATCTTTTCAATTTCCCTGCTGCAAAACGAGAGGGTAACTAACAGTGTATTTAATTCAGTTATTTAAGGCCAAGGCTGCTACGGGACATTTGTCTGTGACTGTGACTTCTGGAGAGATTTGAATGAATGACCAAGAAGAATCTGAATCATCCAGTCATGCAAATTAAACTATTTCAATAATATGAGGGCTACTTTTCCTGATCCATAGTAATTGATGAGGCTCATTATATGTTAATATCACTCCTTTTTTTTAATCTTACATGCAATTCACCACAGTGTTTCAGTGGGAAGGTATAATTAAGATTCAGATGGCAATTTCATTCTAGACTGCTCTCTACAGTTGCTTAAATAAAAATTAGCGCTTGGGATGCTGTTTTCTCTAGAGGCAGAAAGAAATGCTCTTTTTGATACTTCAGATATAAATCCATTCAGCCACTGCTGAGTTTTGTAATTGTGACAAAATGCAAAGTGCTACCTCATCCAGGCAAGCGCTGCTTCTCTTCCTCCTCCACATTTCGGTGCCCCTGCCGAAGGTCTTATGCTCAGTGGAGCAGCTGGGTATCAGCTTCTAAGCGCACAAAACCTCTGACTTCTGTGGCTAGTGACCAGTTCCTCCACCTCCATGCTGATGTTGGTTATGAGTGTGTGTGACACTGGTGGGTCCAACAGCCAGCCACTCCAAGATCTTCACAGGCAAGCTGTTTGTACACACATCCTGGTGTGAACCTTCAGAAAGTTTCATTGAATTCTGTCCAAGCTTATTATACACATTAAGAGTTTATTTGGGGTTTAAATTGGGCAAAAAGCCTTGGTAGTGGGGCCAGGAAAGGTATGTGTGTGTCCTTATGCTTGTGTGTATCGACTCTGCGCTGATCCTCCTCTTTGCCACCAGGCTCTGGATGAATGTGGGATCCCATGACTGCCTACCAGTTGACTACACACATGAGCTTACACTGGGGCTGCAGCTCGCTGTTGACAGAAACGCTTTGGAACATAGCATATGAAAAGAGCAAAGCAAAATGTTTCTGTAGAATCATGCAAGGGAAGACAAATGTGGGTGTACATGAAAACATCCAGACGAGCCTGCTGACACGGGCAGGGAAGGGAGACAGGAGTTTCTGTGTTGTTGTAAAGTGAGTAAAATCTTTACCACCCAGCAGTGGGAATTTCTGAAGTGGATGGAAAAAATATCTTTTTTTTTTAATTTATTTTTATAGTAATCATTTTATGGAAGCATTCATTTTGTGGCTGTTTTGTCTAGGGTGACTTCAGGTGCTTTATGGCCCCCCTTTCAGAGGCTTTCTTTGCTGGATGCTTCAAGAGAGTAGGGCTGTGTGTCCAGAGCACAAACTTTGTGCTGGCATGGAGTGCAACTACCTGACAGTGGTGTTGGCATGGCTGGGCAGAACAGGTCGTTTCTCTGTCCAGAAGGAGATGTGCATTTTACAGTGCTCTCAGTGTGTGGCCCTGTGGGGGCTCATGGGCAGACAGAAATCTTCCCTCCAAAGCAATGCAGCTGCCCTGGGGGGAGAGGAAAAGTGGAAAAGGGGAGTCACAACTACACATGTGGGCAGGGTGGTTAAATCCCACCTCTGCCCCACTGCTGGAATGGATGGGATGATTTATGAACACCTTGCTCACTGAGATAAATGGTGGGGTGGGTGCCTGTAAGAGCCAGAGTGGTCATCCTCCTGCTCTGCAGCAGGGAGCACTGAGCAAAATCACTGGCTTTCTGACTCAGTGTCCCCTCCTGTAAACTGGAGATCTTTCCCAAGGATGCAGTAAAAATTATTACGTTACAGAGATGCTGTGGTGTGAGGGACCATATGAGTCCTTCAGAGAGACAGCTTTCTGTCTGACAGCTGCTTTAAAGATGTAAAAAGAAATGCAAAGATTTGGCTTTACTTTGCACCACATGGAAAAGCAGGATGTGTCTTTTAAAAATGGAATTTCTCTCAGTGTTGTAGTGTTGAAGGACTGCAAGTGGTGTGGGTCCTATTCTCCCCTGGTGTAACAGCAGCTCCTGCTCCTGACTCACACAATAACTGGGATGGGGTTTTGCCTCTTCCTGCAGGTAACGTTGGTGGGAGTGTGCTGTCTCTGTGCCATGTGTTGCACCGTAACGTGAGTTTTGGAACTGGGCCTGTTTTTAATAAATGATACCTTTTCCTCAACTGCTTCCTGCCCAAATAACTGTGCACTAACCCAAAAATGAGCAACCGTCACAGCAGCTGTCAGTAGATTTTTGTATGTTCTCAGCAAAGACCCTCCAAGGAATTTCCTTATTAAACAGCCGAGCTATCACAAGAGCCTTTTCCTGCCAAAAAGGGCAAAAAGCACAGAGAACCAAATGAATGGTCAGTGAAATTCTGTTGCAGTTTAACAAGAGCGGGCCTTGGAAGGAGATGTCTCCTGACTGGTGCCTGCTGTGGAGAGAATCAAAATAATGCGCCAGAGTCTTGAGCACAAAACCTTTATCGCCTTTGCTTTGACCCTTTCAAGGTATACTGGTACTTTTGACATGTTGGTGATGGATGCTGTCACCCCTGGAGCAGGGCTGGGCTGGTGGGTGTTTGTAGGGCACCACATGAAGTCTTGGCTACCCATGGACAAACCCTGACTTGAAAGGCTGGGAGGGCTTGTTTCAGCCTTCACTGCATTTCAGGTTTGATCTTGAGGAGAGAAAATACTGACCTCAGTTGTAAGAAAACAAGTGAAGTTGTGTGTGTCTATAACTTTTGGTGATTGAGGAGGAGGGTCCAGGGCTTTCCAGCCTGGAAGAGAGATGGAGCAAGTGGGCACACACTGGAGATCCAGCAGGCAGGAGTGGGTGTGGAAGCAGGCAAGGGAGGGGGAAGAGGAAAGATGTGGCTTCAGTGACCACGTCTGGAAGTCACCGCTTTGCTCATGTGCTGTTTTCTGGCTAATTCTGAAGGAGCACTGGTTAGGTAATTGTTGTTGGAGGGAAACGTGTGAGACGATCGGGGCAGGGGTGACAGTGGAGGAACTGGCCCAGCCAAGCGTTAGGACAAGGCGTGAGAGAAGCGGTGGGAAGGCAGGACCTGCGTTTATGCAGCGAAGGAAGTGAAATGATCTGATCTGAAACAGAGGGTGATGTTAGAAAGAAATACTGTGTCTGAGAGGCAGACGAACCGGTCACTTGATTTAAGACTATTCATTTCAGTGGTAGCACAGAAATGTGCTGTCTGCTTTTATTCTGTCTCATCCTGGTTTTGGCCATCTTTGTTCTGAGCCACCGCCGGAGGGTGTCCTTTAATCCTGCCCTCCTGTACGGATTCAGGAGCAGGGCTCTTTTCCAGATCTAAGACATTCCATTATTTTATTTCTTTCCTAAGGGAGAAAAATTGATTCCCAATAAAGCAGCTGGTTGATTTTTAAGATTCTAGCCCTTGCTGATTTGTTTGATCTTTTAGTTTTCCATTTAACGGGTTGCTCTGTCTGTCCCACCTCTACATGACTTTCAGCCAGTTGGTGGGATGGACTGCAGCTCTGTGCCTAGGCTATTGCATGCTGCACCCCTTCTCCAGAGATTCCCACCACATTGTCAGGTATGAAAGCTAATGGCAAGCATTATTTCTCCTTTTCCTTCAGTGGCTTTGATTTTTATTCATTTTGTCCCTGTCTGTCAGGAACGGATGCGTGGAAAAGGAAGGGGGAGTCACTGAAGCTCTTTTGTCGTAGACCCTAAGCACGCTCTGCTTTGCTCTCCCCTTATTCCCCAGACTAAATTACCACTTTATTTCATACCCTTGCAGTTTCTTTATACTTTTTCCCCCTCCCATCATAGCCTTTTATCCTTGTTGCCTTGACTCCTTTTGGTGCTGAGATCCTCAGCGTTGAGGCATTTCCTATTTTAGTGAATATTTTTGGCTGTAATAAACATTGGAGCATGGTCCAGGCCAACAGCGCAAGACATACCTTGATATTTCTTATTTATTCCTGATAAATGTTTACACACTCAAGCCAGCCAATTTCCAAGTTAGAACATTTTTTGTCTCTGTCCCTGACCACTGCAAACTCTTCCTTTTATGTAGAGAAGACAACATGTTTTCCTCCTGATTTTAAAGCGGTACGAGAGCTGTAAGGAGGCTGGGTTAGGAAGCTGGCTGGTAACTTTACACATTATACACAGGGTTGAGTAGGACAAAGTCTATTCCCCAGAGTTACTTTGGTTGCGCAGCACTAGGCATTTGTTTGCAAATAGTGTGCAGATGAAAAAGTGAGCATGGCTATGTCTGTTATCCAGAATGATTTTTAATACTTTCGTGAAGATAACTGTTACGCAGCAGGAAGTCGACTGTCTGACACACCGTATCCTTCTTGTGGGAAGTACATCCCTACAGGATTGCAGAAGACTGTGGCAGAACAATTAAGGGTGCATATTTTAAGCAGTGCTTTCGAGAGGTGCTTACAACTCACATTACTTGTTAGGAGAATAGGAATTGCCACACCAGATGAAACTGGCAATCATTCTTCTCCAACGTGCTGCCAGTGCCGGTATGTGATGCCGGATGCTTTAGGGAAGATGCAAGAAACTATGACGTGCCATAAAGGAACTTCCTCTGACTCACAGCCATCAGAGCTGGCTGGTGCCTCGAGGTGTGTTGGTGTAGTGTAGACAATGATTTTTAGCTCGTGAGGAGTAAGTTGGCAATGTTATGGAGCAGAGAGGTGGTGAAAGCAAAGGTAGCTGGAGTGGTTTGGCTTGGCCAAGCGTGAAGCCAGGGAAGGTCAGGGTAAATTCAAATAGTGCAATAGAAACTCTCCATTTTCATTACGTTTATAACTTACAATCCATGCAATTTAGTCCTTTCCTGTAATTGGATAAATGAAGTAAATCATTTATGCAATTCCATAGGCAAATATTACAGAAATGTGTGTGTCTTAATTTGCTCAGAATTAAAATAAGCTTTGTTAATGAGTTCTTTCGGTCTATCATGAAGCAGCGAAGACTTGTGAGCCTCTGAATTGCCACAGAACAGGAATGAAAAATAGGTGTGCTTTTTTCCTCATTACTTAACTAACCTAATTCTGATTTCATGTTTAACTGCTTTTATATGTTTGAGTGACTGGGATTTTGCTCTTTCCCCATGTATTTGAGCCAGAAGAGCAATCCCTCAGTTTTGATCTAATAACGATGTGGGAGACAGCGGCCACTTGACTTCCTGTAATTTCTTGACCCACCACCTATTGAACAGAGAAGTAACACAGAATTGATACAGATGACTTGGCTATAAGATCTCAATATATAGGATGTCAGCATCAGCCTGAAATATCCTGCCTGGAGAGCGCCAGACGTGAGCATTGCCAACCCTGACATCACCTGCCTAGGGAGGCTGCGCCGTATCAGTTATTCTGGCAGGTGGTTCCCTGGAACAAAGAGGGATTGAATATCCCAAAGAATACTCAGCTGTGTAAAACATTATTGAACTTTCAAATAAGGTTTGTGTCTTACTTGCTTTCTGGCTGTGTAATGACAGGACCTCAGGCATTGCTGGCTGGTTTCGTAGGTGCAGGAGGCATAGATGCCGGCGTGGTGGTGAGGCTCCACTCCTGCATTTTTAAAAGGGCATTTTCTGGAGGAAGACCTGCACAAACTGCAGAATCACAGCAGATTTAGCTGTGGTTATGTGGACAAATCCATTTTAATCCAGCAGTATCTGCAGAGAGACGCTAGGTAGGACTGCAAGTTGTCGAGGACGTTGGCCTGTGGTGTGGTGGCCAATTTCACATTGCTGCCCTCAGGGACACGCCGCTGTGTCTGCCCAGACAGACCCGCCGTCACCATGATTCCACCTCCAGCTCTCTGCAGAGAGTAATCAACTTGACTCTGGGGGCTTGGATTTTTTCTCTTGTGTTTCAAAGCTTCAGCACATGGCCTGGTTTTGGATACAAAATAGTCCCCTGTAGAAAACTCAGTTAACGCGGGGACATGGCTTGCTACCCTCTGTGTTGAATTCTTCTCTCATGGTTTTCTGGGAATTTTCCTGTATGGGGGATCTGCATCAGTAAATCTATGATAATGCAGAAGTCATCTTGTGCTGACTTGCCTGGGTTTGGCGGCTGACCTGTACTGATGTCCATGCTGTCCCACCCTGGCTGCTTTCCTTTCCAGATACAGCTAGATGAGAGCTGGCCCTCTTTTGTCTACACTGCCTGGAAGCGATGCTGCAGTGGCATTGGTGATAGTGGTGGTAGTGCCTATTTTGGGTGTAAAATGATGCTTAAAACAATCAAAAAGGCACCTTTCACAAAAGGAGGGGAAAAGGAAAGAACAGAGAAAGGAATTAACAAGAACACACCCAGGCCAGTTGCATGCAGTTTTTCACCATTCTTGGAAGTAAATAACAAATCTTCCTTTCCTCTGCAATTCTAAGCTGCTGAATTGATCTGGGATCTCTGATTCACCAGAATATCCTCTCTTCCACTGAAATCAGACTCCTAATGTTGCTTGTACACTTCCTGCAGTTGAGAAAATCCTCAGTCATTTTTACATTTCATCTACTGTCTTTACTCCATTGAACAGGAATAATGGAAAGAAGATAGAGTGATAAAGAAAAACACCAATGGGAAGTAGAATGAAAACTGATTGATGAGACATAATGTACTTAAGCAACAGATGTTAAGCACCGTTAACTGATTGTCTTATTATATTCTTCCAAAGGCTCATCTCCCCCGACCCTCACAGGCCGAGCGAGCTGGGTGTGTGTACGGCAAGTCAATGCAAAGCAGAAGCAAAACATTTGTGCATAGACTTAAAAGGAGCTTTTCAGCCAGGCAGTGGTGGTACAAATGCCAGCCCGATCTGATCTATTAGTGCAGTTGAGTCTAACCTCTCTAGCCTTTTAAACATGGAAAAAACAACAGCTCTAAGTGGCTGTGAGGTTTCAATTACATTTGCACCCCAGAGGGACGCAGCGGTGACCCGGTGCTGATGGATTTATGAGTATGTTATCTGACAGGAAGGCGGGTTTAAAACCGATTGCTGCAACATGTGCTTTGTTATTGCACTAAACAACTTTCCTTGGCTTGAACATCTCTATCTTTCTCCTCTTGGCAGGTTCAGGTAGCCCAGGGGATTCCTACAATTGATATGAAGATTATTTTCCATAGATTTAAAAGAAATCAACATAAAAACAAAAGTAATTTTAGACATGAAAAACACCAACTTTTGAATCACCAGCCTGATGAGAAGCCTTTTACTTCCAATGTTTTTTTTAAAGGCTGAAGAGAATATTTTCTCTAGTCTGAGCAAGAGTGATTTCAAATATAAAAGGACAAGTTAGGAGACTTGTCTTTTTTGAAGACTTTAATATTTAAATCCTTAGAATAAACATGCTTCATAGATACATTGTCTTGCCCACATTATATCATACAAAAGCTTGGCTTACTCAACTGGAAGCCACAGAAGATTATTCTTGAAAGTTATGAATTACATTCCTTATTCCTCTGGAGCCTTTTGTTCTCTTTGGGGCTCATTATTATCAAGTGAAGAATTAAATATTGATGGGAAATAATGAAAACATTTTAAATGGGCTGAAAAATATACAATCGTCATGAATATGAAAGTGTTGAAATTAAATAGTTCTATTTCAGCATTCTGTACTATGTCACAAACCTACATGTGTACATTCAGCTCAAAACAACTGTCCTATGCAGTGGTTTTAGTTTTACAGATGTATTCACCATCTGCCTATGTGCGAAGACTACTAAGCAGCTTTTAATTAACTTATGTCAAATGTTGCATAGTGGTACATCAACACAAAGAACAAATCTCCATTCAACTCAGATCAATACACGTGCATAATTCATCACACCTGTACAGAAATACCCCGAGAAGACACCTTAGCTCTGACCCATGAGGCTCTGGAGACAGCAGATGTCTATTTTAATAATTATTACAGCTACAGGGATGAACAGGAATATACCCTTAGATGGTTTTGCACACAGTAGCACTTAATGGTGCCTATGTCATCTATCTACTTGCATTACATTGTATAAGTTCTTTTTCACAGAGTTAGGAGCTAAACCAAGTGTTCCCACCTTATTAGCCCAAATTAACTTCCTCTTTGATCTTGTAATATCTTGATGGAAGTGAATGACATGGACCTCAGCTTTGGATTCATCTGAAGGTGTCTGTTTCTTGATAAAACTCTAGTTTTACCTTTTCAACTCCTCAGATCCTGTCTACCAGCAGTGCTGATGTGTAGCTACATGATATGAGTTTGGATGTATTCAGAAACATTATGGCCCAGATATTCTTGGTCAAGTTGTGTAGCTACAGTCCATTCTGCTGTGACTATGTAGTAGGTGTTTTGAAGATGGTGTATCTGCATCTGGCACAGAAATTCCAGTGTAGATCAGCACTAAAATGTGAGAAGATCCTCACTTGAGCTGATAAGACTGCAAAACATGATTGAGCTGTCCAGAGGAAGGTGGCATTGAAAGTCTATATGCTATTATGTTTGCATTCCAGTAAGAGCTACACTTTGGGAAGAAAAAAGCCCCACTAGAATTCACCGTATAATGTTTTTGAAAGCTCTCCTCCTGTTTCATCTTGGCCATTCACTTTTTCCTCCGGTGGAGGACAAGTGGTTGAGTCTCACAGTCTTCAGCTGGTTCAGGTATCTCTGAATACCACCAGCAAAGTTCTCGCAGTGGCCTGGGTGCCAGTACTTACACGCGAAGATCTGTGCGCAGAGCGAAGTATCTGATGCCTGGAGCAAGTGTCTAGAGAGGCCCGTGGGTGGGTATTTTCTGGTAAGAGCTCACCCAGAGTGCTGCAGCAAGAGAAAGCAGACTGCCATGACAGACAATTACGTGGACATGGCCTCTGAGTTGCACAGAAAGTAGTTGGACATAGCCAACAACTTTCCTGCACAGCAAAATTTTCCTCTTAGCAGTCTGTGCATGGATCAGTCAGGAACATGACGTCTGCTTTAATAACTTTTCCTTATTCCTGTTGCTGTTCAAGTGGTCACTGAGGTACAAGGACAAGAAGATTTAAATGTGTGAGTGGCCAATAACAAGCACCTTCTGCAAAACCCACTAACTTGATAGAGCTCTGCAGTAGCAGCTTTTCCAGTCCATTTTCTGTAGCTGATCCCTGCTGCCAACCCTACTATATAACACAAACCAGCTTGGGACAAACAGGAGTGTGTAACTTATCCATCCCTTCACCTCTTCAGCAATAGCCTCTGGCTGCATAAATCAATGGACTATTTACCTGATGAGGCAGAGAATATCAAGTCAGGGATTTTCACTTCACAGTGTGGTTCCTATTTGAAACTTGTGTGACCTCCCTGTGACTGCCAGGCTAGTGGCAATAACACATTTTACTCAGAATATTTGGCAAGGAGAGATTTTATTTTGTGCTTTTCCTGTCTGACAGATGGTTTTTGGTTGAAGCAGGGGTAGAAATTCCCCACAGTAGTTGCAGGGAGACTTGGCCACATCCACTGGCATTAATTATAATAATTGTCCTTCGTAATTAGCCGCGCGCCAGAGCTGGAGGCACAACGTCACGTCTCTGCTGACTCTGTCTGATTGTTGGGTCCTTTTGCAGATTGCTCTCCCACAACTGGGAAACAGATTGTTTGGGCTGGAATTAGAGAGTTGTAGGTAGGCAGCAGCTGCACTCCAGCTTTTTTTATATGCTAGTTGGATGTGTGAGATCAAATTGGTTTTGTTCATTTAACAGTTTGTTCAATGGAGGAGGAAGAACAACATGAGCCCCTGTAACTGGTAACACTCTGTTCTGATAGAGGCTGTGCTTTGAGTGACACTTAAGTGTATTTATGATTCTGTAAATGATGGATTCCTGTTCCCCTGGAAATGTAGGAAACAACCCTACATGTACCTACTTCTGGCAGAGAAACCCTTACTCATTGCATGTCATACCAGCCTGTGCAGGTAGCTTTTGGTTTGACCTGAACTTGGTGTAAGCATCTACTCAGTAAACCCAGCATTACTGAAATTACACAGGATTTTCAGCCTTGTAATTTAAACCCAGAAGTGCCCTTACTGTCAAGACCCTCATATTTAACATATACAAAAAGGAGGCATTTCATCTGAGCCTCACTGATGGCAAAGAACCAAGGCTTACACACTTTCTGGGTTAGCACACAGGTAGTCTAAAGCTTAACAACTTCTAAAAGGATTTCATGGCAGTGGGAACAGGGCACTTACTTGTGGGGTACCTCCAATACAGGAGCAATAGCCTCTGCTAGCAACTGTGAATAGTGCAGATAGGTAACTGCAATAACCTCCTAAGCTATCACCAGTCATGCAGTTAGCAAGCTGAGGGTGATGGGGCTTGCACTGCTTGCTTTTCCTCTTACACTTAGTCCTGCCTATCACATGCAGTCAATCATATCAAGCTACAAAGGGCAGAACTCACTGTTGGTCCTACATCAGCAGAACTGTAACGCCCTCCACAGCGTATAGCTCATGTGATCACATCTGCAGTGATGCTCTGAATCTTCACAGCTTGTTTCACCCTGAAATTTCAAATCATTTCACAAACCTAAGGAATTAAGGAATTCCTATAAGGTTGGGAGGCAACATACATACCGTGTTATCAAAAAGCACGTTAGTGTTCAGTCACATTAGAAGAACCACACAGACATGCTGAGATCCAAATGCAGAGTTCTGGCTGGCCAGTTTTGCACCTAAAGATCAGGCCCGCACCAGATGAATGCACCAGTGTGAATGATGTGAATGCACCAGCTGAATGCACCGGTGTGAATGGTACACTTCTGCTCTTGTCAGTGGACTTGGGCTGAGTTGCAAGTGTGTGGATCTGGCCTCCTACAATGCGGTGTGCAAGCTGGTGTTTGGTGTGCAGGGTACAGCGTCAACGCAATACTGAAATGAAATCCAATTTGTGTCAAAGCAATCTTGACAAGGTAGATACTGCAGTGATGCTGCAATGAGTGAACAGGTAACCAACCACGGCGAGCCGCAAGATGGATGTTTTCCAGAGACACTCCTATGCAGCATGTTATGAAGCCTCCATGATACAATGATTAACTTCTCAAAGCAAAACAAAGATACTCCACTTTATCTGGACAAGAACTGTAAGGTGGCTGCTGCCAAACCTGAACTGTGGAAAAAAATATCTGTGCTGAGTGTGCTCAGCTAGGTCTTTAGAAATGGCTATAAAATAACTTTCTTTTTCTTCTTGGCCTCATGTCAAGCCAAGGCTGACACCAGGGATGAATCTGATTCTTTTCCCTGTTCAGTCTGGGGATGTGGGAGCAGAACTGCACAGATTACTGTGGCGCCTAAACCAAAACTTTCAGAGAAGGCGAGGAAATCTGCATTTCCCTCCTGCATCAAGTGCATCAAATGACTTCAACTCATGATATTGCATTACAGTATTAAAGCTAAACTCCAAGGGAGCAGGTGGCCCCGTGATGTTATTTCACCTCCCAAGTCTGTTGGCAAATCTGTCATCTTAACATCAAGTGAGAATAAATTTTGGTGACTGTAGTCTAGGGGTGTTTCAAAAGCAGGGTGTTACTAATGGTAGTGCTTGATAGTGTTAAATGTTTGCTTTCTACAAAGGCGTTGACTATGGTTTGTACTTGTCATCGTAGAGAGGAAGAAGAGACAGTATTTTCTCTGAAGACATTCAATTCCCAAACCTTTTAAAAGTTTTTGAGACTTGGGATTGTCTTTTCTCTCAACTGTAGGGAAAGTGTCTGTGTCCAAGCTTCGAGGATTATTTCTGCAGGCATGTCTGGAGGAGAAGGCATGGATCAGAGCAGGAAATCCTTTCTTGTTGCCTGTCTGCATTATGCATAGTTTAAATCAGCTCCAAATTGAAAAGAGAAATTTAAATAGAAAGAAAACCCATATCCAGTGTTCTCAGTATTCAAGAAAAAAAAAATAGGGAAAGAATCTGCATCTCAATCTCATCGTTCTGTTAAAGGAGATGTACTGAATTTGCAGAATGGCTGCAGCAAGTTGTGAATAATGTATGAAATGGAAAAATTGCTTCCCTGTGCACAGAGAGAATGCAGACAGCTGTGTGCTATGCTGGTTACACAGACACACCGGCATCGCTGGGGACCCGGGAAGAAGAGTGGAGCAAATCCAGAGTTCCCGAGTTTTCCCTCCTACTCTGACACCAGTCCTTAAGAAAGTTTGGAATTAGTTTTATTGCTTATAATGAATTTTTGTTCTTTTTCTCTCTTCTTTTCTTCTCTTTTGGCAACTGGCCCATTAAGGGGAGGGAGAGGGAATGAGAAACATGCATAAAGCAGCCCAACACAGAAATGTGTCTATATATGTTATAGGCAGTGTTTGGGTTTTTAAAGCTCATCTTTCTTTCTTTTTTTTTTTTCCCCAATGTTGTTTATTTACTGCTGCTGAAAGATGTGGATCAGTAGATTTGGCAGAAGTCAATGTCTTCTGGTGCTTTGGTTTTGTAAACCAAACCTTGTTTTCTATTGCCTCTGTATTCACCCCCTACCTCGAGTAGTTAATCTACTTTGATATAACAAGTCAGAATCTCCTCAAATATAGGGTTTGTGATTCAGTGCATTACAGGTCAGACCTTCAATTTTCTTTTTTTTTTTTTCCATTCTGACAGCATCCTGGCCAGAAAAGGAGACTGTGCCCAGTTATGTGGCTTCTTTATAGTGGTGTTAAGTGAGGTTTAGGGCCAGCAGGTTGTCTGAACTCTGGCCTTTGAAAGAGAAGGGGAACAAACGCAAGACCACTTCTTACTTAGATTTCACTTAAATGAAATAAGCTTTTAAAAAATGCAAATAAGCTTTAAATCCTACTCTGAATTTAAACAGATGAGTGAATAGTGAAGCACAATTTGAAGAGCCATTCTCATTGCCAAGAGAACCTTTTGTCAGATATGGAGAAGAAAACAGACAATTAGTCATTTTTTTGCTTTCAAAGTTTGATGGTGCCAAACTTTTTCTGACAGATGTCTACGTCAGTTATCAGCCACTCCAGTTTATGAGGTTTCTAGGGCAACTACGTCTTCATGGTGAACCACTCTGTGTATTCTCAGGATTCACAGAAGGCTGCCCTTAGAAGCTCCTTTTCCTTTAGCACACATAGGTTTCAGTAGCTCAATTTCTAAAATCACAAGAGCAAAGTAGTATCGTTATTAATGAGCACAGGGGACTGAGTTCTTGTCTTGTATTTTTGCAAGGCTGATGCTTAGGAAAGCTTCAGCTTTCTCGGCTGTCAGGTGTCTTCATAGGTGAGGGGTCTCAGTCAAAAATATTACTTGTAATTATCATTAACTTTGTTGGAAGTAACATGAGCTTCACTGCTCTGGAAAAATGTAGTTGTCTCAGCCTTGGGGCTGGGCTTCTCACCTGAGGAACAGGAGAGGTGAAGAGAAAGGCAGTGGAAAGAGTGAGCTCTGGGCTGGGGCTGCAGAGAGAGGGATTTTCTGCAGACTGTCCGTAACACTGCTTCTATCAAAAACTCAGCTGATCTCAGAAGACTGATATGAGATTATTTGTACTGATAGAACCTGGTCCTTAAAAGAGAGGAACTAGTTTCCTGGCTAAGTCTGAAGTCCAGGGGGTGGTGTTCAATGGGACACCATGGTTGCAGAATGCTTGCTCAAATAGGTTCATTCTTCTCATGGTTAAAATATTAACCATGTTACCTGGAAGAAATTAATAATCTAACTAGTCTGAAATTCCACATTCTGGGGGATACATGTTACAATAATTAAGCATGTTTGGCTCCCAAGTCTGGTCTCTGGTCTTAAAACACTTTCCTGTGAAATATGAACATTTTATGATTCCATGTAAGACAGATGGTGATAAAGAGATGTAAGGAAGCTGCCTCACAGCCAGGTGCAGTCAAGACAAGAGGCATGGAGTTACTCTGATGTATTCACAGAGACGTTCCCTTGTGTATTAATTTTGTGTTCTAGTGGTGTCTGAAAGTTCTTTGACAACACTTTTAGGCTGGGTACTGTGTATTTGAAAGCATCTAGCATGTTGGTGGCAGCTATTTAGGAAGCAGCATTCCTCATTGCCCATTGGTATCATTCTTCCTGCCCTACTGGCTCTGTAGCAGCAGAAGCTGAATGGCATTGATCATTCAGGTCTGTGCCTGGTTTCCGGGCCCATCAGCTACTCAAGGACAAATGGGTACCATGCTTTTCACTAGACCTTCTCTATGAGGAGGTGGAGGGACAAGGAAATGCAGAGTTAGCCGTTGAAAATAAGTGATAAAGTTACTTGTAATGCTTACACTTCCAGCTGGAGCCTGTTTGCTAACACCATCCACCCCAGCCGCTAATGCTTCCTGCTTCCCTGATGAGTGTCCATTTTCTACTGCTGGCTTGGTGTAAGAATATCATGAATAGGATTTTTTATTTATTAGCTGTGTTAATGTGGCACATAGTGGCTGCATTACGCTGGGCACAGTACAAACACATTTATTGAGACTTGTGTGAAAATTACTAATGAGAAAAGATGGCTGGCCAAAGCTCTAGGCGTTCTGACACCTCTGAATAAAACAATGACATCCCAATAGTGTTTAAAGTGATGATTCCAGCAGAAACCCAGCCAGCTGCTTCCAGAAACTCCTACAGCATACCATTAGCCTTCTCTAAATAGTCTATAAAATAGAAGACTTGACAAATCCTAGGAGATGGTCTTTACCCTGAAGTGTTTACAGTCCAGAGCCTCCATCCTTCAGAGAAGTGTCTACTTATGTGATGCTGTCCAATGAGAAGATGTTGTTACTTGTCATCTTTAAAGTTATGTGCATCTCTGGATAGTCAAGACACAAAGCGAAGGGAGGAGAAAAGAAAACTCTTATTTGCTTGAAAAGGAAGAAAAGATGGAGACATAAAGCTGTAAGGACTTGCCCAGGGCCACGTAGAGAGTCAGTGGCAGAGCCCAGAATAGAAGCCAGATGTTCCGGGTCTGTGACAATACGCCTTAGCAAGAATTTAACAGGAAGATGTTTTCCTTCAAAGTCTGTTTTCATCTCCCTTTTGAATTATCTTTTTGTTGTCTTTTTATTTTTTTGAAGGCTATCTGAAGAATGGCACAGGGAGTTTCAAACAAAAATGATACACTGAGGAATCTGAGCTTTGAGACATTTGCTTGGGTTCTGATTTACCATGAGCCAGGAGAGCTGCTCTGATCCTAATTCTTAGGCAGGAACCTCAAAGATTGCAAAAGTCTATAAATATTTGCTTTATTTGCAGTGAAGAGTACAGGAAGTTCTGAGTTAGCCTAATTTAGCCTTCAATATAGGCCATTTATGTACTACCTCCCGGGACCACCTCTGATTACTGAAAGAGTGACCTTATTGGAAGCCAACAAGTAGGTCTGCAGTTAATTATAAAGGGTTCAGAGCGCGCTGCGGAACCCTAACAAAGGTATTTTTGTGGATGATGTTACATGTTTTTTATTTAGCAGCTCAAATCAGGAGAGCTAAACCAGATGGCGTACTTGTTACTGCTCTCTGAGAACACCTATAGAAAGACACTGATAATAATGGAGAGAGGCCAAGCCTAATAGGTCAGGAGTAATGGCAAAGACCAGGTTGTCTGGTCTCACTAATAACCATCTGAAAGCAATACTGGGCTGGTCAGTGAGGTCAGGAACAGGTGATGCTGTATGGAGGGGCAGAAGGAGGGTTTTGTTTGTCTTCTGCATTTGGAAGAGGTGGTTTAAACATCGATGCCTCTTTTTTTAACTTTATGATAATGGCAGTGACTTAATCTAATCTAAATGTGGCCTTTGGAGAAAATCTGCTCTAGGACTTTTCCAAAATAATTTCCTGAAGGAAGAAGAATCTCTCTGAGCAAAGTTCAGAGTAATGTCTGAAGAGAGAAATGTAGAAAGCTGACTTATGGGGCAGCAAGTTTATACACGGGATGATGCTCCTCTGGGGCGTTATAGAAAATGATTATACCAGATTTTGTTCATCAAGGCAAAGTAAGCTAAAGCAGATACAAGGCAAAGCCCTTAGGAGGGGGAGGAATGTATTCAATTTAGTGAGGCAACTGTGATAGTAATTAAAGCCCAGATGGAAACCTTTGAATGTGTCTGGCATCTGTGTATCCGCTGTGTTTTTTCTGTTAACTTGACATTATAAAAGGAGCACCCAAAGTATAAAGAGATGGTGTTTGAGATTTCATCAGTCAAGTGCTGTCCCAAATTTGATTTATTGTAAACAATTTTCAAAAATTGCTTTGGGTGTATATGATACAGGCAGGGAGTTTTCTCAAGTGGTAATTCACAAAGAGAGAAATTGTACATTATTTCTAGATTTGTCTTCACTGAAGTGCAGTCAGGATTAATCACGCTATTTCCCAGCTCTGAGTGTGAACCTCTTGTACTTCGGACATATGGATAGAATTTTATTCTGCTGTTATATATTCTCTCTGAAGCTGAGTGCTACGCTGTTTACTTTATGAGCAGATATACTGCAAGCTTTCAGTAAAAACCCTTATACAGGAAAAAATGAATGTAAAAATCAAGGATTAAAAAGGGAAACGCCATCCTACTTTTTTGCTCTTAATACGCAAGCCAAGAACAAAGGATGGTATTGTATGGATGCTCTCTTAAAGGGTTAGAAATATGTAGAGAGTGATTTGCTGTTACGGCTGAACGGCGGGATGGGGTAGCTGTAACTGCTGGGCTGTTGCATACACCGGGAGCCTCAAGTGTCTCCTGCCTTGTGTTTGAGTCATTACTTTATCTGGAGCAGACAGACTGCTTCCAGTCCCAAATCCTCCAGCATATGCACTACTTAATGTCTACTACAGTCATGTATGTTGTGCTAAGATTTACTACTACCACTCGAGTAACTGGAGAACTGTAGCCCCCACTCACTTTTTTCCTCATTTGATAAGCTGGGTTTAGGGTGCTGGCATCACAGACCGGCCTTTTGGCTCAGAGCAAGGGGGAAGAGAGAGCTGTTTGGAGCAAATCACATGATAAAGAAAGAGGGGAGAGGGGACATATTCCTCTTCTGGTGTGTCACATGATTGCTTCCCCCATATCACCTGTAAACTCATATTTAGGGGCTTTTGAAGAAGTCTTTTCCTCCTTAGGCAGACTAGTTTATTTATTTTGTGATGTTAGAGTTGCAGGCAATGCTGTAGTTAAGCATGTGTAATTAGTGGCAATATTAATGGCCTTTAACAGTACTAACTCCAGGCAGTGGTGTTTTCCCCAAGTTTTCATTACCTTTGTGTGATGACAGTTTACATCCTTTGTACTAAATCCATGTTGCCAAAATCCAATCTGTCTGCTGGTTTTCACTTAAAAAAGTATCTCTGTGTGAGCACAGTTCCCCCACATGTGCTGTCAGTCTTCATTATCTTCTTTTTTTTTTTCACTGACAGTCATGATTCATGAATTTGAGACAGATTAAATTAAGTTTCAGATCCTTTTTTTTTTTTATTAATCTTCATTTTACCTCCACATTTAATATTAGAGGGAATAACAAGCATACATGGCTACAGAAGGTGTTTTTTTACGTAAGTCAGGTTGCCATCTATAACCTTGGCAGTGGAGTCGCAGCATTCGTGGGCTCTGTGATCAATCCTCCTGAAAGGGATAAGAGACTTGCAAGTCGATAAAAGACTTGAGTGTAGTGCAGAAGAGGAGCCTATTCCCCATCACCTTTTCAATCAGCTTTTCACTTGTCATCCTGTGACTTTGCTTAAAGGCAAACTAATTGTAATTAAAAAAAAAAAAAAAAAATCCTTTTTTGTTCCCTAAAACCAACATCCTGTAAAGTTTATAAGAGCACTGGTTATATTTATGGCTCTTATACTTCCAAAGGGGGCTGCGGTGCTTTTGTCTGCAGTTTCATTGCCGCCACGGGACCGAGGTCTGAATCTTGCATCAGCGTACGTAAGAAGAGACTTGGGAGATTTATAATGGGAAAACGCTGACAGCTCCGTAATTTATTGCACGGCTAACGGGCAGCACTGTAGTTCCTGGCAGCTCCAAACCCTTGTTCCCCGGGATAGTTTGTTTCTAATCCAGTGCTTTTGCTGGATCTCCCTCTCCCCACTCTCTGGATGAATGGACCCGGGCTGGTGAATATCTGTATTGCTGCATTTTCCCTTGGTATTTTAACAGCCTTTCACGTATAGGGCTTCCTATTGTTGAGATTTGTAAGAGATTTCAGGAACTTCACAGCAGAAAGGCTTTTTCATATAAGTTGCCTTTTTTCTTGTTGTTCCCTCGCCAGCCTGGAGTACCTTACATATTCATTGTCACACCGGATACTCCAGCAGCAGCTTTACATTTGCGAGCCCTCGTACTTTCCTGCGTCCAAAAAATGAGTAAACACGGAACAATACCTACTTTTTAACTTATTTGAGGAGAATGCTGTGAATCTGCATAATGGTCTCACACAGAAAGTGCTTTATCTTCACGAGTTAGTGAGTCAGTTTAGGGGTATTCTATTGGCAAAAGCTTTCAGAGAAATTATGCATGGTAAATTAATGAAGGCCGTCTGAGGTATTATTGTGTGTGAATGCACATGCCATTAGAATCAATGGCTGGCTGAAAAAAGTTAACGGTCATTAAGGACTGTTAAAAAGGCCAGTGGACACAGATTTACTCTCTCGCAGGGCTCTGGTTGGGTTAGGTGAAGACAGAGATTGCTATTTGCCTCCAGGCCATAGGACAGCCCAGGCTTTGTGCTTTCCTGTCCCCATTTCTCTTGGCTGTTGTCCCTGGCAGATTTACAAGAGCCTGCAAGAATCATCTTCGGAGCAGGTAAAGACCTTTGAGTCACTTTTCCTTATTTACAAGTGGTTGCTAATGGAAGGACCAAGTGGGTGAGCTTGAAAGGGCTTAAAACCTCTGGCCCAATTCTTAGGGGTGTGAAATGGAGCTCTTTAATGAAGAGGTTGCAAAAGGGAGGGTACTGTTTGGATTTAGATGGTGCCAGCCTATCTGATGATGTGTCATTAAAATATTGCTCATCCGAGTAGTGAGGTATCACCTCCAATTTACGTTCAGATACCAAGCAAACAAACGGAGCAGTGCGACAGAGCTCACCATTAGCCAATGGTATGGGAAATGGAGCGCTGAACGCCAGTGGAAGGTTAGGGACCCGTGTATCATTACTGGCAACTCAGCTGTGAATTTATCATACACAAAATAGAAGTGATGCGAGCTATTTCCTAGGCGCCTCTGTTCCCCTGGGATGTGTCCTTTCCCTGGAGCACTATAGATATTTTTTTCACATTGTATTTTGAATGCAGCAATTCTGACTGAAATAAAATGCATGGAGAAAATTAATGATTTGATATTCTCTTGCTGCTGCCAAAAGAAATATAAAAGAGTCTTTGATCTGGGGGCTTTAAAAAAGTGAGCTGGACCAGTTACTGATACTTACTGACCTAAGTAAGTGATAAAGTGACTGTGTCGAAGTTTAATTAGTCTTGATCAAGATACATTTTTAAGATTTAGAACTAGTGGTCTTTTGAAGAAGAAAGGTTTCCAGTTGTCATTTATGCCGCAACATGTCCTTTTATCTTACTTTGTATGTATCCAGCAGGAGCAGTTTTTATTTTAGAGGAAAAGAGAAATGGCTCATTTGATGGAGATTAGCACCGACAAGCTTACTAATATTTGAAGACAATTTCTCTGTTTTACCTTTTTCTCCATTTCATATCCCACAGAGATTACCTCAGACTGCCGTTGTTAGTCACTGTTATTTATATAAAGATATGTAATGCGTTTGTGCTTGAGGGATCGTCTGTAACGGGGTATGCAATTTCAGGTTGTAGAGACTGGCAGGAATTACTGTGAAGAATTACTTTCCAGTGACAGCTTTATCCTGCATGTAATATGTCATTGTGTGTGACTTTCAATTAATCATGCAGTAACAAAACATTGCGCCTGGCGACAATGGTATGTCCATTAATACTGAGAAGTAAGTCTCAGCTTTATGAACACAAATGCTGTTGCGGTCCCCTGCCCACTCGTGCACTTCAATCAGTAAGTCTCAACCCAGAAGGAGTATTTCTCTCTTCTCCTCTCCCCCATCATCCTCCATTGTGATCTATTAAGCAGCAATCCATAATGTGTCGTGTCTCTGTAATGGTCTGATGGCGTGTGGTTTTAAATGATTGCATGAATTTGACTTTGTCTCACTCTGCTTTGACCTTGGTGTCTTGGGTGGCTTCTCCTCCCTCTGTTTTCAAATTCGGAGTGGGGAGTTTGTAGAGAAAATGGAAGAGCAGCAGGATGGACTTGGGAGATATTTCACAGGAGGTTTAATGTTGCTCTTTGAGGAAAAGGGGGAGACAAGAGGTAAGAGAGAAACCATTGCTGGAAGACAAAACGTGATGATTTGCAAATTTGCAGGAGAAAAGGCATCATGCTGTCAAGTATAACTGGCTCCATAGACGAGCCTGCTGTGTGCAGGACCTCATTGGTAAGCACAGTGGAAACCTTGCAGTAATTCTTCCTCTTGCTCACTCTCCCATTTATAATAAGATTGCTAAGTAATATATCTAAAGTAAAACCCCCAAATCTCATTCTGTTTTACAGCTGTAGCTATATCCTGAACGGAAACATAAAGAGGCGCTTGGGTGCTCTGTGCCTGGGCTGCAAAGAGGCAGACACCCTGGTCCCAGCCACCAGTATACATCCCTGTTACTATAGCCAGCCAAATTCGGGAGTAGATTCTCACTCCACTCTTTACAGTTGATTTCTTTTGGGGTAGTACTGAGGTTTTACACCTTGTGCTACAGAAATAGGAAGCCTGGTAGTAATCAGTGTCAACGCTTTTGCTTTTTCCCCTAAGAAGATGATGAACGTAATTTTTTAAAAGTGCTTGGCTGGACAGTGTCAGAAGAATTTCCTGAGCATCCTAGAGCTGGTTTACAGCAGAGCATTGGTATGTTACATGAAACAGAAGAAATTAATTTTTATATCTCTTCCCATGGATTAATATTGTTTGTGACTTTGTGACACATTTGACCAGTTGCCTTGAAAAGTGCATGCTGAACGAGACATTTGCGTTAGTGCTGGGTTTTGGCAGTGGTGTGTTGGGTGCTTTCCCTTTGTGTAAATAAAAAGCAAAAGTCTTTGGGATTCTGAGGAATAGCAACAAGGTTTGTAGCTCCTTGGGAAGGTCTTCATGCTTTGGCTTACTGAATTTCCCCATTGTCCCTGAATTATCAGCCAGACAATAAAACAATAGTTAATTAAGGGTTTACCTCCAAATTGAAGTATTAAAGCAGCACCATGCTAGGTTCTTATTCCCTCTGGGCAATGTGATTTCTGCCAGTTGGCAAGGGTTTTGGTTCTTTAATTAAAGGTAACCCTGTCCATCCTGCTGTAGGAGCAGTGGATCTAGCAAGGTGCTGAACTCGCTAAACAGTGTAAAAGAAAAGCACCTGACCTAGTGTGGACCTCAGAGCATGCAGTGCCACAGAAGGTGAGCTCCTTGGTGACCCTGCCAGATGCAAACCAGCACAGCTCCATAAAGCCATTTACTGAGAGGTGGGGGCTGTCTATTTACATCAGGCTTTTCCATCAGGTGAAGGCAGTTGGTGTGTGTTGGGATCCAAGCGCACACAGGAGAGGCTTCCAAGAAGGAGGGTTTGTAATCATTTTCTTATTCCCAAATTATTTTTCCAGGATCCCCGCAGTATGGTGTTTGAGTAACAGAATAATTTCCTAGCTATTAAGTGCCTGGAAATCAGCAGTAATTAACTTAGCACAAATTCTTCTCCTCCTCTTCCTCCTTTTTGCTCAAAACAACAAACAACCCCCCTTTCTGAGCAGAGGAGGTGTACATGGGAGCAGTCACTCCCGCCTTACTGCAGTCGCATGCAGGCTACATCTTTTTCACCCCTTTCGGTTCTGTGAGTAACATAATTGCTTTGTTATCCCTCAGGGGATTTGTAATATTAACATTGGTTAATGACATTAATTCAAGTTTTTACCATTAATAAAATGGCATTGCTTAAAATTAAGCATTACATTTCAATTAGTAGTCCATCGAAGACTTTAATAGTCTGGAGCATTAAAGTGATTTTTTTTTTTAATTTCTTATTAATTTTTTTATTGTATCATGCTAATTTCCAAAGAGTGATTGAAAGCCCAGCTGATCCAACGAACAACCCTATCTGCCATGTTTCTTGAGGGAACTTCTTTCTTTTATGACATTATGCAAAAAGGTCACATTTCCACAAAGCAGGAATCTGTTTCAGTCACCTCCTGAATTCATTATCATCCTTTTTACTTTTTAACATGAGGCACATGATATACAGGCACCCCAGGTGGACATGTTTAAATTAATCTAGTAATAATTGATTCAGAAGAGATTTGGAGGACAGAATTTGCATAAAAGCCATAATGAGAGCAAATCCTCCAAGGCCAGACTGAACAGCTAAGTCCCTGAATAAGTTACATCTCCTAAACTAATTTGGTTATATATGCAGGATGAAGGTGTGGGGGCTGGAGCACCATGTGATTGGAATTCATTACAAATAATTCATCTTCTCTGGAAAGCCTGGCCTCAGAGTGTATTAAAATTATATCAGCCCCCCAAATGCTTGCTCAGACCCTGCCTCCTGGAAGATGACGACAAGGTTTCTGTCCAAGGGCTTGTTTGGGCTTTAGAAAGCATTTCTGAGGAGGAGTTGTAGTGATAGGATGAGGGGGGAATGGTTTTAAATTGGAAGGGGGTAGATTTAGATTGGATATTAGGGAGAAATTCCTCACAGTGAGGGTAGTGAGGCACTCACACAAGCTGCCAGGAGCTATGGCTACACCCTCTTTGGCAGTGATCAAGGTCAGGTTGGATGGGGCTTTGGGCAGCCTGGGCTAGTGGAGGGATTCCTGGCCCATGGCAGGGGGTTGGAACTTGATGACCTTTAAGGTCCCTTCCAACCCAAACCATTCTATGATTCTGTGGTAGGAGAGCTGGCACCCTGGGGCAGGGGCATCGGCTGGCAGGCTGCTTCTCCCACTCGATGGGAGAAGATTCAGATGCCCAGTTTTGGCTAGATGACAATTTGTTAAAAACATGAGTGTGGAGGACGATCCCAGCTTTCAGTCCAGATATTCCTCCCTGCCATTCCAGCACAGAACTGCTTAGCTAAGTCATAGATCATAGGGTTTGTATTAAATCCTGGTGTCTCTGGGAATTTAGGGAGAGGTACACCTTACAGGATGAGGACTCCACTTTGTACTGTTTAGGTAAAACAAATCTATGGACAGTGAAAATTACAACCTCAGTTCATGAAATGCAGCCAGGGGCTTCTTGAAGGTCACCTATACTGTTTCACTTTCTTGTTGCCTAAATATTGTTTTTGAGAACAGCTCCAAAATGATGTTGCTGTGAGTCAACAGAGTAATACCTCTATTCTTAGGCTGTTGAGCTTCAGTTAGCAGGTAACACCACGCCGTGCTCCCACTATCAGAGAAATTGCGTAGGATGTTTGGAGGAAAAAGAAAATTTAGCTCAGCTTTTTCAGAAACTTGATCACCAGATATTTGTCAGGGGAAAATTGATGTCACTGTTTTCAGCAGATGAGGAGTCAGTCCCATTTTGTTTACACACAGCAGTCAGTAATAATCTGTCATTTGTGCGCTGTATATTTTCTGCACCGCTTCCCTTCAGTGCAGTCCTGCAGCTGGGTACTCTGGGATTGCTGCTCCTCCACAGTATCCCAAATGCTATGTGAGAGTCAGGGCAGACAAAGCAGCCCCGCTGCTCTGACAAGGGGAAGAGTTAATAGAGCCCAACAGGTAACTGCTGCTGCAAGAAATACGAGAAAAGTCGGGCATGGCAGGAGAAAAAAGAGTCTGGCTGACAATCAGTATTTTCTCTGTTCAGATCTGGGGCATATGTAGGCTGTTTTAATGCCTTCTAGCCAAAGGTTTCCATATGATAAATGATGCTGTGTGGTGCCAGAAAGATGCTGCAGCAAAATGTATTCTTGTTTCTAAGCAGGCTGAGACTTGGAGTAGTGCTACAGCGATGCTTCATGCTTATTCTCCTAGAGTTACAGTTAAACCACGAGTATGTGTTATGTGGCACCAAGTAATCACAAATCTTTGACAAAAACAAACAAGCTGTGCTTCCTGTCACCTGCATGGGCAAGCATTCAAAGAAGAAGTTCTTCTCATCCTGTTGTTGCAATGTAGCAGTAGAGAGGAGCTGCTGGGAGGGATGAGTCTGTGACATGCAGCAGCTGCGCATGGAGCTGTGTATGCAGGAGTATTTGTGGGATGGAGCAGAACCGGGACAGGTGGCAGGAGCTGTAGCCCTGGATCCAGTGCTGGAGGTTTTAAACTGGAAAACCAAGGCTCTAGGGAAAGTCAAGCCCATATGTTATGATGGACTCAGAGACAGGAGGCTGATTGGTGTGATGATTTCAAGGTTTAGCTTTTGACTGTTGGAGATTTGAATTCTGAGATTGCTTTGGGTCAAAGGAGAATTCAATGTTGGGGTTCTTTTTAATTTCATCTCCTTACTGTTTTCCCAACTGTGTGGCTGCAGGGTCACCATAGTGGCTGCTGCACAGTTGTCAGGATTGCCTATCCGCTTGACGCAATCTGGGGACTGCAGTTGTCCCTGCCTTGCCCTCATGGTGTTAAAGAGAGAAACCTTGCAAATTACCAACCTATATTAGGTCTGGTTATACAATTTGGAGCCATTGCTACTAACTTCCTTACTAAAAATCCCATGGGATGTTTCCAGTAGACCCTTTAATTAGAGTTGAATAAAAATCTAGTGTCAGTGAAATAGCAGTTAGTACTCTAGTAAGTCAAAAATTCAAGAACATTTATGGTTTTCATATTAAACTGTGAGACAACAGAAAACCCGATACCAGCAGCATTTGGGAGAGTCAGGGGGATTTTATTTCTGTTTCTGTCTCTACCAAAAACTGTCTGCAGTGACCAGTGTCACAGAGTTACATCATGCCTCAGTTTCCCCAGCTGTAGTGTCACAGCTGCAGGAGGGAGGTGTATGAGCTGGAGCAGCATGTGTTTGTAAATCGCTGCAAATAGAGGAGCGTCTCCAGACTGTCAGGCACCAGAGTGTGTTGGAATGACATCGGCTGTGCAGTGTGGGGTTGGAGGCTGTGGCTCCGTCTGCTAATTTCCACATGTATAAACCATTCCCACACGGTGCAGGGAAGTGACTTGAAGAAAAGCTGCTGCATTAGTGTTTCTGCAACAGTTAGAGGCTTGTGGCATGGGACAGTGGCTTGAGTACCAAACCTCGGGCCAGGAAGAGCCCTTGCAGCCAGGTGACTATTTGCAGTAAGTCTGATGCAGAATCTCCAGCACTTGCATTATATAGTGGATCTGCATGTGAATAGCATGCCTGGCACCTTGGAGTTATAGCACCCACGCAGAGGACTCCACATCTTATGTACAGCAAGAAAGGCAACCGGACTGCTGGGGATGCCAAGCCCTGGGCAAGGGTCCCCTGCTGCAGGCCGGGCCTCTGGAATAGTTTTATTCTTGCTGTGTTGCTGCTGTCCCGTGAGCCATGGGATGGCTCCTCTCTTGGGCTCTTACACTCATTTGTCCTCTCCACCTTTGGTGGAGTGTCCAGAGACTTTGACTGGGAATCAGGAGCTCCTGATTTCTAATCTAGCTGTCTTCATGTCTGAATTGCAGTCGTGCTAAGTACCATAGCATCGATTGCGTTCTGCTGTTGTGCTAGTCCCAGCCGTCGTCTCCGTGTTTCACAGATGTAGCACAGTCCACAGTCAGTCCAGGTCCCAGAATTACCAAAAATATCTCCACTTTTGACACCTCTGTTGACAGTCTCTCAGAGAGGCCCGTTCTATGAACAGCACGTAGCAGGTCTTTCCATGCCCACTGTAGAGGTAGTCTTCTAGAGAACAGTGGAGGCATGCCACCAGGGAAATAAATGAGTGTAAGCCTTCATTGCCAAATACGATCTTTGGATAAACAGAAGACTTCAGACTCCAAGGCACCTTTTCACAAGTGCTAAATTCATACTGCAAACAAATGCTAACAAAACCTCTGATGTCTTTATATAATATGTAGCCAGTTAAAAAAAGATCTAGAGCCCTCTGGGGAGAGCCTCTTGAAGCACTTGGGGACACACTTAATGTGTGGTCAGGTTAGTGCAATTCAAAAGCAGGTCTGAGTGTCAGCAGAGCAGGTATTTATTTATGCCCACTGGGTTTGGCAGGAACCCAGTAGTACAGTATATTTTGCTCTGTTATGCAGGCTTTTATTGTTGAATCAGCTTTATTTAATGGGAGATTTCTATAATAGGTTCCTGTTCTGGAGGGCTTCCTCTAAAGGTGATGAAACAGTTCAGTTTTCAGGACCGTGCTGCCACAGACTGCGCTACTGAGGCCAGGTAACCACGTGGTGGCTGATGGCTCATTGAGGGCTTACACCAGTCCATAAAGAAGCAGACTGACACCAACCAATGAATTTGGTACTGAGCCATTATTAAGAGTTTTCCCTCCGCTACCTGATCTGAACAAGAACATCCCATTGTGTTTTGTGGGCTTGGTTTAGCACCTTGAGTGGTCCTGGGTGGGTCTGAACAGCAATCAGGAAGAGCTCTAGGAATAAAATGCCCCAAAATGCAGTGTCAGTCTTTTGCGGGGTGTAGTCATAAGATCAAGCTATAGGCTATTACTATTCAGCTCCACTACAGGCTTCACAAGCCGTGAACGTAGCAGTGTATTAGGTTAAACTGACTTCTCCTTTGCAAAGAGTTACCTGGAGCTCAAGCTTCTGCTTTGCTGCAGGACCTGTATTACCCACACAATCTTGCTATCCAACTTCCTCCTGAATTTTAGGTTTTTTTAAAAGATAACTCTTGGATTTTATGCATGAAAATGTGATTCTGTCTTCCTGGGGTGTTGTGAGAGTGAGTTCAGTATGAGGCTCATAGATGATGTAGTGGAGGATATGAAAAGCCCTGAGCAAGCTGGGCACATGAGAGTGTGGTAAAACCCAGCCAGAACAAGAACTGCAGCATGTGAAATTAGAAGTTCTTCAGAAAACTGTAGGGTGATTTAATTAGAGCAAAACAAGATCTCTTCACAGATTCTCATCTGAACTGTGGTTGGACCATTCCCATGTGTTTGCCTCGCGAATGAATAAATGAGAAAAGCTTGGTACACAGGAGCCCTGTCGAGGGGTGCACATGAGATCTGAGACCTGGGCATGCCAGTGCAAGCGTGGCAAGTTTCGGCTGTGAGACAGATCCATGTGCCCAGCACAGGCACCGCTGAGTGTGGGGATGTGGCCAGGGGCAGAGGGAAAAGCTGTGCCTTTTCTTCGACAGTGTGGATCAGTGCTTGGAGCTAGTCTGGTGGGATGAATTCCAGCTGGTGAGGGTAGGAGGGGAGGGCAAGGAGCGGAGGACAAATAAAGGACCATGGTTTTGTTGGCCTTGGAGTTCTCTGTTTTCTAGGGCAGAGCTGCCTGTGCCAGCCTGTCATGGCCGCATTGCTGAGCTGCCTTGCTTTATAATGTTTATATTTATTTCCCTTATTCTTCCAGTACTTTTTTGAATACTTCATTGTCCACTTCTTCCCATTGCTCTTCTTCCCTCTGGTATTCCAGTCTAATAAAATCATAACTGTGCCAATCACAAAAGATCCCGAACAGAAGAATTAATGCCTTTACAGGAGGTTCCTTTTTTAGTCTTTTTTAAAGGCATCTCTTTTCTTTAAAATGAAAGATGAAGCATTTTCTTTTATCCTTAAACTTTACTGTCACGTTTTATTAAGTCAAAATGATAGTTACAGTCAAAGGAAAGCGGGATATGAATTCCTGGTACAGCCATTTTTAAAGTGTGCTTTGTTTTAAAGCCCTGAAGATTGATTGAAGGTATTTTTCTTTTAGACATGGAGCTTTAGTCAAAAGGGACCTGATCCGAGTTACCCTCTGTAAATCAGGATTAGTTCCTGTGAAATCAATGGAGTTACAATGATACAATACAGGGCGAGTTGGAAAAGACTCATGCTCCAAGAATGAATAAGGGAGGGACTGTGGGCGATCCCCTGAATGCCGTGCTTGTGCGAGGGAGTGAAGCCACGAGGCAAAGCAGAATTATGCTGTCCCTACCCAGCTGCCATCAAAGGGGCTGGGTGAGAAATGGGTGTGTGGCAGCGGGTTTGTGCTTATGTGGGTGCTGTGGTTGTCAGTCTCAGCTTTGGGGGGTGCACCCAGTGTGAGCAGATCTCCTGCTTTACCCAGAAGGAGCAATACATTGTCCCATCCCTGCCACTGCTGCCCCAGGCAGGAGGCTCATGAGCTAAGAGACCCTGATTTAAGAGACAAGAGGGTGGTGGCAGAAGTGGTGCTCCACAGAATACCTGTCTTGGGAGCATATTTCACCAGATCCAATGGAGCCTGAACATGTTGACCTCTTTTTGGCAGAGGGCCATAGGGATTCACTGTGCAGAGTAGGAGAGGGGACAGAGATGCCCCATCACTGGGCCTTTTGTGAGGCACAGATGACAGCAGTTCAGTAGGGAGAAGACAGATAAACTTGGACAGATAATCTTACTGGATACTTCTATCACTTTTTTAATGTGTCTGCGTGGTGTGTGTGTGTGGAATAGCTAAGGTGGTAAAACCACATCAAGATGAGCAAATAAAGAATTGAAACGATATGTCCTGTCAGAGATTTGAGTTTAACCAGGGATTCGAGCTCTTGTCTCTCATCTGTACTGAAACCTTGACAGCTGATTTCTTGAGCCCTAAGCCATTTTGAGCAGAGACTCCAATAAGAACACCTCTTTTTATAGCCTTTAACTGTACCTAAACAGCTTAATGCCAGGACAAGTTCCCAGCTGTGCTTGGGATACACAATGTTTTAGCAGTCTGGATTGAGGGCTGGTCCTAAGCACTGGCTAGTCATACTCCAGTCCTCACAGTGAAAATCTGAAGCTTTGGCAACATTGGACACTTGAGTTTGGCTATCTCTAGTAGAATTAAAACCTTTACACTTCATAAATAACTGCTGGACTCCCCCAGGCAGTTTCTAGCTTACTTTCAGCATACAGTTGGCCTGCTCTTGCAAATACCAAGTTTGGAACCATGATTTTCATGCACACTTTGGTTTCCCTATGAGAGTAATGAAAAAGAAGATGGAACTTTACCCCAAATACTGGTTACAGCTTTCTAAGGAACACTGAAGTCTCTTGGACTATGGTAAAATCTCCCAGGGAAAGTGGCAGAAATCCAGCTACTTGGCACATTTTACAGCTAGTCCAGACAAAACACTAGTAAATGTACTCTGCTTTGGCACAGAATAGGCTGCGGGATGTTATGAAGCTTTCCAGTATGCAACTTTTTATCATTTCATGACCTTGATGAGTGTGAATCTTGAATTTATTCATCTGCTGATTATAGACCTCATAGGGCATTAGGGGAGCATGGCACTCTACTGCCTGTGTTAAGAATTTTTGCCACCTACTTTGAGATCACTGTTTGGATGCTTACTAAACAGAAATGGCAGTACTGACTCAGACTAAAAATACCTTATTTCTAGGATTAGCTGTTAGTGGTTACACTAGGAGGAGTAGAGCATGAATAAGGTTGGATTTCCTTGACTGTCTCTTCCAGTTTCCAGCAAGGATATCTGACAGTGAAGAAGTCCTTTTGCCTCCTGTGCATTTCCCACAACATCCGTCTCCTATTTAAAGAAGTTCCTGTCTCTTCTGGAACTTTAAGTGGATCCAAGAGCTATACAAAATGCATCTCTGTGATTCACTTTCTGGATCTGCACTGAAAAAAATATTTAAACCAATAGCTGAAAATATATTCCAAAGCTTCATCATCAATAATTTTCATTACAGCGTGACTTGCACAACATCTCCATCATCTGAGTTGCCACAGTGCTCCATGGTGTACTCCCTGCAGTATGCTTGTGCTTAATGACTAAATGCTGTGCTGGCCTTAGCTTTGAATGATTTCACATCTCTTACTTTTGCCAGTCTCATTTTTTAATTTAACGTTATATTTGCTGTGTTTAAAAAAACATCCCTCTGTAGTGAAGTGCTGTAGAACCTCCTTTGAAGAAATGGAAGGGGATGTTATACATCACTGCATAAAATTAACATGTATCTGTGGCTGGAAAAAATGTGAAACTGTAATCTCTCACTTGCACTAGTTGAGAAACCAAGTCCCTAGAAGTACCCCAAATCCTGAATGCCAACGCTATTTTCAGCCAGTGGTATGTAGCTGCTGAGGATGCTCATAATGGATGCACTGGCAACTCATCTTTATGCCAGTGTTTTACATCACAGAGAAATACAGCTAAGAATAAAACAAAAGATCCATCTTTCAAACCAGCTGTCTCCCACTTGCAGACTTCCAGCTCCTTGATACTGTCCCTTGGACTGGAGTTCACTCCATGCCATGGGCCTGTCATTGCACACCGATGCCTCATGTTTCCAGCCCCTAGTCTGGCCTCTTTAGCTCACTGAAGGTGTTTTGGAGACTCCAGACAAAACTGCAGAAGTAATGGGTGCTGCAGATGTTGACTGTTATGCCACCTTTATGAATCACTACACCTGCAGGAATGAAGAATCCTGTTATGTGTGAATTTAATCAGAATCAGCTTTATCACTAGATAAGATTTAAGGGCGGGAGGCTTTGCTTGTTTGGAAATGCATGTTTGCAATAATTGAAGAAAGTTACCTAGGAAAATATAATATGCACATCAGTAAGATTAAATTTGGCAATGCAGATTTTCCTAAGCTGCAGCAGCATCTTGGGGAGATTGTGGCAAGGGCTAATTAATCCTCTGTCCCCTACCTCAGGCCTGGTAGGCCCAGGGGAGTTTTTTAGAGCTATATCTTTGCTGCTGCTGTTGTTAAAAACTGCTCACGTAGAAAAGGCATGACTTTCCCCTCTCCCAGCCTGAGCGAGTGCTCCTCCTCTTTAGCTGTGCCTCAGCTCTTGTGACTGGGAGCTATAGAATCCCATGATAATATAGGCAATTGACTCACTTCTCGCTATTCTCCCCATTAAGCTCTTTTAATTTTTATGTTACCGTAATTAGCACTTTCCTGGCAACACCTTTAAATTGTCTCATCTGGTTTCAAGACATTTAAAACCAAAGTGGTAAAATGTATGAATCTCCTATTAGAACAGTATTAATGGTACATGTGTTGTGGTGCTGACTGCTGTTGGCCTTTCCTTAGTCATCTCTTGAATGTAGCGTGTTGTTTAAACACAGACATGTCATGAAACCAAAGAGTGAGGTGTCCACACTGGGGGACATGTTTACATCTGGAGTGTTTGAGATGTCCTCCTGGCAGCACTGGCCATCACACTCTGGCTGCTGTAAAAGGACACTGACCCCAAAGTTAGACAGAGATAGATATTTAGGGAGCTGTGCACTTCCTTTCCCTTTGAAGTTAGAAGCCCAAATGCAGTTGTAAATTTGGTCTTGATTTTTTGGTGGTTTTTGTTTGGGTTTTTTTAGGTGCTGTTTGTGGAATATTATCTCGTGTACTTGGCACAAGTGGGTTTGGGATGAAAGGATAACCTCCACCCTTCTCTACCCATGTTACACAGTGGATAAGTCTTTCTGAAAGTGAAATTACTTGTATTTCAGGTATCCTCCCTGGGCCTACCTTGGAAGCTAGATCTGCAGCCGCCCTTCAGTCATGGTTGTTTCAAGATTAAAGGCCATTTCCCTGTCATTGCCAAGCCTTTTTCTTCTTGCTTTTCATCTCTCAGCATCACAGAATGTACCTGAATACTCTGAAACTGAACATCAGCAATGTGTCAGGAAAGAACACCCCACAATTGCTTTTGAAGGTAAGAGCTTCTATTCCTGTTTCAAGTTCCAGTAGGATGAACCATTTTGAAGTCCTTCCTGGTGTTGTTATGGATGATGGTTTAGTCTGTGCTGTTTTCCTTACAACTGTGATCCACAGGCCAGTGCAAATGGCTTGATGAATCATATTCCCTTTGATGCTTTACAGTGTTTTAACTCTGAGGTTTCATAGCAGTCACTTAATTCAGGCAGTTTTGGGACTGCTGGTCTGAGAATCTCCATTTCCAATTCTGCTCCAGGCTCCCTGTAATCTTGTGCCACACTTAAACTCTGTTTGTTTCCCTTTCTGTAACTGGATTCAGCAATGCTTATATGCTGGCTGGATCCAGACACTTCCTAAGTGAAAAGTGATACAGAATTTGGACGTAGTTGAATGCCAGAGAAGTTATTTTAAAATTGCAGAGAGTGGCTACCTTTTTGTTTGTTGCTTTTGTTTTGTTCTTGTTATGTCACCTTTGCTAGCAGTTTTTCTTTCATCTGGGCACTTAATTTGACGTGGTGTTAAGAATATGAGGGAGGGCCTTTGTGTTGCAATGGGCAATCTGTTCTTTTGCAACAAGGAATTTCTCTTATCCTCATCCTGGTTGGATTTTCCATGAGTGTCTATGTACATCTCAACTGCTGTCTGTCCAATCTATCCACTTACCCACGCGACAGTTAGATCATTATATTGGTGCCACCGTTATTTCTGAATTCACCCCAGATAAATGTGTTCAGCTCAGTGTGCCAGCAGCATCAGCTGCTGAATCTCCTTGCTAAAAATGGTTTCCTCCTAAATGTTGAAATATCGATTTTAGTTCCCATTTAAGGCTTTGCAATGCATCTCCAGTTACATTCTTCACCAAAGGCAATTAAGTACCTTGCAATGTGTCTCTAGTTAGGTTCTTTGCTGAAGGCAATTTACTTGTGGTTTTGTGACCTTTGAGATAGGGTTTCCAGGAAGAAAATAGTCAAAGGCTTCCTTGCTGACCTTTCAGGGTTCTTCTAGAAAGCTTTACTCTTCTTCACAGAGAAGGAAACTTGTCTCTTAATTTGGAAAGTGTAAGAGATTTCTTGTCTGGTTTCCATTATCTATGCTTTAAAGGTTTAAGTGGATTAAAGTAAATTAGCAAAATCTTTAAGACTACATGATATGGCAAGCTCTAACCTTGCTTGGGTGGAATGGGTAAATAAACCTTGATTTTAATTGCTAAATAAGTCTAACCATCTGTTTAACTGGGAAGGGGTGAAAAGAGAAACTCTTGTGGTAAAAAATGTGGTATAACTCAGATATTTAAACTGGTAATACAATAATGAGGATGTGGAAGGTAAAGCAAAGAGAAGTGTGCACTCTTTCTATTAACCAGGAGCACCACACTTTGTGTTTGCAGAGGGTGTGTTTGTGGGATCCAGCACTGAGATAAATCATCCTGCAGGGAATATTAGAGCCCTGATTCCTGATGTTGCGGAATTGGTGGGCATTTTTGGCACTTAGTGTGGGTGCTTCTCTGCAGAAGTGATGGCCATGTAAACACACTCATACTCTGCCAATTGGCTTTGTTTTAATCAGGCATAAATTTTACACAGGAAAAAAAATATCTCTTGCTCTTTCACTGTTCTTGTTCACATTCTCTCTTTAATGGTAGAGGGCAAAAACTTCTATAGTTAATTATAACTTGACAATTATACAAAAGAAATAAAGATTAAAACTGCAGACACAACAAGAAAATGACCCAGATTATCATTTGGGTCTCTTAAACACAAGTTAGAGTCATAGTTATTGTTTTATCTCAGCACCTGTTTCCTCATGTTTGTTCGTGATACAGTTAAATCATGCATTTTCTGCTGCAAAGCTCAGCTGGAAAATACACAGGAATAAAAATACAGGCACCTTATTTTCACTGCATATAGAACGTAAGCTCTATGGAAGAGAGCTCACAGCTCAAAAAACGCACCTCAGTTCATAATATAATTTACCTCAAAGCGATACCCTGTTCTGAAGCCCACACGAGCAGGTTTAGGCTGCAAGGGGAGATGAGCAGGGGAATAGACACCTTGTGTGCTGCTCCGAAACTCTGAGATGTCTCTTGCTCAGCAGTGTATCTCATGGGCTTCCTGTGGGTCACCAAATACATCATCCCATGGATCACAACCTACCATACAATGAGAACGCCAAGCCAATGACTGAAAGAGCAACCCCAGCAGCAGTTCTGCTGATGTTCCTGCTTCCAGGGGAGAAGATTAAGTTGCAGCAGCAATTTTCAGTGGATGGGCAGTAATAGTAAGGCCCTAGACCATCCAGTCATACAGGAAGCATTAATTTCCTACCAGAATGAACACATTAACAAAATAATTTATGTTACAAAGGGGTTGAATAGCTTCTTTTTCACAATCTTGCTGGTCAGGCTTCCCGTTGCAAAATAAATGGGATGCTGTAACATGTTTTGTGTTCTCCAGTCTTTAGTTCCCACCTTGTCTGTGCTCAGGTTCTCTTTTGATTGTACTTTTCCTCCAGACTGAGATATTCTTAACATCCAGTTGGCTGGATAACATCCTTGTCATGGAAGAATCCAAGTAAAATTCCTGTCTGTTTTTTAACATATTGCCTAAGAAATTCTGTATTTGCTGTGCCTCATCTGTTGCTTATTGTATCTCATTCACACTACTCAACCATCCTTTTGAATTGATAACTCTTTGTATTGCTAAGGAAGAGGTAAGAAAGAAAGCATACTCTGTATGACTTACTAATTTTAGCAGAAACGAGTCTATATATGCATTTACTTTAGCTGTGTTCAGAGATGAAGAAATGCTGTTTCCTTACAGTCCATTCCCCAAGCCCCCTCCTGTTACTTATGACCTAGAGAAAATGGTCCAGACAAGTTGAGGGACCTACATTCTGATCTTAAATGTGCTTATTTTACATGCATAAGGTAAATTTTGTACTACCAGGAGACATGGAGCCTGGGAAGGGACTGTAGGCTGAACGATTTGTCCTAGCAGACTGCAAAGGTCACAGGGGATGGGTTAGGAATTTGTGCTGTGAGCACCATCCATTGTGTTTGCACAGTACCAGACTAACACAATGGTGCCCCAGTTTCCTTGGGGCTATTAAGTGATGCTTATTGTACAGTTCACCAACAATAATAATGTACCCAGTTTGGGCTTTTCGTAATTAGATTGTTCTACTCTGTGCTTATAGGAAATCCAGTTAAAGTTTGATTTTCCTTGTTAGATCAATAAGAAAATGATCTTTTACTTCCCAGGAGCCTGTTTCTGGTGTCTTATTACCTGTTTGGCTGTGAGTGGGTAGCTACAATAAGGATCTTGCACGCTTGTTTGTTTTTCAGTGAGTTGAGAAATTAGTGAAACAAGTCAGGTATATCCTTAGTGCATCCTTTTTTATTTATACCTGATTGTACACATGCATGCAAGTCCCATTTCACTAAACAGTATGTCATCCCAGCAGAGCTCCACCGTGGATCACTCTGGTAAGCCAAATATTAGAGAAATCGTTTCCAGTTCTTAACAGACATGCTCATCTTTCCCATCTTTTCCATATATATAACCAACAGAACGGCCCCTGCATTTGCAACTGGGCTATGTCCCTGCCATAGTGGTTCTTAGCAGTATCCTCTGCCGTTATGCAGCTGCGTCTTATACATAAAGCACCTTTGCTATTCATTAGAGACATTTGAAGCTCTTTTGTAGCATGTCCCTTGGGAAAGCCAGAAACATCTTCTGCCACAGCAATACTATATAAGATTTGTTATTTCGAGAGCCAGCGCTGCGACTGACGTGCATATGTTTGCAGTGGGTGCAGAGAGCTTGGTTTCAGCTTGTTTACCAATGAAGTTCTTAAAAGTTTGCAAACTCATCTGTACTGTATGAATCACTTAGATATTCACAACTTAACTGGAAATGAGTTGTAGACGGGTTTCCACTTGCAGGTTCTACTATGATTTATTTCTCATGAGTTTTATCCATTAAATCACTATGCTCAGGAAAAAGTATGATAGACTTTCCAGATTTTCCTCTGTTCTGCATCCCAGGGCTTTCTCCCCTGGGTCATGGCAGTTAGTGTAAGCATCATTTTTTCCCGCTTAAATAATTGCAGCCTGTCTTCATCCATAAAACACCTCAGCTGATCTCATGCTGAAGTATAGGAGAAAGGTGGACTTGGTTAAATAGCTTACATCCCAGATCTTCTCAGGACTGCAGATCTCAGCTGAGCAGACTGTATCGTCATGGCTGGTGTGAGCTCTCAGTATGCAACATTTAAATCTATTGTCTAATCCTCAGTCTCACCTAGATGCAGGCAAGTTGCTCTGTCTGTTGCCTCAGGTATTCAAAATGTATTAGTTTGGGAGTGCTTAAATCTGGGATTTTACTTCAGACTGTCTGTAATTATTACCTCCTACCCGATGAATGTGATTCAGGTTGCTTGAATGTAGCTCACTATATATTTTCTCAATATTTTCGTTCTTTAAACAACATTTTATTGAAACGTGACCAGCTTCTAACACTGGAGTCTGTAGGGAGCAGTTAAGTGTTTGCTTGTTGTATTGAAAGCAAAAGCTGTTTTAACTTTGTGAGCTGGAGGATAATAGGCTATGATTTATTTCTTTTGAAGGTTCTTGACATTTTACCAAACACCCCTGCTATTGTTGAATTGGTCACTAATACATTATTCCCTTTACTGTATATTGATGGGGAAAAAAGCAATATTAGTATTCATCGACTCCAAAGACCAGCTAAGAAAACCACTTAGGAAATTCTGATAAAGATTTACACTGTTCTTGAGCAAGTGAGATTTTAACAATTCAAACCAAAATCTTAGTTAATGAAGGATGAAGATTGTGGGGGGAAGTATGAAAGAGACATCTGGCTAAACATTGAAGAGAAGGCAAAATACATTATGGGAGAATTGTCTTCTAGTTCATAGCCTTGCTGCCCTTGAATCTTCATACAGGGAGTCCAAACATTAACTGATGATAGAGTGTTGATCGGAAACTGGTAGCATCCTGTGGGTGCTACAGAATATTTGACCTTCAGTGCATTTCAATATAGATTTTGTTTCTATTAGGCAAGCCTTGTGGCAGTTTTCTTTTTAATCTTGAAAAATGGAACTATGGCAAGTGAGGCTGATATTTTCTTCTTTACAGTGGATTTAGAATTTGTTTGAAAATTGTGACTAATAAAGCTGTAAATATACAGTGGTTAAGGAATTAATTTGCTCTCAGGCAAAACTTCTGCTCTCAATATATTTTTTTTGGTTCCATAATAATAATTATAACAATAACAATGCTAGTTCTTTGGCACTTCCCCCTTAATGGTGTCCAAGGCACTTCACAAATAGTTGCAATGAGTTTTGATTGAAAACAGTGTGCTGTACCTTGGGGCCTAAAGAGGAAAACAGGTCTTGGAAGAGCGCTCTTCATTCACAAAATGCTTCAGACAGAGTAAATCATGACAAACAGGAGAGAAAAGGAACACTTTGCAGTGAAGCTTCAGGTAGGAAAGTGAGAGAAACTCTTACATATTGGAGTGAGGGAAGGTAAGACATACAATAGCTCTGACCATGACTGGTGGTTGTGCTGATGAGAGGGACGGCATGCAGGACTGAGCGATGTGTAGAAACAAGTGCTCAGAAGGTCACCAGCATGGTATGCATGAACCGAGGCCATGAAAAGCCCTGCTCAACAGCAGAGTAGCGTATTCACATCTTCCAGAGATACTGCTTGTGTATCTGGGGATAACAGCAGCATGTGCATGGTCCTTTCTTTGGCACAGTGGTTGGACCAAGGACATGGAAGTGAGCTGCCTTTTTTGGATCCCGGGCAGCACCTCAGAGAAACAGAGTGGAAAGCAAAGCAAAGTGGTTCAGTGCAAACAAAGACATGCCTTACAGATGTCATTCTCAATTTTAAAGTTTACTTAGCATAGTTCCCTAACTGAATAAGTATGGCAGACCTCATTTATTTGGCACATCTGCTTCTGATGAGTGCTCCTATATCACATTCTCCCAAAACCTTCCATTCAAGGATATTATTATGCTTTGACAAAGTTCACTTTAGTACTAGCAATCTCATAAGAAATTCTCTTGTTTAATCATGCAGGGTTCACCCTGGAAAGCCACAGTCTCAGCTCAGTCAAGCACTCAGTATGTATGTACCTTGAAGTCAATGGGATTGTGTGGGATTGAAACCAAATGTATGCTTATGTGCTGAGCTAGGCTACAGGCGAAGTGTACAACACTGAAACATCAAGTTTGTAAATGGAAAGCCTAGTGTTTTGTTTCTAGAGAGTTCTGCTATCACAGGTCCAACTGGCCAACTTGTTCCTCTAACATGGCTGAATGAAGTAGTTAAGGAATCCAACATGTTCCTAGGTTTACTGTAGGATTAGTTGGATGGAAGTCTGTGATCTGCAATACACAGTACACTGGGCTAGAGCTTTTTATGATCATTTGTAGCTTTGGGAGCTGCAGATAAAATACTGAAGAAACTCTTGTGCTTTGGCTGAAAAAGCTCTGACTTCATAGATCATCAGTTCTCCCCTTTTTACAACACTGGAAGATCTTTAGAATGTATTTTAATGGAAGTGCTCAAGCTGCAAAATTCAGATTTGTGTTTTATACATGGGGATTGCTCTGTTTTACAGCACATTAATAAAAGAGGTGGAGGTCATGGGTGAAATGTGGTCTTTGATAATCCTTTACTATTATTAGCCAGCTTCCAATTTAAAAACACTGATCCTCATGAGAACTGGTTCATTTCAAAAGTCTTTCAGGATTTTACAGCCTCACCTCCTATTCATTGGTGCTCCTGACTCATGGTGGGACCCTTATGTGCAGAAGACAGGAATCCTCATAGGCCTGGCTGACTAAAAAGAACAAATTGTACGTTTGATTTGGTGTCTCCAGTTCAGTCTCTGGCAAGCCAGCAAAGAGGGTCAACTTCTGCTTCAGGTGTCCGTCAAAATGATCTGCTTCTGTGGCAGATCTGGGTACCTGCAGATGAAACTCACAGGAGGTTTCTCAGCTCCCTCCTGTGTTCTTACTAGTTGTCCTGAACTTTGCACCATCTCTCCTGGCACAAGTGGTTGGTGTAGGCATGTAACTGTAAGGATAATAAAAAAATTGCCTGCAGTTGTGGAGCAGGCAGGTGGAACGACGGCTGACCAGTGACAAAGGACTGCTTCTTCTATCAGACTGCAGTGGCTGTAGGAGCCAAGATGCAGCTCGCTTTCCTGTCTGAATAAAAAGATTATACTGATCCAAATGTCATAGGAAGCTGCAAGTGATGCATGAGCACTCACCTTATCTTTCTCAGCAAGGGAGATTGCGTGACAGCTGCAGGGCTTGTCTCAGTAAACAATGGATCACAATACCTAAACACTGCAACATCCTTAAGAAAGCTCTGGGTTTGCCATCAGTGGGGCTCTGTGTGGTGGGGGTTAGCCAGCTTTCAGAGGGTAGGCATGAAAATGTGCAGGGCTTTCCAGGGTGAACCCTGCTGGGGTAGGAGCATGGTTTTCCAGGAGGGTTGTTAAAGAGGGGAGACAGTGCTAGGGGAGTGTTTGCTCCAGTCGGTAGCCTGCTGAGGAAAGCCAAATCCATTCTTCTCATGAAGTCCTGTGCTGGGTAGACACACACCTTTGGTCCTGCCAATCTCAGCTACAGAAAATGGACACACTCATGACTCATGGACATGCATCTATATCCTACACTCTTGCAGCACAGTGGTGTCTCTTGCTCTTGATAGGTCACTGCCAGTGAGGATCTGTAACGCTGTATGTTGAGTCACCATCCCTGAGGGTATTTTAAAGATGGCACTTAAGGACATGATTTAGTGGTGCACTTGCCAGTGCTGGTTTCATAGTTGGACTCCATGATCTTAAAGGTCTTTCCCAACCCAAACCATTCTATGTTATTTTGGGTCTGAGGTCTTATGGGGATCTGAGCAATAGGAGCCAGGCTGAAGAGGGCAGAGCCTCTCTCATGTTACAGACTTCTTTCCCAATCCCCCAGCCTGAGGCCTGAGGACCTAGAGAGTGGAATTCTCCTGGCTCTCCCGTGGGGCAAGTCTTGACTGAGCTTCTGCCTGCCCTTCACCATGTGTAAACAGAAACCCAAATGAAATAGAAAATGGCCCAAGACTCACCTCTCTGGTACAACAGAAGAGGAAATGTGGAAGAACTGAAGAAGAGAGATGCTAAAGAACTATAGAAATGTGCAGAATCAGGAAAGAGACTCATGGTTCTTCAATTTCCTTCCCTAGGGAGCCTCCCGCACAACTTAACACCACATTGTCCCATACTGGGAGTGAGCACTAGTGCATGCTTATTTGGTGTTTTCTTTATCTGGGATTGAATCCCTGGGTTCTTCCTGATAGACTGGTATGTTTTGCCAGCTGCTCCATATTAATAATAAAAAAGTAAATAAACAGGCAGTCATAAATGTACTCTTGCAAAAATTAGGTTTGGACTAAGTTCTTTTATTTCTGCATATTGAAACAATTTAGCAACACTTGTTTTGAAGCAATGATTAAAATTTAGGAAACAAAGAGTCAAGATGTTAGGTATGCATTAGCAACAGTTAGTGCCTCCTGTATGCCATATTCTTTACAGATAATTAGCTAAGCCTTGAAGCATTAGCCAGTATCCCTAAACCTATTTAACAATGGGAAGCACTGAGACACTAAAAAGTTTTGTGGTTTGCTCAAGGCAAAGGACTCCAGTATCGGTGCCATTGGGTACTTGGGACCATGCCTACTTCTCCAGATCTCATTCCTCTCTTGGAATGAGAGGAGCTCAGCAAGGTCAGTTTAAGGAGGAGCTGTAAATAGCATGGGGAGAGGCACAAAATGATTTAGATTTGGCATAACTCTAAATGGTAACATATCTAGGTTATTATGGTTATTGTGATTCCCATGGCTCTGTGAAGGTACAACCTGAGTCTTCAGTTTTTGGAGTTTTTTCCCTTCAAGGTGGTAAAGAGCAGAGCCTTTTCTTCTGTCTCCTTCCTTTTGATAGTAGCTGAGAGATGGGACTATTCTCACTTTCATGGTACCGAGAGAGAAACAGTCCTATTCTTTCTCGTTCCAGCCATCTCATATCCCATGTTTTTGGACAGGCTGGAGAGGGACATTAGCAGTTCTTTTGCTTCCTGGATCTCAATGAAAGGGAATGGCTTACTGCAAGCAGCTATCCCAGTGACTCTCAGGCCACTCCTGGGTTAGCTCATTGTTTCTCTCATCTGAGGAGGAGCTTTGTAGTTGGCCAAGATGGGAAGAATTGATTGAGTGGGCAGGAAACAAGGTAGAAACATAGCTGGAAGATGAAGACTGCTAGAAAATAAAGCAGTAGTGGGAGGGAAGGTGAATGAGGGGTAAACTGAGTGAAACCATGAAAATGAGACAGCTAGAAGAACATCCAGGTGGATTTGAGTATTGAGTGGGGAGAGAAGGAAACTGCTGATTTGGCCCATTTTGTAGAAAGTGCAGTACTCTGCCAACAGCATTCTGAGTACTCATAACTGTGAGTGGAGAGCAGAGATTTAAGAAGGCAATGAAGCTAGAAATTGCAGCAGTTTTGATGAGGACATATTTAATGGAGAATTAAATATTTCAATGGATCAGGTTAAAGAAAGGGAGAATACCAGTAATGAGGTGGAGGTGGTGATGGGAAGACAAGACAGCAGGGTAATATGTATGTGTAGGAGGACTTCTGGGATAAAGCCAACTTGAGTTTTTTGGCCTCATGAGTAAAGTTGAACTCTGAGTGCTGACACATTTGTTTGTTCAGCTCTGCTTGCGCAGCAAAAGATTTCTCCTTCCCTTGATAAATTTGCTGAATCGTGGAGAGGTTTTGTGTAGCAGAGGCTACTTTTACATCTCAGCATGGGGAAGGAGTGAAAGTTATTTTCCAAAAACAATTGCACTAACCTGTGGTGTGACCTACAACAGAGAGCTAAAATGTAAAACTAAGTTGATATTAAAATATGATTCATTATCAGTCCAATAAAGATAACACTATAAGTAGCCTTTAGCTTCTGTGAATCCTTGGCCATGTCCACACTTGCTGTGTTTGAGCAGACAGGCACGGGTAGTCATCAGCCTTCTGATCTTTGGTTACAGCTTTGTTTGTTTTCTCTCTGATTGGTTCTGGTCAGTGGCCCACACAGAAAGGAAATGATGGCCTCAGTCTTAGCAGTAAACTGTCTTCTTCATGACAAATACTGTGAATACTAAGGATAATTTTAGCTGACGGTGATCTGAGACGGTAGATCTGATTTTGAAGATGGGACATTTCATAAGTCTATGACAAGAAGATAGCCTGAGATGTTACCTTATGTTTCAAAGTTATCTGCATCTGTTGGTCATTGTTGGCATCCAGCACTGAGTGTCCTCCAGGCTAGTGGGTACATTGAAAAAGATCTAAGCAGTTGAGTACTTGCAAACTGGAGTATCTGCCAGTTGCTAAGCATGGTTTGCCCTGTGCCAGGGCTGAAGCAAACCAAAAGAAGAGGAGACTGTACAGTTCAAAAGTCATGGTCATCATCTGGGCCATCCATACTCACACACAGTAATTAAACATGCCATGAACTAGTAGTCTGAATTAAAGGAACTTAGAAGAGACCATAACAAGGCAGTAAGGGAAGTATTCAATGTGTGGCGAAGTCAACACTGCACAAAAGTAGGTCTGAATGTCTGCAGAATGGGTATTTATGTATTCCCATTGAGTCTGGCAGGAGCCCAGTCCTATATGAATGCTCTACTTCATTGCATAAGCCTTTGCTGTTGAATCAGCTTATTTTACAGGGACTTTATGTAATGCATGTGGTTCAGGTTGTATTTTCTGGAATGGGATCCCTCTGAATCTTCCTTCTTGTTCAGCTTCCCTGTCTTCCTCCGTTCAGGTCTTTTTACGGTGTCTTTGAAGCTTTTCTGTGCAGTGCCAGGACAGGGGCACAGTTAGGCTGTGTATGTGGGTGTACCCTTATTTTGCACAGAGAATCCTTGGACCTGTTTAGTTTAGTTTCTTTTGCTCCAGCCTAGGAAACCCATCCTGAGAATTACTCCGGAAGAGGTGCTCTTGAATAACACAGTGGTTATCCAGCAATAGCTTTGCAATTTCAAGGCATGGGCATTTAACCTCTCTGCACTTGCACGGGGTGTGCTGGATGCACACAGCCGTTACAGCCTGCTGGAGATGGGAGCTACAAGTGGGCTTAAGTGAGATGAAGCAGTAAATGCTGTCCTTCAGACAGGGAAGTCTCAACTCAGTGTTTACATTCTTTCCTCCAAAACACGCAGTGAAAGGGTGAGGTGGGGAGCAGCTGGTTTTAAGGAGATGAAGGCTCAAGTATTACCAGGTTTACCACATCTTTAGAAGCGCATCCAAAACCCATCGAGCTCGGTGGAAAACTGCCAATGATTTGAGGAGCCTCTGGATCAGGCCCTTAAACCCAGCTCCTGCAATTTGGCACGCCGTCCTCTGTGCAGCTGACTAATCCTTGTCCCAGTCCTGTACTCTCAGGAAGCCGGTGCAGAGCAGCATGCTAGTAGACTGCAGGGACCACCCTCCGAAATGGCAGTGAGCCTCTTTTCGCCTTGCCTTTTGCATGCGTAATAGCCTGAGCACAGCTGGCTCTGCAGACTTAAATTTCCTGCAAAGCTTTGTCCTCTTTGCAGCTGGATACCTGAACCACCTTGAGCTCTGGAGGGTCTTGCAGAGCCTTAGAGGCTCTGAATCAGACGTCTGGTGATGGACGGTGTTGGAAACTATTAAACTTTTGTTCGTTGGTTCTCATGTGGAGGAATTGAGAGCATGGATCTTTAACCCCCTGGAAATGATTAGAGGTGAGAAGCACAAAGGAGGCCTTGATGAACATTTTGCCCCTAAGCCATGTGGTTCCTTGCTTTCCGGCTCCTGCTGCCGACATGCAAAGCCAGGGCCTTGGTTTTTAATTTTTCATACTGTTTTTAAACAGATACTTTTGCAAATGTAAACATGTCCCAGCACTGAAGGTTTCCAGCCAAATTAAAGAGTCAGCACTGGAAAAATCAGCCTTCTGAGAAAGGTCAAATAGAAGCAAACTCTGGAGTTCATTGGGTCCATATGTGTAAACTTCAACTAATATGGGATAGACCCAGGGCAACACTTACCTTGCAGCTAGTTTCAAAATGAAAGCCTGGAACTGTCCTTAGGGATGCCTGTGGCCTGAGAGGTAGATTTGAATGTATCCAATGAAAAAAGACCCACGCCCTGACTCTTGGTTGCATTTCCATTCCACCATATCCCTTCCTTCTTAACGGGAAGAAATAGGGTTGAGAAGGAAAACGTGCCGTTTGGCATTAATTCTGACAACTCATATTTAGACATTCTTAGCTGGGACCATGCTGGGTTTAATAATCTCCAACTACATGCCTATAAAAGCTTAATTTTGCTATGAGGATGCACGCCTTGCAGCCTTTAATTTAATAACTGGGAAGGGTTTCTTTATAAGTTGTACCACCTGCAGTAGTAATAGAAATCAAGACACTGCCTGTTATTTCTTGGGCTTGATTGACATTTCAGCCAACAGGGAAAGATTCAAGCCACCTACTGCCTTTTTTTGTTGTTGTTTAATTATTTTTACCTGTAATTTGCAGAACTTGCCATTAAAAGGAAGAACTGATGAGTGCACCTCTCTTGATGAGTGCACCTCTCTGAAGTGAGGGGCTTTTGCTTAGAGCAGCAGATGAAGAAATATTCATCCTTCCACTGCACTGTGATAGTGGGCTAGTTAGTAGGAAAGAGTTGGTAGAAGAAGAGGTAAAATGACAAGAGAAATTATGGCTAAAAGCAGGATCCTTAAAAGGCATCATCATTATATAGCAGTCCCCTAATCCCACCTCCATCAGCCAACAGAAATGCCAGGAGATCTGCAGCAGATGTCAGCTGGCTAACCTGCCTGAAAGGTGTTATTGTTGCTGGTTCTGCTGCTTGGCTCAAAATGTGTCTGCAGCTAAAGAGCTACAGGAAAAGAAGACAGGGCCCCATTAGTTAGAAGAATGCCAGAGGTGAAACTGTGGTGCCTCCCTGGTGCTAGTACATCATTAAGGGTCCCAGAGGAATGTAGGAGGTGGAGATGCTTGAAGGTTAGATAGGCTGAGTTATTCCTTAACTCATGCCTTTTCATTGAAGAGCAGAGGAGGTACACGTGCTGTGAGTGGCTACGCTATGTGACAGGAATGCTGAGGAAGGCTGGAAGCCTCCATCTCCTGTCAACATGGTTTTTAGATTGCAGGGATGGAAGTCTCATTGTCAGAGAGGCCCTGGCAGCATCCAGTTAGGTGGGTAGTGGGACCAGGCTTGACGGTGCCCAGCTCCAAGGTGAGAGAGTTTAGGAGCTATTATGAAACATGGTGGTGTTCAGGGCAGATGCAGAAGCTCCACGACAAGGTTCTGCTTTGGAACAGTAGGCAGGACAAGTGGCGTATAGGGACTTTTATATCTTTTTTTTTCATAAGGTTTTGATAACTGACGTGTTTGATTAGTTTTCTTCCATCCCTGTAATCCTACAAAGCATGCTGAGGCTCCAGAGGCCTTAATAGGAGTCCTCATCAGTGTTGTCATCTCACCCCCGTGGAAAGGGGAACTAATGCCTACAGCAAAACATTCAAACCTGGCTGCCTTCAGTAAGACTTCTCAATTATCTTTGGGGATATAAAATGACAACCAAGCACGTTTTTTCAGAGCTCTTTTGGACTGGTCTGAAGCACATCATTATTGTTATGAGTCATCAGGTCATTGGCCTGTGTATTGGTATCCTGTTGGCATGAGGCCAGAAGATATTACCTTTCATCTTGAGCCTCCTGCATCTTCAATGTCCAGTGCTTGAAGGAGGCAGGGTAACTTGTCAACAGGTCGCAGGGGCATTACAGATACACTGATGTGATCTCATTTGTGCCTTGCTCTCTCAGATACTTGGTATTCTCCATGCATTTAACAGCCAGAATAGTTAACGGTTAGAATAAATTCCCAAGAGAAGTCCTCACACTAAAACTGGATGACTTTCTGAAGGATATATATGAATCCATCCCTAGTTATTTTGCACAGTAAAGGTGTAAGGTTGAACTTCTCTGTATCACAAGGTCAAAGTTGGTAAATATATTCTGTGAATGCCCTAGAGTCATGCCCAAGAGTACCCTAAAAATAGTGATTCAGCTTTTTCTTTTAACAGGTGTACCTTTTATTACATCAGGGCTATCTGCCCTGGATCTCTCAGTTGATGTTGTGTTAATAGCTCTAGCTTCTAGAAAAGTTTTGTCTCCAGGAACGTAGCACAGCCAAATCTATTCCTTGGCATTTAACCTGTGTGATTGCAGTGGGGTAAATCCAAGCGCCAGTCTCAAGTCTGTGCGATCTCTGACACAAAGATGCTGTGATGATCGTCCCTTCTAAATTAAGATTTCACTGGTAGGGATCCCAGATGTAAAGTGAAACACAGAAGAGAAGCTAAAGCCTGAAAGAGAAGGTAAAGCTTGTCATTGGAGCAGCCAGGTCTTGAGTGCGGGTAATTTCTACTCTAATTTGGTTTTCAATCAGTTGACCCCACCTTCTCTTTCTGGAGGGCAGCAGTTTCCCTTTGCTTAGCACAGGGGGCAAGGCTACGGAGGTGTTACCATGGACGTCCTAGTTCCTTTGTGTGACTTAACCCTGGCACTGAAGACAGTTCCCCAGTTTTAATAGAAGTAAAATTGAGCTGCTGATGTCTCCAAAACCGATGATGACACTCCTCTTGGATGTGAAAATAACTGCAGAGACAGCCTTGTGTTTATGTGCGGGTTTTTGCATATTCTGCTGAGAATCAGAATAAATATAAAACCCTTTAAATAGATTATTAATTAGCCTTCCCCTGACAGATAACTCGGTAGGAAATCCATTAGTGGATGTCCGGGTGAACTCACTGCTTCTAGAGCAGCTTTATTGTTTTCTACTTTCTCATTTTTATTGCAGATCTGAAGCCCTGGATGTCGAATTTCACCTATCCAGGTGTTCATGACTTTTCTCAGCTTGCACTGGATGCCAACAGGAACCAGCTCATTGTGGGAGCAAGGTAAAGATAATCTTTTAATTAGTCCAGGGTTGCTACTCGAGCTCTTTCCCTTCAGGTTCTGGCTTCAGAGGAGTGCGCTTCTAGCTCATGTGGCCAGTCTCCCCCTCAAAAAGAAAGCTATAATTTATGTAGAGGGATTTAGACTTCTAGTATAATTGCAAAGAGGAGAAAATTACTAGAATTAAAAAAAGAAAAAAGAAAAAAGATGCAATCAAAATGACTGGTTAATGAAACAGAATGCTGGCATCTCCCTCAGTACCGTGAATGTTAGAAGAGTTATAGTAAATGGCTCTGCACTATCCCTCTGCCAGCACAGAGTTTGACTTTGTGGTTTATTTGTCATGGCCAGGCTTTCCCTCTGTACTGGGTTCATCTACACACCTTTTGTGAGTCACAGTAAGACTTGGGCAGTGCAAATGATTGCTTCCTTCTCTCTTCTTTTAGAATTCGCTCCACAGCCTGTTTGCTTCATCATGCTGATAAAACCAGATCCCCACCTAATGCATTTTGGTGCAACTCTGTTGCTCTGGCCCATTGTATGTCATTAGCATATATTTCCCTTTATTTTCCTTTATTTTCAAACATTATTTTTATTTAGGATGCCATAAGAAGAGGTTAGAAACACGAAGTATGATCATAGGCAAGCTCTAACGAATTCAGAGTTGCATTTGCAGGAGGGAAAAGAACTACAGTTCAGTGAAATAATACATGTCAGGAGTGGTTGAATCATGAGCCCCAGCAGCAACTATTTTTTATAGCCTAATAAACAGATAAGACAACCCAAAAAGAAAAGACTAAGCCTGGTCTAACAAATCAGTTTAAGTATAACGTTTAGAATCAGATAACACTGTGATAGCAGTCTGTGCTATTAATGAAATGGAGGAAGAGTCTAATTTCTTCCTGGGTTATTCGGCACTAGAGGACAGGGAGGTGAGGAGCAGAGCTGGAAGAACTCCTGCTATGAACAAGAGAAAAGAGCAAGATGTGTAGCAGAGGGAGAGGGTTGCTCCACAGAGATGACCAAAGTGTGATTTAATATACATTTTCTGAGTGTGTTTGTGCAGTAAATAATAACACCTACATTCCTGTAGCTGTTCCAATTGCCAGAGGCCCTCCTGCTTCTCATACAGAAACATTTTACCTTTCAAGCTGTGGCTTTACCTGTGCTGGAATCTTTAACCAGCAATTATTAATATTTATTACTTCAGAATGGCATTGCTTTGGGGACAGCTGCGAACAGTGCCTTCTGCCAGGCGTTGCGCAAACACAGGCGTGTTGCTCTGAGGAATTGATGGTTTACATAATTCGGCTGCACAGCAGGTTTCCCCACTCCCCCACCCCCCACCGTGCAGATGCTGCTGACGTGCTTCACCCTGCTCAAATCCCAGCGACATGTCCTGGAGGGAGTCTCTGTCTCCGCAAGAGTTTGTAGGAGTCTGGTTAGACACGAGGCTACAGTAACTTTATAAATAGGGGAATGACAGCAAATTTGACTTCCCGCTGGGAGTGCCATATAGTGCAGTGTGCTGCCTCACGAGGAAGCAGTGACAAGCATTCACAGAATTTCCCTGGAAAAGCCAGTTTTCACACAGCACTACCCACCTGACTGGGACTGAAAGTTCTGATGGTGCCTCATGGCTCTGCTGAGCAACTCTTGGTAGAGGTAACGCAGATGTAATTTCCCAGGGTGTTATTTTTGGGCTGGATACAGCCTTGGTGGGGGAAAAGGAGGGACTACTGAGCCCTTTCCCTCTTCACCATCTTATTTCCACCCTGTGTGAAGTGGCAGGGAGAGGTGTGTGAATATGGGGGTGCAGACAGGGTGCTGCTCAGCGCTGCGGGTCCTCTGGGTGTGCTGAGCTCCTAGAGCTATGCCAGAGAAATGGGAATGGGAAGTAAAGTCTTTTCTGTTCCATCCTTCCCTGATAAATCCACACCTTGTTCTGGACTATTTTTAGGGTGATTTTTTGAGTCATTAGTTGCTCGTGCACCATCTGCTTGAATTTGCAAATGAAACAATACCTCAAAGAGATAGGAGCTGTCTCTATCCATCTCTACAGGGTGTAATTTATGAAACCTAAATTTAAATGTTAACCATGTTTAAATGTGCTACTGTAGATCATATTAGTAGTAACGCCAGCTATTCTGGGGTTGTGAGAGGAGTTTGGGATCAGGGTGGAGTTTATAAGTACTCCCACTTCTCAATTTCCTGGTTAACATCATTCTCTTAGATGATAGCGTTATAAATTATTTCAGACTAGTTCTTTCTGTCTATTTAAAAGCAGTATGACCTCACCACAGCATCTCTTTGGCTTACTTCATCATGTGTTTCAAAGCTTCACAGAAAATGCTTCCTAGAAGAAAAGAAGATCTTGGGGCTCATGAGGGTTTTTGGTTTCAGGAATTGGACACAGCGTGACTGAAACTGCAAGAGGTATTGAGGGCATGCCATGCAGACAGGGAGCTGGAATAACATGAGCCTCAGATTTTTAAGCTTTATCCTTATCTGAGAGCCTTCCCCCAATGACTGGTGCTGTCTGAGTGCAAACCAGAGGGAGTTTGATAACTCTGCTGCACCAAACACCTGCCAAGTCAAAATCCCAGGAACAAAAGAATTAGTTTCAAAGGCCCACTATGGTTTCTAAGCAATGTATTTACTTGTCACATCATTTGTAAAATCCAAACATTTGCAAGTAAGGATATGAATAGTTTAAAACACTGTAAATCTCACACTACCCATATTATGAGCCACATTTCATTAAGTATAAAACCACACATTTCAAAAATTCATAACCTTCATTTTGACTCATAGTGTGCATGTTTTGTTTTTGCTTTAACTATAGTGTTGGTATTTTAATGTACTAGGTTTTTTCTTTGGTAAATGAGTGACTGTTTTGAAATATTTGTTGCTTTTTTCAATTCTTGAGCACATATGATTACTATTTGAGCTTATTTTAATGGGAGGAAAAACAATTTTCTAGACCTCATTATTACTGAGAAAAAACTTGAAAATATGATCTGACCAGCTCAAAACCCAAGACAGATAACAACCCCCAGCCCCCATTAAAGACCCAATGATTTGGGGAACTTGAATCCTGCTTTTTCTGGGCTAGCTATCAGCAATGCCATTTTTGTCCAATTGTCCTGCTTTTTTGCAAAACACTTTCTTCCTTTCATCAAGCCTCGAATTTTTCAGACCTGAGAAACCTTCCAAGTCAAGGCCAATAAAGGAGCTGAAATGGAAACTGATTGCAGCCTTGACTACATAGAAACTTCCATCCCTCTCTAATAGCGTGATCTGGAATGCTTATTGTCTTTACTTTCAATCTCTTTCCCATTATTAGATTTCAAATTTAGCTCTGCTATACAGCATTCCCAGCGAGCAGTTTGCTTTTATTAACTGAGGGTCTATTTGCTCTACCTAAACATCTGAAATCAAAGAGTAATGGTGAGGAAATGGGTGGCAGTTTCTCACAGATTAGTGTCACATAATGAGCTATAGTTTTGAATTATAGACACAAGTTGTACATATGCCGCCACGGCAGAAGAGCCACAGAGGAGATTATTCTGGTACCAGAACAAAGGCTAGGAGACTGGGACACTGCTCTTTTGTCAGTAATACAGCTGGTGAATGGACTGGGAAGAACAGCTTGAATGAGCTGCTGTATAATAAATGGTTTAACAAAGGAGATAAGCTGAATTTCCTAACTCGATGGGCAAGCAAAAGAGACCTGTAAAAAAAGTGGTAACTTGAAAATGTGACTGTTTGAATTGATGGTATCTGCTTGCTGTAGCTCAAGGTCAGATCTAGATGCTGTGAGAAACCAGAGAGAGCAGCAGCCTGCCTGGCAGCCAGACAGCCCCAGGCTCTTTGCCTTAGACTGTGCCAGTGCTGTGATGGGGATGCTGGAGGTGGTCTTGGTGGTGGGGCAAGAGGAAGCCTCCATCCTCATTCCTGCACAATGTCCCAGCTCAACTCTCCAACATTCTTCTTTACCCCTTTCCCTCCTTTCTTCCCTTCCCCATCCATAGCAGATGCTGCTGGCCTTGTCCCATCCCCATGGCAGTGATTTCACCTGCCTTTTGGAGCAGCAGTGCTCTGCCCCCTCACCTTGCTGTAGACAGGGTGCCCAATCCCTGGCCGGGGGTGGGTTTTGCATAGGAGGTATACAATGTGTAGCTGTGACATCCCATCCTCTCAAGGAGACTCTCTCATTACTGGCTGGGCAGAGACAGGAGCCAGCAAAGAAATGCTGATATGAAAGACCCTGCTTGGACTCAAGCCAAAAAGCTTGCTTCACAAGAGCTCCCTGGTGAGGAGAACATAAAAGGTTTAAAGGAGGATGGTTGAGACAACGTGTGACAATCTGGCATGACAGCAAACTGAAGGGAAACAGCCTGGACAACAGGAGGACGGTACCCAAACAAATGGCTACACAGAGAGTGGCTGGGAGGCCCTGAGGGAAACATTTGACTTTTCCCAGAAGGAAACTGTGGGGTTGTCAGCTCGGGGCAGTAGCCTGCTGGGGCTGTGGATGTGAGAGGCATGGCTACAAGGGCTGGCCATTCACAGCAAGTGGAGGTATTACTGTAGAAAACAAGCCAGATAGCGGCATGACCAGAAGTCCTCATAGTTCTGCCTGTTAAGGGGACTGTCAGCTCCATCAGGAGATGGGAAAGGATTGTCTCTCATGGCTGTTGCACAGGGAACTACAGCTCAGGAGTCCTTGTCACAAATAGTCATTACCAAGAGGAGCCTGGAGTCAGAGGCTAGTGAGCAAAAGCTGCACCAAGGGACTCAAAACGGGCAAGTAAAGTGCTCATCATTCTGGACTGCCAGACTCTTCTGCAATAAATGTAAAGCTACTAAGCCCCTGGTGAGGCAGGTCTGGATACTTTGATGGGCGTGATTCAGAGCTGAACTGAATGTGCCTGTTAATGCGAGCTAGGCAGGTGCAAGAGAAACGGTGAGTATGTAGTGCAGGGAAGGTGCTATGTGAACTTAGAAAGGTTGTTTTAGGGGGAGCACTGCAGCCTGGGTGCACCCCTTCCTGATTATTATTACTCCTAGTGGTATAAGCATCTGGATCATGAAGACTTAGGAGCTGAAGACTGAATGGAGTGACTGATGTCCCAAAAGGGTTACTGCAAGTTGGAGTTTTCAAAAATAGGGCAAATCTTAAGTACACTATAGAACCCTCGACCAGCAGGTTTGACACCCTAAGTTTATTGAAGGTCTTCGTTGCATGAGAGATTAGTCTGTCAGACACCAGGTTTCATGCAGATTTCTGGCTGAACATAGGCTCTTTCCTGCCTGCTTGGCAGAAAGCTCCAGAGCACTGCAATAAAACTCTCAAATCTGTGCTGCTTGGAAAATATCACTCTTACCCTTGGGCACCTTCAATCCTGTCCAGACCTGGACTGCCACTGAACCCAGCGGAGAATAAGTCTCTGCAGATTATGTTGCCTGGGAAAAAAAACATTTTGCAAACCAGGAAATTCAGTGGCAGGAGTCTGGTCAAAGTTGACCCACAGATTTAGAGTATCAGTGTTGGGTCTAAGCTCTGTCAAGAATACTTTCTGTAGCCAAATTACCAGGGCCTCTCACCAACATTTATCTTCACAGGGCCTCTGTAAAGTAGAAGAGCACTAATTTCTGAGATTCAGATGGATTTAGAGGGAGTCTGCCCTGTGAATAGGCTGTGATGCTGAAACACCTGAGATTTTAGCAGATCTGAAAGGTAGCATAGTGCTGCATCTAACATAGGTGCTCCTGCAGCCAGACTGTGCTTTCTCACACCATAGTCTGCACAGCCTCAGAGGTCTCTGCACTTGGGTAATGGGGACAGAGCCAAAGTCCTTCAATGAACTCGCAGAAAAGCTGCAGCAGAGGTGAGATTTGAACCCTTTACTGTTGTAGTTCCACCTGGCTATTTAATCACTTGGTCTCAGCCTTACATGTTGAAAGATGTAAGTCTTCAAAACGCCCATGAAAGTCTTTGAGTCCTGTACACATACACTGGGCTGGAAAAGTCAAGTCTCTTCTAGGATGGGGAGCCTCACACACAAAGGAGTAAACATTGGCCACAACCACATGGGCATAGCCGAAGATTAAATATTCCACAGGCTTGTCCTGTTACCAACCAGGAATGACAAGGCATTCATCTTTGACTGTAGGACTTGACTCAATACTTTTCTGAGACAAAATGACTGAGCCGAGTTTACTGCCAGTTCTGATGGCTTGCATTACTATCACATTGTCTTGTGCCAGCTTCACCCCTTACTAAGTCACATTTGGCTGAGAAATTACCTTGCCAGTTGAGACATTAATGAGGACGTGAGCAAGCAAAGAGCATGATAATGTTTTTGATTATATCCAGATCGTAGGAGGATAGCTGAAAGCGCTGCTGCAGAGCAACCTAGAAAAACAAATACCATGCTTTCTCACTGCGATTTTTCCTATCAGACAAAAGAACTCGCCAATTAAAGTTGCATCCTGTATTGGGGGCTGGAGGGGGGCAGAAAACGTGGTGACGTGAGGGAAAAAAGAGAGAATCGGTCTCTGAAATTAACTGAAACTTTCAAAGGACCATTGATGTTTTTTAAAGAAGCTGCCTGACCTGCACGGTAAAGAATATGGTGAAGGTTAGAAACCTGTGATTAGACATTACAGCTAGTTAAATCCATAATTGGGGGTGCGCGGTTTCTTTACACAGGGATCAAAAGTGTGATTTGAAGTGCGGGTTTTAACCTCTCTGGGTAAGCCTGGGATAGTTCAAAGAGAGATTTTCCCCTCTGATACCGTGCCAGGTGAGGTCAGCTCAGCCTTTGTGTAAGTGTGGAGGGGTGAAGCCCCCCTGCGCATGTGTCATTCATACCTATAGAATTTGCTTTCCTCTGCTGGTTTGCAGGGAGCCTGAATTTGCCATACCCCAAATCTGTGCTGTCCCTGACTTACATCCCTTGGGGAGGAGGGGAAGAGGTATGGACAGGAAAGGACAAAAGGAGAATGTAATTATGGGATTCTGGAAAGTTTGGAGGTTTGGAGCCTGGTTCAAATTTTCTTCAAAGAGTAATTTTTTTTTTTTCTTATTTAAAATTTGAGCATTTGCTCAAGGAGAGACTGTGAATTTTAATTAACTCAAAACAAATAAATCAAATCTAATGTTATGCTGCAGCACTGCTAGGTTGCTGGGCCACACCAATGCACAGAGAAGCCGCAGCTGTAGGACAGCAGAGGCAGCTTTGCCCCAGGTGTTGCACACAGAGCAGAGGGTGAGGCAGTGTCAGTCTCTTGTCTTTGTTGGCAAAGGAGGCTGTTGGTCCTTCAAATTGCCTGCAGGGCAGTACCACCTACCTCTTTGCAATGACCTCACTGGTGTGGTAGTCCATGTTCTTTTGCCCATCACAGGAGGAACCAGGCTTTTGGCAGACCCTTGGCCAGTGCCTGCACAACCAGTGCTGTATGAAGGGCAATCCTGGGGCAGCACAGGCTGATAGGAAGCATCCTTACACAGTGAATTGCAGGCCTGACTGGAAGAAGATCTGACATTCCAGATAAAATGAAAATTGGTGATACCCGATCAGGAAAGCAGCCACCCATGAGAGGCTCACTTGCTTTATTAACACACTGAGAATAATTAAGTTTGAAGATTGTATTTCAGCAAATGGAGTGTGAGCAAACACAAGGTCAGAATATCTTGGCAAAATCCTTGGAGGCTTAGACCTAATGTGTTTTACAGTGTCCCAGGATGGGCTGCAGAGCAGATTCCTCTCGCAATACTGAAAATACTCTTGCTCTGGTTAAGTTGGCGATATGTCAGTTTTATATGGCAGGACTCACCACAGTGACTTGCATATCCAGATGTTTAGGTGCTAAGCCTACTGTTCTGTGACACTGCAAAGGTATAAAACCCACAGAAAAGAGAAGGGATTGGCTGGCAATAACTTCAGCTCACCAGCCAACTCTATCAGTATTTGCATACAAGTCATGCTGAACTCATCCAGAGTTTGAGGAAAGCCTGACAGAACTGAGCGTGTTTATCAGCGTAAGTAGGCAGGTGGAGGGGCTGCCAGGGAATATCTGAATGATAATCAGTGCATCAGAAGAAGAGGAATTTTGCAGTATGACTTATTGAAAGTACATCTACAAGCAGTGGGCAAATAGGAGATCGGAGGTCCCCATGTGGCTCTGGGCCATAGCAAGGTGCTGCAAGTGCTCCATGATGCTGCCAACTGGATGATAAGGGGAGAGGAGAGCTGTCAGCCACATGTCAAAAGAGAGTTGAGGTGTCGTGTGGGATAATACGTGATGGTCTCAGAGATGGACTCACTCTTCCAGGAATATAGGAACAAACCCACACACATGTTTTGAAAGTTTGGCTCAGGTTCCAGCTCTGAGGTTTTGAAGAAACTCATCTAGTGAAACAGGGAGGAGAATGGGAATTAGCCAGTGTTTTATAAATATGTTCAAACAATATTACAAAAAAATCCTACTCCACATTTTCTGAAATGTGTACATGAGCTTCCCCTCCAGAAAACTACTGTTTGAAGGTGTCTCAGGAGTGCAGCAAACACTGTCACTCCTATGGAGGTGAGGTCATGTTGGAGTGAGGCTTTGCCTCTCCTGCCCTGGGAAAAGAGAGGGGTCAGAGACACCAGAGCCACCTTGCTGCTTCCCTTGCAAGCCAGTGGAAGAGGGGACATGGCTGTTGATCCACAGGCCTATCCCCTTCCTGATTCTCCCTCCCATGGCAGCAGCTGTCTAGATTTCTGAATACTGGTATAGTACAAGGGTGCCACAGCTTTGCTGTTGTCCTGTGTGCTCAGCAGCTCTAAGTATCTGCCTCTTTTGGCTTTTCCTAGAGCTGATCCTGAGTATGCAGCATCGAGCCTGGCAGATCTGTGTTGTGCACCCTGTGCCATTAAAGCTGATAGTAGTTCTCCTCCACTAACTGGAATACAGTGGACTTCCATCCCTGTTTCCACTGAGAAGTACTAAATGGGCTTCAGTGGCAACCCAGAAACAGTAGCTGGGACCCTGGCTTAATTTGGAAGCTTCTTAATAAAAGTGATGTGCTGCTTGCATAAGAAGTCTCTTCTGAGAGGATGCTCCTCTAGCTCTGGCTGGATTTATCACTGAGAAATGTTTCTTTGGGAAAAGCAATTGCTCATACAGCAACTGCATCATATTACTGTATGTCATTCGGTATAGTTTTCAGTTGAACATCTATTGATTTTTAAGGAAGAATGATGTACCCGACAAGTTTTTCTTCAATAGAAACAAAATTACTGGTAAACAGGGGTCCTGCTTGTATGGGAGATGGGAGCTCTCCACCTTTCGTCCAGCATGCGTATGCCAGGCCTCCCAAATGAATCACTGGAGTAGCATGTGCAAATGGATTGTCACATCACACTCTGGAGCAGGCATGTAATTAACTCCTTCTGAGAGCAAAGGCCATCATCTTTCAAGAGCTGGGTTTCTCGGCATGGTTGGCTGGTTTAGAAACGTGGATAGCCATCTGAAAAGTTCAGCCACAGCTGGACCCATGTAGAGGCACTGTGCATTAATCTAGCATAAGATTTGGTAGCCAAGAGCCCTGGGGTCTAATCTTGATTCCATCACTGACTTGCTGTGTGCTTTGGAGAAGGTCATTTAACCTTTCTCTGGCTCATTTTCTCCATTAGTATAAGGGCAGAATGATACTAACCAACTACCAGGGAGTCGTGAAGCATGACTAAGCTGTGTTTGTCGTGTGCTGTGGTAGTACGAAGTACATCTAAGGACTCCAGAAGCAAAGATAGGAAGAGTTGACAGGAGCTTCTGGCTCCTAGCCCGAGGCTCAGCCCCAGCACGTGGCTTCCAGGAGTGCCAGAAGGGAGCATTAGGTTTGCCACATGCATAATTCTGTGTCTTGTTTTGTACCGCCCAAAGGACCCTGTTCTGTTAAATATTTTTTTCTTGCTATCTGTGCTGTGACAGTTGTGAGTCCCTCTTGCAGACCCGGCTTCTGATTTCTGCACAATCTCCCCTTGAGGAAGGGACGTGGAGAGGGAGGTGCTGAGCTCCTCTCCCTGGGATCCAGTGATAGCACACGTGGGAATGATTCAAAGCTGCACCAGGGGAGGTTCAGACTGGACATTAGGAAGCATTTCTTTACCCAGAGGGTGGTCAAACACTGGAACAGGTTTCCTCAGAGATGGTCAATGCCCCAGGCCTGTCAGTGTTTAAGAGGCATTTGGACAATGCCCTTAACAATATGGCCTTAACTTTTGGCCAGCCCTGAGGTAGTCAGGCAGTGAGACTAGATGGTTCTGGTAGATCCCTTCTGATTGAAACAGCCTGTGCTATTCCATCCTACAAGTGTGGGGAATGCTTTTCCAGAGCACCCGAGCCTACCTGAGTCTCTGGTACCTGACCTGGGCATTGCTGCCTGCCTGTCCCAGGGCAATAATAGTCCCCAGGACAGAGAATGACTCTTCATTCAGTGTTCTTCAGCTTTCCTTAAATGTACTTTTTTGTAGCGTAATCAAACATTATCAGCTGTTGGCTTTGTCCCTACTTGCAGGGTAGCTTTGTACAAAGAGAGGGGGCTTGAGATAGCATGCTGTGTAACAAGGGAGGGGTGAGCTCCTCACATCTACTATAAGGTGCAGGCAAGTAGCACCAGGCAAGCAGGTGTACGTATCTTGTAGTGATACAGACCAGCTGAGATAAGGCAACCTATTTTCAAAGTCCTGAGAGGTTCAGGTGGTGGTCGGCATTAGGGATTTCACAGCTCCCAGATCGCTGTTCTGAGGCACTGAGAGGTTATCTTATCTGCTTGGTGTATGTGGAGAGGGACAGAGTTGGGAAATGTGAACAAACCTCACTTATTTAAATAGGAAAAAGAGTCTGAAACTAGAGTAGCCTTTCATTTACACCTGCTCAATCCATTGACTGCAGGGATGTTCCTCCTGATCTACCACAACAGAACGTGCTCTCTTTTAATTAGAAGGAAGCACCTTTTAATCAGCCAGCACAGTGCTGAGAGATGTAGTGCCTGAAAAGAGGCACTAAAAAAGAGGCCTGAGTGAGAGTCTGAAGCATGTTGTAACCCTTATAATTTTGTAACTCCTAAGAGGAAGAGTCTCTGCTGTTATTCAGGCACTCTTGTCATGTGGCTTCCCATTGGAAAGGCTTAATTTGTCTTGTAGCTTTGTTGCTCAGTGGCATCACAGAGGAAGTTCCTTGCCTTCATTGTAAATTGTTTCAAGGCCAGGCAAGGTGTGAACAAGTACATCAGCATCGTGTTACAAAGTTCATCCAAGGTGTGCTTGGCTGTATGAAATAAACACTTAATAAGCAGCTTTGACTTGGGAATGTCATGGCAAGTAGATTTAAGTGGATATATTCTTCCACCCGTTCTTGAAACACATCTCAGCCACTCTCCTGCTGTTCTGGTACGTATGCTTTGTGGTACCAGGCACAGTGAGCACTTAATCATTTTACAAGGCAGCCAAGTACAAATTATGAAGCCAATTAAGAAATACTTTCATCTACAGGATTTATACTGCAGCTTGGCTCTGTTCACACACAGACTATCATAGAGGGCCCATTTCAACACTTACCCAACCCATGAGTGTAACTGGCACTTCAGCACAGGCGTACGTGCTGTGGCCAAACTTTGGGGGCAAGTTATTCTACCAAGGCACAGACTAATGGACCAGCTGATCAGCTCCTGGTTGTGATACAGTCTGTGTTGTTGGGTAACTTGCTCAGTCGGTGCTGGAAATTTAAATGAGAATTATGTCTCTTTTTCACTTTCCTGTATATGTTTAAATGGCAAATTTTTCAGGACTAGGTTATATAGAGCAGGAGGGTCTTTACAGCAGCTAATTTAATACATCTAAGCTGGGGCATAATATTCCCCTGCAATCAGAGGTGACACAGAGAGTATCCACCCTCAGCTTGTCTAAATAGGCATCTGCTGTGAATCAGTCTCCAGAGGAACCACCATCAACCCACTCTGTGTCTTAATGCAACAAAACCAGTCTTGGCTGAGACTTCAGGGTATTACTGTTTAACATGGGCGTTTTTAGAAATGCACTGATGTTCATGAATAATAAGGTTAGCAGTAATAATAATTAGCAGTTTGAGGCACCTTTTAACGTGTGTAATACAATTTGTCCCAGAGTACCTAGAGGAGTGTAGTTACTTGCTCTGGAGATGGCTGAAATGCAGCCAACTCTGGGATGAAACAATGCTGATGTTTTAATACCACTGAGTGAAGTCTGTGATCTTTTGGGACAGAAAGTGTGTAAGAAGTTTATCCTATCCCTCCAGGTTTGTACACCAGCTCTTTATGGAGGAAAAGAAGTTTATTAGAATAGCTGGTTGCACCAGGCAGTCACTCTTCTGGCCTAGTCCAGATGGGTTTAATTTAAGAGCGAAAGGAATTAGCCATCGTTTGCTCACAAGACAAAATAATGGGGGGAAAAAAATAAAAACCAAGAAGGCACCTCATCCATTCACAGAGATCTCGGTGTTCTCATACATTTCTTAATCCTACTCTTTCAGCTGCTTTAAATTATAGTTCAGCAAGGTATTAAACAGACATAACTTCAAACACAAGCAGAAGAAAGGACACAAATGGGACAATTCTAGGTACAATAAACCATGCCTGTCATTCAGAGACCTTGCTCATTCTTGGACTGAAATTGCTGTTAAAATGCAATTCATACAAATGATACTGTCTTATTCAGCAGATCTTTCCCCTTGGCTTTTTACTCCTGGTAAAACTTCAGAGAACAAGTATGGTTAAAAGAGCATGTTATTAATTAAGGATTAGTCAGTTCTAGCTGGGCAGGTCAACTGGAGTCCAGAGGTGTCTCTGATAACCTGGTTTGCCTACTGGTGTTCAGATTGCTGCTGATGAGATGTGAGAAGGATCAAACAAACAAAAGGAGACTGCCGGTGGCAGTGCATGCACCAGGTGAGGCAAGCTGATGAAAAACGTAGGGAAACCCTCCTTTCTCTAAGAAAGCCACAAGGTCAGACTTAGAGAGCATGAAGCCTTTGGAAGATCATCGTGCTGTTCCCATCAGTACGGCATTCCTGCCTGGTTTAGGTCTGAGCCACCTGGGTGATCTCACAGCTAATGCTTTGTCCAAGTGCTACACAACAGTCACTGAAAGGACAGAGGCTGGCTTTATTTAAATGGACACTATTCCTGGCTGCATCTCTTTTGGCCGAGTGCAATGAAAATTGTGTCCTTTAGATATGTCTCTTCCATTAAAGATATTTTGGTCGAATTTGCTCTGCAGTGTTATCAGGGAAAAACCCTAATATTAAAATTTATTACTCAGTCAAACTTTCCAGCTTTTTACAAGACTAAAACAAGGAGCTGAAATCTGTATTATAAGGCTTCCAAAATCAATGCATTTAAATAGCATGCTTAACAACAGGATAGCAACTTCAAGTCCCTAGTTATGAGAATTTCTCCTTAGGGTGTTGTAAGATTGGAGGCCAGTGACATGCTTAACTTCTCCAGGAGAAGGCTTATTCCATGATATCTCATGTCCTGGAATTGCCTTAATATTTGGTGAGGGTAGTATGTGCTTTTGTAAGGGAGCTAAGTCAGATCAGTCACTGGGTGAGAATTTACCTCCCCATTGGAATGTTAGCTGTACGTGAGCTCAGTGCCCCTGGCCGGCTGCATGCACCTGCAGGATATCATATTTAAGGCTGCAGCTGATGCTAAAGAGTTAATAACAAGTTACTTTGGAAACTGCACAGTTCTTTGAGTCAGAATAGGGTGTCAGACTGTATAAAAGAACTGCTGGATCTCCAGTGATAGGACTTGGAGAAAAGATGGATATTTTCTATGTGTGTACTTCTCTGAGTACTTACAGGAGATATAATAATTACTGATGTATTTTGCTTAGGTATTGCCAGTGGGTCTCATTCTTGTCTGCATAACCAGTCCCAGTATAGAATGGGATGATGCACATCAGAGCATGTCAGACCGATGTCAGCTGAAGATTTGTTTTGAAGTTTGACTTCCTGAACAAGGAAGTTGTTCTTTGTTGACAGTCAGCAGCAGTTGAGACCTTTGGATTTCCTTATAGAACTGGGACAAATTATGTAGGCAAGTCTATGATTATCAATTAGGTGATACACAAGTGAGAGACAACAGAAGAAAAAACCTGCTCAAGCCTTGTAGTGGTCAGTGTGACTCCATACGAATTTCTCAACTGTCCAAGTTCAAATAACATACTTTGCTTGGGCAGAGTGTGCTGCTGACCACAGACCCTAAACAAGACTCTTCAGAGGAGTCCTTAGGACCTTTTCATTGCTATAGGTACTTTCCACTGATTTCTCTGACTTCACTGACCTAACACTGGCACTTGCTTTTCTACTGGGCAGAGGAATGTCTGTATGCTGACACTTCTAGAGCGGATGAAGTCAAAGCTGCACTTTCTACTATTTAAATAGAGCCACCTCCAAAACCAGTTCACCTGGTATGATATAGTTGTGTCTTCTCTGAGAGACTATGGTGACAGGGATCTTGGAAGAGGATCACAGCTCTTCAGATGCCCTGACATGGCATGCAAAAATTTGAAGTTAGATGTGGCCAGAATGCTCAAGCACACAATCCAGCCTGTATGGCTTAATATGTCAGCTGATTCCCAGTAACTGCATTGTCTTAGCAAGCAAAAATGTGAGAGAAATCCCATTAACTGAGCCTCACCCATTGGTGTTTATGCAAATCTGTGTTCTTTCCTATTTCTGATGGGATATGAACATGCAGAAGGAGGGTTACCAGGGCTCAGCTTATGAGTGGCATCTCATGCTACAGTGACTACTGTCAGGAATTCCCTTGCCTTGCCTGTGGAGAAGTGATGACAGGAGGATTGGGAGTATCTGCAGACAATGCCTTGATTTCCCTGCTGGTTTTCTGTGCAGAGACTTTCTGTACAGATATCTGTCCTCTTCTCCTCCCTTTCCACAAGGTCCTGAATGGGAGTGCCTGCAAGGACAAGCTTCAGGGGAGTATAACTACAGGGGTCAGCTTTGCTCCAGCTGGCTGCTGCCCAATGCCAGTTTTCTCAGAATGCATAGAAAAACACGAGCACAGCCCATACACCAATTCAACCAAAGCCCTTTGAAGGTTTGGAAATGCTCCCCGTGTTGTTGGGATTTCATTGTGGTTCTTCACTGTAAGTTCTGGCGTATTTCACGCCAGACCTGCTCAGAACTTTGGTATGAGGTTCACTAAGACACTGATGAGCAAAGGGCATGTAACTTTGTTTGCATTCTGCGAAGAGGAGTCCAAGTCTGTTGTCTATAGAAGTGACTGACCAAAAACTGTGGCTTGCTTTTATAGATTTTCCTTTTCTCCTTTTGGTAGCCTAATGGTTTGTAATTTTTCTGCTTGTTTACGCAGGAACTACCTCTTCAGACTTAGTCTACACAACGTTTCTCTTATTCAGGTATGTTCACCCTTGTTTTATTTGACTTGCTAATTAATATTCTGCAATATTTGATGTATATTTTCTGAAGGCTGTATAGTGTAAGTTTGCCCAGAGGGATGGAGCAGGGTGAAAACAGTCAGAACCAGATGCTTATTCTCATTCCAATGATAATGCTCGGGGAAGGGCTCTGCTACACTTTTCCATGTGGACAGCTCTCTCTCTTCTTGCTTCTTGAGTGTTTGGGTGGTAATGGGACCTGCCAAAAATGTGGCATCTTAAGGAACAAAGCATGTAGTGTGACCCATGCAAGCTTAAACACAACAATCAAGAGAAATCCTGTGCTTTCATTAGAGGAGATGTCAGCAACATGTAGGAGAAACTTTTTGTATTCTTCTCCATCCTTATTTTTAGCCACTGTTGGGCTTTATGAACATGGATTACTGAAGATCTGTGTTTTGCTGAATGCATTACTAAAACCAAAATTGGACTTGCAAGCATTTGGGAGGCAAAACGCGTTGAATGAAGTATGTTACCCAAGGCAGGATGGAGGCAAAGCAGCTAAAGTTTGAAACAGCTTGCAAATATCCAGCAGTTTTAGGACTTTTCTCCCACTGCATTGCATTTGGAACGGAAAGATGAACTAAAAATTGTTAGTGAAATCCCCAACTGCTTATCTTTAAATAAACAAATGCCTGTGCTCTGGGATATTAATCATATTCTACAATTGCTAGAGCACCAAAGATGTGTTCAGCACTTTTCAGACAGACTAAAGGGCTTTTCTCCTCTACCTGACCAGGCAAAGAGTACAGTAGACTAATATTGCCAGTCATTCCCATGTGCAGAAGCCTTTGCTGTTAGTGGGAGTTTCAACTATAGATGGAGAGAAGAAAAGATGTTTAATGGTTGTAAAATGCATTGAACCTTCCTTTAAAAGGAAAACAAAGGAGTTACCAGTGACAACAATAAGGAGTTAGGGAAGCTGATACTCCTGTCTGGCAGGAGTTTCCCTTTGCAGAGCCATATTAGCATGGCTGGAAGGCTTCCAGCAAGCACACAGGAGGGGGAGTCTCTGTAGTTATGTGAGGTGAGCTTACCTACAGCTAAAGTGTCAACATGGAGGTAAATTCTCATTCAGTGACTGATGGGACTTAGCTCCCTTAGAAAAGCACATGCTAGTCTCACCAAAATAACAATGCAAGAACAGTAATCATTTTAAAATTACATTTCTTGACTGCTCACAGAGTTCTTCATCAACTTTGAGGATTGTTTTTCGAAACTGCCATTCCTGAAAATACATTTTAGGAGTTTTTAGTCCCAGAAGCTAATGTTATGGTATTATTCCTGAACATATGTTGGACTGCCATTAGCATAAACTTAATTTTGTAGTCACCACAGCAAAGAGCTCTCTGGAGTATCATGTAGCCACTCCATGTATTGGGGGTAGGAAGTTATTGTCTTAGAATTGCAGTAGATGAGGGAACCTCTTCCACAAAACCCAGTCATGAATCTCCCTTACACATTTCTGAAGTCTTGGCTTGGACCCTTTTCAGTGCAGCGTGTTTCCTTTCCTCCACTGCAAAACATGAGAAGTCTCCTTCTATGGCACTGGAGGATGCTGTGGGATCTCCGGTTAACATAATGAGCTTAGTTTGCTCCTGCTTTCTGGGTGTATCCGGTCACTTTGCCAAGACTTTTTACATGACAAAGAGAGCATGGAATTATGTTGACACACGTGTTGGGAATGATGGAAGCGATTGTTTCCCGACCTAATGGTTGCCTAAGTAGCTGCTTGGCTTGTCTCCATAAAGCACATGATGCAGCTTAGAGGCACCCCCTCCCCTCACCATGCATCATTTTAAAGATCAGATCAGAATGTGGGATAAGAAATGTGAGGAATTTGCAGTTAGTTCTACAGGAGGGGAGGCATGGAGAGAGTGCAGTTTAAGTAGTAAATGCAATGCTGATTTGGGTTGTTTTGTATCTCTGCTTTGCTTGTAAGTAAAATACAATGTGGATCTTGTCAGGCCTGATTTGGGGATAGTTTTTCATCTTGAGATTGTGGTCTGATTTATTTCTGCTCATGGGGCTTAGTCTTCAAGGTGCCAGCAGTGCTAAATCTGCTTCAAGGTGCAGGATTGTGTTGACAGATGTCTGCACCCTTGCATTTGTACTTCCATGAGGTGAGGGCAAGAACATGAAGAGCACAGTCTACAGAGACAGCAGAATATACTGTTTGTGGGGCAGAGCCTGGCAACGTGAGGAATATACCTCTCTACAGCAGGGTCAGGTGAAGTTTAAAGCTGTTTTTCACCGAGTGCTCTTGTGCTGTATCCTTGTGCTATATCCTTAGGCTGCACAGTCCCTGTGGAGAAAAGGCAAGGGCAGATTTCAGCCCCACAACTGTCATGGAAAGGAGAGAAGGTCTTTGTGTTCCTGCGGAGGAGATGACTTTTAATTGTGGGTGACAACAGCATCTCGGAGGAGCAATATGCCTGTGCCACTGCTTGCTAGCTCAGCAAATGCAGTACTTCAGTCTCTCACTCTGTAATGGGTAGATTTACTAGCTCACTCTACCTAATGCATGTATTCCTTGACAGTTATCTATTCTTTAACCAGGAAATTAATATTTCCTGCCATTGAGCAGGCCATAATGTTTTTCATCACAGCATTACTTTATTCATTGCTTTCCAATGAGAATCAATTCTTCTTTTTCTGGATTATAATCCTGTTTATGAATATTATCAGAAAACCAGTGTCAGCCATGTTGTTACTTTCTGATTTTAGAAAGGTGTTAAGCTCCAAGACTTTAAAAGACTTTGCTCTTTCCTTCTACCTGTTGACCATACATCCTTTTCATTTAAACCTAGTGCAAAATCAAAACGAGGAAAAGATCTCTACCAATTTCAAGGATCCTTTTGTGAAACCATTACTACCTGCTGCTCGACCATGATAAACTTTCCTTTTGACTTTGAATTTCTGCTGGCTCTGCTGTGGTTGTTTCTCCAAGACTGTAGTGCTGAGATTTTACATGGGAGCTAGCAAGTGGAGTAGAGCAGAAACTGAAGCAGAACACACTCATTTCCTGCTTTGCAGAACAAAATGTCCCACCTTCTCTGAGATAATTTCTCCCCCACTTTCCTTCTAAAATCTGTTTCAGAAATTCCATTTGGGACCTGAAAAACCTTTCACCAAATGTGCTTTAGCTGCATGAGAAACTTTGGTGGTAGTGAATTTTTTTGGGTTTTTTTTTATTTGGCTGAATGTCAATATCCAGAAGGAAATTGGGCCTGAGTATCATGGGGATTGCTTACAGGTTTTTTCTGTCTGTCTTTCTTGCCAAAGCTGAGCAAAATCAGCATCTTGAGATGTTTCAGGTGGGGTATCCAAAAGCACATGTTAATTTTGGAAACTTTAGTATGTAGCATTCAAATTCTTTCAGCCGTCAAGAAGCTCAGTTTGACAATGGTTGCTATTCTTAATCTTTTAGCATCTTTTTTAACAAAATCCCTGCAACTTGCTTCATCTCCACCTTTAAATGGTCCTCCTGTATGCATTGTAAGTGCTAAATATTAAACATTTCATAGAATACATTTTTAGAATCATGTGCCCCTGGAGTACATGCTCTTTAATTTACACATGGGCTTGAAAAAAAGGTTAGCTCCTAATCTGCAGCAGCGAGGCCATAGAAAAGTCCATTTTACACTGGAGTTTGTAATTAATAGAGTAGGTGGAAGGGTCATTTTTAAAAACAGAAGCCTTTGAGCAAATTTTTTTAATGCACGATGCTGATTAGGACTTCTTAGCAAGGAATGCTGTTCTCTGCTGTGCATTAAAAGCAGGCGACTTGGCAGGCATTTCATAAATCCCAGCGCAGTGCCTACCCTCTGTTCACCCTGATTTTACCTGGAACTTGGAGTTCTCAACAGAACTGACTGGGAAATTATTTTCTCCACCTTTTTGAGATGCCAAGATATTTTGCACTGAGATGAAAACAAGCCTTTCTGACATCTTTGTAAAATCTGAAAGAGGAGATAGACACATGGTTACTTGGGATGCAAATATTCTGGGTCAAGTGATTTTCTGAAACATCAAGAGAGTGGATTTGAATGTGCATTTCTCTCATCTCAAGTGATTGACCTGGTTTCTTTGGGGCATCTTTTTTCCTTTCCTTTATGTTTGTGTCCAAAATTTTTTCTCTAGACCAAAGGTTTCCTTCTGTACTCTCATCTGATAACTTTAATAGAAACAGTTAGGATTTTATAAAATATTTTTATTTTAATGGAAGATTTTTTTTTCATGGAAGATCTCTTGTGAAAAAGTTTCCAACCAGTCTTGTGAAATTTGTATGCTGATCCATTTTGCTGATCTTCTTAACAGTATTTAAAATACTTCCAGAGCATTTAGGTAATTCCCTTTCTCAAGAACAAACTGTATTTTAACAGACTGGGAAAGAATAAAAGTGTGCACCGATGGCAAAACTATTTGGAAGACCTATGTCATTTAATCCCTTAAGAAACACACGACATTTTGAGATTAAAATAGGCTTGAAATAACAATTTAATATTTTTTCTTGAGGACAAAAAAACATGAGTGAGGACTAAGTTCAGAGACAGAGCGCGTTAATTCCCTGATAGTCATAACCCTGAATTTGATAATATTGCCTGTGGTAATATTACTCTGTCCAGTACCACCCGGGCTGGTCTCCAACTACAGAGCTGCTATTACCCTCGCTGCAATGCTACAAAACATACTGGTGTATTTGCTTTTGAAATTTTCCTCCAAATTTATAAAATGAGAGCGCATATGTTCATGTGGGCACTTCAGAGAATGTTCCCCAGTTACTAGGGCATAGCTTGCTGAATTTCTCAGCCCCACTGGAGGCATCAGACTTAAACCCAAGCTTAAAGTTAGCAATATGCTTAAACAGCATCAGCTCTTAAGTCTTGATATGAAGCTTATTGAAGTAATTTGTTTTTTTCTGTTGATGTCATAGGGCTTTGGGATGGATATTTTTTCAGACCCAAAACAGGGAGAAAACATTTCCGTATGGTCCTGTAGCTGATGAACCACAGCTACATATCCAGTGCCTTTCCGGTATGGATGGTTTCCTTCCAATTTTTCTTCCCTTAATCTAAGAAGCAGAAACATCCCTGCTACAGAGATGAGGCTCTTAAACAGCACAGCTGCTCCTGAAGACACACTTCCCTCCCTGTTAGTCCCCGGAGGGATCTTTAACTCTGTGGCATAATGACTGGTAAATCAACAGTACCTATCAACAAAGTATAGTTAATAATAACAAAACTTGTCTGTCAGCCCTCAATATGTCACATAGCAACAAATGGAACAGGTTTCATATTTTGCACTTTGAATCAAACCGAGCATTAAATGCATTATTTTCTACTTATTTAGGGCTCAGTAGCACCACGTTTATGTGTGCTGATAAGAAGAATGTTCTGTGAGTGTATAAAAGTGTGAGGAGAGGTGGCAGAGTTTAACTTGTTTTTTCTCTGTATAGTTGAATAAAATATGATAAACAAAACCAACGGGGAGCAGTGAGTAATATAGTTTACAGCACAAATTGTCACTCAAGTAATATTTCCAGGTGAAAATACTTCACTGGGAAATTTTAAGGATTCAGAACATGTTCACAAAGTCCTGACACTCATCAGAAAATGTACAAATAATAGGTAAGTCTTGCATCCCCAAGAAATGCTGGTTCTGCCCACAGGGGCCTGAAGGAAAGTTTAACTGTCCGGTGCATCTGCCTGGTGTTTACATGTGAAATCGGGATATAGCACACTGTTTTGAAGTGCTTTTTTCAATAAAAAGAGGTAAAAATATTCTATTTCAGATTTATTTGCAGAAACATCCTTGAGCCAGAGCCATTCCCATTTTTTAAAATACCCTTTGCAAATCAGGAGTAATCCAGGCATTGATAGGACAACACAAACCCATGAGTGCCCAGGAGCTGGCACAGTTTTGCTGCAGATATTTAATTCTTCAATCTCATTAGACTGTCAGGATTACAATCCAATTTAAAATCCAGTTTGGGAAGTGATTGTGGGAAAGAGTGAGAATACTTTGTGCATCTTTGTGTACCACTGAGCCACCTGACAGGAAGTATGTTTTGAAATGTTCAGGAATAAGCTTCACTTGCCAGAAGTCACTTTCTTAAAAGCAGTTTACTATTTGTTTCTTTCAGATTTCCAGATACTTCTTTGAATTACACAGCACATATTTCTAGATAAAACATTTATTTCTTTATTTTCAGGCCAATGCAGTTCCCTCATTTAAAAGCATAATCAAAACCTCTACTAGAGCAGATGCAGTCTTTAATATGTGGCTCATAGCAGAGTTATGATTGTCACATATTTTATCAGTACGCTACATTTTTTATTAACAGATTAACATATAAATCTATTCATAAATCACCTTCCAAAGCTGCACCTAAAACCTCTCATTCTCAGCCTAGAGGTTTAAAGCTATTCCATAATAAAGCTTATATTGGCTGAACAAACTTTCTGGCAAATTCAGCTTTTTTATTCTTATAGTTTCAGGTTTCCAAATCAAATCTACTCCCTGAATACACCCTTCCTTAAAATGACTGATCAGGAGCCAGATTGCCATTTCCAGGTGTGGGTCTGCCTTCCCAGGATTTATCTAAGAGAGAAATTTCTACCTGGAATGAGAGACAGGGAATAAAAAGCACATCAACTGGAGGTGGCCATGTCTGAAGGCCACACTTCGTCCTCCAAGGATGCACTTCTCCAGCTCCCCACCGCAGGGAATGGTACTTGTTAATAGACTCTGGCATAAGCTGTTGGGAACCAGCCTTGTGCTGGTGTTACTCATCAGCAGAAATTCAGAGAGGAGGGAAAGCAAATCCCTTCTTACACTCCACAGCGTCGAGTGATTTCTGAACACAACATCCCTTCTGTCTGAGAGAACCCAAGTCAGGAGTCCATTTGTAGCCAGCAAAGCTTTTAAGCCCAGGTTTAGCTTTAAATAAATGCCAGTTTTCCTTTGAGAATTATCCAAGTTAAGAACATGCCGGGTGCTCTACTGAGTGAGAGAGAATACATTTCAGTATGTGCATTCATAGGTTTGCTGAACTGGCTCAGAGTGCACTGCCTGGCCCTGTTCAGTATAATTGCCCTCTAAAGTGAATATTTAGGCATGATATAGGAAGTTCTCATATATATATATATATTTTTTTATACATCCATCTATCTGTACCCATACACAGGAGGTACAGCATGTATAGGAGGTTCAGGAGTTATACCTGTCTGGATTCATACTTGGCATTAAGCAGGGCAGCTGTCTTGGAGCCAGGGAGGGCCACAGAGCTGATTTACATCCGAAGGGGAACTACCCTGTTACTCTCACATGGGGAAGTGAGCTTAGCATGATGACTCTCAGCTGTGGGTTTTCAGCCCACTTTCCTGGGTAATTTGTTACCTGTCCCCTCCTTCCCTGCCTCACCTCCCTTAAAAGCCAAAATTACTACAGGGGTTTTGGTCTTTGTCAGCAAACATTATGAGCAGGATTCAGAAACTGAGAATTTAATTAACTGCTGAAGTCACTTACTGATAACGGTAGCATATTGGGCTCTTTATTTGATAAAACCCTGTCAGGCATTTTATATGTAGGGAATGAAGACTAATGTTCTTATTCCTGGCAACTTACACTCAGGACCATTAAACATCCTTTAGAAAAGGGAGGGAAAAGAATGAAAAAATAAAATCAAATACCTTGGACTTCTCACTCCTTGTCACCAATTTTGCAAAAAAGAAAAAACAACAATCTTTTTCTCTGTGGGCCACTTCCCACTCCACCAGCTTCAGGAGGCTCTCGGGGATCTGCAGGTACTTACTCCCTGGCTGTCCCCTGCCCTGAATGCCTGACACACGCATTCGTCTGCTCCTGCTGTCAACAAAACCATCTCTGCAGATGTTTCTGAGAGGCAAATCAGCCTCTTGTTGCAGTCTACACCTTGGTTAAACTGACATTTATATAAACTGAGATTTATATAAAAATGTGCTGGTTTTTATTATTGTTACTTTGGGGATGTGAGGTATTTTTAGACACGGAAGAAGTTTATTCTCTAGCTGTGAATGCCACAGGGCACAGAAAGTGTTTCTTGGTTGCTTGTGTCCCAGTCAGGGCACTCATGTGGTCGTTAGTGAAGGCTCTAGCACAGGACAGGTTTATTGCAGCACCTAGGCTAAGAGCAGTTGATGTGGCAGCAGCGACCTATTGAATTTCACGCATGGAGCGAACGCAGGGCTCACACAGGCAGCTGCTGCTTCATGCTCTCTTGAAGAGGAGGTGATACCTCCTGCAGTTCACCCCTTCAGCTCTTTGGAATTTGGGGAGAGGTTCTGGTACCAGTGCTGCTGCTTCCCAGGGCTGTGGACTCATCCTACCTGGGACCTTTTGCCCTGACCTGGCCCTGACATGGGAGCTGAGCTGTATGTGCTGGGAACTCAGAAGTTCTTGGTACTCAAAGCAGTGCATCTTACAAGGCAATCAATGGAGTATCTAGGCTAATTACTGAAAGCAGCATTTTTTAAAAAGACTGAGGATATAAGGAAAGATCTCAATTTTATTCTCAAAGCAGAGCTTAAGAGCAACTTAAATGATTCGTTTCCCTTGCACTGGCTCTCTGCACAGGATTAAATTTGACCTTGATAGCGTCCAGTCATTTACAGTCACAGCATTAAAAGAAATAAATAAATCACCTTTTATTGATTTGCAACTCTCTGAAAGGGCCCATGATTGACTTTATATGTTTCCTTTAAAACCACCTTCTGAGCTTTTAGAAAGAAAGGATTATTTTATAGTAAATACATTTCATGTCAGTGCATGTGTTTTTCTCTAGATAAATAATCCTACTTTTCTCTGTTTGTAACAGTTTAGCTGATGTGTTTTTTACAGCTTCTTTTAAATGCAGCAGTTCTGAATGACTAATACAAGGGGATTACTGGAGCCCAAAGCTGCCCAGCAGAGTCACTAACGTGGCCTGCACAGCTGTTACCACAGACCCAGAGAAGTTGCTCATCACTGCCACAGGACATTGATCCTGTCTCAGCATGGCAGGAGCAGCTTCCCTGAATACTTTGAAAACCTCAAAGAGCTTTGGCCTCCAAAGTTTCACCTACCTTCCTCAGGCTGAGCTCAAGGATGGCACAACCCATGTGCCAAGAGGACAGACAAGTCAACAGGCACAAACTATGCCTGTGGAATCTCCAGTCACCTTGACTAGAGAAAGATGGCAAGTTTCCAGGCTCTGAAGCCTTTCTTCAGGGCTGTGGGGGAAGTAGCAAACCTCCAGCAAAGCTTCATCAGGCAACAGCTGCTCTGAGTTGCCTGTTAATGAGTGGGCAATGGGGAAAAGGATGTGGGGGTATAAATGTGTTGCTGGATGCCATAACAGCTTGAATAATCAATGGGAACAATGATCTTGCAGGTATTTTGCTGTCACTGAAGTGCTTTGCCTGTCAAAAATTTGTCAGACCATGGTTATAGCTATCAAATAGGGTTTTTTTTATCATGGCTGTGAGTGGAGGTTCTGCTACTCTGAGACTGGGGAGAGTAAGGTGGGGGACTCAGCTGCCTATCCTCTATGAGGAGAGGTTAAGCAGCATGGACTACGTTGGCAGCTGTGGGGGGTAAGGTACTTTCCTTTCTCAGTGTGTGAAGCTGAGATAATGATACTTGGCTTTCTGAAGTACTTTGAAATAGGTGGCTTTCTGTTTAAGACCTAGCATTATATGCAATGATATACACTTGTAAACATAGAGAATTTGCCTTAATGGTGCATCTGCAAAGTTGTTATATTCTGATTCACAGTACATATAATATTAAGCAGTTGTTATTTTCACCTTTGCTTTCTAGGTAAGCATTTATGCAACTTTAGCATGTTCACATGTTTAAATTGTTCCCATTTTTTACTACTCTTTTTCCAAATTTCTTAGGTGAAAATCTTTTAATGTAAAAATAGTAGTAGTTGGTCTACAAAGGGTAAAACACAGTAAAAATGTATCCTTTCAGATAAAAATACCTGAAGTATAAATAATTCTGTAAGTCTGTTTATAACAGAGAACAGCTTAGAGTATGGGGGAGGATTAATAAAAATGTTTTAATCAGAAACACTTTTGTCAGGAATGTGGATCAAATTCCATGCATTTTGTTTATTAATTATTTCAGACACAGCATGGTTTTGAGGATTTTGAAATAGGGTGGTTTGTTTCCTTATCAGTAAAGAAGGAGTAACAGGGCTGCAGCCATCTGAATAGGCTGCAAGGTTGCTCAAAGGTAAGTGATTTCAGCTGTATTAAGAATGAAAAAAAAGTTCTTGAGTTAGCCTGGGAGTATTAAGAGACAAACTGCAGTTGCCTAAGAGGAGGTGATTTTGATGCATGGGGCAGAAAGAAATGATCAATGGTTCATAAATATAATGGTAAACACAGTGACAGGAGAAAAAATGTATGTGGCTGATATAATTGTTACAAATTTAGTAGCTTTTGCTGTGAGTTCAGTTACTGAGGGTTTAAGAACAAGGCATTAAAAAAATAAAGACTTTTTTTTTTTTCCATATGGGGTAAATGTGGAAGCATTGAACACTGCCAGAAAGGGGTTAGACAGGAGCAGCATGAAGTATGCTCCATTAATCCTGTTGGAAAATTGTTTTATATTCCCTCATGTTCGTTACAGGGCATAGTCTCTAAACTCATTTGTGGAATCTTTGACCTTGGTAGAGGTCAAATGCAAACGTGCTGGAGGGAAGGTGAGGGAAGAGACAGGTGGTGGGGGACAGTAAGGGCAGGACTCAAACTGAAGGAAATTGGAAAATAAATCCTGGGTTGGCAGGAGAGTGCAGGCTGGAGAACAGAACAGAGGAGCTGGGAGGAAGGAATGAAAGACCCTGCATCAGAGCCTTCTTTGCAGGAGGAGCAAATAAATTCCTTGTTGAGATGAAGCTTGGCAGAGCTCACTACGGCATCAGGTGCTGACGTCTGGTGTTGAAAAAAAGGAGGCAGAAGCAAGGCAAACTGTGACAGACCAAGCAGGGAGTCTGATGGCATCTGTTTCCCAGCCGCAGGAGGAAGATAGGTGGGTTGATGCCACACACAGTGGTGGGGCTCTGGCCGCTTACAGTGGCAGCAGGTAGGGACTGTGCCCGTCTGGGCTGGGAGATGAGAGGACAGAAGGGGCTAGAAGAACTTGAACTTTTGGTGATGGGACAGAAGACAGGCAGGGAGCTATTTCCCTAACCCTGTAGTCCAGGTTTGATTTAAACTGTTGTGCATTTCCATTTTGCAGCAATAAATGTAAGTCTTGAGAAGTATCTTTTGGATTCTTGCTAAATCAACCCCATTGCTTTTTTGCCCCACAATGGATTCTTTGTTTCTCTGAGACAAGTATTTGGTTTTATGTTGATCAAATAATGAACTCAACCACTGCATGTATTGCTGGTGTTGTGATGGTATTTGAAATGTGAAGCTTTTGATGTAAAGATGTAAAGAAATGGAGAGGTTCAGGTCCTTTCTGGCTTGTCACTTCCCCACTGACCACTGGAAAGTGTTTTTGCATCTGTAGATAGCTGTAGCCTGCTCAGAGCCTTCCAGTGTATTTAAGACTGGATGGATGTTGGCTTCACACTTAATTGGAAATGCTAGGGAGAGGAGTTGGGGGCAGCAAACAGGGAATTCATTGCTGTTGGTTCTTCGCTTTCTCTGTATTTAAGTGTTCCTTGCTGATGGAGCACAGATGGCCTTAGATTAAGAAAAAAACATGCCAGAACTGCAGGCTAGGCTCAGACTGGGGAGTTAAGCTTGACATGAAATAAGCAGAAGGCTGTAATTAGCTTATCAAGAGCGTTAGGCACCTGGCAGAGGAAAGCAGGTATGCAATGCACAGTGTAGCTATAGAACAATAAAAAAAAAACCCCAAAATCTGTTTTATGAAACACGGGGGGCTCTTCTTTACTGACTTCCTCTTCCAGCCCAGCCTGGTAATATCTGAAAGGTCCTACTTCCTGAATGTTAGTAATATATCAGAAGTGACAGTTTGTGATGCTGAGCTCTAAACCCCATAGAAGTCAGAGAGTCTAAAGGTCAAAATCTAGGTATGCTGCCAAAAACTTTTCCTGGGAAGCTTGCCCCACGCTTACCTGTGCACCGTGTGTGCTCCCTGGTTGCAAGTATCAGTCATCTCATTGCTGCCTTCTGTTCTTTCTGCCTGTTTTTTGCAGACACACACTGTCTTTCACCATAACCCTGGGACTGAGGCTCACTGGGGCAAGGGTTGCTATTTAATTTTCAGCAGAAATGCCTAGCAAAGTGTAGCTGAGTATTTCATGTGCTCCACAGTACATGTCAAAATCCCCTTGTCTAGGAACAAGAATCTGTATCCTTTCTCTAGGTATGTGAAACAAATGGGAATTCGTTCATATATCTGCTGTGGGGAGCAGAGGACACACAAAGACTCTGCTTTAGCTGAGCCTTTAGAATTTTTTTGCCCATATTCTTGAGGCTCAAAAACTATTATGTGAAAATGGGGAAGAACAGGGGGGAGAGAGAGTCTGGTTTCACTTAAGTTCCTGTGGTACGAACACGCTCAGGCAGGATCTCTGTTTTCAGCCTGTCTTGCAAAACTTTCCCAGTCTCTCCAGTTTACATGAAACTGGCCTTGGCAAATTAAAGTAATCTCAAAGCTTTTGTCTGGATCTTTCACTTAATTCAACATTTCCAGTACCTTTTTTCCCCTACTGGTTGTACTACACCAAGCTCAAGTGCACAACCAGAAAAGAATGTTGATATGATAAATTGAATCACACGCACATTTATTTAATTGCATGCTGCCCCCTTTTTTTCAAGCCAAGACAGGACTCAAGCTACATTCAACCTCTTACACAATTTTAATGAGAATATATTGCAGTGTTTGTCATCTGAAAGAGTATTAGGTCTCCCCTAATGCAATATATGTGATTTCCCTAAAGAAAAACAGGAGACACAGAACAGTGAAAATGTCATCTTGAGTTCTTCGTTAGTGGCTTTAATATTGCAGGATGTGCTGATTTTGATTCCTGAATCTCAGCCTAATTGTTAGGAGAATCAGACCCAAATTGGGCATTTCCTCAAAGTTATTTTAGCTCCTTCTCAAAGCAAACAAATAAATGCTGAACAAGTATGTTCAGTGATGTAACTTGGAGAGGCATAAAGAATGCAAGACTTTCAGCTTTAGAAAGCTGATAATACACAGAGGTTTCATGTGTGCTTCAGTGATTACATTTTTGGTTTGAAGAATATATGGGAAGATTGCTTTTCATAGCTGAACTCTTACTGTGGGTGCACGAAAATGCACTTAGTTGACTGTGCAGGATTTGTCTGGTCTCCCTTAGAAGCAGGGGAGAGGGAACACACAAAAAAGTATAGCGAAGAACCCTTAACATCTCTACATAGCAGTGAGCTTCAAAGAGGTACAATGGCAAGGAAACCCAGAGCTGAAAAATGAAGGAGAATAAAATTGCCTTGCTTGGTGCAGAAATACAAAGGAGACTATAGCCATGGTAAATTGATTTTGTACTGAATATGGGCTGGTCCATTGGAAGGGTTTTTGAACCTCCTACTCCAGGAATCATTGTGCAAAACAGTAAGAGGAGGCTGCTTAGAAGTCTTGTCACATCCATCAGTGGAGCCCACAAAGAGGAAGGAGGGATTTAATTCTGAATGGCGACTCTGCCAAAGAACATAAAGGGGTGGAGATGGACATCTTTTGGCGGTCGAGGGGCCTCAGAGGAAGAATTGCCTCCACTTTATCGAGGGCGACCATTGCTGTGACTCCGTTCACTGGCTCGCTTCTTAGAAATAGCTTACTGTACCTCGTGTGTGGCAACTGAAGAAAAAGCCCCACAAAAACACACAAAAAAAAATCTTCTCTACAGAGTAAGTGGTGATGTGAGAAATAGTGCTGTGTGGTGCACACCTGGCCAATGCCAACCATGCCTGCATGTGTGTCGTCTGTATTGTATTCCTGACCTGTGCCTGACTGCAATGGAATTTTTCTGTAATAATTTTTGACTGAGTGTATTTTAACCTCTTTATTTAGTTATTTTATTGATTTATCATATAATCTTATGTCTCTCTAATCTCCAGTACATTTAGTAAATGTTTGTTGTCATAAGCTATAAACTGAATGTGACATGGCAAGAAACCAAATTCCGCTGTGGCTGTTAATTACCCAGTATGCCAGAAGTCTTGTATCAGTTTCTGTATGCTTTTGATCTTCAGTAATAGGAAACACTGCAAGTCATCCTTCCTTAACATCCCCCGTGCTGTTATCCAGTTCTGGGTGTTGTCATTCATTCTAAATTCACTACAGGTTTTTTTTTTTCCTAGCATGCCCAATGTCCCAGTTAACTGAAACTATCCATTTGCATTTGGGGCTGCCCATGCTTTTTCGTGCTTAGGAGCTATAGAAACAACCAATGGATAAATTGTTTAAAAAAAAAGAAAGATAAGTATTGCCATATAGTACTTGCAACTAAATCATTGTGGCATTACACACTTTCAAGCAAAATGTAGATCATCAGCAAAATGAAATAGTTGTCACAGACTGACATTTTTCTCTACATAAAATGATAAAAATACAAACACTAGATAGTGGAACCAGAAATCCAGTGCCATCTTTATCTCTCCTCTTCAAAGCTGTATCTTTCTTCCAAAGTAACATGCTGGCGTGTTCATCTAACACTGCTGCATAAATACGTAGCTGTCAGTCTCAGCTCGGCATATAGCCACAGCAGAGTGTGCTCCTTTCTTTACCCTTATGGACAGCACTGCAATCCGATCTGTTGCTAGAACCTGTAATCTGGGCATCATTCCTGGCTTCCACAAGCCCTTCTGTTCAGGTAAAGTGTTAGGTGCATTGCTCCTCTTGTTGCTGGATCACCAGTGTCTCTGTACCCTTCCACTGATTCCCCTTTTTTTGGGTGTATCCTCTCTTGCATTAGCACTTGCATCAATATTAAGGGTCTTTCACAGACCTCCTTACCACCTTGTGCAAGTGGCTCACCCCACATTGAATCGGACTGTGGAACAGGTATTTCTCTCCTCCTTGGTTAATGTCCCTTCTCTTGCTTTCTGCCATGTGTCCTCTTTGTGCCTTGGTAGAATCCCATCCCTGGTGTACTAAAACTCTTCTGATTACGAAAACCTCAGGATGAGTTATGTGGCTGGTGAGCCGACCTTTTCGCGTTGTGTGGTTATGCTCCATTGCCTCTGTGCTCTGCCATCCACTGCCACCTGATGCCTTGTATATCATTACACTTTGCATTTTGGTAAGGCTGTCCCTACACAGGCTTGCACCGGGAGTCCTGCACTATGATGGAGGCTTGCAGGCACTTCAAAAACTGTCAATGTGGATGACAAAGAGAGTTTTGTTAATTGAAACACCCTCAAATTCTCCTGTGTGGAATTCAGCATCAAGTTGCAAATGTTTTACACTAGGCGTACCAAAAGTATACTTAAAGCATCAATATTCTTGCTTCAGATATGAATTTTAATTTGATGGTATCTCCTCAAGGATGAGCTGGCTGCTCCGTTATAAGCTATCCTTTGTGCACTAAAATGCCCCGAAAACGGAAAAGTATGGGTTGTAGTCCAGATGTGACTATCTCTACTTATTGTTGATCTTAGAAAACACTTTCAGTACTTGGTATCAAATGTCCTTTACTAAAGCTTTAGACAGTTGTCTTAATTAGTAAAACCTTTGTATTTGTACAGTACTTTCCATTTGGCTAGACTGTAGGAACTGTGATTTGTTAAGGCTCATACAATGCTCCTTTTAGATAAGGAAATGCAGGGTCTTCAGCTGTAAATTCCTACCTGATGCTGCAGAGAGGGAGGAATGGCTGATTTACAGACTGTTTGCTGCTGCTTAGTGGAAATTTCTGCAGGATAAATGGAAGTCAAGGGCACCAAAACTCAAATTTGTACATTAAGCTCTGGCCTTACCCCAAGATGTCAGAAAGGATGGGATGCGTGGCACCTCTTCTGTTCCACTCTCTAAATTCTCTCTCTCTGTGCACCACTGATTAGGTGGGTATATTTTGTGATACCAGCAAAAAACCACTAAGAACTCATTTTCTGCTAGGCAGGGAAGTTTTTCGTCCTCAGGGGAGCAAAGTTCAGTGCTCCTCTGTCTCTGACATGCTCGGTGGCTTTTCCTCATCAGTTGACCCCTCTGTGCTTCTGGTTTTCCTTTCCTCCCATGTGCCTGTGTTGTCTGTTTAGCTTATACGTGCTCTCAGACAGAAATTCTCTCCCACAGCATGTTTATATATTGCCTAGAAATATGGGGTCACAATCCCAGTTCATGGCTCTACGTGCTCCTATAATACAAGTAGATAACAAGGGATTTTGAAGTGGTAAAAGAGAGAAAATCAGTAGTGCTGACCATCCAAGAAGAACTCAAAGCAGCTGAAAACTTACCCTCACAAAGGAGTTGCTGAAATTTGCAGTTGAAAGCAGGTTGTATCTGTGGGGAGAGGCACACAAGGAGGTAGAGGAGCTTGCTGCTCATAGCAGAGCTGTGATACTGGGGTGTGCTCTCTGTGAGGGGTTTAAACCAGTATTTTACCTTGCATCTGAGACAAAGGAGAACCATGGGCAGACCAGGTTACCACCACTAGGCTGATGTACAGTAGCTCCCAGGGTTGGGATAACCTGTTCAGAGAAAGTCATGCTCCCTGACAGCCTCACCCTCTTCTGCTGGTTGTTCTGTCTGTCTGGGCAGATGTCTGAGAACCTAAGGTGGGAGGACAGACTTAACTCTAAATCAGCAAGGGTTAAGGATGAAACCAGCCAAGAAAATGTAATCAGACCTCCTGAAAACTAGTGGGTGCAAGTGTACAGCACTTATCTTTTGTAAAACAGGTGAGCCAGGGCAGAGGAACTTCCTTCAGACTATTGCATTTCTCTTTGTAAGGATGTGGTAACAGTCCACGAGGTAGAGGAATAGGACTATCCAAAGATGGTATTTTTCAGAGCAGAGTTAAAGATCTATTCTTAAAATGAAAGTCCTCCTTTCTGATGAATTATTCCATCTTTACTATGCCAGTATGTAGCATCCACTTCTGCTCTGACATGAACAGGGTGAGTGACTGTATTCAGCAGCCAATAGATGCCATGCCAAAACCAGTCCTGGTATAATCAGAGTCTGGCTTTTGTTTGCAAAGAAAAGGTCTGATTCCCAGATGGAGGTTATGGGAACTGGAACCCACTGCTGGAATTTTTTTCCATGCTTGCCAACCTCCATCTTCTAAGTGTTACATTTGGAGGTCTTCCCCAGCTGACTTACTGTCCAGCCACTCTGGAAGAGCCATGCAGTGGGGCCAGCCTGTTGATAGGCACTATGGGTGATTAGTTTAAATGAAGCAAACAGCTTGAGTTTTACCATATCTCAAAGGATCTGAGATCACTCAAGGGAAATCAATTAATAATTTGATAAAACAATGTGATTGCCTTCTTCCAAACCCCTCCTCTGCCTGCAATGAATTGACTGAATCCTGTGATCATTCCTCATACCTGTCACTGCACGCAGCAGTGATCTGTAATTTGTATACTGCAGTATGTAGCAGAACTGTTTATCGAAGCCTGGTGTTATGCTCTTTCAGTATTAGTTATCTGTTTATCAGACATGTTTATCACAGTTTTAATAAATTACCAGTGTTGGAAGAAAATGGCCTCCAGGGTATTAAGCTGCTGTGCTTTATTATTAAGAAGTTGCATTTCAATAAGTTATTATTTATAGAGGGCTGTAAATGTGCCTTGTCCCCGAGAGACAAAAGCCAATGCTTCAAAAAAGGAATTTAACTTTCCACTTTCAGACTAAGGCAGCAAGTCTTCATGGAGGAGTCCTGGAGGGTTCAATAGGGAAGAAATAGCTGAATTGTTGTAGTAAGGTTTTTACAGTACACGTCGTAGAAACCCACGTTAAACAAGGCCTTTGCAATGGATTTTCTGGATCCAGCCTGTAGTACTTTTTTCAAAGACTTTATTCTTCAAGTGCTGTAAAACCCAGTGCTCACCAATCTCTTAAATGCTGTAGAATTTGCCCAAGGAAGGGTAAATTTACTCTGGTGCTATCTTGTGTAGAGACTGCAAATTATATAGAAACATAGAAATAAATTTATGAAAGGGATTTTGTCTCTATCAACGAGAATCTATGGGTGATACGTCAGAGGTTGGAATTCTGCCCATCAGTATGAATGAAAAGATTGAGGCTGACATCTTGTAGGGGAATGAACTGGCCTGTGAGCACCCACCCCAATTTAGGAAAGTCCTTAAGCATGCAGCTTAGTTAAACTGGTCAGGTAGGGAAAGTAAATACACACTTTGTTCCCATTAAACTTGGCGGATGTTAAATGCTGTGCCAAAACATGGTTCCTCCATGTTCCTCTCTCTCCTGACTTGGGGAAATGTTTCCATACCTTGCTGTGGGAGAAAAAAATTGTAAATGTAAGTAGACATGCAGAAATTCTGAGCTGGTATGAGGCATGCAGGGAGCTGCCTTCCAAACAAGTGTGGGGTTTTTTTCCCCAGAGGTACACATCTCTAAACTTAACCAGTGCCTCATTCAGTTACAGGAAAGGAAGATGTAAGTAAATACACAGGGAAAGAAATGGCTCTGCCAGCTCAGGTGCCCTGTGAACAGTAACTGTCATATCACAACAGCTCCTGCCTCCTTCCTTGTGCATAACTCAGCAAAGGAGGGTGTGACTGGCAGGCTCTGCTTGGGGTGCCCTGCATGGCACGAGCAGAGAACCAAAATCACCTCTTACTCTGTGGGCAGGCTGAGAAGTCTCCTGTGAGCTCTGCGGAGAGTTGATGGGAATGGGAGCTGCTGCTGCTAGCAACCCCTGCAGACCTGAGCCTAGGACAGAAGGTGCTGCTTCTGACATTAGCAGAAACCTGAGTAACTCAGTACCTTTTAGGAGATGCTGGGCACCTCACAGAATCAGTCCTGGGGGGGTTTGCAGTCTGTACTGTCTCCTTACAAACACACACCATGTGCATTTTTGTATTACACTTTTGTTAGTAGGTCTAGGGAGGTGATGGTGCCCCCATACTCAGCACTCAAGTGCTGTGTCCAGTTCTGGGCCCCTCACTACAAGAAAGACAGCAAAGTCCTTGAGCGTGTCCAGAGAAGGGCAACCAGGCTGGTGAAGGGGCTGGAGGGCAAATCCTGTGAGGAGCAGCTGAGGGAACTGGGGTTCTTTAGTCTTGAGAGGAGGAGGCTGAGGGGAGACCTTATCACCACCTACAACTACCTGAAAGGAGGTTGTAGAGGTGGTTGATGGTGTCTTCAGACAAATGACAGGAGATAGGAAAAGGGGAAATGGGATTAAGCTGTGCCAGGGCAGGGTCAGATTAGATGTTAGGAAAAAAATAATTCACTGAAAGAGTTGAGAGGACGTGGAACAGGCTGCCCAGGGAGGAGTTGAGTCACCATCCCTGGATGTGTTTAGAAAAAGGGTAGATGAGGTATTTAGGGATATGGTTTAGCATAGGACAGGAACAGTTGGACTCAATGATCTTAAAGGTCTTTTCCCACTTAGTGATTCTATTCCCCTGATTGGAGACAACAACATGATACTGGGTCTGTCTGCAGGCATGCAAGGCTGCCAGTAACTTGCATGGACTACTTATTTAATGGAGGTGAGGTTGGTAACACATGGATAGGTTTGTATCAGAATTTAAGAGTGAGTTTAATTTACCTGGTAAGTATGTGTGTAACCTATTTGCTTCTTCCAGTCTTCACTTGCCAGCTTTAATGCAGTGTTCTGGCTGTGCACAAAACCCTGCAACCTCTGTTGTGCAAGAATGGTGCAGGGATTAGTGTGAGTGTAATCTTCTGAATTCATGTGTGGAGTTGGAAGTAATTATAAATTGCTGACGTGAATGTAAAAGCTGGTCCATAGAAGTCGAAGAGATTTTCTATCAGCATTTGAGGATGCACACAACTATTGATAACAGGATTTGCCAGTGACAGGTAGCTACTTTGGATGCCAACACTGGGATGTGCAGGTAATTAAATAAATGTATCTAGAAAGCTTCTCTCAGCAGTGCATGCTGAATAACTGATTTGACAGCACATGATGAGCTAGAATTTCTAGACTGCTGTTGATCTACAGTCTGAACTGGGAGCAAACTGTGATGCTCATAATTTATTAGAAGATACATTAACTCTTTCTGTATCTGAGCGTGGCATCTGAATATCCAGATATGCACTGAGCTTAGCTCTTGTGACCCCTTCCCATTAACTTCTATTTGGGCAGTGTTGCACCAGGTACGTGTGACTGTGCACACAACTGCTTCTGCTGTGATCTCCTTTGTGTGACTGCCTAAAGAGCAGAAAGAACACCACCATCACTCCTTTTGAGGTTTTTGGTTTTTTTGGTTTTTTTTTTTTTAATTGAGAAAATCTGCTTGCATAGAACTCAAGAACAGAAATGGAGGTGTGAAGAACCAAGTGTCCAAGCGAATAGGCTGAAGGGAAGGCATGTTTGGCTGCACTTTCAGTTCAGGGATGGATTTGGTAGTTCTCTCATGCCTGTCTGCACAGGGCAGTCCTGCTTGTGGTTCGCATAGCTCTCGCCTTACAGAGGAGCTGCAGCTCTGAGCCACTTGTCTCACTTGTATGGCGTATGGATCTTGTGTTTCCCCACTCTGCACGCGAGCTGTGTTGTGGAGGAGGTTCTCAGAGAGGCTGGGACCCCTGCTAGAAATGGCGTTTCAGGAGGGGAGAGAGATGCTGGAGAGCTTGTAAGGAGGTAGCATGAGGAGCTGGAATGCGCTTAGTAAGCTTGTAAGGGGAGGAATTGATGATGTCCTGGCAGCCTAAAAAAGTGTTTGGTTCCTTAGGCACATGGTGAGTAGGGAAGCAGCTATGAGAAAGTATGTATTGCCCTGTGTGTGTATGTAGCCTTGCTCTCAGGTTTGTCACATCCTCATACAGGCTCTGTTTTCCATGACCCATGCCAGAAAAGCTGTTTCATTGACACATGGGTCCAGAGGTGTCTACTTTATTGCTTTTGACTGACATGTCTAGTGGGAGGTACAAAAATAATCCCAGATGTGTTTTCTGGAGCTGGGAAACCAAAATGTCTCAGACCACTGTGAAAATGAATCATAAAATGAGGATGACGACCAAACTAGAGTGACCAAAAGCTTCTGGTGGATACAATTTGTACCTCATCAGAGTGTGCAGAGGCAGCTCTAAAAAGAAATATTTCAGTAGTAAAAAGAAATAATATTAATTTGGTTTATTGAGGGAGTTGAGGAAAGGGAGGGAAGGCACCTACATCAGTGTGCAAGAAGCTGGCTACTGAAAAGTGTAACGATCAGGTCAGGAGGCAAAAGTACAAATCATCCTCCACAGGGTTATGCAAGTGTAGGTGTCCATCTCACTGAGAAACACGCGGGTACAAGAGAGCTTTCTGAAGGCTGATACTGAGGCAAAATGAATCTAAAACAAAGGAAGACAATTTCCTCTGGGAAGGAGGGGCTTGGGCTGGACATACCAGTGAGATGTGGGAAGTAGAGCACCAGTGTTACACTGGGAGTTTGCACAGGGAGAAGCCCAAGACCACAGAGACGACAAGAGCAGGACATTTTGATCTGAAAAAACAGCTGGTCATCCAAGTATAGAAACCAAACAGTGCTGGGAAGCTCAAGTGTAAGCCCTAAACTCAGAGGTCTGAGCCTGCCCAGGATCTCTTAACAAGTCCAACCCAAAGGCCATGACCACAGATGTGTGTGGGCCCCTGGGAGCCTAGCAGAGGGCTTGTCTAGGCGGTAGGTCAGATGACTGGTGCATATTCATACCTTGCAGTACAATTCTTTAAACACACGTTAGCTCCTTGGCTTTGCAATTATATTTTTGTTATTGACAAGATATTCTGCTTTGCAGGGTCATGAATATTTTCTTTGAGTCACTAGAGGTCATTGGAGTTACTCAACCCTCAAACTATCTTCCCCTCCCCCAACAAAGACATGTCTGGGACTTGTAAAACATGCTCTGGATTGTCATATTGCTTAATTATCCTCTTAGCTCTAATGAAGTGCACCCTGACTAATGGTGCAGTCACAAACAACATGTTCCTGTAATTTGGGTCATCACCGGGAACTTCTGTTATCACTAGACCCATCAAGGTAGTGCTTCAGAAAGCTGAAGGGCAGTGTTGCCTAATAAAAGAAAACATTTAGGCACCAAGAACTTAGCTGGAGGGGACCAGTGCTCTGACACGAGCTACGTTTACAACATGCCTCAAAGCTCTGCAGCACAGTTAGGTGTCCCCTAAGAGGATAAATTCTTCTCTGTTGCATTGCTGCAATCCCAGAAGACCCAGCGTATTTGCAGAGAAGCAGCATAGATTGCTGAAGAAACCAACAATTTTTGTTTTCATTTTGTCCTGTCAAGAACTGTTAAGGGAAACTGGGCTGTATGATGGAGAGTGCTCTGTCTCTGTTTCTGAAATGGGAAGAAGAGGCACCTAATAAGCTGTCTCTTTTCTAGATTCTTATTTTTTTATATATATATTAAGCTTGTCAAAAAATGATCCAAGATACTGTGGTTAGATGAATATGGGCTAGATTTGGGACTGGGGATGAAAATGCTGCTATGGAGTAGTTGTTTTGCAGATGTCAAGGGTTCCTGGGAGTCATCAGTCAAAATTCCTTGCTCTCCTGTGATGCCTTACCAACATGAGCTCTCTCATCCAGTGCCATATCCCCTCTCAGGATATTGCTAACTGATCCTTTCCAGCAAGGATGTATCCCAGTTCACACTTAAACACTTGTGAGGCACAAGCGTTTGGCCTTCAGCCTGGATTGGACTGCAGTACATGGGAGGTATTTCCCAAGCGACTCCCAGGGAAAGATCTGTGCTCTTCCCTTCTCCCACAGCTTTGCCTGTGCTCCTAAAGTCTTACTGCAAGCCAAATTGAGCTGAATGCTTGCTTAGTGGAGAAGATCTTTCTTTTCTTTTAAAACAAGGTAGCTATATCCTTTCTCCAAACACTGCATCTAACTGCTTTTCCTGGGGGGTGGGGTTGGCATTTCTTGCAATTCTCAGTGAGTCTCTTCATGGACCTGAGCTTGGGGTGGGAAAATTGATCCTCTCTTCCTAGTGGTCTCTCATCTTTCTCCTGTAAAAAAAGCCCAGGATTTATCATGTGTCGAGGGGACAATTTCTGTGGAAGCCCAGAGTTCAAGAAAACATATTGGCTGCAATGAGACAGTTCAGGAACAGTTCAGATTTGAACATTGAAGCCGTTTCCTGTGTTGGTAACTTACTGGGAGGTGGGGGGGGGTGAAGAAGAGAAATCCTGGCTCTTTTAGGGAAGCATTGGATCTGTGTATGAACTTTGTGAGCCAGGCCTTTCCCTATGAAACAGAGCTATTTTTCTTGTCCTCAGAATGATGTATTATGTATAGTATGAATGTTTATATGTATTTTCACCTCCAGCTAACAATACCTGCTTGAATTTGTTAAGACTATTTTTATAAACTGCTGAAGGGAGGGGAAATTGTGGAGGGCACTGCGTGGGTTTGGTGTATTGCTGAACATTTCAAATCGAAAAGTTCTCTAATGCGGCTTTGCTATTCTTGACTTTTCTTGTGAAGGAAGGTTCCTCTTCACTCCAAACCAGTCAGAACCAACTGGAGATCCCATGTGCTCTCAGCCCTAATGCGTTTTACTCCACTCAGTATCTGACCCAACTTGTCTGGCATCACAAATCACCATCCAACCTTTCTCCCTGCTTCCCTTCTCTCTGGGTTTTGCCTGTCTGCTCCTGGTTGTTGCTTTACCCAGCTCACTTCTCTGCAGGATTATTTAGGATGTGACAGTCTTGTGGGCCACTTTAAGGAGACCAGCAGATTTGTGCAGAACTACTGGAGTTTGCTGTAGGGAAGATTTTAATTTTGGCTATGAAAGTGGACAGTTTTATACAGCGCTGTCCTCTTTGAAAAGAAGGTGATGGACTTCTCATCTATTTATCATTTGTGTGCACTGTGAGCACAGTGGGAGCGAGATACATGTTCAGTGTCACAAAGCTGCTTTTAAATTGGGCTGTGTAAATTGGCTGGAGATACTCGCTCTTGCTTTGGGACTCTCCAGACATGGTGGTTGGTGGCATTGTCATATGACTTGTGCATTTTGGTTTCTCAGGCAACAGCATGGGGTTCAGATGAAGACACCAGGAGGTCCTGTCAAAGTAAAGGGAAAACAGAGGTAAGTTTTGTTTTGCTACAGTGATGCCGTGGGTAAAAATGTTTGCATCATGTGAGAGCCACACAGGGAGCATCTAACACCAGCTTGAGCTTGTAAATTCGCAGCAGTTTAGAGCCACCTCCACAAGTGTATGAGCACCACCAAGCAAGCCTTTTCAAAGGCCCCCTGTCCGTGATTTCTCTGCTGGAAAGGACACGATTTGTGACACATCAAGGAGCAGAGTGGTGGCAAGCCAGGGGTGACATCTTGCAGCAGGGTCTGAGGCTGGACAGGTTGGCTTAGTCTCGGTACTCAGCAGTGAGCTGCTGGCATTTGGCCACGTGGGCTTTGATGCTTGTTTGCAGTTAGAGTTCATCTTTGTATAATTTGCTTGAACACAAGAATTTAATCTGCTATCACACTGAAGTCTGTTCAGGTGGAATATCACTGAGCTCCTTCAGAGATAGGTGCAGTCTGCAGAATGAATTCAAAGCAGGAATTGCTTGAACCAAGGCATACTGTCCCAGAGATCTGGAGCATGCAGATGTTTCTGACCCAAACGCAGGTCCTTTCTGCCCTTCTTCTGAGAAGCTGAAACAAAACCATCTATCTGGAAACAGTGAATATTTTTATTTTTCAAATGTGGTGTTGGTACTGTTCAAAAATCTTAATGCCTCAACTGAGAGGGTGTCCTATTGTCCTTAACACTTGCACTGCAAAGACTTCTCAGTCTAAATCAAAGGAGTTGGACAAAGGATAAGCATGATCTTTGCTTAGACATGGACAGTCAAGCAGAGAGGCGTTGTGTGGTTGGCCCAAAATGCTGGAATTCTCCCAAGTTCCAGTTCAGTGTTTAAACACAGGATTATATGATCTTCCATTGACCACGATCATTTTATATAATAAACTTTGTGATTACTGCAGTAACTTGTATATACACAAGAAAGTAAGCCTGAATTTTGCCTGATAGGCAACAACTTCTTTTGTGTAGCTGTGGAGAACAGCAAGATATCCTGGAATATGTGTTAGAGCTTCATGTAGAATCTATGTTATACAGGGAAACACCATGAAAGCAAAATGGGCTGGGTTAGATGAACATCAAATACGGCCAGCCACTAGAAGAACCCAGCAGAAGTTGAACAAAATTAGAAACCTACAAAACCTAAGACATGAGGAATCTTTGAATTTATATTCTTTGTACTTTAAAATGTGTAAAGAAAGGATTTTGCTTTTTTCTTTTCATTGTAAAGTTTGAGAGAATTAAATTGTATCCCATTGTTCATGAGGAATTTGAATTTAAAACCTGGAATTATTTTGTCAACCTCTGGATAAAACCATGCATTTGACTGAACAAATTCTATGATAATTTCAATTTATCAGTTTTTACTGTCATGCCAGAAGAAAGCACTGGTCTGAGTATCTTCACTGTTGCTGCCTCCTCACACTGCTAAGCGTTTGCCAAAAATTTTGTGAGGATAATGCTCTGAACAGCTGAGTTTATGCTGATTGTGATCCAGAGCTTGAAATTGTTTGGTGGGTGCAGTGGCCATGGGTGTGAAGTTCTGAGGAACAATAATTAAAGCAGGTTTTTAGACACTTCTTGACATATAGTTAATGGCAAACAGAGGTGTTGTTGACTAAGAGTCTGACAAGAAGGCATGAAGCTACAAAGGAAGAAGGATTCTGCAGTTAGCTAAGTAAACTCAGCTCTCCCAAGTCTGTATCTACTCTGACCCGTGTGTCTATGGCTGAGTTCCTCTTGGGGAGTCTGCACATTCATTGTTTGTTACACAGAGAAATGACTTGATGCAAGCTCCAAAACCACTAAGTTTAGCCTAGCCAGCCAATGGACTGTTCTACTCCAGCTAAGAAGTCCATCTCTGCCCCCAAGTCTCTGCCTTTGGCTGGAAAAATACAGCAAGTGAGGGCAGCACTAATGTGGGTGTTTCTGATTCTGCTCTGTGATGTGCAACATCCCGAGCTCTGCCTGCCTTAGCTCTGCCTTTGTCAAGACTTGACTAATGGTGGTTTTCTACCTAGCACAGATGATTTGAAGATAAATATGCTATGGATTGTCAGGCACTTAGATATGTAGTGATAGAGGCTAGAAATAAGGAGGACCTTTGGCTCTTATATTAATTCACAGTGTAGTTTGAGTAAGTTATACGACTGGTCCATTTTCTGTGCTGATTTAATAATGTATGTATTTTAGGGTAAGGTTTTCAAAGCTGGCTAGTGTATTAAAATGCCTTTTTTTCTCTTCATTCTTATGCCTATTGAGTATCTAAATCAGATTCTTCCTGCTGCTTAGAAAATCTCTGCCTTAAGTGCTTAGAGCTTTACCATAAGGAAAATATAAAGTGAAAGAATAAAAGCCCCAAAATGCATATCACAGAAGTATAATTATTATGACACAATGGGTGCTCCACATTTGAATACCTGTTGGTCAGAGAAAAGGGAGATGAGAAATACAGGTCCCAGATGTGAGGTTATAAAGTACCATTAGGTCATTTCTTCTGAAAGCCTGTGTAGCTCTGGCAACAAATTCCACTCGCTTATGAGCTCAGTAACTTGTGTTTGGCTGCTGTACTTTCTTGAGGAAGGCAAGCAGTTTTGAACTGAAGGCCTGAAGGAAATGGGCTGACTGTGTGCTTTGCTGGCTTGTTCTAATGGCAGATCACCTTCCCTGTTAACAACATGTGCTTTATTTTCTCTTTAGATCCGGCTTCAGTTTTGAGTGGCTGGGTCTCATTTTGCCCTTCTCTCCTAGATTAAAGAGCCCTTTAGTTACCAATATTTATTTTTTACAAAGACACTTATGTGCTCTTGTCAACTGAGTACTTAGGCTTTTTGATAAAGTAAAACACTGAGTTCTCCAAGCCTCTTTCTCAAAGTCATTTTTCTACTGCCCTTGAATATTTCTTGTGTCTGTTTTCTTCACGCTCCAATTTTTCATCTGTATTTCCTTGTCAATCTCTCTAATGCCTGAGTGTGATTAAAACAGTCTTCCACCTCTTATTCACCCTCCTCTGTTCATATACCTGGCAGTTTCATTAAGCTCTTCTGCCATAGGAGATCACGGAGAATTGCCTAGCCACCGTGACCACTGAATCCTGTTCACAGTTGCTAGTCTTGGGATGTAATACCCCAGTCTGTACCTAGAACCCTTTTGCTCAGTGCTATTTAATGCAGAATACCTTACAGAAATTTATTTTGCTTGTGGGTCTGTCTCATGAGCCTAGGATATATCACTGTCTATATGGAAAAGCATTGGCCTCGCTGGTAATTACTGTGTTCACAGTATTTGGGTTATCCACAAATGTTTGTAAAGAAAAATGTTGATCCTGGGCTAGTACCACACCACCTGGGACCCTGCTAGAGTAGCAAGTGTGTGAATGATTTCACTCTAAGGACTTTTTTCAGTCCAGTAGTTTATCAGATTTTAATCCATTAATATACATGATCTTGAATCTGATGTTAAAATTAACTCTCCACAATACGTCATTGATAGTAAAACAAACACCTCAGAAAAGTCTATTTAATCTATGTCATATTTATTAACCAAAACTTGTGGTTTCCTGAAAGAATTGTATATGCTCTATTTGCCATGTCTCTGGAGATCCATTCTGGCTTCCACTAGTAATCATTCTTGATTTTGCAGCATTTATAAAATGTATCCTGATCAGCACCTTAAGACTGTCCCTTGGAAAAGATCCACGTCACTGAGAGACAATGCAGAGAACAGAGTCTGTTATGCTGCTTTTCTTTTTGTTTTCTAAATCATATCACCCAGAGGTTGTAGATAAAGTGAGTGATGGATAGAGCAAAAGGGGAAGAGGCATATTTAATTTCCTTTGGAGTTCCTCAGCTTCTGGTTTCTGATTGTTTTGCCTCTGTCCAACAGTCCATATCCACCACATCTAAGGAATTTTGCCTGGCCTGGAAAGTTGTGTATTTCTAAACAGGAGCACTTTGGTCTTTCTCTTGTCTAAGCATGGAATTATCTGTTAGCTTTCCAGAAGCAGCACGCTGACATTTCAAAACGTGGAAGGGAACCATTTGTGACAAGCTCTTACCTGCTCTCTTAAGAGCTTTGTGTAGCCATGAGAAAGATGGTGGACTAATAACACTTCTGGAGTAAGAAAGTACCAAGAGAAACATCTGATAGGCATCCAGCCACCGGTTGTCCCAGTATATTGCCAGTAGAATTTCTTCCATTCCCTGGATGATGTCCTGATGTGGGGGGGGTTCCTGTGGTTCACAGGAAGTTACAGGAAAATCCTATCTCAAGCCTAGAGCCCACCTAGTTTGGTTTGGTGCAGAAATTGTTGAGCTAATGGAGGAATCTGCTGTTTCAAGCCTTTCTGTCGCTCTGCATCACACAAAGGATGTGCACCCTGGTTATCCAGAGGCGGTGGGAATCCTCACCCCACTTACAGATAATAAGCATCCAGTAGGACAGACGCTACGTACATCCCCAGGCAAACAGAAATAACTGGGAGACTGTCAGGTATTCTTTCCCCCTTTGTAACTGTTCCTGGAGATCTGAACCTATTTTCCTAGTATTTCTGCTAAACTATCAGTGCAGAATCAGCCCCCAAATTTGATTTGAAGTCCATTAAAGAAAAATGTGGTTGGCAAAATCATTAGCAATTCTCTTTGCTATCTACTGCACTCAAAGAAGAAAGGCAGCTCGGGCAGGGTATTGGCTTAAACTGATTAATAGAATTGTTTGTCCAAAGAAATAAATATAGATGTGTGAAAATGTGTTAATAACAGTGCTTGAGAACATGTTAGGTCTTGATTATTTTTAACAAATTGGGATGAACTGCATCAGATAAATTAAATGTTTGCTGCAGTCCGAAATGTCTTTGAGGGGCCGGCATGAAGTGCTGCTGAGTGATTCTCTGAGCTGCAGGTTGTGCTCCAGGAGTTTGTGCTTCTTCACTGAGGACAGCAGACCATCCAAAACAGCTATTTTTCTCATACAGCATGTAACTGTGCTTTTAATCTGCGGTTAAAATATATCGGTGTGTGATGAAATAGTGTTAGGTTATAAAGAAGAAAGAACAAAAAAATGGAGATCTCTGACTACAGGGCTTGAGTGGTTTATTCAAAGTAAAAGGCCAGTTAAAGTGCTGCCTGTATCTGGTTTAGCTTTCAAAGAAAAGTACCTCTGTACAATGAGATTAAGGGTCTATAACATTTCAGAACTCCAGTATTCAGAGATGACAGATGAAACAAGGCAAGAAGCACCTACAGCTGGTTTATTCACAGCATCCTGACAATGTCGGTGTGAATTTTGCCTCAAACTGAAGCTGGCAGGAGTTCAACCCCTCCATTTTCTGCTCTGTCCACACGAATGAAGGGAGTAACCAGGCACCACTCCTGGTTCTGGGGTTTGAAATGTGCCTTAAAGCAGCCTGACATCTTTATGAGATAGCAAGAGGCCTGCTCCTGTCCACAGTCATGGATATTACAGCATTCTCAGACACCTTTAAATCTTAATGTTGCAAAAAATGAAATAAATGAGGGTAGGCTTAATCTGAGGGGGTGGGAGGGATGGGCTTTCAGTGAAGTTTATTAATGAGATGATGTGGCCCGTAGGGTTGAGGATTAGAAGTTGTGAACTCTTCCTTTCTAGGAAAACAAGGGTCATTAGACTGGAGAAAAGTGGTTATCTGCTCAATTTAAGGCCGTATCTCAAAAAAGGGACCAGCAACGCATAATTTTGAGGAAGGAGCTAGAATCCCAAAGTGGGCAACGTGCACTTCATAGGAAAATTGGAGACATGCTTAATGCCCTGGCAGTGAGCCCCAGGTTTTTATCAGCTCTGCCATATATTTAATAATAATCCCAACTAATATAACTGGGTTATTCTCATTAACCATATAAATACCCAGTCTTCCCCCTTTATTTAAAACCTTAATCTCTTGATCCAAATAATATCTTCTGGTGATGAGATTTGCAGAATGATCATACACAGATTTAACTGTCTGCTCCGTAATGTGCGAGCAGGATACAAATGTTGTCTCGTCTGGACAGAGTTGGGTTCAAACTTGCCAGGTTTTCTGGCTATATTAAAGCCTGTCTGAATTTCGCCTCCTGCATGCCCAGAGTTTTCCAGCCACGTGGAAGAAACTGCATTAAATAGCTCAAATTTTCTGTAGGGGTTTGTGAGATCATTTTACCAACCAGTTGCCTCAGCTACAAATTGTTAGAGAGAGCAGTGTGTTGAATGACTTTTCAGAGCAAATCCAGGCTGGTTTATAGAACACAGAGAGGACACTGTTCCTTGCTAGTTGTTTTGAGAATAGGGTAGAAAGGGGATCCAAAGTAAATCTCATCAGCAGTGTCTTGAGAAAAATCCTGCAAGCTGGAGCATTTAAGTGGTTGGGTTTCTTCTTTGCTTGCGTTGGAACTTGTCATAGACTAATGTGACTGGCAGCAGGTACAGCAGGAAGAAACCCCAGATAAGCACAGTATTCCTCTGCAGGCCAGGCAGGCTAGAGAGGTGGGGTCTGACAGGTCTTTGTTGCTGTCCTTCAGGATATCTTCTGAGTCAGTGTGCATTGACCTGGCAAATCCTTTGGCACCTTTAGTGTGTTTTGGTTTGCCCATCTAAGAGGCCAGGCCAGATACGTTCTGAAACAGAAGTACACTATCTTACTTCAAGCAGTGTGCATTGCTTTGGGACAAGGGGATGAAACATGCAGATGGCTGTTTCTCTTCCTCCAGTGGAGTGATGTTACTGCTATTGGTAAGGCAAGTCCAGGAAAACACCTACTCAGTTAATATAACCCACTGTTAGTAGCATCATTACTTAAGCAGAGTAGAAAACATTCACTAGTGTCACCCCAGTTTCTGCCTTTATAGCCAATTAAATAGTTAGTGGTCTTGGTGCATTCTGTTTCCTGAAAAGTATCAGCTAAGTGTTTCCAGTCTAATACCTCTCCATACCAACTGTGCTCTTTTGCTCTTCACTGCTGCAGTTGGGACTGGGCTGGAACCCACAGGTTAAATACTCTGGTGCAGTTCAGGCAGCAGTAGGTATGGGTTGCTCAGTATGGGCTCTCCTCTGTTTCAATAAATAACTTCTGCTTTGGACTGAAAAGGTACAAATAAAACTGTGTTTAATTAGGCTAAACTCAGCATCCTCACCAGTCTGGGTTACTGTGCCTTGGAGTAAAGTATGGAACAGATGCATCGCTGCCCGTAGACTCCAAAAGACCCTCCAGCACATGATCTTGAGAGAAATTATCTTTTGTGTGCTGTCTTCTCAGCTGGAAGATTTTTATAGAAATTGAAGTTTGTTAATCTGTAATATAGTTCTGTGCAAAAAAGAGACTTTTGCAAATTAGGATTTTAGATTTCTGCAGGACAGGGTTTTAGTTAGCAATATATTGAAGTACCTAGGCAGGAAAGGGTCCAGCAACTTAAATGATATTACCTGGTTTAGCTCAGAAGATACAGTCAGACTCTGCACAAGGCAGAGAAGGGTAGAAGTGGAAGGGGAGCAGATGGATACTCTCTTATAGTGTGAAATTCGAGTACAGAGCTGCATTCTCAGTTAGATGCCAGATCAATCATATGCTGAAAACAAAACCTTGTTGGGAGAGGAGCACATACCTCCATGCATTTTTTTGTCTTTATAACATACCCTCAAGAATTTCTAGTATTTTGGAGTTAAATATATAATGGTCCTAATATTATGTGAGTTGGAATAACTGTGCTCTATAGCAAGAGGAATGACTTAACCCACTCCTGAAATGCAGATGTCTCCAGGGCAGGGAGTAACTACCAGGGCTCACAGCACCATGTAGCAATGACAGGAGAGGGCAGAGAGGCTGGCAAGCCCTTCGTCTTGTTAAAGGCAATGATGAGACCTCTGTTCTGAACACACAGCAGGTGCGATGGTGCTTCTCAAGGTCCTATTAGATAGACAGATGCACAGTCACCATGACTGATCTGCTTCTGAAATGAGAAGTGCTGAATCGACCCAGCTATGAATTTAAGCTCTCATTTTCAGGTGCCAGGCGTTATGTATCTGAACCCTAATTCCCCTGCCGAGACTTAAGATCTGCTCTGTGGCAGTCTAGCCTCTGCTCAGGCAGGGCAAGTGCTCCTGGCCTAGGTCTGTAGTGGAGTCCCTCCTATCATCTCCATTCAAAAGCAAGCCCTGCATGCCATGCTCATTCATCTGTGGATGACACTGGTGGGGCTTTGCTAAATTCCATCCTTCAATGAGTTGATTTCCATAGAGCAAATGCAAAGAGATAACACATAATCCAGCTAAGCATGCCTCTTCCTTTCCAGATGATAGGGAGTGTTTTTACACTGCTGAATCTTGCAAATGAAGTCTTCAGGGAAATGATCAACAGCGTGGAGCACTGTGAGACAGGGAAGCTCGCAGAGTGATTGCTGCTCACAGAAGGCGAAGCAGTGTCTGCAGCTGTAGGCTCAGTTTAGTGGCAAATTATGATCTATCGGAGGGAGGCAAGCAAAGCAGCCAGGATAACCCAGCTGAGGTTATTATTTTCTAACAAGTTTCCTTTTCTGTTTACTGTAGAATATAATAGACTTTCTTCTCTTGGAGCTCTGTGGGTGCCACTCGTTAGCCATTGCTCATGTCCTCTCCTCTCAGGTAGCCACAGAGCCCAGGGCAAGCAGCCTGATGCCAGGTTTGCAGCATGTCTCTCATAAGGGCTGTTCAGATGACCCTGGGGGCAGGCAGCTCTTGAGCCTCTTGCACTGCTGGTAGGAGTTGCACTCTAGTCTCCTATTACACCTCCTATTCCCTGTGTTAGAATGTTAGAAAGTCCCTGCCTTATGTGGCCTCTTCCCTCCCCTACAGCTTAACTCCTCAAAGATGCTCAGGTAGCCTGGTCTACCATTCGCATGTCTGTGCATATGAGGCTGTGGGGAAAAAGATTGAGGCTCTCTCCAGTAGTGAAAAGGAAATATTTTTTAGGGAAAAAAAATTAACAAAGCAAAGTTCAGCCTTATGCTGCTACCCCTACCCACCATGGGACATCTGGAGCCCCACATCTTTGTGGACTATCATGTGGAGGGAGCTGGTTATTTCTACCAGTAAAGGATCACACAGTTGAGAAGATCTACTATTTCTCACTGGCCTGGCCTGAAAGAGAAGCCCTTTCTGCCATGGAAAATACTGAACACAGGATCCTTGTGGGAGGCAGGGAGTAACAGCCTGTTCTAGCACGAGTTTCTTCTGATCAGCCTGGTCTATTAAAGAGAAGTTCCCACTGTTTTTCTGCTGGCACTGATGTGAATTACAGTGCAGAGGGACCTGCTGTCCTTCACTGGAGTTTGTTTCTGGGTAACGTTTTCTAAGCTGTAGTATTACTGTGAAAAATAGGTCAGAAGTATCATCATGAAGAGGGAGGATTCCTCCTGCAGTCGAAGCAGAGCACAGAAAGAGGCACTTGTGTGTCTAACACAGAGCTGACCTGGTAGATAATACCCTATCCAGGGACTGTGCAGGGCTATGATTAAAGAAATCACTAGTGAATTGGGCTTGCTCGCTTAGACCACTAGATCCCTACAGCGGTGCACTGCTTGATGCCACAAACCTCAGTCCGAGCTAGAGATGAGGAAGATGTATTCCACCTGCAATACAGGTAATTTTTTAAATGTCATAAATAAGCCCACAGTCATCTTCTCAAAAATCCTTTGTCTCTGTTTTGTATCCCTATAGGAAGAGTGCCAGAACTATGTCCGAGTGCTGATTGTTTATGGCAAGAAGGTTTTTACCTGTGGTACCAATGCCTTTTCACCAGTGTGTTCCAGTCGACAGGTCTGTTTTGCCTCTTTTGCAGTGATGGAGAGGGCTGGGTATGTGCTCTGGGGAAGGCCAGGCATTTGGCAGGGCATCAAGACTGCAGAGAACATGTTTCAAATATAGTGATCTGAAAATATTTTGGTTTTGTTCTTTGGGCCCCTTTGGGCTGCTTTGGGGCAGTGGGTGTACCTGCAGGTGGGGAGCAGATTCAGCATGCTGGTTCCGGACAAATTGCTGCTCATGTAAACCTTGGGTATTCTGTTGAAAATGGGGAATGTGGATGAGCTTAACTGTGAACACTTCCTGAGCTGAGTACTTAAATATTTCCTTAAATTAGATGGCAGAACTCCCTTTGGCTTCAAGGGAGACAGGAGCAGGTCCAGAGGAATGTTTATTTTTATATATTTTAATACAGGAGGTATCTATGGAAGATTAGCTACTTGTGCTGGCAGCAGGAGCACCTGATTACACCGAGTGGGTTGGGGCCTACAGGCTTTATCAGCTGGGGGATTACCCTTCTTACAAAGCAATAGGATCAGTGAGGCTCAGACACTACTTCTTATGTTGGCAAACAATGGATATAAAGATGAGTTTACAGTCATCTCTGGCATTACTTTCTTACAGTTGCCTTTTTTTTTGTAATTGGGGTTTTGCTCAGAGGTACTTGTGGGCAAACTGAATTCTCTGTACCGGTAAGAAAGCCAGATGTTCTTTAAATTCTCTCCTCTCTCCTTTTAAACACAGGTAGGAAATCTTAGCAAAATCATTGACAGAATTAATGGAGTGGCTCGGTGCCCGTACGACCCTCGGCATAACTCGACAGCTGTGATTACATCACGAGGAGAACTGTATGCTGCAACTGTAATTGATTTCTCTGGACGGGATCCTGCTATTTACCGCAGCCTTGGAAATGTTCCCCCACTTAGGACAGCACAATACAACTCCAAATGGCTCAATGGTAAAGTCATGTGGGTCATATCTGAAGCAAGAGATGTATTAAAGTCAACTTGCCAGGCTTGTAAATCTTCCCCTCTGTTTTCACGTTGGGATGCAGAGTTATGATGGGGAAAGGCTTCCGGTGCAATAATCAATGCCGTTTAGAAGATATTTTAAAATAGCCTGGAAGTATTTCAGAGAAGTTGATTTAGAATATAGAAAGTGGGTCTTACAGGATACTTATCTTAATATATATGGGTCTTTTCCTTGTGAGATGACCAGATACATCCTTTCAACAAGAAAACCACTCAAAGATTTGAAGATCAAAAACAACTTAAAGCATCATCTTGTTGACCCAGTTCTGCACAGCATTAAGCACCCTCTACTTCCACTGACTCAGCTGAAGATGTTCCAAAAAGGAGAAATATCACAGCACGTTATGTTCCATGTGAACCCATGCTGTTGTGGATTTACAGTTATCAAACTCAGCTGTTACCCCGGTGTGATAATACCCTGCATCATCAAGCTATAGAATTTCAGCCCATAATTCCTGTGTTCTGTCCACACCTGACTGGGGCAAAGCATGTCTTTTCTGAGCACACTGTAGTGATGGAGACCCCAATATTCCCCCTCTTTCCTTTGACCCAGGTAAGTTGGCAAGTTTTTCAGAATCTTCCTATTGGCTTTCAAGACTTTTCAATCAAAGATATGAGCAGTGGGACTGTGTGCTCTCTGGAGCTGAATGAGACTGAACTAGGCTTCTGCAAGGATATTGAAGTCAATGTGGAGGTCCAAAGTTATAGAAGAAGGATGTAATTGGGCAAGACTGTGAAGAAGCAGCATAATGCATGTACACTCATGAGAAATATGTGCCTGTTGTCTGCACGTGAATGAAGAATTTGGAAGGAAGCCACACTGGAGCAGGGGAGTTTAAGGAAGGTAAAAAGAAACTGAGGTTTCTTGTCTGCGATTGGAAAGACTAATATGAGTCTTGGATTTATAACCTTGTACAACATTGGTGACATTGGAGTAATTTCATCCCGTTCTGGCCACTTTTCAGCAAGAAGCAGAAAACTTGAAGATGATTCAGAGGAGAGCCTTGGAGTGATCTGAAGCTTGGAAAGCCTGCCTCACAGTGAGGGACTTCAGGAGCTCAATTTATTTATCTTTCTGAAAAGGAGATAAAAGGTGTTTTGTTCATGATATGGAAGTACTTACATCAAGAGAAGATCTCTGGCAGGATAAAGTTCTTTAATCTAGCAGACGAGTCATGACAAAAAGCTGCGATTGGAACCTGAAACCAGATAACGTCAAACAGAAAAAGAAGTACAGGCTGTAGCTCGGGCAATCTTTAGTCATTTGAAGAAGTCACTGAGGAAAGTGATGGATGTAAAGCCATGTGACATTGTCCAGTAAGATTGGATTTCCTTCAGGAGATGTGGTCTAATTCACCTGTTAGTTTCAGGATCTGTTGGTAGAATTACAGGGTGAAATTCTCAGGTTAGTGTTAGACAGAAGGTCAGATTGGTGATCACAGCGATCCCTTTAAGGTTCCTGTTTGAAGGGCAAAGTCTGACAGGAAATGCTTTGCGGTGTCCTCTTCTCTGTACCACCATCTGGCTCAAACCTGCCTTGCAGCAGCATCAGCTTGCCTTCCTCTCCCTCTGCCACGACTTTTCATTCACTCCTGGGCTGCATCATTAAAGGAATTCTGTGCTTTCCTTTTTTCTTCCTTTGAGCATTACTCAGAAATGGACGTAGTAAAAGCACCCTATAAAATCAACGGGGTTTGTTTTGTTTAGTCAAATATTCATTGGCCAATCTCTTCTCTGTGCCAAAGAAACTGTTGGGATAAAAGACCGTGTACTTTAAAGCTTTGTTAAATACCCAATTAAAATATTCAGTCCAAAACCGATTCCAGGTTCAATTCTTGTGAAAATAATAACAATAATTCTAGGAGAAAAAGAATTAAGGAGAGCTCACTTAAATACTGTCAGTCTGTGGCATGGTTTTGCTTTATGGACATAAGATAATATTTTGTGCCTAGAAACTGGAAAGGCTTCATGATAAAAGCCAGATGTGATTGCTCAGAGAGAGTACGTTGAATGTTTCAACACAGCAGCCTGGGGAATGGAGCGGATGCACGCAGCATATTTAACGCATCGTAAGGTGTACTTCAGAAGTGAATGGGTGAAGGAACCCAACAGGAAGGCTTTATGTTGCAAGATGAGTACTGGTACAGAGAACAGTCATGCATATACAAAGCATTGAACTCTGCTTTCACTGAGATCCGTATCAAGTTTGCCAGTAAAGTGGGGAAACAATGGAGTCTTTCCAAGACCTGTAAAATGGAACTATAGCTGTATCCCCATACATCATTATTCCCATCTACCGGTTTTATGTCCTCTGCTGAGTCCAGACTCCCTGTGGTCTCAGCTTTGCCAGTATGCATAAAAAGAGCTGGTGGCGCAATGCGCTGAGGAAGCCAGTGAGCATGGATTGATTTCTGACCTGTATAAATCTCTTCAAATGTTTGTTTTTCAGAGCCGAACTTTATTGCTGCCTACGACATCGGGTTGTTCACCTACTTCTTCTTCCGTGAGAACGCGGTAGAACACGACTGTGGGAAAACGGTGTATTCTCGTGTGGCCAGGGTTTGCAAAAATGATATTGGAGGGAGGTTTTTGCTGGAGGACACGTGGACAACTTTCATGAAGGCCAGGCTGAACTGCTCCCGTGCTGGAGAAATCCCTTTCTATTATAATGAATTGCAAAGCACCTTCTACCTTCCTGAGCAGGATCTGATCTATGGTGTCTTCACTACTAATGTGTAAGTTGCATTGGTTTTACTGCCCTCCTTCTGTCCCCAGCGGTCTGAGACTGACAATATCCTGATTTCTTAGACAGTATGAGGATTCATTTTGGGAAGATTTTGTGATAAACATGAAGGAATAGATAGGTCTGTGTTATCTGTCATGGCAATATAGCCTTTAGGACAATGTTTTTAATCCATGGTTCATAGATTACTGGAGTCCATAAAAGGTGACTGTGCAATTCTAGGGTAGCTTAGTTTGATATATACCCATGCCATGACAGACCTTCGACTTTTTGTAGTGGCAGTCCTACTTGTGTAGTTCAGAGAGCTGGTCTAAAAATGATCCAACAGAAAACTGGAATTAATTTTCAGCCAGGTTAGTTGCCTGGGGAATCTAACACTTGTGTGCGCATTGAGTCTGGCCCATGAGATGGACAGGCACATATGCTTGGGAGAGAACATCTGGAAGGAGGAGGAAGAGGCAGATGGGATCACAAGAGCCTAGACTGAAATCAACATAAATTGCTGTTGAATAGCACTTTACAGAAGCGAGGTCATGCAGGCTACACGACATCTGACATTTCCAAGGGGGACTATACCTCTGCTACAGACTTGTTTTAGGTCCACAAATCAAAAGTAACGTTGGAACTCTGAGGGGAAGGCATGGTTTCTGAAACTTCATAATCACCTCTTCTTGGCTTGATATTGAAAAAACTTGTAATTGGAATGATTTAGTATAGCTGTGAAAGCAGAAAGGAGAAGAGGAGTTAATTAAAAAATATATTAAAAAACTCATAGTGTATATTTTTAAGTCAGGAAAACTCAAATAACTTTTTCTCTGAAGCCCAAGGCTAGGATGATAAGTGTCAAGCTATAACCAGTCTGCATGGTATTGAGTTTCAATAATATATGTTCTCCAGGGGGTGTTACCCTGATGTGTAAAATAGAGAATGAAAATCTGACTCCACACGACAAATACTGAAAGTGCCTTTTTCATGCTGGGTAGCCAACGTCTTTGTGGCTTTTGTGTGCGGTGGAGTACTGTTCAATATGAATAAGGGTCTGGTCTCAAGAAGTCAACAGCAAACCAAAGAAGTGAAGCCCCACTGAAGTACAGGCCTCTCTGTTTTAATGCGTCACCTGCTGGTGTGACAAGGCTTTAACTTCAGCCCTTGAAGTCACAAAGCACCAGCCCCAACTTCTTGAGCTAAAGCACTGTTGGGAGTTTCACTATGAGAGCAAACAGAGCCCAAATGCTATTCCTGCTCTGTAAATTCCAAGACGTAGGTAAGTGTTTGGCAACTCTCATCCATCTTCCACGTCTTGTTTCTGCACCATTGTTGCCAGTGTCGGCCAAAAGGGAGCCAGCGGAGAAGCAGCTTGGAACAATAAACATGACTGAGCACTGGACCTAGACTGTGGACTTTGGGGGAAAATCTGTCCTGGGATTGAAAGGAAAGGAGCATGAGTCATTCTCTAAAAATACTTGAAGTATGTTAGCCAAACTTCCAGAACATTAAAAGGAAGCCTGGTTGCTGCTTTGGGCATCTGAGGTGACACCTTTCTTTTTTTCAGTCAGAGAGGAGCCTGTGCCCTTAGTGATAATGTTTTATCCATTTGTCCATTCATCCACCCAAGAACAGAAGTTGCAAACAGGAATATTAACTGTATTATATTCATCAAATTGGTATAGTTTCTGGAATAAAAGGGGGAGACAGACTAACTGTGTTTGGAAGAGTTTCACATGAGACATGAGTGTTATCCATCTCCCCTGGGTTACACTTAAGTCACTCTTCATACATTACAGGTGTATGTTCTCTCCTGTATCTTTGGAGGACAATAGAATATGTAACATTTGTGTAATTGAAGAAATGAGTTATTGATAATAGCTGAAGTTAGATCAAGTAGCATTTTGGGTCTACAACATGATGTTCTTTTGGGAGTTCAAAGAGAAAATGTTCCAATTTGTCATCTGACTAGAGAAATAATGGTAATTATTTTTTTTTAACTTCCACTGGGACTTATATCATGCTGCCTGAGCTCTGCATACCAAAGAGGGTTGATGTATGCTCAAGTCTGAGGTTCTCTATAATAGAATACTGATGCACCACAAAACTATGATTTTCTTGTTTTAAAGTATTTTTATTTTGAAGGATCATATTTAATGCGTTTAGGGTCATCTTATAACAAAGGGGTATTAGTGGTTGTGGTAACGCCCACATACAGATTTATTGCTTCGTGTTATGTTATACCCAGATGAATCAGTGGGAAAGAGCTTTTTGGGGAAGCTGCTGATGAAATATTTAACAAGTTTTTATTAAAAATTTTCTGGGAGGTAATAGAGACATTGTTAAAACCTCCTTGAACTTAACCCATTCTCTAAACCACCTAGTTAATCATAGGAAGCTGGGGGTGGGAATAGAGGAGGTTGCACTTCACACCAAGACTACACAGGGGCCAGCTGCACAAGTTGATGTCACTGGCTTGAGACTGGGATCAAACTTTTCACAGGGAGGGATGGGAAATATGCCAGGCCACAGATGGAAAGGAAAACGGGCCACCAATTCATGGAAAAAGCTCTTTCCTTTCTCCTCTAGCAGAGGGAAAGTGCTAAACTGTGGAATCCTTAGCAGGGACCTAAAAATATCCTTTTTAGAAAAAAAAAAACACCCAGTGTTTTTGTTAGGCTAGCAGAGTTTCATTCTTTCTTTTCCTCTTTCATTTTCTTTCTCATTTTTTTCCCATGTGTGCCTCAAGGCATTTACTTGTCATCCATCATTAGCTCTGTCTTAAGAGCTGCCGTCTGTGAGCATGCACTGCGTCAGTGGTGCTCAGACAAAAGTGGAGAAAGGTTTGCCTGATGTTGCTTTGACATGTTTAAAGAGAGCTACTCCATCACTTTGGGGACGGAAGGGGCAGGGGCAGGGGCAGAGAATGGGAAGGCAAAGCAAGAAGTTCGTCCTGATGTTGTATTGCTTGGAAGAAATACGCTGTGAAAGAAGCTGTTCTGCTGCTTTCCTGACTGGGATTGTGGAGCAAGACATTTTCGTGGGGTTTTTTTTTGAGCAAGAGAGTGTAATTATTGGTTTAGCAAAAAAAATGTGTTCTTTTCAGAGAATTCAAATTGCTTTAATTAACAGAAAGATACATACAGCAGGGCTTGGGTTATTTAAAAGGCACCGTGACAACTCAGTCTCTTGTGCTAGCCCTATTTTTAGTTTTATTCTGATATCTTTTTCTCTAAACATTATTCTTTTCTTGTAAAAAAAAAAAAAAAAAAAGAAGGGGGGGAAAGTGGGGGAAGGGGGAAGCTGGGAGCTGGTTTGAATCTCAGGTTACCACTTAGCAAAAGTCCCTCTTCAAGCCAGTTTCCCTGAGGTGCTGTTGCCATCTGGGAAGTGCCCTCCAACCCTCTTGAGGCAAAGGGAGCTGAGCCTGCTCAGGACCCTGCAGAAATGAGTCCTGATTGAAATCATAGAATCATAGAATGGCATGGGTTGGAAGGGACTCCAAGGATCATAGAGTTCCAACCCCTTGCCACAGTCAGGGCCACCAACTTCCAGGACTGGATCTACACAAGGGGAAATGGGACAGTGAAGGCCAACTGATCTGTGTGTGAGTCTGACGGGGCAGCAGAGCATCTCTAAAACAACTTCCCTCCCAAAAAGTACTTCCTACAGTGGCATTTCCCTTGCCAGGTCTCCCCTGGCTGCCGCGTGCGTGGTGAACAGCCAGTCTGAGACAGATGCTATTCCCAGCTGGGAACACAAAGGAGTGAACTGTGATCATTGAAAACAGAAGCTTTCACGTATTACCGAGACCTTTTTGCATGCTGAGTTGCTGTAACAACCAGCCTGGTTTGCACTGTCACTCTTTCCCTTTCCCTGCATGCATGTGTATGCATGTGCGTCTTTTATTTCTCTATATTTACATATAGAAAAAATACTAGGGGATGTATTTTACAGCTGAAGATTTCAGGACCCTGTAGAAACAGAATTTCACCTTGAGAAATACCAGGAGATTAAAACTTAGGTTGTTTGTGATCAATAAAGATAGATGGATTGTTAAAAAAATAAAACTAAAACCAGACACAAATAATCCATGCAAATTAAACTGTATTCACCTTTCTTGTCAGAACTGCTTCTGTGGCCCTTAAATCACAGACATTTTAAAACCAAGCTTAAAATTCATTCTCAAAATTGTCATGCAAGCCGTCTGCATTTTACAATTTATTTATTTATTTGTTTTTACTCCCTGTGAGATCGGTGTCGCTGCTCATCTACTTAGCAATTTACGTGCATTTTATTTGAGTGGAGTTTGATGTCTGTTATGATGAAAATGTCAATGTTCTAATGATTAAATTGATTTTTTTTTCCTCCCCCTTTCCAGAAACAGCATAGCTGCCTCAGCAGTGTGTGCCTTCAATCTGAGTGCCATTACTCAGGCATTCAATGGTCCCTTCCGTTACCAAGAAAACCCAAGATCAGCCTGGCTGCCAACATTAAACCCCATCCCCAATTTCCAGGTACTGCTGCTGCCCCTCAGTTTCCTCCAGTCCTTTTTCAGATTCTGTCACTCCACTGGGTTGATTTGTGTGGGCTCATTTATTCAGGTGGATGCACAATGCAGGTGAATTCTGTTTCTCCACATTTATGAATGTTTTAGTCTCTGAAACTCTTTGCCATGTGTTATTGAGACCATGGGACTCATGGCCAAAATGGAATGTTTTTACTGATAATAAGAATATTAATATTTTTTATAATATTGAATAATTTAAATATCTGTTATGCTCATGACTGACACATGAGCTCTGAGAGCGTGATTCCTCAGAAGGGGACATAGAGACATATTCCCACCAAAACTGGGAAGAATTGAAAGCTGAACAAAGTCAAAACAGAATGGAGGCAACTTATATCTTTGAACAAGAAAGGTAATTAACCACTGTGATTGTGTAAGGATGTGATGAATTTTCCATCACTTGACAGGAGCCCTAAGGCTACCAGTGTTTCAATGCAAGATGGATAACTTCATCCACAAGTTATGGACATGTTGCAGCAGTAACTGGTGAAAGAGGACACATGAGGATGGTCACAGTGGCTCCTTCTCATCTTAAAAAAAACCCAAATAATCTTTTTCATTTACTTTTTAAATGAATTAGCAGTTTTCCAGGACTATGAGTTAAGGCCAATTGGATAATTACAGACTTCAGTTACTTTGTGCCCTGATTCAGTCACTGTGGTGCAGAGTGTGTGTGTGACACAAACCTAAGTCTTCTGAAGCATGAACCCATTTTACAGCTCAGTGCCTTCCCACCTGGGGATACCTAGGGAGGATGGACCTGTGTTCCTGTCCTTGCTTGCCTGTGGTGAATCCTTTCAGCTCTGTTGTGTGAATCTGGCTCTCCTTTATAATGGCAAAGGTGATGAGGCTGCCTTCAAATGCCATCTGCCTTCAAGCTGGCGATGTCAAGGACCTTCCAAAAAGGACTCTACAGTCGCCTCAAATCACAGTAAGAGCAGATGGGAGACAAGTCCACACTGCAGGGTGGGACATGCTTGGGTTCCTGCTGAGGAACCTGATTTCTCCCTCTGAATTCCCTCATGGCACCTGAGGAAGGGCTTCTGCCTGTACAGGGTAGGACAAAAATGGGCTCTTTATCATTCTGTCAGCCTCATCCATTCAAAACCAAGAAACAAAGCTCTGCTGAAGGCCCAGCCATGCCAGCCAGGATTTTTGGTTTTTTCTTTTTAAGTTTAAAGGGAATACTAAGGGTAACTGAGAATCAACCCAGAAGGAATAGTAAAGGACCTTGGAAAGCATTTCCATGTAGCCAAAAAGTATCAGATAAAACATGGAGTGCAAAGATTGCCACAGCAAGATGAAAGAAGAGGGTCAGAGGAAAATAAGGAAAGGGAAAGGAGGTATGTGGCAGACAAAAGGAAGATTGCAAGAAGAGATTAAGATGTTTTTCAAGTAGAGGAGGAACAAGAGGTCAGTGAAGGGCCTTTAGGAGATGACAAGGGTAATTTAGTGACAGAAGAGGCAGATATTGCAAAAAAATTAGATTAATTTTTTTGCCTCAGTGTTCACAAAGGAGGATGAGGGAAGCATGCCAGAATATTTTTTTTCTCTTGCAGAGAGGAAGGAGAAATACTGAAGGATATAGAGGATCAGGGCAGTGAAGATAATCAGGAAATTAGAACAAAACAAAATAAAACCAAACCAGAGGGATGCTGTGTCAGCAGAGGGGCTGCCAATAGAGCAACAGGATTATCTGTGACTTGATGAGAACAAAAAACAAAACCAACAATGACATTCCTGCCTCTGGGACTCCTCCTTCAGTGATGCTCTAGAAAGGAAAATGAGAAGGGAGAAAAGCGTCCAAAGGAAGACAGTAGTATAAACCAGAAGGATCACAGGAGGCAGCAGAAGAGAGATCTAAAAGCTCTTTAGAACATGGAATGAGTCACAAACTAAAAAAAGAGACAACATCGCAATAGGAAAAAACCCAACATTAAAACCCACCCGAGGACACATCAAAAGCCCTGGATGTGTCTGGCTACTCAGAAAGATGCTCAAGTTGATAAAAAAAGTTACCATGTTCATAGGTGGTAGGAATAAGTATCACCCTGCTGACTTAGTTTCCACAAGCTCCAAAATACTGTAGGGTTTAGTACATCAGACTTCCAGATCCTTATTTATTGTGCAAAAGTGAGCAAAAGTCCTATTGACTCATTGCAGCATGCTGTGAGAGAAGCCCTGCATGGTGCACCCTGGAAGGCAATCACACTGCAATGAGTTGCTTTGATGCATATCAAGATTAGTATGCACATGGGAATTTCATACAGTGTCACTGGAGTGCTGTAAATCCACATCCTAATTCACAGTATATTAATGTGCTTTCCAAGGAAAACCCAAACATCTGGACCCAAAATGAAGAAATTTGTAAGTGTTTTTTTCTAGTGAAATGACTCAGGTGTGAACATCAGTATGTGAGAAGCAAAGTTGCCTGTGGATTGAGTATGGGAGTTGATGGCATTCCTAATTGTACCACTGTCACCCATGACCTTGGGCAGGGTAAATAACCACGCACACAGCTGTGGTTTGGAGTAATAAATCTTCTGCCCACCATGCCTGGCATTGTGGAGGAGAGTGAAGATACAGCCCTGGATACTGTCATGGACCACAAAACTGTATGGAGAGTATAATCTTGCACTGGCTTTTGAAAACGCTGAACTCCAGAGACCAGTGTGAGATAGAAACTCAGGCCTTAAAATATGCTATGCTAGTATATCCTAGTAAAATATCATGCCTAGTAGGATCTATTGCTGGTGTTTATAAGACACAAGACAAGCTCTCTTCTTCCACCCTGTTCTGGATGGATGAGGGCATTGAGTTCTCTTTCAGTGCCCCAGGCAACCCCTTGGTGCTGGAGGCTGGATGAACACAGGCAGATGTGCCATGTACTGTGAGGATACAAGAGCTATGTGTGGGGAGGGAGGAGCCAGCAGCTAACCTGTCTTTCTTCAGATGAAGCTAAAAGGGGTCTGTTCAGAAAAGCAGTGTGGTGAGTTGGGTTCTTGGATGCAAAACTAACCCATTTTTCAGGTTTTTTTAATCTCCAGATTTTGCCCATTGTACAGAGTGACATGCCAGGCAGAGTGTGAAGACAATTTTGAAATGCTTAACTCCTCTACTACTAACGTGACGTCTTTTTACAGCTAGCTTTAAATTCCTTCATTTCTTCCTTGGTCTGTTCATGTGTTTTGCCCTTCTGGTGTGCTGACTCCAGGGTATCACAAGTGAATGAAACATCATTTCACTGGTCAGCAGACTGACTGGGAGAAACATTTATAAGTGGGTTACAGGCCAAATTTAAGCTAAGAACCTAACATGAGACTACAGGCCTGAGCCTGTGACCCTCACACAGACCCACCTCTGCAGGAAATCAACAGGACATGGGTTTCCAGAAGAATATCAGGGTTTGGTCTTGGGCTGCCAGAGTGGGGAGAAAATGCAGGTGCTGATGTTCACTCTTCTGTGTTTAGTGTGGGACGCTGAGTGACGACAGCCCAAACGAGAATCTGACGGAAAGAGTCCTGCAGGATGCACAGCGCTTGTTCCTGATGAATGATGTCGTGCAGCCGGTGACTGTAGATCCGTATGTGACTCAGGACAGCATTCGATTTTCCAAACTGGTGGTTGATATTGTTCAGGGGAAGGATACTCTCTACCACGTGATGTATATTGGGACAGGTAAGAGCATCAGGGCTTAAGAAAGTTCCCTCTCTTTGCTCATAGTAGTCATAGTACTACCCATAGTAGTCATGTTGTGACATCATTACACAGTTTTCATTCAATATCATTTTGGCACCAAACTTCATGGAAGTTAGTTTGCCTGAACAAATTAAAAGCAGGATGGATGACTTCAGGCAGAGTCCCAGATGAGCAGACCATAAATCAGTGTTGTGTTTAAAAACAACAATAATGTTTTTCTCTCTATATAAATGCATGTTTCAATTAATCAGACTAATATGTAACAGTGGGGAGGAGCAAAGGCAGCTGAAGCGCTCTGTGGTTCTGGGCATGTAAATTGCTGCTCTGCACTCTGACGCACTCAGCTCTAAGTAAGCAATAATAACTTAACCTCCAGGCTTGCCCCAGGTTTTACTTATTTCCTTCTTTGCACTTCCGTGTGCCTACTGGTGTGTGACTCCCAGTGCTTTCGGGAATGGGCATGCACTGGAATGTAATGCAGATGGGGAAGCTGAGGCAAGTGCTTTTTTGTGGTAGCATAGCAAGCGAGTGATAGAATTAAATATATGACTTAGTTTCTTGATTTCTACTGCCATCCTCTAATTAGCAGGGCATGTTGCTGCTTCTGCAAGGCACAGATATCTTGGATAAACGGAAGATGCTGAAGAAGGACAAAGTGTTATAAATGGTTGCCCTAGCCCATGTTCACACTAATGATAGAGGTTAAATTAAATAGTTTGATTAATCAGAGCATATGGCCAGCCTCACGGGTATAATGCTGTTATCCTCTATTGGAGAAGCTTTGACTTTAGAGTAAGACAGATTGCATCTGTAAGTGTTAGTTTAATCTCACATCTGAATGCAGAGTCATTGCCTCATTCTTATGTTACCACCTTCCAGGACTGTGGCATAATTTATCTAACTTTTACCACCACTGACGTCAAAAGTGATGATTTTTGATGTGTTCTAGCAACATTCCCAATGTGGGACCATCCCTGGATATTGATTATGATGAGAAGATTGTACTTGAATGGAAATACAACGTTGTTATGCCATTTTGATATCTCTATATTTTAAGTTATGAGTCCCAGCCACAAAGCCTGCAAGAAATCGTGTGCTTTCTATCTTATCATATGTGTAGAAATGTCTGCTGCCACAACCTTCCCTCCTTTTTTGCTTTCTGGCCCTGGTTAGTGGTGACTGAATCGTAAGCCCTGCCGGACCTGAATCATTTAAGCCAGCCAAATACTTCAGCAGAGCCAACCCTGCCCAGAGTCAGCCCTGAACACAGACCCAGTCATGAAACAAACCGAGCCTAGGCCTTAGGCTCGTTGCCACTGAAGACTCTCTTAAGTGAAAGAGAGGCTTCACATGGCAGCCAGTCCCACCACTGTAAATTGCTGAGCTTTAACACCAATACAGAAGTTATATGGAAAGAAAGATTAAGCTTCAGCAACCAATGGGACTGATTTGAGGTTTTAATTAACAATGGTGTGGTTGTTTCCTTTTCCCTAGCTTAGATTTCCCACAATTTATCAGATCTTTAAATTGTTTAGGTAAGAGCACTGTGAACAAGAATGTAATGTTTCTGTGACACACAGCTCATGCTATAGCATCCCCTTGTCAAGCTAACAGGGCGGATTCTTTCAGGAAGAGGATCAATTAGACCCGTGACCCATGCAGTCATTACGGAGGCCTCAGAGATTTCCTGCAGGGCTGCTGCATCTGTTGTCATTTGTCATGGCATCAGATCACACCGATCTACTTCATAAGCCAAAAGAAATAGAGACTCAAGGCACCAGAAATGATCCCTGCTATCTCAGGTCACCTTGCTGTATAACTCACTGGTAACAGCACCAGACTCTTCTTCCTCTTCTGAAACATTTTTGCTGTTGCTCACTCTCCAGGTGGTTCACATCCTTCTGGTTACCCATTAAAATCCACCGGCAGTCAATTTCTGTAAGGTCTGAGAACTGCTGGGGATTGTAACCATGTAGCTGGAGCACTTTCTACCATGGGCAGCAGCAGGTGACCCAGGACTAGGCTTAAAGCAGCCATGTAAAGATGGCATTGATATTTCACTCTTTAGGCAGGTTTGAAATGAAGCCAATGCCTCCAACATTTAATTGTGCCTTGTTTTTTGTTCCATTAGAGTATGGCACCATCTTGAAGGCCCTTTCTACCACTAACAGGAGCCTGAGGAGCTGTTATTTAGAGGAAATGCAGATCCTCCCCGACGGACAACGGGAAGCAATCAAAAGTCTCCAAATCCTGCACAGCGACAGGTCACTCTTTGTAGGCTTAAATAATGGAGTGCTAAAAATTCCACTGGAGAGATGCTCCATGTACAGAACAGAAGGGTAAGCAAATTTACAGCTCTGATCCATTCTCCTTCAGCCTAAAGAGGAAACCACCAGGGAAGCATGTTCCAGTCTGATTTTGTTTAGAATGCTTTTTTCATCAGGACAAGGCAAAAGACACTGTTGGAAGTGCATCTCCTGGTAGATACATTAATGAGAGAAGCATTAAGGATGAGCAATATTTTTTTTTGTAAATATTAATGAATCCTGATCAGAAATTGTGTGTTTACCACATTAAGACTTGCAATATTTTTATCTTTTTACCTTTTTTTTTTTTTTAACTTGACATCACATTGTTGCTTTCATTAATTCCACGTGTTTTGTGTGTGGTTCTTATCAGCAGTATGGCTGCAGGTTTCTGAATTTGGGTTATAGCCAGTCTATCCTGGCTTATCCCAGTCATCACCTCTCTAATGTCTGATGAGGCAGGGCTGGGCTGTGTGGCAACTATGTGTGACACCTCTTACACCTGGATAGATTCTGTGCCTGGATTGTGGCTTGTAAAGGGAGTAGGAAAAAAGACTCCTTTAACTGTCAGTCCTAGCTCCAGAGCAGTTTTCCACCCAAAAATGTATGTAGAAGGTTTTTACATCCCAATTATATCCCCCCATTTGAAGCAGGTGAAAGAGGTGAAAAAATAATCTCCCTGAGCATGTAGTGGGGTTTGCTACAGGTAAATTCTTATTTAAGTCTCCTAAAAACATTCTTCTCCTCTCTTGCTTTTGCCTTGCTTTCCTTGACAGGAGTCTTGTCTGAATCTGAAGTCCTCTGTGCTAGACAGACAAGAGGAAGGAATTTTTTAGCAATGTCTAAACGGATTCCCTCTTTCATGGCCTGCTGCAAAATGTCCCTGTTCTCTTGCCAAAAAACCCCTGATATAGAAAAATGTCACCACGATTTTATTTTCAACAAGTAGAGTTTATCTATCAGCTTGTACTAAATTCATGTCTGTCTAAATATAAAAATGCCAGCTCTTTCTATTTTTTGCTGAACCTCTTAATTATGCCTTTCAGAAAATATAACTTGGTCATTACTGTAAGTTTGACACAGAAGTGTTTTAGTGTGTAAAGGTTTGGTTACTTATACAGGCAGACTGACACAGAAGTGTTTAGTAAGAGAAAGAGAACCAAAGCTGGAAAATGCCATCCTGTCCTCAGCCCTTAAAAGCAGAGACTTAAAAAGGTAGAGCATAACAGCTGTCCTCTTCAGGCTGTCCTGGAGAGTTTCAGTTTGAGAATATTTATGTGTGTATACATATATATGATCCAGTTCCAAGAGAAATGAGTTCTTCCTCTTCTTTCTTTTCCTAAACTCGAGTTCAGCTTTCTGGTAATTTATAGATCGTGTCCCAGTTTCAGGCTGCATAAGTACTTTGTATGACACTTCCATTAAAACTCAAATGCTGGAGGTTTGCTCAACTGCCTAAAAAAGGGCATGCAGGGAAAAAGCAGCAGTGGCTGGAGGGCCCGGGGGGTGGGTACCTCACAGGAACACCATCCATTTAGGACCTGAGGGCCACAGCACGGTCGGTCCCCTGTCAATATAACTTTATCCCAGAAAACAGAAACCTGGCTCCAAAGAGGTTTCCTTGCACACCGGTGGTCACAAGCAGCCTCAGTTTTGTGTATGGTACAGTGCTGAGTCCTGGATGGAATTACTGGGAACCTGATGTACCAGTGCATACTTTTTTTTCCTAAAACAAACTTTCTGGAGGCATATTTAAGTGAAATAAGGAAGCGGTCCTGCTCTTTGGGGGATGGAGACTCAAACTATTTAAGTGAAATAAGGAAGCGGTCCTGCTCTTTGGGGGATGGAGACTCAAACCCTGGCTCCATTGACTAGTTTCATGATACTTTTAGGCAGTTTAAGCCAGCCACTGGGCAATACCAAAGTACATGAGAAAGGGTCTCTGACAGCATGGTGGGTGCATACATTTGGTGATGTGGGAGGTGAGGATTTGCTGAATTTGGGTACTGGCCAACTGGTGTACTTGTGTGCACTGCAATGGACCCTTTGCCCCATGGCCGAGTCTTGTGACGGGACCGTGCAATTTTAAAAAGGAGGGGGAAAAAAAGAAAACTTAGGGAAGCCACTATTTATTTATTTATTTTAAAGGCTGCTTGTGATATTATTATTATTATTATTACTTTTAAGCTGAGCCTTTTTTTTTTTGTAGGAAATTATTCAACTGCATTTTTTTCAGGTGCAAATGTTGGAACCTTTTTCCCCTTAGCATCTTGGCTATGTAGGTGATAAGTCAACTTGGCCTCCTTTGTATTTCTTTCAATACTGAACTGTATTGAGAAGGATGTTTTCATTTCCTCCAGTGCACTCCACCTGGCACATCTCCTGGGCTGTGATTTATTGCTTATTGTTGTGTCTGTGTTTAATACGTGCCAATATACTGCCACCACGGGAAGGACTACCCATCCCTACAACACCACGCCATCCCCCCAGCTTACTTTTTTGTGCTGTGACTTCTTGACTGGCCTCCCTGAAAAGCTCTGGTTTCAGCAGTTTTTATAATGTAATCGTTTTGATGGGGGCTCAGAAAGCTTGGTTGGAGGTGATGGAGAATTTGTGCCTCCTGGGCAGGAATACCACAACATTGTTTGTTTTTTTTGGCTCTGCCTTATGTTATCAGGAAACTCTGCAGCCTTTTACGCCCTGGGGGCTGATGTGGGTTTGTGATTGCTAAGGTAGAGCTCTTGCATTCACCGTGCCTTCTCCCCGAAACAGTCGATCACATATATAGAGAAAATTGATCCTAGCATCGATCCCATCCAGTGATCCTTGCTGCTGTGCTGCTTTACATACACTTTGGGCTTGGTACCCTGGCTCAGAAATGGGGCAGAGGAAAAAGCAGCAGTGAAGGGAAGACATGGAAAGGGAAAAAGGGATTTCTGCCATCTCCTTTACTGTTTGTTTATTGACATGGCACCAATTTAATCTCTTAAATGGTGACCAGTAACTCAGCCCTATGTCTTGCTATAGTTTAATGACCCAATATATTTCTAGGTGTCTGAGGAGGGTTTTGTGTGTGCCCACTGACCTGTCTCAATCTGTCTTTTCAGAACAGCCAGTCTTAGCAACAGGGCAACCAGGAAGACATCTGTAATGTCAGCTGCCCAAATTTACAGGCTCAACTTGGCTGCAGGGACCTTGCCTTGTGCGTGTGTTTTCCTGTTGTGCTTCAGTGCTGCCATTCCCCGGTCTCACTGGAGAGTTTTAGGAAGATGTCCAACATGAGCAAAACCTACAAGCCCCTTGAACATGGTTTTGAAGCTGCTTTGGTGGGCGGTAGCTTGGCTGCTCTTGCTGCTGGGTTGTGTGTGGCTTTGAAATCCTTGTAATCTTCCTGCAATTTTCAAATGAGTTTGGATGCTTACCTCAAGTTGCCTCCAAGTTTTGTGGAGAGATATTTGGAGAGCTGCTTTATTACTGACACTACGGTATCTCTAGAATATGTCTGAACAAATTCCTGGATTGGAATTTTAGAGGGTTGAGGACTTCAGATCTGAACCATTATTTTCAGGTGTGGCCTATCTGTAGGGGGGTAGCTTAGTAATTTTTTCGAAGGGTGGGGTGAGATTATTCATTTTGGAAACGGCAGTCTAACAGGTAGGAAAATGAAGCTGGTTGTTGCAGGCAACACTTCGTAATCTCTTTGTACTGCCTGTTTGCAGCATGAGGGCTGTGGGCCTCAGAGCAGACAGACATCCGGAGGCAGTGATTTTTTTTTTTAGCCATTTTTAATTACATATTCATATGAGGAAAAGAAAATATGTTTGGGAATGAGGGCAGAGAGTGTCTTGAATACCCACCTTTTCAGTTCTCTGACCTGAGTGGTTTATTTTAATGCACTTTAAGTTGATAGTTATTCTTTGGTTTTCCTCCCACCAGATTTCTGCATAACATTTGCAGCTCTCATGATGCAGGTTGCAGTTTTGGGATGTACAGTGTGGTTCTGAGAATAGTTTGTCTTGCCTGCCCTCTCCCTTGCCTGCGCTCACGGCCATGCCATCAGGTTTTGTGAGTGCCACCCCAGGTCAGCCTCGTGACAGTGGAGATACTCCTGCTTCCTGCTGTGGGGAGAGCCAGATCCTCTTGTGTGAAACATGGCACGCTCGCATTTGACTGCTGCCGGCTTTTTTGACCCGGTTGAAGAGAGTTTGCTGAGTTTTTGCCCTCCTGCTTGGCCTAAATTCTGCTATGCATCCCTCCGGCCATGGTGCTTAATGCAAAGCTAGCACAAATGACTCAGCTGACAAGCACTCTTATTTACTGACCTGAGATGTGTGTGAGAAACGCAATTCACCTTTAAATAGCCCTGGGCCAGTGATCAGACAACTGAGTAAATATAGGTGAGTGACTCCTGAAATGGCTCCAGGGAGTTTGTGGAAGAAAAGGGTCAGCAGAAGCAATAAAGAAGCTGAGTTTTCTGTCCTTTTTCTCCAAAGTTGAAAAACTGGAGCTCCAGGTATGGTCCCCATACCACAGCCACGCTGCACTTAAAGGGGGTTGAGATATTGCATGGAGGACTGCTTTGGTGGTGGTTTTCTACTTTCTTTTTTTTTTTTTTTTTTTACTTTCTTTTTTTACTCCTTTTATGGTGCAAAATCCTCTGTACCAAAGGAGTGAAGCACTTGAATTTAGGATTGCAAACCCGGAGTTAAAGGATTACCAGATTTCAGGAGTGAAACTGTTGGGGAACTTAACTGGAGGAATAATAGTCTGGAAAGAGATCTAAAAAATTCACAGATTGGGGGAAAGAGTGAATTGAACATGGGCTGGAAATCCTCTGACCTCTTCATCAGAATGACGATAGTTCCTCGAAGGACAAACAAGTAATGATTGTTGTGTAAAATGCATGGGAGAGAAAATCTTAAGAAGTAGGGGAGGGAACAAAGCAGAGACTGTTGTTCAGTGGAGCCCAGCAACCAGCAGATAGCTGAGGCAATGCTGATGGCCAGATTGTTCATCAAAGACCTTGAAAATCCAGCCCCTTCTGTTGAAAATCTGGCCCAGATTTTGTTTTGAAAATCTTCTCCCTCAGAGTTAAAAAATACCCAGCACATTGGCTACCCTTCTAAAAATAGAGGCAAAAGGAAAGGTAAGACCCTACAAAAATGTTGTGATAAAGCTTAATCTTCAATTTCCATCTGCTTTGACTGATGTGGCCTCTCCAAAATTAAGGGAATTAGCTAATTATTGTAGCATCAATAATGCTGAAAAGCTTTGGAAGACTTCATAGGCAAGAGGGAGAGTGCTCAGCCCAATCTTTTGTCATCCACAGTATCCAATAATACATCAGAATAAATCTCTAAACATCTGGCTTGGCATTCTGGTTGCATTTAAGTAAACAGTGAGACTCCCACTGACAGAGAATGAAGACATCAAACAGAACCATGATCACTAAAGCTCTTGGAAAGAATGAAGTTTGGTAGATGAAATGGATCTATGTTCTTTAAATAGAAGTGCAAAATTATACCATTTTCTCTATCCTGAAAACACATTTGCATCTGCTGTAGCAGGCAATTACTCCCATTTTCTTTAATGTAGCTGCATGTATATGTAAAGTTAAGCACATCCATACTACCTGCAGGATATGGACCTTTAAGTTTTGAGGGGATGCTACAGGTGTAAGAAACCTGGGTTTCAGGATAGTGGTTGAAGAGCTTCGTTTCAACTGTCTGGGAAAGGGACGTGTCCATGTGTGTCTGAAACTGAAAAACAAAACATAAGGCAAGAGTAAGCAGCAATGTAGTGAGCAGGGGCATGTTTCCAGCAAGATGCCAGAGAGATTGGTTTTCAGTTTCATCTTATTTGACATTATCTTTAATGGCACGGAAGAAAGAAAATAGCATACTTTGTAGATGGCATTTAAGTATGAGGGAATCACAAATAACAGTGAGGAGAGAAATGCAATGTGGGGCCAGTAAGGAAACCAGCAAGAGGCTGAGTTTGAGGAATAAGCCTGTGCTGAGATTCCTGGTGTTTGCATCACTGGAAAAGAGAAGACACAGGATGAAAGAGTGGAAAGGGCCTCTGCTCTGAACCAGATGAATTATGACAGTTTTTCCCATTTTTGTGAAATGCTCACACCAAGGACGTGCTTTCCATTCATTTTAAGCTGCCTGTATGCTTTTAGGCTCCCACTTTTAGCTCCAAATGATGTACCAGCCCTGAGTGAATGGTACCGTGGCAGAAGGGGTATTTAGCAGTAGCCAGAGTCTGGGGATATACAACTGCTGAAACACATGAAGGTCACTTCAGAAAAAGCCAAACAAAATCAGCTAATTTCAGGGCTCGCTGCCTTCTGCCTCCTTGCTCTCCTAGCTAGGTTGCCAATTTGTTTTGGGGAGCTTTGGATTTCTAGGAGGGAGAAAAAAGCGGGGAGGTTGAACGTGCTGAGGGCTTGTGTTTGCTCCTTATTTTTAAAGTGTACTGCCAACAGGGCTGAGCTCACAAGTTCGGGACCGGTTTAAGGTATGGATCTTTTTACCTCTAGCAGGCTGGCTTTAGGCCAATTCAGATCAATGATGTCTAAAAGTCATTAGCATCTGATGCCTGCTAGGTGGGCTATGTGAAATTAGTTTCAACACAGCAGCAACTGACAGGAAAGCAGGTAGTTTTCTTGGAATATGTTATGTTAGGATGACATTGATGCTATTGTTATACAAAAAACATTAATAACTGAAGCTACCAGCTAGCCCCCGGGCAGATATTCATTGCATCTGTCAATTCTTGCAATTTGCTGCCATTATGTCATAAGATTTGTATTCTAGGCAATGGTCATGTTCAGCGACATGGCTCCTGATGCAAAGAGTCTACAGCCTTACTGCTGCCATGGCTGGTTTGCTTCATGTCTCAAGTTTCCAGGCAGCGTTTGCAGTGTAAACCACAAATGTGTCCAATGTTAATACCAAATGAATATATTGCTACAGATGCATCATTAACTTTTTATTAGATGTGCTGTTTTACCTGTTTGGGGAGGAGGAAGTATCTGGAGCCAGAGCAAATTTGTTATTGTTGATTTAAGTTTAAAATATAAGTACATATAAGTACATAAAATATGTATGGGTTGTAGAAAAGCATAATATTGTACTGTCTGGTATCTTTTACCTGTCAAAATACCTAAATACTTTAGATCTATGGGAGCACTCTGGTCTGCAAAGCTGGATCTCAAAAATGTCCATTTGCTTAAGGGATGTCATCTCTTGCTAAAAAGTGGAATGGACGTTGTTTGACGGTGTTTTTATAACTACGTGGGACAAAGAAATAGAGAATATGTTTGGAGCACTGTTTTTCCCCTTATACAATGTTAAAATACTCCTACATTGGACAAGAGGTGTGTTTGATCCTCAGGGTGCAGTAGGTGGTCTAATATTTATTCGCCTTTTCTAACATACATTAATCTACAAAGGCTCTGTCTAGTAGAATTTACATCTTGTTGAGCAGAAAATAATTACCAAGAGCTTAACAAAATCCAACTTTCACAAAGGAGCTGCTTGAATATGGATTATTTTGTGCAGCCTGGGTGACAACTGTAGACTGTTTTCAGGTTTCTTTATCATCACTCACATTTCTTTCTAAGTTTTCTGCCCTTGCAGTTTTCGCTCCCTTCCTAAATTCCCATTGTAGCATAACTTGCCATCTTAAAGCATCAGCATCTTGTAGAGGCTATGTAAAGCACCTGCATGCGTCCTTGCAGTGGATTTGCTCTTGCCTAAACCACCCTTTTCCTGTATCCACCTACGCCACTGGACTGCAGGAATTTGCCACGTTCACACAGGGAGCAATCTCAGTCCTGCACCCACAGAGCAGAAGCGCAGAGGCAGAGCACATCTTAATCTGACAGCCGCCTCCAGTCACTGACTGACACAGGGCAGAGACAGGGAATAACACTTGAGTGCATTGATTTGCCCGAGCCACCTTTCCAAAAGGCTGTCTAGTCCCCTCTGCCTCCTTCCATATGGCAGCCCTGGGGGGCATGTTTTCTTAAGGCTCAAAAGCCTGGTGAGGCTAGGAAATGGTTGGGCTTCACAATCCAGACAAACATCCCCACGTTCAGGAATTCCTTCTGGCTATTCCTTTCATTAGGACTTTAATAGTATCCGAGTTTTCTTGTGGATGACTGATCCCATCAGTGGTAGTCAGAGGCCCTCTGTACTTGTGTTTTTATTAGAGGTCAGTTTAGTTTGGCACAACGTCAAGAGTTTCTAATAGTGTTTGTGGAGCAACACTTAATCATTTTTTTTAATAACCTGTTTTACTGATATAAACATAAATCCAGATTTAATCAGGTTTTTTCTTGGGATGGCATTAATCTTCATATTTGAATAAATGCAATGTTGCTTGATTCCACAGCTTTAAAAATAAAAATAAACATCTATCCAATAAAGAAGTCACTGTTGCTAAAAGATGATGGAATGGGATGTCAGAAAGTAAGAAATGAAATAGTTTGTTGTGTAGATTGTGCAAGGCCATAATCTATAAACCACAATCGATTAAAGTGATACTGGAAATGGTAGGGTAGGAGGTGGAAGGTAGCAAGTCAAGGTCCCTGATGTGGAAAGGAAAATAAGGTGAAACTGCCTCTGAAAATCCTCTGTCTGGGCATTGCTTCTTTCAAACAAGTTACATGTGTTTGGCTCACAAACGGACTTCAGTTTTAGAGGTCGTTTTACACCATGTCTTTAATTTATGCATTCAAAACAAACCATGTGCAGAGCAAGCAATCACTGATGCTGAGCATGTGTGGATGATAAATTACGCACGCACACAATGCACACACACTTCAGCTTCCCTGCCTCTGCGTCCAGTATCAAATGCCAAAATACCAAACCTTGTCTGTCCGGATTAGCATCGACTGTAGCCCGTGCAGTGACTGTACCTGGAAGCTGTGGTGTGCTCTTCCCAAGTAGTGCCCTGCTCCACAAATAGCTCCCTTAATTGCTTATAAAGTACAGGGCTATTCGTCCGGGAGGAAAGGGTAGTAGCATCTGGCACGGGGTATCTTGTATTCACCAGCTGAAAAATGAAGCTGCTACTTGACCAGTGTCTGACTAAAGCAGCTCAGTTCCACTTGGCTTCTCTTCTCAGTGGGGAAAGATAATGGATTTGTACAGATCACTAACTCATCGCTGCAGTTTGAATTTTTAAAGGTATCAAAATTAGAGGGCTTGTTTGAAGGTCTGGTGCTTCCCCCTCCCCCCTTCTAATCTTATTTTCTTAAGCCACAAACATCCTTTTGATTCTTACTCTTCTCTTTTCATGCCATCTGGCTGTAGGGAAGACAGAAGTCCGCTCTTCCTTGAACAGACTATTGAGGTTGTCAGTAATTATGATTTGGTTGGCTGGAGGCTAATATGAGTATTTGTTTAGTTCATCCCCTCTGCAGGTGGATAGCAATGGGACAGTAAGCTAACCTTGTCAGGAAATGTCCGTCTGCCAAACAGAGCCTCACACTTACAACTACCAGACACAGCTAAACCCCTTTGCTGCTTGCAAGGGGCTGGAGTTACCTGCTGGAAGAGTGCAACGAACCCGTGTGAAATTCTGAGGTCTTGTTCCCCCAAAAAGAGCAAGTTGAACTCCTGTGTTGCCCATGCTCCTGAGATGCTGAGCACAGAGGAACGTAGGTTGCTCAGGGACTTGCAGAATCTGGCTTATAAATGTTTGTACTGCACAGGCTGGTGGTGCAGCTGTCTGTGGCTCTAATGAACTGACTGGTGATGCCCATGGGGGTTTAAAGGCCTAGGTGCTATAACAGTCGTTGTATCACCATGGAGAACATGGTGTTCACTGCAGGCTCCAAGGGTGACAGAGCCCTGGGACAGGCTGCCCAGGGGGGTGTGGAGTCTCCTTCTCTGGAGATATTCAAGACCCGTCTGGACGCCGACCTGTGCAATATGAGCTGGGGAGCTGCTTTGGCAGGGGGTTGGACCCGATGATCTCTTGAGGTCCCTTCCAACCGCTACGATTCTTTGATTCTACAATTCTCAGTCTTGGGGTCTAGAGCCCTGCCACTGCAGATCATCACGTCTTGTCATTCCATTCCTGTTTACTTTTTGTCATCAAAAAGGACTGAGAAGGAGGTAAATGAAAAGAGCAGGAATGAAACCTAGGAGAGCAAGCATGTCCTGGCAGAAGAGAGGAGAAGAGTCCTTCAGTGTGAATGCTCTGGATGACAGTGTTGTGATTTTTGGTACAAAATGGCATGTTTGTGCATCTTCTGTCTGGTAGTAAGAATGGGAAGAAGCTCTCATAATTCTTTATTTCCTTTGGTCTGTCAAAGCCTAATCTCTTGGGTCTGGTTCAATCAATTTGATGATCCATTTATTACACAGTCTAAAGCTTTTTAACTCTCAGGGAAAATATGACCTAAAGATGAAGTTATCTAGACCCAGAGCAAATTAAAGTGGGAATGAGAAATTTTTGTACTATAGATGTTTAAGCTTTAATGAAGGTTCTGAAAGAAGACGTCATTTGGGCTACTACATAAAAAAGAGATCGGGAAGGACCAGCATTTTGGAAGCAGAAGCCTTTTTCCAGCACATGCTATTAGTGAAGTCTCAGCAGCACCAGGCTTCAAAGGCCTCATAAAAGCTTTTGAGTAGTAGTAGGTAAGAGTTTCCGTTGACTTCAGCGGGCTGTGGATAGTGCCCCACTTGCAGAGTCTTAATCCTTTGTGTTATCCCAAATCACTGCTGTAAAAATGATTGCAACAGCCAACAACAGGGAGGCTTACAGCTCCCAAACAGCAGGCAGCAGGTGAGTTCTTATGAGTAAGATCTTATTTTCATGCAAATGTCCTTGGTAAGTGAGAATAAGGAACGGAAGGAAAAAAAAAATCCCTTGAATAAGAGATAGGAATGGAATTGTTTTTCAATTGAGTGTTTTTGGTGTATGCCTTTATGTCCCAGATAAGACATTTATTGCGAAGCAATGAATTACACTGAATTGCTATTGATAGCAATGCCCTGTTGTAATAAATCCAACCTCTTAGATATCCATCAAGAGGTATTCTCCTGAGTCCTCACTGAATGTGCTACAGTCACTAGTTGACCACAGGGGAACTGGTGGCACAAACCATGTGGTATCAACATCATCTTACCTCCATAAGCATCCTGCTTTGCGGAATTTCATTGGCGAAGTCATTAGCATTAATATAGTCAGCATTAACCTGCCATGCTTGAGTGGTCTTCTGGGATAATGGGTTTCCTCTACCTGTGTGAATTATGGTGGGAGACGATAGTGTGTTGATAGTCCTTTAAGGCATTCCGAGCCTGCACTGAGGAGACCTGGATGGTGTTCCCTGTATGCATGAAATTTGGCCTCACTGATGCAGGGGCAAAAGTCCCATTGCCTTTGAAACATCAGAATTTCATTACAGGATGTAAACTCCACTGTATCTTATATCACGGTATTTACATACTGCCCTGAGAGATTTCAGGTTCCCCAGCTTGTGTGACACTTTTCGGCAGTTTCATAATAAAAAATGATATTTACATGTAAACATTTAAATTTATTTTGTGTTCTGAACACAGGGAAATGCTGTAATATCTTTACATTTTCCACACCATGGTGCCTGATCAACCAAAAATGACAGTGTGTTTCTGAAGCATTTTGATCCGTGCGTGTCTGTGGGCATACATGCATTTGTCTTTTGGTGTGTGTTTGCTGTTGTGGTTTTATCTTTTAATGACATAAATAGGGATATATATTCTAAAGCTACTGTAAGGATATAAATTAGGGTGGGTTTTGAAGTCTTCACTTAAAGTATTTGCCAGAAATGTGTTCTTGTGGTAATGCACATTGTAATGCTTTTCCTGCTTACAAAAGGAAAAAAACCCAGAGCAAATTGTGTGTAAGTAAATACATTCCTCCTCACCCTTAAGTGTATCGCTGTCAGCTGATATAATAGGCTTCTCACCAGAGATGAGGCAGATGAGTGGGCTCCAAATCCTGAAGGGAAGCAGGCAGCATAGCTATTTTGTTTTTAGATTTCAAATGGCTTTGAGGGCCTGCCGTCAGACAGGGAGGAGTCCCGGGCTTTGATGGTTGTTAAATTATAGAGTGCGTGTTTTGACAGCCCAGTGGAGCCCGGACTGGGTAGGAATTTGTAACACCCAGGATGCAGAGAGCAGGGACAGCACGGTGTGGAACGGCTGTAGCTCCCTGCCAACGAGCAGTGCACCAAGCTTTTGCTGGGGCCCATCATCTTGGCCTTCTGGCAGCTCTGCAGCTCGGTTACTGATGGCCCGTCAGCTGGGGGTCAGTGGCGGCGTCAGGGGACTGCAGGCCGTGATTCATTGAGTGCACTGTTAGGGATCTGTAGCTCGCCGCTCTCAGCCAAGAGCAGCACATTAGCTACATGACATACATTATGATAGTGCCAGCAAAGTGGTCAGTGCCTAACCGGGATGTATTGCAGCCTGCGGAGTGGCTGAGGGCTGCAGCACAGAACATATGGAGATTATTTCCTGAATTTATGCAGCACATGTTTTCCTATAAATTAAATTCAGAGAAAATGTGTATCATAATAGGGTGATGCTCACAACAGCCTTCCCTGTTATGAATTACAATGACCTCTCTCAGCTCGCTGGGTGCCCGACGAAATGGCTTCATGCAGATGGAAACAATAGCATGTATGTGGCGCCGGGGTCTGAAAGCCTGACCAAAGCCTCTCTAACTAAAAGCAGGGGGTTTTCCTTCCCCTCTTCCCAACCCCCCTGTTGTTTCTCTCATTCTTCTCTGCTCTAGAAGCTGCTCAGTTTCCTCCAGGAAAGGCCAAGTTACAGAGAAGGTGGGAGATGCCCCAGTGTCTCCTCAATAGTTACCTGGGTGCTGAGCTGCAAAGGCAGCTCTGGATGTGGCAGCAGCCCTGCTTCATGGAAGAGCGTCATGTGCGCTGCCAAAACAGCAGGATGGGGGTCCTTAGCCAGAATAATGAGCAAAGCTGCACGTGTCCCTTCTGTGTCCTTGGACTGAGGATCTGGAGCCTTTTCTAGGCAAATATTTGATGTTCCGTTGCCTGGGGCTGGGACAAAATCTTCTTTGCCTTTTCCTTGGGAATGCTGAAGCAGCTGAAGGAAAAATGTAGTAGAGGCAGTCGTTGTAACTACCTTCCTAAAGCATGAAAAATGAAGTTGTGTTCCCCACAACTCTGTGTGTGAAATCTTCTGTAGAGGAAATACAGGAGCTGCCATGTAGGAGTAAACTGGAAACTCATAAATATATACACGTGCATCTGTGTGTGTGTATACATACATCGATATATTTGTATATATAAAGCAACGAGTAGCAGACAGCAAAACAATCCGGGGTTTGCTTTGGGGCAAATCGCTGTGGAGTCAGTACAGACTGACGGAGTGTTTTCAGCCGGGCTTAAGGGACTTGCTTTTTCATTTGCAGCTGATTACAGGCTAATAGGATTTCAAAGATTTCTGGGAGGGAACAGTTCACATCTCATTACATTTGATTTTTTTTTTATTTTATTTTGATGTTTCATTTATCATACTGATACCTACCCTTAGAATAAATTTTATTACTCTCCTGTTTAGCTTCTTGAACTGAATTTTTCCCCTTGGTCCCTTGCTGCTGTCTAATTGGCAGTTTTCAAATCATTTGGGTCTTTTGGAAAGATCCTATCAGCCTTTTGTGTGATAGAAGAGAAGGGATCATTGGAATAAAAAATAATGTTGCAAATCTTTTTAGGTTTAGTAGTGCTTCTTTCTCCTTCACTAATACATGCATGGTGTGGTTTGCACCGTTATGTTTTCTTAATGAAAATTAACAATTCTAAAGCAACTCATGGGAACAACCAATACAGCTGAATTTCATTGGTACGGACTGAGTCTGTGACTGACCTTCTCTGTTTAGTGGCAGTAGTCACCCTAGTTATTTTTCTTTAGCAGCTCACATGTTGGGAACACACACTTAGCCTGTAAATATGGATTCAGGAGGAAAATGAATACAGCAGTGTTCAAAGCAGCCAAAGCTTAGAATTAATGTTCTGCTGTGACTTTTCCAAACTGACATCTTGATGTTGGGATTATAAATGAAACCATTGTTCCAGCAAAGGCCAAGACTAATAGAAAGCCTTTATTACTGGTCCATTGGCTAATTCTGCTTGTCTAACCCCTTTGGATGGACACAGTGTCAGAAAACATACTCACAGAGGTTGCTTTGTGTGAGATTTGGCCTGCTGAGTGATTACACGGGGGCACAAAGATATCTCAATGACAAGTGTTCTTTGACTAAAATTTGTAAAGTCATTTTCTTTCCCTAGGCCTTGGAGAGGAGTGAACTGATTTTTAATCTTCAGCTTCTATGAGTGATATTTGCTTTGTGTCCTATCACCCCTCTATTCAGCCGTTCTCCCCTTCCAAGCAGGTAAACCTCTGCTTAGAAGAAATTGCTTCTTCTGCTGAGCCTCGGTGCAGTTGACAGCTGTCATATACAAGCACTATACTTGAACACATGCCTTTAGAGCAAGACAGTCTTAAAGAGCTTTAATCTTTTCTCTTTGCACATGCAGGGAATGCCTAGGAGCCAGAGACCCCTATTGTGGCTGGGATAACAAGCAGAAGCGATGCACCACCATTGAGGACAGCTCCAACATGAGCCTCTGGACTCAAAATATCACTGAATGCCCAGTAAGTGGAGGGAGTGGAAATATTTGATTTATACTGGTGTGGGAGTGTGTGTGTATCCGTACATAGGAGAGGGAAAGTGGGTGTGTGGCGGCCTGATGAGGACTGGCTGTTAGGAGAACATGGAGAGCCCAGTGGAACACATTTCTCATATCTGTGCAGTCTCTTGTTCAGAGCACGGAGACCACAAAAGTATTAGCTTGCTCCAAAAGGGGGTTCCCAAAGCATCCCAAAGTCCTCCGCATGCCCACCTGTGCCCTGAGTGAAGAAGATTGGATCAGACAGTTGACTTACTGCTGAGAACCACGTAAGCCCCCAATGAAACTTGAGCTTTCTCAGTGCTGCTCCACTGTCTGCACCATTTCCTTGGCTTCCCTGCAGGCTGGGAAAATCAGAAAATCAGCTGAGATACAGCAGCCTCGGGCAGCATCCAGTTCATTTTCCTCTTGGATCCCTGAGCTGGGCCTGAGAGAAGAAATGTTGCACTGGCAGGAAGAGGCTTCTAGGGAGCAGCAGTAAAACTGGTGGGTGGTTTGCAGAGGGAACGAAAAGATACAGTATATATTAGAGAAGAAAGGGGAAGGGGAGAGTTAACCAAGAGAGGGATGATGAGAAAGAGATATTGGGTTCTACCTCACTTTAGCAGACCAAAGACCAAATTTACATAGCATTTCAATGATCATAGAATCATAGAATTGTAGGGGTTGGAAGGGACATCGAGAGATCATCGGGTCCAACCCCCCTGCCGAAGCAGGCTCCCTAGGACATTTCACTGAGATAGGCATCCAGACGGGTCTTGAATATCTCCAGAGAAGGAGACTCCACCACCCCCTGGGCAGCCTATTCCAGTGCTCTGTCACCCTCACTGTGAAAAAGTTTCTCCGCATGTTGGTGCGGAACTTCCTGTGCTCCAACTTGCAGCCATTGCCCCTTGTCCTGTCTCCACAGACCACTGAAAAGGGGCTGGCTGATTCCCCCTGCATCCCTTGCTTAAGATAATTGTAAACATTAATTAGGTCCCCCCTTAGTCTTCTCTTCTCAAGGCTGAACAGTCCCAGTCTTCTCAGCCTTTCCTCATAGGGGAGATGCTCCAGGCCCTTTATCATCTTCGTAGCCCTTCTCTGGACTCTCTCCAGGAGATCCCTGTCCTTTTTATACCAGGGAGCCCAGAACTGGACACAATACTCCAGGTGGGGCCTGACCAGGGCAGAGTAGAGGGGGAGGATCACCTCCCTTGACCTGCTGGCTACACTCCTCCGGATGCACCCCAGGATCCCATTGGCTCTCCTAGCCACCGAGGCACACTGCTGGCTCATGGCCAACCTGTCATCCACCAGGACCCCCAGGTCCTTCTCCACTGAGCTCTTCTCCAGCAGGTCTTCTTTCCTTGCCCTCATCTCCATAGCAGTTCAGTTAAAAAAAAGTGTCTCTGCTTGAATCAGTTTGAGTTGGCTCTGAAGCTCCCTCCTACCCAGCCAGCCACCCACCTTCCTCTGATGACAGTATCCTGTTCCTGGCTGTGATCCCCAGAAGCCATCTCACCAAATTCAATTCCTGCTGCTTGAACTGTACCTGTGAGGTGGTTAGGGAGGAAAACCAGCCTTATTAGATAAATCGCAGTGTGTGAGGGGAGGAGAAATTCTCATTAATGTCCATCATTATTATCTAATGTCAATTAGCATGTTAATACTGCTAAACCCAGTAGATAGAGAGAGGGGACTGGATGAGTTATATCTTCAATATGCTATTTCTGTCTGGAGGTGCTGGGATGTTTATTCCCCTTATCTTCCTTACTTCTCAGATATTTTCCCAGGAAATATTAGTCATTACTTCAATCCATCCTCAGCTTGGCAGGCTTAAGTTTTTCACTGCTGGATTCAGAGGCTTGTGTGTTTATAACCCTCCTGTGTTGAACTGGGATGCAGTGCTTCTTGATTGCCCATGCTGTTATCTCGTCCTGCTTAAAGCCTGTGTCTGTTGATAGGTGTGTGAGGTGTTAATCCTCTAGTTTGAACATGTCTGCTGCGGTGCACACTAGGGAACAGGCTACTCCAGATCATTGTTTCAAGGTCGAAAAATCCAGAACAGAGTATTGAGGAGGAGCTCTGGCTGTTCTTAGGGTGCTAGTTTTACATTTGTTTTAGCATTTCCACTGTAGATGATTTTCTGTTTAGGTGCTCTCATTCTGACACGTACATCAGCCTCATGCTTTTCAACCGACAGGCTGCCAAGCTGTTTCAAATCCACATGCAAGTGTTTTCTTTTTCTTTCTCCTCTGCCCCTCAACGGAATGAGCTCACCCCTGGCACAGAGTGGGATGGCTCATTTAAACACCTACATCAGCAATGTCCAAGTATTTCCTCCAGTTTAGCGCTGGTTAAAGGTTATGGCTGACAGAGACAGGCAGCACATACAAATGACCCCTGGAAAGGTAGGGGAATGCAGTGTCAATTTCACTATTGAAAAAAGGCCTGTTGGAGTTGGGTTGGATGAGTTAGTGTTGTAAGAAGTCCTGGCTTTTCTCACCTCGCTTTCCTGGGCTGAGCACCAGGCGCTCAGCTGTGCTGCTACAGCTGTATGTGAGATCACTCTCAAGTGTGACATGGCATAGATTAAAAGCACCCCTCCCAAATAAACCTTTTCTAACCCGGATAATGTCAGTGAGTTCTTCTGCAGCCTAGCCCACAAACAGATGTCCTGGCACAGTCCAAGAGACTGGCATGAAACAACTTTTAAAGCCAGAATTGTGATATTATTGAATTATATCCTGTAGAGGCCAGGCATTTATGGGAGTCAACCACAACACTAACACAACTTGACTGCTGCTCTTGTGCAAACACGCTTGGTCAGAGCTAGTCTGACCATTTTTCTACAGCACTACATTGTACCAGGGATTTCCAGTCTCCAACTATAATAGTAAGGGACCTTAGTTAAAGGGTTAATCATAGTGTTAACATACTCCCTTGGGCAATGATTAATGTATGTTATTAGTAGATAACACCCAGAACCTCCCAAGGGTTTTTTGCTAGGGTTGCAATGTCAAGCATTTTAATATTAAGAAGTGATAGGACGCAAATCAGACGTGCTGCTCTTCTTTTCCCTCTACATGCATGTGTCGTATCAGGGAGTCCTGGATGTATGACTGCATGCCATTTCTTAGACTGGGAGAAGGGAGTGAGGTGCTTTTGGGTCCTAGGAAAATTGAAAAAAAAGCCACATTCTACTTTATAATACCTTACTGACGCCAACAAGAGCCACCACCAGGAAAGGAACTTTACATGTATCTAGCAAGCTTTGTTAGCCAAGTTTGTGGGGTCACTGGGGTGGTTAGCAAGTCAGGAATTGAGTATTCCCAATGAAGTGTATGGTTCTCCTTACCCCAAGCTAAACGATGCTCTTCCTCATGGGTTTTCATCCCAGTCCCACCCTGTGTGTCCAGCAACCCCTATCTCAGTCATCCAGCATCTGCTCTGTGCTAGCCCATTTTCTTGCTAATCCATGCCAGTCTCTCCACTCCTTTTTCGGGGTGTCTAGCAGACTTGCACCCTGCTCTGAATTTGTGTGGGCTCAGCCACTCAGAGCTGCAGTGTCTGGGATGATCCTGCTCCGACCCACACTGGAGCATCCCAAGTACACTTCAGGTACCAAGATCAAAATCTATGAAAGCTGCAAATTTTCTTCCCCACCTCCCAAGGATTTTATACCCTGGGCAGATCTGAATCATTTTCATGGAAATCACAAAAAAAGGTGTTACAATGACGTCAAGTTCAGTTCCTTGCTCTGATCACAAGCTTATTTCAAGGAAAAGCTTGGTACTTACAGACTTTCCTTTTCCTTAGATTGGATTTTAGAAAAGTTTGAAATATTTTGACTGAAACTTTGCAAGAATTTCCAGCTTCTATCAGAGAGGCAACATGAAAACTTTCAGCTGAAATAACTGTAGCTTGTTGGCAAAGCAGTTGACGTCTAAATCCTAAGAGAAAGCAAAAATAAATTGAAAGAACAAGGAATGCTTCTATTCTTATCTGTAATATCAGAATAAACATTGCAAATATCCTGGCAGCAAGGAGTAGCAATGGTCAGTCTGACTTTTCAGATCCTGCACTTGAGCCTTTAGATGGTACAAGGAAGAAATGACAAGGTGATGCCTTTGGTGGGAATATGGCCATTTACGGAAGTCTGGAACTGGTAATATTGTCAGATGAGAGAAGGGCATTTGAGCACAGATGTTTTTAGAGATGTCCTCTCTGGCTTATAGGCACTGGGGTGGCTACAAAGGATTTGCCTTATAAAGATGTTTCTGAAAAAGATCAATGCATATGGGTTTTTATCCTACTTCCCAAGTTTGCTCTTTTGAAGATATTTTTATGAACTTAAAGATGGAATGAGAATCCAAATGTAATTTCTTAAGTATAAAAACTTCCCACATTCACAACGTGACATGTTTATAAATTTCAGCATTTTGGTTATGGCTGCTTATTTGTTTAATTTTTGGGTTGCTTCCCAGTATCACTTATGAGCCAATAATTATTTGTCAGCTTTTTTTTTTTTTGTTAAATTGAAGCCATGGGCCGTATTATACCATTGATTTCTGAACAGAACTCCCTGCTGGAACCAGCAAGGCTTTCTGGCTCAAAAATGAATAGAAATGATCCAATACTTGGATTATGACTTTTGTAAGGCAGGAGGAATAAGGAAATAAAAATCTAGTACTAGATATCCCAAAGTAGTTCTTTTGATTTTTTTTTCCCCCTGGACTTTTAGCAACCCAACTGTTTTGATTTTTGACTGCATGCATGTTTAAAACAACAAATATAACAACATCAACAAAACTCAGTGTTCTCTTCTCTGGGCATCTTGCCTTATAACCTGCAGCCCAGAGCGAATTTTTACAGTGACATGATAATCTATGGCAAACAAAGGTTTGCAACAGATGTTTGAAACCCCAAACTGCAGCCCTATGAGTGCAGTAACAGATCTAAATTACTTCCATGACACTGCTGCATACGTTTGATGCTGCTGTAGATGGGTGAAAGGGGAAGATGACAGCCCAATAGAGGTGCATTGTGTTTGACGTAGTTCCAGGCTTGGAGAATAAGCACAGAGCAGTGTGTGTTAGAGGATGAGAGTTTGAAAGCACTACTCCTGTGGCTGTGTTTGACTCCCTGTGTGGCTCCTGAGTAGGCTCACAGCCTCTCCGTGCCTCGATTTCCTTGTCTGTGGAGCAGGAGAAATTATTTCTCCCGTGGAGTCATCATTTCCCCCAATGCTCAGGGGCCTGATCCTGCTGACTGTAGGGCTTAGTGAAGCATGGCATAGTAGGGTTAGTTACTGGTAGCTGGCTCAGATTTGGGGGCCCAGCCTCTTCCTTTCTTCACCCTTGGTTGCATGTAACACCAAGACCAAAACCAGAATTACCTTTCCCAGAGGTTTTACTGAAGTTGCTGGGCATCCCAGCACCCCATGGGTGATGCCAGTGGGTGTGACCCACTTGCAGGCAACCATCATCAGTGCTGCCCCACCTGCAGGCCCCAGTGCTTTGGAACATGGGGTGGAAGGACAGAGGTTGCTGCCAGGGGAAGACACATCATGGTGCAGCATGGTAGCAAGGAAATGGCTGAACCTAGGCAGGGCCAGCTTGGATGTCTTTGCCTTGTGTTTCTGGAGTTGGGGAGGATGCCAGGGTAGGGGTATTCAGGGCAGCCTCCCATATATGGTCCTGGAGTTGCTGGATTTTGCTGTCAGAACTGGTGTCGGCGGCAGCTTTGGAGTGGTCATGAGGGAGCAACGGTGGCCTGGGAGCGATCCCTGGAGGAGCAGGCCATGCTCATCTTCTCAAGTCAGCCTTGGTTCCCCTGCCCTCAGCTTAGGTCTCACCTAGCAGCAACATTGGTTAAAGCAAGGTGCCGGAGAGCAAGCTCGAACACCCTACCTTCTGTCTTTGAGTTCTGGGCTGAAGCAGTTCTGCCTCTAATGCTTTTGCTCTGCTAGAACTGCTGTGTTTTTACTTCTTCATTACAGCACACAGGAAGCTCAAGCCCCAGCCTGTTCAGGACTGCACAGGCATGAAGGAAAGGGCAGAGAAAGCAGATAGCAGCATGGTCTGGTCTATACATTGCCTTGAAATGAATTCTTGCTCTTTAGCTCACTACATGATCCTCAGCATTAATTCTAGTCACCACCATCTCCTTCCCTTTCTGTCCTTCACCCAGCTTTAGCCATTTAGGCTGTGGCTTTGTTTAGAAAGGGAGCCAGTTCTTACTGCGTGTTTGACAGGGCCAAACGCAGTGAGGCCTCTGTCTCAGCTGGTCACTATGGTTATACGAACACTAACTCAGAAAATATCCTGCAGGAACAGTCCCAGGCACTGCAGAGGCAGGAACATAATGAAGTGGGGACAATCGGCACTGGCCCTTGTGTTGCCTGAAAGGCTGAAGCTCTGCAGTGTGGGACGAGGGGGCATGGTGGGTTTGCGGCATGGCAGATGGATGCTTGTGCCTGGTGTGGTGCTGGCTGGGTTGGCTCGGGTGCCTGTGTGCACATGTTAGGTATGCGGGGTGGAATTTGGAGGGTAAATATTGATGCACCATTGTCTGAAAACAACCCTGTTTTGAATCCTCCTCACAAGCACAGACAGCTCCCATCTAAGCTGCATTCTAATCCCCCTGGCAGCTTTGTTTGGCATTTCTATTGTGGGCCTGTCTCCAGAAATGTAAACTTGCTATTAATGACCTTTTTTCTTTTAAAATTAGGTGAAAAACCTGACAACAAATGGAAGATTGGGGCCTTGGTCCCCATGGCAACTTTGTGAGCATTCAGATGGGGACAGCACAGGCTCCTGTATGTGTAGGTCACGTTCATGTGACAGCCCTCGTCCTCGCTGCGGAGGTCGCGGCTGTGAAGGGTCCAGGATTGAGGTCGCAAATTGTTCAAGGTACCTCAGCATCTTTGTGCATCTTAGGAAGGGGACAAGAGTTGTGCCTGTCCACAGCTCAGCTCCTTCCCTGTGTTTCAGTGACCACATTGTGGTTTCACAGCCAAACTGAGGTATTGGAGATCCCGCTTGAAGTCAGTGAAAAATAAAGGAGCCCATGGGCTCTGAGAGAAGGGACTATGTCCAGGACTTTTAGAAGATGAGTGCCCCAGATTAGTGTACACATTAACCTTCCCTCCACTGTGCCTTGGTTTCTCTTAACTCTACAGTGAGTAGTGACCCATTAGGAGGAGGTGAGTAAAGAAGAGGTCGTTGTTAGCCAACTGCACAACAATAAACTAAAAATATCCAGTAAGCTCATAATTTCTCAGAGGTCGGGTGCTGAGGTTTCCTTGCCAGAAGCAAGCAGAGCTCCTTCAGAGCAGCGCTTGTAAGGACAGGGCCCAGCCTAATTCTGAGCAAGGCTCATTTGCCTTGTTCTGCAAGGCCGTGAACTGTCTGCAGCACACTGGCTAGGTGAAAGCAACAGATCATCCTCTGGCAGCGAGCAGTGCTTAGGAGGCATGCCTGCCAGGGACCACACTTAAACAACGCACATAACTCAGCTTGTGTCAGAGTGCTGCCTGTCCAGGGATGCCTGAAGCTCATGCCTGAGCAGTATGGAAGCTCAATGTCCTTCTGTTGGGTGCCCAAACATAGCCATGGTGTTTGTCCCCATGTTACCTCACCACCCTCAGACTTCATCATGACATGATTCAAGGAAAGATGATGCAGTAGTGTAAGCACTACTAAACCAGGGTGGGGCCGGCCAATATTCTTGTAAATATTGGGCCAATAAAGATTTTATCTACTTCAACTTTTCCATAAATGTTCATTCCATTAAGGACAGCTGTCTCTTGACTCCTCCCTGGAGATCAGTGCTGGTCTTGGCACCAAAAATTCATCAATACGTATGTTTTAATTGGCATTTCTCCTTCCAGTGGTGGGCTGTGCCACCCAAAAGGTGTGCTGTCATTCCTGCCCTGTGCTGCCACCGTGGGCTGAGCAGAGCCTTCCCAAGGCATGCTTTTATGTCAGTGGGAAATGGGAAGCATGCCAGTGGGATGGGTTTCTCAGCACTGCTCTGATGGCAAAAGAGGCAGGAACAGCTTCTAAGAAGGGGATGAAAAATAGATTATTCAATCTTAAGACATAGGAAAACAGCATGGTTTGAAAAATAGGGACATCTGGTCATCCTACATCCGATTCAGCCCTCTAATTTCCTTTAATTGACTTCATATGGCATTGAGATTTCTTTTTTGCAGCAAAGGAGCAGGATGCTTTAAGATGGGTTCTATTAGAAGGCTGCAGGTCTGAAAATGGAAGGGGTCTTTATTTCAGTTAAAAATCCTGAAACATAAATCAATGCTGGGAACTGTTGGGTTTTTAAGGAATTTTTTAGTAGAAATTACTTTCCCTTTCTTGCTGCAATAACAGCAACTTTCAGTTTGCTTTTTGCTTTTTTGTGATTTTACATATAATCTTTCTTCTGAGTTAAGAAGTGTGGTGGTAGTAGGGGAGTTAAATCAGGGCAGAGTAATATGGAATAGTAGGATTTTTATATAAGCAAGTTTCTTGTTCTTTGACCTTGTTTGGGGCAGGAGAGGGGAAGGGAAGGAGGGAGAGGCATGAGAGAACAAGAGGAGGAGGGGAGAAACAGGGTTCTGAAATAAAGCTGCCAAGAACGGGCAAGAGTTGATAACAAATAGAAAAAGTGTGAAGGGCAATGTGGGTTTTAACTTTCATCCTCTGCCCTGATTGGTGCTATGCCAGAAGATATTTCTTGCCAGCGGTATTAATTCAGTAAATGCTCTGAAAATTAACATCTGTTTATGAGCTTAGCTTTCAAGAACCAGACCGCACCTGAGTTGTTTTTTGACAAGACTTTTTAGAGAACTTTTTTTCCCTGTATTAAAAAAATAAAACCCAAACAACCAAACAAAAAAAAAAGAGATTTTTTGGCTCGAGGCAGTGAAGTGTTCAGATTAGGCAGTTCTGTAAGACTGAGCGTTGCCGCTGATGCTCTATGAAGCGAAACCCGCAGCGCAGAGGAGATGAGGTACAGTTCCTCCTCTCCTGCTCCAAAGTTCAGTATAGCTGCCAAATCAGAGGAAGGCAAGCTTTTAAAGCAAGATTTTTAAAGGTGGAAATGCTGGCTTCCATGTAAGCACAGGGTTGAGTCCCAGCGTCACAGGAGCTGGCCACCTGCACATGCTCAGCCTGTCCCAGGCCAGAGGCACAGAGCGTTTGCCTCCATTGCTGAGGTGCGAACTAAGGGGTTTCATGTCACATTTGCTTCAGACTCAGTTGCCACTGCTCAGCAGAGATGTGATCACTCATTAAACCCTGAAACTCCATCCTGCCTCTGAGCTCTTAACTGCCTTTTGGTTTCTGCAGATTTAAGGTCACACTACAATGACGTCTGCAGGCGGCCATGAAAGATAGGAGCAATTATTGTTAGTTTTAATGAAATTTGAGATTTCTAGTTAATAGGATTCAGCGCTGAAGGCTTTAGGAAAACACTAAATATTATGAGGCTTGTGATAAAACCATGGGAGCTGGCAATAGTATTGCTGTAAGAGATTTAAAGCATCAGTACCTACTGAATTAGCAGAGGGTGGAGTTTTCTACATCCTTTGGCTCAGCTGGCATTTGTAAGCCTCACAAAGTATTTTGTGCAGAAGAGTTCAGGAGATAAAGCTTTGGGATCAGCCATTGGCTCAAAAAAGGGGGTAATGAGACATGGGGGAGACGATAGTCATTGAGAATTATAGCAACCACTCTGTTGCTTGGCAAATCCTAGGAGGCATTTTCAAATTCATTCAGCATTGGCTTCATCTTAGAGGCTTCCATCAGAGGAAAGTTAGGCCAATGCTAAACACTTTTGAATCTCCCTTTTCTAGATCTCTGCTGGTGTAAAGTCTGGTTGCAATGAATAATCTCTTCTCCAATGACTTCAGTTGACCCCATTGATCCCTTATGTGCTTTGTTGTTAAGAAAGCATGACATAGGTAGACCATTAGGTCACACCCATACTCTGTTCTTTCTCTCCTTTGTTAGAAATGGCGCTTGGACACCCTGGTCTTCCTGGGCCCCATGCAGCACCTCCTGTGGGATTGGCTTTCAGGTCCGCCAGCGATCCTGCAGCAACCCTGCTCCACGGTATGGGGGCAGAGTCTGTGTTGGACAGAGCAGGGAAGAAAGGTAAGAGACAGCCACAGCACTGTGTATTCCCTTCTATGGTTATAACATTGGCAGCTGGAAGCGGTGGGTCTTACATGAATGCATGTTAAAGCTGTTTAGCTGAATGCACAAAGCTGAAGGAATTCCAGAGCCTGGGATGAACGAGTTGCTCACATACATGGCCACTCTCAGTCAATGAACCCGTGGCTATCAGAGGCTTGAGAGCTGCATCCTCTCTCAAGCAGGACCTTTCAGACCTTCACAAGTATTTACATCTCCCAAAGAGAAGGCTGACCTCCTCAGCGAAAGGAGAAGCTGTGCCTGCTGTTAGCAGTGTAGAGTTTCCAGGTACAGCGATACTGTTTTGATCCGTCCCTGAGGAGGCAGTTGAATAAGTGCAGATTCCTTTGCCAGCTGCCCCATTCCTAAATCTCTACACTGTGCTGTCACACCTTAAGAAGTTCAAGACAAAATACAGCTTAGCTCACAGATTCAGGGTTGAGTTTTGCAGGGCTTGCCGCCAGGAAAAAAATATTTTTCCCCCCTCTCAACTAAGAAAATTTCATGCAAAATCACTAAAAACCAATACTTTTTGAACCTACAGAGCCATCTGCACCATTAAGCTTCTTCAGGCTCGGCCCCTCCTTAAACACATGCTTCAAGGCATCCCAATTTGGTTTCCAGATTTGACATTTCATTAAAGGCCACTTCTGCTTGGCAGTAGGCTGTTGCTTATCCCTTGAGTGGTCACTTAAGACAGATCTCTCTGCATTTCTCAGAATACAAAGGGCAATTCATTTAACTTCCTTGATTCAAGACATTTTAATGTTTGGTTTGATTTGTGGCCATCCAGAATGGTCCTTTTTGAGTTTTAAAGACTACATCTGAGTCAATTGCAGTCCTGTGTGATTCAATTTGAGAACAATATTGATTAAAAAGCTGAACAAAATTAAAGTTACCTTTTAAAAAGGGAACATGAAATAGCATTAATTTAGGGCCTGCTTTTAGATGCATATTGCATCTAGTTCGGCTCTGGTTGGAAACACTGATTTCTCACAGTCCAGGCAGCAGTAAGGGCCAGATCTCAGAAGAGGGGATTGTCAAGTGTTTAGCACCTGCCATTATTGACAGATCACTGCTGTCTTGATTTCCCATTAGGCACCCCATTGAAAATACTTACCATCCACTCCCTCTTTGTGATCCATGGGCTTCAATTTATGAGCTCTATTGTAATTTCAGTGCACTTTCAGAAGCCTGATCTTGACCATTTACTCCAACCAACCCACCATCTCCCTGAGCTCAGCCTGGTTAACCACTTCCCATTCTGTACCAGGGTAGAGTTCTCTGCTGTGAACAGGAAGGTTGCTAATCTGGCTGTTGTGTTAGCCTCCTTCTGTCCTTCTGACCATGCATGAATTGCACCCAAATGCAGTGTGCAGACCTGCATCCATCACTGTTCCCTCCCTGGGATGTGCTGACAGACATGGATATTTTTTTGAACAGTGTGCTTTCTTCTTCCAGATTCTGTAATGAGAACAGTCCGTGTCCATTACCAATTTTTTGGTCTTCATGGGGTCCCTGGAATAAATGCAGTGTGAACTGTGGTGGAGGGATTCATTCCAGACAGAGGTCCTGTGAAAATGGAAATACATGTCCAGGCTGTGCAGTGGTATGTATTATTTATTGAAGTTGCATGAGGGCCACTTATTGATATCTAGTATCTAGGGACCTGGTATTTAAGTCCTCTCTCCATCTTGGTTTTATTCCTCAAGCTCAAAGGAAATTATATGCTCAGCTTTCTCTGGAGGGGATGCTGAAATGAACTGGGAAGCTGAGAGGTGGCAGATTCCAAAAATCAATGAAGTTGGTGTGAGAGAGAGTGTGTATGTGTGCATGCATGCACATATGCACACGTGTCTGTGTGTGCACAGGCAGGTGAGGACAGACTGGTGTACAGAGGCTTTCCATTTGGCCTCTGAAGGTTTGTATATCAAGTCCTTTACCTGAAAGCTCTATACATTTTTTTTCTTTTGTCCCACTCCCAAGGATGATCCTATTGAGTCAAGGAGGCCCTACATTAATCTTACTGCTTACTTGAGTAAACAACAGGTCAAACACCTAGTTAACCCATCAGTGAGGCAATGGCTACCCATTTTCTCTCCTTATTTCCCCTTTCCTAATCTGGCAGCTGTCTCATGCAGCTGTTTTAATTAGTTTTATGGAGAGTTTTCTTTCAGTGTAAGCAGATTCGATCTGGAACCTCCCATCTGTTCACAAGCTGTTTGGCATTTACTCTAGAATCATAAAGTTCTGAAGCATTACATTTCTTTCCTTCTGCCAGAAATGACGGGTTTATTTATTTATATTTCCCAGAGATGGCAGTGTTTGTCACTGGAATTCCTCCCACTAGTGGTGAGAATTGCAAAGACCCCCAACTTACCCCATCCCACACAGCCAGAATGATGGCTGTACTCAATGGATGCACTACACCAAGGATGAGAAATGGTTCATAGCCCTCACTAGAGAGTTCAGAAAGCCAACCAGCCAAAAATAGCTGTTAGAAGAGATAATCTAAACCCATCCTAAATATAAAACAATAAACTTTTGCAGGAATAAACCTTACTGACATTTTGTCCTCATGGGGCTCCTCAAGGCTGACCTCAGAGCAATATCTCAGGGTCACAGCAGAAAACTTGTTTGCTGTTATTATTATCTATTGCCTGATTTATTCCCCTGCCCATAGTGTACCAAACTTCCAAGGCCCCACAGGACTTTGAGTCAGCAAAGAAACACAGACTTGAGGGAGACATAAAAATAGCAAGAATAGTTCATCCTTGAGGTCCACCTGAAGCTATGCACCACCACCACCTCCATAGTGACCACATTTTGTGCTTTACCCAGCACTGGCTTGTGTTTGTGAGGTTGGATAATGTTAATGGAGGTTGTGTCAGATGCAGAGGGTACACTCTTAATTTCCTGGGTGTAAACAAATCTCTGTCAGTTAGTCTGCTGCTGCTTAATAACTAAGAAGAGAGTGGGTTTCCTTGTTGGCAGGAATATAAGACCTGCAACCCAGAGAGCTGCCCGGAGGTACGCAGGAACACACCCTGGACCCCTTGGATGCCTGTCAACATCACCCAGAATGGTGCCCGCCAGGAGCAGCGCTTCCGCTACACGTGTCGTGCCCAGCTGGCTGATCCCCACGAGCTGCAGTTTGGGAGGAAGAAAACTGAGAGTCGATTCTGCCCCAACGATGGCTCAGCAGTGTGTGATACTGACTGTACGTCTTTCCAGCTCTGGCATACCACAGAACAAACCTAGATTTGGTGGTGGAAGAGGGGTTCCCCTCAGAACAGCAAGAACCTGATCTTGTCTGCATAAGTCTTGACATGTACAACTAGTGTCACTGGGGAATGGCAAGGATGGAGGGAGCTCTGTGACTCACAGTTATGAGCTCTGTGCTTCTGGCAGTGCAGAGGTTTGTTCTTGCTACTACCAGGCTGCCCCAAAGAGAACAGACAAGTAATGAGGGTGTAGAGAAGAGCCATTCTACAGTGCAGCATGTCTTTACTCTTTTTCTGGAGGTATCCTTGTACGTTGCTTCTGGGGTTCTTTCTTTCACTACTGCTGTGATGCAAGGCTGTGTCCTGAGGGCACAGGCTTGACTGCCCAGAAAGGTCATTTATGAAGGTTGTCAGGCTCAGTTTGTGTACGTACAAATTTCATTTTGCCTCTAGCTTAGCTGTAACTGTGGAACAAAAGGTTTGCTAAGGGCTTTAAACAGAGACTGTTCTGCAGGGCACATAAATCTTGATTTTATTTGTGAAGTGAAGTCCTTTTTAAAAGCCCAACAACTGATTAATTAGTGATCATGTGGTGTCTTGTTTGTTTCCTCGAAGCTCTTGTTGATGACCTCCTCAAGACTGGTAAGACATCTGCACGGATTATCAACGGGGGCTGGTCCTTTTGGGGGGCCTGGTCTTCCTGTTCCAGGGACTGTGAGTTGGGCTTTAGGATCAGGAAGAGAACATGCACAAACCCTGAACCTAAAAATGGTGGCTTGCCCTGCGTGGGATCAGCAACGGAGTACCAAGACTGCAATCCACATCCCTGCCCAGGTAACCACGATCATCTTCCTGCATGAAATTCAGAGGTAGAGGTGTTCTTCCCCATCTTAACAGTAGAGCCACCAAAAAAGAAGTAAATCAGTATTTCCAAGCTGCTTTTTTTTTCTTTCTTTTTTTTTTTTTTAAATTTGGGGGATTTTTCCTTATTTTCTTTAAAAGCTATTGTAATGACCCACATATATGATCTCTAGTACTATGACTTACATTTCACCTAGGCTCAGAGGGTAACAGAGTCACATCCTCTAGAGGAAGTAGTGTTGTGGCTTGTGTAGCCACCTTTTGCTTCGAGAAGGTTTGATGCTCCTTCCAGTGGAGGGCATCACAGTGTATCTGCACCTGGATGAGGAGACAGGCTTAATAAATGTGGCATAATACTGTGTAGAGATGCTTGATGTGGCGGTTCTTCTTGTGAACACTTGTTTCTTCCCCCTCTCCTGCTTACGTATTGTTCTTGCGATGGGCATCTACTCTTGACATCAGTTACCATTTCCTGCACAGCCAGCAGGGAGTATTCTTGCCTGGTTTCCTGGTTTTCAAGTTTGTCCTCATGTTTATGTTGCACTCCTGGTCCAGAATAGTAATAATAGACCATTGACTACTGCATTCTCTCTCACTTATTCTTCTTGCTCTGTAATAGCTATCTAAACTAAATTTAAGTGATCTTACACAAATTACCTTGCCTCTTTGCAGTTCTAGCAATTATCTGCCCCTGGCAATACAGTTTGTGGCCTACACTTGAAAACGCTGTATTATAATAGTAGTATTATGATTTTAAAATTCAATACAAAGATAAAATTCCAATGCAGATATGATCAGAATGTGCAGCAAGAGCGTAGCAGGAGTGTCAAATATTGCGCTCTATGGCCTATAAAAAGAAAATAACTCTAGCACTATAAAGGCAGCTATTAGTACTATTTTGGAAGCTCTCAGTGGCTTTTCACTAATGTATGTGCCCTTCTTCTGTGTTGTTTGCTCCCCTTGGACACGATGATGTTTTACAATCTGTTCTGAGTGCATGATTACTATTTCTCTGTGTCTCCCTCCTTCCCTGCCTCTCTCAATGTGTATACACAAATCCTTGTATATTATCTTGTACTAAGTCATCAGGTTATTATCTTCTGAATTAATGGCATGTGGACCTGCACATCAGGCAGTCTGGTAGCCTGACATGGGGGAGCTGAGAATCAGGGATCTTAAGTCCCTTCCTAGTTTTATTATTAACTTCTTATGGGGCTGTGGTCAGACCATAGTATCATTGAACTGTTTGGGTTGGAAGGGACCTTTAAAGGTCAGCTAGTCCAAGTCCCCCATGCAATGAGCAGGGCAGTAAAGCCTCTGAGTTTCTGTTTCCTGAAGATTAGAACTAGAGGGCTAGAGTCATATAAGCTCCACTAAGGTTGTACATCACTTTTCTTCTCAAGCAAATTGGCTGTTGCTGTAGGTGAAGCTTCAGGAGACAGTATAATAATAATAACAACACTGTTTCATGAACAGAAATACAGCAGAATAGAATAGAATATTTCAGTGTCTACCCTCAAAAATAGTTTCTATTTTACCACTTTACGATGCAGAGTATTTATATGCATAGACTTCATTCTGCATCCTCAGAGTGCATCACGTTCATACCCCCTCTTGATATGAAGTTCTTGTCATCAGGTCCAAATGTCCTGGGGTGCAAGAAACTGCTAGCTACTCTGGGCAGGGTGGAGCTGGAAGGTGAGATACTGGGGCTGTCAAGCTTTGTCACAGTGAGAGGACTAACCAACAGTATCCACCTCTTTCTCCTTGCTTCTCAATGTCCTTCAGTGAAAGGCTCATGGTCTTGCTGGACTCCTTGGTCTCACTGCTCAGCAACCTGTGGTGGAGGACACTACCAGCGCACACGGACTTGCACCAATCCGGCTCCGTCTAGTGGAGAGGATATCTGCATTGGTCTGCACACGGAGGAGGCCCTCTGCAACACACACCCATGTGAAGGTAGCCAGTTCTCGTTCCTGCTCCAGCTGGCTTGGGTGGTGGTGGAAGCATGGCACACCTGAAAAAATGTTTAAAAAAAAGAAATCAGAAACACCACCATTCAGAAGCTTTTCTGTCAACTCAGTAAATGTCTGTTGAGCCAGGAAAAAAGGAGACATCCCAATGTTCAACTGCAACACATCACCTTTCTCTTTACCAGTTCACTAGCTCATGCTTTGGCATTTTTGGCAAAATCTTGTTAATGTCTGAAGTAACTGAAAAACCAAGAGCTTGATTCTTCAATGTGGAAGCCTACAAGAAAAACAAAAAGAGTCATGAAGCATCAATCTGTACAGTTATGGAAGGGACAACTTTTTCTTTCTCTTATACAGACGGGTAGATGAGCATGTGCTACAACTCAGAGGACACAGTTTAGATCTGTGCTGGTTTTGAACCATTTGTGTATTTCTGATCCAGTGCAGGCTGCCTCCTGCCCTTAGGAACCCCAGCAGAGCTCTCTAACTGCTGTACCTTGTGCTGGCTGCTTGAGGTATACTTGGGAGACCACCTCAAAACTTGAAGAGGTCCTGGTGCAACATTGCCCCATCCAGCTCCTTGTATGTCTTTAACCAGAGAGCTGATACAGGAGCTTTCAAGACAAGCCCATGCTGTGCAGTGCTCCACCAAGGGTTGTTTCAGTCCATGCTTAGAAAACCACAACCTGACGAGTAGGGTATGGTGCTTGCACTGTTATTTGTATATAGAAATCCTGGGTTAGATATATGAAGGAGGCACAGGCCAGGATCTAGACATCCTTCAGCATGGGAGAAGTTTAGGATTTACAAGAGACCCTTTTCCTTCTTGGTGACATTGTCTATGTGTTTTTCTGATCTTGGATTTCAGGTGGCTGGTCAGAGTGGTCAGAATGGAGCCTGTGTAATGAAGAGGGCCTCCAGTACCGCAGCCGTTACTGCGAGGTACACAGCCCAGACTCGTCTCAGTGCGTTGGGAACAGCACACAGTACCAAGATTGCCTGTATAATGAAATCCCTGGTATGTACAGTGTCATCGGCCAGGGAGAGGGTGGGCCAATTCAGGAGAGCAGCTCATGCCCAGACTATCAAGCTAGGCTGAGATTTTCTCTACTATAAGTTGGGTTTGGATGCTTCTAGAAAAGCAAGCAAACAAACATATTCTAAACTCCCCCGTGGCAGGTACAAGGTAACTGGCATTCCTTTGAGGCAGCTTAGCTTTTCTGTAAAACCAAATTACCTAGATCTGTAATAAATAGTATTGCTTCGTTTGAATTGAAGTTTTTAACACTGTATAGTTAATCTCAGGCTGCATTATAAAAATTATCTCTGTTTGCAGTATGGATATAAGCAGCAGAAGGTCCTTCAGTTCAGGTATGAAAAGAAGCATCCCAAAAGAGTGAAGAAATAAGGAGAGGCAGATGGAGAAAATTGGTGTGTGAAGTGGGGAGATTAATCAAAGGTCTTACAGAGTGGTGCTGTTAATGGACAGATGGTCATCAAGATCTTCCACCCTGTGTTTTGTGGAAATTGAATCTCTTAGGCAAATATTTTATATGGCCCTAGGCTTAATAACCCTTTTCCACCTGTTCTTTTCTGGATTACAGTGCCCTGACTAAAAATCTGAGATCTCTAGGCAATGGTACTCTCCTTTTTCATGGTTTTCTCAGCTATCTTCTTTCTCCTAAATCCAAGAAGCTAAACAGGGATCAGATAACAGTACTGGAATTGTCAGGTCTTTGGAGAGGTTTTTTTCCATGTGTTCTACACTCTGAGCTTATAATTCAATTTAGAGAGACTCTCAGCTTGCTGCAGAACATGTGAGCAGCTTCTCGTGTCTGGAGCACAGGGGGTTTAATTACTTAAAGGAGTAAAGTGATGGCAAAATGACAACTTTCTCCAATCTTCTTCTCTTTGTTTAGTGATCCTGCCAGCCTCCAGCATTGATGAGAGCACGAACTGTGGAGGTAGGGTACCACTAACTATATATCTTATTTTTATCTTAACCTGGCTTCTCTTCTCCCTGTGCAGTATCAACCAAACCATTAATCTGTACAGCTCATATCCCACTGATAGCCTTAATTCCACTGGAGTCTTGCTGTCTGAGTGAGACTGGAGGAATGTATTGCACATCCATTTGTCAGTTCCGAGATTTTTATTTATTTTGGGGTTTGGGTTGACCACTGAGGGTCATTAATTACCAGGGACCACATTGCCTGTCAGTCTCTGCCCACAGGGTAAATGGTTGAGGAGAAAGGAAGGGATATTCCTCATTCCACCACTGTAAGCCTCCAGCTGTTTGAAGGCAGGTGTTTTTAAATGACGTAAGGATTTCAGTGAACAGGGTCTCTTAGACATGTTCTTTGCTGATACATTAGAGTTTATACTTGTCCTCCAAGCACTTCATTTCATTCAAGTCCTCACCTCTCGCAGAAGTTGTGTCTCCTTTCTGCATGTAACTTGGAAAGATCCAGTCATTAGTGTCACTTTCCCACTGCCCTGGGAGCCCCTATGATAAAACCACAGGGTGAAGAAAATGGCAGGTTCCTTTGACATTTTAAAATACTGGTTTCACACTAATGACCGTGTCAATCCCTGCTAGCGTCACATCCCTGCTTTCCTGAAATCTGCATGATCTGTAGCCTGCCAAAATCTCTTCTCCCTGTGGAGATCATGGCAAAAGAAGGCATGCCACCTGTGGCAGGGAAATGCGGCCTCTTGGTTTGTGGCTGCCGGGCAATCAATGGAATTAAGACTTCAGCACCTGCAATGTAACAGTTGGCTTTCTGCGTCACTCCTCCTCCTTCAGAGGGTGGAACGTCTCTGTGTCAGTTCCAGGACTCCTTCCTATGGCTTGTACTCTGCTGTTGCAAGCTACATTTTACCATAGCTAATATTATTTATTACTTGGTGTTCTACAATATTTGGCAAAGAAGCAAATCAATAGAGATTCTGTTGATGCATCTGAGAAAATCTATATTTTCTAAGTGATGAACCAGAAAGCTTCCCCCCTGGGGTCTCACATGCTGCAAACAAAATAATTTGTTTTTTCCCTAAGACGTGGCTAAAAGTCACCTGAAAAATCAGATGGGTCTTTCAAAGGTGAGAGGGAAAAGTAAGGGCTTTCTGGTTTAGAAAGGATTTCCTACTGGAGGGAACTGGTAAATGTAGCAGTGAAATGAAACCTTCACTGCAACACAGGCAAAAAAAGGAGGAGAGTGTGATGGTGTCACGTGGTTTTACTGAGCACAGCTGCGGATTCTGTGTCATAGATCTCATGAGTGACGTAAAGCACACAGGTTTTCAGAAAGGAAATGTCTTTTTGGAGAAGTTTTGTAACAGTAAGAAATTATCATCTTTCTGCTGTTTTTTTGGACCATCATCCAAAAACACAATAGAAAGTGGTATTCTTGTAATAGAATTTTATAGTGTGGTTTAAAAAATAAATGTAGCTCATCAGTCTAATAAATTCTGTATGCTCCTTACTGTAATTATGATTGAAGTGCATTACTTTGCTGTGGAACTCCATTGGTTTTGTTCTTTTTAAACACAGGAGGATATTTTTTAACTAAAGATTAGAGGAGAGCAGTAGACTAATGGGCAGGATTCTCTATTTGAAAAGCATATCAGTTAAAATGTAAGATGGCACCAAAAAAACCCGCACACCGTGATCGGACTAAGAATGAACCTCATTTAAAGCCGCTCTCTGAGTAGTCCCTTCCATTTCTCTGCACACAGACAAGTCAACACAGCGGTCTGTCCAAATGAATTGGCTTTTTAAATGTTACAGGAATCTCACTGGTGCAGTCGCTGCTGAGGTAGCGTGGCTGTCCCCTGGGACAGCTGCCCTGGAGGAAGCAGTCAGGAGTTCTCCCCAGGCACCAGAGCCCCTGTTACTCCTCTTTCAAAGATGACAAAGAAAAGGCAGAGGAACAGCAGTAGCATTTTGCACTCATCGTCACTGGTTCTTTTTCTGTACGTTCCCCTGCCCCGCACATAGCAAAAGACAACAGGTTCATAACATTTTGCCACCCAAGATTGCTTCTGATTGCTTCATTAATTTGGTGGCTGTAAAGGTCACTACTGTTTGTTCTGCTATCAGTGGAGATTTGTTGGTGGTTGGTTTTACCATGGGGTCTGACATGCTGAGATGAGGGAGGAATGAGGAGTACTGTTAGGCTTTGTCTTCCCCCCATCTGCTGGAGTTGCAAGTTAGGTACCATCCCAGCGCGTGGGATGCACAGAAACTGCTCCTTCCAGAGGTCAGCGCTGTGCTTGGAGGGTGCTGCTACAATCCCACGTGGAGAGATCTCTGTAGGAGGCTTTTATAGTTCAAGAGCTTTTCTATTTGAAATATTTGCACTGCAGTTACACACTGGCACCTGCCCATAACTGGCTTCCTATCTTCACCGTTCGTGGAGAAAGCCAACAAAGAAGTGTTTTTTCAAGCAGTTGCCCTGTTCCTTTTTCCACCTTATCTTTCCCATTCCCCCAGGGACTCCTTAGTGGTACAAATACACCTCAGAGGTAGTGCAGACATGGCAAAGGCAATGATGCCCTGTGAATAAGCCAGAATGCTAAGCACACTTGGATTACACAGGGGAGGAATGTCTGTCTCCCCCACCCCACACACAGTCCCATAGGCATTTTGGGCAGGCCACAAAAAGGGCTTTCCCTTCCCGTCCTTCCCCTTCAGAGAAACACTGAGCATTTTTATCCCCTTATTTCCATGACACGCACATGCCTTGGAATCCATTAATGTGCATTGTTTGTACGGCTCATTTCTTTAGCTGTCAGCTTAACATAATGTTTAGTTTCAATATCAATAGAGGGGAGAGAGGAGAGACAGGGAGGGAGCTTTGAGAAAACAATGCATGAACCTGTTAAACTGCACAAGGCAGAGCTGCAGTGGGAAGACCGATTTGCAGGGAGATTATGTCGGTTTATGTTAGAACGTAAGACTCTGGCTTCAACAGCTTATTAATGTTGATCCCAAGATGTCATAGCTCTGATTTGCACCTGTGGTCTTGTCGGGAGAGGGGAAAAAGGCTGTTCTTTAAAAATAGCATCTCTTGTCATTTCCCATGCAGGTTTTACTCTCATCCATCTGATTGCCACTGGGGTCTCCTGTTTCTTCGGCTCTAGCCTCTTAACGTTCGTGATTTACGTGTACTGCCAGCGCTGTCAGAGGCAGTCCCAGGAGTCAACTGTTATCCATCCAACCACTCCCAACCACCTCCATTACAAGGGCAACACAACACCCAAGAATGAGAAGTACACCCCCATGGAGTTCAAGGTAGGGTACTTGATGAGAAATACCACAAACAGCTTGATACTACCTGAACAAATTCTGTATTTATGTCATGGTTGGAATTGTGTAGGTTTGTGTTTCTGTGTCCAGCTGTTGGCATTACATGTGGGGTTGAGGGGGCGTTTAGTCATACTGTCACAAAGGGGTTAAAATAGCCCATTAGTGCAGTGGGATTTTGTTCTATTTCACAGTTCTGATGAATGCCAGTCTGGCAGGTACATACTGAGATACTCCAGACCATTTTGACTATTGTCCTCTAAGAAATCAGTCAGAGCTCAGTTCAGAGCATTGTTAGTGCGTGGTAAGAGGAAACGGAGGGGAGGAAGAATAAAAATGGAAACTTCATTGGACAAATAGCTGAGGGAATGTGTATTGGTAGGATGGGGTTCTGGAAATGCATTGGGAACCACCAAATTGGAGAGAATGAGGAAGCAGAGAAGGTTCTTCCCCTCTATCAGTACTGAACAGAACTTAGCCCAGGCAGCTACACAGAGTTCAATGATAGCTGCACAAGTGGTAGCTGAAGACTTAGAAGATGAGTTTTGAAGTGGCATACTCTGTTGGCATGTCTCTTAGCTAAAGAGAACACCATATCTAAGCAGATAGGACTGAGTGTGCAAGAGAATACGTTGAGACAGTAGCATATCATTGTATTGGAGCATGAGTCTCCAGGTGAAATGTGGGATCAGAGAAAAGAGCAGTGGGATGGGTGAAGGGGTATCATGTCACCGTGGGAGGAATAGCTTGTCTAAGCTCAGTTGAACAGTGTGGACCATTATTTGGGACATGAACACAAACCAAAAGGAAAGCCTGCAGCTGCTTGTTCCTTCATAACGCTATGTGATGGTGACATTTAGATTGTCTGCTTCTGCTGATCTGGCCTGGCTTCTGACTGGGGCCCAACAATAAGATCAATGGTTGGGTCCATTGCCACAGTCTCAACTCCCTGGGTGTTGGGCACTGCTTATAATGCTGGGCACAAGGTGACTCCTGATACATGGCCATGATTTGGAACGTGAATACACATCAGAACTAAGATCTTGCATCAAATCATTTGAAAAGAGCCAATACTGCTTTGGGGTTTTAAACAGTTTCAGCTGGAAAATAACAGACCACTTTGGCAAAAAAGCATGTGCTGAATTCCTTGTGCTGGGCATCGCAGCCCCTCAGAGGACCCTGCTGCCTATAAATACATTTCCTAGCAGCATAAGGCTACAGTTGCATACAGTTTCATAAGGGTGCAGCATCATAATGTGAGTCAGCATGGATTTGTGGAAACTAAATCATGTCAGGCAAATTGGATTCCTTTTTAAAATTAAATAAATATTGATCTAGATAGGAGGAAAGCAGCAGACATATTGGGATTTTTGGAGGCTTTTAACAAAGTTTCAGAGGATGTATTATTCTACACACTCTGCATATATGGGTTAGGTAATAAATTATTAAGACAAGTAAAGAACTAGGACCTGATCCTGGAAGCTTCAAAGTATGAGACTAATCCTTCCAGTTATGTGAGTAATTATGGCAAAGTCAGTAGGAAGACCCAGATGAGAGAAGCTTGCAGGAATAAAGAGAAGAGCAAGAGTAACCTCTCATTTCTTATACAGCAAGCAATGAAGAAAAGATACAGATTTATTTTTGAAGCCAAAAACAGGTAGTTGTAGGGTTGGCTTTGCATTAGCATTTTCTTCACTATTTATATCGTGTTATCCCATGTTATCATGTGATGCTAAAATAGGCAGAAAGGTTAAAATTGAGAAGGATGAAGTTATTTGCAGAATGATCTTGATCAATTAGGTAAATGGACTATGAATTGCAATATGTCTGTGCCGAGTAGCGCAGTGGAGTAGAAGTAATAACAAAGCTAGGCAAAGTTTAAAATAGCAGCAGATTACTTAATGAGTATCAGGAGGGAGTTGACCTCTTTGATAGATCCATCTCTGAATACTTGATCTAGTGTGTAGTAACAGTCAGCAGCTGTTAGAGTCTTCTTTTGAGGGACATAAAGAGCCTAGGCATTAGATCAAATTTTGAAAAGTCTAGTTTATTTAAAGGAAGGCATTAGCTAACTGAGACTGTGTGAGTTAGGCTGGGGGGAGAAGGGACTTGGACACGAGCAGAGATAGACCAGATGGGGCTTATTTATAGAATGTTAGGAAGTGAAAGAGTTCAAGTGCATAAATCTACAGTCATTTGACAGACCAAAACTAAATGTTTAGGAGCAAGGGGCTACTTGCTAAGAAGAACTCCAAGTCATACTCTTTCAGCATGGTGAATGAGGCAAAGAGATTTACAGAAAGGATAAAATCTGTTTATCAAGTGAAGCCCCTTTTCTCCATTCCTGTTGAATATTTCCTCATGTTCATCTTCTCTGTTGTTCTTCCTCTCTCAAACTCTTGCCTGAAAATGTCTCATTTAATACTACGAATTTGCCACTCCTCAGTGTTCACTTGAAGAATATAGAGTTAGTGCAGTAAGAGGAAGGCTCTGTGTGCTCTGTGCTGTGTAATTACTTACAGAACTTGTTATTAGCCAGCTTTGTATTTAGGAATAACTGGCAGATTTTTCTAAGGGTCAGGAGGGAGTTTTTCATGCCTTCAAGGAGCATGTGTGGTTTTATTGTGATGCTGCACAATTAGCATTCAAATGATGGAGGAGCTAAAATTCACCTTCTGGAAAATGAGGGTTGGACCGAGCTTGGATATGGGTCCATTTGAATTTAAAATGTATGTGTATGAAAGAAAGTGAAACCACCTGAAATTCCAGATTTTAAACCCAAGTAAATTTCTATTCAGTGGATACTAAGAAAACTGCCCCCAGCGTTTTATAGGTGATGAAAGCAAAAGAGTCATTGTAGGTTTCTGTGTGTGTGAAAGAGTTAATATATCCAAAACTAAGGAAATACATGGTGTGTAGACTACTTTTCAGTAACAGAAAGTGAGAACACACAGTGACTTGATGGTAGCAGAAGGCTGAGCATATGTACAAGTCTATTATTTTCCATTCTTTGATAATAATAAGCCTTCTGCAACCATCTTTAGTTTGTTTTCTTCTTGAAATATCTGTGCTCTCCAACCAGCAGGTGAATGCAGTAGAAAGTTTGGCAGTGTTACATTTAAATGTACAGCCCTGAATGCAAACTCATAAATCAAGTTGCATTTTATGTGAAGGCAGAATTTAATGAAGGAAGTGCTAGCTGATACAAGCCTTGTTGGACATTCAGCACAGCAATGCAGTAATGCAGATCAGATGTAAATATCATACGTAATGGTGACCTATTGATCATTTAGCTGATGCTAACTTGCCTAGGCAGTGATTTGCAGGAGAGTGTTTTATTTTTGCTGGCTTCTTTTCCCTTCCTGCTTTGTGCTCTCCAGAATGCTGTGAGGTTTATTATTAGCTATTTTAGCCATGATGTCTTAAAAGATTTCATGCATATGCATTTACCAGCAGCATGTTGATTTTGATTTGTTATTCATAGATCGTAGGGGAGAGACCTTTTGGGTCACCTAATAAGCAGTTCATGTTTCATTAATTGGTTAAAGTTCATACAGCACTCTGACAATATTGAAGACTGTGCAGAACAAGAGCATAATGAAATAAAAATTATCTGCTTTTCACATTTTGGCATGATGGGTTACAGAACCACCTACAACCTTCCCAGTACTGCCATGCCAATTAGTTAATAACTGGCTATCAAAGCAAAGAGGAGATCCTCTTTTTTAGCATCTTGCTCCAGCTGCTCAGTGACTTACACATGTGAGTTGCTTATTACTGGGATGATGATTGAAACCCAAATGATGCTGCAGGAGAAGCGGGAGGATGTAGGGTCAAGGTTGAGCCCTTGTGAATTAGGAGCTCTTGGAACAGCCACGCGTGGATAAAGGGTTTGGACTGAACTTCTTCCTATTGCTAAATTCTCTGCCAATAAAGAGAGCCAACTTTTTATTCTACATGGGATTTGGACAGGCGAAGGCATCTGCAGATTGGTCCAAATCCAAATTCTGATGGCCTTTGAATCAGGCCAGATGGGACTAGTGAGAAATGTAAGTTTGCAGGAGGGTTATGATGATGATTCTGCAGATTTTCTTCTTGATTGTGCTGGACAGACCTCCCTCTGTCCTTCCTTCCTTAAACATAGTTTTAGCCATGAGTCATGCAGGCAAACTCTTTCTGTACTGATACCTTAAATATGCTAAGGAAGCATCTGAGCACTGCATCTGCTCTGGGCGTCACTCACCTCTGCTCTTGTAGAAGCTAAGAGCCAAACATTGAAGCTGTGCTCAAGTGAAACAGCCATTTATATGTCAATGAGCAAGTTTATAGTGGGGGAGGATGAGGTTAGAACTGAGTAATATTGAAGGATATGGCAATAAAAGAGGGACACTAAATATTTGATGTATCACTTGATACCTGAGGAGGAAACCAGAGTAGGACCAAGAGTCCCACACTTGCCCAAAATTATACAGCAAATATAAATGCAGCTACCAGAAAATGGGGGAAATAGTCAGTAGGTCACTTGTCCCTCTGTGTAAATGAGAAGCTACAATGAATATTTTTTCATAAAGTGAGAACAATACTGTTGCAAATCAAGTAACAGTTCAGAGCAGACACCCCCTGCAAAGGGCTCAGGACACTGTGATCCACACTTCTTTACTAATCCCAAACAATTCATCACAATAAATACCAAGGTGGAGGATAATGAGACAGAAACCAATTCTGTCTTTGGAAGAAGCATCTTTCTGAATAAAAGAACAGGCTGGGTGTTTGGTGTGGCTTTCAGCACTGCAAAAGGAAATAAAGCTTGGGATAGAGGAAGCTGGATCCCTGCATGGATTTTAAATGTCTCTTTTGGTGATGGTCATTTCCATCGCTGCTGAAAATCACACCTTTTTTTTTTTATAGCAGGGACACAGACAGTGATTTAAGTTTAAATGAGCTTGAACTACTGTCAGGTGCCCTAGAGAGATGTTTGTCTAAGTCAGCCTTGGTCTCTGAGGATGTTTGTTTCTCTCTGCCATGGAAAACTTAGGGTTTCAGTGTCCTATCGCTTAATTTGATATGTTGCTACTTCAACTAAAATTGGCTAACCCATTTATTTGCAGTGATCACAGCACACACACTGATAGCACTGCCATATAAACTTTCTTCTTTCCTGGTGACCCTTTCTCTGTGGATCAGTGAAACCCCAGGAAGTAGCTATAAAGTTCAGACATAAGCCAGCAGTTGATGATACCCAACATCGTCAGTAAGTTACAACAGCCTCCCTTAAGTGTTTGCCTTAGCTGCATGGCATTTTAGAGAGAGATTTAGTTGATGTAATCAGCTGGAAAAAAATAAATACATACATATATAAATATATATATATACAGTAAATCTTATTGAAACATAAATTTTGTTCCCAGTGAATTTCATGTTTAACAAAGACTATTTCCTCTGAACAAAGTGGTATTTAAGAACATTAAGTGCTTGAATGGTAGAGTACATATTTTTAGTACTTACCATCTGTATAGTATTATTTGAAAAAGAATAGCAGGGGCAGGGGGTTGTATTGGCAAAGCAGCATTGTGCCCTTTCTTGTATGATCCTGCAGTTGCAAATATCACTTCAGGGGACTCTCAATTTACATAATGCCTGCTAGGAAGGGAAAGCAAGAGAGCTTACTGATGGGGAAAAAAGGATTAAGTGGTGCGTCTCAGTCAAAAATCTATTAGTGTCTTTTCTCCCCTTTATATCATTGGGTTGGGTCAAATGGAGCAGTCAAACATGCCCGGAGGTGTGGCTGTCCTAGGATGATCGTGCCTGTAGAGTGAGCAATGTGCATCTCTTGGAGGTGTCCTCACCCCATGACAGCATTGGCTCAGCAGGTTGCTGTGTGCAATCCGCAGGTATCTCCCTCTCATAGATACGTTATTTAAGAGTAGGGGAAACTGTCAATTCAGATCTGAGTGTTTCCTTGCTCCTGCTCCCCCTGGGATGGTAAGCAGCTGCTCACAACGGTCCCCCAATGGAAACTGGTCCCCACTGCACCTGCTTCTCATGCAAACCCTTCATTACTTTGCAGGGCTGTTGCTGCTCCCTGTGGGGTGGGGATCCATATTGTTACTTTTCCCCCACCATTTTGAGAGTCCAGGTTTTGGGAAGACTCTTTGTTTTCCTCTTTAAGGCATCTTGAGAAGTTTAAAGTCACACTGGGGCTCATCTTTTAAGACCCACTGGGGTTCATCCTGTCTAGTATTTGTTGACTCAGCCTTAGTTTCTCCTCCTTTTGTGGCTTAGCATCAGCCAGGTCAGGTGTATGGTCCATGCTCTGTCTTCTTACAGGCTTGGCTAGTCATCATGGATGCTGACATTAATACAACTCTTTGGGGTTGTATTACTGCAGCTGTGATAATCTGTGGATGCAATCAAGCCAGCTTTGTAGGCAGACAAGTTTTGCTTTGATTTGTTTTTAATTAGATCAGTGACTATAGCTGGGAAAAGCTGGTAGGTTTTACATGTGAGCTGCTGTTTCAGACCTGGTGCATTGAAAAGTTGATATGATTTTTTTCCAGCCACACTAATTGATCGAATAATTAATATTACCTTTTTCTTGCAACTTTTGTCTTTCCTAATTTCTGTGGGGTTGACATGGCTCCCACCCACCCACCTGTGCTGGGAAAAGGAGAATTAAACGAAGAACTGCAGGAATGGGAGTAATAAAACCGCACTGGACTGACTGCTGTGTATTTACATGACTTCCCTCTACTGGTCAGAAGAGGGATATTTCAAATATACCCTCACCTCATTTGCTAGAAGTTAATGGTTCTCTGTTGGTAGAGGTGCTTGAAGCGGTTCTTCACTCTTTGTCTCCATGAAGCTCTGGTTGGCAGTGTTATGCGCATTAGCTGCATGGGGAAATCCTCGGTGCCTCTGAGATGTGCAGGAGGAATTAATTATGTGTCTGTGGAAGAGTTCAAAGGGAGCCACGAAAGAGGCATGGAGCTAAAGGAAAGGGAGAGAATAATAGACAAACAATAAATACCAGAAAACATACAACCTTTGCAGTACACTTGGAGGGGAGCTGCCTCACATCTGGAATAACTCCACTAGAAAGTAATGGATTTTTAATTAGAATTATGAAGGAATCTCACTACATGCATGCAAAATAAAGATAGCTGTACCAGTATTCAGAACTCAATAGCCAGAATGTGTTTGGCAGCTCAGAGAGAGGACAGGAAAAATATCTGAGCTGCCTGCCCTGGACCACAACCTGCCTGTCCTAAGAGGATTTGTGAACTCAGAGCTGCTCAGGATGGCCTGTCTGCTGCCACCACACAGGCTGCATGGGCTGTATAGCAAGGCTACATCCGTTGCCACCTTTCCCGAGTGCATCGTTTATATACACACAATCGGTATGGCGGAGGGTAAGCAGGAGCAGTTCTGCCTGTGTTCCTCTGTAGCTGGGGGAATCCTCATTATAAGTCAGCTCTAACATCATCCTGAGACTTGGCACAAAGCATGTGAATAAGGGAAAGAACTGATGATCTGCGGATGAAGGAATCTAGATGGAACGTATCCCAGAGTCTGTGAGAACCAGCTAATGAACAACTCCAATTACCTTTATAAATATCATGGATCTTGGGCAAACCCCCAGTGCCATGAAATGCAAAGGTAATACAGAAGTGTTTGAAGAAACCAGGCCAAATTCCTCACAGCTAATTGAGTCACTGTTAAGCTACCGAAGTCCAATGCATGGAAGTCACACAAGTAACTCCAGTAAGTCTACAGGAGAAACTCCAGTTGGGTTTGGGGATAAGAGAAACGATCTGTAATCCTACAGGCCCACAGACAGAGTATGCCTGGACTTTCCCCATTCAATGAAGTGTATCGGTGGGGTGTTAAATCCCTCTTGGTCTTTAAAATTTGGGGCCACAATACAGAGTGAAACCAGGAGAAACAAATGGGATTGACTCGACTGTGCTTTTAGTTACAGCAGCAGAAGCTCATTGAAACAAATCCGTGTCAGTGATAATATGCAGGGTACATGTGAATTAATATTTGAGAGGCAACATGTCGCATACCCTGATGAAATGAAAGGGCTGAACTGACAACTGAGCCAAGACCTAATGCTGAGCAGGAAGAAATCAAACACAATCACTTTTCTCACAGTTTCAGCATTGGAGGATGAAGGGAAAGCGCAAGAGTGAGCTGCGTAAGGGCAGATTCTCCTCTGGTTAAAAATGTAGCTTCACTGGTCCACACACCTGAAGAAGAGGGGGTGATATTGGTGTCTTAAATTACCTTGTGACGTGTAAGTAGAAATTGGCTTGGACGGGACTGCTGCTGCAGAGATTGAAACCTGGCTAATGGACTGTGAACATCAGGCAATCATTAATGGGAACATACGGGGCTATGGGGAGGAGTTTTGTGGGGCACTGCAAGCAGTAATGCAAGGTTTGGCTTTATTTAATACTTCATTAATGAGCTTGGAGAGGGTGCAGTCAGTGTGTTAATTAAAGTAGCAGAAGATATTAAATTGGGAGGTGTGTCAAAAAACAGCCATTGCTATAGAAATAATGGAAAATGACCTGGGGAGATTATAAATGTAGAGAGGAAATAACAAGGTGAGATGCAGCATGGGGAGAAAACAAAGCAATCTTGAGAAAAATAATCAAAAAGCAGCTATTTAGAGGGTGGGAGATGTTTGGAAAGCAATAACACTGTAAGAGACTGAACAGAGTTAGCAGATGGCAAATTAGGCCAGTTTTTATTTTTATTTCTCTTTTTACTACTTTTATTTTTTTTCCCTTCACCACTGCAGTTACACCTTTGCAATTCTCAGTCTAAATGTAGTGCCGTGGGCTGGCACCAGGCTGCACGTCTTGTGTTGATAATTCACCAGCATAAGCAGCTCTGAGGCCATCTGAACACTCAGGGCTGCTTGCTCCGGTGTAACTGCACCGAGGCAGTGAGGTCTGCTCTCACTGGGCAGAACTACAGGCAGTGCTGTGGCCTTACTGGTTACCATCAGCAGAAATCCAGTCTAGCCCAGTTGCTGTAGAAGATCACCTGCACCCAGTGCAGATTACTAAACTTCATTTTAGAAGGCAGAGTTTATAGCTCTGGTGAGTTAGTCTGAGTACTAGAGCATGCATGAGGGCAGGTGCTGTAACTCAACTCATGAGCCCCTGTAGTAACACTATAGTAGATGTGAGGGACACAGAAAGGGCATACACCAAAGCATAGTAGTGCAGCGAGGCGACAGTATACACCTTCCCACACAGCTGAGATCATGTCTGCTATGTGCCTTGTGCACCAGCTATAATGGGAAGCAGCTTGGGGCAGCCCCGAATTCCTCTTTTGTTCCTGGAGGCCACATCATGGGTGTTGTCACCACCAAATTACTGGCAAGGCAGGGATAAATAGAAAGCTGTAGGCTAGACACCTGCACTTGCCAGTGGGAAGATTTCCATCAACTCCCTGGCCTTCAGTTTCCAGTTTGGAGAAATGCTTAAACCTGGATTTAGCTCTAAGCTGAGACTCACCTCAGTTAGCCTTACTATTATGTGCATCTCCTTCTGTCATCTTACTCGTGTGCTTAAAGGCAGAGATGTGCCAAAGCGTCTTTCTGACAATGGTCCTTTATGTTGCCAACTCGGAAGGTTTTTGTAAGTTTAAAGCGGCAGTAATACGACCTCACCCCCTCCCAAGTATAAGGATAAAATAGCTATTTTCAAACAGCTATAGAAAACTGGAGCTATTCATTTTCTTATAATTGAATGTTAGTTCCATTGTCAACCCGAGCACATCTACAGATGCTGCCGTCATTTGGGGGTTGTTTAATTTATTTACCAATAACAGTGAACAAAGCATTTCCACTCTAAAAATATGGTAAGCTTCCATCCAAAAAGAACATGCAATCATAAGTTTAGTGTCCCAATGGGATTTTTTTTTTTTGTATCTCTTTTTGAGAGGAAGAACGTTCTTATATAGAAAATAGGATCCTCATCTGTATGTCTACACTTCACCGTAAATCCTGCAGACACCCTTATTGTATTCATCAGAAACAACTCAACACATAAGCCCTGGCCACTTCTACCCTCAACTTTGGTGTAGACAGAGCTCAAGAGATTTTATAAAAGCATCAGGTGAGATAGTTTGTTCACTGTAAGACACTAAGCAAGTTTTTAAGGAAGATCGGAAAGAAGAATCAATCATGTCTTAAAAATCACTCTTAGCTTGCAGTAAATACCTGGGGCTTATATGGTCTTTCTGGCAACTCTCTGTCTTTCCAGGGTCATTTGTAATGCATAGCTCAAGCAGCACAGCAGTGCTGTGGCATCCGGTGGATCGGGAGAAAGGGAGCACGTGGGTGGGCCAGACGTCATTTATTTTCCTGGTGTCAATTATTGCCAGAAGAGGTTATTTTAGTTGTATGGTTTTATTCTGTTGATATGTAATTATTATGCTGATTATTTCCAAATTTACTTGTTAATTATGATTTGGAGATATCTGCCTTTCTACTTCCAGATATGTGCAAGCTGTGGGAAATGTTTCGTAATGTGAATATATTTCCACAACCCTAAGTCATTTGGCTAATACTCCTTGAACACAAAGAATAACTTCCTGTAACAAGAAGGCATGGCTAGCTCCAGAAAACAGCTGATGTGCATTGAAAAGCATTTTGTTCAATCTGATTTCACTGCAAGAAACAAATTAAAAGGAGCACAAAAGAAGTTAAATGTTGGATCTTGGCTTCCTTACATCATTGCACAATTCCCTTATCCTGTCATTTTTGGGGAGGGGGGAGGGAAGGGGGAGGGAGAGTAATGTCCATCCCACTGTCACTCCAGGAAGTGTGTTGGAGGCTGTTCCAAGGAAAATTAGAAACGCTACATTAATTCATTTAGGGCTAATCATGAGTTCAGTGGGAATTCTGTTGCTGGTTTCTGCAGAGGCAGGACACAGGATGCCCGTAGGCTTGATTTGGATATTGCTGAGAACCGGTTCACAACAAAGTTGTCATCTGCTAGCAATACCCTAATTTTAGATCTTTGCCTGTGTCCACAGTGCGTGACCAGGGTTAGCAGTGATTGGGGCTGTTTCCCTTGGTTCCTTAGTGCCTGCACTCGCTTTGTGATGAAGGAAAGGGGAAGGTTTTCTTTGTAGTATGATGGGGTGTTCAACATGACAAGCTTGCAAGATGGAAATGTCCAACTACACAGTGAGTCCTGGCACAGGCAATGCATCTTTGTCTTTCTTCTTTTTAACATTTAAAAGAGGAGAGTGTCATGGGTGAAAGGGGGAGGAATTGAAGTTACACCCGATGAAAGTAAAATAGTGGAGAAACTGTGAGATTGGGGGAAATTGTCTTTGCTCACTGACTTCACGGGGGCTGTAGTGCTGCATAGTGAAGATTAACCTACAGAGCTCTTGAGAAAATTGCTGACTCTTCCCCCACACCACCCCCAGTATAGAAAAGGGGACCTGGAGCTCAAAGAGACTGATGAGGTCCAGAAAGCTGAGTGCTTTCTGCGTGAGAAGATTAAAGAAATCTCACCATTGTGTGTCAGCCAGTGGCAACTACTTTATGGCCCTTATTTTGGTATTTGTTGTATCTGTATCAGATGCTTTTAGAAGCATCTTTTTCACTTTAGAGTTTCAAAAACTATATGGAATTCCTTTGAATTGGGGGTGGGAAGATGCTCATCCCCTTTTTAAATCAAGTTTTGACATTTTCGTGCTTGTTTATTGAAAGTGGAAACATTAGATCTGTTTATGTGTATAAGAAATGTTTATACAGCTTGTACATGCAGCTGTAGGATGGGAGTAGTACTGGAAGTCCCATACTGTTACGTAGGAAGATGTTTTGATACATCTGGGAGAATGTAAGCAAGTAGGTCAGTGGATTATGACTTAATGGTTTGGAGCAGAGGCAAAATTGGGGGGGAGTAGTGGCAAAGTATTGCTGGAGAAAAAGTAACAAATGGAAAATCTGAACATTGACTTAGGCTAAAAATATTACTGGAGAAAACTGCACAAAGTCAAATGTATGTGTACAGCACAGTGCAGTCATGCTTAACACATCCAACTCCTGGCTCTACCTTGGGAGAAACAGCCTGCAAGTGTGTGTCAGTACAGCACACAAGGGAGGTTATCGGCAAACTTTCCCCTCAGACTCTTCCACTTCTAACTAATCACTAATGCACCAGCAAAAGCGATGCAAATTGTTTATATGATTCTGTAAATATTGAAATACTTGGGGTTCTGTTGTACTTGGCATAGGTGCCTAGATGTGAAAGGCAGGACCTTTTGATTAGTTGACAGATCACATATAATGGAGAAAGCTGCTGCTGTTTTACATTCTCCTAAAACCATATCCATCTTAGTCCATCTGGAAACATCCCTGTGGAGTTCCTGGGTCAGAGAATTGTTTGTATATATTAGTCATATGCAAACGCCACATAAAGGGTCTTTTAAAGAAGGCAGTTGAGGTTGCGCCTGAGTGATCCACTTTGTTGGGATAACTCATGCTGGTGGCTTACCTTTTGCTAACAGGTTCTCAAAATGAGGTTAGTGGTGAACAGACCAGAAAAGATAAATGATATCAAATATGCCAGGATGGCATAGCTCGTATTGGAAGGGAGGAAGCAGATAAAAGCATTTCATTGATGCATGTTGAGTTTCTAGTTATTAGTTGAATGGAGCACTTTTTCTAAGCACATCCCACGGGTTTTCATATTAGCTCAGGGTCTGGCCTCACTTTTTATGGATAGTGTTATGCTTTCACAAGTACCAGAAACTTCTTTCTCCTCAGGGCAGGATAGGACCAAATTGAGGGCCTTCCATGTTTGAAATACATTGTGTGTATGGCACAGAGGTATTCCATCAAGTGGTGTTTCAGCAATAGATGTTGATCAGGCTGTTGGTCTTTTCTGATCCTGCTTACTCAGCAACCAGTCCTAAGAGGTTGTAGCTGCATTCAGGGAGAGGCATTGGTGTTTGATGTGGGAGGAAGCAGACAGCAAGAAGGGGAAAGTACAGGTTGAATATCAGGAAAATTATCATCAGTAAGGTCTGGTGACTGCTCAGCTGACAGACACATCTCCCTGAGGATGCAGGATGGTAGTGGAGAAGGACTCAGGCAGCAAAGGCAAAAATCTTTCTTCCTTCTCTGAAGCCTCTGCAGAGGACATCCCACTGCTTTAGTCAGCTTCGTTACTGCAGTCACAGAGTCCCTGCAAAGGCACTGAAGGATTGTCCCTTCTAGGAGAAGTTATTGAGCATTGTCTTCAGCAACCACTGCTTGGCCACTGTAATACTGGGGAGTTGGCTCAGAGGTGACCAAAGTGAAGAGACAGTTGTAGGAGTTGGGCTGTGAGCAAGGGTCTGATCTGCGTTAGCTTTTTTGATCAGCTGTAGTTCTGTGGTGGTGACACATCTTCAACCTTTCCCCCTGGGACATGTGAATATCATTGGGAACAGTCATGTTTTCATCCCCACAATAATACCTCCAGTGAGTTCAAGTTGTCAGAAGGCTCCGACCTTGATGGCATAACCAATATAGCATTGGGGGAATGTCTTTCACATGGAAAGTCGTCGGCCATCTCTGTGCTGTCACTGTGAAGGACAAGAGCAGGGTTACAAGCACAGGGGTTACAGCACTGAGTAAAACAGCACAGGAGCCCACCCGGAGAGATGTGACTGCACACCTCTTCTGCAGAGCGTGCCTGAGTATGGATGTGTACATCTCTAAAATTCACTGCTGCCTAATTTCCCTTCTTCAAAATATCAACCAATTTCTAGTGCCAAGGAACCTAATAATCTATTTATTAAAATGAGACAGACAATAAGTTTGTGTGGGGAAATGTTAAGGCAGTGCACATTGATCATGCTGATTTAGGACCGTACTGCCATCGCAGCGTTTCCAGAGACAAATTCTTTGCAGCTAATTGCATTATAAATTCTGCTAAACCATTTTCATAAGGTATTTCCCTTAGATATAAGCCCTTCATCAAAAAATAAAACCAAAAAGAGCAAAGGAGCAGTTGTGGGTTTTTTTCCTAATTAAATGTTATATGAAAGTAAGACGAGAGAGGGGGAAAAAAATGCAAATTATGTTAATTAAATGCTAAGTCTGCTGTAAGGGGCTAGTTTTAAACATCATGGGACGTGTTGAAACTCATACAGATTTTCCAACTGAAATCCAAAAAAGTAGAGTCCTGAGGTATTTGTCCTCAGCCATGTTCCTGAGCCATCCCAAGTTAGGATTTTGATGCCACTGAATTTCAGATGTGGTAATTTGACATCATATTGAGAATCTTAACCAACCTGAAAGGTGAAGGGTCTAGAGCACAAGTCTTATGAAGAGTGGCTGAGAGAACAGATATTCTGGAGAAAGGGAGCTGAGGGGAAGCCCTATCACTCTCTATAACTACCTGAGAGGAAGTTGTAGCCAGGTGGGAGCTGATCTCTCTCCCAAGAGACAAGTTATAGGACAAGAGGAAATGGCATCAACTCATGCTATCAGGGGAAGTTTAGATTGGATATTAGGAATAATTTCTTCACCCAAAGGGCTGTCAAGGAACAGGCTGCCCATGGAAGTGGTTGAGTCACCATCCCTGGAGATATTGAAAAGACATGTAGATGTGGCACTTAGGGACATGGTTCAGTGGTGGACTTGGCAGTGCAAGGTTGAATGTTCTTGATCTTAAAGGTCTTTTCCAACCTAAATGATTCTATGATTCTAAAAAGTGACCTGGGTGCTGAGCCGCTTTCCTGGAGCCCAGGGAGCATGGTTCCCACTGCCATGCTCCACCTGCTGTGGCAGCCCGTGGCCGCAGGGTTACGCTGCCTGCAGTGGGTGTCCTGGGCTAGAGACACCGACCAGAAATAGCAGGCATCGTGCACAGCCAGTATCAACACCCGTGTTGCTCACCAGCGAGCAGTTCCCCCAGATGGTAGCACTCAACAAAGCCTGTTTTTACAGGGGATCTCAATTGTTTTTATCAATCTGGGTCAGAAGAAACCGAAGCAGAGAGCAGTTAATTGGATTTCCCAAGGGAGCATAGCAAGTAGCACAGGACTCAGCCTGGTTTCCTTGTTTCCCAGGCTCCAGTACAAAGCAGCAGTCTGTCACCCACACTGTTTTAATATTTCTTGGGGTGACTGGGAGCAAAGCATGACATTTCTTTTCTTTCTTCCATATCAAAGGGCACAAATTCTCATTCCTTGGAAATATTTGTTACTTTGAGCATGCCTATACAAATTCTCTCCTTGGTTCCTACAAGTGACATGCTGTGAGCTTGTTTTAGAGAGTCCAAGCAGAGAGAGATCACAATCAGACCGGGAGGAGGCTGGATCTCTGGTTTTCATGTATGAGGTGTTTCAGGTAGTGCTCATTTCAAAAGAAGTTATTTGGTAGCTTAGCATTTGGGGAACTTTTTTGCCAGGGTACTTTTACCAGAGGAAAGCTTTTCCTCCTAACGTCTGTAGGAAATTCTATGAAAATTGGGAGCCATAGCTCCCAGGGTAGCTGTAGCTGTCAGTCTGCCATTGGATTAGGAGAAAGCATATTCTTTTCTTCCTCCTCCTCTCCCACTCCCCATGCAGTAAATTTACTCAATTACAAAGAAATTGGGAGACAAATACTGCCTGTGTGGTTCTCTTTGAACTTAGATCATTGCAGTGGTAACAGCTGGGAAGTGGACACAGATGTATGAGGCAAGACCCCACTCACCTAACTGTAGCCTCCTAAAAATTGGCCACCCATTGTCAGGTCTCCCCACCACTGCCAGGGCTTCGGGGGACAGGGGCTCCCCCAGAAGGCAATTTCCATTTGCACCTGCCTTCATGCAGAAAGGAAACTTCTCCTCACCTTGCTGGTGGAGCCCCAATGCCTGAAGTTAGGTGACTGAAGTTGGATGGATCAAGTAAAGCTGATGGAGCTGGGTATTTCATGGGCATCAGCACCGGTCAAGTGATTTTCCTGTGGCCCTGAGCTGGGTTGGTTATGATCTGTTTGTCTGAAGGGGGAACTGAGGGGAAGTGGTTCCCCCAGGAGCAGCGGTTTGTGGCAGAACAACCTTGATTAGACCTCTCCATCTGTCTGCTCCAGGCAGGAGAGCCTCTCATACCCTCTTTAAAGGTGCTGTGCCCTGATCACAAGGATGCTGTAGCCAGCACACTTAGTGTTGAGTCCCAGATCTAAGGCATGAGTTCCCTGCATGACAACCATTACAGATATGTGTAGGAGCGACATAGGCCAGAGCTATGTATAAGAAATTTAAACCAGGGGTTAGTTGAATAAAACCCAACCCTGTCATAAATGTTCCTCAGCCAAATTCACAGAAATGAGATAACTATAAAGATAAAGGAGAAAGCTTCATAAAATTAATGTGTCTTCTCAGAACAGGATTTTATCCTGTGCATAGGTAACGGCTGGCACAGCAATGGGCTTTCATCTGGGGGAGGGGGGACATCTGCTTGCTGGTGGGAAGAGTAATAGCAATTCTTGCAAAAAGCAAAGAAGGGGGAAGGGGAGGGAGAAAAAGCATCTTTCTAAATTTTTTATGGTTAAAAAGGGCATTTGTCATTCTCATTTTTTGTGTTGTTTTTGCCAACGCTTGTTACGTGGTTGTTAATTTTTTAAAAATCATTTTAGTTTTTCCAAAAGTGACCATGATTTGTTACTTATACTGTAGCTTACAGAAGTGACACACTTAATATCGGGGGGTCCAAACCTGGATATCTACCAATGGAGATGGAGATCAGGTAAATGCACACCTGCTCTTCCAAAGAGAAAAAGCTGCCGTTTGGCAACCGGCTTGAGAGGGAGCTCAGGCTGTAACGTGAGCATTTGGAAGAGATTAGATTGAGTGCTGCCATTAATCACCAAGTTTTCTGTAGGCCCAGCATGGTTTTGTGTGACAACAGTGTTTAGACAACACGCCATCTACCAGGAGACTCTGGGTCCCTGGAGAAGGCTCTGAGCTATGGCCCTAGCAGTAGCTGAGCACAGGTCCACCACAGGACACCTGGCAGGAGCTGTGGTCCCCGCAGATGAGCCCCATAGCAAGTACGATGTACCATCTTACTCTCCCAGTCGGAGGGAAGGCGGTGGTGGCTGCAGCAGAGACTGTGATGGAGAAGGCAGGTGAGAGGGAGGTGTCTGCAGGTAGATGAGAGGAATTATGTCACGCCAGTGCTACACCTGTCATTTCCTCTTCTCTTTTCCAGACACTTAACAAGAATAATTTGATACCGGATGACAGGACCAACTTCTACCCATTGCAGCAAACCAACGTGTACACGACAACCTATTATCCCAGTACACTGAATAAATATGACTACAGGCCCGAGGCCTCCCCTGGAAGGACCTTTACCAACAGCTGATGATGGACAGATCCTACGGGACTGCATCACTTCCTATATGAATTTTTTTAATTGATTTTATGGACCAAACACTGGCCCAGCCTCTAGATGTAAATATTGTACAGTAGGGTCTTTTTTTTTTTCCTTTGGTTAATTGTATTTCTTGTAAACAGCACATCTCCTTACAAGGACAAAAATGCATATGGACCATTCTGCAGAGGTTGTGGATATTTGGCTGGAGATGGCTCTTACTACTGCAGCTGTTTATGCCTGGAAGATCAGCGTTGCAGTCCAAGGCGGACATTGTTGAGGAGGTGGCTCTGCGCTGGGCTCGGTGCCCACCAAGCAGCAGTACACGACACCCGGGTGCACTCCAAGCAAGGCAAGAGGTGGCCTCCTGAGGCAGGGGTGTCTGGTGAGGAGCATCCTTCCTGAGACAGGGTAGCAATGGTGCACTGGAGGACACGCAGCTCATGAGACAGGCTGAGCAGGACTCCATGTGCCAACAACTTGAAGAACGTTTTCTTTTTCTTTCTCTTTTTTTCATGTTAACTTTTTTTTTTTACATTTATGCAAAAAAAAGAAAAAAAAAGGTGACTTTCCAGGGCAGTGTTCCCTGTATCTTCAACAGAATCTTTTCATATTGCAGGAAATACTCTCTGCAGCCTTCTTTGGTAATATGCAGTTCAGCTGATGAGAAACAACACACAAACAAAGTGCATTACCCAAAGAAGCTTTCCAGAATGTTTCCAGTCTTAATTAAAAGAAAATTATACAGGCAGTGAGATACTGAGAAAAGTAAATGTTGGAATAACATCGGAGACATGAACTTGGAGTGCCTAACAAACAAAGATGTTTATATCACTGGAAAAAAAAGATGTGATGATTGCTGCACAAGAGCCATGGGCTTTTTTCTTTCTTCCTTTTTTTTTCCTGAGATGGTGTTAACTCTTTTTGTTCTAGCTTTGATCCTGATTGCATCTGCCAGGAGAGGCAACTTCAGAGGCCATGTTCTTCTTGTGGGAAATCACCATGCTTTGGGCTAATTTTTCCTCTTGGTTTATTGTTGGTTTTTAGATCGTTTACTTTCAAAGAATGAATAATTTGGACTTTGCAGGGGGGAGGGTATTTTTGTAAGGAATGTTTCCATAGTCTGAGATGACCCAGAAAGCCTGATGCACATTCCTATAGCATCTTCCGGTCGGTGCTCTATGAAATAGTGACACAGCTGAGTAATGTGCATTGTTTGCCAATATTTCTTTAATTTTTCTGAACAAAACCAACCCAACAAACAAATGCTGCTGCGGCTACTGAAGTAAATTGGGGCAGTAGTATTATTAAACAGTATATCCAGCCTTGAAATGTAATTCTGTGTATGTGTGTGACTGTGTCTATAAGAACTGTATTAGTTTGATGCAGAAGCCATGTTGTCTACAACCAGATGTTTGTCTGACATAATTGTTTGGCAAAAAAGGAAACTTCTTGCTGGTGCTTAATGTACAATTACATCCAACGTGTTAGCAATGTGAAACAAGTTCACCGCTGTTATCATTCAGTGTTTCTAAGTATTTATAATGAACTCCTGACGCTACGGGTTCTAGACTGTCGCGATACTGAGCATGAGATAAACGTGCACCCTGAAACGCGCATGAGCTCCGCCTGGTCCTGAGCTTGGCTTTGTTGTCCGCATCCTACTCCAGCGATTGCCGTGCCCGCGCTCGGCCATCGGCTTGGCCCTGTTCCCAGCAGTCCCCTTTGTCCTTGCTTCGTCTCAGATTCGTTTCTCGGTGCTGTTCCTCTGCAGTTGCTTGTTTGGAAGCCCAGCTTGGGCTGTGTGCTCAGCTCTTTCACGTAGGCAGCTGGTAGGAGATGAGGAAAGACTGTGGTGTTGCTCTGGATAAGGATATTGCTTTTCCTGGGAGGAAAAGCCAACATGGCTCTGTAAGCCTGTTTTATGGTGGTTTGACCAGAAGGCAAGAATAAAGTAGCCTCCCATTTTAAAATTACTTTCTGTGACTTCAGTTTGCAGTGATTGAAGGCTGTAGGGATATTTGTAATAAAGGAGGGTCATTAGCTCTGCCACAAAGCTCCCTCAGGCTCAGTGGTGCCTGTCACTTCCAGCCGCTGTTTTTCTAATTTAGCAGTTCATCCTGCTTCTGCTTGAGTCTCACCAGGGGAAACAGAGAGATCAGAGGGAGAGAGGGGTGCCCTTAAATAGATGGACTCACATTTGAAGCAGCTGGGTCAGGAGCTGATGCAAACCTTGAAGCTTTGTCTGAAGTGACCTGCTGCAGCCCACAGGTAGTAGACGCAGGAGCTCAGCAGCCCTAAGCCACCTGGCAGCACGAGCAGCAGAAGCCAAGCAGGAAAGCACTGTTAGCAGGCACCAGCACTGCAAGGAGGCTCTTCCCTGGCACCTAAACCCCATCTGAATAGTGATGCCTTCATGCCTTAATGAGTTCACCCTGCCTCGCCGAATTTCCATGTCCCCCTCAGTGACACTGAAAATCCTCGCTGAAAGTAGTTCTAACAAGTGTGTAGCCCAGGGGTTGAAAATTATTACATTAGACTATCAGGATGGGATTTCCCAGCTTTATGTGATTCAGAAGAAAACATTGGCTTCCAAGATCACTCCAGTCATTGTAAAATCAAAGCCACCTCTGAGCTTCCCCTTCAGAAGATTCCCTGTATCGACACATTCTGCAGTTGCCGTGCACGTGGCAGGGTTGCAGCTGGAGGCTGAGAAGGATGCAAGCAAGCCAAACCTTCCAATTATTTTAATTTTCTATTTTTCCTTTTTTTTTCTTTCCCTCTCCTTCAACATTTTTCCATTTTCAGCTTTGCAGAATAACAATATGTATACTGTTTTGGTGGGAGGTTTTCCCTCAAAGTGGGAAAATCATTTAACTCTTCAGCTCACTGAGATAGGCTGTCACTGCCATTCCCTCAGGAGATGGATATTTTGTAGGCTATTGGAGGGTAGATGCTTTGAGGGTGGTGCATGTGGTTATAGATTCATGAAGACATTCCTTCTTACCAGCCATCCAAATGGATTCAGCCCTTTTTCATATAATTGGCAATCACAGCAAGGGTCTGTAGGCTCCATTTGAGCAGAAAGCAGAATCTAGGAGAGAGCAAGAGAGAGAGCAAAAGAAAGAAATCAGAATGCTTATTACTCAATTAATGTTTGCATTAGAGTGCAGTTCTTTAAAGATGATGTTAATGTGGTGTGAGGGTTGTGTTTTCTGATGAGCTCTCTAGTGCGTGGCAGGTTAATGACACCGGGTACAGCGATGTTCTTGCGATCCAGGTGATTCGGCAGCTTGATCATCAGGACTGTAATATCTGCAGCAGCTTGAATCGCTCCTGCAGCTGGGTGTTGAGCTTGCTAAAACTTCCTAGTCCAGAGGCCATCTTAAAGTACGCTGGACATGCGCTTAGTTTGTGAGCATTGCTTTCCAAAGGGCTCACCTTGCCTCTTATAGTCTTCTTTCCTTTCACTTCTAAGGCAGAGGAGGGGAGGCTTGGGCAGTTCCCATGCTGGTCCAGAGATGCTGGTTCTCTGCGAGCCCTCTGAGGAGGGTCCAGCGTAAAACAGGATGGAAATCCTACAGCCAAGTATGTAGCAGAAGTGTATTTAATCAGGCTATTCTTCTTCCTTTTTCTGTGGAAGTGGCTGCCTTTCTCCCTCCAGAAGGAGTGTGCGGTACGGCGTTACCCAGGCTGCCTTGTGCCACTGCTGCTGGGCTTTACTTGATCCGCTGTCCCCTCCAGAAATAACCTGTGGGGCTCACTGAGGGACAAACTGCCTGGCGATCATGCTAACCGCAGCCTCAGAGGTGCTGTGGTTCTAGGGGTGCACTTCAACACCCAGTGTATGAGCCAGCACTGCTCTTAAATATATGAACTGTACAGATGCTATAGGAGAACACGTATTGTCTTACCACCACTGTTCCAAATGCCTTACGTTGGGAGAACGAGACGGGTGGTTTGAGATGGGCAGAGAGAAGGGATGGAGCCCACGTCTGGAGCAGACGATCAGATGCCTCCAGCGTTAATCTGATGCTAAACCCACCCAGAGAGGAAATTGCTGTCCACTGAGATTGATTTATTCTTTGTACCAAATGTAGTGGGGGGAAAAGATTTTATATATATATATATATAAATATATATATAAAAATGTAAATGTAAAGTTTGTGTAACAACTGTTTTTTTTTTTGTAATAGTGTATACATCTATCCACGGATAGATACAGTATATATTTATAATATATACACACACAATATATATATTTAGCAAAATGCCTGCAGAGGAAACTTAGAATAAGAAAGGCAGTGCTGGTATTCAAATTCTACAGGGACAAAGTGAAGAAAAAAAAAAACCAAACCCTGTAACCATCTAGTGTCCTTTCCATTATGTTTAAAAGAAAAAATCACTTCTGAGGTAAATGAAATATAATTTTTTAATTGAAAACAAAATTGATTTTTCTAGTTAGAAATGCTGATTCTCCCCTAAATCGTTCTGTTTAAGAATGATTAAGAAAATGGTTCTTGTTACTACTTATACTTTCTGAATAAGCCTCCCAAATCTCTCATGTGTATCGCTCTATTGTTTTTGTAATTATAAGTAGGGAGTAATTGTGCAAAGAAAATTAAAATAGCAAGTAGGAGTAACAAATATGGTACCATTAGAGGAAAAGACATCGTCTATTGGAACGTGAAAAATGTCATTTGCCATGTTAAAGAAGTTAGCAACTGCTTTGTGAGTTATTGATCGCCACCCCTGTCAGCCTTGCCTTATAGTCACACTGGGGGCTGTCAGTACAGGGTGTAGGGAAGCCCTGGAAACCCGTGGCTTTTGGTTATTGGAGGGGTCCAAAAAAGCCTCCTGGTGCTCTGGGTGGCTCTGGAGCTTCCAGCATCAGCAGTCATGGCTCTGCATTCATTCCTCACCCTGTCACTCCTACCAGCTGGCCTGCACACATGGCAAGGTGCAGCAACCCCTGGAGCTGTCTGGCCTAACAGAAGAATACCCAATAAATCAGGCTGGAAGGATTCATATTTTGCCCATCAGATCACTTCAAAGCCCTGGTAGCCAAGGGCCCTCAAGCTTGTGAGGAGACAACTTTAGGCAGCTTCAAGAGCAGGTCTGGGGTAGGTGAGCAAACCCAGAAGCGCTGATGCTGCCTGATTGCCAAAGCCCCCAACACTGGCCAGAAGCCCCTCTGGAGCTGGGTCCTTGTGGTACATGCCCAGTTCTTATCCCAGCTGTTCTGCCTGGCAAGCCCTCCTTTGGGAAAGTTGGGGAATTTGGGTGTCTACGTTAGTCCTGGCTGGAGGAGCAAAACCAGTGACTGACCAGATGGCCACCAGTGTAATCGCTCCGTGGCATTCAGCAACAGCTTGGGTTTGACCTCCAATGTTTTTCCCCCTGTCCTGCCTCCAGCCCGGGCTATAAATGTACCCCTGCTCTTCAAGGGGTTAAGAGCTGTAAGAGCAGCTTTTGGCTTTCTGCAAGTCCCAGGCGTGACTTGGTTTCACACAGATCTGAGTGTGAAAAGCACCAATGCCGCGCTCTAGCTCCGAAACCTCCACGAGCAGGGTGCTGCTAATGCACGTGCCATGGAGCTGAGCATTGGTCTGCACGGATGGGCCATTAATCCTTGAAGGAAAAATGGTTTTAGTACCAAAAATGTCAAACAAACGTTTGACAGCTGGCCAGCTGCGTGACAGTGTGGGTTCCATCCACACCCCACCCTTGGGTACCACCCAGACCTGCGCACACTTCAAAGCAATGTGGTTAATTAGAAGCATTCCCACCGAGGAAGGTTTAGGGAGGATGAATGGGCTGTGAGATGGCATTGATGGGATTTAGCTTGTAATTGCAGTGGGAGAGTGGCAGATGCAATACTGGATCTCAGATATGTGGGGAATTATTAAGCGCCCCAAAACAGCAAAACCCGGAGGGTACTGTTGGACTCCTGTTGTGAAGGCACATCACCCTTCCTATGCAATCGAACTTGATGGTACTTTAGTATAAAGGTGACCTAGACTGTAATCACTGCCTTTAGACACTGTGAATTTTTTTTGGGTACTCTGTATTTTTATATATTGTACAATGTAAAGAATAATTCAGAAATAAAACAGCCAAACCTTGCAAGCTGGTGAGTTGTTATTTCCCCCCGCCGTGGCCAAGGCACAGCAGGGCTGGGGCTGATGCTGAGCAGCATCACAGGGAATGTGGAGGAGCTTCCTCCTGGTGTTGGGGGCCAAAGGCAAGGCAAAATCAGGGCACTGCAGCATATGTCCTTCCTCCCTGCCTGCCTCTGCCTGCATCCTGAGCCCCAGGTTTGGATTATATTTGTCACCAGTCGCAGACTACGTGGTTACAAACTTGTGTCACTAATGTCAAAGTCTGTGGCTGCAATTCCCCCCATAGACCCCAGATGGTGGCATATGGCCCCACACCGAACTTCAGGCACTTTTGAAGCACAGTATCCCCAAGCAAGGTGCCCAGTGAGGTAAGATCGAATCGATGTGAATTTCAAGGTGCCAAATCCTGCCTGGACGTGTTCCTCCTTCTGCTCCCTGCACACCACACCAAGCCTCCAAGGACACAACCGCTCACTGTGCCAAGGAGATGGGCTGCAGCGAGCTCATGGTCTGTGGAGCCTTTCAGGTGTACATGCTCAGGCACAGTGAGACCCTATCGCTGCGCCTGCTCGAGCCCCATATATTGATGGGAAAAGTTACAGAGAGCCGAGGGACACGTTTTGATTGAAGGATGATTGTAGCCTCGTGTTGAGGACCGTTATAGCTCTTGCTGCATTTATTAATCAAAGTAAAGACCATGAAAAGTGACAGAGTCAGGAACATTTTAGTTTATGTTCCGATACAGCTCAAGACTTATATTGAAGTTTCATACAGAAAATTACACCATAATGTCGTAAAAAATAGATTGGATTACTAATAACCTGAAACGTGCTACACCTGCATACATAATACTTTAATCCTACTAAATCATAAGCTATCATTTGGGTGTTTTCATAGTCTCAAGTGTGCACACCGGAATTTCTTTTCAATGCAGACCATTAAAAAGTAATTGAGAGGCACGAGCTCAGGAAAAACAAACTCACTGTAATAAGATGGATTATTTTCCCCTCCCTGGTTGGTTTGCACGACAAGCCGGGGAGGCCATTTCTGAGTGGTTTTGTTTTGCATCAAGGCACCTCTGCTCACAATTAGAGCAAAGTATCACGTTGGAGCCTATATCCAATTTCCTTAAAAATCTGTCTACCACATTTGTTTCCTAGTTGCTCATTTGATGCATTAGCCTGCAGGTTCCCTCATAGCCCCAGCGCCTTCTGGTCTCCCTCCTCCCCTGCACATCCCACCTGCATCCTTCTGCCTCCTTAATTCTCACCTGTGTGTAGGAAACAGCAAAAACTTTGTTACCTCACAGGTTCCCCATTGGCTTTTTGTTAAGCCAAAGCTGCTCGTGGGGTTTGCTGGGGACCACCCGCAGCTGCAGCAGCAAACATGGGGGGGGCTGAGTGTGAGAAGTGGAGGAAAAGACAAAAGTGGAAGGTTCCCCCGATTCAGCTCTGTGTGCTTCCTCCCAGCTCCCTGCAGCAAACGCTGTAGGGCTGCCCCGAGCCAGACGTTGCAGTGACGAAGCTGCCGCAGCCCCGACGCCCCCGAGTCCCTTTTGCTGGTGGTTTCTCTTCCATCGATGGCTGGAAATCTCCGTGGCTGGCAGGGCACTTGTCTGGGCAAAGACACGGCCAATGCTCGGTGTTAGGGAGGCAGCGAGGGGCAGGGGTGGCAGCCCAGCCCAGTTCATGTCAGTGCATGTGGAAACACGGGAGCAGGAGCTCGGATGAATGCGCTGCAAGCGCCGCAGGGCAGCTGAGCATCTGCGCACCGGCCCCCGGCCGTTATGGGGAGCAAGGCCTGTCAGACAGAGGTAATCTCCTGCCCTGAACAGGCACCGCGTCCTGCAGATAGCGCAGAAGGTAGAAATACCCTGCAGCCCGCTTTGCGCCGTCTCTCTCGCACCTGATGCTCAAACGCTGCCGGGAGCCGTGGCCAGGCAGAGCATCGTGCAGACACTCCCCTCGGGAAGCAGTCAGGCTACGGCCATGGAAAAAAGCCCCCAGTGGGTGTCCTACTGCCCTGACCAGCACACCCCCCGCCCAATGTCCTCTGCCCCACCTGTGTCCCGGTACCCCTCACCATAATGTGACCGTGAGCCCTGGCTCCAGCTCCTGAATTCCCTTCAGCCCATGCAGGTGACTGCCATCGCAGCCCTGCTGCTGACGGTCCCCAGGCTCGGGGGCAGTCCCCGGGTCAGCTTAAATCAGCTCAGCGCACAGCCAGCTCCACCTCAACACGCACGAGCAGCAACACTCTCCTGCAAAAGCATCGCTGCCTGTGGTGTCATTTTTTTCCCCTCAAGTGTACAGCCCAGAGACCGCGTGGGCTCAAGCACACAGCCTGGTCTCAAACAAACACACAGCTTAATTACCAACAGCTTCGGAGGGTCATTACAAATGCTCTTTTGCCAAGAGCTGAAATGCCTTTTGCCGTGGTTTGGTTTGCTCATTCATAAAAAGCCCCTCGTGGCACTGTCACTGCAACTGCTGTTTCAAAAGCTGACTGTCAGGTTAACCAAAGGGAGGCAGAGCTCAGCACTGCCCAAGCCTGTTCCCAAAAGGAAAAAAATAAACAACCCACAACACAGCCCTGCCACACTTTGGGGTGGTTTTGGGGAGATTTTTCAAGGTCAAACGTCACAGTTTATGAACCAGGAATTAGCTGGAAGCAAAACATAATCCTGGTTTCCCAACCCTCTGGAGACAGTGTGGTATCTTCCAGACCAGAGGTTAGCATCCACCATGGCAAACAACAGGCTGGAGGTTCCATCCATCCAACCTTGCTGCATTCTTTGATTTTTACAGCTCCCACAGTCATTTCCTTGCTGCTGTGGGAATAACAGAGCCAGCAATGGATTGCTCTCCTCCCGGGCGCAGGGTAACGAGCAGTCTTCAGAAACATTTGGTATTCCCGTGATATGAAGCATCAATGGGCACAGAGAAAACCGTACCCATTTTTGCAGTCCTTAATTTACTGTCACAAGCACGCGAGCTGTATGGGAGAGCACAATGCCGACACACTCCTCTTACCCTGGCAGGAGCCACATTATTGTTTTCTGTTTCACATGTCTTAGCAACGACGTCTTTTCCTGCCCGTCTTTCTTCATAGGAGCTCGGCTGAAATGATTTTTGTGTTGTACCCAGTTTACATGCCAGCTTACATCAGCCTGTCCACGGGCGAGAGAGAGCCTTGCTTTCTGCCTGAAAGCCTCCTGGCAATTACTGCTGTCTTCTGCTGATCCATCGCTCCTCTGGCTGGACGAGACAAACCTCACTGCCTGGCAGACGCTGCCCACCCCAGGGAGCAGCTCGGCCCCTGGCCGTCCCCACCATGCCGGGTGCTGCTGCAGCCAAGGAGGGTCTGGAGCTAACAGGTACGGATGCTCCAACCGTCACTTCTGCCAGCCCAGAGACCCACAGTCCTGCCCCAGCCCAGATGAAATCCTCATCCAACATAGGATGAGCTGCGATGCTTCGGCACAGGATAAGATCTGTTCTGAAAGCTCTCTCTCACAAAGTCCTCTCCCCATTTTGGTGGCAGCTGCAGGCATTTCTGTGTGAGGGTGTGACGCTGAGTTCACACTTCTGCTGCTCATCTGCTCACCACAAACCCTGCTGAGCTGCCCTGTCCTTCACTCCCCAAGACCTGACCATGAAGCTGCACAGAATATCCCGACCCTCGGCTCGGCAAGCAAAGGCAGGCTTAGGAGAGCCCTGGGGAAGAGCTCGAGATTCAGGAGATGGTGGGGTCAGATTGGGTGCTGGCAGGGTCAGCTCAGCTGCTGGCATTCCCTCTGCCTGCACCTGCCTGAGCCCCATCCCCAGGGTCCCACTGAGGTGGCATTTCCCTGAGTGCTGCCCCTGGGGAGGTTTGTACCCCCTGCTCAGGGCCTTCTGGTGTGTACTCATCGTGGCTGTAGGTCTGCGGCCAAGCAGATGGGTGGACAGACAGGCAGATAGATGGACATTGCAGCCCTTGAAGCCTCCAGGGCAGGAGTCAGCCCATCCTGGTGTCACTGGCAGAGCCCCTGCAGCCCCAGGGCCTCTGCAGGTATGGAGTGAAGCAGAAATCTCCCACAAAGAAACCAGGGCTGCTCAGCCCCCGTGATGTGCAGCAGGTGAGCAAAGGCATGTAGGTGCTGCTGCTGCTGCTCTTCCCTGACACCAGCATCCCTGGGGACTGGGCTGCAGCACTGAGACACCTAAACACCCACACCCAGCAATTACAAGCAGCCTTGGCTTCTTCCCCAGCCTCTGCTGCAGGGAGGCGAGGAATCCGTGGGCAGCTCTGTCACATCTGGGCACAACACTGAGTGCTGCACCCAGCCTGGCCTCCTGCTCCCGCAGGTCCCGGTTGGCAGCTCCAAGGTGGTCAGGGAGAGAGCCAGCAGCGAGCACTGAGCAGGGGTGCTCCGGTCGGGAAGGGGAGAGTGTGTCCTTTATACGTCAGGGAAAAAGACAACTTTAAACAACAACAACAAAATAGAGATCAGGTAAAAAAAACCTCTGAGAAAGAACGAGCACAAGGGGGGTCACCAACACATGCAACGACATCAGGGATCTGGGAAGGACCCTCTGCTCTCATCCCCCAAGGACAGAGATTTCCACAGCACCACAAAGATAAATACGACCAGGACCTGGAGCCTTCAGCTCCCATATATAGCCTGGAAAGAGGCTGTTGCTAAGAATAGTGGGGCCCAGATATTCCAGGATAGGAGAGTTGACAGATTTCTTCCCCGCACTAATAGGATGTGAGACTGTTTTAAACTTGCCCTGGTAAGCAGTCAGGGCCTTGCTGAAGAGCTGGTCTGAGAAAATAGACATGGATCAAGAGATGCCAGGTCAGGCCCGTTTCAGCGAGATGCAGGATAAACACAAGAAGGTTGGTTATTCCTAAGGGTCTCCTTTCCATAAGCCTGAACAGAGACGTTAAGGACGGGAACCAGCAAAACCAACCAGCTTGCAGCATCCTGAGCTGTGAGCCCTGATGAGGTGGGATGTGACATCAGTCAGGACGATGTGGTGGGGCAGTGGGGGCTGCCACAGCCACCGGCACCTTCCCTACCCTTGGTACCCTGCCTGCTGGGGAACACCTCCGCCCTAGCCCACCCCTGCACCACTCTGGTCCCTCCAGCAGTGCCAGACCCCCTCTCCCCAACACCTCACTAGAAGTGATGCAAACCTTTCTGCTGGCCGGCTGGGGCTGGGGTGAGGCTACGTCCATCAGAGTAGGCAACCCCACGTCAGCAGTACCTGCAGCGAGTTTTGGGGGGTATTTGAGCAGAAATAAGCTCATCCCCTGTAATCATTTTTTGTAATTAATGACCAGTGTGGGCAGAGCATCTGAGTAACTTCTTTAATGTGCAGCAACCGGTAGGTAAGGTAACGCGCGCTTCACGGTCAGGTTCCAGTTCTAAAAAGAAAGGGCACGGTGGGTGTGGTACATTAAGTTTACAGTGATTTCAACATATTTTTTTTCTTAAAAATAAAAATACATCATATTGGAATACCGCATACAAAAAAGCAGAATTTGCCCTAAAATCAAGTTCTATCAAATCATTTTTAAAAAATTACAAAAGTAAAATGCATACAAACTGCAGTAAAATCGGCCAGTCTCACAGACAGGCCCAGGGCAGTTTACAAAGATGCTCTCCAAGACCTAACCCCTCCTCTTTCCCTGCTCTGTTCATGCAGTTCAACCCCCTCCAACCACTCTGTGTGTCACAGGATGAAATGCTGCTTTTCCCATCTGACCAAGTCCCTGTTTCCAAACCACACAGTGGAAGACGTTAAACTTGGCAGGGAAAAATGAGATTTTAATCTGGCAAATACCATAGGCAGAGAAAAAAACATATATCTGGAAACCATGTCGTTTTCCTGGGGGGAGCCACCTGGCCTCAGGGACACCTTGCAGCTCTGCTGGGCTGGCTCAGCCCAGGGGATGGGTGGGAGTAGGCAGGAGCAGGGCTGGGGTGAGGGACCCAGCTCTGCTTTTGGATCATGGGCTTTGATTGCACATCCAGGTTCTCCAGAGCCAGGTAACAGCCACCACATGCCACCCTCCTCCATCCCCTGGGCAGACTGTCTCTGAGCACCCCTTCCCTACACAGACCCACTCCCCACCAGTCACCTGGTGCAGCCTGTCCCATCCAAGGAGCTCTCTACCGATGTGGCACACGCTGTCTGTGCTGCATAGATGACACCGGCCAGGTGCAGGGCACAAGGGTCTGTGTCCCCCACAGATGTCCCACTCCTGAGGACACACGGCCCGTTAAACAGGGCATGTCCCGGCCCCTGTCCCTCACAGCATCCAAAAGCACTTCCCAGCCCTGACCAGTGTGTTCCTGCCTAGGGAGGTATGTGGAACATCCCCCTCCCCTTTTACAAGCCCCACACATGAGCACCCCTTCCCCAAGCCCCCCAGCAGCCCTAATGGAGCGAGGGCAGTGCCTGGGCTCTCACTCCCTACCCCAGCATCAATGCCATACATCCCCTCTGAAAAGGAAAATATAGGGGTAGGAATTTGGGGCTTTTACAAACAGACAAGGATTGGAGAAGTGGCCTGAGCCTAAAGGGAAAAGCCCCCCTGCAAAGAAATGATTTGCTCAAGGTATTTTCTTCATGCAGCGACACAAAGTGAGCACAAAGAGTCTGCCCAGGTCCAGTGAGTGAAGAACCCACATGTGGGAACCTGTCAGGGGGAGAGATGGTGTAAGGAAAAGCTGTTACCACAGAGCATCCCACCTGCCTTGACTGCCGCACCTCGGCAATGCTGCGCCCCCACGCCCTGCACCACACAGCTGTTCTGGCGGCACAAACCACGTCGGGTACACGGAACAAAGGTCAGAACCTTGTCCTTGAGGAAGCGAAAGATGAGCCTCTGCAACAACCAGGCTGCAGAAGGTATCTCCTCCTGCAAAAATACCCCAGGTGCCCACCAATGCTGCACCTTCTGAGCATCCCAGCTGCAGCACGCCCCTTCCCCTCAGCCCTGACCACTGGCCCAGCTGGGGCATGGAGCTCCCCGTAGCGCTGCGGGGTCAGGCTGTGGCATGGGGAGGGACAGGGCTGCAGGAGGGGGTCCATGCTCCAGGCGGGCACCAAGTGCTCCAAACACATCGTGATCCCAAGTAAAAGGCAGGAGCCAGCACATCTGTACAAATATTTGCTTTTGCTTGTCAAAACTGGGCAGAGTTACGTTTCTTCCTCTATTTATTAGCTTCATCTGTCTTGAAACACAAACTGCGAAAATCACAAGCAGACTGACATCATCTTCTGACTTCCCTGAGGCTGCTGCCTGCTCTGAAGGAATTCTCTGCTGTCTGGCAGGACGCTCCTGGAGAAGGCAAGGCCGATATTCCAGTGCCACCCCCGACGCACCCCCGCAGTGTGCGGCCCACGTGGGTACCTGGTTTCTCACGCACCGAGCAGCAAGCCTTCCATCTCTGGCAGCAGGGGGTCAGGAACCACAGCGAGGCTTTTCCCCCTACACGTGCTCCATTCCTCCTCCCAGACCCAGCTCCTGGACCGGTGGAAGCGGGTAAAGTTGTCCCTGTTCGTTTTGGTAGGGTCAGCACTTCCCTTTGTGCAGCCACGGGCCCTGCTGCGAAGCTCCCCAAGCCTGTAGCCTCACCGAGGACAGCAGCACGGTGAACCCATACCATCGCCCCATGCATGCTGCCGTACGGGCATAGCCGCTGTCTCACCAAATCATTACAGCAATCCAGACTTAGTTTAAAAGAAAACCCCCCAAAGCCCTAATGAAGCATAAAAATGCCTTTATCAGAGACAATCATTGATATTTGCCTGTGACCCAGTAGAGGAAACGAAGACAAAAAAGGAAGACCCTGCTGTCACAGCGCACCAGGACAGTTAGAGCCACTACTCAAACTATACATCCTCCCGATGAAACCACTTCCCTTTCCAGTAACAGCCAGTACGTGCACACACCCCAATCAATTCATGCTGCAGTGTAAGGCTATGCAGTCCTGTGCTGTGTTTACTGCAGGACAAACCAGGCATTAACACCCCTGTCATCCCAAAACTTCAAATTTTACGTGGATCTGATGAATCCACCACAGCATTTCAGTGTTGAATGCCCTCTGGACCTGCCCCCTTCCCCATACTCAATCCATCAACCTGGCCTTCCCTGGAGTTACCAGCACGAACGCAGACGCAGCCTGCCATTTTCCAACTCACTCCACTCCCAACCATTTCTGCTCTGCCAGATGGTTGTGAATAACTCCATATGCTGTGAACCCCAATACCCAAGATGCCAACCTTTTTGGGCACTCCTCTAGGTGTGGGGCTAACATCACAAGTTTCAGACAAACTACTGCTTGCTCCTAACAGACTATCCACTCTCCTACATGCAAAATCCTTTGCGTCTGCACTTGAATCTTCAAGCCTGCAAGATTTCCTAAAAATCACCATTTTGATGCATACTAAGTACATAGTCTGCCACCCCATCCCTCTGGAAGTGGCTTGGGAGCACAGAGGCTCTTCTGCCGCACGGACTCTGGCTCAGCAGAGCAGGCGGCCATGCGGAAAGGTGAAGGAAGCAGAAGGGAATTAATGCAGTGAAGAGAGGCAGTAAACACTGCCTTAAGTGGAGCCAGCATCTACTAACCCTGAGCTTCCTCATTAGCAGCATGAAACCTAGCACAGCTCCACAGCTCACCAGAAGAAAGCCTTCGGAGCCAAGCAGAAACCTGAGGAGCAACCTGTACTTAAAATGAAGAGCTGTTAAAGAGAGCGCTGTCACTGCAGAGCATCCTCCCTAGCACTCTCAGTATAAACCACAGCACGGTCATTTGTAGTTTAGGGGGTTCTGTACTGCTGGGAAATGATGTTCTTGGGGACTGTGAACCCATGGGCTGCGAAGAGAAGCAAATACTGTAACTTCCCAGGGCACCTGCCTCTGCTGGCAAGTCAAAGGCCAAGTAGCAGCCAACGCTGGCTACTCTGCAGCACTGTAAGGTAACTCACTTAGATTAAAAAAAACCCCTCATTGCTGCTGACAGGGGAGTTATAGAGAGACCTTGAATTTCAGCTAATTAATAAGAGAAATATTAACTGGTTTGGGCCTGTTCAGCACTACTGTTACTTGTATCAGCATTGCTTAGAGCTCTCCGCTCAGTCTTGAACACTACCTTCCAATAAAGCGGGGTTATCCTAACAGCTCAGCCCCTTGGTAAACACAAAGCTGGACCTAGTGATAGCCCATATCCCAAAAACATTCCCAACAGGTTCAGGTGGGTTGCTGGCACAAAAGGGACTGCTCCTCCAGAGGAGGAGGAGGATGCTGGGCACAGTGGGTAAAATATTTTTCAGAGATCTCAGCAAGCACATTTGTAACCCCACCTCTGTCTGGAGCCAGGCTTGCAAATCTAATAAAATTAGAAGCCTGATCATTGTGTGTGTGGAACACAGCAGCGTCCTGCACAGCTCTTGAGTAATTTGGGAGTGATACTTTGCATTTTTTTTAATTCAGGCAGATTTCCATCAGACTTACTGGGAATTCTGGTTGAGCCCCAACTGCAGAACAGTGCCTGCAAGCCCCACTGCAGATCTCCATCTGAGCCCTGTTGTGCAGCTCAGCTCTGGACAATGTCTCTGTTTTGGTGCAGAGGCATCGAGGGCTATAATTAAGACCACACACTACAGTGCTCAAGACAGACACAAACTTCTACTGAAGCATCAAAGTCCAGAAGATCAGCATGCAATTCACACCAGCTCAGAAAAACAATCAATGGGGTTTGTAACAAGATACTCACTCTCCTTCCCTGACCGTACAGAGAGTCTGCATCTGGCAGCACTGACAAATATTTTGATTGTTAATGCTTTCTGGAAGAGAGGCAGAACAGGTTATATTCTGAATACTGCCTGAAGTGATTCTCCATCTTAAAATAGTCAGGACAGTGAAAGGATGAGAAATCTGTCACTCGGGACAGTGCCTGAACGGTGCAATTTTAATCTTAATATAGCTACAGTAAATTGCAGAAGCAGAGCTTCAAAGAGCCACGTGAGCTGGCAATTCTGCCATGACAATGCAACTCCAATCAGACTCTTGGCAAACAACCCTTGGTTTCAGAAGACAATAGGTAGCAGCAGCTACTGGATACCGAAACTATTCCAGGCACTAAAACATAGTAAAAAGAAGTTGGGCAGTTAATATCATTCATCTGAAAAACAGCAAGATGATGATGCCAGTGGTTCTGAGTGTGCTGGTTCGATTGATTTGGCTATGCCAGTGCAGTTTTGCTCCACCGTCTACAAAAAGCCTGCTCCAAGACAGAAAAGATCATTGAGTAGCTGATATAGCCAATAACTAAGTCAATTTTCTGTGACTACAGTAAATACATCCATTGTTTCGAGAACTAAAAGCAAGGAACAGCTCATTTTATTTTACTGCACAGATACACTCCTGAGTCGAAGGGATGAGTGGCACGTTCCGCCTCAGAAGGGGAGCAGACAGAACAAACAGGTCCGTGGCTGGAAGGCAGCGCTCCGTTCAGGGCTTGTTCCAGTGAGTCCATGGCATGGGAGTCCCCCAGGGTGGCAGAGCAGACCCCCACACAGGAGCAAAGGGCGCTCGACTCCAACTCCACGGACGCAGAGCCCTGCACCCCTGGGATAAAATGGCTACAGCAGGAAATCATTCACCCCCTGAAAAAAACCTCATGTCATGGACAGCGCAGGTACACACCTCCATTCGCGGCAGTGACTGGTTTAGTTACAAACAGCGGCCGTACCACCATCCGGAGACATGACCATTTAAAATAAACCTATGTAAACACATACCCTTATATAACTTATATATAAAAGAAATATATATAAGTTTTATTTGTGTATACATAGATATAAATACACACACACACAAACACACACGCCTAACGCAAAGCACAGAACACACACACGGAAATACTATAAGTGATGCTGAACTGAAAACGAAGAATATAATTAAGAAATTATTAGCAGGTTTAAAATTGAGTTAAAAAACTATTCAAAGTGTCTTTAATATATATGTTCAAGTAAGGGCCAGAATGACCACGTATTAGTACTGATAAAAAGAGCTGGCATTATATTTCCCATATTATGCCAAACTCGTGAGTTATTTCTCATGTCAAACTCATTGTCATTCCGCCATCAGGGCACCTCAACAACTAGAAATACCGTTTAGGAAACAGTGATTTTAAAGACTTAGATTAACAAACAATATTGTTTAGGCACCCTCAGTCATAAACTAATCCTAAAACCCATACACGCCTCAGGAGTATCAGAAGACAGCTAGTGGGACTCAGACATCCACACCCACAGTATTCAGTGGCACAAAGAGGTCTTCACAGTAAAAAGGCAAGTTTTTACTGGAGATGGGAGATCAAAAGGTGACACAGTGGTGGCCTTTAACACAGCAACACTCACCAAGAGTGACTCCAGTTCACTTCTGAGATGCCACAGAGGCTCCATGATCATGGGATACGAAGCCATGGTGGCATTTCGGAGGTGACCGTGGGTGCAAGCTGGGTTTCAGCAGCAGCTAAAGCTATTGTTTAAATGTGCTCAGGGTGACAACAAACACCTCTAACAACACCGCGAGAATTGCTCGGGATATTTAGTCTGGCTAAAATCCCTGGTACCAGTGTCTTATATCAGAAATCACTTTATTAGAATGTAAATGTAGTGTACAAGCACCAAATCGTTTTAGCTTAACTGTTTAATGGACATTGATCATGTAAGTGACTAGTGATTTAAAAGAGAGATCTTAAAAAAAAAAAAAGTGGTTGTTTTTTTCCCTTTACCTTTTTTCTTTTCCTTTTGTTAAGATTATTCACTATTTCTATTCTGATAGAAGACCCCGAAGGTTACTGGTACCCCAGGTGTGTACAACCATGAGTCGGCACACACACACACGCACACACACAACTGTACACCTCACTGCTACATCAACAGCCTTTTAAATAGAGAGCCCCAGCTCTGGCACCGGGACCTGTACATCAGATATATTCTCTTTGTGCATTTCGGCATCATTATCACCACCCAAGTTCCACACTTATCGCAAGTCAAGGTGGTCTTGAAAGTAAGAACAGCCAGTCCCTCACCCTTGCTAATAAAGCCATGATTAAGTCTTGTAATTTCTTTGTTTTCCTGCTGCTCAGCCATGCAAATCCAGGCAGATGTGCCAACTGCAAAGCTGACTTCCAGTCTCTTCCAACCCCTCACCAGTCCGGCGTTATCACACAGAGACAACGACGTCGAGATAGAGTCTGTCGTAGGACTCGCGGAAGCAGAGGATGAGGAGCAGGCTGAGCAGACACGATCCCGGCAGGCACCAGTTGAACCAGGAAAACTCTGCAAAGCAGGAAACAGACCCAACCTCAGTTATCAAACATGCTCTGTGTTTAGAGGGACCAAAACTCTGACTGACAGTGGGTTTGAAGGGAAGTGCTGCATTCTGAACAAAATCCTGACAGCTCTCTATCGACAGATGGTTAATATGGTGTCTGAGAATTCTCCATGGACCCCTTATCTATGTGTAAAGTTTATGAAGTTTATCTATATATAAAACCAGTGCCTCCAGCTAATGTTAATCCTCACAATTCAATCTCCCAATGGAGGGGAAAAAAATATAATCTATCTTTGCTAATGGAGAATAAACCACTTCTGAAGACTCTACTCATTAGTTCTTTGATTTCTATGGATTGGAAACTGAAACAAATTAAAAGTGTAAGCAGCAGCAGGATTTGATTTTGAGTCAAAACTGCTACACACTCTGAGGAGGGAAAAACCAATTCCTTGGAAGAAACTTGTCAGTAATAACGATCAATTAAATCTCAAACTAGTTGCACTAACAGCTCCTCAGAAGCCTCTTTTAGCTGTTAAGACAGACCACACTGCTCTTAAAATCCCGTGCTGCATATTCAAGAGATCCTATTGTCTGATATTTGACTGCTAACTAGCAGTTTCATTCAGTTGTTTTTTAAACACGTGCACCAAAATTTCCTTTTCTGTAAATCTGTCAATTTACTGAAGAAACATGAATTTTACTGGAGATGATATTTTACTTTTAGAATTTTATTATCATTTATTTTTACAGTATCTAAACTCTCCCTCAAGGTCTGGATTAATCAAAATCAAGACATAAGCACTGCTACTTTCTTAAAACTGTAATTTATAGTGATAAAAGATAAAGCACAATTTATGCTACAAATTGCAAAGGTTAAAAGTCAGCTTTAAAATTAAACATAGTTCCAAGATAACAACCTTTAACACTACCTTTGCTCAGCCACCAAAACCCTTCACAGATTTGCTCAGGCAGTAATCTTAGTAAAACCTGAGTAAAATTTTCCTAGACCTTGTTACGGGATGCCAGAAGTCAAGAGATAAATGCTATGCTATTATTTTTGTTATTAAAAAATACTCTTACTTAACTGGATTAAACAGACTAACACAAAAAGACCTAAAAGACCTAATTTAACTTGTGCATCCTTCATGTCTTACGTAACCCCAAGTTTGTGATAGCACTGGCAATGCACACACCAACACATTGTTCACATGAAGCTAAAGGTTGATTTACTTTTGTTTTTCCCTTAGAAGTCTAAGCTTCAGACAGGGTTTACATCTCCACCAAACTAGCTGGACCAAAATCTTTAATGCACTGGAAAGTTTCCAGGGTTTGGCTCTTTTACAGCCTTTGCAATATCAGAGTAAGAGGAGAAAAAGAGATAAATCTGAATTAAAACTACTGAGAAATTATTTGGCCTAAAAAGCAAGACTGAGGGAACAGGGTGAATTTGACTGAGTTCTGGTTTATTGGTGAGCTGCTTAAATGCCACTAAATAATGGATTTGAATCAAATGAAAAACAAATATTTAAGATAGAAAAATCCTTTAGAAGGTAGATAACCATCAAAGTATCCAAGAGCACCAACTGGCATTGATCACCCCAGTAAATGGATCATCCTGAACAGAAATTACTACTTTTTTTTTTTTTCCTTCTTTTGAGGAAATAGGGAAAATAGATATACTAATTTCAGGTTTATCCTAACCTGAATTTACTGATACACAACAGGGAAAGAAATACTAGAGACAAAACCTGGCTTCAAATACCTTATTTATGAGGAAATGAGTTCACTTTAAATCATTTTGCATTCAGAGGTGCGACATTGTATCCCAGACCTCAATTATTAAGCAATTCCAAACATTGGGCTGTTACTCTGATAAATGCTGAAAATATCCTCAGAATATTCAGCTCAGGTGTAAATGTTGGAAATAATAGTGTATGTGAACAGAGAGAGTTCACACCAATTAGCATTAATCACAAAACAGTCTTTAAAATGTAAAGGCTAAACATCATGCCACCTGATGCTCACAGGGGTAGAATGTTGATTTTACAATGATGTTAGCATCCAAAAAACCCAGGGTTGTCAACCTGCTTGTGATTCCTTAGCAGAAAGACACACAAACCATGCTGAAAATTTGCCTCAGGCCATAACCTTCATAATTTCAAGCACAATTTATTCTGAAAGTTGTCAGCCTCCTCTTGGTTATAAAACGCACCACCTTAAGTAGTACATGAACTCATGATAACATATAAAAGCTTTCACTTTCTAACACTTCCAAAGCAAAAGTGAACATTACTCTGCACATCTTGTATCATGATGTGCACATTTACCACAGCAACAAAATATAAACAAAAAATCTGCATCTTTGAAAACCATTAATAAAGATCACTTCCCTCTGAGAACGAGATGGTTCTTACTTTACAGCTTAGAGTAATGATATATATTACAGTCTAGTAAACAGCACGTCAAAAGATATGATTGTGAGTTATAAGGAAGCAAATAATACCCCAGAGATGAGAAAGTCTGAAGAAGTCAATGAAAATATCAAGCAAGCCACTACTCTGCTTAATAGGGCCACTCGACTATCTAAAGGAACGAGCTTTTAATCTCTGAGCAGTGGTAAAGAGACACTTTCTCCCCCTGCCATGGTACCTCTGACCCACTGAGTGGAGCTGTCTGTAACAAGGGGCATTCCTGCTCTGCCTGTCCTGGGCAGTACAGTGACACCCCGAGCGTGAAACCACATTAGCTTCGCTGTGGTTCTGAACACCCACAGGTGCACAAAGTATTGACTGTCACTCTACCCAGGCTTTTATAAATGTATGATGACAGCGTGAATCTTCGTATTGTTTCTGGCTACAGGAAATTCTAAGTGGAACACAACTATATGCATCTTGCACTAAAGCATTATATTTTTATTAGCATGCACGTAGAATAGAACAATTAAAGTTACTCTCTCTTGCTGCTACGTAATGAGACTCAAACATCTGATTATTAACAGAACTGTATGTGCAAATCCTCCCTTTACCGACAAGGGTATGCCTTCATGGAGAATTACATTGTCAAAGTAGCTTCTATTTCTTACCTGTGTGGTAAAATGTGAGGAAAAACAGCAGCACTCCCATAAACACATTACTCAAAAAGGTGACAACTCCACAGGTAATTCCTTCTGGAACAGGGTAGACTGTTTCCACAAAGAGCTCAAAGAATATTGGTACGCTGCTGTTGAGGAATATACCCAACAAAATGCACGATGTGTACAGTGTAGCTACAACAGAAACAAAAACAGTTATTAATTTCATGCTGGCGTTTTTTCCCCCTATTCAGAGCTGCCAAGAATACTAATACTTGAGTAACTGAAAAAATGCATTAAAACGTATTTTTATCCTCTGTGTATCATAAAGTGTATCACATCCCACTAGTTTTTGGCAGAACACGTCACTGATTTGGGGAAAAAAAAAAGATAAATGAGAAATACCAGTTTGTTTTTTTCAAACAGAACCCATGAAGTGAGTTGGAATTCACTTGTAAGTAAAACAAACAACAGAATTAGGCATGCAAAGCATCACCTGCAGTTTGATTTACCTCTGAAATGAACAGAAACTATTGTCCTACACGCAATTAGGAAAAGGGAGCAATTAACACACCAAATTGGAAATGGACATGGATTAACCTTTTGACTTAGCTCTAAAGGTCAAAACTAATTTTGCTTCCATTTTACAAATAAAAACCTAATGATCTACCAGATATCAAGGCATTAGTATTCAGCATGGCCTGCGCTGCAACATGTTGAATCCCTTTTGGCTTGAAAAGGAAATGAAGGGCACCCAGCGCCTGGCAGGAACAGGACGTGTTTGATAACACAGAGTATTCACCGCTGTACAACAGATTATTTTTCTTAGACAAATCAACAAAAGAAGGCAGACATTTCTTCAAAAGCTTTAGATACTTTGTTCTACAATTCTACTGCCAGGTTAGAGTGCTTAGCAGCTTAATACACATGCTTAATATACCTGTGTTACTAATAAACCTGTATCTATTTTTGAAAAAAAACCAACAACCAACCTAAAAAAGCCTCCCTCTGGCTCTCCCCACAATTTCAGAAGAATTTAGTACCTATTTAGAAAAGTCTTTGTTAATTACTCTCCTGGGAAGGGGAAGACTTCCTGACCTGCAGCCTCAATAACCCGAGGTTATTGATCAAGTAAAATGTATGAGGAAAGAAGTCCCAGCTTGGGAAAAACCCCAGAAGTCTGGAATAATTTCTGTAGTTTCCACCAAAGCAGCAAGAAAATGTAGAGCAATTTTTTCAGATACAAAAACATTACAAGTCATAGGGAAATTATTTATAGCATCTTCTTTCTGCAGTATGGTACAAAATCCTTAGACAGCTTTTTTCATATAGATATATATGTTTATATTAAATAGAACCTGCATTTTCTGTTTAATTTACATTCTTCTGTCTTGGAAAGGGGATGAACTGAAACAGCTCTGCTTCATCCTCTGTTAAGCATTGCTGAAGCTTTCAGTTGAGAAATTGTTAGGAAACGGAAACTTCCAGCCTGGAGAAGACTCTGGAAGGACCTCACTGCAGCCTTCCAGTACCTGAAGGGGCTACAGGAAAGCTGGAGAGGGACTCTTACCAGGGACTGTAGTGACAGGACAAGGGGCAATGGGTTTAAACTAAAAGAGGGTAGATTCAGATGAGGTATTAGGAGAAACTCTTCACTGTGAGGGTATTGAGGCACTGGCACAGGCTGCCCAGAGAAGCTGTGGCTGCCCCCTCCCTGGCAGTGGTTCAAGGCCAGGTTGGATTGGGCTTTGGGCAATCTGGTCTAACGGAGGGTGTCACTGCGCATAGCAGGAGGTTGGAACTAGATGGGTTTTGAGGTCCCTTCCAACCCAAACCAGTCTGTGGTTCCAGTTTAAGAAATAAATACTAAACCACTCTTTCTTAAAATATGAAGAAACATGGAAAAGAGACAAAGGCATTAAGATGCAGAAAGGGCAATCTACCAGATCCTCTATTTGACGTGGTTAGCTTCCGAGGCACAAAGACATATTTCTTTCTCTACAGAGTATTTGCCTGGACAGGAAAAAGAGGACAGACATCACAGCCAAAAAGATGACATAGATGGCACGACTTCAGGAAGGACAGCTGGCCCCACTTTTTTTTTTTTTTTTTCTAAATATATCAAAATGTTCTGAGTTTTAAGAAAAAAAGAAGAAAAAAAAGAAGAAAAAAAGAATGAATAAAGCATAGTAACTTTTCCAGCTCTCAAAATCTCTTATTATAAATTGCAGAATATCAAAGGAATCAATTCAAGGTATGTTTGAGAGTTGTTAAACCCAAACCAGTACTAGGATGCTCTTCCAGCTACTCTGAAGAGAACCAATTCCCTGGTTACAAGAACCATAGATTTTTGCTGCAAGTCATCACCAGTATTTACAATTTCATGAACCTTTCTTTGAACCCCTGTTTACCTCAAACACCACAGTGTATTGCTCTAATTGCCTCTAACTGCTATTGAGTGGAGTCAGCAAATCCAAAGAAACTCAGCTATTTGAAATTTTTACGTTGGCTGGAGAAACGAACACGTAGATGAAATAGAGGAACCTCTTAAGACAAATGAACATCTGCCCCTCATTACGCCCAACTGAAGATATTTATAGATAACCTCTAGTAACTTTGAGAAAATTTTCAAGACTTTCCCCAAAGAAAAGAAGGTGGCAGCCAGCTGTAATTCTGTAACAGAAACTCAAACAGTGGAAATAGTTGGGAAGCTACTGAAAGCCAAAATGATCACCATCAAAAGTGGAGCTGAGTACAGAGAGTGCCAGAGGCAACACCTCTGCAGGAAGAATGAAACCTCTTCCATAAACAGCAACAGCCAGGAAAGGGGAATCACGTGCCTCTGAACAGAGAGGCACTCTAACCTGTAATTTCCAGGAACTTAGATTTATTTGAGGTGAAGGCAAAAATATGCATCCAAGATTAGCAGCCACTTAAAAGATCAAGACTTCAAATTTTAGTCAATACAGAAGGTGAAAAAGTTTCCCATAAACCAAACCGAAGCCTTCAAAATAAATTGGATAAGCTTAAAATATGGCAGTTGAATTACATCATAGCTCCTCACTTACTGATGTGTATTAAGAAGACTAGACCATAAGCAAGCAAGTGAAGTAATTCTGTGTTTTAGAAACTACACCCTTTCATTTCCTTGTCATGACAGCTTGCTTTGTTCATGCAAACACAGCCAGCAGCACACACCTCACCCTTCCATGCCACCAAGGTCAAAGCAGCATTGGCATTACCTTTTGGTTTTCCCCAGAGCATTACCTGCCTCATGTGTCCACACCGAAACTGCCAGCTGAATACCAGTGACAGCACCTCAAGGTGAGATCACAGGCAATACTTATGAATGAGGTCTACGTACACCCATACTTGCAATTAGTAAGCAGAAATGTCAAGACAAAAGGACAGCATCCAGTAGGTGCCAATCTGAGTTCTAAGATCTAATGGAAATTACAGCTTTTAGCTGGTAAACCACAAAAAGTAGCTCTGACAGTGAAACAGATGTACACATCCCTTAGTGGGTACATATCATAGTGATGAGAAAGTATTTTTTACTTTGATTTTTCTGTAAATCATCCAGGGTCTTCTGGAGTGCTATACAAATAAGCTTATTTCATTAGATTAAGTCACAAATCCAATTGGTCAAGTCTAGGCAGAAAGTCAGAGATAAGATATGCAAATTCAGAAGACTAAGTTATAGGAAGAAGTCAAGTAAGAGTTCAGAAGTGGGTTTTGCTTTTTTATTTCATACAATACGTAGCACACCTCATATTCCAGCTGATGGGTAACGAGATACCATAGCAGGCAGAGTACCAGCTATTAAGGGAGACCATTTATTTTCCATTACAGCGACCTTGCATTGAACGAACACAAACAATTACCATGATTTTACACTGCAGAAGAACAGCTGCTAAAGTTACAGCAATTGTTTTTTCAATTAAGGCAATCTTGATGACAGTCATTGGAAATGAATATAAGGATATGAAAGTACTGAAAAAAGAAAATAAATGATTTACCAAGAAGCTAACATTATGTCCTAATGCCTAACAAGGACAAACAACTACCTCGGATAGGCATGTGCTAGGGAAGTGTGTCATGCTGTTAGTATTAAAAAGAGATCCCCTTTTCTTAGGAAAAGGAATTAACTGTCTACAAAGCTAAGCACAAAGTGCTGTAGCTAAGACAGTGGCAGCAGTGGACATCAGCAAGTAATGGAACTGGGCTGGGTTTATTTTAAACCACTTTAAAATGTGACATTAATCGAAAATACTTGTATGAATTAAGCAGCTACGTCACAGGTTGGGCACTACAAAAAGAACAGGAAAGGAAAAACATCCACCCACAGCGCTTCTGCTTCAGAGCACTGGGCTGGAGCTGCTGTGGCAGGAGGCTCCCCTTAGGCTTCATCAGGTAAGGTTCATGCTTGGGGTGTGAGCAACCTGTGCTATTCTCCTCCTGGCCAGGAAGGAAAACAGGGATGAAGCATGCCTTGATAATAACTCTAGGGATGCTACCAGTTACATAAAGGAAGGTACCAACTGGGGAATGATGGTGATACAGTGGCTTAGCACAAAAAGCAGAGGAAGTGGTAAGAAGGAGGGTTCACTCCTGGCTTCTTATGCCCTGCAGGTCTTCAGCTGCTGGGGAGCAAATAACACACACATATCCCAGAAACAAAACTTTTCTCACAGCCCCAGGCTGGCAAAAGATTTATACCATTTAAAACAAACAAACAAAAAGAATCATGAAACAAGTAATTAGGAATTCAAACAGGGATATCAAATGACAGCATGCAGTTGGTGTCCCCAGATAAGCCTGCAACACAGCCGAAGGAGTCTCAAGTGTCTCTGACATCCAAACAAGTTCCCAGAACTTCCCAGGACATTCTGGAACGTGTTTAGCAATTTACTCTTTAGATTACACCATCACTACACTTCTAACTAGAGAGCCCAATTCAACCCCAATGAAAATAATGAAAGGACCTCCACTAATCTGACGGTTCTGATGTACATCTTGGCTGATTTTTAACAAATATGAAGTATTATAATTTAAAAAAGAGGAGGGTTTTGCTGATAAATTTACAAAAGAAATGCAGATACTCTTGAGCAGTATCAAGTGCAAGCAGGTGGTACAGTGTCTTTTTCCAAAGTCCTTTGCCAGAAACTCTTGAACTTGTACATTTTGTAACAGTTCTCAGACAGAGCCAAGACTCATTCGAATTTCATATGGATCAACAGGAAAGTAAATAAAACTGAACATGTTCTCTTGGGTGTAGCATACAATTTAAAGTGAAACCCACAGAGATACACAGAATGTTGTTACTGCTCATTAAAACTGCATCACAAATGTCAAGATGGAATGATAATGTGGATGCACACCTTGTTGACTTTAGTACTTTACTATCTCCACAAATTCTTTGAACAATTTCAAGTTAGTTCCTCTCAAACTCTCTAAAGTTTGTTAGAGTGGAATGAAAATGGCATATAATTTAATTCTTGCTACTGGCCAGGGTAAGACTAGTCATGGAAGAAGCCCCCTTAATTTTTCCATGAGAAATGTAACTCCCTCAAGGTAAGATAGTAATTTTTACTGCAATTCTCTTAGAGGAGAAAAAAACAAACCACAATAGAGGAAGGATGTCCCTGTAGAGCACGTTTATAACATCAATATGTTTCATCATCTGGATTTCCATTCCAGCATGCACTGATCAAATTCTTATCTCATGATACAGTTATGAAAGTAACCAAAAATCTGATCAAATTGGATTTGTTCTATATACTTCCCAAGAGAAAAGCAGGTGGAACTCACTTTGAAAGCAAAGCATTCACTTTGGAGAACTAAAAAGGTGAAGAAATTACTAAACAATCCTCAAATAAAAAAAACAGGGGGGCTGGAAATGGTACAGTATTTGAGGCTTGCTATCAATGGATATTAAGAGGGGCCAGATTTCTAGATACTCATTCCTCAAATGCTCCTCCCAAGTTTCAAGCATTGTACACTGTGTAACACTAGAATTTTAACTGGTTTTAAATAACCCCCTTAAATTAGTTCTTCTTTAAAGTACTCTATGTGTGGAAGCTTTCAGGAAGATGAAGGTCTTTATTCTCATCTTATGAGTGGGCAAAGCACAAAAGCAGTGGGGGGTAAAGATTTGCCCACAGCCAGAAGCAGGTTAATGCTGAAGCTAGAGGAAGAATCTCAGACTCCATGTGTTCAGACCACTGGTCTATCCTCTGGATGCCCCTGCCTTCTACTTATCAAACACGTCTTGTTTATAGTAAAGAAATTAAACTCAAACAATAAAACCATCAGTGTTAAATAATTAACATCTCCCTTTTTCAATCCTGTGCTTTGTAGATGACGACAGGAAGACAGATGTGTTTATAATGTTCAATCTGTTGAACCTGAAAAGAAAAAGTCTAAACTGCTTAACCTAAATATAGCCATCAACCCAAGGAGATGCCACTGTGTTCAGAGTATCTGCCCATGCAGCACTAGAAAAGATTTTGTAAAGCAAAAATCTGCTGAATGGGCGCATAAATATTAGAATATTCTTGATATGCTGTGCTGAAAACATTCAATCTGAGCTGTGAGCAACCAGCATTGCATTTCAATTTTTGGAAAATGCTAGGATTTGTATCCAGAGATACCACCAGCAATACAAAGTGGCAGGATACTGAAACTGGCATTACAATGCCTTATGCAATTATTTTGGGTCAAAGTATCCCATTGTACATAAATTCACATAATGAACTTCAGTACAAAGCAAACTAACAATAGACTTGGCACAGAGAAACAGATCAGCAGCTGCATTAGGAATTCAATGGAGAAAACTATTTTAATGCTCAATGTGTACACAAAATTGTCTTTGAAACTTGCTGAAAAATGCAAATAATATACATTAAAATTAAAATTTCTTAAAAGAAAATTCAAGCTTGCTTAAAATATAAACTGATTCCAGAATCAAGGGTTTTTAAGAGCTGTGATTAGCTGATGAGAGGTGTTTTACACAGATGATATGGTAGCTATGATGGCATCAGATCATTATTGCCTGGCTCTCTTTTTTCCCCCCACGCTGGTAGTTCCAGTTCACGCTCATGACTGGAAATACACTTTCTATAAAATCTTTTGGCGATACATTAAGATGTCAGCAAGTGACAAAAAGCTTGTCTTGCTCTGAGGCAGGAGGAAAAATGGAGCGTATTATGATAATGCAGAGCAGTGCAGGCATTACACAATACAAACAACGCTGAACAGTATCATTCAAAGAAAACACAAAGCAGTCATTGATTTTTAATATCTGCATTAAAGGTCTCCATTCTAAGTAATTACATTTTGTAGGAAATATCTTTAAATGATGCCGTGCCTATTTACAAGGAATTAGAAGAATATCAAACAAGGGCAGGAAAAACCATTTTGCTGTAGCCATTTTTTCAAACACAATTCCTTCCCCAGTGTTTAAACCAGCCATTACTACCACTGCTACAAAGAATACTGATTAAAATGGGGGCTTGGTTTGTTTCCATTTTTAAAACAAGTCTTCAGAGATTTTCTTCTGACCCCTCTAAGGGTGAAAATTGGCCAAACTGTCTCATCTTTCTGGCATTTCAAAAACCTGCTGCCATGAAAACCTTCCCACCCCACCCAAGTGCTTGCTCTGGAGCCCAGGTGAGAGATGGGCAGAGGGTTTTCAGAGGAAGGGAATGAGCACAACGCACAATATCCATGTGCTAAAGGAAAAGACTATTTTTGGACCTGGGGAAATCACTGGCAAGGTCTACCTACAGATGCAAACTTTATTCGTAGATCAAGCAGCTGTCAGATGAGATGAAGCAGATGATGATGTTCTCTAACCAGCCTTCATCTCTACTGTGAAGTCTGCACAGACATGTGGGGCAGTACAAAGACTCCCATGATGCATGCCTTGCTTCTCCCTTTTAGCTGCCCCAGTAGTCCATTGGGCCATGTGGTTATTTTAGCTGTTTCCAGGTTTTGCTGAAGATAGTTTTGCAAGGCCAAGCCTGACTTGCTCAAGAGCGCAGCATCAGAGGCAAGGCAATGAAGAGGGGGATGCCCCTCACTAAATGGGATCTAGATGGTTGGAAGGGAAAATGTCCTTGCAAGATCACATATACAGACTCACAGATTTCCATAACAGTCACTTCTGAACCCTACTTGCTCTGCCTCAGCATCTGAATAAGGCTGAAAGTGTGAACTGAGATCCATCACCAGCTCTGTAGCAGTACCATGCCTAATATTTGTGCTCACTGCCACCGCAGGGAAAGAAGTTGAGAAGCCTATTAACCTTCTGGCAATATCAAACCATTGCCTTCAGTAGCACAACAAATCCCTGCTATGCACAATGTGTTCAAGGTGCCTGCAAAGTACCTCTGGGATACAAAGCATCACATAGATCTGTATTACAAAAAAAGGGGGAATAAAAGGACAGAAAACGACACCTACCACCTACCCATCCCCACCCTCCTACTCACCTACCTCCTACCAATGGCTGCTTTTGTTTTCAACATCTTCCAGCTCTACAACAACACCTGGAAGTCCACTGGTCCACTGAGAATGCAGAGTGACTTCCACCTTAACTAGCTACCTCAAATTGGTTCCCAAAGCTGCCAGCAAACAGCCTGCATCTGAGCTCCTACATTTATACTCTGATATACTCTACATCTCAAACTTTTAATTAAAAGAAGGGAAAAAAAAAGTTCATCCAAATCAATTCAAATATACCATTTCTCCCAATTACTGTGGAATGCAGAGGCCATCATCATATTGCATCATTACATTGAGGAATTATCTAGCATGAAGTCCTATAAATTAGCTTAAATAGCTTGTGTGTTTTCATCCATAACAGCATATTTCATAAAGATATACCACTGCTTTTCTGTGTACAAGGATCTAAATTGAACAGGCACATTACATCTATTTTAGATGAACTTTAATGGGAAAAGGCTGATATGAGCCCCCCTCTGTCTATCTGTGAAGTTTAAGCATTATACCACAGAAGAAAGAAAAAAAAAAAAAAAAGAAAAAAGAAATCTTATTTTGTGGTTGCACATTAGGCTCTGATGCTTTAGATTGCCTTTTCTGTGGAACATACCATATTGCTGGCATTTCCATTCAAAACTAGCTTCTGTTTTATAGAAAAAGGTTCAACATTTACAGCAACATATATATGAACAGCAAAGACAGAAAACTCTGTAATTTGCAACTCAATCTAAGGAATTATCCATTTTAAGACACAGTAACTGCATGAAAAGAACAACCCAATCCCTAGATTTTCAAAGTATATAAGTTTAGGATACTTTATATCAAATACCTTAGGTACTTAATGTCCTGACAGTGGATCAGGTTTCCCAAAAAAACCCCCATAATGCTCCTACATGCTACAAACAAGTAAGAACTCTTCCAGAACTATGCTTCATGCTGAGTTCTTTACAAAAAATAAATTCAGAGACAGAGCTCCATCAGTTTTGTCTTGGATCATTGGTGAATGCATACGTAATGACTTTCACCTCTTGAAACCTCTCAGATTCATTCTTATGCATAGGCTTGAAGGGACATTTATGTGTTTGGCTTGTTGTTGCATCAGTTCAGACAGACAGAGTTACTGTAAAAATTTACATTACTGCAGGCTTGTAGTGATGAAGCAGGCAAGTATAAGAAATAAGCTTTTATTGCATTTCTCTTAGATTTGATGGAAATGAAAAGCACAGTCATCTGTATGACAATGCCCACCATTAAATTTGATTCATTGATTAAATTACATTTTATTTAACTAGATTATTTTTTTCAAAAGTTGCATTTTTCAGATAAATCACAGATTTAACCTATCCATCCAGATGGTGCTTCTCCCAAACTGATCATGTATTTCAATTTGCTGTTCCCACTTTATTGTATAGTTGTGACACATGCAATGCACCAAGGACACTCACTGAAACTCCAAGTTAATTTGAGTAAACTAGCATTTTATATACTACTTTCTACAGCAAAAGCTTTATTAAAAATGGGAAAAAAACCAATTTCTATTTCTCCCCTAATGTACAAACTGGTCTCTAACAAAGATGGCACTCTGTTTTAAATGGATTTACCAAATTCTTTAATAAATAAGCATTTTTTTAAAATCTCAAAGGCTTAGTTTCACTATAACTTATTATTCTCTTGAAGGTCTTGGAATCACGGGTGGATCAATCTTTTGGTGCAGACAGTAACATGAAGGTCAGATTTCTAAGAACTAAGCTGTGCTAATTTTCAAGTAAGGATACTGCTGGCTGTCAGTTTGAGTAGACCTCTGTGCTTCTCCTCTGCTCCTGCCAACAGCTTTTGTCCTGTCTTTTTGAGGCACTGGCTGAGTTAATTTTGGGCTGGAAGGGTTCCCTGAACCTCCATGCAGGTGCAAAAAGAGGACAGCACAGTGCAGGGACAGATTTAGATGACTGAAAATACTGTGGGTGACTTTGGTTTGAACTGCACCACGTGTTTCCAATGGTTAATTTAAGTTTCAAACCCCTAAATTCCCAGAAATGTCACTGTTTCTTATACACAAGGCTACTCCCATTCATCTGAGCTTTCTTGGTTTATTTTTCACCACTGTTATTCCAAAAACACTCAAACCAGAAAAATCACTCAGTCCCAAAATCTATTTTAAATGTATATCCCGGGTTCTTGCTACTGGGTTTTGTTAGTTTTCAATCTTCTCATGAGTTATGCAAAGCTGCTTCAAGATACTTCTGATTCAATAGCTTTTCCAAACTTTCTTCCTTGGTAAAACTACTGTATAACTAAAGATACCAAACCAAGTTGTAATACAATTGATATAGGACTGCAAATATTTGCTGGCAATACCAATTATATGTAACAGGAATTAAAATAATTGTTGATACCTGTGGTTAAAGGCAGATGAGTGACACTAGTTAGACAGGTGAGAGTGAACCAGGTTGATGCCAACGTTGCTCCAGATAAAAGCAGCAACAGTATAAACTTCAGCATGCCCCTGATAAAATCTGCAAATCTAAAATAAAAGCACAGATCAGAGCAGTACAATTGCCGATTTTCCTATTATTTAAATATGATGCTTGACAACTAATCCACTACATTCTCATTAAACATTCTGGAGTCTATAAAAACAATTTTTAAATCGTTTCTCATTTTCAGAAATAGAAAAAAGGCACTTTTATAGAAGGGTGATACTTCTAGCTGTCAAGCTGAAGAGCCATGAATTTTTTTTAGCTGTCACAAAATAACAACCAAACCAGAACAATTCTCAAGGCATCAACTGAAAAACCGTCTCTTGGTATACAGGAAAGTTTGTGTTTTTTTTTTTTCTTCTGCATTTGTTGGACACAACATCACATCACTACTTACATCCCTGTTTTGTCAGCATTTGCCAGTCTCCTTTGGCAGACACACTGCTCAATTAGCATATGAGGAGGCTGCTGAATTTCATTCAAGACATAGTTACGTGTCAAGATTCACTCCAGTGGGAAATGACAAAACTCCAAATACCAGAATCCCTAGATGGAAGATGACAAGGAACAGCTTCTCAACTCTCAGATGCATTGGGGTGAAGTTCTTGGTGGCATAGGCAAAGGAGGGACTCTTTACAAAGGTGGTCAACACTAGTGGCTGGTTTGGGTTGAAATGTTCCAGAAATGAAGAGCTTGACGCCACTCCTCTACCACACATACCCCACTGGCAGTCTGCAGGGCGTGAGGGAGGAAGTTCCTGGGCAGTCTGGCTGTACATAGAGGTAAATACAATCTTTATACCACCTGATGGTATAATTGCTTTTTTAATGTGTTGGGGTTTTTTCAAGAAGACCCAATGCATTTGAGCAATGCTCACGTGGCATAATTATCAGTGCAACTGCTCTTTTTAAAAGGTATTTCAGCACAGCTACTAAAAAGAAATGTATTAGAAAAGGCAATTCCATTTACCCACTAGTAATTTTCTATAATCTCCTGCTTAGGAGATGAGATTTTGGGCCGGAGGGGTTAGGGATGTATGTCTAAAGGATGTCTTCTGCCCCTTATTGCCTCCTACCTTGATAAAGCTAACAGCAGCACTATCTACCTAGGTTGGTCCATGATGAAATCTGTCCTGTCTGTCAACTAACTGCCTCCTCTCCCCTGGCAAAGATCACTGTACAGGCAGATACCACATAGCTTACTTTATAGAACAGATAATACACCAACATTTTGAGACCTAGGTGCCTAGCTTTATATGCACCATGAGATGTGCAAGTAATGCAATCAAAAACCCCTAGCAACAACCCAACCCACTTCTTTCCTCTTATTTTGATTCTCCCTGTGCTTTAATTCCACATTGAATTTAGCAGTGAGTAATTCAATAAGCAGTAGAGGAAGATCAATGCTGCATATAATCTTAAAAGTTTATGACTGCTGTGTTCAAGTGGCTTATGCATTAATCTCTGATAGTCAGAGGTTAGCTGCTACTGTTGTTTTTTTCTGACAATCCAAATCCAGCAATCAGGATCACCTCTTCTCAGTGGTTTGCCAGTTTCTTTAATTATTCTTTGGGATCACTGGGGTCAAAATCAGCAATTTTAAAAGCCTCTCAGAAGCATTCTGAAGCACAAACTTTAGACTTCTTCCCCAGAGACTCCCTGCTTTGCCGGCCCGCAAGCATTGTTGTTCCCTCTCCTTACAGGCAAAAGAGCAGTTACCTTTACTCTAAGGAAACAGTGTGAGAAACACCAGCTTTCAGGGAACAAAATTCAGACTACAGTTCAGGAAGGGTTCTCTGGGTGGTCCTCCATCTCTATCCTAACACCACAGATACGTGGGGATGGGAGGACAATACACATCTAAACCGTTCAAGATACTTAAGTGGAGCAAACATCTACCTTTACTGAGCAACTGCAACTTCTTTTGACACTAAGACCCTGGTTTGGCTATCACTTGTAGCAGCGTGCTCCAAGGAGCTCTCAGATATCATAGGACTCCAGAAGGGTCAAATCCAAACTGAGAGATCTGTGCAGCTACTGAATTCAACCAGCAACAGAAATAATGGGGAAAAAATGACATGGCAAACTAGCCTGCACGTGGTAATTGAGGGACTTCTGCTTCTTGTCTGGCTACAGGAGAATAAAGACGGCTGTAAATCTAGTCAACTCTTCAGAATACTTGTTTCAATAAAGAAAAAATAAATTCTTTTTAGCCTGTGACCCCAGGATCTGCTTTCAAAAGCTTCTGGTCTATTTAAATCCTTCTTCATCTAGCATCTAAGGGGATGTCTGTAGCTGCTGAAAAAGTAGGCATGCCTGGAAAGGTGTATACTTACCCACACAGAGACCTCTGAAGCTGCAAGTCTCCTGCAACCCAGCAAATCCAGCCCTACTCTGGATCCTACAAGTTGAAATCACAGACCTGTGTTGTTGACAACACTGTCTGTTGCTAAGGAAATTATCACCATGTCATGAAGTTTCAACATTTTGACTACACTGCAGGTTAAAAGCAGGAAAAAGAACTGAGCTGTGGAGGACAAGCCTCAGAAATATCTATGATCATTAGCAAATGTGGCAAAAAAAAAAATCCAAGAAAAAAGAATATGAAGATATGCATATTGCTCTTTGACACTGTTTTTCTTCAAACCAGTACCATTCCAAAGCAGCCAAAGGGTACAGCACCTGCCAGCTGCTCAAAATAGCCCTGCCTTTTCAATTATAAAAATGTATCACACAAATTAGTGAAACACAGTTAAGGTCATGGCTATTGGGACAGCAGTGGGCAGAGAGCAAGAAGATACATATATTGTGCTGAGAAAAACTTGCACCATTTTGCAAATGAGATGGGTAAACAAATTTCTTATCTGGGCATTACTTTAAATGTAGATGATTTAACACCTACTTCGATGTGCACAACCAAATACTCCAGGGCAAGGCTCAGGTTGCTGCAGGTCTATATGGTAGAATCTGCACTGACAAAACTGAAAGGAGCAAATTCCTAAGCTGCACCCATTTTCATTTGGTAAATTAGCAGGAAAAAAAATGTAGGAAGAAATAACAAACCAAAAACCAACAGCTTTTTGAGAGGTGGTTAAGGGATAGAGCTGCTTGCTTGGCAGATCACAGTTCTGACACTGAAATACATCAACTTGTCAGCCTTGACAAGAATCATTAGTTAATTTTCCTAATTACAACTTTCAGCAGATTACAGTCAGACTCGTCATTGATTCAACCCTACACAGATAAATGCTGAATAGGCCTAAGAGGGAGAGTCATCCATCAGGAGTGACAAATCACCTCCTCCCTCCCTTTCTGTGTGCAAACCCTCCCATTTGAACTGTGCATTGCCCAAGTTAGAAAGACATATTTGGAGGCAGGCTGTTAGTATTTTTTAATTTACTCAAAAGCAAAGCTCTGAATGCTACAAAATACTGGTATTCAACAAGGTTTGAAATCAATTTTGAAGCAGTTAAAGAGACTGTCAGCATTTCCTTAAACTTATCCCAGGCAATGTATTAAATAAATTAATCTACCATAAAGATTGAGATTTGCATGTTGGCACTGAGTCAGCGGATTCTCTTCTACCAAAGTTAAGTGAGCTGCCAAGGGCGCCCCTCTACTATTGAAATGTTACAAATATACCAGAGATTAACTCATGATGGAAAAGATTGAACTGGAACACTACCTGCTTTGGCATGTAGCCTGCTACGGCACTGGTGTCACAGCAGTTGGTTGTAAACACCTACTTTTAGAGAGAAAACTTGTAATCTGAGTTTAGCTAATCAAAAGCAACAATTTTTAGAGGAAATCTGGGCATGAACTTTGTTTCAATAGATTAAGTCTTTTGGCTTGTATCTGGAGTGGATAGGAGGGAATTAGTCATTTCTTTTCCCTAGGTCAGAAGGGGTTTTTTCCCTCTCCCTCCACCACAGTTGCTAGGCAGCCTGCAGAATGTCAGGATGAGAAACCTCACATTTCTTTATGCATTGTGTACTCTGGTGATGCACAGCGAGTGGGGGCGGGGGGGGGGGAAGTAAAAGAGCTTCAACTTCTGTCCTAAAAAGATGCCTTTCTGGGTTCACAATCCCACAATGCCACAACAACAACAGACCTCTGCGCTCGTACTAAACTCAGTGCAGAACAGGAGTCTAAAGAGCAGACACAGAGAAGCCAGGAAAATGCTTAGACATTGTGATGTATGAGACACATGTGATATGTTTTAATCAGTTTTATAAAGTCACTGCACAAGAACCTGCTCAAAGACTTCTTTTCTTCCTCCCTATACCTCCTTTTTTTAAAGGGGATCTCAATGGAAAAAAGGAGTTGCCTTTTGGAAAGATAATCCATTTCTTGCTTTTCCATTCCCCATTTTATCAATATTCACATGGCCAGAGAGAACTGTGTTTGGATATATAAAAAGCATAGGTACATCCAAACTGTAGCCCACTGTAGTACAGTAAAAAGTCAACAGGCCATAGAGGAATCCATCAACTTGGCCAAGAGAGACCTACACTAAGGAGACAAACTCTAATTTCTGCAATGCTTTCCAAATTTGCTGCCTCATACCAGGCAGCTGAATTCACAAGAACTGTGTTTAAAAGGAGCACACAAGAACCAGTTGTCAGGAGTAACAGTATGACTCGCTAAATTGAGCTATATGCATGTGGAGTTCTCAAACCCCCCAGCAACCACTGACATGGAATATACAAATTATTGCTCTACAAGAAACACATCATTCTCAAATGCATTTTCCATTTCAAGTTTCTAGAAGACGAGATAAAACAAGTTATGTTATTAAGAGGATAAACTAAATGACAATCACAGTTGAAGAAATGGAGAAGGACATGTAATTATTCCTACCTTGCCATCGCTATGCCAACAACACAACCTCCAACTATAGACCAAAATCCAATCCAGCCTGCATCTACCTAATAGGATAAAGAACAACAAAAACAAAAATTCAAATAAGATGTTAAGAAATTACTTTAAAAACAAGTGATGTGCAGGAGCTGCAAACTGCTAGCAGCAGCCCCCAACAACAATCTGAAGTGCGAGACTTTTTCTAGGATATTCAAAAGGAAATAAATTCACTAAAAGAAAGCATGACTAAGTAGCCTATGCCCTAAATGTGACATCTCTGTATAGAATCTGAGTAATGTCCTCTGGATTTTTATAATACTCTATCAAAAGCTTAGAAATCCTCTTCTCCTGTCTTCATCTTTGCCACCCAGTAAACGTTATTTTCTTTTTACTAGTGCAGCAGCCAACAATGCTCCTGTTTCTTTACCTGCCTCTTCCTCTTGTCAAAAGGTGCATACTGTTCTGAAAATACCCACAGCTGGTGTAGAGTCAGCAGGGATGATTGTGACATTCGGGATGCCAAAGCTACAGGTTTCAGTGTTTAAAATTTCAGAAAAGTGACCCATATGTATAAATAGCAGCTTAAACATTAAAACCTGATAAAATTGTATGCTAGTACAAAAATAAAAACACACCACTTAGAAAATATCTGCTGATTATCAGTCAGGAGATACTTACTTGGCTTACGTGAACTGGCGTTAATATCAAATCCAGGACACCAGACCAGCCAGAGAAAACACCCAGTGGTATAGCATAGGCTAAAGCAATCATCAGGAATCGGAAATTGCTGTGAAGACAAAACATAGGCAATTAACTCCAGGTTATGTTAGAAATTGCCCCAAGATTAGCTGCTAGAGTAAATGACACCCTATTCTGCCCATCAAGAAAAATAACATTGGTCTGAAGAAGCAGCAAGCCAGGAAAAACAAGAAAGGGATCGGCCATGTCACTGAAATTCCAGTGGCTGAGATGTTACTGCCTTAGCACTTGATAATAGAAAAAGGCAGTCTCTCCATGTAGTTCAAAGATTTTTGTAAGCATGCTGGGTTCATGTGTTTCTCATTTCTGCAAGCAATTCTTCCACACATTTGCATGGGCAACCTACTTAGCCGCAGAGTATGTTAGGAACAATAAGCACTAATTTAAATGGTAAAAAGCGTATTTCAAGAATAAAATCAGAGATTCATACTTTTTGATATTTTTTTAACTGTTCTACTTCTCTTTATTTTGGTGAAAGGCAGAGAGAGCTCTGGGAATGAGTTGTGAGAGTGGAAAATTTTGACAGTTTGAACTGTCAAATAACAGAGACAAGTATAATCTTCTGCTCTAAATAGTCAGCACCTTTGATTTTTCCTCCCAATTAAAAATTATTCAACCTTTATTATTCAGTGAAGATGAAGCAGTCAAAGCTGTGTCATCGTCTTCATTGTACACAGCTAAACAGGAGTTGGCAGAGAAACACCACCACCAATTCCCTCACCCACCTGCTGATACCGAAAGCAAATATGAAACACCCAACTTTCCCTCAAGAATGTTTCTATTTGGGAATAAACCCAGAAAATATACTTTGGACTCCCCAGTGGTGATATTTTAAAGTGATGAGATTTGGGATATCTGTGCAACCACAAAATGTGGCTCCCCACCATTCCCAAACTATTTACTTAAAATGGATCCTGATCAGTACCAGTTCTTTGGCACGCAGCAGCAATTGGATAGCAAATAGTTAGGAAAGACAAGAGGGAGGGAAAGAGCTTGGAATACTCTCCAAAACATTCAGAGGTTTGCAGCTTACACTGTTTTACTCCCTTAGAAGATCCACGCACAACACACAAGGCAGTGTTTTTTTTTGCACTGTTCTTTTTCACACATCCTCTTCTTGAATAACACATTTCTATCACATGAACATATCCTCCTCTTTCAGTATCATTCATATCAGATTTAATTTTTAATGCAATGAAAAACAACTCCCAAACTTTCAGCTCTTCCACACACTGCTTGGATTTCTCTCAATGCTGAAGTGTTTGCCATCTTCCTGAAATTTTATTTTTCCTCTTAAGAATGCCACACTCTTATCTTAGTCTATCTTCTACCATCTTGACATCTCTTAAGGCAAGTTTTCTGATGCTATTTTATACTATCCATGTAAAATCTAATTCAACACCTGCAGAATAAAGTAAAAGGGAAAGTGCCCATTTTGCACAGACATTATTTATATATAGCCATGTTGTAGATTGCAAAGCGGGAACAAGTCTGAACCCACTGTTCTGAAATGGTTCTTGCTCAATATTCAAGATCTTTGGGTATCTGAATCTTGTCTTCAGTAAAGAGCTATTTTAATCAAGTAGAGGTCAGGGTGAGTATCTTGTAACTTACTTGATTGAGCTCCCCATGTCATGTTTGTCTTCTGTAGCTTAAGCAAGAAGACAGACTGGCACAGGGCATAACTGCTCTTACTCCAAAAAGTCCTAGTCCTAGAGAAACAGCCCTGCATCATGACATCCTCCAGTGACAGAGGCTCCCTTGCTGCCACACCACCTAGTTTCCAGATTAAAGAAGGTGACCAGGAAAAAGGAGAAAGACGACTAGCAATAAAGCAGCACAAATTACCAGGCGCCATTCTGTCCCCTTGTCCAGCAATAATAGCTTGTGCTGGCTACATTAAGTGCTACAGCTATTCAAGACATACACCTTCAGTAGCAGCTCTGCTTCTCATGGCTCCAGTCACTTGTATTTGTTTCTGCAATTGCTCCAGTGAAAACAGGAAAATGTGCTGTCTGTCACACCATCCGTTGGTGAACCCACACTGTTTTCCATCGCATCAGCCCTCATGACAGGATATCAGCATTAGCCTCTGCTAAACCATTCTGCTGGAATATGAATTGGCTTTTTTCCTTCTGCTTTTTCAAAAACCTAAGACAGGCTGGTTCAGAGGGAAGACCCATCAAAGTCAGTCACAATTTTCAGAATAACTTTGACAGCAACTATTAACATCAGACATACCCTGGGCAGCTTCCATCACTGGATGGTGATGTCATATGAGTTTCATTAAATAAATAATCACACATAAACCCCCATGCCTTGAAAATATAATGTAACCAGATAAAAGCACCTAATTACTTCAATGCAAAAATTACAACATGTTTTCTTAACAAAGATTTTAAGACTTATCAACTATTTATTTGTATAAGAATTTTTTCCATGGAAATTTTTGGCATATTCTGAAATAGCAGGGGGGAAAAAAAAGCAGCCATATTTGCTTCACCCAAGAAACTGAGAAAGGGCACTGTACTTTTTTAATGGAAATTCAAACTACATTTGTCACAGTGTGTGATAGACTGTCAAAAGATTTGGGCTTTGCTCCCAAACCATGACTAATCTGTCATTTCCCAATGCAGGCTGAGAGAGTTGGTATCAGGAGATAACCAGACATCAGCTAATCGTTCTAATCTGTCAGAAGCAGGAATCCTCCACATCAGGAGGAAGAGCCAAGTTCCTAAGCAAGTCCCCCCAAAAACCAGCCTACAAGGGATGGATGACCCTAAGAAGACATGTATAATCAACTGCAAGAAGCAGCTCATGAAGACAACTGTTCGAGGACCTGAAGGGATGAAGGAGTGTGGGAGTTGCAAGGATGCAATAGATCCCTTTGGCATCCAAGGATAAAGGTCAATAACTTCAGTGGTGAAGTTATGCTATGCAGTTTTATTTTAAGTAATAAAACTGCAGCCTGGGGGAGAGAAGAGCGAAATGATGAACATCTCAATTCTCATGAGTGTTTTTTTGGTGCATAGTTGGGTCAACCCACCAGCTCACACACATACTAAATGCCTTACATACAGTTCTTATACCAGAGGGTAAGTCTTCAATAAGGGGAAATCATGATTTCCTTCAGCCTACACCATTAAGTCAAAAGAAAGCCTCTCTGTGCCAAGAATTCTAAAGCCTAGATTAGGGAGGCAACAGAGCTTAGAAGCCTAACGAAGCAAATGATGAATTTCTCTTGAAGCACAGCAGATACCATTTCCTTTACAAAACCCCCTTGCTTGATGGACTGTTGCTGAAAGGCTCCCCAAGATAAGTGGCTTTAATGATGAACTGTTGATTGTTTCATGTACAGAGGAATGAAGAAGTGCCTTTGATAAAGGGTAGCATAGAAGAATGCATGAAGGCCAGAGGAAAGGGAGATAGAATGATATACCTGACCACATTTGAAAAAAGACCCCAAACTTCTTGGTTCTTGGAGACACTATAAACTATCCTCATTATTTAAGTGTCCAGCTTGTTTTCTTAAGTTTCATTGGTTGTGAATAGTATGTTGGCTTTGCTGTTTACCTTTTGACCTCACCAGTATCTTGGGTCCACTGTTTACAACAATTGGAACGTGCAACCTAATGGTTATAAAGCTCCCAAATGGAGTACTGTCAACAGAAATTTTATATTTCACCTGTGGAATCAGTTGTTGTTTGGATTTCTATTCAACAGCAGCATTTTTACAACACTGCCCTCAGGCAGGGGCTTACCACACACCAGCCTGGGTGTGTAACAGCATTATTGTGTGTGCTAAACATCCTTAAGGAAATTGTTATTTTTCAATATCCCAAGTAGGTGACTTTGCAGACTAACCAGCCAGCTGTACTCACATCATCTCCCAAGCGCTAGCCTGCTCCAAGATGAATTTGCAGGATTAAGCATCTTGTCAAATTTTGCTTACCCAAACTAAAACAGAAGTTTCCAAAAACGGAAGAAAAACCCCCAATGACAGCAAGGGATGAGTTGTTTCTGCAGGCTCTAAATACACTTTTAGAAAGTACAGCCCACAACAGGTCTATAATAACTAAATGCCTAAGGCTCCCCAATTATCAGGTTTCAGGCAGCCCTTTGTACAAACACTGGGGGAGCAGGACTGTGTCTTACCAAAAGGGCCCAAGTAGGAAAAGTTGCAAAGCTGGAGATGTTGCTTTCTTTAGAATCCTTTTTTTTTTTTAAACACCAAAATTTAAAGGAAACTAATTCACCCTTGAACCTGTCCAGAAACATGTTTCCTATTCCCTCTTCATATTTTAACATACATTAATGAGATTTAATAGATCACGTAACAATTTCAGATAGCTCATTCACTGCTCTGGTAGCTGAATGAAAGTAGCTGAATACTCCTTGGAATGACAAGCAAACACCAAATTCACTCCAATGTAATAATCACAGAAGAAAGCAGTTTGTTAGTTAAGCCCAGTGTTAATTGTTCTCTCACACCTTGCAGTACGCAGTCTGTTAACAATCTTGTATAACCTGATGTAACAGAAGCATTGCTTGAGAAAATCCATGCTAACAGGATGACTAAAGCAATGTTGGTGCTGAAGGACTCTGTCATGAAGGCTTGAGATATACCCAATGATTTAAAATTTAATGTCTGCTTTTTAGCAGTTAGCATCCCTTCATGTCTCAGCATTAATATTTAATTTTATTTTGTTTAAAACCGTTACAAACCAACTTGTTTGCTCAATGAGAAGATTAAAGCACACTTCCTTTTATTTATTTAGGTGCTGATCTGCTTTGAAGTGGAAACCCGATGAGGACCTACCTTAAGAGTCTGCAGAAACTTCTCCTGTAGCTGAGCCGTTGACTTGCTGCAGCCACACTGGGAGGGAATGGAGGGCGTGAGGGGAAGTAGGCCAACGCTGCAGAAAAGATCAGGGAAACCATTCCAAATTCTAAACAAGAGGGCAAAGAAAAACAAAGCCAAGAACAGATGTTAGCACCAAAACACTTCTTTTGGTACAGCATTGTTATCAGCTAGCCTCTGATACATAAATCTCACCACAAGTGCTTTCCTGCTCCTGGCAATAGGACTCCATAACTTGAAGGAGAATTTCTTCTTTTCCTCCCCAGACAAGATTTCAAATTGAGATGGAGAAATACAGGCAGTCCTTTCCAGTGATAGAGGCTGCAGAGAACCACGTTTACACACGGAGAACTCCGTGAAGCAAAAGGAAAGCCTTTGTTTCTTCCCTTCAGAGAGAACTGCATTACAAAGATTTGGCCCCGTTTCCTCGTGATGGAAGTAATGCAGCGCAGGTAACAGTGTGCTAGGGACTTTAAACAGATGGGACTGGGGAAGCTCCAGGGCACAGAATGACAATTACTCAGCACACAGGATGATGAAGGCAAACGAAAGGTCAAGCAAGGCAGCATCTCAGACACAAACAGTATTACATGGCAACAGAATATAAAGAGAAAGGTGCAGGAGCAGCCAAGGCTCAGGAATAGAGGGAGCACTGGTAATAAGGAGAAAAATGAAAGAATACAGCTGTTTGCAGATACTCTTCTTGTTCAGCAGCAGGTATTCTAGATCTTTGAAAAATCTCATAGCAGAAATTTGGACCTGAACTTGCAAAGTGATGAGCACTTCACAGAAAATACTCAGTAAGCCCCATGAACAGACATTCTGATGCCACAGTCAGTCTAATTAATTTGTTTTACAGCCCTTTTACAATGTATATCATGTTCTCCACAGTCCTCAATCCCAGTATTTCTCCTATCCCTTTTGAAAACAAGGTTCTTTGCTGCTGGAGAGAAAAATGTATAGCTAAAGTGTGTTATCTTAAAAGAACCTGTGATCTTGTAACAAAGTGTTCACCGACACCACAAATAAATTCCAGCAGAGCTGGATACTCCAATGCGTTCATTTTCTTTTTTCTTCTCTTTTTTTAATAAATCAATATGAACATGGCACTTTGCCAGCTCTTCTCTAAACCAGAAGAAAATAAATTCAGGAACCTGAGAAGTAAATAACACTCGGCATCTAAATGGATCAGCTGGAGATGGGGAAGGGAAATGAATGCTTCTTTTCGGTACATGGAAAAAAGTCTACACTAAATTTCTTTTGAAGGCTCTAATACTAAAGGATTCATTTTGAATTACATGGTGTCTCTTTTTCCTGCTGTGGTCTAATTGCATGTTTTGAGGGTTGAGGGCATTTTAACTAGACCTTCTCACTGTATCTTTTCTGTTCCCTGGAAAACAGATTAATTCCTATCTTTGTGTACATTGTTTTTGAGATCACGAGCGGCAAATAAAGAACTGGCCATAACTGATCATCCCAAACGTAGGAAAGGGATGAGATGCTTTGGCACAACAGAATGATACTTGATGGAGAATCAAGACTTACCAAAAGCTGTTAATCAAGTTTTCCTGCATCTAGGTCTACACAGAGGTGTGCAGGTATACATAGGTACACATGCACACACACACACTTTAACCACATATTAAAGGAACACGTCATACTGCAGACAGGTATGGCCAGCAAGAACATGACCACACAAACCATAAACTTTGTCTGAGGTGCTTATTATTTGACTTGATCAGACTGCAGTGCTGTAAGGGGAAAGGCCACATCTTTCTCTAAAGAATGTAAAACACATTTATAATTTTTAAAAATCACAGTAATATTTTTTTAACAGGTGCCCACCTGGGACCTCTTCTATAGGATGTCTCAAGATTCCTGCCAATCAAATTGCTGCAGTAGGAGTAGTAACACTTTTTAAAAAAATAATTAAATTCACATGCAGTCCTTGTTGTACTTTCCTGCGATTATTTAATGTTTCCCAGTGTTATACTTGCAGGCTAACAAATTTGCCTTGCAAGCACTGCCCTCATACACAAAAGAGCAGAATTGACTTTGGACACTAAAGCAGCTCCCTCTATTGAAGAATGAAAGTCTTTAGTGTTGTCTTAGCTTTGAGCATCACGCTTGCACCTCTATCAAAACTTTGCGTACTGTCAAGCACATGTTGCATTGTTTCCACATTAAGAAACCCACACCTTTATCTCCATTATCATTTACTTTACCAGGCTAGATAAAGAAAAATACAATCTAAAACTTGTCCTGGGAATATAAATAAGGAATAAAAGCAAGCAAAAGATAAAGGGTAAGAAGTAGGTCAATAATGAGACCGAGGGAGCTGCAGTCATAAAAGAGGAACTCTTCCACAGAAGCTGACTACTGGCTTCTTAAGTGTGCAAAGGATGCAGCAAAGCATCCAGAGCTGGGCAAGTCAGCACAAGTCAGTGTGCAGAAATACAGCCGTGCGTATTGCTTGTGGAGGAGTGAATGTGGAATGCTACATGAAGGCTGCGTACCATCAAGGTGGAGAGATGCCTGCATCTCAGCCTAGGAAGCAGGCACTCTGCTTGCTTGTGTAAGCCCCAAACAGGAAAAAAAGAAAGAAAGAAAAAAAAAAAAAAAAAAAAAGGTTTACAGAGGTACCAGCCTCCTCATTACAAGGTCTTTTTCCTTCTGATAGGCTCCTCATAGCACAAAAACTTGCCCAAATTCAGACTCTCCTCCCCATCTTGTCCCAAAATGTAAAGGGGGATGAGGGTACTCTACACAAACACTTTTTTTTTTAAACAAAATAAACCCAAACAAGTAATGATTTTATATTGATCTTTAGGACAGCACACAGCTAAAAGCTCTGGCTGCAGTCCAGAATAATTCAAGCTTCCTTATGTGGTTCAGGTAATACAATCCAATCCTGATTTGCTACATCTGTACTATTTCAGCTGTGAACCAGAGTGTGCAGAGACACAGATGACACAGAAAGAGGCCATGATAATTCAGCTGAGCTCCTAGTCCACGTTCGCAATAAAGGAACAATTTATTAGAACACAGAAGAGACTGGAGTTAACTGAGCAATTTCAGAATGGGTTTATAAGCAATTGCTTCATAATCATGTTTGAGGTTAAGTCCTTGGAAAATTAGCACACTCTTGGCGTGCTACAGATCCCAAGTTACCAATTCACAACATTACAGTCTTCTAAAAGTCATCACCTAAATTTTGGAGGCTGCTTATCTAATGCTACCTTACACTACAGCAACAAGCTCCACCACAAACAACTCCAGACTGCTTAGCCTGTGAAACTAGCTTTTCCACAGTATCTGAAAGCAAAAAGTTCCACCAAGCCCAACTACACTTCCTAAAGTGGGCAAGTAGGACACTTGGGTTCAACTCCTCCTTGCCACACTCTGTAACACTTTTACTAGTAATTAGTGAAGTCAATTTAGGCTTCATTCTTTGCACAGCTGATTCTGGGGACAAACAGTACCCTACCACACCTATTAGGTATTGTTCAGTCCTCAGGGAACAGAGCTGTACAAGAACCTCTAAGGTAGTCACTCACCACGAGACGAGGTAGCCTTCCTTATACCGCTAGGGCCTAGCTGGCGCAACAGAGCTCAGGGCAGGCAGACAGCAGAGACCTTGCTCCTTCAGCTCTCCAGAGAAACAGAGCTGAGGTGAAACAGGACACATACAACACAACCACAACTGCACAAAGAAATCAGTTCTGCTCATAAGTAAAAATTACAGATGCCCCACAAAACACATTTCCTGCAAAGCTGAAGAGCTGCTGTAGGATCATCCTACACTGGGACCAACAATCCCAAACAGGTCTACAGGATCTTTCCAAACCCTTACTGCCTCAGAAAGAGCTGTGCTGAGACATGGGACAGACAAGATGCACCTCTGAATCTCAGTGACAAGCAAGATCCGGCACAGTTACTGAAGAAAATGCTTAGGAAAGCCTCCCAGATAAGAGCAGAAAAGAAAGTTAATCTAACGGGCTGCTGAAAGTAACACTTCTAGTGCTCCTATACTCAAAACAGTGGTTTTAGACACAAAACTGTATTTCCTTTAAGGTGGATGAATTACTCTCTTTCCACGGAAAATCTGGAGAAGGGGTGCTAAGGCATTTCTCTAATTGCTATATTTTTCCTCCTCTTATCTACTGCTCCTCAGGACAAGAGCTGTCTTACCTTCATTTTTCCTTCTTTTACACTGGCCCTTTTAAACTACCGTGAGATCTTTGTAGTCAAACATTATATTTACCTCTGAAAAAGGCATAATCAGTCCCAAATTTCCTTGTTGTTCCAAGACATTTGAGTCCAGTAAAAATGAGGTTACTCAAAAATACTTGCTGAAACAGACATCCAACTTCTACTACGCTTTCTTTAAAGCACAAAGTACAGTGGCTCTCACCCAAGAGGAGTATTAACTCAACAAATTTCCATAAGAATAACATCCAGGAATAAATGATCAGAAACAGCTAACTCAATCCCATAAACCTGTACATAAACTACACAGTATATATACTTTAAGTCTCCTGGAACACTTAGGGCTAACTTCTGGCTGAATTTCAGAGGCTGCAATTATACGGGGATAAAAAACCACGACATGGTAAAGTTCAGCTGCTCTTAAAGCTGTACCAGTTTATATCCACTAAGAAAGAGATTGTAGACTCTTAAAACACTTGAGCAACTCTTTTTCCTTAAAGCTTGCTGCTAATTTTGGTAAATGACACCAAAAGCTACAGAAGCCATCACATGAAAAAGATCAAGAACATAAAATTTAAGTTCTATCAGGTGAATTTTCCACAAAACTTGTTGCTTCATTGAAATTGCTCGCTGCATAAGAATTATGCAGTTTTAGTTAAAAACAAAATCTATCAAGTTTTAATTTCAATGCTAGATTCTTAAATACTAATAACCTAATCACATTTGAAAGGCATATACATGACAGAGATTAAGGCTGATTTAATGCAGGAAAAGAATTTAATGCTGAAACACCATTGGATTTCCATCCTTACAAAAACAAAAGGAAAAAGACCCAACCTGTCATGGATATATTTTTACAAAGAAGATCCAATACATAAAAACCAGTTTGGAAGCTCAGCAGAAGCATATGTACTCTTAAGATCAGGTGATACAAACAAAAAAACTACTTCATTTAAAATGAGTCTGCACAAAAGGTTATTTTGAAACTTTTCCTACACAAAAGGGGAAAAAAACAAATTAATCCTTCTGGCAGTACAACATTTTACTACTACATTATTTTCCATCAGCCATTAACTGCTTTCTGTGCAGACCAGCCACTAGAGGGTAGTGGTTCACAAGTACCAAAGACACACAAAACTACGTTAATTTTTTATATTCTTTTGCCTTTTTTTTAAATTTTAAAACCCACCTGCATAGAGCACAGCCTCAATGCGGTCCTTGATGTGCTCGGTGCTGCTCTGCGATACCAGTGGGAGGTGAGCTGTTCCGTTAGGAGATGGCACTACAAGAGGTCCCACTAAAAAGGCGCCTGCAGCACCCAGGTAGTTGAGCAGTGATGCAATGGCTGTTGCTGTAGCACGCTCATCTGGAGAAAACCACGTTGTGGAAAGAAATGGTGCTGCATTCATCACAGTTGGCCCCGCCAAGCCATTTAACAGTTGCCCTCCGTGAATCAGCCTGGAACAAAGAAGATAGAGCACAGTCATTTGGATGACAGTCACTTTTTTGTTTGTTTTCAAGTTTAAAAAAGGGATGTAAGGTATCGAGTGCTGGAGAGTGAGGGACTGCACAAAGAAAGTCCTGTGCAAAAAAAAAAAAAAAGAAAAAAGATGTTATATATACTAAAAAAAACCCCAATTAGATTGATTTAAACAATTCAGAGCTACTCTGGACTCATTAGCTCAGATAAGTGGAGAAGCAAATGTTCTCGGAGCAGAGGGAGGGGGGAAGAAGAATAAAGGAAGGGAATAAAAGGGACTTTCTTTGCAGGCAAAAGATACCATGATATGATCTAGAAGCAGAAAGGTGTAGTAGCAGGAAAGCTTTAAATGACAAACATCTTCAACCTGACCCCTTGCCTGCATAAATCCCAACAGAAAATTTAAATTAGTTATGGCAGATCCAAAATTGAAACACTTCAGCATAATACTATGCATATTTTTTCACTGCATTATTTATTTTTATTTACACACTCAGATGAGCTTTATGTGCCTGCAGATGAGGAGGCCGGGCTGTTGAGGTTTCCAAGAGAATCGTCTTCTTCAGCAATCTGGCCATTCTCAACACACTGTTGAAACAGCCAAGCAAACCCAGATTTTTGTCGTTTTTCACACTCACTGGGTTTTAACAGATAAGGCTGGTGACAGAACAGGGAGAGAACTTCCAAACAGTGAAGTCTTTACAAACTTTGGCTTAATATTACTACAATGAGCATATATAGAAAGGACTTTTTGAAGGCTCTTCTACATGTAGAAGTCAGCCAGAAACCTTCCACTTCGACTTTTCCAAAAAGTGATCAGCCGTGAAAGGCAAAAGCATTTTGGAATTTATATACAAACTTCATGTCTAAAAAAAAAAACCAAAAAACCAGCTAGGGAGTCAAACAAAACATTGCAACCCTCCAAAGTAGATCTAGCCATTGTGCAATAAAATGGTGGCAGATGATATTTTTAAATGGGTGATGTTTTTCTAAGCATAGCAGTAACTCCATGTTATTGCTGCAAGACTTGAGTTGTCAGACATAAAAAGTGACGGCCTGAAAATGGGGAAACATAAGCTAGTATTTAGGCAATGTTTCAAGCCACAAATGGCTGAATAATATACAGTGTAGAAGGAGTTTTTTTAAAGCACACAAAGGAACAAAATATCCAAAAGAAATGCTGACAGACCATCAAATTAACAGGCTAGATTGCAATAAAAAGGAATAGATGTTACTGATTTACAGTGGATTAGAAATTAATTTTTTTAAACATAAATTTATAAAAAATATTCAGGAAAAAAGAAAAAACTATTACATATCATCTGAAGGAAATACTTTCTGATCTGGGATAGAAGTAACATCTACTCTTAAACAGAAACAATTCCAACGTTCCCAGAGCAAGGGCAGATTACTATTTGTTCATGATGTGCTTCAGATGGACAATGGCAAGGCATGGTCAGGCCTTTTTAATGCTTATTAAAATGGGGACCCCAGTAAAATAAAATTAAATAGTTTTAAATAAATAAAAGCACTACCTCAATAATGCTCTGGTATATTTTTCTGGAGGACATGTTACACAAAGCCCTTATGCTTACTCTCCAATCCAGTGGAGAGTACAAAGCAAAGTATTCCTGTGCACTTTGGTGTTTTCATTCTACTCATCTCACTACAATAAGTTATTCTCAAACTTATCCCAAACTCTTGCAGGGTACTTGCAGAGCTGTGCTACATTCCCAGAAACAGCTCCATTTCAGCTGCGAGGTAACTACTGCAACATAAAAAGATTTAATTTTAGTATTCACCCTTGCTCCAAAGTTAATTTAATGCTTAAATTGTAGTTTTGTTATTGTATGTTATGAACTCTGCGTCATCACAAAATAACCTTTATAGCTATAGGTGCCACACTAGCACTTCTGTTCACTTATGTGACTATTATAATATTTTTTTAATTAAAATACGCCCACTCTATAGAAATCCCAAGGGCAAATAAACCTCACTAAAATCAGGGAAAAGTACAATAGTTTTCCTGCAGAGCCTATGGGCATGTAGGCACTTTATATGGCAGAACAGTTCTGTAAAAAAACCCAAACCAACCACCAAACCAAAACCCCAACTCAAATGTTGGGAGTATTATATGTACTCTTTTCCTGTACTTTCATCTCAGATGCAGATTATGTCTATCAAACTCCACCACTGATAACTGACCTCTATACTCAACGGAGACACAGATGTTCATTTTGCTTTACAGATTCAAAGGGAGAAAACAGAACCTTAATCTAGAACTACTACACTAGTGGTAGTATTAGTAGTACACTTCTACATTAGTTTTCTGGTCTTGTGGGGATTTTTTGTTTGGTTTTGTTCAGTTTCCTTCCCCCCAAAGAGACAATTTTTGTCTCTCTGTAGATCTCTTCTGATGGTGTTGTCCTGCTTGCTCTCTCTCCTGCCTTGCCCTGCATGGTGTGCTCTCTGTTCCCGTGGATTTGCCTTTCCATCCACATTTTTGGTATTTACCAAGCTTGACATTATCATCCAGGGTAAAGCCTCTCTTATCTTAATATTGCTCAATTTTTCAGATCTAACATATTGAGGTTAATAAACACTATTTTGGACTACTACCTCAAATGTCTCTGCATATGATAACAGCCTAAATCTTATTTTATCTGTTTTTTCAATATCAGCTTGAATTAAGCTACTTTTTCTCAGAGAAAAAGATTCTTTGCATTGCTCCTGGACACATCCTGAACTTATTTCCCTAGGGAGGCAGGTATGAGGGATGCAAGATGTGATTCAGAGCATTTACTGCTACTCCAAGAGACACATGGAGCAGCAGCTCCATCTGACAGAGAAATATGAACCCAGCAGCACTGATGACTTTTTGCTGTATGTTACAATGTCCTGTCATCACCATTGTAGATTCTGGTTTCACCACCCTTAAGAGTCTCATCAGCACTTAAAAACTGCTCCAGCACTAAGAGGCATTTGTTTCTCTTACTCCCTGACTTTCTTGTCTCTGCAACTGAAAATGTGCCAAAACCTGCCATTTTTTCCATCACTATTTCAGTTTCATTCGGCAAGACAAGATTTCTCTTCCCTGAGAAAAGGGCTAACAAGAGAACTTTAGCTCAGGACCCTACCCAGATAGAAAACATTTTTCAGTCTTATTACTCTAACAGTAATTTTCATCTGTTATTTACCCAGCTCTGCACTGCTTTCAGATACAATGTTTATCCAATCACCATCTAATTATTTTCATGTATCAGGAAGTAGAAAGTTATTGACTTCAAATAATAGAAAATAACACAAGAGGAGAAGGTGGCTTTTTAATCATGATCATGAAAGAGAAAATTGGGAAAAAAATTACACTGGAAATTCATCCTTGACTTACAAAATAGTTGATGACTGTCTAGCTTAAAAAGCAAAAGTGGGAAAGTAAACATCTACCCAAAATATCCTATTTCTAACCATTTCAGGTTTTTGCACACCTGACCTCTGTGCTAATGAATTTTTGTACTTCTCCAAGCTTCTAACTTACAGCTGAACACAAGCCCTTTACAACAGATAAAATAAAATTGAGGACTAGTAGTAAAAGTGCTAAATATCATACACTATAGCACATATATAAGGATAACTTATACATTTGCGTTATTTATGTATCTACTGATATATATGTAAAAAAATTACACAAAGATGTATTACACATCCCTTTGCACAAAATAAAGATCAATTTTTTTCCTAATCTGGCCTCCAAATTGCAAAGAGATAAAACAAGGGACAGTTAAAATATAACAACAGAAACTGAAGAAGAAAAGCTCTTTTTGCACTATATTTTCATCTCCTTTCCAAATCTTTGTCAAATCACATTATAAATAACTTAAATTATATGGTTTTCATCACTTCCCTGAGAGAAGACTTTATATGAGTATTAAGAAGTAACCTGGTTATACAGACTTCATGCACTCTCTGCTGTCGCTCTTGCAATATCCTAACAGGTAACAACAACAACAAAACCCATGTAAAGCCATAAGCGCCAAAATTACAATATTGCTGCACAAGCTGGGTCTGAAAAAAAGTGAGATTATACAGGAAAAAGGTTTTAGTGATTGATGATAGTAATGTGCAGTTAAGATAGGAAAGAGGTTCTATTTACAGTCGGCTTTATTTATCTTTTTCTCCCTGTATGGGTTGAAACTTTTCGACGTAAAACCTCAAGACTTCTGGTGTTTGTACCACAGAACGTCTCACACCTGGACATAAGAGCACTGCAAATGAAAGAAAATCTCATTTGTTTCCATACCTGGATGGGGAAACAAAGGCAACAGTAGAGGGAAAATGACTTAATCAAAAAATGACTTCTAATACAACAGATTTGAACCCCAGTGCTAAAATAAGTCTCCACAGCCCAGTTCTAAGATGCGTTAATTGAACTTTGGGTAGGCTGGACTGGAGAAGTCGTATCAATATTTTAACACTGATTAACCGAGCGGGAAAAGCATTTTCAGCTTTTCTCTGGCAGGCAGCACGGGAGAAGAGCCAGCCCATTGGCCCCAGTGCACTCCTTTGACTCTCTCTAAACACGTTTTTTTCTCTACCAGCCTCTGATGAGGTCCTGGTCAACTGGGAAATTATGTTTCTCAGGGTGCCGGGGGGAGCAGAGCTCATCTCAAGAGCCTTGTGAAGACAGGATTTTGGCACAGACTTCCTGAAACTGTTACTGTGCTTTTCCCATTAGCTGCCATGAAAAGTGACTCCTGAGTAATCATTCAAACTTCTATACAGGTGCAATGGAACAAAATTGCTCATTCAGTTTTGCTGCTGCTTGGCAAGGTGTGAGGAGCAATAGAGTCACTGAAGGCACTTGCCTGCTGTTTCACAAAGACAGCACTGTAGCGTGCCTCTTCATCTGGACAAAGTTTATTGGATTAATCACTGATCCTAACAATTAATGCAAAAAAGGATTCCACATAAAGTAGTTAGTGTTTTACAGAAACGGATGGCTGATTTTTCTTTCACATGCCTGACATTTTTACTCATTGAAAGAAGTAGATTATTCAACTTCTGATAATTTGGAAGACAAGTAAGTTTATATAGCAATTAGCTCACTGTGGGAACTACTGGAAAGAAATGAAAGAATCCCTTCCACTGGAGGGCTTCAGAGCACTTCTCAAGTGCTATTGAATTTAGCCTCACTACCTAGCAACAAAGGAAGTAAAATACCTTCTATTCTGCAGCATCCACACTGAGGTACAATGCAAGTTGCTTGCCTAGGAAAATAAATATGAAACTAAGCCACAATATACACTAGGAGACTTCTTATACCTCGGAGGGAACTGATAAGAGTTTTGTAAAGAACCACCTCCAATTTTTCACAATTAAAATTACTAGAGAAGGATAGAGCTTTTCCTTCAGACTCACAAAATAAATACAACGAAAGAATTCCCTATTAAGTGGAACCTTCTCAGGTACTTTTTAAGGCAAAGATAGAATTATGGAGGTCAAATTCATGCTATACAGTAATTCATTGCTACAGAGTATGGTGAGAACCAGATGCAAATGCTGTCCTGTTCGTAACCTGAAGAGAGTGCAATAAGGCTCTATGTCTGGAAACGGACTGGAAAGAATGATACCTCTGGGTAAAGCAATGAATTCATCTATTAAAAATAACATTCTGAAAGATGAATTTCATGGAAATCACTTCCTTTCAATATTTTCATTAAATGATATATTTATACTACAAAAGCTTTATGCCTTCTGGATATTCATGGATGGAGGCCATTAGCATTTTTTAGCTTGGTTTTGATGCATGTGACCATTGATACGTGGAATAATTTAAAGCTGTTTTTCCCCATCAACAAGAAAAAATATTACAAGCAGAAACCCTGCATCACTGGGTGGTACATTATCTCCAGCCATAAAGTGAAAAAGAAAAAGAAAAACTTTTGAAAATGCATTGTCGACCATTTTAATCAGGAACTGGGGTCACCTCAGCAGTCAGTCACATCATTATGGGAGCAGGCTTGGAAAGGACCACAGCATCCCAGCCTCAACCTCTTTTCCCACTCTTACATGAAAACAGCAAGCACACTTGCAACGGTCTGAAAAACAGTGAGTTTCAGTTTAAAAGAATTAGAAAAGCAGAGTTTCTCTGGAACTGTTATTAGTGAGAACCTACCAAGGGAGAGACAAGGACATGCAAAGAGAGGAAGCGGCAATCTCAGACCAAGACCCCAACATCTCCATCAGACATTCTGACAGAGGAAAGGGCCAAGGAAAAGTACAGCAAGACCCCTGGTAGCACTCTGAGAAATTCATTCACATCCTCACACCATGTTCTTCTGCAACCATCACAGCTGTCACACAGCTCAGAAGAGAGTTTCTTCACTTAAAGCTTTATCCAATTTTGAAGGATGATCTTCTGTTTGGCTTTTTTTTTTTTTATTAGAAGTTCTTTTGCTGCTTTTCTTTTAAAGCTAACCCACTCCACAAACTCATTATTAGAAGATATCTTTAAAGCAACACTAACAGAGGACATGCTCATCAAATATGAACAAAATAAACCGCACTGCTGTAAACACAAAGGAGGCAATTACATTATGGGCTAATGAGGCAAAACGTACTGAAACAAGTTGTCAGGGAAGGGTACCAGGACTGGCTGCTATCAGGGCTGCTGTGGGAGAAAGCTGATGGGGAATGCTTAGCACAAGACAGGTCCTAAGTAGGATTTTTTTAGTAAAAGAATAGCAATGTGCAGGAGATACAGCAGATTAGTCAACAGGACAAAACAAGACCTATTTCAATGCTCCCACAGAATTTTTCAGTGAAAGAGCAAAAGGATGTTTTGATTATAATGCAGCAACTTTGATATAAATTCAATTAATAAGAATTCTTCCTTAAGGACAAAAATGAGCCAACAGAATATGAGTCACAAGATTAAGGCAATGAGCTCAGTGTGATTAAAAAAAATTAAAAGCTTTCTACAGTTGAGGATAACACCTGCCATTATAGGAGGTGGTGCTAAAAATCCCAAACAATATGAGTTCTCTTCCCTTCCAGAAGAGGCTTATGCAAGCTGAGGCCTCGTGGAAGTTCTGCCCATTAAGTACTGCAGCAATACCAAGCCCTTTCTGAGATTTCAGTGTTTCCTTTACTCTATCTATTGGATTTACCACTCCAAGAATTTACACCAAGTCTGTAAATTTCTAATTCAGCAGTTACTCCCATCACTGGGAATAGCAGATGACACCCACGGACAAAATCCAGCACAGAAGAGGAAAGAGCATTTGCCACCAAAACTGTCGAGCTGCCTCCTGTTTCCACTAAGGCTGTTTCAGCTGAAGGAGAAGCCAATTTGGCTGCTGCCTAAGCGGCGGGGCTGATCAGCAGCTGCAGGAGCATGACACAACAGGCAGCCTGGGCAGGGGACCGCTGGGCAGCTGGAGGGACACAATGACCCACTGCATCCACCACTACCATGGACAAAAAGGCAAAGCAGGAAAATATCATCACCACTTAGGAATGATTCACAGGACCTCTCATCTAAAACAACAGCTTTGGAGCAGAGGTTAAAAATAAAACTTGTGTACAAGATGAAGCTGGTGGAGGAAACAAAAACAAGCTAAACTGCTAAATTACAGGTGTATAAAGAGTAAATATTCTTCCTGAGAATCTACCCATGAGTTACTCGTTGTGTCCCCCCTCCCCTCCCCCAAGCTTTTTTGATACTATGGATTAAACACAACCCAGCCTTCCCCCAGGACTGCAGTCAAAGCACAAGCCAGCAAGTGCCATCAGCGCCAGGCAAGTTCTCCATCTTAACATCTTCCTCCTACGCTCACTGAGCTACAGCATACAAACAGGTACATTTATTCATCTTTTACTCCCAGAACCACGCTTTAGATTAAATACATCTTTTCATTTCTCTTCCGCAGTGCGTTAAGGAGGGCACAACACGTATCACTCTCTGTCTCTATTTTTTACAGGCAGATTCTTCTACCTTCTAAAAGGCTCTTTTCATTCTCTGGAACATTTTAATCCCCCTTCCTCACAGCTGCACCAGTTTGGGGTGTTTTTTTAGAGCACAGAAGTGTGTTTAGTATTGCCATGAAATAAGAGAGTCCTAATATGTCCTTTCTTGCTGAATTACCTCTTCTGAGGTGTCCCTTTGCATTTTTCATGCATGAGAATGGTGGCTCACAGTCATTTTAGGATCAGGAAAGACAAGTAATGAGATGATCCCATGTCATTCTTCAAGCTTTCAAGGACAAAAAAGGGAAGATGAGGAACTGTTACAGAATATATCTAAGCATAAAATACTTGATTCAAACTGGGTTGCAACTACCTAATAGAAAATAAATGTACCTAAGATGTAGTAAAAGCAAATCCACAAATATAGTAAAGGGAAAAGTTAATGCAAATACATTTAAGAGCAGGCAAAAAAAAATAAAAAACCTAAGTGGTATTATTAAAGAAAAAAGCATTTTATAGGAACTACCAGCTACTGCTCTGTCCCCCCATAAATGACTTCGTAAATAACCAATCCTGTTTCTATTGTCATTCTCTGTGTTATTGTTTTTCTGGCTTCCCAACACATGATTTAATGATGCTCACTGCCAAGAAGCACACTCTCACTGCCGTGACTCAAGGTCCTCAATAACTACTTTGCTGTGAAGTCTAATGTGAAGGCCAAACCCTACCAGCCCTCAGCATACTAAGTTCTAATAAATTGTTTAATTAATATATTCAATACAAATGACAAATTAGGTTACATCCTTTACTTACACGTCGTTAATTATCCTGTCTTTCAAAACATTTTAAGAAGTCTTACGTCACAGAGTCAGTCTTATTGCTTTAAAGATTTATTGCTATGAGCCAATTTCATCATTTATTTCCTTCTTTCTTATAAGTTTCAGTTCATATAGCTTTTTGCCTAGAAGTGTCATTTCACAATCATATGGAAGAGCTAAGTTGTATGTATATCTACTCCTAAACATAGAATATGAGAAAAACATGAAGTGTTATATGTGTGTGTGTGTGGAAAAAAATCCCAATTTCATCTACAAAAAAATGACCTCCTAATAATCTCTGTGTTCAGGATTAAATAATCAAATTCTAAAAGCCTATAGATTCTCACAGTGCCAAGCAGTAGTAAAAAAAAAAAGGATCAGGCAAAAAGCACTAGCAATGCTCTGAAGGGACGAAGATAGAAGTTTAGGAATGGAACAATTTGATAATGGCCTTTTTTATGCTCGATATAAATTATATTAATTATGAACTGAAAAAAATAGGTGTGGCAAATGAGGTTTTTCATAACATTTAGAAAGGAATAATGGTTTGGGGCTTTGTTTTTAGAAATCAAATTCACTGTCACACATTTGACAAACCCAGAAGTACATAGTACGTAAGAAAAACTCTCTTTAACCTCCTTGTCTGTACAACACAAATTAACCTCACAGGATAGTGGGCTGGGAAGGAGAGCAGGTAAGTAAGAGCAGTATGGGTCTGAGAGAAGGATTTTTCTAATCTACGCACAGGTTAGTTCCTCAGTCTTGCACTAAAATCCATACTTCCACATCTCCACCATGCACTCCCATCTCAGTCTTTACCAAATTTCTGCTGTCCTGGCATGGATTCCCAGTACAGTTTTAGGTCACACTGGCAGAGAATGAAAATTCACCATAAGCAACAGCTGGTTCCAGAGACCCGCTCAAATGTGCAGCCTGAATTCTACCTCATACAAGTCACGCACATACATGGGCATCAAATGAACTGAAATCAGGGGTTAAGGTCTGTTTAAAACACAGCTCAGAGAGCTGGAGATAGTCTTAGCCTGCTGTTCCATCCTAGAGCCAAAAGCATAATTACAGACTAGAAAGGAGCTTAAGAACGCACTTGGATATTACAGGTCTGTGTGAGATAAGGAGCATAAAGCAGTCAGGATTAAATGTCAGTCTTAACAGTGATTTCCTCACGTCTGTGATTGCTCTGATAGGCAATGGGCTTTACAAGCTCTCCTTAACGTTAAATTGCAAGAGCTTAGGGAGCAGAGACAGTTACGACGTAGAAAAAGCCCTAAACCTGACAAACTTTATGAACGTTCTTGTAATTTCTTGTATTTTAGCTCTGACATAACTGTCCCGTGGAAAACCTTCAGTATATGACTGTAGATTACCCAGAGACAGAAGGAACACATTACAAAACATGTAAAAGCATTTAAAGAAATCCTAGGTATGCTGGCTTCTAAAATGCTCCAGTGTGAGCTTGAGTGTGGCCTTCTCCATCTGACTGGCTCTTTAATGTTCAAATTGTCGTACTAAAGCATACACACATTCAGAGTAAGTGCATAGTTTACTGCTCAGCCAGTTGTTGCTAATGCATTAAGCAGTAAAGCTCATCTCAAAATATTATTTTATTTGGCATCATGCTTCAAGTAACAGATGAAAATTGGCCTTCTGTCTCAACCTCAAAACAATACAAGTTACCTGGTAGATCATTGCACAGTATGTACAAGCATTTACAATGTCTCAAGAAATCTTCACTGAAAACCACCCTTTGCTTCACAGTTAAGATTTGTAATTAATTCTCTGCAGAATTTTAATAAAACTGTGGAAAAAAAACCCCAAACCAATTACTTCCCTAGGTAGAGCTGCAATTCTTGAAAATCCTTTTTTTTTTTTTGAGGGATAGGCCAAGTAAGCAAATGTATCAGTTTCAGCTGAAGATGATGCAAACTTTCACAGCATGAATAAACACACTAAGTAACCTTTTCCAATAGGATTCTGCTCTTTTTTTTTTTCTGTATGGTTTTCAAAAAAATGTACCATAATATTTTATACCTCTCATCAGATACTATACAGTCCACAGCCTTTCCTTCCTCAGTTAAAGACACTGTTCTTTGAGCATTTCTCCTTAAGCGTTTATTTTTACCCTTTTCCCAGGTCCTCTCAACTGCAGTTACACTGCAAAACACCTGTTTAAAGGTAATCAAAACATGTGGAAAGCCCTGCTCCCCATATGACACATCACATCTAAATTGAATTTGGGAATTTCCTATTAGGTTCTATCGGACTTCATCCATGCTTTGATAAAGCCTATGGCATCAAAAGTCTTTTGGCATAAATCATAAAAGTGACAAAAGACACCTCATTTAATTGTATTTAAACCATCTAGCCCATTGAAAAGATGAATACATATTTAATCCTGTATTGATCAGAACTGATGAACCAGATGTTGAGCATCCCTTTGCATCATGAGAAAAAGTAAAACAAGCGCTCAAAAAGGACGGCTCTTCTTTAATCCTACCTTTTCCCCCCTAAATAGAAAGGGTCACTAAATGGTAGAGTGATGCAGTGTAGTTCAGCCTCCCCTGCTCACAAAGTCCTTGAACACCACACTGAAGTGGGCAATGCTGTTGGCAACTAACATCTGGAGCACCCTGGGTTTGCTTCACTAAGCACCTACTCACCACACTGCACTTAATACACTAAGCCAGTTATTACATACTAGCTACTCATTCGTGATGAGAGACAGTTTTACAATCAACGTGTTTATCATATTCTCTGTCCTCTGAACTTCTTTGTGTGTTTTTTTCCTTTTAAAGCAGGATATTCAATCACCTGCCTTCTACTTCACATGATTTTTTCCCCCAATTTTAGATGTTTCCAAGTTGATTTCCAGGGTAAGGAATATTAAGGGAAAAAAAAAAAAGGGATTTGCTGAAATAATACAAGGACTGCCTTGAAGTTGACTGCAATTCAAGGACAAAAAAAAACCACATAAAAACATTTTAGATTTTTTTTCTTAGTACTTATCGATTATGCAAGCACAACTAGTGAAAATCTAGTGCTACTGCTGATTTTAAAGCAGAAAAAACCACAGTAATGCCTGTACTCCTTCCTCCTTCAGCATGAAAGGCAAAACAAAGATAAGTGAACAACAAGTGAGCCGTATTCCCTGGCTGTACATAACAAGCATGACTCCTGTACTTACTGAGGATTCCCAGGTTCAGGAGACATTGATGGGACAATGGAATTGTTTGGATTGAGTGATTTTTAGGAAGGAATCTGTCCCTATCACAAACTCTTAAATTGCATGTGTACAGAAGGCATTCCTTTCAACCACGGAGAAAGCACAAGGCTACTCTGGAATGCAGAGTGGAAGAGACTACATGAAAAAGGCCATTTTGCTTAAATCCATCTGTCTCACTACACAATCTCATCCATCCAATACAAGGAACATGAACATTTGCATACAAATTGCATATTTTGGGGTTTTGTGGAATGGTTCCATGTGTGATCTTGGGCCAGTTTCTGAACCTCTAATTCTCTGCCTCCTTGTTTGCAAAACAAATTAGTATTAGTTATGCAGGATGGGGTGAGGCTGAATTAACTCAAGTTTGTAAAGGGCTTTCTGATCTTCAGATACCACGTAGAAGAAGGTCTAGAAAAATCCATTTAAGAAGAGAAGAAGCATGTAAGGCCCACAGCTACACGACAAACATTTGGCGTATCAAATTGCTACAAAATCCTTGTACTAACATTTCTGTGCAGCAAAAGATACACTAGCAGAAAGTATAAAACATGGATATTATAATGAACTAATTCACTTACTTCTTCCTAATTTCTAGGTCTGAAACTGGAACACACCTCAGGCCAGCTCCAAGCACCATGAGGGATGATGTTAGTAACACAGTTACCCTCAGACCTAGGAGGAAAAAACAAGAGTCTTTTACAAATTAAGTCATCAACAATGCAAAAGAAGTTTTGTCTAAATATATGTATCGACATGCACGCTCACAGAAGTAGCACGTATCTCTTTCAAATCCTAACAACTTTGGTGCTGATATGAATTACAAATCCATTATGAAATCCTGAGTTACTTTCTGTTCTTACACTCTAGGATTAGAGACTTACCCTTGGCATATTATTGCACAGGACGGTACCCAAAATCTGAACAGACATTCTTGGAAGTGAAAAGTAATAATAAAAACATAATCAAAACATACACTAGAAGCATCAGGGATTACACTCCAGTGTGTGATGTGAAATCTAGGTAGATGCAAAGAAAACTTTGGACTTGTACATTCCTTTCCAACCCCTTAATGAAGCAGAGGCAGCGCTATTATTGTTTTCTTTCGCAATGCAGATAGGCATTTCATTCTGAAGAAGTAACTATTTATTAAGGGGGGAAAAAGGTACAAGAATTTTTTTTTGCAGTCCTTGCAATTAGGCCAGGTTTTTGCTGCGCTCAGCTCAAATTGTCAGAGGTTGCAAATATAGTACATTAGAAAAAAAGCTACAATTGACTTACTCCTTGAATATGTTTTTTCCTCATACTGCAAATTCTCAACTGAGAAACACTTAGATTAGAAACAACTTCATCCTAGTGCTGCAATTCCTTTGCCCACAGTCTACTTGCTGTTGCTAAGCTGTTTCCATCAGTAACAAAAAAAGAGAACGGTGACAGCTGAGGGGCTTAATCTCCAGGATCTTGTAGAACACCAAAATCATAAATATGCACAATTAAAAACCGCTGATGCAGTCTCTACCTGTGAAGTTGTAACACTTGGAACAATTTCACAGCAACAAACAGAAAATAAAGGGCTTCCATGTTCTTAGCAGAACATAATAAAAACAATTAAATGATGACACACACAGTATCTCTTAACTTCTGGGTGAAACTAGTAACTACACAAAACACAGACTGAAAAAGAGTAAGTAACTCACCTAGGAAACAATTTTGATTCTTTCTAAAACTGGCAATTTTCAGGGAAGTGCTCCCTCTATGTTAATGATTTCTGTAATCATCTCCTGTAATCAGCACAAGTCAGCCAGCAGTCACATTAAATATTTTATCTCCATATGAATTTCATGGGGCTTTTAGAGTTTTTACCTAAATGTAATTTTAGATGACAAGATATCCCATTGCTCTTGCTGCAACAACTCTTAGTGAACCTCCCTCACAGGTATGCAACTCCTTGGGCTGGACCCTGCACAAAACAACCCAAAGACAGTTCCTCTCAATCAACCAAGCCCAAGACAATTCAAAACAAAAAGAAGTGCTACAGGTTTTCAGGAATGGAAGCATGACTTCCTTTGGTATGGCTCAGTCACTAATGAAAGGAATGCAACCTGTAGTCCTGTGACTCTGAAGGACACCTCACATCCCTGATGCCCTGGAGAAGTATCATCAGCTGAGAATATATGCTTCCTTGAAGGATTTCATATGCCTGTCTGGGCCTGCTTGTTTGACACTGTGCTCAACCCGCACTTGATGCTGTTAAACTGGTTTTTCAAGTGTATGTGTGTTCGGAGAGCCCGAAGTAAATGCCTGGATAATACAGGTGTTAAAAACCCTGTTGTGCTTCATCTTTGCCTTGTGCCACGCTTAACCCCTGTGACCATAGTGCATCTATTGGGGGAGTGTCATTATTTGTATCAGGATTGCACGTGTGATGGCTTTGCCTCTCCTCCTGGGAAATGAATCTCCGTTAGTATTGCTTTTGTGTAATGAGAACTTGTACACAACAAGAACTGTATTGATGAAAAACTGGAACAGAAGTCATTTTCTATTAAAAACCTGCAGTTTCCCATTTGGAAATGCTGCTGCCGTGTTTCAAGAAAGTGCTAGTAATGTACACATCATCTTCTTGTTTTCCATGTACATCAGGGTTTTTTTTAATTATATTTCACAGAACACAGCATGTTGATGGTGTGGAGACAGGAGGGAAGAGACAGGCAGTATGGAAGGTCCTACTCAGGGGGCACCGCTGAAGGCACAGTCCAGGTACAAGCCCAGAGCCCAGCAGGAAAGGAATATTGTCTAGAAATTTAAGTTTAAATTGCCACAGGACACGAGGTGTATTTCCAAACATCTTTTTGGTTTTGATTTTTTTTATAAAAAAAATCCCCCCCCCCAAAAAAAAAGCAACCCAGAAAAGGTTTTAATTTAAATCTGCAGAAAAGTTTCCTAAGAGAAACAACATACAATTCAATGAAAACTGAATTGTATGTCCATGTTTCCTCCCAACCCTAAATTCAGGTTTATATTTAATGTCAACTTTACATGTCAGGTAATTTAAAAATAAAATTAGCAGTTAAAGCCTACAACCAAGTAGTTTGACCTCTCCAAACATTCTTTGAAGTCCTTATCTTGAGACTATACACTGTAATGTACCATTTTATAATATTTTGATAGCCCAGACTATTCTTTGGCCTTTCCTTCTTCCCCATCTTAACATGTAAACACATCCCTAAAATTTCCTTCACCTAAAGCTGCATGTTGAAAATGAGGATGTCAAAGTAAACAAGTAAAAGACTGTCCAGACAAGCAACACATTATTTTCTATGCTAATTACATGATGCATTTCTACCATCTAAGCACCTTCCCCTTTTATTTTGCTTTACATTTTAACTCTCTGAATCCAGTCTCCTTTTCATATTTATTTGAAATCAGTTTTTAATAGTCTTTTTATAATTATTCTGGTATTTTTCCTTTCAACATTGCACTGGCCCTTTATCTGAGCTGGACATCTTGTATTACTCTAAAAGGTACACCCCTGAGTCTTTCAGATAGCAGCATGCATCATGGGGGCAATAAACCAAAGTAACCAACTAAACCTGATAAAAAAGCTGGGAACCCTGCAAGAAATTATCTCTCTATTTGAAAAGATCTAAGTAAATTCACACAACCAAGATTTTGAGTAGGTGTAATTAACTTCATTAATTTTATGTTGTAAATGGAACCAGTAACTGATGGGGTGGGGTAGGTGAGTTACAACTTAAAATCCATCATCCAGTTTCTAATTCCCTCCTACCAGAGGTTTCTGACACAGAGCAGGAAAGGGAAGAAACATCCTAAAAGGGATTTTCTGCCGATGGAGGAAGTTTTCTATGCTTCAGAGCCTTTCTTGTTACCTCTGATCTTCCCCCTGCTGTTGCAGGAGGTTTCTGGGCCCTAAGGGTGGCACTGACTGCAGAGCAAAGCGTGGCCACGTTCCCAGTGACCAAATGTCACTGACAGCAACAAAAATATCCACACTCGCAGCAGAAACTGAGTTAGTAACAAATACATATTGGTTATCATTTATTAGTGAAAGAGTCAACACTGTTCAACTGTTTAGCCCTCCTGCAGCTAATAACAGTCTGCTTTACAACTTCTGCGACCCACGCTGCATTTGCTGGTTTTTATTTCTTTTTAAAACACCCACCCCCAGACTCCTGCTACCACTAGAATTTTAACACAAACTCCCAACCCACAATCCTCTTAACTCTCCTGAAAAGCACAGACTTCCAATCCATCCAAGACAACGCTGTACTACTGAACTTTAGCATTCACCTGTGCCAACTGGATATGCCGACTGGATCTGGCCCCTGGGACATTTCTAGCTACCCCATTAGTCTCCTTGCCTCTCTACCAGCAAAGCGGCTACTGCAGCAAGGCATACAGTGTGATGAACTCAGAGTCCCCCACCACCCACATCCCAACACAGACAATGAGCAAAACCCAACACACCCCAACACGGTCTCACACTGGAGCTAGAGGCAGATGTTGCCGGTGGAGCCCAGCTGCTTTTCAGCTCCCTCACTGTAACATCAAGCCATAGCATCCAATACAGGGGTGTCGCATCCTTCACAACTCTTCCAGTCTTACTTTCAAGATACTTTTTAAAACACATGAAAATTCCTCCCCCTACCCTGCAGTGCATTACTGACATGTAACCCAGTTAAGTGATTTATTATGCCCAGTTTAATAAGAAATTTAATAAACGATGTTGTACAGCTACAATGAACTACTCATTCCAAATATTTATATGTTATCAGTTTGTCATTCCAAAAGAGAACATGATGAACAACTGTTTAATGCTTTTCTAAGCTTTTGAGAAGTACAACCATTCTTTTTCCCACCTGCCAGTCCCCCATTACAATAACACATGATAAAACACCTCACTGACAGATTGTAAAAAACAAACCCTTACTCACACAAAACACACATTCAAGTCAAAGTTATCTTCACATGAAGAAGCAGAAGTTTCTACTTCTGCTGTCTGGTGGCAGTGAACACCCTTTACATCTCCCACAAGTTGAGGCCAGTATACAGCAGCACCCCGGTTCCCCAGGCCCACAGAGAGCAGTATGCTTCCAGTTCAGAGCATCACACAACTGGCAGATTAGGTGATATTAAGGTTTGGTTTCCCTGGCCAACGAATCATCTCGGGGCAGGGGGTGTGTGGGGGAGTGGTGAAACTTAACAGTTGGATTTGCAGAACAGACACTTTTCACCTTTTTGCTACAATAATGGGAAGTTCAGAGTCTGCCAGGTTCAGCCCCCAACCTGGCACAGGAACAGTGGATTTCCTTCGCACGGCTCTCACACCCAGCTCTCACACGCATTAACATTTGAGGGTATTTCCTTTATTCACCTGCAGATACTCAAATCAGCCCTCACAAACCCAGAATACGACAAGGCTCTAATCAGAAACGTGTGACATCAGCCTGCTGCACAATTTCACAGTTTTCAGAGACCAGTCCAGAAGCAAGAACAGTCCCTTCTGACATTGAACTGAGAGCACTTGTTTAACTACTCCACTAGCTAAAGAAAATACAATAAAATCCTGTCTTGATGCATGCTCACCAGGAAATTAAAAATTCCCCAACTTCAAGAGCCTTTCCAACAATTCACTGTTAAATTGTGCCCTTCCTTCCAATTCAAAGCAAATTCAGTTTTCAAACAAGTTCTTGCTTTGCCTTTTTTGACAACACAATGCCCAGGCCCTTCCATTTTTCCCCTTTATGAAATTAACCTACAAAAAAGAACCTCTACCTTCGGTTTCAGTTAGCAAAGCACTGAGCTCCAGGTCTTTCACAATTTTTCTTTGGTTTGGAATTGAGGTTTTTGTCTTGTCTAAATACTCTCCTTATTGTTCAAGCACCCTTTTAAAAATGGATTTCTTTGCTGCGTACCAACCCTCCATTTTGCAGGATGGCTCTGCTTCTCTTCTCCCTTTAAGCTTGCCTTTACATTTAGCTATAAGAAAACAAAAGCTTGATTAAACAGCTCAGTTTGTCAGAGGAACCTGAAAGCTCTGCATAGAGCTTCCTCCTCCTTTCTTATCTACTGTTCCAGAAATATTTGTATTTTAAATGTAATTCCAGCAAAATTATACTAATAGCTGCACCATTTACTCTCATAAGATTAGTTATCTTTGTCGTGATTAAAATACAAGAAAAGATACATTGCTACCTTTCTACTAAACACAACGAATAAAAACTTCTGTTGTGCCTGCACTTTGCCAAATTGACTCCTGTCTTTGAGGATAAGCAGTAATCCTCTTTCAGGAGAAGCATCCTTGCATCAACCAATACAATTCTCAAAAGAAAAGAGCCTTTTCACCAACATGAAAAGACTTCATAGCCAAGATGCGGTCCCAATCTTTCTGCTAACACATGGAACAAACTGGAAAACTCAGTCCATCAGGCCTGCCTCGGATTCCACAAAAGCACTTGATTGCAGGGGAGCATAAATTGTGTTTGGAAACTCAATGGAAAATAAATACATTTCAAGAATAGCATCAACTACACTCGGAAGCAAGAAAAATTGGGAACCAAATACAAAGACTGCTTGCAAGGGAGAACAACTATCTGGTCATATATAGCTAAGAAAAAATTACGCCTAGTTCAGTAGCCAAGATATCCTTGGGTACTATTAAGCACAACCTGGACCTCCCTTTCTCTCTGGCTACATGGTGCTGATACTTCTGGTATGGCTCTGTCATTCCTAAAATGTGGTTTTAAACAAAACTGACACCAATTGCCATCTGCTCCCCTGGCTTTATGTGGCACTGCCAAAATAGTATCCAAGTTTCAAGCGAAAAGTTTAAGGACTAGAGTATTTTATTCCTGATTTAAAACAAAGCGAACTCCCAGTGACTTCATGTAAGCATTTTGCAAGACAGGTGACACTGTCCTTCTGGTATCAAAATAGTAAAACCCAAGCTCTCTCATACAGCATCTGTCTAAAATAAATTGCATTTCAACCCCCAGTCTCATACAGGATACAAAAATTAGATCTTTTAACGTACAAATCCTACAACACAGCCCAGCTTCACCTTTCAGTGGAGGCTTGCATGGGAAGGGCAGATTCCACTAGGCACTGTGCTTCAATTTCCATTTGACATAAACAGTATACAACTTAGAAACCTCTTGAAACATAGGTGTAGGAGGTAACAATTTTCAGAGCGGCAGTTTCTTTTTATTACTTCTTACAACTGTTGTAATGGATTCTGTCAGCAACAGCTGCCCAGTTAACACCCAGGCAAGGTGTTAACACATCAGGAGGAGTTTTGAATTTCTTATAGAGTTTATTGGCAAAATTTAACAAACTTTACATGTATAAACACAGAAGCTTCAAGTAAAATAGTTCCTGTGGTTTGATACAGACTTTCTAATCAGGGTCAGAAATTCAGAAGAGCCAATATCTAAGTGTCACCACCGGAGATGGGGGAGGAACCCACAGGGAAGTCCCTGCCGAATCAGGAAGACTGATGCCTAGGACTAGATCTGACCTAAGATAAAGTAATTTCTGCTGCTAGCACCTGGTGGGCAGCCAGAGCAAGGCTGTGTGCAACACTGAAAATACAAGGGCCAACACTAAGCCCCACCGGTCCTTTTTCCAGGGTAGGTCTCAGAATAAAAACACGCGTTCTTTGCAGAAAGACATCACCTGAGTCCTTGTAGGAACAGCATCACCCTAAAATCTGATGTTAGTTAAGAATCTTGTAAAAGAAATACCAATTAAACTAAGAGTCTCAAAGCACAAAATTTAACCAGGCAAGTGTTTCAGAGAAGACAGTCATCTTGAGGGAAATGATTGAACACATGTAAAAACTAAAAGAGAGAAACTGCTAGGACGTAATTGTGAGAAGCAAAGCTAAATATGATGAAATTGAGAATTATTATGACAATCACACAACCACCCTGCCATTCCTGAGCTGCTACATCTTTTTCTAAGTGTATTCTGATTGTAAGGGAACCAAGACACTTATATATTCACTCTATCTGCTCCACCTACTTCTGGCTTGTATTGTAAATACTCTTCTTGAATTACAGGGAGTTTTTTTGTTTGTCTGTGGGGTTTTTTCTCCTTTAACATTCATTAAGCCATATTAAAATAACTGTTTTTTCTGTTTAGAGACAAGAACTTGACTGCACCTGTTAGAAGAAAGAACAAGCTATTAGAACCATGTCAAGAGGATGCAGTGTTCATTTGTCTCATTTACATAAAATAAGTCAAGATAATATGATCCATGGACCCATCCTGTTTAAACACCACCTCACCATATTAGGCAAGCACATCATCTCTAAAGATATGTCAAGGCAAGTACTGCTTAATTCTCCAACTCTATTCCTTTCAATTTAGCTATCACAGACTCAAGTTATTCTACGGTGTCTTAAAGAGATCCACTAACAGTTAGGGTTTTAACCATGGCTGGTGGCAGCCTATGCCTACAAACACAAAGTATTTCAGAGTCTGTGCAGCAGTTTAAAACTTGGGGCTGTAGTTAAAGTAGTCTTGATTTTAAGAACTGAACTGGTTTAATCCGAGCTTTTGGATATATAAAAAACGTAGTGAAAGGAAGCTTCAATACTTGTAAACATGCCCACTAAGGATTTTGAAACATTCTAACAGTTCAATATCAACAAGGGAAAACAAACAGTAAAAGATGCAGATTAAAAGTCTGGATTGCAAGTTTCTACAATGTTGCAAATTCTATTTATCAGTCTAGAGACTGACATTTTGCCTGAACAGATAAACAAAGAGCTGAGTTGAGTGGTATTTGCCTCCAGATGAAAAAGCTGATTCGCAAATCGGTTTTAGACTCTTTACTAAAATATCACCTATTCTTTAATACCACATTTCTTGTCTCAAAAGGTGACCAATTATTTTAGCTGCTTATTAATATTACACATTTTCCTGCAGAGAGCATGCATTTTATCTGTAACTAATCCAAGTGAACCTTTCTTAATCCTTCCACAGCACCTCCAAGAAGAGAGCGCTGGGACCTGTATCTCTCAACATGCCACATGAAATCAGGCAGGCCACGTATCTTTTGTTTCACTTTTCCCTCCTGCGTCCTAGCTCTGCCTTGTTTATTCAGGCTATAAACACATGGAAACAGGAACCAGTCTCTCTCCATTACTATCAGAAGGGCTAGTAGATCAGGTTTCCTCTTCACCTGGGGTCTGTGCAGTGCTGGGATTGAAAAATAAGCAAAAAAAAAATTGAGTGCTTCCTAAATCTGCAAAATTAATACACAGACACTGTTTTCTTAGACTTATTCTTCTTCCCTTCACCTCAGGTGCCTGCTTTCTACTCTCAGCTCCAATATTTACTGAAATGGGAAGATTCGGGGGAATTATTTAATCCATCTTTGTCATCTGACAAACTGAAAACTATGCAATGGGCATGCGTGTGCTTACGTGAGTGTTAGTGTATACACAGGGAGATGCAGAGGAACTGGCAAAATAGCTAATAATGCAGTTGGGGACTAATACCCTTAATTAGTTTTGAAGCTAAGTTATGGATGCTCACTAACGAGTCGAGAGAAAGCTCTAGCTCTTGCAGGATTCCTGGACCAACACTGACAGCCCAAGATCCTTCATCACCAAACAAGGGGGAGGGAAGCTTTTTCTCTCACTTCAAGGACTCCTGATTGCACAGCAGGCTTAATTACCACACAACTAACTACAGATCCTTACCTGTGGTGACAGAAAGGAAAAACAATCTCTCTTGCACACATCTATCAGGGAAGATGTTCTGTCACGGTGTGGTACTTGCTAACACCACCCACCAGTGCATGAAATTCTTCATTTCAAGAAACACAGAGGTATTTTGCTTTGCCACGACACAGCATCAAGAAGCAACCATGCATCAAGGACTGGCAGCCAGCCTAGATATTGCCTGGTGCATCCGCTACACAGGACACCAAGTGCAAAGGTCCTCCTGACTATCCCTTCTGTGGGTTGTGGGTCAGAGAACCTTGGGAGTCCGGCTGAGGTAAAATCCATGTGGGTCTTGTGACTTGTAGCAAAGGTCACTGGAATAAGCTTTCCATTTTCCTCTCTGTGAACAGTTTCAATGTTACTTTAACACAAATATGCACCAGGCAGTATTTAGGGTACACAGGCCATCCTCAAAGACATCCTTTGCAGCACTGCCATGAGTACTAAACCCATTAATTTTTTTAAGGCTCCAGATCAATTCTTTAGGTTCACATGATTAACCAATTAAAATGTAACAACTCTGCCTCCCTCAAATATTCAAAGGGATGGCGTTCACCAAAAATAACCAAAATAAAACAAAAAAGGTTCTAAATCAAGTTGTATTTGTCATCTTGTATTCCAGAAAACATCAGCAGACTTTGCAAAAAGCAGAAGACCTCTCACTTTCAAAATACTTCCCTCCCTCAGGCTGAATCATATGGATTTCCAGCTTTAAAAAGAGGAAAAATCTAAAAATCCTCTCTAATACAAATCTGCATGAGAAAGCTTAATTTGTAGCTTTTGAGGAAGTTTGAGCAGTGATCACAAGCTTCTGCAGCCTAATTATAGTTAGAGCATGGCTACAGAGTCACAATAGCACATACATGTGAGCAGCATTCAAAACCAAAATCATGGCAGGAAGTGATGGAATAGCTCTGAGCGTCACCAGGGAGTGAAAGCCAGAGCAAGCCACAATTTTCCTCGCCCCGGGGTTATAATTAAAACAATTCTGGAACTTGTACCAGCAAGGTCTTCGGTCTGCTCAGACGAGACTAAACTGGATTGTCACCAGGAGAACTCAAAGTTCCCAAAGAAGATCTGCAAAATATTTTAACAGAGGATTACTGAAGCACCATGTTTCTTAAATTTACTTCTGCTCATCTCAACACTGACTTTGGTTTTTGTGTGGCTTTAAATCAAGGATTTTTGTTTGGCAATGTCAGATTGCATATTTTTACAACAGACCTTTTCAGGACCTGTGCTATGAACTATCTATTTCTTCAGCTCTGAAAAGGCAAGCAAATACCATTGGTCTGCACATCTCCTTCCCATAAGCAGGGCTTTTCTGACAAGAAAAAAAAAAGTGGTAGAAATTGGCAATGCAGAAAATATCTGAATTTTCACTCCTAAAACACATGAAACTACCTCCTAAAAATAACATCACCCAAAAATAATAAAATTTGTACAATGCTAACACTGTTACTAACATTAGAAATCAGTAAAGCTGGGATAGTTTAGCATTACAAAGTGAAAACGGTCAGTCTTTGTTCACACTTGGTTTCTTCTGATAGAAAAAAATTAAACAGTATCATATTAATTCTTTAAAGCAAACTGATTGTTTTCTTTAAAGGAAGCAGATGCAGCTTTTGCAGACCCAAGTCTCATTTTCTTTTTTTCTCTTTAATGGAATTATACGCTAATGGCTTGGAATTTTAAATACAGTATAAACACACACCTAACAATTAATGCAATACAGCTTTCTTAAGCCCTTTACTACTTCCATAACAAAAATCCACAAGGAAGCCCAAGGAACTTTTATCAAAGTGGAGTTATTGTTGTCATTTCTGTTACAGACATTAGCACAGCTGCTGCACTGTGAAAAATTTCTACAATAAATGTTTTTTAAATGCAGCAAGGCAGTGGACAATGTAGTGGTATTTTAGTGTATTCTGCCCTGTTTCTCAAGGCCTTCTAGAGGGGTGAGGTGCCAGCCAGAGTGACCACATCCATCACAGCATCCTGCTCGTGTAGACAGGCATCCAGACAGGTCTTGAATATCTCCAGAGAAGAAGACTCTGCAACCCCCCTGGGCAGCCTGTCCCAGGGCTCTGTCACCCTCACTGTGAAGAAGTTCTTCTGCGTATTGGTGCAGAACTTCCTGTGCTCCAACTTGAAGCTATTGCCCCTTGTCCTGTCCCCACAGACCATTGAAAAGAGGCTGGCCATTTCCCCTTGTATCCCACACTTGAGATATTTATAAACATCAATAAGATGCCCTCTTAGCTTTCTCCTGGCTCTAAAAGTGCTTTTCAAGCCAGTTCACAAAAGCTGTTTGCTGATCCATGGCTGGGGCGCTACGCAGGAAGCCCATAGGGGTGCAGGCACCCATTGCCCCCATCATTTGCTGATGGCTACCTAAGGCACATTTACTACCACCTCTTGCTTACTAGGAAAGAAGCAACCTTTTTCCCGTGCCTCCTACTCATCTCGATCCTCCACTTTTCCCATCTTCACCACTTCCTGCCCTCCAGCCCTAGATCTTGTTTCTGCATCCGTGCCTTCTCTGTTTCACCCACTCAATACCTTGCCCCATACCCTACCCTTCTTTCTATCTCTTCCCACCTACCCAAGGGTTCTTCCAATATCTGCTCCCACTCCTTTAAGCCCTCAGCTTCTCACATCCAACCTCTTCTACTCCTCAACACACCAGAGAAGAGCAGGACAGAGGGAAGTTGAAGGACAAGGTGGGCACACCACAACAAAGAGACACAGAGGTGTGGAGGGAGATAGCAAAAAGAAAGCAGTTAGATGACGAAGATTTGGGTCAAGAGACAGTTGTGAGGGGTACTGATATTCACAAAGATACAGCAAGGGAGATACCAGCACACAGCTGCCCTAAAATTACACTCTCTGTAGTCACTTTCTAAAAGCTATTGTTGACAAACAATCTTCCTAGCTGGAACTGTGTCCTGACCCAGTTCTGGGATGCTGAAGTGCTTTAATATTGCTCATGTTAACAGCTGCATGATAAAAGTAAGGCACAGTATTCTACACTAGTAAATTATTTCCCTATTCCTCAGTTTGTCAACATCAAGGTATATCAACCTATCCCACGCTCACTGTGCCTGTACGTTCAGTGCACCAAGGACTAAAGATAATGTTATCCTCAGATAACACGGCCATTTCTATTCTCACATGAGCTAAACAAACACTTCAGGGTTTTACTTTCCATCCTGACAAAAGTTATTTTAAATCCAGCATGCAGTGTCCTGATACACTTCAGTATGTGGTGGTTCCAACAGCTGCCCTGCACCCCTGCTGCAGCAGCCAAGAAGTGTGCCAAGAGTGCGAAGAGCATGGGAACTGTGTAAAGGGTAGCAGCATAAAGAGAAATGCCTGTGGAAACATAGTACAAAGGAGAGACAGGGATGATACCATCTAACATAAAGAGCTCCAGAAGAGGACATCTGTCTACAGCCATGATTAATGCTTTCAACTCAACCTGGCCCATCAGGAGGTCTGGGAAGTGCTGCTAACAATCAAGTCAGTATTGCTATGATGAATCATAGTGGCATCAAGCTAATACAACTCATCAGATCCTAATTAAACCACTCTATGTTGCTAATCACTCTGTGTATCTCAAGTGGTCTTCTGCAGCATGCCTGACTCCAGCGAGGGTGGGCCAATCAATTCTCTAATGAGTCTTCACTTCGGCAAGCACTTAAACAAATGCTTTGTGGACTTCCTTGCAGCCAGAGAATATAAAATTAAACAACAAAAGCTAAGTTTGGTTCAGTCCTCCTTTCTCTTTTCCTCTGATGGTGTAGAAGAAAAGTATGTCTATAGAAACACACTGCAGAAACTCATCAAAACAAGTTCTGTAAAATCAAGCTGATCAAATACCTGCTCTAGTGGGATTTACCTGTATTCAGCTCTCTAATTGCTTCTTTCATCTTTCCACATGAAAAACAACATCTCATCTCTTCCAAGATTTGTTACCTTAGGAAAATTAATCCCTTTCACAGAATTTGATAGGTGTGGATATGTATCGCTTATAAGACAATGAAATATGCATCATTCACAGTATGCAATAGAATACATCCACAGAAGGAGAGAGACCAGGGTAAAATAAGTATTTTCCTTCAAACTTTTTTGCATTTGGTTGAAGTGCATCAATCACTTGCCATGTCACCAAAGACATACAGCTTCCAGGTTGTAGGAGTCAGGGCATTCTTCTCCCTTCTCCCTCTTTTTTTTTTTTTTTTTAATTGAAGCACAAAGCTCACATTTAGCTTTCATAAAATCCAAGAGCCTTCTGCTGCTCTTGAGTTAACAAGACCTTTGCAACAAACATAAATCAGTCGTTTATGATCAGATTACTCTCTGTATATTTCAGTCAAACACCAAACACATCACCCTTTCCTTACTCACTGCCTTCCTGCCATTCTACCCACATTTTCATAACTCTCCATTTTCCCATGGGTATTCTTTTCCCACAGGCTGTACTAACCCACCAAAACCATGTCTCTATAAACCTTTTCTATTGAATTGTGTAAATCCTTTTAGCTTGATTTCACCAGATTATGAAGTCTTATGGCCTTACACAAAGTCTTATCCTAGGCATCTTTAGCTGAGGCTCATGCCTGAACCAGACCCATGAATTACCAACCTGATCACTGTGAAATACTGCCCACATATCTCACAGTCACACGTCTGAGATAAGAAAAATCGATTTCTGAGATCATGATAAAAAGGAACTGAAAATGTGCTTCTTTGCTACAAGGTCAAAACTGTCACACTTTAAAGGTTCACAATTACCTATTTACATCCTCCTCCTGTTAACCAAAACCCTGTGTTTTATGATTGCTTGGAACATGACAGAACTAGGAACATTTTCATGTTCTTTTGAGTGCCACCATGGAAGGTACTTCAACCTGTCCATCTACACCAACAGCGATACCTATCAGCAACGAGTCCTGCTGCAATTTTTCTAAGTTATTAGTAGCATGCTCCAATTTATATTTTCTACCACGTTGCCTGAGAGGCTGAGTGACAGACAAGGACCCCGAGATGCCAAAGTGCAATAGAAACACTTAAGAGAAAGAAAATCTTCCCCATCTGTCAGCTTAACTTGACCATTCAAGTTTCCACTGACTTCTGGAACAACATTCTGCTTCCTCTTTGCTCTCTGTATCTACCCTCACATCTCTCAAAATAAAACCAAAGACATTTCACAAAGACTTTCTAGATGAAAATCTAGGGGGAGAACAAGTTCATTTGAACTCATCTCCCTTCAGGTCCCCTGGAAGTAAAATCATGCAGCACAAAGCAACAATCTAAGAACTTCAAACATGAAAGCTGCTGTGCCGAATTCTCTTTTCCATAGCTTATTTTGTACAGAGAATAGTTATTAGGGCATTTTCGTATTGGTAAGGCCTGATTTAGTACTCATACTCAACATTCATTACTATTTTGTCAAACTGTATTAAAAGATTTAACCTAAAAATTCCCAGGTGGAAGAGATAACTATTAAATGTCTCAGAGAAGGAAACTGAGAAGCATGATATAGGAGACAGCAATAAAGTCAAGAGTTTCATATTCAGGAAAGGAATAACTATTCATACAATTAAAAACATTATTGGTTTAAATAGACAAGCCAATCTCCATTAAAACCCAAAATCTGATTATTGAATTTTTCTCTCTACTTCATAATTTAATCACTAGGATAACAATGCTATGTAAATTTAATTTCAGTAAAAAAAAGTTACTAAGAATGTCTATGCAACCCATGTAAGCATATATCTTTCTATAAAAAAGGACCAAGAAATAGATTACATTTCACTTTTACAAGTAATAGGTCACATTTCTTCAAACTCAATATAAAACTGTGTTCACTGTATTCCAAAAATTAATGAAAAATATCACCATTCTATTCAATTTGTTTAATGTAAATTACCACAAAGTATTTCATTCTTCATTTCCTCTTCTTGCTCATATGGGAACATAATGAAGAGTGACATTATATATTGCTTTTAGGTCTTACCTTATAACTATGAAGTTAACTAATAAAAGAACCCAAAACATCCCCAGTGAACCAGCTCCATACAAGTATGCAAGCTTTCAATTTCCAGTTAAATATATAAACATCCTAACAGTGCTGTATGCTTATATTTACAGTTCCCAGGAAATTAAACACTCAAGATACAAAATATCCATAAACATTCAAGCATCATGTGACAAATTGTAGCTAATTTTAATCATGTAAACAACAAGGGTCCATCCAAGTGCACACTGAAGTAATTTCCCATTTAATTTCAGTTTTATTGAATTTCTAAAGGTAATTATAAGCTAAACAAGGACTCTCTAATCCCATTGCTAAGGAAAATACACCAGATAAGACACATAGAGCACCACGGCACACTCCATCTTTCCACCTTTCTTCAACCAAGACAATTGCTGTAGTTCTACATATGGAAAAGGGTTTTCCAACCTACTTCCTAGTGGCACATTTTCAAAAACTGATGCATAATTCCTGAGTTTCACATGCACCCAATCCCGAACAGGGCTAGGAACCACCACTGTCCCCGTTACAGCACCCAGCCAAGGGCCATGAAACGCTCTCCCCAGGCTCACGAGGAAAAGCACACTGGCAGAAGAGTCCGTTCAACCAGGGAAAGGTAGGAGGCAGGAACAGGTCTCGCTCCCCAAAGAATTTCTAGCTTGCTGAACATCTGACAATGAAGGCATTTTTGACAATGACAAGAGCTCAGCAAAAAAATACAAGCTAGCTTTGAATTTACATGCCTTACAGAAACACCAGCTCGACTCAGGCTTCCTCCAGTGCCACAGAGACCCTTTAAAACACAGTGCTGACATCCTCCAAAAAAACTGCCTATGCCTACTGAGTTCATTCAGACCTTCAAGTATGATTTTTAGCAAATACAGCCTTATTAAGACCATCACTACTCTCACGATGAAAACTCACCCCGTTTCAGAAAAATCCAGAAACTCCTAGGGATCTACAGGAACATGGGCTTAGCCAACCGAGGCTGTCACACTGCTTCTGACACCCAACGCCACTCTGGGTCAGTCAAGTCCTTGGGGGAGGCATACAGCATCTAGTATCTTCCACAGAAATTCACTTGGGGAGCCCAAAGAGACACTACCTATGCACCTTTCCCAGCCCACAGGCTCCAACTGCGTTACCTGTGTCACCCATTAACAGGCCTCCACACAAAAAAGTCAGGAGAAACACTTGGCAGGCCAGAAGGGAAAACATGAAAGGACAAGAAACCCTCTGAGGTTAGAAAAATGTCATTTCTCCATCCTGGATCCTTCTATTCAGAACTGAAGAACAGATAATTTATTTATTTATATATTTATTATACCTTGTAGTACAAATAACACTGCTGTCCTCTCCTCTCAGAGGATCCCACACTTTCTAAGAAACTGTCGTGGAACTGATTCATGCAGCCCAAGAAATGCTTCTTCCAAGTAGGATTAGTAACTCGCTCATTGCTGAATATTCACTTTCAACTTCCACTTAGTTAAAAGGTTTTAAAAAAACCACACATGATGAAACCTTTATAAGCAGTAGTGAAATAAGAAACTGTCACACAAATAATACAACAGAGGTTTGGTATGGAAGCAGATTTACATTTCAAACTATATACTACAATGAACAACTAAAACCCAAAAAGACAAGTACTTTTGGACGTCATCTGAAGCTTCGTAACACAAAATCAGACTTAACTGACAGCAGGCAGCTATGTATCAATATCAGTTAGATATACCTCTGACTGTGAAGTATAGGAGTATCTAACAGCAGAATCTCCTCTCAAATTCTGACATGCATCATCTACAGTGTCATACTGTTGATACATGCCAGGTTTTACATGTTGACACTTCACAAATACATTTTTTTCCTGACAGTTCCTTTACTAGCTAACTCCAGTGACAGATGATTGAAGTCAGGAGAGTAAATGGTGTTGTTTCTGTATATTTTTGGTACAGAGAGTAAATTTGGTGTAACAACATGCATGTGTACCTCTAAGCAAGTGCAATACCACCCTGGCAAGGTCACACCAAACCAACTTCACAGCTTCAAAGTAGTAGTCACACGCTCCTCCCAGAACATGCATACTCCAAAGAGCAGATCCCTTCTCGCAACATGCCTCTGGAGGAAACATGCCCCATGGGAGAATTGGGCAGCAGCAGCTCTCCTCTTCGGTCTGCGGAAAACAAAGTGGCAGGACTCCACCATCGCTTCCAAAGTGAACAGCAACACATACTCTGTGGGAATCATCCAGACTCGGAAAACAGCCTGACACACAACAGAGCCCCCACAAAGTCTGCTCCTGTGCAAAGAACATGCTCCAGAGCCCTCACATACTTCTGCATAAAGCCAATGAGCTGAGAAGCTCATGAGAATGACACCAACTGAAATTCTCTCAACTAGGCAAGCAATAGAGCAAAAGCAAAGGGGTAGCTTGTGCTGCTGTCTCCTGGACCTGGAAATAAGGGGAGGGGAGGGAGGACACAAACACCCAAGCAATCAGTTAAGGTAATGAGGAAAATACTTGTATATAAATTCTCATTAAAACAAGCTACTTGTAAAACCAAGAAATCCAACAACTACATTACTAATCACATTAAAGAAACAACAAATCTCTAATGTTTCTTCTTCCATTAATTACTTCAAAACTTTTCCATTATTTTTTGCATTGCTCAGACTCAACTTTGTAGAAAATGAAGTAAAAATGCAGACTCAGTTCTACAAGCACAGGTTCAAGTTTAGCTTTATTTCCTTTGTATCATGAGGAGTCACTGTCTTCATTGTACTAACTGAAATTTTAACTTACTTTAATTTTAAAATAATTAACAATGCGATTATACAGCAATCTAGACAGACATTGTCAACTTAAGTCTAAACTGCTTGAGAGGAGACTGGCTGTACAGCCACCACGGGCTCATTTGGAGAGCGTATTTTCAGTCCAATAGGTTTTATTCCCACAATGCCTCTTTCAGTTTTAGGAAAAGCAATTCCAACGTTGAGACGCAGGCCTTCGCAGCTACAACTTTTCCCCTGCCTGCCTTCACTTTCCCCCCACAAATGAGCTATTAATTCCTCAATAAGTGAAATGAGTAGCACTTAACATCAGGAACCACAAGGGTAGGTAGGCAGGCTCCTATCGCCTGTTTAGAGGCCTGTTTAAACAGGAATTAAAAGACTAAACACTTCTGTGGATTTAGGCCCAAAAGCTCAAATCTGCAAACACAGGTACTTGACTTCGCTGGAGCAGTCCCCAGGGTGACCGCAAAGGAACTGCACAGGGACTGCAGAAGTTCCGCAGAGACAAATACCCTTTTCTGAAGTTTGCTACCAAGACCCAACGGCCTGAATGTGGATTAGGAAACCATCCCTCGTGCTCATTTTCTGAAATGCCAGAGTGCAACTTCTGGTTTACAGTCACCATCTTTGCATCTCCCTAGCGTAACTAAAAGCAAACCACGAACTTCACCTACAGTCCACACTTCAAAATGAACTGCTGCTTTCAAGACGCAGTGGTTGCCCTACTCATGGGCTTCGCTTGAGCTAAATGTCAAGAAGGGCGTTTGTTTTGACAGCTGATTGTCAGAAAACATGACCATCTCCAGGTCAAACACCCGCACACATGGCCAGCAGCACACCTCCAGACCCACACTGCAGCCTCGACATAAAACGCCACAATTCCTCTCAGCTTCAGGAACAGCTTAAGCACCTTCCTTGTGAATAGCCTGTGATGCACCTTTCTTTGAGCAGCGTACTGAAAATAGCACTCATGATGCCTTTAAAGCATTAGTCATCCCCTTTTAAGGCCGAGGCCACTAGTCCCGAGAGCCACGGGCGGCCCCGGACCGGCGGCGCCCTCTCCCCTGGCCTCACGACCACCACGCCACCCCTCACCGCCTCGTCGGCGGGCCGTGCCAGCGGTGTCTCCGCCCGGCCTGGGAGAAGCCACAGGAGCGGGGCGGGGAGTCCCGACCCCCCGGCCCCGCCGCCCCTGGCCCCGCTCACCCTTCTTGTCCATGAGCCACATGAAGAAGAAACAGGGCGCGAAGCCGATGGGCCCCCAGAAGACGAGCAGGGCGATGTCCCAGCCGCTGAAGCCGAAGGCCAGGCGGGCCGAGTTCTGGATAGGGCCCCAGCTGTTCCACACCAGGCCCTGCGCGAAGCCCAGCAGCGAGAAAAGCAGCAGCACCAGCCACCGCCGCCCGTAGACGCGGCCCGCCAACGGCGCCACCCGCCGCACCGGCACCGCTGCTGGCACCACCGGGCCCCCCGCCGGCCCCGGCCGCCGCCGTTGCTGCTGATGCTGTGGCGGCGGCGGCAGGAGGGGCTGCCGCTCCTCCGCGCTGCTCCAGCCCAAGCCCATCTGTGGGGGCGCTGACGGGGGCCTGCCGGGGAGGAGGGGACGGGGCCGGGGGCAGGGACACCCACACTTCAACCCCCGAGAGCGACGGCGCTGCCCCGGCCCGACACTGCCGCATGCGCGGTCGGGGAGGGCCGGCTGCCGCCTCCTTCCTCCGCCGGCAAGGGGAGGAGGGAAGCGGCGCCGGGGAGGAGAGCCGGGCCCGCCGCCCGCGGGGCGGGAGCCGCGCCGGCTGGCAGCCGCGGTGTCGCGGCCTGCGCGGGCGTGAGGGGTGTGGAAGGCCCTAGCTGGTCACCCCGAGGGGAGAGGGGGCTCCCTTTCCGGGGATGAAGCGGAGCGGCCCGCGGGAGCCTCTGCTAGGGATGAGGGGCCGCTAGGGTGCCACCGGAGGGGACAAGGGAAGCCCCTGCCTCAGGGCCGCCGTTAACCCCAGCTGTCACGCTGCCACCACGGCCCCGCCCCGCACAGCAGGGCGCAGCGGGCCGAGCTCACTCCCGGGCCGGACTCCCCTTCTGTTAGCAAGGGCGGTGCCGAGGGGAGCCCACCAGAGTCGCCCCGGAGGGAAAGCCGAAGGATCATGGCCGGGGCGGACAGCCGCCGTCCTCCCGCGCCGGGTAGGTGCCCCGGCCCCTCCGCGGAGGGCGCCGCCCCACCCGGGTGTGCAGCTCAACAGCCTAGCGTGGCCCGGCGGGCGGAGAGGCCCGGGCCTGGCAGGGCTACTTGTCTCCAGGCCGCGGGAGGGAACGGGGAGCGGGGAGGGCGAGTCGTGAGCGAGACCTCTGCGTCTCTCCTTCAACCCCTCCTCCTAAATGTCCCCCCAGCCGTGGGGCTGTGTCGCTGCGGTCGCAGGGCTAGGAAGCGTGGGTACCGTCACGCAGGGCAGCGCCGCAGCTGAGCTTATACAGGGTATCCGCCCTTTTAAAGGGAAAAAGTTGTTTTGTACGATGGTGGAGACAAACCAGTCATGGTCCGAATTGGGTGGAGGGGAGGCGGGAATAGAAGGTTTCAATTACGGCCTGCACTTAAATACATTTTAGGAGTTTGGATGAATAATATCATCATGTGGGCTACGCTAAGCTCATTAGAAACTCTTATTATTTAAATAGGTTGAAGTATATATTCATTCCATTAGGTTACATGAGTATTTATCTGTATATCTACCATCTGCACTTGTCGTAAAATTAATGGCTCGTGTGCTGCATAATGCTTCATCTTCCTTGAAAAAATTAGGTATTTCGGTTTGGCTTGCCTGGGCATTCTGTCACATAGTCTGGAAGCCGGCTTGATAAATGCCTGTGTGCCTAATTGAGGGGGAGCTGAACAGTGGGATCCACACAAGCTGGTTTTAGACCCAGTGTCAGTTTCATAACTGTTGTGTTGGGCAGTGTGTGACTGAATTTCATATGTGGTGCCAGTCCTTCGGTTTTGCAGCCAAAACCACACACTCATGTGAAATTCATCCCAAAATGTACAGACATGGCATTTTACCTAACCCATACAGCTGTGTTTGCTAGACTGAGGTTCGAATTAGAAGTTGCACGAAAGGTACAAAAGGAAGTGTTTACTGACTGAAAAGGAAATGAGGTTTTGTCTAGAAAAGCTCAGGAAATTCCCCCCAAAATAAAATTAATCCACAATTAAATAATAAGGGAACATACGGATAGTAACAAACTGAAATTTAAGCTTGCTGTGTACAACTGTAGTGACAAAAATAAAATAGGGTGAGATTCAGTTTTGATCATGACCAATGCACATTCCAGTAGTGCTTTAGGGCTCCAAGTAAGATTAATTCCCTGATTTACTAGGTCTTTTTCATAAATTACCACCTCAGCATAGTTAAGCCTATGCCAAAATGTGCTTTCAATTTACAAAGGCTATGTTACTACTATAATATAATTGATTTGGTGGCATTGTGCCAAAGACAAAGTGCTGTCAGTTGCAGAAGTAAACAAAGTGAAACAATACTTATATCTTTGAACATTTTTTCAATTAACTAGTAATTGTGGAGGTTTCTTGGTTGATCTAGTGGCAGGAAACCCATCCAGAAATATGGCAAGTCGGTCTTTGCAGTGTCCTTTAACTGCAAAACTTGCTTCTTACTACCCACATAGTAAAATGAAAACTGTAATATAAACAAGATAACTTTGATAACTTACCTAAGCTACCTCATCTTCTGATGCATGTAAAGATGTTTTGACTCATGTGGGCTAGCAAGAAGAATTTTTGAGAAACAGCAACAGAAGAATGGAGCTGTCAAAACAGTCTCAGGAAGTCTAGGGTTATTTACCATTGACTTAATCATGATTTAAATAATTTATTTTAATTGCTTGATTTGAAATCGCGCCATCTTTTCGTACCTTCACAACCCATATGTGCATCTTTCAGTCATGGCCTGACCTTTTCTATTCCAGCTATTTAATTAACACAGTGTAATATTCTGTGTGAATTATTCTTGTTTGCGGGATATGGCACCATTTAAATTTGTTAATGTAAAGGAGCAGTGCATTGTTGATAAACTGTTGGAAACCAAATTAGCTTTATCTTGCAGCTAGCTGATTGCATTATTTCACTCATGGGTATAATACTTCTCTAAATATGCTAATTTCACTCTTTTCTCCGTGTGGTGACATTTTTACTGTTCTCATTACTGACATTTGTAATATTTGGGGTGGGGGAATCTTTTCTTGCTTTAACCTCATTATAATGTAGCTAAAGAGATTTGAATATTATCAGATGAAGTGCACATATATTCAGGCGAGTGGAAAGGTTATTTTGCTTCCTGGCCCAGAACTTTCCTGTCTCTAGCAGGGCTTGCACAGACTTAACAACGCTTAGATCCAAAAGGACGATACAGAAGCCCATACAGTTTCTAATTGCCCAACCACCATATCATATCCAATAGTAAGGGCCTCCATTTGAAACCTAAGAGCTCTCAAGGTCTCTGTATTCATGCCTGTCTGCTTGTGTCCAGCCTAAAACCTCAAATTCATCTTAGGAGTCATCGGTGGCCTGAAGCCACCTGATAGACTAGGGATAAAAATTGCATGGCTGAAGCTGGTATTGCTGCCAAACGTTCGTCCCATCCCTGCGGCAGGCCTGGCTGATCCATTTCTGAGTTGGCACCTAGACTCTGCTAGTTTAAACTTGTATTATTAAGATAAACTGAAAGCTCTGACAGGTTTGTTATAACCTTGAGGCATCTGGAGAATCTAATTTAGCTTAAACACTCCTATCATGTAATGGTTGAGCTGAGCAGTCCAGTAGGTATCTCCCCCATGGTGCAACCCCCAGTTCCTAGTGCATTAGGAAGCACCGTTTCCTCTCTCCAGTCATCAGGTTTTTGACAGATTTACCTTCCACCTGAATTTCTCCATAGAGATTTGATGAACTTCGGCATTCCCTTGTTTCTCATGCCTCTCTCCCAACAACTCCTAACATCATGTATGGCTGTCATACAACACGTATCCTGTGTGGTCTCCAAATGAGTCTTCTGAAGAGACCTGATTGAGTGGATGTTTGGGATCAGATCTGTGTTGAAGACACAAAGTGGTGTTTGTTTGGAAGTGTGACTCTATAATGTAACTCTGTATAGAAAGAAAAGGCTAAATTGATTATTTCTGTGTACATGCTTTTCTGAATAGAGGGACATAAATGATTCACATTATTTTATGCTTTGTGATCACAGACACAGATTCTAGGGAGTAGATAGGTAGCGTGAGGTTTTGATTTCTATTAGAGTATTTCAACAAGAGCAATGCTAAGGCATTGGGATGTTGTGGTATCAAAGTGCAACTTTAACCTTTTGCAATTTTATTGTTCTGCTGATGTTCAGGGGGTTACCTTACAATTTTAAGTATAGTGTACTTTTGAAGGCTGGATATAGGAGGCATTTCTTGTACTAATATTGAATTGGTCAATGGTTGACAAAGTGACATTAAAGTTTAAAAGGACTCTGAAAACAGTGAAACTCCTCTACTGAAAGGACTTTTCCAGATAGACCAATAGGTTGACAAACACTGAATTTTGGTAAATTTTGAATATTGCAAGAAGCTTACAAAATTCAAAGCAGCAGCACTGATATGGTTTATTCTAAAATTAAAGGTCATATTCTTTCTCCAGAAAAGCTGGTGCAGCTGATTAGAACAAGAGTTCATGGACATCTGAGCAGAGATTTGGGCCCACAGAGTCCTTGATCTTTTCTGATATTTAGGTCCTGGTGTTTACAGGTAAAGGAACTTTGCAGGTAGTTGTTATTTGAAAAAGGAAGGAGAAAATCTCTGGAGGGAAGCTGGCAAAAATATGTTGACACCACTAGCAGCAGCTTTTTGTATTATAAAGTTGTGAAAGGGAAACTTCTATGTGACAAGGCTGTGCTTTTTCTTTAACAACAGAGTTTATGTTTAATATTTCTATTAAAATAGCTATTAATGAAGTGTTACAGTTGAAAATTAGAACAGCTTTGCAGTTTGCCTTTTGCTGAGGTGTATTGGGTGGAATGTTATCCTTAGTTCTACATTGTATCAAAGCAAGATGTTATGTTCTTTATATGAACCCCAAGAATCAAAACATACACAGTTAATGTATTTTCAGAGGTAAATTTCACGTTCCTGCATGACAACCTTTATAAAGAGAAACAGCAACCTGAAACAAAGGTTTGGCTCACTTCTGCTTGTTTTACCCCTGCTGAAAGAAATGGGTTGATGTAAACAGATGGAATGATAGCCATACTTGTTGTTTAATAATGGCAGTACCAGAATCTCATACCCTGATTGTGCACATTGGTTATTGTGCACTTCAGAAACTGCTCTTGAAGTTCTCATGGTGGGTGTCTCTAGTTTCTTTCAATTCAGTAATTTATGTAATTCAAAAATACTTCTTTTAAAGTAAAATTTCACTCTGACAATTATACCTCTAATTGACTCAGTCATTAATCATAATTTGTATCCTATGTAGTGTAATAGTTATGTGTGCTTCCATCATAACCCCTTTGTGGGTCAGATTCAATAGGCTTGGTTGTATTTTTGACTGGTTTATTACAATGGCTTATGGGGAAAAACATATTTTTAGAATACTATTCACTATTTCAATACCTTATAGGAAAGTGGTGTGTTTTGGAAGATTTACTTCCTTTCATTGCTGTCATTTTGAAGTTCTTGTCAGTCAAGTTTTTGCAGGATAGGGCAGGAATGAAGCCACATATTATTACAGTTTCTGACATTGAATTTTGTACAGTGCATTCATCAATCTAAGAGTAGTTCATCCATATTTACTACTAAGGAATAGAAAAATAAATAGAAATAAACTTTACATACAATATGAACAAAGTCTTTTTTTCTTAGAGATGTTAGTTCCCTGATCTGCCAGTTGCTTTACCTTCAATTGTCATATCATATTAGTATTAATTTTTGTAATACATTTCCAAATTATTAGGAAACGTTGTGGCAAATGTGTATCAGTGCCAGGGGGTATTGGGAAGAAATGGCTTCGCTAATAAATATCCTCAGCAGCAGGGAATTATACCCCAAACAGACAGCAAGGTGGAATTGTACCTGTCTTGCTTAAGGAGCAACAGTCTCTTCTTTGGAGAAACGCTTTTATATCCTCGTGGAAAGTCTGGGTCAAAGACCATAGTTCTTCCCTTCAAAAGAATGTGAAAGCTGTTCAACAAGTGCTGCAGTTGGACTGTGTTTGACTTTGCTTTCAGCAATCTTGCCAATAAGAAGTATATGAAGTTCATTGGAAATGCAGTTTCTATGACTTCTGGTGGTTGTACATATCCTAGTTTTCCTGGGTTTGGGGCAGTGGGAGGGGATATTTCAAATGCCAGAAGATGCAGGCAGGAGCTGTAAGGACAAGGAAGGAAAGCATTTCTTTTACTAGTGGAAACCAGAGGAGCTGAGGTCATCTAACCAACGTGACCGCTTTCTAAAAGGCCACTACAAGGTGGAAGGAGAAGAGACCACATGTAGAAACTGGCCAGGGGCTCGGGAAGAGCTTTCTAGGAAGAGCCCTAGGGAATTTAGGGAAGAATTTCATAAATGTATGCTTGAGGTGATAGGCTGTCATTTAGAGCAGGACTGACAGGTCCCTCCCAGTGCTGTATTCTGGGTTCAACCTCTTACTCCACCCCTAAGAAGTCTGGCAGCTGTTTCCTTTATCAGAAGGACAGTTTGAGGTTTGAGGGCATAGCCCACACTCTTATCTTATTTCATGTCTTGAGTCACTCAGACTTACTGCAAGAAAAACTGTAAGATGCTGAGCCCTGCCCTGCCACAGCAGGACTGGAAAGCAAGTGCAAATTCCTCTTTTGGCCTCTCTTTTTGATGCCCTCCTTCCGCAGTAGCAGACACAGAGGGCAAGGAAGCATGTGTTGACTTCAGGCCAGCAGAGTAAACTTCAGGTGCCAGTCTCACCAGACTGGTCTATCCTGAGAGGCTCCATGCAGCTGCTAAATAGCCTTCAGTAGGCAAAATATCTGTGCAAATCCAGGTTAGATGGCCTCCCTGTCCCCCCTGGGTATGCTGCATCTGCAGTAGTAGCATTCCCAGACTCAAAACTAATAGTAAGAGCAGTAACTGGTCAGGAAGTTCCCTTCATGGTCATGCAGCGTATCCTGAGAAGTACTCGTGTATATTTAGGTGCATTCTGTTTGCGCAGGGTAGTCTGATTATAGCGCATAACATTGTAATCACATGCAGATTATTTAAAGTTGTTTTTTAATTTACAGAGTTAATGTACTGTGAAGTCATTAAGTCTGACCTCCAAACCGAGTCAGTTCTCTTTGGTTTGGGGAGTTTCCCCATCCCTTCCAATACCCTCTATTTTCCCACTCCTGGCTGTTGGATAGTTAAGATTCTGGGGGTTAGTTGATTTTTCTGAGCAACCTGTCTGCCAGTTTTTAGACTTTATATTTTTTAAAGAAATAAGGATAATGAAGCACTACAGATGTGCAAAAAGAGAACCCCAAACAATCTGATGATGCTTATACCAAATACATTGCCAGGATTTCCTTGTAACTCCCTCTTTTAGAAAATAATTTTAATACCTCTCAATTAAATCTCATATTTAAGCAGCAGGGTGTTTTGGCAGAAGCCAACTGCCACGCACTAATGAACTCTTGTAATTTGCTAAATTATTTTAAATGAAAGACAGTACCTTTAGCTTTTTAATGACAGTACATTTAACTTCTGAACAACTTTGATCTAGTCCACTTTTCGTGAGGCTGCCTGCTGTGCTAAACTCTTTATTCCCAAACCCCACTTAGTTACTCAGAAAAAATTGTTAATCAGAAGCATTATTTTCCCTCATAGAAGCACAAAGTCTACTGGAAAGGACTTATCCAATTCATAATTTTTCTTTTGCTTGCCCTCAGTACTGAGTCTGGATGAGCCTTCATATTTGACAACACTTCATGTAAAGACGACTGGAGAGCTTTGTTTTTTTAATTGGAAGATCTCTGTTTCACAATGTGTGCTACCTTTCTAAAGAACACCTACGTTTTTCACCAATTATATAAGCTGTCACAGTTACAAAACTTGAGGTAAAACTTGGTTTGGTTTTTCAGTTCCTGGTTGGATTCTGTACATGCCTTGTGTAAAGTCAAAACAGGAGACAAATTATTCCTGCTTCCTTTTGTACTGTGAAGCCACACCATTTGTTGAGCCTGATAGAAAGAACTAATTTAAAGTACTCCTTTTCTTTTTGGATCAGAGTACAACTGAGAAAATGAAGACTCCAACAGAGCTTTTCTTTTCAAAGGGAGTATGCATTTCTATTCTCTCCCGCTACCTGATCTCCCCTAGGAATTTGATATCTAATGCCCAAGATGTGCCATGGTCAGTTTGTTTCTTTGCAAAACGTTTTGTTGATACACCTTTTACTTCTACACATATGGCTCCAAACTGCATACCCTTCTGTATGCTGTGCAACCTTGGGTTTGGCCCAGGAATCAGTTACCATCAGTTTCAGTTTAGGAAATACAGAGAAGCAAGAACCCAGTTTATGAGGTCTTGTGAAGCCATGATAATAACTAAGGAAAAGATTACTAGTTTAAATTACAATTTTTTTCTACTAATCTCTCTTTCAAGACATATCTTCAGATATCTCTTTTAATTGTTTTTACAGCATATAGTTCTGTGAGAATTCTCCTTTGATCATGAGCAGAGTTCTCCAAATTACCCTATTTGATGGAGTATATGATATTTACCTTTTAACTCGGGTGTTTTCTCTAACAGACATTTAGATCTGCATGACAAATATTATGGGGAAAGAATTATGTTTAGCTGACTGCTGTTCTCACCAAGGAATACATAAAACTGAATCAAGACACGTAAAGATTCTTTGCAAAGAATTGGCAAGGATCCCCATTTGTCTTTGAAAAAACCCTTAATGTTCCTTTATCAAATGCTTTAAATTTTCTTAAACATTTCAACCTTCACTGCTGATTCTATCATAGGTATTGTATGTGATTACATCAGGAAAAGGTACATACTCATTTAATGATGACTTTAACACTCTTTGAAGATAGGAATGATAAGCATCTTACTATGACAGACTGGCCTCTTTCATTGTTTCTAAATTTTGTAGGGAAATAGGTTTACAACTGAACAAAGAGTGGTGACATGACAAAAACCTCCAGCTAACGTTCAGCAGAGGAGAGACTATTTAGTCTGTGGGTTTTTCTGTTTGGCATTGATACAAACTTTCCCAGTAGCTTGAGCTCTGCACTTCCCACTGTATATTCACTGTGGTTACAAACCACACCTTTCAAAAGCATGATATGCATGTGGAAATCACATTAGAAAGCCACACGGAATCAACAGTTGGCTTCAGTGAGCTTTCCTTTCTCCCCCAGTAGAATTTCTGCTTTCAAAGCACATCCCAATTGTTGAAATTACAGGATAAACCTGAAGTTTTTGCAATAAAACTCAGCTTTACTAAATCCTCCAAAAAAGTGCCACCAATTTCTTAGATTTCTTTGGATTTACATCCTTTAAAATAATTTAATGTCCTGCCCTTAAAACCATGTGAGTAGTCAGGAACTGACTTCTGTGTGCTATAAATGGAGCCTAAGCAGGAATAATTTCTTTTTTCCTTTTCTTTTTTTGAGTTGGGAGATCTGAAAGGTACATAGGGCCAGCCAGCAACCTCATCACAAAAGTCACTCTGTACGATATTACAATTGCTCCCAATTAGGGACAAAATTTTTATATACCCCCTGGGAATGGTCAGATCTGGACTGAGTCTTGCTTTAGTCTTTGAAGACCATCACTGTGAAAAAACATGCTGAGCTGTAACCTCTTGCCATGCCAACAGCCAGTCCCTGGTAGCTGCACCAGCACATGCTGTTGTGTCTGCAGATGGTCTTTCTGCGGGCTATGGACCGTTACTCTAGGTAATACTAACCTATTGCTCAGAAACCCCCAGAGCCTCCATCCAGGGGTAGGGAAGACCATATGGTAAGACATACGGTCCCCATGAGGCCTCCTTATGTCCTGGTTGTGCAAGTTGCTGGAGCGCGAGACTGAAGGCCAAGTGTCGTTGACATCTCTGTGTCACAGCAACACCAGCCTGTCAAGTGTTGCTCTGCCTACGAGAGGAAACGTGGAAAACAAACCAAAACCCAAGCTCCCTTCTGTCATCTGCCTTAAGAAAGGGAAGCAATTTGAAAATGTTATGTTCTGTTAAGATAAAATATCAGAGGTCTTCAGATTTAAAGCTCACGATGGAGGTCTCATGAGTGAAAGGAGAGAAGGATTCAGTTTCCCTGGAAGTCTGTGGGAGAAGGGACCCCTTGACTATAGGGAACTCTGCCCCTGATACTTCCTGCTGAATTTGTGGGAAGACAGCAGCTTAATTTAGAAAACAAAGTACAACTGTGCTGGAATAGGTACTCTGTTGAAAGGGCTAGTCAGAAAAGTTACCAAAGAAATGCAGCATGCACAGGGCTCCTTTTATTTCTGCCTTCTGCACTTCAGCATTCATCTATTTATTTCCAACTGTTATGTTTGAAACGATCCCAAAAAACCCTTCTAGGTGACCTTGTTCCTGGTGGGTTGTCTTCTGTGTTCCCCCCAGCTGGCACCACAGGGCTGCCCTGCGTGGGACAGTCTGGTTCTGCACTACCTGTTCCAACACCCACGCACACGGAGAAGCAAGAGGCAAAATTAGCACCCAAGACTAAAGGGAATTTTCTTGTCCTCTCTTTCTCTCATCATGCATGCCAGACCATAATTTGACCCCTAAATAGAGTGATTGAATTGTTCTGTTTGTTTTAAATGAGCTGCTGGGAGTCATGGGGAACCATACGTATTGATTCAGTGTGTTACATCTCAGGCATTATATGGATACAAATTCTGGATGAGTTAACTTCAATAGAGGTTAAAATAATGAATGGATTTTTTTTATGATCTGAAGTTGTAGTCTGCTGCTTTAGCTCTATGGAGCTGTTATGTTATGAGATTATTTTTTTTTAAATCAGATTTTCTTTCTCAATATGTCCCTAAAGAAAAGTTGTTCTGAAAATGCTGAGTTTATTTAAGGTTGCCAGCATTTCAGCTTGACAGTTTCAGTGGGGCATATAAATCTCTAAACAGCAAAGGAGTAAATGGAAATCTTGGATTAGTTTCGTTCTTGGATTGGCACAATTTCCTTTTTGTAAAATTCTGTAGATGAAAAGAAATTTTAAAACACTTTAAAAATACCTGCTGTTTTGGTTATGGTGCTGTTCTTGATTTAAATGAAATGCACAGGAACCTGGTTGCTGTCTCTGACAACGTACTATGCTTCTTGGAAAGAATCTCATAGAGAAAGACTCTTACTCATAAAATTTATGTTCTCTAAACCCTGGACAGTATTTGTACTTTTTTTTTATTGTTAGCCTACTTCTGAACAGTTTGGCTACAGCACTTTATTGCATAAGCTACAAGTGAAAATTGTAATCACTTGGGGTTGGGTTTGAGGTTTTGGGTTTTTTTTTACACTTTGTGTACTAGTACACTGCTTTAAAATTTAATTTACTGTAAGAATGTTCTTTCAGTGTTTTCAGTAGAACTTTGACTTTAAAAAAATTTACAAATACAATAAAACAATCAACCATAAGCAAATTAGTGCTTAATGTTTCCTACACTGTGGGAGATGGTAGGTAATGCTTTGTGTATCATAAATCATCTCTGCAGCTGTTTTTTTCTTTGCATAGGTGAAGATACCAAGCCATTTACTCCTGAGAAAGCCAAGGAAATTGTGATGTCTCTACAGCAACCTGCAGTCTTCTGCAACATGGTTGGTGACTGGCCAGCCCTGCACTGGAATGTGAAATACCTTTCTGCTGTGCTGGATGGAAGGACAATCCAGTTTAGGCTAGGTCTGAAGACAATGGATTTAGGTGAGACTGAGGTGGGCAGGCATGATATGTTACAACTCTTTTTTTAGGTTTTGAAATCCTCTGCCTCTCCATTATCACTGTTGTCTCTCTAATGTATTACTTTGATCACAGGCTTTGTTTTTAGCACATGGGCTTTAGCCCTCAGTGGAACTCTCCTTTCTTCTATGTTCATTCTTAATAGGAAATCTGGTGCATGACAGAAGCATATAAGAATCAAGCATCTCAGTTTTCTTTCCTTACTTTGTAATGCATGTGTTTGGTCTTAAATTATTCAGTTGTTCGTGACTGAGCTTCTGTATCCACAAACCTGAGTGCATTAAAGAATTATATAATTAACCACAATTCTAAACTGTAAAATGGTAATGATTTTCACCTTTCTCCAGAGGCTTTAAAAGTCTCTGGTGGTTTTCAATACTTTAAGGTCCTGTGATGAATGATGCTATGGAAGTATCAAACTTTAAGAAAATCACTTGACTGCAGTGCCGTAACTTCACCTCTAACCCTCCAGATTCACTCAGACATCTAGGAACATGCCTTAGATATCTAGAACACTGCACTTGATTTTTAAAAGTAAAACTTCATCTCTGTTTGTAGCCACACAGTACTAGTCATAGTCTATCCAGGGAGTTTCATACCAGGAAGGGAAGATACAGGAAACATGTTCCATGATGGCAATCTGCTAGCTACTTTAGAGGTTCTGCATTGCTTTATTCATGACCTGTATATCCTTTGCCCTCTCCACCACATACCAAAATACATTTTGCCATGCACTTTCTCTCTTTTGCCTAAAGTATTTTGTTTCCCTTCAGGTTTTTTTTTTTCCTTTGGCCAGACAAACCTGCTTCTTAAATATGTTCAGTGTAAGTCATGGTTTTTTAGACTCCACTTAGCAATTCTCTCTGTACTCTTCCAACCTTCTGCAGTTGGACTGCCTCCTTCTCAGAATGTAGGATCTGCACAAAGACTCCAGATGAGGGTCTGCTAGTTCTATGGAGGTGGTAGGATTACACCACATTATCTTAACAGTGTGTGACATTTGCTTTCTTTACAGCATTATGACCATATTATTTCATGTTCATTTTTTGCAAGAGAAGTGATGAAACAGAAGTGTTAGAGGGAAAATGCTTGGCATTTTAGGATTTCAGAGCATTTTACCAGCATGGATTAATGATTCCTATGCCATTCCTGGGAAAAGAGTTATTAATTCACTTCCTGCAGATGGGATAGCTGAGGTGTAGAATTGACACATTGGTACACACCTTCACAGCAGTATCTCTCTAGTTCCATGAGCTATCAGCCAGTTCTTGCACTACATGTAAAAGACACCCCATTGCCAGTAGGAAAGACATTTCATGTATTTTCCTTGATATCTTGTTAATATATCTCAGCTCTAATGCACAAGGCTTACCAGGTAAACAGTTAGTTTTGGTCCTAGTTTTCATTAATTAGGCACTTTTTGAGAGCCAAATGGATATGCCAACTGGGAAAGCTTCTGATGGGATTAATGGAGTGTTACGTAGCTGAGTGATGGATTGCTGTTACCAACTAAGAAGATAAGTCATCACTTAACAATAACTTGTAGTTACTAGGGATGTAGAGTGGATTTAAATTGGAATTTGTATCTTGAAGTTGCATCTATCTATATTTTGCTTTTTCCTAAAGGCATCAATCCCTAGGCAGCAATCATTTTGTCTCCAGGAACCTCCATTATATGCTAATGTGAGCTAGAAATGTCTTCAAGAAGACGGGTAGAGCCTTCAGGGGTTATATTGTAACTGAATGAGACCTGTGATGCTATAAAAAATTTGCATTGTAAGGATATATTAGTGAAGCCATTAGCCAAGCCATCTCAGATTCTGAAATAATGTAATACATTTCATGTGCCACTGTCATTTGTAAGGTGGTTGATCTCACTCTTGCATGCTTAACATTGTTTTTCAGCGAGGGCCTCTCTTATCATTGCTCACACTAACTTTCCCAGATGAAACAGAGGCAGTGATGTGGTTAGAGACAGCAACAGGAGAATAGAACTAAAATTATATTGATCTCTCTGAAAATTCCTCCCATGTTTACAAAGATTAATTGCCTTAATATTAGATGGGATCACTCCTGCTACTGAGTCGGAAACATGTACAAGAAAAAAGCTGTTCTCCTGCTTGTAGGTGTATTTTGGTATCACTCTGAAACAGCTGCTTCAGAGTTTCTGAGGTTTTTTAAGCCATGAGGTTCATCTGGAAAATCAAAAATTATTTGAGACCTCTTACTAGGATGACCTCTTATCTTTCTTTGGTGCCACATCTGCAGCCTGGGTGGGTATTAGGGTCGCAACTAGGAAGGCTAAAGCCCTCTTGGAAATGAAGCTGGCAAGGGACATAAAGGATAATAAAAAGGGTTTTTTTAGATACGTGAATAGCAAAAGGATGACCAGGGATAATGTAGGTCCCTTGATGAATGAGGAGGGTGTCCTGGTAACGGGGGATACTGAGAAGGTGGAGATACTGAATGCCTTCTTTGCTTCGGTCTTCACCTCAAAGGCCCCCCGGGACCCACAGGCACTGGATGTAAATAGGAGTGTTTGGGATATGAAGAATTTCCATCTGGTTGAGGTAGGGGAGGTCCAGGAGCGGCTCAAAGGGATAAACGCACACAAATCCATGGGACCGGATGGGATACATCCACGTGTGCTGAGGGAGCTGGCGGAGGTGATTGCTGAGCCGCTCTCTATCATCTTCAACAGGTCCTGGAGAACAGGAGAAGTGCCTGAGGACTGGAGGATAGCCAATGTCACTCCAGTCTTTAAAAAGGGCAAGAAGGAGGATCCCAGCAACTATAGGCCAGTCAGCCTCACCTCTGTCCCCGGAAAGGTGATGGAACAGCTTGTTCTGGATGCCATCTCCAAGCAACTGGAAGAGAAGAAGGTCATGAGGAGTAGTCAGCATGGATTCACCAAGGGGAAATCGTGCTCGACCAATCTCATAGCCTTCTACGATCTCATCACCGGCTGGGTAGATGGAGGGAGAGCAGTAGATGTCATCTACCTTGACTTCAGCAAGGCTTTTGATACTGTCTCCCATGACATCCTGATAGCAAAGCTGAGAAAGCATGGGATTGATGAGTGGACAGTGAGGTGGGTTGAGAATTGGCTGTCGGACCGAGCCCAGAGGGTCGTGATTCGTGGAGTGGAATCTGACTGGAGGCCTGTGACTAGCGGTGTTCCCCAGGGCTCGGTGTTGGGTCCAGTCCTGTTTAACATCTTCATTGACGACCTTGATGAGGGAATAGCCTCGACCCTCAGCAAGTACGCCGATGACACAAAGCTGGGAGGAGTGGCTGACACGCAGGAACACTGCGCTGCCATCCAGCGAGACCTGGACAGGCTGGAGAGCTGGGCAGGGAGAAACCAGATGAGGTTTAACAAAAGCAAGTGTAAAGTCTTGCACCTGGGAAGGAACAACCGTTTCTATCAGTACAGGCTGGGGGATGACCTGCTGGAGAAGAGCTCTGTGGAGAAGAACCTGGGGGTCCTGGTGGATGACAGGTTGGCCATGAGCCAGCAGTGTGCCTCGGTGGCTAAGAGAGCCAATGGGATCCTGGGGTGCATCCGGAGGAGTGTAGCCAGCAGGTCAAGGGAGGTGATCCTCCCGCTCTACTCTGCCCTGGTCAGGCCCCACCTGGAGTATTGTGTCCAGTTCTGGGCTCCCTGGTATAAAAAGGGCAGGGATCTCCTGGAGAGAGTCCAGAGAAGGGCTACGAAGATGATAAAGGGCCTGGAGCATCTCCCCTATGAGGAAAGGCTGAGTAAGTTGGGACTGTTCAGCCTTGAGAAGAGAAGACTAAGGGGGGACCTAATTAATGTTTACAATTATCTTAAGCAAGGGATGCAGGGGGAATCAGCCAGCCCCTTTTCAGTGGTCTGTGGAGACAGGACAAGGGGCAATGGCTGCAAGTTGGAGCATAGGAAGTTCCGCACCAACATGCGGAGAAACTTTTTCACAGTGAGGGTGACGGAGCACTGGAATAGGCTGCCCAGGGGGTGGTGGAGTCTCCTTCTCTGGAGATATTCAAGACCCGTCTGGATGCCTATCTCAGTGAAATGTCCTAGGGAGCTGCTTTGGCAGGGGGTTGGACCCGATGATCTCTCGAGGTCCCTTCCAACCCCTACAATTCTATGATTCTATGATCCCGAGACTGAAGATTCCTTAATATAAAAAAGGCAAAAACTGCAAATGGTAGGAGCCACTTACATTTTTATATTTGCTTTTCATGGTAGTTTGGAACTCCCGAGGTATATGCATGTGGAAGGCACATTTGAAACATGGAAAACATGGGAGCTAGCAGTATTATCTGTGTGAATTATTTGCACCTACCTAAGCATGTGTTTGATAGTATTCTGTCTGATTACACAAATAAAAGAGTATGTGTCCACAAGGGGAGGAAATCAAATCAGAGGATTAAGCAATGACAGAGATAAGATGACTCCAGAGAGTGTACCAGCATTCATAACAAGAATGAAGGTGCTATTCGTGAGGAAAGCCCTTCCCATCTAGTTTCAGCCATGCTAAACAATTTAGTCTTTCTGAGGTGGGATAAAGGGTGGGCAGCAACTACAAAAGTTGAGTTTCTGGAAGAGAAAATGCAGCATTGTAGCCCCTCTATCTGATGGCTACCTGGAGCACACCAGCAATTACAAAGGAGGAACAACACTTGCATAAAACTGACTTCTGTATGCAGACATTTCTTGTGATCGTTTTCCTCTGGTTCTGTAGTAAAATGAATAAACAATGAGTTTACTGTGAAGAAGCCAGAGAGAACAAGAGGTTGTCATGCTGATCAGTTATGAGTCACCAGATCTTTGGAGGAAATTTCTCTTAGAGATGCTGACTAGAGCTGATGCGGTCAGATACTCAGTTGGATAGAAAAGGGCTGCGATTTGGACATCTGCCCAAGAGGTTTTACCACTAAGGACAGCAAAAGAATTCAAGCCTTCAAGGTTTGATCTAGAGAGGGACTGGGAAAGTGGCTATAGATTCAGTTGCTGAACAGGAGGCTGAAAATACAGCACAGATCCTGTAGGCTGAAGAAGCGTTGCATAAAGCTGAGATTTGAGGTGGTTACTGGAGTTGGATGTGTATGGTCAGGTTTTTTTGTTTGTGGGTATGCTTGTGCTTTGTTTTAATATTAAATGATTATTCCTTGCTTCAATTATTCATTTAAATAATTTTAACTCCCCAGCAGCTGTGAATAGGTATTTAGTTTTCTCTTAAGTATAAAGAAGTGAAGGACTTGCATTGTTAGTCAAGCACTAGGGATTTTCTAAGGCAATTATTTTTTTCCAAATTTCTCTTAGCATACATTGCAAACACTGTCTTTCCAAGTAGGACAGAATTTTGTGTCTTTCAGGACCACACATTCACTAAGGAGAGGAACTGTTTCTTCCAAAAGCACTTCTTCCCTTATTCCCTCCCTCCAGTTCAATCTGGCATTGGGTGGGAGAGCGGAGCACTGCTGTCTGCCTCCAGATACCATGTCATCAGACAGCACTGGTAGCTTGCTTCAACCTTACCCATCTTAATCTGCAATTTATCAATTACAAAACACCTTCAGGTTTTGGTCATTAAGTATTAACAAAGTGATTAATAATGTTCTTTCTTTTATCTGCCCACTGCTAATATATTCACCCTAGTTGCAGTCCACAAATCCACCTAAGCAACCTGTCTAGATTACCCAAATACAATTTTTATTACTGTTTATTTTTTCCATAAGCACCCACACCTTGGTTCTGAACAAGTTATAAATTAAACCAAGAACTCTGCCCTGAGGAGATTGCACCCTAGAAGATAGTCTTGCCTTTCATAGTTGGAATTTTTAAAATGAAGCTCAGAATGAAATACACTGTGAGATAGAAAGAGCATATTTCTTGCCTTTAAAAGTTATCCTGGAGAATAGACAGTGTCCTGGACACTCTTTGTTCTCATCAAAATAATACAGATACTGAGCCACCCTGGGCAGTGCTTGTATCTTTCATCTAATTTTTCCATGAGACCATCTTTTAGTAAAATGATGTGCATTGCATTAATGAGGGGTGGCATTGGACTGCAGCACAAAGAACCAGGGTACTGGGGGTTTTGGTTACTGCAAGTGATTTGTGTCTTGTATGCAGTTCTTGGGTATGGAGCCCTTCTGCACAGACTCAGGTTACAGACTGCCAAATAGTGGGGCTAGGCTGACATTTTTAGTTAATGAATTTGATGGTGAGGGCAAAGGAAACCATTACCTAGGCTACTACAATGGAAAACAGCAAAATGATAGTGATAAAGGTTTATAAAAGCCATTCTCTGCCCAAAGGGAATAAGAACAAATGTATGAGGCTCTATGGGAATTGCTGTGATAACAGAATGAGTGCAGTAAAGAATGAAGAGCTGCTGCTGCACTACAGTGAAAGGATTCCACTTCTGAGCAGCTCTGTGCTAGCTACACAAGGTTAAACTGCAGCTCTGTCATTGTCATACATGCAGGCTGCAGTCATTTTTCCCCTGTAGTAGTTATAGTAAAGTGAGGGATTTTTAAATTTTTTTTTTTAAACATTTGATAAGTCTCTCTGAAGCTGGCACAATTAGCTGCTGTGGGAAATGAAGATGTCTGATTAGCCAAAAGTAAAGTATGCTGTGATGTGGGTTGTCCTGCAGGCCTTCCAAATGACCTGACCTTGAGCTGAAAGGCTCTGTCGGTCAGCCTGACCCTAGCATGGCAGGAGCAAAATGCTGCTGGCAAATACTTTTGTCTGCCATGGAACACCACATTATGTTTTTGTCAGTCCCAAATGAAAAATAAGGACACACAGCATTTTAGATGGATCATTGGCATATATGTGGCTCCCTGATTTGCTTCCTATGCATTGCTGTGCTGACTTGGTTATTGCTTTAGGTGGGAAGGATTAACATGTCCACCTACATAAATCCATGGAGACAAAATAAAGGATACACAAATACTTGGGTGCACATTTGCAGCTCACACTTAGGAAGGGAGATGAAGCAAAGGACAGGCTCTCAGTTGTTTAGGGAACTTGGGTGTATTACTGAACTACTGTATTGATGGGCGCCTACACACAACAGTATTGGTGTGCTTTTACCTCACAGCCAGTTCAAAGTAACACCCATTTGTTTGCACCTTAATGAAAAAGCAATAGTCAGGCTCTGTAAGCTAGGTTTTATTGAACCATTTTGTGGTCAAGCCACCTAGCCCTACTTTGTATCTCAAGCTGCATTTGAACAGAGCTGAGAGAGAAACTACATATTATTTTTGCTGTTTCTGTGCTTGGTGCTCATGTAATATTTGGCTTTTCCTTTGTTACTTTAGTTCCCCAGTTTGAAACCAGGTGTAGCTATGTGGAGGCTACACTTGAAGAATTTTTGGCTTGGAGTTGTGGGCAACCTACTTGTCTCTCTGGACCATTCAGTTGTTACGAGTACTCCAGATATTGGGCTTACGCTGACTACAAATACATTGCCAGAATATTCGAAGACAAGCCAGAAATTTTCCAGGTAAGGCATTATTATCTCATTCTAGTTTAATCATTGCAAATTATCTATATAATGAACCCCTCATGCTATCCCCTCTCTGCTCCTTTGGCCATTGATTTTACGTTTTTGAAATAAAAGCTCCTGTTTCTCAGGCTATCAGAGAACTAGCACCAAGTTTCAGTCTAATATTCTGGATCTCCTTCTGTGCTTAACACCACAAGTGATGAAAACAACTACCAGGCTGGCAGTGTTCCCCATTTAGCCCAGCATCATTTTGTGACACAGGCTCATTTGTGTGACCACTGCAGCTGCACACCTTCCCTGCACCTCTGTTGAAGCTATGAACCTGAGGTGGGAATAGGCTGTGGAGACAACAGGCACACAGCTGACTGCAAACTCCAGACCCTGCCACTGCCCCAGATCCACCTTATACTCAGTTGGTACCCAAATTAACAGCTCCACTGAAGGAAGAGGATTTGATGGCATGGATTCACTTGTAGCAATAAGGCTGTAATGTGCTTACACTCCATGTTTTTTGCCTTATGGCTCATTTTCTCAACTAGCACAGTTTCTTCCCTTAATATATATTATTTAGATTAACTGTTTGCAGAGAGGAGAGATTTTGAGTTTGCAGGATTATTATACCTTGTTTGTCTTTGGAGATGGTAAAATACATGAAGTAACCTGTCCATAGAAGTACATAATCTATGGTAATTTCCAAATTCAGGTATTGGGACACCTACCCACAGTATTTTCTTTTACTTTCTCCATGTGGATCTGCTATTTCAATGTATTGGTTCATCTTCCTTCCTGCTACTTCTTGAAAATTGTAAAAGGGCAAAATTAAGGATGGCTGTATTTTTCTAAAAAGATAGAATAGTAAATTAAGACTTACTCATTTATATACTTTCAAATATGCAGATGGGATCATAATTCCTTGCAAACACTGTATCACTGAGATGACAGTATGTACTGATAAACCCCCTCTAATTATTTCCTCAGAAATATTTTGCAAGCTCCTTATATGTATTTTATTCTTTTATACCACTAAAATTAATATTTTCCAGCCCATCTCCTTTCCCATTATTCTATGGGCCAGAAGGTAAGGTTTGGGCCCAGAGACCGTCTTACCTTTCTTTCTCCCCACCCTTCTTAAAAGCACTGAAACACAACCAGGATCACATGAACAGGCTGCACAACTCTGGTTCTGGGTCACATCACTTGAACTAAGTTGGGAGCTCCAGGGATGTTACAGGCTTCTCCCAATTCTTGAGTGACTTCCTCTACCTGTGGTCCTGCCTTGGTATTCTCTTGGTATCCTCAACAGGCAGCATTTTCCCATGGTTTACAGCACAGATAATAGGTCAATAAAAACAGACTTGAAGGAAACAACCTCCTTTTCTCCCTCCTCCTTCCCCCTGCCCCCATTCAAGAACAAAATCAAGGCTCCAGGAAATGCATTTCAGTGCAGGTGTCATGCCACAACCCCGTCACCTGACCTCTAGCAAGCAACAGATTGCACTGCAGTTTTAGAATAGACACACGTAATGATTATGCTGTGGAGTTTTTTTTAAAGCAGAATCTGGGAAGTAAAAAATTGATGGTGTTATGCAAGCAAATATGGTGTATGTCATCTGCCAGTTTCACAGGCATGGGATTGAAATGCATCCGTCGGTTCCAGACTCAGATGGCTTTTGAAACACTGCTACACAATTTATACCAGCCAAGAGAGTTCTTTGTAGAAATTCTCTTCCATTCTTGCGTGAATTTGATGATAACCCCTTTTTTCTTTTTAGATTTTATTTAGATTTACATAAGGTGACTTGAAGGGGAAAAGAAGGCCAATTGCACTGTTATTTATAGTGATTAATAGGGCCATTTAGAAGTTGTTTGAAATTTAGATTGCACTGTTTATCATTTACAGTTGTGTGGGCTAAGGTAATGATTCCATTATTCTAATCTATGAGCAGTATCTAGCATCTTACATTTTTTGTTCAGTTGATATTTCATTACAGAATTTGAGATATAAATCAGAAGCAAGATGTATGCGTGAAGTTTAAATAGAAATGAGACCTTTTAAAGTGACGTACGGGTACAGATTAACTTCGTTAGAAGCAGCAAATGAAATAAATATCATTCACAAGTAATGTGCCATCTGTTATGGTTGGAACACCTTTTAGTGCATTTCTTCTTCCTGTGGCTTTTTATTGTAGAAAAGGAAACCACTGTGACAAGATTTCCGTAATCTTACCGGCTCCTTTGCAGTTCATTGGTTAAAAACTATTTTACCCATAATCGCTTCAACTATTTACTACTGCAGTAGCATTTGCAAAAAGTTCTTTTAAATCCAATATTGATTATGTGTGCTTTCTTTCCACTTAAATTGTAACAAAATACAAAAACTATTTAGGTGTGAGATTAAAGTGCAGAGATGGTGTTACGCTTAACTTTATCACTGAAATAGTTGTATTGGATTTTAAATCTTATGGCTGCTGAGATCTATAGGAACAACTTTTTCTTTTTGATCTTTTGCTGCCTTTGACAAATGTTTATATTACACTTCTGCATTTTTTTTAAATGATATCTTTAAAATCAATAACTCTGAAATTCAAAATCTTTAGCAACAACTAATTTTTGGGAAGGCTATCGCTCATTTTGAGGGTTTCCTGATACAGAGTCATGGTGAAGTCATCCTTATAATAATGTCTAGCTATAGTTTTCTTCATCCATAGATCCTAAAAAAGAATAGTCATCCATCTGTCTGCAAGCAGCTAGCTTACATACTTAAATTAGGAGGCTAGACTCCTATTTTCTCTTTAGAGGCAGTGGAAAGAGAGAGGCTTTTCCAAGGGGTGATTGAGAGTGCTTTGACAAGAGCAGGAGCCAAGCTTAAATTAGGTTCCTAAAGTTAGGTGATGTGAGTGACCCCAAAGTGCTTTACTGAAACGGAACAAATACCGTTATCTTCCCTTTCAAGATGGAAAAAATAAAGCTCAGAGATGAAGTGATTTGCCCGAGACCATCAGGATGCCAGGAATTGAATCTGTTTCCTAAGGCTCAGTCTGGGGCTCCAGCCAAAAGGCACCAGTATCTCTGGCCAGTATACTTCAAATGCTTTCCAATAAACAAATGATCCGGCCCATGCAGGTGGCAGGGTGAGCTATAGAAAGATGGGAAAGCTTTATCCAGGCTATACAGAGCCATCCTGCAAAACCCTTGAACTATCTGAAAAATACCTCACTGTCCCTTGTTCCAGCTGTCATCCCCCAGGGATAGCTTGTGGGAAGATCAATGGACCGGAAAGCTGCAGGATCACATTCATAACAGATGCATACCTGTTCTGCCCTTTCTCACCATATAATCGAGTTGTTTTAAGTTCAGTGCCTCTGCAGTTGCAAAGGCAGGAGAATAATGGGTCCATTAAATAATAAGAAACTTAAAAAAAAAACCAGCACACCACTGGATTGGAGGTGGGATAAAAATCTGAGTTTCTGGAATACATGGAAAATGCTGAGATGGGTGCAGAGAGTATATATGCCACATGTATTATCAAATTAGTCTGAAAAGGGAATAGGGATTTTTCCTTCCTTCCTTTCATTCTTTTTCTAATTGCCATATATCAGGGTTTTTGTAAGCACAATCCCAAGCATGGGTGGATGGTTAAGAGTGGAGAAAGGAAAAAACCTAGAGTGTTCAGAAAGAAGGGAAAGCAGCCATGTGTGGCCACGAGCAGTTGGGTAGTCTTTCTGTAGAGCAGCTTGCATGATAGGAAAGACGGGGATGAGAACTGGAGGCAGAGACCTGGGAGGCTGTGTAGTCAGACAGAAAAAGAAGAAAGTCAGCAGAAGAAACGTTACTGGAGAGGAGAATTTTGGAGAAAGGAACACAGGCCATGCATGTGAGAACCCCATGAAGGAGTAACAGCTGCAGTGGATAAAGAGTGACTGAGTAGTAGAGGGAGAAGACAAGAGACTCTGAGAACTGAGGGGAGGGTGTGAATCAGTCTAACAGCTCACACACATGACTTTTCCATTGCTGTAGGATGTGCAGTGGTCTGACTTCGGGTTTCCTGGAAGAAGTGGAAAAGAGAGCACGCTGTGGATTGGTTCTGAAGGAGCAAACACCCCCTGCCATTTGGACTCCTATGGCTGCAACTTGGTGTTGCAAGTACAAGGAAGGTAACAAGTTCATACATGATTCTACTTCCTGATTATTTGTGTTTTCTGGGCTCTCTATGATTGAAGAGCATCAGAATTGTTATGTAGGAAATGGCAGAACTTCAGGGGGTTGGAGCTTGACTAGGTCACAGATGTAACAAGTTTATTTTCTTCTGTTTGAGGAAGATCTTTTCTGATCTGTGCATGTGGCCCAATAATAAACATTTTAATCTTCATAGGAATACAGAATTCAAGATTTTGGAATAAGGTGATAAAGAGTTAAAAACAAAGAGCCCAGAAACAAAACAGAAATAAACTACTTTAGACTTTTACAATATTCTCTGTGCAAGATCCTCTAATAGCCTGCTAGAATTAATTTAAAAGGGGAACATCAGGATGGGAGCAGCCAGCTGTGAGCAAAGTTGAAAGGGACACTTAAGGCTCCAAAATTAGTTTGGAGCGTGTGGCTTTGTTGCTGTATCTTTCTGCCTGTTTGCATGCTGTCCTCCCCCACCCCTTCTTGGTTTTCTTCTTTCCTTGGATATTGGCCTTTTGTTATCTGTTATTGCTAGAGTAACAAAATAAGTTGTATGCATTTTTTAAGTTTTGATAGTGTGGAGTGGAAGGAGCCATTGGCCAGTGGGATTTTAATGTGATTAATTACTCTGATGTTTTATAGAACAGTAAAATCATGGTGGTCTTGTGATTAAGATTCAGGATTGGAATTCAGTATGCTGGCTTGCAGTGCCACAGGTTGGCTGGCTTTAAGGCAGGAGGCAAATGCATTTGTCATCATCTTATCTGTAAGAAGGGTAACTCTGTTGAGTACTCAGACAGGTTTTCACTCATGTTTATAAACAGCCTTGAGATTCCTGGGTGAATGTGCAGAAGAGATGCTCCAGAAGCTGCCCTCAGCCCTGTGCTTTGCTGCAGCCAGTCCTGTAGACTCCAGACTGTAATAGCAAGCATTATGCATAGATACCCAGACACTTAAAAGTATTTAGGAGCCAGAAATCTCATTGAAAAGCATAAGACTTACATGCCTAAATATCTGCTAAGGATTCACCTAAATACCAGGTGTAGTAAATAAGTACAGCAATCTAACAGACCTGATACCTGCCCCTGCCTCTTTGATGTCTACCTTCAGGTGTTGAACTCGAGCCAGAGTTCCAGCATCACCTAGCAATTTTGCCTACCTTCCCAAGACACTGCCTCCCCCTCTGATAGAGCAAAACCCTTCCTCCTCTTAGGGAAAGAAGCCTAAAGCCTTTGCATGGCCTGAAAAGATGAAGTTGTTTTCCTCCTCAGAGCAGAGCCTATAAATAGATTGCAAACTTCCACAAGCTTGTGAATCCTGTGCTTCTCCAGAGCAGAAAGATTCCCTTTTGAGACTTGCAAACAAGAGAGCAGAATGTAACTTAAATAGATTTGCCTTTGTAGGAAAGCCACAGACAACTCCTTAGCATTTGCTGCTTGAATTTCCTCCTTGCATCCCTTGGGCTTCTTAATTTTTTGCTTCATGATACTACTTTGTCATGAATCTGCAGGATTAACTCATGAGCCTCTTAACCTAGCTGTTCTCAACCCCTTCAGAGGGTCTGGCTTGGAGGGAAAAATAAACTTGGAACAGGGCTTGGGTTTCAGAACTACTTTTTGTGCTTGTGCCCAGCAGTAACTTTGGCAATTACCAAGAAGCATCAGTGGCCTGTGGCACTTCCACCTGCACCAGTCTCCACAGCTCTGGCTATCCTGCTATTCCTCTCTCTTGCATTTGTGTGCTGTTCAGCTGCGTTTCTCCCATTTTCAGATCTGTGACTTAGAACTGACAACCAGAAGCAGTAGGCAAAATGCAAGAAGTGAGTACCAAGGAAAGGGACAAAAAGCAAAGAACTTGCTGGAGTTTGAAACAAGAAGAGCTGCACAAACTGTCCAGCCTCTTGGAAAGTACTGCCTTTACATTTCCAGGGCTTAGTGCATGGGTCTGATTGTCTAGCACATCTGAAAAGTAATAAATTCTCTCGTAGTGAATTCCTTTCTGGTTATTTCCATCACCTAAAGTACTGCCATATAAATCTTCTATTTCTAAATAACATATGTACCTGCTAAGATAATTCATTTATAGTACCCATAAAACTGGCACCAGTTCTGGCACAGTCTTTTTTCTCTCTTTGATCTGATCTATGTAAGTGAAAGAGACACATGAATTCTTGAGCACAAGGTCAGCCTCTCAGCTCTGTTTGGCCCTGCACTGCAGTTTGTTCAACCACTTCTTTGGGCACATAGAGAGCAGCCTGGTTCATGAGTGTCCTCCCGTCCTGCTCCATCTGGGCACTTAGTTGTGCCAGTCAGTTCTTAAGCTTAGTGGCCCACACAAGCCACATGTAGTACAGATCAAATACAGGTGTTTCAGGATGCTTATGTCTACAGATGTCTCTCTTCTTGTTTATGACATCTTTGGCATAGGAGCATCAAAGTGAGTTTTAGTAAGAACAAGGGATTTATGACTAACAGCCAAATAAATACTGCAGGTGAAGAGCACATCCATGCCCCTTTACTCTTGCCACCCTAATCACACAATGCCCACCTTTTAAAACAAACATGGCTGCAGCAGCTATTCATCCAGTGAATGGAAGCATGTTTTCGTTAAGAAAACTATTGCCCCTGGTTTAGAGAGGAATTTTTAATGCTCTGAGCATCTGTAAACCCTGCGTGTTGCTCTCTAAAAGGCAGGGAGGAGGAACCAGATGGGAGAGCTTTATTTTTTTAATTTTATCTGCTTTTTTAAAATAATTGGTGAGAAGCTGTAAATCTTTTCAGTTTAAAAAAAAAATTAAAAAGTGGAATATTTTAAAAACACTTTTAGGAGACAGCCTGTAAGCACTGCCTGTGTTCTCACTGCGTAGGAGATGCACACAGTGAGGCAGATTTATGTTTTATTGAAACCCTTGCTACTGCCTTTAGTTCTTTGCTGTAACTGACGCGCGCTGAATACATCTTTGTCATCTATTTTCAGGAAGAGATGGCACCTCTTTCCACCTGGTGACACCAGTTTCCTTTATCCCACCAGGATCCCTTATGAGGAATCCAGCATATTCAGCAAAGTCAACGTTGCTAACCCTGATCTGAAACGCTTTCCAGAGTTTAGGAATACAACAGCCCACGTTGTGACACTCAGTCCAGGACAGGTACCATTCACCAACAAGCTTCACATTATTTTAAAGATGTAGTAAATTATTTAACTGGCTAATTAAGGGTTAGGAAATCTTAACAGATTGCCTGTGGGGCTTCTCTCTCCCTACCCTCTGTGCTCAGGCTTGATGTATGTCTCTCAGCATGGAAACTTTCTTTGCTCAGTTATTTTACTAGCCTTTTCTGTACAGAAACCACAAACATTTGGAGAGTTAGTTCAATTGGCTGCCCCATTCCATCACAGCTCTTGCAATCACCTCCAATTTGTCTGCTTTAAAACTTTCTTGAACAGTACTCCAACCTGTCTGCTCTGAAACCAGTATGTTCCATAAAATGTATTTGATTAATGAGCATGTAGAGCCAGCAAAGGAACTCATATTTTGATAGTGAATAACCTTCACTGGGAAACACTGGCCCAACTTGTTGCTTTAATAGCAGAGTATTGTAATGATGATACTTGCATTTATAGTACACACCATCCAGAGGTTTTGTGGTGCTTTACAGGGCTGTGAGGATATTATTAACCCTGTTGTACTGAGAAAGGTCAGTAATAAGTGGCTGGCTTAGAGTCACACAGGCAGTCAGCAGCACTATGAGAGCAGGACTTAGGACTCTTAATTCCTAGTCTCCTGCTGTAAATAGTGTCCTTCCTTCCTTCCTTATTTAATCAACGTGGTCTGTATTGGAGTCTGTGAATTACCTGTTCTCATTGTTGAGCATTGCATGTCCTTGGCACACACTGCTGTGCATCTCAAACTGTCAGGCCTTTCCAAAGGAATTTTACAATATTCATTGCTCCGACTGCTTAAGACAGTGGAGTTGCCACTTCTAGAGCCTTTTCACCATTCTCCTACCAGATATTGTCACCTCTTTTGACCTGCCAGCTCAGCAACTTGTGCAAGTATCCTCTTACCCCTAGCTGGCAAGCCCAGCTGCCTTCAACAACTTAAAGAACAGATTTTTCCCAATCCAAATAATTTTGAGGAGGCAGAGTGAGGAGCACTGCTGTGAACTGGTGAGACAGCAGACACACAGGATAGTAGTTTCCAACAAGAGGAGCTAAGAAGAGAATATGCACTTCTGCTGGTACAGTTGCAAATGGGAGATCTCTGATCAACCTTAACTGCCTGCATTACATTAGCTCCTAGCAAATTATTAGTTTCATATTCTGCACTTTAAGGTGCAGTGTTCAATAATTTAAAGCACAAAGAACAAATTTTTACTATTGATAAAAATGCCACATTCATTCAGCATTGGATTATCCATGATTCCCAACAGTATTTCAATTTATAATCCCCTTTGGAATGATCAAGTATGGTAGTGAACCTTTAATATGATCTTAATTTTAATTGGGTTTAAAGCAACTGCAGATTAATCTTTCTAGGAATGAAGATTGTGAGCCAGCTCAGTAATACAGAATTTTCTGCACTGCAATGAAGGAGACAGTGTTTTGATTTCTGGAGAGAGAGTAATGTAGGGGCAATGGCAGAGCAGTGAGGTATTGCCTTCATCCTTTTTGTCAGCACTTTCTGGGTGGTGCTTTCCAGCATCTCATCCAGAATCTTATGGGGCAGGTGTCTGGGGACTGCTGCTGTTTGATGGAGAGTGAAGGAATGAACTAGAGGAACTCCTTCCTTAACAAGGGAGAGGATCCCTAAATATCAACAGCCTTGATACATGCCTAACAGTCATTTTCATGTAGAATTAATACAGTTACTGCAGAACTTGCAGCCAGCTTTATGTTGTGGTAATGCATAGCATCTCCACTCCTTCCCAGAGGGTACACAAAACATTTGTGATTAGATACTATAAGAATAAGGGGTTGAAAAATAAAGACAAAGGTGTTCTTAGGTATTCAGGAGAGCGACTGTATGTAGGGTGAGTGCAGCTTTGAATATCAAAAACTTAATGTGTCTAATGCCACCTTCTGGTTGTTGTTTGCTACAAGCCATTTTTCTACACACATTTCAAAGCAGAATTCCTTCATGTTACATCATACCAACACATCCCATCCTTTGTGCCCTTTCCCTGTATTGTTAGGAGCTGAATCTGTTAGGAATTTTGATAGCTGACAGGCACTTCAGTTTTTATGAGGTTTCATGCTGTACTTGACCAGCGGCTGTCAGCTGCATTTCCACAGAGGTGTTAATGCAACTTCTAGTTGAGTGTTTATTTGTATCAGGAAGAGATCACTATGATAACATTTAGACATCTAACTTATGTAAGTCAGCAGCTGAGTAATTTTAGGGTTTGCAGCAGGACATGACTATTTCCATAATGTTACAAGTTCTGTCACACAAATGTAGAGGCTCCTTATAAATATTTGGACCTGGTCACCTAAATGATAGTTTCAAGTCTTAGTGGTAAGCGTGGAGCAGGAGGTTACCTGCTGGTGGACTTGTATTCACTGAAGTACTGAGGTTTCACCAAAAGCATTGGTAATTTTTTTTGTTCAAAATTTCTGCAGTATTTCTAGTAATACCTTGTTTTCACAAGTGTATGAATACTGCTTTAAAAGGCCACAAATGGAAAAAAATATGCCTGTTCTTCTATCTTCCACCCCATACAAGTGTTACAAGTGCTAGGGTAGGATCTGCCACCCTCAACATAAATCCCCTCCAGGCCAGATGTCCTGTCTGCCATCAGTGGGAAGAACCTGGCACCTCTACAAGGCAATTCATCCTCTGTCTTACAGTCACAGTCCTGCAGGAACATTCATCCCATCTTGTCCTTTGGTACAGGCTACAAAAGAAGCCTATGCACATAGATGCTTAACTTTTATAATGGTTAAAAAAAGGAGAGATTAATCCCACCCAAAAAGGCTGTGAAAAACTGAGATGCTATACAAATACAAAATCATTGATGGTTTCTCTTTACCTCACTCCTCACCAGCTTCTTGCTTCCTTCCTGCTTGCTTATCTAAGTGGTTTTAATCATCTTAATCCATATAACCAGACAACGGTAGAAAGATGAAAGCACATCTCAGCTCATCTGACAGCTGGCAAGCGAGGCTGCACACATCTGCCGTACTAACGCAGGGCAAGTACCTTGTACATTCAGCCCCCATAAGCAGTGCCATTCTCTTCCATGCACCCCAGAGGGGAGAGGCAGCAGACACCAGGTCCCATGGTGCCACAGGCAGCATGCAGTATCCCTGCTGCCCACAATTCTGCTTCCTAGCCTCGTGTCCCAGGTGCAGCCTGGAGCCAGAGGAGCTGCAGTGCAGCTCTAGAAACCAGAAGGAAAGGCCCGACTGAGGTAGCGTCAGGCACGTGGAATCTGAGGATACTCCCTTGGAGCCTTGAAAGAAAACATTGTCACAGTATGAGAAAAAAAGGATCAACCTTACTGCTTGCTGCCTCACCATGATTTGCTTCTCAGAAGCTGCCCTCCCCTCCTTTTTCTTGCTTGCTTTCTGAAAGCCTAAAGAAACACATCTCAAACTTAGGCTGCGTCTACAACTACATTTCTCACTGAGTTCCTGCATTTAAGTGCTCCTGCTGCTGATCTAATGCTATTGGATCCTGCTTGGCAGTCAGAGCTCTCCACAGCCCAGGCAGACCTCTGACTTCTAACCTAACCCTGAGCAAGCAAAAGTCTTCATCAAGTCAGGGAGGGATTTCCTTACGTGCCACTGTCATGGTTTAACCCACAGGCAGCTAAAACAGCCACACATTTGCACACTCACTCTTCACTGCCAGCAATGGTGAAATGAGAAAATGAGGAAAAAAAGTAAAACTCAGGAGTTGAGATAAAAACAGCTTAATAGGACAGAAAAGGGAGAGAATAATAAAAGAAAACACAAGTGATGCAGAGCACTATTGCTCACCACCCGCAGACTACCAATGCCCAGCTAGTTTTCCAGCCAGTTACACTGCTACCCAGCTTCCCTCAAGTTACATTCAGAGCATGACATCATACAGTATGGGATATCTCTCTGACCAGTTGGGATCAGCTGTCCCGGCTGTGTCCCCTCCCATCATCTTCTGCACCTCCTCCCTGGCAGGCCAGTATGAGAAGTTGAAGAGTCCTTGGTTTAATGTAGGCATTGCCTAGCAACAACCAAAACATCAGTGTGTTATCAACATGATTCTCACCCTAAATCCAAACCACAGAGTACTATGCCTGCCACTAGGACGAAAATTAACTCTATTCCAGCCCAAACTGGGACAGCCACCTTTAAAGAAAAGGCATGAGAACTTCAGATTGGGCTTAAAATGGGGAACTGCAGAACAGTCCCAATAACCAAGAAAAATATAATTGATACCAAAAATAGCTGTTGTAGTAAGTCAGGAAATATAGTAATTCAAACTTTTAAAAAAGCAATTAAATGTTACAGGACAAAATATATAAAATACTTATAAAAGGGGTGGAAAAGCCTGCTTTTATTGGAGAAGAGTTTAAATTATTTTAGTGAAGGAGAATTTAGAGTTTTCCACAGCATTATGCATAGTAGATGGTTGGTAATTCTGCTTAGGGGAAGGAAGAATTGTCATGGGGGAGACAGGAGCTGGCCCCAACCCACCCCATAGAGTAGGCAGACAGCCCAGCTTGACCTGTAGACACCACAACTGTTCTCTGTCACATAAGAGGCAAAGTCCAGGAGCTGAATTTACACTGAAATTGGTGATGAAAGTCCCACTCAAGCTGCAGTACACATGCAAAACCCCACGAGTGCCCAACATGTTGAGCAGACTAAAGGTGATACCTGTCAGTTCCTGACTCCACCTCTTTCCTGAGCTTCCCTTAGTCCCTCACCTGGGTCCCTATGGACACAGCATGGTAACAGTCCCATTCCCTTCCCATGCTTCTCCCCAGGGCTGCACCTGTGTTGGACACCAGCAGCCCTGGGTGCTCTGTTTCAGCACGTGGGACAACACCAGCTCAGGAGGGAGGGTAAGAAGCCCCTTCCTAGCACCAGGGCACAGGCTGAGAGCCCTCACTCGTGTGCCACTCCCGTACAGTTGGCTGTTACTTGTTTTATTTTTCATTACCAGGGTTACAAACAGCTCTAGGATTTACTCTGGTCCCCCCACAGCCCCACATCTTTTTCTTCCCATCATACTGGTATTCTTAGATGCTTCATTTTCTTGCACATTTACCTAAAAATCTTTTTCTAATGAGCAGGAAATTCTTGTTATAATATTTCACATCAGGGTACGCTCTCTTTCTTGAAGCAATTCCACCTTTGCCCTACCTTTGCACTGTATCAAGTTAATCATGTCCATTGAGAATTTAAACCTGCTCTGTTCTGTGCTGCACAAGTCTTCAGCATTGCTCCACTTGCTCTCCCAACTGTTCTCATGGTTTCTTTCCTCCTGTTACAGACTAGAATTTAATTTTATCTTTTCTGAGATTTCTGTCCTACTTTGACTTCATCTGCTATATTTGCCTCTCACTAGCCTAAATATTAAAATTATCTGATTGGCTGCTCTTTAGATCAGTATCTTCCCAGCCCACAAAGCTAGATATATTCTGTAGAGAGCAGGCTAACACAAAATTATCTCTTAGCTTGGAATAGTTCTGCCTTGCTTTTGCACTTTACATTTCCCCAGTAAAACGCACGCAGCATTTTGTGTGTGTGAGATTTCACTGTGGTTTACTTTCACATTTCCTATTGAAGTGTGGCTTCAAATGTGTCCCATATTCCTAAACATATGGACATCTGCTTTATTTTATTGTGGAATTGATAGTCAGGGGCAGTGATAGTGGGTTTCTGTTTGTTGGTTTCTGTTTGTTGGTTTCTTGGTCTTTTTTTTATCATTTGCAAGCCTAGGAGAATACTAGTTTTAAAAGGTAGAAGAATCCAAGTCCAATCTCTTTGCTGGGATATTTTTTTTGTCTGTCTTAATTCTGCTGCTCCCTTGCCAGCTTTATTCTTTGTTTTCAATTACTTTCCAGTTTGTCTTCCCTGAAATTTTCACCCTTCTGCTATTTGACAATTTCAGTTTTCTTACTGCTGCAGACCCTTGTTTTCAGAAGCATCAGCTTACCCAAAGAAAGCAGGTGCCTTTATGGTACCTGTTTTACTTCTGAGTCACAGCTCTGTAGCTCCTCTATAAATTGCATTAGCAAACAGGGCTGGCTGCGGAAACACACAACTTTGCAGTCATCACCTTTAACCTCCTGGCAAGTAAAGTCTGATTAATCTCTCCAAAGACTAAGATCCTCCTCTTTGGCTTGAAAAGACTGGACTAATTGGGGGAGAATTGCATTTTCCTCCTAGCTATACCTCCTCTTCCCAAAGCTATTCTGTCTCCACTTTGCACTTGAGCCAGCACGTTCCATTCCTAATTTCCATCATGTTTGATTTTCAAGCAGCCCCTCTTACTGAAACATTTACACACTTCCCTTAATTTGCCTTCTCCTTTTGTTCCCTTACAACATACTCCCTCTGTACCATACCCCAATTCCCTGGTGTCTTCATTCATTTCTCCAGCACGTTGCACGCTCCCTCTTCCTACGCGAGTCTCGCAGTAAGCACCCCACTGTTGGAAACCACTGCGTACTCCAGAAGCTGTGCCTTCTGTACACCAGACTTTTCCAGGCTCCATCATTGTACCCTGCCATTTGGAGGGCACCTAGATACTTTAACAGAGCCACAGAAGATCCCCTGTAGAGCAGATGAGTGAGATTTTTGTATGATTCTGCCGTCAGTGAAATGCAGGCAGACACTTGCTGACAGATAAACCCACTGCAGCTAATGTGACTACACCTCTCATTTAAAGTGTAGGTTTCTAGGAGAAAAAGCACCACTCTGAAACTTGTTCTGTATAGAAAACATGTTATGGCTTCAGTCTCTGTAGGGTTTTGTGTGCTTTTAGTTGTCAGGAATGACTGATTGGCCATACTTTTTAAATAATGGCCCTCCACAGACTGCCTTCCTTCTCTGTTCTGGATTGATGTACAATTTCCAAATGTTTTTGACCTTTAGAGTGCCAGTGCTTTTTTTGAGTTAAATTGAAACCTGTGGAGAACATTTTGTCCCATGGCCCAAAAATTACTCTGCTTTGACTGTCCTCTAAGTAAGTGTTTGTGAGACTGGGGCTGCAGTTATTGTTTCCTACACAGACATTTTCTCATTAGCTGTGTTCTGATATAATGAAGCACAGGGCTATCTAGGTAGCAGAACATTCTTTTAAGTAATTTGTGTCTTCCAAGTAAAAAGACTTGTCTGCAAATTCAGATACAGATCATTGCTTCACTTTTCCTGTTCTGAAGTGTGTATTTTTATCAGTCTCTGACCATTTTTATTCCCTGTCAAAACCCATCTTTTATGCTTTTCTTGATAGCTCTATGTTAATCTAATGTTCAGTAATCTGTAAAGCTTGTACTATATCATCAAAACAACATTAATGTCTTTGTACCATAAAAGCCATGGGTTAGAATCAATTTTATGTCACAGCTATCATCCTGGTATAGTTGTAAAGCTCTGATCTAAACTAGATTGTCATGATTTCTGGGACACCTTCTTTTAAAAGCCTGTCTACTAAAAGTGACAAGTTTAATGCCAGTGATTATTTACCAGAATTAAAGTTACATGTTGCTAATCACCTAGATAAGCATGGATACCTGCTTTTGGGGGAAACCAGCTGGCAGCCTTTCTAAAGGAACTGGGAAGCCTCCTCAGAGAATCTGCAGAAGAATTCTTGCTTGGCTGAGACTTTCTTGAAAGCCCTGCTCACTGCTACAGCAGCTGCCCTCCCTTGGTAGAGCTGGACCTGGCTTACCTAGGGCAGTTACAAGGTTACAATCCTGCTTCACATCAGGAGGGGGTTGGATGAGAAGGAGTTCTGGATCATGTCCACTTCTTCCATGATAGTATTGACACAGTGGGAGGAGGGAATGGGGATGTGAGTCTTGAGAAAAGGCTCTTGAGAAGAAAGACTACCTCCCACCCCTACTCCTTGCCTCATTCTGCCTCTGCATCCCACAGCACCTTAAATAAAACACCTTATCTTTCTTCAGGCTTGTGCTAGTACCCTAACACGGTGTTTTCTATTACAGGTCCTGCTCGTTCCAAGGCACTGGTGGCACTATGTGGAATCTGTTGATCCCATCACTGTCAGCATAAACTCTTGGATTGAACTGGTATTTTTCTTTTTATGAAATAGTGATGTAGCACTTCCATGTCTGCATGGACTTTTCGTCCCTCATCTGCCAGGTTCAGCCCTATTGGCTGTGCTGTATTCAGAGGCTGGGGAGGGAAAAGTCCTGTGGATACAGTATTACACAAAGACCCTTCCAAGGTTCCAGACCTGGAGCCCCAGCTCAGCAGAAAACACATGCAGGCTTACCTCAATCAGGCAAACAATTAAACACAAGCTAAACTTTTCATGTCCAATTTCTTGTGGGCCAACTAGCTTTGTGCTGAAAAGGAGATGACAAAACAGCAACTTCACCTCAAGCACATGCTTACATGCAAAGCTAAATTAGAATTTAAATCAGATTAATGTGATAGGAAAGGGGTGGCAGAGAATTTTTGAATTTTCATTTCTCTGTGATAGTTTTGATTTGCCTGGAGTTGGATTTTCTCAAGTATTTAATTAATTTTCTTTTCCCCAGGCTTTAATTTTTCTTGCTCATGTTAACTAGTATGTATGGGATGGTTCCAGGGATATCATCTCAATACTCTAGGAGGTTTTCTGATTCAAATTACTTTACCATTAATCCTAGCTTAATATAAAAAAGACCCTTTGAAATGGCCCGTGAAAGCTGCCTTATGAAAATACTTACAGCTTTAAAAAAACACCACCTCTATTAGACTGGAAATCTGCAGGGGGATGAACACATGCCTTTAGCTGCTGTTCAAAGACTAGACAATACATTTCTCATACCAACATCAAACCAAGCATTTGCAGAGTAGAGGAATTCACTTGGGTGTTTCCCTCATAGTGAAATTTTCCAGATGAGACTACGTATTTAGAAAGGACAGCAGCCCTGCAGCCCATACCAAGCTCTTACATAGCCCCAAGTACAGTCAGGCTGCATCCAGTCAGTGCCAGAGAAAGCACCAACAATATTACAAAACAGCCATTTAAGTCTGCCTTAAATTTGAGTAGTCCTTGAGGTAATCAGAGGAACTGGCTGTGCACCCTGTGCTTGGCAAGACCCTGATGTCAGCACACACTGTTTACCCTAAACTGTGCCTCACAAATAATCCAAGGGAGGACAGGACTGGATCAGTTGCACCAGGCTGGTACCTCCCAGGTGGCTGGGTGGTTCATCAGCTATAGCATTTCTGGCTGTTCTTAGGTGCTGTAAGGAAAAAAAAACCCTCCATGGTCTTTCAGGTCATGAAAGTCTCACAGAAGTCACCAAGATCCTGTTGGTGGCAGCAAGAGCAGCTGGTCCTGTATGGCATCATGTGCGGAGGAGGGTTTGCTGCATCTCACTAATGAATGGCACATACACATTCCCCCTCTCCAAATATCAAAAGCTGCCATAAATAAGTGTAGGTATTGCAATCCAGATGAAGGTTCCTTATAGAAATTATCCCTCCAGCTGATGGTGGCAGCACTGCTAAAAATAAATCCTGATATGGATCCTAAGAGACAATAGTGAGAACGTTTCCATTACCAAATCAAGCAGTTCTTGCTTGCAGCTGTTACCAGCTGCTTTCATATTGACAGATGTGAATCATGCCAACATTTATAGTCCTAGTGAAACCATTAATTATATTGGCAAGACTTTAGAGTAGAAGTTTAATTTGTTTTCAGCTGGATGTGAGCAACTCAAAGTGCTTCTTGCTTCCTAACATACTCTTCATGCAATCAGTACAGCCCTGTTATTCAGTAGGCCAGGATGAATACCAGGAGTGCAACGCCTTGAAAAATTTCTGCATGTAGATACAAGCTCTGTATTTTGAGGGCTTGTTATATGAGGCCATTGATAAGCTAAGCATCCAAAGCCACAAAATGGTAAGAACACTTCCACCTGCTTCTATCCTGAATTCTGCTCGGGGGTCCAGAATGAACTACTGCCTTCAACTAGCAAGATGCATGGTTTGAGTGGCACATCCCCAAAAACCACAATTAGGCAGGACAGGTCTGCGGGCTGACAACATTACACCTTCCTCCAAAACTTGTATGTCTAAGCATCTCAGTGAAAGCAAATTTACACACCCACTCCTAGGCACTTTTCACTGAAATAACTAGACCACCCATACGGGGGGAGTATTATTGTCTCCCTCCATATACAAGAAATTCAGTTAAGTGGGAAAGAAACCTAAAAAAGATCCTATGAAGTTTTCTTCTGTTATCCTAAGTAGCTGGCACCCAGGTGCCCAAAGGGCTGGTGCAGGATGTGAAAGTGCCAGTTAGTAGCTTAGTATTAGGCTTTTCAGGAGAGCTTTTGGAGGAAACGTGTTTTCCTCCTCCTGATATTTAGAATCACAGCATTATGTCAGCCACTGTGATAAAAATATTTCCTGAACCTCCCTAAGACTCACTTTTGTGCCTCTGTAGCCCCCAGATAGTTGCTGCCTCACTTGTAACATCCTGTGTGTTTTAAGTGCTTACATTAGACATAATATGTAGATACATAAAATTTGCTATGTACTTTCAGTCCTTCTAGTCCTAGAGAGCTGTATAAAGGCATACATTAATTAAATGCTAACATTGCAGTGTAATTTCAAGCCCCATACTCAATTAACAGAACACTAATAGGGGAAAAAAGGTTATGCACACTCTAGAATCTGGGGGTTCTGGCAAATCCTCATTCAGTGAATAGTTGCACCACAGCCTGTGCTGTTACTCATGCGGAGGCTGCACGCGCGAGTAGGAGAGGCAGAAGCCTGGAGCCCTTCACTGACTTTACGTACAGGAGTATTTCAAATAGAGGCCATCCATTTAGCCCTTCCTGAGCTGTTCCAGCCTTCTGCAGAGAGCTAACCCAACAGCTAACCCGTCTCTGACCACTTTCTGTTCCCTTGAAGCAGGATTCAGATCATGAAGCCCGCGTAGAAGAAGCAATAACTCGAATGCTGGTATGTGCCATAAAATCAGCAGAAAATCCCAGTGATGGAGATGGCTGGCTAAATCCCACTGAGGTAAGCCCTCCCTTGCCCCCATTAAAGCACTGATAACAGAGTTACTGACATTTTGCTTAGCTCCCCCTGAGTCTTTCTGCTGCGAAAAGGAATTTTAAATTCCTTCCCTTCATGTAAGGTAATCATGCAACGCTGCATTGAGGCAGATCTCCTTTTAACTGAGTGTATCCTGGGTGTTTTCTTAGGTTGAGCCAACATCCCATGAAACCAATCTTCAGTACCTGAATCAGGCAGTGTCTGCATATTTCAGATGTCCAAAGGCAAGCGTGTCAGAACAGGCACGTTCCAGCAGCACTGGTGCAGAGCAGAGGACAAGCACCTCATGCAAGAGGAAGAAGAGGGAAGGTGGTGGTGAACCAGAGGACTGCAGATTACTAACCCAGAAGTTGGGATTTTCAACATTTAAAGCGGAAAAGCTGCAGAAAATACCTTTTGGGCCTCATCTTATTCAGGTTTTACCACAGTCTCAGCAAACAAGCTCGATGGGTGCAGTTGCAGTTGAGAGTGAAGGTAGAGACCTTCTCCCTGAAAATGAAGGAGGACATTTCGGAAAATTACACTGCACCAGGAAGCAGTTGGTAATGAGCAATGACTGTGAAACGCCTGCACATCCAATGGATCCAGACAGCAGCCCAAGCACCTCACATACAGCCCTTTCCACCAACGATTTGCTAGACTGTTTGGTTAATCCACATGTCATCAGTTTAGTGGCTCGGCTGCTCTTGGAGAGAACAAGAGTGTAATGCCAAGTGCTTTATCATTCCTGAAATAAAGGAATCAAATGGCAGCCTTGTGGTGGGCGTTTAAACTCTGTAATAATTGAATGTTTCATTTCAAATAATACTTAGGTACAGACACAGTTAATGGTTAAGTGGCAGATTGAAGTGGAGCTGAAAGAAGAATAACTGGTTAACGATGGCAGGGAAGAGAAAGGTGCATTTAGTCAGAGCTCCTCAGTGTTATGAGCAAGTTGTAATTCCCCTTGTTGTGTGGATGGGATCTTTAAAATGTTCTACAGCTCTGAGCATCAGCCAGGGACAGCCCTGCATTTCTAGGGGCAAATTGCAGCACGGGCAGCAATTCCTCATGGATTAAGTTTGTGGGACCTAAATTGCCAGCAGGAAGTGTCATGTTCTCACAGGAGTTTCTTTTATTGTTATTTTAAACTGGAGCAGTGGTCTCAAGGTGTCCCTCACCACAGCAGTGAATCCTGCAGGCAGCAGGAATGAGCGTGGCTCAGCCACACTAAGAGGTCAGGGCTGGAAAGCAGATGAAGTGGGGTGTGTTTGAACCCTGTCTCCATCCAAATAATAGACTTGATTCATCCCCACAGGCTTGGGGATTGCACCTTGCATCTTCCTGAGGGGAAAACTCATCCCAGCAGAAAAATTAGCATTGTGCTTGAGAGTGGGCAACTGAAGTCCCGTGGGACATACCAGAGACACTGAACCCTGCACTTGCTCACACCCTTCTGGTTCCAAAGCAGGTCAGCAGCTGGAGGGCTGAAAAAGGACTTCTGTGCTGTCCCTTAACTTCTACTTCCCAGGGCTGGAGAGATGCAGAATAGCATCGCTAGTGAAACAAGCGCCACTTCACAGTAGGCTCAAGAAGGGGTTACATGGCAGGAGGACTAAGAGTAGGAGAAGGTAGACTGACTGTGGACTGCAGCCCTTGACCATATCTAAAGTGAAATGGTTAGTTGATCACTTCAGAATAGTAAGTTCAAATAAACCTAACCTCAGCCAAGAGGTACTGCACTCATTAATGTGTCTACTTCCTCCCACAGCACAGCATAAATTCTGTCACAAAGCTCTAGGAGGGGGTGAGACAAAAGCCAGCCTTCAGCTGGTTCAGAAACTCTTGAACCCAGGAGACAAGAGGCCATCAGGAGGTTACTGTTACAATTTATTTAATGCCAGGTGAGTACAGTTCCCTACCTCTGTAACAAAACAAAGGACTTTTTAGGCTCTGTCCTACTCTTTACCATAATAATAAAAATTAAATAACTTATTTTGGTTGTGAGTGGTTGCTGTACAAGACCATCCTTTCTTCAAAGTACAGTAGTCCTTGGATTTATTTTGAAGACTGGATGGTCTAATTAAAAGGTAACAGAACCTGAAAATACAGAGAAGGTGGTGGACTAGGACTGAAGCTGTGCATGGAGGCTTGAGAAAAATCCTGGAAAGCTTCTGAGATCTGGCATGCTCTCACCTCTGCTTTGTCTGCCTTGCCAACAGGGAATGACTGTTGCCCTAGCCATAGTTTCAGAGCAGTTCTTCTGGGACAACTCACATGAAGCCTTTGCTTTCTTAGCTCTGTGTGTGCCTGCTAGCACATACAACCCAGCTCCTCTCATTATCCTGTTTCCACATTCATAGCCCTGCACCACCAGCCCTCTTATTTTCTGATAGTTCCTTTGCCTGTTACCTGCTCCCTGCTGAACATGGGAAGCTCGTGCTGTTTTCACAGGCATCACCTTCCAGCTATTCATAGCTGGAAACGCCATGATGGCAGAGCTGCTTCCCCTCTTTATACAGATTGTGGGTTGACAGGGCCTCAACACAGGTCAGAAGTGTAGGAAACATGCCATTTAATCCCTCCCTCCCAAAACTCCTGAATACACATGGAAAAGGATTACACTGAAAAGGCTTGAGGGTTCATGTTTAACAAGCACAGAAACCTTGTCCTGATGGGCCTTTTTTGGCTGCAGTTACTTCAGCGACTGGATGGGGTAGGATTTGGCTCTCATTCCACTGGCTGGCTGGCAAGAGAAGGCAAAAACAAGTGGTACATGCGACTTTCTGGATGATTTGGCTTTGATATCAACCGAGTTAGTGGTAGGGGCCCTATCAGTTCTGCCTTTGTCCCCAAGTGTACTCTCTCAGGTGTCCTGCTCTACACAAGCCCTGATGACACCAATGCATCACTTTCAGGAGCACCCCACAGGCAAGAAGCAATTCTCAGCAGCACCTGAGAAAATCTGTTTTTCTTGTTTTATATTAATACACCAAACTGTCTCAGTGGGGTTGCACCACTACGTCAAGACCAGAATTTAATAAACAGTCCCATTGATGCTGTTCACGTTTGCATCAGCACTGCTGTGCCAAAGGGATTAAAAGTTAGTTAGGAAACATCTTGGTCACATCTGCTTCCTCTAATGATTCACCAGGCCCGGAGGGAGCAGACCTGTTCCAATACATGAGGGCATCTCAGCAGCACTGCGCCTCGGTGACAGTTCCCATCCTGTGTGGCTCTTGTCTCCTTTCCCAGCCTGGTGTCACTGCCACTGGGAGGGGGTGCAAATGCCTTGTTTTAATTCACCAAGCAGAAATAGTCTTGCAATAAAAAAAAGCTTTTCTATCTAGAACAGATACAGGTGGGGGAAGAAAAGCAAAGGCAGGAGATGGATGACAAGACCTTCAAGTCCCCCCAGCATGAACTTCCTTAGCTCAGGCTTTCCTCCCAACACATGGGTCATTTTAATGTACCCCCCAGGACATCTAGTGGAACACTTCCTCCCTGTGCATTCAGGAGGCCTGTCCATGAAAAGGCTTACAGAACCCTTCAAAGGCCTTCACAGGACTTGCCTCTGTGGGCAGAGGCTCCAGCACCTGCATCAGAGAACCTATCTCTACATCAGCACAGGAGCAGCCGTTCTCAGAGCCTGAGCCCTGCGTGTCCAGAGGTGCATTCCTCACCGCTCTAAACAAATGCCCTGTCTGGGGGAGTCACAGTTTATGGCTGGGCAGGTGCAGCCTGTGATTTAAGGGCCATGCTGTGGCCAGAAGCCATTAGCAAAGGGAACAGGGAGGAGGGGGAGTGAGCCTGTTTAGGATGCCAGGCAAAAGCACCAGGAGGACATTGTGTCTCTGAGGTGCAATACAGAAATCTCAGTCATGCACTCAGCACACAGGGGTAGCAAGAGGAATGACCACAAATGCAGATAGTCACATAAAGCAAATCGCTCACACACCAGTAAGAGGAATTTATAGCTCGGACCTGATTTGCAGGATACCAAATGCTGTGATCTCCAAAGCCATTTCTGAATTCATAGTCACTGGGTTGAGAAGCTTGGACAAGTTTCTACATATTGATAGCATTAAAAATAATTTCCAGCCTCTCCAGTGACTGCATGGCTGGACAACCAACAGGGACCTAGTGCCCAGCCCCTCAGAGCCACCAAGAGGAGGTTTGCTTTCTCCCTCAGAAGAGTATCTGCTGCTCCCTGTCAGCAATGGGCAACAGCTGAGATGGCAGCTTGGAGCCATCCCCAGGGTGGTTACAGGGCTAATGCACTCATCATACCTGCTTTAATGGTTGCTACTGCATGGCTTGGTGAGGAAGTTAAAGCTATTCCTCCAGCCTAGGGACAGTCCAAGCAGCGGGCTAGAGCAACACATTGATCTCCCTACACATTTCATCCATCCCCATTGCCTTGTGGAAACTCTGTGAACCTAGTTTTGGAGCAGGGAAGACCCAAAGCAGTTCACAGACAAGTCTAGTTTGCCTCTGTAGGTTGTCTGATGTGGCTACACTAAGCACAGCCCTTCCTAAAGGGATTTGGACTTGCTTGTCAGCAATGGAGAAAAACCTACCCAAATCAAAAAGTCCCACCTTTCAAGACAGCAGGAAGGAAACCCCTCAAATAGTGAGCTCTCCCACAGTTTTAGTGTTTCACCCAAAGCCTCCCCACTACATTTCACTGGGTACCATTTTATTTCACAGTGCTGTTTCCTCCACACACACATTTGCATCTCTCAGGACTCCTGCTCTGGCTCTGTTTGCTTGGTGCCACAGAGCAACTGAGTAGCGGAGCTGTGACATATGTTACAATACAGCATTAACCATAAATTGAAGTCTTTGCTAGCAAACCTGGCACATCAAAGCAGCAGAGAGACTCCTCACAGCGCTAATTGCCCTTTAAAATAAAGGCAGTGCTATGGAGCCATCCTTTTGCCAACCAGTGAGCTCCTTGCTGCCTTTCTTGGCTACAAACAGGAACTGTCTATGCTCTCAGCACGGGCAGGCTCCCTCACTGGGGGAGTTCCCTGACATTTCCTGTGTTACTACAGGAGTGGGCTGGTGGGGAAAGGCTTCTGCAAATGGGTGGCCTGGTTTTACCTCCTGGTTTATCTGAATGGGTGAGGAAAAGGAGCTTAGATCTTTGCACCATGCTTTTATGCCCTGTGGGTGAAGAGGTCTGATCCCACAACCAGGTGTGGCAGATGCTGCCACATCAGCTGAAGGGGCAGTGGGACAGTGGCACCTCTGCATAAAGAGCTGTGCATTTCAGAACTGTGTTTTCAGAGATGTCCCAAGCAGACACACTGCTAGATATCTATTTCTCCATCTAATTGATAGGGGTTGTCCCTCTTAATGGGGCAACTGGGAATTAGAAGCTCTAGTCACCTGGGGCAGCCAGCTTGGCGGCACTGCAGCACCCAGGGCTCTGGGGAGAGGGCAACAGGCACCAGGGATGGCAGGTGCTGTGGGTCTGGGATGGGAAGAAAATTTATGTGGAAGTCTCCCAGAGGTCATGGTAACACAAACAGGAACACAGGAGCTCTCTGACCTCCCAGGGCCCTGTGCTGAGGAACCTGGAGAGCCCTGCAGCAGGTATAAATACCCCACAAGTCCACAGCATTGCTCTGCAGCCAGATCTCACGTGCATTACAGCTGTCCCAGTCCTTGTGTTATCACTTACCTGTTTACAGGACAGTGTGATGGAAAAGACATGTCTAGCTCCCTGCTCAGCATGGAGTCCCAGTAAAGTCCAACTCTAGGTTTTGAGGGCACAGACTTTGCTCCTTCCAAAACTCTCATGAGATTATCCCAGCAGTGAGTTCTAATTCCTTGTGATGACCCATGGAAACTGCTTCATGAAGGTCTGAAGCTGACACTTGAAGCACCAGAGAGCTTTTAAACCCAGTTTCCCAGAAAAAGAGGTGGGCCTGCATCTGTCCCAGTCAGGAAGGTTACTCACAAAAAGGGTTTTCATCTCCCTGGGGGCTATTTGACTCATGTGGAGCACCTCTCTGCCCCATCACTACCATGGGGAGGGCATCTATGAACTGCCACAGCAGCCAGAGGGTTAAACTCGTTCCTAAATTCCTCTTTCACCCCTGCTATTCCCCCTCCTCCTGGGCCATATTCATTTGTAGCACCAGGCAGTAAAAGTCACCCTTCCCCATTCAACCAGCACCAGCTTTGTCCTGCCCTGGCAGGGCACACAAATCCAGCTCAATTAGCAGCAGCCCTCACAGAGCTGCCTGAGAAAACCACCATTAAAATGAAAAATGGCATTGTGTAAATAAAAGGCAGAGCAAGTGGGGTCATAATACAACTTACTGCCACTCCCAGGCAAGCGGCCTCAGGAGTTACAGGGAGCTTGATGCCTCGCCTGAGTTTGGGTCTGGTTTTCCCCAGGGAGGTAAGATATTACCTCCTCTCCACACTCTGCATCCACCCAGAGCATCAGGTTTCACCCACAGGTATTAGGGTCTCTGCCACGGCTAACAAACAAAAAGTCCCCCCCTTCCTCCCTCCAAAATGCCTGCTAGACAGGGGTAGTCCTTTGAAATGTGGTTATTAATTCCTTGTTTGCCACTACCTAGGTTGAAAATTAAAGAACTGCAAAGATGGGCTCCACACATGGCACATAGATCATTGCTGCTTTAGCCACATCTGTCTTCTCCTGGTACCCCAACAGCCCTCTCTCCCACTCAGGTGGTCCCCTGAGGACAACCCAGCCTAGGTGAACTGCCTCTTCCAGACAGGGACATGACAGGTTCAAAGGTGTCCAAATCACCAACATACTTGACAAAACATATCGTTACATCGATAATGAGGAGCCTTATGGGCAGATCAAGGCCAGAGAGCAACAAGGCCATCTCCAGGTACAACACATGCCCTCAAAGATATCCCCAGCCCCACAGCTGCTTTTCTGCATCGGCCAGCCTCATTATTCCCATTTTAACTTCAAAATATTGTTTAAAGCCCCATTAGAGGAACAAGAGCGTGGGCTGACAGAAAACAATCCTGCCCTGGCTGGGGCAAAAGGGAAAGGAAGAGCAAGCCAAGCAGGCTGTCCCATCTCTTCCTCTTTGGAGAGTTAATTAGCAAGGCAAGGTAATGGTATTTGTGCATTTACTGCATGCACTGATTACAATAAATTTTGTCCTGCAGGTAAAAGTCAAAAACATCTCGCATCCGCCAAAAAGCAATCAGGACCAATTAATGAAGATGTAATTTCCCCAGATGCTGCTATTAACATAATTCACAGTGTTCCTAGCAACATGAATATAATTAACCCAGTTAACCACAGCTCTCACCACCGCTGCACAGAGCGGCCTGTGCCCACGGCAGAGCCTTGCTGAGCTCACTGCCTGGGCACCACATCTGCAGGGCAGAGCTGCTCCCTGATTCCCCCACTCCAGGGCTGGGTTTGGAAGTCACAGACAGGGCTCGCAGCGCAGCAGAGACTCTTCCTCAAAGCAGGACAACACAACAGCCTTCACCTAACACAGCTCATAACACTGCAGCAGACCTGCCCCAGCCTAGAAAAGACACATTCTCAGGCTGGTCATGCACATGGCAAAAATTAAGACAGCCCTTTAACCCAGGGTGCCCCCCAGGTCTTGTTTCCAGTTTCACACCATGTATGATGACATGGGAAGCACACAGCTTTGCCTCCACCGCCACCCAAAGTGCAACAACTTACTGTTGGAGAGCAGCAGGAGAAGCTGGGAGACAAGGAAGACCCTCACCACTGGAGTGCAGCCCCATAGGGTCTGGTACCTGGGTCCATCAGCACCTCCACACACAGCAAGCCATGAACCATGGCCAGGGCTCTACTAGAGTCTCTCAGGCAGGAACAAAAGGAGACAGGGCTGGAAAGCGCAAGTCCAGAGCCCCTTCTGAACACAGAGCTCAAACCAGGGATGCTAGCCCAGGGCTGGGCTTAAATGGGCCTCTGCAGGCTGTGGATGGGTGAGTCCCAGGTGAGGCTAGGCAGGGCCATTAGGGCCTTCAGGTGCTTCTCAGGTGGTGCTGGAGAGCAAGCAGCCATCAAATGCTTTACCTGCTTGCTGTGGGCTGGGGTCAGATGATGCTCCTAGTGCTGATGGGGAAGGGCAGCAGTGGTAGGTTTTCCTAATTTAGAGATCTCTCCTAATTTAGCCTGCTCCTGTTTCTCAGGCAGGAACCTGGGGTGAGGAAGACAAGATAAGGGTTCAGGCATTCAGACCAAAGTCTAGGGTTTTCTCAGGGCCTTGGTCCTTACTGAGCCGTGGCAAAAGTCTCACTCTGTGGCTACATCTGTCTTGCTCTTCCCTAATCGCTCTCCAAACCCAGGGACCAGGAGCTGGAGCTGCCCTGGGGAAGAGGAGGGACAAGCCCCTTACAGCCCCTGGGGCCGTGCTGTAGTGGCAAAGCAGGATGGCTACCCACATTCAGGGCTGAGGGGAGGGTGCAGGGACACTTCAGCCACTCCTAACAGTGTGCACAAAGTTACCTCAGTTTCCCCCAAGAGGAGACCTGGCATTTTCCACCGGTCAAAATCAGTCAGAAGCAGCAGTTCCGCTCACATCTGCGTGTGGGGGCAAGGATTGCTGGGCTGGGCTTGGCTTTTGGACTGAGGTTTGTTTCATTCCCCTCTGCTTTCAGTGAAACTTCACATTGAAAAACCATGGACGGCCTTTAGAAAAAAGTTAGAAGGGCTTGCCTCTCCTGAGGGAAGAGCCCCTGATTTCTCCCCCAGCCTTTTTTTCTGGTGAGAGAGGAAACAAGAAAGGGGATGTTAAAAATTAATGAATGCTGGTTGTGGGGATTTTTTTTTCCCCGCAAGTGTGGAAATTTTTCAAATGAATTTAAACTCTTCAGTTGTTCCTTTTGATAGCTTTGGTTGAGAGGGAGCTGATTTCTCAGGCAGCTCTGGGAGCACCTTGAAGCTCCTAAAATTTGGAGAAGCATTGACCAAACCCCGTTTCCTTCCTTGAGACCACCAGTGCTTTAAATAATTCATCCAGCTTCTCACAGATTGATTTAACTCAAATCACCTGAAAATACCAGGCTTAAAAACGTGGGTAATCTGTGGGGGTCACCAAAAGCAGGGCATTTTAATGAAAGTACAGACCTCTCCTAACCAGTGAGTGCTTTAACAATTACCTGATATAATAATGTGTAAAAAGATGCGATGGACAAAGGTGAGATCATTCATGTTAATTAAAATGTCTGAGCCACGACACTCCTGCCTTAATAGTGGATTTAAGCTGCGGTGTTGTAAAGTGATGAGAGAACAGTCATTTCTTTTGTGTAATTAAGGAAGAAATAGGGAATTAACAAGCGCCTCTGCGGAGGGCCAAGAAACCCCTGCCAGCTCCTCCCGGCCGCTGAGCGTGGTAGTTCCTGGGGGTTTTCACCTGGAAAGCAAAGTGCCAGGGAGGAGGGTATTGGGGTGAGAGGCTGCCACTTGGGTGGGTGGCTGCTTCCCCCCAGCATGGCCTGAGCCTTGCACTGAGGATGGCCAGGATGGCTGCTGGGTGTGTCAGCGACCCCCATTTGCTGTTCCCTGCAGCTCTCCTGCCTTTCGGCCTGTCTCTGAGAGGCACGGCCACTAAACAGGACTGGCTGCAGGCACTAGGGACAACTCAGAGACACATTTCAAGGCATTTTCTGGGCACCCTCAAGATGGTGAGGACTCCCCTAAACCCTAGCAAGCCTTGGCCACTGAAGCTGCACCGCCGCCTCAGAGAGGTATGAAATATTCATGGGGAAAAGCGAGCGATTGACTCTATGGCCAGGTGGTAAGGGCAAAGGCAAGAGGGAGCACAACTATTCATACCCAGCAGAGTGACCCTGATATAGGGAGAGCAAAGCTTCCCGGCACCCTGCTGCCAGCAGCTGGGAATCTTCCGGGGGAAGAGGTACCCTGTCCCGCTGCTCCCTGTCCTCATCCTGTCAGCACCTATCCTCACACTGCAAAGGATGCCATTTGGTTCCTAAACCCCAAAATGGGGCCGAGACTGCATGCCCAAAAGGATGTGACACATGGACCTCTCCATCCCTCATCTGCAAGGTGGAGATAACCCTGGGGTGTTTGCAAGGTGGAGATAACTGTGGGGTGGGGATTTAAATTTCAGAGGCTTTGTAGAAAAGCCAGAGAGGAAATCTGGTCCCTCCTGATGAGCAGAGATAACTCCTCCCTCCTTGCTAGACTGCAGCCAGGTACGATGCCCAAACTCCCCCCATCTGCCCAGGGGTCTCCCAGAAGCATGGGGAGACATCACCCCATGTCCTCCCAGATGCGGGGCTATGTCTGCTCCCATCACAGAACACACAAAAACGGGCCTGCATGGCAGCACAGGTTGGAGCTGCAGGAGGATCATCTCTAGCACCTGGGAGCACCAGCCCCACTGAGGCACTACATCTGCCAAGGTGGCTTTTGGAACAAAGTTTTCCTTTTTTCTTTTTCTTTTTTTTTTTCCCTTCCACCACAGTAATTCTTTTATTCCATCAGCTACAGAAAATCAATGCATCTTTTCGGTTAAAAGTCCTGGCTTGAAGCTTTCAGTCCCTTAAATCATGGGAAGATGATTTAAGGGAAGGCAAAATCCATCTCTGGTGCCAGCTGCTGTGACGCCTTCCCAGGCAAAGCCCCACTGCAGAAAGGTATCATGACAGCACAAGATGCAAGAGGGGCTGAGCCCCCTGTCCCTTCACCCTCCCACCCCTGCGCAGAGCACCCTCTCCCCCAATTCACGACAGTGGTTCTGTCAGGGTCTGCTCCTCCTCTCCTTTGTGGTTGGGGAGGGGGAGGGCAACCATGCTGGAGGACCCCAACTCCCTGAGGGTGCTTACAGGACCAGCCCAGTGCCACCCAAACCCCACAGCTTCCTTTTTACTGGCAAACAGAGCAAGTTTGGTGAAGAAATTACTCCAGTGCAGCAAACATGGTGTGCCAGGAGACCATTTCCAGCCCACTCCCAGGAACGCAGCAGCACCTGCATACTAATCCAGCCAGATGTTATTAAAGCCTTGATCAAATTAAACATAGAGAGCTTTTAAGTTCTCCCTTTGGATTTATCTGGAATAAATTCTTCTGAGAGAATTAGCTAATTGATGGGTTACTTCTAAAAACTTTAGGCAGCCTGCTGGGTCAGAGCATCAGCAAGAGGGAGCTGCTACCCCTGTGCCTGTCCAGGGACGGCCTGTGGGATGCTCATGGGTCCATGTATTTCCCTAATGCTTTCTGGGCTTGGCTGAAACATCGGGGAGACATGGAGAGCCCCAGATATTTTTCTTTTTTTCCATTCTGTACTGCAGGCTTTTCCCTCCTTCCCACTTTCAGATTCATTTATTTAATTTCCCCTCTTGAAATAAAGACTAATGCTGCCGAATCTGAAAGCACTGCTCTTTTGTCTCGCCTCGCAAGGAAATAAAATAGCCTTGCTCCCCTTTTAATGCTAATGCATGAAAAATCTTCCAGCAAAATCTCCATTTATCAAGGCAGATTGAAGGGCACACAACGGAGGAGCTTATTGCCCTGCTGCCTTTTACCTTGTCCCTCTGTTTGTACCATGGAATGGTGTGATTAAGAAGATTGCTTTTTCTTTTTAGTGTCGCAGGACACAAAATTTACGGCAAGGGGAAGCAGGAAAGGACGTGGGTGCAGCTTCGCATCGAAGCGGGGGTGTTTCTGAACAGTAACAGAGGAGACACAAAGTTTTGGGCACAAGGTGATTTTCAGCAAAGACACATGTGCGTGCCCCATGTCACTGAGGGGCGGTGGGAAGCTCCTGGAGATGGAGGGCTCAGGCTGGGTCTGCGGGGATGCTGACCGGTCAGCCACCACCTCCCCTCTGTCCTGACCTCAGGAAACCCCTCTACCACATTTATCAACCCTTAAGGGAATTGTCCTGAGGATTTTCACTGACCCAAACACAATCTTTTAAAGAATTATTTATACAATTAATAGAGAAGTCAAATAACCCGAATGAATGATAACATTTTAAAGTAATTATTTGCTACAAATGAACACAAATGGTTTCAATACATAATGTATTAACTCCAGCAGTGGGGAAATTCATCCTGATTAGAGGGCTCCAGCGTGTTCGTCAGGGCGTTCAGCTCTGGGACCCACCTGAAACCCTTTATCAGCTGTTAATCCTTATTTTCCTCCCTCCCACATAAACCCCTCATGGCTTTTGCTTTTGAGTAGCCCATGTGCACTCGAGCTTTTCCTTTCTGTCCCCTAATGGCAGGAGATAGGGCAGTGGAAGGACACAGCCCGGTCACAAAGCTCATCTGCTCTCAAGTAATTTTTTTCATGCATGGAAAATTTGTAGCAGACAATAAGAGCATTTTAATGCTGGCCTTGCTCTGCCAGCAGCCAAATCCAACAAGAAAAGTAGGGATGAGCCCAGAACTCACAGTGATCCCAATGGCACTGGGTAGAAGCAGGTCCTCCCCAGTCCTCCCAACCAAACCCCATCACTTGGCCAAACAAGGACCATGTCTCAAATCAATCATCAGGGAAGATATTTTGTGGGCATAGTGCAGTTTCTCCCGCTTAATTCAATCATGGCATAATTAGATTACCTTCTCTGGCATCCACTTATTTGTTCTAAAAGCACACACTTTCCAGCTTTTATTTTTATCCTTCCAGGCAGCTGACATGGGACAATGCCATCAGTGGTGACAGAAAGTTTCTTTTTTGATTAATGAGAACAAAGTTCTAGGAGAAGGCAAGGCAGAAGAGCAGGGATGGAGGACTCATGATAATTCAGGATGATTAAGGCTAATTGCCCTGGCTTACTGCCAGTTGCTGTTTTTGAGGAAAATGGGCTGTGAAGGTCTGGAGATGCCCCTCAATGATGGCAGTGATGGTGAGGTGCGCCACCTGGTACAGGCTGCTCAGTTGCCTATAGGACTCACCGCTGTCCCACCACTGGTCATGGAGCCCTGCCAGCATGCATGGCACAGGGTGACCAAAGGGACAGGGACGTCGTCCCAGCAGATCCAGCCATGGCAGTAGGACAGAGGAAGAAGCTGGGTTTGCTGTAGGAGCACCATATGGAGCGAGTCACCAGCAGCAGTCCTTGGTGCACTGCCAAAGCAAACACCAAACCCAGCTGTGGTTTCTGCCAACATGTTTCCCCATGGAGAAAACCAGAAAGTGCCTGTCTGACTCACTCCCTGAAGTGTGGCTGTTTATATCCCCCATAAACCACAGTGCTGGCTGCACCTCGTCCTTTCATGGATGTGCTGGCTTTTAATTCCAATGGCACCTCGTGGCAAGTGAGTCCAGTTAAATGTTTCCCTTAGTTGTGTCAACGCTTCCCAGCTGTGTTATCTGGCTTTCCCTCTGGTGCCTGTCTGACTGCCACGGATGGATGTGGCCACATTTGCTCTCCTCTAACCCTCCTCTCCCACCCTTTCCATTGGCCTCATCTCCACCTCCCCGCTTCACTCGGTATCTTACTGAAGATCAAGTGAATAATCATCCTGACAGACCTCAGCAGGAACAGGATTGCTCAGATTTTTCTTAAACAATAAGGGACATCCTCTCCTCTGGCTTACACAGGTCACCGTCATCCTGGAGCTACACAACCCTGGAGCACCTGTTTTCCTGGGCTGCCTTGAATGCTGGTTTTGGTAGTGGATGTGTGTGACACCCCACGCTCAGATTGGTCTGATTTTCAAAGGCATCTGGTTTGCTTTTGGAAACTCCCAATCCTCAGGAAAGCAAAACGAGAAGAGACTTGGCTCCTTCCCCAAGAAAAGCACGGCTGATATATAAAATGTTCTCCAAGCGCTGCGAGTTTGCTTTGCCATTGCACAGCTTAAATATTGCACAAGGCTCAGGGAAATGGGGAGACAGGCTTTTATTATTGCTCATTTTACCTGTTTCTCATTAAGTTTTGCAGTCCCTGCAGCGCCTCTGGCCAGGTGGGATCCTGCTGATTAGGGCTAAATGTCACAGGTACCCTCCAGGCTGCGGTGGGGCTGGACTGCAAGGAGATGGGTATGGCATGGTAGATGATGCTGATGGGAACAAGGGGGAAACACGCAGAGTTCCCACTCCCAAGCGTTTGTGTGCATTCGGATACCTGCCAAGGGGCGTCCACGCTGCCAAAAGTGGTGGTGGGAAGGAGGGAGCTCTTTCCAACAGAAATATATTCTTATCTATTTCTGGGAGCTACAGTTTTACCTGTGCCTCATGCCCCATGGCAGCTGTAGGAGCAAACCCCCCAAAGTCATCTTTGTGGAGAACAGAAGTTTGGAAATTACAGGAAGCTTTTATCTGGAGGAAAACCTTTGTCATAAAACTTCAGAAAACGAATTTCTTTTTCAGTGGGTCCCCTGGGGCCTAAAAAATAAATATCTGAGGATTCACAAAGTGGTAAAAGTCGATAAAGATCTTTGAAGCAAATGGGCTATTGAGGAATTATGCCTGGAAATGAATGGATGGGTTCTTCTGCAAATCTCTTCATAGAGGTGCCCTGACATAATGAAGACACAGTAGGTGCATTAGTAAAAATCCTCTTTTTAATAACTGCTATACCTTATGGTTTTCCTAAAGCGACGGTTTACCAGATGGAAAATCCACTTAAGGATTTTTATCTAGAAAGGAGGCTGCAGTCGTTCAGCAGGAAGGAGCCAGCTTCGCTCTCCATCCCCTCCCTGGGACGGGGGATACTGTACCTGTCTGTGTAATACACCAGAGTGGGAAAAGCCTTCCTTTCACCTGACAAGAGCTGATCAAAAGCTGATCTGGATTGTAGAGCCAACTTCAGGGTAGCAAAATGCAGGGAGAAACACTCAGCCTATGGGAATACAGTGGTTCCATGCCAGGGCAAGACCCGACACAGCCCCCCGCAGCCAGAAAACACATGGGACCAACCCCTCACGGTCCCAGCAGCCTGACACTCACTGCAGAGGTGACCACAGCTCCTCTGGGACCCCCAGCTGTCTGCAGGGCGACATCTGTGCCCTCCCCATCGCCCGCCCCATGCCCAAACCAGCCATGTGAGTAACATTCCCAGTCACAGCGTTGTTCAGCAACTGGTAATGGTGTTCAGCAGCCCTGGTGGGGAACTTTTCATCCCCCCCAGAGAACATGAGCCAAGGTAGCTGTACGTAAGCGCCGAGCCTTGCTGCAGAAACATCGCTCCCTGCTTTGATTATTATCGATTTTCATTTTTCCAAGGAAATGCTGGGTCTCTATAAACCCCCCTGCTGCTGACTCCAGAGATGTGGGAAGGGCTTTGGCTGAGCAAGCATTTCTCTTGCAAATCTAAATATTTATGCTACAGCTGTGTAAACAGCCAAAACTCGGGGGGGGGGCATGGGGTGGGTATCTTTAGCGTTCTTGAATTGCAGCGAGGGATTAAGAGGGACATACTGTGCAAGATCTGACATCTTCTTTTGCTGCTGCTGACGGGCTCAGCTCCTCAGCCTCCTTTCTAAAGGTGTTTCGTTCTAATTATTTACATGGTGGATCCAGATGGATAGGAATTAGATGGTCGTTACTTCATGTCGCATCATCTATCCGGATGCCAAATGTACATCTGCTGGAATGCAGAGGTTTAAAATTTTACAACATTAAAAAGAAAAAAAAAACCCTAAACTAAACTAAAAACCCCAGCAGCCTGTTGTTAAAATGTGATATTCAGGAGGGAGAGAAGCATACATTCCTTAGTGTGCATCCAAACGATGCGTTACCAATCCTGGCATGGCCTTCAGCAGACTCCTCTCATGGAGAAATGATTGTGCAGCCTTTATTCAGCATCGAACAAGCAGGAGTGTTGTTTGCAGCAGCTGACCTATAGCTTATGTTATCCAGAACTTGCTGCTCAAAAGCTGGGTGGGAGCACATATGTGCTTGATCAGGTATTGATGGCTCTGTCCCCTTCTCATGAGGGACAAGCGAGGCATCCCCAAACCAGCCTCAAGCCCATTGTAGAGATGATGGGGGAGTCTCCAGGGGGTCACAGGGAAGAAGCCCAAGGAGCATGTCCCAAAACCCCATGCCACTGCTGTGCCTCTTGGGGCGAGTGCCCACACCTTGCCAAGCACTTGGTGATGTGGGCTTGGAGAACTCAACAGGGACAGGAACTCCAAACTCCCAGCAATGGGTTCTCCCCAAACAAGCCCCTGCTTCTGAGCAGTGCCACTGCTGCTGACGCCTTGACCAGGTGATGAACTGATTCCCCTAGTGAGCAACCCCATTGGTTGGTGTTGTGTCTGGGAGACATGTGGGGCCGAAGCCCCAGGTTTGCCGGGTCAGGGTAGGTGCTGGGGGTACCCCAGGAGCCTGCCCAGGATCCTCCCCAGAAGCATCCCTGCCAGCTCAGTGTGCAGAGCCACCATGGGGTTTGGGTGTGAAAGACGGCACTGTCCCTGGGCACACCGGGAGTTTTGGCCAGGGACAATCTTGTCACAGCAAAACATGGGGGCAAGTCCCATGAAAAAACCTTCACAAGAGGAAAAGCAATGGAAAAGCTCCCAGAAAAGCAGCTATGTCAGATGTGTAGTGTCCATCTAAGCAGAAAAGCATGAAGATCAAACCACTGGGTGGGCAGGGAGCTGAATCATGAGTCCTCAAAAGCAGCTTCTGCTTGGCTTTCAGTGCTTCAGCACTGTGCCCGGTTGAGCACAGTTCACTGAGACACTCTGGCACCAGCCGCACAAACATGCTGGTTTTTTGACAAAAGTTGGTTAAAATAAGACAGGTGTTCCCAGCACCACGCAGGAATGGAGCTCAGGTTTCAAGTCAGGGAGTCCTTGTTACTGTCAGGGGTTTATCTGACATGGTTAATATCAGGTGAACGGCAGGTAACATTCCCCAAAAGATGGGATTTAAACTTCCAGGTGCGAAACAAAAGCTGGAGACCGGGGGCTCAGTTTTCTCCTGGTTTTCACGGGGGAGGTTATCACTGCCTACAAAGTGCTGTTGGAGTAAAGACAACTCAAACCAGCTCCTTTTTGCTCTGCCACTTAATTAATTTTAAGTGCTTTCTACTAAAACACAGTTTGGCCCGACTTCCACAGAGGAGAAGACCCAGTGAGAAAAGCCTGGCTCACCCAGCTGTGCTGCACAGCCCAAACATGCAGCAGCCAGACCTGAATGTTAAACAAGGAATAGAAGGTAATTCAAGCCTCCTAAAATTAAGGGTCTAAATCAATTTACATTTACAAACTCTGTAATTAAATAATAAACCAAAATATTGCAGCTTGTGTTCTAAACATGAATTCATTTCCTAAAGAACATATATCTAAAATTACATTACAGCCTCTTATTTGTTTAGCCTGCTGCAGTCCCTGCTTGCAGGTAGGAAAAAAACCCAGCATGGAGAGGAAGGCGCAAACTCCCCAAGTCCCAGAGCCACGGCAAGTCCCTCCTGCTCTATCCAGGCAGGCTTGGCCAGGCTTTTCCTCCCAAAGCTGCCTAGGTGCCTGTGGAGGCACAAGCATCTCCCTTCCCCATGGCAGATGAGCTGGTACCCAACTCTATCCCGTGTCCAAAACCCTGTGCTACAGCATGTCCCCCCTGCGTGACCTGCCCCAAGGTGACTGCTCAGGGATGCTCACTCTGCCCCAGCACACAGGCCCTTGTGTGCTAAAAGATGGCAAAGACGCGGGTGCTCATCCCCGCTGCACGCCCCGTGCCAGCAGCAGCTCCTCTCTGCAGGGCCATGCTGGGGCTCCAGGCACCTCAGCAGCTCCCGGCAGCCTCTGCCCTCCCCAGCTCTGTGCTCGGGGACAGCAGCACACACGCCACTCATCTGCTTTTGCATTCAAAGCCCCGGCAGAGGAAAGACAAGAGCTGAGGAATAAAATGGGTTAGTAATGCACAGCTGCTGTGCTTTACATTCCCCCTGGCAATAAAAACCCATCGCAGCCTGCATGCAGTGTGGCCACATCTGGGGAGAGAGAACGTTTGGGGGAGGGTCTTCTGTTTGGGGGGGTGATTTATGGAGCATTTGCTCTGTTTGCTCACTGCATGTCCCCCTCCTGCTCATGCCAAACTGCAGCCCTGTGGTCCCAGCAGCCACGCAGCGAGGGCTTACAGCAGGGCCAGCATGCAGACAGCTTTGTGAGCCTTCCTGGTTCAGAGTCTCTCTCTTGCCCATCACCTCGACATCAGTTCTGTTTTAAAAATACTTAAAGACCTCGCAAACACGTGCACAGCCTTCTGCAGCAAAGGTTCCTCCCAGCACAGCGGGGAGGGAACACCGGTTCCTCCCAGTGCCACACTGGGATGAGCAGTGGCTGTTAGCCACCCCATCCCCTCCTCTCCATCCCCAAGGGAGAGACGATGAGTCCAAGACCCTCACCTCCCCACTCTGAGGTCACGTAAACTCGTCCATCACTCCTTCCCCTTTTTCTTTCCCCTTTCATCCCACCGTGCTGCCGGAGCGGCAGCGGGAGCCTCCGCTGCTCAGAGCTTCTGCTTCAGCCACCTGCGTGCTCTGAGCTCTGCGAGGCAGCGAGCAGGGTGCCTTTAAAACGTCAGTGACTGCCGCGGGGTTTTCATCCAACGCAAGGGCACAACAGGCAATGCAAATAGCACAAATAAAGGGTTTGACATTGAATGATCCCACACTGCCTGGGGAAGATGTGCTCTCGAATGGAAGTCGCTTCCTTGGACTGGTGCAAGGCAGACGGACCCTCGCCTTTCATGATGAATAACGCCCTAATGATTTTCCTTTATCATGCAAAATGAAAACAAAGGATTTAAGGGATGTTTCATTGCAGCACAGTAGGTCTTTCTGTTCATTTATTATTCCCCACATTAAAGCTGCGCTTTGACTCGTCCTTCTGAACCCACTTCTCCGCAGCGTCGCTGCTGCCTTTGCAGCTCTGTCCCTTTGCCTCTGATGACCCCAGAACAGCCACCACAGCTCGTGCAGCCTCTGCCAGGAGCAAGAGTGCCCAGACCGTCCCCATTAGCCATGCTGTCCTCCAAAAAATTGTGGATTTGTGCATTTCAACCCACATGGGAATTCCCAGGGTTGCACATGCATGCTCCATGCTGGGAGGGGAGCATGGGTGTATGGCTGGCACCAAGGCACAGGGGAAAGAGCTCACCCCTAGCTTTCATGGGAACAACAGGAATGCCAGGAAAGATCAGGGCAGAGCAGACCTTGGCACAATGATGCTCTATTCCCCACACTGGCCTTGGGGGGGCAATGATTTGGGATGAGCTGCTTGCAAAGCCAACACTCCCCTCCCCAGCACACTGAGGTACCCGTGGCAGGGCCTATATTTAAGAGGGAGAAGACAAGGAAGAACTGTTTTCACCAGGTAAATGGACGAGGTGTGCACCATGTGCCCCCTTTGCATTCCAGTAGAGGTACAGATGCCAGGGAAAGGTGGCAGGCTGTGAGCAGGGCTGAAGGTAATCTTGTGGCCAAATCACTCTGTGAATGGCAACTGCTCAAATCCTTGTACAAATCTGGCCATTTGCTGTAATTAAAGCTGGGCTCTGGGGCACTGTCACAGCCCCACGACACAGTTCCGAGTTGCTGCTCTTCCACACAGCCGCCTCCAGAGCTGTCCTTGAGATGTCAGCTCTGGGGTTAATTGGAATCGACGGAAAATTGGCCTCTGGCAGGAGAAATGCAGACACTGGGTACATCTGAGCTGGCGGGAGTGGAGCCACGCTGCTGTCTGTAGGGGCCCTGACATCCCCCTGTGTGGCTTCCACGGGTGCCGGCATCTGCAAGGGCAGCAGCTCCAGCCCAGCCCCACATCAGCTTCCTTCGCCCCAGCAGACAGATACAGCCTGGACACTGGTGTGGTTACCCCACAGCGTCAGTGCTGCCAAGCACACGCAGCTCCCGCTGCCCATGGGAAAGGCTGGGGATGGATTTGGTCCCTCCAGGTGTCCCCTCCCCAACTCCAGCCTTGACTCCAAGCTCGTTGCCAGGATGTTGGCCAGATCTCAAGGGGGATAAAAACTGAGTCAGAGCCTGGCCCCAGGCTGCCGAAACACAAAAGCTGGACACTGTGAGGAGTATGGCCACCCCCCACCTCACCCAATGCTGAGCAATGCACCAGCCATGGCACGGAGCTGCAGACTCCTGTCATTTCTCTAAGTATTCCCCGTCTCCTTCAATACCATTAATCACACTATTTCAATTAGCAGACCTGAACCATTGAGCAGACCTGTCCTGCACTAATGTGTTATTAATTGGGTCAAGTTGGATGGCAGCAATATTGAGTGCCATGTGGCTCAGAGCTTTCATCTTCTGCTCCGGGCTCATCTCATTTATCTAATCGCCTCCCCGGTGCCACAGGGGCCCCGTTCGCTTTTTCCCCTTCCGCCCACCTTCGAGGTAATCTGATACACTTTCTGCATTGTCTGGTACCAACTGCACACTGAAGAGAGTCATATCTAATTTACAGTACTCTACTTTCCCAAGAAAAATCAATGATTGTTTACATTACTATCTTGCAACCCCTATTTTAAAGTAATTCATGGCAGGGCCAATGCTATTAATTTTATTAAGCCATTATTAGAGGGTAGATATTATTCTGCTCCATTGATCCTAAGTTGATGCAATTACCACTGACGAAGCTAGCGCCGCATGTCTGGAAATTCCAATTCCCTCTGCAGACTGAAGCTGTACATTAAAATCCTGCCAAGCCAGACACCGGCGGTGGAAATCGCCCGCTGCATCTCCGAGCTGATCCAAAACAAACAAGGAACTGCCCAAATTTTATAACTTAAATCCTTTCCCTGCTGTCAGCCTGGACCCAAGCCGTTCCTCAATGCCCTGCGCTGAAGGGAAAGACGTACTCAGATATTCTCTTCAAGCCTCCTGGGTCCTACAGTTCATAGAAATCTCATCATCGTGGATTACCGGTTAACTGAAACATTCTTTGATGTGAATGGGAAATTTTACAGATGAAACTAATTTTAGCTCAATCTGCACAGAAAACAGGCCAAAAGCCAGGACAGGCCTGTGTCCAACCGAGCGTGCATTTTGCTCTGTTTGCAAAGGATGGATTTTAGGGGCCTCAGATCTCCTTCTCCTCCATAAAAAAAATTAATAGCAGAGCAGAGTGAGAAAATTGAGCAAGGCAAAATGGTGCAAATCACCTGGGTTGCAAACACCTCCAGGAAACCCACCAGCATCCAGTGACCGTGTGGTCATTAGTGGTGTGAGGGACCCAGCAGGGCAGGAGTCCCTGTTGGTGATCATCACCCTGCTGAGAGGTCCAGTGTTCCCAAGAGGCATAAAACCCTCTTTTTACTCAGTAGGAATGAAAACCTGTGGTTTGAAAGAAAAATAGGAGCTCATCAACCTTAAGCAGCTTGGAAGAAGAGTAGCTCAACCACATCCTTTTGATTGTGGACAGAAGTGTGCTTTGTGCATGCTTGCAAGTCAATAAAACCCTGCCAGCCAAAGATTGGGATACAAGAGAGAAAAGACTATTCCTGCCCTGGGATCTTGCCCTCTAGATAAAAGGGGATGGATGGATGGATGGGTGGATGGATGGATGGATGGATGGATGGATGGATGGATGGAAACAGTGGAGAAGAGTGGACCAATGAGGAGATAGGAGTCTTCCCAACAGGCTGCAGAAGCAGCAGTCTCGTTGTGAAGGTGATGATAGGTGAAAACTTTGAAGGAAGACCATGATGTCTACTGAGAGCCTTGGCAATGCAAGCTCTGAGGAAAATGAGTCTCTCGAGGCCTGGCTAACTGGGACCAGTGGCCTTTGGAGCATGTACTACTGGAGAGGGACCTCCTTTCTGCTAATGCTTTGGCCCAGATTTGTTTCAGAGTGACAGATGCAGTTGTTTGGGATGTACAGTTTGACCTGAGGCAAATAAGTGTCTGTTAAATGCATTTTAAAACACCACGGAGCAATGTAGGGCCCCTCCTCCAGTAAAAATAAGGCCAAATAATATTTTTAAACTACTTCTATGAGAATCACAGACTCACAGAATCGTAGGGGTTGGAAGGGACCTCCAGAGATCATCAAGTCCAACCCCTCTGTCAAAGCAGGTTCCCTAGGACAGGTCACACAGGTTGGTGTCCAGACGGGTCTTGAATATCTCCAGAGAATGAGACTCCACAACCCCGATGGGCAGCCTGTCCCAGGGCTCTGTCACCCTCACTGTGAAAAAGTTCTTCCACAAGAATGTTTGCAGCAGCTCGTATCAGCATCAGGTAGCTAATGTCACCCACCAGGATTTGGAGAGTTGGCCAAGTCACACCAGCTGAGACTCTGGCCCAGCCCCTGCCCAGAATAACATAAAAATGTATCGTAAAAACTACTGGTTCATGGTGATCAGTTAATGCTCTGGAGAGAGCGATTGATTTTTAGGACCCACTGCACTCAACTAAAATGGTTGTTCAACACTATAAACCAGCAGCCTCATCTCCCATACAAACCAAATAAATGAAGAAATAAATTATGTGCTGCTCCCCACAAGCAAGGGATGCTCTGCAGCCAGGAAGCTCTGCAGGGTGCTGGCATGGTGCTGTGGAAGGCTCGGTGCTGGGGCCCAGGGGACACCCCACAGGAGGGATGAAGGAGCACAACCCATGGAAAGCAGTGGGGTTTTAGCATTTCCTCTCCCTTGTACTTGTTAAGCCATTTAAAGCACACCTAAGCAGGGGTTTCACCATTTTGGATTTCCTCTCACAGAGGGAACTGGGATCCCTGTCAGCACAGGAGCTGTGAGACCTGTTTGCTGCAGAGGTTTTGGGAGCCCGGGGCACAGCCCGGGCCTGCAAACTGCCCTCTCCAGGCACGCAAGAGTCATATTGCCCTGGGCCTTTCCCCACGCTCAACGCCCTTCACTGAGGGGTATATTATAAGCAAAGGCTGCCCCTACCTCTCCATCAAGACAGCTCAGAGTCCCTTGTTGGAAACAGCAATAGAATTTGGCTTATCAGCATATCAGGACCTGGTTTATATTATCTGCCCACACAAGCCTGCATGCAGGGATAGATCAGATTAACATGGCTGATGAAAAGCATCTTCCTCTTTATCCCTTCTGACAGCAGCAGTCTGCAGACAAAGTTTGCTCAGCCACAAGTTTTCTGCCTTGGGGCTCTTTTTTTCTTTTTTCTTCTTCTTTTTTTTTTTTCCTCCAATAGAAGTTTTCTATTTTTTCCTCAAGAAAAAGCAAAACATCTTCATGGAAGATTTTTCAGGCATCCTTATGCATTAGATGTGGTGGCAGCCAGGCCTGGCACATCAACATCCACTCCTTCTCTCTGGATTAAATTTAATATCTGGTGTATGAGCACTAACCCTCCCTCAGAGCTCCGCTGGGGTCAGCTCAAAGAGATGTACATGGCTTGGAGAGGAGAAAATAGCTCTTTTTTTCTGAGGGTTTCCAAATGCTTTTCCAGAGTGACCCTCTCATCGTTTTATCCCCTCTTACAAAGCTAACTTCATAATGCCCTCCAATGAGGCTTTGGGGAGGACAGTGTTATAAATTGCAGCTCGGTGAATCTGCCACTCACTGCTGCTAATATCCTGCATTTATCCTTGCCGCCTCGGAGGCTGTGGCAGCGGGAGCAGGAGAGATGGAGAAAAGTAATTACTTCCCCCTCAGCTTGTCACCAAATCCCTTCCTCAGCCCTCTCCTGTCTTTCTCGCTGTGCTAGTCACTTGCCATGTTCTGCCGTGCTGGGGCTGGATTCAGCGACAGCAGTGTGAATGGGCCATGAAGATGGGGAAGGGGCTGGGTACCACAGGCTCCAGGAGACCCCTCAGTCCCCAGCATGGCCCAGGTTGTCCCACCTGTGTTCACCAAGTCCCATCAGCCTGAACAGCTGCTGCTGGAATTCCATTAGAATCCCCTAATCAAGGCACAGGTTTATTTTAGCAGGGAAGCCTTATCCCAAAAGCATCCCCAGTGTTGAGTGACAGAAAGAGGAGGTGTCCTCTCACAGTGGGTTGTTTGTTTTTTTAGATACCCTTTAAAAGTTACAGGTGAGAGAGCCCAATGTTGAAGTCTCTGTCTCCCAGAGGGGACACAAATTCCACATTCTCAGTCAGCGATGTGGATCAGCCAGACTTTGAGTTAACAGCAAAAGGCAGGAGTCATGAAATGAAGCCAAAATGAGGCCAATTTGCTGGTTGGTTGGTGCTGAGATTCCTGAGAGTAGCAGCATCTTCCTGAGACCTGAAATTAGGTGGGATATCAGAAGCCCTTATCTGGACCATGTATTAAATTGAAGAGAAATTTGACCAGGACCTGATGGGCCATTTTTCTATTTTTCTTCAAGTCCTGCAAGGTCGAATAAAAGGCCAACAGCAATGGCCATTTTCCTCTGGGGAGGTGGTGGTGGACGTTGGGACCTCTGGCAATGAATTGAAGGCATACCACCTAACCGTCCTGGCATTGCTGTCCCTGAGGCATCATGCACTGAAACCAACGTGCCATGTGATGAATTTGATGCACTTCATGCTGAAATTGATGCATCACCTTTGGAATCAAATTTATCACCTCTTCCGTCACACTCCATAGACTGAATCAGAGTCACCACCTACTGAATTAAAAGCTGCACATGCAGTTCACATCACATCATAAATCAGGCCAAAATGGAATTAAGTGCATTGTATGCTGAGCACTCGTTCATCACCCCATAAATTAAACATGGGGTGAGCCTCTTAGGCTGGATGTTCCCAGATATAGCCTGTGGAGTCCACTGGGGAAAACATGACGCCACCAAAGTCACCGAGGGCCTGGCCATTCATTTCAGTTGATTTTTTCAGTGCCAGGATCTCCTGTATATCAGGTCCAGCTCTGTCTTGGACCAACCCAAAACTTGGGTAACACAGCAGCTTCTGCCGTGGGTGACTCTCGTGCTGAACCATCCACACTCTCCTCTTGGAGGTTTAGGCAGGAGCCTCAGGAGAGAAGCAAAGTGGACCCTGGCCCTGCTCCTGCAAGGGGGAATGGCAGCAAGAGGCCAAGAGGGCTTTGCATCCCTTGCCAGCAGCTGGCACACGACATCACACAAACACAGCATCTCTCCCATTCAAAGGGCCACAGGCCACCAAGGGCCAGGCTCCAAGTCCCAACATCCTTGATGCTGGAAAGGAACATCCCTCTCCTAAGCCCTCAGCAGGGTTGCAGAGGGGTGGGCCCAGCTGTGGGGGCTGCCGGGCACCTGACACCCCTTTTACAGTCTTTGGACTTCAAGGCAACACGAGGAAAAAAGCCCAGGCTCAGGGATTCATGCGGTGCCAGAGCATCCCAGTCAGTTCAGCCCTTGGCAACAGTCCTGTGTGACAGAGGGGAAACCGGAGCACAGGGCCGTGGGTACAGGCTGCTCCAGGCTGATGTTAGGGACTGGGGTAAAGATAAGGCTTCAGAAATTGTTATGCAAAACAGGGATGCTATTTTCTCCTTTTTGTTTTCTATGTTAATTTTGGCTTTTCTGACAGCACCTCCCTGGGTGCTCTGGAAGCACAGGAGCTCCCTGCCCTGCCCACATTCTCCAGGGAAAGGTTGGACAAACTTCCAGCTTGTCTAAAGCACGATGCAGTCAGATACATCCTTGGACCCAATCCACAGCCTTCCCTTTTATTTTCCTATTCATCTAATCCTCTCAAAATCTGCTCAGGAGCAATTAGAGCCTTTCAGCTAAAGCTGATGCAACTTCTATTTAATTAGCCTAGCAGCCAATAAAGATCCAATTCATCAACATCTCCTGGAAGGTGCAGTTTGGGGGGGGGTAGATTTGTCATTTCTTCCCTACATCCAGATGGCTGTGGAGCATCTATCAGTGATCCGATCACACGCATGGACTCATGCACATCTGAGGAGACCAACCAGCTGGGAGACATCTGCCTGGAAAGCACTTATCGGAGAGAACAGCTCAAGACTGTCCCAGATGCTCTGTCAGCAAGTCCCACTGCTGGAACTCAGTCTCCAGACCATGGGCAACCTGGGCAGCAAGTGGCCCTGGTGGGATGAACACCTTTGGGATGCTTTTCCTCTTCTCCCCAGCTCCGGGAAAGGGCAGAAATGTGTAAGGAGGAAGCTTGAAGAAGGACGGGGTTTGCCCCATACCTGTTGCCTTTACCCTGTGAGGGGGACAGGAGCCCCCCTCACCACACTGCCACACTGAGAATAGAGATACAAAGATGACAAAGCAGGAGAGGGGAGGTTAATACCCAGACTGAGGGGTCCTAGCAACTTCTGGGCTGTTCAACATGCCAGAGAAAGCCTTTGGGGTGACAGCCTCTTGGCCTGAAAGCTTCTTCTTAAATTGACTGCCAGGGTACCAAATAGTTGCCTGATCTTCTGCCAGACCATCTAAGCAGGACATATTTGGGTTTGGCTTTTCCCAGAGACTGGGCAGGTATCCAGACAGATGGGGGAAGTGTAAAAGCGTACTCGTGTGGTCTCTGTGCCGGCCTCGTATCACGGAAAGGAGGTTTCAGCAGCTCAGAGCTCCGAGGTGGGTCCCTACAGGAATCACTTCCTAACATTGCTTGTGGCCATTGCAATTCTTTGAACTAAAAAAACCCCAAACCCAGAACATCAGTTATTCCAGGACAGCTCATAGATTACAAACATGAGTGCTGATATCTTCATAATTAATGATTATGAGAAAGCAGCCTAATAGTTTGGTTTCTTGTGGCTGATTTGATTTGTAATGTGCAGCAGTTGGCAAAAAAGCAGGTAACTGGAACCAGTTTACCCTTGGTGTGCCCAGCTGGCAGCAGCACTTCACAAATTTGCATGTAAGGCTGTTTTTTCTCAAAGCCTTAAACCCCCAAAGGCAGAAGGGGGCTGCAAATATCACCACATCAACACCATAACCCTGAGCTGAGCGATGCTTGGGGACCGAACAACAGGCAGTTTCCTGCTGCTGCCCAGCACATCTGTGAGTTTCTGTGGTGGGCAAATCCCCCTCCCTGGCATCGCAGAGGAAACATCCCTGCTCAGCTCAGAGCACCAAAACGGTGCCCTGAGCCACCCGGCTCCTCGGTAGTTATTAACAGGAGCATCATGGCTGGGATACTACAGTGATTGTTGCTGCATTCATCAACAGGGAAAGCACTAAGCGGGCCTCAAAAATAAGTGAGATGAAGACTTAAATACCAGACTAAAATGTGCCTATAATGGGGATTACTGGGGGAATGAAGAGACATGCTGAAACAGGCAGCTGCACCCTCTGTTCCACCCCTACTTCCAAGGGAAGCGAGTAACAAGTGCTTACACTGCACACGGGGAGGGGCAATTAGCAGAGGGCACACACAGACTGCATTCAGCCCCAGCCTGTGGTTTTACTGCTTATCAAACAAAAAGTAATGAAGAAACACTTTTTCCATTAACACGTTATTTCAAGCCAAGCTGTGGTGCTTGCCTGCTTTTATTCTGTTCCATCAGGTTTTGTTTGATTTGGCTTATTTTTGCTTAAGAACAAGGTGATACGCTATACACAGAGCTGTCAAATTTAGCCATTTTTTTGCTGGTGTTATGTTTAGTATTTCAGAAGTCCCAGGGGCTCCTCTTTTAAGAGGAGTCTCAGATTTTCTTGCATTAAAACAAAACAAAACAAAAAATCGTGGCCAGGTCTGTTGTGGAGAAACTTATGTGCAGCATCCAGCTTCCCCAACCCAAAAGGCAGGCAAACAAACAAAAAAATCAAACCCCAACCCCACAAAACCAAACAGCAGCGAAAAAACCCACCCTCAAACGTGTTATCTTTTAATCATCTGTGATTTTCAAATGCTGTTCCCTTGGGGAACCCAACTCACAGGTTTTCCGCTAACAAAAGGTGATTTTACTGGAGAACAAACTCACTTCTCATCTCCAAAGCCTGGCTCACACACTAATGAATTCCTGTATTGTGTGTGCAAAGCCCACGGTCAGAAACCGCAGGGCAGAAATGGCCCCGTGCCCAGCACGTGCTCCGAAGGGGATGCTCCATGCTCTCTTTGTTTCTCTATTCTAGTGCTGTGCTTTCCCCCCAAAGATGCCCCAGCCCCTGTGACAGCTTCCCTGCTGGTTCACTGGCCCTTCCTTAAACTTCAGGGGAAGCATCAGGCTTTCCATGGGGTGTAGCACCCTCCCAGTGGCACCAGAAACAACTTTCCCAGGTGAAAAATCAGTGCTTCAGCCCTTTCTATAGCCCTCACCCTGTGCTCAGACCCAGAGGCAGAGAATCAGCTGCTGCAGAGTGTGGATGTGTTTGCCAGTCCCAGCACCTGGACTGAATGTTTCCCAGTGCCACCTCCAGTGCTTCACTGAGGACTGAATCCAGCATGTCCTTCTGGATCTCTTTTCTACAGAGGCTCGAGGTGGTCTCCTTGCTCCCACACTCAGAGAGGACCTGTTTCTCACAGCACTTATGATCTGAACAGATCCAGCAAGCTCAGGCTGGGAGAGAAAACCAGCTCTCCTTTTGGCAACCCTTCATGCTAAGCTTCTATATTTAAAATGACTACACAAACTAAGAAATTAATAACAGGTTTAAGCACTTTACTGGGCAAATCTGATTTCTACTGAGGAGAACTGGAAGGAATAAAGCTAAAAAATTTGCTTCAATGATAAGATTTAATTCAAAGTTCCAGCACCAGTTCTCCCCCTGCACTTGCAGGTTTAGAGAATAAACCTGCTAGCAAACAATCATCTTAAACAAGATCATCATTAATCCTGAATTCAGCTGTCAAAAAGCTGAGATTGCAAACTACAGGGGGACTAAGGAAATCCCAGTAATTTGCTTGTTAAATATTTGCAAACTGTCATATCAATAACAGAGTATAAGAAAATTTTGGCTCTCCAGAACTGGTGCATAACACAAATCATCATGGTACTGCACCTAAACTACTACCAATAGCACATCTACTATTATAATAGATGGAAAAACAAGCTTCCTAGCTGAAAAACAAGATCAATTTGAGCTCAAGCTATTTGGACGTATTCTAAATGTTGTAATTACAAGGGAGCATGAATGTTCCTTAAAAAAAAAAAAGAGGCAAGAATAACCCACCTAAATTTTCATATGCCACCCAGCTCTGACTCAGTAACCTGAGAGGAAAAAAAAACACCAGGGAAAATTGCATTTGTGTCCAGTCAGACATTTCTCATCTTCAGGGCTCGATGCAGAGCCAAAGCTAACAGAGAGTTTCCTACTGGGTCAGGATTTAGCCCCAGGCTCGAGGATTGGATGCAGAGAGTCAGCCTAGATAGCGCTGAGCTCCCTGTGCAGCTCAGGATTTGATTAGTCCTGCAAAGAAACTCAGCTGAGCTCTATCATGCTGCAAAGACAATGGTAGTTTAGGGGTGGGGGAGGCAGGGGGTATATCCCAAGCAACTGCAGAAAGAGATAAAAAAGCTTCACCTGAGTGAAAGGTTTCACTCCTGGAGAGAGTCCCTTGGGGACAGAAACAGTGACATCCCCCTCTCTTCAGTGTTATCACATCAATACCTGCCAGAGACAAACACTCACCTCCCCCAGCAAGGACAGGCTCACAGACCCTTCCCTGGGAAGGCTGCCTGCCAACCCTGCAGAACTGGGCTCCTCTCTTGTTCTGATAAGAAGTGACTAGTGAGTTACAGTGATCTCCCAACAGCTCCCTAAATAACTGCACTCTCCTATGTCTTCTAATCATAAACCCCAGGGGGCTCATAACACCACATGTGCAATCCAAATCGGCCCCTCAGCTCAGTTTGTCAAAGGAATCTAATTTAATCCCAGTCTTTGATGAAGACAGGAGCGGTCAAAGTCTGCCCTAATGATTTGCTAAGTTTACTTAGCTTGCAGATCTGTGGCCTGAAGGGCACTTGGACTCCAAGCACAGCATTGATAATGGGAAGCCACGATGATGACGACAAGATTGGCAAGAGCTTGACAGCCTGAATGAAGAAAAACCACAGCAGAAACCTGGAACAGGAGTGGAGACTGGGAAGGCAAGATAGACCCAATGAGGGGTGTAACCACCAGTAACATCATGAAACCTGTCAATAAATTGTTGAAGGCAATGGCTTTCTTGGAGTGAATATCACTGCTGTGAGAGACCCACCAAGGGGACAACCGGAGCAGGTGATCCAAGCTAGGAAATGAGGAACCAGAGGAAAGCAGGAGTGAAGTGCCTGGGATGGCAGATCTGCTCTAACCCAGCAGCATCCCATCCCAGAGTAAGATGCAGAAGGCACGAGAGCACATCTTTCAACAGAAGAGCACCCATTCTTCCTCTAACAAGCTCAAAAAGGGCTCAAACCTTTCAGAGCTGAGCAGGTTCGGTCTAGGTGCATCTTTTAAAAACACTGGGATGAGTTTGCTGCATCTTTTCAGCCTGGTATGTCATTGGGCCCCAGGAGGTGCAGTGCAGTGAAACACCTAAGAAATGCTGAGCAGACAGAAGTGACAATGCAAAGGATTGTCAAATCCCTGGCTTCAAGGGAAGCTGAACAATGAACAGCATTAGGACTAAAGGCACTGAAGATAAGGTTTTTGCAGAAAAGCTAAAATCCCAATCTTCTCCAGAAAAGCAAAGGCTGACAGGAGAAGACTTGAGCCATGTTTCACTCCATAGCTGTGAGTGATAGATGTGAACACCACAAAAAAATGCAACCCCCCCCCAAAAAATAAGTGTACTAGACAAAACCATCTGGTTCTGAAACACTCAATGGCTTTTAATAGTTTTCAGCTCAAACAGAAGAGAGAACTCAAAGCCTGCATTACAGAAACGTGATGGGGTGCTGCAGGCTGTGAGAAATGAAAGGATGGTCCAAAGAAGGACCACAGTCGTCCTCCAGTAGGGATGTAAAGGTCTATACTAGTACCTTTAGCTCAGAGGGATTCTTCATGGCACTATCAAAGTTTCCGTAGAAGATGGATGGACCATCTGCCTGCAAACAGGCTAGGTCATTTATTTATTTTATGCAGAGAATGCAGGTACTCAGGACAAGCTTTGAGGAGAAAAAGGACTGAAGAACAGTGACATTTCCTCCAAAAGTAAAGCAAAGGGTGAATGTAAACATTGCTCAGACTGGCTAACCCCCACACAGGGACTGGCTGGTTAAAACCATGAGAGATCCTTGATTTTGTGAGGGATGTGCTCTTTCAAGAAGTGGGGGAACCTCAGTTTGAGAAGATCTGGTTGCTGGGGCTGGGCAAGTAAACAAAGGAGGAGCAGAAAGTGCCCTGCCATGGGCAAGCAGCACCAGCCCAGGACCCCTGAGCTCTGCCTGGGCACACAGCCTCTGGCTCATCACCCAGCAGATTCAGAAGTTGAAGCCTGGCAGCACCCCAGTAATAATACATGTCTCCCAGGAAAACATTGTCAGTGGCTTTTAGAACACCCTGGTCAAGGTTGGGAAGGCCACAGAGCCAGCCTCATCAACACCAGTGGTCCTTGTGCTGATGGGCCAAGGTGAGGCTGGGGCTCCAGAGCCTCCAGCACAAGAGGCTGGAAAGAACGTGTATAGATAAAGGCCAGCTAAAGTAGGCTGGGGCCACCAAGGTCCACAGGCAGCACAAAACAGGCACACATACTCCCCATGGCTGGTAACAGCAGTGTGTCGATCCAGAGGTCCACAACACAAAGGCTGACTATGTTTTCCCTGGTGCTTCTCAACTGATTTGCCTACAGAAGGCCCATAGGGTCATTCAAGGCTGTAACAAGAGGCCAGAGCCAAAGCAAGCCAGGGCAGATGTTCTCTTACCAGCAGATATTTGTCTCTGCATGATTTCTGCCCTGGCAGGGCAGTTCTGTGGGTGAGAAGCTTTTCTGAGTGTAGGAAAGTGGGCAGCATTACCCAGATCAACCCCCAAGATGACATGCTGTTGCTGGCAGTAGAGAGGCTGTATGAGAGGTGGAAGAAAAAAAGGTGCTGAGGGCTGGCAAAGTCATCAGGGAGAAATCTGAGTGACTTCTGGGGAGGGAAGATCAGCATGTGGGAATGAGGGGGATGACTGCTAAAGAAGGGAGTCTGCAACAAGAGGAACACCAAACTGCAGCTTGGGAAGGGTGCATGGCTTCCACAAGTCAGTTCAGCTTCTTTTCCTCACACACATGGGTAGATTGAGCAGGACAGGCCAAGCAGACTGAAGAACATATGCAATGACAGAAAATAATCTAAAAAGTGATGTTTGTTCAGTTTTTGTGTCTTCAGCTTGGCTGCCAGTTGCCACGCTGCTGGATTCCAACTGCAGCTCTTCATTGCTCTGACTGAGCTGCTATGCTCTGGTTTTTGTTTTTTACTTTCTGTAAGCATATTAAAATTTTAATTAAGCACTAAAGCAGGGTTTTAGCAGGCTTTTGGAGTTTTGCTATTTATCTTGTTGATTACAAGTCTCTCAGGTCCTTAGTTTTGTCCTAAATTTAGACCAACTCTGGCTGGGCCCAGCAGGATAACTGCAAAAACTATTCATTAAAGATGAAGAGATCAGAGTTGATCAGCTGACAGTGGGAGCCTGCAGCGTGGCTGCTCTGCATTCTGGCAAGTCTTCTGATCTATAGATACTAGAGGCAGGTTAGTGTTGATCTGTTGGTAAAACACAGCATGGAAAGACCTTGAGAAGATGCAGCAGCTCCCTGATTCACAGCTCACCGAGAAACAACTCGTTTCATTCCTTGTTGACCACCTGAGATGGATTTTAAACAAAGCAATTCTTTCACTTCATGCAATATCTGTAATGAAGCATAAGTCCTTTTCAAGGCAAAATATTTAATAGCGTCCCCTCATTTTTGTCCTTCTGAGAAGGACTTTGCAAGTGATGAATGAGGGTCCCAGCTTTGTGAAGCACATGAGCAGCTCCAACAATGAAGCAATGCCACAGTTCATGCTTTGCCAGCTTCACTGGGGATTTTAGTGGGCTTTTTCCCCCAGTTGCTGTGGAAATCCGAAGGCCCCGCAACACCTCCTTCTACTTGACAGGTTTATCACACAGGTTAACATGAAAGACTAGTGTAAATCCAGCTATCAACATGCAAAACCCTGGCCAGATCTGTCAACATCTGGGGCCAGAACATCTCTTAAATGCTGTTTTAAAATTATATCACAATAACAAATGTAGTGATAATGAAATGCAGAGTCTAGTACCATCCAAAATTCAGCAGCTGTGGTATTTGCCATGGAGCTGAACTCCCAGGCTTAAGCTGCTGGTTCTTAAAATGTCTCTTGTATCTAGGCAAAGAAATCCAACAAAGAGAGGAGGAGATGATTCTTCAGTGCATGACCCTGGTTAAAACTGCCCTTTAACCACCCCAACTGTGTCTCTTCCTTCTGTGCTACTCCCAGCTGTAATACACCTTCAGTTTTTTCTGTCCCAAGCAGAAGCCAAGGTGGCGGCTGCCATGGATGGTGGGGGGCATCTCCAGGAGCACAGCCACCTGCTCCTCCAGTCCCTGCAGACCCAGCAACACAGGTCTGTGTGCTGGTTTTTGCAATATTCTGGAATGACAACTAGTTTGCAAGCCACGGGTGACTAACTCCCCCGATGGCACTTCACCACCAGTTAGGGGAGAGCTTTTCTGAAAGGTCTGAAGTTAATCACTATTTAATCGTCTGAACTTTATTTAATCATCTTTTCTTTCTTTGCATTTTCTCCCCAGTTAATTCAATCTGAGGAACTGCAGCTGTTCTTAGGAGAGCTGGGAAGACCTTGACCAAATAGCCCTTTCTCTCCTCCCTGCCCATCAGTCTCCAGCCTCCTTGCACAGCGTCTCAGGCCAAAGTCAGGGAAAACTACTCCTTTCACTCGCTGACATTTCACTTTCACAACAAAACTCACATCTTGCTCACTGCTCAGGAAAACCACGTTTTCCACCAAGGGAAGCCCTGCCCCAGGCAGCCTTGCGCAGCCCCATTTGGGTTTCCAGAGAGGAACCTGTTCCCCCCCCCGCCGCCAAGCTTCTGCCTCCCAGCCATCTCTGACAGCACACAGCAGCTGCATCCGAGCCAGTCCTATGCAGACATTCATCTTCTGGAATCCTTCAAAACTCCTCCTCTGAAATTGTGGAGCTGTAGGGAAAGGGAGGGGGAAGAGAGATGCAAGTCCCTTGAGCTGTGCAGAGCAGCCTTGCTAGCTAAAGGTGTTCCACTACCTCAGAAACAAGATGGAAATTTAAGGGTCCCACAGCCAAGAAGTTGCTCTACTGAGTTGGAAATCTCATTTTTATGCTTATCTTATGCAAAGCTGGGAGTAACACTGGCCATACTTACAACCTGATAAGGGAAAAATCATGTTGAATAACAGCCAGCCCAACTGAAGGGAAATTTACTGCACACAAAAAAACTTCACCAGAAAGCATCCTTCAGAAAAACAGGTACATACACATCCTTCCAGAGGGAAGCCAAACGCCTGCAATCCCATGAAGGCTTGTGCAGCAGCATACCTACAGATCCCCTCCAGCTCATTACTGTCCCTTAGCAGAAGATGGTTTCTGTAGGGCAGCCTCCAAAACAGATGGTGTGAGGTTTCCTCAGTCTGCTCCAGGGCGAATTCCACCAACAGCTGAGACTCCCTTCAGGGACAAGAGAAACTGGTCAGGCAGCAGGCTGCTATTTCTTTATAGAGGTTCACATAGCTTTACATATACTATCACTATTTTGGCTTCTCCCTCTGATCCTAAATCAATCCTGAGGAATAAGTAATGGTCTCATATTGTATGTTAAAGCTGTGCGTGGCTCCATCTCCAACCTTACTGTATGAAAGAAAAGCTCAGAGACCTCAACACTCCACAGAATCAGGTCCTAAATCTTTGAACTAGTCTTGAGTCCATCTGAAAGCGATGAAAGGAATCCAAGGATGGAGTTGTGGCTCTAGAACTGGAGAACTGCTATGCCAAACACGCTATTGTGCCACCTTCTCCAGCTACAGCAGGGGTAGTTCTTCACAACAGCCCCCAACTTGCTCCTGGCTGGTTGGCAGCATGCCCAATGGAAATTCTTCCAACCTGCCAGTGCATTGCAGATAAGTGGGTCCATCAGCAAAGCTTTATGACTACAGAAGGGTGATATCAGTAACCAAGCAGGGAAATCAGAGGGGGAACAAAGCTCCCAACAGGTGATGACAAGCCAGTGGGAAGAAGAAACTGTCAGCTGGAAGAGGAATGTGAACAGAGACTTACACTCACTCCCTCAGGCAAACAATTCCCTGGAGGGGCTGCAGGAGCAGCCTCATGTTAGAGCTGTATTTATAGCAATTGCCTTCTTGTTCATAACCTTCCCAACTATGAATTGCAAATTTTCTCTCCCCCCCGGCATTATGGTGATGGTTTGGAACATGGAGATGTTTGGAAAGGGGCAATTTGGCATCAGGAGTCTAAAAAGCAGATACAGATGACATCCTAAATGTATCTTTTATGAGTTTGGAATGATTCCGCTAAATTAAGCTCAGAGTGGTGACAGCTTCTGGTAGTGCCGCCAGTAAGGAAATAAAACGTAAAAATCAAGAGGTTCTTGGGCATATGTAGTCTTCAGGCCCATGTCCTCTGGACACCTCGCTTTCCCTCATGCCACTTCGAGCTGTGATGTACCAAGGACTTCGAAAGAAAAGCGCTCCAGTAATTTTCAATTGTCTCTTCACCACATATGCCCTCGAACCCCAACATACTTCCAAATTCAGGGTTTATAAAAAATTAAATGCTCCAATAATTCTAAATTGTGCCTGTTCAGTGTTACTGGAGCCTGTCCATTCCTTCAATCTGGGGATTTCTGTTTTGTTGGGGGTGAGGGGAGGGAAGAAATGCTTTCTATTTGTGCTTCAAATTGGAAGCCGGTCAAGCAGCATCATAACAGAATGATTCAGCAGCCCCTGAGCTGATTCACATTGTATCATAACACAGGATTAGGAAAACAACAATGCCTGGAGGAGAAAGAACCCACACAAAGAATCACAGCAGGAGAACAATACCAGAAAGGAGCAGAGGGAATAATTCTCACTTGGCTTCTGAGGAGCAGGTCGAATGACCTAAGAGATGGCTTTCAATGCGCTTCATTCCCTGCTGTGTCACAGGGTTCAGCCACCCAGATCCAGCCAACATGGCTTAACAAATGGCTCTGTATCAACTGAACCTCACTAAGTGCTTCTGTGTGCACACCCACAGCCTGTTGCCATTTATCTGACACCATGGTCGCCCCGGCACAAGACCCAGATGCTGTCTCACAGCAGGCAGGAACTTCTGCAGAACTAGCAGAGGAAGTTCATGACCATCTAGGACAGGAACCAAAGGGAACAATCTGAGGCTGCGAGTTTTCTGGTTATAAACCAAAAAGCAGGACTTTCTCAGCCTCACTCAAGATGACTCACATCAAAGTAGCAGAGATGTCAAGTGTGTTCCCTAGCACCGTGCTGACCAGGAATGGCATTAAACATGTGTTTCATGACCTCCTGAACCAAAGCATCAGCAACCTCCCATGACCAACCTGAAGATCCCATTGACAACCTTGTAATTTAGGCCATACCTGTTACAACTGCAGCCTTGGAGCGACAGAGGAAGGCAGGGACTCTTCCCAGGAGTTTTACTAGATCAGCAATGGTTGAATTACTTCTATGCACAACATGAAATCACAGCTTCATGCAAGCATGGAAAAGCAGATCATATCATCACAATTCTGATACAATAGCTACATTCAAAGTTTGGTAGAGAAACACAAAACCAGTGAGGAAAGCGAAAAAAAAAATTCTCCTATGCCATGGTCTCCTGTAGACTGGAAAAAATGGCAAAGTGCATCCTTGTTTAACTCACTGCAGGATGCCTGGAATTTTATAGGAACTGCTGCAACGTGTGTCCCAGTGGGGAATAACTGAAGCATGAGATAAGAAATCAGCCATAACCTAACTTGCAGTGGCAAGTGCTGTAAAAGGAAATACCCAATAAAGGCTTAATATATAGGAAGATGGCAAATAACTGCTTGGATTTCTGAAATAAGAAAGCGTAAACCAATTCTTTAATCAAGTCTAATCAAACACCACCATCAGTTGCTAAAAACTTCTAGGAAAAAATGTGTATCAAAGCGATGGTAGCATGCATATCTTCTTCAGTAGTGCTCTGGGAATATTTTAGCCTGCACAATTTAATTCTCTGTTATTACTTCTGAGCCTAGAGGCGAAAGTCATAAATCAGGACCATTCATAACATGCAATAATGGGGTGAAATGCTCATAAGAAGAGTTACATGATGAAATCCTTTGGGATTGTGTAACACTTCCAGTCCTTGATGATAGCATTAAAAAGTCTTCTGTTGGTAACATCTATTCTTCCCTAATTCCTATACTGGGTTTTCATTCTTTTCTCCCAACATCTCCAAATTTTGCTGTCGTGTGGCATTCCCTCCACCCTTCCTCCCTGCTGCCCTAACTATATGTTTAAAACAAAATCACAGGAGAGCATTCCATGGTTAAAAAGATAGGCAGGTTTTAAATTACACTGTATTTACTTATAAGGGCTTTTAATACCAGAGGAACTTTCCCAGGGAGTTTTGCTCTGATTTCAGGACCCCCGTTGTTTTTATAGAAGACTATTTGGTCACATTTAAAAGGTGGCTACGTTTTCAGTAATAAAGACTGCAATGCTATAAAGTAAAATAACACTGTCCCCACCCTTCTTTTACCCTCCCATTGACTGAGTTAAAAAAAATAATCCCAGGCCATGATGTGTTAGAGCTTTGTTTTCTGAGTAACGAGGCTAATCATGTTTCCTCTGCTTGGGGTCTCTCTCTTCTCTTCCTTTTCTTCTAGGTCCTCTGGATCCACACTGACATAGAAATATCCCATGATGGAGAAAATAATGCACACAGCAAAGAGCAGAACAGTGAACAAGACAAATTCAGCCCACTAGGAAAGAAAAGAGAAGAACAGGTCAGGGGACCCCAGACTCCCATGATTTCTCTGCACTTCCATGTGATTTTTAAAGAGCTGGGTGACAATTACTTTCCAGTAATTCCAAGCTTCCAAGATTGCTCACAAGATAGAAACTTTCTCATCCTGTTTTCTGGTAAACCCATTTACGCATAGTGTAATTAGGAATATGTGATATCCCTTGAAACCAAACAGTTAAATTGAGCTAGTTTCATTAAAATCATTTTTTTTACACTGATCTCTCCTGACTGGAATATACCTGCCTGGGCTTTCAGTCCCCAAGAGGCTGCTGTGAAAGGCAGTTCCATGCTAGCCAGAAACAAGCCCCAGTTCACACTTTAATGCCATCATCCCAGAAGTTTGATGGCCTGAATGAACCAAGTTCTGCACCACAACCTCCCTCTGCAAGCCTGACATCTCTGGGGTGCCACAGGCAGAGGGCTCTGAGGGAGTCCCAAGCAAGATCCTTGAAGAGGGTCCCTGCCCACTGGGCTAGCTAGATGAAGGCAAGCTGCTTTTGGTAGCAACTGCAGTGAGTGGCTGACATCGAGTAAAGCTCCAGCCCCAAATACAGCCTGCTTGCCAAGAGCTGAGCTCTAGCAGTGCACAGCATTATTTATTGCTGCTGGGATGCTCAGGGAAAGCCACCGTTCCAGAGGGCATTGCTGCTGAGGGCAAGGCAGAGCCCTGGCTGGGATGCAGCTCAGTGAAGGATGCCTTGTTCCCTTGCAGGAGCCTGGACCTGTGTGGAGAAGCTGTGTCTCCAGGACATGGACATCCAGAAGCACCATGTAGGGCCTGTTTTAAAGCATTACCTCTGTTTTAAGAGCTGAATCATACCTGTGCCATTGGTGCAGCCTGGGCCACAACGAGCACAAGGGTATTCCCAACAGCCACCGTGAGCAGCCAGCCTGCTTGCAGCACCGACTTCATGCTGGCTGGAGACTGAAAAGAGAAGGGCCTGATCAGTGGGTATCACACACTGCCTTTCTGACCTGGTTCAACCTGGTGATGTCCTGTCCAATGCAGGTGTTCCCGGGCTCAGCCTAGGAGGAGATGGAATTTCCTCTGCAGAGTGGTTAATCTCTGTGGTTAATCTCAACATCTGCATACAAGCAGCTTTTGAAACAGGAGAACACATGAAGGAAGAGATGCTGTTGTTGCAAAGCTGGATCCTGGTCATCTCCGAACTGCATCATCTAAAACTGTAAGATCAAGAAGTCCAGGGAGACACAACAACTCCTACAACTTGGAGTCTGGTGCCATGTAGCTGTACACCTTTGGAAAAGGGACTGTATCTTGATGTTAAACTTCCTGTTGATGGCAAATTTTCCACATTCTATGACAGATCATATTAATCACCTTCATTAATAAACATCTTCACTTTACTCCTAGGATAAATTTGAGCACCCTCAGCTTTTTGATCTTGTAACATTTCAGTTCTCTCTTCTCATAAACCTTCTTCCCAGATAATACAGCATACTACAATCAACTCATCCCTTGCATACTCACTACCCCTTCCTCCCCTGTTACAGACTTGGGTAGGCTCAGACCCCTTCAATCAGTCAGCTTCATGCAGGTTCCAATCCCCCATGCCACCCTGTAGTCCTCAAGATACCTTTGCCTTTCTATCACTGGTAAGTATGTACCACAATATATGTCACTGGGAGAAAAACCCAATATAACAATATTCAGAGCTTTCATGTTAAAATACACTTCTATACAGTTCTGTTCTATGTTCTCAGCTCTACCAGAAAAGGAGTTTCCTGAGTGCAATTGAAACCAGTTATCTTCAGAGTATGAATTAATTTAGCTTGAGGGTACCCAGCAAGCACTGTTATAATCCCACTTCTAGCTGAAAGACAGATAACATTGTCAGTAAGTGTCATGCCAAAGGATGTACTGCAAGTCAATGGCAGATGCAGGAATAAATCCTAAAGACTAATTGTAAGCCCCTTATCCTTAAGGATTATCAGGAATACCTGAGAGTAGGAGAAGGCCAAACCCGTAATGGAGAACATCACCTCCCCAGCAGATATTAATAAATATTGTGGTAACTGCCAAGCCATATGGACATTGTTGGCTTTGATGTCTTCTGACTTCCACATCTTAACAGCACCTCCAGAAACCTATCAGGAAAGTAAAGGTACATTGATTAGCTGCTCAGAGATCAGATCCTTCTTAGATTCCAACAGCAAATTTACCAAAGTTAAGTTTTGAGTAAAGGTGGAAGCAAAGTTCTGCCCTGGAAGAAAAACTCTGTCACATCCCTGCCACTTCCAAGCCTGGTTGACTCTTACCACACAGGGCAGAATGACAGGACAGAAGCATCCCATCTCGTTCATGTGCTACACGAGTCACATGAGTTATCACAAACAAACAAGTTGCCTTCTGTAGCAGGGCTGGGAAAAGCACGTGTGGTACTTTTGCAGAGCCCATGACCTGCTGCCATCCCCAAGGCCAGAAGAGGACGAGAGGATAAATGCTCATCGCATCCATGTGGTCACTGCTCCCATTTCATCAGCACTGAACAACTACCCTACAATAACAATGACACACTAATAAATCCAGTTCAGGCACAGCAAGTATGGCAGAGACTGCCCCATATCAGATCTATTCAGAGAGTAATGGTAACTGTATATATAATTGTTATTGTTTGCTTTCCCAGGTGTAATTAATACATAACAATGCACAGAGGCTCAGAGGCAGAGAGAGAGGTTTGACTAGCAGCCAGGAAAATACTAAGCTGAAGTGACTTCAGGCAGAAAACCCCATGTTTAAGGAGAGCACTCGGGAAAATACAAGGGATGTTTACGATACGTATTTAATTGCCATGCAGGGAGGCAAATCAAGAGACTGTATTTTAGCAGGCTAAAAGGGGTGAGAGAAGAGCTGTGCACTGCTCTTTAGCCCATAGAGAAATGTCACAAGCACCATACTGTCACTGCACACCGAGGAAGGCTGGGTAGAAGGCAGCATCCTCATGATTTAAGTATCACCGTTCGGCCGCATTAGCAGACTAATATATTGCATCTTGGTTCCCCTATGCAGCACTCCTGGCAGAGGAGCAGGGCTCAGCACAAATCACTCCAATGATTAAAAATTATCTTGGCCTGCAGCAAACTAACTCTCTACAGAAGTGGAAACCACAGAGAAAGAGATGGAAAAACAGAGGGTCAAAAAGATTAAAGGACTAGCACAGGGTCCAGAAGTGCTGAGGGGCTGAGGCACAGAGCCACCCTTTAGCAGCCATGGCTGAGGCAAGGATTTTTGTAGATGGGATCACAAACTGGAATTCCTGCCCTCAGTGACATGGGTCGTATCTACTTCACCTGGCCCTGACTCAGTTGTGTTACCAGAGGCTCTGGGGCAATCTTAGCTCAACATTACACAGCAATGTGCACTCGCAGCCCAGAAAGCCAACTGTATCTTGGGCTGCATCAAAAGAAGCGTGACCAGCAGGTCAAGGGAAGTGATTCTCCCCCTCAACTCTGCTTCCATGAGACCTCACCTCAAGTACTGTGTCCAGTTCTGGGGTCCTCAGTACAAGAAAGACACGGACCCGTTGGAGTGAGTTCAGAGGAGGCCACAAAGATGAGCAGAGCTGGAGCACCTCTCCTACGAAGACAGGCTGAGAGAGTTGGGCTTGTTCAACTCAAGAAGGCTCCAGGAAGAGCCTTCCAGTACCAGAAGGGGCTACAGGAAAGAGGAAGAAGGACTCTGTATCAGGGACTGTAGTGACAGGACAAGGGGCAATGGCCTTACGCTGAAGGAGGGTAGGTTTAGATGAGGTATTAAGAAGAAATTCTTCCCTGTGAGGGTGGTGATGCACTGGCACAGGCTGCCCAGAGAAGCTGTGGCTGCCCCCTCCCTGGCAGTGTTCAAAGCCAGGTTGGATGGAGCTTTGGGCAGCCTGGGCTAGTGGAGGGTGTCACTGCCCATGGCAGGGGGTTGGCTTTGAGGTCCCTTCCAACCCAAACCACTCTGTGATAACCTCCTCTAAACTGGTGTGACTTCCTTTCAGAGAGGCTCTAAGCCATGTTCTCTGCAGGAGAAAACCCTACATATTTTCTCCAGATACAGAGATGGATCACAGTGAAATTCGGTGCTCAGCAGGAGAGCATAATGGGGTCTCCATCATCAAAGGTCACAGCCTCATCTCTCTCATCACCACCTCAACACACAAAATACAGTCAAGGCTACAAACAGGTACACAGTTCCTAATGAGCTCTGCTATTAGCTGAAGAAAGGCTGGCCTGGGAAACTGGGCAGGGAGACTAGAAAGATGGTCTAGGCAAGTACTGAGACATCTGAACTTTGCAGTGAAGCGAAACGTGCAGCAGTAGCAACTTACATGTTCAATAGTAAGCTGCCTAAGCTGATCACAGATCAGTGTTCAAGGCCGGGTTGGATGGGGCTTTGGGCAGCCTGGGCTACTGGAGGATGTCCCTGTCCATTTCACATGTTTGGAACTAGATGATCTTTAAGGCCCTTTTCAACCCATGCCACTCTATGATTATAGCATTCACACAGCTTCTCTACTGGGTTTCTCATCTGGGGAAGGAGGCTTGCAACCATGGAGGAAGGGTCTAGCCAAGATCACTTCAAACGTGTATGTGTTCTGTATTAATAAATCCCTGCACTCACAGGTGGCAGCATCTGCCTGTTCCCTCCAGGATCATGCATCCCGCTCCAGCTACTGAAGTTTAAAAAAAAAAAAAAGCAGGTGCTTTGCAGCTATATTTCCTCCCCCATCCATTTGGGCTCTGCAGACATGAACAGCTCCCATTAATTGCCCAACAGGGAGATGTTACTGCCAGGGAGTAGCTGACAGCATTTTGCTCTGCTCATCGCAAGACAGTAGTCAAAGTCCCAGAGGGCAGCTTAGCAGTGTGTCCTGTCAGACCTGGTTTGTCTGTGTGCCTGTGCAGTGGAAAGGTTAAAATGGGAACTAAGCTGATCACGTTCATCTCTGTGGCTCCTGCCAGCTGGACTAGGGTTGGAGTGGCATACCTAAGAGGCTGGCAGGCAGGGAAAGGAATCCACCCTCTCAGCCATGCTCACACCCCATCAAGAATAGGTTGTTCATAAGACCATGGTTTGACTTCACACCAGGCTTCAAATGAGCTGTACAGACAGTGAGAGGAGGCAAAACAGATACACAATCTCACCAACCTCCTCCCCCAACACTTCATCCCTCTTTCCCCCCACATAACCTTGGAAGGTCAGCCTTTAGACAGTAAGTTAAATGGTGGTTTCTGAAGAGATTTTCAAGTGTGAGGTACCACCAAGTACAGTATTTTAAGGACCATGAGCAGAGTCAGCTCTTGGCAGATTGTAATAGCTCTTTGCAGCGTTCTGGGTCAATGTTATCTGAACAAGGATAGCACGAGACCAGCACAAATCACAGATCATGACTTTCCATGAAGAATTTCCATCAAGGAAAAGATCTTACTTATTTAACCCATGAAATCTGACAAGATCACAAGTAAGGTTGAATAAGTACACACCCACCTTGGTTGGTGCCAAAACCTTTTAGTGGCCCTTGCAAAATGGACTGCTTTCAGATGGCTACTGCCCAGGTCTCACAGGGTGGAGAAAGCAAGCGAGAGTCACAAGCATAAGAACAAAAGCACTGCCAGAGGCTAGAACAGGAGCTGGTTACCATCACAGGCACACTTACGTTAGTTATCACAATGGTGTATGATGCGCCGAAGTCGAGCAGCCCTAGCTCCAGGTTGAATTCTCCCATTTCAGTTATGCATTTTCCATTATTATATCTAGACACAATGATGAAGTACAGCATTTCCCAGTTAGTCCCACAGACAAAGAGCACAGAGCAGAGCTATCAAACATGCCCTTACAATGGAGCACGGAGAATGTGTGATGTAAAGATGCGATCATGTTTATGTCAGATGGTCACTAAAGTTCTCAACATCTTTTCCTTCCAGCAACACTTAGTCACTGACTGGAGTTCACCCAGTGACCTGGGCTATTGCTAGCATTTTTACAAGGTTTCTGCTTCTTCCTAGCACTGATTTTTTCCCCTCCTCCTCCCTCAGGTTTATTTTCCTTCCAAACCTTTCCCTGTTCCTTCAGGAACTGTAGGCCAGACATGTTAGCCAGGCTCAGCAGCCTCCAGGAAATCAGAGATATGCACCCACAAGCCAATTTGTTTCCTTTCAATAGAACAAATTAGCCTTCATATTTGTTCTTTTGATTTTGGATGTGTGAGATGGCACAGAGGCTCAGCAGCATTGCCACAACGACTGTTGCATCCTACTAAATTGCAGCAATAAATATTTTGGATGGAGCTGATGCAGAGAAAAGCCATGAAGCTTGTTTTGAAACACTGCAAATGCCAGAAATATCCTACAGAAGCCAACTCCAATGCTGCCAAACCGAAGCCATATGGAGCCCCTGTCTAACAAGCCCAGCCTGCAAAGCCACGTACTGTTACTTGATGTTACTACCCCACATACCAACACTTTGCAGCATGGAATATGAATTGGCCTTTCCCTGAGAGCACCTTAACACTAAGAGCTTCATGAGGAACCACCTTACTCTACTGACAGATCCATAGGAACAGCTACTCTCTTCCCTCCAAGCCCCCATATAATGCAAACATAGCTCAGAGAAAGTTAAGTGTTGTATCTGGACTTCTTCAAAAGACTTTTGGGGTTTCTAAAATTCCCCTGACCTGACTCTGAGAAAACTCATATTACACCCTAAATTAGAATGTCATTATACTCATGTCACAGGAATAGTTTCCAAGCTTTGTCCCTACTGATTACACCTTACAAAAGCAGTAACAGCCATGGGAAGGGAGCTATCCCAGATACCGGAGGCTGAATCTATTCAACTGCATATTTCCCCCAGAGATACTGATCTGCTGTCCTTTGGCTTGGACACTTTGCAGACCAAATGCATGATGCTTCTGCACACACACACAAGTGGCCCAGAACACCTGCTCTGCTTTTTACAAACATCTGCCCTCACAACCAACTGCCAAGACAAGAGCAATGAAGATTTTACTACTCGCCCAAGAAAAGCCCCATCATATCCAAGGAAATGCCTCAGCAAGGACCTCCAGCACAGCAAGGGAAACTTACTGGTCCCTCTCTAGCAGCGAGTACTCAGAAGCGCTGTAGTTTTTCTGAACAGCAATGAACCGTTTGCTGTCGATGGTGAGGTTGACATCTTGGCTCAAACCATTAATGAATCTGCAAAGAAAACATATTTCATTGGGTTGACAGACAGGGCAGGAGAAGCCTAATATCAGACACTTTAGAAGCAGCTCACTCTCTCCCCCAAAGCATTCTGTAACTCCATGAGGGTATGACAGCCTTACATTCGCCTGAGTCGTTACCCAGTTTTTCAATCCAAAACCAGCTTTCCTTGCTGGGTAAATGTACCCTCTTACTCTCTCCTATGAAAAGTAATCCTTGCTTAGCGTGGGTTTGGACTTCCAGACAATCTCAGAGACCTTCAGGGATTGTTCCACAGCTGTTTGAGAGGACAGAGCCCCAGCACACCCAAAGGACTGTGAAGAGATATTGCTCTCCTGCTACTATCAACACAGGCTTTCAGATAAAGGAGTTGATCATTGTTTTATACTATCTACAGTTTTTAGGGTGGGGTTTTTTGTTGGTTGGGTTTTAGTTATTAGGGTTGGTTTTTTTAATTACAGCTTAGAATCCTCTTTTTTTTTTTCCTCTGCTGTTTCTGCATCTTTTTTCCATCTGCTGCTTGTGCATTTCAGCTGCCTCACAGAGGTCTGGTGTTGTGGTGCTGGAGGTAAGTGTGGTATCAGCGAGATGGCAGCTCAGCACAGACCAGCACCGGACTGTTCATGGACTAGCTCACATTTGGAACGCAGACTAGCTGCTTAAGGAGAGCCCAGTGCCCAGCAGAATTGTTTAGAAAGATGTAAAATTGTTGCTGTATTAAATTTAGTAGGCATTTGTGCATGAGGTGGGGTGAGATAAATGAACATCATGGATTGGCCAGTTCGTGGAGGACAAATGACAACATCTCCTTCCCAGATTGCTTCTTCCCTTTCATTCCCAAAGAGGTGGAATGCAGTGAGATCAATGTACCACTCTGCCAAGGGAGGAGATCTTTTATGTTGCCATCTCAGCCCAGACTATCACAGGCTGTAAGCAGCAATAACGCTCAGCTCTGCATGGCAAGTGTGCAAGGTGACATGCTGCCAAGCCCCAACTGACACCCGAGTCTTGCACTTGAGAAGTGTGGACTAGATTCCGACCTGAGAACATCTGGGTTGTGTTACATACAGTTTGCATGAGGCAAAAGCAGTTTCCCCCACCCCACCACCTTGAAACCCTCACAGAAAACCATTCTTACCTAACAGCTGCCAAACCGTTCTCTGGCTTTGCTTCCAAGTCTGTAATCTAAAGAGAAGAGAAAAAAACCCAACCCAAACATATATATTAATGATGCCTTATAAATAATGTGTAGCAGAAAATACTAGTGTCTGTGGAGTTATATAGGCTGTGTTGCAAAGCACACAGAAATCAACCCAATTCTCACATAAGCTTTACAAGAGGCCACAGAAATGAAGTCTGGGTACAGTGAAGCCAATGGCAAAATTTCAGCTCCACCAAGGGCTTAAGATTAGATCATATCTTTTTCTTTTTTTACTCATCTCCTGTGTAACAAAGGCTACAGTTTCAGCCAATCACCCTTCTACTGAGGCATCTAACACCCTCCTAAAAAGTATTTGTCTTGATCTGAAGATAGCAAGAGAACATCATCCACATTAGCCTCTTTCAGTGACAAATTACAATTAAACATGAGTGCCTTACCCCTACAAAACCTGCAACCACCTAACTTTGAGACCTTGGTTCTTGGCATGCTCATAAACTTGACAGAAGCATAAAGCCAAGAGATACCATTAGGTTACTTCTCTTATAATCATGTATCACTAGTGTTTTCCCTGATCCTAAATACTCAAGAGATTAAACTGTTGTATGGTGCAGACAGAGAGCAGGAAAGACCAAGATGTGCTGAGCTTGCTTGCTCTCAGTCTCTACAGAGATAGCCTCTTGGTTAGTCACACTGGGGAGTGAGAGTGTCTGTCCTGGAGATGACAGCTAGAGCATCAGCTCAATAGTTAACATGATCCACATTCATTTGGGGAGACCCTATTTGGTGCACAATGCTGAAAAAAAGACAATAAAAGACAGGCCTGCCCTGAAGATTGTCTATCAGACAAAAGGAATACAGAACAAGGTTCTTGGCTGGTAGAAATGTTGCCCACTTATACTGGCAGGACAATTTTATGGGAAAGCCAATTTCAATTTGCTCTGCCCAGAGACAGAATCCAGGCATGTCAAAAAGGACTGAAACATACCTTCAGAAACTGGCTTTATCTTAAAATTTTTCAGCCCTTTCTCCACACTTTCTTCCTGATATTAAACTATGAGCTTAGGTGACCAAGGATCCAGAATTTCAATATACCTATAAAATGTCTATGGTACTTCAGTGTGATATGCTGATCCACAAATAACGTATGTCCTAAATAATAAATAGCCACAGTGACTAATAAATGTTAGAGAGTACATAATAAACAACAACATTGGGTTTTTCTGTGGGTTTAACATGGGGTTTAACACTCTAGCATGTTGTAGACAGGCCAGCCAAATTACTACTCCTTTTCATCAATCCCCAAAGCTCTCAAATTCATTTCCTGCCTACTCAACAGCCCACAAAGGAGAGAGAACCAGTTTCAGATTAGCTCCTCCCAGGACAACACGCCCACCTGAGTGAGGGGACCAGATTTAGCAGCCAGTGAGGCTGGCATGGGCTACTCCAGGGCAAACCCTGCAGCACAGCAGGGATGCTGGCATTGCCTTCCTTGTGTGGCAACACTGGAAAAGCAACCACCAGTTACCACACTGTTTTCCACACCTTCCTTACCTACAGCTGAGAGTGACAGGTCAATAGCATCACCCAACAGCACAGCTGTTCCCCACACCAGGGCAGGCATTAAGTACAGGCTAGGTAGGTAGGGCAGCACAGAGAGGTCCTGAAACTCAGAGATTGCTTTGTTCCACCCTGTCACAGGCTTTCTCTGCTTCAGGACTGCATGAAAAATCAGTGTGCAAGTATCCACTTTAAGGTAGCAGCACAAAGTCGTCAGGGTCACAGGGAAATTTAAAAACACTGTGTGATATCGAGCCCCAGGCTCAACATCATAAAGCAGGAAAAAAAACCCCAATGTCATGAAAAATAAATTCTTAGAACTCCTCATGTTTAAGAACAGTTATGTGATTTCTACTATACAACACTGAATGCAACCCTGCAAGGTAGGAGGCTGAGAAACTGTGAAGAGAATCAATATTTTAGAACAAGGACAATTTCTGATGCCTTTTTCAGGCAGATGTACACACACAACTGCCACAATGTGCAGTAACACCATACATTTCAAGGGAGCTTCCTGGGATAGAGCTGCATGTAAAAGATATCAGAATCCAGCCCTGTACATCCCACAGGCCTCTCTGATTGTTCTGGCAATACACAAAAGTCCAAATGCAGACGGCTCTGCTGCAGAGCCTGAAATGAGCTTAATCATTTATTCTGCTCAGCAAAACAAATGGGCCTTCTGTGCATTTTCACTAAACACTTGCAATAACTAAACCCAGAATCATTCCTCTGATAATTTTATTCCATACCCAGCCCCAGAGCCTCTTTAACATCTTTGCTTTATAGAATCATCTTTTGGGGAAAATCTGTGGAGCTCTGTTTCCTTAGCTTGCTCAGGCTCAGCTGCCTAGCAGGCATGACTCTGCTCTCCCACTGCAGCATTCACTGGATTAAAGTGTGCCCAGCAACTCTCAGATGCCATAACGCCTCTATTAATCAACCAGCAGAAATGTGTACGGATCCAGCGCCGCTAGCTACGAAGTCAGGTTTAGAGCAATCAGACAGACACTGCAACTGAGCAAATGAATTAATGAGCCCATTACCCCATTGTATCATCACAGCCATTGAATTAATACTGTATTTACACTTCACTCCCACACTCACTAAGCGGCTTGATAGGCTTCCTTCTGCCTCAAAAACAATTAAGCTGTACACTGATTTTTCCTTCACGGTGTAGTTGAAAGCAAGAGACAATCCTTGATGTTGCAGGGTGAAGCGAAGGCTTTGTTGCTCTCCATTCAATGTTAATTTTGAGTACTCAGCTGGGTTCTGTGGAAAAAAGCAAACTTGGTTATACTCTTTATTCAGATGGGAAAGGATCTGGCTCTTCCCTCAAGTACAACCCTGTCTTCAAGGGAGCCTGTAAAGAGAGGTGAACGGTCAGAGCTGCCCTCTACAGCAAAGGCCCTATGTTGACCTGTAGGCTTTGGGCTGGTCAAGCCAGAGCTCGGTGTAGCATCCCTTGCCAGATACAACCCAAAGGCCAGGGTGCACCTTCTGCTCACAGAGCTATCCTTTCTCCTGACCCTGCTCTGCCCTGATGGGACCACATCTAAAGCATGGCGGGCAGCTGGTGGCCAATGGACTCAAGTCCCAAACTAGCCTGTTCTGTAAAGTAATGTGGAAGCTGAAATAGGAAGCAAGCTTGTGTCCATGCCCAGTTAACTGCTTTCCTATCTCTTTCTTCCTTTGCAGGTAAATGCTTTTAAGGTACCATCCAGACCTCAGCAGCAATGCCTGGCTTGCACACGGAGAGACACAAGCTGACTGTCTCTCCAAGCTCGTCTCAGGACAATTATCATTTATTCCTTATTAGAGGTTAAGGTAGCTAGCCATTTCCTCCTTTGCAACAGAAGTATGTCTCTAAACTCCCCATTTCTGTCTCATCAACAGAGATAATATGCTCCATTTTTAAAGCCATTCCCATAGACTTCTAAGACAGTGGAGGAGACCAAGCTACACCACCTGTGGGCTTTATTAGATAGCTCCCAAAAAGCAGCCAACCCTTTCTTCAATGGGACATAGGTCAGACCTTCCAGCCCCACATATATGCTTACCTGAAAAGCCTCCACAGGTTGCCGAAATAGGTCCCGGTCCTGGAGTGTCACTTGAACAGGGTCCTTTGCCAAATTCAGGACCCGAATTAAACTTTCTCCTGGGACAAGTCGAGGCATATCAGTTTCCTAATTAAAATAAAAGGCTTTAAGTGCCATCCGTATGCTTTATTAGCACTTTAATATCTCTTTTATTTTTAGCCATAATAGTCTTCCTCTCTCTAATGACACTTTTCCGTCCCTTCCTCATCAAAAGGTTCACTGAGAGAAAACTGAACATAAATCTTATTTAGGGAGGTTTTCTCATAGTAGCTCAATAGCTAACCTAGTGCTCCTCCCAAAAACTGTTCTTCACACCGCTAAGTGTCCAGGCTACACAACTGTTGGGCAGGTAGAACAAAGTCGCTGCTTCTATTATACAGCTCCCTAGTGCCTGGATTTAACTAACTGCCATATGAGAATGGAAAAAAAAAAAAAGGTGCTTAGCTTTCAAAAGCAGTGACCAGAATAATTATTTCCCACTGCAGTCAGTGACTGGGGAAAAAATTAGGCCAGAAGCGAAGCACATTTGAAACTCCCCGTTCAGCTCCATGTCTGTAATCGGTGCTTGTGCATCACTTGACACCATGCTATCTAACAGCTGACTGTATAGATATTATTCCCTGTTTTCTGAGACAGGAAGGACGATGCCTCCAGCACAGATGTATCTCTTTCTGTCAGGAATCATTTTCTAGAAATAGTACTTCAATCAGCGTCAGCCTTGTACTACCTGCAGATCCAAAATGAATATGGCTTTTTTTTTTTTTAAAAAAAACCCTCCTCTTTTTCTCACTTTATTTTCAAGTAGCTGCCAGCAATACTTCAGACCTATTAATTTTTTTCTATCACATCCTATAATTTGGGTACTGCAGACAGGGCAGCCTGACCCTAACTAGGCAGGGAGACACACTGTCAGAGAAGATAGGGAGATGCTGATTTCCCTGGACCCGAATGCTTCTCCAGACCAACAGGCCAGTTAATGGCAGCCAGCAAATCCCATTACTGTGGCTTTTTGCCTGCACCACCCACAGCCAAGCCAAGGTGGTCCATCCTATCCCCATCTTTGCCAGAGCTTTTAGTAGCAAAATTTCCATATAAGGGCAGGGAGGAGCATCTAACTCACCTTGTCTCTGCATGGAGGAGTCGCCTACAGCCAGAGCAGACTTTCAGTGCTTGGACAGAGCTGCTGGCGGTGGCAATGAGAACATTTCTGAGCTCACATAAAGAGATTAGAAAAAGGAGCTGAACCCACAAAGTCTCATTTCAGAGGAAGACTTGTCAGTGGATTCACTCGAGGAAGCAGCAGTTGTTAATCCAAGGCTGCATGCCCGCCACTCTAACAGAACATTTTAAGTATATGTGGAAGCTTTAAACATTAATCCTACAGTAACTTTCAGGAGCCAAAGGTCAGAGAAAGTCTGCACAAGGCTGGTCACAGGCCAGAAACAAATGGTACAAATCTGCTGGGGCCAACATCGGATTTACAAGAGATTTGCTGCCACCCGGTCTGGGGATGCCTGTCAGTCCCTGGAGCCTGTGGCTACAGAAATGCCTGCAGTCACCCACCTCCCTGGAGAGCTGATTTGGCATGTAAAAAACCACATCCCCACCCTAAAGTAAGAAAGGAATTAAATTAAAAAACCCAAACCACCACAGACACACAAAAAAACCAAACAAAAGTTAAATATAGGCAAGCTAAAGCAATAAATAGGAGAGAGAACAGGCTACCTTTTGGCAATTAATCACTAGCATTAACTAGATGTCTGTCAAGCACTGTGACGATGGAAATCTAGAATATAGACCAATAGAGATGGCCGGCACAGCAAAACTGCAAAGACTAGAAAGGGACAGGGATGGAGAGAGAGAGGGGAAAGTAGACAAAGTAAGAATTATCATTAGCAACTGGATCAGTATGCTTAATTGCAAAGAACACATTAAAAATTATCATCAAGGAACACGATGGTTAAAAGGATTATCTATTGGGCATCAGTAAAAACAAGCCAGGGAAAGAAAGTATTTCTGAGGAATCCCTTGGGCTGTACCTACATTTATTTTGATTTCTACAATGGCTGCAAGTCCAAACGCCATCCCTGCAAGGATCATACCTGTTGCCATTTTCCTAATAGGTCTGTGGAGCAAACAAAAGAAGCACTATTAAGAAAAAAGGGTAATTTAAATTATAGAATACCATTCCTCAGAGCCAAAGATGTGCCAAAACCATGTAATAAACCTCCCAACAGGTGGCACTGGGGATGACATGCTGTTTAAATTGCCAATCATTTAACTTAAAGCTATTCTATTATTCTGTATGAGGCCAGCACTGAGGCCAATTAAAACCGATATGCCATGAAAAAAAGCTCTTTGCTTGCAAGTTTCATATTATCTCACTCCTATCACTTCTAGTGGGAATAGCTCATGGCATTATGTTAACCTGTGATGTTGGAAGGAGCACTAGAAATGATATATCTTCAAGTCCCTTTTGGGAAAGCCAGAAGAAAAGTAGCACGCTACTTAGCAGCAGGAATGAAGAGAAGGGAAAAAAAATGTATAGTTTGTGTCATCAATGTTTCTGACCATCTGTGGCATCATTCTGGGTTATTTCTCATGCCAATACATTTACATTTCTAGAGAATAAAGAGCTTCTGAACTCAGAGCAAAACTAGTGCAACTCTACCAGAGTTACATGAGAAATCTGATATAAAGACGAATAAAAAAGGTCCAGAACAGCAGGTCCAAACTGAGCATTGAGTTGGTGAGATCTGAAACAAACCTGGTTCTAGATACAGTGGTCTCCACTCTGTAATGGTCTGGATTCACAGTCCATATTGACTGGGCTGCGAGAAAACCCAGATTAGGAGCTGTATACAGTCTCCCAGTTACATGCCCTGGGGCGAGAAAACATTTCCTGCTTGCACCTTGTAACAAAACATTGGGCTTGATTTTCAGTGCTGAATTGAGAGTTTGCAGCACAGAGGCCAACTCTGCACAGGCTGCAGTGTTTCCACAGGCATTTCCACAGCTAAACAGGAACTAAACTTACTAAACCTGTTAGTATCCCACATCCAGGAGACAGAACCGGCATGGCATTCCATGCTCAGCCTTGTGTGAGTCTGTGCTGCTGGGTGAACTAGTCTGTGAACCGGTCAGGAAGTTTTCTGTTGAGTTGGGGCTCAGTGCAAGGCACAGGCTCTCAGTGAGGCAGCATGGAGAAGCACAGCTTCTGATGTGTGTCCTCTGAAGGGCACCATCACGGGGCTGGACAATGTCTTCGGTATTTCTTTAGGTGCAAATAATTCAGCATGATGGGAGAGGGTCAGCAGGGTGAAGAGGTAAGTTCCTGAGGCTCCTTCTATCCCCATTTTATGTTGTTTTGTCTATTCAGCATTTTAGTCAGGGTTAGGAACATGCTTTTTAAGCCAGTCTCCCACTCATAGACCCTTCCCACACTGTGGTTCGTGTCAAGAAGTGGTGCTGGAGCATGGAAATTTGATTCCTGCTAAAGGACATCATTCCACAGAGGCAGACTACAGATACTCTGAAGTAAAATCCCCAAAATGCATAAAGTGAGTCTCAGAAGTGCTCCTATTACACTGAGCTTTTTGCTAACACACACTGGGAGCACATGGAAATACCCTCAGGTACTCATTGTTTCAGATGCTAGTGTGGGATCTGCTCTCATACCAAATGGAGCCCACATGGGCCAGTGAATTCGGCCCCACAGGGACCTTTAAGGGGGAGAATTATTCTAGGGTGATATAGGAAACAAGGTGAGGAACCTGTTGATCAAATTCAAGGGGGGACTTGTTCCTATTTGCTTTCAGGGAAAATCTGTACAGAGATCCAACATCACTGAATTTTCCCCTCGGGAATTTCCAGGGCCCCTGGAAGAGGGTGATGCTGCCTGTTGGGGTTGAAGCAGAGGCAAGTACTGGGAAGGGTGAACGGAAATGTGTGTTTCTTCTCCATAAAAGCTATTGTGCTCACTTGCTGCAAGCAAATAAGAACTGAGGCATCTGCACTGTCTCCATATACTTACGTGAAATTAAATTTGCACATGTTTATCAGGGGGTAGAGCCCAAGGTCAAAAATTGGGATGAAGACAAGAATAAGAAGTGGATTTAAGAACTGCAATACAAAAGAATGGGAGTTTAGTAACTAGAAAGCAACTTTCTGTAATTAAACTCATAAAGCACTGTCCTCCAGAAATAATTCCATTACAGAAAGGACATGAACAAACACTTAAAAACCTCCTTTTAAAATATAATCATAGTTTGCACTCCAATGGCTTCTGCTATTTAGTTTTCACAGGCACGAACATGTTTTGTTCACATCCTCCCCTCCAAGGGGTATGCAAGCATCACCAGCTCAGTTTCCCCAAAGAGAGAACTGAAGCATTACATTTTTAAAAAGTACAAAACCCACTGACAATAAAAGCAGGTGACCTTCAGCGCTGTGGTGGGACCTTACAACAAATCAGCAATAATGGAAACATCTTGGGAATTCAGCAAAATCCCAGAGGAACCGTCACTATTGGTAATTTCTCACACTTTTACACAGCTTGGTAATCCCCCAGGAACTACATTTCTCCTGGGAGGGCCAGAGCTTGTCTGGCAGCCAACAGTGGCAGAGCACAAAAATAGAGTGTGCTGGAGAACAAGCAGAGAGAGATGCTTATTCGGTTTGGAAGGAAAATTTCAGGGAACGGAACAGCTTTGAATTTCTCTGGAGCTGTTCAGTGTAAGAATTGTAATCAATTGTGACAACACAGCACTGTCTTGGAACCTTCACATTTTCATCTGCCCTGCAGGAAGGAAGGAAACATATTCCAGGTACAATGTTCATCCCAGAGCAGGGGCACGTTAAAAGGAGATGCAGCTCACACCCTCCGCATACCAGCACTAATTCAAGCACTATTAACAGCAGCTTATCTTCCCACACCCCTGCGCTATTCTGCAGAACTCAACCTCTATGTTAGGACATCTTTAGGGTCTTCTGAACCCCAAGACTAAGCTTTCAAAGCAGCTAGTGAGCAACAAGGCCGAGTCCACACCACAACAGTGCAATTACCTTCAAAAGGAGCGGAGAAAGGCCACCGGTCCAGTAAGAAAAATAAAAATGAGAGAGAAAAAGCAAATACATCTCTAAGAGTTATTTCCTACCCTACAGTATCTTTTACCTGCATTTGGTCAGGCTGGAGGACATATATTCCCTGAAAGAGAAAGAAATTCCAAGTGATTCATGAACACTGTAACTGCATATGGCAGACAGGTAGTCCTGTGAGGCCTTAGGCACAAAGGTGGTGTCCTCAAATGCATTAGGTTGGCTTAACAGCTGGTATTGTGCTCTCAACAATTGCTGTCTAAGGACACAGTGTTTGATGAGAACCATTTTGCTGAAAGAACCTTGGTATTTAGGAGCTGGGACACAGACTGAGAACTACTGAGACCCATCTTTCAGACTGGCTGAGCCATCAACTAGGTGAGTGGGGAGGAATGTGTGTGCTAGCGTCCCAGTTGGGATTTGGGCTTAAAGCTTCCTCCCTCCTTGCTTCTGTAATGGCAAAAGCCCAAATCCTGAAAATGAGTGCTCTCAAGCTTCAGAGCCATGTGAGCTCTGCAGCATTACTCCCAAACATCCTTAAGGGATAAAAAAAGACCATGCCCGAGCTGGTGGGCTGCACAAACACCTCTCTCCTCCTCCCATTGGCTCAGTACTTTGGGCTTTGATCAACTGTTCAGCTGTGACTTCTTGTCTTCAGCTGAGTCCTCAAGGCTCAAAGAGGTGTCTCAGGCTTGCATCATTGTACCCATCCCCTACAGTTGGGCAAGATCAACAGGGATGGACAGAGGGATCCCAGTCCCCAAAAGGGACTGATGAGCTGTCTCCAAGGAGGGCCTGGTGTTTGTCTGAACTCCACACAGAGCTTTGCCTTTGAAATTAAGATGAAGATAAAAGTGTAGGGGGGATTAGGAAGGAAATAGTGTATTTCTAAAAAAGCACTGTGGGGGTTTGTCTCCTGTCTGCCAGGCTTGTCCTAAGCCAAATCTGGAACAGCTGCCTGTTTCTGCTGGCAGCTGCTTCTTGGGAGAATAGAAAACACTGGTCATGGCAAAGGAGTCTTACAATTAAAATTATCAGGCAAATATCCCCTCCTGCTACTTTGTGCACATGATATAAATGTGCCATTAGGAAACGAGCCTGCAAATATTTAACATCTCACTAGATCATTTCCTGCTAAACTCCAGACTTCCTAGCTGAGCTCTTTGTCTGCAGAAGGGAAAAAACATGGAATATTCCAAACATGAAGTTAATTCTCACCTTCGTGAGTCAGGACAACTCTTGGTGGAGAGATTGAAACACAAGCCAAAAATCTATTCAAGCAGGTGTGACAAAAAAACCCTGAACATGGCCTTCTCCACCAGGGAGAGTTTAATAAGTAACACCAGGGTGACTCCTTAGATGTTCTGCTAATAGATCACTAAGTGCATGTGAGCAAAACAGCAGAGAACAAAGTTTTAGATACACATCACAAAGACTGCATGAACTTTCATTGGTTTGTCTGTCTGGGGTGAATAAATATAACCCAAGTTGAAGTCTTTTTCATGCCTCATTTGAATTAATTAAGCCTAATGAGTACCACATACTAAGAGCCAAATTTTTAACGGGAGTAACATAGAAGAGCTCTAATATGGGGCTTTAAGTCAATTTTAAACTGGAAAATGGGTATTTACAATCCTAAATTCCGATGTGTGCATCCACAGGTTAGATCTGGATGGCTTGTTAAAATAAATATGTCTGGAAACCAGCCTTATGCAGTGACATGTTTAGGCAGCTAGCTAATCCACATGTATCTGCCACTGCACCATTTGCATCTTTGAAGACCTTTAGGGCTACTACCTAATTAATCTTCATCACATCTCTACCCTATACACAAGATTCCTGCTGACTTTGAGAGACTTCATTAATGTATCACCAAGCAAGCCAGGGCAGCAATACACAACCACAATAACTCTAGCTACAACGTACAGGGGCTGCATGAACTTTCCCCAGCTTCTCTGTCTCTAGTGAGGATAGCAGGCTGGAAACCCTACCTGCTCAAGGTCACAGAGGGACCAGTTGCCAGTAGGTGAGCACTCCTGACTTTGCAGGCTGCTGATGGCTCCCCAGTCCTCGCTCCTTGCCAAGATGTGCTGTGATGAATTGAACATGGCTGCACAGAGCCTCTCGCTTCTAATCACCAGAAGTGCAAATCACCCAGACTCATCAAGCAGATGCTCTTAGTACTGTGTGGTGCCAGTCAAAAAGCAAAAGCAGGGATGTTACTATTAGTCTTACCAGCCCTGGTGACATTAAGTACTTACAAAATCAGCATTCATTTTTGTGGCTTGCAAAGTCCACCTGGATCCCTAAGGAGAAAACAGACAGCTGTGAAGCCTTGGAGATGTCTTATGGGACTAGAAAACATGGGGATGCAGAAGACAATGCAGATCTTATTTCCCATTCATGCTTTCCCTACCCTGTAAACCCTGCCAGCAGGCAGGATGCATTCTTCCATCTGACCCTCCAGTGCCAGACTCCCAGCAGGACTGTGAAGGGATGGGCAGCAGTGATGTCAGGTACTGTCTTAGCAAGCCCCTGGACACCTGGTAAGGCCTCTACATCTCCAGGATGCTTTGATGATACCCTGGAAGGACAAGGGGGCAAACCCAGGCCAGCAGGCAGACCTGCAATGCTCCATACTGTACCTGCTGATCAAACAGGGCCCAGAACATCGGCAGCGGTATGAAGAGGAAGAGGACGCGTGTCACCATTTTAACCTCCCCAATCAGCTGTTTCTATAAAGGGAACAGGCAGAAGGTAAGGTGGGGGTGGAAAATAAACAGACACGTTAAGCCCCAAAGCGTGAGAGCTCCTATTTCTGTCTGCATGGCAGTTTTTCCTTGCGCCACTTCATGGTATTGGAATTATTTACATTTCTGCATTTCAGTGCAGCACCTAAACTGTCCATTAAGGGTCAGGAGAGTACAGATGTGGGAAGGGACAGGACAAAGAGAGTCTGTACATGTGAGGAGTGGTGTGGCTGAGCCAGTCTTACTGTTTCTCCTGTCTCTGTCTGTCCATCTTCCTCCTTCCCCTCTCCAACTGTGCCAGCTAGAGCATTGCTTACCGAGTATTTTTCCGCTGCCCAGTCCAGCCAGTGATCTCTCTTTGGAATCTGACGGGAACGGTTTTTTAGCCGGTTTTTAATAGCAAACTGGGGAGAGAAACAGGTGAATAATTCCCTCGTGGTGTATCTGCCCTCCCCATCTCCAAAAGTAAGCAGCACCAGATAATCGTGGGGGTTTTGCTGGACTCTTCCAAAATCCCAGATCAGATGCTTTATCATCAGTTCTCTGAAGAGTGGTTTCTGTGACATCGGTTGATTAAAGGTATGACATGGGAACAACCAACCTCATTGGACTGTCAGAAGAAAAATCTGACACTAGCCCCCCAAAGAGTGTTTCATACTTGATTTAAAGCCTGCTACATGATAAAGCTTTAAACATAACTTCTTCAGTTCTCTTCCAAAAAGCAACTTTCAAATTGACTACTGTGCTGGGGAAGAAATGTCTCATTAACCAAAGCAACATCAAAAACAGAACTCTTGATCCCTTTTCGGTCTGTAGACCTTTCTTTGCATATTGCTGGGCCACTCCTAGACCAGCTTTCAAGGTGGTTCATCACTGAAGGAGAAATTGGTGATGCTGAACTTGTGACTTGTTTATGCTGTGTGCCCCAGTCACTGAACACAGCCACCCCAGCAAAAAGAGAAGCAGACCTCACTTAGAAATCCTATCCTTAAGATCTGGCCTGTTTTCCCACAGTAAATCTGTTGCTAGGATTGACCTAGGTAAAAAGAAAACATCCGCTGTTAGCAACAGCTTCCTGAAAAAGAAATATCATTATCCACCTCATAATAAGAGAGTATTTTTCCCACATACTATATACATCCCACACACTATGAAAAATAATTAAGGCTATAATGGGACTTCAGTGGGTGTCTTTTCCTTTTACATGAACACGCTGAATGTGCATAACATGGCTGTGTACTATTGCTGTCTGCTGAACTGATACACGTCAGTAAAACTATTCAGCTGTAAAAAGTGGATGTATCTGATACTCTGAGTTTCTGAATTTTCCTTTCAGTTTGGTGGCCAACAGCATCTGCTGCTAGTGGTTCTACTGGCACCAACTGAGTAGCTCATGGAGCTATGGAAAAGACAATTGAAATGTTGAAAGAATAAGCTAGGGCCTAAAATGTGTTGCTTATTCCAAGATATCCAGGAGCACAGGCTTATCAGCAAGATATCCAGGAGCAGCAGACAGAAGAGTTCCAAATGTCACCCCACCTTTCCCTTTGCAATGTGCTGACCTGCAGCTTCAGAGTCATGCATGAAAAAGAGAATGGCACACACTTACGCCAATGCATTTGCACACTTCAAGTAAGACGTTCCCTTGTGGTGGTGTTTTTCTGTACAGTCCACTTCCAGCAATGAACACAACTGAAAAATATTATAATCCAAATGGCTGAGGCTCGATCCTGCACTAGCTTCTTGGAAGGATTCCCCACCCTTCAACAGGAATTCAACAGAATTCAACAGAAATCCTCTGCCCTCGGGGCTTAACGGGATTGCACTTTTAACAAAACAGAAATACAGGGCTCCTCTCATGCAAGAAAATGCAACACCCTACAAGAGGGAGTGTGATCCCCAGGAGGTCACTGTCACCTTCTCACGATGGGCTCTGGCACAACAGGCACCTCCACATTTAATGCCCACTGAGAATAAAAGCTCTGAAAATCCCCTCCCCCGATCTATGTTTTTTGTAGGTTAAAGTTAAGATACAATCCACATTGAATTGCAGCACCTCATGTAAAAATCAGTCCTGAGCTGTTGCAGCCATGTGAGCACTAATCCAGACCCAATGCAGGCCCCATGTACTTGCATCTCACACACATTTCAGTGGAAACTGCCACAAAGGTCATTGCATCCCACACTAGAGTTCAGAGAAATTACCTCCACTTATGGTTTCCACAAAGGGATGTACAATTTAAGGTCCTGTCTTGTCTTGATTTTCTACCTCAAAGCACAACGAATATTGGACCAAGGCTTCAAAATCCTGTCACAGAGGGGGCTGATTATGTATCATTTGTCCTGCCCATCGAGAGCCTCTGAGGACATTGCAATTCCGAAGATGTTAACAGGGAGAAGGACAATAAACGCCAAGTATGAAATCCATATAACAAACCAAACTCAATGTTTTAAACTAACCCAATTTCCTGGGTCAGTCCACAGCCAGTGGGAAAAAGCAGGGACCTCTGCCCTGACACAGGAGGCCTGGGACACTGCAGCAAACTCACCTCTTCTCTTTTCTCACTATGAAGACCCTTAGCATCCAGACCCTTAGTTTTGACTTCCAGAACTGTCAGAGAGACCGCTGAAGTCAGTTTAGATGAGTCACAGTGAAAGACACTTATCCAAAGTCACCTGGAGTTGCACTACCTAATGTTTAACATCTCCCTGTGGACCTGTTGGTGCCTCTGAAAGGTGATTCATTAGGTTTGCTGAAATACCTTCCGGTGGTGCCATTGAATCCTTTGGGAACTGAAATTCCTTCACTAGGTTTGGCATTTGGAATTAAATAGTATCAATCTTCCCCCTGTCTTTCAGAAACTGAAACAGCCTGTAAAATCGTGCTCTATAACATTTCCATCCTGCCTCTAAATCTATCCTTGCTTTCCATCATTGTGAGAGGGCCAGTCAGGTCTGAAAGGGTATTTTCTCCAGTTCTGCATGCTGCTCACACAGTCAAATATATCACTTCCAAAGCATTTTAGCGCGCTACAAAAGAACACAGAGCTGCTTTGCTGGGCAGGCTGGGGAATCTGGCAGCAGGACACTAGCTAAAAAACACATTTCGATTGATGCCTTCACCAAAACTGCAATATTTACATGTCCATTTTCCCCTGGGCAACTACTACCCTGCTAGAAACATTTATCACACAGTGATGCACAAAGGAGGCTGTGCTGCCTTAAACTGATAGGAACAGGCCACAGGGGATCAGAGAAGCTTCTCAGGCCCGTGACCATGCACTTTTTGGAGAATAATTGCTGTAACGTTAGCTGTGGCCTGATGACATTTCTTTAGCGTCCTGATTCTTCTCCCCAGTGGAAGTTTGAGAGGAAAGAGCAGCATTCCCATTCTCTGGGGTACAAACTTTTCAAATCACAGATGCTGTGGTGAAAGCACACAATTGCTTGGTCTCTCAATTAAGCTAACAAGAGAGACAAATGAGAAGTCACCCCATGCTGTGTCAAAACCTCTCGAATGCAGCGTAATAAGGGGACTGCTCCCCTCAGCAGCTCTCAACTGTGAAACAAGCTAATGGGGTGTCCTCTGTATCAGCTCCTGAGCAGTAACAGTAAGAATGTGGAAACTGCTGAGTATTTTATAAGGGTTGAAGAAGAAATCTTGACAAGTACATTAATAGGGCCAAGATGCAAGCTTTAGGAAGTAGGGTGATTGCGGCTGCCTCCTGACACTTGGACAATAAGGGCTTTTTATTGCAATATAATAATAAGCTGTCACTGTAATTGTGGGAATTACTTCAGCCAAGCAAAGTGAAACAGCTCAGAATGAAGTAACATCTCATTCAGCTCCTTCTGCAGTTTCTGTGTGGTGCACACATTCCAAGGCAAAAGCCTGAGCCATTAAAGATGGCCCTGAGCTACAGAGAGCCTGTGGAAAGGTTGGAAGTGGCATGCTAAGCTTCCCTTCTGTAAGCTGGTGAACTCTAAGGACTGCTCAGATTGCAGATCAAAGGCCAAGCCTGCTCATAGGCAAAGCTGCAAGCCATCAGAAGAATCATTTTAGTGCCTCCCTTTGCTTTATAGAGCAAGACAAGTGTATCGTGAAACATCCAACAGACCACTCTCTCATCAGAATCACAATAAAGGATTGTAGCAAAACCACAGTCTGCCCACCACTCAGGGAACTAGTGGTATTCCTTGCTGTTCTCAACTGTGGAATTGTTGGATGGCCTTGAATCCTTGAGTTTCCCATCACAGTATCCATCCAGAGCTAGTAAATTTGTGCATTTTCTCATCTATCCGTGCACTCAAAAATGGTAACTCCTATTACAAGCATTACTGCTTCCACTCACCAAGCGCCAACACCATCAGTGCTGCTGGGACACCAAAAGCCAGAGCGTAACAATCCTCTCCAAAACATTTCACATCCCCTGAAAAAGAAGTAAAAAATAAAAGCACCTCATTACAGTCAGACTTATGTTACTGGGGCCTTTGATTTGCTTCCCCTAAATCAGTCACTTCCTCTGGCTTTAAATCTTCATTGCTGGTGCTTGACACTGTGAATTGAATCTCCTTGAAACAGTTGTCCTCCCTTGATGAAGACAATTTGGAAGCAGGGTGAGTGTCTGCCAGAAAAAGCAGCTGATAATGGGATATTGATGAGAATGGCAAAAGGGATGGGGCAGACAAATAAGTACAAAGTAGTAGGAGCTGTAATTGGGAAAAAAACCTGCAACATTTTAAATAACTTGAAACTGTTCTGTGTTTGCCTAGATCTAAATAACCAGTACTGTGATGCCATGTTATTTGTGCCAGCTGCATGAGTTATTGAGCTAAAAATCTGGATTTGGTTTCATGGGGATCTACGGTGGACAAAGTGGAAGCCAACAGCCCTAGGAAGTAAGTGGGAGCAGAGGATTAGTTTTACCTCCAGACCCCTTTCTTACCACCTTCCCAGTCTCAGTAGAGACAGCCTGCTCCAAACATCAGGCTTTGCAATAACCCATCAGAATGCCAGGCTTGTTACAGCTTGGCTTTGACTGATCTGAGCTATGGCTCACCAAAACCCTGTGCCACTTGGACCAGGTCAGTTCTCACACCACGTGAATTTGGAGGTCCAGCTGCAAACAGCAAGCCAGCTACAGGGTCTGTGTTAGTATGCCAGTGGCCACAAATTACCACGTCCTTCAATGAGCAATGAGAAAATGGCTAAAATAAGCCAACGTAGTTAACAGGAAACCAACCCACAAAGCCTTCACCGTTCCTGTTTGGTGTCCCTGGACAGCCATGGTCAGCTGCATAGTTGTGTGTGTGTGTGCAGAGCATTTGTTTACCAATTTTCAGCAAATTAGCTGAAAGCCAACAGAGCTGGCAGAGAGATTATTATGAGCACACTGAACTTCTGACATGCAAAACAAGTTGGACATCTCCACCTAAAAGTACATACTCCACATTTCTGCCAAAAGCCTATGAACTGTATTTCTTGCACCATCGCACTTAGCAGAAACTTTACTCTTTCCTCATCCTCTCCACCTCGTTTCCATGTTGCAACTAGTTTATTAGTAGGCTACATTGGCACAGGTTTTGATGTTCAGAGGAAATTGGCTTTTAATCTGCTCACTGACTAGAATGAGCAAAAGCCCCTCCCCACAGAAAGCTGACCTGGGGACACCAGTGAGATAAAGAGCAAGAGACAGAGCTTTTGTCTTTGTCCCTACTTATGGTGTAAAGCAAGTACAACTGCCCACGGCCTTCTGAAACAAGCTGCCTGTTAAAATAACCAGTCTGAACAAAGAAAGCTTCCTGGAGGCTGTGGGATGGAATGAAAAAAATAGCTACTAAGTGTGAAGGCTACCTTGTCCCTGTCCCCATCCTCACAGCCTGCAGCTCTGCCTCTGTGTCTGTACTTTGCGTGCCAATCCCCTTGGCTTCTAGGAGCTGCAATACAATGGAGTAAGTGCAGCAAGACTCAGGGACTAAAAGGGGTTGTGCAAGCTGGCTAGAATGTAAAGTAGGTCTTAAGTGGGGCACAGGCCTGTGCTTTGTCTTCAAGGCTAGTTGCTCAGGGCTGCAATCTTGTAAGCAGACCCACGCAGCCATGCCTGGATGCAGGACAGAGCCCTCCAGAAGTCAGCAGCACCCCGTGGGAGGGAGAAAGTAGGACTTCAAAACCAGCCCTGCTCAGTTTTCCCACCCCGACACTGGCACAGGAAGGAGAGATCAGTTTCCATCCACAGGCTACCTGCAGGAGAACAATCCGGTGCATATGTGTCCTTCCACCTTTCATATTTTAATTCCACAGTCCAGGCTGGCTTTGAAATATAACCAGGAACACAGTTTCTGTGACTTGCCTGCTAGTATTATAAACCTGTTACGCTGCTACGACAGGATTAACAAGGCGTAAATACACTGGCCACTCCACAGATAACACAGGTTCTGCCAAGCAGTTGTCATAAGCACCTAACTATGCACAGCAGAGTAGTCAGGGGGCAGCTAATTTATTGTCTTATTCTAAATCAACACTGACCTCTTAATACAGGAGTTACAAACGTGGAGATCAGGCTTCCGGCGTTAATGGATAAATAGAAGATGGAAAAAAACTTGCTTCTCTCCGAGGTCTAAAACAAGACAAGACAATATCAGAGTCACGGCTCACACACAGCATCGGGCTTGCAAATTGAATGCTATCAATTCTCTTGTTAGGAAGGCTGGGTAAATATTGACACGCAGCACATAAAATGTTAAGCAAACAGGCTTGTGTTCAGGTGACAGGGTAAATGCTCACACAAATCAGCTCGTGATACTCCAGAAGCACTCTGGGGCTTTCTGGCATTTCAGAGGAAAAGCTGCTGCTCTGAGTATGTTGGGAGATTGGAAGGAGGGAAGAGCGTTTACTTATTCAGAGCAAGCAGCATGATTCAGATCCTCTGTCACCTAATTCAATCCAATTTGGCATGGTTTGACAAGCTCATCATTTCTTCCCATGTCTAAGCTCTTTTTTTCCCCTCCCCTCCTCTCCTGTGTAGAAACAGAAAAAGAAACCCACGTATTTTGAGGAGCTGGTAATGACAGCGTAGATGAGAGTGCAGCAAATGAGAGGTGTCCATCAGACAGGAGATTACCAAACTGAGGCCAGCCAACCTCAAACTAATAGAGTGAATTAAAGCTACGGGAGCAAATTCAAGAGCCTGGTGGAAGGATGCACTCCAAGCAAAGTAATTCAGAATTAAGTGATGCTGTAACATATTATAGTTCATATTGATCTTTTTTCTTCCTGCATAACTCATCATTTGGAAGGACTCAAGAACTTGAGGCAGAGTTTGGTTCTTTTTGTAGGAGCAATGTGTGAGGGCATTCAACCAAGAGCAGCCTCTCCTTGCCTGTAGGGGAGACAGATGTGCATAGTTGCTTGCGCATACATGGTGCTAAACCTCCTCCCTGGGCCTAGGGAGGCCAGCAAAGTGAAGAAAGAAGACCAGGCTACCTGACCTGTCCCACACTCATCTGTATCACACGTGAGTTGGTAAAATCAGCATTTAAGGATGGTCCAAACCCAGGGAGCCAGTATACTCCATCTGTGACTAGGCTTTGCTCCCAGCTGTCACCAGGTCCTGTAAAGGTAGCAGGCAAATTGCTTGGGGCATGGCTTAGTGCTTGGCAGAGAGCTCCTTAGGGAACCTTGATCCACATCTCTATGACTGGAATGCAAAGCTTTAACTTGGTTGATTGTGAGGAAGTTCCTCAGGGGCCTGGCTCTGTCCCCTCTCCTAATATGTCCTGTTTCCTTCGATAGTATTCATAAGGGTAGAAAACAGGAGAAAACGTGAAGAACTGCAGTCAGGTAACAGAGGATAGCTGTAAAGGAATGAAGCTTGGGGTCCACAAGAATAAAAAAAACACTTTCCCATGACTGATGATGCAGCCAAGAGGAAATACAGCTACTTCATATGGCAAGAAATCTAATCTGCCAGGGAGTCAGTGCAGGGAAGATGGGAAGGTGTGGGAGGGCTTTTCTTTGTGTCCCATTATGAAGCTGGTACAAGGAAAGTGAGGGTGAGAGCCCCATCATGGACTCCCACTGCCAACCACTAAGGAGTCTGGGGTGTCCCTTCACTTGGATTAAGAGCTTTTTGGCTTTCCCTAGCACAGTTATGAAGACCACATAAACTTGAGTTCCTGGATCCTCCACAATTCTATTGCCCAGTGTGTCCCAAGCAATCTATCCTACACATTACTCAATTTATCCTGGATTAAGGGATTCATAAACCTTACAATAATCATCTCTATGGTTTGTTCCCACAGCTAACAGCAAACAGCACTGGGTTTTGCTATCTGTTATACTCCATTTCTGTCTTTATCAGTGTTTTTGATTACCTGGAACTTTCTACCGCTAAGCTAATAAAACTATATATTCTTCTTCATTCTACCTTTGTGATCAGTTGGTTGACATCATAAGGAACTCCAGAGAAATAAGCAGCCTCAGCAATCTCTCCTGCTCCCAGAGTAGCCCTGCCATGGCTTGACATGAGTGGTGCAGTAGTGTCCTCACAATCCTGCCCTCTTTTAGTCAAATTCTCATGCTGTATCTCTACCCCTTCATATCTGGACAACTCAATTTCTGAGAGTTGGGGAAAACTCAAGCATGCAGCTCTTGACATGATAAAGTCTAGAGCAACAATTACCAAAAAGTATGTGCTGGTAAGAGAAAAGGGTGGTGTTGCATTAGGAATTTGTTGTATCTTATTTCACACATTTTCAGATTTCAGTGTTGGGAAAAAAATGGTCAGAGAAAAGCAGAAACGAGTGCAAAAATAATGACCCAGCAACTTGCAAATTACACTGATTGAAAAAAAGAATTCCCTCCCTATTTTCTTAATCTTTGGAGCAGACATACATTGACAATATGATTTGGATTAGCTAATTTGAGAAAAGGTACCGTACACAATAATCCTGATCTCCTTGGCAACCAGAAAATAAAGAAACAAAGAGAAAGCTATTTAGTACCTTAAACACCATATCACACTGTTGGAAAGCAGCTTTGGTCCTTAATTAATATGCACAGCAGCTTTTGCATTCATATATCGTAAATATCGTTTTGTTCAAACATTTTTATCTTGGACTCCTAATCCCATAGACAAAGATGCCTGGAAATCTCCTGCAGATAAATCTAATTTCCCTATCTGCCACCCTGCTGAATCAGTCTCCATCACTGTTTGTAGTAGTCGTCTCAAAGTGGCAGATCCCAGACTATTACACTCATAAAGAACTTAAAAGAAAACCAGATGATGGTGTGCATTCACCTCAAAACATAAATTCATCTCTACGTGGGAATAGCAGGGGCAATTTATTTATTCATCTTCTACACAGAACTACCACATCCCTAGTTTCCAGATGAAATGACTAAGTCTGTGCACTTAAAGGCTCAGCTGAAGTTTATTGGTGTCCTGAAAACTAAGGGAGAGTCAAATGCTTCATTTCATTGGGAATTTTCAAAGCATATTTCATCCTACCTGGAGTGGAAGATGAAAAACATGATAAATCCTCTCAAACACCACTCTAAAGGGGACAAATATTCAGGGTGGCCCCAAACATTTCATTCCTTATAAAATCAAAACTTCTCAGTCCAATTTTGAAGACTTAAATTTCCTATCACATAGCATAAAACCTTTTTTCTTCTGAAAGGCCAAGTCATTTCGAAATGGTAAAATACAAACCTTTCTATTCCAAAAAGAATGAATAGAGCAGAATGCATTGTCCTTATCAGAAGGCTTTCTACAGTTTTCTTTCTCTAAATTAGTTTTCCTTGAAGGCAACACACAGGTGAATGTTTGAGCCTCATATTTGATAAATTAGTGGGAGAGGTGTGGTCCAAATGCTGGAGAACGGGCACAGGCCCACACAGCCACAGGCAATACAGTTTTTTCTCTGGAACTCAGCTGTGGTTGGAAGTTTGGGATAGTAATATGTATGTGCCTGACTGGGGTGCTGAGATTCATTAGCTGAAGTCTATAAAACACTCTGAAGATAAGTGGTACATATTATCATACTGTAATTAGGTGGTAATTGAAAGATGCTGGATAAACATTATTAATCATTAATATTCATAGAAGTAGCACTTCTGAAAATGCTGTTGTAGCACCTGTTACAATCCTTCTGGGACAAGCATTGGTGCTACAAGCTGGAATTGTTGCATCCTGGTGTGTACGTGGTATATTCCCAGAGCACGGGTGGCACACTGCAAGCCTGCTTTTGGTCAGAGCTGTGCCAACTGGGGAGGCTGGTTACCATCACATGATAGCTGCTTCCTCTTCTGCAGCATCCTCTAAAGCACCAAGACAGCACAGGATGGACATATCTGCACAAGGATCTGCTTTGAACAAGTGACCATGAAACATCCTGAGTTCTGTTAGTTCCTTAGAAACCATAAGCTCCATCAGTTCAGCCTCATGCAGCTCACATGCAGAAAGCACAAGTCTTCCCAACATTTCAGAATAAACATTCTAGTCTCTATTATTCATCCATTAAATGCTAACCACATACTGGGGCAGTGCAAAAGACAAGCAGCAAACTATGGGGCTCCCTCATCCCTTCTCCAACTCTACCAGTGTCTTTCCTGACAGACCATTTGTCTACTGTCCTTCTTCAGTGCCTCCATTGATGGGTATTTTCATGTCCCAAAGCTTCTAGTACTTCCCTAGATCTACTCCTGGAAATATTTTCCAGCTGTCCTAAATAATTTTCCTTGAATTTAAGCCTACTCATCACAGACCCAAACGCTTGCTTTCTTGCAGCAGCAGCCTTCTATATATCTGAAGACTTAGGCCATGCACAGAAGATGGCAATTTGAATACTGCCACTGAAAATAACTGACAGTTTCATTTGTGTGTCCACACGGTCAACAAAAAGCTAAGTGTTTAATTTCAGATCAATTTTGAAAAATATGCTTTTGGCCCAGGATTAGCACTTCCTGACCTGCACTACTTTATCCCTTGCTGAACCACTGTGCTGCATGATAGGACTTTGAGATCAGCACAGGCAAAGGGCTAAGCACTCATACTGGGGAATGAGCACAGGAAGCAACTGGACCACAATTCACAGGATGCTGAGCGCAACCAGACCTAAAAAAAATTTTTTCCAACTCTTTAGAATTTTCCATTCTGGAATATCTAAAAAATACCCTGGGCAGATTCAGTACTAGCACTACCTTCAAAAGACTGCAATTTCTCACAGTTCTTTTTGAACAACAAAGACACAGACTGTGACTGGTTTGAAGGAGAATTCCCAAGGAAGCACAGGCTGGTAATACAGTTTTCTCCTTTATTTGCTGTAGTCCAGTACAGTATATTGTAACTATACCTGTTAAGCTGGTTTAAAATGGCTACAGTTTCATGATACATGATCTTCCAACTTTCTCAACATTGAATTAACTTTGAGATGATTCAATGCATTTATGACCTATCCCCTTCCTGATATCAGTTCTGTTCTGCTCTGCTGTCATTTTCCTCTCCTGAAGCATCCAGATTCTCTCAAGTCTCATGCAAACTGTCCTACCTCAAATCTTACTGCATCTTTTCCTACTAAACTGGCCCTAATTCTAGTATAATGGGACTTAATCGCATAAACATCCTCACAAAGTAAGCAGACACTGTGGTTTTTAGGAAAGAAAAGAAATCTTACATGTTGCTCTTCAAACTGGTCCCCACCAAATGCAGAGACACAGGGCTTGATACCTCCCGTTCCAAGGGCGATCAAAAACAGACCAACCATAGACAGGATCCTTCATACAAGAACAAAAATATCACCATTGCAGAACCTTTCCAGCGCTTATGAGAGCATATTAATGTCACCCAACCATGACTCCTCTGGTATCATTGCCTCTTGCATATGGGTAGTGATGAGGAGTCAAATAAGTGTGGAAAAAAAATTAATTATCCTCATTTCTGCATTCAGTAGTAGTCAATTAACCAAACTGGCTTTGTCCTTTTTTTTTTCTGTTCTGAGGCCCAATGGACATACTGGAGATCAAAGATCCATGGGATTATTTTTCACTCATATGAGAACAAAAGATTGCAGAGCTCAACTGACAAAATGGGGGAGACCTTTTTCCTGTAGTGTGCCAGCCTGGGTAAGCAAAGACAAACTGCTTGAATTAGGCTCATTTTTTGGTGCTTTCTACCTCCTAGTGAAGGCCCGACAGATGACTTCTGTAGGTAACAGGAGTGTCAGGACTGGTCAGGTCTGGGACAAAAGGAAACTGTTCTCTAAGTGAGATGTGCCCCTGTCTGAGAGCACGTTTTTAAAACTGTGACCACCTAGGCAAAAATAGCTTGGTGGTTTCAGAGATGTGAGCTGAGGAACTACTCTGACAAGTCTATCAGTTCATAGTCTAGAAGGCAAGAAGGGTTGCACCCTAGAGAAGAAACAGACTTTTCTCTTTCCTATCAGAAAATGTATCTTTTGTTTTGCATTTCTGTGCACACAGGGGAACCAGGCTGGGCTGAGCAGCTTTGCAGATGAAACGAAAGCATGAGCCTGGTGCAGACAGCTGGACAGAGAACAAACTCCAATAGCATGGTAGAGAGATATGGTCAGAGGTCCCTATCTCAAAGGACTTCGAGTTTCTGTGGTGGTTTCCAACTCTTCCTGGGGCATTCGCATGCTAGATCCACCCTTGTGTTCTTACTCAGATATCCCAAACCCTTCCCTGACAAAAGCAATCCATGCACAGCCCCCAAACTGCTGGCCCGATGGAGGTGAAACAAATGATGGTCCTGGGTAAGCCAGCTGCCATCACAGCCTACTACAGCACTGTGGTTTCAACAGCTACTTACACATGAACCGTCTGGTTGCCTAGGGATGGAATTGCACCGACTGACTTGATCAGGTGGCCAATCACATACACAATGGAGAGGTAGATGATCGTCCTGTGAGGAAAGCAAACAGCAGTGACTGAAGGTGCCGTGATGTGTGATCTGAAAACAGCGTACACCTGTGCTTTCTGATAGGGCAGGGCTGCTTGGCAGGCACAAACTGGGTTGTTCACAACACTGGTTTAGCAGGCAGCTGTAAATCTTGTATGTCAGCACTGAGCTCGCTGGAGGAACGAGATAGGCAAATGGGTTCAAGATTAAGGAGGGATAGTCCCTGCTTTCCTTGCAGGGCTTGCTGAGTAGAATAAACTAAAAGTGTTCCAGTATTGCCTCGCACACAGGGCTGCACAGGGAAGGGTGCTGTTCTGGTCAGACTCCATTTCCACATCACTAGTAGCTGATATTTTACAGCATGTGTTTAAGGGACTCTCTTGACCAGAAGTCATCTATAAGGACTGTTGCCAACATTCAACCCACCTAACACATCCAAATTAGGCGTGGTTTCCCCATTGCAAAGCTGATTTAGATCCCAAGTACCTCTGAAAGACTGAGCTCATCCATCTGTCTCCCATGTCTTGGTGAGGGAGAGGAAGAAGTCTGACTAGGAGGATCAGGATCTTCAGTGTATGGTATTCCTTCATCAGCTTCAGGGTAAAAAGATGCCTATGTATTTTTGTTCATGCTAGACATACAGAGGGAATGTAGGGACTTTTTGGGACAGAGACACTAGAAGACAACCTATGAACTTTTATGGAAGTGATCCTTGATGCAGCCTGGGTTTGGATCTAACAGCTAATTCAGAGTCACATCAGATCATCCCTAAATGCCCTCTAATCTGTTATTGGCCAAGGTCCAGTTACTACAGCAAAAGCCACCTTCCATTAAGTCACAGGGATTACTCCAGGGAAAGTCTCCTGCCTAATGTACCAAAGCCTGCATAAGGATTTACCTTCTCAGAACACCATGCTGTGAGATACCCCCAAAAACCAACAAACATTGCTAGGTGATCTTAAACAATTAAGTTAATAAACCACCACAGTTACTTTTTTCATTCAAAGGGACAAGAGAGTGACTAAAATTGAGCACAAAGAAAAACAAACATTGACATCACCTTAAAAATTTTGTGCTGGAAAGGCATACAACAGCTGGGTGGTTTCTTCATCTTGACAAGTCTGCTAAATATACTTAGTCTTAGAGAGAAGCAATCAGCTGCACCTCATCACTCTGACCACCAAGACGACTCAGACAATGAGAAAACTGTGCCAAGCAAAGAAGGGTGCTCACCACCACTCTGGAGGAGATGATGACTCCACAGCTTATCAGCAGAAGAGGAGACTGACTAACTTAGGGAGAGTTTACCTGGTCATGTGCTGAGTGCACCCAGGTTTCTCACTCCCTATGCTGTGAAAGCAGAAGAAAGTATAGCGTAAGGGAGGACATAGATGTCCCTTACTATGCTTAGTAAGGGACGTTTCACCCGAAACTGCAGGATCTGGAGGATGACATTGCTTCCTCACCAGCTTTGACTCCTCAGAAGCAGATCTTGGCAAGCTGAGGGTTAATCCCCCCACACCTCAGCTTCCTCAAGGTGGGTAGCAAAGGACAGTGGAGGAAAAGTGCACTTGTAAGATTTAATTTGTTCCAACTTTGTTGCCTATGGGCATTAGGGAGGAAGAGAAGCACAGAACAGCACAAAGAAAGAAGTTGGCTGTTCAACCATTAACAGAGAGGAGCTGACCTTCACAAATGTGTCTTTGCTGCACTCTGAGTTAGCTCAAAACCAGGAGTACACACAGCACTGCCCTTGCACAGGATTCATGATGTAGACGTACGCTGTCTGAATTAAAGAGAGGCCTTCACTTACTTGTATTTCCCCAGCCATGAGTCTGCCATGATGGCTCCAATGACAGGTGTGAAATAACAGAGGGCAGAAAAGGCATGGTACACAGCTGTGGAGAGATTCTCATCCCAGTGGAAGAAGCTTAAGAAATACAGCGTCAGGACAGCTACAAGGAAACAAGCACATCGCATCAGATAGTTAATGTGTATCTCTGCTGGTAAGCAGGAAGCTACATTACAGTGGCAAGAAAACCACTGATGTGTCTAGCAGCTATGAGCACTGTTGTGGAAAGAGCTGTGCTTTCAGACCTGTTCCTCATAATCCCTGACACAGGAAAAGCTAAAATGAGATATATGAGTATCAGGCATTCAGTGCTCATAAACATTTATATTTAGCTGGAAAATATATTTTCTAGCTTATCTTACCATAACCTGTACTTCTGTTTATGCATATTTTCTACTTGCAAATTAGGCACCCGTACGATTCAATTCCCCAACACGCTGATTGCACAGGAGCATGAAAGACACCTCACACTGGGAAATCAGGTTGGAGACAGTGCCATGTAAAGATTTAGACTGGGAGGTATATTTGGAGCTCTCTAGTCCAACTTCTCAGAGAAGGTATAGCATCAATGTCAGGACAAACTATTCGTACTTCCCAGACACAGGCCACATACCTCTCATGCCATAGTAGGAGAAACGCTCGCAGAACTCATTCACCACAATGAAGGCAATGCTTATGGGGTAATTGGAGCCACAGAGTTTCTGCAGGAGACAAACAAGAACATGTCAGTGCTGTGAAAGCCTTCACCCCAGCAACATATCTCCATGGTGCATGGGTAGAGAGGAGACCAGCACAAAAAACAGGTGCCTGCTGCCTGGGGTAGTCCACCTGTATGTTGGACTCAAAGGAAGAAGAGGACCCCACACCTATCTTGCTTTGCTTAAGCCTGGCCAACATGGGCTCAGTGAGGACCACCACGGAGACTTCTGGGCTGTCAGCAGCCCCCCATGCTCATAGCTCCAGGAACCCAGTGCAAGGGTCCTACTGCCTCTCTGCTGCAATGCAAAAACCCGTTGAGAAAATGCTTTTTCTTCTACACCCCACATAAAGTTACTACTCTGCTCCAAAACTGCTCCCTCTCCTAGTACCAGACCCTACCTCAGCAGCTGGTAGACTCCAAGGAGCTGCTGTCTGTTTCCATACGAAGCTGCTCCTTCCTGTGTGACAACCACCCTCAATCTCTGCACCTCACTTGCACTGAGCTGTGCCACCACTTCCACTGAAGCAGAGCATCAGTACTGTGTTCAGCACTCCCTCGGGCATGGCATCCATTTCACATTCCAAGAGTGCTGGCAAGCTATAGATAATTCAATTTATTAATCAAAACTACACAAAACAGTGATGGAACTGGCAACCCTGCATGATTGAGGCCATTCTTTCACTGAATCTGACTTTACTCTAGCTGAAATCAGTAGTTTCCAAGTGAAATACAAGGCATTTAAACAGATGAGTCTTGTCATGACCTTGCATGGGCCTCCATCCCTCTTGCTACCCGACTGAGGTCTGAGCTAAGCAGCTTCCATCTGCTTAGCTCCACTGCATCACACCGGGGAAAGCAGGTTTCCACAGCACTGCCCAGCCTCCTCCAATTAGTGGGAGAGAGGGACTGGCCACACGCTCCATGAGGGATGGAGAGGGAGTGTAATATTAACAACTGCATTCATAGCTGTGGTTTTAAACATCCACAGTGTGGGCCAGTGAAGTGAGATGAACTTTTCACATCCATTTCTGTGCCTGGTGTCGGAAATAACAAATTCCTGTATTCTCAGAGCCCCAAATGCAAATATAGATACCAAAATAGATGTGTTTATTCGGGTTTATTTCCCCACCAAGAGGCCTGAGCTTATTTGGATTCCCAAAGCAACAGCATCAAGTTTGAAAGAGTCTAGCTTAATGATGCTGTCTTGCTCAACATTATATAAAAGCAACCAGAGAGAAGAGACTGGCTGTCTGGGGGGGAAAAAAAAATGAGAAAAAAGGGGAAAAAGGGAAGAAAACCCCCCAAACAACAAATGTTTTCCATTACTTAACCCAGCATCTAAAGACAAATATTTTTGTCCTTTTTTTGTTTATATTTTTCTCTCACTATTTATGAACTTCCTTTTTATTAATAAACCCTTGGCCTCTCTGCTTTACTAGAGTAAATATGTAATTATTGGTTTCATTTATTATTTACTTTGAAACCACCATGCTCAGCATATGGCTTGTAAGACAGAGTGGGCTCCCTTGGAAACTGCACTGGGGCCTCCTGCTTTTAGACTGGCCTGAAAATGGTGGCATATGTAAACTGTAAAGGCACAAACACGCAGAAATATGTACACACTGAATACCTTTCTCCAACAGGTTTCTCATAATTAATAAGAAAACCCATAAGAGGCAAATAATATTTCCTCCGGGCACTTGAAGGCATTTTCTGAACTTGGAAGTTAAATTGTATAACAGGGATGTTTTTCTTCCCCATTCACAAACCTCACTATCAGTGCTCATGAGATTTACCAACACCTGATGGAGATGCAGAGACTGGCTGTTCAGACCCAGGTGGCCAGGTGTCAGGAACCCGTTGCCTGAACTCACCCCTCTGCATCAGATGCACAAGCCCTGTTGGATTTAGCTGTGGCAGTTTAAGGTATCACATGCCACAGTGCAACCTGCAGTGACAGAAAACCTGGCAGTGACCCATTTCAGCCACTCCTGCCCTGGGATGGGCACCTCCTGCAGATGAGCAGGGGCAAGCAGGGAAAGAACGGGAGGTGGTGACTTCCCAGCTAAACCTCCCCAAGCACCTGAGCAGGGATCCTGAGTAAGTGTTTACAAACACAGAGCAACTTACAAGCAGGGGCACTTCCATCTGGCTTGCATGTCATGAGGTGGCATTGGCACACGCAGAAACCCTCATGTATTCTCTCAGCTGTATCACTGACCTGCCTGTGGCCTGCCTGGACATCCAAAAGCGGGCAGCTTTCATCCATGTGGAGAGCCAGGAGCAGCTCACTCGCTTCGGTGGAGAAGGACCTTGCTCAGCAGGGAGCCCAGGCAAAAGCAAAGAGGCTAAACCTGGATTCACAAGCGCACAGATAGGCTGCAGTGCTCAGCTACAGCTCTAAGTCTGGGATCTGCAGGATTAGGGAGCTCTTAAAGATACTGTGGGAATTGGTGGTTTGTGTCTTTGGAAAAAATAAAGGTCATTTAAAGTGCTAGCAACAGGAGAAGTTTGATTTCACCTCTCCTTGCTGACTAGCTGCAAAATAGGACTATGATTAGTATTTCACAGGAGCTCTGGATATCCAATAGTTAATGTCTGCACTGTACTTACAATCTAGTTAAATAGATGGCTTGCTAATGACATGACTGACTGCAAGCTTTAGAAGCGAGTATTACCGTGAGCAGCGTTACTGTCCTGCAAGTCAAAGCAGTGCAATACAAGCCCTGTTCTCCCCAGGTCAATACAACACACAGTTTTTTGGGGTCAGGCACTCAGCCAGAATTAGCCTGGAAAACTGCACAACCTTCAAGGCTGCAAGGCAACAAGATACTCACCTGAATTAGGCTTCAAACCAGAGCCAAAGATGTAAACCTGAGGCTCTGGCAGTGCAGTTAGGCTGACACACCTCAGTGGCCTGTCCTCAGTCCCCGTCTGTCCTTCCCTCTGCTTTACACCATGACGGGACACTTCCCTGGTGGGTTTCATCAAACGAGGCAAACCAGGGTCAACTCCTTCCCTCCCATGCATGACAGCTCCCCACACACACTTCAGAGAAGTCCTTTCCCACAAAGGAAAGCAGCGTTCAGGAAAAAGGCAGCAATCAAAGCCCTTACACTCTTCCCCAAACATTCAGCCAGTTCACTTTCCCCTTTAAGGTGCCCCTTCTTAACTTAATCAGGTTAGTGGAGGGATTTTTGCCTTGAGTTGTTAATTCTTATTTCAACGCTCTGCAAGAAAGGGTGTTTGTCTCCAGCCAGAGCACAACAGAGGAAAGAACAGAGAGAACCCGAAATGTTTAGAGCAAGCCGAGCAGAAAGCAAAGGAAACCAGCTGTAACACTCACCGGGGATTTTTTCTGAACAGGGAAAACTCCTTTGGGGGGATCATCTCCTGCAGAAATCAAAGTGAACAAAGTTTCCTTGGATGCGTTTCTCTGAAAAGCGTTCATCTCCCCTCTCGCCTTGTCTCCCACCATGCTATGTGGCTGTGGTGAGTTGACTGGGAAGATTTCCAACCTCGGGCATGAAGTTTGATTCAGTTTGAGTTAACCCTAATTGAGCACGTTTGTGCAGCCAGGGGAGAAAGGGGAGGGAGATGCTACCAGAAAATCCAGTTCCAGAGTTCAACAAGAGTCACAGAACACAGCCTGAATCACTCACAGGTTGGGGCTGCCGGCACTTCGTGGCACAGACCTCCTGTTTGCTTGGCAAGCTCCCAGCCGTCCTACGTGCACCAGCCCAGCACAGCACTGTATGCTGAACAGATGTGAGCTGAATAAAAATCCCAGGTCCCAGATACCACTACAGCCTGTGGATTTGGGAGCAGAGTGTGCCTATCCCTCCCAGGGCAGCAATGACAGGTGTATTCTGCAGGGGATATCATTCCACCAAAAAGCTACACATTCAGCCCAAGTCACAAGCACTGACACACCCACCTTGCCAAGCCCTTCGACACTGGATGTCACGGATGCCTGCACTGTGTTAAATCATTTCTTTGCCTTCCCAGGAGGGAAGTGACCCAGGGTTCATGCCCACATCAATTCCCTGGAATGATCCTGCCTTTTCCTATGGGACAGTTTAATCCAGAAGTCACAGGCAGCACCCAGATGCAGCCTCAAACCCCATCTCTTCTTTGAGAAGGGCCACCAAGCTGGTGAAGAGGCTGGAGAGAAAATCTTACAAGGAGCAGCCAAGGGAACTGGGGTGGTTTAGCCTAGAGAAGAAGAGGCTGAGGGGAGACCTTATCACCGCCTGCAATTACCTGAAAGGAAGTTGTAGAGAGGTGGGTGATGGTCTCTTCAGCCAAGTGACAGGTGATAGGAAGAGGGGGAATGGCCTCAAGCTGTACCAGGGCAAGTTCAAATTAGACATTAGGAAAAAGTTCATCACCAAAAGGGTTATCGGGCATTGGAACAGGCTGCCCAGGCAGGGGGTTGAGTCACCAATCCTGGATGTATTTAAAAGACAGGCAGATGAGGTGCTTAGGGATATGGTTTAGTAGAGGACAGGTACAGTTGGACTCCATCTCAAAGGTCTTTTCCAACCTAGTGACTCTGTGATTCTTCCTATTACCCAAAAGACCATCTCAGGACTCCCTACATGGGAAATCCATCCTATGCAGTGCTGGGAGCTCCTGGATTCTGCCTGTCGCCCTCTCCCCCGCCATCCCCCACCTCCACCCCTCCCTCCACACCTATGCAGGCTCAGGTCCTTGCAGGTAAACCTGTTGTCCCTCTTTCCATACCATTCCCACAGGCATAGAGGGGCTCTTCATCAGTTTTCTTCCAGCGTCTGTTTGAGTTACAGAGCAAAACTCTCAGCCTTCCCACAGCCCACCCTCAGTGGCTGTGGCTCTGCAGTACTCTCAGGGGAGTGCAGACATATTTTTCTTCCCCTTACATTTGGCTTCTTTAAGAGGCCTATGTTCAAAGAGTTTTCCCAAATATTTATCTTTTCTCTTATCAGCAAAAGTACAGATCACACCCAGAATCTGCAATTGATACAAGGAATGTCCATAAACTCATCTGGAGCTCCAGTAGAGAGCTACTGCTAGGACTTGGGTGTCACAGGAACCAAGTTTGTAGCTGACAAACCAGGAAGGTTGACAAACCTTTGTTTACACCCCAGATCCTTACTTTGGCTTCAGATACTGCTAACAAAACATGGAGAACACTTAGATAAGAGACTCAGATGTAGAGTGTACAGAGAAAGCACAATTACTCCCTACATTCCCCCATGCTCACTGGCTTTGCTTCCAGTGAAGATCCCCAGGGATTCTACATCACTCCTGCTCACAGAACAGCTAAACATGGGGCCAACAGCTCACCTGTCAGACGAGGCCAGGAAAGCCTACCCTCTTCTTACTCTTCTCTCCAGTGGCAAAGCAATAGGGCAGTACCTCTTCTGTACTGCCTCAGACCAGCTCCTCATCTTCAGCTCTCATAGTGATTCGCACACCCCCTTGCTTTTCACCTGGGTCACACTTCTCAGGTGCTGTGAACAACCTCCCAGGAGCTCAGGTTTTTTAAACCCATTTCATGGGTAAGAGTGACTCAAAAGCACATCCACCTTTGGGAGAAGTGCAAGCAACGACTTGTGCACATTGGTCCTGTCTCCTGCACACCCAAGCAGCACACACTCATGAATCCTACAAGTCTGACCCTGTGTTCAAGGCAGCAGGAATATTTTTTAGCCCACTTGGTGGCATCTCTTGCCACCCTGAGCATCTCTACATAACTCCCAGTAGAAACCTGCTGAAGTCTGCCTTGCACAGGTGAGCAGAACAAACAGAGCAGCAAAGTTATTAAAGGAGTAATACGAAAGGAAGAGAGAAAAGGTTTCATCATCCCTTGTGCAGGGCTCCCACGCTTCTGCAATGTGATGCCTTAATATTTTCAGCATCCTGAAGCTATATTTTCTGAGTGTGTACACAGCCCTGTGCATCACAGAAGCTAAATGATTAATTTAAATTTTTTTTTAATACTAGCATGAAAACCCGTATCAGTCAGTGGGATTAACATATTACTTGTCAAATACACCACAGAAATGTTTAGGCCATTACCTGCCACAAGGTTTTCTGAAACAGAAAGGGAGAAAAGGAATTCAAATGTCTGGTAATAAATGGAAACTCATGGCAAACAGCAAGAGCAGGTTAAAGAGAATAAATCTGAAAGCACCTCAGATACAAATGAATTCAGAATAAGACTCGATAGAAGGAGACTTGTGTGGTTAGGCTGAAAAAAAAATCAGGAAGGAATTGTACCACAAATGGAAATAAGGTGGCATTTCTGAAGGCAAGTATAAACAAACAGATCAAGCATGGAGCGATAGAGACTGCAAAGCTAAGGCGCAAAATGAATTACAGCTAGCAGAGGGACACAAAAGGCAATAAGAAAAGGTGTTAGAGATGCTGTCAATATTGGAGAAAGAGGAAAGAAAATGAAAGTCTGTTATTTAAACTAGAAAGTGAGCAAACAAAAGCTCATCCAGAGAAGCCAGAAACATTGCATCCTTTTTGTTTGTCTTCACTAAAATACTAAATTGGAACAAGATATATAACACTATTAAAGTGAACCAGTAGGGATGCGGGTGGAATCAGACAAAAACCTCTCAAAGAATATTTGGCTGCCTCAAATGTGCTTAAAGCACTAGAGCTTGATGAAGTTTACCTTCAAGCACTGAATGTAGGATTGAGTTGCTTCCCTTGTGAAGGGCAGAAGCAGGACAAGCATCACCACTGCCCTTAAAAAGGCAGGTCAAGGCAACCCAGTCATGTTCCTCCATAACCAAAGAGATACTTCACTGGATAATCCCTTCTAAGCACCAGAAGGAGAATAAGGATTACAAACCACCCATTTTGGATTGGAAAAATGTTCTCAAACCAGACTGCTTTATTCTTTGGAAAGTAAACAGTATAACAGCTAGAGCAGCTATGGATGTGATATATCCTAACTCTAGTGTCATTAGTGTCTTGCAAGGAGAAGAGGGTTCAGAAGAAATACCCATATAGTAGGCAACTGGGAAATCCCTCTCAGACTAGCTATCTTACATCAGATTAGGAGTCACAAAACACACAGGTCCTCAGTTTTTCCACGAGCAAAGAGAACATCAGCACAGCCAATGTGCTGCTCACGTCTGTGTCCAAAAAAGGATGGAACAAGCCCTCAGGGAGAATAGGGTATCAATTAAATGATGTTGCTAAATGGGAGGAACCCCTGTGATGCTTTGGAATGAAAAAAATTAAATTCAGGGAAAAAGATTACCAAATGTTACTTCTACCCATCATCAGGAAAAGCAGCCACAGCGACCAGCTACTCTCCATTTTCAGTAAGGATGAGGACAATAATTGAATTTATTTTCAGTAAAAAAGATTTGGGGGTACTTTTGGCCAAATTCCCTTTCTGTGAGGACAGGTGAACACTGGAACAGAGATGGCATGGCTGGGGCTGCAGGGATCATGCAATCCCTAATGTCTGCTATACAGGAACATGTGAGAGACTCGCTAAACATCAGGTACAGAGCACACAGAAGGATGAGGTGCCCCCCAGATTCCTGTGAAAAATCATGTGCTAAACAACTTCAACTGGTAAACACAGAAGCAAGGACTGTTTTCTGTAAAGTTTCCTCTTTTCTGAGTTATCCTTTATACAAGTAGGGAATCTGCAGGATGATTCATGCTTAAATGTAATATTCAACTACCAGATGCCTTGCATAGCCAGAAGTTCCTATGAATAACATTTTTTTTCTATGACTTTCAGTTCATCATTTAATTTTTTTCTGGTTCTCAAATCCACAGGAAGACAATCTGCATTTTCCCTTTGCATTTACAATCCTCAGATCCTGGCTGCTTCCCGCTGCAGTGCTCCACACGTTCATCTGTTTATACTCAACTGATCCCTTCGGTTCTATCTGCATTCATCTTGTGGTACAATCCCTTCTTGATTTTCAGCTCAGCCATGCTGATCTCTTAATAATGAGTCTTATTTTGAATTCATATACGCTGGCCATACTTTCACAGCCCTTTTCTCATATCTGTGTTTCTCTCCTCTTTCTCTCTTACCAAGATAAGGTTATAAGAAGCTAGATGAAGGTGTGCCAGCAACACTTTAGTGACCTGGCCCTGAATGGACAAGCAAACTTCTCCAGGTCTCTTCTGGCTTGTTTTCTCCAATTCTTCGGTAACAGGAAAGAGGGTGGCTTAACAGATTTAGGCAGAGAAAGATGGTTTGTGTTGCCTGCAGACTTGTCCCAAACTTCAAAGTAATTTAAGAAAATGGTGTATCAAATCACTTGAACAACCAGAAAAAGTCTTCAGCCCTGAATCTGCACTCTACTCACTAACCCTTATAGACTCAAAAATGTAAAGATATTTAGATTAATACAACTAAAAACAACAACCACCTAACCTGTATCTAAGAGCCTGGCATTTGGTCACCAGCTAACCTGTGACAGAGAAAATTCTCATCCCTCCTGGTACCTATTTGCCTTCAGTTTCTTGTATGATTAGCAAGAAGAAATCTTTTTTAAACAGTTTCTCACCATCTTGGGCTTCCTTTGCAGCCTGCAGCACACCATCCCCCTCTGCCATGCCTGTTGATTCCTGTATGTTGGACGACCCCAGCTCTGTTGTGCCTGAAGATGAACCTCGTTGAGGGATCCTGGCTTGCCCTCAGCCTGTCGTTAATGTTTCACTTCACAGCAGCAGTCCGTTGGTCACTAATAAAATAGTTAAACTTTCATTTATTTTGGAACTGAAGTCATCTCTCTTCAGCTCCAGAGCATCACAGGGAATCTGCCATTCTCCTTGAAAACAGCCTCTATGGCTACACAGCATCTTTCATGGATGTTCACCATCAATCACTTTGCACTGCAGGTACACTGTCTTTCAATGAAATTACCACTTCTGGATGAGAACAGGGACTGGACCTGTGACTAGACAGGATCTACAGCTGGCCATAAATCCAAACTTCTGATGCTGTACACCAGCTATAAAGCTGGCCTTAACTATACGTGTCTTAGTAGTTAAGGTGGTGATGAAACCCCGTGTCTCACATTTTGACAGGCCAGCTTCAGTCCCTGGTTCTTCATGTGTCACACAGGAATCCAGACATAACGCTGACATGCTCTTCTCTCAGACCCTTTTTCACCCTGAAGCCATAAGATGCCTGACTGAGGATAAACTTCTTTTTACTGCACTTGTGCTGTTTATTCCTTTCTGCCTCCCCACTTTCCCTGCAGAGGGACTGTGTACAACAGCATGTAGCGACAGGACAAGGGGCAATGACCTTAAGCTGAAGGAGGGTAGATTTAGATGAGATATTAGGAAGAAACTCTTCCCTGTGAGGGTAGTGAGGCACCAGCACAGGCTGCCCAGAGAACCTGTGGCTGCCCCCTCCCTGGCAGTGTTCAAGGCCAGGTTGGATGGGTCTTTGGGCAGCCTGGGCTAGTGGAGGGTGTCACTGCCCATGGCAGGAGGTTGGAGCTAGATGGGCACTGGGGTCCCTTCCAACCCAAACCACTCTGTGATAACCTCCTCTAAACTGGTGTGACTTCCTTTCAGAGAGGCTCTAAGCCATGTTCTCTGCAGGAGAAAACCCTACATATTTTCTCCAGATACAGAGATGGATCACAGTGAAATTCGGTGCTCAGCAGGAGAGCATAATGGGGTCTCCATCATCAAAGGTCACAGCCTCATCTCTCTCATCACCACCTCAACACACAAAATACAATCAAGGCTACAAACAGGTACACAGTTCCTAATGAGCTCTGCTATTAGCTGAAGAAAGGCTGGCCTGGGAAACTGGGCAGGGAGACTAGAAAGATGAACTAGAAAAGCACTGAGACATCTGAACTTTGCAGTGAAGAGAAACATGCAGCAGTAGCAACTTACATGTTCAATAGTAAGCTTTCTAAGCTGATCACAGATCAAATTCCAAAATTAAATAAGGAATAAATTCCTACATGTATTGAGTCATTTGATAGAGCAACAAGGGATGCACAGCCTGAAGCGAAAGGAAGAAGAATAGCACAAACAACTCATAAAAGGATTATGGTACATGGTAAGTGGCTTGTGAAAGGAGGATTGAAGCAAAACTTTAATTATGGCTACAAAAGAGCAGGCTATTCACAAAAGATATATTAAAGATAGATGGTAAGAAGAATTTAAATCCAGAATGTAGTATGTATGGCCAGGATCCAGGGAGTGTTAGTCATATTATAAGATGATGAACCATAGATAAGTACAAAGCACAGCATGGCAAACCTAGCAGTGTGAGACTCTGGGCAAGCACTGTGGAAAAACAAGCAGAAGAAAAAGAATATGAGCACCATAGGCCAGACAATGCAATAGAGAAGAAAAGCTGGAGGGAGAATAGTTGTTGGGAAGAATAAAAAGCTTTACTTGGTAATGCTTGTGATTTCTGTTAAAAGATTAGGGGTGGAGGGGGAAACCACATCAGGGAAGAGCTTTTATTTCTGAACAACTTTTTAAGAGGCTGTCATAGCATTGAAAAATTAGGATTTTTCTCTTCGTTGGCAGGAATGTTCAAGTAAAACACAGGGAAGGATAGAGCTGATCAGCCAAGGCAGGAAATGAAAAAAAGCTAGTACAAACAAAATACAATCACAAATTTAAGTTACTTTCTAGGCTTTTCAAGATGGGAGCTTCACAAAACCACTGAAAAAAAAAATTGGAAGTTGGTTCCAGAATAAAACTTGTGGGTTTTAGGAACATATTGCTCGTTAACAGTAGGAAAGTACCAAGGAAGGTTATATATTGCATGAAAAATCAGGCACAATTTAACTATTCAGGCTGTCAGTAAGGCTACAGGCCTTACTAACCTCTTGAATTCCTTTCCAGCTATTTTTGCCTCCAGCTCAAAGTTGTACTTGATGCTATGGGATAAGGCATAAGGTCAGAGCTGACTGGTTGCACTGGTTTGGTGAGTTCAAGACAGAGAATAAAGACATCTAAGTGCCCCAGTCAATCTGGACCTAGGGGGACATGTCCAGTGTCTGGGATGTTTGATGCCCTTCCTACCTGGCCTTTGTTTCCTCTTTATAACAATGTAAAGCATTTTAGGAATGCTGCCCACCTCAGAGACAGTCCCTATTTAAGACAAGACCTAGTTTTACTGTTCCCATTGTCAGCAACAGAGAGTACCCTCTGAAAACAAATAAATCAACAGGAGAGGTGTACAAGGGAAGGCAAGCTCAGTTTCCAACACACTGGTCAGTGCTGTTTGATTCATAAGGCTGTTAGGTGATCAATTCTGAACATCTTTTTAATGACCCTAAGAAACAAGGTGTGCTAGTCCCTCAGACACCCAACATCACAGCTGTGTGGCTCAGGCATAACTCAGGCTTCTCTGTACAAAACCTCTGAATAACAGAGAGAACCTGAAAACAGGAAAACTTGAAAGTTTCCCCCTTCCGCTTGCCTGGGGCTGAGTCTGGATCATCTCCTTCATGGAGTGAGAAAGTGAGAGGTCTTTGCTGTAAGAAAGATGGGGTGGCAGGACTTGGACAAAAAACACTTGAGTCCCAAGAACATCATCTCCCTAATTGTATCAGAAGCAGGATCTTACAGAGTGCCTTTCTGCAGCAGGTCTCAGGGCATTTCACTGAGCACATATCAGTATCTCCATTTCAAAGATGAGCAAAGGAGGGAAAAACCATCCTGATGAAGGCAGACTCCTCTGAAACCTCTTGCACACCAGCCCAGCAGTCTACCCATTAAGCTGCCCTGCCTGTAGTATTATCACAGCAAAGAAAAATCAGCTACTGAAGACATCACAGCTTGCAGCAGCCTTGGGTCTGGAGGAACGCTGAAAGATAGTCACATCCAGCATTTCAGTTATCCCTCAGGTACATTGCCCTCCACTTTGTGCTCACTTCCAGCCTCTGGGATAGATACCACCCCAGGAGCTTCCCATTCTGCACTGACCCCTCAGCTGGGTAGCAGCTCCTTTCTGGTGGGGAGTCCCACACCCACTCCCACCCAGCTCCAGAGTAAAAAAGCTGGTTTTACTCACTGCTAACTTCTTCAAGGAGAGGCAGCTGGTAAGGAGAAAGCACAAATCCTCTATTCCTCGTAGCCAGCTCACGGGGATACCTGGCACAGGTGGAGGGGTCCATGGGGCAGTGAAGAAGGGGGCATAGCTATAGAATTTGGCAGCAGGACGCTGGGGAGTTCAGTTCTGACTGTGCTACTTGTCCAGCACCTCAAGTGCATACCTCAAGTTTCCTAGCCTCAACTCCACTGGCCACAAAGCAAGAGTCAGGCAGCACTAATCTCCTGTACATCTGGGGAGAATGGTCTGATTCATTAATCTGGCTATAGGACTAGAAGAATCTCACAGGGAAGGCATTAATTTCAGCTTTCCCAATTTCTTCCGTGCACCCACAGTAAACAGCCTGATTGTTTTAGCCTTTGCAGGCTTCTCTGTGTCAGAAGATGTAACACACCACACAATTTCAATTCTTTGCCATCACAGAGAGATTATTCTCACTGCATCCCAAGCACACAACTGATTTTGTCGGCTACAGCTTAAGTTAGATTGCAATTATATAATCACTATTTGATCAGGGCAAGCTGCCAGGGACAGAGAGCATATAAATCCCTGAAATACCCCTGTTCTAATAAAAAAGCAAGCTGCAAATCTAATCCAGAGAGATCTCAGTTCTCTAACAGTGACCTCTCCCAGATGCAAGTACAGAGAGAGCCGATGCAACCTTCTGCATTCTAGGGACTGCCATTCCCACTGGGAAGTTAATCAGAACCCCCACAGCCAACTCCCTCCACCACCACACCAAGGGCCTGGCAGATCAGGGGCTCATGCAAGATTCATTAACTCTGGTTCCCTGCATTTTCATAACGAGCTTGCAGTGCCATCCATTCTTTTCAGCCTCCCCCCAGAGCGACTGTGGGGATCAGTTTGCTAACAGGAGTGTGACCAGCTCTCACCAGCTCCAGCAGGAGGTACAGTCCTATGTGGCTTCCCTGCATCAGGTCCCAGAGGGACTGGCACCAAATTAGAGACCTTTTCTACTTTTTTAAAGGCTGATCTAAACATCCAGTTTTTAGGTCTCCAGGGACCCTGATATTTTGTGGAACAATTAATTTTGTTCTAGCCATCCTTGTGTCCTGGGCAATCTGCTCTCTGCTGGCACTTGTGGCAAATCCCCTCTGAATTTGGTGGAGAGAAAGGTTATACTTGCATAGGAGGAGGAATTAATCTGCACCTCTTCCTCCCTATGCAAACTCCCCCAAAGAGATCCACTTTCCCCAGGAGCTGAGTAGTATCTGATCCATCTGGCATCAGTGAGACCAGGGATGCTCACCCATTCCCAAATGCCACCACCACAGCACATGCTAACTTCCCTCTGCTCAACATGCCTTTCTCCCAGAAATAACTTCTCCTGTCTCAGCTGCTTAACTGGAGCACATCTTCTGGCTGTGACCAAACACTGAGTCAGGCACTGGTGCTAACAACTCCTCACCTACCCCCAGCCTGCCTCCATCCTCCAAGGTGCCCATGATACAACAACTGAGCTGCACATACACACAAGCTCTCCACATGCTTCACTTGTGCAAACAGCAACCCCAAACACAGGTTTGTCCCATGGGTGGACAAAAAACACCTCTAGTTTTTTCCATCTTGTGGTCATCCAGGAGCTAGGGAACAGTGCTGAATGTGCAGGGCAGCAACGTGTCATGGGCTCAAGCAGCAGCCAATGGTGTAGGTTGCTCTTGCTGTGTGAAAAGGCCACCACAGCCTTGCTGGCTTCACCTGGAGCAGATGCATATTGCAGACACAGGCTCAGAGCACGAGTCCTACACAACATGGGAGGTTTAATGAAGTCAAATTAAGCCACATTCACTCTTCAGGCTACTACACTCACCTCCAGCACTTCTGCTTTCCTAATCTATTCCTAAGCAATCCTCATACACTATAAGGATGAAAACCCTCCCTAGAGGGGACATCTGCCTGGCAAACTCAGGCAAAAAACTCATCAGCTAACAGCAAGATGGGAAAGGTACATGTGGGTTGTGAGGCAGCACAGGTATGTACCAGCTACAGCAGGAGTTGCTGGATGATGATGATGTGCCCAATCAGGTCACTGCAATCTCTTCTGTGGTGCACAACAAGGACACACGGTGTTTCCGCCTCGGTTGATGAGCAGCAGTGCTGGGGATATGCTCGTACAGGCCTTCCATCACCCCTTCCACCTCCTGTGTCCACAGCTGGCATGTCTTTGCTGTTTGGCATTCAGCCCTTAGATGTCTCCAAGTGCTCCTGTATAGACCTCAGTAAATTATAGAATTGTAGAATTGTAGGGGTTGGAAGGGACCTCGAGAGATCATCGGGTCCAACCCCCTGCCGAAGCAGGCTCCCTAGGACATTTCACTGAGATAGGCATCCAGACGGGTCTTGAATATCTCCAGAGAAGGAGACTCCACCACCTCCCTGGGCAGCCTATTCCAGTGCTCTGTCACCCTCACTGTGAAAAAGTTTCTCCGCATGTTGGTGCGGAACTTCCTGTGCTCCAACTTGCAGCCATTGCCCCTTGTCCTGTCTCCACAGACCACTGAAAAGGGGCTGGCTGATTCCCCCTGCATCCCTTGCTTAAGATAATTGTAAACATTAATTAGGTCCCCCCTTAGTCTTCTCTTCTCAAGGCTGAACAGTCCCAATCTTCTCAGCCTTTCCTCATAGGGGAGATGCTCCAGGCCCTTTATCATCTTCGTAGCCCTTCTCTGGACTCTCTCCAGGAGATCCCTGTCCTTTTTATACCAGGGAGCCCAGAACTGGACACAATACTCCAGGTGGGGCCTGACCAGGGCAGAGTAGAGCAGGAGGATCACCTCCTTTGACCTGCTGGCCACACTCCTCCTGATGCACCCCAGGATCCCATTGGCTCTCTTAGCCACCGAGGCACACTGCTGGCTCATGGCCAACCTGTCATCCACCAGGACCCCCAGGTCCTTCTCCACTGAGCTCTTCTCCAGCAGGTCATCCCCCAGCCTGTACTGATACAAACAGTTACTCCTTCCCAGGTGCAAGACTTTACACTTGCTTTTGTTAAACCTCATCTGGTTTCTCCCTGCCCAGCTCTCCAGCCTGTCCAGGTCTCGCTGGATGGCAGCGCAGTGTTCCTGCGTGTCAGCCACTCCTCCCAGCTTTGTGTCATCGGCGTACTTGCTGAGGGTCGAGGCTATTCCCTCATCAAGGTCGTCAATGAAGATGTTAAACAGGACTGGAAAAATAGAGGAGAGCACACTGGTACTCACTGACAGAGAAATCCCTTAGTGCCAACATTTATTAGCTTTCATAAATCCATGCCAAAAACCCCCCAATCACATTTTCCATAACCTCCAGCTATGCCTAGGCCACCTGGGAAAATCCAGCCACACCTGTCCTTTAAGATGCAGGAGGGGCCACTCAAGAGGTATATATTCAATTAACTTCAAAGAACCTTTGAGCTCTCAGCAACTTGCAAGAGATTTGTTTATAGAAACAATCACTCTCAGAAGCAAAGTGTACATGGCACTCTCTGCATCTCCCATTCCATTTTACTCCTAACAAAAAAATCACTAAAAAGACTCAACACAGAATGCCTTAGCATTGTACTCATCTAGAAATATTTCTTTGCTGCATAAACTCAGATTAATATTCATTCTCCCCAAGATAAAGACAGCTAGAAATAATTTGAGGCAATAAAACCAGTTTTCAGCATTCCTGACACTTCCCATTGTTAACAGGCAGACAATCTTACAATGCTAAAGTCAGAGGAATAATTCCTGTCTTATACTGGATGTGATTGACTAGACATGACAGATGGTGTTTTTATTACTTTCTGCCTTTATGCCATTCTAAAAGAGGCCTCATCTGATGCAGCCCAGGCCGTGTTTTGAGTCCTAACCTCTCAGATAAGCAAACCCAGATTCATCAGGTTAATGGATTCTTACTTGATTCAGGAAGGCAATTTTCCTTAAAGTTATTCTAATCAAGTACTCAGAGCCCAAATTGTCCTGGCTGATTGACTGCCAGCAATGGGTAAATCTTTCTACTAAGGACAGTATTTATTTTCAAAGAGGGGAAACAAGTTATTATTATTATTACAGAGCCAATTCTATCTTGTATTCAGTGACTTCTCAAATACTGGCTTTTACTGCAGTCCCAGAACTAAAGATGAAAGTTGATGCAGCCTTTCTCTAAGTATATTTATTAAATAACATGCAGGAAATGAAAATTAGAGAGGAGACATAGCCTGCTGTCTATTGATACCCCCACAATTAACTGCCCCTATGGTAACAGCCTCTGACCCTAACCAGCAAAGACCCCTTCAAATACAGGCTCATTCCTAGCTGTCTTCCTGCATCAGCCTCCAAACTGAGGGCTGTCAGCCCAAGTAACTTTGCCACCAGGTTGGGAAGAAGCAACAGAGGAGTAACCACTACCTAAAAGAAAAGATCTGATAGAAAGTCACTGCCTTGAAGATGGTACCTGCAAGTCTGCTCTCCAGCATGGACTCCATAAGCACAGCACAGCAACGGCCTGTATGGAGCAGGGATTACAGTGCCCTGCTGCCTTGACTCAGGTCACTCCAGGCAGAAACCCTGCCAACTCTGGGGCTGTCCAGACTGCCCAAAGAAACAAACAGGAGGTCCAACCTCTCCTCCTCTCTCCCACCTACTGCAAGACTGGCCTAGCATTTGAACCAACGTAAGGACAAGGAAAGGAAGCAACCATCCCAAGGTTACACAGAAGGTCAGGCACGGTAACAAGAACTGTGCCCACAACTCCTGAACAATAACTCAGTCAGCACTTTTACTTCTCAACACACATATTACCTTTTCATAGTCTCACATGAAGGCTTCATAGCCCCTGATGCCCCCTCAGATATTCAATACTGGATTTCCACCCTCAGAAAAAGTAACACCCAGGAGCCTCAGCTGGAGTTTGCAGGACAAGCAAAGTGAGCTACTTCACACCAAAAAGAATTTCTTTGCCTTTTTTCTGAGCAGCCGAACTGTTGTCCTAACAGCTCTGCTGAAGTTATTGATGCCTCAAACGAAGCAATCGTTCTCAATGATTTTTATCTACCAGGCACCAGATTTTTAGGGTTTAGCCAGGCAGAGCATTACATTGTAACATTAAGTCAGGCATCTTTAAAACAGCAATTATTCTGCAGGGCCAATAAAGATGCTGGAGAATACATTAAGGCTTTCATTCCTCAGAAAGACTACAAGACAAGGAGGAGTTGTCAAACTGTGACACAAGGGGAACTTCAAAAAACCCACTATATTCTCCTTTTCTTTCTGACACAAGCAAGTCCTTCAAACACACACCAGTTGCACTCATAAGCCCAAATAACCCACCAAAGACCTCAGCATTCCCTGACAACTGAGAATTCACAGTATTTGCATTCAAGGGCAGCATACATTGAGAACAGCACAGAAAACACAAGGGCAGCAGAGCAATAAGAAGCTGCTAAAGAGAAAACAGCTTTTAAACTCACCATCACCACCCGAATATAGCTCAGCTGGGTCCATACATGTGTTTCATTAAATTAATTATAGCATAATTACTTGGCAAAGACTCAAACCTCATTAACTCACACCACACTTCTCAGCTGAAATTGAGGTCTTCTGATGTTTGATTCTATAGATATTTTACTTTCTATTTTTGAAATATCCTTAAGATAGAGATATAGAGGAGTGTCAAAGGCTTTATCCATGCCTTGAAGCAGTGGCTACAACTTTCTGCTTAGCTTAGTCTGAGGCTGGGATTTGGGTGCACAGGAGAAACCTGGCCTCAGGGAAGGGCATTTCAAATCAAGGTAGGGGACAGTCTCACAAGATTTCTACCTTTCTGAAGTCTCACAAGGTCAGTTGCTCTTACTGTCTTGGAGAACTCATTTTGAGACAAAAGCTTCTGACAGAATTTGACTTTTGCTAAGACTTCAGGCCTCCTCTGGATTGGAGAGATGGTCCAATCCAGGCTTGGATGCCAGGTGAAGAAGGGTGTGTTTGAATCAGAAGCCCCTAAACCAAAGTCAGAAAGTATAGCTCAGGCTCAAGGATTAAAAGTTTCCAAGCCTTCACAAATGTCTCTGTTTCATGTCCTCTCGTGTAGCCTGTCACATTTAAAGCACACAGCATGCTTCAGGAGAAGCAGCCTTTTAAAATAGTGCTCTCCTCAAATGTTATTACCAGGGTTGATAGCCAACACCTCTGGGCTCAGACCAAGCACTACTGGAAATGGTTCAGACAGGGGATCAATAGGGGGGCATAGCTTAAAAAATGTTTGACTTGTGGAGACAGCTTGCAGGGACAGTCCTGAAACTGTGAAACCCCACAGTGAAAGAATCCCAGAAGAAGTAGGCATCCATCCCTGTTAATTACTGCTGGGAAACTAGGCAGCAGGAGAAGAGCTGGATTCTTACTAGGGATCCTCTTCTACACTAGGTTTTTTTAATAAACAGGGTATGGGGGAGAAAACTTGCCCCTGGGCCTGATGCAAACCCCACATAAATTGGATGAGTGGACCATAAGCAAAATTCCCTCCCATCCAGTGTCCAGTGTGTGGGAATAGCTGACTTCAGCTGCTTTGGAGAGAAGCACAAAGAGGCTCTGCAGCTCTCGGACAGGCTGTCCCAGGAGGTTTCTCATTGTCTTTATTGAGTGTTGGGTCAGACCCCTGCACAGAAGTGTCTGTGATCAATGAACCCGTGATTTGCTAGTTCTGCCCGAGGGCTTATTCACAGTTAATCCAAACCAACTTGATTCACGAAACTGGCTGGAAATCTCATCAGAACAGGCTTTGCAGAGAGATTTCTGGCACTTTTGCTTCCAGCACTGGCTGAAAATAGAGCAAAAAGAGACTCCAGCCTCCTCAGAATTATTTTGTCAGATCTGGAGATGGGTGATTAATTCACCAAAAGATGATAGTAGCTTGCTCGTTTTCTGCCTTTTGCTTTTTTCCTCCCTTAGAACAGAGGTTGTTTTTTCCTTAAATTTATTTGTTTTTCAGAACTATTTTTCAAGTACTTTCTGTGAACAATTTCATGTACTTCAACAGCATTAATGATCTGCAATATAAGCAGGAGCAACAGGACACATAGGTTACATGATACACTTCAGAGTGTTCCACCAGGACAAGCACACATCTCAAAAACAGGTTTGATGGGCAGATTTGTACAACTTTCATTCTAAAGCTCTTTCATGGATATTTTGGATGATTGCCTCAAAATAGCCCACTCCCACAAACGGTTTTCAAAAGTCTATCTACTCCAGCACTCCAGCCAGGGAGTGTGGAAAGAACAGGCAGACAGTCAGAGCACGTTACTTACGGAAATATCTGCAGCAAGTCTCAAAGGAACGTGTCGGTGGAGTGTCCCCAGATGGAGGGATTTCCATGGAGGAAGCAGTGAAGTGGCCCAAGACAGAAAAAGGGGTCTACAAACTGTTTAAACTTCAGGATGTGTCTGAGGTGAATGTAGGGAGTGAATATAAGGTTATTTCTTCTTGTACCCACAGTAGTACTCACATAACATGGTGACGTACAGAGCACAAATGGCAAAACAAGTTCTTGGCCTCACGGTAACATTTTTCTGTTTGTTGTCCCTGAAGGCTTTCAGTTAATCTTCATCTGTGGGTTTGGCCAGAGAACTGGACTGGTGAACCTCCCCTCTCTGATTTCTGTACACAAACTTAAAGCTTTTTGAGGATTCCTTAACTCTTTCATTTCTCATTCATACATTTCCAGGGAGTCTTTCATATTCTCTGTACTGCTCAGTGCTCTTGTAAGTGTAGAGTTATTGGTGGGGTCTCTTTCCACCTTGCATGTGCTCCAGAGCACGTTTGCCAGTCAAGTACAACTTACAGTGAAGTAGGAGAAAGACAGACAGGTATTCCTAAGGAAAAAAATGGGGGTGGGTGGAGGTTTCTTTAATTGCCTGAGAGAGAATTTAAGTTTCCACTTTCTTCAGCTTTGCCTTCATAATCCACTGTAAATGAGAGATTTCCTGCACCCCAGATTTGGTACACAGCAGAAAGACAAAGCCTGATCTAGGTAACTGGCTGGCCATACACCCAGGCACACCGTGTTTCCATCCCCACAGCACCCAAGCATCTCAAAGGTACCAGCAGGTCCTTCCCAGTTCAGGTATGGGGCTCCAGAGAATACAATTTTTTCAGCCCTGATGCTCAGGTCACTAAATCTGAGGTTGTTAAATAAGGCTGACTGATGAGCAGAGTACTGATCATTTTAGAGGAGATAAACCAGACATTCAAGATGCTTGTGGCAGAATAATTCAGAGGAGAGGATAAGATGACATTGGATCACTTGAGATTAAGAGCTTGATTCTTCTCTCACCTATTTTGGTGGGAAGCAGAAGCTGCTTTTTCTGTGGAGCTAAACCTGTAGTAAAACAGTTTGATAGGAAGATTCTTCTCCTTGGGCACTAGCAAGACTTGATGATCTTTGGAGGTCCCTTCCAACCTCTAAAATTCTATGAATCTGTGACTGCACTGGAGTGAGGACACCTGGGTCCCCAGACCTCAGTACCATCAGGCTCCTCAGAGAGCCCAGCTCATTTCCACAGCAAGGACCCTGTGAACCCTTGGGGTCTGGGGGCTTCCTGACTCCCCAGCACAGGAAGCTCCCTGCTCCTGGCAGGTAATCACAGATTTCTACGGTCTTCTACAAACCTAGATAGGCCCAGACTGCTCAAGCCACGTGAGCTGATGTGTAACTCAGCATCAAAGCCACACACACTGGGTCACAGATACAGACCCTGCCTCAGAGGCAGCAGAGAGAGAGAAAATGAGGTACATCAAGGCAGGAATTCAGGCACTGACGACTGCCAGGTCACCAAGGAGAGGAAGGAAGAGAAGTAATATGAGGGGAGATAAATTTGTCATAAAAATCATAGTCAGAGATATAAAAAACTTTGTAATATATTCATTCTGCCTCAGAGTTCATGCACAGGAAGAAATCTGTCAAGGCAACCATGCCCCAAGCAAACATCATCTGGGAAATGCTGAGGCAGTTCTCCTGCCCAGTCCCCTCTGTGCATTAATACTTCAGGTCAGTGAAAACAGGGCTGGACAATGCTTCAGTTTATAAAAAGGTCACAGCTGTTTTCAGTCAGCTGCACTTGGTATGTGGAGCAGCCCCAGCTCATCACATCTGTCTACCCCTAATGCTCCATCCCTATGGGATTTTGGAACAGCTGCTTTGAGCAGTCTCAGTAACACAAAAGGTATCAGTGTTCTTTAAAAGGGCTGTGTAGGAAACGTGCAGTCTGTGAGTCCAGAATAAACAGGAGAATGTGAAAAGTTATGCCTGGTGGTTGCCACACAGATATAAACCCTGGGGATGAAGCACATGGGGCAGCCAGGGAAAGAAAAAGCTATCATAACTGAGACTGAAAAGAGAAAACCTTGCTGAGACACTGCAGTGGGAATAAGAGTGAGAGGGATCTAGCTACAAGTTTGTGCGGGCAGCCTGAGGCTCAGGACACTGCATCTTGTCTTGGCTGGAGGTAGTAGTACATCTTTCTTTTGTATCCAGAACTGCCCACAGCCAGGGAGACAAGCAGGAACCAGGTGACCCAGCCTGCCTCCACACCAGTGAAGAAACAGGCATTCAGTGCGGGAAGTTGATGGCTAGGCTCAAACACTTTCCTCAAGCCCCTCATGTCACCAGAAAGATGGATCATTACTAATAAAAACAGAATGTTTTGGTTTCAAAATGATCTCAGGGAGGCAACAGCTACTGGAGCAAATGGCCCATTTCACAGGAATTTAGCAGAGGAATCATTTAATGGAGCTCAGATAAAAGGCAGTCACCTGGAACTCAGATTTAGAAGAAATTGCTTTTTTTCTGAATTACTGGTTCAGAAGTTAAATAAGGAATATTCATCCAACTGCACTTTTCTTGCACACTTTCCCTGATCAGTGCACTAATGAACTCACAACTGGCTGGGGAAATGCTTTCAGTCCCTCCTCCCACCTCCCAGGAAGCAAGTTCTTTATTAAAAACTAATGATTGATTCTCTTTTTCAAAATTGACATCTGCAAATTTGGGGGCAACTTCAACCCCAGAATAAATAGGAGCAATTCCCTTTGCACAAAGTAGCAGTTCATCCTTCTCAAAAAATCCCAAAGGCTTCTTAAATTGACTTTCTTGATTACAGATGGGTTTAGCTTTAGGTGAGTAATTGGTGTGGTTTTGTTGTCATTGGTTATGGAAAAGATTTCCACTGCTGTACCTTGGCCAGACAGGGGGCTTCCTTTGCACCTCAGTTCAACCCTCCTCAGGCTGAATTGCTCAGAAAGACATCTATAACCAGCATATATATGAGTGTGCATAGACCCAGACACGTTAATATTCTGGGCTTGGAGGAGGCATTGTCCTGCCCAGTGGCAGGTCGTACACCATGCTGAAGTTGTGGCATGGCATTTGAGGCTGCCAAAGAGTAATAGAGGCCTGTAGGACCAGACCCACGGCTCTAAGAGTGTAACTCCTCTGGTTCCACTGGATTGTCACCAGCAAGGCACTTCTGGGTGCTAGGGATGCACAGCTGGAGCAAAGTCTAGTTAAAAACCAATGTGTGTTGCAAGGAGTGAATGTGTTTACTGGGGTGCTAAGCTGTTGGGTGGCTTGTACCCTGCTCCCTCACAATAGCCAAGCAGCTACAAGACCTCTTCTGAGGGCAAAACTCAAGAGCACACATTTTCTTGAAGCCCTTTATCAGGATTTGGAATCCACTGCCAGTGAGTGAGTACTTAATGCCCTTGCTTGCAGTTAGAACTGTAAAACATGTGGATGCACATCCTTGCTTGATGTCTCACCATCAATTTCTACGTCCTTTATGAGGCTTCTTACTGTGATTTCCTGACTCAAACCCCAGACTGAACTACTGGCATTTAAAACTGATCTAGGAGCTAGGAAAAGCTGGGTTTAGGGTTAATTTTACATCCAGTGTGATCTTTTTGCCACCATTCAGTATTCAAGAGATAAACTCCCTGACTTTTCAGCTCTACAAAAGCTCTTTCTAACTGAATCAAGCAGACTGAGATTATACCCACTGACTTAATTTTATGGTTTGGGTTTTTTTAAGCAGAAACTATGGATTCACTTAGACCAGTGAAAATGTGGGCTTCCAGAGGAAAGGAATTGAGAAGATTGCCTTTATGGAAAAAAAGAGAGAGAGTAAAGTTTCAAAATTATTCAAATATGTCATTTCAAAGATTTTTAGTTGTTATAGTTAAAAAATCTGCAAGCACATAGCAAAAGCTCACATTTGAAATAAAAAATGTCTAAAACATTTTGACTTACTCAAGTCATGTTTTTCAGTTTTTCAAAACACAGGAAGCTTGTTCTGCTTCAAGATAGGGAGATTTTCTACACCTCACATTCTGGTGGGGTGGAAAAATGCATCTCTGAGTATCTAAGACCATGACATTTCCAGATCTTCTAGAACTGGAGACAACTGGAGACAGCTGCATTGCCAGTTCACTCTCCTGCCACTTCTCCACCTTGCTAGAGGTGCACTGACACGGACAAAGTGCACAGAGTGAAGCACTAATCCAGGTTCGCTCTGCCTGGGCTGCCTCTTTGGTCAGCACATCTCATTTACTGGCCAGCCAAGGAGGACAAGCACTGGGGTAGGGTTTGCTGTTAGGGAAGGGCAGAGCAAAAAGGGTGGCTACTTGCACAGGGTGGAGAAAACCTGCTGCCTGCACAGGCCAGGCCTGCCTGATCTTTCGACCCCATCTGAGCCCTCCCTTGCTGGGGTAAACTCTCGGATACCTCAGCTATGTGCTGGCTGCCAAAGCATACTTCCCCATGGAGAGAAGCATCCACCGCTGACACTGAAGCCATGGGCATGCAAAAAACTACCTATGTGACAGATATCATGACTTTTCCAGGCACTGTGGGTCCAGCTGGTTTTAAATGGGGAAGGAGCATGGCTCATCCTACCTCAAAGCAACCACATAAAGGCTGAGACATTGCTTACAGTGACTAAGTCCTGCTCTCTAGTCAGGCTATTGTAGTACTCACTCTACAACAGATCCCAGTGGTGCAGAGATGTGCCAGATGTTGGTCAGCTCCATTCATACAGAACAGATAATTCTGGCCATGCCAACTTAAGCTGCAGCTGCTTTGTGAAGCTGTGGCAGATGCATTGGGTGGTTGCCTGAGCCAGTTGGTATTGATGTGCAAAGGCAGCAGGCCTGCCCAAACGGAGGGACGGTCAAACACAAGCTGTTCACTGTGTTGCCTAAGCTTTCTTCTCTATCAGAGGCTGGGCAGATGGCCTCACTTAACACCTTGCTGTAGGACAAGTTACAAAGTGCTTCCTTAGGCAAAAGAGTCATTGAAGACCACAGGCTCCCTGCCTACTCACAGGCTAAGGAAAGAGCTTTAGGACCACAGGCTTGGACTGCACAGCTGCATCTAGCCAGTGAAAGCCGGCTACACATGTGGTACCTTCTGCTCTACAGTATTTTTGGCCCATGCCCCACCCTGGCAGGCAGCAAGGATGAAAGTCGTTTGACATGTGATGAACCAAGGCGAGCCAGAAATGGGAAGGCAGGGAACAGCCAAAACCAAGACAAAGGGTTGGCTCACACAGAGCACCAGAGCCAAGCACCTGCTCCAGAGAAGGACAGGATACAAAGGGTCACTGCTAGTACTGGTTTGTTCCTGAAATAAGTGGTCTTTGGCTTCAGCACACACAACAGAAGCACACTTCATTGAACCTGCTGCTTCCAGCATGGAGTTGGAAAGTGTTTAGGCTATCGCTATCAGCTGTCAGATGAGTTTGCCTCTCTGTTCTTCAACATGTGGAAGGCCATTGATCTACGATTCTCCCTGCCTGCTCTTTTCCCTTTCCATCAGCTGTGGAAGTCTCCATGCTCATCGTATCACTGATGGGAAAGGTAATCAGCCCTGGATTTACCCACTGGTATCAAAATACAATTGCACTGTCATTCAGCAGCTCTCCAGCAGCCCACCTAAAATAAGTTACTGATTCCATTTGAGTCCCTAAGGAAAAAGCAAGCAGATATCAAAGCTAACTCCATCTGCCAGTGACTGCACAGAAGATCATTTAAGAGCATCTAGAGAAACAGCTTTCTAGGACAAAGCAACCCAGGCTGGTCTACCCATCTCACCATCACTAAGGGAACCAAATGGACTAAGAAACATAAGAAGGTGCAGCCTGCTCCTGCCCAGGGAAATGGCTATTCTGCAGACTGGAACAGGCCTAAGAAACTAGGCCTTGGTTCAAGTCCATCCCTGTTGGCTCTAAAGGATGCTGTTTCTACCTTAGGATCTGAATTTGCACTATCAAGAGCTGCTTTAATAAAGACTCTTCCAGATTGGCAAACATACAATGCTTAACATTCAAATCTTCTAGGAAGCCATCACACAGCCATCTCTTGATACACTGGCATGGCCCTTCACGCAAGAAGCAGTCAATCTAGGGAGAAATCTTGTCATCCTGCTATTCATAAAAAAAAAAAAAGGATCAGAGATGGAAAGGCCAACTATAACATAATGTATGTCACTGCCTTCAGTTACACTGTACTGAATCTGCCACCACCATTTCTCTCCTTTTGCTTGAAAATTGCAATGATTGCACTTCACAACCATCTTTTGTAAGAGCTTACAAACTGGCAGTCAGATGGGAGGGTGGTTTGAAAGATTGCAGAAAGGAAAGCACGGGGCAACAAGTCCCATTTGAGGTGGGTCAGCCTCAGAACCTCAGCGTTTTCTGCGACGCAGCCGTGCACGCAGAGCTGCTGTCCTTAGTCAGGTGGGAGGAACGGGTTGCACGTAGCATTCAAACTCACTCAAGGGTGGTCTTGTTTTGGAATAGGATGGCAAGGGACTACACAGACATTAAAGGAGCAGAAAGGATAATAATTAATGTGGCTGGACCTTAAAAACTGGAAAAACAAAAGCTGCACCCTTGGAAGCAATGCAAGCGTGAGCTGCCACCACATTGCCTGTCTGAGCCAGCACAGCTTGGTAATACAGTAATGAGGAGCAGCAAGATTTTCCATGTTGCGAGCACCCTTGAAACTTCAGCACAGCAAGGTTTCAAGGATTTCTTTCAATGTTTTAAAGCAACATTGTTACAAGAATGGGAAAATAAAACTTGCTGTTCTTACACAACTTCCCAGAGCTGTTCTTCTCCCTGCACAGAGTGTTTGTACCTCACAAAGGTACTAAGCCACCAGTCTCACTCACTTCTCCTATACCTGGTCACAGCACAGGGCAGCCTGGGATTGAGAGATGAGGGTAAAGCACAGCTGAGGGGGCCCAGGTCCCACGGGGGCAAGTCCTCCAACCTCACACAAGATGATTCCTCTTCCAACACCATCCACACAGTGACTGTGCCTCAAGCCACACACATTTTTCACCACTATTCTCCTTCTCCCCTCCCAAATTCACTCCCACACACCTATTCAGAAAACACCCTGCCACACTTTGAACACCCCCCCGAAGTCAAGCTTTTCTTTTTCAGCTGCCTGACTGCCAGCCTCAGCATAGCAGGGCTGTCCATTTGCAGAACTCAGCGCTCTAATCCATTAACCTTCTCCACATTGCACAGGGCTGCCTATTTCCTATCACCAAAGCCTATTTTAAGTAATTTTCTAGAAGTTCAGTTCATTCTCCTGCTTGCCTAAGGAAATATAAAAATTTACACCTATTGTAAAAGCATGAATAAAAGCTGATTGCGGAAAGTAAAGACAGTAATGTGCCCATAATAGCAACTAGCTCACTTGCACTGCATTTCTGTTTAAAAGAAGATTTGTCTGATCATCAACAGGGTGTTGATTTAGATTGCTGCTAAAATTACCACTGTAAAAGTAAACCCACTTTTATTGCATTAGCACAGAGAACAGTTATCTAGTTTAAACTTTTATGCCTGTTGCCAGCGGTGATCAATCTCTTAATTATTAAGCCAAACAGGTTCCGTGGCAGGAGAGAACATATTTAGTGCACTTTGGGTATTTTTGAAGAGGTTAACCTTTACAAAATAAAAATCAACAAAACTTATTTAAAATAGAAATCAGCAAAGATGGAAACAGAATCAGGTAGAGAATTTGTGCCGTTCTCAGATCAGGCTGTTTGAAAAAGCAAAGTGAGGGCGATGCTCTGGGGTTGAGGAGATTCACATTAACTTTCCAATTCTGTACAGGCTTCTAGTGTGACTGAAACGAGTCTTTGGGAATGGTTTTTTGCACTGATATTGTACAATTTGGCCAAATCTCACAGAGAAAGAACTACATTACCTCCCGAGATGCAGTCACCTTCAGCAGTAGCCATATGCATTTTGATTACACGGTTCTCCGGTGAGCTGATACTTGAGATGCAGAACACAAGTCCTCTGTGGCAGCCGTGTCACCCTTCTCACACTCTTGTATTTGTAATCTTAACTATGCAATGGTTAATCACTGACAGCTCATATGTGGATGCACAGAAGGAAGACGGTTGTGTGTATCCTGAACGTGGTTTGCAGTGTAAACATTACCCCAAGAAATAAATCAGGAAGGAAACAAGCACATAGCTGCTTGGAGCTCCCAGTGTCCAGGTGCCACCACTTTCTGATAACTGAAAAACATCAAAACTGCCAATATACCTAGAAGCATTCCTCCTTTGGTTTCAGCACTCACAGTATTAATTCACTCAAATTGCTCAGCAAGGAGAGCAAGATCCACTCTGACTGTTAGAGAACTACATGACTTTGGGGCTGTTTCTCTCTTGTTCAGCTGAGAGGGGCTGAGCAATGAACTTTTCAGCCCTGCACAACTCACAAGGGGCTCATCTGCAGCTCCCCTCCGGGGCTGCACCGTGTGGTCAGCAAGGGGATGCTGCTGTTGGCAGGGCTATGGAGATACCAGTTGGAATCACTTTTATGAATCATTTACAGAAAACACATTTACAAATGAAAAGCACATTTAGCTGAAGAGCATTTCATCAGTCAGAAGTCACTTGAATGCACTGATGGGGAGAGCTCTGGAGAACACTCAGGATCCTGTTCTTTCCAGTACTGCTATGTTATGAGATTTGCATAGGCTGCTTTCTGGTTGGGTGATGTAGCCATTTGGAAGCATCGGTTTGACTGACAGATAACCCTGCCGGAGCGTTGGTTTGACTGACAGATAGCCCTGCTGGCACAGGCTGGGTGGGAAGGCTGCGTGCTTGGAATGGCTTTGCAGGGACCACATTCGGAGTGCTGCTAAGGACCAATTAGATCAGCTCTGAGAGAAGCTCACTGGCTAGTACATTTCCAGAAGTAGTGAGATCATGTGAACTTAATGACTGATCAGAGAGATTTCTAAGACAGCTCCCCCAGCAATGTAACAGAACCTCCAGCTGACAGATTATATGAGAGAAAATCCTGTAATTCAGCCTATTTCAGTGCATGAAAGATGACACACAAGAGGAAAATCAGGCTGTTAAGGTACCAAAGCAACACCTTGTTTTCAGTTCTCAGGTGTGTCTCATCTTTCTGTCATGATCTTGGGCAAATTACTTGACCTCCCATAGCTTCAGTGCCTCCACTTCGAAACGGGGATTATTCTGCTGCCTTGATTACTTGGCTTTTAAGCGACTTTTTCTGGGGGTTTGTACAGTACCTAACACATGCTCTCTATGGCTGTTTGGAGGGAGGAAGCTCCATCCTTTATGTGCCATTGAAAACACCACTAATTAATCACCAGAAATCTTTCACTGCATCTATATAGTTCAAGAGGTGTTCTCATTCGTGGGCCATAGAAATGAGCAGAACAGACTGAATTCCTCATGCCTTTATCAAAGGACTTCAGATGGGACATTGGCTGTCTGGGGGGTTAAAAGTTTTCAGCAGTCCTTGGAAGACACTGGTGTTGCCTGTGGAGTCTTCAGCCCAAACAAAAGAGCAAAGACCCTCTGGGTCTTTTGGGAGTAAGAGCAAGTGAAACCTTCCTTTGAATTGAGGAAATCTTTAGAGAAGGGACTTCAGACCTCCAGTGATAAAGGAAATAAAAAGCATCTGCACTGACAGCTCCAGTTAGGAGCAAAAAGGCACAAAGGGCTTTGAAAAACAACTAGCCTTTCATCTTCAATAGCAAGCTCAACAGCTCTGCACCAGCTGCTCTGTAAACAGCATAGCAAGGGAAAGAAAATCATTGGCACCAAATGCATTAAACATGGCAGTGTCTTCAGATGGCATATTCTGTAAACTTCCTCCTTACAAGTTATGCCATTTCTTAAATTTAAAGGATTACCTGCTGTGTAGCAGCAGAGTCATTCTTCCAGGCAGCTGGGCAGCTTCATTACCTGTATTTCTTGCTGAGTTTCCCATAAGGCAGGCAGGCAGTTTGTTTAAGAGAGCATCAAATGCGATGTCAGGTGACTTGGGTTCACCTCCTGTCTCTGCTTTACATTTTCTGAGGGACCTTCAGCAAATCACTTCATCTCTAGGACAAGTTTTCACTTGGAAAAGGAAAGCAACTATTCTTTTGTCTTAAAGAAGTCAGCTCTTTGTTACAATCATCTGCAACCTTTTATTGTTGGTGGATCCATAAGAACTTTTTCAAGAGCCAGATAGACACAGCTTGGCAAACTAAAACCTGGTAGCAGAGCAACTTTTCTTAGCTCTAGACCATGTAAAAATAGCCCAGGAGCACCCAAAAACAGGAACACCACAGGCTGAACTTATTCTAAAGTGTAAGCTCCAAAACACCAAGTAAGGAAAACTTCAGCCTAGATTTGGTGTGATTTAATTTAATAAAGTCATCTCATGTGAAATATAACACACTAAAAGCCAAGGAGTTAAAAGAAAGCACTGAGAATCCCCATTCAGCATCTCCTTCACTGAAACAGTTAAACACACCCAGCACCTATGTGCATGTATCAGGAGGGATTACATCCTCTGAGCAACGTGGTTCTTGTGATCTATTAATGCTGAAGTAACATTTGCTCTAATTTCCATTTCTGTTTCTATTATTAAAACAATGTTAGAAATAAAGCCCAGTGAGGAACATCCAATCACCACTTCTAATGCCTGTGGTGAGGCATGACAACACCCCTACCTTTCCATTTTCTTCTCATGCAGAAATATATTAGGATTCTGGTCACTTAGACTTCCTAAACCTCATTTTGCTAACAGAAGAATAAGAATTCCAGGCATTTCTAGAGTGCACCAAGGCTTAACAGTAACATGTTATACATAATATGTCTGTACTGCTTAAAAACCACTACAGGCTCTTTAAGTAGCTGCCTGCCTTTGCAGGGAAGCAGCTGAAGACTGTTCCTACTACACAGTTCCCCAGGTTCACTCTGCTGATCGTAACTCAGTCTCACAACCAACAGTGAGTAAATCCCACTGAACATCTGACACTGAGCCCTAAAAAACTCCATCGTGTAGGGTGCAGCCCCTTCTCAGCAGGCACATGACAGTCCCATGAAAGGCACATGACCCTGCTTAGTGGGGAGCATTTGGGACTTGCATCTGCCCCTCAGTCTTTGCCAAGCTGTCATCCAAAGATTTCCTCAACAGCAAGTGTTAGCCAGCCCTGCCACTTCTGGCTCACTGGCTGTTCCTGGGCCAGATGCCTTCCCCTCCGTCAAGCATGGCTAGGTGGCTTTCAGGAGCTGCCTTCAGAAGAGCACAGCTGTCTCACTGTGCTGAAATAGGTATTTCAATTCGTTGTCCCCACTTTGACCAGTGAAATAGCATATGGGCTTCTACCCTCCTCCTTAACGTGCTGCAAAGCAGCCCCAGGGTTTCAGGAGACAGCAGTTGGTGACTGAAATTGTAATAACCCTGAACACGCATCCAGCTGGTATCTGCACACTCCCTAACCATTCCAGCATGGGGAACAGAAACACTTCATCCCACACATCCTCAGATTTGCATCTCATGTCTTCAGAGCAGGTAGCACTGGTGACAGACCTAGGTACCACACTGCAGAGAAATTTTGCTGGCAAACTCCTTTTTAACAGCTGAGTTGCTATTAAATGCCTGGAAGGCAGGGACAGGCTTTGCTTCCCCTCAGTACAGGCTTAAAAATCTTATCTTCTGCCCTCAGAGTTGATCCATGAAGCAAGGATAGCCCATGAAATGACAGTGTTTTACATACCCTGCTGTGGTGGATGCCTATGGCTCCACTTGAAGAGCTTCCTTTAGCCAGTGGAATGTCACCTTCAAATGGGGACCACAGTAGTTGGCACAGAGCTAAACTTAAAAAGCTCTGAGCCCTGCTTCGACCTGGTAGGATCTGTTTTAAGGAAACAGTGTGAAGACGTGTCATCATGCAGCCAGAGCCAGCCACTGGTTTAATGGCAAAGACAGGTGCCCTTCTGCCTTGGTCTCAAAATCAACCTTGTGTCACTCGGAGCAGTAGCCAGTCAGGCAGGGACAGCCATAATGACACAAATATCATTCTTCTCACCCCATCCCCTTGGTAGAGCAGCATTATTAACCTTTTATAAAAAGGGAGAAACTGAGGCACCGAGCAAGGTGGCAACTTGACAAGGCTGCTCAGGTTATCACAGACAGTCAGGAGGCTACACGAACCACTGGTCTGTGAGCAGTGTCTGTTTGCCTACAGTTACCTTAGAAAGCCAAGTCTGTGGCTAGCAGCATGCTTTTGGGTATCTACATGAGGCCTGAAGAAGACCAGGGAGACCAGACCCTGATCCGCACCAGAGTTACGGACCCCTGCCAAAGCCTGGCTTTCTCAGGGACAGTCAGCAAGAGCAGGTCAGATCCTCATTGCCTTGGAGGCCCCTTTCCTCATCCAGGCTGAAGAGGGATATGTCTCTTCCCCACTGCCCCAGCTCAGCCCGCTTCTCTCCACGGCACAGCTGACCTCAATTCAAGCCGCTGACACTTCTGCTCAGAGTGTTTCAGAGCTTCGTTATTTGTGAAAGCCTTTTTGTGTAGCGCCATTGGCACCAGCACAGCCTGTTCCCAGCCTGTTCCAGCAGCTCCCCGATGACTGAGGTGACCGACTCCAAACAAGGCCTAGGCTCCAAGCAGGTCCTCAATGGGGTCAGGGAGAGACAGCAAGCATCCTGATGGATCTCCCTCCCTTTTTCAGCTTCCCCTCCCTGTACACTCCATGCCCACAGCTTTCAATTGCTCCTCTCAAAGAGCTCAGTGCAGAGAGGTGCTTGTTTTAAAAAACCCACATGTAAATTTTTTAATCTGCAACAGGCTGGGTATCGACAGACTGCACAAGCACTGGGAGGAGGGCAGCAGAAATGGCTGGGAGGCTTCTGGGACTGATTTGTGAGGAACAGATTAAAACAGACTAAACATCTGTATCCTGACTAAGTAGTGTCCATGCCCAGGGCAAGGGGCTGGCTGCACGCATCAGGGAGATAAGCGCTGTGAGGGATGATCCAGCGTATCTGCAGTTACCATGAGAATCCTGAATTTAAGAAAGGGAGGCTTCTCCCGAGGGCTTGTTCTGTAAACTGACAGCTAGGGACCAGTACCTGAATAGTTTGCTGTCCTCTCCACACCCAGACTGTAGATGGTGCAAGGCTCCAGTTAGGGAAGAGGCCAAGGTACGTCCTCAATCAACTTCCCAGCACAGAAAAGGGGTGACAAAGTGCTGGGAGATAAAAGCAAGAATAACTGAAAAAGAACAGCATTTCCAGGATGGATGTGTGTCCATCTTGGTCAGGAGCCTGCGTCTGACTGTGGCCAAAGTCAGATACTCGGGGAAAAGTGCAGGAACAGGCCAAGTGGCACAGTCCCAAATGCTCCACCAGGATCAGAGTTTGCAGCTCAAGTGCTTCTGTTCCAGAGGAAATGAATGACAAAGACACCCCATGTGTGAGATCAGAGCAGAGAAAAAGTCTCTTGAGAGCTGAGAGCCTGCAAATGCATGCCAGACGAGCAAAATTGCTGTTTGTATACAAGCAGGATCACCAGATCCAAGGACAACACCCATGACCTGTGTAACAAGCCATAGTAGGAAACTCAGTATCTACAACATGGCCAGTGGAAGATACTTTCCTTAAAAACATTGCACATTTGAAGTGATGTCACATGAAGCTGTCAGGCATATTTTTCCAGTCCCACACAATTTGGAGAGCTCCACCTTAGTAAGCATGGCTGGGAATTAGGGTATGTGAACCATTTTGCACAGCATCTGCTTTCTGCAGGGTCTCACCCCGGGCAGCAGCTCTTGCAAGCAGCGTCTGCGTTTTGACAGGGCTGTTCTGCTCCCTCATGCTGACACATACGTAATCCAGCTCTGCCGCTTCTCTGTCAAACCCCGGCTGTATCTGCAACCACAGCACCGCCCCCAGACTTCTATTTACAAATCACACCTTCTTCACTGCCAGAAGGGGAATTACTTTTTCCCCAACAACAATAAACAATGTTTATTGAATGCTGAACACAGTCATCAGTGGTGGCTAGCCATGGCCTCTGCAGAATAAAGACAAGGAGCTTTCACACACCCAAGGAGGAGGCCCAGTCCTGACTATGTTGTTGAGAGGGGACAAAGTTAAAAAGCATCCTCAAAAGCATCCACAATCAGCTGAGCTTGTTCTTACTGTCAAAGGCTAAATTTCTCCATTTGTGGTGCTCAACATGAATGCCTTGTGTTTCTATAGAGTGCAACATTTGAATTTCTCTCTTGCAATTTTACAACTAGGCTCCTGTGTCAGTCAATGGAAACCAATTAAAAAACAAGTGCTTCAAAAGCAGGCCAAAATAATACAAGCCCCAGCTCAAGAGAACAGCCTGTATCATTGCTACAACAAAACCCAGACTCCCACTGCAGAACAGCCCGTGTTTCTCATTTTCCCTTGACAGCATTAACTAATCTATGCTGCTGTCCTACTGATAAGCATCTGGAGGGAAATGCAGCTAAGCAGGCACTTAGCAAACCTGCTGTGGTGGGATGTGGGTGATGCCACACAGAAGTAACCAAAAGCAGCCCACAGCTTTACCTTCTAAAGCAGCATAAATCCAAACAAGAAACTGATGCTTTCATTATCCTCAAATGATCCTACCTCTGTTTTGGTATCCTCAAACGGCACCACAGCGGCTTCAAAGTTTAGCCTCCAATATCAGCAACAAAGCCTAACTCATCCCCTCCCCACACAATCAGCCCCACTAACAGGTGAACACCCTGGTAAGCACTGAAGTGACAGACTCTGATGTAAAGAGACACATGAGGTCAGGCACAAACTTGGAGACAACTGAAGTCCCAGGACTGTCCCCGCTCCCTTTGCCACCACAGGTTCCTGCAGAGAGAAACCAGGTCACCAAGACAATGAGTTTTGAAAAGCAACCTGATGGGCATCACCTCAGACAAAACACAGAAAGGAGAGACACTTTTTCCTGATCCCAAATGGGTGCTGACTGACCTTCAAAATCAAACCAGAGCAGAGCAAAGGAGCTGAGCCTCATGACCAGTGCAGGACAGACAGATGGATTCCTGCTGCTGGTGTTGATGCTACATCTCACAGAGTTCACATAATGTCCTTTTTACACCTGAAAAACCCCTTGTTTTCCTCTCCTTTTCTCATTTTCTCTCATTTTCCTTTGCTCTCCTCTCCCTAAGGGTATTACACAGGACCTACTTCCTAGTTTAATTGCTTTCAAGCCATTTTTTCCCCACTCTAAAATCCTTAAGCTGCACAACCAAAAGTGAGGAAGGGAAAACCACAAGGAACTGGGTTACTCATGGCCACATCATTGCTGTGCTGCCATTCTCCATGGGACAACTTCCAGTGCTTCAGATGCATTCCTGAATTTAAGCTGGAGTTTTAAGATCTCAAAAGTCCTACACACTCCATCCTATGAATGGAAAATCCCCAGCCCATAATGCCAATGGAAAGAAACTTGGTACTTTTTTCTCCAAGCTGGTATTTCATTGTTACTTCAGTTGCTTGCTGTTGTTTTTCACTTTCTTTACCACTGAACTTGTCCACCCTGCACCTGCACTGGTCTGAAAAAATTCATTCTGCAGTAAATCACAGTGAGTCAGTCAACTCAAAAGGTAAAGGGTTAGGTCCATATTAGAGGTCAGATGTGAATAAATACTGCTCTAAAGGGTTTTGCATTTAGGTACAGGTAAGTATTTGTCTTACCAGAAAGCTGCTTTAATTCATTGTTTTTAGATAAATAAATTCAAGGGCACAAGCAAGCCACTGACGTAGAGAAGTGCAGGAAATCTCCAGCATATAGCAGAATACCCAGCACACAAAAACATGGTAACTCATTCAGGTACTTAGATATTGTCAGCTGAAAATTACTATAGCATTACACTATTATTTAGAGGTCTTGAGTGCTCTATCTGGGAAGACAACCCATTTAATCTGCTCAGTTCTCATGGCTAAAGCTCAATGCCCAGGTTCTGGACCAAGATGACAACCTTCCTGACAAGGGAAGGGAGGAGTTTTATACCCTCCTCCATAAAACACCACATAATGCACAAATACCTTTCTCTGGAACATGATCAACCCATGAAACAAGATGAGCAAATCATCCCCAGCCAAATCAGATCCACTCAAGCCAGAGGGTAGCTGGCAGGACCCAATCCAGAGGGAGCTAAAGACACCAGAGATTACCTTGCCTTGCAAACTCCTTCCTGTCTCACACTCTGAGGCTGATCATCTCAGCTTCCTGGAGGGGCTAAGCACCAGGTATGGTGCTACCCTCTTGCACCAGTCACCTCTGCCAAGGGATGGTGGGAAATCAGCATATCACATCCACTCCACAGGGCATGCAGGGGAACAAAGCAGCTCTCCAAGGGGTCAGCAGGCACTGATCAGCAGATGGAATGGATTGGTGTTAACAGTAAAACTCTTTGGGCAAAGGACTGACAATACAATGATATCAAACAGCTGGTAAGCATCAAGGTTAATTCCAGACAGTGGGCCCTTGCAGAAGTGCCTACAAGAGTTTTGCTCTTGCAATCAGGCTCTTAGGAGCTGATTCCTGACCTTTGCTGGGAATTAATACAAAGCCACACAGATTTATAAACAGAGGACTTGGGGCTCATTGCAGGAGTAGGCCTGAATCTGCAGGGGGATTACAGGTTCCAGCAGCTGTAAACCAGACAAGCACCACAGACATCAGGAGAATGCCATGATTTTGAGAGGAGGTTTGTTAAAAAAAATTAGTATTTCTGACTGTGTTTTTTTCTGAGACAGAAATAAATGGATGGAATCTCTGTCCAGGAAGAGCAGGAAAATGCTACCTTGTCTGGATCGCAGGGACAGATTCACCAGCTTTGTTCCCAAAACTAAAGGGCATGTCTGAGATCATCCAGTCTCAGCCAGACATGAGCTGAAGGAGCAGCTGCAGGCTCAGCAGTTCAATCAGGCTCTCCCAGGTGATGGTCTGGGTTAACTGCAGGGGCCAGCACCTGACCTCGGGGCACAAAACACTGCACAGGGCAGCTCTCACTAACACTCTCCTATGGCAGGGGAAATGTATTTCTTTTACCTGAACAGAGCAGATAAACCCCCACTGCAGCCAATAGATTTCATAGATCTTAATGCATGTGATGGGCTGGACTGAGAAGTAGGGAACAACCAGTCATGGGGGTCTGAGTCCTGGATTTTTCCTAGCACTACCAGGCACTGGCTGCTGCACCTCAAGGCTCGGGGCCCTTGGCCTTTACCTGGTGGAGCAATGGGATTGGGGTAAGTGGTGAGGACTCTGCTGAGCCCCAACAACCGTTCCTACATTAGATCAGGAGGAAAGATGAAAGAGATCAGGTGTCACTGGCTTCCCAGGCACTCAAGGCAACGCAAACAAAGTCATGACCCAGGGCCGTGTCTGTGTGTTGGACTGCATGTTGGGGAGTGGTGGTGATGCTTGGCTGTGCACAGGCACCAGTGCTCTGACCGCTGGGTCTCACAGGGATGCAAACACACTCAGACAGGGTCTCGCTGTCCCTTGGGGCCACTGGGTACCAGTGGTCCTGTGCTGGTTGCCTGGGTCAAGCACACAGGGGGGCAGGTAGGGTCTAATGAAGAAGCAAGCATTGTAGGTCTGGTGGAGAAAGCTGGACTACCCCTGGCTACTCTCCAAATGAAATGCCTGCCAGCAGGTGAAGATCTTCCTCCAGGAATACACTAATTATCAGGAGATTTGCATTTCAAGGCAAATCAGAGCCCTTAATCATCTCCCCAGCCACATTCAATCCAACTCTCACCTTCCAGAAGCCCTGAAGGCAGATGATCCAATCACCCTGAGGACCAGCCAGGGAGGAGAATCAGCCAGGCGAGGAATTACTGTCCAGCTTTGCCTCCCCATGAGTGCCCGCACACCCTCAGGAATGAGGGATGGGCACACTTAACCAACCCAGAACTAGGCAGCAAAACCATGATCTTTCCAATGGGGATGAAGCGCTTCCAACTGGTTTATTAAGTTATTACACTGTATTATTATATTAACGTCATTGCCATTTTCAGAAGATAAACCTAATTTTAATCTGCTCCTAATTGAAAGCTTCTCAAGAGACTGCCTCCATGCCTACACAGTGAGGTGTCTTTTTTTTTTCTTCTCCTTCCCTTCCCCCCATCCATACGCTGCACTCTCTACACTGATGAAAAGAAACATCTCTATTCATTAGAGAAAAAGCAGCTTGGAGTCGATGAGGCCTGTTAACCTACAGCCTGGGCTGTTATCGTAGATCAGACCTTTCCTAACAACAAAAAACTGTTGGGGGCTGCGTTTTCGCAGCCTGTTGCAGCGGTTTTGCTAGCTGTTCATTTTTATGTTGGGGTACTTGACAGTTTCCATTAGAGGAAGTGAGAATATTAAAGATATTTGAGCAGCTCTGAGAGAAAGTTAAGTATATAATGCAAGGGGACTGCAGATTTTAATTACAGATTCCCCCAAAAATCCATAGAAACTCTGATTAAACTCCTAATTACTTTTAAAGAAGTGAATAAGCAGTCAATAAGATGAACAGCAGTCTCTCTCCTTCTTTCTTTTTCTCGTGAGCAAGCTCCACACTGATAGCAAGCTGCAGATGTATTATCACAGGCAAGTTAACAGGAGACCAAGGGGAAAACATTTCTCTAAAGGTTCCTGCGAAGGGACTTTGTGTGACAACTTCAATACCAAGGCTGGCCCTACAATCAATCAGGTCACGGTGATTTACACCAGCAAAGGATGTGCCCGTTGCCTCCAGCCGTGACTTCATCTTGCAGGATTACGCTGGCTTTTCTGTTGGAGTCAGAGCTCTGTCTCCCCAGCAGGTAGTACTGGCCTTCTGGTGGCCGTGGAGGGGTTTCACTTCTTGTCTAGCACAGGGAGGTGATGCTCACAGAGGCCTTGTCCCAGGGGTCTGTAGCCAGTCCTGGCTATGTTTTGCTAACAGCCTTCCCAAACACATAACCACATAACCACACTGAGCAATTTAACTTACCCCTCTCTGTCAGACTGTGGAGCTGGCAGAAAGTCTTCCCTGGGAGCCCTGGCCCACGGTCATGGGTCAGCCATAGCTAGTATCTCCACAGCTGAAGATGTGGGCACCTCTGTGCTGACCAGAGCAGCACCCAGCATAGAGAAATATCCCCAAGGGGTGAGGAGAAACATCTCGGTCCCAGACTCATGGGACACATTTCAGCCCCTGCACCCAGGCCCAACCCTGCACCATGGATGTTCCTAATTATCTACTCTCATTCTGAAAAACAAGTCATTCCCAGTCTGAAGGTGGGACCAACTCTGAGCTGGTGTGCAACAGCAAGACGTGCTGAGCGAGCAGTGCCTGTTCCCAAGGCGCAGCCATGCTTCATCTTCCTGTCTTCTCTTCAAGCCATTATTGTTTATTTTGCTGCCTCCAATGCCCATAACTTTAACCCTGCAAATAGGTTTCATTTCCCCAACTCAGGAAGGAGAATGGGAGTGCTTCTAGGGGCTCAGCTGTGCCTGTGTCTCAGGGCTCTCATTCTGTCTGCAAATACCACCGCACTCTGCCTCTTGCCTGATATTTTTAACCTTTTTTTCCCACAGCAACCACCCATCTCCCACCCCTGCCTGCAGTGCCAATGCAGTTTATATTCCAGGATGTGGCCAGGACTGTCCTCACTTTATCTGACCCCCGAAATCCCACAAACTCATTTTTCACAAACCTTTCAGATTTAGTCCCCAGATCTGGAGAGACCTTAACCAGAAGAGGTTAAGGTATGGTAAAATTGTTGGTTCAAGATGGCTAAAGATGCCATCTTGATCACTGGGTACAGCACCTAACAGAACAGGGCTCAGTGCCAGCTGGGAGCTCTCAAGGCTTTGGATATAGAAATTATTTTGACAGAGAAAACACAGCTAAAATATTAAGGCTTTAGGGCATGGATATGTGAACCCTGTTGTGGCTTTTTTGTTGTTGTTGTGGGGGTTTTTTAAAGAAGGCTGAAGTGGGGTCTTCTAAGGAAGAAAAAAATCTCAAAATGACTCTTGTACAAGGAAGGGAAGGAGATTTTGTGGTGTGTTGGCGATGTCAGTCAATTCCAAAGCCTTGAGCGAAGGGGGCAGGGAGAAAGATAAAGAGGCTTGGAAAGGGAAGAAGAGAAGGAGTTTACTCTGCAACCAAAGCTGGGTAATAAGGCATATGTGGCTTCCAGTGACAGTGTGAGAATTTACAGTATAATAAAGATATATTTGGCCATTTGGAACAAGCCATTTCTAACATAAAACGACTCTGTATATTGATTGCCTGAGGAATTTGTACAGAACCTTATTTCCAGACATATAACTGAGCATATTATTTACTCACCATAAAAGCTGGATAAACGGCCATGCTCCAGGAGGGTGTGAGGCGATGGTAGTTCATTGACAGATGAATGGAAGGAGGTTTGAGCATGACAGAAAATGCCTAGATACTGGGACCTACACCACCCAGCCAGCAGCTTTCACACATCACTGCAATGTATAGATCAGTTTGCTCTTCAAAAAGGTGATGCCACCTCTCAAGAAGGCAGGAGCCCAATGGACAGGAAAAATATGATTTCTCCTCTGGGGCAGCAGTGAGAAATGAGGAGTCTGAAGCCACCAAGTCCAGAAAGCAGAAGGCTCTGAAGCAGCCCCCACCCAACAAGGGCTCTCAGCTAGAGCCCACATCAGTCACTGACCAGTGAGAGAGAGACGGCAGGCATAGCTCAGCCTCTGCCTTGCTTCCCAGGAGCCCAAGGCCAGCCTGGCCTGAGGCAGGTGCCCCTCAGCAGTACTGAGAGCTACTGGCTCATTCCCAACTGGATGGAAGTGTCTGAATGGCATCTTATGGAGTTCAGAGAGACAACCCTTCCAGACCCCTGTGACTCTTCCTGAGACTCCTTGGCATATGGGTGTACAAAGGGAAAGAGTTTTGCAGGCTTCCTTGTCTCATGAGCAGACCAATGCTTCAAAGCATTTCCCAGGGAATGTGAGGTTGATGGAAACATCAGTTGGGAATTTCCTTCCAAAGCAAACAAGACTTGAAGGAAGAAAGAGTCTGAAAATGAGGGGTGGAATGGAGAAATGTCTTTTGGCCTCCTGGGAGGTAAGCAAGCAGTAGGGCAATCCCAGAGGTGGGGAATTCTGCAAAAGTTTAGCAGCTCTACTGCAATTGTATTCAGACTTGATAATTTTGCTTCAACTTGTAAAGGTGAACAAGCAACACAGTAATCTTGAATATTTTCCTCCCCATCTCCTTGCCTTTTACACTCCATGTCAATGCTGCGTGTGGGTGACACAGAGTCCGGACTGAGATCCTATGGGCAGGGACTGCATCATTCCCATGTTAAGTGTCTGGAACATCATAGCTGTTACATACAGAGACCCAAAGGACTGGCCAGACAGGTGAGGGGGTCTTGACTCATGACTCCAGCTCATCAGCAAGTTGCTCTAATAATGAAAATAAAACCTCATGTGTGTTAGGCTGTGAAAGGGTTGTAAAGCTGCCTTTATGTTCAGCTCGCAGCCACCACAGCAGCCCAGGGTCCAGAGGCTGAATATTCTTGTACTCCTGCTGCCACCTAAAGGAATTTTCTAAAAAATGTTCTGAAATATCCCGGAAAAAACATGTTTCCAAGCCAAGGTGGGCTTTTAGCTGAAGAAAGATCCATTTGGATCTTGGAATGTTACACGCTGGATATTTCTGTTTCCAGGAATCAGCTCCAGCATCCTGGCGTGTTTCTGGCATGACAGTGATTGTGAATGGATGTGACATGGGGACTTCTGCACTGCCAGGACTCCAGTTGTGACTGTCCGGGTGGACATGGTCTAAGGCTACAGATGAGGGAAGGTTTGTAGAGAGCAGCAGTAAGTATCTTTCATTATACAAGCCAACCTAAATGGAAAATAAAACCAGCTTTAGGGTCATAAATATATCTTCTTCAAATCATTTACACAGAAATACCATCAGTTCTTGTTCAATAGCTTCCACAGTTTTTCTCAAAGCACCTGATTCCTGTGTTTGAATTCTCCCCATTATTCAGGGGAGACAGGGAGTCCTTCAGTGCTTTTGAATAGATGGTGACCAGGTCAAGTTGGCTTTACAAACCTGGCACCATGTTCTGTTTGGGCCAGGTGTTCCTGAAGGTGGCTGCTTGCCTTTGCAGCTCACTTGGAGTAATCTACTCCTTTTGGATTTGTTTGCCAGAATTGGGTATGTTCCAGTGGTGGTAGCTGGGCAAAGGGGAGATGTCTAAAAGGAAATGTTCCCAAATTGCGCATAAAATAGCAATAACTGTTCGAGCTTCTATGTTGACTAAATGCCCAACACCAGAAGTTCTGTACAGTCAGCACTCATGAGCCTTGGGAAATATTAAATTCCCTCATAAACTGGAAGCCAAGTGGAAGTATTACTTAAATGCTCAAAAAGTATAATTTGCTGCTCCAGATCAACAAATTGCCTTATTAAATAGAGGGAACATTACTACAGAAGTTATGAAATTGGCTTTACAACTTCAACTATGGAGTTCACATTTTAATAACCTTCTGCTTAAGGGGTAAGATAATGTAGCCTATTTAGTTTTCCACCAGGTATGCATGGCAGGGCATGTATGGAAAAATGTGTGTGTGACATTCAGAGTGCTGGAGCACAGAAATGTCACTGACCTGTATCAGGGGGCAGGAGCAGTTCTCATGGCTGGGATGATACCTCACACTCAGGACACAGGTGAAACCTCTCCAGCCCAGGATGATTATGTCAATGCTTCCAGGTATCCCCATACAAAATGGCATGTTTGTCAAGAACAGGCAGCAGTGCATAAGCTTCAGTGCACAGTACACTCTGATGTGTCATTCCATGACTTGAATATCTAGCAAACTTGCTACCTTCCCTATGTATTTACTTTTGGGGATGAGTGAACACTGTGTTGTCCTTATTTCACAGCGAGTTAAGCTGAAATGCATACACATTAAGCAACTTGCCCCAAAGTCTCATCCTGCGATGTGTCATTTGATGATAGCTGCTGTTTCCTGGTGTTACTCAGGAAGCCATCTGACTCCCAGCCTGTGACTAATGTCTTGCCTGAGCAGTCTTGTCAGGAGATGTGATTTCTACCTATGCTTTCCTTCTCCCTGTGTTCCACAGAAACTGTACCTACCCAATTTGGTCTCATGTTTTCCCCATTTATCCTTGCTAGGGAATTTTAGCTTCTCTTGAAAGCAGAAGCCTTCTAGGGCACCTGGCATGGATGAGTATGACCTTTTAATTACGTGTTCTGAAACTGCTGAGGAATAGGGGATGGAAGACAATATGGATGAGTCTGAAAGAGAATGAAATTAAATTATCCTCTCAAAAAGGATCATCTCCTTGTGACACCTGCCCTTCTTTCACTCCCAGAGCGCACCTCAGGTCCAGCTAATACTCCTACATGTTCTCAAAACAGAGGAGGCCCAGGAACACTGGTGTGCTCTGCTCCAAGGCACTCTGCAGCATTAAGTCCACAGCCAGCAGTTCCCATGGCTGATGTCAGAACAAACTTTGTATCAGAAGATGGAAACCAACAGGGAAATCAGACTCATGGGATTTTATCTTACAATTTTATTCCCCAGATACTGAAGTTAGAACATATTTTTTCTACCGTACTCAGGAGCATGTACTTTCAGCTACTGGCAATGGGTGGCATTCACATCTATCCCTAACTGCCCTCAAGGTGTTATCTCTAGAATACAAGAATTCCCAGAGTACTTAAAGTTTAGAGGCAATCAGGTAACCCCCTCCAAATATCTCTGCAAGTGTAACCACAGGTGTGGGACACATCTCACTTGCTGTCAGCCATACAGAAGTGACATCTGTAGTCTAACCTATTCATTGAGATTGTCCCTCCAGTCATTGGAGAGAGACGGACTCTTCTGGTAAGCAATCCACCTGCCCATATCCAAACCTTTCCTCAGGAGGAGATGAAATCTTCTCAGCCTACATGAAGATGGCTTGCGGGCAGAGGGCCCCTGCCCAAGAAGATTCAGGAGGTTGTGCCCCAAAGTCTTGATGAAACACAGACTTGGGGAACAACTCAGAACACTCTCCACCTCTGTTTTTGTCTCTTCTAGCAAGACAGAGTAAATACACACATTAATAATCAGGCATAGACAACAACACACACACACTCACCCCTCTGAGACAGGAGCATGCATTTCATATCTGAGCCATCTCAAATGTGTCCCTGAAGTCTCAGAGTAGCATTTGCCTCCCAGCCAAGTGAAATTAATTACGTTTGTAACATCTCATGAAACAGTGTCTCTACTCCTTTACTCTCTTCCCCACACTGTATTCTTATCTACATATCTTAATTTTTTTTTAATGGTATCCAGGAAAAAAAGGCAAACAGGTTTGCTTTGCACATTTTGGTTCAAAAACCAAAAGAATCCAAAAGTTCTCAGCACCATTCTCCTCTCCAAAGCAAAAGCCTTCACTGCCACTTGTTTTTAATGCCAAAACCATAACTACTCCACTATGATGACTTTATGTCTTACTTGGTCTCAGTTCCCTCTGTTTTAATGCAAGCTTTGGTGTTTCAAAATTCCAGCAACAAAGCACAGCAACACTTCAGCTATCTGGCCTTTCTTGGGTCTTCACTGGAACATCATCCTGCTGGATCACTTTTCATTATTATTGCCACAGAAAACTGGCAAGACAGAAACTTGGGTGACAGACCAGGGACATGGAGAGAGCTTCATTTTATCTTGGCAATGAGACAGAGAAATTATTTTTATTTTCACTCTGTTAACAACATGTTGCCTGTAGAGACCTTTTCCTATTAGCAGTCCTGAGTCCATCTGAAGAAATTCTGCATTGCATGTGGAGATAAGCCAATGTATTCATCAGAGGGAAAGCTCTCTAACTGGGATTAGGAGAAAGTTCATCTGTGGTCTTTATTCTATCTTTAGCACAGCTTGCTGTGAAGAGCCTGAAGGCAGCAGTGGGAGCAGTGCTGACCCGGATGAGGACCACTCTGTCAGTGCCCCCAGGCCACACCAAAGGGAGCAAGCCCCCAGCCTGCGTGAAGTAGGGCTGTGGCTCATCAGGAGTGACTCAGTTCTGGCATGGGCACAGACTGAAGTCTGGGGTATGGGATGAAACCTTGCTTGGATTTGTTCCTGATACTGGAGCAAAAGAAATTGCACACATACATTACCTTGCTTCACATGCTTACCCAACTGGGGACTAGTTACAGCTATCTAATACCAATCTTGCACATATAATCAATGACATAAAATATAAAAGCCATCACCAAAGCAGAACAGACTATCATGAGGATTCACTCTTTCTTTGAGAGAGCCTGATCTACAGAACGCCCCAGTATCCTCCGCTATCCATTTCCATCGGCCATGAATTTCCTGAGCTCTCCCCAGCTTTAGCTCAATACTGGGATTTCTAAGGTACACATTTAAGGTTTGAAAAGCACCTATGCAGAGACACCAGTTGTCATTTCCACATGCCTTAGAGCTTGCAGTCAAATCCACCCCTCTGCTTCCACTGAGCTAGCACCGGACTCCCTGCAGATGGAGGGCCAAAAATGAGCACTACCAGGGGGACATCTTTCTTATCAGCAGGCAGGAGGCACCTGCATGCCCAGCTCCACTGTGGTAAATGACAAACAAGCTTAATAGGAGACAAAGTTAGTACCTGAGATAACAACAGGCCACAGAAAAGGAAAGGGACGGCACTGTGTAAGAGGGGCCTTTGGTGCATCGATGGCAAAGACAGTCTGGGGAGCAGAGAAACCCAGGCTCTGCCCCTGGGTGTTCTCACACACACAGATCCATGGACTCTCTGTAAAATTACTGCTTCACCTGCTGTGAACTTGGTGCTAATTACAGGAGTCTAGACTAGGAGCAAAACCCAAAGCAGTAGAGGCCAGTGTGTCTAGGCCAGAAGGTAAAGAAGAGTACAAGCAATAAAGAGAATTGTATTAAAGATATGAACTACCTAGCAAGGGGACTGGAAGGCCTATAAAAGCAAGGCGAAGTGAGTTAGGAGGATTATTAAGGAACCAGAAAGAGATATTGAGTATCAGACTTACAGAGAGGTTCCCAGGAAGCATAATGCACTGTGGACCTGTCTATACCAGACAAAAAGTAAACAATACTATTACTCCAGTAAAAGTTATAGGGGTGAACTGTGAACTAGAGTCAGCAGGTGATGAAATGGAGGAATTTGTGAAGCCTTTTTTTATTTCCTTTCTGCCTCTTTGCAGGAAAGGGAGGTCCCAGTGCCATGACAGGGACTGTATTTCTGGGAGGGAGAATAGATAATGTGCAACAAAATCAGTTCTGGAAAATATAGAGTGTTCACCATTGCCAGATACATGAAGCACCCAGTTAAAAGAGAAAACACACCTAGATGCTGTGCAGGAGATAAAGATAACAACCAGAGAGCATCAGATCTAAGGAAGCTATTTTAAAACCTCTGGCAGTGCTAGGAAAGGAACACAATGGAGATGTATTTTGACTAGTATTGGAATACTGCTACTCTATTAGCACAGTGCTGAGATACCCAAGCAGGATCAGGGGAGCAGACAGGCAAGCAGATTCCCTGCCAGGATGCAGATTCCCCAGGAGCAGTTACCTCATGAAGTCCCATTTCATCAGGTTCTGCAGAGCTCCAAGGTACGGTTGATCCATGCTCACACAGGACAAAAAACAGATCCAGAGCATGGAGGAATTTGGTACTCTGCTTGTAACATTACCTTGATGTAGCCTTGAACAAACAGGTAAAGTCTTCTCCCCCTGTTTCAGGGTATTATCAAAGTAGAAAAAAAATAATGTGTTTTAGATATGTGTGGCAACCTTACAGGAGGGCAGCCAGAAGGCTCATGCCACACACAGCCTCTGATCAGAACTCTGAGGATCTGCCATTGGCTCTGCCCATGAGCCAGGCTGGCAATTCACTGTACTTGGTGCCTTCCACTCACAGCAAGAGGCAAGACTGTGAAGGTGAGAGAGATGAAGCTGAGGCACAAAGTGTTACAGAAACCTGGCCTCTTCCTTCACTTAAGAAGTCCGTGGCACCATTGGCAATTCCTTCTTGTAGATCAGTAACAACTCCAGTCAAGCCAGTGCAATTACTAGAATTAAAAGGGAATCTGATCCATTTAACCATTTAACTAGGTTTATTGACTTCCACATTAGCCCTCAAAAATCCATATTCCAGGCTAAAAGCAGATTTGCAGGGAAAACAGACAAAAGTGCAGAAAATAGCTGTATTTTACCTCCTCCTTAAACTCAGGATGCTGGGTGGTAAGCCACAGGCACTGGGGAATGATGATACTAAAACACTGGACTATTTTCAAAAGAAAATAACAGTCCTTTGCCATCCTTGCTCTTACAAATGCTTCTGTGTGGGGTAAAACATAGTCCTCGTAAAAGTGTCAAGAAAGGAAGAAGTGCAAATATGCTAAGGCCCGATTCTCCCCACAATTTGTACCTTTTCTCACATAAAGGCTGTATTCCTGCAGACACACATAGAAGGTTTTTCCTTAGACACAAGGCAGAATTGTTTTCCAGATCAATTCTAAAATTTCAGTAGTCCCATCTTACTAAAAGCAGGAGGTGCACTTTATGACCAGGTAGGGAATAAATGCCCAATGCTGTCATGCCTATTCAGTAACTGGTTCACTTCTCATAAGCCACAGTTAGCCCTTAATTAGTCCTTAACTAGTCACTAGTGGCAGTGATTAATAATGTGAATTGCCACTGAGGAGACCTATTTTCTCTCCTGCTTCTTCTGTTGGGTCTATGTGGATAGCAAATTTTTTATATTAAGGACTGTGTGTGGAGTGTGTCCACCTATTTTGAGGTTTTGTGCCTATTTCCATGGCAATGCTGCTCAGGCTCAGTTGTGCAGGACAAATTAATGTTTTAAATTACATCTCCCATAAGCATTAGCTCAAGGGACTGTATACGGCAAATTTACAACTCTTTCAATTTGTCTACAGGAAGATGAGGAACATGACTGCTTGTAAATAACAGGTTTGAGGATATAAATCATCCCTCTGCTTCCATCCGTCTGTCCCAGGGCCTCTGAGGCTAAAAATGCAGTTCATTACCACATAGTTGTTACTCAGCCAAGTTTCAAATCGTGTTAATATGCATCTTCATGCATCGGTGACAGACGAGGTCGATCGGTTCGGCTCTGTGCTGTGCATGGCAGAGGTGGTAATGCTGGCTGGTAGAGAGCCTTTCCAGGTCCTGCATGTGCTGGGGACAACCTCCTCTGCTAAGCTTCTCTCCTCAGCTCAAGAGATCTGCACATGATGGGAGGAGACCCTCAGGTTGGACTAAACCCAGTATGGGACTCAGAATGAAGTTACTGTTTTTCACTGAGCCCTCCAGAGAAGGGCTTGCATGAGGGGTAAGATGAAGCCCCTGGCCAGAGTTCACTGGCAGCACAGGTCTGAGGGATCCAACACAAGGAGACCCATGTCCAGCTGTCCCTTCGGTTTCTTTCTCATCACAGATATGCACTTGCCCTCTGCTCCCCCTTTTGTGGTGATGGCTGTGCAACTTTTACCTCCTTCCCAAACGTGCCAAGGCTTAGCGTGCTGATTTGTGTTGGGAAGGGGCAGAGCAGATGCCGCTAGGAGTACAAAGCAGCATCCAGCAGGCGCTGGTAACCAGCTGAGTGATGGGTGCTACAGGGACGCTCACAAGTAAATAATAAATCTGTCTCGTCTCTGATGCATGGTGCACAGCAACTAATTCCTTCCCCTCTGCATAGATGCTGCTGAAGTATGGTGGCTGGCTACGTGCTCAGCGATGGCCTGCCCCTGAACACAGGCTAGCAATGCAGAGCCCCACCACACTATCTTGACTTTGAAGAATATTACAGTAGCTTTAAACCTCTCAGACATTAAGACACCATTACTCACTGTCTCCTCAGAGCTGATGGAGTCCTTGCCCTACGTGTTCTCCATTTAACAAATGTCACTGATTGTTTTACAACACACTCCGCCGAGGAACAGAGGAATCTTTCAATTCAAACAGAACTGCGATAGATTTAAACAGCCAGGAGCGCTTTGTGCTTGCTTGGGAGCAAAGCAGTTCTGCAGGCTGAGGTCAGGGTAGCAAGCCCTGAGAGAAACTGCCCTGAACAGAAGGACACTGCTGGCAAACCCTGCCCGTCCCTTGCAGCCAGGTACAAGTGGCTGTACAGCAGGCTGAGAGTCAGGCTGTGATGTGTACAGCATCACCCAGTAAGTCTGTACCAGGACTGGGGCTCACATGCTCCAGTTCTGCCCAGTGATGAGCTATGGATATTGTAGTCAGGCACCTGAGGTGTCCCAGGAGAGAGGACAGGCCAACGTGGAGCTGGCAGGAACTTCCTGTGCAGGCAGCAACAAATCATGCTGTTGGTTCAACTTCCATGCTGTGAGCGATTGAGTTGACATCAAATCATCATCGTTTCAAGCAAATATGGATGTTTCCCCTATGTGAACCCAGGAGATAATGTCAAAGTCTACAAATTAAGCCAACGGTTAATTATGAACCTACACCCCAGCAATGTTACAGAGGACAATTAATAATTGTACTCCTCTGAACACAGTGAAAATGCTGTATCATAGCTAAGTTGGGTGTTTTTTTTAAGTCTGAACTCAACAAAGATAAAATGGCACAGCAAATCTACAGTATCATAAAAGCTTCCATTCCTTGTGCATATAGGATTTAATATCATTACCTAGAGATGGTGTGTGTTCCTGTTCTTCTGAAATCATCCATTCCTCGTCTATGGTTAATTAGTTTATATGAGAGATGCTTGAAAATTATTTCCCCCATGTGGAGAACTGGGATGAAAATGAGAACATTCTGGTTTGGAATCAAAATTCTCAGTAGAAAACCGCTGGGTCGTTTGGGTTTTTTCTTTTCCCTTGACTGCATGATGCACTGTATGAAAAGTTTTGAGGTTTGATTTTCTATGGAAAAGTATCAGCTTCCTCAGTTTTTCCTGAAGAAAGCAGAAGCCCTCCCTGAGTTGCTTTTTGCTGTGTCAAAACTAAAATTTTCTTGGCATTAGGTCTCACCGCGCGCTGCACCAGTCTCACTGTTACTGCAGCTGGCACATACGCAAAAGGACTCAGTACCACTGACAGACACTTCTGATGCTCTGACTCTGTGCCTTGCACCAGCACCCCGGGCTGTGCCTGCCAGAAGCAGCTCCTGCATGGAGGGGAGGTGAATTTGCAGAATCAGACCCAGGGACAAGGGTACACAACATTTTTGAACCCACCTCCTCCTTGTTTCCTTCAGGATGATGCCAGGGGCAGTTTGGCAGTTCTCAGCACTGTTTTCTGGAGGTGGAGTGATGCTCTGCAACCACAGCTGGAACAGACTTTTTAACCTTTTACCCTAGGACCAAACAACCTTCCCCTGGGCCTCGTCAGAGCCAACCGTTTGTGAAACGGCTGTGCGAAAGGGGCACAAAAGGCAGGAGGAACTTGGATGCTGTATCAGCCTTAATGTAATAACAGGTGCTGCTCAGGAGTGATGTACTTTGTGTCCCTCAGTCCCTCCATCCAAGATCCCAATTAATACAATTCCATTAACTTCAAAAGGTGTGCTAAGTAGTAATGCTCTGGGCCATTAATTCCAACAACGTCAGCATGCTCTTGCTATGACATTTTCCTTAATTAGTACTGTAGCCCACTACCTGACTGCTAGCTTTGCAGGTCATAATTCATACACAAATCCCCATAAACAGAACTTCGGGTGCTCTCTGCTAGAAACAGCACATATTGGTATATGCTAAAAAATGACACAGGGGCACAGGATTTAAAATATTGTATGAGATAAGAAAGGAGTTGATAAGAAAGATGTTGCTGGAGTTACTGTAACTCTTTGAGCCTCAGTTACCCCCTAAGGGTCTGTTAGGTTTCAAGACTGAAAGGTTTATGATCTTCAGAGATCCACCAAAAAGCAAGAGACTGGGGAAAGTGTCTCCGGACTGCATTAGTCTGTAGCAAGCTCCAGGCATCTTGTAAAACCCTTACATGGGATAGATTCAGCTGGAAAGGATTTGGTCCCTTGAAAATGAGAAGCGAGGTCCTCATCCGCCCTGAAAATAGCCCCTGAACTACTCTGTCTGTGTGCTACCAGAAATCAATTTGACATGTGTGGCAATCAGTATGGCATGTTTCTGCAAGATTGTCCTTAGGAAGACAATGCTTGGGGGGTATTTGCAATTTAGAATGGGGGGTATTAGCAATTTAGACTAGGGCAAGGACATACACTCTGGGAGGACACATGCATGGAAAGAAGAAAAATAGAAACAGCCCCAACTTTCCCATAACCTCTTAGTTTCTGCTGTGTTGTGTAAGCAACCACAAGTAACTCAGGATAGAAAGAGATGATGATGCCCTGCAACATCCAAGCTCTTGAGATCAGTACATTTTGGCCAGATGTCTTCCAAGGTCAAGTCTCCCAAAAACATGCAGTTTTGCTAAAGGTTGAGACCTTCAGTAAGGCATGCTCGAAAGGTATTCGCACAAGTGGGCAATGATACTAGTTGGTATGGGCCAAACAGTCAGGCAGAAAGATGTAGGCTGATAGAAGGACACTGGGTATTGAGTAAAGACAGCAAATGTAACCAGAGATGATACTTCCTTCAAAGATGGTCTGTTTGGGATTGGCTCTAGAAAACGACAGAGACTCAGATGATCGTGTGTCTTCTAAATGATATCTCATTCTCCACCTAGACAAGACAAACAGATGTTCCTGGTAACAATCCCTCTTGTAGCTAAATGAAATAACATGGCTGGCTGAGAGATGCCAAAAATGTTGTTCCCAGACCACTCATTCCATGTCTTTCCAGTTGAGACTGCCAAGAGAGACACTGACTGCCAGTTAGTTTCTGAAGGCAGCACTTCTCTAGAAAGAATTCAGATGAGACCAAACCACTTGTTTTCCCAAGGACTTCGGTGTCATCTGCAGGGAAGAAAACGCAGTACGTTCCTGCAGGCCTTTGACACTGAAGTCTGAAGATCTCTATTATAATCATGTAAATCAAGGTCTGCTTGTGACACAAAGTTGGTGACATTTCACCACTGCAGTATTAATATCTATCACACACCCTGACATGCATTCTGAAAGGAGATGGAAGATGCCTTGATTATAATTCACTGCCCTTTCCCTTAAATGTTTGATTCAACCAACTGCTAAAAGAAAGGAAGACAGAGTCCTGAGGCCAAAGGGGAGGTCTGTGCTGGTGCAGTAGCTGGAGCAAGTCTTCCCCATACCAGTGCAAATTCACTGGGGGAAGAAGCTAACTGACATGACATGGGATATCGATCCCCATCTCCCACTTCCTTGCCACAGTACTTGGATTTACCAGTGCAGTCTCCTGCCTTCCCTCTGGCTTCACAGTATGAATGACATGAAGGGAACCCAGCAATGCCTAGAGCCTGTCTCAGCAACCCTGCACTCACCCACCCAGAGCACACAATCCCAGTGCACGAGCATACTGCTCAGTGGGTCTTCAGATTGGGGCAGCATCAGACTGACACCCTTCCCACACCAGCATCATCCCTCTTTCTCACCAGAATTCTGAAAGCTTCTTTGATACTGGTCATAGAATCACACATAATCCTGTGTGATTTAGTCTAGATGATCCTGCTCTGGCAGGGGGTTGGACTAGATGATTTTTCAAGGTCCTTTCCAACTCCTAACATTCTGTGATCCTGTGATTCTCCAGCATTCTACTAGAACCAGATAGAAGGAACAGCTCATGAAAAAAAAAACTGTTTAAATGAAGCTGAGTGTGATGTTTTGATGGAGCATGCTGGGGTTTGCAACCACCAAGGGTTCAATAATAAACATCTATTCCCACTAATGCAGTCACAAGCAGTTGCTCTCAGTAGATCTGAAAAGCAGTACAAGACAGCAGCCATCAGCAGGTTAAATGAAAACTAAGAAAAAGACATGGCCATAATCCAAATTATTGCTCCAGTCCCAGTGTGTTCAGTGCTAGGAATAGCTCAGACTGAGGTTCAAGCCACCGGATTTCCAAACAGCTCCCTGACCCCTCACACTTCAGGAAGGCTGAAATTGGCTTTTGTGGCTTGACTCTTGCTGCCAAAGAGGTTTTTTTTTTTTCTCAGGGGCTGGTCCAAGTCTGTGGACTGTGCAGCCTGCAGAATCTAAAAGCCGCCTGCGAACTGCCTTCCCTCCCCTTCCAAGTACAAGGCCCGTTTCCCAGCAAGACAAGCCATTTAATGCCACTCATTCTTCAAGTGAAAGTGTGTGCAGGTTTTCTACTATCTTCTGCTGAAAAGAGGAGAAAAGTGAAAGCCTGTGAGGACCCACTGTCTGTCCTCATTTAATGTGGGACTGAAAGGCAGACAGTCATCTCAGCACCATCAGTGGGTCAGATCTTTAATGGCTGGTTAGAAGAACCAACAGCAAATCTCTATACAAGTTTAATGATAAAACCTCTCATAAGTATCAGGAAATCCAGCCTGGATTCTGATGAGGGTGGAAATGGCCCTACTATATAATTTTATACATCACTCTGGAAAACCCCTCTCTGCTGAGAAAAGTCACTAAACAGAAGTGCCACTTGTTTCAGACACACGTAGCCAGCTCTGGAAGATGTCAGCTATCATATAAATTAGTCACTATAAAATGGAAAACCCAACACTGGGGGAAAAAAAAAAAGAAATGAAAAGGAGGAAATAATATGAGAGGTTTTTCTTGGTTCATGACTGGAACAGCTACTGTCATTTAAATTTTATTAGGAAAGATTAAAAGGAGCCTTGAAGTGAAGCTGCTGTGATGAAGTGGTCCCAGGGTCTCCATAACTGTGATTGGCACCATACTGATGTGTCAGCCTGACAAAGTTATGATAGTTATTATGCTGGCCCTAAAACAGATCCTGAGGCAAAGTAATAAAAATGGGGAAGGAATCTCCAGAACCTAGGGAAACTCAATCCCGTTGGGCACAGGGATAGACATTTTCCTCACCATTGGGTTTTTCGGAGGTGACGTGGGGTATACAAATCTATACATGGATGACTCTTCTCATAATTGTCTTTGTAGTCTGGCCTGTAGGTTAGGCTTGGTGTGCAACCAGCCCATGCCTGCCCTTCCCTACAGAAGCGGGGTCCCTGGGACACAGGAGGGACCAGGCTGAGAAGCCTCTCAACAGCTCAAGATAGCCTGTTCCTTGCTCATACTGGCCTTCTCTGTCCCTCCAAAGCAACACTGCAACTGCCAGTCAGGCTTAGCACTAAGTTTTAAACCCACCTTCACATTCAGCCATAGGTAAGGAATCCACAAAGTGTCTTTGAGTTGATGCCACCACTCTGAGCTGCTCTGGAGATAGCTGTCACCTGGAAGTCACAAATGCCTGCCCCACATTGCCAGCCCTAACAGTGAACTGTAAAAATCCCAATTTCTGCAGGCTGCTGCCTTTGAAAGCTCTGCCTGCCCTTGAGATACCTTTTGACGCATGCAACCTACTCACTGACCGCATTACACCACACATCCGAGTGTTATCTCTGGCCCCGAGAGACACTGCCTGCATGAGCACAGCTAACAAACAGAAGCATAATGAGCCCTTCTCACCACCCCAAAGTTGAAGGTGAGATCCCTTTTTAATAATAGGATCTTTGAAGGATTTATAGTCTCTGGTTGTCTCAATACACAAATGACAGCATCAATCAGATCCAGACAGCAGAGGAGGAAAGCAATATACCTGCTAGGTGAGGGGAATGCTGATGCTGCACAGGCAGCAGGGGCTGTGACAGGCTGGAGCTGAGGTTTGTGTCTGTACCTTCCCGCCTGGCAAGGAGGGTGACAGCTAGCAGTAAATATGAAAGAAGGATTGCTTTCTGCATCATAAGCGTGTTTGGCTCATATTTTAGGACAGGCTAAGACCCTTTGTTTCCATCCCTTCCTGTCTCAGGGACTCTCTACCAGCTGCTTACATAAGCCTAAGGACATCACAGGCCAAAGAAGAGGTTTCTTCCAGGTCTGTCTGCACCCCACAGCCCCTCAGCGCTGCAGAGCTGGTAGGCGCAGAGCTCTCATTGCACGGCACAGGAAAGGCATATACATATCTGTGTGGCAGATCAGTGCTAACTGAGAGCCCCATGATTCCTCCACCAATTTAAAGGTCAAACACACCAGGCAAAACCATCCGTTTTCTTGTTCAGAGGTTGGGAAGCCAGAGGGAATCGAGCTGCGATAGCTGCATTCCTTAAATACACCTTGCAGGAAGTACAGTACTTCTAGACAACCGGAGACAGACGAGCAGATGATAATCCCGTGCTGCAGTGAGCACATCCCGAGCAATACTGCATATGAACTCAGGCAGGCTGGGGCACTAGGTTATCTGCCAATGGAGTCAACCGGCAATCCACATCTGTGCTGGCCCACTGCCCTTTCCGTGCCTACACACAGGTTGGGAATCACTGTAATGCCAGCGCGGGAGGTATTGTACAAGCACGAGGCAGCGATGCTCTGAGAAGGGGCACAAGGTTGGAGAGATTGTTTATTTTCACAGTGTTTGATCTGCAGAGCCAAAGCAGAGAGGGAGCCTTCCCATCCAGCGGGATTATTTTAATTCAGATTCACCCAGGGAGAATTGTTTAATTTGAGCAGGTCAGGGGGTCAGCTTGCTGTGTGCCTGCCTAGTTACTTAACAGATACTGCCTAATGCAGTTTGAAAGGAAGCTTATGCTCACGCATTTTCAAAGATTTCCAGCATGTCTTCTGTGCAACTCTCCCAATTTAGAACTTATTTGGAATGTATTGAGTTGGGAGTTCAATTCCATTAGCTACTGCATGCATGTGAACGTGCTGTACAGTATGTCCTGCGTTTCACTCCTGTGGGCCCTCTACTGAAACAAGTACTGGGTAGGAAATGGGTTCCCAACCCACAGAGGTTTTTGCAACTTTGACAAATCCATTTTTAGAATAAACCCAAGGTGTCTCAGATCCTTTCTGAAAAGAAATGCATGTGTATCTCAGTGGCTAGGGACTATCAGTGGGACAGGGTGAGAATCTTCAAGTCCAGGTTGACTTGTCAGCAGGCCTCCGGCAAGCAGACCACCAGGCATGCCACCATCTCAGTTGCTGGAATTTCTTAGCACTCCATAAATATCACAGCTTCAACCAAACAGCAACTTGAACCCAGCCTCCTCAGGGATAACCAATATTTCTTTTCTACAAAGTGGAACAGTTGCAATAGGGCATGTTGATAAAAACCTGTCCCAAAATACCCATGTGCCTGGTGTGTGAAGCAGGGATACATTCATTCGTGCTCACATTCAGCAGTTTCTCACAGCTCCTGTGACCCCGATCAGTGCTGCAACCTCCATGCTATCCACTGTAATAGAGCACACAATTGTTTCTCTGTATGTCCTTGATCCAAGCAGAGTTTAATCAAAAACCACCTCCATTTTGAGAAGTAGTTTCTAAGGAAAAAATATTTCATCAAAATACTTTCTGTTACTTCAAGTACAACAGCTCAACTCCATTTGTTGCATTGTGCATACTCTGCAATTCAGCAGATCAATACACAATCTTTGCCTGTGGCACTAGCTACAGCAAGGACCTTTGCTGCTGCAGACCCCCTTCTCTCTGTGTGCTTTTAACAACACCGCTGCCTCCTGCTTCTCTTCACTTCCATCCATTTTGCAGATATGCTTGTGAGCAACGTCAGCATCGTATTCATGGACACACCAGGGAGAACAAAAAGAGGGCTGCAAACACACCTCTGGCAAAAGGGAAAATGGAAGTCTGTCATTCTGCAGGTCAAACTGAGCAAGCAACAAAGGCCCTCACTTTCCTTTGGGAACAGCCCTGGTACAACCCAGCCCCTGAAAGCCAGCTGGAAACACAGAAGCATAATGTGAACAACTGGGTGAATGGAGCAATCTCCCAGCTGGCTGAGGTGCTCATGTCCCTCTGCGCTCTACAAACTGCAGCTGATCAGTTCTTTCCACAGCTCCTCTCCATCCTCCCAGCACGGCCGAGTCTGCCCAGCATCTCCCTTGCAACCAGCAGACACCTTGCCAGAGCTGACATCTGGGGTTTAGCTTTGCTTTCAGTGCCGCTGCCTGGCCAGTGCAGGGACCAGCGTGGCAGGAGTGGTGTTACCCACCGGCTTGTGGTCCCAGTCGTAGAGCTCATCGTGGGTCAGGGACAGACAGGGGCCAATCCAGCAGGCAGAAGAGACTCCTTCCTCGTGGACATCCACAACTTTATGGATTGTTATGCATGTTTCCTAGGCATTTTATCACTCTTGACCCTTATGAACCAAGTCCTTACCGAAAGGTACCTCTGTGTCCCCACCAGTACACCCAAACACAAATAACTAGAGTCACCAAGTACTCTCCCTTAGTTTCAAAAAAAAACCCCAAACTCAACAACAACAACAACAAAAAACCCCATCCAAAAAGCAGCATTTTCTTATATAAAGACCTCACACTCACCACCAGATCTTCAAAATGAGCTACAGCAGTTTCTGCCTCTTCCTCCTGGGCTTTAGGGCTCATTACCAAACCAACAGACAGACAGGGTTTGCCGCCTAGGAGCTTTTTCATAAGAAAAATCTATCTGCAGTTCAGTTCAGAACACAGCATGAACACAACGCAATTTATCTTAATTGAAACCAGCTCCAATCTGGCACCGTTTGTCTTAGAAAGCCAGTCTCCCTCCCAGGGTCATTTGAGTTACACAAAGCTCTGTGTCACGGTAGGGATGAGGGATGATGAGGATGATGTTGAGGACTTGCTACTGGAGGGGAAAGCAAGCCAGGCAGCCATTCTGGAGCATTCTGGTACCTTGCAGCCCATCCAGCTGAGGAGCTGTAGGATACAATCACCAGTTTTGAGCAGCTCTTTGCCTGTAAATTGCTACCGCTCCTCTGTGTTCCTCAGCGAGGTGCATGCCAAATCCTTCCCGCAGGTGAGAGCAGCAGCAAACTGTAGCTCTGAGATACGAAAAGTGTCAGGGAGTCCTGTCATCAGCCCAGGTTTATCAGACTGAGGACCCTGGAGCTTTGGATGATGGCTTAGCAAAAAATGATCATAACCCATAAAACAGGCTGACCTCAGACACTTTGAGGCTTTTTTCAGGCTTTTCCAGTCAGCTCTGAGCTTTTCCTCCCTGGAAATTGCAATGATTTAAATAAGCATCACTTTCTACAAAATCTGTCACATATTATTCTGAGGTTTTCAGAAAAAAAACCTTCCCTGGAAAAGTTCTCCATTTTCATTTTTGGCCCAAACAATTCCCTGAACTCAGCCCAGATTCCCAAATAATGCCATTCCACAAAACTATTTTTCAGTGAATTGAATAATCTTCAAAAGGCATTTCCCCTTCTCCTGGTGACCTCTGCTGTTTTCTTTGATGTGGTAAGTAATAAAAGACAACTTAGCAAGAACAAAACGCTCCTTTACCACTACACAAGCGTTTTGCTCCTGACCACTTTTTTATGTTAGATACAGGCTCCTCAGGCTTTCAAGAGACATGAACTTCCTCCAGAGAGAGGAAATGACTTGCCTATTGTCACATCAAGTCAATGACAAGGCAACCACAAAATACCCTGGAGAGGAAGAGATTTATTTGTACAGCTTCCTGATTTGCAACAGAAGCATCACCGCAGGAGTTATTGTGAGGAATAATCATTAGCAGAAATATCAGCTGTGTCTAAAAGCACCAGATATGGTAACAATTGCACTGTGTGAGATATCATCCCCACACCAAGTGAGAGACAGGCCTTGGAGCCCAGGCCTTGCAGTCTGTGGAGACAGCTGAAGGATGTGGTGGGAAGTGTTAATCCCTTTCAAATGCAGAGAGGCAGTGGCTCCACTGAATTAATTCTGCCTTACACACAGCAGACCAGCAGTTTATTTGCCAGACTTAGGCCAAACTTACTTCCTTAATGTATATTGGCCAAGAAACCACAATTCATTTGCGCAGATCTCCCATTTCTCACTGGTTACTATTGAGACTTTCTTGGTTGTCTCAGGAAAAGCAGCAGTGATCAGGGCAAGGATGTGTGCATGAGATCCCTTTTTGATCCATTGGATAAAAAACATGGAAAACTCTTGAGGCTGACCTTGCATGGTGTGAGGGAACAAGGCTGCAGTGCACCTTGCCTATTTCTAACTCTGACAGCTCTCTGAAATCTCAGCATAATTGCTAAATTTTGTTCTCTGATATCCCACCTTCAGTCAATGCCTATAGATAACTGGAAGTTATGCTCTCCTCCTTGGGGGGCACTGAATTCAGGAGGCTGTTATGTGCAAATAGGAAGGCCTGTATTTAACAGACTCTGTGGGCATGCCTGTGTACACAGGCACAGGTTTGCCACTTCCAAGCTCCCACCTGCCTGGCACAAGCCAAATCCCACATGGAAATGCATGGCACAGTAGAGCAGTGCTGCACACTCTTGCTCATACTCAAGGCAAAGTCACAGTAGGTGCCCAGCCCCCCAAAGAGGTGTCTGACTGGGACAGTACATGACCACAGCATGTGTCCCACCACCTTCACCCAGGCAAAGCGCACTTCACGTGGCTTTTTACCACAAATGAGACTTGCACATTTTCTTTCCTGCACTCTTATAATTAGCATTATGCTGGGCAGAGCAGTTTCAAAATATCCACAGGACACAAGGGACTGTGTGGCATTGCACAGTGCAAATCCTCGCCATGCCTGGCGATCAGCAGACAGCGTGTTTCAGCAACTGGTGAGCACAAGGTACGACACTGGTGTCTCTGTTCCTAACTGTGTGAGAAACACAAGGCTGTCCAGGGTAAAATCCCACATTACCAAGTGAGGAAAGGGAGGGGAGAATGAATCCAAACCACAACACATGGAGAGCTTTTTGCCATACAACCTACTGAAGTAGCTGCCTGCTGGCAGCAAGAAGGGGTTCCTCAGCAGAGGAGACAGGGTGGCTCAGGCTGCTGCTGAGCCCCGTTTTCACCAGGGCTTTACCCACACCATCAGCTGTACTTTGAATTTTCCATCCTAGCTGGTGTTTCATCCGCACGCCGAGACCGGGCCTGGGGGCACTGTGGGACGGCCAGGAACACAGAGCTACCCTCGGAGACAGCGGCCGTAGGGCGGGAAGTGCCCTGAAAACCCCGGTATCTCTCGCAGACACTCGTCAGCGCCCCCAGCCCTGCGGCCCGCTTTCCCTCCAGGCTCGCCTGAGCTCCCCTTTGCTCCCTCGGCGCTATTCCCCTGCCGGTGCCCAGGCTGGCCTTCTGCCCCTCCGCCGTGCGAAGGAGCCCAGGAGATGGCGCCGGCCGCTCAGTCATCGCCGCTCTCCACGTCGGGAAGCCGCGGGGGCTGGAGGGGGAGGCACCTGCGGCAAGCCGAGATAAAATAGGACGGAGGAGACCTCCCTGCCCCCCGGGGCAGCGATTAAAATAAAACAACCCCTTGCCATGCCCTCAGGGGAGCAGCAGCCATCGCCTACGCGGTGTTACTGCAGGTCGCGGTGTGACAGGCGCCCGTGAGCGCCAGCCGCCAGCGGGCCATGAACCCGCCGATGGCCGCTGGCACTCGGGGAGCTGCTGCGGCGCCTTCCCGCTTCTCCGCGCCTCCACAGCCCCGGGGAGAGCTGGAGAGCCCCGGGAAGAGCTTCGGGCCTCTGCTGCCCCTTTCCCTTGAGCGGCCACTTCCAGCCCAGCCTGGTTTGGGGTCACCCCTGGGAGGGAAAACGCCAGGTGTGTTATGGCAGCCTTCAGCAGGGAGGATTAAAGCATGACCTGCAGAGAGCTGGGCTTTTGCTGCTTACAGAACAAGTTTTCCAACACCACACAGGGTAGTCCAGGGAACCAGTGGGTGAGGTGGCCTGTGAACGCAGAGGCCTGGACCCGCAGCCAGGAGGGTATTTATCTTTCCTTTGGATTGGGCTGCAGAGGAGTAACAGTCTCCCTGGTGCTCTCCTCAGTCGTCACTACTTTTAAATCTTTAAAATGCTGCTGAGCAATTGCCAAACAGCTTCAGTGCCAGCCTGGTGCTTTCAGGCTGAGGCAGGAATTTTGTCAGGGGAGGTTTGACATGACAGCAGGGACTAGGTGCTTGTGACAGACCTCAGGAAATGCAGGAGAGAATATCCACTTACATGCAACAAAAATGCAGCATAAAGTTGTTTGCTTGGGTTTTTTTTCACATGGTTGATCCATTGGCAATGTTTTTCTTTCACGGCTGCTGCCAGGAAGGCGGTTGTTGAGACGCGTGGCAGTCTGGTAGAACTGTGGAAGGAAATCATTCCCTTCCAGAGTTATTCTCATCTCACCCATACATAGGCCTACACATCCGAATCAACAGCGAAGCCTGATTTTTCAGCACTGACAAACAACATTGCATGATGAACTGAAACATTAAGAGCACTTTTAAAAAGGGAGCCTGGGATCCCAAATACTCACGTTCTTCAAAGACAGCAAAACTATGGGCCGCTTCCTGGTCTGGTACCAGAGAGTGCCAAGGCATGTTATTCTCACTGGAGGAGCAGGGCAGGGGAAGTTTCTTGAGTAGGAGCTTGAGAGAGGCAGGATAGCAAAGCTCACAGGCATGGCCGTGGGGGATCTGACAGGGAACCAAGCTCACAGGACACAGAGCACACAAGTTACCGTCTGGATGTTTGTATAACTGTAGTCAGTTCATTCAGGGAAACAACTTCTGTGGTAGATACTTCAAAAAGCTCCACTCTATCTCTCTGTCTTCTCTTTTCTTTTTTCTATCCCTGCTAGTCATCAGTTTTAGGTTCCCAGTTCCCAGTGTTTTCATGAGAGCATCTGGTGGAATCCAGGCAATCCTTAATAAAGCCATCAGTGAAAGGTCTTGCTCTGGACTGCCACATGGAATAACCTTGGGAAGCCCTTTGAGCTCTGTGAATCCTAATCAATATGAACACCAGCTCTAATCCCAAGTCTCAGAGGATCTCTATACTCTTAATCTGAGGTCGGGGAAAAATGGTTTGCCTTCCTTGGCAAACTCATTGCACAAGAAGAAAAACATGCAATCTGCAAAATTAACAGATTTAAGATGAGAATATTGTGGGAAGAGGTCCCAAATCGAATTTCTTCAGATTTCCTTGCACAGTGAGAGTCCAGGGAATCAAATTATTCCTGAACACAGCACTATCTTCAGCCTTGCACACAAATCCCCTAATGCCGTGTACTGAAACACTGGTTTTAAGTAATGTTATTTATGTGCATCACAAGCATGCAAATATCAGTCTTTGGGGTACCACAAACTCCTGGAAAAAGGTGTGTATCTGCAGGAACTGAAACTTCAGTAAAGGTTTGGCCTGACAGGATAAGAACTGTACGTGGGTGTCAGTCTGGTCAGATAGTTTGGACTGTTTTGGGTGCCAAATTTAGGCCTTTGGAAACCTGCAAGCACATGAAATGCAAGAACTTTCACCAGATGGGGTGTGTTTTAATTGCAGTTTTAAAATAAATATAAACTTTCTCTTTGCTGGGGAACAGCTCTAGCTCTAGCTCAGCCCACGTCTGGGCATCAAAACCTCCAGGAGAGGGGATGCTCTCAGGACCTTTACATTCTTCCCACTGACAGCCCAGCTATGTTGGCACATAGCGATGAACTGTTCTGCTAGCAATCACTGGAAGAGTGAAGTGCAGAAAGACCAACCAACCCACACCAGTTATTCAAAAGAAGCTGAGAAAGGGGACTGTGGACATCATTATGCATGTATCTGTTCCCGTGGAAATTAATTTTCCATGCCCTGAAGAATGTCACTTAGGTATTTGTAAATTCAAGTTGTCGTTTTGGTTGGTTAGGATTTTGCAATTAATATGGTCAGAATTTAAAATCCGTATTACTACCCTGAGGCTTTTAAATCTGTTGTAAATGAAAAATGAAATTTATTAACCCTCACACTGAACAAGTGCCCTTCACCAAACAATTGCTGCCTAACAGTTGTCTTCATCCCACTGAAGTCCAGGCCGGAATCTACAGCACCACATGCTCTTTCTTCAGAGCTGTCTGTATCTCAGCACACACACAAAAGAGAGTTAACAGCAGGCCTTGCAGACACAGTTTTATCTTAGCACAGCTAATACATTACCAGCCAATTCCTGGAAATTCAAAGTAGCCAGGTCTCGGACCCCTCTCACACGTGTTGCTTGTGATAAGAAGCCACACTTTTGTATTTACGCATCGGTTTGTCAGTGTGGCCGAACAAGTAAGCTAGTTTACTGCTAAATATATCCAGACCATCTTGTTACCCCCCAGCTGGGTATAGGCCAGCTGTAATCCTGCCTCTTTGAAGAGTTATTTCGGCACTGCCGGTCACTAACAAACAGCCATCACACTGTAGTCTGGGGGAGGCTGCACTGTGGCTCAGGATAAGTAAATTTTATGCCATCCATAACAGGGCCTCACAATTAAACGCTTAATTGTATCATACCCTGAAAGCCTGAGATAAAGCCATTTGAGAAAGCCATGCTCTAATTTCCAGTTGTTTTGTTGTTCAAGAACTACAAATGATAAAAGCAGGAACAAGATTCTAGTCAGAAAAATGCCTCTTTGCAAATTGCTAGAGATACACAATTAATACTAAACTGTCATTAACCCTGCATACAGCTTTTCAGAGCAGACTGTAAAATAATCTGAAATTGTGTCCTTGCCAAATTCATCAGGACATGCCTTTTCAATACAAAGACAGCGATTGTTTGAAACTGCTCCTAATGAGTCACTTTGGGCCACAGATAAATTGTTTCTGCCTCAAGGGATTTGACTCTCCATTGTCAGATGGAACAGTAGCAAGGATGTATCCCTGGTTTGCTTTTTATCATCAGTCATGTGATGTCTCCATGTAAATCCAGCCAGACCCAAGCCTGGGATCCCATTTTGGCAGGACCAGAGTTCAGACATTGCTGCACCAGCAGCACCTTCCAACACCTCCTTGAGCTTCATCACAGCCAGATCCATCTCCTTCAGGACAAATTTGGAGTAGTACTTGCCTGTTGCTGGAGTGGGTTAGTCAGCACAGCCTCACCTAATCCTACTCACCCACCCTTTGTTTATGAGTCAAACATTTGCACTTTATGCTTTTTCTTTCCTCACGGATGGCAGCGCCAGAGGCTGAAAGACCTTGCAGCTGGGTGGGTTATGCCCTGACAGGACTGTGAGCTTGGATGTGTGACTAACACAGGCCCAGAGGGAAAAGGACTACCTGGTGTGGTTCCCATGGCTTAGCTTCCTTCTGGGGTGCTGTTTGTGCTTTGGAAGCAGCCCCTTTTAGGAAGAATGGTTCTCGTTCCCTTTTGTCAGAAGGGACACAGCAATGACATAAAATACTGTTCCATCAACTGGACCAATAGAGTAGCTGCATGAAGAGTAGAGGCTCATGCCCACTGGTTATGGACACAGGACCTGCCACCCATTACAGCTGCATGGCTGCAAAGCAGCAGTGCAGCTCTGCTACAGAGCTGCCCCAGAACAAGCCAAGAAGATCGGGGAGACCAGGAGAGGGCACATAGGTGCCTGATTTCTCTTTTCACCTCATAGGCCACCCAACCACACACTTCCATGCAAGGTAACCCAGATGTTCCCTTGTGGCTCCAGCTTGACTTCAGCTTAGTCACGCTTCAGCCTTCAGAGCAGGTGCCTGGTGTGGTACTTGCCACTAAGGCTGATGGACAGGGAAGTTGTCTCCATCTCCCCCAGTTAGAAGCAGTGGAGCAATTGTATGTGTTGTAAAGGTGCTTTTAATTTCCTCCCCTGATGCAGTGGGAAGGTGGAGGGAAGAAACTTCAGTGGTTTACTCCAGGTGACCAACCTAAGGAAGCCTCATGGAAGCCAGGAAGGAGCAGTGGTGTATTATCACCTCCCCATGGAAAGGTGCAGTTAACACAGTCAAAAATTTCCTCTCCTGTGAGAAGAGAGGAGGGAATTCTAGCATGGGGGGAATGAAGCTTAGGACACTAAGTGGCCTGATTTCACTGTACCCGTGTTGTATGTCAGCCTGGGAGGGCTGTAGCAGCACAGCAAACTGCCTGGGTGTTAAATTGTGAGGCTTTGTCACCTGAGCATAGTCCAGTAGCAAGGAGTCCTGCTGCTGAGCCATTGCACCACTGAGAACGGTCACTTCACCTTGCTGTGGGATAACCAAAATATTTTCCTCCCTGCTGAGCACCCTGTCACTATCCCTGTAAACCAGAAAGATGTGAGAGATGCCAATGTAAACAAGCTTGAAACTAGTTTAATTTAGCTTGGAAAACAAATGTACTGCTTGTACAGCCCCTCCTCCTTGTCAAAGAAGTACAGGGTGAAGAAAACACAGCTGTGAAGCAGCCTCTCGAAGCTCAGCATCTATATCAGGCAGGAGGTCTCTGTGTGGTGCGAGCTGCTGATAAGACCCAGGAGGTTCACAACCCACCACACAGCAGGGAGCAGTTTGCAGTCTCTGCACTTCCAGCAACCAGCACACCTGCCTGGGGGTTGCTCTCAAGGTCCCAGGAAGTGTGAGCTCAATCCACCAGCACCCTCAAACACATCCCACGGACACTGGCTGTTGGCCAACCTCCCACCGCAGAGCTGCTCCCGTTTAACAGCGGCTGAAATTACCTGACAGCCATCACTCTCCAGTACAGTACAGACAATCTCACCCGTATTTTTGTTGGATTTAGAGAGAATTGTGCAGCATAAGCACTTCTCGTTTCCAGAACAGAGGTCATTGGGATCAAAGGCTCTGATGTAACATGGCAGCTTCTTTGGCTCACTCCACTTAGAGTCTCTCTACAGAATTATAAAAATAGCTGAGACATTATTAACATTTTAACAAGTTTCTCTCTAGGGGCCTCAGTTATTCACCTGTGAGTAGTTGTTGTTTCATCACCAGGAGGGAGTCAAATGGAAAGTTCAAAAGCAGGGACGGGTTCTAAGTTTTTAGCAGTTGTTTTGTTTTACAAATTAACGGGAATAGAAAGTCCCCACTAAGTATGCTCCTTCCAGGTGGTACTTTCTAAAATGTACTCATTGTGGCAAGAACTTCTTAAATAGCTTAACAGTCTTGTGTCCTTGGTTAAACATAGCCACAGCCCCTGATCATCAGTATCCTTGACAAATACCTGATGAAGGTTACCAGGCAAAGGCAGGCTTGTAAAGGGGGAAGGGAGCTCAAATAAGCGAACAACATAAGCGTCATTGATAATCTGCATGAAGTTTTCCCCACCTACATTCAGGTCACATTTGTCAAACCTTTTTAATGTCCAGTATTTATTTTTTAAAAAATAAAATTATGAAGTGTTAGCTAAATGTTTCTGTTAGTAACTTTTGTACATGTGAAAAAAAGAACAAAAACCCAAATGGGTTATCATGCAGCATGGGAGTGGGTGTTACTCCGCAGTGTGGTAGGGCAGAATTGTAAAGCACACAAACCTTTCCTGAAGAGTTGCTGAAGGACAGCTAATTCCAAAATAGTTTGCCTGGCCCTGATGCTCCAAGCGGTCCATTATCTTGTGTTGCTTCTGTTGTGCCCTCATTGTTCCAGTAAAATCAGAAACTGGCACGAAACCTGGTTTGATCTAGGGGGAATCTCAGTCAGATGTTGGCCTGTAAAACAGGCTTAGCTTTTGGGAACACATTGTAGAGGGTGATTGTTTAATACTACCCTAAACACTTGGCTCAAAACTCTGGCAAAAGCTTTGATCTTCTAATAAATTGTTGATGTGCAGAGAGTCGGGTGTAAAAATTAAATTGGATGAGTGGGCATTTCAGACTGCAATCCATTGTCTCTCTGAGAGCTGTATATGAGGATGTCCACAAATATTTATTCCAGAAGTTGTGGCAATGAAAAGGTGCAGGAAAAGAGGGGAGAGGGTGGTTTGCAGAGTTTATTTGAAACTCAATACATTGAGGATCTTAGAAAAGGTACAGCAAATTAAGTGAGCTCAAGTTTAATTCTGCTGGGTGCTACGAGGAAGTCATTGTGCAACTCTTTTGCAAGAGCATTGAAACTGGTAGAACAAGATACACAGCATGTGGAAGTGAAACTAAAGAGATTAAAGAACAGTTTGGGTTGTTGCTGGGTCTTCTCTAATTACTTGTCTAAGGCACTCCAGTTTAAACTTTAAATAACATCATGATGAAGGCCTCATGTCTTAGAGGGAGCAAATAATCCTCTGTCATGTGTAAGCACACTTAGGAGAACAAGCTGGGTATGAATTTTCAGGAGACTGCACAGGAGAGACAGCATATGGGAGATGAGAGATGGGGAACAGGTTCTGTAACAAGGGCTCCTGTTCAAATGAAGTCAAGAGAGGTCTCAGTGGCTAACTCGCTGGTTATGTGTTGTACATCAACAAAGCCTCCTCTGTTGAATGAAAGGCTCCTTCATCTTTGCCTCTAACCTCCATTCCTTCCTCACCACAGCAGAGGGATTTGCTTTTCAGAGAAGGAAAATCTGAGAACACAGTCATTTCTTCTATGGATTCAGAAAACCACAGAAACAACTAGAGCCTAAGCCTTCGCTGTTCCTAGCAGGCCAGACCCTTCGCTACAGCAGACATAGCATGGAGTTAATGAAAACCATGCATGAAGTTGGTATCTCTTCTTAGGAGCTGAATAGTTTTTCCAGCAGACACAAGCCCTGAATTCTGAGTCTGCCCTTCAGGAGCTTTTCTCCACCACCAGAATCTGCAAGTGGCTAAATAAGAGCTAACGGGTTCCCTTACGGCTTTCACTAATTCAGCCCATTTCTCTGCATATAGCCAGTAAGGAAGGAGTTGCTGCCTGCAAACACCCAAGCCATCTTGACTTATTCTTATGCAGAGGGGACCAAGATCACTTGGGACAGAACTGCTAACCAGTTAACAACCAGAAGCAGCTGTCACCACAGTTCCATTGATCTGGAATAACTGAGAGTAATGAGACACATAGGTCTTTCAATCCTCCTCTTGGATGTGGATGACTACTCCTATCTAATTTTAGGTCTAAATTGTGAGAGAAATTAACATTTCACACTTCTTTCTCCTCAGTTCAGTATGCCTTCACCTTCTTTTCTCCTACATCCCTCAAAGTAGCAGTTTGTGTTTTAACAAAATGCAAACACCCTTATTCAAAACTTCTTTTTTCCTCCATCTTTTTACATCTCCTCAAAAAGTTGGTCTGAACTCTGTATCTACTTAGACGGTCCTTAGTACCTCACGTGGTTAGCTGAATGACCTCAAAAATTGGTGAGAGGAGGAATTCACAGTATTGCAAGCACTCAGCCTAGGAGCCATCATGAGCCAAGTCCTCTTCTCATTCCTCTTCTGGGCTGCTTCATTCCTGTCCAGCCTAGGCATCCTCATCTCTTCTCAGTGGTCTGCTTGGCTGTTCTCAGAAACCTTCCTATAAAAATTCTAAAGAAAATAAAAAATGTTGGCCAGAAATGATACCATTTTTGTGGGCCAAAATCTCGAGAGCCAAAGCAAACTATTATCTGAGATGATCTGTTCATGTTTGGTTCCCCAGAAACAAATAATTCTTCTTAGAAATACTGGTGCTCTGTTCTCAAGATGATTTACTGTCTGTTAACACAGAAGTGAATTATTAAAGTCCTTTCATCTGAAAAATGGTTATCCCCTGCCTTCCTCCAAAATAAAAACCAAAGCTCATGCAGTAACGCTGCATCAGGTGCCTTGACAATAAACTCTGCAATGAGCTGATACCATGCTTTTGATGAGGAGCTGCTTTCAGTAATCCATGCCCAGACATCAAAGTAATTTTCAGAGATTACACAGGAAATAAGATTATTACTTACCAAATGACAAGATACATGGACAATATATCAATTTTGATGCTGATAAATGAGAACTTCCTGAAGACCCATTACAGCATTAGGGGAAAGGATGCGAAGAAGGAATTCAGGTAGACAGAGAACCCTAAGTAAACATCAATCCCCTGTTAGCTGTGGAATACAGTGATGCCGGGGCTGCCCTGATGAGATAACCTCAGCCCCTCCGCACACCCTGAGGCCAGGTTCATGAAAAGCAAGAGTACAACAGAGACCTTACAAAAACAGGAAGCTGCTGGGCAAGGTAGTACAGCTGGTAAGCATATATAATCACCATTGCAGGACTTAACAGGGGTTGAATACCACAGCCCCAAAGAGGTATTTAGTAGACAAATTGTGCATGCACCAGGTGCTGTGCTGAGAGTAGGGCTCAGGAGAGCTGTGGCCACAGGGGTTCATCGCATAGCAGTAATCAGAAAGTAAAAAATGTTGATGTTTCCAGCTGCAGTTGGAAGATATATTTATCAATGTAAGCAATAGACAGATGTTCCTTGTATCCCAAATATACACCAGAGCTTAATTATGTCACAATAAAATATTATTCAAATGTATCCACTGTGTAGAGATACATACCCACACGTATGTTTTAGATCTCTGGATGCAAGGGCAAAAGAGCTGAAAGCAAGAAGATAGAACCAGATATATTTCAGAAGATTATTTTAAAAGAGGCACTCAGAGGTTGTAAGGACAGTGGTCATAGGAACATAAAGCAAGCTGCTGATTTATTCATTTCTAGTTAAATTAACATCACAGGAATTAACCTGTTTTCAAAGGAGAAGAAAAGCATTTTCACATCAGGGTCTGAAAATCATTTCCAAGATAAAATAATTTGTTTTTCTATCTGTAGGATACCTCCCTAATTCATGCTTCTGAATGTCACCCCAACCACCTCCTTGCTCCTGCCATGTGAGCACACCCTGTGGCAGGAGCTGTGGGGGCTCAGTACTGCTTCCAGTACAGGAGTGATGCCTCAAGGCAGGAAATATCACCCTGGAAGACACAGAGGAGACCCAAACCAATCCCTCCTGTACCAGGACAGGCCCAAGCAAGCTCTTTAGCTCACTTACCTGTTGAGAAATGGAGAAAGGGAGTCAGATCACATACATCTGGGATGGATACAGCTTTTTTCCTTCACACATTTGAGGTCTGTCATCTTTCCCCCTTATCTCCTCTCTTGATACTTAAAGGGAGCCATTCCCAAATATCCCAACTGTGCATTTGACAAAATATACCCATGTAAATCACACACTTCGTGACATTGAGTAGTGCCTGACTGGCCACTAATCACTCTATGCCACGTGCTGTACAACTTAACTGAGGCTCTCCCAGTCCTAGAAAGCTTTCGACCCAAAGATCAAATCCTAAAGATAGCACAGGCTTAGTTACAGTCCTGAGGCTCAGGAACTTGGAAATCTGCTTTACTCCCAGAGCTGTATTTAAGCACCTGCATTCATACGAGTGCAATGAGATAGATACAGGTAGATTGTACTCAAGGGTTTCAGTGATTGTAGTCTGTGAGCGTACATGCTCTCTGTGACTTAGAGCCAGGCCTGATCACTGCTTCCAGGCATCCGCCCATCCCCGTGCACCCCAAATGTACTGTTACTCAGAAAAAAAGAGCAGGATTCTGCCTGGAGTGAGAGTTGAGCATTGGCCTACAGGAAGGGTTTGATGCAAATAAGCCACTGAGGACAGGGGAAGGTACAAAGAGGGCATTTCAGCTCAGGACACTGCATTATCATGCACTGCTTTTTGTTTAACACACAGGGCTGCTCCTCAGGACTAAGGTTACTGGCCATATCTCAGCTCCTCACATCACCCTAGCAGACTTCAGTAGCAGCAGCAAGTACGAAGAACCAAGAGCTAGAGTTCCCATACCACCAGCTATGACCCGACAGAGAACTCAATATTAAGTTTCAGGTATCTTCCAGGGGTTATTACACAGCATCCTTCCTCAAGGTTGCTCATAAACCATTTTCTTCTCAAAAACCTGTTCGCCCCCTGTTCTTAAGTTGACCTTTTTCCTTTGAGGATAACCACAAAAATGTGGAAGGAAGCTAGAAGAGCAGCAAGCTGTTACCTGGTGCAGACCCAGTGTTTGGGGTACAGAGCACAAGGTGAGGAAGCATCAGAAAGCAGCATTGCCAGTATTTCATTTCTGCCTGGTGGTACTGAGAAAAGTCCCTTTGTGAGGGGTAGACACAGCTTTGTCCTCTTAATCCGCCTAGAGGTAAGCATGGGCTGATACTCTCAGCACTGGTGAGAAAATAAGCTAGTCTGGTACCAGCTACTGTGTACATTCTCTCATGTCTGCACATTCAGGTTTATATATAGGACTCAGTCCTCACAGTTCAGGCACAGAGCTGTGATTCAGTCACTGCGATCTAGCAAAGGAGACTTCTGTGCAAGACTGAGCAGATTATCTCATCAGAATACATCCCACAGACCTCGCTACGGTTAGTTACAAAACTCTTCAGTAGTAAAGTACAGGCTGAAACTTGGACTCATACCTGCAGCTCTTCAGGTCCTGAATCAACAATTCCAAATGAGAAAGATAAGACAAGATAAACACCTTTCCTTGTCTAACACAGCGTCACCAGTGGCATTTGGATATAACCTGCACTAAACACTCACCAGTACACTAGCATGGCCATGAACACTTAGGTAGCTCTTACTAGGGCTTGCCTACACGTAGGGAAAAAGCAATAAACACCCAAGCCTTGCAGACAGGGTGGGGAGTCTGTACCAGCTGCCATGTCACTGCTTTCTGTATTCTTTGCACGACCCTTAGGTTGGCACAACTACTGCAGGTACAAAGTGGAATTTTTAACCAGCCAAAAACAGAATCAGATGCATGAAAATGATAAATATTGCTTTATTAAATTACTTTCATACTCCTACAAAGAAATTTTCTGATTTCCGTTACAGAATTAAATGAAGGAAATTCATTGCTGTCTCTGCAGTTACCTAAATTTAGTTACAAAAAGGTTGTAAAAAGACCAGCCTATTCAAGTTACATAAAAAAGGCAGAGAATAGACAAGTTCCCTTAGGAATCTTGAGGCTCAGAAATATAAAGTCCTATAATACAATGAAATTAAGAATTCAGCAATGTGTTGAACAATTGTAAACTGTAACTGCACTAGTGGACCACATTATTCAGCAGTTTCCTTAAAGGTATGAACTGTGAACTGAACAAAAAGTGTAGCTGACACAGCAGACCTCATTTAGCTGTTCTCCCATTCACCCCCTCCAAGTAAAAGTTGTGAGATCAGCATTCAGCCTTTAAATGATAGGAAGGAAACTTGCCTCCATAAATATCAGAAATTTCTCCATTCCATAAGTATTTATATAAAGTAACTAGCTGTTACAAATCAGTTTCAAGTAAAACAGGTGGCTGAGGCAAAAATAATCAAAATCAGATCATACGTAATTTTACTGTAAATACAGTAATTTGAAAGATAAACACATAACCATAGCACTGACGGGGTATCAATGCCGCTGTATTATAGACATGATGTGTCAGTAGAAAATTAGGATGTCTATTACCAAAATCGAGGACATTCATTCCAGTCTCTGGTAATCTAATCTTAGTGCAAAACAGATGCTAAGACATATTTAGCAAAAGAGGTGATACATTTAAGGCCAAAAATTTGTTCAGTCATCACTATCGCTTCCAGATTCACTCAGCTGCAAGTCATTTCCTAGAAGAGAGAGAGTCATCGCATTAGTCATTTTCAAGGAAATACTTTTCTTCTTTCAAGACATTCCCTTTCCCAATTAAAGGCTTACAAAAACTAATACCAAACAGGTCAGAGAGGTTGGACTAGATGATGATCTTTGAAAAGTCCCTTCTAACCCAAACTCTTTGATTATAAGAGAATAAATAGGTGTGGAACCCAACTCCCCGGTGACAGACCCTTAGAGAGAGCCCACTGCCACCAGTTTAAAATCTTGGCAAGGAAGCCATTAGCTTATTAGTCACAAGGGCACGTATTAATATCGCCAGATCACAGAAGACAACACCGAGCTATCTTTGCCACCCACATTTTCATGCTTCATAAGTGGCAAAACTGCTGGTGAATGCAGATTTGTGAAAAACGAGTTGTTGTTTTTGAAGCACATCTCAACGCTGCTCAGCCCTGCTTGAAAACAAAGCTGTGTCTCAATGGAGAAGAGCAGCTCTTTGATGTCCCATTTAAAGATGTATCAATGACCTACTATTTCAAACAGGTTTTGGAACAAGCGAACAAACAAAACATCAAAAGAAAGTTTACACAGCACTTTAATTTGGTGGCTATATATATTTCCAAATGGGGAAGTAAGAAGAAAGACTACATTGTGCTTAGAGTGGATGTCCATAAGCTTAGGGGGTGGGAGGGAGGGAATCTTTCCAGGATGACAGAGAGCTAACAAAAACTACAGCAGCATGCTATACAGATTCGACATTGCATCTAGCAGCTTCCCACGCTTTTTGAAGAATCTGTTCCAGCCAGTATGCTTTTATTCACACCTCCCGTGCCAAACAGCCATAAAACCCCCCCACAACCTTAAAAATTCCATCTCAGGTTGTGCAGAAATGGCTTAAAAAGAACAAAATAAAAATAATAATAATTGAAAAAAAATAAAGCCACTGCAATTGAGTAGGCACGAGCTATTTCACATGCCCTTTCCTCAGCTGCAGCACCCTTCACACATCACTTCTGCGGAGGGTCGAACAGTAACCTCGAGAGGGTGAGCCCAGCAAGACGCTCGGATTGGATCGTTTGTTATCAGGCACATCATTTCTGCCAGAACACTGAAGTCCTTAATGTGGCTGCATTTAGCCTGCCTTTGTTTTCCACTGTGTCATCACTCATGCTTAGAAAGTGGCACAAAATTCTCTGCAGTGAAACAGAAAACGCTGTATACAAGGCAAGAATAGCGAAGATGGCTGTATCCGGCACTCTTTAAAGTACTGCTAGAGACATTTTTTTCCCCAATCCTCCATACAGATACATTACCAGCCATGTTATTTTCATGTAAAGTCAAAACTGCTATTTAAAAGAACAAATCAAGCCATTTGTCACTAATCATTCAGGACAATATATTATCCTAAGAAACAATATTTCGAGGCAGAGAATGGCATTATGAACTTAAAGGAGAGCTTACAGTGAAATCACAGGACATTCCAGGCCTGTTATGCACTACCTACTTTAGGAGAGCATGAACAAGAAGATAACCTTCCAAATAGGGATTCTGCAGCCTCCAAAAGTTATTTCAACAGAGTTAATAGAAATTACACAAACCCTACAACGCTAGCCAAAAATACCAGTGCTTGTGAAAACCAGCAGATGGGAAAACCAAGAACTCCAAGTTCCAGAGCCAGAAATAATGCACTGAGGATTTGATTTACTTCAGGGAAAATTTTCTACCCCAATTTTATAACCCTACCTCCAAAACACCTTCAGAGATATGCCAGAATAACAGAGACTCCAGTTAGCAGTTTTCAGATGGGTTTGGTGCAAGAATGGAACATTCACTCAACTAGGGTTCTGAAGAAACATCTAGACTCTACTGTAGTTATGCAGAAGCATTAAAGTTGGGAAAACTGTGGAATTCAGTTTTCACAGTGCCAGTTGGTTTTTAGTAACATTAATTGGGGAAATAGATTACCCTGCAAGCTATAACATCTCCTAAACCTTTAAGTCAACGACTGTAATGCATTCAATTGAATTCTTGCAAATTACAGGGGATGGAGAGACTCAGAGGAGCAGCCTGTGTTTCACAGGTCTTAGTGGTCACACCAACACCAAACTAATATAAGGGAAAATTATTTCAGGACTGGCTGTTTGTGCCAGTGCTAAGTTATCAAAAACATGAAGTTGTGCTGAATACTATGTACATAACTAAAGACCTGATGAGAACTGCCAATGTATGCTCATTTTACTTTGGCACATCGGTTTATTTAACATAACTCTTATTCATAGAAAAAGTAGACAAAAAGGAATGTATAATGTGATATTTATAAAGAACAGATCCATTAGTGGTATTTTGGGGGTGAGGGGCAGCCTTGAGCCCCAGATTCCTGAGGAAGTAGATCACATATCTGACAGAAGAACTTGGTTACCGTGCTCTAGACACCACCTCCCATGTTTTCCAAGTTCCACAAAGCCTCAGCTGTATGATTTGTACATGCATGATGAAACTCTGCTCCCTAAAGCCTTCCTCCAGCCTTCAGTGTACACAGAGTAAGCCAAAGGAAAACTTCACTAGTGACCCTGGATGGTTCTGGTTCTACATGACTCCTAATTTCTCCAAGTTCCACTCTACTGCCAAATTCCCTCAGCATGGGAGCTAGAGAAACAGACTGTTCAAAGTAGCTGTTTGCCTAGCTGAAGTGTACTTTAAGCGTTCACCATACTGGAAGTTGGTGATACAGAGAGAGGTTCTGCATGGTTCTCAAGCATCATCAATCCACCGACTTCCTCCATAACAGTTTTGATGTTGTCATGTTTTAAGCCACGTTTTCTCACTATGACTGTCAGAACTGGTGGATGTGGCCACCTGTACTTGTATTTCTCAGTGGAAGCTTTGCCAGCTGGGATTCTGTCACTGGGGTAGAGCTTAATCTCATTTTCATAACAGTTTTATTTAAAGTGTGAGGAATGGGAAATCCCATTTGTGAATAAGGGCTGAAATAAGTGGCACACTCTAGGCAAATTATAAACATGAAGAAATTGTTCTCTACAGTGACAGTAAAATGAAAGCAGCATTTAGTCCTTCGCACATGAAGTCACAGGACTTTTCAGTCTGATCTTATCTGCTAATGGAGTACATAATTAAATATCTGTGCTGGTTATTTAAGTATATTAATACTAACTACCAAAAAATCCCTGTTCATGTGATCCATTAAGTGCTGAAATAAAAGCAGATCTGCCACAGTCTAAAATTTCAGTATAACAAGTTTACATATAAATGATAAACCTTGAAGATCTTAGGCTGCAATCTAGGGTGGATGGGAATCTCCTCAAACCAGGAACCTGCAGCTAAGCACCTAATTAAAAATCTAACCATTTTCAAAGAGTTGCTGTAGCTGCATACAGTCACATAGCTGCTGCACTGGGTGTCTGCACACTCCTGCTATTTAGGTACTGAACTTCACATTCTCTACCTAGTGGTCTTTTTAATTTTTGTTCCTGTGCAAACTCTCCTTTTTTGAATACACTGAGCATTCAATCCAGGCTGCGCAGCAACTGCTGCTTGTGGAACATCACAACTACTCCTCAAATTACAATTTTCGTGGCCTGAATGGGTAGAATATGATAGCATCACCCAAAAGCAAATCGCCTCCTTCCCTGCAAGCAAAGGACAGTTTAGCCATGCTGTCCAGTGGAACAGTGCCATGAACAACAGTAACTGGAGTAGCTAAGAATACACTATCGCTTCTGTTATTCAGTGTATTGAGAGTACAGTGTCTTTCCCGTAGCTCTACCCAAGAAATTACAAGCATATGTTTTGGGAGTGCCCTGTTAATTCAAGTATTTTCAATATGAAATTACTGTTCTCCAGTTCCAATGTATATAACTGGGAGAAAGCCAGAAGAACTTAGGAAATCTTTTCAACTGCATCAGCTTTAATTTAAATATCTCTGGAGACCAAGAACCTTCTAGCCCAATGTCTAATTCAGACTGCTGCTGAACAATCAAAACCCTAGCATCGCTTCCCACAGTTTTAATTATAACAGAGACATACTTAAAAACAATATGGTTTCCTTTCAGAATCTTGATGTCTGGAACTGTGCACTAAGAAAAGAACAGCCTTTGTACTTACGTAGTGTATTCATCATATGACCACTGCTCTCTTGGGATCTGTTATGACTGGCATCTTTGTCAGGGACAGCCTGCTGTGGTATGGCAGACATGGTAGGCTGCGGCTGTAAGTATGGCATTGACATAGGAAGAGAGGGATTCGTTTCCTCGTCTTCGGAGTCACTAGAACTATTTTCACTACTTGATGAAGAGGATGAAGAACTTTTAGAGTCAGACGAACTGTCAGAGCTACTCAGCTGGTCCATGATACTGGCCTCTGCTTTTAGCTCTGGAAAGACACGGTAAGATTGTTTCTCAGTTAACGTTCATCACAATTGACAAAGAAGAAAGAGGGGAAAAAAATAATTAAAAAGGAAAAAAAAAAAAATCAACAACAGAAATCAGATACACTCATTGCAGCAACTAAGAAAACCAAACCAAACCCACCAGAACTCTCCACAACAAAGAAAAGGGCACAAGAAAGCATCCAATCTGTCACATGGTTTTCTTCTCTCATAGCTTGTGCACTTTCTCCTTTTCAAGCCGAACAAGGGTGACTGTGAACCCAAACACTAACCCCACATTCCACAGGGCAGCGCATCCCACATAGCCTTTAATTTCTGCAACGAGCAAGTCATCTGCATTTTCCAGAGCACCCCCAAAAGATGCCTTTTACTGACGAAGAACTGCAGTTACAATCACACAGGGAAGTCAGCTGTAGAGGTGTCTGCAGCTGCACCCAGAACACCTCCCAGCAGTTCAGCATTACAATCAATACACTTGTTCGGGCTGTGTGACATCTTGTTCAAAACCCAGTTAAGCATGAGAATATCTGAGGGAACCAATTACAGTTGTAGTAAACTAGTTTACTGTTGGGATGATTTCACCAAATCCTTGCTCTCTTCAGAGGTGTGTGTGGGAAAAAAAATGATCTACAACAACAAGAGGCAGACAAGAAATACTGGAAATTAACAGATCAAACTGACTCAGGCAAGTTGCATTCTTGATGAAATAACTCACCTGACTACAACAATATTTAGGAGAGTGTGACTGGATAGACCCCCCGCCCAGTATGCATTTATTATACATACTACCTGAAGTCCAACAACCAGAGGAAGTTAGGCCTTGCAGAAAGGGTACGTGTAATAATTGGGCAAAACAGGGGTGCTGCCGAAGTGAGCAATCTGAAACAGGCCCCTGAAACATAGTGGGGGTGGAGATTTTATATAGTGACTTGGGGAGTTATCTAGAGCACAGAAGTTGATTATTATACAAGATTGTAACTACCCAGACATTCGTTAAGATGGTTTTACAAGCACTTGGAATACTTCAGGAACAGCTTTGATACAGCAGACATAAAAAACAAGTCAAGAGTGGTTCATCTCGCTTCAAATTTACCCAATACAGAAGAACAGGTTGAAGATGAAAGTCACCAAGATGGCTCAGAGCTTAATCGAAGAAGGGAGAACAAAAGGATAAGCTTGAACATAAGCTTCCACAAAGCCTTCCAATCCTGAGTTATCAAAGATCGATCTAAACAAAAGGTGCTGAGGCCAGTCAACCTTATCAAAGACCAGTCTAAAGGAAGATGGTGTTCAGGAAAAGCAGCACCTGAAATACTATAGCTATGGGTAGAAAGACAAAACTAACCCAGTGCCAAGGAAGGACAGAAAGTACAATAAAAAACCATACTGTCTGACACCAACAGAAGTAAAGAGAATGGGTTGTCAATGGTAGGGGAAATATCCTCCTGTTACTAAGGATGTGTACAAGAGAACAGCTTAAGGACAGTAAAGAAGCCAGAAAACCCAAGGCAAAAATTTAGTTGCAGCTAGGAGAAATACAAAGACGTAATTTCAAAATTAATTTTAGAGAAGAAGTTCCAGTGAAAGAACTGAATCTACCACACATCTGGGGCTGTAAGATAACAGAACGATACCACTCAAGTTGTAAGCACTTAGTTACACTTCCTCCCTGCTCTCATCAATGTCTAATATGAGAAAAATTTAAGTGAAAAGCTAACAGTTAATCCTGGAAACAGAGGAATAATATCTCTGCTTTGAGTTTTGAAATAATTTAATCTGACAGAATTTAAATTAAGAATTTTCAAACAGCGAAGGAAGGGCTGTACCTATACTGGAGGACAAATGGAACTGATCTTTCTCCCCACCCGAAAAAATAAAGCTAGTAACAAGTTCAAGGTAGCTTACTTAAGCAGGAATAGTCAGTTACACAACCACAGGACGAAGAGCGATTAAGTAGGTAATACTTCTGAAGAGCCTGCGAGTTACAGTGGAGCCTTACGCGCAGTCCCACTGCACCACGCTGTTGAGGAAACGACAGGCATTACACTGGGATCTGATGCTATTTGGCCTTTGCATTTAGAGATGGATAGTGCCTGTAAGACAGTCTTCTTGCTCAAATCAGCACAGCTAAAACCTTTGCTGCAACAGTATGTAGGTGCTATACTTCAGGAAGGTTTTTGGCTAGTTGGAAGGTAGCTAGAGGAAAGGGACAATGGAACGGGGCTGTAGAAAAACCTAACTTCTAAGGGCAGCTTGAACCAGCTGGCACCATTTTGCATAAGGAGTGGGTAAAACACAGCAGCTTCTGAGTACATGAAGAACTGCTCAAAAGCACCAATCTGGTTCATACCCGCATGGTAAATATGAAAGCAGTAGTGGGCTTACTGTTGGGTAAATAGTGAGGAGAGCACAGCCCTGCAATGAATTGCTAGTGAGAGCACAGGACCTGTCACTGGAAGGATTTAACAACAGGTTACAAAATTTATGTCAGAAACCTGACTTCAGGACAGAATGGACTAGATGACTTTAGAAGTTCCCTATACCGTCCCTATTTGTCAATTATTCCACATTGTTTAGTAGCACTCACATTTGGACTGGCACTGTGGAAGATTCTGATCAACATTGGCAGCCACTGTGGTGACTTGCAATATGTTTGACACAACCACTCCCTCCTAAAACAACAGACCATCGAGAAAAAGTGCTCCAGTACTCCTTTTCCACAACCTTAGATGTATTCCAGTACGGCCCTGCCCTGTACTGATTTCTGATGCGAGTTTAAGGCCAAAATGGGGAAAAAAAAAACCCCAACCTCTTCATAATGACACATCTAAAGGGAAAAAAAAAATCTGTTTAAAGGAATTCAGAACATCTTGGGAGGCAGATGTCAATTCCAGCCAATGAAACTGCCACCTGTCAGCATTTCTGTAGCAACTAATTACCACCTGCCATTCTCCTTGTCCTCCAACAGGAAATAAGGCCTCCTATTAAGTAAAATACAAGTGTCACACCAAACCAGAGTCTCTCAAGAATGCACAGCACTGTTCAGGGGTCGATTTATGCAGGGTTTTGGCGTCTTTTTCATTAGAACCTCATCATTCACAAGGTCTTATCTGGTAGTTTAAACTGTATTTTGAGTTGCAAAGCACCGTAACCTATATGATTGCTGAGCGCAGAGAAAGAATATAGAGTGATGTCAAAACAGAAGTGACTGAGTTGGTTCCAGCACCACAATACAAGCAACTGTATACTTGATTAAAGTAGGAATGGACAACAGAATCAAAGACAGAGAGCAGTGGGACCCATGGCATTATTAAGCCTAGTGGTTCACACAATTATTTTTATTTAACCTTAGCAAGCTTCAACTGGGCATTTCCACACCAGGGTAAAGTAATAATAATCAGCTTATAGTGTGAATCTGAAATTGAAAAAAAAAACCACCATAAAGAAAAAAGACTCACACAAACAAAAAACCTTGGCTCTTACAAAGTAATTGCTAGTTGAGAACAAAGCTTCTGAGACTTAGGTACCAGCAGAGCTTACCTCGTTCAATATCATCCATAGGAGAAGATGGAAACATCTTCTCTTTCGGTGGAGAACTTTTAACGTTGTTTGGAACCTTAGTTGCATTGCGCATTTGCTGCTGTTGCTGCTCAAGGCGAGACTGGACTTTACTGCTTCCTTCAGCTCTGTGCACAAGAGCAAAGTATTTTTAATTATTAGAAGGCAAGGTGCAAAAAAAAAGGCAAGAAAACAGGAATATAGTACCTTAAGTTATGGAATTATTTGTGAAACCTTTCTAAATAGCATCGCAAGATTGATAGGTGTGTTGTTATACTGGTATGTCCTTATATAAATATATTGAAATTTGGCTTTTAATACACTGCTAATAAAACTTTTTAACCATTTGTCAGTTGATTTGGTTTTATACCCTGCTACCCCAAAACGTTGGTATGAGAAAAACATGCCATTAATATCACTGAAACATGTCACAGAATGAATCGCTCTCTTATTTCCTCATCTAGGATTCAGAAGACAGTAGCTAAGCTACTTTCCAAAAAAAAAGAAAAAAACAAACAAAAAAATTCTTCCACCCACCCCCTCTAAGCTCATCAGAAAATAGTTACCATCTCTTTCAACAATGTAACAGTTGCTGGTTAAAAAAACCAAACAAACACTGTTTCCTCACACTCGAAAGCTGTGAGGTCAGTGAGCTTTTCACTCTGTTGAGCAAGGCTGGGTACTTTCTAAAAATGTTGTTTTGCTAAAAATAGCAGTGGGTAGTTATGTGCCTGGATTTAGACTTATTAACAAATCAATTTTCACAATGAGTAAAAGCACAGTTGCTTCTCCTCTAAATCACCCACCTGGTTTTTTTCACAGTGATGTTGCTACTAAGCTTCTCTAGGCGACATTCTCCAGTGTCGTGGTTGATAATTAGGATACATTCTTTTAGGTAAGGCTTCTTGGAGCCCTTGAACACCGTCACTGGCGGAGTTGAGCCCTGTGTAAATCAGAAGTCCTGTGTTACTCCTGTAGACTTATTTTCCCTCAGAAACAGCAATCCAGCACAGCGATGCCAAGCCCCCACAAAGCAATCACTTCTAGGCTTTTAGAAATGTTATCAGTTAGTTCTAGTCAGAGCTGCAGTGGCTGTGACCAAAAGCAGCTGGTGTTTGCCTGGAACGGGATCTCTCTCTCAGCTCAGTTTGAGACTGATTAAATGCTTCTTTCCCAGCGAGAGCAGGCTCACTGCAGGACTCCTTTTACCAAAAGGGGCTTGGGTTACCCTATCGGCAGAGCAGTAACCCGTGGCAGGTAGTAAATTTCCCCTTTCCAGCCTTTCCTGCTTTAGAACAGAACTAGAGCAATAAATACCAAGGGGAAACTTGCACTGCCAACATCCACATGAAGCTTTTCTGTGTACTCAACGCTTCTGGGTCATCCTACAGCATATTTCCAGTGCGGTGACTACGCTTAAAGTTACAGCACAGCTGTTTAACCTTTAGGTCTTTTGTAACTTTACATTGTTAGAACAGTTGTTTTTCTATCCTAAAAAAAAAAAAATTACACTAGCAGCTCTGAAACAGCCTGAAACTTCCTATCCTTCTATATTCAGTCTACACCTATGACAACAAAATTAGTTATTCCCTTAGACACACAGCTCTTCAGCCACCTCACTCACCTCGATATTTGGCAGCGTTATTGTCACCTGTTCACCTTTGCCAACTTCAAGGTCTCCTTCACAGGACATATCAATAGATGCAGGCTTAAAGTCATCTAAATATAAAAGACTAGATTATTTACAGGCTTCTCAGGAATCTTATATATGTAGACAGATTTTAATTGCAGTTGGAGACTATGAAGTTAATGCCTTTTTTTGCTAGTGTATCATCTACCGTTTCCCTGGAGCATATCGTTCCAGAAGTCAGTAGAATAAAAAGGTCAAGATAGTTTTCTCAAGATTCAGGAGAAGTGTTAACACCTTTCAGTTAAAATTAGAAAAATGCTTTTTTAGGTTTTAATGGTTAAAGAGGCAGTGACCTGTGTTGTATTTCAAAAGATAAATCATCAGGTAATTACTTTCAGAAAAATCAATAAATAGTTCTTGAAAATGTTCACCCTGAACACGGGAGATGCAGGCAAGTGACTGACAACCTGAAGAACACCACCAGTCCTCAGTACCCATTTCTGATTTTACTATGAAGTGCACATCAGCAGCTGACCAAAACTTGAGTTCCAGGATGCTTATTTTTGTCAAAAGTGAAATTACTTCTCAACTGATTTTCTTTTTGCTGTTTTCAACATCTGAAGTATTGATTAAAATAAGTTTTAAAAAAAAGAAGATAGCCATTTCTGGTCCTTCTCAAAAGTCTGAGGCACTGCCAATGAGCACTGCAGCTATGGAACGTGCCATTATCTATAAGATAGTATTTCCACCACAAACGAATTGGAAAGGGCTACAGCTAAAGGCCTGCCTGCAGAGACAGATCTAGGGAGACAGGATAGAATCGAGAAGCTCTGCAAGGCACTTGGCAGCATCCATGGGTTTGAACCCGTGGCTCCAGCAAACGCATGCCCTGCCTGCACGCCAGAGACCAGCGCCCTGCTGCAGATGAATAAGAGAAGCACGGAAGGACTGAGGGCGTGGAGGGGACCCATTAGGCAGCACACGCCCTGGCTGCAGCGCCGATGGCACGGCACGCGTTCCTTGCCTCCCAACCTGTCACGTCACCCGCTGCGGGTCACGGACAGCAGCTCTCTGCTACAGCTGGGGAGCTTCCCAACTCGAAAACACCGCCTGTAACCCACACACCACAGCTGGGAACCTGGCTCCAGCTTGCACACCAGCCGGGCAAGAAAACCCAGCTTCGGGAGCCGGTGGGCAGGACTACACGTGCAGCAGAAGGCTCTGAGCTGAGGCACAGGTAATAAATAGCCTCTGCTAGCCTCGTTTATGGCAAACCCCCGTATGTCAGCTTACAGGGATAAGCACAAAATAATTCCAGTTTCTCATCAAATCAGAGAATACTTGCTTTAATATATGGCTGCTGAGTGGCTAGTACTTAGGAAAATTAAGATACTGACTCCAGCGTCCTTAAACAGACTTCAGATCCTAACTTTGAAGCAGCAGATGTCTCCCCCTTTCCTCATTTGTTAACAGAAGCTTCAGGTGTCAGAGAGAGACATTTTTGCATGTACATTTGACAGAACTGATGAACGTGCCAGATTCTGTCTCATTTGTTGGAAAGGAAGAGAGATTTCAAAACAGATTTCAGAATAAATCATCAAATCACAGGAGTCAGCAAGAAATCTTTACGGGTAGGAGGCACCAGGCATAGTTTTCAGCCCTCTTGAAAATTAGTGTAAATTTCAAGTTACCGCATTTGTTAAAATGCATTTATGGCTTTTGCCTACTGCCTCCCATCCCACAGCTATGGACCATCCCAAGCACGGATCCATTTGCTCACGGAGAGCAGCACACTGCCTGTTTCCCTGTGCAAAAGCGCACAGGGGGCCCTTCTCCGGAGAACATACGTGAGACTGAATCTTGGGGATCAGCCTATAAACGAGGCATCAAAACCAGAAGCAGCAGTCCTAAATTACCAGAACTATAATCCTAAGAGCATTTGTTTCCTAGCTACCCTCGGAATCTTTGAGCACACACCTCTCTAGATAGTAATTATGTACTCAGGGAGGGCAGGCGAGCTGCGTGATTAATGCTGCCTTTAACCTTTGATTGCCGAACTGCACCGAACTCCTAAAAACCAGGAAAGAGGGCAAAGCCAGGGCTTCGGCCCAACTCGGTGCTCAGCACAGCCGCAGAGACACACGCCGGGTGGAAAAGCGCAGAAAGAGAAGCCAGTGGTGGCAGCGGGGCCATGCCGGGACGGCAGCGGGGCCGTGCCCCTCACCGGACCAAACGGAGCCTATCCCTCACCGCGCTGCTCCCGAGGTCCCGGACCAGCACCCCGGCCGCGAGGACTCGGTTCCCAGGTGTGCCCCAGGTGCCCGGGGACCAAGGCAGGCAACTCATTTCGGCTTCCCGGGCCGCTCCTGTGCCGATACTCCTGCCTGCCGAACGGATAAACTCCTGTGCCGATACTCCTGCCTGCCGAACGGATAAGCTCCTTCGCCGGCGCCGCTCCGGTGCCTGCCCAAGCGAGGGGCCCCGAGCCCGGCCGCAGCGCAAACAAACCCCGCGGCAGCTTTTGCCACGCTGCCCTCCTCCCCCCGCCGGCGCCCGGCCGCCTGCCACGCCGCGTCCTCCTCTCTCGCACCGATGCCCGCCCGGGCCCGCTCCGACCCACCCTCCGCCTGCCAGCGGGGCCGAGCCGGGTCACGGCCGCCGCCTGCCCGGCCAGCCTCCCCGCCCCTCGGGGGACCGCTGGGCCGGCACGGACACATCGACGGTCCCCCGGGGGGCTGCCGCTGCCCCAGCCCCACGCTCACAGCGGACGGTGTGGAAGGCGCAGCGCGGCTGCTTCTCGAAGCTCTCGCCCAGCTTCAACACCCGCTCCTTAGGGTCGAAAAGCGACGGGACAGCTCCGTTCATCGCGGCGCCTCAGACCGCGCTCCAGACCATGGCGAGCCCCGGCGGCCCCCGCCGCTGCCGCCCTCCTCGGCGAACATCCCTCGCGCCGCCCGGACACGCCCACGCGGATGGTGGACGCGCTGCCCCCCTGGCGGGGCAGACCCCGCCCACCCGGGCTCCCACAAGTTGCTGCCGGCGGAGCCCCGCCCCTTCACGCGTCACGTCATGGGTAGCGCGGGTCTGGATTGGGCGGCGAGGCGGCCCTCTGTAGGTTTCCACGAGTGGAATTGCTGGCGGCACCAGCTCGCACGCGGATATGCAAATGACACCCTCCTCCTCTAGAGGAGCAACCTGGTTGGTGGAGAGCGGCCGCGACCACACAGCTGGGAGGGGAGGGGGTGTGGGGGAGCGGTCAGATTAGAGCCGGAGGGTCTCCAACTTCCCCCCACCCCCCTAAGTGGGGGAGCCCCCGCGCAGCGGTGAGAGGGGTTGGGGCTGGCGGGAGGAGAGGCTTCCCCCAGAGCGTGCTGCGGGGCTCCCGGCGGCTCCGAGGCCTCGGGATCGCCGCCGGCCGTCGGGGCGCCGAGGCGACCGATGGGAGAGGGCACCTGTCCCTCACCGTCCTGCTGGTGGGCAGCGCCCTTCCGCGGCCCTTCCCGCCCCCACCCCGCCGTGGCTGAGGTGCGGCTCTTGGGGAGGCCTGTCGTGCCGCGGGGCCCCTCTAGGGCTGCCCTGCTGAAGCCCTACGCGGCTGGCAGAGCCGGTCCCGCGGCCTCGAGAGGCCACACGAGGGAGCGCGGACGGGCCTTCCTCCATGTCCGTTTCCTTCCTCAGGGGGAGACCCGCAGCCCGAGGCGCGGAGCGTGAACTTCCAGCTGGCGGTGCAGGAGCCGCAGGTCCGATGGGAGAAGTGGCTTAAGGATCCCGCGCCTGCTCCGAAGCAGTTAAAGAGGGAGAAGGGCTTGGATCGATAGTTCTGCGGGCCTCTCTGCTTCCTATGGCCAGCGCGTCCAGCGCCGGGCAGGCGGATCCCCGTGTACTGGCCTTAGCCGCTCAGGTCACTGAGAGCGAGGAGCAGGACATCTCCCCGCTACTCCTGAAGTTAAAGGGTAATTAATGCTGTTTCTGAAATAAAAGGATGAAGGGGTGAAGTACGAGCGGCCCTTCCTTCGGCCTCCTTAAACGCAGAAGGTCTTTCTGAGCATCTCGGGTAGGGCTGTAAGGCTTGGTAAGGCTTGGTAGTGCAGCCTCTCTCTCGAGCTGTGTCGGGTGGCGTTTGGCTTGGCGACAAGGAGGAGGAGCCGAGGAGCAAATGGAGAGGAAGGAAGTCTTCCTCCTGCTCAGCAGTCACCTCGTTTGCAAAGCCCGTGCTGATGCAGGCAAGGGTTTTACACTTGTTCAGGTGATTTCTCCCGGTGCTTTTGGGTAGAGAGCTGGAGTTGCCATCAGCACTCCAGCCTGAACATCGGAGCGGAATCGCGAGCTCCTGCGTGACTCCCCTGCCTTGCCTTGTGCCCTGTAGTCACCGCTCATAGAAACGGCAGGAACAAGTTAGATCCTGCTCTAAATTGGGATGTAATTATAAGGAAGCTATATGTTTCACAGTGGCTGTGGTTTTATCTGGCCTAGGAGATTCATACAAATGCGACTACATCCTAAGTAATGTCTGTTTTACTACTGTGTAATGAGAAAATGGAAACTTAAGTTTAGCTAGCCCTCCCAATTTTCATATAGTCTAACAAATGGATTGTAGCTGTGGGAGTGAAAAATGCTGACAAAATACTTTATGCTGCTGTTTGCACTTTTTGAATTACCTTAATCCTGGCTCTGTGCACACGTATTCCTCCTATGTTTTAGAAAAAAAGAAGAAAAATCTTGCGCTTCAGAATTTTACACTACTCTCTGTCTCTCTCCTGCTTTCCTTCCGCAGGAATTTTACAGAGTGCTTCTTTGGGATGTGAAGAATCCAAAAAAATTAAACAAGATATATATGATTATGGGCTTACGCAGTACTGCGTGCTGGTCCTTAGACAAGACCACTGTCGACTGCCTGGATGCTGGGCTACTGCTGCCCAGCTAGCAGAGATACTAAGGTAAAAAAAAAAGCTGAGAAGTTTTCTTCTTGTTTTCTTTCTAGCCTTTCATCTTGCTCTTTTTCTTTTCAAGCTGCAATACGCTGGCTCCCATCCAGAACAAGGCTTGTTGTTCAGGAAAGGCCAGGGTTAAAGTGCAGGGAGCAGTCAAGAGCGGAGGGGTCAGGCATAGCCTAATTGGTCCTGTTTAATTCATTCACATTGTGTTTCATTGAGCTGGGTAAACTGTTTGGTGGGAACAGTTTTTGTGTTGGCTTTACCTTTTTTTTTTTTGTGAACAGCACTCATCAGTGTCACAGTTTTTACCCAGTAATTGCTAATTTTAAATTGCAGTTAATTTTAAAAGTCTATTTACTTAGATTTCATCTTGCAAAAATCTTCGGCTGGACTGACTCACAGCTTGGCTTGACTCTTAAAATACCTATTTAATACACCTATTTTAAATACATACTTGCATTTTAAACATAATAGAGGACACAGTTCATACAGACTAGATAGCTTGATGTGATATTGTGTGAATGCTGTAATTAAGGTCAATTCATAGCTAGTAAACAAGAGAACTTTAAACTCAAATCCCCAGTGATCCAACTTCGGTTTTCAGTGTCAGGAAGAATAAGAAGTTTTAACGTTTGCCCAAGTCGTACTTGATTTTGGCTTAACTAGGGAGCAAAATTCTAAGGCATGAAGCAATTAGGTAACCATCTCTTATTTATGCCATATCTGCAAGTGTGAATTTTTAATGCCAGGAATTTCACTAAGAGATGCACGATTTATCACCAGAGTTGTGCAATACTTAAATCACCCCCATAAGCTATTTCGGTTTGCAGAGAAAAAACAAAATTTATTTTAACTATAAAAACATCCTTTTGTAACTAGATGAATCTCAGCTTCATGCCCAGAATTTACTTTCCAAGGGCTTTGGTAAGCAAAGCTTTACATGTGTGCATTCACAAAAAGCTAACGAGGCCTAGATAAGATGTAAGCAAAATTCATAAAGCCTTAGGAAGGCTGTTGCTTTGCAGCAGTATCAGTGCAAAGTAGAGAACTGAAAAAAACTTCCCAGTTGTAAAACATGCAGTTTCTTGTAAAAAGTCTTCCAGAAATGACCAACATGTTGGTGCTGAGTAAAATAAGAAAACTGAGATCTGAAGAGCTGATTTCTTGCCCACGTGTGTGCCTCTGCTAAAGTTACAGGCAGACTTGCTGAGGATTTTTTTGTAATATTATTTTACACAGATTTCTGTTGCCAGATCTGCACCCCCTTCATCAGGTTTCCTTTCTCAGGTGTTTGTCTACCTATTTTTGCCTGTATTTTTTCTTTCTTTATGGCCATCAGAGCCCTTCCCTCACATGTGGAACAAGCCTGATCAGATCTTATGAAGCTAAAGAAGAAAGCACGAATGCCACAGATACCTTTTAAACTGTGACATGGTATAATAAGTGGTAATATACTTTCTGTCCCCTGCCTGACAGTGATTCCTCTTCCTTTTGAGGCAGCTACCCTGGAGCCAGTCACAGCAGTTAACTGTTGTTCGGTGTTGAATTGTCCCATGTCAGTGAAGCATTTCTTCTCTGATGACGTGAGTTCATTCAAAGCTGTTCAAACAGGCCCCCAACTATTCAGGTTGATTTTTTTTTTCTTCTTCTTCTTTTTCTCATTTCAGTCATTGTTGTGTAGAACTAGAGGTAAAAGGAGATACTGAAGAATTTTATAAGAAATTTCTTCCTTCAGCTATTGAAAACATGCTGGTTTTGGGAAGACGCTTGCAAGCACGATTTATCCGAGTAATCAAGGTATGTAAATTCCATATATAAATGAGCAGGGAAGCTCTGTAAACTTTCCAAGCTTATCGTGTTGTACAAGCAGGATATAATTCTGGGGACACTGTATTAGAAGAATTTAGTTTTGCAAAATTACAGTAGTTTTTCTAATGCCTCAGAGCTTTGAAACCTGTAATTGTGGAGTGTTCGGTCCATTATGTGTGCAAAGCTGGTTTGTTGCCAGAGATTTGTTCAGAGAGTTTGACAATGACTTTTCAGAAGTTTTAAAGGCAGGGGGAGGAATGCAATTGTAAGTAGGATAGGTGAATTAGGGCAGTATGATAGGGAAAAAATGCCTTACAAAAAGGCAGCATCCCAGTCACGGTAGTGTCTTTTTAATTTTGCATGTGATTAGTTCAGTCTTTGTAACAGCTCTGTTCCCACTGCTTCATTCAGGTTTACAAAGAAGGTTTAGGAAGTCTCAAGACTTTAAATCAGATTTGTTGAAGTTTGGTTTTACATACAATTTCTGCTGCAAAATTGGCAAATAATTCCAAAAATACTCACTGCTTTTGAACCTGAGTTTTGGGAACCCTGAGGCAGACTTTGTGTGTTTGTTGATAGGAACGCTTTGTCATACGTCTTCCCATCTTTGCAGATGAGAAAGTTTTTGTCCTGCTCATTTTCCCTCACGCTTTTGAAGCATTCTGAGTTCCAGAATCAGGAGGAAAAAAAATCCAGCAAATGAAAGACATGAATAATTTGAATAATCAACTTGATGGATTCTGATAGTTCACTTTAATATCTCTGTTTTCCCTGTAGTATCTCATTTCTTGGCTCACTGGCTTCTTGCACTTAGTCAACAGTTTTCCTACAGAGTGTTGTGCTGGACACCACAAACACAATTCTCAGAAAGTATCAATAATGTATTTTCTGTTAGTTCACTGCTTTTGAAGTGCTTTTAGTGCTTAAGAAGGAAGCTGCCTGAATGACATCCCAGGAGACTCGAGTCTTATCCACAATATATAATTTGTCCCCCACTTTCTTATTATGTCTTGGCCTACGTGCTACTTGAGTCATGCTTGTGGGCAAAGATTTCTTTTGAATGCAAATGCAGTCTACATTATAATTAGTACTTGGGCTTTTAAACCTTGTGGTCTCGGAGGTGACTGGGCACCCAGACTTGGTGCTTGCCCAGTTGAACTTTGGAAATCCCACTCTACCAGAGACGCGTAGCTTACTCTGCCCTCCTCTGCTTTTTGTGCAAGCCTTTGAAGTGAAGGGAAGTACTGAAATAGCTTTCAGAAACCGACATATGGCCAAAACGCAGAGCAGATAATATTACAGCTTAACTCGCTACTGTGATTTTATGTATCCCATTGTTAGTGAGAACCAAATACAAAGTTAAATTGGGACTGGTGGCTCGGACTGGCAGCACGGATCTAGGAATGGGCTTTCCAGAGTTTCATTTGTTGAGGCTCAGTTGATGTGGGACATACTGGGCCGGGTGCTTTATAGTGACATTTGTCAGCCATGTAGTACTATCAAAAGCCGCTCTGCTGTCCCCCACACTGAGATGTTAGATTTTTCAGTGGCCTGTGGCTCACCCCTGGCACACAGACTCCAGACTACGCATGTGTATGTGCGTTCACAGGTTAAAATCTGGATTCTTCCTGGTAGCTTTTTCCAGCCTGGTGTTATCAGAGGCCAGCACGTAACACACTGGCAAACTGATCAAACTTCAGCTTACTACTGCCTTGGTGTCTGATCCCAGAATTCCCACTGGGAAGTGCTTCTGAAGCCTCACTGTGCCGGTTTTTAGGAACATTTTCCATTTTTGACTGTCTCCTTGGCCACTTTGTGCCCTTTTTATTTTCCTGTGCTTTAATCTTAAATGATATATTTCCCACTTTGTGGATTAAATCTAGGATGCATTTATTTGTACTGAACTATTTTTTGCCATCTTAACCCTACTATGCTACCAAATGTTGTGTTTTTTTTTTTTTTAAAGGAGTAAATAAGCCTCCTCTCTCCCTCTTCCAGTTTCTTCAGGAATGGATGCTTTTCTTAAAGCATGTTTAGATTATTATTTTTTCACTCAGGCCTTGAAGGGCTCAAATTATTTTTCAAATGATTCCTGTAGTCTTATCAACGTTACCCAAGAATTTGATGGACTTTAATAGTCTCCGAATCCCTGAAGCCTGCAGAACTTCCCACTACATCAAACTGCAGTCCTCGGTGAAGATGCATACATATGCTTTTACCTTCCCTTTTGTTTAGGATGAAGAAAAGCAGGATTTTTTACGCTGGTTCCAAACAGTTACTGATGCCATCTGCTGGCTGCTCGGTGGGCATATTCAGCTAGCAGCTTGCGGTAAGGGGAAAGTGAACACCTCAGAATTTAGTTAGGGTACTTACCGGTATCAAGAATCACTCTTAAGCTCATCCCCACCTAGACTTCTAAATTGGAGTTGATGTTAATTCAAGTTCTTAGTGCTGTTACTGTTGAGTAGGCTACTTAGCTGAAATGGAAAAGATCAGCTAAAGGGAAATACTGAAGAATTCCCCTCCCTTTTTTTTCAGAGGCAAACATTACAAGTGTTTTCCTTGTGATTTCCCTTTGTAATTCTATACCTTAAAAAAATCAGGTTTTTTTTTCTGATAAGATACAGTTGATCTTTTTTACCTGTGTGTGATTAACATACACAGAAATTTAACCAGAGTACATTGCTGGCCCTGAAAAGTGGTTAGGCTTGAAAACAGATTTCTGAAGTTGTTGCCATGCCAGGAAGTTTACAAATACCTAACAAATTTCACCATGCACTTCTGAGCAAAATCAGCTCTCAATTAAACCAGTGTTAATCATGTTGATTTTTAAAAAGCAGAATGTGGGTTTGTTTCTGATACAGAACAAAAGCTTAAGGATCACAAGGTACATAGCTAAAAACACATATGTCCAGAAAATTTGCTCAATATGTAAACAGTGCTACACTGGAATAAAAAAATGGTGCTTTAATGACATCAGCAGACTTGCTTCAAATAAACCTGGCCTAACTGTCAAGGGTGAAAGCCTTATCTTTGCCGGATATTGTTGCCCCAGTGACAATTCCACTATTGTAATAAGAAGCTGGTACTAGTGTAACATAAAGGGTTTTAAAGCTTTTATTTCATTGAAACACCAGTGCCTGAGAGAGATCCAGAGGCCAAAAAAAACCCACCAAACCCTGGGGCTCAGCATGGTTTCTTGGCATTTTGAAGAATTTTACTAGTTCCAGTAAGTTTTAGTGTAAAAATGACAGAAGAGGGAGTTTGTTGTACAGGCAGTATCTGTTTTGGTTTGTGATGGCTTAATGATTATTTATTTTATAGTATTTTCAAGTCTGGCTCTGATTGTATGATTTCTTGTTTGCTTGTTTTTGGTTTTTTTTGCAGTACTGCAAAGCAATCACTTCCTGCAGTTGTTAATAACAGATGATGTTGAAACAGCAATTATAATGATGTCTGTTTTACACAGTATTTTGAGGATCAATAGGTTAGTTGTTTTTACATCATTGATTTTTTTCCTAACTTTAAGTCTGAATCTCAGTTCATTATTATTTGGTAAAATAAAACTTCTTTATATACAAGAATTGTTGTGGATTGTGGGGTGGTTTTTTCCTGGTCATTGTTGTAGAAATAGAAAAAGCCAGCTACTTTCTTTATTTTCTTGTTAAATTGGAGGAACAGCTGATTGAAACAGTAGTACCTGGATCAGATTGCTAGTCCAGCTAGGTGGGTAGGCTGGTTTGCTGAATGCCTGACACATCTAAAATTAGGTCACTGTTAGAGAGCTCATAGTTTGCAATTAATACTTAAATTTTTTTCTTCTTTTTAAAGTTCTGTATTGCTTCAGGTGGATGAAGAGACCCTTCACTCTATTTTTGATGAACTTATTTATAAGCTTTCATCTACCACCAATCCTGTCATAGGAAGTGCTGCTACAAAACTGCTGTTGGTGGTGGCAAAATGTTGCAAGCAACTTGTAAAGTTACTCACAGCTCGTTACAAAGGTTTGTAAACATGCATGGGACAAATCACTGGAGGTTTCCCATGTAAGTTCAATAACTGTCCACTGCAGATGGAAACTGGTCCTGTGGTGTTGGGTTTTTTCCCTTTCATTGTGGTGTAAGGTGCTGTGCCTCTTTCTGTTTCCTAGATTTGTTTTTGTCTTTGTATTGAGGGCTGTGCGTGTGGCAGCTTGTCTCTTAAAGCTGTTGTTTGTCATTTCCAACCTGATGGGCTTTACTTCTTTCTGTATGATGTTCTGCATCCTTTTTCCTCTGTGCTTTGGATACGGAGAGATCCTAGGGGCAGGGTGCCTGTGGTGCCACAGTGAGAGCTGTGCGTCAGACGTCTGCCACAGTGCCAAGTCTCACTAGTGCCTGAAAGCTTTAATCAAGGCCAACTTCTGACCCTGTCTCTTACAGGACTTCTTACCTGGTAGGTGCTATTCTGCTACTGAGGAGCTGACTGTCTTTTGATATCCAAGTGATTAGAATGATCTCTTTCCAAAAATTCCTAAAAAAGCTCCAATTCCCGTTTTTACACTTGTGCTGACAACTCACTAGGCAGTACCAGCCACCTACATTTCCAGACCAGATAGGTGGCTTTTGCCACCCTTGGTCCTACAGAATTGAGAGAGGAAGTCTTCCTTTTGGTATGAGATTAGCTGGTACCAAGTTGTGGATTCTTGTGAAGCTGCTGTGATGCTCTGATCATCCCAGCTGTAGAATGCTGGTTTGCCTGAAGAAGTGCAAGTGTCCATCAAAGGATTATGCCTTATTTTGCTCTAGAATCACAATATGCCACAGTCATTTAGAGGCTCTTTGTGTTTCTTTTGTATGTTTCTCTTTTCCACTAAGGAAAAAAAATACTACTTTTTTCCTATTTTAAGTTACAGTCCTTATGCTAGTTTTCACTTAGGAATCCTTTAGATAGTTTGAGGAACAGCAGCAACAAGGAAAGCATTACAGCCTTTCCAACATCTGGCCATCTCATTGAAGTAACATGGCTTCCCAGTGGCTCAGAGCTGTTACCAGATTGAGATACTTCAGTGTAAGCAGTCAGTAAAGGCAGCCTGCTAGAAGAGAGGACATCACCTGAACCTCACATCTCCCAAGACTGGAAGTCTTTACGTCAGGAGGGCCCAGTCTTTCTGTCTGTATGGGTTGACACATCTGAGAGGCACACTGAAGTGCTCCCTGCCAGTAGCTGGAAGGCATGTGTGGCTGTGTAGGCCGTACAGAAACGGGCAGGTGCTTGCATCAGGCCCACAGGACTTGTGTGAGCAAACTGCCTTGTGTAGCCAGGCTGTGTGCTTTTGCAGAGCTCAGACAGCCTTAGGGCACCCACTGGCTCTGTTTGGATACTCAGAATCATAGAATATCCTGAGTTGGAAAGGACCCATGAGGATCATCAGGTCCAACTCCTGGCTCCACACAGGTCAGAGCATGGGACTGAGGGCATTGTCCAGACACTTCTTGAACTCAGGCTCAGTGCTGTGACCACTTCCCTGGGGATCCTGTTCCAGTGCCTTACTGTTTAACCATCATCATCTTTCCAGAATGGTGCATGTGTGGTACAATGAGGTGCCATTTCTGTTTGTATGAAGGACTCTGTGATCCATATCCTGTGAGTATACACGGGTGTCAGAGTTGCCTGGTGTGTGAATATGCTTATGGACAGTGATTGGAGGATGTAAAAGTCACTTGAATATGCAGTTCTTTGTGAGGCTATCCAAACGTGTGTCTGCTTCCAGCCCTCCTTCCTTTTCCCTCCATCTCTCTTCAAAACTCTCAAGCTCTGGGATTTGTTTGATACAAGGCTAAAAAGCCTGTGTTACTACCTGCTTGTGTTCTGTGTGTGGCACAGAGTGTGTGTGATTTGGGAGAGGGCAGGACAGGTGTGGTTTTCTTATCCACTGTGATAACTATTTTGTCTCAGGGATTGGATGCACATGTCCTCACAGTTAGACTGTGCTAGACAGATAAGACATCGAAGAATTCATAAAAAATAAATTTTGTTATGAAAATAGGAAAGCAGGGATAATAAAACCTTTACATCCTTTTTTTAGTACTTCATATCCTTACAATGACTTACTGATAAGACACCAAAAGTACCTTGATAATTTAACTGCCAGTTATATAGACACAATAGGTAGTGACTTGGAGATGCAAAATTACTGTATAATATATCTCTGTGATGGCTGGAACACCAGAGTCATTGGTATTATTCTACATTGAAACTCAAAGATGACTGATGGTGTTCAGTTCCAATCTCATGTTCACAGAATCAGATTTGATTTTTTTTTTTTTTACTTGAAAATTGTTTAGGTTGAAATTCAGAAAAGAAAAAACATCACCTTAACAGTATCACATGCTGCATCTGTCTGTCCCTTTTAGGATTAAAAGGGCTTTTAAGTGAACAATGGACTGGGAAAGGATTTGACAAGGATCTCTGTCGACTCTTGGATTTGCTCTGCTTGGAACAGTCCACTGAAAAAGGAGAAATGCAGGTGCTGAAATTTAATGAGACTTTGGTATGTGAGATTCTAGTTATGTGTGATTTATATGTTCAGAATGAATTTACTTGATCACTTTGGTGACATTCTTCAAAGCCTCTTTTACATTTTCATTCTATTAATGGGTTTTTAATTTCCCTATTCATTTTTTCCCCCTCCATCATTTTTTAAGGTGTAAGAAATTGTCCAGTGGTTTAAGGTATGGCACTATACAGCCTTAGGGGTAAAAAAATTAGTTTTGCTAACTATAGACCAAAAATAACTACCTGTTTCTCTTATATCAGTACTAGAAAATTAGATTGCAGAATTTTAGGCAGCATTCATATAGAATTAAATCACATGTAGAGATGTTCAGTAAGAACACCTTCTGGGCTGTGCTCCAGATAAGAGACAATGTGTGTTTTATGAACTTCCTACCAAAATTTTACATGCAGGTTTCTCAGAGGGAATACCTAAAAGGAAATCAGATTCATGTTTGTAGAGTCCTGCTTTCATCTTCCATGGAGCAGGGTGTTTGTGTTGTGGTTTTCTTTTTTAAAATAGTTTAATTTACAAATAGATGTTTTTTCTCCAGATCTGTTACATTTCAATGACTTCAGATAATACTGCAAATATAAGGTTTTTCCTGGTGCTAATTCTCCATATGTGTATTTCTGTCCTCTCTAGTGCAGCCATTTTGATTGAATCTCCATTTGAACAAGCAAGTGCTTCAGGTGTTTTAAATGCAATCAATATTTCTAATATTGATTAATGCAGCTAATACTAATACATATATTATATTTGTGCTGTACATTGGTTTTACCACAGAGAGCAGTGATCCAGATGGTCAGATTAGCTGTTTTGGAGCAAGTACAGGTTGATAAAAGTCTATAGGACCTTAAATTCACCAACCTGTTACAAGTATTGAATTTTGATGCAATTGAAAGCTGATGTTTTTGGCCAAATGTTGAGATTGTTCTAAGTATGCAAGCAGTAATAAAGTGGGTTTAGATGCAGAGAAAATATACTACCAACTGCCTTGTTAATTTCAGAGGCAGCATCAAGCAGCTTGTATAATCCAGGCCACGTGGAGGGGATTTCAGACAAGGAAAAGGCTGAAAAAATTACCCCAAGCAGTGACCACTTTACAGAGGAGCTTCAGGTAAACAGTTTGGCTTTGTGAAAAATGCTGAACAGAAGAGTGGAGTAAGAAGATTTGGTCTGTTTTTTCCCAGGTCATAGTTTCAGAGGAAAATTTCAGGTCATCTAATCCTATTTCCTATGTGAAGTAGGGCCAGCCTCAAAATGGGATCTGTCTGTATTCAGTTCTGGAGGCCTCCAAGGATGGAGATCCCACCATCTCACTTGCTCCCTTGTCCTGGTCCTGCATGACTCACCTCATGAAGAATTTTTCCATTACAACCAGTGTGAATTTCCTTGTTGCAGCTCTTGTCCACAGCCTCTTGTCCTTTTTCAGTGCACCTCTAAGAGACTGTCTCTTTCTTCCCTTCCTTTAGCTTAAATAAACCCATCTCTTCCACTGTCTTTGTGTATCATACATTCCACAGATCTAATTGTCCCCATGTGAATAGTCTCTGTCCCTTCAGTTTGTCAATAGCTGTCTTCTACTGGGGGGCCCATTAGAATGTGGCTAGTTCTCCAGGTGTGTCCTTAAGAGTGCAGAGTAAAGCAAAATAATAATCCTTCTTGACCTGCTGCCTCTGCTTTTGCTAGTGCAGCCCACTACACAGCTTGCCTTTGTTATTGCAAGGTCACAGTACTGCTTCTTGTTCAACTTGTCACCCACCAGGAGCCCCAGATGCTTTTCACTGGCACTGCTCTCTGGGTAGCCAGTGCTCAGCCTGTCCTCATCCACAAGGCTATTTGTGCCAGGTGTAAAACTTGCCATTTGAACTTTATGTGGTTTCTTTTGACCACTTTTCTGTGTTTGTGAGGGTTCCCCTGAGTGTCAGCTCCTGCCCTGTGTGCAAGACTGATGGCAGCCTTGATAAAGTCCATTTCCCTCTTTGCCCTCATCCACAGAGCCAGTCATCCCATCACAGAAGGCAGTCTGGCTCATCAAATACAATTTGCCTGTGACAGAGCTATGCTGGCTATTCCCATTCACTTCCTGTCCTTCCTTGAATAGCTTGCCTGAGGATTTGTTCTCATGTCCCAGGGCATAAGTTTGGGCTGACCAAGAGTCCCTTCACCTTGAAGATGAGTTTTTCTAGTCAGCTGTTATTTCTGAAACATCAATGCCAATATGAGTTGTTTCACTACAGATTCTTTTAGCAGAAACATCCCAACAGCATGCTTTTCCAACAGTGCCAGACTGCCACTTCTGGTTCCAACTGGCCTTTCCCAGCTGCCAAACCTCTCCATGAAAAAGCTTACTTCTATGATGCTTTTATATATTTTCTGAGTATAAGTCTACAACATATGGAAAACTGAAAGTGTGGCACACTGTAGCATGGGATTGCACTCAATAGCACTAGGAGGTGATGTATTGGTGGTAGAACGGTTAACTGATTCTCAGTTAACCTGACACAGAATTCCACTGTAAATGGAAGTGGAACTGTCCCAGATTGGAAAATCTGCTATGCCAGAGTGCTGCAGAAACCAAGGCCTGTAGTGCTTGCTCAGTGTAGTGCTTGCAAGCTCTTGTTCTTCATTAATGTTTGAAACTCTCAGAAGTGGAGTCACTTCCATGACCTAGAAATGTTATCCACTGACTTGGAGCACCATGGAAGAATGAACCCACATAAATAATGCTTTTCTTAATTGAAGTAGGATTTTGGCAGTGATGTTAGCACATGTCAGGCTAACTCTTGAGAAATTTAGTGTGAATTTTACATAGGTTCAGTTCAGGCTCCACAACAGATTTTTTTTTCCCAACCTTTTTTCACACATGTTGAGGACTACTGTGTCATTACTGTGTCAAAACTAGGTTCTTAAAAATCAATTAGTCAAATCACATTGCATTATGGTCAGGGTGTCAGAAATCAAATAGTTGTGACTTGTCATATAGACTAACTTTAAGAAGATAGTGGAGTATCTAGGGTGCAATTTGTCGATTCTGGCAGATTTGCAGGGGGAAGCAGTGTGTCCACTGAGGGCCACTAACCACTCCAGCTTTTGCTGGAACACCAAGAATGCCATCCTTGATGCTCTGTTTTACTCCACCCTACACTTTGAGTCAGCATTCCTTCTCTCACCAGGCACCTTGCAAGCCTGAACCATGGCCTAGAAAATCTGGATGATGGGCTAAGTCGTAGCACGTAAAGCAGAAGGGAAAGGGTGATGGGGCTATCAGCAAGCTCCTTGACTTTCTTGTGTCATATTCTCAGTAGTGTAAGCATTAGTGTGTCCCTTTTAAGTAGTTCTTGAGTCACTTAAATGGACTTTTGAATGTGTTTGTTTAATATTGAGATGAATGGAAATGTCTTGATGTTCCTACAGGTGTATGTGCGTGGCTCAGTTATTCCCAGAGGACTGAGTATAGGGACTGTACAGCTCCAGTGCTGGTTTGGGCTTTTGCTGGGTAGGTCAAAGCTGCAGTTAGTGTTGTGCTGAAAAACAGTGTTTGGAGTACCATAAGTGTGACTTCAGAAAAACTGTCAAGGGGACTTTTGAGTTTTTAACAGTCAAGGTTTGGTTATAGTAACAGATTTATTTTTAGAACAAGTGTTTAATGCTGCCGAGATTGAAACTCTACACTTGGCTTACCTGCAGCTCCTCTCTTGAAGAGAAGGTCTTAAAAATCTGCAAGTCAAAACTTCTGAAATTCTGTGGTTTCAGAAATATCTTCTCAGGGAATATTAAAACCTGTAATATATTCTGGAAGTTAGTTTGCTGTTACATGGCTATTTGTATAACTGTTCAAATGGGAATAATTTGTATTAATCATGTATCAAAAATCAGAGCATTCTATGTGTACATAAAGAGATGATCAGAGGGAGTTTGATCTGCACCATGAACAGCTGAAGGAAGCTTGGGTCTTATTCTCTGTGTGCTTTGCTTCTGTTCATAGGCATTTCCCTGTCACAGTGTGGTCCTGTGCAAACAAATATGTCTTATTAGGGGGAACAGAGAATGAAGAACAACATGTGTTTTGCAGACCACATGGAAAGGATCAGTATCAGAGAAACATTTCAATACCAGACAGACATTATTGGTAGTTTCACAGGTGCACATGTGAGAAATCTATGAAACATTCATGTAGTTTTTCCACCTGGAGGAGCTAATAAAAAATTATAGGGAAAATTATTAATAATATTATCAAGAAAATGTTGTCAAAGTGCTGTTTTATCCTGTGACATTGTTCTGCTTAGAAATGCAATATGGGTCTGTCTGGATTAAAAATACAAAGATTTACAGCTCTAATTGCAGAAATGTGTGGGCTGAAAAAAACCTAATCTGAGACCATTCAGATGTAATCACATATGTCATGATCTGTCTGTGCAGGTAGATGTGTGGGCACACTTCAAGCCTGCATGACTCTCGTAAGGGTTATGGCTCTTAGATGCTGTTGGAGACTATTTTTTCGGTTAGGCTCAGATCTGTAAATCCAGAGCATCTCTCTTACAAAACAGTGTCCATCCCCCTTTCCTCACCCAGTTACAGGGACTGAGGAGACAGTATGGTTGGTGAGAAAATTACCACTCAGTTTATACTAGCAATAGGAAATGCACAAATAAGTCAGTAGTGCTGTATGTTACATGGAGCAATACCAAAATTGCTCGACATTAGTTCGAGTCTACAGCCTTTTGTTTTCCCTTTTTCCCTTCCAAGCTTTTTAACACAAAAAGAAAGCTGCTTTTAAGAAATGTGCAACTCCAGGTAGCTGTTCATGTATTTGTGTATTGCAGAGCTAAACGGGAACGGGAGCTGCAGCATTTAAACAAGCAGAAGGAAGATGAGGCTCTGAAACTGCAAGTGCAACTTCAAAGACAGAGGGCCATGAGGGTCTTCCATGAACGACAGCTGGCCTTACTGGAAATACTCCATGCCAGTATGATTTATATTAAACTATATCAGAAGATTAAACTGCCCTGGTCTCCTTAAGAACAGTTTCCCCAAATCTATTTTCCAATCTTGCATGTCTGATTGCACTGTAGTCTTACTGTCCCTTCTCCTGACCCAATTATCTGTCTGAGAATGTGCTGATTCTACAAGGGCTTGTTAACTGCTGATCAAGATCTGCTGCTGCCTTCAAAATGGTGCAGGAGCAAGGGAGACACAGTTTTCTTTTGTTACAAAGCTCCGTTGCAGCTAAGTGTCTCTAAGATGCAGCCTGCAGCTAGTGGACCTTGGATAAGAGGCATTTTTAACTGATAGCATCCAACTTTTTTGGTTTAAGGATTAAAAATGTACATTTTTAAGAGATCCCAACCCAGCATGTTGTAACTGGGTTTTTTTACATTTATAGGCCATGTACACAAGTACATGGAGGAAATGGAAGGGAAATCAGCAATAACTATCCAGAGATTCTGGCGAGGGTATAGAGCAAGAAGAAATTTTCAGCAACAAAGACAGTCTCTGAAGGAGTACAAAGCAGCTGTGGTCATTCAGAGAGCAGTAAGTATATACTTTGCTCTGACATTGGATAGGACTGAGTCTATTATAATGATGCCTTAAAAAGCTCTGTTTATTCTCTTACTGTTGATGTAGCCATAACTTACTAAAAACGTTATTCAGAGGACAATAGTCTAGAGCAACATGTTGCTTAGATGGGTTGAGCCTTGCACAGGCTACAAAGTCTGATGCAGTCTTGCAAGTAAAATGTCAGAATTGCCACCTGGGGGAAGCTGACTGTGGGTTTAGATGCTGGCCCAGGAATTAGGTGGGCATCATTGGTCTGCGAGTGGAGAGCAACTGCACTTCCATTGCTGTTTTATATATTCCACCATCCTCATCCTATGTCTTCCTCCTTTTCTGTCATATTAAACTGTCTTTATCTCAACCCAAGAGTTCTACTTTTTTTTTTTTCTTCCTCAATTCTCTCCCCCATCCCCCTTCAGGGGGATGTGGTTGAGGAGTGAGCTGTGTGGCTGTTCTAGCTGGCTGCCAGGTTGAACCACACCAAAACCTGAGCATAGCACGGCACCACACTACAGATGAGTTGGTAATTTTTAGGCTTGTTCTTACTGTTCAGCTTTCCTGCTGAGTGCTGTATTGTCTCTTTGGCACCACGGCTTAAATTTATGTTCTAACAGATGCAGTCCTGAAGCCTTTTTCTTTCACTGATTGATTACAAACAAAGAGAGAAGACAAAACTTCCTGTCTGTGATTGTATATTCTCCTATGTTTTTTACAAAGGCTTGTAAATTCTTGGAAAAACGAAGGAGGAGACCTCTCTCTCCCTGGAAAGATCCCAGGGGACTGACTGATGAGCAGAGACTGGCTTTGCAGCAGAAGGTGGATGACTACGTCAAACTGCATCCGGTCTGTTTCTCAGTCATTTCATAATTTGCATTAACGATGTGACACAAAATACTGTAGGGATGAAATATATTCAGCTTGATAAATTCTGATCAAGATAATCCATATGAAGTTGCATGTATTAACCCTGCTTGTTTGAGAACAGGATACTGGGATATTGGGGATTTTAACCAGTAATCTAACAAAAAGGGTCAAAGCAAACTGTAATTGGAAAATTTATTTAGTTGATGATGGATAGCTTTGGAGAGAGCTGAAGAGGAAGCAAAATTACAAAGTTAACAATTAAGAACAGCTTTTGCATTCGTTCCCCCAAAAGATTTAACACAGCCAGCTGCTAATGGTAGCAACCTGTTACTTTCCTCAAGGCCTTGCAAATGTCAGAAGAAATGAGTAAAGAGTTACATATGCAGGCCCAGGAAAAGCTGGCACAGTTCCTGTTGAGAAGCAGACTGGATCAGAGAGCAGCACAGCGAAGAGAGATACTACTGGCTCAGGTCAACACCGATGTGGAGCTGCTGATAAGTATGTGACTGCTCTGGTCATAGTTTTGATTACCATTTGGATTAAACTAAGAAAGAAAACTAGAGGGGATGGTGGTAAAGCCTAATTTCAGAACTGAAGTATCTTTCTGCCTTTGCTATCTGCCTTATCTTGAGGTTCAGGCTTTGTTAGTCATTAACCAGGTGCCAGGTTAAGTGTGTACACCTGCTTTTCAGGCAGCAATTTATTCCTCTCTCACGAGAGAAGTAATGGCCCTGTAAAAGGCATTTTGAAGAAGGGGGTCTCTCTCAAACTCTCCCTCTGCATTTGTTTTGCATTGTTCCTTTCCCTTGTGCTGTAAGCTAGCCGCTGGCTGAAGCGCTCCCGCCTCTTCCAGATAAAGAGAAGCTCCGTGAGCTCGTTCTTTGAGCTGTGAATTCTGAGTCACGGCTTCCTTTTCTCTGGCCTGGCTTTACTTGAACTGGAATTCACTATTGTGCTATCCCAGTTCCAGACAAGGAGCCTGGAGCCAGGGCGAGAATAGCAAACTGCAGCCACCAGAGAGCACCCAAGCAGGACAAAATTCAGCAAGTTACTGAATTCCATGGCTTGGTCTGTCACGTGCTGTGTCACTGCAGCTCATCGCTCCCTGACAGGCAAATCAGCGACAACCTCTGGCACTGTGCTGGGTTCCCCAGGCAGTGCTACTGCGCCAGGGCGGTGGAAACACTACACTGATGTCACCCTGCGCCAGGACCGCTGACCCAGCAGTAGGGAGATCCTCTTTCTGTTAGGTCATAGTTTCACAAGGAGTCATTGTGGTGAACGCCACCTCTGCACCTGAATGAAGTAGTCCTGCCTTCCCCCTTCTTCTCCCTCCTCTGTTATGTATTTATTTTTTCAGATTAGCCTTAATTTGGATGGTTTCTCCAATCAGGCTTATCATGCAGCTGTAAAATTGCAATGCCAGCATAGGGAAAGGAGCATGACCAAAGGCAGTGGGAAGTGGGAGGGTGGGGCTCCTTTATTTTTTTTTTTGTTTGAAACACTCATAAAAATGTGTCATTAAAAACAAAATACAGAAGAGTGCTCTCCTTGTTCTTACAGATGCCCCAGGGTTGGCAGAGAGCACAGAAAAAGATCTTGATGTCTTTATGAGTCGATCGATCCCTGTGGCTGCCAAGGCAAGGCAATCCCACAACACTATGCTGAAATACTCTTGCTGGCCGTGGTGGAAGAAGCTTGGAGATGAGTTTGTGGAGGATGATGTCACTGCTGATGATGCTCTAGATGAAGAACTGGAAACTCTATTTATTGGTGGAAGGAAATCCCTTTAGTTAACAGGCAGAAGAGTTTCTTACTCAGTCTTATGTCTTGCACTATGCACTCACTCACACATGTTTTTAAGGAAGAAAAACACTTGAATTGCAAGACAAAGCACTGAAAAAGACCCAAAGTCTTATTTTAATGTGTTTTACTTTTCTAATTAAGGAAATCTTCCTGTACATTAGCAGTCAGATCCTATTGATTGTGCTGTTGCAAATAGGATTTAAATACTGTAGTTGTAAATGTGGATATTTTGTAACTTGTATCACTTTAAAAATAAGTTCATAACCTTTGGCTTTTCAGTCCTTATTCACACTTGGATGTTTAAAGAATGATGTCATTGTAAAAGCCTGGGCTTTTATAGCAAAGTGTGTTACCTGATGGTGTGCTTGGAGATAAAGATGGGTTTGGGACAAACCAAGACACCAAACAGAAGCCAAGCAAGCATTTGGCAGACTGGGTGCTTAGGGCAGGGTAGAACAGCTAACTCCAGTCAGCACAAGCAAGTTTGGCCTGAGGAACCTTCACCCACCTTTTGATAGCAATGTGGAAAAAAGCAAGGGGAGGGGAAAACCCCACCAATATTCTTGTTTTATGTGTATTTTCCCTGCAATCAGCATTTCTCCCAGCCAATGAAGTGCAGACATGGGTGCAGTCTGAACTGTTACATGGGATTGTAGCCTCAGTGTGACCATCTGGACCATCAGCATCATATCCTTAAACCATGCAGATGCTGTTTAATCCAGAAAGGTCTCCAGCATGGGGCCTCTGCAGTCACTGTGACCTGGTACACAGTAAAAACCTACAGTCAGGGGCTGAAGGATGCCACTTACCCACACGCCTGGAAGACAAGGAGAACTGAAGGCTGCAGCTGGTGCTGTAGGTGCCTGTGTTTTACTCTTTTAGGTGAGAATCTAAGAATTAGATCTTGCCTCACTGCAGAGGAAGAAAAAGCACAGTGATTTCTGCCAGTTGTATGTGGGCAGCAGTACTGGTTCAGCATGTTTGTTTTCCGTTCTCTCTAGAAGGTTTTGAGTTTTCATTTTAGTGCAGACAAATGGAAAACAAATAAATAGAAATAGTAGGCAGAAGCCCAAGCCCATTCAGATGCAGATACATTGAAATTAATAATTGGACAACTGCCATGAGGAAGAGCTGGGCTGTGGGTTAATTTTTTAACAGAGCTGTGATTTGGAAGGCACTGAATTGGCTCCCGGCTCCTTTCTTGGAGAGTTAACTGGTGAAATAATCCATTAAGTATTTGCCAGGGCACTTGTGTGTGTCTGCTGAGTTACTTAATTGTTCTGCCCAGCCCTGCTGTTAGTTTTAAAGCCGTGCCCATAACAGGCAGGTGCCCTACAACTGCCAGAGCAGAGGGGCTGGAGGGTGGTCACCAAGCACTCCTGGGGATGGAAGGGATCCCCCAGCAGCTGCCAGGCTCTGGCTCTGGCAAGGGCCCAGCGCTTGGCAGTGCTGCAGCAAGCCAGCTGTTCCCTTGCAAACACACGAGTCCTCTGGGCATATCGTAGTCCCCTCTGCCATGCAGCCACTGACCCAAACTATTCCAAGACAGCAGCCTCTGCTGTTATGTTTATTCCAATCATTATAATAGATCTTTAGCAGGGAGGGATGTTCACAAAGGTGCTTTGCTTAATGTATTTTATGTAGAGATGAGTCCCCCCGGCCAGTGTTAAACACCAAGTGAATTACAGAGTCATCTTATCAAAAAGCCATTTATTGTAGTGGTGATGGTCTTTGCCACTCACTGCTGTTGGAGTGGATAATGAACTTCCCCTTTGGAACGTGCAATTTGCTGAACAATGGAGTTGTTTAAAGGAGTCAAGAGCCTGATGGAAGGTGCAGCCTTGCTGGAGGAATTCGTGTTGCTGGGTCCTTTATTCCCAGCCCAGCAGTGAAAATTCTTCCGCCCCACCACTGCCCTGATAAATAAAAATGTCTCTTCTTCCCTTGGTCACTTCCATTGTACAGACCAAGGGTCTGAGGCGAAGAGCCATCTAACCTGTCACTTGTTCCCATGGCTGCCCCAGGCAGAGGAAGCTGGAAAGGAATCCCTGGAACATGCTGTGGTAGAGCTGGGAGGTGCTCTCTGATGCCAGTTGCTGTGGCCAGCATGGAGCCTGGGCCCAGCAAGAGAGACCCCCAGAAGCTCCCCTGCTGCTCTGCATTGCTCAGGAGTGGGATTTGGCATAGCTTGAGTCATCTTTTCAGATGTACAGTTATGTGCAGGACGTTGCTGGTGATTTATTTCACTGCAGCTCCTTCTGGGATAATACACTCCTGCCTGAGTAATGGGAACAGACATAGGCAGCTGAACAGAAGCCAGCTCCAGCCTGCTACCAGGTGAAGATCCTGCCTGGGTTATACAACTACTCAAAGAGAGACTGCAAGGAGAGGCTGTGAGCTGAGATGGGTACGGTCCTGCTCTCACTTATCTGCTTGCCACAGGCCTGCCCAGAAAGCTGGGAGCTGTTACTTGGTGGTCCAGCCAGGTAGGAAAAGGGGCAGAATCTGGTCCTGCCCAGCAGGTCTGGGCCGTGCTGCTTTGGATACTGAGCAGGCCCACCCCAGCAGCCTGAAGACAGACCTTGCTCACACCAGAGGAAGTGCAGGGGAGCCCTTGCCCACCAGTGGAGTGACAAACCTGGGGGGGCATGTTGTGACGTGAGGAGGGGCAGAGATGAAGCCAGGGCTGTGAAGGCAGCGGCGCTCAGGTCATTAAATATTGACACCATCTAAGCTGGCCTGTGGGGGCGATTTAGCTGAATTGCAGGTTTCTGTTGCTGTGATAAATTGGACCAATTTGTCATGTGGTTTTGTTTCTTCCCTCCCTTAAGTAAAGCTGTACAGGAGCGTTATTGCTACAGCTTCAGCAGCAGCAAACAATTTGGAAAATGAAATCTTCGGATATGGATAAAAAAGAATGGACAGCAATGGTTCTGCTGAAGGTGCCACCAGAGCCATGGAACAGGAAGAAAACAGCAAAAGAAACACAGCTACCACCCAGGCCTTTCAGAGCCTGAGACAAAGCAGTGTCCTCTGCTGGCTCCTGCGATTGAGGAAAATTCCTGTTTATGCAGACAGACGCCTTTTTTTTTTTTTTCCCCCAGCTCTAGCTGTAACTGGACTCTGCAAACAACAGGATGCTCCTCTCCAGCAGAGACCCGGGCATGTGCTTGAGATACCCTGTCCAAGGGTGTCTGCTGGCCTGTCAGCACCAGGAGCTCTGAACCAAGCACAGGTGCTAACCCCAATGCTATTTCACCTCTCGCTCCAATCCTTTTACTGCTAATTTCCATGGGAGCAGAATCTGGTGCAAACATCTGTTCCTCACTGCGGAGTATCACGTACATCGAGGACAAGGAGCAGTGAAAGCTTTCGCCAAATATTGGAACTGGGGCTATTTATAAATCAGCATGCACCAGAAAAGGACACAGCATTTTGTGGGGAGAGCTGTAAAGATCATCACAGTCTGTCTCCAAGTTCTTACTGGTGACCTCTTCATAGCACGGGAACACCAGGTCATCCTCCAGGCATCCTTCTGCATGCAGCCAAAACCTCTTTCCTAAAGAGCTTGTTCCCTAAGTGAGTGACACACAGGCCCAGAGTTACCACAGAGAACTAAAGGACAGGTGCCTCCTGCCCCCTCTTCTCTGGGCTGGGTTTGCTCCAGCTGCTGCTCAGGACAGAAGGGCAAGGTCTGGCAGGTGAGGGGCAAGGTCAGGACACGGTGGCTCTGGCAATTTTTTGCAGCTGTGCTGGCAAACTCCTCTATGACCTTGAGCATGTTCTGTCTCTTCCTCTCTCAAGAGAAGACTTACTGAGGTTTCTTACCTTGCATTTGTAATTTAAGAGCTTTCAGGGGAGGTGCTATGTGAGCCTCGTGCCACGTTCTGGTAAGGTGAAGTGAGAGTTGGACAGGCCCCAGAAAGAAAAAACATTTGTAATTGGGTGTTGAATGCACAGAAAGAGTTATTTCTTTCCAACGTCTTCTCTATTTAATTATGTCCTCAAACAGTATCCTTACCTGTGCTTGATCCCTTAATAAAGCCCATGAAAGCAAGCGGCTCTGATCAGAGAAACCTCATGTAACGCATCCCACCAGCCCCAAACCTGCCCGCTTGGAACAAGATGCACTCGCACAGGGTGGGTCGGAAGGCCCGGCTCAATCCAGTGCTGCACGGCAGAGACAGTGAATGCAACGCTTAGTCCTAGAAATGATGAAAGCAGCCGTGAGGGTTGCCCAGTGCTGTCTAGCTGAGCAGGAGGGGGCATTTGAGCTGGAACCGCTGCCCCTAAAATGAATAGTTACAAGTGCAGGGTAAAACTTGCCTCTGTGCTTAGGACCAGGGAAGGTCAGAGGCACTGCACCTGCCTCGGCTCTGGTTCTGAGCAGCTCTGGTGGTTCCAGTGAGGCTCCCGGTCAGCCCAGAAGCCTGGGAGGGTTGGTACAGGGTAGTAGTCACCTAAGTCAGCGGCGCCGTGCCCGCTTCGGGACAAAAGGGGGTGCAAGCTGTGGTCAGATATTGGGGACTCCGGGGGAGGCAAGCTAAAGAGAAGCTACTGGGGGTGGAAAGGGAGGGATGTGAGAGCGAACCCAAGCCCGGCGCGAAAACCGCCCGGCGCTCTGGGCGAGGAGGGGAGAGGGACCCTTCCCCCACTCCGTCCCAGCTGTGCCGGGTGAGGGGCGGCCGGGGCCGCCTGCCCTCCCCTCCCCTCACCTCCCCTCCGAGCCGCCCCAGCGCCGAGGCCCCGCGGGGCGCCCGGCTCCATCCCCAGCACCGCCCGCCCTGGCGCGCGGCGGGCGGGGCCTCGTGGCCGTGGCGCGGCTGCCGTTACCCCACCCGTGCAGCACGCGCCGCCGCGCGCCCGTCGTTGCCGTGGCGACGGGCTAAGCCGGGGCCTGGCTCCGGCTCGGCGGGCGCAGAGGGGGCGGACGGGCGGCGGCGGGCCGGCGGCTCGGCGCTGCCGGGGCATGCACAACAAAGGCGGGAGGCGACGCGTCCCGGGCGGGCTCCGCAGGTAGGTGCGTGCGGATGGGGAACGGAACGGGCCGGGCGGGCGCGGGTAGGTCCCTGTCGGGAGTCGCTCACGCAGGAGCCGCTCTCCTCAGAGCAGGGCAGGGCGCCCGGGGGCGCGGGCTCCCGCCCCAGCCCGGCGCCGCACCTTGCGGGAGCGGGGCTGCAACAAAGGCAAATGGCTGCGCGCCGGGGAGGGCTGCGGGGCCGGCGGTGCCTTGCCCGCCTCTGCCCGGCTTCGGGGCGGCACACGGCGCGGAACCGGGCGCTGCCTTTTATTTGTTCGTTCGTTGGGTGTCGTTCCCCGGGTCCTCCCGCCTGCCCCGGCGGGGCCCTGGGGCTGCAACCGCCAGCTCCGCGCCGAGCCCGGGGAGCGCTGCGGGAGCGGGATGCGGCGGCGGCGGGGGGAGGGAGGGCACGCTTCCCAACCCCTTGCCCGGCTCACACCTGCTCGTCGCTGGGGGACCCGCATGCCCCCCACCCCGCGTTTGCCAGCTCCTCGCTCGCAGCGCTCAGCCGTGGCTGCCGCTGGCGCAGAGGAGCGGGCAGAACCGCTCTGCCCGAGGCAGATCGTCCGCCCGGGCTGCAGCGCTGCTGCCCCGGGTGCAGCCCCCCGGCTGCTTCCCTCCGGGCCCTGAAGCGGCAGCCGCAGCCTCTGTGGTGCCTCAGCTATGCCGACTGGCCGGTCAGAGCCCTTTAGGTGCCCAGGGGCTTTTGTCCTGTGCAAGGTGGAAGGGATACCGCGCGCTGGCAGGGCAGCAGCCCGAGCCTCATCGTGGTGAGGGGCGGCTGAGCAGCATCTTGCTCTTTAAATCTGCGGGGTGCAAGTGAGTCATTTCTTAATTCCTGGCCATGTGATTCATAACGTTTTCAACTCCAGGATGCGTTTTCCCAAATTCATCATAGATTTTGGTACCTGAGACGTTAGCAAGGGCGTCCGTCTCAATCCACAGAGGTGGAAGTTTTGCCGCATTATTGAACAGAGGAGCTACAATAGAATTCCCCGGAGGGAAATCTGTAAAGCCTGGTCCTACCGTTTTTATTTACACTGCAGCAAAGCAGCTGGGTGCATCTCCACTCTTGCCTTCCCTCATTTCCTAGTCATTGTGGCACTGAAAAGCATTATAAACAACTCTGCATTGTTTGTTGGTATTATAGTAAGGCCCGAGGGCTTGGTAATGTTTTCTTTCATTCATGGTGCTCAAAATGCTTGGCAGACATCAATTAAGACTGGGAGCCAATGCTGCAAGTCGGAGAGGTTTTATTGATCCCATTTTACAGATGGAGGAGCAGATCAGACCTAGAAAGATTTGAGTCCAATCCAGAACCTAAGCCGTCATCCCACATACCCTAAATCCTCTGGTCAGGGTGCTCTTCCCCACCCCCTCTAATAAAATTCTCTCCTAGTTTCCCTGGCTGCTCCAGGAGCTGGTTTGGGCACTGACAGGCAACGTGTGCTCGTGCCCAGTGCCAGAAATCGTGTGCCGTTAGTGCCGTGCCATTAAGAAGGATGGTTTCTGATTAAAACAAGTCACTAACTGGTACTTCGTTTATACTGGGGTAGAACCCAACAGCTCCATTGTGAGTGAGGGTGCATTAGGCAAGGCACTGTACAGCCAGAGCTGGTCAGCCAAATACAGAAAGGCTAGATACCTGCTATAGCTTCTTTGACAGCCTCCCTTGCTAAAGGGAGAGAGGGCATATTTCCAAAAGCAAAGTAAGTGGTTTGTTTTGTGACTGTAACCCAGAAGCCTGTTTTTGAGTCTGTCCGTTTGCTCTCGTGGCACAGATGGGAGATGGGCTGTGTTTGAGATCTGTTTCCCATCCTTAGTCCTTGCTTATGTTGATCTCCTTTAAGGCCTTTAACCAGAGCAGCCCACCTGCAGTCTCAGATTTAAGACTTGCCACCGTGTCTGTAGAGCACTGCACGAGCCAACAATGGTAGCCCCAAAGCATTTACAGAGTTTTAAGCTTCTTAAGCTTCATCTGTGTAAGAAAAGCCTACTGCAGACTAGGTGATGATGTACATCTCCCAGTAGTCATGGAAGGGAAAGGAGCAGATTGAATGCTTTCGTGGCTTTTCTGGGTGTAATACCTGTTGGGTGCTTGCTGGGTCTGATCTAGTCTTACAAGGTGTTCTGGAAATCCTGATTTCTTAATATTTAAGTTTGTAGGAGATCAAGTTTAAATACACTCTAAATACACCACCCCCACCACCCAAATCAAACAATCCTCCCCCAACACCAAACCCCTTAGAGCTGTACTAGCAAGAAGCATTGTTCAGTGCTGGCAGGCAAGATAAGGTATCAGTTTGTTTCCTTTCCAGTGTTGTAGAGGACAGCTCTTGTAGGGAAGAGAGAGCAAGCATAGCTCCAGGGCCTCTGTGGCTAGGCATCAGCCAGTGACTGTCATATCAGATTAGCTCTATGGCACATTAGCACTGGTTTATGTTAATACAAATGCAGTGTGACTGTTCCATAGTATTGATAGAATTATTGCATTTGCAGCCCTGTAATGTGACTAATCGAAAGGGAGGGTCTGATTACAAAACCACGGGCTTCAAGGTGATTCCTTCTGTGGCTTCTGTATAGTCCAGTTTTGAACCGTGAAGAAGACATGAACTACTACAAGACATAACCCATTGTTTATTTCCCACTGATGTGGGTACCCTTTTGGCAAACTCTAGGGAGAAAGATCCTGTATTGCAAGAAACCCAGGAAGAATGTAGGGGTTTTTCCACCTTGCTGTGATCCTGACTCAGTACCCTGTGCTACTGTAGCTACTTCTTGGCCTCTGAGAATAGCTCATAGCTGCCTATGCTCTGCAAGAATCCAGCCTTTGGAACCAGCATTGAGATTTCACCAGCTGCCACCGCAGTGTGCGAGCACATTCTCCTCGTCCAGAGCAGCTTGGCGCCAGCAGTCGTGGGTGTTTGCAAGATGAGGAGGTATCACATGCAGCGCTCCACAGCCAGGGCTGTAAAGCTCCCCACGACTTGGTGACTTTCCTGCTCATGTGTCACCTGATGACATTTAAAGGATGCTCACGTTTGTCTCTGGGAATAAACTAGGCACCTCTGGCCAGAATCTCCATGAGTTTCACAGTCCCCACTCCATAATGAGCTCAGCCTGAGCTTCCAGCTGCTTTGCAGTTCGCAGCGGCCTTAACAGCTGGTCGCAGCAGCCATTGTCACCTTCCAGCACAGGAACAGCGTTAGCTCTGAGTCTTGGGAGGATGGACAGGGCTGACAGAATCAGTGATATTAGGGAAAATAACAAAGGAGCAGAAAGCAGGTGCATGGGCAGAGGGAAGGAGGGTAGACTGAGAGCATATGTGATGGAGAGAGGAAAACAAAGCGACAGGTGGGAGGCACTGCAAATCGCAAGACTTTACGGGAATCGCAGATGAGGTGGGATGCAGAAGGGAGCTCTGCAGCTTGCCAGAGCACGGTGATCATCTCTGCTGCCAGGGATGGATTGCATTACTGCTGCCAGCCCACTGCCCAGGCTTCAGAGCTGTCAGCCAGCCCTGAGCCACTGCAGCACTTGCTGTGCTCCAAACACCCTGCTCCAAGTTACGGCAACAAAGGGTGAGCAGCTCTGGGATTTGTTTGTGGGCGCTGGGGGTCAGTGGCCTTGCCCAGAGTGCCACCCCTGTTCGGCCTGGGGACAACCCAGGGAAAGCCTGGGTCACCACAGCAGACATCGGTATCCGTTATATGTGAACAGCAACGTGCTGCTCAAGGACAGCAAGGACAGTGTGAAGTCTGTGATTTCAGGAATTAGCTGTGGAAAGCTGGGACCCTCGGGCTGAGGTAATAAGAATAGCTGGAGAATTAGGCAATTCCCATATTCATGAGATGACAGACTGCAGTCCCTTTGCCAAGGCTGTATTAAATACACTAAGGGGCAGAGGAGTTCTCTGGCTTTGCTAACAGCTGCTTCAAGGTGAAGAACAAGGGGAAGAAAAAAAAATCCTCACTGTCTGCTGATACTCCTTTTGCCATGTAACGACTCGGGGCCTGGAACAACTCCAGATCCTCTACAGACCTTTTGGGACCTGGGTTTGAGACAGTCCCCTCACCTTCTAGAAATAACCTGATTGAACAAAACAGAACCTGTCCTAAAGACTTCTTTCCAGGAAGGAACTAAAGGTTTTGAAATCCTTTCCTATATCCTCTCCTAGACAGGAAGTCAAGGAGCAGGAGCGATTTTTTTCTTACAAAGAAAAAGCCATGGTTTTCTGTTTTTCAGCTAGAGAGGGTGTCTACGCCCTCATCTTCTCGACTGCTGGTATGCTTAGAAACGTGTAAGCAGAAATCCATTTTTCCTTAGGGATACAAAGCTTCAGCAGATGCTAGTGGGAGTTTACAGGCTTGGTTCTTTGTCCGTGCTTGCAGAAGCAGCCATTCACTGCACTAGCTGTGGATGCAGTGCTGGAGCTGCTCCAGTCAGACACTGTGCAGCTCATCTTGTGGCTTCCTCGGCGTCTGGGAGCAGCGCTGGCAGTGTCCTGTCAGCACTCATTTGTTTGCCACAGAGCAACCTGACTGTTTCTGCAGGCATGTTTAGGAAGACAGTGACTGAAAGATGACAGTGGCTTTGACCACAAGCGAGTGATTCACAAGACTCAGAGTACAGGCAGCTGAACTACTCATTCAAGGTTCTTCCCCCAGGAAGAAGGGAATTAAAGACCCTCAGACACTGAGAGATAGCTCCATTCAGTCCTACCACATGTTAGTCTCTAGTGTCCCAGCCAGTCAGAGCTGCTGTGAGACATTTATCCACGGGTTTCTTAGCTTGTCTCAAGGACAACTCCTCTGCCATTCCCTCTAACCAAGTCCTTGCTCATCTTAAGAATCTCTGTATCTCAGACACCTTGCTCAATAGACATACCCTGCAGGGAGATCCAGAGGTAAAGCAGTGGTTCAGAGTTTGGTGGGACCGGGCTGAGCACCAGACACGGCTGGTACTGGATTGAAGCTGAACCCTCCGGACTCACAGGACGTTGATGCCTGGGGATAACAGTCAGCTCTCTGCTGAAGTACTGCTGTCACTCATGGTGTGGCTGACCATTGTAGCCTGCTTCTAGGAGTAGACAGAAGCAATCCTTTTTAAGAGGGAGTCCCTCTTGAAAGACCCCTTCCAAGAAAGTGCTGTTCAAGAGCCAAGGAGGTAACAGCTTCTCATAAAAGATCAATACAGTTTCACAGCTATTCCGTGCTGTGGTAGCTTAACCTGGAAAAACCTCAGGCCTGAAATGAACTAAGACCTCTGAATTACAAGAAGATCTGAGAGTACTCCCTCAGGAGCCCTGGTTTGCGGTACTTAACTGTTTTGAACTGATGTGCCCCATTTTCTACCACAGCTGTTGCAACAGCTCTGTTTTCTGTGGACTATCAGTGTTTGGGTTTCCACAACACAAGATAACCTGTCTGTGAGCCCCAGTGAGTCCTTTTCCTAGTTTAAGGGCTAGATGTGGTTTTGGAAATGAGTGGCTTATGCTTGCAGAAGCCATACTTGCAGTGGGGAGACCTCACAAAGCATTATTAATTCAGCCTCTCTGAAAGCTCAGTGTCAATAAGAAGAAACATCAGCCAAAGTCACAGGAGGAGAAAAAGAAAATCTGGTTTTGAAAGAGGAGTAGGCTATGGAATCCTTCCTCACTGATAAGCAGCCCCATGTCTGATCAGCTTGTAAGATTAAGGTGCATAGCTTGCTTGTTTGATCTGCCACCCGAGTCTCGGGACACCTTCCAGCAGGTACGGGATGAGCTGACATCCCATTCCCAGCTCTGAGAAGCAGGTCTGCTAATACACAGCCAGTCACCTCTTCTGCCCTTATTCCAGGTTCTGTCCCACCCTGTTGCTGTATTGGTACATCCCCAAGAGACTCGGTCATTGCTTGTCTACACTTGGCTCTGTTATTTCTGGTCACAGCAGACAGAGCAGTGGCTCTGTGGCACTTTTCATCCTGGCTTTCAGCACACTCCTCAGGCTTTTCTTCATTATAGCAGCAGTGTGAAGTAAATCCATAAAACAGAGCCAGCCCAGTACAGAAGCATCTGCAGGTACTAGCGTAGCCCCCAGTTACATCAGCCACCCATCCCTTCCACAGCTTGGGGTTTTTTTGTGCAGGATGGCTTTTGACCTCCATGGGAAGAAGCTCCTTATTCCCTCTGGCCTGTCCAGAGGGATGCAAGTTGGCAGCTTTATTTCTTCACTTAATTAGGAGCCATGCTTTTACCTGTATCTCACCTCATATAAAGACCATGTCAAAACACAGTCCTTTTTGAGTACAGTCATATTCAGTCAAACTCCAGTTATGCCTCAAGCTAACACAACCATAATGACTTTTGAGAATGTCTAAACGTTACACAAATCAACTCAAAGTTGGTGTAATAGGAAAGGCAGATGATATATATATGCTAAGTAGTACATAATGTAAAATAATGTTCCTAGCCTACCATAAAGAGAAAAATTTTGACATCCTTTCTCAGGATCTGTGGAAGAAACACCTCCTTTTTGGATCAGGAGAAATGATCTTCTGTTTTCAAATGGTAATCTGAGAAATGAGGGAGGTTTGCCCCTAGATAGATGCTCCTTAAGGGACAGAGGGACTCTTCAGTTCCTGCTGAATTGTTTTGAAAGATGCAAGCACTCGTTTTTGGTGAAATGATGTAGCACATTCTGTGATAATATGGCTATGAATGTAGGTGCTGAACACGTTTAAGAATCAGGCTTTTGTACTGTTCATTGGTGGATCTGAATGTGGTTAGAGGTGGGTATGCGCTAGCAGAGTGACTGAGCTTCTGAAACACACAGAGACAACTCACAGAATCACAGAACATTAGGAGTTGGAAGTGACCTCAAAAGATCATCTAGTCAAAACCCCCTTGTCAAGGGCAGGATCACCTAGACTAAATCACACAGGAACGCATCCAGGTGGGTTTGAATGTCTCCAGAGGAGATTCCACAACCTCTCTGGGCAGCCTGTTCCAGTGCTGTCACCCTCACAGGGAAGAATTTCCTCCTTATATAGCAAGTGAGATGTCCACCTTTCCAGTGAACAAGATCATGGTACGTCTGGAAATACAACTCTCAGTCCAGCTGCAGGACCACAGTACATTGATTTGTAAGACAGCATTGACAGTCCAGTTTGGATTATCTCTGTAGATTACCATGATTATTGCACAGTAAATGTGTCCATGTGTACAGGTCCTCAGCAGTAACATACGTGTTCAGGCTGGAGTGTGCCACACACGGTGCTTAGCAGATGCACAATCCTGCTGCTGTCAGCACAGCTTCCGTAGGTGGAAGCCAGGCACAGGGTGTGGTAACAGGAGATAAGAGGTTCATCAACTTGAAGGCTGGACAAGAATGCTGAGGTGCAATCTTTTGTTAGACTTGGAAGGGCTAGGACTTCCCCAGACTGACTTCTGTCCAGTGCCTCCCTCCTTTAATGGCTTTTCAAACCCCTGTGAACCAGACTTTGGCGTTTGGATCCCCAGTCTCCTGGCTGGCCAGAGCTGGTGATCCCCATCAGGTGCCTCTCTGGCTGCCTGCATGGTGGCTGTGTGCTCTCCTTGTGCTGCGGTGCTGATGAGTTAGACAGTGCTGTGTGCCTGGACAGGGGATGTGCTTTCTATGTATCACATGTTCCCCTTCCATGAAGTGGGAATCAGCTGCTGGGCAGAGCCATGTGGGACCGTGGGGCCTCACAGAAGGACAGAGTACCAAGGTGTGGGCAGCAGATGCTGCTTCAAGTTGAATCCCAGCTTCATAGCACAGATGGGCTGGACCAAAGCTGCGATGGAAGTACGAGTGGCTATGGCTTTGGGGCAGGTGACAGTCCTTCCATTTCATCTTTTTCAGGGATGTGTGAGGGCCAAAGGATAAGGGCTTTAAGGTAGAGCACAGAAAGATGGTTTGAGAGCTCGTCAGGTAACAGGGTAGCAGAGGTGCTCTGTGGTAGGACAAGGAGTTTCTGTAGCATGGAGGAGAGGGTGTAGCAGGGGTGTCTCTGCTGAGAAATGGGGAAAGAAGGAGCACAGAGGGTAAGGCAGTGAGAGGGGTAAGAGCAGAGAAGAGTCAGGACAGGAGTGTTAGCCGGGGCTGGTGAATGGCAGGTGTGTATTGGCTTGGAAGGTCTTGTAATTGTGGTGGGAGTCCCACATACAGATTCCCCAAGCTTTTGAGATTCAGCCTCATGAAGCAGCAGGTGGGCAGCAGGACTCCAGGTGAGGAAGAGCAAGAAGCCGAATGCCTGCCTGGTAAATAGGTTCCCCTTGTACCCTGCCCTAGCCTCTCTGCCTGTTTTGCCACTCCTGCTGTTGTTTGAAACACAGCATCTGGAAAAAGCAATGCCCTTGTACAGTGCCTCCAGCTTCAGGAGAGTTCTTCCAGCGTTGAATTTGGCCCGTGGATTTTAATTACTCTCCACTGTGATAGTAATGAGAGCCAGTGGAATTGTAGTGATTTTATTTCCTTTTAATTTGTTATGATGCTCTGGATGCAGATTAACTTTCCCAGCTCGATACATGTTATTGATTCATCTTGCCTCATGATGTGGTAAATGGCTCGAAGAGATGGCTGATTTCTCTGTAGCTTCCCCTGGTAGCTCTGTACCACATGCAGTGTCCTCCTCACGCTGGCAGTAGTGAAAATCCAGTACCTTTGCTTGCACCTGGTCAGGTTATTTGCATCCATGTAACGCAGGATAAACCCAGGCCTTTGGCAGTGCCCTTTATATGCAGTAGACCAGGTGTCCCAGCTTCCTTTCCAGTGTGGGGACAGGGTTGTGGTCATTTGATGAAGGTGAACCTACTTCTTGGCCCAGCATGCAGGGGTGGCCGTTACTGAAGAGAATCATCTTGCAAGGAGGGAGGAGAGCTGTATTCAGAAGTGTCATCCAGCAGCACTCCAAGCACACAGCTGTCTGGGAAGCCCCTTGACCAGCCTCTTGCCCCTGTCCCCATGTGCAAGGCTTGGCTGATGGACACATGGTAGACTTCACTGTCCAGTTGTCTACAAGGTCTGTAACAGCAGGGACACTCTTAGCTTCAGGGCCTCCATCCAGTGAGGGAACCTGACAGCAAAGTTTGGGATCCTCCCACACTTCATAGAGAAAGACCTTGCGGTCCTTAATGCAGAATAACTCATGTCTGTCTTCTTCCTCCTCTTTTACACCACTGAAGCTTCAGTGGAGGAAGGGACAGAGCCTGAGTTCTCTCGATACAAAACCACAGGAGAGGTGGAGATAAGGAGACAGAGACAATGGTTGTAACAGGGATGACTGTGAGATAACCTGCAACCACATCAGCAAGGAATTTGCTCCACAGGCTCAGAGACACTCCAGTGGAGCCAGGGTGTGTGTGTGTGGGTGTACTGGTGCACGTACAGGGCTAAGCCCCAGTCTGGAACCATGTGCTGCTCCTGGCTGCTGGTGGCTTGCTGCTCCTGGCTGAAAACCTGGTACTCCACCTAATCAAATTAGCTCGTGGGGCAGCAGTGCTCAGAGACAGTGTGTGGGGGTGTTCTGTCCCTCGAGGTGTTCCTATCCTATGCTATCTTGGATAGCAGACAGCCAAAGGAGGAGGGGAGGAGAAAGGCAGGATTCAGACTCAGCAGCCCTGCGTCCCTCCCTGTGCCAGTCCCTTGGCTCGGACTGCACCGTGCAGTCTGCTGTGCCAGAACCCATCTTAGAAGCCACCTCATCCTCAGCCATGCTTGTAACCTCCCAGCTCAAAACACTGCTTTGTGGTAACTGATCCTCTAGCTCCATGGGTTGTTACAGCAGAAGACCAGTGTGTCCCTCAGCAAGTCCAGAGGGACACCAACTGCACTGCATGAATGATGCAAGTGTCACAGACATTATCAGAGGCCACTGGGTCTCCAAGTGCAGTCATAGCGCTGTGATGAGTAGCCCTGCAGCTCAGGGCTTATTATCTGGTTGCTGCTGATGGTTATCAGTGCCTTGGAGGCATTTTCTGGGGCAGAAACTGAACTCAGGCTGGAGGAGCTTTGACTCAACTCAGAGTATGATCGGTAACTTCAGATGTAAAATGTTGCTTGGTCCTCTTGCAAAACAAATCCAGAAAACCCTCTGGAAAATTTTAATGCAGGGGAACATGTGTACTGACCAGGCAGCACTGGGCAGGGCAAGATAGAGGAGATAAAAGGTAAATACCAGTTTGTGTTGTCACACAGCTGACTTTGGGGCCGAGGAGCCTATATCCAATATGATGCTGTGCTTAGGGAGAATACTGCAAGTAACAGCTGGTCTCCTGAAGGAACAAAGCAAAGGAAGCCACATAGCAACTGCTGTTTTCTGGCAAGTCAGAGGGGCACCGTGCTTCCTAAGCCAGCCTCCACAGCGACTGTACATCATCACTAGTCTGGTGCCCTTTCCAGAAGATTGCAGATGACTGAAATTTAAAAAAAAAAAAAAAAAGAGGGGGAAAGAGAGAGAGAAAGGAGGAAAAAGGGAAGAAAACAATGGTCAAAGGCCAAACACAGCTGCAAGGCACAACCACATACATAGTTATCCTTGTGGTTCATAGAGAGACCCGTATGCTTCATGGACTGGTCCTGGGATACCACTGTCCTGTCCTTGCCCACATGCCTGCATTTCCACAGAGCTTGAGAGGGTAAGGCACCCATGTCCCTTGTGGTAGCTGAGTTGTGCTCAGACAGTGGCTCGGAGCTGTGACACTTGAACACTGGTCCCAGAGTTTGGTTAGATCCAAATAGTTACACCTCAGTTTAAGGAAACCTTGGTGCTCCAAGCTTGCAAGAAGAGGAAGGATCTTGCAGATGCTGCAAGGTAGTTTTATTATCTTGTTTTTACAGGTATCAGAGCTGAAACACCAAGATTGGAGTGTCTTGCCTGGGAGGTCCCCAGGAGATCGTGGACCAGACATCAGTCTTACACGTTACCAGGTTAGAACCTGTTCACATCATCTCGTGTTCTGCAGCTGTGAGAGTTACAGTATTTGCTTCATTCACACACTTTAAGGTGGGGAGTCACAATGTCAGTTTGTGGCTTCTCCAAATGATCTTAACCTATGTCCATAAAAAGCTCAGGAGTGTAAATCAATGTCCTGTGACCTAGAGAGACTATTAACAGACAGCAAGAGGAGAAATGGAGTTGGCTTTAATTTTTAAAATGCTCTCACAAGTGATTGATGAAGCAGTATTTTTGGAGAGGCGAGGAAACTGACAGTCTCTTGGGGACTAGGTCAAATGTCTCATGATGTCAGTTACCTACATCAGGGTATTTCTACCAAAATACTTAAGACATTGAGGCTTGGCCAAAATCATCTGCTCTGGCGGAAGCAGGAATGGCATCTGGAAATAAAATCTGGCTTGAGGCAATCAACAAGGCATCAGGATCTTTCCCTATTCAGGATCTTGAGTCAAAGGCATTCTTGTCCTACTGTCTTAATACAATCCAGAGCTGCTGTACCATCAGTGCATCACAAATTCCTAGGTGCCAAACCAAAGCTGAAGCTGAGAACAGTTACCATTGCTGGGCATGGTGCTGGCCTGTGGGAACAGTTTCCATCATCACCTGTTGGAAAGAGAGAAGGTGGTAGACTTCAGGTAGGGTCTTTATCCGTGGCTAGTGGAGAGTTTCACAGTTGCATTAGAAGACCCCATACCAGAGCTGGGAGGGTGCTCACTGCATTTATCTGGTTTTCTTTTTTATTAGCTACAATTCCTCTGACCCCTGCAAAAGGAGAACATACAGGAAGAGGAATATGAGCCATGTAATTACAGTGCCTTGATTTTGCTGCTGCTTTTACTCATTTATCAAAGGTTTTACCATTGACTTCAGTGGAGTTGAAAAAGAGCCCTTGTTTCATCAAGTGGCACCAGATTAAGTTAGTGGGATTCTGTTCCAGGGCTTCTGACATGCTTCCAAAATCCAGCCCTGACACTGCCCAGGCTGTGGGTAATTTGATTCTGCTGGTGCTGACAAAAGCCTGGAGCAGCAGCCGAGATTGCACCTTCAGATCTGCGTACTCAGATGGTAGTGCCTACCTCTTTGCATGCCTGGCTTATTTATTTTCATAATGATGGAAAAGTAAGCCAACACCCACAGCAGTGCCTAGCTTATGATAAATACTGAATTCTAAACGCGATTTCAATAAGAAACCACTATATCCTGCAGAAGTTGATGGCTGAGGCAGAATGCTTCGTGCCTTGGCAAAAATCAGTGCTGTTAGCTGTCTGGCTTCCATTTAAGATACCTTGGCGATTTGCACAGATGGCAGCTGGATGACCTCAGCAACAGGAATCAGGGCCTCCCACTTCACATGGAGAAAGCCCTTCAATCTTTAACCAGCCAATCTTTGACTTCATTTTATTTAAAGATTTTAGGCACTGTGCGGTGCTAAAGAGGATCTTGCTGAGCTTCTATTACCTCAGCAGCAGCTGATATGTAATGAATTATTCAAGACTAGCCAGTTCCTTCATTAATTTTAATAAATCAAGTTTTCCACCGTGGTCTGGGCAGTGCTGCCAGCTGGGATATGATGAGGTAAGCCCATTATTTCCTGGGGCCTTTTTCATATGGTCCAGGTTTACATACTTAAGGGCCTTGATAGTTAATAAGAGATTAGTAGCAGTCAGTGCTAATTTGGGGTAGATCTACAGTGAGCAGAAGACCTCTCAGGAGGTTACAAAGTCCTGCCTTTACACAGGGAAGATGGCTTTGCACATACAGAAATGGACTCAGCTGCTATGCGCTGACCTCCAGGGCAGAGAGTAACCCTTCAGACAGATGGCCTGGACACCACAGGAGCTGAGAGGCACTTCCCATCTTTTGATGAGAAGACCCACTCTCGTTGAATTGTTCTTAGGTCTCTAATATTTCTCCAGAGCAGGCACATTGTAGTGTTAGGAACTGATTCTATTTAGTCAGCACGTAAATGGATCAATCTTGTATGTAACACACACATTGTCATGCACAACTATTAATACAAGCAGCATCTCTCAGTACACTGCTTACATCCTGCCCAGGCTGCTGATAAACTTCTTCCCGGTGCAATAGCTGCCGCAGCCAACGTGAAGTTGATCTGGTAACTGTTCTATCTTTCCCTCAACTTCTGCTCATACTCAACAGCAGAAAATACTTTCTGACAGTGAAGCGCTGTTAGCACTTTCTGTACAGCTCTTGAGTAGGCAGGAACACGCTTGTCTCCATTCCTTGACTATCAACCTCAAAATTGCTCAGTCTGTTCCTTGCTTCTGCTCTCCTGGCGAAAAAAGAACCAATCTCATAACAGAGTCAAAGGCAAAAAAGATGCTGTATGTTCCCCACAGAATTTATTTTTACTGTATTGTGCTGTGTTGCATAAAGAAGTCAGATTGATCTATTGCCTCCTTTCTCTCCTCTGTAAACTGCAGGTTACTCGGCGGGGGGCATTGCCCCAGCCTAGACATTGTGGAGGGTTTAGCCCTTACGGCTCTTACCTTCCTGTACTCAGGACATGCAGCTTTTACTGGAGAGAAGCAGAGCCTTCAGCCCAAAGCCGTTTCTACTGTGGCTGCATTCATCCCCAAGTATTCCTATTTTCAGATAGCTTAAATTGTCATGAGGACATGGTCAGATACAGCACAGCTGCACTTTACAGCACATGCAAAAGCAGCAGAAATCTCAGTAGCTGCTTTTGTTACGGATTTTTAGGAGAAGAAAGCTGAACTGCTGAGGAGAAGGGAGGCTGGACACCAGCGATACTGAGCATGAGTTGTTTATAGCCATGGTCATAAATTCAGTGCTCTGGTTAGCCCATGGGTATCTAACCTGCCAGCATCTGTGTGCTGCATACTATCATGAATGTGCTGCTGGTGAGGCATGTGAGCACTGCATCTTGTCCACAGATCCAGCTCAGTTTGATGGATAAAAGAAAGAGAGACCTTGCTAAAGGAAGGTCACAGTTATGGAGATGTAATGATTCGATCTCTGGGGATGAAACATGGTGGAGTGGCACCTAATTGTGAGAAATAAGTGCTACTCCTCACAGCATATTAAATAGCAGTAGCCATACATCTGTGTTTCAAGAAGTGGGAGGGACATTCTCAGATCCCTGCAGTGCTTAAACCTGATGGCTCTTCTAGTCTGCCTCACGCAGACACAGGGCCATTTCCCATGCCCAGGCCATTCCCGCTAATCATCACAGCCCCCAGAAAATTGTTTTAGAGCTTAGATACCTTCATTTTGAAACCACACACCTTTCTGTAGTCTGCTTTAGTTTAGCTTCAGTTCCCAGCCAACAGGAATGTGCTGCTCTTATGTATTTTCCAAACCGACCTAAATCTAAGGTCGCTCTTATCTCATGTTTTGGCACTCAAACAACAAAAAAATACTTATATGAATCATCTCAGATTAATGTTGCAGAGCTCCCAAGACAGTTACTGCTGTGCAGCTGAGAGGTGGCTTTCTACTGACTCTACATTCATGGCACTGCTACTGACTGGTTCCACTTCATTTTTGGAATGACATTTTAGGACCCAATGTATTTCAACTCCTTTACCACGAGCATTAATCCTGAAGTTCTTTAATTTTCCCTGTGTCTTTTTTTCCCTCATCAATTTTGTGCAATTCTTAGCTTGACATTTTTATTTACTACTTTTTATTTTCCCAGTGTTTATACACATAACATGCTCATTTTCACTTTCCCAATAAACAAGAATCCTATTTTTTTTCCAAACCAATATATTTCTTTTCCTCAGCCACATGATTGTGGCTATTTGAACATCTAGTAATTAAAAAAAAACCCCACAAGGCTCCCAATTATAATTTGTATTTTTCTACTCAAATTTCCTTTATTACCTGGCTGACTATTGTTTTCAGCTCTCTGAAATTGACATTTTTGAGCTGTAATGACGGATAATTGGTTTGCACTGAGCTCTGTTTGCACACAGCAAATATAACTGTGTAGTGATCATTGGTAACTAAGCAACCAGTTATGTTTTTAATTCTGTGATCAATTCCTTGCTATCTGTCAAGATTAAGTCTAACACAGCATGTGCCCACAAGGGATACAAAATTTTCGGAGTTAAGAACCCATCATCTATAAGATTGGGAGTAATAGCAGCATGAAGCCCCTGATGTACTGTTCTGACCGTGGTCTCTTACAGGCATGTAGCCTTTTTTCTCTTTCCATGAATGTGAAAGCTTAATAGTTTTGTTGGGTTCATAGTCAAGGTAAGCTTTATCCAGAAGTACTTAATTGGGTGCCACATTTTTTCCTGTGATTTAGGTGGTGACAGCAAACACATTTTTACCCTTTATCTGTTAAAGCGAAATGTTAACATCCAAAGGCTCTCATTTTGGGTGGTTTGCCAGTCAGAAGTCCACTTCCAGCAGGCTTGAGTTGCTTTTCTCATACTACCTGGAAGGTCTCCTGGCAGTTGGGCATTTGAAAACCCTTTGATTTTCTATTCTCTTGTTCCACTTGAGCCTTTATTTCTTCTGATTAACCTGGGGAAGTAATACTCACCAAACTCATGGGCTAGGAAAACTCTTTCTCAAGAAGCAAGGGTGGATGTCTCTGGAAATAAAGGAAGGTGGAAGCCAGGCATCAGGGCAGGTTGAGACAGCAACCACAGTCAAGGGGTCCAGTCTCACTGCACCAAAATGAGAAGAGCAGAGTGGGCCCCATGACAGTATCATGTCTCAGCCAGCAGTCTAACAAGCCCCAGAGAAAGCCATAGACCCAATGCAGCTCTGCTATCACCCAAGAAGTCAGGTTGGCTAGATCACCATAGAGCCTAACTCAGATCTGAGGTCCAGAGCAAGGGCTTAAATGCAGCTCCCTGGCAAATGGGCAGTAGGAGGGTGTAGATCCCAGATGAGGCTGGTTATGGTTATTACAGGCTGTTGTACTGGGGGCTCTGGCACTCCTCAGCCTAGGCCTCATCTGCTCTGTTACCCAACTTCTGTTCCAGAGGGATCACTAGTAGACGCTAGAAATCCATTTTAGCTTTATGCAAAAAAGGAAAATACTGCCCATCTGGAGCAGGTCATAACAACTCTTCCATCACTGTCCGTTTGCAATGAGTGTTATGTGGTGCTCAGAAAGAAATCTTTACAAGCTCCATCTCCAGACTCTCTTTGCAGCTCACCCTTCTTGCTGTTGCTGCTCGCTGAAAGGAGCCATATGGGTTTTGTACTGAACGTTGCATAAATGCTAATATGTAAGTATATTTAGAGGTGGCATATGGGCAATAGTAAATGGAAATGAGTGCTTTTTTGGTTCAGATTACACAGGCAAGTTCATTGAAGCCAAATGCTGCAGTGGGTTAGTCAGGAAACTTTGGTCACCTGGAGTCCCAGGTTCAGATCTTGATTTGGGTTATTTCTGCACTTGTTTGCACTGCTTGAGTCAACAGTACTGATGTTTGGAAAATCATGAAGACTTAAGCCATTGTAAAAAAACCCTACAACGTACAGCCTGATCTGGGTGATGCAGGTGACAGTCAGAGATCTTGGTCTTTTTGGGGTATTACAGGCACAAATGTGCATGTTAGACTTACTTGTGTCAATTTAGAAAAGTCATGTTGTAGTCTAGTAGCTGACAGAACCGTCTGTTATATATAGGAAACTATTTAACTTTTGAATCCTCACTGATCACTGGCAAGTCCTGGGGCACCTGGGAGTCTGCAGGCCTCAGTGCCCTCTGATTCATCGTGGTGCAGTGCGTCACAGTTCCTGTTGTGCCTGTCCTGCTCAGGGAGCAGGAGCATCTCTGTCAGCAGGCAACAGGTAATTGAGCTCAATCTGAAAGCTCTGGACAGAGTCCCGTCTGGCATCAAGTGAGGTGATGCTTGCATAGTAACTGACTGTGTTAAGAAATCTCCTATGAAATGGACTTTATTATTTTTGATTTTTCAGTGTTTGGGGAATTTACTCATAGAGACCCAAGGGGTAAAAAATAAAGCCCAAGTTGAGCAGAGATTGAAACTTTTCATGAAACTGTAGCATCCCCTTTAATGATAATACTGTAATTTTATCTGCTCTGATTAAAAGGTTAATTAGATTTAGAGCATTTATACACAAAGGAAAATGACAGCATCCTGACAGATTTTTACAGCTTGCTCAGGGGTTGGCTTACAGCAAATCCACTGTGGTCACTACATTTCCCACTTCTGTCAAAGCCTGATGTTTACAGCTTCGCCTGCAACATTAAATAGCAGCCATAAAGCATTTTGCCACTGGTCCTGCCAGCTGATGAGACCGTTTTAAAGCCTGCTCATTGCATTGCATGCATTTCTCTTTGCATAGGGAAGTAGTTAGTTTTGAATGTCACCCAGTCCTATGGAGGCAAGTGGGAAGATGGATTATGCTGGCAGCAATCCATCTCTCTGCTCATCAGCCAACACTAATGTTTAGTTTTTCAGGCTCCCAATTGTCTTAAATAATGCTGACCTACAGGATCTGGGGTGGGAAAGGTCATGTAGCTCATTTTGTCTTCCATTTCTTAAGTGGTAATTAAACTTTCTGAGGTGTTCTAGCTACATGCAGGAGTTGTGGATGGTCAATAGTTACGAAGTTGAGGTTAAATCCTTTTCTGAGATGCTGTGTTGCACGAGACTTACCATCACATTGGCAGCAGAATCCCCACCCTATCTTCTCAGAGGACTCTTTAAGAAGGATTCATCACTGTTTCCCATGAATGATTTGGTATCTGCACAGACAGGATTCCCTCCCTTTTGGTATTCCCAAGTTGTATCTCAGTAGTGGTTTTGTCTCTCCTTGCTGTGGGGTGTTGAGCTTTGGGCAGGAGTGGGTACTTGGAAACCAGCGCAGAGGCTGCAGACTTTCAGTGCTGTGCAGGAGCCAAGGTACTAGAGGAAAGCTGGTTGGTTGCCTGCAGCTCAGCTGTGATGCTTTTGGTTGAGCTCTTAGCACTGTCTTGGTGCTGTAAATGTGCATGCAAGGGCTCTCATCAGCTGCTATGACCTTTGTCTTACTTTTTCTCAGTTAAAAAAAAAAAGGTTAACAATAATGTAACGGCCTTTGTGAGACACTTGGAATGCTTTGCAAAATGACATGGAAGTGATAGCAAACCCTGATTGTGAGGGAAATACAGAGCCCAGAGATGGTAGGGAGCAGCTAGCTTCAGGGCTCACAGCAAGTTAGTGGCATAGGAAGGGGCATTGGGTATCTTGTGACTCTGGATCCAGAGTGGGTCTTCGTCACGTTTGATGTCATAGGGACTATGTGATGTAGCTATTATCTGACATCCACATCACAGGGAGAAGGGATCTGGTTTGCTGTCTTCTGGTTCCTCGCTCGCTTAGGAGGAGCTGCAGAGCTGCTGCATTTGCTCTCTTCTTAACAATTCTACACGTGCAATGGCTAACCTGCTCTGCAAGGGGATGCAGCTTTCATGCACAAAGTATCCAGTGCATTCTAACAAACAAAACCATTTTCTTAGAGCTGGCTCCAAACAAAGGGACGTATCCTGCCACTGCCTCCTCCTCCATCACTATAGAGTAGGAACTGGTGGACTACCAAAAATAAAGGGTCCCTGGCAATATTTATAAGTTAAAATACATAGAAGTGGTTAGGAGCGTTCCCAGACCTTGGTATTATTGAATCTTAGAATTTGTTTCTTAATGACAGCTTTAAAAGCATTGTCAGTAAACTATGTATGACATGATGGGTGTCAGGGTAGGGGAGGACAGGTTTGTGTGGGAAGAGAAATTCAGTGGATCTGTGTTGCCTCCAGTCCCATCTCTCCAAACGCCATTCCTGTGGGGGGTCACCTGGTAGTTAATGCCCACTTGGGAGCAAAGACAGTCCAGAGAGATTCTTCTCTCTCAAATATACCTGATACCATTTTAAGTTAAATATCTTCATATAAGGGATCTAATCTGAGAAACATTTGATGACCAGCTGTTTAAGGCAGACCGCACTTGGAAAGTTGCCCTTTGGAATATGTGCTCTGCGCAGCGTGCTGGGATTTGTGCCTGAGGGCATTCACCCCAGTGTCTGCAAGAGAAGGAACCCAGAGCTCCAGTCCAAACTGGCCACTTCTACTCAGCCCTGAGATGCTCTGGGCAGTTCACCATCTGCAAAGTCTCTGCAGTCACGGCATCGTTAGCAGGAAAATAATAGCTGCATAGGCAGTAGAACCACAGTTACCCACAGGCTGAGATCCTATTTCAAGAAGCTATTATGTTCCTAGTGCCTTCTCTGTCTCCCAGTGTGATAAACCTGTCCTTGCCCCTGCCTGGCCCCACCTGTCTGTGGTGTTACCTCCTCTCTTCCACCCACATCCCCTTGCTCAGAGCTGGTGGAAAGGCAGGATGCTGCAGCTGGTTCTTTGCTCTCCACCTTGGCCAGCAGCAGGTCAAGCAGAGCAATTTGGTGTGCTAATTGCAAGCCACAACATTTCCTACAGGGAAGACACCAGTTAGAGTCTTTTCCAGCCATCAGTTTTGCTAAAAGCTGCTAATACAGACAAGGCAGGCAAAAGGAGCTAGAGGGGGAAAAAAGAACCCCCCAAGTAATTTCCATGGCTGATTGAAATGGAAAGGAAGAGGTGCAAATCCAACTTGAAAGAGCAGCCTCTGAGAGTCAACTGGGAAAAAATAACTTACTGAAGCATTCAAGGACATGAAACAGAAGCAAATAAATGATGCTGACAGTCTGATCAAAGGATTGCTGTACAAGAGAGAGTCTCTGTCCGGGCTGCTCCAGCCTCCGTGTGCCCAGGAACCTTGCCCAATAAATTTGATGAACAGCTACATGTGATGTAGGAGAAACTACCTGAATTTTGCTCTTGGGATCTGTTCCTGTTGTAAAGGGCTTTTAGACTCCATTAAAACTATGTTTATCAAAAGATGCAAAAGAGAGGGCAGGCTAATTTTGTTTCCAGCTCCTGAGGTCACATGGAGGCGAAGGATCTGCACACACAAGTAGGTGGAAAAAGCTGACACATCATTTGGATCTGATCTGCACTGGGGCATTTACTGGCAAAGCTCTCTGCGTAATGATGCTGCTGTAGATACCGCTTCCCTGTGGAAATGCTTATTCCATAGTAACAGATCCAAACCAATAATAACTTTCTGAAGGAAGAGTGCCCATCAGGAGTGGTACATGCCTGGGGTGTTACATGGGTTTGGAGTAAAAAGTTCTCTAGTGAGTTTGTGCGTGTGTAGGGCAACTCCTAGACATAAAACACAGCAGGAAAGAGTCTTTGCTAGGATAAAAATCATGCTGAAATTTACTAACTGTACTACCCCCTCCCCCCCCCCCAAACAAGACATCTTGTTGTTTGTACACCCTTTGGTGGGCTTAGATAAATAGCATGTGCAGAAGAAGAGGGAGTTACGCTGGGACTGTATACATTTTTCATTATTATGTCACCAACATGAATTAGGAATGTTTTTCTCAGAGAAAGAAGGGCCAAAGAGAGAACTGGTGTTTTAAGAAGGTGGTTCCTGTGCTCTGAATCCCTACAACATTTGTGCAAGGCAAGAGGACCCAGCTGTGACTGGAGCGCAGCCTGTCCATGCCAGCAGCCATTACTCAGCTACGGTGGAGGGTAAAAGATTACACTAAACTTCATATTGCAGAGCAGGAGGTTGTGAGGGAGCCCAGGACACCACCTTTGGAGAGTGCAGAGTGCTGAGCCTGGAGAAAACAGAGCAAAAAACCGCAGTGCGAGAGCGGCTTTGCCATGCTTGAAGCAGCTCTAGAGAGGCAAGGGGCTCCATCAGCTATCGTGGCAGCTGCGTGACGTTGTCACTTATGATAAGGCATCCCAAGAGCCGGGGAGATCCTGGCTCTGTGCCCACCGGCACAGGTCCAGGGGATTTCACTGGAGCCAGGATTTTTACTCTGTATGTGAAATGAATTGGCAGGGTGAAGCTGCAAGAGTAACGCCCGGCAGTGAAAGCCCCTTGCAGCAGTGCGCCTATGCGCTGGAGCCTGCTGCGAGCAGGAGTGCTTGCGCTGGCTCTGAACAACACTATGTTCTTCTTGTAAGAGGGAAGGATGAGTTAGGAGATGTGAAGTGCCACTGAATTTGTCTAGGATGTCATGCAACTGCCCATTTGTAGGCAAGCTCACATCTTCCTGGGGGATTTTTTTGACCCACTTTTTTTTCTTTTTCTCTTTTTTTTTTTTTTTTTTGCTAGCTTTCCCTGAATTCTCACCAACCCCAGGGACTATCCATCAATATCACCATAGCAACAAGAAGTCATTAAAGGTATCCTGCCTATTGACAGTCGGAGGCTATGCAGGGCTGAGCTGGGTGGCAAGCCATTGCCATCAGCTTCAAGGAGAAAGGCGAGAGCTCAGGGTCTCTGTGGGATCAGTGTTCTCTTTCTCCCTCCCCTACATCTCCCAGAGAAGTCCTGCATTGCGTAGTGGAAATAAAGGATGTATTTCTTCCGTTAGCAAGTCACATGGGGGGGTGGGGGATGTAGGGAGCTGCTGCCAGGAAAAGATGGGGCTGTATTTGCTGCACAAGTAAGGATAAATGTGTGTGTCAGGTTTGTTTGCACGGGGCTGTGGCACTGAGAGACACTTTACATTGCAAATAAGCAACTTATCCTGCAATCTTTCAGGGAGTTCAGAGCAAAGCAGGAGGCTTGGGGGCCAGGAGCAGGCTAAACTGTGAGGAGAGATAAAAGCCACTCTGCTGAACGGGGAAGGAAGGGAAATTCTTGGCAGGTATAAATTAGCATTGACAAGCTATACTGATTTACACCCAGCTCCTGGTCTGGCCCACAGTCTAATCAGGTGAAAAGCATCAGCATCTGAAAGGGAGGGGGTTGTTTAGAGATGCTAGTGGAAGGAGTTGGGGATGGAGGAGTTGAAAATTTAAGGAAAAAAAGGAAAAGATATTCTTCTAGGTAGGTGGGGAAAAACTTGTGATGTTCCCCAGGGCTGATGCAGAGCCTGGCCAGCTGTACCAGCTCCCTGTCAGGGCTCTCGCTGCCTGGTAGCAGGCAGCGTGCAGTGATGGACCTTCTGAGGACTGATCCCTCAACAGAGACAGCTGATGGATACAGTCCTCCCATGTTTTCTGCAGAAGCATTGCTGAATACATCCACTCTCAGGAATGGAAATTGTGATGGCCTGTGGCCATCCACACCCTGTCCAGGACTGCTGACACTGTGGCCATCCATCACGCCCAACCTGCCTCTGCCAGCCATATGCCAAAGTGCCTGACAGCTTTGGGATGTGACCAAACAAGGAGTAGGATGAGATCATCCGTCTCCCTTAGCCTCCTGAACACCTTCCTCCCCAAGGCCTCTCTCTGAGCTCACTGTTAAGGTGTGTGTTGCTGGCTTGGAAGGACTCGGGCTTGGGAGAGTGCTGGACTAGGTTCCAGTGCAAAGTGAAAGAATTGAGATCAATAGTGTTGCAGTTTTGCATAGTTGGCTACAGAGAGAAAGGGCCAGGGCTTGCAGAAAATGGCTGCTGGAATCTTCTGCAGGCCTGCTTATAGAGCCTCTGAGAATCACATATAGGAGACAAAGACTCCACCAGAACACGGAGTGCCAGGAAGACTGCAATTTTGGCCCGTTAAGGGCATTGGGATGTATATTTGCATATAAATGTAAGCAGTTGACAGACACAAAAGGCCGGGAAGGCTGGGGGAGGAGGAGGCGCCCAGGTAGTGCCCCTGCAGCCCGAGCTGAAGCACGTGGAGTAGCCGGAGGAAAGGACCCATGGAGGAGGCAGAGACCCGACCTGCCCGGTGGAGAGGCTCCACGCTGCATGGAGCCGGTGGAGACATAGAGAGGATGCCGTGACTTACACTGGGATGAGCCCCTGCCAGCACAAGCGACCTACAGAGATGAGCCAAACAGGTTTGCTGGGGGAGGCCTGTAGCCCCATGGAGGACTGGGACTGAGAGACACTGTGATTGATTGCTGCCTGCCAGAGCAGAGATGAAGCCTGGTGGGAAGAGATTTGCCTTGGAGAAAGTTTGTGGAGGACTGGCTCTTATGGGTGAGATCCTACGGTGCAGCAGGGGGAGGCTGTGTTAGAATGGATACCCCCAGCCTGGCCGAGAAGGAAACCATCTTGCAAGGGACTGACTAAAGCCCCCATCTCCTAGTCCCTGCCCCCCCCGTCCTGTGCTGCGAGCAGGAGAGGGGAAGAAGGGAGCAAAATGATGGCTGAAAGGGAAGTCTGCTTTAGAATGGAGGGGTGGGGGAAGGTGTTACCGAGACCCCCATTTTCCCCAGTCCCTGCCCCTCCTGGGCTGCGACCGGGAGGGAAGAAGGGAGCAAACTTCTAACTAAAGCCTGCTAAGGAGGGAGTGGTGGGGGAAAAGTGTTTGCCTGGTTGCATCTGTTTCAAGATTGTTGGTTGTACTCCTGACTCTGGTTCCTTTTCACTGTTTTCTCTTTAGTTTAGTGTAATAAATTAGATAACTTTCTCTCCTGCACTCTGTGTTGAGTCTGTTTTGCCCGCGTCATTAACGAGTTTGTCTCTTGAGCCGCCCAATTATATTATTTCTCCCCTGTCCAACTAAGAAGGGGAGTAATAGACTGATTTTGGTGGGCGTCTGGCCTTTGGCCAGGGCTCAACCACCACAATAGACTTAAGCCAGGGGACTTTCTTCATCAATAGTGAGATTAGAGTCTGTGTTGCCTTGCTGGAAAGGCCAATGCTCTAAGTCACTAGTGTACTCAGAGTTTGAGGTTTATGGCTGTGCCGTAAAATATGTCTTCCTGGGACAAGTAAGGGAGCAGAAACTTTTGGCATCCACCTTGTTCTTAGCGTGTGATTTCTTTCCTCTGCCCTATAAATTTTAAGGATTGGGCTGAGACTGTTGGGGCTATCAGAGAACAAGGAATTAGGAATCCCTTCAGCAATCTAGATGGATCTGACGGTATTGGGCTGGTTGTCTGTTGTCTTCCTGGGACTGGTGGAGGCAGCGTAGCAGGACATGGGAAAAGCTGTGTTTCTGTGTTCCCTGTTGTTCATGTATTGCTAGTCCAGCCAGAAATATTTCCACCTTGAAAAAGCCAGTGTCATGACTCTGGCCCTGCACATCATGACATTAAATCTTGAGTTAAAAGATAAAAGCTTGATCCCCACCCCCTACCCCTCCATTTAGTGGGACTTGGCTTTTTACCTCTTTCTTTCCAGAGAGTGAGTGACAATGAGTTGAAAAGCCAGACTTCAGTGCACACAAGAAGAAAACATTCGACTGAGTGCTTAGGTGAAGGCTCTGTTGATGCTCATCACATCCTCCAAGGGGATGGGAATGGGTGGCTCTTTTCTGCTACTGCCTTGACTTCTCTCTGGTCCACCTAACCCAACATGGCCCTGCATTTTTTGTACGGTTCTGTCCCCATAAAACACGTGCAGAGGATCAGGATGGGTTTAGGTTATCTGAGATGTAGTTTCTGACCACATTAGGTACCTGCTGCAGACATGCTCTATCTACACCTGCTCTTTCCAAAATTATCTGCTGCTGATCACTGCTGGAGACATGCCCCTAAGCTGGCTCACAATGGCTTCGATGGCAATCAACTGAGTGTTGGTGGGGTTGTGCTGGGGGTGTACCTCTGTCAGCTGGAAACAGAGGAGAATGGGATAGAGCTGGCACTGGGAAGTTAAAATTTATGTTGGACCCTTTGCTGGGACTGAGCTTCAAGCAACAGCCTTGACCTTTTCTGCCTCCCCTGCCCCGAGGAATAGGGAATTTGTAGCTGAATTGTGACCATTTTCTGCACTTAGTGCTGATGTTCTATCTGTGCAGAGCAGGAGTGGAGGTGCCAGGCTGTAACGTGATCTCACATATGGCTTTGTACTTCCCAGATCTCATGGGAGGTGGATAGGCTTTCCTGGCTCAGGTTTGCCTCTCAGAACTGTTTTGTGTCTTGAGTCAAGAGAGATTGGAGCCAGGTATGGGGCCAGGTTGGATGCTGAGCTCAGGTCACGCCTGTTCCTCACAGGGCTGATGTGCTTGCTCTGTGTGTGTACCGGTACCATGACGAGTGGTGGGCAGGATCTGCTCTGCATGACCCAAAGCCATGAGAATTCTCGGTTCGTGGCATGTACACAGGGTCAGGGAAGCCACCTGGTCCTCAACATCAGCTAACTCAAGCTAAGCATTGGCTCTGCTTGGTCATAACACCATGGGCTCTTTCTCCAGCTGTAAGAGAAGGGCAGACTGTCTCATGGTGATAGAGAGATGTGTAGGATCTATCAATCAGATGCACCTGAACAGAGGTTGATTTATTAAAATAGGACTTTCTTCCTCCTGGGAAGGAGTCATCCAAAGGAGCTTTTTGGTCAGCCAAGGTGTTGACTCACTGAAAGCTTGGCAGGTGATGGATGATGCCATCTTCTGGGGCACTTCACAGCTGATGCTACTCAGCAGCTCCAGCTGGGACACATGATGGGGGCATCACACTGATGTCTCCAGGAGCATTCATTGCAATAACTAATGTGCTCAGACTTCCTTTGCTGCAAGGTCAGTGCTGGTCCTCTCAAGCTCCACTCCATCTGCTGCATTGTCAACAGGGCTGTTGGAGCAATATTGTCTCAAGAATGGAGTGGTGCATTGGTGAAACAAAAGGGGGTACCCTTTCCCAAAGCAGGGAATCAAAAGGGGATGCAGGTCACCTTGAATATATGGTGCATTGGAATGCCTGCCCTTAGAGGTAGGCTGGAAGTATCATGTCATTACAGCCTTTCTGAAGGAGGAACACCATGCTGTGACACAAGAAGGAGAAGCTGCTCAAACTTAGCATCCAGAAAAGTTTATCAGAGGCACTGCTGCCAAGTGCACAGATGTGTGGAGCAGTAGGGCTTCTCAGGTGCAACCTTTCATGTCAGTAAAGCAGCTTAAAAACCCCACAGAAAGGAGCCCATGATTCCTCAAGACCTTCAAGTGATTCCATAAAATGTTGAGGTGAGTTTTTCCACTACCTTGAGTCTATTTAGGAGCAATCTGAGCAAAGTAGAGGTTCACGGTCATCCCAACACTCTCCCTGTCGGAACAGTGTGTGCCATAGCAGGATGTTCCCATGATAATGTGGACAGATTCTTCTCTGGCATATCTGCCTGGCACAGATACACCTTTGGGCTGCTCTGATCAGCGAGCCCTGACCATGGCCAAGCCCAGTTCTTTTTCTGGAGGCAATGGTATTGGTGGTGATGATTCAGAAGTCGTGCCTGTTAGTGTAAACTTGGGTTGAATGCAGTGGGATGGTGGAAGAGTTGGGGAAGCAGGAAAAAAAACCTGAAAAGAATGAGGAGAGATGTGAAAAGAGGAAAATGGTTCAACAATACCATGTGACAAGGCAAGCAGCTCACTGCACAGCAGAAATTTAATGCCACGCTCTCAGCAACCAGCTAGACCCTGGGCTACATTGGATCTTCAGGGGTTTAAGAGGGACTTTGTTCCCCATGTCAAGCTGTCTCTGAGACAACGTGGTCCATGCTTATGATTAAGCTGAGAACGTGAGGATGATAAATACAGTGAGAAGACTATAGAGGTTATGTTTTTCTCTGTGTTACCTAGTTTTGAAGCCAAGATGGCATTTGTCCCTCATGTTGGTGATCCTGATGGAGCAGACAATGAAATCAGTGATAATGTTATAAACTCAAGGAAAGTTATACCTAGCTGTTTTTCCTAGGAAGGAAAAGAAACACAGGGAATTGTACTTGTTAAGGTAACTACCGTGGCTGCACCTCTCCTGCTGCAATAACAGATGTAAGTCCTGTTCCTCTTTCAGCTGCTAGAACAGACAGGAAAACCCAAGAAATGTAACTGCAGTCACCTAGTCATCCTACAGTGTCAACTAGTTTGTGCAGCACAGCTTCGGTTAAGTGAACAGCCAAGAAAGCAAATACAGCCAAGGTGCCTTTATTTGTCTTGTTAACCTTTAACTTGAAAAAAAAATTGATGTATCTGGCATTCTTTCCCTTGAGATTGCTGGTGATCTGCTAAGCAGATGGAGTGATGTGCATGACACGGCAGTAGACAGATCTCGCTGTGTCCATGGGGTTTTCTGTATCAGATAGCAAGAAACTCACAGCAGTATCATAGCTTGCTAAAATCCTTTGTACAGCTCTCTGAAATGTGCCTTTCACATCCCTCTAGCTGGTGAGATCTCTGAAATGAAAGGGAGACTGTACTGCAGAATAAACCAACCTCTGTTCAGTGCTGCGATCTGCAAAACCCAATGCAGAGAAATTAGAATAAGACCTGAAGGCTAGTTTAATCTCTTATTTCAAGATGGAGTAAGGTGACTCCAGTTACTCCTCTCCCTGGAAACAGAGTTTGGTGTGATGGCTGTGACTTAAAAGTTAATTTGCTTGTGACTGAGATGATGTAAATGTGGAAAGTGGAAAATGTAGCAGACTTCATCTCTCTGATCGACCAAGGCAAGAGAGACCAGACAATAGCAAGCCTCTCTCCACCATCTCATGGAACAAGCTTCCCTGTTTGACAAGTCTTATTGAGCAAAACCTTGCTGCAGTGAACTCTGCAAAGCAGCACTGGCAAACCTACTCAGACCTGCCAGATTTGGCAGCCTTTTTTTCCAGAGGCTGTGTGAGGCTCTGTTGTCCTGTTTATCCTGTTGTCCCTGGCATCCTTGGACATGACTGATACTCTCCACAGTGCTTTTCACCAGCGCTGAACAGCTTACCCTGTGCCTGCCTGCTTCATCCTCCTGACACTTTGTCTTGTGCTTTGCTGGGAAGGTCAGCCAGGCAGAACAGTTCTTACGTGTATGGGAAGGCATACTTTATCCTTCAAGCTTTAATCCTTGAGAAATAAGTTCTTTGGGGGGATTTTGCAGGAAAATGAAGGTTAGTGGCAAGTCTCCAAGCAGGCACTTATCAGAGTAATAGAGAAGTTGATTAAACGGAATCACACGGTAGAAAATAAGCTGAGCACACGATGCCTTTAGCCTTATGCTTACCTAAGGCGTGAGGCTCACAACCACCAGGACCTTTTCAGTCCCTGAGCCAGGAAACAGGCAAAAGTTGCACAGACAGCATGATCAAAGAGCAGCACAGTGCCATTCCCTCAGCGGCAGCCAGCGCTAATCTCCTTTTGCTGTTTGGCTTGCAGTAAAGTCAGCATTGGCTGGAAACTGCTGGGCTAGAATGAAGCCCTAGCTTTGGGAAGTGTGGACTGGACTGCCTGGAAGTACCAAGGTGGGTAAATGAAGGAGTGCAGCATCAGCACACAGTGCCCAGGTACGTCAAGGCGCAACAGAGAACTGGCAAGTCACTGCTTGCTTTAACTGGGAAAGAGCACAGGGTACCTTAGGACTGATGCGTAACTTTAGGAGAAGGTGAGTTAGGACCCTGAGTTGGGTCACCCCGTGAGAGATCGGCATTTACTCTGCTGCCTCGCGCTTCTGTGGCATTTGCTGGTTTCCATATCTGGGATCACCTGCTGTATCTATAGACTGTAGGTATAGCTCTGAGGTGGAGGGAGGACAAACACATGATGCTGTAGTTCCCAGTGTTTCTTCAATGATGACTGTATAATACTGCAGCTAAATACTCTGTACGTACAGGGAGCCTGCAAGAATTGCTGAAAGATCGGCTTTCGCATACCAACCATAAACATATTAAATCAAATGGTTTTTTTTCTGTCTCTATCTTGTGCTCTCCTCCAGCAGAGTGCCTAGACCAAGCTTGTGGTCATGTTATTTTAGAGCTGAGTGTGTAGACACACATTTTTTATTACAGCAGTGCCACTGATCTGACAGATGCAGGTGCCTGAGCTGAAACCATGATGTTGTTACTGTGTGCCATGAGGAATGGAGCACAAGAGCAGGGGAAGGAGGGAGAAGGGCTCAGTTTTGGTTTTACCAGCCAGGTCAGAATTATCTGGTGTTTAGAAAGACCTCTGCTTTCTTCCTGCTCCTACCAGGGGGAAGCGTGCTGTGCCTCAGCACACCTAGGCCTGCTTCACAGGTCAGACAGCAGTTGGCCTGGGTAATAGTGAAATTAAGTTTACGTACCTGACACTCTGTGCCCAGCCCTCAGGGTAGTGACGTGGGGTTGAATGGGCAAGACTGGAGGAGTTTGGTAGGAAAGAATGGCCTTTTCAAGGCTGGAGTGACAGGGAGGAAAAGTACTTCTGTCCAAGCTGGCTATTATGGGATGGCCACAGCTGCCTTACAGGTATGATGAGGCAAAACAGAGCTCACCACTTCCTGAGGCTCCCACACACTGCAGCTGGGGCACTGAACCCCCTTGTGCGTCCTCCTGTGAGCTATGTCTATATGCACCTTTGCTCTGAGCTCTCCTGAAAGTACCAAAGGGACTTCCCATGTCCAAAGTGTTTTCTTAGAGCAAAAAGTCCCTTAGAGAAAAAAAACACAGCTCTGATGGGTGACAAAGGTTAAAATTAATTATTTGGAAACAAAATTCTCCTCTTCCTCCACTTAACCCAGTAATTTTAGTGGCTTATTACATGTTGGCAAACTCTGCAGAGCCTCCTCCAGAAAGTCTCTGTCTCCTCCAACTCTCACAGCCGGCTCTGGCTGTTCTCTGTCTTTTCTTGGTCCTCCACTCTGCAAACCTGCCTCTGCTGTCCTGCTGTCTCCCTCACTCTCTGCCTGCCCTGCTCTGCCCAAAGGAAGTTTCTCCCAGCTGCTCCTTTCCTGAAAGCAACTTCTGATGCCCTTTGGGCACCTCCACTGGCAAGTCCTGCCCTGGCAAAGCAGGAGCGGGTCCCTGCTGCCTGATGGTGCTCATCAGCCCTGGCACCTTTCACACCCGCTGGGAAGTGGCCCTCTGCTCTCTTGAATGGCAAAAGAGTTTACTCTAGGGCCAGCAGGTCTGAGGCACCCCTCCATGTAACAGAGGGACACAGAGTCCCCCTTCGAGGTCTGTGCCTCACACCTGAGCAGGCCACCCATGGCTGCTGTCACTGCAGCCACTCTGAAGCCCGAGGAGGGGTCAGCACTGACCTCCAACCAGAAGAGAGGCTGTGAGGACACAAGTCAGTTGTATTTTCAGTGCTGCCTTGTCTCTTGCTGAAGGGAGCAGCCACAGGCAGGTCCCACCTCATTGTTCCTGTGCCTCTGCTTCCTTGCTCTTCTTGTGCCTGCTTCTCCCCTTGCCTGAGCGCTTTCTCCTCTGTGTTCCCTGGTCTCTCACGCACACAGGCAGAGCTTGCTAGGCAAGCGTGTGCCAGGAACCTGCCTCACAGGGGTCTTGGTGTCTCTTCAGGCATTGCTGCGTTTAGCGCCCTGCCTTGGACAAGGACTGCTTTATTCTCAGCTCTCACTACACCAAGGGCCATTTTCTCTTCCTGCTTGGTTTGGAAGCAGAGTGCAGAAAGTATGTGGTGTTTTTTAGTCCTGTGTCTGTGACCTGATCACAGACCAACCTGACAGGCCATGGCATCTCTCATTAACAGCGCTTTCTCACAGCAGCCCTTTGGCACTACCAGGAGCTCAGTGACTGGCTCTCACATCGTCTCATTCTCTCTTTCTTGACAGATCATGTTATAACCTATGATCACAGAAAGCCATGATCCTCACGTTTCTCTGCTGTCACCTGTGGGCTCCTCCAGAGCCGTGAAGAAGGGGAAACTCCAGCCCCACCATGAGAAGACTGGGTGAGAAGGGACTGTGACATCTTGGGGAGCAGCCATGCTTTGAGAACTAGTTTTAGTTTTTATTTTTAGGACTTACAAAGGATGTAAATAATGTTCACAATTCAGCAGTGGTCCACAGGAGCAGCTCTGCCTTCCCTTTCCTGGGATTAGATTAGAGAGAGTTTCATTACTGTGGGGAAAGTTATGCTAATTTGGACCACTGTAACCAACAGGTGAATCAGGCTACCAGGGAGTTACTGAGACTGGCTTCCAGGCAATACACTGCCTCAGACTTCTCAGATGGAAGATGTCTGTTGGTGCCTGGCACAGTTAGATACCTGAGGTATCTTAGCCTTCAGAGAGTAACAAGCCTCTTCATTCCCGTCCTGGTCAGTGTGGCTGTGCTGCCTGAATGGTTGGCAGCATGTGGAGAACCCGGCTGCACTACAAAGCAAGCTGTCAGGGCTGTACCTTACATGGTCCTGTGTTGCTTTACCAAGACCTCTTCCTAGATGTTCAACCTGGTTGATTCTTACCTGGCTTATTATTAGAGACCACTGCCCCATCATCCCAGCTCTATGCTGCCTTTACAAATCTCAGGCCAACCCCATATCCCTTGCCCAGTCTTGTTCTCATTTATATTTGGCACCCAGATGTTCCGTTTCACTCTGGTTGCCAAGGGAAGGAGTGAACAGGACTGTAGCAGTCCTGTGTGACTGCTGGCAAGTCCATGATGCCTTAATCCTTAGGAGAAATGTGGAGTCTCTCCATTCAGTGTTAAGGAGGCTCCTTCGGCTTCTACGTCCTGTGGGCCCAAATTGAAGTTTTGGGATTTAATTCTCTGCATTGCTTTGATACATGTGATTTAGTCTCTTACACTCCCTGAGCCTTACAATGCTGAACACAGGTCACAGGAATAGCCTTGGAGACAGAACTGTCTTTTTCTGGGCCTCTGCTGAGCTGGGGTGGGGGGTGATCATGTGGTTGCTAAAGGATCAGGGGGTGCATTTGTGGAAGCTTGTGATGAGGTACCTTTGTCTCTGCACTGGAAAGGCCATGGAAATGTTTGGCTGCCAGGCACTATGTGCATCCTCCCTGTGAAGGGCAGATCAGAGCATTAAGGGCTGCAGTGTGACTCTGAGAGACAAAACTACCACCAGTCAGCCGCCTTCTTCCTCCTTGCTGCTTGAGCCTTCCAGGAGACCATACTGTCATGTCATCCCTCCCCACCGCCAGCCTCCTGCTTACCCCCCCACACACCTGCCTGCACCCCATTTGAGGGAAAGAACCTCACTATCTCTTGTAAGCCTCCCATCTCCTTAGCACTGCTGTGTGGGTAAGCTGAGCCTGCAGCAAGCCCTTCTGAGTGTTCATCACTGGAGTTGAGCAGGGTTATTGTGAGAGAATTGCTGAGGGTAGGCAGGATAAGCTTGTATAAGTGCAAGGCCACTGTTGGCTTAGCTAGAGATGGAAACGATTGTCTGCCCCAAGCCTCACAGCTCATCTCCTAGCTATGCTGCTCTGTTTCTACCCAAGCTGTTGGTTGGCTTCTGCATTCCCTGGAAGCACACCTGCTGTTGCATCCTGCTAGTCATCACCAGGCTGCTTCAGTAACTCATCTTTCCTTCCATTCACAGGTCTTCTACGCATGGCGACTCAACCCATGTGAGAGCTCTCTTATGTGAGTACCCAGCAGCACAGTTTGCTGTCTGTGGTCTGTGGACATTGACTGGCATCTAAGCAACATCCCAGCTCCCTCCTCTCCCCCTAGACGCCACTTAGAGCCTCCATGTGCATTTGCTATGACATACATCAGTGTTGATGAGAGACAGGAACACTGCCGGGTGATCTTGAGCTGCCAAACTAACCAGCTCTATGCACAGCATGGCTTAAAGGATATTTCCGTTAGCAGCATGCATCCACTAAAGAACCTAGACACTCACATTTTTTCGGGGGACTTCCACACTCTAGACTCCCACCACACAGGTAAGGCACCTTTGGCCGGTCCTGTGGAAAACCGGATGTATCGGAGCGTGGAGAACCTTCACTGGGCAACAGTTGCTGACTCTGGGCTGTATCCTCACTGCAGGAGCCTGGATAACGAGATCCTATTTCGCTATGGAGGCACCAGTCAGTGGACAGAAGGCTGTGTGGCTGTGCCCCCAGTACAGAGCACATCGGACTCTCTGAGAAAGCTTTCTCTCCGTACTAAACAGACCTCTCGATCAGCACAGAATGTGCTCCTCCCTCCCTTTGCCAAAGTGCCTCAGTGGCTTTTCCCTTCTGCAGAGGAAAAAGCCCTACACAGGGATGCCGAAAAAGAGCTGAAGGAGAAGCTGAGGCTGCACAGCAGTAAGGTGGCAGAGCCCTGCAAGCCGGTCCGTCCACAGGCAGCCCTGCCTGACCTGATGGCCCAGGAGTTTTCTGAATGCCAGATGTGCCGGCAGTACAAGAACGGTTGTGCTGTCAGCTGCTGCACAGTGTTGGTGGAACACGGTGCTCTCAGGCCCAGCCTCACAGGGAGGCAGAGACTCTGTTTTGCTCACAGCATCAGCAGCCCAGAAGACATCAAACAGGAGGCTCAGAGGAGGCTTCAGCTCCGAAGGCAGAACAGTTCCCCCAATTTGCCCCTTCAGCATGCTGGGGAAAGCCATGAGATGGGCAAATCAAGAACAGCAGAAACCCTGGTACAATACAGTGGGGAAACAGATGTCAAAGTCGCATCGGGGCAAAGCAAGAAAGGCCGCTGCAAAGGGAGGCTCTTCATACCCACCTTTGAGGAATTCAAGCAAATGAGAAGTAAGGAGTCAAGTTCATCCGCCGGCAGCAGTGGGCCAACAGGGTGCTCGAGTAAGGGTCTGCCTGCAGACCAGACTCTGCAGGAGCAGAACAGCAAGAACATCTGTCCAGAACCTCTGGAGACCACAGCCTCAAATGAAGCTGCTGTCACAGCAGAGGATGATGACGATGTGTTCCCTGAAAACCACACCTCTGATGACTCTTTCCAGTATCCAGACACATGGGATGGTTTCAGAATGAGCAGCCCTGAAGTGAAGGACAGAACCACCCAGATCTCCAGCCCAAATAGATCTCTGGTGCCCATTTGCTCTAGCCCTATTCCACGATCACCTTTGCAGGCAGTTGCAATACACAGAGCTGGGCAGGAGATCTTCAGTGATGAGCAACAGAAAGGAGAGACAAGACAATTAAATGATGTCCTCCACCTTGCAGGGCAGTCGCTGGCTTCTGAAACCCAGTCCTCTTGCTGTTCATCCCTGCTGTTAGAAGCCACAGACTTATCCAGCTATGGAGCTAAGCTACAAAAGATGAAGGATGAATTCATAGGTTCAGCCCTGGAACTTATTAAGAAAAGGTAACATGCTTTGTGGGGTCACCTGAAAGCAGTTCCCTTGTTAACAACCTGGTCTCTCTCCTGATAACGCACATTTAACTCCTATAGCATAAATTTGCTGTTGGCAGGGCCTTTCATCTTAGGGTCTCTGAGCACCACATGGACATGTCTTTAAGCTCTTGAGTTTAAACTCCACATTTGCGTGGAATTAAACATCAAAAAGCATTTTCATCAAGACTTTGCCTTTTTGTACACCTTAATCCTGTCCAGACAGCAGCCATTAGTCCTGACACCCAGTTTCCCACTCATTTTACTTTTGTACTAAATTGTTGAAAGATTTTCATTATTTTCTTGGTAACATCTGTTAAAAGTAGAAGACAGCAGGGGATACAAAGTACTGATATGGTTCCTTTGAAAAAGGTGTAGGGTCTGTCCCACCACTGCAGGACATGAATTCATGCATGTCATCCAGCAACAAGTGCTTTCACTTGCTGCCTGTATGTAGTGAACTGGCAATCACATGAGAGCAGGATGGCTGCTATGAGCTTTCAGCCATCCTCTGGAGACCAGCACGGGCAGCAAGTGAAAGTACTTGCAGATACTGTCCTCCTGCCAATGCAGACAGCATCAGCAGTCACAGAAGACCTTATGTAAATCTTTCCTCCCTCTTCACAGTCAAGGGTTTTTCCCTTCTCTGGGTTAGGTGTTCACATGGTGGGCTTTCTCTGTCCTGGCTTTGGACACTGCAGTGCTGGTACCTCCTTCCTGTCAAAGAAACGAGATCCTTTTCTACACAGGCAGGTGGCCCAACAGAAACCAGCAATGTTCTGGAAGCTAGTTGTCACTACCTTATCATTAGCTAAAACGTGTGGGAAAAGCAGGAGTAGGTGTTGGTGAAAGGGTTGTTTCCATGTGCTTGGTGCCCAGGACTGGCTTTGCCAGGAATTACATTTGACTTGGTTCTTGGCCGGGTGTGACATCCACAGGTGTGAAATGCCAGAGCATCAACCTTGTACTTCTGGAATGCTGTAGCTCTGAGACTGGACGTGCTGTTAGAAGAGATGATAATGACTTCTGCAAGGGAGTGAGATTCATCTGGAAGAACTGTGGAGCTGAAGCTCCCCATGTAGACAGATCCAGTGACAAGCAGAAATACTTCTGCAACTTTATAATCCAAAGGGAAGTAGGTGGTGTCGGAGCCCCCTTCAGCTGTCCAGCCTGGCCTTTGTGCTTTTGTTCTAGAGTATGAAAACCAGTGAAGAAACAGAGAAGTTATGGTTTGAGACCATTTGCATTGAGTGGGCTATTTTTGTCATTGGTGTGAAATGAAATCCATAGCACAAGCTGTGAGTAGGAGTGTAAGAACAGCTGTCTCTGAGCAGATGAAAGGTTTGACTAGTATCTGGAGCCCGAGGTGCAGGCATGGCAAAGTGTATGGGAACTGGGCAGCACATATGATCTTTCTTCCTACCACTCCCAGCCTCCAAACACTTTCTGCTCAGGGCACTTATGGTTTCAGTGTGGTTTCATAGAATCATAGAATCATAGAATTGTAGGGGTTGGAAGGGACCTCGAGAGATCATCGGGTCCAACCCCCCTGCCGAAGCAGGCTCCCTAGGACATTTCACTGAGATAGGCATCCAGACGGGTCTTGAATATCTCCAGAGAAGGAGACTCCACCACCCCCCTGGGCAGCCTATTCCAGTGCTCTGTCACTCTCACTGTGAAAAAGTTTCTCCGCATGTTGGTGCGGAACTTCCTATGCTCCAACTTGCAGCCATTGCCCCTTGTCCTGTCTCCACAGACCACTGAAAAGGGGCTGGCTGATTCCCCCTGCATCCCTTGCTTAAGATAATTGTAAACATTAATTAGGTCCCCCCTTAGTCTTCTCTTCTCAAGGCTGAACAGTCCCAATCTTCTCAGCCTTTCCTCATAGGGGAGATGCTCCAGGCCCTTTATCATCTTCGTAGCCCTTCTCTGGACTCTCTCCAGGAGATCCCTGTCCTTTTTATACCAGGGAGCCCAGAACTGGACACAATACTCCAGGTGGGGCCTGACCAGGGCAGAGTAGAGGGGGAGGATCACCTCCCTTGACCTGCTGGCTACACTCCTCCGGATGCACCCCAGGATCCCATTGGCTCTCTTAGCCACCGAGGCACACTGCTGGCTCATGGCCAACCTGTCATCCACCAGGACCCCCAGGTCCTTCTCCACTGAGCTCTTCTCCAGCAGGTCATCCCCCAGCCTGTACTGATAGAAACGGTTGTTCCTTCCCAGGTGCAAGACTTTACACTTGCTTTTGTTGAACCTCATCTGGTTTCTTACTGCCCAGCTCTCCAGCCTGTCCAGGTCTCGCTGGATGGCAGCGCAGTGTTCCTGCGTGTCAGCCACTCCTCCCAGCTTTGTGTCATCGGCGTACTTGCTGAGGGTCGAGGCTATTCCCTCATCAAGGTCGTCAATGAAGATGTTAAACAGGACTGGACCCAACACCGAGCCCTGGGGAACACCGCTAGTCACAGGCCTCCAGTCAGATTCCACTCCACGAATCACGACCCTCTGGGCTCGGTCCGACAGCCAATTCTCAACCCACCTCACTGTCCACTCATCAATCCCATGCTTTCTCAGCTTTGCTATCAGGATGTCATGGGAGACAGTATCAAAAGCCTTGCTGAAGTCAAGGTAGATGACATCTACTGCTCTCCCTCCATCTACCCAGCCGGTGATGAGATCGTAGAAGGCTATGAGATTGGTCGAGCACGATTTCCCCTTGGTGAATCCATGCTGACTACTCCTCATGACCTTCTTCTCTTCCAATTGCTTGGAGATGGCATCCAGAGCAAGCTGTTCCATTACCTTTCCGAGGACAGAGGTGAGGCTGACTGGCCTATAGTTGCTGGGATCCTCCTTCTTGCCCTTTTTAAAGACTGGAGTGACATTGGCTATCCTCCAGTCCTCAGGCACTTCTCCTGTTCTCCAGGACCTGTTGAAGATGATAGAGAGCGGCTCAGCAATCACCTCCGCCAGCTCCCTTAGCACACGTGGATGTATCCCATCCGGTCCCATGGATTTGTGTGCGTTTATCCCTTTGAGCCGCTCCTGGACCTCCCCTACCTCAACCAGAGGGAAATTCTTCATATCCCAAACACTCCTATTTACATCCAGTGCCTGTGGGTCCCGGGGTTTCTGTGCATTTAATATCCCCAGTGCTTTTTGTTTCTGTGAATGTGTTCAGTCTCCCTAGTTGGATATGTTAAAATATACAAGGAGATTTTATTAACACTGTGGTGGGTTGACCTTGGCTGGACACCAGGTGCCCACCAAAGCCACTCTGTCACTCCCCTCCTCAGCTAGATGGGGGAGAGAAAATAAATCAAAAGACTCATGAGTCAAGTTAAGGGTAGGGAGAGACCACTCAGCAGTTACTGCCGTGGGCAAAACAGACTCAACTTGGGGAAATTAGTTTAATTTATTGCCAATCAAATCAGAGCACAGTAATGAGAAATAAAACTAAATCTTAAAACACCTTCCCCCCACCCCTCCCTTCTTCCTGGGCTCAACTTCACTCTTGATTTCTCTCCCTCCTCTCCTCCAGCAGCACATGGGGATGGTGAATAGGGGTTGTGGTCAGTTCATCACACGTTGTCTCTGCTGCTCCTTCCTTCTCAGCAGGAGGACTCCTCACAATTTTCCCCTGCTCTAGCGCAGAGTTCCTCCCACAGGAGACAGTCCATGAACTTCTCCAACATGAGTCCTTCCCATGGGCTACAGTTCTTCACAAACTGCTCCAGTGTGGGTCCCTTCCATGTGGTGCAGATCTTCAGGCCCAGACTGCTCCAGTGTGTGTCCCCTGTGGGGTCACAAGTCCTGCCAGCAAACCTGCTCTAGTGTGACGTCCTTTCTCCATGGGGCCACAGGTTCTGCCAGGAGCCTGCTCCAGCATGGGCTTCCCATGGGGTCACAGCCGCTTTGGTGCATCCATCTACTCCACTATGGGGTTCTCCATGGGCTGCAGGTGGATATCTGCTCCACCATGGATCTCCATGGGCTGCTGGGGGACAGTCAGCCTCATCGTGGTCTTCACAATGGGCTCCAGGGAATTCTCTGCTCTGGTCCCTGGAGCACCTCTGCCCCTTTTCTTCACTGACCTGGATGTCTAGTTGGAGCACAGGAAGTTCCGCATCAACATGCGGAAGAACTTTTTCACAGTGAGGGTGACAGAGCCCTGAGACAGGCTGCCCAGGGCGTGTGGAGTCTCCTTCTCTGGAGAGATTCAAGACCCGTCTGGACACCTGTCTGTGCAATATGAGCTGGGGAGCTGCTTTGGCAGGGGGTTGGACCCGATGATCTCCCGAGGTCCCTTCCAGCCCCTACAATTCTGCGATTCTGTGATTCTGTCTGCAGGTTGTTCCTGTCACAGCTCTCTCTGGCTGTAATTGCTGGGAATACGGTCCCATTTCCACAGAAACTGAGCTCAGCAATCCTTTGAGAGAGATGTTGTGATGGGGCATCATAGAATAAGATAGCTGAGATTGCCTTTTCTTTCTAGTGTTTCTGTGTAAGTGTTGCAGTCTTACAACAGTTTTGTCTGGTGTGTTAATTGCTTCCCTAGTTAATTACTTAAGACATAGTTAATTGCTTAATATTTCATGAGTGAAGACTGGATTTTTAAGTTAACGATGGCTTTGGCCTCCTCATAGGTCACCAGATACCTTTAACTTAGGTTATAGCCCTGGCAGGGAGGGGGTGAGATCTAGGTGGAAATCCTGTTTGCATTTCAATATCTAGTCTGCCTTCTGAACTTGTTGAAGCAGCGAGTTGTTCAGGATAAGGATATGTAAGGACCTGTCTGTGAAATGGGGAACAAGGTGATAACAAAAACCTGCACAAGGAAGTGAAGGACAGGACTAAGAAAGTAGGCTTGCTGAAGAGAGTGATGGGGCATATGTGGATGGCAGTGGAATGGTGAATATGAGCCAGTGGTGTGCCCAGGTGGCCAGGAGGCCAACAGCATCCTGGTTTGTGTCAGAAATAGTGTGCCAGCAGGACTAGGGAATGAGGTCTGTATGGGAGAAGGCAGTGTGATCAGGAGGAGAATACAGTATCCCAGTTCTGAGCTCTGCTACTGACCTTGTACACATCCCGTTGCCTCTCTGTGTCTCAGCATGGTCCCTTCTTTCTGCATTTTTCAACCAGAAGCTGTTAGAGCAGGAGCAGCTTTTGGAAACAGTGACTTTCCAACAGTGGCAGATCTTCTTCAAGTGCTTTCTTGCTCCTTAACCTCTGCCTTCCCTCTCACAGGTCTGCCTGTGCCCAGCTGAACTGTTCATACTTTACCCCACTCAGTGAGACACCAATGAAATGATCTGGCTGGGAATCCATGAGGGAGGATGTTTTTTTAAACCCAGATCATTTCAAGACTGATTTTAGATCATGGCCACAAAGATAGTTACACTGGACCAGCTGAAGGAGTGGTACCCAAAACGTGTCTGGGGACAGGACAAGGGATGACACAGGAACCTCTTAAACCAGACTGGGCCAGGACAGTACTATGGCAGGATGACAGCCTTACTGTGTGTCTGCACTGCTAATGCTGCAGCCCTGTCAGGGTGACAGTGCAGCCCCTACTACAGGCCGCTCCATGACAGCGCTGATGTTGCTACCCTCTTTCTGCAGGCTGTGTAGAATCATAGAACCATAGAATGTGTAAGGTTGGAAGGGACCTTTAAAGGCCATTTAGTCCAACCCCTCTGCAGTAAGCAGGGACATCTTCACTAGATCAGGTCACTCAGAGTCCCATCAAGCCTGACCTTGAATGTCTACAGGGATGGGGCCTCCACCACCTCTCTGGGCAACCTGTTCCAGTGATCTGCCACCCTCTTATTGAAGAATTTTTTCCTAATGTGCAACCCAAATCTACCTTTTTCTAGTTTAAAAACATTACCCTTCATCCTACTGCTGCATGCCCTCATGAACTGTTCTTTCCCAGCTTTCCTGTAGGCACCTTTTAGGTATTGCAAAGCTGCTATAAGGTCCCCTCAGAGCCTTCTCTTCTCCAAGCTGAACAAGCCCAACTCTCTGAGCCTGTCTTCATAGAAGAGGTGCTCTAGCCCTTTGATCATTTTTGTAGCCCTCCTCTGGACACACTCCAACAGGTCCATGTCCTTCATGTGTTGAGGGCTCCAAAGGTAGAAGAGGCCTGGAGAAGTGAAGCAACATTTCCAAATCTGCATGGCAGGGAGCTAGCACAGAGGGATATAAAAGCCAGGAGCCTGCTGTTAGCGCTGTGCCGTTGCTGTGTAGCTGAGAATAAACTCTTTCAAAGTTGGTAAATCTTCTGGTAATGTCAGCTGGAACCTGGAAGCATAAATGGAGGAAGATGAAAAAGCATCAGCTGGAAAGTTGTGAACCAACTTTTCTGGCCTGTTAACAGAGCCAGTGCATGTTCTGGGAGGTTTGTTCCCTCTTCAGTGATTTCAATATTGGCTGATGGTTTGTTCCTGAAGCCAACTGTCATTCATTGTAAGGAAAATGCCCATCTGTTTCATGTGGTTTTGCTTGTAGCTGACAGTGTTGGAATTGCACATTAGCAGTATGACCTACCAGCATAAGTTCACAAGTGAAGCCTTGAAGAAGCAGCAGGTTTTTGTCATCAGAGACTTTTGTTAAGCATAAAATACATGAGTAAGCTGGAATGTGTTCCAGACACTGGCTTCCTGTATGTGCAGGCATCCATATCCAGTCCTCACAAACTTTATTTTTAAAGGAATCTGAGCACGTAAAAGTGACGTAAACCCAAAAAGAGAAATTAATATTCCTTCAAATAGGCTGCATTATGCATGGGAGTAAGGTGGCTTAGTCTGTTAGAAAAAGTGTGTTACAAGTAGGATCACAAACTACTACTGTGATACTACATCAAATATACTCTCAGTGGTTTTACATCAGACTCTTTCTGTCTGTCTGGAGGGGTGGTGTTGTCTGCAGAGAAGGTGACATGGGGTTGGAACCGGCTGCCTCTGTCAGCCGGGCCAGGCCCCCGTTAGCACCAGACAGCTGTGAGTAAGAGCATCCCAGAACTGCCAAGTGAGAACTCAACCAATCTTGTCAGGGCTCTTAAGTGCACCAAAAAGGCCTGATCCTGAGTTCACGGAAAGCAGAGGGAATCTTTCCAATTATTTCAGCAGGCTTGGGATCATGAGAGATGAAAAACAGGGGGAAAGCTCCTTTAATCCTCTAATCTTTTCAAAGTATTATGGTTTTTAGCAGGTGATTTTCTTCCAGACGAGCAATATGGTTTCTGTGTTGACAATGTCTCTTAAAATAGCACCAAACATGGATATGTCCTACTTAGAAAGAGCGTTTTCTGGTCCCTATGGGAGAACCTTACATTTTCTGGGCACAAAAATGCTCTGTAAATGCCCGAGACTTGATATCCCAGACTGATGCTGGCATGAGCGCAGTTACCCAATTTGCACTGCTATAACTGTGCTGTGTTTAGAGCCCCTAAAACACACTCACAGCCATCCCTGCTGACCAGTCTAGATTCCTGCCTGCACTTTCCCTGAACTGTTGTGGCTGGTTGTTCAGCCCAGGGCTTTCTGCTCAATCTCACCAACGTCAGCAGCAGCAGGTGAACTGCATACATGATGTTCATCAGCGTCTGCTTCTTCCCCCGCAGCTGCAATGCTGAGACTGCTGTCAAATCCCCCTCCAAGGGACAGTGTGATCTGAGGAAAGCTGATCTCCCACCTCCAGAGGACAACCAGCAGCCCACAGCGATGTCCATGGCAACAGAGACCTGGGAGGACAAGCCGAGCAATGAGACATCCGACACTCCACCTGCAGGGAATGTAAGGGAGAGAATTCCCCTCTCTTGAGCATGTTTTCAGGATTGTTTTTCTTGTCTGAAGCTCTGAAGGATCCCTTTGTTGTAGGAACTGGGCAGACTGGGAGCCTGGGATCTGAAATCACACAAACTCCCATGAGTGATTAAACTCTAAAGATTTATAGTGCCTTTTTTATTACAGTTAATGAAACAGGAGTTGGTTTTGTGCCTTTGCCTATCTGCCACTGCATCTCTTGCAAGGAGCTCAGCAATAACCCTTTCCTGGCTTCCAGTGTGCCACCAGCCCCTCATTGCTGTGCTGCCTGAATGATCAGGCTCCTTCCTAGTCCCCACTGATATCAGGAAGGAATTCCTGACCCTGCAGCACTGAATCGTTCACAGAACAGCAGGAGGCCAGCTCAGACCATGGAGGACAGGCTCAGCCCCCACTTTAGGCCCTTAGCCAGGACTGAGGATTGTTTGTGGTTATTTGACAGCCGTGACCCAGCCACCATGGAGCCCCAATACTCAGAGCTACACCGCAGCAGAGGGCGAGGGGTCCTTGCTGTTAGGACTAAGAAAGATAGAAGGACCTGGGGGGACAGATTTTCTAACAGTGACCTAGCAGAGCTGCATCTGCAGTCCTAACACCGAACAGCTCCCTTCTCTCTCCAGTGGCTGCAGACCAGGCATTGCTTTGCTGCTTTGACCACTGCCTTGCTCCAGATGCTATTGCTTTTCTTGCAGACCCCCAGTCCTGGCTGCCGCCGATCCAGCTCTGACATCGTCCATGAGACCACGGATGGTGCCAAGGCGCAGCGGGAGTGTCGGCTGCGGCCGCACTTCAGTGACCCTATGCCAACAGACTCGGTGAAGAGGAAGCAGCTGGAGCTGAAGATTGCAGCTGCAGCACGGCAGCACGCACAGAAGCGCCGGCAGGAGCGAGACTACGGTACCTACATTCTGCACATTCAGGGGGGCTGATGGGCCACATGCTGAGCCCTGATACACTGGCGTAAACATGGAGAGTCTCTACTGACCCAGGGTAGGGAGGTGTTTTGGGTGTGCAGGAAATCTGGGTCTGCACTGCTACGCCTCTGTCCCTGGCTGGAGGAGGGCAGCAGCAGGAGAAGCAGGACCAAGTGAGTTCACCGGTACGGGCCGAGCAGGGATGACAGGTTTCACCGGGGAGGCATTTACTTTTGACCCCTGCCCAGGAGCAAAAAAGGAGTGGGGACAGCCAAAAGCCCGGCTTTCACTGGATCTCCCCTCCGGGGTTTCCACCACTCACAGCTGTGCCAGCTTGGGCTCCTCCGGTAGGCTGTATGCAGCTGGCAGTGCCTGTAAAGATCTGTGTCTGTTCTCAGGTCCAGTGGTAGCCAAAGCCAATCTCGGCCATGGTGGCAGCTTTGATGAGACCCGCCGCGCCCCACGTGGCTCCCTCCGCTCCAGACATCATTGGAGCAACGTCAGCAGTCTCAGCACAGACAGTGGGATTGTCGGTGTGAACGATGTCCGGGACGACCTGGATCCCAGCGAGGCTACCCGGACCAAGTCAGCGGATGTGGAGAGGGCAGATAGTGGCATTGGCCAGATGCCAGCCAGAAAGTGGAGGAACAGGGCATCTGAAATGCTGAGCTCCCTGCAGGCCTGGGAAGCCCACCGTCCATGCACTGACTGTGGAGAGAGGGACCTCCCAGTAGAGACAGATGTGCAGAACTGCAATCAGAGGCGGGCTGACCTCTGCGAGAAGTGCCACAAGCGTAGGACGGAGCGCAAGGAGTCTGTGCTGGAGTTTGTCAACACTGAGGCCAGCTATGGAGAGGACCTGCGCATCATCAAAGAGGAGTTCTACCTCCCCATGCAGGCCGCTGGGCTGCTGAGCCAGGAACAGCTCTTGGGCATCTTCAGCAACATCCAGGAACTCATCGACCTCAATGAGAACTTCCTGGAGATACTCCAGGAAGAGATCCATCAGGCCTTTGACCAGGTATGATGCTGCATGCACTAAAGGGGCCAGACCAGGCAGACAGGAATAGGTTTTGTATTAGTGAGGCAGTACTGGTGGAGCGGTGGACTGGGAGGTTGGACTGCTGGGGTCTGGCCATCTACCCAGTCCCTTGTTCCTTCAGCTATTGTAATCCAGTGGTTTCAGTAGGCCTGTGCCAAGTCACAGGTGCTGTCCCACTCTGCCATGGTAATGCCACTGGCATTAGCAGGCCATCAGCAGCCCAGATCTAGCCTGTTGACAGAACTTGACTGTCCCATTAACCAAAATTAGCTTTAAGCGGGTTTGCTTGGACACTGGTGAGAGAGTGACCATGGGGGCCCAGAGCTCGGCTTGCACTGGCTTACAGGCCACATGCGTGTGACCCCTGAGCTGGCTCTCTTCAGGCTGGCATGGGTGTGTTTGCAGTGGGTTGCAGTGGGTGCAGCCTGCCCCTAGGCTGGCTGTGGGGCTTGGCAGTACAGGCTGCACCCTGCTCTGGTGATGGTTGGCACTTAGGGCTCTGTGTGCTGGTTGCTTCTACTGATGTACCTGCCTTGCAAAAGGGATTTTCCTACCCCACCAGCATGGTGGTCGGGGACAGAGAAAGAGAAATAAGACTCTAGAGCAGCAGACACTCACTGCAAAGGACAAACAAATGGCTTCAAGAAACCAAACCCCACTTGTTGCCATATCCGTTTCCCCAGGATGTTTTGTTCTCTAGAAAACACATCCCTCCTCTCCCTATCCAAAACCCTGCATGTCAGACTGAGTGACACCTCTTAAAAACTGGCAACTTTGACAACCACTCTCATGCACCTGGCACAGTGAAGACAGATGTGCACTGCGGTGTGATGTCCCTTGTGAATAATTCATTGAGACAATGGCTTCTGCAAACAGCATGGCTTTCCCTACACCCACCTCCCTGTTGCCCTTTGCAGTCCATACTGCATGAGAAAGCCGCCAGCAGCCGGGGAGCTGCTCCCTCTCTTGCTGCTTAGATTAGTGATCGCAGAGGATGTCAGCGTACACCCTGACACAGCTCAGGGCACTATGTGGCACCAGATTCTTTCTGTTCACTTACTTTATTGCACATCCAGAAACCAGACAGCAAGTTACCATAAAAGTTATTTTTCACTTAGACATAGAACTAGCCAGTGAGAACACAATGGAAGGAGGCTTGCTTCCCAGCCAGACCAGTTGCTGAGAGCAACTGCAGAAGTTGCTAAGTTGCCGTGACTGGATACCTGAGCTACAGGCCCCCTCTGCCCATTTGTTCAAAAACACTCTGTTGGTTTATGCACTCTGCATTAGCCTTCTGGCAGGCCTGCTGGTAGGAAGGGCCCCAGCATGCTCTCCTGACTAGCAGGTTCACTCTGGCCTCTGAGCCCCTGCTCTGGTGAGCTGGCTGAGCCCACAGAAGCAGAGAATATGACTCTGTAGAAGAGCAAGCAGTTAGACCAGCTTTCTCTCCTCTCCCCACACATTGCTTCCCCCAGGACCTGTAGGACTGCCTTTCCATGAGGAAGGGTGAGCCCCGTTCCACCTTTGGTGTTCTCCAGGTCCTGCAGTAGGTTCACACTGGTAGGGCTGAATGCAGGCTCCGCACTTGGCCTCTCCCAGCTAACCCAGCAGGGCTGTGTTGCATGCTTGCAGGGTGATGATGACCTGATGACCGTCTGCATCGGCGAAGTATTTCTAGAGTTCGTCAACATGCTGCCAGCCTTTCAGACCTACTGTCTTCAGCAGTCCTCCTCTGTGAACATGCTCAACGCGCTAGAGAAGGAGAAGGAGTTGCTGAGGTGAGAAAAAGGGCTGAGTGTGTTCTTACAGGCTTTGGGGACAGGAAGGCACCAGGCTGAGGGTGAAGCCTTTGTCAGCTCAACTAGATCAAAGTTTTGATGCTAATGTTCTTCACTGATGAGCTGAGTAATTGACTCTCCTAAATATATTAACCCCTTGAGCTCTCCGCTGAGGCAGACGGTTGGTTCCCAGGTGTAGTCTGTGTTCTGTGCTACTGGTGTTTGCCCACTAGCCTCTGGGCTGAACTGTCACCCAGTAACACCGAGGTGAGAACAGCTCCCAGTCCCTTCACCAGAGCCTGGCTGGGATTTCCACTGGGGAGAGCCACTGTGTGAAGCACATGTGGCTTGACTTGAATTTCTTTCCCTTTCCTAGCCAGGGCCTGTTGGGCAATGTCAGGCGAGTCAGCCCTCTCTGCACTGCAGCAGCTTAAGTGATGACGGTACCAGATTCTTGTTTAGAGTGCTTTGTAATCTCATGATGAAAGGAGCTACAAATTGATGTAAGCTGGTGTAAGCTGATGTATCTGCCTCAGGCCTACGTCAGTGTGTACCAGACAAGGATCACACCCTCATTGTTTTACAGAGATTTAATAGAAGACTGCCAGGATGTTATGTGTCCCAGACACCTCCTTGCAGTTGTGCAGCTAAGCACAGCTGCAGAAATTGTGGTTAGTTTTTGAGAAGACAGAGTTCACAACGCTGCTAAAACTGGAGGGAGGCTGCAGTGTCCAGCACCACTCTGTTCATTCACATGTAGGACTGCAGGATCTGCTGGCAGAACAGCCACCATTTCATTCCCTCTTCTTAAATCCCTGCAGAATATTCCTCAATGTCTCCCAGAATGACAACACAGCACTGCGGCGGATGAACTTGAGATCCTTCCTGATGGCCCCTTTGCAAAGAGTCACCAAATACCCACTGCTGCTCAGCAGAATCATTAAGGCCACCACTGAGTACCACCCAGATCATGGCAGCCTGCGGGAGGCCAAGAGCCGCATTGAGTCCCACCTGGAGCACATCAACATGAAAACCAAACAGGAGGGGAACACGTGGACCCTCCGCTCATTTCGCCAGGACAGCAAGAAGAAGAGGGAAGTCATTAACATCGAGATGAGAGAAACTGCCCTCAAAACCGTCGGTTGGCTGCGGGAAGAAACACGATTTGTGATGGAGGGGTCGCTGCAGCTGGCCCAGCCCCCTGATGGCCAGTGGGTGAAGAAAGGCAGCAAGACCCTCAAGTTCCAGAACATGCAGGTCCTCCTCCTGGTGAACATGAAGCGTGTGTCCGAGTCCAGTCTGGAGGCAGCCGAGCCAGGGCCTGTGAAGGATGCCGTGCTGGTACTCATCAGGGACAAAAATAATGGGAAGTTCCACTTGCTCAGGGAGCCCTTGAGGCTGAGTAATTGCATAGTCTCCACTGATCCCGACTGCGATGACACTTTCGAACTCATTGAGATCAGGCGGGAGGCGTTTGTGTTCCGGGACAGCGACCGGGCACGGACTCACCACTGGTTCAGGCAGATCAGGCGCTACTCCAGGGAGCTGGGCTCCTGGAAGAAGCGTCGGAACGCACTGCCCAACATCATGATCAGCACCCCTCAAACCAGGCCCTGAGTCCCGCGCAGGCAGCACGCACGGAGACTTGGCTTGGCCAGTGCCATGTGCCATGTGCAAGAGCCTCAGTGACTTGAACTCCCTCTGCTCCATGGAAAACACAGGGAGGAGCCCGGCCCACAAAGGCTCTTGGCAGCACTGGAACCAAGTGTTAGAGCCTAGTTCTGGTCTCCAGCCTGCAGACTCACAACCTGTTTGTGTCAGTGTACAGACAGAGATGGGCTCCCCTCCTGGGGCTGATCTCTGGAGGAGAACACTGAGTTGAACTTGTTAATATTGCACTGTGGGAGAATGATGTATGATGCTTGCCACTGCATGGATTGTGTCAAAAGCCAGTCTTGACAACATGAGAGAGGTTTTTCGCCATTGACTGTATTTCATCAGCATTAGGTAAAGTCAGGGTCAAAATTAGGTGCAGTATTATGCAACAGGAGACAAAAGTTGGGGAGAATTACATTTTCCACGACTACTCCTAAGGACTGTATTTCATTATTCACCACTGTATATTCAGTCAGAATACTCCTTTAAAAGAGTCTTTCATCTTTAATCCAAATCAAGTAGGTATCAATTTGCTCAGATTCAGCTGCATGCATACGGCAAAGAAAAAAATGAGCAGACGGTAATAAGAGCTCTTGCTCTCTGACACATACACCCCAAACATACAGAACCTGGGGGAGGGCAGTATATCCCCACCAAAAGTCTGTTATTTAACTGACTTAGGGACTGGAACATAGCGCTGCATCTGAAGTATCTCAGACGTGTATGTAAATATGGCTCTGCTACCAATAGTGAATTTAAGAGTTTGAGATTATTTAAATGATGTAATCTAGTGTATTTCAAAATTTAATTGAACAATTTACATTGTAGAGTAACATAAAATGTTTTAATAATTATGTTTCTATGACTTTAGGTGGGTATTCTTTTAAATACTTGTTTCCTGGAGTAGGTGTTTCACTTGGCATGGGTGATATTCAGGTGAACAATGTGCCTACGTCTGTTCTTTGGATCCACTGAACAGAATTCCGGGACTACTCCTAATGAGACCGGGAGAACAGTCCACGCCTGCTGCCCTACTCCTCACTAGACAACAACAGACTGGCATAAAACCAGACGCTCTGGCCGCGGTCCCGCCTGGGCGGGTCTCGCACCGGTCGCGAGAGCCAAACCTGAGCCCACTGTCCCGTAAGGTCCAGCCTGTCTCAGCTCTGCCGCAGGGAAGTGACGGGAAGCTGAACAATGGTAAAAAGGCAAACAGGGTTTAACCTTTTGAGCCTGACGTTACCACTGCCTGTGGCCTCACCATCACAAGATCAGCAAAATGTCACGCTGTGACGTACACAGCAAAGGACAGATTGCAGCCCTCGAGGCTGGAGTTCAGGAGCCTGAATTTTGGTCGGTGGATCTCAGAGAGGACAACTTGTAAATGTTCTTTCAGAGCAAAGACAAAACCAGTCAGTGTTACTCCCAAGAAAATACTTCAGTTACAGGCATTTCTTTCACAGGGGTGTTTACACAAGGTAGCTTATTTGTGTGTTACTCCAGAGATCACCCAGCATCAGTGAGCACGCAGAAGGCGTCACACAGGCTACCGTCACATAGCCAGCCTTAGCCTTGTAAGGCACCGCTGACCAAGGTCTGAGCAGGCACCCAAACTGCACCGCAACTGCTGGGGCTTGTTACACCACCAGCAGTGGGATGTGTGCGTGCTGGCTGTATTTTATCTCTATCTGCACCATCCAGCTTTGTTTTGTCCTTGAGGAAACAGGAGTTGTATCATCTGGAGGCTTTACAAACAGACCCAAGACACAATGGTGGCAGCACACAGCTGAGCGCTGCAGTGAGCGAGTGCTGCCAAAATGCTTCTTGGGGCAGCAGCAGCAGCGAGTGAGAATTCCCTCCAACTACTCCTAGTCTTGAGACAGTAAATGGGTTGTTTCCCCAGACCACGCACCGAACAGGCAGTGAGGAGCACAAGGCGTTCCTTGTTTTTCAGATAGATGGGTGTCTGAGCAGAGCAGCTGCTGGGGAAAGATTTCTCTGACACTGTCATGACAGATCTGTGTCTAACAGCCTTCAAGCCCCATTCACTAAATACAAAAAGCAACAGCTCGTAGCACCTTTGTTTCCTCTCCCAGGACCCAAACAGCGCAGCTGCCTTCTCTTCCTCACCTCCAGGGGCAGTTGGGGTGAGGGACAGCAGCACAGTCAGCCTCATAGCTTAATTCATCCCAACAGTGAGTGGCTCCCCAGCCACAGAAAGCTGCTGCTTTCTGGAATGGTTTTGATTACTTTCCAGCACAGGGATTGTCTTCACACCAAATCTCGCTCCGAACCAGCTGTGGGCTGTTTGCGCAGTCGTGTCTTTAAATCGAGATGCCTCCGGTCACCCTGGCTGTTCTGAAAGGTTAGGGAACAATAAGTGTATGTAAAGGTCTGATGTTGAGCAGCAATCTTGCCTTTGGGTGATTGTTCAGCTTGTCAGAGACGGGGTTTTTCCTAAGTATCACAGGAAACACCTGACTGCCAGGCTCCAAGTAATCGAGACCTATTTCCTCTGAACCAGGCAAACTCTCCCCAGAAGAGGGTCCATAAATACTCATCGGGTGTTGTGCTGTGAGCAGGATGTGTACTTGGTGCTGTAGTCCTGTCCTAAAAACCCTACAGCCAGGGTTGGGGACGAGTTCTTTGATCTCGCACAGCCTGCTATGGCCTGATCGTTGAACCAGTCAAACCAGACACAGGTTGTGCTTCCAGCGTTGCTTAACTGGTACATACCTGGTGTGCACACAGCTCTCACCTGCCTTGAGGTTATAGGTGTTGGAACGGAGCAGGAGCACAACCATCTCTGTAGGCTAGTGCTGTGGGGCCGGTGTGCATGGTGAGGAGTGGTGGCATGCTGACCTGGCAGTAGGTTTCCATAGTTCTCAGGCACACTTCTGAACTGGATGATCCCTCTCCTGGGAAGTTTGAGGTCGTTCAGTATCACATGTGCACATCTTACTTGGCAACCCTGGAGATTAGTTGTGCTGTATTTTTCCATCTCTGATTAACAAACCTGACAAAATGCTATTATAACCCAGAGTGCTTGGGAACAGGGTTGTCTGTAAGCCAAGAAAGCAATTATTTGTTCCAAACAGGCCATCCTAGGGCTCCATAATGTTCTTATGCCTCTCAGAAGACATGACTGACAATACTAAGAGGCCTTCTCAAGCCTCCTGCCCACTGAACTGACCCAGCTAGTACAGACAGACCATGTTAGGGGCAAGAAAAGAGAAACTCAGATTACGCTGTTCATTCATCAGAACTCATAACTGACCTTTAACAAGAATTTCGGATGAGTCTTACTGGCCATTCACCAGGAGAACAACAGCAGCAGGCAGCAGTCTTTATCATAGAATCCATGTTGTCTTGAGCTCACAAGGTGACCCAGCACTGGATTTAAAGCCTTCTCTGAGATCAGGTCCCATTGGAAGGAAGAGTAGCGACTTAGGAGTCTGAGTGGAGAAGCCTGGAAAAACCACAGGGAGATGAAGAGCAAATACTTTAGGAAGCAGAGACTTCTGCTTTAGTGCATGGAGATCTTGCCTCTGTGGTGTGCTTGTACATTCCTGGTTGTCCTTAGCAGAAGTGAGGATGGAGAAGGGTGTTCAGCATCGTCTCTGCTGTGCAATCAAGAACACATCTGAAAGGGAGCACCAGCTTTGCTCTGGCAGCGAGAACCTATTGTAGCTGTCACTAGAGACAGAGATTAACCTCAGCACATCCCAAATCTGGAAAGAAGCTCTGAGATCATCTCAGGTCTCCTGCCTTGGGGAACCTCAATCATTTAGTGCACGTGAATCTATTATGGAGTTAAAGTCCCAGGAAGGCACATACCCAGCAGGAGATTCTGGTGAATCTTGCCCTCTGTGGCTTGTCCCTGACATCCTCAAAGGGAAGATAATTCAAATCTTCTAACACCATGTCAAAGCTGTATCTTTGGGGCTAATGGGTGAGGCAGCTGTAGCAACTTGCTTTTCATGGTATCAGCCATGTCTCAGATGTATGCTGGGATTAAACTGGAATTAGTCTGACATTCTCTGACTTGAAATTGGAAAACCCTGAAACCAAAAGCAGTGAAGGCAGCTGCCCTCCTGGCAGAGATCAGATAAACATTCAAAGATCTCACTGTCACAACTGAGTGACTTTCCATCACTGCAGTGGAATATGATGGAGCAAACAGGCCAACAGCCAGGCAGACAAACTACCTTATTTCTCACAGAGACTGCTGCATAACATCAGTGTGACTAGTGACAGGTACAAGCAATTGAAAAACCCCAACTTCTGACAGTAACACTGCAGAGTCCAAAAACTCCAGGGGAGCCCCAAGGGCCCTCAGGAGGAGAAGTGGGGGCGGGAGGGGAAGAAGAACCAGTATCTCCCCAAAGAAGCTGAAGGTTTCCCTTTGGGAAACATTTCTACAACACAGATGGAAAAGTTGAACAATAGAACACAGAGGGTCCTCTTCAACAGTGAGGAACCCTAACAAAGAATCAGAGGACAGGCAGGGGAGTGAGGAACCCTAACAAGGAATTGGAAGACAAGCACGGCATCCTCCAGCTCTGGTCTCTGCTCAGGCTTGACTGGGAGCAATTACACAGCTGGAAAAAGCTGGAAAGCTGGCAAGAGGCTCTGGGGCCTTTACAGGGATGAACATATCATTTGCAATTCTGCAGCTCAACTCCTGCCCCACGCGATGTCCACCAGCACAGGCTTTGCATCCCTGACATACAATCTCAGCCAGAGGTGAGAAGACCCAGAGCAGAGAGACCTCTCAGGGAAGGTGCCCTGGATAGGAGCAGGCAAAGGGACCCTTTGTGTCAGCAGCAGATGGTTCTGAAACCTTCCCTCCAGTGCAGAGGCCTCCCTTGCAATACCAGCATCACATCCTTGGGAGAACCGAAGTGAAATGTCTCTGGGTGCTGTGGGGAGGGCTGGCAGATGAGAGTGGGAAACTTGGGGATCACAAGAAAGTCACAGAGCAAACCCCATGACTGATGCCTGGCATAAGCAAAATATGCAGAGAGCACAAGCCCTGCACTGTTCCACAGAGCCTGAAGTCTCAGGCTTTTCCTTCCCTTTGGGCTTTCTCAGTCCCTGTGGAAGTCTCCAACAGGCTGTGCTGAAGCCTCAGAGCGCTGCACAGAGGCTCAGTGCAATGCTCTGGGGCAGCCAGACAGCTCTCTGTATCAGATGGGAGCCAGCTGGCATCCCGGAGAGCAGGCAGCACCCTTGCTGGGCTCAGGCACTCACATTTTCTCCAGCAGAAGCAGGTTTGACATTTGTAGACCTGCAGTGTGAACGTGCAGGTGAAGCAGCATTCGGACAGGGAGCGCATTCTGCCTTCCCAGGCCTCGTTTAGGACAGCCAGGGCAAACCGGGCCAAGCCAGGAGCGCTGCAGTTTGAAGTGACAATAACCAGAGACAGAACTCTGCAAGGAAATGCCCATCTCCAAGTAATTCACACCTGACCCACAACATGCTACAGGAGGTGCATACCCTAAAGGACTGTTCCTTGCACAAACAGTGACCCTCCCGGCATTCAGGGGGCAGGAGGTTCTCTGAACAGCCCCTGCATGCACTTGAGCACAGTGGCACTGCAGTACCTGGTGACAGACAGTACTTCAATGAGGGAAGATGGACTGCTGAGTAACGGGGTCAGTATCTACACACAGACCCCAGGAGTCATCCATCCATGGTCACCTTCCGCTCTCCTGAGCTGCCTTGGTGTGCAGTGACTTACCAGCTGAAAAACACTCTAGAGACTTCACAGCACAAGTCACCACTTTGCAGTAAAATGAAGGCAAATTATTTACCCAAAGAGAAAATCCTTGATGATCCCAACAGAACTGAAGCAGTTCAGTTACTGCAGGAAAAGCAGAGAGTTTACCATGGGACTGATTACTGAAGCTCAGTGATCACTTCAGGCTGGCAGTGCAGGGAGAGGAAGAAGCACCCGCTCACTGGCACAGTGTGTGCGGGACTGTGCGGTCAGCCGGACTGGGAGCAAAGACAAGTGAGAAATGAAGGTTGTTTCAGCTGGATCAGGTCCTTCATGCAGTTCAGTGCACAAAGGTGTGTGCTGGCACTAGAAAAGGGCATCATGGAAGTGATAACGTGTCCCTTAACAAGTGCCAGCTTGAAGAGGTTGCTGGTCTCAGGCAGCAGTTAATCAGCTGCAGCAGACCGGAGCCCAGTTCAACAGCACACCCCAAGGTTTGCTCTGCGTCCTGTGCCTTGTCCACCCCGTCCCAAACGGTTTCAGGTCAGCACTTTTACAGATCTGCAGGGGTTGAACAGGCAGTGCTGTAAATATAGAACAGTTAATCAACTATTTAAGTGCCCTTTTTACTGAAATAAAGAAAACCCACAGAAATGACGTCAAAAGGAGAGGAGGGCGGCGGGGGAAACAGACCAGTGAGAGAATACAAAGATGATCCAAGAGAGCACTCCCTGGAACACACTTCAGGCTCAAGTGGCTCAGAACAGCCGCGCTGGCGGTTGAGTCAGACTCTCCAGCGCTGACTCACTCCCCTCTCGGCTGCCAGCACACACTGCACAGCCCATTCAGTACCAATGGGGTATTTGTTCAGAGTTGGAGTGCTTATGATTCATCATGAGCCGTCCAGCTTCTGCAGTCCTCAGAACTCCATCTCTCACTGCCACTCCTGCTGGCTGAACCTCTCTTGGTGCCCCTGAGAAAGGGAAGGGTCAGGGAGGAGAGATGCCCCTACTCAAGTCCTTATGCATCTTCCCTTCTTCCCTCTGCTCCCAGCTTTGGGACAGAAACACAACATTTAGGACCAGAGTAATGGGCAGACTCATGGTCAAGGCCAAAAGGTCCCACAGGCTGCCTCTGCGCAGAGGAAGCTACAAAAGGCACATGTCCATCTTCCCTGCTGCAGCCTAGGGAGGAAGCTGCTGGTTTTCTTCCGAATTTCCCCCTCCCTGGCAGTGTTCAAGGCCAGGTTGGATGAGGCTTTGGGCAACCTGGGCTAGTGGAGGGCATCCTTGCCCATGGCAGGGGGTTGGAACCAGATGGGCTTTGAGGTCCCTTCCAACCCAAATCAGTCTGTGGTTCTTCCCTTTCTTCAGACTTGGCTTGGAAACGCACTGTGCAGCCTGGCTCTTGCAAATGATGTTTTTCCAGAGGAAGAGGCTATGCTCTCCCAACCCCAGGAGCAGAGGAGGTTTGTGCTAAGCAACCTCCAGGAACGACCACTGGAGGGTGTTTTTCTCAGGCACTCGATCTCCACAGAGCCTTAGACAGAAGGATCCCACAGCTTGCACACTTTGTGAGCCTTAAGAGACTCGCTCTCCCAGGCATCCCTCCCACAGCCGTGCAGATGGAGGATCCACAGGAGACCTGTGTTAGGCACAAGGCATCCCATGACAGGAAGCAGACCTGTTGTGACCAAACGCAACCAGATCACCTAGGACAGAAGCTAGCACAAAGCCCTAACAAACACCTGCCCTGCAACCAGAAACCTGCCCTGCCTGTGGCCTTGCATCCCAGTCCCACATGCCAGGAGTCCTCCAACCAGAGACTGATGCCCAGGAAACCTCTCAAGTTCTGCTGCTCCCACACATTTCCTGTGTGACCTTGGGCTGCACTGCTGTGTCTCAGAGCCGCAGGGGGGTGTTTCATGAGTCTCTGGTTTTGGCAGTAGAACTGGCTTAAGCTCCTTCCTCCCACCTCCACAGGGTTAAGGCGAGAAAGATGCAAATAGAGGCGCAGGGAGCAAAGAGCTACTCTGAAAGCCGGTCTCATTGCCATGGGGCTTCAGGAAGTTATGCCCACATGTTCTTCAGCTGTGAAGGAGGGATATCACCATCTCCCCACATTATGTGACATACAATACAAAGGATGAGGGCAAATAGGAAATGTTATGAGATGCTATAAAGATCAGCCTTATCACATCCTGGATCTGGTAACGATCACTCCCCCATAGTGCTCCCATTTTACTTGGTGGAACAGGTCAAAATTAAAGATAAAAAGCAGCCCACAAAACACATGTGCAGCTCGACTGAAGCTCCACTTGCCAGCAGGCACGAGCCACTGAGCAGTGTACAGCCAAGAGAGGACTTCTGTTACCATCCAAGTGCAGCTGGAGGCTGCATTGAAGTTAGGCTATTTCAGAGTAGGTGCCCAGGAAGGGAAGCGCAGAACAACAGAGAGAAATTAGGCAAAGTTACCAAATGGCCAAAAATCAAGAACAGCTTTTATTGACCAAAATAACCAAGAAACCATTTGCTTCCAATAAACAAAACCAAACCCTAACTGAAACACTGGTAAATCTTTGCTAACAAAATGAAACACTAACAAACCCCACATAAACATGACTGTTCATGTTCACCCTCTGGAAATGCTCCTCCTCCTGAAGAAGTCAGTTTTTCTCCTTAAACCCTCCTGGACTGGCAGAAGTAGGAGAACAGCAAAACTCCCAAGTCCTTTCAGACAAGAGAACACACACCTGGGGGGTACAAGTCTGTCCTTTTACACAAATAAAAGAGGCTGTTGGTGTTCACAAGCATCTTAAACACAAAGTATCTGTGAGTAGCTACGTCCTCTTTTCTGATGGTACAAGTATTTTACTGCATGAGCTGCAGTTATGGTGTGGGTTTGGTTTTTTTTAAATCCCAGATATGGGTACAGTTGTGGCCTATATAGGTTGTTAAAACTCAGATGCTACCTGCAGTTTATCAGTTAACACGTCCCTGCTTGGAAACCTTCGTAGTTAAAAAACAAAAAAAAAAAGTTGGTTATGTTGAGTTCTCAAGGCAAATAATCTTAAAACTCATATTGGTAAAACAAATACCAGTCAGTGAAAGCAGGTGTTTGAAAAACACTTGTTCTCACTGGCAACAGAAATCTTAGAGGAACTGAAAAAAAAAGAGAGAGAGAGAGAGAGAAAGAAAGAGAGGGGGACAGGGAGGGGGGGAGAGAGAGAGAGAGAGAGGAAGGTAGATATAGATAGATAGATAGATGTGCCCGGGTGCAATACACCAGTTCCAACAGAGATGTCCTTAGGAACATTCTCATTAATTTCTCAATTAAGGGGGATACATTAACAGATGCACTGTAAAAAGATCTGGTTAATAAACACAGTTATGCACATCTGTTCAGCTTACTGATATAAGAAACAAAAAGGCAAAAAAGAAAGTCAGTGTCTTAAAAAACGTATAGATATTTACACACTGTGTCTTCTAAAACATCACATGTAACTGCACTGAGCTGTGAGCTGTGCACCCACCTTCAGAGGGGCGTGAGCAGGGACAGCTGAAGCCCATCACCGCCAGAATGATGAAGCAACACTACAGAATTAGTGAGGATTTCAGCTCATGGGAGTGGGGACTACAACTGCTGCTGTGTGCAGAACAGCACCGTGTGTTTTGACAGAGGAATTCCACTGGAGAACCTCCTGCCCTAATCTAGACATGATTTTACAAAACATTTTGAGATCTAACACCCGTACAACACCTTCTGTAAGAAAATAGAGAGCAGCTTTCAGCTGCAGTTCTTCTAAACTACTGTAGGAAGGCTTCACTAGCATGCTTCCTAAATTGGCAACCATCTGAGGTAATCAATGATGCTGTTGGAAGGCATCCTTCATTTCTCATCACCCACACCACCCGTTGCCTCCTTATTGAGTCCTCTGATCGACAAGTCATAAACCACTTCCTCAATTTTCTTGACATCGTATTTCAGGCCATCGTACCGCTTCCTCAGGGAGTCGTTCTTCAGGTTGAGGAGGCGGAAGCCGGAGTCCAGCTCGTTGATAAAGGTGGAGATGCGGAGAGGGCGGGAGTAGTCCCCAGCCGTGACGCTGTTCACTGCCAGCCTGGCCTGCGACGGGAAGAGCACAGGGAAACATCAGCAGAGGATCCAAACCCGCCCAAATCACATCACTATTCCCATCGGTTTCTTTACCAAATGAAGCACCTCTGTTCCAGGCAGTCAGATTATTTACGCTTGGCTCTACCTTTTTGTTGACAACAATCCTGGATATTCAATCAACTGACCAGTTTAAATCTTAAAATATCAAGGGGCACAACTCAGTCTCACTCCCAATAACCACATTAATATCCTCCTTACCAGCTCACTGGCCAGAGTCAGCACACCAGAAAGATAGTCTTCAATGTCCAGGTGAAAGCCCCGCTCTCGCTCCGCTTCAACTATGAGGAAAACCAGAGTGGTGATCAGGTGGTAACGAGTACAAGTGAAACCAGCAGGCTGCAATGGCATTTGTTTACTGGAGTTAATTTAAGACATCATTACAAAATAAAAGTCAGCTTTTTCCTGGGCATGATGCAATTACTGCCTTTTCTCAGCCTTTTGATGCAGTATCTCATACATCCTCAGCCAAATGTGCAATGGGCTATCATTGACCTAAGAATAACTGCACTTACATTAATACACAGGAGAAGGGTCTGTAGCTGGTGTTTAGAAAAGTATTTTCCTGATTTTTTTTTTCAAATCCTTATACTAGGAGGACATATTTTTTGTCTTACAGCAGCAGAATTTAATCTTTTTTCCAGACTTTTTAAATACCAAAGGCAAAAAGAATAAAAGCTCTCATCTTTGTATTAGTCTTTTGGCAGATTTACATAATTTGATGATCAAGAACTCATTAATATTTTATCACCTTATGTTTGCATTCTAAAAGAATTTGTTGTTTACATAATGAAATCAAATACCAGTACAGTTTAGAACCTATTTATTGAGGAGACAAAAAGCTCTGCTCTTTCCCTGTACCTCTGAGAGCTCCAGCATCTATAAATGTCACAAGCTTTTTCTCTTCAGTTACAACATGAACTTACTCCCAAGTATTTCTGCAACAGCTTCTCGGGTCACTAACGTCTCTGACTCCAAGAAGACTACAAATGCTGCCAGAAACACCAACCGCTGAAGGACAAACCTCCAGTGCTCATGAAATCTGTTGAAGAAAACATCAAGGTGAGGTATAAATAAGTAACATCTATTCCTGGAGAGTCAGGCAACAAGCATACAGCACATACACATGATGGTTTCCACCTTTACACATAGCACTTTACAGTATTTTTGGCTTATTAAAGGCACACCAGCTTAAAGTCATCTCCTCAGTACTCTGGAACTTCACCCCGGGGACACTGAGCGGTCACTTGTGTTGCTCGCACCTCTCACACTCAGCTCACAGTTTTTCAGGTTGTCATGCCCACAAGACAGCCAAGACTTCCCCTCCCATCTTCCCTCAGCAGATCTGAGCTGACAAGATTATTGTTCTTTGAAACGTTCTTGCCACACACCGTCCCCTTCTGGCAGCACACAAAACACAAAGGTGACAACTTCATTTACCATCTGCAGCATCAAACTGCCATTTCCTGACAGATTTAGAGCTGTTTGCAGAAATGCCCCAAACCTGACTTCACCAAAATTATTGGGGCAGCAAATGCTCTGCTCCCAGAAACAAGGGCAGCTCCAACAGAACATTGATTGCTTAAACTTCCCTTTTTTAAAAAGGCTTCTAAAAGAATAATTAAACACTGAATATTTATAGTGAAAAGTTAAAGATGAGAGTGTTTGAGCAAAAGCATTTTTACCTATGCTGATAATAAACCTCACTTCTCTACAATGATTTACTTTCACACATTTGGCCCATAAACCTTTAAATCATTTTTTTGGGATAATAATGCCAGATATACCCACACAGCTCCCAGATCTGGCTGTGTGTGATCCTGCACACCTGTAATATTGATCAGCAGGGAACTTGGTCTTCAGGGTCTCCAGCTGTGTCCTCACGGTACCAAAGTGTTCTCGAGCTTTCTGACATTTCTTTGGTACTGAAAAAGAAACAGTGCAACATTCAGGACTTACCAGAGAACAGGGGGTTGTAAGCAGAGTTTCCTAGTGTAGAGAGCTCTGCTTATGCTCTTTTCTTGTCCAAGACAGGCTACTGACATTCAAATCAATTTAAGAAACATTCATTGTCACATCCCGAGTCACACAGGTAGAGGAGAAATACTCCTGAGTTTTGGTCTGTCTAACCTGCTCTCGTCCTTAGCTTTGACCTTGAGCCAAGATGCCCCAGTGTTATTTAGGAATCACTGCTAATCATGAATAATTACTGGTGCTGTAAACTCTGGTCGTGGATGAAGAACCCGTCCTGTAATGGGCACTGACAGAAGAAAACACTGGAAAGGTCACGCAGCCAAGCAGCAGTGGGGGATACAGGCAGAACAGAGGAACACAGTTGCTGTGGTGTTTGTGCCATGAACCAGGAGACAAGCTGAGCAGGGTGACAAGTAGAGATGGAGAAAGGCTGAAAAAGGCATTGAGCGTAAGGCACCATCTGAGGCAGCAGAGCAGCCATTTTGTTCCAGGGTCTGTTAACACAGAAGAGCTGGGACTATGGCAACAGGTACTGGGGGCAAGGGAGGGAGCCCAAGGGAGGGTACCGGGGGCAAGGGAGAGAGCAGCGACATGCTTAAAGCCCCATGCTGCAAACCCACCCCCACCCAGCAGCACTCTGGAGCCCCAAGGCTGCAGGTGGCCCTGCAGGAGAAAGGGCACAGCAGAGGGCCTGAGCTGGTGACATTTTTAGTAATAACTGTGGGCAGAGTATGAGAAAGGGGGGTGGCTGGGTTGTACAAAGGAGAAACAAGTTGTTCTGCAGTGGTTTAGAAAAAAACAACAACCACCAGATCACAAGGAACACAACAGCAGTGCACACATTCACCCCAAAGAAAGCACACCCACCAAGCAACACCACCAAACCACACACACAGTCAAAGGAACAGCAACTTTTCTTTCTCTGTTTTAAAATCTTACGGGAGTATTTTCCTGACTGAGCAGAGCCGGGTTAGATGAGGTGCAGCACCACTTCAGGAAACTGCGTTGAACACCGTAAATGAAGGAGCCAGGTGTTAGCCTGAGCAACGCGTCTTGTGCCTCTGCAGAGAAACCGTCTCCTGTCTGCGTACTACCCAGTGCCACCTCCTGTTTACTGGTGAGACTTACAGCCGCGCTGCACCCGCGGAGCCAGGGCCGCACAGAACTACCCAAACCAGCGCTTCTGAACCGCAGCCCTCTCAGAGATCCCGGTCACACCCTGAGGAAGGCAGAGGATCAACCCGACAGGCTCTCCTGCTTCTTGATGTATGGAATCCGGGACTATTTGAATAACGTCACAGAAGCTAAATCTGAAAATTGTGATGAATGATTGTTATCAAAAAAGCCCTACTGGGACTCACTTAAATGTGTTAAAAAAAACCAAACCTAATAAAAAGTCGTTTCTGGTAAAAAAAACAAACAAAAAACCACTTAAAGCTTCATGAAGAAGGGGAAAGGACTCCATGTGGCAGCCAGAACGAAAGGAAAGTGCACAGCTCACTGACAGCTGCCCTTTGAACACCATCCTCGAGCACTGTGTCTGCCCTGTCATGTCACGTGCTAGGTGGGGACAGAGCAAGGAATAAGTTTGCATTCTGGCTTGTGCCAAAGGAACCTGTGACAAAACTTTTACTGTAAAATTTCAGCCAGCAGTGCCCAGCAAGACACATGTACCTTCAGACTATCCTGCATGCTTGGATATCACAGCTTCAGCTTTGCTGAACTTGACACAACATGTTTCATGAGCAAAGACACAGCCAAGCTGACTGTCAGCCTCCAAAGACACTACCTGTTGCTCAGACTCATGGCAGCAGCACACATTGCCCTCAGCAGGTCTCAAACCGGGAGCAGAGGAAGCGGAGAGAGACCCTCTGACCCTCTTCCAGAGACTCTGCTGGATTTCCATTCCTTCCCCACAGCTGAATAAAGGCTACAACTGAACATGCTTATCCCACAGCTAAACCCAGTCTCATGCTCGGGGCAGAGAAAGACCACAGGGAAACCACACTGTCAAACAGCTGGTGTCTGTGGGTAGGTGGCTGCCCCTTAGTAAAAGAGGTGAAAAACAATAGAAAGAAGTTTATCCCAGAGGTACTTTAAGTTCCCAAAAAACAGAAGAAAGGCATTGTGCAAGATGATTAAAGGGCCTGGAGCATCTCCCCTATGAGGAAAGGCTGAGTAAGTTGGGACTGTTCAGCCTTGAGAAGAGAAGACTAAGGGGGGACCTAATTAAAGTCTATAATTATCTTAAGCAGGGGATAAAGGGAGAATCAGCCAGCCCCTTTTCAGTGGTCTGTGGAGACAGGACAAGGGGCAATGGCTGCAAGTTGGAGCACAGGAAGTTCTGCACCAACATGCAGAGGAACTTTTTCCCAGTGAGGGTGACAGAGCCCTGGGACAGGCTGCCCAGGGGGTGTGGAGTCTCCTTCTCTGGAGAGATTCAAGACCCGTCTGGACGCCTATCTCAGTGAAATGTCCTAGGGAGCCTGCTTTGGCAGGGGGTTGGACCCGATGATCTCTCGAGGTCCCTTCCAGCCCCTACAATTCTGTGATTCTATGACCACACTAGCACACAATACTGCCCTCCATCAAACTTCCAGCTGTCCTGCAGCTGCACTAACAGACCTTGTCCTTTGGTAGGAGGGATGGCTCAGCCGGGCACAAATCCTCTCCCTGTTTTCACTAGCTGTCTGTTGTCTCCTTGAGCTTGCAGCACTCTGCCTTAATTGACAGTGCAAGAACAATTACACGGGATTAACCAGTAGGCCGCAGGGCAAGTCATCTCACTGGCACAAGGGGGAGGCACAACAAGCAGTAGTACCCTTCTCTGGGCAGCAGCACCAGCTTAAGCCACCCACGGCAGTGCAGCTGCAGTCCCCAAGCATCACTGGTTGCTCTGTCACCTGTGAACTCGTAGTAATTAATAGTATTTTTGCTTTTTTATTAATTACTTTTTACAGCTCATTTTAATTTTTTTTATAGTTCAGTATATTGTTTTTCTTGCATCTTGGAATAAATAAATATAAGGCTAAGAAATCTTGATGCTACACAGTCTAGTCAGAATCCTGCTGCAATGAATAATCCTCTTTCACAGTTACAAGGATCATTGTTTAACCCTTTTAAAATCTATTAAGGGACAACTATTCTAGTTTCTTAATAAGAACAGATGACTGACTCAACAAGGAGACGCTGTAATACACTGAACAGCCATTTAGGAGCATGGTGCTGCAGAAAACAGCCGTTATCAAATAGAATCTGCAGTCGAAATACATGACACCTGAGAAGCACTATTTATTCCCCTAACAATCCTTCTGTTAATTGCCATTATATTATTCTGCTGTAAGCCTTTATTAATTAAACCTTTATTGGCTTTATGGTGCTTGGAATTGATGCCAAACTGACAGGTCTATTATCATGAGTTAAGTCCTAACCTATTAAGCATACATTCATTATCTTTGATAGTACAAGAATTAGAAGATGAACTCCCCCTCCCCCCCCCTTTTTTTTTTAATCTCTTCCAGATCTTGGACTCTGCAAGCTCCAGGACCAGCTCTCTCCCAGAATTAAACAAATCAAGTGAACACACACTGAGCTGGGCATTGGTCACTACTATGAAATACTGGAAAGCAACCCCTGAAGCTGATACTGATACAAAACAACTGTCACAACATCTACAGATTTACTCAGCTGAGAAAGATGTTTGCATAAATTAGCTAATTAGCAGTTCTAATTTTTGGTATTGCCAGATTTCCTAAGTAGGTGGAAGTCCTTGTGTGCAGAGGTCAAACCTCAGGTGTTGCATGGTGCTAAACATGTACCCTCTCCAGGGCATCCAGCACCCGTGCTGGTGAACATCATGAGGCTGGTAACAGCCAGTCAGCTCTGCAGCTGAAGGAACAGCACTTGGGGACATTCATTCTTCTATTCACCTTCAAAGGGTGCCTGCCAGGTGTCTCCCCAAATTCAAGAGTTCCCAGGGAGGTCAGAACGGATGATGCTTCTCACGATATGCTCACTGATTTGAGAAGAACAGCTTTTAAGTCACATGTTTAAGGGAAAAAATACCCCTGTTTATTCCTGTAGATTGACCAGTAAATCTAAGAACGAGGTAGGGGAGCAAAAAGAGCAGATTTGGCATTAAGCCTGTAGTTATTTTCACAACTCAGAAGAAACAGGCCCATAACCATTGTGTCAAACATCTTAAATTTGGATTGAAAGCAAGGAACAAGGCCAGCTACAACCCAACCCTCAAAAACAGCAGGGCAATGCCAGCGGCCACTCACATGTGCACCAAGGGCAGCTCCTGCTTTAGCAGCCTTTGTGAATCCCCTTTGTATTTTGCAAAATTAAGTAAAACTTATACAGACACACAGAGCCAGTCTCATACAAAGCACACTAGAAGCCCCTCCTTCCCACACACACCAGCCTGAACACCCCCAGCACACCACAGCTTTCTGGGGCCGGGGTGAAGAGGCAAGGAAGGAGATACAGATACAAAGACCCAAGAGATCACATTGGAATTAGCAGAATGGAAAACTTTCCGTGCAAATCACTTAGTGAGATACCTACGAGCCAATTCAGCAGCCTGGAAGGCCAGCAGCTGTAAGAAGCGCATGCTCCTCTGCACCGAGACAAGAGAGTAAGGAAAAGAACGGTGTTTTCCGACAATCAGCGGCTGCTTTTCTACTTATCCGGCTTGGAACCCCGCAGCTGCACCCCTCGCCGACCCCGAGAAGCCCCCGCCGGACGCCCCAGGAGCGCCGACCTGCGCCTTAAGCCTGGAAAGGGGTTGCCGCAACCGAGAGACCCGCGCCCCCCGGGGTACTTCCTGCTCCTCCCCCGCTCCCCGAGAAAGGCGGAGCAGCCGCGCGGGACTCACTGTCCTGGAAGCCGGCTCCCTGGTGCACGCCCTGCAGCAGCGTGAGGATCTCCCGGGCCGTCTGCTCCAGCGCCTGCACCACCTTCCGGATCTCCTGCGGACACAGGGCGCCGTCATGGGGGGCGGGGAGAGACACCACGCGCGCCCGCCCGGCCCCGGCCCTGCACCCACCTCGCGGATGTCCTGGTCGGCGGTGAGGACGCCCTGCAGCGCGATGAACATGTCGCTCACCGACATGGTGCCCGCCGCCGCCTCCCGCTTCTGGGGCCTCTCGCGTCCGCAGAGGGCCTTCTATGCCGCCGGCGCGGCGCCTGTCCTCTGCACTGCCTGACCGCGCCGCGTCGGGCTGCCCCGCGTGCTGCCTGAGCGGCTGGGAGATGGCGGAGAGGGCGGCACGGGCGAGTGCCCGTGGAGAGCCGCTCGTCCCTGTGTGGGAGCCCGTGTTTCAGGACTCCCCGTCCCGGTGCGGCGGGACCGGGCCCAGGGACGACACCGCCCCGTCGGGACGCGAGAAGGCCCCACTACTTGGTGACGGCGCCGCGTTGCTATGTAACGCCATGGGAGTGTGTGCGTGGGGCTGGTCTGTCGGCAGCGCCGTGCCCCGTTGCTAGGAGACAGCGCGCCGCCGCTCTGCGCCTGCGCGCCCTTGCCCCGCGTGCCCGGGGAGTGACGCGCTTCCGCCGGTGGCGGAGAGGGCAGCATGGCGGCGGAGGCCGAGGCTGTGGCGCCGGAGGTGGCGGCAGCACCCGCGCCCCGGCCCGTGCCCCCGGCGTCGTCGCTGCTGGCCTTGGAGCCGCAGCTGCAGCGCGAGTTCCAGCAGAAGGTGCAGCGGGTCCGCAGCAACCGGGCGGCCAAGGTGAGCGGGGCTCTGTGGCGGGGCGGGCGCGGCGCGGCCCTACCCGGCCTGGCCTGACACGGCTGCTCTGTGCCCGCAGGAGGAGCTGACGCCGGGCGTGGTGTACGTGGGGCACCTCCCGCGGGGGCTCTGCGAGCCGCAGATCTACGAGTACTTCGAGCAGTTCGGGACGGTGACGCGGCTCCGGCTCTCGAGGAGTAAGAAGGTAACGCTCCGGTCCCGGGCGGCGAGGCCTGGCAGCGCCTGGCTGTCGGCCTGCCTTCGCGCTGTGCCTCTCGCGAAGCGCCGGGAAGGCGGCAGCGCGGTGGCAGCCCTTTCCCTTATGCCGGGCCGTGCAGCGGCATTGAGGCCCGAGGTCTTGCCCCTTGTACAAGCAGCCGGTGTGGTGAATGAGCAGAGCGAGCTCTCCCTGGCGTGTTTCTAGCGGCTCTGTGTGCCCGGCCCGTCCGGCCGCGGCTCGGCCTGGGGCGCACCACGTGGAAAACTGTGTTGCAGTTTCAAGAGTGGACAGAGGGGGGCACCATGCGTAACGGCTTGTCCTAAAGAGAGCAGTTCCGAAAGGAGAAGTGGGCTGGTGGCTCGTCTTCGTGTTGGGCTGGATGACCTGTGAAGGTTCGCTCTAACCATTCCACGAGTCCGAACCGCAGATAAGTGGTTTCAGTAAGGGTTAATATAGCCCCTTGTTTTCATAAGTGTGTGCATTTGCATGAGAAATGTCAGAACACACTGATTAACGGTAGAAAATACAACATCATGGAAGAGACTCTGTTCTAGCTTTCTTGTTGCTTTGTGCTCAGTAAATTAAACTTCTCATTTCTGGATTTATATTTTTTAACAAATAGGTATTGGTGAGCACCTTGTTTCATATCCAAATATAGATTCACAAATAATGTCATACAGCTTTAGCACTAAATCTGGTGCTTTTCATGATTTCACTGAACTTTGTGAAGTTCCTTAACATGTAGCTGAGAATGGACAACGACTTCGGGAACATGAAGTAATTCAGTTCTTCAGGTATGAAAGCATCATCTCAGGTTTCTCCCTGATGTTTCTTGCAGACTGGAGGTAGCAAAGGCTATGGATTTATCGAGTTTGCATCTGATGATGTGGCTAAGATTGTTGCAGAGACGATGAACAACTATCTCTTTTCTGAAAGACTGCTCAAGTGTAAGTATCAGCTGAAGTCTTAAGTTCTCCAGTGTGCAAAGGGAATTCGCAGTTACTTGTGTTATTTTAGGGTTATTTTTTTGTCCAAAAAGGATTTTCTGTGGGGCTGAGCTCTTCTTGTTTTCTTTGTTTTTGTTTCTTTTGTTTTGCTTTCCTCCTCCCCCTTCCCCCCGTGTAAAGAACATCCCCAGTACCCTTTTGTTCACTACTGTTTTTTTCCTTTAGGCTGATAATGCTTCTTGTGTAATTGTGTGACATGAAATCTCCGGGAGTGGTGGGGTTCACTGCAGAGACAGTTCCTTTAATGTGCAAATTCTTTGTTATTTATAATTGCTGCAGCTGCTGTCTGCATAATTGGGGCTTTTTTGATTAAAAGATAAATTAGCAAATTTCTCAGACGCGGTGATAGTAACACTTACTTTGTAAAGGACTATGAGCTCTATATGCATCATCTTTTGAAAAGCAAGTGTCTCTTTTTCTGTGTGAAACTGAAAAAATGTTCTTCCCATCCATCTATCCATCCATCCATCCATTGCCAGTTCTCCTACTTAGAAGTATCCAGTTACATTCTGTCTTCTGTCATCGTAAAACGTTGTGCTAGTGCCCCTCTGTAACAGCAGGTAATGTAACCAGCACGTTTGGTGAGTGGGGTAGCTCTGCTGTAACTGGATGTCACGTGTTTCTGATACAGGTCAGTTCATGTCTCCTGAAAGGGTCCACGCAGACCTCTTCAAAGACAGCCACAGAATATTCCGGAAGCCTTCCCAGCCGGCGGTCAGGCGGTACAACAAGATACGTTCACTCATCCAGAAGGCAAAGATGACGAAGCGACTGCTGCGAAAGGAGAGGCTGCTGCGCAAGAGGCTGGCTGAAAAGGGCCTTGAATATGACTTCCCAGGATTTGTAAGTTTGGCATCATTTTGACAAGTGTTTTATGCAAAATGTGTGTCTAAGGTTGTCCTGTGTCCCCTGTGGAACTGGCAAAAGAGCACTAGGGAGACTTACTTGTGTTAGGGACTGTATAGAAGCTGCTGGAACTCAGTGTTGTGTACTACCCTGCTCTTGCTGGGTAGTACTCTATGTACATGTGGGTTTACCTTTTGAGAAGTAACTAACTAACAGCAAAGTGAAGACATTCCTTTCCTTCTGTTAAGTATACACAGTGCGATGTCTGGTGACTTTGGGATTTGTCATAGATCGCAGAAGAGCGATGGAGGCTTTGGCAGGGTGGGTAGTTGAAGGCAGGTCCCCAGACTAGAGCTTCCATCCCTAGACTGGGGCTAAGCTAACCAAACATATTGCAGAGTGCTTGGGTAAAGTACTTGAATTTTAAGCAGTGCTGCTTAATGTGGTATTTTTTAAAATGCCCAGCAGCAGCTTTTCTCAGGTTGCTTTGGGTGTTCTTGTTCAAACTACCTCTGTGGCACTCTAAGTAATTTTATTCAAACTTCATTGCCATAGCAAAGATTTTTTTGTAGTTCTGAAGCGAAGAAACCCATAGGTTGTTAGATGACTGATTCCTCATGCAAGGAAGTTTTTGTAGTGATCCACCTGATCTGTCTTGCTTCCTAGGCTGCACAGAAGCTTTCCATAAACAGAAAAAATATTAAAACATCCAAGAAGTCAAAAGTGAACGTTTCCTTGAGCAGCCAGGTAAGACTGAACAGTCCTGCTGCTGCCCAGCACCACGGCCCGCTGCTGACACTGGGGCAGGTGTTTCAGGTCTGCAGCTGGTTCCTTTGTATTTGATTTTCAGCACCTGGAATCCTGGATCATATTTGCTTGAGAAATACTCTTGTAGTAGTAGAAATACTCTTGTGGTAGTATTTGGCAGCAAAGGCTTCTGCTCAGCATGTTGTAACAAACAGTGTTTGTCCCGAGGTGTGTCCAGGCAGTGGCATGTCTGCCATTAGCCCCTGATACTCAGTACTGATGGGAGGCAGGGAAAACACAGGGTGCTGGGGACAGTCACCTGTGTACCACCTATGGCTGTGCTGTGAACTGGCACAGAACGTGCTCCTTGCTGGCATCCTCCTGCTGGTCTGTGTCATGTTGTAATACCAGCCTGGTTTGACAAGAAGGAAGGTGAAATGTTAATACAGCTCAGTGCTGCCTGTGCCCATTTACATTCTGGACTGTCCCTCCTCCCTTGTGCTCTCCAGGCATGGTGTTCCAATGTTTTGAAAACTAATACTAGCTGAAAGTAGCAGTAGGATGAAAGGCAAGTTTACGTCATCAGGACTGAGAGTCAATGCACTGACAGTCTGGAAAGTCTGTCAGGTAGGAGTATTTCTGGCTTGTTTCATCACTGTTGTGAGCCTGGGTTTTATTTTTTTAATGTCACTGGATTTACTTCTGATAGTTGGGACAGGGATGTCTGTGAGGAAGACAGGAGAACTCATACACTCAGTCAACTGAGCTCTGAGAACTTACTGAGATAACGATGCTGTCTCAAATACATCCTTTTTTATTTTTTTCTGATTCTTTTCCTGTTGGCTTTCTTAGTGCTTAGAGTCAGGAAATAGAAAGTTTAGAAAGCAACGTGCATGATGACATGTTAGAAAACATGAATTAATTTACATCTGTCATTCACAGAGACTTTTTTTGAAAGTGACACCGTTTTTTCCTGAAGAAAGTCTTGTCTACAAAAGTAGCTAGTTATAAAAAGAAAACAATTTTCTCCAACATGTAGAAGTTCTGAAGGGGAAGCTGAATGGAGGTGCCCTGTGGTACCACAGAGGGAGCGACAGCTTTCTCTGGCAGATGCTTTGCAATGAATATTGTGTTTCTGATCTCTTCAGGACCCTACTCCAGTCTGCACACCAACAGTGCTCGAGCGCCGGAAAGCTGCTCAGGCGGACGGTGACAGCGAAGACAATGAAATAACCCTCAGACTGACCTCTGCCAGTGTTAAGAATGCTGGGCAGGGACCAAAGAAGAGGCAAAGAAAAAGACCAAACCAGAAGAAACAGAAATAGACTTAAAATTTTGATGGCTGTAGCCGTGTTTTTCCTCAACTCAAAAGAACTGTTGAGGTGGAGCTTCTAGTGGTTCTGCTGCTCTGGCTCAGTTCATCTTGACTAGACTGTTTCAGTCTTTCCCAGGCAAGGAATTTATTCACAAATCCTCCCTTTCCTGTTTAGCTGTCAGGGGAGCTGCTGTCTTCTCTGCCTTTGAAGATCTTCTTGACTTGGTGCTCTCAAGTGCCTGTGCTGTGACGTACCTACAGTCGTGCCAGAACCTTCAGTTAATTCTGCAACTTGCTCACTGTTTTGAAAGAAAATGTGAGGCTGTCTGTTCAGAACGTGCTGATCTGGGTTGTATCTTATGTTTATAATTACTGATGGTTTAAAGAAAAAAGAAATTAACCTTTTTTCACTTGTGTGGGCTCTTGGTTCTTCCATTTAACTGAACATCTGTGTTTATGTGAGTTCTGATTTACTTACACAAGTAGAAGGAAGACATACCTTGAATTTCACCTCCTGTTTGTGCCTGTAGTGTCCAGGATGGAGGCAGAATATCACACTGCTGGAGCAAGCCGGCGCCTTGCGCCCCTGCTTTCAGCAGTGTTGGGGTGTGGAGAGGTTGCAGAGGACTTGGAAAGGACTGGGCTTAGGAAAGTGGTGAGAAGAGACAGAAGAGGATTGCTGAAATCGCTTTTCCCATTCACGCTCCCCATTCTGTTCTCTGTGCTGGGAAAAATTTGTGTTTGAGAGCGTACCCTGCTGTGGAGGACATATGGTGACTGTCCTGGTGACTGTTCTGGTGGCCTTACTGGGGTCACAGCTACACTTCTGTTCCTCACACACTTGTGTCAGGCATTTGGTGCTGCAGAGGTCCCAGGTGTGCGTGTGCTGACATACTGCTTTACCTCTGGGCTGACCAGGCAAAGTCACTGGCTAATTCTCTGGGGTTGTGTGTGCCATAAATGTGCTGCTGTCTGGCTCAGAACTAACATTTAAGGACCTGCAAAATGTGGCTGCATTTAGAGAGTGGGAGGGGAACAAATGGGACAGCTAGCTTGTGTACAGCTCTTCTCAGGCTGAGCAAGGCTCTCAGAAGATTCATCAGCGATTGGAGCAGTCTGGGTTGTATTCTGTTGTCCTTTGGGCCCTGCAGCATCTTCTATTTTTGTTTCACTGGCTGTGTGAAGCAAGGATATCTTCTGCTTCAGGGGGTGTTAAGCACATTGCAGTGTTGTAATAAGCATCTGGATGGGGGAATGGGGAATGGGGAGGCAGGGTTTTGTCACCAGTAGCGCGAGTTTGGAGAATCATGCAGTGTTTTGTATGCATCCAGATTTATTCCTGTTCCAATGTAGCCTGTCACATCTGACAGCAGTTACCCAGTCCTGCTTGAAATGTGGTTTGTGCAATTAGAATTTGTATTTTTATTGCAAACCTGAGACCTGCAGAATTTCCAGTTTGGGTTTTGTGGCACATACTTGGCCTTGATCTTTTCTTGTTTGAGTTGAAGCACTACTGCTGCACTGTTGGCTGTAGGTCAGACTTGGCAGGAGATTTCAGAGGGAAGCCCAGGTGATGGTAACTGGCTGCTCACGTGGCTGGCACTAATTCCTTAGCTATTTTAAGACTTGGACTCCTGGCAGAGGAAAAGAAATCTGAACCCCTGGCCTGGCTAATTCTGTCCTATCTGCCCAGATCACTTGAATAATCATGTGATCGTAATGGCATTCTCTCAGTGACTCAAATTAGATCGTTGTCCTTTGTCGCTCTGAGCTGTTGGGGAAGCCACTTGGATGGGTGCATCTTTGTATCAAACCCTTGTCATCTCAGGCATGCTAGGGAATCTGTTGGCCAGCCTCACGGTCACCCGCAGCCCTTGCCTTTTAATAGCAGTGTTGCTGTGTACGTCTGCAGGCTGTCTTCTCTGTGCCTTGTTTGACATGAAACAGGCAGGGTCTACACCTCAGACCCCAGGAAGACACATCCTTAGCTAAGGTTTGAGGTAAAGGTGATGGCAGTGGTTGGCAGAAATTGCCTATCAGGAACTGACATGCAGCTCTGAAACCACTGTTCTATGGCTACTTCATGCAGCAGAAGAGAAGCAAAATGCATCTACCCAGAATGGACAGTTTGCCTTTAAAATCCATATTCATAACCTCGTGTTGGGCAAATAAAGACAGCGGCTGGGTCAGGATAAAGCAGAAATGCTGCTGCCTTCTCTGCCCGGAGCTGAATCTCTTGGGCGCACTTGTCACCGGGTGGCAGCACGCTTCAGCTGTGTGGTCACAGGCTGTCCTCTGACAAACACAGCACGGGGCTTCCTGGGAAACGAGCTCCCGGCTTCATAAAGAAACCTGGCAGGTCCCAGCAGTTTGGGCTGGCTGGCAGCACCGGCGTGACGAGCGCGTCCCCAACATGGGGAGAGCACGAGAAACTTGGTATCAGATAGACCATCAAATTGGTGCTGCCACAAAAAATCCTTCCGAGGCTGTTGAGTTAAAGCTGCTCTTGGTCTGCTCCAGATAAACTAAGTTTTCTTATCCAGTGCAGTTCCATGTTCGTTGAAGCCTAAGCAGCTCCTTTCCCATGCTTTCCACTCCAGCCCCTTGGCCTTCATGTTGAACCCGGCGTTGCTTTCTTCCTCCTCTGCTTCTGTTAGTGTGTTCCTCTCTGTGCCTGGTGTCCTTCCCCTGCCTGGAGGCTTGGGGCAGCTTGCTGCTTCCTTCTGTGTTTGGCTCTGGGCTTCTTTTCGTGCTGCTTGCTGTGCCTGTGCTGTCCTCTAGCTGCATGAGCTTCCAGGGACTTAATGCTTCTGCAGATCCCATGAAAAGCTTTGTGCCTTTACTCTAGCACTCTGGTCACTGCTCGCTCTCCGTATTCACATGGCAGTGTGAGCCTTGATAGGAAGATGTTCAAGTGCTCAAAGTAAAGTTTGCTTCCTGCTGTAACTTTTCTTTCCCCTTCCTTTTGGTCTTCCTTAGATGGCCACTGAAAAGTAGGGCAACAAAATTCTGTGCTGTTTCAGTACAGCACAGCAGTACCCAGTCTACAGCAGGGACCTCTCAGCAGAAGGGTGGCTTTTCTTGGAGATAGTTTCTGGTTTTAGGCTGCCTGTGTTATTAATATACTGCTGTCCCAGGAGATGTACATAAGCAGAAATTCAGACACCTGATACTTGCCAAACATAGTTTCCATAGCAAGTGGACAGGCTTGCTGTGTCATGAGCTATGCCTCGGCCCGTGCACGGAGCTTTATTTCTCAGCTCACTCTCCAGTCGTTTGTTCATCCCAGAGAAACACAAACCTCCTGGCCACTGATTCTAGGGCAGGCTGTGGGTTGTTTTTACTGGGATGGTAGGAGTGTTGGGGCTTTGGTTTCAAGGCATAACTTGCAAGCTCTCTGCCTTTCTGTAATGAATGCTTTTGCGGAGCTGGTTTACTGAGCAGCTACCTATGTAGCACCATTTTCAAGCTTCAGAAACCCTGAGGTGCTAACAAAGTCAGCTGACACTCGTGTATTGCAGTTTCTCTGTTTTGCAGGAAGGGGAGCTGTACTTAAGAGTGTACAGCATTTCCCAGCACATAAAGCACTGGAAATAAAAGAGGAAGGGAAGGGGGCAGGGAGGAAAGCAGAGTTGGCTGCCACAAAGGGGAGAAAAGCATGATGGAGCCAATGCTCACCTCTAGAGGAAAAGACATTGGTGAATTTGGCAGTGTTAGACTGCTGAAAATTAAAGACACAGTTTGATAGTTCTCTTGTTTGTTTTGCCTGTTGGACGTGCTGTAGGGTGCCCAGGCTGGCAGTGCATTGGGAGTGTGCTGCAGACCGTGGTCCAAGTGCTAGTGTTGCTCATGAGTGGAGGAGGAGAGCAGGCTGGGCAAGTGGCACTTGCTCTTGCAGTGACAAGCCTGTTTGCTTACATACCTGGCTTTTAAATGGTTGCAGCCCTGAGGAACTCAAACCTGTCTGCAACTAGCTCATGGTGCAAGGGAGGATTTGTGTGTTGCTCTGAGAAGTAACATACTCTCCAAGTAAAGCAGAGAGTAGCTCTAGTAAAGCTGTCCCTTCGGAGTGCTGGGGTGTTTGGGTATTGCTTTGCCTGCCTGATGCAGCCAGCCAGGACAGGGCTGTGTTGCATGAGGTGCTGTGCACTTCCCAGCCCTGGGCAGGGTGTTGCAGGTGAAAGCCAGGCAAGGAGCTAACAGGAGTGTGGTTGCTGCGGTCACAAGAACAGCCTCTTGGATCTGACTCCTTCATTGTCCAAGGTGCTGTTCAAACACATCCATCCCACTTTACAGTTTACAACCTAACCCACAAACATCCAGCTCCAGGCAGCAATAATCTGCACCTTCTTGGACAGAGATCTGTGGGGGACCACCCCAGGGTGCTGCAGGAATGGAGGTGGTGGGGAGAACTGTTCTGTGCATCATGCTGCTGCCTGGCACCGCTAATCCGGGCACATCCCTCCCTGCCCAAAGCTGTCAGAGCAAGTGGAGGAAATCATTAACTGCATGAGTGAGAATTGCTGAAGTGAAACATTCTCTCCCATGCAGGGTGCAGCAAAGCCTCTCATCACTTCTTCCACCCAGCATTAATTAAGCATATGGCAGGGACAGAGATGCTGGCTGTCCTGGGAGACTTGAACTAGTTACAAACCTGAGTGTCTGTGGCCAGTAGCTATGTGGATCTCTCGTCCTGGGAAATGCTAAGCTACAGATAAACTCCTACACAAGTCTTGGATCTCATCAGGGAGGAAAGTGCAGGTTCATAATTTTCTTCAAATGTGGTGTTGAAGAGAGCAGTCAGGATTGTGAGGGTGGATGCTGCAGGACTTGGAGGGGGCAAGGTGGGTGTCTGCAGCGAGCTGCAGGCACTGGGGTCACCTCCTTTCTGCAGCCGCACATCCAGCCCGCAGTTGACTCATCATGTGGGGTCTAGGGCTTGGCCTGGGTTTGAAACTTGTTTTAAAGAACAGGGAGGAGATAACAGAATAAATAAATAAAGCTGGGTGTTAGGATAATGATTCTGGAAAGCCCTGTTTTTCTCCTGTGCGTCTTTCCAGTGCTGACTGAGAGGAGGGCTTGGTGAGCAAGTACAGCGCTTGAAATCAGGCTGCTTGCTGTGCAGTGTAGCCTTGCTGCCAGTGTCCCTCAAGTGCTTGCACAAACCCCCAGCTTCCTTGTGTTTTGGTTTCTTTAAAGTGAGCAGGGAACCAGGGCTCTTCTGTCAGGACGGCTTTCTGAGGCTGAAAGCGTTGCACCATTTTGAGAAAGAAGGAGGCATCTTGCTTCTTGTCTGGCTTGCTGGGTGTACACAGAGTTACTGTTTCTTGTCAGCAAACCCTGCAGAAGGCAATCAGACCGTGGGCAGTGAGCAGGGGTCTGGGGTCTGTGCCAGCTCCACAGCAGCAGCACGGCTGCTTTATCGCCTGCAGCATTTTTATTTCTGTTGCTGTGAGTGCTGGAAGGGACCCAGTGAGACTTTCAGCTGCTGGGCTGAGTTTGCCGGTCTGTTAGAAGGACAGAGTTCATCTGCCCAGAAGCAATGGCAGAGGACCGATCTATAAAGCTTTCCCCTCAGCTACCCCACACAAAAACATGATGTGGTTTATTAGCTGGACAATGCTTAAAGTGCATTCTATTGATCTGTATCCTGAAAACCAAGCCATACAGGTTTGGAACTGCTGGAGCTGCCTGAGCCTTGTGACTGGGCTGGTGGGAGCTCTGCCAGTGAAAAGGAGTAGTTTCAGAGGCAGTATGGATTCTCCTTGGGAAACCTGGCCTTTGGTGTAGTGTTGATGCAGTCACATCAGATGAATCACAGCCCAGGTTTTTATCCTGAGAACTACTAGCTCAGCTTTTTTTTCCCCATCAACTCATAATTTTACAAGATGAAATCCTGCTGTGTGAATATATACTGTAGATTGAATCAGTCGATTGTTAAGAACTATTTGGAGTCGGTGATTTGAACAATGGGTTTTGAGTGAGTTGCTGGTGTATATTTGCTGTGTTGCTGTTCAATGTCAGCCCTCCTGTTGCATTTTGTAAGAGCTCCCATTAATTTCAGTAGAAATCTACATTCAGGGTTGAAGGGTGACCTAATCTTTAAAAAGGATCTTAATCCACTTAGTCTTTCTTGCACAGCTCAGCATTTTTTCCTTGTCAGAAGCAGACTGCATTCCTAACCTTGATGTGTCACTTTCCAGTTGGCTTAATATTTGGGTGAGGATAAAAAGGGAATGTTGTTCAAAGAGTAAAAGAGTCCACACTGCTAAGGTATGTGCAAGTGCCATGTGCAAGTATCAAAGGAAAAAAAAAAAAAGAAATATGAACATAATTGTAAGTGTTTGGGTGGTGGAAAAAAGGTAAACCAACACAGATAACTGTATAAAATAACAGCAGATGATTACAGAGAACAAACACAGGAAGAGGTAAATCCATTTGAAAGAGCATAAGTGGGGAATTATGAGGGAAGAGGAAATGGGACTGAAATGTTGTTTAATGCAAATTCAAGTGCAGGACAAAAATAGGGCTCCTGTTGGTTTGACCTGTAAATGTCTCTTCCCAGAGGCCTGGGGGCAGCCAGGAAAAATATGGTCTGTGATGTGAATATGAGACCTTGTGCCTATGCCTTGTGATGGCTAGAGACCTTCTTCTAGGCTGCCTCTGGAAACCTAGCTCAGGTCATGAGCGGTGGTAAGCTGTTGCCAGTAGCCTGTGTTCAGTTCTGGGGGGTTTCTGCTCAGCCTCCAGTGGCAAAACATCATCACAATTAACACTAATTGGTACCTTCCTTGATGTTTTGGCCAGGGCTAGTGAGCTGTCCCCTGCCACCCTGGAGGCTGTCACTGCAGGGCAGAGCAGGAGGCCCGTGGGGATGTCGCACGGCTCGCCGGACTTTCACTTGCCAACGGGGAATCTTGAATCAAACCCAATTCACGCTGCATCAGGGCTACCTGCCCTGTGTGTGATGCTCCTCCCGGGGTGGCCAGATTTCTGCAAGGGGTGAACACAGGCAGGCGTGCACACGACGAGCCCTGGAGCCATTTGCTCACTTCCCTTTCATCAAAACCTCCTGCTCTCGCGTTTTCTGTTTGGTGACTGAAGCGAAGCTTCATGTGCCTTCACGTGGGAGTTAAGTGGGTCAGCGGGCTGCTTTGTCTGTGGCAGCTCTCACGTGGAAACAGCCTGATGCAAAACGCTGAGGCTTGGCAGGAAAGTGCCAATTAAAGATAGCAGTGCAGGAGCATATTGTCTGAGCTGAAAGTGCTCGAATCTAGGGCTGTGACAACTGTCATGTGCAAAGGAAAGTATGAGGAGTTATTACTTAATGTTTATCTGGAGTAGCTACAGCTTTCCTTGTTTGAAGTGTTTGTTCTCACATGGTATAGACAGGGAGTTTGTTCCCTGTTTCAGAGGTAAGGTGAGGAATAGAGGAGGCAAGTCGCACAGGGTGCCCTGCCAGAGGGGGGTTCAACAGCAATGAGAAGCTGGGCACTTGGGCTTCACCTCGTGTTGGCCTGTGTTATTTATCTTTGTGCCAGCAGCAATCCAGCCTTCTCCTTTGCTCTGCACAAGTCTGTTCAGGTGATGTGTGCAGGAGATGGAAGTGTCGGGAGATGGCAAAGGGAGAGAGGCAGTGCTACAGCAGTGAAGTTGTTCTCCCCCTTAGCCGTGCAAGTAGTCAACTTGGGGCAGCACATAGAGGAAATGTGGCTTTCTTAAGTCTGCATGGCAGTGTACTCAGCTCTAGGGAAGCAAGCCAGGGACAGCCAGGCTTTGATGCTGCTACCTCTGCTGTCATGGGCAACTACACCATCATACTGTCATTCATAAATGAATACATTTCCCCTTGGAGCACTCGGCCCTCAGATTCCCAAGCAGAAATTGTACAAAAGGGCCCTGAAGGAAAAGGGGTGAGCAGGTCACTCAGGTATAGTCAGTGTTTTGGAGATGGAGCCTCTCTCCCTCCCAGTACATGCCTCTGCTTCCCACTAGTTCTGTATTATTGATGTGGTATTGTTTCAAAGAGCAGTATTGGTAGATGAGAGAGAATATCCATACATTCCTTTATTTTATTTTATTTTTTAAAGGCTTTCTGGCTTTACTTTGCCCTTCTTTACAGCTTTCTGTTCCTTACTGCAGACATCCATAAGCTGATCTGTTTCATCTTGCAAATGGACAGTGCTTTATTTTGCATGGTGAACCAGACCTTCCTCAACAAGCAGGGAACAGTGTATTTTGCAGGTGGACTGATGAGAGAGGTACGTGCTGCTTCACTGGGAACAGTATCCTCTCAGGAAACAGATGTTCCTGCTGCTCTGCTGCACTAGTCCTGCCCGTGCTGGAGGTCCATGTGTGAGAGAGGTAAGTAAATGTGGATCTTTCAAAACGGAGAACATTGTAAGAAGTACCTTTATTTAGGCACATTATGAAGGTAATGCCAAATGCCTGCTGTGAAAACCACTGGTAGTGAAGTCTTTGTGAAGCACTTGCTTGTGACGGCAGCAGCTCTTCCAGTTGCCTTCACTTAAGAGTCCTTTTTGCACCCCAGGGTGAATCCCCAAGGACTGGTTAGAAATATCACGGTTGTTACCTAACAGTAACTTTGGAGCAGCTGAGGTACTAGTGCAGATTGGATTCCATCCTTGAGCTTAGACCTGGTTGCCCTTGGGGTACTCTGACATGCCTTCATGTAGGTTTCCAGTGAGAACTCACAGGAGATGGACTCATGGGTCTGTTGTAGGTGGTGCTACCACTAATGGAGTTTGATGTCCCTGTGAAAGTTGACAGACTGCACAGTATAATCCAGAGCACCTCTGAGAAGAATTAAAGGGTACTGAGGTGCTGTGAGACTGGAAAAGAAAGCTAAAGAATAGAATTATGACAAATCAGTGTTCTATTAGGGAAAGCAGGATGAAGTGTGACCACAGCAGGTGATGTAGTGCAGTGCTATCTGCAGTAGCATTTAGTGCTAAGAAGCCTGAAGGATGAGAATCAGAGCAGTGCCTTCACTGCCTACTTTTAAAGAGTTTACAGAAAACTTGCAGGTTACAATGTATTTTAGACTTCCTAATGAAAATGGGGCTTCTGACATCAGTTTGTCTGCTTCTATCCAGCTGTCAGGTTAGCTCCTGGTTTTTCCTTCTCAATGTGTAGGGAGGAGAAAAGAATCTCACGTTTTCTGAGAACTGGAGGAGAGGAATAATCATTGCAAGCCTCAGGGAAAGGCAGGAGGGAGCTCAGCATGGTGTGGCTCCTTTGGCAGCAGCCTGCCAGGAGATTCATGCATGGATGGGACACTGGACTTACCACACCTTGTGCTGCCTGTGTCTCCTTAGAGGGGAGTGTCAGAGGACAGCCAAAGGAAGGTAGGGAGGGCTGCTGAGGTAGCAGAGGGGATTAGAGGGACAAAGAACATGGGGTCTGTAGGAAACCAGAGCATCACTAGTACATGGAACAATTTGGTTATCTTAAAAATATACGCTGAAAGTGTTGTGAAAGTCTCTGCAAGGAGCCAAGGAAATGGTCATGTAATAACAGAAGAAACCAAGACAGAGCTGATTAAATTGCAGAGAAATTTATTTCTTTGCAGAGACTCTACCTGGTTTATAATAAAAATGCAGAGAAAGACCATGCCCAGAGCCTATCTGTTGGTTTCACAGTAAGGAACCTTCCAAGTGTTGTGAAGTTGTCACCTGAAGTCTTTCAACAAAAGAGAAAATAAACATTTTTTTCAGTGCAAGTTTTGTCTAGGAGGGGTGAAGAAATACTTAAGCAAGTCAACTGCATCGTTCAGTGTTTCTTTACAAAGTTTTAGACTGCCAAATATTGTCACTAAAGTCACCAGAGGAATGTGTGAAGAAAAAGGGCAAACACCCAATTATGTCAGAAGGCAGTGTTGAGAAATTTCCAAGGTAAAGGCCTCTTCATTGTAGAGAGAATGAGTTCACAGCAAATGTGAGATACAAAATTATTGATTTTTTTTTTTTACTAAAGCTAAACTAAATATTTCTTATTATAATTCAGCTAACTTGGAACTATTTGTTCAGTTTTAATCTCATTTTCTTGCTCAAAATGGAATGAGATGGTATTTTAGGTATCAGAGAGGGAGTTGTCTAGGCTCTCTGAGGAATCTTTGCCTATAGTTCTAACAGATACGGCTGAAGTGGGTGCCTTGTTAATGTACTGAAGATCCTACCCTGTCATCAGCTGCTGTTAGGAAACTGCAAAATGAGAGAAAGGCAAACAGCTGGAGTCCTGGTTGCAGAACTGTCCAAGGCGGGAGGGAGGGCACAAGGGTCTGTCTCTCCTCTGAGCCCACGCAACAGTAATGTGGGATTGGAAAGCTCCAGTAGATGAAGCAGAGCTGCTGTGTCCCTGCCGTGGGTAGTACTTAGCCAGTTAGGGCTCTCAGGAGATTAGCTGCTGCCTGGGGGGTGAGAACCATGGTAATTTCTAAAGCTGGTTTGTAATCACCTGCTTTCAGAGTTTACAGCGAGCTGGCATCCTTTTAAGGTCTAATATCCCCAGCTTTCTCTTGACATCTGTGCAGCCTGTTCCACTTTTTACGTTCGACCTAGGCCGATTCCTTGACACAAAGCAGTGGCAGCTACCTTCTGCTCTGAAACCCCATGGCAGGAAAGAACAAATGAGTGAATTTACTATCATTTGGGAGAGTATCATTTGGGAGGGACTTCCCAAAAGCCATTCCTGTGCCAAAGCCGGGAGCCAGGAGGAAGGGTATTATTATTTCAAGAAGCATTGACTGAAAAGGCACTGTTTCTTCCACATGCAATTCTTCCTTATGAAGTATTTGTATGGTTCTGATTCCATACTTGTTGGAACCCACGGAGTGACACCACCTTATGGAGGTCGACCTCTTCCTGCAGTGCAGAACATGAGGAGAGCCCGGGGGTGTTTGAGGCGCAATGGAGGTTCCCTACAACCCAGAGGAGCAGCAGTTGTAAGCTGAGGGGTCAAAGTGCCCACCGTGCCCTGGCAAAGAGCCTGTGCACGGAGAGCCTGTTTCTATTTCCACCTCAGTCGCGCAGCATAGCTGCACCTTGTTCCGCCTGGGAAGAGAATCAGGTGCTCTGGAGCACGGGGTTTTACCCGAAGGGGCTTAGGCCCCCGTTTCCTTTAGGCGGGAGGGGCTGTGCGGCGGTACACAGCTCCGGGCTTCTCTCCAGGCTCCTGGCCTCACTCTCGGAGATGCCTCTCCCGCGGCTTGGGCCCGCCGGCCGGGAGCACCGGGAGCCGTAGGCGGAGGGCAGCTGGGTCGGAGCGCCGTGCTGAGCACCCCTGGCCCTGCTGAGGGACGAGCCTTGCCCGGCCTCCTCGCAGCGGGCGGCGTCGCCATGGTGACCGAGCCCTCCCGTAACGGTCCGGGAAAGCGTGGCGGGGAGGGGGCCGCTCTTGCGCATGCGCGCCGCGCACGCTGACTTCACCGCCGCGCTGGAGGGGCTTCTCCCCATCTACCATAGAGAACGGCGGGAGGCGCGTTTTCTCTAGCCTTCACTTCGCGCTCTATGGTATGTATTGAGGGACAGCGGGCAGGGTGTTGTGTATGCACACCCCTGTACGCATGCGTGATGCTGGCCCGGGAGCATTCTAGAGGTGCGGGGCGGTGACGCGCCGGCGCGGAGGGGGTGCGGGTAGCGCATGCGCTCTGACTCCCATTCTTTCAGTGGCAGCGGGGCGGGCGCAGCCATGCAGCGCTGCGGGCGCCGCCGCCGGCACTAAGCGCCGTCCGGCCCCCGCCCCGCCGCCGTCTCCCGTACCGCGCCCGACAGGTAGCGCCTGAGCTGGGACTGCGCCGGGTGGGGAGAGCCGCCTCGCCGGGGACCGGGCGGGGAAGGGTGGGTGGGTGGGGGGAGAAGCTCGGCTGGGGGCTTTGTGTGGTGCTGCCGCTGGGTGACGGCGGGGAGCGCGGCCGCGAGAGGGGCGGGGTGGGCGCCGCCGGAGCCGTCCCGCCTGCGGGGCGGGAGCGCAGCCCCGGGTCGCCCGGCGGCGCGGTGTGTTAGGGGGGAAAGGGAGAGCGGTCCGGCGGCGTAACGGCCGCAGCGGGAGCCGTGAGGTGCGGGGGCTGCTGGGGCCTAACGGCTGCCGCCGAGGCGCCCCTCGGCTGCCCAGCCCCCGGGGGCCGCGGGGGTCAGCGAGCCGCGGGAGAGGCCGGTTACCGGCTCCCTTCGGGCGCGGCAGCGGTGCGGGCGCCTCTGCGGGCTTGGGACCGCGCCGCCCGCAGGGAGCGGGGCCGCTGGGCACCGGCCCTGCGGCGGGAGAGGCGGCGGTGCTCGGGCTGGCGCGGGGCAGAGGCCTCCTGCGAGGGTCTCCGCTGGTAAACCCGGCGGCTCGGGGAGGGAAGGCGGAGCCGTGCTGCGGCCGCTAACAATGCGGGCTACGGCAGCGGTCTGGGGCTGCCGTGTTTCCCTACCTTACTGTGATTTTGAGGGGGGGGCGGTCGGCTCTCGCGTTCGGCCCTTTTGTGCACGTGTTGTGCTTTATCTGTGCCAGAGCCTGCAGTGCGAGCTGGAGGAGGGCTGGAAGTTTGTGTCTGTACGAAGAAGTGGCTTGATCGTTAGACAAATCCTGCAGAAACGCCCCGGAGAGATGCTGGGTCTGAGTAAATGTGGGGGTTCACACGTGTATTTATATAGGCCCACATAGGCTGTGCTTGAGGTATTTTCAATGCATTTGTCCTCAGATACATATGAGGAAGGGAAAAGCTGTCATCTTCCCCACTCCCCTTCATGGCTTCGTGAGAAACTGAGGCAGGGTGACAAGCCCAAGGTTGTGTGAGTGGAGCAGAGGCTTCCCAGGTGTGAGGGTTGTTCTGGTCAGTAGATCTCTGTCCCCTGCAGACTTTTTTGATCAGTCAGCATTTAGTAAAGGAGACAAGGGTTGTGCAGAGAAGCATGTGCTGAGCTGGTGTTGGTAAGGCAGAGACGTGGTCTCCACCATAGTGCTTGTGCCAGCATCTCAGGCAAATATGTTGGAGTCCATTTTGCTGCTGAGCAGTGCAAACCATCTCTCTGTATCTTCTGAGCAGTTGTGTCTATTGCACCCTTCTCTTGATGCCACCTGGGTGCTGTCAAAGACAAACCAAGTGTTGTTGCATGATACCTGATGATGCAAATACTCCATTTACATCACTAGTTCCCAAATTTGATCTTACAAAGGCATTGGAACTGCAACTGTTTGCTTCTGTGTGGACTTCTGAGCTAGATTTAAATGAGGTTTGCAGCTGGAGAGGGGGCTGTGACTGGATATGTCTGAGAACTTCCAGTAGTGAGCTTTCACTACAGCAAAGGACTATGACAAGTATGAGATGGAACTGCAGTGCTGTCATAGTCGGGGTCTTCCTTATCGTGGCAGCATAGCTGACTGTGTGGAACAAGCCTTTGTGCTGCAGTCCTGGGCTTGGCAAAGTCCAGCTTTTGCTTGTTTTCTCTGCTGAACTCTCTCAGTGGGACTGAAGCCTGGAAGTTAGGAGAGGAACAGAGTAATGATTAACGGTGTCACCATGGATGATCCCCTCTGTATTTCGTAGTTACACTTCTCTCATTTTAAAAAAAAAATCACTACCAACATAAGTGGATTTTTTTTTTTTCAGGCTGATGCCTGCAACATTCCTGTGAAGTCCTTGGGGTTGATCAGACAGCTTCAAAAGTTTCTGTTTGGAGAAGAAAAATGCCATGAAGTTTGGCCTTGCTTTGCTTGGCTGATAACATGTAGTGTTAAAAGTGAGACGGCAGCATGGCTGTGAGATGGAAATGTCTCTCTAGCTCATGTGGCATTCCCTACAGAGACAGTTGCAGAGAGCACCTATGATTGAATGAGCTGGTGCTCCAGTTATCTTTGAAGTTCTGTAAGGATCTTAAATCCAGGCTACAACGTATGTGTTAGGAAAACCAGATATTTAACCAGCAAAACTCAAACTGAAATTATTTATCTGTTTCTCCCATATGTTAGTCAGTCCTTCCTTATCCATCTGGCAATTTGGTCAGGGCTGTTGGTTGTTAGAGAATGAGAACTGACAGTCAGCAAGTCTGACTGCTTCTATAATGACTTACAACATAAGGAACTAGATCTTGCTCTCAACAGCCTTTGCGTTGCGGGCAGGTGTGCTGTGTTACAACAAGCGTGAAAGAGGCTGGACATGAAATGTTCAGATGGATAAAGTAATGACTTCCCTGCATGTACCTCCCCATTTCAACATACAGGAAGATTTTTGTGAGAGTGATTTGGCTTTGAAGCTTGTGGGCTGCCATTACAGGTACCCTTCTGGCCTCAGATAACTTTGGATCTGGCTCAAGTGTCACCCCAAGTCTCTCATTATCTCGGTCCTTGCCTAGACTGCGGCTGGAATCTCAGTGTGCCTCTGCTGGGCGGGCTTGCTGCTGCTAAAGCTGCCTCGGCTGGCAGCTGTAATTGAAGCTTCCTCTCATGATCTGACAACAGTGCTTACATTAAAAATAATTTAAAAATAAGGCTTGTCAGTAGGTAAAGGTCTCTGAGATGAGTGCGTAAAATAGACTGGCTTTGTCTCTTAATTTGTTCAGGCTGTGACTTCAGTAAATTGTAAGCAGAGTGTCAGTGAGGGAAGGGGTTTGCTGCTTTCTTTGCAGGGTGTATGTTTGGCAGTGTTGTGCAGAACAGCCATAGCTTTATCCTGCTGTTGAATGACATATGCTGCTCTTTGCTCAGTTTCTTCATTTTCATCAACCTTTGCAGGGTTGAAGTTTGCATCACATATTTTAGAGCTCATTCAGTGTTTTGGGTACTGCCTGTTGGGCCAACCTGTTTATCAGTCCTCCAAGCTACCTGAACGCCTGATGTGAGGTAGGTAGAGCTTTGCACAGGAAAGAGCCCGATACAGGCAAGTTCCTTGGCATTGTGTGCTGCCCTAGTGTCTGGCTCTGTCATAAACACAGGATCGCTTTCTGGCAGCACTAGCATTCTTGCACACAAAAAAACCCCAAACTAATTGGATGGAGTTGTAACTGTTCCAGTCACAGGAGGCTGCAGGTACTCTCCCAACTGATTTGTTCTCAATTAATGGTTAGTGTTTAAGTTTATCTGCCTTCTTCTGTCAATTAATGTTTGCAATTTTGGCTATGTAAGGTGGGAGATGTCTGTTCTGCATCTAGAAACCGTATGCCAAGTAAGAGCAGCAAAATTAATTGTTAGAAAAGCATCATCATGTTAGTTTATTGAAAGGTGCGTGGGAAGATTTAAAACTCTCTGATTTGTTTCCCCCGCCAGCAAAGTAATAGGCTGACAGCCCAACTGGGCTGGTCTGTGGTGCAGCATTTCCATGTTTCAGGTTCAAGCAGGGGCCCCCTCTTTACACTCGGTTTGTAGATGCTTTCAGATTCCAGAATATTTCAGAAAGCCACAGTGAACTGAAGATGGTTTGCTGAGGCAAAGATCTGGTCAAAATGGAGTCAGATTCTGACCTGTGTTTCTTGGTGATGCTGAGCAGAAGAGAAATCACAGGTATGTCTCCTTGTTATATTGCAGATGGTTTCTTAATGTAGCAGTCTCTAAATACCACATAGGGTTCAGCCCAATTCATGACATTGTCAGACAAAGCCCCTTTCTGCTCCTCCTTGTCCTGCTCTCCCTCCGCCCACTGTTCTATAGATCTTCAGTGATGGCTCTCTGCAATCCCTTGCTGCCTGTGTTGGGGGATTTCTTCAGCCATCCGCTTATGTGCGGTTGCAAATACCAAGCTGAATAGAATCTGCTTATGCCTGAGCACACAGGGTAACCCTCCTTCCCCTCCCTGGAGCCGAACTGGTTCTCAGTACTGGTTAGGTGCTTTCTGCTTGCCTCTCAGCAGTTAAATCCAGCTGCTGCTGGGAGTTCTTCTGCCTTGGTCAGCAGTTTTCCATGAGGGCTAGTAGCCTGGAGAATCAGGGTAGACAGAGTGCCCTGTTTTGTCATGCAGACCAGAGTCTCATGGTGAGAGATGAACATTAACTGGAAGGCATGAAGAGAGACCTAGAAAATATACTTTTTCCAAATGCTGACTTAGAAACTGCTGCTGTTGCATCCCACAGCCAGTCTGCTGTAAGCTCTTACCCCAGTTCCTGTCTTGTTTGGTTTTGGGTGTCTGGCTTTTGTATCGGCAACATCTTAGCATGACTTGTTGTCACAAGTATGCATGTACGTTACTGTTTCAGAAATGGAGGAGCTTTTGTCTGTGGCTGTAGTATCTGCTTGCTTCCCTGAGTTTCTTCTGTGAATGAAACTACTTGAGGTGTAGACTGCAGAGTGGTTTTTTTCCCCTTCTTATTCTGACATCACACAGATGTTGCTAACATGGGATGCAGAGGGAAGAAACCTTACTGAAAGGTACCTAGCTGGACGCTCAGTGTCTCTTGAGGGCTTGTACCCAAGGTATGATCTCGTATATTAATTTTCCTCTCTAATCTGTTGTTTTTCTACTAGCATTTGTATCTCTTGAGTACTTGTTTCCAGGGTAGGTCTGGCTTGGACTTGTAGACAAAGGCTCACCTATGTCTGTGTCACTAACCAATTATACATCTGCAGGGATAAAAAGGTTCCAGAAGATTTGTTGAGTATGGAGTTTATATCAGACCCACTGATATCTTTAAAACTAGATTGTCCTGATCTGTGTAGTGGTATGGGGTTTTTTTCTTTCCCTGAGGTGTTACTGCTGTCAGTTCCCACTGCCTCTGGACGCTCGCTTTGCAGTGGCTCTGGGAAAGGCACTGCATTCCTACCCTATTCCTGCCTGTAAAATAAGAGGTTCTTGATATTCTCCCACGTTTTCCTGGTGTACATGCTTTCCATCTTCAGGATTGGTGAAATTAGTGATCTCAGCCTAAGGGACTTCATCAGTTGCGATACAGAGATTATAAGGTGCAGGTCTGTGCTGTGCAGCCACTTATCCTGCTCCTTCTCTGGCAAGTGATGGGCCACCCTGCTCTAATTCTCAATAGTGATCTACTTCCAAACCTTGCCACTCACTTTATCCGTGTGAGACTACAGGTGAAAGTCTCTTCTTTTCCTTCCCATCTTTTTCCAAATGATCCAGTATTGCTGCTAGATTTTGGAGGAGAGGGTTAGGATGTGACTCTGGAAAGCGTTGTGGAAGCTTTTCTGGAAACTCATAGTTGCAGTAGGAAGGGGACTGGACACTTCTTCTGGGATGCATCATCTCAGCCTGTTGGGGGACCTAATGCACCTTTGGCTCTGACACCTTGCAGAGCAGGGCTGGAAGTTATTGAGAACCAGCACTATGTGGTTTGCTGGCCAGTGTCCCTCAGATGTCAGAACTGCAGTCTATAGGCTCTAAGGTAAGGATAGATCTCCAGAATGAGGGTGAGATAACACTTTTGTACAACCTCAACCTTAGGTACCATTCACAGGATAAAGTGTTATGAAAATAGGTCTGCCCCCCTCCCAAACCCTGTGGTCCAGTAGGCCGCTAATAAATTGCTTGTATTGTGATATCTCGGAGCCATGAACGAGATGTCACAGTATCTTGCAGCCATGCCTACAAGAGGGGGCACACAGATGACAGCAGCTCCTAACGGTGTAAGATTTTGATCTACATCTCAGCAACTGTTTAGAAGAAAGGAGACCTTGAAAGGTCATTCTAGACTTGTCCTTGGTGTTAGACAAAGTTAAATCCAAACTAATTTCAGAGGAGGATTGTATTTGGAAAACAAAGGATGTTAAAACTCATCTAATTTTCTCCCCTACTCTTGAAGGGCTGCTCCCACTCAGCAAAGTGGCTCCATTAATGTCGGGTATTGGGGTCACTTTGAGGTGACCTGCCAGTAGTCTCCATTTGCTGCAGCTTCATTACTGTGGAGATTTTTTGAAGATCGATGCCTTGGTGAAATCAGTAGCTCTATGAGGTGTTCGATTACCCAGACAGCAATGCAAACCTTTAGCAGAGGCATAAGAATTCCTGTTATCTGAAGCTTATCTCTCATCTTACCCAGAGTAGGGTAATGCAACTTTCATGGCTAGCATCTGTCCTAGAAGGATTGTGTGAGGCTAGAAGGCCTTAAGTTAAATCCTGGAAATCTTTCAGCTGTCTTCATTCTAGAAATCTGCCTTGGTTTTCCTCCTGGAAATGAATTTGTGCCTTAGTGTGGGTTGGTTGCTGTCTGTGCTTTAAACGTGAACCTCTTATTAGACCCCAAGCAAGCCTGAAAGGCAGTTAATATTTAGCAGAGTCCTTGCAAGCTTTTGAGTCAGATGCTGCTCTCCTGAAGGTAGGCAATTTTAGAAATGCTTCTTTAGTGTGGCTGCTGCTGTAGGAGAGAGAAGAACCCTCTCTCAGTTGAACACCTAGTGGTAACACTTCCAGCAAGGAAGCTGCGTCGACTTGGGCAGTGCTTTGCTTATCAGCAAGGCTGTACTGGTGAGTGACAGAGGTGCGGTGGCTACTCTGTCTGAAGACAGTTAAAGTTACTGTATAGGCGGTGTGGAAGGACTTGTAGAGTCACTTGGTACACCCAGGTAAGCACGGGGCTGTCCCATCAGCTAATTAGACCAACATGAGCTGTCAGGCTGGAAATCTGAGATACCATCTTTGGATTAGGGGGAGGCTCAACTACAAGGCAACACTAATTAAGGATTTAAAACAATCACAGTGATTGTGCAATATTCATGGGCGCTAAAGAGACATTATTGCCTACTTATGGAGGCAGGTGAGCAAAAGGGAGAGCCCATCTGTCTGTCAGTTTCTGGGTGGGTGTCTCCTGGAAACTGCCTTTGGCTCCCGGAAAAGGTTGTTTTCTTCAGGTCGGACACTTGATGTTTCACTCCTCTCACTCTCCTGAACAAGGAGGAATACTTTTGAGCTTGGAGACTGTCGGTGCAGCTGCTATGTCCACTGCTAGCTGCACATCCAGAGGAGGGTGGGTTTGATTGAGTGCTTAGTGAGCATCATACTTTGATAGCAGATTCCCTCAGGGCAGAGGATAGCTGGACTGGGTGAAGCAAAACTAGAGGAGAACGGGTGGACAGAGTTTTCACCCTTTGTGCAGAGCTGCAGCTTGGCACTGTGGATGAGAATCTCCATCAGGTCTTCACAGTGGGTGATTTCTAAGCATTGTTCTGATTGCTCTGAAATTCTTGCTCGAGGTGGCCTGGCTGGCAAACCTCATGGTTAAGTATTTTCACTGCCCACTTGAACTGCTGCAGGTTTGATGCCTGGTAGCTTCTATATTTGAAAAACTGCTGCATTTGTCTAGGGTGGAGATGTCCTGAAGGGGAGAGGAGTTCTTTGTTGTGGAAAGTCGGAGTTCAAGGAAATGTCTGTCTAATGTACCTTGAAATTTAAACTGAAGTTTGAAGTTAGGTCCAGAGACCTGTGAAGGAGACTTACTGGTACAACTGGGTATTTTTACAACTGCTAGGCTACATCTAACCATGTAAAAGAACCCCAAACAACCAAGACACCAACAAACCAGCAAAGAAGTGGTAGTGTGTTTACCAGTTAAACCTGCTGGCTGGCAGTAAGTACAGAGAAACCTTCAGGAAGGTGATGAGAAGGGCCTGGTGGTTGTGTGGCACTCACTCTTGTCTATATGATTGTTGAGAGGCAGCAATAGCTTGTATCTGCAAGCTTGCCTTGAGTTAGCTGTGTCAGAGTAGTTGACTGGGGAGGCTGTGGACTGCACTCTGTTGGCAAATGAAGATGGTGACTCGGTGTGATGACTGGAGCAGAAGAGTGGGACAGAATTCAAGTCCAGTAGCTGTGTTGGAAGAACTACCAAATACAGACCAGCCCCCAGGAGAGTAGCATTGCATTCTTTACATGCTCAGGTTTCCTTCCTCATTACAAGAGAAAGATTTAAACTTTCCTGTAGTTATCCTAAGATAAAGTTTTGAGAACTACAAATAATGCAGTTTCACTTAGGCTTGGTTCAGCTGGGTTCTGCTAAGCACTGAAAGAAGTTCATTGGCATAAGTACCCAGTTTAACATTGCACAGCATCCTGGGTAACAAGTATTTCCTTGTTACTCTTTGGATTGATGTAGCATGCTGACCAGTTGTTTTGCTGTGAACTGTGCCAGTTTTTATGGTGGTGTGGGGGTGTAGTATCTTGTCTTGAGTAACTTTGGGCTGTTCATCAGCTTTCCCCTTTAAATTCATTAGTTTCAGCTCCAAGCTGGAATTAAACCTCTAGTGCCTCTCTGCTGGATAGCTCTTGGTGGAAAATTGAGTTGCTACTGAGAGGAGATTTGGCTAAAGCGTGTAGTTTTGGTGGCTTTCTAGTGAAAGAGGGAACTTTATTTTTGCAGTAACAGAGTTGGGGTGATGAGGAGAATAGGTTTTTCTCTTGTATTATCTTGTCTGTATGATACTACGTCAGACATAACCACAGTCTTTCTCAGTGCAAACTGCAAGCCTGGTAGGAGGAATGGAGAAAACCTTTGCTTTGGATTTTATATTCACAGCCCTTCTCAAAACTTGGGACAGCTCTGAACACTGGACCTAAGCTACTGAATTGTTAGTTTTTACTTCTGCATGTGTGTGCTCTTGTGTGAAGTTGTACTCAAGCCTGGTCTTACGTTAGTTGTATCCTGTAACACGGGCTACCCGAAATCTGAGGCATTTAAATTCTGCAGGAACAGAAATGTCCCACTGGAGCTGAGCCTGTGGCTTTGGGTATTCCAAAGCTTCTCATGTGGAGAGTATCTGCCCCGTTGGTTTCAAACTTGATGGGAAGCACACTCCCATGTGCTTCACTGCCTGGGAGCTTCAGTTTTTGTAAACTTGGGTCTTGGTTTTCTCAGGTGGTGGGTTATTTTTTCCCCCACTTCCTCCTGGGAGGAAGACAGGCAGTCAGCAGGCTTCCTAGCATGTAGAAAAGCAACTTAGACACCTGTTGGCTGCTAGATGCAAGGCAACTTGAGTCTCTTTTCTTGGCTTACTATTCCTGTTTTTCCCCAGGATTCAAAGATGTTTCTGTCTCTTCTTCCATGTATGTGTTTGGTGATGTGTCATAATGTATGGAGGTCTTTAGACTACAGTCCTCAAGATCACATAAATCTATTCTTCCATAGTACACCATAATCTTTATCCCATTCCTTCCTTTGCATGTTTAAAAATGAGGAACTCTGAGAGACATTTTAAGAATATAAACTAATATAAAGAAATTTTGTTTCTGTGCTTGTGGGCAAAGACTTTTAAATGAAAACCACATAGAAGAAAGACTTGAAACTTTGGTTGTTCCTTTCTCATGGCAGTATGGCAAACAAATGGTTTCTTGGATGTGCTGGGACTTGTTCATGTGTGAAGTTAATAAAAATGGCTATTCTGTGGTAACAAACTGTCATTCACACCCTTCTGTAATCTGAATATTCAAGTTTAAGCAAGTTCCACATTTCCATTCTAAAAGCAGTTTGGGGACTCTTCAGCAGGTTCTCTCCAGTTTAACAGAGTCACCTTCTGAACATGTGTGCAGCCTTGGGGCCCAGAAGCAAACCCCACAGCAAACTCGAAAGGCTCCATTCAGCTAGGACATGGTAGCTGCTAAATGTCACTTACCTGCCCCTTCTCCAGTAGCTCCCTGCTAGCGAGGTATCCAGTGAAATGCTGTCTTGCAGTGTGAAAACCCTGCTGTTAGAGACTCCTCTGTGTAATACTGTCTTAGCACCCGCTGCAAGGGGCGATGCCAGCCCGTGCTAGAGGCCAGCAGTCAAAGGTACAGGCTGGGAGACTTGGAGGAGAGCTGCTGCTCTGCCTGTCTGATTACTTGAACTGGCCTGGGGTTGTGTTTGCCGGTGCTGCGGTGGGCAGTCAGAGCCATGCCGTGAACTCTTGATTGAGGATGGGAAGACTTGGAGCTCTGCTTTCCAAGTTGGTGCTAAACTGAAACAAATGAGAAAGTGTAGCTTCAGCACTAAGAAAAGCCGTGGCTGTCTTCTAAATTGGCACCAACGTATCTCTTTTAGCTAGAAAAAAGGCATTTCACCAGGTATTGCTTGAGGTGTTAACGGTTTTGGAGGTTGAAGTCAAATCACTTCTGAAGTGACTTGAAGCAAAATGTTGAGAGCTTATGTTCTTTAGACAGTTCAGGTTGGGGTAGTGGTCCCAAGCAGTTGAGCAGTCGCAGCACATGTGAATGCTTCCTTGCTGCTCTGACAAGTAAGGTTTTCCTGGTGAGGAGAGAGTTTAGTCTACAGGCATGCACAGGCCCTCCTGGCTGGTGGTAGAATTTGCTGGGCAGCTGCCTGAGGTGAGTCCCTGGATGTACAGAACCAGTTCTGATTGCTGTCAGCCAGTGGGGATTTGAACTGTCTGCTTGGATCAGAGGGACCTGCTCTCTGGCAACTCCTCCTGCCTGATGAATAAGCAGTGCAGCCAGCCCGTGGTGGCAGCTGGGACATGCCTGGCAGCACCCTTAAGGTTGGGGAAGCTCAAGACCACAAGCCTCCGTGCTGCCTCTAGATGCTGTGTTTGGTAGTGGTAAGATGGGGCAGCTTTTAAGTCTGGCCAAGGGGGATGGCAGTGAGATAATGAACCGAGATAGTCTGCTGTGCGAGATGTGCTCTTGTTTCCAGGCTGGGGTTCTTGTGTGCATCTCATCTGCTGACAGGTCTGCTGTTTTACTAAGACTTTTGTGATCCTTATTTGCTCAAACAGAAGGTATTTAGATTTGCTGCCCCTGTACTTCCAATTAGTGAACTTGTGCCTCCTGCTTCCTTCCAGTTGTTGATAGAACCAGGTGTCTGCTTCACAGCCTCTTCCCTTGCTCTGAGCTTGACCTGCTTTCCTTGTGACGGTGGAATAAGGAGGGCAGATTTCTAGCTTTAGATATTATTTAACAGGAAACAAAAAGACAGGCTGGATTTTTATCACCCGCTCCTACAAGAGTGAATCTGTGATGAGGGAGTGCTTCAGGAAGCAGTGCAGTGATGCTGGGAGCTATGGTCTGGGGGGAGTGGAGGGCAGGCCTGGGGTCTGTTCCTGGGGGTTTGTTTGGCTGTGGATGGAGAGGCGAACAAGCTGCAGCTGGGTCCTTAATGAAGTGCTTAGAGTTTCTAGGGTTGAGGAACATACCCAAACCCTGGACATAAAACCATTTAAAAATTTTTTTTATGCATAAGCCTAAAGCTTATTTCACAGATGATGCTGTGTCCCCAAGTGGTAGCAAAGTTTGGCCCAGCCTTTCTTGTGTAGGGATGTGTGTCTCAGGACGCTGCAGGCAGGGTTGACTGAGATGTGTGTTTATGCTGTTGCAGTAGGCCAGTGCTGTTTCCTGGGCAGGTGTAGTTGGGATGTAAGGGAGTTTGGCCTGGAAACAGCTTGAGCACCTAGTTTTTCAAAACCGCTCACCAGCGTTAGTGCTGTACCTTTCTGGCCAGCTGATGACATTGATTCCTGAAGGCCAACAGTCCAAACAGGATCCAGACATCTTCCTGCTTGCACTTCTTAAAGCAGATGCCTTTTCCTGGTGACCTGCTTAAGGATTTTGTCTTTACCTTTGTGAGTGGATGGTGATGTTAGTAATTATTGCAACTCAGCTCTTACGTAGTGACAGACAGTAAATCTGGGGCTTAAAACTTGTAGGGAACTGATGGGAACCTGCTGTTGTAAAGAATAACCAAAGGTTTTTGTCCTGACCTACCTTGTCTGATGCCTTAAAATAGAACAGTGCTGCTCGTAGCCAGCTTATCACAGCTTGGCAGCTGTATATGAATAACCTATTTTGTGGCATGCTTTCGATCTGTTTTGCTCCAGTCTTAATTTAAGCTGTAATACTGTTCTCTTTCGCTTCTTTCAGAATGGACTGCTGAATTGGGAATTACTGCAGACTCAACAGTACAACACAGCTCGTTGCTTCATCCACTACTAGTTATTTAAATTGGACTTTTAATATCCTGCCAGCTGCTGTTCACACACACATGGTGCATTGTTGCCATTCTCAGAATTGCATCTTTGAAACCCCAATCCTCAGTAACCTTCATCAAACAAAGAGGCGGCATCCTGCGGACGTTCATAGAGGGGTTTTTGGACTGACTGCCCTCTAGTTTCCTTGCTGGTGCTGTATTTCTAAGACACCATGGAGCCAAGTATGGAGTACTGCTTAGCACAAGTGCTGCAGAAGGATGTTGGAAAGAGACTTCAGGTTGGCCAGGAATTGATAGATTACTTCTCAGATAAACAGAAGTCAGCTGATCTTGAGCATGATCAGACTATGCTGGATAAAATGGTTGATGGACTGGCAACTTCCTGGGTAAATTCCAGCAATTATAAGGTAAGAGCTGTCAGATGGAATGTGATTACAGTCAGAAGTTTTGATGTCAAGTGTTGCTTGACACTTGAAACTTAAAAGTGAAAACTTAAGTGAAAGTTGTGTATAGTATATTCTATATATAGAATTCTATCATACTGTTCTGTAAGCTGATAATCAGTAATTCTTGACCCATTTCTTAGTAGTTGATAGCTGATATGATATTGAGGATTCAAGGCAGTAAGAATTCAGTAAATGGAGTTTAAATACATTGTGATATCCTGGTTTCTTTGTGTACCTTGTTGGTTGGTGACGTGCTTTGATCATCCCAGTAGTTAGCAATGATGATGAATTCCTGCAGCATTAAAAAAGTTTATAAAGCTGCAAAAAGCATATGTAAGCAGCAGTGTTTTTCACTGCCATTAAATCCTCCCAGAGTTTTTAAAATCCTGTTTTCTATGGGCAATGTCAATACAATTGATCTACTGCACTTAGCACAGGAAAGGTAGAGAGTGTGTGTATGTTCTGTTGAATTTGACAGTTCTGCAGTGGATTGCTAGCATGTGGAACTCCACTGCCTTGTCTATCCCTGTCATGGAGTTTCATCTCCCTACAGATCTTAGTGAGGAAGTCCTACCATTCCTGTCTACTGCAGGAATGGGGAGAAGTTACCAGCTGTGGCTTGGGAAACTGTCCTGGTCCCTTCAGTTTGGCAAATCTAATAGAGTACTTGTATGGGATGTAATAGGAAACTTCAGAGCTGAGCCTGAAGATAATTAACTGAGACTGGTGAGTTTTCCTGTAGAAGTGAAGGAGAGACTAGCCATGTAGGTTGCAAGTGCTCTAAGTGCTCTGGAGCTTAACGTTCTCAAATTAATTCAAACTATTTTTAACAGAAACTCTGAGAAGTGACTGTGAGATTGCAGGGTATTGGTCAATGTGTTCTGTGCAGCTTTATTTTTTCTCTTCATTTTTGCCAGCAAGTAGCTGTGGTAGCAGCTGTTTGGTGTGTAGGAGCAAAAAATAAAGCCAACTAGCAAACTGCAAAGACAATGCAGTCTCAGTAGAGGATCCATCCTGCCAGAGCTCATGAAGAAATCTTAAGTTTGCTGTCAGGAGCAAATGGTGTACATACATTGTTCTGAGAGCGTTGCATATTTTTATTCTTTTCTTGCTGACTTTCTCTTAGACTTGCATGATTCTCAGTGGAAAGCTAATCCAAGCACAGTAGACTTCAGATTGTTACAAAATGCACTATTTGCATGGATTTTAGCCATGTGTGGGTAACTTGTTTTGTCTCTCCTCAATCCTCTTTCCCAGTTCTTCATCTGTTGAGCTAAATACTTGGTGTTCACTGTGGTATTCATTCTCCAGTAACAAACTGGTGGCACTTCTGTACTGCTGTGACTGTTCCATCACTCATGCTGCTGAGCTGGAGGTTCATTAATGTGTGTTTTCTATAGATAGCATTTGATGTGTTTAAGTGGTAGTAAGCATAAGAGGCACACTTTGGATGTCTGGAGAGTGTTCTCCCACCTTGTAGTGGGGCGAGTTGGCTACTTGGAGGTTAGTGATGCAGTGAGGTCTGCTTCAGCATCCAGCCAAGGCTTAGTGCATCTCTTCCTTTTGTTTCAGTGCCTGCATCTGCATTGTTGTCACCTTTCTTGACTGCTTGTGGAGTGAGGGTTTGGAAGCTGGGAACTCTCTGGTGGGAGGGAGAACTGGGTAGCTGGTGTCATCTGATCCGGGTGGTGGATTAGTGTAACAACCCTGAGAGTGAAAGGCCGAGCATCATCTCCCTAGAATAGCCATCTGGAGAGATGAACTGCATTGTTTGGTCACGGTTGAAAAAGCTGTTATATTTGCAGTCTGTTTCTCTGCTCACCCCACTCCCTTCATTTGGAAAAGTATCAGCTTGAAAGAAAGATTGAGATCATCTGCATGATCTGAAATTTTCCTAACACTCTGCTGATGAAAGAGTTTGCTCAGAACTAGACGGGGTTTGGATAACGGAGCCCTTATCTTGGGGGAGAGCATCCACTTGATTCATGGCTCCTGCCTGTCTAGGACTGTACAGACTGAACACTTGTGCTCATATGAGGAAACGCCAGCAAACCAAAGGGAAGTGACATCTCTGATGCAATCCAGTTCAGTTTGGATTAAAAGAAGTGTCAGCTGATAGTGAGCTGACTATGCCTTTACTACAGGGAGGGCTCAAGCTGTCTCCCTCATTGGCATACAAGTTGTGGCCATCTGTGGCAGGTTGACCCTGGCTGGAGGCCAGGTGCCCACCAAGGTCACACTAACACTTTCCTCTTCAACTGGACAGGGGAGGGAAAAGGCTCTTTGGTCACCCTTGGGGTCACCGAAGTCCTGCTCCAGCATGGGCTCCTGTCTCCTTGGGGCCACAAGTCTGGCCAGGAGCCTGATCCAGTGTGAGCTTCCCATGGGGTCACAGCCACCCTTGGATTCATGTCTCCACCTGCTCCAGCATGGGGTTCTCCATAAGTGGCAGGTGGATAACTGCTCCACCATGGACCTCCCTGGGCTGCTGGGGGACAGTCAGCCTTGTTGTGGTCTTCTCCGTGGGCTGCAGGGGAATCTCTGCTCTGGTGCCTGGAGCACCTTCTGCCCCTTCACTGACCTGGAGTGCCTGTGGGGTTGTTCCTCTCACATTGTCACTCTTCTCTCTGGCAGTAGTTGCTCTTGGTGTTGAGCAGTTTTTTATCCCTTGGATCCACCACTGACCAAGGCAATCAGTTTTGGAGGGAGCTGGCATTGGCTCAGGTGGGTATGGGGGAAGCCTCTAGCAGTTTCTTACAGGAGCCATCCCTGTAGTCACCCTGCTACCAAAACCTTGCCATGCAAACCCAGTATACCACCACTGACACTTTAAAGCTTTGGTGGCTTTTGTATGTTGTTTCTGTTTTAACCTGGCACTATTTTGTGAGGTCCTTGACCTCAGCACAGGGAGTGGAGACAACACAGGCTTCTCTGTGATGCACCCAAAAAAAAAAAAAAAGCAGAGGAGGAAGAGCTGCTTCTCTTGGTGCTGTCCAGCTCTGTGAAGGCATCTTGTGTGAAACAGTGAGACCTAACATGTTTCTGACAGCACTCAGCACTCTGAAACTCTTCTAACTAATGGCCTTGTGACCTGGTCACTAATCCCTGCTTCATAACAGGCAGCTGCCTTGGGTGTAGAATGCACTGGATGCTTTTCAAGTCGGGGTTGATCTAGGAAGCAAAGCACTGAGGTCCATTGCAAGGCCCTTGTGTATATGGGCTTGCCAGGAGCATGCTTGAACAGCCCAAGAGGCATCAAGAGGCATTGCCTGCCCTGTGTTTTCCCCACAGTATTTATAGTCAGATGGAAGGCAGGAGAATGCTGCAGGGTAAGAAGATTTTTGAGAGCTCTTTTTTCCTCTCTGGAGCTCAGTTACTTAGAGCAGACAGCCTGTGCTTGTTATGGGTGCGAGGGGTTGTGGGGCATACTGGTGAGCTTGGCCTGGGTATGATGTTGCAGGATGCTGCAGACTGAAGAGGAATTCTGCTTGCTCTTCTCCATGTGCTCTGTTTGCTTGACCTGTGCTGTTTCAGGATGGTGGTGCTGCAGGACTCCACTTCTCACCCTGCTAAGCAAAAAAGAGTTGTTTTGCCCAGCTTTAAATCCCTGAACAACAACTATGGCTCACGCTGCGTGGTCTGCCTTGGTGTGCAGCAGAACAATGCAGCAGTGTCAGGGGGTTCAGCATGTCCTCTCAGCTTCACAATTCTGTAGCAGGGGGAGAGAGAGCTGAAATCATCAGTAATTCCTTGGTGAACAATCTCACTTTGAGCTGTTTGTGGCAGTTTTTAGTAATGCCCTTGTTAAGTGGGCACTGCCTGCTGATTAGCTGTGGCCAGGGTGCCTTCCTCAGTACCCAGACTATGATGTGCCATTCACCTGTCATTTTGAGGTGCAGCGTAAAGGAATGTGCCCAGGATCTCAAAGTAGTTTTCTACCAGCCTGGTATTCCTAGAGGTGAACTGAGGGTGTTTGCAGCGACTTTCTCTTGCCTGCACCCCCACAACAGCAGGGTACTTACTGTACTGGGTGAGGTCTCTTGATCCTTTCTTTTCACAGCGATGGGTGGTCTCTGCTGTTGGAGCTGTTTATACTGGAAGCCCATGGTATTGCTGATTTGACTAGCAACATCCAAGAGTGAGATTTGGTGGTGATAGAGCCTTCAGGCAAGTCAGGGTCCCTCAGATCTAAAGAGAAATTCTACTCAGTGTGTCCTCAGGTTGCAGAATACCAGGAGAGGCCAGTTTGAAGTGAAACTGGGTGGGGGGTTGCAGCAGGGAACTGGATGAAATGCTTTGTGTTTTCCCTGCATTTTGGCAGGTAGTGGTTGGTTTGGTTGTTTGGTTTTTGGTGCTGGACTGCTTTTGCTGCACAAGCTGTGCTTGCCAAGGAAAGCATCTCACCCTTGCATGGGATGATCCCTTTGTCCCACCATAACTTGACCTGTGGTAGGTTCTATGCCCAGCAGCTCACCGAACTGGGCCTTTGCCTATGAAGAGAGGGTAGAAACCTACATGGTTAACAGACCCCAAGGTTCTGAGGACACCCACTTGCCAAGACCTCCTGCTTGAACCGACAGCACTGTGCTGGCAGACCCAGTCTGTCAGGGTGCGAGCTTCATTTGTGCAGGACTTCAGATGTCACTTGTTTAGCTCCTAGTTGATTTTGTTACTTAGAGATCACACTCTGTAAGATCTCACCACATTGATTTTTACAGAGAAGTTTTTATATGGTGAAATATTGCAGTAAAGTTTTATTTCCCCAGAAAAAAACTACTGCTCTGTTAGAGCAAGCAGCCTTCCATTCTGATCTCTGTGTGAATATCGAGCGTTACAAGAGCATGCTTCACTGAGCTGAAGAGAAATAAAACTAACATAAATTAGCTGGCTTTCTTAAACTGTGTATTGAACAATTTTTTTTGGCCTCTCTAATTGAGGGGTAGAACAGATGGTGTAGGCTTAGTTTAAAGTGGCATCCATTAGAGTTACTTAAGCTGATGAATGGTTGTTCACTATACGCAAACATTTGTTCTCTATACCGTGTTTATTTTGGTTGAAATTTGGTGGAAGAAATCCTGATTTAAGAAATAATTATCATGCATGGTTATGGGTTGATATGATAATTTGGTAAGTGTGTTTTGTTGAGTATTTAATGCTCAGGGGAAAAAAGACTTCACCATCTGGGGAAGAAAACCCCCACTTGTACAGGGTTTCCAAGCAGCTGCTGTTAGCTGCTGAGTTTTGGGATGCTGAGGGATATATGAGGATCAATAATACATACATTAATTTAGCACTTTCATCCCTGAAAACCTCTTTACTATGAAGCTGCAATTGCTAATAAAAATAATCAAATTACTTTTGATGCCCAAAAGATAAGAGAAATTGACTGTGGGGAAAGGGTGTTCTATCTTGAGATCTGGACTTGTGAATAAAGCCTATTCCTGTTGTATGACCATCTTGCAAAAAGCATCTTTGCAAAAGCAGCTTCTGATGACTCCTTCTGTATGTGGGAAAAGCTACCTTAGGAAGGGCTACAAACAGCTTGGGCTTGAGCTGTGTGTGCAGAGTATGTCCAGTCCTTGATTTCTTAGGCTCCTGTGCTGGCATGTTCCTAATAGGTGGGTTTTCCTGCCTTAAGCTTACAAAAGAGCAGAGTTTGGGCTCCAGGATATCCAATTTCCTGTAGGCATTGATGCTAATTCCCAGCCCAGCTGATCAGTTGTTTTTTCCCTGTGGCTCTAGTAGCTGGGCCTGCCTTTCCAACACTGTGTGGTGCGTGGTAATTTGATCGGATTATGGTGCAGCTCTTATCTGCTCGGTATCAGCAGTATGGGGAGTGCCATAGAGGATGCAGTGTGGAACAGGAGATCTGTGGCAGCTGGGCTAGATCAAATTTGAACCAGCTTCAGTCGTTCTTAGTCAGGACAGGAAAAAATGACCTGCTGTAACAAGTCAGCATTTAGAGTTTTCCTGGGGCTTTTTCTTAACACTTAGAAGGTAATAACTACTGGTTGTAGCAGGAAGGGTTCTGCTTTTCCAGCTGGGGTGGGAATAACTGTGTGGAGTAGTAATGCTTTCTGGTTGTTTTACTTACACTGGGGATGTGCTACTAGTTGCTTAAAACACAGATTTTTGTGAGCCTGGGTGTACTGAGCAGCAGGTTCTTTGCCTTGTTTACTGAGGTATTATGAAATGGACATAAACACTGAGAACCTACAGGATCCCAAGGCACTGTGAAGAGTGGAGACCCAGTGTTGAAATAACTAGGACAGAAGTTGGATTCCACAGAGGCATGCACAAGGTCTGTCTGACTTGTCTTAGTGGTCAGTGATGGATGGTGAGGGATAAGCTTAAGAAAGTGGGATGCAAAGTAAGGTCTTCCTTGCATATCTTCTGACTTGTAGTTTGAGCTCCTGTTTTTCTGACCAAATTTATATTCTCATAGAATTTTAGTGCTGGGACTCGCTCAGGGCAAGAGTATTGTTTATGGCTGCTTTTTTTGTTTTTTAAAAGCCATTTTCTCTTGGGTGTGTGGTAGCGTGGCTGCTTTGGTGCTTGCAAGGCCAAGCAGGCCTTTGACTGGGACTGGGAGTCTGGTCAGCATACAGTAGACTGAACCATTGTGGTTACTAAATTGAGAGGATAAAGCTATTCCTTTAATGCTGGTGTAGTGTTTCAGTTGCAGCACTTCAGTGCTTGTCACCGGGGTTTATTCAGAGGTCTAACGCAGTTTGCCAGCTCTCAGGAAACCTTGGGTGTGTTACTTGACAGCAGGCTGAGGGTCACAGCTGATGCCTTGGTGGAAAAGGCAGATTATTGGGGATTTGCTTCCGTGGGGATAAGGGTGTACTAATGCTATTGTACCGTGCCTTGTTGGGCCCTTCCGTGGCGTGTGTTGTGTAGTTCTAGTTGCCCATCTGCAAGGAAGGAATTCAAGCTGGAACAGGTGCAGGGAAGGGCTGGTGTGGTTTTTAGGGGATGGGAGAGCCTCCCTAACCAGATGAGACTAAAAGGTTGGCTTGTTTAGTTTACAGTGTGAAGGCTGAGAGGGATATGAATGCTGTCTATAAATACATCAGAGGGGTGAACATCAGGGAGGGGAAAGAACTATTGGAGCTAAAGGGCAAGGTTAGCACAAGAACAAATGGGTATGAACTGGCTGTGAGTAAATTTAGGCTGGATGTGAGATGAAAGTTGCCTACAGTAAGAATATTGAGGGACTAGAGAACTCTTGAAGAGGAATAGATAAGGACAAGCTATCTGTTTGGTTTTAGGATAGATCTTGTGATGACGTGGAATAGTTTATATAGATAACAGGATTATGCACAGTGGTAAGGAAAGTTCATTTCAGTCCTTTGTATGGTAGAATAGGTATGATACTGTTCCTGAAACTGCTGTAACACTTGGAATAAACACAGCTGGTTTAAAAAGCATACTGGTTTTGGTCCTCAGAAATCCTAGAGTGACTTGGAGAGGCTGTTCCTGCTGTGCCTGGGGATCATGTGCCTGCTACCTCTGGATTAGAGTTAGCAGTCACTCCCAGGCCTGTGTGGTCCCGCTCCCCTTATGTCCAGTAGGTAGAAGGGTGAGTAGGGTGAATCCTTATTTTCCCTGACATGGTGACTCCTGTTGCCTGGAACAGTTGCAGTGGTGGGTTTATAGGCATCTTGATTCCTTTGCTTGTCTCTAAATGGCTCAGTGGAATTCTCTTGTCCCCTTGATGCCAAAAGTAATGTCAGCCCCCTCCCACCCTCCCAAACACCCCCTATTAGCTTCCTGGCTAAAAGTATGTATGCTCTTTATGTCATCTTTGTGGGATATTCCTTGAAGTTGTCTTGAAAGCTGCTTGTCTCATCCTTTGAACTTAAGCATGAGAAATTACAATTCCACTGGCAGGAGAGTCTCGTCGCCTCTAATTTTGTCTAGTTTTAATAAAGTAATTTTGTCAGCTGAGAAGTTTTATGGAACCTCATTTCCTTTGGCTTTTTCTATGTCAATTTGCTGGTTTCTAATGCTGTGGTTTTCCTCATGCTGAAGTCTGTCTTTTAATGGAACTTCTTTGGCTTGGTTACTATATTTGTAAGAGCATATCATCTTTGGGATCTCTCTGTACCATGTTAAGTTGAAGCTTGCTAAAATTGGTTAATGAATTCATGTATTCTTCCCTCTTCCCATAACTTCTGAATGACAGACAAACAATTTAACAATCTCTTCCTTAAAAGCAAGACTGAAAAATAACATAATGTACTAATAGAGGTACATGTGTGTTCTTACACTTCTATTAGTTTTTGGAGGAACAGCCTGCTAGACCAGGCAGTCTGGTGCAGGGGTACTTCTTGTGTCAGAGATGTGATGCTGGCTCTGGCAGCCCTCCTTTTGCAGCTGTTGCACCTTGAGACTGAAAGGTAGGAAGACCTGTATGGTAGTAAGGTCAGCTCATAGGATCACAGGGTAATTCAGGTTGCACAGGGCCCTTGGGCTCATCTAGTTCTATCTGCCATAGCATTGTTTATAGTCAAAGCCTTAAAACTTGACTCTTGTTTTCTAAGAAATTTCATCAGTGCACAAGTGTCCCAGTGTCAGAAGTGCCTGTGTGAATCAAGTCCTGTGTAAATGCTTTTGGAAAGCCAGCGATGAGATTTGTAGCAGTTTGGATTTGTCGTAAAGGTAGGTGAGCTGACTCCAAGGGGAGCCCCCAGAGGTGCCAGTGACAGTCTAGTTGAGGCTCAGCAGTGGGATTTGTCCTGCTGCTTGGCTCTCTCAGCGCTTCAGGTTTCTGATGGCTGGACTGTGCTGTGTGTGAGTGTGTATAAAGTTGTATCCCAGATCTTGTCTGCTTTGTAGCCAGGTCATTAAATGCAAGAGAGAAGGTGTGGAACACAGAGGAGACATGTAACCTTTGATTTTTCTCCAAGCCAGTGTTACCTCCCACGAGTTGCTCATTATTTTCTTCACAGATCAGATCTTTTTAACTAGACAAACCCTGCTATGTTCCTCATTTGGTATTGCTTTTGTGCCAAATGTGAAACTTTAAAACAAAGCAACGTTTGAATCAGAGCAGAGTCCCAGCTATCAGAGTGTGGAAAGCAAGATAATATTTTTTATAGTGTGGCTGGGAGTTAAGGAGAAGCAAGAGTGTGTAGGATTGTGGAAGCAATGAGAAACTGGAGAGCAGAACCTCATCCTGCCATACCCTTCTGGTGTCTGCCTCTGCTCATATGGGCGTCCTGCCCACAAGCACAGTGGCTGTCAGGATCTCTTCTGGGCTGTGGTGTGTTAACTCTTGCCAGGGCAAGAGTGTTTGTGCCACTCAGCTGGTGGTTGAGAAGCTGATAATAGCAAATGGAAATCCTAGAGCTGCTTTTACTCAGTGTTTTGAACTTTTACACTGCTTGAGTAATGTCTGCATTTACTGTGAATTGTATGGCAAAAATCAGCTCTTTCTGCTAATTGTCATAGTTCTGTGTGTGCCTCAGACTGTGTTCCATTAAAAGGCAGCATTTTTGCCTTGTAATGTCATGACTCTCCATTTGACTAACATAAAGTGACATAGTCATGTTGGGGCTAATTGAAAATCGCAAATGGAGGCACTGCTGCTTCTGCAGTGATGTGGAACAAATGTCTGCTTTTAACAGTTTAAGAGGACTTCATGTCTAACTATTGGAAGTTAAATTAAGGGGGTGACACTTTTTCAGTGTTGTTTAAAGCTGAATGTCACAGGCTTTTACTGATGTATGCCCATCACCAAAGTTGAGTGATGGAACCACCGCTGTTAACCTTAGAATCCTTAAGGCTGAAAAAGACCTCTAGGATCCCATCAATCCATCATCACCATTTCTACTAAACCAGAAAGTTTCTGTAATAGCTTTTATGAACTAGAACTTCTGGAATAAAGTGTTATCTGAGTTTTGGAAGGAATCCCATTTGCTCATAGCTGATGGAATCATCCCTGTTGCACCACCAATACTCCTCAATAGCTGGTGTATCTGTGCATATTCTTATTTGCTTAATTAGCGTGCTGTGGACAGAATGATCCTCAGGCAGGTGCAGGGGTACTTTCTTTCCTTTGTAAACTAAGACTCTGGAGAAGTTAGTTATGTACCTTTAACTCCAAGACAGAGGATCACTGCAGTGTCCTATCCTGAGGGATGAAGCATGCTGCTGATGTGCTGCTGCCATGCACGTGGCTGAACTGCTTGGTCTCTGAAAGGAATTTCTCTTGCAGTGACTGGATGTTGTATGGAAAGCTGTAACTGTACGGAGGTTTTTAGAAGGTTCCTGCTTTTACAGATTGGAATATTTGGTTTTCTTTTGTGTGTCTGGCTAAAGTTTTTCTTCCAGGCCTGCACAGGTGGCTTTCCTGGTGGTTTTCTATACCTTTTCTACCTTATGTCCCTTTGGGTCTTCGGAAAGTTGTTACCTGTATAACGTTGTTGGACTGTGAATAAATTTTTGTGAATAGATCTACTTGTGAAAGACTCTACCAGCTTCAGTCCCTGTCAAGATCTGAGCTTTCTTGTTGCCTTTTAAAGACCTCTGCTGCTCTCTTCATGTTCCTTAGGTCCCATCCTCTCCATGCAATTTCATCCATTTACTTCTGGATTTTCCTGTCTAGTAAGCTAGCTCACAATTAATGAGAAACTTTTCCCAAGCAGGAGGACACACGCAGAGGCTCTTGTTTGAAAACTTGAGCCCAGAGGTGGCTGTGATGGAACTGGCACTGTGGATGAACGGGAAGGCAGGAGCTGCCATCTCAGGCCAAATGACAGTGCTCTGAAGGTGGAGAAGTGAAAGTTTCAGTGTGTGCAAACCATAGAGAGGGAGGGGGAGTTTGAAAAGAGACCTAGTTAATGTACCAGGGTGAGATGGCCCCCTCAACAGTGGTAATGATGTATGTGGGGCAGAGCTGGAATATTTGGGAAAGCTGGAAGGAAAAGAGTCTGTAATAGCAGAAAGGTGAGCTACCAAGAACCACAGGGGAACTTTAGCTGTTACAGACAAATGGGAAAAGCTGGATTTTTAGGTCTGCTGCATGAAATACTGCAACACTAGAGACTTAATTATCCTGCTAGGCCCTAGGTAGAGAGAGGTCTTAATTGAGTATTGGGTACTAATATGCTCTTAGCTGTTTACTCTTCAGTGCTGTCACTGAGGTGTCTGGGGCTGATGGTAATTGATGGCTATCTTAACAGCTGTCTTTCAGACAGTTTTCTGGTGGCCCTTTTCGGGAGGTGGTGGTATGGGAAGTGTAGCAGAAGTGTGCAGTAGCTGGACAAACACTTTAGAACAGGAGTGGATTACTTTTCTAGGTGGTACCCCTGTTACAAAATTTGTCATGTGAAAGGTGGTGTGAGGGTGGCTTGCTGCCTTTCATCTAGGGAAAGGCTACATGGTGTAGTAGTGAAGTTGTCTAGGTCATGTGGATCTCCTGGCTTCTTCAGTCCTTTCTATAAATGTAAAGGAGGGACATGAGATGAAGGGAAAGCTGATTTAGGGAGGAGAGACAGGATGGATTGCTGGAGTATGCAGTGATACTCTGTGCAGGTGCTTCAGGCTTCCATTTCTGTTTTCAACTAGAATCCAAATTTCTTCATGGTTGTTTTGCAGAAGTGTGTTTTATGATATCTCAAGATCATTGCTCCAACATCGATATAAGATTGTTGGACTAGGCATGGGGGGTGGCTGGGCTGATTCTGCTGTTTCCATGCTGCCAGCCAAAGGGGCTCATTGGTGCTGCTGCAGCCCTCAGTGCTGAGCAAAGACCGTGCTTTGAATGTATGGGACATTTACTGAGAAAATGTGGGCCATGTCTCAATCTAGGTGTGTAAACAGTGTAATGCTGGCTGTTCCAAAAGAGAATCTGAGCAGGTGTGCACGAGCCAGGAGCTTGGAGAAGGGAGCTGCTGATCTGAGGAAAGATGGGGCTGTGGGGAAGGATGAGGGTGGCATAGACTCTGCTTTTTCCTGTGGGGAGATGTCCAGTGGTGACTGTCATGTGGCAATCAACCTAGAGGAACAGAACAGGACTGGTTCTGGTGTGAATTCTTAAATTGGGGTAAGCTAAGTGTAGGCAGAGAAGAGGCTGAGAGCTGGGCTTTGAGATGGTGTTCATCAGGGTGGGAGGTGAGCCAGGAAAAACTTCTAGGAGGTCAAAGAGATGACTTGAGCCTGTTTATCTATCCCCTGTTTACTTCATGGCTATCAGCAGTTGTAGGTGACTGACGTCTTCAGGCTGGGAGGCCGGAAATGAAGTGTGTTACTGGGGATTGCTTTCTGGGGGTCAGAAAGGTGCTGGTGATAAGTGAGAGCAGCAGTCCTGATAATTGAATAGAAAAAAGCTCTGCAGCCAAACTTGGCTGAGCATCAACTAAACAAAAAATGCTCTAAAAGCTGCCTTTTTTAGCCAGGAAAGGTGTGGTAGAGCAGGGACAATAGGAAATCTCAGCCTGAATTAGCAGCCAGATCCTGCTGCCATTGAAGACAGACACACTCAGATTGATGCAACCGCTTAAAGCTGCGTGCTCTCTGGAGAAAGGATGTAATTTTTGATGAACACCACAGCTAACATGGGAAAAATCAGTTTTAGTTTTAACTCCTGAAGTGCTTATAATAGCATCCCTGCCTGTGTTACTTTTCTGTATGCTAAAAAGCATTAATTTACATTTGAATTTTGTTCCAGATTTTTTTCTGGGAGACATTCCTTTGAGGCTAACCATTAATAACAGGCAGTTGAGGGGTAATCTTGTTTACTCTTTTATTACAGAAATCAGATTCTGTGATTTAAATTAATGATTTTCCCACTCCTCCTGTTGGAAGCTTTTGAAAGTGTATTTCCTTGTGATAACTTTAGTGGTTTTAAGATAAAGCCATTTAAATGTGAATTTGTATCAGAAATTTTGGCTTCAATGCCAGTTACTGTGGTACTGTCTGTAGCACCTTTGGAAGATGCTGGTTTGTATAAAGCTTTTACAAAACAGCAAGGTGTGTGTGGGGGAGAAATCTTGGGCTGTATTTTGTATTGCTGTAGGATTTAATAGGAGAGCAACCCAAGCCCTTTCTGATTGTTTGCAGCAGTCTAGATGGAATGCACCAGTTTCCCATGTGTAATCTGTGGGATGTGTGGAACTTGGATTATTGCTTAGGGAGCTGTAAAGGATAACTTGAAGTGAGGCTGTGCCTGTGGGTTTACATTGGTTCTCTAGAGAGCCACATCCTTACTATCTCTCTCTGTATATATAAAATGTGCCTGTATGTTTCAGAAGCTTGAAAACAATTACATGTGAATCTTGAGGTAGGAGGAACCTCTTTTGGCAGATGAGAAATATATGTCTTTCTGTGTTTTACTATGGTGTATGCAATGCGTGTGTCTGAAACAGAAAATAGATAGCTGGCCAGAATTCTTAGTTCTGCTCTATCATTTATTCTATTTGATGATCTTAAATCAGATTAAGCCCTAATGAATTTCCAGAAGAAACATGCTATTCACAGAAAATAAGTGGTTTTAGTGCAGGAGGAACTGGTTGGAATTTCAAGAACTGCATTGCATAGAATGTCAAATTAACTGTTGTAATGAGCCCCTTCTGCCTCTCAAAGACTGTTACTGGTGCAGGTAACGTTGGGTACAGAGATCATAGCCTTTGCTGATTGTGTTCTTTAAAATAATGTAGCTTCATGATAGATAATGCTGTGTTCAGTCAGGCTTTTTTCTCTTGTCCTTGCTGTTTCCTCTGCCCTTCCCAGATCAGTGGTGTGAGAAGGATGTTCCCTCTGCTTCCAGACCATACTTAATGTGACATCCTGTATTCTGCTCTTGGTTATCTGGGAGGAAACATAGAATCTCTTTTGACTTGAATTATTATAGATGTCATATAATGTCAAGAGACATAATATAAATGTCTCAGAGGAAAGGAGCTGACTAACCCACACTACAGATTGGATTGTGATTTGGAATCACAAAGGGGTGTCTTTGTGCATAATGCTACTTGCTTGGATCAGTGCTGACTGCCTCATCAGGGTAGTTGTGGCATGCTCTGATCGTAGTTGAAAGGGTTAGTCTTCTGTAGCAAAGAAAAGAATTAAGAACTAAGAGTGAGGTGTTTGGAAAAGCCCATCAGCAGGTACTTGGCTGTCCCAGGACCTGCAGCAGGGTTCAGATTCTGGTAGGAACTCAATGTGCATCCTGTTCCTTTGAATTGAGTGTTGATGTTTGGCAGGCATCAAACCCAGGTAAGGCTCAGAGGGGCCCTTCACCATAAGATCATCTCTTTCTTGCTGACGGGCTCAGTGTTTGTGGATGACACACTTCAGCTGTATGTGGATATTGTTTTCATCTTTGTACCTGTCTGGTTTGAATGTCTGCTGTTTAGTGCTCGTTTTGGGAACAGTTGCATACCTGAGATAGATCTTATATTTTTATTTCTTTTATCTGGCATCAGAAGATTAAAAGGAAACTTGAAAAGAAGCATACGTTCTCTATTTGACTTGCACAGCTCATTTTCTCCTTAGTGCAGTGAGCTCCAACTTCCTGCTGAAAGCAAGTTTGCTGCCCCTCTCTCCCCCTCCTCCCCCTGCCCCCGTGCACCAGGAGTCTGCAGGGGCAGAGTTGGGGAGATAAACTTTCTGTCCCAGGGGAGCTGTGATCTCCTATTATTGATGCTCTTTTGTTAATCATGAGTGATCTATCTGTAGTATGGACAGTTGAGTCTCACCTGTTAGTCCTTATGTACTTTTCTAGATGTGGTGGGTCTTGGACTGTGGTGATGGCCTGTGTTTTCTGCACTGTTAACGTTCAGTGGACACTGTATCTGTCTGGAGTATCTGGGTTGTAGCATTTAATAGACTCCTTCAGTGCAGATAATGCTGTTTGCTCCATGTCTAAATGTTTATAACACCTCCTGCAAGTCCTGCTTGTTAGGAGCAATCCCCTACTTCTCCCAGGATCTTGCAAGATCTGATATAGAAATACTTAATGTGTGTTTTTCTGTACATATACTGTAACTAGTTGGTTTGGAGATTCACTGCTTTTCTGATTGGCATAGTTAATGATACACACATCCTGAAAGCCTTTGATGCTAGATCAAAAGAAAGAGAAGAAAAAAGATTTTTCTTTTTTTGAAGGATGAGATTAATATAAATTTTTAAATTCCATAGTGTTTTTCATACAAAAGGATCTAGAATTACTTTCCAGATGAACAATATGGCTAAACCCATCATTGAAGCAAGCTGCTTTCACCTGCTTGAACAATACACTCAGCACAAATGTGTTGCTGTCAAGGGAGTTGGGTTGCTTTAAATATTGATGCTGTGGGCTGTAGTCACCAGGCATTAAGGCAGAGGGGGTGTTGAGTTCCTAGTTCACACAGTAGCAAGGCAATCCTACAGGGAAAACTGGCAGTGGACTAGTGAATTCTAGTACTTTGGCCTCTGAACTAGTCACTGGGGTTCCAGTGAAGTGTGGTACAGATCTGGAAGTTCAGCTCACGACACATTAAATGGCGCTTCCAAAAGGAGAAGGAGGATGGCTTTCCTCCCTGACAGCTCTCGCCTTGTGCTGTACACCCTGCTCAGCCATCTCCCTGTTCCAGCTGTGCTGGTCCTGATGGCCCTCTGTTCCAGTGTCAGGCAGATACCACAAGCCCTGGAGAGGGGCTCCTGCCTGATGTCTTCCCTTGCATGCACAAGCAGGTGCTTGTTCTCATTTTTGCTGGTAGCCAGAACAGTCCTTTGCTCTCAGATAGAACATTCTCTACATTTTTTTAGCAGAAGGTCTCTAATTATAAAACAAAAAAAATCAACAACAAAAAAACCCCCTCAACAACACAACCCCAGGATGGGGCCCTGGGCAACCTTGTCTAGATCATGCCTGGAGGTTGGTGGCCCTGCCTGTGGCAGGGGGTTTGGAACTCTGTGATCATTGTGGTCCCTTCCAACCCAGACGATTGTATGATAGCAGGATGTAAGATGGTGTTGCTTTCCTGCTTCCTTTGAATGAGTTTTCTTCCCCACTTAATCTTTCTGAGGCTACAGAAATCAGGCCCTGTGGGACCTGGATAGAGAGTTGTGCAGGTTACTTGCAGTGTACCTTGCGTCCCTTCTGGAAAAAGAAGTGCCCTGATGATAAGAGTGTTTGCCCAAACAGCAGCAGGGAGGGTCTTTCTTCTTGTCTCCTCTTCATGCAGAGAAGCTCTTCCTTCTTTTCCTGTTTGCTTCACCAACAGTTGCGTTAGGTAGCTTGGTGTGTGGGGCACACGGCTGTTGCCCTGCCTGTGGTCTCTGCCCACCACAACCCTGGCAGCCTGAAGTTTTCACATCCCATGCTGGCTTGGAGCTTCCTTGGCCTGCTCTGATGGAACTGAGCACGAGAGTCTGGTGGTGCAGCATTGTGACCTTCATCGGGAGGGAGAGGTACAGGACCAGCATTAGGAAAATGCTTGTACCAGACACGGTGGGAGGGAGCCCTCCTCTGTCTGCGTGACTGAAGCAGGCTGGCAGACAAGGTGACTTGGTAGTGAAGAGGAAATCCCTCGTTACTTTTCACACTCTTCATTTTCTGCCTTATGTTTCTATGAAGCTGTAAGTCAGTCCCAAAAGAACGGAGGCTGCTCTGCAAATTCCTGTTGAGAAACATTCCTTACTGGAGAAGAGGGGCTGGGTGTGTTGCTTGCTAGCCTTGCCTCTTTAGGCGTAAGATGATGATTAAACTCCTGCAGGTATGGTTTTGTGTGTCTGCAGCTTACAATTACAAGTTAGACACTATCTGTCTGGGTTGCTGAACTGTGAGCAAGAGTGGGGACTAGGTTTCTGCTGGTGTAAGGGTTTGCTGGGAAAGCTGGTGGCCTTGCAGGGATTAGCTTGAGGGGAAAAGGTGTTTTTCTCTTGCTTGTGTGTGCAGGTGCTTTAGGTAATGCCACATGCAGAAACTTCTCGTTGCAGGTTAATGATGCCTTGTTCCCCCAGGCCTCAAGGAGGATGTCTAAAGGAGGAAGAAGTGTGTTGGCAGGATTCTGTTGCTGGGCCTGGTCTGTTCTCCCTGTTCAGAAAACCACCACAGTGAATTCTCTCTGGAGCCACAGGAGGGGCTTAGCTGCTGTTGAGTTGGTGGCCTTAGCAGTTGATTGCAATTATGCCTCCAGTGATTTGGGCTCTTGGGAAATGACTAGAGGGCAGAGCCTTGCCATTTCCCTCTCCTCCTTCCAAACATATTGCGTAATTTAGGTCTGAAAGAAGGAAATTTCTCTTGCAGATCTAGTTAGCTAGGCAGTACCACTCCCAGACTGACCTGTGAAGGAGCTGTGTGGATTTTATTTAATGTAAGATGATAATGAAGAGTGGTTAATACTGAAGAGACTGAAATTAACTTGTAGCTTGCAGCAAACCCTTCTTCCTCCTTTGGTTGCTGAGGCTGTAAAACAGGGGTGGTAACGTCAGAATCCAGGTTGGCAAGCCACAGATCTGCACTAGGCTTTTCTGTCTAGGTAGTCTGAGTAGCAGTCCAGCGCATTTGCAGGGTGCTTCATGAGATGAAGTTTATAGTTGCAGACCCCAGCAGGCTTTTTTGGGATTATTTCTGTCCTGCTTGTGATGTTTGCAAGCAAAAAGACGCAGCCCTTGCCTGCAGGAGGTTGTGCTCTGTGTCAGAGGGAACAGGAGGAGGCACAGTTCCAGCAGCAGTGTGGAGTGGGCTGCTTGGAAGTTTCTTGCCCATCTTGTTCATCTGTGTTCAGGGAAAAGGTTTGGAGAAAATCTCTAGGAGTGTTCAGAGATTGCCTACGATGTGTTAGGAAACCTTAACTATGAGCAGGACTGCTTTGATTTTTTTCTCTGTGGCTTTAAGATGAAAAGGCATTGCAATAATTTACGCACTACATGTTAATGTGTATGCCTAGCCAGTGGTAACATGTTTGGTGGTCTCTGCCATTACGGTGTTCGGGCTACTTGTAGGAAAAATATCTTCTCGGAGAAACTTCTAAAATAGATTCTCTTTTGAGGTCGCTTGAGCTGTTGAATAGCCTCACTTGTATGAGAAGCAGAGAGTCTGCAGGTGTGGGAGCACAAGTTGTGAACCTCTGCTGGAGCTGAGAGACAGAGCTTGTGCTTCATGCAGAAACCGGCTCTTACAGGGTCAGGTTTGGCTGGCAGCTCTGCCACTGACTGACAGGACACTGTCCAAGTCCCATCCTCCTGAATCTCTTCTCTGTTCTTTTGGGAAAATACTGTGCTTATTAGATTGAGGATACTGGCTGTGTAGTCCATTGCAGTGATTTGAAACTGGAGGCTGATGTCAAGACCTCTGTAGTTGAGGATGATTAACTTGAGATCAGCTTGTTTCTTGCCCCCTCCAGAGCCAGCTGCTAAGGATGTCATGCAAACGCTTCCTAGCGTAGACCTTACCTTGGGGTTTCATTCAGTGGTGGATCTTGGCTGCAGAAAGGGAAGATGCTTTCCATATCCTAAGGATTGGGAAATCGTGCAAATTCCTCCTTTGACGCACTTTTACGCGATTTAATTTAAACTTGTCCCTAATGAGGTAAAACGCTACATGCCTAAAGTGAATTTTATATTGATTTGAGTTGCCTGGGGACTTTTTTTACAAGGTTTAGCTCACTTAATGTTGCATAAATGGGGTGCACTTTAATTGGGAAAGGGCTGTTCTGCGTGATATTCTGGCTTTAGTAGCAGGTCTTGCTGTGGCGAAGCAGCCCAACTGAGTCACACTGAGATGGAAACCAGGGCAAAGCATGCTAACCTTGATTCCCTTTGGTGCAGTGTCCAGCATGTGTGGTCTGTAAAGTTAGATGTGTGGGTGATTAGAAAGCTGTTCTGGACAGCCAGAAGTTTATTAAGACCTATTGCTTGCTGTTGAATAATGAACGTCACAAGTATAAAGAGGTTTATTTGGTCTTGGAGCACCACGGTGTGATAGAATTTAAATGCTTCCTTGCATCCTGCTTGCAGCGGGGAAGAAGCTCTATCATGTCCCCTGTGAGTGAGCACTTTCCCTGGTTTAATCTTACAACAAATCTCACGATGTGCATGTTTTGTGCTTCTCAAAGCTGACCCCAAAATAAGTTTTTTTTCAAGAAGAAAATTGTGTTTAAGTTGGGGTCACTGGTGTAGAGTTAGTTAAGGATCCTGCAGGGAGAAGTGAATGGATATGGTTGGTTGGGTTTCAGACCTGGGAGAGGTCTGATGTTCACCTTAGCCTTTATATACTTTGTGGTTTTTGCATTAATCTTAACTGTTGGAAAGTTTTGTTAAGCAGAGTGTCAGCCCTACCCCAGGGAGTAACTTCTGTTTGCCAGCGTAATTTATGTCTGTGGATTGCTAATAGGAGTCTATTGTTGGTTTGCCTTCTATTGTTCACAAAGGATGTTTACCAACTAGTAACATAACTTCTTTTGCTGATACTGTATTTCTAGTGGCAAGAAGGAAACTTTGAGGCATTGTAGGTATTGTAATATAAGGGACTTAGGGAAATAATCAAATCCAGTTTCTTCTTTGCAGAAGACAACTAAATGTACCCAGATGACTTCTGCCTAACACTTATCCAACTTATGATTAAAGTACATCTTTTGAAGATTTCACAGCCTCCTGAATTAGTCTGTTCCAGTGCCCCTCTGCTCTTCATGCTTAGTTTCCTTTCTAGCTAATCTAAGCGGATTTCTCTTTATCCTTCTCCTGGAGGAAATGGGAAAAGTTGATCACCACCCTTGTTCAAGTCAGTGCTAGCAAAATCTCTTCCATGTAGTTTCCACTACAACTGTTGACCTGGCTGCCAAATGAGGCCGGGAGTTGGCGCTTTGTTCTGTGGTGCATTCAGTTCTGTCTGTGCAAAGGCATCCTCTAATTGCTAGATCTGGTGTGATTCCAGGATAAGGGGACACTGCTCTTTTCATCTCAGAAAGGTGGTAAGTGATTGAAGGGTAGAGAAGAACCACCTCAATGGCCTGTGGATAGGTCTGCAGCCTTGCTTATACCTCTCTTTGAGGGATCCTGTGCCCTTGAAGGTGAAACATCTCTGTCATTTAATGAAGATAGGCCTAAAGGAATCTCCTAGCCATTTTACGTTAGCTGCTCTGTTTTCCAGCTCCAGATTTGTAGCAGTGTCATTAACAAAGAGGAGGTGGGGGACATGTGGGATGGAGCTTTAAAGGCATTGTCGTGGGCAGAGATACTTTTTGTAATCTCTAGAAAGGCACAGCATGTGGCAGGGAAAAGAGCATGCTGGCAGATGGGGTGAGTGCAGCTACAGTCATACCAGGGAGACAGTGTTGTGAAGACTTCATGCTGTGGCAGACAAGTGGGTCACAATGTTGATTTGTCACCCTGAGTAGGAACTTCTACTGCAATCAAGGACGTGATGATGTGAATTAAAGGCATTTCTGTGGAGGGGACCACTAGAAGATGGTAGGTGTGATCTGTGGCCATAGAGAATTTTGCCCTTAAGACAGAGGGATCAAATTAATCTCTTCTGGGTGAACTTCTTGCATGTACAGCCTGGAAAACAACAGAGAAGAAGATAAATTGTCTTTGAGGATTGTTCTCTTGGTTTCAGCAGAATTGTCTTGGACAAGTCATCTGGGATGTAGTTTTCCTTGGTCATTGTGCTTAAAAGGTATCTTATGGTCATCTGAGATACATCATTAGATCATTAAGTAATTAATAATATAAGCCCGGATCCAGCAGCATCTGTTGTGGCAGAAGTGGCTGGTGGTGTTCATGGTAGTGCTTTGGCTTTGGTTTGTGACTGTCCGTTCCAGTGGTCATAGGCTTTCCTATCTGCTCCTTGGTGGATCCGCCTTTTTTGGTATTCCTGGTTAGTGTCCCTCCCAGGCTTAGTGCAGTTCGGCCACTGCTGTTGGCCCACATGTCAGGAGCACTGGGTGGAGATGGCTGAGACCTGTATCTCATGTGTGTGGCATGAAGATCTGACCGAAGGCATGGCAGGCAGATTTGGGAGCCTAATCTTGGCTCTGCTGCAAGGCAGTTTTGTGGTGCCCGGAATCAACTGGGAGTTCACCATTTCCTCTCTGTAAAGTCAAACCCAAAATCTCTTTGTGTCCTTGCAGAAGCAGTGTAGGCTGGAAGGGTGTTACTTGCCTGCATGCTGCTTTACACAGGCAAAGGGAACACTAAAATCGGTGCTGGTGTTGATGAGCGATGTATGTTTTCTTAACCCCCCTAAGAAGGGATTTCAAGCTAAGCTCTGAGGAGCAGGGAGATTGCTTCCATGGGTATTTTGCCCAGGATTTTTTGTTTCTTGCTACGGACAATGGATAAAAGGGAGGTGTTAATGTTGCTGTGTGGACTTCTAGTCCTAATTCTCTAATGATCAAGATGAATTTTATGGAAAAGTAATACAACTGAATCTGTCAAATAAAGCTTCCACTCTTTTGAACTACTTGATAAGTCACTTCAACTGTCAAGGCATATGTAAGGTCAGCAGGTAATTGGGCAACTCTTTAAAGAGCAGACAGTCTACCTAGTAAAGTAGCTTAATAGCTGAAAGAATTCTTTTCCCTACCTAATACAACTTGAGTGATCTTCAAGGTCTAAATGAAGTCATCAAAAGGTAAGAAATGTTCAGTGACTGCTGATTCCCTGGCTTTGTTTCTGAGGAGGATGATGGCAAAGATTCTGGGTTTATGCTGGTCTGAGTCAGAATCTAAATCTAAACTCCTTACCTTTTGGTTGATTAAAAAGTTGAGAGGCAGTCAAAAATAGTGCAGGACCTGCAAGTATTTTGCAGTTCTTCTCTTCAAAGAAAGAGTTAATGAAGAATCTCTACTTACATATACATATACATACAGAATGTCTGTGTGTGCTAAAAAATTCAGACCCTTTGAAGGAGGGAGGAGAAATCTCTTTAAATGGTGATGTGAGTATATGAGTAACTCTGTGTGGATTTTTTTTCTGTGCATGTATAGATCTTAGGCTGAACTCTGTAACTAGACTGCATGCTGGCGCTGTCCCAGCACTGCAGGCAGATGTATACGAAGTAGCCAAATAAAAGTGCTTTCCAACACGCAGTACTGCTAGATCTCAGTGTGACAAGTTTAGGTGGGAATAATGCTTTGTAGTTCAAGATGAGGATATAAAAGCTCTTGAAAAACACTAGTTGGTATTTTCTGTCTTGCTAAGATGCAGTGAAGTGCTATTAGCATACAGGAGTCAAAAATGAAGGGCAAGAAGAGATGTCTGGATCCCCTTCCTAATCAGCTGGTGGTCATTTCGTGGAAGATTCAGCAGCTGATCTGCTTGACTTCTAACAATGCCTGCACTGAAGGACAAGCTGCCACTTGATCTCTAACCCACACCACAAGCAGTGATATTAGGAAAGCATGTTAGGTTTCCTGGTGTTATCCTTGGCCATCACTCTATCTTAAGTCCTCTTTCTCTAGCTAATGTTTTCTAGTCAGACATGGCTGCTATCTGTGAAACTCAATCTCCTATTCTTCTGAAACAGTCTCAGTGCCGTAGACAGCAAGAGATTTGCCAGCAGCAATCCCTCCTTCCTGAACAAAGTTGCTGTTGACAGAGACTGATAGAGAGAAACAGTAATTGGAGCCTATCACTGTGTCTCTTTGAACTTTTTACTTTTATCAGATGATGTCAGGTTAAATAAAATGTCCCAGATAAACCAAAACCCCAGTGCTGTTTCTTTGCTGAAAAGTGTACTGATTCCTGCTAGGCTTGGCAGTATTTGAACTTGATGTATCTATGTGCTGGTGTTGCTGCCTGATCCATCTCTCAGGTCCTCATACCTGCAGGAAACCGTTGAAGTCCAGTACTGTCATGGATCAGATCGTGCAGCTGGATGGAGTCTTTTGTGGCTGCAAGTTGTTGCATGCCTTATGCTACATTATGTCCTGAGAGAAGGATTAAAAAAAAAATACAAACCCACCTCAGGTTTTGCTGTTTCACAGTCTGCCAGCAAGATCTTACTGGTGGTGACACAGGAGCCCATTAAATAAATTAATGAATTTACAAGTCTGCTTCTAAGTAGAATAAAATAAAACTATTTCAGGTTTATAAATTAACATCTGAAGTCAACTGCAGCTGCAGGCCTATATGGTAAAAATAAAGTGAAACAAAACACTTTGTAGAAATGTGACCACCCTGATGTAATTTTTAGCAGTGGGGTGAGGATGGTGTTGGACTATGTGGCATTTGAAGACCCCATTTAACATGATTTTTTTTTTTTTTTTTTTTTGTGAGCCCTAGTTTTATGCTAAAGGTTAGAAAGCTAGTGTGTCTTTTAACTCTACATGCAGTAGGGCTGGGTGGGAGGAAACTGCAGCATCCTTTTCAGTCCTGCTAACATGGCACAGTATCTTGTCAGGTGTTGTCTGTCTTGTTTCAGAATTCACAAGACATCAGGGTTGGGTTCTGGGAGAATTATCGTGTTTTCCCTTCTGCTTAAAAGTTGTTGCTTACACTAATGAGGTACTTGAGTTTGGAGTAGTTGCATCAAAGAAAACACTTTGGACATTTACAGGAAGGCTTGCATAACTTCCAACCCGTATGAATACAAAGAGATGAGATGGCATAGAATTAAGAGATTTCCAAGATGTGAGGGACGCATTGTTAGAGGTGTAGGTGCTGCTGATGTCAGTTTTAGCACCTAATTTGTGCTTGAGAACAGTCCAGCAATCCTTCTTTCCAATCTTAGAGCCACAAAATAATAAATAAAAAACCCACCTTTGAGGTAACTTGCCTGTAATGAGAGGAGGCAGATGAGTCTCTGAAGTCTTTTCCTTTGCAAATTATGAATTTGCTTCTTTAGTTAAAAATCAACAGGCCTTTTTAGAAGGAATGATTTGAAAGCTGTTGTTCCCTTTCCCTTCTGAGGTGAAATGTAACCTGCATCCAGCAGGTTGCATTTATTCTTTGAAGTTGCTTTTCAGTGTTGCTTCAAGTTGGTTTTGGTGTTGGGGTAAAAAAACAAGCCTTCCCCCTGAAGTATAGCCCTGCCTCTTCATCTAAACCCTATTCAAACTCTTAAGTTTGTTGGTTTGTTTTTTTTTTTAATAGACATATGCTGTTCTATGAACTGCATGCATAAGTATATAGTATATCCTGATCAGAAAGTTAGGAGGGAGTTCTTGTTTATCAGGTGTCCAGTGAAAACAAACCTCTTTGAGAAAATAATTGCAAAGCAACCAATATCTAAAATCATGATAAAAAAAGGTTATTTAAACACTTTGATTCAGCTTCCCCTTTGAAAATACTTTGTGAGTTGTGAAGGGAAAACCAACATGGTAAAACCTGTGAAAGGTGAGTAGAGCCTGTTGAGGAGTTACCTGCTTCACCTGGCTGTGCCTTCCCAGGGTGTCAGCAATTTGTGGAGCCTGTGCTGAGCTGAGCAGCTGCTTGTATTACATCAGAGGAACAGAAGCAGTGAATGTATTTAAGTTTCTTAAGAGTTCCATTTACTATAATTAATCCAAGAGCTAATGATTTAGCTGAACACTAAATTCCTTTCTTGTATTAATCCACAAGAATGTGGAAGCCTTCAACATGACAGATACTTGTTTGTGTAGCTGTGGCACTAGAGCATTGATAGGAGCTATTTGCCTGATTTGTTTAAATGTGTTTCTAGAGCTGAACATAGCAACCAAAATGCATGTCGTTTTTCCTATAACTTTCCAGTTGTTTTTCTACTTGTGCTGTTAGCTGCTCAGGTGGCTTCTTCCTTTTCCCACAAGAAAATGCTGGCTCATTCAAGTGATGTAGGATGCAGAAATCCCTTCTCCTTCCTCAAGGTGCTTGTGTGTTGGCTTGTTGTTTCAGTTTTTCTTTTTTTTTTTCCCTCCTGTAAACTGTCTGACTAGTTTAACATCTCTGCAGACTGGAGTACTTCAGCCAGCAGTACAGACTCAGCGTGAGTACTGGTTGAGCTGAGTCTTACCAGCGTGAGCCCACCCTTGTGTCACAGGTTTGGATCTGGAACCAGCTATTGCCAGGCTGCTCACCTAGGTCTGGCTGTGGCTGAGCTTCTGTGGGAGCCAACTGCATGAATCTTGTGTAGCACTGGGTGTCCAACAGGTCTGCAAGTCAGTGTAACTTTCCAGGCAGATTTTGTTAAACAGTTGTCCTGTGGTGACAACTGTCACCCACTTCAGACTTGAAATGTTGAGTGAGTAGGATGATGTAGAGTGTTACATGTATGGAATTGGGGTTTCCAGACAGTGTTTTAGAAAAGCCACAAGTACACAGCTGAGCTGCAGTGCAAGTGCATAGCACTTGTGCACATGTTCTGCTGCAGAGCAGTTCTGCAGACGTCTGCAGCCTTGAAGTGCCAAGGCAAGAAATCTACCCTTGCCTGCGCGTGGGGGTCTCGACCCTCGATACTTGTGGGGAGGCAGCTTGCCTGAGATGGCAAAAGCTTTTTGGGTTTCTGACCACATGCCATGCACCAATGTGGCCCAAGGGTGTGCCCTAATTTAGATGCATTATGCTTCACTATGCTGTCATATAATTGAGTATCTGTTAGAAACAACTACAGGCATCTGTTTCCAGTCTGAGGGAGCAAAACAGATGTGTTACTCTCTTGCAAGAGCTCAAAGTGATGTTTCAGCTGCTGCTCCAGATCTAAATGATGACAGCCAAAAAGGCAGAGACAGACGTTTAAGTCAAAAAGAGGTGAGGAGAAGAATGTGCTCAGGAGGAAGAACCTTATTTTGTGTGTGTGAAGTGGCATGTGGGGTTTTGTTCTGGAGCATGTGGAAAGGATTGCCCTCCAAGTTAGCATTAGCTTTTAAATGGACAGAGACATGATCTGTTTGCATTGTGAATGCAGTTTTCTAGACCAGATAGATCAAATTCTTGGAAGATATCTATTTGCTGAAGTTGGGATATTAAAAATGTTGTCTGAATTGATCAAGAGCTGTGCTAATAGCTGGGTTTGAGAGCCATATTTGGGAGAGGCTTGCATGGGTTACAGACTGGTGGGAGCTCTGGGCTGGTGGCTTCTGCCAGAGCTGTGTAAAGAGGTCCCCAGGGTGCCAGGCCAGGGTGTCCCCTCTTAATTGAATGTCCTGGGCCACCTGTAGGATAACACGGTGGCTCAAGCAGAGTGTGCATGGTAACATCTACCCAGCTTGCAGATGGGCACTGGTGCTCATCTGCTGATGTGAGGTCTGGTTCTACCTGCATAGGCAATCACTTGGGTGACCAGGGCAGGGCTGGGACTGTGTTTCTGTGGCACTTAGTTCTCTGGGGTCCATGTCTCAGCAGGAGTCACTGCTATAGCACTGATAGTAAACCTCTGGAATTTTCCCCTTTAAGTTTGACCTGTTGAAAACCAGCATTTACCTGTACTGTGGGGGGACTAAGGGAATGATAACAGTAAAAACTGGTATAATGAACAACTTAAGCCAGTAGCTCTCGGGCTCAACAGCACTGAATAGTAAGCTGTGGGAAATGTGACATCTGTCGTATGGGCTGTGCTGTCTTGTGGGTGCTGAGTTAGATCTAGCTCAGGTGCACCCGGGCTGATGTAGAAGAGATTAAGTATTTAACCCCTGCATCTAAGGGTGTCATCCTCTGGACTTTCCCGAATGGGTCAGAAGGGTGTTTGAAATGCCCTGTCCCCTCTCCCTGGCTCATTTGTGAAGGATGACCTCGTTTAGGTACTGCTGAAGGCTTCCCTTGAAGGTAGCACTTGGCAATACTGCATGGGTCATTGCAGCTTCACCAGCCCTAAGGGCATGGGAGTGAAAGGTGTAGGTCCAGCAGAGAAGGGCAGCATGTGTTAGGAGATCTGTACTTGAAAATAATGCTGCTCAGTCGCAGAGGCTGGTTTCCTTGTGCTTCTCAGCACATGTGGCTCTTTCCTTCTTGTCCTACTTGGTACTGAAATATCTTGAAAACCTGAATTTTAATTTTGTCACAGAAGGCTTTGAGATCATCTCCTGTTGTTATACTGGCCACTGGTAGAGCTGTCCCTGAATTATGAACTGCACTTGTTGGAGGTGTTGTGAAAAACTTGCCTGAAGATCTGTGGCCATGCTGCAAGAGCTTTTTGGTTTTAATTGAAAGTTTTGCATGGCATGGCTTGCTGCTGGGTTGTAGCCTCACCCTATGGGTTGTCTGCCTGCATTAAGAGGTGATTTTCTGTGGCTACATATTTATATTGCATTATGATTCTAGGTAAGAACAACACAAGCATCCTCTTCCTTTCATTTTCAGTGGTTCGGGGTAGCCTGACTTTCACCTGTTCTTCCAACTGCATTCTCCAGTGTAGAACTAGTGATGTTCTTTCTAAATAGTTGAACCTTTCGGGCTCTTTGGGAGCTGTAAAGTCAGTTGCATGTTTCCTTGGCTGCTAGAGGACTGCAGTGCTAGCAGCGTTTCTAGCAGGTCTCAGCAATGAAAAGTGAAAAAGGGATTCTTTGGGAAGAAATTGAAGGGGGAATTCTGGGTAGGGATTTTCCTGGAGTTTAGGCAGGATGTAGAAGTTACTGCCTTGTGTTAAGAGGTTGCTAAAGGCTTTATGTGTGGCCAGTTGGTCAAAGCTTCAGCTCGTAGTTTCCTCTGAATTAAAAGGTTCCAGTGCACTGAAGAAGCAGCTTTGCAGGAGTGGGATTCCTGCTGAAGTGATGCCTCCTTCCATGGAGAAAGTATTCCCTCCTTTCTCTACCTAGTATTCATCTCTTCACTTACTTGGGGTCTTGTCTGTCTTCCTGCAGCTAACAAAGGCATCTTGAATATTTCTTCTTTTTGCAGTGGAATTCTTTGCCGTTGTACTATTGGGGTGTTGTGGATTATGTCTGGAAGCTTTTCTCAAGGGTGTAGGAATGTGTGGTGGATGCTGAGTAGGCAGTCAGGCTGTGCAGGGCTGGGACCTGCTGTGGAAGTTTCAGGTCTTAGGGTACTTGCAGAGTTTTGCAGAGGCTGTGGCTACTGAAAACGGTATTGCACTCGTAACTGCATGTGTTCTTTTCTTCCCAAACAAGGCAAGAGGGTGTTAGCTGTGATCTAGCAAGAGATGCCAGCACCTAGTATCTACCCCTACTCAAGTCAGCCTCAGTTGGTGGCTCACCACAGTGGCTGCTTGGTCTCCAGGAGATCCCCAGCTTTTCTCACCTTGCCAGCAGCTAGTGGGGCTTGGCTGGGTTTGCACCGATTTGGTGCCCACCTCATGCAGCCTGTTATCCCTGCTCAGCAGCATTGCTGTTCCTCATAAAATCTTATATTGAGAGGTGTAACCTGGATGTGCAGGTGTTCAGAAGCGTGGGATCTGGTGGTCAAGGGGGGTACCTGAATATTTGAGTGTTCTCACTACTCCTCTTGAGCCCTAATGGAGCAGAGGATTTTGGGGTGATTATCTGCTAGATTGTGTGTTTGCCTTGTTTTTCTCGACACTGTCTAAACCTTGAAAAATGTTTCTTTTAAACTTTAAAATGTTCTGAGCATTCCTGTAGGTGTTAGAGCTAGACTTGGGGTCAGCAGTTCTGTGCTGGGAGGTTTGGGGTGCCCCAACTATTGAGGTTCAGCCTAAAGGCAAATCGCCAGCTTTTGCCTCTAAGGGGGAGGACACTTTTGTTAGGAAAACCAGCCCATCTCTTCATAAGGCACAGTGCTGCACTAGTAGTTTACTAGTTGCCACAGGAAAGACTTTCAGTTTCCCCATGAAAACCAGAGCAGGACATCGCAATGTTTTTTTCCCCTTTCCCTGATGTTCCTGTTGCTTTTCTGTAAGAGAGATGGCAGCATTCACTGCATGGTGCTTCATTTCGCCTTGAGCTCCTGAGATGCAACTTGTCACCAAAGCTACAAGCTCATTCAGAGTTCTGGTGGGCGTCATCCCCAGCTGATGCTCACAGGCACGATGTGTTGCTCACAGAGCTACGTCTGTTTTTCCTTACGGGCTAAGGACCTGGCTGTAAATGTAAGTGCTCAGCTGGGGGCACTGGAAGTGTTTGTGACTAAGATATTGAACTGCTCTGTGGTGAGGAACCAAAAGCAATAGCAGTTGGTAGTGTAAGTGTGTTGATGTTGGGTTAAGTGAAGACAAAGCAGTGAGTACTGCCATGCAGAGACTCGGTTGACCTGCAGGCTCGTACAGGGGCACAGGGATGATGTTGAGCAGAGCCTAGGAATGAGAGGGCCCCACAAGGAAGGATTTGGGAACCTGTCTTGGTTGAGATGTGTGGGGCAGTCAGTGCCTCCTGGCTTTTCCTTTGTGATAGTGGCATGGTAGAGAGGTGAGCAGCCTGGGCTTTGCTGCCTTTAGAGAGGGCTGCTGTCCTGGGCCGCTTTCATGGGCCAATGTACAGCAGAGTGTGGATTCACAGTGGAGAAGGGAGAGTGAGATGTCTCTAGATGTACTGCCAAAAGAGGAGAAAAGGCCTTCAAGCATGAAGCCTGCCATTCAAGGAGAGACCAGGAAGAGGGTTATGGAAATGAGCAGTTGCATGCTGTACTGTATGGAGCCCCTCAGTGCTGATAATTTTCGGTGTACAGGATGTGTCTTCCATGCTAGGGAAGGACAGTGTGAGGCATGTTCCTGACCTACTGTGACTGTTACCAGCCATAGGTACTGTCTGTGTTTTGATGTGGTATTGTTTAGTTAATTATCTATTCAGAATAACTGATCATCCACATAGGAGTGCAGAAAAACACTCAAAGATTTCTGTAATTATTTTCCCAGTTCTTCTAAATACAAAGCAGATACTCTCTTCAGCATCTTAAAAGAGAACAAAAGTTACCATGAGATTTCCAAACAGCAAATTCATGGATCCATAGGGACGATGGTTTGGGTTGGAAGTGACCTCAAAGCCCATCTAGCTCCAATCTCCTGCCATGGACAAGGACATCGTCCACTAGCCCAGGCTGCCCAAAGCCGCATCCAACCTGGCCTTGAACACTGCCAGGGAGGGGGCAGCCACAGCTTCTCTGGGCAACTTGTGCCAGGGTCTCACCGCCCTCACAGGGCAGAGTTTCTTCCTAATATCTAAATCTACTCTCTATCAGTTTAAACATGTTTCCCCACGTCCTGTCACTATTTCCCACGTTAAGTTAAATTTCCTAAATCTCTCAGATTTAGAAATCTGTACATGACAAAAAAATGCTATTTTTTTTTCCTGCTAAGTCATTATGAGAGATTGTGGTCTATGTTCCAGTGGAGAAACTTGTATGTCCAAACCAGCAGCCCATCACTTGAGGCGCTGATGTACTCAGTGGCAAATCGATGGCCCAGCATCCTAAGTTGTTTGTGGATTTTGAAGGTGGTGTCTGTAACAGAATGGATGGTATCTCATGGGTTTAGAGAAATAACCCAGGAATAAATAGTTTGTCTTCCCTCTGTTCAGCTCTTTGACCACAAGTTGTAGTCACGCCAGTAAAACCAGTTGTGCTCCTGTTGCTGCCTTCTTGTTTGCTTGTGTTGGTTTTGCAAATTGTGCAGTGCAGAATAGCTCATACCACCTGTGCCCGTACCAGGATTGCTGGGCTGGGGTGATGCAGCCCTGCAGATGTGATCTTGCCTTGGAACATGAAATACTAATTGCTGAACAGCAGAAGGAGATGAGCTCCTCCTGTGTGGATGTGGTTATACTTGTGTACACATGGAATACAGCAGTCAGCCTTTATTTCATAAGCTAACTTCATGTTTCTCTGTCTGCAAGGAGTTTTATTAATGCTGTGTTAACCCAAAGTATGTACCTGATGTCAAAACTAAATTTGCAAATGTCAGCTAACTTTAGCTCTTGCTTGGTCTTGGGTGCCCAGTTCAGTTGTGGTATATGTTTCATGTCTTTAGGATTTAAACTGCTCTCTGTTTGACTGATTAGCAATAGTCATCAGGCACAGAGTGATGTGGGGCATTGGTGCTTGTCTCTGGCCTCTCAGTGTGTAATCTGAAATGTTCTTTTTCACAAATATATTAGGTGCTAAAAAGTATGCACATGTTTATCTCTGTGTTTATGAATCCAGAAGCTTATCTAAACAAGTGTTCAGGAAAAAAAGTGGTTGAATTTGCTTGCTTAGTTTTACATGCTGAGATTTAGAAATCTGTCTTCTACCTCCCTTGCCTCCTCCCAGACAGACTCCAAGCTGAAATAGCTACGCTGTGTCATCATGATGCTGGAGATGAGGAAATGGAGCACAAAGCAAGCTGGTGACACAGTTGGGATAGAAACTCTCTCCCCAGCATTCCCACTCTGGTCCCCAGCTGCCAGGTGTGGCAGGTGCAGCAAGAAGCCAGTGGAGTGAAACCAGCTCACAGGGATATGCTCCTCAGCACACTGCCGATTCCCCACAAGAGATATGGGATAGAGGTTCCTGCAGCAGCCACCACACCTCTGCCACATGTGGTGTGGGGAATGGAGGGAAGGGCTCATCTCTTCCCTATGTCTGGAGCTGCAGTGTTGGTGCAGGCTGTCAGGGTAGCCCAAGGCTGTGATTCACTTAGTGCTGGATCAGCTGGTGCTGGGCCATGCAGCTTGCTTTCTGGCCCTTTTGTGGGAGTGCATTTAGGGGTGTGTTCCTGTGTTGAACGCATTTATTTGCTTGCTGTGCTTGGTGAGCATTTACTGCTAGAGCAGATGATGGTAGGGTGTCTGCTGTCTGATATCTGGACCTGCCTCCTGGCCTTTCAACACCATCCAGGCTAGTAAAGGACAGATGCTTTGAGTTTAGTTCTTTTCTCATGGAAAATACTGTTGTGGTAGTTTTTTAATTGGGAAAGACTGTTGCATCCCAGGAATTAACAAAAGCCTCACTTACTGTGAATGATGGTACCTTGAGACCTGGCAGTTGGAGGGATGTAGGAGATGGATTTGCTGACAGCCCCTTAGGCCTACGTAAAGTACTCTGAGATGTTATGCAGCAGCAGCAGATGCCAATTGAGCTGAATACTGAACAGCACAAGTCTCGTTATTGACTGTCTTGGGGGGAACCTCTAGAGTCACATAAGCAAAGCAACAGAGCCACAGACCCAGAGGGCTGTGCCATTGTGTGCTGCTGGAGTGGGCTTGGGAGAACTGACATCACTTCTGGGGGCTAAAAGCAGTGGCTGCTGACCTGGTATTTTCTCAGCTGAGGTCTGTGCTGTTAGAGGTACTGGTGAGTTGAGTTGTACCTTGCTTGGAGCATCAAGCAAAACCTGTGCTGATGTAAAGGCCTGGAGTAGCTCTGTAGTTATCAGCACTGCAGCATTATCTGCAGTGCTGGATGGAGAGCAGCCCATGCTGTGCCTGGGTGCGAATGGAGCAGTGCCAGCAACTGCTTCCCTGGGGAGCGGGGCATGCTGCGAGGTCACAGCAGTGGGGTGGCTGCTGACATGGCCCATTGCTGCTCTGGTCCTGGTGACAGCTTCCCTGCTCCCGAGGTTCCTTCTGGTCACCAGTGGGTGTTAATTCAGGCAGAGCTGCAGTAACTGCTGCCGTGGTAAACTGGGGGTGGGTGGGGGTGGCCTCTTCAGTCAGTCCAATGCAGCAAGGGCTGGCATGAAATTAATTCCTCGTTTATTTGCCAGTCATGCCCTGGGTTTTCTGTTGTCTGTGTCTCTAATGGGTCAGTTGGATCTCAAGCCATGCACAATTCCAACTACCCACCACTGACCTTCAGCAGCTCAGGAGGCAGGTGGCACATCAGGGTTGATAAATGAATCCAGGATGGAAGGGAATAACACTTGGTCACTCCCAGTGGTGGTTTCCTCAATGGCTGCTCAAGCCACCACTTAATCATTGTGCTAATTAGCTCTCCATTTCTTTAACAACAAAGTCTTGGGAGGCTTAGCTCATCCTCCCCGCCAGATCTTGGAGGGAGCCTGCAGGGTGACTGGCTGTGTTTGCACTGTGCATGTGTTTCCTTTAATGTTTGAGTGATGAGTTCCCTTTGCTCTTTCTGGCTCGCAGGCAGTTTGAAGAAGGGATGGATCCCTTCCTCTCCCGGGATCAGATGTATCCCCGCGGCACATCTCGGTAATTGCAGGCAGCGCGCTTCTCTACACGGGATGGTGCTGCGATGTGCCTGATCAGACAGCTGTGAACGATGACCGGCTTTCAGAGTCCCAGCGACTTTCCTTAAAAGCATCTCTGGGCTAATGAGCGTCTGAAGCCCATCCCCTGGCTGGGGTTGTGCTGCCGTGCCCCAGCCCGGGGGAGCTGAGTGGGCAGCGCTGGGGCTCTGGCCCAGCTGTTGTCGGTGGTAGGTTAAAGCCGGTGCGCATGATGGCTGTGGAAGGGAACCACGGCTTCTGAGACCACAAGGAAAGCTGGCATATGGGGAGTGTAGGTCACCTCGTTGTGCTGCAAAGGGGGCTGAATTATAAACGACGCGGGTGAAGGGTCTGTTACTGTGATGGGAGAAAACTGTGGGAACTGTTTGGAGAAGGCGGAGTGGTCTGTTGGGGAGTTCTACGTGGGTGCTTAGAGCATGAACGTTCTTCCTAAGGGCCGTGACATGAAGCGTGTTGCACTGCTCAAGTGCTGAACCGGGAGCGCGCCCGTCGGACAAGCTGGGGGTAGGGGCTGGCCACCGGCGTGCGCAGCGGCCACGCTAAGCCCAGCAGGAGCGTTCAGTAGGCTGGTGGAGTGCTGTACCGCGAGGGGTTTGGGTCAGGCAGCGGCGTTTCACACGCACGTAGCCGCTGTCAGGGAGCGCCGCCGCTCCGCGGGGATGGGGCGGGTGCTGCGCAGGGGTAGCCGCGGAGCTTCCGGGCGCGCGAGACGTTTCGCGCCCGGTGCTGCCACGTGCAGTGACCGTTGTTGTGAACGCGCCGGGCACGCGCCACGGTGCGAGGTTCCAAAAATTGCGCCGCGCGCGAGGCGGGCGCTACTGTGTTGTGCTAGGTGTTAGCAGGGCTGCTCTCGCCACGCGCTCATTGAGCAGCCGCCCAACCCCCAGATAAGGACGGTTGCCGAAGGCCGCCGCGCGCCGCCGGTAGGGGAAAGCGAACTGCGCGCAAGGTCCGGGCGAGGGGCGGCGCGCCGCCAGACCCGCTGCCCCGCCGCCCGGCTCGGGGGCGCGCTCCGCTGGGCCGCGGCCTTTCGAACGGCGTTTCCGTCTCGCCCCCGGCTCCGGTTTAAGTCTCTTTTCCTGGGCTGTGGCGGCGCTTCCCAGAGTGCCGTGCGCCGGCTTTACTGTGATTTGCATAAGGGGCTGGCCAGCCGCGCCTCGCCCGGACCTCGCGCCCCCTGCCGACCGGCCGCCAGCTGTGCGGGAAGCCGCACTTGCCGAGGCCAGTGCCGCGCCGGGAGCCCGGGGAACGGCCCCGTACCAGCACCGCCGTGTTCCGCAGGGTGCCCCGTGCCCAACGCGTTCTGCGGCCTGTCGCCAAACGGACCGAGGGGCTCTGAGAGCTGCAGCCTGCCTGGAGCCTCTCTCGCGGCGCTCTCCCCGCCTCTAGTTGTCTTATGAAGCTGACTTGGTCTCTGCAGGGGACTAACAAAAGCAGCTTTCTAACTGTGAGCGTAATAGCAACAATTAACCACACACGCCAGTTACAGCATATGCTGATGCCGTGTGCACGCTGCCCATAAGTCCAAATAGTTTTAGCGCCGAGTGGCAGGTAGCTGTTTGCTTTGCCAGGTTCTCAGCAGTAAATCTGGGCAAGTAATGTCCCTGGGAGCAATAATCTGGGGGCTTCCTGTTTGCGAACCACCGGGCTTGTCTGTGTGAAGCCACAGAAGGAAGGGCTGTGTGTATCAGCGTGACTCCACGACATGAGCAAGCATGGCCCCGGTGCAGATGGACACAGAGCCGATGGTGGGAAGGGGCCCAGCTCCCACGGGAGCATGTGCTGGTAGTCCCACCTCTCTGGGTGTGTTGGCTGGGGATGGAGAGCTGTGTGGTAACACACTGTCCTGTGCTTGCAGGTGGTTCTCCTGGGGATTGACATCATTTCTGCACTAGTGTCGCGCTTGCAAGACCGCTTCAAGGCCCAGATTGGCACAGGTAAGGGGGCTGTGTTTAATTGGGGGTGGGGGGGCTCACCACCAGTCTGTTGAGATCCCCTCTGGCTGCTGTATGCAAAGCCTGTTTTGTCTCCAGGGGAGCGCTCCGGAGGTTCTTGGGTGGTTTTGGGCTTTGCTAATGGGCAGGAGGGCTGACACCTCTGTCAGGCACGTGGAGAGTAGAGGGGCTGTGCTCCTGCCATAATCTGCTTCTGAGGGATTTGGGTGTTCCTGTTGTTTTCCCTCAGTGCTGCCAAGTTTACTTGATAGGCTGGGAGACTCTAAGGACTCGGTGAGGGAGCAGGACCAGACCTTGCTGCTAAAAATCATGGAACAAGCTGCTAACCCTCAGGTATGCTCGATGGCCCTTTGCAGTGAGTGAGTGTCTGGCTGCTCACTAAGAACTCTCTTCTGTCAGAGGGTTTTCTTCTGCGGCTCTGTCTGAAAATGCTTCATCTTCTTATGCCTTGTTATGAGATATTTGCTTCACTTGAGAATGCTGTTGCATGTCAGTTTGCACATGGGAGAGTGGATTTCCCAGAGATGGGATAGGATAGGATAGATGGGTGTCAGGGTTGTTGCTCTGGGTCTTTGGAAGGTATTTCTTCTCCTTCTGTAAGTTAAAGTATTGTTTTAGCTAGTGGGGAGTTATTGTGAAGTCAGCACAGCATAAAGAATTAGTCTGATCTAAAAGGGTCTTTGTATTTCTGGTCCTGTTCTGCTTGGGTGGATGTACAGCTTATATTTAAGCTCCAGAGATGTTACGCTGTATGTCTGCTGAAAGAGCAAATCTGTCTCTTCCCCTGCCTCTTTTTTTCCCCTGTCTCACCTTGTTGTCTGTCTTCCCCAGTACGTGTGGGACAGGATGCTAGGAGGATTCAAACACAAGAATTTCCGGACGAGAGAAGGGATTTGCCTCTGCCTTATTGCAACACTCAATGCGTAAGTCCTGTAACCTCCTGCCAACCCACGCTGTGTACCCAGGCCTGCTCTGTGATTCACACTCGTGCTCTTCTGTTCTTTATTCCCAGATCTGGAGCTCAGAGTTTAACACTGAGTAAGATAGTGCCACATATATGTAACTTGCTTGGAGATCCAAACAGCCAGGTAAGCTTTTGCTGCAAGTCGTGTCTAAAGCTTGTGCTAATTGCTGTGTTGGCAAGTGAGGCTCTGCGTTCTGGCTGGTAAATTAGCTAATTGTGCTGCTGGCAGTGAACAATGCTGCTCGTGAAGAGCCCTTGGCTGGCTTTGAAGAGGTATGATTTGAGGTGTCCTTAAACCAGCATGTTGATTTCTTGAAGAATTCAACAGAACAACGCAAACATGCAGGCAAGGTGAGCAGAGCAGGTAACCTGTGTGGGAAGGGAGCTGCTGTGCTGTACAGCCAGGATGTAGGGGAGGCTGCAGGCATCCCTCTGGGCTCAGAGCTGCACCCTTCTGCCTTAAGAGAACAACCAGTCTGGGCTGGGAGGGCAGATGGGACCAGTTGGACACACTGGTCTTGTGCACCTCCAGAAGTTGTATGAGGAGGCTCTAAATAAGGGGAGGAGGGAAGACAAGCTGTGCAGGAACCTTAAATCAGTGATGCATGCCAAATGAAAATACATGCTGAAAAGATGCCTGTCACTTCTATGCGCTTTTTGTCCTGCCCTGGACAGGATCTAGTCTGAAGCTAGATCTGTGTGAGATGAGTGGGAAGAGGAGTGTCAAGAAGCAAAGTTCAAAGTTAGTCCTGCAACATATGTACTAGCCTTTTTGAACATCCCTGTTGCCCTCCAAGCATGGGTGACACGTGTGATCCAGGTCTGGAGCCTAGCTGGAAGGAAGTGTGGGAATTGGTTTGCACTGGGGAGGTGGCTGTCTGTTCATGGCTGTCAGGGCCTCCCTTGCAGAAGAAGAGGACTGAATGTGAAGCAGCCTTTCCTTGCCAGTGGTGCCAAGGCAGGGGGATAAACCAGTTACCCTGAGGGGTTTTGGAGGAAGTTTAACATTCAGAGGCTTTGGTAGTTCTGAGCCACGGCTGAGCCAGCTCTTGCCCTTCAAAGGTTACTGGGGTTAACTGGACTTGTTGCACAAACACCTGGGTCCTGCTGTTGGTGAGCTGTTGCATGAACCAGAGGTTGGTGAGGGCATCATGATGCAGTTTTCCCTTTTCCATGTGACTGGTGCAGCTCATTATCCCAACTGCAGTAGGAAATAAGGCTCATCTCTTGCTGCTTCTCCTGGGCCTGGTTCTTCAAGCCTGAAAGCCTGTGCCCGAACTGATCAGACACAAACCGCTGTCAGAAGCAGCTCCTGGTTGAGTGGCGCCTGTCCTGGGACAGTGGCTGGCCCTGGGCTCCCCCAGGGCTGTTTCTGTGCTGGTGACGCCTTCTCCTGAGCTCTGGGACCGGTGCTCGGTCAATGCTGCCCTCTCTTGGTGAGAGACGATGGAGAAACACAGATCCAGGTCAAGGACAGTGCTTTTGTGTCCACAGAGTATCCCGTGTCTAGGCCTGATGTGTGGGGGTGCTTGGGTAGCTGCCAGGCCATCTTTTGAGAAGCACAAGTGCCCAGCTCCGTAGGACTTTCTGTGGGCAGAACAGATGGCTTACCTTCTCTGCCTGCTGAGTCTGGTGGAGCAGGGGGGTTCAGAACAGAACTAACACTGTCATCACATTGGTGTGTCTCGTGTTGGGTGGAGGGGAGGATGTGCTCAGCAGTTTCTCATCACTTTGGAAAACATGCAAAACTCTTGGTGACTCAGGTGACTGGTTCCATATTTTGTTATCAACGCAGAAACGTAAGTTTGTAAGGTGGCACTTAAAATCAGTTTATTTTCTAGCATACAGGCAGTACAAAGTCTGTTTCTGTGTGCCTCTTTGCTTTTGTGATCCAGTAAGTGTGCCTGTTGCACTCAGTGGGTGAAGTCTGGCAAAAGGAGCTGAGCTCCCTCTGTGTCCCTCATGTATGAAACCTCATCTAACGGCTTGATTGCTTTGCCAATTAAACTAGACCTGCCACAAATGCCTTTGACAGGGAGGGAGCTCCTTCAGGAACTTTGTGAGCCCGGTGACTGTTGTAGCAGAGAAATACACAAATTCATTTATCCAGGGCAGGGTTTTATTCATTTATTTATTGAATTTCTGTTACATCTCCTGCTCAGGTTCGAGATGCAGCAATAAACAGCCTTGTGGAAATCTACAGACATGTTGGTGAACGTGTAAGGGCTGATCTCAGTAAAAAAGGATTACCCCAATCTCGGTGAGTTGAAAATGTCCTTATGTCTTAATTACTTTTGATCTGTTTTTTATTCCCTTCCATCCTTTAGCAGGCTTCAGGACCTGTGTGATTGAACCTCTTCCTGTGATCGGGGCTGAGTTTTTTTTGGGGTGGGGGAGGTGTGGTGTTTTGCTTTAATCCTACAAACACTCGTGCAGGTTACTTGTCATGTGGATCCTGTACTTTTGCCCAAGTAAGCCACAGCATCTTTGGAAACACTAAAATTATTGCAGATGTGTAATTAAGAGACACTGAGATGTGATAAAGATCTTCTGCTCCATCTGGCCTGTGACATGACTGAGAAGTGTCAAGGCTAAAAACAAATATTGTGTGAAGTTATTAATTGTGTTTGTGGTAGTTCTGTAAATAGTTAAGACAGGTGAAGCAGCAATGAACTGGAACTGTGTCTACAACTAGACACGTCATCTCCAGTAACGTAGTATTTCTGACTGTCTCTTTTGTCTCTAATATAAGTAGTTTCTCAGTTTTTCTCATCAGCCTTTTCCAGTTGTCATTTTTAAAAACAAATTTAAAATAACTTCTCTCCATGCTGACATTTTTGACACACTCAATGACCTGACTGAAGCAAAATTTGTCCTGTAACATCTTAAATTAGAAGATTTATAGAAATTAAGGTAGCTTCTTCATGGTGTGTTGCTTTCTTTAATTTCACACAGGTTGAATGTAATTTTTACAAAATTCGACGAGGTCCAAAAATCTGGAAACATGATCCAGAGTGCAGGTGGTGAGTAGAAGTACTTGTATTCTCTTTGTGGTGTGTTTAGCAGCTCTCAGTTGGTGAGGCATTCGCATGTCTACAAAGCAAGCAAAGACAAGAGATGGGTCATCACTCAGAAATACACATGTAGCTCTTGCAGAAAATAAACTGATGTTTAGTCTGCTCTGTTGTCTTCTGCTCTTCTGTGTCAGAAGGAGAATTAAGCTTAAGTTTCAAGAACAGAAGGTGGTGTTAGAGCTGACCTTTTCTTTCTCTTGAGTGTCGTTAGGGAAAGACAGCTTCTCTTTTCAAGTCCACACACATCTTTGTTTAAATTGTTCATAAAGTAAATTAAACGGTAACTTAAGAGAAGAAGTCTTTTCAATTTAATGCCCTAAATAGCCCAGGAATAGTAAATACTAATGTAGTACTGTTCCATTTAAAGCTCATCTTGTTTAGGGATTGTATTTTGTGGTCCTAAGTTTGGGCACTTTGTATGTTTATGACTGATAGTCAAAGCCCTTATCAGAGCTTGAATTCTGTTCCTTTTCTTGAGACGAGTGTTTTGCTTGCTGCAAAACCAAAGATCATCTACTGCTTTAATTGTAGATGGGCTTATGAGCTAGAAAAGATTGCAATAAGTATCACTCATTTTTAAGGATAGATTCTTGAGGGAATTCATCTTTCTGCTGGCAGCTGAGCAGTGCAGACATGAAGAACGTGGGCTCAGTGCTGTGGATTCCTATCAAACTCATGTCCCCTGCAAGGCCAAAAGCTGGAGAGATGATGTCCCTCATCTTTCCTATTATGCTCTTGGAAACCAAGAGAGCAGAGGGCTCTTTGCTCTTTCGTATTGGGGGAAGGGGAACAATGTTACACTTGTAGGCACTATTCTTCTTGCTGTGTCCATTTTAAAGTATGGGAAACGTCATCCCTACAGGAAATAATAAAATGGACTTATTTGAAAATGTGGAAGCTCTCTTTTGGATTATTCTGGAATGTGATGTGGATTCTTTCGTACATCTGGGATGCTGCAGACCTAGTGCAGGTTCCTCTGTGATGGAATGGGTTACGACTCTGCTTTTGCATGATGTGGAAGAGTATTGGCTGTATAAGTACAATATACAGTAAGTGAGGCTTAGGGTGGCAAAGAAGTGCAGTTTAACAAGAAATGTCCTCGGGCTTTTTTACAAAAGGGGGAAGTAAATGTCTAATCCCTTAGCAAACACCTCAAGGTTTACAGCCTCCAGGAGGTCTGAAATCCTGGCTCTAATTGAAACAAGCTTTCTGCTGATTCAACTTCTCTCATTGCCACTTGGCTAGGCTAAGGTAGGGTTTTTTGTTTGTTTTGCTAGTAGTGGAATAAAATGTTTTCAAAAAAATAGCTAATTTGAAGCCCTGTCTGTATGTGTAGATGCTGTTGTCTGGATTTCGAGCAGACTTGTTTGTGCTTTGTGGTGAAGTGTGTTGCTACATAGACTTTTTAAAAGCTGTGGTGGGATGATGACTGTGGGTGGGGTTTGTGTTGGGTTTCTTAGTGGGAGGAGGAAAGATTTTGGAAGTGAATGTGTCCATAGCTAAATTTAAGGTAAATTTCCAGAAGGTTTTTCTAATCCAGATCTTGGTAGAAAATCAGGATGTATCGCAATTGATTAGAAGAATATTGAGTATGGAATAAGTGAAATACATGTAGCAATAAACATCAAGTAAAAGGAAGAAACCAGAGTTAACTTAGATTTGCAGCATGAGTTTTGTATGTTCAAAAACGACTGCACAGGTATGTCCCAGAGCAGCACCAGACACATCTCCTGGTAGCCACTGGCTTTTGAGAGGCGGTTCTGATCTCTAGCCTGAGCATCCTAGTGCCTGCTGTGGTGTCATTCAAGAGTGCTGGCACCATTTGAGATATCAAAAGGATCAAGATTGGACAATGATCTCTTTTGGGCTGGTGTTTCTTACAGTGCTGTCTCTTTCCAAGACAGTAAACCACCTGTTTTAAGATTCTGAAGGAAGGATTCCATAGGAACATCTTTTTTCCAGTTATAACTAGTTTTACATTTCACTGAGATTTTTTTTCTTTTAATACCCCTTCCTCTGTCATTACTTGCCCGAGTCTGGAGATTTAACCCTCTTGCACAGTGCCTGAGACCTTACACACCTTATCTCATGTCCTTGGCTTCACTGACAGGATTTCTATGCTTCCAAATGCAAGTACTCTTCTCTTCCTGCTTAACCTGACCTGCTCGTGTCTCCCTGTCCTTGCTCACAATGTGGTGGGATGCCCTCCCTAGAGCACCTGTGTTGGTGTTTCTCTGCTGGTGATGCTCTTAGTGGGGACTGAGACTGAAAATTAGCCTGTGGGAAAGAGAGTGGGGACAATGGAGGAGTGTTACAGGGCCCATGGAAAAGGTAGGATCTCCCACCAATCATAGAATGGTTTGGGTTGGAAGGGACCTTAAATATCAAGTGCCAGCCCCTGCCATGGGCAGGGACACCCTCCACTAGCCCAGGTTGCTCAGAGCCCCATCGGCCTTGAACACTGCCAGGGAGGGGGCAGCCTGTGCCAGGTGCCCACCAAAGCCACTCTGTCACTCCCCTCCTCAGCTGGATGGGGGAGAGAAAATAAGTCAAAAGGCTCATGGGTAGAAATAAGGACAGGGAGAGACCACTTGGCGGTTACTGCCATGGGAAAAACAGACTCGGGGAAATGAGTTTAATTTATCACTGTGATTTGATTTGTAATAATGAGAAATAAACACAGATTTTAAAAACATCTTTCCCCCACCCCATCTTTTTTCTTGGGGTCAACTTCACTCCCTGTTTCTAGGGAGAATCCTCCCCTCCAGCAGGAAGCCTTCCTCCCCATCCAGAGGAACAGAGGTGTGATGGTCATCGTGTGTTGTCTCTTGCTGCTCCTTCCTTTTAAGTGGGAGGACTCCTCATACTCTCTTTACCTGCTCCAGCATGGGGTTCCTCCCACAGGAGACAGTAATCCATGAACTTGAGTCCCTCCTATGGGACACAGTTCTTCATGACCTGCTCCAGCGCGGCTCCCCCATGGGGTCTCAAGTCCTGCCAGCAAACCTGCTCCAGCAGCTTCTCACAGCAGCTACCCCTGTAGCCCCTCCTGCTACCAAAACCTTGCCATGCAAACCTGATACACCTAACAATAAAAAAGTCAGCAGTTGCATGAGCTAATGTAAAAGTTGTTCTTATTTGTGAATCTGAAAATGGGACATTTGTTGGTAATACTGTTGTGTGAGTGCTGGAGGCAGGGTTCAGTTAGCCATCATGGTATTGGCTGGTTTGTTGCTTCTTCGTGCCCTCCAAGCACAGCACAAACACAGCACACGTGCCCACCGTGTCTAATATATCAGCAGCTCTGTGCAACTTCCAGTTTATCTTTTTGAGGCTGTATAAGCCTGCAGAGGAGGCTTATCTTCACCCATGGTCACAGGTTTATTATGCCTTAAAGACACGTGACGTTTCTCAGGTCTCTTGTGTCCCTGACGCCTCCTGCAGCTTTTGAACAAAGGTGACACTTTCAGCAGCTGCCAGAATCACCTGGGAAGATGATGATAAATATTGCACATCCAGAAGGGTTGCTGTTCTTGGGAAGTAGCTGTCTCAGCCTTGGTAATCCTTGGAATCTGCTGCAGGAGGGTATCGATTATGGGCACTGTCTGTCTGCTACCATTGGTGCCACTCCTTTTTGATGGTGGTAAGTGTGCACACACAATGCTGATGCTTCTGATGCTTTAATGCCACAGTATGTGGCCTGGATCGGGTATCTCCAGGCAGTGTGGTGGAGCTGTGCTGTGTCTTAGAAGCTCATGTTAGCCCCTCTCTGTAGTCAGCATGTACTAGTTCTAGCTCTGTGTGGGGCATGTAAGTGTCCCAGAGATTTTGGGAGACGGACTGGTGTATTGTTGTATGGACTGCAGTCTGTAAGCCCTTGTCGGGGTACAGTGGCACTGCAGAAGAAGCAGCATCGGCTCCCTTGCCCTGGGTTGCCTGCTCTGAGCTGCTCCCCGTGTTGGGTGCATACTGGCTGTAGAACTGTCTGAAAAGTAATGTGCTTCACCCCCTGGGGAAGGCTTTCTGTTGCTTAGGGTTAATGGGAAGGTCAGCTGAGTGGTATCGTGACTTCTTTGCTCAATGGTAAAGATCATATTTGCTCAACTGAGCCCCGGCCCAGGAGCCCTGGAGTTGTGCTAATTACAACAAGATTTGGAAGCTGTCAAATCTGACTTAGTGCAGAGCATAGTGGTGCTGGGCAGGTGAGAACCCAACTGTGGCTTCTGAAGGGGTGAATTATGGCAAAAGAGCTCATCAAAGAAGAATGATAACTAAAACTGGTCTCTTGGCTTTGAGGCTGCTGTTTAGGATAAGTTCCCTTTATCAGCTTGCTGAGGGTGCAAGTGTAAAAAAGTGTAAGAAAGCATTTGCAGCAGAGTTATTCATGTGTAGGGAGTAACTTGGAGAGTTGTGAGTATGCTGTAAGTTAAAAAATTATTAATGGTTCTCAAGAAACAGACAGAAAAGGGGCTTGAAAATAGTGTCTGATCCCATTAATAAGTCCAGTGAATCAATTCCAGTCAGAATGTGAATTTGCATGCTTTGTATTTACTTACCTTTCCACGGTCCATTAGTGCTTCTTTGAATTTATCTCGAATTGCTTTATTTTTTTTTTTTTTTTGGGGGGGGAGGGGGCAGGCTTTGTTTTTATCATTTAGTAACACAAGAATCAAACGTGGGGTGGGGTGTGGGGGAGGTTTGCGTAGTAACCTGAGGTGTTTCATTAAGTCAGAGGGAGGTTCTGGCATGCTGAAGTATGCTGCTGGTTGCTAGGCTACCAGCAGCCCTTGCAGCTAGAATATGAAGCTAAAATCCACGTTGGATTTCTCGATGATTCTCAGTGCATCTCTGTTTTGTTATGTAGCATATAATTAGGCAGCCTCTTGAAACAAAAATTATAGTTTTCCCCCCTTTGGGCTTTCAGCAAGCTAATTATTTTCTGTGTAACTGCTTTTGCTAATTATGCAGATGCCTTATTCCCCTGGGACAAATACATTTTCAGCATGAAAGAGCCAATAATTGCCAGCTAGTCAGCTGCTGTTTTTGGTGGCATTGTGCGATGCTCTCCGGTTGGATGTGGTACGGAGAGAGGCTGTCGGGCACAAACAGGCTTCAGGAAATTCCTGCTGCATGGGTTTTCTTGGTATTGTGTCTGGAAGGACCTGAACATAAAGTGTACCCTTTTTCCGTGGATTTAAATTGACCTGGACTCCAGAAGCCTTTGTCATCAAATTTCAGGACAAATTAAGAATGCAAGAAGTGATCTACTGAGAGATGCAGGCTGATAGGATGCGATCACTCAAACCAAAGCTATTCTTAATCAGAATGTTTCGGTGTGTTTTTTATGCTCTTGATCATTGAGATATAGATACGACCTTCTTTGATGTAAACCTTACTTTTTGTGTGTATATGTGTCAGTTTTTGGGAGATGCTTCTACTCTGGTGTGTGCAGCAATACTGTGGTGATGTGACAGTGCGGTGCCTGTGCATAGGGGGAAGATTGAACTTTCTTGTCATCACCAAATGTCATCTTTGCTCAGGAGAGCAAGTTTTAGAGGGAAGGGAGGTGGTAGTGGTCTTGGGCTGCAAGGAAATCAAAGGAAGGGATCTTAAAGCCGGAAGTCTGGAGGTGAGATATCTCCTCTCCCCACAGATACTTACAGAGTAAGGGGAGGATGCAGTTACAGCAGTAGGCTGTGTGCGTTAGTCTAACAGTAAGCAGGCTAATTAAAATGATGCTGAAATAGCAGATGGGATAATACCAGTCACTGAAAGCCAATGAAGGAGTAGTGAGTAGAACTACTTCTATATTGAGGTATTGCTGCAGGTAAATATGCTATTTGAATGAATTCTGTTTATGATGAAGCTGTCAACTTGGAGGCAATTAGATGGAAATTAGAACTATTCGACATTCCTGTGTTTTGCTGGCAATAAAGCAGAGTCTCTGAAATGCTATTTTGACATTTATCATAAGGACGAGATATCACCCACACTTGCCAAGCGCTGCTGTGCGCCTGTGGGTGGGATATTGTTTATTTGTCAACACACATCCAGGCACCAGAATTGCAGAGTGGAAGGAGTCTGTGATAACACACAGGGGTTCTGAGCCAGCAACCCCTGCGCTGCTCCTTTCCTGCATTTATACCTCCTTGTGCAGCTTAATTTCCATTGTGGCTTGTTCTCTGCAAATTCTGTTTTCAAGTTGAAATAGAAAATGAAATTGGAAACTAATGTTATTGACTCAGCATTCCTGTGGCATGAAAAAAAGCAAGGGAGTTATCCTTTCACCTGCATGGGGCTCAGAGTGCAGAGCAGTCATGTCCGAGTGGTATTTGAATGAGTACTATTGACTGATGGTCACGGGTATGTGACAGAGGAAGGTATGAATGGACAAGATGAGCTCTGTTCCCTGTGATATGATTTTACACGTGTTACAGCATCCTAGGTTTCAAACTGACATTTAGAAGGCAGGGATGTGAGCAAGCAGGCATAGCAGGACACATGGCTCTCAGCTGAACACTGAGCGGGCTTTTATTTTGGAGGAGTGGTGGCAATCGTCTGCTGGGTCACAGGGAGAAGTCATTCAGGAGGGTGGAGAGTTTGCTGGTGGTTAAGTTGCAGAGAAATGTACCACACCAGGGCTGCTCCCGGAGCACAGGGCTCTTCCCCAGCATTTCAGGAGCGCTGCAGATAATGACTACGGGGAAAGGTAGGTGGTGGTGAATGTGCCACCGGCATGGAGGGGTTTATTTGTTGCTGTCTGGGTGTCTGCCTGTTTTGTTTCTTTTTTAACAGTGTGAAGATGCTGAAGCAATCTTGCAGTAAAAGTGGAACTTGAAAAATAGCCAGTAAACATCTGTAGCTTGGTGGCATCAAGCTCAGTTTAAGCTTCTATAAAATACAGTAAATGAGGTGACGAAAGAGGGGATGGTGTCTATATATAGACAAATAGGTATTGGTATGATATAGGAGCAGAACAGGCTGCTAGAGGTGAAGGACCAGTATTTTCAGACAGCCTTCTAGGTCTGTGATATTTTTTGAGTGATCATGGTATCTTTCATTTCCTGACTGATGCTGGGAGGTTATTAAGACTGGTGATCAGTACTTTGGAATTAACACCGACTCGCAGTGCCAAGGTTGTGCAAATAGAGGCACCACTGGCTTTTCTGTGTTTTTGTCTTTTCACTGCGTTTCCCTAACAGAAAGGGTATCTGTGGAACTTGGAGAGGCTGGAGGGGACTAGGTGAAAATGAAGGAAAAGACCTTTGTGTCTATTCACCTGTGAAGAATTAATTTGCAGGATGGAAGCATGTACTGCATTTATTTTTGGTACATCAGAAGCTTGTTCCTTTCGTATTAGCTTTCAGGGGAATGATTTCTGTTAGCCATCTTTGCAAAAGCAGTGTGTCTCTATTTTCTTTTTTTTTTTTTTTCTTCCCCTCTTTCCTCTATTCAGTGTACCTGTGTACTGCTGAATTCCTTCTACTGTCGATGTAGTAGCGTACATTGAAGGAAGTCTGCCTGTATCTGAGTTGTATAGACCTTGGTTTTCCAGGTGATAGTGAATTGGCAGGTCTGTAATGGAGCAAATTGAATGCTGTGGAATTGATAACATGGGTGACAGCATGTGCTGTCTTTACAGGCAGCCCTTCATTTTAGGAGCTCGGATCCTTCTGGAGTATTATGGTTCCAGAATGCTTTTCCAAGGCAAGTCCAAGGTATTTTCAGAAGACGTGTGTGTGGTGTTTCTTGTGAACAGTCAGGAAAAGTCTCCTGGCTCCTAGAACAAAACTTCAAAACCTGTCTAGGCTGGTTCTCATTCTCACCCCAAGCTACATCACCTGTCACTGGACAGTGGCACCTTCTGAGAGACTTTGTTACTCTGGTTCCTCTTGTTGAGGTCAAAAGAGGACTTGGGAATACTATTTTATTGTTTTAAACTTAGAACTGTGTTGAATAGTTCATGCACTTAACTGTTTATTAACAAAAACAAGCAAGTATTTGTTGTTAATGAAGCATGATGATTTCATCATGCTGGAAATTTCTCAGCTTTGAAGGATCAGCTGGTGGAATGAAAAGCCTGGGGCGATAGTCCAGCTGGTCATATCTGTTGGGAAATGTCTGACTTCCAGGTCCCCATCAGTTGTCTGAACTGCAGTAGTAGCAAGTATCAGAAGAAAAATAAGTTGTTTGTGCTATTGTGTCTTCTGGATTGTATCCCAAGCACCTTGCCTCTAGGCTTCCCTTGGAAAGCCGCAGTTACCTCGGTTATGTGTCATCACTTTCCAACCCCCTGATGGTTTTATGCAAGTACAGAAATGTTCTTTCAGCAAAGCTTTGGTGTAACTAAGCAGAAGCCCTCTACCCCTGTGCTTCACGGTATTTCCAAGGACATGCATAAAACCTAGGCTAAAGGGGAGGGCACCTAAATGATGAGATGGTGCTGTGTAGACCTTATGAGCAGAAGATTAATGAGCATAATGCCATTAACGCTGATGGAGGTTAAATGCATGAATATGCTGTGTGTCTAGACGTGAACTGCTTTATGATGGGCCTGTTCTCTTCCTCCTTGGTAAAAGTACCATGTGGATCTGAGGGACCTCATGGTTGTCTTGGAGAACACATGAAACTTGGAACATGTTGCAGGGATGAGTCTGCAGTCCAGTGTCCATGAGAAGAATTAGAATTAGAATCCTACACCCTTTCCATGGAACCTGCAGTAAGATCTGGTAAAGCTGTGGAGGTAATATTTCATTCAGGCTTAATAGTGTTGCTGTTCTCTCTGCTGTGGTCTTTTCTTCACAATTTCTTCTCTTTCCTTTTGTATCGGGTTGGTTTCACCAGTAAAACAGAGTTCAAAGCTGCAGTGGTCATTGTCTTTAAAATCTCTGGACCAGTTTCCTGATACCTTCTATGCCACTTTGCTTAGCTGACTTGTCTCCTTGTATATCTTTTGTCTGAAAGAGTTTAGGGATCAAAGCTGGACCAGTATTAACTCCAGTGACATTTCTCACATGAAAGGACTAGCTCTAAATCTCATGGGTTTGATTTGTTTTGTCATTTATTATACACAGCACCTTCCCAGGGCAAATTTATCAACAGGATGGTTTGTACACACATCTCGGTTGTTGAGAGTGTAACAGGGATTTTTAAGCCAGCATTTTACTCACCAATTCTCTGACAGATGGGGGAGGACAAATTACTCAAGGATTGTAGAGGAAGACTGGCACACTAAGGGCAACCTGGTGTGAGGAGAAAATATCCCATAGCTGTGTATCCTGCAGATTCATCAGGCTGCTTTGGGTCATGTTTACGTACGTACTTTACACATTTTGCATTTAGATCTTGTTGGGGAAGCACAGTAAAAAGCACTTGTGAGCACCAGTGAAGGTATCACATGCTTTCTGCTGCTATGGAAAGAATTACAGAACTTTCTTGACTAGGAAACTTTGCCTGAGGCTCACAAATTGTTCAGTCTCCATGGAAAGTGGTGGAGGGGTGGGGGTCTTCTTCCCCCTTTCTGTATGTTGGCTGGATGCTGGGTTCTTACGAGTAATCTCCAGATAGATTCTTCTAAATGAATGCAGTGGGCTGTTTTTATATGGAATCACTGTCCCAGTTAGAATTAAATGGCTGTCCTTAATCAGAAGCCTCAGCAATGGCCTAAGACTGCTTGGGATGGGGAGATGAAGTTTTCTGCACCTCTTGTGGACCACTTTGAATTCTTGTGCTGTTATTTGCACTTACTTGATGACGTGGATTGGGGCCCTGGGCAACCTTGTGTAGATCCAGGCCTGGAGGTTGGTGGCCCTGCCTGTGGCAGGGGGTTGGAACTTTATGATCCCTGGGGTCCCTTCCGACCCATTCCATTCTGTGATTCTATGATTTGTTTTCTAGTTGAGCATGTAACATGTGAACTGAGTTTTAGCTGCTGTAATTAGCAGCCTCTGAGGAGAGCAGTCACCCTAAGGTAACGAGTGAACTTACAGGATAGGGGTTCAGGGGCAGTAAGGGTGAGGCATGCGTGTTTCTCCTGACAGGGATGAGCATGCCTGTCCTTGCACAACGGTGAATGTATGGTGTAACTACCATAGCTGCAGGTTCCGTAGACATGAGATTTTATTCAAGTGTCTAGACTGAAGTGCACCTGGTTGATTTCTAAAGAACTTCAGAGCAAGTGCTTGCAGGCTTTTGAAGGTCTTCTCATATCTCATCACTTTTCATATTCAAATCATTGATCTGAGGCTGGATGAGATTAGCCTACCAAGTCTATGTCTGAGACGTTAATACAGACAAGCAGTGGTAGAACAGTAACTGTAGCTCTATCTGTGTGAGTCAGGGGCATGAAGAGAACCTTTTCTCTGAAAGCTGGAGTGGACAAGTGTGGATTTGTTACCAGAGTGGGAAGTACAGTTAATGCATTGTCTGTGCTTGGCCTTGGTCCACCATTACATTGCCCTCTTCCTTCATTATGTTTGGCTGAAATATTTTGTTTGTCGCTCTGATACAGCGATGTGAAATGGAACAAAACCAAGCTATAAGAAGTAAAAGCATCCTATTTTTGTAGCATTAAGACAGCAAATACCGTATAATGACTGGGTTTCTTCTGCCTGCTGAAGGAATTAATTCTGCCCTGCTGCCCTGTCAAAGGAATCCTTTGGTTGCATTGTGCAAAGCACTTTGAGTCTTTCTTGTTTATTCCCCTGAAGCCCCAAACTCCAGACAGCCTGGAATAATCTTGGCTTGGTTTACACCCTACATGTAGCCGGCAGGGAGCTCACTGCAGCCAAATCTTCACGAGGAACACTGCTAACTGCTGCTTCTTTACAGTTGGCCTTCAGAGTTAAGCCAGGTGAATTTTAGCACTGACAATGCACTCTAGATGGAGAGCAATGCCTTCATTCATGTACAGTGTCATCTGAACTGCTTTTCTCAAGAATGGCAAAACCCAGAGCTTCTCCATTTCCAGACCCGCTCCTTTTCCTGTGGTGGCCCTGGCCCACCTTGCTTCAGCACATGTCAGAGCACCATGGAAGTCCTTCAGATGCTTGACATGGAAGTTTCTGGGGTTAGATGCAGATGCTAATGTCCCATGAATATGAAACATGTCTGGACTTCACTGGAGCCTAGCATGACTACTGATTTGGTAGAGAATTTCAGACACTTATATGCAGAGGTAGGAAAGATAAATCTGCATTATTATTTTAGTCCAAATGAAAGGACTTCTCATGATCTCTGTGGGGAATGAACAGGGCCCTCTGTTAACTACTGGTTGCCTATGTTGCACTAGTGTTGTACAGGTGTGTTAAGCATGGCTGCTCCAAGGCTTTCAGAGGGAAGGGGGGAATAGAAGTGTAAAGTATGAAACAGTTGCCACTGCTGTCCCCACTGATTTCTTTAGGCAACTGGCATTGGCTCTTCCAGCGCTGGTGCTACCTCCACCCCATGTTATGAAGCTGTTCCCCTTGGGTGTGGTGTGGGTAGGGAAAGATGTGGAAAGATGATGCATGTCTTCTACATGTCTCTCCTGAGTAGAGGGACTCCTGTCTAGTGGGACTCCACCTCAGAACGAGGCCTGACGTTTCTAATCAGCTCTGCTTTATGAAGAATGGATCTAACTTTGTTTTCAATCACTTCTGTTTCACCTTCTGATTCCCCCCACCCTCCAGCTCTTGTTTGTGAGCAGGAGGGAGCAGGGGCAGTCCTGGAGCCAGCCCTGGAGCAGCAGGACTGGGCATGCTGCTCTCCTGCAGCTCTGCCAGTGCACTTCAGCTCCAATTTACACTCCTGCTGTTTGAGCTCTGTGCTGGGCAGGAGCTGAATCTACAGAGACTTCTCATCACACAGAGCTTCTATGATGTGGAGAGACAATCATGCTCCTTTTCACTGGAGTCTTAAATAAGATCTGATCCCAGGCTTCCACAGGCAAAATGTTTTTGCACCAGCTCACTGAAATTTGTTCTCTATCCCCTTCCCTTTAAGAAGCTTAACACTTGTCTCTAATGCATTTCTCAGATGTAGGGGTTTTTTTAGTTCTTGTGCTCTGGATCTTGTCTTACTGCAGTGGGCTTTCTCCAAGGATCAGAGTCTGGGCTGGGTCTGGCGTATGCACATTGTGCTTCTTGCTTGCTGCTTCCCTTCATGTTGATGCCTGAAGCCTATTTATTATGGTCTCTGAGCAGTCTTGTCCCTATTTTTATCCAAGCTACTACTATTTTTTACAGCAGTGTGGTAGAAGCAGCTCTGTGCACTATGTTGCCTTAGAGTGTGGGAGATGTGGTAGGATTCTGAGGTACGAGGGAGTTCTGTGACAGAGGTGGACTGTGCAAGGTCCTGTGGAGCAGTTTAAGATAAACTTGAAGCTTTTATTTTATCTAGCTAGTCAGCATTAAAAATAGGATAAAAAACTTAACATTTTGTTTGAAACAGGAAGGTGGTTGCAGGACAACCATGGGGAACAACGTCTTTTGTATGAAGTGGGCAGGGTGCTGCAATGGCTGCAGGAAGATGTGTCCTTCCAAAGCCTCCAGTGTGTATGTGAGGAGATGACTTGTCCATCTAAACTGGCAGGTTTTACATGCCCTGGAAAATGCTGTATGCTGCCAGTTGGAGGTGAGAATACACGTGAGCAATGTTTGGTAGTGCTCTTCATCCTTGGCCAGAAATGACCCTGCCAGCCATTTCTGAAAGCAGGTGGGCTCTGCTCCCTGATGATGTGGAAGTGATTTCTGTACACCACCACACAGCACATGTGCTGATAAAAGACTGTGATGAGCAGCTCACTTTTTAATTTTTGAGCTAGGATCTTGACCTTTTCTGGACCACTCGTTCCAGAAAACCTTTGAATTGGAAATAAAGACCTTTTTCCAGCAAGAGCCAGTTGGTTTTATATAAGTTCCAGTAGTTAATGTGCTACAGGGACTGAGGGGACAGCCCTGTGCTTGTTCTTGCTGTGAGCTCATTTTTTCATATTGAGGATTGTGAGTGAAACACTGGAACAAGTTTTCCAGAGGATCTCCATCCATGGAGACTTTTAAAGCTTGGCTAGATGAGACCCTGAGCAACCTGATGCAACTTTGTCAACCCTGCGTTAGGAAGCAGGTTGGAATACTTGATCTCTAGAGGTCCCTTCCAACCTATATAATTCTATGATTTAATTTTTCTTTCAGTAGGAGGCAGTAGTTATCAAAGATCTCCAAATTCATTCTTTTTTTGTTACTTATGTAGCTGTGCATGTTTGTAAGCTAAAGACAAAGACTGCCACTGTCACATGAGATGGTGTGTTTGCCTCTTATAGAATACTTCAGTTTATCAGCAGTGGTAATAGTGCTAAAGGCAGAAGAAAGTGTGATCTCAGCTATCACTGCAGCTTGGTGTCAACATGAAACACCTGCAAGCTACAGCAGGGGCACCTCTAAAAAAGGCAGCGTGTATGACTGACTGTACATCCTCTGTGGATTTAGTGATACAGACTAGAGTTGACAAGAAGGCTTTTTCTAGTTTTATTGGTCTGTCATTAGTGTGACTGTCAAGTTGCACATAAGCATATGTAGTGAAGAATTAAGATGCAGATTATGCTTAATATTAAGAACTTAAAGCTTGATATTTAAATGTGAATATATTCTGGTTTTTTTTATCTGAGGAGCTGCTTGTGACAAACGAGTAGTTGATTCTATATCTTGTTCCAGTTAATCTTCATGCCATTCTTCAAAATATTCTTTTTAGAAGTCACTGAACCTTTACTTGCAATGATAAGTTTTATTTTGCTGGCTGAACTCTGTCTTCCAGTTCCCCATGTAGAAAACTAAATGCTGCTTTTAACTTCTGGTGCTTGAATATGTTGTTTAAACCTCTGTGACAAAGTAAAGCTTTAGACCCTCTTCCCTCATAATGTTTGCAAAAGGAAGTTAAGCAAGCCTAGCTTAAATGTAATCTAGGTTGACTAAGAACCACCTCCTGCCCCCACAAACCCACCCATGTTCCAAGCAGTAATTATCAGTGGTTCTTTGTGTTAGCAGGAGGGGTTTTCCAGATGCTAACAGGAATTAGTTGGATCCTGGTTCTACTATCTCAAAGCTACATACAAAACTACTACAAAACAAAGAGGGAATGGAATTTTCTGCTTTTCAGCTCGGTTCTGCTTCATCCGTTACCAGTCTCCAGGTTGTAAAGGAGGGAGTGCAATAGTAGGGACCCATGAAGCAGTTCAAAATGATCTTAATTGGAACGTTGACTTCCTATGCCAATATGTAAAGGGGCATTGAAATTCACCAGTTTAAACACCTGGTGATATTTGCTTTCAATCTCTGGAGCGAAGCTGAAAGTGAATCGATAGCTGTCTGTCATGCGTGGTGCTTCACGTGTGCCAGTTCCTGTGTTTGCTGATTCTTCTTTAAGTGAAGGCAAGCACAGATGGTTACTAAAGAGAACCAGATGGTTTGCCAGCATGGTGGTGTGCTTGCAGGAGAAAGACTTGAACAGGCTCGAGGCTGGGTTTTTGTCATTGCTTTTAGTTCAAAGTTCTCTCTTAGAAAGTCAAAATTCCTCAGTTTTGTCCCTTTTTTTTTCAGTTTGTGGTGGGATTCGTGTATGGGTTTTTCCATTCTAAGGTGCTTGTTGATCTTTCAGTGATTTGTTGTTAGGAGCCATTCTTCTTAGGTCTAGAGCCTAAGGAGAATGGGACATGCATGGAGAAGTTAAAATTTAGGACATACCTTAATTCAGTAAGAGACTTATGGAGCCCATCTCTCCATAGTGCCAGGATGCAGCAGTTTCCTCCTCATCCTTCACAGACCCTTTCCTTCAAACTAAATGCCAAGAAGAGACCTTTACCACAGGGGCAGAATGAGTGTAGTTTCATCATCTTAGCTCAGTTGAGTTAGTTTAGCTGGTCTGAAAGCCCCCTGGGTGCTGGTTAATATGCTGGTTAATGGTTCAGAGCTTGCCTTCCTGGCTGGCTTGTGGCTCCTCAGCATGGATTTGGTATTTGGCAACATGTAGGGAATTGATGGGCTGTGCACAATATCCAGTGAACCAGGATGCTGCTGGTCACTGGTCGCTTCAGGCTGCTGCAGCAGTACAAATAGTAAATAGCCATTGTATAACTGAGCTGTTCGGTTCCCATCTGGACAAAGTAATTACTTTATTTCCAAGTGGCAATAGTTAAGTGCTCTGTAATGGAGGTGAGTGGCTCAAGTGACCTAAGTGAGCCTCAGCTCAACTAGGCTGATCTTGCTTTTGTGTTCTGGGAGGCCCGAAAACTGTTTCTCTCTGAATAGACTGATAGCTGGTAAAGCAGTTGGTGGCTGATGATGAATAATTGTCCCTAGACAGAAACCTCTTACTTCTGAGGTAACTGCAAGGATTTAGAACTTCAGTGCTCATGCTTGAAAAAGGAGCAAAGTGGTCCAGCAGACCCCTCTAGCTGCATCTGGCACTTGCCTTCTCCAGAAATGCCAAAGATTTACATGCACATTGAACACAGAATTTGGGTTTAGGGGTTTGATAAGACATTTTCTCCACAGATTTTATTCCTATTTCTTCTGTGTTTTAGCTGCTTCTAGGAGCACGAGTGCTGCTGACTCTAACTTGTCCCCATGCTTGGATTTGGGTGACAGTCTACGGGCACTCCCTGTTATTTGTAGTTAAACAGCAAGGTACCAGCAGCTTGTATTACATGCTAAAAAATACTGGATTGGGTGGAGAAGGATTTATGTGGCTTTTCCTTCTGCAACCCAGTCTGATGACATTTTCTGCTGCTCTACTGCTCATACACTTTTTTGTTCTCCTTCAGTTAGCATCTTTAGAGACTGTAGTCAATTGTTCATGCTAATTTTTTAATGTTAGTTCTTCACTGAGTCTTTAGATAGCAGCTGTTTCCAGGCATTGCTTAGGCTAAGAATAAAAACATGCTAATTTGGTACTCCTATCTGCCTCCACTTTCACACCTCCTCTGTGCTACTGCCACTTCCATACCTGATAGTGTTTGAGTCATGAAGTCTGTGAGCATTTTTTAATGCGCCAACAGATAGTAATCCTGCCTGTCAAAGTGAGTATTAACACTTGGTTACATATAGCATAACACTGACATGGTCACTCCTCCTGCTTCTGATTTGTAAAAATGGAAAGCCAAATGCACGTCTGGAGCCTGACTGCTGCTTCTGAGCGTTATTGTAATTTAAAAAGAAATTGCTTGCTTGTCAAGCTCCTTTTACTCAGTGAATGAGTAAATGAAAACAGCGAGTTTTCATTTACTCAACCTCTCAAGCAGGTTTTTCAGCTGGTTGAAGTTGGGGCTGCTTCAGGACAGATATACTTGCAGGGCTGTGGTTCACTCTGAAAACCCAGTTAAATAAGCCCAGAAGTTGAAGGTTTAGAAATGAAACTCTCAAAGCCTGTAAATGGTTGCTGTAGTTTGAAGATGGGCTTCAGTGTTTCATTCTGCTATTAGAGGGAAGGTCTTAGTGTCATCTGGATTTTTGATGATTTGCACTGCACCTGGTAGTGCAAATGGTAAACACAAAACACCAAATACATATACACTTATATATAAGTGTATGGCCTCATGTATTCCAGTAGGAGGCTATTGTGAAGTGAAGGATGTACAAGGGCCATTGCATTCCTTGTTAGACTTTACTCTGTAAAATATATTTCATTTTGAACTTAATAATCTTTTAAAACTCTTCCCAGCTCATCTACTCCTTTTGATGTATGTAGAAGGTACAGTCATGTTTCAAAACATATTTCATAGGAACTTTTTGATACTAATGCTGGAACACAGACCCAAGCAGTCTTAGTCTTGGTGCATCCTTGTAATGTTTGTACCTCTGACTCAAGGTACACTCCTCTATCTGAAATGTGTTTAAAACGAAGCATTTTAATTCTTTGATATTTGTCATCCTCTTTTGTCCATGCTCCAGAACGTCAATCCTAGGTGTGTCTGGATGCTTTACAGCTCATGAGATGAAAAGTGCCTTTAATAACCTTGAAATTAGGCGCTTTTTTGCCATACGGTACACAGGTGTATTGCAGACCATCATGGATTTGCATGAGGATCTGCAGGGAGTTCACTGGGTGAGCTCACCCTTTTGAAGAAATCATCTGTTTTGCCTCTTGTGAAGCAGAGACAATGCTCTTCTGCACCTCCTCTGCTCTGAGTCATGCCTTTGCTCTTGTATGAGAATGTGTAGTGAGGGAAGATGACAACAAAATAATCTAAAAATAAAGGCCTAATGACACTGAGGAAGCAGCGTCCTCCTGTCTTTGATTCCAAAGGTGCTTGAAAGAGCTTTCCTTCCCTCAGGTCTCGTCTGTTCTCTCTGTGGCCTAATGGCTGCAGATACTTACCTTGGAGTGATTATCTTCCTAGCAGACTTGGAAAACAAATCTCTTCTTCCCAGTCATCACGTAACGATAAACCTGTGTTCTGGGAGAGGTTTCATCAGTTGGATTTCATCAGTGCTACTGCACTGCAAAAGGGCCAGTAAGAAGTTGAACACCATTATCTCAACCTGGCAACTTGTTACGGAGTTTCCAAGATAGAAAATTGCCTCAGACTTCAGCCTCACTTGCTGAGCAACTTTGAAAAAAGCTTGTTTAGGGTTACAGCAATCCTATTTCTGTTGTCACTTCTGATTAGAGCTTGCACTCACGTTTTGGTTTTGCAGTTGGTGCTCTTGTGCTCTCTTCTATTCCTATCTTGTAGGATATTACAACAGTATGAATTCACTTTATCTTGATTGCACTGTCTCTTCCTCCATGCCCCTGAATACAAACATGTCTTAGTCTTGTAAGTCCCAGAGAGCAGATGGGCCTAAATTTTGAAGGCCTGTCCAGAAGGTCTTCATGCGTTGAAGTACATGCCATAATGTATCTGTACAGAGGGAAGGTTCCCACTGGTCATCCTTAATTCCTTCTGTCTAGTTGTCCTAGGATTTGAATCCCATGTCTAGTAACTTACAAAATACCACCCAAAAAGGCATTCTTAGTGGGATGACTGAACACCTGAATTATCTCTTGGATATGATATTGTTTTAGTCATTTCTTTAATTTTAACATCAAATGTATGAAGTGACTTTATAATAATGGAAGATAAAGAATCACAACTTCAGTAAGTAGGAATTATTTAATTGAATTGCTGCACTGAAAGGGATACCTGTTCCTCCCTTTTTGAGCATGACATGAGTTGATCTGACAAATGAGTAGGCACATACATGCCAGTTCCCAAAGTGGTTCAGAAAGTCCCCTTATGTGCTTTGCAGTGATTCCTGTCTTCCCTTCTCTACTCCCTGTCTCAGCTTCCCTGTGTCTTGCAGAAACTTAATCTCGCTGCCTTTCCCTGGTACTTTCCAGAGCCCCTTTCCATCTCCTAAAACTTTAACTTAGGCAATGTACATAAAGTATGATGTTGAGCTCTGCGCTCGTTCCCTAGTTATGTGCACTGCTTGACCTCAGTGAGACCAAAAGTAATTGCTGGGCTGGCAGTGAAAATAATTTGAGTCTCTTGCCTTTATCAGATCATTATTTTCCCCCTTTCTCAAAAAAATCCTCCGCCCCCAAAATTAGCCTGCAAATTTAGAAGATGGATGGATGGTGCCTGCTAGGAGCCAAATGGAGAGAATAACCTAAGGTTAATTTCCTGGTAGAGTCCTCACAGGTGGCAGGAGGAGTTTCCCAGCTCTGGGGCCTGTGTAGGTGATGCTGGAACGAGTTGGCACTTGAAAAGAAAGATTTCCTTGTCTTGGGAAATCTGTTCTAGGCAAAAATCCATGGAGGTTTTAAGATTTGTGAGTTTAAGCTTTAGGGTGACCTGTACGTCCTAGAACTGAAACATAGGTAAGAATTGTTTATCTTAACAGGTCCTTCTTTAGTTTTCTTCACTAATTTGACAGAGTATTTAACAAAACAGAAACACAGTGGCATAATGGCATCTGTGGTTCTACTGGTCACCACTTAGAGCATGAGAAGCCTGCTTAAAAGTGCACAGCTTTATTTATAGGAGATGAGTCTGTATATGGACTACCTTTGACCTTACAATTTAGGACTGATATCAATGTCATATATGAAGGGAAGTAGTGCTCTACAGAGTAGACAAATCAGTATAAGGGGGAAGAAGCTGCTAATTTGTTCCTTTGACTTATCAATGCAGTGATCTTTCAGGGTCACAGATGTACAAAATGGCTGTGTCAGCCAGACTTGCCTTAGGGAGAGGAGAGATCTCAAGCTGCTTAGAAAATGATTCCTCTGGATTAATGAAGTGTTGCTTTCTATTTGGCTTTTGCCTTGTTGACTCTTTGACTCCTTTCAGATTTGGCATGGAGGCAAGTGTGTCTCCATGAGACTGGGATGGGTGTTTCTTTGTATCTGCATAGACTTGAGTTTCATTATGGCTGTTCAGATGAGGTGTGTTTAGTTTCATAAGTGCCAATGTTTGCTGTTGGTGTCGCCTCACTTAATGATTTCAGTGTCTTCTGAATGAGGAAAGGTGGTAGGGCTTCAACCGTCAGTATTCATCACCATATCTGTATCTTCTTCTGTATCAGCTACTCCAAGTTGACAGAACCACCTGTGAGGTGTCACTGCTAAGGAAAGATGATCAATTTTGATTTTTTAAATTCCCCTGGGAGTGGTGAACATAGCTAAGGCAGGTATTCTCTGCAATCAGCATTCCCAGCTTTTGCATGGGAACCTTTTTGTATTTTACTGTCTCCAACTCTCTTTAGGTCAGTATTGGTGGTGTGAAGTCTGTAACAGCTATATCCAGAGTTAGACATTTAACTGGGTTGTGATTAATGTTTGTGTTCTTTGTGGCAAATATGAGCGACCCTGCTTGGCTTGCTTCCTTTAGGGTTGAGTTAAACAACACTACCTTGCATTTGCTGTAGATCAAGAGCAGCACTGAGGGCTGCTACTGTGGCTCAGCTGGGGTCTTATAACTTGTTAAGCAGCAATAATTTAATTGTGAGTCTGAGTCTGGAGGCACATTCATCCTTCATTTTTACTTGACAGACTTTGCCCTTGAACCAGATGAGATGCTTTGCTTGTAGATATGTTTATTCATAGCTTCCACCTCTCACCTCTTACCAAGTGACTAAGGTCAAACTTAGCCTGCTCTTTAGGCCCTTTGTTTAGCTCTTCTGGCTGGTAAGGTGATCTTAAGGTTAGAGTCAGGTGGTTTGGGAGATACAGTAGAGGAACTAGTGGAATTTGGGTCAGATGAATTGAGATTTTCCTGTTCTGTCATACCATGTTTTTCCAATTCTGATTTCCTAATTGATCCTGATGGAGCTTTCTATTTCACAGAATCACAGAATCACAGAATTTTTAAGGTTGGAAAAGACCTAGAAGATCATCCAGTCCAACCATTCACCTAGCTCCCACTAAACCATATCCCTCAATACAACATCCAGTCTTTCCTTGAACACCCCCAGGGATGGTGACTCCACCACCTCCCTGGGCAGTGCATTCCAGTGCCTGACTACCCTTTCTGAGAAGTAGTATTTCCTAATGTCCAGCCTGAATCTCCCCTGGCGCAACTTGATACCATTCCCTCTAGTTCTGTCACTGCCTACACGGGAGAAGAGGCTGACCCCCAGCCCACTACAACCTCCCTTCAGGAAGTTATAGAGAGCTATAAGGTCTCCCCTGAGCCTCCTCTTCTCCAGGCTGAACAATCCCAGCTCCCTCAGACGCTCCTCGTAAGGCCTGTGTTCCAGACCCCTCACCAGCTTAGTAGCCCTCCTCTGAACGCGCTCCAGGGCCTCAATGTCTTTCCTGTAGTGAGGGGCCCAAAACTGAACACAGTACTCGAGATGCGGCCTCACAAGTGCTGAGTACAGGGGGACAATTACCTCCCTGCTCCTACTAGTAACACTATTTTTGATGCAAGCCAGGATGCCGTTGGCCTTCTTGGCCACCCGCGCACACTGTCGGCTCATGTTCAGCCGTGCATCAATCAGTACCCCCAGGTCCATTTCCTCCACACAGTCCTCCAGCCACTCCACCCCAAGCCTATAGCGCTGCCTGGGGTTGTTGTGGCCAAAGTGCAGGACTCGGCATTTGCTCTTGTTGAACCTCATGCCATTGGCTTCAGCCCAGCTCTCCAGCCTGTCCAGATCCCTCTGTAGGGCCTCGCTACCCCCAGGCAGATCCACACTCCCAGCCAATTTAGTGTCATCTGCAAACTTACTGAGGGTGCACTCAATGCCCTCAGTAGCTTTATGTGAGGAAACTGATCTCTTTCATCTTTCTTTCACGGATCTAACAGCTGTGGATGTCTCTTGCTCTGCACAGAATGTATGGAAGGAAAACAAGATGGTTACTAAAGATCTCAAATGATCTGCTGTGCCATCAGAGTCAATTAGTGGAGTCCCATTTGAGACCAAGTTTCAGTCATGACAGAAATTTTGGATGGCTTTGTGACAGACTTAAGTTTTCCCTAGGTGTAGGGCCCTGAGGATAGTTGAAAAAAAGATGCTGAGCCATGGGGAGAAAGTAAAGAGCACCACTGATGGAGGCCAAGTAAGAATGGATCAGGCAGGGTTATGTTAACAGAAGGATTAGGACCCACTGCATTTCTTTAACTCCCTTTTTCTTGTTAAAGGATGATTATCCTTATTTTTCCTATATATAAGGTCTGAATGACAGTAATTACTTTTAACTATGCTCTATGTTTTTTTCTTTGCAGCACACTAGAGTCCCCCTGCTTGCTCAGGGTTTCATATGCCTCTCAACTATGAGTATTATCTTTAGTAGTCTAAACTGATTAATGATGAAAGGAATGAAAGTTTAGGCAGTGTCTGAAACCCACCTATGTTTGCTAATGGGGGAGCGATGTGGATGAAGAAGCTTAGATCTCTCTTTTGTTTTAAATGAGTTGGGGAAACATGCTTTGGGAAATCAGAAACTCAGCTGACTGTTAATATTTTATAAGCTGAGACACTTTTTTTTCAATTGGAATTTTTTTTCTCTTTTTTGTTTCCCTGTGACTTTTTCCTTGAGGCAATGCTTTGCTTAAAATACAGCTTTGAAGGGTGGGTGAAGAAGACCAGAGAAATGGATGTGTCTCAGGAATTAGAGCTTTCCACTTGTGCTTTCAGACTGCTTGTACTTCAAACAATACGAAATATGAATTTGATTCTTTTAGATTCTGTTATTCAACCACATAAAAACTATATATTACTGAAGTGTCTGTCATGGAAACAGTACCATACTGAAGTGTCTGTCAAATAGGCCACTACTTAGTGTACTAGAACCTCTTTGAAATCACATAGAAGGAAATCTCTTAAAAAAAGAATTCAGGTCAACTTCAGCACCCTCTTGCATTCACCTCCATCCCTGGTGTGTTGAGCTGGAAGCAGCATTTAGCCTGGTGGGATGGTGATTAAATAAAGGAAATCCTGTACTCTTCTGTGTCCTGTGGCATTTACTCTGATTCTGACTCTTCTTCATGACCTGGAGTCAGACTCTGCATGTGTGTGTGTATTGCTTCTTTCCCCTGTGTCAAAAAAAAAAAAAGGAACATACATGAAGACATTGTACACAAAGAAATCTCTGTGAAGTATTGTTGGAAGTAATCATCATTGAAAATCCATTCTAAATGCTACTGACCAAGCGTTTTTTCACCAGAAGTAAAACATGTCTTATGCTCTGAGGTTGGGCACTGTTCTCAAACCAGTCATTAGACTCCAAAATGTTTTCATCCTCTCTTATCTACTAGTTTCTGCTTTTGCTTCTAAAACAACATTTTCAAAGTTACCACTTGAAGTCACGTATCTTCAGTGTGGTTTTGCTGCTGTTTCTGCAATGATCCTGGGAAATGCAGAACACTGGCTCTTTGGTTACTGGGGTTTTATCCCCAGGGTTGCAAAAGACAATAAACAAAGTAGGCTTGGTTGTTGGCAAACCATTGCTTCCTCTGCTACTGTCTACCAAAAGCACTATGATGTGGGTAGGGAGTATTTCTCATCAGCTCTAATAAGATGCTGATCTAAGCTCAAGTTGCAGTTGACCAAACTTACATAGACATTACAATCGCTCTCTTGGGCTGCAGACTTTTGGCACTGGTATAAGGGTGCTGAAGTATGGTTTGTAAGACCCTGTGCACATGCAGCTTATCAAAACTAGGCTCTTCTTGCTCACCTAGATTTGAATTGAGGTGGAAGTGGGACAAGAATCCTCTTCCTCAAAGTGCTAGTTTTATTAGTTAGTAGGTAGAAACCTTTGCTTTTTAGTGCATCAAAAGAGTGCTGACGCAGCCCATTCAGTACTACTAAATACACCAGAGCAAGAATCAGCACCAAGTCATGTTCCCCCATCACTTTTCCTTGCCAACAGCTGCAGTGGATGTTTTGGATATCACACAGCCAACTCTTTAACCTAGTAGCAATTGTCCCAGGAGCTTCTGAAGCCACTGCCAGTTGTGTTTTCTGTCAGAAGAGACTCAAACCACTGTTTGGTAACCATCTGGACGTACACAGCATAGTCGTGGTCATAAAAATCCAACTTTGGATTATTTTTAAATAAAATAAAAGTCTGTACACCTTGCATATGTGCCTTCCCAGTCTGTAGTAATATGCACCTTTATAAAGATGAAGCATTTATTTGTGGTAAAAATTGTGGTCATCATGCTGGTCATACCTTTTGTAGTAGCTGATGCTCATTCTCAGGATGCACATGGGCTGTGAAGTTGCTGCCCATTGCTTCCTGGTTTTCCTTTCAGGATTGATCTTTGTCTCAACCACCTGCAGTTTTAGATAGTCTTATTCGTGGTTACTGCCCCACCAAGCACTTTACAGTATTTTAAACTGTTATCTAATTAAAGTGTATTAATTATGCAGCAGGCCAGACAATCTGGGTGGGAGTCACTGATGTGTAGTGTGCCTAACACCATACAGGTTTTGCCGATGTTGTACCGATGTAGTTGCATTAGCCTTTAACCAGGCAGATGCGTGCCTCGGGATGGAAGCCCTGGCTCCTGTCTTCTGTGGCTGTATAGGAGACGTGGTCTGACAGCCTTGTTTGTGCCTTAGTCATTCAGAAATAACTACACATGTTGTGTTTCTTGGCTTGCAGGGGCTGCTTGGAAAGTTTAGGATGCCCTGTGCCCTCATAGGAGGGTCATCCCCTGGCAAGTGCCGGGCAACATGTTTTTTCCTTTTACTGGTTGTAGATACACCTAAACAAAGGTCTTGGACAGGGTCTGTTCTACAGCTTCCCCAGGTTTCTCCTGCATGTCTTCTCAACTTCACTGACTCAGCTGTCCTTGGGGACCTATACTGAAAGGAAGCAAAGCTGCAGTTTGGCTTTTGTGTCTGCCTGTAGGTGTTTCTAGAAAGCATTCTGCTGTGGGACTTGCGAGCAGTAGCAGGCTTTGCACCAGAGAGGTTGTTCAGTGGTGGTTGGAAGTGGGATATCCTGTAGCATCTCTGTCATGTTCATCCCCTTGTAACATGCTCAGGGTAACTTGAGGCAGTAAGATGCTTTTGGCCTGTCTGTAACAGTGCTTTGGCCTAAAAATGTCAGGATGCCCTTTCCTTCCTAGCACAGCTCTGTGCGCTCGCTGTCAGTGCCATACACCTCAGTGTGTGGCATGTATAGAAAATGAGCGGCCCTTCAGGAAGCAGTAAGTGATAGCAATACAAAATGCACTTTCCTTTTGTCAACAGCGATGTGTGTGTCAGGGCAGTCAGTGTCTAGGCGAGCTGCCCCTGTGGTAGTTACCGGAGGAGGAAGAGGGATTTGTGCAGGGAATGCCCGTTGGGGAGTGCAGGCTGGGAAAGATGGCTTTCATATGATGTCATGGCAACAGATGGTGCTAATAGCTGGAAACCTGAACCTGGTCTGTGAGGCTGGAGGCACCTGATGGGTCTGCATGTGGTGCCCCTGTCCTTTGCAGGTGAAAAGCATCTGTCCATTTAAAAGCTTCAAATTCCTGGTGTGCCTCTTTATTCACTCTATCTGCCCTGTATAGAAGGGGCAGTAAAGCAGAACCTTACCCCTTGATCCCCCAGATACGTTTCTCTCATGGGTTTTGCAGACAAACCCTGAGTCGCTGCCAGCAGGTGTCTCCCTGGGAGCTCCCTTTGGCACCGGCACTGGGAGCGGTTTCTGTACCGACCGGGTGAAATACAGAGAATTCCGTTTCAGCTGCAGCTAAGCATCAAGCAACCTGGCAAGAGCTAAATTAAAACTCTGGTGGGGTTTTTTTAATGTTGGTTTTTTTTTTTTTTGTCTTCTTTTACCTTGTGATGTGATTTCTAGTTTCTCTGAGCCACTTGCAAATAGCCTTTTTGAATATGCATGAAACAGTTTTGAAGATAAGGAAGCAAATATTTGTGATGCTACTCTTATCCTTAGTGAGAGGAAAAAACGGTTCAGGGAAAAAAAGTATGTTTAAGAACAGAGCTTGGTCAAGATTCTGGTTATGCCCTTAAGTTTTCACGCCCTTGAGAATGTCCCTTGGCAACTCTGGTTCACATTGCTCACATGTTAATAACAAATACTTCTTGCTGCTGTTGAATGGCCATGCCTCTTAAACACATTTATATCATTTTTAGATCAAGTACTGTGCAGGGTTGACCAGGGTTGACTGTGCAGGTAGGCCTGGGGTGGGGGATGTATTGCGAATGATCAGTAGCTGGATGATGCCACTGCCTATTTTGCCTGAATTTCTGACAGAGCAGAGGCTCACCACAGGCACAGGGAGTCCAGGCTGTTGCTGTAAGTCTTCTAGCAAGTGCTGAGAACCAGATAAATCCTAGAGGTGAGGGCAAGGAGTGGAAAGGTGTGCGGCTTGCTCTTCAACCTGATGCTTCCCCATCACTTGTGAGTAGAGATGGTGCTTGAGGGACCTCCTGTGCTTCTGCAGAGCTAAATTTTGCTGCCTTCTGAACAAAGGCAGAAGAATTAGCTTTCTTTTATAGAATCATTTGCCTAAATAATTAAACTTCACTAAGGCTGAGGAGAAACCTTAATGTTGGCACTGTGCAGCACAGGATGAAGAGAAGCTCTCCTTCAGTTACACCAGTCCTGCAATAAGGCCACTAATTCCTGTTGTTCTGAAAAAGACATTTTCTGACTCTAAAAGATCCCTCTGGTCCCTCCTGTATAGATAGCCTTTTTCACTGATGGGTATCGCTAGGGCTCAGGGTATATGACCCACTTTGTGTTTCTATCCACAAAGATTGCGCTAACAGGAGTGCTGTGAGGAGGGAGTGATGCCTGTGCCTGGTGTGATGTAAAGGGTGTTTCCAGGGGTTCAGAGCAAAAAGGGACCGCACCGGCAAGGGCAGTCAGCAGGGAAGGACAGTGACACAGAAATAACACCCTGCTGCGGAGTGTTTAATAGACTCCATAGTTGGTGTGTTGTGGAAGGCTGTGTTTGGAGATAATCGTATCTCTGTGTGGACAGCCTGGTGTCAATGGCGCCCTGGAAGGCCGAACAATGAACCTCTGGGTGATGGGAGGGATAAGTGCAGGGTAGGGAAGGGCTGGGTTTGCTCTTTAAATTAAAACTATACTTAAATGTAGGGTTTTGGGGTGTATGTGTGTGGGTTTTTTTCCAAGGTATGTCTTGTGGATTTCCTGATGCTCTTGAGGTTTGGGGGAAAGCCATGTGGCTGGCTGAAAAGGGCACTGTGGGAATACTGTATTTCTAAGGGTGACTTTGAGGAAAACAGATCTCTCTCTTCTCCTTCTCTTGCCCTGTGTGTGTGTCTCTGTCTAGATTTTTATTTTTATTTAATCAGCATGAGGTGAAGGCTGATTAAATGAAGGCTCTGCAGCTCCTAGCACATGGGTTTGTGAATCTTGTTGAGGTGTCTGTATCAACTGTGTTAAAATAATTAACAAAAATAACCACTCTGGGCTATTTTTGTGGATTTATCTCTGCTTTCAGTGCTTCTGTGAATTCATTTGGCTGTTTGAGCTGTCGCTCCTTTCCTCAGTATCAGTTATTTTGTTGTCTCCTACTGCTTCTCAATTTTACAAAGCTTATGGGAATGCAAAACTTTTGTACTGATTCTTTTCTAAATCTACTGAAAGCTGATGGAAACTTTTGTATTGCTGAAATCATCTGGATGAATGACAGCTCCACTAGCTCTTAAAATTCCCCCTTTCCAGGTGTGTTAGCTTCATGAACAGAAGTTTCTGACAAGTTCTTTGTTGTGTTCTGAGTTGTGTTAATGCTGATAGACTTTTAGGGAGTGTGTGCTTTGGCTTGTGAAGGTTGACAATATTAATGTCACTGTGTTTTAGTTTTAAAAGTCATGTTTTGAAGCAAATGGGTTCATAAATACTGAATCCTTTTTATTTGTCTCTTGTTTTCAAGTCTTTAAGGTTCTTGCTCTCAAGCTTCCCCACAGCCATCATGGATATAACTTAAATTTGAGCCATCTGATTCCCAGATTGAAAATTATAGTATCCCTGAAAAAAGCAACTTGCATCAGTTGAGTTGCATGATTAGAGAGTCATCATCTGCAGGAAGATTTTGTCTGACTTACCAGGGCACAGTCCTTGAGAGCAGATCTTGTATGGCTCCAGGTAGCAGTTGGTGTTTGCTCTCCATATGCAGACTCTCTGGTGTTGGATGCTGTTAGGTCAGGCTGGACATTGATTTCCTCAGTTGATGTTATCATACCGGAATAGGTTTAACAAATGCAGAATACCTCACTAACAGAAGTCTCCTTTGTGTATTACGTTATTACTGCCCAATTGTTTTTCTGCTTTGTGGTGGTTTGACCCTGGCTGGAGGCCAGATGCCCACCAAAGCCACTCTATCACTCCACTTTTCAGCTGGACAGGGAGAAAATAGATATTGGGAGGCTTAGGAGTGGAGATAAGGACAGGGAGAGATCATTCCACAATTAGTGTCACGGGCAAAACAGACTCAACACAGACTAAAGGAAAGAAAACTCTCTAATTTATGACACTGCACTGCACAGCCAGTGACACCAGAGTCGGGTAATGAGAAGTGCGACCAGATCTTAAAGCACCTTCACCCCACCCCTCCCTTCTTAGCAGACTGCACTTCAGTCATGATTTCGCTCCCTTCTCCCCCACATTGTGGCATGGGGAGGGGCAGGGACTGGGGGAATTGCAGACATCGATACCCTGTGCTCAGGACTGTGCAGGATGTCTGTCAGAACAGCTGCCTGTGTAAGAAATTACGTGTTTGGAGCAGAAAATATTTCTATGTGTTATGTCTTTCAGAAATATACTTTCCCTTTGTGATAGCAGTTGAAGACCTGTTAGCTTCTGAGCAGCTTCATTAGCTTGTAATTAGACAGAATGAGGCAGCTGCCAAGGTGTGATGACTGTCACCTCCCCTAGTGAAGAAAGGAAAACTGAAACATTTTGGACTAAAAAAATCACGTGGGTGTTGGAAGGGTTATTAAAATAAGAAGTAGTTGTTCACTTACCTGGAATGATATTCATGGCTTGGTCTCTACCACCTTACCTGTGGCTGATGGCAGTCATGTTGCTTACATGTTATGGTCATGCATATATTGTCTAGATTGACACTGTAGAAATCTTATTTGGAAGACAAACTCTCACCCACAATTACACATACTCTAGTTCAAATAGGTCAATATACGTGAGGTGAGAGAAAGAAGCTGAGGTAAAGGCAATATGCGTATTCTTGCAGATGTGACTGTTCTTGTGGCTGTCTCAGTCCTGGTGAACCCTTGGGGGGATCTCCACTGAGATTGGGTTTTTGGGAATTCACTTGATAGTTGTGAAGGATGATGAGGTGGTTCATTGGATTGTGTTGAAAAGCAGCAGTGGGGTGGACTGGGACTGGAGCTGGATAAAACTTGGAATGTCAAGATGCAAGGGGACAGAGGTGGCAGGTGGCACTGGGGGGGGGTTGTGCCTGGTGCTGGGGTCACCGAGCCCAGGCAGGTGGTGTTTTAAAGGCTCAAAACACTGCTTGGTGTGGAGGGTGGGGAAGGAGGGACTGGGGCCAGAAGGAGAGAGCAGCTGGGAAACTACAGGAGATGGCCATATGAGAAATCCTAGCGATGTGCTGTGCTTGCGTACTCACTCCTCTGTTTTTAAACGTTTAATCCTGCTGAGGAGCTTAGATGTGTCCGTTTAGTGGGTTCATGAATTTGTTTTTGTAGAGAAATGTATACAGTACATATGTTGGAGCCTGGCAGGCTTGCAGCTAAGCTATGTGTGGGTCTGGTGTGTGCCAATGGGAAGAGGCATCTAACCTTGGCTGAAGTTGTTCTGCTTGGAGCCTGGTGGGACACCCCAGAGAGTGACCTGTGCCTTCTGTCCTCTGGGAGTCACAACTGGAGGACGGGGGTGTCAGATGCGGGCGATGGGGAGGAGGCATGGGCTGAGGTGTCTGAAGGGGTGTCTCTCTCAAAAATACCAACCAATGCACACAGGATCATGTCTGGGAGAAAGGCATAAGGAATAACGTACCTCATGTTCTTTGGTGTAGGTTGGCTTGTCTCTGTGTGTTGACAGATTTTACAGGGGGCTCTTGGATCTTCAGGAGTTGGGCTTTGTTCACCTGATGCTTGGAGATGAGACATGATAAATGTGCACAATAGGGCCAAACCAGGTGGTGTACCGGGCAGAGTTTGGCCAGAAGACCATAGCAGGGTGTCTTTATTAGGAACAGGCATAATCATAAGCTCTTTTCCTTTTTCCTAATCTGTGGTCACTACAGAGTAGCTATTTTCTCCAAAGCGTACAGGCAAATAATTAGAAGACTTAACTGTGATATCTTCAAGATTTTTAAAAGCCAGGAAGCATCTCCTTTCATTGCAAAGGAAATTTGAGACTCACTCACTTTGCTCTAAAAGGTCCCAAGCTGGCGGTTCAGACAGGGAACATGCTGGCCCTTGTTTACCAAGGCTCCTGAACAACTGGGCACCGTCTTTTCCCCTTTTTACACCTTGCCCAGACCTGAAGGGGTTACGGTTCAAAATGAATAATGACTAAATTTATTCGTCATGGACAAATGATGACAGCTGTTGAGATGCTCCTGTTAGCGCTTCCCAGGGGATAAAGTCAGGCTGGTTCCTAGTGCAAGCCAGCCCAGCCAGGCAGACTCAGCTTGTTTTCATCCGGATTATTTGTCCCAGGTTCCCCTTGCTAGTAGGGAATTTCCTTCCTAGAAGTGGAGTTTCCTGGGCTGGAAATGGGTATTGATGAGAATCTCACAGAGCTGCAGTCGTAGAGAGAGGACTGAAGCCATAGCTGTTTAAATCCACGTGTGAAGACAGCATGCTTAATGAATACGAGGGGCAATGATTGATTACGCTCTGGACTGAAAGCCGCGGCGCTCTCTGAAGCACTGTTACATCTGGGCACGCTATGGAAAATATGAAGGAATGTTGAGGAAGCTTATTTGCAGAAGGATATGTACTTGTAAGCAATTTTTTTCTTTCTTTCTTTCTTAAATAATGTAAGGGAATTGAAAAATGGAAAGCAAATTGTGCTCTCTCTTTCTCCAAGACAGCAGAGCGGTGGGCAGACAAAGGCCCCTTTTGTGAGGGCATGTCTCTGGCGGAGGGTACTGTGTGGCCCTTCAAAATGAGCACTGGGGGGAGGAGGGGGGCTGGGGATGGGGTAACATCAGTGGGTTATTTAATGCTAGAAGGTGGCAGTGATTCCGCTTCAGTGCACCTCTGCTGGAGTCAGGAGAGTTACACCCATGCTGAATTTACTCGCTACAAAAAATACAACCCTAGGTGAAATGATTGTTAACAGGAGTCAGTGAAGGGGAAAAAAGAGGCTTTTTAGTGATAATGTATGGGGAGCAGCTTGATTTTCTCTTATTTTTTGTACTCCCACGTTCAGGTTTCTTTCTGTTCTTTGTTTCTCTTGCTGTCCTGCACACGTGCTGCTGGAAGACTTGCCGTGCAGTTCTGAATGTGGCGCTGTCATTCTGCACGGCTCAGATGGGAAGATGCTGCTGCGTTGTTGAAGGGATATTCTGATTTGATAAACATGCAATGCTTAGTGTGTAGGCTTAATCAACAGGAAGATGGGATTGAAATCCAAACACCCCCAAAACTGTGGGCTGGTTGGTTTTTTGGAGGGTTCTTTTTTTAGTTAATGCTCAGAAATGCCTGTTTTACACTGAAATGATAGTTGATGTAATTGCTAAAATACTCTAGTAGCATGGTCTAATTTTCTGCTTTAATATCTGTTTTTCTGTATTTTTTACTTCTTGTATGCCATAGCAAACCACACCCTCTTCTCCTTTCAGAGGAGCTTGAGAAATGCAGATCCAGGAGGAAGTGAGTTAACTAACACTGCATGTAGATAGCCTGAAATTCACGCCATGGAGAATTTTATAACTAGGTGAAAGCAGTTTTAAAGGAGTACAGTACCTTTTTGTTTTACATATGACTGACTTTCTCTTGACTGGTAACATATATATATGATAAATAATAATTTGCTTAATAACTATATGACCTTTTAGTATAAATGCAATTGGGGCAAATTTTGCTCAGAAGTTTTTGTATTCAAGGTCTGTGCAAGTCTTTCTGCATCACTTAAACCCCTTCCTAGAGGCTTCAGAGAGTGCACACTTTAATGTCTATTTTGATCTACCATGACCTTGTAGGAAACTCTCACCAAATACTGTTTTTGAAATAATTCCTTTTTGAATTAGACTATCTTTCAGGGAAATAAAAAAAAGTCAATCTTGCTTTTTAAGAGCTGCTTGTGGTAGAATTCTGTGACACACCCCCTGACCTCTCTCGGAGTCAGTCCTGTGATTATTGCAAAAAAAATGGAGGGGCGAGACAGGGGGCAAAAAAAACCTTAATTTTTTACTTCCAGCCCATGGCCTTGTATATTTTTTTTCTATTAGGTGAGAAACAGTATTAATAAATCACACTTGAAAACGGCATTAATAAATCCTGAGTTGATGTGTTAACACAGAATATAATCAAGCAACTTGTTAAGAATCTGGCCAGGATAAGCAGTCCCCTACAGTGAATTTTCATTTAATGGAATTAAAAGCATATTTTCCAATTCTTTAATCATTCTCATGCTCTTTCCCTGAGCTCTTTTCAAATTATCTTTGAATTACGTATGTCAGAACATGACCAGTGTCAGCAGCTCCATGGCTGCCTCAGGGCACTGTGTTAGAGAGCCCACATCCCAAATGTGGCTTACGTTGTTCTCCTTGCCTGGGTGACCTTAAATTTCTTGTTGTTAAAGTTCATACGTTCACTTTAGTCTTGTTCCCTTCACCCACCCAGCAGTCCAAGCACCTGCTGTTGTATTACCCCTTTCCTTCAGATGTTATTTTTTTCCTAGCCCTTTCCCATATTCCAAGACTTCTTGAACATCAAAATTAGGGGGAGAGATGCCCGTGGTCAACTTTAGTGTTGGATGCGGCTTTCTACCTGTCTGAGTGCTGTGCTGTGATTGGAGGGTGGCACCATGTGCTCAGGTGCGTATCAGAAATGTAGGCTTTAGGATTTTAGGTGATTTGTGACTGTTCTCCTGTGGCCAGCTGCCAATAACACCAATACCACTTTGGGTAGGGAAAAGTCCTTAAGGCTCTTGGGTTGAGGTCAGTGTGGACTTTCCTTTCTATTCTTTTGCATCCCCTGGAATATGCCTCTACTGTGATCGATTTATTTTTGTAGTTTTAGAAAGCTCAACCTGTATTGAATTTCACTCATTAGTGTCTAGCAGGGAGCCTGCATTTGTTACTGGATATTCTCAGGTGCTTTTCTGAGTAGGGATGGATTAAAGCACCTGCCTGGGATTTTGTCAAGTGAAATTTTGCAGAGGGGATTTACCCGAAATGGTAAAGAGTGGGTGGGTGCATACCTTGAACTGCTGGAGAGGGATGGACATGAAGTAAGTTCAAATCTTGAATGAAGTGTTAGTATGGAGAAGCTAAGTGATGGGTGGCTTTTCTGGCCTCAGCAAATAATATGCACAATCTCTATCAGCTGTCCAAACACTTTGTCACCTTTCAACCTAAGGCTGTTTTTTAAAGTGGATTAGCTAATCTGTGTAAAACTGCAATCTAAGCACTCCCTTGGAATTGAAGTGACCTTCACTGAGAAGCAAAGGGATTGTAATTCATTTTAAGTTAATTTATGTTCAAGTATGGAGATAGAGGCTGTAGTTCCCTTTGGATGTGTGCAGCAGGTTCAATAAATTTTAATATACCTTATATTTATAGGTTTTTTGATTCTGAGGTAACTTTTTCAGTTTCCTTGTAAAGAATCTCTGGTGATCATTAAAAAGTTAAAAGTGTGGTTTTTAGCTCTGGAGGGGTCTGTGGTTTATCAACAGTGTGAGTGTTGCCATGGGATCTTTCCTGGGGTACCCTGTTTCTTCTCGAGCTGAGTGCATTCATTGAAAGGGTCCATAACATAGTGGCTGCAGTAGCGAGGGATGGGGTTTGGTGTCCTAATGGTCATTCATGAATAATCAGAGTGACTTGGGTTGGAAGGGGCCTCAAAGTCCATCTGGCTCCAGCCCCCTGCCATGGGCAGGGACACCCTCCATTAGCCCATATTGCCCAACCTGGCCTTGAACACTACCACAGCTTCTCTGGGCAACCTGTGTCAGGGTCTCACCACCCTTATTGTAAATCCCACATGACACACACCCCCTCGCCCCTCCTATCTAGTCTAAATCTACCCTCTTTCAGTCAAAAGCCATTACCTCTTGTCCTGTCACTCTATACCCTTGTAAATAGTCCTTCTCCAGCTTTGCTGTAGCCTCCTCAGGTATTGGCAGGCTGCTCTAAGTTCTTCCTGGAGCCTTCTCTTCTTTAGGCTGAACAAGCCCAACTTTGCGGGAGCCTGTTTTAATGAGAGAGGTGATCAGAGGGCTGGGGCATCTTCATGGCCCTTCTCTGAACTTGCTCCAACCAGATATCTAGCAGGAAGGCACTGCCGAGAGCTGGCAGAGCAGACCTGAACATGCAGCATACTTGCCATTGCATGGGCATGTTCCCCAAGACATCCCTTTGTTTCATCAGACTGATGGCTGAGTGTGCTCTCTTTTGCAGATAAAATTTTTGACGATGAAGACTCTGTGGATGGGAACAGGCCTTCCTCAGCTAGCTCCTCTACATCTTCAAAGGCCCCCGCAAACTCGCGCAGAGTTGGGATGGGGACTACCCGCAGGCTTGGGTCTGCAGCTCTGGGCTCCAAGTCTTCAAGTAAGCCAATAGCTTATACAAGTTGACCTTTATGTAAAGTATTTACAGTGTTCATGTTTGAGCTGTATTGCAAGGATTTCCAGGCTGGCCCTAAGGATCCACTAGCAAGTTTTCCCCTGTGAAATCATTACCTGTGCTCTGTCTCCATGCCACGACTGAACTTTGTTAGGGTGACTCTCCAAGCAGTCCCCACGTCCCTGTCATGTGCTTTGCATTTGTGAAAGCCTGGAACTGTGTGGTCATGCACTGCAGGCTGTGGGTAAATCGCTTCCATGTTTCAGCATGTAGCCTTTTGCCTTACAGCTGTAACTAGTTGAACTGAGGCAGGCTGCTTACAACTGAGAGCTAAACTTCAGCCTGTGCAATCTAAAACTGACACATAGCCTTTTTCCAAGGCTGCTGGGCTTTGCTGGTAATGAAAGTGCAGAAAGTAAAACAATCAGTAATTCTGAATATGGGTAATAATTCTGCATGCAAGCTATAGAAACAGAGAAATGTCCCCACATCAGTCAGTCTTTAATCTCATTAGCATTCCAGAGACTATTAATCTATTTTATCATTTGTCTGTTTGTGCACCTGTCAGATCCCTACCTCTATTATAGATAGGAGTAAATCCTTTAAAACAAAATCTCCCATATAATTAAATATTCCCTTTCATCTTTCAGCCTGTCCCCTAACTTTTGAGTGACTACTCTAATGGCTTCCCTAATATGCCCTCTGTGCCTATGAGTTGAAGGATGCTGTGACTGTCTAGTCTGTGCCTGGCATTGAATTTCCCTGTCTCTGCTTTCATTACCTCTGCAGTGCTCTGAGGCTGCATGGGTAGTGAACTTTCTCCTGATTAGGTGCCTTAATAGCTGGTGGTTTCTTAATTGATTCTCCTGTTGATAAGAAGATTGAAAAGGCTTTTTCATTTGTCTGTCAGCAGCTAAAGAGGGAGCAGGTGCTGTGGATGAAGAAGACTTCATTAAGGCATTTGAAGATGTCCCAACGGTTCAGGTAAGTAGAATTACATGGTTAAAACGCACACCAAGCTGGGCACTGAAATGAGGAGGGCTTGAAGGACTGGGGTAGCAGTAGAGCATAGGAGTCTTAATTCTTGGGTTGTGACTTTGAGCTCAAGTTGGGCACTGAAAAGAGGACTGTTGTTGTCCTGGAGTTGTTGGCCTCTCACCAACAAGCCCCTTTTATGGGGGAGTGATGTCAGGTGGTATTGGAAAACAGCCTAGGCTGACATAGCTCACCTGTGCTGGCTGCTTGGGGAGGTTAACTCTGGCCTGGCCAGAACCAGGACAGTAGAAAATGAATCTAGGATCTAGTCCTAATTATTGGAAAATTGTCCTTTGTTGTGATGTTGGCAAATCTTCTTTGAGGGGAAGGCAAGTTGTGAGTCAGAGGAATTGAAGTTTTAAATGGTGGTATCTGCCAGTAGTTTGTGAGAGACCTTGGGAAGTGGAGGGATTGGGGGTGGGAAGGTTGTGATAGAGGTATTGCAGGAGCAGACATGGAGCAGGAACTGGACATGCATGTTGCACACTGGAGTCTGGTCAGACAAATGCTTAAGTCAGCAGAAATCTCTGTTTCATCTGGGAACTGAAAGCAATAGAGGTGAATTCTGTGCTGCTCTTGTGAGTGCTACAGCTGGATAGTGCATATTTGCCAGTGATTTAGCTGGGTAGGTGAGATGTCACACGTTTCCTCTCCCTCACCACAGTTTTCTTTTTGGGACAGCTGAACAGAATGTGTATCCACTCATGATCTTCTGTAGGTCTTCACTCATATAGTCACTGGCAGCTGCAGGAATGCCACTTAAAATTGTGAAAATATAGTAAAACAATAAAAGGTGATCATCTTCTGGTCATTTAGTAACATGTGATTGCAGGAAATGGGTATAAATTCTTTGCATTATGCAAAGCCAGCTGTGTCCAAGGCTAGCAGCTGATATTTAAGCATTGAGGAACAAAGGACATTAAGAATGTAGTTGGGAAGTGATCCGATTTTTCTAGAGTAAATCTTGCATCATGGTGCTACCCTGTGTTTAAACTTGCAGATTTATTCTAGCCGGGATCTGGAGGAATCCATAAACAAAATAAGAGAGATACTGTCAGATGATAAGCACGACTGGGAACAGAGAGTTTCTGCGGTAAGTGATGAGCTCTATTAGTACAAGCTTTTGCTGCACTGTGCTTAATCCCATGAAGCACATGGGATAACATCAGAGTAGGACTGGAATGTAGCCTGTGGTGAACACTTATGTTCTCCCTAGCTTGGGAGAAACATTTCCTTAGGAGACAAAATTTAAACTGCATCTGTGAAGGCGAATGCTGTTTGGAACACGAGAATCAGTTGAGGCAGTATCAGGTTGAGCTGGCAGTCATGCAGCAAAATCCAGATGTAAAGCTAGAAGTTTGCTAGGTGATGCTGAAGTCGGAATGTCCAAAGCAGTATTCAGAATGTCTTAAACTTCCTGATGAGGCAGAAAGTCACTTTGCTTGTAGAAAAGTTATTTATACTTCTGTGGAAGGAGAGTTATAAAACAGTTCAGAAAGAATTTGCACACTTAGGTTTTGAATAAATAAATGTAACTGTGGGAAATGTGGAAGTAAAAAAATGGATATTATATGCATGCCAAGACTGAGTTTTATTTGCTGAAGTGAGCTGTGTTTTCATGATATAAATAGATGCATGGTCGTGTCTACGCTGTAGGCTTTTATCACTTGTGTAGCAACTTTGACATGCCTGTCAAATCCAGTATTACGGATCTGAGTGGCACACTGCTGATTTGGCTTACTTCAGGATTTTTTCCTTTCCTGTACTGAGGAGCAGTGAGCTTAAACTGAAGCACTGTACATAGGCATCAGCGTACATGAGTCCCTGTAATATTAATAGAAAATGTCCCATTTTGATGGGGTCAGACTTCCACTTGTAGTAGAGGCAGGCAGGCAATTATTTTAATGAAGTGAGTGGACATACTCTAGATGTAAGTCATTATTACTGAGCTCTAAGCATGAGCCATGCCCATCAAGTAATCTTTGTAATACAGTAGTTATCTGAGAGAGGACCTAAACCTGGAAAGCTGTTGTAAATAATTGGTTTCTAAGGAGAATAGAGAAGACCCTTCAAGATATCTTTTGTCTTAAAGAAGTGTTTGGGTCATTAACAAAACAGTTTGAGTAGCTCTGTGTGCAACACGTTGGATTCCTGTAACTCTTATCTAGTGTGTTTGTATTATCCTACTTAATATGTTAACCTATGAATTGAATATAAGATCTGAAATAATGAAATTGCTTGGACCTTAAGAACAGAGTTCCTCACTGCAGTTGTACAAGGACCCTGGAAACCAAGTACTAGCCCTGAACCTAAGTGGCTGTGTGTTTATTGGTCACTAACAGTCACTGCTCTCTTTTATGGTGCTAACAGTTGAAAAAGATCCGCTCCTTACTTTTGGCTGGAGCTGCAGAATACGATAACTTCTTCCAACACTTAAGACTTCTGGATGGAGCATTTAAACTGTCTGCTAAGGACCTGCGGTCTCAAGTAGTGCGGGAGGCTTGTATCACCTTGGGGTAAGCTTGCTTTCTAAACATGCTTGCGATGAGTTGCAGGAACAAGGAATAGATGCTAGTGAAAACACATTCAGGATGTACCTCATGCTATTAGTACTGTGTAGTTGTTAGGTAGAACGTGATTTTGCTACAGGTGTTTAAAACCTGGTCCATGTAGGCAACTAATTGTAGTTGAGCCAAACTGTTCTTGTTACAAGTGACAGCCATTTGAGATGGGCTGAGTGGCTGTGCAAGCTGTGCTGTCCTGTGCTCACCGAGTAGGGAAAGAGGGAACAGTAAAGATGAAAATGCTTGTGCTGTTCTAGTCCAGATGGAGCTAGCTTTTATTCCTGATGATTTATCCTTTGTGAGACACTTCGAGAAAAAGGGTGCAATGTTTCTAACAGCTTTATTGTGAGATTTGTGCTTATTGAGGAAAAACAGACAGTTTCAGAGAAGCTGTAATGCAAACTAACAAGTTCAGAAAGATACAGTCTTTCAGCATGGTCCCACTTGCTAGTAATTATTAGCTGTGCTAGTTACTTTATTGTATGCTAAACTTGCTGCTTCTGAAGAGTTCAGATGAATGTAGAACATACCTTTGGAGTGAAAGTAAAGGAACTATTTTTGAAAGGTGTTCTCTGTCCCTTGGAGTTGGAGAGGAGGTGACAGTTGTGAAGACTGAGATGTCAAATGTGCTTATGTCAGATGTTCTGTAGAAGTCTGACTCACTTTAATCTTCAGCACGCTCACTAACATGACTTCATTCTGTTCTTTCAGACACTTGTCATCAGTTCTGGGAAACAAGTTTGACCATGGGGCAGAAGCCATCATGCCAACAATTTTTAATCTAATTCCAAATAGTGCCAAAGTCATGGCCACTTCTGGTGTCGTAGCAGTTAGATTAATCATTCGAGTAAGTATACAAGAGAGACAATGTTGTCATTCCCAAATACTGTGGTATTTCTGAGAAAACGTGACTGTTTCTGCAGTGAAAGTTAGATTAACTGCCTAATCTAGTTTCCTGATTGTGCTGGGCTGTGCTGTCTCCAATGCCATGCAGCCTTGTGTAGATGATGACTGTTAAGCCCTGCCAAAATACTATGAACAAATTTTGTTTGTGAGTAAGAGGCTTCCATATTTCAAAGGCAAAAGCAAACATACTTCTTTGGGTTTTAAACCTGCCTTGCAGGGCAGACTCATCCTCTTAATTATTCTCTAAAGCTCCTCACAGACAGAAAACGTTTCCCAAAACCCCATTAGGTTGCAGAGGTGACTTCTGCCTAGTGATTCACTGGGGAAGCTGTAGATACCTTGGGATCTCTTAATTGTCACCACTGACAGTTTAGATCCTCTTGCAGTGACTTCAGCTCTTTGACTCACTGAAACCTGTCATTATAGAACACAGTACATCTATTAAACATATTTTTACCAGATAAAATTTAAAATACTTTTAATAACAAAAATATCCATACCATATCTGTTAGTGTTCCTATATTTAGCAGTTACATTTTTAAGAATTGAAGAAAAAAAGTATCTGCATGCCTGGCTGAGGTGGCTGTGGGAGATGGCCTTTCATTCTACGCAACTCTGGTGTAAACATTTCTTCCTGGTTTGGCTCTTTGTTTTCTTCTAGCATACGCACATCCCTCGATTAATACCCATCATAACCAGCAATTGTACCTCCAAGTCTGTTGCAGTTAGAAGGTGAGCATTTAGTTTGAATTTATTCTCTTTTTTAATCAGTAAATAGGTTCGCATATGCTGCCTGATAACATTCAGGTATTTGTTTTCATTCCTGAAAAGGGGTGATAGACACACTTAGTAAAGAATGCATCTCATTCACAGCCATAAGCTGGGATCAAATTTAAAGTCAGCTATCTAGCTTGTGTAAGCTGCAGCACTGTAGAGAAGAAAAAAAAATGTTTTAAGGTGATCTTTCTGCTTACATGTTATAATAATATCTCATGATTTTTGGCTTCTTTACAGAGATGCTCCTATTCCCAGTACTGGCCATTACAGTGATTGATTGATTTATTTATTTTGAGCCAGTCAGCAATAGTGTTCTGTCATCTGGAAGTTGGACTGGATGTGCTGATGTACCTCTGCACTTAAATCTGTGTGTGTCTCAGGCCACGGCCTCACTGGGAGATTCTTGCCTGGTCCTTGCATATTAGCTAGTTCTCTTCTAGTTAAACACAGAGAAGGGCTTCGGGGCTGTTAAATTTGGTGACAAACCTTGAACAAATAACAGCATACTTGTGCCTTAGTTTCTTCAAATGAGGAAAGGAGATGAAAGTAGAACAGCTCTGTCTCCCCATGGAGCTAATTGTGAAGTTTCCAGTGAAGCCTGAACTGGCAGGTATGAAATAGTGTTAGCACGGACCTCCTGGGTGTCTATCCTGTTTAATGAAAAGGGGGACTTTCTGGACTGTTTTATGTCAAGCCTTCTCTTCAGACTTCTCTGTAGGGCGATGCTTCCAGTTACCACTTTAGGTTGTTTATTGATAGTGTTTGTAGAGATGTTAGTGTTTTTACAGGGGTTGTTACTGAATTCCAATGTCTAGAAAAGCTTCCTTACAAAAAATGGCTGTTCAGAGGTAAGTATGGCAAAGTCATTGTGCCTCTGTGTGAGAACTCAGCGTTTCTTCTCTCTCTCCTCTCAGGCGCTGCTTTGAATTTCTAGACTTGCTGTTGCAGGAGTGGCAAACACACTCCCTAGAAAGGTAAGCTCAGAAAACAAGGGGATTAATTCTGTCCTACTTTTGTCTAGGGAGGTTAATTCTGGAGTAAGGATAATTCAGAAGTGAGATTATATCAGGTAGCTCTAGTAGAGATGATAGTGCCACCAAAAAAGCATGTCAATATGTGCACGCACATCCCATTCAAGCCTGTAGCTCTGGCAGGCAGAGTTCAGCAAGGCTGTCTCCTACAGAAACCCTGGAAAACTTGGCTAAGTGAATTCCTGGAGGGAAAGGAGAAATCAAATATATATTTTTAAAGGTTATTAAAAAGGTATAAATAAAATGATACATGATATAGAAAAATAAATATATATATAAACCGATTATATATAAATATCCCAAATTATTTATCTAGAAATCCCACACCCTCCCTTTTGTACCTAAAGTGAGATGATGAGGTAGAAGCTGTAAGATGTCTATCATGAGCTTCTGAGGCTTCTATAGTACTTCAAACTAATGAGCAGTGAAAGTAATTGTGGGAAAAGAGGCTGGGACACAATTTCCTTAACCTTAGAGTATCCAGGTGGCTTCAATAGCTAACTACAGACTGACCTATGAAGACTGCTTGCTTTTACCTAGGCAGAAATGTGGGTGAAATAAAACTGACTTATAAGAGTAAATAAATAAAGGCTCCAAAGGATCTTACATGGGAACAGAAGGATGTGATGAACTCTGTTCCAGGAGGGCAAGGCAAAATCAAATTACTCACTTGTTTCTGAGTGGCATGTCTTTCTGCACTGCTGGATAATGTTTTCCTTCTGATTTCAGACACATATCAGTGTTAGCTGAAACGATAAAGAAGGGAATTCACGATGCAGACTCTGAAGCCAGGATAGAGGCAAGAAAGTAAGTGGAAACTGTTGTTGGGGTCTTTTTTTCCTCCTCTTCCTTGCCCATGTTGTGTTGTGAATCAGTGGTGTTGCATGATGGAGTCTGAAGTCCACATGAGTTATTGCCTTCTGGCCATTACTGCAAACCTTCCTTTGGCTTCAGTGGGAGTGTGTACTTCAGCAGGAGATGTCTCCAGAGGTGACTGTGTATGTATAACGTGTGCTGTGTCTTCTAATGGTGCTTATTTCACTTTGTTCTTGTAATATTTTATTGTGGTTTTATCTGACTGAGCAGGTAAAATCAATTGTTGAAGAATCAAGAGTGGAGAACTAGTAATTAGTGCAAAAATACTATTAGTTCAAATATATTTTTCTTTTTGGTCTGTAGGCAAGGCTGGGTTATTTACTACTCTTGAAACTCAAGTCCTTTGCTAGCACACTGGTAAACTATCCTCAATTAAGGAGATACTTTATTACCCTGAAATAACATCTTTGTATGTATCTGTAGGATACTGGATTTGCAATTAGCTTTTTTTCTGCTGAAGATTTCTTGTGTTTCCATTAATGTGTTTGTACTCACTGTAGTATGCTGATGTGCTAGGATCTTGCTCTTCTGAACACAGCACCACAGGAAGATTTTTGTTCAGAAAACAGGATGCTGTAAAACATGCAATCAATGAACAATAAATTTCAGTAATCTAAATACTGTTATAAACAGAGGTGTTTAACAGTAGAGCTGTTAAAGTTCTTTTGAAAGAGAACTTTCAAAATCACTGAAAAATACAGTAGGCACTGAGACTTCACACCGGGTGACTAGTTAAGCTGAGTAGACAACAAGGAGAATGGCATGAGACTTCAGAGACCATGCTTAATTCTTTCTTCCCTTGTTTCTTAACAACGTGGCTGATTGTAAGGCAGAAATTTGGTTCCTTCCAGTAATGTGAGAATGCATGTGACTTCTCTGAGGCACTTAGGACCAGCTGTCACATACGAACAATTCTTGATTCATTTGAGCTAAGAATCTTACTTTTACACTGCCCATTAGCTGCCCCCTGAAAAGTGCTGAGAGACTTCATCTCTTTTGTGATGAGAGTGAATGGTGTTTAGCCATCAGCCAGGAGATTTGGACCAGAGAGGAATTACTCCCTCATCTTAAAACACTTATTTTCAGCATGGCATTGATTGGAACTCCACAGGAGCATCTCGTTCATTTTCTTTGTTAGTTCTTCCCAAAAAGATAGTTAACAGCCTCAACTCAGTTCTGCAGCCTTGTAGAAGAGCTATTTGTTAAACTTAGGGAAGAAAAGAGTGTCAGCTCGTGCTTTCCAGAATCAGGCCCATGCATCTGTGTTCTGCCATAGTGGTCTAGTATCTCCTGTGAATGGTGGACAGCCAGGGGGAAAGAGGGTTTCTTCTGTAATAAATCCTTTTTGACTATTTGTGCGTTTACATTGTACCAAGCGGTGTGTTCCTCTCTTCTTACTTTGATTTCATTTGTCTCCTGTGTGACTGCATGAGCAATGCAATGGGTTGAAGAAACTGATGTCTTGATTGTGTTATGGGGCAGTAGGCAGTGGAAATGACCGGGCTAATGAGACCACTAATCCCAGTAGTGAAAACGGACTCTTGAGTGTACTTGTGCTCCGCTGAAACATGTCAGGGAGAGGTTGATAGTATTGTGCCTTCCTTCCAGGTGTTACTGGGGTTTCCACAGCCACTTCAGCAGAGAGGCAGAGCATTTGTACCACACCTTGGAGTCTTCCTACCAGAAGGCCCTGCAGTCACATTTGAAGAACTCTGACAGCATTGTGTCTTTGCCACAGTCAGATCGCTCCTCCTCCAGCTCCCAGGAGAGTCTCAAGTAAGTCCTTCAATGTCACAACCTCTTGACTTAAATAAACAACTGCTGTTAGTTCCATTGAATTGGAGGTAACCATCACATTGCTTTTTCTCATCTGGTCATTGTTTGGCCTCAACACTTTGTTACTTCAGATTTTGGGTTTTTTGAGCTAACACTGTATTAAAATGAAAAGCTAGCAAAGCCTATTGCTGGCTTAAAAATATCAGTATCTTGACTTCATGAATAATTTTCTAGGAAAGTTTCTGTGCTCAGCAGATACTGTTAGTCATTCCTTCCAGGTGTGCTTAAAGCAGTGCTTGCATTGAAATTCTGTATTTAGCATTAATGCTAGGGGTGTATATCTGTATCTCTCCATATAAAAGGAGGAAAAAATGCTAAACTAAACTTGAGTTGTAACTGCAAAATCAATATGCAGTTGCTGAATGTATATATTTTAGGCTGTCAGAGATAGAGTCAACTTTGGCTCCAAATGTCTGCAATTGAAGTAACATTTCTCATTGCTCAAATAATGCACATGTAAAGAATTCATGCTGGTGCTGTATTTATTCTTAAACAGTAAGCTTTCTTAGTCTGTTCCTGTATACAAGTAACTTGCTATTAACTCTGTTGTTTACTGAGGGAGCAGAGTAGTACTGTTACTGATGACTATGAAATATCAGTTTTGTTTTAATCATTGTTTGTGTTACCTTCTAGCCGTCCATTGTCTGCCAAAAGAAGCCCTACTGGAAGTACTACATCTAGAGGTGAGAACAGGAGCTGAAAACGTGCTTCAGTGTTGCTGAGGAAGTGTGATGAATTAGAATAAGAACTTCACACGCTGTAATATGCAAAGAATAACCTTGATCACTGCTTACTGCTCTCTATAATGACATTTTATGTAAAATTTTTAATTAGTTTTGGGTTGTACACAACATTTTGTGTATCAACTGGTGATATAATGATGCTTTTGATAGTAAATCTGTTATTGCTTGCATCTGAATGGAAAGCTAAAAAGCCTTGAAATTGTACCCAAGGTATGCTTAGCTGTGCAATAGCTGGAATAAACTGCTGCTGACGCTAAGACGTGCAGCTACATAGTCTAATGGTGCATTTCAGCTTCACCATTTTCTGTCATTTATTCTCTGTGGTTCCAGCACTTACTGGAGGCATTGTCTGCACACAAGTCCTGTGATGTTCAATTCCATCTCATTCCTAATTTGTTTTTTACTGTCAGATGGAATGTTTTAGGTGCAGCTTTCCTGTCCTGAGTAAATGCATACAATAACTTAAACTATAAATTGTGATACAGAATATAAGAGACAAAACTTTGTTGGTAGAAGATAAGCTGCCTTCTACGCATGACCAAGATTGGGTTCTGGCTGGTTTGTGTACAGAGTACAGCCTCCTGAGACCTTTGATTCGAGGAGATATTGGTGCGTAACCTACTTGATTGTGCACACAAATGCACGTTTGCTTGCAGCTGAATAAACGAGCTTCATGCTTAAGAGGGTAAGCATCAACAAGTGATGGGAACAGCAGTCCTCATGAGAAGATGAGGTGTTGAGAAGGAAGTTAATAGAACTTGAATTTAGGGACCTTCAGGTCTTTTTTGGCCAGCAACTCACAAGTTGGTGATGGGTACCATGGTTTAACTTTCCCATCTAGGTTCTGTTAGAAATTTCTTTGTAACTGGCCTGGAAGCCTTTTTGATCTCAGCATTTAGGTTAGTGTCTGCTAAAGTTCTTAGAGGTAGCATCAGGTCACCATTGAGATATCTTTGCAGGCAGTGTGGGGAAGCCCACATTGCCCTGATAAAGCATTCTTAGATGAGGTATTTCAGCACTAGAAGGGAGCGTTAAAAATAGTACGTTAAACTGCTTGTCAGGCTCTTTGAAGCACAGAGCTCAAAAAATTAATCTTCTTTATTCTGGATCTCCCACTCCCATCTGCAGCATCTACAGTAAGTACAAAATCTGTGTCAACACCAGGATCTCTGCAGCGATCCCGCAGTGACGTCGATGTGAATGCAGCAGCTAGTGCCACATCAGTCAAAAGTGACGTCTTCTGGAGCATCCACCCCCTTCAGTTCTGCTGCAGCCTTGCCCCCAGGCTCATACGCATCACTAGGTAAATCTACATGTTCTACTCCTGCAGTTAGCTTTCTTTGCTAGCTGAAAGTACCTCGTAGTTTGATTTGAATATTAAACTCTAAATAGAAGAACATATCTCTGAGATAGTTGCCAGCTCCCCCGGATCAGTGTGCAATCTCTTGCCCTTTGTGATTAAGGAAAAAAACCTAAACTGACCTGAAGCAACTTCTTAGGTTTTGAAATGTTTAATAGTCTGTGTCTTGCTCTTCTTTCTGGGGAAAAACAGATCTTGTTCTGATTCTGGGACATTGCTGAGGAACACACTGCTGAATTCCTTTAGATATTTCCGCCGTCTCTTCCCCTTCTCTTCCTTCCCTCCTTTCCTGAAGCTGGTTTTCCATTGTTTTATGCTTTGAATAGTACATCTGCTTTGAGTTGGATTTCTTTCTGTTTTGCAGAAGAGAAAGATTGTAGAAGCCAAAAGAAATCGTCCTTCCCATTTCAGCACACAGGATATAAGAATCTGTTCCTCAGGTTGACTCTTTTTGGATTATAGCCACCCGTTGCCTTTTTTCCTCAAAGCATTGTGTATCACTTCCAGGTGCCGTAGGGTTTCTTACAACAAAGGTTGTATTTGATCTTTCTCTCCTGGAGATGCTGTTGGTGGAAGCATGCAGGAGGGAATGCGAGGCGGTGATTGACACCGTACTTGCAGAGCTTTGACTCAGTTATAAGCAGAGTTGATCATCTGAGCTAGTTTCTCATTCTGCTGGTCCCGTGCTAATCTAGTTCCAGACTTGTCATCGACTTACCTTTGCAAGAGGACGAAAAATCAGAAGTTGGTGATCTTTAAGCTGTGTAGATTGTCTTCACTGAGTCAGTTGAAAGGTTGCTTCCACGTACTGTAAGGGAGTTTGATCTTCAGTCAGATAAAGCAGGCTTCGTCAATTATATAGGGATGGCTTCTATCGATTCCTCTTGTAGACGGGCTTCTTTCATATCTAAACTTCTGTCTTGGCTTAAGTGTGTTGGTTGTATTTGGTTCAGAAGTTGAATTCTTACTCTGATTCCAGTGGCTCAAACTTTGCTCAAGATTTAGATACTCTGCAGAGAAAACAACACAGAATATGAAGGTGATCGCATAATAGTGTGCTTTCGAGCTTACAGATGCAACTGTTTTTCAGTCATGCTGCATATTGTCTTCAGTGGCAAAACTGCTTTTGAACAAGCCAATGTCATGAAGAACGGAAGGCAGGTGAAAATACCTACTGAAGTTGGCTTTGCCCTTGAAGCAGGGAGACTCAGTGCAGCGGTAGCCTTGCTCTTGAAACAGGCTGTAGAAGAAAAGCGGCAAATGCGCTAAGTGGTGCAGACACGGCTGCTCCTGAGGTAGCCTGCTTCCTTCTGAGCCAGTAGGGACGTTTCACCTGTGCGTTCCTGAGAGAAACGGTGAGGCAAAGAAAGAAAACGGAGTTTGGCAAAGGTTGGTTGTTGCAGGAGGGAAAACCTGCAAGCGTGTTCTTCAGATGTATCAAGCTTTGGTTTGCTGCTCAGTCAAACTCTTTTCATTTCTGATAATTCTTTTTTTACATATTTCTGTAGCTAATATATAGTGCCCACTTCTGTTGATGTTACTAATTTTCCCTATTAACCCTTTCCTTATTTTTTTTAATTTGCCTAAAGACGGTACTACCACTAAATCCGAGGGTAAGCAGTCTCTCTGTGTAACTGAGGTGTGTCCACAGTCGTACCACCCTACCTGGTCTCTGTTCTCAAAGTGTTATCTGGTTCTCATCCATGTTCACTGGTGACCTGCATGAAGTGTTGCATGGTTGTCCTGCTCATTTTGATGCCATGGGGTATTCTTCACTTTCTCTTCAAGCTCTGCACCACTAATAGGCACTAATCTGCTTTTATGACTTCCGATCACAAAGCTGTCTGGGGGTTCTCTGTATTTAAAGCACTGCCTTTGGTTGAAGGTGACCTGTGCACAGATTAAAGAAAACAAAAAACAAGGAAACCAAACCAAAACCAAACCCAGCCAAAAGAAGAACACAGGGCTTGTGTTTTCTTGTTCCACGATGTGCAAAGGTTCGCTGTGTTTTTCCATCCAAAGCTCAGGTCGCAACTGCCAAATGCTTTTGGAAAGAGACTGGGCAGTGAGAGAATTGAATGAGATGATCACATGGCAGAAAAATGAGGACAGTAAACAATGATCTCTAGGGAAGGAATATTTAGACAACCTCTTTAAACCTGAGCTCTCTCTTTTTGTTGTTAACTGTCTGAGTGAGATGGCTTACATCGAAGGCAGTTGGAGGAAAGACTCTTTTTCAAGAACAGTGAGCCTGCTAGTTTGGGAGGACTCCCAGTCTGGTTCTCTGGCTCATCATCAAAGCTTGTTTTTCTTTATTTCTCTGAAGTAGAAAAGATTACTGGGAAATCACTTTTTCTGAGGTAGACAGGAGTTGAAAATAAGAATGCCTTCTACACATAATGAAGACACCACAACCCCCAACAAACCCATTTTTTCCTGATGTGAATCTCTTTTCAAGGGATCTATTACTGTCTGGTGGGACTGTGCTCGTATCCTTGATGGCTGATTGTATTTGGATGTGGTGTTCTCAGAAGTGCCACCGTGCCGTTCTGACATGTCTGTTTTTTCTTGACTATTACTGATGCACTGAGTTGTTGTTTAGAGGAAAGGGTCTCTACTGTTTTCAGAACTGGCACTTACTGTTGAGAGATTGATGGGTTCTGCATCATGAGCAAGTGCCTGTAGTTTATGATCTGTCATAAGGAATACGAAGTTGGCCTCAACACCTCTATTTCTATTGGTAAATTAGAAGAAAGTTCCAGATTGCTGTAATCCGGAGGCTTTTTTATTTTTTGATGACCTTTCTTTTCCTTTTCTTCCTTCCTGCCCCCCAGTTCTCAAACCTTTATTTTTTGCCTAACTTTGAAACGTTGAAAGTTTAATTTATGAAATACCCTATGCAAGTCTTAGTCCTCTCCTGGGCTCTAGTATATTTGTGGAGGCCTGCTCCTACAGCTGTCCTCTGGAGTACCTTTATTTTTAGTTTATTAAATGCTTTATTGTCATTATACAAAAGGGTATGGAGGGTGTTTTATTAGCTTTGGGGTTGTTCGGGGTATATTTTTTCCAATTGAGTGACATTGGAAGCAGATTGGATTTGGTAAAAACCTGTAATAGAAACCAGCAAGTTGCCTGAGGGGAAAGATTGTGAGATTAATGTTTCGAAATGGAGCTTGCCATCTCCCTTGTGAAATACCCGATCTTGTCTCTTCCTCTTGCTGTAGGATTCTCCTTAGGGACCTGAAGGTCAGGAAGGATCATGTGGCACACTGCAGCCAGCTCACTTGAAGGATGAGTTTAATCACTGTTTGAAACTCTTAATCTTTATTTTCGTTGTTGACAGTGAAAGGAAAATCAGCCTTTGTTCAGGATTTGGTGTGTTCAAGATTTTGTGCAGATGAGTGAAGATAGCTCTTCTGCCAGCTCTCTGATCTTGTGGGCTCACTAGAAACCACAGGGAGCGCAAAACTTTATATTCTTGATAGAATTGTAAAAATTAAATGGGGTGGGGGCAGGGGAAGAGAAAACATCTCTGGAAATACCTATGTATGCAAGAGAGGCTCTTTGAACATAAAGCTGAAATTCCATCCACGCCCATGCGTGGGGTTTTTTGCAGGTCACCAGTAAGTAATTTAAGAGCAAATCCCTGTGGGTTTTTTTTGTGTGGTTCAACTTGACAGTAAATGTGCAGTCTGGTTCCCATCATGGCTTTCTGTAGCCGCAGTGTAAAAGTTCTGCACCTTCCCATCAGCTGGGAGCCAGCATTGTGTGAACTTGGCAGTCCCCATCTGCTCTGCCCTCAGTTCTCCTCAGCACTTTGTTTTTGAGCCAGACATCTCCAAACAGGAGCAAGATAAAGCGGGTTGTGCCGGTGGCAAGAACACATGTTAAGAGCCAAATATCAGTCCTTTGATTTCAAGTACCATCATCCCAATTAACAAATGATGTTGAACTGTACTTCCTTATGGAAAGGGAGAGTGAGTCTGTATACCTCTTAGGTCTGTGCAGGTCTCTTGCGGTCTCTGCCCTGTGAGGCTGTGCACAAATATCTCTCGATTGCCCAGACCCTCCCTGTGTGGGTAGCTCTTGAATGGCATTAAGAGCTTTGCAGGCAGGAAGCTTGTAACATCAAAACCTTTATAGTTGATCAGGACTTCTCAGCTAGTGCTGTGCGAGTTGTGCCCTAAATCTCTTTGTTATACCTGATTAAAAGGGAAGCTCAGAAAAAGTTTTTGCTTGTTTTCTCATTAAGTGGCTTTTCAAGGATTATTTATAAAAAAGGTGCATAATGCTGATTTGCAGCATAGAATAATGGTTCAGAGTGTTTCTGGCTGCCTTTTTTCAAAGGGAGTACAAAGATCAGCCCTGTAGACAAGTTTTTTGCCCAAGAGAGGGAAGCATAAGTGCTGGTCTTTCTCAAAACCAGCAGGTCTAAAACAAAATCAGCTGTTTCTACAGTCAGTGGCACAATTTTTAATAATATTATTCACCAGAAAGGAAATAAAATCTTGTTTATTATAGTTTTCAGAAAACTTAGGGTCAAAACCAGTGGTCTGCTCAGTTGGACATCTTGAGCCTTACCAAAGGCTTTAGGAGTAATACAAGACTATTCCTGTGTTTTTCTCTGACTTAAAGCTCTTGCTTGTCCTCAAGAGCAAGGCTTGATTCAAATGTATGACCTAATGTGGTATCTTAAATGGAAATGCTGAGGTAGTGGGTTTTGTTGTTCTCTTGGGTCCATCCCTGTGCAGGTGTTGGGTTGATCTGCCTGTGCTTGTGGCACTGCTGCTCCCTCTGCCCTCTGCTTGGGAGGAAGTTCTCATGCAGAACCCAGAGACAGCATACACTGATAGTTTCTACTAAGGGCAAATTCTTGGGGGAAATTATGGTCCAGAGTCAGTTCTTATACTAGTATAACGTTGGACATGTGCTAAATATGCATGGAAACTGTTCCAGTGGCTGTTGTAGAAAGCTGTTTACAGGTTTAAGTATAAAGCTTGTTTTTTGTAATGGATGAGTGCATGCCTCTTGGATGTCCACGTGCCATTTAGTGACCCAGCTGGGAGGGTGCTAGAAGCTCTTGCAGGAATGTGTTTCTCCAAGCTGGGGCAAAACCTGGTGCTGAGTAACCTAAATGCATTAACCTGATCCACGAAGAGGAGACCATTACCATCCCAGTGCTTCCTGATGTAGTTTGTGTAGTTGTGGGTACTCACAGCATGGAACTGATGAGACTTGGTTGTGGAGCTGTTCTATACCATTTCTAGGCTGTTGGAAAGCCATTGTCTTCAGTGCAGTGCACAAGCTGGGTCTCACAAGGTCTGTGTCGGTTCTGAGCACTGGGGATGGAGATGCTGCAGTTTTTTCCCAGAGGAGCTCAGAACAATGCTGCTGGATGAAGCCTCTTGTGGTGATGCAAAACCAGAATCTTCCTTTGCTTATTCCTTTTGGGAAAAAACAAACCCAAACTCAAGCAAACAAAAACCCAGTGAAACAACCTTCCTAGGTTTAGACATATGTTAGACATTTCAAGATTGATTCTGGTCCATTGATTGTTGTAAAAACTGACAATAATTAAAAAAAAATAAAACCAAAACCCCCTTTAAAGCCCCCCACAAATGGTTTCTTAACACAAAGCATTTATATGGAGTCTTTCAAAATACTTCCTCTACCAGCAGCGGTGTCACATGTCAAATTTAGATCAAGGGCTTTTTTAATGAAAATACTTCTTTGGTTTTTGGAAACCAGTTGGGGCAGTCTATCTGTTCCTTTGCTGTGCTGCTGTTGTCAGGATGCAATAATTAAGAGCAGAAAAGTAATGGTTATGAAATATGAATTGCTACATCTTCAGTTTGAGCTAGATATGGAAACAAACCCACTTGAAAGCTTTGGAAAGGGAGGTGTTTGCTTGAATTTAACAACAAAGTAGTGTGAATAACTTATTTGGTATGTTATTTAAAGTCTTGCTTGAAATTAGTTTTTCTGTCTGGGATAGAATGATAGGAAGAAAGTCACACACAGCCCTGTGTGCAGATAACTCTTGGATGTGAATGCAGATTTTTGTTTGCAGGTGAAAACCTTGAGGGAATGTAGTAGGCACATTTGTATTGTGTAGATGAACTTAGACGTGTATGCTGTCCTTGGTACAATATATAGTAAAAGCCTTGAGATTTTTCAGGCCAAACAACTATTTTTTCATCTTGCATAGCTATAAAGCAAATAGGTTTTGGATATAGCAAGACTAATCTTGTGCCTCTGTGTGAAGATCAGTTAACATATGAAAGATCTCAGATCCCCTTTCAGTTTTCTGTCTCATAGAGATTTGACTAAAGTATTTTTGAGTTCCAACTGGTCATATATTGTTTTACAGCTACAAATTGTACTTAGGCAAAATTTAGGTTCTTATTTTTTTTCTTGAAGTGTAGCTTTGAGTCACTTATTTTGTACTATTTGGATGCTTCAAGTAAGATTAATTACCTGTGTGAAAAAATACATACTTGGTGTTTAAAGTTCAGAAAATAAAACTTTGGAGACTATATTAATTCATGCTTCAAGGGATACATGTAACTGATCCCAGATGGCACTTCTTTCTTGTTACTGTGTGACGAATTTGACCTTGTATTTGAGGCATCTCTCCACCTGTTCTGTTTGATCCCATGGACTTCAAAAATTGAAATACTCCTAGGATGAGCTGTTACCTGTGGCATCACATTATTTGTCCTTTTGTGCTGTAGAAGGATGAGAAAACCAGTGTCAGTGTTGGGACTGTTCCTCCCATGCAAGAGCAGCTCTTCATCCCACGTGATTCTCTCTGACGTGCATTAAGCCAAAATCAGCCTGCAACTCTTATCAGCCCAAAAGGAAGCAGGAATTCCATTCCTGGGAATGCATTCATTCATTCAGAAACTACTGAAGTTGGTAGGAGTCTGTCTGCTGACTCTCAGGGGTTTCAAAATAAGACTGAGCTCCCTAATCTTCCTGATAACTTCCTTAATGAAGTCTGACCCTTTGGTTCAGTTTTCTTTCTTAAAGTTCCCTTGAATTGGCATCAGAGGCTTGGTTTCTCATATATATAACTTTAGGATTTTGATTTCCTAAGGTGGGAGGGTGATGTATTGTCCCAGTTTTCTCCTGTTTAGTCACCTGCTCATAAAGGAAGAAAAAAACCCCAAAACCTGCAGAAAGAATAGCAGAAAAATTTAAGGATCTTAAGAGTGGTCTGTGCATAAGAGGAGAAGACATCAGCACCCTTTTCTTGTCCCATACACAGCACTGAATGTGTTTTATAATACTGTTACTGTGTGGAATGTTGAATTCCAGCTTGAGTTACCCTCCAAGACTTTATGCAATGCCAAGACTTCCTGTTGGCCTTCTGGAAGTGTGTAAGTTAATTTCACTACTGGTTCCTAAGACTGGTCAGGTTTAACTTCTTGTTTGCTGTTTGGTACCCCTGCTGCCACCAGCAATGCCCTCCTGACGTGAGAAATGAGGCTTCCCATGCATGCTTGCCCTGTAGCCTGTTCATCTGTATGTAGCTGCACATGTGCCAAACCTGGGAGGAAGGAGCCAGCAGAGAAGTACAGAGCTGTCTCTGGTTGTGTATCAGCCTGACCGTTTGTTAAGGGACAGATAGTGTCCTGGGGCAGAGGAGATCTGCAGCCTTGCTGGTGGCAAGAGTAGCTCAGCAGCCAGGTTGGTGACTGTTGGACCCACAGGCACGTGCTCAGAGCTTGTTTAGTTGAGTCAGTCATTAAAAAGGGGGTTTGCTTAAAATTTTCCCAGTTTTGTGCTAATGATTTCTCCTATGTCCCTTCTACAATTGTTTGAATGTGGTATCTTGCCTACTGAGCTATTTTAAAACCAGGTGCTGGTGAAGAGGTGTGAGGTACAGCTGTCTTCTAGACTTTTCCCTGCAAACAAGTCTAGGTTTTCTTCTCAGAGCTAAACACTCTGTGTCCATCAAACTCACGGATTATGTTATGAATATTTTGGAAGCTTGAAGGACAGAGCTCTCAACCTGTTCAGTCCGGGCTGCTTGGTGTTGTCTTGTCCTGCATGTGTACTGTATGTAAAGTGATTTTTAATTTTTTTTTAAATTTTTTTGATTCTGGGTGGGAAGTGCAGATCTTCTCTGTATGATTATGGTGCAGATAAAGGGCAGGAGATGAATATCTCATTGGTGGGTGCGGTTGTCTAAACTCTTCTCTTAACCTGTTGTGGTTTTTTCCTTTGATTATTGTGCCTGAAACGTGAAGTCATCCTCTGAATGCAGGATAGCACTGGCATTAGTCCTGAGAAACAGCTTCAGATTTGGCTGAGAACTGCGTTGTTGAAAAGTACTGATGGAGGCTTTCTTTGTGTTTCTCTTAATTATCATTTCTTTCCCATTAACTAGAGACAGATAATTGAAGCTTAGCACTGGAAAGAACATTCTGTAGGAAACAGCCCTGCCCCAGGATGGGGATGAACTGCTGACCCTGTAAGGTTTTCTAGCTCAAATTTCTGTGGCTTTTTTCATAAGGAAAGGACAGAAAAAGGACCAAGAACACTTTGAGACTTTATATCCATTCTCTCCCTAAATAAAGAGCAGACACACATAATCATTTTTCCACAACACTGATTGTGTTAACTGGGACTCTCCATTACAAGTAAAGTTACACTGATCTCGGGATAAATACGAGGGATCTGTAAACAGCAGGGAAAATTCAATGAGCCTGACATAAAAGCATAGTCAGGCGGCCTGAGCAGAGCCTGCAGGAGTGCCTGCCAGCCTGTGCATGTAGAGCGGGGTAGAAAGCACCAAGCTGCTAGTTGGAAATCCCAGCGATGGAATTTGGGGGGCAGCTGTCACACCTGTCTCCAAAAGGGTGATCGCCTTGTCAGAAAGTAATAATTTGATATAGGAAGCAGCATTTAGGAGACTGGTTGTTGTTGTTGTTGCTGTTGATCCTTTGTAAAGAAACTACTGTAGAACAGAAGCAAAGGTTACAGAGGGGTAACTACTTTTCTTTTTTAAATTAAACTGGCTGCTAGCATTATAGAAAGCGAAGTGTTCAGATCCCTGGACTGCGACTGTGTTTCCACTCCCTTCCCTGCATCTCAGCCAGTCTACTGAAAGCTTTTGCCTTCCCCTGTAAAATTTTTCCTTTGTACCCTGGTTAACTGTGTGTGTGTATAGCAACCCTGCAAGCGTAGAACAGCATGTGAGAGACTGCTGCTGCCTTTGCAAGAAACCTACTAACAGTCTGATTGTCTTTGCGTTCCTGCAGGTCGGATTCGTACAAGGAGACAGAGCTCTGGCAGTGCCACAAGCGTCACCTCAACACCTGCTGACACCCGAGGCCGCAGCCGGGCTAAAGTAGTTTCCCAGTCCCAGCGTAAGAAGTGTTTTATTTCTGGGGGAGGAGAACAAACAGCTATTGATACATTTCTCTTGAACTGTGGTAGCATTAGCTGAAGGTTGGGCTCACTGTAATAACAGGAATCTCCACTCAGCCAGCGTGTGCTCTTGCTGCCAGATAGGGCCCTCAGTCTGAACGCTTCTTGTGGCTTTTTTTTAACCAGTTCCACAGCAGAATTTCACATCACTGTGTGATATGTAGGGCTACACTTGCACCCGCTGAGACACCCTCTGTGTCTGTAGCTGAACACTGTCCTGGGTTCTTGCCCTGCCAAGCTTCTCCTGCTTATGTGATTGTATTTATGTGTAACGCGTGAGCTGTCTAAGTTAATGTGATCTGGCATCAACAGAAAACAGGGCGTTATCAATTTTGTGTAGAAATGGAGAAGGGAGTCCTGCTTTTTGATTCACATGACACATCTGCACGCTCTCGCTTCCGGGCAAGGCTTGGTTTTATCCTCAGAGCCATACCTACGGTGCTGTTGCATTTTTGTCATGTGTATCTAAGGAGAATTTTGTCACTCAAACTTTAAAAGAAATTGGGGCAAAGGAAAAGTCCACATGTGTTTTGAGAGTTTCCAAGCTTGTGGGTAAGGAGAGATGGGGTTTGTGGAAAGACATGTTTGTCTTGCTTTGCACCTTTATTTAAAAGCCCTTCTCTGCTCATGCTCTCATTGCTTTGCTCTGTCATGCTGGAGGGATGGGGAAGAGTTTATAGCACTGTGTCAGGCCAGGAGAGCTGAAGAGAGAAGTATTATATTCAGGATGAGGTGAAATGGAACTCTGTACATTGAAGTCATGAAGGAATTTGGGCTTTGGTATACTGATCTAAACAGATATCTTCAGTTTTGAACCTAAAACTGATCCAAAGCCAGAAATTACCTTTTTTCCTAAACGTAGTTTGGTGAAAAATGGTCGGTCAGACCAGATGAGAGAAGCCACAGAAGTGTTAAAAGAATAACAGAGTACCCAAAGGTTTAAAGATTATGGGTTTAATTCTGTATAGAATGTTTTATGAAGCATTAGGGTGGACACATTTGAACCTGCTCCCTTGGTCTAGTTTGCTGAATCCTAGTTCCAGCCTAGCCAAGTAGATGTGATTTTTACCCTTAAGCCGAGAATTTAATGAAATAAGTTACTAGTTCAAATATAATATGGTGGCAGGACTGAATTCTCTTTGCCCACACAGGTGATGACCCTGTTGCAATTTTGCAGGGCTGGCTGGGGTGTAATTTAGAGCAGAACTTGGGGGTCTCTGTGTTGGTTGATATTTAGCTAAGCAGCTGATCAGCCTTGGGGAATCGTTAGTCGTGTCTGCACGTTAACTCACTGCGTGATGCAGAGGCTTCAGGAGTGACATGTTTGTGAATAAATTTGTCTGTATTGTGTATAGCATAAACCGCATGCTGAACGCTGTATTGTCTTGCTGTCTTTTAATCCACTTTTTGCCTGTCCTTTGGTCTGCCCTCATAATCAAGGATCCAGATCAGCTAATCCTGCTGGTGGTAAGAAAAGTTTTCCCTTTCTTGCTTTCTTGTGTTATTTCCTGCACATGTTTTAACTGCTAAGCTTTCCTTGCTCTCTCCTAACTATGAGACTTAAAAAGCATTTTCTTAAAGTCATAAATCCAAATGTGTATGGCAAGTGATTTTGCTTTCTCATAGTAATCAAACACGGTAAGCGTACGTTCTGCACATTGAAGCTGGCTTGTTGCTGCATCTTAAACCCCAGGTTCTAAATTTTTCTTCCAGTTACTTGAGAGCAGCCCTGCTGACATCAGTGAGATGGCAGCAGTGTAACTGGGAGGGCTATTGGCTTTCAGGGTGTGGATGCTGTCTGTGAGACTGGCATCTGTCACATGTATTCTCATTTTCTGAGGGCAGGGAAACCAGCACCACACACAGTACTGAAGTACATGATTTGATTGCTTGGCCAGGAAATTGGAGGGGGCAAGCCAGTTAAAATAAGATATGTGTTATGATATTGTCCATCAGGTTAACAGAACTGCATTTCTTCTTAAATTAAGACAGAATAATATTACTTAAGTCTTGCTAGACGTAATATCTGGAATTGAAATTTTTGGGAGCTGCAGACATACTTTCCATAAAGAAACCCAACAGGTAGCGAGCTTGCCCCAGTATGTTCTTGCAACATTTTAAAGTGTACTTTCCTGGGTTTTTTAGCAAACAAATTCAACATCAGGAATGGTAATAGCAGCAGCAGATTTTCAGTGATTGTTATATACCTGAAGAAGCAAAAACTGTCTTGAATCCACTGCTCTCACAGTTCTTTGTGATTACGGTTAAGCTTCCATTACTTCATTTTCAAGCAACTTACCAAGTGAGGAACCACAGGGAAGAAAAAGTGCTGTTTAGCTCTGAGTTAAACACCAAGATTATTTCAGATAAAAAGAATCTACTACAACTGCAGTGTAAGAATGCAAATAAACCTTGGTTAGTAGACTGTCTTGCAGACAGCATGGCTTAGAAGAAATGTAAAATTGCCATGGAATTCAAGCAGACAAGGAAAAATAACAGGGCAACTGCTCAACTTGCTAAGCAATCTTGTCCACCTGAAAACTAAATAGCTTAAGTTTAACCAGTCAGACCTATGTAAGCCAACATGTCTGTGAGAGGCTCACTTGGTTTACCCCTTTATCGTACTGAACTGCTCTTAAGATGGTATTTTTTAATTTTCCTTCACTGAACTATTGCAGGAAAGTCATGACATGACTGCAGTGTATGGTGAAGGTGCCTGAGCAACCTTGCAGCTGGTTACTTGTGCCAGAAGCTGCCGTGCTGCTGCACAGTGCTCCATGCAGGCTAGGTTGTGCTGATTCACAAGGAGGTGAAGCAGCCTGTGAATGCTGTGCTACTGCAGCAGGGCACTCCTGGCACCTCTGCAGGCATGTGAAAAGCTGGCAGGGGTGTTCATACACCGCAGTGTTTGTCCTTGGACTCCCCCAGTCTTTTCCAAAAGCCCAAGAGAAGCACTCCTGTTAGATTTCTGAATGAATTGGATCAAATTTTTAGTTAGAGATGATTGCGTTCCAGTTTTACTGTCAGAATATTTAAAATCTTGAGGGTTTTTCATTGCTTGTCTCCCCTTATCTCTGGTTCTCTTCCAGCGGGCAGCCGGTCTAGCTCTCCGGGTAAGCTGTTAGGAAGCGCCTATGGTGGCCTGAGCGGTGGAACATCCAGAGTCCAGCCGGTGCCATCATCTTCAGAGAAGCGCAGCAAGATCCCTCGGAGCCAGGGATGCAGTCGAGAGACAAGTCCCAACAGAGTAGGACTAGGTAAGAATAGTCACCGCAGTCACATGCTGACAGGTATGCTCAAAAGAGGGGCTTTCCTGTTGACTAGAAAACTGTTTATGTGTTACTGTTGTTCTGCTGAGTTTTTCAGCTGGCATGTTAATGTGACTGTGGTTTGTAGGAGAGAAATCTTCATGTTCCAGGTTGAGCTATAGTTTCAAAGGAGGCCTAAAGATGTCACGAGATGCCTTCTGTTTGAAGCTCAATGTGAGCGATGTTATTAGATCAGGCAGCAAAAACAGGTGTCATGAATGAGCATCACAGCAAAAACACTTCATTTGGCATCAACGGATTAGTCTGAAATCAATTGAGTAATCCTTACAGTCAGTTGGAATCAAGGGCAAAGAGCACCTTCTTGGGTTATTTTAGAAATTTTGCAGCTTAAACGATTTTCTTCTCTTATCCTCTATCTTGGAGCCACTGTTTTAGATGGTATTTCATGTTTATGCTTTAATTCTTCTGCTTCCAATGTTGTTGTCTTAGTGACTGCTTGTATACTGTATAATAGCTTTTATTTTCAAATTTATCAGCACACTATTTTTTTTGTCAGGTGACTGAGCATCATTATATATAAGGTTTTGTGTATCTGAATTGAGGTGAAAAGGTATTTAGTGTGCTGTCTGAACAAGTAAATATTGTTTTAATTTCTAAATGAAAATGTTTTCAGAAGTTTGAAGCTTTGTAGAATGCTTTGTGTAACACTGTTACTAAATTATTTTCTATCTCCAAAGAATTTACTAGTAGGTTGAAATCAGTTGAAATAACCTTGCTGTTGCCAAACTTAACTATTACCTTAGCTTAAATTTAAAATACAATTTCCACCTTTTGATTTAGAGTGTTAATAGAGAAGTATCTTATTCATTCTTCAAGTATATTGAAATGGGTGCATATGCTATTATGGTTCATAAGAATTGCATGTTTATTGTGATTACTTTTCAAAACTGAGTGTTCTTATGTCTGATCTATTTTTTGGACTCTGTATGAACACATTGTGCATTTATGATTGTTGTTCTTAAAATGTAAAGGGCCTCAGAAATATTAGAGTAATTCTTCTGCTATCACTCTGCAGAATAACATTGTTTTTAGGAGAAAAAACCCCAGTGATGGATAGTACCATCACACGTGCTTAAGCTGATCATTACATTATGTGGTCTGATTTGAAACAGTCTGGAGCCTCTGAAGGGAAACTGCCGTGTGTAGAAGTCCTCACTCTTGGGTTGCCTGCTTTCAGGTATATGATGGGAGCCTTGAATTCTTCTGAAAGTTTAACTTGTTACCTCATTGCTCTGATGTGCTCCTTGTGAACACAGTCAGTGCTTGTTCTTTGGGAGTGGGAGAGAGCTCTGACGCTTATGTCAGATGCGTGGCTTCGAACTGCCCCCCAGTTGTTGGCCACAGCCTGTTCTTTAGAGTAGGAGAGTCTGGCACATGTGGTGCTTTTAACACTTGGCTGCAGAAATTATCTTTATTGGATCTTGAAAATGGTAGTACTGGTTTGGATGGCCATAGCTTATGAGCTATCATCGTTGTACCATTATTCCATTGGTTTTATTACTTTATAACATAGTAGCTAACAGTATTTTATGCTTTCTGATTGTGTTGCTTCAGTCCCTATCTTTCCTTGATGTTTTCTTCATTTGTTCATTTCATTAAATAGACTCCCACTCACCTTGATCCTAAGTATGCTGATAAACCTTTTCAGAGTTTAATTCAGGATGGTGCTTGAGCATAGGTGTGACATCAAATGTATACACACAGTGCTCTGGGCTCTGTGTATTTGTGTATTTGATACACATGTGTTTATCCCAGGGGCTGAAGCATTTCTTCAGCCTGTGTCACGTTGCAGTGCTGTGGGGGTTGAACCATCACACATAGCAGACTGCTAGAAATGGGTAGTTCCTGTCTCCTGTTTGTAACTCATCTGCTGGTGTGTGTAGTGTTGCTGGGGTGACTGCGAGTTGCAGCCAGACTGATGCTGCGTGCGCAGGAGTCAGCATGTGGTGTGAGTCCCTGGGCGCCCCTGGGCTCTTGGCAGGAGTCATCCAAGGGAGTTTTGTAGGGCAGCCAGAAGCTAATACAGCCTCTGCGTGTGGGTGCCTGTTGGCATTCGGTACCTTGGTGTTAGCTTGCACTTCCATGGTGACTGCAGATATCCATGAAGCGTGTTGTTTCTGTATGCTGCAAGCCTTGAAGAACAGTTGTTTTCCAGGAGGCAGCACAGTGAGGCCGTTTGGCACGCTGAGGTCCTGCATGGTCACCGTGTGGCTCTGTTCTGTCACACTTCTGTTGTAAGCACTGGCCTTTGCTGTCTCTTCCGTGGAGATTTGCCAGTGGTGATAAACTGTGGGGGAGGGAAGAGTGTGATCCACCAAATCCTGAGCATTTTTTTAGGCCCCTCCTAGGACGTGATCTCAAAAAGTGTGATGTCCATTTCCCATGGATTCAGTGTTTACCTGCTTGAAGTTAATTGCTGTGTCTGGAAGGAGTAAGATAGCCAGCTGTACCTGCTCCAGTTTTTGGAGAATGGCAGTCAGCTTCATGCAGCAGCACTCTTGCTGTTGGGATTGCGCTGCGTTGGTTATTGGAAAGCTGAAGGCAGGTCCTGACTTGCCTCTACTGGGTGTACCCACTGCAGTGCTTTCCTTTGGCCGTTCTGGCAGCATTTACAGGCTCTTTAAGATGTTTGTATTGATGTGTAAAGGAAGCATCTGCTGATTTTTAGTCTCCGGTTCAGAATCATTAAAAATCACACCCTAATGAAATACAGGTTTCTTCCAAGTGGTAGATGGTAAACAGGGCCACTGTTGAGTTCTGGCAGTGGTATTTTGCATCTGATGTAAGACAGCTTAATAGTGTGTTTTTATAATGGTGTGAACCACATCTCCAACTGCTCTGCATTTCCAGATGAATTTGGTAAAACTTAGATGTAGAGGACACATTTAGAAAGTTGGGGTTTTATTAGAAAACCATCCTTGTCCTGTCCTAGGCTTTCAGGGCAGAGCTGGCTATGGGCACGCTGTCCACTTTAATCAATTTTGTTACTCGTTCACTTAATTTCTGTTTGACTTTTGGGGATGGGGAATTCTGAAATTAAGGTTTATGTCTATCTTTTCTGCCTGCAAAGACAGGCTGTGACAGTACAAGAGACTTGTCTAAGTGACAACACTGCTGGCCCTTCGAGCTGGCAATGCCCAAATAAAATACTGCAAACAGCTGATATCCCCTCCCTACACACCACAGCAGGAAAAATGTGGGGTAGGTGCCTGGGAGTCCACAACAGACTCATCCTTCAGTCCTTTTCAAACCATTCTTTGTTGTTTTCCCTTGCTTTGGTATCTGTATCCAGTAACATGCAAATCTTTTGTTTGACCATTGCACGTGAAGTACCCAGTGTTTTGTTTTGGATTCTCTGTTTTTGCAGTCAATATTGTGCTTCATTTGTGGCATCCTCCTAGTCTGTTCTCATCCAGTTAAAGGGCATTTTCTTTCACACTTACGCTGCTGCTGTTAGCTGTTATGGAAGGAGAACGGGCTGTGTGCATCCATCAATACGTTTTAATCATTCACATCTCTCCCTCTCTAAAGAGCCTTTGCTAGTTTTAGTATGGTTGTATTACAGAGAAGATTGACAAATCTCTACTTAAGAGAAATAACTGCTTGTGCAAACCTGATGTGAAGTCTGCCATTGTTTACACATAAGCACGAGACCCAAGAATGAGAAGTTTGCTTCTACAGATTCCTGAATTTCAAGCAAATTTTTGTGTGGAACACTTCAGAGTGTTACTTTCACCTGCAGTTCACCTGTCAGCTTTTTTCCTTGTACATATGAGGTGGAATTACTATACTCACAGACTCTAATTTCATCCAGTTCATATTGTTTAGTCTGTTTTGTTTATAAGAACATCTAATGCAGAAGTTTTAGACATTGTGGTGATCTGATCAACTTGGTCAGTAGTTCATCTTGTCTTGTCTGACATCAAAGGTCACCCATCAGAACCATTAATTCATCTGAGAGAGATAAGCTGGGTTTTGCAAAACGGGGAGAGATTGGACAAACCAAGAATCTGGCCGAAGTCTATATTTGAGATTTAAAGCCTCAATATGGAGGTTTCTATTTTGTTCTGTACTGTTTTGTCTGAAAGGATGCTATAACCAGTGTAGATGAACCCACAAAAGCACTGCAGGGGATCTTTGTTAGCTTGAGTGTAGGCATTTCAGTTGTGTATACAAACCAAAAAGGATTCATAAAAATATATATATACATTCTGAAGCATGCAAATAGCACTATTTTTATAAATAGAAGGATACTGTTAAAGTATTGGTATAAAGCAGGTTCACATTACGTGTATCTGTCTGCTACATTGTCATCACAGTGGTAGGTTAGATTTTACTCTCTCCTTGAAGGCTTTTTGTGAACACTTAAAATATGCTACTGCCTTTTCAACGAAACAGCAAAGGAAATCCCACTTTAGGGAGATTAAATTCTTCAAGCTAAACTCATGTCAATTAGCTGCTATTCTTTTTCCTAAGAAAATACTGTATTCTCTACCAGGTATAAAGCTTGTTAAATAACTTTCTGCAAGCATCTTTCATATCAAAATAACACAGGATTAACAGAGGAATAATTCTGTTTTAAATGCCTGCATTGTTCATTTTATAAAAACATAAAATTCAAATCCTTGATGTTAAGGTACCTTCTAAGTGCCTACCTCTGTTTTTCCTACTTGGACAGAACTTCAGCTGATGGCAGTGGGATTGCTTTTTACTATGAAAGAAGCTTAATCTTCTATCTTCTGTTTTGCATTTGGCCAGACGAAGAGCATGCATAAGCTGAGCTCCCGTGGCACAGGTGACAGGCAGGAGCCAGTAGGCTGTGAGAAATGGAACACTTGATAGCTGTTAGATCTGAGATAAGACTCTTGTTGATGTAGGGTTTTGTCAAAGTAAAGAATATAGTTTAAAGCTCCCCTTAAATGTGCATGTGTCTCAATCTGTGTGCATATAAAACCATGAAGATAAGGTTTTAGAAATGTTTGAGGATCAGAAGTGAGCTTCAGTTATAGACCTGGAGCTGCTGCTGCCTTAAAATTCAAACCACCTTTTAACCCACCTTCCAGGTATTTGGGTTCTAAATGCTTTTCCCCACTACCTTTCATTTAAGAGAAATACCTCTGCAAGTCTGTACAATGCACCTTCTTTCCTTAGGATATTTGTTCCTGGCAAAACTAGCCTTGTGAAAGGCAAATCTATGTAAAAATAGCAAATTGGTATTGTGGCTACTTTTGATCTGCTGTTTTGTTCCAGAAGGGTGTTTATCTTATAATTAAGGAAAAAATATTCAAGAAGGGTTTGTTTCAGCCTCATCTGTTTTGCATGTTTTGTAACAGTAGAGCTCCCGTAAATGATTGAAGACTTGTGCTCTACTTGAATAACAAAACTTGGATTGCTTAAGATAAAAAGCAGGCTCTCAACCAGACGTTTAATGCTGCTGAAGCTTCACATCACAAACACAGCTCAGCTTGTGAGGTAGTTGGTTTGTAAAAAGCCTGAGCAGGCTGCTGCAAATTATAATTACTAATGTAATAATTACCGTAACTAACAGAAATGTGACTTGACTTTGAGCTTTCTGTCCTCATTAAACTTGTTCACCTTCTCTGAAACTCTCCATGCTGCATGCTAGCACGGAGCAGTCGTATCCCCCGACCCAGCATGAGTCAGGGGTGCAGCCGTGATACCAGCCGTGAGAGCAGTCGAGATACAAGCCCTGCTCGGGGCTTTCCTCCACTTGGTGAGTACATGTAGGCATTGGAGCTTTAAGGGTCGATATTTTTTCCTTTTTTCCCTTGTTCTGATTGCCCTTTCTAGACACTGCCAGGCGAATGAGCTGTTTCCTGTCCTCTGTTGGATTCCTAACACACTCCCCGTTTCCAACCCCGTTTCCCTTCTGTTTTCTTCTGCATGCTTCAATTCTGGTTCTCAGCATTTCACTGTTAGCAGGAAAATAGTTTTTTAACTTCTGTAATTTTTAATTTCATTAAATCCGCTTGTATGGGACTGCTGTGCTTCACTTTACAGCGTTGATGGCAATCTACAGGAGAGCAAGCCTCTGTTTTCTAGGTCACAGTGAAGTAGTTGGTAGCATCGTAGACTCTGTGAAATCTGGTTATTTTTTTTTACAGCTAGGTACAGTAGCAGTGTATCATTTCTATACTAAATCCTCCAATAGTGATAGAAGCTCTTTTTTGTAGAGGTTTTACATTAACTATTCAATCATCAGTTAACAAGCTGCATGTGCCATTTTGTAGGAAACTTTTCCAAGCAGCCTAAAATCATGGAGAGGTTGAGGTTTTAAAGGAGCATCGTTAAAGGTGCAGTTAAAGTGTACAGTACAAATAGAAAATCTCATTGTGCTTACCACATGCAGAAGCTTTTCTGCACAATGCTGAAAACAGGATAGTTAATGCTTCTGATCAAATACCATGTCATATATTCAACCGACACATTACTCGTCCTATGAAAGATCTGTTTGTCATCTCAGACATAACAAAATACAGTTGGTCTCCAGGCCTGCTTCGTTCATGTAGTGATTTCATCGCTGTGCATGTGCTACTAAAAGTGAGAAAAAAGCTGTTCACAGATTTCCTCAAGGCTGAATGGTATTATGGGATCTGTTTTGCACAGTGACAAAGCACGGGTATACCACGTAGTGTGGAAGTGGAACGTAGCGTTTCAGGCTTAATTCTGCAACTTTAATCCAATAGTAAGAAAAGGTTCTGAAAGCTAGGGGCAGATGGGCAAAATTTTCCTGTTTGGTTCTCATACTTGATTAGTACACTGTATTTTAATATTTTAAATTTAGATGTTGTCATTATTATTTTGGACATTAGTGCAGAGGTTGTCTGTCTTCATCCATGTGAAATCATTGGCAAAAATCCCATTGATTTCAATGGTGTGGAGTAGAATCTCTAAATTTACATTAGAGAGACTTCTTTGCACTATATATATTGAGCCATAAAGTAATCCACTTCCATTATCTGTAACTTTCCCTTTTTGGTGTAAAATGGGAGGACTTCAACGTAGCATTCAGAACTTGGTTCATAGTTTTTCAAGATAAATAGATGAACTTTTTATTAAGTGAAGCTGCTTTGATGCTGGAGCCATAAGGGGATAATAGCAATTGTAGGCCATTTTTATAACTACCTGCCCAGCTCCAATTTTGAATGAAGCTTTTTTTTCTCCTCTGAAGTGTTTAACTTAACATGTCAGTGTTCTGTGTAATTGTGCTCTTTTGTTTATTTTAGTGGAAATACATTAATGGAAGTACTGCCTTAAGCCCTTGTTCAGAAAAATAAATGCAGTGTGCCAGAATCACAGTTGCTGTTGAGTTTAGTCCACCACCACTGAGTCCCCAAGTCCTATCCATACACTGGCTATAAAGTTTCGCTTACAGATGCCTGTTGCGCTGGTTGTAACAAACTTTATCGTGGGAAGAGGGTAATTTCATTTTAACTCAGGATATTTAATTACCTGAAGATTAATGCATTTCTAGAAATACCTCGTTATTGAAAGTCATTAAGGTGGGGAGAAAGTATTAGTGTAATAGTAACTCAATATAGTTGCTACCCTATTGTCTTTTTTTCTTATGTTCTCACTAAAATCCTTTGAACTTAAACGTGTTCATGAACTTGTTAATTATTTAGTGTGAAACTAATCTGAAAGAAATTTATAGATGTCAGTTTAAACCAATATGAATTTACTACAGTATTTCTAGGACCCAGTTAATCTCAGCATTAATGTAAGATAATCCTACTGTGCATGGTCTATTTTTGTTCAGAAAAGAGTCGTAAAGATTAACTTGTATATTAGTGAGTTAAGCTATATGTAAACGACAGGATTTTTGCATTTACTGGTATTGTGGTCAATGTTGATGCCGACATCTGACCTTGCAAATTGCTCTGCTTGGTTTCGGGGCTGCTGTGCAGGTATGCATGTTTGTGCACCAAACATCTTGCTTCCTAAGCTAGGAAACACCAGTGAAGAGTCACTCCGACACCCAGCCTCCTTGCAGAGATGTGATTTTTATTTTTTGTTTTATTTCCTTCTGTTGTTCCTGTTTCTTCGTGGGCCCTGATCCTGCAGTGACACTCACAGGGGCACAGCGGATGGCTCGGGAGAAAGCAAATTGCGAGCTCAGAATTTTAATTGTGAGGTTCAGTCTGTAATCCTGCACTGATCCTGCAAATCTTTCATGAGTTACTGATGGTGTCAGTGAGCTTGATCTCTTGAATAAATGCATGTGTTCTCCATCGTTAAAAAGACCGCATTGCATATTTGGTGTAGCTCTTAGTCAAGCTCTCACAGCTGGGAAAAAACCTTTTTATTTTTCTCACTTTGCTGATTGCTGTTTTATAATATTTAGTGTTTGTGTTTCTGAATGCTTTGCTTTAAACAGAAGCCTTGAGGTTTTTCTACTGCACACGTATATGCATAAATGACAAAGCCTATTTGTATTAGAAGGTGATTCTGCTTTATTTTTCCAGTTTCTGGACAGTGCAAGTAATGATGTTGAAGCAACAGGGCCTTCAGTGAGTCTGTGTGATGAATTGCAGGAATGAGCAATCAGTTTCTTGGGTCAGTTGCTCTGAGCTAGGTGAGCATGTCATTGCTAGGCACAGGGAAAACCTCTGTAGGAAAAACTACGTTTCTGTCATGTGGAAATGGCTTTCCGTCTGCTTTCATGAAGAACTCTCCTTTATGCTGAATCCAAGAACGGAAAACTTCTCCAAAGGCATTTTGTGATTCAGGTGCTGCTGACAACTGGCAATTGAAGTGGGAGCTGTATTTGGCTTCAGCTCTTCTGCTCTCATGTGTGCTCCGTTGCTCTTAACAGCTTGTGTACATGTGGTGCAATTCTAGGCCGGTGTATGATGTGCATATACACATTGGCTGTGCATGTACATACTTAGATTCAAGACACATGTATGCAAAATTTGTTAAAAGCAAGAGACTTTTGGTAGTAGCAACAGCTGTGATTATGTGTGTACGTGTGTTTACTTGGAAAAAAACCCCAACCCAACCCAAAGACCTATATGCAGTGGTTGGCTGACCTCCCTGTATGACTCTTTCTACTTCTGTGGTTACTCATTCTCTTTGTTAACATTTCGTTTTTTGTGCATAGGCTAGAATGTTGTGGAAAAATACCTGCAAGCACAATTCCTAACCATTCATCATGGCTTCACGTTGGGGTTTAGATCAGACACATCTAAATCCTGCTCTGTAGCTGTGTGCTCCACGTTCTCATGATGGCCGTCTTCCAGATGTGTGCGTCTGGAATGTGACCGATGTGCACTGGGGTGTTTTTGCTGAACTGCACTGGGTTTGGGACTGTTACAGATGAGTTTTTTGTCCTGCATCCTGTTTATGGTCATGGGGGAATGGGGAGGGGAAGCCACAGGTGGAGGTGTTGCTGCGGGGCTTGCACTGTATCTGTTATGCATTCATATACAGCGTCATTTCCCTGTCACTATGAAACACCTTTACCGGTAGCGGTCACACGCATCCCCTTTGAATTGTGGCATTTTCTGTCTTGGGTTAAATGTGTGTTAATCCTGTGGGTGTTGCCATTCCTTCTACTTGCAGCTTCTCGACGTCATTCCAGGTCCACTAGTGCTCTCTCCACTGCTGATTCTGTTGGGCAGTCAGGTGAACAAGCGCTAACTGCATGAATCTGCTTCTTATACGTAGTCTTGTTTTACACCATCGTAACATTTGCTGTCATGTGCATCAGCCAGCACCTGGCATGTGCTTCTCACCGCTGCGGGGCCTTCTGTTCCATTTTGTGCAACGTGGCTTTTTGTTTTGAATTTTATTTATTGGATGGTTTTGATTTTATGTATTTTAGGAACATTGTGAGCAGTGTTTAAACAAAGGGTGATCCAGGGCTTTCTCAATTCTCCTGTAAATTGGATCAGTTGTGCAGCATGGGCTAAATCCTGATCAATGCAGAGTACTTGCATCTTCTGTTTCTATTTCGTCTTTAGCAGCGTAGCAGCTCCCAATGCCTGGGACCAGATCCCAGTGGGTTTCATCCCATTTATTACTAAATATTCTGGACCCCTGTCTCTGCTCATGAAAATGCTTGTCGGGTTCCTCTCCAAAATACACAAGAGCAGCAAGAATTAAGCACCTGCTGAGCTTTCAGAATGGACTTTGGAGGATAACATGTGCTGATACAACCTTCATATGTAATTCTGAAGGCCTTGTCCAAAGCACATGGAAGTTGTTGAAAAAATTATTACCTTCATTTCACTGGGCATTGCACAAGGAGAGTAATGCTTGTATATAATAAGAAAAATCTGCAGATTCCAGTGGCAGCTTCCCCACTGCTGTGCTGGATTTGCAGTTTTGGAGCTCCTGCAACTCCCCTGGAATCAGGACGGTTCACTGGGAGTCTTAGAAATGAAAGAGGGCTGCTAGCTTTGGGTCTGTAGAAACTTAGCTGTAGGAATAAAGATGATGCCAAAGATGAATGAGGTCTTCAGTGTTTGCTTGGAGGCTAAAATTGCATAAGGAATTAGTGATACTGAAAGCACTTTAGTTAACCCCTTCAAGTAAGGAGTGAAAAGTATCTCTCTCTCTCAAAGTCTAGTTAAATGGCTGTTGCCTATAGCTCTGAAAATGTTTCCCTTGTAAGGTAACTCAGCAGAAATCCCACAAGCTGGTTTGACTCTGGCATTTTTCAGATTTTAAAATAATTTAAAATATTTAAAATAATTTAAAATATTTAAATAATTTTAAATATTTAAATTTAAAATATTTAGAACACACCCTACACTGCAAAGTTTAATACAGATTTAAGCTTTGTTTGAATTTAACTTCCTGTGGTAATCACTTCATGCTTGGCTCTTGTGATTTGATACAAAGCATAATGAAATGGTATGTGGTGACCTGTGTCCTAAAGAAGGCCAAAATCACCCTAAAATGGCAAAATCTGTCTGAAAATGGTGTTTGGGAGTGTTCACCCAGCCTGTAACAAGCATAATGAATCTAGGCAGGGAGACAAGGGAACATGGCCAGAGCACACTCTGTTTATTTCTTGCCCAGTAACAGTGGGCTTGCCTGTACTGGTTATTCCTGGACCCAGATGTATTCCCAGCCCCACATTAGAGACATGCTGAGCTCTTTCCTAAGGTTTAACTCGTGCACTCAAGTACAGCAGCAGTGTCTTTGGGAGAAGCTCAGAGTGACTTGGGTGGTAGGAATTTAAAGATCACCAAAAGAAGTATTTTAGAAAATTCCTGGTAGATAAAAGCCAGCCTGCCATGCTGTACTTCATTTGTTAAAAAGGTTCTGTTTTGTTTGTTTATGCTGGGTATTTAAACTGATCTATAACTGAATTACTTTCTCATCCTGTTCTTCATTTAAAAAAAACAACCCAAACTATCTTCCCTTTTCTAATGTAGTACCAAATTAATGTGAAAACAAATAGCAGTGGTATTTTTTGATGCACCTATTTCAAAAGTTAGTCAAATTCTGATCTCAGGAACACCTGAGTAATATCATTGATTTGGGTTTAAATATAAAACTGAGTCCAGAACTTGGCTGAAATTTTACAGCCCTTGTACAGTACCAGATACCAACTGCACTTCAGAAAATACTTCTTTTCTATACATCTTTGTAGTGTGTATCCCTGTAGTAGTGCCTGCAGCTTCAATCTGACCTAATGCATTAGCATCTTCTCCGCGCTTCTGTTAAGAGCGTACAGATCTTTCCATTTTAGGCATGAGGTGCTGTTTCACCTAAACATTTGAAATGATTCTTCAACACAAGTGCATTAAAAAAGGGGATAGTAATAACACATACAACTTTTATTTCTTTGTGAAACGTCATGATTTGATTACTTTTTGGCAGTAGTTCTAAGAAGTTATTTAATTTTTTTTCCTTGTAATGTGTTTTGTAGAAAATGTGCTTTTGTTGTAAAGCAGAAATGTCTTGTCTGGGTATGTAATTCCGAGAACAGTAAATTTTGACAGATAACACCTCTATTTAAAATCAATACTAGTCATCAGGGTTGATTTCCCAGCCCCCCTCCCCTCCCCCCCCCCCCAAAATATTTCAGATTTAATAATCTTCCACACTTCCTCCCAGTACCTTAATCTCCGACTCACTTGGGTGTAGAGCTTTGGAATTAGGACAATAGATGGCAAACTTCAGTCTCTGATTTAAATTATTAATGTCAGTGTGAGCTAATTCCTTAAAAGGTATTTCGGTGCAGTAGGTTTTTAAAGCAGCAAGCCATGAAGGGTTGTGGTAAGCACAGCGTTTTCCCCCAAAATACAGAAAGCTGTTGAATGTTTGACCAGGGTTTTGTGGAAATCCATGATACAGTTGCACATCTTGATCAACAGTACTTTTCTTTGTTAAATTAAATATAGATGAACTAATAAGAGACCTGCGTGACTTAAGTTCCTCTCTTGCTGCTTGATGACTGCCTCCAGTGGGAAACAGCTGTAGATCTCTTAAATGGCTTCATGCAGCTTCATTCCAACACCAATTAAGTTGTTGGCAAAACTCTTACTGGCACGTGTGGTGACAGAGATAAAGTCATAGAATGTCTTAGGATATAGAGGATGTCCCAGGAAGGATGTTCCCAGTTCTTCCTGAGTGAAGACAAGCCCACGTGGAAACAAAAACTTGCCAAAACCAATCTCTTGCTGCTTATAGACCAGAAACAGGATCCCAGTAATGTGGTCTCTGATCTATGCCTGTCTAGAAGGCCTGTGCTGCCAGAGCCTGGAAAGTGATACTCAGGTCACGGATTCTGTCGTGTCCCTGCTAGCATGGCTTTCTGAATTTGGCCTTTGCCCAAGGAAACTAATTTCTGTTGCTTTTTTTGGCAGACTGGGCGGATGATAAACTAATTAGTATTAGGAGTGTAAATAGCGTTTTGGACTCAACCCTCTTGTTTTGGATGCCATTGAGAGCTTTGCCATCAAATTCAAAGGGAGAAAAAGGATAGTGTTTAATCAAAAAAATGAAATCTTACATATCTTAGGGCATTTAAATTGCTTCTCAGGAACAGTAATAAACTAAAAATTTGAGTTGCCTCACAAATAATAAACCTTATTTTTATACTGTAGGGGCTTAGAGGGATGTTCTGCTGCTTAGTCAAGCCTTGAGACATAAAGTAGGCTGATCAGGTGCTGCTAGTCTTGTATCCTTGCTTGGCATAAAGCTCCAAGATGGATGAGTGCTCAGCTGTTAACATGTTTGGATATTGGGCACAACTCTTGTCTCTCTGAAGTTAATGAGAATCTTTCTCTTGATTTCTGAGAGTGATGGATTGGGACTGGCATGTCCCTCTGACATTAAAATAGAACTCTGAAGCTACATCTGCATAAAAAGAAACACAAAATAGATATCCTGCTTCCTAGCTTTAAAAAAAGTTGCCCTGAGGATCCAAAATTGTCTCTGGGACCCAACAAACAGTAGTTTATTTCTTACTGTAATGGCGAGCTCTTGAGAACTGTGGATAAAAGAGCATTTAATGGAACAGCACTGAGAGTTCCCAGAACCCGTGGGGAGAGCTGCTTGGGCACCTGATTAGGATACCAAATGAATGTGAATTCACTTAACAATCCCTTTCACTGTTGTCTTTTGTGCAGACCGGTTTGGACTCGGACAGCCAGGCAGGATGCCTGCTTCTGTGAATGCCATGCGAGTCCTGAGCACAAGCACAGATCTGGAGGCTGCTGTGGCCGATGCACTGGTAAGAGGAAAATTACAAAATGCTTCCGACACCAGAAAGTGGCTTGAAGTTACCTGTACGTACGTTCTCCTCTTTCTAAATAGCTTTGTTCTTATTGTGCCAGTGTATAGTTACCTTTGGCTGTTTTGTCTTTGGATGTATGGGCAGTGATGTTTTGCTTTCATACTCCGTGGTAGCTGCCCGCAGCTGTCAGACTGCTGTGCTCCCTGCTAGAGTCGAATGGGTCGAATCAGCTGTTTGCCTTTCACTTGGCTGTCAGAAGATGAACGTGGCACCATGGGGGTGCTCGGTGCCTTGTGGGGTCAGGGATTTTTTCCATCAGTCCCTGTTACCTGTAGCATGAAGATTTTGTCAGAAAAAGTGTTCTCTGTTCGTGTTGATGCCTGATCAGTTTTGAACAAGGACAGAGAATTTCACAAGCTCCTCGTATTACTTGCATCTGGCTAGACACTCAAATCAGCTCATAACTTGGCTTGTCTGTAGTCAGTACCATCTCATGCAGTTACATTGATGTGTTATTTGTGCAGTGTCCTCCTCATACTTTCTAAATACTCAGTGCATTTCAAAGTAAATGTATTGTAACATTTTGAAATTTTATTGTACTGTAATAAAGTCTTACTATAATCTTAAGACACTATGATATCTCTCAGGTAGAATCCAGAAATTGTCTTCTCTTCAGAAAGCAAGTCTTAAGATAAGCCATTGGAGAGAGGAGGATGTATAGAGGCAGGAGCAATTATTCTATAGCATTACCTGGGTACTAGTGGTGTAACTTCAGTCTTCTCCAGCTCTAGACCTGAGCTGACAGGAGGATTTCCTGCTGTGTCTCAAATATCTCAGATCTCTGTTTATTAAGAGTGAACAATGTCCACAGAGTTTGAGATGTCTTTTCTCCCTTTCCTAGTTCATTTTCCCTAAGGATGGCTAACATAATTTTCCTTTTATACATTGGACTATTACACAGCTCGTGTCACCTCCATTTCTAGATGAATAGGTACTCCCAGAGAAATACATGTCAGGGTTGTTTTGTTTTCCCTCCCCCAAAATCTACCTTTCCATTAAAAAACAAAAGTACTTGTCAACAATACAGAGGTAGGACTGCATATAATAGATGGTACTTGCACTTAGTGGGCTGAATCATTAATCAACATTTTCATTATTAAATGCAAGAGCTTGTGAGGCAGTTTCTGCTCTCGACACCTCATTTGCTAGAGCACTGCAGGGCAAATTGTAGGTGATGGTTTCCCTGAACAAATGTAGAGTGTATCCCTGAAGGTGAGCGCTTGCTGAATATGGGTTTCTTGAGGGGGAGAGGTTAGCAGCAAATTGAACCACAGCTGTGATCACTGAGATGCCTTTGGGTGTGACTTCATCTTCATCTAGACTTATGGTGTTGCCTTTTAAATATTCTCTTTTATAAACTAAACATTATCCTTGAATGCTAGAGTCTTAAGAGTCGGGCACTTCAAAGGGAAATCCCTAAGTGTAGCTGGAGACTAAGTACCATTCCTGTCTAAGTTCATCAATCTGAATTTAGATGGCTTGAGGGAATGTGATCTTGCTGGCCGCTTTTTCCACCACACCAATTTGATCCATTTCTTGATTGTCTTCTCACAACAGACAATTAACAAACTTGGTTCAGGCTCTTTTTGAGAGATTGTGATGCCAGCTTTAACCCAGCAGCCTTGCTTTTTAATGAGGTATTCTTTTCTCTGTAGTAGGAAATGAAAAGAACTTCTCCAAAGGTGGCTTCAACCAAATAAATACTCAGTTTAAACAAAACACAGTGGGTCATTTTGTGACCTCTACTCCATGCATACAATTTCTGTTGGATCCACTGTTTCTGTTAAAGAGCTGGTCCTGGCCTAAACCCACGGTGTCTGTACTGGGAATCACTGCTGAGATCTGTCAGAAGAGCTCAATCGGTGATGGAAACTTTGGCATTATGTAAGGCCTTTAAGCTGGGGTGCCAGCCAGGGGGTCTTAAAGGAAGCTGAGCTTCAAAAAGTGTGTTGTAAGATCTGCAGGTTGAAAGAGAATTTGGTTAAGTGAAGTCGACTGAATGTGCTGTACTGTAGATAGTGGTTTCCTGACATCAGAATTTCTTTCCAAGACTCTAAAATCAAATGCTACTGATAATGTGGGGGGATAAATCACTGCAAAAAACCTCTGGTGTCTTCCAGACCAACATTTCTGAAAAGTAAGCAAAGAGGTACAGCATATAGACCTGTCACCAAAAAAACTTATTAAGAGATATTCTCACTTCCAAGCTTCTTAATGGACACGGTAGGGCATACGGTAGTGCAGCAGTTAAGAGATGAAGCCAGGCATTATTGTACCCACTTTTATTTTGCATAAAATGTATTTTTTTTTTAATTTGCTAAGACACATTTGCTATACGTTTTTGTTGCAAAAGCAAACCCTACATAAGCTTCTGACATAATTCTCTATGCTTTTTCCCACCCTTCAATATTTTCCTGCCTACAGCTGTTAGGAGACTCCAGGAGCAAGGTACTACTGCTTTCTTGACTTTTTATTTCTACTTTCCAACTTTCCACACCCTGTTGCTAACACCCATGATACTGCATTTGAGTTAATATCTGTTCTTCAATCCTGCAAAACTGCTGGCTTCACAAGCCCAAGAGCTGCAGGACTGGACACTGGAAGGAATTCTGTAGCAAACACTAGAATACAGACCATCTTTTTCTGATACAATAGCGGTCTTGTCAATGGTGTTCTCTTAAAGTTCATACAGGAAAGTAAGCAATTTGTTTTGCTACCATAATTATTCTAATATCCATTCTAATATTGAGGTTGTCAGATGTACCTAAGGGAGTTAAGTTCTCTAATGCCATGCTGTGGAAATAAGTGGGATTTGAGTACTCAGTTCCCTTAGGAGCCTCTGGAAAAATCCTAGCCCAAACTAACAGAAATTGTCATCTCTGATATCCCAGGGCATTTCTAGAGTCACTTCGCTACTGATGTCAAAGTGACTGTGCCTGCCAGCACAGATTCCTTCAGCTCTTTCTTCCTTATCTTTTTTTTTTTCTTGAAGTAGAGGTGGTCTCATCATAGAATCTGGAACTGACCATTACTGACAATAAAACAACGTGCGATTTCATTGCCAGTAGCTAATTCCACTGGGCATAAGTATCTTGCTTTCATGCTGGGGAAAGCAGGTCCTGCTCCCCTTAGTCACTTGAATAGTCTCATTGACTAGGATCTGTCTTGCTCTACTGCGAGAGGTAAGCAGGCAGTGCTTGGTGACGTCTTTAAACACTTATGTCACTCTAACAATAGCATTAGCCTTCCTTTTAGTGGTTATGCTTAGAATGTTTTTCTTTTGGTATTCATGTAACTAAGTATAGCATCCTAAGTCTGCGTTTCCCTTTTTCCAGAAAAAGCCAGTGAGAAGAAGATATGAACCCTACGGGATGTACTCCGATGATGATGCTAACAGTGATGCATCGAGCGCGTGCTCGGAGCGCTCCTATGGTTCCAGGAACGGGGGCATTCCACACTACCTGCGGCAGACTGAAGATGTGGCCGAGGTCCTGAACCACTGTGCCAGCTCCAACTGGTCTGAAAGGAAAGAGGGGCTCATAGGTCTTCAGAACTTACTGAAAAGCCAGCGGACGCTGAGGTAACCTTGATAATTTTATAGTGTTCGTCATTCATGAGAGATGGCTGTAGCGCAGTCAGTCATAAGTACCTGCCTTGTGGAGACGGTATCTTTCACAGCTGTGAAGGCTTTGTCTCCACAATGTGGTACTTTGGGGGAAAAGGAACTGCTATGTCATCAGTACAATTAGTGCTAAATATGTAGCAGTAAGCAGGCCGTCTTCTCTTAGCCCTCCTCCAACTTGTAAAGGCCTCCAATGATAAGTGCTTGTTGCAGCACAGTGGATTTCCCACAATGATGGTAATGTGGTACCATTTCTTCACTCGTCTTTTTGAACCTTCTGTATATTTAACCAGCAACTTCTAAGTGCAGCGTTTGCTTCACCAACTTCTGAAATGACTTAGGGCGTGTGTGTTTCAAAGATGAGATGAGACGATGCTCTTGGTATGTTAGGTATACTTTGACTCTTTATGAAGGCTGTGTAAGGTATAATTATAGATATTTGTAGCTCTTGAAAAATCTTGTATCAGAAACTTGAGTCTCCTATAAATGGTGTGGTTTAGAATGTAGAAGGAAGTTTATTAAGTAGGTGCAGCAACTCTGAAACTGCTTGTGGTAGGGGAGACAGACCTATTTCTCTTGTTTAAAGTCAAATAAACCCTTCAAACACCTTTGGCATGTCACACAGCTCCTAGGGTTACCCAATAGCCATGTGGGAATTTTTGCCCACAGATGGTGTTAACAAAAGACAACTGATTCTCAGACCATAGGCTTTTCATCCTCAGTTTATGGTGAAAGTATTTGGAAACAAGCTGTTTATCTTTTGACTCCTTTGAAGATAACATTCACAAATAGCTGCGACATTTTTATTTTCCTGTTATGAATATTATGTACTTAAATTACAGCCGTGTTTATAAGTGGTTGGTGTTTGGTTTATAGCCTGCCCACCTGGGTTTGCGCAACTCTTTCTATCTTAAAAGGCTTTTGCTGGCTGAAAATATTCAACGGTTCATGTTAAAAGACTGAATGAAGATACACTGAGAGCAGCCCTGGGAAGGTGATTCTCTTGCTATCGTAAGAATATTCTAGGACTTCACATGATGTGATGCAGTCCTTAAGTGGGAAGTGCTATGGTTTTTTAATATGGGTAGTTAGAGCCTAGATCAGGGATGCTTTTTGATGTGGTCTATTTATGAGTCCTTTAAAAGATACTTCCCACGTGTATGTTGCTTTTTGTCTTTATTTTAACAAACTGTCTGGAAAGACTCTGGTACCTGATATATTCTTGCATGAAAAAGTTGAAGGAGACTTTTGTTTTTGCCACAAAGGCGTGTAAGGATTGCAACCGAAGTCTTGAGTGCTGTTGGGGCTAGTTCAAAGGAGGAATTGCTGAAAAGGTTGAGTGATGGGCTCCTTATCCCTATTAGTAGCTTTTAGCAGAAATGTCAGTTGAATTTGTCTATTGTTTTCAACTCTGCTGCTTGCAGGTTATGAACTGTACTGCTGTCACTAAGCCCTGAAGCTAGTGTGTTTACCTAGCTTTGATTCTGAATGGTTTATAAACCTGTCCCAGAAACTATAGCTCTGCAGAGTTATTTTTTAAATTTGATACTGGTTTTATTTCTCTAGGTTATATTTTCTTTTGGTTTGCTTTTGGTCTGCTTCCTCTTTGGTTCAGGGCTGATCTGGTGCCTGCTCTGATCATTAGATTTTATCATCCTGTTTGTTCCCACAGCATCTTGCAGAACATCATCAAGGTCATTAGTCCAAGGGGCAAGTCTGTCTGTCTTTAATTAAACCTGATATCTTCAGTTGTGGTATAACAAGTTTAATAAAAGGCAGTGATGTGGCAGGGTTTTCTTTAGTGCTCAGAACTGAAAGATGGCTGATCCTGGGATTTGCATATCCAGAAAGATGTGCATGCCAAGTGCTACGGCACCTACCTATCCTCTTTGTTTCACACAGCTCCATGTGGCCCAGTTCTCAAAGGGCTCCCCATAAGGTCTTCTAAATAAAACAAGTCCAACAAGTCGCTTAAGCACTTGAGAAAATGTTCTTCTGCAGCCAGGTTCAGTTTAGTCCTTGCATTGTTACCTCGGGTCCGTGAACTTGCAGCAGTTACACTTATACTTGCTGTCTTCATGTAACCTTTGTCAGAAAGAAAAATCATTTGAGTAATGAATAGGAGTTTAATCAGAGCGCTGCAAGCTGCATGAAGTCAGAAGTGTTGTAGAGTCATTTTGAGGCTGTGCAGTCCCACGAAGCTGACAGATTTTTCCTCTAAATCAAACTCTCAAGGACACAGTGTTTGTGCCCTTTTAAAACTTGTTCAGCCTTTTCATGTTTAGGTTTATTTGGAAAGATGTCCTGTGTTACTTAGAAAAAAGGGTTACAGAGAACAACTGTTCTATGTCTCGCATATTCTGGCCTGTTCCTTGAAGCTGATTTTGAGAGGGAGGAGATGTGTTGGTGGATTGTAGAGTTAACCTTATTCTGGAAAGAGGGTACCTCTAGTCAAGATCTGAACTGCTCTTTGCTGAGCAATCAATATGGATTTCACCAGTTGCTCTAATTATATAGGGATTGTGTAAAATACCTAGTTGCATCCATAGTATGCAGGAAATGTTACCAAACTGTCTTGTTCTATTTTTGTTTGCACAGTAAACAAGCAAAACTTCTTTGTTCTTTGGCAGTTTGCCTTGCACAAAAACTAAGACTTTTATTTTCAATACATTGTAAATAAGAGCTTTGGCACTGAACAGTTCTGCATTTGACTCAAATTCAGTGTCTTATGAAAGTGACCCCATACATCATTCATCTCCCCCCAGTGCCCCTAAACATCATCCAGCATAAAAAGAGTATTACTAAGCACCTAATATTCTTACTAATGGGAACTTAGGTTGTGCCTTGATTTAATTGTCTTCTGACTTACTAGGTTGCCCACTTGTTAATCTGTCTTCCATTTCTGTGTGTTTGTCTCCTCGATGTGTCTGCTCTCATACTTCGGAGTCAGTTCTGGTATCTGTTCATACTGTGTCATTTTAGACTGATTTTTACCGAAGCAACTGAGAAGTTAGACCAAAATATTTATGGTTAGTATATATACTGTACAAATGTAAGACTGGTCATCCCAGCCAGTTAAGGCTTTGCCTAGATAGAGTTTTCAGAAGTGAGATATAAATAACATTTAAATAATGAAGGTTAGATCTGTCAGCTGTTGATATTTATTGGCTTTTTTGGCTGCAGCTGAAGCTTTAGCAGTAATTTCATGTTTATGTCTTTTAGCCGAGTTGAATTAAAAAGGCTGTGTGAAATATTTACTCGCATGTTTGCTGACCCTCACAGCAAGGTAAGTTCACAAAGACTTGGCTCGCTCCTCTACACTGCCATGTGTACGCAGTTGACACTGCTCCAAGATGAGTGTTTTGTATTTCTACCCCTGCCATCTGCCAGGGAAACTGGTGTTTATGAATCTCCTTCATCTTCTGTTTTACAATGAGGGGATGTGTCTCAGTCTCTCAGTTTTCCTAGGAAATGGTTATCTATGCTTCCCAAGGAGCAGCCTAATGCCATTCAGATGTCATCTGCCACCTGAAGTTCAGTTTCATTTGGACTTCTCTGGGGAACATCTTGATGGTGCACAGTAGAGTGAAGTCCATGAAGGGCCATGAGCAATAGTTTAGCATCATGGCCAGTGGGGTTTATATATTGTGTACACCCAGGAGCAGTGTGGAGCCTCACCAAGATATGGTTCTTGATCTCATAAATAAGTAGCGTCTTGAATATAGCCACTTTGCCTTCTTTAGAACACTGACCTTTGAAGTTAAAGGCTGTGGCATGAGTTTACAGATATCTCTTAAAAAGAAGCAAGCTAGGGAATGAGGAAGTTGGCCACAGGCATGTTTATACCCAGTGGTCTTGTGTCGACCAGTAAGGTGGAGTAAGGAGGAGGTTGAAAAAGGAGTTTCGTGGCCTTTCCTGAGGAGGTTTGCTGGTTGAGGGTAACCAGAAATGACTGGGTAAAAACATCAGCTGTTGGGTTAAATACAGTTTGGGAAAGAGTAAGTTGTATAAATATTTGTACTTCAGACCACTTGGGTAAACCAGTTTTAATAGATGGCTGTCAAGAGGAAATCCCCAGGGCAGGCGCTAGCTGCCTGGCACAGGTCTCACTCTAAGTGTGCATGTTTGGCCGTACGTATCGTATGCACCTGCTGTCCCACAGGCCTTGCCAGGTGTGTAAGGCCTTCATGTTTTAGTTCTCAAAGATTCCATATGTGTTGTGGAAAGGGTGAAGGCGTTACTATTTGTTGCAAAATATTTTGCAATTTCTGAATAAGGTGAGGGTTTATTGCACAGTGAACTCAAGCATGTCCTCTGTGGCAGCAGTGATCTGTCACCTGCACTGCTGTTGCAGCATTATTGCTACAAACTCATTAGTTGTGGTATTAAACATATGTAAACTGCCACTTGTAAACACATATAAATATATGTTACTTTTATGAGTGAAGAGACTGGATCTGAGCCAAAGACTATAATGTTAAAGTAACTCTGTTGGGAAGAGGTTGTTTTAAGAAAATGTAAACTTTCAATAAATGCATCTTTTATCGTTGACAAACTGCATCTGAACAGCCTTGATCACTATGTGTGCTAACGAGTGGTTTGTTCTGTTGCATGGCCTGCTTTGCTGTGGAATTCACAACAGAGAGTAAGTGTATTCTACCCTCTTTCTTCATCTGTTTCATGTGGTATTTTAATACGACACATTGTAGACGTGTCTTGTCCAATTTTTTTTTCAGACCAATATTGTCACTAAAATCATTCATTCATGAAATTCTTTATAACAAAATATCCTGAAATCAGATTGTAAGCCCCTCCCCACTGATTGTTTTTCTTTAAAGCTTGGTATTCTTTTTCCTGACACTTGTTTTGTTTATAGGTCTTCAGCATGTTTCTGGAAACCCTGGTTGATTTCATCATCATTCATAAAGATGACTTGCAGGATTGGCTTTTTGTTCTCCTGACCCAGTTGCTAAAGAAAATGGGAGCAGATTTGCTGGGGTCTGTGCAGGCAAAAGTTCAAAAAGCTCTGGATGTCACCAGGTAGAGTACTTGGGTGGCAAATGGTAATGAAGGTTTTTGCAGGTTTACAGGAAGGCATCTGATGAACATTTTAGAAACCCAGTAGTGCTGTATGTTTTGAGAACCTGATCTTGATGAATACCAGAATAAAGGAGAACCAATTTAAGTCTTAATATTTCAAGCATTGAATTCAAAAGACCTATCTTTTTTCTAAATAGATATCTTTAAAGCGTGATATTTAAAAAGTGAAGTGAATGATTTTCTTAGTTTGGGGTTTTTTTGGGGGGCTGTGTGTGTGTGCTTTGATATTAGCTTGCTTTTCAGTTATGTATTTTCAGTATTCAGAATAGAATGGTGCTTTTCCACAAAGTTCAGAGCATCTTTCCTGTGTTCAAATAGTAAATAACAGTAATGCCAGGATAAGACCTTGAGTGATATGTCCTAGGGAGCTGCTTTGGCAGGGGGTTGGACCCAATGATCTCTCGAGGTCCCTTCCAACTCCTACAATTCTATGATTCTATGATAATGCTGCTGCCATGTGCACATCAATTCTGTAGTTGATGTCCTTTTCTATGGATGTCCAGCACAGGGCACTGTTACAATAAAGTTCAGCTCATTCTGGAATCAGGATGATAAAAAAGCTAATAGTAGTAATCCAGGAAAAAAAAAGGATAAAAGAGGGTGGGTGGAGGGAAAGAAGAAAGAAATCAAAACCAGGTATGAGCTCTGAGGAGAAGATAACCCAGTGTGCTACTAGAGATAAGGTAACAAACACAGTTTGAATTAAAGAAGGGATGGACTGGTATGCCAGAAGCTGGAGAAGTGTCCAGAGAGCAGATGGAGTAACAGTGCATAAAGGTATTTATTTAGCAGGTTTTGGTAGTATTACATCAATAATCAGCTAATACTTGGAGTTTCACTGGTTGATGGTAAAGTTAAGAAAAGCATCACAGGTGTTAGAAATAGTTGTTTAAGCTTTCATGTGTTGAGTTGAGGCTTGAAAATTTATGTTGGGTTATACTTCTTTTTTTCCCCTCTCCGGACAGGGATTCTTTTCCATTTGACCAACAATTTAACATTTTGATGAGGTTCATTGTAGATCAGACCCAAACACCAAACTTGAAGGTCAGTATGAATAACCTTTTCACTAAAGCATCGATGTGGTTGTCTTAGCTTGTCATGTCAAGCATGCTGCAAAGCATAGAAATCATAATAAGAATTAACTTTAAGTACCTGTACGATATAGAAATTGCATTGGCAACTTGGATTAACTCTCTTGTTCTCCATTTTAATCAATCTAAATATCTTTAAAAATAGGATCCTATGACTCATAAGTCTGTAAGAGTTGGGCTTTAGGCATGCTGGAACCTATTAAAGTTCAGACATGGAAAATTCCTCTTCACCCTGGTCTTGGTGGGAAGTGGGAAGAAAACCTGGCTGTGCAGGACAGAAGGGATTACACTCAGTCTGCACAGCTGGGCAGTTGGGACCTTAGGCACACCTTAAGGGCTTGTTGCACAGGGCAGATATAGCAAGTGTAGGGTTTTGAGAAAAAAAATCAGAACTTTTCTGTTATGAATCCTCCTAAGGGGATACCATTGTACAAACTGCTTTTCAGGAAGCTTGCTGGTTCAAGGCCACAGGAATGCTGTAAACTCAAAGTTGTGCCACATGTCAATCTGCAGTGGTATCTGTTTATTATGGGATAAATCCATCTTTGCCAGTTTGATATTAATAAATCCCTTGTCACTTCTCAGGTGAAAGTCGCTATCCTGAAGTATATTGAGTCCTTGGCAAGACAGATGGATCCAACAGATTTTGTGAACTCCAGTGAGACAAGACTTGCTGTATCTAGAATTATAACTTGGACAACAGAACCAAAGAGCTCAGATGTGAGAAAGGTAAGCCAGAACGGTCAAGTATTTGCAGTACTCTTCTTCAAAAAATAACCCCCTACCCTCAAAATGAAACCCAACCAATGATGGTCATAAATGGAAAAAATCAGTTGTTAGATTCTATTTTTTTTAAAAAAGGATTGTACATACCTTTCTGTTCAAACCAAATTGCCAGTTCAGTAAAGAAGCTCTTCTGAAGCATGCCTCCATATAATTTTTTTCTCTCTAGTAGGTACTTTACTTTAACCTGTGTGACTTGACTATTACTGTGCAAGAAAAGATTGTAGTTTGAAAGTGGGTTTTTTTCTTGAGCAGTCTGGAAATATCTCTCGGCTTTTGTTTATTTAGGTGAAGTCTTTGTGCTTTGTAGACTTGAATGAAATGTAGCACAACAACTTCTGTGGTATAATATTGTTAAAAGAAAGTAAACAAATCAGTAAGCTGCCAGGGGCTCTCAGCTCTTTTTCTTTTAAAAGCTGTGTGTTTATCTCAGCCTGGAAGGAGTTGACACATTTAGGTCAGACCTGCGTAATACAGTTACCTTGGTCTTTATCTTGCTGTAAGATGCAAGTGTCAGGCAAGCTAAAATGGGACAGAGAGTGATACTCATCTCTCCCAAGAGAAAAGCAAGGCTTCATTTTATGTAGCTAGCATCTGGAACACAACTCAACTTGTTCCCTTCCCAGCCCAGGCATAGGGATAGATCCCTGTGGGAGTTAACAGCTTTGAGATGTACTTGGATTTAAAAAGAAAAAAACAACAAAAACTTCGAGCATTTCAGAATGTAAACATTTTTACACTCTATGTATGCCTAATGTTGAATTAATATTAGAATAACGTGATTTTTAGTGGCGATTATTTGATTCTGATGAAAAGCTTGCTAGGCAGCAAAGGTGCTGAGACTGCAGCATCATCTGATAGCTGACACAAGGCTTCAAAAGAGGCTTTTTGGGTGCGTGCTGCAAGCTTTCTGGTAATACAGCTGATGAGATCCAGAGAAAAATGTCTCATCTTCTTTTCTGAAGACTTTCTGTAGAGATTATTCACACCAGTGTGACTCAAGTTTTGCATCTGCAAAATAGTCTGCCTTAGGAAAGTAGGGTGACTTTAAATCCTGGATTTAGATTTGGAATATGTGTTTCCATTTTGGTGCTTCCATGTACAATGTCAGAAAGTATTAAACAGGCAAAGAAGCTGCTTCTCTGTTACAGTTCAAAACCTTCAGCAGTCTACTCTGATGCAAGACAGTGATGTAATTAATTTAAGTAGAAATCTACATGAAAAAGCAAAATCTCTGCATATTGCTGGGTAGAATAAATATTCCACCATTAGGTGTCATCATTGCTGCATGCAAAGTTGAGCGGAGTATCTGCAGCAGCTGGAAAACCTGGCTGTTAGCTGTGGGACCCGGGCACCGGGTGGTCACAGCGCCCTGCCCATCCTTTTATCTGTTTCAAAGAGGAGCAAAGCCCTGCCAAAACTTCCAGCAAACTCCACATGAGCAGTGCCTGGGCACTTGCCCTAGGGGCTGACAAGGGATTACTTTTTTATTAAAAAGTTTATTACAGTTTCTCTTACTAAACCCGTGTGTGACTTGGATTTGCCTCTGCCTGTGGCTTTCAAATAAATTATTGCATGGTTTAGGTAAGTCAGGCTACTCAAAATGAACGTGCAGGTGATCTTTATTTCATCATACCTTTGTTGTACTATGATTTTATTAAGAACATAGTACAAACCACAGGCTTTAGAAGCAATGCTGCAGCAATGGATTTATAAGCAATCATTGGCCATTATCTTTGTCAGGACTGTAGTTAACAGACTAATAAATTCATTATGCAGTAACGAACTAGATTATCAAGGGCCAAACCAGACAGTTGAAATGTTCTGAAGAACACAATTAAAAGGTTGTCCTCCTTTTTTGGAGACTATAAACCAGGAAAAAAGTACTTTTTGTACATCCAGATTAATCATTTAACGGTTAGAATACTCTGCCCTCATGGAAGGTATTGTGGTGGTCTACAAGATCTGAGGTTTAAATGCAAAGCAGACCATGCACTGTAACATTGTCACAACCTAAAAATGGAGACAGCAGTTGACGTTATGGGGGAGAGGGAGAAGAGCCAGTTCAGTCTTCAAATGATCAAAGTACTATGCTGTCCAAAAGTGTAAAATAAGGTAATTTTTTAATAGAATCTGGATTTGAGACCACCAGTGCAATCATCTCAGCTCCTGCAAGCTGATGAGAGCAAACTTTACTTATGGTACTGAGGACTCTTGGCTGACATAGTCCAGCTCACGTGGAATGCTGCAGCTGGGTTGGGACAGCGATGCCTGTGCTCAGCTGCTCGCAAAGGCAGGACCTCTTTCCCCCAGGAGATGTAGCCCCGCAGCCCATGTGGTTCTTACCTGGGTTTGAGATACTGAATGCCACCTTCATGCAGGTAGTGCCTGTGTGAGGTGGCCATGCTGTTATATCTGGATGGTACCTTTGAGTAGACACAGGTAAAACAAGCTTGCTTGTGCTGGCGGTGAGGTATGTACCTGAGCTCTGTCAGTGGGGATGGCATGTGGCTGCCACCTCTGTGTAGTAGTTAGTTGAGCAGACCAGATCCTACAGTAGAAATCAAGGTCAAGAAATGGATTATATTGTCAGTCAATAGTGGGATTATCCTTTTATTAGTGGTCATCTGTCCATTACTGCTATTCACTGTGTGTGAGGGTCATGGAGGTCCCAGCCCCATAGTGTTAGTTTTACTGCAGGAAAATAGAGCAAAAAGTGGCATTTAGTTAACAAACAAACAAACAAACCAACCAAACCCCACCAAACTTTCTTAATAAGGGTGTATCATTTGCTTGCTTTGAAAAAACTTTGCCTATTCTTATGATGACTAATTGAGCTCATTTAATGAGCACACTTCACCTGACACCTCTCTGGAACTGCAGATCATGTTTTATAGCTAGTAAAATCAGAAAGAAACTTAGTTAAAGGAAATGCTGTTGTGCATAAAACAGTTCGTGTTCCTGTACAGAATGATATCTGTAGCTAAACATAAGCTCTGTTATCACCAGAACAACATGGCGTGCTTTGAAGAATGTACAGTCACTATTACAGAACGTCATTGACAAAACAGCAGCATTCTCAGGGCTGGAACTAGTTAAGCTACTGATAGTAGCCATGAACTATGTACACTCAAAATTATTGTCTGTACAAAGCTTTATATTTACAACAAGGTGATCTGCAGTGTGCTACAAGTAAATAATTGTCTTGTTTTAAAGATTGTTAATACTCACGGGTGTTTACCCAGCATTCAAGTTAGGATTTACTTCCTGCAAGCAGTGCTAAAAGAAAGGTGAAAGACATTTGTCCTCGCTGCTGAACCAAAGCTATTGGGTAGGTCATGTGGCATTTTGTGGAGGCTCAGGTGGGTTGTGGTTCCAGTGTGAGGACAGCACCCAGTGATAAATGCCACCAAAATACAGCCAGCTCGCTTTTTTTTTTTTTTCCCAAGCAGAATGTATTGATGGGCAGGGTGCAGATCAGAATTTCAGATAACTGAGCTCTAATTTTGATTGTGCTAGCATCTACCCTTGTGTGATGCACTTGACTTTCCCCGTCCTTCGTTTATTCTTCTCTGCAACAGGGCATTAATTCCAGTTTTTCACTGGAAAATATTTTAAGATTTGATGAAATCATTTTACAAAAAATAATTAATTACTACACAGAAAAACAACACAAAATGGCGATGCAAATGCTGTGATGACCAGTCAGAGGACATTATGTCGTTAGCTTCACCCTGTTATCACTAATAACGCCAGCAAAGTTATTGTGCAATCCTTGCGTAGGTAAAATGCTTATTGAATCTGGATGACAGGCTTGGGCTTTGCATGGGAAAATATTTTTGCTCTGGAAAAGAGCCATCACTTGGAGAATGGAAATTAGAATTAGGCTTCTCTGGCCAAGAAGCAGCCACCTCATGTCCAAGGCTTGCGTGAATGAGAACTTTCATTAAACATGAGTGCTCAGTATTTGAGAGGGTGGACTTGTCTTTGAGGGCACACAGGATCTCAGCATCTAGGAGGAACTTGTACAGCCTGAAGGGGAACAAGGCCTTCCAAGGTGAAGGGCTGGTGACATTGCCCACTGTCATGTTAGTCAGCCAAGTTCTGGTCTTAACTATATATATATATATAAAGATCTGTATTGCTTGATAGACAGTTGGACTACTAATCTTGAGGAAGGAAAATGTTTTCCTTTGTGCCAGATATCTTGCCTAGCTTCTATGTTGATGAAACATTCCTATGGTAGTTTTATTTTACAAGCCTGCATGCACGTTTACACGTGATGGGCAGCCTCGTGTCGTGTACATTACATTCTGTCTTCCACTTATGTAACTAGGAAAACTTCAACTGTCCCACCCGTTACTGAGTTTGGCCAAGCTGCCTTGACTTGGTAGGAAACTAGAACCATTGCAGTGACTCAAAAAGCCCAGGAGAGTGCTTGTGTTACTGTGATTTGCATTTAGATGAAGTCCCCCTCAGATTACCTGGGGTTAGGGTCCGCCCTGGACTGGCACTGGTGCTTTGCAGACAAAGTCTAGATTCATCCAAAGAAAACAAGCTTGGGAACAGTTTTTTACTAAAACTGACAAATTGAGGAACTGTTTCTGAATTATACCAGAATATAAGGAAAACTTCAGAGAAAAAGCCACAGGCCAACAAATACTTTATATACTCAAATAGCCAATAAGTTACGTATTTACCTCCATAAATAGTAATCCCAGATGTCATTTCTCAGAAATATTGATAAGGAAATCCTATCTATCAATAAAGCCCAGAGCAAGATTGGATAAAATATCACTTTCATGTATGTAGGAGGACTAGTGATAGCCAGGAAAGCAAATGCAGTTAAGGAAGTGAAATTGGGATCCTTTGCAGTCTGATGCCATCAGACCTCTAAAATCTCTCCTGGAGCTTTAATGTTTCCATCTAGCATCAGGCTGATCTGAGCAACTCTGGAGCAGAAGCTTCACTGCAAAATCATTCCCAGAGACTCTTTGCGTGCTGAAACAGCATCGCTCATCTTTACTGATGTTAGGCTGTAAACACTGTTGGTCATGGCCTGTCACAGTAGCAGTGGCAAAGAAGGTGTTTGCAGGAGTGCTTTTCAGTGGCAAATTGTTTTACTATTCCCCAGCCGTGGGCCCTTGCCCTTCTCCGTTGGATGCTTCTTTAGCACTCTTGAGAAATTCCTGCACCAGATTGCTGCATCTCATGGACTCCATGAAGAGCCAAGTTACCAGAGGATCAGGCCTTAGGATTTCATTTCAGACTCAGAATCTTAAAGAAGGCTATGTCTGTACTGTTGAAGTCAGCCTTTTAGCCAAAAGATATTCCTAAAGAAGTCAAACTGGGCCTAAGTGCACAGAGTATCTCCTTTCAGGCATTTAACCATAGCCACTGTTAAGAAAAATCATAGAATCATAGAATTGTAGGGGCTGGAAGGGACCTCAGGAGATCATCGGGTCCAACTCCCCTGCCAAAGCAGCTCCCTAGCTGATATTGCACAGGTCGGCATCCAGACAGGTCTTGAAATCTCCAGAGAAGGAGACTCCACACCCCCTGGGCAGCCTGTCCCAGGGCTCCCTCACCCTCACTGGGGAAAAGTTCCTCTGCATGTTGGTGCAGAACTTCCTATGCTCCAACTTGCAGCCATTGCCCCTTGTCCTGTCTCCACAGACCACTGAAAAGGGGCTGGCCAATTCCCCCTGCATTCCATGCTTAAGATAATTATAAACATTAATAAGGTCCCCCCTTAGTCTTCTCTTCTCAAGGCTGAACAGTCCCAGCTCACCCAGCCTTTCCTCATAGGGGAGATGCTCCAGGCCCTTAATCATCTTCGTAGCCCTTCTTTGGACTCTCTCCAGGAGATCCCTGTCTTTTTTATACCAGGGAGCCCAGAACTGGACACAGTACTCCAGGTAGGGCCTGACCAGGGCAGAATAGAGGGGGAGGATCACCTCCTTTGACCTGCTGGCCACACTCCTGATACACCCCAGGATCCCATTGGCTCTCTTACATAATACATCAGAAATGGTGCTTGATGGACTTCAGTATTTACCTCATTTAATGCTATTGGAAGGAAAAGGATCTCTGTGTCCTAGCTGTGTTTTCAAAACAGGAGCTATCATTTTCTGTTTGTTTTGAATTTGATGCTAGAGCTATGACAGTCCAAATGTTTTTAGTGTATGCAGTGTAAGGAAAATGGCTTTTCCCAATGTTAGTGACCAGGAGATTATCACACACTTGTTGGAAATGTGGTGGTGGGGTACGTTTCCTTAAAATTATTTTTTCTTCACCTTATACAGCCTTCTAGTATCCAGCTTGAGTTGAAAGCAGTTTGTAAAATAAGTGCATTTTCTCTGTTTGCCTGAAATAGAGCTAGTGCAATATAATGAGATGAGAAGAAATCGCTTCACAGAATGTGTATACTTATGCTTATATTATGAATCTGTGCATAATATGTTTATGTGTATCTGCCATTTACATAAGCACACACACCCATGTAGGCATAGGTGATGTACCTGTTTTGAAAACAAGATTGGAGGTGGTATTTGCATGATGTGTTATAGAGCCACCCAATAAAGAGGGGATAATTGCTTTCTCTGTACTGTGATGGGTAGGTCTGCCATATGTACTCCAGCATTTAGAAACTCCATGCAGGTTAAAGTTCATGTTTTTATTACAAACCACCTTACTTCAGTAGATTTTGTTCTATCTTAGTTTATACTTGGGAACTTCCCCCTCAGAACTCAGATCATGCCAGGTTTATAATAGAAGTCTCTCAGTGGGTAATGAAATGTAACCTTTGTTTTCTAGCCCTGAAACCTGTTTTTGCAACAAATGCTGTTTTGTAAGGAGTGAAGTTACTCAGAGTAGCCTTCATCAGCTTGACTTCTGCAGAAATAAGAACATTCTCACCATGGTCTTTGCTGTGCTCAGGTCACAAAACAGCAGTGCACAAGGAGCTGTAACCCATTACAGAACAGTAATCCAAACACGTGGTGATTCAGTGCTGCATAGTTTTTGCTGGCACTTGTTTGAGGTGCCTTTGACACATGCAGTGCAACTATCCATGGCTTGTAAAAGCCGCTCGTGATGCATTTGGTGCTGTAAAACACAACAGCAATGTGGATTTAATCTGTATGTGGATTCTGTAGTTAAGTCTGTTTAAAAAAATTCTTCCTTTTCAGGACGTGGATGTAAAAGTGCATCCTAATAGAAGCCTTTTGGGAAACCTGTGTGTTTAAAAACTTGAGCTCATTTAAAAACGTGCTTGGACTGTGCACGAAGCAATGAAGCCATTGTGCTTTTAGTAACATGGATGTCTGTACTCATCTGATCCTAGACCTGAAAAAGGAACAAAGCAGGAGGTTTGGGTTGGTAGCTCAGTGCTAGCTAACACTTGATCATCATCTGCTGGAAAAGATGCTTAAATAATGCTTGTTTAGAGTCTGCAGACGCTCAGTAGATATGAATTAATTAATTTAACATCAGCTACGTGCACTGGGGAGCTGAGGCCTTGCTGTATGCCAGTGTGTGCTAATGCAAGATGCCTAATGTGTCACTGCTGCCTCTTGATCTCAGTGGATCTATATTTGATCTGCAGTTTAGCATAAGTCCAAGTGACGTGAGCTCAAGCTGTTCTGTTCCACTGTGCCATCAGTTATTAAAAACACAATTGCCTTAGCCTGGATGGTGAAATGAATGATGCATACAGAGTATGATGATGCTTGTCAGCAGTGAGTAGACGTTAGTGTGGATCTTCCACAGACCAATCACATGCTAAAAGGCATTCGTAGACAGTAATGGTGTAACAGACTGGATTCAGAAGTTTCTAAGTTCTTAATTGCTTCCACTGAACTTAGAGATGCCTGTGAGGATAGGTGCAGGCATGTGCAAGCATCTATTGCCCTACTCCTGGCTGGTCAGATGCAGGTACCACCTCAGTACAACGCTGCCTAAGTTCTGTGCCTCAGCTGAGGTTTTCAAGTGGTTATAAAAGCCATCAGGAAGTTGCCAAAGCAAAGTGATGTGGAACTAAGGGATGTTTGTAAGCCTGTTGTGGCTGAATTTAATTCTGAGCCAGTGGTGCCCTCTGCTGAAAGGAATGCTCTTCTGGCTGACTCAAATAGTAATGTCTGTTTCTTGAAATCAAGCAAATTACCTTTTGCAGAAGAGTTTTAATATCATATGTGCTGTGTAGATAATTCAGTTGAAATCTTTGCTTTCTCTAAATAATATCAACCTCCCTGTTTGTCAAAACCAGACCATGCATAGTTGGGTGGGTGAGGATTTGCCAGCTAGGACAACTACAGCTTCCTCAGGGCCTGGTGAAGGAAACTTGGAAGAGAAATGTAAACAGGTAGATTAAAAGCTGTGTGCACTAATCACACTAACCATGTTTGCAGTCTCAACTCAACTGTCTAGCTGTGTAAAGAGACCTTGACTGGGAGCCTGAAAAAGCGTGTCTGTCTGTGAAATACTTCTTGGCTTTGGTGTGCTTTCCTGCTAGCTCTCTTGTAGTGTAGTCCCTCATTGAGTGGTCAGGGAATGAGGTCCTCCCTCTCTTCTTACGGGGCTGCCAGTGATGCGAGCCCATCGCCAACAGAACTTTGAGTAACTTGAAAACTGCTTTTACATAGCTCAGGCAGGTAGCAGCTTAGTCTGGTCAATCAGCCTTGATTTTAATGCTTAATGAGTCCAAACCATTTCAAAAAGACTTGTTAAGTCACCCAAGTAGTAGAGGTTACAGGTTGGATGAATCTGGCAAACACCCACTGCCTAGGTGAAAACAGAACCCAAAGGTTGCAAAAGCGTTTTGTGTCCCTTCAGCAGCTGACCCTGTTGGGCAGCATGAATTGCATTGACCTGTGTGACTTTGGGAGCTGCTACCAGCTTGTGGAACCTGATCCCTCGCTGCATTGTTATAAGGAAAATAATGAAGTTACAGAAGTGATCCTTTGCACATGACTCAGGAACCTGATGTGGAGCCAGACCCCCTCACTAGCACAGTCAGGCTCTGAAGTCACTGGAGTTTCTCCAGCTCAAGCCAGCTGAGAACTGCTTCATTAAGATTATCTGATCTGTAGGGCCTACGTTATATGTCACCATAAGGAGATGGATTAGTGTTCCATGCTAATGGTGCAGGGACACAAAGGCAAGGGAAAATTCAGATATTGCTCTTTCTGTGAACTATATATCATCAAGCATTGCATGGAGAATGTTTGTATGTTGTGTACAGAAGTAGGTTTTTTACTGCTTGCTTTGAATTTATCTACTCCTTGAATAATCTAATGAAACAAGGGCCAAGAAGAGATCCCAGTGCTTCTGAGGTTATGAAAGTGTCCTCTGGTTTGTCATGAGCTGAAAATCCACAGATATAAAACTCTTAGAAACATTATCTAGTCACAAAGATGTTCCTTTGACTAGATAAATGAAACTTAGAGGATTATCAGCTGTATCCTGATCTAATGATTAAACAGGTGTAGAAATGCTGCTCCTGATGATCTTCATTCCTGAAATAAAATTAACTGTATCAGAACTGGGAAGTATTGCCAAAGTAAAGCTTGGAGCATGTTATAAACGTGATTTCAAGCTAGCATGGACCTTCCAGCTCTTGAGGTCAGTGGTAAGTGTTCTTGATTTTTATGGTAGGGGGGACCAAGACCGTTGTATATTAAATCTTAAGCAGGAACTTTCAAATAATGGTTTTTGCCTGCAATAAACCTAGAAGTGCAGTTGTATGGCTGAGGAATATTTCAAAAGAACACAGCCAAAGTTAACCCACATAGGTCTAGTGTTGCTTTTGAGAGTTTTACTGGAGCACTGCTCCCAGGCTGCAATAGTACTTGGCTTTATTTCAAAAAGCATAGACTGTAGGTCTGCCTTCTTTCAGGCCACCTAAGATAGTGAGCATTACAAGGGACTGTTCAGCACTTCATTCAAAGCTCAGTGACCTATTTGCAGGCAAGAGCAAAGCTTCCAAAGAGCACTGGGGACACAGAACATTGGCAGACACTCCTAAAGAGAGGTAATGTTTTGTGCAGAGAGGGAGGGTGGGCAGAGTCCTGGTTTCATTAAAGCCAAAACAAAAAAGTGGAACATGACTGAAGTGCCTTCCCTCAGATACCTCTCCTGTAGCACATGTGGGCTATTGGTGTTTTTGTGTCAGGGTTAGACTGTACCAGTTAGATAACTGCCTCAAAGTGAAGCCAGAGGATCACAAAGTCCCTTGGGGAGCTCTGAAGATTTTGCTCAGGTCTGAGAGATGCACCTTAGGCCTCTCAAGCACACAAGAAGGGTACGTCCAGAACCTCCCCTGCAGCAGTCTCACAGTACATCTCCTCTTGCACCTGATTTGCTCTGTTTACATAGGTCTCCAAGGATGACCTTATTTCTAACCTATCAATGGGCAATAGCAGGACAAAGGTACTTTAAATCCTTTCCCACCTCACTGTACTTCAGCAGCTCCTAACTTTACCAGTTGATATCTCAAGGTATTATAATTTGAGCAATCTTTCATCCTGTGAAACCTTTTTGATCAATTTTCCTGGGTTTTTAATTTCAAAGAATAGGACATGTGTTTGTTCTGACACAGAAGATCTGCATGTCCACTTTCTAACCAGCAGGGATGTGATGCATGCCATTCACAAATGGGAATGTACTTTGGCATGACTTGTTCCTTTGCATTCAGTTCAACGTGCTGATTGTTGTTCTGAGATCTCTTTGCAGAAATATTTTTATTACAGAAAATACTGTGCTGGTGAAAACTTAAAAGCTCTTGGATCAAAATGGACAGAAATACACGTCCTTGTTGGATACCAGGCAGGCTTCATGGCAGAGTTGCCCAAAGCTTCAGGTCAGAGGAGGGCAGAGTATGGAGCTAAGAAAGCCACAGGGGATGCTGTCTCCCCACTTCTTTCATCCTTAGATCTTTAGTGTGAAGTGAAAGAAGACATGCCATTGTTTCGGTTCAAGTTGGTGAGAATTTTGGCAGGAGGCAGCAGGATCCATCTGGAATGAAGAGTCTGAAGACCTGTTGTTTGCTGCAGCCCTTGGAAGTCCATTGAGTGTTGTGTGCCTTGGTTTCTTTGGCCATATGAAAACGATGTTGCTAACCAAACTTTCATGGATGGAAAATGTTTTGATACACAAAGCTGTGTTACTGCAAATCTGCCCCGATGAGCAGAAGGAACTGTATAGCTTGAATTGCAATTTGTACACTGAAACAATGAGGTACTTTGATTCCCCTCTGCTATGAAAGGGGTTTTGTGTACGCAAGTTCATCATCTGCTAAAGGATTCCACTTCACAGGGAACTGCAGATACACTTAATTATTGCAACTTCACAAACACATTACTTAATAAAAACTGCTTCTTTGAATCAATGAGAACAATGAATGTACAGTTATCACCACAGCAGTGAATTATAGTTTTACTGTCTTTTCATTTTTAGGCTGTTTTAGAAAGTTCTTGAAAGGGTCAGGCATAAGTGTCTGCTCTTCCTAAGCCTGTATGTATGTATGCTTTTCCAAAGTAAGAGCACACATAGCTTTGCTTCTTACTTTGTGAGCCTAAGCCACTGCTTTGTATGCATGTATGTATTCTGAAGGTTGACGTGTCAGCAGCTACACCCCTGTTAGAGAAGGTGCTGCTGCAGACCATCAGGAGTCCTTCATCATTGTATTACTTTTATTCTTTTTAAAGAATAAAAGATTTAAAGATTTTTTAAATCTTTGTATATTTTTAAGGCAAAGATGGATTAAAACAATTGATGCAATCCACATGGGTTGTATGCTGCTGGGGAAGTCTAGTTAGGAATATGTGATGTTAATTACTCTTGCACTTAAGCTTTCTGCCATTTATTCTGCTTCCATTCCTATTTGATTCCATTGTTTTAGTTCAGGATACGCAGAGCTGTATCTGTGCTAACCGAGGTAGTGGAGATCCTGCTCTGACAGCTGTTCTGCCTGGCAGATAGGGCAAACCCTGGCCAGTGAAATTAATAGTAATTATCAGTTGTTTCAGTGAGTAACCTGCAACCATGGTTTCACTTATTTAATTTGGGGATCTGTTGGGATTTAGCCTGTCCATGGATGAGAGAAAGGTGGTTCTCACCATCCTAGTACATCACCCACTTGAGGTGGAGTCTTCTGTGGCTGAAACAGCATCAGTGGTGAGACTTAGAAGGAGAGGTGGGAAAACAGAAGCAGGGGATTGTCTGATGAAACAAACTTGTCAGATCCTTAGGAAGGACAGGTGGTGTGGGAAGAGAACTTGTCCCCTTCACACTGAAAAAGAAAATATGGGAATGACAAATAGCAGTCCTAGATTTTTCATATTTATTTGAGTTTCTGCTGGTGTTTGTTTCCTGTACATTTTTGTTCAATTGAATTATGTGCTGGACAGGACAATGGTAAGATTCTCTCACTACCTGTAAATAGCTGCACACTTCACATCTGAAGTCAATGATATAAATGTGAAAGTATATTGTAAGCTCTAGCAATTAAAAAGTTAATTTTAGTACTTAGCAATTCCTTATGACACATCACAAGGAGTATGTCAAAAACTTGTCTAGTATGGGAATCTTCTTGTTGAACGAAACGCACGTCATTGACCATGAGGATGGTTACCAGCAGGATGTGTACTCTTTCCAAAGGATAAAAACTGATGTGTGTTTCTTTCTTTTTAGGCAGCACAAATAGTCCTGATTTCTCTCTTTGAATTGAACACCCCCGAGTTTACCATGTTACTTGGTGCCTTGCCAAAAACATTCCAGGATGGTGCTACGAAGCTTCTCCACAACCACCTCAAGAACTCCAGTAACACCAGTGTGGTGAGAAGCCCTTCTCCTTGCAGACAGCAGAGCCCCAAGACAGCAGCTCACTGACAAGCTGTTGCAGATGTCCAGCAGCACGCGTTGTCTGTAGCTGATGTCTTCAAGCAGTATGGCAACAGAGGCTTCTGTTTGATGTTGCTTTTATAGGGACCATTTAAACAAAAACTTTGTTATTTTAACATTTGTTATAGTCATAACTAGTATGCATTTAAAGACACATTAATTTACTACTGAGAATCTCATAAAATCTGGAAGGGTTTGTGCTTTCAAGTTGGTGCTTTTGAAAATCCTGCCATCAGTGACCTTGGCTAAAACCAAGATCCTGATAACACCTTTTTTTTCTGGGCTGACCATTAATATTGAAAGCAGTTTAATAACAGAGATAGTGTTTCCTAAGAAGCTTGCAGGATCTTGGTGACCTACAAGGTCTAGTGTTTCCTAAGAAGCTTGCAGGATCTTGGTGACCTACAAGGTCTACTTGGTCTACACCTATTACCTTATGTTTTGGTTTTACACGAAGCTCGCTCTTACATATTTTTATTTCTCTGAAGGAATGTGTTAGTAGAAGCTTTAAGTATGCTTCTAAGCTTCTTTTCCACCTAGAGCAGCAAGCATTACGGTATTTTTTTCCTTTTTAATGCAAAAATCTTGTGAACCCTCCTATCTTTACACTTCCGTAGAGACAAGTAGACCTTTGTGTGAGCTGGAAGCATTAGGCTTCTAGTCAGACAGACCAGATTCTCTAGTACCTTTGACCTTGTGCTTAGAGAGATGGAATTTGGAGCAATTTCTACTCCTTTTGCTGTGGTATAAACAATTGTGCAGGCCAGTGGAAAAATGATAAGTTAGATTGCTTACTTATGCTTCTAACAAGCACAATCAGAATGCTTTAGACAATGTGGAAAATAGCTGCATAATTAAACTGCTAAATTGCCAGTGTAATGGTTTGCATACTTTGGAGCCTGGAAAATAGTATCTGAGAAGCTGGGTAACCTGTTGGATTGATAAACCATTTCTCTGGCAATATTTGCAGGCCATATGAGTTACATAGCTAAAATTGCAGGTTCTGTGCATTTTAGACAAATGCCTGTGTGCTTTCTTTATCCTCAGAGCAGAACCTTCAAAAACATAACAACTATGTGAACCACAACTGCAGATTTTTAGGTCAAGAGGCAGAACCAAAACTACACTAAGCTTGTCTAGCACAAACAAAGGCAATATTGGGACCTGTGGTTATGTACTTCTGCCTGTGTATTGCAACACCTTGCTAATCCCTGTCTTCTGCTTCTGTGCCAGGGTTCCCCCAGCAATACCCTTGGTCGGACTCCTTCCCGGCACTCCAGCAGCAGAACCAGCCCCTTAACTTCACCTACCAACTGTTCCCACGGTGGACTGTCTCCAAGGTAATGTAGCAGGCTAATTAAACCACTTGCAAAATATTAAAGGATTTCAACACTGAGTGTGTGTTTGTAGAATGTGACTCACTTTGAAAGAAAAAGCAAGACCAAAAGTTTGGAGTAGATTGCTTCAAAGGAACAAGGTTTGGATGTGATAATACATGGCTGGTGATTGACTTTGGTGTTCTGGTCCTCATGTTACCCACGTAATCTTAATGTTTCCTATGTTAATTTTCTTTAATAACTAGGCCTTCTCCAGAATCACATTTATGGGTTCAGTAAAGGTACTATTAAATGGCAGCGTTAGAAATGAGGTCTTGTTGAGGTTGCACATATCACAAAGTACACAATGGACTTTCAGGTCAAGAGTTTGCAATTGTTTCTATTTTTCAGGTGCACCCTTGCAATCAGTAATTCATCTGACTGTAGTACAGTGCTTGTGCTGCTGAGAGAAGTACTGAGTCTCCTGTTCCCCTCATACACTTTGTGAGGAGGTAGAGTAAGCAGAGGTGGTGACTGTGTTTCAGTGCTGAATACCTCACAGATCAATCTCCTGGCTGGTCACCCTGATCCTTTGGGCAGCAGGTGTATTGCTGAAGCTCCAGATGCTACCCTAGAATGTAGCGGTCCACTCCAAAACCTTACATTGATCAAATAAGGACTCAAGGCTATTGGGACTGTATGTGTTTTGCACCATAAAAACTTTGAGAAGAAGAGATAGGAATTTAAACAGCATGCTTTGGGGCTGTAGAAGTATTGGAGGAAAATATTAGGTTGCTACCTAGACAAGCTTTGATTCATGCTGGGAAAGCTTAAAAGGTGTTATTCTTGCCTGGCTGTCCATGGCACATCACTTCCCGTTGTCTTAGAATGAAACGTGGGGTGAGGGCTGCAGTTCTTAGTTCAGTATCGAAATTTACATTGACCAGCCCTGTTGTGACTTGCTAAACCCTGTCTGAAGGGATGTGAGTTCCTGTGTGTCAGGGAAAACACAGGCTTTTAGACTTTTATGAGTAGTTACACTAATTCCAGCAGCATATAGGAGCACATGGGGTTTCCTGAGAACATTTTGGATGTCTAAATACATCTTTGTGACCTCTGAATCTGCTGTAATCCAAAACTAGACTGAGAGGTTGTAAGCCAAGGTCAAGTTACCTATTACATTTCAACAAAGGTTTCATTAAGAAATGAAGTGGTAGCGTTTCAGGGGAATAGTTCCAACTATGTTGCTTCCTTTTTGACTAGTTTGAGCATTGTTGCCCTGCTGATTTCTGTCATGGGAAATTACAAACTGAGATGTGTCTCCATGTGGTTACATTGTGACTTTGGCCACGTTTGCACGTGGCACCGATTTTATAAATCCATGACTTTTCCATGCTTTGGGGGGTTTGCCATTGGGACACAACTGTGTTTTGCCACTTCACTCACTGTTTTTCAGTTTGTCTTGGCATACTTCTCACCTCTTGATGTCAGGATGCACGTATCAAAGAATCAATTAATGCTTTCAGCATATACTTCATACTTCATTGCTGTTGTTTTCTAGTATTTTGGGTTTAGAAACTGGAGGGTTTTTTTCCTATGTTACATGTTCTCAAGGAATAGTTAAAGAGAACATGTAATTCAGAGTATTCTGCCATTAAGCTGTCAAGACTAAAACTGCCCCTGGTGCAGTGGTCCGGGAATTTCCTTTGGAAAGTTATCAGTCCTTTGATTTTCTACAGAGTTCTTGGAGATACCAATCCAGAAATTTAGGTGTCTTTTCAAGAAGTGTGTCCTGTTTCCTGGCTTGATTTAGTTACTCAAGAGTGATGTGTTAAAGTTACTCTTCAATAGAAGGTGAAGGTGGAAGCTGCTGTAAAAGCCCTTTAAAACACTCAGGAGAGAAGCTCTATCGTTTTTGGGCGAGTGACCTCTGAGCAGTAACAGTAGCTGCAGATTTTTACCATTTGCAGAGAAGGTGGTGGTGGCAAGTACTGCAGATCAGCAGCAGTACTCTGGTGCTCTGTTGGACTGCATCCTTCTTGAAAATGTCTTGTGTAGGGCAGTTTGAGCATAGTCCCGACTTACAGAACAAGGGAGAACTTGCCTCTATTTCTGAAGAGTACGTGTGGTCCTTCTTTTGGAGAAAGGGCTTTAGAAGATGTGCTAACAGGTTACAGGAAGTAGGCTACACTGCAGAATTCCAGTTGTTGGTATAGATGCTTCTGTGTTATGTTTCCATTTTTTCATTAGTGGTGTAAAGAGGTACTTTTCTCTCTACAAACTTGGACAGTGAGCACACCTGGGTCATTCTGATAACATTGTAAAAGGATGAAGATTCCCCCAGTTTCTCTTGAGTAGTCCTCCTCTGAAAGTAGGCTTGGCTTTACATTTTTGTAGTATCCATGCCAAAGGGTTGTACTGAGGTTGTGTTTCCCCCTGGCTTCCTGTGGTGTTCCATGTGCAGGTTCTACTTCCCTTGTGCCTGTGTCTTTCTTGACACACAGTTTTGGAGGAATCATATCTAGGGATGTATTTGGTTTTGGGGCTGGTGAATATGTAGAAAGGTTATTTCGGATACAGTAGTAATATAAAAATGCTGCTAGGCATAGTTGCTTTCCCTTATTACTAATAGTTTGTGGACAAAATAAATCCTTAATCAGCAAAGCTTCACTGATACTTTCTGTAGCATGTATGACATTGCCCTTAGGTCACTTCTCTTTTTTTGCTGGCACAACTGAATTCCAGATGACTGTTCTTGTATTTGTGCGTACATGTACCCCAGCTTTCTGGACAGATTTTGAATGTTTTGGTTTAACTGGACTTCGATGCAAATGGCTGATTTGCCTATCCAGATGATAACAACTGCTTAAGTGTTCCCCCAATGTTAGTGTCTTCAGAAGAATAACTTTCAGAAGGGGTTGTCAGGGCAGAGTCCTTCCTTCTGCTTTCAGTTGCTCCATCCAGTTCTTCTTCATGATCACTAGAGCATATCCACTGCATCTGTGAGTTACTTCTACATTTGTACCTGCTTTTTTTTTTTTTTTTTTTTTCTTTCTAGACAGTTTTCATTTTTGGGCAGAGGAGTTATGGAGGAAAGAGATGTTGAGATGTTTTCTGAAGGCGAAAAGTAGGGGACACCACTTGGGAAGACTGAAAACAGACAAAACCTAACCCAGACTTCCAACTGAGAGGAAAGAATGTTTCCTGGGCCCTACTCAGATGAATGGCTTGAGTTTGGGTTCCACAGAGAAAATCTTGATTTAGTACGTTATGTAGCATAACAAGAAGGAAAATACTAACCTGTGAAGTCAAATTCTTGTAAGAATACTGTTTTGACTGGCAAATGTACTTCCATAAACTCATGTTACATTCAGGTTATGAATTTTCACCTGGAATTCTGTAGGAGTATTTGAAGGAATATGAAATGGATAGATTTGACCTATTGGAAGTCCAGAAACCTGTGTGTAGTTCCTATTATAAAAACAAAACAATAAAACCCATCAAATTTAGACCTTCAAAGAACTCTAGAGGAAATGCATCAAAATAAAAGGCTAAAGGTTTTATTTGGCTGCGTAGGGTTATATGCTTGTTACATGCCTCACTGACAATAGAAAATGCCATTAAAAATTAAATTTGATGGTTTCAGTACCAAGCTGAGCAAGGCAGGGCATGTAAAAAGAATTAAAACAAGCCACCGGCCTTGCTCAATAAGGACAGGCCTGCATTGTTTGGTGGCCCATTTGCAAGTAGGTGAGACTTATCATCAGCAGTCTTGGGTGCTGGTGTATTTCTGTAATAGTGACATGTAATAACTATGGGTTTTGATTGGTGGTTAATGAGTGACTTTCTTGACACCACTCTTCAGGCAGAGTCATTTTCTACTGGATTTGCTGCCATTCGCACTGGAGCAAAACTTGGCTTGTTTGCCACTTCTGAGTTTGTGGTATCTCTCACTTGTGTATGCACAAATGTGGCCTGCTGAGACAGTGTGCTTAAACTTAATAGAAACAAAGTGGTGTTGCGAATACTCCACCATACTTCTCATTTAGGAGATGATTTTGAAAAAATCTGTGCAACATAAAGGATACAGAACAAAAGCAATGGGCACAGGGGAGGATGCAGTAACCCAAAGGTGCAGTATCAAACAGTAACCAGAAGGGGTTTGTGGAAGTTTGAAGAGAGATCTGAATTGGCTTAGAGGCTGGTTTCATTCAGTCTTTCCAGATTTGTGTGCCACAACCCGGGCCAAGTCCCCAGTTCCTAAACTGACTTTCACGCACTGCATATTTGGGATCAGTTTGAGTCTGGTGAAATAGGGTCGGATCTTAAGCCCTGCAAAGGTTTGCTAATTGAGTAGGCCTGATTGCAGGCCCTTAGGCACCAGGAGCCAAACTTGACCAGCTACCTTTTGGGCGTCTGATTTTTAAAAAAAAATCAACTTCCCTTTCTTCCAGGGGAATCTGTTGCTTGTGAATACCTACTTAGTGTTTGAATACAGATGCATGGTCAGGGAGTGTTCATTTAGTACATTATAAGAGTTGTATGTAGAGGCTATATCCATTTGTAAAGTGTGCAGAACAAGTAGGGACTCATTTTTTCTGTGAACCATATAATTGTTAGGAATAAAAATGGAAATTAATTATAAAGGCCAAACCAATGATTTATGGGGCTCAATGGAGTATTCTTGTTTAATTTTGTTTCTATTAATTTTCTTCTCTCTCTCCAAGGAAGCATGACAGTACTAAGCCACCCAGATTATAGTTTTATTTTTTTTCTCCCTGTCCTTTCTCTGTTTTTTTCTCTCTTTTGTTTCTCCTCTGATCACTGCAGTCGGTTCTGGGGTTGGAGTGCAGATGGGCTGTCGAAGCACCCCCTCCCCTTTCTCAGCCTAACTCCATCCCCACTGCACCTTCCCACAAGACTTTCAGACGCTCTTACTCTCCCAGGTAATAAGCTACCTGTTAAACCAACTTGTCGGAGATGTCACAGTATTATTTACCTTTCATGCTGTAGGATTTATTCAGATGTGGGAAATTTATTTTCAGAGGCTTTGGTTGGAAAAGGAAAGAGATCATGATAGCCTTCAGAGAGCAAAGGTGGCAGGAAGCTGCTTGCTTGCTGCTTGGGGAAGATGCGGCATGCAAATGGGGGAAAAAGGTGGATTTTTCCTGGATTCTTCCTCCCTGCCAGGTTTTCTGAACAGGTATATGTTTCACAGTTGGTTTCCAACGCAGAACACAGTTGCTGAGCACTTCTGGCAGTCCCTGGTTGCGTTATGATAGCACAGGCAAGGTCTTTCAATTCTGCTACACTGTGCAGGCCGCACACGAGTATGTTCCAGTAGGCCAACACAGCTTGGTAGTGGTTTCGTACCTGTGATAGTGACTCTCTGTAGGTCAGTGAGGATGAGGATTGCATGTATCCTTTCCCAGCTGCTCACACAGTCTGATTGCTGAACATCTTGGAAATTTGTAGTATTGAAATTAAAACTGCCCTTAACATAAGGTTTAGAGGTTATCCATCACTAATTTTGACATTTCTTCCTCCAGTGCCCTCACATTTTGTTCCAATCTGCATAAAGGTCTTTAATCAGTATGCTGGTTTAAGCTTTATACTAGTTTTAATTAAAACCACCTTCTGAATATAAATGTAATTGTCAAACCTTTGTGTTAAATTTCTTGACTTTTTTTAAGTTTATATCCTGACAACAGGCTTTCTCTAGATGTGGTTTCTCCTGACCTAAATAACACTTGTTACCTCAGGAAGGACTATATATAGTTGGTCTTTGAAGCAAGAAGCTCCTAATGAAAAGCTATTGAAAGAAAACCAAACAATTTGTTCTTTGAGGGCTCAAAATCTGGGAATCGGACGTCTGAGTGAGTAAATAGAATCCCATAGTCCATACCCCTGAATACCAGCAGAATTAAAACTTCAAATCAATGTTCTGACCTTTCTAGGGCGCTAAGAGATATGTGGAAGAGATTCATGTTGATTTTTGGAGGTGAACAGGTTGAGAATTATTTTTTTCCTCCTTTCATTAGCTGACACCAAGATTTGGAATAATTTGACAGATATTCCAGCCCAAAGCCTGAAAGTGCAAGGAAGTGGGTTTACTGTGTGCTGCTTGAGGATGCTAAACTGCTGATTACTTACATGTAATTTGGATTGGAAACTGAGTTACAGTTTATGGAAGTAAAATGTGTTTTATGTCAGATTGGAAAACTGCCAAATTGTGTTTTGATAACCTTGTAATGAGCTGCATTGTTTTAGTGCAGCAGCAGATGGAAAATAATGCTGTGACATCTCTAAACGCTGCTCATCGCTCCTCACTTCTTACTCATCCTGTGACTTTCCTCTAGTTTTCTTCATGGGTCATAATTTTTTTTTTCCTTTTGTACTTTTTTTCCTGAAAGGTGGGTGTAGTTCCATTTTATTTCTTATTTCCCCCCATCATGTTGTCTGTGAAGTATTCCAACACACATACTGTTGATAGATGTGTGTGCTTACCTGTACAGTTTCTGTTCATGTAGAACACAGCCATAACGTGATCTCCTACACAAGCTTACACTTAACATACAAAATCACTGGAAAAATCAGATTTTTATTAAAATGTGTTTTTCTGCTTTGAAAAAGTGCATCAGATCGGTGGCTCTTTGGGAAATTGCCTTAGCCCTTCAGCATTGCAGAGGCTGTACTTTGATCTGTTCTTTGGTAGCAGTGTAGGGCAACATTATTCCCTGAGGACAGAAGTGATGATTTTAGTGGAAGATTCAGTGTCACTATATCTGTGATTTTATCTTTCTTTTTTCTTTTTGCCATGGACTTCATTATGTGACCTTTGGTAAGTCCTGTCATCTCTTGGTGTTAGTACACAGGTACAATTGCATGTGTACTTCTCCAGTGGTGGTTTCATTGCTCACTTTAGGTATTCCTCATACAGTGTTTAGGATCTATGAATTAAACATGCCTGAGCTCAAATTAACATTTTCAAGATCATAGGAAGCAAGGGTTGTCCTAACCATGCCTGATACTTACAAAGCGTTTAAAAACCACCTTCTCTTTTGTCTGGAAAGCCATCACAGTGCATTAGTGTCATTGAGCTGTCAAAAAAACATTAAATACTTTGCTTTCTGTAGGTTTGTAAACAGCTTTTTTGTTTCCTGGTCTTGGTCTGTTCTTCAAGTGGTTTCTTTCTTCCTGGCCTGACAGACACTGTTTAAAGTCGGGGAGTCGTTCCTTGGTTTCTTTGCCAGAATACATGGTGCTGATACTTGTGTGATCATAGGGTGAGTGTGTTGCTTGGGCGTCAGGGATTATGGCTATTTTCATTGTGTTAATCCTGTAGGAAATGGGCAGCACCAGTCTTACCCTCTCTCTGAAGTTTCTGAAATTCTTCCAAAAAAACCCACCAAACCTAAAGCAGTGGTTCTAGATACTTAACATCTTACTTTCAGTTCTACTGAAAATAATAGCTGTGTACCCAGGATTCAACAGGGATTTTACGTTTGGTTTTTTCCCCACCAACCTCACAGGAACTCTTTCTTCTATGGAGGGGAAACACAACTCTTTGTTCAGCCCTCCTCCTCCAAGCCCATTCTGTCACCCTTCCCCAGCTCTTAAGAAATAGTAATTCATCCCTGTAGGGAGCCACTTCTTGCCATTTATTGACAAACAACTTGATGTAAATGTCTTGAATTCCTTTGGTTTATTTGCTTCTGGCTCTACTAAGATCCGAGACTCCCCCAGAGAAATTGTTCTCAGTGGAAAACTGATTGTCATGCAAACTCAACTTCTCCTAGATAGAGCAAAGCCCTGCCAATAACGCCTTTTAATTTTCTCCAAGCTTGTAGGAGCTTCTCTTCTTAGCCACATCTTTTCATGTCCTTGCGTGCCAGGCATTTTTTCATGGAAGTTAATCTTTAATAACTCCTCAAGGAATCCCAAAACGTGTGTGGCTTTCTGCTGCTGAGGAATTTCTGAGGAACAGACAGACTGCAAGAAAGCATCGGAACTGAGTGAGAGAATTCCCAAACTTAGGCTTAGTACTGAAATGCATCTTTTATCAAAGCATTGTGCAAGTGGTTTTGGTTTTACTACTTTATAAATGAAAATGGGACGTGTTAGACTAAGGTTTACGTCAAGACACATTTTCCGTTCCATTTAAATCATCACATTGAATCCATTGGTAGAATGTATTTGATATATTATGAAACTTAAATTTGTCACTGATTTCATTTCCACCAGCTGTCACAACCCTTTGAGTTCTCATAGTGAATGTTTTTTCTTTCTTTTCCTTTTTAAACAACGCCGTTAGATGCTGGGGGTAGGGTGGGTGTTTTGTTTACAGCAGCAAGCATGCTCACTGCTGTGGGGATGTAACAGTGGACATGATTTCCCCTCACTTACAGCGATGTAACACCATTGACCTCAGCGGATCTTCTCCTAGATACAGCCCTGTTTGAGGGGAGACTCTGACCCCAAGTCTGCTTTGATTCCATCCGTGTTTTGTTACCAAGTCACTGTTAGAAAGGGTGTGCCAAATCATCTGTCTCAGGCTTGGCTTTGTTTTTGTTAAGTCAAAAGCGGATTCCAATTTCATATGTAACATTTCATATACGTTTGGTCTTTAGTATGCTGGATTATGACACGGAGAACCTAAATTCTGATGAAATCTACAGCTCTCTTCGTGGAGTCACAGAAGCAATTGAAAAATTTAGTTTCCGTAGTCAAGAGGACCTGAACGAGCCCATCAAGCGTGATGGGAAGAAAGACTGTGACATTGTAAGTATTCCATGGATTAATGTCCCCAGATAAGTGACATTTTAAAACATTGTGTTTAAACCTAGGTTTGGGTTGTTAATATTCAAAATCCAGATATTCCTGCTGCATTCTTGCAGGTGTCTTTGGCGTATTGGTTGCAGAGCTCTTATACCTAAATACAGGGTCCCACAAGTGTAGTCCTTTGCTCCCCACGAACTCTAGCCTCCTGTGAAATGTGCTTATTGGGTTTCTGTGGGAGTCGTTATGTATGTAGGAAACAATACCAGTGTTCCTCAGGCTCAGCATGGCTCAGCTGTGGCTTTTTCCTGGAGTGTGTGTAGTCAGGTCTGTGATGGGAAATGTTAGGCCCTAAAATACATGGGTGGTTTTCCTCACAGGCTCGTTACTTGGTATGTAGGAAGGATCTGTGATCGCTCCTGAGTGCACAACTTGCGTAGTACCTTGTGCTGCATGATTGGTTACAGAACGATCTACCACGTGAGATGCCATTTGTTTTAATTATATACATGGCCTTCAAAATTCATGGGAATCTTAAATAGAGGGTCCTTATGGGTCCCTTCTGTCTTCAGATATTCTGTGATTCCATCTCATTAAAAAACTTTGTTAGTAGTTTGTTAGCCTTTGAAGCTAAAAATTCTTGGTCCAAAGTTTTCATTTGGGACACTCCTATTCATTTTATGTTGGCTTGCAAAGCATCACCCAGTCTCCTCTAGCAGTGGGCTTGAAGTTTCGCGAGGAGGATGTTGCTTTTGCTTCCTTTTCCTTTCTTAGCAAATTGGTTCTGTTCTGGAGCTTATGATCTTTGCCAGCCTGTGCAGTTTTAGCAATATTAATTTAGGTTTAGTAATGTTAGATTGGCTTATTGCCCTAGAATCATGGGGTATTTTTAGACTAGTTGTAGTTCTATAAGGGAAAGAAGTGGTAATCTAAATTTGAATGAGATATTGTGTACATGATACATTGTATCATGAACTAGGTGGGTGAACTCTAAAAAAGCTACGGCTTCCCCAGAATGTGAGTTGGCTCATGTCTCTCCTCTCCTATCTTCCAGGTGTCTCGAGACAGTGGCCTTGCTGTGCCTAGTGGTGATGTCCGTGGAAGCAGTGACATTGTGGAAGGCGGAAGGATGGCTCTAGATAACAAAACCTCCCTGCTTAACACCCAGCCTCCCCGTGCCTTTTCAGGGCCACGTGCTCGGGAATATAACCCCTATCCTTACGCTGACACAATTAACACTTATGATAAGACTGCCCTAAAGGAAGCAGTGTTCGATGACGACATGGATCAGCTTCGGGATGGTTTGTATCAGCGCATCTCCTAAAGCTGCAGGCATCTTGTCTTTCTCTGGTGGCTTTGTGTATGGGTAGTGCTCTTGGGTATGTGCCTGTCCACGCATATGGTGCATGTCCCTTTGATCCAAGGATGGATATGAAATACTCTGTGTTCTCATGTACCAGCAGAACCTGATCAGTAGCTATTGAGCAAAAGTTATACTGCAGTTTTGATTTTTCTTTGCCTAGAGTTTCTCTCAAACCAGTCCCTCCAACATTTAAATGCTTCTCTAGGGGACACTATTTTGTGGAGCTTCCACTCTTTATGACTTAAACATCTCTATAGCTCATGGTTACCAGCATCTTGCTTAACTGATGCTACACCTTACCTGTACTCATTTGCAGTACACTGATGAGTCACTGTACTCTGATCTAAAGGTCATACATGTGATTGCTGGTTTTGGGTGTGTGTCTCTGGGAAAAACTGTGGCAGTTCTCATCTTGTAGAAGTAATTATTGTAACTGGATGAAATTCAATCGCCACCTCTTCCTGGTTCATCAGAAGCCATGTGCAGATTCATGAGCTGTGTCATGAACTCAGGTGAAATTGTGGGCTCGTCTGCTTCTCTTGCCTGCTTGACTGAGGCCACCTGGAATTTGATGCATTTTTGAAGTGCCCCTTGTAATGTGCACTTTATGTACAGGGTTAGTAATCGTGGCATCTTTGATCTTTTCTACCATTTCCCCAAATGATTTGCTGCTATTTGTCCTAGAAGTACCCATTGACCATTCAGATTTGGTGGCTGATCTTCTGAAAGAACTCTCCAACCACAACGAGCGGGTGGAGGAGCGGAAGGGAGCTCTCCTGGAACTGCTAAAGATCACAAGGGAGGATAATCTTGGAGTTTGGGAGGAACATTTCAAAACCATTCTGCTCTTGCTGCTGGAAACACTTGGAGACAAAGATGTGAGATGTGGACTTTTGTCTTAATTTCCCCGTATATTGCTTCACTGAGGGTGTTAGATCCTCCACACTAGTTTAAATGAAACCTGCTGCATTTGTACAACATCTCATCAGTGACGCTGCACTGCTTATTTCTTCTTTTGAAGGCTGACAACTCTGCTTTCTTTTTTGGAGTGTTCAGCTAAGCAAAAGAGGGAAGGGCAAAGCAAATATGATCTGAGCTTCTTTGTAGATTTATATAATGCAGACATGGCTGCTATGAGTGCAAATTTGTACTTCATTGCCAAAAGAGTATAGAATTTAACAAAGAACAGTAATTCTGATCCTTTCTTGTATCTGTGATGACAGTAATTTTATGTGAATTTTTACATAAAAGCAACCAAGGAGCCCAGTTCTGAATTTCCATTTAGCAATTACACTGCTCGCTCCACCGGAGCTGGTAAAGTGACACACAGTTTCTGGTGGCCATGAGAATTTCCTTCAAACTACGATTTTGAGAAGTGACTTTTTCTAATGTTGATTTCTCTTGACAGCATTCAATAAGAGCCCTGGCTCTGAGAGTCCTCAGAGAGATCTTGCGGAACCAGCCGGCGAGGTTTAAGAACTATGCGGAGTTGACCATCATGAAAACACTGGAGGCACATAAGGATTCCCACAAGGAGGTGAGTGAGCCTTTTGGTGTTGCTGCTCAGAAAGCAATATAGGCCTGCTGAAGAAATGTGGGACCTGCAAGACTTCATAGACACACGCATTGACCCATCTTGACAGTTGAACAAATTAATATTAAGCCTCCCGAGTGTGAAGGGAAAGGGTTTTTACGTGCTGAAGCAGGGAGTTGAGCTGTTTATGTGGACCTGGAGCTCTCTGGAATTGTTGACCATTGCTCATCAATTTTCCAGGACTTCCTTGCTCCTTCTGAGAGACCCTGAGACCCTTTAGTAGAGAAGTGCCTGTTTAATAATTTTGCAGAGCATGCTGGGGATGCTGTTCTCCCTTTGTCTGTATGGGTAAGGATAGGAAATATCCTGGAGAACTCAAAGCTCTTGTTCAAGCAGAATTGTGTGTGAAAACTGAATGGTGAAATAGGGCCATGCTGGAGAAATAGGAACTGGTGAGTACCAGGAGAAAACAGATAAAGAGGCTGTGCTGCTGAAAAGTAGCTGAGAAAGAGAAAGAAGCAAAGGTAAGAGTGAATTGCATTTTCCTTTTGTGAGAGACCTCTTTTGTAAAACTGAAAGTAGTCTTCTACAGTATAAGAGACACAGTAATGTTTGAAGTAGCTCAGTGGAAATTAAATTTAGTGTCAGTATTTGTAGATTGACTTCCAGGCTGGATCTTCTACTCTACCTACTGCATGTTGTGAGTTTGAACTAAAACTTGGAAAGTACCACATGAATTTCTCTGGGTGTCTGTGATGGTTTTGTTACCAAAGCCCTTGCTTAGAAATCTTAAGACACCTTTTCTCTGCAGCAAGCTTGTCCTTAACCAGCAGTTTTAGGGATCTTTGTCTGGAGAGCCTTTGCCATGAAAAAGGTCATTGTATAGATCAGACTGCTCCAGAGCATTGCGTAGCTGGCACAAGGTTGCGTTAGCAGAAACTGTACCACTTGAAAATCAAAACAACAAAACAGAATGAAAAATGCCCTCAGGGAAAGACACTTAACAGGCTGGATTTCTCTAAAATGCAAAAGTGTAGAATGTTTAATGCTTTAGTGAATGAGGACTGCCCTACTCTACTTACCTTCCTCTCCTTGCTTTTAGAACCTTTGCACTCCTGTCACTTTCAGTTCAGAGTAATAAGAAGCAGTTGTAAATTGATTTCCTGATAAAGCAGTCAGACAAAACATTGTGTTCTGAAGGAGTGCCTTTTATTGGCAAGTTTTCCTTGTTGCATACTTCTCAGCTCACCTTGACTCAGTGCCCTTTGTATTTTTTTTTCTGAGAGTCCTCCAAACCTGTGATTTCTAGCAGGACCTTTCCAGGTTGTCTCTGGCATTGCTTTTAATGCCCCTCAGAATTCGTTGTCTCTGTGGGACTAGTGGGCCTTATCAAAATGAAGCACAGTGTTGATGTCATGACACTTCGTGCCTCTATACTCCCCATACTGTGTTCTTCATGCTTATACAATGGAAAGGTTCTCCAGCGTTTGCATGAAGTACCTCCTGAGGAAAAGCGGAGAACCCTGTGCTACAGAGAAGCAACACTATGCATAGCATGCCTTGATTTACAATGGCTTTGCATAGCATCTTTATAACTAAAAAAAATGGTATCTGCAACTGCTGCAATGAGACCTTTGGGCGACAGCTGTCGTAACAGGATGCTGCAGTTACATTCCCATTTTGTTACCTGTTGCTAAACACTTGTGTGTGTTTGCAGCTATATTAAGTAGTGACACTGGTGCTGGAGTTTTCGTTCTATGTATGAAACAGTGATGCAGCCCATGAAAGGCATCATCTGTTGGTCAGTAGTTTGAGAATATCAGCATTCATGAAGTTAGGAAAGGTTTCCCAACCTGCACTTGGGTATTGACATGACCTAGGCTAAAGACATACCTGGGAATATGCTTTAAACATTTTTACCTGTAGCTGGGGTTTGCTGATTCAGTGAAGTCTATGAAAAATTAACTTGAGAGTCCATTTGGGCATGGCTCAGTTGGTCAAACTCATAGCCTTGGGCCAGAGGGTCACAAATTCCCATCCCGTAGAGGCCGTCCAGCTCACTCTCACTGCTGACACTGCAATGCTGCTCTATCCAGGAGAGGTGGAGGAGCTGTCCTGTGACTTGATCCCACTGAGCAGGAGATTAAGTGAAGATTCGCCAGTTTGTGATTGAAGAGCACTTCCAAAGAATAGCTGAAGAAGGAAGGGGAAGAGCTGAGTGGTTTGTTCTACATTTTGTTTTCACTAAATCAGAGCAGTATTAAAGGCAGTGGTATACCATCCTTAGGCTACGTAAAAGCCTCAAGATGATAAAAACTATTTCAAGGAAAGCTGCTATATAATTTGATTAGGAAAGTATTAATCTTCATGCTGGTGACAGCCTAATGGGGTATCACTCCAGGACTTATGTTACTGGGCTGCTTCTGCCTTGTAGTAGAAGATGGGTGATCCTGGCTTATAGTTTGAGATCCTTTGTTGTGCACTGGGTGTGCAAGTTAGCAGAAAGTGGAAGTTTTGAGTGAGCTGTGTCTGTTTCAGTCTTCCTTACCTGAGTTTCCTCTTCAGCACAGGGACTGCTGGCTGCCCCAAGTTGTTGTTCACATTTTCCATTACATGTGGCCAACAAAGAATCGATCAAAAGCAACCCAAGTGAGAGAGTTTGAAGAGCAGCACAGTAAAGAACTGCTAATCTTGGGTCCTGTCTCCAGGAAGTCATTGTACTAAGAGGCAGTTGTTTGGAAATAAGAAGGTTCATTTGTCTTCACAAATTCTAGTATTGCTGCTGTTCAGCATGGCCAGGAGGGATCAAATAACAAATCATAACCAACGCTTTCATCAACCAACAAATATCACCCCCTCCTCCAACTGAACGCTGATATGTAGCTACAGATTGCCTGAAACAAAAAGGGTCTGTGGTTTTATTCCAGATTCTATAATTTGAAGTGTTAAAGCAGTGTTGGCATAGTTAAACATTTTGGGATGCCTGGATAACTCGATGTTTTTCCAAGTTCAAGCAGAAGTCTTTAGGCAGTTAGAATCTTTACCATGGCTAGAACTCTTCTGCCTTCTGTCACTGAAGGCAAGGTTTGGGATCAGCAGAGCAGCACAACTAAGAGCAGCGCTTCTCTTTCCAGGGACACTGGAGAGGAAAATTTTGTACATGGGAGTTGGATGCTGAGTTGCACCTTGTGAATGCAAATGCAGGAGATTAGCAAAGCACAGACTTCAGTGCAGTCCAAATGAATGTATCCCTAGGCTACAGACTAAAAGACTCTGGGTTGGGATCAATGTTTAGTTTGCATTTTTTAACTTCAGCTTGTTTTTACACTGTTTGCAGTGTAGCAGTCTATTCAATGCTGTTGATTTAATGGGGTGATGTGAAGAGTCAAGCTTGCTTCAGTCATAACTGTAAATATTTATGGGGGTTGACATGTAAATGCCTTTCACTTACTTTTAGAGCATTAGAACGTAATTGAAGCTGTGGATGGTATGAAATTTTGTTGATTTTTATCACTCTTTGTTTGGAGTCACTTGGAAGAGAACCATCTTTCTGTTGCCAATTAGTTAATATTAACTCATTTGTTCCAGTGTAGTTACTCACCCATAACTAAGGAGAGATGCTGCCTGCTGACCCAGTACCATTGATATGACATTGCTTCAGATTCATACCAGCAAAATGAATTCTTATTTTTGAGCATATTAAAACAGAGATAGTTCATTATTTTGGGAAGCAGTTACAAAGTGCATAGGATAATTTCCCTGCTTCTGCCTCTGCCACTCTCTTTCTCTGCACCTGGATCTATAGACTTAGCTGATGTGTATTTTCTGTATAAGGAAAGGATACTGTGCCATGTGTTAGATATCTGATTTTGATCTTTTATTATCCAGAAGGATCATAAGCATAACTGGGATGCACTGCTCTTTATTGGAACCCTCTAAAAGAAGGTGAAAAAGGAAAAATTGCAGCTATCCATTAACTGTAGATAATTGTTGCTGTCTTGCTGAGGTTCTTTTAGGCTGACCTCTGGTATCTGTAAGATGATTTGCAGCTGCCCTCAGATGGTATAATCTGCGCAGGTTTCTGTGAAATGTAGCTTACCGAAGAAAAACAGTAAAGTATCACAGTCATTAAGGTTAATTGATATATAGTCCATTCTGGAAGCTGCCAAGTGCTGCAGCTTGGCAGCTTTTGACGTTTCGTAGTATAAGTTTATGTGCTTTTTCTAATTCCCAACACATTTCAAATAGTTAGTGTACAGGAGAAGCAGTCTAACCTACTTAATGTCCTCTGAATCCCTTATAAAAATCACTTTGTGTTTTCATCTACCTAGCACTCCCTATTTCTGAGTCCTCTTCCTGCTCTGAAACCAAGCTCTTAATTGTTTATTCCTGTCTGGAACAGACTGTAAAGCCTTCGGGGATGGGAGTTCACCTGGTTAGGTATCAGTAAGCCTCCGTCCCCTCCAGCTCCGGTTGTGCAGGCCTTAAGTAACCACCTCTAGATGGCAAAAATTGGCTCAGAATTGTAGCTGTGTGTCTTGTAAGCCTGAAAGCAAAGCCTCCTTCTTCTGCTTCACAAACTTCACCAGTGCTCTATGTGTTTCACAATAGCATATAAAGCCTCTTTAGTTTTCAGTGGGGTTTTACCTATACCACCTCAGCCTCTACAGCTTTCTGCAGTGACAATGCAACTAGCAATTGTAGCAAAGTACTCCAGCTTATGGTCCTACATAGGTTCTCATCCAGATGTGCAGGTGCTGCCCTGCTGAGATCCCAGCGTGTTACACTGACACCCCCTGTGGCCTGTGAACACCCCCTGGTGTGTTCTGCCTTAGATGAATCAGGGCACACATTTTTCTTTCCTTGGTTTTTGTCTCTTCAGAGCAGAAATTAAAACATCAAAACATTTTAGAAAGCTGCTGTGTATTGACCAAGAGGCAGACTACCACAAGCAAGCTGCTTGCTGCAAACATCTGTAATACTCTGAGAGTTATAGCTGAGCAGAAGAAGTTACACAGAAGGGATGGAGTCTTGGTTCTGTCTGTCCTAAACGAGCAGGGTCCCATGGCTGCAGTGCATTGTGGCCTAGGTAAACCACTGGGAATTCTCATCCAAAGCTTGTACAGCAAACTGTTGAACATCAGTGATGCCAAGGTGCTTTTCTAGTAAGAGAAAGGGATCTGTGACAGGTGGTTGTCTTGATCGCACTGTTCCTACTGCTGCACATCAGTGTGTCCCCTCCCACTGCAACCAGAAGGCATTTCACATGCATATTCTTGGGACCATCTAACCTGTTACTTAGAAGCTTCCTCATTTATAGCACTAAGGAAGATGTTTGAAGTCAACAGCCTACCTGTGTGCTACACCTCCCTGGTTTTGTGCATGTGGTGCTTTCACTAAAGCAAACTGGGTAGGAGTGTAACCATTTCTCTTTTGGGAGACTTGCTGGAAGGGTGTTAATGCACCATAGATACTTTGAGGGAACCCACCAGTGAACACAGCTTATGTTATGCCAGCAGAAGTCAGGCTGAATCTAGTCGCTAGCATGTAGACTGTAAGGTAAGCATTTGGAAAGGAGAAAAACCTGCTTCTTTAAGGCAAAGTACTATCTCTTAGATCTGCATTCCTGGGCTGCCTGCCCTGTGTCGAATAATATCGAACTATCCAGTTCAGCCATGGTTTGCTCTAAGCTTTTACTGGGATGGTAAAATCATGTTTGTGACATACCTTGCACACAGCTTAGATCTGTGTTTTTAAATACCTTTATAACCTTGTGCATCTTCCTTCATAGCCCCCCTTTTTGAATTTGCTGGTTCCATCTGCCAGCACCATTTGATGGCTTTGCTAGTTTTCTTTATCTTTGTGAGACCACTGAGAAAATTATAATAGGTCAAGTAAAAAGCTGGCTTCACTTGATATCCTGCCTGACAGCAACTAGTAAGAACCAAGACTACAGTGATGCTTCCCTGCCAATATCCTCCCTCCTTCCAGCTGTCTGAAGCTTACAGCCTTCCTGTGCGAATGGTTCTGACTGCCTCTCCCTGTGTTTCAGCCTTTGTTTTTTGTTCAGTAAACTTGTCTATCTTTTTTTAATCCTCTTATGACAATGAGCTCCACAGTCTCATGTACTGAACTGCACTCTTTTTTTCTTAAATTTAAAGGATATGTTTCATAACCACTACTACTTGTGGTGTCTGCTGTTAGTATGAGCCCGATGGAGCCATTCCTCTCACTTCCCAGAGTGTGTCTGTTAATCTTACCTCCAAAAGTGGGAGGAAGAACTGTTGCTTGATGCTGTTTACTCCTTTTTCCCCACTCCTCTTAAGGCTGTTTCACTCTGCTAGTCAAGTTAAAGCCCTGATGAAAAAAGGTTTTTGATTTTTTGATTTTGTATGGTATGTATAACTTGTGAGACACAACTGTTGTGCCTCGCGGCAAAATATCTTTGCTAAACTTTGCTATAATTGCATGTTCTTGTTGCCAAATGACCTGGCAGAGCGTATATTTTGATAATGCACTTCCCTCTATGTGGGAATGCTGCTGGTTTGTCTGGTGTTACCTGGTGAGTGGGACTGAATGCGTTGTGTCTGCTCAGAAACGTGCTTTCCCTCATGGGATGTGGAGTCCTTCTGGGTGGCTGAATGCTTTGTTCTGACAAAGCCAGAAGGAAAGCCCTTTTGGACAAGGCTGGTGCTTGCATTGCAGAATGGTGGAATTCAGGTTTCTGTGCCAGCAGGGATGAGCTTGTCTTTTGGCCTTGCCCTCCGCTGGTACTGCCGTACCCCTTCCTAGAGCCTGTCTCTCACCAGCTTCTCCAAGGAGCTAGTTACCTGTGGAGGCTCTGATTCAAGCAAGCGTGTAAGCACACGTGTGAATCCATTGACGTCAGCAAGTCTTCAGCATGTTATTAAAGCTAAACATACGCCTAAGGGGTTTGCTGAAGTGAGGCTTAGATGCAGACACTGTCTGCCAGATGTGCTGTTGGAAGTCTCCCTGGTGTTGTCACATTTACAAGCTAATATCAGCAGGAAGCTTACTGGACATGTGTTGGATGTCCTTCTGTATTCAGCGGGAAGGCACTCCAGGGAGAAGTGATGTGGAATACCCAACTGCCGCTTAAATGTGGCCAGATTCTTGTTAGAAATGGGCAGCATTGAGGAAAGGAGGATTTGAAGTGGTCTAGATAAATCCTGCACATTTAGAACTTTTCTTGCTGACATTGTGATGCGCACAGTATGTGTGAGCTTCGTTGCTATTGGAACCCTTGCTTGTTTTGTGAAAAATTACAGCTCTATTTTAATCCCTTGTGCTTAGAATTGGTGGTTAAGCTTTTAAGACAAGCTTTGTCTCAGGCACTTTCCTCATACCTACAATGTCAGGTATGTGCATGGTAGAGTGTATGGGGACAGAATGTGAAGCTGAAACCCAGACAGAATTGCTCATTGAAATTTTGACCCACTCCAGTAGTGTTTGGAGTTTCCAGTAGTGTATTTGAGCTTGGAGTCTGATCCTAGGTGCATACTAAAATATTGTTGCTTTCTTATCAAACAGGATACCAGGAGGATTTAAGACTTAAAAAAAAAAAAATATGTATTTTTAGTGAGTGGTGATGTACGTGCAAACTTTTCTTCCTGGGGATGTCTGAACACATTTACTAACAGTATTTGGAATTGTCACAAAGTAAAATCCCAAGTGGCTCATGTCCAAATAGTTATAGCTGCTGGGTTTTTTGGGTTTTTTTTTAGCTGGAGTGACTTGCTCATGAGTGTAGTTAAATTGATTTACAAGATAACTGGGCTTTCTGTAAATCGGCTGCATTGTTTGTGGAAAGCTTGATAGCAGTGTTTCGGCACCGGGCAAGCCAAAAGCTGCGGTGCCAAGACATGAACTCCTTTAAAGGACACCTCCTGGGAGCTCCTCACTCCAGCCGTGCAGCAGTTCAGTGCCATGGTGCCAAAGCGTGGCATTAGGTTTCCCTTAAGTACTTGGGTGTTTCTCTCCTTTCCCAAGGAAATCCTGTAATGCTTCCTTTTAAGTTAATATACTAGCTTATGTGGAAAAAGATTAACTTTCATGCTTCTTGTGTGAAACTGAAGAGGCATTCACAATGAAATAGCTGGAAGAAGGAAAACTTGTGGCAAGTGGGAAAAGAAGCATTCTGGTTTTCTTGGTTGCTCGTTCACAGATCTTTCAGGATTCATTTTTTGTAGTACTGGTCACATTGTGGATTGCCATTCTTTTTGGAGTATGGTTTAACATTATAACTAACTGCTGAGAAAGGCCTGATGTAGATAGAGCAGTTTGACAGCTTTTCTTTTGTAAGTAGGGCCCTGATACAGAAGCAGTTGAGGTCTCAGGTGTGCTTCACCATCCTGCAATATTCATACTGTGTGAAGTTGGGTTTGCTTGAGAGGATGTCAAGAGCCAAGTCAACGAGTTGTGTTGTTTCCTGGCTATTCAAGTATCTTGTGGCCATTCCTGTTTCAGGGAAGTAGCTTTCATCATGGTTGGAACTTAATGATAGTAGTGTGGCTGTGATGTTAAGACTGTGGGTGAAGCAGGCTTCGTAGGTGGACATGATCTCTTCTGGTCACTATTCAGTGCTGCTGTCTTAAAATCAATTAAAGCTTTGTAGGTTATGTAGTCCAGACAGGGAGTTATTCTTGTCCTAGAAAGGACTGAGATAAACTTTCAAGTACTGATTCATGCATTATCCACTGAGTTACTTTAAAAACAGAAAGCTTACCTTCTTTTGAAGCTTTGATAGAGCTATCTCTATCTATGGGTTGTCTTAGACAAATAGAAATTCTGAGTTTTACACTACCACAGTGTGTAGAAGAGAAGAACAATGCAAATCCAGCAGCTATGGCTTCAGTCTAAGTGGTGGGAGATGTGTCATTTGACCTCCTAGTGCTGTTTTCAAAGTGTTAACTTCAGACAGCCCCAGGAAGGTCAGTTCAGGATGAATTAGAGAACTGGTGCTAGGCATCTGAGCTTCCCACACAGTTGGGAAAGGGAGGTGTCTTCAAAGCTGTGTAAGTCCTTCTAGGCTCAAAGTTAGGGACTGCCTGGGGCTAGCTGGGAGATCCTAAGCTTGAGGATTAGTGGGTGCTTCTTTGTTCTTAAAGCTGAGTTGTATGTAAGTCTGTTTGCTGGAGCATCTCTGTCCACTTAGGATTTACACTCCCTTAAAAGTAAGGCCTGAGAAGAGGGGAGTGAGAAAAGATGAGCAAAAGCATGCTCCATCTTTTGTACTGAAATGCCAATGCGGGGAGCAAAGAGTGTGTGATTTGTGACCAGGAAGAGTGCAGCCGAGGGAAAGCTTCGTTTTGTTGCCTGGCAATTAGCACAGACACTTGAAAAAAGAAAACCTGCCTTCCCATCCTGGTTGTTTTAATCCAATTACTGCAGAATGTAAAATGAATGAACTCTCATAGAGTGAGTGAGGAGAGACCAGAATCGGGTCTTTCCTCTTTCAGCTAGCTGCCCTATCTGCTGCAGAAGAGTGTGAAAGGTGTGGATTTGCCTTCCCTCAGGCTGAGTGGAATTGAATTTGGAATCTCCCTTGTCTGGTGTGGCTGCTTTACAGTGTGGGCTGGTTGGGAAAGGTTTCTGCTCGTTCTTCCTCCCATGCGGTCTAGTGATGCCAGTGCTGCCGTGACAGGTTAGATGTGCAGGCACGGCTGGCTCGCCTCGGGCACCCAAGCACCCAGCACTCCGATATGTACTGAAAGTTGCAATGGTGCCATTCGTGATAATGTTGAAGGAGATACGTTTTGTGTTACCTCTAAACTGTTTGGTTTGTGTTCCCTCTCAGTGGCTGGAGAGATGTAGTCCTCCTGCACCTCCTAGCACGGGGAGTGAGCATCTATCTTGGGTGACTCAAACTAGCAACAATTTTGACACAGTTACGGTAGGCAGGATGGACTCCTTGCCTCTGGCTGGAACAAAGATGTCACTGGAGGTGAAGGGTGTGAATTCTTGCAGTCAGTAGCCTCTCTATAGAGCCTCCTGTGGATCTGTTAATGAACATTCCCCAGCATTGCCTGGCGGTTGCTCCTAATGCACACTGGCTGTTTTGGCTGTGACGTGTGACCTCATTAACATAAGGTTTTGCTCTGCTTTCCTTCCAGGTTGTCAGAGCTGCTGAAGAAGCTGCTTCCACCCTGGCGAGTTCCATCCACCCTGAGCAATGCATCAAGGTGCTTTGCCCCATCATTCAGACTGCAGATTATCCAATTAATTTAGCTGCCATCAAAATGCAGACGAAAGTCATTGAGAGGATTTCCAAGGAGTCGTTGCATCAGCTCCTTCCTGATATCATCCCTGGGTTATTACAGGTACAGAATCCTAAGTCACAAATGCTCCTGAGAGCAAACTGCCACTGAGTGTTTTGTGAGGTGTGTGACCTAAGAGAACAATGGACCCTCTGGGGCCAGATTTTGGTAAATTAAAGCTTTTATCTCTCTAAGTGTACATATATAATTGAGCTTTTAATGTTTTAAGGAAAAGAAAATTCGTATTCCTATGCTTATTTCCCACAATTAGACATCCCAACCCAACTCCTGAGTTAAGCCAGTAGTGGCCATGTAAGAAATCTATTGAAACCAGGAGTTAGCCACATCTTAGGCTGTCTCAGTACCTCCCAAGCAATACATCTTGCAGTCTCCTTTAATTCTGCTGAGCTGTTCTGCGCTTTGATTGCACTTTGTATTTGAGCTTGAATCCCAGCAGGCTGGCTGGCCCTTTCCTCCCTGAAATCAGGACCGAGCTACTTGCTGACTTCATTCAGCCTCTTTCCAAATCCTCTCAGGCTGGGTGGAGACCTGTGTTTTTTCCAGTACTAAGGCTTAGTCTTACATTGTGACTAGGTTTTAATGGTGACTGTAGTGGTGGTGTCTTATGTTCCCCTGCACAAGCAGTGCCGGGGGCTGGGATGAGGCTGCAAGTAAGAAGGAAAAAATAGGAGGAGAGAGAACGTGTGTGTGTTTACTGGGGAAGGATTGCAGCAGGGACAAATCAGTCAATGCAAAAGGGTTTGGGTGGGTAAAACTTCAGGGGAGAACTGGGATAAAGAAACCACCTCCTTGTGAGCATAAGAAGTTGGAAGGACAAGAGCAAAGCCAGAAATTCCTCTTGTACATCCCAGCATTTGTCCCAACTTTGTAGTGTCAGCTCTTGCAATTCTTGTCTTAAATCTCAGCTTCTGGGAATTGGGCAATTCTGTATTGATCTAAACTTTTGTGAAAAGTTTTTAGCCATAATTGTTGGAGACAAAAATCTGAATAGTGTAGCTTCAGCTCACCAGAAAAGTTTGTGTTCAACATGCCTTTAGAAACTCAGTTATATTTGTTTTATTAAAGTTTTCTCATGTTTTAAAGCTGATCTCGTTTTGCAGCCTCGTTGACCATTTTTCATCTTGGAGCTGGCAGTGACACTTCCTCACCTTAGAAAGTCACAGTGGTTGAAGGAATCTAGTCTTCATGTTTGGGGAAGTATTTTGGGATCCTTCTGGCTGAAGGACTGTGTACAAAGGGAACCATCCCTCTGCTTGTTTAGCGTGGCAAGGCTGTGGGCAGTGGTGAGGAGGTGATATGAGTGTCAGAAGGCAGCAGCATGTGCAGTTTAACAGCCCTGGGCAAGGTCATGTGAACAGATGGAGATCTTCCTGTAAGAACAGAGCTTGGCTGGGGAGAATCACAGTGTTTACCCTGGTCTTAATGTAGAGCCCTCCTCCCTCAGAGCTGAGGCACAAGGTGCTCCCCCACGCACTGTGTCTCAGTATCCTCAGGCTGCAGAGAGCTTTGAGCCCATATCATCACCGGCGCAAATGCTCTAACTGCTGAGCTTGGTGTGAAGCACCAGGAGAAGAAGGAGCTGTTTCCTTGAAAGCAAGTTGGCTACTGGAGAGGTGGGGTGATGGTCCTGCTGGTGTGCACCAGTTCAGTGCCCACTGGACACAGCCCTCTCAGAGCTCATCCTGTCAGTTTGGGATGCACACATAAGCAAAATGCCATGCCCATAGGGAAAGTGAGGTCAAGCAGAGGCCTCTGAGCTTGAGGAGCCTTTGGATCAGGACCTGCAGAGAGAGCCCTCTGTCTCCAGGGGTGTTCCTCTGCTGTTAGCCTGGGCTCAGCTTTGTTTCCACCTAGGTTCTCAAGAGTTTAATGTTTCTCTGAGCTCACCTAGATTTGCTTTTCTAGTTCAGTGTTATTTGGGATTGCAGACTCTCATTTCAGGCTGTCTTTGGGCCCTGCAGCAAGAACAGTCCCAGCAGTGCTGCATCCCTCCCGCCGACTTTCCCGGCAGAGGTCACCCTGTATCCGGAGGAGCCAGCAATCCCTCAGGCTGAAGGGATGTCTGTGTTTCTCATGGGATGGCTGCTGAGTGAGGAGTCACTGCCTGAGTACAGGATTGATGTCATCAGCTGCTGAGTCACTGTGGTTAGCTTGAGCTCTCCTGAAGCTGCCGGAGATCCAGCACACCTACAAGGGTCTTCCAACATGTTTTCTGTGGCATTTCCTACCTGATAAACAATCACAAAGCTCCAGGTTATAGAGGCAATTCATCTAATGGACTTGGATGTGTGTAATAATGCTGACATGCAGTGTTTGAGCCTAGTGCTTTTAAAGAGTTGGAAAACATCTGTGGTGACTCTGAGTTTTGCAATTTCTAATGCCTAGATAGAGCTCTTCTGCCCAAATAGATCCTTGGGTGGAATATTCCCATGAAACAGGATTCTGGTTTCTGTGTCCCAAGCGATATGATTGTTAGGCCATTTTGCTGCAAAATTCATCCCCACCTGTAGCTTTACTTTGAGGAGCAGAACTGGTTTCCTTGGGGTTAGATTTGGGTCAGGAAGGACTTTGCTGAAATCAAGCTGGGAGTACCAGGGCTTCCCTCCAAGAAATCCTGGCCAGCCAGGGTAGCATATGGTCAGCTGAACTGGACGTGGAAACATGTGCATTTGATAGCTGTAAGCTCACGTTGGGACACTGCAGGTCACTGCTTAATGCTATAAATAACAAGATATTAATAACTTAGGGGTTATTATTATAATATTATGAGGAACAAATAGGATGTGCTGAGTAATTGTGTTCTCTTGATCTTTAAATGTTCAGGTTGGAAGCTGTTACATTAACAGGGCCTTTCTGTTGGTTTGTTAGGTCAGCCACATCTGTGAAATGTCCTTCAGCTCTTCAGTCTGTTGCTGTGGAAGGATGGTGGTGAGAGCTATTTGACTTCTGACTTGTCTTCTTGTTTCCTAGGGTTATGACAATACAGAGAGCAGCGTCCGCAAAGCCAGTGTGTTTTGCCTCGTGGCGATTTATTCAGTAATTGGAGAAGAACTGAAACCTCATCTCGCACAGCTCACAGGAAGCAAGGTACGGGAGTGACGCGTGTCTGGGGTTTCATGATAGCCAGCTGAACAGCTTGCCCTGCTAGCAGCGACCACTGGCTTCACAGCAGCTCTGGGTCAAGGTCCCTGTACTCTGTCAAGCCCTATCTCACCCTGCCAAACACCACTAGAACTGCACAGCATTTGCTCGGCAGCGTGAGCGTTTGAAATGCCATTAAGCAAGTTTTGATGGGTTTCAGAGATTGGTACATTTGATCCTGACCAAGTGGGTCCTGCCCGCGACAGCCGTGTTTGTTTGCCTTGCCCCTTTGGCATTGCATCCAGGGGTGACCGTGCAGCGAGTTGGATCAGCAGGCTGCTCTGGCTGAAAACCAGATCTGCAATACAAATGGATCTGCTTTCAGCCCGTGCTGCGGCTGCACGGGCCATCTAGTGCAAAGAGCTGTGTAGTGGGAATGCACGGCTGGGAGAGGCAGGGAGAGCAGGTCCTCTTCTCAGCTGCAGGTTGTCACTGGGGCTGGTTGAAAGGCAGGTAAAGCTTTGCTCTTCGTAGCATGGCAGGTCTGTCCCTTTCCTCATGGGACACCAGCAACCTCAAATGTGACCCCACAGAGGATTTTGTGCCCTGGAGTCAGGATAGCAGCAAAACTCAAATTCCTGCTGCAGAGGAAATCAAGTCTTTAATTCAGCTCTGTCCCTCAAGACTGGAGCTGCTGTTTCATGTTGAAGCAGGGTGGTGGTTGATTGCTCAGGAAGCTGTCACAAGATTTCCTCTCCTGTTTGAAGTTATAATACCCAGATTTATCTTTAAGATGAATTTTGTTTCTGAAGTAGATATCTGCATGTGAATAGCTATTCCAGTTCAGAGGCCTTAGTTCTATTGGGGTTTTTTGTGGTAGGAAGTGTGGTGAAGGCCAGAACAACCTGAGACTGCGGGCACTTGTTTTTTATTTCTGAGTTGAGCTGCCTTGTCCTCAAATGATTTGTGCCTCCAAATCGCTCTGGAAAGAGATAGCTATGGGTGCTGAGGTTTACCTTGTTATTGGGCAGTCAGGAAATCCCCCTTTGAAATGTTGTAGAGACTTTATTACCCCAGTATCCTGGGTGCTACAGATTTACTCCACTGCATAACTAACTATAAACATGTGAGCAATTCTCCTGGGCTTACGCAGGCTGCCTACATGTTTGAAGTTAAATGAGTGCATGAGTCACTGCAGGATCTGGAAAGAAGGTTGGTAGGGCAGAAAAAGAAAACAAACCCATGCAAAGGAAGCCCTAACAGCTGCAGTTTCACTAGATGGACCAAGTTAGTGAAGATATTTAAATGTGCCAGAAAATAAACTTCTTCTAAGGTATGGAGGGCTCAGGGTGTCTCCTGAGAGGGGCCAGAGCTACTGAATCTTCAGTGTGCCTGCAGCCCCACTGCCCTCTGTGGGGATCCTGCTTGCTTAGAGCAGGCTGCAGGATGACATCTGTAAACTGCTGGTGTGAAATGTAGGAGGCTTTTGTATATCCTGTTAAATCTCTGTAACTGCAGTGGGACCAGGCATGCCCTCCTGCCTCTGCCTGTGCTGAAACATGCTCAGCTTTTCTTCTGCTTTTTCTCCAAAGAGCTCAGTATCCACTCACTCAAAGCTGAGCTCACTGCAGGATGTGAATTTTAAGGTTTGTATTTGATTTTTTGTCCATCTCTTTTTTTCCTGACATCATCTCCTGATGGTTGGTTGTTTCTTTCAGATGAAGCTACTAAACTTGTACATAAAGAGGGCCCAGACCACCAACAGCAACAGCAGTTCCTCTTCAGACGTTTCAACGCACAGTTAATGGAGATGTGTGGACATATGTGTAGACTTAGAAGCAATCAACGGTGCCTCTCAGAGACCTTTCTGCTACTCTTCACTGGCGCGCTCCATCAGCTCAAGGAGGCCATGCAGATATTTATTGCAATCAGTATTTTAGTCCAATAAAAGCTTTTATGTAGAATCTTACTGGTATTGAATGTAAAGGAAGCAAGGTCTGTGTTGCAGTCTTCATTAAAAATGAACAACAGAAAGCCATACTTAAACATATTTGCCTAGCCTGCTGAAATTTCAGAAATATGTTTAGGTTAGTGTTCCAAAACTGAGTCCAAGAACACGGGCACGCATAAAGGTCAAACAAATCTTGTTGGTTTAGTTCATACCTAGTTTTGGTTTCTGTGTGCTAGTACCTGCTCTCTCCCTGTGGCTGCAGCTGTTCTGGCTAGGATCTCCTCTTCTTACAAGTCTTGTGGTCCTGTTTTGTACTCCCTGTTGCAGCTTGCCTAACGTGCCAGGCTCGCTGTGGGGAGATGTGGTTTTGCAGACCTGGCTGTAATTCCAGCCTTGGATGCTTTAATACTGACAGATATCAAGTGAGTGATTAAAAAGTAGGTTCTCTTTAAACATCTGAGTTTTTGTACATAGTTCTTCTGACAGACTTCCGATGGGCTGATTTCTTTGTAACCGCTCCCCAGCCAGCTGCACTGTGCGAAGCAGCTGGGCTCTTGCTCCCTTCATTGACTGTGTAAATATTTCTCCCCTCCCAACCTGTTCTCTTTCGTATGCTCAAAAGACTCTCCAGGTTACTTGTTACTCCCCAAAGGGAACTTGAGACCCAGTTCTGGCACCGATGCCTGTGATGGGACACTGGAGTTAGGTGGGCTTGGAGTGTATCTGTAGGTGGGCAGCAGGAGTGGGCAAGGCTGTGAATCAGCACTACTCTGACCTGACCCACTGGTGTTGGGCAGTGAATGGCTTTGTCCCCACAACTCCTCTGTGCTTTGGGCAAAGCCTTCATCCAGGAGGACAGAAAGGGCATCTGAAATGGAACAGAAAGACCCCAGGGAAGCACCTCTTCAAGCAACTGAGACAGTGCAGGTCACCTGCTGCTGCTTCCCTCCTTGCCTGAAGAGCCTGCAGTGCTGCCAGTTGCCTTTAGAAACCTCCTTCCTGGCCAGCCCCACGCACAGCCCTGCTGGGTGTGCTTTGGAGGGGTGCGGAGGATCCTCACTGAGCGCTGCTGTCAGCAAGGTGCTCTGAGTGAGGGTGCAGTGGGACAACTCCAATGGCACAGACTGAGTTAGAACCAAACCAGCAGCAAATCCCCCACAGTACCACCCTTCCCTCCACCACCTCTGCAGGAGGATATTGTGTGTGGCCCTGGGCTGGATCCTGGCTGGTGGGCATGCCCACCCCAAACCTGCACTGGAGCAGAACTGGGTTTTTGCCCCCAGGGCCTATGATGCAAGAGGATGATGGACCTGCAGGTTCTGGCTGCAGCTGTAGTGATGGCTGTGTGCTCTTGGGCTGCCCCTCAGCACCTCAGTGTCCCTCCAGCACCCTCTATTTCCCCTTTGGGGAGCTGAAGGGACACCTTGGTAGCCAAACGAGAACGAGAGCTACCAGGAGCACAGCAGGGGAGGGTGAAGCTCCACTTGTTCTCCCTTTTCATCAGTGCATCCCTGTCTGTCTCCTGGGTGCCAGGGCAGTGCTGGATGTTGATGCCTGGGGCCAGCTCCCCTCCCAGAGGGGCTGGGGCTGGTGAGCACTGAGCAGGATTGGGTGCAAAGCTTGTCAGTCCCTTTGTCTGCTGATGTGCGTGGAGGAGGTGACGAGCTCCTGAGTGCATCAGGATGTGTGTCCAGGCAGTTGGCAGATGCAGGGCTAGTTCTCTCATCTTCCTGGTGGGTGGGATTCCCCCAGGGGGTTTCCACAGGCTCAGAAAAGCCATCCTCAGCCTCTCTAGAGGGAGGATTGGCTGCTCCATGGTTGGTGTCTCACTTTCCGTGGACCATTCCCTTTCAAGATCTTTCAGTACCTTGTTAGAATATTCTTTTTTTTTTTTAATCTTTTGAATGATTCAAATTATTTTTAGTTTAACATGAATTTATTTTCCCTTTTGAGGAAATATTCAGCCGACTTGTTGGCAGCAGTTAGCTGTCTTGTTTGAGTTTTTAGTAGTGGGTTTGGGTTTTTTGTGGGATTTTTAAAGTTTTATTTGTACTCTAACTGCTTAGTATTTATGCCTCTCTTTCTTCCCATCTCAGTTCAGCGTCTTCGGTTCCAGGTCTGGGGTTTGGAAGGTCAGCACAGCTGACTGGATGGCGTTTAGTCCCTCACAGCTGGGGTGGAGCTTGGTCCATCGCCGTTTGCTGTTTGTTTAATTATTGTTTTTGAATGGCACACTGTAGCAAACCTCCAGGAATTGAATTCCTTCTCAGATGATTTTATAGATTTTTTAAATCCTGTTAGTATGCACTGAGAGTGAACGCACTGTAATGTCCCTGAACTGACCCCGGCACGTGCGCTGACACTACAGTCTGGAGTCAACAGCTCGCCCTTCGAGAGCCGTGTGTGGCCTGCTGGGGCCTGCTGCGGCTCCAGCGACGAGCGCGTGTTTTCCGATACCATTGGCACACTTGGGGCTGCAAGTGGTAGAACCAGGCCTTACTTTCTGAATCGGATTCGGTTCTGTTTGTCAACAGATGCTCATTAACGTGCTACTTGATTCTGTTACGCGAGTCAGTTGAGGACTGTTCATCCTTTGAGTACTCTAGAAGTATGTTATACCTGTATACAGTAGAGAGCGTTCTGCTTAGGTATTTATAAACCGTTGCGTATAATGTACATAGTAAGGTTGTTTAGTATGTTGAACACGACCCAGTTTTCCTTTCTTTGTGTTTTCCTTTGAAGTACTCGAAGGGCTAGCTCTGAATGTCACCTCTCTGATCTCCGGCGTTCTGACTTTGACAAGCTGTACAATCGTTTTGTTTTCTCTTCAGCAAGCATAAAGGTCTCTCTGGCTACAAATCACAGTGTCCACGCACGCTTGCAGAGAAAGATCTGCATGCTGGCAGTGCCTCACCGCACCGGTGAAGCTTGTGTTCACCTTCTCCTGGCAGTAACTACTACCTACTGCAGCTGCCTTTTTTTTTCCCTCCCTCTTGCTGCCCATTATGCAGGGCTTCGATTTTTCATACCTTTAAAAAAAAAAAAGAAAAAAAAAAAGTAAAAAAAAAAAAAAGGTGTATTTTATTTTCCCACCATGCTTTAAAAGTCTGAATGGGAGAAAACTCTCAGCAGACAGCGGCTCCTGGCTGCAAGGTTGCTGAAATCTCAGATGTGGATGTTGTTTCTGCCATTGGCTGCACCAGTGCTCCGTGGGCATGGACAAATACCGGATCCATCCGCCCCACAGGTCTACGTACCGTAGTTCTCATGTAGTGCAGAAATATCGAGGCATGTGGCTTTCTTAAGGTACACTATGTGTGCTTGCCTGGATTACAATACAATACAAGACTGTCTTTTTTATCGCTTATTACTAGCTTACCGATAACCTGTATAAGTAATGTAACTTGCATCTTCGTCATCAAAACCTTTTCTCTCCCCACCCCTTTATTTATCAAGCATAATACTACATATTAAGGGACAGAAAAATAGACCTTTGTAGAATACAGCAGGACGTTGCTAACAATGTTTTAAATGGGAAGTAAAAACTGCTCTGACAAATGCCAGCCATGAGAAATGATTTCGTTGGCACCGTGTTCATGCGCATGTATTTTTTTTCTATTTTTTCCGCTTTTGTCATGTTACATCCATATCTGTATTTATATCTTATTTGTTTCACTTTTGAGTGTATCATGGCAATTGTACAGATGTTTTTGTTAACATTTATGTGATAGAATTTGCTGTAAAAAAAAAAAAAAAACAAAAAAAAATTAAAACCTTTTGAGTTTGCCCTAGAATAAGTGGGAGTTAGATTTCTTTTGGGGGAATTGAAGCAGGCCCATTTTTCAACACAGCTCCACACGCCAGCGGCCTTGGCTTGGAAAGGCTTTGCTCTTATTCCTGACTGCTGTGCTCTTGTGTATTAATTAGAGGCTCCCTGGCTGTTTCCTACAGGTGCCAGCTGGAGTGGCAGCGGGGCCAGTGGGCCACTGGTCTTTTGGGGTGCTGGTCTCTGCCGTCAGCTTTTAAAAGCTTCTGGGAAGTTGTGCTTTGGGGGCCTGGTGTGACATTACAAACTGGAGAGCCAGGTGCTGTTTGAAAGCTGACAGTCTCATGCGGAGTCAGATTAACTCAAGGAGCGAGGCCTTCAAAAGATGCCCGTGCTGTGAGGTGCGTGAAGAGAATTGCAGGGGGTTTAAAATACATGGCAGTAGAAATTTGTGTGAGGTGTGTTGGGAGCTGAAGGGGTGCTAGGAACTTTGTGCCTGGTACCAAGAGACAACTTGAATTTGAAGTTGCAGCTGGAGTGCCTGAGTCCTTTTGTCTTATCTTAGGGGAACAACAGCTCATCACAGTCTAATGGCCTGTAAAGCCGTGCTCTGTGCTAGGGAAGAGTCTCCCCTAAGGGGTGACTCTTACCTCCATGGTATTTCTTTAGCATCAAGGTAAAAAGCTCTCAGATACCTTGTGGAGGGTCGGGACAGCACAGGAAGCTTGTGTTTCCTATGGGACGCTTTGCTGTGAATATTCCTGGACAGAGGAGTACGCGGAGATTATTGCGGGGTGTGAGCACCAGCATTCAGGCCATGGTGGTTCTGGCTGTACCAGGTAAGGCACTGCTGGTTAAACTATTCCCTCCCTCCTGCAAGAGGATTATTTTACCGGCCCTTTTGACTCTTGAGCTAGTTACTGACCAAGGTCAATGTTTTTTTGGGAAGTTGAGACAAGGGGTTGCTTTGTTTAGCCACAGACCCTTCGCAGCAGTAGCAGCTGCCTCACTAGTGTCTCCTTTGCCTTGCCTTTGTCAGCCTGGGCACCCTCCTGCATCAAGATTCAGTGATGGCTCTCCCTGCTCCAGATGGACAGTCTCACCCCTGTGGTTTCAAGGACTCGGCCGCATATCAGAGCAGTATGGGGGAAGGTCCAACCTTGCCCCGTGACCCAGGGTTCCTCCCAGAGCACTTCCCACGTGTTGTTTTTTTCCTTAAGCAGGTACCTGTGACTAAGGGAGGGAAGCGAGAACCAACAGAGCGCTCTTGTCTCTGCTGATGCTGCCCTGACAGCCTCACAGCCCTGAGGGGTCTGGGAAAGCTCTGAAGCCTTTGGCACTGTGAGTTTGTACTAACAGCCCGAGCTGGGGAGCTGGATTTCACAGACACGAGCTCAAAGTGCTCAGTACTTGCAAAGCCCTTTGTGGGTGCTGAGGAGAGGGATGTCCGCGGATGCAGAGACAGGTTCTTTGGCAGTTTCCGCAAGCCTCATGCGGAGGGTTGTTTGCACAGTTGGAAGCAGCGAGGGTTGGATCGGAGAAGGTTGGGTGTTCACCTGCTCCATCTCCAGAGAGCACCTCTCCATACCCTGCAACTGGGTTTTACCAAACCTTCATGTTGCATTGTGAGGAACAAAGGCCAAGACGTGGCTGCTGGCTCATCACCAACCACAGCGAGATGGCAGAGCTTCTCTCAGGTAAGCTGTCCCCTCTCAGCAATGGCTTATACCTCCAGGCATGCACTGCCCAGGCCTGACTTTCTGCTGATCTCCTCTGAAAACACACAAATACGGGCCTCAATGCCAAGACCTTTTCAGGCATGCCAGCACAGGCCACCACTCTTGGCTGCAAAAGCAGCATGGCAGAAGGCAGCAGTTTTGGGGGATGCAACCACGGTGAGTGCAAAGCTTAACAGGACTGTCTGAGTGCAGTTACTCCCAATGGAACTCAGGAGCAGAAGAAAATAATTCTCAGTCCCCTGGCTCCTTCTGTGCTGGCTTTTGGCATGTCCTTTAGGGCACTGCCTTATGTCCTTCAGCACATTGATGGGGGAGGGAGGGCGTTTGTTTATTGAACCACCTCAAAGTATCTGTCCCTTGAAGCTCCTTTGTCAAGAAGTCCTCTGTTGTCCTAAGCCACGTGATTGCATCACAGAGGGAGAAGGAGGAAAGGCTGTCATGGCTGGCTGCGGCTGTTTCACTGGGCTCTGCCCTGAGGTGGAGGCCCAGGGTTGTGGACAGCAATTAAAGGTAGGAGGGAGATTCCTGGGAAGGCTTGCTCTAAGCACTTACACCCATTCTAAATTCATTTCTCTGTCATGGAGGATCTGAACTGCTGCCGATTTCTTCACAGCCCAGCACTCTGCAATTTGTGACCCCTTCCCTCCCACCAAGGGACATGCCAAGGAGCGGCTCAGTACATCCACAGTTACACTACTGGACCAGGTGCTTTATTTTAATTTGCTCCAGGTAAAGAATAAGAAGGTTTGTGCAGCTCGATTGATTGGTGGTAACTCAAATGCTTCCACAGCTCCTGACTGTGCAACCCAGTTACTTGCTTGTGCAACCCTCGTTTGCCCTCCTCAAGCGAGTACCACACACACCCTTCTCTTCCCTTCACCAGCAGACACATTTTTCCTGCTTTGCCTTTCTGTACGCAGCCATGAAGCACAGCAAGGGTCCCCCCTGGGGAGTGTGCCACAGCCCCGGAGGGAGCCTGCTGGGAGGAGGCTCCGTGCAGAAGTTCATGTAATCCTGACCTCAGGGAGGAGAGGACGTGACCGTAAATCTCCATCCTCTGCTGTGATGGGAAAAAAAAGTCCTGCAAGGCTTTTGGGAAGCTGGTGGGGCAACATGGGCATGAATCTCAGCCCACGCGCATCAGGCTGGGGTGGAGAGGCTCCTTCCAGTGGATACTGGGTGGTTGTATGTTTAGGCCCAGAGAAAGACCATTGCTCACTGTGGCGTCCGTTTGTGGGTGTTTCAGCTAACTTGTGCATGGGACTGGCCAAGGCTGCTTCAGTGGCAGAGTCAGTCTCTGATTGCTCTCATACCTTGTTTGTCTCCTTTTCCTGACAGGGAAGTGCCTGTGCACCGATGGTAGGATGGTCACACCACCATGCTGCCCTGGACCTCTGCAGCTGTAGCACAGGAGGTACTTAAGTGGTTCAGTTCTCCCTGGGGATCTGACAGCAGCCCAAGGAAATGCCAGCCCCTTAAACCCAAGATCCTTATGTGATGTTACCCCGCTCTCCACGCTATTGTGTTGTAACTTGGTGGGCACTGAACCAGGCCAAGCAGAGCCATTGCTTTCTCAACACAGGGCTGTTTAGATCCAAACTCCGGTGCCAGCCGATTAACCAGGGGCTGGTCCTTGCTGCCAGTGTGAGGACCAGCAGGGATGGGTGCTCATCCCTTGGAGCAGACACAACACTCAGGGAAGATGCTTGCAGGGCTTTAACCCGCTGATAGAGCTGGGGCCGGGCGGCTGTGGGAGCGCTCAGCAGGAAACAGCCGCTCAGGTGCCATGCAAAGGCAAGAGCTCGTTTGGGAGCGGGGGAGACCGGGAGCAGCCGAGCGGAGGGGAAAGCGAAGGCAGCATAAACCAGACCGAGCTAACGTGGGATTACAGGATGCTGGGGAAGCTGCTCGCAAACACATCGGGGACAAAGCGGCCGTCCAGAGTGAGGGGTAATGAGTACTTAATGAGGAGAGGGATGAAATTTATAATGACTCAAAAATGGCCAAGATAATGAACTCCTCTTTAAATCCACCTTTAACAAGAAAGCTAAGGGAAAGGATTTAGATCAATTAAGAAGTAATGAAAAGCAATTTTGTAAAAATAGCTATTGACACAAGCAAGTGGGAGAACAGCTGGAACACCTCTCTGGGCAGAGGCAGTGAATGGCTGAGGCCTATAGCTGAGGGGGCTGTGGGGTGGCGCGGGGGGAAGGTTTGGTTCCGAAATGATAGATAATTGCAACTCTCTGGAAAGGCCAGCCCCTTAAACCCAAGATCCTTATGTGATGTTACTCCACTCTCCCCGCTATTTTATTGTAACTTGGTGGGCACTGAACCCAGCCCTACTTTGGTGCAGCCATCCCCATTCAGAGAGCGGGGTGACCCTGGGCCAGCCAGTCAAGGGGAGCTGCTCGACTGCGGAAGGTGAATCGAAGGGAAAACTATTCTGGCTGTCTGCAGGCTGCAGGCTGCTGGGGAGTAGCACAGCTGGTGGCACAGGACAGCCCGTGCATGTCCAGCACGCTGCAGCTTCACACTTGGCCATCAGCATTATGGGCAGTGGTTGCTGGCCAGGCACCAAACCCAACTCTCAATGAAGCAGCAATGACCCCTTCAGCCACAGAATCACGGAGTGGTTTGGGGTGGAAGGGGAGGTTACATGTCTAGCCCACCCTCCTGCCATGGGCAGGGACATCTTCACTAGGTCAGGTTGCTCAAAGCCCCATCTGACCTGACCTTGACCACTTCTAAGTTTGGAGCACCCACAGCTTCTCTGGGCAACCTGTTCCAGTGCCTCCTCACTCTTGTCATTAAAAATATGTCCAATATAAATCTACCTTCTTGTGGTGTTGCAGCCTTTTCTCTTCTGCAGATAAACCGGGCCACACTGACATCTAACATACCAAGCTAAGCAGCTATAATTCTGCTCAGGGTATACCGAGGGCTAACACTGGGGTTTGTTTTTTCCATGATGAAGCTCACCCTCCCCTGATGTGTCTCTGCTTGTCACCACTGTTGGTGAAATCCAGATCTGGGAAAGCAGGAGGCCAAACAGGCTGGCAATATCAATTCCTGTGTTTAACAATGGTGTACAGTATAAAGGTGCGTGCAAATGGCAGTGGGCAGAGCAGTAGTCAAAGGAGACCTCAGGAAGGTGGTACCAGTGTGCTTCTGGGACCTGGAGGTGTGCTTGACCACCTCTTGTCAGGGCTCACCCCACACTCTACTCGCCCCTCTCAGACATCGGCCGTACAGGGCACCTGCAACGTGACCTCTGTGTTTTTTGGTGTCTGTGTGACCTCTCCTCGGCACTGCTGAGGCGTTGAGCAAGTCGCTGTGAACCTGACAAGGAGCTGAGGATGAAGTCTGGATGGCCCCTTGCCCACAAGCTCTGGGGAGCAGCAGGGGGTAGGGGCCACCATCCAATCCCATGGAATGGAGCAGCCCCCTGCCATCATCAGCAGCCATCTGTGGACAGCAGGTATGTAGTGGCTCTCAAAGCAATGGGCTCCTTCACCTTCAACCCCACCAAAGTTCAGGGGTCACAAGAGGGGATGGAAACACTGGAGTTGCCCCTAAAACCTGTTCCTTACCTCCTCTTTAGAGGAAATGTTTTTGGCTTTCTCTGGGTGCTGGGCAGCAGGACACAGGCATATTCTCTTCCTTGTCCTGGTGACCAGACTTCTTTACACCTCTGACCCCGTCTCTGCCCTATCATCCTTGCTGGGGAGTACCTTGGTAAGGTCAAACATGCCTGGACCTGCCTCCTGCCCCTGGTACACCAAGGGGTTTCCTGCTTCCCTTGTGCCGAAATGCTCCCTCACCCCTCCAGCCAGGGCTGGGGCTGGCTCAGCACCTCACAGTCGGTCTCAGGACTGAAAGGGTTAAACAGATGGCCCTGTCGCAGGGGCAGTTTCTTAGCTGATGGTCTATAAATAGGAGCTGAGTTTCTAATCTGCTTGCCACTGCTTTCCACTCTCCACCAGCTTTTTCCTGCTTTTTCCTGCGAGGAGGTGTCTGCAGCTGATGGTCTGCAGCCCAGCGGATGCTGCTGGAGAGGGAGGCGGGCAACCAAGTCCTGCCCAGCAAGAGTTGCTGTCTGTCAGCCCTCCTGTAGCCCATCCTAATTAAAAAGCAAAATAAAAAGGAGAAGAAGAGGGGAGAGAAGCAAAGCCCCCCACCTTGGCAGGGGCTCCATCACCCTGGGCTGTGCTGCCAGTTTTACGCCCTGCCTTGCCCCCTTCTCCCCCACAAGCGATGTCAGAGCCATCTCCTGTTTTGGAACAGGCAAGACCCCTGTCTAAGCACTTAAACCGTTGAAGATCCGGCTCTGCTCCCTGCATCCAAACTCCGTGGCCAGTGGTTGGAGAGGGAGTGGGGGCTGGCAGCATTTTTGGGCTCCATCAAGTCTCCAATCTGCTGGCTCCCCCTGTGCCTGCATCCCCTGCCCTATCTCCTCCATCTCTCCAATAACTCCATCCCTGCTGAGTGACAGTCAGGCTGTAAATCCTTGTTAAGGACGTGTGGACCTGCTGGAAGAAGGCCCTGGGGATTTGCAGACCTGGGCTGTGAAGAAACTCCTGCTCCATGCTGGGACAAGGAAGATGTGGCCAGCTTGGAGGGTGGCCAGAGACCAGCAAAGATGTGATGAGTCCCAGCAAGCTCGACCTGGGTTGGATAATGGGTGGCAGACAGGGCAAAGGAGACATGAGAGCAGCCTTCAAATATGTGAGAAGGGAATGAGAAGGTAGATGATCTCTTCTCTGGAGATGGGGCAAGGGGTTTTGGGATTAGCAAGAAAAAATTGGCTGAGAAAAACTTGTTAATGGTCAGGGTAATAAACTTGAATAAACAGGGTAATAAACTGAACGGGGCAGTTCAGTGCTTGGCTCCTCCTGAACACCATGTCGGTGGGGCTGGGCCAGGTCAGGTGTGTGTCCTGGGGCCCTTCCACATGCACTTTACCTGGAGCTCTGCTGTGGCCAAAGGGTGCTCTCCAAGCCTGCCGACTCATCAAAGGGAAATGTTCTGCCAAAAACTGTTGGGTTTGAAAAAATTGCTAATGGGACCCTGCTGGCTTCCCTGGCAGCTTGGCCCCGTGCCTGCATTTGGAGTAGCTGCTGGGAAGGAGGATGGTCTTTGCAGCCAAAGGAACATGATGCTCACAGCTCCCAGGGCACCGGCTCTGCTTGGGCTGTGCCAAGCTGGGGCATCCCAGTGGCATCTGCAGCCCTGTGACCCCCAGCAACCTGCCTTGGAGCTGCTCCTAGTGCTTGTTGTGCTATGGGTTGGCTTCCAGGGAACACATTTTGCTTGGAGATGTGAACTAAACCTTTTTTTCCCCTCATAATCCTGGATTTTATTTATCTATCTGTTTGTTTATTTATTTCTAGGAATGAAAATGTATCTTCTGGCCAACTTCAGCTCTGCCTTGCAGGACTGGCTTGAGCTAAGGATGCTGTGCTGGGGGCAGTTACATAGGATGCCCCAATTTGCACCCCAGCTCCTTCTGCCCTGGGAGACTGGGAACATCTACCTGAACTGACAGAGGCAGGAGTTTAGTCCCTGTCCTGCAGCAGGCTGGCTCTTCTGGCCATCAATAAGGAATAAATAAAGGTATTTACTTGCCTTGCAGAGCTAACCCAGGTAAGCAAAAAGCCCCGTTTGCTTTTGTATCCCCTTAACCCCAGAGCAGCATCACCAGCACAGCTCAGCTCTGGGCAGGCTCATCCTGAGCTTTGCTCCTCTGAGCCCTCTTGGGCACCTCAGAGCACAGGCTGAAGGTTTGCCCACCCTCTGCCTCACTCAGCTTTGCCCTCTCAGCACTGCTTCTGGCAGTGCTCCTGGCATGCTCCTGGCAGCATGAAGGGCTCCTAGTGCCTTTTGCACCCCAAAACCCTCCTGTAAGCAGCAACTCCTCCTTTCTCTGGGGTCATTTAATTTGGGTTAGCAAATGAAAGAATATTCTCACTTATTATTGAATGCAAATGAATTTCACTTACTATTGAATCCAAACTGCTGTGTGTTAGTGATGGGCTGCCCTGCTTGGAGGACATGTACTTCCCTGTGTATAACTGCAAGGATACCTGGGTCTGTCCTTCACTCACAGTTTAGACTTGAAGCTGCCCAGTCCCGTCAAAATACAAACCTCAGAGCCATGTCTGTGCTCCCTTTGCGTGTCCAGTCGATCTCCTGCATCCAGCGAGCATCCGTCTGTTCCCGCAGGCTTGTAAGGAAGCCCCACCTCACTAGCAGGACAGCAGGAGCTGCGGTGAAGTGTTGTCCAAGTTGTCAGACTGTTTTTGCCTGGGACACCGTGCTGCAGAACAGCTGTTCCATTATGGATGAATCCAGAGCAATGTCTTGAGGCAGAGTGGCTGGAGAGCCTACTGGAGGAGAAGGACCTGGAGGTGTTTGTGGGCAGCTGGCTGAACCCGAGCCAGCAGTGTGCCCAGGTGACCAAGAAGGCCAACAGCATCCTGGCCTGTGTCAGGAATGGTGTGACTAGCAGGAGTAAGGAAGTGATTATTCCAGTGTACTTAGCTCTGGTGAGGCTGCACCTTGAGTGCTGTGTCCAGTTTTGGGGCCCTCACTACAGGAAGGGTGTTGAGATGCTGAAGCAGAGAAAGGCAACAAAGCTGGTGAAGGGTCTGGAGCATAGGTCTGTGAGGAACAGCTGAGGGAGCTAGGGCTTTTTAGTCTTGAGAAAAGGAAGCTGAGGGAAGATCTTGTCACTACCTACAACTACCTGCAAGGCTGTTGCAGAGATGTCAGGGTTGGTCTCTGCTCTTGGTGACGAGCGATAGGATGAGAGGAAATGGCTTAAAACTGCACCAGGGGAGATTTAGGTTAGATATCAGGAAGAATTTCTTCACTGAAAGGGTTGTCAAACACTGGAACAGGCTGCCCAGGGAGGCGGTGGAGTCACCATCCCTGGAGGTACTTAAAAGGCATGTAGATGAAGCCCTTAAGTACATGATCTAGAGGTGGATTAGTCAGGGTTAGGCTGTGGTTGGGCTCAATGATCTTAAGGGTCTCTTCCAACCCAGGTGATTCTATGATTTTATGCCTGGCTCCACTGCTGCTGAGAACTTGTCATCCTCTGACCCCTCTTCTGACATCTTCAGCATCTGTTTCAATGGTGTCGTGGTTTCCCCCCGGCTGTGGGCCGAGATCCACGCAGCTGCCTGCTCCTTAAAGTAAAAGAGCAGGGGAAGAGGGAAAAAGGGAAAGGGAAACAAGGGAAGGGAAAAGGAAGGGGCAAATAACTCCAAAACCAAGAAACTAAGAGGCCCGTGGGTTGGGATAAGGATAGTTTACTAAGAGAACAGAAAGATGAAATATAACAATGCTAACAGGACTTTAGAGCAAAAGAATATGAAACTCTTGATCCCCAATGCAGTTTCTCCCCGACCCACACAACTCAGGCCGTACCACCCAGAGCTGTCCCGGAACCCGACCGTCCCCCCAAGAAGCACGCGTCCCGCCACCGCCCCTCTTCTTCCTCCCAACAGCCCCCCGTTATATTGGGCAGGACGTAATTGGCATGGAATACTCTCTTTGGCCCATCTGGGTCACCTGTCCTGGCTTCGCCCCTCCTGTCTCATGAATAGAGAAATACGAAGAAGCTGAGAAAGTCCTTGACTGTCTGACTGCGACTAAGAACATCAGGGTGTTCTCAGCACTGCTTTCATTGTAACTCCCAAACACAGCATTCCATCAGCTGTTACAAATGAAGTTAACTCTATCCTGACTGAAACCAGGACAAATGGGGTGCCTTCTCCACTTGGGTGGGTCCTGATGCTGCTGCCACAAGTTCAGGCTGTCAGCCTCTGATTGTAGCGTTAGCTGCAGGGATGACTGTCTCCTCCTGGGATTTTGGTAAATGCTCCTGCCAGCCTGTGCTGCTGTACTTCCCTGGCCAACACCATGCAGCGTGGACAAATACTGCTTTCATGCTTTAGTGGTGTTCATGAGAGCTGTTTGGTGCTCCCTGTCCACCAGCTCCTACCACTTCATACAGCAGGTGCCTGGTTTATACCTGGCTGCAGACAGTCCCCACCGAAGGACCACAGTGGGATCTGTCTCTGGAAGCTTCATGCAGCTTGAGAAGTCCATGAAGGTTTTCCTTTCTCTCGGGTTCCTCAATGTGCTGGTGAGCCAAAGCTGCTCCAGTCAGGCAGGGGCTGAGAGCTGAGAAGTGGTCTCCTTCCCCTCCTGCTGCTGAGAGGAGCCTGGGCCCTTCTGCTGGCTGATCCTGGGAGGTCAGCAATACGTTCAGATTTTAGGAACAGATCCAGGATTTAGGAATAGATCCAGGGTTTCCTCCAGGACAAACCCACACTAGTGGGAGGTGGGGACTGGACAGCCTCTTTCTTCCAAAGTCAATGGCTGAAATCCAGCTGTGCCAGGTGTGAGCCCGCGCTCCGAGCAGGTGGGAGAGCTGGAAAGGGATCCCTGGAAGGGATGTCAGCTCAGTCCCCGATAGCTCTGCAAGCTGGGGCGAGCGCTCCGGCTCTGGGCCAGTCGCCTGGGAGCGGCCAGGGTCACCGCAGCGTAAGGGTGGAACTTCACGGCCAGAAAAGCAAAATCCCAGCGAGCCGCTGGGCTGGCGCTGAGCAGCGTGGGAGCCGCATTCCCCTGCGCTCGCTCGGGGCGGCCGCTGCCTATCAGAGCGCTCCCTTGAGAGCAGCAGTGCTGGGCCGTGGGCAGGCCCTGGCAGTAGCGTTTTGCCCTGCGATCCTTCCCAGCACCTGGCTTTTCACTCCATTTCCTTTGGCATTCGGCAGTCGCCGCGTTTCGGGCGAGCGCTAAACATTAACTTACTTTGGTACTTAATAACTCGGCGGCATGTTTGGAGCCTGCTGCACGGGAAGGGGGCACGCTCAGCCCCCTCCCCCCACACCTGTTAAAGTTTTAGGGATGCCAAAGCAAGAGAGATGCCAAGTGCGCATCAGCGGTCACTGAGCACACGCCTCTGCTGAAGACATCTCTGGGTATCCACCGAGTGCTGTCTTCAGCCACCAGAACCTTTTGATTTCCTTGATTAACGTAACTGGGAGGTCCTTGGTGATTGGAAAGCAGAGTGAAAAACCTTCTCAGCAGAAATCAAAGCTCTGGAGGGGACCGGTATGTACAGGAATGGCATTAACAACTAATCCCCTCTAATCCAAGATGACATCCTTATCACATGAGGGCATAAAATGCAATTAGACTTATATAGTGCTATCTCCAGAGCACTAAGCAAATATTAACCAGTCCATCTTTCCAGTGCTCCTGTGGGGGCAGCCCAGTTATCCTGGCTGTGCAGGTGGGGAAACCAAGGCATGGGATGGTGTGCTAGCAAGGTCCCTTTCTGGAGAAGGCCACACAAACCTTACATCCAAAAAAATCAAAATTAGCAAAGCATTTATAACAACTGGGATGTGTTTTTGGGGCATGGAGCACGGCTTTCTTCAAGGCCCCTAATATCAAGGAGGTGGCAGGTCACTGCTGCTTCCCTGTGCTTCCTGGATCCCTCCACCACTATTATGTATCTGCAGGGACACAAACACATGTTCAGATGTGGGCTTCCTTTAATTGTTAAACATGTGTAAATGATATCCAACCACCCCTTCAGGCCCAGATTTGCCCCATCTCATGGATGCTGCAGAAAGCACCTTTGCTGGGGAGCTTTGATGTCCTCCCTTTTGCTCCTCAAGGTTAAGTGACCCTGAGTTGGGTAGCACAACCAATGAGTGCTGCTTGTGTGTAGCAATGCTGCTGCCCTTGGGACTGAAGTCAGCATGCAAACTTTACAGCCTGGGCTGAGGCTTATCAGCCCTTGGTGCTGAGGGCAGCTAGAGATGGGCCCGCACCATGCACCACCTGCACGATGCCTTTCCACCAGGCTGCAGTGACTTTTTATTTTACAAAATATAGGGTCTGATCCACTCAGAGCAGTAGGTCCCTTTGCAGCAGTAAGAATCTTATCAATGTTGATTAGTGTTGGGCACCCTTGAGCAAGAGCTTCTTCTGACAGAGGAAGACTCTTCCATCACAGACACCAAGCTTCTTCAGGCCTTGGGCTAAGATTATATTCCTCGGTCTGGCAGTGCCCTCTGCTTTAGAAACAGTTGGATGTATTTGAGTGTGAAGTGTAAATACCTGAGCTCTATCAGTCCCTAAAATCAAAGACACCCAGAGAAAGGCTGCTGGCATCCGAGGGACAGAAAGTTCAATGGGCACCTCTTTGGTGGGGACACAGTGACATCTCTCCCTTGACTGGAGGACATTCCCCTTGAAAACCTGTCACAACATACATTTATTGGAGGGCCTGGGAAGAGCTGTGCAGCACAGGGTGGGGAGGGAGAGTTGCCCTGTCCCCTGTGTGCTTCCTGGCTCTGGGCCACTTCTCCCCACCACAGCCTGCAGGAACCAGTCAGTGAATGTTTTGGTTTGTTTTCCCTTGGGAGTGAAGGAAGCAAAGCAGTGAAGGTTAGGGCTCATGGGTTTGTTTGTTTGTTTTGTTAATAAAGCTCTGGATTGGCTGGGATAGAAAAGGAGATGCTGCCTGCAGAAAGCATCAGCAAACTTCTCCAGGCATGTGGAAGGAATGGCATCAAGGCAGAGAGCTGCTGTGGTTCACAGAAAGCTGTTTTGCCACTGGTTCTTTGGGGCTGACACCAGGTTACACCTTCAGTGCGACTCATACATCACTGGACTGTGGGCAGGACCCATCCCCAGTCCTCCCTGGGCTCCTGCCCTCCTGCTCCCCTCTCGGCACTAGCACCACCAGTTTCACACCCATGCTGGGTGTCAGATCCAGGGACTGATCTGGCTGAGAAGCAAACCAAAGTCCAAAACTCATGGAGTTCACAGAGGGAGATGCTTACCACCCAGCGCTGGTGGCACAGGCAAGAGGAGAGGTGCAGCATGTCCTGGGGTCCGTGGATGGGGGCGAAGAAGACGACCACGCTGCTGCCTGGCAGGGCTGTGTCACCCCAGCTCCTGCTGTGGGACACCTCAGCTGCTGAGAAGTCAGTGCTACAGCAGGTTTCTGCTAACTCGGTGTCTCGAATGGGCGCTAAAACCCTGTGCTCAAGAGGATGCCTTTGGACCATGCAGGAGTTAAAACCCACAAATGCCCCCACACTGGCATGGTGTGGAGGAGGGAGTGATTTTTGCCCTTTTAGGCAGCTCACCTGACACTGCTTTTCTGGCTTTATACTGGTTCCAGTAAACTGCTGTAAAATGTGTGACTTGGCAGACGCATCCTCTAAAAGCCATTGAAAATGTTCCCTTTCCTTGCCGGAGGGGTCTGGCTCCAGAGTCACTGGGTTTCCTCCCTCTGCTTCTGGAGCTCTGGCTGCCCGGATAAATCGTGTATTGAAAAATTCCATAACAGCTTCCGACCTCAATGAATAGCATATTCAAGGCCACTGGAAGGCTCTTGCATTATCTAGTTCAATGGTTTTCAACCTTTTTTTTTTTTTAAATTTCCAGTAGACATAGGAATCCCCCAAAAGCCAGACCTGTGGCCAGCTCGGTGCAACTTTCTTCCAGAGACCCTTAGGAGTAGCCCGAGCCCTTGCAGGATCTCTGGGTCACTGGCTGAATGCCATTCTGGTCTGATCTCCCAGCTAGGAGAAACTATAGGATTGCATCTGCAATGGCCAGCGTCTAAATTGGTGCAGAGGAACACCTCTGGCCACATTTATCCATGCAGAGCTGGGCCAAGCAGCAGCTGGCAGCAATACACCTTCAGGCTGGATCAGGCAAACAAGGGATGGCTTATGGCAAAGGACAACCCACACCCAGGCCAAAACAAAGCCTCAGACCATCAAAGGCGTGATAGCAAGGGGATAAAGGTGGAGACAGGAGCCTTGCAGCATTCAGGGAGGCAGTGAGTCAGCCCTGACAGCCCAGAGAAGTGGGATGGGATGGTGGAAATTGCTGTCAGTTCCAGGGTTCAAAAAGCCCATCTGAAAGCAGTGAGAGGCCACCAGCCATGGAATGAGCCCGGGTGGAGACTACAGAGCCGTGTCCCTTGCACCCTGGGCCGCTGCAAGGGATCCTGAGCAGACCTTGGACACAGATGACTTGGTGCCTGGAGGATGGACAGATGCTTTTGTTCTGTTTGTGAGTATGTGGGTTCAAGGGTGTCAGTGAAAGTGGGGTTCTTCTTAAAATAACATACCACTCCCCTCCTCCAATGTCTCATCCTGAGACTTGCTCTGTCATCATTGCCCAACAGGTATTTCCTCTGATCTCCTTGGCAGATTGCCCCTGTGAGTAGGACTGAAGCTCTCTGACCCTATCCATGTCCCACACTCCTGCTTGGTCATATTAAAACACACTTCTCTTTTATTTCTTCCCCTGAGCCAGGAGCTGTGGTATCTCTCACGTGTCTCCCTTGGGAATGTAACACTTGGGCAGTGCCTGCATCTTCTGTATAGTAATCAGTTTAGATTTTTCTAAGTGCTATTAGAGAGACCTATGGTGGTAAAAGTGTTAACATTTAAGACTGAGAGTCTCAGAAATTACCTTTCGTATAAGTACATTTCTTCCAGCTAAAAGGTGTCAGTCTGTGATTGCTCCTGAGTCCCTGACACTGTGCTGGGGTAATACTGTCTGTGCCTTGACCAAGACCCACCTCCCCATATTGCCATGCTATTTACTTTCAATTCCTTAGATTTGGGAAGTTAGCAAGCTACTTAAGGTGTCCATCCCTCCCCTTTCATAAATACTATCACAATATGGGGTTTCTTCTGGAATTCCCCATGGATTCCAAGCCACACTGAACAATGCAGCCAATGGGACAGACCATTTTTCAATGCAGTTTTTGCTTGGATTTTCTGGATTAAAACCATGTAAGGTTACAAAAGTCCAGGCAAGAAACCTGCAGGCAGAATAACTCAAGAACAATGTATGTATTTGAAAAAAAAAAACCACAAACACAACCAAAAACCCAGAGGTGGCGTGCATAATGACAAAATCAAAGTGCCAGGTATTCCAAATAAATGGAGACTATTGAAAAGCAGCTAAGAAGGTTAGCTATAAATCTGACTGCTTGACACTACTGAGTAGATAAGGTCTGCTCTTGGGTTTATTCTATTTATTCATAAGCAAATGAATGGTGCTGTCTCACCTAATAATCGCTGCTGCTGGCACCAGGTGTTACGAGCCAGACACTGCTGGATGGGGTCAGCTCCCCATTCGGTGTTACTGCCTCCCTGCTGTTTGTCTTAGGAAAAGTCCCTCCCCAAGAGATGTTTATAAACTCTGATCGAGTTTTTAAACCTTGTTTTGATAAATGGAAGCAGATGTTTGGCTGGATTCATCTGATTCATCTCCAGTGTTTACAGACAGCGGAAACTCACTGGCACGGTCCGGGGAGCCTAGGACACCATGCATCCTATACTAATCAGATGTCTACATTAAGTTCAATAAGAATGGCAGGCCTACACCTTGTAAATGCCTGAAGCTGTAACAACCTCACCCTCCCACTTCTCACTGGCATGTGTATTTTTCATGTCTTTAATCCATTTAGAATAACTCATCTTCAAGACCACAAATTTCTTTTACAGCGGGCAACTTGAACCTATAGCACACAGCTCGGTTTAGCTGCTCTGTGGTCAGTCAGTTGTTTAGCTGATGTCTCATAAACAGACACGTCAGGAGTGGTTTATTCTGTCTTCTGGTCAGGGGCATCCTGGAATAATTTCACATGAGTATTAGAAGAACCCATGTCATGAGATAAACCAGCGACATGGGTTTATGGACAGAATAATGTCGCGTTCATCTGGACTAATGCATAGGCCGTGTAGTAATTTTGTATCATCCTGGCTCTAGAGATGAGAATTGGGAGGGTTGTAAAGAACATGAGTTTTATGCTGGACTTTTTAATCTTGGTTAATTGATTGCCAATTTATCTGAGGTGGTTAATAGTTCTGGAGAAGCTGATGGGATGTCTGTCTTGGGACATAATTATTTCTGTTATTCTTTCCTCGAGCTGAAACTAAATGTTGGTTAATTGGCACTGATTGATTAAAGCAGAACAAAGGGAAAAATCCTCCTGAAGTCAGAGGCTTGTCCTTACTATGAAAGATGGGAGCGCTTCTAGTCTGAGATAAAATTGTCCTGGAAGCAACAGTTTCTGCTTGGCACACTGAGCCTTGGCCGTGTCATATGTAAGATATATCTTCAGTGTCTGCTGTCTCTCTAGCCCAACAGCTGTTCTGTGATCAAGCCTAAAGGAGACAAGAAATCCATATAGTCTTTGCCATGATATAGCTAGTGGTACTCAATACTGCATGTCTGAACTGCTGCTGACCTTGCCTAACTACATCATGAGAAAAGTCAAAGCAACGGTCCCTGGGAGGGTTCTACAGTGAGGTTAGTTGCTTCACTATGAAAACAAAGTGGCAAGCCTTGGTTTGGGAGTGAGGACGTAGCAGTTTTGCACTTTGGTCACTTGGATCATCTTCTCTGCAGATATTCATTACTGTACATGCCCTCTGACTGCCATCCCACCCAGCGTCGGGAAGACTTTCTGAAAGCCACAGGGGTACCTCAGCAATCAGGAGATTTGTGTATTAAAGAGATATGAAGTTTGTGCTGATGTGGAAATCTCAGCAGGTGCAGCTGCCCCGGCTGGTGCGGGGGTGAGCTAATATCGTCAAGTTTCTATCGATGTATTAATTTGCTTCACAGAACCCACCGAGATGAGAGGTGACACCTTGTACAAGCAGAAAATCTGGGATATTGCAGGGATAAAGGGATATTGAGGAGATAACTGCATTTGTAACCAGTCAGTAGGGATGAGGCTCCACTCACCTCACCTCACCCTACCTTACCCTGCGGGAACTTGGGAAGATTTGTTATTAGACTTAAGAATTGCTGTGGAAACACAATTGAAAACACCAAAGTCTTAAATTTGGCTTATAAAAATTAAGGGAATAACATGTTATTAGAGTAATTGTACAAATTACTCTGATTGCAAAAGGGCTTTTATATACGGATATACCAGTTGGGAGTAATTATAGTAAGACTGTATGTAGCTACACTCCCTTTTCCAGTTTATCTTCTTGCTCATGAAGTTGTTGCGCAAAGCACCCAGTTAGAGCATTCCTCTATGGAAAACCTCATCTCATGGATGAGAGCTTAGAGGCAAAGACTAATAATAATAATAATAATAATAATAATAATAATAATAATAATAATAATAATGTCTTCTCATATTTTGAGCTTTTACAAGTCTTAGTGTTGCGAAGGACTGGTGATCTTGTAAGCTGTAAATTGTTATTCTGCTACCGTGCAAAGAGGTCTCTGAGAGACTACTGAAAGGCATTTTGAGTGCATGAAAAGTCTTAAAATGTTGTCCTTTCAAGGAATTGAAACTGTCTCTAAAGTGTTTAAGGGGAGATGAAAGGCTCTGTAATGGGCTTCATGCTTTGTGTTCACCCTATAACAGATAAATGCACTGGAGTGGAACATTTCAGATCCTTCTACATATTCAACTGTGTCTAATTATTATCCTGGAATCACTTCCCATTTGAGGAGTTTATATTGGAGAGCATGCATCTGCTTGTCGCTGTTGCTTTGCCAGGTCCAAATTGTAATAATGCCTTTCCTCCACAGTTAAAAATAACTTTTCAGATGTTTTTTGCTTAGAAGTCTCAATGGGGTAGGAAAACACATGCAGTAGAGCAGCAAATAGACCTTTTACCATGAATGTCTTCAGAATCTGGGAAGCTGTGAACATCCCACGTGTTCTTGGGTATTACCTGTGGACCTGGACATTGCCTTGAGGAAGAACGGGACTATGGGGCACATGCACTAAAAACTGTGTAAGGAACAGAGTATTCCTTGCAGCTGGATTTCATAGACTTGTTGAAATGCTGGTGGGAAGTGACTTCTGGATGTCTCTAACCTCCACCTCAGAAAAGGGCTGGAGCCTATGCTGGGTTGAGCCAACCATGCCTCTGTCTGGTTGGATCCTGAACACCAGGATGGCGATGCCACAGCCTATCTAGTGTTCCAGTCCTCTAGTGAGGAAGTTTTTCCTAGTGTTCAATGCCTGAGTCACAGCTTGTGGATGTTGCTTTGATCACTGCTTCTACTAAGGATTTGGCTCCATCATCTTTTTAACTGCCTTTGTATAGCTTGTGGGCTGCTATTAGGTCCTGTCTTCATCAGCATTACTCAGCAAGTCTGCTGTCCTCACAGAGGAAGTGCTCTAGGCCCTTAGTGTTTTAGCAGTTCACCTGCTGAATCCTGTCCAGCCTCTCCACACCCCTCTTGAATTGGAAGCTCAAATGCCTGCAGCCTCAACAGTACCAACTAGACAGGAGAACTTCGCTTGACCTCCTGCATTACAAGAAATATTTTGCCTCATTTGTGGTGAGAGGTAACTGTTGTCTCCTAATTAAGCTGGCTTTCAAGATAACCCATATATTCTTCTCATAGAAGTGCTCTTCAACCACATGGTTCCCAGGCTGAAATGGGACACAGGATTATTCCAGCTCAGTGCAGTACTTCATATGCCTCTGCTAAACTTCATGAGCTTTCTGTTGGACTCAAGTTTCCCAAGGTCCTGCTGGGCTGAAGCACTGGTGCTCGGCATGCCTGTGACCCCAACATAATTTGGTGTTGTCTGTAATGTGCAGAGTGCCTTCTGCCTCTTTTTCAGGCTTTCCTGGCTCCTTTACATGCGAAGAGAAGGCAGAGCCTTGGTCTGTGGGATATATGGACTAGACATCTTCTGGCATCTCCTTCTGTGCTTTCCCACACCCGTCTCTCGGGCAGAGCTGTTTTCGGCAGTCCCTGCTGCAGCCTGGTCCCGGCTGCTCCATCCCTCCCTTTCCACTCCCCGGTTGTGCTGACACCAGTGTTTGGGGCAGGGTGGCAAACCAGACTGGTGTCGGATGTGGGATACACTCAGCCATCACAGATATTTTTGTCCTGGCTACAGTTTGTTTTGCCGCGAAGCCACGCTTCAGACAGCGGGGCTGTAAGCAGAGCAGGGCTGGTTTCTACTCTGGGCGACCATGCTTCACCTCCCACTGCTGCTCCATGCAAAGTGCCAGGCAGTGATGGTCCCCTTGCTCTGCTGGCTGGCTGATGCGAGGATGTGCTGTATTTACCCTGCTCCATCCAGGACCAATTAAGCTGCTAGGAGCAGGCAACACACACGGTGACCTCAGACAGAGGGACCATAGCTAACCGCTGAGGCATGTACCGAGCACAGCTGTTTGCAGAGTCAGTGTCTGCTGCCGGCCAAAAAAGTACAGGCTTTTTTTTTTTTTAATTTTTGTATTTTTATGGGTGTTCTTTTATTTTTCAAAGTCATGTGCTGCTTCCCGAGGAGTGCTGCTGGCTCCAGAGGCCTCTCTCACAGCAATGTAAACACAGCTACTGTGTGTGCTCCATCGGAGAGAGTGCCGGTCCCTGTAATTGCAGCTCACAATGAGGAAGCTGATGCCACCAGATGTATAATGAGCATTTAAAAAGACCTCACTTTGTCATCCAATCATTGATCATCCTCATTGTGTAAATATTGGTTTTGTTTCCACAACAAAATGACTTTGAAAGAAACGATCACCAGGAAGGGAAATAATAATAATAATAATAATAATAATAATAATAATAATAATAATAATAATAATAATAATAATAGATTCTGCTGATAAGATCAGGACAGTCAAAATGATTAATATGTCAATGGGGAAAGTTTGCAAATGAGACTTAATTTCTGTGGCAAAAAGACCTCGTGGATTCATCAGCTCTTGGTTGTGCCTAGAAATTCAGTGGCAGCTGGAAATTTGATGGTGATTTCTGATAAGCGAGAAAATGGGGAGAGTTTTAATGAATGATTTGAATGAGAAAATAAATAAGCCCGTCTGTGCAGTATTCTTCCTGATATTTGTTTTGCTATTAAGTTCAGTTAATGAAGTTCTCATTGTGTCATGGTGATTGTGCTGACAGCACATCGCGACGTATGAGCACTGCTGGGAGTCTGGCTGTCGTGAAGGGGATGCATCGCCTTGGACACGGGTGGTGGAACGGAGCAGTGACTGCGACAGGAAGGTGTTCGCAGACCTTTGGCATGTCAGAGGTCAGAAAGACAGAAAAGGTCCTGGTGAGCATCTTTGTCCTCCACTGTGAAACTAGCCGCAGGACCTAAATGAATTCCTTTCTGTTAAACAACTGTGGCTTTTTGAGGAGAAAAAAATTGTCTTGGTTTACATCTAGAACATGGGGATGGGGAAAGGGGCTTTAACCACAGACCTCGGGAAAGTTGCACTCATGGTTGATCACACTCCTTGCTAAATGGTGCAGTCTGTTCTTAGCTTCAGTTTATTAGTTTGCAGCCTTGAGTTCCTGGCTCCTGCTTGGGGGAAAACTGCACCTTCACTGTGAGGTTTAGGAGGTTTTATTGTTTTGTTTTTGAGGGGTTTTTTTTGTTTATTACAAAGCGTTAATCCCTGTGTGAGTATTTACAGACTACCTGCAAGTCACCTGTTAAGCTTCCTCTGGGTAAAACCAAACTAAGCTCCCCCTTTCTTTCACTGTAAGGCACGTTTTCAAGACCTCCGTCATTCCCACTTTTCCCAGTTCAGTGTCCTTAGTGGTTGTAACACCAAAAATACCTTAATTCTCCTGGTGGTAGCCACTGCTCTGACCTGCTGGCCACCAGCTGTGCCCTGGGGTGCTGTTCAGTCGAGGGCAATGGGAACCCACCTAGGCTGGTTTCAATCTGAAAAGTGGACCTGTGCAGAGTGTATGAGGAGACCTGGAGGGTTAGTGGGCTACCCTGGAGAGCCTGAGCTTGCCACTGGAAGCTTTCCCAAACCCCACTAAAGGGGTTTTCCAGCTTTTAGAACAAGAAGGGCTGTATAAAAGCTGTTCCTTTCTTCATTCAGAACATCACAGTTGCTTAACAACTTGTGTTTTCAGTCCTTCCTAGTTTCTGGTGCTTTTGGAGTTTTCCAGGGAACATAAAGCAAATTAACCAGTCAAAGTACAGCTACTTTTCTTGGTTATCTTGCAGAGCCTACAGTTCCCCCAAGGATCCCTATGTCAGGGGATGGAAACCTGTGAGCTTAAATACAGACAGAGCACCACAAAAGGCACTGTACTGATTTGGTTTTTCTTAAAGCATATTAAGTTCTTGGATGACCATCTCAGTAGGTTTTCCCAAGGCTGCAGCTCATTTCAGATGCCCGCAGTCCAGATAGACAGGCTTGAACTCTATGGCACATGCATCAGGAGAGAGTTGGAGTAATCCCTGAATAAACTTGACTAATGCCACAATCACCTAGTGGCAGCTTTCTGAAGCTCTTCAGTATGTATAATGTTCAACTTTCATACTGAATGAAGTTTATTTTGGGCTTCATGAATATAAAACTGTGTGTCTGATGAAGATGCTCCAGTTGGACTTTCCAGAACCAGTTCAGATGTTTGTGATAGAATTCAGAAAGCTATGGAGATGCATTGCTTCCTTTGAATTTGGTGGGACTTCAAGTGCTTAATTCCTTTTACTGCTCTGAGCTTTTACTTAGCCATCCCTTCTGTGTTGCGATGCTCCCATGCTCACATCTCCTTCCCTTGGCTAATGGAAACATCTTTTTTCCAGAATATGTGATGACCTCAGCACCACTTCAGTGGAAAGTCTGCTAGGTTGGCTCAAACTGCTGAGGAGTTGATCTACATCTCTCAACTCTCCAGCAAAGCAGATGAAGGACATACAGGTTTTCCACTTGGTGCTCAGCTGAAGGGATTGTAATGACCAGTGAAGAGCAGAATGAACTTTCAGAGCAATAGTGTCTTAAGCTGAAAGTGCAGATATTAATGCTTGAAGGTTTTATGTTTGGGAGTTTTTTACATGTGCACTGCTTTGATTTTTTAATCAAAAGGGTTTGCATACCTCAAAATATTGTTCCTCTCTATGCCAGCTTGAACTCACTGGCATGGTACTTTTGTGCCCAGGCACAAACATCCACAAGAAAAGATACTTATTTTTAAAAGACTTTTCCACACAAGTATCCCAAGGTCCCTTCACAGCATTACCTCAAATAGAAAAGTCCATCAAACAAAATATCCACTCAATCTGTTAATCACATGAGCGAAGAATTTTACCATAGCCAATTGAACAAACATCTAAAAAGAGAGATGAAGAGCAATCAGCACAGCAGAGGAAAAGAAATGACTTTCATCTGAGAGGGAGCAGGACAGTAAAGGGATGTTTGGGTGAGAAAGCTGCGGTGAAGATTTCTTCACTGAGGGGTTGTGTTAGGGAAAGAGGAAGAGCTGATGCTGGGCGATCAAGAGAGCCCCAAGGGGAGCAGAGGAAGACTTGGTCTGTATGATGTGGTGGATTTTGAAGATCAGAAGAGGGTATCTGATGCTGTGATGCAAACTTCAGTGCTGGGGGAAGAGCAGGGGTTAGACCAGAAGAGGGCTGAGATTTCTTTCTGGAAAGGTAGACAAAGAACAAAGATCTCTTTTTTTTTTTTCCCACTCGCCTCATCAGATTTGGCTAAGAAAGGGATGGGAGGGACAGGAAGATTTAGAAGACAGAGCTGCTGGCAGAGTCTCTGTAAAATTAATTAGCATATCTCACCTAATTTTCTATCTTCAGTCAGAGACGTACAGTCCGGAGAGGAAACAAATGGTATTATTTTAAAGTCAAAGCCATTTTCCCTCCAACATATTTAGTTTCTGGAAAGGTAGTAAAGAAAATATTGACATGCCAGACTTGATGGGTTCCTTTGTTTCATACGGCGTGGTCATTTACTCTGACATCAGACTACATATTTCTCATCGCTGCAGCAAATTGCTCAATCTGTGGAACATTTACTGTTTAGAGAAGTCCTTGGATGCTTCAGCAAACTGTGTCTTGTTTCTCTGTCCAAGAGCTATATATAGACTTTGCTCAATCAAGGTCTGAGCAGCTGCTGCTCAGATGTGTGAGTAGAGCTAAATATTTTTAAGGTTGTAAGAAAGTGACAAGATAACTCCAGCCACTTTGCTGTGAAAGAACCATGTGTTGGTCTGAAACCAACACAGAAGTAGGAATTAATAATTCATCTTAAAAACTTTTGGACTCATAGTGCCTCTGTGAAGCTACTAGCTACCCTTCAGGTTACCTTGCTCTTCACCTCATGACACATCAGGATATAGAGTGTCAATGCCTGTAGTTACACTGCATCTGACTCTCTTGGGCGTGATGTAATGATGATCTATAGGTGCTATAAAAATATTGATATTCTATAGGCATATAGAAAGGCATATAAAAAATTTGGATACTGAAATGCCATTATCTTGACTGTAAAATGTGGCACTCAGTAGTAACATATGCTGTGAGCTACCCTGAGTAAACCACCTTGTTCTCAGCTGAATTTTGACCAGGAAGCTTGCGGGTAGAATGCCTTGTCTTGCAAAACTGTTTGGAAGATTTTTAATCACTCCGAATAATTAAGGGTCTGTTTCCATTTCTGCTGGTGGATAGACAATAGGATATGACCAAATTTGGAACCCCCTCTACCCTTTTGTGCCCTCTCCCCAAACTATCAGACATAGAGGGATCGCTGGGACTGGAAGATGTCCTGAGAGCTGGGTGGACAGCCTTGTAGGTGAGGATTAGGAGCTGCAGTTTGAAATGGTAAAGAAACAGATTTCTCCTTACTGACTAAGGAGTTGGGTTAGTAAAAACAGAAGGGTTTGGGATGGGTTAGGAGTGTGTTTGGAGCCCAAGACTGTCCTCTTGCATGTCCTCGGGCAAATTACTTTATCTCTCACTCTCCCATCTGGAAAACACCTCCCGGACATAAAGTTCGCGTTAACGTGAAGCTCAGGCCGTCCTAAGAGACAGACAGCACGGAGTTAAAACAACCAGCGTTCCTTCACCTAAAACCCAGAGGCTTCAGAGGGAGCCGGGCAGTGATGCTCGCCCAGCCTCAGGGCTGCCAGCCGGGGCTGCCCAGGAGGGGCTGCTCAGGAAGAGCTGCCCAGAAGGAGCTGCCCAGGAGGAGCTCCCGCTCTGAGCTCCTGAAGGACGTGGGCAATCCGGAGTTGAGTCTCGGCAGGGCCGGCCCGGAGCTGGGGGTCCCTCCTTGCCCCCCGAAGGCGCGCTGCCGCCGGGGCGGGGGCCGGGGCCGCCCGGGGGTTGCAGGCTGCCCACGCTGGCTGCGCAGGGTTTGCCGTGAACATTTCTGCTCTCCCCACGGTGGCGGGGTGAGCACACCTCCCGCCGCCCCCTTCCTTCCCTCGGGGGCCCATCCCTCCGTCCCGTGGCTGCCCTGGCCCGTGCGTGCCCAGGGGGCCGGGGGCGGAGGCGGGGCGGGCCGGGGGAGGGCTCGGCCGGCTCCGGAGCTTCGGCCCAGCCAACCCGCGGCCGCCGGGGCTGAGCCATAAAAGCGCCGGGAGCGGCCGGGGCCGCGGCGTCAGTTGGCCGCAGCCGTCCTCGGCGCGCCTCGGGGTGGGCAGCCCGGCTGGCCCCCTCCTACCGCCCGGCCTCCCCCAGCCCCAGGGACCGCGCCGGGCCCCCTCCCCGCCCGCCGCCCCAAGATGCTGTTTTGGCACACGCAGCCGGAGCACTACAACCAGCACTCGACCGGCAGCTACCTGCGGTGAGTCCTCTCCGCCCGTCCCCAGCCGCCCCGGGCAGTGTGCAGCCCCCAGGTGCCCTCGGCACGGGTGTTGTGTGGGAGCGGTTGGTCTCCGTCCCCAGAGCTGCCCTCTCGCTCGTCGGTCGCCCCGGCGGGACCCGGTTCCCAGCAGCGGTACCCGGTGGAGCCCCCGCTGCGGATCTTTTATCAGGGATGCGGGCTTGTTGTTGTTTTGTTTTTCCAGCGCCTAGCTAGACCCCTCTCTGCGGTTTTGCTTCGTTGCTTCTGCCGGCTGCCCCCTTCTCGAGGGTTCCGGTAGTGCGCTTCAAAGGGAGAAGGTGCGAGAGTTGGGAGCGCTGTCAGAAGCCCGCAGGAAGGGTCTCGGCGAGCTATGCGGGCATCGTTTCCTCAGGACGGGATCTCTTTCCCTTCTTTTGCGGGCGATGGGTAAAAAGCTTAGATTTTCACTTTCGGAGCTTGCCTAAACCAGCTTTTTCCTGTCTTCGTAACAGTTGCGTTTAATTAAATGTGCCTAATTTAAGCACAAGGGCTGCTAAACAATAGTCTGTAACATGTGTAGCACAAACCCGTGTTTCCTCCCTCCAATAAACAACAAAGCAGGCAACTTTGGGAGTTTCCTTTCTGCTGTCTGCTTATGAATTTATTATTATTTTTTTCCCGAATATGTAAAGCCGGGCATTCAGCTGGTGTCAATTGCTGCCGCTCTGCTCGAGTGTGGTTCTTCTGAACTGCAGCAGTGGGAGAACCTGGCAGTGTCCCGAGAGCCTTGCTTTCAAAATGTACCCCCAAATAACCACCGTTGAGGGAACACGGAGTTTGCCTGGCCACGTGCTTCGCGCAGAGATAATGCTTCCCTTTCAAGGAGACAGGCGGTCTTAACTATTCCTGCTCACTGTCAGTGTGTTTGCATAACAATGGGTTTGGACTAAATAATTTCCCTTTATCCAGTGTTACAGTGCCATGAGATTCTTGCTTTCTGGCAGCTTCTCCACTCCTTCACCTCCTCCCCCGATCCCAGTAAGCCTGTTTTAACAACATGTGTGCGGCTAAATTCCTGTTCTCTCTTACTTTGTGCTTGCAAACCTGATTAGCTCGAGACAGCGAGAGCGGTTGAGGCAGAGGAACACCAGCACTGGTGCCTGAGTGTGCTGCCTCTACATTACAGAGCATTTATGGTGCTCAGGCTGCTGTATGAACTCCATGAATTTGTTCTACAAGATCACTAAGTCTGGGTCAGGCTTGAGCCTGTAACTCAGCTTCCTTTTAATTGGTCAGAAAACACATTAGATTATTTTTGCTGGCTTGTTGCTAGCTGGGGGTGGGGGGGATAAAGGATACCTGATCTGGCAGAAAGGCTGCTAGTGTGAAGGTAACCTGCGTTTTGGGAACAAACCCCAGATTTAGTGAGGATCTGTCGCTTTGACCCTGGCGTTTTTGACCTGGGACTAAAAGCCCTGAAACCAGTTTTATGGCAGCAGTGGCCTTGAGTGTTTCAGGGAAGGTCAGTTGAATAAAACCCTTGGGTTTTTTTTGAAGGGACTTCTAATTCTGGCCAACTTGCTCTCTGTAGGAATGTGTCAAGAGATGCATTTCTAGAGGGGCATTCTTCTGCCAAGCTCTGCCTTGCTGAAGGCTCTCCGTCCCTCTTGTAGGGGCACTGCAGTCAGCTGAGATGGAACAATCCTTACAGTAGCTGTAGAAAATGTTTGTATCAATTACAAACCCTTTGATCTCTGCAAAGTATCTCAGACATCTGTGTAAATTCTGCTGTACCTCAGTGGTATTTGTAGTTACAGCAAGGCAACACTACAAAAAAATCCTTGTAAATCTTCATTCACTTTCATGGAAGCCCTGTATGTATTTCATTCTCTGTTCTGCCAGACGGCTGAACTGTCCCAAATCACCTTCTCTTATTGGGTAAGGGGACTAACCCTTCAATTAAGACCAGAACTGTAAAACTTAGGCATAAAAGTGAAACTTGGGAGAGTTTTAAAGGATTTTCACCTCTTTTTTTTCTTTTTTTTTTTTTTAAGATAGGAACTGGTGACAAAGCCTTTTTCCAAAACTTGATTTGCTACTCTTGAGCAAAGAGTTGAACAAATATTCTCATGTCATATATACCTGCAGCTTAGAAACACTTCTGAGCCTTGATCTGTTGCTTAGAACCTTTTTAGTTCCGAAGACTTTTAATAAGGTGAACTATTTTAGAAGAGCTTCATCCAAAGCCATGAATGCGACTGGTCATTAGTTCAAATGCTACAGGAATAAAGATGTGATTAACTTGTGTGGCTTCATTAGTGCTTTAACAGAGTGAAGCTTTCCAGAAAGCAAACCATAGATGCTTCCACGCTTATTCTCCAGCGACTGTTCAGCTGTTCCAGCAAGTGCAGGGTGTTAAGAGCCTGATGTGAAACATGATATTTGAATTTTGACTTCCCATCACCTAAATTTCTCAACTGTTTCAGCTGAATAGGTGTACAAATTCCTCACCCTAACTGTTACACCGGGGCCAGGTTTTGTGTGCTGCTTGGAAGCTTTCAGGCTCCACAGTGTTTGATCCCTTCTCATCTGTAAAGCCACACGCATTCCAGTAGCATTGTGCAGGAGAGCGTGTTAAGAGCAAATGTTGGCATCTGGGGTGGGTGAGATGACTCTGTGAGGCAGTATCAGATCCTGCATGTGTGTGGAGCAACGCTATCTATTTCAGAAATCTACTGCAGGCATTTCTGTCACTTCATTATGGTAGTAAATCATCACCGAGGGGGTGGGGGGAAACGCCAACAACTCTCTCTATGGCTGCAGTTAGGCAAGAACTGGGATTATGTCAGTAATGCCAGTAAGCAAATGGGGCTGAATGCCTTCGAGTTGGTGATAATGTGGAGGGGGTGGGGTTGGAAGAGAGAACGGAAAGAGATGGGTGTTTTCTCCTGTCTGTATCTGAAATGTCATGGTTTTCTCTCTGGCTTTATTTTGCCATAAGTAGGGGCACTTGTCTTTGAACCAGGTATTTAGGCAGTTTGCTGTAAACTGCTGCACGGTTTCCCGATGACCTGAGTAGCCTTCAAGGTTGTGGATGCTGTGAATGAATGCAGGGTGGATCATTAACTGAACAGGCAAGGAAAAAACTCATAATGCCCTTTCCACAGGGAGCATGCCTGTACACGCTGGCGTGTTCCTGAAGTTTTTCTGGAAGCTTTTTGTGTACAGGATTACTGAAAGGAGCAGAGCTTCAGCCACTGTAGTGGGGATCTCTAGTCATCAGGAGGAAATGGAGGAGGGAAAAATTACTTCGTATTCTTGTGTTCAACATAATCCTCCTAGTTTGGAAGGGTATTAATGTCTTAAGTAGGTGAACACAATGGCCAGAAATGTTGATGACATGGGAAAGGCTAATGGGGTTCTTCAGTATCAGACATGCTAAGATAAGGATGCTCATTCCTAACATCTCATTTCGTACTCAGTCCATTGTGCTCTCACCCGTGCTAATACCTGTTCTGCTTGGGGGTTAGCATCGGCTAGGGTCAGCTGGACTGTAGATCAGCAGGTGGACTGGCATGAACATCTTGTAAAGGAGACAGAACTGGGACTATGCACAGGTCCTGCTGAAACTGCTCCTGAGAACCTACGTGTGTGTTTATGAAGGTAGCCCTGTGCTCCCTTAAGCGCCACGAGATTCCTTGGGACCAGGTTTACTAGGGTGTAAGGAGATGTTATGAGTCAACTAATCCAGCAGTTTATGCCATCATTTACCTGATCATCTCCTTTTTTACTCCAGATCTGTGTCTGCTCCTCACCCTTGGCTGCTATTTGTAGACACTTTGCTCATCTGATGTTCAGCTGTCAAAATAAAATGCCCTTTTTTGTCCCTGCCTTTTTTTACCTGAAAGGCTTTCATCTGAGAACCCAAGAACTCCTGAACAAATCTATTTCTGTAAGGATGAACAATGTATTTTTGATAACTTTTCCCTCCTTAGGGGGAGACTCCTTAGCTGAAAAGTAAATCTGATTTATGTCTTAAACATAAATTAATTCTCAGAAATACTGTGTTTTGCTAATGCTGTGTTCTTTTGTGTCTTAGTGCCAACGTCCAAGAGGCAGAAGCTGCCTTGCTATAAGTTATGCAGGCAAAACTCTTTCTCTTTTAGCTGTCATAACTTGGTGTTTCTCCAGAGACCATCTCAGTTATCTCAGAGCATGAGAATCTCACGCGGATCGAGATGAGAATGTTCTGTGAGGTCTTCGTAACTAAATGTGCATGAATTGTGTGTTGCAGGGATGTCCTTGCACTGCCCATCTTCAAGCAGGAAGAACCGCAGCTGTCTCCTGAGAATGATGCAAAGCTGCCTCCCTTTCAGTACGTCCTCTGCACGGCCACGTCGCCTGCTGTGAAACTGCACGAGGAAACCCTGACCTACCTCAACCAAGGTAGGGTTTGTACTGCACTGAAAGGGGGCATATTTCCTGGGAACAATTAATGACAGATTGGATCCCATATTTGTGCCTTACTGGGAAGGCAGTGGGATGGGAAGAAGATGGAAGTAGATGGGGAGAGTGATGGAGGAAGGGTGGAATATTTATTTTTTTGCATTTATATACTAGAATGTCAACTGATATAATGAAATAACTTTGGTTTAAGTGTTGACTTAAAGCAGCATTATAGCATGTACAGTTGTCTGTGGCCAGGTACTGGCTTGAACTTTAGACAACTTAAACTGCGGTCTCCTACCTTCATTTTAAAAGGACATGTTAGTTAAGTAGATTGGCAAGCTTTGGGTTGGGGAGAGCTCTTAACATTGTAACCCTCAGTGCTGCTGGAGGGCATTGCTAGCAGACGTTAGCAGGTATCCGGGGGCTCCTTGGTGGTTTGGGCAGTGTGACATTGCTCCCACTGGCTGGGTGATGTGGTTCTGCTCGGTCTCTAACTTGACAAGTTGTTGGGGTTCAGAGCAGCAAGGTCCTCTATCACTGACCTCAATATATAGCCTCATAGGCTGATTTTTACTCCCCAATAAACCAGCAGTATGTGTTTCTCTAGGCTCTTTTCCCTCCCTTTGGCAGAATTTGTGCGGACACATCTGTGGTTGGAGTTTGGCTGTCACTTTGCAGCACCTCCTGTGCGTGGGTCCTGGAAGGATCAGACTTCTCCAGACACAGATTATGCTAAAACTTGCTACACTTATTTTCTGGCAGGTTGTAAACAAGAGCATTAGCCTAGCAATGGGCTGAAGGCTGTCTGCTGTAGGCTACCGAGATTCTCTTCTGCTTCAGAACACTGCCCCAGCACTTTGAGCATTGTACACTGAGCACGAAGCTTAGTCAGGTGCTTCCTCTGGGCTCTGTCTTCATGTGTGTCTGGCTTCTGGATTGGTGTTGGTAGGTGGTAGACCCATGGAGACTCCCTAGGAAGATCAGCCAAGTGCTGCAGGCTCTATCTGAGGAGTCATATGTTGCCTGTCCCATAGGCTGCCATTGTGCTGTCTCACAGATCAAAAGATTCTTGAGACTTGTGACTGCCTTCCAGGTTTGTCCATCCAAACACAGTAGACCCCAGGAAGTGATGCTGGGTGTATCAAGGGTGAGATGAAGATGAATCTTCCAGTGAAACACTAAATTCTTTCCTTTCTTGGAGTAAAAGGTTTAGCAGTGAAAAGCAGTTGATGGCCAAATGTTTTTTAGCACACATGAGGCAGTGCCTGCTTTTTTTGCCTCAGTTGGGCAAAAGTTAGACAACTCTCTATGCAGTACCATGAATTTTTTAAAAAAACAACTGTATGACTAGAGCAGTCTAGGTTTTCTTACACTCCTGCCTTTCCAGATAGACCGTGTTGTGTTAGGCTTTCTCTTGCTTCCTATTGTAAGGAGTTTTCTCCTGCTGCATCTTGGCAGACCACCAGTTCTCATCTATCTTCTGTATCTGTCTTTCATCCCTCAAGGCAGAAGGTGGTATGTGTTCTTGCAGAGTACACCCTGGAGAGCATGAGGCTGGACAAGCCTGGAGGAACAAAGCAGGAATGAGGATGGCAGGAGCTGTGTGGTGGGGCAGTGCTGGGAAGGGGCTCTGGGAAGAGGAGCTTTCAGCTTGCCACGAGAAATGGAAAAAGCACCTTTTCCTAGAGGGCTTTTGGGGTGATTAGTGGCAAAATGTGGTTCATCTCCTGACAGTTGTGTGGCTCACTGCTTTCTGTTCCTCTTGGCAGCAACTTCGTATCTGCCTGCGACCTTCTTGGGAGTATCCTCACCTTTTTAAGCTCCCAAGCAACTTGTCTGTCCTCTTACACTGAGATGCGCTGAGTTTCTTGAAAAAAAAAACAAAAAAAACCTCTTAAAATTTGAGGCCCTCTGTTTATTTGTCTTGATTTTGCAATGTACCTACTCTAAAAGCCATTCTGCTCCATTCCAGCAGGTTGCTTCAAAGTCCACACCACTGGCTGCATTCTTGCTCCCAGCACTGGCCCTGTCTAATAGCAAAGGCAGGCCTTCACTGCAAATTCATCTGACATGTAGTCTACTCTTGATAGCAAGTTCCATAGGCCAAAATACCTTGCCCCTGCTAGTTAGGAAGAAGGGGCTGGAGTCTGCTCCCATGCGGGTATGAGCTGCTGTGAGAAGCTTGCGTGTGTGTTGAAGGGAACTGCAGATATGCAGAGAAGAGGATGCTGGACAGACCAGCTGTGGAAGTCTAATTTCTGTTTGTGGGCTATCAATGAGGTCATTGCTTGGGGTTAAAAGAGATGAGGATTTATCTTGCAATTCTAGGACAAAGAATCCATTTGAATTGCAGGTAACGTCCCAATTCACTCAGAGGTTTCTGTTTGGGAACAGCTGCATAAAAGGGTATTTGTTCTTTTTCATGGCATCTGTCTCAAAAGCATGTTCTTTATGCATTGACCTTCTGGAATAGAAAAATAGGAGGTGTGTCTGTTGAAAAGCAAACATTGAAGTGCTTGAGTCAAATTTTCTTCTCCTTTCAGGGACAATTGTCTGTGGGAACTACTTTTGATTCTTGAGCTGTATGGTTTCCCAGCAAGTACCTGTTACATAGGTATTCTCTCATCCCTTCTCCAAAACCAGAGGAGGGTGCTGCAACTCTTCACTTTGACCTGCAACGCAAGCCAGGGAATCCTGCAATGATCTCAATTGTTTTTCCTGAGTTAGTCTTGAATGCAAATTAAAGGCTCTGACAGAAAATGAATCCCTTTAATATGTTGTATGAGCTGAAGGTGGTATTGTGAAGGGGACATCAAGGCAGCCCAGGTCTCTGGAGCCAATGTGCATGGCTTGGCAGAAGAGCTGATTGATTCCTGAACACTGCAACCCAGCTGCAGTGCCACGGCTGTCCCATGAACAAATTTAGACCATTGCTTATACCTTATCACTTTATGCTGGCTAAGAAAAGACCTATTGTGCCTTACCTTCTTTCTGTGATTATTGTTTATTCAAACACTGTTACATAAAACTTTACTTCTTCCTCGTATGCCTGAATTTTTGGATGGATTACTTTAGCAAGTGTGTGACTTCATTAATGGCTGTCCCTTCACTGTCTCTGTGCTGGTGAGAACTTCAGTCATAGCTGGCTCCTAGTAAGGTAAAGACACAGTGACTGTCCAAGCTCCAACAAAGCAATTGACATCGGGGTTTTCTGCTTGCTGGGTGACTCTTGCCACTTGCTGTCCAACTGTTCCTTCCTGAATCAAGGTCCTCATCACTCAGTAGCTGGCCTTTTGTCACCACTCCTTGCCCTGAAACACTCCATATGTGATTGGTTCAATGGTGGGTGGTGAATGGACCGGATCAGGAGATAGTCCATGTGCAGAACTGGATAGAAGAGAGGTCTGACAGAGCTGTGGAATGGGGAAATCTGGAAGAACTGGGTAGAAAATTGAAGGTCAAGCTGTTTAGCAAGTTGAGGAACTGGTGGAGAGATTTGGGAGAGATCTGAAAGGGTTTCATATGGGCTAGGAAGAAGGTCTGTCCAGAAACTGTGTTTGTGTACAAGTGTGAGAGGGTTCCAGGCTTGCAAGGCTGTTACAAGCCTTGCTTCTTGCTGGATAGACCCAGAGAGATGGTTGGTGGCCTCAAGGAGGAAGGGCTCTTTGGCTTGGGCTCTCCACAGGGGATAAGAAAGACGAGAGGACTCCTAAGCCAGAGACCAGTGTCTTCAGCAATGTCAGGGGAAGCTCTTCTGAGGGAGCTTAAGAGTGAGCGTAGCTGTTGTGTTAAGTTGACTTGGGGACATCCAGCAGTGGCAGGCTCCCAAGCTTGTCTACCCCATTTTGAAACCATGAGCGCTTGCTGGCTGCAGCTGTAGAACCAGCCTGTAAACGAACTAACTAGAGTCAAATCCTTAACTTGATTTCCAAAGACTGACTCATTACACTTGTCCTTCCCAATCTCTCTCCCCCCACCCTGCCTTCCTGCATTCCTTGGGAAACTGGAGCCAGAGCCCTGTTAGCCCAAATTGAGCATGATCTTAGTTTGCTAATCCTTAGGGCAGTTCCTACACTGAGATTTTTACTGGGCCTCGGGAGGATTTTGTCCTAGTCAACGGGACAAAGGGTACACTTACTAGTATGGTGTCTTAAGATCGCTCTACTTTAAGTCCACGAAACCAGCAAAGGTGCCGTGTCCTCAGATTAGTAGCTGCTTGTTGGCCTTGTTCCTTTGGTCAGGGATCACATCTTTCAACAGAGCTGCACTGCCCAGAAGTCTGCAGTGCAAACATCGCTTAACATTTTTGGAACTAGCCCGCCTTTCAGCACTGTTTCAGTGTCTCTTGTGGATAGGGATTTTCAGACAAACAATTAACCAGCAACCATATTACAAACCGCTGCTTTAGCAAGAAGGCTTGATGCAGTTGCATATTCCATGCTCTGCAGTCATACGGGGTGTGGTTTGACCATGGCTGGTTGAAACTAGTTTCAAGCACGGACAGAAATGGGAGCAACGAAGGTGGTTCCAGAAACTGCACCAGGAGGAATGCAGAAAAGACAAGTACTGTACAGTAGATCTGAGTTCTAATAAATGTGAGGAAATAAAAATTGTTCCTTTAAAAAAAAAAAAAGCCAAAGAACACAAAAACCTGAAAGTCATTGCCTAAGGGAATTGGCACATGGTGCCAGAACCACATGTGGGCTACGAACTATTTGAGTAATGATTTTGATCGTGATGGGTATTGGGTTGGCTCAGAGCATCAGGTCTATGTTACTCCAAACAGAGGGTGGTTAAGGTTGATGGCAGGGGTCACGGAGAGCAGGCTCTGTGTCAAATCCAGCCCTGTCCCCCAGCAGTACTTAAGAGTAACTGGCTGTCACCTGCCTGTAAATTTTTCCTGGGCTCAGTTCAGCTCTCCAGATATGTGTTATGTCACTTGTGGTTCTTGGCCATGTGTGGATTTTAGTATACAGCTGGTTAGGGTTAGGGAGGCTGGCCACCTCTGCTGTACAGTGTCTTCCAGGAGTCATCTTCATTGCCAGGCCTAGTCAGTTCAGAAAACAAACAAGCCAAAAACCCAAACCATGAGAGAAAACCACTAACATCTGAGAAGGCCTGTGATGATGTTTGGACCGTTGCTGTAGAGGTGCATAAGCAGCAGATGCCTCATAAAGCTCTAGATGGACTTAGTTTGAGTCTGGGTCACACCTAAATGAAAGCTCCAAATTTCAGCCCTTGGGTGCAGAGGCAAGTATCCAGGCTCAAGATGTGACTTTATTTCCTGGTGCACTTTATGTTTAAAATCTGCTGGGTGTTGTCCTGCCTTAGCTGCAGACGTGTTCTGGCTGCTTCTCCAAAGGAAGGTGCAGAAAGCATGAGGCAGTGACCAGTTGAAGAGGACATCTTGAAGCTGATTGCTAATTGCTTGGGGTAGGAGATGAAATTGCTCATAACAGAAGCCAAAAGAGAACCTTTGTCTCTCTTAAAAAGTCTAAAGTTCAAATTTGGTTGTCTAATCTTCTACAGCCAGAGAGCCCAGTTTCAAACACTGAGATTTACAGTAAATGAAAAAAGCTGTTTTGTATTGACGTTAACTCATACGTAATTGAGTTTTTATGGGGTCACAACTGTCTGAATGTTTGTAGTTTTCCTGGAACAATTCTTTATTTGCCTAAATGAAGTGTAGAGAAGGCTGAGTGACCAGCTCTGCTTGGGTGTGCTTCTGGTTTAATTATGGCTCTGTTTGCGGGGATATTTTTGCTTTGTCCCATGCTAAGAATTGCCACTTTTCCTAACAATTGCTGCCATTACTGACCAGGCCCTGGGTTTTTCAAGGAGCTCTGCTGCCAGTGGTCTCTCCTGTGAGAACATGTGCTCCACCCTCACCTAAAATGATAAGCACAGCAATAACTGTGTTGCTGGGACTGTGAAGATCAGATGCTTCTTGGTGGCTGCCCACTTGTGTGTCCTTGACTCCTGAGCACAGTGGGGTGCCATATGGCTCTTTGACCCCTTCCCACTTTGTTCCTGGATTTTGATGGCTTAAAAAATGGCTAACAAAGCTGGTTGGTCTTTCCCATTTCTGAGACTGGCTACTTGGTATTTTTGGTTCTTGTGGTACACCCCTTCGTCTTTGGAGAAGGAATATGTCTCCTGCCTGACTTTGAAGACAGCACCGAGTAGGTTTACGGTGTCTCAGCTGAGGCCATTAATTGTGCTAGCAGCAATTTCCCCATATGTTTGGCAGCTCTGTCTTTGTTTGGCAGCCCAGGGTAAACAACCCTGTCTCCAAACCACACCATCCCTAAGCTCACTATGAATCTTGTTTCAGATGACAGGGCACCTCTGCATAAGTAGAGCATCTGACTTCTGTTGTCCCTAGGAAGCTAGAATCTCAGTTGTCTTTTAACCAAGAGGCTGTTTTTTTATTTTTTCTGTAATCCTTTCTTCTGTTGCTAACATCTGGATGAAATTCAAATAGGACTATGAACTACTGGATTGTAGCCTGTGCACAACTCCTACTGGAAGCCCCTAGACGGCATTTTGTTTTCCCGCTTGCGTAAATCTTCAGTATCCCTGAAGGAAGGAAGTGCTCGTAAGTTCTTCTGAGTGTAGTGACAAGTAAGAGAATGCCTGTAAGACTTTTTTTCCTTGCATTCCATGTCACGTTTTTCCTTTCCTCCATTATCCATGTCTATGTTGAGATTCCTGTAAATCTGGCAGTGAATTTTTTGCCTGTGCTTTTACAGCATTTGCCGCCTGTATCAATGTAGTCTGAGAAGATGTGGAAAACTTTCAAGCTTTCCCTAACTTGCAGTGGCCTAAAAGATCCCATTTTAGGTAGTAGTAAAAAAGCTTTGGAAGCCCTGTAGGTTTGACATGATTGGCTGTTTTTATAGGTGTAACATATGATACCTTGTTTCTGAAGAGTCTGGGATAAAACACCTTTTTTTCCCCCTTTGCTTCCTACCAAGTAAGTATTTTGTGTTCCTGAAACCAGCAGTGAGATGCCTCTTGTCCTAGCTCAGTGCCACACTTGTGACCTGTGCCAAAGGTATGGTTGCTTTGACAGGATGGTTGTCAGTCACATCATCTCCCTGCTTTGTGGTAGGCACTAATTGGGCAGTGGGACTTGCTTTCTCCTGGTGTCTTATTGCAGAAATGTGGTGAAGGAAGCAACTTAGCTGAGGGCATCTGAGGGAGCTTCTGGGTGAGGCCAGGAGTCATAATCAGTTCTTCTGCATCCCTCTTCAGCACCCTCACCCAGGACCATTCTTCTTAGTTATCTGAAAGTGAAGTAAATATTACACACAAAGCTACTCTTACAGAGCTATAAAACCTGTTGTTCAAATTGACTTAGAACAGGTTGAAACCAGAAAAAGCCTGTATTTTTTACTTACACAGAGGGGGCTGAGGTTTTCTGAGCTGGACTGATGTGACTAAGATAGTCCTGGGTGTTTCAAGTACATGCTAGAGAAGTGGAAATACAGGAAGAAATTATTTTCACAGGGCAGAGATTTTTTTCAGCTTTTCATAAGAAGTCCATAATTTATTTTCTGATTAGTTTGTATTAAAAAAACAAATCAAAGTTTATACCATGTCTTAGATTATGTGGGATCCAATAAAGTGGTTGAAGTCTATGCAGGGAGAAGCTCAAGTACGTACAGTGAACTTTGCAACTGGAGTGTTTCTGTGTCTACTGGCTGGTTTTGTGGCCTTGATTGAAAGTTAGACTGCAGTCTTGGAAGAATTAAATGTACATTCCTCTCTTTTGAGTGGAAGCTACTGTAAATGAGGAATGTTTCTGTTAGGGTCAGTTAGCTATGAGTGTCACTACTGTAAAATAGGCCATCTTCAAAAGTCTGAGAAGAGGAAGGCTCAGCCAAGTGTTCATACAGTAAATAAGCACTGAAATTTTCCTCCAGCCAACTTGGCTCCAAGGCATGTGTTTGGCTGTCCAATGAGAAGGAGGTAGGGAAAAAGAAAGGTAAGGAGGGCAGGTACTCTCAGTTTTGCTCTCAGATGGGTACTGGAGCCCAGTGGAGCTAAGGGGACTTTGTTCCAGAGGGAAACAGTCAGGAGGCAGGTGAAGGGCAAGACTGCAAATACTAAGGGAAGGCATGTGTAAATTGTGGTTCTTATTGCCACAGTATAAGCAAGTTCAGAAGGAGATTGTACACAAGAAGGGTTTGTGACCATTGGTTATGACCAGCTAGCTTGGTATGGATATGCTCTGGACACTGAATGCCAGAAACTGGGAAGTTATGGCCAAGAAAGGGCAGGCTGCACCCACCCTGCTCCATCCCTGTGCACTTGTAACTGCAAGATGTGTTGAGGATGAGATGTGAGGCAAGATGGACTACTTGTATCAGGATAACTTTTGTGATTCTTTTGCATTTCCTGGCCCACAGTTGGTCATCCTTTGCAGGATTTCTGTGTTCCTAGCATAGCAGGAGCTTTCAGGGTGGCCTATTGTGTAGCTGGTGAATTCATAATATCCACTGGATAAACATCTCCTACAGCATCTTGTCAAATGAGGCTGCAGTGAGCAACTGCAGAATACCCACTGCCATTTGTGGCCTGGGGAGGGAGGATTCTGTCCATGCTCCTTGTCCTGCAGAGTGTCTGCACATGGGACACTTCAGCGAGTCTTATGCTAACTTTTATTTGTGCTTTTGGCTGATTAAAAAGGTGTGGGCAATCAAGCAGGCAGGTTTAGATGGCAAATCTGCCACTCTTGACTGTTTACCCCATGGGTTCATTCATCTTTCTTGTCACAGACATCTGTGTGTGTGCCCGATGCCCTGAATTAGTTGCATTTGGCTGTTTCAGAGGCGATCCTTCTGCCCACTGGATGTGCTTTGGTTTTGGAGGATAAATGCTTTCCTTTTTTCCCCCTCCCCCTGTTCTGTGTGCAGCATTGGACTGTCAGCATTCCTTTGCCTTTATCTGTGCGCTATTTAGGATGTCCATATAAAGTAGCTAAGTGGAATTTTTATTGGCGAGCTCGGCTTAATAATCAAACAGTTTCCAGGCTGGTTCTGTCTAGTGCTGTGTGGATCCATTCTAAGAAAGAGGACTCACAGTTTGGGGTTTTTTTCTTTCTGCTGACTTTTGTTGGGGATGTTGCTTAGTATCAGGTTAGAGTTTAATTAATTGCTGGAAAGACAAGCAGACTGCTTGGCTAGAAGTAAGTCTAGCCTGAGTCATATTGGTCTGGAACATCAGCATCCTAATTGGAAATTAGTGTATTGTATCGGTGTATCATGCAGAAAACCACAAAACATGTAGTGCAAGTGGCGCTTGAAATGTAATACCAGAACAAACACACAAAAAGCAAGCAGGATATTGTGGTTGTATAGCAAATAATCTACAAACAAATTGTAATTTTGAGCTTGAAGGAACAATCATCTTTTATGATCAGAAGTTGCCTAGGATGCCTGATGACTGACTAAATTCCAGCAATGGAAATCAGTTCAAGTAATATAGCTTGTAACTTCTGAGTGTGTGAAAGTGTTCCCATGTTGAACTAAATTCTTTTTCATCTGTAGAAAATTGTTGACTTTCAGTTCTTTTGTCCCCAAACTAAGTGGTCATTACTGCATTTAATGTGTGTTAATTACCAAAGACAATAAAAGTTTAAAAAGTAAACAGTCTATAAATACTCTTTAAGATAGATGCAGTTGCTTTATGAATCAGAGTTTAAGCTGAAACTCTTTGGACTTGAGTGGTTACTACTTTTCTGGATACTACTCTTGTTTGTAAAGCAGAATTGCTCAAACTCCAGCCTAGGAGGAGATTGCATAAATTTGCTGTTGCTCAGGGAATGTCTGCTCAAAATACAAATTGAAGTGTATCATCACCCACCCAGGTTTTTATTGGTGCCCCCGAAGCTTTCAGAGAAGCTGGGAGACAAATTACATCTCAGGAATTTAATGTGGTTTTCCAAATGCTGTTACCGTTGTGTGCCCTGCCTGAGGTAGGGAAGAAGGGTTATGGCAGGCTCTGGGTGAGTGGAGCACTGGGTCATGCAGGCAGCTATCCTGCAAAATGTATTCTTCATTTCAAGCCATGATACAGGTGCCCTTGTGTTCATGTGTTCAGTATTACATGACCAGAAACCCAGGCAAGTCACCAGCCTTGAAGCTAGCTAGGGCCTGAGTTGCCTGTGGTGGTGCAGCGATGGCTGGTGTTGAGCATGGAAGGAAACGGATTTCAGCAAGCTGCTGGCTGCTAGCACTGGTTCTAAGACTAACTTTATGCAATGTTGAGTATCATCCTGATAAAGGGGGACTGCTGTCAACCTGCCACCACTGCTTTCCATTTCTACAGATGTTTTTTCAGGCTCATCTTTCCATTTGAGCTCTGTGGATGTTAAACCTTTGTCAGCTGAGGACAAAGATACAGCCCTGGTCAAGGTCAGATCATTCAATCAAATCATTGCAGAGTCTCAGCACTGGTACCCTCTGCTCATCTCCAGCTCTACCACCAAATGTTCATTTGGAAAGATGTAGTCCAACCTGTATTAGTCTGGATTTCCATCTAAGACAAATGGGACAAGTCCGCGTAGGGGAACTGCCTGTATTTCAGCTGTATGTTTTGGGCTTAGCTAGTTGCAGCTTGTCATGGGAACTGGGAATGCAGTTTGCTTTAGTCACACAGGCAGCCGTGTTTCTTTGCAGATTTAGATACCTGAGTAAGAACAATCTGTTACTGACTTAGTTTTAGCAGAAAATTGCAGTCTGTGCCTAATACTGCTGATGAGTCAGTGAGGCACGATCCATGGCTGATCTGTGTACCAGAGCCTTGAGTGATTTCTTTGCTCACTTTGATGCCAGGGGGAGTTCAGCTTTCTTCAGGTTAGGTCGCTATTAATTGCTTTATTTTATGAAGCAATCTCATTTTCCAGCCTTCACGTACTAATTCTTTAGGTTTATTTGTAGTTTGTTTATTTTTCCCTGCAGTTGCTTTAATCGCAGGGCTGAGATTGTAAATCACCATTTCAGGGGTTTTGCTGATAGCAGTGGTTAAAAATGTAAGGTAAACAAGGCTTGGAAGGTATTTCTCAAGGAAAAAATATAATCCAAGCAGTGTTGGTCCTGTAAAAGTACAAGGATCTGAACCCTGTCCATGCTATACAAAATAATTATGGCAACCACTAGCCACAAAGCAATGTATTCGCTGGAATAAGGCATAGGGAGAATGAATTTTTCAAAATAAATACCAAAGGACTATATATAAAGGAATTGTGAGGAATTAGGCCCAAACTATCAGTAATAAACTTCCACAGAGAGGGAAATAAACTGTGTTCATCAAGTTTGGCTGAGCAGCCTTGTTTTGGTAACAGTTCTGTGTAGTAACTGCAGTTAAACATTCAGAGGTCAAGGGGAAAGCAGTCAGCATCAAATACCATTTTGATTGAGGTTTTTCATGACATAAATGGAGTCCCAGGGCTTACATCAGATGACCCATATATCTTTCATCAAAGCACTTTATTTCCTCTTTGGCTTTCCATTGAATATTAACTCTGTCTGCCCTTCAGGTTCTTTTTCACCAGTGGGCAGAATCTGTTTCTAGCTCCCTCCAAGCTGAATCACTGCCATCAGGAGATGCCTGGTGCCTGCTGTCCATTGTGTTGGTGTATTGTTCCTATCCCATGCAGGTGTTTGGAAGATGCCTGCTGTGAGTGAGTGCTTGATGCTATTTTGAAGGGCATGTGGCTGATGGGTTTTAAGCCCATTACTTTCTTTTTCTCATTGGACTACAACAAAGCACTAAATTAATTTTCTCTAATGAATCATTAGCCTCATATTTGCATGGAAATAAACTGTAAACTCAAGAGATGCTTGGCTGTGTAGACTTGTTTGAGGCAATGAACTTTATCACTCTATAGCTGATGAATTCTATCCCATCAAGCAGTACCAAGTACCTCACACAACATAGATACCCGTAGAGACATATACGTAGTACAACAGAGAACCAGTCTTGTGAACCTGAACCTCATCTTTTTTATGCTAATGCAACAGTATTGATTGAGGAGAGAGAGATATGTAATATCTCTAAAAATTGCCAAGTAAATAATTATTAGTATGTATTAGTGGAAACATTAGAAAGTCTCTTGAGTTAAAGTGTGGAAGACCATAATTTCAGGACTACAGTTTACAAATTCCACTTCTGTTGTCCAGTAATCTTCAAAGGAAGGTTATTTGGTTTATATACGTGCCAAGAGATAGCTTAAGATCTTTGCATGTTTCCAGTTCTTAGTTTGGTACTTCATATAGTTTATTCTCCCCTCTCCCCTCGCTCTAAGCCACTTGCTGGCCTCGAGGGTTATTTCCTGTTTGCAAAACGCCTATTGACATCAGTAGGAGTGTTGTGCAAACATTTGGGCTTCAATATGGCCTCTTTTTTTTTTTTTTTTTTCTTCTTTTTCCCTGCCAGCCAGCTGAGTAAGCACAATTATCCCTGAGCTCCAGTGATACGGTCTGTCCTCATGCGGGCAGCCGGAAGACCTGGGATTCCCACAAGGGAATCTGCCTGAAATACAGTGCCCTCATGACACATTTGCTGTCATAAGTCTTCTATTTCTAGATCCAGAAATGTAGCATTTTTTTGTCTCTGCTGGTAGTAACTGCTTAGAGGGAGATGTATCTGCTTTGCAGTTTTCTGCAGGGCAAGTTCTCAGGAGATACTGGTTGAGCCAGAAAACCCAAACCAATCTCCTTCTTGGTGCCTGCCTTGTTGTACTTGTGCATTTTTCAGTAAAAGGCAAGATGAACAAGAAAAACTAGCTATAAGGTATACATATGCTCCATTAATCCTAACGATCCTGTCCTGCCTCTGTACCGGCAGTGGGTTTATTGTACAGAGTCAGCCCTACACAATGAGCTTTTGTGCTGGTTTAGCCATTGGTACTTAAGGTATTGGGACATCGGTCTCCTTTGTCTGCTGTCAGCCTTGGAGGGAGATGTTATTTCATAAACTAGTTAGCTGAATTCTACCAACAGACTAAATTCCTTGTGCTGAAGGGGTGGTGGTATGGTGCTGGAGTATGAATTGATCCCTTCCCAGAATTGGTCCTTGAATATCCTGCAATATACCCATTGCTGCTTCCACACGCGTGTCTGAAGGAGTGTTTATGCCCTGGGCAGCCATGTTCAAAGCCTTATGGAATAAATCTTATTTTTCTGGTTCACTGAAACACATTAAAGACCTGAATACTCTCTGAAGAAGGCAAGATTTTGCCCAAGTTGCTGTCCTCTACAGAACACAGCCTAGACTTATTGTGCCAGAAGGTCTTTGCACAACCATTGCTTTGGCAGAAGGGACAGATGAAGGCAGTGATGTTACAGCTGTGTGAATATGGGGGGGACACCTGCCTCGAACACCTTGGTGACTTTCTGAAGGGTGACCAGAAAGCTGTAGCATCCCTGGGCGACAGACTGTGATAGATGAGAGCTTTAAGCTGCCGAAAGACAAACCTTCCCCTTAGATTTCTGCTGTGCTTTACTGCCTGCTCGACTACTGGGGGCAAATGCATTATGTTGCCAAAAATGAACTTTCCCTGATCAAACGTATGCTTTATTAGCCACGTAAATGCCAGCATGACTCTCTCATTGCTACAACGTATTAAACACCTTGGAAATGTTTCCTTAAACTCTAGGTCAGTCTTATGAAATCCGTCTACTTGAGAATAGGAAATTGGGAGAGTTTCAAGATTTAAACACAAAATATGTGAAGGTAAGGAGAAATATAGATTTCTTTTTTTCCTGCTACTACACACAGCCTCTAATGAAGGCCCTGACTTTGCTCACACTGAGACAATGGAAAATACTTTGCCATTGTTTTGAAAGGGAGCAGGGCTGATGGAGTTGAGTACTAGTTTCATGGGACTATGCAGCTTGGCTTTACAGGGCTTTAGGGGTAACCTTTACTCTGTTTGTGATCATGACCCCAGAGTTTCACTGTGAATATTGGGTTCAGGGGAATCCCAAAGTTCAGAGGTGAACATGGTCAAAAATGCTGAGAGGCAGACTTGTCTCCCAGTTCAACCCCAGCAACATGCCTGGGTTCTTACATGTCAAATGGAGGACCCTGGAGTTTACATTGTTCTGCCATGCAGATTCTTCATAGCTCCAGTTTACTTTGGTTATGGGCATAAGTATGAACATACAGAACTTGGTTGTTTGGTTCTGGGGATTTTTTTTGTTGTTGTTTCCCACCTCCCAAAACAGTTAAAATTCAAGAAGTTGAGTCCAGATCTTGGTTCTGGATCCAACCTTCAAGCCTTCCTCTCCCAGAATCTTGTCTGTTCTGCCTCAGAATTTCTTTTGAGAAGCGGGGGCTAGTTGCAAAATTTGGATTCCAATCTGGATTTCAAATGTTGTCCAAGTTTAAGCAGTTCCCTTTTCATCTTCTGGACCATTTCAGGAAGTGATGTGGATTGGGATTCCAATTTTGCATTTATACTCCCTGTGGCTTGCTTGCTTCTTAGAGCTAGGGTAGGATTTGGGCATTTCTCAGGTTCATTAGCAAAAAAAATGTTCACTCCCATTTGATACAGAAATCCTCATCAGGAGCAGGGTCTTGAGAAACTGGGAAGTATGGAGTCATTGACTCATGCTAGCATAGCATGCAAAGGATATATTAGTTGAGGGTACTTTGGACTTGTCTGTCCTGGGGATTGCTCTTATTCCAGCCTTTTATTTCTTCCTCCAGTTACTGACATGGCTGCACCATTGTAGACTAGAGATGAAAATTCTCCTGTTACAGAAGCTTTCCTGCTCTACACTCATTTGACTGTGTAGTGGGGCAGTTTGTCAGTGTACTGGGGCAAATCCAGTGCCAATGATGGGTTTCTAATGGCTGGAATCAAGTTTAATTCCCACTGACAAGGTATCTGGGCATGTCAGCTCCTCTGGTGCAGGGACAGGTGAGCTGGCTTTCACACTAGCCAGTCAGAGTGGGATATACTGGGCTTGGGGCATGGCACAGACACATCAAATATTATCCCCATGTGAGCAGTTTTGGGTGTGGAAGCAGTATAGTGATGTTTATGTGGCATGACACCTAAGATTAGGTGAACATTACTATAGTGCTTCCAGACAGAATCCCAGCAAGCTGTACAGAGCTGCGTTGCACAGCATAGACATGTGCTGTGAAGGGGAAACTGTGTTGTGCTGTCACCTGGGGTCCCTTAGGAATTTGATAAGTGTGGTGATGGGTCTCTTAGCTGGACCCTGTGCTCTCGTGACTGGGGATGAGAAACATAACAGATCAGCCTTTCCTTCTACGCTGGAAAACCAAAGTCACCTCAAGAGAAAGGTCCTTGGGTCATGTTGTTCATCATGACATCTTTTCTTAACAGAGTATAATCCGTGTAGTTTTCCATGATCGACGCTTGCAGTACACAGAGCATCAACAGCTTGAGGGCTGGAGATGGAGTCGCCCTGGGGACCGCATCCTTGATATAGGTGAGACTATTTCATTATGGTTCCTATGCAGTGTTTGGAATCGAGATGCTGAGTGATGTATGGTGTGTTTGCCTAAGTGTTTAGGGCTTTTTTTTTTTTTATATCCTACTCTTTTAGGACCACTGTATACCTTTGGGTGGGAAGGACATCTAGCACTATAGGACTCAAATAGATATATCACTGGTCACATAGCTTTTCACATGCATCTTGTGATTGTATGGAAATGCTTTCTCTTCTTCAATTTAATATTTTTAAAATTTTAGGGGTTTTCTTCTACAGATATTCCACTGTCAGTTGGTATCTTGGATCCCAGGGCCAGCCCAACCCAACTGAACACTGTTGAATTTCTGTGGGATCCATCAAAGAGAGCCTCCGCATTCATTCAGGTAAGAGAGAAGTAATACAATGGTGAGATCTTATGAGACCTGGAGGGTTAAGATAGCCAGGACATGAAGAAGAGAGAAAGATGCTAATGAGAATAGAGAAACTAAAGTGACAATCATGCATAATTCATTTGTTAGGATACTTGCTAACCCAAATTGCTAGCTACTTGCTAGTATTGGAGTTGGTTTTTTTTAAGAAAAAAAAATATTGCTAAGTATGGGTTTTTTCTGGAAGAAATTGTTCACAACCTGTTAGTTTTGCATGCTTTCCTCTTTCATGAGTGTTTCTCATCCAAAATACCAACTATCTGTTTTTTATCTGAATGTGGGATTTACTTAAATTAAAGGATGATTTTCCTGATGCCCCATTTCTCTCTGGCTCCTTGTTCTTCTAATTATTTTGTCCTATGGAATAGAAAGGAAAATATTTTGAACTCTTCTGCCTCCCTTAGTTTCTTGGGAGGAGCCAAACCCCTCATTTTCAGGCACCTTACAAGTTCAGAGAGTCTGAAATTTGGATTTGCACCACTTCCAACAATCTCCAGAGATGAGCACAGGTTTTGTTTTGCCAGGTACATTGCATCAGCACCGAATTTACTCCACGGAAGCATGGAGGAGAGAAAGGGGTGCCCTTCCGGGTGCAGATCGACACATTTAAGCAGAATGAAAATGGTGAATACACAGAACACTTGCATTCTGCAAGCTGCCAGATCAAAGTGTTCAAGGTATGAGGTAGTTTAATCTTTCTCATCAACCGAATTGCACAAAGACGCAGGAACACACCCCGTTTTGAAACTGTGTAGGAGTGATGCAGATAACAGGGTAAAAGAACAGACTTTTAACTGGGTGTGCGTAGGATCTTGCACACAAAGTGACTTAAGCCACGAGCTGCCTCACAGCAATCCTCGGTAAATTCAAATGGCCCAAGTGCCACACCAAGACTTTTGCTAGTCCATTGCGCCTTGAGCACTGTAGAGATACTGAGATCTGTGCTGTGTGGATATAACAACAACAAAGACACCCCACCCCCCAACTACTCAAACCTTGACTGGTTGGATTGAAAACTGACTGGAGAGGTGTCAGTGCACAAAATAACTTTCTGAGCAATATAAACAGTGCCCCCAGAAGACATTGGCCCTTAGTTTGTGTCCTGGAGATGATGTGTATTGCAGATTGTACAAAATGTGTTCTAGCTTCTCAGGGATGTTGAGGCTGGTGGTTTCAGTCATTTTGTGCAAACATACTGCACCAGTGATATTCAGAGTATCCACTGTATTTTGGTGCTCCTAGACAATGAAGACATTATGGGCATCTACAGTTTCTTTGATTTTTGATTCAGTACTCTATAAACGGTAGGAATATAAATTTGAGATCTTAAATACCCTTTGCTGGTTGCAGCAGAATTCCTCTCCATGCTACCTGGAGGAGAGAAAGACAATTCTGTTCATCTCTGAAGCTCCTGATTTGGGCATGGCAGACCTGTAGTCACTTAACAACAAGCTTTTCATAGGCCTGTTTTCTCAAGGGATTTGCTGCTCCTGTCTTGCTCCTGTTCCTGGAGAGATGGTGCAAATATCAGTTAAGTGCATAACTCACGAGGCTCATGGGCTGAAATAGCCAGTATCAAATCTCAGGACTGTGGTCAGCCTATTTTGGAATTGCAATGTGCATTAATGGGGGTTGTTATAGAAACAGTAAAGATGCTTAACTAATTTTTTGTTTAGAAGATGCAGTTCTGACCTTGTTCCATGTGTTGAGCCCTCATAAATCTTAAGGAGACTTTTGTGAACAGATTAGAAAAAAATTAATCTGTTGGCCTCTGTCTACAAACTTGTAATACTTGGCGTAAGGGAAAGCTTGTGCTTGTGCTTATAGCCTAAAGGAGCAGACAGAAAACAGAAGACTGACAGGGAAAAAATGGAGAAGAAAACCACCCAAGAGAAGGAGAAGTATCAGCCTTCCTATGAAACAACTATTCTCACAGAGGTAAAGTGGTTTTGACATGTGTTGTACTAGTTCAGCTTGCTGGGAGATAGATTTGAGAGAAAATACAGTCTAACTGAGCATTGGAGATTGTCGTGTGGAGACGCATATGCCCAGATCTGACTAAAATTGAGATCTGAGTGAAGTTATAAAATACCTCTCTGTGTTGAAGTTTACAAAAGATGCTGAAGTTTCTTATGTTGCTGGGTATAAACCATCCCTTAACAGCCTAACTTTAAAAGAAGTGCTTTCTGTATCCTCTGCCATGCTCCTGGGCACTTGTCATGGCACTCAGATGCCACTTGTATGAGGTATTTTCTTCAGAATTGTCTGGCAAAAGCTCATGTTGGAGATGGGGCACTTGAACAGATGAATAGGTTGTCTGATTAAATTATTCATCTGTTTTTTTCTGTGAACGTGCCTATGAGACTACTATTATGTACTAGATCTTAGAAGATTCTGTCTTGTATTCTAGGAATATCTTGAATGCCTTATATTCTAGCACATCTGGTGTAGAGATGTATGCGTTTCTACTCCTCCTTGCCATTACTAAGATGTATGTATAAGCTTAACCCAGGCTGTAGAATTACTAAGCAACAGGACTCAAGGCAGTGGTTTAAAAGTGCTCTTCTGTGTCCCTATGGGAATATTCTGTCATTTGATTTAGTTCTTGTGCTTTTTGAAGTGGTTGCTGGACTTCTAAAAATGAGGGGATTTTCTTAATTTAAATAAACTTCCTACTTGTGAGATCCAGTCCCTCCCACTCAATTTTCCACAAGTTGCCAGGAGCAACCAGCATGTTTTCTAATTCAACGTGGTGGTTGTTAACAAGGCTCTTGTGTACACAGACCTAATTCTACTGAGTTGGCAGATCCCAAACGCTTCCTGTGAGCTCTGATGCACTTTGACATATTACATGGGTAAACGTGGGTTGCCAAAGAGTTAAATATTTGCTAGTATTTGTGGAGATGATAAAGCTCCAAAGCTACACTTGCCTTCTTTTTATCATTGCAAACAAGGATACTGCAGAGACTTTTCTTGAGCTCTTGATGGTGGAGGGTTCCTCAGGGCTAGATACCTCCTGCTGATTACAGTGACTTAAATTCAGAACAGAGTCGCTGATTCTAGCTGGGCTACTCTGGTTTTATCCCACTGTAATGGAGAGTGGAGTTTGACCTATATTTGTGAAGACTTTAAGTAGCTCTGTGTCTGACTGTCTGTCTAAAATGTTCTCCCTGTAATACCAATTTATAACTGGAGCTCCTCAAGTAATAACAGGAGGTTTTAACAGGCTGGTTCAAATTCTGCTCTTTTGCTGGTATAAACCTGAAGCAACGCCACTGGAGCATATTTGTCACTCTTGCCTGGATTTAATTAGGGGTGTATAATTGAGACCAGGGGTGTTTCTGTATCATTGCTGCCTTCAGTCTTAGTTGACTTACTGGCGTTGCTCTGACTTACAGCTGTGCACACTTTGGCCCAGTGTTATTTAGGGACAGGCTTTGTGAAATGGGAGAAATGTGGAATGCACAACTGGAATCAATCTGGCCCCCTGACAGCCCGCTTGGAGAGCAGCGTAGAAAATCCATGGCCTGTCTCCTCCTCCCAGCAGGAGCGATGAGCTGAAGTTAGTGGCGTGGCAACAGCATGAATGTGGTATGAGAGGAGAATCAAATCCCTTATTTTCAGCCTTATGAAAGTATCCCTGCTGCCTTTCTTCCAACAGTGCTCTCCCTGGCCAGATGTGCCTTATCAAATGAACAATGCTCCATCTCCAAGCTACAACAGTTCTCCCAACAGCTTCAACCTTGGAGATGGGTATGTAACAAATAAATGCTATATCTTTCTTGTTGTTCTGGTAGCCTGTATATACATGTGTTTTGTCTGTCCATGCACCTCATAATCTGTAAGAAGAGGTCAAGGACCACCCTTCTAAGAAAGGGGAAAACATTTCCAGCAGAGATGTTTAAGATCTTCCAGACAGGAATTCCCTACAGGGCAGATTACTATTTGTGTGTTCGCTACTTACAGGAGGTGAGCATCAGAGGACCACTAGAGCAATTTCTGCTGTGAATTTTGTCTGTGGGGGTCAGAAAACACACCATGTCCTCTACCAGAAACTTGCAATATCTTCTGATGAGTGTTAGAGGCTTTCAGCACCCCTTCAGAGTTGGTATTTCTTCCTTCCTCTCTGTCTTGAGGTGGTTTGGGGTGCTGAATTCCCACTTGAAAGGAATTGAAAGAAATTCTGCCTGGAACAAAACAGCCTGGGTTCTGAGAATCCATTCCAGAACAAAAGATTGAGTGGAGGCGTGTTTAATTCATTAATATAGCTGTCATAAAGAAACGGTTTTAGTGGTCCTGAAATGCCCAGGATGATAGCTGATGACAGAAATACAGTTGCAGTTCTTCCTGCAACATATTTTCTCCAAGGACTTTGTCATAGGACTTTCTTTTCCTCCTCTAGGACTTTACAGCCTTGTCACCTTCCAGTTCATTAATTAATTGATTGTTGTATCACACATTTTCAATTAACATCCTCAACCTATGCCTAAAGACAAACACTGAAATGACAAGAAATGGTGTTACTAGAGAGATCTATTGGGGTATTTTCTTCCAGTGGTAGATTATTAACTCTTTGGGAAAATCCTTGATGTGTTAAAGTCCTGTTTGTGTTTTGGGAGGGCTTAGTAGAGATCTGAGTTTGTCTAATATAGTTAAGTTGCAATTTACTGTGTATAAAGTAACACCAGATTTGAATTACAATGTTCTTTATTAATTTTTTGTGAAGTCTCATTATTAGAGAGCAGATTTAGGGGATCTCTGGCTTGTAGAATGTTTCTGTTCATCCATACAATGAAGTCAGAATTTCCTTGCTTAGATGGTGTCACATCAGTGAGTCACCTGTATGGGAAAGACTGAATAAGGTCAGATCTGAGTATTTTTCTCAGTTCTGAGTAAGACCTAAACTGACTAACAAAAAACTCAAGTAGAGGTTTTTTGTTTGGTTTGGGTTTTTTCTTGGTCCAGATTTTGATAGAGAAAAATGCCAAGTTGGTATGTAACTTGAGACAGTTGAGTCAAATGGAGGAGGGGGAAGAGGATGGACAATGCAATGTAAAATTTAAAATAATATTTTTTTTCTCTTTCAATTTTATATAATTTTTTTTAGCAACAGTTCTCCAACCCACCAAGTGGAGCTCCTGCCTCCCAGCAATGATGTAAGTACTTGAGATCATGTTAATGTGGTGCTTTTCTTTTTTAGGACACTGATGAACAGTTCATTTCAAGACCTTCTTATTCTTTTTGCAATGTAGCATCTCCTTCCTTCTGCTTCTATTCAAGATGCCCAGCAGTGGCTTCATCGTAATAGGTTCTCTCCATTCTGTAGACTCTTCTCAAGTTTTTCGGGTGAGTTTAAACAGTCCAATTATTTTGTCTTTATTCTTTTTTGTAAATACAGCTGATGCTTCGTATCAGTAGCATCTGCTGCTGGCCAGTGTTGATGGGGAGATCACTGGTCTGATCCAGTGTGATTGTTGTTTTGTTCTAGATTAGTTAGCACTTGTCAAAAAAGTTTGTAGAAATATAGAGTAAGTTAAAAAGGAAGAGAATAAGTTAAGATGGAATGAACTTCTTGAGTTCATTAGGTCCAACCCTCCTGCTTGAAGCAAGTCCAGGGCCTTGTGCAATTGTGTTTGAATATCTGCAAGGTTGGAAATTCCACAGTCTCTTTAAGCAACCTCTTCAAATACTTGACTACTCTTACAGTGAAAAAGTTTTTCCTTATATCCAATCAGTGTTTCCCATCTTCTGTCTGCTGCCTCCCACCTTGTCCCTGTGCACCTTTGAGAAGAGTCTGGCTCCATCTTCACTGTACCCTCTCATTACGCAGTTGTAAACAGCAGTAAAATGGTGGAAGGGGGAGTTCTTGAAGGTGCTGAACTCTTGAAGAGCCTCTCTCTGACTTGCAATATGATTAAACAATCTGGTGAACATGGCAGTTAAAGTGGGCCAACGTTAAATACCTATCTTGGCTCTGAGTTAGCTAGAATATTTTCCAGTGCAGCACTGCTCTTGTGGCAGCTTCTAGCTCTCTCTTTCACAGTGATTGGGTTGTAGCGTCCATCTTTCTGGATTTGCAACTTCTCTAGCCAAATCTGTCTGATTTAGCTTTGCGGATTCTCTCCCCTTGCCCTTTCCTGCTGCCCATACACACAATTTGGAAGCTAAGATTTGATTAACTTCTGAAAAAAAATCAATTTGAAATATGTAGGTGCTGACTTACTGAAGATGTCCAAAGAAGATTTTGTTCAAATCTGTGGGCCTGCTGATGGAATTCGGCTCTTTAATGCAATCAAAGGAAGGTTTGTACGTCTTCCTTCCTATTTTTTTTTTTATTATGGCAGCATCCCTTGATAATTTCAGTGTTAACTAGAAGTTAATCCTAGAGCTGTAGCATTTAGACCTCCTTTTGACACATCAGAGGGGTCATCTCAGAGGCTGGAGACCATAACAGTATTTAAATCCAAGCACACACAGCTCAGAAATGTTGCTGAAATGAAGCATCAAATTGTTGATCTCCAGTGGTTTATTTGCTACGAGCTGATAGCTTCCATAGACTTCATAGGAGACAGTCTACAATGTTTTGAGGATGCAGTCATATCTGCATCACAGGTAACAAACCAACCAGCCCCTGAAGCCTCAAATTACTCTTAAACCTACTTATTTGGCAATAACAAATTCTCCAGCTGGGCAGGATTCACACCAGTAAAAGCAGGTATGATGAGCTGCTTGGCAAGAGCTGAAAACTGTTTGTTCTTATCTGATCCTGAAGAGATTGAGGTGCTCTGCACTGTGCTTCCACCTCCCGGGGGATCTTACTAGACCTCCCAAGACATCTTGTCACCAGCATCAAGACTATCCCTTGGTTATTTATGTGCAGCCTGAGTGATTCCATCTCTCACTGTTTGATAGCTGACTGGAACAATTTTAAATCCACTAAATAACTCACTGCTGTTTTTTAATAATCCATAGAAACGTAAGGCCCAAGATGACAATTTATGTCTGTCAAGAACCAGAGCAAAACAGGTCCCATCTCCACCAAAAACGGGAAAATGGAGATGGCAGTCTTTGTGGTAAGTTTTTATGTGTGGCTTTTGTTGAACACTTACCTGGTGACAACGCTGCTTTCTGCCTGAGCTCCTGTGTGGCATAGCTTGGTGTCCTGTATGTTAAAACAAGTCCTGTTTATCTCAGGTCTGACACTTCAGCTAGTTCCAAGGCTACAGATTCCAACTGGTACTGTCTCCCTGGGAAACAGACCCAACTTAAGCAGCTATCTGCAGAATTACCACAGCAAAGTCTCTATTTGGTTTTTAATAGGTACCATATCATTCAAAAATACCTTCTGATCCCCACGGTCTAATGGAAAGTCCATGTGTCTTAAAGTGAGGTTCTAATTCTTGGAAGGTCAAAGCTTTTGCAAACTCATGGCTCTTACCTACCCCTTATATGACATGACGCACAGCCAAATGAGAATAGAATCTGTCCTCAGATCTTGTGCATAGTGTTAACCAGGCACAGAATTTCTACCTGGATGTTTCTACCTTCTGGATTGAATTTAAAAAGAGTAATACTGTCATCTCCAGTTATTTGACACATTGTAGTCTTTAGTCTTGCTCAGGGGGGTCAGTGGGATAGCATCTATAATAATACACTACTTTTGTGTTAACGTATCATGTGTTTTACTGTTCAGTTGGATCTACTTTAAAATGTCAAAATCAGTAAAAGTAGATTATCCAAAAATATTAACATCTTTGTGAGAGGGTTTTTTTACTGCCCCATGATACACGTTGTCATTAGTCCCCTTGTTTTCCTCTGGGTGAAAGTGATGTGTGCTTTATTTGCCCACTACATCCAAATACTGGGTATTTTTCTACACATCATCAAGCTGGAGGCTGCTTTAAAGGTACTTACTAAGCCTGTTTATTGTCAAGATTTGAACCTCGATCTTAAACCCATTTGGTTGTTGATATTGAGCATCTTGGTGCTATCTGTAGTTGCTATACAGTAAGTATTCTGTACTTCTGTAATTGTCAACTTTTTTCAGTATATCATGCAATCTTCTTGGAAGAATTGACCACGCTGGAATTAATTGAGAAGATTGCAAACTTGTACAGCATTTCTCCACAGCAGATAAACCGAATCTATCGGCAGGGACCCACAGGGATCCACGTGTTGGTGAGCAACGAGGTAAGGGGTTAACACGAATGCTGTCAGAGCTGTAACAGTTGTCTGAATTCTTGAAGTTAGAATGACCTTTTAGGTTATAGAATGAATCTTCAAGGAAGCTTTGCAAGGTTACTAATCACAAGAAATTAAAACAGACGCTTAAAGCAAATTGTTCATGCATAGCGTTGATTTTGGTGTCTGTTTAAGATCTTCTCTTTGTAAAAGAGGATTTTTTTTAAAAAAAAAAAAAAAGCCAACAAAATTGGTAATTGCCTTTTCATATTGGCCACTTCAGGATCGAAAGTGAGGACCTTTAAAATTGAATAGGAAAGTTTCCTATAGAAGGTGAGTTTGAAAATCTTTAGGGTCATTAGTCTTACATCTTGGCCAGTGATTACAGCCACTGGGTCAGAGTCAGCGCTGTGTAAGTGCACACTCTAATTTCATGGACCTCTGTTAGCTGTTTGTGTCCCATTACATGACGGCTTAATTTAGTCCATTCCATTAAGTTGCAGGTTAATAGTGAGTTGCCCTTCTTCCTCTTTCCCCTCTCACTAAATTACTTACTCATTCATGCACCAGAATCACTTAAGGAGCTTCATTTATAAGAAACACTGTTAAAACAAATGAAGCAGAGCATAGGTCTCAACTGGAGCCTAAATTGAAGACTGTAATGCTTATTCCTAAAGTCTCCTTGCTATTTCAGCCTGATTAAATCTGAAACCTTGATGCTTTATGGATGTAAAGTGCTTGGAGGCAACTCTTGGTAGGGGAATTGCTTGAACCAGCTTAGGTATAAGGCTTTAAGTACTTATTTAAGTCAATAATTAACAATGTCTATTGCTTTTTTCTTTTTTTTTTTTTCTTGTCCTGGTACTATAGTGGCAAGAGTGAGGCACTCTATGAATGTACTTCATACATCATTGGGCACAGACACACACTGGCCAGTGAAGTCCAATTTGCGAGTGTAGGGGGTGGATGGTAAACCCAAAAGAGAATAGGGAGATTAGTCTAAGATGAAAAGGATATTTGGTATGAGAACCTGCAGCTGGAACATGCTCTACTTCAGTGATACTCAGTAACAAGGAGCAAGCTTTTCTTAAAGTTGGATTTTCTGAGCTCATCAGAGTGGTTCTGGCCACCTCCTCTCTAAAGCTAGGTGTCCAGCATCTGTTCCAACTGACACACCTCGCAAGTAATTTACCTCCTCTGTCCCACACAGCTACTCTAGGATGGGATGAAGCATTAACTAAGGATGAAGCTTAAAGGAACATTTCAGACTGGATCTGAACTCAGATGAATCTCTTAACTTACCTCTTCAGTTAGGGGCCTCGCCAACTAGAACCTGCACGTGCTCTGAACATATAGTTGTTTCTCATGAATGACTCAGGTGGCTTTAGATACTGACCTTCCTTCCCATGATTTGCCTTGCCTCTTACAGCAATTTCATTAAGATTCTTGTGCCATGACAAAACACGAACAGGCAAATGATTCCTGCATGGACAGCATCTGTACTGATGTCTGGTCAAAACAACCAGGTGGACACCACTGAGATGGTTTTATAGTAATTATGTCCCTTTATTCAGCAGAGAGTCCGTTTCTCAGGGCCAACCACCTCTAGATACTATCCTAGATGCTCGTGTAAGCTCAACAAAGCTTCACAGCTCACCTGAATGTGTGCATGTGCGTTTACCATTGCTAGATTTTAGGAGGGGGTTGTCTTTATCCAGTCTAAACTAGTATAGCTTCATTGAAGGCAATTAAGAGCACGATCTTTAATAGACTAACTGGGATAGTATAAAAGCTTGTAAAGGGGGTGGTAAAACACTGAACAAGCCAGCTCAGTTCCAGACAAGCACTTTAGTATAAAGTGTATGTATATATTCTCTTAAGTGCATTAGCAGCTGCAATGATCTTAACTGATCAGTCATGTACTTTCATAACCCTATGGGTGAGTTACTCAAGACTATGTAGGGTTAGACATAAAATTCTTAATTCTATACTGGCACTGAAAGAAATTTAAATGAAATTGCTTAAAATATTTTGTGTTGGCTTTTTCCTTTTGCCCTTTAGATGGTACAAAACTTCCAAGATGAATCTTGTTTTGTTATCAGCACATTAAAAGGTATGTATTGCTGCCACTGCTACATGGAGTTGTAAAGATAATTTCTTTCAATTGCACTAAACATAATCACAAACCTGATGCTGTTATCCTGAAAAGATAAGTAATCTAATTTAGTGTAAGCTAAGGTGTTGTATCAGCTTACACTATGACAGACAGATAGGTCAAAGCTTTCTTCTCAATTACACCGTTACAAAACTTTCATAAATACATACAAATGAGCAGAAAACCTTCTAGTAAAATGATAAAATATGAAAGTTAATATATTGTATATTTTTTATATAAATGCCTTGGTCTAGAGGTTCAACATTGATTTTCATGAAGTACTTATGGAACGAGAGTACAAACTATTGCCAGCTATCTAAGAAGAAAATCTGGAGTTCTGTATCTAAAAGCAATGTTCTGTTTTCTAAAAACAATGAAATAAAAACCATTTGCATTTCTTTATTTCAGCTGAAAGCAATGATGGCTACCACATCATTTTAAAATGACCGTGCTACAAAGAAAGACTTTAACAGCCTACAATTTAGTGCCTCACTGAGATTGCTACAACCTAGACTGGAAACAAGAAGAACCTTCTGGATAAGATGCTCCTTTGAACTAAGAATTACCAAACAGCTTATGGAAAAACTTGCTTTTACAGATATACTTTTTTTGGTGGTGTGTTTGTTTGTTTGGGTTTTGGTTTAGTTGTTTTGGTTTTTTTTCTTCAGCTGGAGCTGAGAACATCCTTAAAGCTTGTGCATGTTTCTTTCTCCCTCCCTCTTTAGTCTTAAAAATTGTCGAGGTTTCTACTTATTACTTAGAAACATCTGCCTTGTACTAAAGGGAAATGAAAGATAAACAAAAAGCAGTTCTTGAGACCCCTCACGGTTGAGTGAATTGGTTTGTTTGCTGTTATGAGTGCTCTCTTGCTTTCAACATGCACCCTGTTGCTGATGGACTTAGGCTTGCTGGAGCTCTTACTCTTTGAGGTGTAAGGCTTGGGTCTAAACCTAGAAGCACACTGGGCAGTGCAGAGGATGGATTTGGTGCCCAGTCCTCACCCAGAGTGTCAACCCTGGAAGCCTGCACTTAGCTGCCTTCCACCTGTAGGTGTGCTCAAAATCCAGAGAGCTTGGTCCATCCTGATAGAGCTTCTGTAACACCAATCCAACAGGACAATTTTGCAGGGTTGAAGGGAGGACAGGCAATGTGAGGCAAGCAGCTTAGTACCACATTATATCCTTAGCTTTAGAGCGGTCCCCCTAAACAGAGTATATGAAGGTTTTCTGAGGAAATGTTTTGGACATTAAAAGTTACAGAGCTCATGACAAATCCATGCCACGGATTTGTTCTACTCTACAAAGTGTTGATTAACTGCTATCCTTACTGTAACTGGCAATTAGGTTTTATGGTCTTAATGATTTTTTTTCCTGCTGTTTCTACTAAAGTAAGTGAAAATCAGTTTTGATTAAGTCCAGATAATGGATCATCTTAGTTGTTGGTTCTTATATTCTTGCTATTTCACTCTCGACTCCTGTTTCAAATATCTGCAACTATGGTCAACTCCACCCTCCCTTGGTCTTGTGGGATGCCATCCAGGCTCCACCAAGCTGAAAGAGTGCCTTCCACTGATGTCAAAGACAAACTGGATCCACACCCTTCTTGCACGGATGGAGTCATATCACTTTTGGCAGCTAATTAATAAGGCTGTTTCTCAAATAGGATGTCCATATAGCATCAAATTGTGGTAACTTGAACATTTACTTTCATCCTGAATTGAAAGCTGAAATACAAAAAAATTTCCTGGAATGGAAATTTTTCAAAAAATGAGAAACTGTCAGCTGGAAAATGCTGAATAAAATGTCATAGCCTTTTGAAATGGAAACATTTAATTAAATCCATTTGGCCCTTAAAGCAGCATCAGTTTGAGCTACTGTTGCAGACCTCAGAAATTACCATTCAAGTGCCTTGTGTGCCGTGTCTCCCTTGGGACCCAGCTTTTTGGCTGGGTTACAGATCCCATGATGCTGCTCTTGCCATGGGTTAGTCAAAGGGGGATGCGTCATGAAGGCTGGAGGGGTGCCCAGGAGCCCAGCCTTCTGGGAAAGAGAGAGACATGGAGCCCCATGAATTACAGCTCCCAGCTGACGCTGGAGGAATTAGGACAGACATGGACTGATGTTTCAATTTTCCCCAACAGAAACAAACAGAAAAATATTGAGAAAAGCAACTTTTGTTTCATTAAAAGCATGAAGTTTTGCGCAAAAAACCCCACCCATCCCTGCTTATTTTTTTACACCAAAAATAATACTAGAATAGAAAAATTATGTTACAATGGGAAAACCTTTGGCCAACTCAGTTAATTGAGTAACATTGCCTACTTAGGCGTGATCTTGCTCAACTGGCTGTCTTAGATGCTCTGCAAACTGTAGTGTTTCTCCAAAAAGGATGCCCAGGTTTTGGGACATGGTGATTCCTCTCCCTGAAGTGAAGGAGTTTGAGGCTTCTTGGTTGAGGGCCAGGTTGTGTAGGTGAGGAAGTTGTATATGGTCTCCTGGAGTGAGTGAGGTCAGATGGAGAAGTAGAGGGGGAAGCTCTGGAGGAAGATAGGCCTTTGTGGAAGATGGGAAATGCCATCTTTTTGAGAGGAAAGTGAGGCCATGTTGGGCTTGACTCCGCCTTGGCATGTGTGTTGCCTTCCTGGCTTTGCAGCCCTCTCTGTACTGCCATGTGTGTGAGGAGGACAGCTGGAGAGCCCCAGCCCTGAGCAGTGAGGGCTTTAACAAGGACCTTGGAGCTGCCAGGAGTATACCTTGAACCATATGTTAGGGTCTTGCTATATTTAGATGTTTTTTAAAAATGAAATAATTTTATATGGATAAGAGGATGACTTTGATAATATGTTCTCCTTCCCATGCTGTAAGAAAAACACCAGAGTAAACAATCCCATAGATCACAAATATAGTTCTACTAGCGCTGTACTGTCGTGTCTATGTTTGTAAAGCCGTATAACTTTAATGTGTGTGTAAGGCCTAGGCTTACCTGACAGAGCAGTTCTTGTCCTTCTTGAGCCTCTAATCCCAGCAGAAATTCAGAAGATTGTGCTCAGTAACATACAGATTCATCAAGATGCAGCACAGCTAGTTTGGTGTCCAGGAGACTGTCAAGTTACTTCAACTTAAAATCATAGATTATCTGGAATTGTAAGGGACCCGTAAGGATCATTGAGTCCAACTCCCTGCTCCTTGCAGGACTACCTAAAACTAAACCATATGACTAAGAGTGTCATCCAGATGCTCCTTGAACTCTTGAGAGGCTTGGCACTGTGACCGCCTCCCTGGGGAGCCTGTTCCAGTGACCAGCCACCCTCTCTGTGAAGAACCTTTTCCTGATGTCTAATCTAAACTTGCCCTGATGCAGCTTCATCCCATTTCCTCGTGTCCTGTCGTTGGTCAACAGAGAGGAGATAAGCACCACCCTGTATGCTGCCCTTCTTAAGGAGGCTGAGGTGCATGTCTAAGTGTTAGGAAAACATGATACACCCTTTGCCCTTGTTGCCTGATGCTGCCTAACCACATCATGGTTGTACGTGGGCAAACTGTCCATGAACTCGTTGTGGCTGAGTGCCTAGCGCAAGTAGTCTGAGCAACGACGGTGTGAGATTGAGGTGCCAACCAAACTTTCCCTCTGCCTCCCAAAAACACAAAAGCAAACCCTTGACCTCTTGAAGGTGCTGTTTGTTCCTGCAGGAACCAAGTAATTCCTTCAGTGGCTTATGTGAAGAGCGAGAGGGAGACCTGTCTCACCTGTTTAAGTGGCAAGTAGTCTAGCTGACTGTTGGTGGTTACAGAGGACCTACCATCCCTGTAGAGACCTGTTTGCCCTATTTGAGGATGTGAAAGTCTCCAGAAGGAAGCCTGTGTCTTATCAAGACTGGAGAAAGCACAAAAGATTAGTCTGGGCTAGATGTCTAAATTCTAGGTAGTCTAAAGGCAATGGAGATGAGTAGCTTCCCCTCATCCAAAAGGGTTTTGAATTTACTTGGTTCTTATGTGCTCATTACACTTATCCTTGCTGCTTCTTTGTTTTGTTGTTGCTCCTCTTTCTTTTTTAAAAACTAACAAAATCCTTCTGCTCAAAGTGTTTTAAATGACTTTTTTCAGCTCTATATGGGAAAATTGTACTGGAGACCTTTACTAGTTCTGGGTTTTAGGATTGCAATGGATAGTATGGTATCCCAAACTGTCCAGCTCTTGTGTTGTGTGTATGGTGACAGCTGCTATGAGTAGAAGTGGGCTTCCTGGGAATGAGAAAGCAGAACCATTACATGACTAAAACCAACATAACATTACTGCTAAGTTCTCATAAGAACTGTACTGGCTGTTTGAAAATATTGCATTAATTGTGGCATTTTCTCTGGCAATTGAGTAAATTGATAAAGCTCAGTTAGTACAGCTCTGGTGAGGATCTGAGAACTCATAGAAATACCCATGATACACAACTGCAGATCAGCGAAGGAGCAAATTATCTGGTGATTGATAGAAATTTGTGCCATCTGCCTGAGGTGGCAGAACTGGTGTTATTAAAGCTCCTGTCCTTTCAGCTAGCCCTGTTTGGTTAATTGGCTAAAATAGAAATAATAATTAAATCTGGAAGATATTTGAGTTCTCATTGTCTTGATATGAAATTTAATGGGCTGAAGTTTCAAGATTTGCAGGTGGTAAAAGGATTCTTGTAGCTGAGAAGTCCTGAATGCCAGTGTCCTTATAATGTAACGTATACATATTAATGCGTATATATATATACACATACATACCATACTGTATCAAAACATGTATGTGCTGAGTACTTGTGTTCTTTGGCTTTAACTAGTACTCTGCTTTGTTTAATTGCAGTTCAATGTAAAACACTTTGGTTGATCAAGCTTCAAAACCCAGAAATGTAAAAGTGCATAATAACGACTCTAGGTTTCATCATGGCACACTTGGAGTGATGTAAATTTGATTAATTTCTGCAACATAAATCCCAGGCCTTGGTGAAGATGAGCATATTCTTGCACTAACACTGCAGTTCTGTATTGCAGCTTCTGGAAATTAGTTAAATGTAGTTTGCCCAGCGCTTTGTTAAACTAGTAAGAGCTACCCCTTGAGCACAACAACCGTACGATGACTTTCTTAGTTTGATGTTGTGTTGCTTCAGCATTGGCTGTAATTCTAACAATCATCTGGTAGGTGACTGGGACAGGGTTTTTTTGTTTCTTTCTGCTTTTGTTTTTGACTGTTCTCAAAGAAGTACTTGTATTCAGACTGTAGCTTCTCTTTCTCCTCCAGTTATGAAATGGTTTAACTTTATGCTACTAATAGAAATATTTTCTTAAGGTTATAATCTGTTTGACAGCACAGGGTACTCAGTGGGGAGTGTTTGGTCTTGATCATCACTACTGTAGGTGAATATGAAAAAAGCAGACTGGAGGTGTGTCTAAACATTCTTAACTCTTTTTTAAAAAATAATGGGTTAAGCTGGTGCCTAATTTTTTGTGCATTTCCGATTCGTATCTTTTTCTATTCCCTCAAAATTCTTCTGCTCCCTGTGGGGATGCATTGGTGAGCAGCTGGTGTGTACAACTTTTTAAAGTAGCTTGCTGTTGTCCCAGTTTGCTTGGGGTGAGTGTTGATCTTTCAAAGGGCTAAGGGAGTTACCTCTCTTTACTAGACAATGCAGCCGTTCAAGACGGGAGACGCTGACCACAAAGTCGGCGTAATGGTTGAGGGTGATGGGAGGCTGAGGCACGCCAGTTGTGAGTAAATACTGCCACACTCTTCGTCTTTTCATTTGTTGGTTTTTGGGGTTTTTTTGTACATTAATAAAGAAAAAAAGCATATTTTGCACTGCCTCTTGTACTGTTGTGCAGAAGAAATCTGTATCTAGAATCTGTGCTCCAGTCAAAATGCAAATAAACCTGTTTGTAAGAAGCATGGGTTTTGTCTCTCCTTTGCTTGGTGTGTATGAGTGCTTGAGAGCCTCTGCTTCAGTTCCTCCTCAGTGTGCAGCTGTAAGGTCCTGGGGACCCTCTCAAAATCAGTGGGACTGGAGTTGGCAAAGTTCTGATGAGAGAGAACATCAGCCATAGCCGAATGTCCTGCAGTGTGCTCTTCGTGTTGGGAATGACCTAATTTTCCAGTACCTGAAGGGGGCCTACAAGAAAGCTGAGGAGGGACACTTTAGAAGGGCATGTAGTGATAGGACAAGGGGGTATGGTTTTAAATTAAAAGGGGGTAGATTTAGATTGGATAGTGAATTTCCTCTGAATATGAGAGTGGTGAGGCTCTGGAATGGGTTACCCAGGGGAAGTGGTGGATGCCCCTTCATGGAAGTATTCAAGATCAGGTTGGAAAGGGCCTTGAGCAGTCGGGTCTAGGGAGAGGTGTCCCTGCCCATGGCAGGGGGATTGGAACTTGATGATCTTTAAAGTCCCTTCCAGCCCAAACCATTCTATGATTCTCATTTGTCAGCAGGACAATGCTGTGACCAGTTCATATTTAATCCAAGCAGGTCAAGGCATGAGGAGAAATGACTGATTCTTACAGAAGCCATGATAATGGACATACACATTCATGAGAGCACAAGATCTGTTAGATGACAGCTGGATTTGGTCTTCAGTGCTCAGAGGACACAGGTGTTTCAGAAACTTGTCCATAGTGAGATCAGAGACAAGCAATGAGTCCTTCCTGGTAGCAGTGCTCCATGCCTGGTAGGAATGCTCTGTTCTCCAGCTGCTAGGGGCATGCTGGAGAAGAGGCAGTGAGGTTTGAGTGGGGAACATTCACAATGGTTTGGCTGGGAACACTTCAGTATTCTCCAAGTTTTAAGCCATGAAAGTACTAACATACATGCTCAGGAGATGGAGGGGTTCAATGTAATTTTTCACTTGAAGAAGGTGGAGCCCAGATTGCAAATACTATCTTCCAGCAGCCAAACTTCATGTTAAGGCAAAGGAGAGGGAATGGACATACTCCAGCGTAAGGATGCTGCTTAATCCAAATGTAAAACTGCAGGCTTTTGAAAGCAAGCAGATTCTCCCAAGATCCATTTAAACACAAGAGCATTTTTAGCTCTTACTTTTGCTGAGGAGGTATTTGAATCACCAAACTAGAAAATGCAGCACGTGCCTTTGTTTATATGCAAAGTATAAGGGCACAGGCAACATTCCCGGAGGAAGAGAGATGAGAACTGATTTTTTCACTTCCTGGTGACTTGGGCATGCTGGGATTCAACACTGCTTCTTTGGCTTCACCATAGGTTCATGTCCACTTGCAGGCAGCAGCAGGGGAGCTGGGTGAGTTGTGCTGTGATGGCAGGATGCCGGTGGGCACTTGGGGGTCCAAGGCTGACCTTTGGCCTCTCCAGGGCTGGCTGAAGGGGCATGAGTGCATGAGGCTGCCAGCAGCAAGTGCTTGTTGGCTGTGTGAACCCTGCCAGCTGCAGTGGCCATCCTTGGGGCCCTTCAGGAGGGTAGAACGAATCCTACCCCGAGCCCTCCAGGCGTGAAGTGCTGTGTGAACATTGCATGCACAGGTGGGTCACACTGAGGTTCACAGAAAATTATCCCTCTTCTCCTGTAAGCCTCACCCAAGTGCTGCCAGGGGTTGATAAATGCAAAAAGGAGGGTTGTTTATCTAATATTTCCTAATAAAAGGGGTTCAAAGACACAGAGAGTGGTAATGCAGCACAATTTAATTTCTATGGGAAACACACCAAGAGAAACTTACATGGAAAAGGCCTCCTAGGGAACATACCCAGAAGTCAGTGGCATCTGTATTTAAGGCTGTCTGGGAGCTGAAAAGAGCTTTTCATGGGTGAGGAGAGCCAAGACCTAAGACTGAAGCTGATTAGCCAAACCGTTGGCCTAATCTCATCTAAATCCTCAACAGCAAGCAAACATTTCAAAATTAATTTTCCAATTTACAAAACAATGCAGCCTTTCACTTGAAAGGATTAGACACATCTATGGAGTTGGCTGGGAAATAACATCCTTCATATTCTGTAAAGAAGCTAAATGCTTCCAGGATTACTGGGATAGTAAAGGTTTGATTTTAGTATATTATAGCAGAGACTGATTGTCCCGATCAAACTGAAGTTTCATACACCTCTGCTCCCCAGAGATGTGTAGCCCAAGGAGACAGAGCAGCCACCGAGTCTTTGTGTGCACTAGCCTCTCACATTTCAGGGGGAACTAAGGTGCCAGATGCTACGAATCTGCCTAGGGGGTGCAACAGGCTGTATTGCCTGGCTCATTGTAGAAAAAAAGTGCCTTTCCTCATGTTTCTTGGAGAGCTGTGGTGCAAACCAGGCCCTGTGCTCAGTTAAATGCTATGCTGGTAAATTACAGCAACAAGTCCACCTTGGGACTTGTTAGCAAGGACAACAACAGCTGAAAGAAAACAATGTTTGAAATTAAAAAAAAAAAAGAATCAGGAGAAAATGATATACTGACACCCTGGCTAAAGTGCCCTGCAGGTGATGTGTGATCTTGGAGTGCCAGATCACCTGTGCTGGGACTTGTGAACCAGTATGTGCCTGCTTCCTGCTGTGGATGTGGAGGCACAGGGCCCTGATTTGTCCTTTTCTCTCTGAGGGTGTCTGATAGGTATGTCAGAAGTTCTGCTCATTATGAAAATGCATACACTTTTTATTTTCTTTTGCTATATATATTTTTTTAATCCTAAAAATCCTCTATTGCAAACAGTGCTGCTCTCCATTTTGCAGCCCAGAAAAGCCTCAATTCTGATTTGACTGATATTAAATCATATGCAAGTATGGTAGACCTGGAAAAAAGATCGATTAGCAGGAAGCCAACTTTAGCCAAGCACATTAGTGATGGAGAAATAATTTTCCAAGGTGAAAATTTTGTTAAATGCTAAAGTTAAGACTATGCTTTACAGAGGAGGAATGTTAGAAATATGTTGGATAGACTGGAGGAAATACAGCAATAGGGGGAATTTCTTCATGAAAGCATTTTCAGAGTTTAGCATTTCCCAGAAGAGAGTTTCTAGATGGTTGGCACCACTTTGGGAATTATGATCTCTGTGACATCACCTAATAATTCATCCTGCGATAGTGAAAATCAAGGAAGAGTTGAGTGAAGATTAAACACATGACTTTATGCAGGAAGAAAAATGTGGCTGAGGCTGCGTGGCTGAAGCAGACCGGGAAAGGAAAACTCAGCACAAAAGTATGGAGGCCACATATGTTAAACCAAGTGCGTGCTTTGGCACAGCTGTCCTGAAGACAAAGAACATTGTCCTGGGCAAAATTATTCCGGAACCACCCAGTTTCCCTTTTCCAACAGATTTACCTCATTTCACGGTGGTGCCTGTGTGGCCACAACTTTTGTTCCTGGAGCAGCCATAGTTGCTTACTCTCACATTCAGGGCCTGAAAGAAATAAAATCTAAGTGAGTACACGTGGGGAAATTTGGTGATCGTTTAAGTAATTAGTAGGACAAAGATGGAGAGGCATTCTGCTTTGCTTTTTCAAAAGCTTTGGCTACCTTCTGGCTCTCCCAGTCCCTGCCAATGGTTTTGTGGCATCCCTGCCATGTTTGCAGAACAGGAGCGTTTGTTCCCAAATAAATAATGCATGTAGCCATGCTGCTGGTTTCAAAGCATGTCCACCTCCTGAACACCTTGCTCAGAATCACAACTGTACTGACAGCCTGTTCAGGAGGGCACCTCTCTCCATTGTTGTTTAAACCAACAAAATGAGTCTGCAAATTTTGTAATGAAGGTGGAGAGGGTTTTGCACTACCAGCCTCCACCACTTGTCTTGGATGCCTGGATAAAGGGAACCCAAACCTGGCTAGGCTGTTCTTACTGGTTTCTAGAGGACACCATGTCTCTCCACGGATGACACAGGGAATTTCATTATACTAGCTTTAAGTGACGGCTGAAAGTGAGTGGTGGGATTGTCCTCCAGGATCTCATCCTTGGTCCCTTTTAAGGACTAGTACCTCTTCATATTTACAGTAGGTTATTTATGGTTGGGTTTCAGATTTGTCATCAGAAGAATTGGTGCACTGCTGTGTAGTTGCAGTTAGCATGGGAAATTATGTTAGTTGTTTGGATGCTGCTTCTTTACTGCTATCTTCCCCCAAATAACTAACAACTGTATATGCTATTCCAGGACTGTTTGGGGAGGGGGCTTAAGCCAGCTGCTGGTGTATGGGTGTTCTCACTCGTGTAAAGCCATGACAGAGTTGCCGTTCTGCTTCACGGTGGTAGCCAGTGTGTCGCAAAATAATCAGTGTTGTTTATCAGCGCCACACAGTCATTCTTGGTGGATAGTTGTCTGACTTGAGCTTAAAGACTGTGGCGGAGAGATGGGACAGGCAAGGTGAAGCCCACTTATGTTAGTGCTGCAGTAGGAGCAGGGATGGGGTGTTTTAGTCTGGTTTTGTCTGTCCCTGTCTGAAATGAAGTCGAATCCCAGCTAAAGAAATGACCTCCAGTCTCTCTGCCAGGGGCAATCCAAGCAAAAAACACCATGGTGACTAAGACAAGGAAACAACTAAGGTTTTACTTACAATCCAGTATAAATCACTTTTAACACCATGAGGACAAAGTCACAGCACACTTTCAACTTTGAAACTCAGCTGCCTGGTGGCAAATGGCTCACTAAGCAGCCTGTGAGAAAAGGAGCATCCGCCTTCCCATGTTATTTCTGAGGAAATGCCATGCCCTTTGTGCTCCTCAAAGACCACAGAGAACTGCTTGTCCCAAGTGCCAAGAGCTGGACATGATGTGCAGTGGCTTCTGCTGAGCCTCTCCCTCATCTGAGTGTATCTGCATGGTGAAGAGGGTCCCGCTGTTTTGCGTGAGAGTTATGCGATTTTGTATTCAGGCAGAGTGGTGGTGGTCTCCCCTCCTTCCATAGGGAGAGGCTCAGCAGAAGACACAGGTTTGTGTTGGTTTTATTTTGCACTTTCCAATACCCTGTTAAACAGTTGAATTTTCCATCTACTTGTGGTGATGATTATGGTCACCTACTGGCCAGCTACACAGGCAAAGCAATTGAGAAAATGAGCCTTTTGATTCTTGGACACTCCCACTTTAAAACAATGAAGCAATTTTTCCTCTCTCCTGAATGTCACTGAGTGGCATTAATTCGTCACATTTCATGGTCTGAAATGCGTCACCCATGGGTGATGTCTCTCGGTCTCTCTCAGTGAAGAAGTGCAAAGCCTCTGAGCCCCAGGGGTGCAGAGAGCAGGACCAGGAGACCAAACCAAGAACCTAGGCCGAAGAGATGTTCACCACAGCTTTGTGGCTGTGGAGAAGAACTAGCTTGACTGCTCAGGTCTAACAGGCCCAACAGGCCCTGGAAGTGGGGAAAGGTCCACAGGCTGGAAGGAAGGATCATCAAGGACCCTTTTAAGCTTACTTTTGAAGTTAAATCCTCATGACATTACAGCACAGTGGAACTCAGAAACCCTTAACCATTGGACTCATGATAAAGTCCTGACCAGTTGTCACTGGCTGAATGAATATGGGAATGTGTGTGGAGGTGAATTCAGGCAGAAAAAAGTAATAAATATAGAATGCATATAGTAAGGAAAAAATGCAATTTGACATAGCACCCACAAAGCATTGGAAGAGCTACAAGAACTTATACATCATGTGCATCACTCAATAATTGACTGAAATACAGAGGTCCATTGTGACAGTATGTGTGCTGCCTGTAGTGTCTGTTTAGGGCATATCACCAAGTGTAAGACAATTTGTAACTTCATTTTTTTTCTGTAGAGATTTATAGCTGAAGCCATGATATGCTGTTACATGAAATATTAGCAGGCCATTTTAGGTAGCTGAGCATGCAAGACACTAAACCCCATCTTAGCCGAGAGCTGAACATCCAGAGACAGCAAGTCACACCCCTGGAGTCAGTCCTTTCTCAGCCAGTTTGCCTGTCACCTTCAGCAGGGTGCCAGGTGGGTTGAGGGCAAGGAAGCCTCCTGGGGAGGAAGTAAGTGTTGGGGAGGAAAATGATGGCTCTTAATTAAGAATGACACTTTTTTACCCACACATTTGACTTTTTGGGGAGGTCTTGAGAAGAAGCTGGGCCTGAAAACCCCCTTTGCACTAAAGCTGGGACACTTTTCTTGGGACATGCAAACAAGTCAGCAAGCCCTAATTTCCCAGATTAAGGGATCAGCCTTACTACCACAGAGATAAGGAGCCCTCCCTGGACCTAATCAGGTGACCTGGCTTTATAAACTCAGCCATTTCCTGTCCTGGGTGGCTGCAGGGAAGGAGGTGCTGAGGTAGAAGGAGGGGGTTTGTTTCAGGTGAGTGTCTGAAGAGCCTATTTGTGTGTTGTTAACAACTAGTGTAGGCTGCGCTTCTTGCTGGGCTTTATTGTGCTTCTTAAAGGTCTATACCAGGTGTTACCCAAGTGTTACAGATCTCACAGTGTGAAAATCCCCATTGCTTTTCTCTTTTCCCACTATTGATGATATTTTCTCCATCTCTCTGCCCTTCCCTTTCATTTTCTTAGGGGCTGGCAGTTCCTGGTCCATGTTAGCTGTGCTACAAGTCTTAGGTGTTTTAACAATGCTACTTTCCTAGCAATGAAGATTGCATAAATTGGAGAAGTTCTGTGGTGGGATTGTCTAGTGATCCTGGTGGTCTTTGAGTGATGCTCCACGTGCTCTTTTTGCTTGTTCCTTAAGGGTCTGTGGGATGAGGTTTTGCTTATCTAGTCATGTAAATAAGACAAATATTGAGCAATTCAAGAAAAAAAAATAATTTCCTTTAAGCTGACTAGGAGATAAAAGGAGATACTAAGGAGAATCTCTATCTGTTATTGGATATGGAAGGAAACAGTGACAAAGGCTGAGGAAAATGTTGAGCTACTTAATGCCTCTTTGCATCAGTCTTTAATACTAAGGCCAGTTATTCCCACTGAGCTGGAAGACAAGAATGGGGAGCAGAATGAACCTCCCATAATCTAAGGGAAGTTACCTAGTGATTTGCTATACCACTTAGACACACGCAAGCCTATGCAGACAGGTAGGATTCACCTGAGGGTACTGATGGAGCTGTTGGAAGTGCTCACTATTCACTTTCCTTTATTTATCAGCAGCTTCGGCTAACTGGGGAGGTCCCAGATGACTAGATGTTAGCAAATGTGACATCCATCTTCAAGAAGGGCTGTAAGGAGGATCTGGGGAACCACAGACCTGCCAGTCTGACACTGGTGCAAGGGAGTGTTATGGAGCAGATCACCTCAAGTGCCATCATACAGCACATACAGGACAGTCAGGTGATGAGACCCAGTCAGCATGAGTTCATGGAAGACAGGTCCTGCTTGACTAACCTAACCTTCTGTGACAAGGTGACCAGCTTAGTTGATGAAGTAAAGGCTGTGATGGTTGCCTACTTGGATTTTTACTAATGCCTTTCACAACATTTCCCACAGCATTCTCCTGGAGAAACTGGCTGCTCATGGCTTGGATGGGCACACTCTCTGCTGGGTAAAAAACTGGCTGGGTGGGTGGGCCCAAACAACTGTGGTGAATAAAGATAAATCCAGTTGTTGGCTGATCACAAGTGGTGTCCTCCAGGGCTCAGCACTGGGTCCAGTTTTGGTTAATATCTTTATCAATGATCTGCACGAGGGGATCAAGTGCACAGTTTGCAAATAACACTAAGCTGGGTGGGAGTGTTGATCTGCTTGAGGGTAGGAGGGGTCTATGGAGGGGTCTGGACAGATTGGATTGATGGGCAGGGGCCAACTGTATGAGGTTCAACAAGGGTCAGTGCTGGGTCCTGCACTTGGGTTACAACAACTCTCTGCAACGCTAGCTATAAGCTTGGGGAAGAGTGGCTGGAAACCTGCCTGGAGGAAAAGGATATGGTATTGTTTGATAGCTGGCTGGATATGAGCCAGCAGTGTGCCCAGGTGGCCAAGAAGGCCAAACAGCATCCTGGTTGTATGAGAAATGCTGTGACCAGCAGGACTAGGGCAGTGATCATCCCCTGTACTTGGCACTGTTGAGGCTGCACCTTGAATTCTGAGTTCAGTTTTGGGCTCCTCACTACAAGAAAGACATTGAGATGCTGGAGTGTTTCCAAAAAGAGCAATGAAGATGGTGAAAGGTCTAGAGAGCAAGTCTTATGAGGAGTGACTGAGGGAACTGGGGTTTAGTCTGGAGAAAAGAAGGTTGAGAGGAGACTTTATCATTCTTTACAACTACCTGAGAGGAAGTAGTAGCAAACTGGGTATTCTTACCTTGGAGAAGGGACTAAGTGGTAAGAGAAGAAGAAATAGCCTCAAGTTGACTTTCCTAATATCCAATTTAAGCCTTCCCAGCACATCTTCACCAAAAAGATTGTCAGGCATTGAAATATGCTGCCCAGGAAAGTGGTTGAATCACTATCCTGTGAAGTGTTTAAAATGTGTAGACGTGGCCTTAAGGACATGGCTTAGTGAAACCTGGCAGTGCAAGGTTAATGGTTGGCCTTGATCTTAAAGGTCCTTTCCAACCTAAATAATTCTATGAAAATGGGCTCACAGGCAAGTAGTTTCCAGACCTCAAACCATAAAGCCAAAGTCTTGAGGTAGCCAACAGTGTTGCCTAGTGCTGTAGAATGTGCTGACCCTGCCTGGTGAGGCTCACCTGTAGGTGCTTAATTTATTACCAGCCCTGGCTATGTAGTGCTTGGCATTGATGGGAGCTGCAGAAGGATGCAATTAAACTAATTACAGGCTGGTGATTTTGTACTCAATGAGATAATTACTCTTGAAAGCTGGCAGTATGGATGAAACTTGCTTCCAGCCTTAATATCAGGTTTCACCATCCTGCCAGAATGTGTGATTGATGTCAACCTGTGATTGTGACAAGGAGTATAAACTCATAGCTTGTAAAATAAGTGTGTGTGTGTGTAGAGGGGGGATTAGAGTATGTCTTCAGAAGTTGTCTGACCCAGGCCTTGCTCAAAGCAGGGCCAGTGAAAAGGCTGCTTGGTGTTGTATGGGATCAGCAAGGGGAAGCCCATGGCTAGTGCTAGCCAGGAAATCCAACCAGAGATCATAATGTCCCATTCTCAACTCAAATAATCTATGAATGCTCTCACTAAGAAAAGCTTTTGTCTTTCCAGTGTTGGGTGGGAGAAAATGAAAATAACACAGGTGTGCCAAGCTGTAATTATCTTCCAGTTCATCCCTTAAGAATGATTATTTAAAAATTAAATTAGGATATATTTGTTTACTTAATATTTTTTCCCAGCAGATAGAAAGAATATAACTTGGCAACCAATTTCTACTAAGTCTGGCAGACCTTGTGGTGATATGGTTGCCAGCTAACCTTATATGAGTCACAATGGAGCTGAACACACATTAACCTTAACTAAAAAATGTAAGGGTTTACTTGCTAACAGTATCACCTCAGAGGCAGGTGGGATTGGCAGTGTGACAGGTCTAGTGGGCTTCAAACCGGAGTGAAATGGGAGTGAGCTACTCCACACAGTGTGGATGTAACTCTACATCCTCTTGCTCTACAAGTGCTTTGGTGCAAGGCAGTGTATGCTGCCTTTTGAGCACCTTGGAGTGTCTGTGCTGTGAATGTGTTAAGTCTCCATGCTAGTGTCATGCTGTGCCCGCTACAAATTCCCAGCTCTGCTCCTTGCTCTGGTGTCCTATGTAACCTGGATGTGAGAGGGTACATTAACTGGGGTTTTTTGTATATGGCAAAAATACACAATCAAGAGGAGAAATGACTACAGAGTTGGTAGATAAGAGATGCTTATCCTTAAGTTGCAGTCTTGAAGTAAAGGAAGATGCATGTCATCTTCCTTTCAGTGCTTTTTGTTTTTGAGTGAGGAGACTACAATGAGCAGGACTCTTTGCCATGAAACCAAGATAAGTCTTACAAGCTGGTTCATGCTGCTTCTGCTTATAATGGTGCCTTCATGATTTTCTTGCTTTCCTTTAAAAGGGGGAAATTCTAGGTGCTTTGGCAATTTCCTTAATTATCTGAGTTGTCAGCATGAGGTCCACGCTGAAGAGCTCAGTGATAAGCTCACTAGTCCTAAGAGTCCCACTCCCATGATGAACACTGGGCATGGGGAGAAGCCCTAGGAGGGCTTTGAACTTTGAGAGACCTAAAATGTGGAGAACAGCATCATCTGATAATAAGATATATTTTGGGTTTTCCCCATTTAAAATCTTAATTTGATGTGTTTGCTGCTGCAAATAATCTCTTCCAATATTGCTGAGAGTCTATGGTTACTGTGGTTTGTTGTGATGGAATATGTGGATTTGGATGCTTTGGTGATGTGCATCTCCTGCTGCTCAGGCAGCCTAAGCAGTCTTGCTTTGTTTCTAGTCACCAGTCCCATTGATTTCAAAGGGACCCCATTGTCGTGGTTTCCCCCCGGCTGTGGGCCGAGATCCATGCAGCTGCCTGCTCCTTAAAGTAAAAGAGCAGGGGAAGAGGGAAAAAAAAAGGAAAACAAGGGAAGGGAAAAGGAAGGGGCAAATAACTCCAAAACCAAGAAACTAAGAGGCCCGTGGGTTGGGATAAGGATAGTTTACTAAGAGAACAGAAAGATAAAATATAACAATGCTAACAGGACTTTAGAGCAAAAGAATATGAAACTCTTGATCCCCAATGCAGTTTCTCCCCGAACCACACAACTCAGGCCGTACCACCCAGAGCTGCCCCGGAACCGACCGTCCCCCCAAGAAGCACGCGTCCCGCCACCGCCCCTCTTCTTCCTCCCAACAGCCCCCCGTTATCCTGGGCAGGACGTCATTGGCATGGAATACTCTCTTTGGCCCATCTGGGTCACCTGTCCTGGCTTCGCCCCTCCTTTCTCAAGAATAGAGGAATATGAAGAAGCTGAGAAAGTCCTTGACTGTCTGACTGCAACTAAGAACATCAGGGTGTTCTCAGCACTGCTTTCATTTTAACTCCCAAACACAGCATTCCATCAGCTGTTACAAATGAAGTTGACTCTATCCTGACTGAAACCAGGACACCCATGCAGGAACAAACCTGAGCAATTGTGAGGAATCAAATACACTTTAGGTTTTCTGGGCCTTTTTAGACAGGAATTGTGCTTTCGTTCTGCCTTCGTCCAGAGCTACCACATTGAGCTTCTGGCCCATTGCTATAGAAATAATGTCAACATGTCTCTTTTTTTTTTTCTCTTTTCTGAAAGTCTGAGCAAGCAGGTTGCTCTTCATAAAATATGTGAATAAACATTGCATAGCTAACACTTTCTTCTGTCAACTTTGCTACTTCAGGAGTAAAGGCGTTTGGAATTTCACTTTAAACTTCCCTCAAATAGTCAATTAGTATTTGATAAGGCTTTTGTCTCTTTTGACTTCTGTTTCTTAGCTGGTAGCTATTAGAATGAAAATACCACTTCAAAACTGTGACTCAACAAATGGTAAATTTAGGTTTTGCCATTCAAAAATACTCCTGCCTCACTTCCAAAATAGGATGCTCTGACACAATGTAGTGGACTTCTTGTTTTTCCTTGGCAAAGCATAATTTAATTCATTGTTCACCTCAGTAAATGAAGGGCAGCAGAGCAGGGTAGAACACCAATTGCCTAAGGTACTATTAAGTTATTTAGCCTGTACGTTTTGTTCTCATTGCTGTAAGTAAGCAAGCTGTCATCTTCTGAAAGGGTACCTGAGTTGAACCACCTCCTGGAATACTACAGTTGTACATGCCACAAGTTGTGGCCTAGGAAGGGTGTGTTTTTGGACAGCATGAGTGTGATGTCCCTTGTGCCCTCATATAAGAGTACAAAAATCCCCCAAAAGCATCATTCCTTTTACTACTGGAACTTTGGGCAAACTGTCTTGTCTAGCCCATCCTGTCCCTTGTACCTTCACATGTCCCCCACAGCTAAATAGCTTATTAGCAACTCTACCAATAGATTGCTGTGTGACCTCTTCCCATCTCCTAGGCTCCTCAAGAGCCTGGGAGGTGGTATTCTGCTCTTTCAATGAAGGGAAACTAAATCAAAAAGACTTATGCTTAGACCCTCTAAATTATTTGGGCACTTGACTCATCCCCACACCCTTTGTTTCCTGGATGCTATTGTGCACTTTAGGAGACAGGCTGAAGGCTGTGGTAGAGGTTTTGTACATAGTCCTTTGAGTCCCAGCAGTTGCCCATGCTTCAGGGTAGGTCTGCCTACCAGGGTCAGTGATTCCTGACTTCCATGGCAATAGACACAAATCTTGGTTCCTGCTGTAATGACACAACAGGAGTCAGTACCATAAGATACAGGCGTTACAGACCTGGAATAAGCAGAGAGGGCTTTCTGAAACCCAGTTTTGGATTAAGTTTTTAAGCATTTCTCTCTCAGGAGGAAGACAAGTGTGCAGGGCTGCCCTTGTATACCATGGACTTTGCTGTAGCTGTGCCTTGCTGTGGGCATTGACAAAACCCATGGAAGAAGGCAGCATGCTAGGTAAATCTGAATGCCTCCTGGCTGTGGTTGCACCATCCCAGGCAACAGTACAGTTGAGATCTGTAGGGTTAATAGGAATGTACTTAGTGTTAGGTTTAAGCCCAGTCTTTACTAGCTAGTCAGATATGTAGAGTGCCTCTGAGAGCTTAGGAGGACATGGTGTCTGGTGTGTGTGATGAAATGTTATTCGGTGTGGATTTTCTGAGTGTGTGAGAGGAAGCCACGCCTGGTGAAGATGCCCTAGTTCTTGCCAAATTTGCTGGAGAAAGGGCATTTTTGTAATATTTGGATAGATTTTTTGGGAAGTAAAGGTATATATACTATTTTTTTCCACAAAAGCTTTCTGAAAAAGGAAACTGCATCGTGTCAAAACAGCTTTGCTCTGGCAGAATCCTTGGACTAACTGCACTAGTGAAGCATGGCTAAGCTTTCTTTGCCACAGGGAGATGATGTTCACTGTTTGACGTTCCCACATACTGTAACAAAGAGCATTGCTTCAATGATGCTTGTCAGGGCCTGCATCCCACCACACAGAGCAACACGCTTGCTGTATATTCTCGAGCAAGCATTTTTCTGTAGTGTCACATAGCATTTGATTCCCAGTAACATTTCCCTTTCAAGGGCTGCCTGAGCACTCTGATGGTCTTAAGCAGATGCAGAGCGTATGGGTTAATAAAGTATATCCCCTGAGTAACTATGACTGAGCTAGTGGTTTGGTTTTGCTTGAAAGCTGCAGATTTGGAGGATTATGTTGTCTTGCAGCTGGAAAGCATGGATGTTTCTGTCAGCTTCCTTGGGGGTCACTGGAACAACTCTTTGAGATGCTACTGAAGAGAAACTGCTGCTGCAGCAAATAGTGGGTGAAATTATTCAGGAGTACTCATGCTCACAGCAATTGTATCTTTGAATCTATTGATCTCTCTTTGTGTACACTCCTTTTCCACCTAATTTGGCACAAGTCTGTTGCCACTTCGTTGCTGATACTACAATGCAGGGGTTGATAAGTGCTTGCCAGCATTCAGAAACTTTCCATTCCCACACTTTACAAGCTCTGGCTGTTTTTCAAACCTGCCATTTGAAGCTTTGAATCATGGAAGAACAATGACAAGTAAGGGAGAAAGTGTTACTACTGAGATATATCCAAGAGCCTCCTTTGGTGCTGTTACCAACTGGGGAGATAAAGTGTGGTAAAAAGAGTATATTTGGGTGACAGTCATGCATAGAGGTTAGTGCCCTCTAAGAGAAGACATACAAGTGCTGGATCAGCACCAAGCTGTTATACAGACTGGGCTCTCAATGTGGGAAAGTGAAGCCAGGGACAAAGGGCAGGGAGCTGCAGCTGCACAGGTTCCCACTGTCACCAGAGATTTAGGGTTCTGAGGTGGGACTCCCTGCCCTGTGCAGGCAGGAGCAATATTTCATTTCACTGCACAGGTAAGGTAGGAGCCTGGGGCAATTGGAACACCTGATGGTGGCATTTCCAGTCTGTGCCTCCCATGCCTTCAGAGAGTTCAGACCAGCAGCCTTGAATGAAAAGTATGTACCTTGTCTTTCTGCAGACAGTACCAGAGAGGTCAGAAACAAAGTTGTGCTACACCCTGGGGAGCTGGTTTCTTTTTTCAGTGGGGTTTGAATTAGGGGCCAGGTCTCCATGTATCAGCATTTCCCTCAGCCTCCAGCAGTAACTCCTGTGATGGTTTAATTTCACCCCCTTCTTATCTCACTGCAACAAGGCTGTGACTTCCCTTAGTCCCCTGCATCCCTTCTCATTGTCCAGGGCATCTCTGTTACAGGAGGTGTTGAAGCTACCTTGTGAAAAAGGCAGGTGAACTGAGCACTTAAAAGTGTCTCCAGTTGGTTTTCATTGGTTGTTTTTTTTAAGCGGGGTCAGTTTCCTGACCTGATTCTTGATACCTCCATCCCAGGCTGCTGGAGCCAGTCAGCAGGAAGGGTTGGGATGCATGGCTGGGCTATGGTCCTGCAAAGGCTGCTAATGGCAGAAACTGCCACCAGATGAGTTGAGGGTAGTGACAGTGTGTGTCAAAGATTGCAGGACTGAGGTGCCTGAGCTCCCAAAATGTAGATCTGTGAGGGTGGATTGTGGTCCTTTTGCTCCCTCCCTTGCTGTTCCAGGCATCTGTAGCTGAAGGGCCATGGCTATCCTTGCTGTCTGCTGCTCCCTTCTTAACCCTGACTCTCTGCCTCTCTATGGGGAATTTGAGCGCAGGCTCTGGAAGGTGCTGGTGGATCTGACTGAGGCCCTTAGCAAGGGATAGGGCAATTAACTAGTAAGGGTAGCTCAAAAAACCATAAGCCCATAATGAAACAGAACAAAAGTCTGCTGAGGAAGCAGGCAGCAGTGTGGATCCAGAGCTGCTTGCAGCTTCCTACTACAAGTATGGTCTGAGAAGGTGCAGCACCAGTTCCTTACCTCTTGCACTTAATTAAAAAAGCAATGTGAAGAGAGTTGTTACTTGCTATGAACTATTATTTAATCACCCAGTGGAGCTCTCTATTTTCACGCTTCCACTAAGTACAGCTCCTTAAAAGACAAACAAATCCACACTCTTTATTCTATTTTCCCTTGAGAGAAAGCTGGAAAACAGCCAACACCCTCAGTGTCTCTTGATGACTTTGAGAACCCTCAAAAAGTCATAGTATGAAAAGCTTTAGGATTGCTCAAACCAGGAAAGCTCACACAAAGAGCTCTCACTTTTGTCTGCAACAACAGACATTGTGTCACTGGCTTTTAAGAATAAAGATATAAAATGACTTTGTATGGGCTTTTCCTTTAACCGAAGCCAGTGTTGAAGAATCCAGGATGTGTAATTTTAGACCCATCATAGCATACTCAGAAGTATTAGGTTCTTTTACCTGCAATGATAGATATATCCCAGCACCACAAATTTTGCTGAACTTCTTTTGTGAGACTTCTTCCATACGGTTTGAATCAGAACTGCCCTTTCACAATGAGTTATGACTGCATGAAGTTCTATCAGGACAGCGTGACCACAGAGGAGACTCAGTGTGTGTTGGTTAATCATCACAGGTAGCCCTGCTGTGGCAAAACTACTTTCATGTGAGATTTGGCAGTGTACAAATACAAACTGGGAGATGTGGTCACTTGGCAAAAATGAAAAAAATTGGTACATAGACCAAATCCTTGCACTATAGTATGTTTTTAGGTATTAACTGGAAAAAAAAATCCAATCCCAAAGTGTCTTTCTGCAAGGCAGCATAGATCATGACTTGTATTTATTCCTTATTTCTGCATTCCTACTTGCTGTCTGTTTTGTGCAGCAAAATGGGAAGCCACCAGCCTGCTGCTTCCTTTGGGAGAGGTGGCTGACATGTAGGAAGGTAGGCTTACTTCATGGCTTTGAACTCACTGCGGTGCAAACTAGTGTGCTGACCACTTCTGATGAATGAATTCTTTCTTTAACCTGCTCAGAGGCCTTTTTAAACCTCAATGCTGAGCACAGGGGCAAGATGTTCATCCTTGTAAGTTTAAAACAAAACAAGGGCTGTGCATTTTCATAACTGAAGGAGAAAAACTGGTTATCACACCTGACTCAGGAAATTGTCTTTCAGAGCCAAAAATTTATCCTAATTTGGGTTTTTATAGGAGTGTTGCTTGTTGAGCTTAAATGACTTTTCTGTAGGAATAATGAGATTGATTAGGAACCAGTTTCTGCTAGAAGAGTGCTTATATCATAAAACTTTCTGGTAGAGTGGATTGAGTTATTCTACAATGACAAACTCAAAGTTGAAAACAAGACAAGTCAATTCAAGGACTTTTGGCTATGAAAGGGATGCAGGCACGTGCCATGATATGATGTATGATGTTCTTCAGCATCAAGTATCTCAAGTTGCTTATTTATGCTATGACTATTGTTAGATCAAGCACCTTAATTTACAATAGGTCATCACTTGAACTTCACTCCTATCCCACTTTACCTAAAGCAACTGGATTTCTTGAAGGGATGGGAAGGTTTTTGTGTAGAGGTAATCAGGGCAAATTTTGGAGGCAAACAGTAGGGTAGAAGTGGTCTGGGCAAAGTTTGCATGCGGAGAGTACAGCTTAAACTGGCTATTAGAAAATGTAGGTGGTTTGCAGGTACAAAAAAATGACTTTCAGGAATACTGTCTCTTTACAGATGTTGCTTTTCTGTGCCCTAAGACCATCTTGACCATTGCTGTTTTCTCAAAATATTCTTTTGCTTACCTTCAAGAGTTACCCAAAGCACTTCTTGTGTTTCTCTTAATTTGCAACACAAAATACAAACAGGATCAATTTTGGCTCATATTCAGCAATAAACCTGATAAGATTTCTCAGGAACCTGAACAAAACCAGTTAAAAGTAACTTCACTGACGCACTTCAGTGGTATACCAAAATATATCAAGATGTCATTTATGACATACTTGCCTTCTTACTTTGACTCAGTCCAAAGACGTAAATAATTCTAGTGGATTATTCATCATGTTTTAAGAGAAAAATGTTCTAATTGTATGGCTTTTTCACTGCAAGGTCTGGAAATAATTAAACCTACTAGACTCAAAGAAATGCATATGGAAAGGAAAAATCTGGAGGTGGAACTTCAAGTATCTTTAATGTAAGACAGCAAGGAGTGAATAAATAACATCAAGATAACTAAGCTGGAAATCACTGACTTTGGGTCCTGTTTTTCTGTAGCTGATGGCTATTTGCAAGCCTTTGAGAACTTGGTAACTGTGGATATGGCTACTGATGTGAACAGTTTCTGGGAGTAATATCTGTTTAGAGAAGCACCATGTAAACTGTTCTTGACTGGTCAATGGGGCAGTATTTTATGCTGTGCCAATTTTTCCCCTTTGCAGGTCTCTGCCCTATCTATTGAAGGGTTTGGTTTCTCACAGCTGGAGGCATCACTCTCACTACGTGGTTTACTTGTTGTAAATGTGCCTTGCTCAACCACAGGGAAAAATTACACTCAGGCCTGAACCAAACTTGTAGGAGTAAAGAGCCCTGTGTGAACAACTGCTTGATTTTTGAATGTCACTTCCATTGGTCTTAGTCATTAAGAGGTAGACCCAAGGTCTGCCTAGTGAATGACTAGCTGGGACAACAGAAATCTAATTTGAAAGCATCTCTGAAGATACAGGGCAAGTGAAGAGGTAGTTTTAAAATATCTGCATGCTTAGCAATGAAGTGGGTAAGTGTGATGTCACAGCCTCTTTGAAATGCCAGGATTTAGGAATGTGGGTAATGCCAGTTGGGAACATAATTGCACATGAATTAGTCTTCTGATTGTGGGGGAACAAAACTATGCTGGATACACACTATTACCAGATCCTGAATGGCTTCCAAATAACATCAGAAAATAGTTGTCTGTACAGCTGGGTCTTCTGTCTGCTTTTCAAACCTCTCTACAACCATGTGGACAAGAATTTTTTCTAACCTGGGCATCTCTGCCCCCAAGCTTGGAGGAAAGTTTGCATGTCTCTAAGGCAGGAATATGATTCCTATAATGAACCATGGTTTACAGAGATTTCTACTTAGCATCTTAAGGCCCTCTAAGAAGGCTCAAAAGATGGTGGGTTTAGTCACTTTTTTCCCCTTCCTGGCTCTATACTTAGTAATAAGCCTGTATGATTTCAGAACTATTGAAAGGGATTCTCAGATCTGGGATGGTATTTCAGTGGTGGATGAAACAATGTAATTGTCATGAGATGTTAGGGATTTTTGGATAAATTGTATAGTAATCAAGGTAGTGGCTTACTTGCTCTGAGCAGAGACCTCTTTCACAGTATCTCTGTAACTTTTAATGTATTTTTCCATACGTAGACCCCTTCCGTTACAAGTCTTGACCTGATAAAAATCTGGCCTTAATATAAATTGATCTTTTTATTTCACAACATCTAGCTCTTAGGAGGAGGAGGAGGACATAGTGGTGACATGTAGAACGTACCATTTCTTCTTGGCAGGGGTGGGCATTTCACTTCCCAAAAATCAAATCAAGATTTATAACAAACATTTCATTGAAATGAATGGGAGGCGTGGGCTGGCCAAGATGAGTAATATGCTTGTAACAACCCTCAAGCTGCTTCTCTGGCTGACTAGATTCATCCAGAGAAAGCTTCTTTAACTCCAGCATCAACACACAGAAAAGTCCTTGCAACTGCAGAAATACCTCAGAGTGTGAAAATGGCAGAAGGATTGAGAACATTAAGAGGGTGTTGGTGAGAAGAAGGCAACCTGGTATTTTACCTGTCCTCAAATACTGGGGAAGCCGCCTTGATATTTTTTGTGGGCAAAGAAAGATCTGTAGAAAGTGCTGTGCTGATAGGTTATTTGTAGTTCCTCTGACAGGGAGCACAGGGGAAGTTCCCTTTCTTTCTCCAGACCCAGATCTCCAGCAGAACTGGCCTCTCTTTCCTTTCTGCTGTTACAGTGAAAGCACTGACAGCAAAGCTGAGCTGGAGGAAAAAGGATGGAGCAAGAGCTGGAGGCTGATGTTTGCTTTGGGACCTCATTGCAGGCTTTGGTTACTACGCTGCTGCTTTGTTATTCATTGTTTTCTTTTTTTATATCCCCCCCAACCTACGTCAAACTTTCTTAGATTGCAAGTGCCAAGGGCTAGTTTGAGAGACACTCCCACTACATTTTCATCTCCTAAGCACTACTGCCCAGCAGCATTCCACTTCAAGAGCAAGTGTGAGCTTCAGCCTTGATATATCCTGTGCCTTTACAGGAAGGCTTTTTGGGATTGCAGTGCTGGGGAGATAGGCAGCTGCACACAGGGAACCAGTCTGGCTGTGAGATGTGAACAGGACTGGTGGCTAGCACTGTGCATGGGGCGGGTGGGTGGTGTGGTGGTCTGTCTGCATGTGAGCCAGGCAGAAGCTGTCTAGGACCAGCTGTGGGAGGAAACAATGCAGAGTATCTCCTAAGCCTGAGTTGAAGAACACTTCATTCCACCCTGCATGCCTGAGGGGACTGCTTGGTGCCACTTGCTCCTTTGGTGCAGCAGCGTAGCTTATTGCTGGTGTTATCAAGAGCCATGCAAGGTGTTAGGACTGCTTGTCATCTTGGCTGTGATTCCTACCACAGCACCAATCTTTGCAGAAATATGCATGGAAGCAGAATTGAGCCTTGACGTTGTTTGTGCTCACACTGGGCTGTAACTCTCCTCTGGTACCTTCAATGACTGTGGTGTCTGAACCACTAATTTGAGTAAACCTGTCTCTGACTTCTCACCCGGGTTCCCATCCACACCTACTCTATGTGAAGGCACCTCTCCACTCAGCAGCAATCCCTAGTGTTTTTCTGATCTGAGCTGCTTGAGAAGTAGCAGAGGGGCAAAAGGAACAAATAATTTAATTGCAGAGGAGTGCTGCAGTGCTACCCTTGTTCACTCCTCTCTTCTTGGGTGTTCAGCAGCTGCAGTTCAGTTTCCAACCAGCAAGGTCTCAGAGCTGACCCTTCTGTGGTCTGATATCCTTGGTGCTCGCATGGTTGGCTAATGGGATGTCTGTGGAACTGCATCTTCCTCCTTGTGTTTCTGCAGAAAAATCTTGCATTTCTGAAATGAAGTATGTTGTTTGCATGTCAAATGGCATGGGACACTTTTACAGCTCTCTGGCAGGCCACAGGCTTGGCATGTTGCATACTGAAGAGCTGCCAAGGGCAAGCATTTTGGGGGAAAAAAAAAATTTACAAATCCCTCATAGGCAACTGCCAGAGTTGGGTGCCAGATTAATCAGAACTCCCTATTGTCTCTCGGAGACAAATGTTCTGATTAAATCTATTGTTTGGGCTTGATGGGACAAAGTGTTACTGAGTTACATCATAGCTATAATGTGGAAACTGGAACACAGCACAATTTATGATGGAATGTTCCCTGGTATTGTTCAGAAATATCACCACAGAAGAAGTTTGTGGGAAAGATTATTTGAACTCTGCTGGTCTAACAGTGGCTTGAGCCCAGCTCCAGGATGCCTAGCTAGGCTCTGCTCCTCAGCTTAAATAAGCTACTTAACCTCCCTGACTCTGCTTCACCCTTTATTAGCAGTGGTGGTAAAGTGCATGATGCCTTTCTGCAAGCATTTGCTTGTGTTCCCAACTGGCTCTGGTTCATGCACCAGTGCTGGTGTGACATGCTTTTGCCATGTGCATTGGCCTGGTGGTTTTATCTTTCTTCTAACCTGGTGGTCATGTTCTCATTACTGCAGCATCTCTGAGATGACTTGGAGTGACTATGAGCTCTGGCTGCTCCCCTTGTGTGGTAGATAGCTTCCCATGGCTGCTATGCTCTAGATCCCCTGCCACTTGTAGGGGCTTGGGATCCATGAGGCAGGCTGGGGATGAATGGGGTTGCTTCCTGGCCCAGACATGCTGCTGAGGCTAATGTGGTAGGCAGACCCAAGCAACCATTGCTTCTGTAGTCTCCTGCAGATCTGCAACCCAGAGCCATGCAGGGAGCACTATTGAAGGACTGCATGGTCCTACATGTGGAAAAGAAAGAAGTAAAGCATGGGTTGTGCAAGAGGCAACAGTGATGCCTCAAAGAAGCTATTGTAGGACATGAAAAAGGTGGGGATCAGACTGTCTTGTCTAGCCACCTTATGTGACTCTTAATAAAAGACATATATATATATATATGAGACACACTTACTGCATCAGATTGCATCCAGATTTTGTGGCTGTAGTCCATCTCCACCCAGATTGAATCTTGCCTGGTTCCTGGGAGTCCCTAGCTAACAGGACTTACAGATGTGACAAAGCACATCAGATAACATATGGTCACTGCTATTAAGTTGAGCTCTAGATTTAAGAGGGAAGGTCAGCTGCCTCTCTTTGACAGTTACAGGATCATGTAGCAAAACAACAAGGTTTCTACTGAGTGCCTTCTGACACCTGGTAGCTGTACACAGAGAATCAAGCTGTCTCATCTACCTCAGTTGCAAGGGGAAAAACCTCTTTATTCTGCAAATAGCTTCCTTTAATTTTATGACAAACTGATTTTTAAATTCTTATTGTTATGAACAGGTATTTATGCACGAGGTTCCACAAAGGAAAAAAAAAATTGATTGAGAGTCATTGACCATTTGCTCCTTGGGTTACGTGTATGGCTGCTGCTAAAATCCAGTTCTCCAGTCTGGAAGGTCAGCTCTCATCTCTGTAAAGTGTCATTGTGCTAGGGAACAGGAGACAGGCTGGATAAAGGCACAGGAGGCTTAGGAAAGCTATTAACAGAGCATACAGGGGTCTTAAATGTAGTTTGGGTGGCTAGTGAATTGTAACATCTCATCTTATTTCTGAAAATATTTGAAGTGCTCTTGGATCACAAACTCTAAGGAAAATCTTTTATATGATGCCAAAAATGGTCAGCCTTTGGAAGACCTCCCTGACCTGGCCCAAACGCCTTTCTCCTTCCTTGTGGTGTTTGAGGTGGAGAAAAGGGGGCATGCACCCCAAAGGTGTGCTGGTTGCTGTATATGGTGGGTATCTAATTATTTTGAATACTGAGCGTGATCAAAAGTTATCATGGTGGTACTCAACTCATAAGTATAGGGTTCTGTTTTGGGAAGCATGCATGTGCAGAGAACTTGGGTGTATTATACCTTGCTGTTTTGAAGGCTACTGAATAATTTCCTCATTTACAAGATCTAATAACTATTAAGAGAGTTATGGTCAGCCATGACTTATTCTGGAATGGGGGCTTCAATTCAAAGATGCACAAATTAATCACACAAAAGTAAATATTTTGTAGTTAAATGAAAGCTCTGATGTTCTTGAGAAAATATTTTTTTAAACTTCATTTTTTTAAGGCTTTTCAAGTATAAATGGCTAATGCAAATTTACAAGACTCCAGAGCTTAAAAGAGGGTGGAGAAGGAAGTTTTCTTTATGACACTGTGTCTGTTTTCATATTTCACTGCAGTGGTGTCAGAGAAGGCTAGGAAGCTGGGTGCAACCTGGGCTCTAGCAACATGTGTGAGCCATCTTCAGCATGGTTCTTGCTGGCACATCTGATCCTGGATCATTTGAGTCTGACTATTGGAAAACATATCCTTGACCCTTGATTTCTAAACAAAGGTGGAGAATGGGCAGGATCAGTGGCTTTACCTGTGCTGGATTGTAGCAGAAGACCTTCCTTTCCTTCATGTCTTCTCCTTTTGTCTTTACCTTTGTTTTTCTCTGTGTTTTGTTTTGCCTGGGTCTGGGGATTGGGATGAATTCTAACTAAAACAAAATAAACCGCAACCTGTGGCGGCATCAGGCAGCTTTCATGTTGTAATCTCTTGGACTATGTTGTCATAACTTTGTTTACTCTGAAGACACAAAGACCATTCTGTATGTTAATTTTGCCTGGCAGTATGTGCTTAGAAAATAAAAGGTTTGTCACATGTGTTTGGAGGAGAAGCTAATTGGAAAGGAATGTTAACATATGGCATTAGCCACCAATTGCAACAGCAAGCAAAGCTACATTTGGTAATAGCAAAAGGGCATAAGCCAAGTACCTAGACCAGCAGACAAAAATCGTTAGTGTTACCAAAAATGGTCTGTTAGTGATACTGAAAACAAGTGAGAACAGCTCAGCTGACAGCTTGAAGATCGACACTAGGATCAGAAGTGTAGACAGAAATTAAAAAAAAAATAGTGATAGAGCTACTTCAAAAAGAGAGATGACTGTCTGGGTTAGTTGCCTCATCAATTGATGAAGTTAGTTTGAGCTCCAGCTGGTGAAACTATACCAGTGACTGCCATGAGCCATGACAATTTATGACCTCTGACAGCTCCTTTTGGGCGCCTTAGAGAAGGTCTTTGTTTAGATCTGAGAATGTGCTGTGCCATTGAGATCTGCTATGTAATTTGAACTGCAAACCCAGAACACCAGGCATGGCAGAAGATGTAAATCTTCTGCTGCAGAATGTTAAAACCATTAGGGTAATAAATTGTCTCAGTGTATGGTAAGCAAGAGTTACCATGTCACTTCTAATCTTGTGGGTTATCTGCAGCCACTGACAAAGGCAGGGAAAAGGCATGGTGTTATAGGATATATCCTTGGACAATGCAAATGAGCTATGATGAGGGGAACTGCTGAAAACCTGCGTAGTGTTGTGAAGACTGAATTCAAGACAACGTGAACTAGGGGTGTGTGTTCTCATCCCAGGAGGGGAAGAATAAAATAATCTAAAGCTGTTTTAGGGAAGGCAGCTCAGCATCATCACAACGACACCATGAGAAATAGTAAAATATTAGTTGGAGAGATTCCAATGATGGACAACTATTGACCCAGAAAACTTGCTCCTTCCAGAGAGCCATGAAATCACGAAGAAAAGGGGGAAGGGAAGTCTACCAGGAATGAAGCCAATTGTGGGGCCTGAGTACTGAAACTAAATACTGTGGCAGTGTATCTAACAAGGTAAAATAAAACATAGAGTTGTTAGTGTGAGAGTATCTAGTGATTTTTGTCAGCAATGAAAATCAAATAGGGGGAAGTAGCTCAACTGACAGGAGAGGAGCCTTTCTGAGGGGAAAATAAGGGGCAACAGCTTGGTGTATGCAAAGGGAATAAGATGCCTTCTAACATTAGGGAAGACAGTGATGACAGGAGGAATAAGACACTAGACTCAAGCCTTCAGAGAGCAATACATGCTAATACTTGAGAATACAGACATGGCTTTTGGTGGTTAACAATATCTGCTGGGATGTGACGGTGTAATGCTCTTACCAAGTGTACTGATTTAACTTGGTATTTTTCTTAAGATCCAGGCTTGTTAAATGTCCATAACTCCTTTTTTATGAGATAATTTACTATGATCTGCCTTTTCTAGAAAACATTTATCAGACAGAGAATGTCAGTGGTCAGAAAAATCCTTCCTTGAGGGAGAACTTAAGATATTTTGGATGTCACCAGAGGATAACTTTAACTGAGCTGAATGGGGCTCAGGAGCCACTCTGGACAGAAGTGATGGAAAGAAAGCCTCTGTAATCAGTAAGCAGCTCCACATGGTGCTCTCTGCCTTCCATCACCTGAGAAACTGAAACACTTAAAATAAGCAGTGGCTGTGGAACACAATGGGACCAGAATTAGTTTGACTGTGTCTGCCAGACCCAGTGCCTGATTCTGTCATGTCCCAATACCTGGCAGAAGCAAGATCTCAATATGCATGGGCTGGGTTTCCATGGGAAGAAGACCTGGATGCATTGGCTGATATGGAGCTATGGTGTTATCAAGTAAGAATAAAGAGACTTGGCAAATGAAGCCTGATCTGAGGCTCTGCCTTGCTGCTGTTTAATCTTGAGCACACTACCTTGCATCATACCTTGTGTCACACACCCAGGCAAGGGCTGGGGGCAGTTTGCATGCTAGCCTTCACCAAGGAGTAGGTATAGATATCTGAAAGTCAAGGATCTTGTTTAGGTTAGAGGTATCACATCCCACTGCAGCTGATTAGTATGGAGCCATTCCTCCAGCCCACTTCAGATCTCCACACCAATTTGAAGTCAATCCTCCTCATCCATTGATATGCAGAAGGAGCCTAGGTGACCAGTTTACACTAACTCTAAAGTGCTGGAGGTTGAATTAGTTGAACTCAATCCTCTGTAAGCTTATCCCTTTATTTTCTGGGAGATGAGTAATTACCCCAATCATCTCCTCTCTAGATCTCTCCATACTAAGGCTCGGAGGTGGGAGTGTGCGTTTGCCTAGTTGTGGATGTTGATGAAGTGGGAGCATTCATGTGCCCTCATGTCAGACAGGCTTCTTGTTTAGTTTGATATTATCTATTTCTCAATGTGCTTATAAATCCTGACTTCCTCTGATTTCTGTTTTGGCCATTCCAGGTGTATTTATTTCCAGTTTTCTGTTATACAAAATGTCTGCAGGATTTAGTGGGACTGCTGTGTACCTTAACAGGACTAAACATGCATCAGTCAAACTTAAAAATGGCAACTTAGGAAAGGATTTTGAAATTGTTTTCAAGTGACTAGTTGGATGGCTGGTGGTGAGGCCAAGCAGTTATTGTTTCCCTAAACAACACCTTAAGGTCTTTAAAACCTGGAAGAGCTAGAGCCTAGGTGGCTGCTGTCTCTGTAAATGAACTGTGCCCAGCAAAAACATATCTGATGTGCGAAATTGTCACTTTGGCTGTTATCTTCAACTCATGGATGTGAGAATAAAAATATCTATGAGTTTCTTGTGAAATTTAAAGAGCTGCATGTGCATTAACCTCTGAAGGACACCTTTTCTCTTTCTACCAGCACAAGTTTGCCCATGCTGCAAACCTGACTGATGTCCTTTGGGTCACTGCTCATTTAAGACAATAAAAGTGGCTTGGGACTTTCTCTTTAATTTCTAATTCTCAAATAACCTTTGTGGATTGCTTCACTGATATATTCTGTAATGTGTTACTGAGCACCTTGTCAGTGATTTTCAACATAATCCTGCCTGTTGCTGTGACCTCCACCTTGAACTGATGGGAAAATGCTGTCCTGACCCAACTGTGCTGTAATTACTCTGTAATTCTCAGCAGTAATTCTGGTAATTGTGGTCACCATTTATGCTGGGACCAGACAGGTTTTTTTCTTGATATAACTGTTGTATACAGAGTCTCTGTGGTCTCCCCTCCTCTCTGCTTTTGTTGAGCCCTTTCTTCAGTCCCTCACCCAATCCCACATTTGTCTTCAATTTGCAGAGCACGTAATCTCTATAGTTCTGAACTGGGGGCAATATTTGGCAACATACATCAATAGGGGATTGTAGGGTACTTGAGGATGCAATAGTTTTTACCCTGAAGCCAAAGCTGCTTTCCCTGTTTCAGCACGTCGGCACTGCTGTTAGTAGTGGGAATACACAAGCCACTTGTCTCTGCTCTTGCTGCTGCTCCAAGGGGACTGGACCAGAGTCTCATTTTTTTGTGTCTGAAAACATCTTACTTCATGTTCCTGTGTACTACTGCAGGGCTGGTGCTTTGTGAACTGTCTCCAACCCTTTCTCAAGATTTTCCTACTCAAGCTGCTGGACGCTTTTGCAAAACAGATTTCAGTTTCCTTTCTGGGCACACAATTTCCCTGCATCACTTGTCACCTTCAGGACTCCTCATACTCCTCTTTACCTGTTGCAGTAGGCATGTTACGCACATGATATTGTGCAGATTATCGTGGTTGCAATCAAGCTGTGTCCCATCTCATGGTAATTTCCCTCTCCCTAGGGTTTACCTTGAAATTACCATGCCATTTGGATTCCTCTCTGCAAGCTTTGCTTTGGCCACGGGTATTCACTGCAAAACTTCTCATACACTCCAAACTCTGATGGATGCTCCTTAAATCAAGCTAGAACCAAAAGAAATGCCCTATAAACATTATTTAGTGGCTTCTGGTGAAGCACATCAAGTGCTGATTGTGAGCTGAGCAACTGCCTGTGGCAGGTGGGGGCACAGCTCAGCCGTGCTGCAGTGCCTCTTGCACAGCCTGCCCATCCCTGGCTGGCAGCTGTGTCCTCAGTGGGCACCACGGGTGCCTGCCTGCTATGTGCTGCAGCCTAGTGTGTGGGCAGCTTCAGGATGTCCTCTATCTCAGGCAGAAATAACCTCATCCCTCTCTGAGCACTGCCCAGCTGGCTGTGGTCAGAAAGAGAAGTCTCAGGGTATGGGGACTGGTCCGGGTTGCGTGGCTTCTGTGCAGCTGGGTGATTAAAAAGCGTACTAACACAGCATTATACCAAAATATGTTAACTGTAAAGAGTGCCCTACAGAATCAAAACCTAATCCTAGGGTTTTTTTCAAGAGACAGCTGCCTGGGAGCTACACCTTTGGCTTGTTATGACCGGTCCGCTGTATTTTATTACTGTGATGTAGGAGCTTTTGCTGCTGAAAATGGCTGGCAGCAGTGGGGGTGTGGGCACTGTCTTCTGGACAAAAGCAGCATCTATTTGCAGAAGGCAGGAGGTCTTCATGGTAGTGGGGTAGAACCCAGGGAACACAACATCTCTGAGGAAAGTGTATTCCTGTGCTTCTCACTAGGGTGGAATTAGGTTTCCCTTCCTCCTTCTGGGACACAAATGCTGAACATCCACACATCCTGCCTGTTGGTACACTCAGCTGGCATAGAGCAATACCTCTGCAGTGCTGGTTTGTATGTCTGGTGACTTCCAATCAAGGAAAATGAACTAAAACTAGAAGAGAGGCAGACAAGCACACCCAGGGCAATCAGCATAACAAGGGGTCTGTATTGCACAAGGAAGATGAAGGAACGTGGCTTGTTTGCACATTGCTGCTGTATTAAAGTAAATTAGCCAGGGATGGGAGTGGACATGAATGTCTGTCCCTTTAGTTTAATTTCTGAAAGACTTTCCTACAGTTGCCAGAAATAGTGGGGGGCTGGACTGAATGACCCAGTGGGTCCCTAGTTTCTGACTTCAGTGAAGGGGTGCTTTTTTAACTGTGCATGTGTGTAAAATTCTCCTTTGGAAGAAGTCCCTGTAGCACTAGTATGATTTATTTGGACTAGTCTATGGAGATAAGGATTTACAGAAGTGCCCAGATGATGCACTGAATCACATGCTCTGACTTGACTGGTCCTGTGTGGAACCGGGAGTTGAACTTGATAATCCTTATGGGTCCCTTCCAACTCAGGAGATTCTATGAAACATCTGACATGATATTTTATCTTGCTGTACTCCCTGCCTGCTGCACGGTGCAGCTATCCTGTCAGGCAACTATGGGAGGGTCCTGTTATGATTATCTAAGCCAGCAGGTTGTCACTTCCACATCTCCCTTATCTTCTCTGGTGTGTGGTTACTTGTCTGAAACTGTCTAAACTGAGAAGTGACCGAAGATTTTACATGCCCCTCTTGAGGTATGCCAGCAGGCACACTCATTCTTCTCCTGCAGGTATTTTAAAGTATCCATATATAAATTCATGTGCTGTCTGTAGGAAAGTCCCTGTGATTTAGTGGTAGGAGGGACCACGAGTGACATGAGGGGAAGTTGTGTTGCTGCACTGCCTGAACCCCACCTACCTGTCCCACCTCGACTGGCGCTTGCCTCCACCTCTGGCTTTGTGGGAGGTAGCTGATGCGGAGGTGAGCTGAGGACACGTTTACTAGCACTCCTACTTCTGTATATGGGTTAGCTGAGATGCAGTTTATATGTGTGAAAGTATAGTAACCCCAGAATGATAGCAATCAATGTTATTGGCAAAGAGAATCTACTTACTGTCACTGAGGGCAGTAGTGTGCAATTAAAAGGATTTCCATAGCCAGCTGGAGTGGTGTTTCAAGGATCATTTCCCTTTAGCTTTCCTTGCAAGAGACTGATTGCTGATAGAAAGTCCATAAATTCTGACCTGTTTGAACTGGTTGTAGCCAGTTTTCCATAAAACACATTACTGCTTTGAAACCAAGGAATGCTTTTGAGAAGGGAATGGTATTCGTTCAAACCAGTGTGGCTGAAGAAATTCTGCATATGTTTTTGTATAACGAACATAATGCATGCATATGTCTGCGTGCCTGCATATAGGTAGTACTTTAATTTACATACCTGCCTGTAAATAATCTTGACTCATTTTTCAAGAGTCACACAAATACCTGCAGGAATATCATATTTTAATGCTGTTTTGATCATTTGTTCAGTATTATATCTATTTTTGCTCCTTCGGTGACAAGGTGGAAATTACTCACGTGGAGGCATGGTAATCAGAAGTTTATTGCTGTAATTCTTCTGCTTTATTTTTAGTGTCAGGATATGCTGTGTTCAGATGCTGCCACTGTCTGCAAAATATTGTTGTCTTTCCTTTATCATAGTGCTGACTGCATGATGGCCTGCCACTCACTTTTGAAAAATGTCAGAGTACCTGTATTTGAAAATCGATATACTGAGCAACATGCAGTCCCTAGCAGAGTATTGACTTTACTGTGAAACTCAGATTCCTCTGTCCTAGTTTTAAGTTTTTAAGCACCCACAAACAGGATTTTGTATATTCCATGGTTAAAGAGGTTCTAAGTTCTTCCAAATAGGTTACAGAGTTGACCAGTCGTGTTTTCAGACAGCTCTGTGATTTGCACACACGTGCCCATGCTCATACAGGCTCCACCTCTCACGGACTCTATAAAATGACACCAGTTCCCCTGGCAAAGGTTGCCTGCAGTCTGAGTTCTCAGCTTTGGCCCATCACTTTTGTGTGTTGACAGCGATTTTTACATGTAGGGGCAATTACAAACCAAGCCAATGGCTGCTGGTTTTGCAGAGAGCTTCTGAAGCAGTGATGAACTCCCTTGTTCCTACAGAGGCTTTCAGAGAAACCTTCCCCATAGTATAATCACATCGCCTTGTTTGCATTAATGTGTCATCAGTCTGGTTGTTGGTCCTGCTCATCTCTTATTTCTAATCTAGCTACAAGCTGTGAGCTATTTGATTTGGTTCTTACAGCAATCATGGAAAGACTGCAGTGTGTTTAGAATAATGCGCTGTGTGGCTGAGAGTGAAAAAGCATGCACAGCTGGGAAGTATGTATGAAATCCTCAGTGCTGATGTGAAGTGCAAACTTGAAATCCCTGCCAGAGCAGTCTAAGTAGTACAGATTTTGAGATACTGAAGGAATTTGCAAAGATTTTTTTGAGGGTAGAGCCGACAGTCATTTCAAATATATTTATCTGGGAACTGGGAAAGTTTTTTCTTGGGCTTTTGTGATCTAATGTGGTTTGTGCTGTAGATGTCCACAACATTTTTAATAACTAAATCATTACTATTAATCCAACTCTACTCATCAAAGACATCTTAATAGGTATATGAACTTTCAGAGTATTTCAATTGCATTATGCAAATGAGGTACTACCACAAACGAAACAGCTGCTTGACTTGTATTTTTACTTCAGTTAAAGTATAACTGAAACGTAATCTCTGGTACATGGCTGTGTGAGACTGGATCACATGTAGCAGCATAGACATAGTGGCACTACCATAAAGTTAAGTGGCTCTTAAAGGGTTTAGGAGATGTCCCTCAAAGATTGAAAAGAGCACTTTAAATATGGGGGTACTAATCTTTGCAATTCTAATATTTATTTTGTATTATGCTGCATTATATTATATGTTACTATGCTCTTTGTAGTGCTGTTTTCATCACAGCCAAATCAACCAGTGTATATATGAAGTGTGGTTTTTAAGCATCAGTGGTGCTTTTTGGAAGTTGGCTGCGTTTCAGTGGTGGTTTTTACCATGCCAAGTGTGTGACTGCTAAAAGTTCAGTAGATTTGTAGCTTTTATTCTCTCATTCATTTGTCTGTTCAGGTGGATTACACTGCTTTCATCAGGTATTGGTGAGATTGATACTGCCATAGTAGCTTCAGCAGCTTTTTAAAGAAATAAAAGATGAATGGTGTGCAAGAAAGTGTCCCAAAAAGGGCACTGGGATTGTAGAAGCCTTTTTTTACAGTAAGATATGTAACTCCCACTGTCTTTTTAACTTGCGGCAGGGCAGGCTGAATTTATCACTCTAGATACCAGCAGAAGTGAGAGCACCACACCATTTCCTTTGGAAAGCAGTAACGTGATGTGTTCACAGGCAGCTGGAGACATTGGGACTTAAATCTAAAACCTAACTTTTAATGGGAAGGTGATTAACCAAATTACTATGGAATGTGGTTGATTATATGTCTCTTGTTAACTACCAAATGGGGTCCTTACTGAAAGGTATGTTCTAGTTATAACAAGGTACTATTTTAAGCAGAAAATGACTAAATAGAATCATAGAATGGTTTGGGTTGGAAGGGTCCTCAATGCCCATCCAGTTCCAACCTCCCTGCAGGGACACCCTCCACTAGTCCAGGCTGGCCAAAGGCCCATCCAATCTGGCCATGAACACTGCTGGGGATGTGGCTTCCACAGCCTCCCTAGGCATCTTGTTCCAGTGCCTCACCACCCTCATAGTAAATAATTTCTTCCTAACATCTAATCTAAACCTACCTTCTTTCAGCTTGAAGCTGAAACAGAAAGAGAACTGAGAGGTAAGATGGTTCCTTTTGGCTTTAACTTCTCAGGCTTTTCAGAGTATTAGTGTTTCCTTCAGCCATGCCTTTTATGAAGTTCAATATGCCTTCCCCAGTGTTCCATCCTGAGAAGACCCAAGCATCTGGGACAGATGCTTGAAGTTTGATGCTTGATGTTTATTCCTTTGTGCTGTATTCAGCAGGTTTTATGCCATTATATTCCTCATAATGTCTGAGCATTTCTCTCCATGATGGTCCCTTTGATTCTTTCTGGGGAGGGACATTCATATGCATGTTTTGATTTGTTGCCTTCCTCTCTTTTGGAGAGGGGTGATCCTTGCAGTGAGGATGAGGTTACAAGACAGAGAAACTCACCCTGAGGACTTCAACCCAGTGCAAATACTGGGCTGAATATTTCTCAAAAGCTGAACCTTTACGTAGTGTACAGACATACAGAGTTTTGTACTCCATCTCTTGGCAGAAAACACTTGTCCTACATTTGGTTTGTGTTGGTAGGAAAAAATGACAAGGGAAAACCTTTTGCTTAATACTCAGCATAGGAAAGAAATCAGAACATATGAAAAGTACTTTGGAAACATTTGGATGAGTAGCGTGTGAGTGTACGTTTGTTAATTTGTGATAATGCACGAGTGTACCTTGAACCTGAGGTCAGAAGAATGGAAAAAATATCCTAGCCTGGATCATTTTCTGATCCCCAAAGAGATATATGTTCTATACAAATTGGTGCGTGCTGGTCACCTTCCCAGATGTGCCAGGAAAGATTGTCTGAAACTGAGCTTGAGGTGAGGAAGCAAAAGAGCCAAGTCCTGTGGTAGAATACAGGGACGTGCGCTCTTGGTGGGCATCAACACCTAACAGCCCTTGCAATGTTAGCGCAGACTTTGTCCCTGTGAACACATGTGGTAACAGATGAGGCATGTAGTACTGCATACTGGCTCTACACTCTGCAAGTGACTGCTGGCTGGGGCTCACAGCATGGACAAGTGTGCTGCCATTGAATATGGTCCTCTCCTGGGCTTAAGCGTAGGCAGTGCCCGTAAAACTGGTGTATCTGCAAAGATGGGTTTTCCCAATGTCCCGCTTCTCTGACTTCCAAAATCCTTTACTGGATACTTGGGTAGGAGAAGAAGTTTCACTGTAACAGGGAATTGATGTGAAGGGTTAACAGGGTGTCCATGGGTCAGGCTCAGAAAATCACAAAGCTTCTGTTCATAAAGTATTTATGAATATTTTTAGTAGAGATGTAAATAATTGATTTATATTGGTAGGTAAAGCCCATGAAAAGAAGGCAGGCATGCCTAGCACATTGAGTATGCACAACCCACAGCCAGTGCTGCATAAGCAGGCCACAAACATAGATGGATGCAGCCATGCTGCTGGAAAGGCAGTGAGAGCACAGGGCTGGGAAACACAGGCAGGAACCTGCATGCCCCTAATACCATCTGTGCTTGAACATGGTCTGGTGTCTGGCTTTCTCCCTCCCAGCAAATGCTTCATGCATAGAGTACTCCTCTCACCCTGTGACAAGCTGTAGGGAACCTCAACTCTTCTGAGGTCTCCAGAACTGTGATAAACACATCTCTCTAAATCCCTCAATATTGTTTCATACAACACATGCATTGCAGTGCATGAGTTGTCAGAGCAGGGCTTCCTTATTAAGGAAAGCCTTAAAAAGCATCATCTTTCTTTTTACATATGGTTGTGGCTACAAGGATCTTGTGTTCTCAGTTGATTGCAGCACAAGTCAGTAAGGAGTGTTGATGTCAGCAAAATGTGTCAATGCTCCTCAGCATTTGGTCTCCCTTTGCACAGTGCCCAGCATCCCCTCTTGATGCTCTGCTCTCTGTGCCCAAGTTCCCATGACTGTTTCTGGTTCTTATCGAGTGGAAAACCTTCTCTCAGGAAAAAGGTCCTCCCTTGACCACCTTCCCTCATCTCCTTTTTTTTTTTCTTTTTTTTCCCCTAGATGAGTTATTGATCTGTTTCTGGTAGCAGTGAGCATTGTTTCCAAACAGTGGAGCCAGGAGCCGCTGGGAAAAACCATGATGAAACCAGAATGATAATCGCTATTAGTCATGAAGCATTTCTGCTGTTTCAACTAGGCAGGGGGCACTGGGTGGCCAAGGCATGGCTGAGGGGCAAAACCAGTCTCAAGACTGAGAATTTTACTCATCTAAAGATGAGTCAGGCAACTGTATGGTGCAGATGAGTTACTTGCAACCAGTGTCAGTCTGTAGACCTGTGTTTTCAACATGAGAAATGGAGTAATTTCTGAGCTTGTAGGTTGAAGCCTGTCTGAAAAAGGTCCTTCTTGACCATTCCCAGTGTGACCATTTCCCTCCCTCATGATGCCTCACCTGTTAGCCTGCTTTTCAGTCTCTATAGAGATGTCTGTCCTAAAATTTTTGAGAGGAAAAAATTATTAATACTGGAAATGACCTGCTTCACCTCCAGATGCCTTTGTGCAGGCTGTGGGCAGGAAATGTCTGTTTCATATTTTTTTAAATAATGAAGTTGGCAATGATGGGTTTTCTCTGTAGGATATATCATTAAGTAGCCCACATGCTCTGCTGGCCATTACCCATATGCCCTCACTCATGCCCTTAGGATGCAGTAAAAGGTGTGGCATGAAGCCCGTTATTCGCACAGATGAATCAATCCACTAACCCAATTTTGAATGGCAGTGTTAGGTTTCCCTGCTCTTGTGAAACCACCCTGAAAGAGGATGCTGTTTGTGGCTGAGTGCTGTCTCTGAAGCCAAAATGGCCCAATGACCAACCAACCAGACTTATTTTTTTCCTCCAACAACTGCATGCAAGAAGCTGCCTTGCTGGTGCATGCATGGGCTACTCAGAAGGTGTTGCATTGGAGTCTCTTCCTAAAGAGCCTGTGGGAGTCTTGCATTAGGCTAATCCTGCCAGGAATTTGACTTGAAAGCTTGCCGGGTTTCCAAGTAGAGAACCTGCAAACAAACAGCTGGGTGCCTGAACTTCTACTTGACTGTATGTATTCTAGATATTTAATGGCCCTTGTTCCTGCAGGGCTTTTCAAAGTCCAGTATAATGTCAGACATGCCGAACACCGTAAAAACCACTCGTCAATCTTGATGGATTTTTTTCTGTCACTTATAAGTTAGCCCTGGAGACTCAGCCCTTTTATGAGCATACTGTGTGTTTTCAAACACATGTGTAAGGACATTGAGGTATGAGGTTGCTCTGCACTGACCCATGCCGGCAAGTGAACCAGCTGTATAAAACTGCTCACCATGATGGTAGGGCTCCCACACCCTGCTGAGGCTGGCTGCCACCGGCCCTGTGCCCCAGACCTCTGAATCTTGGGGCTAAGACGTGCTAACCGGAGGACAGCCCATCTCCTGCTGTATCTTGCTGCAGCTGCTGTTACACCCGGGCTCTGTTCTCCCATCGCCAGTGGATGTATTTGCCATTCCTGTCTGTCAGTGTACCGCAGCCATCATCATAGACATTCCAGAGGAAGTTGTGCAACCGTCCCTGCTTAATCATTAACTGGGACATTCTGGCTGTTAAATTTTTTATTTATTTCTGTATTTTGCAAGGGGATGCACTCATTGGATGGGGTGGGCTGAAATGCACTTAGATCTGATGCTGAGGTATGGACTCCAGGCTGATCCTTGCTTTCTGCTTGCAATGCAAGCTGTCCCATGTACGTGAAGCTGAGCGGTCAAGGCTAGCCAGAACTGAAAGAAAGGCTTCCAGTGACCAAGCAAGCAAAACCGGCTGTTGCTCCTAAGGAGTTCTGGCTTTGCTGTCTGAAGGTCCTGGCTCAGAGCTGTTCCATGCTCGGTGTGGCACATGGCAGCATGCTGGGCTGCCCTTCAAATGAGCAAAGCCAAGGGAACAGAGCCAGAACTTGGGTGTCTGCAGGTGGAGAGTCAGGTTGTCACAGTAAGACACAGACCCCCTTCATGGTCTGATCCCAGGAGAAGCACCAGGGCTGGGGCAGTTTGGGGAGGTCGCAGGGCTAGTGGTGAGGATGGGGTTTTGCTCCCTCCAGCATGTATATGGGTGTGTGGCTCTTGAACTCTCTTTTAGGTAGGTGCTGAGCTGGTAGCAATGAAAAATGTAGGGGCTGATGTGAGAACTGTCCCTGGGCCAGAGCCAGCAGGCAATATGGGTTCCTATCTCTACTGCTCTGTGCTGCTATCCCTGGGACCAGGAATGGTGCAACAACTAAAATTGCGCCCAAAATATACTGACCAAAGAAAAAAATCAGTCTAGAAAAGTCTCATGCTCCACACAAATATTTGGCTGTTTCTGCTGTTGGTTACAGCTGTGCCACACCATGGCTTCCCAGTGAAGTCACTGAGCCCAGCTGGGTGTAACTGAGGGTGGTGCTCATATTGTCTGGGCTAAATGTCAGCAGGAACAGCAGCAGTCAAATGAGAAGGATTTCTAAGCATTTCCCTTCTCCTGGTCACACACAGCCCTCATTCTTGGATAGTAGAGGCAACAGGACAAAAGCAAAGTTTAGATGGAAAGTACCTAAATGTTTTTATCTTTGTGCATAGAAATGAACAGAAATGAGCTGTGGGTTTGTAAACATCAACACCCAGTTTTTCTCTGTATATATGTTTCCAGCTGCTAGGAAAACTTGATGAATTTTAACTCTGTTTTGAGTTTAGAGGATAAACAGGATCCCATAGCTCAGCCCACAGAGTTCCTGTCCCTGTTACTGAAGATATCCAGGCGGGTTTTGAGAATTACCTGTGCCTGGCTGACCCATAGCTCTGCTGGGAGTGGACTCCATCACCCTACCAGAACACAGACCTCATGGGCATTCTTCAGCCACTTCAGTGCAAAGCTGGCTCTCTTGGACAGGGACAGATACCTACTTCCTCTGGTGACCACCAGGTTACCATCAACTGTTGGGTTATTGTTTTCTTCCACCGTGGCAGCAGGTGTGATTCTGCCTTCCTTCACTTTGGGCAAATCAAGTGGGTTAACTCAGAGTCATCACTAAAACCTTTAATCCAAGTGAGTAGTCACAGTGTGCTTTGGCAGATGGGTAGTACTGAGCACCTGGAAGTGTCAACTGCTCCTCCCTGAAGGCATCATCTGTTGTTTAATCTGGTGGAAACAGTATGACCTGAGCTGGCTCTTCTTGCACTGGAACAACTTAGGGAGTGCCCATGTGCCCCAGGTAAACTCTAGCAGCACTGATGCTGAGACAGGGAGCAAAGACAGACAGATGGACAGTAGCTGTCAATGGTTGTTCCTGTGAGACCCAATGGGGATGATTGCTCTTGGACTTGAGAGAGGATCTGCATACAGGTTAGCCACTTCTACTTAATTCCTTGATCAGTTTACAGCTAATGAGCAAATGTAATTCAAACCCAGGTTTCAAATCAAATAATTCATGATAGCTGATAAATGTGAATTGTCACTGCAGAGTGGCTTAGTGCACTCCTCGTGTCTGTTGCATCAGGCTTCCTGAAGGTGCAGATGGATTCTATGCAACCAAACTGCTCATGTTGGGTGTCCAAGGTTTCTTGGAACTAAAAGAATGGTCTACAGTCCTCAGCCTGCCCTGAATTTGGGTCAGTTATAAAATCACAGACCTTTCTTTCCTCTGATACAAGCTTGTCAAAGTCACCTGTAAGGCAATGATTCTTCAGAATAAGTGTAGAGAGCCCAAACCCATCCTCTGGGGTGAGCTGCTGTCAGATGAAGATAGTAAGAGCCAAGTCTCCAAGCAGTTGAAGACTGGCATATTTACACTGAATGTTCTGCTAATGTTGGTCTTCCAAGAAATCAGTTTTAAAACTTGCTGCAGGGCTGCTGCTGGGACTGTGTGCCAGACAGCATCTGTAGCCCTGTGTCTAGGACAGGGCTTCATGAACTGCTGTCTAGGAAACTTTTCTACACCAGGCAAAGCCTTGGGTTTCTGCACTTACTGGCCTGTTTTATTATGAAATGTGTTCTGAAATAGTGTTTGCAACTAGACACGATTTACACAAGATTTCTTCTTGCTATTCTTTTCACAATGCTCAATTAAGACTTAATTTCTTAGTTATTGACTGCAAATTTGATGTGGGGAGTGATACATCCATGTCAGTAGGGAAGGGAAGATTTCTATGTTGGCCTTAGCCTGTCCTACCAGTAAGCACCGATGCAACATTTTTTGAAAAGTATGTGAAACTGGACTTGAACTTTTACATAGGATTGAATTCCTCTGGTGTGTGTATTTATAAACTCTAAGTATACTAGCAGTGGGAAAGGAAAGGGACAAATTGTACTGGCTTCAGTGTACTGGCATGGTATAGACATACAATGTGCACGTATAAAGAAAAGTGAAGCTAAAATTTCTCAGGCTACAAGATGATAATCATAGAATGGTTGGAGGGACCTCAAGGAACATAGAGTTCCAACCCCCCTGCCACAGGCAGGGCCACCAACCTCAGGCCTGGATCTACACAAGGTTGCCCAGGGCCCCATCCAACCTGGCCTTGAACACTTTCAGGGATGGGGCATCCACCACCTCTCTGGACAGCCTGTTCCAGCACCTCACCACTCGCTCTGTAGAAAAAACTTCCCCCTAATATCTAATCTGAACCTTCCTTCCTTTAGTTTTAATCCATTCCCCCTTGTCCTGCCATTATCTACCCTTTTAAAAAGCTGATTCCCCTCCTGTTTGTATGCTCCCTTCAGGTACTGGAAGGCTGCAATGAGGTTCCCCCACAGACTTCTCTTCTCCAGGCTGAACAAGCCCAGCTCCCTCAGCCTCTCCTCTTAGGGGAGGTGTTCCAGCCCTCTAATCATCCTCGTGGTCCTCCTCTGAACCCTCTCCAACAGTTCTACATCTTTCTTGTATTGGGGCCCCCAGCTCTGGACACAGGACTCCAGATGGGGCCTCACAAGGGCAGAGTAGACAGGGACAATCACCTCCCTGTCCCTGCTGGCCACCCCTCTCCTGATGGAGCCCAGGATACCACTGGCCTTCTGAGCTGCAAGAGCACACTGCTGGCTCATGTTCAGTTTCTCATCCACCATGACACCCAGGTCCTTCTCAGCAGGGCTACTCTCCAGGAGCAATTCTCCCACTCTGTATATATGTCTGGGATTCCTCCAGCCCAAGTGCAACACCTTACACTTGGCAGTGTTGAACCTCCTTAGGTTCACCCGGGCCCACCTTTCCAGCCTGTCAAGATCCCTCTGGATGGCTTCCTTTCCTTCTCTTGTGTCAACCACACCACTCAGCTTGGTGTTGTCTGCAAACTTGCTGATGGTGCACTCAATTCCATCATCGATGTCATTGATAAAGATATTAAAGAGCACTGGTCCCAAGACAGACCCCTGGGGGACACAGCTTGTCACCAGCCTCCACCTGCACATAAAACCATTGACCACCACCCTTTGTCTATGTTCAGTCAACCAGTTTCTTATCCACTGGATGATCTACCCATCAAATCCACATCTCTCCAATTTAGAGGTAAGGATGTGGTGGGGGACTGGGTCAAAGGCCTTGCACTAGTCCAGGTAGATGACATCGGTTGCCTTCCCTTTATCTACCGATGCTGTCACTCCATCACAGAAGGTCACCAGATTGGTAAGGCACGACTTTCCCTTGGTGAAGCTGTGCTGGCTGTCCCGGATCACATGCTCATCCCTCATGTGCTGCAACATGTCATCCAGGAGGATCTGTTCCATGATCTTCCCAGGCACAGAGGTGAGGCTCACCAGCCTGTAATTCCCTGGGTCTTCCTTGCTCCCTTTCTTATAAATGGGAATGATGTGACCTTTTTTCCAGTCCCCGGGGACCTCTCCTGACAGCCACAACTCTTCAAATATGACAGAGAGCAGCTCGGCAACCACATCAGCCAGCTCCTTCAGGAGCTTCATGTCCACATGTAGTGCTTTGAGCTCTTCTGCAGGTCTCTCCTGCTCCCTTCTGGTGAATTCTTGAAATCTGAAGCAGAGCAGATACTCTCCATGTCTCTTTGATATCAGGATTGCCCTCAGAAGCTCTGTGGTCAACACAATCCTTGATGCGTGGGGGTAGAGGCAATGGAGGGCAGGTGTGAGTGTGCCCCACCAGGAAGCAGGTAGAACAATTCATGGGTTCCATTCCTCCTTCCTTTTCATGGGGGAATCCATAAAACTCCGTGGTAGCCAGTATCTTCTGAGGTCCTTAGAGGATACATGCTAAAGCATCACAGTTACTGCAGTGCTGTAACACCTTATTAATTTATTCTTTGCCCTTGCTTGGGGCTTGCTTTTCATGGCACTTCCTTTGCCTTGTTACCCTATTCCTAAGGTTTCAATTTCTCTGTTCACCCAACAGACCAGACCTTGCAGTAAAGGTGCAGAACTCTTTTTTTTTTTTTCTTCTTTTTTTTTAACAGTGTAGCTGAATTTCATATACAGACAGGTTATGTCCCACAAGAATCAAGAATTTTTGAAGCAACAAAGTACTACGGCCCATGGCATCGTTATACCTTGCTGCTTGTCTGCAAGTCAGTGTGCTTATTCTGGATGAAAATTAAATCTACTCTTGAATGAAATGAAAGAATATTTATAACCATTAATTAGTTGTATTTGCAGCTCTTACTTTAACCTGTTTTACATACTATCCAGCTGCTCTGAATAGCTTAAAGAGACCAGTGGGATCTGTGTAGGATTATTATCCTCTTTGATGGATAAGGAACTTGGACACAGAGACACAACACCAAGCTTCTATAGGGTCCTATAAGGAGCTCCAGATCCTCTCTAGAGTCATGAATCTGTGACACAGGCCCAGGAAACCTCTAATCATTTGGGAAAGAGGGCTGTTCCCTGTTCAGATCCAGAATCTTTCCCTTGTGTGGCCAATGTCACTGTCCCCGTGGGTGGCTGCACATTACAGTGCTGCTCTGCTCTGGGGATACCAGAGCTACCCCTTCACACCTAGCTCCAGACACAGTTCCCAGGGTGAAAAGCATCAGCTTTACTTGTAATCCAAGTTTTAAGTGCAGAACTGACAACCTTGAACAAAAGGTAGTTAAAAAGAAGCATGGTCTTTATCTAACAGGTTTTTTTAAAACCCATCAAGTTTAGCCTACTCATACAGCTTTTAGGGGGTGCAACTCACATCTTTAATCATTGAGATGTGACAACGGGAGGCAAATTATCAGGTTGTGATACAGGAACCCTTCCTTCGAATGTCACTTCACTGGCCTTTTTGCTGGGTTGGAACATGAGAGATGCATTTTGCAAGAGCCTGCCTATGCTGTGGACCAGCAATAGTTGAATACATTCACATCCAGTGGAGCTGTGTTGACAAATGTTCTTGTGTAAAAAAACAAGATGTAAAAAAAGTCTTTTGTTTGGATGGGTTGTATTGCTCAGGCTAAACCATTCCAGCAAGATGGCTTTTTTGTAAGTGACATATTTAAATCAGAAAAATCTTTAGAATAGACAGACTAGTATTATCTACCTAAAGACACTTGTGTCTCCAAGGTATTCACAGGGTGGAATAGAAATGGGTTATGCAGTATCATTGACCAACTACAGTTAATCTTTTCTGGGAATTAAAATACCAACCCCTTGGTTTTCTACCATCTTCCTGGCCACTAAATGACTACTGCTTGGCTTACATGACCCTTCTGCCTCTTCTGCTACATACACACAACCTATAACAGCACTTTAATTATATTCAAAGTGTTCTCCCTCTTCCTTTTGTCATATTTCTCTTCCTTCTCAGCCTCTTGCTAGCTTTCCTTTTCTCATCTAACCTCTCACAGACTATTACTGCTAAAGGTATGAAAGATGGATCATTGCTAGCAAGATCTGCTGACTTACAATGTTGGTGTTACAGACATTTGCACTTTTCCATTATTGCTTCTCTGTCTGCCTATGCTGAGTGGGAGGTTCTCAGGCTTGCTTTCAGATCATGTTGTTTGTTTTGGAGTTTTTCATTACCTACTCTCCTGTCCCCTACTTACCTGTGTCTTATCAAACACAAGCATTCTTGGTGTGCTCCAGCTGTGCTCATGCGTTTAGAGGCCTATATCCAGGAGAGATCAATGGCAGGCCTTCAGAGGAGACTGTAAGAAACAGACCATAAACCCAGCTATTTTCTCTCTGAGGTCTACGTTCTTAATAAATAGTGATGTAAAAAAGCAGTAGACTAGAAATAGCCAAGGGGAGGTAATGAAGGAGTTCATTCATATGTGCTAGTTAGTATACTTAGAGATTTTCATATTTCAAGCTGGCATTGAATTATATATTGCCTTATAACCTTGCCTACTTCCTCCTTTATTTGCTGCTCACCTTTATAGACTGTAAACTCTGAGTCAGAAAATTCCCACTTTTGTGTAACACCCAGCCACTGGGATGAGGTACATATGACCCAGGTATTTAACTATGATGTTGTTGTTAAAGAGAAATGAGTGTGTTGCTCACAACTCCAGGGCCTCTTTTATCCTCAGCTCTATCGTAACTTCATGGTGAAAACATCCTTGGAAGCTGAAGAAACTGGGTTTGGTGTGTGACATCAAGAGTCTGGAAAAACCTTGGAGGGTCTGTTGAGAGTAAGTTAAGATATAAACTATGTTTTTTAATTTCTGGCCTTCGTGCTGCGCAGCTGGGTTCTTGTGAGACCCGTCTCTCTTATCTCACATGGGATGCCTCAAGCTTTATGAATTCTGCCTACAGTAGCACTGCAGTGTTGGTTGTCTTGCAGTATAGACCCATGGGCTTCTCTGGTCAGGACTGGAAGCTGTCAGTTTTAAGGTTTTTCTTTCTTTTGTACTGGTAGGGTTTGGAAATTCTAATTTTGAGTACTGTCCACCACTATCTTTTTTAGCTTTCTTCATGGACTTCATATTTTCTCACTTTAGCTAAAAGGTAACAGATGGAGATACAGGAGGTTTGGTCTGACCCAATGAGGTTGAGCAGCTGAGCTGCAGGGAGCACGCAGCCCTATTTGTGATGCCTTGTGATTAATGATCCAAGATCCTCGGGGGGTCCTGAGTCTTGCTGAAGGTCTGGGCAAGAATGTCTTACTTCAGGGACTCTCATCACATCCAGACAGGGCTTGGAACAGATTGTCTTCTTCAGGCATTGGAATATGCTGTCTTTTAAGCTTGAGAAAGAACAAGAAGGGGGTTAACATATGAGGCTTTTTCCATGTTGCTTAGATTCTCGTGTGTCCTATCCAAAATTTTAATAGAAATCTTTCTTCTCTATTCCTATGGGCCAGATACTCAGCTGGTGTAAACGCAAATGCCATGGCTGCTCTGTTCTTTGACGCAAGGTTAGGGCTTAGCTCATGGTGGTGTTGTGTCTGGGAATATTTTTATCCTTTTGAGATATTTACCCCCTCTCTCCCTTTGTCTCCTCAAGGATTCTTTCTTCTCAGCAAACATGCTCCTCTGACTGAAACATATGGGAAAAGTATTTTCTTCCATTCCTTCAGCACTCAAAAATGGTCAAATCAAATTGGCTAAAATTAAAACCTTTTGGGTTGAATCTTAGCCTAGAAAACTTCATCTCCCAAAGGAATCCTTAAAGAAAGTTGTGAGCAATTTCCGGAAAAGATGGAGTTGGCCTGGAAAACAAAGCCAGGGCAGAAACCAATTCGAAAAGCCCTTTGATTTTGGTAGCAGTCACACCCATGTCTTCTAGTGTGCAAATCCCACTTTGATTGTCACAAGTGAAGTAATGGTGGCTCTTGATTTCTGTGGTTCCATGCAGTAAGTGAGATATGCAATTCCAGTGCCCATTGCATGCCCTTCTCTGCCTTGTTTTTCATCTGTGTAGGTCTTTGTGCTTCTGCTTTTGGCTGAAAATGTAAATGACTAAGCATTTGGTACCAGACCTTGTGGACTTGAGAAGGTCAAATAGCTTTCCAAATTCCGGATTGTTTAACTCAACCCTTTGAGATTTACCCAAAGTTGTATAAAAAGCTGGCATCTTTGTGGATGAAACGGCGAAGGACACACTGGTAACAGGAGCAAGAGGATAAATTTCTTGTGGAAAACGTAGCTAGCTTTGTCCTAATTAAGGATAACTGATAACTCTCCTTCAAAATTCAAGAATAATTTTGATTTTTGATTTTTTTTTTTATATTGGGTTGATTCAGAGTAACAGCTAAACTTGGACTTGTACCAGTTACAGTAGTGGGTGAATCACTGGTAATTTGATGAGTTCAGTGTGGGAAAGAGCTAGCGTGTGGTTGCAGCCAGGTGAAGAACATTATCGGATTTGGGGTGGATTATTAGGACTTTGTGTCCAAGGTGATTCATCCAAGGAGAAAACCCATCCAAGGAATGAGAGTTGTTCATACCAGATGAACTTTCAAGCCCTGTAGCGCATTTGACATGTGTTATACACACATTTCTAGCACTTCATGTCGAGGAAATAGGACTGGCAACTTGTGTGAAATGTCTGGTTTGCAATAGCATTAGTTTGTTAGTAGCACTAGTGTCTTTGTTTTGATGCACAGGAAGGACTGAAGTCTTAAGTGCCTTCAAAGCCTGCACAGCAAGCCCATAGTCATGATTAGAGAAATTCCTTGTAGCACATCCAGCTATGTAAAGAGCATCGCTTGGAGCTGAAAAAAGTGCTTTGTTTAAATCTCTTTGCCATGAGTAGGGTTTCAATGAGAATATCTAAATGATAAGTTCTGATATTTAAACATCTGACCTTACCTTTTGCAATGTCCTTGATCCTTTAGCACTTGGACGTTGTTGTTCTGTGCCATGACTCAGTTTTTGACACCATGTACTGTACCATGTACCACAGTGTGATGTATGACATCATTTGAAAACAAGGGAAAAAAATAATGCTGGTAAATCCCAGTTATTCCTCTAAACCTCATTGTTCTGCAATATCTTGAGGGTTGGTTTTACAGAGAATGAGACCCTCTGCAGGGTACACTACTGTTTTGGCACCCATCCCCTGCTCTGTGCTTTGTGTGTCACTGGGTATATTGGTGACAGTGCCACTATCACGGGCATTGGATACTCTGATCTACATCTTAGCTGCTAAGGAACCCTTACCCTCAGATTGAACATCAGTACATCAAAAACAACCTCTCTTGATTAGCTGGGAGATAGTTTAATAGCTTCTGAACAGGAGGACCACTGAAGAATGCAGACAGAACAGGACCCAGAGACTGAAGCCTGTCTGTCAGCTCTGAGACCTGGGGTTTCTGCTTGGCAATGTGTCCCTTCAGGCCATCTTCCTTTGCTCTACAGCCAGCTGGTGCCCCATGCCTGAGGCACCCTCCAGGGCATGCATGTCCTCATCTACCCAGGCACTCACAGCAGCTTATTGTGCCCCCAGGCAAGGCCAGCTGGGCTTGCCACAGGTAGCACTAGCAAGCAAGGGGAGCTGGTCCTACTCAGACCTGCTCTTTCAAAGCAAAGTAGGTATGATCTCTCTTTCTCAGCTTTTCTCACCTGTCAATTAGGAACTGGGATACTGACCTACTATAGTAGGTACTTTTACATGTGCTGAAGGGCTTTTTTCTTCTGTCAGGAGCCTAGCCATGCAGAGAGATCTCTTTGATTCTTTTGCTGGGCAGACAGCAAAGAAAATCCTGTCAGGCAGCAAAGGGATGGTCTGTTTATCCAAAAGCTTGCAGTCTTAGTAGGAGATAGATGATACGGATAGAAGTTTTGGGACAAACATGTGACAAGTTTTGAGATAAGCTGTTGTAGGCAGAAGTGTGTGTTTGTACCATTCCTGCCCAGCCACCCCGAAACCCATTGCTGAGTAGCATATATGAAGAGTTACACGTGTGTGTAACCTTAGATTTATCACACATTTACTCTACAAGATTTGTTCCACAAAACCAGCATGAGATTTTTCAGGTAACTGCTTCCTTGCAGTAGCTGCAGCCTTTGTGTTTCTTGCATCTTTATTTTCACTCACTTTTTTCGTAACACCCACCAATACTGAATTTCTCTTACAAGCATTGCAAAGAAAGCAGTGCTGCAAGATGGTGAGTGTCTGGCACAGAGGGCTTATAAGGACTCAAGCTCCCAACTTCAGCATAAACGTGCTACAGAGCAACACAAAGGTGTCCCTGAGGACATAAGACTGAAACAAAACCTGGATGCTGACAGGAACCATGGAGGTCTGGTGCTTGGTGTTGTAGCAGTCTCATGTCCACGATGTTAAATAATCCTTGGTTGTGCTCATTGATTTGAAATGCAAGACAGCTAGATGAACTTAAAGCAACTTCCAAAATTCTGTCAAAATGTCTTAGTAGTTCTTTATAATGAACTGGTTCCTGAATTTTGTACAGGGAAGGAAATGCAGAACCTGAGTTAGTCTTTTAATTACAGGAAAACTAATAAAATGTTTTGGTTTATTGTAATTTAGGAATAAGGTGGGGAAAAGGCAGGACGTTTCCAGGAAGCTGGAGATAAAGGTGCAGGAAAGGCATCACTAAGGAGAGCTCTAGGTAACATAACATGGATGTGTGTTAAGCTAGAAGAGGTGACTATGCCCCAGAATGGGATTGGTTTGAGCCGTGGTGTGAACTGCTGCTGGATCTGCTGGTGCTGACAAAAAGAGGGAGCAGGATTAAGCTGTCAGCTCCCTGGAGTGAGGCAGAGCTCTCTCCTACATGAGAGTCAAGGAATGGTTCTTGCTAAGGGTCATGGAAAATGAATGTTGTCCTGGAATGTCCACTGAGTTGAATCGTGGTTGCTTTCATATTAAGCCCTCCCTGGACTCTGTCCATGAATTTGAGTGCCTCGAGGAGATGGCAAACCAGCACGGGAAGTGCTGCAGCCCAGTTTGCATGACACCTGGGTGGCCTTATGCTTTCAGAGGAAGCCCAGACTGAGGCTTCTGCATGAGACCCGCTGCCTGGATTCGACTGAATACCCCACTGAAGCTAGATGGATCTACGATCTGAGGGATGAGACATCTGTGTGTAGTATCAAAGGGATATTTAGTTCCATGCTTGAACAGGTCTGAAAATAAGTGGTCAATTTGGATTAAATTTCCCAATGATATTTAAGTTCCTAAATAGGGACTTTGGTGCACTGATAACAATTAGGACCTTAAGTAGTTTCAAGATCACTCTGTAGATCTGTGATACAACTGTGTCTTGAAAATAGGAGGTTTTTCATTTTATTAAGCAATTTGATAGGACGAATCATATTAAGGATTTAAATACATTGAGGGAAGGACATAACATAGCAGAGGATTTCTCATGGTTCAGGCAAAAGGATCCAAGCAGTCCATCTGTGTGTGTGTGTATATATATCATCTCTTGATGTACCCAGTTGGCCACGTACTAAGTGCACTGTAAAAGACAGCCGCAGCCTCCCTTTGCAGATCTCGGCAAGGTCTGGCTTGCTTACTCTGTTTGCTCTGGATTTCCTCAGGCACAGCCAGCATGCACAGCTTTGCTTCTGACCACTGCTGTGATGTGAAGTCATGTGGGATGTTTCACTTGCTGAGCCACCTCCAAAATCCCAAACTTCAAACAGTGCTCTGGCTGGAAATCTCATCCTTCAAACATGGATTGTGCTAGTTGAAAGCACATATAGAACAAGGAGCCTATTGCCAAGCACGATGTAGTCCCAAGGACTATACTGTATTTGGGTAGATAAAATGGATGACGTAACTGGACCTCACCAGTTAACACCAGTTGAGGACTTGGGTCTCCGTGCCTCAAGGAGAGTGCAGTCATCTTAATGTGGAGCCTTTCCTTGGCAATTTAGTGTTTACCTGGCTTTTTATAGGTTTCCTTCCAACACTGGATACTTTCTGTATAACTCTGTGAGGTAAGCAGCTCTACACTGTAACATGACTTTCCTGTCCCCAGGTTTCACTGGAGGGATTGATTCTCTGCAGTGCCCCCAGCGTAGCAAAGTAACTTGTATTGTTCTCAGAGGTACAAATCCAGGAGGGGTGAGGCAACTGAGGTATTCTTAGCACCCATCACTGGCCTATGAGCTAGGGACATTGTCCACTCAGCAGCATGCCTTCAGTACCTGCATCCCCATCCTCCACAGGAGCCACTAGAAGTGTGTGTAAAGGTACCAGGGAAAGCAGAAGGGATGCACTAGAAGCAGTATTTTGGAGAAAGAAGGGATACTGAATGCTGTGCCCCTGCCAAGACTCCTCAATGTCAGTTCTGGAACATGCAGACGAGGAATGGACCGCAGTGAACAATTTCCCAACTGGGGACAGAGCAGTGCCCAGCAATGGACACTCTATTCCCCCATTGATTTATTTAGGGGGGTGTGTGTGGGCTGTTTAGATTTCCTGTTCTGCATTTGTGCCATGTCTCCTGCAGGGCTTAGTATGGGCTGCTCCTTTTGGAGACACTGTTCAGGAGGAAGAAATTAGGGGTCAGGACGGGCTCCTACCTGCATAGGCATAAAACAGCAAGTAAACTTGTAAGACTGACTTCAATAAGCAGGTCAGTGCAGTGCCAACAGGTCCTCACCCTCACAACATTATGGGTTGTTCCTTATGGGGACTGTGGGGGGAAAAAAGGGCGCTTTTCTACCCTATGCAAGCACAAAATTTATGTTGAGTCTGAAGTCATCCTTCTCTTGTACCTCTGCTCAACTTGTAAATAAATTGACTGATGTATTCATGTGAACTTAGAAAACATGAAGGCTTTGATACTGCATGTGGGTGGCTGAGTCAATGGAACATCTTCTCCCTTGGAAGATGTGTGGGAACAAGTTTGGTCCGTGCTGTGCAGGGTTTTTGGAGGTACCCAAGCCAGCCTGGAGCAGACAGGTACATCCATGTCTCATGAAACAGCATCTTGCAGAGATACCAGCTCAGATGCCTGGAGTGATACAAGAAGCACAGTTAATTATATGGGGTTTAATTAAGGATGTCCTGTCTGTGTGACATGCCAATTAGGGTTGTGTGGTGTTCCCAGACTGGGAACAGATTATTGCTATAATGACAACAGTTCCTATGTAAAAATAGGTTTGGCATATACTGAGAGCTATACACATTTATGACTCTAGAGAGGGATTTCTTGTGTGTTTGGGCTGCAGAGCTGGAATTTGCTAAAGCCTGGAGCTGTTTAGCAGAAAAGGAGAAGAAAGGAAATTTGCACCTTTTGTTCCTAATTATTGCAACATTCTTTGCAAACTTCATAATAAATTTCAGTGAAAACTCTCATACTCAGAATGAACAAACTGTCCATACTCAATGGTCTGCTGCTTCATCAGGCTTTGGATCACACATTAGTCAAGGAAGGCTCCTGCTGTCTTTACAGGCTTTGTTTAAATCTCAGATCCTCTGAAAGCTGCAAGCTTATGCTGAACCTTTGACTGCTGTACATGGTATTTACATCTGCTCACATCCACAGAAAGCAGCACATGCCTGCACTTAGACAGAGAAAGACCTGAAAATCCCCATTCCATTCAAAGGACAAAGAGAGATTTGCCTTCCATTCCTCTGCCAGGAATTCTTAGTCAAATCCTATGGAAAATAGTCCTATCTGAGTAGTAAATCTAAGATGCTTCTGCATGTTTATTCTCTATTTCCATCTCATTGGCCCGAGTTCATTTTTAACCTTTGGTTAGAGCAGCTATGTGGTGGAGGCAGGCCAGGTGGGGTACAGCTTCTTGGGTTGGGTTTTTTTTTGCTTTCTTCCTAGCTATGCTCTTTTTAAAAGCCATCTAGCAGGAGAGGAGGGCAAATGGTGATAGGAAGATTGGCTTTCCTTAGCAGTGCAAATAAGTGGTCGCTCCTCCTTCCCCTCCCCTGAAAGGCCAGACTGGAACCGACTGACCAGGTTCTGCCTGAGCCAGCTTCAGAGAGATGATAACGGCCAAGGGTAAAAACAAATGAAATACCTGCGTGGTTGTAGTTTGCAAGAAAGCCTTACAACCGTTTGTGTCCCATCAAGACCAGTCCATTCCTCATCTGACCAGAGGAATTTATTGTATTTTATGCAGTGCTTGTTCTTTGATCTCTGATCTTCAGGGTACTGAAATTCTGGCCCTCGTTCACCTTTAGGTGGGCTCCTGGAATGGGACCCGACCTGAATCCAGTGCAATAACTAGATGTGGGTTGCTGCCATAGAGCGATGCCTTCAACATTCTTGCAGTTTGCATTTTGGGCGATGTGCTGGGGGCCCAGATCTGCCTTTAAAGTAACTCCTTGCTTCCTCTAGGTATGAAAAATTTACATTATTCCCTATTAGAACACGCTAGTCTTGGCTGAATGTGGGATCTGCTGACATATGGAGGGGCTGTGCCTCTTGTCTGCAGGGCAGCCAGGCTGCGCTGCCTGCTGCCTGTCTTAGTAGCTGGTGTGCCAGGCTCTTCACAAACAACAACCTTTCTGGAAGGCCTACAGGAATGAGGTGCTTTCCCATTCTGTGACTGCAGCTGTATGGACAAATAACTTTGTGCTGTAAATCAATCATTTTAATGTTGTGCATTTTCCAAGGGATGTCTGCACAGGAGATTGGCTGCTCCCCTGTCCAAACACTACTCTCAGTTCTGGTTCAGAGACGGCATTTCAGGGGCAGGTTTTGGTTCCTCATCCCAAATTTGCATGTCATAATTTCAGTCAGATTTATGTCTCAAATACTCTAAAAGCCATTGATAAATAACTCAAACCCTAAACTACATTTAGCTGGGAGACAAATGCCCTACAATTAACTCAGTGCTCACACTGTTGACTTGATCCTTCCTGGGGGGTAAATTTATGGCTTCCTCATGTAGGTCCTGGACCCTTCCTAACTTGCCTCTGGAAAAGTAGCAGGGAGCAGTCTGCTCCCATCAGGGCACTTTATGCTTGCATGAGACTCCTTGGGAACAAGGGACAGCAGGTAAAAATAGGCATGGGGAAATCACACTGGATGTGATTTGCATCAAACCTAGCTGTCGCCTCGGGTTTTGGGTCTGCACTGCCTGCCACAAGAGCTGTTGGAGGGGCTGATTTGGAGACAGGGTATCAGACAGATTTCCAGTTGCAGATGCAGGTTTTGACCTCTGCCAGATGATAACTCTATGTGCACCTAGCCACAGGCAATTGCTTCCCTGGTGATGTATTTACTCTCTGCAATATTGCTACCTGCTGCAGGAGCAATTAGGGTCTTCACCAATTCGCTCATGCTGGTGGGGCTCTGGCACATGTAACCAGTTCAGTTTATCCTGCATTCAACATGCCAAGCATCCTTGCCTGGAACAGCCAGCTGTCCCCACAGATGTCACTCAGATACTGCTAGGTGATGGGGCAGTGGCACATGTAGCAGAAAGCTGTAAAGCCACAGTAGCAGACCCAGCATCTCTTTCAGCAGTTATCATGCAGAGTTAACAACATGTGGTGTTAAACTTCACACCAATTAAAGGTCAAAAAAGCAATAGCATATTCCCCAATGGGCATGGACTTGGTATTGACAAATATTTGGAGCATTCAAGAGAGATTTCACCAAAGCCATCCGTGCATTGAACTGCAAGATGCTAGGACATTCTGTAAGATGCTAGGACAGAATTTGTAAGGTGCTTTGAAGCACCACAATCTCCAAGGTATGACAGCTGTGATTAGCACTGCCCTGGTGGCCTCTGAAGGCAGACAATAGGACAAGTCCAGAAACACTTCTTTGATGACACAGGAGATATAAAATTGACAACACCAAGTGAGAAAAGCTGATAAGCAGTTAATACTGATGCTGGACAGTTCAAGTTGGAGCACCTCAGTTTTCAGTGTGATGCTGAGTTGGGGAAAGAGGCAGCATGAAGACAGGGAAATTCTGCCAGTCACAGCTGCTATGGAAGAAATGCCATTTGCAAACAGAGCTCTACTTGCAGGGCATGCTGCTGTCACCAGCAAATTCAGTGTAGCTGTGGCATAGGGCAGTAAAGTCTCCCTGTAGAGTGGACCATTCTTTAGCTCAGTTGATAAGCTAAAAATAAAGCTTAGGAGTTATTACCCCACTACTTGTTTATAACAGCATTTCTGTACGTCTTCCTGAACCTCCTGCTGGGGAATGGTATGTATCGATGAGTATGAATTTCAGCTGTCCTTCTGAGCACCAATTTAAGGCAGGACCTTTGACGTGATGAAGGCAAGTGTACCAGTGTCATCCTTTTCTTGCACCTGCATTTCCCCGTTGGGCTCCATTTATCTCCTCTCATGATAACGCAGTGTCTGGGAGAGGGGTGGCCAGACATGCTCATTCTTTACATAACTCACTGGTCTCTGGCTCTCATTTGCTTGGATGTGTCAATATGACTTCCAGATGTTGTGACAGACCGAGTAAACTGCATTTCTTAGCCAGCTCATTCTGTAGGCAGACAAGACAAGATGGAGAGGGTTGTTGCAATAGGATATTTTTTTTCTACTGCTGACATAGGAATCCTGCGGGCTTTAAAAATGTGTGGAAATCTCATTTTTCTGAACCAGCTGGAGGCTGGTTGGTGAAAAAAAATATGCCCAGGTTCTTTTAGTTCATGCTTCTGCTGCTTTGAGCACAGGTATGGGTTCTTTGGCAGGTGATAAGCTTTGCATATGGCACTTTTCAAAAGGAGGCTCTTTTGCTAGACAGGCATGTACAGGAAATGCATAGCTTTCTGGCACATATTAAAAACACTCTTTTTAATAACTTTTCTAGTGTGACTGATGGGAAGGAAAAACTATATAGTCACACAGCAGATGATTCAAAACTGTCTGTGTTCAGAGAAACGGGAGATTTATGTAGTATTTAACATGGAGATGTTTCAGCAACCATTGTGAAAACCAGTGATGAACTGCAGTCGAGATTCAAAAGCCATCAGGTCTGCCCTACTACTCAAGGGATGGCCATCAAATCATGTAAAAAGTCAGGAGAATAATCTTATAATGCTGAAGTTTACAGCTCGGGGGGAAAAAAAAAAGATTCCCTGGACTCCTGCATTAGTGGGTGGACAGGGATGCTGCAGATCTTGGATCTTCTCCTTAGAGGGACTGGGGTATTACAGTGACAAAGAATTTTTAAATTCAATTCCACGTGGCCTAAGATTAAAGACAAATTTTGGGGGTAATCTCAGGGAGATGAATACATTTCCATATATAGATAAGTGGCCAGTTTATCCTATGATGTAAATGAGCATGGATCCATTATCTTGATGGTAATGGATATGTTCCAACGCCGTGACCTGGCACATAAGATTTAGAAATGTACAAAGTCTGCTTTTTGACTCTAGAATGGCACTCATGTAACTCAGCTGGCCTTATTTGGCTCTGCTGGCATTAACTTAATAGTACTCTGCATTGCATATGTAAACAGCTTTTGGTCCTCCATCAGCTCCTTTCCCATACATGGGTTTTGTTTCACGTACACTTCAAATCATTAAAACAATGATGCAAAAAACAATCAGAAGAAACACAGAACCCAGGGACTGAGTAAAGCCTAATTGCTGCAACCATATTACTTATACCCATCTCTTTGGGGGAGACAAATCTGCACCAAAAAAAGTAAAATTGTCTGAAGAGCATCATATAAATATTTGAGCTAACATAAGAAGAAAATGTGTGTTTTTAATACTGGAAGAGCTATAAGACACATGTGCCAGACTCTCAGCTGGAGTATCTGAGCACAGCTAATACTAATTTACACCAGCTGAAGATCTGCCCAGATGTTCAGAGAAGGGTAGATGGAGAAATCTTCCAGTTACATGTAATTTAGATTGACAATTACTTCCCAAGCTTGATACTTCTTCAGAGATGCAGGAGTATCTTGTAAGCCATCAAGATATAAATGTTAAATCCTCACTATTTTCCATGGATTCCAGGAAGTAGAAAGGAGTGTAGACTCAATCTGCAATGACATGGGTGAAGGCCACACAAATGCTGTAAGCCTACTACATTCAACTCTAAAAACAGGATCTGAGAAGGATCTATGGGCAGGTGCTAGTCAGGTACGGAGTTTTTCTTGAGACATCCATTTTTATTGTGCTATGGTGAATGCTGAAAGGTCATGTGTGGTGAGGGGCAAGGGAGGCAGAGCAAGGTCAGACTGGAGACTGTCTGACTTGTCTACCTGGGCTGAGGGAAGGGCAAGGCAGAGCCATCACCACAGGGAAAGGGAGAGAGAGAAAAACAGGATACACTTGGTCATATCCTCTGAGAAGCCTCCCCTCACTCTGCTGCAAAGCATCCTTAGCATTGCTGAATGGGAAATTGCCTGCAAGCCTGGGAAATACAAAGGGCAAATGGAAAGAGTCAGTGCATACCACTGCTGCTCTGTGGAAATGTTTACTCAGAAAAGCTTGAGATTGTGCTAAGATACCAAGGTGAGAGGAGTGTGAGATCAGATAAAAGATGAAGCTCCTCAACCCTCACAACTCCAGGAATTTCGTTATCACATCATTACCTATAGCAGAATGAGGACAGCACAAGTCCCTTGCTGGAAAGCATCCTGCAGAACTACCACCACATCTGCTCGTCCCCCTTCCACCCAAGTTGCACTGTAGTGGGTACTGTGCTTTTCTTTGGATTGTCCCTTGCTTTAGGAAATGTTACTTGTGGTGCCTTTCCCCTTTGACACAAGATCCACAACGGCAGGTTCCTCACTGCTTAAGCTCTCACTTGTCTGATGTAGTCTGTGCATTTCTGGGGCTTGTGTGAAACAACAGGTCTTTCCCTGTGTGTACAGAACAAGGAGAGGGATGTCGCCATCTGTAATGTTGTATTTTGGATGTCTGAGTGGCTTTTTACAGTCCCAGAAGCCCTGTTAGAGAGAAAACTGTGGGCTGCCTTTGAGCTGAGGGCATATAGATTCTTGTAAACTTTGACTTGCCAATTCAGCTGCTTTTGGGGTAAAACCTGGGCTGACCAGTATGACATCTGGTGGGAGAAAGCACCTAACGAATCCAACAAAAGTCTTCGCATTCTCACCCGGCATAGATGGTATTTCCAGGGTTGTCCTCAACAGGTTCCAAAGGCTTCTGCACGTGATGAATCATAAGGTTATGCTTAGAGATGGTGTAGCTGATTTTATGTGGTGCACCCAATAACCACATGCCTGCTGGAGGACTTCTCCTTGGGTTGTAGGCTTCACCTCTTGACCTCGTTTTCAAGCAGGAGTTAAACTATAACTAAATTACTTTGCAGGTTGGTACAAACGGAGCCTGAGGCGCTCTCTGCATTTTCTCCTCACTAAAGCAGAGAGTAGAAGCACTTTGGACAGTGGACCAAATCTCAAGAGAGACGTGGTGTGGCCAGAAAAGCAGCTCTGCTGCCTGGACCTATATGCTCTTTCCCTGGATCTCGTGGATTAGAGATACAGAATATAAGTTATTTCCAACTGTGCTCCATGGGAACTGGGGTTCCTCCAGAACTTTTCTTGTTGAATAGCTTTTACAACAAAAATGATCAGGAGCTGGTTTGTGCTTCCACATTTCCACGGCACTGATCCCAATGAGGACACTCCCTCTGATGGATATTTGCATTAAGATGCTATGTATAGGGCCTGACTGGGAGCAGTTGAGGAAGAGGAGGAAAGAAAAGCACTGAGAATGAGTGACTTCAGGTGCACTGTGTAGCTCTGGGTTCTTTATGTTACTCACCCACAAATGTGGCCAGTCTCCAATTTTTGTTTGTTTGCAAGACAGACACAATCACAAAAAAAAATAAAGAAAAGGATGTCTTCTATGCTGACTTGCCACCATTGCTTTTTTCCTCAGGTGGAAAGAAGCTGTGGCAATGTGATGTTGTGGGAGTACACCACTCAAAGCATGTTTCTTCCTCTTGTAATGCTTTTTCCATGGGTACAAATGCAGAGCTTTCAAAAATGCTGTGTTAGTACGTGGTACTGTGAATTATATTTTGGTTTTTACTCCTTACATCTCTGTAGAATGAGGTAAGCTCATTAGCAACTGCCCCTCCCTCCTCTGCACACATCTTGAAACAAACTTGTTCAAATGATGTGGCAAAACACTGTGTGTTCCTCTCAATATTGAAGACCTGGTCGAGAGGGGTCACTTTGGTTCCACTGATACTGTGTGGCTGGAGGGAAGTCTTTTTAGGTCTTGGTTCACTTCAGCAACACATTGATCTTGGCAAGCCTCTGTCTTTGTGCTGGAGAGAGGCAAGGTGTGTGAAAGCATTAGTATTTGCTGAATAGCTGTGCTGCTTGTGAGCACCCACAACTGTAATGCATGTGCAACAGGTTCCCCCCTTCCTGGGCTTCCCAGGTGGATCCTGGCTCTAGCACCTCCACTGCCCTGGGTGGCAGAGAGCTCACTGTGGGCTATGGACCTCCTGCTACATGTACAGACTAAGTGACTGCAGTCAAACAGGGGGAGCTGGGTGCAAGAGGCACTGAAAACTACAATTCCTTTTTTTCTTTTTCCCCTGAAGCCCCAAGGCTGAGAATATTGTGACAGTAGCAAAAATCGCATGGCCAAATAACTTCATTTATTATAGGACAGATGGCAGAAAACTCAGGCAATGTGAAGAATTGGTAGGCAGGGATTCTGCTCTGCCCAGAAACAGCATCTGCATTTGTGCTCCTTATTGAAACAGAATTCCTTGCTGGAATGCTGGCAGCTCAGGCCCCAACTCTTCCTTTTCTTCTTCATTGCTGTCTGTTGTGATGTTACCGTGCAAAAGCCTGCTCAGCTGTTGGCAACAGTAAAAATGTCCTGCAGGATTTTGGGAAACATCTGGTTTCTTTTCTTCACTCGAGCTTCTAAAATGGTTGTGCAGCAGTGGCATGGTGTGTTACACAGATGTTTTGCAGCCAGCCCGGATCAGTGGTTGATGTATAGACAGAGACTGTTTTGTGAGAGGCATGGATTGATGTGCTGTACGTACACATGCACGCTGCGAGTGCACAGTCAACCCCAGGGATCTGGGACTGCAGCTGTTAGATGCTGCACAGCAACCTTAGGTAACACGTAGAAGGGGAGAGGAAGAAAACCCAGTCCTGCTGAAGTCTGTATAGGCAGATCATAAACAACTACTGTCACCTAGATCTGGCTCCGCAGTTTCTGCTGAATAGCACTTTGAATTTATTGGTGGGTCCTTCCTCTTAGAAGCAGTCCCTAATCCCTCTCTTGGCTGGAGCAGGGTTGTTCATCTCTGTCTGTTCGTTCCTTGTCAGCCTCTTAGGAGGAAAGGCACTTTATTACTCAGCCCCTCAGCCTATCCTTATTCTTCCTCAGGGTATTTTCAGGGCTCGGGTTTTCTTGTATTTGCAGGTCCCTCCCACCACCCCACATTTACAGTAAATCAGTTTTGGACCCTGTGTGCTCCCTCCCTTCCTGACACTTGCATCTGGGCAAAGAATACAGCCGATGGCAGAGCCGAAACCTCATCGGGGTGTGTGATGGCAGGGGGAGTGGGCAGGCGCTGAGCCTCCCTGGCGTGTGGCATTCTGCGTGTCCTTTACCTCTGTGGTCACTCCCAGCTACAAGCTGAATGTGCACGTGGGAGCAGAGACAGATACGGGCTGAACTTCTCCCCCAGCTTAAAATACACTATTTAGGGCAAGCAAAAGAGCAATGCTACCTGACAGAAGCTTGCTCTTAGGCAGGATGTGCAGTGTGTCTTGTTGCATTGTTTGGAGGTGGGTATTATGTTCAGCTTTGGGAATGTTCAGGAAAGCCTGTGATAGTTAATATGATTTTAGTGAACTGGAAATCTGTCAATTATCACATGTTTTTTTCCCAAAGAAGTACTGAAATTTTTATCTTATTTGTTACACCAGAAGTGAAGGTTCTTGGTTTCTTGATCATTTTCCCCATCTGTAAAATGGTTGCAGAGGTGCTTGCAGAATACTTTGAAAATACCTGGATAACATTAACCATGTATAATACCTACATGTTATGCTTTGCAGTGCATATTGACAAGTAAAGAGCTATCAACCTACCACTGGATGGACAGAGTAGGCTGGGCAGGTAATCTTTGTGCCCCCTGGGAGGCATTTTGATGCACAGTTCCTGGTAGTATGGAGGTGGAGGCTGGTGAGCATGTGGCAGCATCTCCATCTGCCTTCCTCCGGACAAGGCATCAGAGGTACAACTTCTCTTTGTCAATGTTAGTCAATTCTCATCTTGTACTGTAAGCTCAGAGACTTCTAGATCCTTTTTAGAGGTTCCTAGTGATTTTTCAGAAATATTTCTGCCCTCCTTCCTGCCTTAAAAATGATTAGCATTATTCTGTTAGTATCTGCAGCTTGTTCCACCTTTCATTGAATCATAGCACAGTTGTGCCATGAACCAGTTAATGTCATCTCAGAAAGCAAACGTGTTGCTCCTCTTTTTCTGATTTTGCTTTCACGATGCTCTTTCTGTGGAGATGGTCACTAACTAATGATCAAGAGTGGTTTGGAGTTAACACTCAAGGTTCTTGCCTTACTTTTCAATTACTTCTCAACAATTTGACAAGTCCAACATTACATTTATTCTGGTTTTATGGCTATCTTTACTAGGGAAGTAGCTGAAGTCCTCCTCAGCTGCAGACGTAAGTGATCCAGATTTTGGCTGATGTAGAAAGGCAAATAAAGTTGTACAAGCCTGCATTCAGTAGCTTTGACTGTCTTCTCATAGCAAAATTATCCTTGATTTTGAGATCAATACAGGATTTTATTTTATAACTAGGAAAAACCCAAGCTAAGCTCTGCTGAAGCTTGGTTGAAGCTCAATGCAACTTAAAGGGGACTTGGGATTTCTCTCACACCAGTTTTGGGGAATTTGTTTTGTTTTCTTTGGATTTGTCTCTAGTTTTTTTTTCCCCTGAATTATCCTTGATATCTCAGCAGAAGCTGAAAGTGTTCTGCACCTCTGAAAATGAGGAAATTGCTACCTGACCTTCAGCAGTCAGTACGTAGCTGGAGTGTAGGCAGGTGCCGAGTCTCAGTACTGCATGGATGTGACTTCTTACTGTGTTGAACATGTGGCTGAATGCCTTTTTTTCTGGAAGTGTTAACTGTAAGTGTCAAGGTATGATAATGTAGTGGTTGAGAGAACTAACTGAGGTTTTGAACTTTCAATATTCCAACTGAAAATGGAGAAAGCAAGAAATTCTTGAAAGATCTCTTCAACAGGTTTTTGGGGGTTTCTTTGAGGAGCTATGTGCAGCTGATGGACTAGTGGCAATACAGGTACTGCTTTCTGACTGGGAGCATCCTTTCCAGGTAGATGTGTCAGAGTAAACATAGATGGCCATGTGAGAGTGCTATTTCCACATTCAGAGTGCTGTACCAATCATGGCTCATTGCAGGGTGCTCTCAGACTGATTTTGTTGTTTCTTGAGCTGAGTTTTTCATTTCCAGCCTTGACCTATTCCTGCAGGTGGGAGTCAGGAGGCATGTTGTGGGCTCAGCCTGCAGTCCTAAAAACCCAAGGTGCCTCCTGGGAGGTGACAAAAAGAAATTTTTGTCTTCCTTTATAGCAGGCTTTCTTATATTGGCATTTCCTTCATATATATTTACTGTCTTATATTTGTAATGGCTTGCTTTCTTTCCTGTGTTAGGCTCATTCTCCTTATGTTGTGTTACTCAACCATCCACAACAGGCCCTGCTTTTGCCTAAAGCCTTCCCAGATGTAAACCAACACAAAAGCACTAGCCTAGCCATTATTTAAGTTATACATTAATTCAAAGCTATAGTAGGACTCCATTACTTGCCTATAACAGATTACTTATAAATAGTAAAATATTTAGTGGTTTTGATTTGGTGACTCAAAAAACCCTTCCAATGTCTTTACTGTACTTACACTCCATGACAGGAAACCAAAAGGAGTTAAAAAATAATTGCAAAGGGCTAATTTTTCCTCATGACTAAGGGTTTGGACCCCCCTTAGATACTATTTTATCTTCAGTGAAGAGTTTAAGTGACAAATTTTGCTTTCTTCAGAGTTGTTTGTGCTGATTTCAGGTCAACTAAGCAAACACCCAGACCAAACACCAAATAGGAAACCGTGACAACTTATCTGGGGTCAGCCTCATGGTTTTGTAAAAAAGAATAAGCCCTTTTCCAGTTTTCCCTAAAAAAACCCCAACAACATAGTGCCATTACTGGGAGTTTGCTGAACCTCAAGCCCTCTCATGAGACAGCTATTTACGTTAGCAAGTCACAGCTCCCACGTAGTAAAAATGTCATATTGTTCCTGTTTCCCAGTTCCTTATTTATAATGTAAACATACATCCTTTTGGGAACCTGACCTCTTTCAGTGTTTGCTTTTGATTATAATTGAACTATTTGCATAGGAGACCAATTTTCATTCTCTGCTGTTGTGGCGAGTACACTGCGTTTTCTATTAAAGGAGTTGGTTTTCTGATTACTAAGGCAACTAAGGAGGTTTACAGACAATAATGTCATAAAACATGCAAAGTTATTAAATGTACAGCCTATTCTTTCATTTTATGGGCAGACCAGGATGTTAGAGGAGTCTTTCTCCAGTCACTCAGTCCCTGCCTGATTATTTACCAAAGCGATCAAAGTTCCCAGGCTCAAAGTTCTGTTTTGCCTCTTGAGATTGCCATGTGAGGGGGTTCGATGTCTATTCTCTCTGATTGCAGCCTTGGAAACTTGACAAGGGTTAAGTTAGTGCCCTAGGTTTTCTGCATCAGCTTGGTCAATTGTAGTAAAACACAGGTGGGAGATGTGGGTTTGTTCTGCTGGTGTAGTGCTAATGGGAGAAGAAATCCTGGAAAGGCTCAGTTGGAGTCTGCTGCGATGCTTGGGCACTTCTAGGTCCTCTTCCAGCTCAGGCAATGATCTCTTCCAGGTGGGTTGTCAGGAGGGATAAGTTAAATACCAGGAGAAATCTGCTCGCAGAATCACTGCATTGGGGCTTGGAGCACTGGGTGGTTTAGCCTCTATGAGAGGTGCATAGGAAGATATGATGGTAGCCCAGGATAACCTCCTATGATGCACAAAGGTAACATCATGGAATATATCAGGATGGAAGGACCTCAGGAGGTCTCTTGTCCAACTCCCTGGTGTAATCAGGGTTTGCTTTGATCTTAGGTCAGGTTGATCATGGGCCTGCAGGGTTTGTAGGACTTGTAGGTGAGCACAGAGCAGCTAGGCGGGTTTGCTGGGAATAGCTTGAGGTGCACAGCTCCTTTGCCAACCCTCTGTGACGTGCTCCCTGCCTCGCAAGGCTGAGAGGGTTCTTGGTCATTGTGTACTCCTGCCCTGTGCTGGAAGTATGGGTGCTGAATGCCTACAACTTGTGCTAGAGGCAGAGGTGGGAAGAGCACCAGGGGACATCTGCTCTGCTAGCCTGCAAGCTCCTATGTTGTTCTCTTTCAAGGAAAATTTTTAATCTCTGTTTCTTGGCAAGCAGGTGCTGATTTGGGGTGTGAAGGGCCTGCATATCCCAGGGAAGGCTGTACAAGTATGCGCCAGGGGAGAAGTCTTGAAGGACAGGCTTGCTAGGACACTGTACTGGCCTTACCCAGAATGCAGCCGCCACATTCACCATGCCATGTGGGGAGCTCAGGGGTTGCTTCTCACCTCAGCCTGCTGCTCAGCCCTGTGGTGGGGCAGCCAGCACTGAGCCACTCATGCATCTTGCCTTGTAAGAGCCTGGTATCCAGGCTGTGATGTCACATGCCTCCAGGTGATGTGGGGACAGTGTTGCCCAGGTCAGATTTCAGAGGGTCTTTTCTTCCTCTCAAATGCAAGAAACCACAAAGACTTCACTCCCTTAGAAAGTGCTGAGAGATGAAAATCCTGCTGAAGAACAATGGCTGCAACATGCTTAGAACATGCATTTATTTTTGCTCCTACATGTTTCATGAGATGTTAGGCTGTGGTTGTGCTTGTGGAGCAAGCAGCTTGTTCCCTGCTGTTGCCATGTGGCAGAGGCACTCTACAGATCTGAACGTTGAGGAGGAGCTATTGCAGTCATACCTTGGCTCCAAGGTGCCCTGAAGCCAAACCTCCTCCTGTTTCAGCTGCCCTGAGTCCATAAACTCATATGGCCAGCTGATAGCCAGGATAGCCTGGACCTGGCCTGCAGAGCAGCTTTTGCTATACTCCTCAGGGTCTGTAGGGTTGCTGATAGATCAGGGTGGGATCTAGCCTTGCACTGAGTACTGGTGCAGGCTCTTACAGTGGGATAATAGCTCAGCATAGTGTACATGTAACTGCATTGCAGTTATTGCAGAAGCAGTGAGTTAAATCTAACAGCAGGAACACAGTTTATCTCTAAGTGTATTTCCTTTAAAACTCTTCTGAGTGTGCCTATGTCAGGTACCAGGCTGGCAGCCAGGCCTGCTGCAGAAAGGGGGTTTGTTCCCCCTGAGAAACCCCACAAGAGGACATGGATCTGATCTGCTGAGATGAGAAATCCACCTGCCCCCTGTGGAAGTTGTTCTGCTGGTTGGTTGTCACTCTCACAGTTAAAAATTAAACTAACAAGGGCTGAGTGTGAGCTGTAATTACACTGAAGTTATTGCTTTATTTCTTCTATAAAATCTCTCACAATCTGGAGCATGTTTGGTGGGGAGATGGAAGAGCCCCTCATCTGTCACAGGGCCAGCCTGGCCTCGCTGGGCCAGGCACACTTGCGTCAGTCTTTCTCTTTATTCCTTCCTGTGGCCCAAACACCATCAAAGAAAACTCCACACCCATAAAACTGACATTAATTGTAGTCACTGACTTCACGAGGGAGTTTTACAACCTCCCAAAGCCACACGTGTAAAGCATCACCTTTGGGGCTGCTGGCACCAGCACCAGAGCTGTGCGTGCCTGTGGCTCAGGGCTGCCTGGCTTTGCCGTGGAAGGTGACCCTGGGCACACCAAAAAGGCCTTGATGGGCTGTGGCTCTGCCTTTTGGCTACGAGCAGGAGAATATTTTAGCTACCACTGAAAGCTTTTGCAGGACATTTCGGGATGGGGAGGGTTTCTCAGGGGGCTGCCAGGGAAGGGGGGACACAAGGACTGAAGGACACTCAAGGGTGGAGCTTCAAAGGGCCACACTGAGCTCAGGCTTTCCACCTCCCCTCCAAAACCAAACATGCCTGTCCCGGCAGCGTGGAGCTGTGCCGAAGGGCCTTCAGCGCCACTCCCGATCTCGCAGCTCCACCTGCCGTTGCTGTGCGCATCCCTCCCTGGAATAAGGATTAGGCTTAGGTGTAGATGCTTACCACAAGTAAGGATTTATGAAAAAAATCGTACTTTTGTTTTGCAGCAGACAAAAATAGAAGTTCGATCTCCGATTCAGCTGGAAGGAAAATCCCAACTCTTGCTTCCTCTGAGTAAGTCCCCTCGCCAGCCTGCCACAGCTCTTGATGCCAGCAGCACTTTGGTGGTTCTGAGGAAGGCTGGAGGTAAGGAAGTCCAGGGTACCCTCAGAGCCCTTGGATGGCTGGATGCTGCCCTGGGAGTCTCCCTGGGGCCCAGGGCTGCAAGTGGCTGGCTCATCCTGAGAGGGAAGCCCACCCTAACCCCTTGTCTCCATGCAATTCTTCTCAAAAGGGGGCAGCTGCTGGCAGGGGCTGGTGTAGAGGCTGGTATCAGACCTCCTTCCCCCCAAAGTGCAGTCTTGTAGTTTTTAGTCAAACAGACAAAGCCCATCATTTTCGGGGTGATGGGAGTAGTAATTTGTGGAAAATGTGGGATTGCTATTTTCCTCTGAGAAGAAGCTAAAAGCATTTGTAGCTATGAAGTGGAAAGCGTACCCTGGAGGTATTTAAAAGGTGTGTAGATTAAGTGCTTAGGGATGTGATCTGGAGATGGACTGGGCAGGGTTAGGCTGTGGTTGAACTCAATGGGTCTCTTCCAACCCAGGTGATTCTATGATGTTATTGATTTTTAAATTTTTTTAAAATTTTGCTTTCTCATAGGCAAGTGGCAGTTTAGTGGCTCTGAGGAAGGCTGAAGAAAAGGAGGTCCAGGGCACCCTCAGAGTCCTCCGATGTTTCAGTGCTGCCTGCCACTCCCCTCACTAACATTTGCTGACTTTCTCTGCACCCCAAAAGTTTGCCTGTCTCCCCAGCTGTGTTTTATCTGGGGTGCTCCTGATGTTGTGGGTAACATCTGCCTGCTGCTCCTCTCCTCGCTCTGCAGGCTGCCACTAGAGAGCACCCCTAGCACCTCTTCTCTGGCTGGAAGGAGGCAACAACATAAAGGTCCTGGCCGCTACCGAGAAAGTAAGGATGAAGAGCCCTAAAATCTTTCCAGCTCCTAAAACATCTGTCAGTTCTGCTAGAGATTAAACCAAGTCCTAATTCTGCAGGCGCTTTGAAGGTTTAAAAAAGAGTCAAGCTGTTCAGAAACTCGAGTAACGTGGGAGTTGTCTTTGAGGTAATCGAGCGTCAAGGAGCAGGACAGCACAGCAGCCTGCCGGGCGTTTGGACCTGACTTCATCTACTCCAAAGCTGAACTCATGCCAAAACCAGCCAGAGCAGTAAGAGGAGGGAAGGCCCTTATAGCCCTCCCCTGCACACAGATCTAATAACCAGGCTTCTTTCCATTCCATCCCTCAGATGCAGCAGAGCAATTAGCTGGTTGGTTACTCATGTGGTCAAACAGTAGGGCTTGTGTGCTGAGTAGCTTCCACTGTTGTGGAAGAAACGCGTACAGTCTCTCCATAGCTCAGGTGCCTTTTGAGGACCATGAGGTGTGATACTGCTTCTTTTTCTTGGCATAATGTTAGTTGTGTCTTGTGGATAGTAACACCAGCTGATACTGGTACTGGTACGAGAGCTGTTTCTACCTGTGAGGAATTCTTCATCTCTCCAGATGTGAAGCTGAGTAAAAAAGTCTTTGCAGCCCACCTGCTGAGACTGAGGAGTAGCAAAGCTATTAGCCCCCTTCTCTGCTCATTCATCCACCTTTTAGTCAGTGTCTCTACTTAATCTGGTGCTCTGTGCTTTGTAGAGGCAGGAGACCTAGAAAATATTAAATCAGAGGTCTGTCTGGTCCAGTTAGAAAAGGAAACTCTGGAGTAGTTTTTTGTTTGATGCAAAAGCCTGAAATTTAGGGGAGCTCCTGCTTGTGCCTCAGTCTTCACGAGTGACAGGGAGCCCCAGCTGTCTGGGGTGGGCTTAGGTGCTTTTGGCCCAGCTGAGAGGTGAGAAGACCTAGGGGTGTCTGAGGTGGGCATGTTGGAATGTGTCTGGGTTTCCACCAAGTCCTGCCTCAGACTTGTGCTTTTCTGGGGTGACTCTGTCTGCAGAAACAGGGCAAAGCCACCAGTCAGGGCTAGGCTGATCACTGCAGCCCATTGGCACTATAGTAATGGTGGGGAAAACAGAGCTTGGAGGAGGAGTTGTCACTCCAAACTTACTGGTTAATTTTTTAAGGTCTGCAGATCAAGCTGAAAGCTCAATAGTTTCCTTGAAGCTGCATGCTGTGGTAGTGCCTCTGGGCAGCCCCTTGAAGCTGCTCGTCACGGCCCTGCTCTCCAGCCTCACACCTCCAGCAAGTCCTTGGTGTTTTGTGTCAAGAAATGATTTGATTAATGAAGTCAAACCTAGGCAGAAATCTGTTCAAAGGCAGCCTTTCCACTGGCAAATGTCTCCAAAGGCCATGAAAAGGAGCTGATTTTAGTAGCTGGGAAAACAGTAGCATATGCCCTGACATCTGTGGCAGGGACAGTGTTGGGATGGGGTGTTCCTCATAGCTGCAGCCACCCTACCGTGGTGTAGCACGAGTCCCTGTGGCCTTGCTGCTGGTTTACCCACTGCAGTGGGCAAGGAGGGAGCTGAGCAACATGTTTTGGCAACAAGGGGCAATTTTAACAGCTGCTGAAGGCTCTAGCCTAGTCCAACACACACAGAGGGAACCCTCCTCATTGTGGATTGGGATGGGGGTGGTGCACTGCATCAGCATCCAGGGAAGAATGAGGCTGCTGTACCTATGGAGGTTTCTAGCTCTGCCCATCACTGGTACACTGGACATGAAGCTCAAACACCAGCAATGAAGAGTTAACTTTCTAATGGGAGGGACAAGTCATCATCTCTAGTGCTGGACACTCATTGTGATGGGTCAGACAATCAGACAGACATGTACAAGCACATTTGGTCCTAGAATAGAGATGGAGCAAGCTGTGAGGACCCCTGGTGCTGTGTCTCTGCCGTTTGGTGATGCAGATCTAAGGCAGCTCCTTCTAAAGGTTTTGTGGGGGTTTTTTGCACCCAGACAACTTGCCTCCTCAGCTAATCAGTTGAAGGATTTTTCTGGGTCATCACTGACTCTCCACATAGCCCACACCATGAGGCCCTGGGTCACAGCAGCGCAGGTGTGCTGGTCACAGAGACACTAGGACACAGTCAGGGATGCAGGGTGACATCTCTAGGACCTGCTCCCTGAAACTAGGTCACCTCCTGCAACAAGAGAAGTGACTCCCAGCACAGATGGCAGGTGGGACCTCGGAATAAAACCTTGCCTTTGGGTCATTTTCTTGTGCTCTGGTTTAGCTGGGGGCTGCACTGCAGGCAGTTCCTTGGTGACACACACAGCCAGGACTGAGCTCGCTGTGGCCAGGCAGTTCCTGAAGCCATGGGGATGGCTGGGACAGGCACTCGTGCAGGTCCAGGCAGAAGAGATGGGAAATAAAAAGGATGGTCTGTGACCCCCTTTGCTCCCTGGGACTTTTGGGAGTTGTTCAAACATTGGCACCTCCCATGGTAGAGATGCCAGACTTGTGTCACAGTGTCCTCCCTCCAGAGCAAAGAGGCGTCCCGCCACAGCACACCTCAGGAAGAAAGCAGGTCCCTTTTCCCTCTCTTGCTCTTCTCTCTCTCTTTCACCCTCCTATTGGGAGTGATATCCCTTAGGAAGGGAGGGGTTGACACAGTCCTCTCCACCTCTCAGTCACCAAATTCACATCAACACTTTGAAGGGAAGAAAAAGAAAACCATCACTGGTTGCACAGAGGCAGCTGGAAATGCTGCAACAGCCTTTGAAAACTCACCAATTTTACTTGTGTCTAGTTAGTGTCGAGAAAAGCTCAGGCACTGCAAATAATGAAGATGCTTATTGCAAATCTGGTCTCAGTGGACAGATTTAAATGCCTGAACTGAGCTTAAAAGTGGTGCTGCTTTCTCAACTGAAAGTGCACTCACTAGAAGTTGTACATGTTTGAGGACTTTGCTGACTGACGACAGGTGGAAAAAAAGAGCATAGGTTTGTATTACATTGTTATGCCATATAAGCACCTTGCATAATTACCTTAGCCCAAACATAATTTTAATTATGTTAGAATTAGTGCAAAGAATTTTATCTGAGACTTATGTAAATATTTTATGCTCTCAATACTTTGATGTGCCTAGAAAGAGATTAAGGTTTGCTTTGATAATTAGTCTGTTGCATGTGGCCAAAAATTCATTACAAACACAGTTAATTAAGTTGTCAACAAAGCTTTGGTCTCCAGCAGGTGAGAATAACTCAATAATTTTGTTTGGCTTGACAGGGGATTTTTGGTTTATTGCTATCAACCCCAGCTGTCCTTTGGGGCCCATGGCAAACGGCATTTTCCAGGAGGCCACGCAGAGCTGTATGGGACATGGTGAACTCAGTGCCACCTGTGGACATGGAACAAGAAAGGGGGAAGCATCAGATTTGAGCAAAGTGCCACTCCACATGGCTCTGTGCCACAGAAGGCAGAGGCAGACAGGGGCTCTTGTCCTGCTGCTGGGGAAGCAGGACACACTGATGTTCATTCCCATTAAGTCATCAGGTTCTCCTGGGGGATAAGGAGTCCCAGGACCAGTCCTGCCACTGGAGCTGGCAAAAACAGTGTGGAGAGCCCACTTCATGCCTGGGGAGCTGGAGTGGAGCACTTCTACCACTGGTTCAGGGTAGGGACAGGGACCAAAATGCCTTCACATGCCCTGGGAACCCAGCTTATGTGCAAGAAAATCATGGTCTTTTCCTCAAATACACTTTCTCTGTTGCAGGATCTCTTGAGGTACTCTCCAGCCTGGCACAAGTCCTCTGTCTCCTCGCACCACTCTACCTGGGTGCCACCAGCATGGTATGGTATGGTGGGAGTTCAGCCCTCTCTGGTGACAGAGACCTCTCAAGCACCATGACTGCACTTCATGCTGGTTGCACTGTACTCCATCCTTTGTGTCTGAGAGCCATGGTTGCTACTGGACTTGGTCCCAGGTAGGTAACAGGGAGGTCCAGGAGGATCATGGGTTTGGGGCATCACTCAAGGACCAAATGCTGAGTACCTCCATGTGCCTCATTTCCATTTCAAAGAGCCCATTTGTTTTATCTGGCAATTAGCTTGCACCCTCTGTAGAAAATGACTCCATAAATATGACCAAGCTCCTGCCCAATCTCCCCTTTTAAATATTTTTTAAGTGCATGATTAATACACTTTCCCAGCCCCTGTCTGGGACTGCGCGGGGAGGTCAGGGAGCAGGTAAATGAAAGAAAATGGCTTCACTCGGCATTGACTGGGCTATTAATCACTGCCCATTTTCTATAAATCATGGCAGATGGCAGAAACAGGCAGGTACTCATGGGAAATGACACACTGTGCATGACGGGAATTGCGGATCGCAGCAGACGCAGGGAAAAGAAGAGGTTGCTCCTCACCGCACCATCCCTGATGGGGAAAGGCCACTTACACTGCACCTGTGTTTCACCTATGTGTGACAGCTCTCCCCCGTAAAACCAGCTGTAAAACTTTGCAGGAGCCCTGGAAAATTCCCTGTGTCGCAGCTGGGCTGGATGGCCCCATCCAGGGATGTCTCTGTTTCTCATCAGGCAGCAGTGGGGAGGGTTTGCAGCGAGTGGGTAGTCGGTGTTGGGGAGAATGAGCCCGGAGTTTTGGTATCTTTCAGCCACTGAGGTGAGGGATAATTTTAATTGGAGCAACAATTCTGCGTGTAGTAGATGACAAAATCCAACACCCAATGCTTGTTGCTTTGCCTGATAGCAGATGCAGGTGGGAAAACAAGAGAGGAACGTACACTGATAAAGTGGAAGGACAGATAAATCCTAAAGTAAGTGTTTTTTGGCAGCAGCATTCACCCTGATAGGCACCTTCTGTGCTGTGCTTAGAGTGGATCTCCTTTGCAAGCCTGGGAACTGCAGGCTCTCCCCCTCTGGAGTGGGTGACCACCTTCTAATGCTGCTCTGCAATGCACTGGGAGTCATGGTCCCAAAGAAACCCATGTCTGTAGAGGCAGCTATGGGTGGTAGAAAGCAGCGACTTTTTTAGGAGGGCACACAATATGTGTAGGTGAATGAAAAGTGTATTTGATACTGAAGTTGTATGAAGGAAAAGGCAAATACAATTAAGGGGCTCTCCTCTCTTGCACATTGTCAGTCCCAGTGAAACCAGTTGGAATAATCCACCGTCCAGTTGGTATTTCTTCTCTAGAGAATAAGATTTTTCCTCTCAGCTCTCTTTTCTATGGTAGAGGCACATAGATGCGCTTCCCTTCCCCTCCATCCCCCACCCCTAGGTGCAAGGAGAGCTTATGTTGAGCTAATCAGTTTTGTTTTCCTGCAACCCTGTGTTACCCTGCTGACCCCAGGCAGACCTGCAGCTGAATGCCCTTGGTGCTGCTGGGCAAGGAGAGCTGCATTGTCACCCACAGCGACTCCTGCAGCTCTCACATCACAGCAACAGCTTCCTTTTTGCTGGCAAAATAGTTGGAAGAGCAAAATGGGCTCATGCCAGGCAGCTCGAATGGGAGCTCCTGGATAAGGAACTACCAGCTGGGACAAAGTGGTCCAGAGCAGGAAAAAACAGGGTCATCTGTCCTGTCAGTGAGAAAAAGGATGGACAATGTTGGGGTGGGGTATGGGCATTCTAAGTGGGTTTAAGCCTGATGAACACAGCCTGTATCCATCCCTGTGAAGGTTCATATGAAGAATGGCTTCCTCAGACCAAGGATGTGGGGGATAGCTTGATGTGCCATGGTGCGATGGTAGGCTGGCAGACTGGGTGCGAGGGCAACAGCGTATGGCCATCCTAGGGGCTTGTGGGGGAGACAGGCGCAGAAGGTGAGCTGGGAAGAAGATAGTCCTGCAAGTATGTGACCTGCAAAGCGAGAAACAGCCTCAAAAGAAGCCAAAAGGACATGTAAAGGGAGTGAGTGGGAGATGTGAAGCAGAAGACATGAGATCCGGAGAGGAGAGATGAATAAGCCATAGCAAAGATGCAAATTAAAAAGAGCAGGCGGGGTGATGGAGAGGATGGCATGAGGACTTCAAACACCAGCTGGGTGGCCCTGGCGCTTGCTGAAGTCATCTTCCCCAGCCCAGAAGCTGCTCAGGGACGTCGCATGGCTCCCGCTGTTCCCACCGACGCAGCTGGATTGGTTGAGGAGGAAGACTGGTCGCCTCCACGGCCAGCTGCGTGCAGATGTTTTCCAGGGAGGGAAGAGCAGCGAGGGCGTAGTTTAAAAGGAAAGGGAAAAATTGTAGCAGGACCTGGAGAAAAACTGCTGCTGAAGAAGACCCAACTCCCAGGGGCTGTCTGTAGCAATGCTGCGTGAAAGCCCTTTTCTTTTTGGCACTGAGGTTCTTCCTCCCACTCGATATGTTATTGAAACCGGATGTTTTTCTCCGCAAACCGGCCCTGCTTGGCCATGCTGGGCTCCCGAACAACCCTGCATCCCCACTGCCCTGGCCACAGCCAGGCTGGAAAAATCTGCAAGGAGCTTTGTAGGGAGGGCTGGGTCCACCACCCCTTCCTGATCGCCCCCCAGCTCCCCCACAGGCCTCACGGGGGCCTAATATTTGTGCGTGTGTGTTTTAACACGGCATATGGTCTTCATTACACGCAGACTTCTCACTTCCATAATTATACCATGATGGGAGTTCCTGTCAAAGCCATAAAGCAATTCTCTTCCCCCGCCCCGTCCCTCCACCCCCACCAGCCCTCCCCATAAAACTCACAGGGGTCGACAGTTTGCAATGAGAACAGCCCCCTCCCCTTTGGCAGCCGCACCGTTAACCCTTGGCATCCTCCATTTCAGCAGCAGTTGCTTAACCAGGGAAGGGGGTGTCCAGATTTTGGCTGCGTGAGAAAGAGCGAGGAGAGCCAGCAGTGCTTATACCGTGCAGGGGAAGCGGGGAGGCAAGCAGCAGCCTTAACCTGGTGCCCTCTTGCCTGCTTTCTGACCGTAGGTGAAGCGTGCCGAACCCACCCACCACCGAAATACAAGCCCCTCTGGGTAGTGCACAGCAGCTGTTTAACAGTGCGCTGCAACACTACCCTACAGTTTAGGACAGGAAATTGAGGCGGCTGTATCTGCAGGGGGAATTTAAGTACGCAGGCTGCAATTACCTGCACTGGAGTTTGGCCAGAGCCGCCGTGGGGCAGGACACCGATGGCTGGTGCTCAGGTTCCATGGGGCCATCACAGCTTCTGAGGCTGCAGGCAGCTTCCAAATTTAAGTGCCCTTTTGCCCGGTGCTTGATCAGAAAATGGGCATGGGTAGTCCCTAGTTGCACTAGAAATAGTGGTTACAGGGGGTGCCGGCAAAGTTGTCCTGATGATGCCTTGCTGTCCCCTAAGCCAGGGTGCTGCTGAGAGGTGGGAGGGGGACCTATCACCCTGGTGCTGCTCTGGCCTTCGGAACATTAGGATGTCCCCGGTGGGTACAGCCAGAAGGGCTGAAAAGGACTTGTCCGGGCACCAGGCCAGCCATCCCGCTCAGCATGGCCGCCCCGCAGTAGGAACGGTCTGATTTCCCACTAGGTGGTAGGGAAGAGCTTGGCTGGAAATCCTCCTGCTGCTCACTGCTGAGCACACGGGAAAGCGGGGGCATATAGAACTACAGACCTGTATTCTAGCCGAGACCGGGGTGCTGCAAGAGAGAGCTGAGGTGTTTGGAGGCAGACAGTAGGCAAGGTGCTTGAGCAGGGCATGGGTGCCAGCAGCCCAGCGAGTGCTGGGTCCTGCTCCCCACCGTCCACAGTCCCTGCCTCAGCAGGCACAGGCAGCACGTTTTTTAGACACCTGTGAGTGTTTTATGACCCTTTACTGATTGGTCTTAGGAAATATGGTTTGAAATGAGCTGTATCTATTAAAAAGAAAGAGAAGTGGGGGGAGCAATGCTGATTGCCTCGCAATGCCATGGCCATTGAGGAGCTGGTGTGCTTTGCCTTATGTCCTTGCTGCACATTTGGTGTTTTCTGCTGATGTTGACTCCATGTACTTCTCCTTTTTCCCCCTCCCACAAGTCAAACTCATCTGCATTAGCAGTGGTTTTAACCAGGTGCATGTGAGTTATTCCAAGATGGGATTCACACCCACCCTGAACGGAGAGATGAGCAGGCTGGCTGGAGGAGCCCTGCCACTTCAAGAAGATGATGCTTCCCCCTGAGATCTCCAGTGTTCCCAATGACAGCCCAGGGCTAGGATTCGCAACAGCTCCAGATGACTGTTCTGCATGCTCTGTTGCCCTGAACCCTGAAAGAGCAGAGGAGTGGCAGAGGCCTGAAGAGGTCACACGTGACAACAGGATCAAATACAGCTGACTATTCATCTGACTAGTTCTTACAAATCTCTAATGAGGGATGTTCTGCCGCTTCCCCACAGCCTGCATTACCCTTGTGGTTAGAGAGGTTTTCCCAATGTCTAAACTGACCTTTTTTTGCTTTTTTTTTTTTTATATGTGATGCCCATGGCATCTTGTGCAATACACCCTGGGCAGGATAACAGTGGTTTTCCTTTTTGTTGTAATTTATAGCATATCTGAAGCACACTCCCCCCACATCTGCACTCAGAAATCAATATTTCCTGATTTATCCCATATCCCTCACACTCATCCCCTGTGTGCTCTTCCTCATCCTCCACATCTTCCTTGAAGTTCAGGCTCTGTGGGGATGGATGGGAAATGCAACTGTGGGCCAGCACCTAGGGCACTTGACTCCTACTAGACCAAAGACCAACTTGAATTTCCAAGCCCCTGCTTGCTTTACCTTGTGCTTGCTAGGCTCCTTTGTGGGAGTTCAGAGCTGGATGCCACGGTAGGATCTCAGGCAGGGAGCAAGGCACTGGCCCCAGCAGCAGTACATGGCCACCAGTGTATCACACTTTGCCTTAGGAATTCTTTCTTTTTTTGTACTGTCTAAAATAACAATTCAAAGTAAGAATGTCAACAGGTGCTGCAGACTTGGGAGTACGTCAGGAGCCCATCACGTCATGCCTGGATTTATTTTTGCACACCTCTGTAATTCAGAAGAGGGTGGAAGTGTTGTCTCTGATTATTTCGATTATCTGAGGTCTAAATGGATGGGCTACATGTCAAAGCAGGGACTCTCTCAAACTTTTCTGGGCAAGCTGGATGAACGGGAGCTGTGCAGCTGAGCAGGGTTTGTCATGTCCTGGAGAGCTTTGTGATCCCAGCACTGTGCTGGGCTGCACAATGCTGCCTCTGATGCCTATGTTTCCCACACAGTGAATTTCCTAAGCATGAAGGCCTTGATGGGGACAGGATGTGAGAGTGTTCTAACCCAGCTTAGAGGGCATACCAGTGATGTGTTTGAATCTGAAGGTACATGGAATTACTTTGGAAGGTCCCTGCAGCCCTGAGGTGGTCTTTTCCATGTCATGAGAATTCAGACGCAGTGTGTCCCGTGCTTAGCTGTTCAGGTGAGTGCTTAAATAGAAATAGCTCAGTTTTCTTCAGATAGTTAGGCTTGTGATAATGGTAGATAAGTGCTAATAGAGCTTGTGAGATGTTGCCCCTGAATTTTAGTCTTTTCATCAGTTAAAGGAGTCATGAAGGCACAGAATTAACTTCTCAGTAGACAAAGATCCCCTCTCAGCAATACACATCTCATGGGACCAGAAGGAAAATAAACTTTGCGGTGCATGATGTTATAGACTGAACTGGAAGGAGTTCAGGTCCCAGCTGGCTCCACACTTCTCCAACAGTGTCTATCTCGTGTGAAAAGGAAAGGTCCTGGAAGCCCCAGGACCACAGTCCCCATGTGGTGTGACACCAGCCAAGGGATCCCGTGCCAAAACACACTGCTAGAGTGGGATTTCCTCCAGGAGAGGCAGAGCTACAAGCCTTCAGGTTTGAACGGTGATGGAACAGAAGGAAGGAGGGTTGTGTGCTTCGGGAGCAGGATTACATTGCAAAGATGTCTCTGCAGGAGGTTTGTGCCAAGGTTTTTCAGAGGTGCCTGGTGGTTGTTGGGGGTCTCAATCTGAGCTGCCCTGAAGCCACAATAGAGTCAGGCAAAGGAGGGACAGCTTTGGCACCTGGTGGCTAAGCCCCTTCAGACTATGCAGCTCCAGGCTGCATCTGGGTCAAAGAGCAGGGAAATCTACATCCACCAGTCTCTGCCTACAAGGAGATCACTGAGTGGTTGGTAGAAAAAGCTCCTTGGGGGATTCAGTAGGTTTTACTTCCTCTTGACCACAATTTTCACAATAGTTTCCAAACCTCCTATTCCTAAAAGCATTCTTATGTGCCCACACAGTGAGCAGTCCCCTCTGGAACACAGAGATGCATTTATCCTGCTTCATTTTCAACCTTCAAATCTCTCTTGGACAGGAACAATATGGAATAGACTAAACTTGTGTCGAAACACACTCCCCCTCAGTGCTATGTTGGCCTTCTCACTCCCTTTTCCTTTGGAGAATCTTCACGCACTTTGTTCTTCAATGCATTCGTCTTCACAACGCCCCGGGGTGCCAGGAAATGCTGACACCTCTCTCGCCTCCTTGCTTTTATGGATAGGGAACTGAGGCACAGATCAGGTAAGTGGGGTCAGCCACCAAACCCATGACAAGGCAGGACTGAGATCCTAGGTGTTCCACAGGCAAAAAAAGGCTTTCCAAAGTGCTTGTTTTGTACCTGCTCATCAGACCCAGACCCCAAGCACAGAGAGGTGTGAGCCTGGGTGTAGAGGGCTCTGCAGCAGCTCAATGTGTATTGTTTTTCTTGGATGATTTCTTGGTGTGTGCTATGGATATGGCTTAGACCCATAGCTGCCTGGATTAGAAGGTTTGGGGTGGCATGAGGGTTTCTTTTGCCTGCAAGGGAAGTTTTGAGGCTCCTGAGGGATATCGACATCCCTCTCCTCTTGATGTGTTACCAACTAGAGCAGCGTTTTTGGGGAGATGGCTGCTTTTTGACCTTGAAGCAGTCAGGCAGACCTCCAAGCCCTGCCATGCTTGCTCTGATGCGGTGGGACTTCTCTTTTCCCTTTTCAATTTTTCAAAGTAAGGAGCTTTCCAGACAGTTGCAACATCAAGTGTCCATGCTGGTGGGAAGGGGGGTAAGATGGGACCCTATATCATTTCAAGTGCTACCGGACCCCCCAAAAGGCTGAGAGTTTGGAAAGCATCCGCACAGTCGGTCACTTCCCTGAACTATCTGTGCTTCATGAGCCTCCAGCTCATGAATCTTGGAAGGAAAGACCACCTCATGAGATTTGTGGTGCGTCCAGTCCCAGCTAGAAATACCACAAGAAAAGCCTCTCTTGGGGAGATCCCAGCTCTAACCAGAAAACGCAGAGTGATGTGAGAGCAAGAAAAAAATCCAGATGTGGCCACTATCTGCTTTATTTTTCTCTGGGAAACTGAGTTCTCCTTTGTGGAGTGTAATTTTGTCAAGCATCATTCTCAAGCATATCTAGCCTTTGTGTTTGCCAGCCATCATTAAGTCAGCCCCACATATCAAAGCTCTGTGTGTGTGTGTCTGCATGCCTGCGTGTACGGAGACAGCTTCCAGCTGATCACTTTCAGTTATTTTTCTGCTAACAGACTGAATGGAGCTGCTCGCTCCCACATTCAGGGAGAACTCCGGCCCAGACAGCTGCCTTGGGAGAAACATTGGCTTTGCTCCTCTTGGGCCAGTGTTGCATTTTTTAAAATTACTTTAACAAGCAGTACTTAAACAGTTGAGTTTTTCTCAGTGAAGCGATTTCTCCACCAGCCAAGCCACGTGTTACCCATTTTCTCTTGCATGGTTCAGGTGTTTTCTCTGCAGCATTACCTTGCTTGCAGTCCCAGGTTGCTCTGGGAAACACACAGTGTAGTTTAATGCTGAGTAAAGTAGCTCTTTGCTTTTAAAAGGGACTAATTGGTGTGAGGCATAGCTGCCCAGGGGATAGATGTTTGCTGGGTTTTGGAGGTGGAATCAGGCTCTGGAGGGGTATTCACAGGGAAGGAAAACATCCTGAACTTAACAGGTAAGTTTGAAGATGAGTTTGGGAGGTGTGTTTTGACCTCAGGTGATGTTAGGGCTTGTCAGTGCTCCTTGGCAGGTCTGCTGCTCTTGGCTGTTGGCCTGTGAGATGACAGTGGCAACAAGGCTCTTACAGAGCCGGGGAAGAGGAAAGCAACATAAGCACACCTGCAAGCAGCCAAATCTTTATTAAACCTCAAAAAATCATTAATATCACCCAAATATTTGCTATTTGTTATGTTTAGGTGGGGAGTAGATGCCCTCAGGTTTTTGGTACTTCACATGTGTAATTAAAATTAATAATAGGAAGGACAAGACAGAGCTGCTGCCACAACTCCCCCTGCCCCTCCCACACTCTTCTGAGTGCGTCCAGTTGGCCCCAAACCAAAACCACTATTCTCCAGCAGAAACTTTCCAACATTTATTCATCACATACAGACCCGACAAGTGCCTCCAATTCTCTAGTTACCAATGCACTAATGAACATCTGCTAGTATTTCTTGCAAGTTCAAGGACTTGGGCAGGGAGTAGACTAGGGACCGAATTTTTCTGTGCGTCTGAATAAAGTAAAAATATGGATTTTACACAATGGCAGAGCCTCATTCTGGGGTTCCTCATGCTTCTCAGGTATCAGCTTCCAAAGTCCAAACCCTTTGGGTGACAGCTTTTTCTGGTAAGTGAGGCTTTGAGTGAAGAAGTGAATGGATCTTGACCTATCAGAAGAACAAGAGATGGAGATCTGTTTTAATTTGTAAGGAAATTAAACAATTCCAAGTAGGTAACCTTTGCTGATGCTAGTCCTGGAGAACTTGAAAGCTCTTGGCTACCATGCAAGACCTATCTTTGTTACCTCTTGCTAATGGAAATATAAACACAAACATTTCCCATTAATGACTACGCAGTCAAGCCAACCATTAGGTCCCACAATGAAGATCTCTGTAAGACATCTAATTACTTCTCTAAAATCTGGGAATATTTGCTCTGGAGAAACACTGAATAGCGAGATCTCCTCTGCATGGAAGTACTTGTGATAGAACTTCTGCAGGGTCACTTCAGTCCCAGCACTGTTGTGTCACTGGATGATATGGGGGGAAATGCAACTTGGACTTTAGCCCCTGTGTTAACAGCAGGCACTAATTGGGGTGGCATTTAGCTGGGTCCTCTAAAATGCAGTTTCTTTGTGTTTAAGGGTTTCTATCTGTTTTCCTTGATGTTGGCCTTTTAACTCCTTCCTTCTGTGCCTTGTCGCCCACCACCCAGCTTCTTGTTTCCCAGTGAAAATCTGGGATGTGGAAATGGATGGAAATAAGGAATCCAGCTTAAAAACCCCACATGTGCTACCTCATGGGTGTTGCTCAGCCGTGCAAGGAAACCTAAGAGCTCTGAAAAATAAGAAAGATACGTGTGAACGTTGATGCCTTTAACTGCTGGGCCATCTCCTTTAGGAGCTCACTGTCAGCATTTTTCTCAGAGGCTGGAGCCATCTGTAGGTGGTTGGTTACAGGTGCCCAGGCACCACAGGGCAGTGGTGTCAGTATGACCTGCTGTGCAGCACACAAATCACCTCTGATGAAAATTAAATACCTGAAAAAGAAATTCCACTACCAGTGGTGTGAGCAAATCATGCACAAATGACTAATAAATAGCACTGCAATCTCTCCTTAAGCTGTGATTTATCTGTCTGGAGACTTATTAAAGAAATGTTCCTGCTGTTTGCACAATTTTTATCATGGTGCTGCCTTCTGATGCTCTCAAGTGTCAGAAACCTCTCTCCTCACTCTGTTGGTGCCAGCAAAAGCCCCATGTGTGACCCCTGCACTGTGAGATGCCAGGCACCCTGGCCCTGCTCTCCCTCAGCCTCATGCTGCTGGTCTCTGCTGCAGAGAGATGCCCCGGTCATGGTCTGTGCCAGTGAATGAGGTGTCTGTGCTCTACCTCCTCCTGCTTTTCCTTTTTCCAGGGTCATTGCATCACTGCTGGGAGAGCAAATTATGCGAGAGTCCCCTCTTTCCCCTCCAGGCAAAACCCACTCCAGTCTGTTCAGAGTAGTAACGTGCTGACTGTGAATGGGTCAAGCTGTTTTGGGCAGAGCTGCCAGAGTAGCAGCTCCTGATGGAGGGGTCAAAGCTGAAGCTGGGGACTAGGACCCATTTCATCAACATATGGTGTTGAAACATGACCCCACCCTGTGTATGGGGATTTAGTCCTGTGATTTGAGAGGTCCAGAACAGAGCTCTGCTACCACCTTAGCTCTTTCTGTTGGTCATCCTGCTCCCCATCACCCTTTGAACAGCTCATGCTGGGAGCCCACTACCCCATGGAGGTTTTGTTTGGGACTGTCACCTCTTTAGAGATGTGTACGTTAGAGATCAAGTGCCCCCAGGATGGTGGTGGCAATTGCTGCTCCACACTGAGGCTGGGAATGGCTGTGTGCTGCACACCTCAGCTCCCAGCTCCATCCTACTGCTGTGCTGGGCATCTCCCCCTACCACCCAGGGGTTTTGCTTGCATTTTCACTTTGTTCTTTTCTCTGCATGCATCGGAGTGAGAGGGATGTCTTTGCTCTTGCTGAGGCAGGAGGTGCTTCTAGATTTCTTTATGACAGGTTGATTGGTATGAACAAAATAGAAAAAAGTAAGAGGCTGACTGGTATGGCAGGAAACAAGTTGTTTTAAAAATTAAAGTGCTCAGGCTTCCCTGCCCTCCTTTTGGGAAGTGCCAGGGAGGATGTAATGCTGGCCCCATCTCTCACCTTGCCTGAAGCAGCACTGGGATGCAGTCTGGCTGCTTTGGTACCCAAAGAAAACAAGTCAAGCATTTGCTCTGAAAATACCACATGTTTTCTTGCCCCTTTGTGTGTGTTTTGCATCCTGGCAGCCTGTGAGCAGGGCAGGGTAATGCAGCCGTGCTGGTGACAGCTGTCCTAGAGCACGGGGAGGAGACTATCTTAATTTTTCTTCACTCTTTCTTTTACCTAAACACCTGCACTTTGCATAGCAGGCCAGCACGTTTGCCCATCTTCAGTGCTTTGAGGATGCCTGTGTCTTGCTGACTTTATTAGATGATGGGACAATGGGATCCTGCTTGTCTCTTTGACATGTGAGAAGTGACAGAAGCAGCTATGGCTGTTCTGACTCAGCCCTCAAACACTTCTGCCATCAAAGTGTAGACACAGGCAGTGCTGGATGACTGGGAATTTGTGATGCATCTTTTCTCATTGCTGTCTGAGGAAAAAAAAATCTTTAGGTGCCAATAGGGTTGATTTTTACTCCGACAATATTTCACCCTGTAGAATGTGTAGCATTGTGTGACGTGTACAATTGGGGTATGATGTAATTTAGAGGTTTCTGCCCCCTTTATGAGGTGTACATCCTATGCACACATCCCCCTTTTAATAAATAGCAGAATATTCAGAAAATCTCAGTGCTCAGAGTAGTAAATGGGAGGCAAAGGGGCTCTGGGGAGGGCGGGCAGTTAGCAGCTTTTGTGGCCCTTTGCAGCAGTAAGACAGAGTCTATTTCCACTCATGTGTCTCGCTTCCCTGATCCATTGGTAGGAAGTGCCTCTAGCCTTGAGTCCCCTTGAAAGAGCAGCTCTGTATGCTCATCTTCCTCCTCTCTCCCCATGCCCTCCAGAGGCTGAAGGACCATCCCAGGAACCTGCCATGACTGTTGGCTTCCCACCAGCTGGTCCCATGTCTCACAGGATCCACAATACAGGCATGTCTGTCGTACTTCTGACCACAGACAGGTCTGCAGAGGATGCAGCCTTGCACCAGCAATGCTGGGAACAGGCAGGTCCAGCAGAAATAAAGCTTATTTCATGAAGGAATTGATGGTGGGGATACTTTTCAATAAATTGACCCTAATGCTCTAGATAAACCACGTTTACTTGCCTTGCATTGCTTGTGAAATTATGATCCTCTCTTTTAGGACCTTGAGGGATTCCATCACCCTTCCAGCATCAGGCAGGAGCCAGGGCTGTCAGGCACCATCACCTGGGCTATGATCAGAGTCCCTGCTGCCCGGGCCATGCTGTAGTGATCAGCTCCCAATCCCTGTGGGGTCCTGACCTGTGGCACCACACACACATACACTCATATTCAGATGAAAAAAGCTCCCATGACAAAGAAAGGTTGAACATTTCGTACTTGATGGCTGCTGTCAGAAAATGCTGCTCTGCCAAAATTGAACCATCCCATGGGAGTGTGTTGATTTGGACGAATTTAAGTTTAGGGGGAAAAAAATCAGAACAACTCATTTCAATAAACTCACAGCAGTCAGCTGTCAGAATGGGATGCTGCAAGTTTTCAGTCTGAAATGCCTTCTCTTCTGGCGCTGCGCATCAATGTACACTGCAGTACAAATTCTTACATGAAATAATGCAAAATGAATTATGAAACAGAATAATGCTCTACAAATCTGGGCTGGAATAGAAACATGGCATACTCGAAATAAGGAGTATACACTAAATATAAACATAATGCAATAGAAAACCTATAAAAGAAAGAATCCAAAAATACAAACAAATGTTTCAGTTGACCTGAAGCAAAGTGCCTCCCACACACTGGGATGCCCTGCAAGGGCTCCAAGTGCCCTTGTTCTCCCTTCATGTCACAGTCAGGGCAACCTCTGAAAAATCTAGAGGTAGCACCCGTGTGCCAAAACTGATGTGTTGAGCTAAGACGTACGGGCTCCCCGAAGCCCACATTTTATCAAAACATCCTTCTCTGCAAAGCCAAAGGGCAGGGCAAAGAGAGGTCTGTCTGCCGAGGCTGCTTCTTGGACTTTTGTCTTTTCTAAGGGTGTGGAGTGTGTCTTCTGCTCATGTCTGGTCAGGAGGCTGGTCTGGATGTGCCAGGGACATGGGGGTTTGGTCCTGTGGCCTGATGCATCTCTCTCTTTCTCCCCAGCTTTGGGCAGCATCTGTCCTTGTCTACTGCAGGATGCTGCTGTTTGCCTGGGCCAGTGGGGAAGGTTAACCTCCTTCTGTGGTTTGCTTCAAGAGGGCTTTGATGATTCACAGTCCTCGTGCTTGTCCTTCTGGATGCTGGTGAATCCAACCGGTGTTGCAGGCATGAACAGCAAGTTCAGTACCGATGTCCCTGCGAATATAAACCTGGAGAAGGCAGCTGCTGAGCTTTTGCAACTTTCCTGCGGCACTCAGGAGACAGAGGATGCTTCTTTGTGGGCCCAAGAAGAGAAACCATTAATTTACTGTAAACGAATGAAAGTGAGAGTGGCCAAAACCTGCATCCAGCAGTGACTCCCCTGCATTCCCACAGGTCAAGGGCAGGGTGTCTATTTGAAGGTGGATGTTTCCTGATGCGCAGTTGTTGGTAACCTAAAGCAGGTTTATGACAGAGCCAAGATCAAGCATTAATGCAATAGACTGGTAATTCAATCACTTTATAGAAGTTGATCTGTCCTTTTTATTACAATTATTGTCAGCCCGGGTGTTTCGTTCCATCACTGAAAATAAACATCATTTATCATACTTGTAAAGATTAGCCCCTGACAGCTCCAGCTCTGCTTTGCATAAATGTGTATTAATGTCTGCTCTGTCTGAAGTGGAGAGAGAAGTCTATATTTCACAAGAATGATTAGACAGTGTCACCACTGCTTTAAGTAATGTCTTATCATGACGGATAATCAAACTGAAAAAAAAACCAACCAAAAAAAGGCAATTTATTGCATATGCATTTTTTTGCTTTATTGGTGAGAAAGAGCAATAGTTTTGCTGCTGCAATACCGAGGTTTGTAATGTCCAGGATCTGGGCTGGTGATGCTTCTCCAGGTTTTTGAAGGCTTGTGGTGTCACAGCTTGCTGGTGGAGCTGGGACTTCCATCTCTCTTCCCATTTGAAGAACAGGCAGCCCACCCCCTGCCAGACTTTTAATGGTCCATGCCTCGGGCTGAATTTGATTTGGAAAGTTTCAGCTAAAATGATGCCGTCATTTCTGAGAGCAAGATTAAGGGAAAATATGATGCCCAGGCTAAAATATTTTTACAGACATTTTCCAGAGAGGCTCTAGAGATCCTGGACCTTGGAGCAAGACTTCAACAGTTGGTATGTGCCTTTCCTGAGGAGCTGTGCTTTTGCTGCTCCTGTCTCACTAATTGCAGCAGAAGAGAGTTAGTTACCTGTTTGTCAGTGTGAACTTGAGAGATGTTAGAGCTCAGCAGCTAAACTCTGCATCTTCATGAGCTCAGTGAGAGCTCTAGCCCCCACCCAGATGTTCATGTACCATTTCCCCAGCTGGACCAAGCCTGCATCCCCAGTCTGTGGGGCATAGATAGGACTTCTCTTGCAATCTGCTGGTGGCAGTGTGTTTGGGGGATTCTGTCCCAGAGCATCCAGAAGGATGAAGAATAACTAAAGACATGGGCTGAAGTCTTGCTCTTTGCAGCTGAGCCAGGGCAATACCAGGAATGTTCCCTTGTTTGCTGGACTGCACATTTGCTGGGAGAGAAATGCACATGGGCACTGATGCCCATCACACACTGCCTGCTATGGTGCAGAGAAACAACTCCCTGACTCTCATGCAAGAACATCAGAGCTGAAGGAAAGTCCTTCTCATCAGTATCAGGTTTGGTATTGGGTCTAGTTTCACCAGCTTTAGAAACTGAGGATATGAAATGGAACCCCATGAGTGTTTTCAGAGGCTGACCTTGGTGAGCTGGAGAAGTTCAGTACTGCACTGAAAACACTTGTGATTTCTGGACATGACATCTGGTTCTGTGAAAGCCCCAGTTTGTGGAGTAAAGGTTGCTTGTGAGAGATGATCTGCTGGTTGTAAAAGTTATTTCCAACGGTTATGCCTTTGGGGGGGGGGGAAACCCCACCACCCAACAACTTGGAGGCATGGATACATAAAAGCAAATGTCAAATAAAACATTTGATTTATAATCTTATCATTTCTAAGCCAGCCACCTTATTTTGGAAGGCTTGTGATTGAGATCAGTGTTAATTGAAGATGATGCCTTAAAATTAGCCCACTGCGGAGGTATCTCATTGAATCAGATCCTAAAGGAGCAATAATACTTCAAATATTATATATGAAAATAAATAAACCTCTTCGCTGCATAACTAACAGCTACTGACTAAAGCTACAGCATTAAAAGCACTGGAGCTATGCTGAGTGCTAATATTGCTCTTTGTTTAGTGTTTTTTTTTAGTGATATCAGCCCCAGTTTTTTCCCTTTCAGGTTACAGTTACCACCGGTTTCACCTCCTCTGCTCTTGTTCGTTGCTGGTGGTGATACACAAAACACTGTGGCACAGCCTTCCCTTTGCCAAAGAACCTGAAACTGAAACGTCACTCTCAAATAAAACTGACACCCCACCCCCCCCCAAAAAAAGCCAGGTGTCTGCTTCATAGTAGCCTGGGTGGATAGTCAGTGATGGAGGGAAGGAGTGGGTGAGGATGGCATCAGGACCATTAGCCATCGAAGCACTGCTGATTTTAGCCAGTGGTATTAACAACTGGTGCTTTTGAAGTGCTAAAAGCTTTGGACATAGATTACCATGCACATATTTCAATTTCCCTTAAATCCAGGGAGATTTCCTCTTAGAGTGTGTGCTCTCACTCTTTCTCTCTCTTTTTTTTTTATTCAGCTAGATTGTGCTTGATGGGGACCGTTAACTGAATACAGCATATTATATATTACTTCAATAAATCACCGACAGCCAAAGCATTCAATATCATGCAGAGTAGTAATCAGGGGAAGTCTTAATCACACTTTAAATGGTTTGGATTTATGCTCTGCTTTCCAAGGGCTCCTGTCACTGCTGGAAAGGCACGGAGGCATGGCTCCGTGGTGGCTCACCAGGACCCAGTCCAGCCCGGAGCCAGGGGCCGGGAGCTCAGCCAGGACATGGGGTTTGTGCCAGGGGTGCAGTGCTTGGATCAAGGAAGATGAACAGCTACGGGGTTATTCCCAGAGCTGTTTTTACCTATGCAATGGGCTCTTTAGACTTCCTGAAGCTTTTGGGGTAAAAAGGCGTCACTCTGGCAGTGTAAACAGCTGTGGTTTTTTGCGTCTGTGTTGCACAGATGTGTGGCAAGTCCTGGCTTTGCTTTGACTGAAAAAATGTGTTTTAACACGGAATTTTGTTTTTAAAGAAATCATCAGATAAGACAAAACCCAGCTGCTGTCATCCCTGTTTTTTGCGGCCCTGACCTTTTGCCTTTGGTCCAGGAAATTTAAAAGGCCTCCTGAATTTTTGCTGGGGAGTGGGAGGAGCAAAGAGGGAGGGCCGGCTTAAAAGAAACCCCAAACAATCCACAGAAACCTTAAATACATTTTTCAAACAGATTAATTTAAGATTGATGATCTGACCCACCAAGACTTTCCATGAAAGTAAAACTTTCCAGGCAGGGGCCATGGGTGCGAGGTGTGCGTGGGTCTCACGGAGTACCGTGCCAAGTGTCAGCCCACCGGCGGCTGCCGGCAGAGGATGGGAACCTTCCTCCCCTGCACCATCACGCGCCCGACCTTCAACTTCCCCTCACAACAATACGCAGATGTGCATGATGTCATCTCTCCCTGACATGGGGGAAAAAAAACCCAAACAGGAGAAACCATAGCAGAAAACAATAGCCCTTTCTGGGGGGAAGTTAACAGTTTTGGTTAAGTCCACGCTCTGGAGCACAACAGGTCCCTTGAGTGTGGCCTCTGGGCATTGCCGCTTGTCTGGCGGGGCAGCGGGGAGGTTAACAGGCTCATTATCGGCATCTGGCTGGGAGGAGAGCCCTGCACGGGCTGCCCCTGGCTTTCCCAGCACAGAAATACTTTGCGGGCCCCTTCAGCTAGAGAGGATGAGCCTCCTTCCCTGCGTTAAAAAGTAGCCACACTGCCAGCACCGTGGAGTACTGCCCTGGCCATGGAAATTTGACCAGGACCCAAGTGGAGCTGGGATGCGGCAGCTGAGAGCGTGAAACAATAGTCCTACATGGAGGAAACTCTCCTGTCATGGTGGATTAAAGTTCTTTGGTGTCTGACTGTTGGGTTCGTCCCTGTCCCTGCTTTGTTTGTTTCATTCGGTTCCATGTTGTTCGTGTCTCTTAATAGGGCATCTTTCATTATCATTATCCCTAATAGTGGTTTATTGTATTAGTTACAGTTAATTTAAATGTTACCGAAGCATTGAAAACAGATTGCAGATGTTTGGAAACAGATGTTACTTTAATGTTAAAACAAAATCATGAATATTTATGGGTCATTATTGCCTGGGTTGAATTAGGCTCTTTAAATAGTAATGTATGGGCTTAACATCTTTTGAAGGAAACGCTCCAAAAAAGGTGAATGGAAAACCACTGTCATATAAAGATGTGTAAATCATTTATTCTGGCAATACTGAGTTTTCCTTTATGAACAGTCAGAATTTATTACTGTTATATTACAAAACCAGGTACTGTTCTTGTTCTATAACTGAAGCTAACCTAAGACAAGTATTTTTTAGCTCAAAAACACCTTTCCAGATCTCTGTTTCCTAAAGAAGGGGCCCAACCACCTCCCTGCAAGTCGACCTAAAGCCATAGGAATATTTGGAGGTGGAATCATCAGTAGTAAAGGAAAATAAGGTGAAGATGGTGCAAACACACAACTCACTTGGTGTCAGTCTTTCCTACAGAAACACAGAGGGGCTTTAAGTGCCACATGTGGGCTGTCGCTGCTCGAGTTGTATTTCTTTCTTTATGGAGATGAAGTTAGTCTTTAAGGCATCGGCTCAAAACGGCCTTTCATTCATTACAAAGTTATTTAGTTACGGGTAGGTAACTCTAAATGACATTTCTACATCTTGCACTTTATTAGTTGATCCAAGCTGCTAAATGACATGGGGAGATATGCAGACTGTGGTAGGAGAGTTCGGTGTGCTTTGGCCAGCTTTGAATAGGGTCCAACCTTGTGGAGTTGAAAATTTGCTGCTGAGATTATGAGCTTGCACATCTCCCTTTGGAAGAGCTTGGGGGCCTGGGGAAGGGAAAAAATAAAGTATGAAAAGATGGTGAAAAAAAAATAAATATGACTGTAAACACAAGGACAAGTCCCTGCTCCCCAAAGAGACAAGCTGCTGCCTTAGATGAGTTGCATCCTGTTTAGGAGAGCAACGGCCTGGCCATTGGCTTGTCACCACTGACTCTGTGCATGGTTCTTGGATGGAAGGACTGGTGGCAAGGGGACAGGCTACCATGCAGCCACCACCCATCTTACTGCACTTGGCTCATGTCCAAGGGGAAGATGGGCTTTAACTTATAGCACTGAGCCTTTTTTTTTCTTCTTCCAAGTTTACTATATTTACTAAATTGGAGGAGAGTCTGCATCCTCCTGAAGCTGGCAAAAGTCCTTGTCTACAGGCACAAAACCCCAGAGCAGATGGGCACACATTTCGGCTAAGCGCAGTGGCAGTTGTTGAGCATTAGGGTCTGTAATCTCATCCAGGAGCATCCAAACAGCCGCCTCCGCCTCTCCCTTGGCCAAGGGGAGCAACTTTTACCCACACTGCTTGGGTTGATGCTGCTCGCTGCTGCCACAGTGCACAGCAGGGTTTAGCCATGAGGACTCAGGACCTGCATCTTCAGGAGAGGACAGCAGTAATCTACAAGCCTTTCCTGCTTCCACGGTGTGATCTAGGTACAGGGGTCACAGGAAAAGTGCTGAAAAGCTGCACACTGCATTCTGCAGCCTATCTGAACAGTGGCATAGAGCAGCTGTGACTGCTGGGTTGGTTTGCCTGCTGAGGGATGGCCAGGTTGCCAGGCTTGGTTGCGTAGAAGTCCCTGGGGCTCCACCAGCTGACTGCATTGAGGCACCTGGACACAGACCCCCTTGCACCAAGGCTCACAGGAATGTTAGAATTTGTTTTGATCTCCAGAAATTGGCCAAAAAAAAAGGTTTTCTATTGCAATCTCAGCGCTTGGTTTTTAAAATCCATACAAAGAAATGGCATACAACTGAGTGAAGAGATGTTCCTTCAGCAGCTTGGACTTGAACTTCCACTGCTTTCATGTCCCGAGGATCACAGAAAGCCTGGTACAGTACATTACATTCAGTAGACTGCCAGAAAGAGAGTTCATTTAGTTTGATGACAGATTAATACTGATTCACAAATTAATTTTGTCTCTTTGTATATCAAGGGTGTCCGCAACTTATTTAATTTGTAATAAATATAATTATAGAAATGAATGAGCTATCAAGATTTTTAAAGTATGATCCATCAATGTTGGCATGACTTGTAATCCTGGTCATTATAAATAAAATGGGTCTTTTGCAATATGGAATGCAATTTTCCCTGTAGTTTGTCTCATTATTTTCTGACATGTGGGTTAATATTAAATTACAATGCCTTAATTTTCAAATCAGGGCTCAATTTGTAAATAAGAGGTTAATAAATAACCCTTCCAGCTGGAGGCCTTATTGTAACTTCATTAAAATAAACTTTTAAATGAGATATTTGCCTCTTGGTTGAAGCAATGATGGTACAAGCATTGTCTCATCGTGTACATTGCAAAACAGAAAAAAGAGCCTGTATGGCTGCCAGAAAACCCTATCCAAAGAGTCACTGTGCTGCCGAGACTTCCATATTGTCTTTCAGATGTCCCACATAACTGGGCTATGCCCTGACTTACTCCATCCCCTGCTTCCTGACACATGGAGCACACATCAAGCTGTCCTTCGTTGTATGTCACCTTGAGCACACTGTGAAGGCTGCAGGGGTTGGAGCTTGCTGGCACGTATTGTGCTGTATGTCTTAGCTACATGCGCTCGTAGCCCAGAAGGCCAATCACATCCTGGGCTGCATCAAAAGGAGCAGAGGTGATTTGAGAGGTGATTCTTCCCCTCTACTCTGTTCTGGTGAGAACCCGCCTGGAGTACTGCATCCAGCTCTGGAGGCCTCAACATAAGAAGGACATGGAGCTCTTGAAACAGGTCCAGAGGAAGGCCACAAGGATGATTAGAGATGAAGACAGGGTGAGAGAGTTGGGCTTGTTCAGCCTGGAGAAGACAAGGCTCAGGGGAGACCTTACTGCAGCCTTCCAGTACTTGAAGGGACCTACAGGAAAGCTGGAGAGGGACTATTTGCAAGGCCATGTAGTGCTAGGATGAGGGGCAATGGTTTTAAACTACAGCAGGGTAGGTTTGGATTAGATATTAGGAAGAAATTCTTTACTATGAGGGTGGTGAGACACTGGAACAGGTTGCCCAGGGAGGTGGTGGAGGCCTTGTCCCTGGAGGCATTCAAGTTCAGGCTTGATGAAGCTCTGAGCAACCTGATCTAGTTAAAGGTGTCCCTGCTAACTGCAGGGGGTTGGACTACATGACCTTTAAAGGTCCCTTCTAACCTAATGCATTCTATGATTCCATGATCTGTGAACCAGCACTTTGCCTGAAGTGCCTTGTGTCAGCACTGAAATGAGGGCTGGGAAAGATGTTTTACCTTAGCCAATCTAATTGCACCATGGTACAATACTTGTGTTTTAAATAACAGTAGCAATGTGGATTTTCCTGTTACAAGGAGGGATGATGCTAATCTAAAAGGCCCTCAGCCCCTGACTTAACTTCACACCTTCATCGTTCATGAGATCTGCCTGATCACAACTTCTCACAAGTGGAAGAACTTCACTGGAAGAGCAGGGGTGGGAAACAGCTCTTTGTGAGCCCCTTGGAGACATGACTTTTTCTGGTACTGATTCACCCTTGATGAAGCCAGCCCTGTTCTCTGAATACTAATTTCTTTTTCTTTCCTTTTTTTTTTAAACAGAAACGACAGTTAAAACATTAATGAAAAAATGCACTGATAATAATTTAGCTGGAAAAAAAAAACCCTTTTGATGTCACTTTTGCAAGCGTACTTGAGAAGTCATGTCTCAGCCCCATATTCCTCTAAATTCAAGGGGTAGGTATGGAAGGCTTTTAGGCTAAACTTCTTAATGCCTGATTATCATATGTCAGATTTTGGGGAGGCTTTTTTGAATGGGACTTGAAATTTCCCTTCCAATTTGGGCAATTACAGGCCATTTTTTGGAAGTGTTCAGTAGACAAAAACCCAGCTCTCATCTTTTAGAAAAGCCTTCTGAACTATTTCGGTGCCACTGGTACTTTCACCACTTGGACCATTGCTGATCTGTTCAAAACGCTCCCAATTACTTCCAGTTAGTGATGGAAATGCTGGGATCTGTATTTTTTTTCTCTAATTAAGTAGAAACCTCGACCTGGCTCAGCCCCAGTTTCTATTCCCTGAAAACATTCTTTATATTCACTGACAAATCTCCTGACGTTGCTAAGACAAGCGATCATTTCTTGAGAGCTCCTCAAGCAAGGTAAGACCTGTTCAGTTCTTGGATGGCTGCAAACGAGGGAAATTCGCTGGCCTGCAGGAAGCGATTAGCATCACCATCCCTGCTGATGTTACATGGGTGCAGCCTCCTGGGCTGCAGAGCAAAACCCGTTTTCTCACCCCTCCTTAAGATCTCCCAGATACAGTAATGCCGCCCACTTTCGGCGTGCCTGGAGTGATGTTTAATCCTCTGTGCATTTCATGTAGCGCTATCGAATTCACTCGTCGTCGTTATTGATGAGTGACACAGAGGTTAAACGATTCGCAGCAAGACATTTTGCTCAAAAAAGAAGAAAAATTAAAATAAAAAACCAAACACATCGCACTTCAGTCAGCAGAGACACTGCTCGGATGGCAGTCAGATGGGTGAGCACAGCAGCCAGGTACCTTCTCCTAGGGCTGCTTTGCCAGGTGGGAAATGGGGCCAATAAAGCCACCTGCAGATTACCGGGATTTTTGCCGTACAATAACAGCGGGCAGAAAGGGAGAAGCAGGTTTGTTTCCTGCAGCTTGGCTGAGCCACAGAGGCTGGGAGTGCCTTTGCTCCGAGGTCTGCAGCCAAGGGTGGGATGCTGGCATTGCCAGCAGGGTGGGGAGGGGCAGCCCACCTACAGACTCCAGGCCTGGTGCTGCTTTGCCTTTCCAAGGGGAATCAGCCCCAGATGTGTTCTTCTGCCCTTCCTACCTGAATAGGTGGCAGAGGGCCCCCAAGCACCCTACCGCTGCTGTGCTGCTACTCACTCTGCTTTTCAGAGGGCAGCCACTTGCAGGATTCGTGAACTGAGCAGTGGGTGAAAGAGGTAACAAAGCTGAGGCAGGTGCTTTTATTTCCAAAAGCCCTTTATGTGGAGCTCTACAGATCTAAACTCTACCTTCAAATACAGGTCTCTCTGACATCCACACGTGGGCATAAATGTCACTTCTTTGTTTTGATTTTGCCACAGCTAGTAACTCCTCACAGCCCTGGGAATTTTGCAGGTGGGACATGCAGTGGGAGACACAAAGGCATGAAGAAAATTTGTCCAGACTTCTTCCTTCCTTGTTGCTCTCCTCATTTGATTTGCTCTGTTTAAACCACCACCACTGCTCTGTAGTGTGAACCTTGGTGCTTTGGCCAACATCCAGCTTTGAAACACGTGCTCTTCTTCTGCACGGTTCCCTCTGCAAGTGTCAGGAAAGCTGTTCCTCATGCTCCTGAGTCAAAAAATGCAATCGTCTGTCTGTCAAACCCTGGCAGAGAGGATGTTTGCATATGCAGAGCACTCCACAGTCCTTCCCAAAGAGGAACAGAAAAGACAGGGAGAGGGGAGGTATTTGTGAAGGCTCTCAATCTGTAGACTTTCTGTATAGTGAATGGAGAGAGAAAGAGGGAAGGAGGATCCTTCAGAGGCATTCAGAGTATTGGGCCAAGCTTCTGCCTTGATTCCTTTCTTAAATGCCCTTTCTCTATGCAGGATGAGCCTGTGCTGTGCTGAATAATAGTTAAGACTGACCAGAGCAACTGAGACCGAAGTTTTGTGTGGCCCCGTGCCCTGTTCCCTGCCTTTCAGGGCATGCTGCCACAGCTGCTGCTCCTTGCTGTTACCACCCTACGAATGATTAGAAAGATGTGATGGCAAAACGGCCTCTGATGGACAGATGTTAACAGACAAAGAGTTTGCTTTTCAGTAAGCCATTGATACTTAGAGAGACACTTCCAGCAAGTGCACTGTAAGCTAAGTAGAGCAGCTCTTTCAAAGTTGACAGCAGGCAGGCTGCTGTGCCCCCTACATATCTGCCTGACAAGCCGGTGCGGGGAAAATGGAAACAGGGAGGGGAAGGGACCCATGTAATGAATCAGAGGTGCCAGTGCAATTGGAGGAAGCTACAGTAGCCTCAAACCTTCAGCATTTGTGAAAGCATCACTTTGTTCTTTTTTAATTTTGTTTTTATTTTTACAGCAAACATATTTAATATAGCCATTTCAAGTTTTACATGAAGCATAAATCAAGGAGAAATAAGTATATTGGCCAAAACATAGGTTGTTTTGTAGCTTCTAAATTTCTCAAGTGTTAGGTCATTTTACTTACAAGTTAAATAGCTGTCTGCAAGAGACCTTGGTTGGTCATAAATTGTCCTTCCAATAATATAAAACACACCATTTATTTACAACACGCATGCTCTTCCAAGTAGATCCAACAGCTCGTAAAGAACAAGAGCTCCTATGTCATCCCTACTGAGACCACTGCAATAAAGAGCCGTTGGAATGACTCTGTACTTGGTGAGTGCAATCAGATCCAGCAACAGTAGCTTTTACAGGCTTTTTCTCCCCTCCAGGAAAACCCAAGATATTAGTGCAATACTAAAGAGCTGTGATGGTTTTATCCCAGAGCAGGATCTTGCTCCTCCTATGTCCCTACCGGTTTTGGGATTGAGGTAAGACTCACCAAAGATGGTCAGAATCAGCCTTGCTAGGATGGTTTGTTTTCATAAGGGATACAGTTGATTAAAAAGAAGGTTAATTGAACATTATGAAATCGCCACAGTAGTATAAACCCCAAGCTCTGGCTCATAAACAACATTTGTTGCAGAAGGTTATTATTACCTGCTTACAGTTGGAGCAATGAGCCATCAGATACCTGTTTGTTTCAGGACAGCTGAGCAGTAAAACTGCACACTCTGGTACATGACCTCAGGTAGGCTCCTAGGGAATGTTAGCCCAGGTTAAGTAATAAATACATTCCTACACTTGTGCCCTGATCAAACTCTAAAGTGAAATACCAGCTGAAAGCAGCATTTGATCTAGATTAGAGACCCACTTTTACATGTTTGAAGTAGAAAAGCAACAGAGGCTGATCTTAGTTCTCAAAGCCTTTTGTCAATAGAAAAGCACTGAACAATTTCCTTTTAATAATATTACTGCATTTTAAAAAATGTGATTTTTGTAGTTCTTGGACAGTGCAGTGGGGTGTGATATTTATCAAATGAGTTTGTGGACTAACAGGGTCATTAACACATTAATCAACATCTTGTTCACTGGCTCAGCCTCAGACTGCAGTGACTAGATTTGGGCAAAAGATTCACAGGAGCATGACTCATCTCACCCTACCAGAGAAGGTATCTCACTAAGCTGGCTACACGGAGGCTCCCTGTAATCGATGGGGAGAGTGACAGATGTCTTCCAGAGGAAAATTCATCCCATCCTATGTGCCTGAAATTAATTTTGTCCTGGGATATACCCATCTCTTGCCATGGACTATGAGGGAACCCAGATAGCAGGGTGAATGTTAGTCCCAAACTTACCTGCTTCCACAGGGAAATAAGGATGTCCCCTTCAGTTGCTACTGCATGAAACTGCTGATTCACTGGCCTGGTGCTTTGCTCGGTAGCTGACTTTATTCCAAACTCATCTGAGTGCCCATAAGGATCACCTGTGAAGAGCTTCCCCGCCCTCCCTTAAAGTGCTAGCTCTGCCCACACTAAGCCACCTCTACAAATCAAGTTGAAAATCAGCCTCAAGTGGCTAAGCTAGTTCCTGCTGCAGTCAAATGAAGTGTTTCTCATCAATGGGTCGGACCACTTGTGAGCAGGTTCACTATTGATGTTTCTGTTCCTATCCTATCACCACTTTCCATCACATTCATAGTGGACAGATTAATTCCTCCTTTCTTGAAACTCAATATTCAACTAGTCACTCTCATGGCCCATTGCAGCTCTGCTGATCTGTCCTATTTCCATCTCCTTTTGGATATAGTCAACAAGCTGGGTTTGCCATGAATTGTCCATGTACCAAATTTCCCCAGACGTCACTTTGAGCCCTTCTCCTGTGCTGTCCCTGCTGCCCTGTCACCCTCCTTCACCTCTGCCAAGGCCAATGAAAGCCACCTGGGAAGCATGGCTGTGCTTGCTGCAGCACCCTGGCCTTGCTGTCTCTCTTTCTACTACCTCCATCCCATCAATGGCTGGAAACTCTTCAAGGCAAGGCCAGGACACATCCAGCAGTGACCCACATGCCAGGACCATCCAGCTTCTCACCAGCTGTTCCTGAGCAGCACCAGAGTCCAGCTGACTGTGCTGATGAAGCAGTGGCAGACCAAGACCAACCACCATTGCCAAGAAAAAGCAATAACAACAGGCACAAGGAATTATGAAAAAAAATTACTTTTTTAATGTACAAAACGTTTATATACAGGTTCAGCATGTTACCTCCGTTCTTATGATGTAGAAAACAGCTAAAAATGTTCTTAAGATATAAATTTGACAGAACAATTCACCTACAGTACTTTTAGTAATGATGTCTTCTATACATAATATATACAGTGCTGGAATGGTTATTATAATACTTTTTCAGTAAATGAAGGAAGACCACCACTGGAAAGTCTGAGGAATCTCAAGTCATTGGAGATTTGGTTTTGTATTTGATTTTTGCTATTGAGATACCTGTGAAGAGGGACTCAGTAGTCATCGTTGCCCTACACAGTTGCTGAAAAAAATCAGATTAGCAGTTGAAGGACGAACGAAACCCTGATCCATCTCAACACAAGGGATGCCCAGTTGTACTCCAAGCGTCCAGGACAGCATACAATGTCCTAAAATATGTACTGCCCTTTTTAATTTTTTCCATAAATGCAAAGGCAAGGGCAAGGCCAGTAACTGCAGGAGAATATATACAGCAGACTATAAAACAATCCCTTTAAACAGAACTTTCATGGGAGACACAAATAAACAGCCAGGTTTTCCTGTCCTCATGCACCCTGGACATCAGCAGGAGTCCCAGGGGCCTCAAGCAGTGAAGAGCATCGTGTGTACACCCTCTGCATTTGGGATGAGGACGCAGGAGGCTGAGCAGCACCTCCCTGAACAAGCCGTGCCCAGGGCTACCTGGCAGCAGGGCTGTCCCAGCCCACAACTGCCAAGTGCAGCTGCTGGGGTATCTGAAGATAACGTGGCGTTTTCATGCCAGCCCCAGTCATGCTGGGAACTGTGAACCTGACATCAGTTTGTGTAAAAGGAAAGCAGGGACCACCAGAAAGCATCTTTGTAGAGCTGTCCCCATACCATGCAGGGGACAGATTGGATGCAAGTGAGAACGTCACATAGTTCTGAGGTGGAAGAGGGGAGTTGGGAAGGAGAAAATGAAGCTCGGCAGATGCTTGTCTGGCCAAACTGGAAGAACCTGGGGTGGATGTCACACTGGTCCCCTGCCCCTCAACATACTGGGTACAAAGTGTCTGATGCTATGAGAGCAGGATGAATTGTCCTTATTCGATGTAGTCAGAAGCTAAGCAAGGCCTCCTGCCCAAGTACATGTATCTCAGCACTGCTACCCTTTTGTCTAAAGACAGTAAAAATAAATAATCCAACTAAGATTGACTTCTGTGCCAGGTTGGACTTGTCTGAAAACAGCTGATTGTTATTACAAGCAGTTATATTTTGGTGGAGGATTTGGATTTGGGAGGCCCCGCTCCTCCCACCTCTTCCCCAAGGATGTTTCTGAGAGATTCTCACTTACTGAGCTGCTATTTTGACTCAAAAAATACCTGTTTTGAGACTGTCCAGATGTTTGCCTATGCCATAGACTGCAGGTGCGCCACTGAACTGCACCAGGCTGGGTACAAAGATTAGCTATATACTGCAGCACAGAGCACTAGCTAAACTAACACCCCGGCTTGTCCATGGCATATGTTTTTGATACAGCAGCATTTTTTTTACACTGGCTGCAGCTGTGGGACATGTTAATGCAGGACCAGGTACATATCAGCAAAGTCTCCTTGCAGGTCAGGCTGTATTAGCCTCCCATCAGGGCACCTGTATGTGCACCAAGCCCTGGCAGAGCCTTGCACGGAGCGTATTACACAGACAAACGTTGGCCAGAGAAACCAGCTCCCACAACGGCACCGCAGTACAGACCTGGCTGAAATGATCACAAAACTCTCTCCATCACTGTGGTTTTCGTATGCGTGCACCTTGGCATGGAAAAGCCAACGGAAAGCAGAGCCATTGTGAAGCCGCGCAGGGATATGGTAATGCGTGCTTCAGAAACCTGACATTAAAGATGCATGTGGGGCCCCTGCAGAAAGTCACTGCTCTCAGAGGGCACAAAGTTATGCATGTGTGTCAGTCTGCACGACGGAGCCTTCCTGCCACAGGGGATTATTTCCCAGTGATTGCTGTTCTCAGGCCTCTGCTCCACTCTGCACATGATATAAACCACGTTGTAAACACATCTGATCAAAGTGTGCATTCACCTTTTATGTGTCTCATCAATGTGTCTTTCCAATGTTTTCTCAGAAACACCACTATGTTTTTATAAATGTACATTTTATATACGCTTCTGGCAATACACTATATTTGATTTTTAAAGGAAGAGAGGCCTTGGCTACTTAACACGAAAGCATGGTAAGGCACTTTGCTGAGAAGCCGTTTGGAATCAGCGCTCTTTGCAAGGTACAAAGGTATTTATGGTATAAAACAATACTGCTGGCAGAGGGCTTGTTTGGAGACGTAGCTATACCCTGCTCTCATCGGAGCAGAATACATAGTATGGCTTTTGTTCTGATCAAAACCGCATCCTCCCTATTCTTTCTGGGGTGGGTTGAAAATGGGATTTTTTGTGAATGTAGCTGACAGAAAATGGTGGGGAGTGCTATTTACAGGGCTGCTGGGGAGGGAGGGTTTCATCTCTAACCACGCTCATGCAGTCTCCTAGCTTGGTGGTAATACCATTCAGTGCTCCGGGAAACCAAGCCAAAAAATACTAGGGGTGCACCCTTGCGGTGCTGAACTGCCTGGATATAGTTTACATAATTCTGTACAAGAGACTTTTTAAAATTTTCATTTTGAATCCCTTTAGTGTATTTAATACTTATAAAAAAATCTACTCTATTGAAACATATTATTTTTGAAAAGCACATTCATAAACCTGCTTCATGCAGAGCCCCTTGGATAGCGCTAAGGCCTTGTGCTTTACTGTTATGACATCATGTTTAGAAATTTACTCTCTTCCGCCAGCGTGGTGAGCATGGAGCTCATATCGCCTATTGCCATATTGCTTATTCCCGCGGGTATGGTGGGCAGTGTCAGAGAGTTTCGTGGAGTCGTCAGGCGAGAGGAGTTCTGGGAGAGGTTCTGAAGGATGCTGGGGCTCAGGGTTCCTGACATCAGGCTTGAATGGTCCCCGTCATCCATAATGGCATCAAAATCTATCTGGGGTGGCTCAAGACCTTGCGAGTCCACCGTGCTGGACACCTGGTTTGCACCCGGGGAAGGCAGAGCGGCCGGCTTGCTGTTCAGCGCGCACTGCTGCTGTCTGACCCGGCAGTCCGTGTGATTATCGTAGCTGCTGTTCTGTTCATACATGTGGATTTGACCGTAGTAGTACATCAAATTGTTTTCCCTCGTGCCATCCGCACACTGCTGGGCCGACGCTGGCAACATCTCGCTGGTTCTTTTATGCACAGCCTCCGCCGCCTCCTGGCCCGGACTGATGGTGTTTGTAGCGTGGGGAGTTCTCATGTAGCCCAGCTGCTGTACGGTGCGGAGGCCTCGGGGTCTGCTGGCTGGGCTTGGCTCGGGTGGAGGACGAGGCTGGATCATGCCAGGTGGATACGCCTGTGTGGCTGAGCCCATCATACTCTGCTGAGGCTCAAAGCTGGGCTGGTTGGATGTCATGATGGGCTGATGAAAGGCCTCCTGAGCCATGGGGAAATTCATGTGGGTCGGCTGAGATGAGTAGTTCTGCTGACTCGTTTCATGCATGACCTGGCCCAGCATCGTGCGCTCACTGTTGCTGCCGACCATTAAAGAAGGGTCAGTCACCATGTCCATTTGCTGGGGGTGAAGGTGTGGTCCAGACTTTGCTGCCATGTTGCTACAAGAAGGAGAGATCTGATTTGGGTTGCCGCTGATTGCACTGGGGCTCAGCATCTGATGAGGTTGGTTATACCCTGTGTGCAAGCCCAGGTCGGGGTTCATACTGGGGCCTAGGCTCATTGGCTGCTGCCGCAGCTGCATACAGTTCAGCCTCTGCCCATCCATGCTCACATTTCTTTGCATAAAGTTCTGCTGTGTTACGTTCATGCTGTTGTCTGGCAGTTGCATCTGCTGCTGGTTGTAGTTCTGGTACTGACCAAAGTTCTGCTTCTGCTGGACCACCGCTAAGTTCCCTTGTGAAAACTGCTGCTTTGACTGATTAGACATGATATCGACCGTACCTGAGCTGACTTCGTTCCACTGGACAGGCATGTTATTTTTATTCATGTCTGAGGAGCCATCAAAGCTCATGGGACACTCTGCCATCATGGGTCCCAGGTGGCTCATGCTTGCCTCGGCCACTGCCATCCTACGCTGGCTGGGCAAGGCTGAAGGCTGAAGCTTGCCACTTCCCTGGAAACCCTGCATCTCATTGCTGTACCCCATGGAAGTACTCTCAGCTGCCATCCCGTTGCTCTGGGATTTGATGTACTGTACCACGTCGTCTGGCAGCATAATGTCATCATCTCCAACAGGTGCCTCTGCCTCCCCAGATATGGCTTCCATGGTGATGTTTTCACTGATGCTCAGTGGCCGTGGAGAGTAGGTGTGCCGGGGGAGGTTCCCATCTGAGCGCCCATAGTTCTGGAGGCCAAAATTCCTCCTGTCTGTGGGGTGCGAAGGATGGAAAGGGTTCATGTTGGTGGTGCTGTTGAAGCGGTGAACTCGTGGGAGGGCCTGGGGGTCTCCAGCAGGTCTCCTCACCGGGTCACTTGCCCGCCTTGTGCAGTTGCCTGGCACCTCATGGGGAAATGCTGCAGCTGATGGGTAGCCATAGGTGTTACCATCGCTGCAACGCCTGGGGCCTGGCGGGAGTCGGATGGAGGGCAAGGTGGGGTCTGGTCCATCCATAAGTGAGATCCTGTTCTTTAGGGTCATTCTCTCCATATTCGGCAGGGGGTGGGAGGGGGCCTCCTGTGGCAGCAGCGTACTTGGCTTTCAGCCTGTAGTGCTGAGCGGGTGTGAGGTTCAGCAGACCTGGCATCCCACTGCACTGGCTCGCCTCGCTTGACCGACGGGAAGCATCCGTTGAAATCGGGTCATAGGAGTCGGCAGAGCTCGTGTTATTGGGACGGTGCCCAAGCTGTGAAGCCTCACTGGAACGGCGGCTGGAGAAGTACGGGGAGATCCCTGATGATCTGCGGCTGACGGTGTAGGCAGAGCTGATGGTGCTTGTTGTACTATCACGGCGCTCGTTGAGTTGGTTCAGCATCGTAACCTCATTGACAGACAGCTCCATTATTCTGGGATTAGGCAGTGTAGCAGAAGAACCACCACTATTTTCTAGAACAGAGCCTGAGAAAAAAAAATTGTAGGGAAGGAAAAGGTTTAGTTAGCTGAGAAATTCCACCTGGTAGTGTTCTTGGTGCCTGAAGAGTGACAAACAAAGCCATCCCCAAATATTTTACAGGAATGATAGTGAATTTAATTTGTTCCAGCTTTCTGTCCATATACAAAGAGCAATAACACTGGGGAGAGAAGACAAGTGCCTGCTGCAGAATCTTTGCAATGTGTACCCCACTGATACTCAGTTGTTAAGGAAATTCTTCACATGGCCTTCTCTTAGTAGGAAAAAAATTAAGACTGGTGTGAACAGTGCTGCATAGACAGCACGTAGCTACAACCACAGCTGCTCACTGGGAAAGACGCACAGCAGCCAGGGACAGGAGGCCGGGAGCCCAACAGTTGACATTGAAAGGCTCCTCCTAGAATAAACCAAGAAGCTCCAATATCCTAAGCCCTGAGGTTTAATATAACCCAGGCCCTTTGCCTGGGCTTTCTGGCAAAGATAGAGCACTGAAGGGATCATAAAGATGCTTTTATCAGGAGCCAGTGGGAAACTGGCATATGAAGCTGTAAAGCAATAGCCAGGAGCTCTTCAAGTGACAAAAGGCCTGTCAGAGCAAGATCAGGGATGGAAGGCATGTCTGGATTGCTGCTGTGCTCCAGCAGTCTCCCAGGAGGTACATTAGCCCTTGGGGAATGGTTACTGCTGAAACAAGCCCAAGCAGTTTTGTGGCTGCCACTGTGACAGTGAGGACAGCTATCGCTGGCTCCTGGGCAAGTCCAGAAACAAGAGGGACACCAACACCTCTGCTTCCCCTCACAGCTCTGAAGAGCTGAGCATCTGCATTCTGTTGTACCTCACCAGATGGCTGTGTTTATACCCAAGCTCTCCATTTTACCTGACATTTCTATCCAGCAAGGGCTGGCTCAGAGGCAATATGAAATGCTTCTCCTCCAGGGCAGTCTTGATTATGAAACCAGTCAAACTCGGGAGGGTTCCTACAAGACATGGCCCAGGCCCAGGGCTTACCGTTTCCTGAGATGGGAGGCAGCTTGGTGTTTCTGGCTTGTGGAGCTGGGCTCACCCATGAGCAGGAATCTTTAACTGTCTTGAGTTTCTCTTTCTTGAGCTGTTCAAGTCGTTGCATCGTCGTCATGTGTTTCCTTAGCTGCAGGCTGACTGTTGAATTACCAGATGAGACCGTTGAGTCCACAACAGGAGCGTTGTCATCCAACGCTGTCAGATCTCCCAGACTTCCCCCGCTGTGCATGTTCATTTCTACTCCACTGTCATTGTTGTTGGTGCTGCCAAGGGGTGATGGCTCACTGCTGCATGACGACTGGCCACCAGGACTGGACTGACACATCTTGGGGAAGGAAAAGAGAAGGAGCTGGGGAGGTGGAAATAAGGATGGAAAGAAACCAGGATCCCAACATCCCCAGCAGGCTCCACATGTTTGGCCCTATCCCCACCCAGGCACTCCCCTCTCTTTTTACTCTTCTGCGGTGCAGAATCTCAGCTCTACCTGAGGGCAGGGGCACCTTCCTTGGGGATGAGGGCAGAACAGCCCCCCCAGCCGGAAAAAACTATAGTGGGTTCAACTAGAGGAAGGAGAGAACCCTCATACCGTTCCTCCCAAAGATTAAGGAAAGATGCTTCTCGAAGAAAAGCAGCATGTTACCTGGTTGTGCAAGGTCTATTGCAGCAAGCACTGGCTTATCTAACACAGGATCAAGGCCTGAGTATTTCAGACACAACGTATTTCTGTCTTTAAAATACCCCAACGTATAATTAGGTTAGCTGACAAACTTCCCAGCCAGATAAAAACCTGGTTCACTGTTTGCAAACTCCCACTTGCAGATAAGGCAGATAAGCACCATAAATATTTATTTACATTAGGAACTGCATTTCACATTGGGTAGTTGTAGCTGTTGCTGCTACCAGGCAGGTTGTCTGGCTTCTCCACTTGAGGTCCATGCTCCACCAAAAAATGAGAGCACTGAAAAGGCAATGTACTTTGCCCAGGGGCCAAGGTGGGAGTGCAGGGTGATGCAGTGTTTTACTTCGCTCCTTAGCAGCCCTCATGGGCAGGGCAGACAGGCTCTGATGGCCTCATAGCCCTTCAGCTGGGATGACAGAGATTGCAGTTCTGGGATTTAATGGCAAACTCTGATGCTAGGAGAAGCGCGGTAAAGGGAATCGTTGGGCATTATGGCCTCCCCCTTTCTGCACTCAAGCAAATATCCCCTGTCCCTCCCCATCATTCGGATGCTTCTGCCTCCACCCTGCAGGGGTTAGTTATCTGGAGACAGGAGGACACCATGCTTTATACAGCTATTTTAAAACAAAGGATTTCTTTGCTCACCTTAGTACCGACTGTCCTTAGGAAGGTAGAGTAAGGAAGGGTAAGTGGGAATAAAGAACAGGTTGTTAGGACAAAGACAGCATTAACAGAAAGGACTGTGTTAGTAAAAGGAGGAAGAGGGGAGTGCAGAATACAACACAAATTGCCAGCACCACCCTCTGTCCTGTAACCTGTCTTCCCTGCCTTCCCTTTTGGGGGCCCAGATAAAAATCCCTAGGAGAGACTTCCCACCCATCTCCATGGGTTTGAGATGAGACTAAAAGAGTCAAAGATCAAGGGAACCAGTGAAACACCTCACCCCTCCCACCACTCCGACCTTAACCAGGAAACAGGAGTTGGGCCACCAGGTCAGATGCCACCTTTTAAGAGGTGCATGAGTGAAGCACACAGTGCTGGACAGGGAGTGTGGAGAGGAGCATCCAACCCATGCATGGCCTTGTTGCCAGTGAGATGGCTTGGCTGAAACTCTTGGACTGCACAGCCCTAGGAAAACAACTCCACACCTTTGGGAAAGACAGGGTGGGGAGCTGTGATTGTGTCAGTGTTTTCAGAAAAAAAAAACCCCACACACAGAAGAGCAGTATTTGAGAGAGGTCATTCTGTCCAGTGGTTCTCACACTCAGTTTTTGTAACCCAATACAGAGCCTCATCACAGTAAAACTGTTCCTTTAGTTCATTAGAGACACTTTGAATGTGAAAACACTCAATTCCTTCCCAACTGAAACATGCTGCTCATTAGTAATTTGTTCAACAATACATCTCTCAACCTTTTACAGAAAACCTTTGTAGCTCCAGGGCATGTTGTTCATAGGAATAACAATCTTTTAGCCTGGATTCAAATCAAGAAAATATTTATTGTGGAGCTCTAAGTCCTTTCAGCTCTAGTGAGAAGTCTGGGAACTATGTGAATACTCTGCTTAGCAGGTCAAGGTCTGCTCTGCTGTATCTAGTCCATACTCTGCCCCACTTTGGGATGGTGCTCTGACAGGAATTTTGGGTACAAAGGTGAAGAGAAACATCAAAACATAATAACGGGTGTGTTGCAATGCTCCATCTCCTCCACCAGCAGTGGTGTGTTGAGGAGCAGGTGGACTCCCTGCATGAAATGTAAGAGGCTTGAATATGTTTGGACCCATCACCATACACACGTTATCATCATCAAACACACTACTGCCTACTGTGGAGCTGCTGTAATGGCCAGAAGACTGACAAATGGTCTCTGCTTCAGCTGGTGACCACTCAACGGACTGTAAAGCACAATCATGGGCTGGCTGTAAACCCATACTCTGTGCTCCCACAATTATTCCTGGTTTCACTCCTCTGCCCCATCATCCCACTGCAATTTTCTGTGGCAGCTGGGAGTCATATGTTGAACTCGTGCATTCCTGAGCAATCTGCTCTAGTTGACCTTCTTTGAGCCAGGGGGTTGGACTAGATGATCTCAAGAGGCCCCTGCCAATCCCAGTGACTGTGTACTTCTGTGCATGGTGGACAGGACCAGTGAATTGGACTTGCTTTAAAATTAAACAAACTCTTTTATTCCCACTAGCTTCATCAGACAGCCCACAACAGAGCTGTGCCAGCAAAACTACTGTGCAGCAGCAGCCTGGAATGACAAACACAGTGAAGGGTGCAGGCAGGAGAAGAAAAGGGACTGCTTAAGCCAAGAGTTCTGCTCCAAGAAGCATTCATCAATCTGTGCCCTGTGGTCACTGCTCCATTTAAATTGGTGAGGTTGGTGAAGCTCATTTGACCACAACACCCTGAGTTTTACCCACTTTCACAGCACAGGGAGGCCAAGCTCAACACTGAGCAACACGTGGCCCCCATGACTACAAAGGTGGGAATTTTTGATGCTGGGAAGGAAGGTGCAAAATGTGCTGGACTGTGCCCTGACCTGCAGTTTCAACTCTGGGCTTGAACCCTAGGGTGTTGGCAGGTGAAGGGCAACTGCCAGGAGAGATAAGTGGCATGCAAATGCTTCACGCCCCCATTGCATCAGAGAAATTAGGGGCCACGTCATTTCTGCCAAGAGCAACTGCTCTTACCACAGAATTCTCCGTTTTTATCGTTTTGACTTGTAAGCAATCCTCCATGCTCCTTGTGGTGCTGTTGGCCTCAGGGCTCTCCTCCGAGGCCTTGCTGCTTTGCTTGGCGCTTGCCTCATTGTCCCCATTTTCCTTGAGCGGAGGCGGCCTCGGGTGAACATCGTTGCGCTGCTTCTTCGTGACGTGGGCATCGGGCCCGTGCACGGTCTTGACGTGTTTCCTGAGGGAACTAGGGTCTGTGTACCGCTTCGTGCAGCCAGGGATTTTACAGACGTAGGGTTTCTGTCGATACAAGAAAACATTGGGTTATATTTAGAACAAGCCCAAATCTTCCAGGTACAGTGTATGGGCCAAGAAAATACAATGAGCATAATGGGCTGGCAGCAGCAAAATGTGGAGCATGTGCTCCACAGGATCCTGCAAGACTGAGATCTCTGAGATATGATATATGGACTGATGATGAGCCACAGAGACCTGGCCAGTCTTTTGATGTTGGCTAAACTCCTTGTTTTCGGTTTCTGGATTAAAAGACAGCTAAGAATTCATGAAATACTTTCCTAATATTACTTTCCCATGTATGTATTTGCTCGGGTGCCCACAGGAATGTTTCCTGATTATGGATGGGAGGGAGGTGATGTAGGGGACTGGGCATAACACATTCTCTCTGCTAAGGTGGGGTCTATGCTGAGAAAATGTCCAAGACCTTCTGGCTGGTGGAATTCCAGTGAAACCAAGGCAGACTGGATTCACCCTACCCAATCTATCATACCACTCCAGCACCTGTCACCTTGAAATCTGTTATTGTGCAAAACAAACCACAGACATGCAATGTTTTTTTCAGACGATAGCACTCTAGTCCTGGATTCATGAATCATTGATTGCCACAGGAAAACAAGGCTGAAGCCATACTTCTGAAAACAGAAGTCAGCAAACAGATGCTTTTCTTCTTTTAACTTTTTTGTATTGAGCTTCCAATTCCAAAGTGTATTAGCGCTGCAGTTGTTTGAGCTGGTGCTGCTGCACTGGAAGCTCTGAATTCGTCACAAGTTCCGCTTTCAGCCCCACAGCTACTCTAAGTATTTTTCTGCCAACGCACTGGGATAGATCCATGAAAAAAACTCCAGTTAGATGTTGTTTGAAGGCTACCCAAAATGACCATTCTTATTCTTTTTTTAAAGCAGTTTTGTAATTTTGTCCAGAAGCTTAAGTGAAAAAATACAAAGGAGCATGTATTCTTTGCAGAAAGCCAGCATCACTACACAAAAAACACTGAAAGTCTGTTTTTTATTCAAAAGCATGCTTCCTGACTGATCTTGGCAAATCTCTCAAACAAACTAAATCCTCATAACACCCCACTGAGAGTAAATATTTAATATATTTTAAAGCTGGAGAAACCAAAGCACAAAAAGTAAAATAGCTTGTTTATAAATCTCGTGCAACCTTATGGATGAGAAATTATAGAAATATTATTGCTTCTGTGACAACCTATTCTAAAGAAATGAGCCCCCACCACACATGCTAAAAACCCCATACATAAAACAGTTTAAGGATTTTTTCTAAAGATCCTCTTGGTCCAAAAGGTCTGATTTTCAGACAATAGTAATTAGGGTAACACTATCACTGTTGCTCGGACATCAGACACTCCACATAGCAGGGTAAAACCATCCCCTTCATCAGGCCGTATCTTCTACAACTCCACTGAGCACAACTGCTATTTTGTTGGCATGCCTTTATGTATCCCCTGGGTTACCCAGATTCTGACATCTAGAGCAGTGTATGCCCTACTGAAGACAACAATTTAGGTGTCTCAGATGCCTCCCTCCTATTCCCATACATATTCAGCATCATAGTCCTTAGGGTGGGAGAAATGGAGAACTCCCCAGGCACCCAGCAGAGCTGAATTTCTGCATTTTACCCTTCTTTAGTCTGAATTGGAAAAAATGTCACACTCAGCCTTTGGCTGGCTGTGAACTCATGCCACTCTTTTTGCTCTGCAGAGTGGTCATGGGATGAAAGTCCTTTTCCCAGGAGTAACTTTGAAGGTATCCCCTGAAGGGATTTTAAAGTGAAATGAAGACATTTCAACAATCAAACAAAAGCCAACGTTATAATATATCCCCGGCCTTGAACTTTGGCATGTTTGGACCATACACCTACGTCCTGTCACACAATGATGGAGAGAAATACAGGGAACTTGGAACTTCCCTTTTAGAGGAGACATGGGTGACTAACTCTGAAACTGTGGTGTATCCCAAGTAAACACTGCAAGCAGAGGAAAATATTTAGTAGGTGGCTAGGAACCACAATAGAGTTACCAATGGGTAAAGGGAAAAAATTGCAGTCACAAACTCCTGCTCTGCATCCGTGTGGTTTTGTGAGCCAAGGTCTTCTCAGACAGTTTGCTAACCCACTGTTCATGGGCACAGCAGGTTGCAGGACCCTCACCTGGGCCTGCAGCCCAGTGCAATGAGCTTTGCCATGAGGGATGTCATCTACTGCAAAGTAATGTGTTCTATGCACCTCAAATATCGGGCCGGAGAGCCATTATGTTCAGCCCGCAGATCGGCCACAAGGATTGGGGTGTGCCTGTATTGCATTAAGGAGGGTTGAACAGCAGCAGTTCAGGACTATGCATGATCACAAAATGTAAGATCTTACAGTGTCATGCAGTTCCCATGGTAGGGGTCAGCTGTTCTGGTACAAATCTTCTACTAGTGGCTCTGCTGTTTCTGCCCCTGAGAATGGTTTGGCACTCCCCAGGGCAAGCAACAGCAGAGGATAAAATCCCTACCTGGTGTCTGAGTCTTTGTGTTGTTGGATGCAACCTGTGCCAAGAGTCAACATGTTAGATCAGGGTCCACCATACAGAAAGAGTTGGATGTTCCTGCCCTACAGCCTCACCTTCTTGCACAATGGGAACCCAAAGGAGCAGACCTTCAAGTGTGTCCAAGCTCTGCTCAGATGAAGTGAGTAGTCACCCCAGATCCAGTGCAGCTCCTGATCTGGGTCACTTGGGAAACTGAACCCATCAAAGAAATGACATTTAATAATATAGACAAAGCCAAAATTCTACATGAAGAAGCATGGGACACCAGCTGGCCCAACAGAAGGGAAACTCTGGCCTGCCAGAAAGGATCCTGGAAAAGCTCTGAGGATCTGAGCTCAAGTGATCTACAGGCAGAAAGTAGCTCACACACTGCTTCAATGTGCACAAACTGGGCAGAGTGAGCACTGGAAGTTTTAACAGCAGTTGTGATCCATCCACATCAGAATCTTTGGGGATGGAAGAGTATTGCAAAACTGATTTAAGGACAGGATAAAATGTTGCAGTAATAGGAATCTTCAGTGGCTGATTGACCTATGTAGCTTATGAGAAAGCAGATGGAGAGTGACTTAACACTGTAGTGTTATGATGTGGAAATAGCAACAATGAAAGGGACATTGGATCCAGCACCAGAGGAAGGCTGAGAAGCATCCAGGGCTGGAAAACAAGCAATTTATAATAAATGAAATGTGAGATTAAATTGCTACTGCCTACCTTTCAGGGAAAGAAGCTTTAACAGAGACCAAATGACGTTTTAGTCAAACACCAGTTACTGGGAGGGCAGGTTGCTGAGCAGATGAGAGATTGCATGTTTTCTTTCTCCTGGCCTCAAGGTCAGTGTAGCCTTAAACCAACTACAAACTACCCAGTGCCAATGTGGATATGGTTTAATTTTAACCTATGTCCTGCTGGAGAAGCAGCTCAAAGGTGAAGGACAATCCTGATAGAATTGTAGAATGGTTTGGGTTGGAAGGGACCTCGAAGATCATCTAGTTCCAACCCCCTACCATGGGTAAGAACGCCTTTCACTAGTCCAGGTTGCCCAAACCAATTCCAGCAACACTGGGATTCAGATCATTCACTGGGTCCATTTCAGCATCACACAGCACGGAATGGCATCCTAGTCTTTGAATCCTTATTCTGATTCCAACAGAATTTCTGAAACCTGGAGAGTTTGGGTTATCACTGGCTGATATTATGCCAGAGATAGAAATACTCCCAAGCCCTTTGTAGACACAGCATCCCTTTAAAAAGCTGTCATCCGTGGCAATTGTGTTCCATTCTCCAATAGTCTATATTTAACTGTTGCAAATTAGGCTACAGACTGAATTCTTCATGGCTGCAAACACTATTAGAACTTCGGAGTGTTGTTTTTTCTTCCTCTGTCAGCTAATTAGTGGTAATATAAATTTCAATCGTCGGCCGTGGTGGATTGCAACGGACCATCACATGCATTACAATAAAGGCAATTTCCTCTGCTTCCCAACTACTAATAGTGGATCTTAATTAGCCAAGGTTAACAAAGCATTGCATTGTGCTCTATCATTGTACATCAAACGATGGAGGGAATATTATTTCCAGAGCGTCAGGATCCAGGGTAGCTGTTATTCTACTGCAAGTCTGCTCCACAGTAGTACTAAACACCACGTGCACAACTGTACAATCCTATTTGCACTATTAAAAATTATAAATTTGGAAAACGCTTGCTTTACTTTCCAAAGCCAATTAAAAAGTTTGCATACTTTAACATCTGTTTATGATTTCAAACATGGTTTTCATAAATATAAAGCTAATGTGGTCTGGCTCTCCAGCAAAATAAATCCCATTAAAAAATAAGAAAAACCTCTCATTACAGTAGGTTTCTTTTTACATGAGTCCAGTGTGTAAAGTGTATGTTTATTGTCAGCAAAATTGAAAAAAAAAAAGTCCTCTGTCAAGCTGCGGTGAGCCCAGGCTTACCTCATTGGAGTGTGTCCTGTTCTGGTGCTTGGCTCTGTCTGAGGCATTGGAAAAGGCCTTATTGCAGCCTTCATGTTCACAGACATAGGGTTTTTCTCCAGTGTGGGACCTCAGGTGTGTCTTTAAGTTCTCCAGGCGGGAATAGGCTTTGGAGCAACCCTCAAACTAGAATAAAAAAAACACAAGAAGAGTGATTAATTAACCAGAAAAAATGTGAGTTCCCCCCTGCCTAAACCCTTCTCATCTGTTTCTCATTCTTTCTTTTTTTCTTCCCTTTAAAGGGCTTGTGTTTTAGGGAACAACATCCACTTTGTTGGAAGTTTCAGCAGTGACTCATACTTAAGGTGCTGCTCCTTGTCAGGTACCCACCTGACATTTCAACAAGAGACTCTTTTTTGCAGGGTGGCTGAACACCCCCTCCCTCCCCAGGTCTTTCTTGGCCCCTCCTGCCATCCCTCTGCAGCTATCCCACTCAGAAATGGAGATCCTCTCCTTCCTACCCAGAGAACCGATGGTTTCTTGCAGTTCGACCAGCCTTGCAACTTCAGTAGCACCAGTGGTGGAAAGGCCTGACTGTTCTCTAACACATAAGCAGAAATCAAGCAAGATTTGAAGTTTCCCAAATTACAGCTTAGGTCTACTATCGGAGGATGCTGTGGTCAGGCCATCTGACATTACCAGTTTTAAGAACTAGACTCTCAATCTTGAAGACAGATGGATTTTTGGATGACAGAACAAGCCAGGAACCTTCCCGTTGGAGTGAAACCAGCTGCCCACACAAGAAGGAGCAGCTTGGTAGGCATTGTGAGGATCCAGTCATCCTCCACTCTGGCTGGGCTCAAGGTTTTTCCCTGCACCTGCCCAGTCTTCAGCGTGGAAGGATCTCACCTCAAACCAAGGAGGCTGTCTTAAATGCTCTTTGATGAAACAAATGGGAGCTTAACTGGAAGAGGTTTTAAGAAAGGCAAGGCTCCCTTCCAAATTCTAGCTAAATGCTGCACTCTCTGTTCAGCTGGAAGCATCGAAAAGCCCATGCTGCAGTTCCTCTGCACCTGAAATTTCAACAAGCAGCCCTGGCTGTTGTTACAGAAGCAAGCTGCAAGGTGTTGTATTTTTAGTCAAACCACTTAAACATGTGGTTAAACTTCAGCCCAGATCTGACAGGACTTTGCTAGGCTTGAGTCTCAAGCAGTAAAGAAACCAATGTCGTAGCAAGACAGGTCACATCACAGCTCACATCCCTGTGGGCACCTGAGTGGTCCTGTGTGTCCAGAGTTTTGACCGTTTTGGACAGGGGCTGAAGGCAGCTGTGTGCAACAGCAGCGGTGCCTGTCTCCTCATGCTCCATGGGCACAGGACTTATGTGCACTGCTAAGGAGTGAGGCAAGCAAGCAGGCTGTGAAACCTGCAGGCACAGGATGATCCCATATAACTTTGTTGTGCTTGAAAAGAAGTAGTGTTATTTAAGGTTCCCTTTAAGGTCTGGAATGGGGATGGTGGATGTAAGGCAAACTTGCCCTGCTCCCTTGAGATACTCAAATCTCTTCAAGAACAGGAGAAGCATCCTTCAAGAGCTGATTCCTTCTGCAGCTTTGTTGGAGTGGGATGAATCCAGTTCCCATGCTTCAGACAACTTTCATTAGCCCATTTGGCACATAGAACATGCCATAACCTTGAGGTAGCACAGGGCATCCCTTTCTTCTCTTGCCCTGTGCAAGCAGTCCTTCACAATGAAAGTTGCTTACGGTTATTGAAATACCTCATTCCACTTGCTAAAAAACAAAGGGAGCTCAGCACTACACAACTCATGTATCCATTCTGGTTTTGTTGGGCATTGACACAAAAATGCAGTTATTATGAAGGCCCCGTTTTCAAATAAAAGCTTCTCAGCAAAGCAGCCTGTGCATGTTCAAAGCAGTCCCACTCTCACGTGTGGATTTGATTATGTCAGTGGGAGTTCTGGCTGCCATCTACTGAAATAACCCTTGACCGAATCCCAGGCTGCTATTGGGCTCATCTGTAGCTTGATGTACATCACAAACTTCTTGTCTGAAAAAAATTGTGCTTTGCAAAATCGCTGCCAGACTTGGGCAAGGAATGCTTTGCCGAAGAAGGGCACTGTCTGCAGAGCTGCCATGTATCCCAGGCAATTAGGAACTGGTGAAACTCCAGTTCAGGGAGAGTTGTTGTGACATATCACACATAGAGGGACTGGAGTCCTCCAGCTAGCAGAGGAGGACTTGAGACTCAAAATCACACTGCCTTACCATTGCTTCAGTACGACACAACTGAGGCTTGAAAGAAGCAGGACTGAGCAGCTTCTCCCTGCCCATTACAGCACTGAGGAGGGTGCAGTCCCTGCTGCTTTTTGTCTTCAGAGTTCCTCTACCTGCAAAGGCAGGTCTAGCCTTTCCCTTGCTGCTCTCTTAGCAGCACACTGACGATCAATGTGCTTTGATACTTTTAAGGAAGATTGGTAAAGTGCTAGAACTCGGCAAAGTGCTTTAGAAGATTAAAACAAAGGACATGGCCCCATGCCCCAGGGAGCTCATGCTCTAAATTAAATGAATGCAGGGCTGGAAGATTGATAAAGGAGTCATATAGCAAGCAAATCATACATATCCTAATATTTGTAAGCAGGAGCTGGGGCAGAGCCAGGGTCAGAGTGGGGCTAGAAGTGACTAATGGAGCAGAAGAGAAGGAAGATACGGGAGGAGGGCTCAGGCATCTGCCGAGCAGAAAGAGAGACATCCCCGAGACTGTGGAGAGGAACAGTGTAATGCTGACAGCAGAGGAGGTATGAAAAACTGGCAGGAAGAGAAGACAGGAAGAAAGAAAACCATATTGGATGCAAGCAACTAAACTGTTGGCTTTTCCACCTAAGTGTACTGATCCTGAGCCACTCTGGATCTCTGTATTAGAGTTGAACTTAGTTTCCTCATGGAAATGCAATTGTGCCCACTAACACCCACCCTGTCCCCAGGGTGTAACCTGCAATACCCAGACGCAGAGAGCTGGACTGGACCTGAGCTGGGTGCTGCCTGGTACCCTGGGAGAGCCCTGCTTGCAGTCATGCCTGTGTCTCCACACACATTTGCTTGACCGCTGAAGTCCAGCATCTCCCACTTGGCAAGCCAAGATGAACCGTACGCCTCTGCCAGCTCACCGTGCACTTGTGTGGCTTCTCTCCGGTGTGTCTTCGCATGTGCACCACCAGCATGTACTGAGCCTTGAAGGGCTTCTGCTCCCGCGTGCAGTCCTGCCAGCGGCAGACAAACTCCTTCTTCTCCCCATGGATGTGATCATTGTTGATGTGCTGGTAGGAGAGAAGGGAGAAGCAGGTCACTCCTGGAAGAGCTGATGCCAGCAAAGCACACGCAGTCCTCTGAAAGCCAGCTGCTCTTTCCCCAGTGCTTGTGTGTGGTCAGGCATGGCACCTGGGTCCCAGGTGCACAGATCACACCAGGGACATGGGAGCCAGCTCTGTGCTCCGGTGTGTCCTGCAGAAGGTGGTGCACAGCACCCAGCACACTGGGCTCTGGGTCCAAAGCAGCTATAAATGGGGATGTTTGCAAAGGCACCCATGGTGCCAGGGAAAGAGAAATCCTCTCAGTGTCTCTCAGGCCACTGCTGTGGGGGATGACAGAGTCATTTTTGTCTCTGCTGAACCCTCCTGTGCTGCATTTACACAGCTGGGACCCTTTCCTGGAGTGCTGCTGGAGGATGGGGGAGTGGAGGAGACAAGTTTTGGCTGGACTCAATGATCTTAAAGTCTTTTCCAACCTAAATGATTCTGTGATTCTAAGCCTGCATGCACACCAACCCAATCACCAGCCCTAAGACATCCACCTGCTGTCCAGCGCTGGCGGCTGGCAGGAAATGACAGCATCCATGAGCTATGCGCCAAGGAAAGCTCAGCAGCCTCAATTACTGCTAATTACTCAGGTCCATGAAATCCTGAGCTGGGGTGTTGAAAAGCTGGACTGAGAACAGTGCCTTCATCCACCCTGGGAGAAAGATGAGGGTCGCTTTTTCCCAGCCTAGGGCAGAAGAAGCTCTGCAGAAAATAAACAGAGCCAGAGACCAGACCATCAGCAGCACTGTTCCTGCAGTGGCCTTGTCTCCTTGAATGGGGTCTCACTGCCAAAAATAATGCCTGTCCTCGCTCCTGTGTTTTCAGCAGACATTCGCTGACAGGAAATCCTAAAATAAACCACTTTGGGCTTGGGTTTGGGGTTTTTTTTGCACTGAGATTATTTTCCAGCCCCCGCCTTTGTCCAGCTGGCCAAGGCCAGGCACACATTGCAGCTGGGGATGAGACTTTCTTGGGATGGTGAGACAGTACAAGGACACAAAAAAGCATTAAAACAGAATCACTGATCTTCACAGTCCCAGCCAAATCCAGCCCAAGAGTTTTGTGTGCCATGGTCCAATCCAGTGGACCGGGATGTGCTTCTTGGGGCACCAGGTCTACCCAGGGTCAAAAGGAGCTAATCCGGCTCCTCAGGCAGCACAGGTAAACATCAAGAGTCAAAACTGCTTGCCAGGAGGGTTGGGGGAGGCTGGGTTTTGGGAGCAGTTTTGTATGTGTTTGGAGCTCAGCTGCCTACAGTTCTGGTTTTATAACATGGCATCACGGTGAGATTTTAGCCCCAGGTGGTAGAAATCTGGTGAATCCCCAAGGACACACAAGACCACGTACAGAACAGACTGGCTCTGTTTGTGTGGGAGTCTGACTTGCAATCAAGACTACACACAGCAGTGCTAGGAGTGGGGGGAGTGCACAGGCTTGCTCCTTCAGTCCTGCTTGGGCCAGAGCAAGACACACTTATGGGAAGGGGACTGTAAACCCCCTTCAGGGTTATTATTGTCTGGATAACATCTCTTTACCATCACACAGTGGAGAAGCACTTGCACAACCCACCACACTTCAGCAATGCTTCCACAGCCCCATCAAACCCCCACCTTGCTGGAGCTTTGCTTGGACTTCTCTCAAATTGAGCGTAACCTTTGAGGCTGTGAGCAGCAGTGGTGGTTGGAAAAATATGTCCTCACTCTTGTTACTTACCATTGACATGCACTTCTCCCACAAATACTTTGCCCATTGCGTGTGGACATCCAACTCTACACGCCCAGGTACTTTGCTCTGCACACAAAGTAGAGTTTTTCCACGCATGGTGGGATGCCATCTTCTTAGGAGTTGGCCCGTGATCTGTATTTCATTTGCATGTGTATTTTGGGCATCCCAAATCCACAAACCCATGTTGCTAGTAATCACAGTGCAGAAGCCTCTGTGCCTTTATAGCTTTCCAAATTTAGGAAAATCTTGGACATTCTGCTAAATATTTCTCTTTGGGTTTTCTCTGGAAATAAATTGTGCTGAGCTGCCTAGACCTGCCCTGCACTTTGCTCTGGGCAGAGTTAAAGTGCCTTTCTTATGCTTGAGAGGGAAACACACAAATACTGCTGGACAAATCTGTGCCCTGCCCATTTCACAGGGCTGCTGAGGTTTAACCCCAGAAAAGAAACGCCCCGTGGCATGCAACGTGCAACCCATTAAGACCCTTATCTCTCATTTGACCCTGAAAACCCCTTCCAAACCTGTCTGTACTCAAGGACTTGTTGGACCTGAACCAGTTACTTCTAGCAGGTGCAAGTCTTAGATGGAAGAAGAGCATGTGCCCAAAATTATCATTTAGAATGTGGTCCTTCTGGGCTAATGTAATGTTTGTATGCAGAGCTTGGGGAAACGGAGACTGACACCTACTTAGTGGCATTTAAACATGACTAAACTGAAGATATATAAAAAAGGGTGAGAGCAGACACAGGCACCTCTGGAAGAGAACTACATGTGAATTGTACATGGGTGGCCCCTAGCAGGCTTGAAGCTCAGCTGAGGCAAACAGCAAAAGGCTGAAGGGAAAGGAGAAGATAGCTGGTCCTGTCACAAAATTTACTCAATCCAACATTTTGCTGCAAACAAGAGGGTTTCTGGCGCTAGTGAATTCCCAGCACCTCTGGGCTGGCTTCAAACAGATGGGGCTCACACCAGCGACTCAAAATGAGGACTGGGAGGTTGCTGGGCTGGGAGTAGGATAGTATTTAGACATGGATCATGTCTGATTTCACAAGCACTTGTTCCAAGTTTGAGGGATTTCTTGACTCCAGAGGCCAAAGAAAACCAAACTGAGGATTCCCAGGTGAAGCAAAACACACAAAAGGTTCTTGGAATTAATTAGAACTGAAAATCAGATTAATGACTTGGTTTGGAGATCCTTCAGAGAGCAGTTTTGACACTGTTTTGGGGACATGACTGTGATTACGGAAGCCCTATTTCCTGATTTTTTAAAAATCAACCCACTTTCTCTATTTTGTGCCCTCATGGAGACACTGGAGCATGTCTCAAAACTCTGGACGTGCTCTATTTTTGTGGGAGGGATGAGTTGAGAAGGTCAACAGCCCCAAAGTGATATGGTTCCACAACAGCATAAAAGGCTTTTGTGGCCTGGACAAGGACTGAAGACAGTATGGATACTCCCTGGCCCATGGCTGGTGTAGGGATGTGGGGAGATTCAATGAGTAATGTCAGGGAAGATCTTAGCCCCCCTTACCCGGTTTCTGATCAGGCCCTCTGTACGGAGCCTTCTGTCATTGGGTCATGCACGAGGGAGACTGAAACTGCAGCCTCAGCAGCTGAGAAGAGAGCAACATCAAATAATCTATGAGAGGCTTCCTGCAGCTAAACTCCTTGGGAAGCAGCGACCTGCTTTGGCAGTGTTTATACACCGTATCTCTGATTTGCACCTTTAGTAGCTCCCAGAGTGAGCTCTGGCTGTACAGCAGCTAGTGATAAAAAATGAGGACAAGTGCACAGAAACCCAAATTTATCGCTGGGGTTTCCTCCCAACCATTACTCACATGGACGAGCTGCTCTTGAGTGTCATATTCCTTTGTGCATCCTTCCCAGTGACAGTTCGTCTCATAAATAACCTCAGGCTCCTGTTTACATTCATCCTTATCTAGATCTTCTTTCAGGTCTGTCAGATGCTCCTGCAACACACAACGGTGCATTGTACAAGGTGAACTTCTTTCATCTGAATTCCTCCGTCACTCATAGATTACAGGGCAGGTACCAACTGATCACAAAACCATGCTCGTTATGGCAACAGAAGACCCTTGATTACTGTGAAATAATGAGTTGCAGAGTTTTGGTAGAAATGGATCAGAGTTAATGACAGGACACGAAACTCCCCGAAGTGATGGCCACAGTGGTGCCTAGTTCCAGCCAGGCCGCCGGCAGTCCCAGGAAAGGCTGGAGAAAGGAAAAGCATAGCTTTTGACTTTTGCTGGAGCAAAACTAGCCAATCTGGGGGGACTGGGGAAATATGAGCATGAAGAAACCACAGAGCAGTCAGAGTCTAGAGGTTACTGCACTCACCTGACACGGGTTGGGGAGGAGAGTTCCTGTTTTTGGCATTTTTCAATAGATGAGAAAGTTATACCAAATCCTTACACAAAGATTTACGCCTGCAGGGTGCTCTGCAGGGGCAAAGTGGTGAGCCCTCAAAGCACTCTTCTGAGATAGGGAAAATTGGGAAGCTTGAGCAAGACCCAGTGATGAGTGGGTTGCAGAGCAGAGCTCCAGGGACTCTGGAGTCATAAATGAGTTAGTTTAATGCTGGGCATACCATGAGCCCTCTCCTCAACTTCTCTGTCTAGCCAGCTCCTCAGTGCTAAATGAAGTGCAGAAGCTTTTTTTATAGCTGTTATGAGGATTAAAGCATCAGCATCTACACAATAGTGTAACATACAACATAATTAGTACAATTGAGAGGTAAGGACAACTGTTGACTCTGTGTGTGTCAGACACTTGTACTACAGACAAGGCACTCAGCAGCCAATAGTGGCTTTGGAATTTAGCAATACAAAAACCTGCAGGTTTTGACACCCTTCATTCCCTTTCCTCCCAACTACTACCACTGCCCAGCACAGAGTATCCTGCCTCCAGGGCAGCTTTAGACAGGAGAATCTGGAGTGACTGACCACATCAGATGCTGTTCCTCATGATCTGACGCTCCAGTTGCCTCCCTAAGTGTGTAGACACAGCCAGACCTGTCTCAAACTGCCTCTGACCTGCCCAAACAGACCTGGCTGGCTGCCATCTCCTTCCCCACCAACACCTTTCCAATGTCTATTAAGGGGCTGTGATGATTAATGACTTAATGGCATTATATGGCTTGGAAAGTGAGATGTACTGTATGAAAGTTCAACAATTTTCATTAACTAGCACATGACATACATGCCAGCTGTGACTTTTAATTCAAAACTTTAGATATGGAGAGGAAGAGATTTGTTTTAATTAGCTCTTAATTGTAAGAAAAAAAAATAATAAAAAAAGGTAAGGTGGCTCTTGGGACAGGAAACTAGTAATTTACAGAAAGACTTCTGAAGATTCAAACTATATCAGAGCCCAGAGAAATAGTCTGAGGAAGTTCAAATAGAAGCCTGTTTTTCCTACAACTCTTGTTTGGTTGAGCTGTGAACATCTGTATTGAAATGTTTCTCTCCATGCAAAGTGTTGTCTTTGGAAAAGCAAAATTTTGTAATGAATATCTTATTTTGCCAAAATTGTTATACTTTCTGTTGAAAAAATGGAATTGAAACCATTTTAATATGTTGAAGAGGATCAACTTATTTCATTTCTGGCCAGTTCAATGTTAATCTGAATCTCTACTGGAGCTATTGTGGTGTCATAAGAACAGGGTACCTCAGGTCCCTCATGCCTGGTGCACCACCGTGTCTCACAAATCTTGTCTGGACACATTTTTTGCAGCACAAACTATCATGGGAGATACTGTCTGGCCAAGGATTTTAAACACCCAAACCACAACTCACATGAGGAGTTTCCAGTACAGCATTTCCAAAACAAAACACAACACACACATGCATGCTGGGTTTGGGATGGCTTAGCTTCATACTCTAAAATATATTGTTCAAAAAAATATATCGTTCAATAACTAACTGACTGTAAATATTTCAGCACAGTCTCCTGCAGAACAGGAATACCCAAATTTAAGAAGTTGCTGTGGCTTAGGCCAATAGAAGTGGAGACACCCACTACAATTCAGGCTTATAATCTGTTCTCCTTGCCAAGAACGGGCTGTCTCTTACAAGGTGCTTTCCAGTAATTTCCCAGTCAATACTGAAATGCCGCAAGACGTAAAGTATACGTTTGCCTCTCCTCATTAGAAGATATTAGCTGACCAGTGTGCCTTTTCCTTCTCTTAATTTCACCTTGTTATTCTAATCAACCCTCATTGTACTATTTTAAATGATTCTCCCCCTTTTTTCAGTGAATGAAGCTCTGGGACGTAGGTGAGCCTGGCTGCCGCTACTCAAGCACTCCCTGCTGTTGGGCACACACCTCCCTAAATTGGAGCAGAGGAAGGAGGGTGACAGTCATCGAGCAAGCAGCTGTCTATCCCACAGTTCTTATGATACAGATGCTTTGAGAAAGCAGATTATGGATTTAAAATCTTTTTAAATTAGCCACAAGAAATAAACTCATGGCACTACTAGCCTATGTGGTGGCCAGATTGCTTTTCGGGGCATGTGCTCTTACAGCAGTGTGTAGATGCACTCCTAAACTCAAAGCTCCAGAGAGATGCCTCTTTGCCCTAATCGTGCTGACTACAGCATGTTTATCTTTCCCTGATATGCTATCTTCATCAATTTTACCAGCCCCCTGATGACTGCACACGTTGCTGTCCCCATGCATCATGTGGAGACCTGCTCCTGAACCAGGGCAGAAGGAGAAATTTGTCATCAACTCTTCCATTCACTTGACAATAACACAGCCTAATATTTCATGAAAATGAAGTGCCCAGAGCACTCCTGATAGTTTACAGTTGTGATAAAGGATGGTCAGATGGATACTGTCAGCCATTAAACAGTTTGCAATCACAGAGCTCTGGAAAGAAAGTAAAGGCCTTTGGGCCTTTCTTGGTGTCAAATGTTGTGTCACCAGTGTAAAGGATGTTTCTAGGAGCAATTCCTTGTTGAATCAAAAGTTGTCCCTTTTTTTTTTTTTTTTGCAAGCTTTCTACCTACATGCAAGATTCCCTTGTAATCTATGTTTGCTCTGAGACACCAATGCAGCTTGCTTTGCAGCACAGAAACCTCAGACATCATTTTTAAAGTTATCACGCTTGAAATATTCCCTCCCTTTCTATCCAAGTACATCAACAGTGAGCTGAGTCCCAAGCACCCATCAAATGCTTCGCTCTGTCACTGCAGCTCTGCCCTGCACCTTGCTGGGTTTCCTGCTGCAAGAGTCACCAGCCCTCCTGGCAGACTTTGATGCCTTGCTCTCAGCAGCAGTACAAGGTGCCAAGAGTATTGCTCCTAAGGACAGGACCCAGCAGCTTCCTGTCTTGGCCCCACAACACATCTCACACCAAGGAGGTTACCTGTGAGGTTGGGGATGCTGGGGGCAAGCCCTCGACTTCAGTCTTGACTTTGCTGCGCTTGTTAATTACTGGATTGACTGTGCTGCTCACGGCCGACTCGCTGTTCTGCTTGTTCTAGGAAAGAAAACCAGGCAAGATATGGCACTGGGGTTTGGGATGAGAGACTGACTTCTTTAAAAGTCAACTAAATAATAAGTCAAGGTTGAACCTGAGAAGTGGCTGGGGACAACAGGGTATTGGCCCGCTGGCCTGGATTTCACATGCAAAGTGCACGAAAACTCCACAAGGCAGAGATGGAAGAAAGGGAAGAGTCAAGGACAAGTGTCAGCTTCTGCAGGCTCGCCTTGCCGCTGCTGCTCCACTTCAGAGTGATCCAGTCCCTCTCAAAGCCATCAAAACCTTAAGAAACCCCCATCCAAGCCACAAATTTATTTCTCAATGTGACAAAATGATTTGTTGAGAAAATAAAATCTGGGGCGAGCAAGGGGCTCTGGTTACACGTGAGGGTTCTGGCGTACTGGGTGAATGAAAGGCTATGTGTATATTTTGCTAAGCTCTTAAAAAATGAGAACTACTTCAGGAGAAAAAAAATACCCCATTGTACGTGCATAAAATTGGAACATTAACATTTTAAATACACTCTTGCTAACTGCTCAAGATTGGTCCTGCAAGTTATTAAACAGAGGCGTAAGTCCTGCCAGCCACATTATTTGGTAGCCAGTTTGCAAGAAGAAAACAAAACCAATCAATCAAATAACCTTCAATAACAAACAGAGATTGCAGTGCAGCAGCCATGAGAAACCCTAAAACAATAAACCAGTCTGAAAAGTTCACTATGATACAACTAAACCAACAATTTGGAATGGGTGTGAAATGAGGTGAAATAAGTCTTCAGGGAGAAAAGCAACTGCAATTTAAACTTCCAAGGAATGAAAAGGGGAAGGAAAAACAATTAAAAATGTGCTAGACTAAACCTGTCCACATGTGCATGCACCTGTGTGATCACACAGGTATTTGCAAGGAATGTATCTGAGATGTGGGGTTTCATACACACATCATGGCATTCCCAGTTTTCAAAATCTGGCCCCTGGTTTTGCAAACCTTAGGAGTAAAAAATCATCAGCAGAGGTGTCCTGAGAGACAAAGCTACTGAAAAAGAAGGATCAACAAGTGAAACACCTAGAGGTCTTAGGTAGAATGCACTTATTTGTTAAAGAGGAAAGGACTAAGATGTTTTAAGACTGTTGGCATAGTTCCTGTCAGTAAAAACAGAAAGGAAGGATTGATGAAGAAACTGATGCAGCTTGGTTCACAGTGCTTGGGTGCTTATCTGGCAAAACACTCCAGCACAAGCTAAATTACCTCTGTTTCAATAGTATATAACGTGCTCAAGGAGTTTTGCTGCCTGACATGATCCTGCATATCATGTCCAGTGCTTTGGTGGATCAAAGCCTTTGGTTCCTGCATGGATGGGTATGTTTTTGTGCAAGGGCACAAAATTTGGCTATGACTATTCCAGAAATGCTTTGCCAGGAGGAAGAAAAAGCAACATAAAGGGACACCATGAGGAAAAACTCCTACAGCCATCATGAAGTGTAGCACTCATCCCATGGATAATGTGTCTCCATTTCCCCGTATACCATGAGTGGAGAAGGTCAGGATGGCCATTCCCTACCTGGCTGGAGTCAGAGATGCAGTTGCTGTTGCTGCTGATCTGTGTGGGCGGTGGGTTGACAGAGATGACCGCCATGTGCTGCCGTGGGGGGAAGGTCGGGGACGGCTGGATCAGGGGAGGAGTGTGTCCGAAGGCTGAGCTCAGGCCTCTCTGCTGGGTCAAGATCTGCTGGTACGTCACGGGGTTAATGGGGTGGGGGAAACTGAATGCCGGGCTGCGGTAATAAGAGGAGGAAAAATTATGAGGAGTTATTTTAAACACTATTTATCACATTGACTAGTGATTGATTCAAGTTCAGCTTCCTGGAGGCTCCAGGAGACAGGTTGCAATGACCCAGCTAGATGCCTTCAATGCCACGATAAGGCTGACAGACTGCTTTACTGCAAAGACAGGATTTGTCCTGTGTGTGCCTCAGCAAACTTGAGAATCATTTCAACCCATGTATCAGAACGATTGCAATTTCTTTGCTTCCTGTGTTTAAAAAACAGCCAAAGCCCTTGGCAGGGAGTGCAGAAGAGGATGGGACTTGGATGCATCTGGCTTTGCAGTCCCTGAGGTTCCTGGGTTTTCCCAGGCAGACCTATTCTGCAGACTCACAACCTTGGCATTATGTTACCCTGGATATAAAAAAACATCATCACCTGGCTCACCTGGCACAGATCATAGTAGGGGTGACTAACTATCCATCTAACATATTCCAAAACCACACAATTTACTCTGCAGTCAGGTGAGGGGAGTGCTGGCTCAGGGGACTGCTGAAGTATGTCACCCTCTATATGTAGGTCACTGGTTCAGCTCCTATCTAGGTCAGTGATAACCAGAAACACCACCAGGTCCTGGCTGTTTGGGCAATAACTGGGGGTAACTGGTCCCAGCCAGGATACAGCAGTTAACCGCATTACAAACAAAGCGCTGGTTCAGGAAACAAGGAGTTCACTCCGATGGTGAATCCCTTTGGTGGAGGTGGGAAAGCACAGGAGATACTCTGTTCCCTGTTCTCTAGGCAGGTGCTGCACAAGCCATAGACACTAAGCCCCAAAACTGATTATTTGACACCTTTAAAAGGTGTCTGTCCTGAACCCTTACGTTCATGGTATTATCTCTCACATCACTAAAACTGCCCACGGTGTGAGTGCTCTGAGAACGAGGTCATAATTATCAACATGCTTCATTTCCAACTTTGCTTTTAGAGAAAATACTTATTTCTGGTGACCATACAAATAGTATTTCTGTTCCGAATCAGCTAATGACACCTTGACCAAAAGAGTAAGGCAAAAATCACTACAGTGTAAAAGAGTTTGGGGAGTTAAATATGTGCTGCAGCAAATGAGGTGTGATGGCAGGCTGCTGCACAGCTTTCTTATGTTACAGCAAAGTCCACAAGTGGCTTTCTGAAGTGCTACTAGGATCTGGGTCTGAGCAGCAAGAACGGATTTTATTCCTGCCACTAAGACATTGTTAAAATAATAACAGTCTTAAATTTGTAGCCCATTTTATAATGCCTGACATTTAAGATACACCTTTAGAAACCAAGAAGAGTTTCAAATTCAGTATTATCACTTGATTAACCCCTCAGAGGCCAACAAGTGACCATTAGGTCAGACTTTGCACTCTACATGTTTGTTGAAAATACCAGATGCTACCCTGAAAGACTAAAAATCTGAGTATAAGATGAGATGCTAAAGGCATGTCCAGTTAATGACAACTGGTGAAAAGATTAGAAAAATACCAGAAGACTAGGAAACCACCAGAAAAAGAGTTGCAGTTTGTTTAAGTTAGCGTTATGTTTGATTTTACAGTCAATTTCTAAATGATGCTGCCAGATAAAGTAACCAATAAAAATAATGTTACAGCTACAAATGGCAATGTCTCTGTTTTCTCCAACAAATTTTAGGAGAGCATGATCTTTATAAGCTTTTGCTTTGCAACATCAGTGTTAATTAGATTTAACATTTTTAACAGTTAATTAATAAAAAGAATAATAATATTGTGAAATTTGGGTGAAGCAATCACGGCAGGAATTGACAACAGCAAGCTGTCTAGTGTAAGTGCTTTTTAATTAAAATTTGAGCATAACTTTACTCAAGAGCTTAGCTTTGTTTTAAATATGTTTTTAGAATTAGGCTTTTCAATCCGCCCAGGCAACATTTTTTTAAGAATGTGAGCCAATAATATTTGGAGCCATCTCTTAAATCACAGTGTTTCTTAATCAGTCCAACTGCTCACAATGACCATTTTGTTAGACAAATTTCTTCTCTGTTTCTGCTTGCTTGGAGGAGCAATCATACTGTAATTACTGGACATTTGGTAACCAATAATCCTAGTTCAGCAACTCCCCATGTATGCCACGAAGTACCGTTCCACATACAAAACCAGGTGGGGGATTTGATTTAATGCACTACACAGTCTCTGTGCACAAAGGCAGAGGTTGTGAGGAAAGGAAGGTCTCCCTTGCTGGAATTTCACCCCTCCTTTCAGGGGTGTGGTTACGCAGGTGAATGGAACCAGTCCCAGAGATTTACCTGATTGTCCCAGCAGATAAATGGCCATAGGAGCCACTTGCAGCTGAACTGCTTCTGGAGTTGTTGATATATGCCACGAGAGAGTTTGGGGAAGTCCTGATCATTGTCTGGAGATCAATGCTGGCATCAGACAGTGGGGAGATAGACAGGGCTCGTTTTCTGCTTAATCTTGGAGTCACCCTTGGGCTTGAAAACCGGGACACTGTAGGAAAGAGAGATTTTGTTAGACAAAACCAGGAGGCTGCTCCTTTCCTGCAGGGGTGCAGGAGGTGCTGAGACCTGCTGCACTCTGTGACTGCTGTGGGATGTTCAGGAGCTGGGAGCAGCACAGGAACCGTCTGAACTTTGATGGGACGTTTCCTCTCTGCTGAATGACAGGGGTCAGGCATCGCCATGAACGTCTGCTTGCTTTGCCCTCCCTGAGGGATAAACATAAGCCTGTCCATCACCCCCTTTCATCGGCACAAAATTAACTTAAAATTAAAAGGGAAAATGCCCTGCAAGGTTTCCATGAGAGCAGCTGTCCCCATGGAGTCGGTGGCAGGAGCGGTGTGCCAGAAGAGCCACACATCAGAGCTGGGGTGACCCTTGGAAATGGTGTGTGCAGATGTGTGTGGAGGGAGTAGAAACCAAATGAGCACAAGCACAGTGCTCACCATCCAATTAACCAAGGAGGCGAGGCTCCAAGAGCCCTGAAAGTAAATTAAGATTTTTAAGAAAACCAATTTGGCAGCTCAGGCACAAAGTTCAAGCTCTCCCCCTCCAAGGGGACCTGCCAGTTCCTGGACCCTATTAGCAATTGTCAATCATTCGGGCATGAAGTCATTTCCAACCCTGCCAGTCCCATTTGTGGATCTGCAATACATGGCAAGTTACTACTGTATGTATTTGGCCTCCCCCAGCGTTTCATCATTGCTAACTGGAATGACCGACTTAACACAGAGGAGACTCTGCCCAGGCCTGAGCCACCTGCAAAAATCCAAGGTGGCAGGGACAGGAGCTGGGGACAGGTGATAGCACAACATGCCCCCATAGCAAAGTATCTGATCCAAAACCTGCCCAAGTTCTAGTCCTGCCTAGAATGGCTCATCCTCCTAAGCAATGAGAACTACATTCATGTAAGGAGTTGTCTATTTAAAATTTGAAGAAAAGATTTATAAGGATAAAATATGCCACTTGGCCATGGGGGCTGGCTGTTAATCTTCCTCTTTCCCCCAGGGATGGAGGAGGGATCAGCAGCTCCAGCTCCTTCCCTTGATAAGTGCAGTGCTGTATTACTACCCAACTTTTCCAGCAGCGATCTCCCCAAAAAGCTTGTTGTGGGTATATCTTATTAAACACTGAATAAAACAGCATCTTGCCCAGACAGGCAATACGAGCTATTTTCCTCTAATTGTTTGGAGGGACTGATTTTGGTTGTGTATCACCAAATACAAGCCTGGAACTCTGAAAAAGAACAAACTTTCTGCCTGGACAACAGTGCTGGTATGTGAAAGGGTGAACGAGATGCACAAGGAGGTAAAATATAACCTGCCAGCATGACCAAATAGTTTGGTTGACTCGCAAAAGTTTGTGTCAACATTTTCCTGAGACCAGTGGCTGGGTCACAGCTTCCCAGTCTCCACATGACTCACCCGAGTACCTAGGTGGCTCAGTCATTTCCATGCATGGGTGCTGTGGAATCGATGGGGTTCAGTACCGCTGTCCCCTTATTACCCATAATGTCTCTCATTGCAGAAGATAAATGACTTGCCCAAGGTCCCACTGGAAGTCCAAGGCTAAGTTGGTACTCAGACCAGGCAGTCTCATGCTTTTTGTCCTATACACCTAAGAAGCTTCAGGAACTGCTAAGTGCAATACTGACAGTATTGGGAACTTCTAAAAATCAGGTTGTTGCATTTCTGCTGAACACATTTTTTTTATAACCACATTTTTCAGCCCCACAGGGAAGGGAGAAGCTTCCAAACATGACTTAAGGATCACGTAGCAACTAGAAAGAACACACAGGTCTGTAAAAAAATTACCTCCTGAATGTTAAAGCTGGAGGGGCTAGACTCAAACTTTCCTAATGCTTGTGGCTGGCACTTTCCAGCCCTGTTCTGCCATGGTGAGTGGCACTTCCCTTGGGAGCTGGAAAAGGAGCAGCCAGATTGCAGAGGAACCGTGGATGCAAACCCAAACTGAACACACAAACTCCCCTCAGCAAAGGTTGTCCCTGCCTCGGGGAAGGCTGGAGGGGAGCACATCCAAACTTCATACCTGGTTCATGAAACTTGGGCCCTGCCAGAGTCCTGGACTGAGCAACATGAGGGTTGTGTGGGTCTAGATCATAATGCTCAAAACCGTGTTCTGTCTGTAACATATTAATGTATGGATTTGAACTAATTAAACTTTTTGGTCCTTTTTTCCTTCTGAGTATAAGGCATATTAATCCAATACATTGGCCATGACCTGGGAAGACCTGGGTGCTGTTCCCAGTCTTCCCCAGCAGATCTCTTTGAGTAAGTTGTTTCTCCTTTCTGTGTCCTTATTTCCTAGGTGAGTTCCTTTAGATGGGGTTTCTGGTTTATTCTGTATGTATTGCACCTAGTGTGATGGAGCTCCATCTCAGCCAAGCTGTCAGTGTTTCTGTTCTACAAATAACATGCATCTTTCCAGATACAGATATTGTTTCCTGCATTTGCATTTCCACAGTCTCCTCCTTCCCTAACAGAAGGAAGCAGGCCAGATTTGACAGTCATATTTATCTCTGTTACTCCCACACCTCAAGGGAGATCTGTTTATTAATGTGCCACTTCCCTTGATAAATTACTAAATAGAAAGAAAAGCCTTGTACTCATTTCTCGCTGTTCCTTCCCATGATTTATGTCCACAGTGCTGGTTCAGCCATTGGTCGCCATTAATTTGCAAAGGGAGGAAGTCCTAATGTCCAACAGAAATCTGGGTTTTCACAGTGCATCCAATGTGGGCACCCCTCCTCAGTGCACACAGGTACGTCATCTTTAACCTGTGTAAATCTCTGCTGGAAGCTGTCAGATTGGCACGCTGCCTTGGGACTTCTCCAGCCCAAAACCAGTAATACGCATTGCGTTACTGTCCCCTCTAATTTAGATCTTGCAAGTACCATGGGCTATCTGAAATGTTTTGTAGGAGCTCCAATAGTTGGGCTGAGGCTTTACACAAAAGCCTCTTAGGTCTTGCAGGCTTCCAGGGAAAGCTGTGCCCTAAAATCATACTATGGATGAACGATTCCTCTCTACTCGATGACAGCCTGCCCAGGGTGCTGGGAAGGGAAGCACCTGGGAAATGGAGAAGGAGTTTGACCACACAAAGAAGTGCTTGCTAGCACATTTAGGAAGAGGAAACCTTTCCAGAATTATTATTCAAAAGCAGATTGACAGTACCAGGATCATTCTTAATAATAAAATTCCCCTGATCCGAGGATACTGAGCATGAACATTAAATGATACCAGGCAGCAGCAAAGATAAGCTATACAGATAGGCAAGGTGTTCAACACATGCTGACTGACAGCCACTTGAATACGTAAGCAAAATCCTGTTGCCTGAGGTCCAGTGATGTTTCAAAGGAAAAACCACATACAACTTCTTCAGCAGGGACTGTGCCCGGAGAAGTGAATGATGGTGGGATCCATTTTTCAGAGAGGGAGACGAAGAGCCTCAGGAGGATTTATCACTAGCACTCCCTCTCATCTCCTCCTCAAAAATGCTGACTTATCAAAATGAACAGGGTTAGTTTTAAGACTTTTTGATGTTTGGAAAATATATTAGGGAAAGAGTTTCCAAACAGTTAGACTACCCCCTTTAATGCTCTAGTAGAATGAAAAAACCCTGGTATTTTAATGTTATTGTTCTAAAAGATGTTTTGTTGAGAAACATAAAGTCAAAATTAATTCAAAAAGGACACAAATTGAAATAATTAAAAAAAATATTTCCACTGATCTGCTAGAGTTTCAATTTTTAAAATTAATTTGTCTGTGCCCTCTACTTCAGGTGGAGACCTTCTTTACCTTCTGTTTCTTTCCCTTGAATACTTCTGAAAGATAGGAAAACTCTTTCTCACCCAGATCCAGAAAGAAGTGATGGGCCGAAGCCCACAAGCAAAATAAGAAACAAGACAACTCGATGAGGTACTCCATATCATTGTCTCCTCTGGAGATTTCCAGCCAAGTACATTTACAGCATGCTCAAAATGGGTGTTTTTTGGTGGCAGCTCTTCTCGTATCAATTTACTCTGCAAAATCCATATTTATGGAATAAATATGAATTTAAAAACTGACCTAGAAACACTCCTGTTTGAGCTATCTCATCTTTACTTTCAAACTAATTCTTTCCCCCTTGGAAACCCTGCTATGTTTATGTTCTCATTTTTTGGACATACAAACAGCTTGGGTTTAATTTATGTGGTATGTATTAAAAGAAATAGCTCTGAATGGAAGAAACTTGATAATTTTTTGGCTTTGTTTTTGCAAAAGCTAAAGATACTTGCTCAGAATTCAAAACTCTCTGGTTCAAGCAACAACAAAAATATCCTTTGGCCTCAAGTAGGACACAGGAAATTTTAAGTCAAAAGACTGGCCCCATTTTCCTACACTCTCTGAGTTATCAGGAGTTTAAAACAGAGGTGTGAAGTGCTAAATGGAAGGGTGCAGTAGAGGTGAGTCCAAAGCTCTGGGCATTAGTAATAGCTGATGGCAGTCCATGAAGGTCAATAAAAAATTTACCACAGACCTTTGTGCTGCCTTTTCTTACAGAAAGTGAATTCCAGATACGTTTCATGGTGTTTTAACTGGAGCACACTGGCCCTTCCATGCCATTTCATACGCAGACCCAGATGCATAGGCTCAGCTCCACTCGCTAGATAAAAAAACAACCCATGTATTTTAAAAAATATTTTAAAACTGGCTAGAATTACTTTTCAGTAGATAAAGCTTGACTTCACAGCAGCATTATCTTTGCAGTGCATGTGTAAAAATGCTGCAGCTCACAACTGAAGGCCATTTCTCTTCTGACAGAGTTTAAATATCCCATTTCTAAACTAGCAAGTAGTCAAGACTGAATTTTTAAGTGATACTGGCCTCATCTTCCAAATGTCCCAGGCTGGTCCTCCAGCCTGCCTAGAGCTGGGAGGAAAGTCCTAATTTCTTGGTAAAGAGCTAAGAGTTTCCTTGGCAGTTTCCTACAGAGTCACATCCATGGGTTGCTCAGAAACTGAGATTTTTCTTCCCCGATGTAGATTTATCCACAACAGGCCAGTGACGAGCTAAATGCTCAGCCTCTCATTTTTATGTGTCCGCTTGCAGTCTGACTCCGCAGGCTGCTCCCTGCGCTGCTGTGCTAGATCAGGATCAGGCCCCGCGGGGCTGCTGTGGGAGGCAGGAGCAGAAGTTCCTGCCCTGACCACTCGCTGTGGCTGTGATCCATCAGAGGGACATTTGGAAGAGGAGGTTTTCCTGCAGGGTGGTTTCAGAGCTACGTGCTGCATTAGAGATAGCAGTAGCAAAGCCCTCCTGAAAGGAAACACCAGGTGCTCAGTGGGAGATCCTGTGGTGCAAGGAAATCTCAGGCATCTCTTTACAGACAAGTATTTTGCCATGATCTTGACTGCAGAGGGACACTGGGGGAATCTGCATCCAGACAGAGTCCGTAAGGCACAGGGACTGCAGATGGCTCACCCGCTCTCCCCACTGAGACATGGCCAAAGCCACCACTTCCCCTGCATCCCCATGCCAAGCCTCGGGATAAATACAGCCTTATCAAAGCAGTCCCTCTTGCTGCTCATCAAGAAACCTCCACTAAGCACACAGCAATATTCCCCTCCTGTTGTCAGATTAAATCCAAAGACAGCATAAAAACACAGGATGATCCCTTAATCGATAACCAACTGCAATACTCTACAACCACTCTTTGCATAACCAGTTCCTTATTTCCCTCTCCCCTCCTGCAGCGGCAGCACACAGATTACTTAGCCTGCAGCAGATGCTGGACATTTGTTCTGGCACCAGATGCTGTCCTGGGACCTTTCTTTCTTTCTTCCCTACCCAGCCGATGAGCTTTGCAGTTCAAGGAATACTAATGCTTCCCTCAAATCCTCACTGAAAGACAAGGCTGCATTCTTCTACTCCCAATCCACAAGGTAACTGTTAAGAGGACACAACTTGCATATGTAAATTGAATTCTTTAGAAACCAGAGTGCAGTGGATTCCAGACAGAGTGCTTATGGGATGCTCTGGGACTTCTCTCTTCTGCACATATTTTTCTGGGGAGGAAAGTGGCATTGCTGGCTAGAAATGGGTGGGAAATAATTTCCAATTCTCTGGACCTTTCATGAGGTTTCAGCAAGTTTTCGTTCTGTGCTGGGACAAAGAAAACAACAAAAAAAGATCTCTCAGAGTTTTCAAGGAAGTGACTCCAGGGCACGCCGTCTTCCCAGAGTAGCCAACAGCCGGTTCTTTTGGGGAAGTCATCTGCAACCCAGCATCTCCAGCCTGCAAACCCTGAGCTGCTGATCCCTCAAGCCCCAGGCAAGGCACTTCTCCCTTAGAACACCCCAGGCTGTGCTCGCTCTGTCCACCCTGCCGGAGCAGTCTCTTGGCATAAATCTGCTGGTGGAGAGTCCCAAGCTCACCTCCCAGGCACAAGCCTGCTGACTGCCGTAACCACTGGGCTGCGCTGCCAGCCCTGCTCCTTACCCCCATGGCTATTAAATCATTTACTTGAAGGAAAAAGATTCCAACAAGTCTGACTGAGAGCAGCCAGTGAAGCTGAATCACTGTTTGACTTGGGGGAATAAAGCCCTGCTTGATGATCTGCCCACATTCCAGGCAACTGTGCCAGCTGCTAGCAGGTTGGTTGTCCTGGGTTGAACAAAACATTTTCCCAGTTAAACTGCAGATTGCGATTAAGACATTCATGACTGGCACACACCAGACAACAAGAAACAGGGCAGGGATCCCCCTCTAGCTCCACAACTGGATGAAATACCACAACAGCACTGCAGGGTCATCCCCACTGTCAGTAACTCTAAGGTTGCACAAACACACCTATGCATCTCTCCTGACCTGAGTGACTACGTCTGTGCAGCACCGCTTGGACATAAATTGAAGTCAAGACCTTTCCCCCCATTCCCTGACTCAGATGGACAACCCACTCACACTTTTGACACTGTGCAAACAGAAATGGTGAATTTAAACATGATCTCTGCTTCCCACCCTGGCCATGAGAGTCCTTATTCTGATGATCAGGGTCTTGTTGCCAGAGCTGCCACTCCTCTGCTCATTGATCGGATGATCCTTTCTCTTTGGGGTTTCCAGTGATTTAACAGCTCTGCTTTGCACAGTATTTTGAGATCTTCTGATATACAGGGCTATAACGGTACAAGCATTGAGTCAGGGTGGATACACTCCTTTTGAGTGCAAATTGCACCTTCTGAAGGGCACAGGAACCCTTGTGCTAAGAAAAAAAAAAGTTGGATGCACTAAACACGTTCAGAAAGTTGTAGTCATCTCCAGGTTCATCTGTGCTCCCCTCATGTCTATTTCCCCAGCGATGTTCTTGTGCAACCACTGTCACCTGGAATAATCCACCATATGGCATCCACTTCTAGAACACAAATGCAAAAGATTGTTTTGATCTAGTGAACAGATCCCATAAATTAGCCTCAAAAGTGTCCCACCACCAATGTTCCCACATTGGTAAGCCATTAGCTTATAATTTGAAAGAGCAGGCTTTCCAGAAGATGGATTTAAGCCTGGATTCAAACTCCACTCTTGGATTTAGAGTCCTTGTTTGAATGACAGAATGAAAGAGGACAACTAACTGAAGTATTATTTAGTCTCCCCCAGCACTCGCCTAAGGACTCCAGCAGTCTGGTGCATAAAATTTAAATTTGGTCTCCTTTTGTGGTTTAACTGCTTCTAGCTGCACAGTGAAACCCTGCTAGAGAGATGCACGTCTGGGACACTCTGACTCAGGCATTATTGAAACACTCAGCAAACCCGACACAATGTCAGATCCAACAAGCTCCAGCTGACGCTGATGCCCGGGACCCTAGACATCTGATGGGATGAAAAAAACACCGACAAACATAGCGACATCATGAAATTCTTCAATAAATACAATTACAGCAACCAGAAGGGCCCAGGGATGTGTCTGTGAAAGGACTACCACACCCAGTGTCTAGGGCATTCATGGACCTGCAGATGTTTGCAGGTGATGTGACACTCAATAGGCCAGTTTTAATTTACGCTTATCTGCTTCTTTTTCTTTTGCAGGTGCCAGTGTTATTATCACAGATGTGGGATGGTGCTGCAGGTGATTTGACAGAAGCTACCTGCATTTTCAGCAAACTTATTCCTGTAAAGTTCTTATGTTCTGGGGATTTCTGGGAAGAAAAGGGCTCTCTCAATAAAAGATGCTATGAGGTGGTGACTCATTGAAGTTTAATGCAGGCTACTGATATTCTTGTCTCAGAAAAGCACCATAAGAGGATGCTTTATTAAATTATCTGTTCAACTATTTACTTAGTCCCTGCTGATTTAAATTTTTGAAATAACTTTCTAAAAACAGAGGGAGACTGGTTCCCCAGCTAGTGTTTCAGAGCCATCCATTTTAGCCTCCGCCTCGATAATGCACAATGCTCTCTTCTCTCCAGCTGATGAACAAACCCAAACATGTAGACCAGAGACTGGTTCCTGCTTCTTTTCAGATTTTTTAAAAAGTAGCTTTCTGGTGTCTCATCCTCATGAGGTTTGAATGTTTTCATCTCACTCACAGCATGTGAAGGCCCAGAAAAGGCTTTCCAGTTGCACATCAACAAAGCTTTACCAAAAGATCAAAATAAACACTTGGTGAGCTCTGGCTTTCCAGTGAATAATGGTTATGAACTTGTCTGCATGAAACCAGGACCTCTGATATGAGATTTACTCTAGAGTCGTTCTCAGAAAGCAAGCAGCAAGAGAGTCTTCAGCCAAGGGGAATATCTCAGATGATTTCAGATAAAGAAGGATCTTAGCAAACCAGAGGACAGGCATCTTGATGTGCCGAGAGTCAGCCTGTGCTAGCATGAAAACAGTTGTGTTTGCTTCCCTTGCTGGTTGTTTATCTGGCACTTCAGTGAGGCACTGCTGGTCAGAGATGGACTAATAAGGCGGCACAGAGGAAGGAGTCTTGTTCATGAGCCCGAGGAGAACTTGGCAGGGCTGGTTTGCACCCATCTGCTATGACCACATACATTAACCCTTTGGAGGGAAGACAGAGCAGCCTTACTGGTCAGCTGCTTTGTAGCAGAGAAGCTCAGTGTATATTTTGGGTGTTAAAGGTGGGATAGTAGTCCTTTTCAGATTAGGATCCAGGTTCCTGATCAATCTAAGAATTGGCAGGAGAAAATGACTATTCAGATAAAACTTCTGCAGGAGCTGCAGACAAGAAACTGTTTTTTCATTAGAAATATCTATAAGCCCCTATCACTGAACAGACAGAGTAGCTTTTATCATTCTAAACCAGTCACTTTATGAAGCAGCAAGGCTGCAAAGTCTTTCATCTTAAAAGCTCAACACCAGAAACTTTGAAGCCGTAATGAAACGATGCAGATCTCCACTCCAAAAATTATAATGGTCCAGAGGCAAATCCGAAGGCAGCCCAGGAAACAGAAGCCAGTAGCTGAAAGTCGAGCCGAGACTTCTCTTTCTTGCAGCAGATAAAATCCCCAAACTGCCCCCTCTAGTATCTGAGCAACCCCAGCTCTTACAGTACGTGGTGTGAAGTGAAAGGGAAGAAACATCTAAAGGCTCTAAAAGCCACTCAGACCTTGGGTACATTCCCACACAGATTTTACCCATCTTGCCAGGTTCAGGCGTTCAGGCCACAGGAGTGACTCAGCACCACAGCGCTTAACATGATTTTATTTCTTCTTCATTTAGCCAGAAGACAGAACTTTCTGGGCTTATAATGCCTGCTACTAGCATAAATACCACATTCCTGCAATTTTTTTCTCCCACAAAGTACTAACATATCCTCTCTACCGTGGCTCTCCCTTAACATACTTTTTCTCCTTTGGGACCTGAGAGGTATAAACCAAGATGAGATGTCCATCGTGATGAGCACAGCTATGCATGGCAACAGCCAGCCTTTGCCCTGGACATTGAACAGGCTAAACGTGGAGGGCAGACAGGGTGGGATGGGGAGCTGGAGCTTTCCACATGTACAGTGTGGACACCCGTGGCCAAGGAAGCAGGATGGCAGCAAGACCCTGTCTAGTGACCAGCCCATCTCCTACCTGTGCAGCAGCCATGCCATCCCCCACAGACAGGCCACAACCAATGTATTTCAATATATACAGAAAAAAACCCCAACATTTTAAGCCAAAAAATTACAGTACCGCACCAGTGGGTTTCAGCAGGACAGAGGGACCACATACAGCAACCTCCTCCAACAGGAGGAGAGCCCCATCCATCTGTCCCAAAATTTCAGCCGTGCCAGGGAGGACCTGGACCACTACTCACCATCAACGGGGCTGAGGTAATCATGGAGGTGGGCTGTGCTGGCTGCTCCCCCGCTCTGCATCAGGAGGTCCCCATAGGGATTCGGGTGGCCGGCCATCAGTGTCATTTGGTGGTAGTAGTCGGTGGGATTGGCTCCCGGTGGCGGTGGGGGCAGCCCAAAGAGACCTCGCTCCTTCAGGTGCTCATGAGCCACTGCCGGAGCCACAGGAGAGGAGAAAAACATGGGGAGAAGGTTCCCACCGCAACGTTAGACCTCGGCGCTGACGTTGGCGTCCCCGTCTCCCCCCGCGCCCCCCGCCAGCCCCAGCCACACGGCTCCACATAGGGCTCTCGTGACGTGTGCTTGGGCGTGCTTCTGTGGACAAAAGAAGCTAAGCTGGGGCCTCTGCATTCCTCCATTTCCGCAAATTTATAAACAATCTCTCATTCCCCCTTCTAATAATCCTCCCCCGTTCGGACGCAGCCGGCACCCCAGGGAGGGGGAGAGGGCCCAGCTTGCCGACAGCAGTAACCCTGTCAGCTTTAACATCCCTGCCTATTAGGAAGGAAAGACAAATGCAGCCCAGTTCCCGATAGCAGCACATGGAAATTAAAGCCAAGGTCTAATGCATAGAGCTAGGTTTAGTGTCTGGCAGCATAAAACCATTTTGGCTGCCAAAGCCAATTACGCTCACTTTCTCCCAGCTGTAATTTTTCAAACCTGCCTCCCCACCCGCTTGCCCCATTAACTTATTTACCACGGCCTTTTAAAAAAAAAAAAAGGAAAAAAAGAAGAAGAAAAGAAAAGAAAAGCAACCCAAAACACAATGCCTTTTTTTCATAGCAAATAATGAAACTGGTTTTGGAAGGGCAGGATGAGGCAGAGCACACGCACGTCAGCCATCAGACCTCTCTGTGGCGGGCAGCTGGGAGTTCAGATGACGTTTTAGGGGAGGGGAGAAGACGCATGCATCTCCACATCACCCTAGAGATGTTTTTTTTAGACTTAGAAGATAGTTTTATGCTGCCAGACACTAAGTTGGGGCCCTTGTTGCTCCCTGGTCAGCTTTGCTTTGCAGTGGGGAAGGGCCATTTGCCCCAATAGCATCTCCAGAGCCGAGTGATGCTGGGGATTGCCAAGTGTGCAGATCCTGTGTCCCCAGACCCCAGCTGCTCCCTGGCACTCACCCAGCTGCCGGCAGTCATGTAATAGAGCACTTCTAATGAAGTAAGCCATGACTTGTACCTCCTCAAATGGGGGCAGAGTCATACGTTTTCCTCTTTCCCTGCTCAGTCATTTTTGTCCTCGGCTTCCTGACACAAGGACTTGGAGAGCATGACCACCTCTGTGTGTACCAGTGCCAGGTCCCCACACACCCTCACCTTCTCCCAAAAGCTGCTGTAGGACAGTTCAGGAGTAAGGAGGAAGAAAGTACGGCCCCTCTCCTTCACCTGGGAGCCGTTGTGCACTGAGACACAAAACCAACAGGGGATAATCCAGCCAGTGTTGACTCATCTCTGCAACATCAGTCCCAAACAGGCCAGGCAGCCAGAGCGACTGTGACCCTCTCTGGGGGAATCTGGGCTCCCGGTAGAGACATAAGAGTGGGGAAGCTTGTAAGAGAGCTGAGAATGCTGCAGAAAGGAACGTACTTTAAGCAAAATATTTATAATATGATCCAGCAGTAATAGCTATTCTCACGCTCTGCTTTCTCAGTGCAATGATGCAAAACAAATGTGTAGTTAAAGGGGTGGGGGAGTAAGAAGAAAAAGAGACAGCTATCCCACTTCAGAGAGCAGCTGCCGAGCCTTTGCAGCTGTAAATCCCTGGGTTTTAGGGAATTTCAGTACTGGTAAGCTACAAAATCACGGCAGTACCGGTAGCAGAGTGTCTTACCGTCGGCGGGGCTGAGGCCCCTGGCAGCAGAGATGACTGAGAGCGTGGGGCTGCCGTGGACGGAGCGGAGGTAGTGCTCCATGTGGGGTGCCACGTAGGGGTGCGGTGGGCTGAAGGGCGACTCACCGGGCCCAGCGGGGTGTGGAGACAGGCGGATGAGGGAGATATCAGAGATGACAGGGCTGCCGCTCAGGGGAGGAGGCCTGGGAAGGAAACAGACACACCATTACTCACAGCCACTCAGGGTGGGCACAGCCACCAGCCACCCTTCTCCCTCTCACCCCACCACCTTCACCCACAAGGAAGGAGTTTGAGCACATGGTGGGAAAAGCATCACTTGGCATATATAGAGCCTGCAGCCCCTGTCAGCTTCCTGCACATCTGCACTCTCATTGCACTAAACATATTTCTGGAAGGTGGCACACCCCGGCTGGACTGCTGTCAAAAGGGGCACGAGCTGCTTGGGGCAGTGCCTGCAGATGCAGGCTGTGTGAAGCACAGCCAGTGCTAGAGATCTAATCCCATCCTCTTGCATGGGGAGGCTGGCTACATGAAGACACTGGAGGCAAACCTGGGCTTTGAAAGCTCCTCACTGCCCCTGCCTATCCAGATGTTTAGTGCCACCATGTGCAGACAAAACCCCGGGGACAGGGCTGCCTGTGAAAGGACAGAAGCAGTGCGAGGAGTACTTGTATGATTCTTGAGTCAGTCCCTGCTTTTCTCAGCCCAGCACGCATGGCTCAGCCAGCGCTGGTGGAGCAGCCCTCCCTGCCTGCGTCCATCACAGCTTGCACAAACCTCCTTGACAGGTCGTCAGTATGGTTCAGAGGGCAAAAGTTCATGAGAGGTTTTATTGCATGCTTTCTGGGGGCCACCTCTGTTAAATCCCTCAGATCTTCCTCAGGCCAAATGTTACCTGAGATAGAAGTCAGTAAATGCTGAGGGATTCAGCAGGTAACAAAAAAAAAAAAGAAGTCACAGGCATGTTTCAGTACTCTAGCAGCTTTTGCAGAGTGAGCAAGAATGGAAGAGAAAGTTTGTGGACATCTCCTAGACACATTGTCTGCTGTACCCTCCAGCTGCTCTGATGAACCACAGAGGGTGCAAGGACAGGAGAAAAAGTTACACACCCTGACCCGAGAAGCAGAAAATCTGAGCTAGACACCTAGAGAGGCAGAACTGTCATTAGGCAAAACAAAAGAGAAAAATCTGCTCTGCATTAACTCTCTCTGAACTCACAGACTGGTGGACAAGGAGCTGGTGTGGAGACATAAGACGGTGTTCCTCCCTGATTGGGTGCTTTGGCAAAGTTGAGGGAGATGGATGTGCACCCCACGGGGCTGCACCCCAGGCAGGGGATACCACAGGCATTCAGGATTTTGGAGGTCAGGGATCTAGGATGTGGGCGAAGGTAAGGGATTGTATTGCAAAGGTCCTTCCCTAAGAATATCCAAACATGCCGTTATCAAGTGCATGTAAGATCTGTCTCTCCATGCATAGACAACCACAAACACGAGGGTCTGAGCAGTTTAGACATGCCACCTGCACCTCAGGATCTCAGTCCCACCCTGCTTTATCAACAGTTCAGGTGCATTTTAATTTATTTGTAATACTTACATATCAACAAAACCACACAGAAATGTAGTATAAGCTTTGCAGACTTATTCAGCAGTTTACGAGCATGTTTGTCTTTGTTTGATCTTCCGCGTGTTTCTCTGTCTTTCTGATAAATTAGTAAACCTTGTGGCTTTTTGAACACTTTCTGCTGATGGGTAGTAAATTAAATGCCTTTTAAAATATTTATAGTTCAAAGTACTTTCCTGTAGCAATACACTCCGTGGCTCACTGGTGTGAAATACAAGGCAGTGAAAAACCTAACAGATATAAAGGACTTGCAGAGATGCACAGCCATCACCACACACGCGCTCATTGAACCCAGACCGGGGTTTCATCAGAGGAACACCCACCAGCATCAAGCCTGTTTTCTTTTAAGCCACGGAAAAATAAAACAACCTATGATGGCATGGCTATTTCAGACCTCATAACCTGCCCACCTGCATCATCATGGCCTTTCGTTACCACAATTATGAGGTGACCAAAGTCTCTCTCCAAATCACTCTCCAGTGCCTCTCGCCATGACATCAGCCGCGGCGGAGGCAAGCTTTGGGAAAGCTGCAGCTGAGGCCACTGGGGCTGGTTTCTGTCGAGGCTGCTAATAAAGGCGGCCAAGCACGGAGCCGACCAATTTATTTCTACCAGGGAGGAGGGAGAAGTGAATCAAAGTCTCTGTTCCAGATTTAGTTTCAATTCATTTCTAATAATCTCCACCGCCTCATCTGGAAAAAATGAAACAGGATTAAAAAAAATGATGTCATTAAGAAAACATCTGACTAATTTTTCTTCTGACGAAGACTTAATATAAGTGAGGGGGGATGTAAATTAAAAGCAGCCCCAATCTTCCTTGGGCCACAGAGCCTGCCTTAATACATAAGCCATGAAAGAAGTTTTCTTACATATACAATAAGTTCCCTCTTTCATCAGTACTCACAGCTTCTCCCCAAAGGGTTGTGAACTTCTTTGATGCAGGCTTGAAACTATGTATTACCAGGTTTACGAGCCTTCGGAGCCTCTGCTGATCAAACTGTGAGGCCGACATCTAAAATGCATATAACAATATGAAGGGTTTGCTGTTCATTTCTCTGTGCTAAATTGGGCAGAAATGCTGGAGTCCCTCAGAAGAGGAAAACTCCACCCTGGCCAAAAAGGTAACTCTGGGAAAAAGATCAAGAATTTCACCCAAAATGCATGCAGCTGGAGACCTGGGCGGTGTTTCAACATGAGCCTGACCGTGTGCATAAAGACCGGGTTGGAGAGCAGCATTCTCCTTATGGATCTGCTTAAAGACTCTCCTTGCCGTATCCCTCTGTCTGCGGATGAGGACAGCCATACTCCCAGCCAGGTCTGGCTCCTGTAAGCCCTCCCAGGCAGGGATCACATCTCACCGTTGTACACCTGCGCTTCTAGCACAGCACTGTTCCTCTTTACAGCATGTCCCAAAATAATGGGCTTCCAGTAAGCTGTTCACTCTACTGGAGGGATCCTCTGCTTCCAACTCCCTAAAAGTTTGACTTTTTTCCCCTTTTATTTCCAGTTGTCCCACTGGCATTATTTCTTATCTAATCCTCAAGCCCTTGGGTTTCTCTGTAGAGCTCCCTGCCCAAACCTCCACTATCCGTACATCACCCCCTGCTCCCTTCCTTGGATCCTGCAGATGACATGAGGAAAACACCCCAGTGCTGTCTGGCAGAGAGCTCCTGCCTCTGCTGAAGCCAACTCTGTGAAGATCTCGCTGCCTGCAGTGGGACAGAGGGTTTCACCTAACCACATATTTCTGAAGAAACTGGCATTCTGGTTTCCAAATGGGTTAAGGGAATTGGGTGTCCAAACACCATTACATTTATGGGAGTCAGGGGTTTTTTCCCCGCGGCTCCAGCAAGAAGCCCAGGCTCTGTAATTAATGCTCAGGACTTACAGAGCAATTTGCACCTCTGACAAAGCACATGAGCCCAGATTCGTTTTCTCCCCCACCCAGGAGAGGCTCTCTATTCCCTGCTTTCTAACAGAGGGAGACACCAAGGTGAGAGACACAATACCTGACACTGCCTAAGGGCTGAGGGGGTAACATGGTGATGCTGGGAGCATGTAGGCTGCTGAAGGCTTTACAGAGCAGGTCTCCACTGGCGCAGTGAATAACCGTCCTTGGAAAGTAGAAACCCAAGCACTATTTACCTGGCTCCAGGCATCTGAGGAGCAGGACCACTGGGCTACGAGTACATGCAGTGGCAAAGGAGCACAACCAGCATAAGGAGAGCTACCAGCATCTGAGATATGACACACTGCCAGTGAGATGCTAGAAGATTTTTGGTGGTTTCCCAGGGGCTGGTCACCCCTTGACTGTCCTTCACTAGGAAAAAGAGATTCTGATTAATTTCCTTGCTGCCTGGCTTCTTCTGAAAGGAGTGCCAGCTCTGCAGTCTCAGCCCAAAGGCTAGGGGAAGAAACTGGTAGCTTTTCTTTGGAAAAAAAAGGGCAAAAAAATTCAGGCCATGGTTTTCACCAGGGTGAACCTGCGTGTCCCCACAAGTGCCTCAGGGCCTGGCAGGCACTTGCCCCCGATGCCACTGCTCACAGGAAGTATGTGTGTGCTGTGCTTTGGTGCATTGCAGCTTGATACAGTGCTTAGAAAGGATCCTCATGGTCCCATGGAGGAGGAGCAGCATCACCTCCAAGGCGCTGTGCTGGACTGCTGGGAAGGGAAACCCCTTAAGGACTGGCAGAACCAGCACTGGCAGCTATGATAAGGACCTTGGGGTGACCATTTCTCATCCTGCTCTCCCTCTGCAGTCATGCTCCAGCCATCCCAAAATTTTGCATGTTGAAGATGCGGCACCATCTCCCTGCTGCTGCTGAGTGAAGGTTTGGAGCATGTGCAAGGAGCACCCAGCAATGAATGAGACAGTTAAGGAAGTTGCACATTTCTGAAATAATCTCCATCAGTTAAATAAAACCCAGAAAAATGAGGGCAATTAACCAACACTAATGTCCCATGACTAGTCTAAATTAATACTTACTTGCCAAATATATTCATTCAGTGGAAAACAAAGGGCTGAATACTTTTCCATATGCTTAATGGAATACGGACACTTGCAGGCGATTGTTTTGCTGTACAAAAAAAAGACTGCAAAGCTGCCACACAGAGATGGAAGCTAGGAACAGAGCTGCTCACAGGGAGGGGTATCATAGCCTGGTACAGTTTTCTTATAAGAAAAAAGCTTTCAAAGACAACAATCTGCTCTGAAGCCCACAAAAAAAAAAAAAAAGCTTTTATTTTGTTTTAAATAAAACTTCCTGCCCTGGTTTTTTCAAGCCCTGTGTACCCAGAAAACCCTAAAGTCTGCATGAGATGGAGGAGAGCCATAGGATGCCCGAAAAAGGGCAGACACTACATATGGGATGTCAGAGCTATATCCAGCAGGAAACCTAAAATGCCCTGGGATACATACTAAACGATGCAGTCTAAACAACTCTCGCCAGTCCCTCAACCTCACCTCTGTTTATTTCTTATGTAAAGTCCCTTACAACAGGAAGGGCGAGAGGTCGTGACACTTGTCCAGTACCCTCAAAAATAAAAGCCCACAAGGTCCCTCAAACCAAAGTACCCTTCAGAGGTCAAACCTGGGCCACAACTATTGAATTCACATGGCATTTGATCATTCATGAAGATTTCCCCCCTCCCATTTCTTTTGGTCCAGAGAACAGAGGGTGTGCCAGGAGGAGCAGCAGGCAATTGCCCCTGCAGCTGCCTCTCCCCACCCAGCCACTGCAAGGGAGTGCCAGGCAACCCTGGTAATGAGGTGATGGGGAATCACTCACACTTCACAGCTCTCTCAGCACTGCAACAAGTTGATAATTATCCTGTAAAGTGACCTGATCCTCAAATATAGGGATGTCAACTTGAAGATACCAGTTTATGTGTCCTGCACATGTAAAAAGTAAGAGTTAAGACATTGGGATGGGGATTCAAGAGAACATCACTGCCAACTCCCAGCCCTCCCCTGCTCAGCACAATTAATTTTATTTCTTTTTCCTGTATTTTCTCAGCTGTTAAATGGGCTTAATAATATCTTCTTTCTTTTTCTATACCCACAAAGATGAATATTACAGAAAAGCAAAGCTTCCTTTGCTAATTCAGCAGTTAATGCACTCCCTTATAAGAAGATGTGAAGCTAGACAAAAATTGCTAAAGCTGCTCTACAGATATGTAATGGGCATGCTTTGAGCAGTTCCCGTTTTCTCCTTTAACCTCAAAAATGGCTTTGAGGCATGGAAGGCATGAAAAATAAAAAAAGAAGATATTTTAACAGTGAGGGCAAGTTCCCATTAGATGGGTTTATGGAGGGAAGTGGTAAATTTGGGGCTGCTGCAAGACTTTATGGCAAAGCTAGATGTTTTTCTGAAAGATGGTCTCTAAGCGTACTGCAAGGTTTGGAGTTTTAATAGTAGAAAGTGATTTCTCCCACTGTAGAAATTAAAGGGGAGAATCCTATGGCCAGTGTTACAGATGTCAGATCACATAACTGTGGCAATTCCTTTAGGCAATTTCTTAACAGACACAAATCTCTGAATATAAAATCCCTTATTTGTGGATTTGTGGTTCGGGCACTGCTTTGAGAAGGATTTAGTAGACATTGTGAAAATATCCCACCATGCATCCATTGGCAATGAAAGTTGTCTGAATATCTTTGAAAATCATGCCTTAAACTCTACTCTTGTACCACTCCAGTCAAAGGAAACTCTGCCTCTGATGGGATGAGCAAACAAGAACGGCCTCCAATTCACCGATTCTTCTGTTTTCCATCTGCACCACAGGAACAGTATCGTAATCTAAGGTGGGTGTGATTTCTCAGCACAATTTTTTTTTCCACCCCTTGGAAAAACACGTTCAAGTCTTAAAGCAACGTCTAGCGTATGAGGTCAATTTAATATATTTGCTCCAGGCAAGAAAAAGGATTCTTTTGTTTCCAAATTAAAAAAAAAAAAAAAGAAAAAAAGCTAAACATCTTTCATTTTCCCTTTCAAAATACCATTTCACTTCCAAACATACCTGACTTCAATCCTAAGTTTAAAAGATCTAAAAGCAAGAACAAATGGAAGAAAAGATTTCATGTTACTTGATATGAGTATTATTGTTATTTATTGAAGAAATCAAAAGTATTTTGGTTTAGAACATGAAGTTTCTTATTTCCATCTAAGATCTACAAGAAAATAACCACGTTGGCAGCATCATTTGGAGGGAGTGAATTTGTGAACCTAAGTACCGGCACAGGCCTTCAACTTAGAAACTCTCCTAACTACCAGTGGTTTCTTACTGCTTTTATGCCATGTTTACCACAACGCAGGTCTAGTTTTGGCTGACACTTGTAGGCACAACTGCAACACAATAACGACAACAATATCAATATTTGCTTTTAAAATAGAAGGAAAATGCAAATTTTTAATAAGTAAGGTTGCCCTCCATTATAGAACACACAAAGAAGAAAGACATCAAAGGTGGAAATCAGAGTTGATACGGGACCTTCAAATCCAAATCAAATTAGTGTCTTGAGGAGAGATCTTTGATTTAAGCTTAATAGTGGTGATTTTTTTCTTGGGTTGTTTTATACTTAATCAGCCACACAGCCCACTGTGCAGACATATGTTCCCAAAGCACATCAAAGCAAGTAAACATTCTGTTTCAGATCCTAATATCCTTTTTTATCCAATTATCTTACTTACATGATCTTTTAATTTAAGTTCTGAAAGCCCACCTTTTCACACAAGCTTTCCTTTAGCAATGGAGGTAGAGGGATGACCAGCTCAGTTCTTGTGAGATACCCGCCAAAAAAATCCCACAACGAATAAATCAAAGCACAGCAGATGAGTCTCTAAGATAGTTTCTTGAGAGATTAATGATGAAAGCTTTCAGAGAAAAAGCATATTTTAAGAAGGGGAACTTCAAGGAAGGTAGCTGAGGGGGAGAGAGGGAAGGAGAGTGAGAGAAAAGGCATGAAAGAAAGCATGGATAAAAGTGCAAAAGCCAATGAAAGCAGCTCAGTGACAGACCGAAGGAGCAGTGCAAACCGGAAGGCATGTGAACTTCAGGTTGAAACCATCAGGCGTTGAGAACTTGATTCCAGTAGTCACAAAATTCAAGAGCTCGAGTGTTGAAATGCTGCTCCCTGTTCAGGGTAGGGAGGGGATGAGGGTTGGGCCAGTGGCATTGCAGTTGGATTTGGAGGCGGCGAGCAAGGTGGGAAGCAGTAGGAAATGTGTGGTCACAGACCAGATACTGATGGCAGAGCTGAGAGGGAAGCTGAAGGAGAGGATTCTGTGCTGGTGACTTCATGTGGGAAATGGGTGTTGGAAAGATGTGTCAGATGCAACACAGACATTTCTCTGCATCTGACTGATTCCCTTGGGACACATGTTGAGGATATTAGCACTTTTGAGTGAGTACTTTCCCTGTAGCTGTGAAGACACTGGGTTTGGGAAAACAAATGGGAAGTGTAGGTGTGTGTGGAGGAAATTTGAATTTTTGATCCCTCCCTACTGCCTTCTTGCCATGTTACATTTGGGTGGGAGCTTTTGGCCCTTATGAGAAAGTAACATTCAAGTGCTACAGAGAGGTTTAACATTTAAAAGACTATTCCTATAGTACTTCTGAAAAGTCCCTTTCTATGTCATGCCAGCACTAACCTGATGTGAAGGGGCAAGTCACTGGCAGCACCACCACAGCTGCGGAGCTCATGGAAGAGTAGGGCAAACCATAGAAGATGCTTATTCATTCATTACACTCTAAATCTGCCTTGGCTCTATACCTGTCATATCCCAGAAAAGCAAAAAAGGACCATTCCTCTTCATCATGACTGTAATACAATCAACTGGCTGCAGCATTACTCTAACCAACGTTAACTAACAGAGTCTATGTCTGACATCTATAATTTCATGTTAACAAATTAGGTAGACTCCTGCATTTCCTGGTACCTCAAATGCCCAAGAAGCTCATAACTTTTCTTTATATGCAAAATGTCAGGGAAAGGGCAAACAATGTTATGCCAGAAGACCATAGCCAAATCACTTGGTTGGAATGTGTTGTAAATCATGGGGTGAATGGAAAATGAATCTTTCTTCCCGTACAGCGACTTCCAGCTTTAATGTTGCTGTTACTACGCTCCTTTTCTATTGGGAATGCCCCTTTCCCATAACCTAAGGTCCTTAAATCCTATAATGAAGCAAGACACCAAAGAAGGAAAACCTACACCCAACTAATTATAAAAAGCCTGAAATGTACTACTTCTCTTTTCTGAAGTACAAAGGAAAACCATCAGGTTCAGGCTTTAGAAAGATACTGTGCTTGCTCTACGCAGCAGTGAGCTGCTGTAACCAACTGGAAGCAACTGGAAAAGCATGGTTAACAAAGGAGAATAAAAAGAAACAGGAACAGGTACAGCACAGATCTCTGAAAAGCCAGACACAGCAGTCAGAGGAGCTGTGTGTGTCGAGGTGGCTGTGATAGCCACATGGAAAGACATCCTGCTCCCACACACACATACACACACCCTAGACACACTGCTGGTGTGCTGCCTGCGTACCTGCCTCTGGTGCATCACAGCACAAAGAAGTAAAAGGCATGCATCCCTATAATAGCAAAGCTTTTGGTTGGGGCTCCCTGGGTTTTCTGCAGGAATTAATTTTACCAGCATTTGACACATTTTAAACAGAAACAGCACTCACACTAACCTCCAAAGGGAAATATTCCTGAACAATATATAATAAATACATTGATTTCTAATAATAACCATCTGCCCTAAATCTTCTTGCTGACAGGTTTAGTTGGACCAAAGGTCCTTTTCACATCTACTTCATGACAGTTCCCATCACTACATAAAGACTTTGAAGTGCCCTAACGTGCAGTAAAATGCGAGATAACCTACCAAACTGTCAATATTTCTTCACTTCTAAAAGGAAATGCTAATGGCACTCAAAGAGCTCAAGATGTAATGTAAGATCTGATCCAGCAGGCTGGCTGATCTAACCAGCCTTCCCTTTGCTACGAGTGTGCTGAAAAGCAAGCAATTATATGGTGAAGAGCAGAACTAGGTAAAAGTTTTTCACTGATATGACTGCAGGGAGAAAAGGCTTATTATTCCAAACAAGCTTTTCTCTTGGAAATGTCTGGAGTTTTCTGTACAAATTAGGAGAATTAATAGTAAGTTAGCTATCCCATTTTAATTTATATTCTTTAATTTCTCCTTTTCTATGACTTTTTTCTTTCCTTTCCTTTATTTTTTTTTTTTCATTAGAAAGTAAACCAGAATGAAACGTGAATGTTTTTAAAATCTGAACAGCATTCAGCTAGGAGTTAATTCTCTGTAGGGAAAAGTTGAACACTAATTCAGAGAAAGCTGAATCTCTACAATTTACTGTGATAAACAATTGACATTTCTCTACCAGCTCTAGCCTGCAGTGTAAGTCTGAGAAAGGCTCTAGAGCAGGAGAAACTAAATGCAATGAACAGGAGCCCAGTCCTGAGTAAAACCCCAGCACTTCTTGCTGAACTGTACAAGTCCAAGAGACTTCAAAGGAGCCAGGATGCTACCCCGCCCCCCTACCCCCACCCCCTAAATCTTCAGCTCATGGATGAGGTGCTTTATATCTCCTCATCCATGTACCACCTTAGAAGCCTTCCTTTCCAAAACCCCTTTCACTCTCAAATCCATTGGTGTCATTCTCTACAGCTGCTTTCCCATTTTTCTAGTTTTCCAATGACACAGGAAAGTATAACAGATTTATCAAGGAAGGAATAGGGGTCTGATGTTCCCCAGCTGTTTACTGCTGAAAGTTTACACTAGTGATTTTCAACTCATGGTTTGCAAAACTCTTGAGAATCACAAGATAACCTCCTTGAGGTGCTGCTGAAGATGGTTAAAAAACCCCTGCAAGCCTCTTGCTGTTTGGGCTAAATTCACTATGCGATGGAAAATTTTTAGGGAGGCCACAGACCGTAATACCTTTTAAACCCCTCATTGACCCTATGCTTCCCAAATCAATAAAAATTACATATGAGACATTCTCAGAGTAATCACTGACCACTGCCCCAACCCATCCAACACCCACCAATGTCAGCTAGTGCTGGAGTACACACGCATGATTTAGGCATCTTTGCTACACCAGCACAGAGGTAACCCTGTCTCCCATGTCAGCAGCATCCATATACCTATGGCAACACCTCCCTCCCACCACCATGCAAAGGGAGACCTGCAGGCCTCATCTTTCATTCTCTTATCTCATGCAGCTATTCCTTATGCAGACACATTTCTGTATACAAATCCCATTATACTTGACCCTCGGTTCACCCTGTTTCCATTACAACGCTGTAGACTCAACCAGACTTGCTCCAGTGCCAACTCTGTGCTGTCATTCCTTGCGCAGAGTGGTAATAAAGAAATCACTGTTTTAAGCTGACAAAGAACAGATTTCTTACTAAGTAAACACTGATGTTTTGGTAGGGAAATTAAGTTATAAAATTGTGTCTACAAAGGGAGACCATACAGATGGAGTTTGTTAAGAGACAGCAATACAGTCAACAGTGGTTAATTCAATTGCCTGCTACTTATCAGATTTTTTTTTAAAAAGGCTTATCCAGCTTTTGCAAATGCAAATGCAGAAAAACATTTCAAAGAGTCATCATCAGCTGTCTTAGCTGGAGTGAGATGCACACACGCACATGGCCTTTCAAGGCCGAAGAGCCTGCCCTTCCACGTTTGCTGTGGTTTTGTCCAGGTCCAGCCAGCCTGGCAGGAAAGGACAGCTGAGCACAGCACAGCTTGTCACCATGCCACGACCCTCCAGGACCCTCCATCCTCATGGCTGTGCTGTGGCCTTGCTTCCCCAGGCCACTGCTCTAGCCTGCCTCTCAGCCTGCCTGCTGTTTCACACCAATTTTAGATGTCCCAGAACTAAAGAAATTTTCAGCTCAGGTAGAAGCAGACCATTAAACTTAGCTGAAATTCAGCATCTCCAGTCCTCAGCTGAGCCTTGAACTACCCCAACCCAAGCTTATATGTTGTCTCTAATTCCCAAAAGCATCAGGTTGATGCCAAGTTCCTGAAGCTGTTTCTCTCCTAAATGCAGCAATAGCAAAGGCAAGTCACACTCTTTACCCTCCCCTTTCCAGGGTAACACAGCTGGGTCTGGGGTGTTGTCTAAAAGCCAGGGGTTTTTTTACAGCATCAGTGCTCGCAAAGACCCCCAGCCATCCTCATCCCACTAACAACTCTGGCAACAGTCCATACTGCTGGATTGGAAGCAGAAGGTTCCCCATCACTCCACAAACCTCAAAACCCACCGTTCTCACATCTCACTAAACACCACTTAATGCTCCTGTTATGGCATCTAAGTGAAGAGAGGGATGAGACCTCCAGCCCTGTTTCTACTCTCTCTGCCAAGCACTCCAACCACCCACAGCAAAGGAAGAGGTGGCTGCTGCATTTACATGGCCAACTGCCACTGCTCAACTCACCCATTGCAGCCATCGCTTTCCACAGCAACAGCCAGACTCTGTCTGAGATAATACACTAGGCAGTCTGACTATAACCCCAGGAAAAGCAGGTATGTTTTGGGGACAGTTTTAAATGACCAGAGAGTTATGGAATTTTTAAAAAATATTGTATCAGGAAGGATAGAGAAAATGATTTATTTTTTGCATAGGATAAAGATCACTATGGGATTCAGCATGGAGCATGATGTAAAGTCTCAGGCAAGCCAAAAGGTGTTAACATCGTGTGCCCTTTAAATGATGCCCTTAGTCAGTAAAACGAGATGTGCTTAGGTCGGAACTATGTAAATACACTCATTTAATTAATATAAGGTAAAAATCTAAAAAAGAGATATTGCTGGGTAATTAAGTCACCAAGTATTGGTTCTATTTAAAATTCAAAAGAAGGGATGTTAAACATACTCAAATTTTAATGAAAACATTTGCAGTGGCTTTAATACTTCAGCCTAAAATTTTATTTAAATCATTCTCTCCAGTTTTGGAGAAGGCAAACACAGGACCCATTGTACGTTGGTCTGGGAGTGAGAAAACAGAACTGCTCAGGTGCAGTGGCTTATTTTACCTGTTTAGATAACATGCTGACAAACCAACGAATCCTGGAAATAAAACTTTTGCTGAAATCCCAGCAGGTTTTCCATGTAGTTGCAGCTTCTGAAAGTTCCATCATTCATCTTCTTGCATCTTCAAGTATCTTTTGCAGCCCAAGTCGATTTCATTGGGGTGTAAGCCTCTACATACAGTCATTGTGGGAGCAGGCTGCTGATGTGATATTGATATCTAAATATTTCTGGCTTGGAGATTACTCTGAAAATAGGAATTTAGGCTTTGCACTTTGTGTATTTTAGGGTGGTTTTTTTTAGTTGTATCCACTGCTTGATTTGTCAAAATAAGCAAAAGACCTAACAGGTGAAAATAAAGAGGATTTTTAACATCTTTTATGGGTTAAATAATCTATAGTGCTATTAATAACCAAGGAAACTCAACTATCCAGAACTGAACTTCTAATATTAACAATTCCCTTTATGCACATCACATTACAGTGCAAGTTTTAAAGCTGTTCATAACGTAATGGCAAAATAATTACTCTTACCCAGCACTGCAGTACACATTTGATACTCATGAATGCTGTAAGAATTAATGTAACCATTCACTTCTGTTATAAAAGAGCTTCTACCCAATAAAGAAAAGTACAAGAATGCACAGGCCATTTTCTAAGCTTAGGCACAGAGTATCTGAGGGACAGAGAAAGTGCAAGAAGGGTTGTAAAGACCTAGGAGATAAATTTTTAATTACCCAAGTCCCACTTGAAAGTTGTCATTCTGCTGTTCAGCAAAGCAGGACACAAGTTTGACAAGCCAAAAATGCACAACAAATGCAACTCATGCTATTGTACCCATGGACTGTATGCTGGCATATTTACCCAGCTCTTGTGATGCTCCCAATGATGCTCCCTGGCTGCACCATCTCTATCTTCTATCTTTAGCTTTCAAGAACAGCTTCTAAGAGTCTCCAGTTTCACTTTAATTGATGATTTGTTCCTGGACTCCAGAGACTCTTTCATTTGAAACTCAAATGCAATCAGGGGGAGTGCGGACCATGATGAATTCACTGTAGGCAAGGAGATTATCTTTCAGCCTAGCTTTCACCCACTTGGGATGATAACAAGAGGAGGAGATTAGATTGAGACTTTGCACTGGTAAGTAAGGAGTACAGTGCACACACACAAACACATATCCTGGAAGTTCATTGATCACAGCAATTTTGCTGGTAAATGTGTGAACCACAAAATTGCCCAGCCTGGGAGAAAAACCAATGAGCACAGAGCTGGTAGGGCTGGGGTTGGGTTTATGAAAGGCAAAGCAATGAAGTCAATCACAGCAACCAGAGACTGTATGAAGGCTGGTTTGGCAATGTAATCAAAAACCAAACGAAGGGACAGGAAACCACTACATCTGGTGTAAGATTTTGGGAGGAAGAACAATCTGCTCTTCAGCACAAGGCACCTCGAGGAATTTTATGACCTTCAATTTGTCCCACTGACTCACTGAGACACCCTGGGAAAGGTCATTCACCCAATACACTGCACCACTGCAACAACCCGAAGCAATGCAGCATCTGCACATAAACCAAGTCAAGTCTCTGCTCACCATCCATCCTTATCAGAAACTATAATTCACCAGAAATACCAAACCGGCTCTGGTGAGATTAAGTGTGGAGCAACCGGGCTGATAGGATACTGAGGTCCATCAGCACATCAGGACCTGAAGGGAAAGAAGCTACAGCTCACAGCGTTCCTACCTTCTTCCCATTTGGCAGAAGCCAGCTCTTCAAAAACCAAACAAACAAACAACCCTTTGAAGAGTTTCTTATTCTTGCGGTAACACTCATCTCAGCTCTGACAGGATTCAAACCAGACGCGGTCGAGGGAAGTCTGGAGTCATACCAGGTTTAGATCTTACATGCCAAGAGAGGTCAAGACCTAGCCAAGCCTCGAATAGATGACTTGCAGAGAAAATCCCAGGGCATGGAGGAAGTGGTATTGGTGGAGAGTGCCTTTCCCTCTGAGTCATTAGGCAACACTATGTGACGATGCTCTGGTGAGGAGTACAGAGCGGCCGTCATTCCTGTCTGCTAAAGTCCAAAAGTCCAGTGTGTTTGTCCTTGGTAAAGGTCCTGTGGGACCTTAAAAAGACATGGGTTGTAAAATATCCAACCTGGCTCAACTCCATTTTAGTCTGTTACATTCTGGTCAATTCACTGCTGTCTGCCCTGAGGGAGGGTTTGAACTTTCCTGACCTAAACTGAAAATTGGTTTGGTTATGTGTGTGTGTGCGTACAATTTCGGTTGCAAAGGCAGCTAAAAATTTATCCAGAGGTTGGAAGTCTTCCATTTTTTCAAGTGAATGAAGTGGGTTGGGGTCTTCTGACACTGATTTCACTAAGGTAATTTCTGTTTGGAGACTTCTACTGGAAATAATAACCAAACAGGTAATAACTATTAAAGTGTTCACGTGTATTGGATAAAACTTTGCAGATACTTCACTTTTCATCAGTCCCTAGCATTGCTTCTTACAGAGAAACAGTTGGCTTGGATAACTAGGGAAAAAGGGAAAAAGCTAGAAATAACTTTTATATGATTTGTCTCTTGGGAACCAAATGCAAAATCCTTCCCACTGCTCAACAGATAATAGAGTTATTCACCCTGACCTGGTCCCTGTCATATACTAATTCTCATGCAGTATTCTGACCCCCACAAAACATCACCACAAAATGAGTGTTTTGTGATCAGGGTAAAACAGCACTAAAGGTCTCATTTTGGTTCCTTCCAAAGAACTGAAACCTCACTGGCTCCTTGAGGGTCTTTTCAAACAAGCATGACGACCACACTGTCTGACCTGAGTGGTGATCGCTTACTCAAAGCAGCACCTCAAACACTGTTAATTCCTTGAAAACTGGCCCTTTCTAGGACGCGAACAGCAGCATATTTAGTGTCCATGGTACCACTGCAGCTGGGCAATGCCAGGTCTGTGACACCAGCTCTGTAATGATGTTGGACCCACAGCAGTATCATATGGAAGTAAACACAGAGCTCTAGTTCCTCTTCATTAGGCAAGGACTTCTACTTTGCTGAAATTGCCTAAAGAAACATAACTGAAGTGAAACCCTGCAGGAGAACACCAGCAAAAAATTCATTACGGTAACAGGTCTGAAGTCAACTGTCAATCTCATATTGGCATAAGAAAAATCTCTAATATAAACTGTTTTCACAGCAGAAACACACAAGTGGGATTTAGCAAGCAATTTCTATTTTATGGCATTTGCAGAACACCACCCCTCTCCAGGACAATATGTACATACACATTTAAATTCCTCTAAAGTCAATAGTCCTAAACAGATATTTCTAATTAAGCAAATAGTTAGGTGTTTCCCTGCTTAGAGACTCAAAAACAGTCCTGTAACCTAGATTACCTTCTGTATGTTCCTCTGCCTTATCAGATCATAATTACTTTTCAAATATCTTCTGCAAATATCTCCTCTTCTCTGTTAATCCCCATTAGATTGATCCTCCTTTCATTTACTGATCTGACAACTGAGTGTGTCAATTCCTTCACCACCCTATCTTTCTACACCCTGCTTTTTGTCATCTACAATGCAGTTTTCCTGTTAAAATATCGTACTGCATTTGACTTGGGCTGAAAGACAGGGTATAAAATCAAATGTTTTATCTCACAGTGAAGACAGTCTCAAGCAAGAATATGCACATAAGAACATCACCATAATGCAGCTGTAAGCTTGAAACTTTCCTATTTTTAATGTATTAACCACACTCTGGTAGTCTTTCCTCTACCAGTGGTAATTTGGGATGTGTGGTACTCTGTGGGATCTTAAGAAGCTTTCAGATGAAGCATTCAATCAGTAGGCACCATGTCCTGCAGCTGGTTTAGAAATCAAAAGCCATGAAAGTAGCTGTGGAACCAATCTAGGAAAGCCTGTCATGAAGAGGCAAGAAGAGGAATAGGACAAATTCTTCTTCAGGATACTTCTACAGAATCAAAAGGAAAATACTTCAAAAGCCCTTGTAAGATTTAGGAACACACATTTATTACTCAGAGAGGCTTAAACTCACAAAGCTCAATGTAACTGCATTTCATACAGCCCTACGTTATTTTTTCAGGCATGCTTAACTGTGCCCAGGTGCTGTTATAAGTGACTTGACTTGAGTACGTGTATGCAGAATAGGGAGAGGTGTAAGAGGGAGATAAAATGAGTTGTGGCAGGAAACAATACCTCTGCTGTGAGGAGGCTCCACCTGTACTAAAGTAACACTGGTGCACCACTGCACTCCTACAAAGGGCAGGAGATGGTGGTGGAGCCTCTTATTTAATCAAACAGCAGGTCCTCAGCAGAGGGGAGATCATGGTACAGGTCCTTCTACTTCCCAGGGGGTAGAAGAGGATCGCTCCTACCTCCCAGGCTCCTGCAATGCTGTAAGGTCGCCTCTAAGTATCAGCTTAAAAAAAAAATCACCCAAAGGCTCACAATCTCCTGGTTTCACTATTATATCAAACCCCAAACCTGTACATAGCAATAAAGTGAGTAGGGAAAGTAGTAAAATTACTCTTGAAGTGGAGCCTGGCCAACTGATATCACCTAAACCCTGAATATGATTTTTCCATAACATCCTCCCATGAGATCTGCCATGCACATAGAATCATAGAATCTTTAAGGTTGGAAAAGACTTCTAAGATCATCAAGTGCAACTGTCCGTCCAATACAACATGCTCCTACAACAGAGAGAAAACAGGGAAGAAAACATCCCCATCAGTCCTACAGGAGCTGTATGACCTGGACATGGACTCCAAACACACACAAGCCACCTCATTAACATGTTTGCATTTCCATTCCAGCCATTTTCTTAATTTTTAGGTACTTAACTCCTTCATAAGGGCTGGCTTTGGGGTCCTGAGTTTCAATGAACGTCGGGGAAGTTAGGCATTAACTAGTATACAGCATGTTTGAAAATCCCAGAGCTTGACAAGCCAGCCCTTAAGGTCGACGTTATTTTGAAACCCACAACACACACTTTCAAAATAATGTTGTTAGCCAGACCCAATACAGTGGGATTTATGATCTGAACTCACACCGGCTCTTTTTAAAATCTGACCCTTGAGTAATGCTGTAAACTTTAGCTCTGTTAGTTGTCTATTTAATATCAACAGTGAAACATAAAAGAACAGGCATGAAAAGCCTCCTAGGCGGAAAATTTTTGTAAAATCACAAATTCTCTACACGGTCTGGCACACAGGAGAAAAATGCACACGTGTGGCTTAGTGTCAAAGCCGGGGATCTAGAAAGCCCACTTAAACTCAGGCGTTCCCACCGGAGCGCTCTGCAGGTCTGATATTTGCCAGAGTAATAGCACCCAGTTCTGCCCTTCGGTTTGCGCAGATGTGTGCGCGCAGCGGTCGCTGCAGGCACGGTATCCAGAGCCACAGCTCTGCCAAGTAGGGTCCTTGTTTTATTAGGTTGGCTTTTTTCTTCCCCCTCCCCCCCAGCTATCTGGGTGGTCTGAGAATCAGACCCGAAATACCTAGGATCCCTCGAACCACATGTTCTAATCCCAGCAGAGTTGACTCAGTCCTTCATCCTTCCAGGGTAAATTGACTTCTCTGCTCTTTATTGCGTGGGGGAACTTCTGGATGAGATTTTAAAATTTCCGCTCTGTATGGACATTAAAAATCCTACATTTTTCTTCCAGTATCACAAGCCAGCATTCCTGCCATTAGTTTTTATCTCTCAGCACCTTGTATTATTTGCTTCCCATGGCCAGTGGTAGCTGGGAACCCAGATTAACCAGCACCTGAAAAGCGATGTGCCGCAGGCTTCATTTCACAAGCCAATGGGACGGATGGGTTTTGTCCATTTATCTCCACACACACTGGAAGGATTTCAGAGAAACTACAGTGAAAATGAGGAGGCTGAGCAGATTGATATTTGAGTATACGCTGCAGGCTGCAGCCTGGCCAGTTCATTAGTGTGGAGAGGAAGGATATGACAACATGCAGCAAGTATCTGGAGGGACGTGTTACTCAAGGAGGTGTGCTAGAAGCAGAACGGTGCAATTCAGGGAGAGAAAAAAAGGAGGGTAAACTAGGAAGGTGAACCAAGAACTTTCTATACTGAGAAAGGATTTGCTACAGGGTAGCTTAAAAGTTCTACCAGGAGATAAAGGGGGAACCTGCACACTCTGTGCTGTATGGGAGAAAGGGCTACACAGGAGCAAAACACTGCAACACGTTTCATTACCTCTTGTCCTCATGACTGTAAGAAGCTGGTGAGAGGTGAAGCACCATCTAGAGAAGGGATTTATTTAGGATTAAGAAGAAGGAGAGGCCAGGAGGGGCAGTGCTCCTCATTTAGCAGAGAGAAAACTTGAGAAACAAATATGTAACACTGGAGTCTAAAAGGGCAGCAGATTGGCATCGAACATTTATCTGTTTTCACAGGATGCTGAAAGCAATGGAGAATGGGCAATACCACTGAGAGAGCTTCTGAATGACCTGCACTCTCTGCTTAGAAACTCTTTAGAAAGCAGCAGGAGAATAGAGTTCAAATAAATTTTTCCAAAAGCACAAGCTTAACAGTGGATAAGGTGGAAGCATGAAGTCACTTTTAATCTACTATAAAGTGAGGTAAGCAAAGGGATTATCACTTAAGACTTGCTGACATGAAGCTCTGAGAATGACATTTAAAAGCAATGGTGGATTACAGAGTGACATCATATTAAACGAACACATGCCAGAGGTTTACATAAAAGACCTCAGAGATCAGGCTCTTGTTCTCAATACTAAAACCTCCTAGCTGTTTTTACACTTCTGGCGGTGATTAGGCTAAATTAGAGCTGCAGTTTTTCATTCAGTAAGTTGTGGTGTCACAGCACCAGCAACTCGGTGGCCCAGATCTTTACTGAGTGCTAATGGGCATGACTCCATCTGAGCTCACCAAGGCCTCTCACTCCCTCACTTACATTCAGCAACTGAAGATCTAAACCAAATGTTTCTAAGTCTGATCTGTGTCTTACTGCATAGTTTAGTGGCTCTGAAACCATGAGCCTCCAGGTCCCTATAGACTTCAGGTCTGAGGTTTTCAAAGTTTTCTGATGGCTGTTCAACTAAACCTACATGATGAAACGGAAATTTAAGGAGCAGCACAGATGTCCAAATCTCTTTCATAAAGGCAAATGCTTGAAAACTGTTGAAAACATTCAAAAGAGAAAGCTGTGGGTGTTTGTGTTTGGTTAGTTTTGGAGTTGGCAGGGGGTGGTGGTGGTGGTGTTTGTTTGTTTGGGGTTTTTTACATAGAATAGTTTATCAGATTGGAAAAACCTACAGAAACATTCTAGCCCTGATGAGTGTTTTGGATTATGTCTGCCCCATTTTCAGAAGACCTGATCAGCCTGTCCTCCTGCTGAGGCCGTCAGATGTTACGCACATACCCTCCCAGTTTCTGCAGATACTTTGCACCATGCACTTCTTTCCTGACACCTGAAAACCCACAACAAGCCCCTTGTGGTGAGCAGAATGAGTCCTAGACCACCCGATTTTTCCTAGCTCTCAAATCATCAGGAGGTGAGTTTTACATTAGAAGCAATTTGGAGATGGGAAAATTAAAGCACAGGTGGGATTAAAGCAATTTTTTCCGCTCCCAAAACAGGACAGCAGCAGCCCAGTATTTAATCTGTGGTCTTCTGGACATGGATCAGGTGACCATCATGTATTAATCCCAGTAGTTTTACAGCAAGATTGGAATAGATAGTCCCCCAAATCACCTCCTGTAGGTTACCAAAGAGCCACCTAAAAGCAACACACTCCTGCCAATTACAGACCAGGGAGAGGTTTGAACCAGCCTTTGGGAGGGGACCAGCCTCTGCAAACCATCACATACTCCCACATTCTTATTTTCTTAAATAAATAAAAGAAGCATGTGGGAAATAAGGGGACAGAATAAATTGGATGTGGGAGCCCCCAAACCTGTTTCCCAAATGAGCAATGTATCTATTTGGTGAAAGTCGTAAAACTTTGCAAAACACATAAGAAGGCCTCTCTGAGCAGCTGTTTGCTTTGACTCCGGAGGGAGCTCGCTCTATCTCCAAAGCAGCACAGTAACCATCAATCACGACCTGCCAAAGATTTTCTACTCCGGTAGCAAAGTAAATATGAAAACACACAGGTTTTATTGGCGTGTGCGTTCTGTGGCTCAACCAAGCGGCGTCCTTGCTGCAGAAACGACCATTACCTGGAGTCCCATCCTAAACCGCCTGACGGGATCAAAGCTGCAGCCTCGTGGGAGCCGCGTCCCGCAGAGGTTAACCAAAGGCACTTTATGCACACCCCATAATGCACAAAGGCAGCTCCACGAGTGTGGATGCAACCAGCTCCCTTCTGCCACTGGCAGTGGTCACAAATCCCCCGGGGTGGATGAGGTGACTGAGAGGCCCGGGGAAGAAAACAAGGAGCCCTGGCAGGGTTCAGCTGGAGCATGGTCAGAGCTGGGGTGGGGAGGGACTCAGAAAATTTTGCTGCAAAACTCTGTCACCGCTTCACGGTGCATATTGGAAGCGGGATCATTTCAGAGGATTTCTATCCAGCAAAACTGTGAGTATTTTTGTGTTTTTTTTAAAAAATAGGAACAGCAAAAGGCACATCTGTGACAATAGCAAATTCCACCTCTAAAGCGAGAGACACTGGTGTTTTTCAAAGCACAGTTACAAGATGATGATGATTATTTTTTGTATGGCTAAACAACATATTTTCCCTTAACCCCACTTGGCCTCTTTTTGGCTGAAGCTCACAGAAACAACAAAGCAAAGAGAAAACCAGGCTGAAGCAGATATCCAACATGGAAAATCTTGGGTTTGACATTAAATTTGGCAAATTTGTAAACACTTGAGACTTAGCCTTTTTATGATGAAAAGTTTTAACAGTCACCTTTCCCACCCATGAATTACTCTGTCTAAATAGCTCAGGAACACTGGAACTGGTCCTGAAAAGGTATTCTGTAATTTTTAACACAGTAAAAAGAAAACAAACTTCAACAAGGAGGGGTAATGGGATCAGATAAAGAAAAAAGTGTAGGCTGAATATCAGGGAAAATCTGTAATATATTAAGATCTCAGGGAAATGGAGGAAGATCCATGATTAAAACAGATAAAATCCTTACCAGAGGGAAATTAAGGGCAACTCTACATTATTATGGAGATGAAGTCTTCTCTATGTTTGGGTTTTTAGGACAATTCAGTCCTCATGAAAGCTATGGAATTTGTGACTATCAGCCCATGGTGGTTTTTGGGTTGGTTTTTTTTTTTACTATTTTTATGTGTGGACAGACGAACAACAATATTTTGTTAATAAATAATGTCAGAACTGCATCCTGAAACACCACCAGACTGTTGGTAGAAAAACAAGGCTGCTTTTGTTTGTTACACTGCGTAATGCCTGATGGGTTTTAACCACAGTTTAGGAGCTACTGTTAAAAAGCTTCTTGCTGAGTCAAGCCTAGGCATGCTGTTTACAAGGGCTAGCCCTGAAGGCTCTTGCTTTGGCAGGGACTTTTAAGCTGAGCTAAGGAGTTTTCAGTTATTTTTGTTGTGCTTTAAAGAAAAAGTAAAAAAAAAAGTTGAGAGTAGCTAAGCACACCTAAAAGTGGGGAGTGGAAGGGAGCTATCAGTAATCACCTGCTGTCTCTGCCAGCAGCTTTCCTCTGTAGTCAAGGGCTTGATCTTGCAAAGCTGATGCTGAGTCCCCTTGGTTTAAAGGGGAGGGAGTTATTGCAGAGATGGAGCCCCAGTGGAGCAAGCTTTTGTGAAGCAGCTCACTAAAATATGAAATATCCCCTTTCTTAGAAAAGGACCTTCTCTAACTTAGGAAGTGAATTTGTTTCAGCTTTGAACCCGCTGAAAAACTGTGGCTGATGTCTTTCGCTCCAGTAATGCTGATCTATGTTCTGCCTATAGCCAACGGTGCAGTGAAATTCTGACAAATCGATAAAAGCTGCATGCAGGAAATGCATGTAACACCCACTACTGCTCTTCCACAGAGCCTGGGCCACCCTGTGCTGCGCGAGAGGGAAGGATCCCAGAGAAAAAACAGTATGCAGCTGTGTAATTTAATGCCTTATCTATATGGGCAATATATATTACATATATATAATTAATGCATTTAATACTAAATTAGTCAGAATCTACAAATTTAGTTTTCTGTGATTTCTTAGCTTTTGAGTGTTGTATTTTTCAACGCTAGTATTAACTACTGTTGCTTTGCAGAAGTGGTATCTCATAAAATGTGCATATACCAATACAATTTCTTTTATTCACTTTGCTCTAAGTCTACAGTCCTCAAAAGATTTCATCCCATACTCATTTTTACTCCATTTTGCATCACATCCTTTCTAAGTGTCCACTGGGCTCCAGCCCTGCTTCTCTCCCCATTGTCCGTATGCCTGCAAGCTCACAAGCATCAGAATCTGGGAAAATGCCTTGAATCCACAATATTCCTGTTGGTTTACACTTCAGAGAGCTCAAGAATCACATGGATGAGATACTTTGTTTTTCTAGACTAACCAAGAAAGCACCTCGATTCTCCCAAATTGTTCTTAAAACCAAAAACTCCTGTCAAAAAAGGAAAGAGTTGTGTATAACCAAATAAGTAAAACCAATGGAGGTTGTGAAGAAAAGAGAGTCATTCCAAAGACTGGAGGTACACTATTTTATTACACACCCCCTCCCCTCCAAATATCTATTTCAAGTGTATTTCAAGGCAATACCAACACAACCTGCTTCTGGACCATAAACAAATAAATGCTCAGTGATTTGGAAGAAGACTCAAGCTCTGAAAATTACTTGCCAAAGCTGTGTAACAAGAAAACAACTGAGAGAGAAAGACTGACAGCAATGAGTAGAAATGCAGAAAATCTTCCAGGCCCTCGTCCTGGCATGTGAATCTTTTATTACCTGAGTTTTCCATATTCCCAAGAGTTTTCTCAAGAGAAGGGTCCCACAGGTGGTCCTTCTCAGAAGACCCTTGCAGATTAATTCCTTCCAGTTAGAATAAAACAAGGTATGATCTCATTAGGCCAAACAGTGATGAAGAGGAATGCACTGCCATGTCACACCGAGCAACCAGAAAACAAACCTTCAAAATAATGCAGCCGGCAAATAACAAGACCCCATAGTTAGCAACACATGAAACTACACTTAATTTGCTGTGCAATGTTCATGTAATTAGATAAATTCCATACCGGCAAGAGAGCAGACAGCTAGAATATTGGCTTGATGAATTGGGGGCTCTCTGTCAGGCACCGATCACATTAATCATAAACCCTAAACTTGGTGACAATTTTTCCTCCAAACATTTACCATATTCTACAGTGAAAGCATGCACATGCCTTTTTTTCTGCGAGAAGATGGGGGGAATTTTTTTCTGTATAGAGAAAGATGCATTTCTGCACTACAAGGATGCAGTACCAATTTCTAGAGGCTTGACCATTCCTACAGAATCCACTCAGTCTACAGAGCAGGAGATGTGCAACCTCAATGTATTCTCTACCCCAGCTCTACCACCACATTCTGGATGATTTCATGTTGGACATCCTCCAGTACGGAGGGTGAACACTGTGTTATAATCTCCAGAGCAGAGACAACAGGAGAGAAAAGGAAGACAAAAGACAAGTAGAAGAAAAAATAGAGGAGGAAAGGACAGGAGATGAGGTTAAGATGTTGCAGGTAAAACAAAAGAAAAAATGGTCGAGAAACCACAGCTGATGAGAATGTTCTGTGTGGTTGTGCCACAGTTCAGGACAGCTGTAAAAGAGCCATCAGAAGTGGCGTTCCCTTGACAGTAAAAATCCCCACATACAAGAAACAGTTGGCTGATCAGCTTTGGTGCTTCACCAGCAACAGAGGCAACTGTCAGCATAACATACAGGTAGTGAGACTGATCTCATCAAGCGTTTCAAAGAAAACTATGTTTCCTCTTCGAAGCCCAACCACTAAGTTTTCTATCCAGTACCTCACAAGTAATTTTTGTGAGAGGTGCTGCTAGGAAGGTGAGGGATCTCAAAGAAGAAAGGCAGCAAGTATTTGCCAGCAACTCTACCCAAATACCAAATGGGACATTCTTGGTCCCCAACAGACAAACACGGTCACTACTAGTCTGCTGGCGCAGATGGACTGAAACCTGATCTGTCAGCACTCTATATTTGACCAGGCTTGAACAGTTGGACAATCCCCGTATGATAAATAAAATATGACAGATAAAACAGATACGATAAATAATATACAAAATATAAGATACATACATAATAAAATGTTATAAATATGTTATAATAAGCCCAGTAGTTTCTCTCACTAGCTGTTACAATTCACAGGTACGTGGCATCAGTTGGTGAGATCTCGGTTGTATTCCGGAGAAGACCCTGCTCCATGACCCCACTGAAGAAGTTGCTGCAGGAGTAGCATGCCCTATCCGGCCCGAGAGAAGTGAGGGGGAGCACCAAGCAGGGCACACAAATAACCTGGTGCCAAACATCTGAGCATCCTCTCTTCTAACCACTGTCTTGAGTATTGCCCCTTTCAAAAGTCAGTATGTGCTTTGTTAGGCAGAGTTCTGACTTATTAACTATCTCCTAGCACATTTTTTTATTACTCTGTCTATTTTCTACAATTTTCATGGTACTTTCACACAAGATTAGAACTATTTTGTTCAGCTCCCCCTCCTCCAATTCCTATGTTTGCAACTTGCTCTGTTTTTTCCCCTTTGCGCACGGCATGGAAGGAGCTGCTCAGCTCCTTTAAACATCCAGTCAAACTGACTGCCAGCCAAAAAGACAACGACTTGTCTTCTGGTAGGATCTAGGGGAATGCCCTATCATTTTTTCCCGCAGCATTTTGGAAGTGGAATAAAGACCTGGTAGCTGTGGGACTCCACAGATCTGGCTGCCGCCGTCTGAGCTATCTTGCTTCCCGGGGGCTGTTATCCTGCCTCTCACACCTCTTCCAGAAAAAGCACAGCTCTACAAACAGCCCCTGAAAAGCTGAGCCAGCGCTGACCCCGGATGGACAGTGAGGCTGCAGCATGGCTCCAAGAGGGATCAAATGAGAGGATTTTTTAGTGATGAGCTCTATTCCTTCTTCCCTTGCACTTCCTGAAAAATGTTCCCAGCTCTTTATGGGTTTTTCTACGCTGAGCCGTGGGACCTGTGCCTCGGCTGATAGCTGAGCCCTGTGTTACAGGGAGTTAAATGATTTTGGTGCAACTGTGGGACCACCAAACCCACCAGGCTGCTCCTTATCTCCACAGGGATGATGTGTTTTAGTGACAGAAAGAAACCCTCCTAGCCATACAGTCACTACAGCCTCTGCGCAAATCTCCGCTGGGCTCCTTCCCTATTCTAGTCAAAGCTTACAGGAGGCAAACCCAGATCTCTCTGTAAACACATCATCCACAGCACTAAAGACTGTTGAGCTGTCGTGTCCTGGATGATGACATATCGACCATGACCATGATCCCCCTGTCAGGGTATAACCTCTGACTGGCAGCTATATTCACTGACTATCAGCTGCCTCGCGGAGGGGAGACTCTCACACCACTGAAACCCAGTGTCCTGACCCTCCAGAGCAGACATAGACACCTGCATGAAGACCTGTGTCTTTACCACACTTTAGAAAAATTCAGGAAACATCCAGCCTGTCCAGGTCACCATCCAGTAAAATCAAAGTGAATTACGGTATTCCCGCAGCCTTTCCCTATTGTCCTCTCAACTGGTAGGCAGGAAGGAACAGTACGCAAGGTCTCCAAAAGGAGGGAGCAACTCTGGGTCTTCACCAAGATGGTGCCAAAAACGACCCAGGCACAGTCTGACATAAGAAACACTACAGGCACAAAAACGTGAGTTCGGGACGACAGCCGGACAACAACACGGAAGCCCTGTGCTCCCATCCAGCTGTATACGGCACTTCTATAGGTTTAATAGAGCTGTAGAGCACTCCTACCAGGCAGGTCAGTATTGCCACCGGACAAGGACAGCAGGGCAGGGGGAAGCCAGCGGGGGCAACCTGACAGGAGGGCAGTGAGTCCCTAAGACATTAGCAGCGGGATTCGGGATACCACCCGTGGCCAATGTTTTAGCAAGGCATGGAAGCAGAGGTGCAAGACTTACCCGTGGATAGCATGGATAGAATGAGGTTCGTAATGGTATCGTCCTTCCTGGTGGCGCATGTCAATTGGCAAAGGAGCGTGGAAGGCCGGAAAAATGTGCTGCGGCACTGTTGAGGGGAATAGAAGAAGAAAAAAAAAAGGGACTTCAAAAACTTTTCCTTTCCTTTTAAAACAATTTCAAAGGCACTAAATCTCCATGAATTTCAGAGCAAGAGCAGTGCAAGACAAGGGGTCTTCATGATATCAGTGCTATCATACACCAGAGAAGTGGAATGAATAAATAATCAAAGTCATGCAGAGAAATCCTACATCTTCGACATAAAAGATCTCCAACAGGGTTTTTGACAAAGACAAGCAGCTAAGCGCTCTTTGAACTTGAGGAGATTATAGGAAGCACCAAGGAAAACTAGACTTGCAACGCAAATCAGACTCAACAGAGCCTGGCGGGATCCAGACCTGCGTCGTCCCTCATGCCTGGAGTGGCAGCAAACACCTTTCCTGAAGGTCTGTACACACAGGTTGGAAATATTTACCTAAAAATGTAACAGCCAGAGCAGCACTAATGCAGACCATCTCGGCAGTCAGAAGCGGCTCAAAAGTGCCTACTGCCAGGCTCTGAAAGAGGAGCCCAAATTGCTCTCACTTGTAATCACTTGAGGCCCTATTTTTTATTCATTTGAGAAGCTTGTTTCATCTTTGATGGAAAGATAAAGTGGTCTCAAAAGGCAGAGAACACCTACATTGACTTATTAAATCTACAGGTTTTAATATTTATTATTGACCCCAAAAGTTAACGGTGAGAATATTCGAGTGAGTCGAGCTGATGGAAAATTCATCAGGTTATTTCTCCACGCCACCCCCCGACAATGCTGCCTGGGCCTTTCCTGCTAAAATTACAGAAGCTAAAGAAATACAATTAGAAGAACCTCAATAACAACACCGCACAATCGTCCTCTAATAGGGCTCATCGCATCTATAACAATGCCGCTTTCTAGTTTTACACCAACAATCGGCTTAAAGAGAAAAGGCTGATATTGGTCTGCCTTTAATGAAGAACTTCTGACTGTTTGTAAAGATTACTTAACATTGTCAGATGTCTTCCCATTCCTTCTCTGGCTTCTTGGCCTTTCTGGCTAACTGGCAACTGACCGCAAAACAAAACCGAACTCCGAATCAAACATTTCAAAACCCAGCCTGCACTAAGTATTTCACTGGGACTTGCCTCTGTGACAGGTAGCATCTCTCTGTAGAGTGGAGAAGCACCATCCAAAACCAAGGTGTCAAAGCTTGGGCCAAGTCTCTCGCTGATGCTCTGCAAACTCCAGTAAACACCAGACTCTTTTCTATGAAAGACTTAAAATTCAGCCTTTCGCATCTGCGACTCCAGCTACAACAGAGCTACGCCGACTCTGTCCGGTGAGGCTGTGCTCCTTTCGGGTCCGTCGCGCAAAGCCTGCATGAAATCCCCATATACGTCTTTCCTGGCATATCAGCAAGAGGATCTGCAGCTCCTACTCCCATTGCAATGTACAATCCCTGAGCGCAGCGCGGCACAGGCACGTCAGCCGGGCTGCCGGGAGAGGTGAGAGACTACACAAAAACAACCCTCCTGCCAACTCTGCTGAAAGGCATTAAGCTAAGGTAGTCGGGGTGGAAAGTATTTAAGGCTCCACAGCAGACTCGCTCTCCGTGCTCCAGTGAAGGGCTGGCACCGCACACAACCTGACACACTGGGAGCATTTTTGCAGCTCGCCTAATGTCAGGACACAGTAGGGCAACTGTTAACTGCCTTCCCCCTTCTGCTCCCCTCCCCTCCTCTCCCAAAAGCAGCTCAGGAAGAGAATAAACCTGCATCCTCTAGGATTTGTTTTGGCAGGAGGAAGATTCACCCTTTAACCGTCCTGGGTAGGGATGAGCTGTTACATAAGGACACTTGTAAGGAGTCTTCATTTTAAGAGGCAGCCAGTGTTTTTCCAGGTCAGAAATGCAGCAGAGTTCAGCCATCACACACCCCATCCCCAGCTCTCGCAGCACCATACAGCGTTTGGTGTCCCCAAGCCACTCTCAGTCCAAACCAGTGCCAGGGCTGGCAGGCACCTAGAGCTGCTGCCCTTCTCCCTGAGGACACTGCTGCGGCCACAACCAACAGCTGCCATGGGGACCAGAGGGAGCACAGCAAGGAAAGTTTGCATCATCACAAACCAAGCATGGTCACAAAATCAACTCCCCCTGTACACACATCTGATGCTAGACAAAACAAATACCTCTTCCAGGCTGAGCCCCTTGGCTAGCCTTCCTGCAGTGCTCACCCCGTATTTATGCCATATGAATAAATCCAGCTCTTTGGTGGTCCTGGAGTCAACGTATATGCAGGCAAATTTTGCAATTTCCTAAAACAGGGTGGCCATGCTGCCTGTGAGGGGCAGGTCCAGGGCTGGGTGAACCCCCAAACTGCAGGAAAGTGTGAGTTGACATGGGCCGAAACTGCTGGGCATCATGGTAACGTTTCAATAGTACAGAGTCATATCCAATTCCTTGGGCCCATTTCTTGGACCGGTTTAATACACTAATAATGATGAAACCATTAAGAAAAACAGGTCGATCTGAGTCTCTTATTTTCTAACTCTGAATTTCTAAATGACTGATTGCTGAAGTAATATTGGAAATTTTGTGCTAAAAGAGTCTTTCCTTGTCACTCAGGAGCACTGGGGAAAAGAAAACACAGGGTGTTTGTAGCCTGGCCTCCTTTCCTTGCTATCTGCTGGCATAAAAATGACATCTGAAGAGAATTTCTCTCTCCTCACACCTCTGATTATTAATAGGAGAAAAATTTCCATGAACCTCCCCTTTCTCTCACTGGCACCATTGGTTTGGTTTTAGCATTTCAACATATTAGGAGCATGGGAGAGTCAGCAATGCCCTTGCTTTGGGTGCCTGTTTCACAGTGCCACTCTTACTTCCAACCCTGCCACGTCCTCTGTGCTTAGCTACCACTGAGGGCAAGGGGAAGGGCTGTTTTTTTGGAAATATCCCTTTGCATCATCCCATTCCAGGGCTTCACCCTTGCCTGGGAGTACCAGCCAAGCCTACGGGCTCCAGTGCTGTTCCTTTTTAGTCTCTTCCAGGTGCTTGGTCAGAAATAATGAATGGGTTTATAGGCAATCAACTACCAATTCATAAACGTCAGCCTAGCTCTGCTTCTTGTTCCCACCCCTCCCAAAGAGGACAGAGAGCTGGCAGCAGGACAGCAACACATGCCGTTAACAAAGATGGATGTTTTACACGTACAAGTTAAAAAGACAATTATATTCAATTACTTCAAGTAAGTCATGGTGATGTATTCCTGAATAGCCATGGGAAGGGCAATGTGATGATTAGGGCAATGAATTTGCCAACTTTAATCTAATCAAGGCAATCTTTTGTTTAGCATTATCTGCTTTGTGGTGGCAGAGGATTTACCAAACCCAAGCAATCTTTGCAGATTTAACCCCAAACCTGCCCAATTAGCTCTAATGATGATTGTTTTACACAGAGGGAGGAAGATTTTAGCAGGAGGCCTGGGGAGAGCTTTCCCTGAGGAAGAAGTTGGGCTACACCAAGCCATGAAGTATGATATGCTGGGGAACGAAGGTACAACACGGCATCTCCAAAAGTCCCCTAGCACTGGAACAACAGATAAACATTTTCTCTGGCTCCGGCAGAAGAGAAACACAAAGAAGAAATCAAAGCAGCACCCAAGGGGCAGGGATGATGGGAAAACAGGGTGTTTCCTCCAGAAATAACAGGGCTCTTCATTTAGGCTGTGGCACGCAGCTCCTGGGGAGAAGCACAGCAGCAGAGCAGCAAGGCGCAATGGGACAGCCCCACCTTCCACCCAGCCGCTGCTCGTGCAGGAATGTGTCTGCTCCGCCGCGCCGTTTGATAAGGGGAAAGACGCTGCTACCTGTCCCCACTTGTCGGAGCTGATTTTCTGGCCAAGGTTTATGAGCAAGACATGGACCTCCCACTGCTATATTCTCATCCTTGTCTATTCAAAGGCCAGCCAAGCCTCTGTCTTCAAAGAGAAAAGATATGAAGAAGAAATGCAGGTTTAAAGGGGATGTCCCTTTCCCGAAAATCCCAGGAATCAGGGGAGGGAGGCATCAGAAACAGGCATTTTTTGAGGATGATGCAGACGTTTGATTATCTCTGCAGATAAACCTGTGCTTCAAGAGAAACCCAAACTGCATGCACAGGTTTGTATAGTGAGCAAAGGAGCCGCCGTTTTGACATCACTCACAGCAGCACCTCTTTCTGAGTCCAAAAAGGAGAATTAGTAAGGGTCAGATAAGCTTTTTCTATTCCAAATACTTCAGCCTATACATGTGATCACTTAAAAAAAGAAAAAAAGCAGCTGAAGACCCCCACGCTGCTGAATTTGGTTTAAAATTCAGTTCACTTTGACAAAAGTAATTCTGAAAGCCCTTCTTCTTCCATGAGGCTCAAACAAGTGGGAAGAGCTGGAAATGGGCAGTGGCCCCCAATGGCAGGAATGTTCACACATGGAAAAAAGCCCAAACTGCTGCACTTGTAATCACGTTCCCAAAATAGCACACACTTAAAGAAAGTCTGTTCCCACTTCCAACTGGGGTGCTCCAGCAAGACCAGCTGGGATGACACCTCAGGAAGCCCCCCATGCCCTGTGTACCCTCTGATGTGCAAAGGGCACCCCTTGCTTTCTCTAAAGCAAATCTGTGCTGCATAGGGCACCAGGTGAGCTAAAAAACCCTGGTTTTCCGAAGGCTGTCCTACAGCCTTCTGTGGGAGCCTGATGACAGTCCTGGACGTGATCAGGCTCCTTTGCCATCAGAAGTAGAGCATGATCATTTTGCAATCAACAAGGAAATTTATTTGCTCAGGAAAAAAAATAAGAGAACACTGTCTGGATAATGCAGAAAATCCATTAAAAAATTAAAAGAGAGAAACCAACTGCTGACTTACTGAGATCCTTTTTGTCTTGGTTTCCTATGGTTTTACTGATGCATGGGACACAGCTTTCATAAAGGGATCACAAGTTACTTTGCAAAGACTAACAAAGATTTACCTCTCCTTAGGAAGAGAAGCAAACATGCCCTGGAAACACAGCTCTTCTTTTACTCAAAGAGGGCTGAAACACTGTAATGTAAAATAACTTGTCTAAGTCTACACGGTCAAACAAGAGCCCTTTCCCAAGTGAACCTCAACCACAGCCAGCAGAAACTGCAAATTTATCTCAAAAAGGCTTTGAAGCCCCACAGTATTGGATTGATTTGGATTAGTAGGAGAAAAAACTTCTCCAGACAACAGCTCACACACCCCTGACACCACAGTGTCATTAGCAGCCCTGCATGAGCAGCTGACAGAAACAATAAATGGGAAGGTGATGGCCCAGGAGGTGCTGGTGAGTCCATGAGTGCTTTCATGGCAGCAGAACAATACTGTCACGGGCCACATCCCTGTTACTGGTGGTGCTGGGACACTGCTGGGTGCAACATGGCAGCTTGCAACAGCTCCTGCTTTTTATTTTTTTTTAGGTCCAGCTTCTTTGAAAAGGATAATAGCAAAATAAGTGCTGCCTACATTAAATGCTGCATAGAAACCTCTGAGAGATGAGAGGAGGCACTTCCAAAGTTTTCTCCACCTCTGGAGCACAGGCCCTTCTCAGTGCCATGTTTCCTCCTGGATGTCCAAATCTAACTCTTCTCAAGGGTGAGGTTAAAGATACAACAAACATGAAGTGTCCTTCACTCGGTCATCACCAAGAGAAGCCCACAGCATCAAGTGAGAATTAAATCAGAGGGGGCATTCACTTCTTCTTAGGCTTTTTAAAGTCCCAATTTTATTTATGTACAGCATACGTTCTAAAGGGACACATTCTGGTATCCAACAACCATGGTAGCAAACATCAGATTTGTTTCGAAACAGCAAAGAAAGTCTCATGCTTTTCCCCCAGCCTCCTTGCAATGATTGTCCTCGCATTAGAGCTCCCGTGGGCTCTAGAGCATCCCTGGACTGCTCAGTGTGCAAGCAGGGGAGGCAAACTGGCCCCCGGGGTGACCAAGTGTGTGTGTGGCTACTTGACTCCCTTTGATAGTCACTCCTGGGTGTTTCAGTGTTGTATTTGGATGGCTGCCCCTCCAGCAAAGTGCTGTGGGGCTGTAGGTGTCGGCAAGGGAGATGTTTTTGTGTTTGTGTGACGTCCCCAGAATAATGATCTCGCTGTTTAAGTGAGTTGAGCGAATGAATGAGCACAAGAAAAACATCTTTGCTGAAAGCGCAGCCAAAGTTAATGCACCATTAATAATGGCCCGGGTGAATTATTGGAAGAGATAATAGGCCCGGGGTCAGGGAAGGTCTGAGACAAAGAACGGGGAAAATTGGGTCACAGAAACATGACAGAGCAGATCACGCTGGTGCGCCTGTGGGATTCTCCTCGGATGAAGTCATGTACCACCAAGCAGAATATTAAGGGCTTTGCAGGGAAAGCCATTCCCAGAATTACCGCTTGGATCGATACAGGGAGCAAGGGGAGCAGACACAGAAGCCTACATCAGCCTCCTCTTAGCCCTCCACCAGCCCTCATTTGAGAACTTCACTTTAAGGCTGTTTAGACACTTTGCAGAATACACTGACTGCACACCTACCGCAAAAAGGGGTAATTACATGCTTGTTCATTACACTGATCTGTGTATTTCCTAAGCTGAGAAAGGTGTCTGGGGGAGTATCTGCCACTCCTGAATGGCAGTGCTGTACGCTTCACAAAAAGCCACCTCAGGTGCTTCAGCAGCCTCTGCTTTTCTCTCCCCAAAATCGCAGTGGACTGGCCATGAAGCCACATTCTCCACCCCCTGCACCGCCAGCTGCCTGACTTCACGACACTAAATTACGGACTAACCTCGCTTTGTCAGAATTTCCCCTCTTTAAAATGGAGATAATAATACCTCCCTACCTCAGAGGTTTGGTTAATGTTTATACAGCACTTTAAAAATGATGTGGTAATTAAGTGCTCAGTATTATTATATCAACGTGTATAATAATTCCAGCAGACAGCACTATAAACAGGGCTGCACCACGTGTGCTTTTCTTTTGTTTGGCTTGTTAGCATTTGGTTTGGTTTTCGTACAGCATACTTCAATTATTATTCATTAATTATTATGCTGTTTTATTACCTGCTCAGTGGCTTTGACAAAAATAAAAGTGGAATGACACAGGTAAAATAAGAGTAAAGATTCATTCTGGCCTGCTATGATCATCGTAGCAAGGATAAATGGGATGTAGGCTCCTACCCCCTCCCCTAAGGGAGACCCTTCGCCTGCCCCAAGTACTACAGACCATTTGGAAACACATCCAGGCTGTTGTTTCTATCCAGAAGGATGCAGAACCAGCTTTCTCTTCTAACATACCTGATGAAGAAAGATGGTGGTGGCCCGATTTACAAAGCTGTGTTTTTCAAGCGATGCATGTCAGGATGCTGGAGAATGCAATGTGCTTAGTTAACTGTGGGTTGGGCACAGCATGTGAAGCATCCTGTTCAGGTGAGTGATAAAGAGCACACAACTAACTTCTGTTGGAGAAGTGGCTTGGGTAATCCTAAATACTGTGTGAGAACATTGGAAGGAGAAGGGGCCTTGCTGGAATGCAGATATGTAAAAATTAATAAAGAAATAAAAAACTGCATTGCCTGTCAGCTAAAAAATCACTCCAAAAAGCCTCAAATCAATCATCATTGTACTGACATCTCAAAAGCATCTGCAGGGCAGAGTCAGCTGACTTTCTCTGACACTCAGAGAAACTGAGGCACATTGAGGCACAAACGACAACACAAAGAAGGCTTGCCTCTTCTCCCGCAGTACTGTGGGAGCCCCCTGCATGCACCCCACCACCATGGAAAGACCCAGAGTTATTTGTTTCCCTGCCAGCCAGCAGCAACCTTCACATGTGTCCGCCCAGTTCCTTGTGGGGACACAGACTTTAGATGCCCACATGAATATGGTGCCCACTTTACACAGAACGAAGCCCATTGCCGGGTTTCCCTGCATAATAAAAACCATGATAAAAGCTGTAAGATACAGCAAACCTCTCCATCAGACACAGCAAACACAAGCCCACCCCTCTCTAGCATCCCAGAGGAGACCTCACTGGGAGCCATCACAATAACCATCCATCCTCCTGAGACAGCCCAGAAGAGTTTATCCTCTTACAATGTTTATTCTACTGCTTCAGCTCAGGTGGGACAACAAAGAAAAATTCTTTTGAAGATGCTGAGGGATGCCATTATGAAGACCCCACCTAGGACACAGGCACTGCCAGCACACAGCAGGCAGAAACGTGGTACTGGTGGCCATGCAGCCAGGGAATGGGTTTCAGCCCGGACACCACGTTTGCACTCAGGCATCACTGCTGAGCCGCAGGCTGTGTCCAAAAGTGGGGCAGGCAGGCAGGCATCTGCAGAGCAAGCTGGCTCTTGCAGCAGGGATGGAGGCAAGATTAGATCAGAGAGCTCCCCCACGGCCCCGTGGCCAACTTGAGGCAAGACCAAAGGAATTTGCCCGTAAATTTCCTCCCCACCCCAAGAAGGAGGTGGCGTGCTTAAATGAACTCAGACCCTCATAGAAGTAGGATATCTCGATGCCTAACCCGTCCTTGAAGCTCCTGGCAGCTGTCCTCAGCTCTCTCCTGTGCACTGCCTGACCTTTGTTAAGGGCATTAAACCTGTCAGTCTTTTCCTGGGCAAAAGAGCTGGAACAATTACAGTGAGGCTAAAAATGGCCTTTCCCTCTACATGAAAAATTTAGATTAAAAATGTAAGAGTTCATTGACATTTTCTACCAGAACACAGAATTGTCGTTAAGAAATCAAACCCTGAAATACCTCAGCAGGTACTTACCATCTCTGAAATGTGGCATGAGGGGCTTTCTGCCTCCGTCAGGACAGCCATCTGAGTGAGAACAGCCCGCAGCTGCTGGCAGGGACACAAGGACACCAGAAAACCCTGCAGTGCACTCCCATGTAGGAGCTGGCTTTGCAGCACTCTTCAGGTATGACCGAAAGTGGGGCACTTTGCTTCTTGGTGAGAAACCAGGAATTTTCTGAAGCCTAGGGACAACCTGCATGGAAAGTTCTGGCTTTGCTCTTGTGAAACAGGTTGTGCTCAAAACTTTCAAAAACTTCAAAATGGTGTTGGGGGGTGGGGGGAGGATGAATATATTTACGTCTATAAAAGTATTTTCAGAAGAGCATCTGTGAATAAAGGTGATGCATTATTTATTATTCTACAAGAATTCCTGAGGTTTTCGGGTTACTGATATGTGGTAGCCTTAAGGGGACAAATCATTATTTTTCTATACCTCTGGGAAGGGTAAATAACATGAAAGCAGAGCTCTCCTGCAGCCAGGGGGAACCCCACAAGCACAAGGAAGTCCTGCAGCAGGGTGCCTGAACATTGTAGCTCTGATAGCTTTCCAAAGAGCAGTAATTAGAAAAGTCTCTTGATCAGCCTCACTGCCACCAGCCATCATCTTCAGTCCTAAATAGCTTCAGTTCAGGGAAGGTTTAGGGCAGAACAGTTTTCCGTCAGAAAACATTTTCCAGGAACCTGCAGCTGCTGTCAAAAGCAGCACAGAAGAGATCAAGATGGTTTATGATCTATTATATTTTAGACTACAAGAAGAACGTGGAAGTGATGAACTTGAAATGCCTTGACATTATTACAACAATTTCTGCCAACATGGGGAATTTCTGAAAGAGGCTGAAGAGAATTTTTGCTTCCTGGGAAATTAAAGAAAAAATAGTCAAAAATGCCATTTTCTGCTAAGCAAGCATTGAATTCTTCTTTGGGACCCAAAGAATTTTGAAACGTCAGTGGCACGGTGGCACAATGCTCCACTCTCACCCATGCTGGAGAAGTCGTCCAGGTTTCAGCCTCCAAGCCACACTGCACAGGGCTGCTGGTCAAGACAACGTCCCCTCTGCTTCGATGGGCAGAAGTATCCCAGGCTCATGGCTAAACCCTACACCGGCACAGCGCGCCTGCTCAAACGTAAGCCACCAAGGCTGGGATGGAGATGGACAACAGGATGCAAGTCCCATATGCTCATACCCACCTGATCAGGAGCTTCTACCTGCATGCTGAGGATTTCCAGAGTGAGATTTTCCCACCGGTGCCAGCTTTGCATTAGATGTATGAGGAACTGTGACTACCGAATGGCAGAAAACAAACCCCAAAGGCCTAATGCAGTTTATTAATTCCACAGGTCTCGAGCTGCAAATGTTGAGAGTCTTGAAAAATCGCTTAATTGCCAGGCTGTCAGGCCAAGATGTATTTTGAGGACGCTGCCAATCTGACAGTTATTAACAAACAAAGAGGCCACAAGCCCCGACTGCACCGGGATCCTTGTTACTTCTACTCATGTGCAGCCTCCCAACAGGAAGTACTTAATAAGAATAATAATATCCCGAAAGGCCAACCTACGGCAGTGCAATTAAAAGGCTTTTCTGTCTCACTTTGAGGGGGGAAAAAAATGAGGGGGAAATTAAAATCAGACAGGAAATTCCACTAGAACAAGCTGGCTTATGTCCTAATAACACAGGATTGTGCCAACTCTTCCAGAAAGCAGAGGAGAGAAAGAGAGAGAGGAAAAACAAAAAGGGGGAGGGGGCTAGAAAAGAGAAAAAAAGCAAAAGAGAAAAGCAGCCCTCTAGACTGACTCAGATCTGAGGCTACATTGTGGTTCAGCTGTGGCTGCAATTCTAAAGGGAGAAAGGCAGAACAAGTGAATAAAAGGCAGTTTGCTTTTCGAGCAAGTTGCTGTTATATAATGTAACTCTTGTATGAAAGCGCAGCCACTGCCGCTTTGTGGAGCAAAGACACAGCCCGGTAAGCTCGGAGGGCAGATGGATCTTGGGGCTTGTTCTCCCAACAGCTGCTGCCAGAGAATGGGAAGAAGAAAAAGAACAACGAAAAAAAATCCCAACCAGCAAGGAAGAAATTCCTGTGTGTGAGGGGCAGGCAGGAGGTGGGGGCAGACCAGATGGTGGTTCAGCTTCTGCCTGCCTAGACGGGCAGTAGGACAAAAATCAGTATGTCAAGAACGTCCATGCAAACTTATGGATCCCTCAAGAAAGACACGTTCATGGAAAAATGCTTATAGGTTGAAGGGAAGAAGTCTTTTCCAACTTGTTATCATTCTGCTTCCTGGGAAGCCAGTGGTATCCTGGATCCAGCAACCACCTGCTCCTTCAGCTGACACAGCAATTTCCAGGAAAAATGGGCCAAGGAGACTTGCCATTGACTGCTGTGGGACCAGGCCAATGAGGGGCAAACCCTTTCATTCCCTGTGTGTTTCACCTTAAAACTCATCTCACAGTGGGAGCCACATTGCTCCAAACAGATGGTGAAAAGGCATTGTGTGAACCTCAATCGACTGCTGAGTGCCTGGATTATTCCCGGATAACCCCTGCCTTTCTCCCACCATCCTCAATACCCAGCTGTGAGAGACCCCACAAATCCTCAAGGTTTTTCTTTTTCTGGATGCCCCAAGGAGACAGAGCTGGATTTAATGCATGTATGAATGAGGTCCCAACAGTGGTCCTGCCTCCCATTTCAGGCACCCTAAGGATCAGAGAACCAGAGTATCAGTCCATAGGCAGCTATGAGCCTATACAGCTCAGTTGCTCCCAGAGCTTGATTTTACATCTGAGCAAATTCCTTCTTGACTCTCAAAAGCACAACTGCTTCAGATCACCTATAATACAAGGCTAAATTGTAATCTGCTGTTAGATGGAGGCATTATGGGAGAAAGCACTAATTGGCATTTATGACCAGGAGACAGCAGGAGCACCAGAGGACACTGATGCCCTCGGTTGAAATAAGCACAGCCAAGCCCAGTATCCCTGCTGGTGAGATGTGGATGGATGAAGAAGTTCAGCAAGCCTCAGACTAGAGACAACACAACTGTTGAGACACCAGAAGGCAAACAAAACTAGCCAATGAAAAAGGAGGGAGAGAGCATCAGCTATCACGCGTGCTGTCTGCATGACACTTCTCATCTGACAGCCAGCATATCAGAGCCCTGACCATGCAGCCTTCCACTCATGCAAATAAAAGCTCATAGAGGAGTGTCATCACATGCTGCATCCCTAGGAGCAGGTCTACAGATGGGGATGTCTTTTAGCATTCAAATAGACTCTGCCTCACGCCCCCAGCCATGCATTCACACCCCTCCCCCGAGGTGGCACTGGCACTCACGCAATCACACATTAAGCCAGCTCAGGGAGTTCATCCAGTTGAAAACTAATCACCTAAAATTTTATTGCATGGGGCTTTGGCTGGATCAACTCCCTGAACCAGTTTGCCATGAGATTGCTGGTGCACAAATGAGCAACAAAGGCCTTCAGGCTGTGGTTCAGCAACTGCTTCCAGCCCAGGATGCTGCTGAAAGCAGAAGTCCTGACCTCCCTCGGCCACTCTCTCTCCATTACGGTAGCCAGGCTGCTTTTGTGTGGCTGCAGGGCTGGATTGAGGAGCACATCCCATTGATGTTGACTTACGCCTTGCAAGGGCAGGTGCTCACAGCCCAGCTTCCCAGGTGCTGGTCCTGGGGTGCACAACTGCTTTTAACATTGGCCACACTATGCAAGTGAAACATCTGGGCTGGCCATCCCTTGCAAGCTAAATACATTTCCCCAAATCCACCAGGACCTATCGGCACAAGGGAGCGGGCACAACTTGCAGGAGCTGGAAAGGTGCCGTGCAGAAGAAAAACTCCCAAGCAGATGCTTAAATCCTGTGAAAGTGCAGGTGCCAGTGCCAACAAGAAAGGGCATGCCAACCCGCCCTGAGCACAGACCTACCCGAACGGTCTCCCCTGCCGCAGGGCTGCTGCTGCCATCACAGGGACATCCGTACCCCCTCGCGCTACAAAGACTTTCTCAAAGTTTCAGCACAAGGCTGTGCTTCAAATGCAGCGCTGGCATTTCTAGCCTCTCCAATCCAAACCACAGGAGCGAGTTTGCTTTCTTTATGCATATGCTGCTCCTCCAGGCACTAAAACAAACTGAATTCAAACTGTTCCTATAGGCAATGGCTTGAAAAATTTCCCCTACATATGAAAGGTCTGTTTATATTATTTGTAGAATTGAACAAATCAAGTCTGGAAAAACCCCATAACGGAGTCTGCCGTGTGTTTTGAACAAACTTCTTTCTGGAAATGGAAGCAGAGATATCTATGGAAGCAAAGATTCTGTTTCTACTAGTCACGATAAAATTGCAGGGCTGGGTATTTTTTCCTTGCACTTACACCCAGGTGGTAAGCATCTCGGTAGCCTTCAAAGAAGAATTTTGGGAGCTTTCATGCTTGAGGACATCAGTTCCCAGAGTACTCCTAGTCCATAAAGACTAAGAGGATACTGCACAAGCTGGCTTTTAACCAAGCATACGGCAGCCTGCTGCTCTTCACTAAGCAGAAGGTCTGACAAGGAAAGGGGTGAGGAAGTTATCTGTTTTACCCAGCTGTGGTTTTGGTGCAGGCTAATAACTCCCATGTATCATCCTGCTGAGGTATGAAAATTTTCCGCCTGGCGTTAAAAATGGTCCCAGTGCAGTTTGCAGTGGATTCTTCAGGCAGCTCATGCAAAGTGCTGGTTGTTAGCATGCTGCTTGTGTAATGAGGGTGCTTAAGACTGTAAGGGGTCTCTGGAAGGTCCTGAAGAGTGATTGCAGTTCAGGAGACTCACCCACCTGGCAACATGCTGATTTATGGCCTGCTCAGTTAATAGCCCTGCTTAACACAGGAGTTTGTCGAGATTAAGTAATTGCCTGAAACAAAAAGTTTATTATCTTTAAGTCTCTGCTGATGAATGACTGGGTGTTGGAAGAATCATGTGAAAGATCATCTGTGATTCCCTCCCACTTTGGAGAGGGGGAGAAAAACTGTAAGGTTTTAAAAGACAACTTTTTCCAAAAGGAGTTTGGAAGCTCACAGCCAGCACTGAAACACAGTCGCAGGCAGTTACAAGTAGGAGGTTTCACACATCAGGTGCCATCTAATAAATAGCTCAAGTAATAATACAGTTCTGTGATGCATTTTTCCCCAAGAACTGCAAAATATTTTGTAAACATTAATTAATACCACCCCTTGAGAGATAACTGATCCTGTCACACAATAATGAGATTACGAAATCAAGATGGAAAGCCTGTTTCGTTTCCATATATCACAGTGGCCTTTCCCATCCTAGAAAAATCTGGAAATTTTCCAGTCCAGAAAACCCTGCAGATAACTGAAAAGTTAAAAGACATCACATGCTAAAATCTTCTATTACTCATCTCTCTTCTCAGATGCTTCATCAAGGTTAATCAGCTTGATTTAAGGTCAACACACTGATGGTGCCTCATGAAACCAGGGTCCAAAGTGCAGCAGAGCACAAGGCTTTGCAACTTGCTGTGGTCCACCTGCACCCTGAGACAATATGCCTCTCTGAGTATCCCTCACAGTGGGGCTCATGAGAGGAGATGCAAACCTCTCCCTCCTTCATCCCATTTCCTTTTCACCCCTGACTTTGCTCAGAGCTGGTGCACAAGCATGAAAGCGTGGACATGAGGGAAGCAGGACGGACAAGAAACCCCCATCTCTATTTCAACTGCTAAGCAACATTCCCACAGCCCCAGATGTCAGACATACTGTCCCCCCTCCCATCACTTTGAGGCCTTCCTGCAATAAAATGGGACTTGGCTCCAGCTTTTCCTAGTGCTTCTCATATTACCTTTTAATCCAAATACATATGGTTCAGGGAACAGAGAGACTTGCGTGAAAGGATGCACACCAAGAGAATGCAAACCCTAGAAAAAAGATGATGACATCTGCAAGACTCCCTCAGCCCCAAACATGTGCCCCCTGCCCCTCCCCCCACCTCCCCAGCATATTCATCAAGAGCCCAATGAGATTCCTTTTGAAATCCCCCAAAAGATTTCCACTGACTTCAGTGGTGTTGGATCAGGCTACGAACTCGGAATAAATCATAAACTAGCTACATCTGCCAAGTTTATATCTTTCTTTTCCAGGTTTCAGAACAAATCCATTTTACTGCTGGGAAAAAGCAGAATGAAATAACCGACAAGAGTTCAAATATCCTGTATCACTCCCCATATTAATTCAGCCAGTCAATCTATCCCATAACTTTGGGAAGTGAAGCAGATTAGTTTGGCCAGATAAAAGCACAAAACCTGTACTGTTTCATTTATGTGCATTTAATCATTTAAGACAACTTGTGCAAATTCCTTTCTCTTGGGTTAAAAGAGATAATTTTGGGGAGCTAAAGTTAAGCACAGTCTTAAAGTAAGCTGAAATAAACTGAATGACATCTGCACTGATACAATCTAATGATCGCTCCTCTCCACCCAACAATTTTGAAGAGACTCTCTTATTAAAAAAACATCTACTGCTCAAGGATGCACAAAAAGAAATGACTTCAAAATGTGACCTGAATCAAAAGAGTTTTATGACAGCAGGAGTATATTTAATGTCACAAGGGACTCTGAAACAGGTCCCACAACCTTGTGTTTTGCATAATTTGGGATGGTTTTATTATTTTGTGGCTAATACATTGCTTTTTTTTTTTTTAACTCCACCACTGATAGCAAATTCCCCACTTGTAAAAGTCCACATTTAACTTCCCAGTTGGGTGACAGCAATGTGTCCCTCTATTTGTGTCTGTCCTCAGTGGACAGGAAAAACAGCCAGGCATCCTGGTAGGAGAAGCCTGCGGAAGACCCTTGGATTTGCTTGACCCACTGCTTGGGGCTAATGTGCCATTTCAGGATGGGATTTACACAACCACTCGTGTACTGGGTCCTCGAACTAGGGCAGCTGCAGAAACGGGCATATTAAGTTCTTCAGAAATACAGTACTGGCAGATCAAAACATCTGTGAACACTGTGTTTTACTGACAACACACTTCTAACTTTGAAACAGGTACTGCTATCAGGCTATTAGTACAAGCACTTTACTTTGAAGTATGTACTGTAATCCTTGCAATTTTACTCCTGGCTCTGGCATTCGTTTGACTCTGGTTACTTCCATAATTCATCTTCCCTCTGCAAAATTCAGACTGTAATAAGCCTATCCATAGTGGTAGGGGTATAAGCACCCTCTTTCTGTGCTCCCCTCTTATCATGCGTGATATTTTCCATAAGAAACTTTAAAGGGGAAAAAAAAAAAAGGTTTTCAATCTCAGTGATGTTAGATCTCAGTTTTTCCCACGAGAAAATCACTTAGCACTTCTCTGACTTCAGGTGACTCATTGCTGTTACCCTGCTGAGGCTCCCATGCTCCCTGTGCGATGCTTAACCCAGGCATGTAACTCGCCCTGGTGCGGTAGGCGTGCTGGCATTTGCTAATAGGCTTCCTGGGCTGTCACCTGGATGCGATGGGTGAGACAAAAGATTACGAGATGATTTCTGTTTACAGAGCAGTTATGATAAGCTGACATTTGCCTCTAGCTGTTGGGTTTGATAACTCAAATATGGCCTACACGAGTGCTCGTCCTCTGAGCCAGCGACTCTCTTGTTGAGAGTTGCTTTAGAGGAACTTTTCCACACACGTTACTGAAAATTACAAGTGAATTTCTAATGTGTGTGAATGAGGCCATATTGACAGCTGAAGAAGTCACCGTGCCTTAATCTCCACACTCATGTCATCACTCAACACATCACCTGTGCCACCTCACCAGTAGCGGTCGATGCTCTCACTGAGACTCAGTTTGAGGATGATTCTCTTTGCCCAGTCCCACAAGGGCAGGTATCAGCATAAAGCGGACATGTTCTTACAATGGGGCACCCGCTGCCGGGGAGCACCATCAGCATCCTCAGCTGAGCAGCACAGCTCCAGGAGCACATGCCTTTGAACACCCGAATGAGCGTTTTCCCATCACCAACCCCAGTTTCACAACTCTTCACTCACAGGCAATCACGATGTGTGTGCTCAAAACGAGAAGGGAGCTTGGTCACAGACCAGGGAGATAATGAAACCACATTGCAAGGAGAGTGACTTTGTTCTTTAGTGACCAAGACTAGGCACCAGCACCTTGAAACATGCAGGGGCTGCTGAACAAGAGGAAGGAAATAAAGGGACCTGGCTTCTCTTGACTTTGTTTCATCTAATATCAACACAAGCTACATCCATTGCCCAAAAGAGTTGCCAAACACAGCACTGCCAATACATATAAGTGCTAATTATTATTACTAAACTGTTGTGACCACAGCTCCCACCCAAGACAGGACCTCTGTAGTATAATCTAATTCACAGGCATCCCTGTCACCTCCCCTGGCAAACACTGAGGGGTTGACGTATGCTTGGGAAATGAAGGCAGACTGGTTAACACACTTTCCTCTGACTCAAACGACTATGTGATCATATGAAAGAAACCTGTTAGTAGTTCGGCAAATAAGGGACATTAATTGTTCTGTTGTCAAACAATGCTGTTTTCAAAACCACATTCACCTTCAATGACATGATAGTTCTTTTTTTATCAGCATCTGGTCCCAGGAAACTGTTATTTGTTGGAAGTCCAGTTTTGCTACGCCTACTTATATCCGGCAATACCATAGTTTGCAAGCAGTTCCACTGAATTAATGGAGCTCCAGCTGGGGCTGGATGGCAGAGTGGGTCTTTGGAAAACTGCTTTCAAATCGGGAAAGTGATGGTGCACATCCTTGTGTCCATCACAGTGCATTTATCCTTCTCTTTTCATAGTCTGAACTTTTAATCGAAGTGCCACAGCCAGGTCACACGCAGGCATCAGAAAGGCAGGGCCAGGTCTCCATCCACCCATGTCATCATGTCATCAGTGCTCTGGACCTCCAGCCAAAGTTTTCCAGGACAGGACAGTTCTGCTGCCCACACCGAGTCACCAGAGGCTGAACCTATTGTGTCCAGAAGTACCTTTGTGCTGCCAAGAGGGGAGAAGAGCAGGGAGATGGTCTGCACTGGAACTACTCCCTCAGCATCCGAAGTAAAGTTCTGCACCTTTGGCTCCCAGTGGAAACAAAAAGCTCGTTTTTATCACCTCACCTCATCCTGGGTCTGTAGAGAAGTGAAAGGCAAACACAGCAACTGCTAATATCTTTAGCTACATTTATGGAAACCTTTTGACACCAAGGCTATTTTTATTAGCTAAGTGCACTATGCCTGTATCAGAATGCAAGTTTTATTGCTTACAGTTCAGCCTTGCAAAAAGCCTTTTCCAATCATCGTCTATGGCAATGATAAGCCTTAACAACATAGGGAGAGGTTACAGTACCTCCTAGCACAGGCTGGCACCTAGAGCAGCCACAGACATCCCACGCATTGCTAACCTCCACTCCCTGCAGCACTCTCCATGCACCAGGGCTGTGTTTTCAAACACACACAAAATAGGAATGAAACACAACCCTACAGGGTTTTTTTGAGCTTTCCAAAATATCGCACTAAGAAGATTTTACTATTTAGAAGAGGGGTGGTAGGTGCATTTGGTGTTCCAAGAAGCCCTACCAGGTCAGACAAGACTCATGGTGCTATCTCCTGCAATGGCCATCTCCCGTGGAAGAGCCCAAGGCCAGAAGACACATGCCGCAGTACTCCAGTCCTCCACCCAAGCAATTTCTCACCTTGGGTCCTCAGCCAGAGATGTGCCTATGTATTTAATAACCTTTGAGAGGCTTCCCTTCCAAGCCCTGCCTCAGTTTCCCAAGAAAGAAAATGGAGAAAAAGTTGCCCTTAGTGTTTAAAAAAAAAAAATTGGCAACTATAACAATGCTTGCAGGTGGCTTCAAAAAAGCTTGGACAGAAATGCATGCATACCTATGTAAAAACCTTAATTTAAAATTTTTCTTTTAATTATATGGGATTCCCTACCTGCCTTTTTTTTTTTTTCTCCTCTTTCCTGGAACTGCTGTCTGTTTCAAACCAGCAAACTGCATCCCAAATGAGTAATAGTAGTTTAGAGTGATACCATCTTAGTGTGTAACACCCTCATAGCATTGCATGCCACAGCAACGTTGAGAAACCAGGGACTTGAACAGATGCAGTCAGACTGCTCGTGGTGGGAGTTCAGAAAAAATAATTCAACCTTTCATCACTCTCTAATCCCAGGAAAGATATCAAGGTTAAACTACTAAGAAAAATAGAGAGTGTTAAGCAACGTGGATTTCAATTTGGAAAGGCTTAATTAGCCTGCTAGCTGCGGTCACCCATTTCAAGAATTTGAATTTCTGTACTGTAATTTCTTCCTTTGCAAGATGCACGACCCAAGTAGGTGCATTCGCCACCAGCAGCTGCAGCATGGGTTTGGTGTCAGCCACTCGCTCTATAATTGTCCCTTTATTGTGAGTTACCACGAAAGGCTCCAGGCAGTCCCCACAGACCTTGCCCTTGATCTGGGTTAAGATACTTTGACCCATGATCCTTTATAATAAATGATATCCCCCAGTTAAAGAATGCTGCCTTCAACAATATGGGCCTGCCCTCAGGAAGTGGGAAAGGAATTTTCCTGTAAAGGCAGATTAAGGAAATTCCACGCAAATTTCATGCATTTTGAATAATCATCTGAACCGTGACAAACCAGCTTCCCCTTGCAGGGATCCTGCTCCAAATCATTGCTGTCTGAAGACAAATTTAGCTGTCGCTTTCTTGGCGGCAAAGCACGCTCTTTTTCTTGGACTTGGCATGCTGGGCTGAGCATGGCACTCGGAGTAACTTGTCCCTCAGGCTTGTCTGCCTAGCAGACTAAAAGCATCACCTGGGCACTGCTACACTCATATACAAGGATGGTTGCAGTTTAAAGTTTACATGCAACTCAATCTTGCCAGTTGAGTTGGGACGAGCTCCTGTGAAGGCATCAAACAGGATTTCTTCTTGTGCTGACACTCCCAATGCATGGCCTAGCCTGAAAAGAAGAGGCAGTGAAGCCTTCTGTCCTGATACCGACTTTCTTCCTCTCTTTTTGGTTGTTCATGCTGCTCTGGATTTGGGAAGGGACGGTGCTCAGCACTGGTGGTGCCCAGCAGGGAGGATGCCACTTGCTGGCTGTCTTCTACCAGGCCTCTGGGACAGCTCTGCACATCGTGCTCTCAATATTCTCCTTTTGTTTCACTTCTGGCCTCTCTGACATCTCTGGAAACATGATGATGAAGTGTCCTGTTTTTTCCAGCTTTGGGCCTCTCTCCAGATCCTTTCTTAAGGAATTCACCACTCAGAGTGCCTGCACTTGCCAGTCTCCCTCATCAACCTCCTTCTCCATCTCTCAGGCACATCACCACTGCTCTTGGGCACGTCTCTACCACCCTAAGGCACACAAAAGCGTTTCCCCTCCCAGAAGTGCACCATCCCTCCCAACATTTTCCTCCTGTAGGTGAAGGCTGAGCTCATCCCTTGAGTTTTCAGCCTTCAGCCAAAGTCCTCACCAAGGCATGGTCATCTCACATCCCCCCACTAACCAGGGTCAAACCAGGAAGCAGCAAAGGAGCATCATCAACTTTTTAAAACTTTGACTTCCTAAAGAATATGGTTCATTTTAAGGGATATGGTTGTGTTGACTGCACATGAGCATTTTTTCCCAGAGTAGTGTGTGGTGTTAGGGAATCCCATTAGACAATAACAATTTTAAAGCATTATATATATATTTTAAAAATATATATGTAATACAAATTATTAAAAAATTCACTATTCCTCCATTAGGTTATATCAAAATATTTTCCTGTGCTCCATGAAAATATCAGATGAGAAAACTTATAGTTAAAAAAAAAAGTTTTAGGAATCTTTTACATGCAGCAATGTTAATGAGACCATGGCCACAAGGAGGGAAGGCAGAGGAGAACAGTGTTTTAGTGTATATGTCAGCCCTCATGTATGCTTTTGGCAGAGGAAGCAAATAAAATATTTTACCAGGCTTCTGAAACAGTATGATGTTAGGACAAATTCCTGCACAGCTTTACTAACAGGAAAATTAAAAAATGCAAGCAATTATCTATTGTCATTACTAAACTAGGTGATATTCCAAAGGGTTGCTGTTTTCCTAGCAATCAACATCACAATAAAAGATAGAAGCACAGTTTTTCTGATAAGGATGGCACTTCCTTGCTCCAAGTAAATATTTTGTAACTTTGAGACCTCCTCTTAAATGAAAAAGTTTTGGAAAGTGTATCACGGCTAATGGCAAAGCAACCACCAGCACACTAGCATCTGACATAAAGTCTATTGAAATCAATGGGAGTCTTTCCACTGACTTCATTGGGGTTTGGATCAAATCCTCCAGGAGAATAAGCTATTCTACAATATCCATTATTACGGACCGCTTTGTCCTGGTAATTAGATGCCGGGAGAGCACAGGGCGATTGTTTAAGGCACTGATCATTCACCCATGGAGACCCACGTTCAGAGCCCGGGTGGGTCAAACTCAAAGAGGGGCTGCAGATTCCCACTGGCGCCTGCCTGCGTTCCCAGCCCTGCTGCCGCCAGGTAGATGTGCTGGGCAAAGGCGAGAGAAAGCAGAGGTCAGGCTGAGCTGGTACAGATGTGTTGAATACCTGACCAAGTATCTCTGGCTCCTGCCCTTCCTCCAACTTCTCCATTTTCCCCACGCACCGTCACACATGCAGAATACTTTCAGGGGAAAAGCTGATAGCCAGCAGGTAGTAAGTCTGCACAAAGCACCTCTGTATGGCCCCAGGCATTTTGCGCAGCATGCTGAACGTCATCAGTGTTTCTGGCTATGCAGGGAACACGTTTCTGTGTTTGCATCTTGTTTCTAAAGTAAAACATATGGCTCCTTGGAGGGTATGTCTGAGGGAGGGACTGCAAGTCCCCTGCAAACAAAATACAAACAGAAAGGGCAAGCCATGCTGAAAGGACTCCCACCATGAAGCTATATATTTGGCTCACTATGAATACAGGACTACATACCATTAACAGCCTACAGAAAAGACAGTATCTCCTGAATTCTTAGGAGACCAGCAGTCACCACTACATAACCAGAAGAGTCCATTTTCTAAGATGTGTCCTCCACCCATTCCTTGGCAAGAAAAATCCCAAACTAAAAACACCCAAAAAAACCCCCAAAGCACCCTATCTTAGCTGATAGGAAACCACCAAAACCCACGCAGCACCCAGCCATTCAGTCCTTTTGAAAGTGACAAGGACAGGAGCTGTTTGTCTTACAAGGCAACAATCACAAAAGTTTGAACACTCTAGGTCTCTACATAAAGTTTCTCCCTATAAAGACAATGCAGAAAGAAAGAGGAAAGACGAGTGGGTCAGACTGGGTGGCCTAGCTGTCCACGTGGAGAGAGGCTTTTTCTTTCCTTTGACTATTGAGGAGTCCTGGAGAGACCCGTTTCCTACTTCATGCACATAAAAGAAGTAAGACTCAGGCCGGGCAGACTGAGGTCTTCTCCTGTGATGAGGCTCAGTGCAGAGAGTGAGCAGATCTAAGCTCATTAGTTTGCAAAAGAAAAACTGAAGGAGGCTCAGCAAGTTGTGGCTGGGATGAAGACAGCAGTGCAAGTTGCTAGTTCATGTCTCTTCCCTTGCAAGACCTGCAAGCCACCAAATAACAGTGAGGAGACGTGGGCTAAGACCATCAAAGACATTCCCTTGTGCAGCACAATGCTAAGCTGTGGCACTCCTTGCTGTAGGATGCTGCTTACACTAGACAGGTACACCATTTCAGAAAATAACTGCAAGAACATGGAAAAAATATCCAGTGATGCCACCTGCAATTCAGACAGTCCTTGAGCTGTAAAATTTGCAAGGCTGTGAGAATACTGCTGGGAAGCAGTGTGGTATGCCTGATCCCTTCAGGCACACCTGTCCTACCACCAAGTGCTCACTCCTGCCAGAAGACGGATTTGGGTCAGAGAGGCCTCGACCTTAACCTCATGTGCAGCTCCTGTGTGGATGTTTGGTGGAGCACCCTTCCCTGGCATGGCACCACAGTGCATGGAAGCAGTGAGGAGGCTGGGCAGTGACCAGCCAGGCTAATGGCAATGCCTGCTTGAGTTAGGCCTTTCTTACCTCCGACATCTTTGTTTTAGATAAATATAATAGCTATTGCTTGGCTGCCCTTCTTTCCATTGGGAAACAGGGTGTGGGGAGGGGCAAACAGGTGAGAAATATACCTGCAGCCATTGGGAGCCCTTCTCCATTTCTGTTTTCCTTGTGGAAGGGTAACCTCCTGCTCACTGTTGCAAATCCCCAACTCCCCAAAGCAGCCCTTGGTCAGGGAGATTCCTCTTTGGCACTGGCAGCAAGAGGCTCTGCTTCAGTCCTTAATACCTGGCAAAGCTGATGGCCTCAGAAGTGCCCCAAGCTCAGAGGAAAGCAGTTATCGTACACCACGCTCCAGCTATGACACCTGGTTATCTCTCTGCTGTGGCTGGGCCTCAAAAGCCCAGTCTCGCCTCCTCCAATTCTCTCAGATGTCACAGGATTTACAAAGAGAGGGGGAAGCAGCCTGCGAGAATAATTAAATCAGCTGAATTAACTGACTGTGTTTGGATCAGCTTTGGTCACGTCAGCGTGAAAATCCCCCCGCCAGCAGCAGACTAGCATGGATCAGATGGGGAAAACACAGAGCTGGTGTCAAGCAGGACTGCGGAAGTGAGCCCCGTGCAGCTGAAAATGTGGCCACCCTTCCCATGCTGCTCCGACATCTTAGCGATCTGCAAAAGCTATTTGCAGTGAGAGGCTTTCTTGTAAAGCATAAATGAATACCAGCTGCATGGACAGACTCAGAGCGCAGCCTCCCTCCTTGGATGGGCTGCGATCCCCAGGGCAGCTGGCTGGGCTGGCAGGACGTGTGCTGTCTGTCCGTCTGGGGAGACACATGGGGAGCGGCATGGTGAAAAGGCAGCAGTGTTTTCTTCCCAAGGTGTCAGAGCTGGTAAGCAAACTAAGTGTGTTTCACCCTCAGAGGAGACAAAAAGTAGCTTTTTATCATCCCTGATTTTTTAAAAAATACTGCTTTTTTTAACCTGAAAACAAATCCCATTTTATTTTACCCCAGAAAGAAGGCTGAGGCTTCCAGGCTGAGGCAGCCCAGAGATCAGCCTCAGATGTGTCCATCCATTGCTCCCCCTCCAAGCACAAGCACATTCCTGCCCTGACGCCGGGCTCTGGCGGGGTCTGCCTCTGCATATCCCAGGGCTCCCGCTGGCTTGCTGTACCCGTTTCTTTTTTTTTTTAAATTTACCTTGGAAATAATATTTCCTGGCAACATATTAATGCCCTTTTCAATGTTCAAAAGAAAATCCAAACAGCAGCACAGACCAGAAGCCAACTGCCTAAGCAATGAGAGTGGTACCTGCTTTGTACCTAAATATTTAGAACATGCTAATACTGTCATTAATACTTAGTTTTATTTTACCTATGTGTTTTATCTCTTTAAATACTGTCCAGGCCTTCATCACCATAAAACTTCAAGGGCTCTGGCCAATGCTTCACTTTTTTTGCCCAACACAACAGACCTGACTTTGATTTGTGGGGTTTTTTTCACTGCATACGGACAAATACAAACACACAAGAGACAACACTTTTTGCGCCTGCTGCAAACAAGAGATTTCTCCTCTTCCCACCAGCAAGGTCCATCAATATCAAGGACAGCACCCCAGACACCAGCAAGTCTGGGCACCAGGGTGACACGGCCACATTAAGTGCATCGTGGTGACCCTGAAAGGACGATGCTGAGGTGCTGGTTTTAAGAATTTGCCTGCTGGGAGTTTTAACTTCCAAAATTATTTGCAGGTGCACACAGCAGCATGGAGCCCTCTACCACCCATGCTGTGAGAGCGCTGAATCCTGACAGCACCTGAAAGGTGGGTAGGAAGTGGGGCAGGACTGAGGCAGCTCTGAATGGTTGGCTGGGAACACCAGCCACAAGCTAACCTGAGCGAGTGTTGCTCTGGGCAGAGTATGGCAGTGTGTAGTTTGGAGCTGGTTACAAACCTGACGTGCAGCTGATGGCCAAGCCAGTGGTCCCAGGGGAGGCAGGAGGTGAGTGCCTGGCCAGGGTGGCAGGCTGCAAGTCCCAGAGGAGCTGAAGGGCTGGAAGCCACCTCCATCCCTTTGTGGCAGAGACCTGTACAACTTATTCCACTTGTGCCCTCAAACCATGGTGAACTTGAGGTATCAGGAATGCTAATCGCTGCTCAGCTGAACATTTCCCTGTAATAACCTTTAATGACTCTGTAATTACTCTTTAAACCATTGACTTTGCAATAATTTTTTAATTCCCCTTTGCCACATCTCTCTCTCCCTGTGCTACCAAGCTGGAAGGCTGAACTGTAAGTGAATATTAGCCTGCTAAGGCAAGGGTTGTACCATTACAACCGCACTTAATGCAGGGGCTTTGAAAGATGGGAGGGCAGGGGGAGGGAGACAGGAAACAAAAAGCACAGCAAGATTTTCCCCAAATTGGTTTCCCTCTAAACAAAGCCCCACCACTTTGCTAAGCTGCTTTAGGGAGTATCTGTAAAAAGCAAGGATGCCTCAGCGACTTGCTCCGCTAAGTCTGCAAAGAGAGAGACTCCTGCACTGCAAGCGCCGACTTTCAGCTGAAACAAATCTTAGAAACTATATAGTGATAATTCAGGGAGAGGGCAAGTCCCTCAAGTGAATCTGCCCCATTGGAAACCAGTATTTCGTCAGAGAGGGGACACAGAAGCAGTAAAAGAAACTTGAGTGTCCAAGACTCAGCGTGAAGCCAGCACAAAGCAGGCAGGGACGGGCAGTTTCTTTTCAAGCCTTCGCCCCCAGGAACAATGGCCCTATTGCAACCACCCTTTGCTTTTCTTCCCGTGATTAACATGCAGCCCATGCGGGAAGAATGGGAATTTATTCTGCAGTTGAGATTCCAGAGGTGCTATCGGGTCAGGTGGCTAATCGTTAAATCAAGTTGCTGTCATCTTCATTCAGGTCCTGTCACCCGGGGCCACGTTATTACTTGGGTTTATGCAAAATAAACAGCTTTGCTAAACATTCCTCTAAAAGAGGGTCAAATAAAGAAGGGAAAGAGGAGATACACCACTGGCATCAAGTAGATCCCACGTTCTCTCCTACCCCCACTCCCGCTCTGTCCTGGACTGATTAGATGTGGATGGGGGAAGGAAGGGTTTCTTCGAGTTTTTAGGCTTTTGTTTTTATCAGCAGGCTATTTTTCTCTTTTCTAATTCCACTCAAGGCTCCTTAGTGAGTACTGTTAACTTATTCTTGTCTGGGTCTGGCTAATTCAGTTTCTTTCTTGAACTACATAGACTTAGAATTCTGTATTTTCTATAGGTGAACTCAGCCATAAGAAATCTCTTATAACTCCTCCATAAAAGACAATCTCTCAGAGGTTTCCTTCAAGACACATATAGAGATGCTTAATGCAAGGCGCTCAGAAGGAATGTTAATTGCAGTACTAAGCACACACATTTTGGGATCAATGGGTTATTTGGAAATCCTGGGCCTGCTGCTCCAACAGGTAGCTGAAAAGGTCTGCTGAAGTGTTCCCAGTCAACTACGGGCCAAGGTCCTTGTGAGGGAGCAGATGTGCTGATTGGTATATTGTGTCAGAGGGAAAAGAGGGTGGGATTTTGCAGCAGAAAGAGAAATGGCATCTCCTGCCTCTCTCACAATACTTGCAGTTTGGTTTCAGAGAGCCCATTATGCAAGATATCTGACTACACAGATCCAAATACTGGCTCATCCCAGTCCCTCCCACCAGAGATCACCAGTCAAGGACCCTTCACAGAGATTGTCCCAGCACCACGCTCATGCTCATGTGTTGCAAAAGACCAGCCATCCTGCCTGGCAGCTACATGTCCCAAATCAACCAGACACAATGTACAACTGAGTGCCAAAGAGGAGAAATACTGTCCTAGGTACAGGAGCAGAATGATACCCATTTAAAGCAAGGCTGTGTGCTGTTCCAATTCTTCCAGACTGGCAGCAGTCAAAAAAAAACCCCAAAAAACCAGCCCCAAAAATCCCAAAACCCAACAAAAATCCCTCCATCATGACTAACATTCATCTGCCTTGAAAGAAACTTTTTAAAATATGTTTTTGTTCTCTGTGGCTTGTCAATTCCAGGCAAAAAGTCAAAACTGGGATTAAAACCGAAGGGATGTAGCCAGGAGACTGTCACTTCTGGTTTCTCTTCCCTCAAGGATTAAAAAGTTACTTTTAATTAATGTTATTTCAAGATGTCAAGCCTGGTGCAGCTGCCCCCAGCACTGTTTCCAAAGGCTGGTGAGTAAGGTGAGGATGCTGAGGCACTCCAAACAGCTCTTGTGTGCATCTTGTGGCACACACTCCCCCCAAAACGGTGTAGATCAGCTCTCCCCAGCGCATGAAGCTGAGGCAGTGATGCCCATGTTCACCCATGGTGGGTCTTGCTTGGGTGGGTAAACGCTGGTAAACTCCAGCTTTGAAATGCATTCGCTCAGCCCCAGACTCCCGTGCACAGGTTGAGCTCCGGCATCTACTGCAAAAATATTTTCATTGCCTGAGCTCCCCGGGGGGAGATATTGATCCTTCCCGAGCACTGAAAGCCCGTTTCATGTATGAAGAAATCCCCTCCTAGCCCAAACATCAAAACATCTAAGCATGAGTCCAGCTTTGCAGAATTATGCCGGGTTATTCCTGGACTGTACACAAATTGGATGCTAAACACACACCGGGGTGTATGACTAACACATGTCGCTTCCTTCCTGCATGCTCTGGCAAGGAGTTCAATTGAAACAGGACTGTCTGAAAAATCCTGCCCCGAAAGGTCAGACACAGAGAGTGTCTTGGTCCTTCTGGAGTTTCACAGAGAATCTGGTATGAGGGAAAATTACGGCAAGCAAAAACTGAAGGAGAAATTTGACCACAGCCCTGACCTCCGATTGAAAATGCCTCATTGCTAGTTCAACCACAGGCAGACAGACATGATTTAATCCAACTTTTTCACTTCTCTTGCTGCATGGAGCTCGCTTGCTCCTTTGCTGCTCCTCGGAGGTATAAAACATTTTTTATCCACCCACGATAGCCAAGGTACATACGCCACAACCACCAACTATGAATTTATTCAAGGTGTGCTTAGAACTTGGCAGGGCTAATAAAATGCGAAACAGTTTAAGATGCCCTGGAACATTTTTAAATCACATGTCTGAGGAATCATATGTCTGTTCAGGCATTTGGGAAAGGGGACAATGCCAAATGTGCTCCCTAAACAAAGACTCAAGTGAAGTGGGAAGACCAGGATGAGGGTCCCCACTCTCCAAAAGGACAAGAAGACCCGAATCTCAAATTGCACTTTCCACCACTAAGCGAAAACTCAGTGTGCTGTGGGTGGAGAGGTCCCACTGCTCACTCTGCAGGCAGCCTGCCTGCAGCCATGGAGGTGGCCGGGAGCTCTGCCCTGCCACAGCCAGGCCAGCACCTCCTGACACACGGGGCTTTGAAGGAAACACGAAAACCCTAGTGCATCGGAGCCCAGATGCTTTCATCCCACCTATAAGTGACATGAAGAGCGCTGCTAGTGCTTCACAGATAAAAATGTGAATAATCTGGTCACCTTTGACCTTTGCATAACCTCCCTGGCTGAGGGATCGACAGCAAGAACCCTCGGAGCAGCCAATTCCCCATCCTCCGCCAGCGGGAAGCAGAAGGGCTGAATCTCACCAAATGCTCGGGAGAGGCAGGAATTAAAGCCAGACAGCGAGCAGGAAGGCTGAGACGTACCAGCGTGAAATTCTGGTGGCCAGAGAACAGAAGAGATTTGAGTTCTCTGTGAGTACAGGCCAGTGCAAAGATTTTTACCATGAAAAACTTTTGCAATATTTCATTTTTGCTCTATTTTGCAGGGCTTGTAGGTCATGGGAAACAAGGTGTACAAATTGTCTCCCACATAAGCCCATCCATTTGCAAGCAACTGACAGTAAGCAGTCAGAAAGCAAACGATTACAATTAAAGCAAGCAAACATTGTTCTGAGACAGGTGGCACAAGAGAACTTACCTCTGTGCATATTATGGAAAGAAATGTTCACCAGCTTGGGATCATCTCACTCCACTGAACAGGAGGATTGGAGCCATGTGACCACGGTTTAAAAAAACCCCACCAAACAGGATAGAGAGAGAAAAAAACCAAGAGAGAGTGAGCGCGCACGATCCCATTCATCTATAGATTGTTGAGGGTCGACATAATGAGTTCTGCAAACTGGACCAAGCAGCTCTGCAAGGCATTATTGCTAGTAAATAAATCACTTAGCAGGAGAAGAAAATGCATGTATAAATCTTCTGTGCTGGTAGCAGACATGTTTCACTAGCAGCTACCTCCTGAATAACATGGCAAGAAAGCCAATAGAGAGAGTTTGTGAATGCATGTCCAAAGCTTCTTAGCAAACTGTCATATTGATCTAGCACAGCGTAAGGAAGCCTAAGAAGACTCAAGGAGTTTGGGCAAATGCTTGTATTAGTGTTCCCTTCCTCTTAAGAGTTTGCTGAGACGGCACTTCAGTGTTTCCCAAGTAGTGCACCTCCGACCCTGGCAATCCATCAAGTGAATGCAAATTGCGGACCAGACAAAACCAGGCAAACAGCAATGCTGCTTAATAATAATGTACTCCCAAAGAGAAGGACTTCCTCTACAATGATTGCTGTGTACACATTTAAACTAAACACCCAAACTTCTTATTAGCCTCATCATGATTTGTGTTTTTGTTCCCTTTGAAATGCTCCAAAGTAAATGGTACAAGTTTACTCAAGGCTAACCTCAAACAGTAGGCTTTCTGAACTGTGCAAACGAACAAAAGTTGGGCTATATATAGATGGCCCACATTTATTATAAGTCCCTTTTGAAAACCAACACCCAGCAAAGTAGAGCTGAGGAGCATGTTTAAAAAGAAAATAATCTTGGTAATCACCACTCTCTTCACATTCGACCTGACTGGCCCTAATTTGGTAGGGATTGTCCAGGACAATGCCGTGGGGCAGCTTCCCTAAAGGTCCATCTCCAACCACACAATTAGTGGGAGTCAGTTGAAGTCAGCTGAAAGTTTTTTCTTCTGATCTGCACAAGGTATTTCTGCTGCCAGTATCGTTTCTTGGAGCCTTTCACACTTGAAGGAAGGAAAAAAAAAAAAAAAGAAAAAGGAAAAAAAGAAAAAGGGCTCTAGAGTGCTTATTTATTCATTGCATGTTAAACACTGGAAGTGGTCCCAAGAGCACGGGGTAGCCCAAAATATCACAGATCCAGGGCTGACCTTCTGTGAAAGCACTTTTGATGCAGGTCTTAAGAAATGTGGTTATCACAGAGTGTTTGTTTTAAACTCCTGTTAATGGATCGGGCAGACCTACATTGAGAAACCCACTAAATTATATTTAACCTTGTTAATTTATCTCAAGAATTAATGACTATATTCTAATGAGGTTTCCATGTGGTGCTTTTCACTTGGATTTGCAAAATCCCTTCTGTGCAATGAAGTTTTCCTATCTGTTATAACGGGATCATTCCCAAAGTATCTAAGTGCTTAGGTTTGGCTTGACTTGGACTATCACTACTGCATTTTTTAGCTTAGAAAAGGAAAACATTGCCACACACATGCTCAGATTTGTCACAGGTTCACGGGAAATGTGAATAGGCAGAAGGAGAACAGAGCGTGTGTGCTGGCTGACACAGGCTGGCAGTAGTGCCCCTTGTTGGAGGGGATCAAAATCACTTTTCCATGGAGTCAGGCCAAACCCACCTATGAGTCATTGCCTTCAAAGACCCATTGCAAAATGTGTGTAAGAGTCCTCTGAGGCTACTGACGCTGGAGGTGCAATAGCAAGTTGCTTCTTGTAAAAAAACCCGCATGAACCCCCAAAATGCATTAAAAATCAACCAGTAGATCAATTAATAAGCAAACAAATGGAGTCTGGTTTCACTCCCCACATTCTCAGCCATTTGGAGCTTATTCTGGAGCACTTTGGAATTCTCCAGTGGTGAGCATTGACAGTACATTCGGTTGCCTGTAAAACGGTGCCTGCTGGCACCTACACACATCAAGGTACAGAAATACCAGCTCCAATATGGAGCAAGACTGCAGCCACAGAACTGTCACCCCGTGGTGTCAGACAAAACCACGGTGGTGTACTCCACTGAAGCCTGTGTTTAAGGACAGTCTAGGTACGACTGCTCCATCCTGATCACTTGGTCATACAAGCTCACTGTAAGCATCACTGGAGCCAGAGATGATAACATCTCTGCCCAAGTAGATCCTGATGGTGGGTTTTAAGATATTTCTGCCCATCTTTTCATCATGAGTAGTGAAATTGGCAATCCACTGGTGACTCTGAGATACAAACATTATGCCAGGAATAAACTATGATGAAAATGGCCATCATCCCTCAAGCACACAACAGAGCAGAAGAAAGAACAGCAATGGCCTTGCAACTGGCCCATACCCTCAGCCAATGCTAACGTCATGGAGCTTTCTTGGGCTGTGTCCACCAGTCTAGATTGCTCCAGAAACCACCCCAGCACATGAGCTAGACCTGCACTAGTGAGCACGTTATTATATTCTGAGTGGGAATGGGCCAAATTATTCCTGGCCTTGACTTAATGGGTGTAAATGTGTTTACACGTCTTTTCTGCTGCTGTGTCTGAATACCACAGTTCCCAAGCAGGAAGTCATTGATGACTGGGTGTGTGCAAAATATAAAATAGCCTGTTTATGGCACACCACTCAGTATTACTAGGAGGACAGCATCCAAATTGTCTGGGAGAGTGACTTTTAGGCAAGCCACAGTCCAAATCTGTACCTTCTACAGAGCACGTTGAAAAGGGTGTAACAGCCTCACCACACTCACAGAAATATTTCAAGATCATTTTAAGAGATTTTGAATGTCCAATTTTGAGACTCTGTCTGCACTGTTTTCAGACAGCTTGTGTTTCATGCTGTCAAAACATTCAGCATACACACTTCAAGTTAGACAACCTATAATCTCAGAAACATAGAATGGTTTGCATTGGAAGGGACCTTCAAAGACTTTCTAATCCAACCTCTTGCCATAGGCAGGGACATCTTTAGTAGATCAGGTTGCCCAAAGCCCAGTCAGACCTGACTTTGAACACTTCTAATGATGGGGCATTTACAGCTTCTCTGGGGACACACTGTCAGCTCATATCTAGATTTTCATTCATCAGTAGCTCCAAATCATTCTCTGCAGGGTTGCTCTGAATCCCTTCATCTTCTTGCCTGCACTGATAGTGGGGGTAGCCCCAACCCCAGTGCAGGACATTGCAGAACTTCATGAGGTTTACATAGGTGCATGTCTCAAAACTGTGGAGACCCCACTGGATGACATCCTGTCCCTTGTATGTGCCAACTGCACCACACAGCTTGGTATTGTCTGCAGACCTGCTGAGGGTGCTGAATCCCACTGTCTAGTGGCACTGATGAAGATATTTAATAGTATTTGTCCCAGTAGAGACCCCTTGAGGTACACTGCTCAAGGGGAAGTAATAAGAATCTATTAAGAGTCCTGTTCATTTTGTTGATCCTCACTGAAAAGCCTCTATTGCAGATCTGCTGTGGGCATCCATCAATGTTCCATGCTGGCACAGTCATTTCAGAGTGGGAGGTATCCAATAAACTGGTACTTCATTTACAATTCTGTTTTTTGAGTAATGTAGTAACAGAACCATCAAAGCAGCTTAAAACCAAACCTGTAACATGGCTACTGAACAAATTAACTTCTTCCTCCTCATTCTAGGATCCAAAGGTAATGCTGGCTCACTGACTGTACTTAGAATTTCTTCCCTTTATTAAAAGCCATTTAGAGCTGAGATAGGCAGGGATGCCTGTACCTGCTGCATGCTTCTGCCTTCTTCAGAAGCCACAGCTGATATTGCTCATGGACCACGCAGGACCCAACACAGAACTTTTCTTTGATAGCTCATGTGGCAGAGGTGGAAAGTGCAGGTTTGATCAAAACAGAGACAGAAGGCCAAGGATACGATTTGCATTTGAGAGTTTGTCCCTGCTTACCTTGGGCCCCTTGGAAAAGCTCTGGCTGAACAATTAAACATTCTGGGCTTGAAAAGACTTCACAAGTCTTCTGTGAGGGAGACTAAAATGTTTGCACAGATTACAAATTAAATTCAATCTCTTCCCACATCTCAAAGTTTTAATTTTCGCAAACACTCTAACGCATGGCTGCACTTAAGACTCACACAAATTAGATCTACAATACAAATTACAGTGCATTCTTTAAGAGTTAGTCTCTTCTTCAATACAAACAAACTAGCTGTTCTGTAACTAAGAGACAATCTTCTCCTTTTTCTCTCTCCCTTTTGTTTTGTTTTAGGTCGCTGCCTAGAAGTAATGTCTATGCAGAACTACCACAAAATTTTCCTATACATCAGAGAAACCAAAGTCATAAACTGAATTCAAACGAAGGAAATAAACAAACAAAAAAGAACCACCAAGGGGAAATGAAACAACATTAATGTTATTATTTTTAATTTGTGTTTCAGATGAGATACTGAGCTTGGGAAGGACAGGACCTTAGCATGGCATACTGAGCTTAGTAAAAGAAGCTGAGGCATGAATGCTAAGGCAGTGTAACAAGGCCATAACAACCCAGGGCAGAGTAACAAGTCCTTCTGCTGATTCATGTCTCTCACGGGCACTTCCACACCAGCACCAACCTGCAGCACCTTCCAGGTCTGTGCCACTGACTGATCCCACTTGGGCGCACACAGACATCAGTGGAACCATTGCCAAATTAATATCCTCACTGCTACCAATTAGGATATTTACTAAGACGTTCCTTCAGCTGACCCCAAGGGAACCACCATTGCACTTTGCCATTTCTGCAGCAGGTCCCACTGAGCAGACCCTGGACTAGGCAGCCTCTTGTCTGGGTGTATTGCCGGGACTTTGGAGGCTGAAGGTATTTGGCCACTGACAGCAGCAGCTTCATTATGAGCAACAGAAGCCATGTGGTTTCCCAGCATCCCAGGGAAATGCCCAGGAGTGCAAGGAATGGCATGGTCACTTAACATGTAAAACGAGCTGGGCAGCTGTCCCAAGGGACCTCCCTTCCCCAAAACTTGGCATCCTGATTCTGGAGCAAGAGGTGTGTACAACTGTGCTGTTGAGCACTAGAAATTTTCCCAGAGACTACTGAAACCCACAGTGGTGCCAGAAACGTGATGGTTTGTGGAAACTCCATGAACGCAACAATTCTGTTTATGTTCTGAACACATGAACAATGACTGAGCATTGGGAATTACAGCTGAGTAAGGATTTCTGGGCTCGTCCCAGAACCGCTAATCACTAGAGAAAAAAAAAAAAATCCCACCTCATTTCACGTATGCAAATTGCAGATTACAAGAGCTTCTAACTTTCATTATACCTTTCAACACACACGCTGTGTATTTCTGCCAGCACCTGATGCTGAGTTAAAGTGCATTCAGTTTCAAACTATCACTCTCTGGACCCCTACTACATAGCATGAATAGACAAAGCATGTAATTAGGGTCAAATTTCTATCTGATGGCCACTGAAAATATTTTGTTTGTTTTGGGAAGGGGGAGGGGGAGGTAGGGGGAAAGAGTTTGGTTCAAAAACAATGTTTATTTTGAGCAGCCTGGGTGGAACTGCAAAGCATTTAGAGAGTAAAGAATATTTTCTTTGTTAAAATCTTTAAGCAAGCCTCATAGCAGTGAGCTGATGATAGGGTAACATGCCTTATTTCTAATTCTAAGCAACTTATTAAATTTCATTCAATAGTAAAGTAGCATGGAAACACAATGAAAAAGCTACTGCGCAGCTAAAATACCCCAAGTTGTTAATGAAAAGTAGCTGAAATAACATACTGGTTTGGCCAAATCTGTGAACATAAAAGATGCATTCATATCAGTGGTGCATGGAAAAGGAAAAAAAAAAGATGACGACAATACTATTTCTGTGGAATACTGAACGATTAAAGGCAATAAAGATTTCTGTACAGCTGGGAGAAACTTCTTATGCTCTCAGCTTCTACAAAGCATACAGCATAAGCTCTGAGAAAGTCTCTATACAAGGGGGAGGAAAAAAATGCCCCTGACAGCAAAGATTCTCCTAAGAATGTGTACACACAAACTCTTGTGAATCACAAAGGCCTTAAATATACCCCACTGCTTCAGTTAAATCAAACGACTGGCTCAATCTCTGGGCTAAAAGTTACCTTGATTGTCATTTAAAAAAGCACAAAAATTTGTAAGGAGAAAATACTGATCTTTGAGAGGTGAATGCAAATAAAGATTAAGAGGGAGCCCAGGCCTCTGTAAAACAAGGAGCTCAGAGTGATGTTTGGGGGGGATACGTGTTTCAGAGCAAAGTACAAGGACACTGCTGCTCATCTCACCCACAAATCGGTCTCTGAATAAATGTTGCTGGGTTGTCTCGGAGGCATGCTGATTTCTAGCTATGCTTAATGGGACTACTTGTTACAACTCAACAGGAATACTTATAACACGGTTTTGCCCCTTGAGACTCAAACTATTCGAGTTTAGATGGATTTCAAGATATAGTTTTTCATGTTCTTTGTCCTTAGCATGCCACTCCAGATTGGTACCCACAACCCATTGATACAGTAGGTCGCTAACATGCAAATAAAATTATTTCTGCAAAAGGAGACAGATTTCTGGATGATTGATTATTAATAATAAAAAGTTGCATTCATGTGCAGCAATAGGACTGTACTCCACAACTCCTTAAACCTCACAAATTCACCATATGAAAATTCTTTTTCTTCTCTCTGTCTGATAGAGAAATAGCAATAATGTTTTTTCCTCCCCAAGTTTGTTTGACAGGTCTTTCCAGCTTGACTTGGTAACTGGGAACCCAATCCAAATTGTTCCCAATGCTCCTGTAGATGTAATATCATGTTGCAAATAGGTCCTAGTCCAATGCTAACTGAAGTTAACAGCCTTAAACCGATAGACTTTCCAAGGCACTGCTTTCCAAGGCACTGCTAAAACATGTAAGCACAAAGCTGTAGCATGTGGCCAAATGAGGAGCTAAATTTAGGACTCCCCGCACTTCCCAGTTCTCACCACCAAGCAACTCGAGATCTTATAGAGGAAAACAGTAAAATGTGATCCCTTTCTGTAATAAGGAAGGGCAAAGATGTCACTGCAGCAGATCAGGAATATGAGGAGCACTGAGCAACCATCATGCAGGGACCTGCTGCAGCAGAGTGCCAGGGTAGGCACTGCTGAGCACAGCTGCTCTGGCTCAACAGGAGAGCACAGGAGAAGTAGTGGGCTTCCACAGACCAAGAGGAACAGACCAATCCCACACAGGCCAAAACCCTCCTACTCTGGAGGTCACAACCTGGTCCAGCTGCAGCCACAGCCCAGGGACTAGCTCCCCAGGCTGTCCCACCATGCCTTCAGCATCCCTGGTTCCTCTCACCAAACGGTACCCCACGCGACTGTTCAATGTCAACTGCTGTGAGCATGCAGCCCTGGTATTATTTTCCAGCACTGCCATACTTTCCAAGGCTGTCGGCTATACCAGCTGCAGTCCACTCCCAGAGAGGAGGGAACAGAAGCATTGATATAGCCCCATCAGCAGTGGATGTGCATTAACTGTGAAGTGATAGCTACTTTACTGGATCTTGGATTAGGGAGGTTACAATGTGCCTAATTACACAGTGAGCTCCCACATGCATAAACAAGGCTTGCAGAAGTTTCATGTTAGGTTTTCTTAGTCCCTTGTATGAATTTGGGATTTTTTTTTTTCTTTGCAGCTGCCAAAATGCTAGCTGTTGACAAACTAGTCGAAGTGCTACCAAAGCATCTTTCATGAGCTGACTGCGTACATCTGAACAGATACATACCTCATTAATGTGCTATATTTCAAGCTAGAGAAAACAATGCATGTCGAGAGACTATAAACCACAAGTACAAATGATCCAGGTCACCTATGATGAATATAACCAGTGTTACATGAAACATGACACATGGGCTCTCTCTCCTTGGGAAAAAAAAAAAAAAGAAAAAAAGAAAAGTAGAACAGAAGAGATGCAGGAGGGTTCCACCTTCTTATCTATTCCTCTCTTCTGAAAGCTGATGGAATCAAGAAGATTTTCAGAATTTTTTCCTTACAGTTTTGTACACAGGATGCTTCCCCTCCCACCAGATACCACCTGTCCTGCAGGAACATCAAAAGAAACAGAGTTTGAATCCAGATTAGTCTCTAAATCCAGGATTAGGCTGGTAGCTAAAATAGATAAAAGGGCTCTATTTGGGAAGCTGAGGATCTGAGCAAGGGTCTCTTGCCTGCTGTCCATTTCTGCATTCTTGTGAGATCAAATTATGTGAAAAGAGAGATTTCTGGTGAGAGCCTGGTTTCTCCCAAACCAGAAACTCAGACCTGGGTCAGAACTCCCTCTTCTCCCTTCCCAACAGAGACCCCAGGTTTGGTGAGCTGGTTACACCAAAACATTTGACTAATTCTGCTTACTTAAAAGTTCATTACTTAATTTAAACCTGTTGTGGAAGAAGAGGTCAGGTAGGATTCAGTTCTGTGGGCATTGCTTGATGCAGCACACTTTTCTGAATAAAGGAGTAATTTATAATTTCAATAAGTTTTCAGCTCTACATTCAGAAAGGTGCAAGTGAGAAAAAACCCAATCCAGTTCATAAATTACTATTATAGAAGGAATATACGACAAGCAATGCTCTCTGTATATTCATTAGCCCATGCCTACTTTGGAAACTAAATCTTGAGAGATTTTATAATTCATGCCTTCATGCTCATCAAAAGCTTTTTTATAGCAATCACTTTTGTGACAGATTCTCCCCTCCCTTCATCCGAAGTAAGCAGAGTTATGGAACAGTCACGCTACAGAAATACCTGCAAAGTAGCAGCTGCCCAGGAAAAGGCCTAGATATAATATGACTGCTGATTTTTGAACTGCTATGCATGCTGTGTATGCCTGGAAACATAACAAATGTGCACGGCTTGGCTTGTAGCACCTAATTTGCAATAATATTGAAGTCCCCCACAATAACTCATTTACTCTTATAATAAATATATAAAAAAAGACAAATTGCTACATTGAACATGCATTTTCTTCACTGCAAGTAGCTGCTACCCCAGGGAGAAAGCCCTGTGCTGCTAACTAATAGTAAATCCTTTGGAAAATCATGTGTCATAATGATGGACAACCAGGGAAAGGGTATTAAATAGATTTAGAGGTTAGATACTCTAACAAGAACAAAAGAGGCCTTTTGCAAGCTAGTACCAATCAGAGCTGTCTCATTGGTATGATTAGCACCAAGTCCAAAGAAAGTTTCCATTACAAGACAAGACAAGAGGGAGAATTTAACCCAAAACCTTTCTAGGAAGATCAGTAGAGGATAGGTCAAGTCCCCAAAAGATCAGGCAACTTTTTGGTTCTCAGGAGACTTTAGGAGACATCATGGTCTCTTCAAACTACATTTCAGCAGGGGTGATTTTACTCCCTTTTTTCTTTTATCTATTGGCATATCATTACCCAAAGCACATCTGAGCCAGAATGTATTTGGATTGTTATGATCCCAACAAAAACATATGGATGGTCTGAAACCAAACCTGATGGACAGAAAAGAGAAAAGGTGCATTATCTAGAAGCTGAGGCAATACAGGATAACAGCATTACTTTGTTTCACCTTTAGAAAACCACCCATATGCATAATTTTATCCACAAGGGTAATTTTTTGGCAGGAGTGAGATCTGAATACCAGTCTTCCGCAGAATTGTACAAAAGGGAACGATCACCTCCAGATCAAAACCTCAGATCCAGCCAGGATTTTGGCCTGAATGGATTTCCACCAGCACTTTCTAATTAGATTTGATACACTGGGGGGTGTGGGAGCCTTAATTCATCATAAATGTCTCGAGTTGATTTCATACAGAAGCAAGGAACAGTCCAATCTTGACAGAAACAAAGGGAGAGAGTCTTTTGATTTGTATTTTTGCAGACTCCCTAGTATCTTTCATATCTGCGGAACACCCAGCTGTTCCCCAACTGACTCCAAGTTTCTTCCTCCAGAACATTTTCTATTGTTTCTGATACATCAGCCCATAGTGATTTATCGCTATTTTGCAATCATTATCAGTTTACTATTTTAACCAATATACCATAAATCAAGAAGAAGAATGTTAGGTGGGACTTCATAGTGTAGCTTTCATTCATTACCTGCAAAGATTATAGCCGTTTCATAAAAACCAATATCAGAGAACGAAGCTTATTGGCAAGGACCAGTGAAATTCATTTCATGCTTCAAAAGTTTGTGATTGGTCTGGTAAGAAAAAAAACCCTCAATTGTTGGAAATCATTTTTTCTTTTAAACCAGCAAACACCCAAGACTGAGCTATGTCAATTGTATGCTGCACTTTCTACTCAAATGCAATGGAGAATATTCCATATCTGTCCTTGTAAAACCCACCGTGCTTACTATTCATGAACTGCTGGAGAGAGGGATACATAAAACGCAGGTCTCCAATACATTACGCTTGCTGCTCCAGAGAGCTGTGGCACTCTGAAACCAGACTCTGGGAAGGTCAACTGAACGCTTGGCATGATGCTTCACGCTTGCATGGAAGATAGTCATAAGGGGAATGACATAAGGACTCTCCGTTTGGAAGTCGACCCAAGATCAAAACCAAAAAAACTCCCCCATTTAATTCCATGGATAAAACTGAATGAGCTGGGCCAAATTTTCTTAATTATTATTCATCATTCCTAGAGGTCTGCTGTCTTGCCTAGTTCTGGGCTCCTCTCTAAACTGCTGAGAAACTTCTCCAGCTAGTTCAAGCCTACTTTTAGATACCTCCTCCCACCTGGGCCAGTTGCCTTCTCCCAGAAGGAGGAGCCTAGGTCCACTGCTGCATTTGGGTGTGGAAGAGTCTGAGAGGAGCTTGGTCTCTTGGTGGACATTGCATAGTGTGAGCAGCATGTCAGGGAGCAGGAGACCTGCTCTGCAGCCCAACCCCAAACGCCATCTGACTCGGAGGCCCTAAGCAAGAGGGTCTCCCTCATTCCCTCACAGTACAGATGTACTGGGAGGTCTCATTAGTTGCATGTTGAGGAAGTGCTTGGAGAACTGACACACACACAACTTTTAAAGTTCCCTTCCTATTTTCTTCTTTTCCGAAGAGAATAGACTCAGCCGCCTCCTCCTTAGCCTCCTCTCCACAACCAGACTCTCAGGAGTGTGCAGAGAAAGCACAAACAAACACTGCTAATTTACACTTTAAGAGGCAGAAGAGAAACCTTTCCCTTCGACTTACCATTTGTTACTCAAATGCCTTTCACCCTGTCACAGTTACTGGGAGAAAGCTGCTGAACTGGAGCCGTAGAGCTCCTGCACGAGGCTTCTTGAAGTCGCGTATGGACTGAACATCAAGTGGACGGCTGTGCACAAAGGTGTGGTTACCATGAATCATTTATTACCCCAGCTAAAGCTTTAGGAACAACATTCACTAATGTAAAAGATAACTTGACTCTGGGAATACTGCTGTCACGCTGGCTGCATATTTTACAAGGGGAAAAGATTCCTTTAGGTCTGTTTGTTGCGTTAACCCTTTCGAGCCTGCACTTTTACTGCAAGGACAGTTTGATCTTTTATTTTCCTTGCAAGCAGAGAATAACAAACAGCACCCTGAATTTTTATTTAAGTTTCTACATAGTACACCCAACCATTTGAAAAGGCTTGGGGGCCTGAAAAAAATGTTGGAAAAGCAAGCTCTCACCAAAGACAAGAGCAGCATATCTTTATTTCTCTGCGTACCCGGTCGTGCAGCTACCTTTAAAACATTTGAACCACACTACACGATTATAAATAACAATACTGGAAAACAGCATGTTCTGTCCTCTGTAGATCACCAGAACATAACCTCAGCCAGAATTTATCTTAGGTCAAGTGTAAATGCAAAGCAGGAAAAATTTCCCTTATTCAACAAGATCTATTAAATTAATGATTCTCTAAGATGCTCAAGATTATTGCCTTAATCGCTCCCAATGGTGGTTTTATGCAGAGAAGAAACTTGTGCATCGGTCAGTGCACCAGCATGGCATAGGGGTACACAGCATGCCTTCCCAACAGGAGACCACCACCAAACACACTGAATTTACGCTTTTCTGCGTGCAAAGTACAGCCAGATAACTTCAATCTGAATGACCTTTACTTTAGATTAAGAAGAACGCAAGAGACAATTCCATGTCTCTTTCTGACAGTCTGCACCAGGATTAACGCTGAACAATTACCTACTGTGAGAGGAGCCCCTCTCACAGCTTTTCAGGGCTTCTTCTAGCAATAGGCAGAAAAACAGAAGCACCAAAAATAGAATTCATTACATTTGTGCAAGGAGAACAGACTGGGATGCTGGGTTTTTAAACTCGGCTTAAATGCTCTTCAAGTATTTAATCCTGTTTTCTAACATGTGACAGTTCTTACTATCCAGATTCCTCCTGGCCATGAAGAAGCATCTCACAGGAGGTGTTTGTGGTCAGTGAGGGAGTGGCATGGTGCGGGGATGCCAGCAGCATGCTGGCTATGTTGCCAGAGCTGGGAGCTGCTGGCAAAGGGGCAGGGGCCGCAGCAGAGCAGCCTGCCTCCATCTGCACCCTCTGAGAGGGGTTTCTGTGGTGGCACAGCTGGGGGCCTTCCGTGTGTCAGGGCCCAGTGCTGCTTGAGGGTACTGAGATTCATCAAGGGCAAGAAGTTGACCTGCCATCAATCTCCACAGTATTCAACACATCTTCTGAACACAAGTGGGTTTTTCTGATCACACGTCTTGTAAATATATGTAAAAAATAATTCTTTTACATACATATGTCGTATATGTGTGTGTATCTCTATATACACGTATCACACATATATATATATGATTCATGCCACCAGCATGTAAGGAAGCGCTGAAAGACACACAGCTGTTTGCTTCTGCTGGAAAGAACGTGATTTTCCCCACCATGCTAATCTAACCCCACAAACAGAAACTTTGGAAACCTTTTTCTCAGCCACCAACCTGCCAGTCAGCCAGACCCTAAGGGACAGTCCCCATGAAACCTCTTTGTAATGCCTAATTGTTGAGCATCATTTGTCCTCTGGGGCTACTTCTCCTATGCTGAAACACATGGGCTCAGGCGGTGGGAAGCTGGAGCTACACGCTAACTCAGCTGCCCCAAACCATGCTGGCAAGCAATGCTGGTAAGCCAATTTACTTAAGACTAAGTAGGAGAAGACCCACGGTGCAGGTACCTCTTCATTGGCATAGTTCCTCCCCTCCCCCTGCAGCCACACGGAGCTCATTCCACACATCTATAATGAATCAGGCTCCAACTCATTAATAAAAAATGACAAGCCATCGTCTCATTGAATCTTCCATGCTGGAATGGCATGCAGATAAAACCCCCAACTCTCTCTCCTCAATTCCTCTGTGGCCCAGCAGCTAATGAGACTATGAGATGGACAGGACAAAGTGAGCTGCAATTGCACAGAACTTAACTTGCGAAAGAAGGGGAAATAACCTTTTCATTACAGTCATGAGACTTTAATTTTAATGCCTTTTCTTTTTTTTCTTTCTTTTTTTTTCCCTTCCCCTCTCTATACTAACAAAAAGGTAGGATCACAGGCCTTGGTAGGGCCACCACCCAGGTCATTGAGTTGTAGGCCTGCCACAAGACACAAAGGATTTGAGCTTTGCCATAGTAATGAGCTGTTCAGTGCTTCAGATCCCAAGACAACGTGATTCAGAAGTGCAAGATTTCTAGCTGTTAACAAAAATCAAATACTAGGAAGTTAAGATAAAATAAACAACCTAATGAGATTTGCAAACACTGAACTCTCCCCAAGGAGTCTGCTGGTCACTTTAAGTCACAGACACTCGAATCATACCTCCTAACCTCCTCTCCATTTCCTGCATCTCTGACCCACCACTACAATGCTCACAAAGCCGCGAATGAAACGTTCTGTGTTTCCAAGCAAGATGAGAAGTAATAAAAAGGGATCAACAAAAGGAAACAGTAAAAACAAATTGCATTGTCTACCCAACATTAATAACTGCATCCAGCCACATCCTTATTTAATAATCTTGAGTTGCACCGTGGAGGAAATAGAAATTACAGATCACAATTGCATATATACAGCACCAACTTTATTCAGCATAGCATCCCTCACAGGAACTACAGCCCAAAACGTTTTACACAATTAGAGGGATAAATACCAAAAGAGAGGGAGAGAGTAGGAGCAGCCCTGCAGCACTGGGAATGGAAAACTTCCAGCTGAGATGTAGAAGCGGACAGGTGACAAACAGGGAAGGCCGGTAGTCTGGTGAGAAACAAGGGTACACAAGAGGTGACTGATGAAGACATCATGATCAGCTGGGGATTGTCATGGAGGGGATGCAATGTGTCCCTGCAACAACTCCCCATTTCTAACGCCCAACCCCAAGCTGCAGCTTTCCCCTCCTGTCTAACTTTGGTTTTAATCCCTTTAATTCACACACGGTGGAGACCTCTGTTACAGTGCTGTAGGTCTGTGGTTCAAACCCCATAGGGAGCTGCAAAGGAAACACAAATATCATTCTTGGGCATAGTCAAACTGGGGGTTTCTATTAAGAAAACAAAGGCACTCACTTTGTAAGATGAGGGGAAAAGTGTTTTCTCTTACGAGACAAATGAGAAAATCAACTCAATAAATCCAAAAGAAATGCAAAAGTTTGGGCTGCTTAGACTCTCTCGCATATATTAATGCAGGCTTTAATTACAAAATCACACATCATTTTTGTCCCCAGAGCCTTTTTCTTAACCTTAAGGGAATCACTTCAGACTAGGGCAGACATCTAAGAAGGTAAATAAGGGAAGACAGTCATTAGAGTGATACAGGCAGGAGGTGCAGTGCTGCACAAGCCATCAGAAGTAAAATATAGCTAAGTACTGGTGGGCGGCTGGGATTTTTAGCTCTAGGGTGATATATAACATTAGATCATAGTTATTTGTAATGTGATAGTGCTATCTAAAGCTCCAGTAAAAACCATCTCTGCCCCACTCTTTACATCTGATGTGAGGAGATGACCCTGGTCCAAAGAGGCTGTCTTGTCAGCAGATGACAAAATAAAACTGGGGAACAGGGTGGAGTAAAATCATGATAGTGCTGAGATAATGAGAAATAGCACTGAAAAGCTACAGTTAAAACATGCCAACTGCTCCCTCATTCCCAAGACCCCAGATCCGAGCTTAGTGACGCTACTGCTTGGTCGGTCCAGGCCAAGTATACAGATGATTCAACAGGAAGGCCAGAAACTGTCAGCATCCCAAACATCTTCAGGCAGCCCACCCCTACAGCGGGAATAATGAAGTCAGTTTTACAAACAAAAGTTGTGCCTCTGCCAGTTCTGATTGCAGATTGCACATTCCTGCACCACAACCAGACAACGGAAAACAACAAAAAAAAGAGCATCATGTTGTCCTGGGGTCAAGTAGTCTTTTCTCTCATTCCCTTGTGTGCTGTAGACAGAGTGAAATTATGTTTGCTTTCTGGAAAATATTTATTTGTTTGAATAAAAAAAGAAAACAACAAAAAAAGCCCAGATCCTTCACATTTAAATGAAAAAGATTGCTAAAAATGACATCTCTTCAGGGGCTGCTGGTTTTGTGGGGTGTTTTTTTTTTTGACTGTGAAGACTTATGTTTTTTGAGCGTACAAAAATGCTGAGTTGACAGTGTGAACTGCCCATGGAACTCCCCAGGGACTTCTCCTCCCAGTAAAAAAACACCCTGATGAGAGGAGTATGAGCTTTCCCACAAAGCAGAAGCATGTCTTCAAAACGGAGAGGTTAGGCGCTTAACATGCAGACTGAGTAACAGTTCCATTTTAATTTTACACTCATGAACATATACACACACAACTCAGCATCCTTGCATGGGCATTTAAAAACCAGCACAGGCCTATAAACCAGCATTGCACAGCACAAAAGGGCCATCCTGGTTTCTATATAATTTTACTAGGGTTTTTTTCATCTGCAGTTACTATATGCAACCAAAAATGATAACAGTAAATAAATGTCCCCTGAATTATGTGTTAATGAACAACTACCCGTGCGCAAAGTGGCTGTGGAGAAGTTCCTAACCTCAGAGCCCAAAATAAGCACCTGCCTCCCCAAACCCTGGGTATGAAACAAGGTTTAATGCCAAAGAGATGGAGTGGAATATTGGTGCCCAGGGCACAAATCACACAGGCTGTCTAGGTTACACGCAACACCCCTTAAAAATAACTGATGCACACTCTTTTGTATATAAAAGTATACAGACTTTTGCCTGAAATAAGTTATTCATGTCCACAGCATTGCAAGCCACCATAGCTATAGGTGGTTTAAGTTTTGGGGCTCTCTGCAACATAAGGAAACGTCACTCCCATCACACAGACAAAACCAGGAACACCAAGATTGGGAGTTTCTGAAGGACTTTGCCCTAAGTTAACTTGCATTTCACTTCATTCCTCCCCTCACCTTGATGTTATCGGGACCTTTACCATCATCTTTTTCGAACAGCAAAAAAGTTAAGTCATTGCCATGTGCTTTAAGAAAATACCAGCCCTAGTGACTTGTTCGAAACAACTTTGTGACAAACCATACCTCTCAAGTCCTATTCCAGATAAATAAATAAGCCAATAAACACTAAATAAATAAACAAATTACTTTTCTCTAAGCTCGAGTGGTTTGTGCCATTCCTGCATCTGAACAGGGGCAGCGTGGGAAGCCCACACTGCTGTGAGCACAGGGATGCAGCCAGGGCTGCTCCATCACCACTGGAGCTCAACAGCCATCCCCAGCAGCTCTGCTGTATCCCACATATACCAGTGATGAAGATGAAGAGCTACTGACATGCAGGTGACACCAGGAGCAACAGCTGCACCTCAGACCGTGAAGGCGTAAGGAGAAACCACAGACCAGTCAGGGAGGACTTGCTCTGAGATCGCTTGTGTCCACCGAGCTCTCCTCCCCACTGCCAGCAGAGATAGGAGTGATGGTCAGGGGACACCACAGAGCTCAGCCACATCCAACGCCACCATCAAACGTAGCACTGAGGTTTCTGGGGAGTGCCGAAAAGCACATGGCTCACTGCTTGGCCCCATCAGGGCCCCTGCTCACTAAAGCCCAGCCAAAGCTCTAAGGAGTTGGAATACCGTCTGCCCGGTGGCCCGGGCTTACTGACTTGGAATTGTTCGTTGCTTTTGCTTTGATAGTTACAAATGATGGCGCACATTGAAGAAGTGCCAGAAGTTGCATGAGGACTGGGGAGGCAGAGAAACAACCCTTCCATGCATGGGGAAGCAGTCCCACAGCGTGGCAGAGATGTGCCTTGAGGAAGGGGAGAAGCATGTCCAGGGCCAACTAATGTTCTTCAGGCAATTTCCCCAACCCCTTGAACGCTCCACTAGTGAAACAAGGCAAGAGAAAAAAAAAAAGAAAGAACGAACGAACCCAGAGCTGCATTTTGTACACAGACTTCCCAGGTTTCAGCCTCTCAGACTTGCTTATTTTACAAAATCAAGTTATCTGAATCTTAATGTGCTGTACGGCGGGAATTCAAAGCCCCTTCTTTACCCACTAAACTTGATCTGAGGCTCAGCTTGACAATGTTGATAAATATGTTGCGCTGCATTATTCATGCCCCTTTCCCTCGCCTTCCTCCTGCCTCTGCCTGGCAAGAGGCAGCCGCTGCTGGTGCAAAGTTGTGAGCAGGGAGCAGAGAGACTTGCCCTGTATAAATACCCGCAATAAATAAAAGATAAACAAGATACGTTGCATGGTGACATCTGCCTCTCCTCCTCCTCCTCGTGCTGGGCTCTCAGCACAGCAGCCACTCAAGGGGGGTCTGGGGAGGGGGCTCACAGGCTTTGCAGCTGGAAGCCACCATGCTGGGGTTTTGGCTGCAGCTGTATTAAATAAACTACTTGGATAAGGATAGAAAACACCCCAGCACTAAAAACATCTGAGAGCTGAAATTCTACTGATGAGCGTCAGGAGATCAGTGGTTTACAATGTGAGCAACATTCCTTCAGCTACTCATCATCATCGTAATCATCATTATAAATCTTGGCAACCAGCAAAAAACATCCATTGTTTCTATCCCTCATTTTTTTCCCCTCCAGATCTGCAGACTTATTGACGAGGATATTTTGTTGTGGTTTAATCCTCAGCGGTTTATCCAGGCTACATAGGGGACCACCTCTGATGAAGACACTTCGCTGCAGCAGTACAATATGAGCAGTCGTGCTTTTTGGCCAAATAGGGAGAACCAGCAACTTTGGTTTCTTCTCTTTCACGTTGTCAAAGGGGCTGAAACTCAGAGTTTCCAGGTTCTTTTTCTAATACCATGACTTTAACCTCTCTGAGCTTCAGTTTGCTCACTTGTACACCACCACCAGCACACCCCAAACAGGGTTGTGTCATTTCAGTAAAGCTTCTGTACTCAGCTGTGCAGAAATACTATCTTGTCTAAGGCCTTTCCGCTACAACATACATCTTGCTCCACCAGGCAAAGCCATTAAGTCCAAAAGAAATTAGAATCAAGTCACATGTACACTTTCCCTGCATCTAGTCAGGGACCCACAGAGATTTCAGGCTATTTAAGAATAAACCAGTTACACATATGTATTCACACACTCAGAGTTCCTGCAGGGAGAAATGTTAATAGTGGTGAGCAGCACTGTCCTCACCACAACTGAGACACCACAGTGTCTGATCCTTGAGTCTGCGAAGCCGATGATGCCGTGTTACTGTTAAACGAGGCAATGTCACAAGAGTCACACAAACAAAATATATACACTGTGCAGGCAGGTCACAACACTCAGGATACTTCCAGACATGTGGAGCAGTTATGGGAAAGGCCTACCAAAGGTATCTCTGAAAGCTGTAGCAAAGCACAACCCTTAGTGCCATCTAGGAAGCAGTGAAAGCCTCAAGAACAGCACTGTCTTAATGAAAGGACATTCACATGTTCACTTCCCCCCAGATGATACTTTTCTGTGGCACAACTGTTTGGAAAAAGCCAAAGGAAAAGGAGTAATGACATCCCTGTAGTGATTTTTAACAGCTTAAAGATTCCCTCTACCATGCCTATTATGTTCTTGTAAGTAATACTCCATGCAACTGCCAATTTGAACCTTATTAAAACGAACTGTGTGTGTTCATTTCTTGTAGGAACACTGGTGTCTGAATTCTGGGAACCAACTGAGATTTGGGAGGCTCTGTGGCTCGGGGCAAAGAGGTTTTTATTTTTTTATTTTTTTTTTAGTGCTTTGCCAAGTCAGGACTGTGAATGGTTTTCCCCACTTATAGCCTCCAGACCTTTATTATGCTTGGGCTGCAACATATACCCAGCTCCACCTCTGCCAGACCAAAGCTGCTCCTTTGCCTCTGAGTCATAGCAGGCAGAAATGTGTATCCTCTGCTCCATACCTGGCCTGGGATAAACTTTCCTTTAGTTCAGAGGCTCGTGATAGGCAAAAGATATGAGACTTAGGAAGCCAGGCAGAGGAGCTGGTCTGCTTGCTCTATATGCTCTCCAGTCTGCAATATGGTCTCAGAACACTGCAAACAATGAAACTGGAGGTGTCCCAGGCTAGTGGTCCACTGACTACACCACTGATTGCTGTTTGCTCTCCAACTCCTCGGTGTAAATGCACTACTTTCATCCTTTGCTAAGAGAGGCTGTGTATCTGTGCTGGGAGCTGCAAGGCAGCCAGGGCAAGCTGCCTTTGGGCAGGTAGCAAAACAAAATATGGCAGTTTGGCCTCAGAACAGGCTAATCCCACACAGGTCTGGAGAGGGTTTTGCAGGCTGGGCTGCCAAAGTTTTGCTGCCTCTGCTGTATGAACAACGGGTTCAAAAGCTCAGCTCAGGGAATTGTATTACCTGGTGGTTCCTGGGACATCAGATTTTTCCTTTCTGCTCATGTCCTTCTGGCCCAATTATTGCCTGAAACTCCTGCTTCTCTAGTCATACAGTCTGGTGTGAGCTGTCATATCCATCACCCAGGGTGGGTGCTGGAGCCCTCGTCCGGACGGGACAGGTAGAAGGGATGTGTCTGCACCACGGAGCCCTGACCAATACCCACTTCATTCCCAAAGCCAGCAGTGCTGGAATCTCTGGGTGCTTTGCTCCAGGCCATCCTCTTATTAAATACAATTACAAATGGGTGTTTTTACCATCAGATGAAGTTTGTACTTGTTAGATCAGGAAAAAAATATACGTATTGGAATACATTTCTCCTGATCAGACATGCATGAACATAATCTATGCACCCAAACACACGCACTGATACATACATTAGCCTACAATAGATAGTGCCTTCCCCCACATTCAGACCCCAAACCTGAGGATTTCCTTCTGAAGTCATGTTTTATTTGGTCTAACAAACCATGGAGATAATCAGTTGCAAAAAATGCATCCTGCAGAGCCTGGAGAAGAGAAGGTGACATAATCAAGTACCAGGGATTTGTCAATATACTCCTCAGAGCTGGCTGGGAAACCAGCAGCATGCGCCATCCCTAAGGCACTTCTGGCCAGCCTTGGATGCTCTTCTCCCTGCAAAACATCATCCCATACTAGGAACACTCCTGCTAAATCAATACAGGTATTCAGAGAGTAATTAGTCAGTGCAAGGGGATCCAAGTGTCCTCCTTTACAAACACTACCTAATTAATTTTCACAGTGTCCCTACGGAGACAGGCAAATACAATGACCATTATCTAAAATATATGACAAGAACATTACTATTATTAAACCCAGAGTCTGAAAAAGAGTGGGAAAAGCCCCACCAAGGAGACATACATCACAATATTAGACTACCACTACAATTTAAATACAGAGCTAACAAAATTCACAGATGAACATTTACTTTGCTGGTGCCAAAAATAACGTTAAACTCCATACCAAAAATCCTCACACTCTGTTAATGTACATGAATTTTCCTTGCAGCCCTTGACATCCTCCTGTCCTCCCCCTTCCCCTTGAGCACTTGTTGTGGAAGCAGACTGGTAGTGTACTGGTACAGCCCTTGAAGTACATTGAAAGCCTGCTGTGGTGCTTACCAGGTTCCCTCTATGCAATGTAAAAGCCACATAAAACAGCAGCAGTACCTCTGCGGTGAGGCTTGGCATATCTCTGTGTACTCAATCAACATAATTATTGAGAATCCTTCTCTCCCCGTGTAATTTCTTTATCCTGCTATTGTGTTGCAAATAATGGAAACCATGAAGAGCTGATCATCCATGCAGGCTCTCTCCTCATTTGTTTTTTCTTAAGTTAAAACATTCCTAGTTTTGACAGACAATTTGAAAATTGGAAATTGTGGGCCTTGGAGAAAGCACAGTCGGAAACAAAGGCGGCTGTTTAAATGCCACATATCTGAAGTCACAATTGGTAACAAAGATGGTCAGCTGTAATGCATTGCTCACTACCTCTTGCACCCGCAAGAGATTTTAATGTGCAGCTCCTCAGGAGAAGCCTTTGCCATAAGAAACGTGTGGACAAGGATTCAGGAAGAGTCATAAAAGTCTTGAGCATCTGTTTGGATAACAACACTGACGAAAAATAGATAACCAAGTTAAAGGATAAGCTTGGGAAAGGGCAGAGTTTACATACTCCCCTGCCTCTAAGGCAAGGTCTTGTGCATCTCTTTTCTTAACTCTGCTCACCATAGCAGATTGAACTGCTGAACCATAATTTCCTAAGCCTTAGAAGAACTAGGAAAATGAGGAAATTGCATCCTGTGAAAAGTAAGGAGTTTTATCAAGAGGCGAAGTCCACGAGAAAACCACTCTCTCAAACATATAAATAAATAAAAGCAGAGATCTCACACTAGCAACTGCAAAAGCATCTTCACAGCCTTCCACCTCTAATCCTTCTCTCATAAGCAGTGAGCAGAGGACCAACTGTTATCAAAACAAATTTGTCTTTCGATAAGAAATGTACCTGAATAGAATAACTGTCAAACTGCATGTTTGTAATTACAATGAAAATCTCCTCTGGGGCAAACAAACTGGATTTTTTGTCATTAAAATACTGTATGTGTGTAAATGTGAACCATCTAGGTACATGCTGCGTATCAAGAGCCACGCACAAAGACAGTGAACTCTTTTCAAGACAAGTTTCTATGCAGCCATTACATGCAAATGGTTACTACACAATCTCCCATGGAAATCAAATGAATACAATAAAAATAGTTTCACATGTGCATAATATGGCATACAGATGCTCCTTATACAACATAAAGAGCTGTTACAGTATAACTCATCTACGATGATAATTGCTTCTTTCTTAAAGGTCTGGAACCCCAAGCAGAAGTGCACATGTAATTGCACGCCTGCTTTTGCATATGCAACTGCTGTTGCTGCAAGCATAAATTAAATATGTATATTGCTACATAACGACCTAGTCATTTACAGATGTGAATTTCTCTCAAATCTTTCCAACTTCTCCTTGACAATCCAACTGGACTTTTGGCTTGGTACTAACAGAGCCCCCTTCTACACTCCCCATTTATTTACTGCATTCTCAGCACATAAGAAGAAGGAAACACCCATACTTAACTGCAAGCAAGGCTACAAAATTGCAAAGGTGAAGAGCAAAATCAGCAATAACCTTATAGCATTTATTTTTCACACTGACATCCTCATTCAACCCAACTTTCTTGCTCTAACTCAACTTTACACATCTGCTTACATATCACAGAACTCAGATGCAACAGATCAGGGGAGGCTTTACTCCCATCTCTGCCCTGCCTGTGCATTGCACCCATGGGAGATGCCAACTCTGCCATACAGCCCCTTGTCCCTGCCGAGCACTGGGGACAGGGGCTGCAATTGTCTCTTCCAGTCAGCCTGCAAACAAGAAATCTCCAGTTCCAACTCAAATATGCAGTATCAAACTGTGTGGGCAGCCTCCAAGGGCTGAAAGGGGGCAATCTTTGGAGAAAATGGGGCTGGTAGAGAAGAAAATCTCAAGGAACCCTGCAAACGGCCAAAACATTTGCCAGTGACAAACTGACAAAACATTTTGCCCCCTTTCAGACTGGTTCTTCTGGCTTGTTAATTCCTCTTAGTCCTAGCAGGAGATACCAACTATGCCCACACCATTGAGCAGGTTTGGTGGTCAGCGCACACACAGCTTTAGCAAAATATTGACGGTTGTCCACCCACCCCAAAAAGCAGAACCCATCCCTCTATCATTGACACAGTGCAAAAGGTTTGCACAATTCTGCAGGTTTAATTGCTCTTTTTAAAATCACCTTTTGGATGTGCTCTCTAAAAAAGGAAGAATAACAAAGCTGCCTGTGTCTTTTATGTAACAGGATGCTGAGGAATGGTGGTGTTAAACAAAATTTGCTGATACATCCTTGCCAAAACTCTAATAATGATAAATTCACTGTAAAGGATAAAAAGTTTATTTGCAGAGGAGAAACGGAGGGATCCGTGCTCCAAATTCCACTGGAAGCTTTTGAAATCCCACCCATAAATAGTGCAGTCAGGTGCCAAACTTCACAAGCCTGCTAGCAACCACTTGCAAAACTACCCGAGAACCAAACCAGCAACAAGTTTTGCTACCCATGGGTATTGACTGTAACCATATGCAATTAATATAAATAAGGAAAATAAGAATAACAAAGATTACATGACTGTTTAGTTACTCTGTTCTAACCCCCTTCTCTTAATTCTGTAAGAGCATAAAGACGTCAAAACTTTCTAATGTTTGTGTTTAGGAAGCTTCTGCAAGGTCAGGATGTCCTTCCAGCAGACACCAGGTCTGAAATCTCATGGAAGCAGGTTCCCTTGACAAAATTTTTCTAACAACTATGTCGGTAGATGGACTTGCAAGTCCTTGGTTTTCTTCATGGATTTGCCAAAATAAGCCTTAACAAAGAGCAACTTTTCTGCTTCCCCCTTTTATTTATGTGCAGAACATGAATACCGCTCTACCTCAAAGGACTTGATTTTCTAAATCACTTTGAAATCCTCAAAAGCTACTATAAAACCAGTTATCTTGACTGAGATCAGGACAGGAAAAAGGGTATAGAAGGAACCCTACCGTGTGAGTTTGATAGGACCATGTGTGTGACCTCCACAGTCCTGCACAGGATTTAGTGTCTCAGGGCATCAGTCTCAAAGAAGTCAGTGTGGATGCCTGTCAGCAGTGCTAAATTGTTTGGGTTTGATTATTTTTTTTTAAAAGTAACAATAGAAAATAATTGCAGCGAAACAATCAGATTAAAAATCATTTGCAACTACAGAAATAATATTTTAACAACTGGGGAAAAAAGGGAAACCCACTTTGTAGTTTAACCGGATCAGTTCCATCTGTTATTTTAAGGGGTGAAGCCTGAACTGAGAAATCTGTGTCACAGAGAGGCCGGCAGGTTTGTGAACTCTATCAGGAGCTGCTTAACAGTTGGTCTTAATCGTTTTCCAAGGCACAAAGCCGAGATCAAGATGAATCTGTTTCCCACATTGTTTCCTCCCAACAGGGTTGGATTTCAGATTTGCCTGGATTAGAGTAAAGCCACCGGAATTCCCCACCTGGACATTAAGAAGGTTGGCGGCCTTGATTTCAAAGGCAAGTGGTATGCAGTAATTCCAGCCTGGCCCCATGGGACTACAACTTTCATTTCTAATCAGTGAATTGTCTTTGCTTTGTGCAAAACGTTGTGGGTTTTTTTTTTTTTTAAGAGGGGAAGGGAGATTTTATTACATCTTCCCCTTTATTCTATCATTTTCTTTCTGAGCCAACATATTTTTAGCCTAAATACTAATGAATTAAAAGTGGAATCATTAGTTCACCTTTTCCAGAGAAATTAATAACAGGGCTGAGATTTTTAAATCCCATACTGTTCTTCTGCCTCACCCTGAATTTGCTCATATACTACCTCTTCACATAATTGGCTCGGACTTGGTGTCTGTGCTGAGCTGTGCCTCAGTCGCACTGCATGTTGTGATGGCAGTGACCACAGGACCTGAACCATCTGCACCTTCATCCTACAAGTGTGTTTACCCAAAGGTATGGACCTATTTCAGCTCAAGAGTCAGAGAGAAAGAAGGTCTGAGCTTCTCAAAAGCCTCGTTGGCCAAAGGGAAGCACGAGATCCCTTCTCTTGCAAAGCCCAAACTGTCATGGCGTGCATAAACTTCTGTGCAGAAGCCTCTATGTGATTTCTCCTCTGGGTGATGGGCTCAGGTTGGTTGGGCCACCCAACATCCAATTTGGAAAGCACTATGGGTTTTCTCAGCTCCCTTGCTGGGGGATGGGTGCTGGTACTATTCCACTCACACCCTGCCCTACACTGGTGATGTCCTGAGCACAGACAGTTGTACTGGCCAAAAAAAAAAAAAAAGCAAAAAAGCAAAAAGCTAAAAAAAGAAAAGAGTGAGCAGGAAAACATAATTTTTCCTGTGCAGTCTGCACTGGGTTGAGGAATGGGTTTTAGCTGTTGGAGTCCCTTTTGCTGTATAAACTGTACTCTCCACTGGAGTAGTTTGTTGACGCAGATGAGGCTGGAGAGACCTCTCTGAGATAACACAAATGCCAAGCTCTGACTAATGAGAGATTTTCTTCCAGCAGTCCTCTAGCAAGAGGAAGGTGAGGGTTGGGGGGTGCGGTTGGGTCACACCAAAACTGTGCTTCTGACACCACCCACAGGGACTGGCGGGACCCCCTTATATGACTCTGTCCCATGGCAGACGAAGACATGGTCTGAAAGGTCTAAGTATTTGTCTTGGCAAGCTCCAGCCCATGTCAATGTTTTATCCGTTGAGCTCCACCTTCCATTAGGTCCCCAAGAGGGTTTACCCTGCCAAACATTTTCCTGTTCCCTCTTCCAGGCAGCCAGGTTCTACTCATTTTAATAGACTTCATAGGAAGAACTTTGATTTTGACCCCTGTGAAGAAGGAGTTCCAATGAGAGAAAGAGAAACAAAGGCAACAACAGCATTTGCATCACCCCCGTGGCTGGGAGGAGTATACAAGCATTATCGACTCAAATCTGGAGGACTGAGATAGTTACACAAGTTCTCTCAGACAAGCCTGGATAGCCCAGATAAAAACTTCTCATTTTCTTCTGCCAAAAGCCAGGTGCCGCTGCCTCCCTGACAAAGGCAGCATGGCTTGGGCTGGCTGATGGAGTTACCACTTCCACAGCTGCCCCTGCTTTGCCTTGAATCAAGTTATCCATTATCAATCCACTCCTGGGGCACAACAATTTACAACAGGCATTTAAGCCATCACCCATCTCCGTCTGCCCTAACCATCAGTCTCTCGAGTGCAGCACTTGAGGACACTGATGACAGACAAACTGCTCTGGCAGCTGCGTGGCGCTGCAAAGTGAACAACCAGCCATGGCCCGCTCATCTTCTTCCCCAAGTCACCCCACCAGAGCTTTCATCTACCTCAACCATTGGGAAGGGCAGAGAGAGAAAAAGGTTAAAAACATGGGCAATTCCTGGGTGTCTTCTCTCCACCTGTCACGTTACAAAGCAAGGTTGGGCTCTTGCAGGGCAAGAAGCAATCCCTGAAGTTACCCTAAGAAAGCCGTTGTTTCCTTGCCTGGCTGCGATATAGCAGTCCTGTTTCCTATCAGTGGGGTCAGTGAGACCTTAAACAAAACTTGGGACTGGATATTGTTACATACCAGAGGAATATTGCAATTTGGAGAAAATCTCACATTCACAGGGGAAAAAAAAAAACAACCCCGACCTACCACGTCCCTAGATTTAGAACAATAATTGAAAACAAAGACACTGACCCCTCTTCCGGACAAGTCAGGGGTTCACCTTCTCAGAGTCAACCCTGTGTGAAGTGCCACACAGCAGAGTAGTGAACCAAAGTGCTAAATATACAATCAAAATCATGCCACAATCAATAAAAAAAAATTATTTACAACCTCCACACGATGATGTTTGAAACCTTTATATGAACGCATTTTTATCTATCTGACAGCATGTGTTTTCAATACAGACATATTTGGGCCTGCACATTGCTATTTTAGTGCTAACATTTACAAGCTTATTTGCTGAAGGCAACTTTTAAAGACATTTTGTTAGCGGCCAAGTCCAGCTCCCATTGAAGTTAACTGGAAGACTCCCACTGACCTCAAGAGGAAACGGCTCAGACAGTCGGGGCTGGATTCGGAGCTGCTAAAACTCACTGAAATGCCACAAGTTGAGGGGACAGCTCTTGGATCAAAACGAGTAAGCCTAGGAGAATACCACCATAAGAAAAAACAGGGGGATATCCATCAATAAATACATTAGGAGGTGGTGCTGTGTCATTTGTTCCCTGGCTGGGCCCATGTAACAGATTTCCACCCCGTGGCACAGCTCACCACCAACTTTTTTCAACAATACGGTTTGTGGGGCTGTGCACTACTGCTTGTGCCCACTGACCCTGAATGTGGAAAAAAAAATTAAAAGGGAAAAAAAAAAAGCAGCAAAAGAAGGATCTTTTCAGCAATCCAGAGTGATTTTGCTGGAATTGCAAGAGTCATTCAGACTCCTAAAGTCAAGCATAGACAAAAGTGCCTGGAGACTCCCAGCTTTACTCTCTTCTTTCAGATAATTATTTTCCTCTAGTTCATCACAACCAAGAAAACTTTGTTTAATAGCTTCTAATATTGCTGCTATGACTGTAACTGTACTTCCTTCATTTGTCTGGAGAAAGAACTTGAAAAAATTCCTTGCAGACAGCTTTTTTTCCTCTTTTTCTTGTTATAGTCTACACATGCTACAAGGGCACAAGGGATGGAAAAAGTATTTAATTAGTATTTCCAGAAATATCCTCGCCTAACCCATAATGAGGTCACGCCAGATCATAATCCTCCTCAAATACAAGAGACAAAGTGATTTCCTTTCATACAACATCCTTTTTTGGGTGCAGCATCGACAGCTTTTCTGTGGTTTCAAAGGAAAAATAAAATTGAGTCGGTCTGAGCGGGGGAAGTCCAGAAACGCCTAATACATCTTCCTGTGAGATGAATTCAGCAAGCCATACCTTGGTGGAGACATGGGTGAGATTCAATACAACCAGGAAGCTTTCTTTTAAAGGAAATAGAAGGGAGGGCAAAGGGAGGGAAACCAATACCCAAAACCAAACCACAGCTCCTATCTTCGTGAGCCCAAGTGAACTCCTTTGAACCTTCTGTTCGAATAATATTTCTCCTAAATCATGCAAGGGTGGGTTTGGGCTACCTGTGTTTGCTGTTCCTCCCACCTGCAGGAACCGAACCTGACTCCTGGGTGGACCCTGGAAAACAAGGAGTGACGCAGCCACCAGCTTGGTGGCCCAGCAGTCAGCCAGCTGGTGATGCCAGGGCTTGTCTTACACCAAAGAGGTACTGGCAGCAAATACAGAGGTCCTGAGACTGACCTCCGTGTAAGGTCACCCCTCCTCCCTTAGTGCTTCCAGCAGCCAGAGCACTGCTGGGTTTTGAAGACTCTCCAAAAAGGAGCACATCTGTCATGTAGTCCCTCCTGGGTAAGAAGTAGAGGGGAGCAGAGGCTCTGAAGCTGAGGAAACACCAAGGCCCTGTGGCTGTACTTCTTACAACACACTTCACTGACTTCTCTCTGCAATAAGCCAAACAGCTTGTACATGGCAACATTACTAACTTGTAGAAAAGTTTCCAATCGCATCTCAATGAAGCCATCCAGAGCTCGAAACCCCACCAGTTCCCATAGTGGCTCACCCCAATAATTAATCAACTCTACTGTTACATGCAAGTCGGGAGCAAAGCTCAGGTAGATGCCTGGGTTTAGCTTGCAGCTGGCAATGGTTCATCAGCTTTTCCCCGCTGGAATATGGGGCCAGAGTGTGCAAAGCATTTTCTCTCCGTTAATACTTTGAAATTAAAATAAATCAGAAAGAGGACTCTATCTGCTGTATTTGCTCTCTTCTGCAAACGCAACTGTGTGTTACTTCACTGTAGAAATCACCAGGCAAAGCTGATTTACTGACCAGTCTCAGGAAGCCAGTGGCTCTCCACTCCTCTCTCCCATCCCCCAAAGTTTATTGTTGGGTTCTTGGAACATCAAGTACAGAGTGTGAAATAATTTAATGGTGGGGGGATTTTTCACCCTCCTTCTCTATCCCAATATGACTAAATTTATTGATTTTGGATTGCTGTAAATTATAATGTAATTATCCTGCTGCACAAGCAGCTTCCCACTCCAGAAATTAAAAAGCAATTCAGGTAAATGATCTTTAGCTATCATGGTGCATCCCTGCAGAACTCATTAAGTCAGGGGATTAGACGGCACACCAAAACTCTTACAGGGTGGGTGACATTGAAAACTATCATGCCTGAACGTACAGAACTTCCTTGAGAAGATAAGAGGGGCAAAGATGCTGGGGTGGCATTTTTTTCCCCCGTTTCCTGACAAGTTTGAAATGCTATAAACTCATGCATCTCCCAGGATTTCTAATGCTCACTTATGGACCCTTTTTTAGAAGTAAATACACTACCTTTGAGACAAAAATGCCATTAAGTGGGAAAATTTAAGAGACGGACAACATCACACAACCATCCATAGAACCACATTATTTGATCCTGTTGGATCTCAGCAACTTATACAAGCCAGAGTCAGCAAAATCCTTTCTGAGGTAGGAGATGGCCAAGTGGCAATGAAGTAAGCTCAAACAAGATTTCTAGCCAGCAAAAGTTAATTTTCCAGCACACAGAAGACACTGCTGTACGTACCAGCACAACCGTTCTCAATCCTTCTGTCTTGCCCAACCATTAAGTTTCCCCCTCAAAGCTGCCTGCTCTCAATTCAATCAGTTAAGGTATTTTCCACCCGCTGTCATACTCTGCTGCTATGCTGCAAAGCAGCCATCACCAGGCTTCACACCGAAAGAGGCTACAGTCATTGGCAGATGAAAGGATATGTGCGTGCGTAGTTTGCACATCATTAAGTTCGTAAAATGCTTTGAGGATGAAATGCGCTACATAAATATAACAGGTTATTAAATTTCTTGGTGCCACTTCCTTCATCTGAGTCTGCAGTGGACTTCTATGGATTGTGCCTAAACCCACTATTGCTCCTAGCTTCCTGGGTTTGGGGCATTTTTTTTGCCCTTGCCCCAGTAGATTTGATGTTTCCCCCCCAGCCAATGAATCTTTCACACCTCCTGCCCTGACACTGCACGGATGCAGGGAGTCCCTGGGCTCTGGGGCTGCACGTGTGCTGCCTCTCCACTCGTTTCCTGTGAAAGCAGCAGCTGCCGGACTTGAAAGACCCCTCTTGCTCCCACCACTTGCCTTAATACAGCCCTTAATTAATAGTGAAGGCAGCTACCATTTCCGAGCAGGACAGTGCAGATCCTCAGGATATTAGCCAAACCCCGCAGAGATTTATAAACTTGTCAGTGTGGCCAGGGTACTCAGAAAAGAAGCCAAAACCTTCAGTTTAAAAATCTCCTACACCATCATAAATTTAAACTTTATCTGCAAGTTCTTCTCACCGTGGAAGTTCACTAGTTCTGTTATTTCACTTCTAGTAAGCACCATGTCCTAATTTGGATATTTTTTCAGCATTCAGCTGAATTTTCAAGATGCACGACATACCCCGGTAGTCCTTTCACCGGTTAAAAATAATCTTTTAACTGAGAGTCTCGTGAAAGCCCAAATCATAGTGTCTGGTCTCTGTTTCTAGCAGAGAGGGCTCAGCAAACCCTCTCCCCATCTTGCCTACACATGGTGCCACGATTACACAAGGTGCTGCGGCCGGAGCATGGGGCACCAGCGTAAATCTCCATTCTTTTTTGGGATGCATGCATACTTTTCAAATTTCCTAAAAGGAGACATTATTTGGTTTTGGCCAAGCATCTGAAACCACTTGCAGGCCACACACAAGTTACCGAGTAAGCAGACGACATCCTCTTCTCAAACCCTTACGGACACAAACAGATTTTGAAAACATGTACTTCAACCACCTCAGCAAATTGTTTTCCTGGTACGCTGGTGCTGGGAGCCCAGCGCCTGCCCTCCCTCCTTCTCCTCCTCCTCCTGCCCTATTCGCTGCTTACAGCAACGAGGACATTAATGCTGGACTGAACCCACTCCAGTTCTTTTATATAGATTTAGACCGTATAATTTGGTCACGACCACAGGCAGGTTTATTGCCTTGATTTATATGGAGCCTTGCAGGGGTGGTTTTTTTTTTCCCCCTTCCCTTTTCTTAGTAAGAAAGTGAGATTCATAGAAGTCCTTTCCCTGCTCCAGCCTGCGGATAAGATGTGGGATTTCCAGGGCTTCCCACAAGGGCTGCGTCAGGCCTGGATGCCACCCTCCCTCTCCCCTCGCCGCAGTCTCAGAGGGGGATACACACACCGCAGGACCTGGCTGGAGCTTTTCCTTGAGCACAAACCCTCCCCATGGCCCACACTGTGTCCCAGCACTTGGCTTGTCCTGCCTGGGTGGATGGTCCAAGTGATGTCTGGGGCATGTGATTTTGCTGCTCCCCTTACCCATCGTTGTGATAACCCAATGGAAACCTCAGTGTCTCTCCTTCTCTTGCCAACTAACTGCCCAGAATATCTCCCAGGAAGGTCAGCAAAAGGCTCCTTTGCCTAAGCCATCACCTTTACAGTCCAAATAGCAGGCAATGAGAGCTGAAGGAGATGTGGCTCTTAGGGCAGGTACACTGCTACTAACCATCTGCATTCCCAGGGCACACTAACCCTGGGATTTGTATTAGTATTCTCTAGCAGGCATCTGGCAGATATTAAATACCAGCCTCCCCGGAGAACTTGTTACCTCCTCATGCTTGACTGGGTGAATATAAGCAAGAGCCGTGCTTGTATCTGCCACCTGAAGAGGCTAGATGAAGCCTATCTGAAACACGCCAAGACCCTGTATCTGTCATTACCATACCAATTTCCTGAATGAAAATCCTGCCTGTCTTTCGTTTAATCTGTCCTCTGTCTCATTACGTGACCAGAACAAGCTGTACTAACTACAAAGACAGGTCAGTATGTGACTCAAAACCTAATTTCTCTTTCTTACCTAAAGGATTACTGCCTGGATGAGCATCATGCTTCGGAATAAAAATAACAAAGTCCACCAATAGTCCTGCCCTGTCACTGGCACATAGAGAGTTAGTTTTGTACTGGACCATGTGCTTAGAGAAAGGGTTCATCAGAAAGCCAGTCATCTCTGCTTCATAACTTCATCTTTGCAACAAACATGGACTTTTTTCTAACTTCTCTATCTTTTGTCTTTTTCTGCACCCAGCCAGTTCCTTCTTAAGCTTTCCTTCTTATGCTCCTATGGACTGTAACTTCTGCTCAAATACTTCACGACTTTTCTACTTGCTACCAAGTTCTCCTCTTGAAGATCCCACAAAATGGTGCCTTTTGGCTCTCAAACCTTGCTGTGACAGTCTTGGTCCTCATATGTCTGGACAACAGGCCTTCCAATCTCTCCACACAACTCAGACTCCCTCCTGCACCTCTGGTTCAGACTACCCGTGCCACTCTGTAAATCATCTCATTTGAGAAAAGACTTTTGTCCGTAATCCGCCATGGTTTCCATAAAGAACTCTACTACTTCTCTTTCTACCACTCTGAGACTGCTGGCACCTCAACGTCGTACCCCACCTAGTGATAATTTTGCAAAACTTTGAAGCAGAAATCATGTCCTCCCTAATAATGGGTTCACACATCACTGATCAAATACTGCTGACACCACTTCGTGCCTCACTCAGAAGTGTAACAATCATCTAGAAAAAAGTATTTCAGAATTACCTGCAGAACCGTTACCAGAAAACTCACAGGCAAAGTGAGCCACCACCCACTTCATGTGCACCCAGAGGCAGATCAGGAATGCTGGGCTTGCGCATCTGCACCCTGTGTAAGCATATGGAGAGACATTATCCCTCCTTTGTGCTGTCTGCAACCATGGCATTCAAGGGTCATTTCCATCCTCTGTTCTCCTGCCTTAGCTGACATAGCCTTCCAATTGCTCCTGTATCTAAGCATGGTTTGGGACACCAGCCCTGTACCTCACAAAACACAAGGTTAAGTGAAACAAATTCAGGAGGACATTTCTATTCTGCCCTCAGGACTTAAATACTGGAAGGTTTTGAAGTTGGAAAACAATAGTTTGTCATTTGGGTCACAGAAAGGAAAAATAAACTAAGCCTGTCTTTGCAAGAGACATTGCAGATATGGGCAGTGAGGAAAGGCCCTTTGGGCTGATACTTAGAGAAGCTCATTTCTGTCCCCGCTGAAGTGCTACAGAGGTTAAAGACCTGCTACAACCTGCCATAAAAGGCAAACCCCACATTAATAGGAAATGCATTCCCCTCCCCCATACTAAATGTATTTTTTATGAGTAAACATTTCTGTATTAAGACTTACTGTCTTCAAAGATCCCTTTTATGTCCCAAAGGTAACCATTTAAGTGATCTTATAACAGCCGTTACTTATCTTTACAATGGGCAATGCACATGAACTCAGTGTCTGAGACTTTCATTTTGCTATATATTTTTTAGTAACCACATATAAATCCAGCCTGTTTCAAGTGTCAGTGACCCTATGCATCCAAAAGATAGCCTTGGATCTTATTTCAGCTGCTAGGACATTGTTTCAAGAGAAATTAAAAGCAGCACAGAGTTTTTCAAAACTCTTTTTTTCCCTCCCACCCCTTTTAGCTGGCTTACAGAAGGGATGTAGCACACACAGAGCTCAGAAAAAGAGATGCAATGTTTTCTACATATTCAGCCACCCCATGTCTCTTTTAAGAGTCACTGCTCCAACATTTGAAATACAGGACCTTGCAGTAAAGATGTTTTAGGTATGTCTTTGTAACAACAAATGAAGGTTCCCACAGTTTTCCAAAGGGAAAAAATCACACCAAACAATATTATGGCCAGCTCCTCTGCAGCTGATTATGGTATTAGAGTGTGCACGTGCATGGAAGGCTAACAGGAAAGCAAGCTGAAACAAAGGTTTCCTCCGGAGCTGTCACCCCACATCAGTGATTTTCTCCTCCTTCTATCACCTGGTCCTCAAAACACCACCTTTCCTAAGAGTCTAATTACAAAGGACTTTGCAAAAATCACTACTTCTTAGGTCAGGTTGAAATGCTGAAGCTCTGCATTTGGTTTTTGGAAATTCATCCCATGTCCTGTGCTGGCACTTGAGTCTCGGTAAAACATGTGATGAACCTCACCCATAGATTGTGTGTGAAGGAAATACTCTTAAGCTAGGAAAATTCATTTTCTCTTGTTTCAATACAAAAGATTTATACAGTTATTAACAATGTGATGCTCTCCAACTGAGTTTGCCAGGTAAGATCGCCTGAAAAACTTTCTTACTCCAGAGCACAGCGTGACCCTTTGGAATACAGTCAGTCTCTATGTGTCCCCAGTCTCTCCACTATAGATATTGAAAATACCTTCACTATGAGAACTTAACCTTATCTTCCATAAGCCTGCAAATCTGTTTTATTTGCCCCCCTTTGACAGCAGCAGGTTGACACCTCAGACATACAAACAAGGTCGCCCTTGTAAGACAGCACCCAGGGGTGGCAACACCCTCTTGCAGGCACTGGGGAGGGGGGGCAATGGCAACCTCTATACGGTCTGACCAGTTAAGTGTTTCAGTATGACCAATGGCATAAACATGCTAACCAGATGCTGCTGGATGGGCCTCGAGGCCCGAACAACACAAGTTCATTATATAAACAGAGGAGAGAAGGAAAGTCATGCAGCTTTCCCAAAATCATGAAGGAAGTTTGGAGCTTGATCAGGAACTGAAACTAATTTTCTCCAGGCTCAGTTCTGTGCCCTCACCATGGGGAGCCACTGAAAAATTGGGTATCTTCTCACAAGCAGCCTCTGGGAGTCAGGTCAGCTTCCCACAACACATAATAATTCCTGTCGTTAAAACGGGACGTGCAAACTGATGCCTAAATTCCTCACCTTTGTGTTTCTCTATTTTACTTTACAGAGTAGCTGTAAATGCCCAACAAAGAACACCACTAGCTCTACCTGATATGAACAAGATCTAGCTTAAGCTCAAGCCTCACCAAGAAGGCATTTGGACGTGTTCACAGTGAACACTGATATTCACACCACCCAGCTTGCAGAAGAGGATGCTGCTTAGTTCCCCCCATCACCACTGGTCCACCCCACAGAGAGCAGCCATAAACCAAGGTGAGCCTGAGACAGAAAAACAGAGCAGAAAAAGATCATCCTTCCCCCTCACAAAGAGAGAAGAAAATTCACTTTGGGAAATTCTAAACATTTCCCAACACTTTGGACTCAGGGTCAGGAGTACCGAGCTCTTACCTCCTCTCAAGGCTCAGACCATCTTGTTAAGTGCAGAAGCATCTATGTTTTCTTTAAACGATTAAACTATTGTTGAAGCAGCACACACAGGGCCAGGGGCTTACAGGAAGATACCTCCTCTATTGGATGGTTTTCAGGAACGCTCAGACACTGATCTTTTATATCAATACAACTGAAGTCATCAAAACATCTACTTTAGCTGTTTACTTAAGGATGCATCTGTTGCAAGCTGTGATTTTTTTTTAAAATCTGTAAGAGTCAGGAGCTGATCCATGCAAGAGAAGAGAACAGCTTTTGGCCAGAACAGCACCATTCAATCTCTGCTGTATTTTGAAAATCAGATATTAGTGGCAGTAAGTATAAATATTTTGCTTCCGATAGTCCTGTTCTTATTTACAGTTTACTTACAATTGGAAGAATTTCAATGGAATACAGTCTTAAAAATATCTGGGATTCCAGAAGTAAAGAGGTATAAAAAGGTAGGGAAAAACCCTATGGAGCATTCTAACAAGCTACAGAAAAAACAGAATTAATTTCCAACAAGTTTGTGTGAAATTTTCCTTGTCTGTGTTCACAGGGGATTGTATTCAATGTTTGGGGTTTTTAAAATTTATTTTGATTTTGGACTCAGTCAACTTATATGCTCAAGCTTTTGCTCAATTCTTTCCACCAAAGTTTGCCTGATTTCAACCCAACAGCACTAAGCGAGTCACAGAACACCCAAGTGTGGGTCACTTCCAAACACACATAAACTCACGAGTTTAACATAATCCTAAATCAGTTACCATGAGGGGACTACATCCACTTAGTTCCTTCAAGAGCCAAAGTTACAATCTCAACTGAGGTTTATTCTCTGTCGTTACCATTAAGATCAGAGCACTCATCCAGTCAAACATAGCACCCACGCAGAATCTGTGGGATATTGATTTATTGCTGAATGTAAGGTTTCTGCAAGTTAGGTCTCACTTGGTTCTGGAAAAACCTGTAACACGCTAATTATGAGCTCACTGTGCTACACACCGGACACTGGCATTGCCAAAAATGAGTCTAAATTCAGTAAAACCTTATCAGTGCTACTGAACTGATACCCTTATGCAAGCAAATGGAATGGTACCGAGTACTGCAGCGTGATGTTCTCAAAGATGGTATATGATGCATAGACAATTTCTGCTCAACTCTCCTGAAGAGAGAGAAACAATTGCTCCATTTGGCAGATGACCATGAGAATTTGACTCATTTGAGCATGATTACACAGAGTATTGTTAAGAAAGGACTTGCCAGTGGATATAGTGCCCCAAGGGACCCAGGCTAAGTCCTCTGTACCACCATGGAAGTCCCACATATGCCACCTATGAACTTCCAAAGTCACAGAGATAACCAATTCTTGATGCCTCGCTGAAACAGCCGAGCCCATTATAGATGCTTTGGCTTTGGAAAATCCTCTGTGGCCCCTGTCTGCAGAATGGGAACTATGACATCTCCCTGTTTTACCAGGACCTCTTTATATGGAGAGAAGCCCAAGAGGCTGAAACATTCAGGCATAATTGGGCCTAATGAAGGTAATAGAACCCCACACAGGACATGGGCTCATATGCCACCAGACAGCACAATTTATATTCTCTAGTTAAAAAAAAAAAAAAAAAAAATCAGAATGGGCTGTGTCCTCCCAGACCTCTGCGTTTTGCTCATCACCACATGAAAATGAAACTCTGAACACCCCCCTCCCCACCCCAGTTTCATGGGAAGCATGTTATGGTGGAGACAAGCAATGCCAACTCCTCCTTTCACTCCGAGGAGTATGGATGTCTTCTCAAGGCCACGAACACTGAGAGAAGTGCCGGGAATACAAGCCCTGTTTCTTGGTGCTGCTATTAGATGCAGAGCATTTCTAAGAACATTTTTCTCTGCCACTCTTCTGACCCTGGGAGCAGTCCCACTGCTCCGCACAGGCAGCCGTGGAACGCTCTGCCAAACCCTATCAATTATTTAGCGTCAAAAGGAAGACTTAATCTGTGTGATAAAAGAATGGATTTTATCTAAGGCTTGTTCCCCTTAAAGTGATTTACACAACTGGCCTCTCTGGTTGCTTCCCTTAACATAATTATTTACTTTTGCATTAATAGCCTTCCTCCACTTGGGTTATTCTTAGGAGCATTTTGTAGCCTTTAGAATTTACTAGGTTTTTTCCTTGTCTTTTTAGAGGGGATTTTAAATCGCCCATCTTTCTGAATGGGTTGATAAAACGTGAGTTTTATCAATGCTGGTGTAAATCTGGAGAAGCTCTGGGAAGCAGCTCCCCTGGCTGCGTCGACTCGTGTGTGTTGGGTTTGCCTCCAGCTTGAGGAGCTGCAGGGTGAGACTTCTGCTCAGAGCTGGCAGTCAGGAAGCCCGGACTGCTCGTCAGGCTATGGACTGATAAACGTGAATGAAGAGCTTTGAAGCATTAATCTAGTCCCTCCTTGAGTCTTTGCTTTAACCCCACTCGGCAATTTTGACCAAGTCAGGAAGAATAGGATTTGTCCACCTAACATTAGCCACCTCAAATCAGGCTTGAAGCCCCAAAGGGAACAAAGCACACACCCCCCACACCCCCAGTTATTTACTCCATCCTGAGTCAAAGGGATCCCAAACTAGACATGTAACATTTAGGCAGCCAACGCCATACGAAACAAGTCATATTCCTTGTCCCCCATGACTATGGCAGGCTCAAATGCCACAGTTAGAGATAGGGTTGGGAGAACTAAATTACAAAACCTGTGCTCAGGCAAAAAACTGCCAAAGATACTATAACCCAAACTATAGAGACATGATGGCAGCACAGTCAGTCCAGGAAAGCATCATGATAAATATAATCCATTATTACCACTGTTGCGTTTTTTTTTTCTAGACCACAAATGACCAACCCACAAATAGGTAAATTCAGCATCAGTTAAAAAAAAGTTATGTTTAGGTACTCTCTGAGAGGCACTTTGCCAAAGTCTAAATTGTATCCATGGAAAAGGAGATGTATCAGTACTTGTCAGAATGAGCTTTTGGACATACAAATTAGTAGAAAAAGCAGGAGGTATTATTATTACAACTATTAGCAATGATAATAATAGCATACTTATAAAATGCAAAGGTCTTTCAGGTGGTACTTAATGGCTGGAATAACCAGTGCCAGAACCAGCCTGTGAAGAATACGTTTTTTCATTTTAAACCCATACAAGCTTTCCAAGCTGGCATGCAACCCTGCAATGTGGTTAGGGATGAGATGAAACTGCTCTTCAAAGAACCTCAGCATCTGTAATGAGCTGAAACTGTAAGAACTCTTGGTTTGACAGTTTGGGGGAGCTCTATAAAATCAGTGAATGCTCGTTGATTTTATGAATCAGAGTCATTTAGGTTGGAAAAGACCCTTAAGATCACCAGGTCCAACTGTAAAGTTGCTCCATCATCAAATGCTTTGGTGATGCGGACTCTAGCATCTCCTTGAAGGGCTATGCAACGTGACCCAAAAAGTCTGTAAACATCAATAACATCAATATTTATCCACTCTGAAGTTGCACCTTTGCCCACAGGGCTGACCACAACATGGGGAAACCCAGTATAGGGGCTCAGGAAAGGGGTTTCTCCCACAAGAAAAAAAAAAGAAAAACCAAGTGGCCAAGAAGTCAGACTCCAATCATTCAGTTAAGCAAAGCAAAGGGTTACCTGGCAAAGATGTATTGCTGATCATTTGAAAGAAGAGACTAGAGAGTCTCAGCATTGCAATCCATGGATAGAGGAGAAAGGGCTTTAACTTCATCCATCTCCACATGGATCCTTCTGAACCATCCCAAGTGTTAGGCAACCAGCATCATTCAAAGCTGGCAGATAATCACAGCCCTTGATATCCCAGGACTGAGGAACAGCCTCAGCATCACACCAGTCTGAGCATCTGAGATGTCTGGCTGCCTCAAGGGACATGAGAGGGTCCACAAGAGAGACCTGTAGCAAATGTGGCCAGCCAGAAGGACTATGGTAGCAAAGAATTCCACTTTAAGGTCCAATAGAATTATTTCTATTCAAGATTGATGGAAATGTTCAGGGAAGAAATACAATTCTTGATTGCTACCACTCTTAATAGCAGTGCTGCACTGAAGCCCTACCCAAGGTGAGGGCCACTGAGCTGCATGCAGTGGACAGTGACTGAGGAGAATTTTGCAGTCTAAATTATGGGATTTTCCCGTCATTCAGCTTTAATCATTTTCCCCTTCCCTCTTGGAATAAGCTCAAGCTTTTCTGTTAACTGTGTATCTCAACCTTTTGAGTTGTATACAGCAAAGCAGTGTAGGGAAGGGAAACTAAGAACATGCTTGCGCTGGTTATATTCATTTTCCTGGAAAATGTGAACAACTGAATTAAAAACATTCTTTGGAGACGATCCCTGCCCCTCTGGGGTGGATAGAGGAGATTACTTCATTGGGGCTGTTCCCCTTCCGATTTGTCTGAGTCTTAGGCCACACAAACTATATATTTTTTCAGTGCGCTGAGGTCTGCTGGGATGCTGGCATTTCCTCCTCCTCATTTACATGGTATTCCCATAACCCAGCACTGAGACAAGCTGAACTGCACAAGGACTCCCTGCCAATGCCACTTGGGGCTTGCTTACAGAAGATCTCTGGAGAGCAATGGGAGGTGCTCCCTGCCCTTCTCCTCTGCCTATGAAAGGGCTGAGTGTGCTACTTCTGCAGCACTGTGTGTTCCCGCCAGCCCATAAATCAAGTGACCAAACTCCATCCCAATCTCTGATCCGCTGCAGAAAAGCCCCACGCTCTGCCCTTACAGCACACGCAGGGCGAAGAGCTGTATTTCATCAACCAAAGCCTTAATATCAGAGGAGAGTCGTTACCTCCTGGAAAAAAAAAAAAAGTGTAGCCAGAGTCTTACTGGTTCTGCAGCTTGGTTTCCCCATGTTTACACCAAATGACTTGTTGAACTTCATTATATACAAAGTATTTCCATAGATCAGAGGCAGGGAGACCTGTGCAGCTAACATAAAATAAATTACCACCCCGTGATAAATGGTTCTATTAGCAATCCAGATTGTTAAACTCAGATACAACAGGATGAAGGGAGCACTGCCCCATTCATTCTCCCTGCGGCAGATACTGAGTTGTAAATAGGTTATTTTGTGTGTAAATAACACATTAAAACTCAGCATTAGCTGTGTCTTTTGATAGAGAGGAAATTGTTCCAAATAAATAATCTCGGACAGGAATGTAAAATAAGCCAGATTTAATAGTGCATGCCTGCTGCAGCCGTGTTAAACATGACTAAAATGATAAACCCCAGAATATACTAATAGTAAACTATGCTCTGACATCAAAGTAATGAGGCTGTATTTTTACCCAGCTTTAGAAATGCTAAAATTAGTCTTGACAGAGCCAGACATCAGAAAAATGTTTCAAACATAAACACCATCAATTTGGGAACTTGGTGTTTGTGTCATGCGGAGGGTGGGGTGGAGAAGGAAAGGTGCATTCTGGGCCTTGTTAAAGTCAGGCAGTTAGCATTTAGGAGAATTTGTATTTAATTTTTATTACAAGATGAGAAACCCATCTTCCTAAATATCTCTGCCTTTGAAAGAGTGGCTCGTTTAAATTTCTCCTCCAGCCACATGCAGCCAAGATGGAGGATGTTGCAGTGCTAACCTGGGGGACACAACCCAGCCTCACATGGTGCTCCAGACCCTCTCCAGAGAGCCTGTAGCTCCTACATACCATCGTTAAAGCCAGTTTCCATCTCTACCACACAAATGCATGTGTACCTACTGAAACAGAAGAGAGGAGCTTTGGCTCCTTGGCCAGTGTGATTTATGGAAAAGTAGAAAATTAAGAGAGATTTCCCTGATGTAATTTCAATGAGTTACTATAAAAAAAAAAAAAAAAGACACGGAAGATCTCTAAAATGGCAGCTATAGTAGGCTAAAGATACGAGATGTGGATGGTTAGCATGACAAGGACTCTTCTCCTCTGACAGCATCAACACCACCAACCTCTTTTCCTACAGCTGTGACTTAATTTGTTCAGGGCTGGAAGCCTCTGGGATAAACAGACAAAGCGAGGGAACTAGAAAGGGAGACTGGACCTACTATTTTTACCTTATAGCATAGTCTAAATAACAAAATAGCTATTCTTCAATTGTTTAACTAATACTAAATTTATTGCTTCAATTACCTTAATTATAAATAAAACCTTATGAATCTATTCATTTCTACAAGGGAAAAACAAAAACCTTATGATCCGAGAAACACTGTGTTGGCACTCCATCTGTGTGACTCAGTAGGATAAAGGAGAAGAAATGTGTTGCAAATTACGTTCTTTTGGCTCTAGGGAGCAGCTTGGTGATCTGCAGCACTAGCTGAGCTTCGCTGCCACTTTCTCACGTGCTAGTACAAAGAGTAAAACCTCTACAATAAAATCAAGAGTTTGTCTTGAATGAGAATAAAGACTTGTTCGTATGGCCCCAAAGCAGGGTGGGGAGCTCAGAGGCCCTCCCTGCCTTTAAAGCTGTTCCCCTCCTCAAGCTGAACATAGTAATTAATCTCCATGCCTCGTTGACTTTCTTCTGTAAGAATATGAGCATAAATATGTATATTTCTGGCCTGTTATGAGTAATTACAGTAGTTTAGTGAAGCAAATGTTATATTAGCATGAACACCACGTAAGTGCGGCCTCATCGCTACCCAGCCTTTTAGTTATCATCTGCTAAATCACACCTTGCAATTAACTGAAGTTATAAGACGACTTTGTATTCATTTTTGTGCTTCTAAGCACATGCACCGTGCTGCTCCCTTTCAGGAGCATGTATTATGTCTAGCCAGAATTCAAAGGGAAACCCTCCGAACAACAAGAGCACGTGCATCACCCGCAGAGTCCTGAGGCTGGCGTCTGATCACACCCTACTTCACTGCTAGCCATTTTAGGTCATTTATGAGCACTTCTTTTCACAGCGTGACATAGATTTCACTCTTTACATCTCATTACACAATGCTTTCATCATGATTCTCCTGACATCTTCAAACAATCCTCCACTTCTCTGCTTCCTCTTAATAGAAGGAGAAATACGGAGCCTGTAAATCATTCTTTCCAAAGGATGAAGCACACTGCTAACAGGACATATAATATTGGATGCTTAAAATCCAATCAAGTCTCTGGGGGTGCCAAATGGGCCAACAGACACTCCACCTAGGTGCATCCCTGTTACCATCACATCTCTGGAAAGGCAGTGACTGCTTCCTCAGTGGAGGCACTCACAGGGAAGAGCCAAGTGGGGAGAAGGTGTTTAATCATAACAGCATGTCTGTGGGTTTTGAATTTTAGCCTGTTTAGACTTTGTTGGCACCAACTGGCACTTCGGATCTGCTAGTCACTGAGAGGATGTTGCAAGTGGGCTGCCTCAGTGGTTCCTACAGCCTGTACTTCTTCAAAAGGGATCAAAGTCTGCTGGGGGCGGGAGGGGTGTGACAACCTTCTGCATGTTGCTGTCTCTGCCTTCCCTCTACTTCTGCCACCCAGCAAGCCTTCCTTTCTGCCACTTTGTATAGTGCTCACAGGACAGTGCCTCAGACCCATGCTACAGCACGAAATTCTGTTTCTCTCCAAGCAGCTCTGTATAAATGACTTTTTTTTTTTTTTTAGAAAAACGTTCCTTTTTCTAACAAAGCTAAGAAAGCTTATCAAGTGCATTAATTATTCTGATAGATAATAATCTAACCACTGCTACCTTATTCTGAGTCTTCACAGGTCAGTGTGGAAATAAAAACTGAGTAATAAAGGTTTTGAGAAGGAAGGATGGATAAAACAGATTTAAGCAATTTGGGCTGTGAACTATCTTCAGAACTCAGCCAACAGAAAACACATACTCTCCAGCCAAACCGTGTAAGAAACAGAGCAGCCCGCAGTGGAGTTGTGGTGCTCTCCTGGGGTGACAAGAAGCCAACCTGCAGCGCAGGAAGGGAAGGGGAAGGGTTCATTTTGAGGTGTAGGCTCTGGCTAGCAATGAGGTATATTTTAAAGAGTTAAAAAAAGAAGCTGCCTGCAGAGTTTACACAGCTGGGATGTCTCTTGTCAGATCTGTGGCAGTGCAACCAATCCCTTCTAAGTTTGTCCCCTTATGCCCTCTCCCAAAAGGATGCCCAGTCACAGTCCCCAGCACAGTCAGCATGGTGCCTCCCACATGGTGGGCACAGCCTCACCCGCAGCTGGAGACACTGTGAAAGGCCCTGCTGCCAATTTGGAGATCCACCAGCACGTACGTGTCAGGAAGTGCTGCGTGTTTCTGGGGCTGCGTTTTGCCTGCTGTAGTGGGCAAGAGGAAGGGGGGCAATATGCCTGCACATTCCCCTGCGCACAAGTGTTACACCCTCCAAAAATGACCCCATGTCCACAGGTACCCATGACAGCTTCCCAATGGACTTCAACACCAGCAGGATCCAAATCCTGCCAAAATACTGACAGAAGAAGAAATTGGGCCTGGAGCTATTCCTGACGCTAACACAAATGGCACATGTAGGGGTGTTTCTTTGTGAACCTCCTCGTGCTGAGGCTGGACAATGACACATTCCTCTCCAACCATGAAATCCCAGCAGCAGTGATGAAACCGGTGCAGTCTGTTTAACTCATTAGCAGGATCACAGCTGGCAGGACACATCCCCCCACCACCACCACAATAACAGGGTGCTTCCCAGCTCCAGCCAGACTCACCAGCCACGTTTTAACTCCTCTGTGGAGGAGTGGCAGGCACCATGCTGCCTACACCATGCAGTACCGGTCAGCGGGTGGCAAGCAGTGATGGGATGCCTCAACTCTGCAACAGCCTCAACTCTCCAACAGCCACCTCTCACTGCCTGTCCTCTCCCTCACCCCAGCCCAGTTTGCTGGAAGCTGCCCCGGCTCATCACATTGCAGTGACGTTTGGATGCCATGCGGTAACACAGCTTCCCGCTCCTGTGACCTCCGATGGCCAAGAACCCCAATAAACTCAGCATGTTCACAGGAGGACAGATGCTACCGTACTTATTAAATTCTTACAGTCTAATGAAAAACACCCCTGCTGCTTTCAAACTGTGGAAAACATAAAGTACCTCCTTGTGCCACTGCTGCTCCTGCAGCTGCTAAAGGAGTGGGTTTCTTCCCCGTCTCCGTAAAGCCATTCCCCTCCAGTACAGCACCTTTCCCTTCTTTCTTTCCACCAGCAGTAGAAGCAGAAGTTTCCATCTTAGACGTGCATCTTCCAGCTCAGCAACCCTACAGGACATAAAACAAAACCAGATTCTAGTCACCACTCGTAAAACAGACGTAATCAGCTCCACGAGGGAGCAGCCGATGCTTCGGCAGAGCTCAAAATTAAATGGGGAGCCGCAAAGGTTTCCTGGGTTTCTAACTATAGAAGAACCACCAATACAGCAGCCACAGGCAAAAAGGGCACAAGCCTGCAAAGGGATGGGAATTCTCACATCCCACTGGCTTCAGGCAGGCAAAGACCTAAAATCGTCAGAACCAAAATACAAATTTGGGCTACTTAATCAAGCTTATGGGTCCAAAGGGCTCACCAGGATTAAAGAACAGGTGAGACACAAAAATTTAGCATGCATAAAAGCAATCTGTCCATCCTGTACATGACCTAGCCAGTCATAACAGAAAACTGAGTCAGTTAAAACTTCCAGCACAAGTACAGATAGAAATACGTTTGATACATTGGGGTTTTTTCCCTTTCCCCCACCCAGTGCTCATTCTGTGTGCTGGTTCTGAATCTGTGCCCTGACCAGCACATTTCAATGGTGCTTACCGATAAACCACAGCAGGTCAGCCAGAGCTCATCCAGCTCTCACCAGTGAGGACTAACATCCACTGACTCCTCTCTTTCTCCCTCCCCCATGCGAGTTCTTCCACCCTGACCAGTCATGACTGAAAATCAGCTACAGCTTTACCCTTGTTACAGAGGGTGAATCAAGTGACAGTGAAAGCTCCATGAAACAAAAAGACACTGAAGCATAAATAACTTGTTTTTCAAAAACTTAAGTCCATGAAAAATAACAGCTCCTAAACTTTTTGTTAGCTTGATCGTTTGTTCTGTGTCACTCAAACTTTACTGGCCCCCCAAAGACAGGCATATGGGTAGCCGAAAATTGATGCAAAACCAGGGCTTCTCTTAAATGAGGAGGCATGCTTCATTTCTGACTGCAGATATTTTTGTTTTCCCCGTTTTAACTTGTTTTATTTCAAATGTCTCCACGTGACACAAAACCCACACAGTTAACTGGCACTACCAGCCCCAGGCTGGTCTTGGGAAAACCCACTGCTAATTCTGCCTTTCCTTCCGAATCTTAATGCAGATCTGCAATTTTTCACATGCAAATTTTCAGATGAGAATTGTCTTGCTCCTGAGATACTCTGGACTACACTGGCTGTCTACTGGAATTAACAGAAGCAGCCAAAATACACCTGAGAAACCAGAAAACTTGAGTGTGCACAGGTAGTTTTACTGCCACTGTGCCAGCTCCAAATTCCCTCTCTCCACTCCGAGGATTAACTGACTCCTGAACATCTTGAATTAAAAAATTAATTCCCCTAAAAACTTTAAAGCACATGAAGTTTTCAGGAACTCCCGGGCACAATCTGTACATTTACCATTCACTTGTTCATGGCCCCAGTGTAAGCACTTCATTTAGTGATTATTTCCCCCTCACACACACACACAGTTTTGATGGTTTTCAAGCAGTTTTTGTGCAGTAACTTCAGGACAGACAAGCAGAAAGCTAAGCCCCTCCACATTCTGTTGTTTGAGACAGGCTGCCCTAAACCACTTCTTCCTCTGAGCTGCTTTAAATTTTTCCTATAGATACAGAGCCACCCTTGCTGGCACCCCAGATGGACCCAGTGCATGGAGGATGTGGCCCTCCAGTACTGTCACCAATACCTAGGTTCTTGCAGCATGGTGGACCACCAAGCAACTGTGCGTGGCATCCTGAGCAGGTTGTCCCAGGAGCCTTCAGGCACAATGAGCATTAATGAGATAAGTAAGTGATGGATCTTCAGTCATCTTTTGCAGCTGTAAATAGCAAAGCTTGCATTGGAAATGATGGGATCCACGATTACAGGCTTTATGGATAACACAAGGCTTCAGTGAATAGCGAGATGGCCCCTTGAGGTCCTGCCCCGGCATGTGCTGGGCTTGATGGCAAACATGGGACGGGTTTCTTGGGGCCAGGACTTTACAGCCGTTTAATCCAGAAATGGGATTGGGTTACAGGCCACGTATGAAATAAATACACTCAAACTGGAGGAGTATTTGACCTGGGTCTGACAGCCTGGGCTTCTGTTCGTTAAGCAAATAAACTCCAGAGGCTATATTACTAGCCCCCCCACCTGTTTCTTCTTAGTCCCTCCTTTCAAGGCTTTGCACTTTTGTTTGAAACCAGATGCCCGCCCTCACACCCGTCCCAGCCTCCTCCCTCCCCAGTTGCCCTGACCCTCAGGGCAGCCTCAAGCATGGGGGAACCTTCCTTGGAGGGCTGGAGAGCACAAGATGGGGGTGGGGGGAGGGAGGAAGTCAGAAACTAGTAATAGGAACTGTTATCCTGTGAACCATGCGCATTTTGTGAAACATGCCTTGCTTTTTTCCAGAGAAGTGCCTGAAATGAGATCTCTAAATCTCTGCCATGGACACCTCAGTAGGGACCCAGTTTTTCAGATGTGTCATTTATCCAACTGGAATTTGACAAGAGAACAGGCCTGTAAGTTGAAAATCCAGCCTTTGTAGCTGTACACTCTCTTTTCAGATGAATTATGAATTTAAAAAAATAAAATCAAGTGTTTCAAATAACTGGCTGTATTAAACAGGTAAATCCTTCTCAAATGCTGGGGGGAGGGAATGACAAAAATAACACAACTACTCTAATCTTACAGGATTTAGAGTAATAAGTCTATAATTATTTTTGCTTCATAAAGGTGATTGGTGCAGAGCAGGCTGGATGTGAGGCTACAGGCTTTTCCCCAAATCAGCAGGGACCAAAAGTCACTCTCCCTCCAGAGCCAGCACAAGCACAGCTGACTGTCCCAGCCCAGGATAGGACACAAGCATCCTCCCTGTCTGGATCCTGCCCTGCTCAGCACCTCTGCCCACTCACTGGGCAGAAGCACCAAACTGATTTTGTATCCCATCTCCTGAGGTTTCACAGGTGATGGCTGAGAGTCAGCAACCAACAGCCTCCCTCACTATGCTTTGGTGCAGCGTGTGACCACGACACAGAGCTGGGGCTCTGGAGATTTAGGTTCACATCTTGGCTCTGCTACAGTCTCCCCTGTGTCCCTGGGCAAAAAGCTTAACCTCTCTCGCAGCCGGTTTCCAGAGCTGTAAAATAGGAAATAGTACTTTGCCCTATTTGCAAGGTGCTTTGAGATCCTCAGAGGCACAAGGCTATGGAAGTATTTTTATTACCAGTATGAGAAGATATATTGATGGAGGCAGTCAATCCACACCATCCAGGAGCACAACATTCATTTTTTAAGCAATACATAGTTTGCTTTCTGTTCAGTGCTAAACTTTTTCCACTGCTCTGTGCCACACAGAATTTATAAATTCAATGACAGATTAATCTTAGCAGCGAGCCATTTGGCATGAAAAAGGGTTTCACAGGGAGCCTGCTTTTTCCTGTAAAGAGCTTGCATTTAAGAGTGACTATATGGAGAAAGACCCCGTGCACTTATTCAAGCACAAGTCTCTGCCCTCCATCATTACTCAGAATTAGAAATCCAGAATGGATTACTCAGATTGTTCCTAAGGTTTGTAGCTTTCTCTGCAGGAGGAGGGTTGGGTAATTGATTTTGACACTAATACCAGCGCTATTCGTATGCCCTGTAATATAATTCTGCCGCGACACTAAAAAGGCAGCCATCTGAGATCTGAACAAGGAAAGTGCTATATGATTTGCCCTAGACAACCCCAGCTATTTTAACAGCTGCGTTGTATATTAAAAGGGAGAAATCCCAACAGAATTAAAAACAACAAAGTCACATTTGCCTTTGAGGGAAAACAAGAAGCCGTAAACTTTCCTAATAAAACAATCCCTCCTGCTAAGTGCTCAAGGAATGGTTGAAAGTGCTGTCCCAAAGTGCCTGTCTGTTTTGGAGGGCATCAGCCTGAGAATTTCAGAGAATTTGGGAAAAAAGATATTCCTCAACCATACTCCACCATACATTATTACCTTCTTCAGGGTTTCTCTTTCATCAGGAACCTCCCTTCTCCTACCCTAGACAGAGCACAAAACAGATTTCTGCCCCCTAGCCTTTCTGTGAAATGTGAATCACCAGTTTTGGCTACCTCTCATCAAAAGGTGAAAGTAGCAGTGTGGGAGCAAACCTCTCTGGCAGAGGGCAGGTGCCATCAGTGATGTGACATAGGTCCAGTCCTCTGGAAGCCACTGGAATGCCACCATACCTGGCAGCTCCATGGGGCAGCAGGAAGGGGTTTCCAAAGGAGACTTCCAGCAGCCATTCTGCTTCCGTGATTATTTTGTGCTTGTCTCCAACTAATGCCTAGCCTATCTTATTATCCTATCTTGCATTTTAAGCACATCTCTACTTGACCTCCTCACACATGGCCCTGGCACCTCCACCAAGGTGCCATCACCCCCAAAGGGACATGATGAAGGTCTGCTGGGTGCTGACACCAGCGTCACCTCCACCGTAGCCCAGCGAGAATGAAATCCTATTGCTGCTGGCTCCTGGCATGACTGATGGGAGCTGGGATAACTGACAGCCATGGCACAGTTCTTGCCGGGTTTGTCTTCACACACCCGCAGGGAGATACTTTATCCATTCCACCACATCATTCCCCACGTAGGGGCAATACCACGCTTTGATAACTTCTCTTGGTGTGCTGTTTTAGTCAAGATATACAAGGCGATACTCCAACCATCTCTTTTGCAGTGGACTGTGTCATACAGCTAAAGCCTTCCGATTATGAAATTCATTGTGAGCTAACTGTTTTGAACATTGGCTTAATACAGTGGCTGCTGTGATCCTTTTCAGTCTCCTAGGGTTTGAGTGAAATTATGTTCTCAATTACACGGAAGTAGCAGCAGTTAACCCGGTGAAGTCATAGGCTCTATACCACAGCAAAACTTGACCCCTCTATTTTCTTTTATATCAGCAACAGCTTCAAATTACTACAGAAAGTTTTCTCTGTACACATGCCACTACTAAACGTTGGAACTATCCAAACAGGCTGGCTGTTGCCGAAGGATCTACAAGTGTTTACAGAATAGCAATCTCAGGTAAAAGCAGTGTAAATATTAATTCAGAACTAATCACTTTTGGGGTCCTCCTCACATGGTTTCCCATCTTGACAGTTTTAGGAATGGTCTCTACTCGGGTCAATCTTACAGGGTTGATTACACATGGAAGTTAGAGCTGTTTGCGTGTGTGTATGTATGTAGGGTGGCAGCTGTCTGTCTGGAGGCCTCCACTGCCACTTCCAAACTTTAGATGGCTTCTGTGGTGGGTGCCTACCAGCTCCTGGGAGACATTATAAGGGAGGGAAGAAAGGAAACAGAGACCACCCCATTCTCAGAGAAGTGGTGTTATGAAGGCACAGAGCTCAGGGCTTTTTCCATTTTTCTACCTCCTTCCTCAACTCCTGCTTAAAGAAGAGCAGTACTACGCTGCCAGAGGGAAGAGGTAGCTGTGCACAAGACAAAGGCACACAAGATCTTCCCACCCATCTCCAAACTTAGGGATAAGATTGCTAAGAAAGCTGGGCATTCATAAGGCTTCAACAAACAGTTCCAGCCGGTGGCAAAAGTTGCATCACTCAAAGAAATGAGGGGGAGGGAGAGAAAAAAAAAAAAAAAAAAGAGACAAAAAAACTCTGAAGAGTTGGCAACACTGCAATAGTTATACAGGTTCTGGAATGTACAAAGGCTGAAATCAGAGACTTAGCATCTCTTTTGAACTTCAAAAACAAGTCTCTTCAAATCACTCTGTTAATTGGCTTTAAATTAGAGTTCTAAGTTTAATGAACAAATCTTTCGCGTACGGCATGAAACGGATACGCTTCTAGATTAACTTCCTGATCAACACCATCTGCCATTTCCATATGGCAAAGGCAAACCAAAAGCACGAGGAAGCAGCCACTCTTGCCTTAATGTGAGCGGTCAAAGTGCACCCAGGACTGCCTTTATCTGTAAGGTGGTAACTTCAGAGTATCACCTACAACAAGCTTTCAAGGATCTGGGGATATTCCAAGCATCAATGGGCACAACTCTGCCCAGGGAGGTAAAGGGTGGGAGCAAAGTGTCAAAAAATGTACAGTGGGAATGAGTCATGGGGAAAGGAGGATTGGTTGGGCATGGAAAGATCTGGGGGTTCTGGAAAAGGGGAGAAGAGCCTCGAAGACAGAGAAGAAACACAGGGAAAGAAGGATGACCTTATGAACTAGAGTAGGTAAGACCTTACTGAAGAATACCAGTGAATGGAAGTACAGGCACAAGGTAGGCAGTGGCAAATCCTGTGGAGAGAGGAAAGAGCAGAACAGGAAAGAGGAAAAAAGAGACTGCAGACAGACCTGGTACCATGAGAGACAGATACAAAGCTGTGCTGGGGCAAGGGAGGACACAGCCTGATGACTAGCATGGCAGGGATGGAACAGGAAGGCATGGCACAGAGGGAAGGAAGGTAAAAAACATTCAGGAAACTTGTAGGAAAGCAAAACGGAGAACTGCAAGGGTCTCTGGTGGAAGAATTATGCCCTGCAAACAGCTCTAAGGCATGCAACGCTCTGGCATACTGTATCACCCTTTGTAGCTGGAGTACCTAGACACAAGGATGCAGTTCACTGCTTCACGTGGTGTCAGGCATGTGAAGAGAAAGAATGTCAGATACAGCTCAGAAAGAGTCACAAGCACTGTACCTCCTTACACTGACCACAGTGACCTTCTACTTGTATCAAACAAGGCAAGTGAAGTTAGCAGTAGAGATCAGAAATTATCACCATCCTGAAGGTTGCTAAGTATTCAGCTACCTGCCCTAGAACTAGCATTCACCAGCTGGATGCTCCTTGATGCCGTCCAGCAGGGACCAGAGGTTAATGGGCCCCAGACAGCATGGGTGCAATGCTGCTGTCTCACAGGGGCACTCAGCACCCTGGAACCCCCTTCCCTGGTCCTGGGAAGGGCTGACAGCTGGGACACAGGACCTACAGGAGGAATACATCCTTCAGGAACATCAGCCAGAGTCCAGGCTACCTTAGGATGTTCCATGACAACACTGAGGCCACTGGTTTGAAACATAAATGTTTGTCTCCCTTTCTAAAGTCATTTACTTGCTGGGTTGTGGTTACTGGAAAGGAGATGATATTGAACAAAGGAACTCATGTTATACCCATACTTTCGGTTTAGCCTTCTGTTTGTGTTTTTCACAAACACTAATGTCACTTTAACATTGCTGCTTCCTTACAAATAAAACCAATGTATAAAATAGCAGATAAATTTGAATTGTTTCCCCACTTCAAGTACATTTTCAAGTTGCTAACCTTAGAGGCTTGAACAGAAATTATCCTTCAGATGCTGGATTATAAACAATTACAATACATCATCACAACATACGAGCAGACATAAAAGCTCAAAGGCAGACATAGATTTGGCATTGGTTCATGCTGAGACATGCAGGCTGGGGTACATGACTTCCCTTCCTCTCTTTCAGAAGTTATCTTTGTTTCTGACTTTGGAGGAACTGAGAAGATGGAGGAGTGGGGGCTGGAGGGAAGAGCCTTTTGTGGTGGAACAGGAAAACAAAGTCATGCTTGTACTTTCACAAAGGCAATCCTACGTGTCTTATCATGAGAAAATTTTTACTGTGCGAATTCCAACACGTGAAAAACCGTCAAAGATGATGATCAAGAGACTTCTGCATTCAGACTCTGTGTTAACATGCTGCAAAAATATGGGAGGATGCCACTGGGTAAACAAAAATTGCTTAAAAGTGATGCGTCACCATTATAACTTGTCCACGAATCTTCACTTGGTGTTTGTTTGTTTTTCTTGTAAGGGAAAGACAACTAGCAAAGTAGTTGTCTAATTTGGGGATTTTTTTTTTTTAATGTAAATCCAAAGAAGTTTTCAACTTCCTTTTATAAAATTTTCTGGGTTTTTTCCACAAAGAGAAAAAAAAAAAAGTATTACCTGTATGTGAGTACATGCATCTAATGAAAAAGCGTTGCTTTCAATTTTAGGAAACCTCTGCACACCAGAATAGAAGGAAAAAAAAAAAAGGGAAACAAAACAAACCCAAAAAACCCCTTCATCAAGTCTTCTTCGTGCTCCAACAAGAGCAGGAACTGTTAATAACTAACGTCAGATAAAACATCTGTGGTGCTTGGCAGATACGCCAGGGTGGGTAACAGCTAAACACAGACTGTATTAAGACCAGGGTGGAGGACCAGCAGTTAAAACTGTTTACAACAAAATTAGACTCTAATTCCAAATCAGCAATAATTAACCTATTGACTTTTCAGCAGGTTTATGACTAAAAGTTATGAAGAAAGTAACTTGTGCATACTGCAAGTGGAGCAGAAACTGTTTCTGAGCAGAGATGTCCAGGAAAGTTCCACAGAGCAGGTAAGGGTATGGAGAGGGAGATTTGGTAAGAAGGAAAAGAGCTGCCTTGAAATCAGATTTGAGAGAGATTTGAGAAGGTGGAAGTGAATGTTTTATTGGCTGGTGGTGACTGAAGGAGAAGCGTCTCGGGGTTTCACTTCCGTGCTGCAGTAGTTTGAGCACTTTCAACTCTCGTGAATGAAACTCCAAATACAAACCACATGGAGTGAAGTTTAATGGGTTTGCTTTATGTAGGGGTGGGATGAGTAATATTGTCTCACAGTGACTAGTCCATCCAGATGACACTGAACAGGCTCTAAAGCTTGTATAAGAAAATCCTCATTTGTCTCAAGGAAAGAAAACCTTTATTTTCAGCAACAGAAGATGAAGGACTGCATCCTTGCAAAAATCCCTATAGCAACTGGGTTCTTCCAGAACATGTTTCATTAAAGTTTTGGTTTATTTTTAAACATTCCAGTTCACTTCATCAGCCTACTGAGTCCTCCCTCCGGAGGCACATGTGTAAGTATGTAGAAGAGAGAAGCCTGGGAAGGAAACAAGAATGTAATTAAAAACAAAAAAGCACACTTCAATTGGCTCGTTTTCCTCCACTGAACACATACCCACACAAGCTGCTATTCCACACCGGGTAGAGACACACATTGTCTTTCTAAGACTAGAGTTGCCAGCTGAAGGCAGGATGCAGACCACATAAAATGGTTGGCAGTTCATAAACCAGAGAATGGAGAAAAATTCCTCCAGATGGGAATGGGAGAAGAGTTTCTGACAGGAACATAAAGCATTTAGCGTTGGTTGGGGACCTGAGGAGATCATCAAGCCCAGCCTGATGTTCACAAGTAACAAGGAGTCCCTCACTGGCATTTGCAAGTCCCAAAACCACTGAAATATCTGACAGCTGATGTCGTAGGAGCGGACAGAGCTGTATGGGACATACCAACAAACCACAGCTCTGCAAGAACACTGAGCACGCCAGTGAAGAGAGATTCAAGAACGACTAAGAGCTCTTTGCATGGACTTTATAGGAGATAAAATTAATACTCCAAATGGCACTTATTTCTGTGAGCTGCAACTCAAGTTCCATGGCTATATTGCTTGATTCTGAAAATTAACCGTTAGGTAAGCAGTGAAAGGCAGAGCCCCTCAGTTTTCAGCAGTGCAGGTCCATCTTCTACAGAGAAAAGAGACTGTACAACGTGGCTGGCTGTCATTTCTGTGGAAGGGAATAAGTCTTTCAGGAGACAGGCTAAAGTATTCAGGAGGGTATTTAGCTAATGACAAAAGACAAGGGTGAAAATGAGCACTCATTTAGCCAGAAATCAAGACGTCAAGATTAAAATTAATCAAGGTACCAAGGGACTCAAAGAGAAGAGATTCCTTAATTGTGTAGACTCTAACGCTGTGAACCTGAGTAATAAACAAGAAATGGAATAGCTCATTTAATATATAAATTAGTCCTGACCAGTGTTACTGAATCTGATGGAAACATTCATATGATTGGAGAGCTACAATCATTCTGCATCTCAGTGACTGGGAACAAATACAGTCATGGAGTTTGTCAGTGACAAATGACTGCAGACACGGTAAATAAAGATGATTGCTTTGTACCAGTGACCTGTTCTCTATCCCTAGATGGGCTAGATCCAAAGATTATATATTTTAAAGCAGTGATGTACAAGGCCACACGACAAAAACAATTAAAATGAAGACTGTGTTTTGAGAAACACTGACTGGAGACAAGTTGGAGTTTATGGTGGGCAAACAGTGGCTGACAAACTCAATGGAAGTTGCTGGAATCCAGACAACTAAAGTAAAATGTGCTTCCCTACATGGAATTTGTGAGGTTAAAATGCCTCTGTGCCTAACCCTGAATTGGCTGTTAATGGACCACTATACCCAGCTCTGGTGTCCAGGGTTCAGGCAGAAAGATGAAAACTGCAAAGGCTCCAGCATTACCTATGAGAAAAACAAGAGCTCAAAAGGGATGTCCTTGCAGGATGACTTGATCAGGAATACTAATTCATAAGAAAAATGCAAAAAATTCTTGTAGTATCTCTGGCTAAATCAATCCCAGTCATCTAGTACCACATACAAAGACTATAAGTTAGAAGTTAAACTAGAGAAATTCAGTTGGAAGCAGGACCACCAGTTTCAACAGAGAAGAGCACTGAATTTGGGCTGGTGTCAGACTCTCAAGCACTGCAGAGCGGACATTTTGTTCAGGTATTTTTCCAGAAGTTCTGCTGTAGCCTAAGACTAATCACTGGATATGGATGATTTTAAGTACAGAAAAGCCCTCTGATGGGGTTATAGAACAAGTTAGAATAGATCAGCATCCTGATCCTCTGCAATCTTATACACCTATTCACTGGTGTTTTATAAATGGTAGATTTACCATACTTCCACAGACCAAAACATCTGCATTTATAATGGCTGAGTCTTACCACACCTGCCCCTGCTGATAAGCAAAACTAACTTCTACCTTCCAACTTCTCTATTTTCTACTTTCATGATAAGGACCTAGTAAGACTCAGGTAATAAGCATCTACCAGAACACTGATAAACTCTGAGGTGTTTATGTCCTGCCAGTGGCAATGTTGCCGAGTATACAGTCCTTTACCATGCAGTTATGTCTATCATGCTACAAGTATTTTGATGACTGAGACAGACATAAAGCCGTGCACCAACAGAATATCACGCAATTTTTACTTGTTTGCCTACAAAAAATGTCTTGGTTTCTTGGTCTGGCAAGTAGCTACCAGCATCAAAAAGGAAAACATTACAGTATAATTCATTCTCTTGTTACAAAAGCTAAAGAAAAAAAATCCTCTCTCAACCCCAGCAGTGGTGTCTCCACAGCCTACAGAAGACTGGAATTAGGAGGAGGTCTGATCGTCTGCTGCCCAATGGTATCTGTTTCACATACCAAACAAGCTGGCCTCATAGAACATCTCATGTTCACAAAACTTACTGGAACAAAACCCAGTCTAGCAGTAAACTTTTAGCAAATGTCAGCAGGTTGCTATGGCTCAGAGGAATGGTTTAGGAACCATGTTATGTGCATGCACCTGGGCAGTTGAACCAAGTGAAGCAAAAGAGTTGTGTTTGGTGGTAACCAGGCCAGGTGCTGAGCACTGGAAACAGCGTTCACTCTGGTTGGGTGCCCACAGCTATTCAGAGGCTATCCCAGACTCTGGGGCACAGCGACTGCTGTGGCTGCTAGACAACACACACAACAAAAGATGGGTTTTTGCTATTTCATTATGTGAAAGACTCAAATAATTAAGTCTGATAAGACACTGTAAGTATTTTCTCCCTGTTTGCTTGTGTTCCTTGATACTATCTAATTTAAGGCAAAATGCAAGGGATTAATATAAATTCTTCTAGAGAGAGCTCTTTAAGAAGAGCGTGTGTATACATACACACATATATAGTTTTTTAGTACTGTTAGTAATAGGTACTACTCATTTATCTTGAAGTTATTGTATATTATTTCTGGTGTATATTAATGCACATAATTATATTCTATCTCTGCATCTTTTTTCCCCACACATGAGCTTGTTGAATTCTTCCTAGAGAAAACAGTCAAAACAACGTAAGTCTTTGACCTCCCATCTACAATTCTCTCCCTCCTCCTAAAGTTTTATCTCCTCTTCTCCTCTCGTCACCTCACTCCTCCACAGCCAGCTTCTAAAACACGGCGCCACCACTTTTCTTGCTCTCCTTGTTTGTTCTTTATTTTCAGTCCTTTCTCCTCACAAACCCTGGTCTGTGTTGGTCTGCCTCACTCTAAAACACCAATCTTGCGCCTGTAACTCTCATTCCATCTTTTTCCACAATCACAGCTAAGCTGTATCCAGTATCTCCTGTATCCAGTTGCCTCTGGGATTTCTCTCCACTAAATCCTTCCTAAATTTTACTCAGAGATCAACCTAGTTCAGTTTTGATTGCCTCCAACCACACAGAAACCTCAGTCTGACTCTCAACCGTCTCCACACAGCAGCCTGGCCATGGTTAGAAAGTGGCAATGGATGCTAAATGCTGCAGAAGTGGAGAGGATCCTGCTGTGTTACTTACGTCTAAAACCTGGGGTGGTCTTCAGGTTCCTCACTGTAAGATTTTGCCTCTGGGCCACCTCTGACTCCCGCTTCTTCCTGCTGCACAATGTCTCTGAGGTTGGCGCTTCCTTGAGTTTCCTGCCACTCACCTACACATCTGAACTCAAAACACCAGCCTCTAAGCCATTCATTTTCATTTACAGCAAGTTCCTTTACATTGTCTCTAATGAGTACAAAGCTGATTTCGCAGCCATTCAGAATGTGGGAGCAAAGAGCATTTTCCTAGCTTGTCACTTTGTTCCTGTCACTTTGCTTTACATCCTTTGATGGCATGCTCTTTTGTTTTGCTTCAACCATTGTCTCCTCTTTCAAAGCCCTTCAAAGCCTACCACACTATGCTTTCAATCTCATTGGCTTCGGGGAGACTTCAGTAAACGCATATGCACTTTCTTCAATCAGTGCCTAAATATGTGGTCTTTGAGTCGGTTTGGTCATACAGACAAGAAATATGCATCCACTCCCAGTCTCATTCATAACTAGTTTTCACCAATGAAACTGCTGACTTGGAGTGCCTTCTGTTCTATTACAGATCTCCAAGATGAGAATCAGATCCTGTTGGAAAAATCAGGAACCAGTGAGTTTATCTGTTAGGATCCATTGTTCTGGTTTTAGGAGAAATACTAGAGTTCTTCAGTTAACTGTCTCTGCTCTTCTTTTTTCCCCCATCAAGTAAGGGAATAACCATTTGCCTAACTCCTTTATCATAACACACTTGTCCCTCAGTATAAGAAAGAGTGTATTTCTTATCTCCCCTTGCTCTCTGCATAGCAGAGAGTGTCAGGGTATCTCAACATTCAAAATTATATACTAGAAATGCTGAAACACCTCTTCAACTATTCATCCTAATTACTGTCATAACCTAGCACTTGACTGAAAAGCAAGTTAGAATTTTCTCTAGTGAAGAAATTAAACATGTTATCTCCCATCTTTACAGATACGTTTGAGCCCCAGCTTTCACAGAACTGAAGGCACAGGCGTGAAAGCTATAGATGCCAACAAAATTCCTTGTCTTTAAACCACATCTACAGCCACACAACATTTGGTAGCACTCTGTCCCCTTGGGATTTTCCCAGCCTTTTGTGCATTACAAGTGAGACAGCTCAACACACTTTCGGAGCCGCTATCTCCATTGCAAACTCAAATTTTCACAGGTGTATGGATATCTTCTAAAATGATTGTTACAAAAACAATAGACAGAAAGTGTGTCTTTTGAAAATAAAAGGTTTTGGCCATCTCCAAATCATTAGCTGCACACTGAGAAAACAATAGATGTCTTTCCTTAGCACTCTTGTAACCAAATATCAGTCTTTGTCTATGCGACTATATCCATGCAAATGCCTTCAGAGAAATGGACGTGAAGCTCACATAGGGTTGGCTTTTCATCACTGCACTCCACTGAGATTTTTAAAGCAGAGGACTAGTAGCCATGATCATTCGTTAAAGTTTAATTAAGCCTTCCCTTCTGCTGGCCAGTGCAGCGATACAAAAAAGACCCAAAGCCACGTGTCTTTTGTTTTGGACCTGGACACAACCATTCATGACATGGGTCTCGTCCAACTTCTTCCAGACCTGTGGCCTTTAGGGCTTCAGCCCCTGTGGCTGCACAGGAGCACTGGGAGCTTGAAGGCAGCTTTCAGAACCGTGAGAATCAGCCATCAACGGAACAAACCGTCAATAACTCCAGCACAGTATGCAAATCACAGCGCGTGCGAGACCTCAAAGCAAGCAACATCATGTGTAAATAACTTCAGGGAAAACGCACGGAGGAAGAGGTCTATTTGTTAGAGGAATAAATGATTCCTGTCTCATCAGGTGCAATGGAGCAGCCCTCAGCTCCCAGGACAAACCTGCTGGGGAGGAAGGGGGCTGTACACATTGTTGTCTCACCCTGCTGTTCTACCAAGACACTGTGTCTTTGCCAAGAATCGTGAAACCATTACACAAAAATCTCTATATAATTAGCCGCTTAGAAGGAGAGCAGAATAAACTACAGCTCGCTGGGAGAAGAGATAAAGGTGCAAAAAGGTTCCATTACTTCTAAAAAGCCCAAGCTGCAGCTTCGTGAAGCACCTAACCCTGCTGCTGAGAGTGCATGAGAAACCAGACACCAAAATGGAACTAAATACTGTCCAGTCTCATTTGCTATTGTCAAAGCTGGGGGGGAGGGAATAAAATGAAGTAACAATGCAAAGGACTCTTGAATGCAGTTTTGCTTCAACGGCAGTAGATGAGGATAGACAGAAAACCAGTCAGACAGCCTTTCACTCAAATCCATCTTAACACAGAGTGAAATGGTTCCGAAGGTACTTTTTTGCTATACAGTCACTACAAAAGGAACCAAAATTACTAGCTTCAGGAAGGCACCAAAATTTATGTGAGGCAAACAAAATATGATGGTCCCATATATCCAACAAGAGAGTTTCACTATAGACCCATTTAACACGTTTAATCACATTTCCCTTGGATGAGACACTCTGGTTGCCATGTTGATCAGCCCTTGAGATCCACATCATCTTACCAGCCCTACCTCACCCCCCTGATGTCAGCAGCACACAGCACAACTGCTGTTCTTCAGGTCATCCTCGGAAAACTTAGCTGTCACGCCTTCCTGAAAGGGCTTTGCGCCATCCCACTAACTCTGCTCTACAGTATCAGTACTAGTCCACAGTGTCCTTAGTAAATGCAAACACACACTTTTCTAGAGCTCTGTCCCCAGAGGAGCTTAACTTTGCACTGATACATAACAGAAAGGTGGGGAGGTTTCTAAAGTGTTACTCTAGGCTAGTGAACGAAATATGCACAACCAGGTACTTGCAGTCACTCTTCTCATCTAGTTTTGACTTTTATTGGTCTTGGGTCCTCAGAGAGATCAAGAAGTCTTATCAGTCCCTCCCTCCCACATTCGTTTCTCTGAGCCACAAAATCCCTTCACTGTAGCTTCCAGCTTTAACTTGCACCTTAACAGGACACTTGCTGAGACAAAAAATAGAAAAAAGAAGGGGAAAAAAAAAAGCTTTCTGATTCTCCAAGTCATTCCTCAAGCTTCCAGATCTGCCAGCAAATCCCAGTGGCTGATGCATCTCACCTTTGATAGCTGGTTCCTTTGTTCTGCAGAGGAAGCATCACTGTTGTAGACCCCCACAAGAGAAGCTGGAAGAATTCCGCTCACCGCTGTCCCAAGAAGTTTCTACCTGTTTGGTGAACATTTGAAGCTTGGAAGCTGACAGTGTGCCTCTCTGCAAACACCAGGTCATGCCGTGATGCAGCAATTACGTATTCTCATACAGACAGACTACCCAAATTGTCACAGTGCTGCCTAAGGTCTGTCACACTGCAACAGACAAATGGTCCCACTGATCCAACACCCCTCCTGACAGCAACCAGTGATAAGTTCTTCAGACTAAAATACGAAAAGGTCGTTTTCATTGCCTGGTATTAGAGCAAGGTAGCAGAGAGCAAGGAATTTTGCAGGCTGGGGCAGCAGATGATCTCTTTGTATTAGACAAGGTGAAGAGAGAAACTAGGGAGGAATCTCTGTCGTAAGGCGAGCTTTTTCCTTGCTAGGCAGAAAGTATTAGGAGATCCTCAGATCAAAGATGACACAAAAGCACCTAATTGTCATTAGGGCTTCTCTAGATTTGAATGTTGTAACCAGAAACGCTTATTTTTTCACAGAAACATCTCAGTCTTTCTTACAACTTGCAGAAGTACATGCTATTTTACTAAATGCACCATAAACACACTTTCACTTCTCAAGTTAATCACAATTACCTTACAGGAGATTAACACCATAAAGCACTTTCACAGCTGATGTGTCTTTAAAAAAAAATTCCCGGAGTTAAACTTGTATAAATAATGTAAGTGACATGGAATATAATTATTAAATGTTGTCATTTTGGAAGAAAATTAATTAGCAATAGCTGTAGCTGTCTTGTGTCTATTTAAGCAGCGTGCATCTCAATTAAAATTTAATTGCAACAGATTCAGTCATAGCAGGGAGAAGTGATGGAAATGAGGAGCAGCCTGATCCTACATTGCAGTCTACAAGAGAAAGCAGAGTAAAAATCAGGGGGGAAGGGGAGGAGAGAGGCAGGAGGGTAAAAAGGCAAATCCACTGAGCCATACTGCTGCACAGTCAGGGTGCTCAGCCCCCATGGGTGCTGTTTGTTCACAAAGCTGCTGGCTGCTATCAGACACCAGTACAAACAGAAGTCTAACTATTGCTATTGCTTTATAACATGGTAGATGTGCTCACGTACCCACTGTGGTATGAGAGACAGCACTGCTCTCCATGTTACTGTGCCTTCACTTTCACCAACCGCTTACAGCCATGCTGGAGTGCCCCTAAAATCCTGAGCAGGAACAAGAGGGGCCTTCCTTAAGGAAGGACCAGAAAGATTTTCAAGACAAAGTCCTTCTGAAACTAAGTCACTACAGATACAAAGATTTGTTTTGGAAAGGAGTAACCCCTGCCAGGTGACTTGGAGAAGCAGCCAGAGTCCTATATGGCTTTGGATATCTTCTCTACCAGAGCCAAAGTTCATTGCCATCATTCACATGTGGAGGATTTTGGATGCAAATAGTAAGATGTTTTACAGAAATCTTACAGCCAGGAGGAGTTGGGAACCTAACAAATCTCTACATGTACAAGGTGTTCCCACTTGTCCCTAAGTAGTGCAGCAGCGAGTTCACTACTCTCTTTTGAAAATACTGACCTAAGCCTTAACCAAAGTATTGAAAACAGAGCTTTTCTTCCATCATTCATTTCTCAAGATTCAAGTTATCTATAATGAGCTCACTTGAATGAATAATTCACATCTCAGACAAAATGGGGGGAAAAAATAGAGTATTGCTGTTGGTCTGTAGGGTGCAAATTATATTGGAAAGAAAAAAGAAAAAAGAAAAAAGGGTGCAGAATCCCGAGTTCATTTATGACAAGTAAATAAAACAGGAACCGAAAATGAAATGTTCTTGCCTTAAACCTTGGGCTAATTAGAAAATACTTGCTGAATATAACATCACTGAACTACATATATATTCTTGAAATACTTCTGTTAGGACTTATTCAGCTTCCAAATGAGACAAATATATTCCATCCAAATTCCCAGGGCACATTCTCTGTCAACCTGAAAATCAAGTTATATTGTTTCTGACTGACATCATAATTATAATGTAAATTTACAGTGCTTGATCATTTTGTTGATGATGCTAGAGCCATAACAGAGCCCAACTTATTCTCCCACCAAAACACGACTCTGCCCAGTCATAAAAAAAATATTGCTTTCTGCTGTCAGAAATAGGGATAGTAACCTGAAATGGTATGTTGGTATTAAGTATACAGACGGTGAGGATGATAGCAATAGTAGCAGTAATAACAGAACTGTCACAGCAGTAGAATGCTACAAAGGTATATGTATGATACAGACATAATGAAACTAAGATATTTCATTTAAAAATAAATAATAAAAAAAAAAGTAAAGTTTGATCTGGTTTTAGCTGAAACACAATCTAACTGCTGTTTGGTTGTCAAAAGTTTAGATTAAAGATGAAGATTGGCACAGATGCATGATTCGATATATGAATCTGCAGGTATCCCTGTGATGCAGGCAAACCCTTCCCAGTTTGGGTATAACACAGGGCATGGGCCTCAGCTTACAGCTGGGGAGGTTCAGGCAGGACATTCTGAAAGGCTGTTTCTCTAGGAGGGTGGGAACAGGCCACTCTTGGAGGCTTCCAAGACTGCTAGACAAGACCCCCGGGGCCAGCTTGATCTGATGGCAGTCCCCACTTGGGCTGGAGGCTGGGCTAGACCCCCTCAAATTTCTAGGGTTCTGTGACTCTACAAAAGTAGAGTCTGAGAGATCTCAACACCCTGGAAGATCATCCAGTTAGCTACAGACTCACTGCTGCTGCTTGAAAAGTTCCGCATCAACGGATTTTGGGTTGCCTATTCCAAAGGCCACTGTCACCAAACTACAGGAAAACTGCCACATTTACCACCACGTCTTTTAGCTAAAAACAGTCTCAGCTACCCAGGAAGCAATGCGAGAGAACCTGCAAAGGTGCAACTGATGATAAACAAGCTGAAACATGAACGCAAAATATTGCTTCCTTCTTTACAAAGAAAACAAAACAATATACCCCAAAACATTTCACTGGAGAAATGTTTAACTTTCAAACAAGACGATCAGCAACTTCTCTCCTTCTACAAAACAGTCTAAATCTGGATAAAAAAAAAAGCAGCCTAATTTACAAAAGCCTGCAATATTTTTTAAAGGTTATCAGATGTTTTCTATCTCAGCATAACTAAAGCCTGAAGAAGAGACAACCTGTTCACTGGAACATACCCTGATTTCACAGATCCAATGCATAAAGCACGCATCTCTTTGTGTACAGCACTCGTACACAATTTATATATAAGCTTCCTGAATGATTTCAAATTCAGTGAGTAACAGGGTGTATATTTTTAAATCTCTGTGCCATTTTCTGCATATTAATATATAATTATGCACAGGTTTTCCTTCTATTTTTGTCTGCTACCAACCAGGTCTTGAGGCAATTCTTGTTCGAAACATTTTTCAGCTCGCCGTAAAGCTAAACACACATAAACTTCGGGTCCTGAATCAGGCTGCTGAGCATACCTTTCATCACGTCGCATTATTTGGTCTTCATTTAGCTGTCACAAAACCATTTCCTTTCGTCTACAGATTAATTACAGCCTGGTGAGGTTTCAGTACAAATACCTTCGCCCATTGGAGCCTCAGCAAAGACATGGTGATTCATGCGGTATCTATGCCTCTGGAAGGGAAAATAAAGCTGAGGCAGGACATGCAAGCTGTGAGTGGATCCGATATCAAAAGAGCTGGAGCCTCCACAGCGAACACCCAGCCGTACCAACACAAATAAGTTTCTGCACGACTTGTGCAAGAGCCACGGCTAAACACGAAGCTCTGCTTTAGCTCGGCGCTAAGCTGATTTAGCTGCACCATTCATTCATCTAGGACTAAAGATGACAAGGCAGGAAGCGTCACTCAGTAATGAATTATGTGTGACACAAAAAAGCCACAGGTGTGGTGTGAGTGACTATGAGTGCAGCCGCTGCAGCCCTGGATTCCAGTTAATTGCTGTAAGTAACTATGGAAAATGGACAGTGGGAAACTCCGTAGCAATGCGGAGAGTGAAGCAGTCCAAGAACACATTCCCACTTGTTCAAAGCAGTGAGATACACCATTTAAACATGTGTCAACTGTATCTGATGACGACCATGTCAGTATGTTAGGTCTGGATGGTTAAATACAAAGGGCTCGATTCTTCGCGGTGCCAGAGCCGTGCTGTCAGCGAGCTGGCTGCCGCTGCCTGCCTTGCAGCTGCCTGCCCGCCACAGGCAGAGCTTGCCTTCCCACCACTCGCAGCTCATGCGCTGACGCAGTCTGGCAGCACGGCATGGAGCAGCCCCAGCCTTCCCCCCTGCTTCCATGGGGGCCCATGTCTGTAGAGCCGCCTCTGCCGGCCTGGGATGGAGGGTCTGCCCTGAAGCATGTCAGCCCCTTGCTTTCTGATACTTCCTTATCTGGGGCAACACAGAAAGTTCCTCTCCCTTTACAGCAACAGGGATTGGGAAGCAAGAAACAAATATGAGGATTTTTACATATTAAAATCCCAGGTATAGATGTTACATGAGCCAGATCTTCTAATACCTAAATTGAGATGGAGTAGGTCCTGATTTCTGATTGGTCCTGGACGTGACTCTTCTGTGGCCTTGACAAAGTCAGCTCTGCCATGAACTCCTGGCAAAACCATCCCAACAGTCCTTTCCTGCCAACTTCTTCCCGTTGCGCAAGCGGAGCTGTTTTACCAGCTGCTCCGGGTGTGCATGAGGCCACTTGTGTGGCCTGTTTGGGAAATAAGGGCCAAGCAAGAGATCATGGATCCAGTTGAACTCATCCTTACAGTCACTGAGAGCTAAATATATCAGTGACACTGATGTTTGCTCCCCTTTTCTCCTTCAGAGCAAAATATCCTACTGTGATGGCAAGTCAGGTCAGTCTCTATCCCTATCTCATGTGAAACCTCTCCAAGTCCTGACTTCAAGACAAAAATTCCTCTGCAAGACCTCTCAAAACGAATACATCCTTACCCCATGCTCTGGCACATCTAGCTGTTCTCTAAAAGACAGTGTGTTAGACCACCTGAAAAATCCTCTATCCATGTGCCCAGACGTATGCAGAGTATAGAGATCTCAAGACCAATGTTTGCTGCTTCCTCAGTGATATACAGATTGCTTTTTTTCACCCTTCCACAGAGAGGAGATTTGTTCTTTGGCATCAACCTATTTTCTCCCCAAAAGAGGTCCATCTGCTGTGTGGGAACCCCGTGGTTCCCGGGCAGGTACCCAGCAAGCTCCACCCAGTCACCAGGGACAATCCCCACAGTATTTGGCCTCAAAACCATGCAGAACAGCTAGTCCTTTCCAGTGTGATGTCCTTGCCAACAATAATCAACCGATATTTTGGAGGAGTCACCAAAAGAGAGGGTTTTTTGTCTGGCTTTAAATGGTATTAAATATTTGCAGCCCTCTTCAGTAACAAAGGACACAAAGAAAGTGTGAGCGGGGGAGAAGTCCCCCTTCTTCACTTGTTTTTTTGCTGAATTTGGAAAGGTTCCTGAATCAAAGCTCAAAAAGCTGCAAGTTTATGGAAGTCCCATTAGCAGTGCTTACGGAGGAAAAATTAGCGAACTGTGCAAGACAGACAACCGACCCAATCCAGAGGATGTAATCAAAGGACAAACTTCACGAAGAACAATTCACGGGTGGAAGCATGCTGGGAGCCTTCAGACAATTCAATGGGAGCCACCCCGAACTCAAACCTAAGGCAGGTCACAGCACGCAAAAGCACCAACTAGAGGAGATATATTTTAATTCATTAGATTGTATTTTACAAGAAACGGAGCCTCTAGGGAAGCCATTATTCTCATATAGATGTACTCCTGTGAAACAGAAGAAAAAATACCTAGACTCCCTGATGCGAGAGGTCAAACAATTACAATTTCCTTAATTTCATATCCAGTTGGGAAATTAAACAACAGAACTATGAAAGCTTTACACTTCATTTTGAGGAAAGTGGCAATTTAAATTAATTTTTTTAATGTTATAAGAATTGATGAGCAAATCGAGGAGGGGGCTATTCCCCAGTGACCTTCCTCACCACCCTTTTTAAACAATCTTGCTCATTCAATAGTAAAATAAATAAATAAGTCAGGGGAACGCGTGGTCTTTCATGAAAGACCAATTCCTTTGCAGACAAAGCATTAAATGCTGCTTCTCATGAAGCTGTTTTATTTCATTAATAGCCTTCTCTACTTGACTCAATGAGCTTTGTCCATAAAGCAGTTCTCAGAGTTGGGAGTTTTAGTCTCTGGAATGAAGCAGCATCCCTTCCTGATGCTACAACATTAGGAACAACTTATAGGAATGACATGGGAAACAAGAAACCTGTGGTCCATCCAGCCTGGGACTACATCTCTTCCAGGGCAGCACCTGTGGAAGGACTTTGTTTCTTCATGAGCTGAATCACAGTCATGCTTTGCTGGCTCCTACAAAGTCAGAAAACCATTCAAGGGCCTTATTTGTGAAGAACTTGCTCAAGGTTCTGCCCTTAGACATAATTCCTTCAAAGTCTGGAACAAGGTAAGATCTCATAACACAGGAGGGACACGGAGGAGAGCAATTTGGAGGGTACACCATGTCTACATGGTTTCTGCACTGGCCACAGTCACAGCATTCCCACAGAGCATTTTCATCAGAAGAGGATTGCACTTTGGAGTCACCTGCTGCTCAGCACACTATATATACGAAACTTGGTGGTAGCAGACAGGCAGCAAAAGCTACAGCCAGAAAGAACATGTGGTTAATAGAAAAACAAGCTAATGCTTGACACAAAGCAAACAGGCTTGGGATACTGGACATCAGGAAAAAACCAAACCAAGCAAACAAAAAAGCCCCAAAAAAACCATTAGCACTTGAACGGAGACAATGAAAACAAAAATAGAGTCTGCACATTCAGCTGCCCATAGGGGATAAAAAGATGAGAAAATGAATTAAAAGCCTTTTTAGCATTTCACTGGGTGAAAAATATGAATAGGAGAGGTGGTGGGGGGTTTTGACCAGAATTAACCTGTGTAACGTCTGCTGCCAGGGTTCAATGGATACTGTTATCCCGAGGCTCAAGAGATTATTTTTTAAAACTTTATGCCTCAAACCAACAAGGCAACAGAACTTAGACTGCAGGGCTGCAAACTCTGGCACCCACATGTGACTTTGCAGACATTAAAGATTTTCTAATAAAGACGAGACCATTTGCAAGACAGATGACTCCAGTGTACTGGCAAGCCTGTTGGGAGACATGACTGAACCACAGCTAAAAGCATGCAGGGAGCAGCTCACAAGCAGACCAGACCAGGACAGCCAGTCTGTGTCCCTGGATGCTAGTGCAAATGGTCCTGATGCTGATGTCCTACTGTTCCCCACCCTATACTTATGAGAACATTGAAATGCCCGGAAGAGGAAAAACCATCAGCCTGACATCTGCAGGCTGCAAAACTCTTGGTGTACATCTGCTTGGACCAGTCCCTGGGGACCAGATCTGCTCCTGGAGCTGCTCAAGAGATTCAGCTCCAGCTGCTGCATAATCCCAGTCATTGATAAGCAGCAGTATTACACTACAGAAGCAAGACCAAGTGCAGATGATGTAGAATGAAACCACTGCAAGACCAACTGATTCAAAATGAATAAAATAAAAAGCCTGAGGATAGTATTATTTAGGCTGTGTAGTAGCTGACATAGAGGATTACCTCCAGTGGCCTGGGAGGCCAATCAAGGGATTTTTTTTTTTTCTGTACATGTCTGCACACGTTATCTTTAAATTCATGCCCCACCAGCCATCACACATGCAGACTGTCCAGCAGCTATACCACCAAACTGAGACTAGGATGCTGTGATCACATCTTCCCTCCAATTCTCCTCCACTAGCATTAATTCAATTAGAGTTTTAATCTGTTCAGGGAACTGATACAGCCAAAAACCTGATTCAAGGGATTGGGGGGAGAAGGGGAGTGAAGAAGTTTTCAGCATCTGAATGTGCATATTGTGCAACCACATGAATGCCAGAGGGGTGAAGATGGAAACAGTACTGAAACAGCTGCATCAGTTAAAACTGCCTTTGACCAACACCTTGCAGAAGAAAAAATCCTAAATATGTCCTCTCACATGAGCAGGAGAGGTTGGGGAATGCTGGTACAAGCGGAAGGAACAGAAAAAAACATGAGCACGCCTCCACAAGGTGCCTGGGAAAACTTTTCAGTCTCTCAAAGGTTGGTATTTGCACTGGTGATGGTTTTCTGACAGGGAATGTGGGCTCCAGTCCCCTCCTGACACCATTCCTGAGAAACTGCCATTGACCAAAAGCATTTCCAAGTACAGCGAGTCTGAAAGTCCTCTGCCTCCCAGGAGAGGCCACCAGCTGCAGCACAGCAGTCAGCAGGAGATGTACAAAGCTCTAACTGCTCTGCATTAACCTCTCCTCAAGAGCTTTATTATAACTATTTTTAAGACACTAACCACTGTTTTTAACAAAAACTACAGACCAGGTAGTGGAATTTTCAGAGAGAGTCATGCTCAGGGAATTCACGGAGCTAGGAAAGCACTCCTCCTCAATAGGAGCCCCTTTGGAGACCTTCTGCCCCTCAGCCCAACAGCCCACCTGCTTGATTTCAGGCTGTAGTGCTGAAAGCTCCAAAGGAAACTTCTGGTCTTCAAGCATCACAAAATGTAAATGTTTGTTTAAAATGTAAAGATCCTGAATCCAAAGGATGTAGCTTCTGGTGGGGGCAGTTGCGGTTCGCAGTTGTTTTTATACCCCACTGATATAAATCCATGTCAACTAAATGTATCTCCTAAACATGTCATGTCACACAAACAGCAAAGTCTAATGACTAAACTATTCAATACCTACCTCTTCTTTAGTCGCTTTAAACTATCACGTCCCTCCACCTACTGTGACTCATGGACACGACAGCCCTGCAAGGTCAAACCTCACCATTTTCACCCTTCACCAGACCCTATATCAACAAATAAGTTTTAGAAAGCTTTGTTTCTTCACCTGCGAAATGAGGAAATCTGTGCTTACTCATCTTTGTTAATATTCTTTTGTTCACGTTTTGTAAATAGTCTTAAAGAACTTTTATCCCACTAAGGAGCACAGTGCAAAGCATTTGAAAAGTACACTGCGTAGGATCCATAAAGCAACACTGCTTTTATCTCTCTCCTCTCTCTCTCTGCACTCTGCTCCATCATAACAAAGATGATGATGTTTAGGGCATCAAAACAGATTTTCGGAGGGTAAAAGAACAACAGCCAGCAGCTAAATGTATATGGAAGCGGAGTAATCAAAGTGCAGGAAATAGATCAGTGGTGTCTCAAGTAAATCTCAAAGTTTTACCAAATGAAACATTCTTGAAAACTGATATTCTCACCCTCCTAAATCATTGTTCATGGCTGGAAATCCTGCTTCCAGAAAAACACTGGGCGCTCCTTTCTGTGCAGTGAGATACGTAAAGAATAAAAATCCCACAGCCTGGAGTTTTTATTGTGGTTTCTAAAAAGCTGCAACTGCTGGAAAAACTCAGTGGAAATCAACGGTTTCTGTGGATGGCAAAGAATATATTTTTTCCATGCACACATGCAGAGGGTTTTGCTTGCAGGCTCCGAGTGCAGAGGCCCGGGAGGAGCAGCTTTCCCCTCGACCGGCATGCCGGGTGCGAATGTGGAGTCGCTCACTCACCCACACGCCACTGTGCTTCCTGGATTTAGTGAGTGGTCTTTGTTGGAGCTGAAAAGCTGCAGCTGGGGTGGAGAATACAAGTTCACCAGGGGTTATTCAGCTCCAGACAGTCTTCATAAAAGCATAAGTAAGTCAGAGCAAACTTTCTTAATTTTTTTGATTTTCTTTTTGCCTCCCCCAAGCAATGAACTTCTGAACTCTGTTACTGTGAGTCAAGATATGACAGGACAGTACAGGACTGCTAATTGGCACTTTGCTCATCTGCACAGCCCATAATTCACACAAACGCACATGGAGCAAATCAGTTTCTATATACTTCTCTGCAGAGATTGAATAGTGGAGCGTATGGCTGAGTTCTCCCATTAATTAGGCAGTTGGGGTTTCCAAAACACATAATAGTATGTCTACTATATCTAGAAACAACTAATACTTTAAAGTGCCCTGTATGCACCAAGACCAGGAAGAAAAAACAAACACGTTAGGTGATGGGTTAACCTTTCTGATTACTTACATTTGCTTCATCACTGAGTGCAGCCAAATCCTTCTAACAGCAGTGACTAAATTCACACAGGGACAAGTCTCATAAAAGGGAAAGCTCTAAAATACCAAGCTGCAAAGCAGAAAGGGAATTGCTCAGACATTTCTGGTTTACTGACTACCTGCTGACAGCTTCTTGGGCACCTCCATTTAGCTCCTATCGAAATGGTGACCTTCCAGGCAGGTTCCCCAACTGAGCTCTGCTCCAGCAAGACTCCAAATCTTAACAGTTATATGCAACCTCTCAAGCAATATGCTCCACATTGCATGTGCACCGACACGCACGTAATGGAGGTCAGGATCCTCCTGTCATAAGAGACTTCCAATAGAAAGCATCAGGTTGCCTGCACTGGAAACATCTATGGCTGTGTCTCAGTTTGAGCTACCAGCTGGTAGAGTGGACCAGAAAACTGTCCAATTTCTCACCAGATGTCCAGGCAGACAGTCGAAGCCACCTCATGGGCTGCCTTCTGCAGCCGGGAGTGCGGGTGCCATCCCAGGATGCTGGCAGGAGCAGAAAGCCTGTGAGCTCCATGAATCCGAGCTCTACATGAAGCTTAGGGGGCTTTAAGACCCCGCTCTGGGAGTTGGGGCAGACAGCTGCTCTCTTTCTTTTTGGAACAAATCAGCTGAAACCAGTTCTTTTTTTTGCTTCCAGAAAAAAAAAAAATCCAAAACATATGGAATTTCCTTTCCATGAGACACTTTTAAGAGCTTTGTTGGGAAACAGTGAATTTCCCCAAAAGCAGAAATATCAGTTAGCACCAGCTCCAATTATATGGCGATTCCTTTCTTGTCAGGCAACTGAATTTGAAATCCATCCTATCCTGGGGCAAGTCCCTTTACAACCTTTATGCTCCCCTTAGCCAAAAACATGAGCTTCCAAAGGCTGAAGGATCCTGTGTGTGAACTGCCTGGAGAGAAGGCAGTGATTCATAACACAAGGGAGACGTGTGATAAAGCAGAATAGTTTATCCCAGCTGTTGTAAGGGATGTACAAGCATCCACAAAGCACTAAAATGCTAGGTTCCCATTTTCTTCAGCTAGTCAAAAGAAGAGATGAAATCTATGCACCCTGCCAAATTGCAGCCCAACTGGAATGTGCACTGTTGTTTTGACAAACTGCAGCTTACTAGAGAAAACTTAATTTTCACATCATAAACTTTCCTTAAGCTGACTTCAGGCTTCATACTTGCAAAACCCCAGCTAGAAAAATGTTATTCAAAACCAAGAAAGTTTAGGGACACCAGCACAGCTCTGTGTCTGAACCACATCTCCAAAATGTAAAGCCTGGTTCGGCAGCTCTCAGTCATCCCAAGCAGCACCTACACACATGGTCTACCCACGTCCCACATTGCTTCTCACTGTGTGTTGAATATATATGATCACGTCCTTCTGACTCAACACAAAACAGAATTTCAGATCCAGTTTGATCGATACCAGCAGTTCTCTCTTCCTCTCCCCACTCACATGCACACCCGCCCTGCAACAGCTATCAGGATTTATGGGTGGAAGCCATCACAAAGGGAGACTATTTCAGGGGACCAGCACTGGCTTGTTGCTAATTATTTCACCTTCATTTCTACATTTCCGAGGGAGTTTTAGCCTAGTTTAAGTCCCCAGCCTGGCAGCCTGAAACTCATTCGCAGGCACAACTGTGTTGTGAACAAAGTGTGTTTTACACCTCCAAGCCGGGCCTGTCCAGCCCAAGGCAGCCCAGTACCAGGCTGCATGACCTCACCAGTGAGGTGCCAGGACATTGCTAAAACTGCCTTATCTTTCACTTATCTGGTGCTAACTCAGATGTGCTGGAGCTGCACTTCCCAACAGGGCACAGACCAACAGAGCCCAGCTCCAAAACTGCCCTTTCCTCCTGGCCCTCATGAGAGACACTGGGGACAAAGCTCAGTCACGGCCGTTCAGTTTCCCTTCTCATCACAGAAAGATGACAAGGAATCATTCATCCAGAGTGGACATACTGCAGAGACAGCTGATTTTTCTGGACATCCCAATAAATCCTGGGAAATTTGTTCTGCATTAGAATAGAGCATCCTGCAACGCTGGCAGGTGACCAAGACCTTAAGCAATGAGTACCTCCAAGTTCTGCAGGGTGTAATGGGACAGAGGTGGAGACCATCACTCACCAAGAGTCTGGCCTCAAAGGAAACTCAATGCACACAGCGCTGTAAAGCAGCGGTCCAGTTCCCAGTTCAGGGAACCACAGGTCGCCATTCCCAGATACCAGTATCAGGCATCCTGATACCCTAGACTGTCCAGCTGTGATTCAGCTTTTTAACACATGCATCTGGCACATAATGCTCAGGGATTTTTTTTAACATGCTTTGAGAGGCATGGGCGGAAAGTACGTGTGTAGCTATTGATGTGCAGAGCAAAGAGACCTTAACTATAACAACCTTTGGTCACTCCTGATCTGGATTTGCTGTGAAATACAAATGCAACAAGAGAAAATCTTCCATCCCCTACAGCTGGTTCCTCCTTTTCTCTCTTTTATTTTTTTAATAAAATGTACAAAGTAAATGAGTGAATTACGTATGTCCAAGGATGAGTAAGTTCATCTATAGCACATGGAAACTAACAATAAATAAAATCCTAACATTTGCCATGGAAAATATCTGTAAAAAGAGGCTCTTTTTTTTTTTCCCCTGGGAAAACAGAATACAAAAAGTTGACTTTGAGATCCACATTAGCACCCAACAAAACAGAAGGCAGTAACAAACTGTAACAAGTCAGAGCACTTCCTACTATAACCGGTAAATAGAATAAACTTCTGTTGACACAATGCACCTTATGACAGAATAACTCTTCCATTGCTTATTTATTCCGCTTTAAACCCCAAGCTTGGCCTCCGACAGATCTTGCGGAGAGACATCTTATTTATACATAAACACAAATTGGAACTGTTAGTATATGCTGTGAGTATAGAAGACCTAAATTCACTCCTGTGGAGCGCTTAAACTCAAAATCAGAGTGTTTTACATAGAGTTACAGAGACACTGAACTGCAGCACATCAGCAGCACTTGCCCAGAGCCATTAGCTGAATCCAGGGAATTTCTCCTATTGAAAGTTTACATCTGTTCAGACCAAACTAAAGAGCTTTCTTTGAAAGTTGGAAGAGATTTCACTGAAAACTAAATGAACATTATAAACATTTACTCTTAGAGGCCCTTGGTGCTGGGCCGAGGAGCAGGACTTGCAGGAGCTAAAGGCAGAGCACTAGCATGGGGTAATGCAGGATAAAAGCCCAGAAAAGGCACAAGGCAGCAGAGAAAGTACACAACCCTCTGGTACAATTAACTAAAACCTCTCTAGCCTTTAAATGCTGTTAAAGAAAACAACTAGCATATTTTGAATCAAAATAATCCAATTCCATAGTATGGTTTTCATGCACACACACTTAGGGCTGTTTTCCCATATGGTAGAAGAAAAAGAAAGGTTCCTTGCACTGGGGCTGACTCCCTCAGTTTGGGCTTCTCTCCATGCCTGAAGGTGGGTTTGGGTGCTGGTCTGTTCTCTGGAGGGGCAGCCAGCAAAACATCTGTTTCACAGTAGAAGGAGAGTGGGAAAGGCCATGCACATCTGAAACTCTTTTGCAGTTGCCATGGGGAAACAAAAGAAGATAAACTACTGCTTTATAAATCAAACATCCACACAGGTCCAACACCCTTAGCAAATTAATCCTTTCACTGCACTAGCTGGCTCAAGATTTTTCATTGCCCTCAACAGATAAGGAGGGAGAGCAACTTTTTTTTCTCTCCTACACCAATGAAAGTATACTTACTGCACTGCACCTTTTGGTCCACCATGCACCATGGGTTGGCTCTTGTAAACTGGGCCTCTGGGACCTAAATTTCTGCAGCTCCTGCTGGGGCTTCATGGCTCCCACCCACCCCCTGGCCCTTCAGCTGCAGATTATCAACCCAGACCAACAAGGTGGAAATACTCCAAAACCTCCAGGTCACAATCCAGCCCTGCTGTGAAGGATTAGCTCTAAAATACCAGCCTGGGAGCTGGGTGGTACAGACACACCTGCCAGGGCACAGAGGAAGGACAGGACACTGCAGGCATGGACAGATGTTACACAGGAATACTCTGATACCTCCATCGCCAAAGAAAGTGGCCTGGCCTGCTGTGGTGACCCACAAACTTGCTGCAGTGCCATTTCCCTCAACACCTCATTCATGACCCCCAGGTATTTCTTTGGTGTGCTCCAGGAAATGGCTTTGCAAAGATGTACTTCACTAATGGGGTTCAGAGGAGTTTGCAACAGCAGCTTATAAGAAACCTCACCCTACCCTCAGCGGGACGAGTGCTTGGCTGGGAAGTCTGCCTTGTGAGATGTAGGGCCCACACCTACCAATAGAGGTGCAAAAGTATCATGAATCAAACTCCAGAAAAAAAATCCAACAATGTGTCCTGCAAATGCTATTAGTGATCCACAGCTGCATAATTAAAATTCCTTTTTTAAACTGGTAGGGAGAATAATTGATACTCCTGCCTAGCAGTGAAACCAAACAATTTTTTAAAAATAATTCTAGAGTCATACTGACATAAATGATTTATTTCTGCTGAATGGAAACCACTTAGATTAAGGTGGCAAACTTGAGGTAGCTTAGTGGTTATGCTGCTCTCCTGAGACAAGGGGACCTGAGCACACATCCACCCTTGATCAGGATGTGAAAAGTGGTTCAAAGCAAAGATCTCCTGTCCAGAAGTGGGTTCTCACCACAGCCCTCCGTGACAGGAAGGGCTGCAATGAAGACACAATTGTTTTGACATTTCCCCACATACAAAAAATGCCCTATGAAAAGCATTTGCCAAATTAATCCAGTTCTGAGGAGACCAAAACTGCATTTTTCAGCAAAGAAAATATTCATCCCCATCCAGAGGAGAATGAAACCCCTTCAGCGGTTCTTTCTTCCCACAGACTGCGAGGAGATGTAATTCAGAAATTTCCCTGAAGCACACAGACACAGACCTCTTCGAGGACAGTATGAGCAATATGAAACACATTTAAGAACAATTATAAAAGACACTTTCAGCTCTTGTCTCATTTATGCTCCGAGCATGCCAATGCTTTAAAGTTTTCTGTCCTCCCTCTCTTCAACAGAAGAGCTGAGTTGCCAGTGTTTGCTAAGTGCTACAGCGGCATTTGTTTCTCTAATTACATGAATCTGCCATCTTCCCCGTGTCGAAGATAAACTACCATTTTAGTTGAGATGCTCTAACTTGATTTACACAGCTAGTTTACCTAATTTTCTAATTTAGCCCTTCAAGATAAGGAAAAGCAAAATGCATTTGAGAGAGTCACTCTCAAGCATAAAGAGAAACGAACCTTTCCTCAGTTACTGTGGAGGACATTTTAAAATGACAGACAATGCAGTGTGTTCTGCCAGTAGGAAAGTGATCCTTTGACCTTAGTTTGCATTTCAAGTGAAGTGAAAAGCAGGAGAAGAAATAGGAGTTTCTAAAGAAAAAGTTAAGGTACAGTATTGTAGATTTATAAAAGACCACAGACCATGTGCATCAATGGGATCTTGTTTGTCCTGATTTCTTTGAAGCAAAGTGGGAGATTTCTTGGTTTTTACACAGGGCTGCAGTGTAACTTTGATGCTTATTCCAGAGACCATAACTGAACTAATCCCCAAACGGTAATACAACAACGTCTGGATGGGGAGAAATGCAGGAGGTAAAAGGAGGTCCTGATCAAAGAGCGGACATCGCTGACCCAGCTGAACTTTCTGTGCCAGCGGGGCTGTCTGGGCTGAGCTGTGGCTTGAGGGGCTGCTCAGACGTGTGCCCTCTCGTCCAGCGCTGCGATACCAAGATCTGCCATGTCACATCCAGATGCAGTGCACGTGTTGAAGGGCACGGCGTTTTTCCTGTACGGTTTGCCTGCCTCCGCATCCGGTACATAAAAAGCAAAAGCCACTGTTTGAAACTGTCCTTAATAAAGACCCTGGAAAACTTTAGCTTCTTAATAAACAGGGTTGTGCCCTAAGTAGTGAGGAATAGGACTACTGCTGGAAGAGCATCCCGTGGCCTAATACATCACACTGTCAAAAAGCTTCTTCCATTATTCAACTGAAATTTGCCTTCTCTTAAATTTCATCCCATTACTTCTAGTTACACCCCATTGTACCACTCTAAATAATTCTTCATAGCCTTGGTGTTTACACCCTTCAGATATTTGTAGATTTATATCTCAACCACCCCATTTGTCATCCTTTAGCCAAGTTATCCATATTCAGCTCTTTCAGTCTTCTCTCATAAGTCAATCCCTCAAGCTCTCTTGTTACTTTTTTTTTCTCCTGAACTCTCTCCAATTTGTCAATCTCTGTTGTAATGGAGTGAAGCAGACCTGAATGCATTACGCTTCCTGTGGTTACCAGTGCTACGTCCTCAGCCCCAACTGCCTCCTTGCTGCAGATCAAGCATCAAAACCTTCTTCGGGTCTCTTTTTAGGTTACCAAAAGGAGCGAATGTGCAGTGTCTTCATGCTCAGCCACTAATTCCCCAGTATTCTGGTAGGTGCTTCCTCCTAGATCTACCCCTCTGTTTTACCCCCACATAGTCTCGGTGCTTTTCTTAACTGAATCCCATTTTGAAGGGCTGTGTTGCTGCTTGCATGCACTCTGCAAGTCACCTGGTAACTTCACCAAATGCTGAGTCCGCCCACTACACTGCTCCAAGCATCAAGGGTGGATCCCTCCATCCAGGAGAACATGCTGGAGCACTCCCTCACCATTGTTGCCAGGTGCCACCACAGAACATTTCTGTGCACCACCTCTTCCACCAGAGACTTTCAACCCACCAGAAAAGGGCACAGCACACCAGACAGGGTCTGCCCAATGATGTACTCACAGGGGTTACATTCCTCTGTGCTAAGCTGAGTACTTTGCTTTTAAAAACAGCCTGGATGGTCACGGAAAGCGCAGTGCCCCGTGGAAGCCCAGTGAAAAATGAAACATAAACAGACAACATTCCTCCAACACCTGCATCTTCATAAAGCCAGTGCTGTTCTTCCCCATCCTGTGAACACGTCCTGCTGCACAGTTCCTCCAACAAAGTTGTCTGGACAAATAGGAGGAGGGCTGCTGAAAAAAAGTCTCTGATGGGGGGTAAAACCACAACTGAACCATCTCTCAGCTGTGCAAGCACAAGCCTCACAGCAGGACAAAGGTCCTGGAGACTAACCCTGGGCAGCAGAGCTTGGCAGTGGGACAGGCACAGAAGGTTCCCCCAGTGAGAAGGGCAGACCCCTCAGGGGGAGGTGAGTGAAGGCACAATACCTTCAAACAGAAGTGCTGCCCTCCAGCTTTCCTGGCTATCAAGCACTCCCAGCTAGTGCTGCTCTACCTGGAAGGAGACAGGAGACAGTAGCCACTGAGCACTTTTCCAGACCACAGTCTGATCTCTCTGCACATCTCCAGCTTCAGAAGATATCCCATAAATCTTTGGTTTGGACTTACTGCAGATGGGCACTCACTTATCTTCCACACATTTGCTCTGTCTCATATTAACACCAGGTCTTCACCACATGACTTTGGAAGAGAAAAGCCATTTTGAAAACCTCTTTAAAACAGCCATTTCCCCTCCCTAATTTTAACTTTCATTCAGGGTCTAAACTCACCAAAGTGCTGCACAGATGACCACCTAATAGGAACTTAGACTCACTGTTACAGGAGTGAATGATTCATTTCGCTGTTAAGATAAAGATTACATATACCCACATGTTATCATAAGCCCAGCTCTGTACAGACAGCAACAAAGCAAAACTCTTCAAAAACTGTGACAGACACAGAGGTCCTGAAGCCATGTCAGAGACACATTCAGAGCCAGGTGGGACCCATCAGCTCCAGCTCAGGATGCCTCTCCCTGCAGCAGAAAGTATGGTGGGGAAGGACAAAAGCTGACCCCTCAGGGAACAGCTAAAAAAAGCATCCAAAAAACACACAGCAAGCTCTGGCAAGAAGTTTGCATTTGCCATCACTTAAATTAACAGCAAAGGAATCCCCAGGAGGGAGGAAATTTGGACTTTGTCCAACATGCAAGTGTGCTGCGTGAGGAACTGTGGAGGGGGAAAAGAGCCACACACAGGCACTGTAGATTCGGAGGAAGCCAATGCATACACCTCCAGCAAGCCTAAACCCTTACAAAGGGCAGGAGCCTGGAGGATGGCTGGATTTGACTACATTACTGGATATTGGGAAAGAAGTTTATTGCAGGTGACCTCAAACAGAATTGCCAGTCAGTCATCACTGTGCCATGAACTATCTGCAAAAACCAAAGGCTTTTATATCTTTAAAAATCCCAAAAAAAGTTATTATAAAGTGTCTCAAGAGTTGATGAAAACTGAAATAATCTAAATATTGCAGCTGGCAGGCTGTCTATCAGAACATTGGGAATAGTTCCCTTGCTATCTCACCCACTGGAGCTGCTATCAGTTCCTACACAACGTGCAGGTCACCCTGACTTCCCAAAGAGAGCTCAAATGCCCAGTCAGCATCTGTTTAGCTTGTGACAGAAAGTATAGCTGCTCTACTCCTCCATAATGGCCTAAAGAGTTATGATGTATTCTAGATTAAGTCCTTCTAAAACACCTAAACAGATGGGGGTTCCCCCTCCCCCAAAACTCATTACTAAGTTAAGAAGTAATTCAGCCATTTAAGTTTAACTTAAGCTAGTAAATTTAATAACATCTTTCTAAAAGCAATAAAATGTTCAGACCTTAATCCTTTTAATTCACTGTTTATCCCCTTGGCACCTAGACTGTTTTTATTCTAGTCACTTTTGCCGTAATAAAATGTTAATAAAAGAACGTAAGTTGTCTGGCGGGTTGCAGACCTCATGAAGACTAGTTTCCTGCAGGTTTGGTGTCTCACCTCCCTTCATCCTCCGATGTATTTAACCTGGATGCCAGCATGCTGTCTGGGAGCCTGTCTCCCTGGGACTCTTTCATGTCCCTTAGCTACATATGAGCTAAGAGGTGGCACATGCCACAGCTGGCTGTGAGCTAAACATGTTTTTGCACTAGCTCACAGGTCTAGCAGAGCAGACAGTTGCTAATTTCATGTTCCAGCCTTTTCGTCTATAGGGCACTGGCTCTTCCACTTAAGACCAATGGATTCAAGGCAAAGATCTCCCTTACAGTAGACTGTAAAAGGTCTGTGAACTTCCCACGTAAAAATGTGATAGTTCTGCCTAAGATAATCCACATGGCACCACTACCAACCAGAACTCTAACACAAGTGTGTCCTACAAATGCCCTGAAAGGTAAGGAGATCTCTGGAGACAGGGAAAGCATTGCTTTCTGAGAAGCTCCATGGGAAATAACCAAACTTACCACCACCCTCTCATAAATCAAGGCAACTGGTTTCAGGCAGCTTCTCATGTGCCACCATGACATTACAAAGGAAAGATCTGTCACAGCAGTGCAAGTCCCAAACCTGGTAGAGATTTCTTCTACTTTATAGCAGCTGTCTTCAGTGACCCCTGCATGCTTGTATGCAGACAAGGCACACTGCAGAAAAATTTTTATCATGTCGTCTGTGGAGGGCTGCAGGATAAGAGGTCATTCTGCTCTAGCACAAGCTCAGGATGTTCTCTAGGTGTAGCCCCATGCCTAGACCATTAGCACCAACAGGTGACAGGGGTCTGCATGAGAGGGAAACAATAACACATGAGTCTGGAAGAAAGCCCTCTTGGTCACATTTGATCTTAAAGTAGACATCACTCACAGCTATGAAGAGCAGCCATGTTCCCATGAGGAGAGTGCTAGAGCTGCAACATTTACTGATACTTCCAAGGGACTAAGTCAAGCTTCCATCTTGGTTATGTCTTTCATGTGAGAACTCTTAGATACACATTCTCCTGCCCCTAGAAAGACACATGATCTGGAGAACTAGGTCTTTTGCGGGCAGCTGATGGAACTGCAGTTCTTCAGCCTGGAGAAGAAGACGCTAAGGGGAGACCTCATCACTCTCTACAACTACCTGAAAAGAGGTCATAGTGAAGTAAGGCTTGGTCTCTTCTCCCAAGTAACAAGCAATAGGACAAGAAGAAATAGTCTCAAGTTACACCAGGGGAGGTTTAGATTGGATATTAGGAAAAAATTCTTCACTGGAAGAGTGGTTAGGCATTGGAAAAGGCTCCCCAGGGAAGTGATAGAGTCACCATCACTGGAAGTGTTCAAATAAAGGGTAGATGTGGCACTCCATGTTTTAATTAACATGGTAGTCCTGGAGTGACTTGATAACCTTAGAGATATTTTGCAGCCTTAAAGATTCTACGACATTAGATGATGATTCAGGGCCTCATGCCTTTAGTGTGTCAAACGCGCTCCAAAAAGCCCTATGCAACACCCTTACCCACCGCAGCCCAGGGCAGCAGGGAGGAGAGGACTGCCTGTGGCATCATGCCTTAGGGTCTCTTCAGGGAGCAGAAATGTTTGGAAACTGCACCTTTAGGACATATCCAACAGAAGAGACAGAGCCAACACTGTTAATGACTCCAGACCTCCAAACCATCTTGTGAGATGCTAAAGGTGAGTAGCACTACCATTTGGGGATTAGTGTTAACAGAAGCCACACTGACTCCTTATCCAACTCTGCTCCCATATGTAGGTGACTGGTCTATATGAGTATCAGAGGTTTCTGCTCCAACTCCTCCTCTCCAAACCATATCTCTGAGGACTCCAGGTGTGCCTGGGAATTGTACTCTCCACCTCCCTCCGCAAGTTCTCCTGAGGAAGGAAAGCTACATTTGGATGGCAGCAGACAGGTAACTTCTCTTGAGATCTCCATAAGTTACTGATAAAGGCAACCAGTGGCGCGGTAAAACTGTACCCTGCCAGAAACTAAAATGCGTCCTTAGATGCATGCACTAGAACAAAAACTGTCCTAGCTTCAAATATGGTCCAAATTTTTCTCTACCCTGTCTCAGTGAGCAGCACAAGCCAAGACCAAGTAGTGTTAACACCAATACAACAGCCCTGAACAGGAAAAAAAAAAAAAACAAACTGCACTTAAAAATTAACAAATTGTTCTTTTAGTAGAGGCATCATTAGGCCTGCTTTCTCACGGCTTTCTGTCAGCTTTTTACCTTGATGCCTTGTTGTCCCACTCTGCTGAAGCCCAGTCTGCTCCCTGTTCTCCAGCAACCTCCCCTGTGATGCCCCCACTGAGAGTCTTCCTCCCCACAGACACAGGCCAAATATCTCAGCCACACAGGAGACAGCACTTGCTCTCCCTTAGGCTGGTGAGCCCAGCACAGGCACTGGCCGTGTCCCACCGGTATTTCTGACACTACAACACAGCTGATTGCTAAGCCCAGTTTGAGCACTGCATGTCCCCAGTAAACATGAGAAAGGAGATCCCAGCCACAGCAGGCCTTGTCAGCCTGATCCGTCAGAGACACAGTCTGGTGGAAACCCTGCACTCAGATGGGATGGTGACAGGTTTTTTTCTGAACGCTGCACACCTCATCATTCAAACATCGCGTTCGTAATTATACCTAAATGTGAAACACAAACTTGCTATTATTGTCTGGTTTTCATAGAAATCCAATAAATCATTCATTTCTACTGGAGAGACAACTCCAGGCCCAACACCCAAGACACAGGCTGGGATCCAGCCTTTCAATGTGGATTCAAACTTAAGCTTTTGAGCAGAACAAGTACACAGACCCATCCGGTCCTCAGTACAGCCAGTGTGGTGGAAAACTCTTGTCCCAGGCAGGAGCAACACCTCTAATAATAAGGTAGAGAAAGCAGCTGGGTGCAGCTGGCACAAATCCCACTCATGGCAGTCTCTTTTTTTCTTTTTTTAAATAAAAACCAACCAACTAAAAAAAAAAAAGACAAACAGGAAAAACAGAGGAAATACAAGTAAAATAAGATAAATTTTCAGCAGAGGTCTAGAATGTGCCTATTGGTAACACACATAGATATTCATGTGTGATCCCATGTTCTGGGTGCTCTGGTTTTCCCATCCCTCACCATCTATCCTTTATTTTAGTATAACACCACAACAGTCTCTTGCCTATCAGAGATGTGATCTCAAGTCCTACTTCTGGACCAAATCAAACACTCTTTTCTTCAGAAACCCAAGCAGCAGGCTTTCCCAAGCCATGTTGTTTTTTTTTTTTTATGCGGTGAACTTAATAGACATGTCGAGCGAAAGCGCTGGCTGCCTCCTGCCCCAGCAGAAATCAGGAGCAGACCTCCTGCGGAAAGCAGCCCCGGGCAGCGGCTCTAACCCGAACCAGCCTTTACCACCCATGGCAGCCGCAGTGCCGGGCTGACGTCTTCTGCCGCCACATCCATCCTGTCACCGCAGACCAGGAGGAAGAGGAGGAGTGGCATCCCATTGCCACACGCCTTGCTGCTGGAGCGACACCCAGGTACCTGATGGGTGGCCAGGCTCTGACCTCATGTCTGTACACAATTTGGCCATCGACAGGAAAGCTGTGTATCACTGTGGGTTGAGAGGACGGGCAAGGGGGTAGTTCAAAGAACATATGAGAGGCAAATCCCCTGGGAGCTACTCTCGCCATGGGAGGGACCCAAGAGATCTGGATTAATTTGCCTGTTTGCTTTCAGTTTACTTCTTGCAACCTCACAGTAAACCGCTTAACCTTGTAGGCAATAAAGCAAGATGCCAGTATTTTCAGTTCACAGTATTCACACTACGCTCCAATCCAGTTTGCGTGTCCGGTCCTGTCATTAGCTGGAGGAAACATTAATCCAAGACAGTAGAAAAGAAAGAGTAAAAAATTGTTTCTGGAAACGCAATGATTCTAATGGCAAACGTTCATTATCTAGACCCACAGCCGAGTTAAACTGAAACATATTATATTCCATGCAAAAAAAAAAAGCTTCAACCATATGTTTAGTCATTTGTGAGCTCTTGATCCTAACACACAACATAAGCTGCAATATCAGTGTCAAAAGTGCCTGATTTAAAGCATGAGAGGCAGAGTTACATGGAGTCATGTTAAGCTCACTTCTGCAAGCTCACGGGCAGAGACGTTTGCGAGGAGTGACAGGTAAGGGGGAACACATCCCAGGGTCTGCGCGGGAGGGGAGGGAGAGGAAAAGTTTCTTTCATTAAGTTTTTTTTCCTGTGAGATTGGCCAGGAGGAAGATGATATAGCTGGGGGGAGGACTGAGACAGCTAAAGAGTAACACATGGTATGCTTTCAAAACATACAGAACATGTGACATTCGTCTGCGAGTCTGGCGCTGAGGAGCCTGTGGTCTGGCAGCAGTGAGAATTTCTGCTTTTTATTTCTTAAATCATTGCAGGCATTTGAACTGAACCCCCCACCTAATAGTCTGAAGGGAAGAACATAAAATCGGATTTTACATACAGTGCTCTCAGTTGGCCATTGTTTTCAGCGGATTTTTATCCTCCAACTCAATTCCCACATCATTAAAGTGATGCTGTCTCTTTAAAACACAACTCGGTGCCGTGCCAAAGCCTGCAATAAGAATCACTGGCACCAAAACAGTCAAAGCACAGAGCTTAATTCTCTACTTAATAAGACAATTAAAGAAGAGTATTTGGATACAGCAGCCTGCAAGTACCAACACAGAGCACTGATGTCTCCAAAGGCATTTTGATCTGAAGGCTTTATCAGAAAACATCTGTCACAAACAGATGCCATCAACACCTGAGAAAAGTGGGAAATAAAGTGAGCTAATGTGGCTGTGATACACACGAAGGTTTGCACTGCCCAAGTCCCTGTTTATAAGCATTTTAGAGGGTGCATGAGAAAGTGCCCAGATGCAAAAAATGCATGTACCCTACAATAAGCTAATATACACGTATGCGGCTGCCTTTGTTAAAAGAACCCCAACAAACAGCAGCAACAAAACACCACCAAACAATCCAAACAGCAAAACCAAACCTGTGGAAATAACCCAAATTACAACAGCACCAAAAGTGCTGTGTGTTTGGTACCTTCACTGCCACAGTCATGGGAAGGCTTATAGGAAGGATGGTGCTTTCACGAATGCCCTAATACACATGGATGAATTGAGATATGCAGATGAACGCAGACACAACTGAGTGCTCAGGTGGAGTCTCCTGACCATAACTGCCTCCAAGTTTCCAATCAAATAGTTCTCAGTTGTCACCTCCTAGCAGGCTTCATCCTGCAAAGCTGAACCAAAGCTAGAGAAAAGAGAACAGCAGCAATGTAAGAACTAATTAGTCATTTGATTAGCTGGCGAGAAGACAGGGTGCTGCAGTTCTGTAACCTAAAAACGCCACCAATGACCTTAAAACTCCATCTCAAGGGTGTCCAGAAATCTGTAACCTCCCAGGAGAAAGGGAGAAACAGGTGATGCCTAAACTCCATTAGCTGACATGAGATGTGGAAATAGCTCAGACATTAAGTCGGGAGAGGTGTGACATTTGAAGCATTCAGCCAGCAAAAGAGGACCTGCAGCTCTGCACTTGGTTTGAACTGCTGCACCAGTGGCTGCCAGTCCAGCCTACCTGGGAGGTGTGTGGGGATGCATGATTTAGCATGCTCAAAGTTATGCTGCTTGGAGCATGAGAAGCACTGACCTCATCCTAGACACTAATAATATGTAGCAGGGGCAGGGTAGGGGAGCCCCAACAAAAAAACCAACTGCCCCCGCATCGTTACAGGAGGCCTGCAGACATCCAGCCAGACCCAGGGTGGCAGCCCCTCAGCCAGCCCATGACAGGAGAAGAGAGCACCCGGGAAAGGGGAGAAAAGCCAGTTTGAGAAGGACATTCTGAGAGGTTTCCTTCTTCACCTGCTCCACGGGGGCCTACGCTGCACTGAGAAGATCTGCTGCTGGTACTGTGTTCAGTTTTGGGCCCCTCACCACAGGAAGGATGTTGACATGTTAGAGCGCATCCAGAGAAGGGCAACAAAGCTGGTGATGGGTGTTGAGCACAAGTCCTATGAGGAATGGCTGAGGGAGCTAGGGCTTTTTAGTCTTGAGAAAAGAAGATGGAAGGAAGACTTTATTGTTCTCTATAACTACTTGCAAGGTGGTTACAGAGATGTCGGGATTGGTCTCTTCTCTTGGGTGACAAGCGATAGGATGAGAGGAAATGGCTTAAAACTGCACCAGGGGAGATTTACATTAGATACCAGGAAGACTTTCTTTACTGAAATGGTTTTCAAGCACTGGAACTGGTATTGAAAAGGCATGTAGATGAAGTCCTTAAGGACATAGTCTAGTGGTGGACTAGTCAGGGTTAGGCTGTGGTTGGACTCTATGATCTAAAGGGTCTCTTCCAATCCAGGTGATTCTATGATTTTATGCAGTATTAGGAGGGAGAATCTGGGTAAAGCCAAGAGGTCCCCTTAGACTGTGAAGATACATCTTCAACAGCAAAGGAGGATGGCACAAAAATGACCAGGGCTAGGGGTGCCAAGTTATTTTTTGTCCTCTTCCTTCAGCCTGACAGCTGGAGCATGTCATCATCTGATTGCACACACGCCCAACACACTGACAATTTCCAGACTAAGCTAAGGCAGTGCCTTCCTAGCAAACCATCATATAGTGTGGATATACTCAGTGTGACCTGAAATGAGCCAGCCCAGAACAGTCATCAGACAGCAATGCTGGCTCACTGTCAGCGAGTTCCCTCCACCAAGAAATCTCTGCTCATCTCCCACCTTCAGCAGCTTGGATGGCATCTAGTTCTTGGGTATCTACACCAAAAAGAGACAAAAGGAAGCAGACGTCTTGGGAAAGATCGCCCTGTCATCTGCACCATTGGAAATGCCCTCTGGAAAGCAAAGGAGGAGGATCCCTCATCTTGCATGGTCCTGGGAGAAAGGTGCAACCTCCAGCAGCTGCCAGCACTGCCCCATTTCATTTCTGTCCCCTAGATGCAGATCCAGACCTGCCTTTTGATGCCCACCTCCCTCTTTGTGTTTTGTCCCAGGGGGATGAACTCACCAACAGTGAATTTCTCTGAATAAATCCAATGTATAGTTTAAATCTTAGCAAGCCCTTCCAGGGGCCCTGGAGTAAAAGGCAGAAGAACTTTTTCTTGAATGGAAAACAGAGATTACAAGTGCTGAAACAGGGTTGTCCAGCAGATGCAGGCTTTCCTGAGACAACACAATCCCAATATACACAACAATTTCCCACCCTTTACTTTAAAAAAAAAAAAAAAAAAAAATGGGGAAAAGACCCCAGAACCACACGAATTAAGTCAAAGGCAAAAAAAAAAGCCACGGACATGATTCAGTAACTCAGGTACTGTGCCCAGCTCTGTATGCTCTTACAGCTCACAGAAGAGAGGAACCAAGTTAGGCATACAGTTGCTGCAGTTTACAAAGGGATTTAAAATTTCCACGTCTGACTTAGTGTGAACTGTAACAAACCCCTGAAATGGTGAAATTCTCTGTGAAAGGAACTTTAAAACAATCACCCGGAGCCTACTGGAAAAACCAATTGTATTGCTACTGTGTTTGCTATAATGGGATTGTATTTTAGAATCCTAAATAGGAACTTATTTGAACACAACACTTATATTTTGTTGTAAAAATCTATTAATTTTTAAACAGAAAAATTCCTCATCTCTTTTTTTCTTCCACCTTTTGACAAAACTGACCTGATTTTGCAAGAGTTTTTAGCGTTGATGATGCCAGATATTGGAATATGACTCCATCAAGGAGCCCTAGTCAGGAAATACCAAAGTTGTGGTTGCCAAAGCAACATAATTAACTTGATCACGGTACATACACTGTGCACAACTTCCCAAATGGCCCTTTAACACTCAGCTAAATCCTTGGCTTGAATGGCACGCCAGGATGAATTTCTCCTCTGAGTTCTTCAAGAACACACACAGCAAAAGAAGAAGTTGTCAAAATTACTAAAAGCCAAGTACCACTCTGCTCCCTGGCCAATGGTCCCCTTAAAGAGGTCAAGGACCAATTCTTGAGCCTACTCCCATGACTAATGGCTGTAGCAATCATGGAAACACATGGTCCTGTTGGATGGAGCAAATGCATTTTGTAAAGCTTTGCTTTAATTCATCTGTGTTACCAAGTTTAAGAGGTTTGGTTCTTTTATGGCATAATCAGTAAAATTCTTAGTACCTGGGCAGGGAGGCCCAGATGTTGATGCTAAACCTTGACCCTGGGGCCACAAACTTCAAAACCTGAATATGCTGTCACTAACTCAATATATGTACGATGTATCAAAAATAAGATTCTGTCTGTTGGTTTGGGGGAAGGAAAAGAAAAAAAAAAAAAAGAAAGAAAAAGAAAAAAATTGAGTGATGGGCTTTCAGCCTGTCATCAGACCACAGTGACCTCAATTTTTTGAGAAATAAAGTCAAAATCTATTCTTATCTTCAGAGATTCAAGATGTATTTATGTGTCAAACTTTCTCCCCCTTGTCCTTAGCCTTTGGGAAGCATACTAAAAATGATATCAAAGCCTGAAAACCTGGCGATCACATTCGCATTCACCTTTGACCCAGGACGCCTATAGCTTTCACCAGCTCCTTCACTCGTCCTCACCGTACGGCAGGGACGGCAGGTCTGGGAGCAACTCGCAGTGAGCTGTTGAGGATGAAATAAAGGCCACTGTACATAGCAAAACCATGATGCTCGGCTCAATTTTTAAAGGCAAAAAAAACTTTACTTTGGCAGTTTTCTCCTCCTTTATATTCTTGAAGGATGTTTTACCAGCATCTTCCTCTCCTTACACGCAAATGTTTGATTATTCTCTTTGAAACGTCTCTCTAACATCTACAGGAATAAGATGCCGAATGCAAACACTGATTGATTCTTTCTTAGCCATCAAATGTGCTTACACAGCAACTACCCACAGCAAACGCACACAAATCTCACATTTCACTTTTAAAAATATGAACGTGCCGTGGGGTTGGGTTGTTTTTTTTTTTTAAACTCAAACATAATGAATGAGTTTAAATATTAGAACTTGAAATTATTAAGTAAATCATGGCACCTGTAACGCTTCTATTTGCATAACATTAATTCATGATGGCATGTAAAACAAATTCATCACTCTCACTATATTGTAGTCTGATTTATGTTGGAATTGGTAAAAATAAAAATCATGAGCACAAAATTATGTTGACAAGATGTACGTGCTCTCTGAAGCCCAAGATTTTTTTTATATATTTTTTTTTCCTGAAGCATCAAAACAACTAAATTATGGGAAAGAGGGCTGGGAGAAAGCATCTTTAAAAATGAATAACACACTGGCGTCACGCATACACGCTCTCCAGTTATTAATGTCAAGCATGGTGAAGATACTCTAGAAAATCATTACCATTCATAGCTACTAACAGCCATTAAATTTCAATCAATTCAACTTAACACAAGTGTACTTCAGTAGCCCTTACAGTTCCTTATAGAGGTGGCTCAGAAAGTCCTGTCTGACTTATTGCATTGTCCACTGCACAAAGAGGCATTGCTGAGGGTTGCTCTGAAAAGGAGCTATCTTCGTGTTGGGAACTGATGCTCTTTTAACACTGTCGCAATCAACAGACGGTGCTTTTACAGAAGGCGTGATAAAAGGGGCTCTAACCGGACTCGGCAGGTCAGTCCGGAGGGGAGCAATACAACTCATCTTTAACCAGAGAAGCCGCTTTCCAAGCTGGATATAGAAATAAAAATAAAATAAAATGGTGGGATGCTTTCAAGGGTGTTTCGGTAAAATGTTAGTAACTGAATCAAACTGCTTAACACAGAGCTAAACAACTTCCAGGTGATCCACTTGCTCCGAGAGAATATAATTGCTAAATATATAGGACATTGAGAGAAAAAAACAAAGCACGATTTAGCTTCCAGAGCCTGGATATTTAAATCTCCCAGTAATGATTGTAAGTCACGGCACTGCAATATTGCAGCATCTCCTACTCGCCTGAATTGAGCTTGTAACCCTGGAAGTTTTTCCACTGCTGGTGCAGGAATTAGGCTGTGCAGATGACCATCCCCTGCAGATCCTGGGGAGGACCAGGCAGTCCCCCGCTGAGGGTACTCAGCACCTCCTGCCAGGGGTGAGGAACTGTGACCACAGGGTGCCCAGCACCGAGGGGCTGGACCCACTCTGGCTTCCGCTGTGCGGCAGAGCATCCCAGAGAAAGCAGGCTTCTCTGGAGAGATTTCATCGGTTTCATTTAAATGAATTTTCTACAGTAAAATCCCGCATTTCACATAGGATGGAAGACTTTTTATTACTTTTTCTTTTCTCCAGGAGTCCAGATTTTCCCAGCAGCGTTCATTCTGCTGGGCACAAGGTCCTTTCTCTATATGTGGAGGCAGTTTAAGATTGCAGGTGTGTATTCCTGCAGAACCCAGAGTCACAGAAAAACAGATGCAGTCACAGATGTGCCATCATTGTAGCTGAAATTACAAGCTCAAGTACGGGTGCCCTTTTGTAGCTTTTAACTCATCCCTTAAAAGTATCAGCATTGATGGTATCGCTAATTACGAGAGTATTTGGGACTATTCTACTGAACTCTACGGTTTTCCTTCCCCTGGGATTTACATTTTAGCATTTAACATAAAGTAGCAGTGAAGTTCTTTGGAATCAAGAAACACCCAAGAAATCTCTCAGGCGGATATATGCTCCATTTTAACTCATTTCCCTACACTTACAAGCTGCACTAAATGAAATGAAATTAATGTTAAAAAGGGCCTTTATTGAAAAATCTTCCAGTGACAGGATCAAAAAGTGCCAGAGTTCAAGTAAATCGTTCCATGGAAAATGTTAGCAAAGCTTAATCATACTGGAAGCCACATTTAATTACAGCTTTTTAAGTCCATCTGGGAAAAAAGAAGAGACTTAAATATGTCACCTGAGATGATCTAGATACTGAAACTATTTGTAAGTTAACAAAAGCATTTGCATCACAAAGGGCTCTGGGGCAGCACCATGGCAAAGCAGATGTGTAATGAACAAGGATCATAGCACCAAAACAATCAGGGTTGTAAATAACTACTACTAATCTGCAATCATTTAAATTTGGGTTTAATTGCTAGGCAGCAAATACATTTCATTCTTGAAGAGGTAAATGCTCTGCGGAATACACACTTTAAGGTATTTAGCGGAAGAAGCACCACAGTCAAGAATCTGAATGTCAGGAGGGTAGAGAAGGAGACAAGCAGCAGGGCTGGATCTGCCATCAGATAACAACATTAAACAAACTTTGCCCTGGAAGAGCATTAATACCACAGCCACCCCCGCTGCATGTACTGTAAGTGCTGCAGCACTGACACAACGACGCACACGGGAGGCGAGAGGGTAGCGACTATGGAAGAAAATTCAATCTAGTGCTAATGAATAAAAAGTTCCTTTTATTTCTCTGTTGTTTTTGGTTCATTAAATTTTCCACAGATTTGCAGAGAAGAAAACGTGATCAATAAACCTTGACAAAAGTGAACATGTGAAAAAGACGAGAGAAAGGCACAGGGAGATAAAAGTGATATCCCGATCACAGATTTCAGAGGCAGATGACCAGAGCTTTGGGCTGCTGAATAATCTGAATAGACCATCATTTCTTTACAGCCTTTTACTTTCTTTTCCCTGACTGTTGGAACTCTTCATTCAATACAATAGTAAATGCACTAAAACTTTTTTTATTATGCTAATGGTCGAAATCGGGCGCTCACAGTTAAAACACACTTCCCACCAACTTGTTTTCTTTAAAAAAAAAAAAAAGAAAAAGAAAGAAAAAAAAACCTATTCAAGTTAAACTAAAATGTCAAAGACATCTTAAGGCTTACTTTCACCATTCCTCAAAATTAATGGTTTTCTCCCCAGCAGATTTAAAAAAAAAAAAAAAAAAGAGAGACTTGAATAAGGATAAAGCTGCTAAACTCCATTCATATAAAAAGAACACTTAGAAAGTAAAAAGAAATGCATCCACTACAAAGATCCTGGTACCTAAAGTTCTAATTTGTGTTGTTTCCTCTTGGAATATTTCTAATAGCAGAAAGGTGTCGGCCAATCGCAAATAGTTGCGGCCGGATGAGAAGAGATTCACCAGTGACTAATGTGTTTGGGCAGCCGTGCCCAGGACAGTACCAGAAATGTTTCTGCTCATTACAATGAAGGCCCAAATGAGCCAATTTTCAAACGTTTTCTAATTTGGGTGTCCACTTCCAGGCAGCAAGGCCTTTTTTTGTTTTGTTTTTCAGTGTTATTGAATATTCATAAATCCCAAACAATTTTTACAGCTCTGAACTTTTGAGTACCAGGACAACAGCTTTCCTGTTCCCCTCTTGCTGCACATTTCAGCTTTTGTGTATTTGGATTTATTTTGTTTACACGTAGTTAAAGTGCATGGGGTGCAGCATTAGAGCAGATAAGTGTGAATGAAGAAGTTTTCTGTGGTGCCTCTTGGACTACACACATCTAACACAAATTCACTCCCAACTGGAGCTGACCTGCAGAAAATTAGACCTGATTAGCCAGTATTTCCATTCCAGTCACTTAGTCACAAGGGATACCTGCAATTTTGCCTCTTCTCTATCAAGATTACTGTGAAAGACCCAATTCTCATTACAGATACACCAAATACCAGTTAATTTCTAGCACATATATATGGGATCCATGGGTTAAGAATTCATGTTACGTGTATGGGTGCCTATATGTGTGCATATATGTAGAGATGCACCAGCACACATGTAGCATTTAACTTCGGACACAATGCCCTCTTGCCACCATTCATTCTTTGCTATTATTTTATTTAGTGTTGTTTTAATTAATTCCTAAACACCTCCTGTTGTTTTGGCTTTCTTTAAAAGGGCCCTGGGAACAGAGCTGAAGCAAACCTTAAATACCACTTAATGCTTTGTGGCAAGTTGTCCAAATGGGCAACTGGTTAAAATATTTACCCAGGTACATAAGGGGTTTGTGCAGTGCTCAAACAATGCCCTGGAATCTTTCCCATCAGTAAAAAAGCAGACAAAAAGCTTAACCTCAATGCCTCAGCAGCAAGTGAGAAGTGCAAATATCGCATTTCTATAAAGCCCTGGAAGCTTCATAGAAATGGAGTAGCAACTAATTAGTTTGATGCTATAGTCACATCTAATGTTCCTAAGTAGCTTCTTTGAAAAAACTCGATGCCTTGAAATCCTTGGCCAGATTATTAAGTGGACGCTTTGTGATGGAGCGATAGATAGGTGTTTGCTGCACAAATACATACAGATTTTGGCGACTGCTTACTGAATCCACTGCCTCTGCTAATCTGCACTGGAAACTTCACTATGAACAGAGCACTTCTCAGAGTACAAAAGCATGAAGTATCTGTGTACCTTTCAGACTACAGGGCAAACAACTGGCTTACAGTAGGCCACCAAAACCAGGGGGAGGCAGTTAACCAAGTGTCCTCCCTACTTACAGGCAGAGAATGAGGATAAAGCTATTGTTGTTAGGTCAGATGCTCTACCAAATCCTTAAACAAAACACATGGGTCCAGAGGACTCATTAGAAAGAGTCAAACTCTCAAAAAATAGAGTATCAGGAACATGAAAAACATATCTTGAAGTTATATGATGCTGTAGTGAGCACATAACCTTTCCCCTATACGGCTGATCACATAGCCTCAGATCCCATACAACTTCTGTAGAAACGCCACTGAAAGGGAAGTGGTGGCATAAACCTTTAAGATCATTAGACTCACAGAAACCATAGTCAAAAACAGTTCTTTGCTATAGAAGTTTAAACTGGTTTTCAAAACAATGCCAAAAGCCTAGGTCATTATTATTATATACATATATATATATGCCACAAAAAGGCTGGCTTTTCTCAATGTGACTTCAGTGTTCATTAGGGACTGCAGGCTGTAGTGGATTGGATATCTGGGGTCAAGTTCTGTTTTCTTTTATACAGGCATAAACTGGAATAGCTTCAGTGAAATTACACTAGATTTGTACTGGCATATGCATCTAGTTCAAATTCTTCTATGGCTCTAATTTTTCTCTAAATGAATGACCTAACACAAACAGTATTTGTCCATCTGTATACATCCCCTCTGACACACTGAAAAAAAAGACATTGAAAGGAAGTTGGAAACAGTCCTCGAGATCTGTTTTTCTTTGAAGAACAGCAGTTGCATTTCTGGGCACTTCAAAGTCACATACTTTAAGCAATAACAACATTCAAGATCAAGTGAATCTTACCTCACCTTGCTTTAAAGATTAGCTCTTTCACAAACATAGACCAGAGGCTTGGATATACACATGCCCATAGATTAACAGTTCATCTTCAGTGGATCAGCCACATTTCAGTGCTAGAGATAGGTCGTGTTTTCAATCAAATGACAAATTTCCAAGAGTTGTTTACAGTGGAAAAGCCATAATGAATTTCATTCAGTTCTTAAAAGTTGTCAGTTTTGCAATAACGTTCAATATGACATTTTTATTGCAATTCAAAGTTTGACAGGTGTCAACATTTCCTGAAGTTCCAGCCAAAACACAAATTACCATATCCACCCATGAGAAAAGTTGAACCAAACCAATTCACCAACTGTAGTTGCTGTATGCAGCAATTACCATGCCTTTCAAACATCCCAGGAGCATAAACAATTATTTAGCAGGATCCTCCTTTCCAGGTGAATGTAGTTTCTTTTCTAATGAAGTGAATTAGGTTTAGAACTAATAAAACTCCCAAAAACCTAAAACCCACCCAGCCCCCTTTTTTTTTTAAAGCAAGGTAGCTAGAACAAACAGATCAAATCATCAACTCTTATAACAAATCAGTCTATTCCACTTCTGTATATTTTGAATTTCATGGCTTATTTACTTTACTTTTTTGGCACGGAGTCCACAGTGCATGCCAATACAATATTTGTTTAAATGCTGTTTTATGCAGCATGCTACTCAAACGTTTACTTTCAAATTCTTGTGCATCCCAAGAGCCTCAGTCGCAAAAAAATAAAATAAAAAACTGAAGGGGATTGGCAGGGGGTGGATGAAGTTTTACAACTAGCCCCTTTATCTGTGGCTGTAAAAATATCAACACGATATGCCAATAAAATGCTAATTTCTGTGCTCACAAAGGCGGGCATACAGGTTTCCAGGACCAAGAGCTCTATGAAATACGAGGGCATCCATAGGAAGGCACAAGTTTCGCTGTCTCAGCCCGCGCTGACCCCCGGAACTGGGTATTTGCTCACTCACACCCCCCTCCGGCCCCGACCCTCCCTCACCCGGGACTGCTCGTCCCGGCCCCGCGGAGGGACCGCGGCTTTGCGCGCATCGCGGAGGCACAGCCCCATTCCGGGAAGTTTTGAAGCTGAGGCTCCAGGTTAACGGGTTGTATATACATGTACAAATATCCCATAACCGTCGGAAAAGTCAGCAGCAGAGCCAGCGGCAGGACCACCGAGAGCCCCCTCCCCCCCCCCCCGCCCCGAGCCCCCGTGCTACAAAAGTCAGGTTTCCCAGGAAATGATGGCAATCACTCAAGGCAGAAAAGGCATCTAGATGAGCCCATCTCCCTCCCCGCCTCCCTGATTGTTTTAAAGCCACCGAGTCCGGGGGAAAAACTCTCAACTCCCTAAGTCCTTAATAGGATTGGAGTCCGGGTCTCTCCAAGCCGCTCCTCATCACACAGGGATCAAGTTGCAGCAGGGAATTTTTTAAATTCCTCAGCAAATATACTTGTCGAAAGATTGCCTCTCCCGGGGGGGGGGGGGGGGAGGCTGACAAGGAGGATGGAGGGGGCAACTTAATTATTTAAAAAAAAAAAAAAGCCAAACTCACTGCTCGCGCTGGGGAGTCCGGCTTTCCTCGGGACCCGGGGACAGGCGGTCCCGGCAGCGGCCCGGGGCTGGGACTGTCACCGCAGCCCCCGGGAAAACAATGGCCGTGGAGGCACGGCCCAAAGCCCGGTCCCGCGGATGAGGGGGGGTGGGGGTCACACTCCAGACACTCACACGCGCGGCCGCATCCGCCCCGCTCACCTGCGGGGGACACACAAGGGAGGGGAGCCCCCACACCCCCACCCAGCACCCGCTGCGAGAAGAGTCCCTCGCAAAACCTTTACACACACACCCCACCCCGGCGCAGGGCACATCCGACAAAAGCGGGAGAGAAGGGGGGGGGGATAAGATAAAAAGCACAATGAAAAAAACACAATAAGCATCAACTTTACCCGAAAAGCGGAGCAGCAAGTTTTCAGCAGGCGAGCGGTTGCTGCGGAGCAGAGCTGCTCCTCCGGACCCCCATCATAAACTTGGGGGAGGGGGCGTGGGAGGGACTTTCCCTCCGTCCTTCCCTTTTGTGCCGCTCCCCCTCGCGCTCCGCTCTTCGCCAAAAGCTGCCGCGAATCCCGGCGGCGGCGCGGCGCTCTCCCTGGCTGCTGCCGCGGAGCAGCTCCGCGGAGGCGGACGGGGAGGGATGGAGGGAGGGCCGGGGGCAGTTTGGAGAGGTGCGGGGCGCTGCGGCTGCCAGGCAGCTCCTGCTGCCCATCAGCCCGGGCCGGCGAAGGGGCACGACGCGCACACGCATACACATACTTGTAGATATATACACACGCATACGTACATACACAGAGGCTGAAGTTGAGTAGCCTGCAGGGAAGACGCTGGAGCGCTTTCAAGCCTCGACACAAGAGGAAAACTGGCTGTAGGCTCTGTTTTCTTCCCCCTCCCCGCCCCTTTAAAAAAAGGGAAATCAAAACCTTCCCATCCCTTCAGCGCGGGAGCAGCGGACCGCTCCGGATCCTCTCTCTCCTTACCCCATCCCTTTCATTCTGGATCCCACCCCCCTCTTCCCTCGGCGAACCGCACCATGTTGGGTGCGGGATTTTCTCGCAGCCGGGTGGGATCCACTCCCCATCCCGGCCCCCTGGGGCCGCTCCGGAACGGGGCCGCCGGCAGCCCCCACTCCCTCCCCCCACCCCTCTCAGCTGGAGAGCATCTGCAACAAAACTACAGAAATCCCCCTTCTTCGGGGAAAATAGCCCCCTCCTCCCCCGAACAACAAAAGTTTGGCCTTGTGCAGATTCACTCGCGCAGAAGCGGGGATGGAGCTGGGGGATGGTTTTCCTCCAACTTCGGTATGTTGGCTTGTTTTGGTTTGTTTTATCCCGGGAGTTTACGCTACTTTTCAAGCTCTCGTCCCGCAGGGGTCGGAGGCAGCGAAGCCCCGCGGAGCGTCTCTGCAGCCGCGGTCAGCCCAGTGCGGGCAGTGGCCGTACCCCGGCTGGGTCCCGGCGCACGGGCGGCTGTAGCCTTCAGAAACATCTTCAGGGGGAGAAGCGTTCGTTAAAGATTGTTCCCTAAACACCGTAACTAACCTCACTGGAGCACGGTAATCTATTTTAATCCTCTTGGTTTGGGACCAGGGCTACGAGGGGGGGATAAAAATCTCAAAAGTGTGCCCTGCTCCCACCCCGGATATCTTCGTTTTTACTCTGATCTGGTGCATTAACGGTAATACCAGTGAGAAATGCAGCAGTTTTAGCTCGCATTTTAGCCAGGCTGGGCTTGCTACTTGATTTGTTTTGATATCTTTGGCTACGGAATTTGTCAAAAGTTTAAAACACAACCAGATGCTGCTGGGGAGGGTCACCGCGCTGTGCCCAAGAGCAAGCTGAAACTCGCCGCATCATCAGGGTATCTGACTCCGGCAGGATTATGGCCAGTACCATGGCAACCGCATGCCACATCAGCCCCCAGCTTCACTTTCAGTCCCTTGGGCAGAGTTAACATTTGCCAGCGGCTTCGCCCGACGCGCAGCCCAGGTCTGGGCAAGTGGAAAATGAGCTTTATGCCACTCGGAAGCCTTCCTCTTCTAGCCTGTGCAAAGCAACCTGGCTGGACCCCAGGCTCATTACTACAGTTTTAATTCTGAAAAGCTGCTACTTTTGGTGCCTTCTGTCTGAAAGTTTGCACATCTCTTTATTATTTGGATGCATTAAAAGGCTCATGTTCGAGGATGACTCTTGGCTTCCCATGCACCTCCAAATCCCCTTTATTCCATCCAAATAGCTTGGGGACGACTGCAAGGCAACAGGTTGTTTTGCCAACTACCAACACTGCAAATTTTTTTGGTCAAAGACAAGCATTTGCACGCACCCACTATCTCATCCAAAGAAATTCCCTCATCTCCCCATGGTGCACACACAGTCCGTACTGGCGGAGGTGCAACCTTACCTCATGCAGGCAGATAATTTTGTGCTGAAAGGAGTTTCACTGCACCTACTACTGAAGAGCACCTCACAATGGAGAGGGGGGCTTTGGTTACCAAGAGTAGGAACAAACCATGTCTTTGATCTTCAGAAAACAAAGCCCACTTGTACTCCCAGTTCACTTTACTGGGGAAAGATGACCTGGCAGCTTGGGAGGTGGGTTGGACTAAGAGGTTTTTGGATGGACCAAAAAGAGAAGCCAGCAAAATTTAACATTAGACGTGTTCTACATTCTTGATGCACGGTTACAAACACATGTTCATCCAAGACTGTTGGCCAAGAACATTTTTAAATTCAAAAAAGGATAATTAAAAGATTAACTCAGAGCAGTTGCATAGTTAAGGGCAGCTTTCCTGTCTAGAATTCATATGTGCCAGTTGTTTAGAAGATGATGATCTTTAAGCTGAACAGAAACTCCTCCTTTTTGTCAGACGGATGATGGCTGGTGGCGGCTGGAATTTTTTGAGAACTTTGAGTTGGCTTTTACACTCACTGACTGCTATAGCTCATCCATCCTTCCCTCTCCAGCTCTGCTCATTGAACTGCCCTCTCTTAATCTTCCAAAGGTGTCCAAGATTAAATAGACGACAGAATGACTGACATTTGGTACACATAAAAGAACCAAAATATGAACAAGGGGTCAAAGTGCAGCTCTTCCCTCTGGTCTTCCCTCCTGCTCTTGTACAACTTGATGGGGATGAAACCAAGTAGGGGTATAAAGATATACGACGATGTTACACTTAACTATACCTTGCTGTATCATGACTGCGTGGATATAGAGGATACATTCAAAAATGATCTGGACTAAGGGAAGAGGGTTTTTTTTTAATCACAATTTTTTTAAAAAGCTCTCACGATGAGAAAAGATTGACATACCACCAGGTCCAGGATTTCTAATCTGGGATCTGTCCCACTTCTGTTAGGTCAATGGAACAAATCTGATTAACCACAGAGGAAGTTAGACTAGCCTCAGAAGACACAAATGTGGCTTTTAAATTGTTTGATATAGTTCTGAAAGAGGACTGTAATTTTTTATTAAAGGCAGTACATTTAAAGAAAATAGCTGAAAAACCAATGGGGCATGTTTCATTCTGTTCTGTTCATGTCTATAGGATGTATTTCTATAAGTCTTCATAGATCCTCATGATAAATTAAAAGGACCATTTGAGTATTCCAAAGGATACTCACATGTAGAAGCTACCAGAAAAAAAATCACATTCAAAAATGCTTGTCATTTAAAATTTAAAAAATAATTACGTGTGTGATGATCACAAGGAGATAGAGGCCTAAAATCATGTTACATGCAATTCCTGTCTTTATGATGCCTGGTTTAAGTCCAAGTGGGAAGTAGTACACGATCAGTTCTGCCCTGATTTAAACAGCTGTACCAGCTCTGGGGTCAATGAAGTTGCACCAAGCCTGAATACACCTCATATCTATATGAATATAATTAATCACAATGATATTTAATAATTAACAATGTCATATGCAGTGCTGGCTCAGAATTTGCTAGGAGAATAGGAAGGACTTTTTTAGCACAATACATTCCCTTCTTTTTTTCAAACAGCCCTGTTACCTGGGGGAAATTGCAACTGTGGGTAGACAATGAGGCAATACTCATCGGGATGATATGCAGCTCTGATTCCTATCTACCTCCACATATGTGTTGCCTCTTGCTTAAAGCTTCAGTGCTAAGTTCCTCGAGGCAGGTGCCATCTTCCTGCACTCTACATTTTGAATAATAAAATCTTATTTTATTTTTCCTCTTTCCAAATTATATCCAAGTGTAAAACTTCAGTGCTAATTTCCTGATAGCTCCTTTCCCTTCCCTTTTCTTTCCACTGGAAGGATCCATTCATGCCAGGTTTAATCTATATTAGATCATAAATGTTGAGCTAATGCCATAAACTACTCGAAAGTTTTTCTGTGCTTACAAAAAGATACTTCCATGCTGTATCAGCAAGGGAGGTTGTACTTCTATTTACTGCAAAACAGGTCTGCAAGCCTGCCTTTCATTTCAGAGAGCATGCAAGACCTTATTCAACTTTAAACACAAAGTGAAATGTTCTGCTAAAACAAGACCTTAGTCACATGAATACATACACTGGAATTATGGCTTGTGAATTGATTAGTAAGCCATTTGAGGGTGCATTCACCATGAACTAGGAATATACATACATCCGTTACCTGTCTCAGCAGAAGGACGGAACCTTCTTCAAAATGCACAGTGCCTGTCGCGTCCACACAGTTTTCAAGAAGTGTCGTGCTTGGGGCTGCTCTTCCCAAACCTGGCCCGTTCTCGAACGGTGAGCGGTCCCTTCTCCCATTCAGATCTAAAACAGAAAGCACATTTTGCTCTAAGAGGAGGAACTCTGAGCTCCCAGTGTCTAAACTACAGAAAGTTTAACATGAAAAGCTCAGATCTGGGTCTATGTCTCTCACAGTGTTTCCAGTTGCAGGAAAGAAGCTGTACATCGTGCTTATGTGGGGAAAGGAAACGGCACTGCAAGAGCATGGTTCTTTGGCATGTGAAAACAAAATGCACAATTTCTGAGAGACTGTCTTTTCTCATGATCCTTTGGAGTTTCTCAGTCCGTATTCCTCTAATTGCAGCCCCCTCTGCCAGCTCAGGGACAGGCTACAGGGCTCAGCCTACCTGGGGAGACGGAGAACGAAAGGGCATCACACCAACCTCACAGGGCTCCTTCTGGACTTCATCTGTCCCCAGCAAAATGCTTGATTTGATGAAGAGACAGATAACAATGTTTTTGCCCAGGGTTGATTGGGTTACTTGAAGTGCGGTGCCTCCTTAGAGGGAGGAGAGGAGAGCAGAGGGAGGGATGCACAAATAGTAACTGGGGTATCTTCAAGTGGAATTGTGTGAAGACCTGCAAACAGCTGGAGCTGGCAACATAAAGAAAGCAAAACTTGGCCGTTGATATGAAGTTAATGAGGTTTGTTGGAAGCTATATTTATATTTCATGAGGGAAAAATAAGGAGAACTTTTTATTCACTCCAGGAAGAAAAAAAAATATTGTTGAGTTTTGCAGAAAAGACCCCCAGAAATCCCTGTCAATACAACATGTATAATCTGCTGGTTTTACACAGTATGCTACACTGCGTGTACACACCGTGTATTGCTGTATATATGCTGAGGAATAATTTGCACTAATTTGCCTTGATGTTAGACTGCCAAAACCTTACCTACTGCAGCAAATTACTCTAATGCAAGTTTGTGCTCTCCCTTAGCCCAAAGAGCTTTGCCCATTTAACCTTTACAGTTACGTAAGTATTAATTAGGATATCTAATGCTTATCTCATCCAAGGCCAAATAAAGAGTCCCTAATAAAGCTGGAATGAAAATCCCAATTCCTAGACCCAAATTCAGGCTACTAGTTAGTGCTGTTTCAAGAAGAAATCCTTTGTTAAAGCCTAGTCTTCTTCCTCTCCCCGGGCTTTCAGGGTATATGAAGTGTTTGAAAACATCTCACCTTATTTGCTTTTCTAAGTCACTTTTCTACATCTTTTGGAGGAATTAAAAACCTTCAAGATGACATTTCAGGAAAAGCATGGACTGTTGCACTAGTCCTAGTTTTAGGAGGCCCCAAAGGAATAAAAAAAGATTAGTAACAAGAATAAGACCATGTAATCCAGAACTCTTGTGTACTAACAGCCCCTTTTCCAAGATAGCATCTCCAAGGGCTGCAGAACCACAGCTAAAGTTGTATAAATGCTAAGAGTTTTGGAAAGGGCTCCTAATTTTCAGTACTCAGATTTTCAGAGGTAGCCTACCTTTGTGTCCAGTTCTGGGGTCCCTGTTATAAAAAGGACAGGGATCTCCTGGAGAGAGTCCAAAGAAGGGCTACGAAGATGATTAAGGGCCTGGAGCATCTCCCCTATGAGGAAAGGCTGAGAAGATTGGGACTGTTCAGCCTTGAGAAGAGAAGACTAAGGGGGGACCTAATTAATGTTTATAATTATCTTAAGCAGGGGATGCAGGGGGAATCAGCCAGCCCCTTTTCAGTGGTCTGTGGGGACAGGACAAGGGGCAATGGCTGCAAGTTGGAGCATAGGAAGTTCCACACCAACATGCAGAGGAACTTTTACACAGTGAGGGTGACAGAGCCCTGGGACAGGCTGCCCAGGGAGGTGGTGGAGTCTCCTTCTCTGGAGATATTCAAGACCTGTCTGGATGCCTATCTCAGTGAAATGTCCTAGGGAGCTGCTTTGGCAGGGGGTTGGACCCAATGATCTCTCGAGGTCCCTTCCAACCCCTACAATTCTATGATTCTATGATTCTACCTTCTTTGAAAATCAGATGCCTGTGAGTTATCTCAAGTCAGGCATCCAAAATGCACATCCTTCACTGCAAGTCTTGACTTTGCTTGATGAGCAAAGAAGATAGACATGGCACTAGGAAACTGCTGTCTGAATGGCACGAGGTGTCTGAAAACTCTATCAAGCCAATGTGAATCTCCATTATGTTTGTTGAATAAATGAGTGACATCAACATTTAGAATCAGAAGGATCACCAATCCCTAAATAATAGCCCTCCTACATACTGCCCAGAGGTCCAGCCTGGTTTTGCTGAAGAGACAAGTAATGTTTGCAATCATACCTAATATATTTCAAATTGGTTATATTGTTTATAGATTGCTTATGTCAAAACCGGTGAATTCTCTGGTGTGCTTTAGGATTTATGCATTCTAGTTCTTTGCAAGGTTTGTTCTTATTTGTTGCTACCAGCAAAAATATATCTCTTGGCCCCAATTCACAGTGGAACAATGTTAGGTCATTATTCCTTGAATTGTTAGGCTGTAAAGAAGCAATTTCTCACTAACCTGTGACACAGGAAATTGTGATTCTGATGTCAGGTCATTTCTGGAGTTCCTTTTACAACAATCTGTTTTTCTGTCAGCAAATGACATTTATGTATTATTTCCAGAAAGTGTAGGCTTCAGTATTTTTGTATATATACATTCAATATTTCTCTTCTGCTTCTTATTCTGCATAGCCTGGAGTTTTAATATATGATTCAACCGATAAATAAATATATTTTGATTGATAGTGCAAATACCTGGTAGCTGAAAGAAGTGCTACTTTAAAGTGCTTCTCAGAATAGTTGACTTTCTTGCTTTTGTTTTCACTGAAGTATCTTTTATGAAGCACCGTGATGAATGATTAATGTTCAGGTACCCCTCTTCTCTAGATTCTCTGATGAACTTAATGTGTTGCTCATTGATCTGCGTGAAGGGAACACAACCCAAACTGACCCCATAGCAAGATTTTATACCCTGTTTAATAGGGTTTGGTGTTACAAACTGTGATCACCAGCAAGGTTCAGAACATCTTCAGATTATAAGGAACAGGTATGTTTTACCAGCATCCTTCAGCCTAACGCAGGGGTTTTTTTTATTCTATTCATTTGAAATTGGGTAACATGTAAAACATTTGACAGATGACAGTGTGCATATGTTTTACCAATAAAAATGCATATTGACTACACAAGAAGTGGTTTACTGGCAGAATATGTTTTACATATACTTAGGGAACTGATGCTATAAAGTTATACATCCACAGAGACAAAAGTTCTCTCCATTGAAATGCACTGCGGCAGACCTTTCCACAGAGCAAAGCTGCTTCTCTGTCTCTTTCCTCTGTTACTGGTTTTCATGACAGTATGTGTGGATAGGTAGCTCTATAACACTAACATAACTCCTTTCTTCCAGAAAGATCCCAAACATTTCCAAAACTGGGCCTAAATCTTGGTGACTTTACACACAGGAGATGATCTGGGCACATCTCATGGGCTAAGAAGATGGGATGTAGTCCTCAGTGGTAGACAATATACTAGATCTTGTAACCATACACAAGATAAATTTGGATCTTCTATACATGAGAATCACATTGAGCACCACTACAATATAATTGTCTTTATATGAAATGTATATACCAGTAGGTATTTAATATTCCAAGATAATTCTGGTCTGCTAATATATTTATAGAAAAAGGCCATCAGCAGAAGCTGTCTAGCAAGGACCACAAACTTCCACCAAAATCCTGAAAGGCACTTCTACCACCCATTCCCTCATTCCAATTCATTGCTGCCAGAATGAAAATTACAACCTATATACTAATAAACAATCCAAGACTGAATAAATTTCAGCCCTAGAGATTTAAAAAATTTGGAGTAGAAAAATCCTAGAAAATATACCATAGCAGCAATCTTACAGCAAGGAGAAGAGAGATTATGTTAATGAAAGGTAGTTTGTTAATCTTTGGGTTCCTCAGAATCAGAGATCACAAAATTGTTTAGCGTAAAACATGAAAAAACCCTGATGATACTATGTTGATACAAAAATGTGGGATACATCTGGCTCAGTGGCAATATGACCTATTAATAGGCCAATTAATCATCCAATATCACTGCAAAATTCTCAATTCCATCTGGCAGAGCCAATATGACATAGCCTACATACTAACTGTAACACAGTGAGAATGGCAGCAGATGAGAGCACCACACTGAGCACCTCATCTAGGAGGGCATTGCTCTAGGTTTCCTGCGTGTCAGTGCAGGGGGAGAGATTCGTGCATGGGTTGTGTTGGAGCATGTAAGTCAGGCTGCTGCTGTGGGTCCCTCAGTGGAGAAGCTGTGCTGTGCTCTGCTTCAGCCACCCAGGCAGCCCCAAGGGGAGCTGAGTTTCCTCGGGCCAGGTGCTTACAGTGTGAACACCCTGTATGGACCTCGAGATTGCAATCAATGCAAAGAACAACATTCCTCTCTGCAAAGATCATCTCAAGATGCTGACAGACACTGAACGCAGCCCAGAGTCCTGACATTAATAAATTCCAATTATCAGAAGGAATACTGTTTAAAGTCCTTCTGTTGTGCAGTCACAGCACCCCTAAGCAGCAACAGGGTCCCCCCAGAACAGGGCTGGTAACCCACAGGATCCTGGTGCAGCCCAACAGTTTGTCCCATCCTGAAGTTTCTCTCCGCACACCTGCTGCAGGGAGGCTGAAACACGTGCGACATTCCAATGTGAACGCGTTTAACCCAGCAAGCATTTTCTTAGGCTGCTCAGTTTTCCCCTTCTGACCACATGGAAATAAAGCCTGGTTAAAGTAACCAGGCATACTCTGAGGGATTGTGCTTGCCCAGCCTTTTCCTCGGCTTTCAGAGAACATCACAGTAACCATCTGAAGTACACACCACCTTTGAAGACTGAGTTTACCGAACATGCTTTCCATCAGCCTGGTTGGGTCCCTGACTCTCCCTGGGGGTGTTATTCACAGCCCATGTCTCTCTTTCTTTCCAAACGCTCTCTGGCCAATGCCCTTTTCTCCAGCTTTTCTAGAGAGTTAACTGCCCAGGACAAAGGCATTTTATCTGGATGAGTCCAGAGAAAAACCCAAAGCAAACATGGAAAAAGCGTAGAGCTGATGTAACGTGAGACAGAGTATATATACCCTGTAGTCAAAAGGTAGAAAGCACAAACTGTATCAAAGCACAAACTGTATGTAGGAGAACAACTCAATCGAGGAGTGACGCAGGCAGAACCACAAGAAAGCCAACAACAAACACAACCTGCGGTTCAGAAGACCACAGCCAGCCCTGGGCCTTGCATGGGCACAGTCCCTGAGGAAATGGGCCATCAGTGCTTTCCTGGGAGCAAAGAGCTCTGGCCACAAGTGTGGTTCAGGGCATTGCACAATTTCCAACTAAGCTCTTGAGCTGCGGGTCTCCTTCCCACCACCACCTTTGAAGAGAGTTGTGAGCTGCAAAACACTCAGGTTCCATGAAGCAGCTTGAGATAGCTGAGCAGAAGGTACTATAGGGGCTCAGAGCATTGATGTTTAATTTGCTCTGGTGGCTGTCACTGGAATTACTGAATATTAGGAAAGGGGCTCACGTGCTTCTGGTGCACTGTCAACAATATAGTCAAAGAAATTAAAGCCAAAGAGCAGCTTTGAGCAACTATAACACTAGTAACAGTTCAGCAAGGGGAACTCAGCCTCATGAAGTGCAGCCAGCAAAGTGGGACGAATTAGTAACATTCAGGAGCTCTGCATGATGCTGTGGGGACGTTTACTGCAGAACATCTGGAGGAAGAGCTGGGAATGAATTACATTTTTTTTTTAATTACATTTCCCAAGGTTTGAATTAACAATCACATTTCTTTGACCACTTTGGTCTCCAGAAAGGATACTCCAATTTTTGTTCCTACAGAAACGGTTTGTAAGATCTTTTGGAAACAAAGTGGTCAGAGTCCCCATCTTGCACTTCGTCTGAAGGATGTCCAAGCAAACATTGCTTCTAACATCAAGCAGGAGCATCATCTCAGTGGGAGAGCTGCCAACAGCTGAGTCACCAAGATTGCTTCCTGCAGCTCCTCTGTGGTCCTTGAGGTATCCAACCCCAGAGTGGCACTGACCTTGTCTGACCCTGGAGGACTTTTGAGAGCCCAGCACAAAGAGATCTGAGTGTGGGCTATTATCTGAGGGGCTCCTTCATGCATGTTAAGCTGCATGGTTTCACTACAATGGGTAAAAGGTTATGAAGAAAAGGAAGCACAGTAGGAAACTCCCTGGTGTGTAAATCGCATGTGTGAAGATGATTTTACAGCACCCAGCACAGACACACTTAAGCAGCAGCTCAGCTGTGGTGCAGCATGAGAAGAGCATGAAACCCCCAAGACTCAGGTCTGATGGAGGGAGCTGTGAGGACGCTCTCAGACTGGCAGCAAGAAAGTCCTCTGAAGCTTTCTATCCTGTGCTCTCTGCACATACCACATCTGCTCCAGAACAACGAAGGACTATTTTAGGCACATTTTATGGAGTTTTAAAAAATGTTATTGGGACTATATTTTGTATCCCTTTGCCAGTAAAGCCAGATGACTGCACCATGGGCTAGATCTCCAGATGGTTTAAATCACTGGCCTTGCTCTAATTTGCTCCAGTGAAGGATCCGGCCCCATGAGTCTAACTAGACAAGGTAGATGGAGCTATAAAGAATGTGCCAAATGAGCTAAAATAGCTTTTCTAAAAATAAATGCTACAACAGGACTTCCAGTGCTACACATACGTATTAGGTCTGTCAAAGTAACTTTTGCCAATCCCAAGCATTCAAAAATCATGAGTTGGGCATGAGATTAGCTTTAAAACACCCACAACATTAAAATGAAACAAGCAAAGGGTAATATCTATGTACCTCTTTTGGTTCACATTCTTGGTGTTGGTGTTTTGGTTTGGGTTGGGTCTTTTTTTTCAGTTGTTAGGGCAAACCCTAGTTGTGTTTTAAAGGCTTTTCTATTTTTTTTTCTTTGTTCCACTCCCCACCTTGGAAGCAGCAGGGCTAAAAACTTGCTGCTAAGAAAAGAATGTGAAAAAAAAAAGGGAGAGAGAGGGAGAGAGAAAAATTCTCATGTAATTGCTTGACTGCAGAAACTAAGCTTTTAAGAAGAATATCATGAGACTCATGATAAAATCATGAGAGTTGGCAACACTATTAGTGAGCTGGAAATGATATAAAGCTCCTACTTCTGCAGTCTATGAAGTCTTGGACTTTTAGGCACAAGCTTTTTTTGCACAGAAAACCTGTCACTGCCATATAACTGGTCTTTTCATTGCCACAGGTCTTCAGATTTCCATTAGATTGACTCAGATAGTTTCTAGGGATCTGCTGTTTGTGTGTAGTCAAAGCAATATTTGGCAACAAAAGACTCTTGCAGCAAATTACAGATGGACACAAATGGGAATGGGCTTGAAGTGGGCTGGGAGCCTGAAGGAATGGCTTTGTCTGGGGAAAATGAAGTATTTCCACACCGCTGTATTTCTGGACTTGCAAGCACTCTGAGGAGCCAAGCCCTCCCTGAGAGATGGATTTACAAATCCACCTTTACATTAATAAACTAGTAGGATTATGGGGCAGGAAAAGAACAAACCAACCAACCTAGAGAATTGCTTTGGCAGCCTGACATCCACCAGAGTCCTCAGAAAAGACTGCCATGGAACAGGGGTAAGGAAGGTCCCAGCAACATGGGGCAGCAGGATTGTCCTGATTATTATGTCCAATCAGTGCTAATCCACCATGACAGGAGTCATTCAAATTAGATGTGTGAAGAAGCAAGATCATCACCTTCCAGGACACGGCTAGCACAGGGCATCATTTACCAAGAACAAGAGGTTGGGTGACCTTTGTGTGCCTGACGCTGCCACAGTCAACGGGTCAGTCCAGCTCTAACAGGCTCTAATTAGCACTGCAAGACACCAAGGTCCTTACCTAGGTCGCAGGAGAGTGAGAGATTGCTCCTTGCCTTTGAAAACCGATTAAGAAGCATTGATCCTCCCAAATGAAAGTTTGAAAGACTTGCACTAGACTTAGGAAAACAGATACAGATAGGTGTGAGTACATCACACCTCTCTGGGGCTGTTAAAAGGCCCCCATTGCTGAGGCAACAACACGTGATGTAGCTGACACTTTCAGAAGTGCAAGTTGTTATTTGCCTTTGTATGCAAAGCTCACACATATTCCTTCAGAAGTGAAATTTCAGGTGCCAGTGGCTGCTTCTCAAGTAGTGGAGCTCGAGTCCCAGTCACTGTTTGAGCTGGGCTTGTGAAGTCTTCTGTGCTGTGGTTTGAGATGGAGAGACCCTGACGCCTAAACAGCTCGTATGCTTCCTTAACCTAGGCTGTGGAGCCGGGAGAGCACTAACACACACTTAGTTACAGGTAGGGGGAAGCCCATGGGACTGCCACTAATCTCTTACACCAAAGTAAAGCAGGAAAAAAAATTTCCATTACACTCAGTGAATGACACTAGCATAAGCTCACCCCCAGATTAATTTCTGAGGGTTATAAATTACAAATTTCAGAGGAGAAAACCTGGACCCAGCTGAGTGGTCCTGTGACTCAAGGCCATGTTTCAAGAAGTCTACAACAGTTTATGGGTTTAAGTGGAACAGGAAAAATTTGGTAGGTATAGCGGAGTTTGCTTTGAATGTTGAACCCAGAACTGGAACCTGGAGAGCCTCACACAACTATGGGGGTATCGTGGACCACAGAATTTATTTTTGGGGACTTTTTGAAGACCTGGACCTGCTCCAGCAAAGGAAGCTCACCCCTTGCAAGAGAGGCTACACTGAAACACATGTCCAGGATAGCTACCAGCTCCTACAAAGTGGTTTCAATTCCTTTAGGGTTCAGGGAATAAAAGAAATAAAATTGTTTGTCCTGTAGTGTTAGACTCTTTGAGATTCCTTGTGTCCAGAAAGCCACAGCACTCATCTTCTGGATGTGCTCAGGAGTGATTTGGCCAGCACACCTTTCTGAAGAGCCCTGAAGTAGCTGTGTAGGTACTAAGGAGCTGCAAAGCACATGCACCTGCCACTGTCAGGGACCCTGCATCGTGCTGTGTACATGCTGAAACGTCGGGCTGATGAAGAGTAAGCTCTATAAATAGGGAAGAAGAACTTGCTGAACTTTAAACAAATCGGCAAAGCGTGCATCACCGTATCTCTTCTGGTTTTCATGTTTTTCTTGGTACACAAAACGGCTCAAGTATAAACCTGGCAACCGGAGGATGCTCATTAAGTGGCCAGGAGGAGGATTTAGTCTATGACAACCTGACACCTAGTGGGAACGGGAAAATCGCCCCTCAGCCAGGCTCTGCAAGCGCTAAAGAATTTCCTGAAACGGGGAGAGCGCGGGACGAGGTACTGAAGAGAGGTGGGATATGCGCAGGCAAGGCTCTCCATGGGTAAATAACCCTAGGTGGGCGTTTTAGTCTGCGAGGGGCCGCTGAGCGGGCCAGGAATTTACAACATGTATGTTTAATGTATTTATTCTGTATAGGGTGCACGCAACATCACTTGTGTGCGTTTTTGCACATGCTTCTATGTTTACAATATAAATAGCCAGAAGTTTAATAAAAGATGTCATATCCTGCCCCAGTGATGAGATAACTGAAGGCTAAGTTGTCTTCTAGCTACCCAACATGAAAATTTCTCTACACAGCTAAAGGAGACTGTGCATGATTTCAGAGCAGCCCTGAGCTGTGCAGGCAGGGACAGATTTGCCCATAGGCATTTGTATCATTCTGCTATCAGCAGCCAAACAAGGCCGACCTGGGCACTTGATGCTAACCTTTCCTAATAATGAATTACCTTCATCACTTCCACACACCCTCATCCTCCCTTATTTTGGCAGGGACATGGTGTACACAACATATTGCAGTTAGCATTCTGATTAGAAGCACTGGCAATGGGATTCTCAGGATGTCCCTCAAGACAACATCTTTACTTGGTGGGAGACACCACAGTAGCTGTGGGAAGATATTGGTTTCGGAGGGAGTTGTTTAGCAGGGACAACCTGTAAGGGTCAGCACTTTTCAAGGAGTGCACAACTTTCTCTTTACGGTAAATGCATTAATGGAAGGTTAATGGAAATGCTGTCTGATAGCAGAGGGCCATCGTGTGCATTTCTGGCATCCTTGGAAATCAGCTTGCAGCTCCTGCTGGCTAGCTCTTTGCTTTGCCTGACCCTGGGAAAAACCAAGGTACCACCAAATCACTTCTCGAGTCAGCACATCAATTCCCTCCACTGTGACCAGAGGTATTCAGAAGGGAGCCTACATTTCAGTGTCTGGCTTTAGGTCTAGGTAGAGCTGGTTAGTTTGTTTGCTACTATTGGTTTTATACCAGTGTGCAAGTCCATGCCATGGGGAGGCGTTTCTTTAATGACTGGATCTTGTTTGCTTGTTCTCTACAGGAAAAGACATTTTTTACAGTATGAAGTTTCAGAGTCATTAGTTTATACAAAACCGTATTTGTTCTAAGACCAACTCTGCCATCTCGTGGTAGATTTAAAATGGTACTGCTTAACCTTTAATACTAATTTTCTGGCAATAACTATGTATACTAGATATAAAAGATTTTTTGCTGAAGCTAATGTAAGCTAAAACATTAATGGTAAAGACACTCTTCTGCATTGCTAGGAATACCTCTGTCCTTCAATGAGATAGGTTAAAAAGTTAAAAGCTACCTCTGTCGCTGTATGCTTTACATATTGTATCAGATAATGAAAGGTTGACATTTGTTTCACATTTGTGAGGAGCTGGCTTGTAGTTAGGTTCACTTCCCAGTTCTCACGCAATAGCTCCATGCTTCAGAGTTTGGATTATAAACAGGGGAGCAGTTAAACTCAGGCAATTTCTTTTCCTCCTCACTGAGGTCTAGGTAGGAGCCAAGTTTTGAACAAAGCAGTTCAGTCAATTATATGCAAAAATCATTATAAAGCAAAGAACTATTTAAACTTTTTGGAAGAGAGATATTTGCACAGTGCCAAGAGGAAACACAAAGTGCTATCCTCACTGAAACCAGTGACCTAGCCTGTCTCCCACACTGGGACCAGATACTTCAGAAGGAGGAGTGAGAAGCCTTGCTTTCAAAGAGTGACTGATCTTGGTCTTTTCTTCCCTCCCTGTGCAGCCAGCAGTTGGCAAGCTAGGGAAAACAAACACCTTGCATTCACTACGACAATGTAGTCGCACTGAGCATAGCAGCATGAACTTCTTTTCACCCTGTTTCACCATTCAGATCTCAAGTGACCACCTCTTGAAATGAAATCTCGACTCAGGAACAGAAAGAGCTTCAGTCTGATCTCACCTGCACATGAAAAAGGATAGAAGCGCTGTTGCTCTCTGCATCAGACAAACACCTTGTACACCAGTGGAGACCTGAGCTCTAGGCACAGACTTGAACATTGCCATGCCATGTTTGAGCTCAGGTGAGTCACCAGTCACTAGAATGCCCATATCCAGGGTGGTTCAAGAGATCACTACCTTGTCAACCTTCATTTTCATCCCCACTGTGTAATGCTCAGCTGTCACTAATCTACAACTGCTTGCCTCATTTCTTTCTGCTGACACCTTCAATGTTGCCACGTGCATCCTTTTCAGATCTAGCAAGGCACATGGATTTGGAGCTTTGGTTTGAAGCCACATCAAATTATCCCAACCCTTTGCATATGTAAATACAGATAAAAAGTATTAGTGCAAACCTTTCCATTCCTTTCTTCCACCTTTGCCTTTCTCTAGTACCATAATTTACTCATCTAGAACTGCAAACTCACGAGCAAACCAGGAAAATATAAAAAGGACTCACAAAGGGTTTGCAAATACCATCTTATATCCAACCAACCTCATCACCTACCTCCCGGTCACATCAAATTATGATCTTTGTCCTTCTGGTTTCCTACCTGCTGCAGTCATTTGTCTCCCATGGCACCTTGGAGGAGGCCAAACTTGGCAGCTGAAGAAGCCAGATGTCAGGGTCTACAAAGAAAGTTTTCAGCAGTGGCAGCTGCTTGTCAGATTGCATTTCCCCAGAGGCTTATGTTTGGCTCTGACAGTGTATCTGTTGGTGGCCACGGCTGGTCTTCCTGAAAGTCATGTGTGGGATCATCTCCCAGTGGGAAACTCAAGTTTCTTCTCCTGAAAGGCAGTCTCCACTTATTTGCAGCTCTGGGAAAATGTTATCCTTCTTTATTCTTATATTCTCAGAAATCAATTCAGCATAAAACTGAATTAACAAGAAAGGCTATTTTCTATAATTTCAAAGGAATTTCACTCTTGGAGAATTAAACCCCTTTTATTTGTGTTCTATGTAATGGTAATTCACGGGATCACATTTTAATCTAGAAAAGTTTATCTATAACAATTGCTTTGGGGATTTTTATGATAAATATTGATCTTCATTTGAAAGAGAGGAAACTGAGATGAGAAACAGAGACATCCTTTTGAATCTAGCTCTTGAAGCTAGATTCTGTAAGCTCTTGAAAGTGTCTTTGGTTATGAGATTACCTTGTAATCATAATGGTCAAGCGAGACTTCAGGAAAACATGTTAGAAAAGTCAGCATTCGCCCACAGATTGAAAAGATTTGAGACAATCTTTGTCACAAAAATGGAGATCTGTGCCATTGAATGGGGCTTCACCCTGAACTCTGAGTCAGGCAAACACTGTGTCTGTCTTCAAGTACTCTTCCTCTGTTCCCTCTGGGCAGGTCTGTTGGAAGATGGCATTTGCTACCACTGCTCTCACCACTCTTGTTGCTTGGGTACTGGCTTGGTTGCTGGCCACAAACCTGGGATTCAGGATTTTGGCTCTTGTTGCCTGTAAAGGGAGGATAGCACACTCACAGTGATGGTACAGCATATTGAATATGATGAAATCCTGGACCACAGAGGTACTAAGAACCTTGTAAATACCCAGTTTGACAGCCCTTAAAAACAACAAATGCCATGGATTGAGAAGAACATTAACTCTACTCCTGTTTTCCAAGGGAAGGATGCCAGGTCCCTCTCCAGATCCCTGCATCTGTCCCACCTGAAGGGAGCACCATTACCAGAACAAGTAATTCATCAGGAGATGCATGTGCCAGTGCCCTCCAGAGTGTCAGTCATTTGGCCTTCAGTCATACCCTCTCCCTCTCAGCTGCTTCTCTGGACAATGAATTACACTGATGAACTGTGATGTAAATGCATCACTTTTCAGATTTTAGGTTTACTTCCCTTCAATTTTATGAAGTGTTCCTCCTCCTCAGGATTTTCTGAGGATTCAAGGCACAAGTGTGCCCTGCTGAATTCCTGCTTGCTTGGGTCAGAACTTTCTTCTACTGGCAAGATTTAACATTTTTTTCTGCTTCTCCCTGCCCTCATTGCATTGTTTGGATTTTGCTTACTGAAAACACCAGTGCTGCTGAAGGCAAAGCAGTGTTCAGGCTCTTAATAAGGGTCCTGAAAGTCAACTCAACATATATGCAGATAGTACGAAAGTTTCAGCTGAATAATTGTGCAAGATTAAAAGAGGCTTCAGAATTTCTATGGCTACTTTAGAAACCCACATCTGACATATGTGAGGAGCTGCCTAATTTTTTTCAGTCCCTTAGTAGCATAACCTTATGTATAACCAGAAACTTTCTTTATCATATTTAGACATCCTTCTGCCTTCCCTGCACACAAAGTTTTTTGGAGTAGCCTCAGTTGAGTTAACTATTTTGATGAAAGCTGTGCTGCACAGCTCAGGCCAGCTAATCAAGACATCTCTTACCTGTATTAATTTTACAGCACCCTTGAACAGCAGCTTCAGGCGTATCCCTGAGAGCTTTACCAGCAGGCTGCTGCAATGTCATTGAAAGAAAGAAACGAAGTACTGAGAAGTCCTGCCACTCAAAGAGGGTTGTCTGAGGTCCTCAGCTGCCTGCTCATGATATGGATCACAGCAGCCATGGCATTTGAGCTGGGAGCTATCTTCTAGTGTCAGACTCCTGGCATAGAAGCTGCAGAACCTCTGCTTTTGGCACCAGCAAGCAGCCATACACTGTCAGCATTGCAAAACCCACAGGACCTCCCCCCACGTCTCTCAGGGGTTCCGTCTCACTGTTGGTATTTGTTCTGAGATCAGACAAGATATGTGCCAGAGCACTTGGAGGTAGCTGAAGAATCTAGTTGATTCCTCAAGGCAAAGAGATGTTCAACCACAGTTTCTGCCCTACCTCCAGAGCCAGCGAGCTGAATTGCTGGTTAACAAGTCTGTTCTCTTTAGATCAGTGTTGTTATCATCATGACGCATAGTTACAATTTTTTGTACGTCAGGGCATGGGTAGAGAATTGCAGAGTTGCTCCCACCAGTGTTGCATTTCTGCTACAGCCATCTCTGGTGATGCTAACAGAGGTCCAGGCCATAGGCCAGGCAGTAGATGGCACCAACGTACAGCAGTTAGAGTATGCACTACAACAATCACAAGGCAAAGAAAAAAATCCCTTCCCACTGCTGTCACTGCTTCCAGCCCTTCTGTTTGATCATATCTGAGCTTAGAAACCTCTTTCCTAATGGTCATTTCCCCCTGTAAAATCCAGATCTCTGGACCCTCGGGTGTAACCATGATCACAGCTGCCTGTGATCAAAGTTTTTCTTTTCTTAAATTTACTATTGTAAAAAATCAACACAAGGGATAAGAAACAAGATGTGTTCCCCCCACCCTGGTTCATGCATGGAGTAGATCACTAATAACTTACACCTCTGTCTTCCTAACAGCTATATCTCATGCATAGACAGGGTATCCATCCACACACCCAATTTCAAGCTGACAACCAGATCTGGATGTGGAGAGAACTTCTTTGGGAGGAATGCTGGTGGGTTTCCCCTTTCTCTGTATGCTGGACCATAATCTGCTTCCCAGGAGCCATCAGTGAGTTTTGTCTATCAGAGGTTTCTAGATATCACACGGACCCTGGATATCAGCAGAACTGTCTTTCCCACACTTACCCTGCAATATATTACAGTTTCACACCTTTTAATACTGCTTTTAAGTTTCTTACAATATTTGATGGTCTGATGGTAAGTTTCTATGAAGGAAGAAGCACACACAGACCCTTAAAACCTGGATACATGTCACATATTTGCCTACAATTGTTGAGGACTGTCAAAATCCGATTGCTTGTTCAGTCCTAATTTCTCAGTGTGTCGGATATTACCCTGAACTTTGGTTACCTGTCCTCATGATTTGATCCTGGAGTGTGAGGAACTCTTGTCTTCATGGTTTTGTTTACAAAGGGGAGCACAAGGAAACGCAGTCACATTCCATAGCATTCTCTTAAATACCTTCTGAATGACTACAGTACCATTCATGGCCTTTACTTCCCCTTCTATAATCTCCTAAGGTTCAGATCCAGGCTGCCAAAAGTAGTCAAGGATCTCCCAATTCTGTAATGCACATGTTAGACAGACTGTTTGTACTGTTTAACAAACAAATATACAATGGGGCTTCACCCAATACCCACAGATTCAGTTTCTCCAGAGACAGAAAGAGCAGTACCTACAGAGTTGCAAGAGGCTTTTCTAGCTACCATGTATTTTCAAGTAGCTGAAAGCATTATTTCTATAGAACAGATCATTTTTGTGAGACGTTAAAATAGTGATTAAAAAAACCCAAGAGAACCTGGCAAAGCTGTCAATGTCCTCCTACAGCTCTTAGCCAGCTCTTCTTTTTGATAAACTCAATATTGGTTCTATATAATTCTCATATTTCCAGCAATTTTTCAGTTTGGTCTGTCCCCTTCTCTCCTGCTCTCCTTCTACTCACAAAGGAATTGAGGTGGGGTTTTTTTTGAGGAACTTTAAGTTTTATGAGCAAGTTTCAGCTATGGTGTTGTGTCCTCTTGAGTTCATGAGAAGGTGAGTTCCCTTTGCTTAACTGAGAATAACCTCATGCCAAATAACATTAAAGTAATTGAGGGAAATCTTTGTCTCAGGAAGACAAATTATAAAAGACTTCAAGTCCCAGTGGCCTCTCCAGTAGTTCTGAAAATTCCTCTCCATGGGGATTATGGATGGTCCAGTAGACACTACAGAGAAATTTAGGAGACAGAGACTCTCTAGAAGCACTGACTTCTTTCCTGTCCTTGTCAGAATTGCTTAAATCTCTGCACTCTCTTTTCTTCTGCCACCCTTCCTTTTCTTGCTAGGGTGCAGTTATGATATCAGAAGTAAACAGTCATATATTTGCTCTGTGTAAATAATACCACATATAGGTCCCCCCTGTCACACATTCCAAGAACAATAAAGTAAAGCATTTGCTAAGAATTAAAACCCACTTTGTTCTGAAACAACCTTGAAACCCGATGAAGGGTTTCTCATCGGCATGTAGTTTTACACTGGCAGGCACATTTAGAACATTATGACTCATATAAGTATTTCTGGGTCAGAGGAAACAGGGTTATTTACCTTTTGCTGAAGAACCACAGTCCTTCAAGAAAGAGGAAAAACAGAATTGGAACAGTCTAGCTGGGTCATCAGGACTGGGTCTCTACAGTCCCTACCACCATATGTGAATGGTCAGTAAGGAAAGAAATACATATTCTCCTTTTAGGTTCCCCCTCCCAACCTTAGACTTCCCTAATCACAAAACAGCTCTCAACACCCATTTTAAACTTTCAGCATCAAAGATTAAAAGCTTCAGAAACAAGAACAGGACACATTAAGGATACAGCCAGCTCTGGGTGTGGGGGGCACTGTGACTCATGGGGATTTGCTGGCAAAGCTGGGGGTGACTTTAGGCAAGTAATGCTGATAACTGTTATTTGGCCTGTTAATGTAGTTGGATACATTAGACAAGCTTTGGGACATACAGTCTTTGGGGAATGGACCATGCACCGTGCTGCAGCAGAGGACAGAACTATAGGAAGCAGAGAGAGATAGACCTTACCTGCTATGGAAATACTATTCCTTCAGCCCAAATGCAATAATTAACTTAAACTTGCTGCGTGAGGGAAGTGTACCAAACAGGTACATTCCTCACAGCACTACAGTACCCACTGAATGGGCACTCATGTCCTTCAGCACCGTGCATCCCTGGGAAGTCTCTGCATCTCCGAGTCGTGCAAGTACTAGAACACTAACTTGCCTTCTTGCTGTGCTAAGCAGGATCCACCACTGCCAGGGTGTAAGAGTGAGGGTCATCAGGACTTTGTGCCATTAGGGCTTTCTGTACACCAGAGACTTCTGCGGCAGATCAGCTGAGCACCAGCAATGCTAGCACATTAAAAAAGACAGCAGACTCCTCTTTAGTCAACACCAACAAAGTTCTACTCCTTTTTAGATATACAGCCTGGAGTGTCACAAGAATGCTGATCTATGGATGTCTGAGGTAAGAAACACATATATTTGAAGATGTCTAGAGAATATTTATCTTGGTAATAAATTATATCCTGTGAGTCACATATGTGCAAGGGTCTACCCACCTGGGGTAATTCCTCTCCATCATCCCCACCCAGTGGGCTGGAAGGGAGTACAATTGCTCTCTTAGAGGCTTAGGAGAGGTCTTGAATAGAGGATGCTAAAAGACCTGAAAGATCACGTTGGACAGGGAGCATCAGCTAGTTTAGCTTTGTCAGAGGAGGATGATGAAATAAAGGCAGGCAACTTCTATTCTGGCTCCTGCATATGCTCAGTAGCTAGACCTAGTTAGAAATATCTACTCTGACGTTCAAGGCAATATAGTCTATTTGTCAGCTGATCGGTTTGATGAGGACAGCCAAATCTGCCAGTGATATATACAGCATAGTGAGGAATATCCTCCATAGCCCATCAGTGCCATGCAAGTTCATAGAGAACATGGGGCTTATGGTGTTCTACCAACATGGAAAAAATACCCAAATTACCAACTGTAATTGTGATAATTTTGTGTCACTAAAGTATCTCAGGGGATGGTGAGAGATGAACATCTAAAGAGATGCTTTCCATAAGATTAAAAGAATAAAGCAGAGCACTACAGCTCCTCCCATGGGAAGACCAGCCTAGCACACTTGATCTGTGCCACCACAGTAAGATCTCCTAAAGATGATATAAAAAGAATATACTGAAGATGATATATCATCAACATTCACATTTGTAGGAAGTTAACTGGGAAATACTGGGTCAAATTTGTTTGTATGCCCAGCAGTAAAGTGTCTCTGGTAATTGATACTGAAATTAGAAATTGAGCTTTCCTAACAAAACAGTGTGCCTAACAAAAATATCTAGGTGAAGTCCCTTTAAAGGAGTTGGTATAGAAGTGACATGTTTAGGAGACATGAGGTCAGACCTGTCATACACCCAGAGTCCTGGATGAAGCACAGGGTGCACTGTCTTAGTTAAAACATAAGAACAGTTAGTAAGATCAGGGTTGGATCAGATGTCCAAACCAGATCCACAATAGTCCACTATGAAACTCGCCAATTTACTCTTGAATTTTACACAATTTAATCTATTTTAATTAATGAAATAGCCTTTTCTCTCCTCTGACCATTACTCAGATCCCACAAAAGCATGATTAAAAGCATTTTAGACATCTAGGTAGTCTATATGAATTGACTTTCCCTTATTCACATGCTTGCTGAACCCTTGAAAGAACACCAGTAAATTGTGATGCAAGGGCAAAAAAACCTTCATTTATGTTCCCTGCTATGTGCTTCTCTGTCCACCAGATGCTGTCCAGTTCCCTTATCCTGATATGTCTGGGGCAAGATCTGCTTTTATTCCTGATGCCCTCTGATAATGGTTCTTAGGGTGCTGAGTTGAATTATTCTGTGGTCACTGTTGCAGAGCAACCCTTTCACTACTTCATGATCCATTCCTTCAACCATACCTCCAAGATATTTAAATTCCCAATAAATTTGCAGATGGTACTTTTTTTCACTTCCTTTTCTGAGGCAAATAAGATAGTTATACTCATCAGTTGTGGGCAGACAACTTGACATAAAAGGCAGGGTTCAAAGCCTGAAATTTTCTGCATTCTAATTGCAAAATTGCAACAAAATTAAAAGATCTTATCTGAGATAAATTGCTGTTACATAATTAACACTACTTACATGAAAATATGTTATGTTCTAAAAATGCTAGAGGATAAAAAAATACAACAACAATGATGAGATGAAGGAAAAAAACCAGTGTACTCCAATTTTCAGGCACGAGTGGGAAGGAACTGCAGAATGCTGGGACAAAGATGTGTAGGACAAATATATCGCCTGCATGTGTACTGTTACCAAAATACTCACTGAAACACATGGGGCATAAACAACCCTATTTAGAATACAAGATTGCACACATAGTTAAAAAGCTGGGAAAATAACTTGAAAACCTAATGAGCATCAAATGGATACTGTGGAGGAAAATGCCAGAGAAATGGCAGGTGTGAAGGCTACGTAAGATCATCTTCGATGAACAAGTCAAGAGGGTTATGAGTACTTAAGATTTGTATCACTTCTTCAGATTATAGATGATAGCTCTTAACAGGAGGACGCTACTGACGAATTACATTGTCAAAATATTGTTGTTATATAGGCATGAAGGGTAAAATATGTTTAAACACACAGTTTTGGATATAGTGAGATATCTGTTCAGCTCAAAGGAAGAGATGCAGATATTGCTTAAAAAGTAGGATCCTTTCTGCAACCAGAAACGTGCATGCTGGGATAAAGCCATTCATGTGAGCCATGGGCATGGCGCTTCAAGGAAGATGCAGAGCCTGAAGAGCATAAGCATGGGAGGTCATGGATTATAGACCACTGACCAAGAAAGTAATGGGGACATTATTTGGAAGAGGCTGGGGATATGTAATGGTCTGCAAATATGCAACAGATTGCTTTACAAAGTCAAAATTTGTATTTAACTGCTTTAAAACTGTGGCAATGATTAGATTGATAGCAGATTGATAGAACTTACCAGCTGTAGGGGTAGGGAAATGGTAAGATCACCCAAGATGACCATGGAATCCCCACAAAGGGAACATCTTTACAAGCACGTTCATTAAATATCTGTTGGGGGAAATTATGGTTTAGTTGATCCTGCTCTGTACCAGTGGACCTCTCTAAGTTCCTCCAGCCCCATCAATGGTGTCTGCATGTCTATGAAGTGATGTACAAGGTTAGGTGTTTATGATAAAAAGATGATGACTTAACATATTTTTTTAATCAAATCTGTATATTATAAAGACTGATTAAAAAAAAAGGTTAAGACTTTAAAAACAGATTTTCCCCTGATTTTTTTTTAACAAAAAAATCAAAACCCTTATCAAAATATTTCAAATGAAAACAAATATTATGATTGAAATAAAAAATGCTCCAATTTAGGAGTGTTTCCCTGGTAACCAGAGACACTGTCATTCTGTGGTCTTGTTCTTCCCTTTCTCCCACGTGTGCCAGGCTTCTAGCTTGCCCAGCACCCCCGCGGCCGGGACTCCTGTTAGTGACTGCTTCCCCTTCTCCCAAAGGTTGGGCATGAAACAACGTGGTATGTGCATGCCAAAGTAGATGTACAGCTTGAAGAAAACAGCATTAAGAGGAACTTGCAACACAGTTTCAGTGAAGCCATGTGACAAAATACATAAAGAGAAAGAGGTTTTGTAGCAGTCCATTATTGGGTTTCTTTTAATGAACTTATTTGGGGCTTTTTTTAGAAAACAAATAGCTGCCCTTAGTGCCCCACAGACAGCTTAAGGACTGAGAAGCCATTTCTGAGAAGCTCCAGGTAGCAGCCCTCATATCTCTAGTGCATCACAGGGACCTATCCAATTTTGGGTTTGTCAACTACTTTGGTCTCTCTCAGACTAAGAGGCTGCTTTTGCCAACATTCGTTGCAGCCATTGGAAGTGACAATATTGTGAGCTTCCCTTAAAGCAAGGTACAGCCTCAGCCAGGTCATGCTCAGGGGCTCAGCGCTGGGCTCAAGAAATTGGGGAAACAAAACTCCGACAAAATACACATACCTTTGTCCCAGTTCAATGGGAAGTCTATCGCTCCTTATTAACAATGTCTCTTCCAGATGAATGATCCGTCGGGACAGCAATTTCACTGTCCTGTGTTCACATTTCAGAAGGGGGCTCTAAAAGGAGCAGCTGGTCTACTTCATGGAATAGGCCAGCAATTCCAGCAGAGCCCAGAGGGGTATTTTAGGCAATATACTTCAACAACAACTTCACATAGTGCTCAGGTGAATGGCAGTGCCCCACCTAAATATTTGACCTGAAGTTGCCACTGAGCAGGCTCTCCAGGCTGACTTCTTTGATGGATCAATTTGGAATGTGTTAATGGCATTACTCAGCACAATAAATAAAACACGACTCACCTTAACGTTTCTTGGAAGTAGTCATGGAGTTTATGACACCCAGTGGGAACAGCAAGAGAGGGTCATCTGGAAGGAACAGGGAAACATGCCGAGTGCTCACAGGGGAAATTTCAAGAAACAGATGGAGAAAATGTCAGAATTCTCAGTTGCCCCCAAGGAACAGATGAAAAACTTTTGGGTCAGTAAGTTAGAGAGTGAAAGGCTCAGAAACCAGGTTTGTGGTCGGATTATCTAGTCCACATACTGGGAAATGCTAATGATCCACTAGATCCTCTTGTCTTCGTGGGTGCAAAACTTTGAAAACTTCTGAGGTGAAGCAGTAGGGAAGCTATTTCTCACATCACTTATGGGAAATCAAACCTGATTTTTTAAGTGGAAAGTAAGACTTCCCATCCACTGAAGAACTTCAGAAGGAATTGGATTTTTCCTTTTTTTGATGTTAAAATCAGAGAATTTTCTAACCCAAGCATCAGATCTGTTACTGAAGACTCAATTGGTGCAGAAAACACAACACAATAACAATTTTAGATAGTAGTGCCATTTGTAGCTGTTAAATTACCCAAAGGATCATTCACATGAATGCTCTGGACTGAATAGCACGTGCGTACACATTCCAGTCATGGGTCCAAAACAAATTAGGAAGCTAATACACACCCTCCACTGGGATTTAATTGACCATTAGTTTCCTAGGTTCTGAAAAATCATGTCATTATATCTAACTTATTTCTACATTGCTTTTTACCCCCATAGGATCCTAGTGCTATATACATTAAAAAAAAAAAAAAGAAAAGAAAAAATCATCCTCCACCACAAAAATGCAATTGCCTTTTGAGGGTGAAAGCTTCTGCCCAGCAACACTCCATAGCTGGTGTAGACATTTTTTCTGAGGAATTGAAAAATACCATATCTTGCTACAATTACACAGAAGAATGTAGGTCAGACAAACATAATTACCAATTATAGAGTTTAGGTGAAGATGTGGCAGTAACAAGCTCAGGGCTGGGAAACAGTATAGCTACCTCTTAATAATAAATTTCCTTTAGACATCAGCCTCTCCCCAAAGATTCACACAAATAAAATGTAGCAGAAGTATAACAAAATCCCTTCAGACATCTAAAGGGAGTTTATCTTTTGGGAAGAAAAGGGGAAAAAGAAGATAAAACCCAGAAAGTAATTATAATCTCAGGGCTAACTGTAGCCATTCCAAAACACCACCTTTCACGAGCAAGTTCTTAGGGTTTCAGCAGTGCAGACAGTTCCACAACAGGCAGCTCAGCTTTGTATTTGAGATGAACAACCCCTTGGGAATATGACACCTCTAATAATGCCATACTGGTGGCTTGGTTCAGTACTGACTTGTGAAGTGCCAGTACCAGACTCCAGTGTGCAGTTTCTGCAGAAATAATCCCAAATGTTCTTGGCAAACCATCTCTACTTGCAAACTCTTTGATCTCTGAAGATGTTTAGTTGTGCTGTGGGGTAAGACTGTATCTGAAGATGATAAATCTAAGGAAGAGCTGAGCTTTGTGGTTGGTCTGTGAGCTGTTAACCTCCCAGTACGCGGGGCTCTGTTGGGAGCACAGGTCAGCAACATATTGCCTGGCTGTTTTCCTTTGAGCATGAGTCGGCTCCTTCTGTATTCTGAACAAGTGGCGAGCCAGCCCCAAACACCCGTTAGCTGAAAAGCATACCCTTTATGTGGCAAACCCTCTGATTTTTCAGTTTCTCCTATTCCTCATGAAGTGGTTAGCCATGTGACTCTCCAAGGCTGAAGATTTTGCAACTGTCACAAGGCTGCACCAGACAGGTACCTCGGTCAGGTATTTGGACTTTCTTTAAACTCCATAAAAATAACAAACAAGAGGGTTGACCTTGTATTGTACGTGCACGAATGCAGGATTTAAACAGATGCAGAAAAGATCAAGAATTTCAAATAGGCCCAGGAGAATGCCATTCTGCAGGAGTATATTAGGGTAAAATCTCACCGTACAAAAGGAAATTAAATGAAATTTAAAAAGAAAAAAAGGGCAAAACCCAGGAGTAGTAGTAAGAGGTTGAGCACCTACCCTAGTTTCTGCTTCCTGATGCTCATCATTGATACAAAAAGATACATGCCTTTCACAGAGCAAATGGCAATGCCTTCTTAATCCCAGCAGCTCTAGCTTCATCATCATTTGAAAGAAATTACAGAAAAAAAAGGCATAGCAATCAAAGAGACACAGTCAGTCTGCATACCCCTGCACATGTGTCTAAGAAGGACGTCACCACAGGTAATTGGATTATTTTGGGGTTTGTCATGCATCTTTCATTAACTGTCTGCAACTTCCAGTGGCTTTCAGTCCCCATGTTCTTGTGTAGAATGGTATCTATTTGAAAGAAACTAAGAGCAGTACTTTTGTTAGGGAGAAGGCAGGTACTGAAATACAGTTAGGAGTATGTCACTGTCGCACGCTGCTATAAACAGCCATAGGAACTGTGATGCCTATATATCACCAAGGTACTAGTTTTTTTCCAGATAAGGAAAAACGTCTAAGAGATAGAGGCTTTATACATCCATGAGATCCATTTCTAAAAACGATATGCCACGTTTCAAGTATGAGTTATGGGGCCAGATGCTGGAATCCAGGTGAAGAATTATAGGCTGTGTTTATAGGAGGTCAGGTCGGGTAACCACAATGGTCTGAAAAATTTATTAATCTCATTTGAAAGATGGAATGCAATCTTTAAGTTAATATAAATACACCATCTGCAGCAGCGCGTCCCGAGGAAGGCATCAGAATATGGAGCAACTTAGGCAGAGAGGAATGAACCAAATGTGAGATAAGGCCAGAAGGAAAAGCCAAGTCTGCTGTCTGTTATCTCCTGGGGAAGCTGAGGGTCAGACCTGAATGCAGTGCAGTGATTCCCAGATCTCACTTGCGTTTCTGGAGAAATCTTAATAATCTCATTAATCCTGGGTGCAATGCAGTTCATCCAAATGAGAGCGAGGAAGTGATCTGATGACAACGTGCGCTTATGCACTTACATAAGGAAAAGATACTGCATCCAACATGAGCTACTTATTTTGCAACTCCTGATTAACAAAGAATGTATCAGTCATACAGCTGGCAAGTGACATTATCCTAAGAGCTCGTAATTAAAAGTGGACAAAATGAAGACAATTGTAGCTGGTGCTTCCCAATGGCTAATATCCTCCAGCTGAGGAAAATTATGAGAAAACAGCGAGTGGGAGGAAGAAATCAGAGAGGAAAACATGAATGAAAATCAGAAGTTCTTTCAGAATAGTCAGTCCATCAGCATCATCGAGGACAGACTGGCTAAGGCCCAGCTACTTCAGTGGTAAACCAAAAGTATTTTAAGGATTCAACAAATGGGAAAAATAGAGCAACTGTCTGAAGTGCAGAGTTATGCTGTAGAAGAGGCTAATATTGGAAATTAAAGAGCTTGTGAAAAATCTGTCTGTGGTGATGCTAAGCAGGGTGTTTTGGACAGTGCTGGAATTGCACAGGCACACTGCTGAAGTAACACTGCAAGCAACGATACAAAAGCAAGACTTGTTCAGTAAATGTTTCTGGTTAATATTTTGGAAGGTAATAGCATGGTAGTGTTTATGTGAGACCAAGGTTGAATAAGTACTTTCCAGCCCATTAGGAAATAAGCAGGATGTTAAATATCATCTCGTAGAGATAAACATTTTAAAATCAGCAGGCCTGGATAAATCACACCCAGGGGTCCTAAAATATTTGACTCAGAAGAACTCTGGCTTGCTGATGTTAATTTTTAATAAATTTTAATATCAGAGGGGTTCCAGGTGACTGGAAGCAGGGTAGTAGCCTGGAGAAAAAAAAAAAAAAAAAAAAAAGAGGGAGAAAATAAGAGATACAGATAAAGAAAGTGTGTGGGAGACAGGGAGAACAGGAAATCACGTGCAATTAAAGAGGAGTTATTGAGCAGTTAACCTCACATCAATCCCAAGTAAAATAGCGGAAAAACTGAGACAGAACTGAACTGCTGAAACATGGAAGAACAAGATTTTAATTACTGCCAGTCAACATGGGTTTATGGAAAATAGCTCCTCTCAAATAAAACTGGTTTCATGTTCTGCCTGCAAAAAAGCTAACTGCACAGATGCAGCAGGCTTTCTCAAGGCTTTAGACTTAGTGCATGCCATACTTACTAGATAAACACTATATAACATCAAGGAAACTTATGTTAAATGGCTAAGACATGGCTATTTAGCATAACTCAAAACCCAGCTGCGTCAATCAGACCATCATCAAATAAGGATGCTTTACTGGCTTTCTGCAGGGCTTTGAAGTATACCCGGTGCTATTCAGCATTTTCACTGATGCTCTGCAAGGGAATATAAAGTCAGCACGGATAGACAGATGGCTGAGACAAATATTAGCAGCCTGGTAAATAACGATGAGGAAAAAATACTCATGCAAAGAGTATTTTGGGTCACTCATGAAAGGGAGTCTGTTTGAATCAAATGCAGGCAGAGCAAAGGTGATCTGTAAGGCAGAGAGGAACATAAACCTGATGGGACCCTTGGTCCTGGAAAGCTGTGATTCTGGAGAATGATTGGGGGGTGACTATGGGCAAGTGAGGCAGCATGAAATTGCTAATTCCAGAAAGACTGCAAAAAAGGAAAGTTGTTCCCATGATCCATACACCTACAAACAAGGGAGCAGTGACCAGCAATGGGATTTTACCTCCTTGCAGCAGAACATGGCACAGAAGCCCCGAGTCCAGCTTTTATCAGCTTCTATTAACAATTTAAATGGCAATAGAGAACAAGCATTCCACTGACCTGATGAATGAGGGAGACACCTGACTGTGAGAGATTGAGAGACCCATCTACCGAGTTTATTGGGAAGAGAAAAAATGAGTGATGTCTTAATTACACTGCACAGTTACTTCCAGACAAGAGTGTACTGGATACTAAAGGGTTCTTACATCTGGCAGAGAAAAACATAATGAGAACCGGTGACTGGAAGTTGAAATCAGAAATTCAAAACGGTCACAATTTTTCAAAAAGTGACAGCGATTAACCACTGTGACAAACTTCTAAAGGAAATGATTGATTATCCATTTCCTGATGTATTCATATCAAAATTAGATGCTTTTCCAGAAAATATATTTTAGCCAAAATAAAAGCTATGCTTAATTCAAATGCAAAGTATTGGGTAACAGCATGAAACATAAAAGTCTATGTCATGCAAGAGAGAAAATGCGATGCCTGCTTGGTCTTCTCTGAGTGCAGAAGCTCTGGATGTCTGCAGGAAAGACACCTCTAATCTGATCTAGCAATACAAGTGAGTGAGAGAAAAAGATTTTAAAACCAAATTTGAATATGAGCTCAAAATATTAAGGGGACTCTAGTTAATGACCGGCCATACTGATGGTGCTACAACTGTATAACTAGGCTAGATTTCTTAACACCCCCCTTAAAAAAAAAATTTAAAAAAGGAGAAAAAAAAGATATAAACAATCTTTTCTAGATGTAAGCATCACAGATTAGTTACCTGGAAAAGTTGTAGAGTCACCATCACCAGAGTTCTAAACAACATATTTACATAAATCTCAGTAAGGTACACTTTCTGTGCCACTGACTCTGTTTAGGGCAGGGACAGGACTAGGTTACATCGTAAGGTCCCATCTACCACTATCATTACTTTTGTATGATTCAGGTATAAGTCATAGGCATGATGCTAAAACAAGTGGGGAGAGACAGGTCTTCTGTTAGGCAGAAGGTCTATCCGAAGGAAAACCAGAACATAACACTGTGTGATGTTACAAACCTTCTGTATCTGTATTACTCTATTTAAAAAGTCAGCCTGCTCTTTTATTATTCTTCTTTGGATATGCTTGTGTCTGGGAAAGATCAGAAACTGAGGTTCTGGTTATCTAATACCTATCTCAGTACTTGCCTGCCCTGAAGCCCTGTAGCAGTTCAAGTGCTTTTTGAGAAATGGTGTTTTTTCAGGCCATCTGAGGCCAAACTGGATCATGGTGAACTTGAAAAGCAGAAAATCAAAAGCACCACGCAAAGGTGGCAGGCACTAACGTGTCCTCCCCAGCAGGGACGCATCTGAGTCAAGATGAGTCACAACCAGGACTGTACAAATAACTAATTTTTCAGTTTGCCAGGTGAAGTTGAAGAGAGAAAAAACACTCGTGCTGCTCTGAAGTTCATGTCTGTTTCTTGGTGGAAACAGAAAAACATGGAACTACGGAAAAAAAAAGTAGCTGTTTTCATCAGTCTGACTAAACTGTTTCATTTGATTTGAAATTGTTTTGTCTTTGTGGCATGTTGTGTATACATAAAATTACGGAAAACTTTCTTGAAAAGTCAACCCATAATAGAATTTTTGAGTGGTGAACAAGTGATTAACCCCAAGAGCTTTTGTGGCTTTGTTCAGACCTGTGGATACATTTCAGCTTCAACAGCTATGCTGCTGGATGCAGATAGTATTGAAACAGAGCAGAGTCACAGCCCTTCACAAACTGACCAGATACACAATTCCAAATTAGAAAAGCCCAGAGAAACTCAATAGAAAGAATTCATTTCTGGAAATTTCCCTTAAAAACATCATTTGGGTGGAAAAAGCTTTGTGTAACCAAAACTTCTTAAAACTACTAGACATGACTAACAGAAAATGGAAAGTTCTACCTTCCCCCTCCCCCTCCCAGTACTGTGCATTTAGTGGGAATTACTTTGTTTTCTGTCTCCCCTCCAATGCTGCAGCTACACAGCCATGAGGACCATGAAGCTTGTCACCCATCTTTCTCCCACTACTAGTCAGAAAGCTAGGTTGTAAGGCCTTGCAGGGATATTTCTCTGCCAAAACATGTAAAAGACAGGTTATTTTCATCGGCAGCAATCTATATCACTAGGCATGTCCACACAGTGCTGCAAGACGTGTTTTTTAAACATATACATTGAAGAAAGGTGTTCCCCTAGTGAGCACCCACCACTTCAGCTCAGCTTGGGATGCAACTATCCAGAAAGGGTAGTCCCACAAGTTTGGACAACCACGTGGGACTTGAAAGTTCACCACCTTCCCATGAAATATAAATGACCTCTGAAAATGCAGCACAATCACAGCTGGCTGAAACTTACTTAAAAAAAAAAGTTACAGAACCATCAGAAAACAGAGAAGACTCATCCTCTGGAATAGGCATATCTTAGGCATGATAAGGGAACAGTTTATTTAACAAAATGATCAGAAAGGCTCCATCAGTTCTTTTTGCTGTGTTTAGAAAACTCTAAGTCTGTGAAAATAAGATTTGTGCAGAAATATGTTGGTGTCAAGGAACAGAACAGAGTTTTTAGTCCAGAGACAAGAAGATTTAGCTATATTTCAAGCAAATACTGTAACCTAAAGGCCTAGAAGTCCTTGCGCTACCTTTTTCTGTTCTGCTGAATGATAAAATTTTTTAAAAGTGGATTAACTTCATTCAGAGACAAAGAGAGACTTATATCCCAGATTTAGGATGCCCACCTCTCTGGAGCTCCATTTCACTTCACGTTCAATTGCATTTAACTTGTGCTCCATCCAAAATGCTGAACGGTTTGAGTTTGGAGCAACCCATCCAGTAGCTATTTTGCCTTGTTACACTTTGACTTTCTGTGAGCAAACACCACACTACTTGACAATGTGCTGGCCCATCCACCCACGTATCCTGAAATACAGTGGTGCTGCAGACCCCGGCAGCCTCTGCATTGTTAGGCAGCTCGCTCTCTCTCTCCACACTGCCCAGTGCTTGTAGGGGCTGTCTCTTGTTCAAGTGCGCTATGGGAACATTCTACAAGCTACCAAGTTTTAGTCTTGAGATTAAAGTTTGGTTTTTCAACTAACCCCTAGAATGGAGTCCCTACTTTTGCCAGAGGACTACGTATCTGTAGCTACATTATTTAAGTAATTTGCATTACATTATTCTTCAGTTGGCTAAGTATCAGGTCGGCTTAGGAATAAATAAAAAATAAGCATTTTCTAAGACAATGTCTGCCCATGATGAAATATATTAGATCAATAACCCCTGAAAGACTTCACAGCTAAATTTTGCTGCACATTTGGCTGCAAGTGCAATACCCGGGCCCAGCTTCAGTTACTTTCACAGAGCTCATACTGGATTTGCAACGCCAAGAAGAAACAAACAAACAAGATAACACCTTCCTTTTTGTGCCATGAAAACAGACCAACTTTGTCATACGCTCCAGGTGCACATCCCCTGAAAAAGGAAGGTGCCATGCCATTTTTTCAGCCTCTTCCCTGCCTGCCGTGCTTTCAGAGCCACATTTTGAGGGCTGCACCAGGAGGGGGCAGGAGAAAGCCATCCCTGCCTTCCCACCCAGGGAAACCCTGGTAAAACCGATTGAAAACTTCCCCAAGCTCCAAGTTAGCTTCTGTGCTCCTGGCACGATCCCTCTTTCACACACATCAAATGATATGTGCAGAGCACTCCGAGTATGGATTATTTGCAGGCAGAGATCCTGCAAATCCGGGTTTGTAATGCATCCCACAGTGCAAAGGCCAGGCTTTCTGAAAGCCTCCCCGGTTGGTCCAACTCCCATTCCTCCCCCATCAGTAGGAATTTTGACATTGAGATAAATGAGTTTTGGCTAATTTTCTTTTACAGCCCTTTGACGTAAAGACCATCTCAGCCTTGGCATTTATGCAGCACCCTAAAAGATCCTCACCATGCCCTGTGCAATAATCAACAAGAATTGTGCAGTGGATGAGACTGAATGTGGCCTTAGTATATAGCTCAAGGCAGGTTACGTATATGCTGCTAAAGCATCCAGTGGTTATCTGAACAAAGCAGCCCTGATACACCTAGGAGTCATTTGCACATCATCTTCAGCATGGCCGGGCAGCTCTCAATAGGGAAGGGTACAGGCTGCGTTTGGGTCTTCAGAGAAAACAACTTCAGACACCTGTTTTGCAGGGGGAACCTGAGAACTGGGGATGGTGGGGAAGACTCTTGTGTCTTTCAAAACTTCCAGCTTCTGGGAGGGTCAGGAAAAAAAATAAAAAACCCCAGTCTTCTCTTGTGGTATTTTGGCATTTCTGCTTTCAGTCAAAGCCAGAAACCAGAAATGTAAAGGCTTATGAGAATTAAATATGTAAGGAAAAAAATATCAACCAACCTTTGCTGAACAACAAAGGAGACTTGGCTCATGTTGGTTTCCAACTATGGGTGAAGGTTCAAGTCACTTACTTCAAAAATACATTACTCATGAATGAGCTTTATTAAGAAACCTTGTGCTCCTATAACTCTTTCCATGTGAGGTTTTCAATTTATGGAATTAAGCAAAACAACCCTGGGAGGTAGATTAGTTCTAACATCCCCACATTACAGATGGGAAAACTAAACACTAAGCACATCTGTAGGAGAGCCAGAAATAATATTACCTAACTCTTATGTACTCCTTTTCAGCAGTAGATCTCACATCTTTACAATGGAGGAACCATTATCCTTATTTTATAAAGAGGCAAAAGTGACTTGCTTAGGCTGGCCAATAGCTGAGCCAAGCAGAGCCAGTTCTTCCCAGGCCTGGTAGTCCCAAGGCCTGATTTTACTAACTAAATGACCAAACCACATTCTCTTTTTTTAATATTAAAGAATTAATTGAACACAAACAAAAACAAAGCCCAAAAAACTATGATGAAAACACATCAGGATTGATTTGGGGAAGCTAAAAATCCATTCTCCACCAGTGAGGAATTTCTTGATTGACTCTATCTCATATCCCACTGGTGCATCGCGTCTTTGCTTGCTAGTGAACATGGGAAAATAAGCAAAGGTCAAATCTTTTCACATTAATCATGTGGTATTACCTGACCACAGACAACATCAGCAGAAAAATTTAACATCAAAGAAGTCTGTTCTATGGTCCTTTTGATGTTGCAAACCCAAACACAGAGAAGATAGTTTGAATTTTCGCAGAAGTAATGACACATAAACACAGAAGGGGTCATGATGCTGCTGTTAAAAAAAAAAATAAAAATCTAGCAACCCTCCCCCCCAAATAAAACCTCCATTTCCTTTTGATAGCCTTATCCCTTCTTACAGGAAAACCTCTTCAGCTCTTTTTTCTGTAAAGGTCTCGTGCATTGCACCTAATTGCCTTTTGGTAGGATCTCTTATCTCAGTGCAGGTCCACCCACAGACAAATAAGGAAGATGGTCCTGTCCCCAGGGAGCTCTCCATCTAGTTGCATCAAAGACACTGTTTCAACCCAAGAAATCCCCTTTCCTTCCTCTGTGCAATCCCATTATTTCGAGTCCAGAACTAACTATCTAAGAGCAGGCAGCATAGAGGCTTTTGAACTAGCAAGCACAGTAAGGAGAGCTCATGCATTTCTGAGAGGAAAAATTGTGACTGAGGCAAGTTGAAGTTGCTGCTTTCAAGGCCGTTGCTGAGTTGGAATAGTAACAGGTTAGAGGATGCTACCAAGCCCAGCTGTGGTGCTTGTCTGCAGAAAAATTAATCTAGACCAACCATATTAATATATTGCAATTACATAAATTATAAAGATTAAGATCATTCCACCTAAATTATAAGTATCACCATATAAAGAGACTTCATGAGTCCCTAAACTGTGCTGAACCAAAGCCAATCTTTAAAATGGTTTTGGTAGAGTTGCCTGTGGACAGATCTTCTCTAATTCAGTCAATCAAACATCCTTCCCAAAGACTAAGCCGAGTTAGAGCTGATATTGCACCAGAGGCAAGGAGAGTCATTTGCACATGACTTAAAATGAAATTCAAAGGGCAACATAAACGAATTTTTACTTTTATTTTATGCATCTATACATTTTTGTAAGATTAGCTTTTAGCACAGGCAGGCAAGAGAGTCAGGTTCTTTTGCTCTTTCCTTTACCCCAGCTGTCCTGTGTATATCTGATGAGTCACTTCTTGCTTGTGACATGTCTTCACCACCTGCAAAATAGTCCCACTTCCCTGGGGCCCAATGACTAGGGGTGGGTGGGGGAATTTTTGAGGTGTTTTTTTTCCAATTGCAGAGTCCTTTGAGATAACTGGAAGGAAATTCTGTAAACCTGTGTGTATACTCTGAATTTCAGGTAAGAGATCCAATTTGAGGGATGTTCCAATTTATCTACAGAAAAACAACCTTTTACTGTGATACAAAGAGCCAGGCACTACAGAATCTGATGAGGATCACACAGTGGATCTCCTTGGTTCTATCGTGAAGTCTGATAATCCCAGGGGACCTCGTGTGTGGTTGACTGTGTGGGCAGACAGAAAACAATTAGCCCTTTTTTACTTGTGTTAATTTAAGGGGAAAAAAATTTTGAACAGCTAGGAGAGTTTCTGTAATAACAATATTTTACTTCTTTGACCAATCCTCACTTTAACAGATTTATAGCTTAATGTCAGCACCAACCCTCCATTCAAGGACCAGAGAAACGCATTTATGTCAAAGTGTAATTACTTTCCCTTAAGTACAGATGTGGAAATGGAAACCTAGAAGTATTTGAAGAATCTTCGCTGACTTGGGAACAACACTGAGATCTCAAATTTTTCTGTGCTCTTCCCTAGTCCCTGTAGTGTATATATATGGCCAGATTTAAGCTACCTAAACCAGTGCCAGCTGAGAAAGCCATTTGGATCAGTGCCATGCTGTACCATAGTTAGGGAGCCATGTTGAGAGCCCTACCAGGCTGAACGTGGCAAAAGTGTTCCAGGGACCCAACCTGGATGGCCGTGTTGTGTAGTGTAGGTGCATTGCCTTCCTTCCAATGTCCCTATTCTGTAGGGTGCAGAGGAACATGCTGTTGGGTCAGCTGTGTTCAACGTGCAAAGCTGTGCTCTCCTTCGGCTCTAAAACACCTCACACTGGTAGTAAGCAGTGACTATACACAAGGTGGAAAGTGCTGCAGCTCCAAGCAGTTGTTAGGATCTATCAGATGCATTTATTCAAACTCTCAGGGGTAAGCCAGTCTTTACAGAAGGGTTAAAGTGGAAAAGCCTGCAAAGAAAGCAGGTGACAGGGGCCTTTTTCTATACAGTAGACTCGGGGTGACTGCTGGGATCATCGTAGAACTTTATCCAATACATTCTGCTCTTGCAAGGGTCTAAAGTCTTCATCACCTTTTCTTTTTTCTTTTGATTTTCCTTTCTTTTCACTTGAGGGTTCTGAGTTTTTGCTGTGGGGTTGTAATGATGCAATCTAGTCTGGGGAAGCACGGCCTGCAGCCCCTGGGATGCCAGAGGCTGGAAGACGGAGAAACAGGACACCATGACCCAGGCAGTCGCTTCCAGCCCTACGTTCCTAGGCTTGTAGTCACTGATAGCTGTGGGACAATCTCAAAACTAAAATAGGCTCCCTTTTTATACTAACCAAAATGTAACCCTAAAAGACATCTCTCTTGTTAAGTCATCTGGACTGCTGCCGGAGAAAAAATGAACAAGAGGTTTCCTTTAAGTCCACAGAGCAGAACCTTGCAACATTCACATCCCTGAAGGTGATATGCTCTCATCTAACAAGAGCATCTGCTCATTTATTGTCCCCAGGAGTCATCACCTGGAATTGGGAACATCAGGTTTTTGCTTGAGCATTCAGCATTAAGTTGTTGGCAAATCTTCACGGTAACATTTTTTCTTATCTAATGATAATTTGATGTATGAGAAACCTGCCCAGTGAAAGCATGACTATTATGTGAGCAAACAATACAGCAGTATGTCCAGTATTATCTGTGAAATGTATTTCAATACCTGTGTGATTAATAATGGATTTGGAAGCACAGTGAAGTATAAATAATCCAAAGCAATATGCAAACTTCTGTGAAGGAAAGGGATTAATACCAGAACCAAGTGAGGCCCTGGAAAATGCAGCACTCAAAATACATTGGCTAAAATGCAAAATCATCCCTGTAATTAAATAACATAAAACTCACAGATCAACAACCCAGTGGTTTTCTCCAGTAAATATAAAACAAAGATGATCAGCAGCAGTTGAGCTGCTTCTTAATCTTACCAACCACTTCAATAGGAAAACCCTATAAAGGTTAGGAAAAAATTTCTGTTAAGGCTAGGCAGGCTTGCTCTGTTGTGTAGTCTTCCAGGGAGGGAGTTTGGAAGCAGAGGGAGCAATTCTCTTCTGCCTATTTCAGTCCTTTCAGCAAACATCAGGAAAAGAACTGTCTTCAAACGGGGACATGATAGAGTTCTGCAGCCTTCTAAAGAGGACTTGAAAAGAAATTGGACCTAAGTATGTCGTAGCATAAGGCATTTACATAAACTTTGCTCTGTTGCACACTCCAGCTCCTCAGAACTCCTGTGATCTTTCTAGTCCAAAAGTCAGACCTGAACATCTGTACTAAGTGGAGCCTTCCTTTGCTGGTAGATGTCCTCTGCTTTACAGGGCGAGGAAGGCTGGTCCCTTCTGCTTCTGTCTACAGGGCTGCGTGGCCCATTCACCAAACAGTTTTCAAACACGTCATCTCTGAAGAAATCTTAAATATCATGAATTACCCCAGCACATGGAACAGTGGGCTGGTCAGAAATACAACTGACACTGAGAAAATGGTGCCAGAGACCAGAGAGGATACTGGTCCCTTTCCTGATCATCAGACAGTAAGATCCCATGCTTATAATTAGCTATTGTTTTAATTATCCTGAGTGATGTGAATTTGCTGGCTTTGCATGCTTCTCTCTCCTTTTTTTTTTAACACAAGTGCTGAAATACAGGTATGAGTTAAGTAGCTACAATATAAAGCGCAAAAAAAGGGTCAAAAAAACCCAGCATACTCACAGTCTAAGTTTTTTTGAAATGACCCAAGAATTGCCTCAAGACAAATCTTTCTCTGAGTTAAACGTTATTCACTAAAGGAAAAAATACATAATACAAGAGTAAGTCCTTGAAAGGAAAACAGCCTCCTAAACCCACAAACCCAAGCAAATCAAAAGACAACTTGTTCACAGAGATAAAGGGAAAAAACAGAGAGGGATGTTTTTAACAACGACTTTTTTCATTCTCTCTTTTTAATCTAGTATCAGTATCAAGAGCTGAATGGGGTGGGCCTTTGAACAGCACCTGCATGGGCCAGCAGTGAAGGTCACATACCAACCTACAAATCTCTCCCCCTGGCACTGGAGAGACAGTGTTACATTCCTCCCTTTGTACTGACATGAAGTGGCTTCAAGTCCATGTCCAAGTCTAAATAGTAACGAGCTGTAACCCAATCATAACTGGTGACTTCTGTACGCCAGCCAGTAGTGGAAACCGGAGACTACAGATCCCCAGCTCTGAGCATCCTCCTTCAGCTCTGCTTTTTCCCTTCCCTACTAACAACGTCAGCTCCAATTCTCTCAGGCTGGCACCGGTTTGTTGGGAGACCTGTGCAATTAAGCGTTCAGCAACAAAACCAACTTCCAGCAATGTTATTAAGGAGGACTGTGGGTTGGAGTAGGGGAGTAGGTTCCTTTCACCAGATTCAATTGCATGAGAGCCTTGGAAAACTTTCTGGCAGTTTGCTGCAAAGTTATTGAAGCAATTGCTGCATGCTTCAGTCCCTTCTCTCCTTTTTTAAGCAAAAGCTTAATGAAGGCAAGCAAGAGAAAGAACTTTCTGTCACCCTCGCTGACCTGTTTTGACTTTTATAAAGGAAAGTGATAGTGCAGTTGAAGGGTATTTTAACCACTGCTGCTGAGCTGCTCAGCAAAAAGCTGTACATTTCTTCTAGAGCTTTAAATGACAGGCAACAACATCCCCAGCAACATACAGGGGAGCTGCTCAGCACTTGTTCTACCACGATTATTCTGCAGTGGTACACAAAATGTCTCGCTTGTTTTCTTTTTCACTAGGCTGAGACTCACCACAGTAACTCCCTTTGTTAAGGGCTCTTGGAAAAACCTCAGGTGAAAAAAATATACTATAGTACTCTACCTCATTTTCTTAATTAGCAAATGATGTAATCTGGAGTAACAGATTGCATTCAGTTTAAAAAGAAATATCACAGATAAAGGCATTAGTTCATATTAGTATTTTGGAGGACTTCATAACCAAACAGAAATACACCCACAAAGGGTACAAACTGGCTCCAGCATGCTTGCAGTCCGTGCAGCCTTCCTCTGCTCAGGCTCTTTTCATAGGGGACTGCACAGAAGATGTGTGCTCTGGGAAAGGAAAGGGACCAGGAACAAACCCTGAAGAAGCCATGAAAGCTGTTGTGAAGGAGTGAGGGTGTGGACTTATCTGGTATGTGTGAAGAGCAATAAGCCATCTTCAGAGAGGGCAGTCTGAAAGAGTTACACATGCTACAGATGATCCGTGCTTAGCAAGATACCATTGTGGACCTGAAAACCTAAAAATTGATCTTTAAGTACTTGCCAATATGTAGGAGATAACACTTATTCTTCTGACAGCCATTGTGCTGAGAACTTTTTACCTTAAGCAGACATTGTGCTCATACAATGGATCTCCTCTCGCAAACCTCTGGTGTGATCATGCTTATTGTGGGTTTGACAGTCCCATTATAGAACACAGCCAGAGCTGCCAGTCTTTAAAGAAGAGATGTTCTGTGCTGTATGTATGTGACAGGCACTAATTCCAGCCCTGAGAGGGTAACGTGGTTAAACCCAGGAGCACCAGTGGCTTCCGTGGGTGCTTCTGGTGCTCCAGAGACAAGGCCATGCAGTTTGAGTAGGACCACTGGAGTTGCACAAAAGACCTACTCTTTCCAAGCAGCTGACTTGTGCTTGGGGCTGTATTTCTAGGTGGTGATGTACAGAAATCCTAGAACATGTCAATTTAATCAGCAGTCCATAGCTAAAGCTCTTTTTAATCTGAGTTATATATTAAAACACATGTATTGGGCATTAAAATGATTGCAATCCAAACAGCAGAGCCTTCCTGCATCACAGATGATGTTTAAGACCACTAAAACCCACTTAAAGCTGACACATTTTTTTGGAAGTGTTTAGATAATCACAGTACAGGAAACCATGGAGAAACCAAAGATCAGCAGAAAAGTTTGAAGACAGAATTGTACTTCCAGACAAACCACCCACTTCCCAAGCATCATGGAGGTACAAGGCATCTGCTGTGCAAAGTTTTCCATACACCCATCAGAATTAAATATATGGCCACACATAACGATAGAGCATCAAAAATCCCCACCCCAAGCACTTAGATTCCTCACCGCATAAACTCCCAGTCAGCTAATGAGGAGCTCGCAAAATAGGCCAGAGCTGCTATTTTCAGATCTAGATGTTGTGTTTTACTTGGAAGTAAAACACATCACAGGTCTTTCCTTGTGATGTTCTTCATCCCAATAAACTACATACAAATATTCTATGTGCCAAGAATCTCCAGGTAAATTCCGGCTCATCAAAATCCCCAAACCTATCATTCAATTAATATTACTCAAACTAGCCGTTATGCAGTGGCAAAGTACCTAATGTCATCATGACATAATATCGTCAAACAGTGTTGAGACAACTTCTGCATTTTAGAAAAAAAGAGCTTAGCCAATCTTGCACTGATTGGATTGACAGCAGCTAATTATTGGGTAGTCAGATAAAATTTGAGTGTATCCAGATGAAAATTAAGTAGGAACAGCAGCTATTAAAAATAGTTTTAAAGACAGCAGCAACTTCCCAAGTTATTAAATAAGAAATAACAGTCATCTTCTGGATGTTATTGACAGTTGTCTTTATAATGTCAACAACCATATCACCATCATTCAAGTGTAATGCTTTTCAATATTTCAGAAGATATAAATTAGCCTTTCAAGAAAGGTTCATGACCCTAATTTCATTTTCTCCAAATAAATCCAATGCAATGTCCTCAGAGGAGATAATGAAGATCTACAGCTCACCTGAGGAATCATTTAAAAGCCCATTAATCATCTTTAAAATACACTGCGGTGACATGTATTACCAGAGTGTCCCTCTAAAGAACTGTATGTAAGATATTCCTGGCATGCAGTAGATTACTCAATACTGCCATCAAACTTGGTCTGCCTTTACTGGAAGATGTAGAAACTGGAATATCAGACTCAAGGGAACAAATTACAGTGTCCCAGGATAACAGTTGGGGGAAGCCAAACATTGAAGAACAGACCAGTTGAGATAAGGATGACTTAGGAGGCAAGACATACAACATGTGCATGCAGTCCTGATGGGAGGAGAAATATTTATTGTGAAATAACATTTACAATGGTACACTTAAAAAATCATTGCCTTGATCAATCTCTCTCTGTGCAAGACAGCTGTCAGCTGCTTGAGAACTCCTGTCTATTAGGTCTAGAAAGGGGCCCCATCAAAAACATTTAACAATTGCATAAATAAAAGAAATCTTAAGTGTGGAACACAGGCTGACTTACTTCATTTTAATCAAAACCAGACAAAATTAGTCATAGTAAAAAGCAACTTTCTAAAGAGTAACAAATGACATTTATTTGAAATAATTCTAATGCTGTCTGTTAAAAATCTCTTAATTTCTTTGGGGCTGGAACTAAATAATCTTTAAGGTTTTTACCAACACAAACCATCCTATGAGTCTATCAGTCATCCGTAAATTATCCATTTCATCACTCTTAAGTCTATAGCTGTATACAAAATCAGTAGCAATAGTCTTGTTTTGAACTGAAGGTACGTTTCAGTACAAAACACAGCACTAAAATTACATCTACTTACAGCATCATTTATTGATAGTCCCTACATTTAAATATATTAGTAGCTGTTACTAGATGCCAGATGCTGTCAGAAGTGATGAAGATGTTAAATTTTAGTCTTCACCACTTCAGCTATTATCTGATATTCATTTTCTCTGACAAATACGGATATACATGAACTGACTACAGCAATCTTCCAGAACTGGAAATTGGTCTGCACTAGATGATGATGACTAACAAGTTGATCATGATTAAAAACAGAGTCCTGTAACTAAAGTTAGCCTGGAGCTTAACTGAGGGGCTGTGACTGTTCTAACTCTCAGTAAGTCATTCTAAATGCCAGTAAGATGAAAATCATAAAATCAATTACTTCCAAGCTGAGGTATTCATCAAATTCCTTTACTATACTTAGACAATTCTCTTTCTCTGTCCTTATCTGCCTTTTTGCAGAAATTTCTTATCCCTGTGGGACTTATGGAACTTTTTGTCCAACTTCAACATTTCCTGGCGTGCAAAATTGCAGGTAACTACTCAGATCTGATAGACTGTGGTCAAACTTCATTTCCCTCTGGTTTTCACAGATTTATGCTGCATATGCAATTGATACTTGATCTCTGACAAAAATGCAGAAATGCAAGTGTGGCTAGTAAGATACTGAAGATATTAATCATCAAGTGAACAGATTTGCAAGAGGAATGAACCTTAAAAGCAGAAGAAATGGAAAGGAAGGAGTAGCCTATTGATAACAAAATTTACAAAGGAAGATGAGAAAACAACCAAACCTTCAACTTTGTCCCAGAAAAGTTGATCAGAGACTATGGGATGAAATGCCTGCTAGAGGCAAAACCCTTCAAGTCTGAAACAGTCTTTAGTTTGTGCTTCGTTGAAACACGGTTTTACAGAAGTTAAATCTGGAGCTGTGCACTCAAGGCCATTTCTTCATGTGTATGGACGTCACCTGAACATAAGTAAACTACAGAGTAAATGAGTTTCCATTTTGATACTGCCTTAAATCCAACCATTGCTTTCAGAAGATTATGTCTCATTTTCACAGGTCCTACCAACAAAGTACCTCCAGGCAGGAGTTACTCTTTCCTTCAGGTAAAACACACTATAGGAGCATAATGCATAGATTTAAAGGGGAAAAAAAGATTACATTCATATAGAAACAAAGCTACACCGTGTGATCAAGTAGGACTGCTACAGACTGGACAATACCTTCTTAAAGGATTGTTATTCGCTAACATATTTCTAACTATCTCAACAATGTCACTCGCTGCTGGACACAAAGCACTTCTGTTTGGTGAAGTGCTCTGGGGGTCCCAGCTGACCTGGAGGTGCTAGCACACAGAGAAGGGAAGTAAATTTCCATGAAGAGATCCAAAAGCATTACTTAAAAATTGAATGATACATGGTAACTGCTCATCACTGAGAAATGGGAAAGGTAACATTTTGCACCAGCGGTAAGAGATTCCCATAGAGAATTTTGTAGCTTATCTACCTATCAGCATGGTAATATCAGAGGTAGAAAAAAATTGTGTCTCAAAAGCTAAGGCCAAGTCCAAAAGCTGGTTATGTAACATCACAACTCTGCTTTCCTGGTGCAATGAGCACATATGACTGAAGCTGATTTTATTTTTTTCTTTTTCCAGAAGACCACAACTGAGACCGAAGAAAAGTCAAATTTCAAAAGGTGGAAGAAAGTAATAACCAATTACTGTATATCTATTTGACAATCTAGCATTTGTATTGAAAATAAATACTACTGACTAAGTGAAATGTATAGTTTTACAGGAAGAGCATGACAAAATTTTTACAGCTCCTTTGTTTGCAGATTAAGATTAGCTGCAGCCAAAAAATAAAGACAAAAATTACAATCCCAGTTAATATACATGATAGTGGAAATCCTGGGTTTTAAAAGCAAAGAGAAAACTGAGTATGAAATAAACAATTTGTAGAGAGAAGGGCACAGACTTACTAAGAGGTAAAACAAGAGCCAGAGCTAGTGCAGAGCTGCCCAAAAAACGAAAACTTCCTCTCTGCGCTCTACATAGTCAAATGCAGCAAGAACCAAACATCCTCCTACAATATCTATGTCAACTTTAAGAAGCTTAACTTGCTTTATTCGGATATTCTGATGCAGGTCAGGAGTCAATCAGCTCATTTCCCAGTTTCATTTTGATTGTCAGTCAGTCAAAAATCAGCATTATGGGCCAGGCTTGCACTCTTCTTGTCGGATGATAAGGCTCTGAAGCACAACTGTGGGAGGAGCAGTCTGGGGCACAGGTCTCTGCCTTGCTATGGCTGACAGCCACACCAGATCATCCATTTTAAAAACAGTGCATTTCCAGCTCAAAATTAGTCAGGCTTCAATAAAAAACATGGGGAAAGTAGCTATAAGACAGTCACTGCTGTAATGGAGTCACCTTCTAATTTTCAACCTTTGTCTATGTAATTTTTTACTTATTATCTCTTAGCCAGTGTTGTCCTTTAGTTTCAATAATTCCTTGTGTCCCAGGTAGGTACTCACAATACATTTATGAAGATAAATTTCTTAGTGAAACTAAAGCTCAGGCGGGATGCTGAGAAAGCCCAGCTTGGTGACTTCCTCTTGTAATTCAGCCTCCTTTTCTCTCTCATTTCTGGATTGAGACATTTTGGTACCAACAGCAGCGGAGAATTGTGGTGCGGTGCAGTACATGTTAGGGACAGGGGGATTGTGTCTGGCTGGGGGAAAGATATCCAGCTCCATGTACTTCTTCCCTAAGCTCTGCTTCTTTCCTCAGTGTTCTAATTTCTATGTCTGAAAAGTTCTTGCTGCTTTCGCATGCACCTCAAACTTGGCTGACTTCTAGAAGCTCTTGATTTATTCTAACAACTTAACTTCTGAATGCCTTTCAATAAAATTACTCTCAAGCTTTCAGTTTATCATGCAATTTCAGAAAGTATTACATTTCTGGTTAGATTCAGAGCCCTTATCTATATTTTTCTTTTTCTGCTGTAAACAGAAGTTCCCAATAGACATTTCATTACTGACAATTTTTGCATCTTCGCTGTATTCAAATGTTGGGACTTTTTACTCATTGGACTTTATTAACAATCCCCCTAAATTTAACAAAGATTATTTTAAAACACAAGCTAGTATTCTTTAATACACAAGTTACTGACAACTATTTCAGTTTACTCTTATCTGATTTTAACTGGAGCAAATCAGGATTTCCTGGCCCAGTAATAATTTCTTATGATATATTCTTTCAAAACTAGTACTTTTTTTGCTTACTGAAATGAAGTCTGTAACAACATCAACCCTGGCTGGTTTACTGACCTTTATAAAAAAAGCATGTCCACTCTCCCACACAGGAATAGCTGGGATCTACCACTATGAATATTTGCATTTCCACCCAATGTCAGTAAATGACATCTTCCTTTAATAACACAGTTCTTAGGAGACGGAGAGCTATTGTTAAGAACAACAGAGTGGTACAAAAGACTATAACCAATTCTAAGAAGTTTTCAACTGGCTTGCAAATTGCCAGCATCTTAAACCATCCCTGTGTTGACAGCACTGTCCTTCACAAAACCACTTGCCATAACCCATTTCTGCACATCTTCAAACCCTTCCTGCTTACCCCAGTGGAGGGCCAATGAAGGCCCCTGTCACTCTTGTTCTTGCTCCATGCCATGGTGACCACCTGCAGCAGGTAATTCTCCCAAGGGTGTGTTACCATGTGTGGCCTTTGTGAGCCAGATCATTCAGCCAGTAATATATGTTGGGTCACAACCTAACAATACATAAAGCGAAACCATCGTTCTCCTCCCATTACCAGGTATCTGTCAACTTGTACTAATTTGAGTCCTTATCTCTTCGAGGTTAATTGGAACTGGCAGCTGCCTCGTGGTAATGGGACCTGTAAGAGCAGTCATGTCATCTGTGCCGCAGACACACCGCAAGCAAGGTGTGTCATGACCATATGTACAAGGAAGGCACTGAGGGGAAGGAGGACAGGGGAAGCAGGCAGGCCTTGGGGGAAGAGCTATGAAAGAAATTAAGTATTCTTGCAGGGATGTTTTCATCAAGAGATTAGCTTTGCTTTGTTAAATAATAAAGCTAGAAGCTTTTATTTGCTGCACTCCACTTGAAGTGCATCTGTTCTGTTGAGGTAGGGAAATTGTAGCAGTATCAGTTCAGCTCCTTATAACACCAGTTTGAGAGTGAAAAGTAAACAAAGGGGCTCTAGAGAAAAATATGACTATTTCATAAAATGTTCTCAGCTCAAAGCAAGAAGGTTAAAGTCATAGCACATCTAAAAGTCAGAACAGCAGAGTAGTCTGTTAGCTGGCTAATGCTCAGCTTCATTTAGCTTCAGCTGCCCCTGTTGGAAAAGGAGGCGAAGGAAGGTGACCCCACAGGCATATACAACTTTCCTAGTGCAAGCCTGTGTATGCAGAGTCTTATGAACACCATGGCATCAAGGCGAGAGGTTTGCAGAGCGAGGGCTGCCGGAGCACGAGGTGTGATGCAGGGAGCAGCCCCGCGGCCTTGCCCTTGTGAAGGGGGCAGTAATCTCCAGTGCCCGCAGCTGCCCCGAAAGCCCACCAAGCTGTAACCCAGGCATCTTTGTGAAACCCTTAAAAAGTTGTGCACGATGGAGAGCCTGCAGATTTAACGTAGCAAAGACCTAAATGAAATCCTTCCTGAATAAGGAAATCAACCACTATAGTTTAGATACACGTAGATATAAATGCATATCTGTATACCATCTTATCTGAGGAGGTCTGAAATCTGTAGCATGTTCTCTAGAAATTACATGCAACCCTCAGGGTTTCAAATAGAACAAATACCTTTTCTTTTTTTTTTTTTTTTTTATCCTTTTTCACAAATTAGTACAACCTCTAAACAAATCCACAAACCCACAGTAGAAAGCATAACGTGTATTGCTTAAAATGTAAAAGTAATAACACCAAGTAAGGTATTAGAAAGGCATGTAGTAAATCATGTAACAAAGTGAGAAGGGACATCAGAAATTCTTTCTTAAAGGTAGCCTTAGTGCCACCATTTTTCAAGTTCATATTTAGTCACTGTATTAGCTTGTCAACTGTTGGATACAGGCATCATCTCCTTTTAGGTGTTTAAAGGAGCCTTAATTCAGCCCCTATCTTGAATGGAATTTTCATGCTCTCATGCTTTGGGGGACAAATGTGTATATAATTTTATTTTATTTTAATTTTTTCTTGCCAGAGACAAAAACTGAAGGAACAGCACCGGTACAAATATTTCCTTTGCATTATAAGGATACTCCATGTTTGAAAAACAGGAAATAAGTCTTTGATCCTTGTAATTTTCATCATTTAGACATAGGTGGGAAACATCTTTAAATCACATCTTCCAAGCATATGGATACATGAATAATTTTAATGGAATTTTCTGTTTCTAATGTTTGAGCCAGCATTAACAGACCATCATATTTAATAGGTTCACTATTTTTTTATATCAAGTGTCTCCTTTTCTTTAGTTCTTGCAGCATACTCCATAACTATGGAAGTGAGCTCATCTTTTCTTTGACAGAAACACTAAAATACAGATTTCTAAGATGGAAAAGATGATACCCAAAGTCATGAGTGATAGATGTCTATCTGAGAACAGATGGACACTGGGTACTTACTCCCTATCTAAGCATTTGAATATCTCTTTCTTTTCAAGTTTATGACTTTTTAATTTCAAAGCCATTGGACCTTTTTTCAGGATAGTCCTATCATTTGTCCATGATTAAGGGGCCTGCATATCCCTACAGTATCACGTCCAAAAATCATCAGACTTATGCTGCTAACATCAAGAGATAGAATCCAAGAGTTGAGTGTACCAGCTCCAGAGGAAGAGAGACTTATAAAAGACTGTTTTTAAACAAACTCGAATAGACATATTAACCCTGTAATTCAGCAAGTAAACTATAAATAACAAAATACAAATTTTACACCAAAGGAGTACACATGTAGTCTTTTGTTCTCTGGGTTTCCAAAAAGAATCTCCCAACAAAATACACTTAGTACTGAAAATATGTAAGTAAGAATTAAGCAACACTAACAGGTACCTGAATTTTACCAAACCTTGTCAGAAAAAACAGAAGTGTCAATATATACACAAATGAGAATCTCAGGATGAAATTAAATTAAATGCCAGAGGAAAATTGCACCAGGACGATGCCCTTTAGAAACAAAAAGCTTTTGAGGTTAGTGGCGCTCATTTTGCTTAGTGCCATTAAGCATCTTCGGTCTGTTTTCTCAGGCTTCTTCACCTGCTAAGAGGCCTGCAGTATTCCCCTAAATTTTAGTTAGATTTATTTCAGCAGATTTCTAGCAAATCACATAAGCTACCTTAACGCTGCTCATCTCTTGACATTAGCAGGCCCTTGCATTACCACACAGAAACAGAAAGGGATGTTAAAACTGCCTTCTGTTCCTAAGCAAGGGTGTCCCACACAGCACCTCAGTCACCTCTGCTTCTGTCAGCTGATGGGGACTGCACTGCTCTGCCACCCAGCAGGGCAGCAGGCTGCTCAGTTTGGGCAATGGAGCCTTTTTCCTCACAGCTGAAAGAAACTATACATCTTATGTTTGCAGAAGCACAAGAAATCGCACCTACACACAAGCCTTCTGGACTCCTCAGCCTACTACTAACCAATCTTAAATTAGCTAATCAAAATAGGCACCTCGAGCTCCATCCCCACCCAAAGTCAGCACACAGAATAAAGGCAATGAAAGGATTTCAGGACTTTGGCTTCTCTGTGAGATTACAGCAGAGGGAAAAATCAGTGTCATCTCTGAACTGATAATCTGGAGACTAAAAAATGTAGACAAGATATGTAAGGGTTATTTAATAATATCAACTGGACCAATAAAGCTACTTGCTGGTCAATATCTGTATTATCAGCCATAATGCAATGAAGCCAAGCACAATTAAATATTCAACACCACTTGGCTCTTATACAATACTTTTCATCAGTGCTGTTCATCAGCACCTAGCAGTTTATTAAAAAAAAAAAAAAAAAAAGAGTGTTTCATTATCACATTTTAACAGGTAAAATGATACCTGAGACAAAAGAGAGAAAGTGACTTGCTGAAGGTCATTCAACAGGCACAAGGCTGACCTGGGAATAGTCGACAAGTCTCATGAATCCCCATCTAACGTTCTCACCATCAGATAGCATAGTCCTTCACAGTAGCTTACTGTTCGTCTGCTCTTTCAGCAGCCTGCCACAAATTACATTCCTCACTCTAGATTACTGTGTCCTTATATGTTGGAGCAGATAAATACTGGTAGTGTGTGGAAAACTTAGGTGGTTTCATCTACAATGAAAGTGGTTAAGAAATAACACTCAATCTTAAGCTACCAGGAGGTAAAATAAATGTCCCTCCCTCCCTCATTTATTAGAGGCTGAATAAGGCCAAAGAATAAATTACCACAAATGACTTTGATCTCTGCTTTCTCATCTCAAGGCCTGAATTTAAAATCAGCACTATGGCAAAAGAAGCAACGAGGTGGACAAGTGATGCCTCAGAAAACCCTCATGTGGACTGCTGTACATTTCCAAGTTTTCAAAAACAAGACAACATTAGGTGGAAACTGGATTTCCATGTTTTTACCGGCGGGATGCATGTGGAAGGCACATGTGGAAGTTAATTTTTGTATGTCTTCGTGGGCATTATTTAGCAGGTGTTGAAATAAAAGTTACCATTTTCCTGCTCCTTAAGGGTTCTTAGAATTAGGCTTCTAGCCATAAGCTTATCTAAAGTCTGTGGAATCCAATTAAAACTGTACTGAAGTCTAGACTGAATTATCTTTTCGTGAACTATTGGTGGCATGAATTAGAAGTTTGCATTGAGCTTCTGTTGAATGCATCTACTGCTAGTGAAGTGAATTAAATCCCACCTTCTTGAAGTAACGTCTAACAGCCATGCACTCAATACAACTGAAAGATGGTTACTGTATTTCTCAGATTTTTCAGTTGTCAAATGGCATCTAGTTCCTTAACGTTTGAATATCCATATTCATGATGGGTCTTCTAACATCGATGCTATGAGCATCTGAGTTTTGCTAGCCAACACTGAAGTTATTTGCTGAAGAGCTACAGGGAGGTGAGAACCATTCTTTTGCACTGTCACAGTCCATACAGATATCTAACCTAAACAACTGGTGCACCTTCTCCGAAACGTAGGCATTTTCTTGCGTTCTAGACACTCCACCCTAGTCTTTAATTTCACTAGATACAAACTTGAAACAAAATGAGGCTACCATACTGTGTTGAAGAGCTAGCAATTTGTCTTCTCCATCACATGCTACCAGTCAACTGTTTCTACCCCTGTACACATTTGCAGTGTTCCCAAATGAAGGCACTAATACAACAGAAACTGTTTAGGTGCTAAGGAAATTCTGCTTGAGTAACTCAACAGCTAGCACCCTTTCTTCACTGAATGACCTCTGAGAAGGGATAATGCACTGACAGATTTCAATACACAATGGAAAAATCATACCCTTGATTGCTTAAATTCATTGAAGAGTCTACGGTTTTTACTGCAACAGTCTAGCTACACTCCAGCAGAAAAAAAAAGAAGTTTCTTACTTTAATTCCCCTGAATGCATTGGTAGAGCAATTATTTTTCACTTTGCTAAAAAGCAGTCAGGTCTATCCTGTACAATTCTTGCCCCCCTTCATCTACAATACAGCCTCCAAAATAAATGAAGTAGTAAACAAAGCAATTTCTTAATGAAATAAAGATGTTGGTTTGTATGAGATGTGGCCAGTAAAATATTGTTTTTCATGAGCTTTTCATTCAAGCTTTTAATTTTTCCTGAGATAGTTCACTCTTATGAGATCCTCTGGAGACTGGAGGTATCATTATAATAATTTTACAGATTCTGTAAGCTAGTCATGAAAAGTTCATTTTTCTTGCTAAGCTTTTCACAAGCACTGTCAGTATTTGAAACAGAATACAAGAGAGCTGCCTCTTCTGTCCTTATTACAAAATTACTCCCAACACAGCAGCATCTGTAGCAACAATTCCATCTTTTATTTGAAGATGAGATCAGTTTTATTTCCAGACTCTTGCCACTGTTCAATCTATATGACATATTGCTACGCTATTGCCGAATTAAAAATAAAATGCAATTTAAAAGAAACAGAGCTGACAGAGATATAGACCTGGAGATCAAAGAGCAAAAGCAAATACGGCAATAATAAAATTCTTACAATAACATGTGCTAATAGCCAACATCCAGGACTTTGTATCTTGGTATCTCATATTCAGAATCCGAGTTTCTTCAACAGCTTTCTTCTTCAACCATAATAAATCAATCTGATTATTTCCAGCAAAGTTATATAGAACATAGTATCTTACAACATAACGCATCTCTCATCAGGCACGGAGGCACAGCAGGAATCATACAAAGATAAACTATTTCTACTCCTGAATCTTCCTGTGTATTAAACAACTGCCTGTGCCTAATTCTGTAGGGAGGAGGAATTGATTTTAATAATAATAATATTTTCCAAATTACTACGATTACTTAAAATGATAAAATCTGTCATTTCTGAATTATGAGCACATGGGATGTTTCTCAGTGAAGTCTTAAAAATAGCCTACCTTTTAGACTATAACATTTAAAATTCCAGGTTTATACAGGGGATGTTACTCAGGTAATTCCTAGGAATAGTCCAGCTTTTAGACTGTATGAGTATATTCCAGTTTTAAACATTAGGGAACATTAGTCACAGAACTTCTCACTATTATTTTTGACAGGTGAATATTGTTTGTCTGCTTTCCATGCCAACATATTACAGGGAAGGAAAAGTACATCCCTCACTGCTGCCTGAATCTATGTGGCACCTGCAGCAGTAGTTCTGGAAACAGCATTTCAGAAAACAGAAACGAAGCTGATGATCACAGGAGCATGAAAAATACACTTATTCACTTGACTGAAATTCATGAAACGTGTAGCACCACTTAGCATACCACCAGCATCCCAGATGTAGATATTTGCACATGGACACAGCAGTGAACAGCACTTGCCCACCTGGGATGTTCTCAACCTCACTAAAGAAACAGCTCAAAAGAAATACTATCAAAAAATAATGAATAGCACTGATACAAAAACCCTGAGATACTAATCAAATTGATTAAAAAGATATCTTTTTATAAATGGGCATACAGTGATTGCAATTATAACACACCTAGAATAAAAAATAAAGCCATTAGCTGAAAAGCATGATTTGCATCCTCTATTGGAAAGTGCAATGAATCATTCCAATAAATAAGAGACAGATGAATGACAGGCTTCTATTACAGAAGAGCCACTGACACTCTAATTAGCAACCCAAGGATTATGCTTAGGGCAGATGAATCCCCTACAGTGTGACCAGTATTTTTACCTCCTCACATCAGGAAAGGAAAAGTTTAGGTCAGCTGAGGGAAATCAAGGAAGCAGAGAAAAATGCAATTATACCTCTTTTTCTCCTCCTCTAAAGACAACCTGGACGTCCCAAGCTGGGTGTTGGTCTCAGCACATGCCAGGAGGTGTGTGTGTGCCCATGCACCACGCGATGCCATGAGGACGGCGAACGCCCCTCTTCCCCAACAATTACCCTCTGTTAATATTTGATATACAGCCAAAGCTCTTCTGTGAGGAAAATGAGAGAACCACCTATGAAAAAATAAACTGCTTTTCAAGAACATCCATTGCTGGATGGGACTGATTCTCTTGTCCTCAAACAACCCGGTTTCAAAGGGGCTCCTGGGCTGCCTCTGAATTGCAGGCAAACCCATATCGGGGGTCCGCTATATGGTGTGATCTGTTTTGTCAGACTCACGCACTCATTCATTTCTCTCTCCCACACCAGCACAGGGTGCCTGACGGCGAAACTAAGGAACGGCTAAACTGACCCATATTGCTGTTGTGACACTAGTAAACTACACATATTAATACCACAGCATCTAGCATGGCACTAATAGTTGGATTATTAGTGGCTGAACAAGCAGGCTTAGGCAGCCTTTATTAGGCTAATGAACAGATTTTTCCAACCAATGTCCCTAATCACCGTGCCTGCCTGCAGTAAAACTGCATGAATAACTGTTAAACCAGATACAATTAAGGTCCTCACTAGGATTAGAGCTACGGAGCGGCTGTTCCCAGGCACCTAGATCTCTGTTTCTTAATTCTAGTTAATAGGAGACCTTCTGCCTGCTTTCTGCCTTAAGCCAGTAAAGGAGAAGGCAGGGGGAGGAAGGGGGAGAAAACCCTTTGCAGAATATCAGATCCTCTCTCCTAACCTTTCCTGGATGAATAGAGATGGATTGTGAATCGTGCAAACCTAACATCTTCTAGAACAATGAGGCCCTTCAGTGATAACAATAGTACTAATCATAATAGTAGGCAGCTCCAGCCCCTTTCTATCATGTGCAAACAGTTGGGGCAGAATATGAAATTGCTTTAGAAATAGATACTGACTTTTCCCCCCCTCTCCCTTTCACTTGCCTACTAAGAATAGCCTAATTTATTCATGCTTTTATTTGGCAACAGAAACTAGGCTGACCTGCCTCCCTTTTTATTCACACAGATAAAAGGGCTTTGGCAAAAAGGCAGAGGACACTCTCTGCATTTAAAGGTGTCTAGTGTTGCTCTCCAAAGGAATGACAGAATGGTTACTGCTTCTTTCATTGGTCCTCCTCTGCTCTCTGGCCTTCATCTCTTTTCTCTCCGACTTTCTTTGGGGCTGTTCATGCCATAAAACTAGGTTAAATCTGGGGTGGAGGGGAAGGGAGAGAGTAAAAGAAACTCAAGTGCCTTCAGCATCTCGTCCAGAATAGTGTGGCACTGTGCAGCTACAGAGGTCCTATGTGTAACTCACAGTCCTGGAGCTCCAGGAAGAGAGCATGATTTAGAGATTTTGTGTGTGTGTGTGTGTGTGTTCAGTGTGGGGGAATGAAGGGGGCTGTAAAAGGGCTCACATTAACCCTTCTTTTATCTCCATATAACAAGAGCTGCTACTCAGAAAACGTGAGTCATTCAAGAAACACCTTGCATACCAAAACCAATCCATATGAGACAGCCTCACTGTATACATCCCGCTTACGTCCCCCACTGTGTACTCAAGGCAGAGCCCTCCCGAGGCACACTGGCAGCAGAGCTGTTCCACTGGAGACAGATAACAGCAAAGTTAATTGCTAAGTACAAACACAGGGATCTTTCAAGCTGGACAAAACCCCTGTGTATCCAAACACAGCTTCAGCGCCTGCCTGCGCATCCACTTGGGTGAGCAAAGAGCAGGGTTATCTGTCGCTGGATAGGGGTAAGAGGGCTTCTGTCTGGGTGAGTAAAGTTCAGCTGCTCCCTGCTTGATTAGTAAAACCTCAGTCTAAATAATCATTTTTTAAAACCTATCAGAGGCGGATGGTCATGTGTTTTGGCATCCCTGCCAGTGCTGCAGAAAAGCAGCGGCACTGCCCGACTGTTGTGTCAGGGTGTAAGTCTGCAGGAGATAGTCACAACCATGGTCACCCACAACGTCAGGTGTTCTTCAGACTGCTAGAGCCTCACCTTCCCCACACATTTCTTTCCGTGGAGATTTTAGAAGTTTTTCAGGTGGTTTTCCCCATAGTTGCTGCTACATTCCAGGTTCCCTTTCTGCTTGAGTTTATCTAATTACACACAATGTATTTGTACAAAAGTTGATCTAAGACATCACTTGGAGAGGATGCAAACTAGTAGTCTATGTCTAAAAAAGCAAACATTGAGGATTTTGATGTGCAAGACCAGATTTGGATTTTAGCAATATCTCCTGTACTTTTAAAATCGACCACACCTACCACAGATTGATACTTGCCCTGCTGAACATCTGACTTCTGGGTAATAGTTCTAATTTATCACACAAATGACTGGTTTTGTTCCTTCTGTACCTTTTGGACTACCCCATTTTCTCAGCTATACTCAAATAAATACTAATTCAGCAAGTACAGTATGGCTTACTCCACTGTAACTGAGAGCAGAATGTGACTTGTCTTCTTCTCAGATGCATTATTAAGGAACGTAGTAAGAGCACAGATTTTCCTGCTATGTTATCACATGATAAGGTCAGGTTGATCTGCAAAGTGAAACCTTTCAGAATTTTATTTGGCAGTTTGCTTTAAAACATCAAGTGGTAAATGGTTTCTGCTCTATTTCAGTTCTCATGAACACAGTTCTTTTACGACTGAACCCTTCAACAGGTTAGCAAACATTGTCTCTCTGCCAAGACATGCCATTTCTTTTTTTGTAGAAACTTCTTTTCTTCAGTCCTCTGCCAACCCTTTTCTCTTCTCTACACACTGCTTTCAGATTGCCAAGACATGATCGTGTGCTTTAAAGTTGATTTTGGAATTACTTGGCATATCTTCTTAGCTTTCATCTATTATTCTATCTGGATACACAATAGAAAGCTTTGACTTTCGAGAATTATTTTTTAAGCACCTCTTTTGAGAACTTATCAAAGTGCTAGCTACCACTGATTTTGTGTAAGAAACTAGACCATAAGGATTAATATAATTTTCTATATGCAGTTGAGAAAGGTTGAAGCTTCAAAGCTAAAATCTAGATTTAACCTTCCCGCAAAGCTCAGGTATTGGCATCTTCTTATCAAGCTGAAAAATGAGACGCAAGAGAGAAGTCTTGTGCAAGAGTACATACCTTAATCCAGTCCAGCATTGCCCAAGAAGAATTCTCTAGTGCATAGACATTACCTAAACATATAGATCGCACCAGATTGGGCAACCAGAGGGTTGTGTCCTTAACGTATCTATTAGCAGGCTTAATGCCACGAACAGTAACTGTGGTCATGTCATATGTTATTCCTTTGCACTGCCAACAAAACATCACCCTCACCTCTCTCCTCTATCAAAAGATCTTTCCAAGTCCTCAACTCATTCTTGTAGCTCTGTCCTAAATTTTGTTTCTATTCTTCCTACATAGTGTGAATCAGAGCCTCAGTAACTCAGGAGTTGCCCCCCTATCTACGTACATTTTGCACCAGAATTACCTGGCTTTCTGTCATTACCTGAACCTGATTCATGTCATTGCATTCATGGAAATAGTTTCCACCTTTTAAGGATGACCTACACTACCGGTTCGCAGATGTAGGATTTTGCATTTGGAGGCATTATTTCAGAGCGCTTACTTCTGCTACCATTCTGTGTCCCCCTTAACTCTTCAGAGTGAAGGCATTTTGCCTGTAACTCTACCTGGATATGGGTTGCTGTGGTGTCTAACACTACAGATCCGGTAGGAGTTCTTGAATGAACTTCACTAGCCTTCTCTATATACTATTCACATAGCCATCTTTATTTTGGGACACTTCTTCAATGTCTTTGAATACTCCAGTGCAAAAAACATCACCTCAGCCACCACATGTCTGTTTGTTGCCTCCCTTCTATCACGTTGAGTTCAACACTAAAACACTACTCATTTACATAACCTGTTAGACATGCAAACTTAAAGGCTAACCTGGCCACACAGGGGACAATCATGAGCTTGCTTGCCAAGACTTCCCACTCCTGCTCTTCAGAATAGGTTTCAGAAGCACCGACAGAAGTCAAACATATCTTTTCTGTAAATGGAGCACAGGATGGCCAAACTCAGGACAATCTTAGAGCTATGTACATGCCATGCATTTATAGAACAAGGATCAATAAATGTTTCAGATGTTTCTGTATCTATTTATCTAGGAAGTATAAGACACAGCCCAAAGTAGAGGTGTTATCTTCAACCATTTCTTGCCAAAAACACTGACATCCAACCTATCCTATGGAGAAATGACCCTCAAACAAGGTTTCATGGGGTGTTAGGTACAAACTGTCAGCCAGAACAATTTAGGCTCCCTTGCATGGATGATCCCAGAATTTCAGAGTGAGAATCTGTTTTAATGGTCTTTTTACCCCCTTCCCATGGGCGGTTGTTACAGGTTTGGTGGAGTCAGTGAAGGGCTCAATGCATGACAACAGAACAGTAAAAGCCCTGCAGGTTCAGCAACCATTCCTAGCAGTAGGGAGTCTATACTTTCTCAAAAATAGTCCAAAAAAAATCATCCCTAGAGTACAATATGAATAGAACTAACCTACTCAAAACATTCAATAACCATCTAAGTAAAATGTAACTCTGTTAATTTTCCCCAGAAGAAACATATAAATCACTTGCTACCACCTGTTGTCTTCTGCCATTTGAAAGACAGTGGATTTTAAATTCCTCTCTGCGAGTTTTTCAAAATTCCTTAGTATTTCATCCCTCAAACATTTAATTGCTTCTGACTGCCTTCAGGAGTTGCACTGGAAGAAAAGCCGTTGTGCAAGACAGCTGGGACATCTCAAATGGTTCCAACTTTTCCCAGTTAATTCTATAGCCTGAAAGCAAGCCAAGATCTTGGATTAACACTAGAAGGGTGAGGATTGTGGCTTCAGAGTTTGTTACAAACAAAAGCACATTGTCAGTGTATAGCATCAAATGGTACTTCAATGAACCAACCTTGATACCCTGAATACTTGAGTGAAAGCATACAGTGATTGCCATTTATTTCAGGGCATCAGCAAACTCTGATGTTGTTGCAAGCACATAGGGAGCCAGGGCTTTTGAAGTTTAGCAAAAAACCAAACAAATGCACCCTCTCCACAACCCCCACCCCCAAATAAAGAAAAAAATCCCAAAGAAATTCCCTCTAGAGTCAATAAAACCAAACAAAGTTTACCTTGCATGGGTCACCTTTTGGGACCTTGCAGCCCAATAATTACACACTTGGATATTTTAGTCAAATTAAGAAACTATGTTTTATAAGCTTGATGTATATCTCATTATATATTATGCTTATCTCAGACTGCAATAAGCATTCCCCCAGCTGCTTTTTTGCTAAAGATGGCAAGTTAGCACTCTACCTACTTTCTCCCTGACTCCCAGAAGTCTTAACAATGTGTAAATTCAATGTGGCCATATGCAGTTTATTTAACCTCTCCAGGTGCTCTGGGAAAGGACTTTTAGCCCGTTGCTGATCTAATTTCATCTTCTGTCTTCACCTTTTCCTTAAAACCACAGCAAAACTAATAACTTAGCCTCAAAGCAAGCCTTCAAAGCAGCTTGTCAATTTTCCTTAAAGAAAAATTGAGGAGATCAACAGTTTTCCTTTTTTTTTTTCTTTTCTTTTTGTATAAACAACCTGAAATGGGGATCTAAAATGAGCATGGTATTAAATTTCTGTTTTATTTCATGCTCAAAGTGCATGGAGCAAGTTTTATGGTAATGAATGCACAGTCAGAGATTAGGAGTACATCAGCTGAGGAGCTGAACATAGCTCCTAAGAGGATATGGGGGAAAAAAAAATAAAATAATAATCAGCCTATGAATACAGCCTTTATTACGATACTACAGTTCTAGACCATCTAATTTATGGCTTGGGCGGAAAGATTTATGTACTATTAGTTCCAGATTTCATTAGACTTATGTACAGTTATGATAAGGATGTGTGCATCTCTGGAATTTTGTCAAAAAGTCTATGAAAATTCTGCATAGTGAATTCCCCTGGTCACAGACCACATGTCTGACACGACAGCTTCTCAGGCAGACCATGTTCTTCTGTTTTGTACTTAGAAAGCAAACTCAGCAGGTAAAGCTGGTTTTTTTCTGTCTGTATAAACCCCAGCACAGTGGGATTCCTATAAATTGGGATTTTAGAGTGTTAGGATAATGCAGATAATAAAATCAAAACAATAACAGAATGAAACAACACAGGAAAACAAGTTCAGCACTGTACAACATATCCAGCTTGTGAGAAACCTGACCCAACTAAAATCTGCCCTTTGCTCTACAACTTCCCTTGTAAAGTCTTGAAAATACATTATTTCAGAGATGGGACTGTGTCAAAACCCCCTCTTTTTCTTAGTCTGCATTGTGTAGGATGGTTTCTTTACTTGAGAACACAGAGAATTTGATTATCCACCTTCAGGGGTTGACCTCACGGCCAAGAACCCATGGCCCTCAACATCCCGTGTGAGGTCCTCAGACAGATCAAATATTTCTGGGGTAAGTACCAGAAAATTTTCTTTGCAACATGCCTTAGAAGTCCCTGCAATTCTGAGGCTGTTTCTGTGTGATCTTCTCTCTAGATATTTAATTAATTCTACATTCCTGGGAGATTTCACAAATCTGGGGAGGCGTGCCGTTTATTTGATCCTCTACTGAAGATGTACAACCTGACTGTATCACAGACACTGACAGAAGTATCAGGGAGTAACAGATACTTATATACCTCCAGAGATGAGTGGTTTTAGCTGCAACTGCTTTTAGCTGAGGGGGAAGGAGTACAGCCTGCAGGAGGAAGGAGTTTGGAGGAGTCAGCTTGCTCCCGGCTTGACTAGTGGTTAGGTGAATAACTGTATACACAGGATATAACTAGTAACCAGGTCGTGAATCTCTGCATATAGTCATTTCTATAAGAAGCCAAACACATTTGGCAAGCCTGACATCGTCTTTTGTTGTTAGCCAGCAAATAGTATTCAAAGCCTTTTGGTCCAGCAAGACCAACAGCAAACAGGAGATCACAGCTGACAGGGAGACAATAAAAACATTGCCGAGCACAGAACAAAGAAGAGACGTGGGACAAGAGGAGAGCTAACTGTCAGGCCCTGTATAAGCATGGAAGGAAGAATTCAACCCATGACTGAGTAGATTATGGGTATTAAAAATGTGAAAGTTGAGGAAATTGTTTTAAAATTAATACCTCGATGTCCTGCTGGCTTGAAAGACAAACAAAAGGAGAATAAGATCCGATTATCTAAAATAATTGGTGAATAGAGAGCAAATGCATTTGAAAAATACTGATGGATACTGGAGAAGAACATTTTGGCTCCAGGAACCAGCAGAGGAAATCCATGCTAGTAATGCATTTCTCAGAGCCCTGGTATCCCTGTCTACCTTCAGAGACATGAAAGATTCACTAAACACAGACGAGATCATGCAGGGGATGAATAATTTAAATGACTGCAACACAAAGGACTGACCACAGAGAAAACCAGCTGAAAGCCAACTACAAGTACTTCTGAACAGAAAGCTCTGAGTTGCTGAAAACATACATCAAAACTACAAGAACTGACAGTGAAGAACAAGTATACCAGAGGCTGGAGCAAAAGGAATCCAGAAGGTGAGACAGACATAAACTTGTCAAAAACATAGGCACCATGCCATGGAGAGCAAGATGAAAGATAACAGTTGAGCACACCTCCATGCCTCCCAGAAGTACTCAAAGAAACTCCATGAAAAGAGTACAGTAGAAGTACAGCAAAGCCATTGCAGGACACCAGGGTAGGTAGTCAGGACTTTACAGCAGGAAGACATGGATGTGAGGCTCTCATTGAAGAGGCCATCTCAGTCCAGGTCTCCAAATTACCCAGAGCCACCCCAACCATGGGAGACACTGACAGAGCAGGGGCAGAGGCCAGGATAGGGCTGGAAAAAAGTGGAAGAGCCTAATCACACAGCAGCGAGAGCGGGAGTGGTGTCACCAGCCTCACAAGGAGCTGTTCTTCCTAACCCTGGGCACATGGCATGGGCACCACCCAGGCTCCCCAGCCAATTCCCAAAGGGCACGGGCCATGTCCCATGAGGCACAGAGGAAAAGTCCTGGATCTATACACAGAGCACTGGCTATCATTTTGGAAAGGTTTATTTACATCAGATCTATGGAGCAGCAAGTAGCTGAGTTTTATGAGCACTCTTACCCAGCACAAAATGAAAGAGCAAGTAGGGCTGCTGGCAGCAGCCAGACTTTGAGCAACCAGGCACCCTCATTGCGTTCCTTTTCCTGAGGAGCAATTTCCCTTATCTGTGAGCTGGTCTGTGACATTACGCCAGGTCCCACCAATGTTTGTTTTATTGCAATGGAAAACAAGCAACAGACTCATGGCCCTCCAAGGGACACCCTGGTACCAGTCACTCAACCCAGAGTGGCATTATAGAACAATAACCTTCTGCTTTGCTAGCACTCAGACATCTGAGCCGTAAGCAATTTGTATAAAGCATTTTAAGGCACCAAGAAAAGAGCAAAAAGGAAAGATGAGAAACAATAGCATACTGTTAACTTTTGGGTCGTTCAACACAACTCCCAGTAATTTACTTGTCTCTGTGTGTCAAGTTAACACTGACAAAAAATTATCATCATATCTCCTTGTATACATCCCAGCAAACTGTACCAGGATACTTCAAGTTTGTCTCTGTTGGCTTCTGTTATGTTGACTTCTGCTACAGGACGAGTGAACACACTGAGGAATAGAGCCATAATTCTGCTCCAAAATCTAATGCCAGCTGGAAACAGTGAAATTATGACATTGGACTTGTCAGTGGGGATGTCAACAGCAGTAGCACATAAAGGTTTTATGAAATACTTTTTTTTTTTTTTTTTACAGTCCACCAGATCCTGTAAAAGTGCTCAGAGGTTGCCTGTTAGGGTCTGATCTAAATGTTTTTAAATTAGTAGAAGTCTAATAATGGGCTTTAATAATCTCTGGATCAGCATCTTTAGTGATAAACATGCCTGGAACAGAAATTTTTACTTCCTTTCAAGGTAAATATTTTGGTTTAAAACCCCTCTTCTTCACAAGCAAGCCAGGAAACAGGCTTTTCACTAGCTTTAAGGCTAGTGAGCAGCCTTCCTCTTGGAAAGATTCCTTTTGATTTTCGTTGTGCCTTAGAAGCAAATAATATAAGCAGCAATTGCCACAGAGCTGAGGCAGAATCTAGAGTAAGCTCACATTATTCGTATTGGACACGATTTGAGGAAGAAACTGGTTACAGGTTGGCATACAGTTTGCACAAGGGTATTTCAGGCTGTTGGTTTTGTAGTAACAGTATTTAAGAGTCTGCCAGAGAATTAGTAAAAGTAACTATGTTTACTAAGAGTAATGCTAACTAAACAGCTCCACACAAAGCCTCCCATGCTTTACAAGCCTTTGCACTCTGCCAGAAGAATGTGGGAAAAGAGTTAATCAATAAAAGACAAAATAGAAGCATTACGTCATCGCGATGAAAACTGCCATAGCCTAAACACTGATCCAAAGGGAGAAAACCGAGCTAGTGACTCCTGTGATAGGAGTAAACCTTTGGTAACATCAAATGCTCCATTCTCCTTAGAGAAATACTTGGCTCCCAGTAAAGCAGCAATCTCTGGGTTTATCCCACAAAATGAAGATAGAGATAAAAAGCAAACACAAAAACGCACTGTTTTGAGAGTAGAGCATGATAACTCTAGGCCAGACTATGCTTTGCAAAATATTTATATGTAGCTGATTATAGAAAAGCATCTCTCATAAATCTGGCCTCTATGTACTACCATACACTAAGGTGGCAATAATACATGCCCGTTAATAAATAGCTAATAAATCATGTAACGGCATGTCAACATATCAGCCACAAAGTATTTCTGTGGGTATGAAAGAAGAAATGGTTTTAAGAAAGAAAGAAGAAATTACTTTAAAGCTCTGTTCTCTTTCTGGGATGAGGCTCTTCATCTGCATCACCTCCTGGTCTAGAAAACTCAGCACACACCAGGGGAACTTCTCAGAAGTTTCTCAGTTCCCTTTAAACACAGCTCAGACTTTTGTCAGCTGTGCAGATATAGCGAGACGCAGACACCCTCATTTCAGGTTCAGTGTCTAGGAAGTTCACACGTGGTCTATTTTGCCCCTGACAGCCGTGCCTACTTTGCACAGCACTCTTAAAATTTGGTCCTTCCTACCACCAAAAGCACCAGGAAGAATAAAAACAGTCAACAGCAGCTTCAGGCAGGTAGAAACTGCTGCACAAAGCTGCCCACTTTTTAAACTAAAACCAAACTTCTCAAACTTTCTGTACACTCAGCACAAATTAGGGTTTGATTCAGGCTTTAGGCAAATGCAAACAACAGCTCCAGACCGGACAACTCCATGCACAATGCTCATCCACTTACAGCAGCTTGATCATTTGAGTGTGCTACAGCTTGCCTGTCGCTCGCTTCATACTGCTTTTGGAGCTGTTTTTTCCATTTGTTTGTGTTGAAGGCTGCATTTGTTTTCTTTCCTTGTACTGAAAAAACTGGAGTACTGTTGACAGTAAAATTATTAGGCCCTTTACCCTAAAGTTGTCAACCAGTCTTGGCTGTTAACAGATCTAACAATTAGGTAATTAAAAGTATGATTGACAGGCAAACAGCGAAAGAAACCAAACCTGTTATTGCACCCCTTCAGAGCAACAAATAAACCCTCTGTACGTTTTCAGTATTCACTGGCTTCAACAGGCCTAATTATCCCTGGTTGATGAGTATGTGCATAGCATTCAGAAAGTGTAAGGTTTTCATGTCACTTTTTTTTTTTACCTTTTTTTTTTTTGAGCTCGAAACCTTTTTCTGCTACGTGTGTGTGTTTTGAATATAACGCTAAAATACTGGATGTCACCCCCACTGCTGGAAATAAGCCAACATGTAATAATATCCTATCAGGAATGCTTAGGAAAAATAAATCACTCCAGATCCTTGGAGTCAGGATGCAACTGCTATTCCCCTGTCAGAAGCAGGCAAGCGCATATGTTTATTGCTGCACTTTAAGGTATGCAGTTAAAGCCGGTCCCCTGTACGGGACCAGCCTCTATGACTGACAGTAACGGAGCTGTCACCATGCGTTTCCCATTTTCTGCAGTGTGCAGTTCTGCACCCCACTGTGTACCTCCTCAGTGGCTGCTGATTTAACATGACATATTCTGAGAGGCAAAACACCTGATGTTATATTTAAAATAAAACCAAAAACTTGCTGCTCTTTTCCGATTCAGACACCCAGAGAGAATTCTGCACTGTATGGGATCCTTTAATTTTTTATTCTCTCCTTTTCAGATCACATTCTCTGCCTTTCTCACACACAGACCAGGCAATAAATCTGTGTGTGCTTCGTTTTTGGTGGGCATCATTCAAAGGCTGATTTGTTAGGTGTAATTACATTCACAGCAGTTTGAAAGAATTGAGCTAAGCCGCCTTCAGCTGTGAGCCTTGGTTTACAGCGTACCCTATTAATATGCAACTGGGCAGACAGATGAAATGCCCTCAACAGGTCTTAGATGTCTTTAGCATCTTAGTCCACTAACTTTGTAAACATTGGTTAGCTCTGGGAGCAGGGACCGCTGTGCCACACAAGCAATGCTGTATTGGGGGAAGGGGAAATCGATGCTCGGGATCCATCTAAGAGCCCAAAAGCCACCTGAATGGCTTCAGGGACCTGTCAGATATTTACCCTTTCCCATGGCTGATGATCTGACCTCGCAACTGTCTCTTCTGGCCAAGCCACACACAGCCAGGTTGAGAGAAGAGAGGAGATAATAATCCTCTGAAAAGCTACCCCAGCAGCCTCACTCAGCAGGGCCAGGACCTGTAGGTCTTCAGACTAAATGACTTCAGAGCAGGTGATTACACATGAGGGTTTTTTTTTTTTTTTTTAAATAATAATCAAGACAGATGACAATACAGTTCTGCTGCTGTCTCTCTCCTCCCACTATATCTCTTCCTCTTCCCACACACTATCGTATCTCTTTCATGTCCTATTCAAAGCAGCATTTCAAACCAAGAGCCAGAGTTAGAAATGGCTGGGTGGAAGTAGGCTGTTCTCTCAAGCAGGATACAAAAATGGAGATGGTGAGACCTGCTATACAGGAATTTTTTTTTTTTTTTTTTTTTACACACATGTATTTTGTACAAACTCAGCCACCCCTGTCACTAGGGATGAGATGCAGAACCACCTGCAATCTCTTAGCTTTGCTGCTTCCTAATTAATGGAAAAAACAACTTCACAGGCTTTCCAGAGCTCTGATAACCTCCGTGCTGAGGCTGGCACACAGACCAAGCAAATGAGGTTGCCCCAGAGCACTAGAATTGCCCACCCCCATTTTCTGATGGATTTGGATACCTGTTAGATTAGGACACCAAAACCGATTCTCACCCTCAATCCTTCCTCCCCTCCTGCATGCCCCTGCACTTCCACCTTGCTGAAGAAAAATTCTGCATCCTACCACTAACCAAATACCACATCACCTCCCGCGGGAGCTGGACAAGGGGAAATACACACCGCAGTGAATATGGATCTGCTCACACGTGGTCTGTTGGCAGACACCTCACACCTTTGAGACATTCCTCTTGCCTCATGTCAAACACGGCTGAAAATGGCTCATAAGTTACTAAGGATAAGGAAAAGCCAGGTGTGCAGTCATACCCCTGTCCTTTCCTCATGCATTCAAGTTAAAAAACCCAATAAATTATATATGCTACTTGAGATTTGAGGAGGAAAAAGTGTTTTGTAAATGACAAAACTACAAATACATGGAAAATGTTAAAGGTTAATTACAGGGAATTAGTGGCCTAAAAGCTGTGTGGAAACAGATTTATATCTGTATGGCAGAGAGAACGGTTTAGTTATCATGGCAGGGTTTGACCTGAGGGGAGTTAAAACTAAAAAATCCCTTAAAGATCAAGTCTCCGGCTCTCTGTAAGATTTAAGGATGAGAAAATTTCCTAAGTAACAAGCTATTTTTATTCCATCTATTTTAAACCTCCCTATTCACGAGATGATGATTCTTTTATCCACACTCCTTCAATCTATTATACAGACCACACTTGCTGAGCTACTACATTTTAAGACCATGCGAACTGTAAATATTGGTTTGTATTAAAGACAGGTCTGAGTCACGGGGTTTAGCATTTGCATCCAGACTCAAACTTTTCCAGGTTTGTAGGTGTTTTGATTCAGGCCCACTTAAAGGTCTCAGTTCTGCAAGATGCAAAGAACTTTCAGCTCCTGCCAAAGTCCGAGGCAGTTGAAAGCCCTCTGTACTTTGAAGGGCTGGGTACATAATTTAAAAATCACTGTAAAAAAACCCAAAAAACAAAAAAGCCCAAAAACCAACACTCTCTTCAATGATCCATTATTTAAGGGGCATGAATTTAATTACTTACTGTAACTAAGCTCAAGAAAGTTAGTCTTCTCACTTGGAAGGATACCAAATTTCCACGTCTGCATATAGGCACAATCACATACAGTGTGACCTTAACAAGATTTATGGCGTGGTTTATTAATTCTCTAAATTGGTTCCATAAATCTACACTAGCCCTCGCTGTTTAGCTGAGTAAACGGTCTTTGATCTCTGTAGAAAGAAGAAACATACAAATCAGATTTCTTTCATAAAGGTACTGGGCCAAACTCTGCCCTCAGAGGCAGCTCCTCATCCATCTCTCGGCAGCAGGAATGCATGGCAGAATTTAGGCTGCCATGTGCAATCACGTACTTGGTTAAAACCATTTGGATTTCTCGGTGATGGGCATTTTATCTGTGCAGTGACGCTCATTCTGCAGTAATCAACAATTCCTGGGGAATATGGAAGATTTTTTCACCTGGGGAAAAGTTAACTTTGCCTCATTTTCTTTACAGAAAGCTGTAAACAAGATAACACTGCCTACAACCTTTTTGTTTATATTAGATCATCATCATCATTTTAACAAAGATAATTCTAGTCAACATCTAGTCTGTAGGTTTAAGCAAGGGACTGGCTGCTCATGCTGCACAATAGACCAAGCTCTGCTCTCTGCACTCTCACTGCTCTGTGCTGTAATATTCTATGTATTACCCCGCAGGGAGTTTTCACACAGCAGTTTTTCTTCTCACTTCTAGGAAGCCATACTGGGGCTAGATGTGGTTTTATTCTGGCAAATTGTGAAGACATTGCTGCTGCTGCCCTTTAAAGTGAGATATATCACAAGCAGTTCCACAAAGCTTCTATAAAATGTCACCAAGAGAAGTCAGTCATTCTTTTAGAACATGTGAGAGACCATGAACCAAAGAAACACGTATCACTCAAGTATCTCAAATTTGTTTCTTGTTGGTCAGGAAAAGAAGGGAAAATGAAGAGTGTGTATTACTTTAATTTGTATTTTGAAACTTTACATCAACAGCCAAATTAAGCAATGTTGAGTTATTTAATAACTTCTTTGCAGACTCATAAAACCCCAAAATTATTCCACTGAGTTAAAATCAGAATTTGATATGACACATTTACACCACACAGAGCTTAGAAAGCAACAACATGTTTACTACCATGTCTGGGGAAAACTGAAAAATGCTATTGCTCTTCAGTTCAGACTTGTCCTCCTCTATGTTTTTCACCTCCTCATAAAATTCAGATTTGAGGTTTGGTTAGTTTCATTTTTAGTCTCAGACAAAAAGCATGTTCAAATAGAAATTGAATTACCCCACAGGGTCCTGAGTATATTAACATAATTCTTTCCTGGTCTTTCTAGATTAACTTCGAGATGCAACAGCTCAGTCTTTGGTCTTGAAAATATAAGGCATAAAGAAATCAACCTGGTCTGTAGCTTTTTTAGCTGTGAAGGGGATAAGTGGATTTGTACCAAACTGGATGTGAGCAATTAATTGCAACACTTGTCTTTTTTTTTTAAATACACACAAAAATGTCTTTAACCTCTGCAGTCTAACCTGGTGCACAAGATGCAGGGTTTGCCTCTAAGAGCCTGCCCGTCACACAGGTGGAATTTTTTGCAGACACAATCTGGAGCCAGAAGACGAAGGGCAGTTTTGCTCAAGTCTCTACCAAGTATGCTGAAAACAGGGGAGATGAACACGCAGGGAATGAATTCAGGAAATATCTTGAAAAATCAGTTGCACTAGAAGACAACTTCTCTCTGGGAGGTTGATCTCACATATGCTGCTTCTCGTGGCTTCTGAGAATTCATAAACTTTAAATGGACTCTTAAAGTTTACTGGAAAAAATGAAGGCTACAACACACCTCTGACATGGTGGGCATCAGATCTGAAGACTTTAGAGGTTAACCCTAAAGGTTAAGCAAGGGCACAAAACATACTGTGGGTAATGCTTTACTGGTCTCTCGGGCTGGAACACATCAGACTGAAGCTGCAGAAGTGCTGAAGGAAAAAGGTTTCTGATAGCAAGATTCCCACAAGCTGGTATCTAACAAGTTGAGTGGGAGCCAAGGCCCAGGATCTGTTGTTTAGGTGGTTACTGATTCCCTCTTTGTCCTATTCATAAAAAATCCAACCCCAAACCAAAACCACACTCTAGCAGAATTCTGGATATCATGATAACACATTCTTTTCTTTGTTTGATCAGCATCTTATCTAGAGCTGAAATCATCCTTGATTTTCTCTCCTGGACTCACTCCAATGAAACCGCTTCTTTCTTCAAAGGTAGTGCCAGGACCTGAACACAATATGCAGCAGAAGTTGCACTAACACAAAATGCAGTAAAAAGTGGCCTTCGTGTGTTTATGTTGTGACATGGTTAAAGTAAATTTTATTTGCTACAAGAAGAACCAGCAGGTATTTCTCAAGACTTCTCCATGTACCGCACACGGTTTCTAAAGTTTCTGAATCAGACACAGTTCCTTTAACCAGAGGCACTCCAAACCAAAATGCAGCTTTACTCTCTATAGATGAAATTTGCCATATCTGTTAAAATTTTATTCCTGTGTGCATTATAGTTGTTCCCCATCTACATTTTCTTTTTCATCTATTGACAGTAAATTTCATCTGCCACTCTAGCATGCTGTCACTCACTCCTGAGATTCTTCTGCAACTTGCTATGCCTAAGTTTTGATTTCATTACCCAGAATAATTTTATACCACCAAATGCTCTCATTATTCAATCTAATATCTAAGTTCATTTATGAATATGTTGAACAGCATAGATACCAGCTGGATACTACTAAGTTTCCTTTATCATGCAAGCTGACCGTTATTCCCACTTATTTTCCCCCCATCTTTCAGCTACTTATTAACCCCTAAAAGGATTATCTCTCTTGTTTTATGTTAACTGTTTCTTTAAAAGCCATCAAGCAGAAATTGTTTGAAAACATTCTGGAAATTCAAAATAACCCATATCAGCTCCATTGCATAGGTTTTCATTTGTCTGTATTTAATTCATTTTAAAAGAAAAACTCCAGCAAATCTGAGACATAAAATTCCCTCTATAAGCGCTCTCCTGGCTTTTCACAGTAAGTCACATTTATCCACGCTTCTTCTTTATTTTTAGCATGAGTTCTGCTCAATGCAGAGGTCAGACTCAGTCCTGAATGGACAGTCAACATTTGCCTTTCTTTTCCTTGGACAAGGGCGGGGAACATTTATTACCAGATTATTGACTTGTATTCCATTTTTGATCCATAACTGCAACATTTTTTCTGTAAACTGCTGTCTAGTTATGCTCCCCCTCCTGCATTTGGGTAGATGTTTTTTACACCTCTGTTACAACCTCTGAGATTGCTGGCTGGTTTCTCCCTGTTTGGGATCTGACAAGAGAAGGAGAAAATTGATCTGCAAAAAAGTCTTCCAAAGGGGACTCTTTCACCCACCCCATCACTAGTGACACCTGATAATGGAAGTAGGAACATGTCCTTATTTATCAGTCCCCTTTGGCAATTAATTGGGTCTGCTCTCTTTCTGGTATGCTGCATAGGAACAGGCTGTATACTGTGTTGCATAAAGATAATTTAGGCATATTGATTTTTTGCATTGATGGGACACGGGGAAGGTGATGACTGCCTGTTTGTGTATCTGAGCAGGGTGTGGGTTTTTGCTGGGTGATTAAAACCCAAAGTATGTTTTGGTGAGATAGATTATTTGGAGAATGTGCAGCAATGAAAACCACAAGAGGGAAGAAGGCAAAAAACGTCTTGATTCTAAATCTCAGCAGTATGTGAAAGGTTAGGGAAGAAGACAGTCAAAATGTAATTTCAGAACCTGATCCAAGTCCCACTGAAGTCAATGAAAAATTCCCTTTGGCTTCAATGAGCTCTGAACTAGATCATTAATAACTGTCATTCTGAGATTGCACTTAAATATCAATGTGTTTTAAATTTAACCAAAAAAATGGACAAGTAAAGCAGTATGTGATTTGTAGAATTTGATTAATCTATGGAAAAATCAATTTATTGTGTCCAATCTTGCTTCCTTTGGAGATGGTGAGAGCTTTGCCATTGATTTCAGCTGTAGAAAAACCTCCCACTTCCTAGAGGGAGATTTCCCTGTGAATCTCCAACAAGGAAATGCTCATTCATGAGCCTCGTGATCTAATCCATGGCAGCTTTAGCAGAACACAAGGACATCCCTAGAGAGTAGGATGAAGTCAGATCAGAGCTGTAAGACGAACCAAGGCCACATAAAACCTTGCTTAAGTCAACATAAGGATATTAAAGTTGAGATTTCGCCACGGCCTTTCCACTGCAGTGGGAACTTGATGCAAAGAGGGTTGAGAGAGAGTTGAAGCAGGGAGACCCGGTGATGCAGGGTTCAATAATAATCCAGCCTGCTAATCACAAAAGTATGGATAAGCATTTCAGCCTACACTGCGCAGACAAGCATCTAATCTTGGGGATGCTTTCTAGTTGAGTGGGTTTTTTTTCACCTTTCCTCTTATTTTTGTTGTTGTTTCATTTTTGGTTTGGTTGAAGCCTTCCACACAGCCTAAGGTGAGAATAGCCCCCAGCAGATACACCGCAGCAGTCAGGATCATGATTGGAAAGCATCACCGGTCTTCAGGCATGACCTGAGCATCACTGGGGCTTAGAACGGCATTTTTCTTCTGCCCCTTCCTTCCCCTCCCGCCCTGGACTGTCACTGCAAAAATACAGGGTGGCAGGTATGGAGAAAGGGTGTTTCTGATTCTCAGATAAGACACAAGATAACAGGTCAGTTCTGTTGGGTTAAAACCAAAAGAAAAGGAAAAAAGAATCCCTGAGAAAAGGATTAAGCAGGAATCCCCCAAATCCCTGCCTTGATTCACTTGTTCCTAGAAACAAAGAGAAGCCAACTGAGCTTGCAATTGCCTTTCCCAGCCAGGAGGCAGGGACCTTCCAAATTCTTCATCTGTCATCAGCCAAGGATGGAAAACGCTTGTCATCATCCCAAGGAAAAGAAGAGGGTAAACGTTTGTCAGGGAGATGCTCTGCATCCCATTGTTAAGCACTTGAAGTGCAAACAATTACAGGTCAGGCCCTGCTATACGTTATTTGTTGTCCCATTATAAAGATACTATAAGGTAATATTTCAAAGGTTTTTGTTTACAGGCAAACCGTAACCAGGCTACGGAAACTCCCAAACCCAGGGTCAGCATACTTATTTAATAAACTTTGGTACTACGTATCTTTTACTCCTAAAGGACAGCCGTGAAGAAAACTGGCAAGGGTTGAGAGTACACTGAATGCTATATGGAAATCTGTAAGGTAGATTAACTAGATGATTACAAAAACATTTATCTATCATTTTCACAAACTGCAGTGAGCAAACAAATCACATCTGTTTGTCCCATAAGGACACTGACAACAATTCTTCAGGATAGTTGGGGTCCTACAAGAACTTACCTATACCTACGATCTGGGTGCTGCTTTTAATATGCTATGGGGAAAGGAAATGGATGCATCTATGGGAGACGAGAAGGTGACCAGCTCAGCAGGACAAGAGAAATTCAGTATACAGTTGAAGCAGCACAGATTTCAAACTCTCTCTGCCCCAACTGAGTAATTTAAAGTACATTTCAAGAAGGGAGACAAACAGGGAAAAGGGAATCCCTCCCAGACATGAGCAGTGCCAGCTGTTTTGCAGCTGGGTTACAGGGAATACCCAGAGGACACTAAGGAAGCATATCAGGCACCTGACCATAACACTGAGCCCCTCCTAAAGGCCGTGGGGTATTGAAGATCTCTGCACAGCACAGGCTTCACTGCCACGGGGCTGACACAGATTGGCACCTCCCAGGAGAGCAACGGGAGGCTGAAAGGATAGACTCAGACCAGCACTGCTCGTGGAACCCAGGCACCTTTGCTGCTCCTGAATCCACATACAGATGTACTCACAGAAAATCAATTTACTCGTCTCATACATAACTGAAGTCTATGGGAAAACAGAAACCTCACCAGACATCTCATCTGTAATGTTCTCTGGGCCTTGCAAGAGAGATTAAATAGCTGTAAAATAGGATAGAAGAGTGAATACACCTTTCCATTATCAGGCAGCTTTGTACTGGTTATGCTCTTCAGAACCGTGGAGAAGAAAAGGAGGTTGTCTCATCTTTGAGGCTTTGCTTATTCTTCAGAAAACTGAGTGACAGAGAGGAAGTAACTAAAAAAAATATAAAAAAAGCCCCAAACTGAACATGCCCTTTTCACCACAGTAGAGTTCTTCCAGAGGTCAAAGGAAAACAAGGTCTTTGTCATTTTGGATGTATTGTCAAGTTTTTGTCAGATTGCATATACATTTGCTAAACCACACTTGGATTCTTCGGTGCACAATTTACTTGGCAAGTAATGCTTTCAAAATACATGGACCACTGAAATTGGTGTACAAGAACCTTTCAGAGAGACTAAAACGCTTCACTGCATCTAAAAATACACAATGTTGGCAGAGCAGTCTGAGGCACGGTTGCCACAGGTAAGAGCAATACCTGCAAAGGGAAGATTTCAGGCATGAAATACGCTAAAACCCATTTCTCTACTTAAATGACTGTAAAAGGACTATGATATATGGTAATTTATTGTAAGTCTCCAGCACCATCACATCTGAGCACCTCTCAATCTTTCATGTGCTAACCTTAGAAATTTGCCAGAGGTGAGTTTATATTCCTATTTCTGCTCTAGCAACAATCGGTGTTGGACAGATGAAAACTCAGGAACAAGAAAAAAAACCCTGGATTCAGAGAGGCAATTAATTTCCTGACTGCCATTGTGTCACCTCCTTTCCGGTTGAAGTCTTTCATCCGTCTTGACCTCAGTGTCTCACTCAAGTTCACCTTCAGATCAACTTTCCCTTTTGTGTAACACTGACTATGCCAATATCAGAAAAGAAAAGTAGGTGGAGAGGACTGAAAAGAATAAAGCAAAATGCTCTTACAGAAACATTAAATATAACCAAAATTTAGGAATAGTTGATTTCAGAAAGTTGTAAATGTAATTAGAGGATTATTGGGGAGGTGGAGGGGTGGGGGAGTGACTGTGCTTCCCAAACAATACCATTGTTCATATAGTTTGTGTAACCAGAGATATGTCTGGAAATTCTCACTTTATCACAAACCTCAGCCAAGTAGTACAAGAAAACTCAGGATGACACCCATATATTCCCTGTGAAAATGCAGCTAAAAGTTAGCAGCACTTCCACCAAAGTTGCTTACTGGGGCAAACCGGTTGCTTACTGGCTTTGAAAACCTCTCTGACTCAATGAGATCTCAAAGTCTGGTGTCACCATCGAAGCAGTCTGTGCTTTGGGCCTTCCTGTTTCTTACATGAATGCATCACTTCATCCCAAATGAGAAGAAACTGAAAGCCCAGCTCCTACATACGCAAGGGCAAGGAGCTTTCTGCTTCACTCTGCCTGGAACACACACAGCAGCAGAATGACACCGGGGAAAGTTCCATCTCCCACCAACACTGCCAGTGCTCGGCAACAAATCATTTACACTCAGTGATCCACTGCAATCAGATCTTAATTAAGTGCAATATAGTTGCACTTATTGAAGTGTAGATGTATTTGACCTGTACAGGCACATATTTGATCCTTATTGATCTGTACAGATAAAATCCCTTACTCCAAATTAAATCAATTACCACATCAGATGCTTAAAACTTCTCTTTTAGATTGGTGTGTGCTCTCCTGGTTCCAGAAACCAACTGCTAAAAATATTCAACAACAGGAGTTGTTCAAATTTATAAATAAAGTGGCTGGTTGGTGCAACTATTCTTCTAAATGGCTGCATGCTAAGGAGGCTTGCAAAGCCTGACACAGCAAGAAAGGTGTCTGTCAGGTCACAGAGAAGGATTTTAAAAAGTCCTGAGGTTTTGCTACATGTCTCATCCTACAGTCACACAGTTGGTGACAATCACACAACTCTGAAGCATCCATCAGCCCATGGCTGCAAGACATTGACTGAGGCTGAACAAGTTCACAAAGGTTGTCCAGAGTGCCTTTGGAACAGCTTCTAAGTCAACAAAGTCAGAGAGCAGAGGACTCACTGCTACTGGCACTTGTTCTGCCTTAACTTCCACAGAAACAAAAGGGGAAAAGATAGATTTGTTGGGGGAATTCTAGAAATCACAAGATTTAATCACATTAAGAGGAAGAGCATACTATTTACATGAAAATTAAAAGGCAGTTCCAATTTTCTGTTCCTCTTGAAAATCTTTATCATACATTTTTGGGATGCAAAGGCATATCTAGGAAACATAACAATAGAACTAAATACAGTTTGCTGGTAGTATGAGAACCACTAATACTTTCTAGAAATTCTGTTTCTTTTTTTGTAGTTAAGCTTAATTAACATTTTTGTACCTCAGGAAACTGCATTTCAAAGTGACGCATTTCACAATATTTAAGGGATTTTGTAAACATGAACAAAATCCAAATGTATCAAAGTTTGATGGAATCTTAGATTCGGTGAGAATATTCTATGATGTTAAATATTTCTTACCGAGAAGTTCAATGTAAAACAGAGAACTTTTGTTCACTCTATTAAACTGTAAGATTTATTTCCCTTAAAGGGTTTAATTACTTCCTGTTCACTGATCTGTTCCAGTGTATTTGCAGAAGCTGATGTCACCTGGACCTCTGTACAAATTTACTTTTCAGCTTAGTGAGGTTACTCATTATAAATAGTTTAAAGCAAATTCTAAATAAGCTATTTGTTACTACTACTAACATCAAGAATAAAGAAGAGAAGACAGCAAGAAGGATACCAAGTGAAAACATCAGCAAAAAGCCTTCACAGTTCTGGTTTTCTGGCTAAATACCGTCTGCAGCAGCACAGTTCAAATATATAAACCACGTCAGTAGTTAAGCCTATTGTCCTGGAGATATCTCAGATAGTCGTCAAAGTCTTAACAACTTCCAGTGGAAAACACTCATTTTGTTTACTTTGATGCATTGTTTTTCCTTAAGGAGGCCAGAGGGATGGGTTATGAGAGGCTTACTCTGCCTCAGTACCAGGGAACTAAAGCGCCCACGTTTCTCTCTGATTTCTATCTCTGCGGTACCACTCATTCACATTTTTTTTTACCAAAGACCTCGCAGAAGTTAAAACTAAAACCCATTATTCATGTGTTAACTTGATCAGCACACTAGAGGCAGTAAAAATCACAGACGCTCAAAAAAGCCAAATGTCCTCTGATTTTCTTACTCATGGCTCTGTACCTGCATCACAGATGGGCGTGGTTTGTGAGCCTGGGCCTCGTGGAGGTGGGCAGCTCCACAGTGGTCCTGGCTATGGATCCCTCAGCTTGCAGGTCTGCAGCACCTACTCTACACTGATGAGCAGTTTTCTATAACTTGTATACACGACTCTCGTGCTCATTGTAGCACCGCGCATTTCTCTCTGCTTACGTTAACGGCTACCAAAGGTGTCAAGGTAATAAAAAGATGCTGTATGTCTATTGTTAAACTCTTGCTTTATTTAACTTTACTCTTTTCAGTACTCTGTCCCTCTGGGCAGAAATTCTAGGCTTGCATTTTCCACAGAAGACAGGCTCATTTTAAAATATCTTAAAAGAGAAGAAAATGCCAATAACCTAACCCAGAAACAATACTCAACCTTTTTTTTTAACTTACTATATAGCACACTATGAAAGCCTTTTGCAAATGTTTGCCAAAATTTCATCATGAGATTAGGATTCATTGCTTTATAAAATGAAGTAATGGTAAATAAGGCGCATTTGTAACTTTTTATTTGCTCTCCCTGATTAATGCCATAGAAAAATCCCAAGGAAATAGATATATATTTTCCACAGTGAAGTACAGTCAAGGCTCGCCTGTATTATCCACACCAGTTGTGAAGAAATCCAACAAACTTGAGTGACATAGGTAAAAAAATTCTCTCATATTTTGCAAGACTAAATGAAGTCACCAGAGCAGTGCCATTAAAAGCAACCAAGACATGGAGTCATTTAAACGGTTTCCCCTAGATGGCTAGGTTAAGCTCTGTTAAAATTAATCCTTTTTCATGCTGGCAGGTGTAACAAAGAAAACCTTTTTGTATGGAGTGCAAAGAGGGTATTTTACTCTCTCAAAGGAAAGCTGCTTGATATTTCCATGGAGAAAACAGCACAAGTGATTAACAATTTAGATTTCCCATTCCTAAGCTTTGTTTATATAAATATATGGGGGATCATTTCTGAATCTGTAAGAGGATTTTCTACAGTCCAATGTAAAGAACTTAAAACTGCCATAAGTGAGATGTTAAAAAAATAAACAGATTGCCTTGATAAATGCCATTTAATGCAGACTGAGCTCCACTGTAAGTAACGCACTAAGCAGCTGACATTTAGAAGAAACCTGACTAGAGCACTAGCTCCCCAGGTAGGTTTTTTTCTTCTCTAAAATAATCTCAAGCCTGTGTATGGTGCCTACAAGAGAGGATCTCTGTAGCGATACTCAGCCCTCCTGACTCACAGCTATGACCTACTTCAGGATGGCCTTTTACGCACACCACAAGTAGCAAACAAGCATTTTCTTGAGCTAGGTCCAGCACTGAACATGTCATTGCTGGGACAGAATGGGGCCTAGAGCTCAGGCCTTTGACATAAACATGGAGAGCAACATTAGCTTTACCTTTCCCACTTCCCTGCTGACTTTCCTTCCTCTCCTGAGTGGGATTAACCCTTCCTCAGAAATTTTTCCCCTCTAGTTTCCTTCCCCTGCAGTGACTTCCATACAGAATCCACCTTCCTTAGAGAAATGGCACCAGGTGTTTTTCCAACTGCAGAAACAACTGACAAATAACAAGCAAAAGTAGATTCCAACCTCATGGTGCTTTCCTGCTCCCTGGGGCATTCCCCTCAGCACAGAGGAGAAGATCGATATGCTTTGTCCTCCAGCTTTCCCCTTACAGGAGCTGCAGCACTGACCTGCTTCTTGCTTGGTCCTCACAGGTGTCAGGGGTGGCTCTCCAGCCAGTTTCAAAGAAAAGTCTCTGGCTGTCAAAAGGACTGCCCCTGTTTTCCAGAGGAGGTAGCCTTGGTGCTGCTTGTTTGGTTAACTGTGAGCTTTTTTTTCCCCATAGAATCATACTTTGGCTTTGTCTGAATGAACAAATCCCTCCATTTCCACAAACCCCCTTCTTCACTTAGCTTCCAGCTAAGCACTGATCATATAATGTATGCTAATAGATAATTTACATAAGTGATCCCTCTCTTAGTTTCTGTCAGAGATGCATAGAACATTTTTCTTTCTTGATAAGTGTGCTCATTAATATGTTTTCTGGGTGGCCTAAAGGAGGCATGCTAAAGAAAGGGCAATAAGGCATTTAAAGAACAGAAGCGATAGCCAGGTACAGAACCCAGAAAGAACCAGATCCTTGCTCACAAAATCCCCAGCACATGCTACAGGGTAACTGTGCTTTCTCTACCCCTTCCACACCAAAAGCTGTGCGTGAAAACATAGGGCCAAGATGTGCCTACAAGGTCAGCCTTTGCTTCCACATGTTTGCCATGACATGTTGTCTGCAGCAGTCACGCAAGATGTGCACGGTGACTTCTTCATGATATGAACAGAAACAGATTAGCTCCTAACTTCTGCCTCTACTGCTGACTGATGATTTTTGGCATACTGATCTCCCTGAATGGAGGGGGACCCATGCTGGGCATGGCCATAACTTTTGCAAACTATGATGCAAGAAAATGCAAACTCTCACTGCACAGACCCTGGGACTCCTCAGTGCACCTGAGAGCACCAAGACCCTCATCACATAAAACCAGCAAATTTGGAAAACCAAAATGCCTCTGTACGTATCCATTGAATTTGGAACTAAACAGTATAAAACTTTGTATTAAATTTCTAGACCCTGGAAAGTTTACCCTTTACACAGAGATGAAAGAACTAATAAAGCTGGAAGGAAACAATACATTTTTAAAGCTGACTGAGACTCAGAACATCAGGTTAGGACTGTTCAAAATGCACTCACTGCCACATCATTTTGACAGTACAGCAGTGTCTCAGCAGGTTGTAATGCAACTCCTTGGTATTTCTAAGTGCACTGGGCCTCTAGGATCACTCTCTGGGAAGAGACGTCAGGGTTGTTATTACAGAGTTGTTTACATTTAATTAAAACGGTCAACTTATCTGAGTTTCCATAAGGTTAATAAACCCAGCAAATTTCTAGAGGGATTATAATTAGAACATACATGTTCTAGTAAGTTTCCCCTGTTTCTGCAAGATTTCTATAAAATATTTAAGCACATCAAATATTGAACATGCACACTTAATGATCTAAATGTTTATTTTAGAATGAGGTTCTTGAGTTTGAAAAGTTTATCTGTAAATACTTACATTCAAAAGAAAACTTGGCATAGGCACACTTTAGCTAGAGAAGCTTGTAAAGATCTGATGACTTTTCATTCTGCCTGACTAGTTTGTAAAAAGGTTCTGCAGTCTTTCCAGGTTTAATCTCTTCAGTAGTTTGCAGTTTTTGAAACGTGCACTTCTACCACCAAGAGGTGTGCTTGTCTGCGATCCTGCACCATTTCTAGGTGATTTATCAGCCACTATTCCAGTAACAACAACAGTAATATTTCTACATTCATAGACTATCTCCTCTGCTATAGTCATTGTGGGTTCCCATGACTCGGTGCCCACTGTGGTCCATAAGGATGCTCTTCAGAAGTGCTGCACGGAGTGAGAGCGCTAAGCAGTCTCCACGTACATCTGTTCTTCTTACTCAAGGTAAGACATGGTTCTACAGCTGAGATCAACTGTGAGGAGAACGCAGAGTCTAACAAGCTAGATGCCAAGTGGATCAGGTCCCTGGGGTGCAGCAGTGAGCACACTGGCTTCTTGGCCCTGAGACAACCTGTGCTATTTTCCACCAAGCAGCACTTGCTGATGATATCGGCAAGGCAAGGCCCACAGCCAGCTCATGCATTATGTTGCTGATGTTACAGAATCAAATTTTATAGGAGAAGGCAGCTGGAAGAGGCCTCAAGAGGAATCTAGCTCACCTCTCTGTCCAAACACAAGAGCAGCAATGCTTGCGTCATTTTGACAGATGCTCACCCAACTTGTTTGCAAAGCTTTACAATATCAAAAGGTCTCTAATCTCCCCAGCAAGTCTTGACTATTCTTACCATTATGAAGTGGTTTTTTTCCCTAACAATTAACCTCTCTTTAGGATTTGAACGTATTACTTTTTGTCTTATGCAAAGTAAACAGTTTATTTTTTCCCTTTTAAGTATTTAAAGACTACTTTGTGTTCCCTCAATCTTTTCTTTCACAGACAAACTATTCACTCATTCTTCTCCTCCATATTATGGTTTCTGGATCTGTGACCATTCTACCTGGTGTTCTCTGCTCCCTCTCCTTATAATCTGCAGTCACAGTTTTCCAGTGAAAGAGGCCCCCGTTCACAGTGGTTTCACCAGAAATATGCTTCTGTAGTTTGCTTATGAGAAAGTACTGTGAAGCAGTATCAAAAATCCAAGTCAACAGACACTGATGAATATAATTTCCCTCATGTTCAAAAGGTCTATTGTTCTGTTACAGAAGGAAGTTAGACATATTTGATATGATTTGCTGTTGATAAATCTGTGGTCTGTTTGCTTCCCCATGCATACTCATTGTCTCCACTTTTTTGTTCCAGTACTTTCTGAAAAAAAAAAAAACCCACCCTAAGTTAAGCTACACTGTCTCTATTAACTTTTTCCTTCTTCAAATATAAGCACCAGGCTGCCTTTTTTCTATCAGTACTTTCCCCACCCTCTGTAAATTTTCAGAAGTATCTAAAAGCAGCCCTTATTTAAATACTCTCCAGATTTTGTACTTATTGGTAGGTGAGGTCCTGCCCTTGTGTCACTAGGATTACTTATGATGACACTGACCAAGTTGGCACTTTTAGTGAAGAAGTGGCTTACTGCCAGAGAGCAGTAAGCGCTGTAATCTTTGCAACTTTATCTGCTAATAACTTGCCTCTGTTGTGTAACAGGACAGCCGTTCTTGGCCATCTTATTGCCCCGGTCATCTGAAGTTCATCAGGTCACTGTTACTGCTCATCACAAGAAGCCTTCCTTTTTTTTTTTTTTTAGTCTTCATTTATGGTTTTATTCTTTTCTCATTTTTTAAAAATTACTCCCTCTATTTGCAGCACACTTGCTGCCTTGGCCTGCTACCTAAGATCTAGAAATTGCCCAAAATACCAGTAAGCCTCCTTAGAAATAAAAAAACTTAAGTAAAAAAATGTCAACTGAATTCGTTGTACTTTTCTTCTGAACTTCATGCTCACAGCACTTGGGCCGAAAAATACAGGACTAGATTTTATCTGTCAATTTGGTTGTCAGGATTCATATCTTAAAACCATAATGTTCCTAAATAGAGCCTGTCCCAGAAAGGGCAGTATGACCTTTTCAAGAGTCTGTCAATGCTGTTTTTTGGATGCATAGAAGTCTGAGAAAAAAGAAATAGCATGTCCTATTAGCTTTCCATGTGGGACACAGGACCGCCATACCACAGAGGACAGCCAGTAGCGTAAAAGTCACAGCCCTGCAGAGTGTGATCTGCACAGCAGGTCAAGGAAAAAGTTGGGGGGGGACGGGGGGACGCGACAACAACAGGACGGGACTGGGACACACCAATACAGGGTCCTCTCATCTACAATTCCCTTTTCCCTACATTTTGGGCCATCAGAAAAGTTCTGTGATGCTCCTCAAAAATATCTCCTGCATAAGAGTGAAAAGTCCATGAAATTTCATTTTCACATTCCCTTATTTCAATGCATTAAGTAGATGCTAAGGGCATTTTTTTCCCTCCCCAGTTTTATTTTCAGGCCATGCTGAAGGATAAACCTATCATGTTTCTGACCCACTAGAAAAGCCGCTTTAGTGTTGCAGGAAATGTAATCTGTATGGCCGACATGAAAGTGTTATAAGATGTGAGCTGCAGAGATTTTGGAAGGTTGTGTCTGAGCCACAACATCCATTCTTCATTGCTAGGCTTTGCAAGCTAATATCCTCTTAGCCTAATTTAAAATCATTAATTAAAACTGAGTTGAAACTGATTTGTAATGTAATAACAAGAGGTCCCACACCAAACAGAAGAGGAAGATTTAAGATATGTCCATGTATTCAAATTTTCTCTGCTTTTCTTGAATCAAAATTTACTGTAAAACATTGTTCTATTTTAGTAGAGTCCTCAGATCTGTGAAGCTTATGCACACACACATTTTGACTGAAAATTAGTAATTACTATGAAGAAACTAGGAACCAGGCAGGCAGCTAGCAGGTTTGGGTTTTGGTGGGGGTTTTTTTTTAAGCAAATTATAAACACGATCTCTGTATTCCTTGGTCCTTCAGTGCACTGGGTATATCACATCAACACGGTAAGGAAAATCTGTTGAAATCAGTTGGAAATCCTGACTAGCACAATATGAGCTGTTGCTGCAGTGTAAGAAGTTCTTCATCTCAGCAAGTGATATGCTACAACAGGTTTTGTGAAGCGAATTCATTTTCTCTCCCGTGCATGCTGGGGTGGAGGCAAGGAGGAGGATGGGGAATGGGGAGCAGAAAAGATGGTAGAACGGAGCAAAGAAAGAAGTTAACGTGTTAATTTTTTTTTATTAAATCTCTGATAGTTTTCAGCGGGTGTAAAAAATAGTTAAATTCCCTAATTAAATTATAATTCCAATCTTAAACAATAAAAAGAAATCCTGTAATAATCTATGTGCAGTGCCTGACAGCTGGGCCGTCTGATCCTTGCAGTCTGCTTACAAATTGGTATTAGTGGCACTAATAAAGCTGATTAATGTTGTGACTAGAGACCCACTAACCTGACACTGCCAGCTGGGCGCACAAAGGCTGTCAATCTACATGGCAGCTGTTAAACTACAAGCGCTGTAGCCTTTAATTTACATTTCAGCAACCTCCACACTGTAATGCATTTTAATGGGCACGAATAAAAACCGCTGGTGACGTGCAGGAATTTCACAGGATATTGGTGTGTACACATTATATTAGTAAAATACCACTTATCAAAAGACCAAAGATAAAGCCAATTCTTTCCCTGGTTACATTTCTGGAAACCTGTGGCAACTCTGTCATAACCGATGTAATTATTGCAGCTTGCCACTGGTATGGCTGAGGGCATATTTTCAGCCAGCCTACCCACTCTTAATAGTTATGATAGCTTATTAATTTCCGTTGATGCAAATAGCTATGAAGATACTATCTGCATCTTAATAGCATTTTCCCACAGCTGCTTTGCTTACAAGTACTTTGGAGGGTCCCAGAACAGGTCCTGTCCATCATTCGGAGGCCTTTAGCATGTCACCCTTCTGACACTTTTTGGAGAGCCCACGGCTGGACCAGGAGCCCAAGCAACCGGTTTCCTTAACCACGGTATTTTCTGATGAGAGGATTGCTGCAGTGCCGGTCCTCTAACTGTACTCTGTGTAAACTATATGTAAACAGAGGTTTATAGGCTTTTAAGACTATCAATCCAGGACCTTCTATAAATATTCAGTCCAACTAATTCACTTACTACTTAAATGCAAAGAATTTACACTAATGATACATCAGAGTCACTATATTAAAACAACAGACTGGAGATGAACAAATATTCCAAGTGTAGTTTATAGAAAATAGGGTCTAATTCCTTCAACCCTATGAAAAACAGAGTTAATTATGATAAATACTTTTGTAAACTGCATTACACACACACAGAAATTCTGATGAGCATTTCTTAGGGCAGATTTAGCATAGATTTTTTTCTTTATTTTTAAGAATTCTTTAATCGTTGACTGTTTTGTTCCCAAAATGCCCAAGAACATTACTGGAAAAACCTTTCATGTTTCTATTTTGAAATTCTGGCAGCTTTCAAACCTAGGATTTCTTTTTTTAAAGTCACAGATAGGAAGTGGCTGATGCAAGAAGGAAAAGAATATAGCCCTGGAGTTTTCCGATTACCTATTCTAAGAACATTCTGTAAATACAAGAGCATCACAAATATTCAAATACTAAATCCTTAAGCAGGCTATAACTAAATACGTCTTTCTGAAGAATTCAATCTCTTGTTACTGAGTCTTCACTCTCAGGAATATATTTCTTTCCCTCTTTAGCAACTTGTAAAAGAGCCCTGTGCTGGAAACCAGTGAGTGAGCTAAGATTTCAACCCAGGTCTACTAGCTCTTGTTCCTATTTCAGCACTTGACAAATCTTCCACTTAAAAACAATGAACGAAAGAATTTTTTTAAAAAAATTTTTACACTGACTTTTGAATACAGGGGTAAAAGAGTAGAGAAGGATGGACACAATGAGAGTGCGGTTAGCATATGTCTGCATAACCCAGGTCAGGCACCTTGGTTTGCTGTGCATGGTTGTTACTTCGAATGCACACAGAATCAAGTTCTAAGGCAAGTAGAGGCCATGAAAGGAGCAATGTCTGTACTCTGCTTTAAGCACAGAAATGAGGGTACCCTTCTCTCACATCACCAGCAGCTCTTGTGCCTGCTCTGTCTTTGCTCTTGCTGTTTCACAGAAAAGACTGCGGAGAGGAGCTCTGATAAACTATGAAATCTTGCTTTTCTTGTATAACAGCAATAAAAATAAGGAAGAAAAAAGCTACCAGAAACTCTACTGTATAGCCAGCAGAATAAACCAGCTTGTACCTGACTATCGGGCTGAGGTTCACTACCTTGTACTAGGTCTTGCAAATTCTTTGGGATTCTGTCAACTAGGGAACCTACTGCACCTCATGCTCTCAGGTACATACAGTCTTTCATACAATACACATTACCCTTACACAACTTCACTCAGTCTTTTCAGATCAAAATGCTGCCCACAGCTGTCTCACAAGAGGGCTTACAGACCCCAATTCTCAAGACTCTGGAGACTCTTACTTAAGCCATGGTAGAACTTTGTGCTCTGGAGTGGTGTAATGTACCACGGTGATGTTTTTTACAATGCTGGTTCATCATCACTGCTCAGTATCGCGAGATCTTTTCAGCCCTTAAACAATCAAACTCTTCTCTCAGTCCAGCTCTGATTCCCAGGACAGGATCATAAGCAAAAGCCGAATTAGTGTATGCATCCAAGAACTCCCCTTTCCCCAGAACTTCTGCAAACTAAACCAGGAGTAAAATGACAGATAACATGCATAACTATTGCAGTGTCATTGAGTCCCACAGTTTTTCTTTACGTCAGCTGGGGAGAGGGGAAGGGAGGATGTACACAGTAAAATCTGTTAACACTGCTAAAATGCAAAGCCAAAAGAAGAAGAAAATCCAAGACTAACATCTCAAACAGGATCTATTAGAAGTGAAGAAAACCATGAAATCACCTGCTTATTTTTCCTAACTTCCATCAGATAACGGGATTCAAAGGACTGTATAAATGCCAAGATAGATTAGATAGAATCAATTGTTTGCTCAGACCTTGCTACAAATATGCAGATGTAGTCCCATGTAGACTACATGCAGAGAGATGTAAATGCTTAACATGAATAGATTGGGTCTGATGACATCTTTAGCCTGCAACCTTTACATGACATTTCCTTTCCCTTTCCTCTTGTCATAACATTCTATTAGTTAGAATTAGGAAGAAAGAATCTTTCTCTGGATTAATTTTTTTTTTTTTACAGCAAGAACAAAAGCAAAGTTGTGTATTTTAGTATGCTAAATGTAGTTACTTTGGATCTTGTCTAACAATTATAAGAAAACACTACTAAAAAAACTAACTTGTGAGTTGGTCCAGAAAGCTTCTTTAACAGCTGCCTTCTGCAGGTGAAAAGAAACTTTTAACTGAGCACTGACTTCTGCACTAGAAGCAAAAGCAGTGAGCTTTACCTTATCAAATCAAAATGTGTTCTGCTGTTAACGGAAGCATCTTGTCTTCACATACCCACTCAAAGGTTTCACTGAGAGAAGAGCTTACATACAATATTTCTCCTTTCCCAGTTTAATTTTCATGAGTTCCTACTGATAGGGGTCAAGTGAAATAACATTTCATACGCAGAAGTTTATGACTAGGTTTTCTTGCCAGAACAGAATGGCATCTGTTCCTATGCATGTTTAATTTAAATATTTTTCATGAATGTGGGATGATGGTATAAATATTTGAAATCATCAATATAGTAGACTGCACTATAGCATGGAAAGGCTGCTGCACAGCTGCTGTTAAATTATAGATTTCTTAGGCAATGAATACATTTAACTTGTCTTTTGAAGAATTAAAAAATTATGTCTTCTGTCTAAAATATTTTGTCAGATCCTTAAGAGATGTTCTTCATGTGACCTACAGCTTCCCGACAACTGAAAGTGTAACTCGGTGACCCCATCATGAATGACACTTACATAGGGTGAACTGATAGAGCCAGGGCAAGAGCACACTGCACATAGGGGACAGTTCCTTCTCTTTGTCATCTTTAATCTCCCCTTCTTCCACTCATGAACCTGTTCTCACTAAAAATAGCTCCCAGTTCCCATATCTTGGTCTGTGATCTGATTTACATTCTGGAGAACACGCATCTCCTCAGCGTTGACTTGGGGAAAAAAATTAAAACCAAACACCACAACAACAAAAACTATTTTTGCCTTCATCCCCATCCCAGAAACATGATGATGTGCCAGTTTACATCATCTGTAAAAAGCTTGTCAACCAAGTTTCAGAGGCAGATGAGACTCTCTCCCATATGTACAAGTCACTTAAAACAGCCTGGAAAAGATTTTCTTGAAAGGAACCAAATCCAGGATTTGGGGGAAAGGAGGCACTGGGGCATTTCATGGCATCATGTATGCTGCTATCCAGAACCACAGATGATTTACAGTAAGTATGACATTGACGAGACTCATGGCTTAACAGAGAGAAAAGTAAATATTTTACTAGGGTCCAACTAATCAGATACCCCTTCTTTAAAAAAAAAAACCAACCAAAAATCTTCACCTTATTTTTAAAGGATTTCTTGCAGAACACCACTTTCTGTTGCAGGGTGCGTTTATGTGCTGTTACTGTGATCTGAAAATGAACTTAAGATAATGGCATCTTTGGAGCCTTGGCCTCACAAAGTCTTCTTTTAGGCTTTTAAATTATTAAAGCTAATTACAAGTTACATAATTTTACCGTGCTACTCATTTTGGCGATTATTTGTTAACACAAACCCCATAAGTGACATAGCAATGGGGAAGGCAATACATGCAGTGAAATCTTATATTTGTGGTGGCATAAAGCTTTATTGGCATGAGCTAGGAGTGGATGTATTACTCATGAACGGTGAAGCCAGCAGTAAATTAAGAAGGTGGGCCCAAGCGAGTATTAGTCACCTAAATACAACCATATGCCACCAGATTTTTTGTTATGTTTTCTTTCTAAAATTTGCAGGGAATTTCTAAATGGACTCCAACTCCAAAGCCTCAGAAACACAGACCTAAAACCAACACGCGTGCAAGCCACCTCTCCCATTCCAAGCTTTATATCATTAAGAGCTCACCTATAAATCAAGATGTTCATCACAAGTGTCGCTATTTTACCAACCATTTCTGGAGGGGTAGGAACAGCCTGTATCAAATGCCATTAATTCACCCTGCTTATTTCTCTTCACAAACCTTAGATCACAAACCACTTCCCACCTGCTGAGGGGAAGCTTGTAGGGCAGAAGCATCTGAAAAACAGTATGAAAACTGCTGATCCTGATGCAGTGTGTCATGCTGGCACACTAAATGTTGCTACTTTGACAAAGTTGTAGAATTCAGGGAGTAACTATGAATATTATTCAACTTCCAAGAGATAAGCTTGTCAGAGGTTGGTACGGTCCATATGCAGCATAATATAAGAGCTGTCTTTTGCTCAGCACTGCTTTTGAGCTGCAGCAGAGATACAGAGCGCGCTATACGTTGCCTTAGCCGCGTTATTTTTAAGAACAATGTGACCACCAGGTCACATTTTGGTTGCTTGCACGCAGTTCACAGAGTGAGCGAGTGCATAAAGCAACACCGAGACCAGGAGTGTACGCCAGGATCAAGGAGCTGGCTGGCAGCGACGCAGTCAGAGGCATTGAGGACCGCGCTGGGCAGTTTGCTGTTGCTTTGGCTGCCTTCTGCCGTATCGTATGCTGCCATAGCTTAATCCCTATGCTGAGCTCTATGGGAATTTCTGCATCTAGAGACAGTTTCTACAGTTCTTTACGGGAAGAAGGTATTGCCATGCAGGTCCTGAGCACGCAGTCACATGTCTCTCAGCTGCCTTGTGCCTAGAGCGTAGGAAGACTGAAGCTGGGGCAAAGTAGCTTGAAAAAAGCTGAGGAAAGGAGGTGGTTAACGTGAGAGCAAAGCCCAGGAGACCCTCAGAAGCAATGTAAGCAGGAAACTCAGTGAGGTTGGGGTTATTTTACACTTTACACGTGCAGATTAGGAATTGAAAAGCTATTAATTGTATACATGTTTTGCTCGTAAGTGCACACATAGTAAGGACTGTTTACAGACCAAAAGGGAACAACAGATCACTTTCTAATAGGGTTATTTTTTCAACTAAATAGAGGGGGTTTGGGAAGCCAGCTCTTCCTTTCCCTCTAATTCATGGCTATTTCTATACATACTTTAACAATCCGAAACTACACAATTCTCAAACAGGAGGAGGGGGAAAGAAAGGGGGAGGGGAGGAAGAAAAAGAAAGGAAGGATGGAGTCCTCAGAAAACTGGCAAAGAGCTATTTTGTAAGGAGGGAACCAACGAAAACATTGGCATAAGGCACAGTTGGAGGGTGTCAAATCCGATGTGGCAGCCCTTTCTTGTGCTGCTATGTGGAATTTGCTTCAAAAGATCAGCAAAATGAAACTCTTCATACCTGAACTAATACAGATCCATGTAAATTTGAGCTCTGATCTTGTGGAGCCAGTCACATTGCTAGAAGCTTAAAAGTAGTTGCCTTTGTTTGTTTTTGAAGTCTATGTGAAACCGGATCTCACATACTAATATCTTGATCCAAACAATATAATTGAATCTTTTTCTGTTCTCTTCTCCTATTCAATGGAACTTTCCTCCAGTTAGATTTCATTTTTACCTCCTACCAAAGAGAGGCTAAGGGGTAAAAATAGCTTTTCTTTTGGTGAATTGTTTGCCTCTCTCCACAAAGGTTCAAGAGTATGATGGGGTGTGGATAAATAAATTTATATACATAAATAAGGTTTGTATTAAAGGTTGCTTGCTCTACTGCAGAACTGCAAATGAAGGATTGCAAATAATGGTAGGATCTGTATCACTGCTAACCAGAGCAGCAGAACTGTTTAAACATGCAAGACCACAGGTAACATGAATAACAACCTGAGGGCTCAACTTCTTTCACATCATTTATTGGAAATGAAGCTATTTGTCTTTTGGAGGACAAAGAAATTTGTTCTGTACTACTGACTTTTAATTGTTTTGCTACACAGAATCTAAGGCTCTAACCACTCTGGAAAGAGGATGCAGATTTGATTTGTTAACTCTTTCCTACCTGAACACCCATTGAAATGTACTTGGGGAATGCTCCACTGCACAATTTAGCCAAATGCATTGATTTTCCTTATATTTACTTGAAGTAATTAATTTTGGAATTAGGGTACTTCATATATTTAATTCAAGTTGTTCATGTGAAAAAACAACTGGAACAGATTTGCAGCCTAATCACAGCACTGTCAGCCTCCTGTCAGCCAGTGGTTTTTGAAAGGTTAATAAAATGAAATCCAAATTCCAAAGTTTTGGACAGTCATTCACCAAGACTTAAAGCCAACTGCATATTTCATAATTTGATTTTTTTAAATGACTGAGTAAATCTAAATTTTTTTTAAAGGATTCCCTATGAAGTTCTTTTTAGTTTCAACAATTTATGAATCAGCTCCCATTCATAATAAAGCTGCATAAAACATTTTCTTTCTATTATTGTGCTAACAGGAACAAACACATAATAGGACAATCCAACAAGAAAAACTATCCTCTTAAAGACAATAGTCAAGGCTGTCAGAGATATGGCATTATTTTACCTCCCTTCAGTAAAGCACGGGCTTTTTACAAACCTGACCAGCAGAAAAATCCGCCTATAACTGCCTTGTAAAATAAACAACTACGACTACAACTGAACTTTTGTTATATTTAAGCAAATAAAAGTTTAAAAGCACTAAAATCTTGGTAAGGATGGCTATAAAAACAGTTATCCTTAGGTCACTTCTACTGCAAAGTTTGGCTTGAGCAGAGCTTTACATGCACTGTACAGTTATCGTCCTTATAAATCAGTTTTCGCCCCATGCACCAGGACTTGGTAGGTGCTCAGCTCCATTGTTGGTAGTGTCCAAGGTGTTCAAGAATGCAGGATCTGAAGGTTTATATGGCCTTAAAATGCCACATTCAGCAAACACAGTCTCTGCAAAGAGGAAAGAAGCTGAAAATCAACAAATGGCGCAGAACCCAGCCAAGGATATGACTCGCCCCCTTAGTAAATCAGCTTCCCATGGTGGGACAATAGACACAGCACTGCTTGAAGTTCAGGCTGCCTCTTCTCAAGCACTGCTGAGCGGTGCTCAGGCAGACGCTCAGTCCACTTTTCAGTATCAGGCCTCAAGCCAAAACCTAGTGAAGTCAGTTGGAGACTTTCCATGTGCTGTGAGTGATATTGGAAAAGACCCAGTTGAATATAACTAATGATGTTTTAAATATACGGTGCTACAGGAAGTGAAGAGATTAACTATTTGTTTTAGTTTGTTGTTTGGTTTGTTGGGTTTTTTTCCTTCTTCTCTTGCTAAAACAATCTAAAAATCAGCAAGAAGAGATCACCATGTTTTATGGTTTTGCTCTAAGACATGTCAGAATCATCACTTCTAAGAGGTAGCATACGTGTGAATTACAGTATCCTTTGTCTTTTCACACACCCAGGCTTGGGCACATTTATTTCAAACCTAAAATTCTCAGAAGCTACTTTTAAAATGTTCAAAATTCCTAGGAGAAAGTTTGAGATGTTCAGGAAATCAGCTTTAATAACTACTTTGTAACAAGTGAAAACATGGTAGGAATACACAAGAAATATTTTTTAAAAATTTAACAGAATTTGGGGTCTTTCTAGGAGCCAGACATGTTCCATTACGTTATGATTTGTGTAACACAATCATAGAAATTTTGGTGAGGTTATTTAAAGGATGACCTCAACCTTGTGCTCAAGCAAGTGTTTTGGGAAGCTTTTTCTGGGGATTTGAGAGCAGTTATGCTTTCAGATTTGCATGTCCCCGTGTAACCAAGAGCAGCCTACAAACTCCCTTTTCTCCAAGATTGTCAAAGGCCCTTACAAGCTAGTCCACAGATTGCTGTGTATCTCTCTGGTCTGCCACTGAATTTATGCTGTTCTCCCAATCAGGCTAATTTGCATTTTGGCAATTATTTCTACATGTGTTGAGAGACTCAGGACTAAAAATTCTAGACTGAAAAACAAACAACAACGAAAAATTAGATTGAAAAGGAAACCAAAATATTGTTGTATTTCTGTTTTCTTATTAAGTTATATTTTGGCAATCCTTGAGGAAATTAAGCTTTGGAAACTTTCCATGTGGCAACACTTTTTCCAAGAGTGAAGAATTGCTGGGAATACACAGACACAATTTCATGATTAACAGGCAATGGTCTTGTGGACAGCAATGAGAAACAGAAGGAAAATTTGTATATTAAGATCACAGGGGATGGAAACTGGAGTTAGCAGATAACTTTCTCTGGAGTCATCATCTAGTCACTAGGACCAATATGGTTCTTAACAGCTTAGCTAGTACCTTAACAAGGCTTCTTATTAAGCATCTTCTTGTCTCTGGTCATAGGATAGACTCAAGTTAAATACAAGAAACCTTTTCCATCCCACATAAAGAGTTGGAAGCAGCCAACTGCTTGTAGATGCACAGGTTGTAATATTAAGTTAACGCTCAGAACACACAACACACCTCTCTCTCCCCCTTGTAACTTCATAGGGGAGAAGTAGAAGGTACGGGCATTGTAAGCTGTATATTTTAACACTGAGTCCACATCTGATAGGATTTCAAAGGCAGGTCATGGTGTACAATCTCTGAGGCTATTACAAGATCCATGAGCAGGTTTTTACTCTTGTCATAAATTCTCCTTGTGTCACAAGTGCCCATTATGCTTACTCTACAAACGTTGGTCCCAGAGAGACCGACTTTGTTAAAACCAAGTAACCACAAGCATAAAATTCACAAATCCCTCTGCAGCAAAGCAAACATTACAATGTACTGTTCCTAGTGAGCGGCCCATTTTTCATTCAGCATCCAACCTTGAGAAAAGGCCATGGAATAAAAATAGCTTTATTAAGCACACTTTAAAAAGACTTGTGTTTAGAAGAGAAAAGGCATGTAACTGTTGATGAGGGGAAGAAGAGATGGAGGTCGTAACTGCTCCAAATTTATGACCACATTAATTGAGCTCTTTGCTACCCTGAGATAGCTGCTAATGTGAGCTCTAGAAACCCACATTCAATACATCTCAGAACGCTTGCATGGAAGCTAACAGCATCCCATCAGTAGGAAACTTCATTTTTAGAGATATATAGATATAGAAGAACAATTTGAGTCTAGCAACTTGAGAATGGGGGAGGTAGGAGAGAAAACCCGAACAGAAATATGTGCATTTCCTATTGAAATGTTTTGGCTTGGGATTTTTCCAATAAAACTTACAGGCTTTCCAGGAAAGTAGCAGCTCTCTGAATTTTTTTACTTTTGGTTAAAAAAAATTAAAATAAAGTCTATCATTTCATCAGCCCTAGTCAGAATGATGTTTGCAGTTTATCAGCCAACGCTGATCTATAAGAAGCTGGAGAAGATTAACGAACTCAGGTAATTCAGTTATCCACATCAGATTTCTTAAATGGGCAGAGAAATAGATCTTGTGAAATACCACAGTGGAGAAAAATGCTGTAGTTATTAGAAAAGGAAAAAGAGGGTAGTCTATCACACCTTAGGCAATCTAACATTTCACACTTGACTCTTGAGTAAGAGCCAAGAATTCAGCTTCAGCACAGGAGCTTGCTCAAGACTCCTTCACCCCGCCAGGCGGGTTTTGCTTCACCAGACTTTCCTCATAAATGGAACCAGGCCAGAGTAAAAGTCTAAATAATAATAAAAGTTCCACAAAATAATCTGTTTATCTGTTTTAGAGTGAAACAAATGTCAGTGAACACCCAAGTTGACTCACAGAAGTAGAAGAATAACTGTAAAGAAACAGCTAAGATCTACTGTTCCACCAATGATTTTGTGCTACTCTGGTGGCACTTCAAGTGCAGATTAAATAGCAGCCAAATCATCTTCCACTAGTGAAAACTTCTGAGCTCCAACACCTTACCTGTCTAAACCTTTTCCATCAAAACAATAGTTTAAGATATAATTTTATGTGGACTACATCAGGTCCTCGATATTCCAGCTGTTACTCACTCACTGCCTGAGCAACTGCGACTTGTACGGAGCAGCCCCAAGACCACAACCTTCTTCTGCTACACAGCTGGGGATTAAGGGAGCGGGCAGCTTGAGAACCAGCTAGGCTTGGAGCAATAGTTTCAGCCAAATCCCCCATCACTTGAGGTATACAACTGACACAGAACTTTAGTCGTGTTGGCATAAATCACAGTGTTGGGACACTGGCAGATCGCAGCTGAGAGCGGATCTGAAGTACAACACTGGAAGTAGCAGAAGGGGGTTCAGATTTTAAGCTCTACCACAAACATCCCAAGATGTGGGCAAATGACTAAATCTTTGTACCCCAGAGGCCTAGGTAAAGATAATACTTCCTTTCTCTCATTTCTGACTTATTTAGACAATGTAATCTTTGTGCACTGATTGTCATGGAAATAAGCTGCGCAGCATCTTCTTTGGAGCAGCCAGGACTAGGTAAAACATTTTTGCCTAAAGAAAGTTTCTCAAGGTGGGAACATTTCCTGAAGATGGCTATAACAGGACGTTGGGTAGCAGCAGGGGAGAACTCAGTGCTCTCTGATCACTGTGTGACAAAGGCGATCAAAGTTCAAGTCCCTGCCCTGATCTGCAATTTGGGAAAAAAACTCCTCTAATCTCTCTCACAGGTCAATAGTTTCTAAATCTAATGCAGTTTTCTTTTCCTATTCTGAAAGGACACAACCCTGGAAATTCAAATTTTGCCACAGGATTGTCTTCCAGGAGCTCTATGAATAAGTTAAGTAACTATTAGCCTTTCCCATGCAATCCAGTGGATAAGATGTCTAAACACATCATCTCCGGGCATGAATTTTTAGCATGACTTGCAAAATATGAAAACTAAATGGAAGCAAAGCACATAGCAATATTTGTACAGCCAATGCATTGAACTTTTTGCTAAAGGTGCTCTGTAAACATAATATGACATGCATGGTGTATACACAGACACTGAAAACTTCACTAGGGACCACCTCTAACAGGCAACACTTTGTCTTGAGCAATCACTTCATCCTTAACACATTCCCATCTGGTTTTCAATGTAATTTGGTTCAATCCTAAAGACCACCAGAAAGGTTTTCACAGGCCTAATTGGCAGACACTTAATTCCCGTTTATTTTTAATAGAAGTTAGGTGTTTGCCATTTTTGCCTTTGAAAACTTCCCATCATCTCATTTCTAATAAGGGAAACATTTTTGCTAATCCTTTACAAAAATATTGAAGCAACACTGACTGTACTCATTTCTCACGCAAGCCTGCATGTACACTGGCTAAGGGCTCCAAATGTAAAACTCAGATTTATTCATGATGCTGTGCAGGGAACAGCAGCAGGGCTGGCACAGCATTGAACAATCACAAAAGCAAATGCTCCTGAAAGGGTGGGAAGTGGGAGGCGTTTGTTTCAGCAACCAGCTACTGACACAAGCTTCAGAGAAGTAGAATGACAGACCTGTAGAGCATTGCGACTCTCATTTTTCTGATGTATGATTTCCACTGAAGCACTTACATTTCCCAAGTGCATTGCTTATCTTAAGTAAATCACTCAATTGGCTATTTCTTTTTGGGTTGACTTAATTACATGAAAGAGCAAAACAATTTTTATCCAGTTCCTAAAGTAAACACAAGCCCTCATTTGACAGATACCTGCCAACAAGCATGGCACCACATTTGCAGAAAACTTTCCAAGACAGCAAGAGGTATCAGAGCTTAAGGTCTGTCCCCTGCACCAACCCTCCCACCTACACTGCACAGGATGCTGACTGTGAAGGCATCCCAGGGGAGGGCTTGCTCACAGGGCAATATATTTACAGCCATTGTGCAAACAGCATGTGAAACATCCTTCCCTTGCTATTATTTCTATGCAATTTAAATCAAACTCCAGAAAAAACAAACGAAGACATGCTTGCTTTCCTGTTGGTTTGGAGGCCTTCAAACTTCATGCCAGCAAAAAGCTACGGTATTGCTTTCTTAAATCCCAAACTGCCGGCAGCAAATCTGTACGACTGATGTTTAAACTATAAGCAAGGTATATTTTTAAAAGGGAAGTGCAGCTGTCCCTCTCTGCCGCAAGGTATTTTTCAATTTATGTGGCAAATCCAATATAAAGGTTTATTGTACGGAAGGCAAAAGATCTTAATCGGGAATTAGCCTCTTCTAATGAGGAGAAATAAGCACCAAGGCTGCAAGAATTATTTCTAAGAGATAAGAATGTAATTGCCTAATGTGACTAATAATCTGATAAGAGCCTGTTTTATCTTATTTAACCCACGGAACTGCTGCTAATGTACAGAATTTAAAGTAATCCCCAAGGAATTCCTCTTATCACAAATGGGATTGAGAATGATAAAAAGATTCATTGTTGCAGTATTTGCTCTGGACACTTCTGTTCAAAGGAAGCAGAGTTTTGACAGCTTGAAGTAATTGCAACATTTGCTCGAAGATGGGATCATTTCTAGAACACTTGAATTTTTGACGACAGAGTGCATATTCTTATTATGAGCAGACAGCAAATTATACAATCCTATTTCATTTATAGCCTGGGTATCATCTGAATGCTATTACTGGGAAACAAACACATGCCCCAGTCCCTGTGAAAATGTTTTCTAGTGTGAAAAGGTTTTCTAGTGTATTTTTGCATATTGACAGAATTAATATAATTTAAAATCTATGGTGACACTAACACCGTCATTATCCAAAATCATGCTCGGTTCTAATCCTACCATATAATGACTTTAATCCTAATGGGCATAATCATATCTGATGTAAAACTAGATACATGACAATCACAGAATTTAGTGATATTATTATACCAAAGAATAGCAGCTGTTGATTTGCCAATATTAACAAGTAGCAATCTTGTGATAACTCATTGCTCCAACAACTAATCAGAAGAGGACTGAAAATTTGGCATTTTGGTCCAGTAATTACATCTTTATGATGCTACAGTTGGTAATTTGCATGATTCTGACTGTTGTGCTTACCATAAATTTTCTCTGCATTCAGTACAAAGACTCACGGCTGGCTTTCTGAGCCAATGTTGTTATTCTCTGTGTATACCTAACTGCACATTCAACAGAGCAGACTATTAAGAGGAGAAAAAATGTAAATATACAGTTTATGTGGGACATAAACCAGAGGTAAACCTGAAAAAAAAAAAAAAAAAAAAAAGGTTTGGAAGCCCTTACCTGTGGGCTGTGTTCCCACACCAGAAAACAGTCCCTTTCAGGTAAAACAAACCAAACTATGCTCCTAACCCAAATGCACAGATTCATCCCATGTGTGTTTTCATAATCATAATACAAGTGAAAGATGCAAAAAGGGAAGAGGAGACTGTAAATTTCAGGGATGGGATAAAAAAATATTTTTTTATTTCATATATTAAATAAATGTGTATTTCACTGCAGTTCCATCCTTAGTCCTTATTTCTCTGCTTTATGAGCTTAGCATCCTTTCCTTCACTCAGCTGCGGATGTGAGCTGTTGTAGAGCTTATCAGAGCAGTGTAAGAGTAGGAGGCAATGCAAGAAGACACCAAATGAACATGCCAGAACTCCAGTGAAAGCATGTTCACACACAACGCAAAACTATGAGCATAGCTGAGTCTCTCCCTCACAAAGAATGTAAATATCAAACAGATGAAAGCGTCACTTTCCCAGGTTCAGTACTATTATTGTTTGTATTCCTGGTGCCCTCAGATCTCAGCAAGCGGAGTTTACACCACAGTAGCTATTGTAACATAAAGTAATAAAGAAGCCATTCCCTGAAAAGCTTTCATTTTATTCTAGATCTATATACACAAAGTGGGTGTAAGAACTAGCGAGACAAAATTGAGGAGCAAGGATACGAGAGAACAGAGCAATGTCTCTTTCAGAAATGGGTTATTTGCTGCTTGGCCAAGAATGACAGAGTCCTGGTGAATCCTCAAATATTATGGTAGTACATAAGATAATTATGTATGTGTCCAATTAACTGATCACCAGTCATTTAAATTTAATCACAATATTAAAATAAGAAACACATCAACAGTGTCTGCTACTGCTCTATATACCTCCATGGCAAGAGTAGAGGGAATACACCACATAAACAATCAGATCTGGCAAGCCATCACAACCTCACCCAAAGCTACAACATCCATGGCCATAGATCACCTTCTCAACATCTGGCACTACACTGTTGCAGCTGTTAAATTAATAAACAAGAAAACCTCTTCATAGATGTATACTTCTGCACAGCAGAGCTATCCCAAACCCACAAGTAAATAGGACATTAGAGAATTTTTTTTAAAACCAACTTTCATAGCCAAGATGAAGCAACTTGTGGACAGCTCTTTTCTTCCCACAAAAAAATTTTAGTGGACAAATTCACCTATTAACAAAGCTCTTAAAGTTTCTAGAATCCTTGTGACTTCGTCAAAGAACAGGCAAAAATAAGCCCACCAACATGCTAAACTGCAAAGACTACTCAGGTATATTCCACTAGATCCATTGCCTGACAGAAAAACTTGTGCTCTTAATTTCTCATTCTCATCCCACAAACGATACTCATGGATGTCACCTTGCTTATGCATGGTGGATACAATATAATATTGTTGCTGAGAGGGTATCAAAATTCACAAAAAGCTCCTACAGCCTTACATGCAGTTTTATTTGTTTTGTTTTTTTTTTTACAGTGACTTCATCATCTACCTACCTCCCTGACAACATAGATTCTCCTTAGTATCTACAAAGTGACACCTAAACATCAGAGTTCAAAACCAAGCACGTTACCCAATTCCCCCATTTTTATCTTCACAAGCAACAACTGACTTTCTCTAACCCTCAGAAACCAGCTTTGAAATGGTCATGTGATACCCCAATTTGTTCACAGCCCATCATGAAGAACAGGTTCTAGATAACTGTGGAGTATCATCGCAGCTCTGAAATCAGACAAGTGTAAGAAATGGTAGCCTTCAAACGATCATTAGTGAAAACCTGTAGGCTTATGTCATGGAGTCATCAATCGTCTAAACTGTATTTTTTAAAAGCCAAGATATATAGCCAAAGCCTGAGGCACCACCATTTCTATTTTGAGAAGAACAATCATGAGACCCATCTCAACAAGCTAAATACGGTTTTTATTCAGTAGGAATATTCTCCAGGGAAACAGTTTATCTTTCTGAATGAGCAGTGTTAATATCATACTAGCTAATTGCAGTGCAAAATGAATCCCCCATATACAGCAAATCCTGACAGTAAGGTACTACCCTACCCTAGGAGTTATTAAGCAGTCATGACCCTGATCATTGCCTCTGACATTTTCCCCAAACTGAGTTTCGTCTCCAGCCTTCAAACATTCTCTTACTCCCATCAAAGTCATCAAACTATAGATAAGCAAATCCTTGATGACACCAGACTAACCAAAGCCACAAACACAAAACCTGCCAATGCATCTTCTCAATCTTAAGAATAAATGCTCTGAAGCAAGAGGCACTGGTTCCAGCATCCCCCCCCACACATGCACCTCAGAACAGGGTATATGCCATTCCTTATACCTTCACCATCACAGCAGCTGCAGGGATGACAACAAGGCAGTATACACCCAAAGAAGCTTGATAAAGACCATACACATCCAGTTACCAGTCGCCTGTCACAAACCAACCACTCCACCTCCAGTTTCTCAACCCTGATTACCCAGGGAGGCTCACACTTACATGGAAACCAGGCAAGACAAGTTCGTAGTTAGAGGCAACATCCCTTGTTAAACCAACTGGTGCAGTTAGAGAGAACACAAGCTTTTGGGCATACAAGTCCTCTTCTATTTCTCGTCTGAAATAGAAGCAACAGACTTCAAAGCTAAAAACAAGTTGAGAACATTTGCTTAGAGTGTAATTAAGACATGTATTTATAAGACCATCTCTGAAAGGAAAGGTAGTTGGCACCAGTGAAACAGAGGGGATGTTCACAGGGAAGGGAGGGAAATGAAGGGAAGGGAGGAGAGAGATGGCAATGTGATTTTCTCTCAGCAAAAGGAAAGAGACAGGTAGTTTACAGCCTGTGAAATGTAAAGAGGTTAACGAAGGAAGTTCTAGCATGCCGTAAAGCAAGTGTATCTATTGAGCCCATGCTTTTGGTATCCAGCTGGGCCAGGAATTTTGGATCCCAACCCCATCTTTGAAGGGCTTGTTGTAGTTTGTCCTGCAGTTAAGACCCACACTGGGTATTCTGAATGAATGTTTGCTTCTGTAGGCTTCAGAGAGGCTGGACTGTCACTACCTATAGGTTAGGAGGTGTGATGTCTGAGTCCATCAATGCTGCAAGCATCACCCCAAAGCCCTGGGAGTACATATTAGCTAGAGAAATGGATTACTTCAGTACAAGCATAATTTAATACTATATCATGCTTTTACACCTTGTTGTTCCACAGCTGCTGGCCACAGCACAGACCACAGTGGACATTGCCTCTCCCTTGGCAATACCACTGCTCTAGTCCACAGGTGTGAACTATGCTCCTTCTTCACATTGGCTATTAGAAGAACATGAAATTAAATTAAAACAACTGTTCCCAAAGTACGCTTTGGCAGAAGTTTCATGTTCCTTTTTCAGACCATGTCCTCCTCCTTTTTTCCTCAACTATTTCCCTTGCCCTAAGAAAAAAATGTTTCCAACAAACCTTGCTGTACAAAGCTAACTCACACATCCTCCAATGCAGTTTGAATAAAGGTGCACTGTTCTACCTTAATTTTCAAGTTGATTGATATAACATTTCTGAAGCCTAAAAATGGCTTTGGAAAAAAAAAAAAAAAAGAAAAAAGAAACCAACAAAACCCACCATATCCCAAGAGAAAGTATTACCTAAGCTATACTTAATGTAAAAAAGAGATTACATGCTATAACATCCTTTGAATTCAAGTGCAGCTATATTAGGAAGTTATTACGTTAGTACATGGATTACTTTACACAGGTTGATGCAAGTTCCATGGAAAAAAACCACTTCTTTAATCAGAAATTATCTTCTTAAAAGCTCTGCTTCCAATTGCACACTGATATTTAAAGAGAATAGGCAGATTTTTACGGCATTAAAAATAACCAGCAGCGGTGGGTAATAAAACCAGAACTCCTAAAATCCAGGAGCAAATTAAGAGCTGACATAAATTGATAAATCCCACTGGAGTCAGTCTGAATTATGTTATTCTATGCTATAGTAATTACTTCACCAATAATCCAGTATTTTATATTTGTAATTTTAACTTTTTGATAGGCCAACAAGAGTTTCCCTAAGATGTGCTTGCCCCTAAGATGTGCTGTAAAGCAAAATGAAAGCACATCATTATCTAGTTGAGTTATTAATGTATCAACATGGGAAAAGTCAGGCATGAAGCAACCAAACACCTAGAAAAACTCTTAATTAATTTCACCAGAAAACACAGCAGTTATGTAAATTAGACACAGCAGTAACTCCTCACAGCGCAGGCACATTATACTTGCTAAGAGTAATCTATACTAAATACAAAAGAAAGTTCTAGACTTTTAGAAATAATTTACTTTATGAGTAAGTTATGGCTCATTTTCCCCACCCCAAATTTTTGAAAATTAGCAGCTGGCACTAAATCAAGCCATTGATTTGTCTTCCTCCATTGAAAGTTGATGCCTACTAAAGATATAGTTTTTCTAGAATAAACTCCACTCGTTAAATAAGTGCATTAAGAATGACAGAAAAAGCAGTACATTATAAAAAAACCTAAAGTTGGAAGCCAGCAATATTCTTGTGATTTTCTAACTACCTGTGCTTTTGTAATATTGTCACAAATACTTCACTCATTCTTCGGAGAGATTAGTAACAGGTTTTATAGTGGGAAAAGCACAAAATGCAATATTTAAGAAGGATATAAAACAGATTAAAGTTTTGACAGGTTTTAGCTATCTTTCCTCTGTGAAAGTGCAGGACTAAGTGGGGAACGCAGAGTTAGAAAGCTTGACTGTCCACTCTACCCTGCCAATGAAGTTAGTTTTTTTCCTGCATAAAGCCAGAGAAAAGTTCTCAGAAGACTACTGCATGCAAATTGAATAGAATTAGATACATATATGTTTAATTGAGCCTTCATTTTGCTTGAATACAAATGTCATAGTAAGAGTAACAGAGAACTTCAGAAATCATGTAGGATTTATTATTATTGTAATTATTTCACTCATTAAGGATGGTTTATTAGAGCGGACTGGATAAGTCAGAGCCACATGTTAATTACACGGGGAAAAAACCCCACAAGAGACCACATTACATAATGTAGCAATAATCCAGACAGGACTGACGGGTAGACAGGATCTGGATTGCAACATAAGTACCGGCTTTTAAATGCTATAGCAGCTTAGAAAGACATTATCCCCATATAATGTTATTAATGTGTGAATCCTTTGACTATGGTAGGTAATTGTCCCCCATAATTAAACCCCAGCACCAGTAGGAGAGATATAATGTGTGTTTATCATTTGTATTCTTTCTAGCTTTTATTTATTTATTTTTAAGCACAGACAGGCATCATGTCACTCCAGGATTATCTCATGGTGGTTGAACTCATTAACTAACAAGTATACATTATTTCACACTCAAACAATAAGGTCTCTATAGCACTTGCCTGACAGAAGTGGAAACGCATTCACATGCGTCAGAAAGCAGTGACATAAGCCAAGCAATTCTCAAGATGACATGTTTTCCCAGAGTTACTTTGATAATAAAACAAGTTTATTTTTCACCTTTGATTCGATAAATGTTTCTGTTATATGAGAGAGCTTAAAAAAAGTAGTGCACATTGGCTACATCACCTCTGTTAGGAGCACAGATTCTTCATTTTACAGCTCTAGATGGATCTGAACACAAAGTCAAAAGGCCACCATGAATTTCATTAGAGAATCTGTCTGGCAATAGTCACAAAGTCCTAACATGAGGCAGTCCCTCTTACTAGAAATACCTAAGACCTACCAAGTGCTCCAGCACCTAAGCGATTTTCCCACCCTAAAAATGGTGGCAAATCAAATTACTGGAAAAAAAATTGTTTGGATTCCCTTACTATGAAAAAATCAGACATCTGAGCAGCCGCTGCAGCTGTCTTAAAAAAGCATGTTCTGCTGGGTTCTCATACATCTCCACTGCTTGAGAATTTAATTATAGTAGCAAAGTTCTTCAATCAAAAGATTTGTAATTTATGTTTTTGTCTTAATGTCGACTGCAGAAGTGACTGGGAAGGGTATGTGACAGACACTGCGCTAAGCGTAGCAGTTTCAGACCCTAACATTACAAACACTTCCCTTTTGCTCATATGAACAATTCCAATACATTAAATAGCACCACGTCACTGCAGTGAAGCACATGCATTCATTTTTATGTGATCGAGTGCTAAAAAGCAAAATATGATTAAAACCAAACTGTAATAATATACTCTTACTCATTTTTAAGAACTGTAATGTAATTGAGACATCAATGAATGAGTCTCCAGAAAAAAATTACAACATCATTTCTTCCTTCATTTTTTTTTTTTAATATTTGTTGACTTTGCAGTATAATGAAAAAAAAAATTGCATGAAGTTTCGATGAAGTTTTGCTTCAGATACCAGGTGCAGCATCTGCCTTGGAACATCTAACATATGCAGCACTTCTTCCACAGCTGATGCAGGACAGGGATGCTTTATAATTTTATAGAACTCAGATCTTCTGCATTTTTTTTTTTTTAAGTACTTTCAGCACTCACTTGCTGCAAACTAAACTTCAACATCTTGGAAGTCTTCCCTAATACGCTAAGCAAAAGTTGGTTTCTTTGTGTAGGTTAGCAATTGACATCTACAAACCAAAAATAGCCCAGCAACCAGGTAAGACTTCTGAGCCAACTGCAGTACAGCACAAATGTTGCCAAAAGCCAAATGAAACAATAATTAGATTTGAAGAAAATTTCAATCAAGTCTGTATATATAATTTACCATAGGTTGAGGCATTTCAACATTACCCTTGAAAGTCCCAGGAAGTAGATGGTGGGAAGATGAATGCGCAGCCCTTACCTTTTAACAATGATCAGGGTCACATGGCTAATTAAAATACCTTTGTTTACATCGGGTAAGAGTCCTGCTGTTAGACCATCTGCACCTGCAGTCTGTTCCATCAAAACCCCTTCCACAAATTGCATGCTCCTAATAGGTATTGCTGTGCCAATGACAATTACCTAATTAGACATTAGAATGTCAATGCCGATTTTAAAATCCATGCTAATTATTTTACTGTTTGACAGAATATTTCCCAATGAAGGAAGGAGTCTGGATAGCATAATTATGTCACGAGGAACACTTCTGTATATGATTAAAAGGTTTGGCTGGCTCTGATTGGAAGGGCTCCAGTTATTTATGTATTTAACAAAGTTGCAATCAGCACATACGGTTTTCAGCTGAAAGAAACAATCTGAACCCTGCTTATTCACTTGCCTGCTGCGGCAGAACGCATAATGAAGCTTGTGATTAGGTTCCTCTTCTGTAAGGTTCGCCTTTGAGTAAGGTGAGTTTGGAAACAGAGGGGAGACGTACCTGAAAGACATGATGTGATGGGTCTTTTATCAGGTTACAGTTTGAAGGCAGAAAGCATGGGCACTAGGTGCATGACTGATTTTGTGTCTTTGGCCACAGAAGAGTAAATATGTTTGCATCTAATGCCGAGTACTTCTTGGAGAGATTGCTGCATTTATCGGTTGCTAGCTGGTCCTGATGCTTGGCATCACTATGTAGGTTTAGAAAGATCTGCCATGTTTCTTTAGACTTTAAGCCTTTGGCATTTATACCAAGAAAGTTTTAACCATAACTATGCAAATAAAAAGGTGCATTTAGGATTCTAAATTGTTATGTTCAAACTTTTCATCAATACAAGCGAAGAGTCTTAAAATAAAGCAGTCAGGGAATTAACTACTGCCAGTGCACCACACAGGACACTAATTCAGTAAAACAAGGAAAGACTGCAAAAGAAAAGTATACCCCATAATAGGTGAATTGCTTACAAGCCCTTCTAAATAAACATCCATTTTTCTCGCTATTCCTCTCACCAAGAACGAACACTGAAAAGAATCCTGGCGAAAGCTGCGACATGAGCAACAACACTGCATAGCTTATCAAGTCAAGGTATCTTTGATTTTTAGTTGAGAAGCTGCAACCAAGAAATGAATCTGTCCTGTCCTTAGAAAAACACTGTGACAACAGTAACAAAGACCAATGTTTTATCATTTACTTCATATTCTTCACAGAAGCAATCACATTAAAATAAAACCATGTCTAGGCACTTAGCTAAACCTGAGCATCTGTGCAGCTACAGGCAGAACGCGCAGAGATCTTGCATCATTATGGGTATTCGGTGATATATCCACCATATAATAATCTGCATTTAAGTTGATATTCAGTCTGCTACTGATCAGCATAAATCTCAAGTGGCATTGTATGATACATGTCTGTACAACATTTAAAGCTATAGTTGTGCCTCATATTCAAGAAACAACATTTGATCAAAACCACTGAGAAGCAGAGGAGTGAGAAGTCACAGGTTACCTATCATTAGTGGAAAACTTGACCAACCAGTAGGCAAACATTTCAAATCCCTCTTTAAATCTTCCCCCAAATCCCTTCTCAAGACTCATTTCTGCTACAGAGCCTATAGCAAATTAGCTAGTTGATGAGCAGGTTAAAGGATAAATCAGGATGTTTGATCTTTGCTTTAATAGTGTATAACACATATACATACACATATATAAAATGTGCTCACTGCATGCCTCTGTCCCTCCTCTGTCATGCTTTTAGCATCTGCTTTCTTAGCATGCATATAGATGTCCAAGAGTCTTTCTGCAAGCACTTTATGATAACTTACAGAATAGGACTGTGATTCTCATTTTGCAAATCATTCTGATACACCAAATACTAAACAATGCTCTGACAAAAAGTATTGTGACCTGAAGGTCTATTTTTAATATTTAAATGTGTTTGGTTTATCTTCTGAACATTCTGTGGGCAGTGACAGCCTCTTTAATGACTTAAATTTGAGGATTACATGTCTCAGTGCTACTCACCATTGCAGTAATTGGAATTCTGTAGCTGTCCCATGCAACACACACTGAACTGCTTAGCTGTGAGGTTTGGGAAAGTTTCAGCTCCAGCAGAGCAGTAGCCAAAAAGACACATCCTTTAATGCCTGAAGACAATAGAACAGAAACACACTGGAGGTTTATACTAGGCTTGCATCATGTGTTTTACCAGGCACTATACCATCAGAACATGCAAACTAGCATTAATGCATCATGAAGACTAAAATAGCAAATCATCAAAAGTAAAGACATTAGAAAAGTTAAGGGATAAAATCCTGACCCCATGTCAATTGGTGGCAAAACTCCAATTGACTTTATGAGGATCAAGATTTCATTCTCAGGTTTCCCCTTAATGCCATTTTAATTTTGCTTTATAACTGACATATTTCCCAGTGCTCACCAACAAAGCATAATGAAGCCTTTCTATAGATCATAGGTAGCCAGGACAAAGACAAGTTTGGGATGCAACGCTCAGCTGGAGTAAAACAGTTAACTCTCAAAGAAAATAATATTAGCCTTCCAGCTGGAGATGAGGCCCAAAAATAGGCAAAGTTTGCATGGAAATTTAATTTCAAACAGCTATTTCAGGGCCACATTTTCCAGGTGGGGCATATGTTACGAATTTCACTGTCAGCTGAGTATCTTAAGGCTTGTTGCAAGCACCTGAGCACTATTTTAAGAACATAAATTATATCCAATGACTCAATGATATAGCTTGGCATCTAACAAATTAATTTGAAAATATGGTCTATTTTTATTTATTATATATTAAAGTCTTGGTGCAATAAGCTTTTTGCAAGATGCAGGAGATATATTGCCCACCATAAAGAAAGATTTAAGATTTTTTTTTTCAATTCCATTATTCTTAAGGGAAGTATACAAGTCATTTGAAACAACCCATCTATATTAGAATAGTATGCATCACTCAGGAGTGTATTAAAAATGTTAGCAAAAGTATGCCTTTATCAATTTAGGGTGTGATTTCAGAAGCATTCTCTATCAGTAATTTTCTTTTTCCTAACACAAGTCACAAAACTCCCACTGACTTTGAAGAGCTCAGAGTTAGGGCAACGCTAAATGCCTTTGAAAATTCCAAGCTTAAGTTAAAAGTTAGCTCTAAATTTATGCTGACTCAGTCATAATTTTCATTGTTCTCACTGGAATCATTACAGGAATATGTAAGTCGGTTAATAAATATCTCATTCCTTTAAGAGCATCATACCCCAAACTAGCTTTAAATAACTCATCCCTCTAAGAATGACATATCCCATCCATCTCTATATATTTCCCTAGACTCAACAGTTTCGACAACTGCTTGGAAAGAATTTATTTCCTTGAAAATCTGTAGTCCCATTGTGTGTTGTATTAGCCGGAAATGGGACACGGAGCTGGATCTGCTGCAGGAAAGCATCTCCTAACGGATATGATTTTGCTGAATGTCATATAACGCCCTGAAAGATTCTTGGTCCGATAGCTCTTTCCTGACAGGTAATACTCCAGAAAGGCAGGATCTTCTCTCCAATGGCCAGAAATGATCTCTAAGTGAATGCTGCTGCTTTTTTTTGTGAGTCTGAGATTGATCCAAGTTTTTCAGAAAAGTAATTGACATTTACCCAGTCTACACTCTCAGGTAAGAGCTGGAGCACTGGGCTGATAGTTATGTCTATACACAGAATAAAAACACAATTCCTTCTTCAAAGACTTCGTTGTTCACATAGAGTGAAGCATTTAAAAAAAAAAGGTACTATAGCATTTTTCATGGATTCAGGACACTTTTGCCATTTATACATTTAGCTGAAGATCCCATCTCCATCTGGAAACTCCAGAAGTTTCCCTGTACAGTCTTTAATGGCTGTGCTTCCTTTCTACCAAGCACTAAGTCTCCCATAAAGAGAAGAAAACTTTATGAAAGGGAAAAGGAGCAGACCATTACTTTCCAAACAAGTTACTGCCCTTCACCACAGTAATTTGTGCAATAAACCTTTGCTTCAGTTTCCTGAAGCACTGCAATATCCTACAGACAAGTGCTTCTTTGAGATCTCTTTCATCGCTTGCCGTTTAGCATCAGGAGTTAGCGAAGCATCAAGGTGTGAAAGCACAGGTCCCTCTTCAGCTGCCAAGAGCTTCTGAGAGGACATACTTCACCACTATTAAGTGGGATACCCTCTTATGCAATCATCTCATGTCACCCCATCTGCAGTCTCTTCATTCCCAAACCTCTACCCACTCTGGCAGTCAGGGATGCAGCTGTCACCAAGCTGGGGCTTCTTACTGCAACACCAGTGTGCATTCTCCATCTTCCTCCCCAAGAAAGGCTTTACTGCCTTCTCTGTACCAATTTTAGATACATCACAGCCACACAGTCTGTTGGGCATCCTGCTCTCCACTGGTTAGCCCAGACCTTGAGAGACAGCATGGTCACTGTGCTGCAGAAGCAATGCACTAGCATGGAGGAACACTGCGATAAGCCCCTACCATCATGGATCTCTCACCCATAGAAGGGATCCTTTTTCCCTTTGCTTTCCATGATAGGTGCCAACTGCACCACCTCTCTGTTCAAGGCTGGCATTTTCAATAGAGCGTGTCTTCACTTACCAAGTTGCACTTGGCAAACTGCAGTTCTTTAGGCACACAGCAAAGAAAACAATGTTTTATTGTCTTCCCACCCACTGCTAATGACATCAATGGGTCAGGCAAACAAAATCTGCTCCTTACCCTCATGTTCCTTTTCCTTCAGTTCCAGTAAAGGGCAGCAGAGAGGTCTTTTCCCACCTACTGTGAGATGCTCTGCCTATGTGGCTTCATACAGAAAAGGTTTACCAGAGGCTTGCAATCAATCCACAATTCTGCCACAGTCATCCCTAGGAAGTTATTCAGTCCTGCATGTCCATTACTTTTCCACAAAAAAAAGTGGGAACACTCTGCAATTTCCTTCCTCTCACTCCTCACCTCCTGCCTAGTCTGTATCTGTAAAATCTTTGGTCAGACACTGACCAGTAAACGAAAGCATGATGTGATTGGAGCCTCTTTTATCATTTATATCACTCTAAGTATCCATAGGTGGATCAAACAGATGGGAAAGAACTGTGAGAAGACTGTGATTAGCATAATTGCTAGTGATCACATCAGACAATCTGCGTAACCGCAGTCAAGCATTTTTTAAGTATTGCTAGGGAGATTAATAAGAAAATCAGTGTTGGGAGAGCCACTAAAGCAGAAGCTATATTTTCTTGGGGTTATTTTAGGGCTAACTACAGGACTGCAGTGTACCAATTCTCAAGGGTGTTTGCATAACAGACCTTTGCATAAGAGGAGAAGCAAGTACAAAGGCCTTTCATTGCCCCCCTCACATTTTACTGTGCCCTGTGACCACTTTACAGGTGGTACACACAACACTTTCCTGTACAAGTATCTTATCCACTCCTGAAAACAAGGGAAATCAGAGGAAACAAGGATGGAGAAGGAGGAATTCTACAAAGGCCACTACAATATCAATTAGAAGCCTTCCGTTGTGAAAAATAAAAATCCTGAAGAAAAGAGGTAAAACTATTTCAGTGTTAAGGCCTAATAAAGGATTTTCTGCAACTCAGCCAAAAATGGATAAAAGCAGTTTGTGAAGGGCTTCAGGGAAGGAGGAAGCTGTGTGTGACAGACCACGTGGGGGCCCTCACCAAGTGGAGGAAGGCTGAGCTTCTCACAGTTCGCCTCTCTCTTACTGTGCACAGAAGTGCAGAACAGGGCATCTGCGTCAGAGCAGGGTAAATAGGCATGTTAATGTCCACATGTGAGCTTAAACACAAAAAACCCAAGAGATACAAACAGAAAATATCCAGGTTGCAGGTGTGTTTTAAGTGCTTGGCATTCCTACTAGCTTGCTCTTTGAACTAGGACATCTCAGCAGCACTCATGTCCACCCCATGTTCTCTACAACATACCAGCTTTTATTTCTCACATGGCACAAGTGCTGAGAGCAGGGTGCCATAAGAGTTGGACCACTGGGTGTTAGTGCAGTACCAGTAGCTGCTGTGATGGCTTCAATAGTGAAGTTCAGTGAGATTTCCAGTATAAAATACCAAGTCTTCGTTTAATTTTTCTTAAAGAAGCTGTTACACTTGCACTTATACACAACATCTGAAATTCAGCTGGAACATAGCTCCAGCCTTGCACATGTGTCTTTTCACTTGGTCCATGTAATTGCTTCATGGTTTAGATAAGATATAAATTGTAGGATTTGTACTATTCAACTCTACCCAAAGCTTTTCCAGCTTGCACTCCCTATGAAAATTCGGCTGAAAAATGACATGCTAAATTAATAAAATATACAAATAACAGTTAAGTATGAGTTTTCTACTGCGAAGTCTGTGCAGAGCAGAAGCAGACACTACAGGGAACGCAGATGGATTGGGTCAGTTTTCCCTCCAATGTTTGGTGCCTTGAAGCTTACTTCTCAGACCCTAACCAGGCCAGAACCCTTCTGGGCAGGATGCACACATGGCTGCTCCCTAAATCTGCCCCTGAATTGCACCCACACGCCATGCTTGGGGGAGAAGGATTTTTTTCTTTTACAAACTAACCCACTTCATTCTGTACCCACACAGCCACAGTAGCCACTAGTTAAGCAGCACTTATTCTGCACGCAAGCACAGAGGGCTCTGGGTTCATGTCTTGCCAGTTATCCACAATAGGAGAATTATGAGAGTAATTCCCAGCAGGATCTGTATTATCCTTTTCATTTCCTCTACACCTTGTCATTTCTTAATCTCATGCAGAAACACAAATCACTGCCCTCTGTATACAGATTACTTAACAGGCACTTCAGCCCATGGTAGCATCTCTATTTCTGCTTTGATTCACCAACGTCCACCAAGAACTTTTCTTAGATCCTTGCTGAACTAGGTCAGCTTTCTTTTGCATTTCCACACAGGTTCCCCTTTCTTTGGGACACCAAGTGTGCAGTGCCTTCTCATTTCCACTTGTTTCTTTAACCTTTTACACCAAAACCGCCCTTATGCAATCACTGCAGTACAGTTGGTTTGCAGAGACTGACCTAAGCACCCTCCTGCTGTTAGATTTACAAACACATACCCTTGTGACCTCCCTGTGCTGCCCATCCTCTCATCATCTTTAAAATTCTTAACCTTTAGATAATACCCGCAAAAAACAACACAACAAAATCAATACAAATCTAACTGTGATGACCAGTGAAGCTGGTGCATGTATTCATCCCACACATCTGCCTCTAGCCCTACTTCTTATTCAATGAGAAGAGATTTTGGAAGTACTTGAGAGAAGATATTTTGTTGGCTGTATTTGTATAGGACCTAGCTGAAGAAAAGTCAGAAAATGAAACATTTGTAGCTCTGCAGCTTGAACTGCTCCAACGGGCACACACACCTTTTGATTGTCTTAACTACATGTGCACATAATTTTTTTCCCCTTCAGAGAAATGTTTCCTTACAGAATGCACAACCCGGATGCACAAAGAGAGAGAGAGACAGGGAAGCTTAGAAAATGTCACTGGTACAAGTGTTCCAACTTCTTGGTTTGGCAAAGTTGTTAGCAGCTCAAAGTGCACTCTGTCTACAGTGGAAACATCAGGCAACTAATCCGACAGTGACTACATGCTCTGTAATTAATAAAAACACATCTTACAAGGCTCTTTCTAAGCTTTTATTTGATTATCTTTTAGGTACACCTGAGGGACAACACACAGATCTCAGAAGTCCCATGGAGGTGGGAAATCCATGGCTGCCTTTCCACAGCACTCCTCCACACAGAGGCCTGGCCCTCTCACCCCTCTGCCACGCCGGCACTGGTCCGACAGCCACCTGTGCCTGAGGGGCGGGAACCGCAGAGCAGAAGAGAGGCAGCTCCGATGAGATTCCCAAACTCAAAAAAGCCCTGCTAAGCGGCACACTCCCACTCTCCCTATGTGCATCTTAGCACTGCAACCTCTTCACATCTCACGAGCTAGCGTGGAACAGATGCGTCCCCCCGTCAGGAGGCAGTAACACCCCTCCCTCCTCACATGACTCATATGATGTCAGAGTTGTCCTTGTCACCGACCCCAATTCAGGCTCACACGTCGAGGACACATTTGCTCAGTGGATCCTCTCAGCACGACTGATCATCCATCTCCTCTCGTTTGGGTTCTCTACATCCTAGCTAACCAGAGACAAGTGAGGACTTTTTGCTAGTTGAGGAAACTCAGCTCCTCCGGCGGTTCCAGAGGCACATCCCTGCCAAGAAACACTGGCGACGCTGCAAGGTTTCAAACCTTTGACAGCTAGGTCAGCATCTCCCTGTACAAAGCCAGTGCCCCCCCAGTGTCCAATACAGAGATGCAAATGATTTTTATAGAACAGTCATGTACTTTCATGTGATCTAATATTAGCTGTGCTGTATATAATTATTTTATGTAGTACTCTGCGTTCTGGTTGCGCTCCCATCGATATGTCTAGTAGATATTTGTAGTTCCCTAGTAATTTAATAGCTAGTTTGTGCCCTAAAGCATAAAAACATTTCTACCCTATCTAAAGTAACCGTGGGTGGTGTTATCCATATAAAATCTTTGAGTCCTAATGAGCTTTTGTTCTCAAGTTATAACCCAAAAATACACCACCCGGCTGTTCCGTTCTCTGCTAAAGATCCTCACTATGATGTGAAAGGAAAAGAAATTAAAGCCTCAGATAAATGTGTTTGATCTGCCACAAAGAGGGAAAAGACACCCCTCTGTGTTGTATCTTCTCGGTATTTTTTTACAGACCCACTTTTTGCTCATTGCTAAGCGGTTAAAAGGCTGAAGACAAGCTGCATTTTTGCAAACCTTGAGCTGGAAACAGCTGTAGTCTGAGTTGCCCAGGCAGGAGCGGCACACGTTGGCACTGCCGCCCTGTAACAAGACTGTGGTATCCACTAAAGCCTGGGTGTGATGATACAAAATATCATGGTATTTGGGGTTCCTAAGAGGAAAAAGGAAGCAGGTTTCCTTCTCACAGGGATGGTGTTAGGATACCTCCCTACCTTTCTACCTGGGGAAGAGGAGATTCTGAGATGTGCAGGGAGAGGCTGGGGAGAGCAGGTCTCCCGGGATTTCCACCCCATGGCAAGAAAAGCCCATCCCCTGTCCCCAGCTAGGCTTTGTTTCACCCTTACAACGATTTCATTACTGTAACAGGGAGTACGGCCATGCCAGCATACTTGCCTTGCCTATTCCTTGACTTGTCTTTATTTGCAGCCGTGGTGGCAGGCCAGAGCCAGGGACTCACCAGGAGCCAGGCTCAAGCCTTCCTTGGCGTGCCCACCTCTGCTCTTTAGGAGAGGGTACAGGCTGTACAATACATCATCTGTTATGCAATGATACCCGGTGCCCGGTTTCGGTTTGTTTCCCGGTAGCAGGAATATATCACATTCCCCCTTCCCTTCCCCTCCCCCAGCCCATTCATCCCCATCACTCGCTGTTTACTACCAAAGCCCTGTACAGTGAGCAGCACCCCGGTATGCAGCAAACCGGCCATCCGAATTACTGAATTTTGGCAAGGGGAGGCCAGGGAGCCAACTCGTAAGAGGGGTTTTTTGGGCCCGTTCCAGTTCCGCCACCGCTCTCCTGGAAATAATTGCACTCAACCACTTACATCAGGTCTGAATGTGCCTAGTCCTTCTCTCTAGCACAGTTGGCTATTTTATATTTAAAATAAAAGGTGTGAGAAATATCGTGGAGAGGGCTTATCATCCCAAAACAAACAAAATAATGCATTACCAGCTAGGTAGCAAAGAAAGTCCAAAATAAAATCAGTATCTCCTGACACGCCAAAGAAATCTGTACCCAGTTTTGGCCTTAGAGGTGACACCCACCTCCAAACACAGAAGGGAAAGTGCCTCAGAGGGTAAAACCTGGCTGCTTTATTAGAAGTGAACACAAGTGAAGGATGTTAGGCTACAAAGTACACAATTCCCTATCCTATCAAAGCGACAGGTAGAAATGCCAGAAAATCCTGTCTGCTCTGTTCAAAAGAGATTTCCTGGTATCTATGCTTGGAAACAATGAAACCTAGACAGAATATTAGCTGTCATTAGAAAGTAAATGAAGGCGGGGGAATTAATTCTTCCACTCACAGTTCAGAAAGATTTTGGCATTCAGCATTATCAGTAAATCCCAGCAGTGGCAATCAGCAGGTAATCTGTTCAGTGTAACTAGATAGTCCCATCACATATAAGGATTTAACAAGTGCATCACCCCAGAGAGATACCAATTACAAGATAATCAACTTCCTCCTTCCTTGACTCTGGGGAAAACTTTAATAAAATTGCAATCCAACCCTTGCCATACCACACCTTTCAGAGCACCTTTCCTTACTCCTTGAGCTAAACAGAAAGATGTGAATTAGGAGTTGGTGAGAAAAAGCTGTTTTGCAAAATAAACAAAATAAAGAGCACAAATATTTGACTATGGAAAATCTGATCATTTTGCTGGTTTTGTAAGAAAAAAACCAAGATACCACACCGTAGATAAAAAGCAAGTGATTAACACGCGCCTTTGAGTGGTTCAAGGAATAAGGCTTAAGATATTGTGGGTTTAGAGAAACACGGATTTAATCCAGTGTCTCAGGTGAAAGGTAACAGCAACCTAAGGGAAAATGCTTCCATTCTCAAAAAAATCCCCATCCTGGACCCTTGAAACCTTCAGCAAAAATTAATCAAATTTGTTGAGATTATGGTAAGAAACTCCTGTCTCAACAGACTGTGTTTTTATATAATGAGGATTTTTTTTTTTAACCCACTCGCTACAAATTTAAGTCCTCCTAGCCCATACTTTGTTGTAATTGCAGGAGGACAGAGGCTGATGAGCTGTTTGAGCAAGTACTTTGAAAACACAGGCTTGGCTGCAGATGTTTGCACCAGAGCAGAGGCACTGCCTTCTCACGCTGCCCTTCAACACATTTAACTAATCCATCCTATCAGAACAAAAACACCTCTGAAGTATCCAGGAGCCAGAAAAAAAAAGCTAAATATTCATTGTAAATAAAAAAACCACCAAAAAACAAACAACCAAAAAACCCCTCCAACAAACAAAAAAACCCACAACCAAATAATGGCTTTAATACAACTGCACGACTGACACACTTGTGCCTGCAGCACACCTTTCTGATGGTGCTGGGGCTCAGGTGAGAAGCTTCCACGTTCCTCTCTTCCCTGCCAACCATTTGCCTCCTTCTGACAATATGCCAGGTACTTGCCAAGCCCCCCTCAGTCCCAGGACCTGCACCTCCAGCACCGTGGTGTGAACATCCAGCTCTGTTAACAAGGAGAGGGACCCAAAAAGTACATTTCCCTTGTTTTCCACCTCTTCTCCCCTCTCAGTTATCTCCCTCACTGTATTTCAGCAGGAAAGTTAAAGAAGGCATAGAAGCTGATACACTGAGCTATAGCCACCCAGGCACAGTCCTAGAACAATAAAGGGGGTTAACACAAGGGTTGTATTTAATCCTTGAATCCTGCAGTTTCGCTGTTTGCTGCTCTTGGTCCTTTCAAATTTCCTCCTCTCACCGCCCCTTTCTCTCTTCGTTTGGCTTTGTAGCTTTGGTGCCCGTGTTTGAGGGAGTGTATTGTTTCTTCTTCCCCAAGTGCACTCTACTCCTTTCTCACATCTCTCACAAACACTCATCCTCTGCAGATATTAGCATTAACTCTCTTCATTCTTATTACACCAAGCTGCTCTGCTCTGCCTTGCTTGCACCACACCTCTCTATTTTATCGAGCATTTACACCACCACGCACATAATACATAACTGAATGTTTCAGCATGGAAGCAATTGCCTCTTACACTGAAGTAAATCTAGAATTGACAGTTCTACAATGCTTATAACTGCAGGACTGTCTTTCATAGACTCACAGATTTTAAGGCCAGATGGGACCATTAGATCATCTAGTCTGAGCTCATCTGAAAACCTGCTCTGGTTCTTCCCTAATAATGGGTGTCCATGCGATGCCATCAGGACCTACCAGCACAGCATCCCAGGATCCGTATTTCAGTTGTCACTATGCACAGTGCAGCCAGCGTATCAGCTGCATGAAGCATCCTTCCAACCGCCGAGACACACAGCTACTATTTACCTTCCTCCGACAATGCTACTTACACAAAGGAAGCAGGTAGGTAAGGAGGAAGATAAATTGGCATTTTTAAAGAAAAAGTCCCTAAACCAGTCCTCAGAAAAATCGCACACACCGTTTTTGCCACTCCTACTCCAACACAGCCTAAATTTAAAGTACAAACATAAATCAAAACCACAGTTTCTGCACAAAGGAGCTAATTGAAATACAGCAAAATAGAATGCACATGCTATATTGCCTGTGTTCACACAACATAATCCCCATGGATTTCTTGCCATATTTTATATTTCCTTAAAATCCATCTGCTATTTTTATTTTTCACCTTTTAATACTTTTAAGCGTTTGTTGTTGGGTTTTTTTCTGTTATCACATATCTCTGAAAACCTAAATAATATATTTACATGAAGTTCTCTAGTTACATTTAAAAAGCTGGCAGAATTTCTTGCATTTGGATCACTCAGTATATAAATAGGGTTTTGTCTTCAATAAATCCTTGTGCCTTGCATCTACAAAATAAAACACAAGGAAAAAGTCAAAGATCAGCCAAAAAAAGCAGAATTTACATGGAATTAGACAATGTATTTAGTTACCTAATTTAAGCTGCACATAATGGAAACTTACTAGTAATTTATCTATATGTCCCCATAATTTTAGAATCCCAAGAAGATGCAGCAATTTTCTTGTTTGCTTCCAATCCATGGGTTTTTGTGTGTAGGTGTGTTTTAATGCCTTTTCCCCATTTCTGGTGTGCATATCTGCATGAGAATATGCACAATTATCATCTCTAAAAGGCTAACTTAAGCATCTGAGTTTTAAATGGAGTTCTCAAAGGGATAGCTAATTTATACTTCATTCCTTGACTGTTAACTGGATTGGGAAAGTAGAAGTAAAACCAAATTATTTTTGCCAACTGATTGCTTTCAGAAAATCTTACACTAGCCAATATGCAAATTTCTTAATGAAAACCATCCTGGGAATTTATTAAACTGTTCATACTGAAGAAAATTACTTTCATTTACATTGAAAAGTGAAATACTCTATCCTGACCTATATATGTGCTTGCCAAGATTCTATCTCCACTATACTCGGGGTCTTTACCATGCTATCACCATGAAGAAGAGCAGTTTCTCCCTTTTTTTTTTTTCCTAATAAAAAGGCAAATAATAGGCACTGCCAATAGCCATTGTTGACCCAAGTCAAAAGTGTTTGAAATTAATTTATCCGCTTTGGATGGTGTATAAATTTCTCATTACGAGTGTCAGTGATGGACAAGAAACCATTCCAAAAAATGTATTGGGTATCATGCCAAACTCTGTAATCAAGGTCTCTTGCAGAGACTCTGGAGTATACAAAGGGTTTCACACAGTCAGGAGCGTTAGCTATGCATGCTTTCCCGTTGCCCGGGCTCAGCCAAATACTCTGTGAGAACAACACGTATATACACTTTGTTTTATTATGCCTCGCAGATGCTTTTTTGTTTTATATTTCAAGCTTTGTCAGGTCTAATGTTTGTTCCTTCTTCATTCTTCAGCCCCCATTCTTCCCCCTGTACACCCCCTCTACACCTTCCCACCCCCTTCCCCAAATTTCCAAACAGCTTCCTAGACAGACCCGGTATCGATTACATAAACTGACTTTCTTGGAAAGTAAAAGGGGAGTGTGTGTGTGTGGGGGGAGTGGGGGGTGGGATGGGGGTGGGTGCATGTGTGTGTGTGGAATTGGGATTTCTTCTACTCGCGACCGAAAATGGCAGCCGTTGAACAGATCTGGTCAATGACAGTAAAAGAATAAGCCCAGCAGAAAGTGGTAATATATTGTGTTACACTTATGCCAACTTGCCAAGTCAAGTTCTTTTTCTCAAGTGCATGTACAGTTTGTTCTTGCTATCCTCAGTTAACTCTGCTTTCTGAATAGAGGAGATGGGAACCGCTCAAAGGCCACAATAGCATGTTCTACTTAAGGTTTCCTCTCCACACTAACCATTGTGGATAGCACTCTTTACAGTCAAACGCCCTTGAATAAGAATGCTCTCATTAAGGATATGAAGCTATGTTTTCTTTACCTTGCATGAATTCTGTAAAATGAGATTTTTCCTCATTATAGGCAAAGTACCTGCTGCTAAAAAGCAACACAAAGTTGGCTCAATTTCCTCAAACGAATCTGAAGCTGTCTTCAAAACTAGCAGCAAAAGAGCATCAAAATGACAATATTGTACAAGAAATGCATCAGGAATGACTGATTAATCTAAGTTTCTATGGGAACGTGAGAAATGACATATTGGATCAGATGAGTGGCCTGTTTAGTCCAAGATATTCTGTCAGTTAATGTTGTATACTGTGGCAAGCGACGGCTTAGTGCCCCATAACAAACATCTGTCTCCAAAAACCTGGAAAACAGAGGTAGAGCAGCTTAGCTTAAGAGCAAAGATAAGTTGATGCTCTGAAGCAGGTGGGCTGAGATGTATTTTATAGCTGGGATCTGAGGAAAAATATTACAGGCAATGTTGCTAGAGCAAATTCCATTTTATTATGATTTTTTCCATCACTCAACCTTGGTAGCACTCCCTTTCTCAAGCTGAGTTTTCCAGGCAGGGGAGTCTGCCAAAGAGTGGGTGGCTTAATCTTGAAATTTGATCCAAATTTTAATAGGGTTTGTGAGGAGGTTTTAATAAGGAATATAAAAACCACACACATTCTTCAATATTAGAGTCATCAATATTAGAGTCATCATGATGAAGCCTTATGTAGCAGGTATGATTTTTTTCTTTACAAAATGCTGCTTAATAAACAGGCATACATAAAAATTATCAACAGCCCAAAGAAGGACAAGGATGGATGCTTGAGTCAATTAGCTATTTAAAGTGGACAGTAACAACTTCTGTCAGAGCAATATATTTACCTCACGGCTATTTCCAAATCTAATCAAACCTAAAACCAGCAGCTGAATACAGGTAAACAAAATACTATGGGACACAAATAAAGTAAAGCAATAGAATAAGGTAACATAATAATAGTCATAACATTGTTGTCCACAGATAAAAAGGTGGCTGGGTCGCTACTAGTGACATCCACTGTAATTGCATAAGAAAACACAAATCACGATTCGCACATTTTCCTACCAGATTTTAGCTTTTTCTTACGTGATTCATTTCCCCAAAGGAATTCATACCTAGAAACTGCCTGCTGCAAGAGTCTATCCCCATGTGTTTGTGCCACTGAATAGGGAAATTATTTGTCGTCATTTTAAACACCAGGTTTGAGCGTTCAACCTTGATTTCAGTCTTTCAAGGTAGGGTTTTATTTTTTTTGTAAAAATGACAAATTAAATATAGTATCTCAAAATGCATGACAAAAATTCAACAGGGAAAATCTCTTCCTTTAGAAAAATACAGAATGTTTTTACTACAAAATGTCTGTGGTCAACTCTCACTGCTACATATGTCTCTGGCAGTCCTTATGCTTTTGTTCTTTTTCATCTATAGAAGTGAAAAAGCAAGCTAGGAAATTCTATTAAAAACACTCTTAAAGGACGTATTGAAGCCCTACGGATAAAGACACATAAAACTGAGACTGGAAGTTATTTTCAGCAGCAACCTTAACCTCTGCAGAGACAATCTTTTAATTACACCACCGTATACCATAAGAACATATTAAACAGCACTAAGCATTAGGAATAACATAGAATAATGATAATGAAGTGGCTGGCACAGTTCGCCCATCCACATTTGCAATTAAATTAACTTTCTAGTTAAGCTAATTGTTTCTGGCATGACAATATGGAGCAGTCATTTAAGACACAATTTCTTTAATCACGCTCTGCTTTCCTGTGTCGAACAAGAAATTGATAGAATTAAAGGCTGTATTCTGTGCAATGTGGCATTTTGTTTTGGCACAAGCATGGCAGTGCTTGCTGCAGTTCTCCATCCAGTCCAAATGCTCTGACTACCCTGGTTTGAGCCTCTCTGCTCTCCACCCAAGAAATGCAGGAAATCAGGACGATTTCCTGGGGTGCCCTTAGTGAGTAAGGTTCCATTTTGGCAGGCATGAAATTGGGGAAGGTGGTGAGGAGATAGAGAAGACACAAGCAGTGAAGAATTTATAACCAATCACTTATCTACCAAACTTGCACTTTCAGGACTCTCACTGCTGACACCCAGTCACAGCCATCTCCATCCTCTGCTGCATTCCTGGAGGTTGTGAAAAAGCCCAAAAGAGCATCTTCATCTCATCCCACATGCCTGGTCACCCCAGCATACCTAGCATCTGCACCAATTATATCTCTCACTGTTAGTACTGTTATAGCACCAGTGTGTTAACTCATTGCATTAGTCAATTTTCTAACCCCAGGGACTCTGGATCCACAAAGTGAGTCTGATCAGGTATTAAAGCACGGGCTAATGACTAGATTTATTCAGGTAACTTATTATGAGGAAAACATTAAACCTTTCCCTTTAGACAAGAAGGAACTTGTATCTATGCAAAACTGTAGTGATCATCCACCAGGCAGCATCTCCAAATCTGTATTACAGATAGTAAGACCTTGTCTCCAGTTATCTACATGAGGGCCATACCCCATAGGGAAAAAGCAGCACTGAACTATGACATTCCTCACATCTCATTCAACTTTTTCCATAAGCACCTCAGAGTTGAGATTTTAGTAGTTTTCCTGGGAGGAAAAACATCCATGCATATTTGCTGAGAAGGAATTTCAGCTTGGACTTTAGAGTTGTCCTAAGACACAGGAACAACAGTCTGATACAACGTCTGGAATTAGAAGTGAATGTATTCTCCAAGCTTAGTTTTGTGTGAATTATCTATTAAATTAAATCCACTTTATTTTCCACACCTATTCAATGTCAAAGAAAAGGGAAGAAAAAATCTTGAGGTTTCCTAAGCCAATGCCTTTTAATAAAACTATTTAAAAAGTTAAAGTGTATAAATTATTTATGGGGAGGATGGGAACCCAAACAGCCAAAACCCAAGAGACCCTCTAAATTTTTCATTTAAGAAATGTAGTGTTCTTGAACCAAATCTCACTATCAGTCAGATCAGACACAGATGGAAAGACAACCAGCAAGTAGAGGGTCAGTTCAGGAGTTCAGACCTGTTGACCCAAGAACTCATCCTAAATGCTGTTCTGCCGCACAGCTCTCCCTGCAGTGTATGTACACACCTTGGTAGTCTTCATCCATAGAGCAAGCAGAAAGAAAGCATCACAGTGAGATTGACCAAAACTTGCTGAAATCATTGAGTGGAATAACTGTTTTTCATTTGTACAAAATACAAATAAACATTAAGCTCATTTATGGAGCAAAATAACCAAAACAATGGGAGAACACCCAAAGCATAAACATATGGGAAGTCTGGAATGAAAATAAGGCCCTGAAGCCTAGATGGTTAGGACCTTGATTGGTAGCAGAATGCTTGTTTTGGATATTTGCGGGCTAATCTCCACTCAAAAGCCAAAAGGAAGCATCAAAAAGAGCCACAAAAGCATCAACAGCATGAGTACAAGATAAACCTTAAGAAAGCTATTGAAACAAGTGCTGACTGAAAGAGATTGGGAATTGCAAGCAAGGGAATTATCTCTTGTTTGATTCTACCTTCAGATACAGAAATCAGGGCTTGGTAAACAAACAGGATTGCATCAAAGATAAGTGACTCAATCATCAATTGCTGCTCTTAAAATTCAAACTCCGGGCTTCCTATAACAGTGTTAAAGAGAGGAAACCCCCCATGTTCTGGTTTCCAAGAACAAAACCTGTGAGCTGATATCTCTCCTGTATCAGGGCAGAACAAAAGGCAGTACACGGTTCAAACATGTAAAGCACAAGAGGAGTTAAAACAGCACCTGAAAAGTACTGGTAATGATGAACCCTTATTAGAAAGCCAATGGCAAAATGCCCAAAGAGACTAGGAGGTGCAGCTGCAACAGTTGTGGGCTTGAAATAACATTGGAAAGGGTTGCAAAGGCTTTGACCAACCTGGAAGTTGCTATCTGATAAACTGCAGAAAGGGCTTGGGGAATTGAAAGGCATCCTAGAGAAAGAAAATGAACTGGTAACAACTGTGACACTCTGAAAGGAAGGGAGAGGAAAAAAACCCAAAAAACAAATACCCACAACCGAAAAACAAAACCACACAATCCTCCATTTGGGTGAGAACAAACTCTTTCCCTGATATACTCAAATATCAGTGAGGACCTCAAGGGCAAATTGGCCATGAACCAGTTTGTAGACACTCAGGTAAGAGTCGGAAACAAAGATCAGCAAAAGACAAAAAGATATTGTACTGACTGTAGAATTTACTACAGATCCTGAACTTTTTTCACAGCTGCACAGCACAAAAGGAAACAGCTGCTGCAAACAGAAGATACCAGCAATTTACCAAGATCTCTACAGTGCAGTTCTCTATCCCAAATTCAGCTCAGCAATTCTAATATAGTCTGTGCCATCATCATGCTTTGTTGGAAGGGTGAGGACCAATCTTAAGTTTATAAAGCAAGAAAAATTGGCAACAATGGCAAAAGTGAAGAAAGGCAGTTGAGATCATTATTGATCCTGGAGGGGGAAAAAAGCTTTTAAAGCAGAATGGCTATAAATACAGAGCTAGTGAGGAAAGAGCATTGCTTGTTCCAGACCCTTAACACCAAGATGCAGTGCAGGCAGAAGCGTGGCCCCATACAGAACCAAGCCACAAGGCTCACACACCAGTTTAGTTTGCAGTTTCTGGAGGGAGTTTAGCAGTTAATTTAGAAAGAAAGAAAAAAAAAAAGGCTACTTAGTGCGTAAGAAGAAATTATGCAAAATGCACAAGAATCATTAACTCAATCAGACTTTAGTTATACTACCAGAAATAGAAGAAAGGCAAGGGAATAGGTGATTCAACATGCAAATCTCCTTTGCAGTGCCCAAGTCCCACCTTTAGAGGCAGAAACACCACTAGAAATTGATGGCAGTGGCAGCTTTCCAGCAAATGAAAGATGAAGAGTATTCAAAACTCTCTTTGAGACACACGATCTTCAGGGACTTTTAGCCACTGAAGTCCTTCTGGATCTGAAACAAGAATAAATCTTTATCCATTTGCTGAATACTTCTGACAATAGTCAGGAGGAAATGGGGAAAGAGGGACTGTGGTGACAAAATGTGGATCTGGTAAATTAACATAAGCTATAAGAAGATTGGATGGTGCATATGAATGGTCAGATGATTTATTTGGTTTTAATCTGGCACCATACCAAGCATTCAAAGAGAAGCAAGAAAAATGGTTTTGAGTCTGTTTGGTTAGAAAATATCCTCTCTCTGATAAACACAGAAGTTGTATTTTACTGCTTCAATACAAGAGTGATCCTGCAGAAACTGGCTACCTAAACATCACCCTTCTTTTCAGCAGGAAAGTGCTAAGGAAGCCTTATAAACCATGGAAGAAACACATCAGAAAGATAGATCAGACCCTTCAGCCAGACCTCAGACAGAGCCTAGTTAAGGAAAAAAGGTGACAGCACCGGATTATAGAAAACAACACAAAGTCATGTAGCACGTGCTTCTCTATTACCGTAAATAGTATCCTAGATGCTGGTGAAAGCTCAGTCTGGTTTACTACCCTGAATCTTAAGAGTGGCTGTTGGCAAGTGGAAGTGGATCCAGAGGGACAGGGGGGAAAAAAACCTGACCTCTTTCACAGTGGGACAAGGACTGTGGCAATTTAAAATGATGGGTTTTGGCTCGTGCAATACATCAGCTACATTTAAAAGTCTAACGAAGAGGGTATTACATGGCATGCCTCTCTCAGCCTGTTTGTTATACCTAGATGATATCCCGGTGCATGCTAAAATGTTGGAACAAGAACTGATACATTTCCAAATAGCCTGTAATTAGCTTAAGACTGTTAGTCTGAAACTGCCTCAAAAGAAATTCTAGGAGTTTGTTTCAAAAAGAGGTGATTTACCTAGAGCAAAATTAGTGAGGAAGGGAGAGAGATTTCCTTGGAAAATGAGAAGCTACCCAGAGCTTACTTCCATGCAGGGAAGCTATACTTCCAAACCAGCTATGGGAGGACTCTGTTTCTTTTGGGAGGAATATCAGCATGCTTTTCAGCATTGTAAAACCACTGAGTTGATTGGGGAAACCATCAAGGTAGTCAGCCAGTGTAAAGTTAACATATCCAGGCTCGAAAAGGGCTGTTGCAATTGCTCCTATCTTAGTTAGCTACCTACACCCTGAGGCTTCTTCATACTCCTTATTAGTGCCTGGGGGCAGTACAACCGCACACAAAACATGGAAAGAATGGGGATTGCTGGGGGAAAAAAAAAGCCCAAATGTCCTGAAGACACTTATTCCATCCCTCTATACGAAGACCTTCCAACAGAACATCTTCCCCACTCTGGGTGTGCGACAAAGTTTATGGTCAGTACAGGAGGAGCTATTGCACAAGGGCTCATGTTGTGAGAACCCTGAGATGACGGGAAAACCAGCAATGTGTGGTTCCATAACCATGCTGGTCTTCTGGTGCCTGGTCCAGTGCATCATTAAGGTTAATAATCACTGGGGAAACACTGTCCTCTCTCCTTTTCCCATGATTTGCAGGAGCATACATGCTCCTGCTTCATCCATTGAAAGAGGATTTGTCAGCTTCCCAAGAAGAGGATCTCAGTACTTATGGCATAACACATGACATAAAACTAATTTAGTAAATGTAGCCTTTGGTAGAGAAATCCCTCAAAATATTCCTCTGAGTCAGAAAATGAACTGTAGTGCAGGCAATAGAAAAGCAAGTAGAAGAGAATAGCCAGGACAAAACCCATGTATCTGAAGTGCTTTTGTCTGCAGTGGCAGCCATAATCAGATGCTGGGGATGAGGAAGAACAGAGCAATCCTATTTATGCTGTTTCCCACCCATACCCTCTCAGCTTCCGACTGTTTTCAGCTCTGAGACTTCTTGACCCATATATAGTTTACATGCAGTTAGTAATTCTCAATGATTTTGTCTTACATGAACTTAAATGTGTAAACGTGTCAAATCCACAGTGTCATTTGGCAGTGAGCTCCGCTGGTCTACCACCCACTTTGTGAAGCCATTCAACACTCTGGAGCATCCTTGTCCTCCTTTGAAGTTTTTTTTTTTTTTTATTGTCCTACAAAAGCATTCAGAAGTGAAAGGTCCAAAACTTGAGTGCATTCAAGGTGAACCTTGATACTCTTTGTGCTATCCTCAGTGCTTTCCCTGGTAACAATTAACATTTTTTTAATTGTTGTGGAGCACTGAAGATTTCACAGAGCTGTCACATTCCCAGCACCTTGCGACTTCATTGTAACAGCCAGCTTAGATCCTAGATCCTGTCATTATATGGGGGGGAGGGGAAAGGGGGGGGGGGGCGAAGGGGGGGTGTGTGTGGAGGTTTTGGGGTGGTTTGTTTGGGGGTGGTTTTTTTTACAAGCTTTTTACATAACCTGCACTGGTGTCAAAGGTGATGAATACCATACAGCTGTATGACAGCATGCTAACAGAGAGCATTGATCTCATATCCTTAAGCAAAGATAAAGATGCTAACCAACATTTGCAGCTAACTATCAGCCTCCTTGTTTTCTTTTTCTTTTTTAATCAAATCGATCTCAGTGCATACATCTCTCCCAGCTATTTCTTCATTTTGGAGCTCTTCCTATGTCAATTGTTTATTTGCTGCCTTCCAGCTGCCCAGTTCAATCTCCAGTTGCAGTTTTTCCTCAGTCTTACTCCATTTCTAGGTTCCTCATACCTTTTCACTCAGATTTTCTCTAAGCTTCTGTCTGCCAGGCATCTGCACTGGGTGGTTTCTCTCCTAGCTACACATTGAAAGAAAAGCCAAAACTCCCTCTCTGCTCTAGCATTTGGTACCAACCTGCCAGAGACCAGCTGTGATCAGCATGGGTTGGTATGACTCTGCTTTTGTGACTTTGATCTTGAGAGTGTCACAGTGAGACCACAGGAGACAACTACTCAAAAGCTTACAAGGAAGGACAGGTGTCCATCAGGACAAAAATAAGACCTGAAACAGGCAAAGAGCCTTTCAACCAGTTTTGGGGGAAAACATAATTAGCAGCCCAAACTCAACCCCAAGATAAGCATGCATTGGTAGCACAGACCTATTCAAGGAAAGTTGTGTTTTATTATGCAAAAACCCATTTGCTTTTCTCAAGCTTAAAACAACTTCTCTTTCTGTGTTGCAGTACTTGGGACATATTTGGCAATGCCAGTGCTCTTTTGGTTGGCAGTTATTTATGGAGGGGAAAAACTCAAAAACTATATGTTACAGACAGCAAGACTGAGACAGAGCTTGGAAGAGAGGTGTGACCATTGCCACAACAGACTCTAATAAGAGGGATGAGAACAGAATGTGTGTGTGTGTGTATATATTTTCCAAGTTTCAATCAAATGGCAACGTAGATCCCAGAACAGTGTCATTGTCTACACATGTGCAACTCTGAACAATGAGAGATGCTGAATACTGAGAGCACCTGCCAGCATGTGCAAGTCTGGAAACACAGAATGAGCTGATCAGTGTACCGAGAGTTTAAAATGTAACGAGAGAATAGTATGGATCGAGGGGAGGGAATTCTAGTTTAACCCAGCTGATAAACTGGAATGCAGTAATGCAGTATACATGTGAGAACTCTTTCACAAGGTCTGCTAAAAGAGCATATGCTCTTTTGAGACTAAGACAGAGTAATAAATTCATGCTCAGCTTTCTCACAACAGGATAAAATGTTAGAAAGAAAAGCATCTTCCTGAAATCCAGCTACTTGGATTTTCTCCCTCAAGTGCGATCATACTCCTTTTGATAAACCCTGACCATAAGTAGCACTGCACGCAGCAAACAAGAAAGCTTTTCAAAATCCAGACCCCGCCTGAATGTTGTGCTTCAGTCAGAGGTGTAAAAACACCCAAGGACATAATTTAACTAATGTAAGCACTTCAGGACTCCTAGTGAAACTGCTTGGAGTGGTGTATTCAGTTGTTTAAGGCTTTTTTTTTTTGTCACAGGCAAGATATATGTTTACATGGCAGACTTAATTGCTGTTTTCAGAGGACTAATGCTGTGTAAAATCATAGTCATCAATACAGCCATTTATTTTGACTATAATTAACAAATCAAGTCACAGCACGTTTTACTTATTTGCCAATCTGTTGAATATTCACACTGGCCCCAAGTCGCCTATTCATTTAACAGTAAACATGTAGCCTAGCAACTGACTGTCAATATCAACAGTAGTTGATGAAGTTGTTAATCTCTGGAAGACTGACAGGTTAAGCCAAATTCTCCTATGCAAAACTCTTATTGTCCAAGCCTTACATTAGCCCACAAGGATATCTATGTTCAAAAGATACCACATCTCCTTCTACTATTAAAATTAAATGAAGTGTGCTAGAGGCAGGAAAAGGCTATGTGCTCTGCCTGCCATGCATGTTTTGCATGCACCACAGCATCCAGTATTGTGTTTGCAGGATGTATTGACCATTGCTAATTTCCAGAGACAATTGAAGACACTTTTGCATCTGTTCATCATCCCGGAATAAACTATCATATAAGTGCATGCTGTGCACCAGAATATTGATGAGGTCAGGAGAAACACAAATATCTCCTTTGCTATGCAAATCTGCACTGGAACTGCAATAGAGAAAGCACATAGGTATGGAAAAAGAGCTTTAATCTGGGGTATTGAGAATCAAAATCAGAGTGAAGGAATTTGAAAGGAGTATGAGAAGCTTGGTTAAGTTAACAAGAATATGATTTAGACCACAGAAAAACTCACTAAACCAAGATTGAACTCAATATTTTTCTAATCATTTAGTCATACAGCTCAGAAGTTCCACCAACACACTACTTGAAAGACACAGACAGGCAGACTAATTATCTGCAAATATACAGAGCGGAGTTTCAGAACAGCAGGAAAAACCTGTCACTGTTTTCTCTCTGCTACAGGCCTGAGCTGGGTCAAGCTGCCTGCAGAAAGTATTTTCTATCTCACTTTGGTATTGACAGCCAGGCCGGCTGTAGCAGAAACCCTTGAGCTTAAAGTCACAGAACAATTGCAACGCCACAACCATTTCATCCCTTCCCAAGCATTTACAGAAGTATGGTTATCATTAGCAGAGAAACTGTGGAATTGTAGGTAGGATGAAAAAGGCCTGGAGAGACCAACTGCAGGACTGCCTGCTCCAGGGTCGAGTCAGTTATAAGACATACCATTACTGTTCTTAGAGAATTCCAGCCACAGAGATGGCAGTCTATTCCAGGACTTAACTGCATAAACTATCATAAAAATACCGTTTCTCTCCTAATGTCCTATTCTAACAACAGTTTAATTCCATTTTCACTTACACAAAATGTTTTTCTTCCTCTCTGAACCATGCTTCGGCATATTTGAAGGCTGCTGGTAGGACCCCACAATAGTCTTCCCTGAACAAGACAAAACAGCATCCATACACATAATCTCTTCATGACAGATGTAACACCTTGACTGGATATGGTGACCACATCCATTGCTCTTGTGTGGATTGTCTGTCTTCAAGTAGCCAACATCCTTATAGAAGCTCAAGGATACCCCCCCAAAGTGGACACTGTTTTGGGAAGATACTGCCAGTGCTAGGCATTGTGCAGGAGTTACCTCACCTTTCAGATTATTTGACCATTTATGTATTCCAGGATGATGTTTGCCATTTTTGCAACAGCATGAAATTGCCTCATGCTTTGTTTGTAATCCACTATAATCCCCAGCGATTTTTGTGAGGAACTGGTGCCTAAACTGTTGTTACACATTTTGTATTCCTGCAGTTTGTTATTTCTGCTAAACTACCATCCCTCTGTATTTATTTTACAGAGTTTCAGCCTATTCTTCCTGACCCTTTTCCCCATTTCTCAAGGCCATTCTGAACTCAAAAAGCTTTGCACTCCCTTTCACTTTCAGTCTTATGTAAATTTAACATCTATAATCCCTATTGCATCACTCAGGTCATGGTCTAATGAGAGCCGGGCACAGCTCCGCAGAAAACAGAAGGAGGTATTGAGTAGTGTTGACACTCCTTCATCCTTCTGAATATTATCCTCTAAACCTACTTCTTCAGCTAGTTTTGTCCCTACCTAACATAATTTTCATCTAGCCCAGGTTTTCCTTGATGTCATGTAAGCCAACTTTAAGGACCTCACTACACTCGAGAGACAGGATGTCAACTGTTTCTTCCCTTTCCATAAAGTCTGTTACCCTGCTGCACAAGGAAATTCAAGTGGTTTGACAATTCATTCTTGACAAATCCGTGCTGGCAGCTATTCATTTTCTTGTTATCCTTCAGCTGCTTTCAAATGTTTGGTTGGATTATTTTTTTTGTTCCAGAATTTTTCTGTGGACTGAAGTTAACACTGATTGGTCCGTAATTCACCCGCTCTTCCTTTTCTCCCCCTCCCTTTTTATTTTTTTTTTAAGGCAAGACACCATGCTTGCTCTTTTTCCAGCCTCTGGTACCTCACCTATCACACGTGAGCTCTCAAAGATAACACTAATGGCTCTGAGACCACTTTAGGCAAACCCTTAGAGATCCTATAACAAAGTCCATTCACAATCAGGCAACTTCAAAACATCTAATTCATCTACGACTTCTTAACTTGGTCTTTTCTATTATGGTTAAGACTTTATACGTTTTCTGTTGTTTTTATTACTACGGCTAAGATGAAACACCACCAGCTTTTTAATAAAGGATCAATTCAAAAGGAAAAAAAAAATCCTTCCCAGAGTCTTCAATTAGCAGCTTGCTTTCTCCTGTAAGCAAAGCAGAGCAGCAATCCCTGTATAGATTGTCCTCTTCTTAATATACACTTTACATGTTTCCTCCTCACTGTAGTATTCCTAACTACTTGAACTTCATCTAGTGCCTGTCCCTTCCTGATTTAATCTCTACATGCTTGTGCTGGTTTTGGGTAGATGTGTTTCCTTCTTGCTACCTGTGCAAAGCCTTCTCTTTAGCCAAGTTAATATTTATATTTGGGGTTTTTTCGCTTGTACTTAGGAGCACGTCTTCAAGATTCTAACAACTAATTCACCTTTACTTCCAAATATTAAATTTGCCTCTGGAGGGATCTTAGCTCATTCTCTCAAGTCCATTTTTCTTACATTGTTGTTCCTCCTCCATCTTTTCATAAAGATTGTGAAATCTCATTTCATGCTCAATTTCACCCAACTTGCCTATTGCCTTTGTACTCTCAGCTACTTCCCCTCCATTATCTAAACTATAAACTATGAAAAAGCCTTTCCTCTACATGCACTTTTTTCAATCTGTAAATCAAGTAAACAAAAAAAAAATATCAGCATTAAACACCAATATTTTCCTAGAATTTGTTGAATCATCTTTTTCCCACTACGGTTTCCCCCCGGGCGATGCCTGCAAACAGTTAAAACATGAAATTCTCATCAATTTCAGAAAAAAACCCTAAGCCATCTGACTTTCCTGGCTTGCTGGTTCACAAAAGATCATAGACACTTTAATCCCTATACATCATCATCATATCTCTTTCTCATCCCCCACAATCTGGGCCTCAGGATAAGTCCTCACCTTTCCTTTACATTGATCCCCTTTCTCCTTCATAGGAGTGCTTGGGGAGGTTAACTCCAGCCTGACCAGATCCAGGACACCTTGTTAGGCTACAACAGCAAATTCAAGATGCTTAATCAAAAGTTTGCAAGCTTTAAGTGTTCATTCATTCATTCTTGTGTAGCAGGCACTTTCTCCATCTGCCCATCCCCGACCCACTGACCACAGGCATTACACACTACTGCTTACCAAACCACCCCAATCAAGAATCCAGCGAGTCTCCAGCTTGCACACAAGCTGTGGCCCTTGTCAGAGCAGGCTGAAGCATCGTCACCTTGGCCTGAGCCTAAAATGCAATTTATTCAGCTGGGTCGAGCTCCTGCCAGCATTTTCAGATTTACACTCCAAACCTCTTCTGAGTCATAACTGGAGCATCTGATCTAGGTGGTGGAGGAAACATAAAGGTTGTTGTCATCTTTGCACCTAGCACATCCTACACCATGTTCCTCTGTAATCCCCTGCCAAAGTAATGTGTGTCAGTAGAGCAGCCTGAAGCCTCGCAGGACCCCATGAGAGTGAACCACTAGGAAGGAAAGCAGTTGCCTAATATGACCTTGGATAATTCCACAAAGAGATTTACACTGAAACCACCAAAGTACATTCTTATCCCCCTGCCAGATGAGAGACAGCCTACCCCATGGCTCTTCCCTGGCATTGCTGCCTGCTCCGCCTGGGGCTCGATATACAACAGGACAGTGTTTACGTCTTCCTTTTCTTGCGTCCCATCTCAGGTGAACAGTTAGCTGCCAGAAAGTTTAAGGCACAGAAAAATGCACAAATTTTTAGTTGCCTTTGTATTTCAACTTAAATTTACACATACTCTCCCTGTTCAAAAACTTTTCTAGCCAGCAGTCAACAGAACACAGGTCTACCAGGTTTTTATTCATACAAGGAGTTAGCACTTTTATTAAGTATTCATTTACTCATTAAAAACCTATTCCATTTAAAAACTATATCCTACCAATATTGTCACTGCCTGCGTTTATTCCTTTTATATAGGTTATTCTTCTATGAAATATTCATTCAAGTGGGCGCTGCTATATTTAGAATGCAGAGAAGTGTTTTATGCATGTAGTTGCCTTTGTATTCCTGCTATGATGGCAATATAAAAAAAAATTCCAGCAAACTACACTCCCATTGTGTTTCAATTCTAAGCTACATATTTTGTGAAGTTTGGGCAAGATCAGACATTTTGCTTCATGGTAAACGGCTTCTATAGAAGCTACCTTTAAAGTTTAGATGCCCAACTGTCAGTAGACTCTGGATTGCATGGACATAGGTTTTTGTGATTCCTTTTCTGATTTTAAAAACCGTGTATAAATTGTTTTAGCTCCATAGGCAAGGGGGGGAAAAAGGGTTTGCAAATTTTTCCTTAAATCTCACCCTCTTCAGTTGAGTTTTTGGTAACCTTGTGCAATTTTACTCTTCCCATATTTCATTTTATGGCGCACAAATCATACCAAGTACCTGGTATCTTTCTAACAGAGTCACTTTAAGCTGCTAGTAAATTCTTGACATAACTTTTTATCCATAAGAAGCTTTAACAGCTGAATTACTACTGGACTCACTTGGTAAATAACTGAAAAAACTTCATGGGAGAAATATGGACAGTAGAAAGCTTAAGTAAACATGAGATCAATATTTTATTTAATAAACAAATTATTTGATGATGACTGAATGTCCCGAGTTTGTAAATATTTTCCTCTAATTATGTACACTTCAGAGAATGATAAATATAAACTTTCTGAAGTCTTTATTACTTGGAGTTGCATTACTCTTTTGAGCAACAGGTCAAGAAAAAAAAGAGCAGCACACCATATCCCCATATATGCAACTGGAAGGGAAATAACAGAAAACCTGTAATTTTCATTAAATGGTAACATTTTGCTTCACAAACTACCAAGTCCCCCCAAGACTATGAAGCCAAAGATAGTAATTATGAAGCAGCAAATGAGAACTGGAAGCCATAATAGCTACATGAAGACAACATGGGAAATAGAGATGAAAGACACCTTCTTCATCACCTCCATCTTATGGTAGCTCAGGATTTATCTTCTGAACACTTATTCTGCATTTTCATCAAAAAGCTCAGGTCATTGGAGCAGCTCCTGGAGTACTCTGTTTCCAAAAGTTGCAACTATTTGGAAAATAGACTTCCAAGTAAATAAATCCTAATTGCATTTGATTTTAGTATTGCAATAAGGAAATCCACTTACAGTATAAATTCTTGTCATAAAAAAGCCTACAATAGCCTGATTTTATCCTCAGATTACAAAAAATTAAGACAAACTGGTGAGGCAAGAGGAAAGGCAGAACAGCATCCAATGGCACGACAAAAGAAATCATTAATATGTGCTCCGTGGTCTACTCTCTGGAAAATGAGTTCATTTAAAAAGTTGGAAAGAAAAAGAATGAAAAAGCTTTTATTAATTCAATTCCAAAATTGCGATTGCTAGCCTGTAAAGAAAAGGAGCAAGAAAAAGAAACATTTACGAACTTCTATACTCATGGTACGTCCTGTCCTTCCAAGGCTCAGACATGAAACTGCGACACCCAAGACAATAAAAAGTCCCTGTCATTCGTGATGCTCTTTTCTTCTGGATTCGATTACAAATATAGGCTCAATCAACATCTCTCAAGACCTGAAAATAAGAATGCCATTTGAGAGAGCTGATACATTCTCCTGCTTTACTGAGAAACACCTGAGATGCACCCAGCGCAGATAGCTTTAAAGCGCTGAACTTTGCACTAGCTGTCTAAACATTGCCATTTATCAGAGTATTATGCACACCTTACAATAGAGCAAGAATTAAACTGATGTTGGTAATATCAGCACTTTTCCATTGGCTTATGAAAGCAAATATAAGTCATATACAGAGAGCCAGTGAAAAGGGAAAGAATGGATTGTATGGTATGAACTGTAAATACAGGCATGGATCTGTCTGTAGTATCTATAGGATCAGCCTGTAGGACTTGCAGTCTGAGCACCCAGATCGGGCTCATGAAAGCTAATACCTGTTCTCCCAGTCTCCTACCACATGTCTTGGGGAGAATCATTCGAAGTTTTTAGACCCCTGTTCCTCCACCACTAAAGGATTGTAATTTTCACTTAACTTCTATGGTCATCTGGGGATTGATTTGATAATCCCCAGACTTTGAAAAAACAGCTGCACTGGATTAGAAAACCTGATATGGAGTCCAATGAAGTCAGTTGAGCTTTCCTGCAGATGATGAGAAATCAGTTATAATAAACAACACTAACCTTACAAAGCATAGGGTAGTCTTGTAATCTAATGTGAATATGAGCATTAATGATTATCTAGGATTTTTTTTTATATAGTATGTAAATGTATATTGTATGCATTTAGTTAACATTACCCATAACTGCTGAAAATAAGGGCCAGATATTGTGTCATCTTTACAATTTTATACCATGTGATAATAGCAAGCTTTAGAATAGATCTCGAAAGAGATTAATAAAAGACCAATTCAAAATGGAATCATGTCTTATTCAGCAAAACCAAAGCAACTCAAGATTAATTGCATTAGGAGATGAACTCATACAAAGCTTTCCAAGGAGAAAGTCTTATGTGTTGAAAGTTCCAGGGCAATCTTTTTCAAAGTCCAGTGGGTAAGTTCTTAACAAATGGCAATGTCTTAAAACTGTGCTGTCTTTTATTCCACAGAATCCAGTTTAATCAGATATTAAACCACACCAACCAATACAACAGCAAAGAGCATCAGAGAGCCTGGAGGAAAGAAATCTCCTGTGCTGGAAAGGAAATTAAATACTTCTAGTACATTTTCAAGTGTATATCCCATCTGTTTTAACATTTGAAGTGACAGGGCTCTACAACATCTGTTATAAGACAAATTGCAGCCTAATGGCCTTGCTGCCATAACAGTTTGGTCTTCTGGAATTCATGCTCAAGTTCACCTTTTTTTTTTTAAAGGAAAAGCTATTATTTATCATAAAGAACATCTCTTTCCAATGGCAAGAGAATCTCTGTTGATTTAAAATTTTTTAAACAATGAATAAATACCTAGCCAAGACAATCTTGTGGATTTGTTTCATGGGCTGTCTCTCCTCACAAACTATTGAATCGGGCTCTGATTATGTGAGGTTTTCCCAAAGTTTGGACAGGGTCTAGATATGAGGCCTCCAAGAAAAAAAAAATTAAAAATGAGATTGTCATAAAGGCAATTTGGTCAGAGTGCATTTTTCTTTCAGAGTGAACATTGAACCATTATCCAGGAACGTGTCGGGATGAACGTTATCTCATTACATGCTGTCTTTCAGGCAATGGTCATTTAAGGAGGCAATGGTCATTTAAGGTAAGCGATATCACCAGAAAATCTATAACTGTAACATAAACTGCATAAGGTGCTCCCAGTGTGAACCAAGAGGCTTGGCCAAATTCCGCTTCCGGCAATTACTCTGTGTCAGCCTAATAACTCCTCTGCTCCTCCTGCCCAGCCCCCGCAGCTTCAGGGAAACACAATTTTCCTCTTTGTGTCAGTTGGCATCAAACCGATCTTTACTCCAGGTTTGCTACCTGAAACTGCAAAGGGATCCCGCAGCTAAAAGTGCGGTAGCAAGCCCCAGCTCCAGGGCTGCTCCAGGGCACCTCCAGAGCTACAGCCCCTCCAGGTGACACCAGACCTCACTCACCACACCAGCATGCCACTGAGGGAGGAAGGAAAAAACAACACCCAACCCTTTCAGCACCCAAGCGAACCCATATCTGGATACTGAGTGTACGGGGAGTTGCAACATAAATCAGAATATCCAAATAGTCTGTGTTCTGCAATACTTTCCAAGAAATCATTTGCGTTGCCAGCTTGCACAAATATTTCTCTTTTTTTTTTCCTTTGAATGGAGCAAAGACGGCTGTACTCATCAGACAAGGTAAGACACATGCTTCATGTCTGAAGTGCAAAAGAGGTCAAAGCATTGCTCACCACCCCATGAATAAGAACACAAAAGGGCATTGTAAATTCCAAGGCAGAGAACAAAACAAGGAAGGGAGTCAGGTGAAACCGTAGAAATATTACACGTATTAACTTTAATACCCAGATGAGAATTAGGTTACTACACTGCCTTTCACAAACTGCTACTTTTTAATGTTGCAAATACTTCTCTGTGATAGATGCAAATAAATTAATGCTGTCATTAATCTTTCCATTTATATCTTTCTCACTCCTTATGTCTGCTTTCATCGTTGCACTTACCATACTTAAGTATATGTTAAAGAGACTGTCATTTTCCCTTCTGTATCTACTATTTCTTTAAACAAGCACTACTGGATTCTAAAGCAGAAAACGTTGATTTCTGCAGATTATCTTTTGTTCCTCATGTAAGCTGGAGAATATTCTGGGTGAAGGTATACCATTGAGATCCTTAATTAAATTAAGGATACTGAATAAATACATAATTGTGCCCTCGTTAAAAATGCTTTTGGTTTTAGATCATTATGCAAGAGGATACAACTGGTCTGTGTAAAAAAACCCCATCCCAACAGAATTTTTTTCATTAAAGCTTTAACACTGAAATCTTACCACTCCACTTAGTTACACTGACAGATTTTATAGAGTTCTTATGTGACTAAGGATAACTAACTCAAGTGCAAAGATCACAGGGCTGGGACCTTACTCTATTGAGAAATGGGGCGCTGAAGAGATAAGACGTCTTATTTCAAGGAATAACTCACTCACCAAAAAATCTTAAAGGCACAAAAGCACAAGGTAAGAGATCCTTCAGATGCTCTGCAGCCCTCGTCACCGTACAGACTGCCCAGGAAAAAGAATTCCCACTCCACCCTCCAAGCTCTCCTGTGTACAATCCCAGTGCATGGACACTGCATCTCCATTCTGCCCAGCAAGGCAGTGGCATTCAAACAGGCTACAGCTGATCACAGCATCAAAATTCCACCCCAAAACCACCAAGAAAATAAATAAACAAAAGCCAGGGTTTCATTAAATGCAGAGCTTTTCTTCAAATTTGAAACGGTCCCGTTTCCTACACCATGTTTCTAATACAGTTATGTATGTTGCACAAGCAGTCTAAGCAGTTCAATGAGCAGAATTAGGATAGTTTCCAGATTTGTCAGTTAGTCACTGCTTGACCTTAGTCTAACCACTCAGCTTTCCAAAAGTGACTCTGCTACTGGAGAGGAAGGCGTGCTTCCCACACAAGCCTGTGACAGCACTGATCGCCATCATCCAAAACTCCCACAGTCTTGTCAGATGCCAAAGGAAGTTAAATGCCCTCAGACTCTTACAGAATCAGCAAGCACCTCCTTTAGTTTCTTTTCAAAGACCCCAGTCTCTAGCAAAATTATGACTACCTAATACTTCTTATAGGAGAAAAGAAGTATAGCAACAATGAAGGACAATGTTGGGGGCTTCACCTTCCTGCACTTTTCACTCCCAGTGCCCGTGGCTCCTGTGCAGCACTTTAGCACTGAAGATTAAAAACAGTACAAACATCTTCACTTATCTAAAGCAATTTGTGATCTATGGCTGCATCTCCCAGGCTAAAAATCTACTGCTACTCAAACCTCATCCCCAAAAAAATAGCCCATACCACACGAAAAGTCAGAGAAGTTACATAAAATAATCTCTCACAAGAGCCCTTACATAGGAGTCCCTTGACACACTGTATGCGCTGCCCAGGATTATTCTATCCTTCAGATTACGTACCTCAAAAACACACTTCAGAAGCCTTTGAATGAGTTTTCATAGGAGCAAATTAACGTGCTCTACAATATACTTGTACCCAACAGATTACAAAGGCTCTTGATCTTTAACATATTTCTAGTTACCTGAGGTTTAAAGCAGCAGCAAGTTTATTCAACAAACTTTTTACCAGAGCTTAACTTCACTGGGTTCTCATGTGATCCCCTGTTCAGACATAAAGGAAAGAGGTAGTATGGGGGATGCAGAAGGCAAGTGCTCACCGCAACCCTCTACCCATAGCATCAGGAAGATGTTCCTATAAGCCCCTCCAGATTAAGAGGGGTGGGAAACCTATGGCACTGCTGCCACGTCGCACTCCCAAGTAGTGCTCGGAGTTACTCATGCTGCATACACCAGATATTCAAATTGTTCTGTAAGACTGATTTACTGTTTCCTTCTCTGAATGGTACTTATTTACACTCAAATTTGGCCCAGTTTACAGAGGCAGAAAGGTATTTTTCTTCCCAGCCTCCAGTGCACTGATTTCTTGCCATATCTTACCCCTCTACCCCAAACAAAATAAATTTCAGCTCTTCTCAAAACAAGTTTTCAGCAGATAAAGTAAACCAAGGTAGAACAAACATAGGAAGAAAGGATTAGTTGCATAAAAGGCAAGACAAAAAGTTAATTGCCCTTTCATGTCAATACTCATATTGGCAAAACAGAGTCTTTTTTTTTTTGAATGCCACGTGCAAGAAAGTCTTCAGAAACGTACACTAGCGAGCTCCCTAAAGCAAAGGATAAAGATAAGGCTTATGCAGACAAGTTTGCCAGCTCTGGGGAAAGGAACTAAAACTTTCAGTGTACGGTCATTAAAATTTTTGAAATCTAGGTCCATATTTTCAGCTGCAGCCTGTGGTTGTATGCTGACAGAGGGAAAAAACAACACATTCATATGCACAAATGCAAATTCGGCACGAACACAGCTGGGCCCATGAATAAAATTTGCATGCACAAATTTAGAAGCAAGTTTGAGTCCAGATGAATGATTTGATCGTAAGAGCTTTAAATAAGCGTTTATGTAAGCAGAGATTGGAGCCGGCAACTATTAGAGAAGTGTATTAGGTGAAATAAACTACCAGAGAAAACAGAGCTCTCTTGGATAGCACAGGCAGCCCTTCTCCTTTCACTGCCAGTTTTTGTGAACACGTTTGAAGTGTTGATAGGGGGGCTGTCGGGATCTGGTGCACAAAGCCAGAGCCTGAGTACCGCAGTGGTCCTAGGGACTGAGGGACGGATCAGCGTGTAGGAGTGCCAGCATTGCCGGGGGTTTGGAAACTCTCTGACACCTCTGACTGGACAGAGGGATGGGTGTTCACTCCCGCTCTGCACTTTGCAAAAACGAACAGATCAACTTATGTGCTGACATTTTTTCACAAGAACAAATTTGCATCACAGCAGTGTGCGGCGGGGTGAGAAGCCGGCTCGCTCCACACCCATAGGTACATGTCTCATGACGTGAAGTGCCTCACTGGCATCGCACAGGCACCATAAGGGCACGCAGCATTTGCAAAGCATATTTCAGCCATCGACCTGTAAAGACGGGGGCAATTGAAACCTGTAGGAGCAAAGAATACAATGCTGACGCCTGTGCCTGCTCCTTATAAAGCATGTTAGGGATTCCTAGGAAAAGTAAGCACCCAGTTTCTTTAAAACACGTCACGAGGAAAGGATTGAGTTTGTGAACTTTGTGGAGGAGCACTGACTTTGTTCAACTGCATCTGAAGTCACAGGATTAAATACTATTTTCTGTGACTATGTTTTCTTCTTTATTACTCAAAAGAAAAAGGAGGAGAGCTGCATCACTAAATTCCCCTACACACCCCAAAATTAATTTAGGGGTAATTTAGCTACAACAGCAAGACAGAGTATTGCAGTAGGGTCATCGCCACCAGGTGACCATACAAGAGGGCACAGGAAAGAGCATCTTCCACACACCATATGTGAGGAGTGAGCCCAGCTGACCAAGGAGGCTCCAAAATCCCTGGAAATCCCGGAGAAAGGTCCCACTACAAGAAGCAGACTAGAGCATTCTAGGTAAGAGAGGCTTTCCTGCACAAACCCAGCTCAGCTCCATGGCTTGGGCATGTCAGACCTGCCAGACACTTCCTATGGTGCCCTTCCCCGTGTGCAGCCTGGCCAGGGCAAGAGTAAGCAGGAATCCCAGCTGACAGGCTCTGCTCAGACAGCAATAGTGGTGGCCGTGGACACCATAACGACAAAGGTCAAGCAACACATTTTTGTCAGAGCTGTACATCAGCTAGAAAAGCATTAATAGCCCCAAGAAGAAATGCATCCTGCCACCTGGTAGCCACAATGAGACTGCACATCCCCTTACGCAGGTCGGATGCCCGCGCACTCTTTGCCAGCCGCTGCCTCTCCTCCCAGCGCCTCCGCTCAGAGTTACACCCAGACACACGTCCCGCTCCAGCGCGAATATTTCTTTTCTCCCCTAGGAGCAAAGCTCCTTCAACATGTGCCGTCTGCTGTGCCAGCGAGACCTGGCATAGCAGCAGGGTACAAAAGAACATCCCTGACACTCTATGAATATTCATGATTTATGAATATTCATTAAATCAGCATCTTTATGACTGGGCCACCAGATTCACAACTGGCGTCTCTGGAAAGGGGTTATTGTATTTTAATTAAATACCAGACAATTACTAAACAGTTATATTCACTGGGATTTAACTGATATGAAAGGGATAGGTGCGGAGCTACAAACATTAAGAGCGACTCTCCCTCCACACACATTTAATGCTAATGAAAGTCATGTGTAAGCATTGAAAAGGAAAGAAAAAAAAAGTCCTCTATATAAGAAACTAAAATAGCTTCAGATTATCTTTTTAATACATTCATACTGTGTGGGAACCTTCAGCATTTCCCTGGTGCCTAAGCAGACCAGAATAGCAAAGTAGTTATTATATCTGTCTTCAGTGCAGAGACCACATGTTCACAGATATTTGTACAGCACCTAGCGCAACAGGGCTCCGATCCACGCAGCTGGCATTGCTCTAGTATTTAAATAGCAATAATAACGATATGAAGCACTTTGTCAATATCATGAGAGAACAATCTAATCTAGTTATCAGATTATAGCTCATTAAATACTGCACAGAAAAGGCTATCAACACTTCTACACATTTACTGGCCTAAAAAGAATTTTAAGCCATTAATTGCTTCCATAACGTGGGGTGAATTTTCAGCATGGTGCCTGGAAAATTAGGCACGCAGGCTGTGTAATTGTTAATGGGAATTGTGACCCAATTTTCACGCCTGGCACTGAAAGTTTGCCCCTTGCAAAATATTTACATAATTTGCCAGTAGATTTGCCGTATCTTTTGCATGTTAATTTTACTTCGGTGACAATTCCTTGAAAAAGTACTGCCACCAGTGTATTAAGAGTAACTTTGACATTTATGTAGTACTTCCTCTGAGTTATCTCAGGCTACAACTTGCAGATCATTACACGCTGAATCTTCAAGGATATGCCATTAACTAGTATATTCATTACGGGGTACAGCCCTTGCCTGTCAGGATAGGGAATTGATGACCACTCTCTTTTGGGCTCTTTTCCATTCGAGCTCTCATTCTGCAGCCCAGTAGGATGCTTTGTAGCTCTCACACCTGACCCCGGTGCTTTTAACATTAACAGATGCACTCGCAATTCCCACATTTGATGTTTCAGTGCAGAATCTACCGGCTTGTCTTCCCCTATAACACGCACAAGAGTCTGGATTTTACATCTCCAGACCCTCAGCACTTCTCAAAGCTGCCACAAACTGTCTGCGTGGGGAGGTGGGATCACATTAAAGGTTCACAATTTCACACAGCTGCGTCTTTGCCTGGGAGCACGGTGATATTACGCAGGAAGCTTAAGCTTTTAAGTACCAGCATCTGTCCACTTAGCAGCTCTTGCCTGTTGTTTGGGTGGCCAGGAGACTACCCGTGCTGTGAGGGAAGATAGGGACATTTTGTCTCATCCTTCCTTTCCAGACAAACATCCTTTCTTTTGCTCCAGAGGAAAAGTAACAACATGCAGAAGCACATCAAGCCATTTTCAGCTGCTCTGTAGCACTGACACCAGCACAGCTATGAAACAGCAATGAGCTGGAAAAGCATTCTGGGTATAGAGATGCAAATGAGCACACTAAGCCCTTTCCCAGAGGACACTACACAGGGACCTTTCATAACGTAAGTTTTCACTCCAGCACTTAGGGACAGATTTCAGTGGGCTCACTCAGGTAGAGCTCCCATATGTCCGAAGGCAAGAGGTGCATGCAGGTTCCAAATCACATCCATGGAGCCCGCAGGTCCCATTCTGAAGGCAAGTAGTGAGGCACATCAAGTCTCTTTCAATCTGAATAAAGCCAATACGCACATCAAATCACCTGATTTATGACCGACATTGCAGACAGCCAGTATTTCTGACTCGGCTAAGGTAGGCACGAGCACAGAACTGGGGACAAGGCTACGTTTTCTCTAACCTTTGGCCAAAGCTAGCAGCGGTGCCCATGCAAACACCTGCTGAGAGGTCTTCCCTCTGCTGACCACCTGCTGCTGCAGCTCCTCCACCTCCTGCAACACCATGTCACATCCCAGTGAAGAGTAAGCCCTGCAGCTTCCTGCAGGACCTTGGAATGGTGGTGTAGACACCTGGAGCGTGAATCATTTAGGCAATCTAATTCTACTCAAACAGGTAGAAGCTTTCTCCAAATGACTTATCCTGTATACTGTTTACAGCTCCTGTAAGTACTTATTCATGGAGTGGTTTTAAGTGAATTTGTTTACCTGTCAGATGTATTGCTGAACAGCAGGTGATTTGGAGCATTATTCTTCAAAACACCTAGAAGCAGGTATTTATTTGATATTACCAAGACTCCACTGGAATGAAATGGGAGTGTGCATCACGCAACAGAAACGTAGCTCATGCACAGGCTCGGGTGTGCACATGACTAAGTTGGAAAGTGGTATGTATCCTTGGGAAAGGATTCTGTTTCCCTAAACAGAGCATCTACAGTTAACAATCATTTTTTCCTAGTGTTACCCACACAAGAGGAAGATGCTGCCAACTAGAACCTGATTTCCAAACTGATGGGTAGGGGAGGGAAAAAAAAAAAAGTGCTACTGTCTGCTGAAACAAGCCTGGGTAGCGCAGCTCTTAAGACAGAGCAGTAAAGCAGGACACTTGCTAGAATTGAACTGCCAAGCTGAGAATTGATTGGGGTTTTTTGCAGCTTGTTATACGAGACCAGATCTACTTGTCTGCAGTGGAATACTTTCCAGCCAACCTATGTATATATATGATAGAAAACGTCTATCATTTCCTATCTGATATTAGATAATCTTTTCAAATGCTTTAGGAGTCTAGAGTTTCTTCTTAAACTTGATCTAGACTTTAAGGAGCCTTTATAGCATTGCCTTCTAATGACAAACTCCTAGGGATGCCTAAATGACTCAAAAAAGATTATAACGCCTCTGAAAATGCTACCCTCTGTTGAGAAATGAATTAGTGGTTCAGTCCATGCCTGGGAAAGACTTTTTTCTTTTAATTATGATGTTCCTTCTGTGGCCTTGGGAAAATCATTAGTCTCCTTGCCTTGGTTTCTTCATCAGTGAAACAATTATGTATGAATTCCACAAGCTGTTCTCAGGATTTGACAGTATTCATTAGACTGAATAAAAATGAATGCCCTGAAGTGTCAACCAGTTTTATTAGTCAACAGATAAAATCAAGGGCCTTTGCTATACTGCACCCCAGCTCCTAAGAGAGCCTCCAGTCCTTCAGCTGCTGCCTTGGTCTCCTACTGCAAAGGTGCCCCTGCCACTCTTAGGGTCTCCCACTTGCTGCCCCCACATACAACTTGAAAAATCCATTCAATTTTTTCCTCCCTCAAAATTCCCTTCAAGAAAGGTCTTTTTCCCTTGGATCTTTTCCCTGTTCAAGACTCCTGCTTGTGCAGGATTGTCCTGGGTCTTGTCTTATTTCACTCGCAAGCTGCTCAGGGCAGGAAATGGGCCTTACCTACAGTCCGTATCATACACGATAGTCCCTTTGGAGTCAGTGTAAAGTTAAACATACGCGCTATAAGCCTTTGTTGGATCAGGGCCTACGCTTATAAAGTGCTGCGTAAGCCTGTGTTGCCACAGCATAGAACTGTTGAGCAAATAAAATAAAATAATTTCTTCTTTTTTTTAAAAATGGACCTGCCCCTCCATTCACACTGCTCCTCCGAGTTTCATGCAAGAGCAATATTAGATACAAAGCTTCCAGATAGAAGGACTGCAATGGGAAAAACGCTAGTAATTATTCAAAGCAAATGTAATTTTCACACTGCCGCTATTTAAAACACTTAGAGGAGAAAACAGTTCATCACACTTGGAAAAAAAAAAGAAAAAAGCGCAATATCTTTTTTCCGCCTCCTCCCCCGCACCTCACACCCCCCTTTTAACTTTTACTTGAAGTGTTTGAGGATCAAGAGATCTTCCCTGCTCATCGTGAAATAAATCTGACATCACACTCAAAGCTTTTCAGCACTTATCCTGATTAGCCAGATAGTAAGATGTTCTGCAATGGGATCTGGCTGGGATTAGCCGTTTTCCCGTTCTCCCCGTGTGCTACGTGCTGCTCCATGGCCCATGACGCCTTTTGTTGCTCAAGGACACCAGGAGCAGTTCTTCCCCTTCCCCAACAGTTAAGTTTTGCCACATGAAGATACTGAGGTTGCTTGCCATGTCAGAGGCCATAGGGACCCATTCATGAGCTATTAAACCTTTTATTTCCATAACAAAACTGAATGCTTGACAAAATGGAGTCGGATGCAAAAATATGGTTTAGTAGTAACAATTCCCTGGGGGCATTAGTGAACTGCTACATGATGAACATGTCTGGCTGGTGGGGACATACAAGGCATGAAAAATATCCAGATTAAACAAAATATTGTTTAATCAGGTTCAGCCAGATTGCTTGGTGGGAGCCAGCTCTGCTGTGCTGAGTTGACCCTAACTGAAGGTACGGCACACAAATTTACTATGCATCTTGACTTTAGACACCTCTGTAGTCCAGTGACATCTACCCAGGTCTGCAAGTCAAAAAAGTCTGAGGGAGGGGGAGAGGAAAAAAAAAGAATAGAAAAAATACACATGGAACTAATTCCATTCATCCCTGTGGCATAAGATCGCACACATTTAATCTTATTTGAAAGTTTTCAGGGCCTCACATATTTGATCAAGCCAGGCCTCAATGGAATTGCAACCAGTAGAAAAGCACTATTCCAAGGCTTGGTGCATACACAATGCTTCTTTCAAATCCAGCCCAAAGCCTGGCATTTACCTTCCCTGCACCAGGCCAAACTTGGGCAAACCTCCTTCAAGTCATGCCACTTTTCATGTCAAGCACAAGCCATTCTCATCTTATTCTCCTTTATATAATAAATAAAACACAGTTCCTATGAATAGATGAAATTACATTTTAGGAAGTTGCATTGATTTCCTTCTATAGAAAACATGAAGGAAAACATGTAACAGCCACGCTTCCCAGCTTGTGTCTGGAAGCATTCTGGATGCTGCTCTGACAAAGGGAAATGAGGATTGAACCTAAAGACAAAGAAGAGCGAAGGGACTGAAACATCTGAAACAACTTTCAAACAGGCATTTGTAACAAGCGCCAAGAGCTTGGGAAGAGGAAAATTCATATTCTCTTGTCAGCATAACATCTCTCCACATGAGGTCTGCTGGGGCAAAGGACCTTCCCCAGGTCAGCCTGTGCAGTTAGCAGGGACACCAAGCGTACCCTCACCACTCTGCTCTGTTCCTTCCCCCTTTTCAGGCAAGGGACCTCAAACAGTACAGAGATCATCTCAAAATGTCCAAGCAAAATACTAGCAATGAGAAGGAGCGTAACTGACAATGCAACTTCTTGCTCTCAATAGCAAAACCAAGCTTAAGGATTTTTCCAAAATCTATGCTCTGTTTCATCTAGTTGTTGAACTAGATGTAATCCCATGATCTTCACATGCAAAAGAAGTCAGAACCCACTGAGACAGGGACTTTTTAAAATCTTAAAATCTCTGAACTTCAAAAAATTAAGCTGTCACCTGCTACAGAATCATGACAACGATAATAGGAAGATGTGGAAAATTGTTGTTCCTCTCTTTCCCAAAAGCCACTAATCTGTTTAGCCTTTGTCTCTTTTTGAGCATATCCCTTGCAGAAGCAGTTCAGATAGATCAGATGGGACACTTACAGTTACTAGCTCCCTTTGAAGCATCCCAACTTGTACATATTTAATTCAGCAACTTCTAAAGTAAGGAGAAGTAACGGCAGTTACTGTGCTTACACATATTAGGGTTTTCTACATGCATTTAAAAAGCAGACACCTAATATCATACCCATGCATGTGACCAAATGAACATTGACTAATTTATTCACACCCAATTATTATTTCTACAGGTTTCAGAAATAGGTCTGAATGGATTGCTTTTCTTGCTAAAAGAGGTGCAGGGGATTCTGGGATGGAGCAGATAAGAGAACAGCACACAAAGTTAGAGCATGAAAGATCCAGATTTTTGGAAGATTTAGAAGCTTTAACAAGTTGAGGACAACAGAGGCCACAAATTGCTTAAAAATTCTGCAAGGTTAAAATAAATCAGAAATAGAGGAAAACCTTAGACAAGATATAGTTGTGCCACTGTTGCAACTGTTTAGGGACAGCATTTTTGAAAGAAGTTTATTTAATCTCTCCACTGACTTGTCTCCAGGGTTTAGGAGTTTGCTTAGTGCTAGGTCGATGCTTGGTCAGACTGTAACGCTTCATGGTTCTTGACATAGCTCTGAAACAGAAGCTCTTACTCTGGAGACAGCAAACAACATGGAAGAGAGAGGTGCAGGAATTCTTATTTCTGAACTGTAGGCATTCTTTTCTCTCTAGTGCTCTGTTTTGCAAATAGTTCAAGATTTTGGAACTTCAAGAGCCAAGTGCCAGGGGGTAAGGAGATGAACATATGCAGATTCTAATTCTGAGGCTAATTTGATCTCTAATATTTTAATCTCCTCATATTTGCACCAACCTGAAGTTCTGCTTGCAGAATGTGTATTAAAATGTGAGTTTAACCTGAAAATTCACATCACTTCCCAAAAATACTCTTCTGCTTGCTTGAATATCCCAGTTTCAGAAAAATGCTGTTGGGCATTTTTGAGTCATAGAACATGATAAAGCACTCTCTTTAGTGCTTTAACTCTTTTAGGTATTTTTAATTTCTGCTTTGTTGGTACAATTTGGGTGATGCAACCACAACAGCTATCATTGCAGGAAGAAGGGACTGAGCCTCCCATGTCTTGCGTGGGCACCGTTGCTAACAGCTAAAGGGACACAGAAAGGCTGCTGGCATTCATGAAAGCAGCAGAATGGGAAGAAAATGTAGCCTGCAGCTTGGAAATTCTTCCTATTTTTTGGGCAAGAGCAATACAAAAAAAGCAATACAGAGCCATTACCCATGCCAAGAGATCAAGGAAAGGTTTGGGAAACACAGGAGCAAGATGGACCTGATTGCCAAATGCTACAGAAGGTTCCTGCAGCCTCCATCTCCATCACCTGAGCGACAGACTAGCAGGGGTAGCCAGGACTATTTTTAGCTAACTAGGAAGGGGGAAGCTGATAATGTGTTAATCACAGCACAAATCACGGATGCATACACCAGTTCCAAGGTGTCACGTATATGACGAATGCAAGCACAGGGGGAAGTGGAAGGAATCCGTAGACTGCTGTGAAGAGCCTCAATAATAAATGAGAAGAATCGGAAGTGCCTGTGAATGCCAGTTTTGAAATATCAGTGTAAAAATGCTATGTAACTACCTTGCTTAATTACAATAGTACTTGTCGCTTGTGCTTCTGGGGTGCTAACCGAGGCCTTTCTCTTCCACTTACGTTGCAGCTCATCGCACACCAGTCAATGACTTACTCTTAGGGCAACAAGGAATATTTTATACACACCTGCTTTTTCATGTAACTGTTGCTGCCTTCTCAAGCTATCATCAGGAAGTCTGTGAATGGCAGCGGGCAATCCACTAATTTAACCGGTATCGGGTGTATATATCGCAGGCTAAGTAAATTACATCTTCCTTCTAATGTGCTTTTAACAGCCTTACCCAGAGATGGGGGGGGGGGGGAGGAGGCAGGAGAGCCAGATGTGTTATTCTGTGCAACAGATAACAGATTGAGCCCTAAGAGACAGGGTTATTAAAAACTGCACCCTTCACCTAGGAATCCAATAGGATTGATTGTACAATCACAATGACTGTCCAGTTACAGTGGGACTATCCATATATAACATCTGAGGGAAAAACATATCTTTCACACTTCCTGTCTCCGGTGTCCCAACTTTAATATACCATTAAAATTTGTCAAGACTCCTCTTCAGCATATTGCATCCCCTGTGAAGGATTGCTCGCTTTAGATTTTCTTAAGGTCTTTGCTCTCCAGAAGGCAAGATACTTATTCAGTATGTATTTAATAAAATAATAATCTTAAATGTATCTCCCATTTTTTCAATGGCCATCAGTTTCGAAAGACATCTCCATCCAAAAGTGTTCTTTCTCCTGACTTGTAGAAGAACACTCACCTTATCCGCGCTGGGATGGAGTGGCTGAAAGAGAATTTCCTCTCTGGACACAGAAATGTTGCCTCTTTCCAAGTTCCATTTTCTCAGTTGTTGAGTGATTATCAATTATGTAACAGTGACATTTTGTAAAGTGTCATCTGTGGGTGGTAGTGAATTGGAAGTAAGAGAATGTCTTCCACAGAAATGAACTTGTCAAGGCTGGTCATTAGCTGGGTTTTGGGGCCATGGGAAATGCAGCAGTAATAACAACAATACTTTTTACTTTTTTTCCTCCCGCTCCCCTCCAGAAAATGAACCAGAGAAGATTATGTAAAAGCTTCTGAGCCCATTAGTAAGATATTCTAGAGCACTGTAATAAAACAAATTTGTTATTGCTAATATACCATCAAGTGACTCGGGCAACTGATTTTATAGGGTTTTTTTAAAATATACAACAAATGGTTCAATTCTGTACTGGAGTGCTGACAGTAGCCAGTAGTCTGAAGCTTAGGGTGCTGGGAAAAAATATCAAGTTTCAAATTCCTGTTCTAACTCTTACCCAGCAGGGAATTGCACCCAAGTACCTTAAATCCTGCATCTGTGCCCTAGTCACTGGGCTGCTTACTCTTCACAAACACTGAGGACAAGAGGGAAAGATGTGATCTCTAGCCTTGTTGCATTCCTTCCTCAAGCCCTTCCTTGATAAATCCCTAAAAAAGAAAGAACATTTTCATCTTTCCAGTGACATAAAAAGATATTTCAGAAGCTTCCATACCTCAGAAACATTTGCAACTCAGACATCTAAGCATAAAACAATATCAGTCCAGGAAAGTAGTGATGGTTTTAAACCATGGGAACAACTTACAACTGCAATGGTTCATATTTCTCTGAAGGATGTGCTCCAACATAACCACAACTCCTTGACTGGTACCAGTAGCATACTAGATTAATGATGAGTATAGTTATTACAGTGATACCTGTCAGCTTACGTCATGCAGAATTCAAATTAGCTGATGACCCTTTCCTGAGAAGAACTTTGCAGATGTGATATTCATGACTGAATAAGCAGAATTATTTCCTGTTGTATGGAACAATTACATGGATTAGCTGAATGTCCAACTATATGACCTCATACACACAAAACATCTACTGCATGAACCTGTTGCTGGAATGAATCAGGTTTTCTGGAGATAAAGCACTTTAAGATAACACTCATAGCACAGCACACAAAGTATGTCTTACAATAAGCTCTTATGCTTCAGTGCTGCTTCTATTCAAATGACTTAACCATAAGTTCTCAGGTTTGTGGGGCCAAAAGTTAATTCATTTCAGTTAAAATTCCCTTTATCTTTACAAGACATGGAGTGTTCAGTAAGAAAGAAAAGTCATACTTAGATGTCAAACCCAGGATTCACAAATAAAATAAATTAAAAAAAAATCCAGTCTGTCTTGTCACTGGGTAACAAGCAGCTGTTTCTCCACTGTAGCCAAAGTTGACACTTGACCATTTCCCACAAAAGTCTCTCTATTCCCATTATTTTGTCTGTTGTAATTACTCATCCATTTCTGTTTTGTACCCTCCTGGTCCTACACGATGTCCCAGGTATCCACAATTCATTGTACTTGAGAAATCTTTCCCATGAAGATTTTGCATAAGAAATCCCTACACAGTATTTTATGCACCTTGATAAGGTCTATTCACATTTCCAACACCAGAGATTGCTCTTCAGTTAAAATCTATTATTGTCACTTTACAAGCCTCTCCCATTCGAGAGCTCAGAACACTCTAAAATGAATTCCCCTGCTACATAAGGAAGTATTATGGTTTTTCCTCCATCTGTGCAAAGAGGGTATCTTCACCATCGCCCTGCTCACCCAATGAGCTCCATTTGAATAGGAGCCTCTGTTAGAGTCAGAAAGGCACAGAAGCAGTGTTTGTTCAGAGGATTACCCATAAAGCACCTATTCCAGGATCAAGGCCAGTGTCTTTTTCAAAAACTTTCCCATGGTGATATATCAAATCAGAGGCAGGATAAGAAACAGAACTAGCATCTCCTGACCCCTGCTGCTGGGCTCTAAATGTGGGAGACTACCTTTCCTCTTTTGCAGCAATTCATCACTTCTGCAACGCGATGCCTGCGTTACATAACAAACTCGCATAATAAAGTTAAATTGTCATTGTGTAAGACTTATAGGAGATTTTCATTTTGGGTTCATGTTTAAAAATAATATAAATTATCTTGCCCCAAGCACTCTCCTTTTCTAATAAATAAGTTTGGCAACTATGGTAGAATTGCCGAAGAGAAATAAAGAATGCATTCCTTAAGCTGATTACATTTCTGGGAAAGTATGTGTGCCAGGCAATTAGAGAACTTGAGCGTTCAGTTTATACAACATTGGCTCATCTCTATCATCTTTGTCAAAGACACCTACAATTTATAGCATACCGCAGGTTACCCAGTTTTTTCATTTTTACTTTTTTAAAGGACAAAATAACAACAAAAAAAACCCACCAAAAAACCTAACCAAAAAAGTGCCACCTCTGAACTTTTACACTCCTGTGTGTTTTAGCTGTGCGTCCTAAATGGAGTCTCCCATGAATAATTCAAGTTCCTCAGTTTCTTATTTTAGCATCAAAATTGTAGTGATACGTGACTAGAGGAAGTCTAGCCAAGATCCCATGGAGCTCTAAGTCAAACTGAAAATTAAATTAGAGATAGATATTTCTATGACAGCAGTTAATGAAAATATTTCTGTATTGCTCATTGAAACAATCTATTAAACACTATTGCTTTATCTAAAACCAAGGCGGGGGGGGGGGAAGCCAGCATTAACCTATAATTAAGTAGGTAAAACTATGAAGAGGGCTATAGCTTTGGAATGCTACTTATTTGGAAGAGTTCCAATATCAGCAATGGTGAAAGGATATAAAAGGTGATGACTATATGTGTATTACGTAGCAATGATTTTTTCAAGAACAGTATCAAGAGACAAACAACAGGTTTTTTCTTTATTACATCATTCTCCAGATTGTACCAGTTTAGCAAGTTTAGTCTGAGGAGGAAATGATTCAGATTTCATCACTGCAGCCTAATTCAGCTTTTGTTACTTGTTTGAAAGAAGAAGAAAAAGCATTCATGCAATTTCTAACCACATCAATTGAGTTAAAGGTGACTAATAAAAGGTCTTGAACCTGTTGCTGTTTATGACTGAAAGAAATTTTGCCTGAATTTCACAGGTGGAAGAATAAATCCCTGTACAATTCAGATTCCATACAAATTTTTAACTTGCTTGAGACCTCCTGCTTCAGCAGAATACAAAAATATTTTAAGTGATATTTTCTAGCTTGAGAAAACAAACAGGATTCTAGGCAATAAATATAACATCCAGCACCAAAACAAATCAACATAATCATTCCTCAAGCAAGCAGTATGTTTCACTGTGGTAGGTGACAGGAGAAAAAAATCAGTTTTGTTCTGCAGAAACTCCTCTAAGGTTTAGGTGCAAAACAGAAAAATTGCAGAGAAATCCATGTGTAAACATTGCTGCCCACCTTCCCCACCTCACCACTTGATTTAAAGAAAGAACTTAACCACATTTGCGTCAGCCAGGAAATGCTGCTACCTCCCTCTTTCTCAACACACGTTGCAGATCACTAGCATGTTAAGTAACACAGGAGCTAAATCAAACTTGAGGCACCTTTATTCTACTCCTTAGCCATGGTAAAATGAGACCTGAAATCCATTTCTTTGCTTTTTCTCACCTAGCTAAACTTGGAGCAAATAAAACAATATGCATGTCTTTTGAAACATGTTTTAAAGCATTTTTCACAGTACCTGAAAGGTTTTTATCCACTTTTAAAGTAGAGCTTTGGCTTAACTACTCCATTTATCTGACAAGGTTCTTCTCCAATTTTGCATCATTATGCCACTCTCCCTGTTGTGCCTTTATACACTGAAGATAATTCAAAATAGTTCTGTTCTTGTTCACTTTATGACAAAACTTCTGCATTTCCCATAAGACTGAGTGACCAACGCTTTAGGTTCATTAAAATGTGATGTTGTTAAAAACCACATATATAATATCAAGAAATTGCTTTCATAAGCTAAATCCTCTTGCAACTTTTCGTATGGGAGCAGATAAAATCTTGTTGCCATTTAATTATGTTGGACCAGCTGTGCTGTTATAGCCTTCCTTTACCTAATAGATGTCTAGTAAATAAGAAAGCAACTTTTCACGCAAAGGTCCAAAGTTACAACTTTGTCCATATATAATCCACAGTTTTGTGCTGCTTCAAAACTTTGCATCTTGTCAAGTTTTGCAGAAGAACACCAAGCATGGCTTTGCTTCACAACCTCTCTGGCCATGCCTGGTTTTCACTTACTTGAACTTAACCTCACATGCCATTGACTTTACATAACATTGTCACATCCCTTTACCCTCTTAATTCAATTACATTTTGCATCCCACCCTCCACCGTAGTTCTTTGCTTCACCAGCATCTTTAGCAGATGTCTCCTATTTGCGAGTTCTTTGTTTCCCATCAGTTTCTCTAGATTAATTCTGAAATACTTTTTTCTGTATGCCCTGAACTAAAGTTCCATTTTGATTGATGCATCACTTATCCCTCCTCATTATCCTCCCTTCCTCTCAAGATGTCTATAAACACCTAACCATGCTTAACCCCCTCTGCTCTAACACACCTATTTAGCTGTACTTTCAGAATCTGAGATTGACTTGACCTCCCTGAATGACGTAACACTGGAGAACATCCAGAGAAAACTATCAGAGAAGCCTTCTGTTAAAGCATTCAGAACTCCCATAAACTCTACACTACTGAAAACATACACCATGAATAAACATTTCTTCTCAGCTCTTATCAATTACTTTTCACCCAACTAAGAATCACCAAGCAGTTTTGAGGTCAACCCATACCTAACTGGAACTACACAGCTGATGACCAAATCTCCCATTCCTTCATAATTACAATCTCCGCCATGACCTTCATACCACATAATAGTTCTCCTAACCAGACAAGTCCCTCTACAGCCACTCAAGATCAAGGACATAAGCGGTGCAGTGGGCCTAACCAACCATAATTCCTTTTCTGTTTTTACATTAGATTAACAGCAAAGCTTTAAAAAGCAACTGCACGGATGGGTCAAGGAGGGAAGCCTTGGCCTTACAGAACACTGAATCGGGATGGTGTAACAAGCCTATCAAAACAATGGCTAAAAATGACACAATTGCTCTTTATAGATGGATCACAGGGATAAGCATCACAGAGGAAGAAGTGTTAATCAGTAAAATGAAAAAGCCAGCACATGACAACTGGGTGTGAGCTTGTCATGAATTAATGTAAACTGGGAGTTGAATTGAGGTCTCAATACACCAGGTGTAACAGCCCATCATTACAAGGTATGAGGAAAGGACTAAGTTTTGGTTTTTGGGGTTTGTTTGGGGATTTTTTTTGTTTTTTGAGGTTTTTTTTTGTGAGAGATATGCAACTAAGAGACCTTCAGTACATTACAAGAGGCCTCTTACTGAATGCACACACACTACTACCTTATCGATCATCCAGCCTATATACTGAATATATTTTTTCCCCACTATTTCTAGAGTGCTTACACCCTCTGGCATAGGTACTGCTCCTTTTGTTGTACTTGAGTTTATTGTATTTGACCCCCTCCATCAAGCATAATCAGATGGCTTCATTCAAGTAACTGATCCCTCAAAGTCAATCAGGGAACTCCAGTGCAGGGAGCAAGTTTGAGGTCAATGTTTTCCAACAGGCAAGAAAGAAATATCTAGGCTGTGAAGTCAATGAGACAATTGAAGTACTTAAGTAAAGCACATTTAAAAATGTTTTTGTTTTTTGAAGCTACAACTACTGGATCCCACATAGAGATATCTGTACTTTGTTTGGTTGTGTTTTTTTAAAAAGAAACAAAGATTTTCTTCCTTTAAAAGGTCAGGCTAAGATCTAACTTAATAGACCACAGACCATGTATCAAAGATTTCAGTTTACTTTTGAAGTGGAATTAAATCATATTTCTTAGGTTAGGTGTAGCTCATCATAAGAGTTGAATAGAGATCTGCAGGCTATTGAGCTCTTGTTATTAAATATTTTTTCCATTTCAGCTGGCTAATGCCTAAAGGCGGATTGCACAGAATAGTTATAACTTGTTGAGGGAAGAAGGGGCAAACCTGGCCTTCTGTGGAGTTGGATTAATGAACCCACTGTATATCATAAATTTATGGGCATTGTCTAGAGATTGGATGGCAGACAACATACAAATCTAAAAATGGCCAGTATGAAACTGTAGAAAATTTTTAGGAAAGTTACGTGACTCAGAAAAAAAAAGCTTTTTTCATATTTAGAATATTTGTATTACCTATATTTGAGCAGAAAACATTGTCAGCTTCTGTTACACAAATCTGTTCTTGATAGGTACTGTCCCCCAAACTCACGGTAAGACAGGATAACACATTAAAAAAAGCAGAGCCTTCATCCAATAAAAAGTAGTTACTTTCTAATGTAATTTAAAGCTAAGTTAAAGCTGGATACTTTGATTTTCTTTGTTGCCTTTTTCCATTGTAATCTAAATCTTACACAGTTGATTCAAAAGGGACAATTAAGGTCTAACTATCTCGCAATAATTTTTCTTTTACAGACTACAAGTGCAAATCTAACAGTTAAACTGATAAATGGAGATAGCAACTGATCACTTGTCCTAGGCAGTATTCAGCAAGTTTAATTTTAAGCATGCAGGTGAAGAGTTGCCCAACAGTCAAACATACAAAAAAAGGTTGAAAGTAGGAAATTGTATCAAAAAACCCCAAGGACCATATAGTTACTGCTCAGTCAAATTGGTAAGGAACACAGTAAAATGAAAATGTTTTCATTCAGTCTTTAAACGAAGCCCCACTAGAAGCATTACATAACCAGTCAAAGTTTTTGCCTTTAGATCACATTTAGAGTGTCTCATCAAAATTGCATCTTGAAGGAAAGAAAAATCATGACTTATTAAATATAAATATATGATGTTAAAAACTGCTTTTAGTGTGGTTATGTAATATTTATTGTTATGTGGCTAAGGTCATATAAAGATCACATGTGACAGGTGATGTATTTTTATTACTCTCTTTATGTTAAATGCTTTTCTACTAAGCTAATTTAAATGTTCTTGTCTTCTTGTTCTGGAAAGTATTTCAATCATGACGTTCATAGGAACTGTTATACTCCAAATAATTCAGGAGCCAAAACAGAAGCATTTCAGAAGTTACCTTTTGGAGATAGCAGAGTTTGGGTACAGGTGGCAGATTTACATTCTTGTTTCACGCGCCAGATCATTGCAAAACTATTACGTTTACTTGGTTCTAACAGGTCCTGGCACGATTTCCACACTTAGGCTGGGACCACCGAAACCATTATTTCCAAGGCTATATTTACCCACATCTGAAAGTCACTGCCCAGTCTGGTACAGTAACCAGAATATTGCTCAAGAGAACAGGGCAGCACACTAGGGCAGGAAAGGGTATAACTCCTCCTTGCCTGCTTCGGGCTCTACCTGGCCATGCATGACCCTCTCTTTCAAAGCCATAACATTCATCAGTGGATTTAATTACCCTAGCTGACAAGCAAGGAGGGTGCTGCTCGTTCACAGAGCAGGTAGGACAGAAACATGCTGTGAAAGCGGGAGAAACCTCCCACCTCTGCGCCGCTAATGAGCTTCAACCCTGACCGAAAACCAGCAGCAAATGTTGAATTCCAGGTCTGTACAGCCATGGCCTCCCTTGGGCTGAAAAGGAGAACAACCATTTGTGACCGTGATTTATAATTACCATTTCTGGCCATTATAGTAAGGACTGCCTAGGATAATAAAGAATACTTGCTTCATTCTTTGCCAGGAATGTTTTTTTTTTCATCACTAGAGAAGTACCAACACTTACAAAAGAGATACCTTTGTTCATAGCCAACCAAGGGATTTCTACTTTCAGGGAAGACAAGCCACTCCTTTGATAACGCCTTCGCGTGCCCAGTACAAATGACTGCACACCTATATTTGCAAAGTGCTGCATCTGTTTTGATATATTAAACATGGTCCAGAATAGTTGAATGGATTCTAAATGAAGAGAGGAACAGATCTTCCTTCCTTTGAAGTTGTGGCTAACTTCCAAGTTACTTCAAAAGGGAAGAAGTTTGGGTACTTGCTCAGAGTTAACAAAGGTGTAACAGTGGAATTTGGCTTAAGGTATAGGAAAACATTCTCATTAATTAGTGAGATAAGAATAAGCCATGTTCAACCCAAAACCACTCCACTACTTTAGAAAGACGACGAAGTTAGACTAACCCCATTGATGTATTTGCTAGCAGTAGAGGAGCTTTGCGGCCCTACATCAAAGTTTGGGGCTGTAATTTAATGAGGTCAAAGCTTTTTCTCCCAAGATAGACTAATGTGGTTTTCTGCTTTTTCATAAGTGTTCAAGGTACCAGTTATTTATACACATCAATAATTATTGTATCATACAACATCACATGCTGAAAACGCAGTCAAAAAATGTAAATGGGCTGTAAGTGTCAATGCAAATTCTCCTATTCTGAGAATGTGCAATATGCAAGCATGGGTTATTTATTAATTTTTGTCATCACTGATTGATATCTTGATTAATTGCCAGAAGGCATTGGACCAGGTGTTAACTATGTGCAGATTGGATGCAGTGTTCTGTGAACTTCACGCTGTATTAAAGGCACAGACATGCCCAGTTGGAGCAATAAGCCTTTGTTTGCTTTGGCAGGGCTTGCAGCTCCCCGGGGCCAATGCCATAAAGAGGTTTCTGTTAGAAGCCGCAGTGCTCATTGTAGAAAAATTGCCCCTCAAAAAATTAGCATGGTACAATGAAGGATGCATAATGTTACGCAAATGACAGCTGCTTAGCTGAAACAATAGCTAGGAGATGGCATTTGCCAGGGTGCACATCTCATGTAAATTAACTTACTAACTGTTTCAGGAAAAATAAAAGAAGTGAAGCCTGAACCTGTACGACCACTTCATGAATCCATCCTGCGGGCACAGAGGAACTGCAAACTCCCACTGATATCAAAGAAAGTTAGACCAGGCCATCAGCCTCTGCCCCTCAGATGCTGCCAGGAGCCAAGTGGGCACAGGCTGCCAGAAGCAAAGTTCCCCTTGTTGGGGCAGAACAAAGCCCTGGAATCTGCTTTACAGGTGGAAATCCAGAGTCATTTCCCCCAAAGCAGCAAATCCGCAGCTGCTGAGCCCCCAGTCACAGCAAAGAGCAGAGCCCATGGTGAAGGTGTGCCTAGGCTTCGCCCACCTTGGGGAACCCAAGCTCCCCTATGGGTACAGCTCTAATCCCTAACCACGCTCACTCAGGGGATGGGTGGGATTTCCCCTGATTTACAGCCACGGGGGAAAGGGCCCAGCAGAGCCAAAAGGCTGAGAGTGGGATCAGAATCAGTGCCTGGGCCTTTGTGTCCTCTGCGCAGCAGAAGGGACATTGTCCTTGTTCAACCGATTAGAAATACTAATCATTGACATCAAAATCTAGCCTTGGAGTGCAGGCTGAACCAGAAAAGGCTATGCAGCACAAAAACCAAAACAGCATTAGGGGGAAGAAGGTGAAGGGAAAAAAAGAGAAAAAAAAAGTTGCAATCTGCTCTGGGTTGACTTGCATTAGTTTTTGCATCTTCAAATGTAGAAATGCCTTGGTTTATTCTGAGCATCTTGATAGCAAACAAATTCACAAGAACATACAGAATAATATGTGGGAAGAGAAACAAAGTCATGTGCTAAATTTAACACTAATGCATTTTTTTTTAATAGATTGAGAGGTGGGGGGAGTGTCAACCAGATGTGTCAACAGAAATAAGTAAGATTCAACCCCAGAATCCAGAACTGTAAAAAATTAAATAAATAAAATGTGCTGAAAGAGAGTAAAGCAACCAATCATTCTTCATTTTTAAAGGGAGGAGAACAATCACTTAATATACAGGAGCTAGAGGGGGAAGGAGGAGAGCATGGAGCAGGGGTTTGATTTACATAGGAGTTTGCCTTCATAGTGCAAGGATTAACACAGCTCCTACTGAAAAGGCGGGAGAGCTCCAAAAGCAAACAAGGTGGTGTTTGGGATTTTTCTTCTTTTTTTTTCCCCTTCTCCTTCAGAGTGGGCCCCATGATATTGCAACTGTTGCTCATCACATTAGCAGTGTGGGAACAGGAAAAAACCCATGCCATGAAGCGGGGGAGAGGGGAGGAGAGCTGGGGCGTGGGGGAGGGGGCCATCAGTTGACAGCAAAGCAAAGCAATTAAAACCTAAAATAAGAGGTGGTTGTGAAATGGTCTTTGCATTAGGACACAGCCAACAAAAATGTTTACTTTGTAACAGAACTACTATGGTCTGAATAATAAATCAAGACCAGGTAATTACTCATCACCTATTTGGGATGGAAAAAAGCAATGACGCCAGGGAGACAGGGCTCAGCCCGGCCGAGCCCCAACGGCCACGATGGGAATTAATGCGGCTGCTACTGCTGGAATTGGGGAATTGCATTTGCATAATGCGGATCTGCAGGTCTCGCCCCAAGCCTCCAAAACATTGTCCAGTTGGGAGTAACGGGAAGCCAGTGTGGCTGGACCAGTGTAAAAAAACCTAGTTCAGAGGCCGCATCAGGGATTATGGGCTCCAAAAGTAAAGGTGAGCCTTTTAAATTAGAGTAGTGATGGAAGACACCATATTTTCTGTGAAGCCACTCCTAAACAGCCCACAGACCACACTTAGTTTAATATTAAAAGTAGAATTCAGCTTGTTAAACTAACACAGAAGCTAGGATGAGAGCACAATGCAAATGTTTTAAGCTCTTTGAATATAAGGTACCCTTGCAAAAATGTTATACTTTGAGGACCAAAAGACTTCGAAGCAAAAAAAAGGCAACCACAAACCCCCAGAATTAATGGACACAGTCAAAATTATCAGCAAATATCAATAGATACAGAGACAAAGAGCCACATGCTAAGAAAACTCCTTTTGGACAGTTTCAGCCATAGGTTGCCATACCAACAAGCTTAAAACAAGGGAACTGATGTAGCTCCATTATGGATTTCAGTCTGTTAATATGTACCAGCCTACAACCTGGTCCTGTGCTTTCAAAAAAGGTTTTCTGGATCTTAATTTTAAACGTACCTAAATCTTAACATGTCTTCACAGAAAAATGCCTCATTTCATGCACTTCTAAACACAGACAACTTTTGTGTTTGTGCAGTAAACAATTAGTTTCGTGCAACTTCAACGATTAAGCTAGTCAATGGACATTCAACTGTACTGTATAGCAATAAAGCATGGAAAGAGGATGTTTCTAGTCATAACTGCAACCAGCAATTCCTTTGGAGTGTGCCGGGGCTACACATAAGAGTAGGCTATGGACAGGTTTCATGGTAGAACTGTAACATAAGTTTTGTGCATGGCATACCAGGAACATCCAAGGAGAAATTAAAAAAGAAAAAGGAAGGGACAGCTATGACAGAATCTTGCTCATAGACTTATGGCACCTTAGCAGTTGGCTGATCTTTTAGAATCGTTTTCCAGAACTTCAGTTTTGTTGACTATAAGAAATCTTTGATTTCAATCTTAACCATATTCGTGACCAACTTAATGTTTTGCTCTGCTGCCAACACTGTTTTTTGCATTAACTTTTTTCCCCACCTTTATTATTTACCCATGTGATTTGTTTATAGGCAGCAGTTATGCCCGTTCTCTGCCTTCATTTTACTGAAAGAGCCAAACTTTTCAACTCCACTCAAAAAATAGACTCTCAATTTTCCCAGTCCTCTCTGCTAACCTTTCTTTGAAGCTGCTCCAGCAAACCACTCTCTGTTGAATATGGGTGACTAAAAGTTACATCTTATTTTGTGTATACAAAGCCTTATTTACAAGCATTAAGAGCTCCTGCATCTACTGTAAATAGTTGCCTGCACTCTACTTGCCTTTTTCGTGGTTGGATCACAAGGAAGCTCACAATGATTCTCTGTTCAAATGCTATGCCCTGCAGTAGTAGTTCTACACCCTCACAGTACAACTTTAATAGTTCTCTTACTCAGTTTCTGGTTGATAAGCTTGCCGTTTACAACAAGAACTGATGCTGGTGTTCCCAAAGTCATGACCTCACCCTTTGTACCACACAATATTAAATTCCTGGTCATTCAAAGCCTAGACTGTCCCAGGTATCAGAAGGTTTCACGCATCTATGCATCCATTGTTGACAGCAACATCTCTCATTGGCACACTAACTCCCTCCCACCCCCCGCAATCCTTGCAATTGTCTACTATTCATCTCCTTAGAACCAACAATGACTTTTTCTTCCCTTCTCTAGTTTTTTAATACCTGCTTTACAATATCAAACCCTACCTTCTCCTCATCCAATACTTCCCTACGCAGAACTGCACTAAGTGCTTCACTGAAAAACAGCTATGTTAGATCTAGCACAGTTGGCTTGCCTGTAAGGCCAGCTATCACATCAAAGAACACTGTAGGATTAATCTGGCATGATCATCTTATTAGAGCTACACTATATTTTTATCCCATTCTCCACTCACTACCTTGTCTAATAATACTTTCCCTTCATGATTTGTTCCAAATAGTTCCATACTTCTCAGGCCAGGCTAACAAGTTTGTAGTTGCCCAGATAATTTTTCCACATTTCCGTATGTCTATGGATAAAATATTTGCTATTCCAGTCACAACAGCAGCTTGACAAATGCATTAAAAATCCTCACTGGTGGAATTCCACTGCATACTGCCAGATTTCTCTTTTCTCTTTTTTTTTGGAATGCAGATTATCTCCTACCTGCATCTTGAGTGCATTAAGTTCTTCAGTCATACTTCCACTTCACTTTGCCAATTTTCACTCTACACATTCATTCTCATTAGAAGTCTAGGTTTCACCTTCACACTTTCAATTATCATATGTATTTAAAAACTAGGATCCAAGTATCAACTTACTTATTGGGAGACTACAAACTTCTTGATTGCATCACTGCTGAGCAATGTTGCTTCCTCATTCTTTGTTCTCTTGTATTTGTATGGCTAAAGAAAGTTTTACACTATTTAACTTCCTCTGCAAGAACATGGTCAGCTTGACCTCCGGCAATTCTGAAAGCAGTACAGAGACTCAAGAAAGTTTTCAGTAATCTGTTTTATTCATCTGTAACTCAATTGAGCTGCAAGACTTTCAGGTTTGGCAGGACATGTAGAAGGAAAAGAGATTTATAATATACCACAAAATCAGAAAAAAACTGCCAGCTCTCTAAAATTGCACATCTACCCTGTATAATAAAGATGGCAATTTAGGTAAGTCAAAGGGCATTAAAAAAATCTAATGAAATTTGGATGTAAAAAGAATTCACTACAGAAACAACCCTAGTGCAGCCAAAACCCACATTATCATTAGAACCTTATATTCTGTCTTGAAATCATGCTTTGACAGCATGCACATATGCTCACAAGCACTACGAGCTTGCAGGAAGGAAAGTAATCCGTGAAGGAGGTATCTTAAGGTCGGCTCCCTTAATGTACAACACGTTATTACAGGATTGCTCAGGGAAATACAAGGCAAACTGATATCCATGACTGCAGGTTATTTTTGCTTTGAAGACTTCCAAGGGTAAGGGTGATAGGGGTTACCCCACTCCATTCACTTCTTCCCACATCTCCGGGGACTTTCACTTGGAACAACCAAACCCCAGTTTTATTATGTTGCTGAACACATTCTCTGAATTACAGGGGAAATTATTTTGGAAATTAATTTTCAGTAATCGTATAGTTTTCTTGTCTTATTTTACAACCCACTTTAAAGGTTTTAATATACCACAACACCTGATGTCTTCTGGGAAAATGCCAGATTGATAACTTGTCCTGCCTTAGCTTAACCAGAGTCAAGTCCCAGAGCAAGGACACTTTATAAGGGTTAGACCTTGGATTTGGCCTGAGATTTCTACAAGAAATTTTACCTGTGCACTCTTTATTAGCATCTTTGTTCTGTGCTACCTCAACAGGGTACAGGCAGATATAAGACTATAGAACACTGCTACAGTCTGGTAGGAGGTACAATTGACTGACAGTCATTGTGAGTTGATATAAGTAGTAAATTCTGGGGAAATAGGAATGTTTGATCCCAGCATTGTTAACAACAGCAAGCACGTGGTTTACATGTCTTTCTGAAAGCACCCAGAATTGTTGAGAGCACGTCGCCTTTGGGACAGGAGCAGAGAAGAGGAAAGCAGCTGTTCCTCGTACCTTCCCACTCCCAAAGCGGAAAAGTGAATTGCTGTACTCCAGCCTCGAGGATTGCAATTATGAATCAAGGACTTTGATGGTGATATCCCAAAATAAGAACCAGTCATTTTCAGACTCAACATCTATCAGCAGCTTGGACACAGTCCAATTCTTCTAATTGAAGAAGGCAACATCTGCGGTCACCACATCCAGGTCATTCCTTGCAGGGTCATTGGCAGAGATGCATCAACACAAGTAAAGCACTGCCCCTCACATCTTTTACTCCCTTCTTCCCTCTCATCCTAGTTGAGGTCCTCATGTTGAGGGCCCTGGGACAAGTCAGGCTTTCTGCAGACTTCGACTGTGCCACAGCACTGTGGAAACTACTGAGCAGTAAGTAGGGGGAGCCTTGTGAATGGCACTATGGTCATTTCAGTGAGCACCCAATTTATGGAGGCTTTTCTCACCCTCCAGCATGCTGGCTGCATGTCTCTGCCTGGCATGCCAAATCTGAGCAAGTTTGCCTGAACATGTTAAGGAATATGTGACAGCCTCAATCTGATCACAACATTACTGGAGAATGAGGTACGTCAACATGAAAATACCGTGAAGGTGAGATCACCTTCTCCTCAGTCAGTTCAGCATGGGTTCTGCCAAATTGTGTGCCAGGCAGCTGTGAAAACCCCACAAATTGTATTGAAAAAGTGGCTACTGGATACCAAACATGTCCATATGCTGCCCGTATGTTAGGTCTTACCTACCCACTCATTACAACAGCATCAGACCATGCTAGCTGCAGGATGGTTATGCCCAGGCACCCAGCTACAGAATCAGTGTCTTGCTTCATCTGTGTTGAGTTAGACACCCCCAAGTTCAATATAAACCACCATTAGTGATCGAATGAGAGCTGTGAGAGGAAAACGTAACAGTAATTGTTTTCATCTTGATGTGATCATGGACAAGGTGAAGTTCCCACTGTACTGGAAAAGTTAAATTAAGATACCAGGTAAGTGTGCAAATGGCTCACTGCAACCCAGTACGTCTACACAGCTGAAGCCACACTTTGGACAGCACCTTATACACTGAATCAAAGCATCAGACCAGACAGACAGAATGTAATGTATCTAAATTAAAATAACATGTAATATTTTTAAGAAAAGACTTCAGAATGTCCAGCAAATTCTTTGTACCAGCACACCATGATTTCTAGCTCAGGTGGTCAACAGAAGCATGGTCAGACTTCCCTTTCAATCCTTTCTAACTTACACCAAAATGTTTAAACTTTGTTTGCTTGGTTTCATTCCCAAGGTAAATTGTTCTGGAAAGTCTGCAGAAGATCTGTTCAGCCATTTGGGCAAGCAAGGCAAGCAAGGTTTTTCTTCTATTTAAAAAAATAAATTAAAGCTGATTTGCTTAACAACAGCAACCAAAAAAAGAGCAGAATAGAGGGGGAAAAACCCTTCAAGCTCACTATGCATCTCAACCACCAAACAAAACTCACGGGATGGGGGAGGAAAGAAAAAAGAAAGCATGTAAGCAGTTGTGATGGAAGTCTCTGGTGAATAAGCTGAGGAAATCGCATCCTGAGTGCCATAGGTATTGGGAGAGCTGCCTGTCCTTCCTTTCCAGCCCTGGAGAAGCTGCTGAGAGAATGTATGTGAAAGACTGCAATATCATTGCAACATGCACAGTCTTAACCTGCAAATGCTAGAAGCTGAAGCATCTTTTCCCCTTGAATCACCAAGACATAAGCACTGCTGAAGCTCTGAAGAAAAGGTGGATGCTGTAATTTGAGGCACTGCACAACTGTCATGTCTCTGTACAGTGCAATTGTCCAATAGCTTACAACTCAGCAACAGCACAACTACAGTTACTGCTACTGCACTGGTAAGAGTTGTAAACCAGGAGCAAAGAGAAGATAATATATTTATGGCATTTAGTAACTATATAAACAAAAAGTTACACATGTGATGCTGAAAGGGCTGTTAACTGAGCATTAGACAGACACTTCATTTGCTGCCGTAGAAACTGAAATACAAAGATTTTAGGTATATGAAATGGAAAATACTGTCTGGGGAGTGCACTCAGCACATCTTTTTAAATAAGAGTAGCATCTTAGCCTCAAATTTGTGAGCTCAGGGTTGATGCACACAGGTCATTAGAGAGCTTTAAGTTAGGGCCATTGCTCCCTTCAAGTGTGAAAATTAAAACAAACTCTACTGCAAATAACCAGCACTTTCCGATAATTACTGGCACACTAGTGCATCCGGAGATATGCGAATGACAGCTCTCTTCATTACCAAAAGGTAACTGCATCTTCATTTTGAGTAACATAATTTTAAAAACCAGCATACCAGGTGCCTTATATTTGGAAAATCTTGAAAGCCTTTAGATGTACAAACACCCTTCCCACCGCTCTTGGCTTATCTTTTATTTACCCTACTGGGTATACAACAATTGATGCTTCTTCAAAGCAAGGACTTCCCAGCTGATTAGCTGTGCTGAGCTGGCTAAGCTTATTAAAGGTGATTAATGCATTCAAGTATTCCCCCCCCACCCCCCGCTTGTTAGTTCAATTTCTTGCTCATTATGCTACTGGTCTTTTTATATTAAAACAGACCACCTGGATAGCAGAGAACTTCATAATCTCAGTCCAACAAGATCAACACCTGTTGTACATGTAATTAATCATAAGGCACTGCACGGCTGTATTCAGTTAAAAAGCTAAGATTATCTAACAACAGAAGCAATACACCATGTTAGCAATCAGCTTTTGAATCCTTAAAATGCAGTTAAAAAAAATCAGAGAAGTGAGTCAGTACAAAGGGGCTCATAATTATTCTCTCTCCATATTTAGGAGTCCATATGGCATTTGTGACGTATAAAAGTCAGCATACAATTTTCTGATGAAAAATTCAGTTCTAAAAAAATTCACATTCTCCTCGAGGCTGAGAAAAATCAAATGGTCTTTCTGTCAATGACATTTTCACTCTACACAAGGAAATCAAGGAGAAGTCTTGGATACTACATTATAAAAAGAACACAGAGGTTCAATACACTTTACTAGTCTGAACATGGATTGGGAACCACTATGTCCAATTGTATCTCTGTCTTTAACTCTCTGTGTGGTTTGGCAAGAAGCTTAACTACTTTGACTGTTTCTTCATCTGTAAAATATGGGAAAAATACTTACTAATTTGATTGGAATTTTGCAGGATTTAACATATATAGCAGTATTCCAAATACTAAAGCCTCATATGAGTATTATCAGCTTAGCTATAGTGTATTAATATAGAAGAGATATGTTCTTTAACAGTGAAAAGAAAAGCTCTATCTCTGATCCACAAGGAGGAGATCCACTGTAAAAGATAAGAACAAAAAAAATAATAATTGTTTGTTTATTGTAAAGAATCACAACAGCACAATACATACAAGAAAAAAATAGAAGCCCTATAAATACCAGCAAATGAATAAAGCACCTTGTGCAATTGCTCACAAAAAATAAAACATCATTTATCCTAAAGCTCAGGCCATCAGCCTAATAAGTTTTAAATGCACCTGCCTGAATTTTCATACTGGGAGCTTCAACACAGTCTTAAGGCAGACCAACAGAAGGCAAATTAGAAACCTAGATCTTATTAGCATGGTAAAGGTGGTTACAACTGACCAAAACCGTACATCCTATGTACAATCTACATTTAGGGCAGGTGCTGGATAGTTAATTAAGCTGAATGCAGAGATAAGGCATGCATTAAATAGTAGTAGTTATGCATTTTTCCTAGAGAGCCATGGGTTGTACGGGGATGGGGAATATTGTGGGTTTTATCACAACACAACCTTCAGCTGAGCAGGTGCAAAGGGATTCATACCAAGCTTACTGGCTCCTTTAACAGCCCACAGATCTAACTGCCTGCATGAGTTAAGTTCATAAATCTGTCCTGTTGAACGTGCAGCTCACACTGCCAAGTTTAACAACCCTAACTGAAAATTCATTCAAACTTACTCAGACCATATGACATTTAGTGCAGAACAGAAAAGTCCCAAGACAAAAATACTCTGCATCTCCTTGTTTCCTTGTTCCTATCTGTCTCCCATCCTGCCCATTTTCTGACCTTAAAGTTCTTCTTTCTTTCTAATTACTTTTCCTATAGCACCTTTTGATGAAAATTTTGTTTTGCCACCAGTACATGAGAAGAAATGGACACAAATTATCTTTAAAAAATAGAAAATGTATGGATGGATCCACTGTGAACTTCCTTGCATCCTTTCATTCTTACTTTGTGCCTGTATCTTCTGTTCAAGAAAGCTAAAGACCCACAAATATGCACTTGTCTAAAAGGCAAGTAGCTGACTATGTAGACAATTTCAAACGGCTTGTCTCCTCCAAAATGAGAGAAAGCCTTTAGGTCATATAATAGTGTAGGACATATATCATACAAGCTGAGGCAGGCAGAAGCTCCCACCCATTCTTCCTGAACAATCCTCATTGTTATCACCCGCTCAGCGCTGAGCTGCAACCAGCTCATTACCACCTCTGCCAAGAGCTAGGAAAGCAAAGGAACCACTGAACACAGGTCCAATGAGGAGACGATTAGAGATACAAGTATCAACCAAGCTTCAGCGATACTGCAGCCCACATCATTTTCATAACACTCCATCTTAGATGCAGGGAAGGGACTGAGGAACTTGGAGTCAGTCTTCAGGATTTACCGGCAGCAAGACTAAACTCCATCCTTTCCATATCCCCCTGATAAAAAACAAAAAAAATCCTCCTAATAAATGACATCAGCAAAGACCATAGTGCAGATGGAGTGAAGACGGCTTCTGAGGATCACGTTGTGCCAGACACTCATAGCAAAGATCACATATGCAGACAGACACACTCCCAAACTTCGACTGATGCAAAAAGTGTCTGGGAATCTAGACAATTCACATCAGTTTCTGCAGATGCCTCACTTGTTATCTTAAACAAAACCATATCAAAAACCTTGGTGTGTTTAATTTGCAGTTGCCAATTTCAGTTTTGTCACTCTCAGCAAGTTATGGCTACGCTGCCAGTGCTGTCTGCTTAATTCAATCTACTACCAGTTCAGCACAAACTCACCCTTCTGTGTTTGTGAGAAATATGTAATGCACATAACATGAAAGTGCCTGTATTTCCATACTCCTCGGGCCTGCCTTGGGCTTTATAGCTACGAAGGATCAAAAATAATGTTAACATCTAACTCCCTCAAGTCCAAGCTATTAATATTTTTTAAATTATTTTTTGAACATGTACATTGTCACCTGATGGCTACTCTTCCATCCTTCACAGATATTTTGTATTTCCATTTCGAAGGAACTTTGGCACTCCAGTCACCTTTGATCAACCATGACATTCCCAACCATGCCAGGAAGTATGGATGGACCGTGCACAGATAATACTCTGTTCTGGAAGCCCTAGCTTTTCACATACAGCCATGTGAAATTGTTCACCAAGCTCCTTCTGGTGAAACCAAACAATACATTGGTGATGCACTACGTTATTTGACTATATTTTCAAAATAATAGTGTAACATTACATACAATAAGCAAGATGATAGAGGAGAGGAATATGCCATTGAAAAAGTTTCAGAGAGACACTGTTTCCTTTTACAGATGGAACAAAAATTGTTTAGGATTTCTCTGCATCTTTTCCCAGACAGATTTTCTCTGCTACTGATAAACAAGGGGACAGACAAGGGGAAAAGATGAAAGATTTGCAATCATCTTTTACATTTTCTGAAGTAGTTTAATTTAGAAAATTTCCAAGCAAAAGAGTTGATAGCATTTTAGTAGATGTAATTAAAAAACAATTTGCTTTAAAAGAGTTTTCTGGAAGAATAACTGTGTAATCATACTGTCCAAACCAGGCTGTTGTATTTATTCTCTACCTCTGGCTAGCTAGTTCCCAGCCTTTGCTTTCAAATTTGAGATGGTATTTGCCTTCATTTCCCAAATTGCTCTAAACCAGAAAAGAAAATCCACAGAAATTTTCCTGTCTGTTAACTAGCCTGAAGAGTCTCTCCCAATTACCATCTCATCTAACCTTCCCACTAAACAACTCCCACCTGCTGCTCACACAGCATACCAGCCCCTACTTTCACACACCTGAAGCTACAAGAATCTTCTCCCAAACTGCAGTTTAAATGCCAGACAAAATGATGTGGTTGTAATGATGCAATTGCTTGTACCAATGGATGTCAGCAGGAACGATGGAGAGGTAGATCACTTTACACCTGGGGAGCATAGCAGACTAGCCTTGCAGTGCCTATAATTTTTCTATCCATGGGATGATTGCTTGGGGTGGGTCAGAGGGGAGCACAGAGCTGCCAGCCCAGCTGGCTCTGTCATCACTGTGCAAGCCACCAGCCGCCACAGTTGCCACTATGGCCTGGGCATTCAGTGGAGACATCAAGGACTGAGCTACTCCTTCATTTTACAGATGGTTCATTAACTGGGTGGAAGCACATGAGAGCACTTGGAGAGCAATAGGAAGAGGCAAGGGGCAGGAGAATTAGACTAAAGTTGTTTGGCAGCAGCTTCCAGATGAACTAAAAATCACACACAGCAAAAATAGCAAGGGTGTATTTGCCAGCTGAGAGTGGCCACATGCCAAGTTTGAGGTCTTAAAAATTAACTGCTTTTGAACTATACAACAGCAACAAAGATCTCTTATTTAAGCTCAAAAGATTTTTCATGCCTATCTAAGCTACTAATGAGAAAAAAGGAGGAAAGAAAGAGACAGTATCTCCAGGCTGAGAATCAGAAGAGTCAACCCCTAAGCAATACGTTTGATTATATATTAATATTAGGGGCTTAATTACACTAAACAAGAATGAAGCATCCATTTCAACTTCCCTGATAAATAATTCACACACATACACACAGCAACCTAAGGAGTTCTCACATATCCCTTCTCAAACAACTGCTCAAAAGCAGTTTTTAGGCAGATCCTCTCAGGTCCAAAAATAATCAGGAATCAATGAGAACATTCCCCCAACAATGTGAAATCTGAAAACCCCCTTGGAAATCAGCCCTCACAAAACTTCACATTTGCCAGTTTGGGTGTACTGCTTATTACACATTTCTATTTAAAGCCAAAAAAGTACCCATATGATATTCAGTGCCTTGCTTCCAAAAGACTAAGGAGCTCAAAAGCTGAGACCTCTTTTCAATGTAAGAACTTGCACAAAGTCACACAGGAACTCCAAAAACAGTGTAGAAACAGGAGCCAGGCTTTCTGCTCCATCCCCTCCTTACTCCCCCCTTTTTTTTCTTTAAGCCACACATTACTCCTGTATATCTTTATATTTATATCAAAATCACCACATTATGTATACATATGCATCCTTCAGAAGCCGAAACTTCAGATAATGGATATTATAAATGCTCAATTTGTGGCAGTAGTATGGCTTGAAATATGGAAGAATATCGAAAATTCTCATCATGAGATTTTTTCCCCCTATACTCACAGATACATGCATATGTATGTGTGTATTATATATAAATAAAAAAAATTTTAACATCTTGAATTGCTGACCCAATATGAGAATTACTAGCAGTTTCTCTCATAAAGGACATTGCAGAGCCCTTGCTGTTTCTAGTTTCAGTAAATTTTTCAAGCATTCAAGACAACATTTTGGATGCTCAGCTGTGATTACTTTGCTAAAATGTAATGCTACATACATTAACGAGTTTAATTCTTGGAATGCAAAAATGGTTTCTCTTTCTTTTTAGCCATAATTTGACAGTGAGAATTGTGATTTTACCTCCTGCCAAAATAAGTTTACCTCCTAACCAAACAGGGCGTTTCTTCCACAGAAAACCATGAATGACTAAATTATGAAAAATGAAAGTTGGCAGGTAGCCTTTCTGAACTTATGTGCTTCCTGACCCTGCCAGAGAGAGTTAAGCTGGATCAATATGCAAGTGAGTGAGGAAGGAAAGGATGGGGTGCTTCCACAAGTGCAGTCTCCTTTCCCCACAGCCAGCAGCGAAGCAGTGCTCCTGCAACACGTTTTTGAAGATCACTGTGTTGGAGCTGTTTGCAATAGTCAAATATTTCATTTTGCACTTTCATGAGCCCAGAGATGCAAGCACGGATGCCCAAGCCAGCTTCCACTCTGCCTAGATTTCTCTAGCACGTATCAATATTCTGCTCAAAAATGATGCGCATGTTGCAACTGCACGACCTACCACAGCACTGGCTGCATTTCAAATCTAAGCAACAGGAGACATCTCAAAAACCCAGTAACGTGAAGCTTCAGATGTCCTTGACAGCTCCTGCTTTTGGACAGCTTTTGAATGCAAGGCTCCTGGTCATGCTCTGGAGAGGAGATAGACTCTGGGAATAAAACTCTTCTTTTCCTCTAACCTCTTCCCCTTGTTACAGCATGCTCAGGGTGTCTTCTCTTCTCCCTCCCTGTTTAAATTGAGATCTCTATCCCCTGAATAACTTATTCACAAACACACACGGCTTTTCAACACATCCCTGCCTCCCCCAGCTCTGACACCCACTTCATTGCAAGCATGACACAGAAGTTAAAGGGAAGAGTACATGGGTGTGGTGGGGATGAGAGGCACACCTTGAATCTGGAAACCAGGATGGAGACCTGTTCCTGTGATCCTTTTTCTCCTAACTGTGAAGGGCTTAACCTCAGAAAGCATTCCAAACCTTTCAGAAATGGGACAGGGCTGCCCAGCACTCAGAGTCAAAGGAACATTTTAATTTCCCACATTACTGACGTGACCCACACTGCCCATGGTCACAGACTTTGTCAGACAATTTGGTTTTCTTCTTTAATTACTTATTTGCTGTGGAAAAGGAAAACAAAACTTTGTTCTCACACATCCCTGGTCCTATCACATCAGGGCACTTATCTCTTACTCTGCTCTTACCTAAGCTGCAAGCCATACATTCAGAAGACTATTTTGTTCAGAGCTGTACCTCCTTGAGAGCTCCGTATCTCCTGACAGCATAAACATTTACTGAAATTAGTGAGATGGTTTGGAAGTTGCCTGTGAGAAAGCTGAAATCTCACCAATTAAAACTTGCTGAACTGGGACTGTGGTGAGTAATGACCAATGTGGAAGGTGCTACTACTTGCAACGCAACCTTCTTTCATTAATGTAAATGCATCCATTTGAACTGTAGGTTTTATTACCAGGAGCAATTGCATAAGCAGAATATTTCACTCTTATTCACTGCCTCAACTGAAACCACCTACAGTAGTGAGAAATCTTTTCCTGTGGGTCAGCATCTAGAGAAGCACCATACTGTCATCCTACAGTAAAATGCATATGAAGGGAGAAGAATTAAGTGACATGAAGAGATAATTTACAGAAGAGGATTATAGTCCTCTCTCTACTACTCTTTCAAAAAATGTTTCCACACATCTACTAGCCATGGACTTCAAAATACTGTAGTAACTTCAAGGTCAACATCTCCAAGACAGTTTATCCTTCTAAAGAGCAAACACACTCTTTCTGTCTCAGACCAAGTCCCTGGAAAGCCATCCTTAGTATAATCACTACCTGGAAAAACCCTGGTTAAACACTACTGTGAACTGAACTTGGAATGCTTCCCAACATTTCTCTCCCCAACTCCATTCCTGAGTGGCACAAGATAGGCACATATCAACTTAAGCTTGGTTATGCAAATAAGGTGACTCTTGCTTCCTAAAGTCATTTAATGGGATAAAAATATCTGGGGGGAGGATCCATTTCCCTACAGTCACTTCCCACACAAATATTCTAAGGTGATCTAGTACTGGGACAGAGAATCAGCCACCCAAGAGTGATGTATAGCAAGTAGTGCTGCCCAGATGAGAGGTCAAGTGCAATGCTTCCATACAACTTCATGTACACCCTGGGCGGCAGCAGGAAAATCTCACAGGCTGCTACTATTTAAAGTGCTAGCAATCTCTGAAAATGTCCCTGCAACCACCTGATGAAGAAACATGACCATCTCAAGTATGGGCCTGACCTCTGCAATCAACTAAATTCACATGTCCTTGCATTAACCCAATAACTACTTCCCTTTCTGCTGTAGGGAAAGGAAACTAATTAACATGCTTCCTAGTTGCGGTAGGAGTTTTCTGGTATATTGTCAAGATTTTCAATCCCCTTTCTCAAGGCTTCCTTCTCTTATCTTAACCATCTTCTCTCTTCATCTTATCATCCATTAGTTTGAGAATATTTTGTTAGAGCGAAGCACAAAGCTTACTGAGAGAGCTTCAGACTGTTGTGAGTTGTCCACAGTCAGGTTTGTGGTTCCCTTCAAAGTGACTCCACAAATTCTTTATGTGAAAAATAATCGTGCCTGTAGGCAGCTTGTGTGCAGATTGTTTGGCAACTGATATTTAAGCCTTGGTGGTCAGTTTGAGCAGACCCATTTTTGCCTCTTTCTAAATTTTTTTTTTTAAAGGGAAATGTTTCTCAAAAAACAGATTAAAGGGGAATCATGCATATTCACAAGTTCACAGTTTGTTCATAATGAATATTTTATACAAAAAATCCGCTCCAACCATTCATCTAAACTTTATGACAAAATGAGCCCTTCTTTGAAGGAACAGGCAAGGGCACTCTCCAAGAGCAGGTGAGAATTGAAGCAGAAGGTCAATTACATGGCAAAGGTAAATTTATTCTGAAAACTACAAGCAGCCAAACTTCCAGAGGAACTACCGTTTCCTCTGAACGACCTCATCTTACTTGCTATCAGTCATATTTTGAGATCACTTTGAAAGCTTGTTTTATTTTTCTAATGCCACTTTTCCTCTCAATTCCCACCTCAAATATGTAGGTGTTCTCCTATATATTTCCCCTTATGCTCTGCATTCCACTTCTATAAAGAAGGTGTTTCAGTTGTGGATGAAATGATAATAGTACATGATCATTCATGCAGAGTATGCACATATAAAAAATACGATGTTGTTCATTTATCAGCACTTAGTTAAGTCTGTAAAATATGAGGCAATCCCTTAAGGTTCCAGGAAAGTTCTGCTGCACTCTGATACAGCAACATAATGTTTTTGTTGTATCGTGGTAGACAGGGAAGATGTTTCATTGACAGCAAAAGGCTCATAATGGTTACACCTTTCAGCCGAGGGCTGATCAGAATGGAGTATCTGCTCTTATCTGGAATCATCAGTTGTAAAGGTTTCAAGTATACATGTAATTTTCATGCAAGTTGAGCCTTTGCTTGTAGCTATTTTAGCACTGAAAAAACATCCTCTTAAGAGGAATTATTTGCAAGGTGGCAGCTGACAGAAAGCTAGATGCATCCTACAAAAACAAAACAAACAACAAAAAAACCCGGGGCAAACAGTTCCCTCCCAATGTCAGCTTTCTGACCACGTGAACGAGATACCCCACCACAGTGCAATGCCTATTGCATAAGTTGGTTTTAAGAAAATCGCCTCGCTGTTGTCAGGGGATGTGCGACAGATTCACAATTTTCTGCGCTTGACAGCCAGAGTACTTGTCACTTAGTTCCATCTGGTAGAGAGATAACATTTCATTAATGTTCATGCTTAACCTTATAGCTCAGAGCTTTGACTCTGCAAAGTCCTGAGCATCTCTGAAAAGGTGCTGAACACTCAGCACCCAACTAATTCAGCAAGTTTCAGCTGCCTGCAGGATCAAACCCTGACTTTCCTTGGGAAAGACACAGCGTTTCCTCCCCCACTTTGGCTTGCTGCTGGATTCTTTCCATTTTAAAACTCTCTCATAGAATAAACTTAAAATCCATTGTATTTGGCCAGGTTGTCATTTTCAATGCAGATGGTGCAAAAATAATGTTACGAAACTATGACTTGCTGAGCTGACTGGACAGGAGATGTCAGTGGATACGAAACAAATACTAACAGGTCTCTTGAGCACCAGGTTATATATTTCTGTAGCTTCAGCAAATGAAACCCTTCAGCCCTGTCACCGCATTTAGTATGGATTATCCTGGGCCTGGACATTTGGAAACAAATTGAGAAAACAGAGCCAGGATTCCCCAGTTCCCTCCCCACTCTGCCAGGGGCTTTGGCTCTGCCTCCATGCACAGACCCCAGGTTGTCAGAGACCCAATGTGGGACCAGCTGATCCACCCACGTACAAATTATCCCCTGAAGAGACTTCCCTCACAGGAATAAGGCCTGATTCCGACCTTGGTCAAGTCACTTAACCTCTGTTAATCCACCTGTGAAATGGAACTAATGAAATACAGAGGTATTGTCAGGCTTAATTATTTAATACTCTTTCAGGTACCTAGAGATCCTTGTGGGAGAGACAGTGTACAGCTGCACAGCATTATTATTTTATTAAATGAAGTACCTATCAGTATTTCACCCTCAGTAGAACGACTGCTGAGACCAAATTGCCTCTTCGCATTAGTTGCACGCATTGATGAACAAAAATGCATTAAGAAGTGGTGCCAAGGGAAATGAACTTATGCTTCACCCAGCACTTCTGCAAAATGATGTCAGTGAATCTTTGAAATTAAGCTTATTTGAGTTTCTGGGGACAGGGACTACCACTTTGGGGGGACAGTCTTGGTAGGAGAGACTCCCTCTCTCCTGTAAGAAAACGCAGATGAACAGCAAAGAGTTCCTGGTAGCAACTTGCCTGCACTCAGGTTTTCAAGTCTGATAGCAGTCCAAATATGTTCTTGGTCCATTAAAAGGAAGAATACACACAGTATAAACTCAAATGCCATTAATGCACAGTCTCTGAGAAAACAAAGACTTCTTGGACAATGTTACCCAAATTACAGCCACACATGCTGCAGGGGGAAGGACAGATGGCACAAGAACTGGAGATACAAGAAACAGATTTGTGACCACAAGGAAAAAGATTCAGGAGACATTTCTACCCAGCTAGAAATATCCAATATTTAGCGAAGCAAATACCAAGGAATCCTTCTTAGGCGGAACAGAAAAGAAAGACTGAGGGGTCAGAGAAAGGCAGCATCTTTATTATAGGAATTAAGCAGCTACAAAAAAGGAGGCCCTTCAGCTTTCCTAACATAGCGAGCAATCCTCAAGGACTCCACAGTAGGAAACATGGAAAGAAAATTCAGTGAGGTGCACAAGGACAACAGGCTGGTATGCTCCCTCCCCGAAACACAACCGTGAGACAGAGGCAAAACTGAGTGGGAGGATGAAGTCACCTGGCAAGTCTCCACTGGTGATGATACCTTTGGAATAAGTGACACAGCATCCCGTTGTACTACATAGCTTATATAAGACTTCAGGGAAATGTAAAAAGCCCAGGTGGAGGAATATTAGTCCATGTTTGTTTTAGACCACCAAATCACATCAGGGAGCAGGATGATTTAATCCTTGAACGTTTGTTTAACATCCAGAAATAAGAACTGCATTACACATGACTGCAGTTTACTTGAAGCCCCCACAGTTTGTAAAGAGACATTTCTGAAAATAACAGGTAATTTTTAACACAACACTTGCGCATAGGAACCTCTACACAAGGAATCGCTTTTTGTATTTACTATGTTTTTGAAGGTTCAAAAGGAGCTAGTTCCCTAACTGCCTATCAGCAGCCACCAAAAGGATGATTTTGAACCAAAACCATTCAGCATCAGCACTAGTGGCTCCACACTCAGTAGTACTAATAAAGATTTGCTTCAAAATTCAAAGATAACACTGAGTAGGAGGAATTAGATGCAAAAAAGTATGAAAGGAAAACTTGAGATTCTTTATGAGAAGGCCAGAAACCAATGCTTCTTCTTAAAAGCAAGTCAAAACCCATTTCTGCTGCTCCTGCAGTGTTTTTGCCATCTCCCTGCAGCAACCAGGCAATAATGTTCCTACAGCTTATTCTTACGTACACAAACTACACAGATTAAGTACTTTCAATTAGTAATTAAGATTTCTACTTTTTTCTATTGAAAGTTAATTACATTTACTATTAAAAACTGTTCAGCAATGTTAGTGAATAGGTCTGGATAATGTGAAACTAAAAATAGTAGATAACTACCTGAAAAATATATATCTTACTAATGTTCTTGAGTTATTATTGTTATTATTATTATTAAAATATTGCAACATCAAACTGGTTCCAGAAGATTGCAAAGCATAACTGAGTACACAGAGATAAATATTCAAGTAGGGTAGCCAAAGAACATGTAAAACAGAGTAACATGGACTGAATGAAAAGAAACAAAACCCCTGGTGAACCAGATAGAAGGTCAGACAATAGAAAATTCAAGTTATGATTTGAATCAACAGCTGTCAATGATTGAAAACAATTACACATAACCACACATAAATGTAAGATTTTCCACGTACATACAGACACATATATAGAGTATATAAACTCTTTGCAGAGGCAACAAGATCAATATAACTACTTGCAGAGAAATAAGGGGGTTTTGCAGCACTTGGTACAACATGGCACTTTGACATTAGGAAGCCGTAACTATCGGTAGCACACTGCTAAGGTACAAGCAGCTATGGTGCAGAAACCCATCACAGAAGGTAGTCCTGAGCAGTTCTCTGCATCCAAGTGCACATTCAGCATTGAAACTGTCACTTGCATTTTATGATGTTTTATCTCGTACATCATAATTTTACATACATAATTTTATGTATGACACATTTACATTATGTGTAAATGCAGGGCTGTTGCACAGAATCATTCATGCTACTTGCTAACCTGAACTCTCTCAAACAGTACAGATACATATAGCTACAGGAACAAGGAACTCCTATGGAATAGGGAAACAGGTGCTTCCGCAGCTTTAAAAGCTGGCATTAGAGAAGTCATCCATGAGCAAATTGTGCTGTTGCTGGTTTGGGTGATTTTTTTTCCTCTCATCTGTAATATTACAATATGTCAAGTTAAAATACACACAGCAAAAGGGGAATTAAGATAGGATCAGATTTTCAGATGGTATCAGCATAGCACTGCTATACCAGCTGAAGACACAGCCCTTAAAGTTTGTAAAGCGGCCTTTGAGCCTCTTGGATGGACAATACCATACAAATGCAAAGTGAGGTACCCCTGCATATTGGTGATGAATAACTGCCTTGTTCCTCTTAAGAACAAAGACAAACAAAGCATCGGATGTGAGTCAATACAAAGGGAAGATAAAATCCATGCGTATACAGTTATGTCCCATTAAAATATCCTTAAATGAGCATTTTCCTCCTCCTTCTCTTACTTTGGAGAAAAGTTTCTCCCTTGCCCCAACAGTCCGTAATACTGATGCTGATCTCACTTACAGCAGTAGGAAGTCTGCTGAAGTCACGCACTTCGACATATTTTTGCACAAGGCAGAGAAATCAGTCAGTAGTTATTTGCTTGGCTGTTCCTTTCAGCAAATCAAGAGTGCCATAAAGGCAGAAACATTTTCAAGCTTTATCAAGTATAATCTGACAACCGCCTCTGGTAAAACCACAGATAAAAATAAGCATATTCTTCACATGCATTGATCTGCTACTCATGACAACACAGGGGTGACCTACAGGCTAAGAGATCCTACATACCCTTTATCCTTGAGCCACCTCAAGGTTTCCACTACCCCAGAAGTTGCACTTTCCTTCTCTTTCATCCATATCCAACTTCTCCTTTAGGGAGACATCATAACACTGGGTATCCTGAAGGTTGCCCTTTGCCTGTACATAATGTTTTCTAGTTTACCTAATAGCTTTTGTGCTTCAAAAAACTCTGCTATTAGACCAACTCCCAAATAATGCTAACCTCCCCACCCCGTAATACTTCTCAAAGACAGGAACAAATCAGATCCTTGACGTACAGCTAAGGACAAGTCACATAGGTTATACCTACACTGTTAAAGTAGTCCAGGACCAAGCTCAAGGATTAGCATCCCAATTGTCCACTGTACTCTGCTGTAGTGCAGTCTGGCAGTGCTACTTCACTGCTACAGACTGGAAGACAGCAAGCAACACAAATCCATGCAGGAACCCATCAGAAACATCAGCCACCACACTCAGGCACCTTGTACCCCACTATGAACAAGAACCAGAAGCTCAAATACTTTTTTCCCTCCTCAAGTTAAAAAAATACAAAGACCTGGGGAAGGGGGAAGGGAAAGTCAGTGAAATCTGTCTGCTGCTACCATTCCAGTCATATTAGTCCCTTTTTGGATTGACTGTATCACTGCCTCTGAAAGCAGTCCCAAACCCAGAGATTCCATGACTTTAATATAAATTATCAAATGACACAGTTTAACTGTGTCTCGCTCCATTATTCCTCGGTGCTCAAAAAGTTTAAGCCATTCACTAGGAAAGAAAGAGTGCAGACTGACTCCAGCAGCCAGTCAAGCACGTCATGAACAAACACCAGCTAGTTACTGAGCAGAGGCCTCACCAGCAAGTTGATGGCTGAAAATTGTTCAGAAGCAATTTGGCAAATACAAGTTGCAAACAGAAACGAGGACTGGACTCAGAAGATTTTAAAAGCGGAAAAAAAAAAAACAAAGCTTCATTTGGCCATAAATTATTTGATCGTCACTAGCAATGTGTAAAAAGATTCATCCATTTTCCTGCCTGTTTATTCTTCTATTGTTGTAGGAGAGACATCTACATGTTGCTACACAGTACTTAGTAATGGCATTGCTCCTGTATTAATGCATGTTTTTCAGCAAAACTTTAATTATGTTATCTAATCCCAACAGTTGATGAATTATCTGACATATTTTATGCCCTCTGGTATTGAATCTGACAGGGCAGGATCTATTACCCTACAAACTCCTGAACTTACATTTAAACTTTCCATTGTCCTTAAAACAAGTTCCCTGCATTTATTGCTTTGACCTCCATAGAAAATGGCAATATGAAGCTGTGCTTATTTCATAACAGGAACCACCAGGAAAGGGGAGCACACGGTCCAGCGTGCACCAACCCATACACATCCCAGCGGAACTTAATTAGTCAGTACAAAACCCAGCTTTCTTCATGCAAATCCTTTCTCCTCCTACAGTTTCATGGACAACAATGGATGCCCGTTTGATTGGTATTTCAGTTTTTAGCTACACAGGGACAGGGCTGAAGATGTACAAGATGACGCATGTGAGGCTCCCTTCCCACCAGTACTAGACTCACATGAGGTGACAAACTCTTCTACAGAGCAAATAGTTATTTGCAGTATCTGAAGCACGCAGGTACAACAATGAGAGGAGAGCTGGGGGGTGTGTGCATGTGTGTGCACAATCTATGTGGCTGCCACTGCGAATGGATCTTGAAGCGTACAGATAGCGTATCTTTCCTTTTCCCAAAAGGCTGCAAGACACTCCACTGCTTGAGATAACACGTTTTCACAGGCTACTTCAGCCCCTCAAGGAGGTACTTAATGAAGTAGAATAATACAGTAACTGGTCTTCTGCTGGGATTTCAGCCTCCGGATGCTGATAGAAAGCCTGGTTTCTCATAGCCCCTTGACTTTAGCAGGATTTCTAAAAGCATCAAAAAGTAAGAACAGCACAAACCCAAATGCACACCCAGACCCAGGCTTAGCTCTGTTTACTCTGGACATCTCTGTTATCAACTGTGAGTTACCACAGGAGCCAAGTATATTGCATTACCAGCCCCGCTTTACAGCAGTAAAGCTCAAGCGCAGAGCAGTTAATGGATTTGCCCACGGTCCTGCATGTGACCTGACCCACCCCCCAGCAAGTCCTGCAGCACTGGCCTTGCATTCCCCTTCATTCCCTCATCACAGAGGCATTTCTGCACCATCTCCCACACCTTCTCTCATGCTTGGAACAGCTTTCCAAGCTCTAGTCAGCACACATCAGTCCCTCACCTCATTCAAACTGCTCCTGAGAAATCCCCTTGCCTACAAACATCAAAGAGCAGGCCCTGTGCTGAGCTCGTCGTTCACACAGCATGAGAATCTGGCCTCCTGTGTTGGTATAAACAGAGGACCCAATAAAATATAGGTGCATCTAAACTCAGAAACCACAAATCCACATGCTGTAATATCCTGCTCCACTCTTTTCCGATGTCTGTTACATCCTCATTTATCACATCTGTCATTTAGACCAGTAAGCAATTCATGAAAGGGACCCCAGCCTCTAGCTGTTTCCTAAGATATACCTAGAGCAAACACGGGGATTATACGGAGCCAGATAGAGAGTCCCGAGTCTCCTGCTGTAACAGCACAGTTACAGTTTCAGACAGACTGACTAAAGCGCTGTGAATGCACGAAAGCAAATGGAAACATTCTGTTTTGAAAATGTGATGTCTGGGCACTTTCCCGTGGTTGAACTTATTTTTCTAAGGAGTGTTTGTCTCAAGAGAAGCTAAGCCTGCTGAACCTTTTCCAAGACTAAAGAAAGCATATCAGTCCAGACGCCAGTTGTCCCAGTGAACATTTTTCCTCCTCCTGTCCCCAGGCTGTCTGACCTCTCCCCTCGACCAGCACAGCCATCCTGTGCTGAATCCGTTCCAGCACTCCGGTCTGTAGAGGTCAGAGGTACCGCACGATCAAAGCTGCTATCGCAGACACCTCTGTGGGATTACAGCATACCAAGAAAGCAGGGCCAGCTTCCTTGTACTCTGAAGAGTTGCTACATATGCAAGGAATAACGCAAAGTTTTTCTCTTTCATTGCCCTTGGAACTTGTCACACAGTGCAGCAATCCTTCGTGCGCAGCTCCTAGGGACAGCCTCAGCACTCCTGCTTGCCTTGCACAAAGATAAGTGAGGCCAACAACACAGGTTAATCCCAGGTGTAACTTGCTGAATAACTAACGGCTCAGAGGACTTGTTTATTGAGGGGAGAGAAAGGAAGCAGCATCTCCCCATTTGCAAACGTGACCCCAAGTTCTCCCAAACCCAGCTGTGTCTCAACCTGCCTCCAGCTGTGTCCCATCTTCTCTCCAGATCCTCCAGCACCCCAGGTCCATCCACTGACACCGCTCAGGTAAATGCTTTTGGCAAGTGCTGCTTGTCTGGATCAAAACAGATCTGGGAGCGACCACGCCAGCAAATTGCTTCTTTGAGCAGAACCTGAGAGGCCACAGAGGCAATCTGAAGTATAGCTGGGACTTGGAGACTGGCCTCTTGTGTCCAGCCCTGCTTTAATCACAAGGTGGCTCTTCCTTGCCCAAGGGAGAACAGGGCAGGTCAGCAGATCTCCTGCCATAGGAGGAGCACCGTTTAGCTCACCAGCAGAGCTGAGTGTCTGTGCTACTCCTGGTATGACTTCAGTGCAAAGGTCATTAGTTGCAGACACACAAATCACCTGATTTGCATCTCTCTAAAGTGTAGCTGTAAAAATACTTTAGAGAATTATCACAAGGTGAAAGGAATCATTTTGGCAGAGCTGATGAAAAACATGGTATCTTTATCTGTGGGCACCTTCACTGCCAGGCCATCTCAGCCCAGCCCTGACCGCAGGGCTGAATTTCTTGCAGGAGATGAGAGCAGAAGTTCAGTGTCTGCAGCTCCAAATTCTGTCACATCTCACAGCTGCAAGTTTGTTTTGCAATGTGGTGCCATAATGGAGGTTCCCGTAGAGAACAGCCACCATGTACCCACTGACTTAATTGTAGAATTGTAGGGTTTAGAAGGAACCTCAAGAGATCATCAAGTCCAACTTCCAACTTGCCTTCCTACAGCCTCTACTAAAATGGGTTGGATTGACACGTACCTAGAGATCTGAAGCTTAATGCCATCCCACAAGGCACCCAGGTCCAATAGCCATTGGATTTTGGAAAGAGTTCTGCCTCTCTAAGACCACAGCAACATCAAGCAAGCTGCAAAATCTTGGAGCTCACCTGAGCACAGTTTGCAGTGTTATACTTTCTGCACTCCTATGCCTCCTCAGCTACCATCTCCACCTTTCTCTACTTTCAGAGGTGGATTTAATTAACTATAGCAATTAATGAGGCATCTCAACTCCACCCAACCTCAAATGTCACCTCACAGCACCTGCTTCACTCAAATTATCTCCATAATAGTAATTATTCCAAGACCTCACAAGACTTTTGGCAAACATGCCCCTAAGTGGACCATCCCATGGGAAATGCCAAATCATCACATCTACAGAATAAGCCTCTCCCAGTGCAGGTCAGGAAAGGCATGCTGCTCTCCATGTGTATCAACCAACACTGGCAAACCACAGAAATCCACAGTTATTTGGAAGCTAATGCACTACTACTGAGCATCAGGTATCCCTTTGCAAGTTTCTCCTTGGATCTCAGTATGCAGGACAGTGTCATGCAAAGAGGACAGCCATTGCTGTTACCTTCAGATACTATAATAGAGTGTATTCCAAACTCTGGAAGCACAGTCCACAGCAAGTTAAACTAAAGTGTTATTCTTACTGGCAAAAAGGCAACAACACATTAAGCTTTTCCCTGTGGTTCAGTCATCACTTTGCTTCCTGAAAATAATGTGGAAGAGTGAGTGAAATGCAGATTTACCATAGCAGACACTTGAGTCCCAGATCCAGCCTTGGCTGTTGCTCCCTTTTCAAATTCTTATTTGCTACAATTATACGCAAAAGGATTAGTCTGAAAAGTCTTGAAGTGCACAGAAAGGTTACGAACAGTCAGTAAGGGAGCTGAGATTAGATCCCATGGGCTGTTAGGCACTAGTAGAGTGCATTTGCCTAAGGCTATTCTGTGTAGGAAAGGCTGTGTTGTGCATGACATTTTACTAGTCGGGCAGGAACACATGACAGAATATCTGACAGGCATATGACAGCAGGGTCTTTATATGGCTCAACAATCTTCACATGGATCAATGAAGCAGTACTGGTCCAACTCAGACTGAAAGAAATGCCAAGAAATAAACAATTACAAGGGAGGGGTATTTTACATCCCCCCCCCCCTTTTTTTTTTTCCTTCTTTTCAGTAGTCTTTAAATCAACACACAGCTACATACTCTACCTATTTTCAAACTCCACCACAGCCCTTGAGGCTGACATTTCAGACAAACTAAATTCCATACCTTGATTTTCACCCGCAACTATCCAGCAGTAGGGGTAAGCACAACCTGATCCCTCCTGAACCCACAAACTGCTTGTGGATTCCTGGAAATACTTGAGCTGCTGGGTGAAGGGGAGAAAGAGAGAGAGATGCCCCCAGCTGGCTGCCCCACAGGTGAGGCCTGCTACTGTCAGCCATAAGCAGCCTTCTTCAGTGCTAGTAGCAGAGTCCTGGCGTACATAGAGCACAGTGCCAGCTCCCCTTCTGAGCTTCCTGAAGCAAAAGGGACTGCACTGGAAGAACATTCATAATTCTGTGGGTGACTACAGGCACCAGCAGGGCTTCCAAATTCAGTTTCCAAAAGACCATTGTACTTGCTCAGAGGCCAGACATCACGAAAAATTTGTACTATATAACAAATAACATGAGGGGGTTTGTCTAATCTAGCGAAGCACTTGGCCATTGGTATGTCCTTTTGCACTGTTTAACTTCACACCTGAAGTCACAAGACATAGCCTGTGTGGTCTCATCCAGAGAGAGAGAACCATTTATGCCAAGGTACAAGTCTTGAAGACAAACCAGCACAGAGATCCTCTCTCAGACATGTCTTCAAATATAGGCAGAAGAATTCAAAGACACCAAAACTGAGAGCACATCTCATGGGTCTTTGCTCTGGATACATGCTGCAAAAACAAGACCATTCCTCCCACTCAGTCTCTCTGTGAAGGACTGTGGGCATGCTTGGTGGCACCACCACAAGACCCCCTGGTCTAGAAACCTGCTACAGTCAGCCATGAGTAGCCTCCTTCAGTGCAAGCAGCAGAGAGTGCTGACATACCAGCTTATACCATTGGCTCCAAACACAATGCTAAGTCCAGCCAGTAAGGTGACATACAGTAGCACAAAAGCAAAATGCTGCCAATTAAGTGAAATTCTGCTGGCCCACTTAACCTCTCATTTGGGAAACAAGAATAGAGCATCCCTGAAAATTTGCTTTCTTAAGTTAATTAAAAATAATTGCAGCATTTTATTTATTCAAAGACAGAAAATATATTGTTACACAAGTCAGTAATCTTGCAACTCTCTTCTTTCGACCTAGGCTTCCAGAGATAATGATGCTGGTCTTCAAGATGTCAGCTCTCATTTTTTAGGCTCAAACCAGTTACAATATGGGGAAGTCCTAAAAATAAGAACCAAATGCATCTGGCACTCGGAAGTCTACATGAGAAAGGCTTGGCAACATTCTTGACAACTATTTTATTTATCAATTTATTTCAGATCAACAGGGTTTGATATTGCATGTCAAACTCGGATCTGTATACTGAAAGATTTGAGAAAAACTTCTACAAGCCAAACTGCTCCCTCAGGCAGTTCTGGGTTTAGGGGTGGGAAGAGTTAAACAGAAAAATGGGGTTTAATTTCAAATGTCATTTTTTGGTTTGGTTTTGTTTGGGTGGGTTTTTTTAAATAAAGAGCATAAAAGACACAGATAACAATAAATGAAAGACACTAGTTTAGCCAGAAGGAACTTTTGCTTGTAATGATTATTTTGTGTTATTATTATTCAGAAGAAGAAGAATTAAGTCCCTTTCAATTGACCCAAAGCAATCTTTTACAGAGAACCACTGAATGCAGAAGTCAGAGGGTCTGTAACTGCTGCATTTAATTTGTCAGCACTGCTACCTATTTCATTTCTTACATGGAAAGAGGGAAAAAGGAAAGAAGTAATTAAAACAATGAAGTGACTGAGCAAAGCTGGATAGTCACTGGGGACCCCAGCAGAGACTGGCTGGGCACATCCTGAGGCTGAGCCCTGTTGCAGTAGGAGGGGAGGCCCAGCCTCCACCACCACCCGTGCCTCTTCCCCCTCCAGGGGCCACCAGGTACACCAGTGTCATGAAACTGGTCAGCTCAGAGAGCCCACAGAGCAAGCACAGCCACATCCCACAGCCTCTCCTTGGGAAGGCACGAAGTCAGGTAGCAGAGCCCTATACTTATTTAAAGACCATACACTTTGCGCAACAGAAACCATCTTACTCCATCGCTGCTCTCCGGCACAGAGACCAACTTCTGGCATCTCTGGTTACACCCCTCATCTTGCCCAAGAGCAGCTGCTCCATTTATCCGTTACGGAGAGCAGTGGTTTATTTTGGCATGTTACTCTTATTTTGTAAGAAGTATTTTGTGTTTGTATAACCATATAATTTTGTAGCTGAAACTTTCCCTTCCTTACTTAGCAGGTGATGCTGCACAGGGGTAAATGGTAGCCATCTGTTTGACATGTTGAGGCTCATCAGCTCTTTGCTAGGAACAGTCTTTGTTTCTAAGGTCTAGGCCAGAGAAAGACCTTTGTGGCAATGTTAACTCAAGCAAGGCAGAAACAAACCACCCCAATCTTTTGTGAGTTCCAGCTGTATCTCAGGTACCTACTTTGCTGCTGGGCTCTTTCAGGGTCGGAGGCATGGAGCTAACCCTGGTTCCCCCTGGTCTGAATAAAAAGAGCCACGGTCACAGGCAGCCTGCTGCTCATGGCAACATTGAGGCTACTTCAGCTGATAAAAAGTCTTTAAGTATACACACATAGGGGTGGTCAAGAAGGTGGCGGATATCTGTGGAGAAGGCATGGAGGCAAGGAAACAGATCATGCTTAGTTATGAGAGGAAAAGCAGTGTCAAAACTCAATCCATGAGCAAACGGAAAGCATTCTGCAGTCCCAAGGGGTACAGCCACCAGCAAGAGATGTCTGTTCGGATAAATTAGGAGAATACATTCTGTTCTTCGCAGGTCTCTGCTTTACCCACACAGGACATGGTTCAGTCTCTTCTTAAGAGCAACCAAAGTCACAGAGCTCAGATTGTGCAAGCAACAGAAAGGCACGTGAACCTGGCTCTGTGACTAAGCCCATGCCAGCAAGAGCCCTGAGTCATGCCACCCTCACCCGCATCTGACCTTCCCAGGAGTCGGCAGCACCACAGCCAGTTATGGCACTGCAGACTCACTCTGCTTCCAGTTTTTTCCAAGTAAGAGGACAGTTTCGATAAAATCAAGTAAGCCTGTGCCTAATGCTTGTTTCTTTCATCACAGCTTTCAAACAATGCTCAGTTCAAATCAGCCTCATTTGTACTTGTTGCATAAAGCCATGCATTTTACCTACATGTCGTTGTGCTATGGTGAAGATACAGTGTACCCAAGACACATCAAGAAACCTCAGTTTCTGCCCAGCCAACAGATGTTGGAGACTAAGCAGACATTATCCCTGCAAAAAACACATTACATTGGTTGACAAAGGAATGACTTAAATCACTCAAAGACCAAGGGGGAGAGTGACAGTCTTTTCTAAATTTACATTTTTTACTCTTTAGCAAGAAATGAAACAAAATCTACATTAAGGACGCGATTGAGATTTACGAAGTGTAAGCACTTGGAGTTACAAACTGCCAGAATTTCAGATGTCAGTGTAATCTCAGTTCAACACTCTTGTGAATGCGCACTAAGAGACAGGTTTTACTTATTCTTATCACCCACCAATGAATGCAGGCACCTCATGAGTGGAAAGCAGAGCTGCATTACCATAACACATTGACAGAAGTTTAGGAAGGGGAGAGGGGAGAAAAGAAAAAAACCACAACACTGAAAATAAACTGGGTAACATAATACTGGATAGAAACAAACTGAAAATGCATGAGTAGTTACTAGCACAATAGCCCACAGCAGACAGCTACAGTTAAAAGCCACATCTCTCTCTCCTACAAAGAGTGATCTTTAGCAGTCAAAAGTAGAGTGGACCTTAGACACTTCTGTTGGGGTTGTTTGTGTTTTGGTGGGTTTTCTTTTTTTAAATAAAAGAAAGCCCAAACAAGATTTGCAGCATCATTTCCCCCTTAATCCCAAGGAGCATTTATTTTTTAGCATACACTTCAAAGTAAATTACTGTACAGATAAAGAACAGCATTCAAACTGAGCAAAAATGTAAGTAGCCCACAAGTATCTCCTATACAACTGCTTATCTTCATTTTGATCTTCAACATCAATGCAGGTTTGTTGGGAAGTAAAAAAAGGTCACGCTATGTATTTCTGAAGTACCAGACAAGACAAAACCACATGTAATTATTTAAGATATCATCCAGCTAGCACTGGCACTACTTCTTACCTCCAGAATTGAGAAACAGAAGTTTTTCCCCTAATTAAAAGTACAGCTTGGTTTAAGTTTTAAGGTCACTCTTGGTCATCCTTCTGAAATGCAGTCAAGAAAATGGTTGGCTTCAGACTTATCAGCTATAGCCATGGCTGAAGTCCATCCTGAACTACATTTAAAAAAATAAAGTAATATTGAACTGCATAAAATAGCAATAAAGTACAGCTTTTGGGAATAACTATTCTTGGAACAGAAAAATTAAACACAAAAGCAAAAACCCACCATTTCAAGCTGATTACATATTTTCTCTGTAACTGTAAAGAAAAACCCCACAAGATGCAGAAGTAAAATAGATTCTGTGGAGTTGCCCAGAAATGCACTCTCATTAAATGTCATTTTAAGTAGTGTTAGCATTGCCAGCTCAAAGCGTTTAAGCACCATCATGACTTTTCAAGCCCTGAGAATCTTGTTATTTGCCTTATGGCTTTTTCACACATTAAATGCACTCGGATCACAATTTAAGCCGACTCCATAACCATCTCAGTAATATTGAGACTCCGTAGCATTTCGGTAGCAACTCAAGAGTCAAAATATAGAAAAGCAAAAGATTTTAATGTAACTATGATTTTAACATGACTATGATTTGATGGACTAGAGGGTGTGAGCACAGAATATTGCAAGAATAATAATTAAAATCACAGGAGTTGGAACGGCTTAGGCAATCTCAAGAAATTTATTACGTTTTCTAGCACGCATTCAATCAAGCTCACATGCCTCCAAGGGCAAGGGTATTACAACTTTCATCAAGGGGTGTTGCTGCTGTCACCTTAACTTTATCATCAAGATTTTATTTTAGGTCTATTTCTTTCCCACAATTCTAGCTCACACATGTCTCTTTGTTTACTTCCCTCCTCCTACATTGCAGCCATTCAGATATTCAAAGAGGGGCTTCCTAACTCGCACTCCCTCTGCTGACTCTCCAGTGGTGCAGTGGATATTTTTTTAATCATTTTATTTTTAATAGGCTATATGCACAACTCTCTTCATTCTAAAAGCATCCTCATAGTCCTGCACGTCTTTTTGATGTGGAAAATGAGAATCCAACATACTGATATTTAAAAGGCTCAAGCCAGGTGGGCTTGTGGATTTTTTCGGTGGTGTGATGTAACTGGACAGTATCACTGATTTGTTTCTGTGTTTAATTATGTGTTCTGAGAAAACCAAAGACCATTCACAGTTCCTGTAGTATCAGCATAATGTATGAAAGCAGACAGCTGCTTGCTCTTCCCAGAGACTTTGATATCATCAGTAGCCCTGGATTGCACATACCACAGCCTTGTTATATATACATAGTGTTGCATAGTGCTTGACCTAATATTATACTGATGAGCTTGCTCTGTACCTAAAAGATGCTGTGGAGAATGACAGGACAAAAGAGTATAGTTTTTGCACTTAAAACAGTTGCAGAGTTGTGAGGTTTGTGGACCTGAAATTTGGGTATAGAAGAGGACCATGAGGTCGTCTGGTCCATCTTCCTTCACGTGGCATGTGTGCATACATATATATACATACATACACATCTATAAAAGCACACATATATACCTATGTATTTAACCTTCAGCAAGATTTCTTGTTTCTCAGTTGACCATCATCCCACCTTCTTAGCTGTCTGTACCAAGGGCTTAAATGGATTGCAGCATCTGGATATTTTTCCTTTTTTGGTATTCACCTTGAACCTCCACTACTCTATGGTATGACACTTCTGCTATCTACACCTCTCCTATACCACACCAATCAGAACCCTTCCACTTGGTAACCAACCTTGTGCCACTTACCTACCTATGGCCACAATTTAACCTTCCCTAATAACTTCCATTCAGTCTCAGTTTAGCCTTTCCAAATCACTATCTTCTGTTTCCAGCCTCCTCCTTCCCTCCCCCCACCCCCTTTAGTCCATTTACAATGAAAGTCATAATTTGATGCTGCACCATAAATTCACTAAATTGGTGAACAAAGGAATCAGTACTTTTAGAAATGTGCACAAGCCATTCCTTAGTATAACACAATTCGAATTCAGTAAGTGTTGTCAAGAGGATTTTACAAGAAGCTGAGCCAATATCAGGGAAAGAAAAGAGGGGGTTGTTTTTGGTTTTTTGGGATTTTTTTTTCCCTCTTAGTAACATACCATGAACATTTGTTAGAATTGAAAGGCAAATTTCTGATTAACCAGATTTATGACCTCTTTAACGTTCAAGCATTTGCAAAAAGTGAGTGCAAAGTTCTGCGCTCATGAATATTCTCCTACCTCACATGAGCAAACTGTCGCCCAAGGTAAATTCCAAATTGTTTGTGTTTGTAAAATTGGGAATGCTAATTAGTTATATAAGTCACAATGTATTGTTTCTGTTCCTTAACTTGATGACAAAACTACTTAACACATCTTAAATTGCTAAGTGTGAAAATTACCGATATACAATTTATCACTCATTTTGGATTGGTTAATTACACAAGTTCCCACACAGATTGCCTATGGCATATTTGTCTAATGATCTAATTATTCCCTGAAGAAATTAGTGAATAACTTTACATGACAAACCTGACAATTTCACAATCTGCTCCTGGACAATTTGTAAATAGATAAGTTTGATGATATTTTGATTTTTATCTATTGGTGAACTAGTCAATCAGAATTGCGGGTCTTCATCACCTCCAGAAAAATCAGACTGTTTTTATTTAAAATAACTCTTTCTCCCACAGGCGAACTGGGTCTGCCCCAAGCATTACACATTTGTCTGTTCATTAAATGGGTTGAGAATATGATTAAAATAAATGGAAAAATAACCTAAATCAAGTGTGCTTTAGACAGCCGGTGCCCATGGTTTCTCTTTGGAGAAAGCTGAGCAGCAAGTGCAAAAATATCTAGAGGCTCATGAGGACTACACAGAAGTCATCTGGAGCCTCTCTGCCTAGAGACTCGGTCTGCTTCAACTTCATTTTATTTTTAGTTCCCAGAGCACCAGAGAATTGAGCATCAGCATAGTTTGCAAACTGCCAAGTACCAAAATCCCTGCACTGTCAGAGCCCAGCAGTACCAAGGCTGATGCTTGGTACTGGGGGCTGCATTCAGTGCCTGCGCTCACAAAGCATCACTGCAATGCTCAGTGCGGCTCTTCAACATAAGACACTGAACAGAGGGGTCCTGTAAAACCTTCCAGAATCTGATCCCTTCATCCTTTATAGGGCAGGCTGTGATGGCCAGTGTTACTGCCAGCAGGTCTACTTGGAGCTACCAGCACAGGACAGCCTTGCTCCCACATTCAGCCTAACAGGCCCTTTTTGATGCTAGACAGGGTTTTAAAGACACCGAGACTGCATTTCTTAAGATATTTATCCGAAGCACTGTAAGAGGAACCTATGAAAGCCAGTGACAATTTAGAAGTCTTAAGTGAAGGGCAAGAGGTATTTTATACTGGGGAAAAAAAATAAAAGAAGAGAGAAATACACTGAGGCTTCTTTGTAGGATAAAAGAACATAGATCATGTCAACTGTAAAAGGACATGAAGAACTGGCCTTCTGGAGCAAGGCAAGCCTAGTTTGGGTACTACAGAAAGTGGCTTTCCCTAAGTAAGGTCTTATATGCAAAGACAACATCTCAGTATCTTTAAACGAGGCTATTTTTACCCAGTATCATACACTTCACATAATAAACTCTGACAACAGGCCATTTCAGTGGCTAGGGGCATAAACATCTTGCAATAGAGTATTCATCTAGACACGTAATCGCTAGTCTACATTATCTTCATTCTGCCAGATATATGAAAAATGGTGTCAAAATAATAAAGGCCACCCTGAAATAAATCAGAGAAGGCATATTTGGATCCATACATTGCCCTGCTCAGTCACAGAACAGGTTCCTGCAACCACCAGCACTGCATGGGAGTTTTGCATCTAGAGAGTGGGAAGCAAGGACCACACCTGTGTCCCAAGAGACTGAGATCCCTTACCTACTGCTTCCCAGCATCGTGTAAGAAGGTGGTCTTTAAATAACAAGGAAAAGAAATACTTGACAATCTTACTAGAGAAGATCTTGGAAAAGCCACAGTGACAACAGGGTGACCTCATGGAGCTCTTGGATGCAAAGAGACCAGGAATGAAGCTTTCTGATCGCTGTTGGGCTGCTAACCATGAAATAGCAGAAAGCAACTCAAAGGCTAATTCCAGCCTGGCAGCAAGGTTAAATATTTTGCTGGGTGTAAGTGCTTGTCAATTTTTTAACTAAATTTTGGCTTGGAAAGAAAAACATGCTATCAGAACCTGCATCTTTAAGGACTGAAACCCCGGGGAGGAGAAGGCTGGAAAGCCTTGTTGTTATGCACTGCCAGTTGGAACCAGACCCAGATTAAAGCAGATTTCTCACAAGAATGTGAAGCATTGAGTGATGGCTGAATACCACATGTATCGCACCTTCACCACCAGATCCCTGCTTCTGTCAGTACCTCCATGGGCTACCACGCTGCAGTCCCCATTGCAACCAGCACCATTAGAAACCCAAAGGGGAAAAAAAAAAAAAAGGAAAAAAAAAATCACTCAAACACACCAGGCAAGTCACTCAGCTGTGCTTAGTGCTTGCTTATGCAAAGTCCCTCTCTCCCTTCAAATTTCAACCACACTTCATATTTCAGACTGAAAACAGAGTCCAAGCCCGAATGTTTCTATACGTACAACACCTACTACTTTTTCCGCACTATCAAACCCGCCTGACAGATCAATCACAAAAGACATATTCTATTCTTCAGCTCAGCACTCCCCTCTGATCACATGAACAGGTAGCACTTAGGCAGCAGCAGATTTCTCAAAGTGCATCCAGCTGTGCATCACATAGCTCTGTTTTTATAAGAGGGATCAGATGAAACAGGAGAGGAAAAAAAAGACATTATAAGGCACAAGCCAGCTAACAAAGGGATGTGCTCACTTATATCAATAAAAGCTGAGAATAGTAAAGACACAAGAAACGCTTTGGGTGGCATGAAATCCAATGCTGATGGACCAAAAGACAACACAGCCTGGTGCTACCAGTCCTTCATGTGATGCAGTCATCCATGGTGATGAACCAGGAGAGCTGAGAGGTTAAGAGAGAAGCGACAGTTCTTTTGAAGACTGGATTTTTAATATTTACATCCGCAGCTTGCTGTAATGAAAGCTACGGCAGGCAGAGCATGATGCTTGCACGGTGCACAGGTGTACTGGAAAAATGGAGTCACCTTCACCTGAGAAGGAGGATACCCCAGGAGATAAGGCAGACAGCTGCTTCCAATATGTATATGTCCAGGAGAAAATAGAAAATTATATGAGACTAGGACACATACCCATGCTCAGGGAGTTTTCTGACTTTGACTGAAGTGAAGTAAACAGGACAGGATTTGGGAATTATAGAGTAATTAATTGTATTAAAATTGTAGATGACACAAATAGCCATAAGATTCCCAGACTAAAAAAAAAAAATCTACAACTTTATCTTCTCATATAATAGCACAGGAAGCACATGTGCAGGCCAGAAAACATGAAAATAGTTAAACCATGACTGCAGCACATGGTTAACCAGTGGAACTCTCTGCCACGAGGCATTATCTTCCAGCTGCTTGCCTATGATTGAATGAAAGGCTTTAAAATGGAAGCTAATTGCTGGGGCTACAAAGACCCAACTGGTATGTGTCTGTTATCAGCTTCCGTGCACTTTCCTCAGAGGCATTTTTTAACTGGGCGCTGCTGGAAATGGCGTATTGCAAAACATGGACCTCTAGTTTCAGCCATTGTGGCAGCTGCATTTGAGTTGCATTTATGAGTATGCATTTACTCTACATTGAAATAGCATCTTTAGGAAAAAACAGTGCACAAAAAGAGAGAAATCTCAGTGTAAGATCTCAAGGCAAATGTCTTTGTCTCTTTCTAGCTAATTCAAGAGTTACCTATAGCATATACAAGTAGTTCTAACCACATGGTTATTTTCATAATTGCAAAGGTTGGAAGTTTAATTAGACAATCAGAAGGAAGCCCTCAAGCCAGCCCATTTTCTTAAACAGCTTTACCTAGGCAATGGGAGCAGCATTGTGTAATGCAGTGATGTGTTCTGAATAGCATAATGTTCCCTTATCTTTTTTCCTGATCAATTTCCTGACTAAAGTAGCACATATAACCAAGCTGGTTAGAAAACGTGTCAGAAGCCACGTGTCCTATTCAAATTTGAAACAGAGAGGCAGAACCAAAAGTCTGGTCTATCCCCCTTTTCTTACATGTACATCTCCATTGCACCATGCTTCCACCATGACACCACCAAGACCATCTTCAGACCATAGTTCCTGCAACCACTGACTATACAGGATAGATTTTAAAAAAATTTTCAAAGGTTTATGGTCCTCAGTGATACAGGTGAAGTCTTGGAATCAGAAATGTAGTGGAATCAGGTTTTGTGATGCAATTTCACAGATATTTGATGGCCTCACAAGAACTTCTGCAAGCAGGAGACCATCAAGTCTGGCCCGGGGCTGCTTCCTTTCACCACCACTTCAGTTTCAGTTGTCTCCCTCCCCAAACACACCTGCCTGTATGTACACGCTCACCCCTTTTCAGGAATTTTACTATTGTTTTCAAGACAGCAGAGAGGGGAAAAAAGTGAATCTGAACTGCAGCAGGGCCTCCAGAGCACACCAAGAAGGGATGAAGGTCAAACTGCTGAGAAAGAAGATGAGCAGCAAGTCACAAGTGAAACAAACCCCATGGCCAAGCACCAGCGTGTAACCATGTATAGGGGAGAACAAGCAGGCTCAGCAGGAAGGCTCTGGACTGCCTCTTGTTCCTGCCACCCTTTCCGTGGACACCAACCCCCGGCTGACTTTCAGCAAGCCACAGTCACTCTGTACGTCTGCTTCCCTCCTGCGGAGCATAAACAGAAGCAGCTGGGCCCAGCTCTGCTCCGTCCCACATGTCGCCTTGCCATTTGCACCCACGCGCAGCGAGTGGTACCCAGCTACAACAGCGGCAATGTTTTCCACACACGTGACCGAGGTGCAAACGACAACCGGAGGCGCTGGCACATCCACCGCCTGCCAGGCTGGGCCCCGCTCACCCCACCTCCTCCTCCTCCAGCCCCTCTCCTCCGCAGGCTTCTGCTCCTGTCCCCACAGAGGAAAACAGCCTCCCTTTTGGGGAGCTTGTTTTCTCTTGAGCTGCAAACAAGCCATCATTCCCCCCTTGCCTCTCACACCAGCTCGGGAGCAGAGCTCACTTTCTGCCCTCGTTACCCATTTTGCTCTCTCCAGAGTCATTTTCCAGAGAGTTTCCAGTAACAACATTTAACCTCTACATTTAAAATCCCTGATGGCTAAGTGTGACATTCAGAAGTTAGCGCAACCTCAGCCCTATGCATCAAGCCCCACAACCACACAGCATCCCTAATTAATTGCTCCCATTAGGGTCCCTGCCCTGGCCAGTCCCTGCAGGAGCTTCAGGGCTGAATTCAGCGGGATTTCACATCTTTGTTTTTTGCGGAGGTGATACTACTTTGCCAGCTATACTTTTTTTACCATATGCAACACCAACACACTGGCAGTTAACAAGCTACAACACAGAACCACTTGGCAACACAGAGAAAATGGGCAGAAAATCCCCAAGCAAGAGGCGGGGGGGAGGAAAAAAAAGAAAAAGCAATGAATCGACAGCAAGAAATGGAAAGGAGAGGCTGACAGGGAGCAAAGGTGCTCTCCCCGGCCTTAGCATAACACTGAGGGGGGACACCTCACCAAAGACAGCAGCTGCTGCTTAACCACATGGTTGAGGCACACAAATAGCTTCCCTAGGGCAACATACGGAAGAAACCAGACCGATTTTAATTTCGGTTCCCCTCTTGAATTCAACTGATAGGGCTGCCAGCTATAGTTAGGGATTTGGGAGTCCACAAGGTGCCACCCTGTCCTGTGGGACCTCTATTTGAATCTCCCAAATGTTAACTACAACATGGACAATACCCATTCATAGAATAGTGATGTAACTGTACTAAAAATGCCTGCTGTGGGCAGCAATGCCCTGGAAGGCAGGTGCTCAGACAGGTCAGATCTGCCTTGGGGCATACATACAAGCAGTTGATGGCTATGGGCTCAGGCACTGGGGAATTTGAGGTGGGGGAACAGTTTCATTCCTGCTACAGGAATGAAGTTTGGAGCTGTCTTCACTTGTAACACCACATAATTCTAGATGGCTGCAGATTTATTACCATATTTTCCCAAATTTGGAAGGCTTCCACTTTTGACCACATAAAAGAAGCATTTTCCTTTTCTCAGCATGACCTCCATTTTCTTTTCTGAGACAAAATCCATTATAGCATTGCCTGGAAAAACAAAACATCTAATAATTTTTCCTGAGAATTCCTTTGGATCCTGCAATGGTTTTAGCTTAGCTAGAGTCTTCCCCCTACACCCCATCTCTAGCAAGAGAAACGACTTGCAAGACTCTTAATTTTCAAAAGCTCATGATGGCTCAGCGTTCACTGTAGTGATTTCTCATGTAATCAGTTTGATTTGCAGCAATCAAAGCTGAAGGCCCATACCATTAATTACTTACCAATTAAGCAGTGCTTGCATGGAGACTATGTGTTTTACACCTTGACAGCTATTACAGCCAGAAGCTAACTGGAGCTTTGACTTGAATGGCAATTATCAAACACCGAACAGTCTGAAGCAGAGACGCAAGCTGACTTGGAGGGAAGACACAACACAGATAAATTTGCTCCTAACATTTTATCTTGGGTGGTAGTAACAGTGGGAAAGACAAAATCAAAATATCTATATCTTCCTTGCTCTTTAACAGTAGACTTTTTAATCCTCCCTGAAGACACCCAGAAAATATTATTTATGTTGTGAAACAAGTATTGGGGAAGATAGCTGCCCTCTGCCACCACTAATATGATTACTACGCTTGCATCACCTTTTTTGTTTCCTTAGGGAGAGGAGGGAGTGATCTCACTACTCCGACATCGCATTATTAGTTACCTTTGAAACAGAAAAATAGGTGCAAAAAAAAAAAGTGAAAATGCGATTTTATTGTCTCTTTCAGATCAGTTCCTCAAATGCTTTTCAGTTCGGGACCCCTAGAGCATCCCAGGGGTACTGTCCTCAGCTACATTTAGGACCCAAGAAGTTGTTCTTCACCCCAGCAGAGAGAGAGCAGGTAGACTATTTGTTTTGCTGCAGTTAAACCCTTTAATAAACATGATGTCATTGCACTCAGCCACGCACTGGGAAGCCTTTCATTCTTCACTTAGTTTCTGGAAGTATAGTAGAAAAGATCTTTAAAACACTTAGAGATTGCCTTTGCTTGTTCCATTTATTTCAGACATAAAATATGCAAATTTAGTTACTTTATCAGAGACATAAAACCTATTATCTATTGAATTTCAAGTCTGGGGTAACTCCCAGCAACCAAATACACGATTTAATAATAATTCTGTCATCAAGTGAAATCTTTCCACAAGATAGATACTGAAAGCAGCCTGCCCACATAGAATAAGTATCTTGCTATTTTTTCCTTTCTCAAAAGCTTTTTGACAGGGTCAAACCCATGAAAGCAGCTACTACAGTCCTTTCAGTTCACCTAAAGTTTTGAGCAAGATTGATTATAGCAGACGACTATATACAGCTTCCTACTTAGTTCACATTCTTGCCCTACACTCTTCCACAAACCTGCAGTCTCTCAGTAATCTTCATCTACAGAACAACATTAAAATATCAGCTTTTTCTGAAATGAATACCAGGAGTTGTTGACCAGATTATAAAGATTTTAATATTCATAAAACCAGAATGTCAACGAAGAACATCTTGTATGAGAATTAATGCTTCCAAGTTGTAACCGTCATTCCCAAAATGCGTGCAATGCTGCTAGGAAAAGTCTTGCTCTCTCCTCCCTCCAACATGTGGAAGTTTAATTAAGCACCCACCAAACACTGAGAATTACCTGCTGGAATTGTTCAGCTGTTCTTTTTCTATTCTTGTCTGTGCTGGCCAGCAAGCCAAACCAGTTTTGATTTCCATATCTTTTATTTGTACGTTGTTCAATCAGGCACAGGCCAATTCCACATTAAAAATAAATATACTATGTCACCATCATGAACTGCATTGGCCAAAACCATAACGTGCTGCTGATTAAGGCTGTGCAAACAGAGCATCCCCTAAAGCAAGAAGAATGGGAACCTGTGCTCCTGGGAACCAGAAGTCTGGCACCTCAGCAGCTCCAATGACCCTGCAGAGGATTATCAGCTCTTGACATTGCAGTGGAAAGATCTGAGGCTCCACAGCCCACAGGGGAGTGAAGTAAAAAAAAAAAGACAATTCACAGATGCAGGTGATGTTTCTAATCATGGTTTTCCACATCATGAGGAAAAGAAATAATGACAAGGACACTTGTCCATTTATGGACCAACAACCTGTAAGGTACTGAAAGCTCACTCCCCTGAAGTGCTACAAAAGAAATACTTCACCACTACCCTTCCACACTCCAAGGGACAGAGAGCATCTTCTCTCTGCTCCCCCCATCTGCAGTTCCTACAATAGAATATTGCATGACAAAGATCAAATAAATTAACACCACCTTATGCCACTGTGCTCAGCATCTGCCAGGGTTGCTCTGATTATTCATGCCATAAGTGGTGGGCCTGTGGTATGTGCTCTCTATAGTGAGTCCATAAATCCGAGTTCTGTTTCCACTCTAATATGCATTTTTGCTTGTAACTAAAAGCTGCACTAATTTAAGTTAAAATTTTTTTTGAACTCTGGCAAGAGGCTTTGTACAGATGCATATTTCAATTTAGGCTTTTTCAGGTGCAGTTCAAACTTGGGAACTTGAAATAAACCTTATTTTCACTGCAGTAGATTGCATTTGCAGGTTTCACATCTGAATCCATTTGATTCATATTGAATCTATTTAAAACACATACTTAGTCCCCATTCCCTGCTTTCTGTGTCTATTTAAGTGTTAAGCTCTGTCCTACACATAGAAAATCAAAATAAAAATCACATATTCATGCTGAAATGAGAAATACAGCTTGAGATTATACAACTCTTCCCCAAATTCTACCATGAAAAAATAGTTAAAAAAATCAAATATATTGAACAGTTTCCTTACTTATTGAAATTACTCCTGCTTCTTAACAACATCTTTCAAAATACTTTACAGCCCCAGAAGAACTGTGTGTAAAACCTAAGGGAGGAAAAAAGGCAAAATTTAGTCACAAGTGGTATTTTCTGCTTTAATTCAAACTCTTTGCCCTGGCCACACCTCCACTGCACTCCTTTCCTTCAGCACTGACCACCTCCAAAGGCCTCCTGTGTACATCTTGAGAGTGGGATTTTAATTTGTCTTCATACTTGCTCTCCTGCATCAGTGTTTTCTCTAGGGACAGCTTTGCTCCTCTAACATAAATGAACCTTATTTCCCACATTTTCAGGTCTTTTTCCATGCATTTTTGATGCTCCTTCAACCTTGCCTTCACACATTTCTTTCCAGGCCACCTCACCGTTTACACACACACACCTTCCCCCCTCTCCCCCCCAAAAAACAACAAACAAATCCAGGCAAAGATGCAGTATGGTTTCATCATCTTGCAATCCCCTCCTTCACTTTGCTGGTGTGAAAGGTAGATGTTTGAGTCTTGGAGAACATTTCCTAGGAAAACGTGAAGTTCAGTCTTCCCATCCTTATCCTTGAGCAGTCACCAATGCCTGCACAGCAGCAGATCCACATTTCTCTTCTGGAGGACTTGGCCTCCTGCACTCCCCATGACGCTAGTCCTCTAATTACTTGCACTGAACCCTCTTTCTACCCTGCCTCTCCCCAGTTCCACTTTCTTGGAAGGAGGATTGCTTGGGACTGCACTGGCTCTCCTTGCTGCAGAGCAATGGCACAGCACATACATCCAGGTGTAGCAGGCTAACTTCCCCAGCAGCCTCTCTGCTGCACCAAGCAGCAGTCTCAGCCTCTGGCTGACTTCTCTATATAGGTAAGGATGCTCAGCATGGGTAGAAATAAATGTTTGGCCTTCTTTGAAGCAGTCATTGCTATCTCTTAACAGTCCTTTTCGGCCATCCTTTCTGTCTGATCCACTGGCCTTTAGCAATACCTTAACCTTTTTATTTACACTAGGTAGTACTTGCAGATTCTTCCCAAAGAATGTAAAATATAACCTTCCCCAAACCCCTGCACAAGGGTGACATGGAGCCCTACAGTGCCAGTAGGATAACTGTGTGTCATCATTGTAAGTGTCATCATTTCATATATGCAGCTTTGATCCACTCTTCCCTTACAGGGTTCTGCTGCTGCACAGATCAATTGATTATTAACTACACTTTGTTCATAAGCTCTTTGGGAAGGCACCATATTTTGTTGTCTGCCTGTGTGGTGCCTGGAGCAATAAGGTCCCTTCACACCATAGCGGTGTCGATAATATATACTCCCAACTGTGCTAGGTGCTATACATACATACAGTGACACATAGTAGTTTGGCGCTGCCACTGTTTTCTTTGTTGTCTGCTAGTCTAGGTAACAGATGATCACAAGATAGAAGAATAAATGACCCTGCATTATACGATTTCATGTCCCAAACAGTTAAAGCCAACACATACTTGTAAGCAATTTGACTAGAGAAAGCATGAGACACTACCAATGGAGGTAATCTGAACCACAATGGAAAGTACAGGCACAATATATCATTGAAGGAATATCTAGAGTAATTTCTCTTTCCTTTATTAGGAATAGTTATTAGGCTGCTTTGGCTTTGCAGTAGAACAAACATAATAAATGCCATAACCAGAAACACTGTCCTAGCAGCATACACGTGTACACACATGTTAACGCTCCCTTCTCAGTGATAGCATCCCATCTGGGGGTCAGAGACAACCAAACTTCAGCCCTCTTACAGGATCTTCTAACATAGCATGTGCAGACCACAGGTCAGGCTGCGGAGAAGCTCAGAGCAGCACCCACAGCCTAGGGGAGACCAGGACCACTCCTACCATGCCCAGCATCACCTACTGGAACAACTGGCCAGTACTGCCTGGAGTGCAGCCAAGTAGCACATACTCACTCTTCTCAAACTGCTCCCAAGCATGAGATCAACTTTTCATTCTTACCCAATACATAGATGTTTGCCAAAGATTAAAATAAACATTCCTGTTTCTGTTAGCATCAGATCAGGAGGCTTGTCAGGTGCTAATGCTTGGTATGGAAGCCCCATCTGCAAGGCTACTTTTCCTCTCAGCTAATCTTCACATCTAAATATTCTCAGGGCTCTTCAGTGGTGGCTTCTGCCAACAGCATTACATTGCAGACCCAAAACGAGCCCTCAGTTCAACAGTCCCTGTGCCATGGGGCAGGGGTTAGCAGCCAACCCTCGTGGTAATCAACCCTTCTTACCTGTCTGTATGAGACCTCCTGAGCTGTGCAGCAAAAACAGCTCTGGTGTTATCTCTGTCACCAGAGTTACCACAGGTATTTTGTTATGGGTTTTTTCCTCACCCCTGTTCCTAGAGGCACGAGCACAAAAGGTCTCTCACACTAGCAAGCCTAGCTCCTTGCTTCCAGTGGCCTGCAGCAGAGCATATGGCATCACCCCTCTGACATCGTCAGTTCTTGATGAACATCCCCACAGGAAAGGCAAGTGCAATTCTCTATTTGATGCCCTGGTCACAGAAGTAAAATTTCACTCTTCTTCACATCACACTGTTTTTTCACCATATGAGTTTAAAAAAAAAATAAATCTGAAGCGAAGCAAATGTCAATTCCAGGCTGCTGCTTTCCTCAAAATACCCACAGACACACATCTTTTAGGCAAGCAAAGATGTTTCACAAATAAGGGTCTGCTTCTGAAGCCATTATGTCAACGTTAAAGAGGAATTGCCCCAGCAGAGGCAAAACCAGCATAAAAAAAGCATAAGTGCGATAAAAATACAACCATTTCAGTGTCTGTGTAGCCATTTTCCCCTCTTACTCAAGCCCCAGTAAGAGTAGTAACAGAGTCCAGGGAAGCTAGCCTGCTAAGATTTGGATGGCCCGATGGCTTTAATGGCTCCTGTGCACCAACGATGTGGTGGAAGTCCCGCCGAAACCCATTTTGCACCCTAGATAATTCAACTGCACTCTACAACACTAGACTTTTTTTCTGAGAAATCTTGGCAACAGCATTGCTTAGCTGACTTGAGACATCCCCAAGTTCTTTCGGGGAGTCTGCAAAGTTAACTTGCCCTTCAAAAGTTTGTCCATTGTGCCCACCAGATCTCCCTCACTCTCTGCTTCAGTCTAAAGCCCAAAGTGGAAGCATACCAAACATTCTGCAAAGAAAAATCTATTCTGAGACAGCTATTCCAGGTGCACAGGCTTTTGCTGAGTGCAGCATTATTTGGGGTATTCTCTGAAAAAAAAAATCTACTTTTACAGTAAAAAAAGGGCCATTTGCCATGTGCAATGCACTGAAATACTTTGCCACAGCAAAGTCTGGTCTAAACATGTTGTTGGCCAATAAAAGGGGGAAACCCACTGCCAGTAAACATTTGCGTGGTATGTCTTTGAAGGCTTCAAGGCAGACTAAATGGAATAATTGTGAAGACGTATTATTTATAATACAACAAATCTTCCCCACAAGATATAGGTCTCCATTAATCTAGTACCCAAACGCTTTTAAGTGCATTTTTTAATGTGTTTACCCTGCTAAGGGAGTTATGTTTTATTATCTCCATTTTGCATTTGGGGAATTGAGGTACTGGGAGATTAATAGATTTGCTCGAGGTTACATAGCAAATCTCCAGCAAAGCACAAACGCAGACCAAGTGTCCCAGATTGTTCTTCTCCACTGGATGTATCCATCGATATGCCAGGACACATTAAAACATCAAAGGTCTCTTGTGATGTGACTTTTTCCTGTATAAAAAAAAGACCAATCTCACGTGAGCAAGCAACATTGTATTGGAGTCAACAGAAGTTCATCTATTCACACAAAAGCTGAACCAAGGTCTGGAGCTGTTGTTTGAATATCCTCATTTTTCTAGTAATCCAACACATTCAACCCAAATTCACAAATACCTTTTCACTGACAAAACCTACTGCATCTGGCAAACGACCTATCCACTGATAAAGATTCATGGATAGTCTCACATTGTGCATAGTACCATCTGAAGTCAAGTATTATTTCATGTCTTCCTCAGGCTTAGTCGACCTTCAGGGAAGGTTCAGCTTTTCAAAGCCAGCCCACATAATGAATCTGCTAAAAGTGGATTTCAGACCCTTTCTACAGGACAGTGTTTTTCTGGGTTGGTTGTTGTGGTTTTGATCTTGACTACATGGGAAGGAACATCTGGATCTTTCACAGTACCCAATACTGGCAAGTCTTTTGAATGAATGGTGTTACAGGATTTAGCAGGAGAAAACCTCTCTTCTACTTGTGTCCCCTTCACCAGCTCTCCACTGAGTCAAACTCCCTGAGGATAGGACCCGTACTGGTCTAGCCCATGATGGAGCTTGAGGAATCAGGACACTGCAAGTTCCCCTTTCCTATCCTCCACATGTCAGCTCAGTCCCCTCAACTGATTCTCCTTGGGAAGAAAAAAAAACCCAACCACTGGAACTAGAATTTTGTAGCTTTCTAGAGGATGATGTTTCCATTTATTTCCAAGCTCCAGTAAATCTAAGTATGAATGGAAATTGAATGAGTACAGGGGCTGGTAGCAGTGGGAGCAGAATACCCTGTGCCTGCAGATACCCACACATGCTCTTGCACATAAACCAAGATGACAAAAAACACAAAAAGAAGAACAAACCAAAGGCTTTGCCTAGAGCATTTCGCCTAGGGAAGGCGGCCATGGCAGCTTAGATTATTTATTTCCAAGACAAAAAACACTCCTTTTGGTGCAGCAAAGCAAGTTGTAGCAAAGGAGTTCTCTGGAGAAACTGCGAGACTGGTGACCCATTTCTCATTAGCATAGACTGTGGGCCCACTTCAGCTCACCCGAATAAAAAACCCAAACAATCAGTGGCAGAGCTCAGTAAGTTTGCTCTACAAGTCATCACATTTAAAGGCAGCCTTACAACTACAGCATGCAAAATTTAGTCCTCACTGCAAACCTGCCACCAAAGAGCTTGTGAGCAGCCTTCGTTCTGTGAGAAGGCAGTACTTTCTCACAGCAGGGGCAGATTTTATTTCCCATTTAAGATCAGGGATGCACACAGGTAAACAGCAACAATGCACCTCCTGGCTGGTCCATGCCTCAGCTCACTTTGAATAAGGCTTCTCCAGGGAGGGGATGTGGTTTCAAGGGGAAATACAAGACTGAGAAACTCAGATATCCTTCCTTATCCTTCTTCACCAAGGTAAGCCCCACATGCAGAACACGATACTCTGCCTTCAGCAGAGTCTGGGCTGCTCAAGACATATTCAACTTCCACCCCACATCCCCAACACACCCCCTCCCCCTTAAAGACAACTCAGTATCAAATGTTCGCCAGTGTTTTGAACAGCCAAACAATGAATTTTCCCACTGCCTCTCCTGCTAATGACAAGCGAATAAAGAATCCCCTAGGGAATTTCCCTTCATCTGCTCACGAGTGCCACTTCGCTAGTCACATTTATCTGACAAATCTTACAGATGGCTTGGCACGAGCTTGCAACAAGCACACCATCTTTGGAGCTGGGATTGGCCGCCCGAGCCATGCGACACTTTCTGTGGCAAATTGGGCAAGCCCACGGGAGAGCCCCATACCAGCAATTGCTACTGGAGAAATACCCCTAGCAAATTTAAAGCTTCATCCAGTGCTGTCTCAGCAGAAGACACCAATGAAGGTGACAGCATTCCCAACACTGCAGCCGCTCCGTGAGGAATGGAATCTCTTGGCACAGAAGTTGTGCTCTGACCCAGACAGAAAGATATCCTGGAAAATTACTCCCATTGAGTCATTTTCCTGCTGTTATTGTGCTGAATGCCTTCCTGTTAAAGATGAATTTTTCCCCCGTTAAAATAATGGGGAAGAGAATATAAAGACCCATCTGCAGACCACATTTTCAGAGGGGTTTTTGTTTGTTTTCCAACATTGTCTGTGAAATGTTGGTTGAGTCTTTCGAGTTCTTTCCAGATGTGTACTCTCCTCATGCTATGCACCCAACTCTTAATTCCACTTTGAAAGCTGTTTCACTCAGGCAAATGAATAGTAGGATTTTAAAACAGATACACATAGTAAAACTAGGGCTTTGTACAATCCCATAGGTACTATAGATGGGACCATCCAAAGGCAGACCCTTCTAATCCACCAAGAAAATGCCCTTAAGACCTGTTCAGAGTCAGACTTAAACCCATAAAATCCAGGAAATTCAGAGATAAACCTGAATATCTGGACTGGTGCTCTGTCCTCAGTTCACCTTACTGGGTAAATGTTAATGAATGCATTTGTTTATTCCCTACAGTTCTATGTGGGGAATATCAACAATCTGATATTATGGGAGGAGGTGAAATTTTTTCTCCTGTATGTGTGTGTGTAGGAGTTGCTCAATATAATTTATTCTCTTTCACAATAAGACTTTACAGCTCTTCAATCCTTTCAGAGCTCTGAAGCTATGCAGGGTCTGTCTTGTAAAGCTTCAGAGAAGAAGCCTCGAAGGAAAACCAGTTATTACAGGAAACAGGGCTGATTTTCAGTACTCCACAGCCTCTCCCCTCCATTCATATTAAGCTGGTATTCCAGCACAAAACGTCATCCAGATGCATTTCACTGAGGATCTGAGCCCAGATCTTCATTACCAACAGGAGACCAAGCTCCCCAGTTGAGATCAGAGGAGAACCAGAGCACACACCACCTCTGGAGCAATGGCTGATGTCCACCCACTGCAACAACCTGTGTAGCAGAGTTGCTTCATCAAGTACAAGCACAACAGCCATACCGATCCATCTAGCACTGAGCCTCCTGTAGCAGTCAGACAGCTAGAACAGAGTAGAGGCAAGGCAACCACTTATGCTATTTCCCTCACATTTCTGTTAGCCTCCAGCTATTTTCAGATCAAGGTACTTCCTAAGCCAGGTGTGGTTTCTAGCTACTCAGCAATCCTCCATGCCTTTCTTTACACAAACTTGTCCAGTCATCCTTTGAACCCTAAATAGGTTTTAGCCTCCACAGCCACCTTTGGCAGTGAATTCCTTGTGTCCACTACCAGTTACATGGAGAACACCTTCTGTTTGCTTTGAGCCTAGCTTCTAGTTCATTTAATCATCTTAACTGATGTACCACCACAGCAAAAACAATCCCTGCCCAGTTTCTGACTGATGCTGTTGCCTCGCAGTATTCACTCCTACTTCATCAACATCTCTTCGCCAGGCCAAGAAGTTTCAGCTTCATTGATTGCTTCTCACATGGAAGCTGCTCAGCTCAGCATTTCTATCATGCTCTCAACCATTCTAAGCTCTGTGGTGTTTGAGATGAGCAGTCCAGAACTGCTAGTGCTATTCAAGATAGTGGCAAACATGACTGAAGTATAAACCATCTCCTTTTCATTTCTTCTGAGCTCCTCATATGACCATTTCACTTCACAGTCAGGAAACACTATTTCTCATGTTAGAGGCAGTACAAAGTAGCTTGTCCTTAGTTTTATAAGAAATCTGCAATGCAGCAGAGTAGACCAAAGTCTCCAGGGCCTACTCCCACAGTGGGGGCTCTAACAACACTTTCCAATGTCAAGTCTTAGCCCCAGAAAACTTGGAAAATTCCAGTTTGGACAATAGTTACTTACAGGTTTAAGTTGTACCAAGCAGTTAGTTTCTGTTACAAAATTATGCACAGCACTACTCTTTCAGTCCAACAGTGATGGATACCATGACCAATGCCTAAGTCAGATCCTGCTACTTTCAGGAACACATGCCTGAGCAACACAAGTCCCAAAGTCAGGACACTCAATCTAGATACTACAACTGTGAAATCAGTTTCCCACAGAAAGGTCAAACAAAACCATAGCCACAGCCATCTTTACCCATCTAAAGAGCATCATCCATTTTCGCTGCCATCAGCTGTTCTTCTCTCCCTGTCCCCAAAATACACAGCACAAATAAGTCTAGCCTGAGCAAAAATTTCTTCATCATGAGAAGGCAGATGTGGCTAAGACTCTGTTAAGTCTGCTAGAGGTTTTGCTATTGCCAGCTAATTTGATGTAAAAGATATGCAGATACTATTGTGACGGGCAGCCCTACAAGCCCATAGGACAGATAAAATTTCCATTTATGACAAAATTCATCCCTGGTAAAAATGGCACTATTCCATCGAAATCAATAAGGTTGCACCTGTGAATGCCAGCTGTGAATTGAGTCCATGGTTCTCAAATGATGTAAAGTGCTTCAGGAGGAAAGATGCTATATTTAGGTGCCATATTATTGCTATGTAGACATTTTCATAACCCCTAATTATGGGGCTTTTTTTTTTTTTTTGCAAGCTCTGTAGTATTAACTGGATTGGATAAATATATAATTAGAGAGTGTTTCAACATGCACACTCTTGATGCTAGAAGCTTTATCAGCTCTTTCTTTCCTTCATGATCTGTTTTGCTTTTCTTTTAAAGCTGTTTCTATCAATTATGGCAAGATTTACTCAGAGCCCCAATACAGGGTCACTGCAGACATCCCAGCAGGATGGAAGTGAGCTGTTTGTCTTCTGGAGACCAGAAGAGTTTTGGAAAGACACCTCTGGGTTGTCATTGTATAACAACATTGCCAGGAGATAAGCTGATCAGACAGACTAAAAAAAAAAAAAAAAAAAAGCACTCCACAACACCAACAGAGTAACAGCAACAAAGGATTTTTCAGATGTTCTCTGACCCCAAATTGTTTACAGACTAAGGGTTCCTACTCCTAGAGAGGATCTGCTGCCCTAATATTTGCTGAATTCTGTTCCTCTGCCAGTGGACAAAAAGGAAGACCCAAGGAGATTCCTTCATTTTCTGCATGCCAGAGATGCACAAATAGATTCAAAGATCTCTAGATAGGAGGCAGATACACCTCTGCCTAGAAGAACAACCACCCTAACAAATTACTAAATTGGCTGGCAGGAAAAAGGTGAGTTACCTTTTTTTCCCCAGCACCCTCCCTCATCAAAATACAAGATAGCATTAACATTTAAATCTAACTAGTGTTAGAGAGAGGGGGAGGGAAAAAAACCACCAAAAAATGAGCACTGGCATTTTGCTTTCTGGGCATCGATGGAGCCTGTGCTACTGTTTATCACTAATTAAAGAAAAAGCCTCACACAAATACTGTTCTGTTCACTTTTCTGATCAGGCATGGCCAAGCAGGGGGAGGTTGTCAGAGTCATCATAGATATTGGGTTTACAACCCTTTCCTGCTTCCGCCCAGCAAAAGTTTGAGAAGTTAAATTACAAGTATAAACCCTTCAAAACAGAACCTAATACTAGAGAGCATTAAGAACATGGCCAGAGTGACACGATACGGGTGCCGTATTGTTAAACAAGCAGCTCACAGGGGTGTTATGACATGAGTCATAGTGCCTGATGCTGCGAACATATTGCGGGAAAGAACAATAGCTGCTATCACCAGCTATGGAGACACAGGGAGCACAATACCAGGAGCACAATTGCTGACAGATCCAAGGCACAGGTTCTGTCTACAAGCCAAGAGGATAAATTCACACCTGGTGCAAATGGGTGCAGCCGAACGGAAGCTTGTGGAGTTGCAGCATCTTCAGCTGGGCTCTGATACTGCACCAGAAGCACTACGGGCTCTGCTCTGTGCAGTCTCACAGCCTGTTTATGACTGTAATTGACTGGGGAATTCCAATTTGGTAGGAGTTTGAATCCACTTTCCACAGGTCTCAGTAACCCAATTTGGCCCTACATTAACACCAACAGATTTTTAAGCCCAGCAAAGTCACAGAGCACAACAGAAGGGTTAGCATGTTCAATGTCGTTACAAGAGAGTTACATGAAGACTCCAGACAACCAGTGGTTATCAGCACATGGACTGGTTTGTCATTGTTTTTGTTGTTATGTCCAGTAACCATGGACTGCAATGGGTGATGCTGAAGCAAGATTACTACAAGAGCTGGCGCATTCACAGGCTTGACAGATGAAGCACAGAATCAAATCCTGGGGTGCACTTACAGTATATGCTTCCCATAATTAGCAGTCTATTTGCAGCACACAGCGTAGAAAAAGCTTTAATTTGGGGTAAAACTTAAACATAGCTTTACTCATCCTGCTTGATGCAGAAACCCAATTCAAGGGGATCTGGTCTGGAAGCAATGCTCTCCAAGCTTAACACATCTAGAATTCTCATGGAGGGGAGGGGGGACAAGAAAATTAGAACAACATAAGGGGAACCCACCCATAAATGAACTATAGGGCTTGATTTTTCTGTCATACACCATTAGCATAGTTATTCCCACCACTATGGTGTGCAGATAACAAACAGAGCTGACTTACATGCTCAATTTCTGTGCCTATCACGCAGCTAGTAAGAAACACTTGCCACAGAGCCTTAGGTGGGCTCAACTCTGCCCAAGTGCCACCCAGCACCTCCCACTATAGGAAGCGTGGCTCAACAGTTGACGTATGACTGCGAAGCTATGATATTCTGGTGCTTTCTTAGCTTCTACAGCAGCACTAGGGACCCCTGACAGCAGTCCTAAAAACAGCCTCAAGGTTGCTCTGAACTGTGCTAAAGACCAAGCTAACTTCTGAACAGTTTCAAAACACGGGTTGAGCAAAAGTGATTTGCTGTGCTCTCTTGCATATGTAGCTGGCTGGAGCAGAGCCACATCTGAAAACAGGCTTTCTCCCCAGCCATCACAAGGGCACCTACACACCATGCACATCATGCAAGACAACATACCTAAGACGAGGTACCCAAAATTTACATGAGAGAGTAGGTAGCCACACAGCACCTACCATCAGGATCCCCCAAAATACACGTTATTACAGAGGCATTAACATGGCAGAAGTTGATATGTTTAGAGAAAGCCTTGTGTTTCTTGCCTCTGTGTTTACACATGAAAAAGCACGCTCACCCATGCAAACACACCACCCCAATCAAGCCAAACATACACAATGCATATAAGACATAAATAAATACTTATGAGTCACTGATAACCACCTCATAAATTACATGGTCTTACAAAGTATCACTGCTAAAGATAATTCATACAATTGGATACAAAATACACATATACGACTCTCATTAAGACAGATAAGTGTTGTTTGTTTCCTTTTACAAGAGCCCAAGGCCTTAATTTACAAGGTCCTGAATTATTTTTTTAAGCTTGGAGTCCCATAGTTCTGGGTCAGTTCCAAAACCTGACCCTAAAACAAGCCATAAGAGACCAAACCTGATTACAGAGAACATAGCGAACAGGCAATGGGGCAGGGTGGTCCAAAAGTCCAATAGACCAGTCTGCTCCAGCTCACAGAAGCCAGGTCTGATTGCATTTGTAACCCTTTATCCTCACACGAATGTCATTTCAGCATCTGCCTCTCTTACCTCTCTCCTGCTGTGTCACCCAGGACCGGCTCCCTCATCACCCAAGCAAGGAGCTAAGCTCTGACCACAGGAAAATGTGGCTGCTGCAGCTCTTCCTCAGCTTGCGACAAGATTTTCTGCAGGAATGGGCACAAGCCGCTCCATGCAGCAAAGCAAAGAGGGGCAAGATCAGCCCCCAGCCTCCGCTTGGGCAAAACCTAAATGCCACTTTGGTACCACTTGACTGACACAGCCCAAACACAGCATGTTTGTTTTGCTGACACATAGGTTTAAGTTTGCTCCCCAGCCACATCTTCTTTCCCCTTGGATACAATAGTCATCTTCAGAGCACTTATTATAACATATTGCAGCAATAACGTGCAATTATCCTCAAAAACAAAGCAAAAGCTCAAGATAAAAATAACAGGCACTGAGCACACTTACCAGCTGGAGGAAGGCAGCAAGGCAGCACTAGCTGCAGCCTACTATGGCACAGCCATTTTAGGGCTGCAGCTGCCTCTCCCGGCCTGATTTTAAAGGCCAGTCTGCAGGAGGACACGCTGGGACATGGACCCTCTCCAAAAGCAGGTCCAAAGTGAGAAGGAGCCAGCAGCTTCCAGGCTCTATGAAGCTGTCACTGGGCAGAGATGAGCCTCACCTGGGCTTGGGGCACTTTGCAGCTGGTTTCAAAGATTGCATTTGGTTGGGGAGCACTAGAAACACTCAGCACCTGGGAGAGCTGATCCTGCTACTGGGAGAGGCCCACCAGGTTCTCAACAACCTTAACTCATCCTGCCTTGATAGTGATGTCTGACCTAGGGAAATCAATACACCTCTGGGGCTTTCTTCTTGGCCTATTTTCAGTTTTGCTGGATACAGAAACTTTGTTTTTGTGCACAGCAGACTCCTAACGGAGACTCCTCTATTTCCAAGTGTTTCCAACAATGTACCCTGAAAGCAAACTACAGTGGGGAAAAAGAAATGGTTTTGAGGACCAAAAAGAGAAAGTCTATTAATTTAATAAAAATATTGGCTTAAAATTCTCAGTAGCAGGTCATAAATATGGCAAAGTATAAGGAAGATATATGCATATCTCAGGTCTCTGATGGCCTCAAAGCTCTCTCAGGTGGCATGTGCATAAAAACTAGATACTGCAGCTTTGTGCAAGGAAGACTGGTTAGAACTGCACATGTTGAAGGAGGGCCTCTGTTGAATAGAATTGGCCAAATCAGATTAAAAACCCAGTATCTATGATGAAGGCTGCAAGCTGCCTGCTCGGAGAGGTTCCACTGATGGAAACCAGAAGCTCCTTGCATGTGGTCAGGGCCTAAATTTGATACTGGAATTTAAAAACAAATTAAGATTCCCATGTAATATTGACTTTCTTTTTTTCAGAGTGAAAGATTTTACAGCATGGAATGCTATATGCAGTGGTTACATGAGTCCAAGTAATTGTACCAATTATATAATTTGATATAATTGCACTAATTACATAAACACATAATAATGAAATATAACTTATTCCAAGAGCTAAACTGGAAGAACATTAAAGAACCTAAATCTGCTCCCACTTATTCTAGTACAAATCAGAAACAATTCCCCTGAAATCAATGAAGTTACACCAAAAAAATTGCCCCCCACCATCACAAGCAGCCAGGTAAATTCAGCTTCTGGTGAAAGGGACACTGACCGGGCAAGCAGATGCAAGCTACAGGGGTATTTTGTACTAACAGAGCTTGCTAATTCTTGGCCAAAGTCCAGTGTATGCAAGGAGGTTCTTCCCATGTGCATGACTAGGTCAAGTGTCTTCTCCTCTCATTCCAATCTGTCATGCAGCATCTGTGGGTTTTGCTTAATATTTCAGCTGCTGGTCACAAAGTAAAAATAAATAAATAAATAACTTTAAAAGAAATGCTGAGAATGAGCTGGGCCCAATCAGGATTTGAAGAAAACCAGATTCAGGTGTGTCCTTAGTTATGTTGGTGCTAGCCTGAATTACACCTGCAGACTTTAGGGGAGCTAATGAAGACTGACACCAGAATTAGCAAAAACAGAAAACTCTCCTCTTAGACGAAAATCTGTATTTCTGATCCATTTTGCAGTATGTTCTTCAACCCTTCATGTGAGAAACCACTCCAAACAGAAATTACTCTCAAGAAGGATTCACTCTGTGAGGGGTTTCCCTCTTCTCCCATGGCAGGGGGACTACAGCACTTAATTTCTGCTGCTGACTTCATTTCTCACAACTAGCAAAGCAAAGAAGGTGAGACCTGACAATTTTTGGAGCAGGTGTCTATTACGCGTGGAGATATGTGATGTATGCAGTTAATCCACCCCGTGCTCTGCTGCACCACATCGTGACAGTCACCCCATTCACACCATCCTCATTAGCGCCAGTGGGAGATCCAGGAGCAGGAACCGGGGCTTTGCCTGTGTTAGAATATTTTAATGGGTGAAGATTTCCCCCCGCAGAGATTGATTCCACTGCATGGTGGAATACAACAATTTAACATTTACAGGACCAAATTCAAAGCCTGCCAGAGACAAGAGAGAGAGACACCTAATCACCTTGGGAGGGGGATGGGAGGGTATAGACCTGACCCAGATGGTTTTGTAGATACAGTACCTATCTTAGCATACGGCAATGAAAATGGAGGTTGAGTTTTGTAAGGATAAGAATGGCAGATGGGAATACAAACCCCAAAGTTTTCAAAAGCAGCCATCAAGTTTGGGCATCTCATTTTCCGTTTTGCCTGATTTCAAAAGTGCTGGAGGTGAAAGCCACAAAAAGTGGTGTGCCTACAGCCTCCTGCAAAAACCTAGTGAAAGCAGTACCCTTGTCACATATCTGAAAAATCAAGCCCAAACTGTCTCAAATTTGCCCTTCCAAAATAATTTTTTTAAAATTATGTTTCATCTTAGCCTTAGAAATCTGTATGACAGGTTGCTATTGGCACCAGGACCCAGGAATACCTTGCACTTTGCAGCATGCCCAAAACAGTGAGGATCTCCACACCACAGAAAACTCAAAGCATATTCATCAGATCAGTTTCCAGAGACTATTTAATACAAAGTAAAAGGACTTGGAAACATGGTCTATGAGCCAGTTTTCCCCACTCCTGAGTCATGACCCTCACACCATACAGACTCCTGCTCTTCTTTGCAGCTCTGTTTCCACCCCATGAACATCAGGGCCATAGCTGCAAATAGGGCAGCAGTGAAGGCAGGGGGAGAAAGCCATGAAAGCTGTCTTCCAAAAAAAGGGGTGTTATTTGCTGGCCTCCGTGAAAAGAATTTGGGACCCTGGGCTTGCATGCGGGTTTGTGGTGAGATGGAGAGCACAGCCCACTCCCTGCTCTTCACTGCTGGCCACCCAGCTCATGGCATCCTGCCTGCCAGCAGCTCCCTGCTCCCCAGGGCTGTGGGGCCAAATCCCACATTGAGACACTCTGCTCTCCTCCAGAGAGAGTGCAGGAGTCCCAGTCTCCCATGCTGGGCTTGGCTTCGACCCAAGAAACCACCACTTTCAATTAAGAACGAAACCTAACTGGACCCAGCCTGCAGGCCCTTGCATTTCAATGGCCAAGATGTCTTAATATATCCCTTTTTTTTTTTTGAAGTGCAGTTTAGTCTTATTAATGAAGACTGTGTCATGTTAGGTCAAATACACCTTCAGACTGAAGGGACGTGTATTTGCCACTGGTTTCAGGGGGAATTGATCGAACTCACCAGTAGCACGGTTGACGCAGGCTGCAAAAGGATGGAGCAGGAACAGCGAGCGATGGCTTTGGCAATAAACATGCAGTTCTCATTGGTGAGAAAGCTATGAAATACTCAAAAAATCTGGTCTGGGGGACAAAGTTCTCTGGAGCAGGTTGTTGACAGAGCCACAGCAAATTGCTCCCCGAGGTCTCCCGAAACAAAGCCCAATTTCAACCCCAGTCAGTGTCTGGCTTTAGGGACGAGTGGGCAGAGCCACGCTTGTACGTGAATTGTAACTAGAACCCATCATTAGTTGCATGAACTTGCTTCTTCAACACTTTCCAGGTCTCAGGGTCAGATCTAACGTTTGCTAAGTCAACAGAGGTCCGTCTGTCAGCTTCAGATGGCATTTGCTCAGGCCTCCAGGAGGAAGAATTTATCTGTGAAGATCAATGAAATCAGTATCTGGATATATATGCAGCTGACAAGAATTTATACGAGTATTTTTCAACAATTCTGTGTTTTGTCAGTTAAAGGGGACATATTTAACTTTTAAAAAAAAAATTTCCTTGGTCCCAACTAATAAATAAATAAATAAATAATCAAACTTAGTATTGACTTCTTTTTCCTGGAAGTGCTTTCCATATTGTTTTTTTTTACTTCTTGTAACCGATCAGGGAGTGACCTAGACAAGAAGTTACATTCTTACACAGCAGGTGAACCAGGAACTTGCTGTTAATTGACCTGCAGGTATGCGGAACAGCGCCGTTCCTGCACCCAGATACCCTGCGCTGATGCGGATAGAAAGCAGCAGATGCTTACATGTATAGACGGCAATAAAACTCGAGTGTAACATTTTTAGGATCGCAGCTGAGCTCTCAGACAAGGCTTTCTGCAATGACTAATACAACTACGGTCTAATTCAACAGTTCACCGTCTGCAGCCGCATTCAGTCCCGAAAGTAAGCAAATTTCTCCAGATGTTACAGGCTGAAGAGTGAAAAAAAAAAAAAATAAAAAAAAGCACATCCAGTTTTCAATCTTTTTTTTATTTATTTAAACTGTACACAAATGTAAAATACTTCAACAGCGAATCTAAGTGAAAATTGTTTGGTTTAAATTATTATGGAACAGAACCTAAAAGGAACTTTATTAAATAAACATAAAAATTGGATTTAAAGGATGCACATATTGTAATGTATTCTACAATAGTAATTTTTTTTTCACTCTATGTTCCATGTGCGTATGGTATAGAAAAGACACTGAATAGAACAAACAGAATCCATTTTGTACCCTGAAACAATTGGTAGGCCTCATGAGGGATTGCTCAGTATGACTACATGATATATGATGGCTTTGCCATCTCATAAAAATTATAACTAATATGTTGGCCTCTTTGGTTCCAAAATTTATGTATAATACATTTAACTGTATTCATTTTTTGCTGCTATAAAAATAACATTTTTTTCAAATGGCAGTTTTTTGACTAATCATGCAACTAAATCAGTGCAAACATTAAAAGCAATCATTCGCTTTAAAAAAGAAGCAAAAGATTTTAATTTCAAGTATAAAAAAATATAAAAAAGTCATATCATAAGTCCAGTTTTGTCTAGTATGGGTCAACACTTTAAATTGCATAGCTCATGCGGCACCTGTTTACCTAGATAGTGAGCAAAGATAAGTGCACTATCAAGTACCACTTTTCAAGGCATTGAAATTTGCAAGTGCTATTATACGTGCATTCAAGCAGTTTGCAAGTGCTATGCTGTATCATTATTTTCTGATCTTTATGGCCATCCTCGACACCTCCTGGTAAGGAAATTGAAAGCACTCTCCTCTCTCCTCCTTTCCAAGACTTGTTAAAATGTTCTTCGCCTGTTATTAAACATACTGCCTTTTTCAGAACGTCTCCACTCTGTTACTGTCACTCCTCTTTAGGGTTCATTGGTTTAGCCGCGGTGGCAGCTGCTTGTTCGCTCGTCCCCAACATGACGTGTCCGTGCCGAGTTCCCCGCTGAAGAACACAGATCACGACTCTGACTTTTCCTTCTCTGAACAGTGAGAGATGCCCAACAGTCAACACAGGCCAGATCGGTATCAGATCCCCTTTTCCAAGGTACAGCCATCCACAGGTTTCCAGTGGGCAGTTAAAGCATCAGATCACGCCAGCCCAGCTTGTGACTTTGCAACAGTCAGGTGTTGGTAATACAGCAGTTGCTTACGTGTCTGTCCCCTTTCCTCTCTCTCTGGTGGTACCACACGATTCCTTACTGGAAGTGCTGTAGGAAGATGCGGGTATCTGTGATGGTTACATTTAGATAAATTTAAATTAAGAGGAAGTGATCACCTCCCAAGGCAGGTGTCCTGCAGCTTCCCGTTAGACCTAAGAGGTGACTGTCGACTTTGTTTTCTTGCTTTTTTTTTTTTTTTTTTTAATTTTCTAAGTTTGGTCATTTCGACACCTGCGTGCAAGAATACGCTGTGTTCTCGCAGTCTGTGCTTTTGCCTGAGCAAAGGGAGCTCATTTCGGTGTGACTTCACCGGCAGGCGGGGAAACAGCTGCTCAGCCGTTCACTCGTACTGGCAGGCATTTAGGTCCGTCGTCACTGGTCACTGACTTTCTGTGCTCATGTCCCTTTTCTGAGCTGCCTCTGTGTGTGTGTGTGTGTGTCTGTGTCTGTGCCTGGTGTGTGTGTATGAGCACGTGTTCGTGTGCGTGCCCACGTTGTTCTCTGTGTGTGTGTGTGTGTGTGTCTCTGTGTGTGTGTCTTTAAGATATCTCATAGCATTAACTTATAAGTGGTATAATATATGTGTCCAAGATCCACAAACTGCCACTGTCCTGACACCAATGTGAAATGATTTTTTTTCTTTTTTTTTCTTTTTTTTTTTTTGTCAAACTTTTCCACAGTGACTTTCCAACACTGATGCCTGGATACACAGTGAAACTTCCTCCAACACCATCTCGTACGGGAATGTTTCTCTCTCTCTCTCTCTCTCCCTCTCTCTCTCTCTCTCTCCCCCCCAAAAAACACACCTTAAATCAAGCACAACCACATTCTTCCACAATCATATTGGGAACGTCCCTTTTCACAATGTTGTATTCATCATCAAAGTACAGCATTGACATTGTGCTAAGTTTGGTTGGAATGCAACAGGAGTTCACGGTGCCCGGGTTCAGCCCCCGCATTCGGTACTGATTCACGACGGCGGTGTGAAAGGAGGAAGCCGACCCCGGGACGCCGGCCAAGTAGGCCGGGCAGCTCCCTTCACAGTAATTCCCATAGTAACCTGATGGTGCTATGATCCAGTCATTCCACCCAATGAGTCTAAAGTCAATGTAAAACTGTTGCCTGCAACATAGATTGGTCCTGCCATCGCACTCCAGGCCTCTTTTCCGGATCCTGTGTTTGTTATCGGCGAGGCGGGCTTGCACCACTAAAAAAGGCCGGTGGGATTCCTCCCCGGGGTCCACATAAATTGGCAGCACTGAATACTCTTCACAGCCCTCACATTGAACATCCAAGTTCAGTCTCCTTTCTCCTCTCTCAAACAGAGCCTGGATTGCCTCTGTCATGGGAAAAGTGTGCCAACCACTTCTTTTGAGATCAACTTTCTTTTCAACCACATTCCACTTGTTGCTAGTGTCCGGGTCTTGGAAATAGACTTTGACTCTTACTTTTCGCCTGCTGCCTTTCTCTAAGACATATGGAAGCAGCTTCAAGTAAAGCCACAGGCTGGCTTGAACGACAAACAAGTTCTGGTTCCCTTCATTCGAGATGAAGAAATAGAGGCGAACTCTAGATGAGGCCAGATCGTCTGCAAAATAAGGAGAGATCAGCAAGATTAAGTCAAAAAGGAAACGTTAGCTTGTGTGCCATTCTGGATTCAGGGACAATGCTAGAGCACAGCAGACCGAGAGAGAGCGGCGGCAGGGCTGCACTGGCCAGAAGGCAGACACTGAAACAGATATCCCCAGTTTGCAATCAAAACGCATTGGAAAGGAACTTCCCACAGCAACACGCATCATCGGGCTGTAGTCGGATGTGTCAGCTCCACAGACACCAGTAAGAGCTCTCCAGAATATGGGGGTTTTCCAGCCATCCAGCTTTAAAGACGGTACAGCAGCACCTTGAAAAGACCGGCACTCGGACTCGGCCCTCTCATCAGCTTAAGAGAAGTTTTAACTTTCAGCTACCTGCCAATTCTCACGGGGAGAGCCCTTTCAGTGACCACTGAAGCACCAACGCCAAGACCGGGATTTTGTTTCGATTTTCACATACTCTTGTGGCTGTTTGACAGGGAGGATTCACAAGATGGAGTGGAAAATATTTCAGCCTGCTCGTCCAACAGATCCAGCTAACCCCCTGCTTACTCTGGTAGAATATCTGCTATTATCTAGCGTTGCCATCTCTGCCGCCTTCCCCCCGAAACGATAAACTCCCAGGCGAGGCGAGGAAGCAGTTGCTCTCGCTGCAATGCCATCACTGGCTGTTCTGAATAAGCTTTTCAATAGCACCAGAATTAAAGGAGCAAAATTGTCATGGAAAAACCAAATGTCACCAAATGTCTGACATAACCCCCTATTTGTAAACAAAAGAGCCTGCTGCGTGAAATGTTTCCGAAATACCAGTGGCCCCGCTGCAATTCTGTACTATAAGTCCTAACTAATTTTAGCACAGGTGATAAATGTGCAAGCTGGCCTTTACGGCTGAGACTGTAATTCTGGTCCTTGAATCAAAGCCTCCCAATCGCTATTTAAAATTATTGCTGGAAAGGCATTTTCTCATCTGCCCTTATCTGCTTTGCTTCCTTCTGTACAGAGCCAAATGTAGATTTTTCTTCCTTTTCTTTCCCTAAGTATCTCTCTAATTTTTGTTGATCTCTCAATGGGATTTTTTTTTTTTGCGTAGTCGGTGTCTTCATCTGTCACCCTAGACGCCTTTGAAATGTGCCTCCAGGGCCCATTCAGTACCTTGCAATATTTCAGACAAAAAATTTCACTGGGTTTGTCTACATTTTACATAAAGTCGATTTTGGAAATATTACAAAAGCCAGCAATTAATCAAATACCAAATGGAAGTGCAAGCCCACCCCAGGTCTCCCAACAACAGCCTATTAAAAAATAATAAACCCAAAAACACACGCTAAGAAAATCTTTCCCGTGTTAGTAAATACACAACTTCTTTATAAACTGTGGTGACAGTGACAGAAAAAGAACAGCACGGTGTTGCCGCACCGATCCACATCACTTGTGTTGTGTGAGATTGTGCGCGCCCATAAATTTTGTATGTGAATATAACAAGCATATGTATAATGCAACAGATCCCATAGATACTGTAAATGTATATGCCTTTGTAAGTGGGCGGGTAGATAAAGAGGATGAGTGGGCAGTATACAGGATAGAGAGAGATTTATTTTGTGGACAAATGATATATTGATGCCACAGGGAGATAGAGGGAGAGAGAGACAAAAACGAACTAAGCGATGGAGCGATGAAGGAAAGGAGAGATGGGCAGATAGACAGCAGAGAGCTCATTTGCAGAGTGATGGTGTTACGGCCAGATGTGCAAAGTTCACGGGCACAGCAGATAAACTGCTGGAGAGCTACCCTGAAGGGATTCAGTTACACATAACTGCAATGGCTGGACGGGACTGAGATGGCTGGTACTGTGGGGATGGATGGCACAGTCAGCAAACGGGCTGATGGATAGAGAGAGCAGACAGACACACACTTTGGTAGGAGCCTGCAAGCAGTGGACAGACAGACAAGGCCAACATGACAAATGAAAGCTAAATAAATGGGAAAGGAATGGAAAGGGAGGATGGGTGAAGGCGAGCCTCAACAGACAGATGCATGCTGCAAACCAGATGAAAGTGCAGGGCAGACAGGCGAGGCAAAGGATGCAAGAGATGGAGTGGGACAGGCGGAGGAGGGCCAGTGGGAAGCTCAGGGACCGAGGCGAGCCGCGGCGCAGCTGGAAGGACCGCCGAGGGAAGCCGGGGGCACGGGGGCTGCACAGGGATGGAGGGACACAGCGCGGGGAGAAGCCCGGGCGCAGGGACACACGCAGGGAGGACAGGAAGGCGTCAGGGAGAGATGGTGCAGGGCAAAGGGGAGAGCCGACGCGGACGAAGGCGTGCGGGAGAGCCCGGCGGCCAGGTGCCTGCGGCGGGCAGGAAGACGGGCAGGGGGACAGGCAGCAAGGCCAGGCAAGGGCGGCAGGCAGGACTGCCAGGGGTCAGGCAGGGGGACAGAGAAGGTGGGCGGGAGGACACGCAGGGCGAGCGGGAGGGCTGACAAGGGTCGAGCAGCGGGACTGACAGGGGGAGAGGCAGGACCGGCAAGGGAGAGCGGCGGAGCAGAGGGGTCGGGGCAGGCCAGGCAGGGGACAGCGAGCGGCGGGGGCGCGGGACCAGGCGGCGCCCACCTGTCTCGGCGAAGCTGATGATCTCGGAGACGGGGTCGTGGGCCGGGGGCCCGGCGCTCGCCTGCCCGTCCAGGCTGGGGATCTCCACGCGGCCGTCCTCCCGCACCTTTCCGGCGTGCAGCTTGCGCAGTGCCGTGACCATGGCCGCCTTGGGCACGGCGTGCGTGATGTTGGGCCGGTCCCGCATCTGCAGCCGGCTCAGGATGTGCCTCTTCACCGCCTCCAGGAAATCCCCGTCCACCTTGCCCGGCTCCTCGGGCCGCCGGAAGCCGCAGGAGGTGCATGTGTCCTGCGGGGAGCCGCCGGCGGGGGCCGGCGGGGTCGGGGTGGCCGCGGCGCCCAGCAGGAGCAGTCCGCAGGCCAGCAGCGCGGCCAGCACCCCCCGGCGAGCCGCCCCGTCCATGGCGGAGGAGCGGGGGGCCGAGCTGGGGGCCGCCCCGAAGCGCCGCAGGGAGCCCGTCTGCAGGCAGCGCCGCTCCGTGCGCTCCGCGGCGCGGAGGGGGCGGTGGCAGCCAAGCTGGGGGGGCCGCAACCGCTCCGCGCAGGGGGGAGCCGCGGCGGAGGGAGGGGGCGCCCGGGGAAGCGGCGTGTGCCGCCGGGGAGGCGGAGGGGGAGGCTGCACACGCAGGCACCGAGGGCGAAGTTGGGGGGGGGGGGTGGACGCGGGGGGGCAGCAGGCTTCGCGTCCACGGAAAGCCCGGTTCCACGGGGGAGGGGGACGGCAGCAGGTGAGGGGGTGGCTGCGGAGCCCGGGGAGGAGGGAGGGGGAGCGGGGAGCGAGCCGGAGGTGCGAGGGGAGCCGGGGAGTAGGGGAGAGGCGGTGCCGCGCTGCCCCGGTGCCCCGCGCCGCTTCAGAGGGGCATCCCCGGGCGCAGCCGCTCCTGGTCCATCGCTCGCTTCGGCAGGTCCGGGCGGGCCGCGAAGAGGAGCTCTTTAGTCCAGCGTCATTGAGGGGGGTCAGGGAGATAAACGAAGCAGATTTATATACAATCCAATTTATAGTCTGGAAGGAGGGGGGTGGGGGGGGAGAAATGCCACTTGTACCCCCCCGCCCACTCCGCCCCCGCTAGACAACAATCCACAGGCCGTGAGTGCAGGTCTCTTCAGCAGGTCGGCTCCGCGCCGCTCGGTTGTCCCCCTTCAGCGCCCACCGCTTCTCAACGTGCCATCAAAGTTGATCCGGAGCATAGCTGGGGAGGGGGCCGGGGGCGGCGGGGAAGGGGGTACGCGGCTGGCAGCTCCACAGTTGCGAGTCTTCTCCCCCCACCGCCCCGCTTATTATTAGCGAGATGCTTTTATTTTTCAATGCAGCGCGGAGGGTCCCGAGTCCGGCGAGGATGCTGCGGCGGCGCCCGGCGCGGCCCCCCGCCGTGGGCAGCGGCACCGCACGCTGCGCGGCCGCGGAGCGAGGAATCGGCTCAATCCCGGCGATCTCAGGAGAAGCTGCCACGGATCCACTCGGTCAGACCAGCTCTTCAGCTCGCTCCCTCGCTCGCTCTTTTTAAACAGTATCTCCCTTGTTGGTGGTTTGGGTTTTATTATTATTATTGTTATTATTATTTTAAGTGTGATTTTTTTGTTGTTGTTGTTGTTGCTGCTGCTGCTCCAGTTAATCTTTCTCCCTCTCTCTCTCCGCGTCTTTTTGATCTTTCGCTCGCCTTGTGCTGGCTTGAACGCTGTGTTTTGTTTTGTTTTGTTTTTTTTTTAACGCGTCTGATGTTCCCTCTCGGATCCGCAGTGGAAGGTCTCCGGGAAGCGGCTCGCTCCTCGTTTATCTTCCTCTGATCTCCTCCTGCTAATTTCCCCCCCTGCAAAATCACGACATTGTGGCACTTTCTACTGAAACTTTTATACAGGAGTTAAAACCACGTGGGAACTCCAACCTATAACAGAGACGCCATGGGTTCCTCACTGTTTAGGAGATTAAGTTAAGTCTTTTGCCCCCTGGGCTATTACAGTAACTTCCTGATGTGGAAATATTAACTATGCTGTTTCTTTAACTGCCCCCGTCCCCTCCTTCCCTCCCGGTTCCTGCAAACACACCCACCGCACACCGACCTGCGTCCCCATCCCGGGACGGACCGACGGACCGCGAGCGGCAGTAGCCCCGGCACCCCTCCAGCCCCGGCCGGGAGATGGACGTTACCCTTCCCCCCAACTCTTCCTCCCCGCTCCCCCCCCCCCTTCCCCCGGTTCCTTGCCTTTTAAGCACTTGAAAGAAGAAGTCATTAGAAAGTTTACCATCGGGTTGGCTTTGCGACGGGGCGGGTTTTTGTTTGTTTGAATGGGCCGGGTAATCGGGGCGGGTGCCGGGGATTGTGTGTATTTTCCGTGGGGCAGGAGGGACGCGGGCGCGGAGCCTGGCGGAGGCAGCGCGGGGTAGGGGGGGTCGGGGCGGCGGCCGAGGGGAGCCAGGAGGGAAGATAACGGGAACGCCGCGCTCCTGCAGCCGCGGCGGGGAGCCGGCAGGAGCACCGGCCCTGCCCATGCCCTGGGAATGGGTTTTCCTCCGCGGGGCAGCCCCAGGTCTCGGGGGGGCACCCAAGGCGAAGGGGAGGGGGAGCTGTGGTTCCCCCACCGAGGGATCAGGAGAGGTTCCCACCCGGCTCTCCCCAACAGCCAAGCCCGAGGGCGAGCGCAGCCCCCGCGCCTCCGCGGCACCGGGGCTTGACAGCGAGCCACGCTGCGTACCCCGGTCCGCCGCCCCACGCACAACCCCCTCCCTCCTTCCCTTCCTCCCCTCCCCCTCTCCACCGGCACGCCCGGGGCCGGGCACCCGCGGTGGGGCAGCGGCAGTAGCGCAGCTCACCTGCGCGGTCCCCCGGACGCCGTGCCCGGCAGCCGCGGCCGCTGCGCGCTGCCCCGCGGCTCTGCGCGCCGCCGCCGCGGGGAAGCCTGGGCAGAGGGCGCCCCCTCTGGGCCGCGTGGGGAAGCGGGCGGCGGACCGGGGCGGGGTGGGGGGGGGGGGGGGGGGTGGCGGCGGCGGGGACAGACCGCGGGAGCCGCTGAAGCCCCGCGCTGAGTTAAGGGGCGGGGGCAGCGTCGAAGCTGCCCCGGCCGCGGCTCGGGCGCAGGGAGGAACCGGCGGCCGCAGCGGGTGGCGGAGCTTCCAGCCAGACCGCTCAGAGAGAGACTGGTCGGGCAGGGGCGGAGGGCTGGGCGTGGGGGATGCGCGCTGGAGCCTGGGCTCCGAACTCGGCAAAGGAGCACCTGAGGCTGAGCCTCCCAGAGCCCGGGAGCGGGCGCAGGCCACGGGGACCTTCTAACCACGCCGGGTTTCTTTTTTCCTCCCCTTTATTTTTAATACAGAAAAATCTACCCTCGGGAACGAAAGCAAACCTCAAGACCTTCATCTTTTTCATGGAGCCCAATGCTGGTTTTTAAGGGGTGGCAGAAGCAGGACGTGCAAATTTCAAGCGTTGACAGCTAAGGAGCCCCTTCCCTTCTGTGCCTTTCAGATTGAAAAGAAGAATAAAACTTCCCATGCATTCCTGGACTGCACACATGCGAGCTCTGGTAGTTGTCACTAATAGAAGCAACGCGAGAGCATAAAGAGGGTCAACTGGAGGATCAGCTCGTTACCGTGATTTAAGAACGAAAGGGACAAATGCTATTCTCATCATAAGTATTTTCTTTCTTGTTCCTCACTGCAAAAGGAAGGACAATTCATGCTGTGCCTCAAAATCACATTGCAATCCCAATCTGATTATTCGTGTTGGTTTTAATATAAACACGGTCTAATTGCTTATACAGCACTGTAAATCAAATCTTCAGTACCACTGGACCTACCCTGATAGGAGATCGGAATTAGGTACAGTATTTCCTCCCTGCCTGTAACAGGTTTTGAATGGAAAGCCTGGAATGTAAAAAAAGAAATAATGCTAAAAATCCAATCACTCTGACATCCTGTGAGCTAATAAGAGCACGTGAATGCAACAAGCTTAGTACTTCACAGTAATTAATTTGACAGCAAAGAGCTAACAAGAAAACAACAGGCAGAGCAGTGATGACTGGTTCATAGAGGTCACTGTCAAACAAGAAATAGGTGCAAACACAGTTCCTCTCCCTATTCATTGCCTTGGTGAGAATGAAATGCCAAAGAGGGAAAATACCTTGTCTCTGGTGGTGATAACAAATCTGGGAAGGTATTTCTAGTAGTAAAACAAGGTAGAGGCTTGGGGTTTTTCTTTAATATGGTGCTTTTTAATCATCCCCGTTACTCACTGCAGTGGCATGTTTCTGGCTTCCCCCCCCCCGCCTCTCTTTCAGTTAGCCAAAGCCATTTTGCGTATTCAAATATTGGGGAGGCTTATCTTTACCAGCAATTACTAACTAATACACTAATAACCTGTATTGTTATTTAAAGCGTGTCCAACACAGCATTCTGGAGGCAGCTCTCACACAATGGACTTTCTCTGGCTTCTTCCCAGAGAAGACCTGACTCAAATCTTAGAGGCTTTCAGGCAGAAGATCCTATGGGGAGAGCAAACAGGGTTAACAGAAAGAAATGTGCCGTTTGATTTCTAATTTTGCTCAGGGAGCATGGCCTATTGATTGAGCCATAAAGCTCTGTTAATTTTAAGATCTCCTCAGCTTTCAGTTCTTTCCCTTGGGCATAAACTTGTTGCTTACAGATAGTGGCTGAATTCTCAGGGAAAGGGTAGCTTCACACCCCCTCCTTCCCCGCTCTGCTCTTCTCCCCTCCTCCCTCTATTCTATTTGTTCTGAGCTCATCTGTGTGAGGATACATTTTCACACACACCTTCTCAAACCGGCTGCTATTCATCTGATTCAGGGTCATGCTTTTCCATACATTAAATGCAGGGGAAAACTGGGAAGGAAATGGCTGGAATTTGTGCTTAATGGGCAAGAACACAGTTAGCCAGGGAACCCTGCTGTGAAGAGGTACGGTATCAGAGGATATTTTCTGGAAACATCAAGCCTCATGGGCTGGAATCTGATGCTTATTAAAGCTACTAGTGTAAAGGAATCAATATAAACTGAGATCCTCAGCCAGTGTAAATCGACGTGTTTCCGAGGCATCAAACTTGCTACAGCTCTTCCTCTGCAACCTAGCTATGTGCTTATGTACATTTTTCTCAGGGGTGTCAGACACAGAAGTCACTCTTGGAGAGGCCGGTCAGTGCAACTCTGCACTGCCCTGAGGTGGTAAGAAGCTCCAAAAATGGAGCAGACAGCAGCGGCTCAAGGCAGCTCTCATTGCTCTGGGGTTCTACGATGCCCTCAGAGGGACCACAACAATTCCCACCAGCAAAGGATCCAGCCCCTCACGTATTGCTAAAGCACCTTTTATGCTCTTAAACTATTAATAATATCTATTAGGTAACCTTACTAATCCCTCTGAGGAAGGATTTTCTTTGCTGTACCGATGGCTGAACTGAATAAAGCTTCATATATAAGAGGCCTGGTTTGCACTAGAAATGCTTCTCCTTTGATAACCAGCAAATATAAGTTTTACTAGCACAAGCATCTTTTTTCTGCAAGCATTTCCCAAATAAAATAGGCTATACTGACAAAAGCACTTTTTTTTTTTTGCTCATATAGCTGCATCTACACGGGGGCTTTTGCACGTATTGAAACACAATCTGTTTTAAATGGCACTTCAGAAGAGCTATCCCACAGAAGTTTCAAGGCTAGACCTTGAAGTATATACTTCTGCCCCGTATCTGAAAGAGCTTTTTTACAAGGTGGCCATTGTCATCTTGCTGGAAATAAGAGAGAAACTGAGACTCACAGTTACAGGGATAGGTTGGGAGCATTATGCTCTATCTGGAACTCATGCTGTTCTTTTGCCTCAGATGAAATTATGTATCCGTAATCAGACTGCTTCCTCACTGCACAGAGTTACTTTTAAAACAACTGCAACAAAACCCAGAAGGGAAAGTCCTATTGAAAATTAAGCAAGTATACACTGTTCTGAATGACCTGGACATTTTTTGAACTGGCAAAGGTAGACCTAACTCATGAAATAAAGCACTAAGAGGCTAATTGGGCTCCTTTGCTCCTGCCTGTGCTGCTTTAACTGGAGACTGTCTGTTAACAGAGATTTACTCTCTAAAAAAAAAAGGGCCTTACTCTGAACACCTCTTGGAAAAAGGGGGTATTGCAGGCAGAAACGAAGGACCTAACCAAACTGGGAACTCCTCATCTAAAGCAGGTACAACGAGGATCTGGAAGATGAGTCACGGAGAAATAAAATAGAGCCCTCAACAGGTTTTGAAGAGCACCTTTTGAATGCCAGCTCCTCGCGCAAGTGTCAGGGAAGATGAGGACGTGGGGGAGGTAGCCGCACAGGGCTGCAGGGGATACTCACACCCTCCACCTCCCGCTCCCACTGCACCTGCTTCAACACAGCGGTAGTCCCGCTCCCTCCAGCTCAGCTTCCTGGTGGTGGCTCGCAGGCGACATGTTGGCCGATGGATCCTCTTCAGTGACCCCCCAGCGCTCCAGGGTGGTTTGCAGCCAAAGCTCCCAGGTTCACTGTGGGGAACAAAGCGCAGGTGGATCTCAGGCACTGTGAGCGATGCACTCAGGTACCTCCCCCCAGGCAGGTCTCCTCACAAAGCGGAGTGCCCTTTGGCAAAGGGACTGCATCCATGGATCTGCTTCAGGTTCCAAAGGAAAAGGACCAAACATCATCTGGTGGATACCCTGTGTGACATTCAAAAGCTATCCACTGCTTGGTGACAGCCCAGAAGCACTCTTGTTTTCCTCGCACAGTCTGTTCTCTGCAGTCCAAAGCTGTAGCCTTATAACCAGGCAGTGACTTCCTCTGAAGTTGCTTGTATTGACCTAAATAGGTTGGGGCGGGTGAGGACACACAGACAACATGAAAAAGCTGTGCTGGTTGCCCAACAAAGAAGTGTCTGCTTTGTGGTGAGCACTTTTAACATATAAGCACTTTTAACATACTGTTAGAGAACATGATTTTCATGTTTGTTTAAGTTCACACCAAAAACCTTGCAAAGTAGCAAAGTGAGTAAAAATAAAATCTGCATTTAAGTGGTAAACAAAATAGTTAAAACTTGACTTCTTGTAACATGAACACTACTTACGGAGGCAGTTTGTTTAGAAGTCCACTGGTATGTTTCTTCTATACATCCAGCTGTGACTGACACATCTAAGAGATGAGGCAAATGAGCAGTAGAGTGGAACAGTGTTAAAACCAGCTGTCCTGAGAAAATCATTGATTACCAGGGAGTGGTGAAAAGGTGGAGAGGCTTCCCTCCAATTTTAAATGGAGCTCAGAAGCAAAAAGTGTCTGGTACCTTTGCACTGCCATGGGAGAAACAGAGTATAAGAAGCTCCAGTCATCTTGTGATGGACAATCAGTAGCACTTGATGAGTACCTGAACATAAGCTGCTTTCTTTTTTCTATGGTAAGCAGCACACTGTAGAGGAAGAGTCTACAGCTACTGCCTATGGGACAGGTTGCAGCCAGAAGACCTGTGCTTAGGCCCAAATTTCTTCCTCTTTTCTCCATTTTCAGTAGCTGTAAACTGAGGATGACAGCATTCAACCCCCTGTAAATTGCTTTGAAATCAAGTGGAGGAAAGCAGCATACAGGAATTCCTCCTCTTCATTGAGCTTGAGCCTCGCAGCATGAGGGGGTTGTCAGGCATTGGAACAGGCTGCCCAGGGACGTGGTGGAGTCTCCATCCCTGGAGGTATTTAAAAGTTGGTTAGATGTGGTGCTGAGGGACATGGTTTAGTAGTGGATGGCAGGTTAGAGTGATGGTTGGACTTGATGATCTAAAGGGTCCTTCCAACCAAGACCAAGATTCTATGAATCTATGGTGTTAATGCTGTGTGTCAAAATTAATCTTTAACCTGTTCATACTTAAATCACCCAGTTTTGTTTCCATGAGGCTTTTGTTATATCAAAATAAAACTGTTGCACAGTTTGGCTGTCTGCACAAGAACATCTGTGGGGTTTTTAATGATTGTGACACAGTTGACTGATGGACTCACTGCTAGGGCCAAGAGCAAGGGAAGGGGCTCCTGTAACAGGCCCAAAGCCCCCCAGTTCAAGCAAGGAGGATCTTCCATTGGACCAGAGCAGTAGCACTGTCATAGAGGAACTCTAGTGATTTATCCCTGCTAAGAGCTGTCCCACATGATTTACAGTCCTTTGATCAGTGCTATTTAGCCACTGTAGGCCTCTAGTGATTACATTCAGGCTGGCTCACCCTCCACATTTGCTACACTGACCCTAGCTCCAAGCAAGGTGCTCTGCTATGACCCATCACTGGTGTTCCACTACTGCTAAATCACGAGAAGATTATTAATAAAAATTTCTGAATCACTTTTTGCCCTGCTTAGTGCTTATTTATCAGCACCACCTGTCCCCTCAGAGGGGAATACCTTGAATATGCCCTGGGATGAAACCAAAACCAATTGCAAACTCTATGAATTTGGAGATAACATCTGCCATTTCTTCTAAAACACCTGAAAGAGCACGTACACTGACAGCTCAGGCTGTCCCCTTGAATGAGATGTTCCCTCAAAAGTGTCTTAAGATTGTGGGAGTTTTTCTCTCCCCAGGTTACAAGCAGGTCTTACTGACCTGTTATTTCCCTGCCCTTATCTCCTCAGAACAGAGCAGCTCACTAATAAAAAATGAGCCTAAAACTTCTCCACAGCCCTTTGTCATTTCTGTGTAATAGTCTTACCCCCCAGCATCTTTTGCTGTGCTTTATATTCTTACCAAGAGTATTAGTAAGGATCATAATGTGGAAATATTACTGTGAAACACACTGGTACTCTCATGCAAGGATAAGAAAACCAGTGCTCCAGAGTCAGCAAGAGCAGAAGCACAGGGGTCATGTTAAGCAGATATTGGGCCTACCAAACCTGCACAGGTACTGAAGCATTAGGATGGTGCAGAGCTACAATAGGAAAGTGTGTTGTTCTAGGGGTTTTTTTTGCTTAAAAGATGAGAGGGCCTAGGGGAGGGGAATGCATGAAAAAGAAAAGGATGAACCTTCTTTTTTTTTTGTTTGGTTTTTTGGCTACTCCAAATGGGGTTTTCCTCTGTTTAAATGCTGAAGGACAGAAAGATTTTAAATTAAAATCTTAATAAATACAGCCCTGCAGCTAGTAACATTATTACATCCAAGATGATTACAGCAACCAAGCCACAAAAGAAATATTTATTTATTTATTTATTTATTTAAAGCATAATAAGCCTCAGTATTTATTTAGAAGAAGGCTAGGCAGCTAACTGGCTTCAGAACTGGTGAATTTCCCATTCCGCTCTGCCGAAAGGATAATCCAATACAGCCTGGTTGCAGGGCTTGGTTTCATTTCAGTACAAGATGTTATTATTACTGCCTGGAATTTATAAATATATAAAAATCAAAGTGACAATTGGTTAGCTCACATGCATGAGGGTTCACACGCAGGAAAGAACCCCCAGTTTGCAATATGCAGTAGGAGATATGGATAGTGAATGAGCTTCACTTTTTGGAAGAGTGCTCTAAGTCCCTCAGCTTGCTTGAGTGAAGCATGTTCTCCTTGAGATATTTGCCTTTTTCTGTTGATCCTAGTCCCATGACAAAGTACTGCACTTTGCTTGTTTGTATAGAGGTGGCTTTGTTTTGCTTTTTAATTATGGGAATATTTTAATAAAGGATACAGGGGAAATGGAGGGATACAAAGAAAAGGATACAAGCTGATAAAGATGATTAAATCATAGAGCAACTGCAGAGTGGGTCATGAAGTGTTATAATCCCCAACTCCCCTCTGCTTTCTGCTTCAATGTGTTAATGCATCACACTTTAGTACAGTGACACTTTCAGCCCTAGGTGGAAATTCACACATGATGAAGAGGTGGAGGAGGATTTCCAGATGGTCAGACCTCAGGGAGTGCGAAAAGGTGGGGGGAGGAAGGGAGAAACTGCTGAAGGGAATCGGACTTTGGTCACATCAGTAATTTCCAGCTGAAAATGGAATATTAAAAAAAAAAAACCAACAACCCTAAAACCAAAGAAACAATCACCAACGATCCCATACTGGAGCCAGGTGCACTCAGGTTTGGATGTTATGCATGATAAATCCCCACCAATGCTGGTTGTGAAAGATCCCTTGGAAATATTGGTTTATTTGTGTGCAACAGTGAAAAGGTGTGAGCTTTATTTCCTTGGCCAAATTTCGGTGTGGGTACTAAAGCATCCCAATGCAGACCCAATTAGTTGTTTTATTCCCCACAACTCCTCTTTACTAGAGGTGAATGCAAAGTGGTACCTGCTCTGGATCACACTCAATTTTTCCCTCCAGCAGAGGCTGTATTTGGCTGCTACACATCCCTTGGGACTCTTTTGTGCAGGGCCACCTCTCTGAGAGCAGCAAAGGGCACTAGGGAAAGAAAATACAAGACTTGCAGCCAGTTGGTCCCATCACACCCCAACACGGGCCCCACTGTCCCTTTAGGGGAGCACAAGGCAGCAGCTGCTATCATGCAGCTGGACGTCTCCAGGAAGATCTCATTTACTGTGGACTTTAGGGGAGGGTGGTGGAATGGGAAGGTAGTCATGGTCCAGAGCTCACAGGATCTGGCCCTTCTGGGTGAGAGGTGCTAGGGCTGTATAAAGAATTAGCAGTAGATGGTATTTTGTACTGCCACAGTTCTTTCCAGATGTCAGGGTTCAGGGAAATTTAAGATAATCACTTATTTAGGCATCACAATACCCCTGTAGTAGTAGCAGGGGGGAAGATAGTCTCATGATGTTAAAAAGCATGCATTAAGAATGACGGCTCATGTACATTGCTAAGCACTCTTGCTTCATTGTCTTAAGTGTTCAAAGGCTCAGAGCATTTCCTCTACCACAAAAAGGACACAAGAAGTGCCACTGGTGTACAGTCACAGTGGAAAGGGATATTTTATTAAATATCACCCCTATGATTCAATGCTATTTACCTGCATTTCCTGGATGGCAACAAAGTAAATTGACCACAGCATGGTGAAGAATTCAGACAAATCTCCTGAGAAATGAGGCTGTCATACACAGTTGCTACTTTGGGGAAGTGTTGGGATGTAAACTCCCAGTGTACATCCACTCCCAGTACAAACCACATTGTGCTCAAGCCAGGAAGAAGCTCAAGGAGACAGAAGAGGCTGCTTTTCTTATTCAACTTCTGCTACTGCAACTCTAACTCTGTAAAACCTGTGGGTTTAACTGATGCTGAATCCCTCCTCCCATCAGTTGACTTTGTTAGAATCACGTATAGCAAAATGCAAAGAAACCTTGGGCATCTGATGTGGTGGTGGTTTCCGCAATGATATTGAAGCTGCCTGGGTGCCTGTCACTGGCTTTAGTAGCAGGTCAAAAGCCTCTGAGCCTTGTAAAGCCTGCAGCATCCATCTTAGACTTCAGTCCCTTACAATGACTAGATGAACATCTCTGACTTTCTTCCCTAAGGACTCTGTGCAGCAGGTGTTTTCAGTCTGCCCACCTTCCAGATCAGGTGTCCAAAAATGCAGCAATAAATATATTTTTTTCTTCCCTTTTCCTAAAAGAGCTCAAGGTGGGCGGAGGGGATGGGCGTAGGCTATTTTTATTCATACCTTAATTTAGTCAGTAGTCCAATGGTTCATGGGAGAAGAGCTGGGCTCAGTCCGTTTCCTTGCCTGACAGGAGTCCCAGGGAACAAGAGTGGCAGGTCAAGTCTTCTCAGGAGGAGTAGGCTATGGGGCAATGCTGGCACAGGAGCACTTTTCAAATCTCCAGTGGAGTTGGAGAGCACCTGAAAGGTACATGATCCCACAGCCATCTAGGTAAACAGTTCAGAGAGGCACGAGGCCAGGCTTCCCTGCTTCCCCCCAGCATTGTTAACCATAACATCTGGAACTACCCAATTCACATGGCACCAGCTTTAAGAGGAAAGAGGCAATCCCCTCCCCAGCACAGAGCATGCCCTTGTAAAGTACACTCTGTTGGGAGAGGAAACTGCTGAAGTTATGGATACCCCATCCATGGCAGTGTTCAAGGCCAGGTTGGATGGGGCTTTGTGCAACCTGGGCTAATGGAGGGAGTCCCTGCCCATGACAGGGGGTTGCAACTAGATGACCTTTGAGATCACTTCCTACCCAAACCACTCCATGGTTCTATGAGACAGACACACTCCCTGGGGCAGAAGGGAATTGAGCCATGTGAAATTCCCCATGTTTGGCACTAGCCTTTTGAGTGCCAAGCATAGTGTACACAAAACACCACTGTGCTGCCAACCACCGTGCCTTTCCCTTGCAAGAATGGACTCACACTCTGTTCCTGGAAGAAAGCCAAGAGAGCCTAAATTGTGAAGCCCAAGGACTCCTCAGCCCCCAGGCAAGGTAGATTTAAGAGGTTATGTTCCTCATGCTCAGGCAGCAAAGCAACCTCTTGGTTCTGTGGCTGTCATTTTGAGGTGGAGTCCAGGAAGCCTCAATAAGAAAGGCAAAGATGTGGAGTTTGTGGTGGCTGCCAAGAATGGGCATTGCAATGTTCCACGGTGATGCCCAAGACCTTTTGCAAGTCTGCTCCCTCCAAACCTGAATATCACTGCCATTGTCAAGGTAGCAGTCCACAAAGGAATAAGCAATAGCCAATGGAGCTCCGCCAGAATCCAAACCACTGTGCACTAATGCTGTCCAGATCCAGGTCTGGCCAAAGAGTGAGCATTACAGGGGGACAGAGAGATCATGAGCTAAAATTGCCAAGTGACTCAGTCCCCTGTCTAAGTGAGAAGGCACAGACTTGCAGGATCAAGCCTGTAGCAAAATTGGTTCTTCTGTAACTCATCTTCTGTCAGGTAACAGGGCTTAATTTATTTAACAGTAGCTGTTAACAAACAGTAAGAGAATACAGGTGTAAAGAAGGGTGGATTTAGACAATGCAAAGACTTAACTGTATGTATTAATACTTGAAAGCAAACAAGTGATTGACAGTAGCTGGAGATTCTGCTTACAGCAGAAGTGGAAGAACTGAATGACTAGAAGAGGAAACGGATAGAAGCAGAGTATTTGCTCATACCATGACTGTTGCTGTGAACTATTGCAGGCATGCAACAAGGAAGGAGCAAACAGGTCCCCATCCTCACGGCTGGGATGTTTTGCTATTTAGCACAGACCACCTGGCATGCAGCAAAACTTCATCTTCTCGCTACAGATTTCCAGCCTTTAAAGGTTATACTCCAGTTTTGGGCTTCTGACACAAAAACTCCTGCAAAAGGCCTTCCTAGGAGGAAAAGGTGTTCACCGGCACCTTTAACTGGGAAGCCAAAATTACAATCTTGCTCAGACACCTTTCCTACCCTCGCACCCCTTGGCTTAGCTCTCAAAACAAGATGAACCACAAAGGAGCCCATGACAACTGAAAGGGAGAATCTGCTGGCAGCAGAGCGAAGCAGGGGCTGCTCCGTGCACGCGTCACTTGCTGCAGCCTGTCCAGGGTGACGGCATCCTCAACAGGAAAGGGTTACCAGGAGAGGTGGGGCTGCTTGGAAACGGGCCTAGATGCTGCAGAGCTTTTCACCTTTTGCTTCCTTAGCTTTTCTGCAGCTAGGAATGGGCTGTGAGCCCACTGCAATTTCTGAGTTCAAGACTGAGTTAAACAAGTTGAAGAAGACCCAAGTCCTGGGGTTTTTTTGTTTGGGTTTTTTTGTTGGTTTTTTTTTTTTTGTTAAGAGAACATAAAGCATGCATCCCTTTGTCAGACACACGTTTCAATTGCTCCAAACTTACTTAACACCTTGGACTTTACCTGATTTTTGTCTCACAAGGAAGACCGTTTCCCTGGAACCTATATCCCTATTGCTATCCAAAAAAAAAAAAAAAAAAAGAACAAAAGATAAGTTTTAACTTGGTGTTGATGCAATATTCACCCCACCCAGAATACTGTAACCAACTTTGAAAGCTCATGTAAAAAACATGAAGAGTAATTTTTACTTAGCTCTTGTTATGAACAATTCAGAGATAAGAAACAAGGCAAGACACGTCTCAGCTGCAAGTGTGAACATGATCTCAACACTGCAACATTTTCTTTGCCTGGCTAGAGATGGGTTGGCAGCATGAGGTATATGAAGGTAGGTTACAGGTGACAAGAATGTAAAAAGCCTATTATTAAACTAGGTGTAAGCAATCTTGAAACTTCATTAGGGCCAGGGAATTCAGACCTGGACATTGCACCTGCTTGATTATTCACTAGAAATTAACATTAAACAAATGCTGCAAACTTGAAACTAAGTTGGAAAGGATTCAGATGCAGCTTTTCCTGCCTTCTTAACTGGGCAGTGGATGGGAACCGGTCCGTATCATGGACAAACTCCACACATGCACAAAATCCACTCCTCTTTCAGGAGAGAAGTAAAGCCATCTTCATCACAAGTTTTCACCAGGTACAGAGGACAGGTCACTTGCTGTCCTCCAGCTGCAGGTACAGAAGAGAAGTGCAGGACTGCAGTGTGTTAAAGGCGCATTCGAGCACTGACCTATTTTTCTTCATCTGCCATGGGAGAGACATGTGGAAACATTGTGGTTTGATGGGTTTGATTAAAAATATGCTAATGAATAAAGAAAATTAAGTGCATCCCTTGGGCTCCTGGCAAGCTGCCAAGACAGACACTGGGACCACCAACAGGGGGTCCTTATGCTTCAGCTTTTGCAATCCTTCAGATTCCTAGCGTAGAGGATGGTGATCCAGTGGAAACAGGGCTTGAAGTTGAGTGTTTTGTGTGTCCTGCCTCCACTCTTCTCCAAATGCCACAATATTTGAAAATTTATGCCCCAGGTGTTGGAATCAGCAAGCACAAGAACATCTTTGTTTTCACTGAAAAAAATACTTCTACCATCATTGTTGAAGAGAGAAAGCTTGCAAACATGAAGCAAGTGCACTCAAAAGGCTTGGAAACAAAAAGACTGTGAAAGAGAACTCCAAGTTCATTTTCCAAAGCATCTCATTATTTCTAAACCAAATGTAGTTTTGGAGGCCTGACTTATGGTTTTCAAGCTCCTGAGGCAAAGCTGGCAATGTAGCCTTTATTCCCACGCAGGAGAAGCTCTGCCTGCCCTCCTCCTTCCATACTGCTCAGGGAGGGGAGGGGGGAAAAGCAAATCAAAACTCAGGCACAGTGCTACCCTCTGCTCCACAACTCTTCGCTGCGTGGCCACCATCACTCAAGGTACCATGTAAGAAAACCCTAACCTGGCTGCAGGAATAGGTGAATCACTTGCTCTGTTGGTGGTCCTCAGGTAGGAAGCAGCTCTCATTAGTTAAGTCCAAGGTGTCCAGCTCTTCTAGTGCTCATAATCCTGCAGGTAAGTTGTCCTTCCCCACGTTCTGATTCACTCTCCATTGTCCTGCAGGCTTCAGAGCTGGAACCATAGCTGGGGATATGCGTGCCTGTCATCCAGTGGCACCACTCAGCACCTAATTGGAGTACAGTCACCAGGAGCAAAAGGAAAGAAGTGCTCGTGTTTAGTTAAGCTGTCTGAACCCAAGGAGGAATAGGAAGATTTGAAGCCTTAGAGGTAAAGATGGACATCCAAGGACAAGGAAATAAGCAGGCCTATAAAGAAATGAAAACAGAGACCCTGGAATGGAAGAGTTCTTCCACTACCAGGACTAGGACTGGAAAAAGAGCCATATTTAAAACCAAATATCTAGTCCACCCTGCAGGCATTTGTTCAGCAAGTGAGTAGGTTTGGGTTTTCATAGCACCACCTCCCAAGCAGGAAGCTGAAGTTCTAACTTGTGATTTCTGAATCCTATCACTCTGGGCAAGAATCCTCCTGTCAGGGAAGTGTCTGACCAGGACCATCTCACTCAGGTTCTAATCAGCTTTTGTAGATATTGAAGAGTCAGACAAATTTCAGAGTGAAACTGCAGGCTATCTTGGGCAATGCTACCATGATGGTTTTCGTTTAGAAGCAAGAACAAACTTGGCTATTTTCTAGATAATTACTTCTTCCCCCAGTCCACAGTTGTTTTCCTTGTTTACACCTGTAGAAGTATAATGCCATCATTTTGTGGGGAGAGTAATCACATTACAGAGTATTCTTACAGACCACAGGTTGAGAAACACTCATCCAAACAGCAAGTTCAGTTTGTTGTATGTGTTTTCCTTTTAAAACCAAAACAGAGCACTATTAAACAGTAGGGAGCAGCTTTCCTCATCTCTCAATGCTACATGTATTCACAAGTTTGTCCTTGAATTCTGGTATTTGGCCTATGAAGCCAACATGCATAAAGCCTGCGATACCCTTAATACTAGACTTTAAAAACAAACTCTATAAACTCTGATTGTATCAAGAACATCATTCTGCCTCAAAGCCAAGTAACAAAGTCCATTGAAGTAAACTTACTGTAAACTCTGGAGATTCATCAACTTTATCAGGAAGGGAACTGCAGAGAGTATGGTCCCAATCTCACCTCAGCATTTTACCCCTAACCCCTTTGGAGTTACAAGGCTCAATAGGCCATTTTGCTGGTATCTCCCTTTTATTCTCACAGCAGATGCCAAGTAGCTTGGGGAAAGGAAAGATTGAGGGGCAGAAGACAAAAAAGAAAAGATTTTTTTTTTATAGGATACCTTCCCCCCCCCCAAAATTAAGGGCTTATACTGAAAAAACCCAGCATCTTTAGTCACCCTTAGGAATGTTTTGTGAAGTACTGCAGTTCCATAGAACAACCAGTATTCTTTCTGACATGCACATCAGCACTCTGTGAGTGGAACAAACTTTAACCTGCAATTCAAACTGGTTTAATGCCATAGAAAGCATAAAGCCACCATTCGCGTGAGGACCAGAATGTTTGAGAATTAACAGCATTTGCATGCAAAAGGAATAGTTTTATTTAGAACATGGTCTCCTACTGCATGAGAGAATCCTACAGCAGAGGAATGAGACCAGAAGAATCTAGTTAGTGTAGATTTCTACAGGTAGGAGATTAACAGCAGCTACTTGTGTGCTCATCTGAACGGCCTCTCTCCATGGTAGAGCTTCTAACGCTTAAAGCCACAAGATGGAGCCAACAGTTCTCAGGAAGAGGTGCCGGTACCATCCCAGGAACCCGGAGAGCATTTAGCTCTGAAGAAACCCTACTAGTTAAGTGTTCTGCTAAGGGCAGAGCCGAGGCAAGGATGAAGGCAGAAGTCAAGCTATACATGTGCAATCATTACATTCCAGTAGTTTGAAACTGAAGAATGAAGGCCCATTCCTCACAAGCATCCACCGAGTATCAGAGGAAAAAGGGCCCTGGTCCGGGCTTTGTGTGCAGCTAGGAAGTGCATGTGCCCAGAACCCTGTCCTGCCTCCCGCACAATGCTTTTCATGGCTATCCTTTCTCTGCTGCTGACTTTAAGAGTGACTTCGCTGGAAAGGAGAGCTATGTAAACCACTGCAGCATTCTGAAACACAGGGCAAACACCATATAAACATGATTATGTAAATTGGTGTAATGCTTGGCCAGAAGTCAACAAGGGGATGTACCACTTCCAACTTGTACAGCAGTGGCAGCAGAAACTGTACCCAAAGTTTACTGCAAATCCCATTTCTGGGCTACTCCAAGTTCATTGGCATAACAGTGCCACGAACCTGTCCTGAACCATCCTGCCCCAGAGGCATCTCAGCTAGAGCTTGTCATAGCACAAACCAACACAGAGAATGCCTCTGGCTCCCTCAGAAGACTGAGGATCAGTATTTCCACACAAAGTTGCTTATTCCATTTGAGCCATAAGACCGACTGAAGAAAGAGGAAAGCAACTCTGTCACATTCACAGAGTCAATACAAGCCATCTTATCAATTTGGGTGCAGAAAATTAATTTAATTCCGACCAGTGTACCAGTTTAGTCTTGAAATACATGCAGACCCCTTCAGGAAAGCTGATGAGGTCCTCAGTCACCTCCTCCTCCCCTCTCACAGTCTGTGTTACAATCATACTACAGATTTGATAACAAAGGTTTGCTTCCAGACCCTGAAAGTCAGCAGTTCCTGGTTCAATAATTTGGGGATTAGACATGCTTCTAGAATGCTGTAAAAAATCAGTAACAAACAAACATTATGCCCGTTTCTTTTATTATCAATAATACAAATCAGTTGTACCAGCATGCTTATGAAAAGTGACCAGTTTTATAGACATTAAAAATGTTTGTGCAAGTTAGAGACAATGCTCTGAAGCTATGTAAGAAAAACCCAAGAATTTATATTGTGTAATACAGCATACATAGTTAAGAGGCAGTTTTATTAAATCTTGCAATCACAATTACTTCTTCTACACTAAACCTTTTTTCTTGGTGTTAGAGATAACACCTTCCCCTCCCAAGAGGAACACCTGCCATTCCCATGAAGTGTGGAGATTACGATGAAAATCATAGCTTTTTTTTGTTCCTCTTCCTCCCTTCTCCTAGCTATAAGTCAACAGGAGGTGAACGTTGCAACATATGCTTATAGCAATTAAAGAAAGCTTCTGTCTACATAAGCTCCAAGTTGAATTGATAAACAGTATCCTCTTTTTGAGGAAGAGCTGAGACCTGTCATCCCCAAGTACTAGCGTTAACATTTCAGAAAGCTTTATAGAAAGGGTCTTGGTGAGTAGTTAGATGCTTTCCCCCCACCCCTTACTACATTCCAGATTGTAGCATTGTCCCTTAGGCCTAAAAAGTATTCTTAAGCATATTAGCCAGGCAGCCATTTGAAGTTCCAGTTGAACCCTATTAACATCTTACTGAAGTTTAATGCCCAGTAATAGCATGCATATATCTTCTGCTTTATCAAGCCAAGTGTTCACCTAGAACTTGCAGTAAAGGCATAATAATCTGTATAAAATACATATGGCACAAGTCATTGAAGATGCACTGCAGATATCTCCTTTCTGGAGAGATGCTCCTCTAAAAAAAAGTCAAGTCTTCCCGTGCACTCTTGGAGGTTAACCTGTTTTTTGAAGTTGCATTTCATTTAGTGACTTAGGGGCTTGTCTTACCCATGCTAGCTCAATTCAGAAAGAGCAGCACTCAAATACCTACTGTTAAGCCAAATATGAAAGACTGCATATAGCAGTAAGCAGCTCCCTGGCTACATTAAGCTGTTACACAAGAATAACATATGAATGCTTAAGTACAAATACATAGTAAAGTCTTACATGACCTCCAGCTTCAAATATCCAGTTTCTTGCCTACAGCATGCTCCAGAAGGATTTAAAAGTACATTGTACTGATCAACATGCAAAGGCTGCTAGTATGTATCAACTGCGATGCAGCCTTCAGTTGCTTCAGCTACACAACATGGCTAGAGGGCAGCCACTCTTACCTGCCAGAGCCCTCTTTCATAATGTACCTGATCTTTCATAAAGCACTCATTTACATGAGAAGCCAAATTTCCCTTTGCTCAGCTCACAGGAAACCCTCAAGTCCAAAGGAAGCATTTCTGTGCCATTCATTCTAGTCAACCCACCTGATGCTGGTGCCCATTGGTGTCTAGGTGAAGCATAACTGGAAGTCATTTGAAGACACTCATATTGTATTATCTCTATATAGAAGGCTATGGATCCAAATTATATTATCTTTATATAGAAGAGAATGCATTCAGGCACTTCCACGGTATGAAGTGGAGGCAACAAGACTCCAGCCCAGGGCAGCAGTTTTATTGCCTTCCTGGTACAAGTTGGAATGCTTGTTGCCCACAGTTACAAAGTAGCTGCCTTGTTTACCATGTTTTCAGCCCTAAGTGGAGAGTTTAACTGCAATTTGTCAGGAATACCCAAGAGGAAAACTGAAAAGCTGTTGTGTTCAGACTCCAGGCCTAGTCTTTCTAGAAATAGTGACAAGCACAGAACACTGAAGAGAATGGAGCCACAAAGCAGCAAGCACCTTCTTCAAAGCAAGTCCACTTCAGTGCTGGAGCTTTATCAATTAAAAAAAAGTAACCTGAGTGAGAACAGCACATGGACTGTAAGAACACAGGAGGAGACTCTGTTCCGAGTAGAAATTCATCTGTCCTATCAAATACTGTCAGGTACTTTAAGACTAAGGAGATCAAAGGTCAAGGCATGCAGGTCCCTTGAGCCAATACAGCTGAGCTGCTCACTGTGAGCTTTGCCGAGTTCGTTATTCATATGGCAAGGAAAGCTTATTCAGTTTTGTTAGACACATTTTACAATCCGCCTCAGAGGGGCTTGACCTAGATAAGCTTGTAATGTGAACTCAACTGTTGTTTATCCTTTAGGTTAATTAAGGACTTAACCTTTAGGCCTCAACTAAAACCAAACTTAAGTGAGGTGCTTGCCATCAAAAGCAGACATCCATTTGCTGTACACACAACATACACTCAAAAAAGGACTTTGTCCATGACAGTTCTAGAGGATGCATTGCTAGAAGTATTACAGCTCCAAGTGTCCCAGCAGGTGCTTAGTCTTTAAATATAGGTGACAGACCTCAAGTGACAAGTTCTGTGAGCCAGCAGGCTCCCAGCCTCTGCTGCAAAACTGTATTGTCAAGTTGGCTCTTTAATACCAATTAATTATGCTGTTCAAAGCTAAATATTTCCAGAATAGGTTAATCATTCTTTCTGCAAATACAAGACAACATTAACAAAAGAAGGAATTTAACTTGACAAGAATGAAGATTACAGCACCTTTTATTTAGTACAGTTTCCCCAATCCAATGAGTTGCTTGACAAGTTGAACTAGTTATGGAAGACAATGAGTCCCTGTGAAACCTCAGACCAACAGAGGTTCTGATATCTAACATCTTACTTTTTTCAAAGTTCAGAGGTGGAATGCACAAGAGCAATCTAGTACATGTTAAAAAATGTTTTTCAACCTCAAATTACAATACTGAGTACTGAACAGCATTTGCTACACCTTCACCTTAAAAAGAAACAGCATTTGTTAGTTTAGTGCTGCAGTGTGCTTCACTGAACCACCACATCACATACTCTTTTCACTAAGTAACTGTTTTAAGCTTCTGATTAACGAGCAAGATGTGGCCACTACTTAAGTCCCCCTCCTTCAAAGCAAAGGATCACTGTAATTCATTGAGATACCCCACAACCAGAAGAGACAGTTACTTTCCACAAGAGTGACAGAAGTTTGGTTGGTTGCTTTTTTGTTGTTTCCCCCCACCCCAACTGCACTTAAACTGCGTCAGAAAGCTCAGTTCAGCCAACAGACAAGAGGACCTGCTAAGTACTGACTTTCATTTCTAGGCTGGTTTTTGTTGATCAATGTGACCACTACTGTATAACTGGCAACTAAACTTAACGTGCATCTCCATGTGCTAGGTTGCTGTGCATCAGAAACAGTACATACAAAATTAACAGTGAGTAACAGATATGGCAACTGCTTGACTTCATTTGCTTTTTGACACCATACAACTCACTGGCCAGCTAATCATTAAGAGGTAGCATTTTTGCCTCATCTATTCCAAGTCATGATTGTGTGATGGGACCCAACCTTAGTCACAGTTTTCATCTTCAGCAAGACAAGAGACAGATGTAGATGTTCCCACTTTTCCAACATGATCACAAGTGTTCCGATATAAACAAACCCAATGAAATCAACACTGATTTTTCACTATTCCAGTACCAGGGAGGGGAAGGATGATAAGAGTGAACACAATGGAGTCTAGCCACAATACATGGAAGAAACCCAGGACAGCATTTCAAGAAGATGGTAACAATATTGTTCCTTTCAGAGAAAGGCTTACAGTCATTTTCTCACCCCATACCACTAATTTAAGGATGAGAAGATAGACCAGCAGGGAATGCATCTAGCCAGTATTTAAATACCAATTTTTGCATTGCCTAAATAAGTTTGAATTGAGTCCATCGGCTTGATTCATGAATGCTGTATTGACCAAACAGAATTATGGAAGAAAGTTTGTTTTGAGTGAACTCTCAAGTGTCAGTTGCTATTTCTTACATGGAGTGTGGGGAGGAAGCCAGCAGTTTTCAGTGTAAGAAATACCAGTGACAACTAAGAGAAGATGGAGACTCAAACCCTTTACCAGATGTCATCTAGCTCCTCTGTAGTTTGCAACATCAAGGAGGGCAGCAACAGTGGGGAAAAAAAGTTTGAACCTGAACACCTGTGCTTGTTTAAGGCCAGTGGAGGTTCAAGAGAAATACTCAGAGAGACATTAGAGTAAACTAGGAAGTTAATATGAAAGTACTTTGATTAACCAAGCAGGAGGATTGTAGTTCTGAAACTGTTTCTAGTTTTGAAAGACACTGGGAAGACAGAGCCCATCTCAGTTTAAGTAGGCATAGGTTGGATACCAGAAATGGTTTCAGAGTTCTGTTTTCACATTTTGAAGGTGTGATATGCAAAGCAAAAGATAAGGGAGTCAATACAGACTTCCTTTCATGAATCCAGCCCTATATCCTTAGTGGTATCTTATCCATGCCACCTGTAGATAGATATTTACAGTTCCCAAGCATCACAGTAAGCAACATCTTTCTTTAAAGCTTTTCTTGTTCTTGCCACTCTTCTTGCCATTCTTGTCTTTGTTTTCTGACATTTTCTTGGCTCTGATTTCTCTCATTAAATCAAAGAATACCTAGGGGGAAAAACAAAGGAAGATTAAACAAGATCTGCCACCAGAAAGCAGATTAGAACTACTGTATTGAACAGAAAATAAAACCATGCTGTACCTAATACAGCAGAAGTGAGCTTAGACACAAACCCCAGTGACAAACTCAACATTAGACTTATGTAGCATGTCAAGCAGTGGCAAGTAAGACCACCTTAAGTGGCTACCTGTTCTAAGAGCTTATTTATCAGCCTTGCACAAAAGTAGCATTCAGAGTTCATGAGAACATTTGTCTGTGCCTAGCAAACACTTCCAAGGAAATCACTCTTAACTATCAAAGCTTTTGTTTCAGTCCTTTCTGTGCAGTTACAAAGGAAATTCTACTGGTCAGTGTTTTGCCTATTTTATAATTAAAAACTACCCTAATTCAAGTGAGGGACACAAAGTTCTCAGTCTGTTATAAGAAAGAGTCAGAGTGTCATTGCTCTTCTCCAAAATTCTAGCTGATTTCACCCTGTACACCTGATGTCTCAGTACATACCAGTTAAGATAGAATTATTTTATTGTAGAGTGTTATTGGAAAAGTTATTTTTAGGATTGAAGAACAACTCAGTGCCACTCTATAGTTGGGCATTTTTTCCCCAACTAGGGAACTACAGAGATCTGATACTTGGAAACAAGACTATGTCACTGACCAGAAATGTAATTATTTATCACTCAATGCTTTTTTATTCTGTTATAGTGTCAATGCACAATCATTACAGTGGCTGATAACTTGTCTTAAACACAAAACAGTGCTTATATAAGAGATAACCAGTATGTCACAAGCTAGCTAAAGAAGACCTACGAGACCAAGCCTCGGTCACCTTGTAGTGTTAGTAGACTAGTAATGCTAGTCAACTACTACTAGTAGACTCCAGACAACTACACTGCTGTTAATCCCAACTGATGAGAAAGCTAGTCTAGTCTAAAGCAGGCTAGGCATTTTTTAGTCCCACAGGACTGCTTGTGGACAAAAGCAAGTCTAAGTAGTCAGGTTTTACTACATCACCCACTTTACAAATCCAGCAATCTAACTTTCTAGTAACATTCCACAAGGCATATGGTAAAGAACATTCTGGTATGTCCTTCATAACCAACAGGTCTCAACACAAGGATTTCATGTACATTGTTTCAACCAAGAATGAGAGAGAGAGTTCCTACTAGGTAACATGTACCAACAGCATTTTAGTAAACCAATGTAGACTTCATCAATTTTTCATAATCTAGGCTTTCAGAAGTCCAACTGCAGATTTGCTTTTGTCCCAGTAAGAGTCAACAGTCACTGTTGTGGTTTAACTCCAGCCAGCAACTGAGCACCACGCAGCTGCTTGCTTTCTCTTCCCATCCCTCCAGAGGGGAGTACCAGAAGAACAGGAGTGAGAAAACTTACAGCTTAAGAACAATTAACTGCAGTGAAAGAAGAATGATTCTTTTCCTTTTCATTACAAATTTTTCAGAGATAAATAACACCCAAGGCAGGCGACAAAACAACTGCTCACTACCAACTGATACCCTCTGTCCCCAAGCAGCAGCCCACCAGCCAGCCTTCCCCCTACTTTATACAGTGAACATGACAAAATCCTTTTGGTCAGTTTGGTTCAGCTGTCCCAGCCATGTCCCTGCCCATCTTCTCACACCCACACCCAGCCTCCTTGTTTGCCGGGCAGCATGAGAAGCTGAAGAGTCCTTGACTTCAAGGAAGCATTGCCTAGCAACGACTGAATTATCAGCATATTCTCAACATTCTCATCTAAATCCAAATCACAGCACTATACCACTACAGGATGAAAGTTAACTCTATCCCAGCCAAAACCAGGACAGTCACTTCACTACTAAACAAGCAGTAACGAGCCAGTTATGTGTCTTACCTTATCTACATTTGCTCTAGTTTTGGCAGAGGTTTCTACATACTGCACACCCCACTCCTCTGCCTTACTTCTAGCCTCTTCCACAGGCACTTGTCTGCGCTCTTCCAAGTCAGATTTGTTTCCCACTACCAGCAGAGGTATTTTATCCTCTTCAGCCTTCACACGCAGAATCTGTTCCCTAATGCATCAGGTATTCAAAAGAAAAATATCCATGTTAGCAGCAGTGACAAAAACCTCACCCCTATCACAAGTGGATCAAGTGGTCTGCACATTACTAGTAGTTGCAGCAGTACAGTTCTCAACAGTTAAACACACACTTTAAAATTATTCCAAGTTTAGCATACCAATGCTACAGGCTATGCACTAGTAGAAGCCTTATACTTCCAGAAAGTCAGTTTTAGCATTTAGGTAGTTTACTACCCAGGCTCTAATGAAGAGCCATATGGCACAGAAGTAACTCATGATAGGAGTTCACATCTAACTAAAAAAAAAGTGCCACATTCACCAAGTTTCACCTTAGCACTTAGTCACTATCTTAAGTTTCCATTCTACATCCCACCTCAGTATAGGTCTAAGCAACATCAAGGCTTTGCCAAGACAGTAGGTTTGGAAAAGCAGAAGTAGCTGGCAAAGATAATTCTTAATGCCTTCCTAAACTTTACATAGAGAGTGTTACTAGGCAGTGCTGAACTAAAACACTAGCCACCTTCTTCCTTCAAAGACTCAAAGAAAATATGTGAACCATCAGCATTAGCCTAGGTATCTTCTGACATTCTAGGAGGACTTACTAACATCCAGGAAAGGAGATGGAGCAATGCTGCAGGTCAGTCTCAAAGTCCGTACTATTATTGGAGTAAAGCATGGGTAGAAGCCAGACTGACATATGCTGCTGTCCATCTAGAAGTCTGGAAGAACTATACCAGACTACTGTTATTTTTAGACTGCTTCATTTTGTCATGAAGAGCAAAAGGAGGTATGACCGCAGTGCCACACACCCTCATTCCACTGAGTTACTACACTACTTCGAATACCTGTACTTTCCATCCACAAAATACCTGCATGTACATAGCACACACAAGAATCTAAAATAGTGGTAACACTGAAGCAGGCATTCTGCTTGTGTTGAACTTTGCCTTCACACTGAATGCATAGCATCAGCAGGAGAGCTGGGGTATAAAGACAGGTGCTCACAGTTCATTCATAATTTAAGAATTCTGGAAGTTACAGGATTAGTAATACCAATCCTCAGCTTAGCCTGTGATGCTGGTGACTTATACTACACATTACCTCCCCAAGAGGGGGAAGTTTTCTGTGGAGCTACATGTCAGCCTAACTAAATACACCATTTAAGTAATGTCACTATTGGTTTACTCCCCACTCATTGAAAAGTAGTATATTCTCCATCTTAAAGCTTTTAGGTGCTTCTTGCTTGTCTTCAGGGCTAGGATTGCTCTCATAGGCATACAGTGATGGAATTTTGAACCAATACACAGTTAATCTAGTTACAGAAGTCTGACAAAAATATAAACTGCCAAGATAAACACTCCTACACCTTTTCATCCAGAGCTTTGGGTTTAACCTTATACTTCTCTTCAGCGTGCAAGCCTAAATCCAGGCTAGGTATTTCCAAATGTCTCATTTTCTTCATTTCTTGAATGGTATCTGACACTACAACAGTCTGAGTACTCAGTCTGACAACCCTACAGGAGTACAACTGTTTAGCTCCTTTAAGCACTCCAGTTAGAACAAACTGAGCAGAACACCTCTGCTTGTGTGCCCCATGACTGCCAGCCTCTTGAAGTCCAGTGAAGTCACAGAAGCATTATGTGACAAAGGAACAGTATTTTTTATACCTCTTAAAGGATTATAGTTTCCTACTGCTGTTGGAATAGTATAATACATTAAGTTTGCCATAGCTTCAAGAAAACCCTGGAAATGTGTGTCTAACCAGACCTTGCATTACCAGTTAGTATCTGTTAACCTTGCATCACTGAAGCCAAGTAAACATCACAGAACAACAGTTTGGGTTGGAAGGGACCTTAAATATCATCTAGTTCCAACCCCCTGCCATGGGTGGGGACACCCTACACTACACCAGGTTGCCAAACTGATAAAGAACATAAGCCAGACTGATAAAGAAGTTTTACTCTGGCAGACATAAGGAACTCCTAACACTTTCTGTTTTGGCAAGTTTTACTTTAAATTATACAGCTGCCCTGGGGAATCTCTACATTACCTTCTACACTAATATCAAAATAAGCATTGAAACACTTGCCCTGAAGAACCTGGCTATGTGTGTTCTGAGGCCAGAATAATGGATTAAACCTCTTGTTTTATTTTTTACACTACACAAGCAGTTTCTGTGCTCAGTCTGGTGCTGCTTTTTTACACTAGAACTGCTAATCCCAAACACAAAACCAGAATCATTGACTACTACTGTGCATCTTTCTAGGAATACATCTGCCTACAATAGTACTGCCTGGCTGCCAACCCTTGTTTGGCACCAATCCATACCTGAGTGGAGGCTAATCCTTCCTTTCCTTAGAGCACCTGCTTCTAGCAGTAAGCAACACAGTAGCTGAAACCTGGCCAAAAGGCAGACCTAATTCCAGAAGTACTGCTCTAAGATAATTAAACTTCACATGCACAAAGACTGAAAATTGGCTTGAATACACATGTTTTAGGAGTTCAAGAATCTGTTACTTGCCTGAAGTTGCTGCTGGCATAATGTAGACCTAAGTTGAAAGCATGAAGACAACTAGAGCCAGAGGCTGGATACTGTGGTTTAAGTTATCAGTTACTGAGAGCAAAATGGTTGGGTCACCACCTTTATTGACCAAATGGTAGTGGACAAAGGATAAAAACCCCCCTCTAGCTTAAGAGCTGTCAGAGCAACATAGGAATGAGGTATTTTCCCCTGCCTTGGACAGAAACTGCTTACCGAAACTCTGCTGTTGCTGTAAAGGATTCATGCTCGGTTATTGAGAAGACTAGAAGAAACCCTTCCCCGCTGCGGAAATAGTTGTCTCTGATAGCTGCATAATCCTCCTGTCCTGCAGTGTCCAAAATGTCTATCTGAACTTCTTCACCATCCAGAACAACTTTCTTTCTGTAGCTGTCAGCCTTGGTAGGTTCATAGTCTTCTACAAACTGAAGAAGAGAGATGAGTGTTCAGAATTCCTATCAGATTGTATCAGTATTTGTACACATCCATTCTCTTTTATATCAGTGACATTTAAATTCCCCCAAATTCAGTCACTTACCAAGTTCCACCACTTTTTTTAGTTTTGCTATAAAAAGCAAATTTAAGCACTTGATATATCAAAGAGCCAGTCTGCCTAGTCAAGAGAAACTGCCTTGCTACACAAAACACTTCAGCAATTCCAGCACAACTTAAGGCAAAGATTCAGTATAAGCTACCTGCAGCCCAGTGGCATTATCTAATCTCTCATTTCAAGAGAGAATATCAGTGTACTTCAGGTCAAGCTACCTGAACTTCAAGTGTGGATGACAGGATCCAGCTGAACACGAAAACCTGCTCCATAATTTTACAGGCACATACTTTAGTCCATTCAATACTGGTCAGACCCACGCAGCCACTGCAACTTGTAGCTCTGTACCAAAAGCACACATCTAACATGGGCTCAGATTTCCAGTCCCTTTCTCTCAGTCTCCAAGTCCAAAAGGCTGTGCCATGATCCTAACTGAGCTTGCTGGCCTTCACTCATGTCTACATCACCCATTCAGATAATCACATCATTATAGTATGCAAGAATAGCCTATAGATAAATACTAGCTTCTGAATTACAGAATCACACATTCTTTCACTTACTAGTCTGGATTGTCTGATCTACCTTCCTGCATACCAGTACAGAAAAATTAATGCTAAGAACACGCCTACATCATCATTCAGTTCAGAATTTACTAGAACACTTATTTCTGACTTCAAGCTTAACTGGCATAAAAAAACCACAACAAAATTGAAGGTAAATGCCAAGTGGCAGATTCTGTACACTCAAAGAAATACATTGATGTTCTGTATGTCTTCTGAAGATTGTCCTTTCACTAATAAGGATTAGTTTTGCTACCCCTAGCCAAACATATTTCCAGATGGAAACCTTCCCAAATTCCTACATTCTTCTCAAGCCAATCAGATCATCAGGTCTTTTTGTAATTACATTTAGCGCCCCTGTCGAACTAAAAGAAATTAGTAAGCTGTATCCATTGGTGCTTTGCAGAAGCTGAACCAAAGGTACTTACCTCATCATACATAAATTGAAGAGTGAGTGCAGATTTGCCCACACCTCCACTGCCAACCATAATTACTTTATGGAGGGCCAAGGAACTCTGGTTCTTGCTTTTGCTGGCAGCCATTGTCCTGCTTGCCACAGATGAAGTGCCAGGCAACCAATCAAATCTGCAGACAGGAGAAACAGTCATCATCCATGACACCACTGACATCATGGTAGCATGCAGGTAAACATCTTAACTAGCATTGAAAGACTAAATTAAAACCCTGGTGACAAGTGACAAGTAGAAACATCAGGCTAACTTCAATGCACTGCAAGCAAGCCATGTCACTGATGTCTAGAATATCAATAAGACAAGGTATTAAAACAAATAGAAGTTAAAGTTACTGTTGTCACAAATACAAGTGCCAAAGGTTTCTCAAAGCAGCTACTAGCTGAACTAGCTGTTGCTCTTTATAAACCCACCCTTCATGGCTGGTATCTAGAGACATCTCCAAAGAAGAAAATATTCTACTTTCTCAAACATGAAATTAAGTGGGTTTTGTTCTTGTCATAAGGCTTACACTTTTCAAAATCATTTTCTTTAATGTTGATACAGCTTTGCTTCAACCTGGAAACAGAGCTCTACCTTAGATCTCCTTATAGACAGAATGATGACTTTTGATCTTCTCTTTACATAATCTAAGAAATGGAGCTATAACAGTAAATTTTGGCAGGAACAAGTTGCAAACACTTCCAGGAGAAAGCCTTATGACACAGCATTAGCATTTGACTCCGGAAACTTAGTTTGATTTTGGGAGAAGAAAGAAGTCTGCTTTACAAGAAGAATTTCTCAGTTCCCAATCTTCTCCTGGTGTTGTAAAGCCATAAAATAGTAAACTTTAATAAACAAGTACCAGCTAACAAGTTGTTGTTCACATGTCCCACAGGTAATTAAGTGCTGGAGATCTCTTTAAAAAGGCAGTATTATTTTTAAGAGTAGCTGGACACAGTAGTTGTGACAAGTAGAAGCACCAGCTACCACACCTAGCTTAGCACAGAGCATCAGCTCTAAGAACAGCACACTGGGGACAAACACAGAAATGACCAATACAGAAGCATCATCTGTCAAGTGTTAACTGTGAGGAAAAACCAGACAGATTTGCTAGGACACAATTGCTCCAGGAAGACACCAGAACTGCCACACCAAGTTCCACTGGATGGAAATCCAAGGCCTGCAGTGGAAGTTAGAGTACTATGTTGGAAAAACCTTCAGAATAACGAGCTGCCCCACACAAAATTAACTAGAGACTAAGGTACTGTCAACCTACAAACACACTATAGAATTATTTAGCCTGGAAAAGGCCTTTGGTTGTTGTCCAGCCCAAATCTTCCCCTTAAAAGCAGTTTGTGCCAAGCAATCCAGTTATGTGTCCTGAATTTCAAGGCTGACAATTCCATGACCAGCCCTAAGGTACACAGAGTGTGAAGATTTTTTCTCCACTTGTCATGACCCTATGTTCTGAAGAGCAACCAATCAAACTGAGTTCCCATTGACTACTGCATACAAGAACAAACATGCCAACAACCAGGAAGTGTCCTCAGGATAGCATTTCAAAACCTCTGAGCAGTAGTATTTGTCCATGCAGAATATTTTACCCACACCTGTTTGCTATACATATTTGGTACAGTAATGCAAATTAAATAACCTTTAAGTGTTTATCCTGTGATAAACACTGGTAAGTGAAGACAAATATTTTCCTTTGGTAATATTCTATATCATGTTATACAGCTCTCTCATCCAAAGCACTCCTTAGTGCAGAAATGGGATGTGACAACTACTTCTCAGGGATTCTCTCTGTATAGCACAAACACCTTTATGTTGGGACAGTGAATTCAGCCATCACCCCAGATACTCCAAACCAGAAGAGGATGACAAGCTTGATTTTCAGTTCTTAGTCACCAGAGAAGCAAGAGGGGATGAGAACAGAGCTCCATGCCACACAGGAGTGTGGAAAAAAAATGGGAAAACACACGACAGGTAACATCCAAACTCCAGAAGTTCTTACTGAAAGGCTTTCTTTGCTTATGTTCTACAGATGATGAAACAAAACTCAGTTCACTTAGACATAGGTATAAGAATTAGCAGATTGACTACACAATGAGATTAGGAACTCTTAAGTGTTCCAGTCATAACAGAGCTTGCTCTTTACTTGTAGGAAAGTTTATTTTGTCCTAGTTCAACAGTAGTCTAGCTTCAACTGCAGTAGATAAGCAGCTTTCTGGAAAAGCCAAGTGACTTGTATGTAGCAACTTTTCAGTGTAATTGTGCCTGGTTTTAACCTCTGAGTATTCCTTTAACAAGCATCCTAAGATTATGTTAGACAACACAGCAGTTACAAGTTACAACTTACAAGTTAAATATTTTTCTGGCAACACAAACTTAGTGCTGCTGCCTATTAAGTTGCCAGATGCCCACTGTGCTATGCAGCTACATTAAAAAGTTTTGCTAACAGTGAAGACAAGTCAGCAACAACTTTCTCCCTCCTACCAACATGGACACCCCATCTTTACCTGGTCATATTAACACAATAACTACTTTTAGATAAAATACTGACCAACTTGATTCAATGCAAGTTCATCATAGAGGTAAAATGCAGAGAAGAGTTACATCCTTCTCCATCTCACCTCAACACCAGATGATAGAAACTGCAAGTTCATCCTTTGTACACAGTATTACCTAACTTGTGACTAAAACAGTATTAAACAAAACCCATCCACTAGCATATATGCTTACTGATTAGTTTCACCTAAAGCTGCCCCAGCTCTTAATGGCTACGGTACTCTGTCTGCAAAGCTGCTGCAAGTGCCACAAATCTTTTGGAGCATCAACACTACATGAAGCCTGTGAATGCAGGAGTCTGCCCACAACACAAGCCCTACATTGTATGCCCCCAGGGGAAAAATCTAGAAGCTTCACACAAGGCATCTCTTCTTTGGTGGCATGGGAGGGAGCACGGCCTCCCTCTGCCCCAGAACAGCTATGCAACACAGAATAAGAAAAGGCTGAAACAGTGTGGCACAGGACTGACACAGGCACTGTCAGTGCAGAAGTACCACGGTGTGTAACAGGCTCACAGCACATCACTGGTACAGAAAGGGACATGGTAGGACTTTAAAAGGTATACTCTAACAGGACAAGAGAAGTCATTGTAGCCAACTGCTTGTATATTTGCATTTCTACCTCTGCAGCCCAAGAAACAGTTGACACAACAGTGTTCCAAACTCACATCAACACCTCTTTGATGTTAAAAAAATACCCAACGAAAGTGGAAGCACTCTCCTCATTTATCTGTCTAGACAAGGATAACTTTCATACCATTCTTTAGATTAAACATCCTTGAGATAATCCAGGCATTAACTCATTTGTTCTTTACAGAAAAAGGAAATCAAACCACCTCTCAAAAAAGTAGCAGTACCTAGAATTTGTGATGACTCTAGTTTCTTTTAAAGCATTATTCTATTCCCTTCAGTTTAGGGGAATGTAAACTTAAAGCCAAAAGTCTTAATACATCTGCTGAAGAGCCTGCTCTGAATGAGTGTCCAGACAAGTCACCTAATTCTGTGGTAAGTATTCCTTCCTCTCCTACATTGCTTTTTGCTTGCTGGGATGTGAACCATACCCGAACAACAAGATTTACTCTCCTCTGACAGGAAGATAAGTTATCCAGTCAATGGCAGTCAGTAAATCTGTTTAATTTTAATCTGTCATTTTACCCTCAGGTTTAACACTACCATGTTCAACTTTGTGTGCTTAGTTTCATAAACTGTAAAAAAATATCTTTAAGAAACTAGAAGTAATTACTTGTTTCATCAGCTTTAAATGACAAGGATTTAGCCATTGACTTGTTAACTCTGAATTTTACTTTCATGCACAACAGAAGCTCTGTGGTACTAGTGAAAGATGCTCTTCAGACCAAGAAGTGGCCAGCCTCTCTGTTGGTGTAGCCTTCACATGAAGCACAGCAAGATCTACAAATCAAGCCTTAGTGGTTACTAAAACTCTGGTTTGATTTAAACTTCTCAGGATCTGTACTTGGCCACAGGACTACTCAAACCATGCAACTCTCAATATAAAAAAAATCTAACCCTGAACTCAAACTATTTCAGCCTTTCCTTGTCTTACTTTAGATAACTCCTCCAGGTTAGCTAAGGTCTCCCGCTGTAGTGAAACCTGCACAAGGTCCTGTCATTCTTGGCCAGCCCCTTGAAACTCAGCACTTCACAGCACTTGTTTATATACAGCTTCATAAACTCCAGACTTAAGCATCTGTTTGCTATTTTCTCCATCCTTTCCTCAGCCTAAAATTAAACTGTCCAGAACACTTAAATAGGATTGGCTTACTTAATGCCCAGATTCAGAGACTATTACTGAATAACTACATGTATTTCAAACCAGATTACACTCACATCCCTTTTTATTTCACCTACATAAAGACACCACAGTTTCACAGTCACTTAAAGTGACAAGCACTTGAGTTCCTTTCTTGGGAAGTAAGATTTTACTACAGTACACAAATACATAAAAGAACAAACAGGAGAAACTTCACACTTCACTGTCTAATTGTTTCCCAGTAAATATTATATCACTGTAACAAAAAAATTGTAGACTCCTCCAAAGGCTTTAACTGCAATTGCTTCCAGTTCTTCCAATTCAGTGTGGGATTAACACTGAAATAAAGCTCTAAGCTCAAAACTGCTGAGATCAGCCCTTGTTTTCTCACTGTGCAGCTGATATCTTTGGGCATTCCACTGCTATCCTGCCACTGAAAGCAGCTATTCTTTGGATTTTAAAACAGGATTCTAGAAGCCCTTAGCCCAATAGCTTGACAGAGGAGCTTTGTTAAACTCCTCAGATACCTACTTTTAAAGGAAAATCTGGGTATTCAACCTACTAAAGGCTTAAATATGATGTCATCAAAAGCAAGCACAGAAAGGACAAGGTTTTGCAACTGTATTTTAGTGCATCTCATTTATCAGAATATGAATTAGGGGCTTTGAGGTGTTTGGTTCTGTGATATGCCTGCAAGAATGCGGGCACAGAAATTCCCTGGATCACAAAACTAATTAACAATCTCACTGAGCTATGAACTGTAAGAGCTCCTCAGCTGTTCTGAGGTTATCCAGAAAATATTTAAGTACTGAAATTCCATTAGCTTTCAATGGACTGTAAATGTTCCAACTGGTAACTCAACTATAAAAAAAACCAGCTCATTTGAGATTAAGTGGCATATTTAATGCTACTGAAAGTTTTAGAATATACAGGCTAAAAATAAAAGTGCTACTCTATCTTCTTTTGCTGTGCTAATATCTTACCTCTTGGCACACCTCCAATTATTCGTTTTCAAACTAAACAGAAATTACGTGTTTGGCAGCAATTCCCACTTAGGGGATGTTTGTATCCTTCACATACTGCTGGGTGTTCCTGCCTTCTCAGGTGTGGCTGTAGATTATTTGGGCCATGTTTAATCTGACTGGAGAATTTCTTCAGCTTGAGATGTCTTGCAAGGCTGGTTGGGGCAGCAGTTTCACAGCCCCCATTTGCTGCTATCACTATCCTCTACCTTGCTCTAGCAGTTCAACCCCACCTCCTCCTGCCAGACAGCCACTCAGTATGGCTGACTGGGTCTGCCAGTCACATCAGCAAGGCCACATGCTTCAGTCCCAGTGCTGATCAGAGGGAAGAAACAGTTTTTACAGCAGAGGCCAAAGAAAGTAGAACTGTAGCAGCCAAAAGGCTGCAGAGACTGGGAAGTTCCCTGACCTGTTCACACTGTGCTCTGTAGGAGTGTGTATGGTACAGCCAACCCCCTGCTCAGTGTCTGACCTGAGCACTAGAGTGAAGCCCAAGCACAGGGTTTGCTTTAGGTAATGATGCATTTTTTCTCTGTTAGTAGATTTGCAGTTGCACAGGCAGGGACACTGGAAAGGAAGCTAGAAATGCATTTGGAAAGCTTAATACTTTATAACTATGTGGGGGAAAAGTAAGAATTTAGGACAAGGAACTTATTCCTGAAGAAGGTACTCTATGGACTGGATCCTCCTTGGAAGAAGCAGCAACAGCCATGCTCTTAAATGTTTCAGAGACAACTGCAGAATGAATACATTTACTTGATACACTGAAATACACCAATATATGGGACAAGCAAGAGCATTTCTTCCAGTGACACTTTCAGACACAACCTATGAACTCTAGCACACTGTTCTTTGCAACAGGTTCTAGACTGACAGCCTCACTTTCTAAGGCTATCTTCAGATCTTGGTCACCAGAACAGGTTTCTATTTTAACTACAAAATACCAGGATATACTCAGTGCATTGCCCCTCCTACCATCCTTGCCAAGCATAGCCCCACTTTGCTTACAAGTCTTCAGAGATATGCATCATCACATCTGACAGCAACAGGCATTTACTTGCAAGATAAAGTTCATAAATATGTCCTTTCATATCATTCAGTGGGTGACTGTTCTAGATTACTTACTACAAACAATCTCTTGTTAGCACTAATTTCAAGGTAAAGTAACCCTGCTTAGAATAATCTCAGTGTCCAAATAAAACCGGAAGTAAACCCTACCCAACTCTGCCTATTTGAAAGCAAACTTAAAAGATTTAGTCACAAGGAATGCTCAGACTGAGCATCAGAAGAATAGCAGTTTAAAGCAACCCCTTAAACCAAAGTCAGATCTTACATTGAACTAAAACTCATAACCCTGCTTGTAATGGACTTAAGTATCAAGTGTTTATTTAGAATTCCCTCAGAGTGGAAGAAGAGTAGCCAAGTAACATGTTTCTGCTCAGTAGCTAAGGGAATATGCAACTTCCCTTAAATAGTATTTCTATTCACTGCAGCACCACCAGAAAAAGTCACTTGTATCTATGTTTCACTAAATGAGGGTACAATAGTCATAATGTAAGTCTTGACAGTCAGGTAACAACTGTATCAAGATTATATACTTGCATGCAGGCATCCCAACAATATTGTTTTGCAGTATGGACTCCATCTGACTAGTAAAGCCTTAGAAGTAAAATTAGAGCTGGAATAAGGACACTGGAATGCAAGCCTTATTTCTGCAGCTTCATTTTAGTCTTGGGGCATCTTTACAGAGACCTCTATAAAATGCCAGTTCCATGATGATTATTCTATTCTTGTGGTAGGCACAAAGCATTCAGGTAAGCATCTCTATTCCACAGCGCAATAAAGCAATGCCTCGCCCCCTTAGTCTTGATAAAGACCAAGGCCATTCCACCAACAAAGGGAGGAGTTAGGAAAGCAGCACGAAAGAGACTATTAGAATATGATGTGTTACACAAAAGCCTTCCAGATTACTACCAAGCTAAGACTACACTGCAGTATCAAGCTGATCCCAACTTAAAACAAACACACAGCTACTCAAAATTGAGCCCAGAAAGTGAAAGTGCAGCTAAGTAGTTGAGCAGTAATGCATCTGTTCCACTGCAATTTGCTACTCACCTACGTAAGCGGCTCTCAGTGGGCAGATGACACTAGTCCAAGTATGTTTGCATTAAATGTGTGTATCCTGAGTCCACACAAAACATTGAAAATACCTGCAGGATCAGAAGCTAATGGTTCTCTCCGCTGGTGTTCCACTTTATCTACTGAACCATACTGTTCACAAGGTCAACTCCCCTAGGATATGATGTATGTAAATAGTCTACAGAGTGCTGTACCCCTGCAGTCATTAGGTGAGTCATCTCTACCCAGACTTCCTCATGGAGGAAGGAGATAAACTGCCAGTTTCCCCTACAGGATTTGTTATAGATCCTAATGGGGATCAGAGAAAACACACAATGTAATGGTGGGAAAACTGCCAATACTCCAGCATGCATCAACCTTCCAAGGAGAGTACCATAAAAATCTGCATTAACAAGTCAACTGTGACATTGCTCAGTTTGTATTCATGCTGTTACAGTGTCAGAAAAACACAACTCATGACTACCAAGGCAGAGAGCAACCTAATGTGACACTGTACCTCTGTGGCTTCACATCATCCCATATTTGGAAACTTGGATTTCTGTACTGCATGCAGCATCAGCTTTGCTAACAGACAAACCCATGAGGAAGAAACAGCAACAAGGTAGAGATCTGGAATTACCCATCCTTGTAAGTACCCAAGAAGTTTGGTTCCCACAACATTACCAATGAGAACATTCATCCTTTCAGAGCAGGAAGGAACTTAATCATCAAAGATGCCTGTTGTGCAAGAGGCTACCACACTTGAGATCCTTTGTAAAACAACTTAAAGCACTGTTTATAGAATACTCTACCTTTTAATACTATGTTACTCCACTAACTTTTGTACTCTGAACTAAAAGTGAAAAGTGTCATTTTAAACCTAGAGAAGCTGTGCAGCAACTGGGGCCATGTTTAGTAGGTGTCTTACCTGTTCTGGTATTTAAGGGCATTTGACATCATGTTTTTAGAGACAGTATGCATCTTTGATACTAACAGCATGGTAGAATTTCAGTTTTAATGTTATACCTGTCCTTTTAGAATCTAACAGTAGCCTTGCATCCTGCTTGCTTAATTGTGTGCCATCCACCAACTCTGCCATGCCACTGTAGCATTCTGTCACACAGGTACCTGTCCCGTGTCAACTATGATGAGCTTGACAAGCACAAGACATGCTGCTTCCCTTCCCAAAATAGCAGGGTCAGTTTACCAGAAGAGACAGCAAGTGCATCAGGCTCATGATCATCACATGTCCCACTGAGGGCGTGCAGCACCACCTTAAAGTGAAGTTTCTCCTCAAAAGTGAGGTCCCTCAGGGAAGGTCCCAGCTCCCCTAAAATGCTGCAGAAAAGTTTCTGTATTTAGACAAATTAGTTACAGGTCAATGCAATACACTTAAGATGGCCAGTTTCTTAGATGGCACACAGAAGTATCATCGCTATATAGAGTTTTGTGGGGAAAAGAAACCACAACCTCATTTTCCATATTACTCAGTACTGAGCAGCTAGCAGATTTTACATAGTACCAAACAGAACATAGTCTATTTCAACAAGATATTGTTAACTTAAGTGGAAATAAGACATTAGTACCATTACAGCTCAAAATGTAGGAAGATACCTAGCCAGACCTCTCCAAGTACTTTCAGGTATAGCACTAACACCCAGGAGACCTATTACAGACAAACTATAGGAGAGAAGGATGTATCACTATCACACTGCTCTTCATCCTGGCAAGAACCTCCTAGGAAACCTGATACACTTCTATAAGCACAAATACTGAGTTAATACCGTTAATCAGTATTACTATGCTAGGAGTTTGTCACTGTGGTAGTAACTGTCTAATTGCTCAATTCCTCAGTGTGGATTATGACACCATTTCTCACACCAGTCAATTAAGCTCATACCAGAAAAATTATACCCAGGCAAGAGAGCTGTAGAACAGCCTCAATCCCGTTTACTTGCAAAGCATATTTCAACTATGCCTCCTTTGAAAGTTCATCCACACAGGAGCATGTTCATCTTCAATACACAGCAAGTCCACCAAACCACTCTTAAAAAATAATCTAATACCAATTTTTAGTTGGATCTCTGGGTGTATAACAAACACAACAGACAACTCAAATAGCTTACACAATGTCTTTGGTGGCACACGAGTCTGAAGTAACTTAAAATTCAAATCCTACATCAGTAAAAGGTTACAACACTGTTTCAGTTATTACTTTGGTGGATAACCAGCAGCTGTATAATCCACAAGGAAGTTGCCACTAACAACACTGATCTAGCAAATTCCAATAAATACCACTTCATCAGCCATAAGTAAGCTAGAGAGTTGCTGGATTTAATTCTCCAGACTTCACGACATGTCACCCACCCAAGTTTCCTTCCCTTTTCCTTCCCAGTGCTTGATCCATTGGAGCTACCCATCTGGTCTTGCAAATATGGCACAAGACCCTTGCAGACAGGCCACAAGCTGCTACCACTCTTCCCCCTTATGACAGATCTCACCAGATCATGCTATCTTGTTTCCCCAGCAAAGTGGGATGCCTGGGATGTTACAAGTCAAATGCTATTTAGTTTGGCTTAGTTACTACCAGCAGAAGCAACTGTCTCTGCCTGTACAATTAATTACACTCCTTGCTCCTAAACTGAAGTTACTGTCTCATGTTCACATCTCTATTTGGGAAAGCATAAACAACTGCTGTGCTCACATTTGATGGAGGTAGGCAAGGAATTAACTGCTCTGAGTTTACTCTTAACTATGGAGTTCCTCCTCCTCAGGGCACTAGGGAATCGTCTCCTTGTAGCCTCTGAAAATACTTCCACTATTTTAAGTACTTAAGAGGCACACCATACAAGTACCAAGCACTGAACCTTTTCCCCAACTTTCAATCAGCACACTTGCATCTGTCCTGGTTCTGGACAGGACAGAATAAACACAAAGCAACAACAGTGATATTTAGTAGTTCTTGTAATTAGTAGCTATCCATATTTCAGCTGCTGTATTAAATCACCTTTAAACAGGTTTCTTCACTCCAGCTTCCCCAATCAGGAAGACTAAATATCGCACATACAAGCAACTACCTTGATGCTAGATTAAGAGCAGAGGATTTAATTAATAAAAAGGGATATAGTTCTCCAGTCTACTCTATTGACACACTTTATCTCAAAGCCAAAAGCTGTATTTCTACCTTTAAATGGAAACTGATTATACCAGTACAGAAGTCACACGCAATTTCAGTATCCCTACTCTAAGTGTAAAGTTAATAAAACAAATACTGTGGAGAGCTTCCCTTATGGGAGAAGCATTATCCTTGGTCCCTGTCATGGAGAATACTCTGCCTACCACAATAAATGCATTTACAGCCAAACACGTGCTCTCCAACCAGAGAGCCTCTAGAGTGCTCTGGAGTGGATGACTGACAATATAACACGCTTGTTAACTCTGGTTTTGGGTGGCAGACTGTTAGCTCAGAACCGCCTGACTTCAAAACAAAGAAGTTAGGATATAGATCAGGACACTTCCCTTTATGACCTAGCAAGGGACAGTTCACAGGAAAATACAGAGCCAAGGCAGAACACAAGCTATATGCATTTCTCCTTGTTTGTTCATTACCAGAATAAAAAGCTACTATTCTGATACACAGCCAGCTCATCTCATAGCTCTCACACCTTTCCTGGGAAATCAGCACAACAGGGTCCCTCTGTACACTAATGCACACAGCACAGGGAACAAACTGCGTGCAAAAGGAGGTGCTGGGGGTCTGTGTAGAGCTCCAGGGACCAAAACCTCACTGGGATCACAGATGGAGAGGAGACAGCGCACATGGTTAGTGCTGTGGTGGATGGCTACAGGCTATTCAGGACAGACAGATCAGGAAGGGAAGGCAGGAGAGTTGCCCTTCCCATAAGAATATCTCAGCAACACAATGATTCAGGTCTGTGCCCCTGCCAATAGAGTTTCTACAAATCTTTTTTGTAGGGAGTCTTTGGAAGTGGAAGGCATATTTGATAACTTGCACAAGCAGTACAGCAGAGCTAAAAACTTACAGCAAGTCAAAACTTACTGCATAATCAACAATCAGAATCTAAACTAATAGTATTTATTTAGAAGGGTATAACATGAGGCATGCTCATCAGACAATAGCTCCTATTAGAAGACTGTTGTGAATACTTAATGAAAAGGAGTGGGACAAGATCACTGCTTGATTCCTGTTTTACAAACTAAATGAAGATAGTATAATCAGAGAGCCAACTTATGTCTAAATTTTTTTGTATTGGCTTCCACCCATTACACCTTCAGAACTGATTCAACCCACTTTTTAAGTACTTGTTAATAGCTGCCAAAGAGCAGTCATTTTGTTGATAGCTTTTTAAGTACTTGTTCCATAGCCTCTTAGCAAGAGCCAGGTATAAACTATATCACAGAACAAAAGCCACCAAAATTATTACCACCACCACCAGGAGAGTGAAACAGCCAACATTTTTTGCTGACCTTGCACTCCACACAAGAGCAGGTGACAAACAATTGCACTTTATCATCACTGCTTGAGGGTGCTGCAAAATAGTTTGCAGACACACGGAGCAGAGGGTGGAGGGAGAGAGAAAACCCTAAAGGACCAAAGGCTTTTATCAGCAGGATGGTACTTCCAAGGTCAAGAAAGAAAGCATTTCAGAACACAGTTGCTATCTAACCTGGTTGATAATTACAATCACTACCTTTCATAAATCAATCACACAAGTTACTTGAAGTCAGGCACACAGGGGTGAGAAGAAGCATGCACACAGGACCCACACTTATCTCCTGTGGGCTCCCCAGCCACTGCCTTTCAGTCAAGCTCCCAAAGACCACTGCTCCCATCCAGAAGATTTTTGCACAAGACCTTGGGCACTGTTTGTCTGTCTTATTTGCACTATGCACTTGCAATCCCATGAGTGCTTACTGCCTGCACAGCTGTCATGAGAAACAGGCTCCTTCACTACCTCTGCTAAGAGAGGCCATTAATTCTGATGAACTAATTGTGTAAGAGAAAGCAATTCACTTAATCAGTAGTCAGTCATATGGAATTTGAATCTAGTTAATAAGAAATTATCAACTTAAAGTACAATTATCTACTGCATAGAAAGTGAACCAGGTTTACAAAGCAACAGACCAATAACAGACTACAAACCAGATGCCCAAACCATGACATTAGGGTTTTTTCTGCTACATCATTTGGCCACTCCTGCTTTGTACACAGGGCAGTTCTACTGCTTGTGAAGCGTGACCCCAACGCTTCCCAAAGGAGCAAGCCATTTTATCCAACACTTGGTCAAGTAATACCTGGTGCTTAATCACCTAAGTCAGAGCTGGAAAAAAAGTCTGAAAGAAGCTTTAGGCTGAGAACCTATGTATCATTCAGGATTTCAGTACATGCATCTGAGTTGTCTAGGCAGTGCCCCATCATTACTGACTTGATTTGATCAAAGTGTCTCAACTGCTCTTCTATCCAGATATGCAGTACCACTGCACTGACAATTAGAGACAAGTTTGATAGTTTTACAAGGTGACTGAGCGAGGGTATTGTCTGGTCAAATTAAGCTTTTAGTTAAGAGTTTTGTAAAGCATTCCAGCTAAAAATCTTTAAACCAGACATTCTTCTGCAGCATATCCATAGGACTAGCAAAAATAGGTCAGCTTCACTTTTTTCTAAACAAGTTGGTCTACTCCAAGAGGTGTTCAAGAAAACACTAGTACAAACCTAACACGAAACCTGTTTACAGGAATAGTCTGAAAGCTTTTCTATTCCTTAAGTAGAATATCTAATACAGGAGATGAAAAAACTTCTACCATAGTAAACTGATATAACCAAATCTTAGGCAAAAAAACCCAAACGTAAGTTCAGCGGACAGAAGCAATTAAAGCAGTAGATAAAGCTATTTTAACAAGTCTGCTATAAGCAAATAAGCTGTAAAGATGCTGTTGCCAAGCAAGATTGAGCTGTCACTATTGAATTTTCTACAATAAAGTTATTTTCAGCCTTCAAGAAAACCACTTGCAAGAACCACAAGTCTGGTTCCTAGCTGCTAGTTCCTTCTCTTCTCAACATCACACTGGGGAAAGGGGGCAGGGTGGGGTAGGGTGGCAGGGGAGATTAAGGAAAAAAACCCCAACAAAACAGCTTTTCCTGAAAATTATTGTTCTGAGAACACCCTTGAACAGATAAGCACTTCCCTCCCCCTCACAAGAGAAACAATGATCTCTGAGCTAGAGAAATGTTTGGAGAGTTCAACCCAAACTGCACAATTAAACTTTGAAAAAGGGCAAAGCTAGTTCTAGTGCAGGTACAGGCTCCCTTCTCTTCCTCCCCCTGAAAATAGCCAGGGACACTCAAGACTAAGTCTCCTGTTCTAGGATCAAAATCAATTGAACAGGACGCTAGCAGAAAGACCGGGTTTAGCGCCCAGCAGCTGTTCAGGAAGCATGTCCAAGCCGCTTTGTCCCCCAGCCTGTCTCCCTACCCTTCTCCAGGTGAGTTCACACTACGGTACCGCCTTCCTCCTCCTTCAAATCTACACCGTAAGGCTGCAGGGAAAATAAAGAGCAGAACAGAGAGAGAACCTGGGCAGATAACACAAGATCCCTCAAAAACTTCTGATTCAGCAGAGACTGATACCGCCTCAAACGCTCCGTTCATCTTACGTTACTTACCCCAACCAAAGGAAGGCACAGAAGCCTGCACGGAAGGAATTCGCCAGAGAAGCTAACCCTCAAGGCCAGCGTCTGGCCCTTTCCACACTCTCGAGCCCCACTTGTAGATGCCCTCACCGCCACCACTCAGCTTCCGTGACTCCTCCACAGCCCCACGCCACCGGATGCAGCAGAAGTAGCCAACCCCACGAGAGAAGAGCTGCAGTAGAGCCTCACCTCCCAGTCCAGCTCCCACGCAGGACAGAGCGGCACAGGCTACGCGGGAGGCAGTGCTTCCCCCTCACCCACCCCCAGCCGATGAGCCACGTCCCGGCGTGGGAAGAGAAGCCGCTGGGCTCTCTTCTCCCCAGGCCCCCGGGTGATACCTCTCCTCTCTCTTCGCCGAGGGGGAGTACGGAGGGAAACGAGGGGGCTCAGCTACACCCCCGGTCAGCAGGCCCAGGCAGGCCGCGGCTGGAACCCGGCGGCTCCCGCTTGCCCTCACCCAAGAATGGGGGCCTGGACAGCCGAGCTCCCGCCCCCAACCCGAGGCGGGCCCGGGCCCACTCCGAGGCACGCACCCTCCTTCCTCTCACCTGGGGACTAAGACCCGGCTCCGCGCTGGGGCTCCAGCCCAGCGCCCGGCTCCGCTTTAACCGCCGCCGCCGCCACCGCCCCCCGCGCTCTCATTGGGGTGCCGCCGCCCGCGCGCCCCCGCCGCGCACTTCCGCCCTCGTCGGCAGCGCTCCCGCCGGGCCCGGCACCCTGCGAGCGCGCGCCCGCCCCAGCACCGCCTCCTCCGCCCGCACGGCGGTCACGTGCCGCTAGCGGGCCAATCGGCTTGGGAGGCGGGGCGAGGGGGGTGGCGGTTGGGCTGAGGTAGGGAGGGTTCGTGCGCGTTACGTCCGTAGGCTGAGGCGCGTCTGAGGAACTAGGTTTTTTACTGCCCCAAAGCAGCAGGAAAGGGCTATCCACTGCTGCTGAGGGAAAGGGGCCTGTGGGGAGTCAGGAGGGGAACGTTGGGCGGCCGAGCCCATAAACCGTACAGGCTCGGGTTTGGCCCAGAAGAGGTTAGGAAGCGCTCTGTCTTAAATACAGCTACTGCAGTGTAGTGCAAATACAGCGGATGGCTGCAGAAATTAGTATTTCTGAGATCAGAAGGCAAAGGAATGGAAGTGTCCCTGCTGTTCCTCCTAAGTGGTGAGGGTGCTGAGTGTTTTATTAAATCACTGACTGCACTACCGGTGTCCAGGAGCGGCACAGGGCAGTTTTAACAGCTCAGGAAAAAGAAATGGCTATTGCTATATCTACTGCAATGTTTGCTTCAAATCTTTATCAGTCCCCGTATCCAAATCCTCTCTGCCCAATTCTAATGTTACCAGTCACACAATCAGATGTAGCTGTCTTGCCAAATACAAAGGAAAACATAACTTCTCTCACTAAATGTGGTTTACTTTTCTAGCTTTAAATGTTGACCTGTTTGAATTCCACATTCTGAAGTTAGAGTGAATGTGTCGGGTAGAATTCTTTTAGAAAGACATAACAACTTCGAGAAATTATGCAAGTCATCATTACCACTAATCTCTGGAGGTTCAGATCCTCTGGGACAGAAGTGGCAGGTTAAGTAGGTCCTGCTTTCACATTGGGCTTCTTTGTAGACTCCTACAGAAGAAAAAGGGAAGTAATTAATTACCTCTACCCACTGCTGGATGGGTGAAATTGTATTTTTGAAATCAGAGAGCATAAGAAAGGCCTCTCACTTAAAAGTAAATGGAAAGGGGGAAAAAAGGCAATCCAGCTTTATAAAAGTGATAGGTGAATGAAACACTGTCCTATTGCCAAAACAAAATAAAATGGATGAGGAGGAACTGGAAAAAGATTTACTGTAATCTCTAATTTTAGGGTTGGCAAAAAATGCCTGGGATCAGAAAAACTAATACAGAGGCAAACAAAAGTAGGTGTGTGGCATTGAGAAATAGCTGAGTACTTCAGGACTGCATAAAAAGGAACTATATTCTGATTTTCTCTCATCTTGAAGGGAACAAAGTTTTCTACATTGTTTGTAAATAAACAGGATTGACATCATCCTTGCATCATCATCAGTTTCTTGTCAGAACTCAAACAACTGCAAACCAGCAGATTTTAGTTTACCCCTTAAGTAGAAAAGTGACTTTCTCTTTTCAGGTTTGTTTATTGGGAAAGGTCCTAATTCCAGGATTTCTACACCTCTGCATTATAGATTGTATCAGATTAGGAGCAGCATCAATACTTGTCCTGCATTAGAAGCTGGCAGACTGAGAGCTATTTACTCTTTGATGCCATCCATGCAAAGAAATATTGCCAAATGCAAAGGAATGTTATTTTATAGCTAACACGTACATGACCCAAATTTTGGTATTTCTAGGATTATGCATGAGTTGTTAAGATAGATTTGTGCATTTCCAGTCCTAAACAAACCCAAAAAACTCCACCAAAAATAATTAAAACTATTTGCTATTTATTCTACACCTATATGTCTCCACAGCTATCTTTCATGTCATGCAGCTTGTGGTGGGACTAGCTGCTCTGATGTGACTATTCACAGAAGATACTATTTTAAATCATGTCTTTGAGATGAAACTACCAAGAAGCAGGGAAACTGTGCCTTTTCAAACCAAACAGTAGTAGTCTGCTGTCTGCACCACAGTGCTGACACTTCCCCTTTCCTCCTCACCAACAAAAAGGGTTGAGAAATTAACCACACCTATTCTGCTTCTGCAAATTGCTTAGGGGAAACCTACTTCTTTGTAGTAATCCAGTCATGACAACATTTGTCTGATGTCACATTTTTAATCATTATGCATGTTGCCTGGTATAATCTCCATGGTTACCATAGGTGTTACAGATACATTTTGGCTTCAGTGCTTTAGGAAGAAAAATGCTGTAGTCTATAGAACAATTTAGGGGAGAAAATTCCTTTTTATTGCAATTTATATTGCATTTGTTTTATTATAAGTGCTTTGCAGACAATAACTGTTCACTTTCTAAACAAGTAAGACTTCAGTAGAGATGGAGAAATTTATCTCCAGCTGTTGTTTTATTGTGCCATAATATGTTTTAATTTGCAAATTCTTAAGAGATAAGGATAGGATTTTTGATAGCGTTTAGTTTCTAACCCACTAAGAGTGTAACAGGGCCCTGTGTGTCACTGTTGGAGTCATGAACCACAGTAAGTGTGGTGGGATGACTGAGCAAGAAATATTTTGTTCTTTGCAAAGATCAGGACTCATCCTTGCCTTTGAGCAGTTCTCTTTTACAAGTAGAAGTATATTCTAGAAAGATGGTTAGCTAAAACAAGAATTAGCTGAATTTAGTTGTAGAAACCAGTGGTGGGAAAGATGTAAAACCCAGATATAGAGCTCTATGCAATTTCTTTCTTCTTTTTTTAAAAATTTATTTATTGTGAAAGCAATTGACATCAAGGAGATAAATATAAGAATATTAAAAGTACTAGTACTAAACATAGTCCAAGTGCTGCAGGGGAGGGGAGCTATGTAAACTTTATAGGGGATCTATTGATCTGATCCCTTGGATTACGATATCCACCACTGCTGAGGGGAAAGAGGCTAACATCATCTCCCTCTTCTTTCTGAAAAATTAATGATAGATAGGACTGGCAGTTGCCTTGGCCTTCAGTTTTGTTGTTTACACCTGCACAGTGTGTAAAACCACCACCTTCAGTTCTCCTTTGACAGTATTTTATAGCATTTCTGGCCTAATTTTTGCGGCATGAACAAGGTAAGAAGCCAGTTCAGGAAAAATATATTGGAGGAGCTGTAAGGCCTAGCAGGCTGCAAATGATGGACAAAGAAATTCCCTGTTCCTGCAGAGAGCATGTCAGAGTAGTCTCAGGGGTAAAAGGAAAGGTATGATGAGCAATTGGAGGGAGGATCCTGAACTGCAGGGGAATTAGTGCTACTTAGGAAGTCGGTCTTTGTGGATTTAGTGATTTGCAGTCTCTGACAGTAACAGAAATGAGGCAGATTTTCTGCTGACATGTGAATGCTGAAGAATAACAGCTACAGGACAGGTACCTGATTCACAAGTTTTCCCCCAGCCTCAGTTTACAAGAGACTGAGACAGGAACTGTTGCCAGTAATGAACACAAAAAAATCAAGGAGCAATGGAGGAAGAAGTGGTCCTGCCACACCTCTATCACTGAGGCTGAGCCAGTAACAGGTTAAAGCGGCAGGGACATTCTGTCCCTCTCTGAAGGAATCCTTAGCTACATGTAGCCAGTCCATTACAGCAGCAGTGCAGCACAATGCAATGGTTCGGTGAAGGTACCAGACCCCCTAAATTTTTATTAAATTCAAAGCCACTGTACTTTTTTTATCCTACATTTTAAACCATTTTTCAGTCAAAACGGATGCTAGTGTAAAACTGGGGAGAACTAAAGAAAGCTAATTGGGGAAAACAGAAAATAACCAGTTGGTTTATCTAGATTGCTTTGATGTCCTTTTTGTTCTTAAAATACATTTTTAGATGTGCAGAGTTCAGCTGCCAGAGTTAATCTAGACTCAGATAACTCGTTAGAAGAATTACATGTACATAGTGTGCTCTCAAACAGAATTTGTTCTAAAATAAAAATGATTTAGTAAAAGATGATTCTCTCTTTGGGTATGGATAGTCTAACAAGGACTACATTAATACAAATTATTTGTATACTTAAGCTGAACTTGGCATGATTTATTAATTTCAGCATTCAAAAACCATGAAGCACTAAACTAACATATATCAGAAATAAATTATAGTAAATACGATTGTGGGTTTGGCCGTGTAGGAGTTTATGGTGTTCTGACTATATTATGCACTTTATTTTTGTTACAGGTAACACAAGTTAAACACACTAAAATTAAGTTCAGTATCAAATCACCTTTCTGTTTCAGATAGAGCTGGGGATTTGTCAGGATCATATCACAAGGTCATTTTAAAGGAGATTCTCACTGACATTTTGTGAGGTAAGGGATTTCACATTACAGTTTTACAAGTGTTACACTTCTGATCATCGTGATTATCAACGACGTGACAGATTTAGGTTCTGATCATGGAGCCTTTACAGAAGAAGCTATTATCTAAATTTACTGTAGATATCTTGATAGCCAAGAATCAGAAGAAAATAAAAGGTCTACAGAGAGTCACAAGAAGTCAGGTAGTCTTATTCCATGGGCCAAAGACAAACTCAATTATATGCATACAATTTTTAGTATGATTTTTTTTAAATGCAATTAAGATTGCAGTATCATCATAACAGTTTATTTAAAATATTGAATTACTTTACCATAATCAACACCACCTACTTGCTGCAGTTTAAGCAGTCACTTACTGCAGTTTATGCAGTTGCATACTGGACATAGCAATTAGATTATTTTATTTCCTTTTTACATCAATCTGCTAAAGATTCAAAAAGAATTATTTTTTCACTCATCAGAATTCTTTTCTTCCTTCAAATAACACCTGTTTTTTCAGTTGTTTTTTTATAGGTCATATTTCTTAATTGCCTGTCACACTCTTTTCTTTGGACTGCCTCCAGCTGGCCCACATTTTCCTCAAGTGCACTGCTGAAGCAGATACATTAACTAAGGCTTTACCAGTTATATGCAGGGTAGAAAGCATACATTAGTGTCTTACAGATAAGGTTGAATGGAATTATCACATCAGAGCTAGTTGCATAAAAATTGGGATTATTCTGGAAATAGATAAGGCAGGGGATTTTTCCACAATAATAATGCAGCTGACATAATCGAGAATTTAGCTCAGAGAGTTGAACAGTGATACCTTCTTGAATATCTGCTGTTGGAATGTGATTTGAGCATGCTAACAGATCTATCTTGTGTCCTTTATTTTTTAATGATTTTTTCATATGAATTTATTGACAAATATATTAAATTACTAATGAAAATTATTAGCTTCAATAGCAACCAGCATTCTAGCAGGGTGGGATCAATGGTTCAGAAACATTTTTCAATTAAAATTACATATTTTAAAGTACTCACTTCTGTCTACAATTTCTAAACTGATCTAACTTAGAATGAGTTTAAAATATCTTTCTGCAAATTAAAACAGAGGTTTGTGTTTTTTTCTCAAGGATCTCACAATTTTTAAGAGGAATCTTGGGACCTGAATCCTGTAATAAAGTTATTTATTGTTATGATAGTATTGTACCTATTTATCAGTGGCACCCCTTCCACAATTGAGTCTGATATGGCTCAATGGCTAAAAAATCAGACTTTTCTTGTACCTATAGCATAACTTTGCACTATGATGCCGGCAAATGTAAAATTAAAAAAGGTCTGAATGTGAACTTGAATAGAAAACCTCTTCTGGAAATCCAAATTCTGCATGAAGTGATTTGGATGGTGAAACAAATGGCTAGAAATTTTGTCTACCAAAATTCCCCTTCAGTTGCACTTCACTACACAATTTTTTACTCCCTAAACTTATATAATATAGCCCTTCATTGTTCATTAGTTGCTGTATTTCAACCCAGAGGTGAAAGCCTCAAAAAATGGGTAAAATGAGTATTACAGGAAATGTGTAGGTACTTGTTCTACCAGTGAGATTTTTGAGGAAGTTTGTGTGTCTATGAATATGCTAATGTAAGTATCGTATTGTTATTACTTTATTGTCAATTACAGAGCTTGCTAAGAGCACAGTACAGTCATGTGATAATATTACTGCATTTGAGAAAACTTTCACTACTGAGCTGACTGTTCATCTGTTAGTTTACACACCATTCTTCTCTAGAAAAGACATTACTTGTGGCTGATAAACTAATATGGTCTACAGAAAGTTGCTCATTTATTTCATGTTCAATCAATAAGAGCAAAATATGCTTTAGCATTAGAAGATTAAGGAAAGCCATTTAAAAATAAACATGCATTGTATCCCATAACATTCTGACTTCTAGATTGTCTTATCTTTTCAGTGAACAGTAGCACATACTTAGGATCTGTCAAAAGAGTCAGAGATTAACTTTTAAAAAGACTACTTGCTAGAAACTAATTATGTCAGAAGTAGCAATTTGTTATTCAACATATTAATAGCTTGATTAATATTCAACAGGTTAACTCATTAATTAATGTTTAAAATAAAAAATAAATAACATTATCATAGAATCACAGACTGGTTTGGGTTGGAAGGGACCTCAAAGCCCATCTAGTTCCAATCCCCTGCCATGGGCAGGGATACCCTCCACTAGCCCAGGCTGCCCAAAGCTCCATCCAGCCTGGCCTTGAACACTGCCAGGGAGGGGCCAGCCACAGCTTCTCTGGGCAGCCTGTGCCAATGCCTCACTACCCTCACAGGGAAAAATTCTTTCCTTATATCTAATCTAAATCTACCCTTTTTTTAGTTTAAACCCATTACCCCTTGTCCTATAACTACACTCCCTGATAAATAGTCCCTCTCCAGCTTTCCTGTAGGCCCTTCAGGTACTGGATGGCTGCTATAGTGTCTCCCTGGAGCCTTCTCTTCTCCAGGCTGAACAAGCCCAAATGTCTCAGCCTGTCTTCATAGGAGAGGTGGTCCAACTCTCTGATCATCATTGTGGCCTCCTCTGGGCTCGCTCCAACAGCTCAGCATCTTTCTCGTACTGGGGACCCCAGAGCTGGACACAGTACTTCAGGTGTGGTCTCACCAGAGCAGAGGAGCACAATTATCTCCCTTGACCTGCTGGTCATGCTGGTTTTGATGCAACCCAGGATAAAGTTTAAAAGATAAAATTTCATTTATCTTCTGATGCAATTTACATTGAGCCTCACATTCCTTTGAAAAAGCTTGGGAGGAGCAGTACTGGTTTGTAGGGGTCCTCAGTCTACAAAAGTAATGTACCCTGGCCAAAGTATAAGTACAGAACTCCATGAGACACTGCAAGGCCAGAGCCCAAGTTTCTCTTCATTCTCCAAGTTTTGTGATTTCATTATGATTTATTTCTGGAAAACTATAAAAAATAAAAAAGAAACAACACATTAAAATAAAACCTGAAATAATTTCCAAGAACCAAGATATTCTGCATTGAGGTTTCTGATATCGTGGATGATGCGAGCAAGCAAAGGTATAATATAAAGAGAAAATAACCTTTGATTATATATATATATATAAAAATATATATATGCACATATATGTGTATACATATATATTTTTAATTTAAAAGTTAAAGCCATTGTGATTAGACACAACTAAAATCATGTTTAAAGATCAGATAGGCTGTTTTCCCCCAAATTTCATTTGAGCTACACTGATTTACAACATGGAAAACTGCATTATGTACTCACAAGCAAATCCACCCACCCTTCTACCTAAACTAATCTCCTCAAAATAAATGACTGAAATCCTGAAGTCATCTGACATTTGCAGGCTAGAAGAAATTGTTTGCTAGAGAGCAGTGAACATTTGCTTTAATTTGGGCTTGTCTTTTCCCTTTCATTACAGGGCCATGTTTTGAGACCTTGCAAGCTGTGTTAGAGATTTTCTGCCCTAGGGCAGAATGGCCAAAGAATGGTTTTTTCTGGACATTTTTTGATAAAATACAATTTATGGAACAGTGTTGTATTGTGGCTTTCTCAAAACTGGTTTACTTGATTTGACGTTATCATAGATGAGAGCAGAATCTGTAGTTTCTGCACCTATCTTCCTGTTGTGTGTCTGTAATGCAAATGTTGAAGAAATTAATTTAAGAAGTTCCATCTAGTCAGAATGAAAAAAAAAAAAATTACAGGAAATTAGAAATAAGCCCAAGCTGTGTCTGTATCTTCTAAGAGGCTTTCAGAACTATGATTGCCCTTAGTCATACAAACCACCTTTGTATAACCTTGAGATCTTTAGTAAAGCCTTACATGACCTTTCAGAGAACAATAAATCAAACTTTGACTTTTCAGAATTGCTTCTCTGCATTCAGGCATGAATTTCATCCTCAAGCTGGATCTCTTGAAGGGCAACAACAGACCTTTAACATCATTTTTTCTGATCAGTAGCAGAAAATGAATTGGTTTGATCTGACACACATAAGTACATAACCTTTATAATCCTTGTCCTTTTTTAAGGTTTTCCTTTTTCTGTACAATAGTTCTCTAAGATTTTAAATGCAATTACATAAGACATACAAAGCCTGCTTTTCCTCAACCTTTTTTTTCCCCATATTATCTGTGAAAACATCTACAAAATGCTAAATGGCAATCAATACAGCTTTGAATCGCTACGAAAATGGTCCGATAATAGAGAAGGTGGCCCATAATATAATCTTTCAGTTCTCTGTAAGCAGTGCACAATGCATCAAAGTTAAGGTGGAATCTTTCAAAACAGAAAATGTCAAATTAGCCCAGAAACTAGTGGTCTGATTCCAGGCAGCACCATCTCCAAGCATTGGATTTTTTCTTTTTCCCCATGCATTTTTCAGTTTTGCTCGATTATTTTCTCTTTGCTCTTGGCCTTTGACATTAACAATTATATTATTGGAGTGAGAGAAGGGATGAAAACTGATTAGGTAGGGTGACTATTCTGGAAACTTCTAGTGCTGGTTGAGAAATCTGAGTTGCCATAAGTGAGCTGTTCAGTGGCCCATGCCAAATTACTTGTTGGTCTCGGCATAGTTTGTGTAGTGTAAAAAACAGCTTCATATCAAAGCACTGTGATCGACATTATTTGAGCTGAACAGAATGAGGAAGTAAACTCCCTTCAGGGACTGTCTTCTGCAGATAATGAGTAGCATCTTCACATGCACAGTATAAGGAAAAAAAGTGGTTTTCCCTTCTGCAGATCAATAGTAGACTTCAGTCTGCAAACCTCAAGCTTAAACTTTTATATGGCCCACTGTAAGTTAACTGTTAAAGTTAAGAACTATCATTGGCCATTTATACTGTGCCTGGTTCATAAAAATAGATAGGCAATGCCAAACTGATAATATAAGCCTGCCATGGAAGCTATGGATGCCACCAGTGTAGTCCATATAAATTGTGACATCTTCATGAGAGCAAGGACGGTTCAACCTGTGCTATAAATTGTTAGATAAGATAGATCACTCCTCTTATACTTTTTCTGGTGTAGTGAATAGTATTCCATGGAAAATGGGTCAGTTTCAACATGGACTAAATATTCCCCTTGCCTATTCAAATATAAGCCTATATCTCATATGTTTTCCTATGAGATATGGGCTCAAATTACCTCAGAAGAGGAGGAAGTTGATGTCAGGTTTACTACATGCTAGAAAGATGCTGTATCCCCTAAGAATTTGCATACAAAGGATGCATCATCTTCCTATGATTTGAAGGAAAGACTGCTACTCTCTCCTTCCCTCTTTCCCTCCCTCCCTCCTCTTTCAATTTACAGAGAAGGGTAGGATTTAGAAACTATCCTCTTCCTAAGACATTTCCTATCAGTTTCCCACTGAATTTGTTGGCTTGCATAGATTACAGAGATATCAGAGTGTTACTGAATCTTACTGTCATGGCTTAAGATGTTACTTTCCCCAAAGTCTGCCCAGTTCTTTTTTCCAAAGGCTGCTTCTGTCTTAAGAGAGTGGTAGATGATAATGTTGGCAATCTTAGCTCTTCTGTTTAACAGTTATAATTCTTTTAGTTTTAAGACACTTAGGACATAAAGTAAATGGCAGATCCAAAATATGTAACAATTTATCTTTTCTTGACAATTGCTTTAACCCAACAAGTTATTTCCTTGTAAATTTAGAAAAGATCTTTATATTGAGTAAGTCTGAGATATTATTATAGTCTTGTGGCAGCTGCCACTTCCTTCCAAGAAAGGGCAGTCCTTCATGCTCTTTGGAAAGAAAAATGCTATGGTTTTGGCCATTGTGACTGAAGATATCCATTATGTCAGATGCAAAATGCAATAGTCATGTCACGTCTATGCCAGATTCAGCTTGATGTAGTTCTGCCTTTTCAGTTTCCTTTCATAGAGCCTAAGCAATGTGGCCACCTGCTGAATCTCTCTTTTGATTAGCATGTAAAGAATCCTTTGTTTGGATCAGCTGGGCTCCTTTGACTTCTCAGCACTGAAAGCTCAGCAACAGTTTCCTTGTGGCTTTTCTTAAACCTCTCCAAGGGTTTTCTGGGGATAATTTGGGAAGCTTTCAATTCAGGAAAAGATGGCAAAATTCAGTTCCTTTTCCACTTAGCTGGTTTTTATTTTCTTACTTTGTTGTGTGACATTAATGAAGATAGGTCTAAGCTGCCATTTCTAGATACAGTCTGGATCGTGGCAGAAAGGGCTGCAATGCTAGGGTATAGGCACTGCCTGTAGAGCTCAGGTTTCCTTAAACTTCATGGCTTATCTTTAATAACTGGCTAAAAATGAGCTTAGCTTTACAATTATTTATAGAATTTATTGCCTGGAGAGAGATGTATTTCTTACAGAAACTTACCTAGGACTCTTGCCTATGTTAGAAGAATTGATTATCTGCATTAAAAGATAGGAATCATTCCAATATGATTGTGGAGGTTCTTCAGTGAAGAGTTTATTCTCGTTAAAAGATGATGAGATTTATTCAATGGCTGTGGGAAACACACTGTGTCTCATCCCTAGAATTTTCTAGCTTGGTTCATAGCCATCCTTATGGGGTAACTCCACACACAAATTGACTCTGTCTTGTAGTTTAACAAAGGCTTTTGGCATAGCTCTTGCATGCCACAGGTGAACTACCTGATAACTGTCAGGTCTTGCTTCTTAGAAATAGGTATAAATCAAAAGTAATCTTCCCTGTCAGTTCCCAAAATCTGCAAGTGTAAAAACAAGTAGGTGTGATTGCCATGCTTTGTCCTTGGTTGCCACACCTACAGCATCAATTTCACCAGCAGATTTCATCTCCTTCCTTTACAGAAGCTTATAATGAAAGGGCTGTTCCCCTTACCAAGTTACTTGTAGTAAATCTACTACTGTAATAAAGGAAGATACTGCATGTTTTAATGTATCTCAATATTTCCATATCCCTCAAGCTAAATATATGTTTGTTTGGCTATGGAAGAAATAAGGCTTTTTATGATTTTCTGGACAGCTAATGGGGGACCATGTCCACCTGTGTCTGCTAGAGACTTCACTCAGTAGAAAGGCATAATTAACAGGAAGACTAGCCTGTAAAACTGACCACAGAACTAATGCCAACTTACACTTTGTTCCATGTGCACTTTTAGATCCCCAAGAAGCATTCCTAGTGTTCCAGCATAAGAAGTTATGTTAGTTATTAGTCTTCTTGACCAATATTAATTATACCTCCCTTTTTGTTTGTTCAAACTTCCAACCATTCATTTATCAGTTCGGTGTCAATGGCTTATTGCTCCAGTACCTAACTCATTCATACTCTGAAAAATCAATCTTTTTCTACATGCCAGAGACACAGCTCCAGTTAGTTAGGCAGCTGAAACTTTCATTCAAATCCTAGGCTTTGAGCTCCTGATGATTTCCAAATCTACCAAACTAGTTTGCTGACAGCCTTATTTTAATTATAAAAAAAAATGTTTTAGTTCCAGTTCTTCTGTTCCATGCACAAACATTTCATTCTAATTCTGCCAAAAACTTTGCTACTCTTGTTCTAGTTCCTGTTAATAAAATGCATGGCTTCCTGGTCTGCATCCTGTTAGTGCTGACATAGGCTCCTAATATCCAGTGTAGGTTAATTCCTCCAAGGACAGGAAATGCTCTGCTTTGCTGATTCAAATCGGACCAGAAATCATGTGGACTTAGAAAGTTTTAAGAGGGAAAGTCTAGCTAAGAACATGAGAGTTAAGAATGTAACAGTTGGAGTTACACAAAGGGGAGAAATATCAGAATGGGCTTGAAAGTCCTTGATAAATGGTAAAGTAATAGTAATGAAACATAGCCTGAGAGTTTCACTCAACATCAGCATTCTTCTTTATATGTTTTTCCTTTCTAAGGTTTCTGTTTGCTTTGGGTTTTTTTTTTAATGTATTCTGGTCTGTATGGCTTGTTATTTATATTGGTTTGTGCATATTCCAATTTCAATTTGTATTATTTATCAAGGGTTTTACAACTGTTTTTGAAATTTAATGTTGCTGATAATAATGTGTGTGGAGTTGCCCCATGAGGATGACAGCTTCAAATCTGTCATTTAAGCTGCCATTTATGCCAATTTATATTGTAAGACAGTCCATTAATAAACACTTGAAGCAATACACTGTGTAGTTAACAGTGGTTGGTTCTTGAAAATAATATTGCAAAGACTGCCTGTGGAACTACTAACTTCTAGACAAGAAGTGAAGGACTCCAGAGAATGAGAAACTGAACTTTGATGTCCCTTTCCAGGTCAGAATTTAATTGCCTTGGCTTAGGGGATACAGCAGGTGTATAAAGACAAACCATTGTTTTCAAGCTGCTATTTAGTTACACTAAATGTATTTGAAATTTACAAATTAATAAATGGTACACAGTAGTTGTACAGCTGAAAGGACAAACTTCTCAGCTTTTAATTTTAATGGGACATAGTATAAATATTTAAGTTAAGGCATAGCATAAGAAAGTGAAAACTGAGTAAGTGTGCTGGATAAAAGGAGGCAAACCAAACAAGTTAAGTCCTCATGTTCTCAATTTTACAGCTCTGTTGAGCAAATTAGAAAGTCACAGTGCAGAAGAGTGAAGTTCAATGGACACTTTGCACACCCATGTACCAAATCATGGCTTCTCCTTCCTAACCAAATGTAATAATCTGCTTAAACAAAGATGGGTAAGGGATTTTCTGTGTTAATAGAGACTCTCTAGCTGATTTGGCATGACTAGGCAGGTTGTTCTGCTTCCTCTGAGCTTGCTAATGAGTGTCAGGAAGTATTGCCTTCCTTCCGGGCTCCAAGCTTGCTGCCTCTACAACATCCCCTGCCTTTACTGGCAGAGCTTCCTTGCCAGATTCCAGCACACATATGCACACACTGCTAAAAAACAAAAACAAAAAAAAAGAGGTCCAGCTACTTTTGATGGAAGTAATCATCTTATTTCTTTCTTCTCATCTGTTATATATCATTTGTAAATAAATGCCATGTTTTACCTAGCAGTGAGTGTATTTTGGTTGTGAAGGATTGATCTATAATTAACTTTGTTATGATAATTATTATAGCAACATAATATTTTGGACACATAGATTAATTGCAGTTTTGGAAAGCAATGGTGTTGACACCTTTGGGCTTGCAATATGCTGTATCAACAGATTTGAATATGTTCATAGTTGTAGGGATATGTTAAATTCTAGCTGTCATGTTCACATTTCACCTCTGTAATAATGGACTTTTCCCACTGATGATTCAGATGAAATAGTCTCTCCACCCAGTCTTTCACAGAGTAAAACAGTAGTTCCCCAATTTTTCCCTGAAAAATATTGCTATGGTAGAGCAAGGTTTTAATGCAACCCCAAATACTAGCATAAATATGTGATCAGATTGAATTTCCTGTAGCTTGTGACCTCACTTGTTTTAATAGTGCCTGGTTTAGGACCCACTGTTTTATACACTGTTAAACAGCAGATATGTGTTTCTGAGTTGTATTAGCAGCCTGTAGCACAATGCAGCATAGAGTCAGCATGTCCTGAAGAGATGACTAGGGTTATTTAAACCCTAGTCATGGTCTAAGATAATGGGAATTAATCTGTTAGATGCAGCATTACTGGCTGCATGTATCAGAACCTATGACCATATTCTATTCCAGTGACTTCAGCACCAAATCTGGATTTACATTGGTATGACAGAGTAGAATTTGACTGCTATTTAAGGCAAAGCTAATTGGTATTGTAAAATTAATTCTTATTTCTTTCTTGATCTTCGCTAATTTGCATAAAGTTACAGACATATATGATGCCTTAAAGGTGCAGGAAGACAAACACTCCTTCCCTGTAGAGTCTACAGTAAACAATAAGAAATAAAAGCACTACATGAAGAACTACTGCCAGGAGGCAATAGATGTTTTTCCATGGGCTATGGTTTTCTATTGAACATGCATGCACTTAGAAATTCTTAATCTACAATCAGTCCAGGTTTAGTACTTCCTTTCTTTTAAAGATGTAAATAGCAACTCCTAGTGGAAATGCACAGAAACACCTTATGGAAGAATTGCATTTTAGGAAGGATTTGAATTAAGATAGCATTGTGATTTCTTCCAAAACACTTATCAGAAAAGACTTTACATCAGAGAAGAATACCTCCTGCCTTTTCATGACAGTTACTTTCTGAAAACACGTACTGAAGAGAAATAAGGAAACTTTCTTGTAGACTATTACAGTTACCAAATAGCAACTTTGCTCCACCCTTCCCTTGTATTTGGCTTCTTACAGAGTGCCTGGAGCTGCAGTTTTGTTCCAAGACTACCCTCAGAAAAATCCCCTGCCATTATCACACATGCTAACAAAAGAAAGAATCATATACTTTTTCCAAAGAGGAAAAATGTAATTAACAGCCATCTATCAAAATTAGGAGAGGTACCCCTTTAGCTCAACTGAAAATTAGTGTAGCTTTCCCCTATGCTGTAACTGGCTGCATGTGCTGAAACCAAGCCATGGACACATCCAGTAGCACTTTTCTTCAAGCAGAAGCTTCATCTGAGATCTTAATCCATCTTGATCATTTAGAGAGTCCCCCTGAAGATAAAGTAATTGTTTCAACTTGTATTTAAGTGAGAGCTCTGAGTTTTGATAATTCACACTTAGATTATGTTAAAATTAAGCTGATACTGTAATTCTTTCCACTGACTTTTAATCTTCACAGTAGCTGCCTCTTCCTGCTAGCAAATGAGTTCTGCTATTGACTCCAAGAACAGCTTCTTTTCCATCCCCATCAGCACTAGCACTATGCTTCCTGTACTGAAGGATGATAAGACCCAGGACCTGCTGAATGTATTCACTCGAATAAAAATCCTGCAAGACTAACCCATAGATCCTGTATCCATGCATACAGAATTGACACTTACTGAGACTATTTCCATAAGTACAAGAAAATTGTAATTCCCACAGGTGTGGAGGGAAATGGAGTTGTGCATCACATGCAGATAGACAAAAAGAAGAGACACAAATAAGATACCAAGGATACAAATACAAAGAAATGTTTTGTCAGGCATTCCTTCTCAGTGAGTGATACCTAGAGCAACTTTAAGTATATTAATAGGATAGTCAAGCCCCGGAGGCTTCATGAGTCAGACGCCAGTTTAAGGACAGGTCACTGACAATCAGTAGCAACTCATTCAGCCAGAAGCACAGCAAAATTCTTATGGATCAGGGTACTATTCTTGCCCACCTCTCAGAAGCATTTTCAAGAAGCATCATCCCTCTGTTCCTTCTTTGGGATGAGGCAGCATCTTATTCCTTGGAATTTCCATAGAAAAGGTGGTTCAGGCAAGACTGATCCTACAGACCAGATTTGGCCAGTGGGCTGCATGCTAAACCATGCAGGTGAAGAATTTTCAGAAGTAATCTGTACAAGCCTGACTACATCCACTGACTGTGCTGTGAGTCTGGCTAACGCTAAGAGCTTTTGGAAACCACTGTCTTTATTTGGACATAGACTCTTATTCTGTTCTCAGTCCTGCAAACCTCTTTGCAGTAGGACACTCTGCCCATAGCAGGCCTACACAATCCTGTCTCTATAATCTCAGATGCTGGGCAACATTATAAAGGAAACTGTCATCACTCAAGAATTCAGCACACAGCTTATGGCTTTTGGAGTCATCAGACCTTCCTAGAAACAAACAGAGACCAGTATGAACAAGCTGAAGAATTATATTGAACTCATAATCCTGACAACTGTAGCCAGTTTTATTTTTCCTTGGTTACCTAATTTGTTGTCATGACTCTCTGTTCTGGAACAGAAACCCAGTGGACAAAGCATGGGATTAGGACTTTAGTAATTTAAATGCAGCCTTAACAGTAAGTACTGTGCTGATGTGGGGATGGTTGTGCAGCATTATGCAGGAAGGAGTTCTGCATCACAGCGCTGAGGTGGGAATCATACTGTTTAGGATTGTGACTGATACTGTGTTGCTATAGTGGTGTTTTAATAAGAAAAGTGCTGTAACCTGTATGTTTCTGTTCAGCTGGGAATACACCTTGTTTGTAAGACTACAAGAGTAGAAGGAATGTCCATTACTCAAGTTTAAAAGGTGCCTTTTGAGTAAAAACAGGGTCTTGGCTGACAGAAACTAAGACAACCAGCACCAAAAGAGGTTGGCGTTTAGATCACAGTAGTAACAAAACAAGTTGACAGAGCAGAGCTTTAAAAACTCTCTCAGATAGAAATATTTGGGCAGGAAAGGAAGTGAGAGGAGTGGAGGATGCTGCTTACTAAGGGGAGGAGATAGGAAACAATGATGCTATTGTGGCAGTGGAGCTGGTGAAGGTCACAGAAGATAAGCTATAATTTGCATGCTTTGAAAACAAGCATTGAGAGTTGGTGATTTTTCAGTGAAAGATTAGGGCCGAGGGACATTGCGGCCAGGGAGTTTGCTGTATTTGTACAAATTGTAACCTACAGTGCTTCAGTTGTTCAAATGAAAAACAGTGCCTTCAGCAACTTTATGCAAAGCATGTCTGCCTTGCATTAGGCTTGCTGTATGCCTTCTGACGAATTAGCTATAAACCTGAAGATCTGCACTTTACAGGAAGTTCTGGGAAGGGCCTGTCCAAGCTATGGTATCTGGAGAAGTCCCTCCTGGACATGGAACAGGTAGAGAGGCTGTCAGGTTTAGCTCTCAGGAAGAGATATGAAGCAGAGTATTTCCACCTTAAATATATGCTTTTGTGAGCCCCAGTTGAAGAACTGTGCCCAGTCTTTAACCAGACATGAGAGACGAGTCCCAAAAGCATAGCAGAGACCATAGCAGGGTATTGTGAAATTAATGGGGTTCCCTGCAGGGGGAACCACGTTAAGTTTCTTTTACAGAAGTTCCTTATACAAACCTATCCCTTAGGAAACAGTATTTGTCTACGTTAACATTCTTTACCTAGTAATAGATAAATAGAAAGTGCCTAGGTGCAACGCTGTTTAGAATCCCTTCCGTCAGCATTCCTACAGCTTGCCAGAATGTCTGCTTCTGCAGAAACAAGGTTAATTAAACACATCCGCCCATTAGACCAAGAAGTGAATATTACGATCTGGCCCACAGCTACCTTCTTCAGCTGTTAGCACTGAAAGACACTTGGAACCATAAATGAGTTCCTAAAGCAAAACTAGTTTCAGCAGAAACTGAGAGAATTGAAAAGAGAATCCTTCCCCATATTGGCAGTTTTAGCTTGTACTTGCCTCACTGTACCTAGTTCCAGCTAGAAACATTCTAGTGGTATTTTACAAGTTGCTTGATCCAAGATTTTTGGATCTTTACAATGCCATGATTAACACACAATAAGGAATGTTGAAAAAAATTTACCTCTCCTGCATTGCTAACACCACCTTTTCTAATTAATATAATTTAAGGTAACCGATATTGGATTTTTTTGGTTACTTGTGGCATTCCTTACCTTTGTACCTTTCACTGTGCTTGCATAACTAACTAAACAGGCCAACTTCCTCATTATGCATTTCTTTTCACTTTCTTTTCCATTTCATTTTCTGGCTCTAGTGTATAAGCACCATGTTACCACAAATGCTTTCTTAATTCCTTGAATCAGATCTACATTATCATATATTCATTATAGTGACTTTTTAGAGTAGCGCTATGGCTGTACCTCAGTTTCCCTCTCTGTGTTGTATGGGGAATGAAGGCAGAGAACATATACCTTTCACACACATGTACCATTACCATACTTATGATCCTTGCTGCTTGAAGAACTGATTTTCCCAAAATGTTTTCTTCCTGTGCTGAATCAATGTGATAGACCTATTAAAGACTGGTGACTAGCAATGAGATTATTAAGGTAGATCTGAAAGTCAGACCTTAAATAAAGTTAATTATGTAAAATAGCACAATGTCTACTTCATCACACAGGCTGGCTTATTTCCCATTCTCTTCAGTAATATATGAAGCAAGTATAACTCCGTCTACATCCAAAATTCAAGGCCCATATTTTGACAGAGCTCTTCTCACATGCAATACTGTATTATGCATCCTCTATTCTCATTTAAGATTATCCCAAACAATTTCTGATTTCCTCAAGCTGACTTAGTCTTCATACCTGTTAGCTGAATTGTTGCTGAAAAGGATTCTCTGCCTGGGAGCTGAATGTGCATGTATTTCATCTCTACTGGCTTAGTTAGTTTTGATCAGACACACAAATCACAAAGTCTCCTTTATATTCCCAACCTGGAAGAGAGCACCTAGGCCCATTAGAATTTCAAACCCTGTTTTTCTCAATATTATCTAATGTTTGATTAGAATTCTCAGCTTCTCAAACACTACCATTACATTTGATGGGTTAATAATACAAACTATGGATAAAAGGAGTCATAATTTTCAATTATTTGCCTTGCTGTCTTGGGTTTGGTTACACACAGAAGTGTCCTCTTTGTTACTCTGTACTGATCAAGTCCTGCCTGGATTTTGAAAACCCCTCTGAAAGGCAGCATCTCTTAGGCATGATAGATGGGTGCAGACACAATACTGTCTTGCAAACTGCTCATCACTTGCCATCAGGCCATTTTCTGAAGTCTCTGACAAAAACACTGTAGTTTCTAACAGAAACAGGAAATTAAGTTGGAATGGGACTCCAACCAATATTAACAGCTGATCCATGTCAGCAGATTCCTAGTGGCAAAGTGTAAAAGGTACTCAGTTAACATTCTAAAGAAAAGATAAACCCAAAAGAAAAACGCCATGGTAAATTAGAAGTATTGACCCCAGAAAGGAAATGGAATGGCCTTCTTGGAGCATTTCTCCTTGGCTTGTTACCTGGAATCTTCTGTCTAGCCCCCAGTTCAGTAGGCAAGATGATTCGCCTGTTCTTTGCAAGTACAACACGATAAATTACTCTTGAGTTGTTTCCCTAAATGCAGCTTGCCAATGCTTACTAACTGATTTTATCACCTAGGAGCTTTATTTTCATCCAGCCATGAAGCAGTTGAATTTTTAAGGTTTTCTGTTGTTAAACTGCAATGAAGTTGGAATGCTACTTGCACAGCAATGCCCTATTCACTACATCCAGTAAAAGTCTTTATAAAAATCTCAAGAGCTGACCATAGCCTTGTGCTGCTTCTCTCACACACACCACAAATACTGTATGATACATTGTACAAAGCTATGCAAGGGACAGATGTGTTTATACCCAGGTTTAACAGGGAGCAAGCCACGGTAATATGATTTCTTCATTCCCTCCTGAGCCTCTTTTTACCTTACACCTATGTTCATATTTTCTGGGCCATTTATTTTTTCTTATACTAAAGAACACTATCAAACAAGTAAGGATAGCAAGGGCTGAAAAAATATATGTCCTATTAGCATAAACAAATATGTGGACTGTAGTCAGTAGAGCCTGAAGAGATGTACTATTCATTTAAACATGTTTTCAAGGATACCCCGCTTTATGTACCCATCTCTTCAGAGATGACACAGCATGCAGTTCAGACCTGCACTTCTAAGTGGGTATTTCTTAAGATGCAATTGCTCTTTTGTGCTTCAGGCTACATTTTCATCTAGTCATGACAGCATAACCAGCAGTCTATCTTTTGCTTTCTGTGCTGTGAGGCAATAGCTATGCTCCATTAATTAAAGCTATAGGTATTAAGTGGAACTGCTGTTAGGAATATGAAAAAGAGCATTGCTACATTGAGAGCAAAAAGATCACTGTGAGTTTTAAGTGTGTTCCTCCTTTTTTTTGTGGTTTTTTTTTTTTTTTTCTGGAGATCTGCTTGAGAGTAATTTTGGAGTTCAGGATTACTGTAAACAAAACATGTTCAGCTGACACCTGAAGCACTATCTGAACAAGGAGGACTGAAACAGTCCTAAGCATATAAAACTTTTGCAAGTATTTCAGCTGCTCAGGTAATTAAAATGTAATACTCCAACATGAAATTGAGAACAATTATTTTAATAGTTTAAGGAGTACATTCAACTTTAGAGTTAAGTCTGGCTTGATGATTAAAATACAGGGCAAGGAACCAGAAGACATAAACTCTATTTTTAGCGTTAGCACTGACTCACTGTGTGATATTAAGCAAGTCACTTAATTTAACTGTCTCACTTTCTGTCTCACCTGTAAAATGAGGGAACCTACCTCACAAGTTCTTTGTGAGATTAATTAATTAAACATTTGCTGCACACCTAACATTTCTTGGATGTAAGGTGGTGGAAAATTTATTATTAAACACATATATAAACAGGACACAGGAGCAGAGCTGGGTGGTTTCTATAAAAGAAACTCACATCTCTTTCATCTTTGAATTTTTTAAGCTTGACAACAAAATAATTAACTACAGGAAAAATTGTGGGTGAAGCCCTTGAAAAGAGTTTATAAATTGGAAAAAACCCACCATAGCCATGAACTAGGAAGACCAAACTATAACTAAGAACGAAAATACATTGCTATTCTTCAGTAGAGTGCACAATTGAAAACTAAGGTGATTTTTTCTCTCCTACAAAGTATAAGAAATTGTACATCTAACGGAAGTGGAAGGCAGCAGATTTAAAGGTGCAGGAAGGAAATAATATTTCTTTTAAGACCCAGATTTTTTACTGAACTCATTTCCACAGGACATTATTGGAAACAAGATGTCAGTGAATTCAAGAAACACTTATCTGGAAATATGAATATCCACTGTGTTTTTTTATGAAATGAGAGCATTAAAAACTCCTCAGGTTGCGCAGCATAAGTCAACTAATGGCTGGTAGACATTTAAAACAGTCTTCTGAAATGCATTTTCAACTGCTGATCACTCTGGACTTAAAACTGTATCGGAAGCACCTGGTACACGTTGCTGTTGGAGGCAGAATCCTGGCATAGATGGACTAATTGCTGGTTCTAGTACAGCAATCTTGACGCTACTGAGGTTAAAATGAGCAACAAACGTGCACATCTTGGCATCCTTCTGTTCTTATCATAACTGCCTTGTAGAAAATGTCAGGTCTGTTCTTTCATAAAATTAACTTTAGCTCTGTGTTTGAGAGCTGAAGACCAAGATGGAGAAGTGCAGAAGTAACAACAACACCACCACGGGTTATGTAGTTGTACCAAAAAGAATCGGTGACTCACTGCTCATGTTTACTTGCCCTGTATGCTTTAGGGATGAGTGCAGATTAGTGCAGAAAACTAGTTCTTTTATGCTCCTTTCATTTTGCTTATTACTAGCTAGTACTACTTGCATTCATTAAGTCAAGCAAGATTAAGAATAAACAAGAGGTGCTTGTCATCGTGCATTAATACAATGCTGTGTGCTCATTCACAGCCGCTTGTGTATACATTTTAGCAGCTGTTTTTCCTGTCCTTCCACAGTGAATGGGTTTGTTGCCTTGCAAAGTACCCTGGTCCTTTCCTGTACCTAGCTCACACCTCTAATCCAGTCTCTGCACCCTGAAAGCCTCCCACATTGCTGCTATCCCTTTTCTCACCCCAGCTGGGACAGGAATCTCCTTTCTCTTCTCACTTCAGTGATAGAAAATGAGTGAGTTCTCCCTTCACTTGTATTTGTGTCCCTAAGTGCACACACATGTAAATACATAGAGAAGTAATCTTTCTCCAATGCAACTTTACAAGTTAGATAGATAGATTATTGGCTTGTTTTAGCTGATACTCACTGTGCTTAAAGGTCGTTTGTCCTAGAGCAGCAACTTCTTAAGGAGTATGAATAAGGCAGGCAGGCAGGCAATGACAGAAGCAGCTCCACTACAGTATTAGAGACCAATTCACACAATGACTGTAGCTGGACTCCTCCTAGTGCCTCAGGAAGCTGCAAGAAAAGGGAAGGACTCAGGATATGATATCATGTGCTCATTCTAAAACCAAGGGAACTGTTGTAGAAAAAGTAAGAGCTCAAAAATTACTGAGTGGCCAGTAACAGAAAATTACTTTTTTGCTTTACCTTCACTACCCTCTCCAGAGAAAAGTTTCAATAAATACAAACAACAAACTTAGAAAACAATATTTACATCATCACTGGACTAGCCTAAGAGGTATATAATGGCTGAGCCACCTCAGAGCACTGCTTAGTGTTGCCTGGCATTGTCTGTGCTTATGTCAGATCTTAAGCTTTCAGCTTGGTACCAGGTTTGCTCTGGCAAATGCACCAGCCCCCAGCATAGCTGGCTCTGCAGTCATAGTTGGGTTTGCATAAGCAGCAGGGACCCACGTGTATCCACTCCTGACTTGTTTATTGCCTTTTTCAGTGAAAGTAAAATCTTCTAAAGCACCTAAGTGACTAAGGAATCCAATTAATGTTTTCTAAAGCACTGTAAGCAAATAGGCTTGGAAATCTCATGGAAAGTCAATGTGGTTTTGTGCAGTTTGCTGGGGTATATTTTAGTCCTTATATCCATTTCTGGTTGCAAGCCTGCTTTAGAAATAATAATCCATTTACAGGGTTATATTATTATAAATTTATTTCCCAGGTCATCATTTACAACCTTTAAAAAAGAAATTAATAAACATTTGAAGCAAAGCAGATGTCCTAACTCTGCACAATTATTCTTAACTTGGACTTAGCTTTGAAGTTTGCTGTTTCTATTTGAGATCCAAAGAAGCACCTGCGTGCCTGGAAGCTTGTCTGTTCTTTCAGCTTTATCAATTGGTCTAATAAGTCACTCATTTTTCTCTCAAGTTGTCAGGATATTTTTGTTTCTGTTATAATCCCATAAGACACTCTCAAAGGAAAATTTAGCACAGCCTTCAAGCCCACAACATTTTTATGTGTTTGGAAATGCTAAATTCTCTGCTATGGCAGTCATTGTGCTTGCCTTTCAGATCTCTTTTTTGTGTTAAAAAATTCTTCATGTAATTCATCCCAGATTCAGCATTAAGGCCACCCATGAGTGATATATTGCAGTTTACTATACTTTTCAAGCTTCTGTATTGGCTTTTGGTTTAATGGCTTGGATTTTGGAGAACTTTGACATATTAAAGCAATTTAGTAATTTGGCATTTTGTGTTTCAGTTTTTGTCAGCATCCTACTGAGCTGCACAGCAGGGTGTTGCTCTTTCAGCTCTATTGTTTGAACAGAAATATTTTGCTGCCAGATTTCTTGTTCTATTTGTGCCCTTTGTGACAGGACTTTCAGGAACTTTTTCTATTTGAGAGGGTAGTGGAATAACAATACTTTATAATATATTTATTAAACAGATGATGGCATTATCAATGCTTATTTATCCAGTGATGATGTATCTCTTAAAGAAACCAGCAGTAATAGTAAAATGAAGTGGAACACACAATTACTTTGTTCATTAAGATTCTAGAGATTTTTTAACTACTTGTAGTTCTGAGTCAAGGGTCAATCATCTTTAGTTGTTCTGTGTAGTAAAGGGTAGTGATGTGTCAAGTTGGGCAAACATAAATTGCTTGTAAGGTTGAGGAATGGGAGTTAAGATCACTAGTACTGTCACTTTTGTAGAATTTGTGAAGTCCCTTCTCAAAAACTGGGATACAGCTTATGTTTACATTTCTGTTTCTCTGCTTCCACCTTGATTTTTAGTAGTACTATAAAAACTATATTGATGATCTCCTGGATTTGAGAATCAACAGCACAGACTTGTCACAGCTCTGAGTTTGATTTGAACATTTCATGTATTCAGACACTGGAATGCAAACCATGCTCTGAAGTGTTCAGAGGATGAGAGAGCTGGGACTGCTGCTTACAAGGAAGGGAGTTCTGGTCTGTTCCCACTCCTCTCTGCCACCCTAACAATGTTACTCTACAGCACACATCTGGCTGCAGCACCTAGGTCAACCCAAGCTCCGAGGAAGTGGGGTACTGCCTACATTGTGCTCCTATTCTCAATCTGCAGGCAAGAGATGCCACCTTGGAATATTCCAACAGAGGATATACTGAAGGCAGCACACATATACTAGTAACTAGGCCTTGAGTCCAGACTTCAATTGTCTTCATGGTTCTCTACTGATTTTAACATCCATCAGACTTCATCCAGAATTATTCAGTGCAAGCAAGATGAAAAACAGACTAATGGGGCACAGCTCTGGTTTGTTTTCTCATATTCCCTTTTTCTTAGCAGAAGACCATCTTTCTGTTGGATTCCTGTGTGTTGCTTCCTCTTTCTATCTTCCTTCAAGATTTAGTTAGAATTACGGAATCATGACATAATTTTGCTTAGAAGAAATCACTGGAGATCATCTTGCACTTTACCCACTCAAAACAGGACTATCTTCAAAGTTAGGTCAGATCACTTAGAGTCAAGGTGTGAATATCTCCAATGGTGGACATTCTCACTGGGCATCCTGTTTAAGGCTTTGATAACTCTGACCGTGAAGTGTAACTCACGTTGCTCGATGCATATAGAAGGCTGGGATGTTTCTCCATGTTAACATACAGCGTATGACAATAAACCTGTCTGGGGAAGTAACTGGGAACCTGGGATAGAGATGGGAGGGAATTGTAATATGGGGAAAGGTGGAAAGCCAAAATCATCACTTGATAGAAAGCAGCAGGAGAGACTGTGGTGAGCAGGAGTAAAAGGGATCATGTCAGGGAGAGAGAAAAGGGGCCATTGCACAGGTCAGGCAAGGTTGTGTGTGGGAGGATAACTTGGATGATGAGAAGGCAGCAGGACCATAAGTAAAATGGTCACTGCCTCCAGGTTTGGGTACCTCTTACATCCCTAAATAAATCAGCAACAGTGTGCCATAGCTAAAAATAGCTTGCCAGTTCTGGCATGAAGTTGATTACAGGAGCTTGCAGATCACTTTGCTTTCTTAGGTTCCCTGTACAATTGCAGTTGGATTGTACACTTCTCATTTTAGACACTGCAGATATTTTAGTTTGCTACTGTTCTGTTCCAGAAAAAGTTACTTTTTGCAGAAAGAGATACAGGTCCTGCAACTTACAAACACAGGCAACACATATTTATACTGGGGTTTGTTTATAGATGACTCTAGTTTCAATCACAGTTAATTCTCTCAGAGATCCATAGACTAAAGGTTGCTTTATAAATATATAAAAGATGTTCTTCGTGACAATACCAAGGAGTTGAAGTAGTGATGAGAAATTTTAGTAGCAAACACTGTAAAGTGTAAATAATTATCAAACACTAATAAAAAGGAAAAACAATTCAGGAAAGAATTATTTTCCTTTGCTGACTATTTAATTGCTCAGAAAAATTCAATGTGGTTGTTAAAATAGCTCTCAAGTGTCCAAAAGCAACTGTAGCAGCAATTGTGTTTTGCAGCAGTAGAAAGCAAAGAGCAACATGGATGCATGAAAAAGGGAAAAGATCTGTAGGAAGGGTGAGATCAGTTTGTGTTCCTAAGAACTAAAGTCTAGGTGATTTACAATAGGAAATCACATTTTGTGATGCAAACATTGACTGATGTGTCCTCACAATACCATTGTGAAGTAGGGAAGGATTATGCCTTCTTTTGACAGATGAGAAAATGGACAGAAAAGGCTAAATTCTTACCAGGATCCTTGCCAGCTTCTTTCAAAGTAATTTCCAAGGAAGATCTTTCCTTGCAGAAAGCTTGTAGCCACAGACATCTCTCCAAGTGTCCCTCTGTTACTATGGGAGAACAGAGATGGTCATAGGTGTTGAAGCTACCGGCGTGGCCTTTTTTGGAGCTCTAACTGGATTCTAATCTGAACAGAGAACAAGCAGAAACAACCTTTCCTATATGATGACTCACCTCGCCAGAGGAAGATTAGTCAATGGAAATTTGTGTCTGCCTACACTAGTTAACAAATACGTACCCATCCCTTCATAAGGACAGGGGCAAAGCACTAGGGCAGTGGGAGTGGAAGCCTGAGTTGAGTAGTCATAGGTTTTTTTGCTGTTGGCACTCCAGCATCAACAGAAGTAAGAGCAGAGGAGTCCTAGGCTGATTTCCAGCATTGTAACAGAGCTTTTCCTTGAAGGATGTCAGGTGCTGAGCCTCAGCTCTCTTGTTTACCCTTTCTGCTCATGATCTGTGCAAGGCATACTCCAACCTTTCCTCAACACACACCCTTCTCACCTACTCTGGTGTCAGTACAGGACTACTAATTTTTCCTAGATCTTTTATGAAAGGAAATTATTCAGTCTAAAGTTCATGTAACTTTAGATTCGTTTTACACTGCTCTATTAATCACTAAAGTGGTAATGTGGTAACCAGAACCTTGTAGTAGCAAAGGTAAGTAGAGATTTAAGAAGTCATTACCTGCTCATTCAATAAGATTCATTGAATTCACTCAAATTCATTAAAAACTCATTAAAATTCCATCCTGCTGCTTTTTCTTTATTCTGGTAGTTGGCCACACTTGCATCAGGGTACTGTATATCGGCAGGTATTGGCTTTGCCATTCTTTCCCAGAAACATCTGAAATAGAGATAATTATTTGCCAGCTAAAACAAATCCATTTTCCTCTAATTTTAGTAAATGCAGTGTGCACATTGTCAGCAATAAGGTTTTGGTATACCTGAGTTCACATCCTAAATAGCCTTCACAAGAGGCCCAAATAGAAGAATCCTTTGGAAGCTCTTTTCATTGCAACTTCTCCCCACAATGAACTGTTGCTGAAATAAATCTGGAGATAAATGGGACCTCAACAATTTAACTTGCTGCATGTTAGTGCACGTAAAACTTCAGGAGTTTAAAATCTGCAAACTCAATCACATAAATAAAGACTGCTAACACCTCTCTCTAAAGAAATAATTTCATTAATGTTAATGATGCAGGAGCTATTGTATATCACTGTGTTCATTAGTCATTAATCATAGGATGATAATAGAGTCCCTGCTTCCAGTGTACCTTGATGAAACAATAAACTCTAAATTCAATCCCCCACAAGCAGCCTGTGCTGCACAATCTCCATGTCCCAAGCTCCTAATGTAATCTCAGCAGTGTTTAAATCACTGTTCCTGTTATCATTTTACAGCATGTACATAGGCTGAGAATCCCCCTCAGAACCTTAGCATAGGATAAACCTGGAACTGGTGTGTCAGAATGGGAGAACCCTTTATTTCTTATTCATGGTTTTCTTAGTTTCACCATGCCTACAAGCTTCTAGTTTAGTTTGCTCAGAGAAAAAAGGAAGACAAAATCCACTTGTTTAGAAAAGGATTTTCTTTACCACCCCTTCCTACTCTTAAAAGTCCTCCTGAGTTACACATCTCTGCAAAATAACAAGTGATTTGTCTTTTCTCAATCTGATCTCATTCCTGTGTCTTCCAAGTTTTATAAGCATCTCAGGTGAGACAGAATGCCTCCTGTTGCTCTCTCCAGATGATTTGTCTTAATATTTGGCAGTGATTTGCTCTCATTTGCAGAGAAGCCTCCCTTTCTATATATAGGCTGCCTCCTTTACTCTAGCCAAAATATTCCAGCTCCATCTGCATAAATTGAATTGGTTGTTTAGGACAGAAATGTGAGACATTCAGAAATGACAGCCTTTAACTGTTTGATGTTGGTCCCTCAATTTTAGTTATGCCAGGAGATGTCAAGCACTGTCCCTGCTCTGAGCAGCATAACAGACTGACACAGTCATCTGGACTTTCTGTACAGACTAGGAAAAGACAGAACAGCAACCTAATATGAATACTGGCTCACAAACCAAAACCAGCTTATAATTTGATGCAGATATTTTTGCTTCTACAAGGTGCACCACAATTTTTGCAATAAAAGCTATTGGGACAACATGTAGTTAGTAGTGGTTAGGATAAGATCAAAGAAGAGAGGAAAACATGACTCAGAGTGGGTTAATTGTTAAAGAAACTCGTTTAAGAATTAAAATAGGAAACTTCTCCATTGAACTGCTCTTCACAGTTACTCTTAGTCACTGTAAGTATCAACTGATCTAATTAATCACATCCTGAATTAACACACATAAAACAAATGTGTTCATTTGTAGGAAGAAAAAATGTGTAGTGTTGTGTTGTGTGATTTGTCCCTGTTTCCTATCCATCTATCCGGTACCCCAGCTTCTCTTAATGAAAGAGGATGTTATGTCCCTCTGAAAACAGTTTGCAAATACAATTTAACCTGGGTAAGTCAAAGTCAGACCACCTCTTCACAAGATAGAAACACAAAAATACGATTCACCACAGATTATTCAACTCTTAGCTAGTAATTTCATATATTCAAATTACATTTCAACCACTGTCTTTAATCTAGTCTGATTTTCACGGACTTGTCTACTTTGCACAGCAATGTACCTTTTTAAAAACATCTTCATTTGCTATATTGTGTGGAGCCACTAGATGTCCCTCGATCCTACATAACGCTCCAGATACGAGACAATCGGTGACTAATGAGTGAGGCCAAGCTGGAACTCAAGCAGTGTAGAAGCATGGTTCTGTTCACAGCATGCAGGGCTTTTCTGTAATAAATAGTAGCCCTTTGAACCATGCCCCTGGGTATAATTTTGTTAATCATGGTAATTCCAAACACTGATGTGCCAAACACACAACAAACCTAACTGTGCTTGGACTAAGTGTAAATATGGCAAATACAAAAATCAGATGAGGCTGAAGAGACCAGGTGAAGATTGAATTGAGCAAAATAGGCTACAAATCAGTGCAGCACAAACCAGCTCACTCTATTCCCAACTAGTCACTGACAAGAGCATTTTTCATATACATATGTTATTACTGGTTTTTTGCTATTCATGGAATAAAATGGCAAAGTCCTTCTTGGCAGTCAGACTAGACCTTAGTTATTTAAAGCACATGTTTTACTGTAGTCCACTTGGGGTATGGGTGGACCACATGGATTTAGATAGTTACAGACTAGCTGGTGACTTCAGTATCAGACTGTAAAGGCTGGGCAACATAAAATAGATACGATACCAATAAAGATATATGACTTACACTGGTGATGGTAAAAGCAAAGTCAGACACTGTTCTGATGGAAACAAAATGTTTCACCAAGTAAACGGTGTCAGGAAGCAGCTTGCAACTGCCTATGAGCTGTACAACTCCCTTTTCCCTTCCTGCATCCTATCTGCCTGTAGTGAGTTTCCTTTATGCACACAGACTTGACTCCTTTTAAGTTATACCATCAGCACTTTGAAAGACCCTAAACAGAAAGTGCTGCATATCTAATTCCATTTTGGAAACTCTTCCTCAGATTAGAACTCATTTCCTTGGCATTTCAAATGAATGGCCTGGAAAGGGGAAGGTCATATGTAAGGCAATAACTGGAGAAAGCCTTCCTCCAGTTGGTTTTGCTTTTTAAGTCATGTGAGTGATGGAAAATTACATCTGTATGAGGAATAGAACTCCAATGGACTTTTTGCCTCACCAAAATGTTCATGGCAGATGGTCACAGCTTTTCTTCTCCCAGTTGTTTTCAAGAGTGGTCCTGGAAAACAAGGGCACTGTCATTTTTCAGTAGGAATACACACAGAGAGGGTTCTGCCACCTCAGTGTTAGTAGTCTCCTAATACTAATGCCACTGATTGAATGATACAGAGTTTCACTGGCAATTAAATATCAGATTGTGGTGCATGCTCTCAACACTATCTGTGCTTTTAATGCCTGAGTATTTCATAGGGAGCATAAGAATCTAAATGCCTTTATGAGTCTTGGTCCTGTTCATTAAAGATGAAGGAGAAAAACTATCCCCTTCTCAAGAATGTATTTGTTTGTCCTAGGCATTGTCAAAGCACGGAGAGCTGGGAATACAAGAACTAAAACCTACACAACATGCTTACAGTCTTCTCTCCTTGAGGTCTCTGAACTCTTCTCTTGGTTCTCCCTCTTAGCTGTGTCTCAGTTTGACTCCACAGGAGGGAGTGATTGCTGAAGAGAACACACATACAATGTGTCAACCACTTCTGGCCCTTCAATTACTTCATTGTCTAGAGCTGTTCAGATGATAGTTAATGACAATCTTGCAACTAGTATATGGTGTACTGGTGACCAGCTTCCACTAGGCCATCTACCAGTGATACCAGAGGGTCAAATCCCAAACCCAGTGACAATCAGTGTGCAAATTTTATTGAGTGAAATTTGTACCAGATTGTTATTCCCACTGATGAAAGATAAAACTATTTGGGGTGTGGTGGGAGTGGTGTGTAAGTAAATCTTACAGTTCCATATAATCCCTGGTGTTCTTTCTAATGCCTAATAGCTCTGCCTTCACCAGTTATCTGACAGTCTGAGGCTAAAGGGTTTTTTTCCATAGACTAACACAGACTCTCCTTTCCCTTCCTGCTTACTCTTGTTGTGGGCCGTCTTTATAAGAGGAAACGGAGAAGTAAGACATGGAGAGAACAAAATGACCTATTGAACTGATTTTGCTCCACAGCATAGCTGACAGGAAAACGTCTGCCTCAGCTCAGGGTTCCAGGAACAGAAAACCAGATGTTTCTTGGCTACGTTTAACAGATGTTATTCCAGTTTGAAACAACATTTTAAAATGCAGATCCCAAGAGTTTATGTATTTCCAAAATATTCAAAGAATGGGAGAGTGGAGATTTCTTCAAGCAGTGCCAGGCATGACTTTTTTCTTTTTTCTTTTTTTTCTTTTTCTTTTTCAAATGAACTTTTCCCATTTAGCATTCCTGTGGCTGATACATACACCAGAACATGCAGTGGTGCTGCCTACATGCCTTAGATAATCAGATCAGGTAGATTAACACTGCCACAAACTTAGCATGTAACCTTGGGCAAATCACTTGATTTCCCTGGATCTTAGGTCTCTGCTTGTGCTACCTAGAGCTAAGCTCTCCACAGGTGTCTTTTTCAACTACTATTACCTACAATAGTTACTGCAAAGGAATTGCAAATAAGAACATAGCCCTGGGATGTAACCATAAAATAGATTTTTAAAATTAACCACCAGTTATTCAGTAAATAGTGAGAGAACATAAAAGAAAGTGGTGGGGAGACATAGGTTCTTTTTAGGGTAATTGTAGAACATCCTGTCAACTTCTGATGCTCTAAGTCCCAGAATAAATTGGAAGGATGGAAGGGCAGAAGCATAAGATGACAATAGTTTCCATCCTATTCTCTGTATAAATGCAGGTTGCTGTGTTATTCAGCCATAACAACCAATTCTTCATTTAGAGCATTTTCCCAGAGTGTCCAAATTATGCTAGGGCCATAAAGTCCCAAAGAATAAGACAAGATCAGGGAGGGCAGGAAAGGCGTGCTGAAACATTCTTAGCCTGAGCCTGCCAGGTTTGCCTTTGAGCACACTTAGCACACATACAGGAACCCTTCTGTCAAGCATCACAGAATTAGTATGATATTATTCTCATGCTACAACTACAAAATTGAAGTTACAGCATACAAGTGATAACCAAAAATATACATTAAAGGTCCCAAGTCCATGGAGCTGTGCATGTCTCAAGAATAAGCTTTAGGCTGCATTTACACCATTTCCTTCTTCCAGTTATGCCAAGTAAATCAGGAGAGCTGGCTGTGGTAAAACACTCTAAGCACTTCCTACCCTGGATGAAACCAGAGATATGCTACCAGTCTCCAAACAGAAAATGTCTCCATTTAAATTGATTGCTAGCTTTCTTGTTGGCTTTGGTAGAAGTGAAGATGGAGAAGATTACTTTGCTGAAAGAGTTCTTGAACTTATCAGACACTCCTGAATCCAGAGTACTGTACAGATTTCGGGTTGGGGGAACTGAAGCTCTGAACAGGGAGAAAGGTATCACCATCTATACCAACAGAAAAGGAGCAGAAGCACAAATTTCAGTGAATTTCAGGTATTTCACTGATGTTCAAATGTACTTGCAGAAATGACCTGGCATTCTCCCATGCAGCACATTGATATATAACACATGTACAGTACATTAAGAAAAATGTGCTACCTTTATTAAAGACTTACTGTGGCTATGATTCTATTTCACTAGAGAGATGAGATACTTACCACTTTCTAAAATGCAAATCTAGTCCAAAATCGATTTCTTAACAGAAAACCAAATACATTCTGAAAAAAATATTGACTTTCACAGATTGATTATTTTGTGTGAAAATAATTAAATCATTTTTCAAATATTTCAAAATAAAGCATAATATTTGGGATTAGAAATTATTGAAACTTTTCCCAAACATTTTAAATATACAGATTGGAAACTTTAAAACTTTAAGACTTCAGATGTTGACTTTTGGAATAAGGCTAGCTTCTGGTTTTACAGTAGCCATAGAAGAATTTTCTTCTATCTTTATGGAAGATTGTGTGTAATATAGCAGCCTTAAGGGTAAAGTCACTGGTACATGAAGAAGCACTAAAGTTGAATATTATAATTTAGTGTAGCCTGCAACACAGAAGAACTAACTGAAGCTGGGTGTTCTTGGTCTTTCGTGGCTACAGCCTTTCTGCATGCTCTTTGTATATAGATTTCATAAATTGCTCCAAAGTTTATTGGGAGACTTAATAGCCAAAATATCACTTCTCCACATCTGGTTCGTATTCTTCTCCCAGTTATGCTGGTGCAACTCTAAATTAAACTGAATGCCTTACATGAAGCCACTCCAAATTTATGACAGTATAAAGAACTGAACTTGGTTCTTTGTCTTTAAAAGATGTATTTGCAGCCAAATAGCATCCCATACAGTTACCTGCTCTGTGGCACAAGAGTGCCATCCAGCGGTAATTCCCACATCTGTACGGGCCGGAGGCATCCCCAGAGGGGTGACTAGTGGCCGGTACCAGTTATGCCTACCAATCTGATAGCTGCAAATCCAAACTCCCAGGTAGCTATTGCTAGGCTGAGAGGAACAGTTCTGTTAAAGATTAATAACTTCTGGTTTTTAATTCAGTTTTCCCTATTGAAATAGTTTAGACAAGGGATGTAGATCACTGCTTGCTGAAATAGGAGGCTCCTGAGCTAGCTGGACTTGGAAGCAGTGTGTACCACCATCTTGATGTACACTGCATCTCAGCTAATAAACTCTACTACATCAACCCCTTCTGATGGCACAGCATTACAAACTTTTGATGAAAACACATCAGGGCTGGTTTGAGCATCCTTGCACAGAGCTTCACCACCTGCTCCCGATGTGTTCTGCGAAGGGTCACAAATGAGAGTGAACAAACCTTGAAGCTGCTTTCAGGCTAATACTTATGCACCCAGAAATCAGTGTGCCTGCTGATACCTCTGATGTGCAAAGAACAGGTCCTAAATTCAGTACTTCCATTTCCTGAATAAATGTTTTGCCTGCTCTAGAAGATCATAAAAATGCCTTTTTAGAGGGAACGGGTACACTTGTGATTGTGAAGATTCAGTCCCACTGGCATGCCTTAGAGAGGCTGGAAGACTGGCTCTTGAACTGAGCCACTCTGGGGACAGGTATGGAGTAACACACAGTTTTTAGATCCTGAGTTGAGATGTGAATGAGTACCAAGCAGCTTGGCCCTGTTGAACCGGTGTAGACCTGGGCATTTATGGAGAGGCTCTACAGAACAGAATAGCTAATGTAAAAGCACACAAGGTGGCTTGGGAGTTTAGGCATGATGCAAGGTCAGACACAGCTCACTGGGGTTTTTCACCGTCTCTGGTTTAGATTTAGGAATTCAAATTCTGCCCTAACCCCTTATTTTTTTGGACTTGGCATGCAGCCAGTAAAATAAATTCTGGTTGAAGCCCCATGTATTTCATGCAGATTTTACTGATCTACCTTATTCCCTGCCCCACCCTCCCCCCACCTGTAATGCTTTCATTTATAATGAACTGTATCTCTTTGCAATGCAGGTGCATATGAATGATTATGAATGATTAGATTTATTTGGCCTGATTGCTCATAGATTAAATCATTCTGTACAATGTTACTGTTAGTGTTCTACATTTGTCTTAACTTCTAAACAGAAATGAAATTATCTGGGGTTGAGGGATCACCATTGCAGATAATGCTTGCAAGGCAGAGAGCTCATCCCAACGAGCAGCCACTGCAATGGTCTCCTTGGGAAATGTAGAAACACAAGAAAGGATATTTTTATTTCTAGGTAAAATTCCATTTTGATGCATCTCTTGTACTAACAAGTGAGATGAGATACCCAAGATTCAAGTTTCTCTTATGAGCAACACAAACTTTCTTCCTCTAACATATGTAAGAGACCAGTGGGTTGTTCAGGAATGATCAGGCATGCTTGAAAATGGTACAAATGAGCTACTGTACCTAGAATTGTCCAAGCTCACATAGTAATATCCAAAAATATTTGAAATATTAAGGAACATAGGAATGAAATTCTACACAAACATCTTCTGTGAAGAATAAATACTTAGATGCTGAAAATGAGACTCACCCTTCAGGACTAAAATTAATACAATTTGACCTATGAATTTAGGATGGTACAATTGCTTTGAGACCAGAAATGTAAGGACCAGTAAATCAGTTCTTTATATGTTTTGTAGTGGTTCGTGTATGTAAAGGGTCATTTATATTTCTTAGTTCTATAGCAGATAAGCCACAAAAATATATTCTCAGACATTTTCAAAGAAGATTGATTCCTTTTCTCCTAATGAAACTATGTTACAATCCAGAATTCATTCAGAATTTAAGAAAAACACTTTGAGCCCCTCATTTCAGAACAAAGGAAACCCCAGAAAGCTTATTACCAGGAACACAGATATTATTTGGTGTCATTGGGCTGATACTGGCGCCTTGCATTGTGAAACTGGACAAATATTTTGCCAGTCTTTTCTCAGGTGAGCTGTCTTCTCCCAGATAAAATTTTATCACTGGCTCCTGTGCACAGGTCCTGCTCCTTTATCTTCCTGGAATGTGAATGCTCTATCAATGCAAAAGGCTGCAGTGGGCACTTGCAGTGACAGGCTTAATGTTGACTTGTTTTTCAAGCAAAGCTTTGGAGCAAAGGTGGGATACAGAGAAAAGTCACAATTTATATTTTCTGAAACCTTTTTTTTGAGGTTTACTATTTAGGAAATTAAAAAAAATGATTGGAGGATGTCTAAATTTAGTAAAGCCATGATATTTTTCAGATTGATTTGACTTGAAATGAAAGACAATTGACAGGATCGCATCCATTCAGGGCGTAGACCTCAAAGGATGAGCAAATACAAAGTGCACCCTGCAGAAACAAGGATCTGCCACCTCCTGTTTCTAGTGTGGACAGTGTAACGAAGGAAATAATTAGTTAATCTTTTGTTTAAATAAAGCATTTGTGAAAAAGGCTAAAAATAAACACTGATTCATTCCTTGTCAGGGAAGTTTCTCCTGTCAATTATCACATTGTTACTGCTGTTTTTAATCTAGTCAGATGGTGAGATTGGCAATCCCTTCTGCAGGGGCTTCTGGGTGTTATTTTGTAGAGAATCTTGCTTGAAGGACTGATTACTGCTTTTATGGGAGCCAGTGGGAGTTTGGCCACAGTCCTTTACGCATGTTAATTTGAGGGACTTCCAAATGTTAGCTAATGATCTCAGAGTTCTTTTTATGAAAAATGTGTGGGTTTGTTTTGGGGTTTGGGTTTTAATTCCTAGCAGGAGGCAATTAAGAGGGTCTGACGAAAGTTCTGCACCGGCCTCTCAGTAACTGGCCTCAGCACGAAGCCCTAGCATGAAAAATTCAGCAGCATATATTGCTACCATACTCAGATATATTATATGCAATATAAAAGAAATTGTTATTCATATAGCCCAAGCCACATGTTTTGCATTGCTATGGACTGGATGTATCTATTGGTTTCTGCTTATAACAACTTGAAAAAAAAAACCCACCCAACAATTCCGCTCTTTCTTTTTTAGGAGCAGTTCTAAGGAAAAAGAAGTCTCCACCCCAAAGAAGGAAAACATGTCAACATGGAAAAAAGAGGCACGTGTGGGCGGGGGAGTTTCATTCCTGTTTTATGAAGCCTTATGTAGCTGTAAAGGAGAAACAGATTCTAAAAAAAAAAAAAAACCCAAACCCCATGGAAGCTGAAGCAGAAGCACAGAAAGCCAAGGACACAAGTCCAAGCAAGTACTGAGGTTGTGGCTGAGAGCATACAGAGAAGGATCTTTGGGCTAAACACTGACTTAAAAGGGCTTGGAACTGAGCACAGAAAGAGCCAACTGCTCTCCGTGTGCCCCTTTTCTCACCGACAATTTTAAAAAAACCAACCAACCAAACAAAAAAACCCAGCAAACTTTGTCTCAGGCTACGTTCTGCCCAGACACAAGACTTGTTATGTTCCTCGTGAATAACAGAGCTATGCCACAGCAGTGAACGACTACGGTACACTTCATCCGGCAATGTACCCGGCCCTAGGACCTCACAACTGCTCAGCACAGCCTCCCGCCTGCAGCATCACCCGCTTCCCCGCCACCCGGCAAGGGGACACCGCAGGCAGGCGGATCCGGCCCTGCCCCCGGTCACAGCGGACACGCCGGGGTCGCGACACCCGCCAGCTCCTCCTGGAGCCTGCCCACACCCAAGGGACAGCAGCAGCGGCGCGGGCAGACAGCAGCACACCGAACCGCTTCCACACCCCGCGCTGTTTGCGCGCCGCCGCCGCTCAGGCTCGGGGCTGGGGCCGTGCTTTCCGCCCGCTCCGGGCTCGCCGCCGACCCCGCCGCCCTTGGGAGGTGAGAGGGAGCTCGGGGAGAGGGTGGAGGCGGGCGGAAGCTCCCGACTGCTGCCCGAGGGAGGGGGTTTCGCTCCCCGGTACCGGTGGACAAGCGGGACAGGCCTGCCGCTACCCGCGCCACGCCCGTCCGCGGAAGCACTCTCTGCCTCACTGCCGGGCGGAGTGGCCCTGCCCCCGGCTCAGGGTTGGCGACTGCGGCTGACGCTGTGGTGCCGGTCGGCTGAGGGGCGTCCCTCCCTTTACCTGCGGGGTTGGGGTGTGTGTGTTGCCCCTTGGTGCCTGGGGCGAAGGGCGCACAGGGTATGGTGTCCCTGTGCGAGGGTGAACGTGGGGCAGGTTTAATCCTGGCCAAAATACTGCCCACCCCCCGCCATATCCTGTCAGGACCAAAGCGGCGCTGAGGTAGCGGTCAGCATCACCGAGAGGGCGGTGCGGAGTTGAGGCCTACCTGGGGCAGGGGCGCAGCAGGAGGGGTGGTGGGCCCAGCGGCACCTGATGCATCCAGAGCCGCCCCAGTGCCTAAGCGGGGAAGCCAGTGCCACCCAGTGAAGGGGAGCAGAGGGAAGGTGTTGAGGGTGCTGACCAGCTCTAAGGCAGGCACTGGAGCCCAGGGAGCACTTAGCCTTTAGGTACACACCATTGTATGGTTGTACGACACTGCTAGAAACTGTATACAGTTGTATACTTGACAGCTGTGCAGCTGTGTTGCACACAAAGTTGCCTTCACCCAAAGGTAGGAAATGAAGCATAGCATATGAAAGGCAGGAAGCAGTGTCAGCGCTCTACAGCCAGGAGATTGCTGGGGAAAGGGGACCTGCAGCTTCCGCGATGCTGTGTAGGAGGTCTGTGGTAGGGCCAGCCAGAGCTCTTGTTTCCTTGCTTCCAGTTTAGGAGATTCACCATCCTCCTTTTGCTTATTCCCTTTTCCACAATCAAAGAGCATAAAGCAACAGAATGCCTTCTACCGAGCAAAAGACAAAGAAATGCAACAACCATCCAAAAATGAAGCCAAAGTATATCTGGCTTGGGATGAATGCTGGACCACATTAGCTGTGAGTGAGGATTTTTCAGAAAGCCAGGCTTCAGTCAAAAGTGGACTCCTGTCATTTGAAGTCTGAATATGAAAAAAGCTTGCAAAACATTTTTTCAGGCTTCTAACAAAAGAGTTTGTCCTTCTTTTGCTCTGGTATCTAGGCTACATTGTGCAGGCTCATGCATATCACTGGTTGTATTCACTTGAGTAATTCCATTTGAATTTAGAGCGATGTGTATGTGTAAAGTTACTCATATGCTTTATATCTCCTTTATATATTGAAATTATCTGGGTTTATGTGTTTCCCATTTGCTGGTGGAGCCCAGTAACTCTTGGCATCAAGGTTATTGTGAGCCACCATGGTTATTATTACTGTTTGCCTGCCCGACTCCTTTGTTTTCCTTGTCAGACTAAAATCCAGCTATTTCTCTCTATGCAGTCTATTCCAGCTATGCAATTGTATCATGTGGTTTTATGCAACCATTTCTTCACCTGACCGTGTAAATTCATCTTCCCTATAAAAGCTACTTTTTGTTCTCAGTTTTTCCTCCAGTCACTACTGACAGTTGTGCCATCTGATTCTTTCTCACGCAAGACTCATGATTTTTCCCATACTGAGTGATCTGAATTCATACTGATTCTAACGTGATGTTTTAATATTTGCCAGCTGGAACATTTTATTATTCTCATTGCCATATGCCCTCTCTTTCCTCCCTCCATATTTCTTCAAGCTACAGCTTCTGCTACTCTCATAACCTTGTATGTCTTCTCTACCTCATTGCTCCATGTTCGTCTAAGGGCAAAGTGTCCTGGAGACAAGAAAAACATGCTGTCTATCTTCTAGGAACCTGGGCATTAAATTGTAAGTGTGGCTGAGTGTTTTATTAGATGTTTCTTTTCCTCAGTCAGGGAATATAAAGAATAAACAAGTGAAATTCAGCGCATACTTTTTTTTAATGGAAGATAATAGCTTTTCACTGATATACTCTCAGCCATAAAGTATACACTGCAGTACTCTAATTTGAGCCCAAGGAGAGTAGGCAGACTGGGCAGCCACTACTCCTTTGTCAACCAGTCTTTCTTCCCAACCTATAAAATTTTGTGAATTAGCACTAGTAGACTCTCCCTTAGGAAATAAAGTACTTTGAAGTTGCTTCAGCAGCAGGTCACAAGCTGTCAAGAAGGTGCATTCAGTCACACCCCAGTACAGATTTATTACATTGAATCTCCAGGGCATCTACCTACTGTATCTTTAAAGAATCCAACTAGTACAGTTTTGTGAAATCCCAAAATGACACCTTCTAGGAACACTGAAAACTCCTGTTTCTGAGGGAACAGGGTGATGACCCATGTATTGGAATGACTGGTTTCCAGTGGTAACAATACAAATTGCTTCCAATGAAAGGGTGAAAGGCCAAATACATCTTAGACTGCCCAGTGAACATGGTGGGAGTTTTGTGTTTCTTTTATCTTAAAGTGTGAGGACAGGAACTGTATTTTCTCCCCCTGCCATTTCTAGAGCTTAAAAAATTACCTGTTTGTCTCAGCTGATGTCCAAAGGGCCATCTTGCTGCAGCACCACCTTACAGTCAGGGCATCTATCCCGATATTTAAGTCCATAACAGCAACTGAGCTCTTGACATGTCTATGGATGAAGTCACCAACAAGACTCTAAATAAGATTTGAAAAACTTATTAGATTTTTGAAGGACTGAAAAATAACTAAAATATATATATACTCAATGATTATCAGCATAAACTTTTTGATCAGGCATGGCTGCTGCACTGGATTTGTATATCCATAACATGCTGTAGTTGTGCCACCATATTTGGGAAATAGATGAAATATTTACTGTATTGCTACAAATCAAGTTGTGTTTGTTTACTTAAACCTGAGAAATATGCCTAGCACATAGAAAATACAACTGGATGTATTTCCACTTCTTTATTTAATACATTCTTAGATTTCTTACTACTTAAGATCTCACTTTGTAATAGAGATGAAATTGTGCTACACAGTAATGAACACAAAGGATTTCTTTTCTGTGTGAAAGCTTCTGGGAAAAAAAACCCAAAAACATATACCTTAATAATGTCAACTTATAAAATTTAATTTTGCAAAAATGTAGGTTTATTCTGAGATTTTGAAATTAGGGCTTTAATATTAATGCAATCTGAATTACAGAAACACAGTACCTTACCTGCAGAGCTCCAGAAACAGACAGACAGCTGCTCAGAAGGAGAGATTTGTGATGCTCTGATCTGTTGTACAGTAAAGGTGCCAGTACCCTTGGTGGTCTAGGACTGCATACCTCAGAAGTAGTAGGTACATATATAGGTTTATACTATATAGAAACTGTAATTATACATGATTGTATAATCATGACTTAGCTCCTTTGAAATGCCTGTTCACTACAGAAAGCACTGAAATATAAGAGTGATTATGTTAAAGAATATTACCCTAAACTTGTTAAAATTCAAATAAGTTATTTAATATAGAAGCCTTTTAGATTTTAAGTAGGCTTTTAGTATCTCTGCTCTAAGCATTATAATGACAACAGTGTCAGTGTTTTACTTGAAAGAACCTGTCGTTTTTCTGAACTCCGGAATCAGGTAGAAGCTCCTCTGCTTTGTCATTTTATAAATCCTCTTTCTCTCCTTTAACTTCCTTCCCCCTTTAAGAACAAACAGTTTTCCATCTCCTTCCTTTTGCCTTGACTACTTCAGTCTTAAGCTCAGCCATGTAGTAACTGCTTGTTTTACATAATGTAGCAAAACAAAGTCCTTATTTCAATTCAGAATTCTACTAATACAGAAATATTACACATAGTCTGTATTCCCAAAGCCATTCAGGACTTCCAGGTTGAAATTCCAAAGCTGAACATCTCAGAAAGTTAATTCCTGTATTTTGAAAACAAACAAAAAATCCCACTTTAGATTCATAGAGTAGGAACACAGTATAGGTCATAACAACTTGATTTAGGAAATAATGGAATAGCAAACCTGAGGATACTAAAAATCTATCACACATGGTAAAGCATTGGAAGTAAACGTGATATACTGAAAAAGCCCTTGCCCCCAAAATGATTCTAAACAAAGTGCTTTTGCTTTGAAAACTAGTAATTCATAACTGCCTAGCAGTCTTCGGTCAAAGTTTTCTCCACATGCATACAGGCACACGCTCTACAATAAAATCATCACTAAAGCAAGGTTTGTAAGATAAGTAGAACTGTGAAGTTGTGGTATTTTTGAAGAGCAGTAAAACATTGAGTTGCCTAATAAGGAAATGCAGTGTTCTGCACAGAAAGGTTGAGGGGTTGAACTCAGCTGGGTCATTAGCAAAGCAAAGAAACAGAAAATAAAATTTCCTACTCTTTTCCCCCCAGTATGAGTGATTTCACATCTCCCTGTATTTTAGAAGGCTCAATCCTCTTACATCTGAAACTTTTCTGAGTATATTGAAAACAGATGGAAATGAATCAGGGGACCAAGGTAGAAAAAAAGCTTTAATGAAGATCTATTTAAGTAATACTTCAAATAAATAAATCATTTGTCTGAGAAACCACATCTCATAGAAATATAAATAATTATATAATGAACATATAAACTACATTTCCTGAAGTAATTCCTGTCTTGCTACATTTCCTGAATTATTTGTATTATGAAACAGTAGCGTGGCGCCATTAATTGATAAGCACTCTGTGCTATAGTTACCACGCTAATTGCAGCTCTTTAGGTCCTTGTCTCACAGCTCCTCCAGCCGTTTAACAATCAGGATTGATTGCACAGGAGCTATTTTTAGAATTAAATGGCAGCAGAGTTTGGAGAGTGCCAGCCATTTTTTGTGTGTGTGTGCTACAGCTGTTTTGGAAAAAAAAAAAAGTTGGATAAAAATGTACTGAGTTGTCTTTTTGGGTGGGTTTGGGTTTTTTTTTTGAAATTCTGCTGAAGTTAGGGCTTCCTATTGGATAACTGAGCTTGTTTGTACTAAGTTGAAGATGAGGTCAGTGTTGTATGACACAGAGGAGAATGCTCAGTGACATTGTTCTTAGAAGAGTAGGAGTTTTCTTTGGAAATGGGACAGTGAAGGTAGAGGGTAGATGAACTTTGATGAGTCTGGTTCCATAGAAAGGCAATCCAGGAGTCAAGTTTATAATGTAAAATACCAGTGATGAAAGGCAAGATTCAAGATAAACTTTGAGCGTGTCTTTTCCCCAATGAAGCAGTTGTTAACTGATCTGTGTGATTGTAGGTCTGCCTCCAAGAATGCTTTATGCTGAGGGAGTAAAGGGCTGTGATTCACAGGGGTCAGTTGATGCTTAGAAGGTGTGACTGGGAGGAGACACACGTTCAGTTAATCCTAGATTGGTCTTTTGTTATCCCATCCTGCTCACCCTCCTTACACAGAGTTCAGCTGGGATAGATAAACAAGTGGACAGGATTTTGTTGCTAATCTACCTTATGAAATCAGGGCCCTCTTCTTCTTTAAATGTTTGTATAATAGGAGGCAAGATTTGCAGGAAGAATAACAAAGAGAAATATATAGAAAGAAGAATAACCAGTTCTATAGCTGGTGGGGAAAAAACCCTCCAAGGGGCAAGACTGTTGTACCTTTGCATAGTATTGATAGCAGAGACTTATCACCTTTTACACATTAAATTCTATCAATGGGGTAATAATACCTTGGCACTCTCACATGACACTGCATCACAAAATTTGAAGTGTTTTACAAAGGACATGTCTTTCCCCACTTAGCTGTGGAAGTAAATAGATGAATTGGCCACGGTCATGCAGAAGTTTTGGCAGAGTTAGGGAGAGAATCTTTCATGACTTCAGCTGCTTTTCCCTTTTCAATAGCATGCCATAAAGTATTGCAGATTTACACACCTATAATAATGTCACTACTTCATAGCTGCTAATTCCCCTGGAAAAGAGAAATGCACACCTTTGTAAATGCTGCCAATCTTCTGTTCTTTAAGACAAAACAAAAAGAATATGCTTCAGTTTTCTACAGTAATAGCTTACAATACTGGTTTGTGCAAAAGAGATTAGCACAGTTTGAATAGCTTGTCCTTGCCAGAGTATGCTGCAAGATATTCTCTAACATGTCTTTGTCGCTGAGTATTTGCCAGTCTTACAAATGGTAAATGTTAGAGATAAATTAGATGATAGATTAATGATACACATTTCATATTCATATATATACGGCTATATATATATGAACATGAAATCTGACAATCTTCTGTAGGTTGTTTTGCTGTAATTTTTGGTTTTCCTCAAAATACATGCAGTTCCCCTTGCCTTCTCTGTAAGCATATGAAGAGGGGAATGCAGTAAGGGTTCATCTTGTAAACACTTCCTAGGCTCACTTCCTTTGGGAATAAATAGGGATATGTACACATTTCAGATGCAGTGAAAATACAGACATACCTTTTTCAAACAGAACATTTGGTATCATTTCACTGTAGCATGTTGTTTCATTGTAGTTATTTTGATTTCAGGGATTGAAGTAACAGTTAAGCTGTTCATATTTTATAAAGGCATGTTTACCAGAGAGTGGTCAGTAATATCAGAGGGATACTGAGCTGCAGTTCACTTGGTATTTTTAGGGTAGTAGCAGTGGTGATACCCCAGAAAATGCAAGAACCTGAGATAAAACATGTGCTACAGAAATCATCTGTTACTGTCCTGAGGTCAGTTAAGCTTTTCTGTCACCAGCTCAGAACAAGCTTGGTGGAGTCAATCTGATTTTAAGGAGTTGAGTAAGTACCAGTCTTTATTTTCTACCAGTATAGGAGGCTCCTGCTATTCCAGCCTTGAGCTAGCTTCTGAAGCAGCATGTAGGGAGTGCTCAAAGACATCTATACCTGAGTTGGCTTTGCAGATTGAGCTCCAGAGCATCAGTATCTCTAGATAGTCTACCTGCTTTAAATGGTAATTTATGGTCTAAGGGCCGTCTTCCACCCTGGATTTTACACTGGCATTTTGCTGACAGGTACTTCCTGCTGCAGAGGCCATGTGGGAACCACCACTATATGCAGTGCAGCAGCCTAGGAACCAGGGTGATGGAGTTTTAGCTGCACACCTTATCTCTACACCTGGTGGAGCAGCAAACCAGATCAGTCACGTTGCAGCTGATCTGCTAGGAGTCATCTGGAAGAGCCTTGAGGAAGGAGATAGTGTGGAGGGACAAGGACAAGCCTTCTTGTTCCTGGGTAGAGGGAAGGATAGCCCCTGAATTTGCTGGGACAAATCCAGGCTTTCAAAAACAAGGGAATCCTTAAACATAGGAGAAAACATTTGAAGAAGGGGATATGTTTTTGTGCTGATTGATACATAAACCTCTCCCAATAAGGGATGTTGGCACAGAGGCAGAGTAAAACTCTGAAATAAAAATGTTGTTTCAGTGCAGCAGTGAAACAGAAGACATGCAGTATTTGGAGAGAAAAATAAAAAGGCTTACTATAGAAATATGTAGAAAAATAAACAAGGTGTTATGTGTCTGCCCACTACTACTCAGCATGTTTATGGACATATAAACTAGTTTTAGAGAAATCTTCTATAGTAATATTAATTCTTTTGTATTTAGCTGCTCATTCATTGCTGAATCCAAGAGAACATCAGTCTTTCCTTTATGTAATACAGTGGGTTTTGATGGAGATCTAGGTACTTCGTGGTCTCTGTACATACCCCCTAATCCTGTAATCAGATACATACAGAGTGAACAGTGCTTGTGTTGACTTTCACTGGCATATATATCTATGTCTAAACATAGTTTTAATGCAATGAGCTTCAAAGTTCCTATGTCTTAAGTTACACTGTGGCAATGCATATAGTAAAAATACCTGCAAGTGTATCTGAAGAAGAGGGCTTCATTTAACCTATGCCCGTCATTGCTGTATTTCTAAGTCACTGTTCTGGCCTAAAGAAAGTTTAAATTACCATTTGTGGAAAACAGTATTTCAGAGTTAACCTGGAAGTGGTTTCCAAACTGACAGCAGATTGTGAATTAACCTGGGAAACCAAAACTTTTCAGAGAATCCTGTAAGAGTGGGGATCCAAAGGGGCCTCTGGAGATCAGCTAGTCCAAACCTGTGCTAAAGCAGGATCACTTACATCAGGCTGCAGCATCACATCCAGGCAGGTTTTGAATCTCTCCAGAGAAGGAGACTGCCACCTCTGTAGAATCTCAGAGTAAAGTTTTTCCTTATGTTCAGATGGAACTTCTGTGTTTGTTTGTGCCTTTTGCCCCTTGTCCTGTCACTGGGCACTACTGAAAAGAGCAGTGGCATCTCTTCAAAGAAGGTATCCTGCCACTACTGCACAGTGGCTTTGAAAAATGCACTTGGCACATGCAGACCTCGGTGCGCTGGGCTGGAGGTTGGTGATGGCCCCTGTGCCTGCCTACTGCTGCTGGTGACACCAAGTGAACACATTTTGTGAGGATTTTGTTATTGGCATCCCACTTCTGAAGAGATGGAGGGAAGGGACCATTTCCAGCTTTGCCGCTGCTCAGGGAGCCGTGGGCAGCAGCTATAGTGGAAGTTTTCTGTGCGTGTAAATGGTTTTATTGCTGTACAGGCTTGGAACTAGGAATCTTTGTCACTTTGGTGACTCGTTACCACAGATGCACTACCAACACAAATTCCAGAATTTGGCCTAATGCTGACTTTTAAATTATTTTTTTTTAGTGCTTTAAAAAATAATCGATTTAAAAGCGTATTATGGCCAGGGTTTTGAAGAGGATTAGCAGAAGCATGCTGTTCCTGGTACTTCTGTCTTCGCAGAACACAGTGACATCTTGCGGCAAATGAGAGGATTGGTTTGTTGGGCTTTTTTCAAATGCGTCCAAATTTCATCTGGTTTACAGGTGAAAGTCAAAAATTCTGGACAACTGCTAATGCATTACTTTAATCTGTAATATCCACTCTTTATGAAGTTTAGGTACAGGTTTGTATTTTTTCGTAGTGAAAAAAGATCACATTTGCAATATGATAGAAAACAAGGCTTAGAGTATTGCAGTTTAGAACTTCAGCTTGCTGACTTTCAGCTTCAGGAATGTTCCTATCCCAGTTTTGCCAATATAAGACTCAGAGAGTCAGCACGGCAAATGCTTTAAAAGTATTATCACAGATGCCTAAAATTGCCAGGTTGATTTTGATGGGTATGAAAACATAAGGGAGAGACTTTTCTTTTTTGTTCATATTTTCTTTTTTCCCCCCTCTTCCTTTTTAAACTGAACCTATTTTTATTTTCTTCTTACAGACCAAGCAGGGTTTAAGCCCTGTCCCTGACATTTTGGACCCTCCCCTGACATGGCTGTCTGTTGCAGTTGATATTTGGATGCAATCCTAGTTGTCAGCATGAAAAGAAAAACTGCACACTGCGATTGGAAATCTGCACCCCAAAAGAAGCCATCTCCCTGTGATCGGTACAAACACGCCTGCGTTATCTGCAGAGGGTTTGTTTACCTCTACGGAGGGCGGAACACCGCCAGTCTCAGGGATTTTTGGCGATACAATATAGGTAAGTTTGCCCCTTCACACTTGGATGTCAGAATTAGATTCTACATCCAGCCATCATCAAATTTGGAATACTTAATAGTTAACAGATTGTCCCCATTTAAAGTGTCTCCATCGAAATGATGGGTAAACTGCATTTTGTTCATTGGGCAGTGTGTTTATTTCTGTGCAGGTGTTCCATAAGTTCAGATTTCAGCAAATCCTTTGTTGTTTTGTTACCAGCAATACCGAGTCATTTAAAGTATCTGAGTTCCAGCAGGGGGTACTGAAAATGTAGCTGTATTGACTCTTTAACATGGGAGTAATTTATGCATGCAAAAGTGCACAAAGGGAACACAGCAATACAGCACCTTCTGGGACTTCATTAATAATGCACTATCAAATATGACACTTAGTGTGTTCATGGTGTTCCCTGTTTAATTGCTGTTACTGGAATAAAATGTAAAATTGTGCTGGCTTTTATGCTCAGGGAATAGTTGTGTTTTGATGCAGATAACAGTACAGCATTAAAATAAAAGGAGTAACAAGATCGATTTCTATTACATTTAAATTTATTAAATATAAAAATGAACATATGTAATTTTGGGGGAAGTGCCTCAGTCTTTTGAACTAACAGAGAAAAAAGGTGAGAAAACACTTTTCCCTCATTGACCCTGGCAGCACAGCCAGTTCAGACCTAATCTTTCCACCTAATGTTTATGTGTTCAGTACACCACTGTCTTAATTTGTTTTATAGAGAAAAATGAATGGGAAATGCTGGATTGCTCAAGAGATGGTCCAGAAGAACTGGAAGAACATTCAATGGTAGCTTATAAGGTAGTAGACCAAGATCTATACAGCCTGTATCCTAATATTTTATTTCCTATGACACGATGAAATAAGAAGCCATAGATTATTATGTACTGCAATGCTGTACCCAGAAAATACTCACGTGTCGGTGCAGCTCTGGATGGAGCCGTACCGATGTTTGGGAATCTTTCTGAGCAAAGTGACCGTGGTTCAGCTTTGCAGCAGTGTGCAGCTCCCTGATTTCCTCAGTCAGTGCTCAGCACATAATAGTAATACAAAATAGACCTTGGCAGCACATTCTTTGACTTAGTTGTATAGTTGTAACAGTTGCTCTGAATTCATTTGCATGATAAGCTACAGCATAAAAACATTCACTTGAGAACTAGGGTAGAAGGACAGGGAAGTGAAGGCAAATAAGAATTACAGCTTTGCCTGTGAGGGGAAACCAGAATTTAGGATATCAGGAGCTGTAATGCAACAAAATCTTTCTACGAACGTGCATAATGTCACACATTACCTGAGCAATGCCTCTTGAGAGCTCCAGACCCGCGAGCCTCAAGCTGTCCCAGACTGATGAGGATGTGAGTTGTTCTGGAATGCTGTCCTCTTTAAAACAGCACAATGTTCAAGGTTTCCTACTGGGAGAGGGCAGACATGATTAAAAGTTGGTTGCTTTTTGTGATTATTTCTTGAATTGTTAATAGTTCATTATATGCACTATTGTTAATTACATTCTGGTGATGGCAGCCTTTTCATTTACTAATTGTTTTAAGAATTATTTTTATGCTATTGCCTACTTGCAAGTGAGAAATATTTTTGCATTTCACAGGGCGCCCTGTACATTTTTGGTGGGATGGTGGATTCTGCTTTCACACAAGCAAAAACTCCTCTCTGGATATATGACATTGGTATGATACATAATAGCCAGTTTCTCCCATGGGACATTTCAAGCCCATAGGTACTAATAAATAGTAAGAACCAAACTGTTTTCTGCTGCTTGTAACATAGCCTTCCTTAGGCTTTACAAGAAGTAATGCATCTAAAACTGTGTGTATATTTTTCTCCCTAAAATTAGGCTGTTAAGCTATCAAAGAGCCAGCTCTTACTTTAATTAGAAAATATTTTATGGGAAAGTTAGATATATTTTAAGGTTCCTGAATTTCCCTTCCTCTCTTTCCTACCCTACCCAAGTTTACTGTGTGATCGTAAAACCTAGTAATTGTTGCATATAATATTTACAAGCTTTTTTTCTTATGCTAAAGACATTTTTAAAGCTAAGCTCCGTGTTTTATTACATAAGAAATTAGATCAGTACAGTATTTCTTCAGTAAAAATACAAAATGAGATATACATAAGCTGGGAACAGCAATGACAAACAGGATAAAACAAGTATCATTAAATCAGAAGGTGGGAAATTAACATCAGCACTTCATAACACAAGGAGGGTTTTAAGAGCAAACATTTGGGATCTCTAAAGCGTGTATTATAATAAAGGTAGTGCAACATTTGAATTTAATAGTAATGTCATACACTATATATTCTGCCTTTGGAAAAACTATAGTCATAAGGTTTACATAAAAAGATAGAAGGAGCCATACATCCATCAGCAAATCTGGGGATTCTGCCAGTTCAGAAAATGCTGAAAATCAGAGATTAGTTCTGCATTGTGAAATTTAACCCTAGGAAACAGGAAGTACAGCGTGGTATCCCTGGGATTTGATATCAGATAAGGATATAAGAAAACTATTTAAACTATGTAATTTGAAAAAATCATGTTGGAGGAGCGTCCTCTTGTGGTCTGGCATGTAAACAGCGCTTTATTCAAACAATCCCCTAGATTCTGCAAGATGGACAGAGTGCGGTAACGTACCAGCAGAGACTGAGGTAAGGAGCCAGGAAGTGGTGAATGTGTGAATCAAACGCCTGTTGCTTTGTTGATTAAACAGATTGCTTCAAAATATGTTCCCCCAAACAGTTCCAATCTTATCTCTTCAGAGACATGTGGCTATACTTTATTTCTTTGCACTTTCAATAACTAAGGCTTTTTTCCTTCTTGAAAACAGTGTTTAAAAATACTGCTCTTAAATTTTAAATCCTACATAAGTACTCTCCTCTACTGCTAATGTTTTTCTGAAAGCCTTATCAAGAAAACTAATTTCAAATGGAATGTTGCAACCACACATTAAGTCTGTGCTTTTAAAAGTAGAGTTATGAACACAGATTGGAAGTCACACTGATAAATTTTGAGATGTGAAGTGCTGCAGCATTTTTCATTTCTTCAGCCTGAAGAAGTGGGCTCACCAAGATACTGCCACTTCTAAATGAAACCTCAGTGGAAGTATTTATGTCTTGGTATTACGAGGTTGGTGTTATATCACGACATACGGAGAAGACTCTTTGTTTGCTATTGAAACATCATCCTCACAATGTTACTACATTATGATACTAAACCAGAAAGATTGTTGAGATTTGACACAGTTACTACGGTAGTTATCTGCTTGGTGGAGAAGAAAGTTTAGGGCTGCAGGGTCATTCATATGGGGGGAGGCAGAAAAGGTATGGTTGATTAAATTTTGTTTATGGTGAAATTTATCGACTCCTCTTTACATATAGAAGTATATTTCCTCCTAATTATCCTAAACTGAATAAAGAGAACATGGCTATGGTTTTTTGGGACCATCCCCCTCCCCATCCCTAAAAAAGAAAAAAAGAGAAAAAGGCTGTTTGAGAGGAAACACTGAGGAACAATGTAAGAACAAAACCAAACACTTGCCTTAGATTTTGTTTTGGCTTTAGCTGGGCCTCCCCAGGTTTGGATCCATGAGTCTTAGCCGCATGGACAACTGTGGCAGACACAGTGGGAACCCCTGGCTTCCTGCTGAGGGTCTGGGCATAGCCTGGGACTCGTAGCAGGGCAAATCCACACTGAGCAAAATGAGTGAGAGTTAGTCTTGGGACTAAAGTACCTTCAGTGTGGAGAGGCTGTGCTTGACAGTGGAGAGGGCTATATCTTCCCATTATATTCCCAAGAGTTGCCTGATGTATTTGCAACATGTCCTGAAACTATGGCTAGCAGCAGTTGTGAAAGCAGCACTAGTACGTGAGCGTGGGGAGGGGGAGGCTGTAGGCTGTGATACTCTGGTGGGCTTCCAAAGGGGGGTATGCTTAGATTTGAGAGCAGTTTGTACGTGCATCCATAGAAGTCTTTAGTGGTGGGTTCATTCTGTATCATCAAAGAAGTGTAACACAGCCCAAAGCAGTTCCATGACTGGGGCAGGATCCCCAGGGAGACACTGCTGCTGATGCGATTTCATCTGTTAACAGGCCTTTGTCTTGCTACTACACTGTTCTAGAGCTCAGCACCAACGAACAGAAGGGGCCACAGTGCGGTCGTGTTCCACTCCAGCATGTACATCTACGGGGGATACTTTGGCATCAGAGGCATTTCACAGGAGTTCTGGGCTTTCCACTTTGGTGAGTGAAAAAGCTTGGTAAGGTTTTGATCCAGGGTAGAACGATGGCTGCTGCAGGGAGCATGGCTTGCTCTGTTAAGAAAATTCTTATCAACAGAAATGTTCTAAGTTCGTTTTGGCTTCTGTTTGGCAGCATTTAATTATGAATTCAGTCAGTTAAATTAAATTAATTATGAATTCAGTCAGATGAAATGAATTAGACTGTATTATGCTGGAAGAAGTTATGCAGTGTTTGCCAGTTTTAGAGCTGAAAATCAGGGAGAATGTTTTGTTTGCTATTCACTAAATTCTTCAAGGATCACCAGAAATTTTCAGATGCAGCAGAGACCGTGAATTCAGCCTATTAATGCCATCTTCTGAGTCTCAAATCTAGAACTGACCATGGGGAGCCAAACCTGACAGGAGGAGATGGTTTCATTAGCATATTCATTACCAATCTGGTGGTTGGAAACCAGATGATTCCCAGAGACTTCCTAAATGGGTAGCTTTTGTTATCTTCTGGCCATTCACTCACTATTTTGAAATGAATGATGGGTTTATCCCATCCTTCTTCCCTCACAGGGACAATAAGCACAGACATTAACGAAAGAATGTTTTTGTTGACTGGTTTTCATTCTTATAGCCAGGAAATTATCTTTCTATGTCCGAGTTAATGAATTCATAAAGCCACAGGAAAAACTGGTCTGTAAATAACATTTCCATGGCATCTGTCATGCAGCATCTGACATTTTCATTAGAAGTTTATTTCAAAACTGATTTTTTTAAATGCATTATTTCAATGTCAGAATTTAAGCTGTTAAGTTACAATAAGCTTACAGCAGAAAACCTCATACTCCAACAGAATCATTACTTTGTTCTGAAATAAATCGATCCCTTCTCAAATACCAGGGTAAATGTAGTGCATCTACAAGTTAACATTCTGCTTTCAGATACAAGAAAATGGTTCTGTGTCTCCACCCCATCTCACGACACGGGCCCTGGACCTCGGCACGGCCATTCAGCAGTGGTTTATCATACAGGCATGTACCTCTTCGGAGGGTTGATGGGGCTGAGCGAACAGAAGGATTTATGGAAGTGGGACTTTGTAAGCAGCAGCTGGTCCAACATTAGAACAAGGTAAACTATAATATTTGTTACACTAAATTAACACATAGAGAATTAGTCTTACCAGTTGATACAGCATGCAGGCAGAGGGGGAGATGCTTCCATTTCAGCAACTCTAGGAACTGTTCAGGTCAAGACCCTACTATCACTGCCATCCCTGGGGCTCCACTGGGCTTTGCTTGGAAGAGCTGTCAGCAGTGTCATTTTCATGTCCCAGTGCAGCTGTTCAGCAGTCATTCTCTTCAGTCAAAAGAAAAATAGAAGTTAAAACCAGTGATAGTTTCTTGTTGGTCCCCCCTTAATTGCTGGTTTCTCTTATATTTAGTCAAGGACCTCCTCCAGTGGTAGGTCACGCTGCGATAGTCTTCAAAGACTGCATGCTGATCTTTGGTGGAGGAATTTCAAATTCCAGTCCTAGCGATGTCCTCTGGAACTATCATTTCCATACGCAGACATGGAAGAAGCTTTGTAGCACTACAAAAGCAAACTTTTCTTCTAAAACATACCACTGCATCTTAGGAATTGGTGCCGATTTCCAAACTACCTCAGATTCTGCTAATACATTCCCCAGCCCTTGGCAGAGTAAGCAGAAGGACCGCCAGCAGCAGGTGACCATCCCACAGCACACTCGCTTTTCCAACTACTTCCGCCAACAGCCAGCATACCGAGCCCTCAGCCAGGAGGAAAGCAACGCAATTGAGATGAAAACCTTCAGCTTGCCGCTGGAGCCAGCAGGTTTTTGTCCATTTCAAACCACTCCAGAGGCAGAACTAGACCCGAACAGAGCAACAAGTATTTTGTCCAAGGACGTCTCTGTCCGTCTGTTTGTCTCTTCAGAAAAAGAGACTCTTGCTGCTGCTCAGACTGTGGGAGCCGGGGGCCCTGCTGCCAGCACATGACCACCGTGGATGAAGTCAGCAGCAATACCAATGTGCTGCTGCTCACTGGGGGCAAACCTTTGTCCAGCTTCTCAGAGATCTCATTCTGGCAAATGGAGCTTGATAGCTTGTGATCACTTTGATTGTGAAGTGAAAGAATAAATTCCCACCAACATGCCAGTAGGTGGAGAAACCAACTGCAGCAGCTGCCTGCAGTTTCCTATCGGCCTGCTGGGGGTGGGGAATTAAATCTTCTCCTATTTGCTCTGAACAGATTTTTTTTTCAATGTGAACAAAACTTGACAGATACTTAAAGTCACAACTTGCTGTATGTTGCAGCTGCTGAGAGGAGCTTGTTGGAATGCTGCTCTCTTTGTTGCTTTTCTGGTCAGTGAAGACTCTCCAGATTGATTGCAGTGGCTGATGCTGCCTTGAAAATCAGAACTACAGTAACCCCTACAGGCTCCATAACTGCTGCTTCAGGAGCAGAGCTTGCTCATCATGCGTTGGGATGAGAAATAAGTAAGGATCCATAAAACTTTACAAGTTAGCCATGTTTAAGGGATCTGATGAATCTTAACGGCATTTTCTATGATTTTAAAGTTTTTCTTTTCTTTAAAGAGTGCTCTTTACACATTGTATTTGCAACATGAGATGGCCTATAACCGACACAAAACCCAACAGACGAATTAGCAAGCGAAATCTAGAAGACACACGGGTTGCACCTAACCCTCAGGAATTGGAATCAGAAACTTCCCCAGAAAACCATGTGCAGCATCTGACCAGCGTAAGCATGCTGCACCTGGAGGAACAAAAGTGTTGCTGGGTGAGCACTGGGAAAGTGACTGAGCCATGATCAGAAGGTTTCGACTTTTTATTTGGGATGGGGAAAAAAAGAAAGGCGTCAGGCTTGACAGGAGCAGCACAAAGCATAAGCTGTCCTGTCTGGTAACTCCTGTTTTAGCCACAAAGGGATTTCTGCTTTTCCAACTCCATCTCTCTGTTCTGCCAACGTGTAGTATTTGTTACGTGTTTCCCCTCTATACAGTAAGTCCTGAGTTCACATATGGTTTGTCTTTGTTGAAACAAAAATGGGCTTGTTTTGAAAGGTGACATTGTCCAGCATTCCAAGCATTTATTCCCACAGAAGTTACTGAGATTCTATCCTTCTCATTGAACTTCAGCCCACTGAAGAGGAGATGTTGATGTCTGGAATTACTTGAAAGCGTAATTCAATAATTCTGAATGTCTGAAAAGCTCTCTTTCCAAGGTTTCATGGGAATAATGAATTCTAAGTGAGAATAGTTAGAGATAGTTTTGTCACCTTGTCACAAGTAGCTGTCACATGAATTCAATAGGAAAATTATAGATGAGTTTGCAAAAATCTACCAGTTTTTTGGATCTTCTGTGACCTCTGTTTGGAAACAGAGAGGATTGGATGCTGCTGTGTGAATAAAGCCTGCTGCACTTTGTATCAGCGTGTGCTCATTTTCTGAGCTGCCAACAAGTTCAAATACATTTTTACATTTTCAAAATTAACAAGGAACTTACCTTTCTAAGGAATGTGCTTCTTGCAAACCCCAGTGACCTCATGGCACTTCAGCCAGCCCCGAGGGCTGCCCAGGCTTTGAATTCCTCCTCCAAGAGTAGGGAATTACCCAGTTCGAGGAGGTATGTTCAAAAAGGACTTCCATCCAGTGCCCAGGCTGAGCACCTGCACAGCTCTGCAGTGTGACATCAGCAGCATGTTTCTTTTGCTGCTGACGCATCTCTTTTGGCATCACCCTGACAGCGCTGCTGCAACAGACAGACTTTTAATCTAGGAGTGACGGGGGAAGGAAAATTAACTAGAAAGGGCAACAATAAGTCAGTCACATAAAGGCTTCCTGGCAAGTACAGGTGTCCCAGGGATGTGCAAGAGCCCCAGGAAAATGCCATCCGGCCTCTGCCATTTCTTTCTTCCTCCCATCCCCAAACTCTTACCTTTGGCAGCCCCATGAAGGGTTTAGCATTTACTTGGAGCCAATGCAGGCCACAAGCCAGTGCAAAGGCGATGCCTTGGCACGAGGAGGAAAAAGCAGCTTGCAGAACGTGCCCATCGCCCGTCTCCTCCTCTCCTTGGCCCTGCTGGCGTGCTGTGCCGAGTCAGGTGGCTGCACCAGTGCCTTCACCAGAGACATCAGAAACCTCTCAAACTGCTCAAAAAGCCACAGATCACCTGGCTGGTCCCCAGCCCCTGTACAGGACAGGAAGTGTGCAGGAGCTCAGGGGGCTCAGGGCTCACTTGCCAGAGACTGAGCTGCAGAGCAAAGCCCCGATAATACTGTGAAAGAGAAGGGAGCCCCAAATCCCAAAAGTGGGAACCTGGGCTACAGCAGCCACCTGAGACTATTTCTTCCCTTGCTGCCCCATTCCCAGGTCTTTAAAAAACAAGGGAGAGCTCAAGCTGGGACAGGGTTTGAGATAGAAAGAGACTCCACTTCACATGGCTCAGCAGGGGGCGCACCCCTCTGCCTGGCACCTCCAACGCTCCTTGGCACACCTGACCTGTATTTCAGATTCTGGCCCAAAAACCTGCAAATGATTTCCAAGACCTACAGAGTCCCTGCTCATACCACTGTATCAGTTCTGGGACATCCTTCATCTTCAGAACTCAACTGCACTTCACAGGGTTCTGGGGCGAGGGGGGTTCTTCCTGTCACCTTTTTACCCCCCAGTCACCTTTCCACAGAGGAAGAAAAGAGCCTTTCTGGATGGGGTTGTGGTATTTCTCCCTAACTCTGGCAGTTAATGAGAAATCATCCCAAAGAGAGGGACTAAAGGCTGCTGCCATCTGAAAGCTCTGTGGTGGCCTGCATGAAATAATGAATGGAATTACTCCAGCTAATGGCAACTATTTAGAAACAAAACAAACCACATCATTTTTGGCTGGGCACAGACTGAAGGGGCTGCCAGAGAAGCTCTGAAAAACATGGAAACTTCCATGGATTTGTTATGCCCGTAGTCCACAGAAGAAAAGCCAAAAGATGCAGCGTTCCTTGGTAATCTCTTCAGAGGAGCGAGATGCCCCCTTGTCTCATAAATCACCTATATACAAGAGAACAAACCAATCAGCCTTAACTATCTCAGCAAACTCAGTGTCTTTAATTACCCTTTGGTTTCTCTGTTAAAATGCGGGGATGGCAGCAGGATGGTCTTGTGAAATGTTGACATTTAAAGAGGGTTGCTTCTCTTAACAAAAAAATAAAGCCAAACACGTTTCTTCTTTTGTGAATTATAAATGGATTCAAAGAGCAACTCAGTGACTTACCAGTGGGATCGGAGCTCGACCTTCACAACAAATCATGTCCCAAGGGAAATGAGTTTATGAGCTGTCATTAGGATGGAATTACTTCACTGCCTTTTGATACTTTCCCAAGTTTATTGTTGAGAAATGAAGATTATTAAAGGGTTTGGTTGGCCTTTCCTGATGCCTTTTGGAAATAAACTGTTTCCTTCAACCAGCCCTTTTCACCACTGTACTTCAAACAAAACAAAGCCCTTGAGCATTGTAAATACGGGCAAGACTGCTCAGCTACCCAGCACGCACTTGTGTCTGTGTGTCATGGAGCTATGCTTGAAGTTCAAGCTGCTTTCTAGGCAGACAACTCAGTACTTTGATTTTTCAAAACCACCAAACTCTTGACAGTCCTGGACAATCTCAGCTCTTCTGGAACAAAAGGCGTTCAATTCTCTGGCTTCTACGTGCAAGTTCAGATGTCATTGTAAGTTAGGCTTTCCCTGGCCCCAAATTCAGTTCCTAACACCCTGCAGTGCTGACATCCTGAGTAAGTTTACAAATCATGTCCCAGCCCAGGTCCCCCTCTCTTAAATGAGAAGCTGCCGAGTGACCTGAGCACACAGACCCATCCAGAAGGACATGGTCCTGCAGACGGTTAATGCCCCACCACAGACATCCCTCAGGTTGAAGATCAGGATGCTCGGCAGAGCAGCACACCTGGCCTGTCTGCCACACACCTCTGATTTCAGGGGCGCAGCAGCCCCCCGCCCAGCCCGTCCCAAATCCCAGCTGACCCCACAGTCTTTTATTGCTGTACTGGTGAAGCACAGTGGTGTTTAAAGATGGCTCTGTGAGACCTTTGCTCTGATATGGTGTATTTTAGACAAAGCTACAGTATAAACATCTCAAGATTGGGTTGAGCGGGCTACAAATCACAGCTTCTCGTTCCCATGTACAGTTTCAATACAGATCTCAGTGCAGTGCCTGCAACAGTACATACATCACTACTGTGAAGCAGAAGCAAGAGGGTGCACTTTGTTGTATAAAACCCCAACAAATAAATTATACACCGAGCTATTGCCAAGCTTTACATATAAAAGGTAAAAATACAGCAGTTAGTGTGGCTTTAGCAAAAAAAACTAGCTAAAAAATCGTCCATACGTACTTCAAAAATAAACTCTGTCCAGTTGCAGGTGGGGGTGTTCGTGAAGCAGAGTGCTCAAGCCAAATGGTAAAAAGGAGGTGACCTTTGTGGGAGAACCCTACGTCTCCCTGCTGTGTAGGTCTGACATCACTGCAGGGGGAGCACCCACTCATTTCCAGCAGGTACCCACAACCACACCTAATGCCAAGTGACAGATCCCAGCTCTCAACTGCACCAACCGCCTGGATCTCCCTCCAGAACAGTGACATGGCAGTGCAGCACATATGACATCACACCAACGATGTCTCCATTTGAGGGTGGTGGGAAGGGCCCTGTACGTACAGCTACAGTGCTCACACTCAGGGAAATGTAACCCACCTGGGTTACACCTGCACCACCAGCAGGCTGTTAGCATGTGTAATTTTTGGTATAAAAGTTCTGATTGTCCAGCTGTGTTTGAAAGCTGCAACATTACCAGTCTAACAGCTATGTAATGTTACTACAACTACCAAACATTCCACATGCTCAGAGAGAGCTTTACACACAAGCTGGCCTTGGAGCAGAGCTCTCAAGACCTCAGCTGTAAAAGGTACGGGTTGTACCAGAATACGTTCACCATGTGAAACACCCATCTCGTGCTGCCTGGGAAGGACACGCTGATCGCGACACTGCAAGGAACACGACTGAGCGAGATGCAGAGGGGTAACAGGCCAGCACTGAAAAGTCTGTGGGAAGAGATGCAAAAATGACTGGACTGTTCACCTGAGCTCTGCTACAGGTCCTGAAAATCTCTCTGTCCAAAGGTGTTACACCACTGTCTTTGACACAGCATACCTGGAGTTGAAAATTGAATACGTTCAAGCTAATTCGTTAACCACAACTACCAGGCCAGTAATGTTGTATGAGTCACCCAATATTAAATCCCATAACTGCTGAAGAAGAAACTCCCCTAATTCCCGTGGACCTGAACTCATGTGTTTTAATGCCCATGCCAAAAGCCCGTGCTCGGCCTGTGCAGACTCTGCCTCTTCCTCTGGGACAAAAAGGTGAGACTGGAACGCAGTTCTGAGACCCAGCATCTCCCCAGGTTAACCAGTCTGAGACATGAGCTGGGCTTGTTCTGTTATTATCAGAGTGAAGGTTTCTAGAAAATACTTTACTCCAATCACAGACTGTGACGGGAGTAAAACGATTCTTCTTTCAGACCCGATCACTTCTGGGTTTAGTGTAAGTTACCATGTTTAAATGCTAAGAGTTAAAAGGCCGCTGCCTCTGATGAGCCCCGTGTCGCACAGCAAAAGGATACAAGGCCATTCGGTGAGGACAGGCTGGGACAGGCACTCAGAAGTCAGTAGGGGATGACTTTGTTAAGAAAAATAACAGATTATTTTTATTTTTTTTAAACCAGGGAGCTGGCCTTTTCCAAAGGGCTGCAACAGAACATGCACTTACTCATTCCTGTCAACCCCTACAGCTTTTAAGTGGTTGGCAGGCCTGCCAACATCCCACTGCCAGACTCACACAAAAGTTTATTTATAAATCTCCTTAGATAAAAAAGAAACTTGGAGAAGGTGCTGAACCTTAACAGCCAATCAACAATCTAGTGATGGTACGAACACCCCTTTGTCTCAGGGTCACACTGGCATTAATCGATACTTCCTAACGCTCACTGCAGGAACCATTATAAATAACTGTGACTAGAGGTGTTCCCCAGCGCGTGGTGTTGGGTCCAGTCCTGTTTAACATCTTCATTGACAACCTTGATGAGGGAACAGCATCCACCCTCAGCAAGTGCCGATGACACAAAGCTGGGAGGAGTGGCTGACACGCAGGAACACTGCGCTGCCATCCAGCGAGACCTGGACAGGCTGGAGAGCTGGGCAGGGAGAAACCAGATGAGGTTTAACAAAAGCAAGTGTAAAGTCTTGCACCTGGGAAGGAGTAACTGTTTGTATCAGTACAGGCTGGGGGATGACCTGCTGGAGAAGAGCTCAGCCCCTCTCACCCTGGGGGTCCTGGGTGATGACAGGTTGGCCATGAGCCAGCCGTGTGCCTCGGTGGCTAAGAGAGACAATGGGATCCTGGGGTGTATCCGGAGGAGTGTGGCCAGCAGGTCAAGGGAGGTGATCCTCCCCCTCTACTCTGCCCTGGTCAGGCCCCACCTGGAGTATTGTGTCCAGTTCTGGGCTCCCTGGTATAAAAAGACTCCTGGAGAGTCCAGATGCTGAAGGGCCTGGAGCATCTCTCCTATGAGGAAAGGCTGAGTGAGCTGGGGCTGTTCAGCCTTGAGAAAAGAAGACTGAGGGGGAACCTTATTAATGTTTATAAATATCTAAAGTATGGGATGCAGGGGGAAATGGCCTTTTCAGTGGTCTGTGGAGACAGGACAAGGGGCAATGGCTGCAAGTTGGAGCATAGGAAGTTCCGCACCAACATGCGGAGAAACTTTTTCCCAGTGAGGGTGAGGGAGCCCTGGGACAGGCTGCCCAGGGGGTGTGGAGTCTCCTTCTCTGGAGATATTCAAGACCCGTCTGGATGCCTATCTCAGTGAAATGTCCTAGGGAGCTGCTTTGGCAGGGGGGTTGGACCCGATGATCTCTCAAGGTCCCTTCCAACCCCTATGATTCTATGATTATACCTGCCTGTGCTTGATGAAGTGGAGGTGATGAGTAATGCTACATTACCTGTTACCAGTTGTGAGACAACACCATACCTGCAGTGTTAAGGTGAAACAGTGAGGTCAAGCTACAAAATGTTCAGACATCTCTCCATGTATCTGTTCAGATGATGGAACTGTGGGATCTGCATCTTGTTGGGCTCCTCTATAAACCAGGGTTTGGAATAGCTAAATAAGCTACACTGAGTTGAATAGAGTGAATGTTTGCTCCTGGTATTAAATGTCACCGGGAAAAGTTGGGTTTGCAGCCCTAAATTGCAAGTCTTCAATTTGACAGCTGCAAATTTTGAATTGGTTAAAGTTCAAGTCCTAATCCTCTGGGAATGGAGAAAAGCCTTGCCCCACTGATGCTTTTACATATGCACCTGTGTGCATAAATATGACTTTCCCCTCCCATCACCACTCTCCTGACCATGCTGAAATAACAGTTGGCTACTCAGAACCACTTACGTTTTAGAGGGATGGCCACACCACAAACATTCTCTTACTTGCTGCACAGGATTGCTCGGGAGGAACTTGGGGATGTTACTCAACACAGAATGCTGTAAAACTGCAGTGGGAGGGATTCCAGCCACCAGTTCACAGAGCTCCTGAACCCGAGGGGAAGAGTCAAATATGGAACATGCTTTAAAGACGACGCTGCTGCATTCTGTCTGTTTACCAAACCAACACATGTAGCTGGCGAATGCCAGCTCAGCTGCTGAGCAAACAGATCAGCAGCGAGTGCCAAGTTTCCCTACACAGCCCTGGCTCCGTGCAGGAAGCAGGCTGTTGCAGGCAGAGCTTCCCTTTTCCTGCAGGAACTCTGCTGGCAACAGTGTTATTAATCCAGACTAAAACATTGGATATTTGGATCAGGAACCTTCCGAGCAGAGAGCCCAGCAGTGTGGCAGGCGCTGGCTGAGGTTGACCTGAAGTGCTGCCATCCATTCCGGCTCATGGTTCCTGAGGCAGTGGCTGCAGATCACTGTCTGCAGTCACTCGGGTATGTCTGGCCTAAGAGCTCCTTGTGGCTTCTCTTTCTCTACTAAGGCCTTGAGGGAGGAGTGGCAGCAGGCCATGCAAAAGCCGCATCGTCTCTTCCCCCTAACACTCTTTCAGCATCTTGCAAACTAGAGCACCCACATTTGAGTCACACCCTGCAAGAAGCAGCCCAGCCAGGGACCAGTTTGCTTGCACAACCCACAGTGGTTTGGTCCAAACATCTCTGTACACTGCGAGACGTGCATGCAGCCGGTGTGCAGGGACGAAGCTGTGGACACAGAACTGACTTTCACATTTACACCCCCAAGGACCACATGGATATGTTTATAAAGAGCAGCACTACACAGAAAACACCCTCCAACCCCAGTCATATGTACAAACCTCTTCCTAAGACAGAAAGGTCCCAGTTGTTTCATCTGTGCATCCCTGTTTGGAGATGTGGAGTTCCCAGTCTGGCTTCTGTGTTTCCCCCCATGACTCTGTAGTGGCCCTTTCCCGGGCTGTACCCCAGCATCCCTGTGCTCACCTGTGCAGGCCCACAGGAGGATCCTGCCAACCAGGACTTGAATGATCTCTTACATGTTGTATCCCACACCACCCAAGCGCCAGAAGGCCTTCACCAGCTGTGGAGCACATTCCTGCAAGTGCTCCACAAAGCAGTGAACCGCTCACAGGAACTTTTCATCTTTTTTTTCCCCATTTTCACCTTTTCTATTCTTTGTTGCACATACAACCATTAGATGACACCTGGAACGGGATTTGAGGTGGCACTAAGAACTGATCCAGCTCTGCCCTCATGCCACAGACATACCCGGTGAGTATTCCCAAAGCACAGCATCTGGAAACACCACCCAGAAACAGCATGGACAGAAATCAGAAAACTCTTTTCCCTTAGTCCTATATGACAACAAAATGAACCATCGAGCAGTTCTGTAAGTAAGTTGCACTCACACCTACACTGCTTCGGCATCTAACACATACATATCTGTAGCCTAAAGAGCACAGATTGGAGTCACAGAGGAAATGAAAGTCAGTGTCACAGTGTGGGACCTCTGCTGTAGTCTGCTAACTCTGTAAGCTGTTTGGCAGGTTAATTTTCCTCTTCCTGGTTGCAACGAGCAGCTCAAATCCAGCCAACACAGTTGGCCACCAATGAACTCATCTTCAGTCTCTTCAGGTACTGTGACTAGAGGTGCAGGTATTGTTAAGGGGGTTAAGGCCAAAAAGGAGAGTATGTCTCGGTGGAACAAAGGGAAAACAGAGGGAACAGTCACACGGAGGAAACATCCTTGGCCGCCTGAAACAGTCACCACTATTGCGGACGACCATACATCGCATGGCCGCAAGGTGGCCGCAAAGTTCTCCTCATCTTTCTGACGGGAATGCAGAGACGTGAGGGACACCGTGCTCAAACAATACACGGCTGGCAGCACTGCCAACGCCTGCCATCAGCACTTGAGAGGCAGCAGAGCAGAGGAAGCCGAAACCCAGTGTGAGTGGAACACAACTAGCTTCTGTTCCTCACGTTCAGAACGAGCTCCAGTGTGGTACTTCCCCTGCGGGAGAAGGTCAAACGTGCGCATGGTTTTGTATCCCAGGTTAGACTGTAATTCCAGTTAGACTGCAGTAAATGTAGAGTCTCCTCCTGGATCCCAGCAAACCAGCTGGCTGTCTGACACCCATCCAGCAAGTCTGATCTCAAGCAAGTCTGTCGCAAGGATCCCTTGGAGATATGTTAGAAGATCTGAGTTTTTGTAAGGTGGGAAGTGCAGAAACTCCTCCTCCTAGAGTTCAGTGGTGAGTAAACATTTCATTCTTATTGTAGCATCCTCAGTGACTGGGCTAAAAGGGAAAAAAATGAGGTCCTGTAAATATACTCCTCCAAAAAGATCTCCCACGATGGATTACAACAGAAAAACAAATGTTGTTCCAAAAAGTGTTAAGAGCTGCTCTCCTTGTCACTTAACAAGACCAATGACAACGTGGGGAAGAGCAAACTGCATCGATCTCGCACAGTGCAGCAGCATCACAAGAGGATCACCGAAAGACCCGACCGTCACCACCATCATTCTGCCTTGCAGCATGGCAGAAGGGGATTCTACAGATTCTGTTCTCTGACTTCCTTACAGCTTGGAAATAACAGGGGGACATTCCACTTCCCTCCCTGATCCTATGGCAGGTACTGCAAAATGATAAAGGGTCTTCTCAGAAAATCTGCACCATAATTGTATCCCAGTACTAAGAGGTGTTAGCAGCTAAGGAAAGAAACCAAAGTGGTAATTGAAAAGAATTAATCAGTTGCATAGCACATGAGTGCTGAGGAGACCTTACCTTGCGAGGACTTCAGATGTCTGCTGGGATGGTGGCAATCCAGGTGACGATAACAGAGTCTCCGTGCTGCCTTTCACTGCCCTCATAGCTAAAGCAACATCATTTCCCAAAGGCCCATTGGAAATCAGTCCAGTCTGAATTGGGGAGAATGAAACAGGAAAGTGAAATAAAACCCTGCCAGGAGAAGACAAGCTAGTTTTTCAATACAGTTAATTTATAACAGCATAAACTACGATTTGTCGAGTTCTTGGGTGGGCTCCACTAAGTGTCAGTTCTTAACAGAACTTTATGGCATTTACTTCCAATGTAACACAGCAAAAAATGAAGGTTAAATATTTAAACAGGGTAAGTTTGAGATTTTTTTAATTTACTCCACCTGAATTAGCTTGCTTCAGTTTGGGTCTGGTACAGTATTTTATGGACTTTCAAATTACTATAAATGATATTTCACTGTGTTACTTGAGATTCTGTTTTGTAATTATGACAAAAGGTTGGGGGTTTTCAGGGGTTTGGGTTGGATTTTTTTTGATATTAAAGAATGGTCAAGTAACTCACTGGCACTATCCACCTCGGTGTGATCGTGGGCTGGGAAGACACCTACAAAAAGCAGACAAATGCTCATTAGGAAAGGTCGGGGGTAGCTGTGAACATTCTCAAAACAACACTGCTGCCCAGAACGACCTTGGATGTTTGTCCATCATCAGTCTTTGAACCATGCTGGCAATTAGCTGCAGATGTGGGGTTTTTTAAATCTACATAAAAGGGTTGATTTGTATTATCAGTTTATTTCCCAAGTTATTTTATACATACGTGTCTGTGTGTGCATATACATGCTTACATGTAACTTCTGAAGTAGTGTATACACCCAAGAGCCTGAGAAGCAGGCTGGCTCTTGCAGGTGCACTAAAGTAAGGCTACAAGCTGGTGTGGCACAGTAACAAGTTAGCTCTTTGGTTCCTCCACTTCCACAGCAAAGCCATAGGGTCTACAACCCTACAAGCAGGGGGTGACATGTGGTCCAGGTCAATCGCCACCTGCTCTGCTCAGCGGACCCAAGCCTGGTGGACAGATGCCAAAGCCAGAGGAGAGTTAGCGGGTAAAAACCATTGCAGTGTGAAGGAAGAAGTTTGGTTTTGAAATACATTTACCCGAGGTGTGGCTTCTGTAAAGTCAATTAGATTCTCTGTCAGTGATGTTAAGGAAACGTCCTGGTCATCTGGAGCGCTCTAAGGAATAAATCAGTTTTGAATTGAATTCCCAGTAGTAAACAGATATATCTGCTGAATCTCTTCCTGAGTTACAGACCAGTGCTGTTAACGAACACTGCCATTGATCAGGCCAGCTTTCTCAAGCCTTTCCATACAATCTATTTTGATCAGCCTTTTCATTTCATGTTTTCTCATCAACATGCTGGAAACAACGCTGCTGCCATGTAAGCTGTGTCCCATTCTCCTACGCAAAGATGGGGCACTGTGCCCTTTGACGAGAAGGCCAGCGAGGTCTGAGAGCCAAGTATTTGAACTCAGAAGACAAAATTGTTAATTATTCAGTGGGATCAACTACATAATACTGGTTTAGAGGGACAGTAGCCAAAGGGCATGTTGCTTTAGTCATCCAGAATAACCTCTCGGTCTGCTGAAATAACAGCAGAGTCCTCCTCTTCAGGAGAGGGACAAAGGAAAGCTGACCCCTGAACTGCTTACGTGCATTTCATGGAGTCCACTTAAAAATTACATTAGCCTTAAGGTGACCAGAAAACAACAGTTAAACATGTCAATTCAAACTTTTCCTTTGTAGGACTTTATGTCAGAACTTCATTCCTGAAGCCTCCTTCCTGGAGCATCAAATCACTGGGATGTGAGGGGCACCCCACCAGCATGAGGAAAACAAACCGTTTAGAAAAATAACTGTCAGGCCAAAAAGAACCCCAAATGATGGTCAGAAATGGCTTTGGAGATGTGTACTGTGTCCTGTGTGCTCCAGCAAGCACTCCTGGCATGCACCACGCCGGGTACGCACTGAGTTATGAGAGGCATGCAGCAAGGGCTGCCGCGCTTGCCTGGAGGCATCAGCAGCTCCTAACACACAGAAACCTTCCAGGCTGGCAGGTGGTGATACCTTTGAAACAGCGGCCTCCTCAGGCGGAGCCAGATTAACTGGAATCAGCAGGTCCTCTTCATTAGAGGCAGCATTGTCCTCATTTAACACATGACTGAAAGGAGAAAACATTCTCATCAGCACGCTGCCCAGGTAGTACGAACCAGTGCCGCTTCCCCCATAGCTCAGCCCCAAAACTCCAGTTCCAGGTGAGGTGGACAAAAGACTGCTGTTTGTGTGATGAACTAAAAGCCTTCCAGCTATCTCTGCAGGCCACAGCAGCTCCCAGTCTCTGCTACAGCTGTGTACAGGCCCAACAGTATCAATGTCTTCAATCTCAAAGGAGCCTCTTCAGCCCTTGCTCCTAATTTGCCTGAAGCCTTCCTCAGACATCCTCTTATCTGCCTCTACAGACCCAGGGGCAGCAGGACGGCAGAGATTTCAGTCCTTTCAGAAGATGAGAGAGATTCACTTACTGCTTGCTAAGACTCCCTGAGGCCTGGCCTGTTCTGATTAACTGTTGCAACAGTAATTAAAGATGCATTGTAAACCTGCTTAGTTAGAGGTAGCCTGAGCTACAGGGTTACAACAGACACCTTTCCTCATCTTTTCAGGATAATCTCCAGGTAGGTCCCCTTCCCCAGAAACACATTACTCCTGAATCACTTACGGAACAAAGGTGTTGGAGGCAGGGATCCCTTTCAGGAGCTCTCTTGGGTCTTGAAATACTGGACTGGTTGCTGGAGGACTACTCTGTGTTTTGCTTGATGGGAGAACATTCCTGGCACAAGACAAAAAACAAAACAATCAAAACCCAGGTACGACCCTGCAGGGAAAGCTGTTCATGAATCACTTGTTACAGAGTATTTCTGAGATCACCAGATGTACTTTTGATTCAATATCCCCATGTGCCCTCTGAGGTCTGACACATGTTCATCTTCGTAAATGGTCAAGAAATTACATGTTGTAACCCTGTAGCTCTTTCAGCACCTGAAATCCCACTGGAACTTGCAATCATTTGTCATTCAGTAATTCCCAGGAAATCAACTCTCAGTGTCAGGTGCTGGTTTGTTTTTGGGGTTTTTTTACACACAATTTTCCTCTTCCAGTAGCAAACTGCTGCTGTAAACAGACCTATTCCTTCTCCCCACAGTTAAGTTCTCCTCAGGTCAGAAATAACTGTGGTGGTGGAACAATGCTTATCAAACTGAACTATGGGAGAATGAAGAATAGCTGGATTACCTTTTATATAATAAAACCTAAGAACTATAGCACTTGCTGGTTTTCCTTTTTAAAACACTTGGCACTCACCAGGTGAGCTGGTGATAGGGTTACCTACAGTATGACAAGGTAAAAAGCAATGATCAACTGCTGAAAGACATCCTGAACTGCAGGTTCTCAGTGCTGAACTTGGTAACTTGACCATGTGTTTCTTCCAAATCCATTCAGTACCTGGCAGCAGCATCCTGAATATTGGAATTCTTGACACCTGTCAGACTGTCTTCTCTTATGACCTGAGAGGAAAAACGTACGAAGACATAAATTGCTGTTACCGGTTTCCATCCTGTGTCAGTTTCACAGCAGAGCTGAGTGCCTCCCCCAGCACCAAAGTCTGCTGTTCATCTACTGCTCAGTGACTTAATGTGAATACTTCAACGCAGAAATAATTCTCTGATGTAGCCAAATAAAATACCATTCTTTGCCACAGAATTTACTAGAACATGTTAGAAACAGAGTCCCAGTCACAGAATAACTTCTTGGTTAGAATGCAACCATGCCAGGTTATCAGGCTCAACAGCCACTGAAACCAGGCCTTGCTCAGGCCTTGTCCAGTTACATGTTGAGTGTCATCAAGGATGGAGGTTCCTCCTTGGGCAACCATTCCAGAACTGAACCACGATGCACTGTGAAGAGCGGCTGAAAAGCCTTGGCTGTCAGTTCCTGCAGCACCCTTATCTGCAGGGCACCCTCTCCAACACCAGGCGATCGAAGAGAAATAAAACACTGCAGAATGTCCCAGTCCCTATCAGTTGAGTGTTTACCTTGTGCCCAGCTTCTGCCTGGGCCTTCAGGATATTGCTTTTGATATCTGCTGGAAGCCACGGTGCTGCTGAGATTGGGCTCTCAATTGCATTGTTAAGACATTTATCAGTCAACTTTACCACTTCATCCTAGACAAGAAAAACCTCTTTTAGAAGCAGTTCCCAGATGGAAAAATCTCTGCTGAAGTTTATTAACACCTCTAAATAACAAGGCCCCAAGTGAGAGGACAATCAGCAGATCCATACAGAAATAAAAAAGCATTTTTTCCCCTTTATTTTGCAACTCAATTGTAAAGTCACAGCAAAATATCAAGTAAAAAACCCACAATGCTTAAAAGTGGAGATGTGAGTGCTGTGTTAAACATACAGTGTGCAAGAGCTGAACTGCAGTCGTCCCTGAATGTGCAGATGGGTTCACCCACAGGAGACCAAAACAGCAGCCATCAGATTAGATCCTATCATGACAGCCCAAGCCTGAGTTGGCAATTTACTCTCAAATGCAACTTGGGGAGATCTTTTACCTTGAAATCCACTTACAGATTAGACTGGCAGTTTACTGTGCTGTTAGCTACCTCTCCCATCACTGAGGGTATCAGAGCAAACTGGCAGCCTGACACACAATGAAGACAATTAAAAATGAGATACCTTTCACTACAGTATATGTCATTATGCAAACTGCATTTCTGAATTATAAAATGTTAATTAAGCATTCAATCTACTAATTGCTATTTGATTAGTGACAGAAGTTAATTAACTGAGTGGAAACTAAACCTTGTGACCTTTCTTCTTGGGGTACAACTCAGCAGGGGGAGACAGAGCCCTGCTTCCCTCGCCATATGCCCTGGTGGCTGGCTAAGGCTGGGCCTCTGCACCTCACTCCTGCAAGGTGCCCCAAGCGGGCCCAATCCTGCTGCATCTCCAGAAGGAATGAAGCCCATTGCAGGGGAGAGAGTTTTAACAAGGGCAGAATACCTGTTCCCCACACAGCTCTTGATCCACTTGTAGCTCTTTTCACTCACTGCTACTGAGAACCTGTAGGCATCTGGGTTTACAGAGGGGAAAAACATTTCCTCTTTTCCTCTCCCTGTAAATCACCTTTTGGCAGATCCAAATAGAAATTTATGAGACTATCTAAATGAGAACCTGTTTTACAGTTTTGACCCCAGTCAGCACTGAACACAGCCTTGCAAAATCTTCCAAGGATCACTGTCAACATGAAAAGGCTTAAGGAACATGTAGTGTCAGTCATGACCATTGCTAGCAGATAGTAAGGGAGTCACATAATTACGTTTAAGTGTTTTTATTTTAGAGAAGCTGCTGGAATTGCCAAAAGTCCAGAATAATTAAAATGGAATTATTGTTATTTGTACAGTCTCAGCACCCAACTGAGACAGCCCTTAAATCCTTACACTGGACCTCACTGAACCAGATGCTGTATGTAACGGCACCTGCACAGAATTCCTGAAGCGTTACTCCAGCACTGTTGATACAGGGAATACAAATATTTCAACAGAGCACATCAATACACTGCTACTTTAAGTGCCCTTTTGTGGCTTAACTTCCTCTCAGCTTCCCTCACCTGAGCAACCAGTTTAATTAGTTCATTCCTGTCCATTAGCAATTAAATACCCAACTTTTGACAAGTTTAGTACTATAAAGAAATATTTTAATGTGAGCCAGCTTAAGTTCTATACCACCAAGGAAATACTTCCCTGATATTAAAAATCCATTTTTCTCAATCTTTTCTATTTTGTGCTTGAAAAAAGCATTGGTGTTTTACTGTTTGTTTAATAGAAAGCCCATAGCTAGAGGTGAAAGCATTCAGCACCTGGTGATGCCTCAAGATGTCTAATTTCCAGGACATTTAGTTGTTCACATAAAACCAGTGAACCTCCTGGGGTCTGTCAATATTTTAACTCGTTAGGAACTTTTACTGTCTCCATGTACTAGATAAGCTATACTTACACCTCATTCTTCCATCAAAATACAGAGCTAAGCTGCAGTGTGAAAAGGGAAGGAAAGATTAAAGGCAGCAGGGTGTGCAATCCCAAATCTTTTGTGCTTCTGAGCAGCATTCCCAGTGCCACTGAAAATCACTTTGTGCAGAGAGATGGAGTCTAACACCGGGGGCACGTTTTGCAGCAACTTCCACGTGTCTGCACATCACAGCGGGTTCAGAGGAAGAAAACTCTCCCATCCTCACACATTCCTGACTCTGGCGCAGCCCAAACGCAGGCAAACAGGGTGAACTGCTGTTGCTGGTTTCACTTCAGAAGCTGATGAAAGCAGAGCAGTGGTGTATTTAAGAGCTATTTGCTCTCCTTTGTTGGATCTGGTCACTGCACCAGTGCGAGCTGGGAAAGGACAAAGTCGCTTTCTTCCATCCCCATAGATTCTGGCAGGGAGCAGCACTGAAGAATGAAGCCATTCACTGCCCCTTCCCAGTTCTCATTCTACAAAGATTTCTCTTTTTCTCTAAAAGAACACAGATAGCTAGATAAATATTTCCCTATCAAATCAATCAAGATTGATTGATGGCAAGCACACAATTAAGATGATGCTGGCTGGCCATTTCTGACCCTGATGGAAAAGAGTTTAGAAGTTTGTTAATGAATGAGGCTGATGTGAACAATTCAGTGGCATTTGACAGTGTCACTTAGGGAGTTCAGGATGCAGCTCTGCCCGCGGAAGCTGAAGAACTCTTGTCATCTCCTCCCCACCCCATGCATTTTAACAAACCTCTTATGTGTTGTAACAGTTTCTATGCAGGTAGCTATCTTACACAATGGTAAAACTTCAGAGAGGAGATGAGACTGCTGAAAGTTGTGGTCACACACTTCCAGAGAGAAAACTAACACTGTTCATCAGCAGTAGCAGCAAGCTCCAGGATCTAAGCTCACCGCAAGGTCTTAGCAGATCTGCTGCAGTCCCATCCAGCTCAGTCAGACGATGCCATAAGAGGAGCAGAAGTAGGTGCAGGAGGAGAACCAATAGGTACATTATGTGACAAGCATCATAAGTGGGAATTTGTATCTTCTCTAAAGCAGCTTTCAAAAGCAGAAACTAAAGTGTTTTCAATAATTATTCTTAGGCCTCTCCTTTCAGGACTCATTTTCCAACTAGTAACCTTCATGTCTAACCACAACTAGGAGAGGTCATTTGGTGCTACTGTAACCTACATGTTACAATTACAATTTGAAGAATTTAAAGTACACAGAGATAGCCTCTAATCTCTGTCTACCTTTTTAAACAAACACTCTCAAAAGTTATCTCTTGGTAAGGTACATCACAGACTGAAAAGCTTTATTGTGTCTTTTCTACCTGAGCAAAACCACTGACACTCTACTCTTAGGTTTCCATGATACAATCCACACTTCCTTCGTGAAAGCTGAAGTCCCTTTTACCCAAAGAAAGAATTGTATGGGCACATGTCACATATTTCTCTGTTATGCAGATGTTCTTGCTCTGATCGAGTTGCTATCACCCCAGCATCTGTAACCTCCTGTATCCCATTACTGGGCACCTCACATGACAGCAGCTGGATAGCAGTGACTGTAATAGTCCATTACAGCAATCTCAGCTCACTTACATCGTATCAGCCATGATTTAAATACCACCACAGCACTTCTGTTCCACTGTCTCCATTTAACCAAGTAAATGGGTTTTTCCCCTTTCAGAACTGAAGCAGAGCTCAACAAGCAAAATACTCTGAAATAGGCTGTGTTCATGCGCTTTAGTGTATGCGGAGGCAGCGCTCCCACACAGCAGGGCCCAGAGGCTACTGACTAATCTTCTTAGAAACCCAGTAATCTTCATAAGGCACTCACCAAGCAGAGAGGTGCACAAGGCATCCCTGATAACAGACCTTAAAGGGGACATGAGCAAAACAGCCCGCAGCACCAAGTGTACCAAAGCAGTGGCCCTCTTTGTGGGGAAGAAGTGTTCAGGAATGGGCTGAGCAGAGCACGTACTGCTGAACACCTCTCTTGGCACCTGGTTCATTTTACTGTTGAGGGAGCAAGAAAAAACACAGCTGCTTGACCAAAAGTTAGATAATTCCTTGGGCCTCCCTGCAAGGGAGGGTGGTACCAAGAGAGATAACACTGCAGGTGCTTAACTCTGCTTGTTCAAAATGCAATCAAGCACCTAAAGCTTTAACACAAGGGAGGACAGAGCAAATTCTTGCGGATTTGGCTTTTTCTTCTTCTTTCTAAACACAGTATTTATTTATGGGCAAACCTGGAGGGCAATCTAAATTCCTAATTTTTTAAAGCTCATTAAAAAAAGAATATCCTGCATGGGTACAGTTGTCTGATAACTGGTGAATCTATGAAAATTCACTGCTGTTGTCAGAGAAGATCCTGGCCCCTCCATCCCTTCTAAGAACTCTATGCATTTTCACTATGGCTCTAGCATTTCTCACCCCTTCCACGAGCCTATTTAACTCAACACGTAACAAGTTAAAACCAAAACCAACAACAAAACACAACCTTAACAAAAAGTTCAACACAAAAAAAGGCAAAACAATTTATCAATTTGTAGGCTACACCAAAACATGCAATGATTCCTGGAGGTTTCAGGGGAGAGAGGGAAGCTGGGGAATGAAGAGCAAAAAGAAGCGAGGGAGAAGAAAGCCCTCGCCCTATTCAGGGCACTGAAGCTTGTGCGTTGCCTCCTGTGGGAATGCAGCCTGACTTGCTCAAGAAGATTACGAGTGCACTAAATCAAACCACATCACTCCTCTGTGTAACACACACAGCACTAACACCTACTTCAGAGAGTGGGTAAAAACTTAACAGGGGGATAGATCACCAGCAAACTTGTCTCAAACCAAGTGTCCAAACAATGTTCTGGGAGGGTTACTGAAGGCAAGTGAAAAACACAAGGATGGCAGCTCAGCCCCTCAAGAAAGAGGGGCTAACCATACCGTTAGTGACCTACAGATAAGAGACAACTGAGGAACATCTTGAGCACTTGTGCCTTTCACTCCCACTGATGTTAGAAAACTTCTCCAGGCTGCAGTCTGCAGACAGAGACCTTTGCCTCCCATCTTTATCTCCCTGCCCCACCACAGACAGATTTATCTGTAACAAATCACTTGTATTTCCTTTCCTATCCCTCAGTATTACTCACTCCTATTCCTAAAACTCTTGCAAACAGACCAAGGCAAGGGGATGAGTTTTCAGAATGACCTGAACAACGCTGAGCGACTGCCAGAAGGGATGAAGCCCAAGTACCTGTACGTTTAGGTTTACGTTGGGATGCTCAGTTGGCACGGGGCTGCTCCGCTCTGTCTCCAGCTGCTTCAGTTTTAGGAATGTGTCTTCAAATGCTGAAAAAGACAGAAAAGGTATTGCCTTGCTAATGTCACAGTGGAGTCATTACACTTGTAACTTGCATAATTCCTGAACACAAATCACATGGTTTTAGAGGTGTGGAGAAGTAGTGCAGGGATAAGGGGAAGCTACTTGCTCAACCTCAAACGCGACTTTCAAGCCTACAGACTGCCTGTACCTCATCACAGCACTCCACACTCAGGAAGTGCTCTACCCAGCCATCCTCACCGTGAACCAGCATAAGCAGAAGTTAATTGCTCAGATGGTTGCACTTCATTTCACTGTATTTGTGGCTAAAATCAGACCCCACAAAGACGTGTGACTTTTCCCTCATACCTCTGCCCTTGGAAATAAGCTGCTTTCTGATGAAACAGGGAGATATGACCAAATTTGTTGTCCCAGTGGTGGGTAAAACTGTCCCTGTGCATATAATCCATAGGAGCTTTCTAATGCTATTTCTGGATTTTTGTAAGGAAACAATCTCACAACCACCCCACCAGTTACCCTTGACCCCGCAAATGGTAAGAGGGAAAAATCCTTAAGTTTGCTTACGATCAGAGTCTGCTTTTTCAGCAGCAGTTTCCTTTGTGGCAGGATGAGGGCAACTAACAGCCTCTTCAGAATCTTCTGCTGCCAAGCCAACAACTGGACGGCCTGTGGCATCATCCACACAACTTTCTGGCAACTCTGTGCTGTCTAGCAAATCAACCAGAGGTATGCTGCAAAGGGAGAAAGATGGGCAGAGATAAACAGAATCATGTTAGCACTCTTCCTGTAACAGAAAAAGCTTCAACACATAAACATACTCTTTTATTCATGGTGTCTTCTGGTAACCAGACATACTCTGTAAAAACTGTTCAGGTAACTAACAGGTACTGGCTTTCAGTGAGTTAAAAAAAGGGGAACATTTCATGTCTGCAGAAGAACTGACTTAATAACAGAGCAGCATTGCTTGCTGCTTCACCAGTGGGGAAAAAAGTGGAGAAAGAGTAAAGCTTTTATCCATCAAATGCACTTTTTCAAACATATGTCAAGTTTTTTCTAACAAATTCAAGGCACACTTGAGGATTTTTACACAAGAAAAATCAAAGGGGAAGGAAAATGATACTGTTCATGAGAAGCTATCTGTACAGTGCTTCACCCCAGCACTTGTCAGCAGAACAGAGGGCAGGAAGGTGCACTGCAGAGGTCTGACACTGTGTTATGGTCAGGTATACCTACAGCTACTTCCAATTTTATTGACCTGGGCAGAAACACTGAATGAAACCTTTGTAGTCACAATGTCATTGAAGTGAACCCTGCCTGGATCACTGCTTTATCTCCTTCAATTTCTAATGGAAACATCTCCTTTTTATTCTGTCCTACCACCTGTATTTACAATTAAAATAGAAAGAAACCCAATTACAAAACCAAAAGTTGTATTATGATGCTTATGTTATGCAAAACAGTCAGGAATCTCATTCATCCCTCCAAAGTTCAGGAACAGCTAAAGCTATCCTAGCAGCAGACGGATACGGAGACAACAGCTGCTGTAGAACAGGTTAATCAGACAACCTGTGCACACAACTGCATTTTGACTGTCACTTATTTCATTCAACAATCACACATACAGTTTGGTTGCAATATTGGTTTAAGAAAATATATATCACTTCTCAAAGCCTTGTCCCAAATTCAATGGTACCAAGCAAGTACCCACCACAGAGAACTTCGCCTTATGCATGGACAGAGACACTTCCTACTTCACAATGCAGACCAGCTTCTCCTCCCTCCAGCCCCTGGAAAGTGGAAGCAGCCCTGTGCTGTCACTAGAAGCTCCAGGAAAAAACTCCTCCTTCCCACTCAAGCACCCCAATGTTAAATGCAAACCTCTGAAACAGATTACAGGGTATCACCATTTTAGTGCTAATAATGTATGAATCATCTCAAGACAATTAACTGCCGTAAGACAAACTGAAGTCACTTGCTTTATTGTCTTAAGGCAGTGGAACAAGAAGTTTCCAGCAAAGCAAATAATAGGAAACCTCTCAATGTACTGCATGGGCTGTTTGTGCACCATGAGTGGGCAATGGCAAGCTGCAGACAGTCTTGTAAAGGGGGAATGATGGACACAGAGAATTTCAATAGTTGGAATTAACACGCAGGAAGGCAACAAAGAAAGGGAGACAGAATCCTGTACCCTACTGACAGAAGATGCCCGTGCACAAGAGTGAGAATAATATATAATTTTATAATTTTCACATGAAGACAATGCTTCCTATTTTCTGACAGTTTTCTGGAAATAGCATCTGGCATGCTGAGTATGATGAGTACAGGAGTTCAGATCTTGCCTGCAGCAGAGAGGTGCTGATGCTGTGGCACATGGAAGGCACTAGGTACCAGCTCCCATGAACTCCACATAAGGTGATGGTGATCAGCAACATGGTAAGAGATCAGCAACACTTCATTGTGCTGTAATCTTCTAATGCCTTTCCTACCACTGCAGCACAGCAGAGAGAAAGTGAGTGAAAAAATAAAATTTATCTTCATTAGAAAATCTCAAGGATAATTACACGAGCCTTCACCCCTTTGGCAACTGCAGTAACCTTTACTAGGCAGACAAGTCGATTCATAAACCTGACCACTTGTGATAAGGGCAGTCTTGCATTCTGGTGGCATATTCAAACGGCATGCTCAACATCTAGTGCTGCTCCTAGGGCGGTGTACTGCTTACATTAAGGTGATGGAAGTTTGTAGAAAACCCGATTGCCATTTGTGCCATGCAATGGAGGACAGCCTAGGAATCAAGAAAAGCTTCCTAAACCACAATTCAAGTCAGAATTGACCCCATTTTGCCTTCAGACACACCAAACCACCTACTCAGCCACCCTGAGACAGGCAGTCACAACGGGAAAGTCATACTACGGAGACCCTCAGGCACTGGAACTTGCAGGCAGAACAGAGGAGTTCCCCAAAGCACTCTCGTTTGAGGCCACGCAGATTCTTCACCCCTTTCAGAGCATTGCTGGGAAGTCTACCATGCAGGCTTCACAAATGGGCAGGCTATGGAAGTGAAAAGCACAGGATACAATCTTCACTGCACAGAACTTCTGACTCCCCTTATAAAAGACCAATGAATTCACACCAATCATAAGGGAAGTAATAAAAAGCTCCCCAGGAAAAGCACAGCAGTCAGTGTGCAGTACTGAAGAACGAAACAGGCATTAGCTTTCCACATTCCTGTGTTTACTCACATAGAGAGGATATTTGAACCTTGGGTAGTAGCAACTGCCAGGCTTTATGTCTTCAGAATCAACTTCTGTCAGCATGGTTTAATCAATATTCTGAGGGAGACGCTGATTAACAGTACCAGGTGTTCAAGCTGTACAGTTATGAATATGTGACTAATCAAAGGGATTTAGTGCATGGAAAGGTTTGTCAACCCCTTAATAAATCACACAGAAGTTGTTATGTACTCAGGGAACTCCCACAGTTAAGGGCGTTAGCTACTGTATCATTTCATCTTTTTTGCCTGACAAATACATTGGTATTAGTATGTACCACACAGCATACTGCATGTAAGGAGACTGAGAAGGCTGTTCCCTACACAGCTAGTAGGATTTTTTTTTCTTTCTTTGTTGAAAAACAAAACAATACTTAATTATAGTTTGTGAAATACAATCCACAAAATACAGCAACTATCCGAGACTACTGAGAGAGAGAGAATTCTTTTGCAAATTTGAAATTGAGCAGGGCACCCACAAGCAAGTTTAGGTTCTCAAAGCAGCAGTGACACAGAACAGTTTCTCACACTGACTCTGTGAGGTAGGTAAAACAGTATGAAATTCTCTCTTCGTTTCATTTTGGGGCATTCACTGCTGCCCCTGAAGATAAGAGTAGTGATTTCCAGCCTGTCACCTTTCCAGATTAATTTTTTTCCTAGGCAAAAATGCAAGAGAGAACTTTGTTTGCCTTTTAACATGAGGAAAGAAAAAAAAAAAGAAGAAAAAAAATCCTGGGAATGTCTGATCCTACAAACAGAGAATGTCCAAGCACATTCAGTTTTTAATCAAGCAGTCAGAGTCAAACATTACAAGACTTTTGCTTTCTCCCATCTGTCTGAAGATAACTCCATATAGTGACACAGCGTTAACATACGCAAGTCAGTGACTGTGGGAAAGGAAACAGACCAACACACCCTTAGGAAAAGGTTCTGCTGGCTGCAGAACCTTTGTGGGTATTAAGCACAGACCTGTCACCACTGTACTGTTTCATGACATCCTTGTGTTTCCTCAATGTTATTCCTAGAGCATGTGACCTGAGCAAAGGGGGCTGGGTGGTGATGGTGTAATTTCTCAGTCTGCTATGGGGAGAGCTGTCACTTACCCTCGTGGGAACTAGAATAATTCTCCCAAAATCATCATGAAGTCACACTGAAACAAGCCCAACACAGAGCAAAATCACCCCTCAGGCTGTATGCAAGATTCAAAGCCATATGGCAAATACACCTTACTAAACCAAATCAGTTCCCAAGGTAGATGGATTTCAGGCAACCGGGGTTGCTTCCCTGAATTGGAACTAATTCTGCCATCAAGCAAAAAAATGCATTGCCCAAACTTCAGCCACAGCTTTAGTTACCAAAGTTGCAGTGAATCTCAGGGCAGCATGTTATGGTCAGCATGCTGCTGGCAGCTAGGACACCCAGCCTCTACTCAGCAATGGTGAGACACCACTCAAGTGCTGTGCCCAGCTCTGGGCTTCCCAGGAAGAGAGATGTGGACATACTGGAGGGAGCATAGCAAAGGGCCACAAAGATTATAAAGGGTCTGGAGCACCTGGCAAAGGAGATGCTGAGAGAGCTGGGACTGTTCTGCCTGGAAAAGTGAAAGCTCAGAAGGATCTTACCTATGTGTATAAAAACCCAGTGAGGGAGTAGAGACAGTAGCCAGGCATTTCTCAAGGGAGCCCAGACAGGACAGCATGCAATGAGCACAAACCCAAATACAGGAGATGCCACCTCAATGCAAGGAAAAGAACACCTTTCTTGCTGTGAGGTTGGTCCAGTACCAGAACAGGTTGCTCAGAAAGATGTGACATCTCCATTCTTGGAGCTAGTCGGTAAGGTCCTCAACCACCTGCTCTACTCAAACTAGCATGGGGGTGGACCACATGATCTCCAGAAGCCTCTTCAACCTCAACTATCCTTGAATTCCATGACAAAACTCTGACAGCCCAGGAGTCAGCCACTACTTGCAGTGGCCTGATGACTATATAAACGCATCTGAACTTTAAACACTGCAATAAAACAGTGACTTGTTCTTGCCACAACATTCTTGCATTTTAAACACAAAACTATCACAAATTTCTCCACTCTAATTAGTGGCTTCTCCTTCATCTACACAGAAATTGTATTTTAGAGTTAAACCACCTGTTTTCATTGCCATATTCTTATGCAATTTCATAAACAATAAAGAAACAAGTAAGTTTGATTCGGTCTAGAAGTTTACAGCATCCACACTTTGCAAAATCTAAACCTAGAAATATTACAGCAGATTGCTCTAATCACCTCCATATGTCCCACAGATCTGTAGCTTGTGCATCCTTTTAGTTTTTTAAACAGAGTTGTAAAATACTCAGATTTCATTAGCAATCTCTTCTCTCCCCCATGCCCCACCATTTGGATGCAAGGGTAAGGAGGTGAAAACATCTCAGGCAGCATTAAGTTATGTCCTGGCTGAGATTTACTTTCTTGGTCCTTCGTGGCTAGATATAGGAAAACATTTTTATATTTCTGGGAAAATTTGAAACTTATTAAAACCATTTGAAATTAATTCAAACACTTTTTGAAAAGCCAAATATGAGTGAATTTTAAAAGTGCTCTACCACAACTTTTCCATTTTCTTTTTTTTTTTTTAAATAGGAAAATAATACTGCAACTTCAGAAAACACATGAAAACACAAGGCATTCAAGGATAAAGGTAGTTCTTCACATTGTAAGGGCCCCCAAGAACACCAGTGAGCCATGAAGCTGGAGTCTTAACCTCTGACTTAACAATTAACCCTGTGAATCGTATGGTAGGACTGGTGTTTGTCAGGACATACTTCTGTTTCATTTCAAATGGAGTACAGCAACAAAAAAAGAAAGAAAGTTTTATAGAAAGAAAAAAAAATTACCTTTTCAGAAGTTCTGATAATTTTATTCTTAAAAAATTAAAGTATTTCTAAGCCATTTCCAAATAACATTTTTCAGAAGACTCATTAAAAAAAGGGGCGGTTAGTTTTCAGATCAATCATCTATCTTAGATACTTTTAAATAACCATGGTTCAAAAGAGGAGCAGGTACATCCTCCATCCCTCTAAGATTTTTGAAACCACATTATAACCCACTAGTTGAAGGTGAAATTTTATTACAAATGTGAGTTCTTCCATGGGTCTCACTGTGAAGTCCAGCTAAAAAAAAAAAATAAATCTTTCAATCATTAAGAAAAACTTTAACACAATTAAAAAGACACATATATACTCTTTTTAATGCAAGACTGACATGTGGCTTTTGGTCTATATGTTAGTTTTTTCCTTAAAGACTAAATACCAACAGCAGGATATACACAGCCTTTGTGATAGAAGCTTTTTTTCCCCACTCTATAGTCAGTTTTGGGTCCGTTGTCCTAATCTCAGACCAAAACACATTACTCCAGCCTCTGCTAGAAAGCAGTCTCTAGCTCCAGGAAGGCCGGTGCCTCAGAGGCTGGTCATGGTGGTTTGGACAGCACAGGCACCAGCACCGCTATGCATTCCTGCATTCTTCACATTGCGCTCATGGACAAAGGCCGTGTACTGTCCGTCCGCAGCGCGGGTCCTCGGCGGGGCCCACGCGTCCCACGGGCTTCCACCACGGTGACAGCGGTCGGCAGCGTCAAAGGGCCTGGATTATTGGGGAGCGGGAGGGGGCACAATTAGTAAACAGGTATGGATGAGAAAGAGGGTGGAAAAGTAAAGCAAACGTAAAGCCAAGAGGACTGATGAGAAAAGGCACGGAAAAGGGGCATAGCTGGAAGGTAAATACTGAGGGAGAGAGACATGCAAGCGTACGTGTACATGATGACACTGTCAAATAAACCCCTCTCTCTGCTCAGCATCAGCCACATCTTTGTACAAGTCCGAAATGACAAGTTAAGCTACCTCATGTATACATTGTCTGTGCTTACCAGATGAAAAGCACTCGGTATTTCAAAGCACTTTGCAAAACTGAGCCAGTACCACACACGTTTCACAGATGGGAGAAACTAACGTGATGCAGGAAGAGACCTCCCAAGTACACAGCACACTTTATTTGTGGCATGCTGAAAGGGTTTAAGTGGCAGCTCAAAATGTACACCTGAAACAAGAATGTATAAGTAGCACAAGTTTTCAAAGTCACTGGAAAATGTAGGTTAAAAAAGGAGGAGAAAACAGAAACTCAGAAAAATGAGCATTACTGTGCAGGAGCAAACAGCTGAGCACAAACAAACCATTCACAACTGAGCTGGCTAAGGGGAGGACGACTACTGCAGAAGCTGACTGTAGCTATACTTGATTAACATAAAAGACTCAGTTGGAAAAAAGAAACATTTTAAAAAAAGATAATACAGACTAATACCTTGCTTTCTAATTTTGCATAGGAAGGCATAAGTGTTCTTAATTTTAATTTTTAAATTTATAAAATCAAGCCCACGGAAAAGCCGTGCAGAGTTATGGCTGGTCGATATGACAGTTGGAACAGGGTCCTCCAAAAGCTAGAAAGAGGAACAGGTGAGAACACCCATCACTTTAAACAGTGTTTTGAAAAATATTTTTATGCAGAAGCACTTAGGTAGCAAACTAAGTCTTCAGGCACAAGACTTTTCAAAGTAGCAGAGATAAGCAATTTACTGAAACAGCTGAATTTTAAAAGACTTTAGAAAACGGCCCATAATCTACACATTTTTGCTGTTCATCTAGAGGGGTCCTGGACAGCCCCCAGCTCAAATTCCACCTTCTCATGTCCCAGAAAGCTGGTTGAGCGCCCCCAGCCCTGTCTGAATGGCCAAGCAGCCAGCACAGCATTTGGAAGATCACACATGTTAAGGCAGAGAAGCAGAAAAGCATGCAGAGTCACAGCAGGGCTAAATGATTAATGCTCAGGGATAGTCCTCTTTTAGAAAAGAGAGAGGATTTCTATAAAGGTCACCCACGGGTAAATTTGGAGTTGGGTTTTTTTGTGAACCATGCTGAGGAACTGATGCGTGAATACTGAAGGTTCAGATCCTCAGGAGTTGATTACATTGTTTTCCCCTCTCTACAATTTAAACAGCTAAGGGAAAGCTGCATCTACTAGTAGCAAGCCCAAAAAAAAAAAAATTAAAAAAAAAATTCCCTTACTTATTCCACAATAAAGAAAAGAATTATGAAAACTTTGTTTCCTGAAAAGCACAGAGACAGCTTCTTAAAAAGACTGAAGTTATAAAGTCACTGACTGTGTTTTAGGCTTCGCAGCCTCACAGCTCATATTTCAGACCTGCAGAGCAGTTTTCCTGTACTGACAGTTTTACAGGAATGAGGGGGAAGAAAAAAGAAACACTAAAATCCTTCCTATCTGGCAAAGTGCTTTCCAGAGTCTGGCACAACTGCTGTTGGCAGCTGCAGCATTAACATTTTAAATTAAAGGAAACATTGACATTAGGAAGGGATCTAAGCTGCAAGGTAGCCAATACAGGCATCTGCCAAGCAGAACACAGAAACTCATGAGGTCGGGACCTTACTTCTAAACCTCTTCAATCTAACCATCTACAAAATACCCAGTCCAAAAGATTTTTGTGCTCTCAATCCTCAGCAAACTCTCTCTAAAAGACAACTATTTTTCTGACAGAAAGTGAAGATAATTCATGCAGAAACAGGCCAATTAAAGACAGTAGCAGTTGAAAAGAGATCTTGTTAGCAGTTTGGAGACACCAAGACTTGAAAGCACCATAGCCAAGTCACAGCCCCTGCAATAAATCCCTGAACATTCTGAAATAAATTCTGGAAATTATATTAACTTAAGACCATTTCCCATCTAGGAAGCCAGAATGTAGCTCAACTGCTGACTCAGCTCCAAACTGTTGTCGTCTTCCTACCATTGAAAGTGCCCTTGTTTACAGGCAGTACTGTTTCCAGTGAACACATTAAAGCCTCTCTGTCAGGAGCTAACTGCCTTCAATAACAATATGCCTCTATGAAACAGAACACAGGAACTACACTCTGAAATCAAATGAATCAATTGCCAAGAAGCTTCTTTTCTTCATGGCATGCTGTCTGGGTTACATGCAGGTGGATTTTATATTCACTGCCACTTGTACAGAGAAGCTCCATACTGCAGCAGCTGGCATGCAAGCTCAGATTCCTTGACAATGTTGAGACAGACAGGCTAAAGTTCTTAATCCTGGAACAGGCGTACCAAGACCCACACTGAAACAGACTGTGAAGAGTTCTCTCTGCTTCTGACAAAAGCAGGGGGATTTCAGTAAGCAACAGAAGCCTTGCAAAGACTGGCAAGGACACTAGCACAAATCAGACACCCAAGGCGAGCTGTTTGGAGCAAGAGTCAAACATTTCCACCAAAGGGAACACCGGTTTCTAGCACGCAACTTGCAGTTAGACCAAAAGAATAAAAATAAAGGCGCATTGAAAATGCTAAAGAATAAAGAAACCACCACCTTTCACCCACCACCATGGAGGGAATCGAGCGATCAACAGGATCTCATCATAGACAAGCACAGATTTCAGATACTAGACAAATCAAGGGCAAAAGAAAGAAAAACAGCATTGATCACATGTTCTGATTCCAATTTCAATAAAACGCAACACAGAAAGCAGAATTACCATCCCACTTACAATCCAATATCCATAGCACTGGAAGTCTTTAATCAGTAACTTTTACAAAATTAAGGAATATTTGTCATTGTACAGTTAGAAAGAAACATCTACTTTTAAGATGCCAAAGCAAAGTAGGTTTATATGCCTGACAATGGGAGAAGACCATTTCTCTTGAGGGCTGAAACTGCTTACAGTAAGAGCTTTTGTGTTTCTCCATTCCATTCCTGCTGCTCCTAGAGCCTTGCAGAAATTAGAATTACTCTTCTAGGATAATCCTTACCATTTCTGGATACACAAGAAGCTGAAAAAGTTAAGATAATGTGTGCACAAGTATTGGATTGATATATGTCAGTTTTGGTTTTGAAATAGCTTTGCAATGTAGAATTACTTCAAGATAAATGATACGTACATCCATCTTCAAACAAGTCATATCTCATTTGAAGATGCACCCAATCCATAAAACAAATATTCTGATTACATGAAATCAAAGCTCTTATCTTCAGCTTGCATCATTCTCCTCAAGCTCCCATTCTACCCAAGACAATGAGAAAATCAGCTTGCTCATTTCAAAAGGTTCAGAAGAGAGATGCACAAGGATACCAGGTTACAAGGTTCTACATTTTGTTAAGGATCAAGGTAAGTCCTTGGGCCCCAGAATACCAAGCAAAGGGTTACAGGGAGTATTACGGCAAATGAGAAGGACCTCACTCCATGACTTGAAGATGATGTTCCTGATTTACTAATTAAAACCCCTGATGAAATTTTCTTTTCGTTGGCAGGCCTGTTGACCTCACCTCCCCACATTATGTTCACAGCTAAAAATCAGCTGCACCATCACTAACTTGACAGTCAACTTACGTTAAAGATACAAGGAAAGCAGCTTATTTAAGTGCAGATAAAAGAAACTGACACTTGAATCATGCATAAGCAAGCAAAATCCATTTCCCAGCAAAGCAAAACATACCACTTCTTGTCTTGCTGGCTGCCTCCGGGGCTCCTTGGGAGCTTTTCTATTTCCACCAAGACTGGGGCAGAAGGAACCACTGTTAGGACAGGTAGGTTTGGCTTCACATTCCAGCTCTTTGGAAACAGAATATAAACCAGGAAGTTACATACACACATTAATGAAACAATGACAAGTTACACACAAAAAACCATATCACCACTTCCCCTTAAGCACAGAGCTAAAGCAAGGCTGTAGTAGTCTTCCACTACTTCCAAGGAAGTAGTCTTCCACTACTTCCACAACACTGCATGCCTATGTCCAGCCTTTTCTAGTACTGCCAGCACTGCTGAGATCATAATGAACCCAAAGCTGCTCAAAGATGTCAGTAAAAAGCTGTAGCCTGCTGTGTTCTTTTTAAATGTTGCAGTGATGTTTTCCTTCTGTAAACTCTGCAGTAATGATTGGCACCTTTGGGTTGCAGACCTTTGGACTGCCATTTGAAACAGACCTGCTCCTGAAAAAAACCCCAACTATCTATCTACCTATCAGCAGAGATTGAGTCTTTTAATGTTCAAACAAAACAGATTGCTATTTTCACCAATATGTGACCTTTCTGTTGTGCTCTGCACCTGAAATATTCCAGAAAGCAGGACAGGTTCTTTTCAAACTCCAAGTGTTGTTTGATACTCTGAAGGTGCAGATAAAGTACACTTTTTTTTCTAATGTTATTTAGCATATAGAATTCGTGTTCTTTGGATAACAACTCTGACACAAAGGTACTTTGTGGATCTCTGAAAACATTATCTATAAGTAGCATAATTTCTATAGTATTGGGGGCATAAGGCATCTACCTTACTCCAGCTAAAATAACCAATTATTGTGCTTGTACATTAGTAGCCATTTCTTGGCATACAATTTAGTAGTTAAATGTGTGTAACTTTCAATTAGTCAATCACTGAATTTTAAGAATAAATAACAAAATCCTCAAATCTGCTGAAATACATGGAACCTGCCTGTACTAAGAATGAAAGGGAGAGTCCTTACTTGTGATCCATTAGTCTGGTTGATAACAGCACTGTTTGCAGTACTGAAAAACAAAAGCAATTTAAATTATCAGATCAACAGATTATTTTTTTGCAGGCTAGCAGAACTGCAAGGATTTTCAGAAAGAAAAACAAAGAAGTCTAACAAAGACCTTTCCAAAATACTTATATGTTCTCAAAAGAAAACTTAGAAACTTTTGGGTTAAGTCAGTTGCCTCATTCTAGGTATCTAAGAGTTATCACATTGCTTTTCATTTGTTCAAACTGCAGTTTATCTGGAATTCATCTGGTTTTTCCTCTTCCTTTCCTAGATCAGTTTGGTGAAGAAAGTCTTCCTGATTCAGCAGTAAGGTACAGCACTTCTAAAGCAAAACTGGTAAGAGTTTTAGTTAAAACACCCAGCAAACTGTGACACTGTCAAACCCTGCCTGCACGCTGTAGGGATGTTTGTTCCATAACTGGGACTCTTCAGGTTTAAAGTTTCACATCCAAGTTTATCAGAAAAATTCATGAGTTTTCTCTGCAGAGAGCCTCTAATGGATTGAATTACTACTTCAGTGTCTTAAAAGCAGCCATTCAAAATTATGTGCACAGCAGCTCAGCACAGCATTAATAGTAATTTTATATCATTAAATATTTAATATATTTAATAAATTAAGACCCATATCCCTATTCCTGGTGATTTCTGAATATGCAAGAGAGATTTCACATTGCCACATTTTTATGAGACTTAAAAGCATTCATGCCCTGCACAATAAATATGCATTATAAATCTCACGCAAAGCAAGCACGTTTTCCCAGACTTCTAATCTTTTAAGAAATTATCCCAGTCTCCCACAACTCATTAATCTTTTGATTTACAGTCTGAACAATAACTATCCAACCTGGCAAGCTGACAAGTGAAATAGATTTCTGTATCTACTTCAGCAATTCTTTAGAATATTTTTATTTAAATACCATAAAGTCGATACCAAACAGGCTGCTCCTTGCCCGTTTCCCAACTTTGCACCTTCTCTACTGAAAAAACGTGGAGGTTACCACAGAATAGCTCACCTCCACCAGAAATTATTAAGGAATGCCTTCTGGTTACTGCATTCCCCAGTGCTGAGTTAACACAAAAGAATGGAACAACATCCATCTTTCATGATGCATTTCAATTAGCAATGCTCGAGTGTAGAGTTTCAGAAATGGCATAGATTGCTCTGGGGACTTAACACAACAGTGCCACACCTAGGTGCAGATCAGAGGCTGCCGCTCTTATCAGGAGGAGAAACTGCATAGGAAGTTTCTGTTCCCACTCTCGGAATGACCTAAGCAGCATGAAACTCAGAAAAGGGGATGACAACACAGCATGACGAGAGTACTGATTAATGAGTCACATTCTGCATGCAGAGATCTTTAGCGCTTTAATGACACACAATGTTGACGAGAACTATCCTGCTTTACACTCAATAGAGGAAGTCGCAGAGACACCCGCACTGAACTAACTCCAGCCTTGTTCCCTCACTTCCCAGGCTTCTCCCCATCTCATACAAGAATCAATCCTGCTGCTACAAACAGAAAATGTATGCTTGTTTTAAGCCTTTCGTTCTAAAATGTTGTTGTGACATTCCTTACTGCTGCACATCGACAGATGCGTACTTTTAAAAAATAATTTGGTTACAAGTTATCATAGCAGTGTTCACAAGTTACCAGGGCAAAGGACAGAAACCACAACCAAATGATTGAGCTCCTTCACTACCCAAGTAACTATTCTTCACTTGGTTTCCTGTCTTCCCTTAAGGAAGGGTATGAAGTCTGTATAATTCAGTTTCATATGAGTATTTCGCACTGCAACAGCAAGTAAGAACCTACATATGCAGAAAAACTCTAAGTATAGAAATAAAAAAAAACAAAAGCTGTCTCTTGGTCATGAATAATTCAGTACACATGCAGAAAAACAAATCCATATAGAAAAATAAATGCAAGTGTAGCACAGAATATGAACCCATCAAAATTTCTCAAACATTTCTTTTACCGTTATCTTCCCCATCTCCAAACTTCACTTGATTATGTATTTCAGTGACACAGCCAGAGCAGGCAGATCTCAGTAAGAAAAGATCCTCACATGGTTTTTACCCAATCTCTTCACATGGCAGCACACAGAACTACAGCTCGTATCCAGCAAGAATCAGTTAATCATAAACAAACATCTTTCCTTGCTAGTAAACAAGTCTGGCAAAACCTTCAGCATGACAGCAGAGCAGGAGCTTTGCTCTGAACAGTAGGCTTTATGTAAAGCAAACAGAAAACCCACAGCAAAACCACAGGTGAGGTTAACACTCTCTGCAACTAACTTGTCTTTTGCAGAATCATGCTCAAGCACAGGTGGCAAACATCAAAGAAATTTAAATACTGGCATGCACCTTACCTTGTTTCTTCAAGTTTAGCAGAATGTGCTGCAAAAATAGGAAGTGTTAATTAAAATTTAACTTATAACTATGTTATCAGTTAAATATCAAGTATAATACTAAGAAAAATAGTTTAGCACTACCTAAAAGTAGGTAACTAAAAGAGTAAGACTTGCACATATCCCATGTATGTGTGAAAAACAAAATCCTAACCTGGAAAAATAAAATAAAAACTCTGAAGAGCAAGCCAATGGATTTAAGCAAGCATCTGACTGCATGCATGGAGGTCACATCTGACCTATGCAAGAGTGGGAGTAAGAGATAAGGTCAGTATTTCATGTTGTCAGGCTTAACAGCAGAGTACAAACTCTAAAGGACAATGAAAAATTTCAGTGACAAAAATTTCAAATTTGATTAATAAATTTTAAATACGATCATCAGTTTATCTCTGTTTACTGGATCCAAGTTTTCCATCTTAATACAGAGACCTATCATGCAACATTTACCTGTGAGGCAAGCCTTGAATGACACACCTTGGACACAAGCTTTTTCTAATGAATACATGTGGTCTCCCAAGTAAATCGAAGAAAATCTAATTTTGCAAATTCAAGAGCAGGGCAAACTACAGAGGAATTCCTACACAGTAGCTTTGAAGGATATGATTACTTGATTCTCACAATGGATTATACTCAAATTTGAAGGTCAATAGTTTACCTTTCATTTGCAGTGTTCGTCTTGAATATCTCTTGCTGGGCCTCCTTTCAAAGGATGCCGATCTCCTGGCTTTGTTGGTCTTGGTGGTTTGATATTCTGTTTTCCCACTGTACAAAACAATACAATAAATCACTTCTTTCTAATGACAAAATAGAGACGCTGCTCAGCAACACATCACATTTCTATTTTAAATTCACAGCTTAACAATCTGATCCCAGTTCTATTAAAAAATCTCAAACCTAACACCTCAAAAGGCCTTTTACAAAAAAGGGATGGAGCTTTACAAACTTCCTATTTCATCCCATTGTCCTAAGACAAAAAGCTGATGCAATGACACCTTAAAGATTAAGTTGCTGAAAAAGCACATTTGGCCTTTGTGCATTTCTGTGACCATGCCACTTAGGAGAGGCTGAAAATTCTAGGTGAGTGCAAAGCTTAAGGTATCTTGCCAAAGGTCATGGAAAAAGATGGCAACGGGACTAAAACCAAGAACCTGGATGCTCTCGCTTTCATGCAAGACTTCCCCTCTTCTTCTCACCTGCCCAAATTTGGCCAGACTCTGCCCCCCAAGGCCGCAGAACATAGCAGCCTCATGTTCTGCTGACTCCTTGGTACCACTGATCCTTTCTGAAGCAGACCAGATGGTATTGCCTTAGTTCCTGGAAATGGAAGGGAAGTATATGCATACTGTCTGGGGTGGTCATGCTCCACCCCCTTCCATATGTTCTCACCAGCTCTCGTGGGACAACTGACAGCATCCTGCAAGCCAGTCTGGAACCACAAGCCATTTACAAGTCTGTAACATGCATGGTAGTGCCTAATGTGGAACAGGCACTATTCAAGGCTTCCGAAGTGACTCCCATCACTCAGACAGGAACTCAGGAGTCACAAAACTTGCAATGTCACAACTGTGCAAGTCAACTGTCCACCCTCTACGGACAGATTTAAAAAGGGGTAGGCTTTCAAGAGGAAGTGATCTATAAAACACAATTTACTATATCCTATGGAAGTGACATCAACCTTGAGAATCCTTCAGTTTCCTACTGAACAGACCAGATTCACCTGAAGATAAATCAGAAAACACAGGGGGGAATCCATGTGACTTAACAGAACCAGTAACGCAACTATTCAGATTGTAATTTTCACTACTCTACATATCCCAGGTGAATAAATACCAAGTTCTCTCCTGTTTGCACACAAAATCCAAGAAAAGCAAGCCATGACAGATGATACGTGCTCAAACAACAGATGAACTGACCTGTAGCGGAACCGGGATCCTAACCGAATGAATCCGGATCGGCTTGAGTTCTTTTGGACAGGCCCACGGAGCCGGAAGAAAGCATGGTGTTCCACTGCACACTTCCACAAGTGTTTGCAGGCTTTGGGATGATCCAGTCTAAAGACAAAAGTGTGCTCCTGCTCCTTTCCCTTAAAGCACACAAAGCACACAGATGACTTATGAGGGGCTTAAGTCAAAGTTACAATTCAGTGCAAGTGAAACAAAATTTGGGTTTTAGGAATACTGAATTCCGTGTTTGAAAAATTATTTAAGGCAGAAAAATCAACCTTTTCGGAAGCTTTTATGAACATCTGATACATTGTCTCAAGTTGGAATGGGCTAGAGCCCATATATTTAACCAGTCAAACCTCTGAATAACTACCAATTCAAGACATTATTATAATAGGAAGGTATTTCTCAAGGAGGCTAGTAAGGTCTTGCTTCCAAATCTGATTTTCTCTAATTACAACTGCTCACATTTTTTATAATCTCAGCTCTGAGATTTCTTCTCATGGGAAGAATTCTGACATCTGCTTAAGGAATTAGTTCCACTAAAGGTGTTACCTGGCCATTTTTTAAACTTTCTTGCCAAACAAGTATACTGTTCCCAAATTTTCTGGCCTACACTATTTTCACCAGGTTTTCCTCTTTTCAGGGGTTGCATAAATTTAGGGGGGAAGAAAATTAACCTACTTATCTTATATTTAAGTCCCTTTATTCTCTCCCTCCCACCAAGTCACAACCAAAAATATTGCAAGGCATCAATGTTAATTCTCAAATGTTAAAGAAAGATCAGGGGTATATTAACTAGTTCTTTACAATCAAGACTGAGATGTAACTAAACAGATAGTTATCTACCTGTTCATCATCTTCAACAACAACTAGTGTGAGTTTGTTCTTCTTGAAGTCAAGCCTAGTTATCTTTGGCCTGCAAGATGAACAGAAAACACAGGTTTTGTCTAACACTCAGCCTCTCACAAGTATTTTTTCTGGTTACATTCATGCTATAGGCCTTTGATTACACTGTAGATACCAATGTACTACTTCAAAATATAATACTTAACAAGAAACCTTGACAATCAGAAGTCAGCAACTTCTAAAGAGATAATTTTATTTGAAATTAAAAAAATAATAATAATTACTTGAACTGAAATCAAATTCCACCCAAATATCGCTCCTTGTCTCCTCTTCCACAAGCCACAAAACTAAACTCAAAGACACAAAGGCAGGCCAAAATAATCCTGCTTCATCAAAGAAATGTAAATCATTGAATATATCACAGATCGATTCCTACAATGACTGAGAAAATCCCAAAGGGAATAACATGAACACAACATGACACAAAAATGCAGCCACTTCCCCCACACCCACCTAAAACATACTCAGAATTGATGGTGCAGGGAGAAGACACAGAGATAACATCTCTGCTACAAAGTGAATGTTTTTCTGAGAAGTTTATAAAATTGAACTGGGCTGACCCAAACAAACTACTCATGCAATGAATTATCATCTCATTATCTGCTTACTCACTCTTTGTATGCAGCTTTGAAAGACTGGGTAGTAATTACAGTATAAAGCACTTAAATGCCTGTGTACCCAGACCCAAACCTCCCTGTTTTCTATATAGTGTAAAGCCCTGCAAAAATTCACCAGAATTCCAAAAAAACATGGGGCGTAATTCATGTATTTGTCAGATAAAGAAGCACACTCATAAAAACTAAAGGAAGTTCTCTATCCCCTGACTATATAGAAATTTGGTAGTGGAGGGATGATGTAGTATTTAGGTGCGCTTTTTTTTGTTTGTTTTTAGTTAGTCCTTATTGATGAACAGAAAGAGACATTTTCTTAAGAAAAAGCCTGGCCAGATGACATTACATGTGAAAACTGCACCAGTACTATTGCTTCTGCCTCTTTGTCAAGAGTAAGGTGTAAAAATTGGCTAGAATGCCTGAAGAAGCTTCATTTTGCTGACTGGGTGCATAGTCTATTTCCAAAGCCCTTTAGTATAAAATATAACAAACAAACAATAAAAAACCCAGAAAACATCCCAAAGTTATTCTATCTTTTAATTGCCTCTAGATTGTTACACAGCCCATTATAACATGCCAACCAAGGACGTTAACAGAAGAAAGAAGATTTTTGGACCCCATGAAAACATTCACAGGCTACAGAGTATTTCCACAGGTACCTATAGTATTAACGGTGCTCTCATATCCCAAACAATTTTCTTTTTAATTTTTTATTTTCTATTGCAAAAGAAACAAAAGAACAGAAATCTAAAATGTTTTAACATACAGAGAGCTTACCAGAAAAACAAACCAATCTTTGTGTCTCCTTCAAAAACAAGAACTCCTGTAGGTGTGAGTCCCAGGCTGTAATCATTGCCGTCTCTTGCCTGATTGACACAGAACAGAGGTTATGTTCATTTAGGTGTTCGACCCTTTCTCCAAATTACTCAGTGATTAATACAGCCTATTTGTCCAGCATTACAATCAAACACATATCTGCTTATTTTATACAACAAAACTCTAGTGATTCAGTGATCTTATGCAACGCATTTTTCTTGTTTGCAACTCTTCAATAAGGCTGAAGTGGAAAATTAAAGTTTGTTGATTAGTATGTGTAATAATGACCTCCTTGTGCAGTTCTCTGCACTTCCTTCTCCACAGGAGATCTATTTTTACTTGTACTTTTTCAGCTGGCAGCTGACTGGACCCCATCCAATTTTAATTTAATTACTATGATTTCCACATAGCGCTCAGTCTACATACAAAGTGTAGTACATATTGCCACGTCCATCACATATTTAACGCAGAGCAGACTTGTTTGGACTAAAGTTATGCCTTCTAGAAATCTGTACCACAAAGTGGAATGCTGATGCAAAGCCAGATCACTTGTTACACCATTTACAATATTCCTTCTTGGCTCCTCAGAACAAAACCAGCATTGAGAAGTGGGACAAAGTTAACATCATTTCCAGAGGTCACCACGCTGCGGTTAAACATACCTTGACTATGTGCATGTCTACACCGTACATTTCCAGCCACTTAGCTTTGTTTAAGTAGTTGGTCTCAGCCTGTGCTGGCGTTTGCCCCCTGAAATAAACATTTTGCTGTTAGGTAGATGTCTGAAAAAGCACAGAAAGGAAAAACTGGTATGTGAAGAAAGAGGAAAAGAAATTCCCTGAGAGTTTGTGAGAAAGCTAAACATTACTAACACTCGTTCGCTATCATGAACATCAAAGTCACTTCTGGAAGTTTTTATCTGAAACTGCTGCTGCAAAAATAGCTGTGTTTCAAGATTCTGCAACCTCATCATTTTACTCACACCTTTGGAAAAAGTCATTTTTCACATTATATCCTCTTACAAAATATGACAGAACCACATTAGAATTATGTTTCTGAACGAGACCACAGAACAATCATCAGCAGCACCTTTTTTGATGTATTCTCTTCACAGAAAAATCAGTGTGTACAGCTGGTTAGCAAGCATGGGAAGATCTAGTACCTGCACTCTTTCCACTTCTCAAAAATGGCTAGTTCCATCTCTTCAGTCTGAGTGGGAACAAACCTGAACTCAGACACCAGTTCAGGCACATGTTCAGCAGGATCATAGTCTCCAAGTTCAGCTACAAAAGAACATTATTGTCAAGCAATGTTCCCAATACACAGCCAATATTAACAGGAATTTTTCCAGACTTTTCCAGTTAATCTAAAATACTGAATTTCTTTGCATTTCCCCTTCTCCAGTCCTCCCAATATTTGAAATGTCACCTTCCTTCACAGGGAAATTAGGGACACTGAACAAATGGTCATGTTGTCTGCACAAAAGCCTTACATTAATTTTTACAAAGAGCTATTGATATATTCATTAACAAGATTCCTATAAATGGAAGTTATCAACATCCTTGAAATTCACCTTTTTTCTTTTTTGCAGAAAGTTTTCAAAATCTTTTAACCAACAGCTGACTGAAGTTATAATGGAATTTTACCTTAAATTATCACAACAAAATCTCCTGAGCTTCAGATAAAGCAAAACCAACCCTCACACTTTTCATAAAACTATCTGTCCATTCTAAAAATCAATTTCTGGTTTTATGACTAGAAATCCCCCTCTCCTGATGAAATTACTCCCTGTCAGGGCAGAATCACGCAGCTGTTATTTGTTGGTCTCCTTTTCATCCAAGAACATAACTGCCCTAGTAGGTCAGTCAAATGGCTCATCTAGTCAACTGTGGCAGCAGGAGATGCTGTTGAGAGAGCACACTGGGGCATAGTCATCAATGGGTGTGCCACATGAAAAGCACAACTTCCTTTTGCCACAAATGCTAACAAGTCCAGCTTTTACAGACCCAGTATGCCTAAGTGCCAAAACTCAACAGTCAGAAACCTTTTAAAAATGTCCTGATTTTCACAGTCACTAAGCATTTGCTCCTCCCACTAATTCCCAGGAGCTTCTTCATGTTCAGATCAGGTAAAAAAAAATAAGGAATAATTCTGGAACTTGGACATTAGGTATGTGCTACAGGCCAATTATTGTCCTGCCTGAAAAAAGAAGTTACAAGTTTTCGTGTGGGAAAAAAATAGTGACATCTTTGGAAAGAGATGGAAAAGTCAAATAAATACACCCAATACTCCACAGGTACAAAAACTATAGGCAATCTGAAAACCTGTTTCTTGGCTTCCTGAAGACTGCAAGCATAAGAATAGTGTTCTCATCCCCTCCTTTTTTTTTCTTTTAAATGCTGACTGCAGAAGTCTGTAGTTCTATAATAATTTACTCCCACTAAAACGCCTGCCTCTGTTGAAAGGAATGCTGTCAAAGCCAGCTTAGGTTCCAGCTGATTTAAATAAAAGTACACAGCTGTCAGACAGTAAGATTAAAGCCCTGCTACGGGCCTCACTGCAGAGACAGGAAAGAAAAGACCAACTCAAAAAGCAATGGATACATGGCCTAATTAGATCACTTTGTTTTTCAAAAAACTTAGCAGCTGAATGTGTATCTTAAGGCTCTTACAATGCTTATATTTTTAACTGTGGAATGTATTCTAACTGTTTTCCTTCCATGCAAAAAAGCAGGTTAAAGAGGCAGGTATCTTTACAGTTTAATGTCAACTCTCTATACCTCCACTTGATCAGGACCATTAGTTCCTGCCTGAAATATGTTTTGAGAAGTATCTGTAAGATAAAGGATTTCAGTGATTTAAGTCCTTTTACTTAACCCCTGTAAACTAAGTACAACAATGCACTGGTTTAAAAGATAAAATGTGCAAAGAATGTGCGCTGCTCAAACATGCAGCACATCTCTGAATTCCCTCTTCATCCTAGAGGGCTGCACACCGGAGACACGGGTCACTAACGCGTTTCTACAAGTAAGCTGACGTCAGAAGTTACGGGGTTTTTTCATAGACAGGACATTTCACTTGGAGTGCAGAACCAAAATAATTTTGTACCCAATTTACACGACTAAGAAAACACAGGGCAGAAATTACACGATGAAAAAAAGCAAACTGAAGACCTAGTATCTTGTGTGCCAGAGGACAGGTTTGCACACAAGCACCCGAGAAAGCAAGTTCAGGGAAAAGCTTTTTTATGTTCAGAATCTCCTTGTTCCATTTCCTGAGGAATCAAGTCATTTTTCTTGAGCTCTCAGCAAAATTAATATAAAAGAGAGCTGTGCTTCACACTGGATTGTTACACCTGGGCAGAACCTATTTTCTGGGAGTAAGGAGGACAGACTAGAAGAGGTAGTAAGAGTCTACAGGACACTGTTCGTGCAACTTCATCCACCCCCACTGGTACCTACTCACCTTGCATGTTATAAGCTGCCAACTGGACGGCTGTGTCAAAAGGACATTCCAATCTGCAGTAGGAGAAGTGCACTGTTAAAACCTTCCGCTGACATGATTTTGCAGATAACTCACGTACCTGATGGTGAGAAACTACAAGTGCTTGGGATAGGGAAGTGCAAAAGGATTTTCAGCAACTTAACAAGAGATAAGCACTACAATACTTAACCATTCCTCTGCTGTTACTCATGCATAGAAGGGTAATAGTTTAGACAGAAAAAAAATTTACACTACTTAGCACAACTTACACAAATGTAACTTTAGGAAGTCCTGTACTACACACACTGTTTAAAAGGCTGTTTATTTGGATTACTTACTTTCCACTAAGAATATCCAGTTTTAGCTGCAGAACAAATAAATACCTGTAGGATTAAATAAGAAAGGAAAGTCATTGATTAGTAGTTCTAATGTGTCACTTGGCAAACAGGTGAAAGTTAGAGCTTGGCAAAAAACCCCATTTTTTCTACTCTTTTCATGGGTTATCAAGACTAAAAAAACTGCACTGTGGTCTTTCAAGGCTGTATCAGTTGGGTTTGTATGCTTTACACATTTCAAATTAATTAAACCCAAAACTACGAGTTGTCACAAACTGAACTACAGCATTGCACAGAAAAAGAAACATGATCCCTAAGTAAATCTTACTTTTTCTCTTCTGATCCTACTTGGGCATGGAAAACCTTGCATCTTCTGCATTTTCTTCATTATTCATAGACATGTGGATCTCATAAGAAAATGGAGTGTTTTAAGGTCTCTCAAACATAAATGTTCCTAATCCAGCTTCTTAGGTAAAATCTAGTCCAGAAAGCTGGCTGCAGTGTGACAAAAAAATAAACAGTAGCCTGCAGCCTTTTCAACTTGTTTACTCTTCAGAGCCAGCTTGCCTTCATTGCCTTGCTTATTCTGTACTGTTCTTGCTTAGAAATTGGGCAAACATTGAATACAAAGCACACCCTTTGGTGTGCAAGCCAATCCTTCCGATCCAACACCCACAGAGTGGTCCTCTTGCTGCTGCACCACGGTACACAGCTTTCCTTTACAAGAAATAGCCTCACCAACTAAAACCCTGGCATCCCTGATAGCATTCAGTTTGAATTCTACTACAGATGAACAGAAGCCTTACACACAAAGCCAAGGACGAGGCTTCTGTTTCAGCATGTGCCTATGTCTCCTCCTACTCACATGCACAGACACGAAACAGATACAGGCATTTTTCCTGCAGGTCCCTTAATAAATCCACAAATACTCTGCCAAACAATTATCCAAAGTCTTTTGAACAAGGGCCTTTATACTGGGAATAAGTTTGTTTGGTACTGACCCTAGATATCAAAAGAATGAGCAGTGTATAGTGGGTGTGACCAGTCCATGCTTATCAACCACGGTAACACTCACAAAGAATTCAAGCATACTTCCCGTGCTTAGGCTGCGTTACTTGACCTCTGACAAGTGGCATCTGATGAGAAGCTGTCAGAAAGCATGAGCAAGCTGCATGGGTGGAAGCTGACAAGGGACCCCCAGGTGTCCTGCCACGCAAAGGAAAGACGGGGCACCTATAACCCATAGCAGAGCTCCCTTCCCACTCCCTCCGTAAGGCACGGGATTGTCTCGAGACAGTGGGAAGACTTGCTGCTCTCTTGTTCTGAGGGATTAGTGAAGCAGACAGACTGGGCTTAAAAGCCCCGGGGTTTCAGGTCTGCCATGCTAAAACCTGTACAGAGAGGTCTGACTGGCAGAACTCAGGATGGATGCAAATGTTTCAGAGTGGTGGACGCAGATGTGGGTCTCAATTTTGCTTATGGTTACTATTTTTAAAGACAGTTAAATGTTTATTCAGGAACATGAATGGGGAGGTAAAACATTCTTCCCAGATCAGCAGGAAAAGATTAAAGAGGAGCATGTTACCACATGTAAGTATGAAGCTGCACAGGGTACATATGGCTATAAGGAGTAATGCTACTATAATCTTCCTGGTGGCACTCCTAGGGATTTGGCTGAAGTGCAGATCGAAGACACAAGCATAAACCTGAACAACAAACAAATGCACTTCATGCTGTTACAAACAGCCAAGGGTACAAAGCACCTACAGCTATGAATAAAAAAACCCCAACAACTTAATTTTCTCTCCAAATGTATCATCAGTAGAGGTGACAGTGCAAAGAAACACTGCCTTTTACAACAGATTTATGCTACTGACATATGGCAGGTTGTGTTCTCTTTCAAAGCACCCAGAGTATGTCTCTGTCCAACATGAAATGTTGCATTATGAACGGATATGTGGAATGCCTTAATCAAAAGAAACTGCTGAGCACCTGATACTACAATCCTACACATACAGTAGCATCAACTCACGTCTCAGTGTACGGGTAAAAGAGTATTTTCCTCTGTATAAGTTCTGCAAAGACCATGTAATTGAAGTTCAGTGAACTTATTTCTGCCAAAGAGAAGCTCCAACTTATAATTCCATGTTTTTCTGCCTAAAGAGGTGAGATGGCTGCAAACAGTTGAAACTAACTGCAGCTTAAGAATAGAGAAAGAGGAATGAAGTCTGCTCTCCTCATTAAAACCTCTGTCTATTGCCTACAAGGCACTCTGATCAGTTGCCATAATCACCTAATGAAAAATGGTGCATCACGTAATATAGTAAATATACAGACTCCATTATATTATAGCTCACTTGTTTCACGGGAGCTACGTTAGATGCACTTACAAAAAGCCAAGTAAGCAAGCAGCTCTAAGGAATTCTACAAAACATCATGCAACTGCTTAAATAAATACCACAAAAACATTTTCCTGGCTGTATCTGGATACGTCTCTCACACAAAATCCCTCTTACCTTGTTAGCTCTTCACGTAGATTGTTGGGCTCTGACGAGTAAAACTTGACACGAAAATGCAGACAATACGGTGGGCCAACTGCAAGGCAGAATTCATTGAAGTCAACAGTAACAGTTACTGAGTGAGGCATCCTATTTTTTTTATTACACAGAACAACATCACAAAACATGACTGAACCTGGCTCTGTCCTGCCACAAGGTCACAAAGCAGTAATTCCTTTGTGTGGGTGAAAAGCATCAGGGTGAAAGGCCGCTTCAATATGCGCACAAAATAGTTGTGTATGTTAGAAGTCAATCCAACAGTCATACCACATTAAGTTGATTTGCCTCACCAAGAGCACACGAATCTAGGTTAATCCCTATATTTAAGGACTCTATCCATCACCAAGAAAGCTGTACATCTTTGCTCTGCAGTTGACGTAGCCCCCAGGCACACTGCTGGTCTGCGTAAAGCCTTTCTGGGGCTCTGGGAAATACCTACCGCTGACAACTCAGCCCCCTTTATTCCACAGAAATGTAGACATATTTAACAGACTTTAGACAGAATTAACAGACTCTTCTGTGGAAGAGGCATCCTTTCTAGAAACCAAACAGTTAATTCAGAAAAGGATGGATTAACAGTTCTTTAAAAATGTGCAGCGCTCTGCTGATTCTTGCATCTGACCTGAGGAATTCTCTCTCTCTCTCTCAGTGCCTCCAAAACCTCTGTTGTATTATCTCAGCACCACAAATCCCTGAAGGTGTCCCACAGTGGAGAGCAAAGAAGCTGCTAGACAGAAATCAGGTGATGTCACAGCTTGCCCAAGCACACACCACTGAAACAGCCAGGCCATGCTAAACCCTTGTGCAGCAGGTAAGGACCTGGTGGACCCAACTAAGATCCAGGCATCCAAGACTGCCCTGAGGGATGGAGGCTTCAAGACAAGTTTTTCTACAGTCAGGATAATGATCTATAACACTGAAGCATCTTCAGCTGCCTTGACTCCACTTAAACTATAATTAATGAGCCTCTAACATGTTTAATTAAGGATGTTAGACTAAAGTAATATGAGCTACAGAAGGAAGAGGTCATTAAACAATCAGCAGCATGATGCCAGACTTTTGTCACAAGGTCTTGTCACCCCTCAAAGGACACACTCCCCACCACCCATTTCAACTCTGTGCCACCTGTATTAGGATGAGATCCCAAGAGAAAATGGAAAGGACACTTACTTTTAACTTGCTTTTTAATGCTTTTTGTGTTGTCCAACCAATGCTGAAAAATAAATGGCTTGCATTAAATTACCAATTAAAAAAATCTCTAAAGAAAAAAGAAAAAGACCACTACTCATTAGTGAGGGCCATCTCAGAATAATGATTATTTCATTTAAATGATCTAATTCAAATATTCACAATGGTCTTCGTGCTCACTAAAGATACTTTCAAAGTTTGTAATGTAAAATGCCCGTTTTGAACAACAGAAGCATCTTGCTGTACCTTATTTAAACCTAATCTTAAAGAAAGCATTATCTACTTTTAAAAAAATGCACTGACAAACCACTTCACTAAAATTTTCATCCTGTCCAAACAAACAAAACACTTAATTCACATCTTAGTAGGTCAGCCAGTGACAATGTGCCAGAGAGGCATAACTCATAGCTGGAGACTCTGGCACTCAGTTGTGTGTGATGTTTACTTCGGGTGGAAGGGGAGAGACTAAATAAATATTGTTGGCTTTCAGGCATTTTCTTTAGATGACTCAAGCATAGCGACAGCAAAGCTGTCACAGCTGAACTTTAGGGTCAACTCTACCTAATTCCACAATCTATTCACGTGTGACGTTGTAGCAATTGTCACAAGGGAGGACAGAAGTTACTGCCTCACCTACTAATGCTAATTATAAGCTATTTACTACATGTGAAGTCAAAATAATGGCTTCACTTACACTGCATACCACAGCACATGAAAAGTAAGCTGTAGATAGCAAGCAGAGAGAAACACCTACATGTATACACCACGCTCCCTAAAATAACTGCATAAAGAGTTTATACCAGAAATTAAAGATAAGACTGGAAAGGGAGCTTAAGAGCTAGCTGTAGAGACCTACTTCCAGGTGCTGTGCATAGTGAACAGCTCCCTCCTCCAAAGGAGGTGACTCAGTTAAACAGTAAACACTCTATTCCACGTCACTGCATTGACTCAACAGCCAGAGCAAACTATCTAGCACACCACGTCCTGAATGGTTCACAATGCCCAGGTAACACCACCTCATTTCATCAATCCCAAATGTCACCTTGCAACTAATACAGACGAATTACATACTTAGTAGCACTCCTTTCATTAAACTATGTGCCACAGAGTTCACATCGGGCCCGTGGAGGACAGAAAAGCAGCAGGGCTATGAGAAAGAACCGGTATTTTCAGGTTGCAGTGCCAAGTGCACACACATTCCTGTCTTCAGAGCAACCCTGCCTTCTGCAGAGAGTGTGTGAAGTCAGCCTGTAATGCAGCAAGGATATGCAGTGATTGACATATTAGCTGCAGATCAGAACAACTGAACCATCTACTGCCGCTGAAAATGCTCTCACTGGCTATTAAAGCAGCTACAGAAAGTGATTCAAAATTTAGCTAATATTTTTAAAATAAAGCAAGAAACTTAAGGAAGAATGAAGCAAATATTTTAAGTCAACTTTTCTTACACTACCAGCGAAACGACGTTGAGCAATTTCGTTTCTTTAGAAAACTACATAATCTCTCTTCCTATTCCACAAACTGGCTGGAATAGGCAATTTACTTACTCCCTCCTCCACCATAAAAACATAAACTACCTACTTGGAGGCTTGCAGGTGATTTAGATACAGGAATGGCAGAGCGCACCATTTCTGGGCTCCAGGACTGGCTGTGCATGCCTGTTTCATCTCCCTCCTGTTTTCTCTCATCTCCTCCACATTCCATGGGAAGGCAACCAAGAGGCCCGCAACAGGCACTGATAGTGTTTTAACTCCGCTCGGGCTCTTACCACCACTGCCCAGGAGAGCTCTGTCTGAACGGTAAGGGTGTGTGTGGAGGAAGGGAAACAGAACTGCTTTTAAACAGAGGGGAAGGACAAGCAAACAAAAACATCAACAACAAAAAAACCAACCCCAAACCAAATGCACTGACACACACAGACGTCAGGAAAGTTAAGATTTATTCCAAGTGATTAAAATGGAATTCAAATGGACCTGGCAAAAAGTTTACATTTTGGTGAGAGTTCGTTCAGCAGAGTCTGCTGCTGAAATCCAGATACAAGTCTGCTAAACAAACAGCAACGAGGACAGCAGACTGGACAGAGTACTGGAAGTCTGAACTAAAACAGTCTGCTGCTTCAGAAAAAACAGCAGCAACATTCCAAAGAGGTAGGGTAAATCAGGTTTTCTTTTAGTAAGACAGTGGGACTAAAACTGGAATGTTATGGAATTAAAGGGTTCATACTTATACATAGTGCTACACACATCATTTTCAGCATTAAGCACACTAGACAAAACTGCAAGAGCAGCAAACCGATGCATTGTACAATTCCATTAGGAACAGCAAGTATTTGATGCTTGCAACCTATAACAATTAGAAATTTGCCACCTGTTAAGTGTTGCATGCCTCCTCTCTAGAAACATCTTTCCAGCATTGCTAGAGGGAAAGCCAAATAGCCCAAGTTAACAACAATCTTCATCTTTTGTGTCAGTGGGCAGGCTGCCCTATTCATTGCCAGGCTGAATCAAAGCTACTCAAAGTAACAATAGCCTGTTCCCTGGGCTGCCAGATCAGGTCGATATATTGTGGACAATCTTGCAAATGAATCCCTTTGCCATCTCTTGCCTCTTACTGAGGAGTGGGGGGAAATCTATTCCTAATCATCAGACAGAATTCACATGAAAACAACAAATCTTTCACTTTGCTGTTTCACAAGCTTTTTAAAAGAAGCCTGTAATTGAAACCTAGAATCCAGAGTGCCAGGAAGAGTTCATATTCATCTAGGTTTGGGGTTTTCTTTTATTCACCCAGTACATTACAAACTGAAACACCTAACTCCTAATCACTCAAGTAGCTAAAAGAATGAAAAAGCTATGCTTCAGTTGTTCAAAGTAAATCTACTGAAAACACATACATAGTTAAAACAAGTAGACTTTATTTAACTTTTATTTAACTCTATGTTATTAGTTTGCCAGAGGTCTTATATCTTCAGATGCAAGTAGCTAGTAAGGCAATATACTCAGATTTAAATTGGGTAGCAGAAAAATTGCCTTATCAGAGCCAGTGGACAAGTCTATTCACAGTAAGGACTGGATTCTGACACTGTTTATTTAACACATCTCTTGAATAATCTTTGACAAGTCACTTGACTGGTCTCTGCTTTTGTTTCCAAGTTTCTGCTAGAACATGCCAGCTCCTCTGCAAGAACTGCTGCCATCCCAGCAGTTCTTCATTTCTTATAGCAATTACCTCTGTCTGTTGTGTTCAGCTCTTCTGTCAAAATGGAATCTCTTCTGCTTAGTTATACAGAGCATATCATTAAAATACAGTTTACACAGATTGCTATCTCTACTCTGCCTTGTGTCAGTCACACATAGTTAAAACATGGAAGCAAACTAAGTTTAAAAACACTTGTATTTGGTAGATTGTGTAGCATCAAGTAAATCAAAGTGCTGTCTGCACTGCAAGTAACAATTTGCTGGACAAAAGCAAGCCATGAGGCATTACTGAGACAGAAAAGATTAACCCTTATTTCCCCATTTCAAGAGGAAATGATGCCATTTGGTAACAGAACAGCAAGAGAAAAGAAGTTTACCATATAGATAGTTTCATTAGTTACAACTAACCCAGTTACGAGATCTTACCAGAACATGGAAAAAGCACATGGCAGAAAGTGATACAGGATACCTAAAACGTAGAGATTTCTATTTTTTCCTGAAGTAAAAGGATAAATGCAATGTAGCCATTCCCTATCAATACTCAACTCTGCAGACTGAACATGCTTAACACAGCTAACATGATTTTTATAAATACAAACTGGTATGCAATGGGCTGTCTTCTAATTCCTTTTGGTAGGAGGCATACATGCTTCTGAATGACTTTAGTGTAATGGTCGTTTCCTCCTTTGTTTTAGACATCTCTGTTCTGCAAGAGGTTTATTTAAGAGTGCTTCCACTACTGGAAACTGCAGCCCAGCAGCTAATCCTGCTAGGCATGAAGTTTACTCCAGGTGCTGAACACAAATGGTTTTCTCAGAAGAGAATGTTCTCTGCAATAAAAGCTGAGCATAAAACTCCACTGCAGTAACTTTGAAGCCATCAGGGTGCAAGCGTGCTTTGGGGTGGGTAACACTGCAAGAAGCTGTTGACTTCTTCCAAAGATTCAGCCTGGGCAGTCTTTTTGCCATTTTTTACATAAAAAGAGGACTTTTGCTGATGGGAACGTTGATGGCATTGGCAAAGGAGAATTTTCTCCACTCTGTAAAACAACAAACAGCCAGGCACAAACTCTGGTTTTGCCCCTTCTTCTCTGCATCAGCCGTATCAAGAATTTTCACACGGCTCCACATGCTGGTTTCCTATGGACAAGCCTTAGGTAAGAGCAACCCAAGGTGTGACAGGAACAAGTCAAAGACAGGAAAGGAAGAGACATCATCACTGTAATATGTAAGACTGCTCGAGGTGGAGTTAAATCTAGGGTCCCTAACAAACCACAGAGCTTCTGCACAGAATACAACTCAAAAAAAGGCAGCTGTCTTATAGAATTTTCATCAGTGTTAAGATTTAACTTTTAGGAGGAAAAAACAAACAGCAAAAAACCCCCAAGGAGCACTGCTACTCACCGCCACTTGTGCAGAATCCATGAACCTTAATCCAAAGTAGTCACTTTCGATAAGGTCCAGATGGTACATGATCTGTTCAAACAGCAGCTGGCCTTTGGCTTTTTTCTGAAAATATAGAAGAATTTAGTACTTAGCAGGTAGATTTCCCGTAGCATCTACTGTCTACTAGGCATATTTTTATATTGTAATTCCAATAGTAAGAGAATTCCAAAATTAAGCTTCTGAAAACAGTGTGGAAATTAATTTTTTTCCCCTTTCACATTTTTGATGGCTGTTTTTTTCTGAAAGGGAAATGTGCACCCCCCAAGAAGCACACATCATATCCTCACAGGACTTGCATAATGTCCTTCTTTAGAAAATATCGACATTGACTCTCAAAACACAGCGTTAAAACATCATTTTATCACTGAGTCTTTTAGGCTTTCCTTATCAAAGCTCAATACATCTGGAAGTAACAGCCAGCACAACTGCAATGACTAACTCATGCGCTGAAAAAAATTTCCAAGCAAAGTATAGCAAATTGCTCACGAATTAACTAGGGTTTGGTATCTAGGCAATTCACCAGTTTTGAAGCAGGTAGCAAAGTATATTGAATTAGGATATAGCATTCCATTAGCAAGTGCTCTTAGCAACTGACAGGAAACAGCCTGGGGCAAACAACTTTAACAAACAGTACTTAGATAATGCATTCACAAAAGTGAGTTTATACAACTCATATGTAGGTGCAAAAAGCCACTGCAAAGGCTCATACATAATTCATGAAAAAACTTTGCTGTAGCCCCAAGTAAACATCATATTTATAGTGATGATCTTAAAAATTAAACAGTTGTTTTTAAAGAGAAGGTACATAAATAGCACTGGGCAGTTTCTACACAACGTACATTTTTCATGCAATGAACTCCTTCGTGGTAATACACTGAGAGAAGAGCTTAACAGTAATACCTGAGATGCCTAAAAGTAGTAAAAATACATTAATAAATTAGTAGATCAGAAGATCAGCATCCAAGGCACAGTGTTGAGAAGAAGTGGTTTTAAATGCAAAAAAAATGTAGACTGGATATACGCTTACTCTGCATCAGTTTAAGGATGTCTATTTCCAGAATGCTATCATCTTGCAATCTTTTATCTTAATATTTATGCATTCACAACTTGATAAATAGGTTAACTTTCTAAGCAGATTTTAAAGTAAGCTGCTAATTAGCAGTTAGTTCACCCCTCAAAATTCAGCCAGAATTCTTAGTCTCAGAAATAATCTGGTTTAATCACTGAGTCATATCCATGCAAGAAAAGAAACAGGCATCATTTCTGGCACCTTCTTCAACCCTGATCTCCAAATATTTTATATTGCAATCATAATCATTGGTTTGTACCATGCTTTAGTTAAATCCAAAACGGTATTTTGCAGCCCAAAGTAGTATCTCAGATTGTGAACTGAACCTGCCTAAGCAAGTTCTCCCACAGTTATTTATTTCTGAGTATTTGGGGAGGTGGGAGGAACTCAAGGCAATTAGACCATCAGGGAACTTCATATGCACACAGCATCTGCATCTACAAAACATTGTCTAATGAAAATGCTGATATGCAGACCTCATCAAACTCATTCAGGGCAAGTTTCTTCTGCTGACTTCAAGAAAAAGTACTTCTCAGGCAACACCAGCAAGACTCTCCTAGAAGCAGCTTCAAGGCAAATCACCTACACATACAACCACGCATTTCTTCCACTATTTGACTGTGCAGCATCTTTCTTGAAAGAGCAAAGCACTGAACTGTTGCTATCTTCTCTCAACACAGGAGATCTTCTGCTTAAACAGTAAGAGATACTAATGCAACAGCAAAACCAGAAAAATGTTTTATTTTGCATAAAGCTTTTGACACCCTGTCTAGAACTAGAGAGAAATCTTCACTTGTTGGGCAGAACATTTTCGACCCCTCACGATTCCTCAGCAAGTCATCTCTTAAGACTGTAATTAGCCAGTTATCCCAGATTCCCTCCTGGAGACAGGCAATGGAGCACTTTAACTTGGGCTTGAAGCTGTAACACATACTATCTCATACCACCACCAACGAAAATTCATTACTGTTCAAAATTCTGTAGTGTCAAATTAGTTTCAGAGTACATTTCCCTGTTCTGTAATCTCAGCAAAGACCTTGAAGATCAAGTAGACGCAGAATGACAAATGTGAGAGAGAGTCCCTGAAGAATAGCACTGGAGTGGCTGCAGAAAGATCTGCAGGGCTACTGGTTGTTTTCTGACTTAAATCACAGAGGCTGTCAACACAGCATTAATTATGCAGTAGTTTGCATATGACTTAAACCCTCAGTGGCTGTATTTGGTACAAGTCAGCAAAAAGTTTCACATGTGCTTTAATATTTAATCTTGAATTCATTAGTTTTCTTTATGCCATCAAGTTCTTCCTAATATTTAAACAAACTGCAACCAAAAATATTATTGCTTTGTAACCAGTCAGTTGTTATGATTCAAACAATGTCTTTGTATTCAAGAAACTGCAATCTCAAGTGGTTTTGAAAGATGCAGCAAAGATACACTTTTATTACATTTTCTGCTGTAAAACTATCCTAACTCTCTAATGGCCACATTCAATTTAAAAGACATTTTTATCTGCTGCTACCCCATGCGTTTGGTTCCTTTCCCCCCCCACTTTTCCCTGCAGCAGAGCTCAGGCTGCTCTCAAAGGACAAATATTTTCAAGCTGCTTAATGGTTACCCATGAACTATCACCGACTCCACTCACAAGCAGCCCAGCCAGTGGCTGGTCCTCTGAGGGTTTGGAATTCTGTAAAACCCGACTACTTGATTTACAGTTAGCTATGCTTTGTAGCAAGCAACAGCAAACATCTCACATCAGGAGAATCAACAACTGAACTGGGAAACTTAAATAAAACTTATCACTTATGTAGGGCAGGGCACCTATTTTTTTTTTGGCAGAACAAGATAAAAGCATCTTTTGATTGCTTTGGTATGAATCATGTTCCCCACTGGCCCCCGAATGGAGGAGATGCTCCCATCTATGTCCTAACGACATCTCAGCTGCTGGCTGAGTAAGTGTTCCAAAGGCTGGACTTAACTCTGGCACCTCAGCATCAAGGCTGTGTAAAGTCAGCTCCTGTGTTCACCTTGGCAGGCTTGGTTTGTCACTTCATCACCAGCATGAGGTGAGACAAAGACATTCACCTTGACTCAGGAGTGTCAGGATTGCCTCAAGCTAGAGAAGCTGCGTTTATACCCTCATCCTCCCGGTAATGGTTATGTCATGGATACACATTCAAGAGCATAACCCAGCACTCAGTGCTCCACAACTTGCCTATGTGACGTAAAAGCCATTTTCAGTACTAGCTGCTGCCCGTACAGACCAGTGCTGGTGAAGCAACAGGGGCTCACAACAGCCGGGAACAGGATCCCTGTGCTGGGCAGGCTCCAGCAGAATGGCTCCCTTTTCCAGGGTTTTAGCAGGTTTTTAATCACAGTAAAGCACTTCTAACTTCCAAAACTTGGCAAAAATAAAAGCAAACCGAAGCAGCCCACCTAATGAATTTACTAACCAAAACACTTATCAGGAAAGGATTTTTCTCTTTATTCCTTCTTTTTGTGAAGAAAAGGAGAACCCTATACAAGATGAACTCTGAAATAAGAGGGCTGAATAGGTTTTACCTATTATCCCTTGTGTCTTTGCAGCTATACTTTTCTGTTGGGAGATTTCTTCAAATGATTACATTAATATTGCTTATTAACAATAACTAACATTAGCTATTGCCTTCAGTAGCTACTGAAGAAAAAAACTCCCTTCACGGCTTTTGCCAGATCATTAGGAGGGTTACCATTCATATTCATAGCAACTTCCTTAGAAGACCGTCTCAAAGTCCCAGAGAAGCTAGGGACCCCCATTCAGGATTTACAGCTACCCAGTGGCTAGAATGTCACCTACGCACCTTTGCAGACCATGGCAGAGTGGGAGCAGCAGATGAACCTCCACATTTTTTATGAAGTTACTTCCCCTTCTCCCAAACATGTTTTGAAAAAAATAGGCTAGAAATCTCCAACAGCGAACTTTCAGGGAAAAAGATTTCATCTCACTATCATGAAAACTACCCGTAGTTAACATCATTAAGGTTTGCTGGAGAATCAAAGGGTTAAAACCCCTTATCTTTGCAAAGGCAGTGTTAGAAGTACACATCATTTGTACCAGCCTCATCTTATGGCTTTAAGTACTGACCTACAAACAGGAGTTGCTCCTCTCCTCAAACTTCAAGTTACAATTTTTCAAATAACTTTTCCAAACTCCCCAGTCAATTTTTCCCTCCATCTAAAGATGCTGCTGGCAGCAAAACACCAGTTCTGCTTCCCTCTCTGGTTTATCCCCAGCCTTTGACAACATGCACCATGTATCCTTCTGCATAAAAAGCCCCAGCGGGCTGCAAGGCTGCAGAGAGTAATTTCTACCTCCAGAGGTAAAACTTATCAATTCTTCTGTTTACTTAATCTGTCCCAAATACAGGAAGGTAAAAGTTTAGGATAAAACATTCTGTTCTGCTATTCTCTGGAGAAAAAGGCATCTTCAAAAAAATCTTATAAAGAATTCAATACCCATTAAAACCATACATTTATTAGAAGACTATATAGAAGGATTTTAATGTACTCTGCTCAGACTTGCTATGCCTATACACAAAAAGATAAAGATTCAAATCAATCGTACTGGTCAGTTTGTTTTGCTGAAAGTCTCTTATTTCTCCTTTCACTAAGTTAATATCTTCTAGTTGCATATTTAATTTAATCTATTTCTGAATTTATTTCCTAATGTTCTTTCTGATACAGAATATATCCAAACCTCCTGCCCAGCACTGAGGTTTAACGATTGAATACCTCTCCCCAGCATATTCTCAAACATTTCCATTCTATTTGATGTTCCACCTGCAGGTTTCTCAGGAGCAGTCTGGTTCCAGGCATGCAGGAGTCTGAGGCTTTGAGCTCTTTCCAGGGGCAGTTCAGTGGGAAAGCAGGGCTTCAGACCAAATGTGCAGTTCCACTGCAAGGTAGGAATGCCAAACTTTTGGTCAACTAAACCCGCCTGCAGCACCATCCCCAGAAGCACTAGGCAGCACGCTGCAGGCCAAATAAATTGCTCTGATAGCAGCGGCAGCTCACTTCCAGCTGCTCCCTTCCTCCTTTCCCAACCGTGCTAGGGCATCACTCATCAAGCTTGAAATGCTCACCCGCCACCAAACAAAAGCAACTGGGCTCCCAGCACAGCTCAATACAGACAGCCTGCGATTTTCTGCTGCTGCTCAGAAGCACAGCACTGACTCGACGCATACTGTGTATGTTGTACATTCAGTCTCAGTGTGCATCTATATCCTGCATCCCAAGAAGCGCTGGATCAACCTGCACTACAGCTTGGGCCCCCTTACAGGCCACAGACAGTGCCCTAACACCCAGCTCAGGATTGATACTCCCAGTTTCAGTCCCCTAAAAGGTTCTTTGGTAGTTTAAACAAATAGTCATAAGCATTTCAACAGTTTAAGACAAATAGCAGATGGGGAAAAAAAGTTTAAATCCAAAACTTTATAGTCTTAACACACACAAGCAAATATTTATTTACTCGTTACTTTTGTCAGCTGAGATTTATTTTGAAAATTTAAAAGCCAGCCTTGAGCACTGAGATTACTCATTTTACTTGAAGAATGCTTTTCCAACATTTTTAGCATGACAAGATTTTCATTTTAATCAGCATCTGTGCCACAGACAGCATTCTGCATTTCATATTTACAGCTACAAATCTTCAGCAAGTAGCCACAAATATTCTACAAGCTTAGGAAAAAAAATGTGGATTACTGAATAAAAACAACTATCACAATACATCTCTGATCTTGGAGTCAGATCAACACAGATCATCTCCCTCCACACAAAAAGCCACCAGCACGCATTAACAGTTCACTAGACATGTTTTTGGCATTCCAGAAAGATTTCTTAATTTTATTTAAAATAATCACTACAAATACAGTCCTTTTTATCTTATTTTGTAAGCATTACTCTAAAACTGTAAAGAGCTTAGCTAATTCCTGCTATTCCACAGAGCTCTTGAACTGGTTTATATAAGACCTTGTTTTAACGATACTTCATTATAACAAGGACAAACCCATCCCATTTTGCAACCAGTATTACTGAATTTCATACTTGCATAACTAAGGAATATTCTAAGATGAAAAACTACTCAGCATCCATTCTTATAACTTGGGTCTTTCACACTACACCACTAGTTAGCCTTTGCCTAAAACTTAGCTTCCACATACAGAACTGGAATACAATTAACGCTCTATTATCCATGAGGAGATTATGTAAATTGTGGGTTAAGCAGGGTCAGTTTGTTTTACCGGAACACCCCTGGCTTCCACAAAGGCCAGTGCAGCTTCTCTAAGACCCCATACTTGCTATCTGTTGCTACTGTAAGGCTGATCTTGTTCCCCCACAGAAAGCTATCCACAAATTTTAAATAGGGTCCGTAGTCCAAGTGCATCCCTGTAATATAATTTACATTATTTATCTTGCCATTTTCCCCCTTTATCTGGAATATCTTTTGCTTCTCCAAACTACTACCACGACTAGCATAGAACTGACTCTACCACAAACGGGGTTTTTAGATCATTTGATTAGAGAAAAAAAAACCCTAGAGCCCTCTGGTACTCAGAACACCACTTTTTCTGAAATTCTTGACAAATGCTCCTGCTGACTGGTATTTCCTAAGCTGTTGGTGACTCCAATAAAATCAACTTTCAAGGTAAAACACTGCTATGAGGACCTCCTCCTCCCCAACCCGCCTCTCCCCATGAACCATGACCAGCAGAAGAGCCAGTGTTCCAGCTGCTGAGGGGCTCCCTTGGGAACCCAGCATGGTATGACTGAGCAGACGGAGCCTTCAGGTACTAAACCAGGGCTGCTCATGCATGGCTTTTGAGAACTCCAGAGGTGCAGTGGGGGATGATGGAGTTTAGTTTCACATGGGAACTGGATCAGAATTAAGATAGGGGATGTCAGCAAAACAGTTCTTGTCCACTCACTGCTCATGACACTAGGCAAACACTCTAACCATGGAACACTCTAGCAATGAAAAGAGAAAAAGCACAACCTGACCTTTGTCCAAAACTTGAGGTAAGTCAATAGTGAAACAGCGCATAGGACGAACAACATCAAGAGCAGCACAGATAACAGACCCCATATATTTTATAAAAACCTTTCCTTTACATAAGGAGAAAAAAAAAAAAGAGCTTGTGATTATTTCACTATGCACCTAATCCTGTCAAAATTACTGAATACATTTGGACAAACACAAAACTTCAGACAAGCTCTATCAGACAAGGAAAACTACCAGGTCAAAACACAATTTTAGAATCTGAGGTGAAGGTGGGGAAAAATCCCCATGCCTTTCCATCTGAGAACACTGCTAAATCACATGAAGTTCATGCCTCCCTTTTTGAACATGCCAAACAGACAGTTAATAGTACATACATTGCACTGTCACAGCTATGGAACGAGTACACTAGTAAAAGGAGTCCAGCCTGTGCACTGTGTGGGACTGTGGCTTTGATGAGCAGCTCAAGTCAGGCAATTCCGTAATTAAGAACAGAAGAAATAGAAAAGCAGACAGATTAAGTGGCTTGACAGACACCATAGATAAGATCAGTGGACAAAAAGCAGAGTTACTGCTCAAATCCTGGCTCTGTATGTAATAAATTAATCTCAACCATATCATTCACAACACGTCCCTTCTGTCTCACTGACAATATTCATAAAAATATTAGCCTTTGCTGCTTAAAAAAAGACTCTGAAACACGTTAGGATTATATGATAATGTTCTCTGTGGTTAGATGGTTTTGAGGTGTTTTGCCTTTACCTTTTTAATTTAAACAAAAATTCAGTAATGTCAGATTGAATTATATGGAGGACTAACTTCAGAATACTGTTCCAGCAAACTCACTTTAAGGGTATAGCTCGACCAGCATTTTAAGCAAGCATAAGCCTGATACCACTTTTAAATGCTTCTTCACCACATTTGGGGAGCCACATGGGAAACCAGATTGGAGAATCACTCCAGCTGGAAACTAACAAAATTAAACTGATTATTTTCAGCCACAGCATTTTCTTGACTTAGCTTACTGCCTGGCTGCCAAAAAAATGTGTCTTCTGCCAAGGGGTATGTGAAAACAAGGACAAACGCAGTAATGAAAGCAACATCTTCTCTTCCTGTGGCAGCAACAACTTCTGCCACTGTAAAGTATTTCTGTAGCCATGGATTAAAAAAGGTATAGCATTCATTCCTGCCAAGACAGCTCTTTATCTGGCTGTGAACTAACCTGTTTGCTAAGTGATTCAGTCTTAAGGAACACTTTCTGTTGTTTATTTGGTTTTAATAAAACAATTTCACAGAACTTAAGTAGACAATGGGACTATGCACAGCTGAACTGGCAGACCTGAGGGCAGCTCCTAGAGAGAACAAGAGCTCATTTTAAACCAAATCTACTGTCAATAAGGTAACAGAACCAATCTTGGAAATGGCCTTAGCTCAAAGAGGTCAATGATTCTCAAGAAAACCTTCTGTAAAAGAGAAAAAAACCCTCTCATCTATATACACATGTGTATCTTTAATTTATTTTAGAAAGCACTGTTGTTTTGCCAGTATTTTGTACCTTTCACTTCATACCCTGTTTTCCCTTCACCCCCTTTTTTTCTCTTAAAGAAGAGTCAACCCCAAAATACAAATGACCCAAGCGCAGACACAAGAACAAACACATTAAGGAGCTTGAAATTAAACACTGAATTTACTTTTCATTTGCTGTATTTTAATCACCAGAGAAACTGGTAACGTGTCAGCCACTGATAATGCACTACATGTACTGCATTTAGTTATACTGATTTAGCATATTTGTTTACTGTTACTCGTAACTTAGATGTCCTCAGACATCTTCATATTTACTTATGAACTGTCCAGTAAAAATAAATATCTATCACTGCACCCTGATCTAAGTTTTATAGTCCAGATGGCAGGGCATGACACCTCTTCAGGTTCAATTTATGCTCCTCAAAGCCTTAGAAATGTTGTTAGAGGCGCCAGGAATTTGCCTACAGAGCCAACTTCAGCTCCAAAGATTACTGTTCTGGTTGTGTGGAGATACCAATTTAAACTTGAGTACTTTTTAAGTGTAACTCTTGCTGTAAAGTGTTTGTGGACATTCCTGGCCTCAAATCAAACATCCCAGGCACTAAGCAGCATTGGGTACAGTCATTACATTAACAGATGTACAAATTAGTTTTACTGCCCTCTATAAACACCTATCTGTAAAACAATTTCACAAATAAAGATGACAAACTCTAACTCTGTATTACTTCAGGTTTTGGGGTCTCACGAGAGTTATTTCCGCTCATTACATCAACACCACCACTCAAAACTCTCTGACAAGTTGAGTCTCCCTCAGACTCCCTAACAATACACACACTCTAGAATTATGCTTAAAATAAGGGAGGAAAGAAAAGCCATTTCAAGAATGGCCGCTCTGCACACTCTTTCTAGCCAGCAGCTCCAACATCAGTGCCAACTGTTACTGTGCTGCTGTTATTGCAGCCAAAATCCTACTGAACTAATCAGAAGGTCTCACAGACCCACAGCTTCCTATCTCAATGATGTGAGCTCAAAAACAAGGCACCAACAACTGTAACACGTGGTAATGGAAAGACAGAGCACATCACTTCTCTTGCTGCTGTTCATCCTATTGGCCAAAATGAGGTATATAATTAAGCAGAACAAACACACGTGTATATTAAGGGAGCTTTGGAAATGTAAAACAGTGGCTAACACCTCACTTCCAATAAAGCACTATGCTATGAGACAATCTCTGCTATATAATCTGCCCTGAGGAGCGGAAGGAAGTACAATTCTTCTTGTCCCCTCCCAAGTTAGTGTTAAAAACTACGTCTGTTCCTGCCAAAACCAAACAAAACCCAAACAGAAATTACTGCTAGTACTTCTGCTCATCCCTCCTCTGCAACAGCTACACCAAGAAATTACTTACCTTCCTTCTCAAGATGCATAAGTTACTCACTACAAAGAATATCTAATTTATTGACACGCTAACCTCCCTAAATTAAGCCATGGTACAGCTACAGTAACACACTAGAGAGCATTCGATGTATATGGCACAAGACACCAAATAAAACACACTTTAGCTTCAGCAAGTAACTAAACTATTCTGTCAGGACCTGTTTATGACTGGTAACTTAGTAGGTGTCAAATCCTGGAATTGCTTGCTATGACAAATAGATAAGCTTTCACCTAGCCTATAAATAGCAGAGAATGCAATCAAATTGTCACAAGCCAACAGGTTTTTAAAAAAACAAACTTGCATCACTCGTACCGGTAAGTCCACACTGACATCTGTTCCATCCAGCAGTGCTACTCGGCAAGTAATGATGGATTTTGCATCCCCAGCTGCCGGGATGTGGGTTGCAGCTCTCTGGGCCTCCCTCAGCCGTTCCTTCTCCGCATGCTTACGCATAGAACGCCGACCAAGCGTTCGACGGAAAAAGCTCAGCATCTTTGCTAGGAAATCCAAGAGAGAAAAGGACTCATGTTAACATTAGTTATTCACAGAAGAAAACAACCAAAAACCCCACAACCCGAACAGCCTGCGCGTGAAGTTCTTAGATAATGCCAAACTCAAAGGGCTGTTAGTGATTCAAACAGCCTTCTTCACATTTCAACAGCCAGAATCTTTGCCTAGTTTCAAAGAAACTTAGCACAAACCTTTGACTGTTGCTAGGGTGATTTTTGGGACAAACCAAAAGCACGTTTGGGAAAAAACCGTGATTGTGTAAATACCACACAATTAATTGCGGTGTTTCATTAATACAAACGCTACCGCACTCTTCAGCGAGACACTGATATTCTCGCAAAGCCAGAAAGCAGCTAAAAACTAGGTACCGCAGGCTGCTTGTGTGGCTGGCACTCAGCTTCTCCCATCAAAAAGTTACAAATGACGCTTCCCGCCCTAGAACTCCGCTTACAGACCTGGGACTTGGGCGCCGAGCCTCTGGAGGAAAGGTCGGTTCAGGCGGGCGGGCGAGCGCCGTTCGGGCACGGCGGTTCCCGTCTCTCCGCGGCCACGGCTGCGCCGAAGCTCCCCGTCGGCGCGGGGACACGGCCGCCCAGCCGCTCACCGGCCCGGCGAGCGCACGGAGCTCGGCGGTGAGTCAGGCTTGAACCGCAGCGACCCGCCGATCTTCCACGGAGAGCAGCCCAGCCGGAGAGCACCCGGCGCTACCCGTCCGCCTCACCGTGGGAGCCGCGGCGGGGAACGGCCCCCGCCCGGCTCAAGCCCGCCCTTCCCCAGGCCACGCCGGCCGGGCGCCCACTGCCCCTGCCTTTACGTAACGCCCCGAATCCGGCGCCCGCCTCAACCCCGGCCCGCGGCCCCGCTCCCGCCCCGCCTCCTCGACGACCTCGCCTCAGGGGTCGCGCGCGCCCTCCCCCGCCGAGATCGCGTCTGCTCGGTCACCGGCGCGGCACCGCCGACCCCCCGTGACATCTCTCACCTGGCGGGCGGCCCCTCGGCCGGGGCGGCGGAAGCGGCGGAGCCGGGGGCGGTGGGAACGCGTCCCCACGGCGGCTCCTCAATGGCCTGGGGGCGGGCGCGGGGGGCGGTGATGGAGCCCCCGGGAAGGGGCGGGCCTCCGAACATGGCGGAGCGATGTGGGAGGCCCTTAAACGGGCGACGACTTGGCTGAGCGTTTCCTCCCGTCCACGCTTACTCACCTGGAGGCTTCCGCTGCGGCTCTCTCCCGCTCGGCCCGGGCGCGGAGGTGAGGAGCGAGGCGGCCGGGAAGGGAGGCTGCAGGCGAACGGCGCAGAGCGGGCTGCTGCTGGCACCGCGCGGGGGCCCAGCTCCCCTTTAAAGGGGCGGATCCCGGGGGAGAAGGGGCGCCCCCGCCCCGAGCCAGGTGGTTTCGCCCGGCCACGGGCCGCCGCGGCCGGGAAGGCGGGCGGGAGGCACGGTGGCGCGGGACCTGGCGCCAAAGGGGCGGCAGGGCAGGGCCAGGCCGGGCAGCGCTCTAAGGAAGCGGCGCTCCCGCTCCAGCCGGCGGGACGGCTGCCCGGCCGTTTCACTATCGCACAGGTAGTGGAAGTTGCCCCCAGGGTTTCAGCGAGCACTTGCCGGGGGCTCCCTGTTCCCCCTGGCCTGCCGAGAACAGCCAAGAGTAAAATCGTTTCTCCAGGTACTGCCCCGAAGGGTCGCTCCAGCACTGTGCTAAATAAAGCAGAACCATCCACAAGCGATCGATGCTGCTATTTATTGGCCAAAACAAGGTTACGGCCACAGAATGGGGTTTGTAATCTAACGTCCTTTGCGAACACAAACGCAGCTCGTCACACAGCGTCCCGCACCGTAATGACTCTTCTTGCTACTCCAGCCTAACGGGAAAAGCCCCGCGCCCCGGCACCTGCGAAGGGCTGCGCTGTCCTGTGTTCTTCGGCTATGTAAATACTTGAGTTCAAGTTAAGTATCTGAGGTCTTCCAAATAGAAAGCCTCGGGAAAGGCAGTATAAACTCCGCAAAGCGTAGTGCCAGCTAACAGGGACAGTGCTCTGGGTAAACGAGCTCCAGCCTCCTCCGAAATCCCAAACTAACTGGGAATGAGCCCAGATAGCAGTCTGGGAAAGCAGCGACTGTGGCTTGTTTCTGGGACTGCAGTCAGTAACACCACATCGCTTGGCGATGAAACCCAGTCTGAGGTAACTGGTTACTCACCTGCCACGCAGGGGAACTGGTGTAATGAAACACCTGCTAGTACACGGATACGGCAAAGTCAGCTCCAGTGCCCCAAATATACTTCGGGTTAATCGTGGTCATTTGCTGAAATGCAAAAAACAGCTGCCAGATAATTGCCTGGTACTTGCAACGAAGCAAGAGGCTGATTTTAATGGCAACTGTGTTGAAAACTGAGCAATCCTCCTGCCACGAGCAGGAGCAAGGCAAGCTTAGGGGAAGGTGAGATTCAGGTTTGTGCCTGGTTGCTCAGGAACACAAATCACAAGATGGGGGGATTTACGTACTTGTTATCAGAGGAGCAGGGGCTCTGTTTGCTCCCAGGCAGTCTGTCATGAAATACATGTGGGAGCTTGCAGTCAAGTTCCCAGAGGAAACATACAAAATTTTACTAATAATTAAAGGAGAAAAAAATAATTTCTCTTAAGAGGTTTTCAGCTGTCTGAAGAATTCTCAGTACAGATAACTAACTCATTACTTGCCTAACAGGGATGCTTAGTTTTTAGCAGAGATCAGTCAGAAATGAGTCTCCTTGCCAATTGAAATTTCCCTATTGGACAAAGCATTCTGGAGAATAAATGACCTGATTTTTAGAGGTTGTCCCTAAATTTTCTGCTCATCTTCAGCTACTTTCTCAAACTGAGCTTCTTTCTGTTCTGTCACTCACAAGCTCCCTTGCTTCCACCAAAGTCTCCATGATGCCAGTTTGCTTTCTGTAGCTCCAGTGACACAGTTTTGCTCATTTTTGCTCTTCCTACTTCACACCAACCTCTTGGTACTCATCACGTAACTGCAGTCTACTCCTTCCTCACTATTGTTACTCAGATACAGTCCAAGTATACGCACATGCAACTGTGGCATCTATGACTTGTCTTCTATCCAGTCTTCCCGTTCCCGCTTGAACAAACCGATTTCTTCCTCCTTAGTATCTCACCTTTCTCTCCTTGAATACTTTCCCAGTAGTTTTATCTTTTTGTAGTAAAATGCAGACACCTTGTCCTTGCTTTAAAGCAAGTAAATTAAAGTAAGAATGTATGGCCACCGCTTTTCTTAGACCCTTATCTCTCCTGAGGTTTTTTTTTTTGGTCTGACCTCCTAAATCCTTTCATCTTCTTTCCTATTTGAACATCTCCTTGCTTCTTGGCAGCAAATATTTCATCACAACCTCCCATCTGGAATTTTTGTTCTTCACATCAGTACTCCTCATGTCCTGTTATCTCTATTGAACACTGGGTCCAAACCACTCACTGTATAAAAGATAAATAGTTATTCTTACAGTAGAGCAGCATGTATTTTCAGGTAAAAAACTCTGTCTCATACAGCCATGCTGCTTCTGTAGCCAAGCAATTTCAGTCCTGATGATTTCCTATCCTCTTCTAGTGCTCAATCTGTAGGGCTGCATTTATGGCATATAATGTCAAAAAGTAAAACACAAGATCAACGTTATCTGGCATCAGAAGTGAAACAAAAGTAGCACAGCAGCAAGAAAAACCGCAAATAAAAACCCCTTTAAATTACTAAAGCACATCTTTATTTTGCAATTAAACAATTAAGATCCACAAGTAAACTATATATATATTTTCAGGTCTGTACCTAGACAACTATTTGTCAACTGAAATTAAATATATCCACAAAATATGCATAACAGCATTTTTTTCACATAATAGAATGAAAGTTTACGTAAGACTAAAACAAGACTTGTTAAATGTTAATTAGCATATTTATCCTGGGAACTGCTGGTTTTCAGTAGAAGTTAGTGTATCATTTTAATGGCAAGAAATTTCATTTTATCAAAATGAGGACAAATGCATAAGGCCCTTTAAAGCATACAGTAGCTGCAGTGACAAAAGCTAAATTTATTTTCACATTGTCCAGTGTTGACCAATTTCAAGTTTTCACCATTTTCAACCAACCACCCCAGCTGTTTAGCCAAGATGTTGCATTTAGATTTTTGTTTTGCTTTGTTTTTTCTCCTCCTCATGTGCTTTTAAACAAATTTATAAGCAAAAGTCTACTTCTGGGAAGAACCTCCCCATCCCCCCAGCATTAATAAAGATACACAAGAGTTAGTCTAAACAACAAGAGAACTATTCAACTCTGAGATGATTCACTTCACACTTGCAGTCCATCATTCAGCAGTATGAAACTGAGATGAAATCTGACAACTGAAAGCCACAGCTGGAAATGCAAATTAAGTACCAGAAGTAACTAGCAAGAAAATATTGCCACCATCTGATTGTTAACAATGGTTTAAACAATATTCTTCCCTTTGTATTTACACATAGTATAGCACCTGTTACAGAAAAGACCCCAAACCTTACACAAACAGCCCTGCCAAGTTCACTGGTTAAATGGGATCATAAATGGGATCACCAGTAAACAAACCAAACCAAATGAAAACAAATCTGGATAAAATAAACCCCTTTTTTTTTCCTTACCTTAATTTTCTTCTAAGCTTGTTATGGGTTGTTACTGTGGTGCCCCAGTGTACTGAGATAATTGCACTGGATCTTTTATAGTCTAGTCTTTGTGGATATATTCTAGTTTAAAAAAACCAACAGCTTAATGTAAACTGCTTAACCCTTTCACTCATGCCTCAGGCCCCAGCCTAGGAGTAAAAGGGTGACAACTTCTTTCAGCTTTGTGCATTATCTTTAGTTATCAAAATTCAAATAAGTTAAGTAAAAAAAAAATACTGATTTCCAGGTAATTGATCTAATGTTAAAAACAATGCTTAGCAGAAACATTTACAGTAAACATAGCTAATTTGCAGCTAGCTGAGAGAGAGCACAGAGATTTACAAGTATCCTGTAGTTTCTATTCGGACCTTTTTTTTTAACCTTTTTTTTAATGCAAGCTTTGTATTCTTTTTAAGACAGAAAAATTGATATGATACAAGTTATTGTCGTCTTAATATCTATTTTTGAGAAGTCCTTCAGAAACACATGAACAATAAACCAGAAATGGCCAGAACAGAAAGCATTAGAATAGAAATCAATAGAAAGCATTCGTACCAGGGTGTAATCTAACTCATCTCTGTATAGAAACCCATTAAGCATCTCTCTCCAAACCCAATTTATTTTGCCCAATAGTTCAGTCAGTAGTAAGCATGAGATAAAGTGCTACTATTCAAACATCAAAACACTATAAAAAAATAAAAATCACCCTTTAAAATGCAAAAGCTTGCTAAATATGAAATAACACAACCAACAAACTGTCAGCCAGTCCAGAGAACCATAGTTCATGCTATAGCAGACTAGAACAACAAATATCTTAGTGGCTTTTTTTTCTTTTAAAAGAAAACAAAATGCCAATATTTTTAATTTAAAACATCAGCATTTAAAAAAAAAAGGTGAATTATCTCAAATTTACCATTGACCTCCTGAGGAGCAAAACATACCAGAACTTACATCTTAAGCACCACCACAAAACTTGTAGCTGGGGAATGAAATGAAAAGATGCAAAGTCATGGCAGCAACCAGCACAGGGATGAAATCCAGTGATAACAAACTGACCTCACTTGCAGAGTGCTAAACCAAAAAATACTTAAAAATCAGTTTCAATTTGTAACTGCAGTGGGATCTCAGCGACCAGACAGAAAAGTTATACTGAAACCAACCAATCAATCGTTTTCCCCTTGTAACAGCCTCCCAGTTACCACTAATTATAATCCCCACACTTTCACACAAGATCCATGACTAAGGAGCATGTTTTTCCCAATTTTGACATTGGATCCTAATAGTAAAAGCAGCATCAGAAAAGAGATTTTTCAGTCTCAAGACGAAAGGCAAGTAATTAAATTAGCAAATACACCCAGCCAACGGGGGACCTGAGATACGAGCTACAAGAAGAATACAAGTGACATTAGAGGGCACTATTCCTGTATTTTGTGAAAGTCCAAATATGCCCAATTTGAATTCAGACCATAACCCAATCCCTTCCTTTATCCTCAGGCCTGAAGTCCTTGAAGATTGCCTGCATAGTGACTCTACAGTCAGAACTACAGCGTATGTACCGGACAACCGGCTTTCGCTTGGAAATTGGTGGATCTGTAGAGTTTTCACGCTCATGCTAATTTCCCTGAGCCACCAAACATCACCCACACACCTGCACACACACTGCAGAAGCATAAAAATAGCATGTAACGAAACTCCATGGCATACCTGGAGCTCCAGCATCTCTATGCCAGACCTTCCCTACTTCCCATCTCCCTGGGCAGTGCAACTGCAGCATCTCTGCTGCGTCTTGGCCCTTCCACGGGTACCAGGTTTTTTGAAGGTCTCCATGTAACGCTGCTGGCTACATGGGGTTCCATAAACTCCCCGTGTTCCTTCATCTCCCAACTGCGTTCTCACCCTTCCTCTAATAGATGGTGTGTCAGACTATCACTGGATATTCTAGAAGTGTTACTGCTTTATCTGTAGGGGACATAAGCTTTCAAGACTTAGCAGAGAAATGTGGAAGAAACATCAGCTAGCATTAAATGGAGTGAGAAGGACACCCAGACCTTCTCCTTTTCATAACTGGGAGAGTATATATAAAAATAAAAGCAGGGTTTGTTTTTTTTTCTGCTTAAGACTTTCAAATTCTTCAAAATACCAAACACTTCCAAATTCAGGATAGGAATTCTTCAGCTCTCAGTTATCTGGTAAGTCTAAAGCATTTTTTCCTCAAAGTAGATTGGCTGACAATCTGTAGGTGGTTTATTACACGTTACCTGTATCTTATTTCACATTTAGCAAAAATAAAAAATGCCCCCAAAACGCTCAAAGCCCCTGCTAGAGCCCCATGTCTGTCTACTAGCCCCCTCCCCCTTCAAATCCACTTTAGACAAGAGATGGTAGTGGTAGTTTTCAGTCTGAACCTAAGAGGAAAACAAACTCATAACATTATACATTGGCACAAAATTGTCATAATATTGCTCTTATTTACAATGAAAACTTTTTTAAACTGGATTTGTATCATGGAAGTGTTACAAACATACTCTTTCCCACACCCACCCGACATTTTTCCTAATCAAATGGTATGAAAATAATTATTCATAAAATTCAACAGTCATCACACCAATCACGTATAGGTCTATAGGTCATTATGTCTGAAAGATACATTCATGTTTTGTACAGCATGGAACATACAAAAACTTCATTAAAAATCTCTCAAGGATGATACAGATCTTCATAACCCAAAGTAAAATATTTAGCAGTTTTGCTTTTTTGGCCATATAAAAATATTTTAAAGGCCATTTATACCACAACAGGTAGAAACACTTGAATGAATGATTTATGGTGCAGAAAGGCTTCAATGCTATGTTGTCTTTCCCAACCAGTTTTTGGTTACTGCTATCCTGGCTTTGGAGAAGCCCAAAAGCCACCAAATTGCTGGTGGCAAATTATCTAAGAATAATTACTTTATTCCAATTCCCCCCGCACCTCCCCAGTGCAACTAGTTAATACACTACAAATCTGCTTAGGTCAGAGCAGAGGAAAATTTTTTAAGAGAATTATTATTCATGCCTGTGTTTGTAATCAAAACAGTAATGACAGAGGACCAATAAATATCCCACACATAATTGTGGTATAAATGGGTCTTTTGAACTCAAACTGCTTTGGCAACTTTACATAAGAATATTTAAATATGTGACATACCAACACTATGTTGTTATAAGCTTCATTTCTGATTTCCCTCAGAAAAAAGGGCAAATGCTATTTCAATTTACAACTTGACTACAAAGAAAATTTATTTTAATAACAGGGATGAATTATTTTTTAGACATCAAGTGCCGAGTTTCAAATAACCTTCCAACTAGCCAACATCTCAGCTAATAATCTCATCTCATTGAAGTTAAAGCTTGTACTTTCCTAAACAAGAATTTTCTTTTGTTGTAAATGGCTTAAAATAAAACTGAGATTAAAGCTACCTTATTACTCTTTTTCAGTTTATCAGATCCAGAGATTCTTGTAAGGTTCATTTTTCACTGAGGGATAACATTGATTTAAGCATCAAATCTAGAAATATAAGCATCAGGGCCACAGGCCACCTAATATTATTTTGTTTTCTAAAAATATTTAAAACTCTCTTCCATTTGGCATTGTGGTTCATGTTTATTACTATGACATAAGCCAGGATTTCACGCTGCTTGAATCCCTTTTGACTCAATAGTTCATAGCTGATCTCTTTTCAAATGTCCATAGAACATAGTATATTATATAATATAATTCTTCAATAGTTAAAAATTATATAGTGTAGAACTTTCCATTTTTACTCTATGCTCTATATAGCGTACAACAAAATTTACTGGATAAATGTTTTCAGGAAACCAATATAATAAGTTACAACTTTTAAATAGAGGGCACAAAGTTATGTTGTCACAAGGCAGTCAAAGAAGTGACTGATTTTTTTCTTCCAGTATATTACACTGGACACCTTGCTTCTGACTTGGTTTCTCCTATACTGGAAAAATATTTAAAAACTGGGACATTTATGTATCTTAGAATGAGCTCAGATACTGTATCACAGACATTTCTTACAAAATTTCTACCTATTTAAATACAAAGCAACCCATACCAACTGGAACAGTTTTTTTACAGGCGTAACAGAACGTGACTGGGATCATTATGGAATTAAAATAAAGTCCTGGGACAACTTCATAGCGCTCTCCTCCCCTTCCCCCTACCCAAACAATTAAAAAACAATTTTTAAAAAGGCAGACCTGTACGAACATGGCTTGAAATAAACTATGAGAACTTAAAGTAATTGGTTAGCAGATAATAGAATTAAACCACATCTGATCGTAAGTTCAACTTTATCATCAGTGCTATTAACGAGTGATGTTCTAACGGAGTAAGACAGCTATTCTTCTCAACGAAAGGATAAAGCAAAGCATCAGCTTCTAATGACCTACTAGCATTTCATAGTAAGCTGCTAGTAAGTTACTAGTTGGAAGGAAAGAAGGAATGTGTCAGATTTTTTTCACATAATTACAACACAGCAGCATACAATGCTCATTCATTAAGTTGGCAGAGGTGCTTTTGCTACCAAGAGTAGCACGCAGGTACTTGTGTAGGGAAAGAGGGAATGGTATTTCCATGACCCCTTGTGGTAACACATTCCAAGCACCAAGGGCCGTTTTAAAAATCTGAACCCATTAAGATAAATACGACAGGACAATACCACCCCCCAGAGTCATGAGTGCCTTTCACTGGATGTACGCTGTAAGTCTCAAGGCACTTAAGGGGTTAAGACATAATGCATGCACTAGTTCCCATCACGTAATCTTAAGTCACATGAATCAGAATACACCAGTGTATGACACACAAGCTGTGTCAAAGAAATGCTGTTTATTTAACTTTTTTTTTTAAATTTTATTGTTATTATTTTGTACAAGATGCTGGTAAGTGGGCATTATGCAGCTACTGCTGGGTTAACACAGACGCCAGCTTTCCTCTAACAACCAGCTGGTCTCTAGTAAGGGTGTAGGACAAAGTGTGCTGCATCAGTAGGCAGTGTGTATCTATCTAGTATCGGCAATATTGCTAATGTTGTAAAAAACAAAACAGTGAGAGTCTGTACATAGTAAATAAACCTAGCGCTGGAAAAAGACCATGGCTTAGTGTATTTTTTCATTTGTTTTTCATTTTTAAGAGACATGGGTGTAAAACAGAGTGAAAGAATTCCAAGCCTTGTTTGTAGCAATTCAACCAGAAGCGCAGTATATGGCACTACAATGAAATATCGTAGATTACCCTGAACACAATTAGTTCTTTCAGTTTATGGTTTGTTCGGAGCAAAGCACGAAAGTCTTTAAACAGATGAAGGTTAGAAGAGTTTCAGAGACTGATTTCGTTTCAACGTAAAGTGCAACAGTGCTGAAGTTTTCAAAGTCCTTTGTCAATTCTTTGCTGTACTTCACTATCGTTTCCTGCAAGCAGTATTATGGCACAAAGAATGCTGCCAGTTCATTAGAGAGGACAGGATTCCTCAAGTGATATCCTAAGGGTTGGGGTTTTTTTTTGCTCTTTACTTATGCAGTGATGCTTGTAAAGGTTTAATAAATCCTTCTTCATACACCTTCAAAATAGCTTCACATACAAATCTGTACTGACTCTGAAAAGGAAAGTAGATTCAGTAAATGGAAAAGAAACATGATTGCGCCTTGTCATTTGGAAGTAGAAAAGGTCTCTAGGATTTTCTCATCCTGTTCTCTTGACAGGCCAAGAACTGTGCTTCAGAGTTAATGTAGGAAACACAAACAGGAACTTTGTATTGGAACACCTTGTTTAACAGCAGAATAGGATGAACAGCACTTTGAAACATATGCCAAAAGTCATACCCACAAAACCAGTACTGTTACATCATCACATGTTTAGTAATTTTCTGGATTTCATCGCTGAAGTTTCACTGACCTGAGGTTTCCATGCACTTGGATTTAGAAGCTAGGGTTTCAAAGCACTTTTCCATACTTTTCCATACATAATGCTGGCATGTTACCGGAACCTCCCTCTCAGAACATGATAAAGGAGAAAATTGTTGCATATTTTCAAAAGCTAGAACTCTGCGATGTATATTCAAGTCTAGTCCCTGCACACAGAGGCCACTAATATTTTGGTTTAAACAAGTAATTGTAGTAATAATGACAATTAAATTAGAACATAATGAAGATAAAGTGAAATAAAAATCACTGTTTTATAGAGCACGACAACTACTGCTAAACACTGCGTGATGGTGGGTATGCAGGACACAACGCCCTTTCAGTGCCGTGGAATACCCCTCCCTATACAGTCATTAGTGCTGTCAGATCTTAAACAGACACAGTAACAGATTTAGTCATAGAATTATTATTTACTGTCCTGTTCCATGCATATTAAAATAGCTAAATTTAAACGTATTTGCATAAAATACTTATTTTGCCCCCAGCACTCCCCGAAGGAGCCCCGAACTCTCCTCCTACACACACACACAGCAAAGACCCCCGCGTGGGGCCATCTTGTGGACACCGAGTGAATCTTTCGGGATACACAAAATCGGGAAGAGTGTGCCAAAGACTGAATTACACTAGCTAACGTGGCAAAATCTTAATAAAGAACCCACTGCAAGTTTTTATCGCCCCTTCTCCCTCTTATGAAGCAAGCACCTGAGTTTCACTAATGCTTGAAAATTCTGGTTTCTCTAAGGAAAACAAAGAGACCAGAAAGTACTTAGCATGTGCCTTGAAAAAAAAGAGATAAAGCCCTTACCTCTGCACCACCTCCTCTTACTAATAAATCTTTTCCTCTCTATATATGGTAGAGAGATAGGCTATTCATATTGTATAGTCATCACAAACAGTAAGAGCCATCCTTTATTTTCATGTATCATCATCTTCCTCATCCTTCCTGTCCTAGTTGACTAATATAACTTTTTAGTGGAACATGGACAGCAGTACTGAATGATAGATGACCTAGAAATGGAGGCCCATATACACTTTTTGTCAGTCTGAACAGTCTCTGAAGAACACAAATGGTTTATTCAAATTTGATTAGAGGAACATCAGCAGTGACATTACAGTTACTACAATGAGAAATTACCTTCAGGTAATTGAGAGAGAGATTCAATACTGGATTCTAGTGCCTTTTCTCCTTTAAAAAAAACTTTGTCATTAAATGCTATAAAAAACATTTACCTGATGTTTGATTAAAATTTAAAAACTCAAAATTGATCAAAACCTGGAACAACTGAGAGTCCAAGCCTTTCTATCTCAAAAATATAAAACATTGTAGATCCAGGAACTAGCATCTCAAGATATATCAAATATGAAGACAACACCAACATAATCCTGGTGGCAAGTTCCTTTTTTTTTTTAAAGGCTGAATACACTTAAAATTATTTTGATATATCTTGCATCAACACTTATTGTTTAAAATATTACTTCACTAATTATTTCCCTTTAATTCAGTCACTGCAGGGCAGGGTTAAGGCTTGTTTTCACTGTAACTAAGCCGACATAAAATCACTGGACTGCATCACTGCAGGTTTTTCTTATGTGTCTTTGATCTTTCAATGTTTGCCTTTTATGCTACTCCCATTCTTAACACCTGGAACTCGTCTCCTGCTTTCCCCACTGAATACTTCGTACAGTATTGAAAATCAGCATTTTCTGACATCGACTTCCAGGTACCCCTGAAATAGCTGTTCCTTTTATCAAGTTTTCTTTCCAGAAATTTGAAGTATTTCTCCTTTCCAATAACCTTCCTAATTTATTCTGCTTGAAGCCAAAACTACAGCTACACTGGGTAAAGATGTCCTCTGTGCAATATGATCAACAGCAAGTATATTAAAAATCCATCTAATGATATGACTAGATAATAGGTAATTACTCTTCTGCAACACAGAACAGCATGTATGATACTCACAGGTGTTTGGATCATCATGGCTCTTTGATCTCTCATGGTTCTTACAATATCTAATGGATAAACAGGCTGATTGCACTCAATGAGACACATAGCTGTCTCCATAGTGATAAGAACTCCTGTCCGTCCAATCCCAGCACTGGAAAAAAACAAACAGCAGCAAAAAACCAAACTAGAAAATGTAACAAAGTGTCTGGAGTAGAGTTCATACTTAAAGACTGCATATTCCTGAAAGGTGTTTTAAAAAAATCCCTAACCTAAGACCTTCCTTCTCAAGGATACTCACAACTGATGATTGTAATTCCCACACTATTAGGGCAGGGGTTGGACAGATGGTGTCTGTGTCACTGGAAGCCTCCATCCTACCCGAACAATCAGTGCAGAATCGTCAATCCTTTGAAGTCCCTGTCTTAACCCAGGCATTCGCTTGAGGCGAATTTAAAACCAGGTATTTTTTCAGACCATAGTATAATACTAATATCCAGCCAGTACAAAGCACAGAGATACTTAGCATGTGCTGTGCTCTTTGTGTAAATTTGACCATTACTGGAAGGACCGCTACTGGAATGTTGCCCTGACCTGATGAAGCCATGTGTCTGTGTGCTCTTGAAGTGATCCATACCTTCATGTTTCAGAGTAAGAAATAGAACACTTACTACAAAGCTTTGGAGGATGACAATTTTCTCAGTAGCAAGTACAAGAGATATCTAATGTGTAGATTGAAAAGGCATGTGTAACAACAAGCCCTTTCAAAATAATCCACATCTCAACACTGCATATTTGTTAAGAGATCTTATATGAATCATCTTTAGTTTAAAAATAAAACATATCTGAAGATTTATCTGCACTGTTTTACAGGTACATACGTTTTCCACAAGTAGCAGTCCTCAAAGACTGAATATTTAACCTTGAACTTCATAATCAGTTTTTAAGTATTTCCATCAATAAATGAATCCATTCTAAATTAGTTAATATAAACATTCCAAACTTTGAAACTTAGCTGTTCCTATTTTGAAGCATAACTTCAAATTAATTCTGGCTAAACCACTACTTTTAAATATTTGTCCAGAAGGTGGCATCAAAGCTACTATATATTTCAGTGATGTCATGAGAATTTTATGACAAGATGTAAATGTGCTGGTTACATAAAATTATTCAATAGCATTTTCTATTTCTAGGACTTATAGAATTTATATTCAGAATGCTTTATCAACTCCAAACAGGATCAGTATCTGTCAAAGAACCTTATGACTCATTTTACAACTTCAAAAGATTCAGAGAAGGGCACCAACACTGCTGGAAAGCGTGATAGCTTCTTTATGATAAATATCAGGTAGGCTAGAATTCCTCAGCTTGGAAAAATAAATCATTGGCTGATGGAGGGGAACAGTGAATCAAGTCATGAAAATCATGAAGGGCACAGACAGGGTGGGTGGTTCATCTAGAACAGGAATTAGAAACTGTTTAACAACACTAGTAGGGACCTTGTAAAAACAAGAACATACAAACACAAGCTTGGAAACGAGTGGTTTAACCATTTCACCATAACACAAACCTTTCCAGTCTTGTAAGGTGGTTTTTTTCCATTCTCTCTGTTTTGTTTTTTAACTACTATTGTTACAAAAGGAAAGCCTGCTCTACTGGCTACTTGGATTTCCCATACTACAGCTGGTGGCTTAGTTCTGAAAACAAGCTTCATCATTTTGCTGCACTAATGCCTTGTCCTGTTTTACTGAACAGATGTTAAAAATAGCATGCACACACCATATGGAGGAACCCCTGGGCTCCTTCAGCTAGTGGACTTACTTCCCAACAGCCACCAAGTTAGGCCAATTAAGTAAATTACATTGAACTGTGATATTCTCTCTTTTTCCTTCTGTGAAACACCTAACTCCTATAAATGTCAGTATTGAAACAATGAGTGTGGAGCTGAACTGAAGCCTGATTTAGATAAAAGAAACTGTACTCTCCAAAGTCTCTGCACACTTACACATTTTACATTGTGAAAGTTGTATTTGGCTTATATTCTGACTACTTGTTAAAACGATATCAACCAATAGTATATCAATAATGGAAACTGAGGAACAACATCATTTAAGATGGGGGCATTCTGGTACTTGTTTCCCTAGCTAATAAGATTCACCCTAACCAGCATAAAACAGAAGAGAGAAAATCAATTAAATAATATTTCTGATACACAAAGTGTTAAAAAGAGAAGGCATTTTTTTCATCTTCAATAGATGCCTAGTTTACTTGTAGATCATATAGTCTACATTGATTTTATCCCTTAAACCTCTCAGCTTCTCTCAAACAGGAACGATGCACACCGAATCGGAATCACTGGCAGTCTGGAGAGTATTCAGGAATTTAGAGGTCAAATTTTATTCACAGAACTGCTGACCAAGAATTGGTATAGCACGTTCATTAGAAGATATTTAGCAGAATGCATTATCATAGTTTACTAATTAGGTAATTATAAAGATTTTAAAATTCTCTAGAGTAATGTAGAATGTGCTTAAAAACTACTGCACAAGAAAAAATCCTGTATTTCATATGGACATAAAATCTGAGTAATGGAGCTATTTTAATTCATGACCAAAATGCGTTGTTGAGAAAGATGTGTCATCTTATTGTATGCATCAAAATATCAGGTAGCCTAAGGCTGCAGGTTTGCTAGAAAATACCTTTTATTTGGTCACTGCATATAACACCCATGTTTTGTGCTACGGATTGTTTACACAGCTATTCTGGAGTTTTAAGGAATAGTCAGCATGAGGAAAACCTTCCTAAGCATCTTTTGGCCATTTCTCTCAATTATTACATAGACTGTTAGCACAAGCATTTAAACTGCAAACAAAAAAACCCCAACAAAATCCCTGCACAGATCAGTGCATGTAGATACTCAAAATTTTGCTTACTGAAACTTAATTACAATTTTAAGTAATCGTTTACTTTACAGGTTGAATTCTCTTTTCACTCACAAAGAGGATACAATTAAATGTTTATTTCAACAGGAAAGCACAGAAGAGCTATTTGATGATAATGAAGTTCAGTTTGATGATTTAATAAAGTTGGGAAAAAAGCAATACCTGCAATGAACAACAACAGGTTCTTCTCTGCCAGCCCTCTTCTTCCTCACAAGACACACAAAATCTAGGAAATCACTGGAATCATCAGGAACCCCATGATCAGGCCATGCTATGTACTGGATTTGGGTTAGTTGGCGGCTTTCCTCTTTCTAATCAGAAACAAGAAGTTTATTCAGAGGTAACTCAAGTCCCATTATTTATTTATTTTAAAAGTATATTTATTACAGCATCTTGTAATAAAAGTAGCTTCAGGCAACAAGCAGCGCTTTATCAGTGTTACTCATTGCTCACCTTGGATTTTATAATTAAATTTATTTTCCTGAAAACCAGAAAGGATAAATTATGTATGGTTACATCTTCAACATGTTGAAAAATATTACACACCATGTAATAGCAAAGCAGTTCAAGGACATCAATGGTATACCAAAACAGGCACCTCATCTGGTAACCCAAGCAGTGAGAAACGAATAGGTGAACTAAATTCCAGATAATAATTTCCAAACATTTCTGGGATCAAAATACTAGCTGGGAAAGCTCTGAAAGAGACACTTGCCCTGAAAAATCAGAAAATGCATAATAAAAGGTCCTTGTGTACGTGCAGTCGCCAACCCCAAATTCATCTTTCTCTCAGCAGGATTTAGCTTCCATCTATCTGCTCATATTATCCAAGATGGAAAGCTGTTTGCCTCTGGAAAGACAGATTTTCAGTTGCAATAACGAAATACCTCTGGTGTCTCATGTTTTGAAAACATGAAGGGAATAACAAGTTTCTCAACTTTTTTAATTACTCTTTTTCTTTGGCCAGGGCATGAAAGACACCAGTAAGTACTTTTAAGACAAACAGTACATCTTTTATGTGATTTAAAAAACCAATTAATATGATTATGGAAACTGAATACTTGTGACATTTTGCCAGTGAAAAGTTTGTTATGATTCTAAGAGCAGAATTTATGCTAGGTAACTACACGGCAAGATGAATAGTTTTCTAAAGGTTTCTAAAAAGAAACAGTTTTATTTATTAGATATGCCACCAGGTTGAAAAGAAAGTCTGATTAAGGTAAGTTTTAGGCAGTTTATCAGGATTCCACAGATAAATACTTAAAATACATATAATGATTTTACCTCCAGATTAGTCAACGTCATTTCTCGAAAAACATAAGCAGGATTTCCTTCTTCTGAATGGCAGGTAATCTGGAAATTCCCATATGATGAGCTTCCTGATGGCTCTGGCCAGTACTGATGGCATTTAACCTAAGGTCAACACATGTTTAAAGATGCCTGTGTTTTAATTCATACAGTATTATTTTCATTCTCTTAAATACCTTTGTTTATTAAAGACTATTTTGATCATTTTGTAATTACTATTAACTGACTTCCCAAACTGCATTACCTAATTGTTGTTCATAAAATAAAGGCATTGCAGAGGACACATGCACCAGCTTTTGAGGTTAGTTTAAATGAAAATGAATGCCTGTAACTTTTATTGCTGTTTTAAAAAAAAAAGTTATCTCTAAATAATCATCCTGGGCACTTGAACGTGAAAAGATGCTGCCTTACAAACATTTCTGACTTCTAAAATCCTACGCTAATCTTCTCAAAGCATATTTATATGGGAAAAGAACAAATGAAAAAAAGAAGATAAGCAACAAAAAAGTTGCTAATCTAATGCAGAAATTAGGGGGTGCAGATGGTGGACTTTAAGTCATCAAATGTGAACAGAAACTTCAAACACTAAGATTTTAAGATATATTGCTGAAACACCTAATTGCAGAGGTTATTTCAGCTCAAGTGTACTTTTATTTTTCCAACCCACCTGGCAATTCTTTAAGAGCAGCCAGATTTGCAGACTTCCTGCTCCACTGAGACATCCTGGCATGCAGTGGGATAGTGATGTCAGTAGCCTCATGATCAGCTTTAGAGCAGGGAGTCTGCCTATGGGTATAAGACAGATAAGTCCTTTTATTTCATTCTTAAGCAGCTCTCCAAAGAACTCCATAAATATTATTGAAGGGTGGGGGAACCTCAGAGAACTGCTACTGCAAGTCTGTTCTTAGCAGATCTGCAAAGAACACTCAAATTAAAAGGGCACTTGTACTGAAATTTCCTCTGATCATGTTTATTTGGGATCAGAAAGCATCATGCTAATATTGAGTCACTGAAAAAAATGGTTTTAAAATGCTGCAACTCCTCTTCAATTATTTCAATTATATCTGGAGGCCTGACTTCCCAGAAAATACATGGTTCTTAAAAACTTAAAATATATAGACAGCTGAATTGCAGTCCAGGTTGTTCAGAACACCCACAACTTACTATAAATCCACGTTCAATAGAAAACCTGAATGTGGAGAAAACCTACTAAACTATTGTTCCAGATTGTCGTTTCTGTCCACGCACTCAACCAGCCAGTGCTATCAGGAATGTTCCAGATTGCAAACCCCATATCTCTGCAATTATGTGTATGTGTACATAAATCTGGTGTGTATGACCAGATTTGACTGTTTTGCCTGTCTCCAAAGGACAAAGCTGCATAATAAAAAAAAAGCTATTAAGAAGAAACTGTAATTTTAATAAACCAAACCCAAACAAACAACAATATATACCTGAGGCTTTTTACAGCATCATACACAATTATTTTTAGTCATTTATAACTCTCCTTACTACTACTGCTCTACTTTTACACATTTTTGTATGGAAATGACTTAAAGGACAACGGCTCTTTTATATGTTTAAATAAATGTTTATAGCCACAGGAGAATGTTGTCTAAAAAGTTTTAGATTTCAAGCTTATCAAGGATTTTCTTAATGACAGCCATCCAGCCATGGGATCTTAACACAACAAAGCTGTGTTATTCTGCCTTAAAAATTAACGTATCTACATATCAAAGAACTAACCACCTACAAAATCTGATTAAACTTACTCTATTTCCTTTGTTTAGAGAAAAAAATCCTCTGAAGGTAAATTCTAGTTGCTCTTCACTTTACAATAAAGAATCAAACAAAAGTCTAACAATATTATAAGAAATATGTGAAAACTTGAATGTATTTCATAACTGAACAAAGTTTAAATATTTGCTACATTAACAGGAACAGAAGGTTTAAAATGTAAGTCATCCTTAGAACACGATGACATTACTAGGAATGTGCTGCTCCTATAAAAAGTCATACTGTATGTCATAATAGTATATTTCTCTAATGTTTTATATATTAATCACCAATAGATTTTTAGAAGGTTATGCAAGTAGTATTTAAGGAAATCTTTTACTTACTCTGCCCCGTTCAACTTGAGTTGTTAACATTACAACCATAGATGAGCCTTGTTCCCAAGTCATCTGCCAAAAATCAGGACAAGTGTTCGGTAATGGACCTTGACAAGCAATGTATTGGTTTATTATTGTGGAAGAAGGGATTTCCATCTAAGAGAAGACAAAGTCATTATTTTAATTATTACAGCAAATATAAGTCAGGCATCAGATACTTAGTGGTTAGTAACTAATACAGTAAAAACGCATCAACTCTATCCATTGTGTTTATACTGAGTTAGTAAATGTGCATTGACAAAGACACTAATTCTTCGAAGTGCTTCACGTACAAAATTATTACAAAGACCCAAGAACAATTCACATATTAACTGACAGTTATGTAGTTGCTATGATCAAGTTATGATAGACTGGTTGGCAAATAATTTAGGTGCAAACCTGTGGTGCTCTAAGGGTTTCTGATACTAGCTTTTAAAATACTGATCTTGGAATTTAAAGTAATCTCTGCGTTTTGTACTTGGAAAGTCAGAACTTCTAATTTTGTTATTGCTAACAAGGGGCAGGGGAATTACGTAAAAGTACTGCCAGATGCTGAGCTCTACTGCCACATTAGTAATTAGAAAAGAAGAATTCATTCCTTTGGTATAAGCCTAGTTTCTCTTAGCATTTATTCTTGGTTTCATTTATAGGAACACCTGCCACAAAGGTAGTACAATAAGGAAGCAAGCATATCTACAGTAAATCTGAAGTCATCTGACTACAGGTTTATCAGACTTTCTAGTCTGAGCAAGATTTACAAAAAAGTTGGGAGTTGTTTTACAAATTTCTCCATTGGAAAACTGAAAAATTACTTAATGTCAAAAGACTGTCTGAAAAATCCTACTCACATTTATATAGTTTGCATTGATGTAATCTTCATTACTTTTTAAAATAACCCGTGTAGCATCATCTGAAAAACATTTTAGAAAGATGTTACTGATTTACTAACCACAGTAAAATACTTTAAGAACACATATACAAACACACATACTTACAAGGCGAAATGTCTCTGTATCTATTTTTGGAAATGTTTTGAGGTAATCTGGCACAAGACATTGTCATTCCAGGCTTTTTCCTATACAATTGCTAAAAGACAAAACCAATGATCAGACTATAATAGATGCAAAAGTCCTGTTAGTATATTATTTGCCTAGAGGTGTATTTTAGAACATAAAGTACTGAGCAATGGTAGCTTCAACGCACATGAAAACACTTCTCAAAGGAGAGAAGTATGAGTTTAGGTATGCTGTGGGATGACTGAAAATAATCAAAATAGCATCATACTTTCTGTAAGGACAAAACAAATTTTAAATTACAAGGTTACTTAACAGCACTGATCAAGGAAAAAGTCAATATTGCATACTGGGAAGGGAATTGACAGTTACTGACATTCCACACAGTGATTTAGGGCAGGCAGATAGCAGTGTGAATAGGCATCTACCCCCACTGCAGTTGTTTCATTCCCCCAACCCCTGCTGTCCTTCCATATTTCAATGTATGTAGAGCAAATCCTAGACCACCTTGTGCTTTTCCTGCAGAAAACCTGCTTTGAGAGGGTTGCACCCTTCATACCTTAGCCATGCATTGCCACAACCCTTGAGCTGCAAAAAGCATCTAGTGAAATAATCCAGGTTCAATAAAAAAATCTGACTTTGGGAGACTGGAAACATATGGTTAGGGAGGGATTTTGAATTGCTTTGAGAATATCTTTTCTTTCCACATATAAAAGTAGATTTTACCTTTTTTTAAAAAGAGTAATATATAAATAACTTTTACAATTATCTGCTGCAATACATAATGCTAGGTCTCCATTTGGTGAGGAATTCAGAGAATTCACACCGCTGTGTTTTATAAACCTACTGTTTCCTGCTCTAAGTCACTTGATTTAATGGATTAAAGATGGAATATCATCATAGTGCAAGTTAATGCTAAAGAAAGACTACAGCTATCAGCAGCTCAGGACGCCACAGGAAGTGCACTCTTCTTTTAAAATATATCATTAAAAAAATCAATTATTTATAAAAGACATTGCTACATTAACCCTTAAGATTAGGGTTGGATTTTTCATTGGTAATTTTACCTTCCCTCATTGAGATTATCTATAGAACATCAACAGCTCAGCTGTCATTCAGTTTCTACAGTCACTTAGGTATGTAACGACAGTCTGAGTATAGAACACATACTTTGGAATACATTTTTTAAGACTCCACCCTTATCAGAATATTTTATTCACATAGCTCCCTGATGAACAGAAAAAGCTATAAGCAATCAATAAGGCTATTTATAACAAACATCACTAAAAACTAGTATTAGGACTATTCTATAAAGTCTGCAGATGCATTCAATACAGAATTGGATTTTTTTTTTTGTTATTTTTCTTTTCAGAATGGAAGTCAATTGTTTAGCTAAAAGATGCCGATTCTACTGAAATTCAACTGAAATCTGCTCTGATTAAAATAATGACTATCCCAACAGACTTGGAATTTACACACAGCCACAGGTAACACTGTACTCACGTCAAACTGAGCCAAAACAGTTCCAGTGATAAGCCCCTCTGCTAGCTGAATCATGGATTCCCTCAGAGCATTATCATCTTGATGGACACCATCAAGTGGAGATTTCTCAGGGATGTACTGGAAGTCAGGCTCACTCTCCAGCTTCTCTTCCACTACATCGTAGACAGCTGTAACAAATCAAGGTATGAGTGGTCTGACTGGATGTGCTGTTTGGCAAGTAAGTGTCAACTCTAAAGCATTAATTTCAGAAAGCAAAGATGACAATTAGAAAAATCCACATTCATTAACACACTGATTTTAGTGCTCATCAGTGTAGACAAATAACCTTTACTGATCATTCTAATCAGTAATGACAAAACTATTTGAAGTGAAAGTACATGTTATAACCTACCCTTTTCTGATGTAACTCCCAAATCTCACACATCATGCCTCTGAAGTCATTACATTAACATTTAAATTTTTACTTTCAATTCACTTTGAACTGATTTTAAGGCTTCAGTAATTAGGACAAGATGTGCAAACCACCTGAGGAAGTGGCATTAGCATAAACCACTGTAATGCTATAAATGTTGTATGAGTGCCCTACCTATAAAAAAATAAACTGAAAAAATAATATGCATCTTCTATACATAACAGAGACATATGCTGTTCAAAAGCCTGTTTTCAAATTATATCCATGACTATTAAGGAGGAACCTAGCAGCTCCTCAGTTCTACAACTCAAATGTTTTTATCCAAAATATGAAGATAATCCGACACAGAAGGAGAAACTGTCTAAGTAAATTTGTAAACAAAGCTAATAATTTTATCTGAAAAAGTGAATAAGGACAGAAAAGCTGCGAGAAAACTTACAAAATCACCACTAGTAAGTGGGGACTCCAAAACAGTGAATAAAGGAAAAATTGTTTATGAGGTGGCTTAGGTACTCTGCAAAAGTAACTTCAATTATTTTGATTAAACATCATTATTTATCATTTTGCTTTTTCCTCTGCAACTGCATTATAATTGGGATGCACAGCAGAATTAAATCCAGTGACCATCTGCTGGCAATGTTCCAGCAGTGTGTTTCATTAATACATTGCACAAGCTGTTATTTAGCCTGCATTTTTAGCACTTCATTAAGCCTCCTGAAGTAGAAATGTTACCAGTCACTCTGGATTGTTTTAAAAACATATGAAAGGATTTTGCATACATCTCCTCCAAAGTCATCCAAACACCTGGGTGTTGGGTGAGGGGGTTTTGTGTTGGGTGTTTATATTTTTAAAGGCAGTAACAGCAACCTCAGAGACAGCATTCAGTATCCATGCAGCTTTCTGGACATTTTTATCAATGACAGTTAAAAAAAATTAAATTGTCTCTCTAGAGACATTTGATCTCTGACTTTCCTATTACTTTTCAATACTTAATTATAGGATTGATGAAGAGTACGGGATCGATCGAGATTTGTAAAGTACATTGTGATACTGCAATTCCTTTTCAAGGGAGTACTTTCTTCAGATGATGTTAATTTTGTGTCCATCTCAGGACACAAAATGAAGGCTAGAAAATCAAAGCAAGGTGTGGACTTCTCTTATTTTTAAAAATGGTTTTGACAAATCACTCACCATTGGGTCGAACTAGGAGCACAAGTTCCCCTGAGTGTCTCTCACAGCTAGCTTTAATAAACATAACAACTTGATCATGGGTATGTTCTGCTATGTCCCTGCCATTAATCAGTACAACCTGGTCCCCTTCATTCAGGCGAGGGACACAGAGATCAGCCTGCAAGGTAAAAAATATTTTTAAAATGTTAAAAAAATATGTAAACCAAACCATTTCCAATTTCTCTCCTTAAAATAGCAACTTAAAGTAACTATACTTGGGGATGTGAATCCTCACAGCCTAGTTGCTATGGTTGCTGCACTGCACTGAAACGATAAATTTAAGTGTTACACAATACATAAGAGAGTGTCATTCACGTGAACAAATCAATTTGCAACTGGGAGGTGACTGTCATTGTAACATCTTTTTGGCAGCTGTTACTCCACTCCTCTGGTTGAAGCAGAAAGCTCCTGCTGTTTGAATAGTATTTTGTATAGTCAATTAAAAGCAGGATGTTCCTATCTGTGAAGGGAAGGGGATAACGTGGCAAAGCCTTGCCCAAATCAAATTCACAGGCTTAAATGTTTCAGGAGTGAAATACCACAACTGTAATGACAAGAGGAGACAAAGACTGAAGACAATGCACAAACCCCAGTAATCCCAGAGGGAAGAATCAGGTAATAAAAAACTTTCATCATAATCTTCTTCTAAACATCACTGTAGAAAAGGAAGAACACGTTGTCACCAAATATTTTCTTCCTAGAGAGAGGATGCTTAAAGCATTCAGTGAAAGTTTTTTATGTTATTAAGTATTTCAGAGATTATAATGGTGACAAGAACAATGGTCTTGGGAAACGTTTCAATCATTTCAAATAGTAAAAAAGAGTATTAAAAAAACCTGTACTTAAATGCTAGCAAATAAACTGTTCACTCTAAAAGTTATAAACAGAGCTCACCCCAGTCAGCTGAACACCAGGTCAGTATTTTTGACAATCAAGTGACAAAATATTGTGCCTGGTTTGAAGACACTATTGATAGTCACTAAACACCAGTAACAACAGACAATCAGACCTGATGAATGATTCATGATGCCTGACTTTAATCTAAATCTTGGCTTTATTCAGCCACATCTGTCATTAAGAGAGATGCTATATTTATTTTTAACATAGTAAAAGACCCTTTCAATATATAATCTATATGAATGCCTATATTTAAAAAAAGCAATAAAGTAAATGTATCTTTAGGATGACACAGCTCAAGAAATAGTAGCATCCATAACTCCATGTAATTCTCAGGAATTAAATTTTGTTTCAGTAAGAAAAATATTTTAAAGGATTGAAGAACAATTAAAAATACATTACGTAGCCCCACCAAATTCTTACTGCACATAATTTGCTTTGTGAGGACACTATTACTGCACAAGCTAATTTTCATAGGCAGCTATGAATTAATCTATAGTTTCAATACATAAAAGATACAGAGAAGTTGCTACCACATTTGGGTTTTTTGATACTTACAGGTGTTCCTGGAGCTACTCTGGACACTATTACTGGCATCTTCTGATCGTACCCACCCTTTAAAAACAAATTAAATTAGTAATATATCATAAATGTCAGAAAATAATCGTAATAAACAAAAAGGGAATAAATGTTACCTTTACATTGAAGCCAAACCTTCCATTTTCATCTGGTTTCATTCTGATCATAACAAGATTGTCATGGGGGACACCACCATTGGGCTAGTAAACAAAAGTTGTATTATATTAGTTAGGCTTTGAGGATATTGTATGTAATAATTTTACAGTTACCTCAAGTAATTTCTCCTGGACACATGAGAAAATATCAAGTAACAGTGCAAATGTCTTGAGTTTTGCATAGAAGGGAAGAGGTACACATGTAAAGCCTTGGAAATAACTAAACTAGAAGCGTGTTCTGTCAAAGCACACTCAAAGTAAGAAACAGTATTAGGAAAGACTAATTGGCTTCACGCAGGCTTAAGAAAAACAGTTTACTAAATACAAACACCTCATATTCATTTTCATGTAATTTAATTAAGAGTGTAGTGCAAAGCCTGCAGTAAGAATGTAATATGATGAGGAACTGAAAACACAGTTCTGTTTGTAGTAACAGCAGTAAGCAATGATAAGTTGGGCAACAAACGGTTCCTTATCCCCTATCCCATGTCCGGTGTAGTGGAGTGAGAGGTGTGACACATCCTTCGTGCTGATCAAGCTCTGACAGTTTTAGCTGCTTCCTTACTGCTTTTGATCTCATCACACCACCACTGTTAAATGCACTACCAATAAACTGGGGAATACTAGATAGTTTTTTCATCTGGAAAAATCAATTTAGTGCCAATGAAGTGAATATTTTGTTTGTCCCCAACAATATTTATTTTTCAGATGGAACATAACCAGCACTTCCATGGTTTCTATGCCAAGGACATGAAGTATTATTGAAGAAATTTGTTTAAAGGAAGTTTTCAATGTTACAAATTACAGCCAAAGCGTAAGATTCATATTCAGGAAGTAAGAAAACAAAAAAAACTCATTAAAGCAAACATTTCTATATATAAGACAGTTCAAAACCTTCAGGTTCAGTAGGTAAAAAGTCTGCTCAACTTGCCTCATAAAAACTTAATTCCAAGTGTTTTAAGCTCTTGGTTAAAACAAAACAAACTTCCCAAACACATTCAGAGTAATGAAAAGATGAAGTATTTGGGGAAGGAGAGGAAAGTAACAGCAGAAGATATGTTAATGAGAAGTACGGGTGCTTAGGAAAAGCAATCATACACAAATCACTTTAGGCTATGTTCAATGGCACAGGAGACCACTGGCAGAATGAACAACCACCAAGTGCCCACCTACAGCTTTTGGCAACTTGGTGCCACTGTATTACCCAGACAAAAAGGGAAGAATAATTTCCTGCTTCAACTGGCTATTTTAAGCAGCAATTTATCATGAAAAACATGAGGAGAGTACATTATGTCTTCATTAACCTGTTTGACTGAAGGGACTCCTGGCCACACCTGTTTTCAAATACTGCAGGACATTCTCAGACTGGATACTTAGGGACTGCAGATGGAGCAAGCAGGTGTCAATCCCATATCTGACCTACTACCTTCCTAAATAAACTATCCATACACATAACAATGGAAGGACATTCAACAGTTGAATGAAGTGAAAATGGTGAGGGGTTTTCCTTAAAATATTTGAGATAGAGCAGCGCTTCAGTGGTACAGGACCCTGAAGCACATTCAGAAAAGCAACTTAAAAAAACAAGGAAAGAAACCACATTCCAAATCTTAAATTTACCATTTCACAAAATTTCAGAGTCATACTGCATTCCTCCTTCTCTGATATGCAAAATAAAATAGCATCATCAGACCAAATTAGATCTGCAGTTACAACAGCCTACTGCCTTAAGAGAGGCTGCATAAAAGTGGTCCACACCAATCACGCTGAGAATGCACAGAGAAAAAAAGAACCTGGTTCTCAGGCAGATGTGGTGGTTTTGCAGAACTAAAAGGAGTTAAAAAAAAACAAGTGAAAGGTGGTTTTGTCAATTTGGTAACTGAATACAGAGCAGAAAACCTTGGTGAACAGTAGTATCTTTCAAAACTGATGAGTACTTTAATATGACACAGTTAAGCGTTGTCTGTAGACAAAGCTGTTAAAACTTCTGTTCATTATTTAAAGCAATTTTTTTTACAACATTCCCAAAACACTCCTAAATTAGCAGGTTTCATTTCTGCATGTTTTATTAAAACCTCAGCTATGAAATTAAACATGGGTTTTAAAGGAATCTTAACTTTGTAACAACACCTGAGGCTTTGAGTTCAGAATACAAAAAAAAATAAACCAAAATAATTATGAAAAAAGCGATTTTGGGACCCAACTCATCATTTTCAGCGTTGGAGGTTGGCAAAACTGTTTATACAGTTTTTGCTACATCTGGATGTCAAATAGTTTCCCACCCTGCAAAACATTTCTTGTTCCACGTCAGTATAAAACCAAGAACCATTTGAAAACTTCTGGAAGGACAAAAAGCACAAAAATGGTCAGTGAAATCTCACCTCAGTCAGACAATAATCAACTGAGTAGCTTACTCATGCAGCATGTTCTTAAATACAGAAAAAGAACTTTTGCTCAGGTTTTTACAGGGCTCTTGGTAGAGTCTCTTGGAAATTCTGATGAGAAATGCAACCAGAGATTCAAGAAGTCTCTCCTGACAAAACTGCTCGAGAAGCTGGGAGGCACTTTTAGTTTTAGTGTTTTGATAAAAAGCCAGATTAAACCCCAGTGGTAGAGTCTGCCATGTCTTCTTTAGAACTGATGGCTAATGCCTTCTCAAAGAGGAGGTTAATTAGAAATCTCTGCATGTGCAGAAAAGCTAATATTCAAAATATTTGCCTATCCATCCCAACGCAGACAGAGGACTGCTCCAGGAGATGGGAAAAACTGTGGGAGCTATCGGAGAGACAGTAGGTGCGCTGGAAATGGCGCAACATTACACACAAACACAGCAAGTCTCTGAAATGCAACAAACCCAAGGTAATGAAAAGTGGGATTATCATTCCGATAAGAGGCAGAGCGGCTCAACTTACAGTGGATTTTTCAGGTGATGCAGGAACATCAAATGTTTCATTAATATGGTTATCCAGTTCTTGCTGTGAGTGTGAATGGTGGATTTGATTCCAACTGTTCTTTTTAAATTGTTTGGGTGGCAATGCAGGAGGCTGCCCATCTATAGGAGTCTCTTGAGATCTAAATACCAAAATAGAAGTGTGAAGTGGAACAATCGTGAGATATTGACAGTTCTTTCAGGGCTCCAAATAAACTAAAAATGCTAGAAGAAACTCAAAGAGTTTGAGCTGAATAACTGTACATGCATTTAGAATCTCAGAAAATGTTGGAATATACTGGAAGCGTATGCTTGGACATGGTACTGCTTTTTTCTTATGAGCAACTGTACACAGAACCAATAAGGTCATCTTTTTCACATAACTTTTTTTAAATGGTTTTCACACCCTTACCTCACCTTATATTGAAATATCATAAAATCCTCTGTATACTCTGCACACTTACTTAAAAAAAAATATCTAAAGTAGATATGTCACTTAATGTGTTTTCCTTAGTAAGGAAATAAATTCATCTGCATTTTAAATTAATGCCTGCATCTTAAATCTTAAAAACAGTCACAAGCAACATAATAAAATGCTCCCACACCAGTTTTTTGCTTTTGATTTACAAATAAGAGTGCAAGTGGAAGATCACTCAATTGTCCCCCTATAATTATTTGAAAAGCCCACTGTAGCTGATAGTGTTAAATTTTAATATTTCAGTTCAAAATTACACGTATACATTTTAAGAGAAGTTTGCTTTTTTCCCCACCCTCTTGAACCCATTCCCCCTTTGAAACACGTGCAGCTGTGAAATATCTGTATAACATGGCATTCATCACATGCATTTTTAGATGAGTTGCAGCAGCATTACTGAAGATCAAAGAGCAGAAATTTCTACTTCAAGCACTCTAATGTACATTAATAAAAATGTTCTCTGTGTTTATGGATAGTATGGATAATTTCCTTTATTAGTCCTTCTGGAATAAAAGCTTAACTGTATAATTTGTATTACATAAATATATGATTCATCTTTCATTATATATGGCTTTATATTTAAGAATTAGGAACATTTTGAAAGGCCCAAAAGGGCAGTTGGCACATAGTTCCCAGCTTAGCTTGAATGCCAGTTTCTAAATACCAGCAAGGATACATGCTTTCCTCCTCCTGAACCACATTAAAAGGTATTATTAAGTAATTTAACAACTTATGACAACAGCCCACTGATACTAGTGGCATATCCAAAAACCATGAAGAATGAAGTTAGAGGTTACAGGTAAGAGACTACTACCACCAAGAATGGGTGCCTCCATTCTTGTTTTCACCCACACCCATGGCCCCTTCCTAGAAACACTCAGGCACTCCTCCTTTGGCTAAGGCATCTTACCAAGGAAGCAACAATACATGGACTTTTTGGACAAGCCCGGGTAGCTCCCTGCTGGTTCAACAAGATGAACTGGTTCATAGAGGGTCGACCACTACACGGGGAGAGAAGGGCACTGCCAGAAGCCAGAAACAGGACACTGCGCCTTTCGTTATCAGCAAGCTGCAGCAGTAACTCATAACATCCCTCTGAAAAGCGTGGGTAGCCACGTGAGTACTCCCACTGAATTTAACTGATCTAGCCAAAGCAAACTCTTAGCAGGGTAAGACTCTGGTTATGAGACAACAGAACATTTCAAGTTGCTGCAAGTCAGAAAACCTAAGGCACACAGCAAATTCCCTACCGTGTAATTTGTTCCCGTGCAATTAGAGAAAGGCAGAGCCCAGATACATGCTTTCAAACAAAAACAAAAAAACCAGTTCACAATCGTCTACAGTGATTGCAAAATAAAGGATGGACCTCTTTCAAAAAGCATTAAAAGTGAATGGGGAATGGAACACTTCACCTTGAAATACCACACGTTTTCCATTTCAGTTTAAAAAAAAATCAGAGTGTCTTTTCTTAGAAAACAAAACATCCCTAAGTTGGGTTTTTGTCAATGTAGGAAAACAGTAGATTTGAAAAGATCCTAACAATATTTTTTTCTGGATGTTTTTACTTAATTTCAAGTTTCAGATTTTTTTTTTCATGCAATGTTAAAAAAACAAACCAAACAACCAATTATTCAGTTACTGCTGTCCAAAGAATCTCATGTTCAAAACATGTTAGGGAATAGCAACAATATTTCTTAGCACTTTTCAATGCAAGTAAAAAAAGAGCATATCATTCTTATATTTTTCAGGATAAGCAGCTTTTATAAATTAATTTTTATGGAGGAAAAAAAATAATGTCATGATTGCCCACACTCACAAAATGAATTTTCAAGGCAGCTATAAATTATTTAGACATTGACTTATAAAGGTCACCCAGAGATTTTTAACTGCCTATGTATTTATTCATTCAAGCCTGGCCAGCAGAGATTATTCACTCTTTAACTGTAGGGAAACATAGTTATGTATTTTCCTGCAAACAATTACTCCTGGGAGTTTTAAACTGAATAAAAAGAAACAGAAAACATGAGTAGAGAAACAGAAGGAGCTATTCCAATACAAGCAAAAGATAAGATCCTATGTTTGACTAGGAGTGTCTATACATACAATGTCAACAAACACAAATAAATTCCTACCAAACATACAAACTTATAGAAAAGATTTGAAAAGTTACTTAAATGAGCATTTTAGAAGCAGCAATGCAAGTACTGTAATATATTAGCATAATGAATTGTGAGAACTAACAATCAAGCCTTGGGCAAAAGCTTCATTGCTTTATATTTGCCCAGTCAGCTTTGAATTTCCTTATGAATGCTCAGACAATGGCAGTGAAAGCAGCCTATTTTGCAGGCAAAGCAGCTCTCTGTTACCGCATCCAGCAATTTACATAATAATAAAATAACACACAAACCCCGGCACTGACAAGCTTTGGGTATTTCTGTATATATCCGGTCTGACCTTTTAATATATTAAGCAAAAGTTTAATACATGCCCCCATAAAGCTATTAAACTACACACATATCACATGCTTTTGGAATTAAAGGTTATAATTACCTCAGGGAACTACAAGAAGAAATCTCTCAATTTAGTTTTGAATAGCACATGCAGATGAAGGGAAAAAAAAAGCAGAATTAAAGGTTGCATTAGCTAAGCCATAATATCCTTCTAAACTGCACTGAATATCCTTCTAAACTGCACTGAATATCCTTCTAAACTGCACTGAAACTCAGTCATTTCTTTTGGCTACAAACTCAGAGCCTGTCAGGTTAGCCCTTCTGACTTTCTTATGCATGTGTATTTGATCAATAAATAAAATTCCCCAACAACTTAGCAGATGAACTACTCAAATCTTTTCACTCAGAAAGGTCACATTATTAAAGAAGTAGCTTTCTGGACTGTAAACCAGTCTCATTTTAAATGATGTGGCTAATATGAACTTCGTGACTACTACTTTCTTTTGTAAATTGCAATTATTAAATCAGTAACATCACCTGAAACTTTCAGAACATCATGATCATGTATTTTTGACAGTCAACGGCCTCATTCTTAAAAATGCATTATGCTAGATATCTATACTTGGAAATTAAATACCACTTTTAGCCTTCCAAAAAGGGGGGAAAAAACCCAAAAACCTAAAACACAGTGATGGAAGAGCAATTGTTTTTCTGCTTGTGTATAAAAAGTGCAAAATCATGAAAAAGAACAGCCATAGTTGCATAACTAATTTTCAAAACCACTTCCTCTCCTTTTAAGACTCATTTCTACAGTGACTTACACAAGATATCAGGTATTAAATAAACAAATCCCAGGGACGCTCAGGAACATCTTTTACAGCTTAACTGATGAGTAACGGCACATTAATAAAAGAATATTGAAGTATTGTGCTTACTTCTCTGTATCACTACCATTCAGTAACTGTTTCTCAGAACTGACTTCAGTTGGAAGCCTTGGAACAGAAGGAACCTGACCCTGTGTAACCTTTGTACAGCAAAACTCTAATATGAGATTCACAAGTGTTACAGTTTAGAGGCTCCATTCCCACGTGACTAGCTTAAAAAACGACCACCAAGAAAAGGGAATTTTCTATTATGCCAAATTAATCTTTTGTAACTCTGAAAGCTAAGTAACTAGCTGATGGTCAAATTGTAACTATTGCACCCTGTCACAAAAAGTATGGCATTGTTTTACAAACATTTTGAAACTTTGCATTCTATTTCACTTGCCAAAGTTACAGACAGTTGTCTGAAACTGAAGGTACAGGCCAGGCAAGGTTTTAAAATTGTGTCTGAATACCTTCCCAGCATTACTTTTCCTGAGAAACACAATTTGTTTATAAATGTGTAATTACACATGTGCTGCTTCATAGTTCTCAAATGGTTTTGAAACCATTTGCACAATTTCCTTGCTAAAAAGACTATACAGAATTATGAAGTCAAGTTGAGCATTACATGAAGGTACAATGGGAGTGTTAATAATGTGTACATTGTACACTTCTAAAACTAGTCTGCACTCTGGCCACAAGTTACTGGGTATTTCAAAATTTTTTATTACCTCCAGTTTTTTGTCATCCTTCTGGACTTAATACACAACCAGAGCATAGTAGACTTGCAGTATTAAGAATATTCAGTGTAACAGAAAAAAAGTCTGATAGTGCTTATCTTAAAAAAGCAACTAAGAATATACGAAACATATTAGGAACCTCCGAGTGCTGGTGCTAGAGAGGTATTTTGGTTAAGTAATTTGCATAGCTCGTTCACATTTCCATACCTTGGCAAAAAAAGCACAATATCTAAGCTCACAGGAATTACAAACGTTTATCACAAAACATCCTTCAGTCCTATCAATAAAATAACTTTCACTTCCACATCCAGCCACTGACAGTCACCTTACGGCAAACACACGTTTTGGGTGGGTGGGGAAGTTATTGCAACCCTGCACCAGAAACATGTCAGAGAGATGGTCTTCTGCATCATTTAACATTCTGTAAGACCTACGCTACTGCTGCCTAAAAACCAGCTCCTTTCTTACTAGATTTTCTGACTCTCCCTGACCCAAACATTTAACAGTAAATTCTGAACAGCAAAGATTTCTGACTTGTCCTCAGACGCCCTGTATGCTACTGTACAGTAAGGACTAACAGAACTTACGGTGATGATTCCAGTATGATGCTGTTGGCCTGGGTGGAAGATGGAGATCTGTGATTTACAAATACTTCACTTGGGGAAGTGTGAACTACATGGTCCACTAAATGTCCAACTGATGAGGGTCGTAACCGGGCTCCTTCTTGAGTGAAGGCAGAGTTTCGACTAAGAGGAAAAGCACAGCAGTGAAATGGGAAAAGAATATTATTATTTATGCACATTTCTTACACCAGTACAAAGGAATGCTAAAATAATTATTTCCTCTCAGTGCAAGCATATATTCATATACTTATTAAATATTTTACATTTTCAAAATCACCAAAACAGTTATGTTGATAGATCAACATGCTATATTTCAAAATTTTCTTTTCAAGTGTTTAAACATCATTTTAATAAACACTAAATGGCTATTTTTTAAATATTTTTTTAAAAACTAAAGAAGCCTGAAAACATTATGGTGCTTCCAACAGGCTACAGGACTGACAGAAGGAAAAATGAATCCCCAAGAAGAAAACTAGCTCTGTTCATGGCAGAACTTAACCTGAATTTATTAAGATGAACATTTACTCCCCTGCATTGTCTCTAAGAAAAATCATAAGCTTTGCATCGAGGGTCTTATCTTTTCTGTGACCAAAAATGTTCCCACTTGAAAAACAGCATAACGATGTAGGCATCTTTCTTAAAATCCTTTGAAAATGCCTAATTAAGTTGTTAGGCTCTAAGCATCATTATTACACAATTTTTACAACAATTTTAAAATGCTACAGATATTTGCAACAGTCTTTTGAATAATATGCTGCTATGACAAAGAATTTTAAAACCTATTGTTTTATGCAATATAAAACTAGATAATACCAATTCTCGAGCCACTTTCAACATACTGAGAAAATTGGCTATTTTCAGTAACTATAAATATAAAATGAAAGCTCCAGCATGTGAAAAGAGTGATTTGAAAGGAAATGCAGAAAAATTGAGGGCAATAAACCTGCAAGGATTTCTGTGATTCAGTAATTTTCTCCATTTCATTTTTAAAGTTGTATTAACCAGAATCAGTTATTTCTAAAATATCACACAGATTTTTATTATCAGGCTTTTTCTTAGTCAAACGAATAATTCCAGTTTTAAGTGTGCTTGAGGTAACTTAGGCTCTCAAATTTTGAGTAGCAGACTAGACCTCACACTTTTCATAGGTTGAGAAGCACCTAACATTGACCCCCAAGTTGTTTCTCTTGTCTGGAGCTAAATGTTCCAGAGAACCGCTCAGCACAGATGTATGAAGTCATTTGTCTCTCTAATGCATTACTCCTTTTATTACCTGAACTAAGTCACTCACATGAGAGGTAGACAGTCACTTCTAGGGACAGAAAAGTCAATGCTACTTACTGATTTGGGGTGCCAGGTGGAGACCGTGATGGCAGGCTCTGTGTTTCCAACCTATCATCAGACAGTGAGTTCCTACTCACAACTTCCCAGTCCATCCCACTCATTAATTTCCGTGCCAAGGGTTTGCTGGGGGATCTAGGAGAAGAAAGTAAAATGACTAACCAAAAATTATATGAGGTAAGAATAAAAGTACATAATAATCACTACAAAGAAATCGTGGATATTCTATCAGCCACATATATTTGTCTAATTATATGCACAAAAAGTAATAATACAAAACTGTATTTGCATGGTCAGTTCTGTATTTTCTCAATATACTTTACCTATTTTTTTGTACTTTGTGCAAGAATGTCAATGAAACACAGTCATGAAATACCACTGGCTATGAGGGAGACAGGCAAGCTGGAAGACAAACCCGCCAAAACTTCACTAGGCATTTCTAATGCTTCAAAGAGACTCTGACTCAAACAGAGAAGCCAGAGAGGTCTGAACTTACAAATGAATACCAAAAAACCTCTAAGTAACGCAACTATGCAGCCATCTCAGGAAAAATAAAACACTGGAAACACCAGCCCAATAAAACTCCCATGTACTTTGAAGAACTGAAAGTGGGGTAATCATCAACACAGCAAAGGAGCTTTTGGGGTTTTTTTTTACTCATCAGGGATTTAGATCAACGTACAGAACATGTTTTATCACGTGCAAGGCAGATGCAATCATCCTAGTTAAACTCCTTCATAGGTAACCAACCTTCATTTGCTTTTGTGTCAGGAACATACTTCAGGTTAAAGGTCATTACTGACAGTGTTTTTATACAAAAGGAATTGTATTTTCTACTCACTGCCCTTTCTCAATAGCGAGAAAACATTTTCTTCTCATTCTCCTGTCATGCCAGGGTACCTACAATCATCTTTTGCTGTTTCTTTCACCTATTTCTTCAGCATAAATGAGACCATATTGTACTGTCTCATGAAATAGCATATTTCCCTTTTATGCTGGAAATCATCAAATGAATCATCCAAGAACTGTGGTTGCTTTTTTCTTAGCATCACTGAGATGGTTCAGTCATCCTGTGACTAAACATACCCATACTTTTGCTGTTGTTGTCAACTGAAAATTCTTCAGCCAACAACAAAAATTCTTTGTAACAACCCTTCATCGTCCGTCCCGCGTATTTTGCGTTACCGGGTTTTTACTTTACTACTTCAGTGGTGTTAGATAGTTCAAATTGCTCTTCTATCATTACCCAACCGTCTATTGTTCCAGTGATACCTCAGTTTCATCAGTCTTTTGTGCCGTGTCATTTCATTCCCATGTGCATTTATGCTCTACTACTATACTTTGCTCTGCTCTCCAGCTTTGCACAATGAGGTGACACCATATTATGATGTTAGCGTACTTCTCTATTTCTTTCCCCCAGCTCCACTCGCCCATATCACAAAATAACTTCTGCCTTTGCTGTCCCTGGGTCATGTGGTGACTGTTCTTAATTTTCTTATCATTATCACCTTACTGATTTACTGAAAATGCAAGTCCAGAAAGAAGGAACTTTGCGCAATGAAGGAACTACCCCCACACAAATTACATCCTTCTGAAAATGAGAACCTTACTTACGAATACATTTTTACTTCTCATGGAACCTGAAACTCAACTCAAGTCACCCCTTTAAGCAGACTGCCCTCAATATAATCAGAAAAGTCTGCAACAATAACCAACCAAGCATCCTAACTAATAATCTATCTTCACATCCAGAAATATGTAAACCCTATTAATGTCAGCACTGTTTGTTTTGGTATTACAGAAGTGGTGATCTGTCTGTGGAGGGTTTATTTTTGTTTTTACACCCCCAAGCAGTTCTGAACATGTAGTGCATGCTGTGCTGCTGCTTTAAGGAGTCACTGAAGAACAGCTGACAAATTTCAGGCACTTGGGTAAGCTAGCCTGTTTTAAGTACTGCTGTTTCAGGCCTTATTCCACTTGAGGAAAAAAATCTAATAGTATACTGATATTTGAAAACAGGGAAAATATCAAGTATTTATTTCTTGAGGAAAACCACATCCAGTTTCTTAGCATGTATTCTAAGCAGTATTAATTTAATTCAGAAGTAATTAGCTTGATATCATGTCAATTAAATCAACTTTTCAATTTCTGCAATTTGCTTCAAATGTGAGCAATTTAAACCACTCATATATTTTTCTTCATAAACATAGTGAATTTGAGCAGCTCCACACAGGCAAAATAAGAAACCAGCAGAACTGGAATGCATATCTAACATTAGCAATTCATTATTGTTTTACTAATCAAAGCTATCATTAGCTGGACTTCACTGACAACACACTTGCAGCCAGCAGATTAGCACCAAGGGCTGGTTCTGCAAACAGGTGGATCCTACTACCCAAAGAACAGGCTGAGGGTAAAATGCAGAGGAACGTAATATATCTAGTGCTAAACTAGGTATATACAGGACAGCAGATACAGCAACTTCTGAAAGACATGTAAAGGCAGCTACTGAACCTTACTACTTGAAAAAGCAACAAGTGGACTATAGGAAAGTTAGCATTTTGGTTTTGGGTGTTTGGTGTTTTTTTTAAATGTGCAAGAACAGTGAAAGGGCACTATCCTTGTCTGTATAAAACAAACTAAATTACAAAGAGACACACAAAAACATGGGGTGGGAGTGAGGGTTTTTTTTAAAAAAAAAGTATATTCTTGAATGCTTTAAAAAAAGCCACTGCATTGTATCCAAAATCATAGTTTGCATCTACATTTTTGAAAACTTCCTCAATCTATGCAGCAAATGAACATAACTAAAATGAGAAGCATCACTTTCTTCCATAAAAAAAAGATCCAATGTTAAGAAAACTCACCTTTTACTGCTGATAGAGCCTGATCTTTCAGAAATAATACCTTAAAGCCACGATATACAGCTGCAGAGTTTATCAGCAAAGGTTCGTTTCAATTATTTTATTAACAGCTCTAACCTCAGGGTTCCACCCACTTATGTTTGTTGCCTCCATTTCCTGTCTTTGCAGAAATTTCAAAGAAAAAATTACCACATTGCAGCACTGAACTTCTCAGTGCCGTAGCTTTATGATACTGGCTCTCCTGTGAATACCTCTAAATCTAACAAAAGGGATTTTTTAATTGAGTTATAAGATACTTTGTGAAATATTCCTGCAAATTTCTCCTGTATCACTAATTCCTTACAATATTTGAATCACTTTCCCATGCCAGAGTATAGCTGAGGAGATGGGGGCAGGGAAGTAAGCCGTAAAAAAACCTTTTGAAATGCTTTGATAAGCTTTGAGAGTCTAAAACTGCTGTTGACTGCTCACTATGGTGCTTCTACTGCACCCCAGCACTGGGCACTGCTAGTTAATAGAGTAAGTTTTTTTTCCAGGTTGAATTTTTGGGGTATCTGCAGAGACTTTCCTATAAAAGTTTAAAGTTGTCCTATCTGAGGAGGGATAGAGACCAAAAACTTTACCTGCTCCCAAAATCAGGAACAGTTTTGCAAGCTGCAGTACTGTATCAAGTGAAAAAGAGAAGAAAACCAACAACACCACACCCTAATCAGGGATGATATTATATAATGCAACTAAAAAAAAAAAGTGTATGACAAATTTCATTAGCTCAGCTGCAGTACACTAAAGCTTTCAAAGACAGAATTGTTTTTTGTCCCACAGCTGAAATGCTAAATTCTCACAGCAGCTGGGAAAGAACAGGGGAGATACAGACAGGAATCCTTTAAATAGTTTCTGTCCCCAAAAGAAATATAACCCAGAGCCAGAGCCTTGCTTTGTATTTTGACAAGGGGTACAGGGAATGTGTTTTTCAGCAAAACTGGTGATTGCTGCTTCGGACCAAGAAGCCAAAACCATATCCAAACCTGCAGGTACATGAGAAGTGACCACAAATGGCACATGCAATTTAAAACAACTGAGGAATCACTTACTTAACCTAAGTGCATCACTGAAGGGAGACTGGATTTTTCGATACAGAGACTGCTACTTAATATTGGAGAGTTTGCAAATAGGAATGACTGAGACAGCCGCTTGCTATCACATGATGCACATAAACTACCTTCTCCCAGCTCCAGTACACACCACCAGAACTGAACTAGAATATTTTGCAAGGGCTCAGAGAACAGTGAGCGCTCTTTAAGATACTTCTCAGTTCATGACTTGATCGAACCTTTTTCATTGGTATTATCTGCTTTCACTTTTATTATGTTCCTGGGAATTCTTACAAGTTTCCCTGGGTTGTGTATATCCAGCAACAAATAAGGCCAAGAGAATAGCTGTAATGAAGGTGAAAAAATAAAACATCTAAACAATTGCAGCAACAGCCTTCTAAATGCTGACGGCAGTGTGCTGCATGACGATTAGAAAACAGCATCTAGAAAATGCATAAAACTTATTACAGACTATTTCTGGCACAGTAATAGATGCCATTTTTAAAAAATGTTTTTAAAATGCTTTTATAATTTTGGGAAAACATCTATTAAGTAAAATCCTGAGGACAAACAGCTAAGCCTGCTAACTGCAGACCGCTGCAGGCTGTTAAGAACGTCTAGTTCGATGTCTTGTGCTACTCGTGTTCTGCTCAGTGTGACTGATATTGGGGCAATCACTGGTTCCCAATTTAGAACAAACTAACCACTCAAACAACACTTCAATGCAACTATTAGTGTTACTGTCTTACAATCACCACTTAATTCTCAAGAAAGACCCAATTCTAGCACCCTTCTGGTTTCACAGCAGATGACAACCAGCAAAACTTTCAAAAGCAACCAACCAAAACAAGCCCACTGCTTCACTGCTTAAAAAGCTGTTCAGCAACATGAGGGCTTAGAGAAAGACACAGTGAGAAAGGCAGGTTCCAGGAACAAAACTCACACTACATCTGTAAAAACTTAAAAAGCAGAAATATCCTCTGTATGAATACAAAACGGTTAACATCTACTCAGTATTTCAACTTGAAATATGTATGTTTAGAATACAAGGAATTAAAGATAACGTTCTTAGATTAAGCTTCTTGAACCACATGGAGTTCCAGAAATGTCTCATATTTTAGTCATTTCACCCTTGAAAATACTAAACGTCTTTAAAATTGAAAATAGAGTAAACGTGCTCTGTGATTGGGAGGATGGAGTAAGAAGCAGATGATGATCTATTGAAGTCTTTTTGAGGTCTATTTGTTACAATATGACATTAATTTTCTTTCCCTGATGTACACACATATGCTTCATATTTATCAGTCATCAACATTACTAAACTCAGAAGGTGAGGATAAATGCTGTATTCCTTAATTTATAAGCAACAGTGGAAAATAAAACTACTGAGAGCAGAAGAGTCAAGTATCTTATTAACTAAAAGAGGCCATAAAGACTTGAGAAAACATAAGAGCAATTCTAGCCATAGCTTTCAATTTTATCCAGAGTGTGCATTACAAAATACAAGTGACCCCAGTACCACTTACTCAGTTTTGAGTCAAAGGGAAGAGTGCCATCTACTGAATAAGTTTCTAAAGAAGATAAATATACTCCTCAAAACCAAGGATCAGCTCTCCTCCACCCTACTTACTTGTGGGGAATAGTAACAAGTTCAGTGTGCGACAAGACAAAGTTTACAACTGATTTGTAACTGCCATTTAAATAAATAAAACTCAGTTGTCACACTGTTAAGTCTTCTGCCTACTGGAAAAGTTGCCCCAAGTAAAAATCTAACCAGACTCCCAAAGTAAATGAAACAGAATAAAAAATAATTCTACAGCACACAGAACAAATACTTCTTATAAAAATCTACCTGTTGAACAAACATGTCATAGCACTTCTGTCCCCAAATCCTTCTAATATGTACCTGAGTATCTACAGTGTGCCCAGTTAAACACTGGCACTACATTACATTGCACAGGGCAGAAGGAGGGGAGGGGCAGGCAGGAAATCAAGGCAGAATTCACCAATGCTCTGAAAAACAGTGTTTCCAGGCACTGGAGAAAGGATGCTGGGCTCATAACTGTAATTCTCCATCTCAATAAAAGTATAAGCATAAAAGCATGGACCATGCTCCTTCCTCATAAGGATTCTTTAATGATCAGAGCAGACTGTCAAATGGATGCAGCAGTTTTACTTCTGAATACTGTATCATAATTTCTGAACAGAGAACTAAATCTATGTATCGACTGTTTTCTTGTAACCATTAAATCCCTCAGTAGTCTGAAATATAATTAAGTCATAGATTCTATGGTTAGCCAAGTACTCTGCGATGGAATGCCTTCAGAAGCAACTCACTCCCAGTCAGATTTGTCATAGTAAAATACCTCACTGGGACTTTAGTGATAAAACTGTTCTCACCAAGAAAGACACTCACAGTGTCTTAGTTCTAAAGGAAATACATGTGTACAGATGTAGGCTGTTATCAGAGTAAAACACACCCAGTAACTCAAAACTCTAATGGAACAGTTAGACAAACCAAGCTTTGCAATAAAGCCCAAAGAGGGCTAGCACATGTAACAACAAATTGCACAGATGGAAGGCAATTCTAAATTTGGAAATATATACAGGGGAAATTATTAAAGAGTACCCTTATAAACTTCTCCATCATAACATTCCCCCCGATTTCTGACTGCTCCAACTATGCTCCTCCCTTATCAAAGTTCAAGTCCTTAATATGGCTAAGTCCTGCTACCATCAATGGTCAGTAACAGTTGCTTTTTATTTTACTTTTTTTGCAAACTGAAAACAATGATCTCATAACGTTTTAAAAGATACAAATGGAAGACTTACGGATCCTGTACAAATTGCTTACCTTGCAAATACCCTGTCTTTGTTTGCTCTTTCTTTACCATACTGCACAGACTGGACCTCTGTTCTCCCACTGGAAAACAAAAAGCCAAACCACTAAATGCAACAAACTTCAGATAACAATTTCTTGCTTAAAATTGAACCACCTGAAAACACCACCCCAAAACCCACCCAAATTCTGTTTTCAGTCATGCTCAACCAAATGTGCTAGCTTCAGTCCAGTGTAACTTTAGACAGCATTTGGTAAGTGTAGGTCTTTTCCCATTAGAGTCTAAGTGTAAAGAAAGATCAATTACTTCCAGGCATTACATAAACAAAAAACTTCTAGCCACGGCTTTGTCTAGCCAAGTTTTGAAAGCCTCCAAATACAGATATCCCACAACCTCTCTGGGTAACAGTAATGAACTCCTAAAAAAACCCAATAAACAAAGCCAAACTTTCTCCTAATCTCCAGCTAACATCTTCAAGGTGAAATCTGTGACTGTTGTGCCTTTGAAATAGCTTTAGCTTGCTACTTAACTCCCCCTTAGCTTCTTCATCACCCGATTAAACAAGCCCAGTGCCCTTAACCCCTCCTTGTGTTCCATGTTACTGCTATTATCCTGCCTCTAAACAATCTCTCAAACTGCTTACAGAAATTCTAGCCTTTTGGCTGCTTCATTAACTTTAATGACCTTCATTTTTATGCAGTTTCCCTTACCATCGTACATTAACATAAACTGAATGTCATCAACAAAGAGCTATTCTGTAATAGTAACCACGATGATTCAAATTCAAAATCTCTGCAGAAATTGAAAAGCTCCCTAAAATTCACTACAGCAACACTGAATCAAGTCTCAAACTCTGCTCAGGATCATCGAACACCGTTTCTCAAATGAGTTCTGTGAACACTGGTCAAAAAACCAGATGGTATGAAATTTAGCCACTGAACTACTTTCCTCCTTTATACATTTATGCAATTCACAAGTGTAACAGAAATAGTCTGTTATTGTGTTTTCTAGCTTTTCATCATCTCCCTTTGTACGTCACAGACACTGTTGCCATTCTAGATGGATGATTAGTAAGTAGTAGCTCCATTATTCTCTACTTCAGGCACCATTTAAACCACTGGTTTTCTGCGTTACTTGAAGAGACAGCTCAGTTAACTGAAATTATTCGTATATAAAAAGCTTAAAGTACTAGAAACCAACACCACCCACACCATTGTTAGAACAGAAGTTATGCTTGAGGATTATAGTTATTCCACAGTCATTCTTTGCACCTCCAAGCTTTTTGCCTATTATGTTAAATTCATCCTTAAAAGGTATGAGCTTAACTTCATCCTTATTTTCTAAACCTCTGGTTTTTAGTGCAGAACATATAGGTCTCTCTTCCTCACCTAGTTCCTATTTGTGTACTATTTGTATGCATCTGGCTTAAGTGAGCTTTACTTGTACAAGCTCCTTTTCATTGCTTTCTATTTGATCTTTATTTAGATCTCTTTTGTTGCTGTTGCTGCAAACAAGCTCAGAGATCCATCATTTTTCAAAAACACCAGGTCAAAGACTTTGAAGTTCTGTGACAACGTTTTTAAGGTAAGCAGAGGAGACAATGCAGCCTGTGAGACAAACTCAGTGTACTATCTCGCTAACAACCACTCATAATACAATAGCTGTATTTTCAAACTATCCTAGAAAATTACTGACATTTCAAACAAATGAGGAAGGGAATGACTGCAGGATTCAAAAGCTGCTTGAATTATTGCACCTTTTAATATAGATTCTAAATAATCCCCTAGGTGTAGTGATGAGTTGCTTGTTCTTTTATGTTCTTTACCACATACTTCAAACCTGCACTTACCAGTACCGGAATTTGGAACCCAAAGTGAAATAATGTGCAAAGAAGTTCTTCTGAGGGGGAAGTGGTCTGTCCAAACGGAAGAACGTGTGATGCTCAACACAAGCTTTCCACAAATTCTTACATGCCCGGTAATTCACCATATTGAATCCCAGTAAAGTTTCTCTAGATTCATGCTAAAAATGAGAAAAAATTATTTCAGATAACATTTTTTCCAGTTACTTTTGAAATTAAGAACAAGAAATGTTAGCTTTGATTTTTTTCCCCAAAAATTATGCTTTTTGAAGTGGTTCTCTAACTCTACATTAACTTATGCCTTATAAACGCTTTAAAAATACCTCTAAGTTTTCTTTAAACATATTTTAAACTTGATACTTTTTTCTTTTTAAATGAGCCTGCCCATAGGTTAACAGTCTGCTTAGTGACAATGAAGTAAGTCTAGATGGGAAAAAGACACCCCAAAGAGGTGCAACCCAAACTACAATTAAAAATTGCAATGATTCAAGAGCTCAAAGGCCATATGCAGTTTCGAGACTACTACAGTTAAGATGAAGAATTACCACACACACGTGCTGGTTAAAGACTGGGAACAGTTACTGGCTGATATGCCTACTTCTAAATGGTTAATCAGGTTCCTAGTAAAGGGAATAAGCAAAATTACAAAGCAAGCTAACTAATCTGCCTGTTGAAGGAGCTTGATTACAACCTTAGTAGGCCAGAAAACATCACCAGCTCTCTGCTTTCTCTTCACAGTACTAAATCCTCCACAACATGTAGCGTACCTTAACTGTTTTCACTTAGCAGTAAACTCCTTTTCCAAGTCAAGCTTTTCCTGACCTATTCATGTGCAACTCTGCTGAGGTACCAGAGTACCTGCAAGCCTTCTGCCAGTGTTGTATCTAGATAGCTGTTGTGAATAATGGCTAACACCACTACTGTATTTTCAGAGACACATGATGAACTTTGGGTAAAGCATAAAATGGATTTAAAAAGTAAAAAGCAAATTTCTGATGAAAGTCAAGAAATTGTATGCAAGAAACTGAAAATTGATATTTTACTTCAATTTACAAAAATTACTTGTATTTCTTTTCTTAGCTGCCAGTTCTTCCCTGTGTTTTATATTAACAGACATACTTAAAAATTGAAAGTCACAAACAGAGTAACAGAAATTAAGTCCATTACCTATTTAGTTAAAAAAAGGCTTTATCAGCAATGTAAGTGTACAATAATATAAAGATGATATATTACTAGTCTGTAAGAGAGTAACTGTAAAATAAGGGACATCGGCCTCATCTGGATAAAGGATGAACCAGCTAAGATTTTTAGATTCCAACAAAAAGTTCTCATGATGTAGTAAATCTTAATACTCTGTCACAGCCTTTTACACTGTTGGAAAATAACCTGACAAGTTATATGAGCCAATGAACATGCATTTTCATTCACTCTTAAAGTATTGTAAGCATTATAATGCGGGTGGGGAAGGGGGAGCAGGGTAGGTGGGGAGATTACTTCTGTTTCCCCTAGTTTGTATTCCAGAGAACGAGCTGATCTGATTCTCATGCCACCATCTGATCACTAGATCAGGCATGAAGCATGAAGGAGGAGCTGGTATCTGAGGAGCTGGTATCGCATGATGAGAAGGAGCTGCTGCTAGATCAGCTTAATTGTAATGCGAAACAGCGCTTTCACAGGAACTTGGTGTGTTAGAGCTTTAAAGGTACCTTAACAATAGTTCTATTCATAGCTTTTAAGGCTTTCATTACAGTGAAGAGAACCGATTCTCAAACCCTATCCTTCATCTCAACTACAGCTAGAAATCAATCATTAAGGTAAGAGGAGAGTAACACAAGGGCCCCTAAGTGTAGCCATCCTTTTCCTGTCCACTCCTGCAGGTTTTATAAAATCCGAATGTTAAGTTGAACGCTTGAAATTAATCTTTGCTGATGACTCTGGGGTGCAACCCCTGGTTCTACAGCTGTCTAGTAGCTGGATTTAAAATAAGATCGTTCATTTTCTCTGAAAATATTAGGCTTGAATCAATGTGGGCTCATCACGAGACATGTTAATGTCCACAGTACTTCAGCCAAAAGTGCATACAATAACAGGATGGTTACACCGCAGTCTGTGAGAATGTTTTTATAGCACAAGGCTCCCAGAAGATGCTGAATGCCCTGTGGTATGACAATGACATACTGGTATTTCAGGGGTTTACGGTCTGTTCAGACTGTGTTAGAAGACTACCTCAGGGAGCCACAGCGGAAGTCTACCATATGACGACTGCCTCACTAATTGCGTCCATGGTTCCTATTAGAGGAAAACTGTCAGCTTGCTACACAGTGGGGAAAAGAGTGAAACAGCTGGAATTCAGTACTGGTGATGAGAGGCACAGGGCCCAAGAGCTAGGCTACAGGTAAGCCAGTAACATCTAAGTTCATGGCTGGTGAAGGGGCTGGAGGGCAAATTATATGAGGAGCAGCTGAGGGAGCTGGGGATGTTTAGTCTGGAGAAGAGGAAGCTGAGGGGAGACCTTATCACTGCCTACAATTACCTGAAAGGAAGTTGTAAAGAAGTGGGATATGGACTCTTCAGCCAGGTGACAAGAGATAGGACAAAGGGAAATGGCACAAAGCTGTGCCAGGACAGGTTCAGATTAGTTGTTAGGAAAAAATTTTTCACTGAAGGAGTTGTCAGGGCGTGGAACAGGCTGCCCAGGGAGGTGGTTGAGTCACCTGGATGTGTTTAAAAAAAGGGTAGATCAAGTACTTAGGGATATGGTTTAGCTTAGGACAGGAACGGTTGGACTCGATCTTTAAGGTCTTTTCCAACCTTGAATTCTGTGATTCCATGATTCATTTAAATCACAACCATACAAAGGTACACCATGTGGCAGGCTACCTATACAAGAAGAAACACTGGAGGGATAGGGAAAATTTTAAGACTAGCTCATATTTGTGATACCTTTAATAAAAAGGACAAAACATAAACAAAAAATGCAGAACAGATATTGGTGCCCTGCTTGCATACACCATTTCAGTCCTTTAACATTCACCTTGGTTGGGGACATTCATTCAAATCCACCTTTGACTTATTTGAAACAGGGACTTCAGAGCAGATCTCTTGCTGCTCATGAGAGAAACTGGGTTGAAGCAGATTTTCTCTAGTGGGACTCTTTCACTTTGCCTAAACAAAGAAAAATCCCCGAACAAAGCAAAAAAATCACTACCCCCAACTCCAAGAGAGACAAAAAGACTTGACCTTTATAAGCAGCAGATGCTCCAGAGACTGAAAATATTCCACAAATACTGGACAAAAGTCCTGTAGAAGCTTAAATGCAGATTTAAGATTGTGCCAACAGTATCTGCACTTCATGCAAAAATCCAGCAGCAGAAACTTCAATAGGATTAGGCAACACTCAACTAGGCACCTAATGAATGCCAGTGCTACTTAAGATCAATTATGTACCTGGGCAAAGGTTACCTTGTGAGCCTAGCCCTAGTTCTTTCTAAAAGTCACTAAGATGAAAAAGTTCAAAGCACAAACTTTGATATATTTTCTAGAATTAAAAAACAAACCCAAAACTTTGGCTACACACTGAAACAAGGTCTTAGTCACGGACAAAACCCATGATACTGTTTTGTTTCAGACTCAAGCGATTTTTCAGTGGACATCTGGGCTCTAAAAGAACAAAGGAACATGCTAAACAGCTTATTTAAGTGTTGAAGAATCAAGACCACTTAAGTATACCGGACAGCATTAAGGGTTTGATGATGACTATTGACATTACAACAGCCAAGGGAAGCTGTCTTAACAGAGAGGTTTAGGGAAACATCTAGAAAATTGACCCTAGTGAATTACTCTCTAACAACTTCAAAGTGTGTAAGGGGAACAGCATATGGAATAGGCAGAATAAACAAAAATATTTATGCATATAGCATTCTTTCCCCTCTGCAAAATCATAAACAGTGGAAAGAAAATCTACTCCAGTGGATGCGTGCTCAGCCATCTAATTGTCAGGATCCACAACCAGTTTCCATTCAAGATTACATTATGCTACCAGTGGAAAAATTACTTTGACATTAAACTGCTTCATCTGACTTCCTTTAAGGGATTTATTTAAAACACAGATATAATCTCTTAAAAGTAGGCAACTAATTCTTATGTTGATGCCTCTAAGCAACGCTGTGCCAGAGAATAAATTTAATAGGTGATTAAAAGATAAGGCGCTTGTACTTTTGAGGACAGTTGCAGTTAAAACCTCTCAACACTCGTTAGCAGTATTTGAAAAATAGCTGTTGAGGACTACTTAAAAGCATGGGTACCCCAAGTTTGGGAAAAAACCCCAACAAACCACAATGGAAAATTCCTCTCTCAAGTCCACTAATTTAATATCCTACAGCACCTCAGCTTTGCATCACAATAAACATGGTTACTCAGCTGTACAATTTGTTATATATTTACACACAACTTTGACACACATCATCAGCATACCATGAATGTATTTTCACTGCTGTATCATAAATGGGTGCTCTTAAATACCTACTCAGAAGCACTGACTAGAGATATTTTACATACCAAATGCACAATCACTGAGTCACTTCACCTACTTTCTGCTGACTAGAAAGAGCCATTTAAGCTCCCTTTATTGTTAATGTGATTTAAAGCAAAGGTAAGCATATACCATCAGAGAGCAATTTAATCCATCCCAAAATGTACTTCCAATTCATGCAAGATGTTTCATCCTTTGCATGTGTCTGGTTACTACAGAGGAAGTCTAATGATTTTCTTTGGTTAGCTAATTATTATGAAAGACGAAATATGTTTTTTTAACCTAACTGAAGCTGAAAATAGGTAATAATCTTATGAGCCTACTCAAGGAAAGTAACTCTGGAAATAAAAATTTTAATATCAGGTTTGATTAAAAAATTAGTTAGAGTATGCCTTTTTTGGAAGGCAAATTGGAGCTTTGATCTCAAGATGTTCATGACTTGGAAAGAATGAAAATTAAGTTCTTGCCATCAGTTTTCATCTGATACACAGAGTTAAAAAACCCAACAGTATATGGCTTTTTAACTTGTTGGCTTGAAAATGTCTCAGAAGAGAAATACATTAGCTACATATATTACATAAGGAGACTATTAAAAGGCAACAGAAAAAAACAAGATAGGAAAGCTATCTTTATATTACCTTCTACCATATGCACATTTTTTTGGCAGAAAATAGAGAAAGCACTTAAGTACAGTATCGAATCCCATTTTATATCTAGGTATATCAAGGTCCTGATCTCTGCTACTACTTTTCCTCAAAGTCTGATTTAGAACATAACTGCAGTTTTTAATTTTCTGAATTCAGATTAAAATGCCAAATTCTCATCTCAGATCTAAATACAACATTCCAGACACTGTACTGGTAGACACACACACTGGTATCAAGACAAAATTTTCTGTCTAGGCTGTCATAGTTGAGTTTGCCTCTGAGAACTACCCTATAGCTCCTGCAAGCTATTAAGAAATACCTTAATGCATTTGTCACCACAACAAAACATTCTCTTCCTGCTCCACCCTTTTGTATCATTACCATTTTTCTGCTCATGTCTGCTCACACTGACAAATACTCCATATATTTCATGTAATATCCAAAGTTAACCTCTTTCTACACATAATTACTCCAAAATCCTCAAACTCCTGTTATCCTACTTCTGACCTGGTAGCTACTCACACTGCTCCAAGCACATGGACAAACTTCTCCTGTCAAGTACAATTCAATGAAGTGTCTCCATGTGGTCAGGTACTTCCACTTGTGACAGCTGCAAGCTCCTAGGCCTCAATTTAAAGGATATGCTTTTAAGATATAGTTGAGTCCTGATTGCAGTATTAGTACTAGCCACCAGCAACTGGTCCAATCTTGCTTAACCACACTGCCTCTAAACCTGGAATAGTCCTATAGCACTTGGTGCATTTCTGCCTAAAATCTGTCTTTCCTTTTTTTTGTTTTTTCTAGTCAATAACTCTGCATCTCAGGTCTTCAAATCTTTTCAGCTGTAAGAACTGCACAAAACCTTTCAACTAATCTGATGAGTTAATCACATAGTCATAATTTTAATTAATTCTTCCATCTTTCCCTAGTGATATGTCTGTGATGGGTTTAGACTCTAATCTCTTGGAGGCGTGGAACAATCCATTTCTTGCTGAATTAAACACACAGTGGTACTGTGGCACTTCACAGGGTAGCAAACACACACCACAAGTAGTGAAACATACATATTCTTCACAGAAAGCTTCGACTTTTTCTCCCAAATTTTAGAGACAGGCATAAAAAATTACCATATGGAATTTAAAACTGCAGACATTCTTATCTCTTGTTTAAGAGTACATGATAAAGCCAACTTGTATTACTAAATCTGAATAATACAAATCAGCATGTTATAATCAAACATTTACTTACAAGCAAATATACAATTGAAGCAGCATTAAGCATTACCTTTAATTTTAATTTGGTTGCTTCTGAAAATTAAATTTAATATGATTTACTTTCAATCTTTTCAACATTCATCTTACAGAACCAAGTTACATTTCCTGCATACAAATGTAAAACTAAATGTATCTAAAATATAAGGCAAATCAAATGAAAAAAAAAATCATATATCATTGTAATGGCCCATTTGAGAACTGAAATAGCCAGAATATTGGTGAAACTGGACTCGTAATTACACATAAATGCAATAATCAACATAGTATCAGTCAAGATAATGTAGAGGTGCAGCATGGAGAAATCACTCTCATATTTTGAGATTAAATTCAAGACATTACTCACCAATTCTTTCCTAAGTTGAATAAAAAACTGTTTGCACTTAAAAGAAATTTTCACAATCTTCAACCTAGATAAAAAATAAAATCACAGTATTTAAGCTCTTAATATATTAAGTCACAAACAGATTTCCTTTCCATAGACAACATATCAAATATTATAAAATAGCTTGTATAATTTGAAAATTATGGCAATATATTTAAGTTTTCTATCAAATTTACTAGTTTCCATCCTAAACCTAAGGCAATTACTAATGTAAGTATCATATCCCATTTCCAAAGTCGAAAGAGCTACTCTATCCCCCAGGTCATTCCAACCAGATGTTCTCTCCTCTGAGACCACTGTCATTATCCCTCAGAAAAAAACACTTTGAACTTCACCTGATTCCTGAAATACATTCTTTCTCTGTGTTTTCACTTGTCTTTAAATAAAGCCAGAAGGTTAAGTAAAATAGCTAAGACAAGGTATAATCAGAGAGAGAAGGAATTGCAATCTTGGTATTTACAAAGTTAAAAAAGCCAACAAACAAAATCATCATGCTTCCAGGAAGAAAAAAATATTGAAAGTATCACATGGCAGAGAAAAACATCAGCCCACTCTTCTTTCAAGTTATCTTAAAACATACAAGATGCTAATAGTAATTCTAAACAATTTTGGATGGTTACTGCAATGCTAGTTATGCCACATGGCAAAAGACAGGCCATATTTCCATCACAAGCTGGTGACATACTTTTTCAAAGAAATGCATTATTGGATAATGCACATACTTTGTTAAATATACAGGAGTGTTATTCTGGTCAAGAATAAAAGCAATGCAACAATTGTAAGAAACGGTAACTTCTGTGACTTTGAAAAGAAATAAGATACAATGCTTTATAACTTTAGAGCAGGAAGTTCAAATGCTATCTTGCTCTAAGGAGTCTCACTGACAACCGTCATGAAATTCAAAGCAAAAGTAGCTGGGTCACACAGATAACTCAACAGGAATTACACAGCAAACTTCAGGGCTTACAATCAACCTTTTACACAGCAGGTTTATATAGAGCACTTTTACTAATCTGAACTGTTATCTCTGATGGCCCCTGTACTTTAAGTTCTTATATTGGCATGGTGAAGCTACAAAAAAGCGAAAAAAACAATCAAAGAAAAAAAAAATACATGTTGGTGAACACTGCTACAATTTTTGAGATAAACTTATTAATGAAGAATATACAGGGACCTCCAGAGTGATTGGAACTTTCACTTGTATATTTATCTTGCTGAACAGAAAAACATCTAGACTAGGAAGGATGAGAAATAAAATACTAACAGACACCTAAGTTGGATATCTGTATATATAAACGATCTCAACTAAATCAAACGGATGTATTTTTCTCCAGAGAATTATTCAGAGCAGGAACCTAACATGGCTATCCTAATTTCTGTCTCAAATAACATAAGAAATATTTAACAGTTCTAGGCTGTATTCAAATACGTGGAAGAAGTGTCATGATGTCAAGCCCCTGACTCTCACTAAAGACTTCACCACACTAATCCTTGCCAGGAGGGTGATAAGGCAGGATAAGCAATCCACCAAATTTCTCAACCAAGATTTCTCTGACACGGGTTCTGGACCTGTAACAGCTAGGGAAAATGCACAACTCACAAACAAGGAAGGATTGCCTATATTTAGTAGTGCAATACAAACTTGGCTCCAGTAGCTGTGAAATAGTGAAGTCCAAGATCCTGAGAGAATTAAGGATGGATACAGCAGACTAAACAAGCATGGAATTCAGGAGAAGAAACTCCAGCTTGCTCAGAAACCAGAAAGCAAAGTCCCTCAGAAGCTGCCTTTTGGGGCATAGAAACTGAGAAGTGAACAATCTTAAAGGACAATCTTCTCAATCCAGAACAATCATGATATGCTAGAAAACGTGCAAGTGTGGGAGGAGGCCAACTTGGATGAACTCAGAACTGCTCAATGAGCTCAAGCACAAAAGGAACTGTACAGAATGTGGAAGCAGGACTAGTTGCCCATGGAGGAATACAGAAGTACTACCTAGGCATTCAGGGATAAAACTAGGAAAGCCAAAGTGCAACGGCAGTTGCAACTGGCAACAGATGCAACAGGCAGCAAAGCTTTCCAGGGGTACATCAACCACAAAAGGGAGGCAAAGGCAAGTGTGTCTCCACTGCTGATCAGGCAATCTAGTAATAAAGGAAAGGCTGAGTAACTCCATGCTCTTCTCCTTTGGTCTTCAAGGGCAAGATCTACTCCCCAGATGCTCAGGTCTCTCTGCCTGGTAGCACGTTTGGGGAAAAGAGGAATTACCTACAATACAGGAAGATCAAGTTAGGACAGAGTAGATAAAAGGCGGTCTCCTCTGTTTTGCCTTGTCTCCCTTCTGTTTCATTTCTCCTCATGATCATTAAGATTCAAAATATGCAACATAGATTTAATATCAAATTGAGAGGCAGAGGACAAAACCACATTATTTGATGATTCTTCTCTGAGCAATTGTTAAACCTTTATTTCTTCCCAAATACTTGCATGACTATCTTCTCACTTCTCTCAAAATCCAGCTCAGGAGTACTGAAAAAGGGGTATTTAAACAGTCACTGTAGCCCTAAAGTGCTGGTAAGATATCACACAGCTCCAGTTGCACAGAAGCAAGAATAAGTGGAAGCAAGAAGAAAAAGTATCAATACTGGTGTCACTCGAGTGGCTGCACGACTCTGGATAAAAAGGAAAGGTAATGGGGTCTATACTGTGAGAACTGACATTTCAGATCCCTACTCAAAGCAAAAGAAAGCCTATAATAGGATGAAATGGAGGGGTTGTGCTGGTTGTAGGTTTTTTTTTTTTTAAGACCAATTATGTTGGTACTAGAGTCTTCACTGGAAGAAATTAATATCCCTGATGTCAGCTGATACAGTAGAATACAAAGAGAACTGTTTAGGTAATTACACACACAAAAAACCACACTGAGAATTTAGATCAGCATCCTTGGCATGCAAACAATACGAAGCAGAGCTTACAGAAACCTCTAGCTTCCTGTAGGTACACGTAGCTTAATTATGACTTACATTTTACATACTCAGTAATTTACCAGTTATAGAAACTATTTCTACTATTACTGTTTTCCCCAAAATAACAGCAGTAAAAGCAGCCTGATTTAAAACCCTCCTCATTATCAGAGCACTGTATTTCTAAAGCAGCCTTAAGCCAGGAATGGCTCTAACACTTAAAACTCTTACCAGATGAAGGATATCTTTCTTAGAATATGTCACTATTATAAAGGCAGGTCTGACTGACTGGTACAGTAGTTCCGGACTTACTGCTTCAAGATCCAGTTTTAATTTACCCAACTAACCATAGAGACTGAAAATTTACATGCTTCATACCTGCCTAAGGCTTACTTTTCTTTGAATGCTTACAGGCAAAATGTTTACCACATTGAATTTTATCCGGCTGTGGATAACACTTATGTCATAGCTTTGTCTTTTTCTTTCTTTAAAAAAAAAATCTACTACAATTTGACCATTCATACTGTTTGTCAGCATGGCAAACCACAGAATACATAACATCCTACAACAAAAATTGAGACTTGGCTTGGCAGAGAAAACCAGAATTTCTCAGAAATTCATTGGGAGGCAGGAAAGATCAGGCCTGTGATTAACATCTTGAATCTCTGCAAGGAAACTTACTAAGTGAAAACAGATCTTTACCATTTTGTGCTAACAAAAAACACACCCCAACAACAAAAACCTACAGATTTCAAATGCTCGTATAGGTTTGAATTCACAGAAAAGTTTTCCCAGTTTCTACTGTGGTAATCAATTTAATCTGTTTATATAAAGATAATAGACCAGCTAAGTACTTTACAGAAGTCTGGGGCTGCACTGCCCAAACACACACACATCAGTAGCAAATTAAAATCATTTTTATGCAGCAAACAGCTTTTGTGCACAGCAAACTAATGTCTATTATGATAATTTTATATGGCTGACTTTGTCCACTCAGAAGGCTGCTACAGCATGGGTAACAACAACTGTAATCAGTAAGGTTGTCAAAATGCATTCCAGGCAGGCAAAGAAAGCCAAGGGTAAGTTACTTCTGAGGGAGCTGGGAAAAACAAACACACACACACACATTGGAGAAGGCAACAACTTCTGTAGAGCACTACAGAAGTTAAAAAGCACTTCATAGTTCTCTACAGAAGTTACAGGGCAGAAGAGGATTTCTCTTAGACCCTTCACCTTCCTGTATGAATAAATAAGAATGGGATCCAAACTTAGGATGGCTGAGAACTAGACTAATATATTTAAGGAGGATAATTCCATGTATCCAGAATAGCTTTAAGAACTACAGTAAGAAGAGAAATAAATGACAGTATTTTCTGTAACAAATGCACTTTTTGATCCTTAATATGAAAATGGTTATCTGTGGATGAAGAGATGACAATATGCTGAATGTTCCACCTCAGTTATCCTTAAGTGCCATACCTACATTAAATTTAACACACACAGCACAATTATGTTATATGTGACACAACAGATACCAGCAATCACTTTCCAGGTTAATATTTTTAAGTTCAGTTGTCTTTTTAAAGACCATGAGATAGACCATAACACTGTGCAAAGCTGCTTACATGCTCCTTGAGAAAAAAAATGTATTAAAGTTCATTATATTTTGCACTACAGTCATCTAACAGCACAGCATGGAGAACAGGACAAAACGCCACCAGAAAATTACCCATAGCACAGCATAAGGTAAATCATGTCAACCTGATACTAAGTTTCAGGTTTTTTTAAAAGTGTGTCACACTTGTAGTGGTAAAAATATATGTTGAATTGCCAAACAAAAACATTAGCTTAAACAGCTGTCCTTACCACTGAAAGGTGTTAATTCGTACTCTATTCTTAAATATTAGTATTCCACCTGACATCACTCCAATCATTATTTCATTGTTACTCTGATCCTTTAAAAGAAAAGAGAAAATTACTTGAAGAACAATATCAATAACTTTGAAATCTCATATATATATTCATTCTCATCTCTCTCTCTCTCAAAATATACAAATACCATAGTAAACCAGATCTCAATTAACATGGAAGAAAATATTTTTTAATAGGAAAAGTAAAAATTAAATTATTCCTTCCCATCTAGGACAAGCCCAAATGTTTGCCCAGAGTTCTTTATAAGCAACCACAGAATTTTAATTTCCTAAGTTAGATCTGTCTTCCACCAACTTCAAAGAAATACAAAATATAGAGTATTTTAGCAGTTACAAATAACAGCACTAAGAAACTGGCTTGATGTTTGCTACACTAAAAGCAACCAGCAACTTAAATTCCTACCTGAAAGGAAATTGCAATCTCAGAACACAGAGAGGAGAGATTCTAAAACAAATGATATTGTAAGCATATTTAAATAGCACAGTTTTCCTGAAATATGTTTGCACTCTGATCAAGCAGCTGCTATATATCTCTCAATATGTGTCCAACAACTGCAGGATACAGAGAGCTGTGAAGTGGGGTATCATAGAATTGTAGGGGTTGGAAGGGACCTCGAGAGATCATCGGGTCCAACCCCCCTGCCCAAGGTACATTTTAAATGCTACAGACCCATGGAATAAGACAGGAATATTTAAAAAACAGAGGTGTCTTAATTACTAAAAATTCATAGGCTTTGCAGAAATGGTAGCACTGCACTGACAAGATTACTTAAGTCAACACTTCAAGCTACTTGCTTTACAAGATAAAGTTAACACTATATCAAATTCTAGGACACTCACCTTACATTAACAGTTCATATTATATAATGGTCATGATTTTTAATTTGGTTTCTTTTAGAGCCAAATTACATATTTTTTCAAAGCTGACAGACCCCTGAACATCAAAAGCACATTCAACAAGTACATTTTTCTTATTCATCAGTCACATATAAGTGACCTGGCATTCAGGCCAAAAGGCTCAACCTGAACAACACATAACTAAGCTCACGTTTAAGCAAAGAGATACCCTCACTGGAGTGAAACAGTGGCTACTGAAATCAGACGATCAAAATCAAGGACCTAATAAGATAATGTATTTTTTTCTTCTAAGTAGCAGCCAGGAAGACTAATTAAAATAAATATTTTTTTCCATAAATCTCAGAGAAATACACTTCTACATTACCATACTAGTTCATCCAGACTTACCCTTGCATAGTGCAATTCAACTCCATAAAGTTCTAAGGTACGTGCTGTATTGAGATAACTGAACTCTGCTTCTGCAGGAGACAGCCCTCTGAAAGAAAGAAGCTAAATCGGAAACAGTCTAACATAACCCCCACCATCAGGCTCCCTAGTGAGCTCAAACAGAAAATCTGCATATGTTTTACAACTTCTACCCCCATCAATTTTCTTTCTCACCATAAACAGACAGTAACCCAAAAATTTTAACAGGAAAAAACCTTTGTGCTTCCACACAAAGTCTTCACAAGAGTCCACAACACACAGCTTGTGAATGCACGTTTTATTTCTAATATGCTGTATCTGTGGAGCTCAGGAATCTGGAAATTCCTTTTGTAGTCCCATATTTTGCATTCATAACGGCAATTTCTGTCCAAGACTTACCCTTGAAGTTTAAATTACTTTACCTAAGAAAATTTGCCATTGACTGAATTATAACACAACATTCAGTAGTTTCTAAAGCCACAAACATGCCCCAAATTAAGAAAATGTTCGTATAAACATAGCTTACATTTTGTTAAATTTAATATAACAAAAAGTTTAAGTTCTAAAATACCACAGAATCATCACTGAAAAAGTACTACAATGTCACACACTGAAAAAAATATTTTCCATTGCTTCATAGCCTTTTCCTCTGCAGCAAAAGGTCACAGGCTTGCACACAGGAAAGAGCAGATTATTGAAGAAAAGGACTTTGTTACTTCTAAAGTAACTCTTTCTTACTGGTGAGAGCACCATGAAAACAAAACCTTTATGCAGAAAGCATTCTAAAAGACAAACAAACTCTTAAAAAAATTATATACTGCTAAGTTAATATCCCACTTACTACATACAAATACTGTTTTCAGTGTACCTTTAACATGCTCATTTTTTCACTTAATTTCCTTGCCATTCTGTCAAATACTCTATCTGTGCAGGTATCAATAGTACTATTACACAACCTAGAAAAATCCCATTAAACATACTTGTAAAAAAAACCAAACCAATAACCCACAACAACAACAACAACAAAAAAACAACCAAGAAAACCTTAAGACAAAATTGTTGTTTTTATATAATAACACAGCACCAGCAGTCAGGATTTGACAAAGTCAGTCAGTATCTTCTGCTATAAATCCTTACATGTGCTGCTGATGTAATTTTGCTATTTCTTTTTCAAAGTCTTGAGGCTGGCTAGGGATGAAAGAATAGTCTGAGAGGTAGCCTGGCAAGTTTTCTGAATGGTTGTAGTCTCCCAGCTCGGCTAAAATATTAAAAAGAGAGGTTATTGTTTATCACTGATGTACTTGGCATTGTGCAATGCCCCCAAGTTCATAAGTCTGCTCCCACATACTTCATGATCTACAACAAACAAAAGTAGAGAATACATTTGAACTCCCCGTTTTCCCTTTTGAATAAACAGTCACATACTCAGTTAACACCGTGGAGGTCATTTAAAGAGATCTTTGAGTAGGTACTTATGAAGAAAGTTTATAAAGTGTTTATTTTTGAATGGACAATTCATAAATGCTATCATAATGGCTAGTACTAAATATTATACTTCAGGGTCTTTTTCTTTATATTATACCTTTGCTCACTTCCACGTATAAAAATATATATACTTTTAACATTACAACTGCTGTTTTTTACTTAAGAGCTACAAAACCTACCAACTCATTGTGTACTAAGATAATCAGAAGCATTAGAAAAATATTTTTTTGCACATTCAATTGCATGTATGGAAAAAAGTACTCATACATACACCTACAATGAAACTACTTGAAACTACTAACAAGTGCATTTATGTAACTTCTAACTCTTATTGTTTTAATACATTAAAATTACATTTATTATCAGAATTAAAAAAATACAAACCCATACAAATTCCAAAAGTTGATAAAAAGGCAGGCTTTGAGGTTTCCTAGCTATAATTCAAAAAACTTCAGCTTTAAAATCTGTGTAACAGATTTGCAGTGACAGGTACATAACACAACACGTGAAAACCGAGAAGTTCACAGCAACACAGCGGGACGTGGGGTCTTGGTCAGGCCTACTGACACTTTTATGGGGCATGGAAGAACTAAGAGGGATGAAGCACTCGCAGAGCAGGAGGATAAGAAAGGGAAGGGAAGGTAATTAAGGAGTCTAGTGCACTTGCACCAACCAGGAACAGATCCTGTCTTAAATAATTTAAGAATTGGAAAATGGGACCAGGTTTCGTAACAGAGTTACAGCATATGCCTTGCCAAAATCCACTACAGAGAAGGCATGACTGAAATCTACAGCTGCTAGCTGCCTATAAAGAATCCCAAGGACTGAACCCAGAGAGAGCTTAGTAACAGAGTTGCACGGGAAATTGTTAGACAGGTCTGAGCTGAAGAACTGCTGAAGGGCAGTGGGATCTCATAGAAATGCAACTACAGTGCAGTGCACATATCCAACACTTCTACAGTATGTGAAAAATAACCATATTACATTCTTAAAATGTTATAGACTTTTCATAGTGCCTGCTTCATCATCACATAATCCATTAGATCTAAAGCAAATCCCTAAGGCACAGCAGCACTCTATTTCCAAGCAGCTGGAATGCTTGGGAGTTTTAAAGGAAATTGTTCTGTTGATTGATCTGGAAAAAGGTGAGCATTATCAAAACTATGCATAAAACAGTACGTTAATGTTACTGTACTGATATGTACAAAGTATACATAGTACTAAATGCAGATAAAAGTATGTTTAGGAGCAGAAAAACACATGAGTATACATGGGTATATCAGGATTGCTTATAAAACTGAATTTCTGACAATCACAGATTTCAAGAACTAAATCAATAGTCTCTTAGTAGATTGGTTGTTGTGATTTGGTTTGGTGCTTTTTTCCAATGAAAAATTTTCAGGTTTACCAAGGAAAATAAGTAGAGAGGAAGAGGACTGAACATCAGTCTTCAAGATTTATCTGCCTGGATGGCTGAAATTGACAACATCGGTATTGAATGTTTTGGCCAGACATGACCAGAATCCCCTTTTCCACACCTGTTCGGATGTTCACTCTATGGCATGTTAAAAATGTTTAAAGGTGTCTGAAAAAATGCTTTAAATACTTTAAATACTTTTAAATGCTTTAAATAATTTAATTTACTTAAATGCTTTAAGTATTATTCTCAAGAAAAAAAAACCAAAGCAACCCCACACTTCAGGATACAGAGATATAGAAGAGGGCTGTTCAATTGCACGGGTTTCAAGAAGGAAAACAGAGAGCATTAGCAGTATTTTTTCCAGATCTAATTCAGCATAAGATGCTGGGAGAGAAAAAACAACCAGCTGTATTTCCTTAACTGTAAGAAAAGTAGCATCACATCCACAAACATGACAGTATAATGCCATAGAAACGATAATCTTTACAAACTAATCAATACTATTTTTTTATTAAAATGTACATGAATGCTGATTATACTTACATTGAACAGCATAGGAAGCCAGAAGAGCAGCAGTATTATAAGGACAGGGCAATCTGTTTTGTAATGGTTTTAAAATAAGAAACAAGAAAATGACATATTTCATATGAAATTTAGTTATTTTGAAAAGTCTCATCTTTCATAGTCTATGAACAAATTGGATAGGTAATTACTATAAGCACTTCTAATTGCATAAATAGTAATTTATTTTAAATACTTTTTTATTTTTGTAGGTAATATTCTGTACCATTGACTTTTTCTCACCAAAGTTGCATATAACATTTAGCACAACAGAAATGTCTTACCTTCCAGTAAGAATGTCCTGCTTAATTTGCAAAAAATACTGGTACCTTATTGAAGGGGGGAAAAAGAAAAAAAAAGAGAATAATGCTGTAATTTAAAATAAAACTATTTACTAATTTTTCATCAATTTAATGCATTTTGCTTTCTGTTAGTGCAAAACTAAAACCTCACAGTTTGCATGCAATTTCTAAAACACTTATGGCAAAGAAATTAAATGGTGATTAGTAAAATAATACAAATTTGCAAGTTACACTAGTTGCAGACTCTGAAGTTACACATTGTATTTCACTAAAAGGCTGCAAATTTCACATTTTACCTACTTTGTTTTCCAGTATTCAAGTTGAACTTAAAGTTTAAAGAAAGGAAAAAGAAGTGTCTTCATGCTGAATGAATATGGCGACCGTAAGCTGAAGTTTGCATTTGTGTATGGAGGCACCTTAGTAAGAATGTATTGTACACCACATAGATAAAATTAATTCATTCTCATTGAGTATATGATATTACTCCCTTTTCATTTAAATTTTAACAAATTGCCAAGAGCAGCTGTGGCTGCCCCCTCCCTGGCAGTGTTCAAAGCCAGGTTGGATGGGGCTTTGGGCAGCCTGAGCTAGTGGAGGGTGTCCCTGCCCATTGCAGGGGGTTGGAGCTAGATGGTCTTTGAGGTCCTTTCCAACCCAAACCATTCTGTGATTCCATTATGATGATTAAATTGAAAGAGTTACTCTTAAGTTTTTGGAATTACATTCTTAAAGTTGTGGGTTCTATTATGTTAAATGTTTTCCAACTGACTTCCCTTGAACTTCCTAAGTTTTCTTTAATTATGATGTGAAAAAAGCCTATTTTCAAAATTCATCTAGTCTTCCCATGCTTTCTCTTTCAAGTCAGGAAGGAGATGGAAACAGCAAAAGGAACAGATGAACATTTTAAACCAAGAACTATTTCCCACCAAACAATGGCAGCAGAAGCACTATGACTTAAAAAGCCAACAAACCTGGAACTACAAACAGATTGCCCTTTAAATTACTTCCTTTGTTTCTCCAACAAAACTAAAATATTTTGTTAATGTCTCAAATGAATCTTTTGTTCAATTTAGTTCCTTAATATTTCACTCAAAGGTTTCAGACAATTTAAAAGTATAAATGTTTATATCAAGCGGCAAATCACAGGGACTACTCCTCCAGTGACACAGAGACCGAAATGGAATAATGAATTAGGCTTACTGAGATGGCAGGATGTTAGCAAAAACTTAAGTTTTCAGCAAAACCCCCTTATAACAGGGCATTAAAACATTTAGGCTCTAATGCTTTTTTATTTAAAAAGAAGTTCCACCGAGTGGAAAATGTAATCATCATTCCTTCTGCCTTACAAATTTATTCTGGTTTGGGACCTCCTACATTATTGCTTCTAGTAGAATAAAAATCCTCTGGTTTCCTTTTGGTAGTTCTGATTTGAAAGTAGAGAATCAGCCATACCCATTCATTATAAACACTCAGCAAAATTACTTACAAAAACACACAGTTCAAGCTTGAATTAAACCAATTATTAAATATTTCCCAATATTAAAAAATATTATTTTATTACACATGATGACTTATAATTGTGTAGTCTTCAGAAAGTGGATGAACTACCACTTAAAGACTTCCACAAGCATTCAGAAATAGACACACAGAAGCTGAATATAGTGTAAAAGATCCCATGTCTCAAAGAAAACGAGGGAAAACACTTGCAAGCTGACAAGCTAATATGTTAGTTGAGTCCACATGCTCAACTCCTACAAAACCATCTACAGGTTCTTTAACTGACTAGAATAGCAAGAAGTTTAAGGTGCTAGCTTCATTTAAGCTATTAGCCTCAAGAAGTTAAAACTGTTCTAACAGCCAGGCCTTAGAGACCTTCAAAATAGTTGTTTGTTTTCCTCATTAAACACATATTGAAACAAAGAGACAAACAAAGCAAAATTTATTTACTTGTTTAAAAAAAGCAAGAAATAACAAATTTATATTTTAAAAGGATACGCTTCATGTTCTGAGCCTTAGCATCTTTTCACAAACATACCGAACACATAGATTTTTCCAGTTAACCTTTATTGCTGTGAAAGCACAGGACAAAAACAGTCCTTATGTGCAGTTGCACCTTTAATTTATTTTACTTTTTTTAGTGTTGTGCTTTATTAGAAATATTCCATGGTACTTAAGGGACTCATGATTAAGGAACACCAGGCAGAGTTCATTTTCTCTCCACTGTTTTCAGCAAACAGTGAAGTTAATTGCTTGTTAGCTAACCACCCCAGTTTCACCACAGAAGCCCCACATATTATTGAGCAAAATGGGAAATCAATAGAAGCTTTATCAATGTAGATCTGAAAAATCCTGCACAACAAATTCAGCTAAAACAATGAAGGTGGCACTGCATTACAGTGTTTCCATCTTCCTTTTGTGGATAGGTATCTACACATATACATAAAAAGGGTAAGACAGAATATAATTGCTAGCTGGAGTCAGTGTTAATAGGCAAGTCTTTCTGCCATGAGAACTAATGAAGCTCCACTGCCTACTAAGGCAAACTCCTAAAGCTACACTCTCCAACAGAAGCTGAGCTCCTGCAGAGCCTTCCTGACCTGGGGCATTCATAACCTGCCTCCCTCACACAAATTTGTAGAGGTCTTGTAAGACACAAGCTTGCACTGAACCCTTCTCTGACATCTACTGGTATTGCCACATAATTGATTCATGCCTCTGTTTTCATGGAATTTATAAAAACCAGTGACTTGGAAATGTCTCAGGTTGAGTTAGAAATGTTTTGTCTTTTTTAAGAGGCAAACACCAATTACATGAAAGGACCCTATATTTGTGACATGACATCCTAACTTCACTCTAAAAGTCCCCACAGATAACAGCTTGCTCTTTTCAATAATTACAAATACAAATGAGTTTTCTCAGGGGCAATTAGGCCTATTAGCAAAAAAATGACAAAGCTGACCTAGATACAGCAATCATACATTATTTCTCATCTAAAAGGATGCTCTATTTGTGGCTTTGTGTTCACAGCATAACATTTAAAGTAAACAGTTTCCTCTGCACTGTTTATTTCACACTGATCAATATTTACTATTTCTTTCATCTTCTTAGGAATATTACACATTGTCCTTGAATTCAAATAACACATTTTTTCATTATTGTGATATAGTCAATTGCCAAATTTTCTCAGAGTAAATATTTCAATAAAACAAAGACTGATCCAGGATCTCTGGGACTCATTTTAGTAAATTTTCTGTAAACGTATGTAAAATTTAGTCCAAAATATGACAAATCAAAAGAAATTATAATAAATGTGGGCTCAAAATTTCACAGTTTTGGTACTTACACTTCTAAAGCTATCATTAATAATTTATATATTGTTTTTTGAATGGGACTGACCTGTTTTCAGAATGGCTGACATCCAAAAACTCTAATCTGTCAAACCATGTCAGTTATGGAGAAAACCAGAACTAATTAAGAATACTGAAAATTTGAGGCATTTCTTCAGGGACTAACTGCAACTCAGAAGCCTCCTATCGTGAATCACACTAAGCATTTTTTACAAGAGACATCAACACACTGCTATCAAAATAAGCTTATGTGCTTCAATGTAGGACTACAACTATACAGAGATTAATTTTATTAGTTCCAAACAGAAAATTGGGCAGTGGGGGTATAAAGGAAAAATTGCAGAAAGCTCAGGAATTTTTTTAATCACAATGGATAACACAAAATTTAACTTGTACTCATTGGTGGATAGTGGGACTAAGTTATTCCTCTCATCTCTATTTTTCCTTTTCTGCTTCTATTTGGTAGAATTTTCTTCATGTACTTATGTCATTTTGCATACAAATTTGTAAACATATTCACATAGGCTGTTTGTTATATTGATACAGTGCAACTGCATAGGTCATATCTATAATTATTAGGCAAAAAAATTAAAGCTTGCACATAGAACATAAAATTATTTAAAGGAAAATTTCCATGTTATACCTAAAAAAAATAATTATCATTGTCCACTGAAGCATAAGCCTTCTAAAAAAGTGTTTTATTGATAAATTAACTAAACCTACCTTGTATATTCTTCTTGGAGCTTGTTTGGGTCACTTACAAAAAACTTAACTCTGAAGTTCAAACTGTGAGGTGATCCTCCTACAATTGAGAAAAGTTGTTTCTAATTAATCAGGGTACTCTGGAAAAATAGCATAATGATGATATATAAATTGACAAAATACATACATGTACTCACTTTTTAATTGTTTCCTGATAGGTTTGTTTGGATCCAACCACCTCTGGAAAGAGACAAATTATAACATCAACTTTAGAGAAACAAAAGAAGTACAATTATAGCCTTATATATCAAATAACTTACTGTTCTATTACTTTTTACTTGGTCTTTCTACAAAATGTCTTATTGGCAATACAAAGTCTAGTTACTGATTCTGGAAAGACACAAACATTATCATCATCAACAGTTGGTATTGTTCTTCCCCAAGATTAACCTCCACTGCACAGACCTCTGTCTCTTACAGTGCTAATTCGACTACAACTCAGTTCTGTGACTGTCACATGAGAGAAAGAGGTTAGAACTCAATTACAGTCTGGTTTTGCAATCTTTGGCTATGCTTTAAACTGATTATCTAAGGTGAACCAGCTGTGGCAGTGAAGAACTATAAGCAGGCAAATTTACCCAACTTAGAGTTTAATTTGCTTAAACTAGTTCCAGTACTTTTGGCACTGCACTTTGCAGGACCAACACATCCATGGAGCTATCCCACTGCTGACAGATGCTATTAAAGTTGTCAGCCTGAACATCATCTCTGGTAAATCACTAACTGGGATCTTGGAAACCAGAAACTCAGCCTATTGGATTAAGGACTACAGTACAATTTTACCAAACAGCACCCCATCTGGATTGTCTCTACAGCAGAAAGCTGCTGGGAGGGAAGATAGATTATCAAATTTAAAACTGTAAATTTCAGAGAGAAGTATTATCTGGAAGTCCCTCTGAGTTGTTTAAACCACTGCCCACCAGCAGCCCAGCAGACTCTGCATGTAGTTCAGTTGACTCGTAAGTCTACCTTTGCTATGAATACTGTTTGATTCCTCGTTTGGCCTTGCAATGCAATCGCCCAAGCCTCAAGAAACTGTTACATGGCCACAGGTCCTACGAAGAGACAGAGACCTAACCCTGCATGGCAAGCAGCTACCTAACATTAATCACAGGCCTTTAGATTTTTTTCAATTTTTTTCCTGTGTGCAAACACACAGATGTACCTGAGCTATACGACACACACTATGATTCTGAAGTTAGGTCTAATTCATGGGAAATAAATAATGATGGCTACATCCAAATGCTGTATCCTTGTAGCAGAAGACTTAACAGGAACTAAAGAGATGGTTTGACAGAGTTTAAAGAGTGTGATTATTTCAAGAAACCTCACACAAGATCAATTAACTTTTAAGACTAAACAAAGTTTAAGAAAGGACTCTCCAGTCAGGGTTACACGTACATTTTATATAAGGATCTTTCAAAATATGGTCAAAGATACTTGAGTATCTTTATGCAAGCAGTTATGATCCCATCTATCTGATAAATGCACAGATCTGACTGATAATCCTAGTTTGATTTTGGTTTTTTGGGGTTTTTTTTGCATAAAGTACTGTTCAACATCACAGTAAATCCAGAAAACCTGGAATTGAAATACCTAGCAGAAAAGCTTGCATTTACATTTCCTTCTGGTTGTAAAGATCAATTTGGTATATACTAGCATAAATCAAACCACAGAAGAGTAACTTATTTTTTGAACCATATTTAACATGTACTATCCACACTTTTAAATAATACCACTGCACCCAAACACAAAAGGTGATTTTTCTCTCTTGGAAACTGCAGAGGTAAAAACCACTTAAGCTGAAGAAACTGGAGTTGACAGGATTTAGGTGAAAGTACCAGACCATTATGAATCAAGGTGCTGCTACCAAGACGTGTTATCTCATTCACATCGCAGAATATCAGAGAGGCAGGTAGATTTGGGGATCCATTAAGTTTGTACCCCAGTCCCTTGGAAAGTCGATTCTGTACTCTCTGCCCTCTCAGCAGTGATTGTGCCTCATTCCTTCCTGCCAAGGACAGTGCAACACCCACACTGACAGTATTTGCTCCACCCTCACTCCCACCATGAACCACTATCGCCTTCTGAGCACTGCTCTAGGCATCCACAGCCCAAAGCCCCAGCTAAATACACCACTCCAGCTGTACACAGTGCCTTCTTGCATGGACTTTGACAATATTATACACAACATATAGCACTGTGCCACGTTTAAGCACAACGACAGACGTTTCACCCTCAATTCACAGAGCCCCCTTTTCCCCATCACCTTTATCTCCTGCCATACTGACTGTATCTTACTCATATTCTGCAGTGTTATTTCACAAGTAACTAGAATATTTGTCAATCCAATCTGGTTTCTTTGTCCAAATGAACTGAGTGTAAAAGTAAACTGATATCAAAAACTGAAATTAGTCAGACTCATAAAATCTTCACGTTTACATGACTAATATTAGTAACATTTCTATTTAGCTCTGACACATTATTTTCATGGCAACTAGAGATGTGCTGAAAAGCCAAAATATTTAGAAGTCAAAGAATAGTAAATCTTTAAAGCATGTGCTTATATCAAATAGCTGTGAAGTCATTCTGCTTTCAGTCTAACTCTTAACAAGATCCTTCTATTTGTGTTGCATTCAGCTGCTTCCAGATAGATAAACTAAACAAAAGATAGCTTAGAGGTGGGTCTAAGCTTTGGAAAGCCAGATCAATGAGAATGAGAAACACCAGAAATTTCTGGATGTTGAGAAAACTATTGAGTGATATTGAATTAAATACTTCTAACAAAACTAAAAAATAACTCAGCTTTTTTGACAGCATGCCTATGTCTTTTCATCCTGGAAACAAAATTTTGAATAAAAAGATTAAATGAGGCCAGTTTGCCAATGTCTTACTAGAATATCCACAAAGTTACAGAAGAAATGTTAAATATCCTCAACTGTGTTATAGAGCTTTATTAATATTAATAATCTTAATGTTACCAGAATTTAGAAAAATAATATTATTAAGAAGAACTTGCTCTAGAGAAGAAAGAAACTTGGAAGTAGTTCACCATTACGGCAGAAGAAAAATTATGGCTGTAGTATGACTTCTTTCTTGCTCTTCTACACTTAAGACATGAAAAATAAGTAAAAAGGAAAAATTCAACCTTTTAGTAAGATTAAAAAGAGTATTCCTTCTATTTAGAACATTTATGATAAAAACCAACAGACACAATCTTACCAAAGAAAGTTTCACTATGTTCTGAAATTCCCCTAAGTTACTGAATGATTAACACTTACAGTGTCACTTATCTCTGTAGATCACGTTCCACACATTGTGAACAAAAATTACTTTTGACACACAAGTTGGAAGATAAATTTAGATTCCATCACTGTGACATGCATATAATGGGAACTAGGTAAAGAACTATATTAAAAGAAGTAATACTCAGTTAAATTGCACTTTAAAACAAGTATCAAACACCCAATACCTATCAAGGTATTCAAGAAGTATTCTTCAAGCAATCATGTTCTCAGCAGTACAGCTGTAACTACTACAGCTGGATCTACTGGTGAATTATAAAGTGATTTACAAAGTTTCAGTCCTATGGAATTTCCTTTCAATTAAAGTGCATGAACTATTGTAAACACTTGTTTTCAAAGAGGTTGCTTCCATTTTATGTTAAGGTGATAAGCTGACAGCCCTTGTCAGACAATGGGCTATATGAAGCACTATTGAAAGACCTACCAGCTATCTGGGCTAGAAAAAAACACTGTACAGGTCAATAAAAAAAAAAAAAAACAAAAACCAAAAAAAGAGACTGGTTTGGGTTTTTTTTGGTAAGTCCTAATGAAAATACATTTTAATAAATAAATGTTACTAATTCTTATCCTCAACTGAAAATGATCATGCCGTCTACTAAATATATACAATAAAACAAGCAATATCCTTTTAAGGTATTACTTCATAAGCACAGATCTTAACATTTTACTCCAAACTTGTAGCTATTAATATTTAGTTTTATCATAACTACAAGGTGATACTGACCCATTCAAATGACACAGCTGGAGAAGTAGCGCAATACTGCAGTAGTTTCTATTTACTTCTCTTTACACAGAGCATGGTGATAATGATTACGATTTATAAAGTTGTATTTATAAATCAGATTCAACTTACAGGGTTATCAGTAGATTCATCAGCCAACTGTAAACCAAAGTAATCTCTCTCTGTCAAATCAAGATGCTTGAAGACTACATCCAACAGAACTTGACCCTGATCATGTTTCTGCAGAGAACAAATACATACATTGTTTAATGAATAAATATATAATTTGACACAGACTTCAAACAACAGGCAGAGCACGTGCACCTTCCTCCAGATGTGCTCTAGTAGCCTGAACTTTTAATATCACAAGGTGCATCCCAAAAGCACTATTTTTAAATGAGCTTCAGCTCTCTTTTTCAAACACATGTAAAGAATTGTCATTTTTTGACAGTAAGACTTTTTTTACTTCTCAGCTTTCTACAGGATTATTCCTGAAAGCCATTCATTAGCCAAAGTTGATATATTAATAAAAAAAAAAAAAAAAAAGAAGAAGAGAGAGGAGAAGAAAGAGAAGGCAGTTGGGATTTGACAAAGAACTTAGCCACAAAATGATATAAAAGAATCTGTAAGTAGCTGGTACCCAGGAAATTTTTGCCTAACCTGCAAATACTGTCAACACAGTAACTGAAACACTGAGTGTGCCATTATGATAGGACTCAATAGATACATTTGGTGAAATCTGAAGGGAGTTTCCCAAAGAAGTGTCATAGCTTCATGAAGTACAATAGATAAGGACAAATTCTGCAAGAAAAAACCCCACCTGATGGAAGATATAATTGATAGATTTTCCACACAGATTTTTCTACTTCTCTGGCACCAACCAAGCTTCTAACAATCTTCTAGGTGCCAAATATTATTGATGCTACAGTGGATTTGATACATCTTGCCTTGTTTATTGTAGGCAATAAGATATTTTTAAAGATTTTAAAACAAAACCCTGCTGTTCTGCTCCCAAATGACCTCACTTCTCAGAGATTACACAACAGCCATTAGAAGTATATAACTAAAAGGTCAAAAGAAGGTTGCAGGAGTTTTATCTATCCACGCATGAGAAAGATCTAAAGATCACATTCAGACCTTCGCTAACATTTAAGAGCATCCTATCAAAACTTGTTTATTTTGTTCAGCTGAAATTATAATGAAATTGATTAAACGGTCAAAACTATTTATTTGGGGCTTTTATTTTGACTTTATTATAATGATTTTAAAAAATCAGACAAATAGTTACCAAATTATGACTGAAATGATCCCAAGAGGATAATCATAACCATAGCTCTGCTTATTTAAGTAGAAATTACAGTAGGCATATAACTTAGCCATATAAATATGGGACCTGAAATAAAGTGATCTAAGGATTGCTCTAATGACTTTGAAATGTAATCTTTTTAAATCATACAGAGAAAATTTCTTGAGATTTAACAAAATGAGGCAGCAGGAATACCATTGCTAAGAAGTTCACCATTGAAAATTTCCAATAACTAAAAGCAAGGAAGAAAAACCTCAGGTTTTAACTTAATAAACACACAATGGTACAAACGCATAATGCAATTTTAATGTACAATCCAAAACCAGTCACTTTCATTTTTACTCAATTAGAGGTTTCTGGTATATTTTAAAATAAACCAGTAATAAGTACTTTTCTTTTTCCAGCAAATAAAACTAATTTCAAAATTACATACCAACACTAATTGCTTCTTGGCATTCTTCCCCATGTAGATTTTAATCACAACTCAAACTAAGAATTTATGACAGTAACTATCAGAAAATGGGAGGCATTTGGAATCCAAGTTTAGACTTACATTTGCCACAGCTGATATTTCTTCAAACAACATGCAGATATCATCTTTGTAGCTTTTTTTGAATCTAAACCCAAGAATTTACCCTGTTTCTTAAATGTCTGAATAGATGCTTTCTAACAAAAAAGCTTAAAGCTTGTTGACCAGTTTGTACTTAGTAATACAGAACATCATTTCATGACCACAAGGAAGGTATCTCTCCTGCAATAAAACAGCACATTTGGCAAGAGGAGACTAGTTTCAACATGAAGCATTTGTTTTGATCACAATGTTTTACTCACAGTGCAAAATAAAGATAAGCATCTAGTAAAACCAGACCTCAGTTTAACCCATCTCTGATATTTATATAATGATGTTGCAGCTTGCCAGAGTAGGTGAAGGTCACAATCCTGCTTGTTGTGAAATGTCCAAAATATTTGTAATACTACCAGAACAAATGAGTAGCTGCTATATATTTTTAAAGTATTATAAGTTTCTAATTTTTTTTAATAAATATGGATTAGCATAAAAAGAAAAGTGTTTTATTTCCACAGATACAGTTAAACATTAATATTTCCTCTTAGAACAGGGAATATTGGAAAAATATATGAAAAATGGACACTAAAATAAAACTGAGGTAGATACAAAACACATCAACATCTTTTTCTGAATTGAAATACGAAAATGGTATTTGCATGTCTTAGTAATTGCTGGAGGCAAAATGTCTAATGCATTTTGGCCTTTCAGAACAAGTCTGACATCAACACTCGATATCAATACATTAACTTCACTTTATGAAGTAGCTATCATCTAGTGGCTAGCACTTTGTATCAGTAGATATAGGCACATTTTCTAATCACAAAATGATTGTTAACTGTTTGCAAACACCCATTTGAAAATGCAGAAAAACATCTGCAATTAACATAGATTTAATGCCTGCTTACCAGCCAGCAACATCATCTTCCCAATTTATACTACTATATATACTATATATATATATATATATATACACACACACACACTAAATACTTTATACTTTGGGGGTTTTGTTGCTGGCCTACAGAACTGGCCGCTTCTACAACGCCAAGAGGGATTGCTGCTGTGCCAGGCCAAAAAGATTTGGACTTCTGATGACAGAGGAATGGGATGCCATGTGTTGGGCTTTCCTGGAGGGAGTCAGACAGCTCTGCTGTTCGCAGGTGGGTGTAAGGCTGCACTGCTGCTTCGCTAATGGCAACGCCGCCGGAACCTCTCCTCTCACAGCTCAGGGCAATACTTGTGGTGTGATTCAAGCAAGCATGTCCCCAAACAGCCAGCCCTGCCCTACTTGTCTCCTTTCATTCTTCAGCTTACATTAATTTTGCAAACAAAAAGTTAACTTGTTTGGAAAAAGTTTCCAAGCACACGAGTATTTTTTTGGTCAAAGAAAAAAGGGCAGTAACTAATTAATGCTGAAGGGTCAATTATAGACATTTTTCGCTTCTACTATTACGGGGGGTTGGTGTGGGTTTTCTTTTTTAGTTTGGGTTATTTTACAGATTTTACTTCTATTAGAGTGGAAATTCATTACGCTTGAGGAGAATTCTGAGACAACTGAAATATTTGTCCACAACCACTAATCCACCAAGCCTTGGCTCACAGAACTATCCCATCTACCTTGACTTAGTTCGCCCTCAAGTTTAGTGTGATCTCCAGATCTATGTACTGGTTTTCAAGGAAACACAATTAAGTCAGCCTGCACTGGAAAAGACACAATTTGAGGTATTTAAACAATCAATTAAAACTAATTAAAGCAATTTGATCTTGAAGAAGCAAGTTTATGGTAATGCAAATCATCCTGATCATGTTATTAACTCAAGTCAGCTTCCCCTCTTCCAGCTACATTCTGCACGAAATATACTTTTCAGCATCAATGTAGGAGTTCTTCATTTGCTAAGTAGAGCATTTTATAGAAAGAATTTCTACTCTTCAAACATATGCACAGGTTAGTGCCAACTGATTCTTCTGCCTGCAACCAAAATAGCCCTTGTCTGGCTACAATCCAGAGCAATTATTTGATTTGATATGCTCTACACAAGGTTAAGGCATAGCACAAAGAATGCCTACTTGGCAGATCAATGGAAAAGGCTGGTTGAAATGTGAACTTAGAACATGCCACATAAATTATCAAGAGACATTGTCAGTGATCAGTACTTTGCTGTTGGAGAAGAAACAGCATTTGAGTACATTTTTATTAATACAGCACTGCATACTCCAGATGATTAAGCTTTACATCATTAGCATACAGAATACCTATAGCAATCACCAGGAGAAAAAACACTTGCTAATTTATTTGATGTTATCTGTGTTATTCTTATTTTGAAAACTATTCCATAAATATTTATTGCCAAGTATCGTGTCAACCACAATAAAGCACAGCTATAAATCCTGAAAACCTGTATACTATGTAGGTTAGCACACATCTGCAATGACTGAACACTTTGTTTTCAAAAACATGGATTAATAAACAAAAAAACCCACAAAAAATATCCACAAGATTGAACTTAAAACCAGACTCAAGATCAAAATGTTGAGCACCAAGGAACTTTTGATTCCCTAAACTCAGTTTTAATACTCTAACAGTCAAACTTGCCAGCTGACCTGTATAAGCAGTAAAGTGTGATCCATGCAACTAAAATATTTAGTACACTAGGGAGGCAGAAGAACATATTACATAACTCTTTTTTCAGGAAAGACAGAATAGAGATTTGAGGATTTATAACTGGTGATTCTACTCCTGACAGGTACTGGCATTCTCTAACGACGTACAGCTTTTGAAAGCCTAGATCAAAAAGAAACATAATCTCCCATATCTATAGTACAACAATTACTCCTTATTTTAGCCAACCCTTATAAATAAACAAAAAAGTGCAAGACAGATATCTTAATAGAAAAACCTCACACACCTGAAAGCATAGAACACAACATTTACAAATTCTCATGCATTTTTAATGCTAGCTACATTCTGCATATACTGCTGTTTGACAGGCAGAATAGACCAGGAAACTGTGAGCAAGGATGAAGAGATACAGACGAGCCATAGAATACTGTAGAGAAAAAGAGATATAGGAGAAATTATCCCAAAAAGAAGATATAGGTTGGTGTTGATAAATTAAATTCTTTGGTCACCCCTCCCCCCAGCTCCATCAAAAAAAAATTTTCACCCTTTCTATGTTCAGGACTCTAAGTTCTGAAAAGTTAAAAAGCTCCCAAATGAACTTCAACAACGCCTCAAGATATAACATCCTAAAACCTTCTTCATCTTGGTTGAAAAATCTAAAACAAGTAGCCACCAGGTCTAACTCTAAATCTTAAACTGGACTGACACTGGATCCTTTCAAGTTTTTGCTATGTAAGTCTTCGCTCCTCTGATAGGCAGCTGCAGGCTGCAGAGGCTCTAACCACCTGATTACAGAGAAATGCACTCTCACAAACCTTCCCTAAAACATTCAAACATATCTTCATCCTCATTAAACACTGGATACCCAAATTCAATGTAATTATTGAGCATTAGAACTTTTTCAAATATAGTCCAAATTAACTTTGTTCACACAAACTGCCTGCTTCAGTTTCTCCCTTATTTCCCTGCTGAACGTCCCACAGCTGTACTGGTATCAAGCTACTCCTTTCACTCTATTTGCCAAAGTTCAATTTTCTCTTGAAAAATTTCAATAATCATGCCACCTGTAACTTTTACCATCACATTACTGATTCTTTCTCCACACAATTCATCAATTCTATAGTTCATAAAGTAAAAGGTGAGCTCTCCTGCCCCAGGACACCCCATATCTTTTTTACTGTTGAGTTCTGATTCTTCTTCAAAGGCTTTACTGTTGTATTAGAAGGTCCTTGCCTGTTGTTTGTGAGGTTTTTTCCTCAAGAAGTTGAAAGAAATAGTTGGACTTGTGTAAACATATGCACAAAAATGTAAATATTTTTATTTTAGCTCCTTATCAATGATTACAGTTTAGAAAATCTGATTAATAACCTCTTTTAAATTCCAGGCTCACATGTAAAATTTATTCACTTCTAGTAACGTTCCTCAGCATTCAGCAACCAGTTATTTTTTTTTCCTGCCGTTCTCATTAGTGCTTTACAAGGTTGTGAATTTGAGTGAGGGAAATAGATCAAGAATACAATTGGAGAAAAGCAAAAAGCAAAGAGATACTTTAAGATGACAGCTGTACCCAACTGTAACCATACATAAGATTGAACACAGCTAGCTACACAGTCACAAGAATTACCGTTATACCTTATTAGTGCTCAAAATGCAAAAGCCAGGACAGAGTCAATCATTCAGCTTCTGGCAGAACTCTGGCTGAGTGCATCTCATTCAGCTCTGGCAGAACTGCCCTCCATACGCTTTAGTCCGTGGATAAAATTACTAGAAATAAACTATGCTTTGTAAATTCAATTTTGAAATGAAGATGTGTTGGTACTACAGAGGAAGCCAGAATGACTAAGTTCACGGTGACTTAGTGTGTACATGTAGAAGCATGCCTGCCTGAACAAAACTTCCCCTTCTGTTCTATACTTAACACTGTTTTGAAAGTCAAACCAGCCATACAAATCCAGCACAGGAAAGCAAGCTCGGTGATTTGCAATCAGTGAATTACTTACATTAACTCTGAAAGCTTGTACAGTGTTATCCAGGAGAAGGATGTTGCAGACCACCTCCGTATGCTGCCTGTCTCGTGCCAGCTCAGACGCTCGTACATTGTAGGTTCTGCCAGCAGGCAATCGGAAACGTGCGGTCATTACTGTCCACACAGGGTCTTCAGGCAAAACAGAAATGAAATTTTGAAAGATCAGAACAATGCAAATGCAAGAATGTCACACTTCAAAGAAAGGTCAAAACACAACAAGTCTGTTTAAAAACTCTGTTACAGACAAAAATAAAATGAACAGTAAATTAATGGTATCTAGTAACAAAACAGTCTCTTAAAATTACAACACAATCTTATTCAATAATACTCAGCCCTTTACTTTCTGCCCATTGTCCACTCCCTCCCTATTTTAAGGTTGTTTTGTGGGTTTGGGGTTTTGTTTTGCTTTTAAAGATTCAGAACAGCATATTAACTTCAAAAAGCACTGTACTTGCTGGATATCATGGCTACCAGGCTCCCAATATTAGAGGCAATAAAGGAATTCGTTATAGTGCAAAATAGGGGAAAAAATGCTTACACAAAAGTGTTTTAGAGAAAAAGCATAAGGAAAACAGGAAATACCCAGCTGCAAAGCCTGTGCATTCACTGTGTAATCAATAGACACGAGAACACTCAGCAGGAACAAAAATATTAGCACTGCTTTTTTTTTTTTTAATTAGAGCATGAATAGGTAAATGCTTGTCAAACTACTCAATCTAGGTCAATTTGATTGTATTTACATATTTAGTTTGGAAGCAGGAGCAGTTCTTATTCTTGAAATAAGGAACAGTGACCAACAAGCCCTGCTCTAAGTGCTGGTAAATAAAACACAAGGATTGAAATGTGACTTTCGCTTTTCACAACTAAGATTCTAATGATTATCATGCAACCCCAGGCCAGCAAAGCACTATGTACACACCTAATGCTATCAGCCCAATCCAACAATACCAGGTACTGTAAGTACTTCACAGGATCAGGCCCTGTGATTCATTTAATTACACACACAGCAAACTATTTCTACATCCTTTGACAAGGGCGTAAGCAAAGAGAAAGTTTCATAACTTAAGTAGAGAATATATTGAGATGGAAAATTAAAATACCCTTAAAAGTAGTACAAGAAAACAGGTATTCTCAAAACTATTGTAAATTACTAGTTTTCCTTATTCTGTGATACATTATGAAGACTTCAAGACGATTTGGGAATTTAGCAGAGGACAGCAAACATCCCAGCAGTGATTAGAGATTGCCTGGATCATAACAGATACCTATGCTCCAATATACACAAATGAATAGGGTAACAAGTAAAAGATTAATCCTATCCTAAACAGTTCATAGCTTCACTGCTTAGACCCTCATAAGAAAGTGGAAGACCGAGATCTGCACTGCCTGTATCAGGAAAGGCTGGGACTTTGCAGTTTAACCTTCCTCTTACCACCTGCAGCCAGCCTCCTGAGAGACTGCCACAAAAATCCATCTTCAGCTCTTTCAGCATGACCACACATCTCTGACATTTAAAAAAATTTTTGGTAGTCCACCCTAGCAAAATTTTTCCCTATTGACTTAACCAATATTTTCAGATTTAAAATGCTTGTTTCCTTATCAGAGAGCTTTTTTTGGCTACTCAGTCACTCTGGCTTCAGAACTGCAATGCTGTATTTTTGCAGAATTACAAGAAGTTTATTTTTGTTTTGCTAAACCAACATGGCACACTGAGAAGGGAAAAGATATCAGATAAACCCACCAGCTGCAAGCAAAACTCACAACTTTATCTTAATGATAATGAAAAATTGCATTGCAAGCATTAAAACTCCAAAGTAAAGCCAAACAAGAAAGTACATCTAACATCTCATGAAGAAGCTACTTTCACTGTGCCTTCCACAAGTCTCAAAAATAAAAGGCAGAAGAAAACCTTTAACAGACACGAATGAGTAACTGAACCTCCACACCAGTGACCTGTGCCAACAATGTAACATTTTACAAACAGTATTTTATGTCACATGGACACAATCTAAAAGTCAATCACCTTACTACAGTGTGAGGATCAGCATCTTTACCAGAGCAGCTTTACAACCAGTTAACTATAGCCAAGACTCTAGAGGGGTATTTGCCTGCAAACTGAATCAAAGGAGGTTTCAGAAAAGCATGCAATTTGATTAAAAACAGTTTATCCATGCCAGAGAAACAACCATCTGACAGGCATATTTTACAAGGATTTGCATAAGTGAGAAATCTACCAAGACACAGTGAGGGTTATCTCAGAGTCCTTTCCCACGGATACAACCAGTGCACAAAGTAGGGCTGTTCAGCTTCCAAGTAAACCTTGCAGTCTTCACAAAGCCATTTCATAGTGGGCTAGGAGTCTGAGTCAATAATCCACAATGTCATAGCAGGGGAAATAAAGAAAAAAAAAAAAAAAAAAGAGAAAAACAACCTTGCAAATGGATGGAAACCACCATGCTTTAAGGGAACAAAATGACAAATCTCACTGTTTTCTCCCCTGCTTTTTTCTTATTTGCTGATCAAGATTGACAGCATTTTTTCTTTCCTCACTGCTGCCTTAAACTAGAGAGAAAATTTCTGGGTTTCAAACAGAGCAACAAATTCATAAGAGTAAGCAGTATCTGCTCTCAGTGATCCTCAAAAATCCTTTAATACTGAGCAGCCATTCACCTTGTCCTTGGACAGACCCAACCTGCAGACTCAGCAAGGTTGTCTTTGTAACACAGATTATCTTCAACCAACAAATATACTGAATAGTTGCAGACAACGATTCTGTCTCTCTCTCAATGCACAGAAATGAAGTGGCTAAAGTCAAGAAAGCAGGAACTGTATTTTCAGCTCGCTAAGGAAAGAAGAGCGGTTATATTGTGTCACAACAACAGTTCATCTATCTCACAGACCTGAAGGGCAATGCCTTCTCACTCTCTTTAAAGAAAGAGGAAATGACTAGGAGATGCATATAAAGCTATTTCTCATGTATTGTTCCACATGCTGGAGTTTAGCATCTTCCTGGTACAGAGCTCATATTCACACCATGGTAGACATCATTCATTCATGAATGTTTTCTTCATGGCCTTAGGAAACCGTGTTTTGAACTTTCAGGTTAAGCAACAAAGCATTATATTCCATGTCTCCCATACAATAACAGTAGCCTGAATAGCCATCTTGTGTTAAACAAGTTTCTTCCATTAAACTAAAAGGCTCTGCAACTACAGAAGGCTTTTTTACAACTAAGTATAACTGAAATCGTGAAACACTTCTATAAAATGGAAATATAACAGCCACAAAAGTAATAGAAAGGAAGGTGACAAAAGACAGGCTATTTTTTGCAAACCACAGTTACTCTTTCCCCATATGTCAGCAAAGAAACTATGGAAGTATGTAGTGATTATGTTAAATGCTTTCACCATCACACACACTCTCAAAAATAATCCTCCTCCTAAGATCTGCCAGGGTTATTATATGTAACTGCTTTGTGGCCAACCGTGTATGCAACCCATATTTACACCTCTATCAGCATACATACATACAACAAGGACACAGTTAAGCACAGACAGACCCTGCAATTACTGGTCTTACTGTGACATATTTGTTTCACAATATAATTGGCCTTGAACTGTATCCATATCATCCTTTCTGCTCTTTTTTCCCAGAAATAACATGCACCAAGAACAGACACTATCTTTCCTCCTGACCAGGTATTGTCATTCTTGCTATGCATTTTTAAAACATATTAGCAAAACAGTAAGATGGCTGGCTTATGAGGTTATAAATCATAATGACCTGATTCCACAGCAAATACTAATTTATAAACTGACAGAACTAATTAAAGTTCAGCTACATTTGTTGCAACTTTTTGAAACAAAAATATAGTTAAAATTAGTAAGGAACAAATAAAAGACTGACTTCAAGCTCCACAGTAAAACCTGCAGCCCCAAAAGAAAGGGATAAAGACAAAAAGTGTGAATCAAGAAAAAAAGTATTTGAGAAAACTGGTTTAAGCAGCAGCTTAAGTTAAGCAAGGTGCCACCATGCGTAAGGTGCATGTTGTGGACAGTACCACAACTACGAACACTAAAATTTTTCTATATATGCAATTGGATTCTTTAAACTAGATTTAAATTGGATTAATCTTTGCAAATGAAGGCTGCTGCTTATAATTTTTCAGTGCCTTGTCTAAGCAGGCATTATTTAGACACTTGAATTAATAACCCACAGCACATGCTGCTACAGCAGCTGGAGAAGGACAGAACTTGTGCAATGAAACTCTGCTTACCTGTCAGGTCTGTGGAGGGAGTAAATTGTACATTTCCTGCCTGAGCTCAGGTTTCAAGTGATGAAGCAATTCTAGGGAGTGTTCCCTATCAAAGGGCACAACATTCCTGCGATACTGGCTTGGTTAGGGCATTGAAGAGCATAGAGAAGCTTCACAAGCAAATTTTCAGCATCCTCTAGTTTATGGAAAAGTATACAGAAAAATGACAACATGTTTGGGCTTACGATAAACTAACCATTTTTAAGCAGCTTAATAAATAAGCAGATACTTAAGAAGGTAATTAACTGAGATTTAATTTATCCAAGAGTGCAACCGATTCACTGACTTGAAATAAAGAGTTCTTTAAAAGAGAGATCGCATCATGTACTATGCACAAAGACAATCACCTTAGGACAGTGCAGTATGAACATGGGCATGCAAAGACACGAGAAATGTCTTTTTCCACGGCTAAGCTAAAGCAGCCAAGAAGCCAAGGCACTGCCAGACTTCCATTTGCTTAGAAACTGGTATTTTAGCAACCAAGAAGGGATTTATTTCCACTGTAGCCCACCTGCTGATTTGGGTCCAACACAGTGCATGAATTTCCTACAAGAGGTGGAAAAGTAGGCCAGACTCGGAAACCCACATCATAATAACATGATGTAGCTTCAATAGACTGCAGACCCATGGTTACTGAAATTATCCAGGCAATGCAATCAGGAGAAAAAGAAATTAGTAAAAGTACAAAGAAAATTTTGAAGGTTTTAACAGAGTAATACATCTTGCATTTCAAACAAACACTGAGTTGTATCTAGAATCCACCTTCATATACATCCACTGAAAACATGTGAGTGAAACTGTATTAAATGTTTTAACCAAAACCAGAATAAAAAAGCAGAACACATTTGTTGAGTGTGCACTATTTTGAAGGAAGTCCATATTAGTCCAACAAATAAACATTAAAATTTTTTACCTTTCAAAAATAAGCAGTTCTGACATAGCACACAGCTTCAGGACATTCCTTATAAATAAAATCTGAGTAGAATTAATTTGAATTGAAAATGTATTTGACCTACGTACTACAATTCTGAACTCCTTCCAACAATTCATACTTCATTCATTCCTTCCTGCTTTCTGCTGACCAAACAATGGAATTTTGACAGCTGACATGTAAACTTTGGGTCATTTCACTTTGTGGTCACCAGGTGCAATGGTTCAATCTGGGCTTCTAGCCAGTCAACAGCATTCATTAATGATTCTGTGCTCAATCAAAATCTTCTATTTCTTTGGTAGTTCTATTAAATATTTAGATCAATCAAAATCATTCTGCTTAAGGAAAAATAATCTGCTCCTGGAAAGCTATCATATAGCAACTTACTAAAAACTCTTCCCAAAACTTCTGCTGAAACGATGGGTATTGCATTGTTCCTGCTGACGTTCCGGGAGCTGCAGTGATCACACAATGTAATGACCAGCCAGATTCCTTCAGGGCTACTGCATTCCGAAAGAGTTCTCCAAAAGAAAGCACCAGGTACAAGGAGATGTTGGCACTGGAAGTTAGGAAAGTAATTTCCAAAACCTGAGTGGCTTTTGTTCACTGGGAGGTAACCAGCTTGTCCTCTCATTAGCTCAGGTATCTGCATGGGACTGGCAGCTCTAGAGCTCCAAGCTTACCCTCCTCCTCACTCAGGGCTTCCCTTCTGTCTTAAAGCCTGGCCCCAAGCAGCCTCCTCACTTTACAGGCAAAACTGATACACGAAACTTATCTCATCTTAAGCTGCTTTTATACATTCCCTCAAGACTTTTGTTATCTGTGGGCACTCTGAACTGCTTGATTAAATCCTTCACAGATGATAGAAGTACAGCACAGCAAAAGAAACTCCTATCTCCAAGTACTTCACTCCTGAGAGCAATAAAGAATACCACACTCACATGGCCCCAAAATGTCCGTGACATCACCTGAATTTCAATCAATGTGCTACTCTTACAGCCTCAGTTCTGTACCACATAAAGAGTCAAATCTAACACAAAAAGTATTCATTTTTAAAGTACATCTGACAGCTTCTGCAAATTTTGGTCCTGAAGTTCAACAGCTGAGAGGAGTTGAATTCAGTCTCTCTCCTCCACTATCAGCTTCCTCTATACGCAAGCTGGTAACAGAGAATTTATGTTCTATCAGATAACTTACTCAGGTAAGTTTCTAAAATGATGAATTCTTCTCATTTTATGAACATGAGGATTTCATGGGGTTGGCTATGGATTTCAATACAGGCTTACCATCTGAACCCATAACTATACTCTAAATATTACTTGAAGACTTCTTTTTAAATGAAGACCTCATTTGATCATGCTTTTTATCTACAGCTTTGGATAGTGCTTTCAAATTTGAAAAAACTGTGTGATACCAAGCAAGATTTTAATTTTTATAATCACATAATTACTAATACAAAATAATCATCACATAACTACAAATTATTAAAGACAAAACACCTTGTTCTCTTACTTGTAGAATTTATTTCTTTCCAATGTAAAAATAACAATTAATGAGTATTCAGTCACTGTACACTGCATAGTGACCAATCTGTTAAAGAAAGCTGGAGGATGTATACCAGAACACAGAAAATTAGTTTGGTAGTACTATAGCGATCAACTATTTCATCTGAAAATAAACTATTTCAATAAATTGACAATTTCTTCCCTTGCTTCTGCTTTCCCCCCAGAACAAGAGCAGAGCGAACAGAAAAGCCTATTACAAATTACACTTCTGTCTAATTAAACGCCAATACTCATTATGTTTGAGCTGTATGCACGATGCTTAAAAAGGCTCTCATTCAGCTGCTCCCTTTCTCTGCTCTGGGTCTGAAGTAGGACAGTGAAAGAAGTCTGCTATCTGCTTTTCTTCACTCCTATAAGTAACATTTCAGGAAACACAAAGACAGCAAGATAAAATTCATTAGTCTGGGATTATAATAATTACTGGAACAGTTTAGAAATAATACTAATTTTAAAAACTAGTTCTTAGAAACCATGCCATCAACAATTCCAATTATTTTGAACCTAAAACCTTCATATCCTCTCTTTCTATGCCCAGTCATTTTTCATTTGAAGAAACTAACTCCTCCATCTTCACTATCCAGGACTCTTGATTAGATACAGACTGAGTAGATACTAAAAAAAAGACTTATAAATATAGATTCCAAACAGCTGAATATGGTTCATTTTAAGCCCATTTTTAGGTTTCAAATATATTCTTAATGAATACCTGTCCATACCACATTACAACCGGCTGCCTGATACATACACTGATTTTCAGAGCATATCCTTTCCTACTATATCTGATCTCTTTCTGACAGTTTTTTACCAGTTTTCTTGACAGGGCACTGAGCTTCAGAAAGGCTGGAGAAATACATCCGACACACTAAAAATCTGCAGTTAAGAAACGCTCAGAATTAACATAGTTAATATAGTTAACTACTGACACAGTTAACTTTTTTTTTTCCACCATATCCTCCTTCAGCAGGTTTAACCCATTTCCCTTTCCACTGCAACAGCCTTCTTCCAGGTCAGAGTGTGAACGAATGCAAACCAGAAAACCTTCCAGCTAGCTCCTGCCAGCTGAAGGCCAAGTACTAACCAACCTGATGATAACTAAGAGACAGAACTTCTGTGTTACTGCCAAACAATGCAAGGAAAACATCCAGAATCCATATGCCTTTAGGAAAAGGCTTTCTATTAAGTACCTATGGTTATTCACAAGAAAAACAAACCCATCTGTCCTACAGGTGACACACTGAAGCCACAAACAGACTTGACACATCATATGAATCTGTGTAGACATATTTTTTCTGACCCAGAGACCTTTTTTCTGCAGGTGATGTCCAGAACTAAGGAAAATTTTATGAAACAAGTCACACACATGCTTGAACAAACTGTGTGAAGTTTATGTGAAGTTTCAGAGATTATTTTAAGCATCAGTCTAGAAAGTTTCTATGTGATAGCAATATACCCATACGCACCTTAGCAAACCAGAACACCACAACTATCCCTCCATTAAGCAATAAATTATAATTGATCTTCAGGAATCACCTGGATCATAGAGCAACTGCCTTACAGAATGGTTTAGGAAGGGCATACTGTGATGAGAAAAAACAGAAAGCAGGCAGCTAAAGCTAGAGATGGCCTTAAGTAAAGCTACTGGCAGAGTTTGAGGCTGTTAATATGAAAACAAGTTGATGACAATCACCAGCTACAGCAGTGGCCAGCTTGTGAGCCAGCAAAGACACACAAAGGGGAGAGCCCCTGGGTGTACAGCTGTGGTCACTGCACTACCATAAGATCACTTCAGCCAGTGCAATAAAGAGTAAAAAGGGTGTTCACCAAGTTCACAGCAGCCCACGCCCCTGGAATAAGCAACTGGGGATGGAAAATGACAGAGGGGAAAAAATTAAATCTAACTATTTCGAAAAATAGAATAAAATGTAGACCAAATGCTGTGGAAAGGCAGATAGCTCAAGCAGTCAGAAAAGGATAAAGGTACTAGGAACTAAGTAATAGGAAAAGGAGTATTGTTTAAATATCACAAAATGGTGACTTTAACTCTCCTTCTATGTTAAAAAAAAAAAAGAAATATACAAATACATTGGGAGGACATAAAACCATTTTTGTTTCCTAGTACACAGCTGTCAGCTTGGAGGTGTTTGTCATGTGAAAGGTTACAAGAAATAAATAGAAAGTTTTCCAAGTGAGCTCCACCTCCAATATTTTAAACTCGGTGTATGTATAACTTGCCCTTGTTTGAAAATAGCCTTGAAAATGGCAATCTGTGACCCTCACACAGATGATTACTACATCTAAGTCTTCCCATTCCTGGAGCTGGAGCTCTTATTCTTGGTTTCATGACTCAATGCTATAATAAGATATAATAAATGGAGACTATAATGAAACATTACTAAAATATCTTCTAGATAGAAACTTCTCAAAATAAATTCACAGTAATTTTTTTAAAATGAGTTCTTAAACTAGGTTAAACAGATTTAAATAGATTTTCCATGCAAAGGAAATTCTGGCTCCCATACAACTTCTAAGGTTAGGAAGCTTAGATATTTAGTCACCAACAGAAAAAAAGGTTGAAATCAGTGAGGGTTCAGATAAACTAAAACCAGAAGCACCAGGTGGTAACAAGTGTTTTATATAGACTGGGGGAAGGTGCAAAACAAAACAGAAAAAAAAAAATCAACACACCTCCCCCAAAATTTCTTCCTACTGCTTTCCTCAAAAGAATCAAGGAGTAAGTCAATTTGACTCCAAAAAAAGGATTTCTTTACCTATTAATAAAAAAAGAGTTCACAGTCCTCTATAGAACAGTAGAAACCAAAAGCTCTTTAGTATCCAAAAGGAGACCAGTCATCTTTGTACCTTTAATGACAATGTACAACTGCCTATAGCTATAATAACCTACTACAGTCCTCTCAGGACACTAATTAACAATCTGACTACATGTGCTGAATCAAAGAAACATGGCAAGTGAGAATTAGGTTTTGATTTCAGATTTTCCAAATACAGATAGGAAGACTTTTCAAAAACAATTTATTTCTCTTTTTGGGATCTTTAAATTACATGTAAACAGCTGCTGGTTTTCAACAGTTGTATTTAACTAGGCAGATAAAACAGGGGTAAAACACCAGATGCTGGAAAGTTACGTGTTCTATCTTGGTGTGGCTATAAATGAGGGTAAGTCCCACATCCCATACTCTATACAAGCCTCAACCACCATTATCTGAAGACAACAGATAAGGTACTTATTGAGAAAAATCTGTGGGCTAGCTATTAACCACTCAATCACCCATGAATCGATACTGCTACATGCAGCAGGATCTTCAAGTCCAGATTATCTAGTTGAATTGGCAGCTTTAGTTCCAGCCATGGCATCTGTGTTATGAAGCCTTTGAAGCTGAAGGCAGTCTGAATTGAAAACAAACCAGCAAAATTTGGAAAAAGCTTTTATTCTACTCATAGCCAGCTTCAAGTTGAATTTTGGCTTGCACTAAACTTAAGTATTAGACAGAGGGAGGAAAGTTGTCTGTGTATATTCTGTTCACAGTTGCTAAACCTAAGCCAAATTATCTTCAATAGACTTAAACATAGCAGATGCTAATTCTAAGGCTGAATATAACCAATTGGACACTTTCTATCAAAATTAGTTTTTAATCAGAAATGTCACTTCCACAAAATAGAAATTTTCATATGGAAAATTTCAATTTTGCCAAGAAACACCAATTTGCTGCTGGAAACATTAAAATAATGCCTGCCTGGCTACTTGCCTGGAAAATGCTTCTCCATTCCACTTCCTCCTCCAACAGAAAAAAAACCAAAGGAAGTCTTCAAGCAGAGAAGTGACCTCACTCCATCCGTGGCCCCTGGCTCTCAGCCACCCAGCCTCACACTGTCTTCACAAGCACCCAGATACTCAGCCCTTCCCCAGCTTTTTGGCCCTGGGCTTTGAGCATGGAGCAGGCCACCTCTTTAGTTGCTCTTGGGATGTGAGCTAGAGACACCCCAAATGATGTCTGGACACTCGAACAGAAAGCTCTCCGCACAGGGCAAGAACAGCTTTGCTGATGGATCTGTCCAGTACCAAAAGAAATATCCTATTTGTACCACCCCAAATTTTAAGTTCCCTCTTTATTTATTTATTTAAGAGCTCTCACATTTTTACCACCTCAGCATGGTGTAGGTGAGTATTTTTCTGATACACCTCTGCCTTCTCTCAAGGATTTTCTTTGTAGGAAACAATTTTCATTTTCAAGCCAACCTGACTAAAGCTCAAAATTATTTGAGTGAGTCTGGCAATGAATACATTGATTCATTTACCATTCAAATGATTAAGTAGTTAAATCTGATAATCATTCACCTGCAGTGAAATTTAAAAAAATAAATCTGGTTTATGGGATTAGTTTCTTTAGGAAATTATCTTGAAGAAGTCTAAGCTCCCCAGATTTGTAAATTGTACAAAGCTACTTCGTAAAAAGATCATTTTCTAATATCTTGATCAGAAGACAACAGGACAATTTTATACATACTTCTTACAAAGTAAAAGTCAAAGCCAAACCAAGTTTTCCAAAACTGTGGCATACTGACCTCAACAGTGACATCCTGTCAGTGGTTATGACATGATTAAACATCAAGGCCAGACTGCAGGCATCTTCACACATTCTGAGTTTTGTAAACTTAAACTACAATTAATTTTGTATGTAAATGATTAAAAGAAAAAATTACCTTCATGCATATTTCTAAGAGTTACCTAAAAATGCTTTTCTTTTTGGGATGCATTTCCTTCTTTTGAAATTAAATTCACAAGTTTACAGAAGCATCTGAAAAAAAGTATTGGAAGAAAACACAATGCAAGAGTACAGACAAGATCCAAACTTACATAAAAAGTTTATCATTCTTATCAAGGTTCATAGTAAAATTTTGAAAAACGTTTTCAACAAAACCTAGAAAGGAGGAATTTTGAAGCACGGCAGCACCAACAGTAAATCACACCATGTTATCCAAGTAAAACTAAAATGCATTGACAAACCCTGTATTTGCAAACTATTAATCTCAGCCCACCCAATTAGATCTCGGACTCCTTAACTATAAGTTAAATTCCATTTACAAACATAAAAGTTAATTATCTTCCAGGTGCAGGGCATATATTTTTCTATACAAAAGCATTTAGTGTCACTGCATTTAATAAAACATCCAACTGAGAAAAATTTTGTGGACATTTTGCTTGGAGCTGAAAACATGTAAAATCAGCTGCCACTCAAAATCTGCAAGAAACTGTCAATACTGTTTGTTCAAGCTGAATTAATTCAATTATTCTATTATTTACTGAATTTATTTTTAGGAGGAAAACTTTTCTACAATGTCCTCTAAAGCACTCATGTTCAGGAATACAACAGGGGCTTTAATGCTTCTTTATCATATTGGCTCAGTTCAGTATGAAGTTTCATGTCCACTGAAAAAGGAGACACATAACCACACTACAAGCCAGTTAACCAACTCAAAATGAAGGAATAAAAGAAACCTCACACCTCCAGTTGGAAGAAAACATTGCCAAGAAGGGTAAATGAACACACTCATGTAGAGTGAGCATGTGCTGAAGTTAAAGCAACAGGTTATTAAAAGAAGAAAGCACTACAGAATTATAAAAGGTTATTTATGTGCTTAGTGTCATAGTACTATCTATCACATGGCTATTTATGGTTTCTCATGCATTCATCGCTTTTAAGCAAGAATGAAACCCTGAATGCAGTTTAATCACCTGCATATCACTGGGTCTTCAGTTTCATTTACTTGCTTCTCCGCTGCTTCTGAGAAGTTGTCTGCCCAAATCCATCTCCTGATGGGAAACTAGCATATACCTCCTGCCACAAACCAACATGGGCAGAGCCCAGCGCCCCTGACCATACCTTGAAAGTAATCCAATTACCTCTTATTCTTCTCTGTAATACAGAGATCTCAAAATACCCTGTTAAAATATTTTTCTGCCACTAAAACTGTAAGATGGTTCAAATCCTCACCCTCAGCCTCTTCACGCTGTTGCAAGCTACAAGCACAGTTACCCTGTCTCAGCAGAGAGGCTAGGGCCAAGTTAGGGAAGTTGGGTTTTTTTCCACTACCAGAACTATAAATGCCAACCTGATTGTAGCCACAGCCCAATACAGAAGTCCCTAAGTCATCACAGCAAACCTCTGACTTGAGGTATGAAAGATCAGGCCTTCCAAAGTTTAAAATCAAAGAAAACCAAGCTTAGTGAGGCTTGTATCTATCTACTCACTAAACTTTTGAGTAAATGAAACACAAATCGAATTTTCCACTGCACTGCCTGTAACTGACATATACTTATTCATAAGTAAATAAGCTAGCTGTAAAAGTTGCTCTCAAAAGAAGTCCTGAGTGATTAATTTAGTTTTATATGCCACGGTGAAGTTCACACTACTTGTGCAGTAGAACCTATTTTTTAATATTATTTCACTGCTCAAATGCACACAGGAGAGGCTGTAACATCCTAGCCTTTAACAATCTTTCCCCACTATATTAAAAATAAGGATATTGCATTATTTTCCTCTTTGAAGTCAAAAGACTGAAGCAGCAGATTGATTTAAGAGCCTTCTATTCAACCTAACTCACCTTCCAACATACAGCCACTTTAAAAACTCTTAGGAAAAAAAAAGTTAAAAGGTACTATTGTAATGGAACAAGCCCAGTTACAATCCCCAGGCTGTTAGAAACCAAAAGTCTGCAAGGCTGTTCCACCTTTACTACAGTCATCTCTCTTTGCCCCTCCATGCAAGCGCTGAACTCCCAAGCCTCACCTCTGCTGAGCCAGGGATCACACAACGCACCAGGTCTAAATGACAGATTTTAACCAGTTCCCCCAGTGTTCGTGCTTCTCCTTTGATTCTATTGAAAAAGTACTTTAATAAGGAATGACTATGCTGAATGTCTATCTGTTTCACATTCGTAACAAGCATTTGAAGCATGTGGTAGTCTACAAAAACCTGACAGCAGAGACCTAACTCGAGGCTTAGTGAGTTCGTTTCCAGTAAAGTTGGCATGCTACAAATGCCAAAAACAGATTTCACAGTCAAAATAAAAAGGTAATATAAATCTGCAAGGAAAAGCCAAACTTATCCACAATATCACGATTTCCAAAAGCATAAGGAACACACATTTTAAGCAGCTGATCTGCAATGATGGCCTAAGAAACAGACACAGTATGAAACTCACCCTGCTACTATATTCATTATTTCTCTATAAGGGGTAAAATTCTGTCTCCAAAGCTATCTCACAAGTGTCTCAGTAAGACAACAAGTCAGTGTACGTTTATGATAGTAGACCTTTAATATCTGGAAATTCAGTACAAGCTAGTATATAGACAGCTGACATTTAGCCAAAACCCCTATTTAAAGACAGGGCAATAACTCTTCACAGTCAAAACTAAGCATGGAAATTATGATGTAGTTCTTAAATCTAGGAAGTAACTACTTCCTCAGGTGTAACTGCAGTCCATGCCAAACACAGTAAAGGACTTAAGAAGGCATGTTTCTGCCCAGCATTTCAGTTCCCAAAGACAAGTATGTACTAACTGACCCACACTTCCAGTGTGCACTGGTACGTGGAGATGACAATTTCTGACAGAGAAACCCTGAAATTCCTCCAAGCCTGTTGGAGCCAAAAAGATTCAAGTCTTCTGACAGAAGTGATAAATTTAAGTGTCCCTAACAAGAAAAAGATTTGCAGAATGTACCCAAGTTTCCCAGCTTCTTGTCCTTTGGTAAAGCTGAGAATAAAAATTTTTGCTGTTTCCTATAAAAGCAGTGGAAGGGAAGCTGCCAGCAAGTAAAATCATCACTTCCTTAAATACCTTTCCTTTGAGGCCATCACCGAACACTTCTTTTCTGCTCAAATGCCAAGCAGTCAACATTTTGGGACAGATTCATTTCCCTTTTCTAAGAGGGAACAGAAGCTGCTGTGAAAAAAACAACTCTCACAATACAGAGCACAAACAAGTATCTGTGCAGTGTCTCCCTCCGAATTAATACCATGTGCAGGCTGTTGATGGTAGAAGGAACGTCTAGAACTCAACCTGGCGTCAGCCATCCCAAAATCACAGGTAGCCCTTAGAAAAAAGTTCACCATTGGATCAGGTGTTAGTAGTGTCCACTAGTGTTAACTTGCACAAACAATCAATCCTAATTGTAGTATCAATTCAGTAAACAAATATCAAAAATAATGGATGAGGTAGCTTTTCTGAAGAATCTAGCTTAGTGTCCTAAAAGCAGTAAGAGAGCTTACTCTAGGCATTTATGTTTGATTTAAGGGAAAACACAGATCTAAAATTCACCTGTACAATTCTTGTTTATATTTAGAATTTATGAAGTCAATAAAAGGCTGCAGCTCTTACAGTCAAAAGTATTAGCACAGACTCGCGGAGAAATTAAAACAAGTTGCAATAATGTATATTTAAGTTACCTTTATGAATACCATTATGGACAACAAAAATTACTATCAGGTTGGTAATATAAACAACAAAGTTTTCTCAATATATTTTCTCATTTTATAAAGCCAGATACGGTCTCTCTTGGAAGGTCCATTCTTCTATAAATACTTTACTTGAAATGCAAGATTTTTTTGTCCTAGCAAGTATGTGTTACCATCCCTAAAAAATAGTAGATAACAGTGGAGATAGCACATGAAGTTTATGTTTTCAGACATTTAAATGTGAATACTGATAGTCCTTTAAAAGTCATTAGGTATCATTAAGCAATTTAAATAATATACTAATTACAAAATCTTAAAACAGCCTGGCTCTTGTTCCTGTTGTTTTCTCTGGAAAGGCAGGTACAAACATGGCTCAGATTCACAAGCCAATGGTTACAGATTCATAAGTTGATGAAGTAGCCATGCTGCAACTACAAAGGTAATTTATTACTGATACCATCAATCCTGTACCATTTCCCTCCTTCAGGTATTCCAGATCTCCTTGAGGTCCCTTATTCACTTCTCAAGGCTACAACCGTCACCTTCCAATCACTCCACTCCCTTCACCACTCCAATCCTTCCCTGCATTATGGTCATTTCTCTAGTTACCTTTCAACTTCTCTCTGTCTTCCTGTGCCCTTGTCTTTGCCACTCCATGCCCTACGCCTTTGTGGCGGGTACAGAAGATGAAGCAGCAACAGGTATTACCAAAGTGTCCCTGAAAACCATGAAAAACCAAACATATACCACCTGGAGGCAAGAAGAATAACTGAAGCCAAAAGACAAGAACCATGCCCAAGTCCACTCCCAAACTGAAGAGAGACACCAGACGCATCTACAGTCAGTGTAACAGCACAGGTCTAAGGTGCCCAATACGCTCTGTTGAGATGCTTCCTATGTGGTTATGAGTGAGAGGGATGGATGGCAACATAATCACCTCACAGCATTAAGTCATTTAAAGGCTTTTAAAGTTCACAGATTTTTAGCATGAAGTACAGAAAGATTCCCATGCTATCAGAAAAATCCGTAAAGGACCTGCATAGTAAAGCAACTTCCCCCTAACAGGCTCCCAGATGCACAAATTTTAAGTTAGTTCTGGGCTTCAGAACTTTGCCCTGCCTCATTTTTCTATCATCTTCACCAACAGAATTCATTCAATGCCTCTGATCTTTAGGGATGATCTCCTTCGAAACAAGACCTTCAGGAGAAGGGAAAGCCCTGCAGGAAAACTGATTAAGTATAAGTTTATTCTCAACATGCACAAACATGTTGAGAGTGACAGGATACAGCTTTCCAGTAGCTAAGTTTTCTGATACATAGAGAAGAAAACTTACAGCCTCTACCAAGTGTGAAGAGACACTCAGGGGTTAAGAGATTACATTCCTTTCTTCTTTAACATGAAAATGCTGTACAGAGTTCACTGAGAAGGAACAGCCTAACACCACACAAACATCAATGAAGTTGTCATTAAAAGGTGACAAGGTCTCCAGGTGAGCACAACTGCACTGCTCCTCTTGGGTATTACGTTTAGAAACTCAATTTTAATTCATGTGTGTCTGCAGCCACACCCAAACACTTTTATAATTGAACTCAGCTTCCCCAAACTATTTGCTGCCTTCTGTTTTATACAACATAAAGCGAAACTTCTATCTCAATACAGAGAACCATGATTTTTTTTCCCTTGGAGGCAAAGACACAGTATCATAAAAGTTACGCTATTATGTGACTTCTATTACAGAGCAGCATCTGTAACACTGCCTTGGACTGTTTATTCCAATGGGGTTTGATTATTTAGAATCCATATCCTTAAGAAAATTATAGTCTAAGCTAAAGCTATTTAGTAATAGCTAAACTATATTATATTAGGAAAGCAGTTTATTTATACTGCCTCTGAAAAATATTATTCTGCCCAACCGCCGTAAACACAGGTTCTCAGGGTTTGGATACAATTTCAGGAGCCTTATTTAATACCACTATATAAAGTATAAAACCAAGCTTTGTTGTTGATTTTAGCTAGTTTTTCCATGCTGTATTAACACTAACGTTTTTTGTAAAGTGGATTTTTTTCAACGGTATTTTACAACAGGCACATAGTCTAATACTACTGAAGCACTTCTGAAGGCATCACCTCTGAATTAAAAGGCTAAAGAAAAGGGGCATATTGCAGGATATGGAATGTGCACATTAACAAAGAAACCAAGTAACCAGATTCTTCTGTTTTCTGATGTCTATTCACATGCACTTCCCCCTGCCAGCAGCTCTGCAGAACAGTGTAGTTCCCCTGGAAGCAGTTGCCAGAGCCACAGGTGAAAGCAACAGGAGTGTTGTTCTGTGGAGCATCATCTCTCTGCTGAGGGTATAAAGCTCTTCCTCATGCTCCCACGGATGTTCAGAAGATATTTTTCCCAAAATGGAGACACTTGTATCATACAAGCAATAGCTGATGGGATGCAAAATACTTTTGAAATAGCAAGATGTTCTCTCATCAGACTATCACAGATCAGCTTCCCCTCTTGTGGGGGACCAATTCTTTCACTACAAGTACTTTAAATAAGGACTTCAGGGCATTTAGTATTTGCAAAAATGCAGCAGTAAACTGAAATAGCAACAAGCTTCATCTTAACAAAGATGTAGGAGACAGCCCAGAATAGTAAGGCTCACAAAGACTCAGCGTGCCATGCCAAAACCAAACCACCAGTCACTGCCACAGACTGCCAGTATCCAACAGCCTCAGAACTGTCAGGAAACAGTAACACTAGTAACATCCTGGCCTACTCTGAAATTGTTGAAACCTTCTGTGGAAAGGTGCAACAACATAATATTTAGTCTTTAGATCACAGGAAGGAGACCTTGGTGACCCATGAATGGAAAGGTTTCTGGGGCTCCAAGAAGTTGAAGGATCAATTTTGTCCAGTGCTGGAAAAGGCCCTCTCTTCTGAAGTCAGCACTAGCATGTCCAAAACCGGAGTCTGTGAAGCCAGAGGACAGGAAGAGATATGGTTCCAGCTGGATCACTCGATAACTGAGTTGAGACTGCTGGGAACATTACCTACCACTTGTGAAACAGTGAGTGGCCAGTGCCATGCACCATGCTGCTCCTTCAGCACTCGTCAACAGCGAGGTGTCTCTGAAGGCAAGCTGAGGAGTACAGGAGTGTTCCTCAGTTCTGACTATTCAGAGGAAAGAAACAAAACAAAGCTTGTCTTTTCAAGACTCAGGAACTGGTGTCAAGGTGCTCTGGCAATTGCTTAAGAATGAGTATGATTTTATGTGTATCAGACAGGGGCGATGGTAAAGTTTATTGGTACCACCGTTTAGAAAAATAGGTCCCACTCTCAAAGAGCTAGCTTGGCATGTTTACCAGAAGGTCAACCAAAAATCTCACAAAAAAAGAAGAGAGCTTCTCATCAGCCAAGCGTCTGAAGGTTCAGCAGCGCCCATCCGACAATGTGCTGTTCTCAAACTCTGAAAGCTGGAGCTCAGAGAGCAGAAATCCCTGTTATTTAACACAAAACCAGCAAGAAGCTTGTGTCTGCTACTGACAGGCAGGCAGACTGCTAGGAGCTATTCTGATCTTTACGAAGGATGTAACATGAGCATTATTAAATAACAGACGTGTCCATCTGTCCTCTGGAAGTATATAAAGAGAAACACAAATTAGAATTTCTTCACAGTGTTAGATCATCCGCCTTTCCCTAAGAAAATCTGCTGAAAAAAACAGAGAGAAATGAAGAGGTGCCAACTAGACTGAACAAGTGCTGACAGAGCTCATGGAAGTGCAGAGAAATCTCATCTAGCTCTCAAGAAATCCAAAATAAGTAACTGAAGAGCACAGATACCCAAACCCACAGTTTATGCATACTTTGTGGTAGGCTTTGTTTTTTAACAGATACACAGGCTACACTACATGTACACCTCTCCGGAACAGACTGGTCACTACAGCAAAATCATTTGCATCGATGAACAACCACTAATATTTTTGCCACAATGTATTCTACTAAGCCACTTGGGAAACTTCTGTTACACTCCTTTGAAATATGATATGGGAAGATCGTGGTAGCTGGAGCAGGAGTAGCCATGCCACCATTACATAGCAAGTTTCAGTAATACCGCAAATCTGGTTCTTGCAATTCCACAGACTTTTAATTTTAAGTCTGAACCCCTAAGGGATGAGAAATGTCTTAAAGTTACAGTTGTTTGAACATTTATCCAAAATTCACTTTTGTAAATAGCTTGCTGTTTTGTTAGGTTCACTAAGAAGAAGTTCAGTTTTCTGTTGAATATGACTGATAGAGAATTCAATAGAATGTAAAATTGTTTTCCAGAATAACACTATCAGAGTTAAGGGAGATCAGAGAGCCTTTACAAAACACTTAGAGATAAAAATACAACATATATGGACAGTACATAAAATCTAGTAAGGCAACAGGAGAGAATTAGAAAACTGACTATTTGACAGCAATATTTCAGTAAAGAGAACACAACCACTATCTCCACTGGCAGCAATTCAAGAAAAATATTACCTCAGGAATCAGAGCACAACTCCTGAATGAAGATCATGCCTTCTTTTCAGTAGGGAAAAACAGAACAGCATTCAAGTGCTTATGGAAAAGAGCAAGCAGTTAGATCCAAGTTATCAGCACGTACCAGCAGTACAAAAGAGATAGAGTCTAAAAGCGACATTATATGACTACTTAGAATAGAAAGGAGACAGTAAGAGCCCTCTGGCAGAGGAGTGTTTGCCAGCCTTACCACATGGGCATTAGATCCCTATTGTGCATATCATAAGGCCTCAGGATTTTTTGGGAGAAGATATACAGATCATGGAACATAAAACCACAAAAAGTCGTATTTATTTACATCATACATGCCACAGAACAGTCTGGTTTCCATTTCTGATTTGGGGTTATACTTTAAAAGATTAGAATTCAACAGTTCATCTTCACCAGGGCAGTGCATCAAGTACTGTTAATAAAGACTGAAAAACAACCTATGTACTGAAAAAAGCCACTAATATAGAACGATCGTCTGTAGCCTGAGAGAGCTCATGTTTCTTTCCGTGAATTAAGCTCAGATTTTTTGTTTTACTTCCTGGTCTGATCTTTGGAAGAACCCAAGATTGATCCTTTTGTCCTAGAAACAAATGGAAATTTTGAAAGTCAATAGTCAGGATTATGATAGCCAGAAAGAAGGCAAGGACAACACAATAAACTATAGCTTGTAGGCCTGACCAGAGGGTAATTAATATGATTCCTTTCTGAAAGGACATACACAGCTGAACAGGAAAGCTGAGCTGCAGAAACAATCTCACTGTTTGATGATGCAGCTTTTTCTGTGATATTTTTTTTTCCAAGCAAATAAAGGAATGGGGGAACATAATTTACCTGAATTTAAGAACAACAAAGAGATATTCTTAGGCTAACTGAAACATTTTTACACTTAAACGCATACAGATAAGCCATTACATACAGGCTTGGATCCAGACAGAATATTGATTTACCCATCACCATAGGAGCATGCAGAATTTGATTTAGATGTGAGTTTGTATTCTTTGTGGGACTTACTCTAGGTTCAGATCTGAAAATGCCCAACTTTGCAGGTAACAGACTCAGATGTATATGTCAACACCACAGAATCAATTTAACACAAACTGCCATCTCCCACCATAAAAAAACCCCAAACCAACCAAACAACCCACAAACACTTTTATGCTGCAATTAATAGTTCTTGCCGAAAGTGCATCTCTGTAGACTAAGAGGGTGGAACTACTTGGTGCATTTATTTACAAACAAAAAGCACCTTGTGAACTCAGGGACATGAAAAATAAAATTATTTGTTATGAAGGTATCTGGTCCCTACTGGAAAAACACAATGAAAGCAGATAAGGTTATAGTATACTTTTTGCATTGCCAATGATTCTACCAAAATGGCTTTAAAATTTCACACTAAACAGGTATCATGCTGTGCATGCCTTGGAAAAACACTGATTTAAATAACTCATTTGAAGCATATGTATCCAACTCCAAAAGCTTATCAGTCTAAACCTTATCTTAATTATTTAACAGGTGTTTCCAAATGATGGTATAGGTTTGACTGATGATGACCACCCAAATGATTTAAATAGGTTTTCAACATGCCCTAATGATACAGGCTCCATCTCCTGTACGTGTTGAGAAGTGGAGGCTTCTACTGATGTTATTGATCACTCATTACAAGAGATGAGCAAGCAGTTTTGGAAAAATGTCTTAATCTGTCATGAGGAGAGAGACGGAGGTTAAAGGAAAATAGAAAACCCCAACAGCAGAGATCAGGATTTCCAGAAGTAGGATGTGATCACGTCAAGACAATTAAACTTTACTCTGATGAACTCTTTATTTTGACATAACCTGGCACCACTAGCTAAAGCAGCATTCCTGGCCCACTCCTGAGTCTGGCCACTCATTTCCAGCCATGCATCATCCTCTCCCTACTGCTGACATAGCCATTTGTACAGCCATATGGTAAACCAGAGTGGGGAATTAAGAAACAACACAATTTTGGCAAAATTATTTTTCAGTCAGACCAATTCCCCAATATGGCTCACTGTGCAGCAGCACAAGCACTGCAGAAGCACAAGGAAGACAGCAGGTGGCCATGAAAAGGAGAAGCTGCTTCTTTCATGGTCAAAACAAGGAAAACAGAGTAAAGGTATTAGCATCCAGCCAAGTGAAGACCATTCATTTTGGTAAAAGCAGTTTCAAGAGAAGAACAGAAGTGGACAATGGTGAGAAGTTGGGAAAAATGTGAAGAGATATTAAAAACTGTAGTTTTACATTGTGCATTTACTAAGTTTGGGGCAGGACACAACCAGATAAAATGGGGTGATAGCTAGAATTGATCAGTTTGGGTTTTTTTAAATTATGATGCTAAACCAGACACTTCTCATGAACAAAAAGTCTAGGGAAATCACAAATTAAAAAGGAACAAAGAACAATGATAAATGGAATGGAAGAAGATAAAGATGCAAAACCAGAAGGGCAATCCTTTACAAGAGAGAAAACAGCATTTTCTTCTTGGAAGTATGAGACACCAGAGATTTCATGTAACCTCCACCATTTCCACAGCTATTTATGGACTATCATAAAATAAGTCTGAATTTATTAAAAACCAAACCATGCATCAAACCTAAGTTAAATTCCACATACCAGTGCTGAAATAATGGCATTTGTTTTGTGTTTATCCAGATTGTTTTCCCTATATACCTGAAACTATTGCATCACTTCTCTACTTATCTGCTACTGACCCCCCTTAAAATCTCCTGCATTATTTAGGTCCTCACCAGAGAATACACAAGGACTTGCATAGAATACAGCAAACAATGACACTGAAGAACAGTTGGGAAGAAACAAGTACCATGTGATTTGTTTTGTGGTGTCTGTATCATTAATTCGTATTTTGTTTCAGGAGGTGCCAGGGGAAAGATCAAGACTATAATGTTAGGGCAGACAATTCTGGAAAGGTCTAGTTTCCTAAGGCAAACTCAATGATAAAAACATAGTCAAAGACATATTGTGAAAAAGTTGATGGACATTGACAGAAAACTGCTCTAAAAGGCTCCCTGTATTATTTCATCTGAAGGTGGTACAGTGTCTGGCATATCAAAGAAAACAGAATGGTAAGTTATCAATGCACACGTCAGAGAAGTTGTATCAAAGCTGTGTTTAACTAGGAAAAGGCTTGAACCAAACACAGACTCAAGTGCCAAGTCTGACCTAAACCCCCTCTTTTCGCTTGTGCTTTACAGAGGGCTTCAGAAGTGCAAGGTGCTTTAATACAATCCATAATGAGTGGCAAGATTCATCATACTCTGTCTGCACTGGTAAAAGACTTGCATAGAACCTGGTATTTGCTGCACTTTCTCACTTCAAATTTATATACTCAGTAGGCGTACAAAAAAAAATACCTCCTTTTATCCAAGGATCTCAGAGTTTTACTGGGAAACAATATTTCTCATTTATAAAGGAGTAGAACGAGATGCAGAAAACTGAGTAATTTGCCTGTCATTACACAGTGAGTCAGTGGCAGCAGCCCACACTGGTCATACATTTCTTGCTGTTCTTATCAGGTACTGGCATTAGAATCAGGTCTTTTATAATAGTTGCATGCCATATGTATTAACAACATAATCCTCACAATTTCAAATTTATGCTTTTTCTTTCTTTTGCTATGAAAATGATCACTAAAGCTTATACAATTCACACTGTTTAAAACATACTAGTGGCTTCCTTTTTCAGTCTGGTACTTTGTTGCCCTGAAAGACATCAGAAATGCTTTTGGGTTTACAATGAACACTTAAAAATAGTTATATCATCTACAGAATAAAAGTTATAGCCATCAATACCTACACACTAAAACCAAACAAAACCAGGAAACTGATTATAAATAAAATACCAGTCCATATGTGGCTACACCAAGGAAGGTTCACTGTATACAGGACCTGCATCTTATACTTCATGCTATTATTCATAGCTGTCATGATTACAGAGTTCTGGATCTTTAATCTGATCCAACATAGCACTTGGGATCTTATCTGCAGTGCATACTGTGCCAATCCTTTTGATGCAGAATTTTACTCCCTGTGCTATGAGAAGTGACCAGTGCATGGGGTGGGGAGTGTAAAAAAAAATGTCAACAGTACAAATGAACAAGAAACAGTAATACATAAACAAAAGATAAATTGTTAGAGAAAGGTTAATTTATGCAACTCAAAGAAAAGATTTCCTCTAGTTAACAAGCTGTCCTTAAATTCCACAGAACTTGGCAAAAAGTCTATGATCCCTTTAGCATATCATCTTTGGCACACAATCACACATAGCAGCTCAGGAAAGACTGGATTGTATCTTCATCAATTACTTCAGCCGACCCTTCCAGAAAGACAGACTTTCCTGTTTGTAATTGATGCCAATACACTTCTCTACAATTAAGTGTCTCTAGCAAAAGCTTTCACTAGTTTCTTATTACCTATTCAGTTTTACTATTTGTCAGAACACTGTTGGAGTCCATGCTTTTAATTTACAGTGATTTTTTTTCTTATTCTGTAGATGCCCCAGTCCAAGTAGATAACCATATATTGAAAATAATCCCTACCACTTTTGCAAATAAAAGACAAACCATCATATTCTGATGTATGAAAGTACAAGAGCGGTTGAAGTTGTGCTATGAAGAATTCCATGCCACTGCATCTAATACAATGGCATAAAACTTTTCAACTCTGGCAACAGGGCTGGGGCAGGCAAGCCCAAGTTGATTGGTGACATGGTCTAGTGTTGGACTTAGTAGGGCTGGATAGATGGTTGGACTTGATCTTGAAAGTCTTTTCCAACCCTAACCATTCTATGATTCTATGTAGCTGCTAGATGATTCATTCTCCTACCTGAAAATACTACGTAGCCGTAGAGAGTTGGATTCCAAAAACCCATCCCAATGCCCGCTTGTAGGTAAAGCAGAAAAGAAGCAGCAGCAAAAGGAAGAGACAGCAGGTTCTGCTCCTTCTGTTCCAAACTTCTGCCATTATCAGCAGTTTCTAACAATTCTTTGAATGCTGCAGCCTAGATCTTGACCTCTCCGTGCAATTGCCTCTGCCATACCACACTAGTCAGAAACCTACCACCTATCAGCAATGACCATCCACCTTGATCACACCCTGGCTACAGCAGATCACAAGAAGTACTGAGATAGTACCACTAGAATTAGAAAGACAAAAGCAATTAAAATGGATGAAAATCTGCCTCTAGGAACTGTAGCAAGTTCCATACAGGTCTGGGAATCTGCATCACCTATACACATGACCTTAAGTTTCTCTTCTCAACTGTAACGGCCAAAACCTTCGTAAGCAGTCACAGCACCAAGCCTGACTGAGTTCAGGCAGCGTCTGGAACACACTCCATCACATGCTCTGACTTGGCTGGCCCTGTGTGGAGCCAGGAGTTGGACTTGATGATCTTTATGGGTCACTTCCAACTTAGAACATGCTATGATTTTAAGTGAAACATTAAACATATTAAAATTGCTGTTCAGAAAGGTCCTCAAACATCAGCACAACTCTTCATATGCCAGTGAATATATTAATTCCTCTTAAAAGGTGAAGTGTTAATAACATTTTGAATAATTCCAATTTTGAATAAAAACACACTTAGGGATCTGCAAGCGAACCTTGATTCTGAGGGTTTACAGTACTCAAGGGATGTACGCCTCCTATAGCGAATGAGAATCTTGACGGGACACAGCCTTAACTATGCGTGGCTGAGTTAACGCAATCTGAAGAGTTACTACACCAGGCACTGATGAAGGTCTTGGAACAGCAATCACTACAGAAGAAAAATATTTTACCAATTAGCCACTGTTTAATTGGGTACAAGGAACGGAGAAGTATTAAGAACCCTATGTATTTTTAGCTGCACCTACATATTAGCTTAGTTAGCTTTTGGTTACAAGTTTATGATGCATTTCAGATGGCAGATGACCTCTCCAAAACCATTCAACTGACTTAGAAACATAAGTTTTATTTCTAAACAAATGCAGAGGTTGAAACTGAACTAATAATTTACATTTATTTTTCTGAACTGCGGTAATTGCTTCGGAGCCCAAGACACGTAAATTTTTTTAACTATATATTCATTTCTTACCTGTTCTAATTTTATGTTCCGTACATATTGACATTTTGTTCTTTCATGTATTTTGACAGTAAGGCATTTAAGATGCATAAAAGGCTCCACAAAAATCTTTTTCCTCAATAAAAAACCCAAAAAACCAAAAGATGCCTCCCCCAAAGGTTCAAGACAAATAATTTCAGATGTTCAGATTTTGATCCAGCTTACTAAAAATCTAACAAATCTTTTTCTTCTCTTTTCCTCTTCTCTAACATGATCTAAACCAGGCCCCATTCATTCAACAGTAAGGCTGCCTTTACTTCATTTCAGAAGAAAATTTAACAAAAAGTCAGTTAGACACTCAGCAGCAAGTAAGAGCATCCAACAAGAACAAGTCTGAAATAATGATTTTGCTGTTTAGCAGAATTTTATTTTACAAGAAATTCTTACGTAGACAAATCCTGTACATTTTTGGGTACTGCAATAGATCTGATCAAAGTATGCTCAGATGAGGCTAAACACAAGCAGGAACCGAAATTGTATAGGAAAGGCAGTTCAGCGTTTAACTAAAATGCACAACGGTTCATGAGAAATCCTGTTGGTATACACAACATATAGACATACAAACCATCAAAAGCATTCCAAACATCCTTAAGGCTTAAAACACATATGACCAGCTCACTTTGTCATATTGTTGGCATTGAAAAAAAGCATTTAAGACAGCCACCAGTCCATAGATTAGATGTATTAAAGCCTTTAAAGGACATTATTTACTCCTCACAATTATTAAAATTATACCAATGCCCAGAAACCAACGTGTTGGTTTTCACCTTCCTATTTTGCAATTAAGGAGAAGAAAAAAAAAAAAAGCGTATCAGACCAAGAATCTTATATGGCAAATGCTGTAAATCTGAACTGGGACACAAATGTTAAGAGTGCGCTGCAATTAGTTGTATTGACGCACTAGGTCATTTCACAGTCAGATCCAGATGTTCCTGTTGATCAGCCTTTTGTCTGTCCTAATAGGGCAATGAGTAGTAGCATTCTTTCTCAGAGAAACGGGACCAGAACTATAATTTCTTTTATGACCTCAGCCGGTTCCAGCACAAGATCTCCTGAAGTAAGGTCTTTATTTCATTCCGTTTTATGATTCTACAATTTCAGTTTGTAAAGCTTAGTAAATTGGGATATCTACCTAAAATATAGATTGCTGTTAAAATTAAGTGTCTAATATTTATATTAAAATCTTGTGAATTTAAACCTAATTTATATAATTCCTTTTAAAAAAATAGGACATTTCAAAACATTCAGAGAATGCTTTTTGTTTTCAGATGTATTCTCATACAAAAGGTAAAGAAAGTTTGGAAAACAAATGAACAAGAGAAATTGTCCAAACCTTTTAAAGATTTATATAAGTCTTAGAAAATTGTTTTCTAAATACATCTTTTTAAAAAACACAATAAATTGATCCTACTTTACTAAAAAAAAAAGTAAAAATTCTGCACTGACGTTTTTCCTCCAACATACTCCCAATCACGTCTAGTTGGTGCTGTGGGTGAAACTTAAGATAAACTATCACCAATTCTCTCCTGATAGCCAAGCCAATAATAAAAATTGTTAGCTAATGCAGAAACTACTAGGTACATTCTGTTCTGACAGTTAACCATTGATAACTATTCACTGTTAGCCTTGTTCATGCTTTGTACTGGGAGCTGCTACTTTCAGCATTCAAAAATACCTATTTACCAATTCAAGCTTCCTAAAAAAAAAAACACACAAAGAAATGTTCTTATGCCTTAAATACTTCATTTCCTGTTATTGATTTTTTTTTGTAATGAAATCTATGAGTTTATCTTATTTTTCCTTACAGGATAATCCAGTCCTCTGAAACACTAAAAAAAATTTCTGAACTCTGTTATCTACAGCTTTTAATAAGAGGAGACATAATTCTTGCACCAAGTTATTAATGAATGTAATGAGACAGGATTAATTTCGAGACTGACTTTGGAAGAGCATGACTAATAATCTCTCTCCATCCTGTTAGTTGTTTTTATGGTATAGCTGTTTGCAGTCTTCAGTTTGGTCAGTTTCTGATCCAATTGGTGCCTTCACTACTAATCCCAGTAGACCTCACAACCCCTCACCAGCACTGTATCCCGTTATTTACTGAAGTGTAGATAAGAGCTAATTAATTACCAATAAGACAAGTGTGAATTTAGGAAAAAATTCAAAACCATTCTTAAATTGTCTTCAGAACACAGGAACATTTATTCTTAAAAACTGAGTTAGAAAACAATTTCCCAGAAACATAGATTTACATGTTTGGACAATTTCTGTACACTACCAAGCATGCACAATCTACTGACAAATACAGAAAACGCACACAAAACAGTTATGCACCAATTCTGAGCAAGAGGATCTTAGAAGGTAAGAGAGAAGGCAAGAAGATATTTTTAGTAGGTCATAAGATACAAACATAAACCAACAATGTCACGCTGTTGAAGAGAGGGAATTCCTCACAGGAGGATGCTTAGTCAGGCGCACAGCCCACAGGACAGATGAAGGCCCTTTCTCATGCTGCTCTGTATTGCAAAACCTCAGATGGATTAATTTTTAAGCTTCTAAAAAAAGACATAGATCTATTAAGTCAAGAGACTCTTCCAATAGCAAGTAGTACCAAAATGAAATATCTGAAAAAGCACAACAATAAACCAGAAAGAATGCAGACTGCTTCACCTGAGATTGCAAAGCATCTATGTGTTTTGAAACACAATTTTTTTCTCCATATATTGCTGATGAACTGTGTATTAAGAAGCTTAAAATGTAACAAGATTTTTTTTAAATGAGCAATACTCTCACAGACACACTGCCCAGGCAAGAGGAAAAAAAGCACTTCTAGAAAAGTTATAACAAGTACAAAATACAGTAAATAAGTGGTCAAGGAAGAATTTTGTCCACATTTAGAACTGTATTTTGCCTCTGAGATAAATTTCTAACTACCTGTTCAACAAACAGGGTATAAGGAACCTCAACCAGTTTGGATGTTCAATAAAAAGGATTACACGATAGGGTGGAGCTATGAAACACAGTGTGGTGTAACAAGTAATATATTATGGTATGGAGCAACAAAGACATATTAATACCTCCATGTTTCGGGTTGTCTGGCAACTACTTTCAAGAGCTGGGAATACTATTTTTTTCCCCAACTCTCCCCATCTCTGTTACCCATTTTTTTGTCTTTCTGTTTCTTCTTTCTGCATTCAGAATGAATTACATATGTTTTTCTTCTTTCCACTGACATATTTGGGATTGGCTATGTAAGAGCAGAAATGCAAGGAGGGATAAATAATACCCACAATGGTTTCAAGAAAAACATGAGCTGTCTGGTTTGTCTTGCTTACTGTCATAAGGTGGGTTTCATAAAGAAACAGAAGATCCACAAGCCTAAAAATAAATATGAACGTTTCCTTTCAGACAAATCTAAGCCTGTTTTGCCCCTTCACAGAAACAAGTTTCCCTTACAAAATCATCAATTTTAGATGTCCATTATCTTTTCCACTGTGCGTTACCTACCAGTCACCTATCAAGCATCTATAAGAACACATGAAAGGCCAGAATGTGTTTGAGAAAGAAAGCCATGTTTAATAAACTTCAGACATCAGGCTTCCAAATTATGCCAGCAACATTCCATTATCTTGTTTCTGTAAATGCTGAACAGGCAGGGAAATTAAAAGAAGCTTCACGTTGCAGTGACAAAAGTACGATAGGTTTTGGTGTAGCTATCAGTCAGTTGAAATGCAAGACATTAGCATACTAACTTTGTGGATGCCTGAATGACATAAGTGTCAAGATGAAAGCAGCTGACTAAAATGCAACCTGAATTAGACAGAAGTGGTATAAGGAAATAGGGAAGAACTTTGAGGAACCAACGAAGTTCTGACTTCACTTCCTTTATTTATTTTTTTTAAGATCACACCATGACAGCACTCAAATTCTAAATGCATATCATTCCAAGTGACAACACTGAACACCAACAGAACCGTGGTTATGACAACTTGACCAGTCTTCACCACACTCTACCTTGCATCTCTTCCCCCTCATCACTATTAAAACCTTCTGTAAATTTTACCTGTGTAGTCTTTTAACTCCAAATGTTAGGAGAGGGAAGGACTAGAGACATGCCATGGTTCCCTGCCTCTTCACCCAGCTGGAATGTTTTTAAGTCCTAAAGCATGCATCCACCACCAGCACCTGCTCCTGTGACAAGGTAGATGAATATGGGACTGCTAGTCTCACTGGGAGAAGGAGGGAAGGGTACTGCCATCTAAAAGCCCCTGCTGGTAACCTAACTTTTTCAAACTATCAGCAACAGTGACAAACAAAATATTAATGCAGAAAAATCCATTAATCTGAGTACCCTCCTGACAAGCAGAACAAAACTGTTTCCTTCTGGATGTGCTTTCCACCCAAGGCAATAACACTACACTATTACCTGCCAGAAACTGCGCAAGAGCTGCTCAAAAGCCTCAGCACTGAAGAGGTCCAATTACAGGGGAGCAAATGCTACTGAACACCGAGTGCTGTATTTCATGTCACATCATCTTCAGGCTGTTTCAAATGAAAAGCAGCATCAATTTTCTAAAGTTTCTAATGTGCTCAAACAACCCCTCCCTTCGAGACCATCTCACTTTCTATCACCCACCTGAAAACTTCAGGATCAAAAGGACTGTTACACCTGATGTGGCCTGAGGTGTAATGCAAATACAATGGAAGTAGTACTTACAGGACAACCCTGTGCTATTGCAGGTTGGTTACTTCTGTGGCCGTTAAGACTCAGGAAGTTGGGCATTTTGGTAAAGAGGATATGCTTTACACTGTATGAATTAGACAAAAATTAATCCAACAGTTCAATTCATTGAAGACTTCTTTTATATTTTCATTACAATACAGGAATAGTAGACTATATGTAACATTTGCTTGACCTTTGAGGACAAATCTACCAGTGACTATTTCACCAACAATCTTTGCACAGAGCTGAACATGCAAATTAACATGAATAGGGCTTCACAGAAAGGATAAAAATTACACTGTTTTGGAACGCCGAATGTAAATACATCATTTTCAAATGAAACTGTCAAACATCTTGTTGTGGTGGTGAAAACCAAATCACTATACAAAATGATAATACAAGAAAAGTCAATTGTACGTTTCTAATAATAAATGCTCTTGTGGCTTTTGAAGTCACAAAAAACTCTTGGCTGAATTGAAGCATTGATTTCTGTAGTTATTTATGTGCAGTTCCTATTAGAATTCTATTGAATTCCTTGAATGGTGAATGGAAGTGCTTTTGAAAACACACACAAAAACTGTTAAACAAGGGACACACAAAAAAAATGTAAAGTGTTGCATTGCCAAAAAAGTTTAAGAAGTCAACAGGACGTTTCAACATTTTTTTGAAGTGCAGGCATGTATGACACTGTTTGGCAGAAACGATTAAGTCTGATACAACAACAATACACTAAATACATTTCCCTATTCCGCCCAAAGAGGAAGCATGAATATTGGTATTCACTTCTCAAGTATTCAAAAAATACTGGGTTCTCTTCAAACATGTTCTACAGTAAAACACAGATTTATTGTTACAATATTTTAAAACTTTATGACTCCATCCTTTTGTCCACTACACACCAATATGATTATTTAGCACATGTACAGATAGATCTGAAATTATATTATGGGCTCTAAACACAGTTCTGAAGAGCTAATCCCCTACTGACTTTAAGCCACATTAGTCATAGTTATTAGGAATACATATATTATAAAACATTCTCTGCAAGCACTGGAAGTACAGAGAAGGCTTCAGATCTGTGTCCCTTAAGCACTCATTCACCAGCATTCATTCATTTTTATGCCACACTGAAATATTTGCAGGGAGACAAGTCCGTTATCAGACTCAGGCTCTCAACTACAGAAATGTTAGCCCTTCAAAGCACAATTTGTTTTATATTAATTGGACATAGCAAAGTGGGCTTTGACTCCATTTCCATATTTTAGAAGCTACAACAAAAATCACATTATTTATTAATAGCCAACTTTCCTTTTATTTTTACTTCGACACAAAGAATTATTATAAAAGCAACAATGACCACTAGGAAAGGCATCTCTTCCTTCCTCTTTATAGTTTTGCCTTCAAGACTGACAATGAATTATGTTTGAACTTTAAATGTTATGAAGATAAGGATATTTATATATTGCCAAAAGAAGCAGCTTCACTGTGGCTTTTTCTTAGTACTAGGTTATAGGCGTTTTAAGTCTGGAAACCAGATTTTTACAATGGGGCTTTCTGCTTATGGCATTAAGTAGTTTACCTTCAGAACTTCTGTATTAGCCTATTGTTATTTTCACTGAAGGCCACATCTGTTTTCTCACAGAGAGAAAAGTAATAAACACTTCTGGAAAAAAAATAATCTCATCATAGAGTGCTCTTCTCTTTAATGACTTTAGTCAGTAACTTAATTTGAGCCAACTTAAATTATAATAGCACTACTAGGTACACATAAGGATTAGGTTTTTTCTGGTTTTCCCATTTATTCATAGCACAGTAATTCTGCTGAAGTATGGCAACTACTTCAGTTTTGGTGAATCCAGTGCTAATTTGCAGCAATACATTTTTGTCCTTAACATGAAGATGTGATTTGCTATCACACACTGCCCTCAGATGAGGCACGGATCTCTGATCCCAGCTTACTGTACACAATTGCTAGAGCACACACAATCATCCATCATGACCCACCAGGTGCAACAAAACGTAAAATACATTCAGAATGAATATGAAAGACTTAAGTGGAAAACACCTTCTGCAGATACCAGAATAACTACAATCATTTCCCAGAACCGTCAGAATTAACCTCTTTGTCTGAAAGATATGGGGGGAAAGAAAATACTGTAGAGGTGGACTGAAAAAAGTTTAAATCAATGTAACTTAGAAACAGAAACCAGAGTTTTGACAAAGCAGCTTTATTGGCAGAATAAGTTATTTTCAAAGGTGCCTAACCATCAGCTGAAGTTTCAGATGTTAATCAGGTTCTCTTTAAAGCTATTCTCTCACATGTATTTCATTTGTATCATTCCTACAAAGCACTTTTATTTCTGTTTTCTCAGGACTGTGTATGTGTTTCCAGTGACAAGCAAGTTATCTACATCACCCTTACTCAGAGAGGGATGCTTTTGATGAAAATCCTTTTGCAGAAAACACTGAGCATTAATGAGCTGCACATACAGCTTTCCTGTAAAAGCAGGGCAAGCATATGTGACAGGCAGGGGGAGGGGGGATTGGGGGTGTGAGGAGGGTGTAGAACCAGAATCATAAAAAGGAGGCAATGTCTCTGCTGGTAACTACAACTGAGTCTTTTAATTGCTTACTTCAGTTTTATTAAATAGCTTACAGCTATCTAGAGAATTTCTAATCTTTCATTTAATTAATCTCAAGAATGAAGTTCTCCTGTAGGAATTTCCTCTTGGAGGACTTTTTGTCAGATGTTAATTTTCAGTCTATTTTCTAGTCTTCTACAGAGGAATTCTAAGTGTAACTGTATATATCTTCCATAGTTACTCATGCCTCCTTTTCTTCCTGCATCTCTCTCAGCCTTTTTAGTGGCATGGTCTTGAAAGCAGAGATATTGTAATTAATATGTTTATTATGTCTATTATTCATTTCAACATAATTTTCTTAAATATTGAAAATATGAAAATATGCCTGTTTCTACAAGGGCAGGGACTGTGAAAAGTAAAAAATGGCTTTACAAAAAGAGCCCAGAGACCATCCATTGCATTTTGCTCCTCCCCAGACACACTCACACCAAGTCACTTCTCCCAGCAGACCTAAGAGCTGTAGAACAAAGGACTCAAATCTATACTAGGAGCTAAGGGAAAAGACAGTATCACCAAATCCTTAAATCTCTAAAATAATAGCAAATCTGCTAAGTGGAGGGGAAAAAAAACCCCAAACCAACAGATCATATTGCATAGAAAAGCAGAGCAAAAACCAGCATACATCTTCAACCAAACATCTTCAAAATTGAATTATTTCCTTAGTCCCAAATACAAAGATCTAAAGGTTTAAAAAGTTCAAGCCACTTCCAATCTGAGCAGTTAATGAACTTGACTTATATGGTATATTTTAACATAAAATGAACATAGAAGGAAAAATATTATTTAGTGAAAGGTTACAAAAGAGAAAGTAAGAAACCTTCTTACCACCCTTAATGTTCTGTGCCTCCTTACTTAGTTGCATATATAGCGAACCAGAGATGAGATGCTCGAAGCACAATTAGCAGCAACTGCATTAGTCCTATACTGAAACATCTTAATCAGAAGTCTAACTCAAGGTCACAGAAAACAAATGAGGAAAAAAATACTCAAATAATTTGGAGGTATGACCCCACAGTACAGCTGACTGATCTATTAGTTCCACTGTAATGCCACTTCTATATTTCAGTTTCCCCCTGTTGCATACCACAGTTATTTCAGCAGAAGCTTCCCATGAGGTCATGAGACTCACTAAAAGTAAACAAAAAAAATATTGACCTTTCCTTTTTAATTATGTTTTCCAAAACCTTAGATGTTTTATAATCACTTCAGGGCAGCTGTCCTTTTCCTCTTTCCCTGCTTCTCTATCCAGACTTAGACAAAGGTGATACATCCCCTCAGTTTTAAAGAGGTAGCCACATTTTATTATTTCAAATAACCCCTTTCTAGAGGCATTACATCTGGAAAGGTCCTTCCAAACATTAAAGAGATCAGCGCCACGGAAAGCAGGTGGATTCAGATGAGCTAACAGGATGCAGTATCTTCTTACAGAGTCAACACACAAGACTAAAACATAGCAAATGGGGAATTACTGGCAGATTAAGGTTCCCAGGACTCACCCACAGCCTCACTTGCACTCAAGTACTAAAAACAGACTGTGGCATCAATCGTAACAGCAGTCTGCCTCCCAAAAAAAGCCAAGAACCTCTTCTAAGGAAAGCCTTAATAGCAGCTCAGTTTGGGGGTTGCAGGCCACAGTGATTTAAAACTCAAATGCCAAGTTCTTTAAAATTTTATTTTTAAGTCAAACTAATTCATACACACTTGTCTCCTGAAACACAGCTTTTCTAAATAGGGGCACTACACAAACTCAGTAAAACATTTTCAGAACAGTACTGAGGCTATATGCAGTTCAGAGACACAATACAAAGCTGGCATATGCAGTGCACATAGACAGTCTGTATGATAAAAAACACCTTACAATGCAACACATTGCTGGTCATCAGCACTGGTCACCTTTAATCCTATTCACACATCAAAAGACAAAAATACATCTAACTACTTTTTCAGATGACATTAAAAGCTTACTGCAAATATCAAGACAAATGCAAAGTGACATATGTTAATTTTAACTCTCTCCACAGCCAATTTTTCATGGAGAGACAGCATGCTGGTTCCAGCCCTTCTCCCATCCCGCCCCCCAAAATATTTCTGAATCCATTGACAAGGTTAGTCAATGGATTGACAAGGCAGGGGGGACAGGGGACAAAGCAAAACCAAAACCACCACTGTTTTACTATGTGATTTTCCTCCTAAATTTTTTCTCATTTTTTCTATCTTAGGCAAAGGCATCGAAACACAGTTGTTAGATCTAGGAAGCATCTTTTTCTGTCCCAAGAGAAATATGTCCCATCTTGGATTGTTTTTGTGTCCAAATCAGTTATAACAGTTTTAAGTTTCTTGACTTAAAACATTTAACACGTCTTTAGAAAATGTAAGACAAAGAAAGCAAAGAAATAATCTTCATCCAGACAAAACTGTGCTAAACTGGGCATCCAGAGAGCATTATTAGCAGGAACTGCACTTTCACTGAGTGGTATATTTCTGTGTGCTTTTATTAAAAATGTGTTCCTTTCCCTACCTAAGGGACAGAGGAATTAATAACATTTCTATTTCTATTCTGTTTCATCTCTGTTGGCACAGACAAGAGGGAGAACAAGTTTCTGCTATGTCACACTTGAGTCTCTTATTTTTAAAAGACAGCTTTTCAGCATATCAAATCCACTTAGCTGACTCTTTTGGAAATACCAGCTTCCACTGCAAAAAGAAAACACAGGAATATTTCTTGTTAACCTTCTTCCAAGACAAAGTATGTTAGCACACCTCCCTGAGACAAAGGATCCACAGCAGTCTCTTATCTTTTACCAGCTGCTGCTTTGGTTTACATGGAGAGCTATCTACTTTGGTTTACATGGAGAGCTATCTACTGTAGATACAGTTTCAATTCCTGGTTTCCTGGCTGATGCCATAAAACGCTGATAACACTTATCTAAGAATAATTTTCTCATCTGAGAAAATATTTTTATGTAACTTTTATTGCACTGCATAGACACTTAGTTTCAGTGCAGCACTGATATAATGTTTCTCATGTCTGTCTTTTGCGACAAACACAAAACGTTTATTTAGGTGTTTGCTAGGGTTTTTGTAGGGTAGAGAGAGGTATGTTGGTACACAAGTGCAGTAAACTGGCTAAAGGGCTCATGACAAACTGAAGTAACTCAACTGACTTAAAAGCAAATATTCTTTTAGAGACAAAATAAGTGAGGATCATTTGTTTAACAGGCATAAAACCAAATCAATTTATATACTATTACTCCTAACAAACATTAAAAAAGAGCTTATGTTTAAATGAAACTTTTTAATTAGTTTATTAAAATTTTCAAACAACATAGCAAAATTACATGCAACTAAGACCTCTCGACTGGAGCATCACCCTCCCAAAAAGCACCAGTTAGAGCAAGGTTTTCAGCATTTAATACCAGATACTTAGCGATTTTAAAGTATAAATCCCAGGTTGATCACAGAACTCAATACACCACCCTTCAATCTAACCCACACCTTTTTCATTTACAAAAAAATCCAAGTATGAAAGTGTTGATCCCTAGCAGCACTACATTTGAAAATTTAGGCTTGTGGTCACACAGAATAATTCAGTGATCATTCTCTCAGCTAGTTACCCTGCAGAAGATAAGGAAAGGCCAAAAAGCCAAGCACACACATGCCATAGGAAGTGGATTATCAATTTTTCCCTCTTCAATCTTAGGATGGCCTGAAAATTCTCAAGTGACAAGTGCACTTCATTCCCCACTCAGTGAAAGTATCTCCCAGAACATTCTTCATTACAGAAGATAAGTACTCATAATTAAAAGACTGTTTATTTCTAAACGGATATTAGCCATTTCCCCCTTCCTTGAGTAACTGTAAAGATGGCCATATCTCATAAACCACACAAATAGAATTGCATTTATCATCCAACAGTCACCTTATAACTTGTCCAAGAAGTAATTGCAATGTGAGACAAAGAAGCATGCCAAGAAAGGTCTAATTGCATCACCCTACCAAGTCTTTATTGAAGGTGCATAAACTGAGAAAGGAGAAGCTGGTTCAATTCTCACATTTCAAACTAAAATTCATCTACTTATGACCTGATCCACCCAAGTGATTAAGTGGCTATCAGCTGTAATAATCTGTAACCAGAACAGACTTTGTATGCTACAACCCAGATCAGCATAAAAAGACCATGCTGTTGTAACCTGCATCTCAAATCTACTTGTGGTGCATCGACACATCAATAAAGTTTCCATGAACACATTAACTACTGTAAACTTAACTAATTCATTTTTTAAGTGATACACAACAATAGTTTTCTAAGAATTCTGAAATTCACCCAGATAAAAACAGTTAATATATATCTGCAGATATGCAATATTATATCAGTGAAAATTTCCAGAAAATAACAAATTTTAGAAATGAAAAGATTTCAAAAGCCTACATAAAACTATTTTTGTGCTAATTCAATAGATTACAAGTCCTCAAAGAAAAACAGCCTCTGTTCCCAAACAGGCGTATCTGAACAGCTGGGCCAGATGGCAAAGACCTGCTGTTGTATTACCAGGCCACTGTTCAGCTTTTTTGGTTTTGTCTCCTGCTCAGGCCACCCCCTCCTCCCCTGTTTCTTCTATCTTCACAGTTCCTTCTCTCCACTACAAACAATCCCATATTATAGGCACACACAAACCGTTTTTACAGTTGTTTTGGCTGAAGCATGATAAACCCATGAGAATTTTGTCTGGGCATTTTATGAAAAGTGACAGCACCAGAGTGAAAGTGTGGGTTTTATTTAAAAAAAAAAAAAAAGGCACAGTCAACCATCTGCTGAAAAATTCTCTTGTTTGACCATTTTTATAATTGGCGAGAATGGAAGCGAGGTGACACAAAAACAGGATGTGAAGGCATGGGATTCATGTGATTTTTGTACCAAGTGTAAGCCCAAACTGGGGAGAAGGAGGCAGGGAGGGATGAGTAGGAAGACCTCAGGTGACAAGCCACATAAACTTGCTATTTATCAGTTTAAGAAAAACAATCTAACACTGACCTCACCAAGAAAAAAAGAGCACACACATGCCTATTTGTTTTAATTGACTTTTGATCAGTTGAAAAGTTAAAACATCATTTTCAATCCACCATCATTTTCAGAAGACACTTAACCCAACTCATTCAACTCATACAAAGGTCTAAACTGCCACAAACAACCCATTCAGGCTTAGTTTCCTACATACCGGAGTAAGTGAACCATCCTAAGCATCTTCCCCTCCAGTACTTTCCAACTTGTAGCTTCCACTCCGTTCTCCAGAATATACTCGTAGACACACCTTCCACTTTTCTTATGTGAGCATAAATCAATGAACAAAACTTCCATGTATTTTCAACAAAACACTCATAAAGTAACTCCCCCAGGGCTAACAAGACCTTAGCAAGATGGAACCCTCAAATGCTCACCAGGACCTTTCAGCAGCACTAAGCGATTTCAACAGTCCCCTCATTTTCACAAAACAATCTGATGTCACACGCTATTGTATTAGGTTGTTACTCTGAGCACCAACCCTGTGCCTCTTTGCATACACAGACCCCTGCATGACATGCCACGCAAACACAAAGGATAACAAAACACACAAAACATTCACATGCAGCAAATGCTCATGACAAACATTGACCTATAGTGTCTACAGAATGAATGTTTCAGCTCCAGTTCCTGCAGCAAGTTTTGTGTAGGAGGATCCCTCTGCCCAAACTGGGGTCACTGCAGAATCAGAGCCAAAAACATGTACTCTGGGTATTGACTTACCATATATTCCAGATATGCTAATAGAAATGACACGTAAGTAGCATTGCATGAACTCTGTTCATTAATAGAGAGCTTGTCTACCCCATAGACCAATTAGCTTTACTTCTAAGATTACAGGATTTTGCTTTTATTCATGTTTTACAAATGTAGTTACATTAATTCAGGTCACAGAAAAAACCAGTTTAGGTTAACTTCCCTGTTGCTACCCTATAAGTATACCCAACCCTGGCAGTATTTTTAGCAAGGGTGTTCAATCAATACTGCTACGTACAACCTAAAATAGGCATTAGCAGGACAACAGATTTGTAAAGCGTGGCAACAAACAATGTATTTCATAGAAAAATGGACTGAACAAGAAATAAGCATCAAACTAAACCCTAAGTAGGCAAACTTGACCCCAAGCAAGCTTAACTGCAAACCTAAGAAAAATGCACCCAGAAGTAATATATTAATATATTTCTGCTTTTGAGGAAAATGCATTTGTATTTCAATCTCTAATTTAACTCTAATCTACAAATAAAAGCATGAACCTAATCTAAAAATACACAGAAACTGTAAAGAGAACAAAACTACCTCAAAAAAAAAAATCAGACCAAAGGTGAAATTTCCGAGTTTATAATGCATAAACATGCCTAGGAAACTTACAGACACACGCATAAGCACTTATAAGCTTACCACCAGAACCACATTTTATTCAGCACGGTGAAAGCCAGAGTCATGCCAATAAGCAAACCCAACTTTTTAGGTCAGTGAAGCAAGAAATCCATTGTCAAGAAAATGGCATCCATAAGATTGTGGTACTAAATATTTTATGTCTAAGCAACGAACTGAAAAAACACTTTCCTTTGACACTCATATCTAATAAGAAAACGGGTTCACCAATTCTAATCTAACTCCTTGTATTTCTGCAACACACATTTACGACGTGACAGGCTCATCAACATCTGCATGTGCGTGAACACAGCAGTGGCTCCCAACGTTACAGGGCAAGCTATTCGCCAGTAACGAGCAGGCAAACATGTGCACTCACAAAACCCCCTCAGCATTCAACACGGTTTAGCTCAGGGCAAGAGAAATGCCCCGAGGGCGAGGAAACGTAGGTGCACACTGTACTCTAACAATTATTCTTCAGCTGAGATCCATCAGCGCTTCTGCAATACGCAAATCACACAAGGATTTTCTATCTCCCAGTTAAAATTACAGCAGCTTGGCCACACTGAAGCGCTGGAGGGGTTAAGTAGCAGCACAAAGTTCATTCACGTTTATCTCCATCTGAACGCCATATATTCTCTGGCTAGGCAAGCGGTGGGAGCGTTGCACCTACACTGGCAGCTACCTAGTTTTAGCAACTAGTCCTTGGAGATAGGCGAAAGGAAAGAGGCATTATTCCTCTCCCAGCTGGTGCTGCAACAGAGCACACGAGTTAACCCATCGCCAGGTACGCCGAAAGCCTCCGTCGCATACAGACACCCGCGATTATACAAGCCTTCTGCTTGAGGGAGATACTAAAAATGTACCAGAGGAACGCAACGACAGCGCTCAAACCCATTTTCCCTGCCCATAACCAGGGCAACGTGCACATGTGCCTAGAAAGCACAGGAACGCAAACTTTCACGTTAGGCATACTAAAAAAAAAAATAATAAATGATAATAAAAAATATCCGCCTCATGCCTTCGGGGGAGTTTACCACATTTAACAGCCCCCAAACCGCCCCCGACCTGCCCCCGCCGCTCGTTCCCCCGAAGGCTGTTTACGAGCCCTCCCCGTGGGCCGGCGGTCGCTTTCACACACCCCCCCACCCCAAACCCCCTTCTCCAGAGCGGGGCCGGAGCTCCTTTCTTTTCGGGGAGGGGGGGGGAACTGGGGGGAGGAGGACGGGACAGGGACAGACAGAAGCAGCACCCACACACACGCCCCCCTCCACCGAAAGGGCTGTCGGCAGAGCCGCTAACCGATAGCGGCGACCTGCGGGCGAAGTTGCGGGAAGGGGGAGCGGGGTTGAGGGGGAGCGGGGCCCGCAGCCGGGGCGGGGGGCGGTTACAGCACAGGAATGCGGCGTGCACCAACCCCCCCGCCTCCCGCCGCCGCCCGCCACCGCCCCTCTGCCCCCAGCACGGAGACCCGAGCGCCTCGGCGGCCGCCTTACCTTCATATAACAGCCACGTCCTTCCAGATGGAGCGGGGACGGCGGAGGGAAGAGGCGCGGGGGCTGCGCTCGCCGCTGCCGCCCCGCGACCCCCCGCGCGCGCACGGGCACGCGCCGCAGACGCTCGGGCACGCGCTGAGAGGCGCGCGCGCGCGGCACCGCACCGCACCGCACCGCACCGCGCAGCGCCTCACCCCCGCGCGCGGGAGCGGGCGCACCGCTCGCTGCTTTCAGTTCCCCCGCAGCGGCCGCCCGAGCCACAGCCTCGGGAGCAGCGACAGCAGCCGCAGCAGCCGCCCCGCGCCCAGCCGCAGCGGCGAAGACCACATCGTACCGCGGCGGCTGGGCCGAGGGACCGGGAGGGGAAAAGTAGGGGGAAGGAAGGGACGGGGAAGCCCAGGAGACGGGCAAACGGCGGACCCCCTCCGGCCTCTCCTTCCCCCGCCTCTCCTCACGGCGACCGGCCGGAGGGGGCGGCGAGGCGAGAGCCTAGACGCGGGCAGGGCAGCGCGGCGGGCCGATGCCGCGCGGGCCGGGGCTCCCCTCACGGGGCACGGCGCCGCCTCACACACACCGGCAGTCACTTCGCGCGCAGCGCCGGCCGGGAAGCGGAGGGAACCGGGGAGAGGAGAGGCGGCGGGGCTCTGCAGAGGTACCCTCCCTCCCGGCGAGCGAGCGAGTGAGGGAGAGCCTGTGGGAAAGAAGGTGGGAAGAAACAGCAGCCTCCTCCCCTCGCAGCCGCCCTCCCGCCTCATACGGGCAGCATAGCAACCAACATGGCGGCTGCGCAGTCACCGGTGGCGGGGGGAAGGGAAGAGGTAGAATCACCGTAGGAAAGCTCGCGATAGTTAAAAGGGAAGTGAGCGATGTCCGGCCCTCGAGATTGGTCTCGCTGCGGGTCCTTAAAGAAAAAGAGGGCCGGGCTGGAAATCCGTCCCACGGCGTGATTGGGTGGGTCGATCAGAGAGGAGACGCTTCACGTTCTTTCGTGAGCTTGGATTGGCCGCCCGAGCCGTCAGGCAGGACTGCCTCGCTGCCCCGGCGTCCCGCTACGCTAGGCGGCTAAGCTCTCCGCTGTCGCAGCGGTGTGTCGCCGCTCAGGGCGAGAGGTCGTTCCTGAGGGATATCGTGGCTGTGGGAGCCTCGGGCGGGTCTGCCCCCCGCGCCCGTCACGGGACGTTACCTCCGCGCGCCGCCAGCGCAGGCGGTGCTTCGGGCCTCCGGCGTGCCCGCGGGCAGCGGGACTCGGGGGGAGCGGAGGTTCCCCCTCTTCAGAAATGGGGCTGTGCAGAGGTGGGGAGTAGCCGCAGCCTTCCCCATTTCGTCCCTGGCGTGGGTAGAATGGCAGAGCTGGCTGCCTTCCTGCGTCCTGAGGTGCAGCCTGGGGACCCTCCTGTCCGGGTGCGCAGGGTCGGAACCCCCATGGAGGGTCGGACGCTCTCTGGAGGGTGGGTCCAGGGACACCGCAGGCAGCAACCCGGGCCCCGAGGGCTGGCCAGGATGTCTAGGTGTAACGAGCAACCAGCCGAGGGAAGCATTTAACGAGGGCAGTGAGACGCTGGTCATCGCAACATGGGGCTGCCTTGCAAGGAGTTCGAGTGCAACTGCCAGGCCAAAGCAATGACACATTGCAGCGAGTCTGCATTGACATCAGGGCTGACAGGTAGTGCTGGTCCCTGCCGTGGGAAAAACAAGCCAGAGAGGGGAAACAGGGCTCTCCTAATGTGGTAACCATCGGTCTTGGCCACACGTCCACCCTGCAGATGTCCCAGGGAGTCACTCCTGCCTGTGTGTCCTTGCCAGATTCTCCAAGGTATAAGGTGCATTGTGCTTCTTGGCCGCGTACAGGTTTTTCATGCGTGACCCATGGGGAGGTTGGCTTTGCATTACTTACTTTAACACAACATACTGCTTTCATGTATTTATACTGTGTGTGAAAGGGTTTGGTTTAAAATGCCTTTAATATCCGTTTGTTAAAATACAACCTCTCACAACAACCTCTTTACTAAGTAATAAACATGTACAATATATGGTTGTGATTGAGTTCTTGGATTGCACAATTCCTAACCACAGGAAGACACAGAATAATACTAAGGGAGTTTGCACGTACTCTTAATTAGGAAGCTTTCTAGAATCTCATTCTTTTGATGTTTTGAAACCTTCTGTACATTTCCAGCCTAAATTGTTCTTGTGGCAGTTTTGTTCTAAGCTAAAGAACAATAAATAACCTTTCCCTCTTAACCTAATTTACCCTCGATTATTTTTAAGAAAATAGTCATATCCCCTTCATTTTACTTGGCTAAGTAGTCCAAGCTCTTTTAGCCTCCCCTCACTTTTCCTGAGTGAGATTTTGAGGAAGGCAGTCAAGCAGGAATTTTAGATAATGCACAATCCCTGGAACATTTCTAAATAATGGACTTTTTAATGATTAGAAAACACTCACCAATTGCTGTTATTTAAAATTTATTAATGAAAGTCCATAAATAAGATGACAAAGTTTGAAATGTGAATGTTCCTCCTGGATTGAAACATTCCTAGGCTGATGGTTTCATAAAGCCGCAGAATAGCACACAGAGCAGCAGTTATGCCATTCTTCATTGTGTCCATACTGCTCCAGCTGTTCTCAAACATTTCCATAGTTCTGTTGACAAAACTGACTGCAGTGCATCGAGAGACAGCCAATAATTGCATTCTGCATTTCTGAACTACTGCCAGCCTCACGAACAGTGGGCAAGATACATGCATTAAAGGGATCCTTAGCTGCAGAGTCGTCTTGGCTTCCTGATAATTCTCTTTCAGATCATGGCAAATTTATTCACAAATTGCATAGATAGGTTTTAATCCATTTGCACATAAGCTTCAAAGTCTGCCTCTCACATTTTCATATAATTTTCTTTGCTTGTGCCTGGTTTATGGCAAACACAGTTATGTTCAATTTGAGAATAACAATAACTAATATATTACTTTATACAGAGCCTGGAATAGAGAAACAACCCAAACCACTCAATGTGACTGTAGAGCTACACAGCATTTGTTTGGCAAATGTAACCTTAAGCTGTTACAAAAGATATGTTTTGCTAATCTAACACAAAATTGATGACACATGTTAAAGGATAGACTTTCTAAAGTTATTTCCTCACACTACACTATTATTCCTATAATTTGTTGTTTACAGAAGGTGCGATTTGAAGCCCTAAATAAAGGCAGTTGGAAGAAACCCACCGTGTGGGACGTAATTCAGGTCAGACCTATATTGCATGAGTGCTAAATGTTTTAAAAATAGATACTGAGACAGAGTTCTCCAGCTCATGCTCTTACTACATCAATGGAGCAAAATTGCTCTGCAGGGTGTTTGCCTACAGACTTTGCTCAGACTTTATAAGGTGGAGTTCAGCAGAGAATTTACTTTGCAGAATTCTGAGTTACCTGTTAACCCACCCTAAGTGATCACTTCCCAAAATTATGAATGAAAATGAGAAAGCAAACTGAAACGGTACTGTCGTTATTTACAGGAATGAGAACGCATTCCTTTCATATGTAAAAAGTGCATTCAGCTCTCTTTCAGTAGCTGGCTCTTTAAAAGAGCGAGTTTTCAGCTATGGTCTGCCTCTGCAGTGAAAGCTGCTGCCTCTTGCATAGGTACTTCACATCACAAGAGCTTAATTTTCAAACCGGTGCGTGGGGATTTATCTATACTGCTACCGTGCATTTGGGGAGAATACGTTATCTCATGACTAGCAATATCCTGCTAGTAAAATACCAGTATCTTAAACCATTTTGCAAGTTAAACCTCACGTCTCTCATAAACGTAGGAACAAATGAAAGCTTCTCCTTTACTTAACAGATCTGTGGTATGTGTTTGTGCCAACAACCTTATTACTCATGCAAGACCTGCCAACCAAGCTGCGATAATTTATGTGAGAGAAATGTATATTAAAAATGTGAATGGGATTTTAAACCTCTCACTGAAATACCGTGCAAACTGCTTTGTTGCCAAGATGACATACTCAAACACTGCATTAAAGCAATTCAAGATGAATGACTCTCACCACAGGTGGAGTTTAGCTGGGAAAGGGGCAGGAGACAAGGCACTTAATCTTAACACTAAAATCAAGAATAATGCATGTTTAATAGCAGATACATTTGCTATAAAGCGGGGCCCTGATTCAGCAAAACGCTTAGACGTACACGCCTTGCTCATGGAAACTGCAGGGGCACGGGCACAGGCACAACCTTAAAGTGAGACGGGCCAAATCCCGTGTGGAACGTGCCACCCAACAGTGTGAAGGGCGGGCAAGTTTGTGCTTGAACATGGCTTTAGGATCCTTGTTAAAATGCAGTATTGACATACATACTGAGCGTGCCTGTTCAGCAGTGTCCTCTCTGATCTACGGGGACAGAATCATTTCACTCTTTGGGGCAGGCACTGACTTTGTATGTTCCTGCAATAGGGCTCCACAAGGCCAGTTGTTAGATTACTGTGAAATATTAGTTTTGGTTTATAAGCTTGTGGCAGCTATTATCTGCTTTGGAGGCTGGCTGTATTTCTTTTAAAAATATATTTAAAAGATAACCCTCTAGGAATCCACTGAGAATGAAAGCTGATGGGAACCTTAGTAGCTACAGTTGCTGGACCACATTTTGCTGAGTCCTTTTTTCTCCAGCCAGCTTCCAACAAACTCCTTTGCCTTATCATGCATCAAAGGAGCACAAGGTTGCATTTTCAGATACCCACTGCCAATACCTGAGTCTTTTGTGCATGCCATCTGTGCATTCACTTGTTGGATACTGTTATTTTCTGCTTCTGTCCAAAAGAGGAATAGCATAAACTCTGGCAAGTTAAATATAAAACCATAATAAAGCAGGCCAAAAAATATTCTGAACCATAAAAACTTTTCCAAATATATCAAGAACATGAGATCTGCCAGACAACATGAGGAACTAGCAAGCAACAGAGATATAACAGAAGCACTCAGAGAAACCACCACTGTTCCTTATGGCGGTTTTTGAGGTGATTATTGCCACATCAAAATCTTTTTAAGAGGCACAGTCAGAAAAAAACATTCACAAAACTTGGGTTTGGAGTCAATCAGTACATTGTATGGTACCTGTCTGTCAGGACGATGTGTTTCTCACAAGGGGCTCTAAAGGAACTCGGATCTGAAATTGCCAAACTATTAACTGTGCTTTGTAATTTATGGTTTAGAACAAACTGTTCTGGAGGAATGAAAAGCAGCATGTGACATTCCAACTTTTAGAAAAGACTTCAGAGAAAACCTGGAAACACAAGACCAGTCAGTCTAACGCATGGCTCATCACCATAGAATGGGAAGAGATGAAAACTGTAAATCTGGTAGTGCTTTAAAAATGTCAGTGATGTCAGCAAATGCTGATAAAGAGGAGTTGGCTTTTATGGACTTTGTATAACTGCGGGGACATTGGAGTCCTCAGCCGTAACCCAACTCCCTGTTGGAAGAAGAACAAGTATGTGCCATCTTCTGCTATCTGCTGCCTCCTCTCTTTCTCTTCCCAGCTTGTCTTCACTCTCAGTCTAATTTCCACAGAAAGGAAATCCATACACTTGGACAGAGGGACATGGAGCATGTTTAAAAGACAGTTAGATGTGATGCTGAGGGACATGGTTTAGTAGTGGATGGGAGGTCAGTGTGATGGTTGGACCTGATGATCTAAAGAGTTCTTTCCAACTAAGACAATTCTATGACTCTCTGAGCATCTTCCCAGTCTGAACAATAAGGGAACTGTAGTCATGACATGAAAAACATGTAACGTGCAGCCTAGATTAAGCAACTGTGTACCCAGATTTCCCCAAACACTTTAGAAAGAACAAGAGGGGAGCTCCTTTATGATTAGTAACTGCTTCAAACCAAAGAAGGATGGATAAATGATCACAAAGAAGGGAGTAACCAGTGATATTCTGAAGAGACTTATGCTTTAAAACATGTTCACAAGTTGTAAGTGAAACAGGATTGAACAGTGAGATGACAGTGTTTTCCAGTGATTCACAATCATTCAGGAAAACCAAAACCAAGACTGCCGGTACAACGTAGCAAAAATATTCTCACTAGGGACTGAGTAGATGATAAAGTAGCAGCTAAAATGCAATGATCATTCCATGAGAGGAAAACAAAAAATATCTCTACCTCTGCAACACAGTGGGCTCTAAATTAGTTCATATCAGTCAGCAAAGGTATTTTGGAGTCACTAGGGATAGTTTTCTGAAATCATTATCTCAGTGCTCAGAAGAGCAGTGAAAAGGAAAGAGAATAAAAAGCAAACATAAAACAATGCTACTGTAGAAATCCCTGGGAAGCATGTTCTTTCCTTTAATACAACACAAAATTCTGCTCATAGCACCTCGACATGAAGTAGCATTACAAAGCATCAGAATAGCATATGAAAAAAACCAGAACAAATGACCAGATTGATCAGAAAGATGGAACACCTTCTAAGACAGATGAAGTACTCTGGGACTCCCTGGAAAATAGGTGATAAAAGGGAGACATAACACAGGCAATGAAAATCACATCTGACATGGGAAGCGTGAACGGTGAACAATTACTCATTTCTTGTGAGAACCAGGATGAATCTAAAAATATTTTTTTCAGATGGAAGAGTAAATCAAACAAAAGGAAGTACTATTTAAACAACATCTGCTTAATTTTGGTAATTCATGGTCATGGAATGTTTTAGATGCCAAAAATACTAAGGGCTGCAAGAAGTAACTAGGCAAATTAACAGAAAAATGTCTGCTTTGCAGAGAAATCAGTAGAGGCTCCAATTTGGTCCTTAGATTGCCGGAGACTGCGATGGCAAATAGGAGGAATGAAGCTCTAACTGCTCCATCCTTATGTTTCTACTGTGGGCAACTGTAGGGTGTCAGGTTATCTAGACCTTTGCAGTGACTCAATTCAGTCTTTCTTGAGTTACAGCTGCAGCAGAAAGACTTCTGTCTCAGAGATCTTGCTTCCTATCACATCCTGGAACTGTGCTTATTGAACAGAGAAATCCCAATAAAATATTTTAATTAAATGTTTAATAAACATTTTTAGAACCTTAAAAGGGGTTTGATCAACATTTTGAAATGAGATCCATAGTGATCTTATTTTAGGCAAACCACTTGTATACATACAAAGCCAAAAATGACCATTTAGTTAGACCTTCACTTTGACTTAGCCCAAAGAACCTCACCCAGTAATTTCTGCAGCAAGCCTATAACTTTGGTTTGAGCTATGTTGCACATTTTAAAATAGTTTTTGCCTTTTCTAGGTCCATCATTAAGCAACTCAGCACTAAGAACTGCCACCAAAGCCTCCTGGCTTTGCAACATCTCAGAAAATTTCTGGAGTATTTGGGAGGAGAGAAAGGAACATGTGAAAAGGAGTGGACTGGTGGGATCAGTTTGTAAGAAATTAAGTGAGTTCTGCTACTGATGCCTTTCTGTAGTGACAGAAAAAATATCCAATCGATATTCTGAAATGAGCAGCTCAGACATGCAGATTCCAGCTCTACAAACTTTATTTTTATTTTTCCTCTAACTTTAAAGTGACCTGTGTCTGTCTGGATTCTAGGTAACTTCCAGGGAGGCAGACAGTTTTCTTTCGAAGCTGAAAGTCAGATAGCAGTGATTCTAATAAGGATGCCACGTGTGCACAAGGCAATGCATTTCCTACCCAATGCTATTTACATTTCTGTTACTAAGATCTCCACTTCTGAGTGAAGGCCTTTTATTCTCTAAGGGGACACAGTACATATTCCACCTCTGTAAAGATGTTCCTTTCTTTGGTTTTGCTTCCTTAATCTGCAAGGGAAGAACTGGAATGAGCCCAGGCTTTCAGATGTGCAGTTTTCATCTTTCAGGTCTGCTTCAAATAAAACATCAGGAAACCTTTTGAAAAACACAAATACATATAAAAGAGGGGAGAAGAAAATGGCTGCTCTGTCATCCCTTGACATTTTGTTGCTGGGAATTTAAAAAAATACTGTAAAAATACTGTTGTGTTTGGTTACTTTGGCCTCTCACAGGCTTCTTTACAAAAGCTTGCTCAGAACTACTCACTCATCTGAAACACAGAGGAGACCGTATGTCACTTCTTGGTGCTCTGCAGTTTCACAGTTGAGGTTCTGAGGTTGATATTGTCTGCCAACAGCAGACACCACTGAAAGGCTTTTCCCTCCGCTGGTAAACCATAGCCAGCAATGCAACTCAAGTCCTAAAAATGTCTATCTTTGTTGCTGAATAACATGACGTGTTTCAAAAGTACATGTTCCTTACAAGTATCTCTAAAAGGAGAAGTAAGAGTGTTTATTGACTGTTGTGGTTTGCTTTTACCATGCATTAACCATCTACTTGATTGCGCAGTACAGAAAACTGCCAAATTTGACCTTTCCTAAGAAAAAGACAAAAGACAGCACAGCAGCAACTCAGCTAAACAAATGTGCAAACTGCTTCCTGGTACACCCACATTCTGGCCTCCCTGAAAAGTAATTAAAATTGTCAAGAGAGATTTTTGAACAGTTAAGTTCTTCCAGGAACTGTACAATTCGTTCTGAATTCTTGATTTGTAGAGCCTTTACTTTCTGGCTTCCTGAGATAGTTCCAAAGTTCATGTTATAAACAGCAGAGATTATTAGAAGGTTTAGGCTGATCATATAGAAATTAGACAGATTAATTATGATAAAAAGCATCAACATTTACACAGAATTTAGTTCACTGCATTTTCTAATATGGTAAAAATAATTATTTTCAGTTCAAAGACTCTGGAAGGGTTGTATGTTTTGGTTTTAATTTAAAAATATATATATCCTAAAACCAGTATTGACAGAGTGTTCCAGATAAGACTTTTGTTCTGAAACAATCACCAAAGACAAGAGGACCAAAATGCTCATGGAAGTTTTCAACCTATTTGACTGCTGTTACATGGATAGAGCCCCAAAAAGATGCTTTCACAGGCATAATACTGGCTGCTGGCTTAGCAGGGACACAGAACAGAGAAGCCAATAAAGGCTGAGTTGCCAGCTCTATGCACTGTAGTCTGCATTGAAAATAATAAAGCATTGTGTTGCATTCACAGCGCTATTCTACCTGCACCTATCTTACTCAACCGCAAAGGGACCACACACTGAGGACAGGATTCATCTCTCTGGTGACAGCACCATCAAGGCTACCAATTAGCTGCAGATTTAGTGTGGCTTTTATCTGATCTATAGCAAGCCTGTAATGTTGCCCACAGCTCATGAAATTTGCTTATTATCTAAGAATCTTAGCTTTCATGTACTACTGCTATAAGCAGCCGCAGTACTGATTATAGGGATGATAATGATGATGTTTCCAGTCATAATAGTTATGGGGACTTGGAAGTATGGAAGTCCAAAAGGCAAGCAAAAAAACCCAAACAAACCACCCCAGAATGGAAATTAAAATGCGACTATATTTTGTATTCCACAATCTGTTTGACAACCTAACTCTTTTTTGAATGTTTGGCTTTACCAATAGTGTTGCTACTAACACTCCTGTCACCTTCAGGATAGTAGAAAGTGTGCATAAAGTAATTCCTCTCCACTTAAAAAGGTAAAAATCTGGAGTTTGCTCTCCCCAGCTCCAGACTGTCACTTACTGGACTGCTGTGAGATAGTTCTTTGGTGATGTCTCCCGCCCTTTCTTAAGTTCTCAAGAAACAGGGTAGTTATCCTGATTGCAGTGGGCTTTTCTTTCCCCACATCACCAGGCAGGACCTGCAGCAGTTCAGAGGAACAAGAAAACATCAAGTAATGAGGGGTTGGATAGAGCAGAAAGGCAGTTCAGGAGATGACCTGGCAGCCTCACTGCTCGCAGGCAGCACTACCAGCTGTAGTCTTTGCACCAAGATAGGAAAACAAGAATCCCCCAATGTTACACAATCCAGTTGGCTAATAAGGATGAAGGAATAAACAGATTTGAATACATCTCTATCTTACTTAGAAGATTTAGCAAGGATAAATACAGAATGAGTAACCCTTGAGGGTAAACCTCCTGCTACATATTGGTTAGTGCCACCAGGCCAATGCAGATGCTTTTGTAATTGCTTCCTAGTGTGGATCAGTGTCCTCATGAATTGTGAATAAATTGTATCTCAGATTATTTTGGGTTAATCGTGGTGTTGTCTAGAGGTACTCTTCATGAGGGACGTACTTACCTTGTACTTTGTATTCCTGCCCAAGGCAGCACATTTCCATGCTGTATCACAAGGAACTGGCTCTGCAACCCCATCACTCATTTCATAGCTGTATCCCTCCTCTAACAGTGGTTCTTCTGGAGGACTCTCCACTGTGAACTGTGCTTAGAGGTAGACAGATCCATTCTTCTATGTTTACCTCCCCATAAAATACTGAAGACATTATGCACCTGAAAAAGTCCCAGTAAAGTTTGAAGAAAATAATTAGAAAACAAGCCTTCTATTCTTTAGTCTGTTAAATTCGTGCTTATTGAAAATTAAGCTTTCTTCCCTTTTGCCATGGATATTCTACTCCATACTAATTTCTTCTTTATACTAATGACATTCAGGGTAAAAAAAAAAAAAGTCTAAAATGCAACTCTTAAGCTTTTTTTCCCTGTTATTAAACAATTACACAGGGGCCCCCGTTCTTCAGAGCTGTTGAGATTTGATATTTCTCAAAAGCTAAGCCCTCGAATCCCAGATTAAATCTGCAGAAAGGCAGCAGGAACAATTCCTGCCTTGCTTGCACGTTCACAACCCCCCAAGCCCCTCCAGGTCTGACTGAGCCGCAGGTCCAGGACTTGTCCTTAGCCAATCCCACTGTAAGACAGATCCAGCTGTGGTGTTTCCAGTGCAACAGCTGCTGCAGTAGCACCCACATCGTTTGGGTTGTGCAGGGGCCAAGTCAGGACAGTATTTGAGGAACAGTACCTCTGTCTCAGGAAACAGCATTAGTGTGGACGGAGGAAACACAAACCCGACTGTAAGCCAGGACAGAAACACTACTGCCAGGGTGAGAGCGAATTTAAATGAAGTAGGGAAATCTCAAAAGGAAAATTTGCCTTCACAGCAACAGTGAATACCTCAGAGAGAGATGTGCTTGAGCCCAATTCAAGCTAGAGATACCATCTTGCTCTGCAGGATTACAAGCCCCACATTGTACCCAGTTAACTGCAGCCGCTTCGGAGTAACCTTTGAAATGTTCTGCTGGACGATTTGGGGAGGTGAGTATTCCCACTCCCCAAGTTCACATTTTCATCCCTGCCTTGCACAAGGGTTAATGGCATGTTTCTGCTTTGATTTTTTTTCTGTTATTTACCCTTTCTCCACTAGATGCTACACTGAGACCATCAAACATTTATTGAGTCAAATAACATAAATTTGAAGACTTGGCTCGGCATAAAGTGTTTAAAACAAAACAGTGATGACATCACTCCATTTGTGCATCTGGTGTGAAGACAAGACTAATGCATCTCACACTGGAGTAATTGCACTGACTTCCTCAGAGCTTCTTACTTGGCACTGCATGGAAAAGGGATGAAGCAAATCTCTGCGCCCTGGCATTATTACTCAAGTGCAATTTTATCACCTGAATGTGTGAAATGGTTTGCAGAGTGCCACAAAATCCAACATTAACTGAATAGCATATGTCAATAAAATGAGGCAGTCCTTTTTTTCCCCTTTATATCTTAGAAATCTAAAATCATACTTAACTGGGAAAAAATTTGCCATAGATGGTACTTTTAATCAAGTTTACAGTTCAAATAATATCACAGATAAACATTATTTTTCTTGATCTTGTGCAAGCCTTTCACCCAGGCAGCTGGGGAAGAGTTACCAGGATGGGTCCCACAGAGCCTGCCAGCCTGGTTTTTAACTTGAGTTGCAAATTGTGCAATACCTAATAGTAAACAACTAAGAGATCCTCTTACATTTCAGTGAAGGTGGGCCAACCAGGCACTTCTGCGCAGCCTTTCTTGTGTGACAAGTTTATTGGATAAATGCATTTCAGCCTCAGAGGCTTTATCTGGACAAAGAAAAGCAAAAGTTGGAGACTCTTTTAGCTTGGTAAGGTCTCCAGGGCTGTCTCTATGAAGCTATTGCTTACCCCAGTGTTTCTATAGGTCTGCTTATATATACTTTGCCTTACATCGCGCTGTTTGGAAATGCACTGTGTGCAACAGCCTGACTGCTAGCACTTTTTATTGTTTTAGGAAGAGGGCAAATTTAATTTAAGGGAACGTCAATATGACCTGGTTAAGGTATAGCATCAGTGACATGCTTCCTTTCCAGCAAAAATCGAAGCATGGCCTCAAAACACTGCTACATTTCCCTGTCTTGCTCTAACATAGTTCAATTTGCTTATCTTGACTTAATGTGGGACAAGAGCTGGAATGCAAGATAATGTTTTTTTAAAGTTGAATAGGGCCTTACAGAAGTAAATATTTACTGTTCAGGAACCCAATCTGTTGCTGGTGTGATGAATTTTGCAATACAGGTGATCGACATCAGCTGAGGATCTAGGCCAGATGCTCAGCAATCCATCATTGAGCCCTGGCCTCCTTATTGACCATTCACAAGCTCATCTTCAGATTAATATAGAGAATGGTGGATTAAGGGGCAGGGGGAAATCTCCTTTTTTTTCTTTACTCTAGTAGATAGGGTAATGCTTAGATCAGTATAGCCAGCATTATTCTAAGCTATAGACTCTTTACAGTGTTTCACGCCAGAGATTTCATTTTGACAGAACTGATGTAACACTTTGCAGTGAGGTACTGGAGACTTCATCAAGGTCAGGAGAAAAAGCGTCAGATTCAGAACTAGTAGCTGTTAGATTTACAAGGAAGAACCCTACATATTTTATGGTCGGTTACACTGAGAGGCTAGTATTAAAAATAAACACTTGTCCTCAGGTACTTCCCTTGCTTTCTAGTTTCTCCATCCAAAGAGCTAAAAACAAGCACGAAGCCTTGCCACCAAGTAGGTCATCATTCTCTGAAAAATCAAACAAAAGGTCATGACCTAAGTGAAATGGAGTTTGCCTCATAACGATCCTGAGAAAGAAGGGGTCTGCCATTGGTAAAGGTTCGGCATGCCAAAGGGAGTTGTAAATAGGAGCTCTGCACAGCGTCTTGTCTCTCGCAGTCGGGTTTGCCTTTAGCTCATGTCAGTATTGATTGAAAACTGTTACCCTGCACAGTCTTGTTGGTGCCCTGCGACTTGGGATTGAATTGTGCTCCCAGCAGATGAGCAGCAGCATCACATAAAACCACTGCTAAACCCAAAATTAATTTCTGATTTTGCTGTCACCCTTCCGACAGAGAGGTCAAGCTGGGAAGTAGCCGTAAAGATGAGAATACCTCCCAGCCAAACAGGAGGGGTACCAGGGGCACAGACCATGGGGAAGGGTGAAGGTAGCTTGCACGCCTGCTATTCAAAATAACATGTCTTTGATGGAAAGGCTGAGGACTTCAGTATTCCAGATGCTGGTGGAGCAGCACTATTTGCAAGTACAAAAACAGCTTTGAGGTTTTCCCTTTGATATTCAATTTGTGCCAAGCAAACAGTGCAGAGAGATACCAGGGCAGTGCCAGGCTGCTCCTTCATGGCCCTGCCTGCCGAAGCACCTCAGTAGTGCTGTGGGCAACTCCAGTCAAGTGACTCCTGTGGAGTCAGGCTGACAGAGCTCTTGGACCACAGCAGGAGCACAGTTCAGTTGGCAGGGTAATTGTTACAGAACTAATTTTGTGGCACGTTATTGCCAAGGGGGAAAGAGAGAGGAGTACAAATTTGATAGAGTATTGTAAAAGGTAAAATGAGCTTGAGGGTGCAGATAATTATTACTCTTGATCTGCAGGTATTAGGAACCAAAGCAAAAATATTCCCATGTTCCCTTTCCTCTACTGCTGGCTACTTTGGGCAGTGTAGGAACATTTGTGGGTGGAGAAATTTTGCTTGCTAAGGATAAACCAGGGAGGAGCTATTTAGTTTTCCCAGGTCTCTGGGTTGGCACTGTTCTCCCTAGTTGCAAGGAGGATCATCAAATGTTATGCAGACCTTTTTTGCTCCAGTTAGCCAGCAACAAAACCCGACCCTATGATATAAAATCTCAACAGACTTTCACAGGCTTTTTAAAAAATGTGTAACAGATCAGAGAAACACAGCACTGCTTCTGTGGCAACTTACCTCATTATCTCAAGTCCCTAGGTCCTCCCCTTTTCTCTCCCAGTTCCACTCTTATCTTTCACTTACTATCTTCTTGCCTCTAACCTCTTGAACTCAGATCAGGTTTCCCAGGCTGAGCGGATGTGGGGCTGGTACAAGATAATTATTTCTGGATTCATCTAAACACTGCATGGATTCTGATGCACCAACCCTCCCGCCCCACCTCCTTGTACCACTTCTCCAGCCGCAGCCTCTGAATCCACCTCCCCGGCTCTTGTTATTCTTCGTTCCCTCCACAAATTTCCACTGCTTGAAAGGCAGCAGTTGCTATGTCCCATTTCTGACTCCTTTTGCTGTCCTTTCTTGCGGCCCTGAAGATCCTAGGAAAGCACCTTACCTGCATTTCAGGGAAAGAACCTCTGAAGTTGGGCAGAGAGGTAAGTAAGGCTTTGTGTCAGATGGCTACACTACGCAGAGCAATGATTTTACCAATGGCATTTGAAAGTCAAAGTTGCCAGCAGGACAACCAAGTGGGTACCACAGCAATTGTGTCTGAGGGATTGGGAGCATGTCCTTACTTAGAATTGGGAACTGTGGGAAGTTTCAAAACTGAAAGGTCCTTTATTGTGTCTGCCTTGGATCAGTGGCTTAATAAGAGCACAAGACAGAGTGTTTCACCCAACGCCGAGCGAAGGAGGCTGTTCCCCGGGTGCTGGCTCTCACGACAGCATAGGATGTGTTGGCACACGCACACTGACAGCTCCCGTTCTCAGGGGATAAATTAGTCCTTTAATTTCTGCTCACTTTGCAAAAGCCTGAGTCCCCTCCCTGCATCATTCAGGGCGCTGTGGCAGGTGCATCTTCCAGATAGGAAGTGCTGCCATCTCCCTTCTCCGTATCTAGTTCTCAGATGTCAAGAGTGATCTTTTCTCAACTGCTGAAATACCCGGTGGGGGGCATGGGGCAGGTTTTCAGGCTGTTAGAGGGCAGGCACTGAGGCAGCTGTAGCAAATGACAGATTTTCATATACACCCACTGAAGCACTGTTAATGCTTCACACATGGAGCTTGATATAGTAATGGAAAAATCAATGCCAGGATCACACTTCCACCACACGTGCAATAGCTTGTTGCACACATCAGTAATTACACTGCTTAGCTTCTAACCCAAGGCTCACAATGTTTTTTTCCTGCAGCTTTTTTGTCATTGTACATTAGTGATTTGCAAAAGCTGAACCTTAAATAAAAAAGGACTATTTTTTTTTAACAGAGTGCTCAAATAAATGCCACACATATACAGCCATCTGACTGGTACAAGACAAGTTTACCAGCTACAGTGGGTAAAATTCTCTAGACAGATGGTCACGTTGACTTGTCCCTGTGGCCTTCTCTGGCCCCAAACTCACTAATCCTGGAACAGGCTCCATGCAGAGAGATGCCCAGAGCCCATCACTTGTGATTTCAAATTCCACATCCCTCCTTAAGAGCTCTGGACTATCAGCTCTGAAACGCTGGCAGTACTGCCAAGGGGCCGTGCATCTCAGAGAAGCCCAGAGGTCTGCTCTACAAAGTTCAGAGGTTTGACCAAATAGGCCTCTGATCTATTAACTTAATTTGACCACTCAAGGTCAGCTTTGATAATACTTACAATGCATCATGCTACATCTGGTAAAAGGAATGAAGTCTTGGCTGATGCATCATTCAATGGTGTTAAATTTTTACTGAAACTTTCAGGCTGGCTATTTTTGTTGTTCTTTGTTTTCAACAGCCTGAACACAGCTTGGGTTTGCTTCACTGAAATAAAGAATTAGATCCTGCTGGAATAATGTTTAAACATATTTTCTGAAGCTGAAAAATGCCATTAAGTTAGGTCTTTTTGGTACAAACCAATCCAGGTAATTACTACAATACCCTCCCAAGAGAAAATATACATGGGAAAATATATATTTAAAATACAACCTCTCAGGCATTCAGCAAAATAGATACATTTGGGCTTTTACTTCACATGGCCTACAGTTGTTACAGCTGAAGTGACTACTACTGAAATGTCAGTAGTAAAACGACACACAGAACCATGACTTGGCCTATGCAACCTCACGTCAGAGGTTTAGACCTGCTTGGATCCACAGCGTGAGCAACCCCAGAGCTTGGTCTGAAAGCACTCTGTCCTTCTGTCTCAGCATGGAGCCTGCAGCTCTTTACTCCTCAGAGCTGCCAACAGCCCCTCATTTTCTCCTGGAGTAAGGGGAAAAGCAAAACACTTCTGTTCCTCGGAGGAAGCCAGGTACTTAAGAAGCAAAGCTTTCCAGAATGAAGTGTGCTGAGGGAAGGGAGGCAGTGTGGGGAGCCAGAATACATCAGCCGGAGGCCACATACCAAGGATATAAAAAAACCCAGGAAAGTGGAGAGGATTCTGCCTGTTTGAAAGTCTTAGTCCTTAAGGGAGATGCTAAGGTTTGATACAGCAGAGATCAACAACTTACTAAAAACACAGAGCGCTTTTGTAGACATCAGATATAACACAGGAAAAGAACCACCTGAGAAGGCATCTCTCAGAGTTGTGAAGGGTAAATCTCTCATTCAGAAGAGTGCTGTAACAATAACTCTCAAAATGAAAAAAAAAAAAGAAAAAAAGAAAAGGAGGTCAAATCTGGAAAAGTGACAATGAGGTTTCAAAACAAAAGAGTAATGCCTCTAGCAATGAGACATGAATATGAGCTGAAGAATGAAGTTATGCTGTTTCTGCAGGTTGAAACTTCTGTCCCAGAAGAGGAGGAAAGTGGATTTTCCTTAACCATCAGAGTCCTGTGCAATCCCAAGGGAGGGTGTCTCCCTGTGACCCTCAACTGATGTACACTGTCAACATATGGTGGATGAGAGGCCCACTCATTTTCTTAGTCAAGTCTTTTATTCTCCTTGTCAGGAAAAAGAGGTCCTGTAGCTGTTACACCAGCCCTCTACCAAATGTCTACTTACTAAAGAATCATTTCCCAAATACGGTTTTTCAGAACTGTCTGCAGACAAAAAAATGTGGGCTCAAAATCTGTTTTGACAGGAAATCAACTAATAGAATTGATGGCTGATCATTCACATTAACCACTGTCTTCTGGAGGGATGCTGTTTAACAAGCTCAGTGGATGGTATGCCTAATTTGTAAGTCAGCATTTCAGCTTTGTCACTTACAGCATCTTTTTATGCACCGGGAACATCTTTAATTTACATACTCAACATCATCAAGCTGTTCAGGTGTGACCGTGTTATAGAACGTACATGATTCTAGTACCCCTTTGTGTAAACATTATTTATTTATTTGTTCTACCAAGCTGCATCAGCACAAAAGAATAGCATGCAGGCAAGGCAAATGGGTTTTCTTTAGCTTGAAGATCAGTCACAAGATCACAATCTTGTCCCTGCAAAGAGACTGTGGGCTCTAACCCTGCATTTTCTGTCTAAACGTATCTGCTTCATGAAGTCTTTTACAGACATTTATGACACCAGATTACGCTAGAACTGGACACATGGAACGGCATCAGCTGGGATGGTGAAGAGCTGCAAGCTTTGTGTAAAACAAAGGTGTTTTAAGAACTACAGTAGATAGCATAGAAGTTTCTCTTCCAGGAAAACCAGAACCTGTAGCTTTCTGTGTGTTGCATCCAAATTACAACCAAAGCCTCAAGCCAAATACAAACAATACAACACTAGGACAAATATGATGATGAAAGAATATTTGCTTATATATCAATATAGGATATCAGAGTGATCAATTCGCATACCCAATTCCAAAATAAGATTCCTGTGCAACTAGTCTGTTTTGTTACAATCTTGTGTACCATCTGAAGATGTCTCCACCTGTGCTGCCAGCCAGCTGCAACAGGCTGTTACACAACTCAACACATGTCCCAGTTAGGGCCTAAAACTGGTCCTACCCAACTCTCAAACTGCATTTCTCTTGCAATCAGTAATTTACCACTTGTGGTTTGTGCTCAAGGCTTCTGGCAATGCCCTGTGCCTGTACCTTCAAGGCCTGTGCTATAATCCCCCGATTTTTTCTTCAGCAGACTTCAAGGCATAAAATAACTAATGATAAAATAACTAACATTTAATTAGCACAATCTAGTCACGTATGCATCCCTGTTCCAGGGTCACTGGCTAGCTCGAGGTACAGAAATAATGGTCCGTTAGGATCTCTCATAAAGAGAAACAGAGTGATATAAATTGATACAGTGCTTTCTTAATGCCTTGTTATTAATATCTGTTGTTCATGGCAATATTACTGCTGCGTTATCAAAACTGCCTTACAACATATGCAAACCTTTAAGCAGATATATGGGTTGATACAGTCTGTAGAGCTCTTTGAAGTCAAAGGGTGAATAATCGAACCAGTCTAACTTTAAATCCTCTCAGAAACCACACATTTTATGGTATCACACAATTCCAGTTTGCTTCAGAATGACGAGGGGTTTGGATCAGTGCAGAAAGCTAAAGCTAATGTTGATGTTTCGCATTCTATTTTTCTCTCTTCTCATATACATGTTTCATGTGCATCTCTGGGGCTTTTTGCAATGCCTGTCCAGAACTCAACAACTAGATGCCAGGCTCACAGCTATTTACACTGCCTGACTCCCACTGCCTGCCTAAATGTCAATTATAATGAAACAGAAGTAGAAACATGGTAGGGAGATCTTTTTTCAGTGAGCTTTCTAGATTATTGTGTCTTGTTTTTCACAAAGGGTCCATCACCTTTCATTGCAGTGTCCAGTAATCAGTCTTACCCATCTTTCGGTATTTCCTCAGCAATCTGTTCAGTTTCGAATCACCTTTTAAACACTTAATAGTTTCCATTCTGAATATGTCTTTTGTATTGAGAAGAAAAGAATGTTGAGAGTGAAATGTGTACCAGAGTCTGCAGAGTCCCACAGAACACACCCCTAGTGCAGGCTGCTGCGTTATGCTTCCACGCCAGTTCCAAACAGCCCCCCCATGATTAACGTTACCATGGCCTGATTTACACACACACTTAGGATCTGCAACTCATTATTGTATTCAAACTTCTGGGTGGCTCAGCTCCTCTGAAAAATTGGACCTAATAGCATTCTACACAGAAAAGGCTGTAAGTACCTATTAACCTGTAGCAATTTGCCATAGCACTTATTAAGATATGAATAATGTGTGCAGTCACACGCATGTTACTAATGCCAGCTGAATTATTCATTGCAAATCTGGGCAATATTTTTATCAAATACTTATTATGGATAAATGTTCTCCTTATGCAGTACCTCAATATATGTTTGAATAATACTCTGCAAATAATATTTCATGCAAATGTTGCACTGAAATATTGGCACTTTCCTCCACTGAATAATTAGTTCCAAATCAATTTCCTTGGGATAAACTATTGTTATTTATTCACTGAGCTCAGTTCTGTCTAGGCTAATAAACAGATAGAGCGTTAGCCGCAGTGTCCTTGTAATCTTTGCTTCTGACATGCAAGCTCTTGCACAGAGGTGGATTTCTACGCTACCACAATATTTCTGGAATCAAAATTGAGATGAAAGAAACATAGGAAACTGAGGAAGAAAAATTAGTCAGAAGTTAGAAATATGAAATCACAGGTTATCTATTGGTTGGTACGTCCTTATTCCATGTACTACAGTTCTTAATCTTGCATTTGATCTTTCTCAGCCCTTTTATTCTTTTAATGCCTGGATACACCCAGTCTCTATTTTCTTGTCTATCTGTTTAAGATTGACTGATTTATATTTGCTTGCAATTATTCCCCAGTGTCCGACCACATGCTGTGCTTGCAGGACTGCAAATGCACAAACTCTACAAACAATTCTCCAGCCACACAAATTTCTTCCAAGACCCAACACCAAGGCATGCAGATGCCACCTTTGACTTCTTTAATTTTCAAACATCAACACAGAGTCACCCTGAAAAAAAAAATCACCTTTACCATCAATGGCCAAAACAGGAGAGTCCTGGCATTTTGTGGTGCAAAACCTTATGGAGAGCCTGTACTTCCTAAGCTTTGGGAAAGGTATTTCTTCTTCTAAGTTACAGGCTAGATGTGTATACTGTGAAACATAATGTGGTCAGACAATTCCCAGCTCCTGGAGGTGCAGGCTGACTTGTGTCCATAGTGATTTGGTTGCTTTGGGTAACCTGGTCTAGTGAAGGGTGTCCCTGCCCATGGCAGGGGGGCTGGAACTAGATGATCTTTGAGGTCCCTTCCAACCCAAGCCACTCTGTGATTCTATGATCAGGGCTTCCTTCCTTTTAGACAGGTCATGCCCACACTGCATGATGGCCCTGAGTGTTGTGAGACATCATCATCATCACAATAAAAAAATGGGGTTTTTTTTCCAATTCAGTGTGCAAAATAACTTGATAGCAATGCTGCAGGTCTCCAGAGCAAGGCTTTTACAGGATGATCATGCTGCTGGCGTGGTATGCAGGAGTGTGGGGAGTCTGGGGATGGCACTGGCCAACCCACTCAGGTGGCAGGAGCCTCTTGAGCGCATCCTTCAGAAGATGAGCTGTTGGGAAATCTATCTGAAACATGTCCCAAGGCAAGGGACGGTGGAAGTGTTAGGAGGGACATTTCAAGAGGATGCTCCTGAACCAAACCAAAATGCTGGTGGAGATGCACCCTAAGCACAGATGTTACCCTACTGCAGCAGATCAAGCTCTCTTCGACTAGAATGAAATGCTATTTTAAAAAAGAGCTTCTACCTGAAAATTTACATTACCACTTCTGCACAGTGATGAGGGTTTGGCAAACTGTTTACTAGCATTACTATACCTGCCTCTACAGAGCTGTACTTACCTTTGCATTTGCTGATCACTAAAGCTGAAGCAAAAGAAAATAAACACATTGAACACACACACACACACACACAGATTGTTTAACAAATAATGCAGAGTATTACCTGTTAAATATGTTTCCCTTGTCCTAAAATAAAAATAAAAAACTCTCAAAACCCAGGAAGCAGACTCGTAAAACAGGGGCTCTGTCTGCGCTGTCAGCTATTTAAAGTCTCTCTATCTTGGTCTCTGATTAGATACAAAGCCAGTTATGTATGACTGTAGTTTTTATACGTAGAACAATGTGATTGGGCAGTAATTTTAGCAGAAAAAGTTGGTGCACTGAGAAGGAAAGATAATGGCAGCACCAGTCCTGGCCTGATCTGGCTCCCAGATGATGCTGTTGCAGAGACAGTGGGTTAGAGGTGATACTGTGGCCCAGTGACAGCCAAGGTAAATGGTGTTACCCACTTCTAGTTTGGGCAAGTTTACATTCCCCTGCTCTGTGCCTGTTAGAATAATAACAGTAAGAATTTATTCACAGTTTTATTTACTGCCACTCTTCTGCTACTGCCTTACTCACGAAGGCTGCAGCAGTTACTACCATCATGCCGAAGACCATATGGCTTCAAGATCACAAACAAATTTGCTAAACTCTGGCTTTATTATTTTAATTCTTATCTTGATAACAAAACACCAGATGAGAACAGATTTCAGCCTAAGAGATGAGATGTCAGAATAATTTTGTATCTTGTCACTAGGTAATGATTCTAATGGCATCTCTTACTTAGCTGCCTTTGTTAATGACTTTATAGTGAGAGCATGTTTCAGCAATTGTGACTGAAATACTCTGTGTTCTGAGGCAAAAGATTAGCTTAATGAAGAGAAAGCCAATTTCCTGAAGAAGTGCCTTACATAGTTCCTGCTTTTAAAAGGAGGACTGTAACGTGGACAATTTGTCATTATAAGGTATAAAACCCACTTAACTTCACGGTTTGGTGCATTTATAGCACTCCTGCAGTGGGAAGAGAGAGATTGTTAGATATTTCTCACCTTGTAAAATAGGTGGAAATCTGTCCCTCCAAGCCCTTTTGCTCAATTACCAAGAGATTGTGTTCATTACCAAGAGATTGTGTTCCAGGAGCAGACCATCCCTTAGCTTCTCAGGCACTTTCACAAGTTTCACTAGATGTTTATTACACCCTTAGGTAGCTTTGAAAACGTGGCTCACAGACACCAAACCCCAGTGACAGAGCTTTGATAAATACTCACATCTTTCAAATACAACTTACTTTATTTTATTATGGGCAAGTATATATAACTTCAGTAGTCAAGAAATAATGGCAACAAGAGGATTTCAGTAGGTGCCACAATCTTTAGCGGAAATAGAGAGGCTGTAGAAAGGAACAACTATGAGCATTAGATCATCTAGTCCATCTTGCCAACAAAGGATGTTTCTCTACAGCCTTGGCAAGCAAACCCGGTAATCGGGCTTGCCAAAATAAAAACTGCCAAGAGCCTTGATACCTGATGTGCAAAGAAAGAAATGAGCACAAACCTAATATTTACTTTGTCTGCATCTTTTTCAGAACTTAAGCAGAAAGGCTACAATGTCCTTGAATGTTCAGCCCCCAGAAGAAGCTGCACTGTATCTTGGCACTTGACAGCTTATACCATCTTGGATTTTGCCAGTAATCATAAGTACTGTAGTGGGAAAAGTTCTGGAGGGAAGGGTTTGGGTTTTTTTCCTATTTACTAAATATAAAATGTGCTATTTAACAGCCTACATCTGCAAGTTATGACAAGCTTACCATAATATAAAAGACTGTCAGTTTAGGTAACAGAGATTCAGTACATTAAAAGATTATAGGTTTAGACAGTCTCAAGCTCACTGCTCTTCAGCAAAAACCTTCTGTCAGAGAGCTCTCAAACTAGCAACCCTTTTCCAGTGCAACTGTTCTGCTTCTTGTAAGGCAGCTTGGAATACATACTTGCATGAACAAGGTAGAATCTGTCCACTTAGCAAACAATGAGATAAAAGAAGCTGGACAGCCATCAGAGAAGCTTCCCCAAATAGAAGATGTCCTCATTCTCACATAGGAATGAGGATACTTTGAAATTTGCATGGCAGCAACCAGCTTGGTGATGAATACTTAGGCAGAAAAAAACAGTTATCCTATACAATTTACCTTTGTTAATGCAAGCCACCAAAGAAAACAGACAAACCCCGTTTTGCTTTGAGGTCAGAGGACTAGGCTGGTAATTGCCACTGTCCCAAGCCCACACCAGGCTAGTGCGTACAGCACTCTGAAAATCCAGCTAGTGACCAAGGCTAGGATGTGGTAACTGCTCCCCTGCTGTGCTGGTGTGACAGCCACTGCTCTGCTGCTTTGGAAAGGACAAAGGACATCTACAGGAAGTTGTCTTGTACTGAATATAAACCTGCCACTCACCTTATGTAATAATGATTAGACCAAATGCAAGAGACAGGAAGAGATATGCAAAATATTCATTATTTGTTCCTTGTCAGCTAGTAGACCTTTCTGGTTAGATTAGCTTAGCTTTCAGGACAGTGAAGCTGACTACCACTTTAGGATCTATTTAAAACATACCTGTCCAAAACTTGTGGTGGGATAAGTTCATAAAATTGCTGATTTCAGAGCAGCTGTTGCAATTTCTATCAACCAAGTTTGTAGCCCACCATTAAAATCTGTGACTTGCTTTTAACATACATCTCACAAGTAGAAACGTTGTCACTTCTGTATTTTAATGGAAAATAATTCTTACAGGTGATTTATATCCTATAGACTTGCAGGAAATGTGCAAAGCAAATAAAAGTATGGATATTGCACTCTTTTCAAGTAAATTATTCTTCTTATGCCTGAGTTTACATGAGTTGTGGTATCACACGTGACTTCTGTTCACTCCAACCCTATCACTTTTGTTTAAGAAATCTCAGAGTTCTCAAATACTGAATAATTAATTGGTTGTAGGCAGCTGTTGGCAGAAAATTTTATTTTCCCAGTGCAAAGATACTGTTCTCTAAACATCAATAAGAAACAGAACATGTTAAATCTACTTCCATAAAAAAAAATTTTCAGAAAAAAAGCATACATTCTTTCTTATTATGCACCAGACCCCCTGGGTCCTTTCTGATGCCCCTGTCTCACCTCTTAGGTAACTGCTAACTCATTTATGGCCACTGCTATTAAAAAGTTCAGATTCTCACTGGACACAACTCAGCATTATTCTACCACAAATAATGCAGTTACATTACCTTCATCACCTAAAGATCCGAAGAAGAGGGAGCTCCTGGCTGGGAGTACACAACAAGGCTTTTCTAAAGAAAGTGATATATTTCTAGTCTTCTGGGATTCCTTGAGTCAGTAAACAAGTCGGTGATCAGACAATTAATATCACTATTCTAATGGAAATTTATATTCTCTGGGCATAAAGCTGCTTTTGAAGACTAAGTGGTCAGGGGCAACCAATCAATGAGAAACTAGTTCAGAGACAGAAATCAAAGAATAGAAATACATGGTAATTTTTCTACCTCACACAAAGCTGACTGCAAAATACTCCTATGTACTGCAACAAAATCAATCTGACTACTAAATTTATTAATGAATGAGTAATGAGGGAGTAGTGAATGCCAGCATTTTGTCAGCAGGAAAAGTCAGTGGATCAGGAAAAAATCCTCAGTGGAGTACAAAACTAGAGAGTGGGTCAGCTGATGACAATCACCCTAAAGAAGTGTGTGAGAATACACTGCAGAGCTGAGAGGTGGCACTGACCCGCAGTATACATTTACAGAAGTTTACAGGATTGCTTTTACATGATCCAGTTTTTGTTACAGACATATTAGCAGCATTATGTGGTAATTAGTCTCAGCCTGACATAACTGTCTGAAATGGGATCAAAGCTCAGATCCCACAGTTTTCATCTGGCCAGAAGTCACACCTTACCTCTCAGCCTTTTCTTCTCCCAATTACACAATCCTAGGTCCAACTACCTCTCTTCATAGGTCTTGTGTTTCTGATTACCTTGGTAGCTCCTGCTAGACCCTTCCAGGTTTGCATCATCTTTTTTGGACTGAGAGATCCCACAATGGATAATCTCTGTTGATGGACAACCCCCAAAATACACATGCAGCTGCCAGGTAAGTATGCCCATCAGCGAGTCTCCTTTCTTGCCCCACCTCTATCCAAAAGCAGAAAGAAAATTAAATGGCACAAAATTTTCCATCAGTGGACATAAACAGAACTAAAACTTCAGCATCTGAATTTTAGGGTGGGCTGAGAAAGAAAATATCCAACAAGCCCTGTGCAGGAACAAATTTCATTCCATGTACATTCACAAGTATCTTCTGGTAAAAGACCTCCACTAAATGTGTTTCAAAAGGAGTTTTGGCAAAAACTACAGCACCTCTTGTGTAACTTCAGTGAAAATGACACCTGACAAAACCAGGCAGCCTGGCCCCTATCACTTGATAACCCCCATTGTTCTGTCAGTGACAATGGCAGCGGCCTAAGCTCTGTAAGAATGGAAATAACACCTCTAGGGCAACACCAGGCAATTCTTAATGGCCGCTCCACAGCATTTCAGCCCAGGAAGACACACAACATCTCCAGCTGAGAATACCAGGAAAGGTTATGTCTATTTTTTAAAAATAGTGTGAAGCTGGAAGGGCAGAGAAGCTACAAACACCCATGACTTCTGGAGAAAATACCTTCAGGAATGACATCTGTTTCAATGGCAGCTTTCAAACTTTCAGATTATGCCCTAATTTTTTTTCCTGTAATGGTTTAAGCCTCTTCTTGACACCTCTCCACACATTCAACAGGAATGAAAAAAGCTAGCATGCAGGTGTCATTAAAACACGGAAAACTGTGAGGCATGCTGTGCCCACCAGATGTGAGGCATGCTGTGCCCAAACCAAGCAACTGTACAACCCACAGCAGCAGGAGATTCAAAGTTCAAAATCTAGTGATTTTTAGCTGAGGCCAAAAAGACAAGACAGTGGCTTTACACAAGAACTTTCAGTCTTGTTTTCAAACTCACATCTTGCAGGTGAATATTCTCATCGGGTCCTACCTTTTGCACATCTTTTGCCTCTGCTCTTCCTCAGCACAGGAATGGGAGTTTTCTGCCAGCCAACACAGAGCTCAGCCAGGCCCTGTGCTGAGAAAGCCAGCAGGCTTTCATAGAATCATAGAATCATAGAATTGTAGGGGTTGGAAGGGACCTCAAGAGATCATCAGGTCCAACCCCCTGCCAACGCAGCTCCCTAGGACATTTCACTCAGATAGGCATCCAGACGGGTCTTGAATCTCTCCAGAGAAGGAGACTCCACCACCTCCCTGGGCAGCCTGTCCCAGGGCTCTGTCATCCTCACTGTGTCATCCTCTTTGTTCTCCAGAGGCTGCAGATGCATCCACCCACAGTCTGGATTGGGTCAACCTAAGAACAACCAACCTAGTATTGGCCAGGATGTCAGGCTGCTGAAATGTTTTCTCCTGTTCCTTTTGTCAGTCTCACCAAAACCACAAAAATCTGAGATCTCCTGTGTTACATGAAGGTCATTGCTATGAGAAGCGATTAAAATAGTATTTTTCCAAAATTATGCAGAACAAACATAAACTGAGAACTGCCTGAAAGTAATATTTTCATCAAGACTATAGTACCATTGCTTGGGCAATGGATACCACAGATGAACAGCAATGCTAGGCTGATCCGGGTCTTTTAATTATTGATCAAATGCAAATTTTTGTCTTGCTTTGAGAGATTGTTTGGGTTTTTCCTCCCAGTCTACTCACTATACACGCCTCCTACTATACCAGAAGGATCCCAGGGCTATTTCTCCAATGATGTAGAGCTGTCCTAGACAACCTCTCATCTAATGGTCTCCCTTAGATCCTGGCTGGAGCTGTGTGGGAGGACAGAGGGGATGCTGAGAAGACATGATTCTCCAAGAGAGAATCTAGCTCAAGGAAGATTCTCCAGGAATGGATGCCACCTGGCACAGATTAAGAGAAACTTTCAGGGGCCTTTCCCCTCAGCTGGGACAGAACACGGCATAAATCTTGGATCTACACTCCGCTGTCTGCCACTGTTTCCTTGAGTGGCAAACTTGGCACAAATAAAAATCTTGCTTCTTAGTGGAGGGTGATTCAATTCTTTCCAAGGGACCAGCATCATAACCAAAGCAAAAGAAAGTGTCTCAGTTGGTGAGGCACCTGCTGCATATGCCTTACACCAGGCTTTAAGCAAAGCCAGATCTCTGATGAGAGGCTCTGGACAAATTCAGTGGACTCAAGTGGCACGCTGTGGTCGCTAAATAATTCATAGTTGCCTCAGTGTGCAGACTCCATTCTGGTCTTATTAATAGATGGCATGGCAGCAGCCTTGGGTTAGTCCCCCTTCTCCCGGGTTAGGCTCCCATTAATCAAGCCCTCGGGCTAGTTGCAGGTTTTCCTACCAGCATGGCCTTGGCACTCAAACATCCAGTGTTACACAGGGCGGATGTAGCGTTAGCTGAACGCAGGAATCTCAGCCTGCGACTCAGCACAGCCTGCTAATTCCAGGAAAAGCACTTGTGTCCTCAAAGTCTACGTGCTTTGCTGAATTCCTGAAAAAAAGCTGTCTTTCAGAGACAATGTCAAGCACTATCCTCACTGGGCAGGAGTTACTCGAGCACATATGGCTCACTGACTCGCTGCCAGTGCTTGTGTGAGTGACTGCTTGCCAAGAGGTACGCCGAGTTCACATCTGACGCGCAGCTCACCTAGGATGTTCTCTGCATGACAGATCAGTGCTCTTTGGCCCACAATAGTATTATCATCAAAAAAGGAGCAGGGAAAAAACTTCAAATGTGTGATTTTCCCTAAATTACTTGTAGATACATTGCACAGAGGAGACTTGTTTTTATAGGGAATCCCTGTTCGCTGATAGCCTGAGAACCCATCCACCAACTGTGGGGTGGAACAACTTTTAACAGCTGAGTTGCAAAACACTTGATGAGTTTATGATGGCACAATGGACACACATATTAAATGACAGCAAATAAAACAGCTACAATGTGATCTGTATTTTACACTTTGCTTTTCAGGGAACGTATTTGTGCAACAGGAAATTTATATTGCATGCTATTGGACAGCCTGGATAGAGACTAAGCTAAAGGAAGTTACAAAGTGCTAACAAATACCATTGTAAAGATGGAAAATTGTAAGAGACATATGAGGTGATAATACTTCCACAGTCTGTGGAAAGATTTTTTTGGGATTGTAATGAAAAATTTAGCAGTCCTTTTGCTCTCCTTAACCTGCTTTAGTAGCAATAAAATTCCTTGAGGTTGTTTGGGGTTTTAGCTTTTGTTTGGGTTTTTTCCTAGGAAGCCAGCATTAAAAGAAAACCAAAGGCAAAGTAAGACTTGAGAAGTAGCAGAGGGAACACTGTTTCACACTGCTGAAAATACTCTGACAAGGAGAGCCTGATTAATGCTTTGTGGTTAGGTCCACCTTGGGGGATTACTTGGCTTCAGTCACTTGTTTCCCAAGGAGCTAAACACTTTCCACATTAGCTGCAATGAGTGTATGATGTAAATGTTCCTTGGATTGCATGATACTAGCATCCCAGGCTCCCTCCTGTTTCACCTGCCAGAATACTCCTTTTGCCTCTTCCCCTCCCAGCCACAATTCCTGCATTTCTCCTGCACCAGAGCACAGTTTACAAAGCATGAGGATCACCTTCATCCATCCTTGCCTGCAATATTCTCCCTCCATTAATCTCCAGGAGCTTATGGTTTAAACCTACAAATCGTAAGCCTGAAGAGATGATTTGGCACAGGTCTACTTCCTCAACACACATGCTAGCACATTACACAACACAGTGAGCACACCCTCACCTCCTTCAGGATGTTAAAAGGACATCTGAGCTACACTTTGCAATAGGTTTCACTGGGTCACTTCCAGACCCTTGCTGAATTCTACATGTCAAGTAACCAGAGATGCTCAGGCTTGGGTGATGTACGTTTTGTAATTACAGATTTGTCTCACTACAGCAGTCATGCCTTCTGCTGGTTTTAGGCAAGCACCTCCATTGGATTTGGCCAGTAATATTGGCTCTATTTACACCATTCAAAGCAAAACGCAGTAGCAACTCTGTAAGATTAAAACCAAAGCAACACCATGAAACAAAACCAGAGGGCTGCAGGTCTGGAGTCTTTCCAGAGGCTTTCATACCTCCTGTTTCAGCTGAAGCCAACATGCATCTGATACCTGTAAAATACCAGGTAAGGAACAATTCCTTCATACCAGACATCAGATTTGGGAATCCAAGATGAAAACATTCAGTGAAAGGGGGAGGAATTTTGACACATCTGATCCCACAACATGCACATACAGTATTTTGCAGGGTTAAAAGCGGCATGAAATCTGTTTCCAGTCTCAGAATAAAAGAACCATCAGAGAAAGCCGTGGTGTACTTTGGAAAATCCGTGCTTCAGGAAAACTAACCTTCAGGATGTCCATGCAACACTTCTCCAGTGCAAGCAATTTTGTATCTGCATCATGGAAAGAGTAAGTTGACACAGCACCACATTTGGTCTGGTATTTTTTCTGCAGGAAAAAAAAAAAAAAGATCAAGTCACCAAATGACTCTAGAAAAAAATGTCCCTTTTTTGCTCCATTTATTGTGAGGTTTCAGCCCAGCTGTTCTCTTTAATGCTGTTAGAAAAAAAAAAATTGAAAGAAATGTTTTTACAGTTCAATTTGCAATTGCTAAAGCAGGACTTTAGTTTGCCACACAAATTATGTTCTGGCCAGGAAATTAAGAAAAACCTTTTGTCTTTTCACCTGCTCCGTAAGTGTAAAGCCAACATACATATATTAAGCTTCCATCTAGCCACCTGCAACTATGCCATAGCTATCTTCACATATCATACAAGTGAACACTATTAAGATCTGTAAGTTGTGATTGAAAAACCTCCTGCCAGTGTTTATAACCTCCATAAAATGATGGATTCAGCATTTCCAGTTACAAGGTACTGCCATGGTTAATGAAAACATCATCAATAAAAAGTTTGTGTTGTTCCTGATTTGACTTTTTCAATATTCACTATTACATCTTTAGATTAAGTGGAAGAATGTGAAAGGAAAAAGAGAAGAAGTGTTATGGGAAGGACACAATTTTCCAAATTGCTTAAAAGGATATATATATATATATATATAAAAATAACCTTTGGGATCACTGGCTTTTATTTTCCTATGGCAACTTCTAACCATCACAGGCATATAATGAATGTCTGAACATTAAGAATTTATGTATGCTGCCTTAGATGAGCATAATTCTCAACTATTATTAATGAGGAACTATAAAACACACTTCAAGTTTTATGCCTAAATTACATGAAGTTTCCAAAAACCATAAATACATCTGTCTATGAGTATCTACAGAGAATTATATAACATGCTTTTATAACACAGTCACTAAGGCAGTGGAACTCATCCCATCTGAAAAAAGATCTTACAAGGAAAACTTTCTACAGAGTGATTCTTCCCCTGCTCTGTTTTCTGAAATATTTATAGGTGCCTCCAGTCTAGTCAGGAAATGGGAAGAGGGGGGATGGGGAGGGTTCAAAACAAGCATCATTATTTACAACATGACTTGATCTTAATTTTCAATCTCCCCTGAGAAAAAGATGCAGTGTTCTGCTGTTTAGTAATTCATTTGTTGTTTAAGAATGAATATAGCTTTACAGTTGTAAAGCAGATTATAGTTTTATCTTTGCTTTCACATTTGTTAAATCTCTCTATAGTTACAGTGGAGCAATTTACTAGTTTTCACTTCTGGAATTCCACTTCTAGTTTTTCTATCACAAATTATGGCTTCAGTCCCAACTGACTCATGCTGATATTGACAGTTTCATTTGGGCTAACAGAACTCTGCAAAATTCCGTTTTCTCTGGCTGGGAATAAGTAGCTTGGGCTTTTTTGACCAGCGTAACTGGTAGACACAGCATCACAGAATCATTGAGGTTGGAAAAGACCTTCAAGATCGTGAAGTCTAACTGTCAGCCCTACACCTCCATATCCTATAAACCATCTCCCGAAGCCCCACATCCCCTTTTTTTGAACATACTCATTTTTTGAACAGGTCTAGCAACGTTGATTCAATCACCTACCTGGGCAGCCTGTTCCAATGCTTCACCACTCTTTTGGTGAAGACTTTTTTCCTAATATCCAATCTGAACCTCCCCTGGTGCAACTTGAACCCATTCCCTCTTGTCCTGTCACTAGTTATTAGGGAAAAGAGGCCAGTACCCGTGTCACTACAACCTCCTTTCAGGTAGCTGTAGAAAGTGATAAAGTCTCCCCTCAGCTTCCTCTTCTCCAGGCTGAACAGCCTCAGCTCCCTCAGCCTCTTCTCATAAGACCTGTTCTCCAGACCCCTAATCATCCTAGTTACCCTTCTCTGCACCCTCTCCAGCACCTCAGTGTCCTTCCTATACTGTGATGCCCCAAACTGCACAGTACTCAAGCAGTGTATTGAACTGTCACATGTTGTTTTGTCAAAGTTGGAGAGGGAACCATCACTTTCAGTTCTCAACTCCTTTAAGTCTGCTCCACCGATGTCTCTGTTGGCTGTGCAGTAGCTGCCTCTGGTCCAAAGGAGCAAGAAGAAGGAACTGGGGTGGAAAAGGGAAATGAAGCAGAAGCTTTTGGCTGGGGTGCATGTGTGTTACCTGAAGTACCCAGAATGTCGCTGCACACAATGAACTGGGAAGTGATGGGAAAGGTGACTACTTGATCTACTGAGCAGATGGAATTTTACTGTAGGTGACACAGTTGCAAAGACACTACTGGAGCAGCTCAGTGTCTGTGCATATATGTGCTGTCAGGACTGCAAGCTTAGCCCTGTTAAAGGGATAACCTAGAAATCCAACACATATGGTTGCAGAATTCTATTGCAACTCTTGTGCAATATACAGTTTTGTAACAACACTGAGATTTAGAAAGTTTAAGGAAGGTGGGATTATTTCCCTTGGTTTTGCCTAGGCTTTTCTACTGCATTCCAAACCCCTCAGCCTCGCAGGAGTCATTCAAATTAATGTTTTTTTGAAAAGTACGTATTCTTCTTCATCAGGCAAAACCCAATAGACACCTCTGTTTCTGCTTAGTGGCAGGTGAATAAAACACATCTACAAACTCCTCAGTGGAGCTGACAATACGAGCACAGTTCTCAAAGCCCGCATGGCAGCATCTCTACGTGGCAGCATCTCTACGTGGCAGCACTCAAGTGTAACACAGACATGCCTGAGCTAAGTCAACATCAGTACAAGCAGCTAATGGTACAACATTAGTTGTTATTTCTTAAGTGACAGTACGTCACCTAGCCATAGAAGTATGTGAAATTCCCTGCAATTTTCAAGAGCAGGCAACAACATTTCTAAGGGCTCAAAAGGAATAGTAGCATCTTAAAACTGACAGAGGCAAATTAAGATCAAAAGTGAACTGGGTGCCATAGATGGGGAGTAAGAAATATGTCTTTCAAAAAATAATGCTAAATGGAAAATGAAAAACAGTATTTTATATATTTTTTGTGGCAAAACAAGAAGGTTTTAAACCACAATGCCTATTTTTCATTTAGTCAAAGGCATTATTCATTGCAAAACCACATAGACTAAACCTACTAAAACAAAAGATAAGTTGAAGCTGCTGTGGTGTTTGGCTAGTAGGTTCTGTAGGAGCAAGTAGGGAGTGTGCACAGAAGCACCAGCAGCAAGCGAGAGCTTAAATAGTTCACAAACCTTGAGAGAGCTGAAGCAGCTTGTGAGGTGAGTCAGCAGCGGCAATTCAAGCAGCAGAGCAATGGGAAATGGAAAGGAACAGAGAACGAAGAAACCACAACATTCCCACCAGAAGGTTATTTCAGCAAATGATAGAAACAAACCTACCAGAGGTCAGCAGGTCTGCACAAACCCCCTGGGCAGTTACTAGACAAAAGTTGTTATACTGCATGTTATTTCTTAACGCTCCCTCTGCAAGAACTGCTGGAACTGTGAACTCGGGATCCGGCTCACAGTGTCTTGTTTTCTAAATGCCATTAGTCATCCTAGTGAGAGCTGATGTTTGCAAGACATCTACAGCAGAAGTAGCTTGGCCACACAGAAAAAATGCACAGCTTCACCTGCTATTCATTTACATTGAAAGAAACCATTAACACCTGCACTATATTACTTACTACAGTAATGCTCCTGCAGGCAAGTAGCCAGTGACTGAGTAACCAGAAACAGAAGGGTCCAACTTCCAGATTATGAAAATTCAGCCATAAAATAACAACAACAACAAACAACAAAGCTCTCTAGGAAGCACGATTTGGGGAATAGTTCCTCTTTCAAAGCTAAGGCCCAATTCACTTAATTACTGCCATTTATAGGAAGCTTATCTTTACACTACTAGGCAGATGTCATGTTATACTAATTACTGCACAAGCACGTAGCACCACAAAGGATTCCTGCAGTAAGTAGCATAGGGAGACTAAAGGGGGAAGGGGAGTTGGGGGAATACCCATACACTGGGCTCGCTGCACTTTCTAATGGGCAGTTTTGGATACAAACTGAGTTTTTAAGAGCACTCTTTCTCTCAAGATAGCAGACCAGGATACATCATGGCAAACTTGGTCTGACTGAGGAGAGTGGAAGCTCCCAACTGCAGAGACACTTCAGTGTTGATTTCTGGCTACAAAGCTTGAGTTTGGCTTGTCCCAAAAAAATCCCTTTTCTCCAGATGGGAAAGGCAGACTTATTTCCAGCCAAATTTTAGTAATTTTCTCCATTTTACGGATTTGGTAGTTTGAGCAGCTTGAATATACTCACTTCAGCTAAACAGACTGATGTATTGCAGTAGAAATGCAGCCCAGCAAAATATCCATAAGCCATTTTTCAGCTGTTCAGATTTAATTTGTTTAACATACCAATTCCTAGAGAATAATTACATTGTTTTTCTGTTCTTGGTTTTGATGAAAGTCTGGTTTTGATAAAAACCAAACTCAGCTTCTCTCTCTTCCTGACAGTGTTCTCCTTATTCTAAGATCTTAATTATGTCTTCCTCTATCAGCATTCCTCTGCTTACCAGCATGCTCTGCCTTTCACTTCTATACACTTCCAGCTGAGATGAATGAACTCAAGGAGGAACTGGTGCATGCATGGCTGGCAGGTTGTCTGCAACTTAATCATTTTTGTATTAATGTAATCACACCTGCTACATGAAGCTTTTAATGAACACGAGCGGGCAACAGTTGTGGGATACGGCCCACACTTGTCTCCGTGTCTGCAGCTTGCTAGGAATTGCATTTCCACATAGTGGAGATGCCTGCAGTTGTTTTAATGATGCCCACTGTGGCTGCATATAGCAGTCCTCAGTCTGGGATGGATTCTCTGCATCTGTTCCTTTAATGAAAGCTGCCTGTGATTCAGTCATGATGATTTGATTCATACATTTTAATTCACTCCCACCCAAGCCACACTTTGTCACAGTGGTTGTTTCACAACTGCTGTGGCCAAGGGCAAAATGACAGCAGCAAGCTCCATTTCCAGCAACACCTCTCCCAACACCACCAGCTTACCCTGTAGGGCAACAGGCTCCACAGCTTTGCAGTCAGCTCTCACTGTCTCATCTGTCAGGTTCTGGAAACCACTTCAATGTGAAAAAGAGTGATAACAGTGCTTTACTGTAGTAAAAAGTGCTGTTTTCTAAAGGACAACTACACTTAAATTGAAGCCCCTGTGGCAATACCATGGGGGACATTCTTCACTCACATGCCACCTGGGTGATTTCTTTTTGGAAACCCCCTCTGAAGCTCCTTCCTGCAAACCACAAGAGGAGCCAGCTACCCATAGCAGCTGATTCAGGAATGACTTTAAATCACATGATTTCCACAGTTTGTTTGTCTTCAAGAAAACTGTCTAGCACTCAGTCTAGCTCTATTTCTGACAAGTTTTGTGGTTTTGACCATTAAACACACTGGAAGCATCTGCATGACAAGGAACCACAATTTTTAGGATAGGGACTGAAGTGTGAGCCAGACCCTGCATATCTTGCACGCCAGTGGGAATTCTGAACAAAGCCTAGGTAGTTCTCATCTCTTGCAGCATTATCCACCACAGCTTTATGTAGCAGTAAGCATTACATTTGTACAAAAATCAAGTTACAAGGATCTTTTTGTTTTCAGTTACCTAGAAAATTCAGGGTGATCTAAATAAACACGACAAGGAAATTGCTCTTTAAACCAGAATATGTCTAAATTTAACTAGCAAATAATTTTGGTCATTTGCTACTCAAACTTTATCCTTTAATCACTTTACCAGACAGAAAGAGTGCTTCATTTTTGTAGGCAATATCCCTTTTTATGAGAGTTCATTATTTCATTCACACCTTCACTTTTACAGTTTCTTGGCTTAGACATATTATATCCATGTCTCCTAGCAATTCCCTTTGCTTAACATTGTCTGTTGCTTTTCCACCCAAGAAATTGTAGGAAGTCTGCCTCATCTGAGCAGTGCAAGAGAAGCCAGTTACTACTAAAACAAGTTCTTTGAACTCTTCAGAGGTTCAGCTTCAGATTTGGGGGGGCTATAAGGCTGTTCAATGACACTGTTTACATGGCGATTCGCTTGGGCTCTTCTGGGCCACTGCATGAACTCCCTATATCAGATTGTTCTTAGCATGTAAGAGCACGATCAACCAACACTTTCACCTTTAATTCTGGGGTGCTTGCTTCTATCGTACTCTCAAAGCTAGAACGTTTCTGTCACCAGTATGTGGCACTCCTATTTGATTTCCACAGAACTTCCACCTAGAAAAAACACATTTGCAACAACATAGGACTATGCATGAGTATTTTCATGGCCACATATTTGAGTTGTCCAAATCTTACTTGCCAAAACAATTACAAGCAACGATTTCCTGGCAACACACAAAACCCTTTTTCCAGGAAAACCCACACATTCCCATTTCCCTTATGCTTCCAGTACCACGCTTCCAGATTATATGGATGATGACAGAATAGGAACTTGACTGTACAGAGACTGAGGCGTGTAAGCCCTTGGTCAGACCACCTCTGAGGAAGGCAAGGGCATAACACTAACCAGCCTTACTCCCCTACTGACACCACCTTATCACAGTGAGTTCAAAGCAGCATAAATCAGACACAGCACTTAGAGATACACAAAGCTTCTTGAAGAATCCAGCTGTAAGAGTAAAACAAAGTGCACAACTGCAAAACCTATTAGCATCTCTGGGGCTTTACAACCTGGGAATGTTAAATAACAGTACTAGCTGCAGGCACCTCAATGAAAAGCAGCAGTAAGGAGTGGTAAATGGCAAGCAGATTAATTTAATTTTGATTATACTACTACTAGTTGTAAATCTTAAGGAAGGCCTTTGTTTCCTCTCCACACTCTTTACATAGCAGCTTCTTAAAACACATAAAACAAGTGGACCAAGTTCTGTCTGAAAACATTTCATGGAGTTTAGACTTCTCTGAAGAAGTAGTAAGAGGATGAATTGAACTCACAGACTCAAAATGGGAGTTATATTCCAGTCTTTCCACTACATCACTGTATTTGGTCTGCATGGCTAGGTTTTGGTAGCAAGGGGCTAAAAGGCAGTGGCTTCTGTGAGAAGCTGCTAGGAGCTTTCCCTCTGTCCAATAAAGCCAATGTCAGCTGGCTCCAAGATGGACCTGCCACTGGCCAAGGCCAAGCCTGCGCCCATGAGGAATGATGGTAGTGCTTCTGAGATAACAGAAGCAGTTATCCACCTGCAGACCATGAAGGACCCATATCAGAGCAGGTGGATGCCTGAAGTAGGCTGTGGCCCCAGGGGAACCCAGCGCTGGAGGAGGCTCCTGGCTGGACCTATGGCCCTATGGAGGGAGGAGCATGTGCTGGGGCAGGTTTGCTGGCAGGACTTGTGAGCTTGCAGGGGACCCATGCTGGAGCAGTCCGGTCCTGAAGGACTGTACCCCCACAGAAGGGATCCATGCTGAAAGTTGTTCATGAAGAACTGCGGTCTGTGAGAAGGACTCATGTTGGAGAAGTTCATGGAAGACTGTCTCCTGAGGGAGGAGCCCCACCCTGGCACAGGGAAAGAGCATGAGGAGCCTTTCCCCTGAAAAGGAAGGATCAGCAGAGATGTGTGATGAATTGACCACAGCCCCCGTTCTCCATCCTCCTGCAGCACTGGAGAGGAAGAGAAAGAGAAATCAGGAATGAAGATAAGCCCAACAGGAAAGGAAGGGTGGGGAGAAGGTGTTTTTAATCCTACTCTGATTTTGTAATAAATTAAACTAATTTACTCAAGTTAAGGCTGTTTTGCTTGTGATGGTAACTGATGAGTGATGTCTCCATGTCCTTATCTTGATTCGTGAGCCTCTTGTTTTATTTTCTCTCCTCTGTCCAGTTGAGGAGAAGAGTGATAGAGTGGCTTTGGTGGGCACCAAACCTCTGACATCCAGACAGGGTCAAGCCACCACAAGTAACCAAAAAACCTCTATCTCAACCTCAAATAAAATATAGCCTGAAGCTTTGAAAGTCCCCTTCCTAAAGTCTCCTTTTAGACCACCGAATAGGAGATTTTATCAAACTCTTTCATAAAGGTCACAAGCACACTAACCTTATGGCCTACAGCCATAAAGCTCCTAAAAGCCTGACTTCAAGGACAACCTCATGACTTCAAGGACAACTGCAAGTGACAGGTAGTGGTCCAGAAAAACATGACACAGATTACTTCAGCAGAAACCCAAACATCTTGTATATATGTTTCAGCAATGTAAAGCAACTCCAGTACAGTATATTAACTTTGTCACTGTGTCATTCAAAGGGAAAGCCAAACTGAGTAATGCTTTGAGCAAACACAGGCGTAACACTTACTGTAGCAGATGAAGAAAGGACAAAAGCATGGCAGAGAGGACACTGGGCACACCTGTGACTGAGAAGATACAGAATAACAAGAGTTTCCTGGAAGAATGACAACAGAGATGAGAACCACTGTGATGTCACCAGGGAGGGCTACTGGAACAGCTGCAACAGAAACACATAAAAAGAAGGAACTATAAAGTCTGAGAATGATAATCTTGGAAATGACATGAAAACTTCAAGGTGAGACTATAGTGGAAAGTTTACTGCACTTAAGACCTTTCCAGAAGATTAGTAATCCTGGGCAAAGCCCACTTCTGCCAGACAAAGTCTTCTTAGGCTAGTCTCAAACAGGAGGATTATCTCCTTTGGCAACCCTTCATCACAGATTTCACCAGTTTCTGCACCAAGTGCCAGACTTATTTCTTATACCTTGCCTCCTTTGACATAAAAGGTGACATACATCTACATGTATTATTAAACAAAAACTATACCAAAGCAGATGGGAAACATTCTCCTGAACACGCTTATCCCACTTGTAAGAAAAGAACCAACCCATGACAGTCCTGTTACGTACTGCCACTGCTGGCAAACACTGAGATACACACACTGCAGTCACCACGTCATGTAGAGAGCAGGCCTAGATTTAAGCAAACTGCTGCAGGTGCTGGTAATAATCTAACCGTATCAGTATGAACTGCAGCATAGCTGGCATGCCCTACTGAAGAATGGGGACTGCAGCACAAGAACTTGCAGGGCACAGGAACTTAGAACAGAAACACTGTGCCTTGGTATTTATGTAACAACATGATACAGAATGCCCTTTAAACATCTTTGAGTTGTTCCACAGGAGGAACAGCAAACATACATATAAACACACCAGTTTAAATGATAACACTCCCCAAACTCCCCGTTGGACTTTACCCTTTCCATTTTCCAGCCTGCACCAGCAGGAAGGCAGAGCAGAGCAACAGAACTTCCAGATCACCATCTGAGAAGTACCCGTCCTCAGTCGTCTTGTGACTGGAGATGCACACAGAACAGAGCACTTTTGAAAAGATTCTTTAATATTTAAGAGAGAATTCTTTATTCACAGAATGTGCAATAACTCCTTCCGAACTATATGCAAAAATAAACCCTGAGAATTCTAATGAAGATACAGAAGAAAAAAAAAAACAAGCAGCACAGCAGTGTTCCAAGAGGATACATAATTCACAAGTTTAAAATTCAAGCACTCCCTTCCTATGCAGGGAGCTCTTTTAAAATCTTAACAATCAAATCTCTTCGGTAAGTGTATGGGGTATGCTTTATTCTGAACCAGTGCCTTGGGAAAAGGTTACCACTTGGGGCATATATTTTCTTCCCTTCTTTGCCCATCAGGCCACGAAGAATCCTGTTGCGGGACAAGATTTTATCATAAAATTCAATTCCACCTCTGGCATAGTCTTTGGAAATGGTAGCTGCCTTTCTGTCAGCTTTGCAGTCTAGGTGATAGGTCATAGCCTCGGAAGAAATATAATAGCACATTAATCCACCAGCAGCAGTTATGATGTTAGAGATGCTGCGAAGTATCACAGGGCCAGGAGATAAACCCAGAAGTAGCTTTATACCTCTCCCACAGAAGAACGTACCAGCTAAGCAAGCTGGAGCCACAACCGCACTTGCTAAAGGGCTGCCACTCCGCAAATACACCACTTCCCTGGCAATGGCAAACTTCTGAGCCTTAACTGAAAACGTCAGAGCTTCCCTCAGGGCAACACCGTCACTGCTCTCCCAGTCTACTGCCTTGCCATTGATCACAACAACGTGGTTGACTATTCCTTTTTTATCCTCAGCTGTGCTATCAAAGTTAGGCGGGATGCCCACCAAAGAGCCAGCAGGCAGCCAGGGGATTCCAGCACTCACAGGGTGGAAGCCAGAAGCTGCAAAAGCTCGGTAGGAGTCAGTGGACTTGACAGCAGTATCTTGAAGGACGTCCTGAAAGAGACTATGGAGCCTCTGTGAAAGCTCAGATGGCTGCCCCTCTGACCAGCCCTCGTGCAGCAGCTTGAATGTCTGCTCAGGAAACACATGATAGGAAAGGTTACCCCCAAACAGTCCCATGCAAGAAACGGCCAACAAAGTGATCTTGTGCTTCTTTAACCACACAGATGCCTTCCGCAGGAACTGCACTGCCATAGCCAAGTCCTAACCTGTTTATAACACAAAATAAGGAGTTAAAATGCACATAAACGGGCCTCTCATCTCTGTAGCATTTTCAAAACTAAAGCAAAACCCATGAGAAACAGCAGAGCACAATAATCAAAGAAACATTCTCTCTTTTAAAGTTAAAACACAAAAACACCTTTACAAAGAAAGTGATCAGTTTTGGGCCTCAGAACATAAGATGATTGATATAGAAAATTAACTTCACCCCCTCCTGCAGTAAATCAATTTACTGCAATAAAGACAATAATAAACACACCAGATTCATCTACACCAACCTGCTCTACAGTACAGCTCCCAAAATTGTAATCAGCAACCTCAATACTAAATTCAGTAACTTCAGTTTGATGACAGCTTCCCAACTAAGAATTCGGTTTTAAAGTTTCAGGAGACAGAATGTAGAGTTTGTTCTAATGTACAGTCAACCTCAATACTAAAAAAAAGAAAAAAAAAAAGGCTAAAAAATAACCAATATATGTTTTTTCTAGGGCTTTGGGATGGAGATTTTTTAGATGTCAACTTCCAGGCAGTGGTTCTAGCGTACTCAGCAATAAGCTATTTTCAGAAACCAGCAAGCTTTCAGTAGCTACTTTGAAAAAATTGTCTTGGAAATAACTCCTCTGACAAATACATGCAATACAGAGCAGAAGCTTGGAACAGAAATTGTTTCAGGACAGGCAACGCTCTTACAACTCTTTTAAGTAAGCCAATAAACTTAAAAAACACTCAAACCTATCAACTCCTTCAGTTCGAGTCCTGCTTCCTTTGGGGAGTATCAGTTCCAAGCTGTACATGTGCCCAGGAAAACTCCAATCTCTTAAAAATCCCATTGGCTACAGAATTCTATAAATAATAAAATCACGCTATTATAAAGACAGAAAAGTGAGTTAGGCACCTAACTCCAACAGACATCAGTGCAAATTGGATGCCTCTGTTTCCGTTTGCATCTAGCAACGCCGCTTTTGTCAGGGCTTTAACACATGAGCTTCAGAGAATCTTGCTGCAGCTGTTGAAGACATCAGTGTTTCCAGCTGTCCTTACAAGAACCCGAAGTGGCAGAAGAAAACTGTGCTTTGATACAACAACCAAGGTCTTAGTGTAGAGTACCATCAAAGGTGGGTTTCAGCTATGCTGCTGGGCTTTGTATCACAGCAGCTGAAAAACAGACATTTGCTCTCTTCTTCCATTCATGCTGAACAAGAACCTCCCGTGGAGGGATAGAGTGGACAACTGGGGGCTGTAACATCATAAACCAGCGCTGCATGATGACATGCCAGGATACACCAGTCATCATCAACAGCAAATGAGTATTAACCACAGGGAAACAAAAAGGGATTAAATTAAAGGCAGTGTTTTAATGATATGCTATTACTACTCCTTCCTATGAAGCTCTTTCAGGCTGTAAATTCACCAGGGGAAGAATAATCTTGTTTAATGTTTATACTGCACTGAACCCACACTGAGTGCTTAACAAAAACCATGATGCATGTAAGTATACAATAATTTAATACGTATTTCTTAGTGTAGTATGTGGTGCTATTCTTACATTCTGCTGAAGACCACGAGTGGTGATTCGTCTGACAAAATTATTTAAGAAAAACACACTAAAGAGCCAAGAGCTTGGATGAAACCCTATATTGGGAGAAAAACTCCTTGATAATAAAGCTAAAAAGTAGAAAATGGGAATACTAAACACAAATAACCTCTTTGGAGTTAACAGCCGCTTGGCAAATCTGGTAGTCTACATCTGATTAAAAAGGTCAGGCCATTTACAATGAAGGGAGCAGCACTTCAAAGAGTATGGCTGTACGAAGACTCTCACCTGACCCACATGTGAAGCTGAGCCAAGGATCTCACTTGGGCAGGCTAACAGATCTTTTCCAGATTAGGAACAATTCCCCCTTCAGTTTATGTCCACACCAGTGTGGGTAAGTTTGGACCATGCTGAAACCAGCCTACTCTCCCTTCTTGCATGACTTAACGGTGCTTGCCAAGCATACTACATGCTGAATGATCCTCTGGGCCAGCGACTCAGGATGCTGGAAAGCCCACCAGGAAGCTGGCACCCCATGGCTGAACTGCAGGAAAGCAGGGCAACAAGCACTGTGCTTATCTATACACTTCTCCTGAACCGCCATAACGTGCCTCACTGCATTAACACTAACTTTTTTCCTGCTTCAGTCATAAAAATTGTAACACGTGCTAAGAATTTTTAAAATTTTGTTACTAAATTAGCCTTTGAGCAGACATGGTTTCACCCTTTGCAGCCCAGGCGATGTTCTTGACTGGATTACGCCCAACTGTCCTGCCATACACCTTGTGCAAGAATAAGTAAGAAATGCCACAGAATATTCATTTTCTTACAGCAGTCAACACTCATGAAAATAAAAGGAAAACTACCCTCGATACCCTCGAGCATTTGTCCTTTCAAGCCTTCCCTGAGGGTCAGGGTGGACGCTCTGCTCCTGCAGAAAATCCTGTTTCAGCCCTAACTGCATGTGGCATCTTTATTTTTATTCATAAGCTCTGTGTGATCTATGTGTAAGGAAGACAGCCGGAAACTATAAGGCACTTATAGGGACCATACCCCGTGTTAGTTCCCGGAAAGCCACAACAGCGTTTACAAGTCAGCCTCCCCCACATGCTGAAACACGGCTTCTCTCTGCGGTGTTAAGGGCGCTCATTCTCACTCCAGCCGGAGCAGTTAAGGGCTGTTCAAACGGGGGATATCTAGGCAGACTTGGTCCTGGCACTTTAATAAATTTATTTTTCCTAATGGCATGTATCCGAAGGTAAAGCCCCACTTGAAACAGTACCGATCAGGAACAGGGGCAAGGGCTGGACTTTCAGGGCTCACTTTCCGAAAAATAAAAATATAAAGGGGGCTGGGGGGTGGCGGCTACAAGCGGCTTTGCGTGAGAAGCGGGCGCGGCCCTGTACCGGGCCTCGGCCTAGGGCAGGGCCCGGGACGTGGGGGCAGAGCTCCCCACCCCTCCCCTGCCCGCCATACCGCGGGCCCTGAAAGCCAGTTCCACTGTGCCCCCCCAAGTCAGGCCAGCCTTTCCTCCTCCAGACCGCGCCTCCACCTACCGAGGCTCCCCGCACCGCAGCTGAGGCGGAGCTCCGGCGGATAGTCCGCCTGCGCGCTGCCGTACGGCGGGCGGAAGGGGCGGGGGTGGCGCCGGGGCGTAGGGGGAAGGTGGTTTCGCCTCAGCGGGACTTTTGGGCGGCTCAGAGGCTGTAGTCCCGTGGATGAACCGTGGCCTCCAGTAACAAGGCAGCAGCCGCATCCCTACGAGGAGATCCCACCGCTGCGCTGCCCTCGCCCAGCCCGGAGGCGAAGAGAACGGCCGCCGCTCCCCGTAGCGATGCCCGAGCGGCAGCTGCAGCCTGGGGAAGAGACTGGCGCACCCGGAGTATAAATTCGTTCTGTGACCTTGTGTTTCATGCTGTAATCCCGTGTATTCTTCCTGCAAAATTCCTTACATATGTATTATTAACGCAGCCCTCCCGCTGCAGTGAGGAACACTTACTGGGACGGCAGTAAGCAGCATAGCATCTGACATGGAGGAGCCGCTGTCTCGCTCATCCCAAATGGGAAAATTACACACACAGGGATTTTCATTTTCTTTAAAGTTATGATCAGAAGATGGCCAGGGTGGTTTCTGCATGGGTTTGTCCTGAAAAGGCCCCTTCTTACAGGACTTAATGAAAGATCCTAATGAATATATTCGTCCTCTCTTTTTCCTGCTAGATGATCTGCATTTTGGAAATACTAGTGCTAAGCAGGCCCAGCTAGGCATAGCCAGCATCCCCCCTCCACATTGTGAACAGAGGCTGTTAATGACAGCCTTGGTTTTAACTTCCAATAAACAAGTTGCTAATTGCCAAGAACACACACTCCATGACAAGGCATGGTTCTACCCTTAGGTTAGGGTTTTATACAACATGACAAGGCAGATACACTGTTTCCTGCCACCCAAACGGAGAAGTCAGAGGAAAGAGCCCACCTTTCCCTACTCTGCTCCCGCTGAACCATTTTTTGCCAGACCTGGCTTCTATCAGACCTTCTGTGTGCTGCTTTTAACCCACTATCAGCAGAAAACATAGTAATGGAAAAAAAAGGATAATTTTCTACCAGAAAAGAGGGATCATTTTCTACCAGGTTAGCAAGCTGAATGGGATCATTCAAAAGTCTGAGAAGTGCCAGGGGTGTAACAAGGTAAAAAAAAAGAAAGAAAAAGGAGAGGAGAGCTTCACCTCCCCTTTGTATTAGCTAATACCCTTGGGGATGCTTCATCATCTGCCAAAACTTATAAAAAATAAAAGTTGGCATTGATATTCATACTTCATGCAGACATACAAAGACAAAATGTATGCAGGTGATGATGGACAACTGGAGACCAGGCTCCTCACTAACTGAAACACAGAGTGTGATAATGGAATTTGAAAGCCTGAAAGCTTTGTAATTACTAAGACTTATTTGTCCTACTGGCAAATATGGAGGAAGGACTGCATGGGTTTGCATAGCCTGACTTTCTGAAAGGTGCTTCTGCCTTCTGTACCAGCTGGAGGTATCTAGGAACCAATGATTTCTTACTCGAAAACTCAAGAGGCTGGCACAACATTGCATTTGCACCATGGTTTCTCTTAAGAGATTTGTAATAAAGCTTGTGAAGACTAGAGACCCCAACTTTACTGATCATCATATTGACATGGTTCTGGTTGAAGCATCTGTTACATCAAGAAAGGTGAAAGACAACTGATACGCACCCTGTTTCTGTTGCATAAGCACATCATTACAGTCAGGGATCAAGGGATATAGACCACTTTTAAATTAGCCTGCTAGATGGTGCTATAGGACATGCTCTAAGTTGCTCGTTCAAAAATATATTATAGTCCTATATATACATATAGATGCCTACCATCACCTGCTTAACCTCCAATTTTATATATAAAGTCTTGTTGCTACACTAGTAAAAAGGTGATTTTTTAAGTACAGAACTGAAAGTTGTTGACTTCTCTTAATGAGTTGTGTGCTCTCACAGTCCATTTTGCTTATGTGATCTCCAAAGTAAATGAGGTTGGTCAGTGAGTGTCCACCAGACAGTTATATACATTTCTTCCTCCAACCACTTTTTTCTCTATGGAGTCCCTTTATCTGCCTTTTTATGCAAGTTTTGGGGTAATCCAGCCTCCAGGCATGAGCTTTAATGGAGGGTAGCATGAAGAGCCTTGCAATTCTGGCCCAAGTTTATGGAGTGTTGGATGTCCCAGTGTTGGATGCTCTTCATGTAGTTTAGTACTCAAAGGTGTCAGATGGCAGAGAAACTGCAGGATTCTGGGACTAAAGAAAAATACTGTGAGAGGCTATGACCATAGAGTAACACTGAGAGCGGGAAGAGAGATTATAAAATATGCGGGACAAGGATCATCTGCTAATATCTATGGAAGCAATCATGAAAAAACAAGGGACTGAATAGCATAGGCATTAGGGGTTTCTACAAGAGCATTTGTCAAATTAAAGACATAAGGACAGTGAAGTGATGAATAACAAAGGAAATGGTAGAGCACAAAAAGATCGTGAAGTGAGAGGTGTTGGCAGATCTGGGGAAGATCTTGTTGAAAAAGATGGGCATTGCATATCAGCCTGGCTTTTGGGCAGCTTTTCAGTGTTACTGGGCATAGTGCTTCAGTAGTAAGTGGTGAGCGTGTGTAGTAGTCCAAGGCTCTTGGACAAAACATATACCTAGAAAGTACATGCATTAAGGTGACTTACAATGACCTGTACTGGAAGTACTTCCAACTCAAGATGACGGCAGACAGTGAACTGAAAACTGATGTATTAAGTGACAGTTAAGGTTCTTAACAACCCTCAAAAGACCGGGCCTGTTCATACTTAAACGGTCATCTTACTGCACTGAAGAATAATGAAAGCTTGTGGCAAAATGGCTTTCCATCCTGACACTCTGAGCAAGTTGCACTTATCCATACTGCAGTTCATAGGAAAGTGACAACAGGATTGAAGTGTACATAGCGTTGAGCAAAAGCATGAAGGTACAGCAGTTGAGATCTCAGCAATTTCTGTTGCTGAAAAGGGAAGATAATTGTCCACTATTGATAACATTTGCTTGCATGTCTCATTCCCACTGCTCCTCTTATAGTTCCATCCCAGATGGAACATTCACACTGTGCAGACACACCCTATAACACATTGCATTTTAAATTGTATTAGTTATATTACAGACATCATTGTCATGTCATTTGGTGACCTTGCAAACAGAGGTTTGTCTAGCCTGGATTTTCTTGCCAGTGCATACAAGCCAAATGTGTAACCAGGACAATTGTGTATTGTCTGTAGCTAACACAGTCTTTATTTTCTGGAGCTCTGGTCCTGCAATTAGCTAGCTGTAGCAAAAAGAAGGTAGCTACAATGAATTAAGATGTCACATGTACATAATACAGCTAATTAGCAGCATTTCCCTTCAGAATTAGAAGCAGCATGTCTTGGGAAGGGGAGAATGCCAATTCTTGGAGGCAATGCTGTAATATTTAACAAATTTAATCATACTATCTAAGCATGGTAATATTTACAGTTTCCAATACCCGTAGTGCAGAGGTAGGGATCTCTGACAGCGAGCAGGAATCGGGGCTGTTGCACTGAGTCAGTCAGCCAAGGTGGTCACTGCTCTGTGGTGAGAGTACTTTGCAGACACTATGACCTTCCAAGGCTCACTGCAGATCAGGATATGTTTTCCTCTCTCATTAGCAGCTGCAGAAGGTGCAAATGGAATGTAAGCTGTTCTAGCAGGAGAGGGTCAGGGAGCAGAAACTGAGCAAACCAAGTCTCTGGATTCTTTGTGGAACAAAATTTAAAGTGTTTATAATCCTGGTCCAGAAGTAGACTTGATCCTGACTCTTGTTGGCAAGACTGGGAAGAGGAGTACAATTGCATTCAAAGGATTTCTTGTTGGTGGAAATACAATGAAGAGGTTTGGTATTAAATACTCCATTTTATGCATAGCTAGAATGGTATATGAAGACATACCTGGAACAAGACGGCATAAGGGTCCTAGGAATAAACATGTCTAGGAATCAAATGTTGGCTGAGCACATACAGTGTTGGCATGCTGAGAGTGTTCATGCAGATGCAGTGCCCAAAGAACTGGAAATAAGGTCTTTAAGAAAAGCAGAATGGTGGTATGGTTGAATACTGGAGATGAAGTGCAATTAATTTCTTCCACTTGTTCTCAACAGAGCATGACTTTGTACATCAGACCTAGTACCTGTCAGCTTTGCAGGTTATCAACCTGAAAAATACAAAGAGTATCTAAAAATCAGGTGGGCATCATTTTGATTTGCTGAACTTCTCATGCACTCAGACTGATTTCTCAGTCTTGACAGATCACAGTGAAAACTCCAAGGCTGCAGGCACTGTTACCTGCTAAGGCTACATTTCAGAAACAAGCCATAGTTATTAAACTTAGATTTTGTTGGCACCTACAGAGTTATTCAGAAACTGAAGTGTGCGATTGATGTCTTCATAGCCTTGGTAAAGCGTATGGACAAGTCTGGCATCCTTTAGTGGTGCCTGCTCTCTAAGGATTCACAATGGTCTCTCTCCTGCCTCTAGTAATTTAAACTCTAGGGTTCAGATTATGCTGGGAGAAGCATAAAGCAAGTCAAATAAGAGATGCCATAATATTTCCAGTGAAAATTCTCTATTTCATGCATTTGAAGCGTATGAAAACAATACATGTTCCTGGCACAGGCCACAGATTCCACCCTGACTCGAGTCATCCCAGCTCTAGGGGAAGAGTTATCAATAGAAATAACTGGACCGAATGAAGAGGAAATGCAAGTTGAATGTTAAAGTGAGATCTATTTGGAACATATTGAATTAATAAACCAAATCAGTTTAAGGCTTGCCTTACTCAGTGTTACAACCAAAGCTCAGATCCACATCTGTACAATCTAGGGAAAGAAGACTCATGCTGATAATAGTAGTGAAAGACACATTCTGTTAGTGCAGAAATAATTTTCTAGTACCACTGAAATCCAGTATTTTCTTTACATTTCCCTGCTGAGTGCCAGTCTGCCTGGCATTTTGCTAGAGTCCCAGTCCACACCTGTGTTGTTTCCAATTTAAAAATAAAATCTATCCAGCTACCCTGCCCTGCAAGTGGCATCTATTTTTCTGTCAGCCAGAAAATCATAGTTAAAGTACTTAAGAAAGTACTAGGAAAGGATAGGCCTATGTATGGCTGTAACCCACAGTATGATTAACAGGAGAAAAAAACAACAGCTTCTGTGTGGGAGCTGATCAAGTCTTACAAGGAGCGTGTGAAGCAGAGAGCAGGCACAGTAAACCAAAGCTGTTTTCTATAAACCAGTTGCTCTGCTGAACCAGGTGAAATATGTCCACTCTGACACTGCAGTATGTGTCTGTGTAGGAGAGGGGTCTGATCCCACAGTTTCCTGGAGAAAAGCAGAACATGCTCAGCCACAGAACTGTCTGTGTTTCTATTGCAGCAGACACTTAAGGATGTTACAGTACTTCAAGAAACATTACTGAAGTGTTCCTCAGACTGCACAGATCTCCAAGAATGGACATCTTGCAGCTTTAAATATGACTGGATAATTTTGTGTGCTGCATCCTTGCAAATGACTTAAAAACTTAAAGAGATCCTCTCTCAGATAGAAGTTGTACCATCCAGAAATTCATTCCTGTTTAATAAGTTTGATCAGGAACAAACAGCCTTGTTTACATGGCTTACTTGCATCCCTTTATTTTAGTACTAGCTTTCCAGGTTAATGGATTTTTCAGGCTAATTGCTAAAATGAAAGCCAGCTACCACTGAAATATCAGGTTCATTCATACATCTGCTGCCTCTCCAGTTACATGCTGCTGGTGATGTCTGACGAAGACCACAATAAATAAAATTTCCTATAACTGACTTGAAGCACAAGCATTCCAGCTGCAAAGGTAAGATCTAAAGAAGGACACCATGAGTACCCTTCAAAACAAGCACTAAGGTCCTACACAGCTGATGCAGCATCCAAAGATCCAGCCAGCTACAGTCACTCCAGAACAAATTTGAGTTGTCCTCTAAGAGCTGCCTAAAACTGCAATCATATTCCAGGTCTGAATGCTGATGAGTAAAATAACACAGGTTGATTATTATTGGAAGTGATAAGCATGATCATAGTTTAAATAATAACACTTCTGGATTCTTCCAGATCCACAGAATAACTGTGCATGAGGAGAAACTTCTGTGAAATCTCAGCAACAAGCTTCAAGCCAACCAGCATCCTACAAAGGCTAATGTATGTTGGTTTACAGAAGACAGCTTTGTTTCAGAGAGGCTGTGGGGTTTTTTGTATCAGGGTCTCCTCGAGAGATTGTTGCATCCTCTTCCAGTGTCTTCAGAAGACAGTAATCAAAACCAAAATAGAGACAGTTGTTTTTCCCCAACTAAAGGTATCCTCCAGGGGCAAAATAAAAACAAGGGGCAGAGAAGGTCTGTGGACTATGGTAAATATAATATACTACGTGCAGAAGAACAAGTGGGAAATACTATGACAGAGAACATGCAAAGAACCTTGCAGTTGTTAAGACTGTGCCTGCAAAAGAGCCTGTTATCACAGTAGTTTGCATTTGTATATCACAAATCACAAAGGAAGACACAGGGATAACACTTCAGAGGACTGTGAAACTGATAACCCACATTCTGAAACAGAAATTGTTAAATGCCAAGAATGGTTTGCATTCATCAGAAGTAATCTCCCTACTAATCTAGTGCTGATAACACATTACATCTGGAGAATCACATGGGAGCCAACAAACTGGAGAGTCAATCAAAAAGCTGGAAGATATGTTTGAAGGAGAAGCCTGTGTTAGCCAGACAAAGGAAAACTTATCATATATTATGATAACTACTTCTTAGTTAGCTTATCATAAATAATTTTGTGCTAAAAACAAAGTTGAGAGCAGCCATATCAAGCGTGACAGATATCCAAGTGATTTGCAGAGAGCAACTTCACAGATGAGTGATGACATCTAAGAACCAGGTGAGAATGAGTCATAGTATCCTCAGCTCAAAAATGGAATGAAGTTTTAATAAATCTATCTGTTCCTGCCACGTGATTTCTTCATATAAAGTTAACAGGAGGATAAATTTAAGAGAACTTCCAGAGCAGCACTGTAACCAAAAGAGCTGAGGTTAGTTTACAGATCACATTGATACTTTGATTTCCTGCACACAGGTGTCAGTATTTCATTAACTGAAGAGTTACAGAACAACTATTACTGCATACACTTGCAAACCTCTCAGTTACTTATATTTGCTTCATGCACTGAAGCAGATAGAAAAAACCACAGGAATGCATGTACAGACAGAGACTGTAGCCCAGGAAAAAGAAAGTAAATAAATAAATCAACAAACCTGTTTGTGCTCCAGTCCTATTCACGGTAACATAAGGAGCAGTGAGAAAAGCTTCATCTGCACAAAGCCTAGCAAAATAGGGAAAAACCTAAATGCACATTTTCTTCTCTCCATTTTCACTTTCTTCTAAAACAGACATTTGGTTTACCAGCAACTTCTCCATCTCTCTTAAATCTCCCACAAATTAATTGAATCCTCTCATGATCCAGGCCACCTGAGTCTTGTTTCCTTTGCAACTGACATATATGATAAACATTGAGGACAAACACTGAGGATAAACATAAGGATGTCATCAGTGGCTAGTTAGTCATTTTATGCAAAGATCAAGACTTCAATTGTATGTTTACTATTGTTTGTGTGAAAGAAAGAATCTAATAAAATCCCTGAATTTTAAAACCTCTGTTCAGTTAACAATATAGTCCTGTCAGCCTACCTCCTACCCAAAAAATCCCAGTGCCTGAAAGATTTGACCTGATTCTTTCATCTTATCTTTGCCTCTAATATCAACTGCTATAGTTCTTTCTTTATTCTGTAGAGCTGTCTACAGTACAAAATGTAGGCAATGTGCAATCTGAAATAAAGCTGCTTATTGCACAGACGATGCCAAAATTAATAGCTCTGAATTTTAATGAGGAGATGCTTGATTTCTGTTCCACTGAGATTGCTGGAAGTAAGTTAATACACATGAAAATAGGGGAAAAAATAAATAGAGCAACAAATTTTGTGTAGGAGGTCACACATTTAAAAAGCTGTAACAAAACCTGGCTGCAGTGGACAAAATAAATCTTTCTGTTTTTCAGAGTCTATATGACTAGGCACTAACAGCCTGCATTCCCAAGGTATTGTTGGTGTCCAAGCAAGGAACATTGGAATGGGTTTATTTGGGGAAAATTTGTCACTTTCAGGTTGTTTCAGAATCAATCTGTGTGGACAAATTTAGCCAGACCAACACCACCAGCCGAGCACTCATGCCACTGTCCTTAGCATGCCAAAGTACTTCAGGGGTGACCTAGAGAGTCTCTTTCTTCAGCTTGAAAGTCTGTGCTGAGCCCCTGCTGTCCACAAATACTGTTTAGCATCTAGTTGCAAGACTTGTTTTGATTACATACTCTAGCACTCAGGCTGTGACTAAATGGCTATTGGCAAAGGTATTAAGACAAAGTGTAGAAGAAATGAAAATTTTTGTTTGGACTCCAGTGGGCATTGGATCAAGTATAAAAAGAATAAAAGCTCTAAAGCAAATAAGGCAAAACTTCAAGTTCCCCACTCACTCTGGTCCCTTGTAATCAGAGGTATTGATCAGGATTGTTCAGCTGTTAGATGCTATCAAAGGCTATCTCAAACCAATACAATTAAAAGATCTTTTGAAAAGCTGCAGAGCAAAGAAAATGCATTTGTGTCAGGATAATCAGTTCAGGAAAAACAACAGTTTCAATTAAAGATCTTTCTCCAGAGGTCACTAGGATTACATATGCTCTTCAGTTACTTAAACTTGTTGGCATTTTACCTGTCTCCTGCACAAGCCACCCCATCCCCGCAGCATCAGCTGCTGGGTTCTGTACCACATGTGCCCGTTTCCATCAGATGCCAGCCAGCCCTGGGCACCAGCCCTCCAAAAACAGGTAGTGACTGCATGAGGCAGTTCTAACCCTCCATCTTTGGGAGATTTTCTTGTGGTCCTGCTAGAAGAGGCACCATGAGACCAATGTTTCCTTGCCTCCAGATCTCCTGGAGCTTTATGGTCCAGGCAACAGGAGAAGGTATCCCTGTTGTTTCTCAGTTAGCTATTAAGAGAAATTTAGCTGCTTGTGGCATGGCCATCAACTGTTGTGTGGAAAGAGGGAACAGGCTGGAGCAGGAGCTGGCTGAAACCAGCATGGGCTTAGCCCCATCAGTTCTCCAGGGGTGGTTTCATTTTGTCACCCCCAGTGACTGCACGTTATGCCCTTACACGGTGAGAGACCTGATTAGTTGTAGTTAAGGAATTTGCAGCACCCCACAGGGATTTCTACCTGATAATTATTCTTAAGAGTAAGGCGTCAGCTTGGTACCAGAGCATCCCCTGTGGGCAGAGAGGGAGAAACCGCAGCTGGCAGAACTCTGTCCCTTGCCATTTTTCACCCACCAAAGCTGAATTTGATGTGCTTCCCTTTGAACGGCTGTGGGACAGAAATGAGTCTTAACTCATTTCCTCTCACCTTTTCCCAAGTGACCTTCTGCTTCCAAGGATGATGAGGCATCCTGGTATCAGTTGAAACGAGGAAATAATTTGTCTCAGTAGCTTTGTCTGGGAAGTGTTCTCTTTCACAACCTGTAATTTCTCTTTATTCAAATGAATTGCTTTTCATTTTAATTTAGCTTTAAACTTCGCTGTGTGTCTGGAAAGAACTTCTCTGCAGTTTGCAATAAACAATGTATCCCACACCTCTTCCACCCTTTGATATCTACACAATAGCAAGACCTAGAGAGCAGAAACACCAAAATATTTTTGGTCCAAGTGTGTCACTTATTTCTCCAACAGCAAACTGAGGCATCACACATATGTAAGAAGTGACCCCATTTGAATGCACAGATCACACAACACTGCTCATTTAACTTGCAGGCTCAATGCTTCATAAATGATACTTCCCTCCAGGGACTGTTGTGGGAAGACATCAGGGTAGAGAGCCACATTTCAGTCTTCTGCTTCTAAAGATTTGTGCTAACCCAGAAAGTTTGCTCTTCTCCTCAAGTAGGAATTCCAGCTCACTCTAAATCTCTTCTTTACCGTTCTGTACCCCTCCAGAATTTAGGGAAGATGCTTCTATTTGACAGATGATGGCAAATGGTTTGGAGGGTATTCTGATTTTGTACTGTACTCTGGGAGTCATTATCAGAGAGTTTATTCAGGCATTGGTAAAGTGCTAAAACAGAGTATTACCAGATCCTAAAAATGCCCTCTGGGTTTCAGAGAGCAAAACATCAACACATTCTAAATGCAATTTTACAGATGATTGAAATTAGTTGTATGGGTCACTAACAAGTCAAAAAATTAAAAAAAAAAACCCAGACTCCTCCCTACACTGCTCCATGTTACAGCACCTTGCTTGCCCAGCAAGCCTGCACAGCTGAGAAGATATAACATTACTGTCCTGGTTTCAGTCAGGATAGAGTTAACTTCATTTGTAGCAGCTGATGGCATGCTGTGTTTGGGAGTTAAAATGAAAGCAGTGCTGAGAACACCCTGATGTTCTTCGTTGCAGTCAGACAGTCAAGGACTTTCTCAGCTTCTTCTATTTCTCTATTCATGAGAAAGGAGGGGCGAAGCCAGGACAGGTGACCCAGATGGGCCAAAGAGAGTATTCCATGCCAATTACGTCCTGCCTAGGATAATGGCCGGGGGGGGGGGGGGGGGGGGCTGAGGGGAGGAAGAAGAGGGGCAGTGGCGGGACGCGTGCTGCTTGGGGGGACGGTCGGGTTCCGGGACAGCTCTGGGTGGTACCTGAGTCGTGTGGTTCGGGGAGAAACTGCATTGGGGATCAATAGTTTCATATTCTTTTGCTCTAAAGTCCTGTTAGCATTGTTATATTTTATTTTTCTGTTCTCTTAGTAAACTATCCTTATCCCAACCCACGTGCCTCTTAGTTTCTTGGTTTTGGAGTTATTTGCCCCTTCCTTTTCCCTTCCCTTGCTTCCCCCCTTTTTCCCTCTTCCCCTGCTCTTTTACTTTAAGAAGCAGGCAGCTGTGTGGATCTCAGCCCACAGCCGGGGGAAAACCACGACAATTACCCACATTTAAGGACCTTTAGTAAAGATGAGTAGAAGCAGTGTAAAACCCAGGTGTCAAGCTCGCTCCAGTTCTATCTGTCTGAAGGTGCTGGACATTTGAAGGACAAATTCTGAGCATACCATGTCCTCTCACCAAGTTTTTGTATGTACTCTGTATAACTGAACTTATCTGGACAGCCTAATCATTACTTGGAGAAGGTCCTTGGTATGCTAAGTCCCTCTGCAAACTGTCACCCTTGGGAGTTGCTCATGAAACACCGAGGTACATACTGATTGCAGTGTAGTCAACTTAGCTCCTCCATTCCCTACAAGGGAATGACTGACAGAAAAGCATAGCCTTGAGAGATGTGCTTGGAAGTGTGTGCTGTGCACTTCCCACTCATTTGTCCCCATCCACCAAGGTTCTTGGTCCTGAAAAATCTGCATTGCTGTAACCTGAGTAATGCACAGGGGATGATGTGCTCTGCCTTTGGTAGGTAGGACCACCATGTAGGTTGTCACACTGCCTCCCCTGTGCACAAAAGCCAACTTGCAGCCCTTGACAGAGGAAGAGAAACACAGTCAGCATTGTTTTATACCAGCCTATCTCTAATCCCAAATTAATCCTGCCTGGACATCCCACCAACTAATTTGGTTTACTGACTCAGCTTTAACAAAACCTTGAGTAGGTGTGTATTGCCTTCATTAATCCTCTGCCTGATCTCCCAATGCATGGACTGTATAAGCAAGAAGGGGCAAGCACACTTTGAAGACATTAAACTACAAGCCATTTGCAAGCAAATTCCTTCCTTCCCCCAGATGGACAAGTGCTCATTGCCACTCAGCATCCAAATTCAAGATGTTTACAGTGACATCCCAGCTGTCACTGACAGAAGTGAGGGAAGGCAGATGATGCACGTAAAGTTCTGTACAGCTAAAGCCACCACATGTCTGGGTTTCACTGGACACATTTCACAAAGCTAACTTTCTCCAGGCTGAGAAAAAGACTTCAGCCATTTGTCCTGAACTTGTGTATGTCTGGATCCCCTCCCAGGCTGGCTGACACTTGGAGCGGAGCCATGAAGCGTGCTCACATTCCCTGTGTGGTGCCTTCAGATACACTGGAATCACCATGTTTGAGCTGCCCATCTGCTGGGGTATTGCCAGAGGGGCCTTGAAAATCCAGAAAGAGAGGGAGGCTCAACCTTAGTGCCATCAGCTTTTGGCAAGAGAGAGAACTTCTCCTGCCTGAAGCTCCCAGCATGGGGAGGAAGGGTTTGGGGCAGGAGGCTGCTTCTCCAGATGAGAGCTGAAGTCCTGCATCACTACTGCTAGGTGTGCTGGTGGGGGGTGCGGGGAGGCAGCCCTGCCTGCACAGCCTCCCTGCACTGCTGCCTCTGCAGAGCCCCATACTAGGGCCTGGCAAGCACAAAGATCTCGTGAACCACAACTTATTACAGCATTAGCTAAATATTGATTGGAAAGATGCCTTCTGCGACACATTGCTTGTAGCTCAGTTACAGATTCAAGAAGGTTTTGGGGATTTAAAAAACAAACTGCATTCTTCCAGTTCCAGAGACTCAAAGGACATGTCCTACAGACATGTTACCATAGAATGAGATCACCTCACCACATCTCCACTGAAAGATTCGAGTTGGTAAGCCTCAACCAGTTTAATCCACCAGGACCTTTTTGAATGCTGAGTCTGGAGAAATGTTTGTTTAAGCTAAAAAAAAAAAAAAAGAATGAACCTTATGCCAAGGAAACTGAGAAGAAAACAAACAATTAGAACACGCAGGGCTTGACTTTTTCCCTCCAGTGAAACAACACAGACATTTTAATAATTAAGCAGTTTCATAATATTTGTAGAGGGAAATGAAAGTTTATTGCTTCTGCTGTTTCTGTAAAGGCACAGAGCAAAACATGAGGGCTTGCAGAGTAGAAGACTTAAGGAAGGAATGGGAAAAAAATGATGGTGCTAGATGGGTGAAAGAACAAATCTCTAACTCCCTAGGTAATATTTACAGTCCTGCAGTGGGAGCTCGATTAAGGAAGGAATGAGTCAGGGATTGGGGCCTCATTTGGTAAACCAATATTTTTGCACATGAGGAACTTGGGTATGTATTGGACTGTGGCTTAAGAGAGACCTTTCAAGGCTGACCTAGTGAAAGCTGGGTTGTGCAATTCTGACTCATATTTTAGGATCACTCATGCTCTAATTTACATCAATGGGAATTTTCTTACTGACATGAATGGGAACGAGATTAAGCCTTTGCTCCATCGTGATTCCCTTGGAGAATGTGGGACTAGGGCAAAGTTAGCTGATGCTCATCAGAAGTATCAAAATTTGGCTTCCAAATGCAAGCAGTCAAATCTTCCTTCCCCCTACTCACAGAAAGTATGTGAAATGGGAGAAACACATTTATTTAATTTCTTTAGACAGATGCATGCTTGAATTAAACTCCCCCAAAGTTAGGAGGATTATTCTGCCTTTGTATCCATGCAAGAGAAAGGCAAAGTTGATTCAAGACATGCAGAGCTAAGAGATTTAAACTCTGCCAGTTCCTACAAAGCATTGAAATTGATACAGTATGTCTGGATTTGACTTTTCCTTGGATGCTGCAGACAAAATTCAGAGATGTGTTGGTGCCTGCTCTGTAAATGAAGAAGTGACTGTAAGGTTACAGATAGCTGGTTTGTACTTGCAAGCATTTGGGGAACAAAGAGGGGAAGAGATCCAAGGCACGAGGAGCAGAGAATAGGAAAAGCAAGAAAACCCCACAGCCAGCACTGACAGCTATACAGCAAATGTCAGAGCCTGGTTCTGCCCTTTAGCAGGAACAACACACTGCTCACTATCAAATGGACTGAAATAAGACATGGCATGGGTGGGGAAGAGGAAGGAATTAAAATGAGCCAGATCCCAGGAAAGACTGCTAATGGAGGAAATTTAAAGTTTATCTGGCTTTGTGTTTCTGACACGATTTCAAGGTGGGTTTTTTTTTCTTCCTTTTCATACAGTGTGATAGAGCAGCTGTTGCCAAACTATTTAACTTCAACAAAGGTGATGGCAGATCCCAACAAATCACCTGTCAGATACAGAGCTGTTTTATACGTTGCCTTGTCCCCCTGCTGACTTTGTTGTATTGCTGTGATTTGCCTTTCTGGGGGCACTGGCTGGGATGACTCCTTGGGCAGGGTCAGATGTGGTTGTGCTGCTGGACAGCTGCATGAGTGACCTAGTGCCACTTAACCCAGCTATGAACAGTCATGGAGGGAAGGGTTGAGCTTAGTCTGCACTAGATCCTCTCCTGTCCTTCTCAGCTTGATAAATCTGTGCTTGGCAGGGTAAGTTCCTATGTGCCCATTCTCATCTGGAAATTAGGATACTCTATTACAGAGTAGGAAGCATAGGAATAAACCCTGATATAGTAGGGTATCCAAAAATTTCAAAGCACACATAACATTTCCTTTTTTTTCTTTTTAAAGGTATTTTTAAAGTCCAGACTTGACTGAGTTCATTAGTACTTTATAGTATAGAGTAAGAGGCACTCTTACATGCTCAGCAAGAGTAGTTGAATCTGTGTGACATGCTACATTACAGTTTCCCCAGCAGCAAATCCACTTCAGAAAAGTCTGAGGGCATAACCACAGAAAAAAATAAGTTAGCACACCTGAAAGGGGTGAAGCACCCAGAGGTGGGGGCTTGAACTCAGCCAAACCTCTTACCCTGGCCTTGCTGCTGAACAGTCCTGATGTGGAACCATCCCCTTAGTAGTAGAAGAGCCTTTTCACAGGGGCAGCTATGAACTGTCTGCTGTGAAACGGGATGAGGTGGCAAAGCTGTAAGGAAACACAGATTTGCTTGCCTTGCAGCCTTGGTAAGTGAGATTCTGCTTTGATTGTACTGCCAGATGTCAAACCAATGGTGAATTACCAACCTAAGCTAACTAATGCGGGGGTTGGGGGCAGGGGAGGAAGTGTGAAGTGCTGACTTATGTAAGCATCATATAAAATGCACTTGTTCTGTAAAGGATAGGTCCCAAAAGGCCCATCGCATATGCATGTACCCGCTTGGACAACGTGGTCTGCGCAGGGCCTGCATGCTAGTTCAGGCACCGCTAGGCACTGTACCTTATAATAGGGGACTTACAGTGAGAGGGTGTTTGGACATCTCTGCTGCAAACATGGGAATGTACGTGGGATTGGAGGTGAGAGAGGTGGTAGATGTGGGTCACTCACAATGTTCACTGTGTGTATGTTCCTCACAGCTGTGAGGTAGTAGGGGTAGGAAGGGGCTCTCACTGGTGCTCTGAAGGGGGAGGAAGGTTGGGGAACAGAGACCCAGAGGAACAGACTCACATGCCCCTGGTCCCATTGGTGACCTGTGGAAATAATAGAGGTGATCGCTCACATTAGGAGGATGCCTTCTCAACTAATAAGTTAAACAGGATGGGAAGAAATCCATGCATAGGGACATCAAAGCTAAAGTGATGAAACCACAGACATGTTGTTCCCATGGGTTCACGTACAGACAGAGCTCCAGTGTGGGTTCTCACAGGTTTAGGAAGGGTCATCTCCATCCCACCCTTCCCTCCACCCTGTGTGAATCTGAGAGTTCCCTTAGCTGGGAAGCCAGTTCCCTTGCTTCCTGATAACCTTTGCAGAGAGATTATTGCAAACATATTGGAGAGAAATTTGGAAGCCTTATGACCATATTGTTTTTCATGCCCTAATTACCTGGCCAAAATCCTACTGAGTCAGTCTTTGCTGAGATTAGTGTAAATGCTTTTGATTTACAGTGAGATATGTATTAGCCAGAATATACCCCACAGAGAAAGAATGATATTTAGTATCATTAAAAATGAGAAAGAGAAGCTAAAATAGCTTTTGTCTGTGGCATAATACTGTTCAAAAGAAGTTGTGACATCTCTGTGTCTCCCAGGGCTAGAAAGCCATGATGTTTTGATATTTGTTTCTAAAAAAAAAACCCAACACCCTTCTAGCAACCTTTTTTTCTGGGCTATATGTCCCCACCCACTTCAAATTGGTTGAGAGATACCGGAAGGCAAAGCACTCGGTAGGGCCATGAAGTCTTTAAAGTGGCTCCTTCCTCAGCGGTGTAGAGATTCTGGCAGTGCAGGGGTTAACCTGAGGCCAGGGAAAGTCCTGGGAAGATCAGCACTGTCAGGGAGCCTTGAGAACAGGGAAGGATTTACTGTGAGCTTTGGAATATGTTCAGTATAATTATGCTCTGGAAACAGAGAGAAATGAATAAATGCACTGAAAAGCAAGAGCTGGGAGGAAACAATGAAAGCAGCAGCGGTGTGGGTATGGTAAGGATGCTCATCATGAACAGCAATGCCAACACTAATTAAGAGTAGCAATACTGTTATTCCTACAGCAGAGCCCAGCAGCTCTGGTGGATGCTCCCTGGACCCCCACTTACCTGCAGCTGGGTCAGCAGCCCAGTGCTCAGCAGCATGTGTGTGCGAGCACTGACGTCAAGTCCCCATGTGGCCCTGACCTGCCCTGATAGCTCAGATTGGGATCATCACGTGCAGAACACCAGTAGGCAGGATTGCAGCTGCGATGGAGCTGGGTTTCAAAGCCCCAAACCTGACCCTCCACCCCAGCACACACACTGTCCCTCATGATGCGCTCTGTGCGCGGCTTGCGCAGCTGTGAGCAGAACAGCAACTGCTGTAATTGAGTTACCAGGACAGAATGAGCATCATGAAATATGCTGAACTGCACCCAAAAATAGGAGGCAGTGAAGAACTGGGGCCAGAACCTCTTTCTCTGAAGAACTTGAAATCTGGTACCATAAAGACAGTATTGATTCCAGCAGGAGTTGCTCTCTGGATGCTTGACTTGGACATAGGTGCTACACAGGATTCCTCAGATGGAGTGCACAGTATTCTCTATAAAAATGTGCTCCAGCAAAGGGTGTATTCCTCAAGGAACCTGTGATGTGGTGTGTTGTGCACAGATGATGTTACAGGAAAACGGGCAAGCTCAGATGTCAGGGTATTGAACCAACAGTGCGAGAGAGAGCTGGGGGGCAAAAGAGGATGAGGATGTGGAGGAAGAGCTGGTTTGAGTAGGAACAGGAATCCCAGATTCTCAGTGAAGCATCACACTCTTTCCCTGCATTTCCCTCCCTCCCACCAGTGAATATGAGGTGATTTCCCTAAGGTACGGTGGAGATGGGAGCGAGAGGATCTGTGCACTGAGCATTTGCTGGGAAGCTGTGCAGAGGCCTTTCCTGGCCAGTCAGTATAGCCTGTTGGAGGGAGCACACATGCCTCAGGCCATGCAGGTGTTACCTATAGAAGGAACAAATTTATGACATGTTGCTCCTACTGGACCCAACAATAATTTTATTGCCCAGCCACTAGCAAAAGTTTGATCATACCACTTTAGGGAACATCATAACCACCACAGCCCACCTCAACACCCTGACTTGTGAGACTGGGGAAGGTGGGGAGGCACCAGGATTGTTACAGGTCCCCTCCACCCTGGGGCCTGCAGCTTGCTTTCTTCCACCTGCATTTGTGAAAGCTCTTGGCAGTGTGATGCTGTCCCAGGGCCACACAAGCAAGAGGCCTTGAGACATCAGAGGCATCTAACAGTGTCACCAGCGTTCATGCAATTAAACATCAAGAAGTTCAAGCACAGAGATGAAGCCTCCCCATTTCCTGTGCCAGTTGTTGGGATGCACTGCCTCATTCCAGCTGAACAGGAGATGAAGAAATAAGAAATCTGAATGAGATGCCTGAAAAAAACTTTGATTCCTAGAAAGAAATCCCAAGGTTTTCTGCTTTGCATTTCCTTGGGTCTGCTCCGCTTGTAAAATGGGCAATAGCTGAGCAGTTGGGGGAGAGAGAGGAAACTTAAATTACACAAAAACTTGCACTGAGGACTCTGATTTGAGAATTCAGTGTCTGTTTTAACCTAACTCTTCCCTTTGCTTCATTTGCTTCCCCTGGGTCCCTGAAGCATGTTGCCTTACCAGTGCGACTATAATAGGGGACTTGCAGTGGATTAGGAAGCTCTTGTTTTTTTCCCACTTTTGGAAATATTTCAGAGCAACCATCTGCCAGTTCCCACCAGCCTGGGGAGCTGCTTTGACAGCATCTCCCTGCTCAGCACCAGTACTGCAAAAGGAGGGGACAAGGGAAGAGCTGGGCAGGGTTGCAGCTGGTGTGAACGCTTTTGCTGAAGTGAAAAACCACACCACATGGCTTCCCTCTCTCATGCAAGTGAAGTTTCTTGTTTGCTGCAGCCAGTAAAATGTAGAGATTTTGTTTATTGGGTTTTTATGAAGAAGCGGAGGGTGGTGTGGCTGTGTCACAGCTGCCTCTCCAGTTCTGGGGACATCTCCAAACTTACTTAAGCAGAAACAAGGTTGGTTGGAAACCCCCCACACCTCAAGGGAGCAGTGGGCTATAGGAAAGGGGTTGCTGGTGGCTGACTCAGTGGTGAATTGACAAGAGATGAGTATCACAGCTTAATCATTTTGTGTGTCTTTATTGTTTTTAGGTGAGAGTTTGTCAGAGTAACTAACACAACAGAAACCAGTACTGAAACCAGAAAGCACCAAAGCACTGAGAGTTTCTGCTGTGTATCTAATGCATGTGAACAGTGGTGCTGTTCAGCAGGAGCAAATACCTCTGTTTTATGTGAAATACCAGAAATCAAATCTGATATCCATCTAAACAAGCATTTGTTTGGGAGGAGCTGGTACAGTACTCAAAGAATGGAAAACTACCTTACATTTTCTGTCCAGTTGAACACCCCACAAAATTCTCTTCAAAGGCCTCATAGCAACATGGATGCAATATTTCCAAATATTTAGTTATCAGCTATTTGCCAACTCAAACTGTACAACAGCTTTACTTAATGCCAACAGTAGGCTGACCATCAAAACCACTCATAATGTTCTATATCTCAAAGTTTCCCCCAAAACTTTACCCGAACCCAGTGGCTGCACCAAACCTTTGTGCATTTTTCTGTCCTACCTGGGAGGTGATGCTCATTTCCCTTCTGTACTTCTTCCCATTTTGCAGGGCTGTCACACCATTTTTACTGCTGTGTGAAAAAATCCAGCCTACACCTGGCCATTTTACATGTTAGTCCTGTACTCAGACTAACAAAGTTATCCTAAATTATCTGTGGCTCTGGGGTGGAAACAACCAGCTGCTTGTTGGTGCTGCGGATCTAGGGCTAGCATAGGCAGAAACAGAGGGGTTATTGCTATACCCAGGTGTTATACATGCCGTAACTGACATGCAGATAGCTCTATTTCCAATAGGTGCTGAGAATACACACCCTTTTTATGTTGTGAAGTGCCTGCACATAGTCAGAGGCTCTAGGTAAGTGTGATTTCTAAATCACTTCCTTGTTAATGAAATCTTAATGCTGTAGAAATCCGTGGAGAAAATAGAGGAAAGAGATCTTACCAGATACAAGAAAAGCTCACTTGTGTTTGATCTGTTTCTTGTACCCCTTGGAAGCAGAGATATTTATTTGCAGGACAATCTCAGCTCCACTGAAGTCAGTGGGAAGTCTGCCACAACTTCACAGGCAGCAGGCTGGTGCCTCCAAGGGGTGACCTGCTGAGCATGTTCTGCTCCTCTGCTGCAGAAGGAGCCACTAATGCGTGCCCTGTGGCTGCTTGCTGTGCTAAACCCATTTATCTGAACCATGACAGTATAAGAAGCAGTCTTAGCGATTAACCCACTTTTGCTGCTATAAAACTAATCAAGCTGCTTCTTTTTATTTGCTAGAGAAGTCCGGTTTGAGTTCCTAGATGCTCAGTTGTGGGGGGAAAGGCGAGTTTTGCACTCTGAAAATGGAGTATTGTATTCATTTAAGGAGCAGGAGGGGAAGGAAGCAGTCAGCCATCCCTTCCCCACTTAAAGATTGACAGCCTGGCAGCCTGTGAACAGAAAGGTCTTTGTTTATTCCATCACAGCCACAGTGCCCACAGCTGTCAGGTCTGGCTCTCCCATACTGGCCAGCTCATATCAGGAAGAACCACTGTATCCATCAGGGACAAGCTGAACAGATCCATCAAAGTGGGGTATGGGAGCCAAGCCAACAGGGCAAGCCATGTTTCGGGCAGATGATAGCTGAATGTTGGGACATCCTAGAAATTCAGGAGGGTTGATGTGCTCAGCTCATCTACAAGGCTGTGGAACAATTCTTCAGGGAAAATAACAGTGCAAGAAAGCTATCAGATGCTATAGAGTAAGGTGGCTGGAAGGTGCCACTACTCTTTGAAATTGATTAGCAGTGTTCAATGTGTACTTTGAAAATGAATTATAATCTGAAACTGTAACATATCCCAGCTCCAGCCTGCCTTTCCTAGCTCGGGGGAATGGGCAGTGACTCCTGCCAGCAAACTGTGTGCAGATGGACAGAGGTTGACAGGTGGTGAAGTCCTAAACCATGGGCTTATCCTTCACATGGAAAAGTCCCAAGAAGTGATAACCTGAGTTATCCCCACTGTATGGGGACAGCAGTGGTGGGGCAGGGACACAGAGGCAAAGGGCTGGAAACACTACTTCTAGCGAGAACAGTTCAGATGAATGCCCATGGGAAGTAAAGCCCCCTCAGGGCCACAAAGCTCAACTTCCCCCTGCTTTATAGCACTGAAGAGCATAGGTGATGCCCATCAGCTGCAGGTGGTGATGCACCAGAGAAGTTAAAGGCTGACAGATTCCCCGGACAGATCTTTCCTCAGCTCCAATCCAAGCAGACCTTGGAGCCAGCACCTAAACAAAAGAGCTTTGCCCACAGCTTCCCTCAGCCAACTTCAAGCTGCAACTTAAACAGTCCCCAGCCTTGACTCAGGGCAGTGCTGCTTGCAGGCACACAATCAAGACCTGCCCTGCACCTCCACCAGCTGCTGTTTCAGCAGCTTACAAAGTCCCCCTTCTTGCCCCAGTGTTTCCTGATCCACGGGATACATCTTTAGCTCCTAGAAACCACAACAAACACCTACTAGAAATATTAACAACTCACTGCTCATCCAGGTGTCACTGTGCTGGCCCTTTCAGTATCACATTTGCACCAGCTCTGCTGGTCTTACCCTGTATTCCAGCTGGGGTAAAACTAGTCCCTGAAATATTGTCTTGAAAGCACGAAGGTTATTACTGAGAGTGGGACCTTTCAGAGATGCCGCATCAAGCAAGCTGAGGCTGGTTGTTACATTGGCCACAGACAGGGTCACAGAAACAGCTTGCCTGGATGCAGCTGGGATGTTGCTAGCTTTTGGGCTTTGAGTGCAGGTACAGAGGCTAACAATGCAATGGAAGAGCGGTGCACTGCCACCAAAACAAGTCTTGTGTGAGTAGCAAACCTGGTGGGGATCCAAGGTCCACATGCCCCTACCGCGCCACCCCCCCCCCCCACCCCCGCAACAATCCATCTCCTTGTTGCTGTTCCCTGGCACATCCCAAAGAACACATCCCTCTCTGTGACATCTTCCCTAGGTTTTTTTCCCCCACTCTCCCATGTGTTAGAGCCCTTTACTCCCTGATGTGACCTCTAAGCCAACTTCCCAGCTTCCTCCCTGCCCCCCCATCATTTTTTTGCCTCTTGGCAGGTCAAAAGTCAGCATGGGGTGTGGCTATTCGGAAGCAACACAGGACTAACTGGCAGCCAGCTGCCACCAAGCAGAAGAAATGGCCCTTGCTCTTCCCTTAGTAGAGTATTCATTTTCTCTTCTTACCAGCCACAGGTTGCCACATTAAGCTTATGGAAAGTTTTTCTCTGAGGCTTCCATCCATCTACCTGATATGTTTATATGGCCAAGAAATTCAGATTGCCGCAGGCAGTCAGAGGAACAGGCATGGATGCAGGCTTATGAGAGAGCTATGTTAAAAAGCTGGAATGCTGTATTTGTGTATATCTGAAAAAAAATAAAGAAATCTCCAATAGAAGAAAGAGGTGTTCCGTAGCTTCAAAAGAAAGATTTCTAGGGAGCTGACAGGTAGCAAATAGCTCTATGTGTATCATCAGATGCTTGGCAGGTGCTCCTAGAGAAACAAAGTCCGTATTGCTGCATGCTGAGTTCACCCTTTGGGAGACACGTCTTCCTCAGACTGACATTTCTGTTATGCTCATTCCCTGAGGCGCTTTTTACAGGAAAACACAGCAACATATTTGATTGTTCAGGAGGTACTGAACTTTACATAGCTGACATTTGGAAACACAGATAGCTCACACCTGGGAGCTTCAACTGCTTTGGAAGAAGCCAAGCTGCTGGACTCAATTATACAGAAATGTAAATTTGGTGTAGTACTGAAATGGGGAGAGAAGTTAGCACTGCTGGACTGTGCTAACCTCAGCTGCAAGGAGTACTGGAAGTGCACAGGAAAGTTGCTAAAATAATGAAGTATAAAGACTTTTTTTTTCCCAGTCAGTGAAAACCTGCATGGGGAGGGCCACCTTCCTCTGGCTATCTAAAACCCAAGTCCAAGAGTGCTGCTGAGAAAACATCCTAACAAACGTGAAATGTAAATGCTTTAAGAAACCCTGGATGTTTCCAAGGTCCCAGTCCCGACACAAAATAAAATAATCTGTCATGCATTTTAGATAATGCCCTAGTTTAACAGGCAGGGGCTTAAAGAGTACGTGAGGAAAGCGCAGGCACAGATGTTACTCCTCTTCAGCCCTTGCAGAAGAAATGGTGTGAAGGAGAGTGGGTCCAACTAAGCAAATGCCATATACACGAAGACGTGCCACAGCAGCCTCTGCCCTGTGTTTAGCATTGTCAAACCACAGAAGAGCATCAGGGAAATAACCTGTCTTTGCTGACAACAGAAAAGACAAATATGCACACCGCCAAATGCATTTGAGAGAGAGCTCCAGCACCACAAGGAGATGAATAAGCCCAAACCTGTCATCACGAGAGCAGCCCCTGGGAGACGCTTCATACTGCGAATAGAACAGTAAACACCCTGGAGTGGGGCACAGGTGTTACAAATGTGAGGCAGCTCCACAGTCAGGTGAAGGTGAGCCTGTCCCAGAAGAGATGCACCCTCCAATGTCCAGAAGAGAAGATGGACAAGTTGTCCAACTCGATACAGAAGATGGTCTGTAACCAAGTCAAGATGCTGGATCATTCAGCTCCCAGCCCTGGCTTGCTTAACTGACCACTTGGCTTTCATCTGCCACTGACAGGAGAAGCTGCAGCCTGGGGAAGGGTGCAGGCTACTGGCCAGCATGAAAGGCCAACCAGATATCAGGCCTAATCACCATAGGTTTACAAAAGGCAGGTCCTGCTTGACTAACCTGATTTCAATCTATCACAAAGTGACTTGCTCAATGGATGAGAGAAAGTCTGACATGATCTTAAAGGTCTTTTCCAGCCTAAATGATTCTGTGGTTTGAGCCTGCTGTGCTCCAGCAACCAGCCAAAGCTGGGTATTGGGGCCCCATCATCTGCATTTACTTCATTAGACCTGGAAGCAAAAGGGAAGGCATAACACAGTGCCATGGATTTACAGAAACCAGGGCCAGAGGAGAGAGATTCTCAAGTATAAAGTCAAGATGTGACAAGTCTGTGGAAAGCATCAGTTTCTCACTTGCACACATGGTCCCTCTCATTTCTGAGTGCATCTTGAAATACATTCTCCTCCCTGGAAAAATCTTACCTCCTTTCTTCTCAGCCAGAGACTGCAAATGGGTTTGTGAACCTTAGTACATCATTTACAGCTGCTGTAAATCTGGAACAATGTACACTATCAGATGTGCAGGTCTCATTTATAAAGCAGGATTTATGATTTCACCCCTTAGATCTGCAGATGGGTTTTATTGTGATTTATGCCTGTGTCATGAGGACCATATATAAGAATTACCTGATCTTATCGAGGGACCTATTCTTTTTGGCCCTTATCTTTCTTCTGAAAGCAGAGACTACTTAATCACTGTTAGCTATATACTGAGTGCAGTGCCCTCTGTGATTTACCCATATCCCTCTTTTCAGTATTATTAGCTTGTGATGTTAGGACTAACCCAATGAAATGCTCACAGCACATGCTGAATTGCAGTCATATATACAATTTATAAATGGTTCTTCGGTGACTGTGTTGGTAAATATAATTACAGTCTTTTTAAAGGAGACATTACATCAACATTAACTGAATACCAGCATCAAACTGAGGTACAAAAAAAGGCCTTTTAGGTCCCCTGAGAAAAATATTTAGGTTTCTACTATTATTGGTAGAGGCTGCATCTCAACAGAATAAATTGTAGGGAAAAGCTCGAATTTCTGAGAAGGATAGAGGCCAGATTTCTGAAAGCATTCGATCATCTAACCACCACTGATTAAAAAAGGTGTTGAAACACTAGAGAAGATCTTGCCTGGAGAAGCATACTGTCACCTAGTACAGTTTCACAACCCCCATGCATTAGGGTCCCATGTTTTTCACCAGACCTGGGTACCTAAGACCTCTTAGGCTTCCTCACCTCTCTTCCTCCTTGGCCATGTAAGCCTGTCGGTCCATTTCTCTGCTTTTGGTCCAGGAAAAACAGGGAATTTCTCCATGTAAAAACACATACAAGCCTGCAGTGAGACACTGTCTTGATGAGGGAGCTCTCCTCCAGCTGAGAGGTGAACTACCCCTTAGCTTCCTGCTTCTTGCCAATCCCAGCACTAGGAAATTATATGAAATGTGGCTTTGCTGTTGCCCCTCTAGCAGCTGTGACTGCTTGTTATAAGAGAAAGACCCACGCACGTTTGTGGCTCCACCTCTACAAATAGGTCTTGACGGTGTTCAGACTTGAGCCCAGTTTTGATCTCAAGCACTGCAGACTTACCACAAGGGCAAACCTCACATCTAATCACATGTTCATTTATATGAGACGATAACTGTAGCAACAGCCCTCTTCTCCCTTTCAATTCTACCTCATCAGTAAGAAGTGCTCCCTGGGAGGAGGTTGGAGGGAGCAGTCAGAGTACCAACCCCTCAAAAAGCATCAGGCTGTGAGATGCTACTCCTGAACCTTCACCCATGTGCCCTTTGCTTCTGCCTGAGGAGAGCAGCAGCTATCTGCTGTGCTGGACTGTTTCAGAGAGAGTTAAAGTGCTTTCAGTAGTATTTGCCTCCCTATTTGCCCCAGGACATTTGTGAGAGCAAGGAGACAGGGACTGTAGGGAACACTTTCTTAAAACAGACTCCCTAAATGTTTTGGGGTTTTTTTGCCTTGTAGGAGAGGTGCTTACCAGGCTTGCATCCCCAGTCTTCTCTTGCCTGCCATGATGATAACTTCTTCATCTCTCATGGAGAAAAAAACCCAGCAGATTTCTGGAAACAAAGTTGGGAATTTGGGTTATCTAAAAGATTTCACAGAGGGTGCTAGGGCTGGGTGAAATGGTTTGCTTAAATGAATTTGGCTTCAGGAAATGACTCCTGCAATTTGAGTCTCAGTTATTTTTTACATCCACACGAAGGTATGTGATGTGCCAGGACTTTGATCTTGATTACTGGCACAGAAGTGGCAGAGCGAGAGATGTCAGGCACTGGGCTTAACTTGCTGTGAACCATGTGTGGATACAAGCTGCTAGGAAGTCTAAATTTTCAGGAGCTTGAGTGGCCTAAGCTGCCTGTGTAGGCACAGCCGCTTTGTCTGAGGTATTCTTAGCGCGTGCCTACCAGGCTTTGCTGCTGCAGGGATTTAGGAAGAGGAATGCTAAATTTCTGGATCCCAAAGAGCTGTAGATGCATGTGACGTGCTGAACGGCTCAGCCCGGATGGGATGAGAGCACATCTAAGACCCAGAGGTTGCAACAACTGTAAAGATCTAGGGAGCCTTAAACAGGGAACTTATCCTGGGAACTTACACATCTGAAAGACTGTCAGAAGCTGAATAGGGATTTTTCATCATCACAGTATTAGATTTAGACACCTCCATCCCACATTAGGTTTAAGACTTTAAGGAGATCTTGTTCATACCACTCAAATTAAATTCAGGAATTTTCTTACTCTGTGTCCAACTTCCCAATGACTCTTCCATTTGCTTTCAAGTTGACAGTGTAAAGCACCCCAGTTTAGATTCTTAACTACTAAGTAGCATATATTTTTCAAAGCAAGTAGAAATCTCAAATGATGTATAGATTCTTACCAAAATCTCAGCTTTCAGAGTTCCTGTTAGATCCATTAAAAAAAAGGTGTAGGCAGAAAGGTTTTTTTTTAAAAGTGTGGAAATTAATTTCTTCCTTAAGCTTCTATAATTCAAACAGCAATTTAATGACTAAAAAAAAAATGACCTAATCCCAGTACTTTCTGTCATACCTCCCTTTTTTCTCTCACAGACAAAAATTTAAGAACAAAAAAAAATAAATCTCAGCCCCAGAGGAGTACCTCAGATGATAAGAGCACATGAAAATAAGAGCTCTGATGCTCGATGTTTTGTAGTTTTCTAAGTGGGCCTAGAAACATTTACAGCCTTAGCTAATCACATTATATTTGCTTAATTAATGGGAAGAGCCTATGCTCTCAAGCTGACAGGCTTTGATAGATGAGTACAGCTGCCCTGGCTTCCACAGCATGTGTGAGTGCTTAATGGGAATAGGTTGGGGGGCAGTAAAGGATGCAGAGCCATGAAATAAATGTACTAGATGGTAATGGAACTGCCATTCTAGCTCACTGTGCACCTGAGATGCAGGGGTAGCTCTAAGACACCTTTGTGTTTGCCGTACCTGAGGCTGTGCAGGGATCTGACACATCATTGCTGGATAGAGGGGGCAGCCCTTTCCCTGCCTCGACCTGGACCTATGCCCATGCCCTGGGTCACCAGCCCGTGGGGGTGCTCCCACCCACTTAATATCACTCTAGGCAGCTGGAGAGAATATCATTGTGACAAAGAGTTGGCTATAAATGAGGGCTGGAGGATGGGGAGAGCAGCAGTGGTTTCCTAGGCAGGGAAAGAGAAACCCTGGTGTAGGCAGCACAGAACATCACTTGCATTGTTCTCCTGTACTTAACTCAGAAAAAACCAGCCTCGTTCCTTGAATTATCTGCTTCACTCCTGTCCAAGTGACTTCTCGTGTGCTTGCCTTACAGTACACGAGCCTGAAACACATGATAGAAGCAGCTGCCAGGCCAACTGCTCTGATGATAATTGAGCCAGTTGTACATACTTTCATACATCATATCCTATCGCATCCGACTCTTACTCACCCTGTTACCAACTGCTTCTTGTCTGTTTTCTCCAGGAAACGGCCTTTATCAGTGCAATTTGGAAGAAACCCCCCGATCCCAGCTGGGGAAGTAATACTCTCCCCCATCTCCCTTCCACCACTTTTTTGGGGGCTTTAAGTTGTTCAGCAGGGCCAATTAGGAATTCAAACCAGGTAGAAAGTGAATATACAGTAGCAATAAGAGCCAGTGGCATGATTGATGATGCTTATACAAATGCTTCTGGCTTGAAAAGCAGCGTCTGGGTTGATTCCAGAAGCTGTGTCTAATTTCAAAAGGATCTTCTGGGAAAAAAAAAAATAGAAAAAAAAGAGGGTTAGCAGCACATGTTACAGAAAGCAACTTCCACAGATTATTCCATCCCCAAAATATCATCCAATTACTAAGAGCAAAGCGTGAGAGAACTAACAAGAGCTTTTACTTGTACTGATCCTCCTGCACATTTACTGAAATAGGGATGAGACTTTTTTTTCCTGTGGTCTTCCAACAGTCAGAGTTGCATCGGTCTAAGTGTGGTTTCTAAACTTAGATTGTTATATATATTAGGAATAATGGCTTAAAATTGTGAAAACCTGAGCAGCTGTTAGCCCCAGTTAAAGCAAACACTGAATTTCCCACTGATTCAAATGGATCTGTGCCTTTTTTTTTTTTGAGAAGAGATTTTCCTACATCAGTCTCTGATTTTTACTGATATTTGCTAGCAATGCCTGTCTGTGTGTCTGTGCATTTGTGCACAGCTTTGACACAGTTAAACAAAGCCCCCTCATTCCCTGCCCGTCCTTCCTCATCAATCAATGGCCCCTCAGTACTGTCCTGGCACATCCCCTTCTGCCAGCCACGGCAGGAAGGGAACAGAAATCCGATGGAAAGACGTTGACCCAGATTTACCCTGGAAGCCGCAAGTCCAGGAGCAACAGAAGATGAATGCAGGGCGGGCATCAAGGAAGCGTGCAGACCTGCCATCTCTACTGAGATAGAGCTAGAGGATATCTGGATACCTGCCAGCCTGGGCTGCTGGGCCTCCAGAAATCCTGGGCAAATGTGGAGGGACACTGTGTCCCGTGCATGGCAAGTCTGATGGATTGGGATGCACTAGCCTTCTTCCACATGTGCAGAGGCTGTTCTGAGAAATCCAGTTCGGGATGCTCTAAAACACACTTTTGGACTGGAAGGAGTGGTTAGGTTTGTGCGCACGGCATGGAAGGGTGGTGAGAGCCAGAGCTCTCCACCAACTGTTGGTGCTGAGGTGAGTATTTGCACAACTCAACCTGAGATGTGTCTAATTTAGGACTGTGGTCTCTGGAGGCCCTTGTATATTCACTGGGGAGAGGATGTGCAGCAGAGCCTGCGTCAAGTGGGAGAGGAGCCCATCTCATCCTACAACTGCAGAGGGAGCCATGGTAGTTTGGACTTTTCACTTGCACACCTCACCCAAATGCAGAGAATTTAATGCCATGACCAGCATGTCTATTTGAGAGGGAAAAGCCATAGTGCACAGGTGTCCAGATGAAACAGGACATCCTTGGCTCTAGACACAAAACTCCTACCCCTCACTGGACCGTGTCCTCATGGTCCAACAAGAACTGTTTCCTTCTGGATTGTACCATCAGGACCACTGCTCTTGGCCTCATCCTAAGTCTTACTAGCAGTGTAAAACATGATTTCCTTTATCCAGATGTCCGAATAATACTGGCATCTGACTGGCACCTACCACCATCAGTCTGCTTCTTGGACTGTGTGTGGTGCAACTGGTCCATGACTCAGAGGTGGGTGTATCATTCCTCTGAGCAATGCTAACCATGGTAAGAACATGGAGTGGCCCCCAAAGTCCCACCTCTCTGAAAGCTTTTGCTCCTCTTAGTGACTACTACATCATTGCCTTTAAAGTGGGGGGCATCCTTAGTTTCAGTAGATCTCTCCAGGTAGGTTTAGGGTTTTCAGGGCGCTGTCTCTTTTATTTTGTAAATACCATGGGAGCTGAGTCAGATGGGTAATCACTGATGCTTCCTTTAAGGCATTGTTGCATATGGCTATTCATTAAAAAGCCCCAGTGAACTAGAATGAGGTTTTTTTATTTTAAAAGCTATAATCTCTAGGACACACACAATGTTCTCTCACAACCCGTATTTCTCACAGACGGCTGCTATAAAGCTCCAGTCTCTGCTGTAAGCCATCTTCAATGCATTGTCATTGTAATTGACAACAGATGATTTTTTTTTTCAAGTGACTCTTGAGGAGGAGTGGAGGATGTCAGCACATGACTGAGTAAAATTATAGTTAGGAAAACATAGGAAGAGCCAGCTTTTCCCAGAGAGCTTGTGGCTGTGAGGCAAGGTTTTCTTTTTTTGTGCCTGAAATGGGATTAAGCCAAAAGGCTCATGGATTTACTGCCATTTGTGCTCTGGTCCTTTATGAAAACAAATAAACCAGTGTGGATTTTGAATACACTGAATCTGTACCTGACATCACATTTTGCAGGGTTTGGACATCGGGTGAGTCCCTGGCAGGGCCTGGTGTGCACCAGGGGACTGGGAGGCTGGAGAGAGCTGCCCTCGCCACTGCCTTGAGTGTGGTCCTGAATGAGCCCTTTTGGCTTGCTGGGACCTCCCACCTCCCCACCTTGCAGGCTGCAGCATCATTTGAAAAGGGGGGAGGGTCTTCCAAATTTGTTTTTGGAGTTTAAACAATCTCTCTTCCACACTCAAGTTTCAGGGAAGCAGTGCTAAGCTCTTCTTTGTCTAATTACTGCCTCCCCTCCACCTCTAAGCTCATTCAACTGGCTGAGACTCCTCTTTGAGTAGATGGAGCCTCTGATCTGTGTCACCTTATGGGCACAGCCCCTAGCAGCAGGACTACATTTTGGATCCTACATTCAAAAAGGCTTCAGCAAAGCAAAAACATTAAATGCCAGTAAGTCTTTAGCAGATGGAGAGTTGGTGGCAAAAACTACAACAGAGAATGCTCCGGAAAGGTGATGCTATGAAGAAAGGTTTTTAGACCAGCTATAGTAGATAATATGGAAGGAAGATGGAAAAGTAATGATGGAGGAATAAAGACACTGGCTAAGAGAATGAAAGGCAGATAAGGAGAGGAAAATATGAAAGGAAAAAGTTATCTGGATGCTGATTTATGGAGAGACCCTTTACTCTTGCAAGCTGCAAAGTACAAATGTTCTGCCTGACAGCACCCTGCACCATCGATGCAAGGTGTTTTCTCTGTAACACATGCATCAGGTGAGCACTCTGCAGTACGCTGTAATGGCCTACCCAAAGTCCCTTCAACAGGACTGAGCCAGCATTTAACTGCAGTGGTTTCTAGGAGGGTAGCGGGTCAGATGAACTGCAGCCCCTCTGCAAACCAAGCCACTGATTGTGCTGGCTGAATTTATAGTAATTGTGCTAGTTCTTAGAGATGAAATACTTCTCACTTTCATTTTTTATGGCAAAAATACAGGAAATGTTTGTTAATAAGCTACCTCTGCATGTCACTGTCACCACTGTGTGGTCTTGTATGGCTGTCCCTGGTGAAGACAGGCTCCTTGATGGAGCAGGGCACTGTAAAGCGAACAGAAAGGCGATACCTGGAGCACAAGATCTGGCAAGGCTCAGAGTGCAGGTAAATAAAAATAAACTTCTGTTTAAAAAAAAACCCACACTCATAAACACACAAGTGATTGATTTACCCTCTTAAGTGTCTTTTTGCCTTTTAGGAAGATGCTACTAGATGAAGACAGGAATGAATTATGTAGCAGAATTGAATGTTTTAGGGAGAGGTCATTTCTTAATTGAAATTGTCCAGTAAGAAGGATGGCTGTGAATTAAGGCGTAATTGCAGAGCCGCGTGCCTTTTGTATGAATAAAGAAGCTGGCCTCAACTTTGCTGTCAAAATGATTACTGAATTGAAAATTATTGGTGAAGCTGGCGTTTTTTTTGGAGCTGTTTCTGTTGCTAGAAGCCCGCAAGGTCTCTGCTGCTCCTTCCCCTCACGGTGTCTAACTGAATAATGTCTGATTTATATTTCAGTGTGTTTGATGAAAAGTCAACATTTTTTTCTGCCTTTCCCTCCATTGCCCTCCCCCGTCCTCTGTCTAAGAAGGGAAAAAGCAGAGAAATAAAGCAGCTATAGAACAGTGGCTCCCAGAGCCTCTGAAGGGACAATGTGCTTCAGCAGTGACTGAGGGCTCCTTTGAAACTAACAATAAAAACATCTTTTCTGCTGAGGAGCACAAGGCTCACAGGGGCAAGGGACTTTAATGACACCATTATCTTTCAGGCAATTAGGGCTCACTGGCGCAAGCTGGTATCGGTACTGGCACCGTTTTGATTGCACTGCCATGGCTTGGTGAAACGTAGACTGCTGAGACTTAGGAAACATCATAAATGGCTTTTAATCTCAAACCAGCATGCATAAAAAATGTACTAACGCAGGAATAATCGGAATTCACAGGCATATTTTCTCTTTTAGAACATATGCCAGGGAGCAGAGGTCTCCCCTCCTCCCCATCCTCAGCCCGCACACACGAGCTATGTGATGCTTTTTCTTCTGCTTTGCTCCTAAAGCGCTTGCAAAACCGGGTCTGAGCCTGCCAGCTGCATGTGTGTTTGTTCTGCGCTCTGGATTATATTTTAATGGCACAGCCTAAGCTCCTTACGCTCAAACGAATGTGCATTTAACTGTCTGCGTGTTTGTGCTGGTTTATAAGGTAGAGGGGTCAGGCAGCTTATCCCCCAGCTTCTCTGCGAGGGACCGTCCAAGAATTTTAATGGAGCTTTCAAAAGCCTCCCATTATGCCAGGTGCCCTCAATGGAGAGTCCTTCTGCCTCTGAAAGGTCCCTCTTGTTGCTAGACACAATGAAACACCAGCCACAGTCCCCGCCGCGAGCGCCCGGATTATTTTGTGTCGCAGTGTGTAGCTGGGATGCAGAGCACGGCTCCCTCCGCTCTCCTGACACAACCAGGGGGATTCATTTCATTAGTTCGGAAAGCTGTTTCGGAGAGAAGGGAGGTTATGTAGGTCACCGATTCATCCCTGCTGCCTTGCAAGAAGAATTCATTATGAAATTTCACTTTAATTAATGCAATGCACCGGCTCTTAATAGTATTTCATCAGGACATCTGGTAAAAGCACATTAGCTACCGTTTAATGTAAAGACATAATTGAACAGAACTCCTGTTGGAGCTTGGCTTTTGCAACATGTTTCACTTTTTGTTTCCCTTGCAAGCTGCCGATTAAAGGAATAGTGGGAGTCCCTCATCAGAAGGTGACGGAGCCCGATCCAAAGCCTTGACAGAAAGGCTCTGGGTGACATGCACAGGCTCAGAAGTGCATCCCTGGGGAATAAAGTGAACATCCATCCTATATATTGCCAGATTTTACTGATACTGCCGTTGAACTGTAATCCTGAATATAAAGTTAAAACTCCAGTGTTTAGTTCCAGTTGTGTTTGAAAGGCCACCACCAAAAGGTCTTTACAAACCATTTTCTTTTGGCTTAACTTAGAGCTTTTTCCTGTTCTAATTTTATCTCTGCATAATTGTGTATTTTAATACTTAGTTGATTATCTGCCCAAATTATTGTCGGCGCAGCAGCTTTCCAAACAGCCGTATTAAATATTCACATGCAAATGGGATTTTTTTTTTTCAACCCTTTGGTTTACAATGATCTCCTGGAGTATAAATGTGAACTCTCAAAAGATTTTAGTTACTCAATAAGTACTGGGTCATGGTTATTTAGGTCTAACTAACAAGCTAAAGTGCCTTTGGAAGATTAATATATTTAGAAAAAGTTTGTGAACTGTTTGAAATCTTATGTTTGATTTGAGGCTGCTGCCTCCACTTCTCCTTTTCTTTTTTTGGGTGTTTGTATAACCCACAATAATGAAAAACATCTACCACAAGCACAAGTGCAGATTACTTTGTTTCCCTTTCATATTCTCACCCTTCGGCATATTTTTCACCCTTGTTTTGGGGCAGTTTTACTCCCAACCTTTGCTAAGAAGGAGCACAAAGAACTAAGATGTTAAAATTTTTTCTGCTGTTTACTTGTACCTTGGGTTATTTTCTGCACCAGTAGGAAGAAGAATGGGATGGGGTGGGTCTGGAAAAGCTCCATATGCCCCCACTGAAAACCCCAGGGGGTTCACAGTGCTGCCCAGCATCTGGCAGTCCTGCTGGCAGTACCTACCCTGCACACCTGAGAAGGGGTCCCAAGTGGTAACAGACCTCCCCAGTCACACCAGACACCATATGACTGGCTGCGTCCTGTGGACTTCATGACACCCACCCTGCCTGTGTTTGCTACAGGACATTGTCAGTGGGACTAAGACAGTGCTGGGACAAGGCACTCCCCACAGCAGGTAAGGCCACCCCTCCTCGCAGGCGTCCTCCTGGGGACTATCCTCTCTATAAAACAGCTAATCCTGACACCATGTGAAAATACAAAGCATTCCTGTCCTCATCTGGTCAGTGCAGGGGACTTATTTCTGGGAAACAGCCAAATTGCCCCAAAGCAATGCTAAGGCCCCCCTAGTGACATAAATTGGCAAGGAATTTCACCCCTTCCTTGTAGCTGTTCCATGCAGTGAACACAAACCCAAGCTCACATTATCAACTCAAGACACTAGCCTCTCTCCAGGGAGGAACACCAGCTCTGTCCCACATTTACAGAAGCTGTGGTAAAAAGCTGTTGCAGGAAGAGGAAACTGGGCAGTGAAAGATGCTGTGCCATCATCAAAGCGACTCTCCGGTGATATTTCAATGCTAAAAGTCCCAATCCCTGGTCACAGTAAGAAACTCAACTGAGACCACTGCTAGGACTGACTAAGTCTGCAGTTAGGCATTAGCTAGCAATAAGGTATAGGAAAAACAGAGGCAGCCTTCCTTCATGGAGGTCAGGCTGATGCCAACTCTGGCCCAAAAAGAGGAAGTAGTTTAATCACCACAACCATTGGTAACACTATTTATACAGCCAGTTCAGAAAGTCCTCTGGATGCTAAGAGGAGCAGCCAGGCTGGCACTAGATAGCACCATTTGTTTGTTGTTCCCTTAGGACAATATTCTCAAAGGACCTGTCATTTTAAAAAATCAGCATTACCCTCTGCCCTTTGGAAATCTGAAACAATGACCCAGCTGTGGGTTCACAAAGCTTACACTTGGTGCTCACGGGTTTGTTGCCCCAGGGCAGCCCATCGTTGATACAGTCACTGGTATTGGCAACTCCATGGGACAAGGAAGAGTCCAGCTTTTGTATTGCAAAAACCCCAAAGCAGCTACGTAAATAAGTCCAGAGGCATTTTACAAAGACTAAGTCTTTTCCTAAATGAAGTAGAACTTGCAGGCTTTTCCATTTTTATTTTATCTCCATGATGTAATAAGATGAATCCCAAATTAGGAAGGAGAGGGATTCTTTAGGAAGAAAAATCAATTGAAAATACTGGGAAATATGCCACTTCTGGAACCAGGCTGTATCTAGGAAGTATTTACAGTTTGTATTGGGGACTGAGCCTCTCAAGGTAGCTGGCCTCAGACCTCTTCTTTCAGGATTTATCTTCAGTTAACTCTCTGCTAATTGTAATTTCTCAGTTTGAAGCAAATTGAGTGCAAGTCCCAGCAGTGCTAGGTGTCCAGGCGTCTCACCAACGTCAGCTCATTCTTTCTCCATGCTTCAGATCTCTGCGCTCTCATTTCTGCAGCCTACGGAACGAGATCTGTCACCTCTAAGTGTCCTGGCTGCGAAGAGGTTGGATTGATTCATGAATGCTTTAAGATCCTGAAATGAAAAATCATTACTACCACCTCTCTAGTCTTACAGCAGCAGGTAGTGTGTCAATTTTCCCAGAACCTATAGCAAAGTGCCACCTCTGACTTTAGGTATTTCGTGCTGGTGGCGTGCCTCCCCTTGCCCATGAAACACCTCCTGCCAAAGGCTGCCTGAACACCCCTTGCAGCAGCAAGCTAGCCCTTTTGGTCCAAGGGTGCTGATGGAAACAAAGGAACTTCATCAAGCCAAGCAAAAAAAAAAAAACAACGTGGGAATGAAACTCCGTCACCAGCTCTGTGGGAAACTCAACGCCAGAAACCGGCTTAAACTCTTGTGAAGGTTTGCAGATGGGAACCAGGGGAGGGCAAGGCAAGGCAGGAAGCTCCCTGGGGATGGCAGGCAGCACCCTGTCCCCAGCTCACACCATTGTGCTTTGTTCAACCTCCACAATTGTGTGAGCAGAGCCTGGTGCATCAGCCTTCACTTCGAATTTCCTGCTTTTTGTCGGCTTGCATCCCGGGGACTGTTGTTTGAAACACAGTTCTTATGGAGCTTGCAGAAAAGAAACCGCTGCCATGTAAGCATGTGCCCAGGCCTTTCAGTGGGTTCCCAGCACCATGGCTCCGCTTGAAGGGGACGCAGGCCATTGAGATGCAAAGAGGCATGCGAAATACCCGCCTGGGTCCCCGGGCTGGGTGGGTTAGGATTGACTACTGCAGTTGAGAGGAGCTGCTGTCACAGGAGCCATAGGATAACCACCTCTGTGTCTGGCAGTCCAAGGATCAGCTTGTGACTTGTTCAGCTGACCTCTCCACAGAGATTTTCCTAATCACAGCCCATACAATGTCTCGTACCAAGATTTATAGAGGATTTGGCTTCATAGAACGGGCTCCCAATTCACAAAGCTCCTTCTTTCTCCTCTTGTTCCCGCTCCCTTCCTGAGCAAATCCAGGACTTTGTCCGAGTCCCTCCTCTGTGGATGCTGGGCCTGACCACATGCCCAGTCTGGGCTTTCAGACTGTCACGTGCCCTGGTCTGCATGAGAGAGACCTGGGAGGAAGGATGGAAACCAGAGAAGCAGTAATGCTTGTGGCTAGTCAGACTGATGTGTTGGCCTCGGAATGATGTTTGCTGGTCCCCCAGAATTTGGCAAAGGGAACCCTCAATTCAAAAGAAGGAAAAAAGCTATCCCAAACCACGAGGCAGATTAGGGGATTTTGCCTATCCAGTTCACACTCAGCACTGCTGGACATCCCCACCACTGTCAGAAACACTAACCCCTGTGCCCAGCAACCTGGCAGGTCTCATGTACTGAGCACAAGCTTTCCTCCCACAGCCCACTCCCCTCAGCACTGCGCATAGCAGTCACCCAGTGCCCGCACAATTCTCCTGCCTCAGGAAGCCTTGGCTTGCCTGACCTGCTGGCCACTTCTCTATGATTCCCGGAGATGGAGGGAAGCAGTACCTCTGTGCTGTCACCCCTCATGTCTCTCTATCATGGGTTCTGGCACACACGGAGTCATCTCCCTGCTCTGTTCTGCTGCAAGTCCCATGTCATCCCAGAAACTGTGTTCATGAGATCATCTATGAAATATTTATTCCCCTCGCATGTGAGAGAAAAAGAAGCACAAAGTCTGCATGATATCAATGGAATCCCTGATAGCCAAACACTGAATTATTTACAGCCTAATTGCACAAGTGATGCTCATGAGATAGCTTGAGATGCAAGATGCAAATAATACATTTCGCAAAATTGGTGACTTCTGCTTCAGACTTTGTTTCAGTCCATCAGTGAGTCCCTAAAAACCAGGAGAGAGCACTTGGCAGAAGAGCTAGAACATCCAGGGACACTTATAACATCCACAGGCTTTTGTCAGTGCACTGCTGTAAGACAGGAAAGGGCTCTCAAACCACCAGTTAGCTGCTCAACTAGCTGCTTGAAGACACATCTAGAGCTATTTCAGCTGCACAGGTGAATCTTACCTGGCTGCTAGCTGTTGCTCCAGAAGGACATAGGTCCAGTGCTACAACTGAAAGTCTCAGTAAATGCCTGGGATGCCCTGAGGCATCTCCAATGGCATTAAATGCATACATGCGAGACACAGAATTGAGCCGATGTGACCGCTGGCCCCAGCGGACCTCCTGGCACAGGGAGCAGTGACCAAGAACTGCAATGCTCTCTCTGCCGCAGCATCCTTCATCTCCCTTTCACTGTAATGTTTGCTGTGTAGCTGTAATGCAGTACTGCAGGCATGCACTAAAGGTCCTCCTTTCTGCCCAGCCTACAGCGGATGGACTAGATCACCCACTGAACCCCAACTCACAGGATCTGGGTTTCCAGACAGAAAGCTTTTCTGCCCAGTCCCAGGTGCACAGGTAGATGTGGCAGTTGTCACAGAGGCTTTGCTACTTCTCTAATGCCAAACTTCTCTCAAGCCCTCATTAGCAAATACACATCTGAAGCCTGACATCTGGAGTAGGCTACAAGTTGTTTCTTAGAACACTCATATTCTGTATTCCTTATTATAATTTACTTAGCTGAGCAAATTGCTGGAGCCGAACAAGGCTCTGGGCAGTTGGTTTTGGCCTTGGGATGGTAACAAGCAAAAAAAAGAACCCCCCGAGCCATTATTACAATGCTGTCCTCTCTGTGCCCAATAATGCTCATTTCCTCTCGAGATGAGACACATCATGTATGTCTAAACCCCTCAGCCTCTCCCCTTTTACAAAGTCAAGTACAGCTGTAGGTTTAAAGAGCCAGCCAAAATTAATGATGACAGATTAAGGAACATAGCAATGTACTGCAATGGCCTCTTGTTAAACTGAAGCATCTGATCCAAACCAAGCAAGCTCAGCCCCTTGTTAAGCTCCTGCTTGCCTTGATCACCGTCTCTCCTATTTATCTGCTGAGCATCATCATCTGAACATCTGACTGTGATTTACTCAGACATACCCAGACCATCACTGAGCAGCTTCCCCAGTGATAGGCAGTGTAGGTAGCCCACCACCACAGTTGGGTTTTTTTGCTTGGGTTTTTTGTTGCTTTCAGGCCTTTGTTCCATTTGAAGTTGGCAGCCAGAAAGTAATAATTAAATCCTCCACTTATGCCAGGAGAAAAAATTATTTTAGACAGGTACTTTTCCTTCTCATTCTTCCCACCTCCCCCTTTTCCTTAAATGAGTGATAAAAGTAGACAGACAATAAATGCCACGTCTCAAAAGCCTGTAAGAGAACAAGGCAGTGCTGTTACTCCTGCTCTAGAGCCAGAAGGACCCGAGGGAAGAAACAGCAATGCGATTCACCTTAAGGCAGTGCTGTAGCTGTGATGAGATCCTAGGCCAGGGAGGTGAATTACAAAGATAAACCTTATGTAGCTTAAGAACTTTTTGGCTGTTTTACAAATATTATTGTCTAAAATGAAAAAAGGAGGCCATTTGGTTATCAAATGTAAGTTTCTAGTGTTTTACCCCATCCTCTTTTCATTTTGTTTGTAAATGTCTACTGGAAACAAGGCAAGGCTACGGCCAGCTCTCCTTTCTAGATTTGTTTAGCAGAAGAGGATCCAGATTGCTCTGAGACAAGCAAATGCAGATTTACCCAGGGGCTGAAGACGCCATTAGGTCACTCGCACCACCAACTTTCTCCCCTTTTCAGGATCCTTCTCCCTGTCTCTGCAGCTGAAGTCCCTTCCCATCACTTGCTCCATAGGGAAAATGAAGCCACCCACCAGGCTGGTGCTTTCTGCAGCATTAAGTACCACCAACCAGTGTCTCATGACCCAGGTCTCTAGGTGCTGAGCATGGCAGGGAAGGTGGGTTTGGTTTGCTAACAGCCCTGAATATGAAAGGGTGAGGTAGATGGCAGCAGGCTTTGTATACCTCACTATTTTGAGCACCCTGGACTCATTAGAGATCCGATTCCACTTGGAAAACATTCCTTGCTATAAGTGATGATCATCAAGATAAACAGGCACACTTTCCTCATTTGCCACTACCGCTAGTCAGTTGCCAAGCTAATCCTTTCCCCTCCTCCCCCCATTATCCTGCAATAGCTTGTTAGTTGCTAAAGAAGCTGAAGAAAAACAATTAAGATGCTACAGAAAAAGCAGGCAATTTCTCACACGCAGCGCTGAGTATCCAGCAGATGTGACTCGAGATACACACATGCCGTTTTCAGGCAAGTTATTCCCAAGGGTTTAGATAAAAATAATAAGGATGAGGGGTTTCAGGAGGAATCAGGTTATTTTTAAGTGGAAGGGCTCTAGGGGGTATTAGCAGGGCTCCCTGAAAATGCCATCATCTTCTCATGTGGGGGATTGCATAGCATTAGCTATGCATAATTAAAAAAAGAAAAGCCAGTAGTTGGGCTAGACAGATTCAGCTGGGAAGTGGTTATGGGGGTTACAGCAAATGAGGTTGGCTGCGCACATCAGACACCTTCTGATTTACCAGAGGTAAATTTTCGAGGCAGAACAAATAAGATGCCCACAGGGCATTTGCCCCCAGAAGACAGTGGCAAGTCTCAAGAGCCAGGATTTGGCCGGGATGGTTTCGATCACCACAGTTCAGCCATCAAGGAAATGTTACAGTGGGAAAAATGCTGCGATGGTTTGGAGCCAGATCACAGTGGATACAGAATGTTGCAACTTACTGCAGCATGTGGCCCACCTCCAACACAAGAAGCCATGAAAGACATTTCTTCCCAGTATCTCTCTCCTTAATCCAGTCCCGGCACCTGTCATCATACAAGACAGAGGGAGGCAGCAGAGCCAGCGTCACACTCAGCAGCTTGCTGAGCCAGCCACGGGCATTTGCCACCTTCTGACCACAACCCGACAAATCAGGAAAATGTTGTCGTTAGTGCACTCACCTGGAAAAACGATCCCATTTCACAAGGTGGCCTGTCAGAGAGTCAAAAAACCCCACAAACACGGCAGCAAATAGATTGCAAAGACAAACACAAACAACTAACTCTGGGAAGATCCACCACCTTGAACATATCCTCAATATCCAGTCCCAGGATTTTCTGCTCTCAGACGCACAAATCTCAGGCATTCATACTCTGCCAATATTTTAAGTCATGCCCATAAAGCATACTTGAATAGGATTCAAGCTGATGAAAAGCAACGTTGTTACTTTTAAAGGGGTTTGGTGACCGTTTGAATGGAGCTGATGGCTTCAGCCCAGCAGATGACAATCCATTAAATTAATGAAAAAATTGCCACCGCAATTCATGGTGCCAGCACAAGTGTGAGAGAAAGTGTGGCTCCTCTAGGATGTACAGAACTGTATTTCTGGTGCCACAGCCCAAGGCTTGAATGGCTGCAGCCTTTTTGCCTTGCCCTTTCATAAAGCATTAAGATACTCCATCTTCACTGTTTTCAGGGAGACATTTTAGATATAGCAAGCTTATGAAGAGACACATCCCACTTTAGCTGTTTACAAAACACCTCTTCCTTTCAAGTCACCAACTCTGAGTGAAGGGGAGAGAAGAAATAAAGAAACGTTGAGCCAAAGCCCATAAACAGATTTTTTTTTGTGCATGTGCAAGATGAGCCTGGGAAAAGCAAAACAATTCACCTACCCAAGAGTGGCTCTGCAGGGAAAGGTTAAGGAATAATAAAGAGGGATTTAGATCGCACCACTTTACACACGTTTATGAGGGAGAAATTCAACACCCAGATAACAAATTCAGTTCAGGTTTTACTTCCTCTCTCCCTCCTCCCCCAGCCTAAAGATGACATACCCTTCCATTTGTAAATTATTTTAATTTAAATACTTCCAGGTTAACAAAACGTCTTAATTTTAACAAGCCCAAAATTACAAAACAGAAACAAAACCTCTTGACAAAAGACTAAGGGAAAAAAAACACAACAAAAAAAAAAAAAAGAGTAATCCAAGCCCAAACCTCCTTTCCTAAGCTGGAGTTTATGGTCTGTGAGCTGGCTGCTCTCCAGAGTCTGACACAATGTCTGGAGCACCCAGAGCAGCTGGAATTCATTTTCTTCCTCCAAATCTATGCACTTTCCTATGAAGTCGTGTTTTGGCACCGCCGCCTAAGAGAGAGTTCAGTGCAAAAAATCTAACCCTGGCCGTGTTTCTTTGCAACCCAACACTCGCTGAGCAAACAACGAAAAAGCAGAAGAGGACAAAAAAAATAATTAGAGAAAGAAAATCCCTTTCCCCCTTTCCCTCCCCCCGCAACACCACCCCCCTCAGACTGTACTAAACAGGGGGGCTATTCATGGCTGTTCAGAAATGGGTCACAAGGAGAAATGTTTGCAGATAAAACCAACACTTTTTTTCTTCTTCTTTTTTTTTTTTTTTTTTTTTTTAAATAAACATCATGGAGGCCCCTATGGAAGGCGCTGGGGATATTTGAGAGTCGATGTCCTGCTGATCCCTTCCGCCTCTTATTCGTGTGGCTCCCATGCCGGCCCCAACAGGCAGCCCCCTCCCAGGGCAGGGTTCCAGACCCCATTGAGCTGCCTCCTCTGAGCCTGAGCCCCCATAGGGAGCCCGAAGGGGCTGTGTGGGCATCGTGCTGCTGCTCCTCGCCTAAGTTGGCGGTGGGTCAAGGGGGAGGAGAGAGGTGTCCAAGGCACTCCCAGGCAGTCCTGTCACAAAATCACACACTGGAGTTTGTGGGAGCCTGTGGCTCTGTCCCCTCGCCATTTGGTCTTTTTCTTCTTCTTCTGACTTTTCTCTGGGATCTGTTGCCTATTTTGGGAGACAAAGAGGAAAAAGGCAGGTGAGACACAAGCAGATGAGCTTGGCATCCAGAGCCCCGGGCAGCCAGTGGAACGGCGTCTCAGCGTGCATACGTATATTGGTGCATATATATAATCTCTCCATATAACCCTTCCACACCACTCTGCAGGGCTAACAAGACGTTAATTAAATAAACATTAAGGCTAACGGCAGGGATGTATGTCCTGCCAGGGCACTGTGCCTCCGGTTGCCCTGGGTGAACTGCTGCCTCCTCCCCTGCCAGGGGGCTGCTCTGGGAAACAGGGATGCTCCAAGCGATGCCATGTCATTCATCACACTGCTGCTAGCACTCCTTAGGGAGGAGGGCAAAAGAGATACTGAGTGCACAGAGACATAAACCTTCCTGGAAAGATTTGCTTTCAGCTGGCCCTGCCCTTAGCCAAGTGCACTGCTGCAGACTTGGTTATGGAGGGGAACTGAAAAATAAGAATGAATAGAATCTGCTGCCGACAGGGCTCTGGCCTCCCCTGGAAGCTGCAAGGACCGGAGCACAGACAGAGGGGTGCGAGCTGACCCCAGAAAGCTGTCCCTGGCTGTCTGAAGTCACTGCCACCAGAAACCCACAGCAGAGAAGCCCTCCTGCACTGCATCCTGGCAGCCTCCATCAGCCTGGCATGTTGTGAGAAACCAGCACAAGGTTATGTTGAGGGTTCCTCCCCTTTCACTAAGAACAGGCCTTGCCCAACTGCCCGTTTGCTGCAGTACCGGTCTGCAGCCAGCCCAGCAGTGCAAATTCTATAGGCGAAAGCTCTGCAGCTCCAACACCCCATGGGCAGCCTGTAGACTTAGATTTTATTGCAAGATAAGCCATACCAACACCAGCAGCTTCCGTAGATTCAAACAGTGTTTTAAATAAACAACCCCAAAGTCTGAATATTTCAAAAGCAGCCTCTCTGCTATGTAATATGCCAGGCACTGAGTGTTTAGACCAAGTAATCTTAGGACCAGAATGAGACATAGCTGGGGAAGAAATCATTATGGCTTTATTTGGTGTTTTTCTTACAGCCTCAGCTCCCAAATGCTCACATCCATCTGAAAATCCCAGCTTTGACTAGTAACATTTCTTTTATCAGCAAGTATGAAGGCTGGAGGCTTGAGTAACATGAAACTTGAAAGCTCAAAACTAGAAATAAAAAAATACTTCAGAGCTGATTGGATGAACACTACGCAGCCACAAGCTGTTCACAGCATTCTGCAACTATTCAAGAGATCCCAAAAACCACATCCCATGCCCACTCAAGATTTCTGCTGTGGCAGTGCTTGTGTACGTGCTGCTGCAGCGTAAAAGGGACATCAGGAAACTGAGAAGATCTATCGGGTGGACCCAATCATGCCAATCCTTTCTGCATTAATTCCAGACAACAGTTTCTTGCATGGAGCTAAATAAACTGGGGATCAGTGCAAGGACTATGAACAGTGGCAACCCTGAACGAGCATCCTCACCCTGCAAACTCATGTAGGCTCTGAGGAGCCCCTATGTTTGTAAAGCACTCCAGTAACAACATAGTTATTAGGGAGCTGTAAAGTTATGTTTGATTTAGAAAAACTTACTTTAAAACAGAAAAGTGATGTGTGTGTGGGTGGGAACAGTTTGCAACATCCAAAGAGCAAGTGAAGCTGCATTGTGGCACAGCATCTCTCTCCTCTCTCACTTAACCCAAATTCAAACTTTTCTGAACATCTCTGGTGCCCTTGATGCCACTGAGAGTTTAATCTGGCCAGCAACTACTTTCACGGTAACTACCCAGGGAACTGAGGAGTATCAACTATTTTTCTTGTTAAGGAATGCATTTTTAGGGCTTGAATTTAGCCACATCTTAGTACAACCCCCTTCCAGCCTGTGCCTGTCTGGAGTCATGTTATGTTAAAAAGCAAACAGAGCCTCACCATCTGATTTTTGCTCTGTGTGCTTTGTTGTTTTGGTTTTTTTTTTTTACAGAGAAGAATAGACTGTGGTGAGAGCTCCCTGTAACACAAAAGGCGTATCTAGCCAGCTAATGCTGAGTTACAGAACAGTTGGGAAATAGCTTGGGACATTTCCAACTCAGCTCTGTAGCTCTCCAAAGGGTTTCTGCCCCCTGCTTTTGAGCCATGTGGGAAGAGTGGGCAGTACCATCTGCTTTTGATGGAGGCTGACTTGGAGGCTGTTCTAAGATATTCACAAGTACAAATATGCTGTGAATATACCACCGAGCAGGGCACTCTGACTGCATGGCAGGGAGAAGCATGACTTCAGCTCAGCACCCTCCTGGAACACGAAAAAGCAGGGCCCAGAAAAATGATGCCAGAAAAACAAGTCTCGGAGAGATCTGAGGTTATCAGCCGAGACACTGAGACGTGGATGCAGCTCTTTTCCTGCAGGGCAGCCAGCATTTTGGAAGGCAGCCCCTCCCCACCAGCAGCCCAAGCAGGGGTTTGCCCAGAGAGCAGGCATTAGCCAAAGCGAGTGAAGGCAGCTCATGCCAAAACTGGGAACAAACCTCTGCAGTCTGAGGAGGAAACCTGTGGCTTAGCTATTAGGTCATGCTGTTTCTCATACAAAGCAGCCTAATTTTTTCCATTTAGTGAGCACAAAAAGTTAGAAGTCACCTACAACATTAGAAGTTTGTAGACATTTTTTTTTTCTGGTCCTTTTTAACCTCTCATAATGTGAAACCCTGAGAAGACAAAGCTATGAAAAGCCAAATTACTGGTCCAGAACATTTAACACTGGCCTTTTAAAGCTGATCATTATAGCGGCCTTTGCACTATTTATTAAATAATGTATTTTCATCAGTGCCACAGATAGTTCCCAGCCTGCCTTGCACTGATGGGTAACTAAGTGCTAGTAACATCTCTGTGCAGATACAGGACAAATCTAACAAATCCCAGAAACCTCTCACCCCCAACTAACATATCTGGCTCCCACTCCCCAAAAGTTGGCTCCTGGCTCTCCAGGGCAGGACTCCTGCACGTCCCGTCCATGGCCAGTGAGTGAGTGCAGAGTTTGCAGCTTACCTTATTACCCTCACGAGATCATGGAAGGCCTTGTCAACATTTAGAGGTGGGTCCTTGGCACTCGTTTCTATGTAGGGAATCTGGAGGAGAGAAGTGTTTCACGACAGAGATTAGTAACAGCCTACACGGTGGTAGCAAACTAGTTTCAAAATGAAAAACCCTAAAGGCTGGAGAGATTGGGTGTTTAAGAGACTAGGGAAAATACAGGTAAACAAAGTGTTGTCATGACACTGTTATCAACACCTTCCTGCTCAAAGCAAGGTCAGCGAGTGCTTACAAAAGGTCTGGAATAAGCACTAGGCAAACCAGCTGCTATCAAAGCTCCAGGTTTGGGAAAGAATAATCATAGCCTTCATGTTGTCAGATGTTCTCTCCCTCTAAGCTGTGCTAGCAGACATGAAAATAGCCAAAGGTTGTTGAAAGAAGAGCACTTGCCAAAAATTCTCGCTTGCCATATTTTATTAGGACTACTGCATTAATATTTCATGACTACAATTCCCCTTCGGTGTAAAATGATTTTCTCCTTCAAAGCCTGACAGCCAGATGGGGCCTCCTAGAGCGCTTGTCCAGCACACTGGCAGATTTATAAAACTGCCTCTGATAAGGTATGTTCATACACAGCCTTTTCCAAAGCGTGTGTGTACAGATGGGTGCAACATGTTGCAGTTTAGGTGTCCCGACTCCAACAGAAGCCAGCTTCATTGGGGAAGAGAGGGAGAGAACCTGCCCTACCAAATTCCCCGTCGTGGCTGTTTAGAAACACCACAGAGACTGCCATTTAGGCACAGCGAGCTGCCAAGAGGCCCAGGCTTGTTTGCCTTTACCTTTCCATTCAGCTCCTCCTACAGGAGCTGTTGTCTCCCTAGGGGTATTCAGGGCTGCTGGCATTTAGAGGTGATTAGTGCAGTATCATGTCATCCACGGCTCATCCAAGACCAATTTCTCAGGCTAAGCTATGGCATGAATAATGCAGAGCTGAGATGGTGGGGCAGATTTATATAGGCTTAACAACCCTGTAACTTCATTATCTTTAACAAGCTCACTACCTACAGACACCTGGGAGTACTTCCTAAAGCCTGGCCCTGCCTTTTCACTCCAGGAGGGTGCACCTTCTTCCCTCACTTTGAACATTTCATCTTTTTCATCACTTACAGGCACCTTGTACGCATGGTCTTTGTGATGGTCACGAAAGAAACTCTATACCTACTACTCTGTAGTAGTGGAAAATGTAATTGCAAATGTTTGATTTTAAGAGAAATGCTTTAACTCAGCTCCAAATGAGATGGGGATTCAATTCTAGGCACCTGTAATGGGACTTAAAATAACCAATTAAACAACCCCACAAACTTACGTTATGCTTTGTTGCCATTTCTCTTCCCTGTTCTCTTGTAATTTTCCGTAAATGCATTAGATCAACTTTGTTTGCCACCAAAATCATTGGAAAGGATTCTCTGGAAAACATTAAAACCACCACCCATATTAGCAAACTACAATCAAAAAAACGCTGAACTTAAGTTTCACTTTCTGATGCTGACATCATCTAACATTTCCAGCTACAGACATACCATATACATGTAAAGAAACAAAGACAGACCAAATGAATGCACATCAGTCCCCAGACTGTGCTACACATGTTCCTATTGAAAAACTTTACTTAGCAAGTTGCACATGGACATACATCCATTTTTATTTGCAGGCACTTCAGGGGCTTCATGTCATAATTTCTGCAATGCCTGGTAACAACAAAGACTGAAGATCCAACTAGATGAAGAACTACAGAATTAATTGGGAAAATAGCTGAGACCACAGAGACAGGAGAAGGGGATGCTTTTGCAACAGTGAAGGCATCTCAGTAGCTGCCTATCTTGATAGTGTCAGTCATTACAAAGTATAACAAGGTATGGTGGAGGAACTGGTGTCAGTTCATGTCCTGGTCATCCACTGAGAGCAACTGTGGGGAAAGGAAAGATGGAGTCTGGGAGCTGGTGCTTAAAGGAGCAGCAAATCGGGGAGACAATGCTGGGGAGCAAAGATCCCCATCAGCTGCTACCCCAAGATAAATGGAAAGACTGGCAGTGGCAGCTGGAAGGGGGCTGGAGGGAACCAAAGAGACTTGTTAAACTTCCAGATGCTATCAACTACCATCTCCTGCTTCTAATCCTTGAGTAAAAACCTGACAACCAACCATCCTTTTGTATCCAAACCACCCACCCCTGGAAAAAACCTCAGTATTTCTCTAACTTTACCAGGCATGTAAGTGACTGTCTTCAGCCACCGCCTGAGAAGAGACCTCTCTACCCACAGCACATCCAGTGCAAGGCTTTCCTAACCACGAGGTGTATGGGTCAGGCTCTCCCCCTGTACACAAAGCCCCATAGCTCCAGAAGTTAAAGCTCAATGAGCCAGGTCGTGTTACAGGAGGTCCTGGCAGTGCATCTACTGCCCACCCTGCTCTACCTCCCATACACACACCTCCCAGCCTCTACTCCAGCTGCTTGAGACAGAGAGCCAAGTTGTGCTGCAGGGCCTTTACCCACCGCTGAGAGAGGAGGTCACCTCTGATAATCAACTGTTATTGCAGCATTATTTTCTTGTATTTAACTTTAAACCCTCCTAAAATGATTCTGGTGTTCTCTGCTGTAACAGAGCTGATTTTACTGGGGTAAGGAGCAGCTGGCTGTACTCATTTCTGCATAAAACACTTTCATGGGTAACTCTGGACTTTCAAACAGCATTTCTGTGTCATTTTTCATTGAGACGATAAGGTCTCCATCTTCTTTCTGGCACGTTGCCCCATTGCTCTGGCTGGAAAAATACCATACTGCACTCTGCATTTTAAATGAGTCTTGCAGTTGTTCATTCTGATAATGTTGCTTTGATTTAATTTTAATACCTCCGCATCGATATATCTTCACTCCGGCCATTCTGGAGCAAAACACTCGCTTGTCTGGATTATTTGATTCCTTTAGGACTTGCAGCACATTGATAAGAAAGGGATTGCATTTGGAAAGTGGCTCGTTTGCCTTGTTTACGTCAGACATAAAACTTTATGGGGACTTTGTTCCCCTCTTGTAAGCCTTACAATTGCTAGTTGGACAAAGCTACTATATTTGGAAGTATTACTGTAGTGAAGGTTATGGAAAGAAACCGACCAAAGGCTTTGAAATGCTCTGCTAATGCTGCAGACTGCAATTCCTCTGGATTTTAAGTTGCCAAAACTTACTGCTAGCTTGAAAACCAGGGCAAAGCACAGCTTCCAGATACCCGTGGGTCTGGCAATCTGGTTCCTTTACTCACGCTGCTCCTGCTGCTGTGATTTTCTGAACAAGCTCTGGTTTTGGATGAAGCATTAAGCTCCTCGTGCTCTGCGCTTCGGCAGAGTTGAGCAGGGAAACAAAAACAACCTCAGCAGCCTGTTTCACTTCCTGCTTCCCACACGCCGGCTGCGGTGTTTGCACAGCGTACGGAGGGGCAGAAGTTTCAGTCCAGAGAAAAACAATGAATACTGCACCTTATTTTCACAGAGTTTAATTAGATAAAGCAGACATGGGTTTGGGGCAGGTTACAGGAAGCGCTGCCCTGTCTTCTTCAGCTTTCAGAAACAGATTTAATTTGCCCCAAGCTGAGCTAGCAGCGAAGAAAAGTCTGTCTTGATCCAGGGGTCAGACTAAGCGACTGGCATTTCTCTTCATTTAGATGAAATCAAAGGGTGGTTTTTCCTTTACTTTTCACTCTTGTGAGCTCCGTTTTGGATGCTTTACTGGAAGAGCTATCAGCTGTGAACCTCACATGATACGAGTCCACCCTTCCTGTGGGGAAGTTATTCAGAGCTGCGAAAGGAAGCCAGCAACGAGGCCCGAACCCTCTGGTGGCCTTTCTTGATGACTTCCATAATTAAAAGCCATTATGAATGGAAAAACCAAGTGTTTCAAAGCTGCACACATATAAGGGCTTCATTCACACCCCACCCAGTGAGGATGGATTCATCACCTCTTGAACTGGGATGGGAGGAGGGAGTTATCTGAGAGATAAAACCCTGGCAGCTTCTCCTCACTCTGTCAGGACACATTTGCTTACCACGATTAAGCTCTCAGCACTACCTTCTCCCACACACACACAAGCAGTGGAGCAGGTGACCTCTCTTGCTTTTTCCCCAGTCACGCAGAGATGCTTTTATTCATTGAAAATGGTTGCTGCAGAGCACAATGTTACCTTCAAAGGTGTCTGCCTTTCTCACACTGCTCAGTCAGACTGTTCTGGCTGAAGCTTCTCTCTTTCAGACCCATTTTCACTCCATCATAACACTACTGAACTTTTCCACCTTGAAAGCACTAGATGCTTATCAGAAAAGTTAAAACACTTCTTATTCCTCACATGTAGGTCCATAAACCCACAGAGAGCTCACAAGGATTCACCCTGAGACATCCAGGAGGTGAAAGGCAGGGTGAGACATGCAACCACTCCCACAGCATGGTGTGGAGAGCGGTAGGAGTGGGGTCAGGCAGCGCCTGGTTCCATGGCACCCACCTGTCCTTGACTCTGAGGATCAACTGGTGGAACCGGTCCACGTGCTCGAAGCTAGCCTTGTCCGTCACTGAGTAGACTATAAGGAAGCCATCTCCAGTCCTCATGTACTGCTCTCGCATTGCACTGAACTCCTCTTGGCCTGCAGTATCCAGAACTAGGACAGAAGAGATGAAGGTTTAGTTACTGCAAGGACTTGTGGCTGCTGTTACCGCTACATGTCCTCCATGGGCTTTCTGCTCTGCTGGGCTTGGTCCTCTCAAAGGCTGCAAGATTTGACAAAAGGACGTTAGATGGACAATGTTTTTTCTTGGTATAAAGCAAAAAAACATTTCCAGACCCTACTAATCACCATGTGCCTACAGTGAGAGCAGATGGAGGGGAAGAAGACTATGTGAATTTTGCTTTCCTTTTCCAGAATCAAACACTGACCATTGAACTTGGGGAGCTGCTCCTCTGGCAAAATACAGCTCAAAGTATTTCACAGCCATCCATCTTCTAGCCGTCTTTGTTCCCCATGTGGAAAAACTCAAGAATAGAAGAGTAATTAAATGCCAAATTAAATATCAGGGACAATCTATAAACTGCATAGCAAGCTGGGAGACAATCCAGAATAATAGCTATAAGCATCTTCCTTTTCTCAGTGCCTGGATGTTATTTATACACAATTATGCACTTTCAGAGCAAGACAGTACAGCCCTGAGGAACTCTCCTTAAATATTGAGTCCCAAGTGGTGTGCTGAAATTAAGATGCTGTTAAAACAGGTGGGAAAGCTTGAAGTGACTTGCATATCCTACCTAGCAATAGTGTTTCTGTCAACTGATGATGCCTAGATTTAAACTCAAATCTCCTAAAACATCCTGTGTTGTTGCAGCAACCCAGGTTTTGTTCCTTAATAGATTAACCTCCTCTCTAACACAACCGTAGCTCACTGGTTCTCCATCATTGCCTCATAGGGGGTCCTATCACCTACAACTTGGACCACATGTGGAGCAAGCTACACCAGCCTTCTGGGTAAACACCACCTACCAATGATGTGTATCGCCAGTGCCAATTCTTGGACCCCAGCTTAGCACACAGGATTTTGGCTGGCAGAAGGAGGGTACAAGAGGTTCATCAGCTTAGGTTCTGCCAGTACAAACACGGTGTGAGCTCAAAATTTAGTGGCTGCTCTGAAGTAATCAACCTAACGTATCATTGTATTCTAGAGGCAAATGCAGGACCTTTATGACTGGGAGTGATTTCACATCCCAGTGAACTGGGCTGGGTGGGAAAAGTGTTTTTGCCTCTGCTGTACAGCCACAGTGTTGGGATCTGTTGCCCATGAGAGATGGGGAAAGCCCAGGGCACTGGTGGATGGAGACTGTGGCAGGAATGTACTGCTGACAGAGCAGCAGGGCTTGATACAAGTTATTCTAGTCTGAGCAGGCCCACAGTCCTAGCAAGATGTTCCCTGTAGGGAACTGGGCTGCTCCTATTTCCAGATGGGGCCAGGATAAAGCCCACTTTGCTGCCGGCGTTACCTGCTGAATCAGCACAGACGGCCATGCTGCATGTCACAGCACACCCCAGGAGCCAGCCCACGCCTTCACTGTATGTCTGGAAGAAAGGTATCTATGTTGAAGGACCTGGAGACCTTCCTTGGTGATGGCAGGCCCTTTGAAGCCTTTATGCTCATTTGATTGCCTGCCTTAGCTGGTCTTGAATGTCTGTTTCCATGAACCTTTAAGGTGAAAAAAGCTTCTAGGGTCTTGCAGAGACTCTGACCTTTAGGTCTGTTTGCCAAGTAGCTGGAGTTTGCTGAAGAGCCATGAGTGTCTCTTCATAGCCTTTTATCTTGCTTCTCCTCTCTAAATCTAGGAAATAAGGATCTCAGCTCAAAAACATCCAAATTATTCCTAAGCCCTGTACAGAAAAGGGGAGGGGGGGGGGGGGAAGGAAAAATGAAAACAGAAAAATAACCCAAAGACACTGCATGTGCTGGTGAATTTCTGTGCCCTGGGCAGAACTGCTGTCATGGAATAAGGCCAGGACCACGTGGCTAGGATGGAAGAGGAAATTAATCCTTCCTACCCACCCAACCTGTAATGGGAGGCTGGGCTGGCCTCATCTGACTCCTGCACCAGCTGGACTCGATACCAGGGCAGGGCTGAGGGCTGACAACCAACACACACACACACACACTCCCTTTCCCTCTCCAACACACATACCTGATTTGTGATGGAGTGGGACAGCTTCTTGCAGGGAGCCAGGATCTCCTGCTCTCCCTCCCCCTGAGACAGGGCAGGTGCCTGAGCGCAAGCTGTGGGCAGGAAGGTGGAGATGGATGTGCTGTATCCTGCATGGTAATTTGCTTAGGGATTTCCCCTTGCTCTGGAACATTTGCAAACCTCCCATGAAACATGAAGACCATCCAACTTTGCTCTTGCACCCATCAACCCATCCCTAGCCGCTGCTTCTCCAAAGCTTTCCATCCCCTGCAAGAAGGCAGGGGGTGAGTCCGGAGGGAGCTGTGGGAATACCCAGGGGACAGCACAAGGCTGCAGAATCTTGCCACTCCTATCTTGCCTGGATCTCAGCCATGGCACTAAACACAGGCAGAGCTGCCGTGTCAGCAGCTGCTATTTAAAGGCAATTCACTTGCAGCATTCATAGAAAGGCAAGCAAGTCCAGGCAGCGTTTAAAATGGCACTCTGGAAATGCAAGTAAAAGACACGCTAAAGGCTAAGGTTAATCTCACATGGGTTATTCATGCAAAGTTAAGCATCATGTGGATGGCCAGAGGAAGTCCTTGGTTTAACTTCAAATTTGCTCTTCATAAAGGCAACCCCCCACTCTAACACTTCTGTGCTACAAGAATTGTAACTACTCAGAGGAGAGACACCATCCTGGAAAGCATCAGCACCGAAAAAGGGCCAGAAGCAAGCAGCTTTGCCTCTGGTACAATCTTGAGGCATAAAAGCCTCAAGAAGACTTCCACCTACAGAAATGGGAAAGCAGCAAAGAGAAACCTTGGGAAGGTGATTTGACTGGCTTCCCAAAGGGGTGAAGAGGTTTAGGAAATCAGGCAGCACTCACCTCCTTTTCAAATTCCCATTTCTGCAGATGAGATGCCAGAAGACATACTAAGGAACTGGTATGGTTCTAAGGAACTTGGTGGAGTTCCCACAAGTTTGACCAAAGAAGCAGCAAGGAGGAGTGTTAACAGAAGCATTTTGGTAAAGATTGAGTTGTTAGAAGCCAAGGACTACATCTCATGTAAGAAAAGACATCTGAATAGCTGAGCTATCACACTGTCAGCTGGAGATTAAATTAAGAGCAATTAGGCTGTAAGAATCCAGCAGGAAGGTCTCCTGCTTTGCAGGTAAGAGGTTGCTGAGCAAAGAGATATTCTTTTCTGCTTTTCAGTGGATGTCACCCCAACTGTTGTGATGAACATCTTGCTAATTGAATTCTGCCCCCTTAGAGCTCTATACAACATTTTCCTGTGAATCCTGAAGCTTAGGCAAGAGTGCAGTTGCCTAAAGAGCACCTCAGGGCAGACACAGGAGCCCAAGAGTACGTGGGAATTTGTGGCCCATAACAGAAGCTCTTGGTGCTTCCAGGTATTTTACATGGCAATGTCTCTGTAACCAACCGTGCTCTAAATGCTCATCCAGAGACACGGCATGCAAATCGAAAGTAAGGGCAGACACGTACTATGAAATCTAAGTCATAGCATCACTTGTTCTAAGCCTGGTCTGGACTCAGTTCAGACTCAAACACAGCCTTCCCAACCTTCAGGGAGTTGAGATCTGGTTGTGCAGGCGGGTTCCTCTTCTATTTCATACCTAGGCAAGATTCCCTCCTACATCTTTACCTTTACATTGCTGGGCAGCTAGGTGTATAGATCAACTCGAGAGAGTTTCTCCACTATCCATGACATCTAAGGAGCCAAAGATGATCAGACAGGCAGGTTAAACCCATTTCCTACCTTTCAGGCCTTGGGTTTTACTGCCCGAATCAGACAGCAGCAACCCCTTCCAAGCAGTGATTGCACATTGCTGCAGCCAGTCCTGAAAGCTGCTCAACAGAGCTCTTGGAGCACTTTGCTCTCCAGCACCCAGAAAAGTGGCTGCATACCATGAAGCTCAGGGACAGGACATGGTTCTGTGTCTACCTCAATCTTATGCTCAGAAAGGTGAGCACAATGTGTACAACTTGACTTTTGCACGTAGTATCCCATGAAATCCCTTTGGCTAGGTACATGCAGCATGTGTGCAAGCCTTTAAGGGGGTGAATGCATCAGCAGGCAGATAGGAACCTGGCTTCACAACTCAAGGCAGAAGAGCAGTGCAAAGGAGTCCGACACCAGGCATTTTCTTCTTCAATGTTTTCCTATGAAACACAGGAAAAGAACCTGGAGCAAAGAGTAGAACTGGGAGAACTGGGACACGGCACTGTCAGGGAACCACAGGTTACAGAGCTGGACTCCTCATGGCACTTGTCTCTCCAAGCCATCCCCACATTCTTTGCGTTCCTTCCATCAGCAGTGTGGTAGGAGAGGGCATTCCCCATCAGATATTACCCTCAGCTGAGGAATATTCTGGGCACTGAGCAGATGGGAATGAAGGAACCATGGCTTATATCCTTTATTCACACACCCCCAAGTCACCCTGAAGAGGTATGAGGTGCCCATGCTGTGAGCAAGGCAGTGTAGATGCTTCACTTGGTCACTGATGCTTCTGCTCCTTCTCAGATACAGCCATGCTGCCCCTAGCATGAGAGCTTTTCCTTAGGGAAAAACATGTACAAGGAAACACTGGGGCTTTTATGATCCCTTCTTCTGTGCCCTAACTAAATACACAGATGTTATAACATGGAAAACTTGAGTACTTGAATTCTTGCCCTCTCTTTAAGGAAAAAGAAAAGAGGGGCCTTCAGAAGAAAGGGTTCCACATCAATAAACAGAATAAAAAAGCAAGCCCTTAAAGGAGCTCTTTCTTTAACAAAGGACAAGTATTCAAGGCCTTGTGTTTTCCATGTTGCAACATCGAAACTTTCCTGGCAGAAAAAAAATCCCCACCACCCAAGACAAAACCCCATTTTTCAAGGTTGCAAAATCCCAGCAATTAAGGGAGGAAAAATACTGTACACACAAATAAAAGGATGAAAATACAAACTTAATTTGAATGTTAATCCTTTCAATGATGCTACCCAAAGTTTAAATAAAAAAAAAAACTTAAGTAAGCTGCAAACCAACACTTCTGCCTGCAAGTCTGAAGTGACCTTTGATCTCCCATTGGCCTCCTCGCTGAACTGTTCCCAAGCTTCCTGAAGAGAAAAGCAGACAGCCCATCCTGGGATGAGTATCAGCAAAAGCCCTCAGCAAGGGATCTATGGGAGAAATGGGTGGAAAGGGCAGAGAGGAAGCCCAAAGGAAGGAACAGTGCTTGGTGTTACTCAAGGGAGAGCACCTAAGGATTGAGAGGAGGACTTGGGAAGAAAGGAAAGCAAAAGGAAAACTGAAGTGCGGGAGTAGGAAGGCAACTTGTAGACTGTGAGAGTTTCATCTAAATCATACCAGGGAAAGGAATGGGAAGAGGAGGGAGACCACAGCCTCCTTTTTTCATGCAACACACATGCACAACTCTTGCTTTGGTGGTACCATCTGGCACAGCCCTACTGACAGCTAAGAGATTAGCTTGGTTCATCAACATGTCTGAGCCATGGGCTTGTGGCCATCTCATGCTCTCCTCATCACCTTTTTATCTACAAGTGGTTTATGAGCCATAAGGAATTTTGAACCACTGGGAATTTTTTGCTGTATTAGTATATTCCACTTTTGGCTTCATGCCCAGATTAGTAATTCCAGACTGGCATTTTGCAGCCACACCAGAAGAAATCCTCTGCTAATTGCTAAGTTAGCCTGCACACAGAAAGGAGCATACAACATTAATGATAGCAACTCGATTGGAGCAACAGCTAATCAAAGTGGATTAACTCTGACCCCCACTTAATTCTGGCCTGATGTGTCTATACAGCACCTGTGTGTGAATGCATTTAACCAAGCACATTGCTGTGCTGATTCCAGTATGAGCAGCAGGGAATAAATGAGGATAACATATGCAGAAAAAATTGGATGCTGATCTTAATGCTTCGTTGGGGTGGCAGCAACTGAAAAATGGGCTAGCCACAAATTGCCTTTGCATCCCTTATTCAGGTGAAGTGTCCTGTTCCACTCTGCAACACTTGTACTCAAAACACTGCATGAGTATCCTTATAAAGCAGTGTAAGGCCAACAATAAAGTAGTGCTTGTGTGTAGTGCTGGACTTCAAGACTCCAAGCACAGGTCCTACCACCTTCTGGAAGGAAGGGAACCATCACAGACTTTCCTTTGGTAAGCAAGTAGACAGAGACATGCCCAAGCTCGAGAACAAATATATAAAACAAGAGTTTGAATGCAGGTTTGGCTCCAAGGACTAAAATCTGAAATAAAAGCCTATTCCATTTAAGTCTGGTTTCAGTGAGAGGTTTCAGCAAAGGAAAAAAATTCAAGTCAAACATTTCATCACACTGCCAGTTAGTGCTATTGAATAAATGTGGGTGGAGGTCTTCATGGAGGGAAGCCAAATGCTTTATGCAAGCTGGCTAGCACAAGAGGGTTTTTCTAACAACATAATGCTGGTGTAGATACCAAATGCCAGAGATGCTTTGTACAGAACTGCTCAAGCAACAGCCTTGAAGAGGGTGGGCTGTGGGGGTTTCTTTTAATTAAATTGTTGGACACCAATCTGTTTGTGCATTGGATTTTTGTAATAACTATTTCTGCAAAGTTAAAAACTTATGGAGCCCCTCACACTATATCCTCACTTGGCAGTCTCAATTTCTAAAGCTAATTCCTATTTTGGGAGTGGGCAGCTTCTTCCCCTCACCAAGCACTGTATGAAAAGTCAGCTTGAAAAGGATTTGGCCATAAAGGACAACTGGAAAGTCTAGAGTTTATCATGATGCATCTTTACCCTTCCTATCATGTTTGTTCCTAATTTTATACCATGATTCATGCAACCGCATGTAACCACAGCAAGAGCATCTGTCCAAGTATATGGTAACCTCCAAGAATGGCCTAGATCCAAAGCCTATGACAGAAAGCTGTGGCAGAAAACACATGTGAGAGTCAGTCTTTGTGCCCTGTTTCTACTGGCAGATGGTAAAGGCTCACATGCTTTTCCAAGTAAGAACATTGCCTTCCTTCCAAAAATTCTGACTGTTAGAAATCTTGAGCAGTAGGAAAGAGGAGAAGCTGCAGTTTTGCTTCTGTGGCCACAAGGCATCTGTGGGCCCATGAACTCTGAACATCAGGGATTCCCAACATACCACTCAAGGCAGTGGCTCAATTAGTTCAGCCCAAGTACAGCCACTGAACTCCATCTGAGCAAACGAAAGGCTTTTTCTTTAGAACAAATGGTTAAGTTTCTCCTTGTTAGAGAACAAGATATTTCCCCACTCCCATCCCAGGTCAGGGTTGTGGTGGTTTTTTGACTAAACAAAAATTCCAACTATTCAGTGAAAGATACCTATCCTACTTTAGAATAACTTAAAAACCCAGGCTGTTTCAGCCCACAGCAACACACACAGCAGCTGGCACTGTTCTATCAGAACATGGGGTACACCAGCAAAGATAAAGGCTCATTTCAGAGGGCTGGATTCTGAACTAAAAAGGAAGATTGATTTAATTTACAGCAGGATTTGATTTATTTCTTTTATACAACACTGGCATTTCTAAAATAAAGGTGCACCAATACATATTGTTATGGTTAACTGAACGCAGGTATCTGTGATGCAGGTAAGACGCATTTGGGCACAGATTTCACGAATATTCCTTCATATCAGCTATCAACTACTAACATATTTAAATGAACAAATGTTGGCAAGATTAAGTTGTTTGTTTAAATACAAAGTAAAGGCTGTTCTTTAAGGACATTTGGGCCATTTATACTCACTAAACTGTATCTGATAAATTCTTAGTGCAACTAAGATCTCGAGTTTCCAGACCAAGATCACAATTTTCACAGCAAACCCCACCAGAGTCCACGTTCCACCACTCATGGCAATCCCCGTTTCCTGTCCCCACACACCAATGATAAATACACAAAGACACCAGAGACCTTGAACGGTTTCATGAGAAGAGGGTAGAGGTAGGAACTTGACACAAGTGACATTGAATTTAGTTCAGTTGTGTTAGTGGCCACATACATGCACTTGGGTAACTAAGGCACACTTGCTTTGTATAAAGCCAAACAAAACTTGTAACACCTGACAGCAAGATTTTTCTTTACCTGCATAATCAAGCTTTTTTGGGGGTTGGGAGTTGGCTGCTTTGTGTTGCGGGGTTTTTGTTTGTTTTCTAAAAAAACCTGTCTTTCTTCCAGGAGCTGAAAGATCTTGGTTACAGCAGCTCTCTAAGCTGGTACCCTACCCATATTTAAATGAAACAGGGAGCTAGATACAAAGCCACCATGCCTGAATGACAGGAGTTAAGAGGTGTTACAGTTCTTCACTGTCAGTGGTTGACAGTTTTGATGAAATGTTCTTTCTGGTTATAACCTTCATTCAGTTACCCACTCTATTATTGCCCAGGGGATGCGCTTAACCACAATGAAGCATCATTAGCAATAGCCATATCACCGTACTATAATTCACCCTTAACAGAAGCCTACCCTAAATGTCTGTGATGATCTACATGTTTTGACACTCCTGCAAGATACATTTCTGTGCAGAACTGGAACCAGAGCAACTGGAAGCAGAAGCTTTGCTGAAGATCAGGTGCAGGCCACGTGCCACAGCTCACAGGTCAGTTTGCACTCACATTCCTGGCAGTCCAGAGAAAAGCAGGAGAGATGCAAGGACACAACATGCTGTGGGAGGCTTTGAGGTCTATTTGCAATTATGCTCAACTGGAAGGGAAAGGACCACAAGAGTAGTTTGCTTACCATCAAGAATTGCCCATTGCCCGTCTATTTCTGTGTGCTTCAGGTACGAGTCTTCAATAGTTGGGTCATAGTCCGGTACAAAAATCTTCTGGAAAAACTGAATGGTGAGAGCACTCTTCCCCACACCACCGTCTCCAACCACCACCAGCTTGTATGTGGGGAGGTTTTCGCTGGGAACAGCACTTGTAGCCATGTTTCTGGTGTGCTAAACCTGCTGGAGAAAGAGATCATCTCAGATCACTTGTTAGCAAAAGAAAGAGGGCAGTACCCACAAGGCAGCTTTTCCTTGATGCCTAAGAAGGGAGGATGAAAGCAGTACTGACATCCAAAGTAATTTTGGACAGGAGCAGCAGCACCTACTCTCCCCAACAGCTCTACTGCAACCCAGACCCATCACTCAGAAATGCAGACAACCCCACTGCTGTGGCTTGCTTATTCCTGCCATGTCTATATCGATTACTAGCTGTCACCAAACATGCGTGGAAAACTTCTATCACCTGAACACCTCTCCTGTAGGGCCCAAATCCATTGTGGCCAAGGCAAAAATCACCCTGGGTAAGCGCATCTGTCAAGCTCCAGACAATTTCCAGTTGCCAGTGATCAAATCCCATTGAGAAGCCAGAGCCTTGCAATTCTTTGCTGCTTAACCCAAGATATATCAAACATTAAACAGCATGTTATATCCTAGGGACAGATCTGCGGGCAGAACCAGTGATGATGGATGAAACCAGAGTTAAAGGTCCAATCCTGCCGCCGCTGGAAGGCAAAAATGCACTTAGCTGCTTTCTTCTCCCTCATTTTCAAGTTCAAGAATAAAAACAAGAAGGCAGCAGGCCAGGAATGACAGGTGGGGGGTTATTTATTTATTTTTAAATAGGCTGGGTTCTGTGGCTATGACACAGGCCCAGAGATCCAGGAGAGCAGCTTCCCCCGCAATTCGGTCACACCACTCCTCTCATCTTTGGTGAGCCACAGAGGAACTGACTCTTAAAAGAAAAAAAGAAAACCCACCAGCTGCAACTGGGCAACAGCACGTGTGTGGGGAGAAAGGAGAAGAGGCAGCCTTTACTGGACAGCCCATTTCAGCACTCAACAGTAATGACTGCTTATTTAAGCAGCCAGGCAAGCAGTTTTGTACATATGCTTCAAAGGGCAGTGCCCTCCACCTGCAGCAGCAATGCTTACTCAAATCACATAGGAAACAGGTGTCTGTCTCCCAAATTTGAATGACCACTGCATTTTCAGGGATGCTTTTCAGACGGTTAAAAACCAAACTCAAACAAAACCCAAGGCTCAAGAGAGGGCAGCTGACTTCTTTGGTATCAGCTTTCTTGACGCAAGCTGTACAGTGCAGGAGCAGCTGTGGTGACACTTTCTGCAGACACATGCTCACATCCATTAGAGTTTTCCCCATCCATTGTGTTCTGCTTGTGCCCTTCTAGCTTCAGGTGCTGGTTGGCCGTCTGAGCTGAGGGGGAATGAGAGCTGCTCTGGGCTACCGGCTCTGGGCTAAACTGTCAGCATCCACATTTGTATCCCCACACCAGCTTTTGGAGGCTTTCCCAAAAAACATGGGGATTTTACTTCACAAGACGAGGACTTTAACCTTTTCTTTCTCAGAGAGCACTGAGCCGGGCCAATGTGCTGCAGGCTGACCCAGGTGGTGCCTAGGAGGTGAGAACGCAGGGCTGCCGCATGCACACTGCAAGTTGAGATACCAACTGTTATATTATTTCAGCCTATAGTATATAACATTTTTTCCCAGAAAAACTTTCATGTTGCTATTTTTCAAACAAAATACTTTTACTCTTCATTTCTAGAAAGACCCAAAGCCCAACTTGGACCATTTTTCAAAGAGCAAAAAGCCTAAGTCCCTAATGGTTTGATTTCATATTGAAGAAGATATCAGATTCTCAAGTTTATTTTCTAGTATCTAGTCCCTTTCTCTTAAATCCCTATTTCAGTTTAATCCAAATTACTGAATCACAAAGGCACCTCTTTGGTGGTCCCACCTGCCTTACTGCATACTGGAGACCCCACTCAGAGAAAGGGCTTTTCACAATCATTTCACAGCTCCAATAACCAGCTTTTCCCTCCACTATGTACCTACCTTTCCCATGCATGCAGGCAATTGCCTGAAAGGACAAAATAAAACCAGTTGTGACCATTCACATTTGAGATTAAGTTTTGCTAATGTGAAAAATAAATTCAGATACAGCTGCTCTGACCAGAGGTTAAGTTGTAATCTAAAATATAACCCACCAAAACATTTATTGTCAGCAGGTGATCTGAGGCATACCATGACAGCATCATTCAAACTACAGCAATGCCCAAAGACAATACTGAGACAATGAAATGTGATTGTCATTCACCCTATGCTTTTCCTGTCCACAAGGTAAGCACGAGAAGGCTTCCTTGCTATTTCTTGCCTCTTATCATCACACCATAATCCAACTAGTGCCAGCAGAACACAACTCTGAGTTACATTCCTACCTACAGCCACAGCTCAATGCCAAACATAAAACCCCTTATTTTTTTAAATTAGGGAATCACCTCTGCCCCATCCTCCCCACCACATATGATTACAAGGTTCAGCTTGCACTTGGAGGCACTTCTTCAAACACAAGAATAACTTATCATATGCATAATCTGTATATTGTGCAAGTTAAATGCTTCCATTCCTAACTACCGTTAGGTACCATACATCTCTCCTTGAACCGAATGTATAGAAACTGTTGCAATTTCTCCTCTAAAAAGACCACAGAGGAGGATAAGAACTGCAAAGGCCTCTTATCCAAATTGAAACAAGCCAAAATTTTCAGAGAAAGAAGAAACATGATCAAGTCTGCTGTTTTCTAAACGATCACTGCAAGCAACAGCTGCTAGATGGGGAGAAGGAGGAGATCAAGCTGAGATCTCAAGTTTTACTGCAGGTCCTCACCATAATCCCACAGAGTTTTTTATCTGTGTTTTGGGAGAGTAAGCAACTTTTTTAGAAGATCGCATCACTAACAAGCATCATGCTTGGCCAGATAGAAACCTATGGATTTCAACTAAATTTCTCATTTTATCGTTATAAGGCCATTTTCTTTCTGCATAGTCCTGCTAGGACCAATCGATCCTCACAAGCTGTTTAGGACAAAGGCCCTTGCTAAAACCCTGCCACACACACTCCCCTCCCAATTTTTTGCTTTGCCTGTCACCAAGATTTCACCCCATCCTTCTTTACACAGCAGAGCAGCTCAAGCCATGTGGTATGAAAGGCTGATTGTTAGTGACATGGCGGGGGACAGGCCTCGGCTATGAAAACCATACTCTGTGCATGATTTTAGACCTCATCATAAAACCACACACTACTGCTGCACAAACAAGCATTACATTTTCACTGACATTTAGTATCAGTCCCTTTAACTTGCTCCTAAGTGGCTTCCAGTTTATCTTGCATGAAACACCCCCCAAAGTACTAAGATAATATTTAGGCCATTGCACAAACTGCAATGCTGCACAACATGCTTATGGGTTGAATCAGGGCATTTGCTTCCCATTGTTTCCAGAAAATTGGTCATACTGCACATCTAAGCTGTCAGACTCAGCATTATGTAGCCTGGAAGACCAGCAAGAACTGAACAAAAAAAGATAATTAAAAAAAAAATTAAGAACTGTAGGCTGGTCTGTTGAGCACCACCCCCCATAATTTCAGTGATGCTAGTAACAACAGATGAAAACTTCTTTTGAGTGTTACAAGGCGGTGAGTTTAGATGTTTCTGCAGGGCTGTTTATACAGTTCATGGAAACAGCCTACTGAGATGGCAGGTCCCCTGCTCCCAACATGCAGGTACATAATGCAAACCCTCTGAAAGCCAAGTACTTCAATCCCTCTACACCTCCACCTGCCCTGATAACGAAAGCAATAAGACAGCTCATGCCTTGACAAGATTATAATCTAAACCAGTCAATAAATCAAACCTTAAAAACAACATGTGTCACCTCCTGGAAAACATTAAACACTTCCAAATGTGTGCAGAGCTTCCGCACCGGCTGCTTATGTCACTATGGGCAAGTGCACAAAACTTGGGCTGATTTTCACGTGTTTTTGGCAAGAGTACTGACAGTCCTCCTCAGATAGGAGCAAGAATAAGCGTGTTTGCTGTAGATCTGACTGAGGAAAAAAACTGAAGCACAGACGTTTTTATCTATTGTCTGAATACAAAGCAGCATGCGGTGATACGCTAATAAGCTCTGATGATAATAATCTTACAATTTATATAGTTGTTTATTTTGAAGGAGCCAAGAGAAGCATTCTTACCCTATGCTGATAATTGCCGTCAGGGCTCTGGGTTAGGTTGATTTATACCATTGTCTTCATATGCACTGGCAAGATCTGCGTCCTGACAGAACAAGCCAGTAATGCTGAGTCAGTTAGAAATGTGGCTACTTTTGGGGAAGGTGGCAAAGGGAAAAAACAAACAAACAAAAAAATAACTCCTAAAAGACCCCCACAGACTCAAGACTGTCAGTGAGGCTGAGACTCCTCTGCAAAAGGGTTTTTTTTTATGGAGGCAGAACAGATTTCATGAAACCCAAATTTACCTGTCATGGCATGGGGATGGAGTGGAAGGGCTGAGGTTGCCCCTTGGAGCAGCCAAGTAAAATAAAAACCACTGAAGATGGAGAAATTCAGTTTATTTTGTGTGACTGGACCACGAAGCACCAACAGATCACCACAAGATGTAGGCAGTGTATCTAATCCCCATCCTTGTTGCAAAACCTGCCCTAAATACAAGTGGGACAGATCTCAGCTTGTGTAAATCATTATAATTTCTGTTCATCTGAGTGGAGGTGTGGCCATGCAGGACAATAATAAAATTGAGTCCAGATATTTGATATTCAGCGTGAGAGCATCCCGATCCCTGGTTCCAGCTCTTCTGGAGATAGAGCTCCCAGGGCAAAGCCTTTACAGCAGGTAAATGATGTCAAAACCAAGCTCTGGATTTGCAGAAGAGGTTAGTGCAATTAAAGACAGTGGCTCCCTGACAGAGAAGCCCAGCATGACAGTGATTTACAGTCTCCATGGCAACACGTGACACAAATTGCTTAATTTTGTTATGAAACCTTAAGAAAAAGCTGCAGCAGTCTGTATGGGAACCACCAGCTCCCTGCTCCTCTGCTGCAGCTCTCCAAAGCCTGACAACTTTAGGGAGCCTGCCTCTGCCAGAGAAATAGACAAGAGATTTAGCATGTACTTACGTATGTACATATGCTGACCAATTCCATCAGCCCATAGCCAAGGGAATTTTTCTATCATCAGCTTGCTTTGGTCCATGGATAGGTTTTCACATACGACCTGACAGAGCTCTGTATACCTGAAGACAACAACCTCACCTGAGGCCGAGGAAGGCTATGAGCCACAAAGGCTGCCAACTACTCCTACGGTTGCAGTTAATAACTCTTCCTCTAGCCACAGCTCACTCGGTTACACCCTTTTACCTGGCCACTTTGCAAGCATTAGCAGCTCCATGCAATGCCTCCAGGGCTGAAACTCTACAAGATCTGAACACTTCCCTCTCTGTTCCTTTTGCAGACTGCTGGCTGTGGCCACACAACCACCATGACACACCCGGAGACGCTCGCCAGGTTCCAAAATAGTTCAGCCTTACATGTTACAGGCAATTCCTTGGACTGGGAGCTACTGAGAACCCTTGAAACATGGGACACACCCTTTTAGAGAACAGCTGCATCCCTTGAGTCATGCTGATCAGGCCCAAATGAACTTCAGGAATTCTGCCCTCAAGTTGGCATGACCATGTCTCAAACCTTCGAAAGCCGAAGGACCTGTAGGTGTATGAACAACTACCGCCAGCTATTATTAAATAAAGATGATTAACCCTTTGCCAAGTTTCCACTAGTCTGTCAAATTTCATGCCAGTCAGTGCTTCAAAAAGGACACACCAAGCCAAACTGGACCATGTGCAAGCCTTCAGTGCTAAGTCATCATGGAAGAGATCTGTCATGCAGGAAGCCAGAGCTTGATGCCCTTTGTAGTTCTGGCATTAGGTTGTTCAAAACCTAAGTGAAATTTCAACTCTCTGAGGTTTTCTAATAAGGAAGACCTTGTCAGGTGAGAGCACTCTCAAGTCCCATCAGCTTCCAGGAGATCTGATGGAGCCCAGCACCTGGTAAGACCTACACAGGAAATTACAGGCATTTCCCTTTAGAGCAGTGATCAAAGCACTATCACATTGCTACTAAAGTGGAAGAAGAAAAAAAAAGTCATAAACCAACTGTTGTTTAAAAATAAAATCCTCACCCCAGCAATAAAGAGCTGCAACTGGTTGGGTTTTGAATTTGGGGGATGTAGTTGTGGGTTCTAGAAGTGGCCTCATGGATTCTCCTCCAGTGCAAAAGGATGCTGCACCCTGAGGGCTGCGCTCCCTAAACTCATCAGCTTCCAGTGCCAGCCAGACCTTTTCTCTTTTTCAACCCAAGATCGCATCACCTCCCCCACTGTGCAGATGCTGCTCAGATTTACTGTAAGAGAAAGAAAACACACCAGGGGAGTAATGAAGCACTTGAGATTCACACAAAAGGCAGCTAAAGGCAGTAGCTGCCTGATGAATACTTGGTAGTTATTTCAGGAAACATGGAATTATAATCTGAACAAATAATAATAATAAAAAGCCACGTCACTGAAAATTGCTTAGATGGTAGGCGGTTCCCTGTCTCCCCCGGCTGCAAATCCTTAAGTGATAAGGAGACCTTCCCTTGCTTTAGCACTGAGCAGCAGCTTTCCTGTGGCCAGGCTGGGCTTGAGTGCTCAATCATACTTCCTTGGAAACACATGCTTCTCTGTGTCCTGATCTGTATGTAAATGCAGTCCAGCATGCATCAATCATACTGATAAATGTCATCCAAAACAAACTCTACTTCCCTCCCCCAACTCCTCCTCTGCCTCCCCCAACCACTCCTTTAATCTTCAGCTGGGATCTCTTGGTGATTTAGTGCCCTTTTCAAAATATGTATGAAGATCCCTGTCTCTGACAAGCCAATGCTCAGATGCAGATGCCAGATTTTTAATTTGGTTTTTAATTAAAAACAACACTTTAGGTCAGTTGTAGAGCTGCAGCACTACTGCCACCACTTTTGTAGGAGAATCCAGATATGTGACCAGAAAGCAGTTACACAAGATCCATTCCTGTAACGCCCAGAACTCGATTAAAACCATATGGGTTCCAGTATAGGGGTGTCCACTGGAGGCTGATCCAAGCCTTTTGCTAAGGCGTGAAAGGAGAGCATCCCTCACGCAAGACTAGGCCCCAAGGAAGCAGATGGCTCAGCTACTTTTACTTCTATCCCTTCTGTGTGTTTAAATCCACCATCCCTTTCCTTACTCATTTCTAAAGCTCTCGAGAGACATCAGAGGATGACATATTCCTGTATTACTCTTGAAAATTCTTTGCTAGTGAGGCCAGGAATGCCTCTACTATGTTATCATGGAACTGATGAAGCTGACCTAAACATACTGTAGCAAAAAAATCAGATATCCAAGATGTTCTCCTGCCCTGCCCAGCCAGAGATAACACAACAAGAATAAATTTATAGTGGAGGAAGTGGCTTCAAATTCCAATAGCTGCCCTTCCTGCTCACACAATCCCTGGAAATGGGCAGCTTCCCTCCTACACATCCCAGCCTGCTGACACACCAATATAAAGACCCCAAATCCACTGCCCTGGGTGGTTTTGCTGCTCAGTTATACTGCTCAGCAAGGTTTCCAAAGCAATAGCCCAGCACTGTGGCAGCATTTGATTTGCAGCCAGATGCTCTGTTGCCTGCACGTGGCCTGGCTGCTGGTGATGGAGCCAGATGTGCATGGTACAGCCCTCCTGGCTTCAGCTGCCATTGCCCTGGGCAGGCAGAGTGGTCCACATGCCAAATTCAGGCACTGCAGTGCTGTGAGGAGGTGGATCCGATCCTGGGCAGTGTCAAAAACTGCCTAGCATGGATGGACTCACAGCTTCATCTTACCTTCTCCACCACAGTCCCGCATCTCCCTGCCAAAACAATGGGTGCTTGACAATATCCTGACCATGCTGCACACCTACCCCCCATCCAGCTGCTTGATGGCTCATTGCACTGTAGTTTTATGGACAGTATGATAAGCATAGGGCAGGCCTGTCTGAGCCAATGCAGACTTCATGGCACCTACAGATGCTTTGGAGATGGTTTATGGCTAGAAAGGGTACATGGCCAGCTCATTCCAGTCACCATCCTGCAAAATCAGTCAAAGCATTTGGCTCAAAGTTTGTCTTCTAGTCAGGCTCAATTCAGTATTTAATGCTTTTTATATCTCTAGTGTTGCTACCCGATGTAAATGGCTTTTTAAAGACTCTCTTCCCTCCTGGCAAACACACTTTGCATCTCCTCAGTCAGTTGTAAAGAGCTGAAGGATGCAAAGGACTCTGGTAAGAGCATTTCCAAGCAGGAGTGGGGGAATCCTGTCAAGTTCACAACTGCTGTGTCAAGGACAGGCCTGGTTCCTCACAGCTCATAAGCAGGTACAGAGGAGCACAGCACGTACCTGTAGTAGAACTTGACCAGCATGCCATTCAGAAGGTAAAAGAACAGCCACCTCCCAGGTTTACACAAGTAGGCACTTTGCAGATTTTCTTAAATCCCAGAACCACATGGCAGACTATTTTCCAGGCCTTTCCTGGGTCCATGTCACTACTCTGTCACTTGGAAGACTCCAAGATCTCATTACTGGCCCACCACCCATAACAATTTTTTCCCAGGGTCATTACAAGATGCTGGAGAGGCAACTCTGTACTTGGCAAATCCAACAGGTTTGTCTGAAAGAGAAGTGGGTCCAGAGCTCAGGGCTAGTTACTGCAGTGAGGAGCAGGATGGGGAGGGGATGCACGGACCTCTCCTTTTCCCCACCCATGGCAGCCCACAGCTGCACATGGACACAGCATCCCTGTGAACCCTCCTGAGGACAGGGTGCACGCAGACTGCCAGCATTCCAGCCATGTGTCAGGCTGGCCCTGATGCCTCTTCTCAGCCCTTCTCTTTGGATTAGCCGTACTGCTCTCTGCTCCCTCTCTGCTGTCCTCCTCCTGCTCCCTGCCAGCCTGGGCAAGCTCTCCCAGTGGCAAACACACACCTTTGGTACTCAGACCAGTGGGCAACTGGACAAATCACCCTTGAGGAACACAGTTTGCCCATGCATGACTCAAGTCCTCCCTGTATTGAGTGCTAGCACCAGAGGGAGGCATCCTACAAGGATACCTCTACAGAAAAGATGTACTTGAGTCCTCAGTACACATGCTTTGCTGTTGGATGCTCAAATTTCTTCTCAGGTGTCATGAGTGGATGATTCCATATACCAGAGAGCAGCACTCAAAAATCTACACCTCTGAAAACACCCTATGGGTCAGTTGATCCAACTTCAGAACATTGTGGTCGCCCCTCAACCTCCCCGTTTCTGTACAGACCTGTATCAGGACACCCTAAGCCTGTTCCATCTGTGCTCAATCTAAATCCTCTGCCTCAACTTTTCAGTCATTCAACTTGCAGCAGCGTGGGAGGGTATATATGTACATTCATTAACACTTCCATTATGCCCCGTGGTTTGGCAGGTGGTGCTGCATTATGGATTTAAACAGTGCCAGCAAGCGAGTCTGCAGCACTTCACTGGATTAGCATGCTATGGGAAATCATACCTCAAAAGTGTATTGCACGCTCATGAAGCGCCTCCAATGAATGAGGCAACAGCAGGGCTCCAACCACCACTACCTTTGTGCAATAACATCAGAAATTCACTTATACCTTCAGGAAAGACAACCCCCTCAAAAATCAATTGTCATTTAGGAAAAAAAAGAAAAAAGGGACAGAAGAGTCTCTTTCCAGTTAGAGGGAGAGGAACACCCTCCACTGCCATCATCACAAAGCATCTTTCACCTGCACCAAACAATAACATTTGCTTTTGCCCTGTACACTGGCTCTAGTGTTCACAGAGAAGGAACACACCACACACAGTTATACTCATTTCAGAAGTCAGCCTAGAAGGGACCCAGCCTCTCAGTGCCCCACACCAAAGATGATGCACAAACAGATTCCCAGAGGCTGTGCAGTCACATTCCCTGAAGTGATGCTGTCCCAGAGGGATGGGATGATGTGCTGAGCTACACCTGAGCCACCAAGGAGATCCCTCCCTGCAGCAACACAGACAGCACACACACTGCTAGACATTGGAGAGGGGACAGACCTTTGGTGGGACAAGAGGATAAAACACTGATTAAACATCAGCATCACCATGCTGCTCATCATTTACTGGGGCTGAACACACTTTTCCTTAAATGTAAGTGGTACCATCTGCAGCTGCAGATGGTACCACTTACAGGTACCTGCAGTGTAACACAAGCATGAAGAACTCCTGCTTTACCTGGGAGGGTTTGCTTCAAAGATGAGACCACATACGAACTGAAAAAAGTGGACAAAGTATCTGAGTCTAGACTCCTGAGGTCAAATCAAGAGATACATTCAAAGAATCATCCCTGGTCCTTGATTAGCTCTTCCAGAGCATTGCTTTGGTTCAATTACTCTGCTCTCCTATGTGAAAAGGCTTCTCTGCTCTGATTCTCATGAGTTTTAATTCCCTATGGATCCTAGCTGAGAATTTTCATGGAAATATTTAGGTTCTGCCACAGCAAAGTCCAGGAAATTCCATTTTTATTTCTGTCCACTACACACTGTCCTGCTGCAAAGTCACAATGGAGTCAAGACATCAAGGTCTTTTCTCAGAAATAGTGGGATACAACGATGTGTTGCTCTGACCTTATGGTAGATCTCATATACCTTTCCTGTGCCTGTATATTGCCATCATTTTTAAACACCAAGCAAAAAGATGTTACCCTGAGTCTTGGTAACTCAGGTAAATCTCGCATTTGTGTCATACTTTACATACCAGTCTCACAGAATGAGCAAGAAATTTGGACTTGGCCCTTCTTTGAACTGTTGGGTTCTCCCTAAGGGACATTGACTCCACACAGGGATCCATCTTCACATACTTCAAGGACACTGCAAAAATAAAGTTTGAACTGAAAGACAACTGTAGATGCTCTTATGTTTTATCTTGACTTTGTGAGTTATAACACAACCTGGGATGGTTTACCCTGATGGTGTCTTGACGTGTTTCTGCATATAAAACTCTATTAAAAGCAGATAGAGATGGCATGGATTGCAGCCACTTGAAAAAAAAAGGAAATAAATAAAGCCCCAAAGCATTAAGGGCTGGTAAGGGACAAGATTGCTTTCATCCTGCCACAGCATGTTTCAATTTAACCACTGCATCTCTCAGCACTTTTGGTTCATATTCTTTTTACCACACAGAGACACAAGTTTGGTATACGCCCAGCCTTAGGAAGGGGAAATGATATTTTGGGTCATCAGCTCCACCCACTGTGTCCACCCACCCCTCCGCTCAACAAGGCTTTTGAAGTGCACCGGTCTCAAGGGGAGCAAGAGCACACTAGCTCCCAGGGGCTTGTGAGGGCTGAGTGGCTTTGTCAGCGAGTCCCTCACTTTCCATTGCACACAAAGACACCCTGCCCAGGGCTGCCTGTCCCTCTGCCCCCATCACAGATGCTAGCAAGGACTTCCTCACCTTCCCCAGCTCCCCATTCATTGCCATCATGGTGGTAGACCTCCATCCACTGCCCAAGTTCAGCAACCCCTCACCTCTTCGGCCCTTCACAGCTCTCAGCTAGACCCATTGAACTCTTTGTGAGCCTTTCCAAGTACATGTGAACTGCAAATAATGTTATTTTTCTCTACTGTTCCTACCAAAACAGGTAAGTCAATCTGACCTCCAAACTAGAGAACTGCTCTGATGTTTCGTGCAGCAAAAGGATTTATTATGCTGCACAAAACCACACAGATGCTTCAATGCAGGATAGATCTGACAACATGATTTTTTTGCCTTTGCTTTGACAACCTAACATTTATACCCATATTCTTGTGAGGCCAGTATGTAAACAACAGGGAGTGACTTGCTGTGCTCAGGAGACCTTAGAAAAAGAATTGTATTTCTCTGCCCTCCTGGATCCAAGTAAACTGTCCTCCTGAGCTTTGAAGAGTTTTTGAAGCTCCTAATTTAAAAACCCAAGGAATAAAAATGGGTTACAGATCTTTACCAACAGAAGAGTGGATTGAAATGGTTCTGTTATTTAATAATTCAAATCCCAGATGTTTAATTAAACAGACTTGCTACATTGCAGAAAGAATAAGAAACTATTCTTAGCTAACTTTGCTGATTAATATGAAAAGACTTCTCACACTCTGCAAGCGTTCAGTCCAAGTCAAATTTTTAAGGATGGACTTACCACTCCACAGGTAAATCTCACAGCTCATGGGCCAGGGGTGATGCAGCATCTCATCTGCACCCCTGTGATGTGAGGAGCCATTCTGCAGAATGCAGAGAGGAAATGATGCTCAACAGAGCACTGAAACAGGGCTTCTCAGACCAAACCTCAAGAAAAGCAAATGGTTTGCTCAGCTCCTCATGCCAGCTATTTTGCCTGTTTGCAGATTAAATTTTAAAGCATCCACAACATGTGGAGGAAACAGAGAAATCTCTGTCCCAGAGCTCTGCCCTTGAGCTACAAAATGTTTTCTGAGGGAAGAGCTGCAGCTACTCATTCAAGTCCACCTCATCACTATGGCTCATTGTAACACTTGGACTCTTAATCCTGAGTTATGATCCTTCACCAGCTACCACCAAGGTCTCTTCAGGTGGATGCAAAGCAGGGTGTGCACAGGATGGGCTCGAGTGATACCTGCCTTATCCAAGTTTGGTTATGTCAGATATAGACTTGGGGCTAGGCAGGTACCTAACAGCAAGGTCATATGCTACTCAGAACGACAGCAATACTTGATGCTGCACTGTCCTTTCACAAAAACAATTCACAACAGCTTGGGGTTTTGCCAGAACACTAAGGCATGTCTCCTCCTCCTCCAAGCCTAGCTGGGGACTCTTGTCCCCATCAAATGCCAGCAGCCATTAAACCAACCTCCCATCTGCAGCTCAGCAGTGAGCACTCCTGAGCTGGAAGGATTCCTTCTGTGATCTTCCCCTTCCCAGTTCATCACCCGACAGCAAAAGCTCTCTGAATGCCCCTTCATGGCTCTGAAATTGACTGACAGGTACCAGTAAGTTCTTCCCAAAGAGTCCTACTTTACAGATAGCTGTTCCCCATCTGGGAAGTCTTGTGCTTACACTGGTGGCACTAACACTTCCATACCAAGTATTACACAATACATTAGCTACATATTTTCTGAAGATCACAATCTCTACTTAATTGCCAGCTGTCTATGCAGACCACTCAAGAGCTATTTGGGTATGTTAAGGGCAGATAACAGAGCCAGTGAGTGTCTGGATGTGCCTGAAAGATTAAATTCCATTTGCATCCTATTACTTTTTGTCATTTCTTACCTTTTTGGTGTCTTTATGTGTCACAACAAAAAACAAGTGACAAAGAGCTTGTATCCTAGATTCACAAATTAGGAGAAGAAAAACTCTCTAAATGCTTTTTGGAGGGACTGGGTACCTAGTGACATGCTGCAGGGAGTGTTTTAGCAGCTCTATTAGTGGGAAGGTCAGTTCCAGAAAAAAATGGATGGGATCCCCACCACACCAAAGTTCCTTAACAGCCTTTTAAGTTGGGTTGGGTGGGTCTTTGTTTAGCTATTGCATATCAGACTCACCATTAGGCTTTGTGCTTCCAGCAATGCAAATAGCAGATCCTTATTCAAGAGCTTTTCAACCCCTCTTAGATCTGCAAGATGAGCAAGTATTTTGTTTCCACAAACCAAAACCAGCCTTACACTACCAAAGCCTTTTTTGTTTGCCAGTGTACCCTGCAAAAATATACCGAAGGAAACTTAAACATGCTGATTTTCCTACTCATACGACAGATTCTTAAAAAAACCCCAACCAAAACCCCCGAACAAACCGCAACAAAACAGAAAGCCCAGGAAACCTCATTTCATTTTTCTGTTCACTTTGGAAACTCTTCCTCTCAAATAAGCTTCAGAGCACCTTGTAGTTATTAGGTCTGCATTTTCTGGGCACATCACACTGCCTGAGTTTGTTCACAGCAAGTCTGTCTCCATCCTCTGTTCTTGCCCACCCAGCAGTGAAATCCCAGTCAAAGCCCTTTCTCTACATGAAACCAGAGCCAAGCCGTGCTGGCAAGCAGACCTTTGGAAAGCTGAATTCATTGACACTCTCAAATAGAGCAGTACTGCATTAAAGAACTTTTAAATGACACAAAGCAACAAAACCCAACCTTTGCGCTTCACAATTAAGTGCAAAGCAGCCGAATTAGCGTCAAGACATGCCATAAGCTAAAGTACCTGAACCCCAGCATCCCAAGCAGGCTCTGGAAGGAGAGCTCCAGCAGCTCATACCACAGCAGACCCTGACCTTATTTTTCTTTGGGATTACAGCACTTGTAGAGGAGCAGGGAGAAGCTGAGCTGTGCCAGGGTCTGCCTGTCCCACTCAGGGTGCACGTAACGTACCAGCTTGTGTGATGCTGTGGGCATGGCCCCAGAGGCACAGGGACATCCATCTACCGCCACCAACGGAGGTGCGACATTCCAGCAGACAAGCAGTAACTGCTGCGAGGGCAACATCTCTGCTACAGCTCCCAGCACAGCTCAGGGAGGTCAGCAGCACTGAGCTCTCCCAGATATTTCAAGTAACCAGCACACAGTATGTGGTACAGGCTCCTAGCGAGGAACAGGATGACTTACAGATGACTTCAACAGGCTTTAGTTTGATCCTTAAATCCTCTAGACACTTCATAAGAGTGTTGCTCAATTCCCACTGCCTTCAGCCTCACAAGAGGTAGACATAAATACTGAGCATTAGCATAGTTCCCCATGACTCATTTTTTTTCCTTCTTTTTAAATATAGCATCCTATAAACTTGGATACATCCCGTGCAATAAGAGTCATATTGTTACTGCTCACCATGCATCCAAAACAAAAAAATTCTTCCTGCCACTATTTCAACAGCTTCCTCCCCCAAACCAAAACAGTGGTACCCCTCACAGGGCTGGGATGGAGTAAAAGCAGCTCTCCTCCATCACAGAGCCCAGGCAGGACAGGGCTACAGTATGACAGCAGCAGATGTGCAGCCAGCAGCTGGGCAGAAGGCTTCATTGTCAATCCAGTCACTCACATCAACTTTATTAAAAGGAACAGAGCTGGATCTGGGCACAGGAAGAGCAGGGATTTTCCCAGAGGAACAGACTACCAATGGCCGTGACACAGACTGTTCCGGCATCAGGGAAGCTGAGATTGCCAAAGTAGTGGTAGTGGCATCTCTAGCTGGGGGAATGCTCCTCACTCCCCATCTTCCCCCAGACATCCATCATCTTCCTCCCTCTATCACCAGCTTTCCTCCTTAGGAAGGACAAACCCCTGCTATCCTGGGCAAGCAAATGCCCCAAGCTGCCTCAGAAGCACCAAGGCAGAAAACTCATGGGAAGATTGTGGACCAGAGCTTGAAGGTTTTAATGGGAACTGAGACCCAGTTTCAACACACTCCTGCCTGACCTGCTGCGACTATCCCGTGTGATCCTGTATGCTGTGTTTAGCTCTGCGGAATACTTCAGTTCCCCAGCTGTGTAAGTGAGATAAATAGTAGGTCCCTATCTCACAGGTATGTTGCAAAATAAATACATTTTGCATTACAAGTGCTACAGGAATGCTTTAAAAATTGCACAAGTACCAGGACTAATGCATCACTGCTCAAAAGAACCCTAAGACTGATAGCAAATTGAAGTCTTACCCACACAAACATAAATACTAGAGCATGCAAGACTGTTTTCTCAGTTTATCTGTTTCTTCCGATAACCATGTTTGCCCTGGTGACTCCAACTGTTCCAGTCACAGGTTGTTTGAATTCAGTGCACCGAATCACGTCTGTAGAAGTGTATGTTTTGCTCTGTCTACAGTGATGGCCAACTCATCAGTTATCCTCCTAGCTGTCCTGAAGACATAACTGAAAATACATGCTCACATCCATCCTGCTGTCAAGTGACTGAAGAATACCCTTTTATATCTTGGACTTCTTTAGTAAGTTTACCCATGAGAATCTATTTTCCACAGTATTTTTGTAGTCGTGTCTTCAACTGCCTTAATTTAATATCTGAAATGAGTGGAGTGGCAGAGCTGCCACCCTCATCCTAGAAACTGTCATTTTAAAGACATAATAACAGAAGCCTTTTCTTAAAGCTTCCAGGACTACGTGTGGCTTAAAAAGCTGATTCCTGTTTAAAATACTGACTAAGACTCTTAGGAATCTAACTCCCAAAGTCACACAGGTAGTTTTGAATATGTTACCCTTTTAGAGTAATTATGCCATCAACGTTCCAGTCAAAAGCTGATGAGCGTTACTAATATATGCTGATGAGTGAGCCTGTAAGTGAAAGACCTTCTTGCTTTCCTTACACTCCAATGAATCAGAAAGAACACCAAGACTTATTTTCCACATACAAGAGTAAGAGACCTGACCCCAGGAGATACTTAGCGAGGTTAACCCACCCCCCAGGCTTATTGTGAACTGGCCATGAACTTGTTTTCACTGGAGACGATGGGAACTTGGAGCAGATGCTTGGTCTTCAGTAGATTAACACCGGTCACGAAGTAAACCAGTGGTCTGGCTCACCGTGCCACAACATTACACCATTTGGATGTGAAACAGTTCCCAGGAAGCACTCGGTGACACTCACCTCCACACCACAAACTCAGCAGAGGCAGCCAGGAGTTGGCAATAACCAGAGAGAGCAGAGGTTAGCAAACCATTTAGGGGTATTTCCGCAACCTTTGGGAGGATAGAGAGGTTTTCCTCTCCATGCCATGAAGCGCCCACTTCAGGCATGTTTAGCAAGTTAATATGGAAACTAGAACTGGTGTACATTCAAAAGAGACTTTGTATGAAACTATGTTAAATCTGCAGCAACAAAGAAGGCTTAGGTAGTGGAGGGCCAAGAGCGATAAAGAAAGAATAAACCATTTTTACCACACTGCATCAAGTCATATATCTGGCACAACATTCATTCCAGAAGCAGACTTTCTGAAGGACAAGGCGAGGCAGGCGTTTCATTAGCTGAAGGGGTGTCAGCACATTTTTTAAGCTGCTCTATAATAGTAGTAGAAGAAAATACAAGAAAATAGTTCAAGACTTTAATCTCAAGCCCATCAATAGCAAACAAATTCGGAGACAAACAAGACTTAGCCAAAAAATAATTTAAAACCCCTCAGTTGTAGAAGCACCGAGCAATTCTGATGGTCAATTCTCACCAGAAGAGAAGCAGCAGGAAGGAGAATCCAATCTTGGAGTATCTCAGATACTTCAGAAGGCATGTAAGTATCTCAGCATTTGATACATTTATGCTCTCAACACAGCACACAAAAAAGAAACTTCTACTAGCCCATTTTAGAAAGAAGAAAAGTGGTCTTAATGAGAATCAGGGTCACAGTTACTGGTTATCTGTAAGAGTTGCTCACCTTTGCCTACCCACCTTAGGGTGTTCTGTGACAGAGAAGGTACCTGAGGCCAGGCTTCCCATCTCTTCAGCAAGCTCCAGCCTTTGGACTGGTTTCTCATGAAAGCTATATGTCTGTGCAGCACTAGCCATTGCTCACTGAAGAGCCAGTGTTTGAAGCAGTAAAATTAGCAGGAGAGTTAGTAATAACTACCATAAGTACTACAAGTACAGCCAACTAAAAAACATCCCCCAACCCTGCCCCACCTCTTCCTTCAATCATTATTTCGGGAAACATATTTTTGTATAATTATTTCATCATCTAAGAACAGGTGGCCAGTTTTCCATATCCCTAAGCAAGGCTTCCATATGTATTACTCCTCCACTGACATTTTCTCACATATGCACGCACACATAGACCAGCAATTGCTCCACTACATTATCAAACAGAGAATAAGAGTCGTAAATCTCAAAAAAAAAAGGAAAAACAAACAAACAAAAAGAGTATGCCAAAAAATTCAGCACCTGAAGTTACATTTTTCCTCTCTGTACATAAGGCCCCACTCATGGCTTATTGCAGATGTCACAGAAGTTGATGGACTTGCTCTAGATTTACATTGGATACAAACACTCAGAATGTGACCCTCTGGGGCATTGGACGTTTATCACCCCATGGAAAAAAACACAGTCAGTGACATTCAAATAGAAAAGGAAGGCTGCACTCCCCTCCCCACTAAGTATCTTCTGTCGAGTCTCTCTGTAAGCAACAACAGGAGAGAGCAGCGATAAGACACCAAGGAGTGAGCTAACATTCCTGCCATCTGCCAATCCCACACTCATTCTGTTTTCACTTGGACCAAATCCTCCCAACCCCTTCTGCTTTATACTTCATTAAACTTGGGTGCTACAGACACCAAGAATAATATTGTTGATCTTTGAAAGGTCACTTTGAAGGCACATTTCCATATCTTTTAACACCGCTTCTCTTCCTCAGCCCTGTCTATAGTACTGTCTTGGAAGCGTAAAATGAATTCCACATTTTCCATATTGAATCTGTCCCCTCAACCCTGATCTACTCATTTCTGACAGTAAAAAGCTTATGCAAACACTGCCATCGTGCAAAAAGCAGTCTCCTCTTTGTTCCTATGGATTCACGTTAATACTCTCCTTCTCCAGAGCCTGCCGTGGAGTCCTCTCTGCATCAGGAAAGCACATTCCCCTGCTGAGACGCAATCCCTCCGGCCTCCACTTTTGCAAGTAGGAGAGGTAAAGGGACGGACAGTCATGGAGACATTACAACCCTGAGGCAAGGGCAGCTCCCACGACCAGGGGCACCACAGCCTCAGGCAGGCTACAAAGGCTGAGTGATACTGAAGCAAGGAGCCAGCGGGAGCAACAGCATCGCAGCAGCAATGCAAAGCAAGCTAACCAGGCAAAACCAAATAAACACTGATCCACGGTTGAAGTCTGGAGCCTAAAACTTTCGTAGGACAGACCCGTTCATCCTAATGAATTGACTCACCTGCACCCAGCAGGTCATCCAGAATTAAGGGCAGAAGAGAGTCAAGTTTTTGCCCTGACAGTCTCGACAGCAAAGCACCACTGACAGCATGTGGTGTGAGCTGAAGGGTGCAACTCTTGGGTATGGGACACTGTTTCTATCCACAGTTAAAGGACACCTCTAAGGAACCACAACAGAATGTCAACAAGAACGATTCATTGCATTCATTTGTCCTATACTCACTTGTCCTTATGTTGCCCTTGTGTACTACTTTGCCAACACCAGGTCAAGTACAGGGCTCATCTTCCTCCTTCCAGCCCCCAAACACCACGTCTCGTATGGTGAGAAGGAAAGAAGTCCTCTCTAACCACTGGATTAAACAGATTTATTCCTCCCTTTTGTTAGCTTCAGACACAGTTCAAGAAAAAAACAAAACAAAACACCACTCAGCACAACACATATCAAAAACTCCCCCCATGAAGAAGGCAACCTTTGTTTCTGTAATTCTTAGTTCCTCTGCAAAAATTTTTGAGCTCATGAAAACACCCACCAAAAAACTTCAACAAATAGAAACTGCCTTTCACATCATTTCTGAAAGCAGATGCTGGGCCAGCTCTGCCCCTGGTGCAGCTGCTGTGATTTGGGAATAATGCTAGTGGGGTGTTTGACCCCCTGCAATCTAGGGTCTACCATATGGGATATCTCATGGAATGGAACAAAATCAAAGCCAGTCAAACAAACTGATGCAGGACTATAATATGAAGAGTACCCACTTTCCATATGTGTCATTGTTTTTAAAGAGATGCTGTCAACTTCGTATTTTCAGACTCAAATACATGAAAGAAATCCTATCTCTATTAGACAGTCCAAAGCTATGCTACCAAGGGGTAGGTTGTTTTCTTTAAAGCTATCACTTCACGATTTCCTTGCCACACCCTTGTTCTCTGCCTTATTTTCCCACAGCTTTTCTTAAATTAATAAACCCCATTTTTACAATGCCCTTATTAGATTCAGAGCAACAGACACTCACCTTTCACAAAGGAAAATAATGACCGTCTTAGGCCTTTGAAATGTATCTCTCTTGTGCAGAAAGGGCCTGAGCTGACTGGGTAATTTCACAGTGAAAATTCATAAAGAACATCTATATCCAGGTATGACTATAAAATCAGTGTGCTTGTTCTTAGTACCAACTACCCTATGAACAACAGTTTCCAGATTAGACAAAAATAGAACACTTCCAGTCAGTAGCATCCCTTTAAGCCTGCCACCAAAATCCCAACTTGGATGACTTAAGATACTCGGTGGCTTAGATTTGCAACACTTTTGTAACACTAGGTGACTAATGTAGGAAAGTGCCAGCTGAGTTGATGGGTGCACAAGTGCTACAGGTACCTGTGCTGGGTGAAAGCCTCCCATGAGGGTCAGGACTCCATCCTGCTCTTTTCTCTTGAAATGAAACTCCAGCCTTCACTCCAAACCACTGCAGCATGAAGTCCCAATTTGTTGCATACAGTTATGCATCAGGGGGTTACTGGAGTAGCCAAGCACAGGATGCTGAGACTGGTCCACCCAAGGTCCAACTCTTAACTTGCTCCTCAAATTGCAGCCAGCATGGCTTTTAGTTTCTCCATCTGGGAAGCAGGGTTTTCTAAACACTGTTTCTAGCACACTTGAAACATTTAAAAAAAAAGAAGAAAAAAAAAAAGAAAAGAGCTACAAGTTTTCTCTCTAATCCCCAGCAATCCTTCAGCTGTCATTCAGTTCGTTTTCTTAAAGCAGACAAAAAGTAAAACCAAATAAAGGTACCTCTCCCCTCCTTCTTTCCTTGTAGTTAAGGGCAGCATCTCTATCTTCCTCCTAGAAATCTAGCAAATAACCCCAGCACCTGAACCTGGAAGCTTTCTCAAAGTACTTAGTGGCCCAAGAGCAGTTCTCATGCTAGACAGGGATTCTTGCAATACAAGGATCAGACACGCCAGTGGTAAGGAAAGTAAGAGACCACCAGCGCAGTTCCTAATCTGCTGGGCGGGCGTGTGTGGGGGGTGTAACACCAAAGTCAACAAAAATCCATCAAACCCTCAATTCACAAAGATCTTTCATTACATAACGAAACCCAGGGCGAGCCCCTCTCCCCCCACACCCCCCAGAAGAAGACACGAGACCCACAGCGGCCCGACCATCCCTTTAAACAGCCCGTTTTCAAGCGTTCGCAGGGGAAGGAGAGACACCCCCCCCCTCCCCGGGCCACCCAAAGCCCACCGCCGCCGCCCAGCGAGACCCGCGGCACAAAGCGACCGTACCGTCCCGAGCCCGGCGCCTGGCGTTGCTGAGAGCGGCGGCTCCACGGCGACAGTCCTTTCTTCCCGACACCGATCTGCGGCCAGGGAAAGCGGCGGTGCCCGGGGAGCGCTCCTCCCGGCGGGGGCGGGGGGCTCATGCCAGAGCGGAGCACCGCATTTCAGCTGGAATCACTGGGGGGAGAAGAGAGGGGAGAGGGGAAGCCCCGCTGCAGTTAGCGCCGGGTGTCACGCTGCTCCCGCCCCGCCCGCGGGCTTTTCACGCGTGGAGCGCCGGAACTCCTCGCCGCGTCCTCCCGCACTCCCTCGCTCCGTGGGGAGGAGCGGCAAAACAAACTGCGGTTTATCGCCGCTTTGGTTTTGTTTCCCCTGCTAAAAGCACCACCCAACCCCGAGTCCCGTCCGTCCCCCCCACCCCCCAAGCCCCGCTCACCCGGGCCGCGCCGTGCCCTCAGCGCCCGCCCATGCCCGCCGAGAGGCGCCCGCGGCCGGGATGTGCCGCCGGCGCCGGCCCCGCCCGCTCCCCGCCCCGCCGGCCGCGGCAGGGGAGCCCGCACCCGGCCATCGCTTATATCGCCGCGGCGGCTGCTATAAATAGCCCGGCCCCGCCGCCGGGGGCCGGGCCGGGCGCCGTCGCCGAGGGGTTTCTCAGTGGCGGCCGGGACCCGCCATCACCTGCGGCTCGGTGAGGGCGGCGTGATTCTCACTTTTGACTCATTTTTACGCCGCGCTCCGGTGGGCACGGGGCGGCTCGGGGGCTCCCGGGGGCGGCCCGGGGACCGCCGACCCCCGGCGCGGCAATGGGCCCGTCCGCCGCCGCCGCCGCCGCGTTAAGGTGGACCGCGGCGGCGGGAGCGGGCGGCGGCACCTTAAGCCGCCCGGGCGGACGAGCGGCCGGTGCTTCGCCTCTCTCCTCCCGGCACCCCCGGCAGACCGTGGCTGAAAGGGAGCTGAGCGGCCCTCCGGGCCGCGGGGGCTGTGCAGCCGCCAGCAAAGGAGGAGGGAAAACAACCGCATCTCTTTGGGCGCTGCTGGGGGAACAGGGCAGCAACCGGGGTACGGGAGTGTACAAACGGGGCTGGTGACACGCGAACGCGACACACACTGTGCAGCCAAGAACCAGCTACTCTACGCTCACACTCGCTTTTATATATATATATATATATATATATACACACTCTAAATACAAGGAAGTTTTATCAACTTTATCACAATAGTAGACTTTGTGTCTAACACAGCACGGCTCATCCCAGATGGGACCTCAGGGAACACATGGGTAGTGGGTTCCTACCTCTTCCCTGTGCCCTGGGTGCTGGGAGACAGAACCAAAGCATCACTCCTTATCTCACCTGCACACGCCTTCGCCACCTCACACCTTCACCTTGGAGCTGATGGGAGCAAAATCCTTGCTTCTGAGCATGCCCTCATTCCTCTACACACAGAGCGCAGAGGATGCAGGCAATACCTGCGTGAGAATAATCCATGTGAGTAAAGGCTGATGGGTCTGGCTCTGCCCTGCGTCCTATGGCCAGAGCATCCAGGGCGCAGTCCTGCAGGGAGCGTAGGCAAGTGCCAAGATCCCAGAGCATCTCAGGGCACCTGAGATTTAGGCACTTGCTAATTTAACCTTGCTGGGTCAGGGCCCACTTCCACTCCAGCTTGCAAAGTAGATGTATGTGATTCAAATTGGTTCTTACAGACAAGTGAACAGCCCCAGCTCCCCTCCTGTTCCAAATTAGCATTACATACACCCCAGTTACTCCCTGAAAATGTCTACCTGAGGCAGTCTGGCACCCTGCTGTGGCATGCATCAAACAAGTGAGAGCCACACTGTCCTTCCCACATGAATAAGAGACAGAGGAGCATGCCACCATTTTACAAACAAGATACAGGAGTCTCTGCTGCAAAATCTGCATTGGTCCAGCAGCACAGATGAGGTGAGAGGGTGCAGACCCACCACAAGCAGCCGCAGTGTGCCTGGCCACAGCACCTGTGCCAGCTCACCCTGCAAATCCTCTGCTAATCTCACCCTGATTTGAGACACAGGAGAAGTGTCCAGGGGAAACCCTGCAGGCTTTCCTGACCAAACCATGGTACAGAGGCATTTTGTTCACAGGAATTGACAGCTGGGTTTCTAAGACATGTGTTTGTCAACAGGAGTCACAGGTCTATCTATGAATTTGGTGCAAAACTTGGCTCCTCTGTTGGCTGCAGATTTTCCTTCTGGGTCCCCTCAGTTTCCTGAGGGCAGACTTTGTCAGCAGGTTTGTGCAGTGCAGCAATGGAGGTGGCTCCCAAAGGAGTTTGGGGCTTTTTGCTATCAGCACCTCTCGCTGTGAGCAAGGGCAGCACTGGCAAAGCTGCTGGTGAGCGGTACGCTATGTAGGTAAGAGGTACCCATCAGTGAGCCTCAAAACACCCTTGGTGTGGACACATTCACTAAATACTGAGGACACAGCAAGCCTGTTAGGACAGAGGTTTCAGGCTTAGATCTCGAAATCTAAGTATCTTGCTTTGTACCTGGGCATCTTAACGTGATCACCCCTTCAGAGCAGGCACATTTCTGCTCCTGTGGAGATAGCTGTATTTGTAAACCAAGCCAAATCATTCAGAAATTCAGACACCCAAGCCTGAAAATCCCTGGTGCATTTCGTTCCAAAGTCAGTAACTTGAGAGAAAAAGCTCCTGTGTGTCAGGTCTCCAGGGTATTCCTCAGTTCTCAGCAGCCTTCCTGCCCATAAGAAACACTAAAATTACGTAAGGAGGAAAGCCAAAAACTCCTCTTTCAATTCCAGCCAGTATCTGGAACAGCATTAAATTTCTTGTACTGCATATTAGTTAAAAACATTGCTAAAGGGGAATTGCTGCTGTGGTTGAGCACTTACACAATATAACTCCTATTTAAGTGCATTTTTGTATCCTGCTGAGTCACCCCAAGGAGCCCTCAAACAAACTTCACGTTCAGTTTGACAGCAGAGGTGGTGGAAAGAAGTGGGCTCCCCCCTTTACCAGCCTTCCTCTGCGGGATGTGAGTGCAGGATGGGCAACACTTCAAACTGTGAAACTTAATACAAAGATAAAAGAAAAAAGTGCCTTAAAATTTCAGCAAAGGTTTCCCCCCATACAGCTTTAAGCACTCGACATTTCCAGGCTGTTTCAGCTGCACTTAATAGATTAAAGTGACCGTTCAGTCTCTGAACTGCTCAGGTCAGGCTATACTTCAGGCAAACTGTCTCCAAATAAGAGGACCCATTATTTATATAGCATAATATTTCACTATTAGGGGTGGATGAATGTGGCTGTTTATTATCTTGTATTAAAGCAGAGTGGGTTAACACAGCACAAGCCTCTTGGCTTGTTTCGCTGGCAGCTGCCTTTTTGGGCTGGCTGGGGATGCTTCCCTTGCCCTCCCCTGGCACGCTGCACGCAGGCTGATGTCTGCAGCCGGTGGCTGCAAGCACAGGGGCTTGCACAGCATGACAGCAAGGCAGCAGCTGTTTGCCCCCCAAAAAGCAGTGTTTTCTCTGCAGGAACAGTGCAACGGGTAAGATTTTTGTCTGTAGAAGTTCCCACCCGTGCCACGTAGCTAGGGATAGGTCACTGCAGAGAAGACAGAGGGTGGAGATGGGGTTTAAGGGCTTGTGGTGGCCCTCCCATGAGCTAACCCAAGGCGCTGCTGGCGTGGCTCTCTGGTGGGTAGCTGGGTTGTGCTGGAGCAGGGAGCTGTACCCAACTGCACCCTGCAGTGATGTACGCACCATCCTGCTCTGGATGAGGTCTTGCAAGAGTGGAGCCCTTTGGTGTTGAATTTGGAGAAGAGCACCAGGAGTCCAAATCCTGAGCCCTGCCTGATGGCTCAGTCTCAAATGAGAGGCAAAGGAAGAAGTTGAGGGCTCCAATGATGTGTCAGAGGGCTCCAAATCTGCATGAAACCAATACAAATGTCCCTGTAGGTCCGGTTGGTAAGAGGTAGCGGATCACTCCTTCAGATAATGAAGGAATGATGAGAAATATTGCTGTGCATTCATGCACTGGGAACAATGAAGCCATTAAAAAAGACAGCTTAAACAGCTGAGATTCATTTCACTGAGTATCTGTGTAGTGCTTGGCATAGATTATGATGAAGCTACTTAGCAGTAGAGGACATCTAGTGATATTCACATGCAACTACATAAAACTGATAAATGTGACTGCTTAAGAGCCAGCATGGCTAGAGATGGGATGTGATGTGGCTGTTAACAGCTGCAAGAGGGCTGTGACAGCCTGACCACCAGCACCCTCTATACACAGGTCACAAATTACAAAAAAACAACCCGAAACCCAGAGAGGCATTATACATGCAAATCGGACAGCAAATGCACAGACAAGAAAACTCTGGGGAGCGGGTGGTTCTGCACCTTTTAACAAGGAGACATTACAAGGTAGTGCAGAGCTTTTATTCCTACAGCAAAGACCTTGTAAGTGAGGAACAGAGATTGAAATCAGTACTTTTCTTTCAGGAGTCTTGCTCTTATCTCAATTTGCCTTTCATGTGACTCACCCTGAGCACACACTGTGAACATCAGTCTAAAGATCAAGATTTTTTTTCTTCTTCCCTAGTACAAGAGATCAGCCCTTTCTCCATGCCCTTTTGCAGCTCGACGTTCTTTGTTTTGGGAAGTATACATAGAATACTTCCCTCCTCCAGGTTATTTATAATAGGGGATTCTCTAGAAATATTTTCCCGGACATATTCCAGGCCTAGGATGAGGAATCTGGCTGCAAAACAAAGAGACTGCCAATTTGGTTTCTAGAAAGATGAGGATCAGCGGAGCTTTAATAAAAGAACACACTTCTCTAGGAAACAGACTCATTTTATCTGACATTTCCTTTGAATCATTCCTGTTAAGCTAACAATTTATTGTTAAAAGGTTTCACATTTGAGGCCTCACCATCTTGCACTTATTTCCATGTCAGATGTGCTCAGTTTACAAGCCCTGAGGAAAGGTGGAACTTTATTGCCCCTAATAAAACGCAAGGAAAGTTGTATTTCTGCTAGGCAGATTAGATCCTTGGGAATAGTGTGCAAACCTACAGTAGGTAAAAGTTTGTGGCTTAGCTGCTCTAGCTGGCTTCAGCTCAGCAAACAGGTCTGATAATGGGAGCTGACTGGTACCTTGCTATTAAATGATGGCAGCAGACCAGGACTGGGAATAAACTCTGACCAGTGCAAGCAAAGAGTGGCCACAGCATCAGTGAGTAGCAAGATAAAACTTTATCTCTTAGAGAATCATTTTTCTGGGCTGAATTACATACTGAAGGCCTGATCCTGGACACTCTTGCAATGAGAAGTGAGTAAGTATGAATTTGGTGTGCAGAGATACCTGTTCAAACTGCAAAGGCTGCAGGTACACGGGCAAAAGAACAGAGGAAAAGGCTCTATTAGCTACGACAGCGCTGCAGCAACTGTTGGTTCTTGTGCCCTTCATGCATTTATGTTATTTATCAATGGACTCTATATTTAGCAATCATAAGACCAGAGCATGGAGCAGCCCCAACTCCTTGCTGGCTGTGGGGCTCTCTGGAGGGCAGCTGGTGGCTAGCAGAGGCTGGCACAGCTCTGAGAGCTCCACGGTAGCTGCTTGTACAAGGCAGGAGTGATTTCTCCAGCACACTGAGTCATTGTAGGAAGGAGACCGAATCTTACCCAATTTCCAAAAGCAGAACGGCTCTAAGCTCTGTGATGAAACAAAAGCTGGCAGGGCACATGCTGTTATGTAGCAGGCAGGGAGGCCACTTGAGACACGTTCGGGAGGTCTTCGTACGAGCAGCAGTGAAGGACACTTCAGAGGCTGAAAGCTGCTGGTGTTGAGCAGGGAAGGCACAGTGCAGCTGCCTCAGTACTGGAGAGCTGCAAATTAATGTATGATGTGAGTTTTAAAGCAGGGGAGATGAGGAAATCAATGACCCAGACAGAAGGGGAGATAGTGCCAGATGAAGCCTGATGACGACATTTCCAGGCAATTTGTTCACACTGCTGGGTGAGCTGCTTGAGGAGAGATGGAACAGATTAGAGATGACTGCATATACTTTGCCCAAGAGCAAAACTGAGATTCAGAGTTGCACGGGCCTTGGTGGCCGTGTTGTCTCCATGCAGAAATATTAATAACTGATTCTCTTAACTCTCAAAGCATTAGCTCCAGCTGATTTTACCATTTCTGCATGTAAAAAGGCAATTATTTTCCCTCTTGGGGATTTCATCCAAGGGATGTACAATGTTACAGTTCACTCACAAATAGAGTCTGGTGAAGAAGGCAGGCTCTCAGGGGAATTTGAACCTGACAGTACAGATATCAATCAGAATACTAACAAAATTTAGCTATGAAAATCTTATTATAAGAAATATTGCAAATGACAAAGGCTTCTTATGTTGATCTGGCAGTCCAAAAGCAGTCACGGGGCACTAACCTACAGAAATCTGACATCAAACAGGAAGAAAAACTAGCTAATCTGTCTAGTTAACATAGCCAGTTAATGCTCAGCTTTCTGGTTAGACACTCACCACACATCAAGAGCTAAGGCAACAGGACTGAGCAGAGGAAAAAGACAAATGGCCTAGACACTGGCTGTATGCTATGAGATCTGAAGGCAGTACGTGGCAAGTGGGAAGCAAGGCATCTTTTAGCATTTCTTCAATTTTAGTTGTCTCCGTCCCACACATACAGAAGAGATTATCTTCATGGAGTGCTTGAGCTTTGGGCAGGTCAGTTCAAGCATCATGTCTGAGATGCAGCACCACTGTGCTCTGGAGCATGCTGTGTCTTAGCCTGCATCTCTGAATACAAAGCAGGGAGCACACATTGAGAAATACTGTTCAGGGAGAGCTGCAGCAGCTGCAGTTGGTAGTGACTCTGTCCCTCACCTCCCTAAAAGTTCTTTATTATTCCCTAGGCTCATTTCAGCCATCCTATCAAGTGACTGTATGCATCTTTTGGGCTGCTTCTATATGGTTAGAACATAGGAGAGATGATCACCCAAGAGAAGATGCAAGACAGGCTCATCGTGGAGACTGAGACACTAAAGCACAAACCCAGGATTTCCCAGCTGTCTGTCTTTGCACCTGGAGCTTATCTCTGCTTCTGCTGCAAAAAGACCAGCTGTATGCGCAGTAAGTCCTGTGTGTGGGTGACTCTGCCCACATGGCCTGGACTTGGCTGGGCTTGTCTGCCCTGTCATTTACTGAGGGCAATGCCTTAATAAAACAGTTGAGCTTGTAGTGGCTGTCAAACCTACACTGGGGCAGGGACCTGCTCTTTTCTTGGCCTTATTGGCTTGTATACAGAGCAGAATGCTGTAAACAGAGCTATAAATACTTCTGTGCCCACTGCATGCTCGAGGTCAGAGCAGATGAGCATAGCAATTCCTTCTGGCTTTAAAAATAAGCTATGAATCAATGCATTCATTGCAGGCTGAGTATCCCTGGAACGAGGCTGGCAATGCTGCTCCAAAACATTGACATTCTAGGCAAGAGTGCTGGAGAGAGCAAAGTACATGGTAGTACATGGTAGTGAAAAACACAAGGCGGCACCAAGCAGCCTGGTCCCTAAACCCCACCTTTGGCAAGAAGTGTTTCAGCAGAATATCCGGATGCCAAACTGGGAAAACACCTGTTGGCTCAAGAAAATATTTATAACCCTCTGAGTCTCACTGACTGACCAGGTTACACCTCAGATCTCTCTGCTGCACCTCAGCCTTCATGGTCTCAATGTGAAACTCACTTTATTAGCTCATAGCTGAGGAAGCAGGCCGGGCGAGACCAATGGGAGCTGGCCTGGAGCTGGAAAGCCAAACCTCAGCCCTAGGCAGGGCAACGTGACATCACTGCCAGCACATCAACTCCCAACCTGTAAGCCCAGAGAACACAGTCAACATTGCCATGAGCAAAAGTGAATCATAGAATCATAGAATGGCATGGGTTGGAAGGGACCCCACAGATCATAGAGTTCCAACCCCCTGCCACAGGCTGGGCCACCAACCTCCAGTCCTGGATCTACACAAGGCTGCCCAGGGCCCCATCCAACCTGCCCTTGAACACCTCCAGGGATGGGGCATCCACCAGCTCTCTGGGCAGCCTGTTCCAGCTCCTCACCACTCTCTCTGTAAAAAACTTCCCCCTAATATCCAATTTAAACCTTCCTTTAGCTTTAATCCATTCCCCCTTCTCCTGCCATTGTCTACCCTTTTAAAAGGTTGCTCCTAAACTCCCTCAAGCTCAAACTCCCTACACAGGGAAAAGGTCTTGGATCCAAATATCTACCAGAATTAGATGGTGGCAGAATCCAGCTTTAGTTAATCCTGCCTTAGCCAAGCATGTGAGCAAAAGTCCATCCTCCCTACCTCCATTATGCAAACGTCCTGTAGTAACACCTAGAAGTGATGCAGCCTCTGAACCCTCATTGGATGTTGCCTGCAGGGAGACACTTTTTTGATTTCTGAAAGATAGTTTTATGCAGAAAAAGCAACTGTCTCCAGTAAATTCTTGATGCTACTGGCCCAAAGACTACTGTAGTCAATATTTTTGTAGAAAAGTATTTCAAAGAGGCTCTCCCTTGGATTCTCTTTCTGTTTTATATTGCTCTTCTCCCCCTCCTTATAAACTTTGCGAACATTTTTGTGGCTGAATAACATTTTTGGTCTACTGCCTGTTTCAATCAAGGAAAATATTTCCATTGACTTCTGGGACACTCAGGCCCAGCTATTAGTGAAACATAAAAGCATCCGAACCTCACACTACTGGGACTGCGTGTGTAAATGGCATTACTAACCTCCTCCTGTGGTTGCTCATGAGATCAGGACACAAAGGCAGCCTGTCTTTTGGGAGCCTTCCTTCCTTTAGAAGCTTGTTTGCCTTTCTATCTCATAATGACAGTGAGAAATCCTTAAGGGTTTTCGAACTCCCATTCCCCAGCAGAGAGCCCCAGCAGGCAAGGGCTTTGTCAGGCAGCATATTAATGAAACAGAAAACATGACCTGAATTTTTATAGCTTGTACTTAGCAGGTCATTTACTTGTCATGAAAAGGGACATTTTGCATTGGTTGCCAATAATAGCTTCAGAAAACCCAGCACTTAGCTCTCATGTTTAATTCCCATGAGGAGGGAGGGCAAGAAGAGACCCAGAGCTGCTCCCTTTCCCCCACCCCATACTGGGATACTCAAACTGTGCAGAGCACTCTCCTAAAATTTATTTGCGGGAATGGGGGTGCTTGTGTGACCTTGTTAGTGAAGCCCACACATGTGGCCAAGCTGAGCCCCAGATCCCAGCTAAGAAGGGTTTCTCATACTTGCATCTTGCTGAGCAGCAGCCCAGCTGAGCCGCTCTTTGCAGAGCAGGCCTCCCCATTTTCCTGGCAAGTCTGCACCGTTCTGGTTGGTCAAGTTAGCTATTCAGGCCAACGCTGGGTCACCAGACCCAGGGTAAAATTGAAACACAACAGGTTCCTAGCTGTAGGGTGGTTTTCACAAGCTGGACAGTCAGGCAAGAGGAATAGTGGGACAGGTCTTCAGAGATAAGGAAGATATTCTTAAACAGACTCTGTGTCCAGACTAGCACATGTACCAGCTGCGAGACGAAATTGGGCACAAGAGCAGTCTAGGCCTGTGCCTAACCCAAATCAGTAGGTGAAGTGCTGATAAGTACTTTCAGTCTCTAGAGGTGGGATGGAACAGAAGGTCCCATTTCTCTCCTCAACTCTCCATGACCATGTAAGCTTCAAATAATAAAAGGGGTTGGGATGAACCTCCTTTACAGGATGTTAGAACACCTTTAGCCGCTCTTGCACTGGCCAAGGGGTGAACTAAACTGGCTCCCTGATTACAAGAACTGCATTTTCAGTTGTGCAATATTCTTTGTGTCCCGTGGAGAAACCTTAAATCTAAGACAAAAAAATGTGTGTGATTTCCACTCCTGAAATAGGAAAAAAAATTCAGATTTCTGTGGAAAACTCTAGCGTTTAGATAATCTCTCTCTGGTTGGTATGCACTACTTCGCTTTCTGCCCAGTATCTCAATGTTCTGGCTCAACCTTGCACTTCCTATTGTCCCTGTTGCCATAAACTTCTCCAGCACCTCCTTTTTGATGCCTCCAATTAACTGAGTCCCTTCCAAAGATGTACACTAAAGACTGATGAAGAAAAAGATAGCAGCCTTGCAATGCTGTTTCCAGCTCTTGTTATTCTCTGTGGTTATATCCAATATCCTCTCCTCACTCTTATACCTCTTTCTGTGAACATTTGTGCATTGTGCGACATGACAAGACTCCTGGGCAGGGTCACAGGCTCCTGGAAAGGTATATTGGAAGGGACCTGTGGAGGTCTGTGGTCCAACTTCCTGCTCAAACTGGAAGTTGTTGCCAACATTGCAGCAGCTAGCTGTTGTCCTGAGTCCAAACACAACTGTGGCACGTTAATTACTGCCAGCTGCACTCTCCCATTCGTGAACTATGTGATTGTTGGTCACTGGCAACAGAATTGTGTCACAATATTATTCCATTATTTCCTTCTGTTCTTATGGTTTACCTCTGTAAGTCTTGCTGTCATCTATACTATTAGCAAAGTTGGGCATCCCAACTAAGATCACATGCCAATTTTTCTGGAGGACATCTAAAACTAAAGGCTGTAGCCTTATACCCTCACTAATTAGTAGTACCTGATTCTATCCCTGATCATCAGGACTGTTGTTGAATAGCCCTTCACTCCAAAAGACCCAGGTCTCACAATACAGTCCTCACCAAGAAGTAGATCCTGCCCTCAAGAGCTGAAGCTGACCAAATGTACATGAGGACACATGACTGCATGAGATAAAAGCCAGGAGTGCTGACATGACGCTGGTCTAACTCACACAGGTCCGCACACTTCATGATTCATTTACGTCTGAGGTATTAATCCGCACATCTGTTAGACTGGCCTTTTGCACACAAGCCATCAAACTGCCAGACCTGCCCCTGCACAGGGCCTTTAAGACCCTGGTATCCAACTCTCTTCACCAGGGCAGGATCATTGAATTACTGAGTGCTCTCAGCACAGGATATTTAATAAGGGCATGAAAAAGCCACATGACCCTGCTTCTGCTAAACCAGTTTAATTTTAAAATAAACAACTCTGAAGAAAAATTTGAAAGGACCCATAAACATGGATAGCATGGCTCATCAGATTAATTACATGACAGAGTGCATTTCAGATATTGATCTGGATCTGGAAAGTATTTAATAAGATTAGTTAGGAGTTACTAGCACAAGATGGAGATATCCATCTAGTTCATAGTTTTGCTGAAGTCAGGGTACTTACACTAGACAGAAGTGCAGCCCTTTGAAATCCCCATGAGCTTTACAAACATCAGTAAATCAAGCCTCAGAGGAACTGTTATCTCATTTCACATATGGGAAATGGGAAAAGAACAGCTTTTCGTCCCTCAGTTTTGAAGGTGGTTCATGGGAAACCTTCAAGCACAGCAAATTTTAGAAGGATGGAACCTACTCGCAGCTCAGTATCTGCGAGGCATTAGATCAGCTCACAAACAAACTTATAGTCTTTATTCAAAAAATGTATTGAAATAGAAAATCACTAAGATCGCCATCATGGTTGATGCAAGTTTGCTCCTTTCTTGGTGCTTCCCAAATGGGAGCTGACTTTGGAATGCTTTCAAAGGCAGACTAATGATTTCAGCCTGAAGAATCACTGCTCAGCCAACACCCAGGCACCATGTGGACATCTTATGGGGATGCAGCTTGGATTGTACTACTCTTCACATTTCTTCTGCTTGCTTCCAAGTTTTGATAAAAGTGGACTATTTCCTTTTTTAAGGGAAATCAATGATATGTTGCAGAATGAGCAAGGATTCAGCCTTCTCTCCCCATCCCCTTGCTCGCCAAGCCTGGATGGTGTTTACAGAAGGCATATATTTTTACAAATTATCTCTGCCAGAAGCAAAGCTAAGGGTTGCAGTACTTCAGTGGTAGTCTCCTAATGAAGGCTCCTAGTGCTCTAAGAACCTCTGCTTAAATGTGGTTGCACAGACATATGCAAAGTTGCTTCCAACTTACCCTCAGCATGTTGCTACTCTGAAATACATTTGGATAAAAGGATGTTGCTTGCACAAGTAATATATCTGAGGTAATATTTTGAATTCTGTGACGGTCTGGGTTCCAAGCAATAATCCAAAAGGTGTCCTTGGATGAGTTGGGAGGTTGTTTGCACTCACAAGAAATTGAGTTGACCTAAAAAGATGCTTCATCATGCTCCAGTAATTCAGATTGCATGTTAATTCAATCCCTTCCAGCTTTTCTGTTGAGAGCATGCCACCAAAACCTCCAGTATCCCATATCAGCCATGGCCCTTTAGAAAATAGAAGCCACCAGCTCATTTTAAAACCAGCTGTCAAATAATGTCAGTTTTCACTCAGATCCCAGACAAGATCCAAACCAGCAAGACTAGAAACAAAAGGCTCTGAAGCTGGCTTGTAGCTGGAACACATCCATTTCTCCTCAGCTGTGCAAAGATCATGAGCAGATGATTTGAGATTTACAATATTGCAGAGCCTGAGCAGAACTTCTCAAGTAAAGAGAAGTCCAAGTATCACGACTCAAGACATTTGAGGAAATATCATAATAGTGTATGAGGAAAATTCAGTCACTTGCAGGAAGAAGATAAATCCTGGGTCACAGGGGCAGGAGGGGTCCTAGTTCACCTGTGGGTTGTGGAAAGTGTCATTCCTGAGAGATTTTGCTTTCTTCTGCCACTGGAGAATAGCATAAGAAATTAAGTGCATTGCATTGCTGCCTAGAAGTAGAAATCCACTAACTGGGGTGGAAAGTCTAAGACATAAGAGAAGTTGGTCTTGATGTGTGATGCTATGTGGGTGTCAAGTTTTAAAGTGTTGCGATTAAAAGAAAAACTTCTGAGGAAAGCAGAAAATGACACAGCAGACTGAAAATAAAATACTTGGAAGAGTACGTACTCGGACACAGAATAAAGGGATTTAAGAAGCTGACACATCACGCGCACTTCAGTGATCAGAAAAAACCCTGGCAATAAAAGGAAGCATTCCTTTGTAACTTGTACTTTTCTTTGAAAGGGAAACAAAAAAAAGCCTGACTCTCAATTATATTGGGGGAAAAAAATCTGATTGTGTTCTTCTCCTAAGAAACTAAGCTAACAAGGGATTTAGATTTGAAAGGAAGAAAGATGATCCTCTTTGCTTTCAGATTAAATACCTAACAATGGCACTTCTGCCTGAAGTGCTTAAAATCTGTGGAAGTGCTCACATGTACACTAAATCCATAGGAGTTAGATCACAGAGGTTGAGAATGCACAGACTGGGTGAACACCAGCAGCCAGGTTCCCCCTCCTCCCCAAAAGCTCCTCTTTTCTCCTCCCACTTCGTTTTTCAGCTTTGATGTGAAATCACCATTTCCAGAATGTGTTCTTGGAAGCACACAATCTGATCTAGGGGGAAATCCGCCATCCATGATAAACTGTTCCCATGGAGATTAAATATTTCAGTTTCATTTTTATGCTGGGAGCTTCTCTACAATATTTACTTGCCAGTTTCCATGCCACAAAAAAACCCCAACAACCCACAGGTAAGGAAAATATGACTGTGACAGAGGTCAATTTATACTCTCTTCATGTAGAAGATATAGGGTAGGGTAAAACATGACATATCAAAGCTACTTAATTCTGTATGACAAATCCAAATGTTTTCTCATTATGGAATGATCTGAATATAGAAACAAATGAGAAATATCAAAAGATCAATTTGAATAGGTTTAAGTCTCCCAGTCCCTATTAGCTTTCCAGGAAAGGCAACAGAAAGAACAACCCCCCAAACCAAATCTGTCTGGGAAATAAGCTGGGAAAAGAGGTACTATATAACCAAGGATTTCTCATTTGCATTTGATTGTATTAATGATACGGGTTGATTCTGTAGGTATGCAAGAAGCCACGAAGAGTTTTCTGGAGCAGGGAGAAGGGAAGCTTCCTAGTTGCACCTTTTATATCTAGAGCCACTCCCCCTGTGCTGGCAAAGGCTAAAGCATCTTGGCCATATCCTTTTATACTTGACAGAAAAAGCTCCAAAGTTGCACATAACTTCACAGTGTCACTTTGCTGTTAAAAAACACATTTTTGAGGTAGTACATGATCTGCTACCTAGACTTAAAAAAACACTTACAAATGCAAAGTGTCCCATTCAGTATAGACTACATGTATCTCCTGATCACAAACCAAATATTTGCATGGCTTGGTAGGGCTTTGGTCCTACTCCATACCTGATTATTTGTACTAGTCTGAATAGAGACTAGATTCTCACAGCTTGGATGTCTTCTACACATCTCCCCAAACCTGGTCACTGAACCCAGTTGTGAGGTCTGTGGGGTAAACTCTCCTTTGCTCTTCCCTCCTCAGAAGTCTGTCCCATGTCCTAGACTCAGAGCAGTGTCTCATCAGGAAGCATGGATCCAGACTGGTCGATGGCAGAGCCAGAGCAGGCACAAGCCAGCACAGTAGGAACAGGCAACTGTCCTGCAAAAACCCAAAGCTGAATGCTCATTTGGCAACCATGATGCTCAAATGGGTCCTTCTTCAAGGCAACTCTTTAATGTAAGTTCAGTTGCTTGTGCCATTCTTATCTGGATGGGCCCTGCCCAAAAATTGTGTTGGGAGACACCATCAGACTATTATCAGAACTTAAAGATTTTGTCATAGTCTTGGAGCTCATTAATGAGTGGTCAGATAAGTTGGATTTCTTTCCTCTAGAAAAGTGTGTGTCTGTGGTTTTGGGGATGACATACCCTCAAAACAGGTTTCTTAAAGAATCCTCAAGCTTTCACTAGATACCTCTAACACTTTTTATCCCAACATTTTCCAGGGTGAAACTACCACAAAAGTAATCAACATCATCATCTAAAGAGATCCTTCTGTCTGTCTTTTCCCCCTCTTTCACATTAAGAGTGGGGAAACTAATGAAAAGTACTTTCCAAGCAGCTGTGAAAGTGAGTAACCTGCAGGGGATATGGGACTTTGAGAACACAGATATTGTTATCTTACCCTCTCCTTACATCTAACCTGTCTGGGAAGACAGCTGCAGCATCTGACCAGATTTTTGTTGTTAAATAAAACCAGCCTTTAAGGTACTTAAGATGCTGGATTTGGACACTGAAGGGTAAGCAAGCACTGCATGAACTAATTCTAGCAGCGAGGAGAATGGACAGGGAGATCCTTGCTTCCAGCTGTTTTGTTGTGTGCTGGCTCATTGATTTACTGATTTATAATTTGCTGCTGGTGAAGCAAATCAGAGTTCCTGCCCATTGCTGACACATGAAAAGCAACAGGGAAAGCCATCTCTGTAGGCTGCTTGTGACACAGACCTTCCCATTGCTGCTGCTAAATTTGGAACACATTTGCAACACAATGCTTAAAGGCTGGTTTTGACACCATTTTTCCTTTTAAAGAAGCTTTAAAACCACCACGTCTATTTAGCAATGTCGTGGTTTAACCCCAGACAGCAATTAAGCACCACGCAGCCGCTCACACCCCGCTCCAGAATCAGAAGAAAAGTGAAACTTATGTGTGGAGATAGACCATTTAGTTGGACATAAAAGGATGATAATAATAGAATGTACCAAATAAGTGATGCACAGCATAATTGCTTGCCACTTGCTAAATGATGCTCAGCTAGTTCCCAAACCATGGCACATACCTCCCCCAGCTTATATACACTGAGCATGCTGTCACATGGTATGGAATAACCATTTGGCCAGTTTGGGTCAGCTGTCCTGGCTATGATCCCTTCCAGCTCCTTGTGCACCTGCTCATTGGCCAAGCATGGGAACTGAAAATATTACTTAACAACAACTAAAACATCAATGTGTTATCAACATTATTCTCATCCTAAATCCAAAACACTGTGCTACACCAGCTACCCATGAGAAACTAACTCTTATCCCAGACAAAACCAGGACAAGCAAGTATCATTACTTTGAAGAAATTCACTTCTCAAATCCAGCTTGTAAAATTAATCTTACTATTTCCCTCAACTCCTGTTACCAGCTGGAGTAAAATATCCATGCTGTTTTCTTGATTAAAAGATTGTTGCAATCAGCAATGAATGTACAACTGTTCATGAGGGTAAAATTGAAACGAGCCCTGATGTGAGCACATGAGCTGTTACAAATTTTTCCCATGCTGAGCTTTCAAAATAATAATAGTAACCCTGCATAATTCAGTTTAGGCTTTATTGTATCCCACATCAAATCAAAACCAATAGCAGTTATTTCTAAAATAGGAATATTCCTCCAGTACAACTCACACAAATAGAATCAGTTCTCTCTGCATTTTCTCTTCTATGCAGAAACGCAGCATCTTTTATGGTTACACAGAAAATTGGCCCATTGATTCAGTCCTGTCACTGGTACCATGAAAAAGAGGCTCTGCAGTCAGAGATTCACCTAGTTAAAGACAGCGGCTATTTCACACCTAATATACCAGTTGACAGCCCAAGCCTTCCAGCTGCCCTCAGACTTTACCCTGGAGAAAGAAATGCTTCTGGTTTTGCAGCACTGGTCCTATCTTGCACACAGAAGCAGCTCTGCCAACTGGCTCCCAACAGCCACAAACTGTATCTTAACAATTCATAAGAAAAATGATCAGAGTAGAGGCCCATGCCCTGAGATTTATCTGGACAAAGAAAAGGAATGAAGAATTATGTAGTAAAGGAGACAGATCAAATTAAGCTGGATTTAAATAGACTTAAAATGTTGTCAGATACTATTGTACAAGTTAATAATCAATTGGAAAAATGTTAAATTCTGTGATTCTTTAAGGACAATCTCCTTTAAAGGCCTAGAAAACAATTAGAAGACTTTGGAATGATGAGCATTGAGTTTGGGGAACAGGAATGGGAAGTGAAGGGGGTAATCCTCTTATTACACTACTAAATTGTTGTTGGAATTACTGAACGAAAGTCCAACTCATGAGCTGATGGGTTCAAATTTTTCCCATTAACAGGAAATTTTATCCCCCTGGAGTTTACCCTGGGAATGAAGTATTTCAACAACTTGCTGAAAACTGAAGCTGGAAAAGTTTCACGAAAGAAATAAGGCAAACTATTCTAAACTCAAGCTGGTGTTTAATACTGGAACAAATCCCTGATGGAAGAGCTGGATTTTCTCCCATTTGTGCTTTTGTATGGAGACAAGATGGCTTTGGGAGTTTCTTTGGGGAAAAAAAAAATCCACCGTTTTTTACCTTAAAGTGGTGGAACTTAGTAAAATTAGGATCATCTGAAATACAATGTTGTTCCTTCATGAAAGACTTATGTTTTGGAATAGCTTTTTTGTCTTCCACCAGCTTCAGAAGTGAAGTTTTCAGGATTCCTCAGTCACAAGGACAGAAAAAAAGATTCCCCACAATTAGTGTGCCACTGCCCAGGGCTGATCCACAGTGTAAAGCTCTGATTCAAACCCTTCTCTGTCCAGGCTGGTGAAAACTTTTGAATCTCATTTTTTGCATAATATAAATGCTGTGAAGACATTTCTTTAAGGTGAGTGACAGTTATCACACTGAAATGAACAAGTTAACAGTAAATTCAGTGATTACATTTATTAAAATAATTTCCATTACCAAAAGACTCATTTCAGTTTTGAGGAATCGCGCAAGAGGGAAATGTAGAGATATTCTTCCACAGTTCCACGTGAGCAGGTGATCATAATACATGAGCTAGTGGGCATGGAGCTTATCCTTTACAGCTTTAGGTACCTAGGGAGCAAGATTTTAGTAATGAGTTAGGTGAGTTTTAAAGGCAGGTACACTATTATTAGTTAACAGGGATATTAAAAAAAAATTGAACCAAACCAAAACCTCTAACAGACAGGTAGCTCTCCTTCAGTCTGAAGCAATGACAGGGAACTACACGAGGTATCCCAATTCACCATCTAGTTACCAATAAACATGGTAGAGAGGATTTGGCTACACGCCTATGGTTTAAGTGTTTTCAGGACCCAAACCGAGACTAATACAGGCTGCTCAGTAACTCATTACCAGATACGGTGGGAAAGCATTTGCACTTGCTTATCCACAATGGGACAGCTGTGTTCTTTGCATCAGGAGGGATTCCCAGGGATTTTCAGCTCTGTATCAGGCCCTATGTGTTAGAGGTTGCCACACTTCACAGGCTTCAGAGGAGCTATGCCAAGCCCCTGAATGTGGATTAGTCTGTCTGCAAAGCATGGGCAGCATCCTGAAGCCATTCAAACCCAACAGGTATCAGGAGAGATGCTGCCAACCCCACGGTGCTCCGTCAGAGCCTAGAGAAGGCTCAGTTTGGCAGATCGGTTCCTTAATGCAGATACTCAGGTCTTGCTTTTTTGCCTGTGTCCTTCCTGAAACAAGAGCACTTCCTTTTTCTCGCTGATCCAAAGAGCAGGCAAGTGAGGACACTAAGTGGAGAGTCATGTAACAACACCGTCATACCCGAGACCTCTTGCGTGTGGTTCTCAGTAGAAGGCCAGGAAGCAATACCTGGGTTTTAGTGGCTTCCGAAGCTGCCCAGGACCAGACCAAACAGCAAAAGGGTCACACAAGCGTTCACACACAGAGCAGTGGCACCGCTAACCTCTCAGCAAGTGCACTGAGATCCTGCCCAAGTTCTGTACAGAATAAATGACAAAACTTGATCCTCTTCTCCAGCAGTGTCAGCATCGTTAACCCTCGTCCTTCACGATAGCTCTGGGCGCCTTAATATCTCCCCTTACTCAGAGTGACATAAAATACAGTGTTGGCTTTTACATCTTAAATGAGCGCTGAGGATCGCTGTGCTGTTATCATGGAAAAGATTTTTCAGCACCTTCTGGTGGTGGGATTGTGAAAGCACATTGGCATCAGCATCACTTGGGGGAAAAGGTGCCTTATCATTCACCAGTAACTGTAGCAAAGTGATTGTCTAGGAGAATTTACTTAGTTACACTAAAAAAGAATAATAACCTGACATCTACAGTAGATACCACAAAGCTGAAACAATATCCTTGAATACCTGACTGAAGTATCCTACAGAGACGTATATCACTTAGTTTCTTATCACTCTTCTGGCTCCTTTGCCACACTGTCTCTTTACACTGCAAGATGTGATGAGAACTTTTTCTAACCTGTCCTGCCACCACAGATCTGAGATAGAACAAGAGGTAGAACATGACTAAGAGGTAGAATCAGACGAAACCAAAGTTTTTTCTCACACAGTTTTCCAAAAATCTGCTAACCATGTTAAAATTTGGTTGCAAACAACATTTTTTTCAGGAGATGTCCCTGTAACACAGAGGCCATTTGCAACAATGCTACTAAAAATAAAAGCACGGTCTGTCAGAACATTCAATTATTCATGTGTTCACAAGTACAGGACAGGCAGGTTTGCAGCCTTCAGAACTGCCACCAAACACATCACCAGTACCGTCCCACTCCAATGTCTGTCAGTGCAGCATCTGATGGATGTACCACACCCTTCTGCTGAGAAGGGGATAAATCTTTATTTAACAAAAAGCTATAGAAATCCAAGAGGGAAAGCCTCAGGTTCAGAGAAAGCCACCTCAGCTACCAGAGACTTCAAGTCCCAACTCCTGCTGGCACTCAAGCTGTCACTGCCACACCAGCTCCTTCCTCTTGGGGAGATGTGTTAGGTCTGCTCATGAAACATTTACTCTGAATCAGTGTCACAGACTGTACAGCTTTCTCTCCCATGCTATAAAAAATGCACCATGCCTCTCTGCGTTTGGTTAAAAAGAGTGGCTTTGCAGTTGGCTGGTTAACCTTTTCTTTCCCCACCCTCTGCTTGAAGAAGACTCTGTGGTTTTACTTTAAGTCAGAAGTAACCCAAGTGTTTAACGCAAGTTGCAGTAGTAGAGTACTTCAGTTACAGGAACTTCCTTCAGAAATGATTGGCATGGTAGGGATTTCTTTGAGCCATGAAGCAGTGGCCGGGACACTGAAAGTCAGTCACTGAAGCTCGGGGCATACCTGTGCCCTTTGGAATGTGTTTGGGAGAGGCTGAGGGAAGGTGGAGGTATCTTCTCTCAGATCTCAGAATCACTGTTCATCCTGGATTCATCGTACTAAGATAAGGCACCAAGATTTGTCATTCTTCTTTTCCCTTCTTAAAGGGAAATTAGCTGAAGGACCTGGTGGGTTGGAAGGCTGTAGTTTACCAACTGAAGGCTTAACAATCAGTTTGTGAGACGCAAAAAGAGGTTACAGACCATCCAGTGTTAGTGAGGTAGTGTTTACGGGTACCTGAATTCTGCTCTACCCATTTCTAGTGTAGCTGGAACCGGCTGTCCTAATGTCTCAGGTCCCAGCTTTGAATGGGGTAAAATACTGAGTGACTGTATTAGGCAGCCTCCATGGAAAGCAAACTGTTGTGTGCTGCGAACATGCAGAGTACAGAAGCCATCCTCATCTTGGATACTTTGAAAGGGAGCTGCCTTGGTCAAGGACAATCGTGGCATACATGACCACACACTAATAAAGACCACCCATATCTTTGGTGAGGTCACAAATTTATGATGGCAAAGGATGAGAAGCACTGCCTATTGTAACAGTAGAGTGTAATTGGCCCGGTTAACCATGCGGTAGTTACTTTGTTGGTGCTGTGCCACCAAGCAGTTCTGAAATTGCTGAGGAGGAACTGTGCATCTGTAAGATAGGAACCAAGTAGTGAGCAAACATCTCCATACTGTCTTCCAGGTATGAGCTAGAAAGTCAAAAGAGATCCAACTTCAACCCATTATGCAGTTTAGAAAGCTAAAAGTAAGACTGATGTGGTTCCTAGCACTCAGATTTTTCATATTTAAGAATTTGGCATATCCCCCGCCTCCAGTTTCTGACTGATAATTCATTAAATATTTGGGGGTATCAAGTGCTAATTTACATGCAACTTAACACATATTATACCACTTCTGCAGCTCTCTTGACCCTTGGCTACAAACTAAAAGCAAATCCTGAATGCTGAAAAGTTTAGGACTGCTTGAAAAACTACACCCCCCTCCGCCCCATATAAAGCATTTAAAATGGCCACAGCAAAACTTCCTAAGGGCTGGGATGTGAAACAATAGATTCAGCTCCTACTGTGACAAGTGATGTCTGCAGTACAGACCAGAGCAGACTGAACTCACACAGTGGAGTTGTGCTCAGGAAGGTTGGGCAGTGGGGCAGGATGGGAGCTTAGTCTCCTCAGTAGGATTTGCTGAGGTGGAAGTGAACCAGCCATGTTTTGTGCAAAGGAATCTGCAATTCAAACAGGAAGGAAAATTCTCTTTCATCACAGACTTCAAAGTGGTTTCCAGTAGTCTCATTGACTGGCTTATTGATTCTGCCTTTTGTTCTCAGAGGGCGAAAAAAATGTCCAAGAGAGGTAGCTTGCCTCTAGAAACAAAAGGCTGTACTATGGGTCTCATTTAAATTCTCTGTGATTATTCATTATTTGGCAGCTTCTTTCAAAGCATCTCTTTGGCTGTTTTATAGGCCTTCATTTCCAAAGCTGTCCATGATTGTCCTGTAAGGATCTCCTAAATCAAATCATCTCCCATGCAATAGAACTAAAAGGAGCCTTTCTGTGATTCTTAAAGGTTTCAACAGCAGACTGTGATGGGTGGCTGCAAGTACAGTGTACTCCATGCCAGCCCTCACTGCATCCTCATACCTGGAGACAGCATGTTCAGGTGTGCACAGAGAATGAAAAAAAGCGTGCTCAGTAGTGTGCAAAGATGACCATGGACATCTTCCCCTCCTCATTCCCGGCAGAACGGTCTCCATCTCTACTGGGTACCCAACTTCAGGTTCACTGTTATCTTGTCTCCCAAATGTAACAGATACAGTTAGAAAACTTCAAGAAGGTAGCCTTCAGTCAGGTAACCATGACAGCATCTCCTGCCTCTTCCAGTATGCATTCGGCCCAGACATTGGAGTAGGCCCTCTAGGATTATCCCACTTGACCCAAAAGAGGAACATAACATCTCCTGTGGATTTTTTTTTCATGCTGCTTTCAGACCCAGAGGAAATTTCCACTTCACTTATGCGGAAGATGAGTTTAAGGTAAGATTTCTCAATCTTGTGTTGCACAGAAAATGATGATTTGTTCAACAAATGTCTGAGAGAAGTTTAAAGCAAGAAGAGTTAGGGTTCTGTTCTAAAGAGAGACCTGTGAGTGTCACCTTCATATCCCACTCAATGCTTATGAGAGTAGTACTAGAGAAGCGACTTGCAAGTGCAGGGCAGTTCCTGAGAGGTAGCTGTCCCCACTGTAACCCTAGATCATCTCTGAAAGCTAAGTAGATTTATTAAAACCATCAATACAGAAGAATTTTGTGAGTGGCAGTTGTAAATTTTTCTCAGTGGCAGCTTGACTAGGATCCCCTAATGACAACTTAAGATTCTTCATATTCTTACTCACTAAATAACTGTTCACCCCCCATGCCAAACTCTCAATTAGGACCTGAGTCAGCATTTTCAACCTTGTAGTGACTGAAGTAAGTACGTGAAGGTCCTAAATGCATGACCCTGTACCTGAGTTCAAAAAACATTGTCTGACCAAGCCTTGAGTTCAGGGTCAATTCTAGCGACAGTTTAGTAAGTGAAGCAGCCAGGAGGACCATCTTCTCTGGGAAACAGGGGGAAGTCGTTAGACCAATCGGCTCAGGCAGATTGGAGACAGCATCCCCTACCCCATTTACCTATTCCCACACTAGGAGCAACCCTGAAAGCAGGCAAGAGTCCCAAAACATTAAATTAACTGAGTTTAGTAATATTGACTGGAATTTTAAGAAAAGAAAAAGTAGCCAGGAAGCTTTTTACCTAGAATTACTTGATGGCAAGTTTACATGTGGACTAGCAAGCCTCTGAATTAGCAGGACAGTAGTCACAGTCTGAGGATGAGTGTGGAGCCTTGCCAAGCACAGCGAGGCTAGTAGCCCCAGCAATCACTTTGCCTGCATTTATTAGAGTTTAGCACCACCTAATGTGTAAGTGCTTCCATGTCAAGCACTTCCCAGTGCTGACAGGATGGAAACAGCCTAGTTGGAGCTAGAGAAAGCCTGTGGCATCAGCAAAGCATTACAATTTGATCCCTTGTCTGCTTGTCTCCTTACTTTTCCCTTACTAGGGGAGAAGAATTTAGGAAGAGGAGGAGGCAGCTCTGCTCTGAGCACACCTGGGATAGTTGAGAGGCAGAAGAGCCAGGAGAGCATGGAGCCCGAGCACAGCAATGGCTGCTGTCCACAGCTCAGACATACAGGGAAAGGTCATTTTTCAATCACCAGATACAGCTGGGAAGAGTAAGCAGCCTTTTCCTGATTGTTGTCATCCTGGATATTTGACATTTGTAGGCTTAAACATAACAGATGGCCACTCCAGCCATTTCAGGAACAGCAGCTGGCAAGGGGACTGCGAAAGGATTTCAAGACTGCTCTGACTCTGGGATCAACTTGAACTCTCCAGAAGCTGCAGGTATTGCCTTAGAAACAGATTTTAAAGGCTTGAGAGATGGAAAAAGTACTTCTAAGCTGCAAGTGCAGTGATTTGCATTACCCTGAAGGAACACAGGGCTGATTTCCAGACTCTGCTTGGGAAAGGACTATTTGAGTGCAAGTAACTCATTTGAGCTGTAGTGATATTTTTATGTTTCCCACATAGCTCAGAGGAGCTATGCTTGGGAAAACAATTGCCTCCAGTAATAATTTGGGGAAATAAACATTAATAAGTCAATAGATAATTTCTTTCCCCCTTCATTTAAAAATATAAAAGTTGCTATTACAGTCAGGATACGTGGACTATGAGGATAACTGATAACTTCAGGAAAACAAAATGAGATCAGGAAGGATTTGGCTTTCTGACATATTAGATCTAAATACAGAGAAGAGTGGGACTGAAGTGCTGCCCATGTTTGCCAGGGCCCCATATAGGTGTATACCTCCCTGACAGGTACTCTAAGTGACACGCTCAGCAGCCAGCTGTCCCCTACATTCTCCTACACAAAGTTCCTACCTGCAGCTGAGCCTCTCACCACACCTTTCTCACTGAGATGACAAACCCTTTCCATACTCATACTTAGAGCTGTTGGCCATTTCTTAAAGTTTAGCAGTTGGGTCACATACGGTGCAAACAAATGTTTTGGCCTCTGGCCTAGCTAGAAGCCACCCTTGGCTACAGGAGCCCTTGTTTTCTTAACATACTATATCTAAAAAATGAAGCAGCCCAAAGCTTCCATCTGCTTCTCCCCTGTGACTGGGAGGCAACCTGAGACTGTAGGCCAAGGCAACAGCTGCTTCTCAAAAGACCCCAGAAGGAGTGATGCCTGGATCAGGAAATAAGGCCTTATGATAAAAATGAATAAATCTGTGTGTCAGGAAAATGATGAGAGCATGTCCTGTCCAGCCTGTGGTGATTTTTCAGAACGACCCATGTAAGACAACTTGCAATATCCAGGCACACTCTCAGTTTTACCCTGGGTAGACATCCCTCAGGACACCAGAATGCTGTTTTTGGTCACAAAAGCCATATTCTGAAAGCACACAAAGCTCAGCATCCCACTTACCAGAGTAATTTGTCTTTGCTCACTGCCATCTTACACAGTCAGGAGCCCAGACAGCTCAGTGCAGCCCAGCACACCTCTGGAGCATCAGGAGATGGTGTCCTAGCCAGAGCCTCTGATAACAGGGATTCTCCAGCTCTCATTTTAAAAATAATCTCAGGGCTCCCCAAAGGGACACAAGTCATCCTTGTTATGATCATGAAGTAGGCTCTGAGTTTAGCTGTGAGTCGAGGCAGGATAGAGAGCGGGGTTTCAAATAAATATAGAAAGTCTCAGCCATACCAGGGTCATTCCAAGTCAGCTTAACAGATGGACCCAGAATATCCCCCTGCTGAGAGCAACATCCTCCCTTGCTCAAGTATACTTGCTAGCAAGGTGACTCAGACTAAAAAGGGTGCTTGAAACAGTTTGCAAACTAAGGGCTTGCAAGGCTATGCCTTGCAATCCGCATTACTTAATGAGATTCAGTGACCCAAATCTGTGAGATTTTCCCCCAGAATCATTTTGTTTGGAAGCATCAGAAACTTTAAAATCTGATGACCCCTAGAGTATATGCTGAAAAAAATAAAATACATTAATATATTAATGCTACTGAAGAATATATGGTGGTGTAACAAATGAAAGGGAAGTTCTGTCTCTGCTAAGTCCATAGTAAGGTGAAAATGCAGGCAGATATTACCTAACAGATATTATCTAGAGATAATTATCTGTGTGCAGTTATGGTTCCTTATACTCCTACCTCTTAAAAAGTTTGATCCAACCTAATAGTAGGATAACTCAGGAGTCCTTCAAACATTTTGATCTGACAGCTCATGATTTTCAGTCAGATTCTTACAGATGTTTTGGTGTTTAAAGGTACAAAATGGTTATGAATCACAAGATTTTAACTTTGCAAACTACTTTTGGGGACTGGGCTGTTCTGAGACACAATGTTCTCTCTGGACCTTTTAAGTCATTGATTTTGAATACCTTACCAAAATAAATTAGAAAAAATTATGTATCTGTATACAGCTTGTCCTAGCCATAAATAATTTTGTTAATGCACTAGTGACATATGAAGGCAGCTTCAGCCTTTCAAAGCATTATGAACTTTCAACCCAGGCCTGATTTTCTTCCCTTGCAAAACAAAAGAAATACAAGTGGTTCTACTTCATGGAAAAAATAATTGAAGCCTACATAATTTTAAAAAGTTTGGTTGCCTATAAACAAATCCCTGTAATTTTGTTAGTCTTTTCAATCAACTCTAACTGCCGTCCTTAAAAACCAGGACTGTGCAACACTGCTCATCAAGTCAATATTACTGCTAGAACCAAATTAATTAATAGATTTATAATGCAGGATTAGAAAAGCAGTTCATAAAACTACCAGACCAAGCAGCACTGGAAAAATTCAAGCAGCACAGGACTAGTTCCTACAAATGCCCCAGACCAGCTCAGGACATGTTCTGCTCACCAGTCTAAGACAGTAGGCAAGTCTTCCCATTCTTACTGAAGTTCCAACTTATCAAAGCTTTGTAGTTAAACATTAAACAAGCTCTCAAGAAATACGTAAAAGCTAAGGTGTTACAGGTACATCAGTAATCTGAGCAAGGTTGGCCTGCTAACTCTGCCTGCGTTTCCTAGCTGGCAGGCTCCAAACCAGGCCAAGTTCAAAGTCCTGTAAAATACCTCTGTGTGTTGCTCTGTGCATCATTTCCCAATAGCACAGTCTGCAACTTTTCTTAATTTTGCTGCAATAGGGGTGTCTCTCTTAGTGCAGGAGTATGCACACTCCCTGCATCGCAACCCCAAATGTGCCACCGCAGCAATCAGTACCTCTCGCTCGGACAGATCCTCTGCAGCCTGTGGCCTTCCAACATGTTCTGCCTGCGTCATTCCGCAACAAAGCCTAAGGCAAAACCAAAAATGGAAAACCAATAAGACAACACACTCCATCTACTAAGGACTGTGACATACATCTAAGTCCTCTAATGCTTCTGTCTCCTACAGATACACAGGACCATTTGCCTCGGAGCTTGATTTCCCCCATTGAGTTCCCTTTTGTTAAGTCCTCCCTGTGCATGACACACCCTCCAACAGTAACACAAGGTGAAACTGAAGGAGATGTGATGGTCTATTAAACATTACTTAATTAGCGTGGCATTACATGATTCAAGAGAAGAATACATGGCACAAGTGAGAGTAATGTTTCAGAGAAACAAATGACCTCACTGTATTGCTGTTGTGAAAAAAAAAGAAGAGAGGGAGTGGGATAGCATATGAACTGGATTAATATCTCCTGCCCCCAGAGCACATTGTTTGTCCTTCAGAATGAGACAGTGCTCCAAAGCCCTGGTGTGAAGGGGAAGCTTGTGCCAGATGTATGACACATGTATGAATGCAGGACTATCCCCACATATCTTCCCCTGCAATATAAAGGTGCCCTGGACCAATTTCCCAAAAGTTTTAAATTCAGGCTTCTTCCAACATATAGAAACCCAGGTAGTCTCCTAAAGAAAAGAACTCATGCGATCCTTTGTGTAAGGCTTTTATTCTCATTGTGCTTCAAAGAGCCTGGAATGGAGATGAATCAAAGAGATGCTATGGCTGGAGATGCAATTGCAGGTGAAATTATGCAGGCACGAAATTGTGCTCATCTTAGTCTCTGTACAAGAAAACAGGATGTAAAATTAGGATAACAGCCTTAAAGAACAGCCACTTAAGAACAGCAAATGCATTGTAGCCCAACTGATATTTGCAAGAGGGTTTTTTTTTCACCTACAGAAACTATCAAGTCACGAGGACACAAAACTTGAGAATAAACCTAAGGAAACTGCAGCAGTGTGTGCAGAACACTTTAATATCAGCTTGGTGGGTTTGTTGATTGCTGGCAGTGGCTGGAGACTGGAAATCTTGTTAGTTCTCCAAATCGTTTTGCCTGGCTTCTAAGGAGAGAAGCCTGCTGCTTGCTGCCCCGTTAACATGCTCAGGTGGAAAGTGAGTGCCCACAGCTCTGGCACTTCTTCCCTTAGCATTATGGATTGCATTATCAGCGACTGTTATAATTAGTATACTCGACACATGGAAATGGTACCAGAATAAACTTACCCTAATGCTGTTCTCAGTCAAATTTAGTGTCATTTCGATTTTAGGGGCTGGAAGGTTTCACTGGAAGCAGAAACTGGTTTTATCTCTGGATAAGGGGGTATTTTTCCCTCCCCACTTTTTTTTTTTTTTCCCTTTGCTTGTAGTACCAACTATACAATCTCCAGTTAATATTTTTTTTTTTTTTTACTGTAAATTCTGGATTCAAAAGTCATTCCCTCATTGTTCTTTTAAGATGCTGGGAGTCGGCAGCAGAGCCTGGAGCAACCCAAAAACTCTCTGCTCTCCCCCTCCAACTGCTGCCGCAAATGGTCCTTTGCCTGAAAGTGCTCTTGTCTTTCAGGGCTGCCGTTCACCCACTGCTCAGCAGTGCTGAAAACGACGGTGCATTTTACAGTGTAAACCGGAGGATTGTTCTGTGATGAACATTAGCATATGGCTTTTGACATCTGGTCCTCCAAGAGCGATAAACTGCCAATCAGGAGGCATATTTGGTACAAGCATATTTTTATCACTACCCTTACTAATCACCAAGATTAGTCCCTGCTTGGCAATTGTGACCGACAAACACACTGAACCTATTCAAATATCCTCATCCATATTCATTTCCATTTAAACAAATTAAATTCTCATGTAAAATAATCCTCAAATTCTCAAAAAAGCTGTTTGTTTTTCTACTTAGGTGGCATGAGTTCAAAGACATCCTGTTAAATATGCATAATTTCTTAAGAGCAAAAATTACAGCTTTTAATGGTGTTTGCCTTCCACTTCATGAAAATCTCTTTTAATGTCACTAGAGATCTTTGGAGTCTGGACAGAAGTTTCCTTTTCCAGCCCAGGAGGGTAGAAATGTCATCATTTTCAGAGAACAGCTGCTTTGTCAAGACACATTGGCACACACAGTTTGAAAAACAAACATTGAACTCCAGCAAGCATTTCTAAATCTCCTTTGATTAAAAAAAATCCCCAGATCTCAAGCCTAACGCTACAAGTTATAAACTAGAAGGACCAGGTAATCCATCCATCCTGGATCTTTTGACTTTTGGGGAAGGAAATGGGTTTTTCAGAAAGCAACCCTCAGCATCTAGTAAATACACATCAGAGGAGGCCACTTTTCAGCGGTTGTCTTAGAGGTGAGAGAGAAGGACATGAATTTTAAGCAGATATTAATCTAATGAGCCATGGTATTAATAACAAGGGGAAAAAAAATCTTCAAGCTAAACTGGATTGTTTCAGGGAGTCAAAGGCAGATGAAACTGAAGATGAAATAAAACCAAAAGTGAAAATAAGAAAGATGGATTTGACTGAATTACTAATTGGCATGGAAATCTTAGCCCCTCATTGTTTGGAAAAAATTAATTGCCAGGGAACAGAACCTCTAAGAAAAACATGTCATGAAGACAATTAATGTAAAGGAGGAGTTGAAATGAACCAAGAGAAATAGTATGTCTATATATAGGAGTAACTCAATTTGACTTGAGTATAGTGTGGGTATGTTCTTCCTGTTATATCATGACTAACAAATTTATGGTTCAAAAGATTTTAAATTGATAAAGACTAATCAAAACTATACAGAATGACTCAATACAGGTGGATCCTTTTCTGGTCTTCTTGTAAAGCATCACCTCTATTTCCTGTACATGGTTTTGTTTGGATACGTTTTTCTGCATCAATTTCAAGATTTTCCTACTACCTATAGGCAGTGGGTAAATTTAGTCAAAAATTGTTTTGCTGGCTTGACTGTGAAAACTCATTCAGAAGACTATTCTTCATTGGGAACATGGATGCCTGTACTTGGCCTTACATGAAATAATTTTATGGAACCAATTGTCTGGAAGAGTTCTTTCTTTGTGTTTATAGGAATATAAATATTCCTGAGGAACAAATGTCGGATCACAGATTTTCAGGGTCAGTACTTTCTTGCTACAATAAACCATAAACCAAAAAAGATAACAGAATCCTCTAGATCAAAAAGGCAGCCCAGATGCCATTCTAACAATTTCAGGGTATTGCCGTGACCTTACAAAAAATGACTCAAGTGAGGAAATTGCACCAGTGTGAGAACCACCTGTGATGCTCACTTTCTCTTGCTTTGTCTTTGCGTGCATAGAGAAGAATAACATGTCATTTTGCAAGTAGCACATCAAAAGGAGATGGTGATTCTGTGGACTTATGTCTTCCAGCTGCCCTCCCAAGTGCATACTTTGATGTCTAATGAACGGTCAGTTTAGGCTCCGCTCTTTATTGAAGGTAAAAGCACTAATAGAGTCTCTCTGATCTTTTCTTGTTTTTTGCAAAACGTGTGGGAATTTCAGGTCTGTGAAACTTCTACTGTGTCAAATTCAAACAGAAGGAAAGAATGGTAGAGGTACTTACATTCCTGCAAAGTTTGCTTCTGCAGAAAACCAGGATAAATTATGCAGGTTCAAGTTTGAGACAGATTATTCTCTGGTGGAGCCTCCTGAAAAACATAATGCAATTTAGAAAATACATTAGAATGCCATTAGGCACAGATTTCCTTCAGGCATTAACCTCACTAATGTTACCATCGCTTACATCGTAAGAGATGCTAGATGAAGTTTTCCAGAACTTGGCATGAGCCAGGGGCCAGAGAGTAGGGGACAACTGTGGGGGATATTGCCCCACATCCCTGAAACTGTCAGTGGACCAACGGCTGCTTAAAAACCAGTAGAGTTTCCTCGTGTCTCTCCCAAATCAGCAGCTTTGTAGAAGAAAATTTAATCCCCCCTTTAGGGTTTTTGTTGCCTGAGAGTCAGGACATGTAGGAACCCTCCTTCGAACAGACCCATCATCTCCTTCACTGGCCGCTTGCTAATTACTCTGGGAAAGCTTCTCAGGCTGCGGCAGCTCCCAGGGGTGAAGGCAGGCTCGAAGGCTGTATTTATGGGTTACTAGCCATTCGGCGTGGCTGGGCACGGTGCAGGCCCCCGGGATGCGGCGGGGTGGCAGTGCGGCAGCAGCACCGCGCGGTGGCACAAGGCACACGCGAGTGCGGCTGCAGCCTCCTGGAGCGGCAGAGGCGGGGAGAACGGCCCGCTTCCTTCCCCGGCTTCAGCGGCTGAGTTCATTAGGCTGTTGAGGGGATAAAGCTAATGAAAAACAGAAAGAAATTCAATCTTCCTAACCGGGAAGTGAAGAATACCACGAAGCCTGACGGAGAGGTGGGGAGCATCAGCTGCTACATAGCGCACATCACTAGTGACCAACAGGGATGCTCGGGATTTAAAAGCAGGGCTGAAATCACAAGTAGCAATTTTGTCCTCTCTTTCATAAGGACAAATCTTGGGAACCTGAATTGATTCCTGCCTCTATCAGACCTTCTGCTGGGGAGAGGATTTGCTACCCAAACGACTGTTGTTTGGTTGTTAAGGCAGGGAGGTTTGATTGACAACTGGCACTCAATCAAGCACTATACTAATCCTATCAGTCTATTGATAGGCTGACAGAAAAAAAGGCAGAGGGAAGAAGAGAGGGAACATGGGTATTATGGAAAGCTCAGTGGCTCTTCAAGCTAGTGATTGGAAAATAACTACAATGAGATGCAGAACATTTGAGGAAAAAAAATATTGAAATGCTCCTGCTTTTACTCATGGATTCCTTTTACCTTGCAGAGAGCAAAAGCAGAGAGCATCTGTCACCAGCCAGATTTACTTCTGGGCACGAGGCAACAACACAAGAAGAGCAATTTCACTCAGCTGCCCACTAACCCTGAGAAGACCAAATGACATTTAATTTTCCTGACTGCTTATAGACAAGATCTGCACATCAAAGATGGCCTTGCTGGTTAAGTGTTAGCAAGCTAACAACTGTTAAAAGATGATCAAGGTGAAATATTTAATACTAAGTAAAATGCAGGATTGTTCGTTCTGCCTCCTGGAGTTTCTAAACATTTAATGAAGTGTCTCTTCTCCTCCCTCATGCTTTTAACTTTTGTGAAGGACTCTGCTTCCATCAGGGAGTGGAACTGGGAAGAGTCAAAATCAGTGGTTTCTCAAGCATTTCAATCTAATTAAGGAAGTACCAGGGGCTGAGGCAAGTTCTGAAGAAAACTGGAGCTCTGATGACCCTGTCTGCACCACACCTTGAGACTTCAGCTGCTCTCCTAGTCCCCAAGAAAAGACAGCTCTACTTTTGATCCCGATGCATCACCAAAGCACCAAGCAGCCCAGCATGATGCTCTCACAGTGACAAAGCAAGGGCTCCTGCTTGTAGGGCACATCGCTTTTCCAAACATGCAGTCTTCCTTCCACATCTCCTCAGATTTACTGAGTGATCAGATAGGAATGGTGCGCAGCTCCTGCAAACAGCACTGTGACTGTGGGGAAGTCAGCTCCATTGCTGCTGTTAACCTCAAACCCTGCGCGTGCACCCAACTCTCTGCTCCAGTACCACTTTCTATGTGTGAAGAGCCATGGTACTGCACACTCCCTCCCTGGGAAACAAGATTTCTTCCTAGCAGTAACCGTTATCTCTGTGTGACATTTGAGCTGCCAGGAGAGGATGGCAACTCCTTCTTTCCTGTGCTTGTGCCTTCCCTTGGCAAAGTGTCAATCAAACCTAGCACGTGCTTCTGCTATGGTTCTGGCATGCTTCACAGGAGGCACAGAATTACAAGGTTTACAGGGTGCTTTATCACTGCAGACTGTTTTCCTACATTACCTCCTGTATTCCTCTCTGCTTAGTATAAAAGAGAGCAGAAGCTTCTATCTGCTTCTGCTGGGCATACAACTGACCCCCTCACCTTGCTCTTAAATTCTTCAGTGACCTTGATTTCACACAGAAGACCACTAAGGCTGTTATGTTTCCTGTTTCAAGGCTTCTCTATCTATGTCTGAACCAAATAGCTTTCAACTCCATCTTTTGCCTTTTACTAAGCCCCAATCTATTTCTTGGAAAATAAAAATCCCTTTAAAGTGAATACTTTTTTTAAAGTAAAGATAAAACCAACAGGAATGATATAGCACAGGTATAAGCAGAGGACTAAACTTTGTCATCCAGGAAGACCCTTTTACTTTTACATTTCTGTGCAGATGACAAATCTTTGTCAAGCTGTATTGTAATTGGACTGTCATCCTGAATCTGAAACCCAAAGTGCAACTAACCTTTTAGGTTCTTGAGCCCCTTGTGTCACACTCAGGTTTTCATTCCATTAAAATGGATGAAAAATTCATCTGAGTGACTTCAATTCTGCAAAGCCAGACCAGTCTGAAAACTAAAGTGGCTGGCTCAGATTCTGAAATGGGACAACACACTACAGTTTTCAGTTGATAAGAAAGATTTAAATAAGGTTCCAGTAAATTGATATCATGCTTCTTTCACATCACATCTCAAGTTTGTCTAGTGAAAGCTACTGTTGGTAAGTAAGGCAGAGTTCAGATGTAGCTGAGGCCCATCACTCTGTGATGGATGAACATTCCAGGTGTTTACTTCTCTGTTGCAGAAAGTGTGGGCTGTCAGGTAGAATTTATAAGATTATGATGACCTTGCAAATGTAATCAGGGCTTCTGTGAAAGATGTGGTTTATTTTGGTTTTTAATTTTGTTCCCCATGCCCAGAAAGCCCTGAGAACAATATTTCAATGGACCTGGTAAGAATATACACATTCTAGTTTGTCCTTTCTGACACATGCCACACTGAGAACCTGTCCCTGGAAATTGTGTTCTATTAAAAGATTCATATTTTCATGAGGTTAAAACTCAAATGCAAGTAGTTGGTACAATGAATGTTCCCAAACAAGTCCATAATAAGAAAAAAAAAGAGCATTAAAAGCCAGCTCAGCTGGTAATACTCACATTCTATATTCTGAGTCTTGAAATGTTATTTTGAAGTTCCTACTCTTGAGCCACTACAAATTTCATTTGGTTTTAAAACTCATTTTTTCACAGCTGTAAAGAGAAGCTGTAAGAACATGGCCAAACACAACCTAAAAGTTACAAGACAGAGCAGAACACCAATGGAAGGAAGCCAGAAGGGATTTGCTTTTAGAAACTACTTATGTGATTTTCATATGGCTGGAATTGGCAAAGCAGCTCCAAATACAGAAATGCCAGCCAAGGCATGATGAACACATACTCTTCAAATAGTTGTGTCCTGGAGTAGAGATCTCTCAGGGACTGGTTCTGTTTGGGAGGGAAAAGCTCTGGTGGAAAGCTGATGTCTTGGCACGCTAGGGGCAAATCTAACCTGATTTCATGTATCTTCAGAAGCCACCCATGGATTTTCTTTGGCCCCATCGAGTGAAGAAGCAAGGGGGGGCACTTTTATGTCTCCAGCAACAGGACTGCAAGGACAACATGTCCAGCTCGGTGCATTTCCCTCCCATCCACATGGGTAAAGGTTTCTTACTCTCCCTTTTTCTGTGCCTCTCCCAGAACCAACTTCCTGGGATAAAACTAAATACAGTTACTAGGACTGTTGCTTTCTGACTAGCAAAGAAAATCCCTGACAAAGGAAATTTTCCATCTTCTCAGACTACACTGACCATCACTTTAGAAAGCTTTGGTGGCATAGAAACCAGAGAGAACCCAGGAAAGAAGAATAATGTAGTAATGTTTTTGGGAAAAGTGGTGCATTTGCTGTACAAGACCACCATGTTGAAGGGTTAGAAAGGACTAGCTCCTTTTTTCAGCAGCACAAGCTTATTTTCCTGTGTTCAACAGGAGATCTGTCAGGAAAACCATTAAGACAGATAGCAAATAGAATATCTTACTTTAAAGTCTCACAAGTTTCATGACCTGATTCATGACATGCATTTGCCTGCAGTTGGTCACACTTTATTCTGACACATCTCTAGCTATGATCTCCTCCCACTGCTCGCTTTGGAAGCTGGGCTCAGGTGCTCCTAGTTCCTCTCTTTATGCTTCCTTTCCCTGCCATAAAATTGACCACCCTAGTTGTGGAGACTAAGCAAGATGTGGCAAAGGCTGCAACATTAGAGATTAAAGTTTAAATAAGCGCATGTCACCAGTGCAGCACATGGCAATTTGGCACCTAAGCATAGCAGGAGCAAGATATACAAGTAGGGCTGAAAATAGCCCCCAGTCACTGGTGGATGTTGAATCTCTGAGGTATCGTACCTGGAAATCTTTCAGGCCATTGCTGTAACAGTCTGCCTCCTTCCCACCTGCTACAGCGTGAAGGATCTCAGCAGAGCTTTACTGGTAATGAATATTACCATGTTGATTTGAGCCTCAGGCCAGTATTATAAAGGTCAGTGTAAATAGCTTCTTAGTTACCCCTCAGAGACTTCAATAAAGCACTGCAATAATGAAGTTGCTCTCATTTGTAGTCTCTTCCCTTAGAAATTCAGGCCAATGTACCCGACTGCTGTAGAACACAAATGTCACTGACACTGGCAAAACTGATGTGCTCTTCATGATTCTCAACCAATTCCAGGTCTTCCCATGGTGATCTTCATTGTTAGTCCCTCAGCCCTACTTCCCCCCTTCTAAAAAAAGGAAAAAGAATTTGACTTGAGTTTATAATACCCATGTTTCTGGAATTAAAAAACCGAAACACCTTCTTTTCAGCATAAAGGAAATGCAGCTAGATCAGAAAAGGCAGTCGCTGTAAGGGAAGGCCAGAAGATACATGCTATGTCCTACTCCTGTGCAGAGTTTTAGCTTAATCTTGAATAGCTCTGGGTTTAAGGGGTTCTTTTTTTTAAGTTTCAGTGGTGAGATTTCTGTATTTATGGTCCAGTCAATGGCTATGACCCATTAACCTAGTACCCAGCATTAGTCACTGGAAGAAACCTGGGATGTTAACCACAGAGCTGTTTAAAGGGAACTGATGCAAAGGCTCAGGCGAGTCACTACTCTAAAATGTCTTCTCCCCCTTCCTGAATATTTCTGCCAGCTAATTATGTAAGAGCAACTCTCAATTTCCAAGCATAAGGAACAGGGAAAGGCTTTAAGGCAGGCTGGCTGATTAAGGCAATGCCACAATGGAGATGCTTCAGGGTGGGGTTTTTTTTTTCCTTACAAGAAAATTCAAATAATTGACCTCTAGCCCAACACAGACATTTCACACTTAACATTTTATAACTGGGGACTGAAATACAGGAACTATGTTTACCTAGGATCAGCTCTTTTGAAACGAGCGTCTGATCTGTTTTTATGATGTGGGAATGGGAAAAATTCTAAAGGAGAAGCTCCTGCGCTTGAGGAAGATTTGGGCACCTCATACAGAAGGCTGGTATGTATTAATGTGAATAGATACTTATCGAGTCTAGCTGCAAAACTGGCTCTTTTATATCACTGGTTATTCCTGCTTTTAGCTGCAAAGATTTATTGGAAGATATCTCTTTTTCAAGGTATTTTAGATATTGCAAATTCTAATCTATGCCAGAAAACAGAATGCCAGGTATATGGGGGGAATAAAAGAGCAAGCATCAAAAGCAGAAAACAGCATTAGTTTAATATTGAAGGTGTTGCTTTAAATTTTAAAATGCTTGGTAAATGTGATATATGTGTATGTAGGACAGTTAGAAGTGTTATACAGTTAAGAAGAAATTGGTTTTGTCAACATTTGGACAAAAAAGGAACAAATTTTAATGAAAAGAAACTCCCCATCTTTCTGTAGCTCCACACAGAATTAACTCTATCACATCAGGCCTGCACAATGCAGTATCTGCTAAATATAACTGTCTCAGTGCAGTCTAAAAATAGATTAATCCATTACTTTGATAACACCTTCCTATGCCCCCTGAAGTGTGGAAAGTTTAATCCATAAATGTATCTAAGACAACCTGTAAGGAAACAGTAAGGTAAAGCCCATGGTCATCAGAGACCACTAAATATGCCTGTTGGAAGGGTCTTTAAACCTTCAAGTTGACATACTAGCCCAGACTTGTCTCCCTGGTGACTAAGCCCTTTTTGAGATTTGGTCTTAAGGCAACCAGTACCCCATCACATGGAGACTGGAGTGGAGCAACTGGAGCAAAAAAGCAGACATTTAATTCTGTGCTGTTTCCCTTTCAATTTCTTGTCCTCTTCACTTCCTGATTCTTGGGCCCTTCTGTGATCAAGCTTAAAACCTTTATAAATGCTTCCAAAACTTCTAAAAATTTTTATTTTACCTTTCAAAAACCATGACAAAAATGTTGATTTAACATAAAATTTGATAGTACTGGGGAATAAATTTGAAGAGAACTGTAATTCCACAGAAGTTAATCATGAGTTGAATTAGTCCTAAATCTGACAGTGATGCTAAAGTATGCTTCATTAATGTTATTGACTGTGATTAATGGAGTTAACAAAGCTAATGAGGTTTATTTACTTCAATGTATACAATACTATTTGTAGGCTTCCCAAACAGCAGCATGATGGTAATATCTAACAGCATTTCAAATGTACAAAGTGATTAAAAAAACATTTGAAATATCTTTTAAAGAAGGAAGAGAAGATGAATGATCTAGTTTAAGTAAAAAGGAAGTAAATGAGAACAAATAAGTGGAGCTGAGTAAATAATTCAGTATGAATAATTTACTCCGTATTTTGAGCCCTTTTTTTTTTTTGCTCATGGGATCCCCGGATGTGAAGAGATTTCCTCAAACCTATTTATCATATGGACTTGATAGCTTAAAAGAAAGCCTACAGAACAGTGGGACCAGGAGCATTGGAAACTCAGTCTTCATTGTGAAGGTGTGAATGACGGGGGAAGGCAGATTGTGGTACTTCTGTTTACTCATTAGCTAAACAGCCAAAGATTCCAGCACCAATAATTCTGAACTTAGCAGATAAGTGCCAAGTATTCTCCATATTTTTTGTCAAGCCTAAAAAAAACCCCTCTGGCTGTGACTGGAGCCTACTGCTCCAGGGTATCTACAAATACTTAACAGGAATACTGTCTTTGTCCTCAAGGCTGTGTACACTGATGGGGTCAATACCAGGATGTCATCAAATCCTATATTCTGGTCTGCTGAAATATATCCAGTAAATCTCTTTTCTCTCTAGCTCAATCCCTCTTTTGAATTCATGGTTGTGCTCTGTTGTCTGATGTACGTTGCAGCATATTTGGAGCTTTCACCCATTCTTCAAGCCTGCAGCTCTAGCAGGTCATTGCCAGGAACATCAGACATTCCTGTTCTGATTCCTGTTTAACATCTCATTTTCTAAATCTGCTATAACTAAGTGAAATGACATCAAGAATAAACCCACATAAATACACAGACTAATACTTTGAACAACTGCCAAACTGAGATACACTTATGCAGTACTTAACAGGGAGGAAAAAAGAGTCCTAAAACCCCATGAAGAATAACCTTGAAACCATCCCTAAATACCAGTACAAACTCTACAGGCTGAAGTGCTAACCCACCCCTTAAACGTGACCCTGTAATTTATTCATACTGAATTATGGTTGTGGCAGTTTTCTTGGATGAAACTAACTGAAAGAGCACAACTTCAGAAAAAAGGTGACTGAGGCCTACATGAAGCTGAGCATTTTTATTTGCCAGGGATGTCAGTGAATGTTGATGCTCCCAACATCTCTTGGGCACAAGGCAGTAGATGTGCAATCACTGAAGTGCCACAAGTATCACTGGAGGTGCCCTACTTTTCCTGCATATGCCACTTTTGAGGGGCCTGAGTAGCCCTACATCCTGGGTCATATCTGCCAGTCCCACTCGTGTATCTTACATCCTGAAGCATTTCAAATCACCCTGGATGTTAAGGCTTTGAACTCAGCCTGCAAGTAAACAGAGTGAAGATGCTAACTAAAATAGACACCGTCTGTTACATAGATTACTTCACATCTATTACATATGTTACTTCACCTAATGAGAATGGGTAAAACAGGTTAACACTACCCACCACAAAACCCAGCTCCAGCCTGTGACTCTCAGACCTACATGAGTGATGGAAGGGAAATATTTTGCAGGATTGTATGGATGACCATAATTTCTAGAAGTTCACTGGGAGGTATCTACAGTACTTTGGGATTGCACTGCCCCAGTCTGATATAACTGGTATGCAAAGAAACAAAGCACAAGGAAGCTAAGCTGTGATTTTCCTGCCCCTTTGGTTGCTTTGGGATGACTTCACTGTTAATCTGCCCAAAGTGTTACTAGATTTCCACCAGCAGGTGCTTCTGATTCAGAGCTGGACCACTGTGACATCTTTTGCATTGTCTGGGGGATTGCCATGCTCTACAGGCTGTTTACTTGCAAGGCATTTTGAGGGTCCCTGGCCACATGCCCATTCTCCCTTTATAACTTCTCCAGCAAAACCATGCTGGAATTCATTTTGAAAGGAACTGGTCAGAACAGGGCACATTTAATAACAGATTTCAGGAAAACAGTCTGAAGTTTTTAAAAAGCAATCCAAGATCTGATTGATTTATCAGGGCTGTCAGTGAGCTCCTGCCTTCCATGAATCTTTGCTAAGACAAGATTTAAGGGACAGAAGCCATAGGCAGCTCCTGAGATTAGTAATAAGGGAAATTTTTTTAGGCAGTATGTGCATTTTTCTCCTCTTTCTTTTTGTTTGTTTAGGAGACTGAAGTAGAATGAGTTCCCTGGTCTCTGCTGATTTGAGAGACCTACAGCAAAATCACTCGTAGCCCGTTCTCGCATGCCACCTGCAATAAGGCTTCCCCATGGATTTCTCCAGCAGGAAACCTGGTATGCCTGACACTGGAGTCCGGTTGTTTTCATGGGTATTTGAAAAAGGTTTAACATCAAAATGGATGATTTAATCTAGTGAAATGTGCAGCAAAACCTCACTGTGGGTTGTATGGGTGCCTCTTGGAATTTACATGAACTTAATCTCACTAAACTCTTACAAGATCCTGCAAACTGCACCATGGGAGACTTCTCTTCTGGCAGCCTTTTATATTAAAAATGCATCTTTACAGAAAGCCTTTCATTTGAATCCTTAATCACATGAACAGGCTGACTTTTTTATAGCACTGTCAGAATATAGCAGGCTGTCTTGTCCATCCCTAACCTTGGGGACCATGCAGTGGTACAGTGCAGGAGGACTCAAAGTACAGCCCATGTATCTGTGTTGCCCTTGTTAGGAGGATGGGTTCCAGTTTGTTGTAAGGAGTCAAAGGGACAACACTGATCTCAGAAGGTAAAGAAAATGCTAACAAGAGCACTTGAAATCACTCAGCAACTTGGATGAAAGTCTAGTTCACATTATTCCTCTTCTGTCACTTAACTTTTCTACCTGCTATAGTCAAACAGAAAGGAAAGACTGTCTTAGCATACGTAGCACAAAGGGTTTTCTAACTGAATAGGAAAAATGTTGCCTTCTTATGGTAAGTGAAGCCCTTCTGGTTAGGTACAAACTTTTTTCCTTTGCAAAGGGAGAATCAATCCTCCAGTTGTGTTCCAGTAGCACAGAGAAGCCCTAAACTACTCCTGCATGCAGATTTTCAGAGGGACGCAAAGATAAGCATCTTCCTTGCAATGCTTTTAGGTAAGTACTCAGAAGAGCACAGTCTACTGGACCACATCCAAACCTTATTAATTTGGCACTATGGTTGTGGCTGACATTTTGAGCTGGCTCTGATGGCTGATGCTGAGCTCTTGAAAATTTGGCCTTCTGTGACTTGCCCAAGGTCACAGGGGAGGTCAGTTGCAGAGACAAGCAGCAGACTCGGATCCTGAAACAATTTGATCCTGGCTATTAACCAAAAAATACCTTCTCCTTCATTAGGCACATAGTGCTGAGCCCACAGGAGGCACCTAAGATAAAACCTGAAGCAAGAGCATCTCCCCTATGAGGAAAGGCTCAGAAAATTGGGACTGTTCAGCCTGGAGAAGAGAAGACTAAGGGGGGACCTAATTAATGTTTATAATTATCTTAAGCAGGGGATGCAGGGAGAATCAGCCAGCCCCTTTTCAGTGGTCTGTGGAGACAGGACAAGGGGCAATGGCTGCAAGTTGGAGCACAGGAAGTTCCGCACCAACATGGGGAAAAACTTTTACACAGTGAGGGTGACAGAGCCCTGGGACAGGCTGCCCAGGGAGGTGGTGGAGTCTCCCTCACTGGAGATAGTCAAGACCTGTCTGGACGCCTATCTCAGTGAAATGTCCTAGGGAGCTGCTTTGGCAGGGGGTTGGACCCAATGATCTCTCGAGGTCCCTTCCAATCCCTACAATTCTATGATTCTATTTAGCTCTGGTCATCTCTAGTAGAAAGTGAATTGAGCACATACATACAGAATCTTCTGTTTCCTCTTAAGATTTTGGCTGATTAAATGAAAGCTGTGTGAGAAAACCTGCCGTAGGCCACAACATCTTCCATGTCTGGGGAAAGGAAAAAACCCTTATAGCTTTTAATGAGCTCATGAGATTTTACCCTCTGTAGCCACTAAATCCATCACTTTGCAACAATGAAGATAATTTATGATTGCCTCAATTGTTTCTTTTATTTATGGGACATTTTTAGTATGGAATTTAATCAAAGAGATTAAATGTCATACTACCTATTACCTTGCTGTTACGATATTAATCCTATAGAAAGACATATCAAACTCCAGATTAATCATAAAAGGAAAGAAGTATGATGGCAATGCAATTGCTTTAGGATTCATGATTTTTTAACTTATTTAATCGGGGCAGAAGTTGAGATGTCACTGCCTCTTGTAACATAGCTGTTGTTTTTCAGAGTTAGGAATGGATATGAAAATAGAGTTAGGTCTTGATTTAACAAAGTGCTTAGCATACACTTTAATGTGCTTGCCTTGACTATAGTGAGACTTATGCCTGTGTTTAAGAACTGTATAAAGCCGGATTAAATCACCTGCTTAATTTTAAGCATCCACTTAAGTGCCTTTTGGTAGGTAGGACTTCAGTAAGCTAAGTTACAGATTTGACAGGTTTGCCAGCTTAATAGTATAATTTCAAAGCTCAGAAAAGGGAATAAATATGCTGCCTGTATTTATATCTCACTTTCTATATAAAGTGGTTTCCCAAAGCCCTTTATGAACCATAAATTGAACTACATTTCAGCAAATGATTCCAAAGCCTTTTTCTACTGTAAGAGTTCAGCACTGAGGAGAAACATGATGAGAGAAAACACAACAGCAAGAAGATCCACATGCACGATCTGATGTAAACAGAGAAATCTGAGACTATAGGAGCATAGGAACATGGTGTTAATTTATAGTTTTAATCTATTAAAGCACTTTTTTTTTTTAAAGACCTAGGCCAAGTCAGCACATTGCTCCTGCAGAAGCCATTTGCTATCACAGAAAGTAATCATCATCACTGTATTATAAGGAATAAACACTAACCAGTGACCTTATCTGAGATACACTTGCATTACAAGTACCATGCTCTTCACTGAGAAGCAAGTAAACACAATGTTATTCAAAACAGGCATGGGCAATCCCTCTTCTCAGGCTTTTACTATTTATTTGCATCAGTGATGTACTTTCTGGATAAGTCTAGTTCTGAAGTGCTTGGATCAGCCAACTTACTGTTGCTTCCTACAGCTGGCCAGATGCTCTTTTCAGAAGTTGTTGGGTAGGCCAGTTTTGCCCAAGCCTCCTCTCAGTCCCAGCCTTTTCTTCTCTTCAGATAAGCCCTTCTCACCTATGTTAACCTAGACTCAGACAAATGTGGCCTTCTGGAGACCACACAGAAGAGCTTTCAATAGCACCTTCAGAAAACAAGTCAGCTGGTAGCTACCTGAAGTGTAACCTATGGATTAAAAATTTCTGGGAAGAATAGGTAGACAAAGTAATCTTTGTGTGTTTATAAGTGGTGCTAAATAGCTAATTGGTTTTGTAAGGTAAGTCTGACAATGTCAGTCAAGAACTCTTACCCTAGCAAAACCTCAGAAGCCCCTCTGTTCTACAAGTTCATTGACGTTGCAGTTAACATGGTCAGGACATTTTTGAGTAAAAGCCAAGAAGAATTCAGTACCTACCAATGACATATATATATATTGGTTAGTGATTTCTCCAAACTTCCCAGAGAGCAGGCAGGATGATTTGACAGGTTTTCAGATGAAAACAAGACTGATATGCCACATCTGTAAGGAATCCCATCACCATCTGCTGAATGGCTGTCAGCTGAGTATGGCCTTGACATTTCCTTAGCCGCTCCTGACACCAACTAGGTTAAGCCTAACTGGCCTGGAGTTGAACTGGTAGTGAACAAGCACAGACTGTTTGCAGATCTTCTTGTCCCTCCCTGAACAGACTGTGGAGAAAAAGGTTTTCTAGGACACAGACCCACTCACTATCCTTCTTTGCCTTGGCTTTCCAGCCTCATTAGGGCAAGGAGCACAGGGACTGTCTTGCCATGTCATCCAGGAAATGCACAAAAAGTCTCAACAAAAACATCATCTGGCAACAATGAAATATTCAAACAGGTTTGCAGATGACACTGCCTGTTTCTGACAGGAGAATATTGTTTGGGAGAAGTTATTTGCACAAGCCAGTGAATGATTGATGCAAGGCCAATGAAAGATTGATGTGTGAAAATGCAGAGCACATCTGCCCTAATTGAAAGTCCTGGGTTCCCCAGGATTAAGGGAGGGGAAAAATTTCTGCCTATGAGATTCACCCTGTCATTCTGTCCTCCAGAAATTTTCTAATCACTCATCCTACCTCTTATTTTCATGCTGATAGCTCCTTGATGCCTCCATCAAGATTATCATGGAGTGACAAACTGTGCATACATAGCAGACTTGGTAGGAAGTCAGGTTGGAAGCAGACTAGTCATGGAAAAAGAAAGCAGCAATGGGAAGGGACCTGATAAGGAAATCCAGGGCTTCTGGTTTGTCCTTTAGCATCCAGCTCACTAGACATCATGACAGATGTCATACAGATCCATTCTGGTCCTTCAGTTTTTGACCAACAATTGACTACAAAGAGTCAGAATAAAGTCGTATTTTATCTTCTTATACACATACTTCCCCTTGTACTTAATGATTAGAAGCTTTAGAAAGTTATAAGAAATATCTTGAAAGTCATGTCTATGCACGATCTGCAATTCAGACATGCCAAATTTGCATCAGATAAGTTGCCTCTGTGAAACTCTTTGCAAGGCCAGAAAGGTATAATTCAGGGACTTGTCAAATTACAAAAAGTCCAGGCTGAGCTTCCTTCTGCAAATTGGAAGGTTTCAGTATTTTGCAAGCTTAATTACACAGAGCTTGCAAAGACTCACAGTGAAATCTCACCGACAATACAGCCAGGATGTGGCCAACTGAATCCTTCCCTGAATAGCTGTGTTGACTCTCACAGGCAGCCAGATCCTGCCCTTCTGGTACATGACACATAACAGCACATTAAACAATGGTATATTTGCAGTGTCCTTTTCTTGCCACAGTCTGAACTTCTCCCTTCTGTGTTTCCACTCGCTGACCTCTTCTAACAGAGGCTAACATCAGTGCCCTTTTCAGTGCATGGATTATCCAGCACCTTCAAGGCCAGAAGCACCATTAGGAAACACCAGTGAACCTGCCCAAAAGCATGAAATTACAAGCATTAACTCCCAGCCAGGGTTCACTGGTAGTTCACAGCATTCCTTGCTGCCAGGAGCTAATTAAAGGAAGTGGAATATGTTTAAAACATTTTAAATCTCATTGTTTTCTTGCTATCTCTGCTCGGGGCACAGAACACTAGAAACTATGTAGTTAAGTACAATAATGGTACAAACTGAATCCCCAGGAAGCTCCAGCCTCACCATGGAACAGATTTCTTCACTAATATTGCCAGCATTGTCCTAAGAATTATAAGACAATAGATGGCAAAAGACATGGTTCTGAAGCCTGAAAGGGATACATCCACAAAGAGGTGGTGCATGAATACCAGTCTTCCCTCAACCTTGCAGACTTTAAGGCAGACAGCAACATAAAACAATAAAGGCAGAAATAATGGCACACATGATTTTCTGTAGAGTAGTCAGTAATCTCAAATAATTAGTTTTCAGAAAATTGCTGGGAGGCTTTCCTGATATCATTATTTTATTTCCAGTAATGCCTGGGAGCACTGTGTTTGAATCCTCCCCAAAGCAGACTCTGCAGAAGCCCAGGACAAAAAGTTTCTGGTCCCAGCTCTGTCAGGCTGGATCCAAACTGTAACATAAACCAGCTTTTCCCCAAAGAAGCCCATATGCAATGCCAAGAGTTTCAAACCAAAGTATTTTTATAGCTGTTAAATGCCTTAAAGCAACTTTTCAACCCTGGTCTGCTAGCAAAGTAAAAATAAAGGAAGTAAAGGGTCAAAAAGGGACAGAAGAATGCTTAAACATCTTTACCTGCTACATGCAAATTATACTGTGATCCAGGGAAAACATTTCTATTTGGATGGCATTAGTGTGACATAGCTGTCACTTAACTGGTTGATTTGGACACTGAGCAAGCACTGCTATATCCTTGCAGTTCAGCAGAAGCAACATTTATTTCCATAGTCAAGTAACAAAAAGTGACTTTATCCCTTTTTCTGGCCCTGCTTTGAACAAGGTGTCAAACCAGAGTCCTCCAGAGTCCTTTTCCAAACTCAGCAACCTCATCTGATCCATGGCAAATGCCCTGTCTCCAGTATCTAAAATAGGCTTTTCCTTACCAGAATCTTCTGGACCTCCCATAGTTTGGCCTCTGTCTCAAGAGAGCTCAGTGTACAGTTTTCCTGTGTTTCCAGTCTCTAACTTCACCATTTAAACCCAGATCTTTTATTGTCAATGCCACTGTTTTTGAAAGGGCTTGAGGGTACCTCAAGTGTGGCTGTTGCAAAGGCTATGCTTGTAAAAATACTTTTGGGAAACATGAGCTATACCTGCTCTCCCATTAAGAGAGCAGCAGTTCTGTTTTAGGACTGTATTATGTGTTGATTTTACACAGCAACAAAAAAGGAAGCACTGTCATTGTAACATCTGCTCCTGATATTGTACCTTGATGAAGTATAAATCCAAGCTGGGTAGGTTATAAATCATATTATACCATTGCTCCTTCTGACCCTATAGGCAGCCAAATTTTCTATTACAAAGATCCTATATTCAGGAGTTTATATCTTGGATGTAAAAGTTTAGTCTAAGCTGAAAGTTGGCATAAAATACCATAACTCTAGAGTGAATCTTTTTTGTAAACTTGATAATAGCTTGTAATACACTTCAGCAGCATTTTTCATAGAAAGAAGATGGAGCGTTTAAAATTCACTGCATTCCCCATGGAAGCAGTTACCACTGGAATTACCTTTAACAGGCAGAGTGAAATATTGCTTCTAGTTAGTTTAATCTGTAAAGGAAAGCTGAGTTTTGGAGCCTGGTTTGGTAAACTGGGAGGAAAGAATCAAATAGCCTTTTGCAAAGAAGAAAAAATCCATGGTCATTATAAACTTCTTTAAGGTTTAAGCAGTGAGCTAGTTCTAACTTTAATAATGCAAAAAGCAGAAGCTGTAAATTAAGAAAAATTCTATTTGGATCTTGAAAACAGATTTTCCCCCTTTCTTTCCTACTTGCAAGTTTCCAGTCTTTAATTTTTACTTCAACTCAAAGATTTAAGTCAAATCTGTTTCCTCCTCCTTCTTGATTTTTAGTTCAGTTGATCTGATCACCTAAATCCCACATTATTGTCCCTGCTCTCTACAGAGTTCAGCATCACTTGAAGCTCCAGCAGATGAATGCAAGCATTCCACTGTTAACCCAATAAAGAGCAGACACTACCCAATCTCTTCTCAACAAAAATAGGTTCTCAGGGGCATGTACCATAAAAAAACCCCATCTGATCAATATAGGTCCCAGGGTGAATCACAGCCTGTTGCTCTGGATGTGAATGCCCAGTCACAAGCAGTTTCACAGTAAATAACTCCAGGCATATAGTAGGCTCAAACTGGAGTAAAACAAATCCAGCCCAGTCCCAGGGGCTTTGCATTGAAGACAGACATTATTTCAGCACTGATCACCTCAGTCTTGATTAATTCATTTTGAAAATCTCACCCTGAAGGGCCTGTGATGGAAATTCTCCTCAAAGGAAGCAGTCTAGGAGATAAAACTGTGATCATTCCAATGATCAAGTGAGAGGCATGCTTAGGGACACTAGTTTTCCCTGTCTCTTGCTTAAACATGTACCTCTTGTGGAAGGGAGCACGAGCTCTATGTATAGCTGACAAGATAACCCCCAGAAGAGCGTCCTAACTTGATAAATACTTTCCTCTCCCAGGAGGATGCATTGTTTCTTTGCTGTTTTGGACTAATGAGTGTTGATTGTGATACAGATCTTAACATGACCTAGTCACCAGTCAGGTGAAACTCTTCGCAATTTTTTTCATGTAGACATGGCAGAGGCAGAATTAAAACCTTCCTGAGACCTAATGATCCACGAGGTAAGTGGGAGGAAAGGGGAGGAGGAGTGATTAATCTCCCACTGTTTAACATCACCTCATTCTTTACAGAGAAACACCTCTTAGCATGAGAGTTTTATAGATTATATTGTCATCCAACACCTCCGTATGCACATCCCTGGTCCCTGTGGGGAAATCTAAGGTTTCCTGCTCAGTAAAAATCTCCTAAAGTTTTACTCCCTGCAGCACACAGAGCTGTTTCACACAGTATTTCCACCTGGGCTGACACAGCTCTGTGCAGGCTCCAGGCTGGCAGCACAGCAAGATGAGCATGAGAAACCCCCACAAGGGATTTGAACTTCCTCCTCTGAGCTTTGTTAGGAGAACACAAGCTTGGCTTCCACAAACCTGCTGTTCATTCTGGGGGATGTAGATGGCTCAGCAGCACTGAGGAAAGGCACTGCCTTATGGGGCAGCCCAGCTGGCTCTCCTTATGTCTGAAGCATACAGTCTGCTCCAGTCCCTGATAATCTGCAAGGTTGACAAGGGCTGATAGCCATTTGACATATGAAGTATGCAAAGGGAGGTGATCTCACCATTTCCTGACTCTCCAGTGTCTACAGTTACTTCTTTTACCAAGCCCTTCTGTGTTTAATCCCTTCCCAAGATAAAAAAATAAAAGGAACAAAGTTTGCAGTGAGTGGCATCATGTTTCTGCAGCATAAGCTTTAAAATACGCAGGAAACAAGCTGCCTCCAAAGATTAGAGTCCTTTGTTATTTACTTAAAAAGAACTCTTTGCTCTGGTGTTTTCCTTCCTCCTTTAATCAGCCTTATTTCTGAATGTCATCACAGATTTAAGGGCATACCTACACTGCTAAAGAGAACATGCTGCAGCCTCATACGGGGTAGGAATGACTGTACAGAAACCAGGAATGTGTGCCTTGCCTCTCTGGCCAGGCTTGAAGAAAAGAGATCTCAGCTAAGCTGCTGTTGGCACTCTAAGAGCTCCAAGGGTGGCTCTGGATACATCCAGAAAGGGAACCCTGGGTCAGGGGTAGTAGGGCTCTTGCTTCAGACAACACTGTGAAAGGGTCTGTAGCCCCCTCAATCAGATCAAGGCCAGAAATGGCCAGAATTGATGCAATGAGAAGGACAAGGTTCAAAGACAGCTTCACAGAAAGTGCAGTCTACAGCTGTCCCTAGATTGTCTTGGCCCTGACTGCATCCCAACTGACTTCTGTAGTAAGAGGTAGCTGCACACACCCTTCCTTCTCCTTGGATGCTTACCTTAGGTACAAGGAAGCCACAGGTGGTCCCATGGTTTCCTCCTGCTGATCCAGTGGGATGAGGACTGCTGAATACATCCATTCCTCACTGCAGGCAAGCAAGAATGGGGATCCTTCCTCACTCCTTAGTGGTAGCTCCTCCAGGATTCCCTGTGATGCTGCAGTCAGGCCTTCCTCTCCACTACTCTCTGCCTCAACATCAGGGAGCAGGACGAGCAGGACTGCTTCAGAACAGAAAGCAAGTTAGGACCTGAAGAAGACTACAGCAGTGGCTACAACAGGGTCTACAAACAGTCCCAGATAAAGCAAGGTGATACATCAAGTCCAGGGACCATCCAAGGAGGACACAAAGGAGACAGACATAAAGCTGCAGCATAGTTCCACGGTCCACCCATGAGACAGGGCTACAGACAAACTACCTACAACACAAGCCTGAGTCTATCCAGAAAACTAGCTTTGCAGTAAAGCTGAGTACAGACACATCCATTGCATTGCTTGGGAAAACACTAGCCTCTGAACTGAGCTTAAATAGAGTCCTTGGGCCCAGGGGAAGGCTGTGGATGGGGTCCCAGGTGAGGCTGGTCAGGGTTGTTGAGGCAATGCCCTCATGCCTAATGACATTTTCCACATTTCTGGGTCTGTTTCTCCTTCTTCTGTTCCAGCTAGTGCTGGGACACGGTGGTGTTAGTGCAATGCAAATAACAAAGCAGTTAATCCACAATGTGAATTAAATTCATGTCAGGTGCTACTTGATGGGTGACTACACAACATGACAGGAGAAGTGTAGCTACTAATTAGCACCCATGTTAGCTATTGGGGTAAGGAGACCAAACCTGTGAATGGAATGCAGAGAATAAATTACCCATGCTGGGAAACAGCAAGTTGATACAGTCTTTTCCATGGTAGATAACTAATAACTGACACCATCAAAAGAGATGGGAACCCACAGGGTTTCATATACATGGGACTCTTAAACAAGATTTGGAATTAAAAAAATAAATAAACTTTGCAGCCAAAGGTACCTTAAGAGAGAGATGAAAACTACACAGAGACACTTAGAATTATTAAAAAAAAAAAAAAGAAAAAAAGAGAAGACAACACAAGCAATGAAATGGAAACTAAACTGTTTTGGTCATTTACATTGGGTTCTCTGTTGCTTTGTAGCCTGATTCCGCTGGCAACGTGGGTAGTTTCCGAGCTTCTAGCTGTATTGATTTTCTTAGCAGAAAAAGCCTAAGGTTATCTAAACAGTTTAGCTTCTTAGTTCTTTGTGCTGAATTCATTATTTTCTCTCTGCCTGAATATAATACTCTACATTGCACATGCAGTGTCGATCCATAACCCCAGCAGAAACTGTCCGTGGAATTAGCTATGACTGAGGCCAGTACGTGCTCTGGTGAATAACAGATTGACACACCCACAACCAGCAAAGACTGCCGTCAGAGCTAGTCAGAGGGGCAGCTGGCCAGTTACTGGTGGTGCCAATGGGTGTAGCTCCTGAATTCAGCCAAATTTCTTCGTAACTTGAGCTGCATTGAGCCTTGCAGTGCTAGCAAAAGCGACCCTTTGAAGGTATTTCCCACCAGGGCAGCTTGTACAAACGTTGCTGAAACTTTGTTGCTTTCAACCCAAAAGCAGAATAAAGGAGAAACAAGAGGAATTTCCAGGTCAGGAACATAATTTGCATACTAGGTCATCCCATCTGTGTCAAATCCCTCTCATACTAGAGATTTCAGAGGGAGGTAAAACCTCCTCTTGTGGTTGGTACACACAGAAAACCTGTCTCCCCACATGCAGTGAGTGAACAAGGGGAGATTCCCCTGTAGCTCAGGCCACCATAGATCATTGACCAAACTACTGCCTTGGAGAAGCCCTTCAGGGCAGAGCAAATCTATTTCTCTGGAGAGGAGGTGTGCCAGAGCAGCCAAGGACAGGGTGCTCTTGTGAGTAGAAGGGTTTCAGACTCCCTGAACTCTGTGCAGCCTCTCTGGCCCTGCGTCCCTCCTTTGTCTGGGCTGGAGCTAGAGCTTTTGAGAATGCAGGGTTTCGAGCTGAAAGCCTCAAAGTATAGAGAATGAGGGGGAATTGGCTGTGTACAGGCATGTGATGCTGAGCAGCTCTTCTTCTTTGCTCCAGGAGAAGGCTGACACCTTTTCAAGTTAGCTGCCACTATCCACTGCAAATCCCTCTCCTCCTCCTCATGACCAGCCAGACTGTTGCATGCCCTATGCCAAAACATGTAAATGGAAGGGATCATTCATGCTTGAGAGCTGCTTGCCACCACCCTTCACAATCTGTGACCTGTGCCTGCTTAAACACCAGTGACTAGCCACCCCTTTTCAACAGGCCTTGACCAGCTCTCCACTGGTGCTAGGGCCTTCTGTGATTGCTATGGAAAAACCCAGCTTGTGAAGCACCACTCCTTCCAGCCAAAGCTCCCAGAGGTGGCTTTTTATGGGCTAATAAGCAGATTCTAGATTAATGACCAGAATCCGGCAAGGCTGGGGAGCAGTCACCACAGGCTGTGCAGGGTAAGATGGGGCAAGTTGTACTCTGGCTGCTGGGGGGAAGTGTTATTCTGCTTTCCATGGGCGTTATGTTCAGGGAGATATTAAACCAGCTCTCTTCCAGCATTGTCACGGATGCTGCTCTGATCTGCTGCATTAAGTAATTTCTGCTTCTCCCCCACAAAAGAATTTATTCCCTCTCTGTGCTGGTGTCAAAGCTAATATTAGCGAGTGTTACTGAACCATTTTACATCTGCTCTAACAGCAGCTGCTCCACAGGAGGGTGACTTGACAAGAGGACAGGGCAGAGGAGAAAAGTCACATTAGGCACTTAACGGAAGGGGCGGGAGGGGAGGGCTGGACACTGCGGGGCAGCAGGAGGGGGGTACGTGGCTCTCAGAAGCACAGGGATGCAACGAAGGAGGATATAAATACAACATAAACAGCCCTCTTCCCATATGCATGTCTGAGCTGCGTGAAATGCCCCACGTGGGAGGGGTCTGGTTGTGTAATTGTCACCAGGGAGGCCTGCAGGGATGAGCCAAATTAGCTCTGCTCAAAACCTGCCTGGGAAGCACTGTGGCAAAGAAAAGAACAATTTGTGGATCTTTCTTTTCTCTTGCACTTGGAAAGAGCAAGCTCAGGCCACTTTGGTTCTGAGACAAGTATGTCAAAGTTCACGCTTGCACTTCAGCAAAATAAAGGGTGCCACCAGCAAGCAGGTAGTCCTGCTCCTAAAAGGCAAAAAACCTTTAGATGGGTACCATCTCTTTGCTGACATTAGAGTGAGACAGAGCCCAGCTGGTAAGAAGCAGTGCAGATCCGCATGGTGCTTGGCAGGGTTGCAGAACTTTGCACTAGGAATGGTCCTCACACTGCTGTTTCCCTGCACAGGGTACATGGTGCTGCATGGCCAGCTGTGCTATTAACTTATCTCAGTGATATAAAGGGACTTTAAAGGGATATGGTTCTTGTGTCATGTTCTTACCACATTTCAATACCTCAGCAGGTGGGATCAGTGCAGGTGAAATGGAAAGGTACTAGTCAACAAGCAAAGGATTAAATTGAGAAATAGAAGACCTTAAGAGAGTAATACTCTTTTTTGATCTAACATAAACAGCCAGCCAGGGCTGGAGGCCATAACGTGTCTCTGGCACAGGGACTGGTGGAAAGCAATGCAATGGTCACTTGGCACCAACCCTTGTGAGGAGGAAACTCCTCCTTGTGAGGAGTTTCAGGTTTCCTAAAAGCTCTGGATGTTTTTTCTTCCCCAATATTAGGGATATGCAAAGCTTCTCTCTCCCTGCAGTGTTCTGGCCCCTTCCACAGGCCACTCACGCCATGGCTGCTGGAAGAACAGCCTGCTCCAGCAGAACGTGGGCTCCGACAGAAACAGCATTTCCCACTCCAGGGAGCATCGAGATTCCACCCAAAAAAAGTTTTCCTCCTGTGCAGGGATCAAGCCAAGAAACAAAAAGAAATCGAGAGCGTTAAAACCTGCGCATAAGGGCATTTTACGGTTTTAAATCCCAGACACACTCATAACCAGAGACGGATTTGTGCCCCTCGCCTTGCGATGCAGCCTCCGAGCCTGTCTTTTGGCGAGGATTGCTGCAGGGGGTGCTGGAGATCGCAGTTTCCCTCCCCACCCAGCAGTCAACAGCCCCACCGCCAACTCCAGCAGTATGTGCTGGAGACTTGTTTACATCTGAAAAGATTTATTTATGTTGTAAAACTATCTGCTGGTGAATAGATGAAAAGAAATATGTGAGGGAAACCATAATCATTTAATACTTATTCCGTTTATTTTCTATTCATTTAGCAATGTTGGCATTCTCATCATAATTAAAGGGAGCTGGGTGGCTTTCTAATGCTTTTCCACGTGTTTCTTCCTTCCCTTTGAAGGTGCTTGGCAGATTTAGGTCATACATTTTCTTCCTATTGCACAGCAAGGGGAAAAGGGAAAAAAATTCCCAGTACCAATCTTTTCTAATACTTCTACATTAGTTCAATCCAGCAGAGGTTTGCTCTGCCTCAAGCTAAATAAAATCTATTAGGCGCTTTAAAGAAGTAAGTCAAAGGGGATGCATCCAGGATAAGGTCAGGCAAAGATGTGCACAGCAGAGAATGATAGTGCTCAATATCATTGCTTTGGCTGTCAGGAAAAGTTCACCCCACGGGATGCCAAACTCCACTTAAACTTGCCTCCTGTCTTCAAATGCCTCTGCAAGCTGAAGGCGAGCACTTTGCACTCTTTGCTGGCCCTTGCCTGAGGTAGGTGAGAAACAAAAACTCAGAGTCCAGGAGCAGATGCTCTGTCCCAGTAACACAAAGTGCGAAGGAGTTTGATACTGGAGATGTCCAAAAGTCATGTTGCTGCTGCCTTGTGGGCCATTTTAGAGCGTGCTTTATAACGCACTAATATGTAACAGCTCATGCTTGTCAGAATCATTTCAAGTAGCTATTTATTTAAAAAGCAGCATATGCATATCATTGGGGCTCATGTTTAATTTTAAGCAGATAATTTATGCTTAAGAGGGATGATTAGACCCATATCTTTGCACTCTCTGCTACAGATTTTTTGTTCAGAGTGAGATAGAAGTGGAGTCACTGGAGGCTTCTTCCGCTCAGAGACAGTTGCATCCAGAACAGTTTCAGAAATTAGGATCCTTTGGAGTGTGACTCAGCCCACACAAGACACCACTGCTCTGTGGAAGGTCCCATCTGTGCCCGCTGATGGTAACAGGGCATAAGGGTGACAGCTCAGTTAGACACCTCATGTCAGAGTAAATGAATCCAGAAAGCGCTGCGGAACGGCATCCTGCCTGCTTTTTTGGAGTCTGGCAGTAGACTCAGTTGAGAATTCAGTGTCAACCTCACTATGTCTCACTGATGCTGTCACAGCCAGGTACCAGTGGCTGCTCCTGCCTCAGTTCTGGTGGACCTCCAAGAAGAGGAGCTGTCCTTTTGCCTGTCCGGGGAATGAAGACAAGGAAGAAAGGTGAGTTGGGAATGTGTACTTTTCTGCCATTTCTCCTTGGTGCATGCCAACCCAGCTCCACAGCAGGTCAGGGCAATGGCCCTTTCAAAACACTCCCAGATTCAGCAAGCAATGCCTTTGCTCCTACTCCTTCACTCTCATTTTTGGAGAGTCATTTCCCTCTCCAAATCTTGGAGCCCTGACACAGCCGCCTTGTTGGATCTTTAACCCCCACTGCATTTCAGGGGCTGCCCATGCACTCCTAAAGCACTGCAGCCAGAGAGGAAAGGGGAAAACTGGTTTGCTTTTGAAATCGGTGTCTGTAAAAGCCTTCAACATCACAGCATGCCAGGAGAGAAAATACCACTCTAAAGAGGCAGGATATGTTTCTGAAGTGAATTCATTTTCCCCAGTTCAGCAGCTCCGGAGGGCTGGAGCAAGTACAGGGGAAAGGTGGCACAGTGCTGCCTGGCATTTGACTGTCAGCATCAGTTTGCACATGAGCTTGGAGTATACAGTGAACTCTGCATGGCTGCTATGGACTGAGAAATTAAAGGCAGTGGCCAAGAACACCATAAGCAGTTGTGGCCAAGGGGTCTGGCACCAATCATTTAAAATTTCACAAATTGGGATTTCCAAACCCTGAATCCCTGAAGTACTCAAGTCACTAGGAAGGGTTTGCAGGGGCTGTTGGTTGGCCAGCCCTGACAGCACCTCTAAAAGCTCTGCCAGACTCCCACCACCACTGGAGTCACCAGTTCGGCCCTGGTGTGATGCGGAGAGCTGCTCTGAGATGTACACAGGGTCCGTTTCTCACACAGCCCGACTGCCGCCACTCTGCCACTGCCCTGCTCTCGTTATTCCAGCTGCTGCACTCTCCTAATTGTTCTCCAGAGGAGTCCAATGGCAATGGGGTGTGCTTTGCTAAGATAACGGCAGTTACACTAGCTGGGAGCAAATGACAAGGGCTATCAATCCTCATGCTTCGGGGCACAAACTGAATACCATTTCAGGCTAGGAATAAGCCTGTGCAAACTGTACTCAACAAAAACAAAGGCATGCAAAATTCCATCGCCTCCTTACAAATTCTCAAGCCCAGATTGGGCCTATTAAGATGTTTCTGGTTTTGGGGCACAGGAAGGAAGTTTAACTGAATTCAGTCATAGCAGATCCTCCCTCGTCCCCAGTTTCCCGTGTTCCCTGTGCTGTGGCTTTGGAAAAGGCTGTGCAGTGGAATGGATCTGGGTTTGCAAACCTGGCTTTGTCTGGGAATGAAACTGGGGTGTGAGGGAAGAACTCTGTGTGGACAGCAATGGAGGAGTCAAAGAATCAACAGGCAGCACTTCTGCACCTCTTGCCTCTCCAGCTTGGCTCATAAAATCAAAAATTTCCATCAAATCATGTCAACAACAGAGGGTATCCTAATTGCCTCTGTTTCCTCCCAGCAGTTCTTACTCCAAGCTGACATCTCCCAGCAGCTAATTCTAGTGTTGCTTAATCTAATAAACTACAGAGAAATCCCGGTACCTTTTAAAAATCCTTTCTTTGGAGATAGCTGTATCTGATTCTCTAATAAGGATTCTATTAAGGGAAGCCTCTGCTGTGCTTTGTTAAGGAATTGATGCAATTTGATTTTTATTACATGAACAGAGTAACAGGGATAGTAGCTGTCTCTGATACAGAGGCAGTGAAAAAAAGTATTGTGCTTCCTCATGCAAACTAAGATAAAGTAATTAACTTTATATTAAAAAAAAATCTCTGTTGAGATCTGTTCTGCATAATTCAACACCTTGTGCCAATTAAAGAGAACTTCTTTGGAAAATGGTTTAGGCTGTAATTTTATACATCTTCAGATTTGTGTGTGAATATACACGGCTTTATGAATGTTTTGATGGGTATAATTTTTCTTGTAGAGTTTATACATTTATTTGGTTTATTCATAAAATGAGGCTTTGTAGGAGAGCTCCTGAATCAGGCCTAAATATCAAATTTGAGGTCTCTGGGAGGGACAGAAGAATTCCTGCCCAAGATAAGAAAACTCCATCCCAGGATCACTTCTCTTCTGCTCTCCTCCTACCCCACTTTCCCTTCCCAACCCCTCAACACTGACCTGTGGTTTGGATGGCAGAATCAGAGTGAGTAGCTTGTCACAAGGACTGTGGTGATTCTCTGGGATGTTCCTTGATGCATTTCTGCATTGCAGGGGAAAATTCAAGAGAAGTTTGGAAATATCAAAGCAAGATGAGGACTACCTGGGAACTGGCTGAGGACCATTGAAGACATCACAAACTCCTTCTCCTTCTCTGGTGGCCACAAAGTCCCTGTGCATTATTACCTCTGGGAGGATGGTTCCTTCATGCCCATGGGGACAGCAGGGTCAGCTCTGCACTGCATGTCTGTGGCCAACCTGCTCCCCATCCCTGAGGAACAGAGACTGGGTGAGTGAGAAAATTCCTGAGAGAAATGCTCAGGGTAGATGGAAGTTGCCCATCACCACTGAAGGCCTGTCCTGATGCAGTGCACAGCTCAAGCTGCATCCCTGTGAGACAGCTAACTGTTATTGTTAAAAACAAAAAGAACAGCTAAAAAATACACAGACAGAGCAAGGCGTTTCTTGTTATCCTGGGATGCAGTGAATCAGGATGGTTACTTGATTGATGTGGCTTGCTCAGAAGATGTAGTGAGGATGGCTGTGATAAATAAAGACAGTCCAGTATTGGCAGCAGTAAAAAAATATCCATGGTGTGGATGGATTAGCCCGACATTAGGTGGTGTGCAATCAACTATTAAATAGGATAAATACTGTAAACAGTAGGTCTAAGTTTCTAAAGGAGAAATTGCCAAGTAAAGGTCAAAGTGAGAAGTAAAGACAGGTTCTTCTCTCAACAGCCTGTCTACTTACCTGGGCTGATAAGCTGCACATGAGGGTAGCTCAGTTAAGAGGATAATAATTAGCAATCCTCCAAAGCAGACAAACTCAGTCACTGAGCCAGTCAGGAGTCTCATTCCCCTTTCGTACCCTCAGCTATGCATGTGGTATCAAGTCTCTTATGTCAGTGTTAGAAAGCTGAAGTGGAACAGCAGCTGATGCATTTTAGCTGGCATTTCTTGAAGCAGTTTGAATTGACTCGGTTGACACCTGGAGGTGCCTCACTGGGCTCCCTGTGAGGGATGGGGGCTCTGAGATTCAGATTCCTATGCCAGCATTCAGGTCTTCAATATTTAGAATTTCCTCCCCTCTTCCATCTGTATCCTCTATATCTAATCTATAGCCATATCTATAGCCGTATCTTTTTGCTCTTATGTCTATCTAGATACAGCTAGACTATGGTTAAGGTTTTCCCTACTATTAATCTTATTATCATGATATTGCTAAGTGACCCTAATTAAATAAGATCCAAATCATACAGTAGTTTCTATTAAAGTCATCTACAGTTTGTTTGGCTATTTCTTAGACATTCATGTTTTACTCAGTAAATTTTACATGAAGCCCGTGACCACTGATTAATCCAGGGCGCATCTTTCCTGTTTACTTCCAAACTGCTTTAAAGATGTTAATTGGGGAAGAGGCCAGTCCATCCCTTCACCAGCTCTTCCTGAGCAGATATCATTGTACCCAGGGTGCTCAGCACAGAGTATATATATACACACACATGCTTACTTTCAAGAAAAGACTCTGACCTAAAGAAATTATATATTTAGACAAGTAAGATATGCTGTGGGCGGAACAAAATTAGATTCATCTTCACTCTGAGCAGGAAAGAGGGAAAGATCTGAAGCACAAGTATTAAATAACATAAGAAGAGCTTTATATAGCACAAAAATGGAGTTGCTTTCAAAACTCTAGTATAATAAAAATGGCACAGCAGCATAAGAGTAGAGCCGTGTATATCTGTATTAGGGTACCTGTAGTAATAGATAGTCTGTCCAGAAAGGGCAATATACAACCCAGCTACAAAGAACTTTTACACTGATACAATTTATAAAACGGTATTGATTTAACTCTTGCAGTAGAAAAATCACGTCCTCTGCAAAGTGAAACAATGAACTGGTAAAAATATTCTGAGTAGACAAAAGCATGGCCTCTAGTAGAGCCTGAAGATACCTTTAGCTCTTCCATAGATGCAGGAAAGCAATAATTTGGCACTTCCATTTCTTTTTTTTCCCCTAGATCTTAATATTTAGGAAAGAATCAGCAGAAAAAAATCACCTCATCGGTGAGTTTGATAAGAAACAAGGGAAATTGTTAAAACTAACGTATATTTTTTAACCCATCTATATGATCCAAAGAAAAGTGGAAATCTTACTCAAGAGAGGCTTCTTGCCAGAATCTCATTATTTTCTCTTCCTGTTATTAACCAGTTTAGAAATTCCACAAAACCAGCATGTTTCAGTGAGGTCAGAGTCAATAAAGAAGTCATCACCTATAATACAGATGCAACTTCCCTCCTGCCCCACCATATTGTCTAATTATTTTAATCTAATATTTGTTGTATGGATGAGGTCCAAGACTTTTGGGGTTTTGTTAAATCATGTGTTAAATCTTGGCTTTTTTTTTTTTTTTAATTTTTTTTCCAAACAAGACTGTTAGTCCTTATTAAAGAGGATGAACTTCTGATTACAGATTTAGCTCACAAGTCAGTAAAACCAAGTGTTGCCTCTGGTTCTGCAACAGACTATTTGTCCCTAGAATTTTTACTATATTTGTTAAACACTTTTGTTTTTAATATGGAATAATCACTGTGCTGCAACCTCTAGTGAGAATTAAGAGAAAAATACAACTGCTTCAATGCTATTTTACAATTGATTTTTTTTTTAATTTATTTACAATTTCTCCCTGTCTGTGTTGGAATTTGAATTGCTTTATCTGTCCCGGTATAACCACCTGGACCATGAACATCCTGGCTAATAAGATTCTGCTGTGGATTTGTGTTTTATATCCCCAGAGCTCTACCACAGCTCTAGATCGAGCTCTGAGACCCATAATATTTTTCCCCCCATAAAATTTCCATAACATTCATTGGGCCATCTGTGTGGTCTCTTTTTCTATGTCAAAATTGCTTAAAATTCTTCACAGATTCAAAGTTGCAGGGGCGAAGGACATGCTATAGGACATATAAGCAGCATGGTCACATTTCCTTTTTCTTCCTTGAGATCTGAGCAAAGCCAGAACAATATCTGCATGCAAATGGGTGCAGAAAGGCCGAGTCTTGGGGCCATATACATGGGATTACGAGCTTAGAGATTCACCGGCCACAATCCTTCACTGCTGTGAAGGTCAGACAATGTGTCCATGTCAGGTCTTTTCATCCCTAATATTATCAAATAATCTATCAAATCTATCAATAATCTATCAAAGTCTCCTTCACACGAGCTGGAGTCTAACCACTGAATTGATTGTCTTTGCCTGCCAGCTTTGTGACCTCTTCTTGCAAGAACATGGTGTAGAGTTCTGTATTGCAGAGGGATGTTTCCAGGGTTACGTATTAAAGTTATGTTAATTATCCAGAACACCTGGATATCCTAGGAGAGGAGCTGTTACAGAAATGAAAAGCATCATTTTTATACCGAGGTTTAACAAAGTGCCAAGGTTTTCTTGTCAGACAGGAAGGTTTTGATTCTGAACTTTCTAAAGTAGTCTTTAATAAGCAAATACTTTAAAAATGTGAAGGCTATTGACTTATGAACATTTGTAATCCTCTCACTGTCTGGGGAGAGCTGTAAGCTTCTTCATGCAAACGATGTAAAGAATAGTCTAAAGCCATAGATGGAATGCACTAGGGTAAGCTTTTTAATACGAGAAGCACCAATGAGCTTTGGAAACACATTTAATCTTTTTTTTTTTTTTTTTAAATGGATTAGTTGTCTTTTGTTATTTTAAAGCCTTTTCTAGAGATCAGCTGGTGGCACTGATAAATTATCCATGGAGCTTGACAATCTCTGTTAATTCCAAGCACCCTTTTCCATCAGGGAGATTGGTTTGAATGGAAAATGTTACTTCCCATTGACACGATTTTATGAAAGATTTCCTTATGGTAATGAACTTGCTTCACTTACAATGCAGTACTTCAACATAGTATGTCATGGTGACCGAAAAGAGCATATCCAAGGATGTCAGAGCAGGGATGTAATGCAGTGGAAAAAAAATAAAAATACAGTACATGTGACCTCCTACCCAATGGTCCCCTCCCCACACTCATTTATATGAGAACTGGTGTATTTTTAATGCTAATACCAAGAAAGATATGAGTCTACCTTCTATCATGTTACAGAAATCAGCTGGATTACCTCAGGTACCGTACCTTAGTGAGCAAACTTAGTACACAACATTAAGAGAGTTATCAAAACATCATGATTATTTTAAACACATTAGAATTAATTTTGACATCCCAATTTCTACTGTAAAATTAGTATTGTCAGAGCAGACTGTAATGCCAGATTATTCATAAATCCTGTTTCTAGCAATGTCTGATGCAACTTGCAAACAGTGCAGGAAACCCCAGAGTAGTTAATTATGGAGGAGGTTGCCCAAAAAAGTTGCTTTAACCTCTGGCAGTTAGAGGCTGAGGCACGTGGGTTTATATCCCTTTCAAGACTTACATGTTTTATAAACTGCTTCTTGGATGATTTCCTGGAGACTAGAGATTTTCTCTCCCAATGAATGCCCATTCTTTGCCCACTATGGTAACATTATGGACTTCTGGGAAGAAGCTTCCCCAGATGCTTGTGCATTCATAAGAAAATTCCTTCCTTTGTGTAAACAATTAATAAAATTGTCTTGCTTCCAGAGAAATAAAACATGAAAATATATGTCGTGTGTATGTATTTATCACTCATGAAAAGTTGATTTAAGTTGCCAGAATATTGAAGATAGCTAGCTTTCATTTAATTTTACATAATTCAGAAGATGTGGTAAAATATATGGATGATCAATTAAATAATTTTTTGGGCAGTAAAAGGACCTAGATTATATTGGCTGATACTGTTACTATCTAGTATCCTCATCAGGAAAGCTTTGAGCTCTGAGAAACCTTGGATTTTTGTTTTTCTTTTAGGGAGTTCAGCTGAGCTGAAGCAGTAAAGATGAATATTGACTCAAAAAGTAATTTTGCAGTCTTGTACAGCAGAAAGGGTGAGCCATATTTCCACAGGTTGTACTCGGATAACTCAGATTTGGCTTTGGATACTTATCAGCCTGTTCACAGCTCAGTTGTATCTCAGTTTAATTAGCTCAGTGATCACAGATACATGGGACCATTTTTGTCACTATAACTGAGCTTTCAAAGTAGACATAGTGTCACGCAAAAGGGGATGATCTATAGCCAGCTGTGGGGGAGGGCAGCAGCTCTGACTCATAACTTTTCTTGACAGGGAAATGCAGAAAAAAATACACAAAAGATAAGTAGATGTGCAAATGTGTCCTCATTAACATGCGGTGATCTTTTCATTATGAAATACCATTTTAAGAAAAGGAAAAAGAAAAGGCATCTAGCTAGATTCCAGCTACCAGTTTCTTGATCCTTTTTTTCATACTTAAAATTTCCCATGATTCTTGAAACCAAGCAAACCAATGCACAGGTACTGCAAACGACCTCACGGCACCTTAAAAAAATCACAAATGTGTAGGTAATCTAGCAAGCAGAGGAAGCAGCTAACCCTGCTGGATTTGATATTAGAGTAAAACCTCAGAAGCAAATTGCACCTGAATTTCCTTTCATTATTCTGAACCCTTTATCCTGAAGGGCTCCAATCCAGTAGTCTGATAAAGCACACCGTGCATGACTTTAACACTGCTGTTAGGCTCTTATCCACAAAGTGCATTGCCAATGCAAAGCAAGGTATGAGTGCTAATTACTTTTTTTTAAGGCTTATATTTTCATGGTAACTTAACACAGCTAATATCCAGGGTAATTCACCATGTTTCAAACACTTAGGGCCAGATTTGACGTTTTTCTTTATAGTGCTAAAGCTACTGGAGTTATGTAAGGCCAAATCCTAATACCCACTGTGGCATTTAGACTCTTACTCAAATGACTTGCACAGCATCTCTTTGAAGTCCATAATAAAAACAGTATCTGAGTGTGCTGCAAGTTTTGCTCCCTAGTGCACACAGCATTCTTTAAGAGCTGGCACAATATTAACTTTTTCCTTCCTCCCGCCCCCGTGATTTTTTACAATTGCTATGACTAGAAAATGGGATTTTCCTTCCTCTTTATGGTAGACTTCTCAGCATTTGAGGGAACACTGCAGAAAAATCTCCCAGATCATTAAATGTCAACATTTTGCTTTGCCAGGAGTTACAACTCAGACCCATCATGTTTCTCCTCTTCTCTCATGGCCAGGCTCCAAAGTGGAATTTAATTTTCCAGGGTGACTGGACCCGGTGTGGGAGACATCTCACTGTGGGAGCCACATGGCTACAGTGTCACCTCACTCTGCAAAAATATGGACCAGTTAGGAAAGTGGACAGAGAACGACCAGACTTTTAACAGATCTGAGGCATGGGGACATGACCTGGCTAGGGTTGACAGAAGAGTGGTGATGAAGGCATAAGTGCAGTCAGAGTATGTGATTTCTATTGTTTCTCTACACGTGCATAACGCAAGAAGTATCAGGCTGATGTGGCTGTCAGGGATGTATTTCAGTTGGTCCTCCAGGTGAAAAAAGGTAGAAACAAGTAGGGTAGGTTAAATAGTCTTTATCACTGTGGTCTCTCAAGAACAGCTTGACTGAATATAGGCTGGTTGAAAGCAAAATTACACTGAAACTACTTTAGGATAGAAGCGCAGACTTTTTGGGCTCCCTTGCTATGAATATTTTGAGAAAAATGGGCAGTTGAACACTCCCTATCTTCCCCATTCCTTCCCTTTTTGTCACTTGATAGAAAACAGAAACTTTTGAAGAAAGCTGAAATTTTCCACTAAGACTTGCAGTTCATTTTGGACTACCTGACTATTGTCCATAGTTGATTTGAGAACCAAATAGACAAAATTAATGCTAGAAATAATTTTTTTTCAAAGTAACTCAGACCCTAATTCAGTACACACTAAACTACTTTCTTAATGCACTTAGGAAATTACTTATGATGACTTTGCTGTAGTATAAATACTGCTAAAGATATAGTACAGATGCTCTGATGTTTACAACATCAGCCTTTGGCGAATTTAAGCCTAATTTGACTGTAGCTACTCCACTAGTTGTGAAAGAGTGTGTAAATTTTAAAGGGAGCAATACTAACATCACGACTTGGGATAGCTGAAGCTTTCCATTTGAAATAGATTTTCAGACAAAAGGAACACATCGAATCCTCTGGATAAGGAAGCATTGCCTTCTTCAGCATGCATTGAGCATAAATATTTTGCCAAAATCTCTAGCTCCAGTCCAAGAATGAGCAGTTTCTTACGGAGTCTGAGAGCCTCTGAAGCAAAAGAGATCAAACAGGCATGCTCGTGCTCTCACCAGCTGCAAGATCTGCAGTTCTATGAACCCATTTCCAATAAGTACATTTAGTGAAGTTTCATAGAAAGTCCACATGAGATTGTAAGGGCTTTATAAATGGGGAAAAAAAGGAGGAGGAGGAGACAAGGAGAGCAATGAGTTGAGAGAAGGCAGAAACAAGGGTTCAAGTAATGATTTGTTGCACTTTATCTCACCACACATACATGTAACTACCTTGGAAGTACCTGGGCCAGCAATCATGGGGAAAAAATAGAAAAGAGATGTTTTCTGGCCTGTTTGTGTGGCAGAAGCAGTCTCATTATGTAGCCTGCTTGAGCAGACCTCTTTATGAAATGTACGTACATTTGTAACACTTTATATTTAGTTTAATAATTTATCAATAGTTAATATTTCAAAAGAGTAAAGTAGAAAATCAGATAAAATTTTTATACTTGCTATTAAAAGTCAAATGGAGCACTGAGAGACAATCCAACCAATCATGCCCCCAAATCTATCTCCTGAATCAGCCTGGCTTCCAGCAGAAAGGAAACCTTACACTTTTTTGTGCTGGCCATGAGCGCATTAATTACAGCAATAACAATCACAGCAATAACAGCCTCCCTCCGTCAGAAACTTTAGCTGCTCACAAAGTTATTGTTAAAAACACCCCAAAACCTGTCACCTGGTGATCTTGTCTTAATTAATGGCTCTGGTCATTGCTGTGATACATACCTCATATATCTGAGGTGTGATGTTGCAGCTAATGTAATGCTGAATCGGGCTGTTTATATCTCTGCTGCTACTGATAGCAACTGATTTGTACTGTACTGAATTGATTTGTAATGCTTGCTGTGTCATGGGATAGTTGAGTGAAAAATCTCTAACCTATCTGGCCATCCCCTTACATGGAAACTGTTGCTCCTGACATAAAAAACAGCAATGAAAAAATAAATTAAAAGGCAAGGAAGTAAAACAGGTAGGAACCCCACAAACTGCTTAAAATATTAACTCAAGCAATATTAAAAATGGATTTAAAGAAGCTTTAGAATCCTTTTGTTTGGGGTGAAGTTTTTTTCCTTATTCAATAAAATGTCAGGAGTAATATAATAATAGACATGCTGTTTTATAGCAGGTTTAATGCAGTCTAAGTCCATTAAGGGAACTTTCTTTTGCTTTTTTGAAAAAAGTCTTTCAATTTTCTTTTTCAAGGAAAACACTGCTCATGTATTTTGGCTTCCCCCTCCCCCTCCCCAGTTTTACAGCTTAATGCACTGAGTCAAGCACAAAGTGGACATCGACTTGCTTAGGAAGTCAATAGACTTACTACAATAAGTCAAAGAGAACTCATAGCTTTTGGTGGGAACAAAAGCTGGGCAAAGATAAGGCTGATGCTGTACATACCTGTGGCTGAAGGGGAGCACATGCCTATGAAGTAGTAAGCCACACACAGCCATGGCCACACATTTTAGATTTGGAAGCAACAGACAGCAGAGCAACCAAGGAAGATAACTGAGGGAACTGCACTGAAGCTGAAAGGTGTTTGGTATTATTCTCAAAAGTAGTGCCTTTACGTGGCTTTGGAGAGCCTGTTTGCGCTATGCCGAAGCAAGCTCACAGTGATCCGGGTGGATGTATGTGTAAATGGACATTCACACCTCCGAACTTCAGGCCTGTTTGCTATGTAGTGAGTGGAGACTTGCAGCACTGGATGAGTCAGGACGCTTAAATTAGCTTTCTGCTCCTCTCTGTTCGCAACATAAGGAGCCATGATCTGTCACTCGCACATGAAAGGCACAGGGTGTGACTGTGACCTGTCTAATACAGCATATGCACGGTGGAGAAATAGTTTTCTCTTTTTTTCCCATCCAAAGAAAGTTTTGTATACATATATTTCTAGAGTCAAAGCTGCCATTTGTGGCTTCCTCTAAATAGTAGGTAAGCAAATACATGGTCTTTTTATGTCACATGAGAGTACCCTGATTTATTTTTGTGGGAGGGAGGAGAGAAGAAACCCAACATTACATATCCTGAGTCTTTGAGAAGCCTTTGTGTCTCAACATCCACACACAAAAAGGAAGTGCAAACTGCAAGAATAACAAAGGAGACAGCTGAATTGCTGTCATATTGGTAACCACTAATTCCCTTTGTCCCTAACCACGCTAATAATACACATGCTTATTCAGTAAAGAGATGATCTAAAATGCTTTGATGGTAATGGGTCTATTTCTATTGACTGCAGCAAGTTTTGTATTAGGCTGTGAAGATTTTATTCCTGCATGCTGCTTGCTTAACTGGTCAAACAGCATTTATTATTATATGCCTGTGAGGGAAAATGTGCCATCTTCTCACTAGAGCATTAACTAAGTTCAATCTTCATGTTTAATTATTTACTAGTGATGTGTTTTTATAGTCAAAAACCAAGGCTACCAAAGAGCTCTGTCTGAAATATAATATCACGTCGAGGATATTTACTTCAACAGATCAGATTCTGTAAGTTTTAGAATAACAGTCAAAACTTTGAGCTATCAGAAAGAAAACAAAAATTATAGCTATGCCAAATTGAGTTACTATCATTATTTTGCATTTTTCACATCTAAAATTATTTGAAAAAATAAAATTAGTTTATTGTTAATGTGATTTGAGTGAACTTTTTAACTGAAACTGGAAGGATATCTTCCAGTCTACTTAAAAAATATATACATTGCAGACCGTGGAGAAAAAGAAGTTCTCATAATCTTTTAGGATTAAGAAATTTTTCATAGAAGGACAATAAGAAAGAAATGCTTAATTTTTTTTCTAGACTTAGCTACAAATACTATAAAAATGTTACAGTAGCAAATCCCCAAATGGTAAAGTAATGTCAGGTTACTTTGGTGTCATTAAGAAATGGGATTAGTGCCTGGGATATTGTTTAGTCTGAACAACAAGATAGAGTAGTATTTCTTGTTCCTCAGGAAAGAAAAGGGCATGTGTATATGTGCATCTGTGTGCTGTGCACAAACAGCTAGAATCAATCCCACCAGACTCAACATCTTGACCCTTGAGTAGGAAACTCAGTGAGGTATTACTGAATACTGATGTACCAAAGGCTGGATAGGTGACATGGAAGGAACTCAGAGGTTTCTTCAGCTTTAAAAAGAAGGGTTCAGCTCCATGCCTATCTTGGATACTGAAGATAAAAGGACTCTTTCCATGGAGAGAAGCTACCCAAAAAGGAGTCAGACACAGCAAAGAACCCTTATGACCCCTCTGTGGAGATATGTTGACCCAAAGATCCAATGAGGAGAAGACATGTCAGGAAGGTTCCCCCAGGGTAGAGTATGGGGTTGCAAGAGGTCTCTTGCTCTTGGCTCCTGTCACACCACACAGCTGATGGAGCTTGAGGCTTATCCTTGCCTGGAGCCTTTACATCTGAGGGTAAAATGTGTAATCAACTTCAGCAGCACTGCCTGAAGGTGCAAATGTCACTGTAGCTGGTGATGTTTGGTGTGAATGAAAGATCCTCTCCCTCCCCTTCACCTGTGTCAGCAACCACTTCAAGGTGGACAGGTCATCCTCGTCACAGAGACCAGGCAAGAAGATAAAATCAGACCCAGTAAAGAGTCCTTCTAAGGGATTACTGGAGTTCAAAGCGCTACCTTTTGCCTGTTGGGTACATTCAACTTACTGACACACATAGTTTAACTTATTTGTAGTTAAAGATTCATTTTTCCTCTGGATAAGATTCCCAGTTCAATTCTCCATTTAGAAATTTTGTATAATTAATGTTTTTGCTGCTGGGTTTTAAATTTTTTTTAATAAGGTCTGCCACTGTTGACATAATTTAGCAATTGTGGAAAATGCTGAATTGTTGCTTTTGCAAATTGAAATTTTGTATTGTATATTTTGTATTGTATATTTTTCTGACTTGGGAATTAAGACTGCCTTATCAGAAATACTTTGTAGGGAATTTAGGATAGTACATCAAATAAGATGGGATATTGTTAATATAGTTTTTGCTGTTGTGTTAAAAGAATTATTGCAAAATCTCTCTCAAATAAGGGTTCGATTCAAATACATAGCTCTGCTAAAAGATAAAGATGATCCTGGAAGGAGTTAAAAAGTGACTGAGGTCATGGGTTGGAACCTACGGAAATGTGGCTCAGCAAACAGGCCAATTGATACTGGGCACAAAATTACCATATCAAGGCAAACAGGTAAAGCTGTGGGGTCTTGATACCATCTCTCTGGGACAATGCCTGTAACTTTGGCGACACTGAGGCTGCCAGATTTCAAAAGTAACCCTGTATGGAGCTTTAACTTCCTCCAATCCTAGGCCTCTGCGCCACTACTCAATTGTCAGGACATCTGCATGTTCAAAGGGCACAGATAAGAGGAATATGCAACAGTTTGGTGTTGTATTACTGTGCACATCTGGAACAATCACAACTATGCATGTGCCAGGGAAAGAATGTGGAAAATTCAACCTGAGGAAGACTTCGAGCCTTCCTCACTGAGACCCCTGATGACCACCGCCAAGAGGCAGAAAACGACCCCCTAGCAACAACTGAAGCATACGCAGAGTACCGCCCTACTTCATTGAATATGGAAGTAAAGATGTATAAAAAGGGACTGTTTGAACTGCTCAGCACGGCAGTTGGCGGAACATAGACTCCCCTGCCGTCCAGCGCTGTATTTGCTCATATTCTACTTGCTATAATTAATAAATTTTAATTGGATTATGATCCATTGTAGTCTCAATTTATAACACAATGTTCAAATTTTGTGTAATAAATTGTCCTAGGACAGATGCATGACAGAATACCTCTTCTGAAGGAATGACCTTTCTACAGTAAATAACGATGTTTTCTTTCCTTCCCTTAGCACTAATTTACTGTTCTTGTAACAAGAAGTTGCAATTATGAAACATAAATGTCTAAACTTTTTAGAGAGCAGCTCTGGAATAATGAAAAATCAGGTGTTAACCATTGTTGTATGTATTGATCACTGTTGCTTGAGGTGATGAGTTCCCTCATTTAATCACACTAGTTACAGTGATACCAAAAGCTAAGACTACTCAATGTGTAAATGTGTAACAAGCAACACTGCATGATGGTCAGAGCATATCAAATCCCACGGTTTCACAGAGCAGCAAACTTCCTCCCTTCCTGATGTTTTTGTCTTACCTTCTTTTGCCTATGGCATTTATCTCTCCCTAGTAGGACTAAGCCACAGCTAGGAAGACTCTCCTGCGATACGGATTCTCAGGCAAGTGCTTGAAAAACTTGACTTTATTCTCATTTATATATTAAAGCTCTGTTGCACCGCCAGAAGCATGTAAATCACAGCAAGACCCATCTTTGATTACCACTTTTGATGTAAATTGCTGCACAATAAGCAAGAAATGTACTAAAGGCTACAAAGCAGCCTTTCAAGTATGTTCTCCAAGAGACATTTTCAATTTTATGTTACCCAGAAAACACACGTCCCTTTTACCAAATCCCCAGCTGTGACTACTGATATGGCAGTCTGGGAAAGAAGGCAGATAGTTTCTAAGCTATTAGTATCCACAGGTGTGTAGAAGTTGGCAAAGAAATTTGCATGTGGGGCTCTACTTTGGCATCATTTGCACCTTGAGCTGTCTGTGAGCACCTGACTTCACTGTGTTGCCGGGGTTGGAGGTGACAGTGAGGGGGAACACGCTGAGACCCTGGAACTTGAATTTCTTCTTTTGAGAAGAAGTGGGGAGGAGGGTGGGAAAAGGCACTTCAGTAGATGATGGTCTCCTCAGGGCTCTAAATACAAGGATTCATCCTTTGTATACTGTACTGGTAGCGATTTGGCTGCAGCCAGCAACCTGACAGGCTTTCCACAAACCTGGGCAAGATGCTAGTGCAATTTGGAAGAAATTGCTAGGACACACTGCTCAGAGCCAAAGTCAGCCCTTGTTGTGTTCACAGCACCGTGAAGAATAAGAAGCCGCATGTATAAACAGCAGGGGAGAATAAAACGTTAGCTGTAAGCTAAAGAAAAAAAGAGACAAAGAGCTTCTTCCAAACAATGAAAGAAAACAGAGCAGCAGAGGGGAAACCTTGATTGCTAGCTGCCCTGTAAGTAGAAAGCAAAGACAAGGTCTTAAAAGTTTCTCCACCACACACAAAGAAACTTTGCTGCTGCTAATGCACATTCAACTAATTCCAGATATTCTATGCACAAATGAAAACTTTCTCTGTCCTAGGCTCATGAATACAGCATTCCTCTCCTTACCTTCTAGTTGTACTGCCTTCTCCCTGGTTCCCTTTGCACAGGCACTGAGCACTACCCATTAGCATCCTTCCCTCAGGCCTTATAGTGGTGATTTCTTGCTGCTGGCCTCAGTTCAGCTGGCTTTCCTTCTGGCTCTTCACAGCCCCCTGCACTTTATAGGAAGGGATTATTAGCACTATGCATTATTAGAAGCTAATAGCAATATTCTTAACCCATGTCACTGTTAAACATAAAGAAGACTAAAACCCAAAGACTATATCATCTGGCTAATAGCAGACATGGTGTTTACATTGGCACTGAAATAAATTCTGAACAGTGGTAAGGCTGTCAGGCATTAATGCCCTAGCACTGTACAAACCCCAGCCAACAAATGAAGGAAGGATGAGAGGAGGTCAGGGCTAGTGGCTTTTTTGGGAATCTGGGACAGTCCAATTTAGTGTCTTAGGCAATGTGTTTGACTTGTTTCCCAAAGCTGTGACTACAATTATCTCAATTTTATCAGAGCCAACATCCTCACTACCAGAATTTCTCTGGTAAAAAGCTTGAACCATTCAATCCAGGACTGCTGGAGCCCTGATTACTGGAATAATCAGACACGAGTTAAATATAAATATCAGGGACAATGAAATTTTGCATTTGGTTGGAACTTTTGGCAGCTGTGGAACTAACCTGGTAGGTCCCTTAGCTTGAATTTGTTTACCTTTGGTTTACGTGGAAGTATCAAATGATTCTTGAGAGTATCTAATAAGCTATTGCTTGGCCAGGCCGGATTTGCCAAGGTCCTAATTTAGGTTCCATTGCCAACTTCTCCCTTCTACTTTTAGCAATGTTGAGGTGGTGCAGCTATTTAATACTAAACTTAAAGGCAAACAATTTGTATTCATCTCTCAAAGGAGAAAGAAGAATAAGCAAATGCTCTATTACGATTGTGTGGATTTATATTTGATAAAAATGGTTGCAATTTATATGCAAATTAAGTGTGACTCAGCCTCCTGGCAATTTGTCAGTTGGACCCTCAGCATCACAAACCATTTATGCTCTTACCTAAGCAGTCCTGGACCCATCTGGAGGCATTTTAGTGCAGGAAGGCCAAATTCTGCTTTAAGGGGTTGTAAACATGCAAGGAAGGTACCAACCTGATTTACGACTTCTCCCCCCCCGACTCACTGGATGATCTTTACTCAGTCCTGGAGTTGTTTTCTTTTACAGTGCTGCTTTTCATAACCTCTCCTTTCTAATAGAGGCACAGTGGTAAACATGTCTTGGCTTTAAATTAGAGATCTCCACAGCTTTTTTGCTATTCCCACAGTGAGATTGGGATTGAAAACCCCTTCGTGGCCCACATGAGAGCTGCCTGACATTACTACATCCCTCAATCCTCTACAGCTGTGGAAAATGACACCAAAAGCAAGAATACTCCCAGAGCTACTGGAAACTGCAACTTGGCCACTATCTTGATTTACTTGTTTTTAAATCATTTTTTCTTGATGGTTTCTTGCCTTTACTCTACTACTTCCCTCATCCCTCCCATTTTCCTATCTGCCCACAAAAACAACAAATGGGGAGCACAAAATGTGCCTTTTCTCCCTGAATTTCCAGCCATCTCAGCTGGGGAAAGAACCATTTCTTGCATCTTCATGCTCTTCTTTAACCATTACTTTAGGGAGGTACATTTAGGGGTATAAAGCAGGATATCACACACTTTCACAGCCCATGCTGATGTACATCAACATGAGGGGCCCATGCAGAGGAGCAGACTACCCTATTGGCAAAACAGACTTGTGCTAGATAAATGACCCACACATAGCCTCAGAAAGGGCTCTGCAGAGGTGTCACAGAGAAAAAAGCAGCCTTGGCAGCCAAAAAAGAAAAAAAAAGGAGGAAAGACAGACAAGACCAGCTCCAGGGAATCCCTAAAGTGAGAATCAGTAGTGCAATACTGTCAGTAACAAATAACCCATCTAAACAATCCAAGAAGCAGATGTACAAGGCGCAGTAATAACCAGGCTCTTCTCTAGACTAGATTTAATTTTGTTTAAGGATGGCTGGAATTAACTCTGCTTAGATAATGCATTTGTAAATGCTAGTATAGACAGTCTGCAAACATTTATTCCAGGAGATGAATGTTTGTGGCTTACTGAACTGACTGGCTAACACAAGTTAACTGCCAATCAATTATAGCAGTGACATACTATGATGGGGGGAATCCAAACCACCCATGACTTGTTTTGCTATCCGTGATTGTTAATGGTTTAAAAAGCAAGCTCTTAAAGAGAAGATTAAAAAAATATGTACATGCTTTAGACCAGTTATTTGGTGGCCTTTGTTCTCCCAATAGCTTGCAAGCACAGGTAGAAGAAATCTTTGCTTTGTACAGATGAGGAAATCATAGAAGGAAATTAGTTTTTATTATTGCCATTGTCATGCCAAAAAAAGGGTCACTGCAAAAAGCCAGCGGGAATCTTTCAGATCACCTTATCTTCCCAAGGAAGAAAAAGGCTATTAATGAAAGAGAAATTAAAAAATAAATCAACATATATAGGGAAACTTGTAAAAAATATAATTATAGCATGTCATTTATGATGGGAATGAAAGTTTGCAGCTGTAGAATTCAGTAGCACCAGCGCGAACATTTCAAAGTCAGCTGCAAGGTATTATTTATTGGGTTGTTTCATTTGAATTAAACTCACTTTAAACTTCCAGAAAGAGCTCTCACACCTACATTTTTCATCCAAAGTTTTGTAATTCTGGGTGACATTCTCCTTCTCCTCTCCCCTGCTCTCCACCCTCCCAGAGATGAGAGACTAATCCTATATAGAGCCACCGTAGACGTAATTGAACCCCAGGGTGCTGGAGCAGTACTACTTTGACATGAATTCCATATAAAAGTGTTTCTGTTACTCTACATTTATGCTGTCTGTGGAATTTAGTGGTGATTTACAATATTGATTGATTACTATCTATTTTCCTTGCTATTCTGCTTTGCATTCCACTTCAGAGAGGCTGAATTAATCACTGACAAGGCTTGCAGTCTTAACGGTATATCCTGAAGTCACATTGGTTTATTAGGCACATATTCTGGTAACACATTGCTTTTAAAAGTGGCATTTTTCCTGGGATCAACGAAGAAAAACTCATGGACCTCTGGACAAAGTAAAAAACCCAAACAAAATCACAATAACCCCTGCAAACAAACAACAAATACATTTAATTAATCTGATTGTTCCCTCATAGACTGATACTTTAAAAACAAAAATATCTGTTCAGGTGTACCTTAAATGGAGCTGCTTCTATTCTGAAACTCTCTGTAATTTTACAAATCAAAATGATTTATCTAAAAACTTGGGGGAAAAACCCTTAAAATTTACACATTTTCAGCTTCTTTCCCCAGCTGAAAAAATTCATCACGGTTTATGCATAGCTTCAGCTGCACAGGTGTATTTTAGGCATTATTTTCATAATGTGGTCTGAAGTAACTCAAGCCATTAGAAGTCATTTAAGAACATCTTATAGATAACATGCTGGCTCTTTGAAAAGCACATCATATGGATTTGCTCCATCCTTGTGAAATCACCTTGACTGGCTATCTGCACTCACTGGTTCTACAAAACCTGAATAAATTAAAGAACTGCATGTGTTTCATTCCACATGCTGGTGGTAACGTGCCACAGATAACCCAAAGCCCACCAGGACCAAAAGCTTCCTCAAAGCTTGGTGATCTTTAGATTAGGCTAATAAATGCTCACACTTGCATGGTGGTATTAAGAAAGGTGAGTTTATGGACTGCTTGGCACCGCTGATAACAAAGCGCTTAAACATCCTGCCCTTCATCTTTCTGCCACATTTTATCCCTTCTGGGTTTCTTTCTTTTCCCACTGTGGTTTGTTTCTGGCCTGGAGCAAATGGTGATAAAAAGGCAGGCTGCTTCTCAGTGTGAGGAAAACCCCTTTTCTAACCTGTCCCATTACATTTCTCTGTATCTTTAATCTGTGAAAGTTTTGATGGGGTCATTGGCAAAACTGCCCTCTGCTTCAACAGATTTGGGGTGTTACACTTTGGTGCTGAAACAGTTTTTTCTCCTGATTGCTCCCATGCACAACTGCTTTTTTGTGAGACAGAAATTTGTGACTTGGGTGTGCCCAAAACACAGGAATAAAAAGTCATTTGTGATCAAAGCAGAAAATAAATCTTTACCAGGCACTACCTGAACCCTTGAATTCTTCACAAGGTCTTGTTCTAAAGCACTGATGTGCAAATAAACTAGACACTCAAAAAACCTCCCAATCATTAGAAAGGGTTGGCAAATGGAGCCTGGGGAATAGGAGCAAGGTCTGGGGTATTGTCATGTTGAAATGCAATCATCGGCAATTATGTTTATCTGCCAAACACTTCTAGTATACATATTCCTGAAAAGCAGTGCACTATAAAGATATGTCTTGCAGTTCTGCCTGGGCCAGAAGAATTTCATGGTGTTAATTCTCTCTGAAAAAGTAAGTAAACATCTCTGAAGTGCGCATTTTGTACCAATGGATTGTTAAGCAGAAATGACTGGCATAATTACAGTAGGTGCTTTGCGCTATTAAGCCAGACAACCAGTTGACTGTGTGCCCCAGGGCCAGAGTATAAGCTATCTCTACCAAAGTGGAAACCAAACTTCAGTGTAATTATATTTGACTTGTAGGATCTGGTGTGCACATTATTTGGCAAGAGCTAATTTGCTGGTGAGCAGCTTTTAACATTTCACATTAGATTAGAACGGGATATGCTCTAGAGGTTTTGGATGATTATTCAGTGAACAAACAAGCAAACAAACAAAAATCTGTACCATCTAGAGCTGAACTGTTGCAGAGAGAATTAAATTTAAGAGCAAGAGGGAATTAAAGAGAAGACAAGACTGTTGGTGAGGGTGAAACAAATACATGGATCACATAAATAGGTGCAATGTCATGTATTTTCGTATTATGCTTCATACAGTTTGGCAGACAGACCTGTAATGTAATTACCTCGGTTTGCATTCCTTTTGTGGTGTGCCCCAACAGTTTTTCCAAGAGAGTTGGGGGGAATTTGGAAAGCACATGCCCAACATATGAACATGTGTTCAGTTGACTTAAGTGGGAGTGGGCTCCTTACTGTCTTTTGTGCTTTTAATTTTAATATAATATGGTCATTTATTATATAATCTGAAGTTATCAGAAGTGTCACAGGCTCCAAAGTCACCTATACATCAGTCATTGAACTAGTGTATTAGTCCTCCCATTCCAATCTTGTTCAGTATTTCCATTCATGTATTCCTCAATCCCTCTTATGACTCTTTGTCATCTCACTGTAGGAATTATTTTACCCAGTAACTATTCTCCACAAAGCCCCTTGTCAGTCTCACCACCACAATGCCTCCAGCTCCTGTGACTGCCCAGTCTGTGCCTCAGTTATTTCCATCTAAGTGGTTTAGTTTTGTAAATTCAACCTTTCCTTTTTTATTGTGTCAAAATTGCTATTCCCAAGGCCTCAAATGTCTTTTTGACCACATTTCAGGCCTTCTGGTCATCTAATCGTCTTTATCTTCTCAATTGTTTTTGACAGTGCCTCCATAAAGATACGCTTTCAAGTCTTTTGAGATTCCTCCAATCTTAGGTGCTACCCCATAGTGTCAGAGTTCTCCCACTCACTCAAACTTGTTCAATTGCCATTTTCATGGCAATTATTCCAATTTCTTTTCATTCACAGCCTGTCTGCAGCCATTCCACCTTTCTTTCACACTGTGGGTTGGACCCTGTCAAATGGCTCAGGATCAAATGGAATGACCAAGACCCAATTTTTCCTGCAAAACTAATTTCACTCTCCATGACCTCAGAGAGAGGAACTTTTGGCCAGTTCCTATTTCAGTTTCTCATGATCAAATCTTAGATCAAAGAGTATGTGCATGTGTGTGCATGTGTGTTCACATTTGAGATTTCTCTCACATGGGCAAGAACCATATGACAATACCTCTGGAGCAATTGACATACCATTTTTCTGCAGCTGTTTTCACACACTGATTTATCAGATCTGGAAAATACAAGAGAAGAATTCAAAAGGGAGAGACAGATCAACAACTCAGGGGAGAATAACTGAGTACACAAACAATTTAGACTTTTCTCTTTGATTTTTGCAAGCTTATTTTTTATTACAAAAGCCTTTCCCATTACTTGACTATTTGTAAAGCTTAGATTCAATATATGAAATCTGCAGACTCTCTTCATAGATAACATCATTGACAGCTCAATATATTTTTCCCCTTTGGTGGAAAAATGAAATGAGGTAAACTCTGGAGTTAATGAAGAAAACACAATGGATATTGAACAATGAACTGCTTTTGTAAATTAAAAGTTTTTCTTGCAGGAAGGAGAATGGTGTGCACACAGTTCTAGACTCATTTTAAATGGTCATAGGACTTTCTTGAGGACTCCCATAAGCTGTTATTCAGAGCCTTAGTAGAAGTGATTTAATGTGCTTTTATGAAGTCAGGCTGCCTATGCTGAGGCAGTGATGCCTGATCAGATCACTGTAGTTTACTGTTACAGTAAGTAAAGGGCTTTTATATATATAAGTGATTTTCCAGCCATGGAATAACACCAGATTATCTGTGCTTGAGGAATTACAGTGCCCTTTGGGTCAATGGGTTCTGTAGTAAATTATGATGGCAGGATGATTACATTATCCCTAAATTGTTTCTCATAGATGTGAATCATTTGGCTGCACGTTGACTAGAAAAGACGAACCCACAAAGCTGCCACCAAGTCTCTTGGTTGTTGCTGGTGTGGAAAATAGTGGGCCTAGGCATGCTGAGCAATTTTTAAAGCTTGGCTTTTCTCTCAACATAAGTTATCTCTGCTCTATTGCACATTTCCAGTTTAAGATCAACTCTGTTTTATTTTCATTTTTCCCTTTAAACTCATTCTATGTTGCTGCTCAGCCTTCTTGACCTTTGGCGGGTGAGCACAGCAAGATTTAGTGCAGTGTCTGAGACAGCTCTTAGAGGACACTGTAAAGAGATGTGAACTGAGATGTTGATGACATCATTTTCCAATGCTATTAATGCAGCCTTCCAGGATCTGGGCTTCCTACAAACTTGGACTAACAGTTGTCATTTTCTCCAGGGGTTCTCTGGAGTTTGGAAAAATCCTCAGGGAAAAATAATTCTCTCATGGAAATACTGAATGTGTTTGGGTACAGGAAATGCTTTAAAGACTGGACATAGACTGCCATCTCCATTCCCAGTTCCAGGTAACTACTCTCAGATGGGTAAGAAGTACTACAGTTTTGAGGTCAAGCTGAGTTCATCACTTGAGCTTTAGTCAGGGGCTGCAATCAAAAAGCCCTTCTCTTTTTGCCCCTTGGATCTACTTTTTTTTTGCACAAAGCCACGGTCATGGTATTTAGTGCAGCTGTATTTCTGAAGCAGGATGTTTTGGACGCTCTCAGTCTCAATCATTGCTAAAGGAAAACCTCAAAGAACAGATAGCTCTGCAACCCTTCCTTCAGACTATCGGTAAAGGCTAAGCTGCCTTTGCAGCAAGAAGATTTTTTTACTCCCTAGCCAGCATATCCTCAACATTAAATAACTTTGCACTGACAGAGGCTTGTAAAGAGATGCTGTTGCAGAAAACAGTCACTCCCAAAGTATACTAAAAATTTGTGTGGCAAACTGCCCCAGGAAGCCCCTCATGATGCTAAACAAATGCTGCTTGTCTGAAAAGAAATTAAAAATCCCATGTAATACTATGACTTCTTGACCATACATGCTGTTACTTTATCTACTAACATGTGTCCAGTGTGTTAACTGACACTTCTGGTGTCCCGCACAGTATTCTCAAGATTATGACCCTGGTGCTAGGTATTTTGTTGGATGTTTATTCATACCTATACCATCCTTAGATGTGACATCCCTTCCCAAGCACTGGCAGCAGCATTAACCAGTGCAGCATGAAACAGGGATCTCCCTGTCCCAAATGGATTTAGAAATCCCTTGGCCACCTATTTCACAATCTCCATCTGTTAGGCTTACTGGAAACACGGTGATAACAGCCATTTCTGCTTGCATCTCCACATGGACCTGGAAAATAAGTGCATAGATATTTTTGTTAGTGAACCTGATATCCAGAAGTACTGAGGGCACACTGTTAGCATGGATTATACATTCCAATTTAACCTCTAGTTGAGCACAGATTATATTTTTCCCGAAAAGGTGCAGGCAGAAGCATGTGGTTAGTCTGCATGTGAAGTGCCTGAAATTGTTGGCTCTTTTCAATTCTTGCTTGTAGGACAGAGCAATTTAGAAAAAGAATATTGAAGCTGAAAATCTTAAGAGTGTAAAGAGCCTGGGGCTTTGTTGCCTGCATTTTAACTTCGCTATAGGCAGAATTTTAGAGGAAATTGCTAAGGGCTATTGGCCATATAAGTATGGAGAGAGAGAGAGAAAGCACAAAAGTGAGAAGAAGTGCAGTCAAGCACATGCCCTTCCCCAACAGGAGAATTTTTGGGGTCAATTTCTGCAGCAAAAGCTAAATTCTAAAAGTATCTAGTGACCCAGTATAGGGAATGGCCATCCCAGAAGCATCTATCTTTGCTAATTCTATCAAAGTCTACACAGAAAGGAGTTACTCTACTGACTGGTAACTCTGGATACTTCTTTTTTAAATTCATTTGGACATTTTCACCTTCATGTTTTCTTATTTTCTGGTTGTGGTTTTAATCTGAAAGATCATTCCTGTGAGAGGATGCTTAATTGAGAATAGCAGTGAGATAATGAAAGAGGTCATTTGTCACATCTTTTGTCGCATGGTTGCTGCTTCCCTTGATGTGCTTTCCTAGGGAGGAGACAGGCTGCTCTCCTTGTATGCTATTGCAGCTCTGCTCATGCTGCAAAACACAGGCCTGTTTTTACATTGTCAAGAAGCGGATCAACCCCTTGCTGGTGCTTGAAGCCATGCCCAAGCCTGAGCAGTGCATGACTCTGCGAGTTGCTTGAGTGTAGAGGCTTGAAGCTGTAGCACGGCCACAGTTGGTGATGGGCTTGTGGGGTGAGTTATCAAAACCTAGGTGACTCTGGCTCTGATATACCCCCAGGTACCCGTTTTGCTCCCAAAACTACATTTTCCTGAAAGTGCAGTGTAAATGCTTTTCACAACACCAGATGAAGGAGTGTTGTTGGGTGGCAAAATAAGTGCAGGACAAAGAAAGGTCAAAGATGAGTTTTGCATTCCATTATTTACATCAGTGCTGGGAAAAAAAGCCTTATGGGCTGAGAAGGGGTAAGTGGAGATTAAAGGTGCACATTAAAGCTTCTTGAAATCAATGAGTGGGATTCCATTGACTCCTGTGAGCTCAAGATCAGATGTGAACAACCATCTCACTGCCACTTTGCTTGTGTGGATACTCTTCTTTTAAAAAACCCCACAGTATCAAATGCAGAACTTCCGGAAGAAACATCAGATACTTTACAGTTCTGCAAGCTTCCTGTATAGCTTTTTTGTTCTTTTTCCTCTTGCTTATGGATTTTTCTCAATGTGTCCAAAAGAATAGGGATTTCATCACAAGGTTTTATCAGTTGGAAAAAATAACAGGCACCCAAAAGAGAAAATATTTGTTTTGTGAAATCCACTCTTCTAATTAAGTGTGTGGTAGAACAGAAACACACAGAGTAATCTTGGGAATATATCATTATGGATACTGAAGAGTTGAGAGCGGGTATCTTCATTTCCCTATGGGTTCTTTGTAGCTTAACTGTGTACTACCTGGTACCAGTGTTCCTTAACCTCAAACACTCCCTTCTTAGCTGTAAGATTTCATACCAGAATTAAGGATGAGTACAACACTGGGGTATCAATAGGAAATGTGCTTGCTGGAGCTGCTCTTGGCAATAAATGAAATCATATCCTCTTTCTACAGATGGGGTATCAGAAAGAAATAACAACAATAAAACCAACCCCTTGATGTTATACAGAGCTTTTCATAATGAAATTTTGAGGTCTTTTAGAAAGAAATCCAATTTATACACTGGGAAGACAATGCAGAGGGCAATGATATGACTGGGCCTGAGCCCAGTCAATGATCTGACTCAGTAGGTCTGAGATTATAACTCACATCTCCCCAGTGCAGGGCAGAAGCCTTTAAGCCACTCTGTGGTGAAAAGGAAACACTAGATAGCAATCCTGTGCAGATGGAAAAATTATTCCTCAGTCTCAGGATTGCATGTGTGTGTGTATATATATATGTGTGTACATGTACACACATGCATATAAAGCTATTATCTAGGAGTATCACTGAACAAATAATTTTCAGACATGTATTACCCATTATTATAGTTCTTGGATAGAAGCACCTTTCTGTGAGCTACACTGCTGTGTCATGAAAGGTCCTGGGACGCATCCTGCTGAAGTCACTAAGATTTTTAGAAATTAAAATGCTCGTGCTTGTCTGATGAATCTGACTAAACACACGAGATACAGTCTGAAAAATCATAGCAAAGCCTCATTTCTTTCTCTCTTTACAACCAGAGACCATCAGCTTGGTGACTCCAGTACGGAAGCAGCTAAAAAAAAAAAAAAAGAAAATGCACACAAGGCATATTTCCTTTTTTCTGAACAACAGAATGTGGGGAAAGTAGCAGTAGTCAATGGGTTAATGATTCATAAGCTAATTCTTGACACCTCCACTGACAGGACAAATGAAGATTAAGTTCCTTTGGAGAATCATGATTTTCATTAAATTTATGAACTTTAGGACCGATAAATTCTAATCTCTAATGTCTCTACATTATTCCAAAGCTTCTTGATGGGATAGAGCTCTCATAGGCAGGCAATGAAGTGATTACATTAGATAAATTGGGAATAGGACAATGATCTCCTGCATACCAGCTACAGCAGTGCTCTTGTGGACTGGATTATCCTCTGGATACACAAAAGGGGTCACTAGCAGGTAAATTAAATGATGGGCTGACAGAGGAGTTAATAACTATAACTCCCAGCTCAGATGCAGAGTCCTCTAACGGAACAGCCTGGTGTATTCATTAGTTACTTGACTTTTTTCCAAAATCCTCAGCAGAGACAGTGTCACCACACAGTCAAAAGAAGGGCAAAAGGGTGAGAAGGGAGATTAGCATAGCTCATTTCAGCAGTTGCATTTCTCTGATGGGGAAAAAGTTCCTGAAAGAATCATTTTTAACTGCAAGCCCCTCTGACCTTTAAGAATCCAAGCACTGGTGTCTGCAGCAGTTCAGGAAGCCCCCTTATCTCCTAAAAATTGTGATGTGGGCAGGCTCTTGTGCAGATCCTGCCTCAGGATGGGACTATAGAAGGTTGTTTGTAAAGTTTCCCTGGAACCTCAGGGAAAAGGATGTGTAAATTAGAAGAAACCATTATTTTGCTGATCTGGGTGAAATGTGAGCTAATTACTCATAACGACCCTCTTGTTTTCTACAATCAGCTTCTATAAAAAATGACTGCTGAAACACTGGCTTTTCTCCTTATTTTTTCCTTGCTTTTAACTCAACAAAAATAAAGGCTCATTTTACTTGCTTTTAGCATATGTCCATTTATGCACTTTAATAGCTTGATCCCACCTCCATTGAAGCCCGTAGAGACTTCATTTATAAGCTGAAAGTCTTGGACTGATGGCCATAGCATTTAATAATTTATTCTGTCCTTTTCTTGAGCACTGTTCCTGCATGGCCTTTCTGCAAAAAAAAAAAAAAGCTAGGCTTTTAGGGATCTCACTCAAACTCCTTTGGACTATCTGAGCAGAGACATGCACAAAGTTTAGCTAAGCCCAAGTGATGGGGTGTCTGCAGGCAAGGGATAGGATGAAGCTGCCCAAAACACACTGCTGATGTAAAGGGAAATGACTCTGCAACTGGTGGTATGTGAGAGACTTTGAAATGGAGAGGAGCTTTCTACTCCTGAGCCCTTGGTGTGTCTTTTAGATTTTAAAAAAATAAAGAGTCCTCAAATGATCTGAAGTGGTGAAAAACTTATTTTCCATTAAAAACAGCTGGGGAAAACAGTGTATAATGCAGGGGGAAAGGGCAATAGGAGCAAAGGCAGCATTATGTTATGCTGCAACACACCACATTTTGGGCATTAAACCCCAGACACACTGTAAGCCTTGCCTTGGACACAGCAACACTCTGAAGTAGAGTCTGTTATTGGCAGGGATATGAAAGCCTCTCTGCTCCTCTTACACTTGCATAGCTTTTGAAGCAGCAAAGTAATATGAATTTGCCTGGGCATTGCTGATTCAGAAAGCAAGCCATTCTGTATCAAATAAGGCTTCCTGCAACACCTTGGATTTTCTCTGGCAGCACCTCATTTAATCACTGCCCAAAGCCAACTTCAATTGCTTCAAAAAGGAATTGCCTGCTGGATCAAAGCAGTGGTCCACCTAATCCTGTGTCCTGTCTCTAACAGTGACTGGCTGCTTCAGAGAAAAGAGAGGAGCAACTCTTCAATAGGCAGTTGCAGGAATACTTTCCCCAGGGAGCTGGTAAGATCACAGCCAGAGGTTATATGACTTCTGATGATGTGAAAAATAAATACAATTAAAAAGACATCAGGGTTATCAAGGTAAATGGAAGAACTTTAACTTAGTGAGAGAGAGAGGGTATAAGAGGAGAGAACAATAGTAGAGAAACACACAGGAAGAGATGTGCTACCAGGGGGCATTTTAGTAATGTGAATACTCCCTTTAGCATTGTTATCAGGACAACAGATGGCAAACCATCAGCAGAACATGAAGAAATCAAATAACCTTCACAGCTCAACTGAGGCTATTTCTGTAGTAGTTGGTTTTTACCAAATAGTGGAAGTTAACAGCACTGGAGCATACTGGTATATATATATATTCTTTCCCCCCTTGTCCATTCTCTGCATAGACTGTTACTGCAAATAAATTAATTTCGCTCACTACCACTACCTAGACCAGGTGGAAAGATCATGGCACTGCACTAAACTGGAATTATTGGAGAGGACTATCCAAAACCCAAACACAATACAAGTTAGTGAGACGTGGAAATGTCTGTGTTTTGTTTGGACTGCTCTTTAGCTAATCTTTTGTGAATAGTCCAGGTTGATGGCTGGGCTCAGGCTTGTTTCTATGAGAAGTTTAATGTACAACCTAGATCAGGTTTTCAGTTCACATGTGGCAGATTTTTTTCTCGTGTCTTGCCTTACCTTGGATCATGTCAGTCTCCCTACATGTTACTATGTGGCTCACAATTGAAATATGCTTCCCAAAAGAAGCATTTTAATTTTTGAGTTTTGGATTAACACCAGTTGAATTTTTGATGGCTCTTATATGACATGAAAGTGTAAAATAATCTATTAAAAATCCAGATTAATTAGTCATAACATTTTTAGGTCTGCTTTCTTCTTATAATATGAATGCCAAATATACCTGTAGTTTAAATTCAACCTGACAGGATTCATGTTTACATCTGAATTTAATCTTGTCTGTACTGTGAGGTACCCTGAAGCCATTTTGGCAGAAGCACTGTGACCGTATAATGATAATCTCGTATGTCTGGAAGGCACCTCAAAAGTCGTCTAGTTCTTCCCTCTCCTAAATCCAGGACCTATACCTATGGTATAGGCATAGCAGCTTCCTCTTAAAACCTTCAAGAAAGAACACTCTCTGCCCTTTCTTGGGGAATGCACTCCAGGACAGTGCACACCCTATGTTTATAAACATTTCCCTAGCATTTGAAATCCCATCAGAGTCCCTGTGCCTGATGGTGTCTCCTGGCTAGACAACACTGAAGACACAGAGACATAGATGGAATTAGGCTGTCTGGAGATGGCTCTGTACAGTCAAAATTATCTTATAAAATAGCTGAAAAAATCAAATAGATCGATGGACTTTTTAATGGTAATTTACATGCATGGAGACTGTACTGTCTGGGCATAGAGGACATAAGTCCAGATTCAATATCTTGCTGTGAACTCTGGGAGCAGTTCAAATTACATCTGATATGACCACATAACAATATTTGGAGAATTCTATATGGAGGTTAATATATGACAGCTCTGGCTCAACACATACTTTAAATAAAGTACATTTAAAAGTCATTATTTGTGCTACAATGAACATTTGTTTCAGGTAGATAAAAATCCCCTGAAATTCAGCCTGTCTTTGGGTAGATACTTAATATTCTCCCTTGCCATCCCATAATTTTCTTCACTGGCTGTGAAGATAAACTAGTTTTCAAATGGTGTGGGAAATGTTGTACCCATACTTTATTCTTGGCCTTTCCAGAAAGTGTGTTAGTACCACTACTAGAGCTAGTGAAAAGTCAGCTGCAGTCGGAGGAGCACCTCAGAAGCTGGCTTGGAGATGCAAGGCATCTCCTCCCACGCATGGTCAGCTACTTTTACTGGAGGGGAGAAAAACCAGGGAGAAGATCATGGTTTGGTTGTGTCCTCCAGCCTTCAGAAACAACTCCTTGTATATTCATTTCAGCCCACTCCCATTTTTTTCTCCTGTAAGACTGAATAGTTCACAGGCATTTCATGGTTATGTTACAAATTGAATTGAAGAAAGGTTTTTCAAGCCGAATAACCACTGCACTTCAAAAGTTGAAGAACAGCAGCGGAATATGTGGCTCTTTCTAATGTAAGGTTTTCATGCTGTTTAAGTCAGTAATACTCAAACATACCATTTAATAATGAAGGTCCCATCACATCCTCTTCTATTTTGCAGTTAGCCCTGAATCTAACTGCCTCATTTCTGAATCTGACTGGGAACCTTTCAAACACACCTACAGCAGTCACTGCATCACTTGTTGGCATTATTAAAAGAATCTTCTCAAAATAGAAAAGCAAGCAATGGGGCATCGTGTTTCATAGAAGTGATCTTTATCTCAGAGATTTTACAATCCAATTTCCTTCATGCATTCTCTGCTCCACTGGGGCCTTTTATGTGAGGCATTCACTAGAATAACAGTGCATTTCCATTTGTATCTCTTTTGTTGCACATAAAAGCTCAATTAGTATTCCAATTCACTGTCAGCCTGTACCTATTTAATGAACTTTTATCCACTTCCATGTTCCTTAAGTTTAATTAACTAAAACGGAGCTAGTAGCTTAGCATTTATTAAATGCTTTTGGAATGAAAATATTCTTTCCTTGAAAGTTTTTATCAAAAGTCAATAAGTAAAAAAAAAATATACTTGAGCACAGTCTGAGCATTCTAGTACTTTATCATTAGTTTGCAGTTTAGTGTAGGACTCAGTAATGCCATTATGCCATCATTTTAAGTTGCCCTGAAACTGGATTTTAAGCCAGATAATATTTCCCTTGGTGTTGAATCACAAGGATAATTCCTTTCCAAGATCTTGACTATTTAGTAGGAATCAAAACAGCAAAAAATTTTTCCCTGGAGGATGGAGTGTCTCTCCGTGGTTGTGGTATGTGAAAGCTTGGCCATTTAGTTATGAAGATGGGATCTCTCTCTAGGTAGGTAGTTTGTAGAGCTGCAGAAGATGCATTGCAAGTCCTAAAGGTCAGGACATTTCTTAGAGTATGAGGCCATAAATGAATGTAAAATAGGATTTGAGTGACATGAATTTTTTTTTAATATGCCCCTGAGATTTTTATAATTTATCACCCACATACTTTGTTTCCCTTTCTACCAAAAAAAATAAAAGGAAGGTAGTCATAAGAGATGACCAATCACTACTTTGACGAGGAAAGGAAATGGTGATATCAGATTCATTGTCCTGCAGGATGTGCACTGGCTCCTTCACCCAGTGGTAGCTGAAGTTCATTGGTGGTTTTCTTCTGTAGGTGGGTTGAGATTTTGAAAGATGCTCAGTACTAATTAGGTGCTAAAACTTCCAGCAGTTTCCAGTTCTGTAACTAAACATACAGGTTGTTTTTAAATTTACTTGTTTTAAAAGGATATGACAATGTGCTTGTGTTCTTTTCCCCTAAAGGACCTCTGCAGCCAGTGTGTTACAGCAAAATCTGAGGAAAATAAGGAAGATATTTACACCTCTGGCAGTGAAAAAGAAGATGCTTTTTGCTGTGATTTATAGAAACCAACATTAATCTCTATTGCTTTATACTATACTCACAATAAACAGCTTTGGAGATTGATTAAAGGCTGGCTGCAGCTTTCACTCAATTTCAACAGCTCTTTTTGCTCCATAAACTCAAAAGCAATAAAGATTATGCCTTAAACAGAGCCCATGATATCCATCTCAAGGAGCATTTACTATTATCAGTGCTTTGCATTAAAAGTTAAACATGTGTATGTGTAATTTCAGGCTCTTACTACAGAATCTCTTTCACAACAAATGAAAGAAAATTGGATAAATACACAGTTCTGAACTTCTCCTTTCCTTCTCCTTCCTATTCCTTTGCCCCAAACTTGATTACTGACAATGGCCACGTTACCCATTACAGATGATTGTTAAAAGCCCACATGAAAGAAAAAACTGCTCTTTCCAACCTCAGCAACATTTCTCTCACCTCCAAAGGAAACAGGATAGTTGTTTTATTACTTTGGTACTTATTATGCCAATATCAGGAATAGCACATTATAATTTTTAGAAATTTTTGCCTCCATGTCCTTCTCCTGTTCTCCATTACTGACTCCATCCTTAACCTCCCTATTCTTTGTCTTTAGCCCCTTTTAGAGAGGCACTCTACTCATTTTGAAAATTAATTTGCCTTCTGTTTCTTCTATCTTCAGCCATGGCACCTGCTCCTGACCCCCTGCTCTCTGTTCAGTCCTACGTCTGCTCTGTGTTCCTGTCTTCTGTTCAAATTGACTCTCTTTTAGGACTTTAACACTTTGTTCTCTTGCTGTCAGAAAAGCTGCCTTCTGAATTTCTCTGACTATTTGAGAAAGGTTTTCCAGCTTTGGTCCTACCTTTTTAGGCCTTACACAGACTTCCTCAGAACCCTAGCTCACAGTTCTCCAGTCCAATCTTGTCAGATGCCCCTAGACTACTATAATTCCTCTTCTGCAGGTCTTTCACCTGAAGTTTTTGATCCCTTTAATGAATAGCTGCAACTAAGAACTTGCACTTCTTGGTTGCATTGTTAATTTATTTACCTCATCCTTTCCCTTCCCATTGCAATCCTACTAACTCTAAGACTATGTCTCTGTCCTAATGTCCTGATAGTATTTAATGACTCTGCTCTACTGATTCAAAAGTTTATGCCTGCATGTTTATTCCATTCCAATCATGGCTGCTGTGCTAGGCTTCCTACCATCCCATAAGCTTCTTAATTCTTGAATTCCTGATATGAACATCCTCTTCCTCAGCTGATAAATGACTAGCATCCATTTAATTTCTTCTCTTAAAAATCTGCTTCTAACTGTTACCTGGGCAAATTCAAGCCTAGATCACAAAACAGCCCTTACTGAATGATTATTAAAATGTTTGTTACCTTTCTACTGTGTTGTTAGTCTCTGATTACATGACTACCTCACAAACTCTTGAGGCTAGATTATGGCTTGATTTGAGTACTGATAAAAATAAAAAACTGCAGAAAAAACCCAGAATGGGTAAAAATGAAAGGAGAAGCAAAAATCCTCTAAACCTATTTTTCAAAACTACCTGCAGTGTTTGAAGAATTAAGAGCTTTTACTTCATATCTTTATATACATAGAAGAATGAGTGAAAATTTAATGCTTAAAAATCCTTGACTTTCAGAAAATTTGGTTCTAGGTTAGGACCTCTCTCAAGAGAAGATCCCTAAATAAAAGATAAACCTGAATTTCCTACCTTGAACCTCCTGCACCCAGTCTTTTTAAATAGAGGATGTCAGAGCAAGAAATTTAAGTTCTAGCGTGAGAAAGTTCAGTGTGATGCTTGGATGTCCCTTGAGCAGGGTGTGGTGGTTCAGCCCCAAGCAGTGGCTAAGCACCACACATCACTGACTCCCAAAGGGGAAAGAGACAGAGCCTCCATGGTTTGGGATTAGAACAATTTACTGACAAAATCACCATGAAAGGGGAACTAAAACAGCCCACAGCAAATTTCACTCACACCCAGTAATAACAGAGATATTGCATAACTTGAGGACTGACCTGATGTTCCACCTGTACTCAGACCACCCTGGAGGCACCCAGGGATACCCCTCCTGACCAGCCCCTTTTATGGGGGAGTGATGTCAGGTGGTGTGGAAACAGCCCGGGGTAACTCAGCTCACCTGGGCTGGCTGCTTGGGGAGGTTGACTCTGGCCTGGCCAGAACCAGGACACATGGGTAAATCTAAAATATTCCCAAATCCAAGTATTGGTTCTCCTTAATCTTTAGAAAAGTCACAGAAAGGAAGGGGTAACACAGCAGGAATAATGATAAAAAAAATCAAACCAGTGTTTTCAGGATTTGTCTCACATTGAATACAAAGGGTTGGATGACTGGAATGCAGTTAACTTTGACTTGTGGTAGAATTGCTTCATAAATCAGAACTGTATGTGGATGGATACTTCAGCTATCTCTATCAGTTGAAGCGGAGACCTCCAGGAGCCTGCTCCAGCTGTTTTTACTCAAGCTAGAGTCTATTAACTTCTGCTACTTCTGGTGCTGCATGTTAGCAAAAAAGCATGATCATGCTCGTGAAGCTGCTGTATTACATAAAGGTATTTAAGAAGTAGGATGTTTCTATCTATGAAATATTAAAACCACAGATAAATGTGAATTACAAAAATCCAGTTCCAATCAGGCAGTTGTGAGATATGAAGATGTACTATAGATAGAACTAGCAGGTGGGGGCATTCCCAACACGATAAGTTGTGGGTATGTATTGGAAGAAAACCTTTTCCATTGCGCCTTTCAACGTAATCTAGTCTATTAGATGTGATCTGTGAGCTGTGTCTGTGGATGTGAGCAAGAATAGAACATTCTCCAGAAAGAGAATACGTGATTAAAAAAGGCAGGTATGAACCACATCCTTCCCAGAACAAACCCAGACAAAGAAAGCCAAAGGCAGTTTGCATATGAGCTTTCCAGGGACCTGAGCAACAGCTTGCATGGATGAGCAACGTGCCTGTATCCTGCTCATACCTGCAAAAGGACATTTGTTAATTAAATAAACCCCCATTGCACACAGCTCTGTTTGATTATTATCAATGTGCTAATTTTGTCATTAGGAAAAATAAACAGCACATCTTTGCCACCTGCCAGATTTTTCACATTCAGACAAGTCCTTTCCAACTGCACTGGCTGCCTGGCAGGTGGGCTCCCACTTGGCTCTTCCTCCTGCAGCATGTTCAGCTCCAAATGCCAACCAGGGTCACACAGATGCAGCAAATTGAGTTACAGTTATCCAATAAAGCCCTAGTTAAAGGGTAACCATCTAGAAAGATGCTGGCAAGGTTGGTGAATTTGGATGAACTTCCATATGTAGGGAAAAGCATGGAAAATGCCCAGGTTTTGCAATTTATTTGCAATGAAAGAGTATGAACCAGATTCCCCAACTGGGCTAAATCTGTCCTGTGCAATTTCAGTGGTGCTCCAGAAGGGAAGTGCTTCAGAGATTTCAACCCTGACACAAAATGAAGTGTAGCTCAGTAGGTAAAATTTGAGCTTAGATCTCCAGAGATCTGGGGTTTGTTTCTGGATCAAGCACTGACCTGTTGTGTGGTCCCAGCCAGGCCAGCGCCTGCTTATTACTTGTGTGGCGGCAGTGTGGTGCGGAGGCTCAAGGCCCATTTGGCTAGCACCGCATGAGCATCTGATGAAATGACTCCCCTGCCCAAATGTGTGAGAGAAAACGAACCAGCAGTGATCTCCGCGCCGCTGTGTTTTGCAAGCTCTGTGAATCAGACTTTGTGTGGTGCAGAAGCCTGGCTGTGCTGTTTGTGGTGTTGTACATTCTGTCCCACACCTGATCAGGATTATCCTCAGGCACAAGACACTTGGTTTTCGAGGCAGCTGCCACTTTCCCAGTGAGAGTACCACTTGGAGTGGTAAAGCAACATATTCCAAGTAGGCACCTGAAGTAATATGCTTCTCCCTTTGGTGAATGCAAATAATTAACATTAATTAGAGCTACGCACACGCAATAAGAGCAGACTCCAGCACTCTGGGGAAATTTTATTTTCAATTAAGTGACAAAAATACTTTAAAGGCTGATATCTCTGAAAACGAAGGACACCTCTGTGCTGAGATACATGACTTTGTTTTAACCAAGTCTGTTCAGAAATTAAAGGCAAGAGCATCACAGGTCTAGACAGTGTTGCCCACTGAGCCAGATCTTTCAACAGCATTAATTATCCTTGGTGCAGCTTACAGCTAGGTTGTATTTTTAGACATCTGGTAGTGTTTCTGAGTGTCACCGCACTGTACCATGAAGATGCACTGGATCACTCAGAGTTTGGAAATCCCTCTGTACTTGATAGTGCCATGAAGATATGGCCAAGGACATTGCTGGTTTTAATGGATGGCAAAATGTAGGGAGCCATACTCTTCTGGATACAGAAACTAAATTGTATTACATTTGTGTTCCTAGAAGTTCTCCCTAGTAGGGAAATATAAGCTTCATATATTAATTGCCACACCTCAGTCTCATATTAATTCTTTTTTTTATTACAAAGTCCTGCATTTAGAATTAGGAAAAGCCAGAGCAGGGCAGCCTTGTAACTTTAACTCAGCTCCTGGGGCTTTGGCATTTTGATAGGCTCTTCTTGTCCAAAGTCACATTCTCTTATTTCTATGAGCACCTGCCTGATTGGCAAGCAGGATGGATGAGGCTCAGAGGACATGCAGATGTTTGATATTTCTTATTAGCTTTGTCATTCAGCATGTGGCCCTATGCATTATTTACTATGGTCTCACTGAAGCTCTTAAAGCAGACTCTTCTTCTCCCTTATGGGCTCTTTCATGACGCTCTCGCTGTGCAAGCTTCTTTCCAGACAGCCTGGTGTTCCCAAGACTGTGGTAAGGTACTTAGGTTCTTTCTTTATAATGTATCCTGCACATCATTTATCTTCCTCATAAAGTGCTTTGAGAGCATAAAGTTGCTCAGTGGCGTGACTTGGCTGTAGCCCATTTCAGCAGAGTCCTGGCCATCCCACGGCCTGTTCCTGGGGCCACTTAACAGGGTTATATTGCTTGGCAGAGTGTCAGAAGCAGTTGCCCAGTTGAAGTATGAAAAGTCTATTGGTCAGTTTTAAATGGACTTTTTCCCAGTAGACAAAAGGCTGGGTTTTGGGAGTGGGAAGAGCTTAACAGCAATTCAAACAGAGATGTAATCTGTTGACAGCATCATTTTACATTAAGACAATGCTAGGAGAGAGGCTTTCCAGGCACCTGGTTAGTCTCTGTTTAAGGTGGTGCCCTTATTTCATTTGTCTTTCTCTTCTCTTATAGTAGTTCATTTGCAGCACTGAATCATGGTGCAAGGAGACTCTCAGTAGAAAAAGGCACTTGTTAATGCTGGGGTGCATTTTAAGCAAGGCTGGCTAACTCAGAAGGGGAGTACCTCATATGGAACACCTTTCCACTGACAAAAGGAAGAATTAGGTATTTTCTGTGTTCAATTACTCCAGATTGGAAGAAATCTGTAATGTCAGAGCGCATGTACCAAGTGTGACTGGCCTTGTTGCAAATGCTGCGGTGGTGGTGCCAGGGAGGTGGATTGTCCTGCCTCCCTGGCCGGCAGCAGTGATGCGCTGCCAGCTCTCACCGAGCCGTTTCACCTTGGCACGCAGCATCCCGCGGGAGCTGGCACGCTGCCTTGTGAGCCGGCATCCAGCCACCTCCACAGATGGGCAGGAGTGGTGGTGGGCCAGGGGATACACCTGCAAGTCAAATCGCCTTCCCTCCCGCCATGGTGCAAAGCCTGACAAACCTTGTCAGTCATGTAAGCCGTCACTGCCGAAGATTTTCTCTTGTTATTTGCAGTTCATGGTGTTGGTAAGGTTATTTTCAAGGCAAGCAGTTTTTCAACAATGTATGTTTATGCAGATCACTTAAAACACTAGCTTGTCACATGCTTTATATTCATGGAAACTTCAGAGAGCACTTTTTAATGCCCATGCAATCTGGATTTAATTTGCATTTTAATTAATATTTCAAATGAATTCCTTGGCCTCGTTTATTTATTTATTTGAGCCTTCAAGAGCAAAGACCCTATCAAAGTCCTGAAATTAGGAGGACTGGGATTTCTTTGAGCACAGCTTTTATTTGGCCATACTGTCCAAGATACCTCTGGCTAATTTTTAGTATTGAGCTGAATTAACTGCCCTATAGCTTAGAGTCAAGCTTGTCATCTGCATTACAGCACAGGCTGCAACAAACTCACTTTCCAGGGGAGAGAAGTATTTGAATCCCTTGTTAAGAGAGATACAGTTTTTAGCATGGGTGGAATTTTAGATTAAATTAAAAATAAAAAGAGGAAAAATATAAATCTTTCAAAAATAGTGAGGTCATATGCAGATCTTTTGGAAAAATAGGAGGCTACATTTCAGGAAAGCATTTAGAAACATGCTTAGCCTTATACCAGGTGAAGTCCTTAAGCACGTAATTCAGATTAGAGAGCTCTTTCAGGAGAAGTTAAACAAAGCAAATGACACTAAAAATGAAATTACATTCTATTCAAGCAACCAAAATTTCAAATATACTTGAAATTTGTTTTTTTCAGTTATTGCAAACTGAGATGTTATGGTATCTAATAATAACCACTTAAAAGTAACCTGTGGGTTCTTTATGTTGGAAACATAAAGGTTATGTTTGTTGGCTGTTATAGATTGGGAAACAGTAATAATATGTTTCATAGCAAAGGGCTGCCCTCACACACTCATTGCACAAATAATAGCACCAAACACTATCAGTGTTTACTGCCTGAAGATTTCAAGGCAAATAAGCAGGAAATTGGTAATTAGGGAAATTAACTTTAGTATCCTTATATTTGAGTCAGGGAAACTGAGGCAGGAGCATCAACTGTTTTAAAATCAGCAGCCATCTGTCAGCGAAGATGGAAAGACATCCATCAGTTCAGTGTTAATGAGTACATCCCTGGCATGAAAGCCAGTCCCTCTTCTTGATCAGGAAAGCTGCAGGGTGATGAGAAAGAGATGAAACTCCACTGGTGTCAGGGTAGGCACCTTTTATGGTACAGCAGGCTGGCTTCTACTCATAGAGAGGGATGTCCTCAGCATTTGTGGCTGCCAAACACACCGACTGCTCTGAAACCTTTCCCTATGCTATTTGGGATTAGGACTTTAGTGCACATATTTCACAATGTTTTGCTTTTTGACACCTTTAGCTTTCCAAACTTGCATCTATTTATGAAGGACATTATTCAAACTTCTATCCATTTTCAAAATGAGTTCGTAATCCTCTGCTCCAAGTTTTAAGCTTTATACTTCTCTAAGTGCCACGTTGCAAATATGTAGCTGTTCGAATAATCCATGATAAATTAGATGCTAAGAAATATACTCAAGTAGGATAGACTTTATGTTTGCAAAGCCAATAAAATTCACCTCTGTTAAACTGTTTTCCCTGATCAAAAAAACCCCCAACCAACTAACTGAACCACCTCCCCGAATGTGGATTGCATTTAACCCAAATTCTTTTCCAGAAGATTTTAATTTGCTCATATATTGTTTCAAATCGTAGAAAGATCAAGCTTGCCATTTGTTGTTCAGTTTGCTCTATTAAAATCTGCTAAAAACATTTGCAGGTAGCTGATTCTGGCAAGCACATTCGATAAATGTTCTCACAGTGTGAATGTTCTCAGTAATGGTGAGGAAGAACAGGACACCACCTCCTTTTTTAGAATCAATGCTAACAGCAAAGCATAAAGTTTAGACTAGTATAATTGTAAGAGACACTGATTTATAAGGTAACTAGCATGAGATTATGTCAGCAGGAGATTTCCCCCTGAAATCAACTCAGTTTTGCTATATGCATGCATGGATTCTTTTCCTTTCTTTTTCTTTTTTTCCCCCCGGTCAAAACTGTAACTAATACCAGCTAATACCCACCAGAATCTCAAGGAAAATCCACCTTGACAAAAAGAGGAATTAGGCAAAATGAGGAAACATGTGAGCTGCTGCCTTTGAGCAACCGGCAAAACGTTTCCTGTAGCTACAGAGAGCAAAACACAGGACAGGGCAGAGAGTGGGTGGGAGTTAGTACAACTCAGGGTGGTGCTTGGAGGCATTTCCAGCATGAAAGCAGTTTCCTTCAACCTCAACCTAAATAACATGAATTATGAGGCAACAGATTGGGATTCAGAGCATCTAGACAGAGGAGGATTACTCTTTTCCCATCTGCTTGATCCTGAAGCTTTCAGCCTCTTGCTCTTCCTGCCACCTGCAGCTGTAAATTTGGGGGTTTGAAGGCACAGGCATTGTCTTTCTTGCCAGTTTGAAGCACGTCTCATGTTATTAACAGGTCTCAACACCACTGTCCTCCAATCATGAGGAGGTGGTGGAACTGGGCCTCAACTGTAACTGTTAGAAGACACTTCCAAATCAGGCCACTTTTAACCTTTGTGAAAATCACCTGCATGTTAAAGATCTCATCCCTCCCCTACACAACAGTGAAAAACAGTTATGATTTGGTTACACAAAATTTAAGGAAATAGGTAATATGTCACTCTTAATGTGTTATAAAAATTATCAGATCGTTATCTGATGCTGAAATTGCACTATTAGATTTTTGGCAGACAGTTATATTTTCCCATAGGGATTTTTTTCCTCCATGTTTCTCAAACATGTCACTCATTTTTCATATTTGTTTATACTTAAATGTAAATAAAATGCCTTAAATTAATGCCATGTGCAGACAATTTTTCTAGTAAAATATGAATGAATATGTCTTTGTGCATTTCTAAGAGCCTTCAATTCGTTTTGAAACCCATGGTGCTGCTCTGTCATGTAGCCCTAGTGAGAGTTCAGAGGGTTGTGTGGAGGCTCACAGTTGGAGCTGATGAAGATGCTCAGGTGAAAAAAATAATGGAATAGGAAAGTGAGATTTTTGATTTGTAAATGTGAGCAGTTTTCAAAGTAACCCCTTACGAGCTTTGGACAAACTTCAGAGATATCTGTGTAGTACCAAGTAAAGGAGATATGGGAGACATGAGGCAAGGAGGATTCTGGTCCTGGCGGGAGAGTGAGGTGGCCAGTGCAAGGAGTCATTCCTTCAAAATGGCAATAGGCTTCTGGCAAGTCATGTTTCATGGCTTGGGGAAAGTTGGTGCAGCGTGGTCAGGAGTATACTGCAGGACCCTGGGCAAAATTTACTTTGGTTCTCGGTGCTTGTTTCTGCTGCTGGTTTCAGATTTGCCTACTAAGATCTGAAGCCATTTGGGAGTGAAATTGTCTCCTAGTTTGAGGCAATATACACTCCCTGGTACTACAGGGTTCTTTCTTGCATGTATGATGGTGCTAGAATAATATGCATAATGATAATTTGCAGTAGATGTATAGTGATAATTTGAAGTAATGTCTGTTCCTGAAAGTTAAAGGAGGAGGAATTTTCTCTCTGAAAATCCTATGAAGAATTATAGCTACGAATGCAGAGAATGGGGCAAATCTCTACCTAGTGACTTTCATAGCTGATTCAGGCCTCACCCCTCTCTTCTTAATTGAAAGACTGTTTGTTTATACAGTTTAATTGTTGTGTGCTGTAGGTATAACTACAGCAGTAAGGAGTGATAGATCTGAGCTGTATACAGTCTTCTGTTTGCAAAACTTTTTTTGCATTTTGTGCAAAAGGAAAGAACTGAAGGAGAATAAATACAATGGATTTGGGAATATTTTCAAGGTACTCCCTCAAATCTTGATGCTGCATGGAAGAAAGCACGAAAATAGCTGGTCTGATCATTGAACAAGTAACTATTTATCACTAACATTGGAGGGTGGTTGGAAGCTGGAAATGACATTTTGGGAGGGAATGAGACACTGTTGGTAGCAAAGGGTAAGTGAGGAAAGACTTTGAACATTGAGAGGAAACTTCCTGTGACAGAGGAGAGAGAAGTTGTTACCCTTAGTGTATTTCTGGATATTCAGCCTTGAATCTCACAGGCCAGTGATCCATGAGGACAAGCACGAGTTCTTAATGTGAGAAGGGGATAGTGAGAGCATTATGGGATTGTGGTGTGTAAAGGGCATTTATTTTTGTTTGTTACTCTGTGTGTGTGTGTGTGTGTGTGTTGATGAGTTTCTAGGTATTTTACACTCAGGTCTCACATAAATGAGACACTGGATAAAGACCTACAACAAACACTCTCTTAATTTGGTTTAGAGGATATGATCATCCCAAAATATGGCAGAGAGCAAGAAGACAGTGAAGTGCAGCATTTACAGAAAGGGGGCAAGGAGGTCATAATCTCCTCCTAAGGAAGACAAAGAACTTTTAAAGCTAGAGTTAGGCAAACAAGAAGACAGGAATACGGTTGATTAAGTTGTGTGCATGACCGTGAGTTTCAAAGTGACACAGTGTCAAAGATGAGTTTTAAATAAAGATTAATGATGATTAAAAAAGAAATTAATTGTAGACAGGTCACATTGCCCTTAATATGGCAGCCACATAACTGGAGAGTCATTTCTTTGCCACTACTTTCTGGCTACTTTTAGATCTTTGCTATCAAAGCATGATAAAATTCTGTCTTTGTGGTTTGGAAGTCTATTGTTTCTGAAACATGGCAGCATCTAGAAATCCTTAATGAACCCATCCTCACTGCAGCAGGCATGATATATTTAGTTAGTCCTGGGATTTTGGAGACTTGGAATTATTTTTTGTGTGAGTGTTGCTTTGGAATTAGTGGATGACATCTGATTTTTTTAAAATCTCTAAACTGGGCAATAATGTTCATTCCATTTTTCGCTTTTCCCAGTTTTACTGATGCACTCTATACTGCCTTGCTATTTGTGGGTGTAGTGTCACACAACTGAATTTTGACAACTGCAGAGATATCTGTAAAACAGTAAAACCGTGAAAATTAGAGGGTATATTTAAAGACATCAGAATGATCACACAGGCTGAGACAATTTCCATTTCATAAAGAGTAATGATCATAATCAACTCAGTAACATTGAGACAAGTAACATTAAGAGCTGTGAAAGAAAATGGGGAAAAGGTTTTTTTTCAGCTAACTGGCTGGAAAAGAGATGAAAGTAGAAGTGAAATGTCCTGCTTTTCTTTCTTCTGCTTTGTCCTTATTCAACTGATGGATGCTTACTGGTACAAACAAATATGATGATGTACTCTGTGCAAAATTGTTGCACATAAGTATAATTGAAGGTAATTTAAACAGTAAAATAACTAATTAATGTCATTTACAAAGTGCTTAAGCAATGTGCCTATGCAAATCAGCCAACTTCTCAGCAAATGGTTTCTGCAATTGCAAACGTTTCTCCTAGACTTTCACCAATTAATGCTTGGCTGTAATAGGTCCCCTTGGGTACTTGGGCTTTCTAGCACAGAGGGATTCAAATGTGCTTCCACTTTGTGCTGCACCAGTTTTGAAGGATTGCCATTCTGGTTTGATTTCCTTTCAAATGTTCAAATTCCCTCCACAAGGTGACATGTACATCAATATAACGTGGATGATATGTTGCTCATGTTAGTCTATTTGTGTGAGCAAGTTGGTTCTGAAGTAGCAGGTGCCTAGTCTCTTACAAATGAAACTCAATTAATTTTCTAGCAAGTGCCATTGACAATGCAGTGACATGCTTGTGGTGCTGTGGCATCCGGAAAACATATTTAGGGATTTTTTTACACAAAAAGAGTGGAAAGAGTGTCTAAGGCACTTTCTTGTTAGGGCTACAAATTATATGTCCCAAGAGGACAGAGAAAGGGTGAAGATGAAGCAATGAATTGAGGGGCAGTCCCTTCACAACTCAGGGTTCTTCTCTGCCTCCTATCTTTGTTGTGAACAAGGGAAAAGTACTCAGTCTGTAGTTACAACAATGGCTTTATGTCATTGATTCAATCTCATATATATTGTTAATTACTGTGACTATCGTTATTATTGTTGTTATTAATTTAAGGTGTGGCTATTGAGGAAAAAGGAGCTATTCCAAGTCTGGTTTTCATGCAATGAAAGCACAGCAGCGTTCTCTCATACAGCAGGCTGGTTGAACCTTTGTTCCTTTAATTGCACTGGTTTTGCCACGAAAACAGGTTCCTAATTACTACCCCTAAAAGGAATGCTGCCAGGAAGGATTCACTTTGGAGATGGCTTTGCTTTATTGGCAAGACAACTAAACCTGACAGTGAAGGCTGTCAAGAGGAGAGTGCTGTGTTTTTACTGAGTAGGAGGCATGACAGGGAGTCCACTGTGCATAATGTTGGCTGAGAAAGACCATGAGAGAGAGATGCTCACACAGCAGAGAGGAATTGTTGTGGAAAGAGAGAGATCAACAAGGAGGTGAAGGGTGGGTAATAGGTGTGAGGAACAGGGATGGCAGCCCAGCAAGGGCAGTTGTGAAAGAGAGGAAGCTGTTCTAAGTATGCAAGAGAGACTACTCCGGCACATTTTTATTCTATTCTGTGTTAAAAACTACTGAAACCTCCTTATGTAGGATTTTCTTCAGGCTACCAGCAAAAGTCTTAGCTAGCTTGATTTGTTTACTGTAATTGTACCATCTATTGTAGTACAAATTTCTGGTTACTTTACCTAACACAAGAGCTGGCAAAGAAAGAGTTGGGTAGTGGTAGAAGGAGGGGAGATAAAAGCGCAAAAGAGAGACAAAACTACAGGTATAAAAAGTGTGTGGGAGAAAAAGGATGGAAAGTGAGTGAAGGGAGAAGGATGTTGGAGAAAGAATAGTTATGGCCATGAAGGAGAGTGTCAGTTTCCACTGAACAGACAAGAGATTTTTTCCAGGTAAAGGGCTAAAAGTATTTGTCCATATGAACCACTTCAATCTCCAACACAAGAGAAAAATTAATCCATTTGGTCAAAAAGTAATGTATTTTGCTGTTCTTAGTTAATGTTTCATTGAAAGGCAGAATAGAAAATATTCCAGGAAATCATCAAAGTCCTAAGAAGTTCTTCCAAATATTAACTACCTCATGTTTATATTCAGTTCAGTAAAATAAGAGCAGAATTTCAGTGTGATGTATAAACTTTCCTGACTGTAATATCCAAGCAGTTAAGGCTCTCACTCCTGCAACTCTTTCACAGCAGGGCAACTGAGGCACAGAGAGACGATGTCTTATGCCTTTCAGATCTTAACTTCCCCTGAAACTAGCAGGTCTTAAATTCTGTAGCACCTCAAAGAGACTGGTATTAAATAATTCATTGAAGATCACACAGCAGAAACCCATGAGGAAATAAAGACTTGAAACTGGAACTCTCAAGTCCTAGGTTACTACCTTAAGCACCAGAGCATTCAAGTTTTCTACTGGAGCTGAACTAAAGTTTCAAGTGTTGTGCCTGTTCTCATTTTAGACATTGCAACAACCATAATTTCTAAAGTGTAATTACAGGGGATGAACCTCTGCTCTGTAGCATCAGTGGAATTCAATATCCTTTGATAGGATTGCTCATCTGTAACTGATGTCAAAATGTGGGTCTCTCTCAGATATATTTTACTTTGGCTTAATTAAAATGTACCTTCCATTAATGGCATAGAAGTCATTCTATACACAAAACCCAATGAGCGTATTTACTCATCCTGTCAAAAAATGAATCAAGCAGTCAGTAATGGTGATATAAAACTGTACTAATTTTAGAGAGCTATGCCATATTTTGAGATGTGTTATTGAGACCTTAAAATTTTTAGTATAATAAAAAGTATACATAATAATTACTGGCATTTTCTGTTAAATAGAAGAGTGAACGAGCTGAGAAACAGCTTGAGAGAAAAGTAAATATTCAGCAGGCAGTTAAAGCATATAGGTATTTGTTCATTTTCCTGTACGTTATAAAATATCCAGGCCCAAGAAACATGCAAAATACAGAAACTAGGGGACTGTCAGACAAGGTCCAGTAGTTTCCACAAGAAGGAAATTGAAAAATTGTATAGAAAGAACCACATTATAATTAACTATTCAGAAGCTGTGAACGGGAACAATATTAGCCAAGGAATATATTGCAAAGGAGTTATCAGGAGAACTGGTAATTTGTTGACACTCAGTGCTTTGATTTGGTGGTACTGCATTAGCAGTTTTCACTCTGACCTATTTTCAGAATTGACCTATTCATTTTTTAAAAACAATACCATTACATCTAGAAAGGCTTTTCCCCCACCTCCTCTAATTTCCTTTTAAGCTTGAAATAAAGCGTCTCTCTGCATTAGAAGCAGAATGGTAAGAGGTAAGAGCCATGATCTAGACTCTAGAACAATTTAGCAGTTTACATTGCCACAAAATCATGGGGGATGGCATACAGTACCTGAAGGACAGGCTTTGTGCCAATGGGCGTAAATATTTCCATATATTTCCATTTGAGAAATAGCAACCAATAATAAATATGCCAGAAGGTAGAGGCCTCTTTCATATATCTTAGCTGGATTAGAAACCTTTTGAATTTTCATCAGGCTTGCAGTCATTTTGCTTGTTACATTCCTTAGAATAGTCTCCCTGATAACCTTCAGGGGTGCTATTTTTCCTCCTCTCCAGGCATTACCTTGAAATCATGACTAAGCAAGAAAACTGTACAGGGAAAAAGCACTTTTTCCTCTCTGGGTAGTTCAAACAGTCGAATTCGCACTTACAGCATCTGGAGCATTTGCCAAATGCTTATTAGTTCTCACCACTGAAGTCTTGTGTAAGGCTGGAGGTATCTTTCATTCTACAAGAAGAAGCAAAATGGTGAAAACAGCTCTTCCAGTTGCCACCAGACTGAATCTGTTGTCTGAATGGAGCAAGGGTGGATGGCCATGCAACTTGGTTTGGGCAAGGAGATAGACCCTCAGTTGCCAGACAGTAAACTATCTGCAACAGGAGAATGGACAAATTCTATTTCCTCAACAGACAGCAGGATCTCATTTCTGGAAGGGGAGAAAACTGGTTTGCTACCTGATCTCCTGTCCCAAGGTTCACTCAGTTTTATGAAGTAATAGTAAAAAACAGAGTAAATATAAATGTTCTGAAAAAATAGGGTTTCTTACCCTTTTTTTTGGTGTCTGTTTAAAAGAGCCTGGTTCAGTGGCTTGTGTTACAAGGATTTACATCCAGACACTGGGACTGGTGTGTGGTTCCACAGCTCCTGCTGCTTCCTCACAGCCCCTCTGAACTGGGCTAGGGTCCTCACAAGTGCATGGCAGATGTACTTCCCCATGGGACATGGGAAAATAAGCAGTTGGCAGTGGTGGACTTCAGCAGGGACCAGATATTCTCCTAGCTGTCTCCTCACTTTCATTTTTTTTGCTCCTTTAGTCTTGTATGTGAAGGGGCACTGCACTAGAAATATGTGAGGTGCCAGAAACAGAAGGTCAGAGGGAGCCAGGCCATCAGGGGAGCTTAAACTAACCGCCTTAGGAAAGGGGATGTTAAGCCCACAGCTTTCTCTGACTTCTTGTATAAAGCCAAGCAAAATAAATACTAATAATAACAACAGTAAACCCTCCATATTGTAAACCATTCCTGGTTTACAGCTTTCCCAAGCAGAAATGCCCTCAAAGCTTCTTGGCTGAGATTTATATAATCTCGGATTCTCATGTAAATTTGCACTTGGTGCCCTGGCAGCAATCAAGGAAAAGAGGTGCTAACTGGGAAAAGATCCTGCTTGGCTTGTTTAAACGTTCAACTTGTGCTCCGAAATTGCATTTGTAAGAGAGGAATAAACTCTGAAGCCCTTCAGCAGAAATGGATTTCACATATTTAGTGAATGCCTTAAGGCAATTTCTTTTCTTAATGGGATCTGAGCACAGCTTTAATTTTTCACATTTTATAAGGCTTTTCCTTGAAATTACTTTTTATGTGGTTCCTCTGTTAATGTATCCTCCACACTGAGACACGAGTAAGAGAAAAAAACCTTGAGAGAAGGAAAAAGTAGAATCATACTGGGAAAAAGTCACATAATGAATTGGAGATTACAGGCAATAAAACTGTCTTCCATATTTTTCTTTGATAAATGCTGATCCCATCTCGTTTAGATTTTGAAGACATTAAAATATCAAGCTAAATCTTTGTTTTTTAAAAGAATATTTTACTGGCTGGATAGATAAGAACTATTTATTCACAATATTTAATTGTCCCTGGAAACTATGGCAGTTCTGGAGATTTTTATAGTGTTACGCTCCTGGGTAGGAACGGTCACCTCACCTGAAAAAAAAAAAAAGCATTGTTGTACAGACACTTTGCTTAAAATAGGACCCAAACATGAACCAGTCTTTCAGAGAGCTTTAAGGTATCCACTTTCCAACAGCAGAGTAATTATGGTGGAAAGCAAAGGCAGAGAAAGATATTTTTTGTTTTCTAGGAGGTTGTGCACAACAGTTGAATTTAATATACCTTCTGGAAAAAGTTCTTAGTTATTATTGAAGTTTTTAGTCTCTTCTGGTTTTGCCACTGGCATTTTACAACACTGATGCCATTTGATCTTGGAAAACTTGTTTCTTTTAATGCAGCTAAGAAATTATTTTACAATAACAAGAATATAGATAGCTCTGTTATTATAACGAGGGACTTTTCTGAGATGCCTAATACGACAGATACCTTTTTTCTTAGACCTAATTTTCCCTTAAAAAATAAAAATGTGCAGAAAACGACTCCCATTATTGATCTGGAATCCAAAAGAGTTAGTTTCTAGTCACTATAATTGACAAAGGCTTTTACAGCTCATTAACTGCAAGATTATGTGGCACAATTCATTAAAATTCTGTTTCACTGAATGCATTTGTAAACACCTTCTGAGAAGTTTATCACTCTTTGCATAATGCTGAGCTTTCTGTCAGCAGATACATTTCTCTGCTGCTGTTTACTGATATAAGAGTCTGGAGTAAGTTGTGGTGAAAAAGTACTATCTTCTCACGGCAAGGAAAAAAAAAGGAATCATATTGACCCTGAAGCATAACAGATATTAATTAAACACTGCTGTACTATTTCCTTTAGACCACTGTACTTATTAAACCCCTCATTCCATTCATTTTTTGCAAGAAGACTGAATTTTAGCACAAGCGTGAAACTAAATTTACAGGACAAGCCATATTTATTTTTTCTTTCTCTGTGGCAGAGGAAGAGATCACTGCATTCCAGCCAGCAAACAAATAATCTTTCCTGCCCTCTCCCCAAATAGATTTCAATTCTCTTTCATCTAGAAGCATTTAGCCAGGAGAATATCTAACCTATTTCTTGCAGCTCTGTGAGTAAATAAGTCTTGCGCTCACAATACAAGCTGGTAAAGTGCTTACAAAAATGATGAGAGATGTAATGCAGTGTGAGAGTAGAGTATGTTGAAGTGTAGACAAGTCTCCCACTCCCATTCTCATTTTAGCATCAGGGGCCTCCAAACGCAGCTATTGCACACATACGACGTTTAATCATAATTACAGCTTAAATCTTTCATATATGAGCAGAGCAGATGCTTATATACCTGCTATTTTGTGAAACTGAATGGATATGGTCTGTCAAAGCACGGACTAGATGAGCTCCAGGCGGAAAGAAATGTAAAAGGGTGCTTTGTGCATTTTATAACATCAATGAAACACTGCAGGTGGGCTTCCTCTGACCAAGAGGGTCTGCCTATAACTGAGCTAGTCATTTAGCTAGTCATATTAGGCTCCCTTTTGTCTCTGTAGAGAATTGGTCATCACAATCAGCAGAGGCAAGTGGGATTTTCATTTACTATACATCTATGGATAAATGTACCCTAAACTCCATGAGTTATATTGACTACATTTTTCTTGACTTTGTAGTCAATTTGGTATGGTTGTTTGAGAAACCATCATCTACTTTGGGGACAAAAAAGCTGTCAGACAACCCTCTCAAGTTCAGTCACCTTGGTGGGTTCTGTGCCTGTCTGGGTTCTTCTGCCATCACTGTCACTCTTTCTTACTCTCAGCTTTAACATAGCTGTGATGGCAAGGTAGGATGTGTTCCTATATGAGATCTGACTCACTGTGTTATTGCTTTATTCTTATGGGAGCAGAACCTCACCGAATTTACAGCTTTAAAATGAACTAAGCAGTAAGGGAACAGGTCTAATGTGGTGAATGTAAGACAACAGCCTTGTGCCATTTCACCAGAATTTTTGATGCAACTGTGATAACACATCAGAAGATGAGTCAGTACCTGCTACCAGTGTTTACTCCCACTAACTGTGGTTGTAGCTAGATGATGCTTTTATGTTGACTGCTTTATTGTTGACAGCCTTAGTGCTGACAAGGCCAGTTTATCTAGTTGATGGCAAAATTATGCTTTTCTCACATGCCTGCAGGGTTTCTTTGATTCAGTGCATGAAAACATACCAGTTGGGGTGTTTCCTTCCCTCAGCTGTGGCACCAAGGTAGCTATTGAGAAACAAATGTCTCTTTGGTGTGGATAGCTTTACTGCAACACAAATAACAAGATTTTAGTTTGTTCTGGTACATTTTGTGATTCACAAATAACATGGTGGTACAGAGTCTTACACACAAATGACTGAATTTTCTATTTCAATGCATGAGAACACTTTTTTTTCCCCCTAAGATAAGTAGTGTCTTTTCTTTCTGTACTCTGGGCAGGTAACATCCCTACATTTTTAGATTCATTGTCTTTGAAGAAATTAAACATGTATGTTTTTGTATGTGTGTGTGCACATACATGTGTGTATATGTGTTTAAGTATATAGGTTATGTTAATAAATGTATATGATTGCATGTGCATATCTGTCACATGCTTATGCTAACCCTGGATTTATTTCAAAGAAGTTGTAGGTGCTCAGATCTTAACTCAGTGACCAAATTTCTATCAGGCATCACCAGCTTGGTAGAATTAACAGGACTGTCAGAATACATGAGCATAGATGCCTAGAAAAATTAAAATGCATGAAAAGAATGTCAAATTAAAGCTCACCAGTGACAAACTGAAGACAAGTTCATCTCCTGGTCCCTTTTTTATTTTGGCTGCATGTTCTTCTCTTTCATGTTTGTTTGCCTTGCTCCACAGGTTGGTGCAACAGTTATAATTACCTTAACTGAAGGGTCTTACTGCCAGCAGATTAAGGTAATTTTTCTTTGTTTAAACTCCTCTCTTTCTCCTCTAAGGAAAGGATGAATGGTTTAGGGAAACAAGAATCACTTGACAAACACAAAAGCAGATAAACTGTAGGAATGAGGTAGGCTCTGACTTTGGAGGCAAGCACACCTCTGACTGTTTTCCTGACCACTTCGAGAAAACAAGTGATCAGGCAGGAGGAAGAAGGGCAAGAGGCTTCAGTCTCTCTTCTCTGTTACTGGCTGAAATCACGGGACAATAAGGGTAGCATGGGCAAGATACAGACTGGTGCTGAAAGCTAGGTTGGGAAAATGATTTAGATACATAATCTCTTTGACATTACTTTTCACAATCTGGATCAGAAGTTTCTATGTGCTGCAGTAAAAGCAAAGCTGAGGGAAGAAGGGCTCTGAAACTTCTACACTGATCTTGTCTGATAGCTATGTGAAGACAGGAACCAGAACAATCCAGGTAACAATATTTATCTGTCATTCAGTGCAACATCAGACTTTCACAGTCAAACTGAAAGGAGACATAATCAAGATCATATGGGTACAGTTACCTGAGATTTTCCTGGAGAAATGACACTTCTGTTCCACACAGGAAAATCATGATGTTTAAAGAAGCCTGCAGGCTAAGAGCTACAGCTTAAGAGAGGAAAATCCAGTGTTCAAGTCCCAAGTCTGGATCACGCAAAGAAGAAATTCGAAATGAGGTCCTTCACAACTGGATAGAATATTCTGTGTAGGCTATTCTGGTTGGGCTTTCTGTTTGGAGAACATTACAAAGCTTTTATTAACTGCTGAGGCAGAACACATACCATAAAACCAAAAAAGATGCACCAAAAAGATCTTCTCCAACATGAATACGAAGGTTTAACTTTCAGATACTTGGAACAGGAGCCAGAATCTATTGGATAAAACAAAAAGAAGAGTATGGACACTGCACTTTGTCTTCCAGGAGTGCAAAGACAGATTAAGAATTCACTGCAGAAAATATATGGGGATTTGACTCCCCACCCCCCAATATTTTAAGTTAAAATATCCAAAGAAGATTATAATATTGAAGTGTATCCATTGTTTTCTTTAGCTTGGAAATGGTGCACTACTGAAACAATTCAAGCATGATGTGTTCTGGAAGATGACTTTAGAGACAGTAAAACCTGCACACTACAAAACGCCAACATGGCATTTCTAAGTCAAATTCTTTTATTTTAAATGCCTGTATTTCAAGCTCCAAGGAGTGCTTTGTTTTCATTTTGATGAAAGCGAAAATGACAGGAAAAAATCAATTTCTGGACAGCCTTTACTATATGCATTCCTGAGACTTCCTTACCACCTTAGCACTGAGAAAACCAAGGAAACAGAGAGTTACCATTATGAAAATAAAAATGCTGCTAGTAAAATGCTTATTTTCTCAGATTCCTTGATTACTGGGAGCTGAAGATACGGTTGGTGGAGCTGACTGAAATCTACCTCATTGGCCATTCACACTCACCTGAGATTTCATGGCTTCCACTTCAGTTCTCTGTCAATGCTTGCTTGAACCTGAAAAAATGTCAAGCTTTGCAAAAACACAGCTCAGAGGCAGGACCCTTGATGCTTGTAATTTTCAACTTGTCAAAGTAAATATGGTTTGTATTGTATTTATTTCCTGAAATCTGAGCAGACAACATTCATTCCTTCGCAAGGGGATATAAAACAATTGGCCAATTGTTTTAGATATGTGTCTTTGGAGAGTACACAAGTTTTATTTGTAGGGTTCATCTCTTCATACATTTTTGTCCCTTCCGTGCCTAAATTGTAGGGACTGATTCTCCTCTCTAACTATGCTTTTACTCCCACATGCCTCTATTGCTGTAGGTGAGGTGTTGCTACCACAGCAGCACCACGACCTAAATGAGAGCAGAGGCTTTTCCTACTTCATTGGTAAAAGCAGGTTTGAACTGCATTGCACTTCTTTCTTTGCATTTTCTTGCTTTTAACAGCAAGCATTTCTTTTGTAATTTGTCTTCATTTAATATGAAACCAGCCTGGGAATACATCTAGTTTGATTACAGTACACTGGAAGCCTTCAACGAGATCACTGCCCAGCTGAAGGGGTGTAATGCATTCCAAATATCTCTGCCACCGCCCTAAGTTTTCCAAAGTCAACTTCCTGCACAGCAGGATCTCATGCTATGGTGCCACACTCCACCTCCCTTCTTTCTCTTCAGTTCACAGTCTTTTGCTGTAGAGCTTTGCAAATTAGGTAAGACGACGACTTTGGGTTTGGCCATAATGACACTTCTGCCATTACTGATTGAATTATGTTCTTCTGGGCAAATACTGTATTTATGATCAAGGAACAAAAATGTCTTTTCCCTTTCACAGTGGTGAGGAAGCCAGACACTCAGTTTGGCACTTTATATGAAGGATGGGCATTTCCTAGTATAATACTTAGGTGAAAGATTCATCCTGGATGAGACTAGTCTCACCTTGTTAAAGGTCTTCTGGTTTATGTAAAATAAAGTAAATAGATAAAAGTTTACATAGTGGAGGTTTTGTCCTGAAGTCTTCCTTCCTCCCAGCACAGCAAACCAGCTATTAGCTGCCTCTTTCCTTTAGTGAATATTAAATAATTAGAAATTGTTCCACTTGATATAAAATACTTAAATAACTCTAAGATCAAAAAAGGAGAGAAGAATTTATATCCCAATGCATAATGCTAACCTGGAAGGGAGTGACTTTAGTTTCTAATTCTGCTCTACTGGGAAACCTATGACAGAATCAGGAGATGAAACTGAGTTTCTAAGAGCACAAACTATTAGCCACAACAAAGTTCAGATCACTTTATTTTACAGTCATCTTGTGGATAGACTTGTGGGTTCCTGCCAGCAATTAAGGGTTCCTGTGAAGACATTTAATCCTGTAAGAAAAACAATCATGAAAGTTTTCTGAATCTTCCAGAGTAACTTGTCTATCTATTAGTGGACAACATGTCATTTGGGCAGGAAAAATGTTTTCTTGTCATAGTGATAATATTCTCCTTTATTTACAGTATGGACAGCAGGCATTGAGTGTACTATTTATTTAATTTAGCTGTACAGAAGAGATCCTTATAAATCATGTGGTTTTACAGTCAAGATGACATTATCATGAGCAAGAACTGATTGTCTTGGTTAGCTTAAGATTCTTGCTTCAAAGTCAGCCATGCATATAACACCTATCAACAAGATTAATGAGCAGACACTGGTGGCCTCTGAAGGACCAAGTAGTATTGGTGACAGTTCTTTCAGAGAAGAATCCCCAGAAAACAATACCTAATGCCTTCCTAACTTAAATAAGAGCAGGTTCTGAAACCCTGAAAAGTGAAATAGTTTCAGACTTGAAGGTTTAAAACCTTAAAAACTTTCATATTGATGCCTGGCCCCATATAGATGAGACTGCCTGAGTGACATACTCTTCTCTGAATGAGGAATTTCAAGGTTTATACAAACTGTCTTTAGTCTTGTGCAAAACCAGAACATGGAATAACTCCATCCTTGTGTTGAACAGATATGTTTCTATTCATGAGGGTAGTCAGGCACTGGAACAGGCTCCCCAGGTAAGTGGTCACAGCACTGAGCTTGACTCAGTTCAAGAAGCATCTGGACAATGCACTCAGTCACATGCTCTGACTTGGCTGGTCCAGTGTGGATCCAGGAATTGGACCTGATGATCCTTATGGGTCCCTTCCAACTCAGGGGATTCTATGGTTCTATGATTCATGAACAAACATGTTTTCTTTCAACTCCTTCATTAGCTGGGAAAAAGAGATGAAAGACAAGTGTGTTCCCCAGGTATGATATGAAGTAACTGCATATTCACTGTTTAATAAGCAGAGGCAACATACAGTGCCTGGTGGTGCACACATCTCTGCTTTCCAATGCCAAGACAAAGTTCTCTAATTACCCAATGCAAAGGTCCAGACAAGTATTAAGGACATATACGTGGATGGTACTGTGCATTCTTGATCTCAGCAAATATCTTGATATAACACATGTACTAATACTATTCCCACCACTCTGTTAATGTTTTACTGAGAAGATGGGACACTGTTGGCACGCAGCTATGGTAAATAGCTATCCCTAGAAAGGTGTGAAACGTCTGTAGTTTTATGCTGTAGTTTTGTGATCAGAACCCATCTCTGATTTGACTTATAGGCAAAGGTCTGTCCTCATCAATATGACAATCATAATAATTTAACACAGGATTTTCAGGGGAAAAAAAAAACCAAGACAAAGAAAACATTATTTTTCCCCTAATTTCCTCCAACACTTCAAACATGTTGAGCAGGAGGTCTATGGACTGAGGCTGAGCTAATAATGTGGATATTCTTCAAAGTATTTAACATGAAAAAAAACATTCATGTTGAAAGAAGGGAATTTACACCTGTGCTTCAGCTGTCCAGTTTGCAGTCTGTTGTCTTAACACAAGCTCACACACTGATTGTCAGGTTAAACTGAGGTGCCAGGCTGAAAATTGGAGAAGCTTGAAACGCAAACACATGGTGTCTTCCTGAAAACCCACTTTCTTCCTGCTCTCAGCCCTGACAAAGCATTTCATCAGTCCTTTCCAATTCCCACAATTTCTTACATGCTTCTTGGTATTGAGGAAGAGAAGTTGAATGTAGTCCTTGATAACCATACCCCAGTTTTACAGAGACATTATTTTTCTTTCAAAGACTTAATAAACCTCCCTTCTCCCTTGATCTCTCAGAGTTACATTCTATCTGCTCAAGCTGAGCCTCACCTAGTAAGTGATTAAATAAAAGGGAAATCTTAATTGATAGGTTTGGATCCCCTTTTCCATTGCCCTGATTTTTTAGGTGCAGTGCCAAGAGAACCAAACCTCTTTGCAGCACTGGAGTCAAGTTCTTAAAACCTCAGCACCTTGGTCAGTGCTATTTCTGAAGTCAGCAGAGCTGAAAGACACAACTAATTTCTAGGCTGCCTTAACCATGACCAGTTTTTCAAGGCAGAGCAAGACATAAGCACCCCAAAAATACTGCTAACTGAATCTGCAGAACATTACTGACCCCAAAAAAACTTGGGCTGGTTTTCAGGTGGGGTTGTCAAGCCAAATGTCTATGTTCCTGTAAGATATATAGTCCTGTTTGGCATGTTCTCATGGAATAGTAGAGAGGAAAACAAGGTGAGAACTGCAAAGAAAGAACAGTTGTATTACCTTTTACAGTATTCTCATCTGCTGTAGGGTCCACAACTCCTTTAAAGGTACTGTAGAATAATCTGATGGAAGATACAGGGCTTTTCCCATCCATCCCTAGAGCATTGAAATCCTACTGTGAATTTGCTATGTTGCAAACCTTTTGCAAACTCTCTCTGAAGTATATAATGAAACATATAATGAAAGTGAAATGGACAGTAGCCAGCAAGTACAAAAGCAATCTGTCACTGTAAGTCATTTCTACACAATCCTAAAATGTTGCACACAAAAGGGGTACTATCAGTCAAAAGCAGAGGAGCTTGAATGTAAAGCAGCCCTAAGCTTCTTTGTGCCACGGGTCTTTAATTAGACCTAACAAATGAATATGAATCTGGAGGAGGAGAATTGGCAGGAGACCACTGCTGACGATGTTCATCACAATGAACAGTGGTATTTTGACTCTATAGCACAGATAAAAGCAAATGTGTGTCCTTTGTTTCTATAACAGGATGCAACATGCATTACACAGACAAAAAAATCAACGTCTGACTTCCAAGGCTCAATTTCTAGAGGGCACAAAATACAAATGGAAAAGTTCATTGTAGACAATGACCCAACATCTAGCTCCAAGTCTGGTTTCTTTAGAATTAGAAAACCCTGTTTCAAAAACCAGTACAGAAAAGCCCACATATAAAAATGAGGAGATACATAAAAACATACGAGACTGCAAAGTATTAATATTAATTTTGTTCCAGTTTTACACTCATGCTGACATATTTTCCTGAAGACCTCAATCCCTGAAGGAAGGCTGACTTGAACTCAGTAACAGACTTTTTCTGCACCAGGAAGAGGAATAGATGATGTTTTAAACATGTGAGATGATCACATGATGATGACTTGCTCAAGGGACAAGGTAGATGACAGTTTGAACTCTTGGTGCAGTAGTCCCCAGGGAACCTGGGACCCCTGGCTAGCTGGAACTGGGATGTGACTCAGGGTAGGGAAGTGGCATCATTACTGTGTATGGCATCAATGACAGATGGATGTATGCCCTAGTTTCTGATTCCCTAGCCTGTAAGACTTACTGCAAGAAACCACATCACAGAGAGAATGTGAGTTGTGCAGGGGATGGTCCTGTTGGACCACAACTTTTCTCTCCTCGGGTAACAAAGGAAGTTTTGAGAGCAGCTGGCTATAATTTAGTTTCAAGAGGCAGTAAATACAAACTGGGGCTTAATGACTTTGCTAGAAATTGTGAGTTTCATTAACCGGAAGTGAGAAAACAGTACAATTTTCCTTTTTAAGTTTTATTACTGGAAGTCTTTAGATTATAAAAGCTTGCATTATTTGCTAGAGCTTCAAATTCAGTTGGGTAGTTTTGTTTTAAAATATGGTCCTATGTCAGCCATTCTGGTTTAATATAAAGTAATCATGACACGAATTTCTCCAACTTTCACTGTTGCACTGTGGATTTTAATGACCATGACAGTGTTTTGGCCTTAGGAATGTATTGGTCAAACTATTAACTCTGATGTCTTCTGAAGGAGATCTGCCTTGTTCCAGATGAACAAGATGTTTTAGCTGCAAGATTCTTTATTGACATAATTTCAAATACTCCAACAAGTTCTTAATTAAAAAATCATTGCATTAAAATATTTTCCTAATAGTTTTGAAGGTTCTGTAGTTCAAAGATGTAGTAAAAATGTTTCATAGAAGATGAAATTCTCACTTCCCAAAAGATGAATACAAATTATATTTTAGCTGGCACTTTGTTTGCTATGGGATTTGTTGGGGTTTTTTGGGGGGGGCAAAGGGGGTGAGGGGAATGTAACTTCTTCACTCCTGACTTCACAAATATATTTGGAAGGTTCTGTGAAAATGAATGAAATTTATGGCTTGTTTTGGCTAGAAAATTTATTTATGTTTTCCAAGAACAAGATCTTTTCAGCTCATCTCACTTCAACCAGGATGACTGAATTTATAGCTCTTGCTCAGAATGCTTACTTCAAAACTTTAGGATCCCAATTTAGGCACACACCAAAGCACAAACTTGACTTCAGTGATTCTTAGAACAAACAGGGCCCTGGGAATCGTGAAGAGCATGTGAAGATGAAAAAACCACAACCCACAGTAAAAGTGAGTATTGCTTTTGTGCATCTTCAAAGCGATTCAGTCCCAGATAGAGGAAGACTTGAGTCATTACTCTTTTCTTTTTACCTACACAACTCAGTCCTCCTGCTGACCATCTCACAGAGTTTCATGCCTGCTGTGAGGCGTTAAAAGGAGAGAGAAGAGGGAACTGAACACGTTAAAAATACAGGAGTTATGGACTGCTGCAGGAGCTAGTTTGCAGCTTCAAGTGCAGAACCACCGGCTTAGTGAAAGTCAGCCATGCTCAGGAAGGAGACAGTCACCTCCCTTTGAAGGCCTATGATTGACAGAGTTTCTCTTTCATAAGAGGGATGTGGTGGAAAGACAAAGAGAACACGAGACAGAGACATGGAGGCAATGGCACAGATCTGGAGAGTGCTGAAGGCGGAGCAGGTCAGTGTGGCAACTGTCTCCTGAGTTATCTGACTGGAAATAGGAATGGCAACATTAGGAAAAGTCCCTTGAAGAAATAGTGATGGAGGGAGAATGTAAGAATGAAGATTTCAGCTATTTTTCCTCCCTATGCATATAAAAAGGATAAAGTTGGTAAGGAAGTGGTAACAAAGCTGTAGGCCTCAAGGAAAAACTAAACTTAAATTTTTTTTATATGATGCTGGAAGAAAAAAATCCTTACTTTAAGATACACTTGACTGTGCAACTATTTTTTGTTCTCTGGATTAATGCAGCCTATTTGCTGCCTGGATACTGCACCATAGGCTGCGGTCCTGCAGGTCTATACTGAAGACACTTACTTGTCTCCATTAAAGTTCTGAGATCCTAGAGCTGCATTTAGCTCTTCAAGTGTGCTTTGTGTGTCTTCACATGCCTCCGTTCTCTTGTCAGTTAAAGGGCGTGCTGAAAACAGCTGGTAGGAAAAGAATGCTACTATTCTGTGCTCATCTTTGACAGAAACGAAGAATACTATGATTAAAACCCATCTAAAGTATTTCACCACATTTAAATAAAAAAAAATTCTATAGAAAAACTTCTTCACAAAACTGAAAAGATGGATGGATATTGCTTTAGACGGCTGATAAAAATAGGCTTTGTGAAGTGACAACTACACAGGACAAAATGCCAAGGTAGAGAAACCTCTCACTGTTGTGAGTGGACTCTTTTAGGCAGACACAGGTCAAATCATAAATAACAGATTCAGAGTTCATATGAGATCCAGCCCTCTCCAGGTATTGATAAAAATCAAGCCCATTTCTTGCTCCAGTGTCATTCTCTTCTGCACCCAAAGGCAGAGGCAAGAAGCAGGGCTGCAGCACAGTCTCACAGAACATTAGAAAAGATGATGCCACCCCTTAAGAGGAGAAAGATAACAGGCTGCAGGTGGTGTCAAAGCAGCACTGCCTGGCAGCCACAACAAAGCAGGGCAAATAATGCTGCCCACTCTTCCGCATAGCAAAAGCAAAACCAGCTGGGATGTAGGTTTTACTTGTCAGGTGTGTGGCTGAGGGGCAAAGTGGGAATTATAAAATTCCACAGCCACTGGGTCTTCCACAGAAAAAAAAGAAAAAAGAAGAAAGGAAATACCTTGGATTTGCAGTCATTGCTTCTCTCTTGCTATCCTGCAGTGGAGCTCAGTGAGAAAATAAGATGTGTTAGTAACCATTTTCTGCCTCAAAATGAGAAGGTAGCTCAGAGTGCCTCAAATATTGTCACTGCCTTGAAACAGCAAGTAGCATCCCAATGTGTTCATTCATAACCGATGGGAGGAAGCAAAGAGATAAGAACAAGCTCTAATATTTTATTACCCTTTCCAATCTGATTAATCCAATTTAGTCTGAGGAATGTAAAGAAAGAAAATAGCAATTCTTTGTACTCCATTCTCACTTTTCATTATGAGTGCCTAATGAATGTTAATGAATTAATTTTCTGACACCTTTCTGAAGCAAAGTATTTTTGCACCTGACCTGCCCACACTGAGAAAGGGAGGGGTAAAATGACTAAATACTATAAGTCTTTTACATTAATCATTTATATATATCTATTATTCATTTTGCAGGCAGCTAGAAAGATTCAGCAATTAAGTCAGAAATCATGGAAAATAAAAGAGCGTGCTGTCTCCTAGGTCTTTAATCACAAGAAGAAACCTTATCTAACTGTGTGTTATACTTTCCTCAGTCCAGTTTCAGAAAGTAAAAGTAGAGGGTTTTCTCTTTTTTATTTGAAAATTTCTAAATAGCACTATCTACATTATAAGGACATTTATAAATGCATGTGGGTTAGAAATATTAGTATTTTAAAAATAAGCTTACACTGGAAAATTGCTAGATTTAGTGTAGCAAATCTGTGGCATAAAATGTTAATTTGTTCTCATCCTTTTTTGGTACTGCTAATGTATACATACATATATATATATATATATACACACACACACTTGCAGTGTCGAAATATGGGGTGACACTTTACTGAAAGAATGTCCTCCCTCTTCTATTTTGCTTATCCCTCATTTAAGATAGGAATGCACAAAATACCATACACTGCTGGCTTGAATTATTAATAGAAATAGTATACAGACATGACAGTTAAAGAATTTAAAACTAATAAAAAGAATTAATAACTTCAAAAACTCACAGTAAACACATTCCATTAATTAAAGGAATATGCCAAGAGTTCTTATATAACTACAAAGCTCTGGAGATATAATGTAATTTCATGCTAGCTCTTCTTGCACCGCTTACTGCTTTAAAGTAACTGTATCACTGAAAGTATTTAAGAGAGCAATTGCTCTTGGGGATATAAAAATCCTTAGATGTTTGCATCTAAATAAACTGGCAGCTCCATTAAAACAAAGATAAAGGCACATTATCAAACAAGTGGTAATTAGAGTGATGATTCTTTCTGCATGAACAAAACCCCAAAAAGTATTAGTGATTAATATCACCTGAGATTAGGCTGACACAATATTAAATTTAAGTGCTCGAGTTCATGTTATATAGTATATATTTTGCCAATTAAACAGCTTAGATTGGTACAAGAATTTGCAGACAAGCACCATAATGATTTTGCATCAGTGAAATGTAGGTTTATATATTTTAAACCACCAGGCTATGTTTTATTGCTTTTCTCAATAGAGAATTAGAACAAAACAGCTTCAGCCTCCAGAAAGATTATTAGGCCTCGTTTCATTCTTGTTTAGTCTCAGGCACAGAAAGCTAGAGCAAGTTCACAAGGACTCAGCGAGGCTCAAGAGCTTCCCAGAACAGACACAGGCTGGTGCTGCACAGTACTCTAGCTGCAGGAGCCACACATGTTTCTCAAAAGGCTGGAAGCTGTTCCTGAAATCACAGTGATCTTGTTTGTTTCCTACTACTTGTTAAAATATTTTGCTTCAGATTTTCTGGCTTTTCTTGGCATAAATACAAGATATAAATGTGCTCACTTTTTGGAGGGAAAAAAAAAGTAAAACATTATTTGCACAAGTCACACCATTCTGTATTCTCCAATCTCATAAAACAATTGCTGGACACCAGAAGTGGCACACAGGAATGATCTAATCTGGCATGTCATGGTGATGGTCACACTTTCATGGTGCTGGTTACTCTTGTTAGCAGTAGATGAACTTTGAACAGTTTCCCAGTGTGAACATTCCAGTATTTTGATCAGGGAAACAAATCCCACAAAGCATCTGCAGCAATTTCTGCAGATCTCCAGAGCTTCTTTTGTCCAGCCTGGATGGTCTGACTGACCATTTCCCTTCACAGCTTCTGGACATCTTCTTTTTAGCCTTGTCTAGAGCTGAGGGAAGGAAGAACATGAAAACAAACAACATCCAGGCCAGAAACACCCAACCAGTACATGCTGGCACCTCTGCTCACTGGAGTCAGCTCTGGATTAAGGACTGTAGAAAAGGCAACTGTTTGGCTCCAGGTCTGGGTTTATTTCATCTACGTTTTTCTTCAACTCTACCATTACCATGGTGATGGTCCCTGGCTGCCTTATCTCCAGGCACTGATCCAGGGACAGTGTTTGCTGTTCCAGGCACAGACTGCCTGTAAAGCTCAAGAGCAGCAGCAACCTCAAGACCACAATGTTGTCTGACCGATGGAGGAAGATGAAATCCGTTCCATGCCTGCATGGATTGTTTTCTTGTGCTAAAACAATATTGCACAATCAATCTGAAGCTTGGTGCATATAATTTTGTCTGGTAATCCTCGAAGTCCATTCAGTCAAAGGAGCTCTGAGGTGGTTCAGTTGATATCCTAATCTCTCCTACTTAGGCAGCAGTTGCTGTTCATAGATCGTACCGCAATAATGCAATTGAAAAGGCTCTCCTGGCTCTGTGCTAAAATAGAAATGAGACCAGATAAACTGTAAAGTGAGCCCTAATGGTGCAAATTTTGTGGCTAATAAAAATCTTTGCGTACAAGTCATTACTGGTCCTGATTTGTAGAGAAGATGTGACCACATGAATGTATTTCTGCTGGAAACTCCCTCTCACGTGTTACAGAATGGCTGCCCACCAGAGTCAACACATCACCAAAAGGCTTCATCACCTTGCGCAGCAATCTCCTTGAAGGACACACACTGCTGGCTCTCCCTCCCCTTGGCACTTCTGAGCTCCTAACACAGACACAGGATACTTCGAGAGGGCACAGGGCCACGCAGACAGATGGGCAGGAGGATCAACAGGATGTGTTGCAGTGTTGGAGTAACTGGGCCTGAGTACTCACCCAGGGATGTCAGTACAGCAGTTCAGACTCGATGCCCATTCGTGAGATCGAAGGGATACCCTAAGCACCTCACTGCAGCATGGGGTGTGATGAATTAGGCACTTAGCATTTATATGGTGTTTATATGGTAAAAGCCCTGTCCTGACATTACCTAATTAAACAGTACAACACCCTTCACAGAGTACAGCCTTCACTGATGGGAAAACAGATGGGAAAAATTGTGTGTTTTGGCCCTCAGCGGCACAATCAGGATTCTGCCAGGATTGCCCAGCTTCCAGCCTGGTGCTTATCTCTTTAAGCTCATCTACACAAAAGGCAGCGTGTGCTAGTCTGCAGTTGCCAAAGGGGAAATTTTCTTTCTAGAGACTTGTTTCTTTGCAAGTTGATTCCCATTGCCTGTAAGAAAAGTTTATTGACCTCAGTGAAAGACATATTTCCCCTGAATTCTCTGACCATATCCCCATTCCTGCCTTCTGTGGTGCAGATATGCATTTCATCACCACACAACAGAGGCACTGATTTTCATCCATGCTCAGTTTACAGAAAAAGCTTTGATGCTTCTCTAAGCATTTCTCCCTCTTTGCCACTGTAGAATTGAGCAGTACATAGACATGAAGGCATTTTTTAATGGAAAGAAAGTACTAAATTTTTAGGGAATTTTGGAGCACAGTCTCCCTCTGGGGCCCTCTTTCATTGAGGCGGTTAGCCAAGCAGACAGAACCACATCACACTGTGAAACCAGGAGCTGTACAAGGGTAGTCTGCTGCCACAAGTTGTTTGCTTGCCAATGTCACTTGAGCTATGCTGACAGCACCACAAGTGAGGACCTGCCATGGACTAGGATGGAGCTACATAGAGCTAGGCTGGGATAGAGAGCATGGGACTCCTTGGGCTCCTTGTTCAACCACAGTCCTCTCTGCTAGCCTCAGGGACACCTGAAGCCTTCACAGTGTGGACCTATCTATGCATTACTCTACTCCTTGGGAATGTCTTGGAACCCAGCAGCCCCTAAGAAAAAGCAATTGAAGGGAATTTTTGTCTCTGGTACTTTAGTCTATCAGCACAAGGTAGCAGTTGTGGGAAAGAAATGGCACAAACTTTTTAGAAATTATTCCTTCCACCCACAGACTCCTTCCTGTGGAGTAAATGGGCACAGACTGGTCTTTAATGTGGGAGATAATGATCAATATTTAGTTAGGCGGATTGATGAACATTATATTTATTATGGAAGTCTGCAACAGCACTCCCGTCCCTGTATTTAACTTATCACTTTTAATACAGCAGGAATAAAAAGGCCTCACACTCTGTTCTTTCCTATAACTGGAAAACTATAATGTTCTTTGCTCTCATGCTGCTTCATTTTCAAACACAGCACATGTAAACAAATTTAGCAATAAATTATGCATAAGTGTAATAGCAACAAATATTTCAGGGAGCTAACTGGCAAGTTTATTCTGTGAATGTGAATGATAAATAATTGCTTTATTTGCTTAAACTAGCATGAATGCATATTTAAAATGCTTGGCTTTCCACACCTTTTCAAGTCAATGACAGAATTCTCTGCACTATCGATAGGGCTCAGATTTTATCCATGGATAGAATAAATTAGCCATCAATTTAATTTTTTCCCCTGAATGAATTAATAGCAATTGATCCTCCCTAATATTTTTCACTGATTCACCATCCTTATGATATACATCTTGTGTTGATGAGAAATCATTCAGATTTTCTCTGCTATAGGCGTAGCAGAAGATTGATGCATCAAGTGTTTGGCTTGTATTACATAATGCTGAGAAATTATAAATCCCTGAACTATGCAAATTATTTTTTCTTAAAGATTCCTTAAGGTTGGATTACCCACACTGCAACCACTAGAACACTCCAACAAAACCAACCTTTATTTCTTATGAGAAACTGTTTGTCCTGTCTTCTCTCATCCAGAACAGGCTGGAGAGGCATCAGAGTGCTGCTGCAGAATGAGTAACAGTAATAATAGTCTTCCATCCTGGGATTTGTGTCTTGCCTGGGTGGAAGAAGCAGACTGCTCTCCACAGCCCCACATACACCCTGGGCTGGCGAACAGCCAGAGCATCCCTCCTTCACTGCTAGTGTAATCTATGAGCAATTTAACTCCCTGTTGCACTGAAGCTCAGCAGCCATGATACAAGAACTGAGCAGCTTCAGCCTGGGGCCCAGGTTTTATTTCACCTTTCCAACACACACAGGAATGCAATGCCATCAAGGAAAGAATCATCCCTTCTAACCCCTTTTCTTCCCTAAACAGAACTTCCCTTTCACTGAAGTGCTAATACACTAATACAAGTGCTAATGCACAGCATCTGACCTGCTGATGAATGACAGCAACACAAATCCCCTGCTTATGAGCTGATTGCATCATCAGGTTTTTTAAGGAGCCCATATCAGCTCACCAAATAATCATAATTTCTTGTGAGTGAAGTGACATCAATCTCTCCCAGAAAATGAAGGGCTGAACGTTTGTTTCAGGAAAACAAAACCATGTTTGCCCCTCACTACATGCTACTGGAAAGGACTCCTGCTCAAGCCCACAATCTTTTTCTTAGATAGTGAGCCCTTGAAAGAGTTAATATTAAAACATTCAGGAGCTGCAAAAAATTCCCTCCATGGTACATTAAAAATAAGGGCATGAAGACTCTCCAGTACCATGGGAGTAAAAGCCTAGCTTTAACATGGATGAAGACCACAAGAAATGCTTGTCTTTTAGAGGTGTGGATATACTTTATGAATTAATATAAGGCTTGAAGAGAATTGATCTCAGCAACAACCTGAACAAGTATCAGATGTGCATACAGGACTAGCAGTATCTAGAAGCCACATGACTGGAAATAAAACACACCTTCCAAGAGTCAAATATCATAAATAGTCAAATATGAAAAATTTCACTAGTGTTTTCTAGTGAAACAAACCACTTTCTGATCAAATATGTCTATGTCTTCATCCTGGTTGTCCTTCTTTATGGCTAGAATAGAGTTAATTTTCTTTCTAGCAGCTGGTGGAATGCTGTGTTTGTGAGTTAGGATGAGAGCAGTGCTGATAGCACCCTGAGGTTTTCGGTTATTTCTAAGCAATTAAGGACTTTTCTGTGGTTCATGTTTCCCTATTAATGAGACAGAGGAGGGCACCCAGGAAGCTGGGAGGGGACACAACCAGGACAGGTGACCCAATTGGTATTCCATGCCAATTACATCATACTCAGCATAAAGAGGAGGTGAAGGGCTTGTGGGGGGCAAAGCACACAGCTCCAGGACACACAGTTTTTGGGGACAGTCCATCTCTGGGATAGCTCTGAGCTGTACAGCCTGAGTTGTGCAGTTCGGTGATAAACTTCATTGTGTATCACCAGTCTCATTTTTGCTATAAAAGTCCTATTATTGTTATTTCTCTCTCTGCTGTCCTAGTAAACTGTCCTTATCCCAACCCATGAGGTTTGTCTTCAGGGTTTTTTTTCCTTCTCCTTTTCCTCCTCCGGAGCGAGGGGCTGCACAATGCTCAGCTCCTGGCTGGGGGTAGAACCAGGACACTGATGAAGCCTAGATAATGATCAGGGACAGCAATTCTTCCACAAGCGATGCAACTTGATGCAGGTCTTACATCTTTCCATTTTATATCCTTCACAGGTGGGCAAAATAGCACCACCTTTCCCTAGCACATCTCAGCTTCTGGAGGCTTGGTTTTATTCCAGGGCTGATTAAAGCAGCCTTTCACATGGTAGAAAAAAAAAGTGAACCTCCTGTACCAAGAATGGAAATTTGCTAGTGTGTTGTATCACACTGTCAAGACCAAAAGTGAAGGGATAACTGAGATTATCCCTGAGGTAATAACTCAGATTATCCAGGTGGCAGCAAAACGCAAAGTAACTGGCACATTTTCCATGCAAAACATTTGATATCTTTAGATTTACATGCTTGTTTGTGCTGCTTCCTTCTGGGAGTCAATGATTGCACCCTGCCTAAATCAAGTATTTGTTGCATTCTTACTTTGCAAAAGATTTGCCACTGATAAAAATTATCAAAGCTTAGTAAAATTAATTACCAGTTTGTTATTTTAGTCCTGTATCAAGAGCTATATATTGATAGCTCTCTAAAACTGCACTTATAAATTATAATTGGAAAAATAAAATGGAATTTACCCAAGGTCAAGCCAAGCAATTTATTTTTTAACACCTTCAGGCTTTCAAGTTACAGAGACCACTCCTGCCCCTTAAAGGCCCCTAGGCACATCTACATTAAGAGTACAAGGGAGTATCACAATTGTCTTTTTTGTCACACGTGCAAGAGCACTGGATGAGCTTTAATGCCTGTAACACATGAACCACAGAAGGTGCTTTAAAGAGACATTGGATCCTGATTTAGAGGCTCACAGAGGTGTGTCTGCAGCAGCCACATGATTACTGGAACTGAAGCTAGCACATAGAAAGAATAAAGAATCCATAGATCATTTCCTTTTTAGGATATCAGAAGTCAAGGGCATATCCAACATCTGGAATAACCTGCAGTGCTTTCAGGAAAGCAGGGAGAACAGAGTGGGCAGTCCACACACTCTTGTGCAGGATCTAGGCCTGACAACTCATTATCAAGATTTACCCAAAGGCACCAGGTTTTAAGATGACCAAATGAAACAAGATGTAGTTATTTGACTTGAAATGACTTTGAAATTTCAGATAATATCTCAGCTCCTTAATGTAACACTGAATTACTACAGAAATCCAGGACTCATTAACATCTTTGCATGTACATCATCACCCTAAGAAATTATTTCTAGTTCATCAAAAGGGATTTTTGATTTGTAGCTAGACACTCTTTTAAGGCAATATAAATGTTAAATTGTAATCAGAGACAAAACAAAGCATCTGTCTGCACAATCCCACTACTTCCCTTAAGATTTTAGTGGGCACAAGAGGTCACTCACCCAGCTCTAGACCAGATTGCCACAGAAGATACCAGATATGCAGATGTACTGCTTTTTTGGGGACTTGCTGAGGAAGAACACTTCACATGAAGATATACCAATTTGCTTCTCTTATTGCATGCTAGAGTAAAATCTTAAAGTGCTTCAAAGCTGCTTTGACAGAAGGGGGAGTGAAGAGAGGAACTGGATAAAGGCCAGAGAGCCCATGACCAAAAACCCTCCTGCTAGACATCAATCTCAGGTTCAGTTTCCTGAGTAGGATCAGCCAGAACCTCTCCCTACCATATTCAGTTCAGGGGTAGGAATGGTAAAGACTGCAGCCTCCCACTTATTCTGGGATTAGTTCCCAAATTCTCATTCTCAGTTCTCCCACCAAACCCAGGAAACATTCCCCATGCAGAAATGCTTTTAAGATCAGTAGATTTCTCTGAAAATTATGCTTTTGAACAGGTACTGTGCTGCAACAGAAGCACTTGCTAGAATGCTTCCACTGAACAGCACTGATTAGCTGGCAAAACACAAAGACTGCTTTTTAAGAAAGGAATGTGTACTGATTAATATGTAATTTCACTATTAAAAAGTGAGATTACTCCCTGCCAACCCCCCAAAAAAATTGCATGCTGAATTTTAGATCCTACCATACTGAAGTTGTAAACTGGGTACTCAAGTGACAGAATTCTAGTCACTATCATATAATTTCACTTCTTTCCAAAGGATAAGAGTAAAGCTGAGGCCTCCAGATAACACTCCAATTACCTGTAACTGAGACAAGGGAACTGCCTGGCAATGGTTGGCAAAGGAAGGAGATAATTTTCTTCAGGAATTGCTGGTAGCCAGGATATCCAAGTGCCTTATTCTTCAGAGGAATAGGAAAAACTCCTCTTACTGCAAGAATTTCATGACCACTAAGTTCATGATATTCTTTTGTTTTTCATCAACTCCAAGCTATGCAGTGACCATTAACTCAGTCTAGGAGCATAAAGGGGTGAATGTAAAGTTACTTACAGCAGCTTTTAAGGTGAGAGATATTCCACTTTGGCTGCAAGCACTTGAAAGTCCCATAGAGGCTCTTTAAAAGAGCCTGAACCATTCCTCTTCATATTTTAATGAAGAGGGAAGACAATTCTTTCCACAACATCTACAGGAAAAATCAAGACAGGCAGAGTTGATTCTGTGAAGGCCCAGGAAACAGCATTGCTGCATAAACTAAGAGAAAAATAGTTTTGAAACTTAAGCTGTCTGTCAGAGAGCTCCACCTTACCTAAGACACTTGTTTGTGGTTAAGGAATAGCACAACCTAGCATCTTCACCCATAAAAATAAAATCAGTCAGTATAAAGAATAGCTAGCTTTTAACCTAAGCCACAGGACTGCAGGCTCAGCCTAGACCTTCCCTCCACTCAAATCTTTACCACTCCTTGCTCCTTTTGTAGGCCGTGTCTTGGAGCCAGGCCTAGAAATCCATCAGTCCTAAAACGTGAAGGAGTCCATCAAGTCTCCCCAGTGCTTTCTACCCTCTCACACTACCAACCTTGCAGGTACTACTCCAGCGCCCCAGCCTGCCAATCTCTGCACTAATCCCCCCACTCCAGGTGCAGTCTTTTATGGCAGTGGCTTTCTGCCAGCAGCTGGTTTCACACCTGAGGGCAGTAATGAACTGCTTCTGGCTACAGATGAGCTGATAACAATCCCACACCTTTCTGCTGAAGTGGGAAGACATTATCTTATTTTATAGGTGAAGAATAGCTTCAGGGGCTTAAACCCGGTTGCCCCAAAGTATGCAGGCATTTTGTAGTACAGTGAGAGGCTTTGCACTTTTAAATATCTAAGTTTAGTCATTTGTGAAATATTGTAAGTTGTTATGTGACAAAAGAGATGTGTCTCTTTTCCATGGCCAGGAGGCTATTTTAAATCACTAGAGTCCTTCCTTCCAGGCTGGTGTTCTTAGCTTGACTATAAGGTGGAGGAATACAGAAAAGGTGCACACATCATTAAAATTGCAAGAATTGCATTTCCTCCTATAAATCAGGAGAGATAGGTTTTAAATAAGAGTGGCCTTGCAAGTTACAAGCCGTAGGAATTTAGCTGTTTCTGTCAGAACCAGGGTTATGCAAGGTCAGAGTGAATCGGAGAGTCCCAATCCTAAACATTTTTTTTTCTCTAACTTAAACATTTTGCAAGAGAAACACCTTAGAGAGAGGTGAGGGAGGCAGAGAATTGTGCAGTTCACACATGGAGAGAAACTAAACAACCATTTGAAGGTCAGTGCTTATTAGACCAATTGACTGAACACTAAATCAGCAGGGTGTTAATATCCAAGGATTTTGGCTCCAGTCCTATAATGTCCTTATGCCAATGCCAGGTAGGTTTTCTGTGCCTGGAACTTGCTTCTTCCTGTTGTTTCTTTGCAAAGGAGCTAAAAGTGTGAAGGACTTTGCTGAGATCATACTTCCCTTCTGGAATCTATTTTTTTTTTTAAATAGAAGTTTGTATTGAAGACACTTCCAGGGTGCTGCCTTCAAAAAGATAATCAGCTCTTCCACAGGTGACTCAGGGCTGGCTCTTCCTCTAGGTAGGAGAGCAAAAGTGTTTGTGGTATGCTTTTGCATGCAATTCAGCCGGGGGAGAATCTGGAAACTACTGTGTTACTACTAGTACTTTTCTTGTGGTATCCATTGAAAGATCACACCACTCCCTCATAGGTCTGCTGCCTTGGACCCCACACCGAATCACAGCTGCTGTCCTAAAGCACCTATGATTATGTAGATGAGACATGCTAGGGGTAGAAGATAGTCTCTAATTTGGTAGAGGAACTGTGAACTACAGTCAGCATTCAAAGATGCTCAGTGCTTTACCGAATCATCCAAACAGTTCAGGTCCCAGGATGCAAAACTGAGCAGGTAGATTCTTCAAAAACTCCTCTGGTGGTGAATATAAAAGTATGTGCCTTAGGTGGAGCCTCTGAAATCACAGCTGACTTAAAAACTAAACCAAAGTTGTCTAGGGACTAGACAGAGAACTACCAAGAGAAATAAATTATTTCCCAAGTCTTTGCCTGGTGTTTCCTTTGTTATAACAGCAAATAGTAGCAGCAACAACATGTATGCTTAATGGATAGAAATTATTTTCAGTTCCTCATCTCTGATGTTTTTCATTTTTGTATTTTCAGCAAAGGACAGGGAAAGTAACAGTCTGATCACATGAGAAGTACAATATTTGCCATGAGAAATCTTGTAAAGTTTCTTCCATGTCCTAGAATTCAGTAACACTTTGGCACTCAAACTTTCAGTTTGGCTCGACTTCAGACTTGAGCTGTAGTTCAGGCATAATATAGTTTCCAACTGTGATCATTTAAACTCCTGCAAAAAATTATATATATGTATGTATATATATATATATGGTTATTTTTAGGCATCCGCTTGACTCTAAAATTGCTGTTGGTGACAACTACTCCAGGACATGACTGGCCAAGTGTCTGCCAACATTTTACTGCCTGTCAGGCTAACTTGGTTTCACCATCTCAGGAGAATGGCCTGAATTCTAACGAAGAGTAATAGGGACATGAGGAAAATGCTTGTAGAATAGAGTATAAAGCTTTTACAGGTAAACAAGTTAGCTTTTGTCTTTGGTAGACCTAATTAACTGGAGTAAAAAATTCAGAACAACCAAGTAAATAAATAAATAAACAAACTAACCCTCCAAAACCCAGCAGCAGATTGCTACATTAGCATGAATATTTCATGTCTGGTCTGAGGATGCCCACACAGAATTTTATTTTGTTCTGGGGTTTGCTGGTTGTCTTAAAAGACAGAAAAAAAAGCCCATCCTGAAATTCTGCAAGGTCTCAGCTACATCTCTCTGCTCCCAGTGTTTCATGCAGGGACAAGTATTTCTTGCACATTTGGACCAGCTGTGTGCAATGCGGAGTGGAAAAAGCTGGAGAAAAAAAAGTGCCATTTCTATTTGGACAAAAAGGCTAAAAAAAGATCAAGCAAAGCTCAGCCCTGTCAAGAGTTATAAATAATAAGAGGACCTGACAGCAATTGGCTTAAACTTGTCCATTTCGGGCAAGGATAGTCTGTTGTTTCAGTAGTTCTGAAAGGGAGAAAATGGCACGTGTGATCCTCAAAGGGCTGCACCTCAGCTCCTCTACCTGTCATATGTCAGCATACATGAGGTTTCCTTTTCTGCTGGGAAACTCCTGTCAGTCTGATGGCTCAGTGTACTCATGTTTGCGATATTAATAGTGCTTCTGGGGTACCTGGAAGGTGGAAGCACTTTGGTGCATGTGAAGATTTCGGGGACGTAGTGAAGGTTAATGATCAGATCATCTGGTGGTGCCATCTTGGTTGTCAGGCTCCCTGCACCCTCCCACCCCTTGCTGTTCAATTAGGGCCAAGCGGTGTTAATTCTCATTTGGCCGTGTTGTTATTGGACCATAGTATCATGCAAAAGTGACACGGGTAGGGAAATTTAAGTGGAGATGCAGGTGAAAGGCTGTGCTCACTGTCACTGTGGCATTTGCTTTCCAACTTCCTCTTACAGTGAATGTCAGCCTCAGTAGCCATGACCTGAGCATGTATTATTCACGTGAAGCCACAGCTTTCCCAGCCAGGGAATTGGTCCTGCCCTCTAACAGGCACATTTGCCTGTCAGAACAGTAATAGATGTTTCTAGACATTTGCTTCCTTCCTTGTTTTTTTTTCCTGCTCCTCATCCAGCCTGCTCTTCTCTTTCATGCTGGCTCCAGAAGCACATATTATCTCCTCTTATGCATTCACTGGCTGCAATGTTTTTAAACAACAGCATTGCAGGAGTCCTTTGAGGCTCCAGCATGGATGAAGCTGTAGTGTTTTTTTAGGTTTACTACAAATGTGCAAAGGCCACGTTTTTCAAGAGGAGCTAATAATTCCATGTTCACTTTTAACACCCTAACACCATCCAGCAGGTCATGGAGAGTTTGGTCATCACTTCTTTCATCATAAAGCGGTTGTTTTTCCCCAGCACGTCAAATAAAAGTGAATGACTGACAAAATATCACATACACTCTTACATTAATACATGACAGAGCCGACACTTGTAAAGAGAAAAATATATATATATTCTTTGCATTTTTGAGGCAGAAAGCCTGCTAATTTTATTTGAGAACTTGTATGCTTAGGATTTGAAAAGTAAAATGATGAACATGAATTACATAGACCTTATGCTCAGCACACTGTACACATGCAATCAGTCTTGACCTTGCAATGCTCCCAAGGCTCTGAGGGCAGAGGGAAGATTTTTAGAAGCAGAAGTAAGAAGCAGATACTGAACTCCCCTTCTGTTTCAGTGACATTTTGGCACCTAGCCATGCATTCTGCTTTGGAAGATGTCCTATCAAGTGACTTAATTTTGTTAGAGAGAGAATCTGTGGAGTTTAAGATCTCTTATTAACTTGATCACAGCTTCTTGCGAACAACTGGGATACAGTAAAACAAATAAAAGAAGATTTAAAGCAGGAGTAAAGAACAAAATGAGCACAAATAGATAACTATCAGTCAGGCATTTTATATGGAGAGTAGGAGAACACACAAAGAGGTTCTTTGATGAAACATTCACAAAACAAAATAATGATATAAAATTGTAATAAATTACAGTAACAAAAAGATATACCAGGAGAGAAAAGGCTCAACAAATCTGATGGTTGCCCTAAAGAATAATGGAGACAAATCTCATTACAGATTTCATGTGATGTTATCTGCTATATCACATATAATGCGAGCAGAAACAGAGTAAGTTTCACCAACTGTACTTGTATGATGTTATGTTTGACAAAGTATGATATTAGGCAGCTGCAGCCTGAGTTGGTGAAATAACTAGGTTTCTATGTTGACTCACTCAGGCTGTATTAATTTAAAAAGTTAATAGCAAAGTTACAAATCATAAAAATGTAGAATAATTTAGTTTGGAAATGACTTGATGGAATTGGACTTGATGGAGTTGAACTTGATGATCCTTATGGGTCCCTTCCAACTCATGATATTCTATGATACTCTATGACTTCTTGTTGGTCAACTAGTTCCAAACCTCACTTCCCTAGAGCAAACGACAACTAACATCAATGAAAGGATAAAAAAGATGATAACTCTTTTTTTTTGCTGTGAATTCAGGGGCTTGCAGTTCTTAGGTGTCTTTGACAAACCCAGGGCCCTTTCAGGAAGGATTCCTGGATCTCCTCCCTTCCAGCCTTGTCTGGCTGTTGCAAGAGAATATGTAGGCAGACATTTGAGTCAGGACACACCTGTACTGCAGGTATGTGCATGTCAAGAAATATCTGGGGTTTCTCCATTTAATTCCTAAGGTGTGTTATCTGACTGGCCTTAAATCTCACCCTGGGAGCATTCCTGTGAACCAGTCTGGCTAGCTGGTGACTTTGACACTGCAGTGGCCTCTTAGGCACTGAGCAGATGCAGAGCATCTTACTCTGTCATGGCTTCATTTTCACTTGATCCTTTTGAGTTTGATGTCTGTTTTACAGATAGATTTTTCCAAGCAGAAAAATGAGTCACAGCGTTGGTTAAGTGACTGACTCTAAGTCCCACACAGAAAGATTAACTGAGCAAAATACTGGGTTTTCATCTGTAGATTTTTATTCCAACACTTTACAATCGGTTCATCTTTTAAATTCAGTTTCAAATTGGAAGAGAAAGGGGCTGAGGAGTTTCAAACATTTTCTTATTATCAATCATTCACAAATTTCCAAGCCTGAGAAAGCAACGTGTGGAAGACAATTCAGACTGGCAGGCATATTTTCCAAAACGGATACATGATATCTAAACTGACTTGCATGAGAAACACACCCTTGCTACAAGAATCTGATAGAGACTTCTGCCCTCCACAGTCAGGTTTTGATCTCAGGCTGTGGCAAGGAGCTGTGGCATCCTCCCACTGCCTGTCAGCTTCAGGTTTGCCTTTGCTTTTCCAGGCTGAGAGAAGCAAAACCTCAGTAAATGTTTAAGTCCAAAAGTTAACAGAGAAACGAAGTACAGCATATCGCAAATGATGTTGACCATTAATTCTGAGATATGCTTGATTTGCTGCAGAGATGATGAGCTTATTCTTATGAGTGATTTGGAAGAGGGATTTGAAAGCTAGACTTTCGCTGCAGAAGATAATAAGCAGGAACAAAGCATGAATAATAAGGAGCAGAGCAAACACATTCAGAAGGATTTGGATAATTCATTAGGCTAGGCCTGAGAATAACAAATATATTTCAATGAAGACAATTATAATGGAATCCAGAAAATTCAGAGATGACCCAAGAGATATCTTACAAAGCTGGAGAAAAAAAAAATCATCTCTATTCAACCCTCACTGCAAATTATCCCTGTATTTGTTATTTCAGCCATGAATCAAATGAATAACATGACATCTATGAGCTCCTTTCCTTGCAGCCTTTACACAATGGTCAGACTTTTCAGAAGTATGCAGCACCACAAGCAAGGTTATGTTTTCGGAGACAGTCTGCTCTCATTCAGTGATGTGAAAAACAAACATTGGTTTATTCTCAACATCAGCTCAGAGAAGGCACTGAGTTTCTTTGCATCCATAACTTGCTTCAGTCCCCTGCTGAACCAGGGCCAAAGGTTTTAATACATCATACCTGGGGGGTATACTGGTGAAGGCACTTTGCTTAGAGTTCCAGGGCATTTTTAGCCATAAAACCAATGTCTTCTATCCTTGTAGAGAGAGAAAAGGGATATTTTCCTTTCTTAAAAACTGACGACCTCTTTTCATACTATGGGAATGTTCTCACAAGAGTCTTCTGGAAGGAAAGTCTTATTAACTTCAAGAAAATATCTTGCATCCAGTGAGAACTGTCTGTGTAATTACAATAAGTCAACAAAACTAGATTCAAGCCTATAGCTCCAGCAAACATCTGTGCTAAAACCAGTGTTCAAAGAGGAAGGCAAACACCCACTGAATACAGCAGAGCTGAATATCATCAGGATGAGAGCAACAGCAAATTACAGCCTTCTGTGGGGAAAAAAAAAGAGACACAAACTGAAGAACTGGTATGAAAATGATGAAGACAGTGCTGTTTTGCAATAAAAATATTTGTCGTAATAGTACATAATTTTGACTTGGAGTCCAAACACTGCTCTTTTAAATTGGCATAAATCAAACGCATTGTCTGTGCAATTGCCTACCACCTGGCATGGCTCCATCCTTCTTTCTTATTTGCAGATTCTCCTTGAATAGAGAACTACTTTTGACAGACTATGAAGGACAAACTGCTTCTTGGGTCACCCCTGTTGACATACAGCCCTTCTGAAATAGCTGACACATGCCGCTGTATAATAACCAAGGCTGTATTTTCTAGAAGAATGCTGCATTGCAATGCCAGCTGGCATTTTACAATCTGCTTCTAGACAGATAACCAGGTCTTGACCAGGCTTCCTCCCGATTTATGCACTTCTGACCACTTAACTTTCAAAGTTCCTTGTTAGTGAATCTTCCTCCTCACATTATGGCTTCCATAACTGTTGAATTGATTAGTTTCACCATAACCTCATGATGTATAAGAATAATCGGTCTGGCCTCCAGCTGATGTTAGACATAGCAGAAACACATGGGATTACATCTCCAAGCAGAATGAATTCTCTGGTTTTGAGAAGTCCCCAGACATTTAGTGAAGGGTGCTACTGCTTTCCTGACAACTTTTCTGCATACAAGTCTTCCACAAGATCTCTCTCATTTACCATTTGCAACCTGATACTTCTCTTTCAGTGTGAACTTTAATTATCCACTTAACATCTTCTGCTTGCTTTGTGTATTTTTTTTCTGGATGTTCTCACCAAGCTGTTACAACAAGAGGAATAAATGATCACTGTCTATTCATTTATTCTTTTTTTTTAAAAACAATCCATTTTTAGGTGGACTGTTCTAAGTCAATTGGTACTGCTCATGTGGATTCTCTGGAAGGCTGCAGCTGTGTTTCTGCAGCAGAAGAGCAGAGATTATGTTATCTTCTTCCAGTATGATTCATGAGGAAGGGCTTCTCTGAGATTGCTACAATTAGGTGAGGGCATTGTTGACATAGCACTGGAAAAGGAAACATTCTTTATCTTTGGCATGATAAATAAATGAAAACTGAATCTTCACTTAAGGGGAATTTAAATATGAACTATATCCCCTGATTCTTTTGTGGGTACCCTGCCAATGTGAATATGGAAAAAATGCCTGGCTTTAGGGATCGGTTTGCCCTCTGAAATTAAGATGCATTTTTTTCTCTAGTTTCTTTCTGTTTGTTTTTTTTTTAAAGAAGACCTGACAACATGTGATAAGGTAACATCAAACACTGAAGCAAACCTCTGACCTCTACTATAGAATTTGCTCACAAGCAGTTCATAGTTACCCGATCAAAATCTTCTTTTCCTATATATAAGTCAATAAGTTATTTGACAGTTCTGACAGACAGGTTGTCTTGGAAGAGACAGCAAAACAACAATAATAAAAAAAGGATAAAGGACTTAAAGTAAAGGAATTCATGTGCACAAAGAGGTCATTTTGCCTACAGGACCCTGCAGTACTATCATGGCTGAATGGAATCACATACTATTATTGTGAATTGCTGGTGAGAAAATAGTAGGTAGAGGTGATGAGGGATATAAAAACAGGTGTTTAATTTAATTTTAGGCACTCTAAAGTATTCTTAAGTGTCCTCAAGCAGCCACACCACAGTAACATGGCGCTCTCAAAACCTGCATCATTTGTGACAGCCCTAAGTAGGTGTGCCATATCCACTGGTGCATCTCAGATGCGTGTTTTAGGCACCTGAATTCATTCTTTGGTGTTTTATCCAAGGTCACATGGGAAAAACCTGACAGAGAGTCCAAACTGCAGCCTTCAAATCTGTGTGAATAGCCAGCAAATAATATTTCTGAACAGGCAAACTTTGTACTGAAATGTGCTATTTATGAGCACCTGATTTGTCAACTAATAGTGTTCTTTAACTGGATTTTGTTATTCATCACACGTATACATGTGTTTATATATATAACCACAAACTTAAGTGTATGTATATATAGCTGCACACATATTTTTAAAGCAAGATGAATAAAGACAGCAAGCTGCCATCAGTCAGTCAAGAAGCTTTCCTTCTACCACACAGATCTCTGCTGTCACTTATTCAAATCTAATGACTGATAACAGAAGTAGGTTGTTAACTTCTCCCATCAGTGAACAGTAGAGAGGGAAGGGACCAAAAAGCACCCTTTATTTTGATGCCTTACAGATTAACTGATAGCTTCTGGCAGTTGAGATGGTGTTGAAGGTCTCCTCTGAAAGACGTTTTCCAATTTTTTTCTGCTTTGATTAGGAAGTAGCTTTTTCAAAGGAAACCTCTATGTCGGTAGTTAGGGCCTGGCGGTCGGAAGATGTCATGCTGTACGGAAATGTAGGACCCCTCTCCAGATAGCCAATAGCGTTTAGCTCATGATGTAAGCAGATGGAAATGAGGTTGTAAACCTAAGCTATATAATGCTGTTCCACTCATCAATAAACGCCATTTGCCGTCCACCACATTGGTGTCTGCGAGCCGATGGTCCGAGCGACCTTTGAGTGTCTGTGCCGCTGTTCCTGAACCAAGTCACCACGCCTTCCGAAGGCAACACCTGTACATTAGGGACATGGTTTAGTGGTTGGGCTTGATGATCTCAGAGGCCTTTTCCAACAAAAACAATTCTATGATTCTATGTAGTTGTTCATTCTTCCACTATTTCTGTAGGCAGAAAGTCTATTTTTCCCTTTCATAAGGTCATTTTCCTTCCTACTTATGGTCAGAAGTATTTGGTTCTTTATCTGTAGGGAGATCCAGCTTATGCCTCACTGCCTGCCTCTTTTCTTCAGCTTGGTGCCCAGAAATTTGCTTCCTTTCTTTTCACTCCCTGAACCTGAATGCCAAATATATATGAGCTTTCTGCAAGGGCAATGGGGAAAAGGAGACATACCCGAAACCATGACTCGAGCAATATCTGGCTCCAGCCCCATTCCTATCTAATGGTGAAACAATCTCTATTCTAAGCTTAATTGTAATTGTTTTTGTGAGTGTCTGACTGAGAGGCAAATGCAAGCCATTATATCAACTATTATAGTTCGTAACAATTGTTGCCAGTGTAATCAACAGTTCAGATATCGGTTGTTTTGTCCTTCTGACACATTCCTGATAATTCTGCAAAGATCTGAGTGCCCAGGGCTCTGTTTCAGCCTGTCCAGCAACAGGGCACAGAAGCATTTTTATACTATCTTTTTTATAAATGAACATGTTTGCATGACAGAAAAAAACCCATGGAAATATGGTCCAGTTATGAAGGAAGAAACCACAGCTCTAAGATCAAGTGCTCTTGGGTCTAGTATCCATCAGGTTCTGCATCGAATTCAGTAACATGTGACTGAAACATGATTATTAGATACCAAAAGTAAAACAAACCACCAAGGTACACAGGCCTGATGTGGAGATATTAGGAGGTAAATGCCTTAGTCTTTATAAAAGTTAATTGGTCTTACTGTTAAAAAACACAACCTCTTTCCCATGTGAATTTCCCTCATTTCTATTTCCAGCTTTACATCTTTCTCATGTGTTCCTCTGTTAACCTAAAAGCCTTTTAGATAACCAGTATTTTCTGACAGTGAAAGCACAGGATTATCTAGTTAACTTCTTTCCTTCACTTAAGTAATTAGATTTGAGCTTGAAACTTTTTTTAAACATGATGAAGGTTTTTCTGTGCCTCAACTAATTTTTGTTGTTCTTCTCCTGTTTGAAAGAGAGGAAGATTTTTTTAAGGCTGTCATGAAGTAGTTGATAGTTTTCAAAATGTCACAAACTATTTTGAGGGTATAGCGCACTTTCAGGAAAAAACTACCCTAAGACTGCAATGAAAATAATGTACATTCTTTTAGCAAAAAGCTGCAATGCAAATCCATTATAGTGAATAAGTTGAAAATATGTTTAAGTGAGGAGTTTTCTTTGCAGACTGAATAGGATCCTGATATTTCAAAATGGCTGAACAGGAGCCAAAACAAATTCACAAGTCCAGTTATGGAAAATGAGATAATGGTAATCATAAGTCTTAAAACTGCAAAGTGTGTTTCTGAACACATTTCTGCAAAGTGGTAAATGATGATGGTAATTTACATAGACTTCTCCAACAAAGAGGAAGTGATTTTATGCCTGCAATATTCAGAAGATATGAACATTTATGAGTGTTCATCAGGTTGTACAATGTAGAATTTATATCGGTAGAGGTTATTATAGCAGTAAGGATAGACTACTGCTTCTGAAGTTGAAGATGAACTGCACATGGGCAATGTTATGAAAGATCTGGTATAATGACAGGTTTAATATCAGGTAAAGGAGCTTTGAGGCCCAATCTCTGAAAATACATCTCTCTATATTATCATGGTTATGTTGTTAAAAACAATGTAAGTTCAACAATTATTCTTAAATCTGATTGCAAAAATAAATGCCTTTAGAAATCCCAAATTACCCAGAAGAGTCACTGCCTTTCAGGTCAAGAGACAGAATACATGGTGCTGGGAACCATCAGCCCTCTCTATCCCCTGACCTTTGCTGTGAGCATCATATTAATACAGTGTCTGAGATTTACCTTGTGCAGCCCAAAGCCTGTCCTGGGCACCCAGTAAGCAATCCTGAACTGGTGGGGTAACAGCACCAGCGGGAATGTGGAAGTTCACTGCTGAAATAAGCCAAAAAGTCCTGAGTATTTATCAGCCTGTGGCTTTGAAATGTTTTGATCAACAAAAAGACCGTATCTTCAAAAAAACCCCAAAAAACAACAGCAATTAGTATAATTAGATCTCACTGATTCAATTAAATTCCATGAAATATATTGGGAGAGAGGCCACCTGGAAAGCCTGAAGTTGAACTTCTCAGGAAAATGCAAACAGGAACAGTGAACCTGAACTACCCAAATACAGCACAGACTATTTATAAATCCATTTATTCCAAAGCAATTATTTTATAGTGCCAGTACTCCTTTGAGATTAGAATAGAAATGCTTCCAAATTATATCTCTAGAAGATATTGCTGCAACTGTAACACAAAGCTGAGGTGAGAATTTTGTTTCAGGTGCCAACTTCAATCATGATTAACTGCTAAGCTTCATCTATTGCAAATGTACTATGAGGTCATTAAAGTCAGTTCAGAAATGTCTCCATCCACTCAGCCATGCCAAATGCCAGCTGTTTATGAGACAGAAGTGGATCAGAATGATTTTGGTAGTGTGTTCAACCTGTGATAGGAGTGCAGTTTCAGAGCTCTTTATCATATTAAAGCCCAGCTTGGATTGACAGTGTAGAAAATCACCCGTGACTTTGAGAAGTTGCAGAATAATGTTTCATTTCAACAAACATGAGGTGCTTATCTCCGCGCACATTACCTAAGCCTTTGGAGAGGATTTAACCCTTCACAAGCCACTGGTTGCCTATGTCATTTTAAAATCCAAATCTCATCAGGTCCAGGAAAAAAAAAAAATAGAAGACAATCCAATGTGGAGATGGATAAATCAGTTTGCCCAGGCTCTCTACCTAAGAGAGGATGACAGCCACCTGACAGAGGGCAAAAGCAGTTTTTCTTCCCAGTGTAGCACCACATAATGAAAAGTGGTAAACTATGTTGAAGGTCATTTGGCAACAGCTCAACAGTGCTACTCTGTTGCTCAGCTTCCTGCCACCTCTCCCACTCTACCTATTCAGGTTTAAATAGGAGAGGGATTACAAAAAAAAGCAAGTAATAAAATTAAAACATAGGAAGATACTCGCTCCCCTTCAAAGGCACTCAGTAGATATCCCTGGCTTGAAAAGTTGAATGTTCTCATGGATTTCCCCTGCCATATACTGTACCTACCAGGGATCATTTTCCTGAACCGTTGTCTTTTAAGTTTTTCAAGCTACTAAGGGTTTGTCAGGTTAGATGCTAATAGACAAGAAAGCTGTTGCACAGTGTTACACCCAGGTTCTATTTTCCTCCAGTAAAATGATGTGTTTATGATGAAAATGACAGCTCCTCAATTTTCTGTTCGATGCAATGATATGTTGCAAAGAATCCCCCAAAATAACACATGCGAAAGTACCCAAAGTAGTCAGAAAAGGTGAAACTTGTTTTTCTTTTTATTATTGCAGGAAATAGGCCTTACAGGTTTGCTCTATTTAATAGTATCTTTCCATCTGACAGAGCTCTTCAGCACTAGAGGAGAGAAGGTTATAAAATTATCTTAGAGAACCAGATAGGATACAGTCAAAAGCTATTATTGATTCATATATTTATCAGGATCTTTCATTACACAAAACTGCCCTCTGCTTGTCTTTTTTGTTTGGCTCCTTTAACCTATAGAGGTACAATAGATTCAAAGGGTAAAGCAATAGCACATGTTCTTTTCATTCCAGTGACACAGATGTTTGTACCATAGATCAGCTATTTGGAGGAGAATAAAGAAAAAAATGCCAGTACCTCACTTGCTCCTGCAGTAGAATACATCATGCCATATCTCAGCTGCACAATAAAAAAGACAAATTTAGTCATTCTCAGGAAACACAAGTGCACTATGATGCATTTGTTTTTGGCAATGAAAAAAAAGTGAAACTTAACTACTACTCTGACCTTTTTGCTCCAAAGCATGAGTCTACAGAAACAAGCTGATTTTTGCCAACACTTTCCTCTAATGTAAGCAGAGAAAATAACTTGGTAGACCTTCCACTTTTTTGCTTGTTAGGAAGAGGTTGTTGCAGGAATTTTTGACAACTAGTGGTAAGGATTTGGGTGGCTTTATCCACAGCTGGTGGAAATTAGCCTGACTTCTCAGAGTCAATGAGTGATGAAATTCTGTGGTGAAGCTCTCAGTGTAGGTTCCATCTGCTATCCTCTTCTAATTTTACTTGCTAGAAGCTGTACCTTATATATTTGGGAAAAATATTAGATTTTGTTTCTCCACCTGTAAAACGTACATAAACTTGTTTACCTGCATCTCAGGGGCATTGTAAGGTTGAATTAGTTAAGTTACACACACTTCTTTGAGTTCCTTGAACAAAAAATGCCATAGGAATGCAAAACAGTGAGTATCCAGGGTGGTAAGATCTCCTAAATTCCCCTCTGTTACAGTAATTCTGGGTAAACTAGACCAGAGAGCAATATAATGGCAATATCTCTTCATAATCCTGCAAGAACTGTTATTGGTCATGGTATAATACATGCTATCCTACACTTCACAGAGGCACTGGGTCAAGTAGTATCATATTTATAGATATTTCTGTGTCTACAGAGATAGGCAGTTAGGTTTAGAAGTCCTTAATTAGTTCCCCAGTGTCAGCCCTGGCTGTAGCCCTGAAATAAATAAGTTGCTCCAGGTGATATTATATAACAGTAATAAGGTTTAGACCATCACTATAGAATCTGTGTTTGCCTTTGTTTCAGTCTTCTGATTAACACATATAGATTACTATAGCTAAGCTGATTTGGGCCCTTGTTTCTGTCCCGTACTTCCCTAAATTCTTTTAAGGGAGGATGAGAGACATGTCACCAAAAATCTAGGCTGAACATCATCTTTTTGTCCCCGAAAAAGTCAGTAAGAATGATAAACTAGGACATGTTTTGTAAGCTCCAGATCAGCTAATATCACTACAAGAACATGAGAAGAGGCAACATGGTTGGCTTGGGTAATTGCAATCTTTGATGGAGATCTTATATCCATTGGAGACATCTGGCATAAATTGGTTAGACTGGCCCACCTGATACCTGTTTGCTTTTATGTGCTGTAATGGAAGTTTCTTTCTCTTTTGTGTTACCCTCTTCTACCAGCATATCAGTTCCCTTTGTGGTCTGGCACTGTGGTTTTTCTCCCACCACAAGATTTGTCACAGCTGGCAACTTGACTCATTAGCTGCACTCAGGGAATAGGATTGAGTTACACATGCAGAGAGAGGATCCATGATGTATAAATGCTTGTATGTGGGGTGCATGAAAAATGATGCCCCAATACAGAAGATGAGAGCCTACTGAATAGCATAAATCACATGGCCTGCCAAGACCCCTGTATCAGACTTCTAGTGGTTTGGAAAATATTCATTATTAGGGTACAGCTCAAAAATAGAGGCAAAAGCATAGCCTTGTTCTAATCGTGATCTCTTCTTGTTTCAGGCTGCTTCAGAAGCTGTCAGACCTCCACTAAATGAGAAGTCATTGCACAGCTGGGCAGTGAGAAATAGGAGCAGATGATTGATAGACACAGAGCTTTGAGCAGAAGTACCAAATTCAATTGCTTTCTTTTTCAGGAAGGAGAAACTGAAAAGTTACCCCATTACTTCTCTTCATATCTAAAGCAAACAAACAAACCCAAAATTAAACAATATGGTGTGATGGATGCTTATTAAATTTTTTTCTAGGAAAATAAGTTATTAACTGAAACATGTTTGAAAAGAATGAGAAAAAAGGATCAGAAGTGTTGGTTTATTGTCCTGAATTTTGTTATGCAATGAAGTTGCCTTTGTAATTATTTTCCCCTTGAATACTCTGAGTATTGTGAGGAGTTCAGCATCCCTGTATTTCAAAAAAGTGAAGACCTGATAAATACTGTATAATAGGACTGGCTTCAAAGATAAATAGGCTATTAGCTTTCCACTGTTGAAAAAGCACATTTTAGCAGCATATGAAGGCAGGTAATACAAGATTTGCTCATTGTCAGTCCCTACCTGTCATTAAACACATTTTTGCCTGCTGTCAGTGAAGTTGTCCTGGTTCTGGCCAGGCCAGAGTTAACGTCCCAAGCAGCTATTTGTTTTACTGCCACACAACAGTTAACAGCAGAAACCAAAGAAAAGGTTACAAAATTTGATATGACAACAGGACAACTAAAATTTCACAGGTTTTCAAAAACGAAGCATTTATATTTTCAATATGCTTCCTAAAAGGCAGTTCAGAAAGTGTTATGAAATCCTACAGCTTTTAGTATAGTTTCAGCTTTATATTTTGTTTTAGGAGTTAAACCAATTCTCTATTCAGAATAAAGCAGTTCAAAATATAGGGTTAGCTCCTGAACTTAAACTTTATCATTTAGTAAGCCATTGTAGTAAAAGGGTAGACACAATACATAGTATGTGAATTGCATACATTAAAGTCAATTGTTACAGTATTTCTTCTCTATATCTGATGTAATTTCTCTAAATTATCATCCTACATCCAGAAGAAAATTAGATCACAAGAAGGAAATTAGATTAGAGCTTGCAACAGAGAATAATATTCTTAGAAGAAAGAATTGGGTAGGTGGACTTACTTCCAAGGGACATTGTCAAGGCACCATTGCTGCACACATCCAAGAACTAGCTAGATGAGACAACAACTAAGATACCAAATCAAATTGCCTGTAATAGCTGGTTCAATCTAGAGGAGGCAACTGGTTTTTTGCTTATTTAACTTCTCTGGTGGTTCAGCCCCAAGCAGTGGTCTAGCACCACACACGACTCACTCCTAAAGGAGAAAGAGGGTTGGGATAGGACAGTTTACAGGGAAAAAAAAAACACCCACCGTGAAAGGGGAACAATAACAGCCCACAGCAAATTTCACTCACAGCTAGTGATGATGAAGAGTACCTTACTGACCTGCTAGCAACACAGAGTACTACACAACATGAAGACCCACCAGATACCCTGGCCACACTCAGACTGCCCTGGAGGCACAAGAAGCACTCCCTCCCTGACCAGCCCCTTTTATGGGGAAGTGATGCCAGGTGGTGTGGAAACAGCCCGGGCTGACTCAGCTCACCTGGGCTGGCTGCTTGGGGACGTTAACTCTGGCCTGGCCAGAACCAGGACAACTTCACTGACAACAGGCTAAAATCTGTTTTAGTGACAGGTAGGGACTGACAATGATGCTGGGAGTTTGTTGTCTTCTTGGCATCACAAATTTTAGCACTGGGCAATTTGAAATAACTACACTGGGAGTAAATTTGTGTTTAACTGAAGCAGGTGAAGACTCCTTAGGATTGCAACAAAAAAAAAGAACTTTAAGCACAAATAGGTCAAAGTCTACCTAACTGACTTTCAGCTTAGAGGAAAGTTTACATTCTCTATATAGCAAAACCACGAAGAAATCAATTCTGAAAACAAAGTGCTGTGGACAGAAAGCAGGATTCTTTTACCTCTTGCAGAATGATGTTGGCATAAAGGTAAAATGAACATGTCTTCATTTAAACTTTATCCATTTGCACTTACCCGAATGTAGAAGCAAAATGCACATAAATACCCTGAGATATTTATGAAATAGCACACTTTATGCATGTGGATAACAAAGGAACATAATTTATTTGGTACCACTTTGCTTCCTCATATGCAGCTTAAGAGCATGGGAAAACAGAAGTACTTGGAAACAGGTGGTTCTGACCTAGAAATGCTTCCTTTCAAAATAAAGATTATTTTGCTCTCTGAGGATGGAAACCACTTCGGTAAAGTTTCAGAGAAGTGTGATAGATTTTGTCTTGTCTCATTTCACACTTCAGAGTTGATTTAATTACAGCATACAGGAAAATTCTGTCTCTGGCCAAGATAATGTACACTTCGTGTAGGATCACAGCACCGAGAATACCGACCATGTGAAAATACCTTTTCAACCTATCTTATGTATTGATTACTCAGTTATCCAGAGAGGTAGATTTTAACAGGGATATTTTTTTCTATTTGTTATTTACTTAGAAAAACAACACACTCTTAAATGAAACCTTTGACTGCCTGAAGCCTTTCCGTGGATAAAGCACTGACAGTGGGAATAACTCCTGTGTTTTATGTTGCTAATTGATAGGGTCCCTACACCTCTGTAAAGCTTTATACTGTGTCAGTGGCTAGAGCCCCAGTGAAACCTGGGGAGCCCTTGAGAAAGCCCAGTTCTCAGCCTGTACTCAGGCCCAGGCTGATCTATTGTCCTAGATGACCAAATTCATATTTGGCAAACCATTGGAGCACCCTCAAGCAAGAAAGTCCATATAAACTCTGTTGTGGATATTATTGATTGCATGATTGTTCATGGCTGAGTTAGGCACCTAAAGGGATCTTGATCCTGGCGCAGTTAGGTTACTGCTGTTAGGCCAGTAGTGTATGGAGAAAGGCAATGGGCAAAAGTGATAAAAACAGATAGCTCTTCCCTTAGACCTGCCCTTTACCCCATGGTAGAGGTATATTGAGAAACAAAGAGGATTGCTGCTAAAGGCTCTGTTCATGCTTCACTCTCACAACAGAGCAAGAGATTTCTGAAGTCTGGTAGGAAGATGAACATCCTGTGACCAGGACAGATTTTCTGTCATAGAGCTGACAGGCAGGCAGTAATGGATACGTCTCTCATGTCCTACCCAAAGTTTACCCTCTCTCCTTTTGCAGGGCTAGTTACCTGTTCATCGTGTATCTGTCCTCCAGACTGAAACATCCCAGAAAAACACCTAAAAATGTCCATCCCCCATACGGCTCATTGTTCCACTTCAGCTTCATCATGTTGTCTGTTCCTTTAATCCACCTCATCAGGGCTGCTTTCCTGGGAGCTTTTCCAGCAATATATTCCCCTTTCTTTCACCACAGTCAGCAATAAGGTTTATCTCTTTCTGCCCCTATGAATCCAGGAGGGATTGCTACCCTGTGTCACCAACAAGGATAGAGAAGTCGAGAGAATTAACTTCACGTCTCTGAAGTCAACAGAAAGCCTGGGGCAGAGGCAAGAACAAATTCATGGTCCTTCAATATTTCTAAGTAGAACAGGAACTATGTATATTATGTGGAGCAAGAGAGCGATGTTAACCAGCAGTATTAGAGAAGAAATATTGGTTAATAAAAATGGCTATAGCTACATGCAGGCAAATTAGATGCATTTCAGTTAATCTGAATTCTTAGTAGCTCAGCCATTGAAGTCTAGTGGTAACATTTATCAATAATAACTACAATAACAATAATTATTAATCAGAGGAGTTCTGATTAATTATATGCTCTGACTGTATTTAAAATGCTTTTTTCCTTTTTTCCTCATTCATCTGACAAAAGTAATTTATCTACCCCTTTCATTACTGCTGGTAATTGCACACACACACACACACACACATGCACACACACACACATATATATGTATGAAATAAAAAAAAGAATGTTGTCTTTGATTTTAAATGTATATAATTTTTCTAAACATGCTACATAGCAAGGTGCTTTACTGAGGCTTTCAGTTAACGTATATTTCTGCACTTGGCTCTTAATTTCCTGCACTTTATCCACTGTACATACCCACTCCCTGCCAAAATCATCATTTTGCATTTTAGTCTGAATGGTTTCAAGCTGGTTAGGTTTCATTCCCCAGCTTTCTGGGAAATAGCGGGGGAGAAAGCTACTTTTCTTTTAATGTTGAGAGAATAACTACAGTACTTGAAGCCTATAGTGAACTAAGTGGGCAAAGTCATCATTATCACACTGAGTCCCAATTTTAACATCTCGTGAGTTGTCGGAAATTCAAGATACATGGCAATCAGCCTTCTGTAGTTAAGCAGTTTCAGCAAGCTCTCCATAGTGCAAAACGCAAAAGAATTGTGACTCCTGGGCTGAACATTTTCACAGAGTTCTTAGGGGTTTTGTCCAATTCCTCAGGAAGTTAGAGTCTGAAATAACACAGTCGACACTGACAGCTGTGAACTACTTCAAAAGGCTTAAATTTAACATGACAGATCTTAAGGTCCTTAAATTAGTTCTTGCTCAGGAAAACTCTTCCACACTCTCAGTGAAGACTGTAGTGAAGTGAGGATAGAGCTTGAGCAGTGCTCTTTTGACAAAGCCTCACTGGACTGCTGCCCTCAGGCCATGGTCAGATGCTTGATAATCCTGGATGCACAGCTGCACAGCTCTGTTTTTCTGTCAAAGAAGGCAGAGCAGGCAACCCACTGGTCATCTCAGCTGGTGCCAGTGAGGGTTGTTCCTGACTGCTGCTTCTCACCCTCTGCCCATCTCCTGTGGTATTGTGGCTGCCAACACTGTGGCACTGTAGGGATGTTTGCTGATGGCCTCTTGAGGTGCCCAGCCTTTTAAATTCCAGCCAGGGGAGAGCCCTAGACATTGTTATGCCACTGGAAGGTCTCTGTTTGCCTCTGACTAGCCTGTACTCTCATCATTGCTCTTCTCTGTAGGCACAGTTTGTAAGCTACCCCCAACACCCCTAAACTGTCATTCAGCTCCTCCCTTACTCTTCATGAGTGAGGGGAACCTTCATGCTCTCCTCTAGTGTCCTTCCCTCCAGAAACATCAAGTGCTGTTTTGCTCTCTCTCTTAAGTTCAGCTTTACCATCTCTAGCAACTTGTCCCTTGTTTGAGACTTGATTAATAGTTATGTTGGAGGAAGGGGGCTGAGGAAGTGGAGGATGGCCTTAACCCTGTTTTGCTATGTATTTTACTATGGTTCATGTAGCAGGAATAGAAAAAAGACCCTGATGTTTGTGCCTGCTTTTGCTTTCTGAAACTTGCTGCTCTGTGGGTGTGTGTGAACAGTCTGGAAAAAGGGTTTTGGGGTAGGGAAGAAGGGGACCAAAGAGTTGTGAAACACGGGGAGGAGGAGGACCTGCAAGAGCAAGCAGGTGCTGGCCACATGGCCAGAGCCCCTCTCAGAGATGTAGGGCATGAGTTCAGCACATAGAGTGCTGAGCAGAGACCATGAAGCACGTCTGGCTGATGTGGGCCAACCTCCCTCGCCTCCTGTGGAAGCAGCTCCCAAGAGAGGAACTACGTGAATGCAAGACTGGTCAGCTCCCTCCATGCATGCTGCCAGCAATTCGGAGCAGAGAAAATGAATGCTTATTTCAGAAATGGCTTTCTCTCTGTTTCCCTGGCTGAAACCAAATTTGACTCCGCAGACAAATAGTTTCAGCCTTTCTCAAATCCTTGTTGTTTGGCTAGTTTATGAGAACATTTTTCTCCCACTCTAGCTGCACAAAAAACAGAACTACAAAGACTGATTTGCTTTTCAGACCAAATGACTGGATTAACAGTAGATGAACTGTAACACAAGCTGCTGTGTCCCTTGCTGTGCTGCTCATTCCATTTTCTGACACATGCAAACTTCAGCCCATCCATTTAGCAAGCCAGTGCTAAAAAAGCCACTGCACTCAAGGAAAAGACTTTTTTGGGTTTGTTTATGTGTGGGCATTAGAAAGTAGGACCTCCAATTATAAGTGTAAGACAACTGCTACCAATAACTTAGAAGTGAGGCAGTTTTCCTTTGATGAAGGAGCTTCCTGTTTTGATTGGCATCCCCTCCCTTTTTCTTTTTCTCTTGGGGTGACTGTTTGATGCAGGGTAGGGCTGTTTGGGGAGTTATTAGATGCAACAGCAGAGCAATTAAGATATCTGACTGTAAACCCACAGCATGAACTCAGAGCTCACCCTGGCTGTGCATCACACACTACTCCCCCAGTGTATTCAGCTGTAAAGAAGTGTCCAGGCACCGGAGCTCTGCAGTCATGGGTAGCTGGACGTGCTGCCAGTCCTATCAGTCCCTTCTGTGCTCTTGGCTGCAGATACTGGCGTGCTTTGGCCACGATGATAGAAGGGATTTTGATGAACTCTGTGTCAAATGTTTCTTCTCTAGTGCAGAAAGTATTAACTTTCAACACACTCTCCATTTCCTTGTTAAAGTGATAGGGTTATTTTTTGATAAATATTTTCCTTTGGTGGCAACTTTGTATCAGCTATCATGTTTTTGATAGATTAAACTTCTCTCTTGTTTTCCAAAATCAGTTATGGCATTGGGAGTAATGATGGCACTGATTTATGTCTGTAGGTTCTTGGAGGACATAAAACAGGATTAGCCTGTGAAACTTCATTAGGATTTCACTAGATTTAAAAAAAAAAAAAGTGCATAATTTTTCTGTGAGATAGTGCAGATGTCAGTACCTTTTCCTATGATATTGTGACATTTATATTAGAAGTAAAAAAAGGTTAAGGAAATATAAACTACCAACAGCCTATTGCAGTGGGTATAAATAACATTCCATTAAAAACTTGTGTTTCTTTTTAAAAGAGAAAAAAATACAAAGAAATTACATAAACCAGTTTATTTTCAGAGCCCTGAAAGAAGGTGTGGGATCCTTAAGAAAACAATTTGCTGAAGACTCATTAGGCCAAGGCAGCTCCTGGAATTCTGCCTCTGGCTCTCTAATGATCCATGAAACTTGAATTCAATAAAAAATGATTTAACTGTAAAGTAGTTGAACTGAGCCGACTTTTGCTTACTTGGGTATTTTTTAAGCCCTTTGTTGTATAAATAATATTTGTTTCTTTTGGAGTTAAAGGATTTCCATAGAAATATTATTCAGATGCTCTGAGATAGTTTGCAGTTATATTGACCTTTGTGGTTTTTTTCCACTGATGGTATCACGTACACCCAAAACCCAATAGCAGTGACTTACGGGATATGCACAATGAGGCTGCTAGTCTTGGGAGACTTTTGAAAGCTTATACATTAGACTCTCGCTTTCCAATCCATTAATTCTGCTGTTTTCTGCCTGTTGGGAGCTTTGTTGTGTCTTGTAAGAATAACAGATCACTGTTGATGCTTTTAAGATCTGTTACCAGGAGAAGCTGCTGTGCAGACACTGTGTCTCCACTAGCCTGGCATTTTTGGCTGCCAAACTTTCTTTTCCTTTTTTTTTTTTTTTTTTAATAAAGGATTATTTTCAATAATGGGCATAGGATATTTCTCTGTTTTCTTGGACTTGAAGTACACCCAGTGATATTTTATACACTGACCTGCCAGAGGATGGCACAACTCGCTGGAATACTTCAGTCATCGCTGGAGGACTCAGCCCGATTAAACTTGCATAACTGGGGTTGCCCTGCAGACCCCTCTAGGCAAATGTCTGGCAGCAGCTGACTGAACATAACTTTACACAAACTCCTTTACCCTTAGGAAAACTACTCCTGTAAGAGAACCAATGTGAAATTTCCCCGGGGCAGATTTACCTTGGGGCAAAGGATTATGTCTTGTGGGTACTTTACTTTTCCTCCTGGAAGGGCAGCTGGAACTTTCCTATGCTGTTGGCTTGTGCTGCTCATGGCATTCAATGTGTATAAAACTACTGTGGTGGTTTCCAAAATTTGCATGCTGTGTAGACCTCTTCCTTAGAAAATTGCAGGGTGCTCAGAGAATGTGCAGTGCTATGGAAACCATACTGTGGTAACCAGATCATATTTTCTGCAGATCTGAATTTCTGGACCTGCCTTGGCTTCCAGGGAAGCATTCCAGTTTATGGCAGAGGGGAATTGGATTTCATATGCTTGTACTGCCAGCCTGACTACATATTTGGTGAATATAGAGACCTACTGTAACGTATCCAAACATTGTTACAGGATTTATCATTACAGAAAAGGTAATGTGTAGAAATTGGTGTGTCAGCTGGTATAAGAAACCTATCTAATAGCGACCAAGTGCAAAATACTTTATTAGACTACTGCACACAAAGGTATTCTCAGTGTAGGATGAGAAAACTCTCATGGCAAGTTATTGCAGAATGCCTTGTGGGCTGTAAATCCATGCCTGTCTGCATACTAACTTCCCCATCCATCCACATGAGCCCATTGCACATGCCACTGATTTTTAGAGCAGAACTCCCCACTGACTTTCATAAACATAAAAATCAATCCCCTGATTTTCCCTCTTTGGAGACCATTCTCCAGATACGGCATATACCTGTACTTAATTCTTATTTATGTTTTAGCTTAGTGTGGTATAGACTACCTTCCATCCAGGGATCGCTAAGCACTTTACAATCTTCAGTTAATAAAGTCTCAAAACACAGGTAAGTAGTCATGTACCAAAGAGCACACTGGGTTTGTGATTACTGGGAACAGTCTTATGGTGAGTCAGTGTTCCTCACTTCTCTCCAAATTCTGACATTCAGAAAGCATTAAGCATTTAGGAAAAAAAATATTCAAATATTATTTTTTTAAGTGAAAGGGGATGAAGAGAGAGAGAGAGAGGTGAACTGCAGGCTAAAATCATGCATGTGGATTGCTGCAGAGGGCCAGCTAACATGCTTTTATATCTGACACCAAATCAGTACAAACTGTTGTATCTGATGAGCCAGCAAGATGGCAGAAGTATGTTCATGGTAAATAAATTTCCAAATCTTTCAGATAATTGTAATTTATCAGTTAAAAGAAGAAACCCCCCCACCAAACAATACTAAAGAACCTTGTTTGTACTGAATTGCCCTGTGAATAGACATATATTTGGGGGATTTTCTATATAAATCAAAGAGAATGGATGTAATAAAATATAACACTGCAAAATTGTGATCGTAAGGTTGAAGGAGGTGATTTTCTCCCTCTACTGTACCTTCATGTGATCCCCCTGGAGTACTATGTTCAGTTCTAGGACTTCCAACATAAGAACAACATAGAGCTGTTGGAACGAGTCCAGAGGAGGCCACAAAGATGATCAGAGGGCAGGAGCACCTCTATGAAGACAACCTGAGAGAGCTGGGTTTGTTCAGCCTGGAGAGGAGAAGGCTCTGGGGCAGCTTTCCAGTACCTAAAAGTAATTACCTTTGTAATAAGGTAATAATTACCTACAAGAATGTTGGAGAGAGGGACTGTTTAGAAGGCCATGCATTCACAGGACATGGGGTAATGGCCTTAAGCTGAAGGAAGGTGGATTTAGATTAGGTATTAGGAAGAAACTCTTCCCTGTGAGGGTGGTGAGACCCTGGCACAGGCTGCCCAGAGAAGCTGTGGCTGCCCCCTCCCTGGCAGTGTTCAAGGCCAGGTTGGATGGAACTTTGGGCAGCCTGGGCTAGTGGAGGGTGTCCCTGCCCATGGCAGTGGGTTGGAACTAGATGATCTTTGAGCTCCCTTCCAACCCAAACCAGTCTGTGGTTCTATGAAAATTTGAGGTGAATGGGAAGGGATTTTCCTTGTACCTGCTGAAAAGCCTGATGAGGTAAACCGTTGAGATGAACTGATCTTTCACCTGGTGAGTTTGTACAGGGAGGGAAAGAGGGAGTTTTCAACAAATCCCTGTTTCACCTGGGGAAATTGGGAATTTCTTCCATCACCATGTTCAAGGGCTGGTTATGTTATAATGGTTTAGCTATCAACCACTCTGTCCATTAAGGCTGTGCCTAGACTCCTGATAGCTTGCATGCTGTACCAGGCAGATTTCTTCCATTTCTGGTCTGTGAAATAATGCTAGATGCCTATGTCTACACACAGGTCTAGTTATCTAGTCATGGCTAGATTTCCCATTCTGATTTGGGAACTAAGGCATGCTACAAGGTCCTGCAATTTAGATAGAGCCATGCCCTTGCAGTTTTGCTTACCACCTTTACCTTGCAATTTTTGTATGCTACCCTACATCTTTCAAACCCTAATAGGCTTCATTCACTCCTGTCTTAGTTTGTAGCTGAGAAAAAAACCAAAAATATGAAGGTACAAGTCTTGGTTATCAGTGGTTTAATAGTACAGTTATATGAAGGCATTAAATATCTTCTACCCTCCATAAATAACTTATATCCTCCACACTCTTTTTGAAGATTTTCATTGCTTTAGATTAAAAAAATGCCAGATTATAAAATCTGTAGTGTTCATTATACTCCTAGTATTTTATTTAATATCTGCCCTTCTTCTTATCTTTGCTCACTGCCCACGAGGTAACAACTAATTTTGGGTATCCTGTTTTCTTCACACTATCCTAATTCTGTACATGGCTCTCTGGGCACCAAGATGGGGGAAGGAAAGAAATTCAGGCAGAAGGAACCGTAATAATTATACCTGTGCTAAGGTTTTCCTGTGATAGACTGGAGTTGCTTCAGAGATAATCAGAGTCTATTATTCATCTGCATTTCTCGTGGGATTCATTTACATCTGGAGGACAGCAACTCATTAGATATGTCTTTATTGAAGGTTTAGTCTTGACTCTAGCTTAGGTATTGATCCTCACTAAAGTTTTGCACCACACAAATCCTTTGTTTGAATTTGCTTGCTTTAATTAAGAGTCTATAGGCTGCTTGGCTGCTGACCTATACTAATGTATAAAGCCTGAATCATTTAATAGATTTTGTGTGTTTTCCAACAGCTTCCCTGAAGATAACCAGCTGTTTGACCAGAAGACTCATAGAATAGTTAGAAAGAAAAGATCCAGGAGATTTTGTCCTCGACCTCTTAACGCATACACAAATCAGATGAGTAAATTTCTGTACCTTTACAGTTTGGTTGATCAGATCTCATTTGGCCATATTTAAGATATAACAGCTATGAAATTATTCCACAAGAGGGAAATAACCTTAAAGAATGATGCTTTCTCTTCACCTACCTGTTATGAAGAGAGAATTTCCCTATGGAAATGGAGCTCATCTCTGAGGAAAACAAAAGTGATCCTTTATAGAGATGTGTGAACACTGAATCTTACTCTGTGCAGTTTATCTCAAATCAATTGCCAGGATTACAGCTCTCTCTTTATATGCAGGGTATCCAGGGGCTTTAACTTTGGTTCAAGTCATGGAATGGACTGCCAGATATGAAACTATTAATTACATGGTCATGAGCACTCAAGACTGCTGGTATGATGGTAAGCGTATTGAAGCTGATGGAAATTCTATCTGGTAGAATTGAATTGTCAATATTTCAGAGACTGAATGCTCTTGTTTTAGTTTCTGTAGTGTGGTTACATTTTAAAGTTTTAATCCTCCACTTGTGAAAGGAATGAATGATACTTTGACAATGTTCTGTAATTTGATCAAGCAAAAATCCCTCAGCATTTTGTCATCACACTTCATTTTCAATAACATACCCCTCCTCCCCCCAACCTTTTTCTTGTTTTTATTCTTTTTTCCCCTATATAAATAAAACTGGAAACACATCCACCCAGTCTTCTTGCACACCCCCAAACTTTTTCGTTTACTTACAAAGACATTTACAATGATGGCACTTCCCTCTCCCTTACTGTTGTTGATTTTTTCAAAAGCTATCCATTACATTCAGGGTCCCTCCCTTTACAGCCTCATTAGGAATCTTTGCAGAATCAATTAAGAATGGAATTCATCACTTTGGGTTGAATCTAAGCTAATGAGGTCTAAAGCCCTTGGGCCATTTTTGTTGTTCATGGCAAATCAGTTTATCTACTTAACTTTGTAATATATGCTTTTGTATCATCTACAAGGGGCATAATCATACTACAATTTGGACATCCTGCTGTATTTTCTTTGGGTGTAGAAGGTGATGATGTTGATTTAGATAGCTACAGGTGTGTGCTGTGAATACCTCTTTTTAGTTTTGCCGTGTTGCTCCTTTTCGTCATTTGTCAACTCCTTTTTGTTGACATTTTAGACCATCACATTTAGAACAGGGCCCTGAATCAAGGAGGAGAAAGGGTTTTGCTGTGAACAAAACATCTGTACAGAATTCCCTCATATAAAAGATTTGAAGAAGACAAGACAGTCTCCCACTGTCCTGTGTGATACCACGCAGATGATGTATCAATAAATCCAAATGGGGCTCACTCAGTCCTCTTCTGCCCATATGAAAACATTTTGCATGAGTAAGGTCTACAGAATCAAGTCATGCTGCACAGATGCTGGTGCTTGGCACCTGTGGCAGAGACCTTGTAAACTGGTTTGTTCACATTGCTATTTTTTGGTAGTCACTTGCCTGAGACAGCACAAATACCTATGTTTGCAGGACCAGAGAAGGGTCAGTATTAGGACTGTACAAGCTGGTAGGAAGCTTCTTTGCCACCTGTAACTTGCAGTCCTCAGGTTCAGTGGACAAATATTCCAAAGGTTTTATTTGCATTGCATTTATTTATTTTTTTCATCTGACTTCAATCAAAGCTACATCAGCATTAAGAAGCTCCAACATGCATAGTCAATCAAAACAAATGTGAAAGCACACCATAGTAACACCATCTGATTGTACTGGTACTGGGGTGGGCTGACAAAAAAAAAAGCCTGCTTCTTGTCACTAGAGATGAAAAATCACTGTTTCAGCTTTCCATACAAGGCAGGATTTTTTTAATTACTTCATCTTGTGACATTTTCTGGAAATACTAATGGAAAATAGCTGGTCAAGGATATTTAGGAGAGGATTTTACTTTTTAAAATTTGTGTTACCTACTAAAAGAACCCAAATTTATTTAGAGAAGGATTCTAAAAGAGACTTCTTTTATTAATTTGTAATTGTTATTAGCTGACACAAATGAGCAGAGAAGTACGTGAGATCTGAGCCCAGCTTGAGTTGCTGAATGTGTTCTCAGAGTTTAACAGCAATAGAACATCATTCTTATGTGGCACATTTCTTCCAAGAATCTCAAAACACATTTTCCAGCAGTTCATTATCTCTACCTGTATTGTAAAATGAAGAAATATCATGAAGAGGAGAGTCAGAAATAATCTCAGGACTCCAGAATAAATCATCTTGATTTAATCATGGTGGAATACTCAAAGCAATTGATCAGTTTGGAAATCTGTATTCTGCATTTGTTCTGCAATGTCATCAATCCAAGGTAAAAGAAGGGGACAGGCAAGTGACTACAATTATCACGCATCCTTGTAGCTTTCTGGGTATGCTTTGCCTTTGAGATCAATCAGAAGTCAATTGTGCTTGTGGTCTTGTGAGATACTTCAGTGCCTGGAGTTCTGAGCCCTTGTTGTCCAGGTAGGCTTTTGCAAATATGCATTAAGATGCAGAAAAATTATTCTTCAGAGAAGAGTGTGATGTCTAATGAGTCAGGCTGTGAGAGACTGGAGTGGAAATAAGATTTAAGACCTTCTCCAGGTATTCAAATACATGTGTCTTGCTTGCACTTGACAAAGCCATTAAGTGTAAAGTAGATATAGAAGAACAAACCAACATAAAGATGTCTAACATTTTTTGAGTCTCAAAATTTTTTCCATGGATGATCAGTAGAAGTTGCTACAAGTTCACTTCTCCCAGTATTCACCATTTTCTCACTTAAAACACTACCAGAGAGAATTTTCTGTCTCCTTAACTTACTCATCTCTAAATATGCTGAGCAAGTATCTCTAAACTGCAAAAAATAAAGTAAAAAAAAAGGTATGAGAGCATGTTACTAGTTGTTGGGAGCTGAACACCTACAGCTGTCAGGATCAACACTGATTAGCATTCCTGTGGTACCAGGAAGCTTCCAATCTGGAGCAATCATATCTGTAGTCTCCTTTTTAGCCTCATTTTAGTCTCACATATTTCATTCAACAGATGGTTTTTTGGCAGGAAACAACACATTCCATAAAGCAACATTAAAACCTTAGTTATGGGAGTGGTATAATATTTGCTCAATTATTGAATTCTCTGTACAGAGCAATAAAGTGCTGTTCTGCAGTGGGTAAGTGAAGATTTTTTCAAAACAAGAGTCAGAAGTACTGCTCAGGCAGAGCAACAAGCAGTTTTGACTTCTGTGCAGTTGATATGAAAAATCAGATGGATAGCTTTAATGGAGATAAATCTGTTGTATGGTTCCAGAAGAGGGCCTGGGAGTCAAGTTGCCTGCCAGTGGGGTTGTTTGTGGTAATGAGCCCTGATGTCTTGCATAATTATTTTTAAGAACAAAGCATAAAAGACAAAATCTTTGGTCCATATATAGTTCTTACCAACCCCTTTCAAAGGTCCTCAAGTGAGACAGCAGGGAAGGACAGCTGAGTGAGTTGTCAACTTTTGGCATGGTTTTAAAAGCAAATCTGAGCTGTCTTGCACATAAGACAGATGATGCCATGCAGATTATGTATCTGGGTTTCTTTGGACTGTCAGTCTCTCTATTCCTCAAACACTGCATGCTTCCATAGTCCCAAAGTCTCTCCTAAGTGGAGCTGATTAAAAGCAAGAACTCACAGAAATGTAGAATGAGTGATTGGCACCAGAGAAATAACAAATCTCTTCTCAAAAGTTCCCATTGACTCTGGTAGTACCAGGCCTTCATAGGAAAAAAATAGGGCTGGGGGATACCTGGAGGGGGAGAGGTATTGTATACGTTTCTGCCCTTAATATAGACTCCTTGAGAACTTTGAGGCCTTAGCATGACAAACATCACTTACAAAAAATTAATTCGTCCTTCTGTACTCTAACACCACATACCTGTAGAACCTGGGCATGATTTCCAGAGCCTGTTTTTCATTATGTTGGTGCTTTTGATGCATGGCCAGGCTATTTCTGCTTACATTTACATTTACATTTATAAATTACCAATGCAATTTACACATGTACAGACCTGATTTATGCAACAGAATCATGTTTATGGTCATGTTTGTGCTATCATTTCCTAAAAGTTAACAGGAAGTATTTGGCTGTTTTACGAGATCCCATATAAATGCTGATACAAAGGCTGACAGTGTGTGAGCACTGACATTACTTAAATACATATATATGGCCATTGTTAAATTAACAGCCTCTTTATTTACAATACTATTATAAGACTGATATGTTTATATCCATACTGTCAATGATAACCTTCCTGCCTTGATTTCAGCCTTGGCTGTAATGTTTATATTAGGCTTTTATGTCAATGTGTTTTCAATGGCATTAATGTCACACACGAAGCAACATTAGGCCTGCAATATAATTCATAACATTTTGATATGGATTTTGCATCTGTCCCTTTACTGTTAACACAAGTATAATTTACACCTTTTTTGTCTGGAATTTTTTTTCTGATGTTCCAGAACCTCAACATCTGCCTCAACCTCAACATTAAAAAATGTCTGTGTTACCAGGCTCCTTCTGGTTTGTAAGACATAGAAATCCCCTTGCTCTCTTCAAACATGTGCAAGAGAGACAGTCCCTTTATCTCCTAGCATACCTCTAGTCTAACAAGGCAATAGCTTAAGTATGTGATGTCCTCCACGGAAATAGGACTGAAAATCAATTATTATTATTATTATTATTGATATTTCAATGGAATTTAGAAGAGCTAACTAGTATTGTCTGAATGATTGACTTTTTGATTTGCTGTCCAGACTGAGAAAAGAGAAAATTTCAAAGGATAAAATATATGAATGTCTCTATGAAACAGCAAAACCCCCCAACAATAAAAATCCTTCCCTCCAATAAAATGCCAAGTCAAAGAAAACCAAGCAAATAAAAAGAACCCCATGACTTTTTTCTTAAGCAAATTATTTCAAAATTGTTCCCAGATCATGATCTGACTGTGCAAAATACTCTTTAAATCTACACTACTGCCTCATCTTAATAAGTTTAGTCTAAATAGATGTAAACAGATGTGATCAATTTTTGAGACCCAAGGTCATACATCAGATATTGGGCTGAAAAAAGAATAGAAGAGAATTTAGTGATCTAATTGCCATCTCCTCCAGTCTATACTGCAAGATTATTAGGCATCCTATGGAAACGTGGAAGGAAGAATCAAGCAAGCCATTGATGTACCAGAAGTTGGATGTAGACCTGAAGACTTACAGTGGAGTAGGAAAAGAGAAGAGATGCAGGGAGAGGGAACAGGGCTTATGCAGAGAGGACATTAGCAAGAATTTACACGGAAACATGGGTAGAAGGTGATGATGATTATGAAGATTAGGCCCTATGCTGAGAACTAGATTTATGGGTGTGCAGGTGTCATAGAGGAGAGATGGAAAATATAACTCAATAGGGTCCTGTTACTGCGGATGCTGTCAACATAGGGTTATGGAAAACAAACAGGGCCTCCAAGAACAGGTGAGGTCACTCAGAGGATAGGGAGGAAGGCTGGAGGAGTTACATGATGCCCTTGAACAGAAGTCAGGGTACTAAACGGGTAGGTTGTGAGAAGGGGGTGCAGAGATATGACTGGATCCCAGTGCTTGATCTATTACCTTTATGATGTGTATGTATATGCCTGTAGGCTTGACCCAGAGAAAATTAAGACTTCTAATTAAGAAAGGATAAAGGGAGATATTTAAGGAAGCCAGTGACTTTATAAGACAAAGATAAGTAAGGAAATGCTCTGAGACACTGCTCAAATTTACACTAAAACATCTTTGAATGATTTTTACAAAAGTTATTTCATGTTTTTGCAGCCTTTCCCTTATTGTTTCTTTTGTGTAGCCCAAAATTTCCTGTTTTCACGCTGACCTGTAGCAGACCTCACAGGATGAATGTGATGCCTCTAACTAAGCATCATACCACTCGCCTGACTGCATGACCTTCCGTTGAGGAGATTCTCTATATGCCAAGCATATACATTGAAATAATTGGTTTGCTGAAGACAACGGGAGCATTGCCAGTGATGTCAAAGGGGATAGGATTTCAGCCAAACCATTGGAGTAATGTAATTTGGCATAACTCCATTAAAATCTGTGGAGCCACTTGAGCATACATCAGCTAAGGATCAAACCAATAAAAGACACATTAGTCAGTATAGTCATGTAAGTGTTTAAAAAAGGTTATGAGGAAAAGAAGCAGCATATGATACCTGTAATTTTGATTCATACACATACATAGAAGTCCTAAGAGAATTTGGATGGCTACAGATTCGAACATACCTTAAAGGAAAATGATACCAAAGCTGAGCTGAGATTTCACAGAGCTGTGCTCACCCTGAATGCTTAGACTGAAGCAGAAGACAAACCCAAGGAAACAAAATATTTTAAAACCTGTTTACTGCTAAAACTCTCTTTTTTTCCCCCTCAGTTATTACAGCGTGATATTTAAAGGATATATAGTAATATAGAGGATAAATATACCTGACGCTTTACAAACAGGTGACTGTATGGAGGCTATTTTAATAAGCTATGGAAAACTAGACTTCTGAGTTTTTAATATTTAGCAGGGGATCCAAGGATATGGCCAAAGCAATATCAGATTCCATTAGTAGAATCTTGCAAAATGCAAAGTGGTAGTTTCACACAGGAAGAGGCTGATGAGAACAAAAGGATTTTGGATGAAGTGGAACATACGGCTGCAAAACAGATTTCTATAATGAATTCTGAGGGGCACATCTGTTATTATCTACGTGATATAAAATTGCTCTTTTTGTCTCATTTCACTCAGTTGCGCAAGATGCAATCACATCAAACAGGCACGTTCAATAAAACTCTGATCTGACTGATTAAAATGAACAGCAATCTGTTTTCTTCTGACAGTCACACAGCAACTTGAATAACAAGGGCTATGAACGTGGAATTGAATAGCCACTCGGAACTGGTATTAATGTTCACAAGCGCTGTTAAGGCATTTGACCATATCTGTCCAGCCAATGAAACAGCAACCCTGTATCATTAAATCATTTAAACCACAAGTCATTTGTGAGGTATATTTGATAGCATAATGCAGTTCCTTGTCACTTCCAAACTCTTCTCCTGAACCATTTCAGTGTTTTTCTGTGTAGTATGACTACTGGCAAAAGTTCCTGGGAGGGGGGCACAGTCATGTTGAGTGAGACTGTGACAAGTATCCATATGCAGTAGCAGGATGAGGGGCTGAAAGAGACAACCTGGGGGAGTCATTTCACCTAATTTTAGCATCTTGCTCAAGCTTTCTGTCCAGTCCCTGTCTAGTTGAGAGAGGAGACAGAGCCCTTCCCTTCCAGAGAAAAAATCATTCTACTTGTTCAGAAATCAATCTGTGGTGGGAGACTGCATTTTCTTTTGAGAAAGCTGCTCAAATCTATGATTTCTGTTGTTTTGTCACAAAATCCACCTTAACTGATTAGTACCACTGAAAACATGCATTCTTCTGCCTTGGAGCAGGCAGCCTTAAGCTCTTTTATTGTTAAGCATGGTGAAGTCCAACACAGCAGCCAAGTGGTCACATAAATCTACCTGCTCTGGTGTTAATGTGGGACAGCTGACGTTTCTATTGATTGTAGCATTCAGTGTCATCAAGTGGCAAATCTGATGCCTGTTTTGTTGTCTACTCCAGATGGTATTGTTTCTCTTCGTTAAGTATCTCAAGCCCACAAAGAGCTTTCAAAAGGGCTTCAGAAGACTGCTAGCATGAATACAGTAGGTAAATATTCCTATTTGCACTTCCTTTTCTTGTGGTTTTGAAAATCTATATTAACTTGCATAATATTTTACAATATGGAAGTAAATTGAAGGGAGAAGGGCAAAAGCAGAGTGAATTCATTCATTCTCATACTCTGCTTTTTAGCAGTAACCCTCCAGTTCTGTATTAAGACCTAAAATATGACATGAGGATAAATTGTCAGGTCAGATGTTTAAGGCATAAACAGTAAAAAAGCCCCCAGATCATGCAGTCATTTTACATGTAATGTTTTGCTTTATATTTAGTAGCCATCAGTGTTCCATTGAGGAAAAGGAAAAACACTTAAAAGGGCGATTTAAATGTAACATATCCGTAGTTGACACAGAATCACAGAAAGTTAGGGGTTGGAAGGGATGATACAAACTTATTTGATTGACAGACAGCTAGAAACAATAAGCTTCCTCATCTCTCACTGTTTATAGCCAAATCCAAGACCTGTGGGCTATGGGATACCCCTTCCCTGCCCCCTACAATATATGTTTTACAGAGCAAGGACATCAGTTGGATTGGATTTTTTTTTTTAACCAAGACAAATACTGGTTTTGCTGCCCTATCTTCCAAGTCTTCCAGGATTGTTCAAAGAGAAACCTGTCTCTAGAAGTGGGGTCTGTTTGTCAGTGGTGCTTTGTACTTATCCTATTCTTTATACAACCATTAGTAGGTGCTAGTGGGAAAAGGATACTAGTGGACCTTTCTTCTGATGCAGGATAAACAATCTTTTCACCTACGATGGAAATAATAACTTAAAAGGGCTTAATTTCAGGGTACACTTTGAACCCAGGCTGACTTTAGTTAAGCTCTGAGAAGGAGACATTCTCAGAAGAGCAAGTCTCTCTCCTTGTGTGCCTTTCACATGACAGTTTTAGTCTAGCATTTCAGCTTGGAGGAAGAAAAATTATTGAGTTGCATTTTGTGTGGCCAAAGTCCCTGGGTTTCTCATTCCTCTCTCTATTCTTTTGACAGAAACTTCAAGGCTGTGAAAATCGCTTGGCAAGTATTGTCAAGATCTGTGTAAAAACTGTCATGGCACATCGAGGGACTTTTGGAATTTCTTGCCTGCCGGCGCAATTAGATTATGAATGAGCCAATTGTCAGGGAAATTTTGAAATGTTTCTGTGATGGCTTCTCATCTTGACAAGCCTTTCATGGAAAATAAGCAATACAAGTTTCTCAGGAACAAGGGGAGTAAAGAGGAAAGCTACAGGTGAAATATTTATATCCACTAAGGATTTTGTTTATAAAATTAATAAAAAAATGACACTTTGCTGAAAAAAAAAGAGGAATCTAGTTACTACTCCTTGCAGACAGGGTAAGATAGCACAGTGAAGCATCTAAAACCTCTGTGTTCTCTGTAAATTAGTAATGGACTATAATAGAACAAAATTGCCTGGCGTGCTTACATCCATGGAAAGCCAGTGGGGGATCCAACTCCAATGCACCCACTGAAACCTCTGAAAATAAAAGGTAGAGGTTTTTGTACCCTGTATAGATTTAAATTGCCTGTGCTTCTGTCGTTGTGTATAAGACAGGATGAAGTAAAAATAGAAGAATGGACTGCATATTTGTTTTAGACCATATCAATGCCTTAAATCAGGTTCTCTTAACATCATTATGCAGATATTGAAAATTGTTCAACTGGTGGAAATTGGTTGCAGACAGAGGAGAGAGCCCTGCATCCTCGTTCCTGATGAGGGAATGGCTGCAGTGCAATTCATCACGCTGTGTCTGCCTGTTAGCTCACCAGTGTACACCAGATAGATCAGAAATAGTCTCAATGTATGCAGCTTCACACCCACAAAAGAAGGATGTGACCACTATATAAATGACTTATTGAGTGGGTACATGTGTGTGGGGACAGAAATAGAGGTGTTTAGGAGAAGCTGTGAGGACATGTTTTAGACATTAGGAAAAAAATTTTAGACATTAGAAAAAAATTGGAACAGGCTGCCTGGGGAGGTGGTTGAGTCACCAACCCTGGATGTATTTAAAAGACAGGTAGATGAGGTGCTCAGGGATATGGTTTAGTAGAGGATGGGTATTGTTGGACTCAGTGATCTCAAAGGGCTTTTCCAACCTGGTGATTCTGTGATTCTGTGACAGGTCAGTGGGACGGCTCAGGACATGGCTCTGGATGTGCTGAGGAACCAGCAAGAGTAGGTGATTGCAGTGACAGTGACACAGGACATCAGTGCATGAGAATCCTGACTCCAGTAGCCTCACTGCTCATGGAGTGGCCCTTCCCTTTTCCAGTTTTTAGCTTTATGATTTTTTGGCTAACTATGCATCATCAACACAGAATTTCTTCTTACATTTCTAATATCTCATTAAAAAATATGCTATTCATCAACTTCTGCTGCCATTTTTAGGGGATGTCTTCAATATCTTCTTTTTGTGCTCCCATAATATGCAATGCCACATCCATTTGTCTGAGCAAAAGGATAGTGGAAAGAATTTCTGCGATTGCAGTAAACTTGGATAACTTTTAGCCATTTTCCCTAGCTGTAGTTCATTATATGAAGAGGCTCACAAAAGGAATTTTTAGAATTGGCTAAATCAGAGACAAATGGCATTAGTGTAGAGGGTATCCTTACAGATCTGTTCTGACCACAATGAAACTATCATATTCTCATAAGCTTCTGTATTGGGCAGTAAACACACACTCAAGATGGTTCAAATCAGTGATGGCAGTTTAAAAAATAGAGAAGAGACTTGTCCAGAAAATTTCTATCTCCCTTCCAGATTGTCAAAAGCCATCTGAGATAAAGAAAACAGTACAGAACATACTTTATTCATAAGCCCAAGCCAGGACTTGTGAAGAGACTTTGTCTACATGTGGTGTCAGTCAGGAACAGCTCTATTCAGGTGACAGCTTCCCCTGAGCACTGCACCGCCCCCCCCCCCATCCTCCTCTCCATATGAATATTGTTAGTTGCTTTGAAATCCTTTATAAATGTTATCTTGTTGATATATCTAAAACTGTTATGGACAGGCAGGATAGAACCATGTCATGATCATTAATATGCCCAGCTGAGGTGATACTATCCTACCGTTTCCTTGAACTGTGTCTCCTCCCCTTTCTATCTATCTTACACATTTTTGTTGCACTTTTCCGCAATGCCTAGCATCAAAAAGCTTGTGTCTAAGGATTAGTAACAAATAACAAGAATAAGGCTATTCGGGCCTATGTCTGATTGTGCCAGTGAAAAAGAAGCTCTTGTCAGAGTGTCAGCTTCCCAAGGAGGTGGCAGGCACTTCAAGATGGGACAAATGCATATTTACTAATTTAATGATTATTAAACCTGATGTAAGTATCTTCAAGTCAAAGTCTAACTTTGCAGTTCCATGGAAACCAGTAGGCAGATGCTGATTAGTTATGTTGGTTTCTTTTTCTCTTCTTGTCTTAATATCTTTGACAATTAATAGACGTGAAAAAGAATCATAAAGAGTTTCACAGACACCAGTCTCCCTTTCAGTTTGTATCTGCTCCCTATACTATGTGCTGTGTAAGCTAAGTGTTTACCATAGCAACCTTCAGACTAGTCAATTACCAAATACAAATTCTGGGAGAAACACTACAATTATTCAGAAAGGATTATCAAACATTGTGCATTCTTGTTCCAAACACAGTAATTATTCAGATACTTAAACTGCAATCTTTTGTCCATTAGATGATACATCATGCTACTTTTGGCCACAATTTTATTTTTTAGAGTCTCAGATCATTAATCATTTCAGTTTACCTTGACCATGGTCATATTTCTCTTCCTCCCAGCCACTCCCTGGAAAAGATTTTTCTGATTTCTCACTAAGAATTGCATTAATAGAATAATACATTAAATGGAGTGTGGAGATCTGATGACTTCTTTTGAAAATGGTACATCCCAATTGGATACACCTCTTTGATAGCCATTTATTCATAGACTAGGGTGTGGATAACAGTTCAATGCTTAATAGCACTGAGAATTTCTGGTTTAAGCTTGTGCAGGTATTCTTTCCTAATATAGAATGATACATTTATGGGGTAAAAGAATTGCAATAAAAAGGAAAAGGAATTGAAAAAACAAGTTCAGCAGTGAGGAGGATCATATTATTCACTGCTAGTGATATCTAAAATACCATTTTACAAACCACGAGGGAGAGATTCCTACGTAAGATATTCAGAAATACTCAGCCCTTCAGTCATGAGCTGTGTGAGGTGCTGTACAAACACACATCTCAGCAGTTACAAATACACCAGAAAAGTACTGGTGTCTTACAGACCACTTCATCATGTTTTCATGGCAGTAGAGTTCTCAATTTCTGTCAGAGAATGAGGCCTGTCTTTTTGGGGGGTTTAGACACCTTCTGAGCAATTATAACTAGGGAAGCACTACTGTCTGAGATTATCACTGCCTAGCAATAAATGTATGATAGCTACCATGACTTGGCCAAACCTAAACATGTATTTCAGTGGATAGAAGAAAGGAATAATTTTCATTATAGTCCTTTCCACATGTCTCCGTTAGCCTTTTCCAGTAACTTAACATGGGTTAAAATTGGAGTTTGTAGGTAATTTTTGTTTAATCTCAGCTGCACAGTTCTTGAGCAAACCCCTTAACCTTTGGATACGTTCAACTGCAAGTTGTCTGAAAGCTAAATGGGAAATTTGTCTTTTGCTTTAACTGCTGAAATGAAACATCCAAGCAAACTTTTGTGAGTTTGTCACTTCCAAATTCAGAGTTTGAGTCCAGACGGTGTGCCTGACTCATCTGGTGTCACTTCTGTCTACATTTGGATTAGCTAAATTAAGAATAGTGTGAAGACATTTTGGCATGTTGGATTTCTCAGGAGGAAAGAGCTCATGCTCCAGCTTGGAATCAATGTCATTGCTTTGTTGCAATTTTGCTGTTGTTTTTCCTTTCCCAGACTGTGATTGCTACTAGCTGATTTACTAGTTTTCCTTGATCAGCAGCGGTGGGATTGACAATTTTTTTTTAATGTGCAAACAGCTCTTTGATGCGAGGCCAACCCTCTCTACAGAACCACAAATTCCCAATGCAGAGAGCATTATCTCACCTTAGGCTTCTCCAAAAATAGAAGGCTACATATTTAGTGCTTTTCATCAGAAGATTTCAAAACATTTTAGAAGGGAAGATAAGTATATTGATAGAGTAAGTGTATTTTGTAGTCAGGAAAGACATCAGATTCTGAGACATCAAAACCAGATATAAATGTAAAACCTTTTTAGAGACCTGGTGGGAAAACTTAGCTTGCAATCTAATACAGTGATGTCTAGTTCTCTGCATGATTTTCTAAGTCAGGAGTTCATTGCCCCTTTCCTGCAGCTACCTGATTACTAGAGCTGCCAGTCCCATTCTCTTTTGTGCTTTGTTTATGCTGATTTTTCAACCGGTTTAACTAATCTAAGCAGTGGGCAACTGTGGCCTCTCCAGTAGCATGAATAGTCCCAGCTGCCTGTGGAGATTAAAAGATTCTGCACAGGCTATGAAAAGCTCATCAGGTTACTGGGAAATCTGGACAGTCTCATTCAAGATTTGAAGATATAAAGGTGATACTGAAAAGGAGCTAATGTTTTTGTGAGCCTTATTTTTGGGTCTCCATCTTGGGAGTACTTAAAAAACATAGAGCTTGGCATGGCCAGTCACTTCTGAAAAGTAATATGGCTCCAGAATATCTTTAGTTAACCATTTTCGCCATCCTGCTCAATATGCCTCCTTTCCCCCTCTGACCCATACTTACCAGTAGTAATTTTAGCAAATGGTGTCAAATACCAGCTTTGACTTTTGACCTTCTTTGGTCTGTTTGGACAACCTTACTTTGCAATGGCATTAAGCTAAAAAAAAGAAAGGGGAAAAAAATGAGAGAACAGCAAACAAAAATCCCTAGTCACTTCAGAAAGAAAGAAGACAGGGAAGACTGTTTATGCGGTCTCATGCATGCTAGTGATAATTTAAAATATTTAAATGCACGGTCATCATGGTTTTTAAATTAAAGCTTTCCTCTCAAAACATCTTAAGTCAAGGGAGTGCTCTCAGGTAATGGTTTTCACTGGCTGTGCTGCTGACGTACATAATTTGAATGCTAATCAGAACAGACCGTGTTGATATACTTCTAGACAGTTTTTATTTTGAATCTTTTCTTTGCAATCAGGCAGCTGGAATATTTATTAAAAAGTTTTAATTTCTATTAATTTCTTTCTGTTCCATTAGCTTCTCTACTGCTGTGATGATTGTGGCTGTGAGACATGAGTATTACCTGAACTTTCCATGACCTAATCAAGCTCAGGTAAAGGCAAAACCCAGGCCTAATTTCTCTTCCTTTGTAGTCTTAGAATTCAAATGATATTTTCAAGGTAAAGGGGTCATAATCTCTTTCTGCCATGTGTGCTTTTCTCTTTCATTCAGGTGGTGAATGTATTGTGAAAACTGAACAAAATCAGATTCACGTTAAGGACATGAGCTTAGCCTTTACTTTCTAATCAGATAACAGCTATTTGTGTATAGTGCTTAGAAATGAGAGTCATGGTTCATAGATCTATTGTGTGAGTGTGTCCAAAGGCAAAGAACAAAGACAAGGCCTTAGCACAGAGAGTGGTTTTGCTTTTTATTGGATTCAAGGTGACAGAAACTATAGCTAGTACTTTAAACTTGCTAGTTTCACTAGATTATTATTGGCATTATTTATGAAAAAGCAAAGCTTTCTTCGCCTCTCTATGATTCTCCTTGCAAGTAAAATTGCTTTTCTGGCCACGATCACAGTAAGGTATCTGTTAAAGTGGTGATAATTAGATATTGGAACCAAATGCTTTTCCTTTTTGCCAAGGAAGATACAAGACAAGGACAAGAGAACTGTCAGCACTAGCCTAAGATTTCCTTCATACCAACCACCCATAAATTTGAGGGAGGATCTTCTAGGGGAGGTGTCCCTGTATTAGGCTTGTCAAGATTCATCCAAAGTCTCTGAGACATGCAGCTCACCTCCTTGTAACAGCAGGAGGGAGGCACATTTATCTTTTATGTGAAGTTGTGGCAGGTCCAGTGCTGTGAATTGTGATACCAGGAGGTTGGCTGGTGGGAGATCTGACTGCGTAGTAGAATGGGGCATGAAGGACTGTGGTGTTTTGATATCTATTCAGAGGCTCTAGTGGGAAAAATACAGTATTTTTATATAACTAATTTATATGATAAGCAACAAGACTGCTTTAAAAAAGAAGCAAAGGTTAAGAGGTCAATCCCACCTGTACACGTGGAGTGTAATTATGGCTTACCGCTTTCCTTTGGCCCCACTCTCATGCTCCTTCTCAACAAGGAATCTATTTCTATTAGTTGATAGAAAGCCAATCACATATTTCTTTGAACAATTTGATCTGCTTTGGATAAAGCTCACTAATGCTTTTTTGATTTTAATTATATCAGTCTCGTGTTCATTATTGGTAATACCCTTTTTATTTTTCTTTTGTTTATTTCAGATGCAGGGGAGGACTTCAAAGGGGACTTGCTTCCTCCACCTACTCAAAAATTAAACTGAGGACAACCTATGAGGCTTTGTAACAGAAGCAAATATAACCTCACTATCTGTGTTTCTGTGAAATTAAAACTTCAAAGTACTTTTCTTACATTACTGAACCTTTACCCCTTTGTGTAGGCTGTATGTTATGATTACCTGGTTTTAGAAACAGGTGAACTAGCTACTTAAGTTCTCTAATGGATTTTTAACCGTAAGGGGAATCTTCACACCATCTACCTTCAGTTACAGCAGGGATTTACCTTAGATGTTATTTGAAAGCTGAAAGTCAGAAATTTTCTTTAAATCAGGGAAGAGAGGCAGCAACTTCTGGTGTTGACAGTGAAATTTTAGGATACTGAAATTAGCTCTCTGAGGTGGAGAGTGTAGACATTATAAATAATTTAAATAATTTGTAAAATGCCAGTCATAAACTTTTTCCTAAGGTGACCCAAGAAGCCTGTGGTACTGTGCAAAAAAAAAAAAAAAGAAAAAAAAATCCTGTCTCCCAAGCCCCATGATTGCACTGTAACATCTGGACAATTCATCTTTTGTGGTATTTTTCAAAAAATAATAGTGTATTGCACTCTGTAGTTTTGCTTTTCTCTGTCAAAAAAAAAAATCTGTATTCAGCTCTCTGGCAACAGACATTTCCATGCTGTTGAGGCTAAAACTCAGCAGCGTACAGCAGAGAGAGGCCTGTTTTTTCATCCACTTTCCCACTGCATTAGGTTTGCTCAAAGAAAAGCAGGAAACGATTTTCTCTAATGAACACCAAGGGTTGCAATTTAGTGATACAAAGAGCTACTGCCCTGTCCTTACGTTGTATTTCAATAACTCAGAATAGCCTTTGCTTTACCACTTAGACGTATTAATCATGCTGGAAGATGCACTATTAAGAGAAAATCAGTTTATGTTACTTATAAAAAATGGTTACAGTTCTTAAAAATATGTTTCTCTAGGGGAAACATGTAGCCTCATAGGTTATGGAAAGGTATTATCCTCTTCAAAGTCATGTCAGGTTAGTGGTGTAGGAGTCTGGCAGAAAAGAGACCGAGGATTTAAGGGCTGCACCTGATCTGAGGGCTGAATTGAGAGCTGCTCTCAAACATGTATAAGCTTATACATGAGTTCTTGGACACATAAATGATGAAAGTGTTAGTATAAGGAAGTCACACATACATGTACGAAAGTTGGAAGTCAGTGGAGCTCTGCAATCCACCCTGTGGTCTGTACTCCATGTCTCAGGACAGCAACACACATTTTCAGTACATTTCCCTGTGCTGAGGTACCACATTGTTTAGCACCTGCCCAGACAGCACTGTACTCTCTCTGTGAGAGGGCAGGATAGCCACCAATTTCTGTGGGGTCTGAGCTCTCTAAGTGCAAATGTGACCATTGTGCTACTCCTTGCTACCCCACTGAGGCTGTGCCTGCAACTCCCCTATCCCAGGCACAGCTGCAGAAGTATTTTTTTTAATCTGACATCCCTTCTCCCCTCACAAATGTGCCCAGAGCACAGAGCCCAGCACACATCTCCAACCCTTTTGAACTTTCAGGAATGAAAAGTTGCTACTTTTCAGTCTTTGCAGAGCTGTGCCTAAAGCTTTGCTCAACCACAGCAGTGGGTATTTAAATGCAGAGATGAGAGGGACAGAGAGACTGTGATACACACACTAAGACCAGACCCATGTTTTCTTGCACAGGCTAGAAATCTGGGAGATTTCCAAGGAAGAAGCTGGACTTTGAGGCATTGCTGAGGAGAAACCTAATGCAATTCAAATTATTTTTTATTGAGTCTGTAGCAAAGACTTGTTTGGTTAAAATGCTGGAATTCTGCCTGCACGCTCCTCCGCTGAATAAATCCTCGGGTAGTCTGCTCCAAACAGGTAACTAATCTTTCAATAATTTAGCTGTGTGAGAGTGCTAAACTAATTCCCATTTATTCTCATTAGGTTCCTGTGCTCTCCTGCCCACTTCAACTGGGCTGGAATCCAGCTGACGGGAGCTCAGAAAGGCTGAAGGTGGAATCCATGTCTGATGACAGTTGCTAAAAACTCGTTTATTTTCCAGGCAGTAGCATTTATTTAATTTACATTTTAATAGACTATTATTTCAAATACTAATCAACATACCATCTACCTTCAGGTGTCACTCATTCTATGCACAAAAATTGAAGAAAAATATTTGCTGTCAATTGACCTTGGACTCAAATCAGAGTTTAGCAAAGCAGTTAAACATGTGCTTAACTTTATGCATGTTTATAATTTCATTGCATATCATCAATTGGATATTGGCTGAGTTTGATACTGCTAATAATTTTTCAGATTTAAGTCATATCCTCCTTTCTAAGTCCACCTATAATTACTTATTTAGCAAACTCACTAACAGGATTAATATCTGCCTATTTTGCAACACCACAACCCTTGTAATTCTTATTGTATATTCTCCCTAGGAGACAAGCGGTGGGCAAAAGAGGGTAGACCTGTCACTGTAACACAGATAGGAACTGAGGAGAGAATTATAAAACAAGATGGTCAGGGTGTCTTCAGAAGACAGAGTAAGAACTAAGCCATTTCTTGAGCCTCTTTTTTCCACCAGGGAACTTGTTGATCTCTAATGTTAACCTCAACTTTGTCATTTTTTAAATCTGAATTTGTTTGTTAGCTTCTGAATCCAAGTGAACAGGATTAATTGCTCTTGGAAATGTTTTGTTGAGCCATTTCTTTGAATATGAGAGGTAAAAAATGAGCTGGTGGATGATGCCCAGCAAGATGCTGACCAAGTAAAGAATTTGGAAAGTTTTTTAGTTTTTGGTTTTGTTTTTTCTTTCTTCTTCTTCTTTTTTTATTTTTTTTTCCTGTGGAGAGACTTCTATGGTCTGCAAGATATTTGAGCCTGAAAGAGCAGCTGAGGTTCACAAACCATCTACAGAGCAACATGCCTGGCAGCTCACTGGGTCATATGGGAGTTATCAGTGGGAAATCAATTGTAAACACTATAAACTATACAGAGTATCAGGGCTGCAGGAGGTGGAAAATAGGATGTTCTTATATTACCTGTGTGGAGCGATATAAACCTCTGAGGAGGTGAAAGAAATGGAAGTAATCTGACCATCTAGTTTGGGCAGGTGGTATTGCAGGAAAAAAATGATAAACCATAAAATTGGCTTTGGCCCTTGAGAAAAAATGCTTAACAATATAGTGCATGATCATGGATTTTTTTTCTTTCACACGAGTAAAATACTATCAAATCTTGCACAGATTCCTAGGTTCCTACTTACCAGTCAGCAGAAAAAAACAGAACCAATGGTTACTGGGCTCTTTATTGGTAAAGATTCTTTTGTAATGTTAACATAGTTACCTTAAGAGCCATCATATGTAGCCTTCCACTTTGTTCTTCACAGGCCAGACCGGCTGCTTTTTCAGTGAAGAATAAAAAGGTCAGGTTTATCGTTTTTCATTTCCAGTATATATCAGAAGTAGGAAATATTCTCATTACACTGTAAACTCTATTAAAAACTTAAAAATTAACCTATTCCTCCTCATCCTTTTTGTTTTCCTTGCCACCATTTCAGTAAATAGAATAACTGGCATTTCATTTCCCCAGCCAAATGTTATTTCTTTGTGGAATGAAATAAACTGAAATAAATATACCCTCATAAAATAAGAGCTTTGCACGAACTTGAGTCCAGGTGTGTTCAAGAAAAGGATGAGCAAATGAGTATTCCCTGCTGAACTCAGTGGAATTGCTCATCTGCATGAACTGTTCAGAGGAATGAGAGAAACTGAGGCCCAAATGCACAAGATCCATTTGTTGTAATATGTGTTTACTGAGTACATGTTCCTGACCATGCCATGAGTATATTCCTAGGTGTTTGGAACCTCTAATATTGACAGGAACTCAAAGCTTTTAGTAGTTGCTGAGATCCTGTGGCAGACAAGCAGAAATAGTGAACATCTCAGCCCGAGACTTCAAGCTACAAGAACTGAAATGCCTACCACCTCTCTGTAGGTAAACCTAGAAAGAGAAATCAGATTTTCTGGTTTCCAGTCTAGCACCTTCCCTTCTAGTAGACTTCCTGGAGTGATTCCCCTTCAGGTCCCATGGTCCTCCTAGGAAAAATTACTAAAGTGGTAACATACTCACTGCATAAAGTTTGCAGTAAAGTTACATGCTTATCTGAAACAGTCTGAAAATATATAATAACTATTTCCCTTTCACTGACCTTAATCTTAGAAATTCCCTCTTCAGACCTTAATTTGAATGTAAATTGCAAGTGATTCACAACTTTTTCATGGAAAATGTCTAAAGCAGAACTATGGGCTGTCTATTTATTGTTTCCTTTTCTTGTAATTGTAAAGATATTCTCAGCACAAATGAGAATTGCCACAAAACCCATCATGATTTAAGTTAGTGTGTAGAATAGGTTTCCTAGCGAGCTATGGCTATCATAAAAATGATTCTCAGTTGTTAAAGTTGATTCTGCCTTTTAATGTTTTCTCATAACTTGATGCTTTAAAACAGTCTGTCTTTGGAACCTGCAACAGCTTTGCTCATTTAAATATGTTTTCTTCTCTGCATTTTGGAGCACAGTCCTATATTATTTCTACAGTTCAACTGTCAATAAAGGACTTTGTATAATAGAAACCCTCCAAGACCATCATACATAATGCTGGGAATTCTTCAGAAAATCATATAGGCATAACTAAAGGTGAAGAATACTGAACTGTACCTATGTCAACATTTATTGACTTGTCAATATACAAGTTTATCGAGTACATTGATGTTCAGGAATTATACCAGCTGCATTTTAACTAGGGTGATTATCCACCCTCATGTGAGCTGTGTGTGTATCTATACCTATACCTGTATGTATCTCTGTATCTATGCTGAATGTAGTAACAGCATGCCTAGAAAGGAATGTTGAGTATAAAAGCTCATAATAAGATTCAGCATAAGCCAATATCCAGTAAACATTTGAAGGTTATAAAGGGACAATCGTACAGGTAACCTTGTCTAACTAAATAAAAGACAATTATATTTCATGGAAATGAGAGATGTTTGAGCTGCTGGTGTCTGCAAAAGACATTATATTAGGTTGTAAGGAGGTGAGTATAGTCATTTTGCTGGTTTAAGTAATTTTTTTCCTAATGTTATTGTTTTTGCTGACCTAAACATCTCTCAGGTCACTGTTAAAACATGTTGCCAAGAAAAAGAAACTCAAGTTCCTTGCAACTCACATAGTGAGAACACCCAGGCTAGAAGGTTCATAAGAAAGCAAGAGGATTGCAGGATCTGGTCATCAAAAGTTAATGGAAAACCTGAATGTTCATTAAGACACCATATAGGTAAGTTATATCTTTATAATCTTAGAAGTGCTATAGTCATCACAGCAGGTTAATTTTCCAGTTGTGTCCATCAGGATTGAGCAGGAATAAGTAAACTTCATTTTCTTGGGTTTCCTTTCCGTTTCATCCTTGCTGTCTAAACATGGTAGAAAGAAAATTGGGTCTTAGACAGAGAAGATTTTTTTGCAGAAACCATCTCTTTCCTAGGGAATCTCTATTTTTTTCCTCCACTGTAATAAATTATATTTCAGATTACATACAATGAACTTTCTCAAAGAAGTTTTCCAGTATAGACTTCCTGTCCACAATGTCTAGAGAGGACCCTGTTTTGGTAGGGGAATAAGATCAAAGAAGGAGAACAAGGGCATGGGGAGTAAATTGGCAAACTACATCCTCCATTAGGGAACAGAGCTCTTCTCCTTGGCTAAAATACAATTTTTTACTTTCTATTGAAAACCGAAAAGTGTCTGTAGGAATAAATATTTCCTGACACTGGAATTTATTTTTTTGTTTTAATAAAAATGATGGTATCAGAACCATGCTAGTGTTTGGCTGTAGCCATCAGTACAACTAGAGAAACTTCCTTTGAATTTATTATATTCTGCTTCCGGGGTGCTGCAAAACAAAGTGTGCCATGTGAATAGCCAATGACACTCCTGAAACCTTTCCTTTCTCTTACTGGCATGTGTGGTAACTTTGGCATATGCAGGAGAGAAAGGTATGGCTATATGAGTATGTCTGTGCAACCCAAGCTTGGTATGTCTATATGAGTATGTCTGTGCAATCCAAGATTATTAGGGTTGGTTATTATGTTTATTATGTTTTGTACAATTTTCTGAATTAATAACACGTTTCCAGTGATTTATCTAGTTTAACTGAGAAGTTTCTAAATAATAATAATAATAATGAAAAATCCCCAACCTAAGGTAATGCAAACCACATGTGAAATTAATTAAAACTATGTTAAATTGGTGAAACTGGGTAATGAAAGCAATAAAATTCATAGGCATGTTCCAGTCTTTGAAGGTGGTTAGCATCTGTGAGGGCCTGAGCACTCTTGGCATTGTAAGAGTCCAGAAGGGGCAAAGCACCTCACAGGGTTGCGTGGGGGTTGTCTGGTGCAGGCAAACACCAGAGGTCTAGTGTGTCTTGCTGTGCTTTGTTAGCAAAGGCTGTAGCATGCACTGTTAATCTCCCTGTGGTTATGAGCTTGCCTTAGCATTCTTTTAACCTAGGTTTTTGTTCTCTGATTAAGGAGATTATGTGTAATGCAGAGCTACTGAGCTAAGCCCAGAGAGACCAGAATCTTTATTAAAGGAACAGATCATGATGCAAAACACATTAACTTTGCCAGCTTAGACTGATGGGAACTGCTGGTGAGATGAGAGATTTGGGCAGCAATTAAGAGGAGCAGAGTTCTTGTCCATATTCAATGACTGTGAATGCGTAGTGGAATGAGGATGAATAATTCAGGGCCAGATCCTCTCTCCTTAATTATATGATGTGTACCAAGGTTGTAGATTGACAAACACATTTGGCAGCAGTGTTGACATAGTCACCACCTACCTTTCACTCCCTGCTGCTCCTTGTCTCTGCAGTTGCTCACTGTGCTATGGCAGGGCAAATAACTGATGTGACCAAGATGAAAACTCTTTTCCATAAAATTATATGGGTTTTTTAGGTGGATGAGTTCCAGTAAAAGTTATCATGTGAATTTAAAGTATGATTTCATGCAGGCAGGAGCAGGATGTAAGGGAACATGGTGGATATGTGAGTATAACCTACTTAGAAATGAGTGAACACTGTATCCTGTAAATCCCATATAAGTGTTTACAGAGGAATTCACTTCCCAACACAGGTAAATACTTTAAGCACCATGTGTCCTCTGAAGATGTCACCTACTTACCCATTCCAGAGCCCCCAGATTTGTATTGATTCAATTAGAATGTGTGCCCCACTTGAAGAGGGTCAGAGTGAGAACATAAGGTCTGTATCAAACTGAAGCTCCATGCTTTCTCCTGCACTCAGCGGGAGATGCTTAAGGGAATAGCATAAGGATAAAGGAAGTAGACAGAGTGATCCTTCCACTTGTATCACTTACAGTCTCTAAATATTTTGCACCTTTATGGATATTCTGACTGAAACATTCCATTTGTATACTGTATTTTATAGCTGTTCATTAACTTTTCTACTGCAGTTGCTCTTTTAATCCATGTCCAAACTTCATCCATCGTTAAATTATTTTTTTAATTCTGTGCGATTATTTCATTAGGTGTGTTTTAGCTCTGGTTGTAGGAGATATAAAGAATAGCTATTTCCCTGCTCAACAGCTCTTTTCCATTAATGTTTTTACAGATCTTTATTGCATTTCTCAATCATTTTTACTTAGGATGGTTCTTCCTAATTTTGTTGTATAAGTTCCATATGGATACTGTTCCATGTCTCTAATCATTATCACTATTCTCTGAATTGCTCTTCATTCTGTTACATTTTTATTTATGACCAGAATCTCTCTTAATAATCTTTCAAGTTAAGGTACCCTATAGCTTTAAATATCATCACAATGGTGATTCTATTACTTTCCTCATAATCAGTAATATTCTTCTGATTTGATACCTAAGAAATGAGCAGATATGTTCATAACACTGTCCCCAGTGATTTCAAGGCCTTTATTTGAGCTAATTTAGGACTTAGTCATTTCTATGTATTTTTAGGTGGTTTGGGTGTTTTTTTAGTGTATTGATTTGCATATATTAATATTCAATTTCATCTGATATTTTAATAGCCAGTTGCACACCCTTGTGATCCTGCTGCAACTCACAAAGAGAAAATTTTATATTGGAAAGCTTTGCCCCTTCACAATTCACTTCCTTCCCATATCATTCAAGGGTAAGCAGAACAGTGCAAACCCCTTGGGAATCTACCATTCTTCTGAGGACTACCTGTTTATCCCTACTTTTCACTTCTAAACTCTTGCACAGTTGCTAATTCACAGTGGGATCTGTTCTTGCATTCCACAGAGCTTGTGTCCCTGACCAGCTTCTGTGTTCGTATTAAAGGTTTGTGGAAATTCAGATGCTCCATTTTCCTTCTGGACCACACTGAACCATGTCCTTAGTCATGACTGACAAACTGGCAAGCACTTCTGAAGTATGATTTCCATTTATCATTTGGATTAATCTTCAGTTAATCACATTTATTCAGATGTCTATAAACTTTTTTTTTTTTTTTAAATTTCAACTAATTTGCTCCATATCTCAGTCTGGTTCACTGGGATGTAGATCTTTGAATCCCCATAGACTTCTTTCTAAAATTTAGGTCACGTTTTCAGCCTGTTACTCCCTTGGTACTATGGCTGATTTAAACATAAGGCAACATACTACAGATTTTACATTCAAATTCCTTTAGAGCTCTTGCGTGAGTAGCATCTGGGCCCACACATTTGTTACTATTTATTTTACCACCTCTTTCAAAACCTTTTCAACTGACACTTGAATTTCAAACAGTTACTCTGACTCATTCCCTCTACGGAAAGGTGAAGGTGTGGGATCAGGCCTTAAATATAATGTTACTTCTTTTTATATCTCTTTTCCACATTAAAATAAACGAGAAATCAATCACCAGGCATTTTCAAGAGTCTATATTTAAGACTGAGCACTTTTGCCAATGTTTTTTCCAGGGAGAAGACATTCAAGAAGATAGCTACATATAGCTATTTCTTTTCTTGCTGCATTTTAATTAGTTTCTTTTTTTTTTTCTTTCTTTCTTTTTTTTCCCCTGCCGTTCCTAACTCTCTTTCTTGTAAGGGGTTTCTTGTAGGTGAAATGTTCAGCCTAAGAAATTGTACCAGGCAATATCTGAGGGTCTGACTTTCTGAAGTGCCTTTCATGTGCTTGCTTGAGTACTATCAGTATGTTCACAGCTGCAGCCTAAAGGTGGCCAAAGTCCACTCTTCTGTATTTTTCCCAACTATTATTTCAAAAGCTTCCTGTGCTTTTTGGCTGCTAGTAACACTAATAGAAGTGTGAAACCCAGAGACCTCAAGTCAGCCTTGCCAAAAATAAATGTTAAAAATGAGAGAAGCACTATGTAAAAAAAAACACACACACCCCCCAACACCCCACCCACAAAACCACAAACCTAAACCAACCCAAACCAAAACACTTCAAAATTGAAAGCAGAGGGAGGGAGCTATTAAATACATACTGGAGACAAAAAGATGTTCAAATGCTATAGGACATTTAGGCAGCTCTACTACACTCAGCCAGACAGTTGATGATCTCAGGTCATTCACACAGAACAAACCTTTGGCTTATCAGCCTGATTTATCAGGACTACTGTTAAGGCTGAATAGATTCTGAAAATCCTTTTATTGGGTGTTTAACTGCAGTAATTTCTTTTAAAGAAACCACCTCCAGATTTACAAATCCACCCAGAAGATCTTGTACTGCTAGAAAACTTCCCTATGAGCTGATATATCTACAGTCTTTTCAAAGTACAGGTCTGTCGGTCTTTGCACTACTTTGGAACACTCATGTTCTCAGCACTTTGTGGTACTCTGTTCAAGGAAGTCCATCCAAGGACACTGAATCTTTTGTGGAAGCATCTTGTCTGTGGGCTTGTTTTGCTACCCTTAACTTCCCAGCACCTGATAACTTTCCACCACCTAATGTTCTCCTGCCTCTCAGTTATGATTTCCTGTTGTTTCTCATTTTGTCCTCTGATCCTGAGGAGGCACTGGATTTGTGGACCTGGTGCAATGAATTTCTGTTGTTTAGGAGAGCTTTCAGTTGCAACTGGAGTTGGAGTAAATGATTCATTTCAGCAGTATTGCTTTGCACACTGGTGTTCTGAGCGTGACTGCGGAGAGCAAAATTCAGTCCTCAGGTAGAAATGGAAAATAGTCTGATGCCCTCATGAATTTTAAACTGCTTTTATTTCTAGCATCAGTAGCAGCCAAAGAAAACTTGGTTTTAGATTGAATAATTCCTACTGGGTCCAGGATGAGAAATGAGAAGCCTTCACTCCTCTGAAGCCTTTGACAGGGTAACAGTTTGATGTTACAGGGATCTGGAAAACCTTTCAGGCTTGAAGATCCTTCTGCAGACAGCTTTTACCTGAAAATGTCTTCCACATTGGAAGTCAGAAGTGGAAGAGGACAGCAAAATTAAAGAATGGTGAACCCAAGATGAAAGACTGAGACAGGACTGTTTTGAATGTCTATTCCAGATTAACATCATCTTTCTCCAAAAGCAGTCAGATTAATTCCCTCTGAGCTGGTCATGGCATGGGATAATGTGGTAAAAGCTAATTAAGTACTCTGAAGAATTTAGAAAGAGTAATTTTCTGTTTGGTTTCTGTTTTGTTTGAGTTTTGTTTTTAACCCACGTTTTATTGCTATTGTTTTCTTTGGCTTGTTTGTTTTGGATACTGTAGAGCCCATCCCAAATCTCTTGTCTAATTCATCTTTGCAGCAGTGTGAACAGTTTATTGCTAGTACAATATTAGCTTTTCTAATCAGAAACTGATGTTATTACTTAATAGTTATTGCTCTGCATTACTAGCCAGATGTTGGAAATAATGGGCTGATAAAGCTGCCATTAATTTAAACAGGTTGACAATTTCAGACTTTTGCAGCACAACATCAGGAGACCCATAAAGGAGCAGAAAAAATAATTTGAGTAGAGAAGGTAATCAAAACCTTCTAAACTCAGGAGTTTAGTGTGACACATTTCCCCAGCCTGCGTCGTCACACAGGGTACAGTATGCCCTCCAGTCCAGAGCTCAGACACTCTGACCAGACCCCAGGCAGACAAAGAGTATGAGACTGTGTCAATGTCATTCTGAATCTTTGCTATTATGTTTCACCTTTTCATGGAAGACATTTAATCTTCTAGCACTAAGATAGTCCTGAGGCTTTTGGTCAGCTGGAAGCATGGACAGAATGGGCTCATACATCCTGCGGCTTTCCATGGAGAGGAAAGGGCATGGTTACTGGGTGGGATTTATGGCGTTGTGGCTGTGCATGTTTAGCAGCTGGCTGGGGAAAGTTCTCTTTTCATTTGCTGTATGAAAGTAAAAAATTTTCCCTTTCATTATAGAAGAGGAAAAAGGAAGCTCATTTTAGTTTAAAACTCACCTTTTTCTGTCATAAAAAATAAAATAAAATAATTTTTAAAAATTCATTCACCTTGAGAATGCATTTCTGGGGCTTAAGGTTCCAGTTTTGAAACAAGGAACAAAACCTTGATACCCTGCTAGGTACTATTATTTGATCTTCTATTCTATGTTGAAAATTCAGTGTACCTTAATGTAACATAATGGAACAGACTTAAACAATCACCAGAAAACATTTCAGTGCACACCTGTTAGCAAGCAAATAGGTTTCAGATAATAGAATACTTAATAAACATGTTGAAGTTTTTTAGATGCAGTAGCAATGGCAAAAAGAAGAAATCTATCGGTATTAGAAAATAGAACAGAGTACATAGTAGAGCAGTGTCCTTTGGGAGGACCAAGGGTGTACTGATGTTTCAATTTCCAAGAACGTCAAAAGGAGCTTTGCTACCTGTTAGTAAGCAGAGGTGCTTCCTGAGCTTGATTTTTATCTCTGGGACAATGAAAGAGTAATGTAAATTAATTGTTTTTAACTTTTGAAATCCTGCATTAAGAGTTTTGTGTTTTACCGCGATTTTATAAAACTAGAATAGTGTCATGGGAAAGGACTGACACGCCTTTCAAGCCCTTTTGTTTCAAAATATGGCTAGTATTATATTTATGTCTTTAAATTAAGTATTTCTATTGTCATTAATATTATCCCTTGGAGAATGAACATAAATTTAATAGAAACATCTATTAAATTTTTATAGACACATTTTTGCCTTCAGACATTCTCAGAATCTTGACTAAAAAAAATCTAATGATGATGTCAAATTTCATCTGACATTATCTTCTTTTAAAAATAAGCTGATAGAACAAATGGAAATGCCACATTGACAGCTGAAACTTACATTAAGAAAACTTTTCTGTGAAAAAATGCTTCTCATTCTCATTGATTGGCATATCCAATGACCTATAGGTGATGATTTTATTCATGATTATGAAGTTATCAGCGTTGTATAGGACATTGTATGTGAAAATGGTATCATTCATTCACTTCCTCATCAGAGGTGCTTTCACCCAAATAATAATGGACTAGATACAAGGAAAACACTTAAGTACCTATTGTAGTAGCAGTGTAGAAGAGTTGTCTAAATAAAAAATAGTAATCTTAAGAGCATCTCAATGAGCTGTCACCTAACACTGCGAATATCTATATTCATTACTTCTAAAAATGTGTTTAATTCTAGAGTTGTTAATATCTGAGTAACTATATGTTCCAATGACTAGTGTTTTTTTAAAAGATAAAATCTCTTCACTGAGAATGGTGGTGAGACCAGTCCTGGAATTCCTTGCAGCCTGTTGACTGCTCTGAACCGTGCAGAGGATCAGGTATTTGACCTCTCATCCTCAGGCAAGTGCAATGGGAAAAACTCCAGGGAACCCATCAAGTCTTCTGGCTTTTGTGAAAGTCCAGATCTGATTGTGGTGCGGGGAGAATGTCCGCAGCCTCAGTACAGAGTGTCCACTCTTGACAGTTTCATTGACCTCTGTGGCAAAGCACTACTGATACTACTGATAGGTAAGTCCCTGCAGTACAACCCAAAGGACATCAAGGATGAGATTGCAATATCTATACTTACACTGAGTCATGTCATATCTTTATAGGACTATATATGAACTAAATAGCTTCTGAGATGGGAAACCTGTGTGAGGCAAGCAGAGTGCTATTTTCTTTTAGTTCCTGAGGAAAAGACGGGGCTTCAGCCATTTACATGACCTGCACAGCACCAAATTAGCATCAGTATCAGAGTCAGAATAATTATTTCTCAAATCTGAAAGTTTAACTGCTTTTCTTTCTAATAAGTGGTTGTTTTTTTCAATACATTATTCCAGAAGATCAATTTTTTAAAAAAAAATAAAAGTACAGTTCTGTTTTACTTCCAACAAAACACATAGATATAATTAGACTTAGTGAATTATGAAAATACTAGTTAGGAGTGTATAGTCAAACCTTCACATTCTTGGTACATTTAATTGTGCCTCTTTAAAATCTCTATTCAGACATATCCTACAGATTAGAAGAGAATCCAGTGTAGAAATAGATTTCTTCATTCAGCATCTGCATTTTACAGTTACAAAATTACACCATATTTAACAGCTATGACTTTGTTGCACATTTCTGTTTCACATTGTTATCTTTCATTTTGGATTTCCATATTGTCTAGGTTACAGTTTCTGGTTTCTGATCTACAAAACAAGTTCCTTCTACAATTTTCCTTCCTTCGCCTTGTTAGTGTTATCAGTTCCTGTAATGGATGCACTTTTACTATCAAGTCAAAACAAAATTTTTTTTATCTGATAAAATAAGATTATCTTTATCTCCATTCTATGCTAATTAATTATCCTTGTTTAATATTCACATTTTGCATTACTCAGTGCAGATGAAGAGCGCTGTCAAGTGAGCTGCTTTTCCAGGGGCCAGACTATGACTGGATTTACATGCTCACAGAATTCAAGGCAATAGATATAGGCTTCACCATCTTTCCCACCTTCTCTTTCTCCTTCAAATCATCCTGTAAGCAAATTTCTAGGGAGAAATCACTGTGAAGGCTTTTATCCATTGAGAAATGTACTGCCATAATTACACCTGTGCAAATTGCAACAACACTATGAATACCTATGCATTTATTCTGGGACAATGGTTCTTTGTTGTTCTTTGGTTTGTGTTGCTGTAGAGATGATATAATGCTAGAATGGAAGGGGAATGGGGGAAGAATATAGTGTAATTATGTTCATTTCACAACAAAATACTAGTCCGTGCAGTTGCAGTCATTTAATAACCAAAGGGATATCGTTCCATTCAGTACCCCACATACTGCAGACCTGTAGCACTGTGTGTCTCGGGGTGATGAAGCTTACTGACCTAACCACTGTGAGTTCAGTACTGTGCTTTAAACTTTCCAGAATATCTTCTTTGCATATGGCTTATTTTTCCTAGAAGAGGTCTGGGCTGAAATTTCCAAAATTACTTAACAGCCTTTGTCTGATTTCCAAAAGTGAACTTCTTAGTTCTGTTGGAATAAACATAACTGAAAGTATTCAAGACTGTTATCTGCAAACAAGGGAAAGGTCATAGGGTATTGAACAGCTATTGAGGTTATACTAAGGGTAATGCAAAAAAAACCCTAACCAACCAACCAACAAAAACCCTCACAAAAAATATAAAGAGGTTCAATAAGTAATTTTAGAGGTGTTTCTGGATAAGGAAGGTGGGCACAGAAATCAGAAAAAACATACTGGAAAAGTGGGGAAAATCTCAGTGCTATACTAACAAATATATACTTGCTAGAAAAAGCATTTTTTCCTTTTTCTTTTTGCAGAATGTGAGCAATGCTATTGCAAAAAAAGAAATATGGTTAGAGACATAATGGATTTTAAAAATTATTAATTTTAGAAGTTCAGAAGTGCCCTTGAGCATCAATATAGTGTTTATTTGTTGGGGGATTGGATAGCTGGAGGAAATCACAGAACAATTACGTTATTAGGAAACACTTTCCAAAAGGGGATCATTAAAAAATATTTCTTTTGAGAAAGCTGGTACGTATTTTTCTCAAATAGTTTAATGGCAAAATCAATTGTGCCAGTATTTTGTGTTAAATGAAGAGAAAAAAATAATGAGAATTAAAATTGTAAAATTGAAGCTAGAACCTAAATAAAAGTCACAAGCCTTCATTCATAAGAAGTGGTTAACAATGCCTTTGTAATGCAGATTTACTTACCATTAGGTTTCATTTGATGAATCGAATTATTCAGAAGATACTCTAAGCAGCCCCAAAAAGCGATATTGTCTTCATTGACATAGTGTCAACAATTACAGTCCAGTTATTTTCCTGTTGCAATGTCCCCATGTGAAGTGGGTAGTATAGAGTTTTGTAGGTCAACATGGATCAGGATTTCATGCATGAACAGAAGCAGGGTGATTCTATTGCTCTTAATAGATATATATGTTCAAATTCTTGTTGAAACATACCTTGTATGCCTGCTTCTTCCCCTTTACGAAATTAAATCATGATATGTTCCAGTGAAAGTGCTATGATGAAACATGTCTACACAGATGCTGAAAGAACTCATTGTGTTTTTTCATTATAACAAGCACTGTAAAAAGCCATCATTTATCTCTTGTTGCAAAGCACAGGCAATTTAATCTTAAGAAGGAGGGATGTTCAGGTAGTGGTGTGTGGGTTTTTTGAAACTCTTAAATTCACGTTTCACAGTGTGAAGGAGATGCCTTTCCTCCAATGGATGAAATGCCTGGTACATGACAGGCCCTGATGCCTGTTTTTTAAATCTGGTCTTAGAATCAACTTGCAGAGGACGTGCAGTCAGACAGCTTCTCAGTTCCAGATTCTCTGCTTAGCAAACAAGAAGCTGCGCACACCTTTGCTTTGTAAACAAGACAGTTTCATTTCAAATGCATGTACAATTACCATTAAAGTCAAGGAGAGAAGGACATGTCTGAAAACAGAATTATTGTTTTACTTTCCTTTGGCCTTCTGATCAACACACCAGGAGAATGAACATCATCTTGTTCAGGAAATTCAGTATTTCAAAGCATTTCAAAGGGAATAGTGAATAATGAATAAAAAGACAGGACTGAAAACAGGTGATGCAAGAGAAAGTAAAGAAGGAGAACAGGAAGAAACCGTTATAGTATTACCAGGGAGTGAAGAATGAAGGGTGCATGGCCTGATCATACCATACAGACATGAACACTGCTCTGTCTAGCCCTACTTGGAGTGTGGCAGACATTCTCCTCCTTCCCTCCCTTAGGACAAGGTCTCTTGAAATTTTTCTGCTATATTGGCTTTTTCAACATACTTTCACCAGTTTGAAAATTGTTTAGGTGAAACATAGAATAAGAAAGGATCTCAAGTGATTTATGCCCCTTCTTCAGGGAGGGACAATTCTATCCATATCGTTGTTCATGATTGTCTGATTCGTTCTTAAAGACCTCCACAGCTTCTCCAGGTAATCTAGTCCAGGATTTCATTATTCTTTTGAATGTTCACTTTCTTAATATCTAGTCTGCATGATGCTGCAGTTTAAAGTCTGGTTTAAAAATAGATAAATATGAAAAATAGATTATTTTTATCATCTTTGTAGTATCCTTTCAGGTTTTTGTTGATTTATCACTGCCCTCTTTCTGATTTCTTTAAGCTAAGCAGCCTCAGTTCTTTCAGAGAAATGACATTCCTTGACCTTTCTCCACGTATTTCTTGACACAATGCTCCTAAAACCTGACACAGTATTTCAGTTGAGTCTATACCAGTGCAGTGTGGGAAAATTATTTCATGTGGTTTTCTGGTTACTAACTATCTCATTAAAATTTTGGGGGGGTTGTAACAGTTTGTCATTGTTTTATGATCAGATTTTCTCACCTTTCAGAGCTTTTTAAAGATGTTCCAATATTAGCAGCCCAAACACTTGAAAGCAGACATCGGCCATTAAAAGTGTTGTGGAATAATAAAGCAGGAAACTCGGAATAAATATATGCCTATTTCTCATTCAGTCCTCACTTCCTTAAAATTAATATTTTTTAATATCTCATTTCCATCAGAGGTAAGAAACGCTATTATTTTGTAAATGTCTGCTGAAATTATCAAAGATTATCTCCATTCTGAGAAGATAAGGGCTTCTAAGGGAGCACATAAAAAAATCTTATAACTGGCAATAAAATTGTGAGATTTGATCGTACCAGCATTCAGAAGACCAGCAATGAGAATAGATTGCTAAAAATCACCTCAGAGTGGTTTTACAAAGCACTAAATTAGTGAAAATTGATCATGATTTTATCTTGAGATTCAAAAATTGAGTTTTCAGTTCCCATTTTTCTTTGGCTGTGACCTTGGCTGCATGGTTGACTTTCTCCAAGTGCTTCCCTTAGTCTGATCTGAAAGAGTTAGTAGCTAAATAGACAGTCCCCTACTGTGAATTTGCAGCATGCCATGTCATTGACCCCAATCTTATATTGCAATATTAAAAACGGAAGGGACATACCTGGATACTGAAAAATGTTGATCACAACCTCTGCTGATTATCAGAGGAATAATAAAAAATGAGCTGGAGATTGAGATGGAAAATATACAATTTGTGGAGTTGTGAGAGCAACACTGATGGGAAAACTTTGGAAAAGAATTTGAAGTGCTGTGATAGGAGGAGGTACCAAAGGAGAAGAGTGGAAAAGACTGCATCTCCTTCATTACCCAGCAGAAACTTCATCACCATCCCCCTCCCCTTATACACACACACACACACACACACGTTCATATAGATCTGGGCCTAGAGGATGTGTGATTTTAGCAGACAGATTTTAGCAGTTTTTGTTCAGATGAGGAGCTGTATGTATTCTTTACTGAAGGATTGAGCCCTTCTAACTGCATGGAAACCTCAGCACCAGCAAGGTCTATTGAGCAGGGGAGAATCAGAGGTTCTATAACATAAATAAAAGAGAGGGAAAGGAAAGCTTTAAACACAGAAACAAATTGTACCATCACAATTCTGCTGCAAATAATTCACAGGTACAGAGGTAGATCTCTGCATATTAACAGAAAACAAATAAAGGCACCAATATTGACCTATGTGACTGGTACACCTTAGTCTGGAACCAGGGCAGTCTGAGTTTGACCCCAGAGCACAGGCTGTGGGACTTCATCAGATACCTCCACACCATGAATTCAGGTTGTGGCACAACCTGGCTCTCAGGCTGCCTGCAGGGCCTTGGACTTTGTGTGTCCCTGATTTCCTCTGCCTTTGAGGGAGTCTCCCCAGTTCTGCACTCTATGTTAAAACTAGTAAGACCCACCCGGTCTGGCTGCCAACCAACGTGAATCAGCAGCAGTTTTATTTAATGTCCTAGCATCAGACAACTTGGCACTGTTATAAGTAGTTTTCCTGTAACAAAACTAGGTTTACAATATTCCAAGCCATACAAGATATGTTGATCATTAATTTACAGTATTTTCCCACTGTAAAGTACTTTTAAAAGGTATTACTAAGTTGCAATCAGAACAGACTTTCTTTTTTATTCGTGTGGAGATTAAATGATTGCTCTTATCTTAGCAGTTCCTGTCCAGTAGCCACAAAGCTGAAATTCTGGGTAACTGTGAAATTTATATACCTTTCCTGGGGGGTACTATAGTCTTTTTTTCTGGTGAGACAGTGCTTTCACTTGATGACATGAATACTGACAGATACATCTCTATTTCTGTTTTTAAATAGATCATTTATGGAACATGAAAGAATTAATTTTGAAAAACAGAGAAAGAAATCACTGGGTAAAGGCTGAATGTGCTGGATAGAAAAGCTGTAACCTTGGAACATGACTGAATATACAAAGTTCTGGTCTTAATGAAAAAATAACATTTTCCTTGCTTCAGAGGAACAGTTTGACTCTAGTCTCAAGACTTCAAGAAAGCAGTACCTGAATTTGAAATGAAATGCTAATGATTTGAGGGAGGTGTGTGGGAGTCTTGACTCAAAATATGGTTATCATCTTCTGTAATGGATGTGGGTGCCCACACTGTAAATACCTCTGTTAAAATTATATGTCACATGGGAAAGTTAAATGTATGGATTAGTGCATTTTGATTTTTCAGATCCAGGTCAGTGTCATCACTGTGCTCCTTGATCCTCGGTGCTCTCTGTTGCATTGGGTCCCTGGTGTGGGATGAATTCATTATTGCTTCTGCAACATAATTTAGATTTACTAATTTGCTACAGATTGACCTTTTAAGACAATAGAAGATAAATAATTGACTCAGCAAATCCCTGGAGGACCTTCGTAAAATTTTGTCAGAATAGCCCTAATGATTCGTGCTTCTGTAAGCCTTGGATTTTCATAGCATTCAGGATAATGCTGATGTCCAGTAAGTGATGAGCACTAAGATATCTAACAATCAAACAGCTGAAAGGAGCACCTTTTCCATGCATTCATATCATATGCTTAGTGACAGTAGCCATTTGCACAGAGGGGTGAGTACTTCTGAAATTCTTAGAAAGAGACATTGAATAAAGAGGAACTGCCTGGCTTTAGGAGCCTGCACAGCTATATATAGCAGCACAAAACTGGTCTATAATTCTAGTCAATGGCATGTCTCATTTCTAAAGTTGTACTTTCCTGGATGCTTTGAATGAGAATGATACATCTAATAGCGATCTGACATGATAGTAAATGTCCGCTTAAATCACAATTTAAGGATTTAGCACCCGGTTTTAGGAAAGTAAATGTCTCTCCCTATGAGAAAGGCCAAATCGTGAAGGCGTCTGGATGAAGCCCAAAACACTACCAAAAGGGAAAAAAACATGGAGTGATAAAAAGCTCTTTAAATGGTATGGATAATAGCACATATATTCTTGTAATGAGGAAGGAGAATAAAATGTTAATTCATCCAAGATTTAATTGATTTATAAGTAGAATGAAGCAGATTTGAGAGCTGTGAGACTTATTGAGAAAACCATGAAATTCTCTGGTCAGTTTTGGAAGGGTTTCTTGTGCAGAACATTCCTTTTTTTTTCTGGGTCAAAGAATGGCAGGAAACTGGGGCTATGGAAAGAATTATTATACTTGGACAGTCCAGCAAAGATTATAAAAGGAAAAAAATAAATAGGGATAATCAATGAAGAATTAATGTGGAAAATAGGTTACATAACTGAAGGTTTTGCTCTCAGAAGGAAAGCTGGTGGAAAAAAAAAAGAGAAAATTGGTAAGGAGACTTCTGAGATGATTTTCCATTCTTAAGGCTAAGAAAATGAACCAAGCCCAAGACAAAGTGTCAGTGACAGAGACAATGTTACAAAGGTAAAAAGTATGATTGAAGTTATGAAAGGTCAGGGAAACAGACCAGAAGAAATACCCGAATGCCACAAAACCCATGAAGGAAAAGATTGTTGGAGGTTACGATACAATGGAGGGAAATGAACAAGATAAAAAGAGAAGTGGAAGTAAAGATTTATGATGGATGGAGTTAATACCGATAAGGCAGAGTGCATATGGCAAGTAGGCATGCATGGCATGCAAGACCTCCTCTCAGCTTCCTTCTAGAAGACTACATATATTGCTAAGAATGTTAGAATGTAGTATTAAGAGTATTAATAGACAAAGAATAGCATGACAGAATAATCTAGCGTATTAAACACTAAATTATGTATTTGGTCTGAAAATACTACCTATTTTTTTCCTTTTAATTATAGACTTTTGTGGAAATTAAACAATACCCAGTACAAGCAAAATTATCAGGATAGAATATGGAATAATCATCTTTTAATTTTGCTTGCAAATTGTTGTCTTTAAACAAAAAATCTCTGAGAAGATCTAGGCAGAAATTATTTTCTTATCCTGTGAGAAAATAGACAGTAAAAAAAAAGAGAATCTACCTCAAAAGAGACTGAAAAATCAAAATCTTAAAATATCAATAGGCAGATGAATCAAAGGAAAATTAAACCAATTTCAAAACAGTGGAAATGGTTTGATAATGTCAATACATAGAATTTTGACATTCAACTTTTATCTATTTTTAAAATAAATTTCAGAACAAAGAGTTCCTGGTAGTGATAACAAACACTTTGAAACGACTGAGAGGACCCAGTTGGGCAACTCCAGAACTTGCTCAGCCATTTGAACTGATTGGTGAATTCCACTGCATATTTAATAATTTTGACTGATTCACAGTCTCCAACATGGTTCTTTGCCTTCAGTTTTTCCAGTCATATAATCCTTTCCATTCAGCTGGTCCCATCCCCCCAAAGGAGAGCAGGTAAAAACCTCTCTTTCTGCTTTGCTTTGAGTCCTTAAGAAATTATCTTGGATTTTTCATTCAAGGAAAAATCCCTCTGAAGGGTTTCAGTGAGGCTCAGCATTTCTGTTGCTCCAGAGGCTGAGAAGCCTCTGCTTCATGGCCAGAGGCAGATCTCAGTGGCCTACCCTCTCCGGCTGCTTGATGTATTTACACAAAATTTGAGCATCTTCCTGTCACTCAGATATCTGACTCCTCTTCAGCCCTTGCTAATGTACATGTATTGGGAAAAACCCTGGCATGGGGGGCACAGTTATACAGGTGAAATTTTTTTAAGATTTTGATTTTTTTTAAAATTCATTCTACTCAAAGAAATAGTTTATTGTAGAAAAGCCTTTCCCACTTAAATACTATCTGTGCTCTAGACCCTTGGGGTGCAGTATGGCAGCAAACCTTTCTAGGACAAGGCTTCCTTTTGTGTTTGTGGAGTACCTAAATCAACAAGAGCCTGAGTCTCTACTGTGGAGTTTAGTTGTTGCTTTAATATCAGTAATAACACAAGAGAGTAAGAAACAGGTAAAATAGCGTACAGCAATTTGCTGAAGTAGATTTCTAAATTCCTTTTATGTTACCTGTACTAACATCCTCCATATTTATTGCTAACCTTTTCCACTAAGCTCTGCAATCATTAGTCTGTCCAGCTGGTATTTATAATGGTGGGACAGACTCTGGTACACCAAATGCACTATAACTTTCAAAGACACTTCTAACCAACAGCTAAACGTGAGCAGTAAAAGCTGACCAAGCACATGAAAGGTTTCTATAATTGCTATAATTATGTAGAAACTTTAGGATAAAACATCATTCCTCCCTGTCCCCCTTTTACCTTTGAAAATTCATTGTCAAGGAAAATGAAAAGGAATTGTTCAATAGCGAGGTCACTCTCTTCAGACTTTGATGCTTTTGATTGGAAATTAAAGCCGTAGTGATTACAAAGTGGATACAGTACCTAATTATAACATTCGTTCTTGTGGTAATATATAATAATAATGTACCTCATTTATATAACTTCTTTTGTGGTATAGGATTACAGGAGCTGGGGAAACACAGCCTAGTTATAACTCTTTAAAAGTTATTGCTGGAATAAAGCTAGAGCTGATAAAACTGAAATCCTATCACAGCACTGAAATAAAAGCTTTGTGAAGATGTGGGAGAGAGGAAGGACCCTTTAAGAACCTTTTATAACTACGGAGCATTTTGAGGCTTTGAAGGTCACGAAGAAAAATGTCTGCAGAAGCAAAATACAAGGAGGTCCTGCTCAGCAGGGTTATAGCCCATGGGGAAAACAGCCCCTTGCTGCTCAGCCTCAGCAGGCAAACTGGGATGTGAGGGGCCATTAATTCATTGCAATATGTGGAATACAAGTCTGGTTTTCAGTTTCCAATATTAAAATTCATGTCACAAAGGGTGCTGGAGAATTTCGGGCTTTAAAACCTGCTTTTGTCCTATGCTTTTGGCCTGCCCATAATCATGGAGGTGACAAACCATCTGCAGCAGTGTGGGGCAGGAGACTACATCGTTCAAAGACTGCTCCTGGGGGAACACTGCTGTCAGCTGAGCTTCCCCAGCAGTCTGTTGACTGTAGCAGCTAGAAACACATCTCTGCAGAATTCTTTTTGTCGCATGGGAAAACATCCAGCACACAGCATAAGCCATCCAACATCCTTCTATTCTGCTTAAACAGCTAGCAGCTAGGGCGAGAGTGGCAGAATTTCAGTATTTCAGTGTCTTTGGTGGTCAAAAACATGGGAAAGAGCCTCCAGGGGTTTACAGATGCTGAAGGGAATGAGTTGTGCACTACCTGGTGAGACCAGTGAGAGCTGGCTACTGAAATTCTGTCTAGATCTTGAGAAGAAATCTTTAAATTCCACCTATATGCTTAGATAGCAAAACAGTATTGAAAATCCATTCCTAGTGTGTTCATACTACAGATATGGATCAATTAAACATAGTTAAATTATGTAGAAATGACCAAATTTTCCCCTCAGAGGGGTAAGTATCAATCTAAATTTCAGAGTTTTTGTCAGTTTACATGGCTAGGAAAGAAAGCAGAATTTCACTAATACTAACTCATACATAAATAAAGTAAATAAAGCAAATCTGATATGAGGAGAATAAATCTAATAAGAAGTAGATATTAAGAAATATCTAATCAAAATACATCCACAGTGCTATAGACAGGAGGTTTCTGAAAAATGTTCACAAATAGGGGAACTGATTTTATTGCTATTTAACATGTCATCACCAGAATGAACAGCCTGCTGGGACAACAGGCATTTTTCATAGGACTCAATAGTTCTATAAAGCATTTTGAATTTGTGGACCCACAAAAATAGTATCTCTGCTTTCGCATGTAGTTGTTGCATGTGTCTCTACTCCTCTTCTAGAAAGTGATCTGGTGTTAAGCCGAGTAGTCTGCCTCTTCAAGCCAGGCAGAGAAATCCCAGCAATTTCAGTGCCTTAGAAATCCCCTTTAGCCATGGAGAATTGTAGTAGCAACATGGCAACAAGATGGTTGCAAGTGGAATGTAATCAAGTGACATGACTAATGATGCAGAACATGTCTGTCACCACAAGGCCATCTTTTAAAAAATGATTAGCTACTCTGTTCTATTCTATTTGTTTCTTACATTGCAGCTGTCAACTTTGCATCAGAGCCCTAGTGATTTCCATGACAGATAGTCTATGCAACACCAAAAGACTTGCTTTTTATGCTGTCTCTAATGCATTCTTGCACATTTTATTCTGTCTCCAGGGTAGTATATTTTTCAGCTTTATCCTGCAATCATTCAGTAGGTAATTATTACCCTAGAACAATGAACAACTCATCCAGCAACACTAGGAAGTTTGCTGATGGTAACAGAGTTTTGTTAGCTTTTCTAGTCCTCACCTGAAGGTTCCTACTGAACCTCGGATCTGTGGTGCTTTTTCAATGACTTATAATTGTAATGGCATGTGAGAGAAAAGAAAAAAATCATCCTCTGGACATTTTTTTTTAAAGTCTTTAATAGAACAGGTATTGATTACAGCTTTTTCCAGCTTTCAGAAGACACTATTTATTGGTCCATGAGTAGAGTGATCTCAGCTGACCTGCCGAGTCAAAAGCTTTCATGTAGTTGATAGAGTATATCTAATGTCTCTGGTTTGGGTTCTGTGTCAATTCTATAAGTGTCTTTCTACATTGCTTAACCCAGTGTGTTCTGGTATGATTTCACCACCCAGGACTGCTTTTTCCTCCTGAACCATAGCAGTATTTTGTGTGCAGTACAAGAAAAACCTGGGGCTTTTAGGGTTAATGATAAGGGAGCAACTTCTAGCTTTTTTTCTCCATTGTCTACTTTCACAAACAGACCAATAAGCCTTATTAAAAATATTATGTTTTGTCTGGTCATTTTGTCCTGTTGGCCTGTCTACAGGACATCTGATCCTGATGATAATGTTCCTTCTTTTAAAGCAATTTCTTTTAGAAGGATTTAGTTTAAGCACTGTGATAGCTGCCTAGCAGCAACTCAGAATTTTTTCCACATTTTGAAGGCAGACACACCAGTTTCCTTATTACACAGTTCTTCATTTCTGTACACTCTTGGTGTGTTCAGCCAGACCCTACACAGGTGAAACCATCTAGACTATCATTGTCAATGATAAATTTAAGTGTCTCAGCCTTTTCCCTTGTCTGACAAACGAAATCATTCAATCCAAATTTATCAAAGAAAAGACTCAGAGGTAACCTGACCACAGTCTTTAAACACACCTGATGGAAGTATAGGAACATCGAATTGATCAGAGAACAGCATTGAATGGCTGCAAGATAAAAAGATTCACTTCCAAAGTGACAACAATGAGCCACTGTGGGAATCCATACTAGAAGAATCATGATACATTAAACTAAAGGAAAAGGATATTTTTAAAGAACATAGTATATGTCAGATATATGGATAAAGAGCAAAGATTACTGTGGCTTGTATGTCTTGAGTTACTTAGGAGACTAAACTGTGCACACTAATGTCTTTAATTCTGAAGAGCCTTCCATCAGTTTTCATCACTATAACCTGCTAGTGAGTTTCATACACAACCTTTGCGAAAAGAAGTGACTCAAAAAGAACTGTGGTACAGATTGAACTGCATCCTTTGCACCACACAAAAATTGGCTTGGCAATCCACCCCCAAATTCACAGTCTGGATGCAGGGTCTTGAACATCACCTGCTTTGCTCTATGGACAAATTGTCTTGCATAAATTACTTGTTCACTTACACATAGACTCTGATTACTGCATTTAGGACTTCTTTCTGATTCCACTGATGTCAGTGAGAGCATTAACCTTAGGTTTTAAAAGCTGCTTTCTGCACTGTCTTGCAGAAAACATAAATTGCTTAATTTAAAACAAGAAATTAAAATTCTGATTGAGGACATCTTGTTTTAGTAACCCAAAGTTAGGTAGAATGGCTTCTGAAAACTCATTCTTTAAATTCATGTAGGAACTGAGCTGAGCTGAAGAAAAGAAAGAGACATACAAGGCAAGTTCTACACTTGAAAGTAAACTTTGTTAAACCAATTTTAATTTAAAATCAGTTGAAGTTTCACAAAAAGAATGCTACACTTCTTACAATAATCTGAAATTCTCTTCTTTTCAGCATTTAAATTATGGACTGAATTTTCATTGTCCTAATATACATCATCTGTCACGATAGCAGCTTTCAAATTGATTGTTAATTATTCTTCTTTATACATAAGACATTTGAGCCATTTTAGAGCTTTATTCTTCTTTGCAATTAGATGTGGTGATTAGAATGTCTTTTATACACTGTTAGAATATTCTTTAAACAGTGCTTGACTTTACATATCCATTCTTGCCTCCAAGTATTCAGCGAGTTCTCTCACTCTACATTGAACATCTCTAGGTATGTCCCTGTTGTTCTTCTATTCAAGTGTCTCAAACTGTTCACTGATGTAGTTGATGTTTTCTTATCATGTCTCAGCAGACGGTTCATGTGTTGATTTTTTGTTAACTATTCCTTTGTAACGTTCTTATTTGGGATTCTTTTCTTTCCATTTCTCAGTTTTCCCATATGCTCCATTGATTCAACAGAAATTCCTGGTTTTTAGGCAATTCTATTTTGTAAATTGTATATATAGTTTTTCTTCAAGACCATTTTAACTTTTTTCTTTCCCATAATATATCATTTAATTTTATGTCGTCTTCTGTTTTTGAAAGACTGATGGTTTCTTATGGTAGCCATAAAAGTTATGTGATACACTTGAGCTCATGACAACAGGCTCATATTCAGAGTGAAGTATGTTGGTTTTCTACCTCCATGGTAATATATACAATTAATCTGATACCTACAGTGAGATCAATATTACTGCAGGTATAAGCAAATGATTTGCACTGCTACTGACATTAACTCCATTATTTTAACATCTAATTACACTTTTCTTGATTCTTCTCCAGATAATAGATGTTTAGATAGCCCCTGTTCTTTCTTAAGACTAGTATGTCCAAGTGCCTGTGAATGTAGGGCCCAAACCCAGATATCATTTTTCCATTTCACCTTTTTTTCTCTATGTTCCTTTGATCAGTCACTTCAAAAGGCTTGAAATTCAAAGAGTATTTAGATCTCAAAGCTTTCCTCCTTTTCAGCCAAAATCTCACAGTACCATATCTAAAAGATCATTATCATTAGGACGAGATCTGTTTGGGTTTTTTGAGTGTTATTTTTAAACAAGGGATACATCCTAGATAAAGTATTTGTTTTAACAGCAGGAAATCTGAGAAAAGCCTTCTGAATGTACCAAAACCAACACTGATTTCAGGATTCTGTAGCATAACTCTGTAAAGATTTGAACTTGTGAATCATCACTAAAAGGAAATCCTCATATCCTAATGTTCCAGTTTTTCAAACAATTTGAAGGTTTCAGACCATGCACTTTATTATTATATTTGTCACAAATATATTTGGGTTTTTTGTATCTATGCATTTTGTATCCAACAGAACAAAAATGAAAATATTTTTAAAATCACCTACAGTGTATGCCATTTTTTTACTTTCTTCTACTTTATCACAAATTTGAATAATTACTATGCAACAGACATGAGCTGAAAAGACAATTTTCTGATTAACTCTACATTCTTTACTCTAAAGGTGGTATGAAACATCATGAGTCACCATTGTCTTCGACCCTGAGGTCTGCTTCAACTACTAGTCTCTGGGTGGTGGTTTAACATCTTGGCTGTTATTTAAATGGTGGTAAATTGTCAGAGCAGCGCTAACAGAGAGCTTATATGTTTCAGTGTGGGAGTGAATGGGAAACACAATGCTTTTCTCTAAAGATTTCAAATCTATTAAATTTCCTCTCTTAAACTTTCAAGTCAAGATAGTTCAAATATTTTGCATCCTGAGAATGTTGCATTACTTAACTGCAGTTAAGTAAGTGTTAGATTCATAGAATCACAGAATCACAGAATACCAGGTGGGAATCCTCAAGATCCTCAAGAATCATCTGGTCCAATCTTTCTTGACTTTCTCTTTGTAATTAAGTGTAGAATTATCTGTAGGTGGTTGTCTGCTGAACAAATATTTCCAAAATTGCTTTGAAATAGCCGACATTGTGCTAAATGACTAAAGACATACAGGTGTCTTGGCTATGCAACATTTTACAATTCAATATAGTTTCAGGAAAGGGAGAATGGATAAGATTTTCAAGGCCATAATGATTTGAGGTAATTCTTTCTTCTGGAGAACATCTTGAGGATTTTTTTTTTAAGTCCTTAGTTTTCTGAAATTTTGGTGATACAAAATCTGGAAAGCATTTCCCATGAAAATGCTTCAAAAATTGGCATTCAAAACTTCAGAGCACTTTAAGGTCAGCTTTGAAAAAATTTTATGACATTTTCTCAAATTAGTACTTGCTTGGCTATGCTCTGGAAAAGACAGGTTTCTCAGGTCTTTTTAGTTTTCAGTCCTTTTCTAGCTTGTAGGAGTGCAAACAGGGTTTCACTAAAACGTTTCTGTCACTTTCTGATCAAACATGAAGAAGTGATCAGTGCTCAAAAGCAGACATCCATGGTATTAATGTTTCATTCTCTTTCAGTCAGATAAGCAGTGAAATCTGCCTTTCCATAGAAGGCAGTTTAGCACATAGCAATCATCATTGCATCACATAAACGATCCAGAAGGATTAGAGAAAGATGCTACTAATTGGATCAATTTAATCCAATTTCTCTCTCCTTAATTAGAAAGTGAACTAGATACAAATTCTTTACATCTTATTCCATGTAATCCTATCTGTTGTATTCAACCCTATAGAATTTTAATCAACACTTGGTATTTCTATGGAGTCTTTCAGTACTGTTGCTAAAAGTGAAATGTGGTCTTTTGTGTAAAATCGAAAAAATCCAGATATAAAGAATATAAATATAAGATAGAAATATAAGCTGTAAATAATTCACCTGCAAAATATTAAAATGTGAATGCCACTGAGGCTATGGTGACAGAATAAAGCCCTATTCAGATTTATGAAAGCTAATGGTAATGACAAAAGGAATGGAAGAATTTAAAGAGATCTGACAGTTCTTTTTTAGGACGTAAACAAATCTATGTGGACAGACGATTTTTTTAGTTTTCTACCGCTGATTTTTTTAAACTTCCTTAAGATGCCTGTGTGTCCCACTCTAGTGCTTCCTATTTTCTGTGTAATGTTTCTTGGTGCATCATGTCTATTTAAAATTCAAACATTAAAGTAGGAAGTTTACAACATGAGATGCAAGTCTAGTAAGAGATACTGCAGTTTTGGCTTGCCTTGTGCAAACATGTCCTCTTTCAAAGGAACATAAACAAAAAAAAAATTTAAGTACAGTAATTTATCTTACATCTTTCACGGATGTTTCATTTCAGCTAGGCCATTTCACATTTTACTTTTAAGATGGGGAGATAGGCCTGTTGCACTGTGATCCTTTAGGATATAGTGCCAGTTGAGGCACTAAGATTTTCTTACTATCTGGGAAAAAGGTCCTGCTCTTTATCTTTCTCTCTCTCCTCTCTTTCCTCCTCCTCTCTCTTCTGCACCTTGCTCTTGACTGCTCCATTGATTCAGGAGAATGAAATTGTTGCTTTTACCTAATTTTTCTGTTTCCTGCCTGCACTTTAATCTTAAAATGCTGGTCTGCTGGAAAGAGTTTTCTAAATAACAGAAGGTTGTTCTGACACTTCTGCCTGAAGGTAAGGCAGGCCTCTCTTTTCCCATCCACCATACACTGCTTCCTGACTGCATTTCTGACAATCTCAGTCACTCCTTGCACAATGCAATAATAATGTATTAACAGCTTGATCAGGCATCATCTTTCTTTCTGTGCTCTTCTCACATGGCTCTGCAATGTCTTTTTTGAACCCCTTCCTTACATTCACATAGCTTTCTTCCTTCCACCTTTCCTTTCTTTAAAATGCTTCCTGATTGTGAAGCAGTTTGCTTTATTTCTCATTATTTGAGATGCCAACTATTTATTTTGTGCTTTAAAGAGTAGCTAGGTCTCTTGTTAATAAGAGGACATGGCCACAAGTGATATCAACACAACATGTTCAAGCCACTTGTGTTTGTGAGCTCTCCAAATCATCTAAAACCTAGAAAGAACTCTATTAACTTCACTTTTACATTAGAAGTTTTATATTCGTAGAACAAATACTAAAACCAGAGCCGTTTATCATTTTCTTTTTCTTAAAGTAACTTTTTCTTTCCTATGAATGACCAGAGGGCTACCATTGTCCTCAAATCAACAGGGATTGCTTTACAGGCTTCCATACTGAAAGAAGAATACAATAAATACACTGTTGGGATGAAACAGAAGGGAAGGCATCCAACTGTACTGAATTGCTATAATAAATCTTACAAGCAAAACAAATAAATCACAAAATCTAGAATGTGGGATTTTTAGGTAGAACTTAATTAATGCACTGCATTAAACAATAATTTTCAAGACTATTTCCTCAGCAAGGGGGTACTTTAATAAATAAAGCCCATATCCATTCTCTTAATATTTCATATCAAAAGTTATTACAGATATTTCAGATGCTAAAACTGTAATGGCTAGCTATTCTTTATTGCCAGCTTTCTTCTGTATAAATAACCTACTGCCAAGAAGCTAGAATTTCTCAGTGCCAAGTGATTTGATTTAATGGGCAGATAATCATCTGTTGATTCTTCCTAATCTAAACAGGGTGTTTTGAATAAAAGATAGAATATGGAAGGTAGGTGGTAAAGCACATGAAGCTCATGAAGCTTTTACATAATTGCAAAAATTAAAAATCTAAATCAGTGACTGAAGGATAGGTTTTCAAAAGGCCTTTCAAAGCCAGAGTTTTGAAAAATTAACTCTTACTTTGGTGCCAAACATGCTCTACAAACAAATCACTTTAGTTTCACTTTGTATCTGCAGTGATTTTTTAAAGTTATTTTAACAACTTGTTGCTCTTTTAAATAATTGTGTAGCTAACAATAAACAAATATGTATTACTTATAATTTTGGTGGCTGGCCAATTTAACAGTGCTTTTGGTGATACTGCCTTCAGTTAATAGAATATTCTTTCAAGACACATTAATCATAAAGCATTTATATTATAAGAAATATTTCAGCATCCAGCTTCTCCAGAAACAGGTACATTAAAAAACATGACCACGATTTCTGTTTAATGCTGAAATATAGATGTTATCCCAGTTATGATAGGGTTTAGGAGAAAGTTCCCTGAAACTTTTAGATGGGTGGTCTTTTTCCAAATAAACCTGTCTTAGCCTGTTAGACCCCAAAGTCATAAAGTGTGGATGAGAAATTTTGTTCATGTTGTATTTATTCAAATATAAGGAGTATATAAGCTGTTCTGAATAGCCTCAAGGAATAAGACAGTATTTCTTCTACCAGGCTTCAGCTTATTTAATTTAACATTTAACTTCAAATTGTAAGGTAGAAGTGGGTGGTGTTGGGAAGCGTTCAGGATCCAGATGGATGCCTAGTGGAACCACTCTAGTCAATAATAAACTTAGTAAAAAAGATTTTCTATCAAGTTGCAGACCCTTCTGTTTCCAGTCAGGCACAGAGAGGGGACAAGCAGCCTGGTGACGCATACGTATTCTGATTCAAGCTGCCAGCTGAAGATGCAAAACTATATCTGATCCCTCTGAAGCTGAAATAAGGTTTACACTTAAAATGTGTAGAGTTTATTTCTGGAAATGATGTAAATCAGGGGAAACTGGAAGAGTTTGCCAGCAATATCGATATAGTTGGGTAAATTTGTACCAGTGGAGGAAGCAAATGCCCATGGCTGAAGGACTTGACTTCATGGTAGCAAGCCATGAGAGAAATCCTCCAGTAACATGGGGGAAGTATTCTACTTGCCTCACACATTCAGTTTGGTGTTGTAGAAATATTATACTTAATAATCATAGAATCATAAAATAGTTTGGGTTGGAAGTGATATATAAAGTCCAACACCAAAAAACCCAGGCAAGGACATCTTCAGCCAGATCAGAGCCCAGTGCAGCCTGATCTTAAATGTTTCCAGAAATGGGGCATCTGCCACCCCTCTGGGCAGCCTGTTTGAGTATTTCAGCACCCTCGTAAAATATTCTTCTTTATATCTAGTCTGAATCTACTCTGTTAAAAGAAGTTTAAAAGTTTAGAACCATTACCCCTTGTCCTATTGCTACAGGCCCTTCAAAAACGTCCGTCCCCATTTTTCTTATAAGCCCCCTTTAATTATTGAAATATTGTACATAAAAACCTTGTATGGTGTGGTTTCTGTGTGACTTTGAATTCAAATTGCTAAGTGGAGCTTCCATAGTGCAAGTGACAAGTTTCATCATACAGGGGTACTACAGAGTAGTTATCTGTGAGCTGTATGCATCAGTAGTATAGAGTCCTTTTGGGACACTAATGATTATGATTCTCAGCAAAATATTTTCTTTGTCCTTGCTCCCTGTTTACTGCAAAGTATTGATAGCATTGAAGTTTTGCATCAACTGTCATTTCAAAGACATTTATGACAAATGGGTGTCAAATATTGAGCATCTTTCTAGATGTAAATAAAGGAGCAGAGAACTTTTGACTCCTCAAGGGATTGTAATTATACAAATTATGCAAATTTTTATTAAAAAGTTGATCATTTCCCCAGGGTTTTATCTTTTTTCTTGTTCTTTTGAATAATTAAGTGTGATCCCAAGAAATAAACTCAGCTCAATAACATGACAATCCAACAGATATAGGTGATTCTGCAGTAGATAGCTGATGTTTTCTTAAAATTATCATGTTCCGGGTAAATTTTACGCACAGTATTTTGATAAATAATCTAGTATTTTATTCATTATTTTAGTGAGCACACTGTTTTTGAAAGAGCAGACGTGTAGTTTGATGCTTTGCATGGTAATTAACATTGTGGTAATACATAGTGTCTGTTCTTGTGTCTGAAAATGTCTTCCCCTTCCCTGAATTCCACAGAATACCCAGGGCCACTGCTATAATACATCTGCAGATTTGCTGTCATCCCTAGGAGATGCATACAAGGAAAAATAAATACTTCTTTTAGTTTCTCCATTTAGGATTCATCAGGTCTCTATTGATTTTTGTTATTTCCCTCAAAGGATTTTCTGAAGAGGCATATTAACTGTATAATAAATGTTAAAAGCACTTTAACTTCTGGCAATGAAAGCTTTCCTGTTTTAGGGTCTCTTTGGTATGCAGCAAGTGTACCTAACAACTGAAGTAACTACACTTACGCAGCCAGGTCCACTTATTGAATGGATCCTGCCTTGGTGGATCCTGACCTCTGTGAGAACACAGATGGGAATCAGTGGGATTAGAAAGAGGTCAGGAATTGGGACTTTGGTTGAATGTATGAGCTTAGGTAGTTTTTTATCTTCATTATAATATAAAGCTTATCTAATATGAATGCAAACAACTGTGCTTCCTCACACTCTAGAGATAGATTGCTCTTGGGAGAGAACAGAAGATACATTATGCTAGTCATATGATCCTGAACAGGCCCCCATTGCACTAGATGCAGTGGGAAGATACTCACTTCCCCAGAGAGTTCATAAACTCAGTTCTGCTTTTTTTGGTTTTTAAATCACAGGGGAGCGCCCAGAACTCAGGGCTCTCTCAGACTTGTAAGGAAAACCCTGCTATCTCTTAACTAGGGCTTTTTTGGGGGATTTTTTGTGTTGCTTTCCCTCAAAGGAAGCAATACGCTGTTGATATGCAGGTGAGTCAGAGAATATTTCCAGTGCAGTCAGTACTGGTCCCTAGTGGCCAACTTGGTCATGCTGCTTAGACCATAGGCATGAGTATCCTCCAAGTCTTTCTGGCTAATATTTCCATGGTAAGACAAACCATATGGCCGCATTGCCTTTTGGCATACAGCCTTCTTCACTACTCAAAAGCAGAAGGGATAAGAAGCTAGTCTCAAATGGTTATAAAATCTTTCACTTTGCAGAAAACAGCCCTGGACGTTGTAAAAGTGCCAGCCACAGATCCTTGCCTACCTTCTGCATCTACCCAAAACAAGTGCAGTAAGGTATGTGCTAAGACCGGGGATGACTAATCATCTTGACTATTCAAGTCACATTTGTATATTCACTGGAAATATAACACATACTTCAGAGAAACAAGGGAGAAGAAAGACCCTGAAACAGTTGCAAGTAATAGAGCCCCCTGGTTCCCTGCTTTGGGGGGTTCTTTTGTCTTACAAGCTGATCCTGCAATGCTGGGCACTTTCCAAAGGTAGATGCACAGGCTCTGTACCTCTCAATAGCTAGACTGGCCTTCCCACTTCAGGTCAAGGGCAGACCATGGAACTGTTCAGCCATATGGTATCCACACTCAAAGAACTGGAACATCAATTTTCTCTCCCTTGTATTTTTGCTCTTTGCTCTATCAGAGCAAAAATTGGTCATACAATAGAGGGAAGTGACTTTATTAGCTATGATTCATATAATGTACTCATCATAATCTCCATAAAAACTAGCAAATTGTGGAATGGATAGTGTAAGTAAATAAGTATTATAAAATATCACAAAATTTACAACACGGAGTGGATTTCTATATTCCTCTTTGCACAGTATGACCTCCAGTCACAGTTGACTATTTCCTTCAAATCAAGACAAACCTAACATAGCAGCCATGCTAATATCATTCTACAACATAGGATAAATCTCCATGTGTTGGGAACATCTCTGAGCAGTGATTCTGTATGGCATACACCAGAACTGTTTTTAAAAGGAGTCTGCTTTGGTTACTCAGAGGAGTGATGGTATGATAAAGAGTCCTGTTCATCAGGGAAGAGTTAATCAAGCCACATCAAGTTTATCAACCTAGAGACCCAGGGCTATTTTCTGTTTGACCTGGCTTTGATTTTTTGGGGGGTTTTTTTTGTTGTTGTTGTTTGGGGTTTCCTGGTTGCTTTTTGTTTGGGTGGGTTTTTTTTCCTTTTAGCTCTCAGCCTTTTAGAGATTGTCTTTACATTGATATTATTAAAGCCTTTGGAATAACACCTGGTTAAAAAAATGTACATTTTATAACACAAGTTATCTGGAACAACTTTCTGAATTACCTGTGTATAGAATCTGAACAGCAAATTCCACTGATTTTATACAATGCAAGCAATTAAAACTATTCTTTTTTCTTCTATGAAAATTTTAGGATGAGTCTGAGCTACAGATTTGATGGTCATTTCAGTTACTCACAGTAGCTGAATAGCTTTTGTCGGTGATTGTTTCATGTTGCTTGAGGGATAGATTATATTGCAGGCAGTTATACAGCAGAAAGCAGTACAACACTTTTTTATTGCGTATTTACTGCACATCCTAGGTTGTGTAATGACTTTAAGTAGCATGTATTATGCAGGTGGACCATTGTTTTCTGCAGGAGAGAATCACAACTTTCTGTTTGCATCTCAAAAGCCAGTGGCACAGGCAAATGGCTCATACAGTTTAAGGAGTGAAAAACTTGCTCTTTTTGTCTTGCTCTTCCCTTAAAACTCCAGTCCTTCAGATTCCTATATTTCAATAAGCTCTGGATAGAAAAAAAAACCCCACACCTTTCTTTTAGGTTGTCAGTAGGATTTCCAGTCAAAACTAGCAGAGACAGTACAAGAGAGCAAAGACACTGTTCTGTGCAGCAGTTTCCACAGCTACAGTAGCCTCATCACTAATGCAGCACCAGTTTTTCTGAGGCTTGGTGGGAGTGACAATGTACATTATTCCTTATTCCATATTAGCCCATGACGTTTAGCTCATCCTAAACTCAGGAAGGAGGAAAAGGCAAGTGCCTGTCTCCTCACCAAGCGTCATATTCACAGCCCTTTAGCCACCAGTACAGCCAAGGAAAAAAAGTAGCATAAATTTTTAGCTGGTTTACAAACCAGGAGTATGGAAAATGAAAGGAGTTAATATGAAAAAAATATCCTTTCTGTTTCTATTTCTCATGTATTTAGAAATTATGTTTGTAACCCATTTCATACTATGACAACAAGTGCTAAATATTTAGAAGGTAAAGCTTTTCTTCCATGTCAGGTTTCAAAGACTTTAAAAATAGAAATGTGGGAAAGTTAGTGAAATATTCAATTGTCATAAGCTAATAAATAACAGCTACAGCCTTTGGGAAGTACAGTACTTTCTAAGAAAGTGGTTTTATCTTGGCAAGTCTCCCTTCTACATCGATATGTCGGTCATATTTCCACAATTTAGTACATAATTTTGTAGTAGCGTTGCCAAAAAAATGGTTCCATCTTACTTTTTCCCTTTTCCTGTTGCTGATGACAGCAGTTATGTGGACACACAGAGGATGAGAGTGAAAAAATGATGTACTTGAAAAACAATTTTTATATGTTTGTTGCTATGGTATTTTTTAGAACCAAAATTATGGACGGTCAGAAGATAAAGCCAGGATATGGGGGGAAACAGAAGTCAAATAATGGAGCAAAACCATTATAACCCTTTGAGCAATGCAGTTGACTTCTATGAGACTAAAGAGTTTGTGGAACAGCAGTATAGCTCTAAGTTTCTGTGAAACTAAACTTTTCTATTGTCCTGGTTCTGGCCAGGCCAGGGTCAACCTCCCCAAGCAGCCAGCCCAGGTGAGCTGAGTTAGCCCCAGGCTGTTTCCACACCACCTGGCATCACTCCCCCATAAAAGGGGCTGCCTGGGGAGGGGTGCTCCTGAGTGTCTCCATACCAGTCTGAATGTGGTTGGATTGGTCTGTGTGTTCTGTAACAGTCCATAATTGTTGGGTCAGTAAGGTACTCTGTATTATCACTGGGTGTGAGTGTAGTTGGCTGTTATTGTTCTCCTTATGTGGTGTTTTTGTCAGTAAACTCCTTATCCCAGCCCACAGCGACTCTGTCTTTCTCTTCTGGGAGTGAGCAGTGTGTGGTGCTCAGCCACTGTTGGGATTCAACAACCATAATGTATAATTCCCATCATTGCTTGTTACATTACGTTATACACTTGAATGTTGAAAGTAGAACCCTCTTGCCAAGATCCCATTCATTAAATATTACTTGACAGTCTTTTCTTTTCATTTGTACAGGGAGTTATTGAATGTATGCTAAATGTGCTTGTACCCTCATGACATTGTATCAGTACATTTTTTTTTTTTTAAAAAAAGCTTATTTAAATGGTGGCTAGAACAGAAACCTCTCAGAAAGCACAGTTATTCAGGGCTGATCTTGTAGAATTCTCCCAAGGAATGAAATAAATATCTGGATATCAGATAAATAATTGGAATTGGTAATCTTGTAATTCATTGCCTTGTATTACTGAAAAGTTTTTTTTAGCATTCATGTTAAAATTAAAAAAAAAAAGAAAGCATTGCTTTCTCTGAGACAATTTCCTAATCAAAAAACTTACTTTGGCTTTTCATATGGGCTTGGCAGGCTACATGTGTGGAATGGGGAAGTTGCAATGAGACATCAATGCAGATTAAAATTAGGATTATTTAAGAGTGAATGTGCTGAAAGTCAATATATTCCTTGTGTATATCTAGTAGTAGGTTATATTTTCTATTAACTTTCAAAAAGCCTTGAGTACATTCCCATTAATATGGTATATTTTCATTTTTGAGATAAAGTTTAGTTTCTTTAGGGTTTTTATTTTTTTCAAGTCAACAGGGTTAATTTTGGGGGCATTCATACAAGAAATTATCTTTTCTTTAGGAAAAATTCAGTGTGTTGGAACATAAAAAACTGGGAAGTAGGGATTTGCTTAAATCTTTTCTTAGTCAGGGCCTGGATCCTAAAGAAACAATGGCTTCTTCATTTAAGTTCACAAAGCAGTTAGACTCAAACTGCAAAATCATAGAATCATAGAATTGTAGGGGTTGGAAGGGACCTCGAGAGATCATCGGGTCCAACCCCCTGCCAAAGCAGGCTCCCTAGGACATTTCATTGAGATAGGCATCCAGACGGGTCTTGAATATCTCCAGAGAAGGAGACTCCACCACCTCCCTGGGCAGCCTATTCCAGTGCTCTGTCACCCTCACTGTGAAAAAGTTTCTCCGCATGTTGGTGTGGAACTTCCTATGCTCGAACTTGCAGCCATTGCCCCTTGTCCTGTCTCCACAAACCACTGAAAAGGGGCTGGCTGATTCCCCCTGCATCCCTTGCTTAAGATAATTGTAAACATTAATTAGATCCCCCCTTAGTCTTCTCTTCTCAAGGCTGAACAGTCCCAATCTTCTCAGCCTTTCCTCATAGGGGAGATGCTCCAGGCCCTTTATCATCTTCGTAGCCCTTCTTTGGACTCTCTCCAGGAGATCCCTGTCCTTTTTATACCAGGGAGCCCAGAACTGGACACAATACTCCAGGTGGGGCCTGACCAGGGCAGAGTAGAGCGGGAGGATCACCTCCCTTGACCTGCTGGCTACACTCCTCCGGATGCACCCCAGGATCCCATTGGCTCTCAGCCACCGAGGCACACTGCTGGCTCATGGCCAACCTGTCATCCACCAGGACCCCCAGGTCCTTCTCCACTGAGCTCTTCTCCAGCAGGTCATCCCCCAGCCTGTACTGATAGAAACGGTTGTTCCTTCCCAGGTGCAAGACTTTACACTTGCTTTTGTTAAACCTCATCTGGTTTCTTACTGCCCAGCTCTCCAGCCTGTCCAGGTATCGCTGGATGGCAGCGCAGTGTTCCTGCGTGTCAGCCACTCCTCCCAGCTTTGTGTCATCGGCGTACTTGCTGAGGGTCGATGCTATTCCCTCATCAAGGTCGTCAATGAAGATGTTAAACAGGACTGGACCCAACACCGAGCCCTGGGGAACACCGCTAGTCACAGGCCTCCAGTCAGATTCCACTCCACGAATCACGACCCTCTGGGCTCGGTCCGACAGCCAATTCTCAACCCACCTCACTGTCCACTCATCAATCCCATGCTTTCTCAGCTTTGCTATCAGGATGTCATGGGAGACATGCTACTTAGATGCCTGCCTCCCATTGAAACAAAGGTGAAGTGGTGACGTGGAGAATTTGGAGTGAGTAAATGCTCAGATTCAGTTAAAATTGTCTGAGATCAGTCATTTTACAGAAGCAGGTTCTCACTATCTTGCAAATTGTGCTGAAAGCTAATACCAACTTTGTCTAGTTATCTAAGATATTGCATTTTAACCTATAGCTCAGTAAAGTCATAAAAATAACAGAGGATCAGACTATAGAGAAAGATGAAGTGTCCAGTGTAGATGAGATACCTATGGGTTTTTTGGTTAAATTAAAGATTTCATTCTATATATATGTATATCTGTATATATGCTCATTAAAATGTCTTCTCTTTGACAAGGAAATAATTAATAGTAAATATCCATATTACTTTTAAAAATGAGAAGTATATTTTAATTTATAGTGATTAGCACATTTTTTGGCAAACATTTGTTGCCTGTCATGTACCAAGTGTTATGCTCGTATTATCCTGAGCTTAGCCTTTTTTTTCCTCAAAACCAACGTTAAAGTGTGTGCTTTATTTTTTTATTTCTATTATTTGACATGCACTGCCATAAATCCCAGGTTTCTGGGTGTGCAGTAAAACTAGGATTTTTATAAAAAGTAATATATGGACCCCTCCAGGGGTGTGTTGCTAAGCAAACCAACCATAAATGCTGAGTTCAGTAAATCATATCTCATCACACATAATGTCTCTTACCATCCCTTATCATATCCTGTTTTAGCTCAGTCTCAAATCCTAGATGATGCTGGCTGCACAACTTCCAGCTGAGTTCAAATAGCGATGATATGACTTCTCCTAGAATATGTTCCTTGTATCTCCCTGACCTCTGAGGTACTTCTAATCATTCTTGTTGAAACTGTTCCAGTTTGTGTGGAGTAATTCTTTATTCACTGATGTACAGAAAGAGAGGTTGACTTGGTATGACTGTGGTGCTCAGGTTAGAGACAGTAACAGAGCTTTTCCAGCATATTCTCTGGTAGCTGGCTAGTATAGAATAGCTCAGTATTCTTCTACATACTGACTGTTTTGTGTAGGGCCTGGCCTTCCTGGTGGTAGCTGGAAGTATCTATTGGGGCCTTGTATGTGAGGTAGAAAAAGGGATGCCTTGTGTTGGCTTTGGTCTTGGTGGAAGATCTGAGACTTGTGGGGTTGCAGGTGGCTTTGGGCATGCACTAATGCGAACAGTTACTAGCACTTTCAGGTCTCTTCCCCAACAAAGTGCAAGGTCTGAATCACACAACTGTAATATCCATGCTGGGACCAAAGGGATACGTTTTCTACAGTATTTTATCATCTGTGTGTGGATTCCTCAACCAACAGGCCTTACTGGAGGCGTAACTCCAGTGACCCAGCAGTGCCTGTTGAGTCCTACTCCATGACTTAGCAGGGCAGCTGAAAACTCACTACCAAGCTGCTGTGTGGTGTCGTGCCTTGTTGATGCCTTGAAAACAAAAGGAAGGTAGATCTTATTCTGAGAAAATGAAATGGGAAGCCAGCTTTATGGGTTTCACTCTCAGATGAAAAGCATGAAAGAGGTGCCTACTATGCTTGCAAAGCTTAGCTGCTGAAAAGTCGAGCAGCTCCTCAATGATTAGATAGCAAGAAATAAGTTTCAGAAATTGAAGGTGGACAATTAGTTGTTTCTTGTAGGGAGAGATTTATGATTAGCTCTGTAGGTCTGAGCAGACCTCATCAGTGGGATGACCTTGAAGAAAGTGCCATCTAAGTTACATTTAAAGTATAGCACTGATAACATTTAGCAAGAAGCACAGGCTGCATCTCTTGGTTTTTTTTTTTTGCAGAGTGCCACACGCACATTTATAATTTGGTATGAATAAAAGATAACATTGAGTAATGACAGCAGGCAAGGCTACAGCAGTTGTACTGGCTCAGCCATGAAAATTTGATAGTGCCAATAAAATAATAAGAAAACCATAATTACGTTAAAGGCTTTCCCATGTTACTAATTTTCTAACTCTTGTATAATAGTCTTTTGGGCTACATCTTCTGAGATTCCTTCTGGAAAGCAAATTTGTACTGATTATATTTTTTCCCAGTGTTCTGTTTTTATTGTGTCTAAATTTGTTTTCCTTCACTTTGCTTTATAGTGAAAGAAAAATACTTGTTTAGAAAACAAGGTATGTATAATAGGATTTCAGTTAAAAGCTAGACCAGGATCAGAAAGTATATATTCTAAAGAGTGAATATGCTCTCTAAAAGATGTATGTACAGGTGGATATTGTAAACACAGAGGAGTCATACACTACAATGCATTTAAGTAGAAATCTTAAAGGGAGAGTATCTTAGGCCCAATCCTGCTTTTTCCAGACCTTACCATATTATAAAAGGCTATAAGTAAAAGAGGCGTAAAATGCAGATGGGTGGGCAAGCTTCATACCCAGAAAAAAGCTGGGTTTTTTGAAAGGTAAACTAGGACATGGTTCCAGCTATAATTTACTGCTGGTGTTAGTTTGTCTTGACATTTTGTAATAAATATTAGTTGATAATGGAAATACCTTTCTGCTGTTCCTTAATTTGTATTGATATTTTTACCCTAGCATTTTGTACAGCCCTATTTGTACTACTAAAAATTTGGTGGAGGTAGGAAGACTCAAATCAATTATCGCCAGGTTCTGTGATCATGGAAGGCATAAACAGTGTCAGGTAATTAGAAGTAAGCCTTCTAGGTGAATCACAAACTGATGAGTATAAACTCTGTTAAAACTGGGAGTACAGCCTGTAAAATCAGTGGTGTTGTGTTCATAGCTTTAGCCAGAGCTGTGAGAAAGGCTTTTGCTGCAGAACTCTCCAGGTGGCAGCAAGTTTTCATCCACCCTCCCCTCCTCCATTTTGTGTGCACCCAAGTATTGAAAACCCACCTGAAAGGAAGAGAATAAAAGAGCTCACCATGGAGTCATGTATCACATTTTGTCATTCCATACAATATATGCTGAAATTGCTCTCAGGTCACTCCAACTTTGTTCACAACCATCCCCAAACTAGGTGAACAGGACAGTTTTCCACTGCAACATACCAACTCTTTCTCATTTTCTCTTTAATAGCTTCACTAAAGTTATGTTGAGCAAGGAAGAGTGGGTGATGGCTACTGTCTAATGTTACCAATTCTACCATTACTGTGGTGAATCACAATCAAAACAATGGAAGAAACCTTCTCATCTCTCTGTATGACCAGGTAAGACGATTTGCTGTTCCTGTATGTTCGGTGTATATGATGTAATATAATATATCAAAGGATCTTTCAAAGTAGTAACACTTTGCTTCTGAATCCTGTGCACTGGTTGAAGGAGAACTGAGTGAGAAGGTTGAAAGGAGACAGTTAAAGCACTGGTTAACAAGTCTGTCAGCTTTCACTCCTTTTATCCTCTGAATAAAGCTGCACAAAAATAAATAAATAAAATTAATCACAAAAGCAGATTTGGGTCACTTGCCCATTAGCTTTTAGAGTAAGAAATGCTCTTAAAATAATTATAAGATAGATTACTGAGGTTAAAGAAAGCAATAAAGAAGTAAAGGAGAATCACATCCCCTTTTATCAAAGCACTGGGGCATTTTAAAGGACTGCTAAGGGAAGTATTGATGGTAGTTTGGTCTAGACTGATCAGTGTAAGGTAAGCCCTGTTACAGTTTTCGGTGTGATAACCTTAGCTCCTAATATTTTTCAAAAGACAAGCACCAACTCTTCAGATCCAAAGCACATCTCTCCTTCACTCGATATAATGCATTCTGTTAGCTGCTGCAGTCTCTCAGTGTTCCAGGCACTGAGGAGGGAGCAGTGCATGCAGCTATTGATTTATTTTACTTCAGAAAGCTAGTAGGAGTATAAGCATGCCCATGTTGCTATTTGCACACTGAAGCCTTGTCCCTCACAGAGCATTGGTAGAACTTTAACATCCTTCAGATCTTGGAGCATGTGCTGACACCAAGAAGGTGTTAGCCATGGGACCAGCTCTGCTTCAGAGCCATGTTTTGGGGAAGTGTGGGCTTATGCAGGACTGAGGTACCCTGGATGGAAACCTCTCTCCTGTTGCACACATGTTTGAGCAGGGCTGGATTTAAAGCTGGTGGGCAAATACTGGCCATCCTTAGATTCTTTTCAGGTCCTCATTTCTCTTGGCTACCTGAAATTAGCTGGGGTTAAACACTTTTAATGATACAAATCACATTAATTGGCTTCTAAGAAAAATCGAAGCTTGTGAATTATACACGTAGCAATTCTTTTGTCAAACAACCTTACTTTCAGATGACAAACTCTCCATTTCTGCAGTGTGGCAGATTAGAAGTTATTAAAGCTTTGTAGAATAGTTCATAGAGCACATTGATTTTAATAAAATACATATTGATTACAATGAAATGTCAGTCTTTCTGCTCTGAACATAATATCTAGCTGTCATTAAGTAATGTTAAAATTTTATTAAATCAATATTACGTGCTCCCTTTAATTAAGAAGATATTGTCTTTGACCTTATTTGTGCTGCTTCAATGAAACTGCACTCAGTCAGCAGAAGGCTTCTAAAGAAAAATATTAATATTAATGTATGCAAAAATTCATGTATCTTAAGCAGACAAAGTAGCACATACATTAAGTCAGATTAGACTTCTATTCATTAGAAAGAAGTGTATTATTAAAAACAATATTTTCAGCTTTTCTGGAGGTCCTCAGCTTTTCGCAATGTCAGAGAATACAGGAGCCCCCCAAAAGACAAGAAAACTCTACATCTTGAGTACAGAATAGTTTAAATTGGAGAGAGGTAACAGGATTTAAAATGGCTACAGTTGGGCTACCCCAAAATCCTTTCAGGTTTTAAAAGGCTAAAACCTAAGAGAAGCATGAGGATAAAAATGTATTCTCTAGGACAGCAAAACTGAATGGCTAAAAATCTCTAGGCAACAGGATGCTGTTAAGGAAAAAAAATGAATCTCAAAGGTAGAAGAGTTTTATTCACTGAGCAGCTGAGTTATACAAAAATAAAATAATTTGCTTGTAAGATAAAGGGACATAATTTTGCATCACTCTAAAATACCCTCAGAGTTATCATTTCACATGTTTATGGGATATTTATGACCTTCCATTAGTTTCTGAACACGTTGGTGAGGCGGTTTGGTCGGGTGGGTGCCTGTAGGAAGTGAAGCACAAGCACAGGCAGTGTGTCTGATCCAAAGGCAGCTTTTATTCGCCAGGGCTTGTTAGTTGACCACACACAGCCCCACAGCAGCCTCTCTGCTAACCTGGGGAAGAGGTACAGCACAGGGTGAAATTAGATGCTGGGTATTTGCATTTTATGCCTTGTAAGTAGGATGTCTGCTGTCCTTATTGGTAACCTGATGGCTTGTTTGGGAGTTCTATTATTCATATGTACAAGTACTGTTTGGGTAGTTATGATTATTAATGCATCTAATTAGTGGTTTTAGTAGTTGTCCAGCCTTGAAAAGTTATATTTACCAGAAAAACAAAAGTCTTTTTAAAGCCTACAGTTTTTACCCAAAGACCTTGGGCAGACAGATGACACCGTCTTCACCTAATAAAATGCCCACTTTATATTCCCCTGTATAATCTAATAATTAAACCACACAATTAGACCATTATAACAGCGTAATTTATAATATTTTCAGCTCAGTCAGAACTCTGCCTGGAATGTATTTCCTTTCAAGTTTAAATGAGCAGAAACTGAGTATTTTAACTGAATAACCGCATGAAGAAAACCAATTATATCTTTGCTTTAGTTAATTTTTCTCTCATAAAGAGGTATTTACTTAATCATGAAGAGTGAAATTAATACAAGGCTGGGAGTTCAAATATAACAAAGTGGCTGAAAACCAGCTTCACGTGTTTCACCGAGCTGTTCTAAATGTCATGTACCACGATGCAAGATGTTGGGGAAGGAAACAGCAATGAGGTAGAAAAATGTCAGTCACCTAGAGGCAAAAACATCATAGGACTTCTGGAAACTTACAATTAACATAATTACCCTATTGATTAACATGGCAACTGAGTAAATGTTTTCCTGAATTTAGAATGCACTGTTCTAATGCATTTCACAGTTACAAACTGGTAAAGCTGTAGCCTGCCGTTTGCAGGGACATAAAGCTGCCTTGTTTAGGCACTATCTTGCTCTGTCCACCTGCAGTGCATCCCTTCTTCCGAGTATTTTCTCAGCTTCTTATTCACTCTACAAGGCCTCTCAGTTGTGTTGGGGAGCTTCAGGCTCTAATGTCTATGCAGACTAATATTTGTTATTATTTTTACATATAATAATATACTTCCTGGTGGAAAGAACAATTGTTGGAGGAGGAGAGGAAAAGATATTTTCATAAAAAGAGGCCTGAGAGAAGGACAAAGAGGACTGAAGATCAGTAAACAGTGCTCTCAAGCACTGTCACATGAGAAGCAGTAGATAAGGAATGAGACACAATGCATGAAACCAAAATGGCTCAAAGAGAAGTGATGAGATGGGAGGGAAGGAAGATGAACTAAGAGCAAAGTCATGGTTTAATGGGAATAGGGAAGAAATGAGAAGCAATGGGAAGGCAGTAAACAATCCAGAGTTAAGGAGCCAAGATAGAGCTGTATAGCTGGCAACATTTTTTTTTCCTTGAGTTTGATTTTGGGGTTGAATTTTCATGCACGTTTTTAATATCCAGTGATGAGATATCATCTGGGATCTAAGCCTGTGATAGCATCTCCACTTGGCATACTGGGGAGGTTTAGGAGACAGGAGTCCCATTCTTCAGGGAGTAGAAAAGGTGATGCAATAGCAACGAAACTCACCTTTTACTGAGTCTCACAGGTGGATCTATTCAACCATTGTGTGCTTCAAAGTGGGACAAATCTACCCCCTGTTCTTCAGTCCCCAAACTTGGAGGTACTTTCAGCATCTATCCTCCGCATCCTGACGTTTATACAGCACCTGACTGATATTGCCACCCAGCTTCTGTCAAGGCATATGTGCAGTCATCATGTGTGTGAATTGACAAGAGAGGGTTTGTGAGCAGGGGGGTGCAGGTCCAACCCTTCATCGCAGTTTGCTGGGCTGTGTGTCCTGCCTGAGGGTTAGTCTCCCCAACCCAGCCACACACAGGCAGAGAGACTTGGCATGTGCAGAGGGGTTTAGTCTCAGTGATGTAGCTTTTGGGGCGTGTAATTCTCTGCAAGTGTCGGGGTGGGGTAGAGAGATTTGTGAGTGTGGAAGCAGACTATGAATCTTCAGAACAGGTAGGAGACACATAAACAGGAGACAAAATGCACAATACATACTTTTTAGGTGCAGAGATTTGAAACAGGATATGGCCATGATCACAGGACATTTAAAATATTAAATCACGTGTATCCGGCTATAATCAGGAAAAAAATGCAGGGAAAATATCTTGGGTTTTTTCAGATGGAAGGCATCAAATTGGCCTGTTGGTATCCACTGCAGTTCTGTACTTGGTTATTCAGCTTACGAGCATCAATAATTCTCATTCTCTAGAAAGGACATAATTACATCTATTACCTTTGATAATTCCCAACATCAAGGTTTTCACTTTCTCAAGTAAAAGCTCTAGGAGTTTGAATTAAAACCCCTCAAAGTTGTCGCCAAACTCACTTGCAAGTTAACTTATTACCAGACTTTTCCCTTCCCTCTCCCAGTAGTATTCAACATGAAACCTTCAATTTTCCTGGGGATTTGAAGGGGATTTGTGAACCCAGACGTGAGTACGGAGGGAGTCTGTTTTTCAGTGTCGAGGCAGTGAGGTAGTTGCAGCAATTCAGCATAAAGAGTTTATACGATAGTGTGGAAAGACTGTGTTTGAGTGAGTTGCTATTGCTGTGTTCAGTGCGATATTTGATGGAGTTACCTTTTGTGTTAAAGCTCTAGAAGAATGACTTTTTGAGACTTGGCGCAGCTGTTGCCTAAGTGGCACTGAGCTGATGAGGTCTGTGTTATCCAGCCTCTTTGTGGTCTACATTTAAATTGATTTCCCTCTACAGTTCGTCTGGACTGCTGCTTTCACACAATTTTTTTCCCCCTTTGAATTCTCAAAGCAGCTTGGTGAAAGAGATTTGCAGTCCTGGCTTTCACTGCACTGGCTGCACAGAAAGCTTAGGTTGAGTTTTAGTGTGGAAACTTCCCTGTCATTTTAAATAGGTTAAGTAGCCTTGAGAGAGGCAATTTTTTTTGAGGGTGGCAGTGGGAAGCAGGGACCATAATGAGGAGGATTGGACCAGATCTTGAAAGAAGAGAAAGAAACTGCAGCTAAACTTCAGAGGAAGAAAGAGCAGGAAGATCAGCAGAGAAGAGGGAAGTCAAGGCCTTCCTTCCAACCTGTAAAGCTGCTGAATATACATCTCTGGCTTCCTGCCAGCATTCATACCAGAGGCATGTGGCAGAGACTGGAATTAAAGTGACTCTGAGTGCTTGGAAGTTGCCTTGAGTTCCCTTATGGTTAACTTCATGCCTTTCAGCAAATCATGTCACCCCTGTTTGCCTCAGTTTCCCCTCCTTAACAGACTTTCTGTTTGGTAATAAATTAGCTTAAGCTGTCAAGTGTGGTGAATATGCAGCACAAATGTCAGGTGGAAGGGAAGGAGATTATTTCCAAACATATTTCACAGTTTATGTGAAATGACTCTTACCATATAATCTTGTTGATTGCCAGACATTGAAACAGTGCAATTTTCTTTTAAACCGTGAGATCTGAATGGAGTCGCTGAGGACTCGGCAATTTCAGATTTCTTTTCGTAATCTACTTACGCTCACTTCTGCTAGCCCCTGCTATCTGTGGGAAATCTAGCAGGCTTTCTTCCTGGGTTAAAGCAGTCCCCAATAAACAGCTTCATCACCACTAAAAAATGGTATTTCCATGCAATCAAATTAATGTTACAGATTAAAGATGACATGTGTGACAGATACTTTAATTTCTGCGTATTTGAAAACTTGAAGGGTTTCTGGATTGTTTGCAAAGCAGAGCTTCCTTAGAAACAGGAACAAAAAGATTTTAACAGCATCTTGTCCTTGGAAGCTTGTGAAACTCCCTTTCTGCACAGACACACTGTACTTGCTTTTATTTAATTGAAACTATTTGTTACTAGGTAACATTATTTATTTGAACACCTCCTGAACAGAAAGAGTCCCAGTAAGGCTGTACTAGCTTCTGGCCAGTAAAATAGTCTTAGCCCTGGAAAACATAGGGTAGAAGAAGTCTGGAGAGCAATAGAAAAGACAAACAGTTTAAAGCAAAGCAAGTCTCCACAGCTTACTGGCTATGCACAACTTGCAAGAGTCTCCCTGTTTCAGTGCTGCTCTTATGACAGTTTCTGAGCACATTACAAGCAGCATTTCAGGCTGGCATTTAGAAGGAGAGTCCCCAGAGCTGGTCAAGATATTTTCTTTGTGATATCTGTGAGAAAAGTGATAGAGGATCACAGCAGCCGTCCTGCCCTCCACTCCTCACTGTGGTGCTCTTGTTATCACCAGATGCAATGCTGGAGAATTTACAGCTGCCTGACTGTGCTGCGCCTTTTACCTCATCAGGGACGGAGATGGGCCATACAGTAATGCGTATTGATCCATGTCCCAAAATGTAGTTTATGTCTTGCGTTTCTGTGCTGAACTATAGCAAAGGGAAAGCAGACCATTACAGCCCAGTCTCCCACGTGCAGATACAGCCGCTAAATGAGTGATGACAAGCCTTTAAAGCTGAATGGATGTAGGCGTACATTGGATGATGGCTCAGACGTAGTAACTGTCCATAACTGAGTGGATGTGCACGCTTAAGCCTGCCACAAATCTGAGGTAAAATGAGCTAGCTTGAAAATCAATAAAAGATCTTAAGAGCACTCATTTGAACATTTGTGATGGCTCAGCTGACCTGGGGTACATCACAAAGTGGCAGGATCTTGCTCAAACCTCTCATGCCTGGGGCAGTAGTGATCTGCCAAACATATTCCCCTGGCCTGAGTGATGCAAACTTGGCTCAGCTGCACAAGTTATCACATGTGAGTCCTGAAGAGTACTGGGAAGAGGAGAGCTGGTTCTCAAACAGACCAAAAATGCAGTCTCTGGGAATTTACCAAAGAGATTTTAAAATTTGTTTTATTATTTAGAAACAAAGTCTACCGCACTCCTGTGGTAATCTTTTGCACCCAGCTGATGGGAAAGTGCAAAATTGGAAGAGTCAAAATAAGCATAGTCTCTTGCTTTTTTTAAAAGTCACTCAATTCTAGTATTTTTCAGCTACTTAATGCTGGCGATCATCTTGTTTCTTCCCCTGAAAAGAGAGGACATAGGTGACCCAAACTATAGGCCAAACGTTATCTCTGCAGAGAGGGAAGTGGTTGGTGACCCAGGAAATTTTCTTCATGTGTAAGAGCTGAGGATTTCACCTTCTCATCAGACAGTTAAATGATGCTGGGAAGGAGAGCCTGTCCCCTGCTGTGTGGACCAGCAAAGTTCAGAGGAGGGTTAATAAAGCAAAGCAGAGTCATTCTTCCTCACTGTGTCCATATGCTCAGGAGAGGGTTACTAGTGCTTTGGTGCACAGAAGCTGCAGCAATATCAGCACTGGTGTTTTGTTCTATCTAACAAAATCCAATGGAGTATCAGGATTTCTTCGTAAGGGGGTGATCACATCGATGGGTAATTTCTGAAACATGGACTATTTGAAGGCACTCAGCTCAGACTTCCAAGCAGAGTTCAATAAGTACCCATTATCCGACTGTCCACACACATACTGGGACATAAGATGTCAGCACTACTGGTGTCCCCCAGGAGTGCAGTCACTGAAGTTCTGAAGATCAGTTTGATGGAGTACATGATGGTGTTTTCCCCCTTAACTTAGAGAATATGTAAATTCTCTGACTTTTTCATCCCTTCCCCAAGAGATACAGTCTAAAGTAGTTCTGCTGTATGATGATGATTTGAGTTTTTTAATTTTGCTCATTGCTTGGGCTGTGAGAAATATCCAAACGCATCCAAATTGGGCTTTGAAGGTTTCTTTCTGCTTCTTCTTGCTCCCTTTAACAATACTAGAGAGTTCCAACTTCAGCTGTATTAGAGTTTAGTAATTCTCTTAATGCTGGCAAGTAGAAGGTATATTTTATGAGAGATCTTATGGAACTGATGGGGGAAATAAATAATAGCAATATTAATAAAAAAAAAGTGTTATCCAAGCTGGAAGTGTTGCAAGGATAAACAAATCAGTAAAAGGTGCAGTTTGCTTATGATACAGTAATTTTATGAGCAATAATTTTTCAGATGAACTGAAGCTATCATCATTATCAACTAATAGCTTTAAGAATGACTTATCTAACTTGCTACTGCCTATGGTATTTCTGGAGTGTGAAAAAAATTTAAATTGTCTGTAAGGAACTGATGCTGCCTAAAGGACATGAGAATAAACGAACCACAGCATTTTAAGTGTTTTCCTTTCAGAGGAAAAGAAACAAACATCCTTCACAAAATGCATAAGAGTGTGTGTATACTGTGTGTATACTCTGTTGCTTCTGGAGCATCTGTGCCATTCTTAGTGACTTGCATCAAATATTCAACAGAAGGGCAGTATTAATGTTGGATCTGAGTCTCTTTTCTTGCACCAAAGCACCATCAGTGATATCAAAGGGCTTGTGGCCCTGGGACTAGCTGACCACCGCTACAAAGGAGTTGGGGAGAAGTACAGAAATACCTAGAGACATGTGAAAATTACAGAATTTTCTGTATTGCTTAATGAGAGAGACCCAAAAGATGTTGTTTAAACTTGTAACAAAAATTAATATTGAATTTTGGAAAAAAGGAAAAAATTTTATTCCTTTTTTTAAAAATAAGTTTTTGGAGGAGATGTTAAGTAGGAAATTTAAAGAAAAACAAGAAAATATATTAGGCATGCATTTAAGAAGACTTAACCTTTTAAAAAGTAGATATCAAAACAAAACCAGATGGTTTAGAATGACAAGTTGATGTATTTAATTTTGAAAATGTCACCATTAATCACCTGAATCTTCCTTGAAGCCATTCCTGTTGTCCTACAGGCAGTGAAATGGACTCAAGTGGTCCCACCCTTTTATTCAAAGACAATCTTCTCAATGAATTTACTATTTACTGAGGAAATCAAACAGGAAAAAAAAAAAAGCAAATCTCTTTAGCTCACTTCTCATTCCCCTTAGCTAGGGCAGAGATGGTAGCAGTTATTCAATGCAAGATAAATCAGTGGATGCTGGATGTTGGCATTCATAGTCATCTGGGAAGATGTAACTTCAGCTGAAGATTTCTCAGTCTACTCATGCTCTGCCTCTACCCCTGCACAAGCTCTGAACAAATCTGTGAGGAGAGGTGCCAAAAGTCAACAATAGTGAGTGACAGGGAACTCCTTTGCTGTGCCCAGGATCAGACTGTAAGGGTACTTTATGGAAGCAGTGATGGTGCTTCTGCAAAGAGCAGTGCATGCGGGTGAGGTTTAACTGCACCTGAATGAGAGCTGATTTGGTTTACAGTTAATTAACAAGCACAGGGCTCCGCTGCTATGGAAGGCAATGAAAACCAAGTACAGGTTTTTTAATTATAGGTTTCATACAATGTAAGAAAAAGGAAAAGGTAATCCAGAAGAGTGCACTGAATAAATTGTGAAGCTGCAACTCCTGGAAAAAGCTTGGCTCACTGAAGCATGTCAACTTGACAAAATAATGGTATTTTTCTCTTTAATATTTGAATAAGGTCAAAATGTTTCATTTTACACTGGTTGGAAAAGATTATTTCATTTTTCATATTCAGTTCTATTAACTCAAAATAGTTATTTAAAAGAGGATTCTCCTATATATTTTTTCATGTGTAAAGTTTTTAGAAGCCCATTTTCTAAAATTATGTAATCAGCGATTATTATATTTAGAAAATATATGTAATTTAATTTAAATTCTTAAAACACAATTGAAATAAATATTTCAAATAATACAGATTTTTTTGTTGTTTTCTTTAAAAAGGACTTTTGATATGTAACAAATTAGATTTGCAATGTCAGAACTGTGCATGTTCTGAAAGTTTTGCCTTTCCACTTACCCCATGTTTTTAAAACTCACAATTAGGTGGCCTTGCCATATTTTTTCCTATATCTTAGTTCTGACCAATGTATATGATTTCAAATATAACATTATCGCTTCAAAGAGGTAGAGGTTTGAGCATAAAGTAGACAAATAATTTCCAGACAGAGTAGAACACTAATCAGTTACCTCAATCACTGCTGTAGTCTTTTTCAGCAAGTGTCATTTGAAACCTTGAACATGATCCAAACAATTTTTGTGGAAAATAAATAAAAGAAAGTAACTTTTTCCACAGCAGAGATGAAAAACTGACTGCATCCTCAAGGGCACAGATGGGCTGAGCAAGGAGGTGTCCTGGTGCTTTGAGGCAGGGCTGGGAATAATGCCTGCAAGAAACTTTTTGGAGCATGTGCCAGGTCTCCAGTATTTTTTCAGAGAAGAGAGGACAGTAGTCAAGGGCGCAATCAGAAACAGTCCTGCAGTCCCAGACGATGACAATGACTGAACTTCTCACTGGATTGCTTGCCACCATTTGTCAGGCAGGGCATTTTTGATCGTGCTTTAAATGTAAAGAATCCTTGGCACTGAGTAGGAAGTCATGGCAGATGTTGTGTGTCATTAAAAGAAAAGCAGAATGAAAGCAGCTCACCCCTCAGTGCTTCCCTCCTCCTCTCCCTGCCACTGCAAACTCAAAAATGGGAATTGCATGACAGAGTGCATCCTTTGAAATTCATTTCACCACGCTGAAGGGTTTCACTACATGGCTGCGATGGCCAGACAAGCTGGATTCCGTGTTTTAAATCCAGGATGATTGATTCCTCTCTCAGTGGATCTTTTAAAACTCTGAAAACCAAGTGATTCATTCTCACTTGTGAGTGAGAATATGAGTCTCTTCTGCAGCATTACTCATCGATTGATCTCCAAGTGCTTTGTAAAGGAGGTCAGTATCAGGTCTTTTCGACAGATGGGGAAGGAGGGACGGTTTTCCCAGAGGCACTTGTCAGGCTAGTGATAAGGCAAGGCATTGAAATCCTTGCCAGCCCATGTCCCTATCAGTAGTCACCCAACACCCTGTGCCCTGTTACTTGTTTTTCCTAAAAATTGCCACCTAAAAATGGAGGCCACGTATTTCTGGGCATCATGTCCTTGTGCTCTCGTGTTCCTCCAGATTTGCTGGCTGGCCCCATACTGTGCAGATATGAGTGTCCAAGCGATTTATGGTTCCGTAAATTCCAAGATTGACTCTACAAGTGTTTGCTCAATGTATGATATTCTGAAACAAAAATGTCAGGCTTAAGGAAGTGGCGTTTCACTGATGCATTCCTTTCTCAGTCCGTTTCTGATCTCTTTTTGGTTATGGAAGCATACTGAAGGGCTTTGACATGAGCTTACCCATTTCAACCTTAAGAAATGCTTGATCCAAATAAGATTAATTTCTGTGCCCACACATGCTAAATAATTAAAAAAGACCCAAAGCACTTTAGGATAAATTAACTAGTTTATGCCAGTGTAATACCCTAGCATTAATGTGCTCAGAGTACAATGCTGCCAGAAAAGACATCACATAGAAAAGGGCATGGTTCTTCAGTGGGATGGCAAATTTATCCTATAGGATACAGAGATATTTCAGAGCTCCTTTAAAGCATCGTTTTGTTAAAGAGGTAAGAAAATTGCAACTTCTACGTGCAATTTGTTTATGAAATATAGTAGCTGGGAGCATCTTAGAGGACAAATATATACGCAAATGGTTTAGGACGTTGGAGATGATTCACATAAATGTCTTTTTTCCTATTCAGCTTAATTAACTTCAGAGTAGATAAATTCTTTAGTGGAAAGAAAATGAAACCAGTGTCAAGAGAAAATCTCCTGCATGCAACTGCTGGGTATATCCTAATTCTGGATGTTGCAAAAGCATAAAATTTTTGCTCATTAAATTTTAAAAGCTTTCTGACTTCCTAGAATTATAACAGGGAGTTTTAAATGATGTATGAAATGAAATGTCCTTCCCTACACAAACAATATACAGTGGGAGAGCTTTGGAATTACTATTATTATGTACTATTTGGAGTAATGCTTAGATCAGTCAGCCATTAAGATGAATAAATAAAAATATCCACCAAGACCAAAAATTTCTGCAAAAATAAGAAAGGATGGAGAAATTTTAATGTATCTTTGGTGGGGAGAACATCTGTAGCAAATTTCTTTACTTAAGCAAGAAATTTTCAGTGGTTTTGCCTTTTGCTTTCTTTCGTTTTTGGGGTTTTTTTCCTGTAGACAGAAATTCTTTCTGGAGAGAAGGACTCTTATTGCCAGGTCAAGGTCCTATTTTTACATATAGCTGCATACAGTAGAAGAAAAGTGTTTTACAAAGACATTCCAGGCTAAATCTAAAACTTCACGTAGACACACTACTCTCAAATCTGTGTGACCAGATGTGCTCTGTACTCATTATAGGTGGATGTAAATTCTGAAGTCTGATTTATGGTTCCCAGCTGACCCTCAGTGGTAAGGTCTTCCTCTAACTTGTTATTAAAAACTTGTAATAACAACATTTTAATAGCCTTTAAAGAGCTTCCCTCAAGTACTACTATCTTGGCCATTTCCTTAGAGGAAAACTACTCATTATACAAATTTGCAATAATATGGTAAAGAAATACAGCAGCATTATTAAATACCAGATTAGTAGCTCAGAGACTTCTCCGTGGCCTCAGGCTCCTATTTAAACTAATTTTCATGTAGACAGCACCATGAAAATACAATGATACATGCAGAAAAAAACCCACACAACTTTCTGCAGAGTAGAAGCTATCACCCTAATTGAATTCCCGATTCTGTTCTCACTGCTTGACCATTTATTTGTTTAAAATTACTTGGAAGAAGTCAAGGTTCTTTTGTCTCACTTCTATCCTATCCTATCCTCCTTATTCTATTCCATTCTTATCCTGTCCCATCCCTCTGAATGTCAGTGATGTGCTAAGCAGCATGTCTAACATACATACTTGTTCTCTAATTTTCTCTCCATTGAGAAAATGTATTAAATCATGTTTTGTTCTGGACTTTTTCAAAAGTCCTTAAACAATGGAGCTTTTCTCACTTCATCTCTACTTGTTGCCATCTTCAGTTTCCTGCATGCTTGAAGTAGATTTAGACAGGGTAAGGTCTTGGTGGAAAAAAAAAGGGGGTTTTAAAAAGTATATATTTATTTTTGTTTTATATTTTATCACACCCTAATCTAGGAAAGGGAACAGAGGCTCTGGTTTGGGACTGCCTGTATGGTGGACTTTGGTCTCTGGAAATTATGGGGTTATCAATCCTGGAGCAATCCAGCAGATGCACTGCTGGGGAGCTGAGAGATGATCTGGCAGCAAACCAGGAAAACCTCCTAAAGAGCAGAACAGAACATTACTCCCAAGAAACCTGGTCTGGAGCTGCAGTTTTGAAAGCAAGCTGAGCCTGTGCTCTGTCCCAGACTTGTCAGTCTGTACCTGTTGGTGAATCAGTCCGACGGGCTGGAAAAATTAACCTCAGTGATCAAACGCATGCCAGCACTGTGTCTTTCAGCCACTGACTTTACCTCTGTTGCACGAGTGTTAGTACTCAACCAAGCTTTGCTGGACTGCTGTGAAACCTTGCTAAAAGTTTCCTGAGAGCTTTGCATGTCTGTGAAGGGCAAAACATTCACATTATTAACCTTTCTACTATGAAATGGTAGAATAATGGTTTATGATGAGAAGACATCAAGGATTTGAGTAACTTTGTCAAGTTTCATAGAAATACTATAACTTTTCACAGATGAGTACAGACATTCTAGGATCTGATATGATGTGCAAAGACAGGCTGCACAATCCTTGGCTTGTGTAACGTACAAATATTGTGTAATGGTTCAGATGCCATTGGATTCTTATGCACAAGGCAGTTGATCTATAAAACATATGGCATTTTGAAATATTGATCTCTTCTGTGCCAGTGAGTAAGAGATATTAGTGTAGCATGGGATTCCATTTGTAACACTGGGATTAAAGGCAGGGAAGTGGAAAATTGGAATAGACCTGAATTCATGTGAAGTGGAAAGTACAGCTGGCAGTATTACTAAAGCAGGAGAATAACAAATAAGAGCATGTATTTTTTTAAATAAATTTTAAAAATCATTTAAGAGCTATTGAGGTAACAGAGTAAATATATCCAAAGGAAAGCTTTATATTAGGTTATTCTTAATTTTACTGGTAATATAAAGTTACGATATAGTTTAGTGACACAAAACAAGAACGGGACAAAATGAAGAGAACAGCAAACAGAAAATTTGCAAGCATTTTCTCTACAAAGTAAGAAATGATCTGTATTTTAGAGTACCACTTGATCTGAGTGTTTACTAAATTTTTATTCATCAGCTTCAGTCCTTCTTTGAAGCCTTTAAAATGTGACAACTCAGTCAGCACATTATATTAGGAAAAAAATCCCAAAACCGAACCAAAAAACAGAAGGCTTCTTTCTATGCAGATTTTACCTGGTGTTAACATCAAGCCAATGGTTCTTGTACTTTTCTGTGATAGATTGTCCTTTACTACATGATATTTTCTCTCCATGAAGGCACTTCTACATTTCAATTAAGTAACTATTGATCTTTTCTGATGAGCAGATTGAACTCTTTAAGTCTTTTATTATGAGCATTTTTCAGCCCTATAAATCACTTTAATTTTTAAAGGTGATCAAAGGTTAGCTGAACCCTGGTGAAAGTCATATATCTGTTCTGCATTGCACCTCACAATACTGTCTTCCTTTATTTCCATAATAGTGCAAGATGAACTGCTTTAAAAAACTTTTTTAGCCATTATTGTTAACTTGAAATAAAATGCCACATTGACACAATGGATGATGAAGTTCTTACATTGAGTTTAACTTTTTTCTATTGAAATGAATGGAAATCTTACCAATAGTTTCAATGGCAGCAGAATTAAAACAATGTAGATCAGTACTGAAGATCCCAATTCAGATATATTTCTATTCTAAGGTCCTAGGGGAACTGTGGTGGGTCAGATGCCGTTTCATAGTGACTGGTGCTAAATAGTGACATTTAAATGGCAATCACTGTATTGGAAACCTCAGACAGCGTGACCTTCCATGTAATCTCTAGCCCTGTCTCCTGATTCAAAAGCCATTATAGTAATTAATAATATCCCCCTGATTTAAGTGGGCTTTGGATCTGACCCTGTTTTTGAGAACTAAGTGTTTGAAGAGTAAATTGACCACAAAAAGCTTGGTATCTCAGATGACCCCTAATGTATTTCATGGGTAAGACCAGGATATATAGCCCAGGAATATCAAGATTCAGTCTCTTCACTGCTGGCAGAGTTAGGGGACCCCGCTGCTCCTATTTATTTGTATAAGCATAGGACCGTTTTCATTTATTAACCCCAGCTTAGTTATAAGATTTAGAGGAGGACTTCTTTTGAGGAAAAAAGTTAGCTAATCTAGACACCCCCATTTTCAAAAAAGAAAATACATATACAAAGAGCAGAGACAGGTTTTCACTCTAGAGAAAGGAGGTCAAAGGAACAGGAGCACTTGGGCATGCATGTGTGACAGCTCTGTTCCTCTGTGTCTCTGCTGAGCCTGGAGAAAGGGTTACTCTTGCATGTGATTGGTGGTGTCAGCTTTTGGAAGGGACAGTTTTGAATTAGCATAAAGCACATTGGGAAACTGTGTGAGAGTGTGTTTGTGTGTGTGTGTGCGTGCATGCTCATGCATGTCCGTCCATGACTGGGTTGAGGTGGCAAGTGAGAAAGCTAAATCACTCAAATAGAGGCATTGAGGAAGCGGCAAAAATTAAGAAAGATAGTTTTGTCAGCAGCACTTTGAACTAGCTGGTGATGGAAGGGGCCTGGAGTTAGACTGTGAAAAGCTCTGAGGAGAGTGGATTGCTGTAGTAACACTGGGAACGATGCAGGTAGCAGATGCATCTGTCAGGGCCAAAATGAAGGTAGGGATTAGATATGTTTCAGGGGGTGACAGAATTTAGCCACAGAAGCAAAAGATGGAGGTTAACCACATATCACTAGGGTGAATGGTGTGAGAAATAGTTGTCAAACAAATATCAGGCAAAACCAGAAGGTAGGCCACATCTTGTTTTCTCTACAGTTCTCAATAAATTCACGTCTCCCACAGTCCTGGAGCAGGTTTGAATAGGAACAAGGAAGCAAACCTCTTACAAGCCAATTTGGCTTTACTCACTTGCTTTCTTTTGTAATAAACATTAGCCATAATAAGCCATAATGACCTTGGCATAGGATGTCTCTGGAGAGATTAAGGACTAATTTAGATGAAGGCTTATTCTTAGACTTATTCTACTGACATAGGAATGATGTGGATAAAAATAACTGTGTTCAATACAAAAAGTAATTTAACAAGTGTCTTTCCCAATAGTTGAGCAAAGGATACACTTAGAAAGGAGTCTGGAGCTGAACTGTGAAGCCAGTAGGAAGTAATTTGGCTAAAACTTTTGTAATTTAACTAATACCTGGCCAAAATCTCTGTTCCTTTGCAGATCACCACAAATTTAAAAGTAGAGTTAGCCAGTCCACATTCTAAATAGACTTTACTACCACAGCATTGATAATTTAGCGTACTAACAGAAGAAATGGAGAATAATAAAGCAAGGGGAAAAAGAAAATTCCTTTAACTTTTTTTTAGAGTGAAAATACACATTCGTTAATAATTGTTATTTTTAAACCACACTTTGTAAAATTTTAGCTTTCTTAAGAAAATGTCTGATTTTCTAAAAGAAGCTGAAAATAACCAATCCAATCTTTTGGTTTGGAGCCATCTGAATACATTTTGGAAAGACTTCAAAATGGTTTTCATAGGTATCTAATAATAGAAGGAAAACATTTTCAGAAAACAAGATTTTTTTTTATTGTGATTAATTTTTTGTTTTACTCTTAAGGGCATTTTAAAGTAAATGCCATTGTCTGGTTTATGAGTGATTTTCCTCCCTGTGTAAGATGTTCCATATATTTTGTGTTAACAAGGTTTGAAGGTTTATAAGTGTGTTTTCTTTCCCTGCTTTAACGGCTTGTGAAAATTTAGTGAAGGTTTTTGCAGATATAGAGAGCAACAATGTAGTAATATACAGACTATGTGAGGTTACAGTGTTTGTTAAATGTTATAAATACTCTCACTACTGAAAGTGCAGCAAGCACTTTATAAGCAGTTTTAATTTATAAGCAATTTAAATTGTTTATAATGTGTAAACAATTTGAGTTAACAACTAATACATTTGACAGTGACTGTGGGAAGTGCTCCATAAAATGTTGATGGTTTGGAGTTCATGCTTTAAAGCCTTGTTTTCAGGATTTCAAATTCTGTTTTTCCTTCTCTTAAGTACAATTATTTTCCTGTTTTTTCATGAAACCATTCCCACCATACAAGAATTGCCCTAGTCTTCCCATTCCCCTCCTCAGCCCTTCAAGAACCTGAAAATTTTTCTTGTTTCAGCCATAAATGACATGGTTTGTATGTATGCCCTGTCATTTCCTTTCACATTTTCTTTTAAATTGGGTTCAGAATAAAGTAGGAAACACATATATAAGAAAACAATCCAACTCATGTTATTATGGTACGATAGACAATTACTGACAGTTCCTCTGCCTGTGATAACAAGGAGGAAGAGATTTAATTTACATAATTTATATACTTATTTATTTAAATGTGACTAAAATCAAGGCATGAGGGCCAGACACCTGAGAATCAACAGCAATGATCTCCAGGTAAAATAATTAATAGTCTCAGTAAAAACAGATCATAAACTAAATTAAAAAATATCAATAAATGTCCTCATTTAAAGCTTTTCCAGTATGATCTTGAACACAAATTTTCCCTTTGCCTAGTGCTTCTAATGATACGATAATGAAAAATCCTTAACTGAAAGCACTGCACCCAAGTTTTATTTAGAGAAAGAGCAGTAAGTGAGCATTAAAGGAAGCACACCTCCTGTCTTCAATGCTTCAGTGCTTGGGAACTGGACCTGTTTGCAACTGAACATCACCACCTCTATTTTAGGTATTCCATCAACATCAGCATTTCAACTCAGATCATGACTAAGTTTTTGAAGTGACTCTCATGACCATCTCTGCCTACTATGCTTTAGTTCATGTTCTAGAGTGTTCTTGTGGTGCATAGTCTGGATTCCTCTTGGGTAAAATAACAAAATGAACCCTTAAATTAGAATATGAACCCCAGAGAAGTACCTAAGATGGTCCAGCTGCTGCTTAGCAGTCAGTAGAAAGGACAAGACTAGAGTTACTGTGAAATAAAATCCCCAGAAAAAGTACAGTGGGGACAACAGATCCGCAGGACAAACTGGTTTGCTCACCATGTCTCAGCTCTGCTGATGTAGAGACATAGTTACATACACATAAACTACCTGCATATGAATGAGAATGTCTAGCTAGTATCATCTGGTATGAAACGGAACACACCTGACATCTTGGAAGTGCTGTAGCTATACTTCTGTTTCTGGAGAGGATTCATTTACTTCTGCTCTAGGCATGTTTTATTTCTTAATATACAAAGAGAAAGAAACCTACCTGAGCATGACTGAACTTCTACCTTTTGAGAATAAGTCACAGAATCATATCTTCCAAGTCAGGGCTTCTTCAAGAGCTTCAGCTGCAGCTTCTGCTTTTCCCACCCCTCTGGGACAGTCTGTGTTGCCCAGGTTGCATTTTATACAGGATGGATGGAAGCAAGCAGAGCAAGTGCCTGGTGTCATGTGTAGATGTCTTCAGGCACTTTCAGCACCTGTGCTTCATGGTGAAGAAATTTCAATCTCCCCATCTGCAGAATCAAACGTGGTGAAGACAACCCCTTATTATGCTCCTGTTCTGTCTTTTCATGAGGATTAGTCCTGGTTATGTCTGTGGGATGTGATGTAAGCAGCCTGTTCCTTTGTGACTAATGGGCTTGCACTGAAGTTAAATCACTCATCCCATGAAGTTATCATTTCTACTGCACTGCAGTGATAATTATCCAAATAAGTAATAAATGAGGTGCTTCTGCTTGTGTGGCTGGGCACAGACTGCTCCCTTTAGTGCAGTGCTCAAAGATTTGTGTTTCCATGCCATCCAAGGTGTGCAGTAATAAATGTTATTTGTGAGGGAATCCTGAAGAGACCCTTTCTCTAACCCTCACCTCACCACTGACCAGAGACAACACACGTTGGAGGGCTAAGAGCACTGTCAGCTGCGAATAAAAGTACTTAGGAGAAAATAAGGCGTTTTCGCACAGCCAAAGGTACAGAGAAACATATAAGTTTGGATAACTTAGTCTGTAATCACCACTTTCACAAAGCATCTCAGTCTCCTTTGTAAAGGGAGACCACAAGAAATTAAAAGAGTTTAGGAAAAGAGAGAAAAGAAAGCAAATGGACTGACAAAGTCAGCAGTCTCTGTGGAGAGGGGATCTCGTGCTGTATTCAGATATGGCAATGGAAAACTAGGCTGGGGGAGGAGGGACTGAGGTACTAGACTCAAGAAACCAATTGCACGTGGGTTTTATCTCTCAAAAGACATTTAAACATCTCACATGCATCTGCACTATGGAACCACAATTTAGGTTTTGTGCTGGGGCTGTAAGACAGACATTGAACAGACTGACAAGTCTAAGGGAGTTTCAGTAAGTTGACAGAAATCTGAAGGTACTGTAGTGAATGTACTTAAAGCAGCTGAGGTCTGAAAGGTGGAAGAACATGAAATATGTGTTAACATCGGCTTAAGTTTTCCATTCTATCTAAAATACAGGTTTTAGAATTTTGATATGAAGAGAGACTGGATGAAGGAAAACTCAATAACTCAATGAGAAATTATTCTAAGAGATCATACTAGTTTCTCACCATCTTAAAATCATTGAAACTGGGCTCCTTTAAAGACCCTTCCAAAGCACATCAAAGCCAGTGGAATGGATGCCTTTCATTTTGTCATCATGTTTTGGATGAATATGCTGTTCAACAGAACTACCACAATGGTATCTGAGCTTTTGGAGAAGTTACTGCCTGAGATTTCATGAAAGCCACATGGCATATGGAAACAGCATATGGAAACTTGTTAACACTGAAAGGTAAGGAGAAAAGTGGCGATGAGTGATGAACTTCCTGGAAATGTTTAAAAAGCGGAATCACAGTCATCTGCAGAATTCCTGATGGAGCACATTGAGATTGATATGAAGTCAAGAGGTTTCCAAAGCTCTCCATCACCTGAATGATAGGAAAGGGCTAGACACTAACCATATGTCAACTGCACATTGCAGAAAGATTTCTGCCTCCTGAGAAAAGAGGGTGTGAAATCATTAGCACAGCCTAGAAATGTGGAAAGTGAGGGATTGTCATGTAACCACACAAAGAAAACTACCTATAAAGATTATATCAGCTAATGAGTTTTTCACACTGCTGCCTACAACAAGGGAAAGTTTTGCATTTTTATCTCAAACATAATCAGAGGGGTAGTTGAATAAACAGCTGTAACATCAGCAGGAGTGAATTTGGCACCTCTGTGTGAAGATACTTTTACTTGAGCAATTTATCATGCAATGGCAGATCTGAATCCAATAGTAATTAGTGTTTAATTGACTTTACTGGCACATTCAATGCTTTGTACCTCCTCTAATTATGGAATATCCTTTGTGCATATGCATTTTCATCAAAGCTGATTTTTCCAAGAACATTGACTATATTAGATTGGCTTGAGGTCTTCTGTTACAGCTGATGGACTAGTTTAGGAGTCAGCCTTGGCATTGTCACTCACAAAAAAATAAATGAACAATACTCTCTTTCTTCTTAGTAAATCCCAAAGTTCTTTACAAAGTAAATAATAATTAAACAGACAAACATCTAATGAAAAAGTCTACATCAAAGAAGATGCATTTCACATTAAAAATATATTTAGCTTCAAAACATCCCCACCATCTAGCCATTGCATATCAGGTTTAACTGCATACAATGATGAAAGAGTCGTCTGATTTCATAGTCATTGTAATTAGTGATTCTCTTCCAATTACCTTCAAATTTGGCAGCCTGTGTTACTATTATCCTGACTGTATCTCTTTCTAGGATGTTGCACTGCTGATGCATTCCATTTCTGTGCCCACTGGGGAGGTGGTTCATCTCTTAAGGCCTCATAAATCCAACAGGAACCTTTCCAGTTACTCCAACAATTGCTGGATCAAGATCACAGTAAATGCTAGCTTGTTTTTTTATGTTTGCTTCATTCTCCTGTGTAGCTGGGGCCTGGTGCCAGTACACTCTCTCCTTCAGATAGTGTTTGGTGTCTATTCATTTTTTAGCTGCTGTTTGGATGACGCCAAAAATGCAGATTCTTGCACAAGGCAGTAAAACTGTCAGGCTTCAACATTATCTGGAATAATGAGGAGCAGCTGTTTTTACACAAGATAATTCACAATCTGCCAATGGACGGGGCAAGATGTGGAAAAGGGAACAATCCCAGCCAGCTGTGGAGAGCAAAGTATTGTCCCCTGCAGACGTTTCTACCCATATCGTTGATAATTGGTCATGTGGTTTATGAATTTTGAAAGGTTCAGAGATTTTCTCACAACACTGGAGCATGAAATCTGGCTTTCAAAACTGTGAGGACTGACAAAATTTGTTACTAGCCAGGTGGCACTACTTTTCTATATGCATTGAAATCTGCACAGGCTTCTCTATTCTATCTCCCAACTTGGTTAGCAGGTTGGTTTATGGAATCTCATTACCTGCTTGGGTTTTTTTATTTGTTGCCATTATCTTCATGAAAATATTTACTCCTCAACACAGGAATGGTGTCTGTGATTGGGTCTTGCACAGGGCATGGTGGTGAGGGGAAACCATCCTTCCATAAACAGTCTCAAAATCTCTCTACATCTCTCTGTGCACGTACCCACATTGCACACAGATGCATTTTCTTGTCTCTTTTATTTTTTCCACAGAAAATACCGTGCAAAACAAGTACTGATCAGATAGCTGGAATTATATATGAAAAACTCCACAGATTAACTCCTCCTGACGCTCAGAGTCGATACCTTTAGTTACAGACAGATCTACCGGAGAAAGTAAAGGCAGTAAAAACACCTATTCTTTCTGAAGGAATTGATTCAATTTCTAAGCAATTGCCTAGAAATCAATTCAGACAAATCAGAATGCAACTACTAATTATGCCTTATTTCATTTTGGAAGTGATGTGATTTTATACCAGAAAACCAGGGGGACAATTGTCCCATGTAGGGCTGGGGAAAATCATCAAAAGTCCCTGAAAGCTCCTTCTTTCCACTTGAACTCCGATCAACAATTCAAAAGAGTTTTTAAAAACCATAGATAGCTGTGGTTTATGTGTATTCTTTTGTCCTGAATAAATTTGTGCTCTCCTTCAAGACAGAGTTTTACAACTTCAGCAAATTTTAGCCCCCTAGCTTGTAATTTGCTATCCCTAAGAGTATTAAGTGAACTGAAGTTCACATCATTTTAAGGTGAAGTTCCAGCTATAACTCAGGTATAATTAAAGATCCACTTTGCTTTCTCCCCACCTACCTGCTCAGCAGATGATGACAGTCTTCAAGAGGCAGTATTTTAGACAAAGGGCAAACTGTTCTCTGAGGCACTGCGAGCACCATCACTTATTTTCCTCTCTTGGTCTAGACTTCTCTTTCCAAGCTGTCTGCACCAAGCCCAGTTTATTAATGCTCAGAAAATAGTTTTACCAGCACTCACTGCCTGGCTCCACAAAGCCTTTCCCTGCCATGCTGACCTATCCTAAAGCTACGCTGTTATGTTAGCCTCACAGAAACTCCTTGGAGCTGAAGTAGCTGTAATTAAAGGTTTTCAGCTACAGGGCTGTCAAATCCTTTTGTGTATCTGTTTTGGCAAGTGCTTAAAATCCTACAGCAATATTAAATAGACCATCTGTTAGCCTTCATTAGGCTCTCACTCATCAACAGGACTATTAAATATAACCGAGTATGCTAAAGGAAACCTTGACATCTGGGCTTTCAATTGGAACAGTGATCAATATTAATAACAAAACTATTTCACCTGAATTTATTATTAATAGAAAGTTAAATACAGTATAAATATGGATGTTTTGCCCTGCAACACAGCTTTAATATGACTAATCTAAATGATATAGTGAAACCCAGCTTTATTACTATCAATATCTGTAATGATGTAGGTACCTAAAGAGCTCCGTTGCAATGGCACTGTCCTGAAAACCTGTGATGGACTGGTCATCATTTTCATTTTTGTTAAATGACAGAGCAGACAGGACCCTGCTAAACACAAGGAGTCTCATAGAAGAAGACCTGCAAGTACAAAATATCCTGTGGACCTGGTAAACGGCTTATTCTCCTCTTTGCAATAACTTGTAACATATTTAAGGATAAGTAATTGTATCTTCCCGAGTTGTCTCTTGTCTACATTAAAAGAAGCTCCCAAAACAGTCCTTAGAGAAAGTGTTATCTACACCCTTTTACTCTTCTCACTGTGGATTCTAACCATTTACTCCATGCCTGTAAATAAATCATAGGGATGTTCACCAGTTCCTTGATATTCCAACTGAGGGATGTTTGTTGAATTCCTTCACAAGTTTCTCATTCACTACTGCCATTTATATAGCCAGTATGATCCTCAGTTGGGTTTTTTCCTTTTCCTTTGAGGAAGGTTATGGTCTAGTCATTCAACATTTGTACGTGTATCTGAGTCTTTCAAAATGCACACAGTATTTTGTGTTTCTCTATGGAACCACACATTATGTATTTCAGGCCAATTACATTATGGTTATTTTGAACACTAACCTTGTCTTCCAGTGTCCTCGTAGACCCAGTCAGAATGGCATTTTCCCCCAGATCTATAATTAGACAAAATATTGATCAGTATGGGACTCAAGAAATGTTACTGAGTAACTTCACCTGGTACGATGTTCTAGCCTAATACTAAGCAAGTGATTCTGGTCTTTAAAAATGTCAGCTGAAAAACAGTCTGCTCCAGAAAGTTGTTGGAATCCTACAGTAGCTTATTTCAGAATGTATTTTACTGCAGAGTCGTAATCCCAAGTCTTACTGAAGTAATGGCATACAACTTGCATTTTCTTCACCCCTATGCAAAGGACTATTTTCATCTTGTGCAGAAAATCAATAGTTTGGTTCACTGGAGAAAAAGGACACTAGGCAACTGCTTCAGTAGCAACTGTATAGTATAAATGTACTCATAAACTTGTCAAGCCTTGTCCTAAAGTCATTCTGTCTCCATCTTTCTGGAATAACTGAGTCACACCAACGAATTTCTAATAATGATTTTAGTCTTGGCAGCTGGAACATGGTTTGGAAGATCTGTTACCTCTACTGTGTATGCAGATGAAAAAATGTATTCCTATCAACCTCTGTGCCTCACCGGTAACTATAGAACCAATAATGGGACTGAGATCCTTGTTCTGGTGCAAATACCCAAAACACAGGCAAAATGAGGATGTGCCTGAAAGCTGTTCCTCAATTTATTATGGGACATATTGGAAAACTCTGTGTCTGAGCTGCCTGGCATAATCCTTGAGCTCTAAATCTCTGCTTTGCAGACAAAGCTGACACTGAAACAAAGCAAGGTTTTGAGCCTGACAGAGAACATACCCTGCCAATAGATTGGCACACAGACAGCATGAACAGAGATGTCAAACCTTGCAATGTGCATGATCAGAGCTGAAACACAGTCACTAAAAGATCTAACTCCATGTCCTATGGCTGCATCATGTACACATCAGTGGGAACCTTTGTATCACAGTTCGTTTATCCATAAAATAGGAGAAATTGAATTCCAGCATATGATTTTGGGGAAATTGGTTAATGCTGATGAGCATCTTGATCTGCTGATACAGAATCCAGTTCTGAATCCATAACTAAGGCAAGATCAGTGTATCACATCTGAAGGACATTCTACCTCAGATTATCACACCACTTATCAAAACAGTGAAAAGACACCTGGTCAGTCTGCATTTGTATTTGGAGGCTGTTTTCAATCATCTTTTACAGTACCTGCCACATACTGAAATCTTATATTCATATTAATGTATCAAGATCTAGCAAAAAAAATATTCCCCAGAACAACACTATAACTGAAGCAAGTTTTTCCTCTGTGGTGAACTGATCATATTGAAGAAAACCCCAAATATTTATCCCATTAGATAATTGATGTTACATTGATGTATCTCTGAGTGTAATAATTTATCAGAATTCCAAGTATAAATGGCCAGATGCTCAACTGTATTTCATGCACCCCATGTAAACCTGCCCTGCTATTTTGCCTGATTTCCGTAATTCTGGAAAAAAAAAAAGTGAACAGAGTTCAGTTCAACTGCTGCTTTTCCCAAATCTTCTGTAAGTTCTCTAGACATAATTTTGAGTCTTTATACATCAGAGATTATTTGGTTCCAATTTTATGGCAATTTAACCTTCCATGAGTAAAAAATTCTAAGACACTATCCCATGTGAATCAAGCACCATCAATTAAATACCACAGTGAGATGTATTCTCAAGGCTTATACTCTGTTAATTATTTCAGAAACTCAAGCTAGTACATCACAATATCCCTAATATAAATGTAAGCAAGTAGCTGTAGCACCAAAAGCCAAAGGAAAATCTGGAAAATCAGCCATGGGAGAAGCCCACTAGAAGGACAAAGCTGTATGTCAAGACATATACCATTTTTTAAGTAGTAAGAGGTCACAAATGTAATTTCTGACCTTTAGTTAGCTGTGACGTTCAACTCATATGGTATTGCTATGGTATTCAAAGGAGTACATTGCTCTAGCACATCTCTGCTGTAACTTCCGCTGCTAGTTGGTTCCCAGAGTTAATAAACCTGGACCCTTCTAGGAGAAAGTCCTAGATGGAGATTAAAGTAATGAATTCTTACCAACAGAAATCTCTTCCAGGGAAATTGAGCAGATGTTTTACTTGTAGAGAAAACAGTCCAGGGAAGCCAAATTTTGGTAAAACAGTAACAGTACTAGACATGAGTCTTAACTGTGGTTGTGGAATGCTAGCATGTAGAGGTAATAAAAATGCTTAAGTCAGTCCTGCAATATGACTATGCAACCCAAAATTACATAAATGTCAGCTCTTAGTGGAAGAGAAGACTATACTTTCTCTCCAGTTAAGGGCACATATTTCTATTGTTTTGCTTGTGCTGGCATGATGATTTTGATGGATCAAATCAAAGACTGATTTGGCTGAAAGTTAACTTTCTTTGTTTTCAACAAGTTAGTTTGCAGCAGGATTATTTTTCTGAATTACTGAATGACTTTACAGATGCTGATGTCTTCACAAGAAGAGCAAGCATAAACAGCAAGACTTGGCAATAACCTAGTCTTGTGTCAGAGTAAAATGATCTTTATCTGGAGTCCAATTCAATGAATCTCTTTGGGGACACAAGCTACTTTGGCTGTAAGCCATGCTGACATGAATGCTTGCTCTGAGATAGGTAGGATACCTGTTGGTACAATTGTATCTTTATTCCTCTTTACTCTGTGCCCAATGACACTCTTGGAGAGAAATGTCACTCTGTATTTCCAGCTGTTGTCCTAAGGTTGTTCTTGTCATTTTTAAAATACTTCAGGACTGATCTGTGTAGCTACAAATATCTTAATTTCACTTTTTCATTTAGAAGAAAGTCTCTCAAGTTCTATTAAAAGATGGATATCATATTTAGGATGTTTATCAGAAATTTAATTTCTGTTACTTCCTGAGAAGTTCTGTATATTTGCTTTGAGAGACTTCGGCATTTCTTAATAACTGAAAATAAACAAAGAAAAGAGCCTCTGAACATAATTAAATCAATCCTAATTGTTTACATAGAATTTACAGTTTTCATGGTGAACATATAAACAAGTACTGGAGCATCTATTTATGTGGTATTGACCTTCACATAATACCATTTGTGACTTGACATACTCAATGAAGGTTGTGAATTTCCTGTATAATTCTGCCTTATTCCTGTATAATTGTGCCTTACATTAATGAAACAGAAAACAATACTGGGAAAGACACAGTAAGAAAACAGTAAAAAAGGTCATAGAAAGATGTTCAAAGGAATTGCTGTCTGGGGGAAAAAAATGACTGCTACAATGGCTTCCTAGGCTACCATTTGTGTGTGCATTCTTGGACAACCACAATTGCTAAACAAGAATGAATTCATCTTGTAAATTTTACTTTCCAAGGGGGCAGACCAAAAGCACATACATCACTATTTCCAATTGATCAAAAGACTTGTAGGGACTCATATATCCGTTGTACCTTTGTATGTCCTGTTTGCTTGTACAGCTTCAAACTAAATACAAAACAAACTACCCATTCAAAGGGTTTATAAGTCATGATCTTGGAGAGAGTTTTACAGCCTTGTGTAAGAGCCACCTCAGACAGTGATAATAACAAGAGTAAGGAGAAGATACTTACAGTAATATCCTTTTATTTTATGGATATCTTCTAGTCAAAGTAGATGAGAGAGATAGGTAAAGAGCAGAAATAAAATGAAGGGAATGATGGCTGGCAAGTGGCACTGAAGGGGGAAGAGGCAGGATTAGTCCTTAGAAGGGGTATGCAAGGTAACGGGAACAGGTGTGGAGATGGAGAATGACAGCAGCCAATTAATCTTGAAGTTCAAAGTTAATCCTCTGGAAAATAGTATGCTTATGTGATAGGACTTGTTCCTTCCCTCAGCAGCACATAGTAAGGCAGTTTTGGAGTGTTGCAGTTTTGCATAGTTGGCTACTGAGAGAAAGAGAGAGGGGGCCAGGGGCTGAAGAAAATGGCTGCTAGAATCTTCTGCAAGCCTGCTTATATCGCCTCTGAGAATCACATATAGGAGACAAAGACTCCACCAGAACACGGAGTGCCACGAAGGCTGCAATTTTGGCTCGTTAAGGGCATTGGGACGTATAGTTGCATATAAATGTAAGCAGTTGACAGACACAAAAGGCCGGGAAGGCTGGGGGAGGAGGAGGCGCCCAGGTACCGAGAGATTGCCCCTGCAGCCGGAGCTGAAGCACGTGGAGTAGCCGTAGGAAAGGACCCATGGAGGAGGCAGAGACCCGACCTGCCCGGTGGAGAGGCTCCACGCTGCATGGAGCCGGTGGAGACATAGAGAAGATGCCATGACTTACGTTGGGATGAGCCCCTGCCAGCACAAGCGACCTACAGAGATGAGCCAAACAGGTTTGCTGCAGGAGGCATCATAGCCCCGTGGAGGACTGGGACTGAGAGACACTGTGATTTGTTGCTGCCTGCCAGAGCAGAGATGAAGCCCGGTGGGAAGAGATTTGCCTTGGACAAAGTTCGTGGAGGACTGGCTTTTATGGGTGAGATCCTACGGTGCAGCAGGGGGAGGCTGTGTGGAATGGATGCCCCCAGCCCGGCCGAGAAGGAAACCAACTTGGGGGCTTCGGTCAGTCCCTTGACCCCATCTCCTAGTCCCTGCCCCCTGTCCTGTGCTGCGAGCAGCGGGGAAAGAAGGGAGCAAAATGATGGCTGAAAGGGAAGTCTGCTTTAGAATGGAGGGGTGGGGGGAAGGTGTTACCGAGACCCCCATTTTCCCCAGTCCCTGCCCCTCCTGGGCTGCGACAGGGAGGGAAGAAGGGAGCAAACTTCTAACTAAAGCCTGCTAAGGAGGGAGTGGTGGGGGGAAAGTGTTTTCCTGGTTGCATTTGTTTTAAGATTGTTGGTTGCACTCCTGACTCTGGTTCCTTTTCACTGTTTTCTCTTTAGTTTAGTGTAATAAATTAGATAACTTTCTCTTCAGTACTTTGTGTTGAGTCTGTTTTGCCCGCGTCATTAACGGGTTTGTCTCTTGAGCCGCCCAATTATGTTATTTCTCCCCTGTCCAACTAAGAAGGGGAGTAATAGACTGATTTTGGTGGGCGTCTGGCCTTTGGCCAGGGCTCAACCACCACATGGAGCAATGTCCATTGCTTAAACTTACATCCAAGAAGGAGGAATTGATGCTTCCCATGATTGCTACTACTGCTCAAACCAGTGTTGTCACCTCGGTTGATACTCCCTGAAGAGGATCAAGTTGGGTCATCTCTGATTAATTCACTGACCTAGAGGAATGCTTGAAAAACAAAGATGAGTGGAGTGTCTGTTAATTCTTCTGTGATACTGCATAACTTCCATGTGTTCCAATTCACTGTTACATCTTTTTGAGATTTCTATGGAAATCTTTTGGTTTAGGACATCATTTTAAGATCTCTAAAACTGAAGAAAATTTTCTCACAATAATTAATAAGGAGGTCTGTAGTGTGCAAGTTCATGTTCTTCACCTGCAATAGCAAAGTAGAAAGTAATGATGGAGTTCTGATTAGTTAATCTAATAACTGAATTCCCAACTAACACATTCTCTTGGGCTTGAAAAACTGGGCCAGAAATACCATGAGAATAGATTTTCTCTTGGTATTTCTGCATGGAACAAGGGCATGTTAATAATAGCAAAAATGAAAAAATAATTAAAAATAGAAGGCCTGATACTCCCTGCATCAGAATTTCATTTGCTGTGTTGCTAGAATGAGGAACACTTTTGTTTATAGTCGGACCAGATCCAAATTATCCATAGTTATTTTGGGTTTTATTTCCGAATTAAAGATATTTCCAACTCTTAACAAAGACTTACCTAACTTGTATTTCTTCTGAATTTATTGCCATTTGTTGGTGGATTATAACTGAAAAAAGTTTGCATTAGCTAGGTAAATAGTCATCTGAGGCTGTGCCAGTAGCTAGGGGGCATGAATTAAATGACCCAGTCATTCTCTTCTGTCTTCATTCTGTGATTGTTCTGAGCCTGTGCAATGTTTCTATGACCTTCACTAGAGGATTAATGGGAGTTATTTCCTCTATTGGTGAAAAGCAATTATGCATGCCATCTTGCTTTGAGATGGTTTAAATGAAAGTTGCCACTAGAAATGTTAACCTTCACCTGTCATAATGCTATTATGTTATCTTGGGCTAATGGTGAAAAGAAGTCATGATTTCACTTTATTTAAATTTCAGCTGGTTATTTGACCATAAAATTATTTATAAAAGGAAATGCAATAAAGACGGTGGATCAAGAGTTCAGCAGTGAAAAAGTGTTGTGCTATTGTCTGGAATGTAATTATAGAAAAGGCTTCAGTGTAAACCAGAATGGATGAGGTTTAGGTCCTCAAAAGATTCTATACAAGTGAAGGGACCAACTGTATTACTGTCCTTTGAAAAATCCCAATATTCAACTATTTTATTCTCGTGACATTAGAAAATGCTCATGACAATGGCTGACAGGATCACAGTTAAAGTTTTCAATCAAAATGTCAATCCTCAAATAAAAAGTAGAGGCTCAGCTAAAAATGAAAATGACCCTGCATAAGGAACCATTTTTTACTTTTATTTTCTTTTCTCATATTCTCTGTGAGCACAGTTTGATGAAAATGAAGGCTAAATAATATAGCTTCTTCAAGAGTAGCATTAAATGTAGAATACTACATCTAATTATTTCCATATATGTGTGATTTTCTGAGACAAGTGTGGTAAATAAAGTAAATCAGAAAATAGGTTTTCATTTTAATACATATATATATGTCAGACAGGTTGGCTGGGATTAAAAAAAATAGTCTTTTTAATTGTTGCTGATTGCAGATATATGAATAATCAGATGATATTTTGGACAGAGTGTAAGATAAACAGGCTTCAGGGCCCAGCGTTGACTGGCTGGTGATCAGATTCCTGCTTTAAATCACTAAAGCACTGTCTGTTCTAGGATAGGCTTCTCCTCAGATGTGAGAAATTGTTATTAACAAGTCTGAAAACCCCACAGCATTATATGAAGCTGATATGAAGCAATTACTTTTGGGTGAATCAGCATCTTTCAACAGAAAAATGTTTTTTTCCAGAAATTTATGTCCAGCTCTAATAAAACAACATGAACCACAGGCTCAACATTGCGATCTGGAAACTCTGCCTTCACTTAGTAGAAGCACTTGAACAAAATTTGCTCTTTTTTCATGAGGTAGAATCCAACCCTTAATGAGAGAATTTAGAGAATTTAGCACATAGGAATACATAGAAGTATCACCATACACCTGATTTCTGGCACACCTCCACTAACTTTAATCTCCTCTTTGGTTTTTGGTTTGTTTATTTTGGCAGAGTGGGCAGTAGTGTCTTTCATTTTTCTTAATTTAGTATAGAACCTATGAAAGCTGGAAGTACATGGCAGTCAACGGATAGAAGCATATAACTTAATCCACATGTTCTGGCCAGAGGAGGACCGCACCCCGACAGACTTGGTTCATTATTACTGACTCCAATCTGCTGCAACCTGCTGGGAAACTTGCATAAACATACATCTGCAATCAAGAAAAGTGTAAGGGGATAAATATTCTAGTGATAGATATGGACATTGCTCTAAGGATTTGTACTATTACACACTTAATTTTAATTTTTGCAGTCTGTTTAGATTATACCATCAGTGAAGTTATGGGGTTCTTTCCCTCTCCTTTACTATCAGAGTAGGGACAATAGGATCCCTGCAGATATATCAGTGAGACTTACCATAGGATAACTGTCAATAACTATAAAACATTTGGGTCAAATACAAACTACAGTCTAACTAGGAAACATGGAGACAGTTAAATTGCATCTTGGCATCTATGTGGAATACCTTGTACCTCTATAATTACATTATCAAGGTGAAAGATGGGCAAGTATGAAACAGTCATTGAAATTAATAACATGAAGTGTAGTATTTACAAAGGAATATATTATGTTTGCTTCAGCTGATGTTGAAAAGGGCATGCAGAATTACTATTTTGTATCCTTTAATATCTTCCAGTTGTAAAGGATCTTTTGTTTAATGTCATCTCAGCAGGAGTTTAGCAAACATGTAACTAGCTTTTTAATGAGGTCATTTTGGGAAGACAGTTCTCCTCTTATTCTCATTTCAGTCCCATATTTTCTTTCCTGGTACCTCTTGCCATATTTTCATAAGCTTTTAGGGAGTACAATTCTGTAAGCTTTTTCACTTTTTCACATATAATCTTTACATGGTTTGAAGTTGCACATTAGAATGCAAGTACTTAAAAAACAGATTCATGGTATCATTTATGTGGAGAACATACTCTTCCACTGAACTTTACCTGCAGGGACACTGCAGATATGATGATGATGCAACATAGCTATTTGCCAAGTCTGTAATAACAATAATGGAGACATTTATCAGTTATATCAGTTGTATAGAAAATTTCAGTGAAAGAGGTTGGAGATATTCTTTGTTCATGCTTCTAAACTGAGCGATGAGCTGTGCAAACGAAATACAACTTGTGTGCCTCCAAGACTTCGTTGCTCAAAATGGCAGCAGAGATAAAGGGAATAACATTTGCCTTGCAATGCAGGACATAAAGTTCAGAATTATGAGGCAGGTAATTACCTTTTTTTTTTTTTTGGCATTTCTCACACTGAGTGGAGATCAGATCAATACAAGTTCTTACAGTCACCCTGGTTCAACTGGAGAAAAATATCTAGCTCCTTTGTTTCAAGAAGGAAGGATGGGTGCAAGATGAACAGTCACTTGCTTTGTCCTCTGTCAGTGTCTCCCCTATGGATTTCCTGCTTGACAAGAAAGACAACTGCATATTCTGGGCTTTTCTAAGGGAAAGAAAATGACAAGAAAGACAACTGCATATTCTGGGCATTTCTAAGGGAAAGAAAAAACTCTCTAGCATTCAGTGTATGATTATGTACTATTTAGAAAATATTTTAAGACTTTATTCTTAAAGCCTGCTAGAGAGGTCCTTTAGCCACATTACATAACCAAAGGATCATGCTTATTGTTTAATTAGGCTACCACCTGCTGACCCATCAACTTGTTACTCTTTTCATTACTCTGACACTGTAATGGCAACTCTATCTTAAAGCCCACATGTAACTCATTCCTGGCAGTGTGCTTGAAAGAACAGTAGTGTGTTCAGGAGTGGATCACTCATCTCAGGATGAAGCCCGGCTTATCCCAGTAGATCTTCCACTATAGACTCATGCTACATACATAGAGATGGGCTCCTGCTACTTGCACTAGCTCCCCTGCTGCTGTTTTTCTCCTTGAGCACTGAAACAAACAACTGGACTTTATATATTGTAAGAAGTAGTATGAGGTGACATCAGTTTACTTGAATTTGAAAATGGATTGAATAACCTGCATTCAACCCAAATGACCTTCAGTTGGAGAAAGAAGCATCCAGGCTAGGTTGCAGGAGAATCCTTTTGATGAGCAGGAAGTAAAATTGGAGGAATAGATTAAGGACTGCTCAGTTCTGGGTGTTTTTGAGGAGGTAAGTGAATTTCCATCAGGAAGAATTTCTCTGGCTTCAGGAGTTGATACAGAGACTGTGCCTCCTGGACATATCTTCCAAATCAATTTGTCTATTATGCTACTTACTGATCAGTCCAGGCTTAAAGATTAAGCTCTCCTATGGTAAAGATGCCTAGGGAGGGCTGGAATTCAGATCAGATATTCAGTGCCTAGCTCATGCTTTAATGGGTGAGCTTTAAGGGGTCCTAGCAGGCATTTCATGAAAACTGCCTAGCTCCAGAGATAGGACAGGGGTCATGGTATGCCAAACACCAGCGTTCTGACAGAACAGTCTGGTTAAGAACAAAAGCAATTAAAAACCTTTATGAAAGAGAACCTGGGGAAAAGAGTACATAAATAAAAGCTTTTTATTTTAAACATTTAAAATGCAATCAAAGCAAATTTTGCAGTGTCATTTCAGTCATTAATACATAGGAAATGTTTAATGCAGAACAACACGTACTGGATCATCACAACCGCTAGTTAATTATCAAGGCCATATAGCAACATGGAGCAGATAATTTTCCACTTCAGAATACATACTACAAAATCTCAGTCTACCTATTTATCTCACCTTAGTTTAATGTATCACTCTGCAGAAAAACAAGTAACCAGCTTGCACACAATGATTCTGAGATCCTTCAAAAACTGAGAGACATGCAGAGAGACAATTAAAACAACAACAGCAGATGATAATAGCCTTTACTTAGGTAGTTAGGTAATGGTAAAGATGCTGGTTTCATCCTTTATCTTAACCTTCTTAAGTGGATGCTTTGATGCTCCATACTATTAAATTGTACTTATTGCACCTCCATACACCTGTATGTACAATTTAAAGTACTTTTAAAAAAACAACTTGTAATGGAAAGTGATCAGAGACTTTTGTTCTCATAAAAATTCTACAACAACCCCATATTTAGTTCAGAAGTTGAGTAAATATAGAAGACTACATCAAAAAACATTGGTTTTTATCATGACTCTTAGATATTCTTGCTTCTTTTCACTTGTTGGATCATGTTTACGGTAGCACAAAATTAAGCTTGAAAGGGCCCACAGAGCCAATTTCCTTGAAAGTAATGGTTATGTTGATTCAGACATTATAATAGCACATTTGTATATTAAACAAAAGTCTTTCTTCCCCCAAGATGTTAACATAGCCTTTTTAATGAATTCCCAATTAATTTTGTCAAAAACATTTGAATAAAAGATGAATAGAGAGATGAGGTAGAACTCTGCCCTCTAATGTAAAAAGCAAGAAGAAAGTAAGGTTTTCTCTTTTTCATTTTTGTTTAATTAACTTTGTCTTTTGGGAATAAGAATGAGTCTTAAATTGAAAACACACAGGAAAGAACAAAAATGTGTACAATTTAACATTCTCAAAGGAATAAATGGGAAGAGTAAAGAAAAGCACACCCTTTGAGATCCCTGTCATATTATATTCCATTATATCAAATTTATGGTTAATGCTAGCATCAGGTTTAGGAGGAGTAGAAACTTTCCCCCTTCAAGTAAAGGTTAAAGGAAAAAGTTTTCATAGAACCATCCCATGTCAGATTACTTTAGGATGACATTCATCCGCTTTTGAAGAGTTCCTTACAGATAGTTCAGGTTGAAGATAATTAACTGGACTACATGCCTGAGCCAGCAGAGACATTCCTGACTTCCTATTTTTTATATGCGTTACCCCAGAGCTCCTCCTCTGTGTACCAACTCTGTTATATCATTTCCCAAACAGCTACCCTCTGAGCCTCTGAGAATTGGGGCTTCCAGCCAAGGTGGGTCATCATGTTGCTACACAAAACACCTCTATAATTCTCTCACTTCGTTACTCCATCTGGAGTCTTTTCACACCTAGCAAGTTCTCTTACATTTTTATTGCATAGTACATTATCATTCCTTGATTCCACAGGCTTGCAAAGATGATAAAAGGTGACAATTGGAGGACATTAAAATAGAATCTATTGCAAACATATCCATGGATCTCATAGCCAGATGGATTTCTTTCAACTGTCCATTCAGATGTTTTAAATTTATATTTCAATTTTCATAGAAGATGGAGATGGTGAGGTGCACCTTAATAAAGTTGCATAGTGGTATAAATTGTCATTCTATACCAGTTAAATGTTCACTAATGATAATAACTCATTTTGCCTCATTATGTTTCCAGTATGCCACATTAAGGGCAAGGGTTTTAGCTTCCTTCTTTGCCTATATTTCTCAGGCCTTTTTCTCTTCCTCCTCCTCCTTTATTCAAATCTTGCAAAGTTTTCATTATCCTTGCTCTCCTAGGAACAAGCTATTTGTTATTTGTTCCAGCATTTTCATGTTCAATCATCTTTCTTTTCTTTGTTGTCAACCCTTTAAAGATGCTCCTCTTGCTTTCCTGTAATTTATAGCTTTTCAAAAAGTCTAATCAATTTATACCTTCCCCGCAGGTTCATATCTGACTTTGAGTTGGCTGTTTGGAATTCACAGTAATAGGTGTTGCATTTTTGATAACACATTTACTAGTGTGCTAGCCAGGATGATTTATAAAGAGCGTGTGGGAGTGTTTGATTTTTTGCCATCCTTAACACAGATGAATTAGGTGAAATATTTCTCAATCAAAAACTGCCACACAAAGCTTGACTCTCAACCATAGCATAAGCTCATTCAGATGGGATCTCTGAGCTTGAGGCATGCCACAAAATACAACAAATACTGGAGCAGACAGATCCTTCAAAGGTAGCTTGTAGAAACACAGCATAAGAAGACTTTTCAGACTACTGGAAAATGCTAAAACATTAATCTCTCTGCAATGAGAGCAGCAACTCTATCCTATTCTCACTAGACATCCATTTGCTTAGGTTAGTTCCAACATAGAGGGCTGTGGGCAAAATGTTTTCTCATTTAGTTCTAGTGGGAGTAAAACCTCCTCCAAGAAATATCAATCAGTTATCCCTTGATTTTACTGCGTGAAGGCACAGTTTGTACCTCAAACCCAGTGTCTCTTTACCACACAAATCAGAGAGGGTTATTTCATATAGAAACAATTTCATAGACATGTTCAATCTCCTCTTCTAAGGAATGATTCCTGTGATATGAGATATTAAGGGCAGTGTTTCAGAATACAGAGAACTTACAAATGCTCCCAGTTGATCCAAAGCTGCTGTTCCACTGCTCCTGAACTTCTACCTCCTTTCCCAGACTGAACTCCAACATTTTATTTCCCTGTGCTTTTAAGAACATTTGGCCTGCAATTACCAACACTCTCTAAGGTAGCAACAGGGGAGCACCACCTTTTTTTCCTTCAGACTTAGCATCTCTTTAAGGACCCTAGGAGATGAAGACAGGGTGAAGTGAGAAGAGAAAAAAGAACAGTAGTGAGGAAGAATTTCCAGCAGAGGTCACAAGAACACCCACATCTATAGTGATCTTTCATTAGAGAGAAAGTATCGCTATAATGTCTTTTCCTTCTTGAGGATCAGCACTAGCTAATACTGCTACTGAAACAAGAAGGCAGAGAGAACAGAAATGAAAAGCCTTATTCCTACTACTAAGTACTTATACAGAAAACCCAGTGAATTCTCAGCCTGCATACTCTCATAGTCAGAGCCATATGAGATTACCAGGACTTTGCCTCCAGAAAAATGCGCTTACTTAGGCTACAGACTTACACTAAAGCCTTAAATCAGAAGAAAAAAAGAAAAAGCATGCATAACATGCAAACAGCCATATACACCCATTCCACATCCTCCACCACCCTATAACCTTCACTAACCTCAGCCAGCTCATTTATAACTCATTATTGGTGAATGTATTCCTTCTGCACCTGCCATGAAAGCAGGACAAACAAAGGCAGGTGTTTCTATTTCAACTAATGTCTGAACCAGCCAGCATCTAGGTATTTTCAGGCTTCTACAACTGGAAACTCTGATATCTTTTCCCAGGCAAGAGTCTGTCCATAGTCAACATTTGTAAGATACCTGATTGCTTTTATACCTCAATATTTCAGTGTGGAAAGCTATCCATTAGAGTATTTTTCAGCAGTATTGCTAAGATTAACTTACATTTAGTGAATAGAAATAATAACTTTCCTTTTATTTTCTGACTCTGCAGTAATTGATTAGTTATTAATGTGAAGCTATGTCACACAATTGATTTTATTTTGTAAAAATGCATGCTATTCCCTCCTCTTAAATGCGAATGTTTCCATTTCTTAAATTCACCTCATCTCACAGGGCAACTTCAGTGAAATGGTTGCAATAGTCCATTTTTAACAAGGTTGAAATTATTCATCCTTGAATGTGGGGAACTGGGTAACATCTGAGATGGCTTGGCTTTGAGAATCTCTGTTACCATTTATTAGAATGAGCACAACAAGTTTTACTGTAGCACCTGGAGCCACTCAAGCGCAGGAAGTCTAATGTAGCCCCAGTGGAAAAGATTTATTGCACATGCACATAATAATTACATAACTGAAAATATTTAGCACTGACTGGGATTCTTGGATAGAAATATAGGAATCCTCCTGGGAGCCCTAAGGAAAATTAGGCAGTACCATCTCAGGCAGAAAAAGATGCTTCTGCTTTGTGGAGATAATTGATATTTCAAAATCTTGGTTAGTTCTGTTAAGATAAAACCTCCTCATAATTGTTAGGTATCTGTGAAAGGCAATAGATTTCTGGCCATAAATAGAGCTGTCCCGATAGTCATCTGTTGAGAAGAATGCCCTGAACTGTCCCTCACAGCAGGACTCTGAGACAGCATATCTGCAATCTTATTTTTGAAATAAAAAATCATGAAATCCCTGGGATTCCCAGGTTTACAAAGCAACTTGTTCCATAATTCTGGGACCTGAAGTTCTGAGGTTATTTACACAATGTGCTGCCCAGAAATCAGGGCATGGGAAATTTTACATTTACTGCCTCCATAGTGATTGCGTGATGGAGTGCTCTCCACCACTGAGACCAGCTACCCAGCAGGCAAAGGAAAGGAGGTAGTGGAAAAGTAATTAAGTGTGGGGACCACATCCAAGTTTTAGGACAGTTTTGGTAAACTTAATTGTTCTTTGACATATATGCTTGCAAATCAGCATATATGGTATTGAAATGTAGAAGTTCCTTAGTAAACCTAGCATTCCTAACTGCCTTACTGCAAAATCCCCTAATATATAGCTTTCCAAAGGCCAGACAAAATGCTTTTCAAGAATTCCTTTATACATCTAAGAATCATTCTCACAAAATCACCTTTTATTTCAGCTGGACCTTATGAGGTTCAACAAGGCCAAGTGCTGTGTCCTGCACTTTGGTCACAAGAAACCCATGCAAAGCGACAGGCTTGGAGAGGAGGGGCTTAAAAAGTGTCTGGAGGAGAGACACCTATGGACATTAATCAGTAGCCAGCTGAATATGAGCCAGCAGTGTGCCCAGGAGGCCAAGAAGGCCAACAGCATACTGGCCTGCATCAGGAACAGTGTGGCAAGCAGCAGCAGGAGGAGGGAAGTGATCCTTCCCCTGTACTCAGCACTGGTGAGGCCGCAGCTGGAGTACTGTGTTCAGCAAGAACACAGTGTTCTCACTGCAAGAAGGACATTGAGATGCTTGAGCATGTCCAGAGAAGAGCTACAAAGCTGGTGAAGGGTTTAGAAGATAAATCTTATGGGGAGCAGCTGAGGGAGCTGGGATTGTTTAGTCTGGATAAAAGGAGACTGAGGGGAGACCTCACTGCTCTCTACAACTACCTAAAATGTGGTTGTAGTGAGTTGGGGGTCTGTCTCGTCGCCCTGGTAGCTAGTGACAGAACAAGGGGAAATGGTTCAAAGTTGCAACAGGGTAAGTTTAGGTTGGGTATTTGGAAAAATTTCTTTACTGGAAGGGTTGTCAGATATTGGAACAGAATGCCCAGTGAGGTAATGGTTGAGTTACCATCCCTGGAGGTGTTTAAAAGAAGAGTAGATGTTGTACTTGGTGACATGGTCTAGTGTTGGACCTAGTAGGGCTGGATAGATGGTTGGACTCAATGATGTTGAAGGTCTTTTCCAACCAAAAGCATTCTATGATTCTGTGATTTCTAAAGCATGGATATAAAAGGAAAAGATGAATGTAGCCAGGAGGAAAGGGGCAATACTTGTTAATACAAGACTCAGGTAGGAACTCAAGAAAGTTCCATAGTTATTCTTCAACAGCTTTGAGAACTTTCATCTGCCTTCCTGAAGCTTCCCACCTGGGTGGTTACATTTATTGCTACTTCACTTCCAAATGAAAGCATAACTCTGTTTCAGGTAGTAGTACAGATAACTAGTAATCACTGGTCACTGTTTGTACCAGGGTTTACTTAGGTATATTAGAACAAATCTATCTCTGATAATTAGTATTAAATCATATTAGTTCATATTAATATTCATTTTAAATTCATTTAAAATCATCTACATAAAAGGAATAATTCTCCTCTCTCTTTTCCTCCCAGAGTTCTTAATTATGTGTCATATTTTCTGGTGAATGGTCACTGGAGAGGAGATAAAGCATCCATTACAGCTTTTGGAACAAAGAATAATTATTCAATGAAACCAAGTGAGTTAAGAGAGAGGGAAATGGTTTAATGGTCTGCTTGTTAAGGAATGAGAAAAGTTGATGGCCTGGGAGAAATGGCCCAAATTTGATCCCCATAATTACAGGAGAACATGTTTGCAGGTGAAATCTCTGATAAGTTATGGAGGTGAAAGGATGCTATGTGTGCATGTGCAAGTGCACAGAGAGTATTCCATACATACATTCTAAAATCAGTGCAGAAAGCTGTTTTTCGGTATATCTATTTCTTGATATATATTGGCACAAGGGCAACAGTATTACCTTTAATTTGGTCTACTCTCTCTTTATGGCATGTTTTTGGGGAGGATTTTGAATTTTCTCCTGTAAGCTTCAAGTTGAAAAAAGTCCTGTGGAATAGATGTCCTCTAGGCAAACCTTAACTAGGCAACTCTTACATAATGTCATTGTTCATAATCCTGTTCTAGAAAAAATGGCTATCATTAGTGCTTCAAAAGGCCCAAGCAAGTTACAAATGTTCTCTTAAAAGAAGAGGCTACTGAATGCAGTGAAGGCATAATGTATATTTTTTTCTGATTCAGTATTTTTCTATATTAAGAAAAGGGAAAGAATGGAGAAATCAGAATTTTCTGTAAACCAAAAGAGTCAAATAGTAGAATGTCTTGTAGCACCACCCTATGTATCTTGTCAGCAACTTGGCTTTACTTTAAATGATAGCTAAAATATATTGTTTGCCGTGCCCCTTGATTTGTTAAACCATAATCATGAAATTGAATTACAGGACAGGAACGATAATAATAGATGAAACTATTATGTGTCATAGAGAGGCAATTATGCTGTAGCTAATGATCTTTACTAATAGGATAAGATATACTGCCACATGTGCCTTGAAGACCATCATCAGATAAAACGGAGTCATCCATCAACTAAACCTTTAAGGTAGTGTTTAATTTGAGAGGTGAAAGAAATGAAATTGGGCTTTGGAGGACACTGTGAATTCCATCCAGGTAATGAGATAGAATATTGATCTAATGAACTACCTGAAGTCTAGACTGTATCATTTACCTGTAGCCTGGAGTAACTGGATGCACACACATGCATAAGCAAAAGGTTGGTAGAGTATAAATTAACTTTTCTTACTCAAAGGCAATACAGTGTTCTGTATAAATTTGAATATGATTATGTCCTGTCCACAGATTACAGCATCATGCATTAATAACAGGATTTCTACTGAATGCTGGGTGGCTTAATCAAAGAGCCTTGATAACAGAATTCTTGGGTTCATCTTTGCCAGTGGCTTCACAATACAGCATGGGTGCAGTCACCATGGTCTACATTAGGAAGTAGAGAAGATGTGGAGGAAAGCAGTGTTGAAAGTCCATTGTCCATGACACATAATTTGGAAGTTTTGACTTCTGATAGATCTCTCCCCTTAGTTCTGCAGTGAATTGCTTTGATCCAGGTGAATGAGATTGTACAAACATGCCAGGCAGTGGTTTCAAGGCTTCCTGGCTATACAAGACTGCCATCACCTCTGTGAGTGAGAGATGGGCTGGACACATAGAGATTTATGTGTAAGTAACTGAAGAACAGCAGTGGAAAGCTCTGATGTGCTTGGTACATAGAATTTTTAGGGATCGCTGGTTGTATTAGCGAAATTGCACAAAAGTGACCAGATAGAGGTCTAGCCCTGGGTCAGTGGGAAATGAGGTGCAAGATTTGGGAAAGCTTTGCTAGTAGGGAGGAGGAAAAAAACATAGGCTGTTTTTTCTGGTGCTTGCTAGTGCTTCTTTAGGAAAGAATTTGGGTGGAGTGGCTTGTTACACTGATGGGATGCTGAAAGAGCACAGACTGCATAGGGCTGGCCTTGTCTGTAGAGTCTCCAGAAATCAGGGCTGGAAGTATAAATCTTTTAAAGGAGGCAAGAGGAAAAAAAGGTGTTTAGACAGCAGTCAAGGTTGTGGGGTGGTATTTTTTTGGTTTGGGTTTGGTTTTTGGTTTGTGGTTTGGGGTTTTTTTGTGGTGTTGTGTGTTTCTTCATTAAGTAATTTCCCTTTATTAGCTGGATCCATCCCTCATTCTTCATCATGCTCAGTAAAAGTAATTCTTTGGGTATCTCTGTCCAATGGCAGCAGAAGTGACTCTTGGGCCACTCACACCAATGGAGCTGTCTGGCTATAGCTGATAGCAAACAGTCGACTGGATTATTTGCATGATGAATATCCCTGTGCACCAAGAGAAGGAGGTATTTAATTTTGTATCCAAAAGAGAAATGCCTGTGTGTAATTGTGTGTGGGATTTTTTTTTCCTGAAGTCTCTCATTAAATTGAATAGCATCTAAAACAATTGCAATTCATTTCCACCAGCCTGGGGGAAGAAAATGCCAATAGTCAGAAATGACATTTATAAATACTGACTAAATGAACAAAGAAAAAAAACAAATAACCCCCAAATCCCTTTACCTTCCCCTTCCTTCTCAAAAGAACTCATTCATCCCCTTCAACCTTTAAAAGAAAGGCAGAAAAAAAGTGGGAATGATCTACTCTTGAAATTTTAACTGAATGTAGTCTTGAGTTTTCTGCATGACAGGCATTGACCTATATTTAGGACCTATGCACAAATCTGAGTAAAAAGGGCTGATGATGACCATGTGTTTTGTGTGCTGCATCCCCTCCCATTATTCCATGTGTTCCTTGTATTTTGAGTAATGATGAAAACAGTATTGATTGAGGAGGTTGGAAGAAGCATCCCTTCATTCTTAGAATAATGTTAAGTATCGCATAGGCTTTCTGCAAATTTCAGAGGATTTGCATGAGACTCAGCCAATTATCTAAGGTTCAGCCAGGAGAATGTCAGGAAAAGACAATCTGAGTTAATACAGACAAGTTCAGCACGAGTCAGAGACTGCACATTCTGAGAGATACGAACATTATTCTGTCTCTGATTAAACACAAGGCAAAGTACAAAGAGGTTCAAGACAAGAAGCTGCAAATGTTCTAGCATTCCTGTTTTCTTTGTGCCATGAGTTCTGCATATTGTAACAAACATGGTATTAATCTAAAGAAAAAACTTAACTTGGTATGGATTTCCTCTTTATGTTATCTAGGATAAATGTTATCTTAAACTATGTCTTACACTTGCATTTAATGTAGTAAAAAACCATGAGATTACCAATTACATCTTACACCTTTTTTCTTGTATATGTAAGAGAAAGAGCAACATGGGCAGATGGCTATTAAAAATTTTTGTAATATTCAGTCCATCCTGGTAGGGGAATCAGTGAAATTTCACTTTGAGCAGATTTCAAATCCTCTTGTCTTCTCTTTCAGTGAGATGATAGCATAAATATTTAACCATATTAAATACAAATAGAAAACTCTTGACTGGAAAGCAGTACATGGCTGGTAGCATGAACAAAAATATGAGGACTAAAGAAAAAGCAGGTGCTGCAGAAAGTAAGCAATCGGGGTATAAAATTAGCTCTGCTGGAGACAGTATTCATAGATATTTTACAGAAGCTGAGTCTTCTATATAAAATATATTAAAAAATAATGCAGCACGGAATCTGCCCCATGGAGGAAGATAGAAGCATGAAGTGTAAGATGTGCATTTCCCACGAGGCACCTTGGCAGCATATCTAAATTTCACTGCTCATAATAATTAAAAAAAAACCTCCAACAAATCCAAACCAGAAAATGGAGGAAACACTTTCTGTTTAAAAAAATAAAAAAGTAAAAGTAATAAAAAGTTTTCAACCAGCCTGATTTTCACTGCCAACTATATAAGCACCACTCAGCTGCTTGTTTTATTTTTGGATCCAAATAGCATTAATTAACCCGCAGGGAAATACCCACAACAGACATACTGATGGCATTCACATGTTTTAACAGAAAAACACTAGGGAACTTGGATGCCTACCCTCATCTGTGTCCAACCAATAGAGGCAGCACACACATTTTAATGTTTCATTTATATTATTGCACTCTGCACTATCTATGTATCTTCCATGTAAAAGCAGTGTCAACAGCAATGTCCTGACTAAGTTTAATGAATTTTTCATTACTTCCTCTTTTTTTTTAGACCCTTTCATTGTCTAAAATATTTGTTTTGTAAAGACTGTCTCAAAGAGGATGACTTGGTACCAGACTTCATACTCAGTTGGTCAGCTTTGAGTCACAGGTAGATCCCCTGGCAAGTGACTGTTGCATCTTGCTGACTTTTCTAAGCTTTGGAACCTTTATTAGGAGTACATTTTTCACTGTCTACCATGTATCAAAATTCTACTGCTCATATAGCTGATCACCTGTTTCCTTCAAAAATGAGGATCAAGCTCTTTAAACTGTACTGTAAGTAAAGGTAGAAGTTTAGTGCATCGCTTAGGTGGGATTCAATATATTAATGGCAGCCTAAGCTCTAAAGAAGGCAAAGAACAGCACTCTGCCAGCAGGTGCTTGACCAATCCTCTCCAAAATAAGCCACACTGAATCAGCATGACAGTAAGGAGTGAACATGGTATGGAACAGAGATATAAAATTTTATTCTTTTTTTTTCCTTCTTTCCTCCCCCAGTAGAAACATTTTGGGGACATTTGCATTTTGGGACAATCTAGATTTACTTTTCTCCAAGCTATTATTCAATAACATACTGCAGCACTTTGGGGCACCAAGCACTCTCAGTCTTATCCTAAGATATCTCTTTTCCTAGTCATATGATTTTAGAATGAAATTTGACATAATTTAAAAATATTTCACCAAGAAAAGTTCCCTTATATCAAAAAAGACTTCTTACATCTTTTTGCCATCTTCCTGCATTTTTCCATCCAATTTATTGAAAGAATAACCTCAAGAGTCTAAAAAAATTTGCAAAATTATCCCATTTATTCCTCTTTCTTTGTTTGCCTTTCCACTTATGTCAGGATTGTTATGCTAGTATTCTGTGGGAAGCCTGATACACCATATTGAAACCTTATGAGAAGCTCTACTATGGCAGGTTGGATAATACATAACGAGATCAATTCCACAAGTTGTTAGGCTGCAATTTGATGCATGAAGGACAGGAGTTCTTCTAAAGAATTTTTGCCCCATGGGGAAGATCTATGAAAGCCTAACAATATGAGTGAAGCATTCTGTTTGTTCCTCTGTGAAGGGGACATCTAATTAGTGTGCTGGCATGAAGAGTATCAGAGGTTACACTATCTTCTCAGGGAGCTCCTCTATGATTAAATACAAGCTCTCAGTCAAGGGGTCAAGAAGGCAAAAGACACAAATTCATTCATCCACTGTGTTTGCATGTTAATTGTCAAACCTCTTAGCTGTTGAAATGTGAGCTAAGAGTGCACCCAGCCTACAGATGTGTAGACAAGAAATGTTAAGTCTTTGAACTGATTTCTTCTTTCTTTACACTTGTATAAGACCATCATTAATTTGTCATATTATTGACCATGGGAGAGCTGCTGCAGAAATGCAGTGAAGTCCATGGAAGAGGAATATGGTCTCTCCCTGTGGCTCGCCATGAGCAGACAAGCAATCAAAAGAGCAAAATGAGCTTTCGCTTATTTTTCTGCTTAGTGAGAATGTCTTTGGGCATATAGGAGATAAAATATCATGAACAGACACATGGAATAGACTTCCTCAACATGTAATCAAATCCCCACTGTACTGCAAATATTTCTCAAACTTGACTCGGAGCTTTACAGCTCTATAGCTGACTTACAGAGTATGTACACCCACACTAAGTTTAGTCACTCTGCTCTATGTGAGAAACCGAAACTGTTCACTGACTGAAAATTTGCCACGAAGCAGGAGATGACAGGAAATTCATCAAGCATCTGACTTAAGAACATAAATTTCTTAAAGGTGACTTTCAAGTGATTTTTGAAGCACTAAGAATGTTGCTCTTTCTTGTCCCTGCATAAAGAACTGCTTAAATGTATTGGTCTTGGTGGGAAAGGCAAAACCATTTCTCTTTCCACTTGCTTATACTTTAATGCATTAGGCATGTAAAAAATTATCCCCTTTCAGGCATGAGGAATTTTATTTGGCCTGTGACACTTAGCTGAGTGTTTGATAGAATTAAATCTTTCAGTGTAACCCTGCCCTGGACTTGTAGTGTAACATTGGAGATACAGTCAGAAATGGTTAAACCAACTAAAAATGAAGCCTCTAGCTGAGTGTCTTATGACACGTGGACAATTTTACAATAACTGCAGAGTCTTCCGGTGTACAGCATGAATATTACCTCTGTTCAGTCCACTACACTGTCAGTTGGTTCCCCTGTGCTCTTCTCCACAGGATATGGAGACCAACGTATTTGATGGCTGCCAAATTCAACAGATTAGGATAAAGATTGTCAGTGATTTTCAGATCACAGTTGTTTTGTGATCATGGGTAGTTTTTAATGGGATTTCTGAATGAAAGGAACGGGGTACATAGTCCTGCGTGCCATAACTGTAAGAATCTATTCAGCAGAAATCTGGGTGCAGAAGGCCCACAAAAGATCTATGGCACACATTGAGCTCAAAACATTTCCTAGTGTTTTACTTTGAGACTGAAAGAAAAGCATTGCTAGAATTAGGAGTAAATGGCAGTGAAGAATAAGAGAGATCACAAGTTTTGCAAGTTCCTACAGCCTGTTGTGAAGTAATGGATTAGCTGAGTGAAGCTGCTGGATATCCAGCAAAACAAGTGTAATTTCACACTGCAGCAGAAAGGACAGAAAAGGCCTGTGGGGTTTCTTAACAATATTAGTTTCCTGTAAATGTCCCCCTTAGAGTTTTGAAGGAAGGTGAACATCAAGAACTTGTGACTTTGGATCAACTTCACCATGAAAAAAAGTACTAAGACTTTCATGTTCTTTGTGGTATAGTTTGGGGTTTGGTTTTTTTCCTTTTCCAGTTTTTTCAAAAACTCCTGGCATTTGGCTGGTTATTTAATTTTACAGGAATGAATAAAAGGTTATAAAAATAAAAGGACAGAATAAGAGCATCTGCAATTCTCTAACACTACAGGAATGTTTTGATTATTTGTTATTTTATTTTTCATTTTACATAGTGACTTCAAGGGACACCGGCATATAGTAAGTAATTGAAGTATAAAGAGCTGATATTAAACGGGGAATGGAAACTGTCGCATTCACATAGCTTGGCAGGAGATTCTGTCCGTGTAGAAAACTCACAATATAAACAATAAAATAAAATAAAATAAAATAAATCCCAGTTAGCAGCCAAGGGAAAGTTTCAATCTGCATATTTCAAAAGAGCTGGTGATAGAAAATAACCCCACTGGGGAAACAACATCTTTCGCTCTCTCAAGGTGGAGTAAAATTTTCCCTGAGCATGCCAATTGTAGATTGCTTTGGCTTTTTATTTTATCTAGAAGACCACTGCTATTAGGGAAGCACATTGAATAACAGCGAAGTCTAACACTGGTTTCCCATATTTCTCTTTTCCTGTGGTTTGTCTCAGTCAGGCTATTATCCAAAGACATTGTTCAGATTTTATGGTAATGGCAATGTCCAACATAAATTATGGGAATATACTTCTACAGTTTAGGTTTGCTATGGTAAGGTTGGCCATGCTCCATTTAAACAAACTCAGTGTGGGATCATTGCTGTTACTAAAATGTCAAGTGTTAAGTGAAGTGAAAAATATTCTGAAATTTTAAGATGAAAAAGAAACAAATACAAGAAAATCCAAAACAAAAATGAGCAACTAAAGCTCTAATAGAAAACTTTCAACAATGTTTAGACATGCAAAGATGTATGAAAATAAAACTGAATTAGACGGCCAAGTGCAAAATTTATGTTGAGAAAATATCTTCAGACTTAAAGACCATATATATGTATATATATATATATAAATATATATCCAGTTGAAACTGAGTTGAGTGTCCCTCCAGGCTTTAGTGCAAATTGAATAGACATTGATGGATTTGTTTTCCTTTCAGATTAAATTGAACTTTTGATTTGAAAGTAGCTCACCTGCTTCTGCACTTGAAAGCTACATTTTTCCTTAACTAATTTTCTCTTGTTAAAGCACTTTAGTTTCATAGTGGTTTACAAATTGGCACTGTAATCCTCTGGAAGGATCAGGGAAAGAGAATCACATAAATAATGCTGAGCAGTACTTCCCTGTATTGCTTTACCCCCTGCAGTGGCCTGTTCTTTTTTAAAAAGTCTGTTTTGTGCCATTATGCTGAAAACACGCTGATTTTGAGGGTCAGATCTTACATCTTCCATGGAGTACAAGCCTTTCTGACCATTTGTAAGATGCTGCTGTGGTAAAAGAAAGAACCAATTGTACTAGCCTCCAAATGGGTATGCATTCACTCTCAGCATAGGCTGTGCAGACAGTGGAGGATGGCATTTGCAGTTTTGGCTCTTCTAACTCCTGCAGAGATCTCAGGCATGATCTCATAGCTGCTCTGCCTGCATTGGTGCTGGGACACCTCTCCATACCAGCTCTGGAGCAGTCTATGGAGCACTATTCTGCAAAAATTTTCTCTGCAATGAATCTTAGACTCAAGATCATGCAATATATTGTGGGAACAGGCTTTCATATCCTGTGTTTGGGCTGAATGTCTAACATGTACCACCTCCTCTGTGGCAGCATCATATAGTTAACATTTGACAGACAGGAGCAAATTCTTCCTGAAATGGCTCCAATGTTGCTTACCTAAAGGACAGAGGAGTTTCAAAGGCAGTGCGAGCTCAGGGTGGGTTGATGCTGCTTGCAACAAAGCTGTCTCTGGTGATGGTTGTTTTTCTGGCTGACCTAATACCACTGACTGGCTGGACAATAGATAACCACTAGATAACAGTAGATAACCCACTAGAAGTTGAAACTTTGATTGATACCACATCCCAGGGAACAACTGCTTTGAAAGAGAAACATTTATACCTGTTTTGCCAGTATTATTTTGGGTAGAGTGACATAAAGGAATTCCAGCCAGGACTGAGATCATGTTCAGAAACATAGCAAGCTATATTCCTTTCTGGAAAAGCAAAGCAAAGCAAACAAAGAAAAACCTGTCATCCAGTTTAAATACACAAGTAGAGAAAGAATTATTATATCCTACTGACATGCAGGAAACTAAGGCATAGAGACCTTGCTTGACTTGACTGGAATCATAGAGTGGGACTGTGGGAGAGCTAAGGATCTGATTTCCCAAGCCAATTTCAGTGGTCAAACCACAGATACTGAACATCAGAGTGATCAAACTAAATAGTATGATCCTACAGGCTCAGGCCATTTTGTCCCTAAATTTTATGTTAAGATTCACATATAGACCGAGGTATACACTTGAGTCCATCAAAATAACAACTACATCTCTACTGATCAATCTTGTGACCAACTACATTGAGAATATGGTCTGAACTTACAGGTGATGCATTTTTTATGGACTGGTTGGAGCAACCATTCAGAAACACTATGAATTTTATCTTAATCCTTTAGGAAGGGCACCAGATTGCCTTTGTTTTGCACAGTGCTTCTCTTTGGTACTTTGCATTTAGAGCATCTGTTTCAGGAAAATATCAGTCAGTGGGTTTTCTGTTTCATGCAAAGATTAATCTCATAACATCAAAGATTAATGACATATGCTCAATGAAGAGGGGAAAGAAATTTCTTTGTTTGCATCAGCATCCTGCCCCAATCCCTGCCAGGTCTGTCTTTCCAGATCTTTTCATCATGATATAGAGTGAAGGTGGAGAGAGAGAACTGAGAGAACCCACTAATAATTTCTGAAGTATTAAAAACAAGCTTGGGGGGGGGATAAGATGTGAGTGGGTGAGAATTGGTGCTAATTTGCATCTACCTGCTAAGAAGTGTTACAAACCCAGGCAGAGGCTTTTCACTCCCTTTGCCGTGTTACTGGGTGCCATACCAGGTTGCAGATTGTGCCTGTAGATACTGGCTTCAGTTAGAAATCTCTCTCTGCTTATTTCACTTTCAAATACAGAGAAATAATGAACACGGGAGCCTAATCTGTTTTTTAAAATATGTTTTACAAAGGAAATTATTTCCTACAGCACCAGATGCTCAGAGCCCAGACATTCAGCCAAGGTGAAGTAGGTACCTGCTCTGGCTGCACTTGAGCTCTGATGGTTAATACAAACCAAGCCACTTGCAGCATGCATTATATTCTCTCACAGGAAAGATGTCTTGTTGTATAGCTGCAGAGGCACCTGGTGCTCAAGAGATGTATGAAACAGAGACCTTAAAGATGATTGGATATCATGGTCCTTTCAAGCTAGGAGTTGCTGCAGAGGATTGTATCTCTAGTGGCAGGGTTTAGGGAGATTTTTGTTCCCAAAACCAGCCTTGCTACTCAAGCTACCAAATCACTTTCATCTGGTAGCAACTTTTTTTTTTCTACTAAAGGTCAGAGGGCGGCTATGAGACTTTATGGATAATTCAGCATCTATACTGGAGTGTAGAAATTGTCACAGACAAAGCCTCACCATGTAGACATTCAGAGACTTACTGCATTGTAAAATACTATGTATCTTGGTGTATTTGCAGGTCAACATTTATCGCTGGATCTGTATCCTCAATAAACAGAAAAATCTTGCAGAAGTTTAGTCTTACACCTAAAGCATTAGACAGAAATGTATCCAAACTCTTGGTTTTATGTGACAGCCAGAAAGTCATGTTTTCCTCTGTTCAAAAGAAACACATGCATGTGATGCAAGAACCAGCAGTGGAATTAAAGTGTCTTTCTGATGGCTTAACCTTAAATTATATCTTACCCCTTGAATAGTCCAGCTAAAGGAAAATATTCTTGTAGAATACCAGCAGTATGTAGATAGCCTCATGCTAAGAACTATGCGACCCCACACTTTGGGGCTGCTAACAAATATCCAGAAAGATAGCTATTCCCTGTCTAAAAAGAACAGGTAGAAAAACATGGATTCACATTTTCTAGAAGAAAATTCAGTAGATTTTCTTTCAAACTGTATAGGAACTGCCTGGTGGAGAATGAGAACATTCTCTAGTTTTCGACATGTGTTTTAGTTTGATTTGAATTTTATTTGAGACATGATCTAAGATTTCAGTAGCAGCAGAGAGTTTCTTCTTTCTTCCCAGTGAGCTAAGTCACCCCTAGTTGTTTCTCCGTTCTAATATGAAAGAAATCCATTTAGTGGAAGAATCAGTGAGTGCCAGACTGTGTCTTCCATGACAACCCCCTGAGCTGTTTTCACAGCGCTCCTAAGTTATGCTCTAAGTTTCTCCACAATGCCCCTTCTTCCTTCCTTGTGGCTTCTTCCTCCAGCAGCTCTGGGGAAGGATGCACAAACGGTGAGGATAACAGCACTGAGGGTGGCTCAAATTCACCCCTGAGGGGACTGAAATGCTGTGCAAGTCACCAGAGCCATATTGGGAATGAATGTGGCTGTTTATGTGAGCAAGGGAATTGGGAAGTGTTGACTGCCCATGCATGCACCTTAATGTGCCTGTGCAATCCAAAATTAAAAGTACACTGAGCGAAGGAAACTTTTTTTGATTTCTGTTTGAGAGGCTGTCATCTAGGATCATGATGTTGTATAATATGATGCATCACATCCCATAATATGAGAGGAAGATAAGCCTTTTTATTTAAAACCTGTGACAATGCCCAGTGTTGTTGTTGACTGAATTCCAATTACCTGAGAAACATTCAGCACATCACATTTCAACATGTCATCTCTCCTAAGTGTAACCAATTGCATTAAAACAGTCATGAAACTTCAGGCCCCCACACTTCAGTAAAAATGTAATCATAAAAATTTAAAATGCATATATTCATTTTCCCCCTTCTCCAACAATGTTAGGCAAATGCTCCTCATCGGGATTCACCACAGGCGCAATTATCAATGCTCTGTCTGCAGAATTGTTAATGGAAAAATTACATACACAGACTCTTGAAAAACTCTGCATCTGATTTCACTGTTTGTGAACCATAGAGATATTAATTATTACTGCTGTCACTCTTCTGGTTACTGCAAAGAAATGGCAAAAGTTTTCCATTAAGCGTGTCTCGGTCTTTCTTAAGTGCACTGTATCTTGATCTAAGAGGAAGGCACCAAAATAGCTGTGGCATGATTGCCTCAAATGCTGATTAACTGTAGAACCCGCAGTAAACTTCAGTTCTACATTGTTTGTTTTTATTTTGGATAGACAGTGCTCCAGAATGTCACAGTTTATACCTCTCTGGACCATGCTGTTCTCTATTAGTTTGATAGTTTACATAAGTTCTGCATAAATAGGGACCAGATAGAGATAGGCCAGCAAAAGTTACTGCCTCGATTTAAAAAAGAAAAAAAAAAGGTTTTCCTTAACATTTTGGTGCATATCCTGCTTCAACTAAAGACAGTTATGGAGCATTAATTAGAGAGTGCCATTTCATTAAAATGTGTGAGGTCATGCTTCAGGTAACGAGGATGTGTTAAGCAATTAGCAGCAAATCCTAGCCATTCCAGTACTTGAACTATTGCTCACATACTGAAATATATTCAACTCCAACTATTTCAGGCTCTGGAAGGTTTGGTTGAATTTTATTTCCAAGTTCTCTTGGAGAAAGATCTATTTTATTCCACTCAGAGCTTGTGGGATTAAGCTTTTCTGGCTTTTTATTTTTCTTTTTTAGATTCAGCATCTCTTTGGCTGCGTTTCTGTAGGCTTGCAGGAATTAAAACTGTTAGAAGCAGAGCATGCTCCTCCTCTCCTCTAGTCTAGCAACCTCAATTTCAGGCTGAGCAAGATCCTCCGTATAGGAGGTCACCTGCTATTAAATAGTAGAAATTAGTCCACTTTTGTAATTGTCTCATCCAGCTGCTCACAGGTATACAAGGCCCCTCTGGTGAATATGCAGTCTCCATTCTTCTCTAAACATGGCATGCAGATAGGCTGGTCACGGATCAGGTGTTACTCCAGGCTAGTGTGCATTGAGCCACACCAATGCCTTCCCCTGCAAATCTATTGTAACAGTTTTGCTCATCCTCCACTTTTTGTGTTTTTTAATCAGCAGAAGAAAACCCTGATTGCTGATGACATGTGCTTTTACATTACAGTTGCTAGCTTAAATTTATAGTCACTATCTTATTTCACAGCAATTTTTAACTTTTGCTCAGGGAGCTTGAGAGTAGTGCACAGATATTCTGAATACATGTAACTCTGCCTGTATGACATCATATCTTGCTGTTGTATAATTGCTTTCCTAAAGCAACTGTATCATGTATCAAGGGGATACATCACTGAGGGTCTTTTCCTCCTTGTTTTTTCTTAAAATAATAAAAAAGTAAGTTCTAAATGAATATTTCTGTAGATTACTCCCTTTTCAATCATGTCACCTCTTTCTTTCTCACCTGAACAACAAAGATAGTATTACAGAAGGTCCACCAAAATGGCTTGAGATGGAAACTAAATGAAGAGAGCACCGGGGATAAATAAAGTAATGCAAAAGTTCTGAATGCCTTTAGTCATGCTTGCAGGAAGAATGCTGAAAGTTGTTTGGAAGGTGGTTGCAATTTCTGAGAGTGCTGGATTATGATTAACTTCAGGTGATGGTGGTAAGAGTGATCTTAGTGAGAACTTCTAAGTGTGGTTCTTCAGTTCAGGACAGCTGTATTGCAGGGGCAGAGGAGTAAAGTGATAGTTCAAATTTTTTAAGTAGTTGTTATATATTTTTTTTTCTTTTCCCCTTCTTTCTTCTGTGTGTAAAATGCCTTTTTTTTTTTTCCTCCTAAGTCTTCCTGAAAGCCCTCTAAAAGCTGACGTATAAGAATGAGTAATAAAGAGCAAATGAAGATGGTTTATTCACCTGAGATTTTTCTTCCTTTAACTTCTATTTTCTCTGAGCAACAAAATGAAAAGTTTTTCTTTCTTGGAGTGCTTTCTGTGATGGCAGTGGTTTGGAGCAAATGTGTGATAAGAATATCTGCAATGTAAAGATAGCTAGGAACTTTGAATCAGGCCCTTGGCTGACAGTGGGCAGCCTTGTGTGTTACAATGGAGGGTATGGGAAATCTTACGCTTGGCAGATGTGAAATAGTTTGCAGCCACCCTAATCAGTGTTGCCTTGGAATTGGTTTAACCCTGAAACATGAGGTGAGGCTATTTTTTCCCCCTACTTACTGTAGATATTTTTATCACAGAAAATGCCCATTTCTTCCTCACAGCTATACTTGGTACCAGTGAACACTTGTAGCAGTGAGTTTCACTGTTTAATTATTCAGTGAGTAGGGGTGGGTGCAGAACTTCTAACACAACCATCTTCCTATAACCAAATATTTTTATCTTTTGAATTTTTTCCCTTTGAATTTAAATGATTGACCCTTTTGTCTTATACTAAGGACAAAAATTCCCAGTGCTGCTTTTGTGAGTGTGGATGGTTTGTTTTGGGGTGGGTTTTTTGTTTGTTTTATGTTGTTGGGGTTTTATTTTTAGTCTGCTTTATTAATCTCCTTAAGATAAACAAGCTCAGTGTTTTCTATTCCTCTTAGTAGGTGAGTTTTCATAATAATTCTAACCAATTTTCTCCAGTCCTCCTTTACCAGGATGTCACTGCTGGACCATCCACACCACCATAGGTTGACTGTTAGCAGCAACAATAGAAACCCTGAAAAAAATCTTGTTTACTAAACTAAAAGTATTATAAAACATAGTATTGTGAGGATATGATGTTTAAAAACTGCAAGCAAACATGTAAGGGATGTAATTTTCTATTGCAACCTCATTCTGTGTAGATCAAGGTCCCATTGGTTTGCTGACATCATTTTTTTTCAGTATATCTACTTATTTCCTGACTAATAGGCTGCTGTTCAAACAGTTGAGACAAATGTAGTAGCTGTCATGCTCAATAACTGTTTTATTTCTGCTACTATTACAGGTGATGTCAAGGATTTACATGCAGAGACCCATAGCTTGCAATCACTTACATAGTTCATTGAAAACACATGAATAATCAGTGTGATTAAAATAGGACTGTTTATATGCTTAAGAATAATTAAGCCTGAATGGATGTGGTTATGGGGTTGTCACTTGTCTGAACAATCAGAAAGGTACTGGGTGTAGGAAAAGCAATAAATAATGCAATTCACATGGTTTTAAGTTATAGTTCATAGAATACAGATATGGAATTACATCTACAATGGCCACTGTGAGAAAAATACATAGGATAAATGAAAAGAAACAAGAAGAAATGGAAGTAGCACAGCAATGTAAAGCTACTGATTTTACCACATTGCATGTTCATAGAGGTTACTATGCAGGCAGTCATTAAGGAAAGTCAAACATGCCACTAGATGTTATTCTTTGAAATAAGTAGGGGCAGAGTCGCAGGAGTCTTTGGAAAACCCAGAGAGATTTTCCAGTCAGATCCCAACTCAAGGACTGAGCAAAAGACATTAGTTAATAAGATCTACATGTGTGCTTGAAGCAACAGATTGATGTGAGGTTTTTGCTGAAGAATGAGATGATGTTCTTAAAAACTCTCCTTATGCTACCTTGGAAATATGGTGTTTGTGGATAGAAAATCTGCTTGCAGTTTATTTGCTGTGTGGAAGAAGTGACAAAGCAGAACAGATGCTTTTACTTTTGCTGCTTGGGTGGAATAATTCCAGAGAAACTTGGAAAGTAGTGATGGAATCTTAAGAGATTTCAGAGAAATGTTAGAAAAGTTTACCTTAATGTACAACACTTGGAAAGAGAAAATTTTTCAGGTGAATTAAATAAAGCAAAGAAACATTCACAGGTTCCAGGGGAGAAAGAGGTGAATGATTAGAATATTGAACAGGTTTTGAAATTAGGAAGATTTAAGGCCTGTCTTGAAGATGACATCACCAATAGAGAAGTGGTAGCTGTGGTGCTTACATACAGGAGTCAGGAGGCCTGGAACATGTTTTCTATTTCCTGTGTGGGTACTGAACAGTTAGGAAATGTGTGTGCTCCCACAAAGTAGAATTCCCCACAAACATGGGTGTAGACATCTTTTGACACAATTATTAGTGTAGGATGGTAGACGGCCTTTACTTTAACCATTTAAGTCCCCTTAGGTCCGCTTCTTGTCTCCACACGTGGCTGGTGCTTGGCTCACAAAGAATTCTTTACTGAGCAGAGACCTGGCTGCGATATTTGCTAGGCAAGCTCAAAAATCTAATGCCATGCATTACTAATAACAAGTGTTCTGCAAAGAGAAGACATCAGAAGTGGAATCATGTTCAGGCATTATATGCCGAGTGATCCTGTTCCATCATTCTATGGCAAATACAATTATGCATTATCGATATTAAAGATGCCCGTGTCATGGATAATGTGAATACATATTGCAAAGTGGTAATGAAATTTGGAATATCTGATCAGTCATAGAAAAACTACTAAAAAAAAAAGAGAGTATTTTATCTACATTTCCAACATCATTTTTTATACTGAATGACCAATTACACTTCTATTATATGCCATTTATTTTGCATATTTTAATTTCTAATTACTGATAAATTGGTGATTAGGATGACATTGATCCATTAATGCCTACTGAATGTTTAATTCATGGATACCCTAAAATGCTCACTGTTACACAGGGTTCTGATAGGTTTTGGCTAGAACTCCAAAGGAGTGACATATTTCTAGCCTCTGAGTCTAGTGTATCTACCAGCACTGCCATTTGGCTGAACCATGAATGTCATGCCACAAATTAAAATCTTAACCTGAAATTCAACACAGGAGGAAGCCAACCTAATGCTATGAATCATCAACTGAAGCCTCTAAAGGATTTCTGGCTCCTTTCATGGGAAGTGTGTTTCAGTACTAAGGCATTCTGTGCCCCAAAAGAGCTAATGAGCAAACGGTAGGCACTGTTTTCATCTGCCTGATGTAAGCCTGTGATGCTAGATGAAAAGTCCTACCTAAATAGAGGAGCAAAGGTGAAGGATCGCCAAGAAACATGTATGTCTCTGCACTTCAGGAACCAGAAGTAGGTGCAGTTGAAAAACTGAGTCAATGCTTGCCATATCTTTTTGGACTACCTTACTGCTGAATAGTTTGTGGCTGTCATGTTGTTTTTTATGATTTAAAAACTATCGTTTATTTCTTAAGAGTAATATGACCCTTATCTTTGCCTCATGATTTGCACTTTTCCACAGCTGAATCTGTACTTGGGATGGATGAACAACTTGATGGCTCACTAGCCCTGTCTCCAGTTGCAGGCACTAGATATATAACCTATAGAAGGTAACTTGGGTACCTGTGCTGTCCTGTGACACCTTTTTGGGTCAGCATGGTGGCAGATCTTGTCGGGGCATAGCCAGGGCTGCAAAGGAAGGGGAGCTGAGCAGGGTAACAAGGACAGCAGGAGGGGGACCTCAATGCACACCATGGTACTTAGCAGCCAGTTAGGTTTGGGCTTGATGATACTAATTGGGCACTCACACAGTCCAGAGCTCATCCAGCAAGTCTGTAGTGAGGAAGCAAGTCCCTGGGTGGACTGGCAAGTCCAGTCAGTGTCTCAGAGGGACAGTGCAGACACAGCTATGGTGTAGCGCAGATGTAAGTCTCAGCTTACAAGTAGCTCCCATGGGAAACAGATCCTCTCTTTCAGCCAGCTTTCACCAGTGCAGGAACTGATTCAATCTGTCAACTGAACTCTTACAAAGGGGCAAATGTATCTGGGGCCCTGACAGACCCGTGCTACCAAGGGCACAGGGAAGGTGATTCCTATTTACCCCATCATCAGAAAACATGCTTTTAAGGCACGTGGCACTATTTTCCCAGAGCAAGCCGTAAAATAACACCATTAGAGTCTTCAAGAGCATGAATATAGGAGGCCCTATAAGTACCAGGCTTTGTAGGAATGTCAGTGCAAAACCCACATTGCAAACACCTATGGCTGTGAGCCCTTTTCATATGAGCAGAGGTGTTGACAACCGGCATTTCTGAAAATCCTAGTTATATTTTCTCTGACCTCCCTCACATCCCAGCCTTGCTGTAGGAGGTGTGCTGCATTGAGTACTGTGAAACAGCACTTGTTTTCTACCCAGAGACAGGAACATTGCCAGGAAGGGGAGAGCAATCCCTGTATCTCATTTCTGTGTAGTGATCCTAAGAAGCTTAATTAATTAGCATTCCTGCTGAATAGCAAGCTGAGATTCTCTCATGAAAAGGCATGCAGAGTGTTGCCCTTTCAGAGAGGCCTGTGGCTGAACATTTTCAGAAGTCGTCACTCTCAACTGCTCTAAACAGCAAAAACAAATTTTGGGTGGTTGTGAGGTGGTATTGGAGGAGAAAAGAGATGCTGTTGCATGTTGGTGGAAAGTATTTTGTGGTGTCAGGGTTCTGTAGATCTGGATGTGTTGTACTTAAGAAAAAAAGTAACTGAGAACCTGCTGAACATTTGCTAAGCTTTGTTCTCAGCTGTAACTGATTTCCTTGTGAAGTTAATACTACGGTGGGCACCTGGAGATCCGGGAGTCTGTTTTCCTATGAGAAAATGAGTTTGGGAAACCTTTTTTCACACCATTTTGCTGCTCCTACACACACTAGCTAATGGCCACTGTGGTTGCTCAGGCCCAGTATCAAGGTTAGAGTGGCATAAAACTTAAGGATTTGAATGAGAGACGGCTTCATTTAGCAGAAACACCACTGCAAACAAAGTAGCTTTCTGGAATCCCTCCATTCCCCAGTTGGAGCAGATGTCAGGCCCCACTTCCAGAGGGATGCCCAGCTTCTCTCGCATGAGTTAACTGGGAAGGAATTAGATTAGTCAGGGAGACTATAACCAGTGAGAGGCCTTTTGGGGATCTGAAGCCATGGGTGTAGTTCATCCCATCATGTTGATTACAGCCAGCAGACTGCAATGAGTGATTTGTATGCATCTGAAGAGTGCAGGTACGGCATTGCCAGTGGTAAGCTACACAGAGCTCATAAACTGAAACCTAGAAGTTAATTATTAATCAAAGCCAGCAAAAATGTGTTCTGCTTTAATATGACAATGCCAGTACATAAACTCTTGAGCTAACACACACTTTAAAAAATGAATGGTGATTACTGTTATAGCAGCTGTTTCATCAGCCGCTTTAGAAATGGCAATATGTTAGTCAACCATACGTTAGCAGGAGACATAAGGACAGTTCAGAGTTGAGACTTCCCAATACTGCAAGCTTCCCTCAGATAATTAGGGTCTATAGGAATGTCCTGTTGAAAACAGCAACAGAGAAGCTGGGGAGAGAGAACTGGAAGAGGACATCACTACACTGGAGGGTGAGGAGCTGGAGTCTTTGTATTTGAATTCCATAAGTGATTGTAGGTAATTATTAAAAGTGGCTTCAGAGATAAATCAAACAACCTAGCAGATACCTTGATCTCTTTGATCTCCCTGCCTATAAAAATAAGCAGTGGCCAGTGGACAAAGCAATCCCATAGATACATAGCTGTGTTAATTACAAAGTCTTTGTGCCATCCAGTGTTACTTGTCACCAAAGTTTTGTTTGAGGGGCACTGCTCAGTTTAATGGAAATTAAATTAAACCCAGACTGCAAGGAAACCAGAAATGCCTGGTCAATATTATCATTAGGAGTCCCCTTCCTCCATTTTTTTCCTCTCATTCAATAGCTTAGTAAAAATACCCAACAAAAAACCCAAACAAATATCCAAGCCCTCAAAGCATCCCCTAAAGCCTCTAAAGACTTTTAAAACATTGCTAGTACATCAGAGAGATGGATTGACCAGAAAATTTATATTGATTTCTAGCAAATGTTGCTGACTTGAACAGCTTAGATGGGGATCTCAGGTTGCATTTGTTGAGTTGTGCCCAGTATCACATGATGAGGGAAGAGATTAGAAAGCCAGACAGCTCTTGAGATTTTACTGTGAAATCTGTTCTGTGCTTTAATGTGCATAACTACTGTGTGTGCTCGAGAGCTGAGTACCTATGGCATTTGATGATGCCAGTTATTTTATACATTTCAAGGTAAAAAGAAAGAGCCCACAGAAAATAAGCAAAGAAATCCACTTTTTGCTCCATTCAATTTCTTTTCACTATAGAGTCTCAGAAAGAACAGAGTAAATATGTTGCCTTTGTAGTTGATCTGTTCAATGACCAAACAGTTGAGTGGTCTCTCTAACTTCACAGTCCTATAATTTCCTAGAAGACCCAAGTGCCTTCAGTGCTCTGCTGTGGCATCTTCTGAAGCACTGTCAGCAAAACTTCAGAGGAACCAGGGCAGATAAGGACCTTGATGCAGAATCAGTGCCATGGGAAATGGCACTGAGCAGAGAGATACCCACTGAGTTCTACCCAGAAGTAGAGCCCAGCATGGTTGATCTTGAACATCGCTTAAACGCCTGTTCTTCCTTCTTGCTCCACCTGTTGCTGTGCACAACTTCTGGGAGGCATCAAATGCTTATTCTGCTGACTTCACTCGTTGATCAGGGAATGTTGCCAGTGCCTCTGCTACCGATCAGTCCTGAACTGTACACTGGCTTTTAAAATTCATTGCATGCCCTCTGTTTTTTTTCTATCACAACTAAAATGCCTGCTGGTTTATGATGCCAAGCTTGGTGTTCTAATAAAGACAGGCTTTGTGTTATGTGCTTATAATGCTGAATTAGTTATAGAGGCAGTTTTGAGGGCACATTTATTTGTAGATTCTCCTGTTTAATTTATGATTCTATCTTGTCTTTCACTGCTCACATTTTTCTCAATAACACTTCCAATTCCACAGGTTTACCCATCCAAGGAATTTCCCTGACAACAAAAATATGAACCTGTGTTGTCTCATAAGGATGCACACTGATATTGATTCACCCTTGCTTTTTGAGTACCAGCTCCTCTGGATGGTATACGGCAGGTGGTTCTCAAATCCTTCTCTTCCCTCCTCTGGCAGAGATGAACAGTGCCAGCATTGATTCAGCACAGAATTTATCTTAGTGCACTTTTTGTCCTCTCAATCATTATTGGACAGCCGCTCTTTTCTCCAGCTGATGTTTTGCCAGCTGCAGTGATTGTTTGTAGACTGACTAACAAGGCGGAGAACGGACTTCATTTCCACTGTTGAACCAGGAAGCCAGCAGACCTGCTTTCTAATCTTTGCCTTTGAGCTGCTACCTGACTGCTTCAGCTGTCCTCACTGTTAGGCTGCGTTATATACTTCACATGAAAAGCTGTGCTGGAAACTGCCTGGAATATCTAAAAGCAGGTTATATAGAACTTTTCAAGTTTCTCTGATGTGGAGAAAGATCCTGTTCTATAGGGGGGATTTCACCAAGTTACTATACTGCTGGTGTTTGGGTTTTGCAGACTGACTATGTCTGTAGTGTGCTTCTCAACACAAGGGCTAGCATGGCATTTCCTGGCAATAGAAATGCTTGGTTTCCAAAGTCCCATCAGAAATTTCTTTAGGGCAATCCATGTTATTTGTTCCATACCTCTTTTCCCAATTTTACACTCAGTTTTCCTCCAATTTCTGTTGAAGTCTCTGTTGCTCTACCCCTCCAGTCAGAACTCCTCATATTGCCAACCATTCTGTACCACAAACTTCGAAGCATTCAACTTAAGTGTACATGTTTTCTTCACTATCCTACTCTATAAATACTCCAAACATGAGTTTAGGTTACTTTGCCTAATGAAAGATTACCACATAATTATTTAAAAAAAAAAAAAAGGACACTATTTGGCTTTAGAAAGAGAGAAAGCTTAGTTCCTTTAAATATGTCCACTATTAAGAAAATCCCAGCACAAGAAGACAGGGAATAATCTCGTGATTTCCCAGTGCTTTCCTTTTGGTTTGCCTGTGTGCTCTAAACTGAAGCATTGCTATCTGTAAACATGCATTTATCTGTAGTATTCCCAATATGTATGAGTCTGAGCCACCATCCAAATTTTATCTATATAGCTGGTTTTTAGCATGAAGCAAATTTCCAGTCCTCCCTGGAAATTTCTCATAGCTGAATGCCTGCATAAGTGCTTTGATTGCAGTGGTGAGCGACAGATCCATATTCTTCTCGCAGTAGATAACCAGAGAGGGATTTTTACTTAGGCAAATAATTAAGAAGAAACGCTGCAGTGAAGAGGACAACATGGCTTCCCAGGACTCAGAAATACTCCCCTCATGCTGTCACTTTAAATTTGCTAACTTGTGCAGAGGATGGCTGGTTGCTGTCAGTCAGAGGGGTAACATGCGTTAACAGGCTTAACAGTTAGTGTTTGAACACTGCCTTGTGTGCTGACAGCACTTCACTTGAAGTGCACTTTATTTGTTCACCTAGGCAGAAGAAATCTCCAGGAACTTCTGGACCCAGTTTTGCTCTATTCAAAATCAATTGAAGTTTTGTCATTGACTTTAATAGTCATCGGATCAGCCCTTTAGTACTGCATAAGTGGCAGACAGAGGAGAAATTGAGACTAAATGGGGTGAAGGTATATTGTCTTTGTTTATTTTTCTTTGCCAGTGAATAGGTGCTGATGAATTTAACTCAGCCTCATTATGGAAATGGAAACTCTTAAAATAACATTGTATTATGGCATTTTTGTGTGTGCTAAAAATGCAGTCTTATTACTCTGAAAAAAGGTATATCTATTTGCAAACTCATTGTAGTTTCAGGCTGCAATTTAATATCACAGTTTGTTCCACCAGCCTTGAGGACTATGACTTTCCAAGTGGAACTGAGGTAGAACTTAGACTTAAAATTGCTATCCTGAAAAGCCTTGTGTAGATAACAAGCATATTTTTCCTTGCAAAACTGCAAAAGACTATACACAGCCAAAACCACTTACCTCACAGATACACTTGGCTGGCCACCCGCACCATCCAAGTGTGTCTCTGGTCCTGCCTCTACCACTCACACACGTCCCTTTGGCACGGTAGGTATTCTCAGACCATGCTAGCACACTTCAGGCTCTGTGCCCAGAAACCAGGGATGGCAGGTGGTTTCCTTTAGCCTTTTAAAGCTTGTTAAGGTGCAGGAATTTTCTGATCTTCTTGATGAAACAATTTCCCTGAGGATAAATGAATGTGCTGAGTCAGGAAAGATAATTAAATGTTTATAGTAATTGGAAGTCAAATTAAGTAAAATCCCACCAGCTGAGATAGTTATCCTGTTGTCACAAGCAAAACTATTTACAGAAGCGAGTGAACTGGTAATTTCCTTTCTTACTGGGGAGTTCTAATTCTGTGTGAAAACATCGTCACAATATTAGCTAGTAAGTATAGATGGATAGAAGTGTAGAACACTGCTTGAGGACTGGGTGCCCCAAAGGTGGGCACTGCAGAGCATACTGTTAAATGGCCACATCCATTTAATAGGTCTAAATACTTCTTGTTATGTCTAAACTCTTGTTCCTCAGTTGTCCTTATTGCACATGAGGTAACTTGCTTTTGGGCCAGTTAGGTCATTTTAAAACTTGGTATACCACAGAGACTAAGAAAATGAGGCCTTCCTTCTTTTCTCTGATTTAGCAAAGTGATTTGGTATGAAGGTAACATTAACAGGAGTCTGCTCTGTCTTAATGAAGCAGGGGAAGATCTATATTTTCTTTTTACTTCCTAGAAAAGCATGAAGGACAGCTTATTTTGGATTCCTTAGGAAGAAGTGCCAATAATTGTTGTTCTGCTAAGTTTTATGCTCTTAGATAGTACACGCTACACTGACATTCCCACCAGGGAAAGAAAGCATTACATTTACAGTGGAAAGCAAAATGGAGAGGGTAAGCAAATATTTGCATGTGTATCCAGCTGCCCCAAAGAGTAACAGGATTATCTGTAACTGACAACTGTGGAGCTCCCTCTCACTTAAAATAAGAATAAAAAATAAATTCTTCACTCTATTGCAACTATTTCTTGCATTGGAACTGAAGCACCAGAGTAATGACATTTGTTTTTTTGCCATTTCAGGAGGGACAATAATCTCTAGTCCAGCAAATGGGATTTTCACAACAAAAAAAGGGAGTTTGTTATCTGGGAGATAAGGGGCTAGCTAGGAGATAAACTAACAAAAATTATCCGTGCTTCAAAAAGATTCTTAGCCTGATGTCCCTGGGCATATGTATTGAGCCTGGCTCAAGTCTTAGAGGAATGTGAGGAGGAATATGCTGAAGACATAACCATTGTGCCAAGATGGTTGTTTGGATGTGCTGGGCATGAAGGAACATGATGGAGATTACTATTGTTCAGGCACCACTGAATTCCTCTCAATGAGTCCACACTGTGAGGGGTGAAGGTCAGGGTGTCACTAAACACTGCCAACAAGTGTTGCAATTGCTTTAGGTATGATGGCTTTCTGGGACAGACTGAAAGATGGGACTGATGTTGCAGTCGGTCCATTCCAGATGGAGGGCAGTGGAAGTTCTCAAGACTTGGTGCTTTCAGCAGGAGATGGGAGCCTGAGCTGCCGTTTATGTCCCTTGCTCTTGCAAGCTGCTTTTCGCTATGTGCTGCAGGCAGTGCCAGCCCATTGGCTCACTGCAGCTTTTCCCTGCTTTTCAAGCTCTAGCCTGCAAGAATGTCTATCTCCAGCTATGTCTCTGGGTGCAGCTTTCTGCATTGCCTGTTCTGGGAGACCTCATCTACTCTGCCTGCAAGGTGGTTTTTAGCCTGGGCTTTATGTATTCCTTGACTGGTACCTTAAGGCTGACACAGCACGTGGAAATGGGCTGCTGATTCTGCACAAACACTGCTGCTTTATCTCCAATTAATGGAGTGCAAAAAGATAAAAGGCCCTATCCAGCCAGAAAAGATCTGAAGGCTCTACTCCTGGACATAGACTTGACTACCTTGCAGGCATTATGTTTTTCCCTGAAGGAAAAGGTACTGGTCTTTATCAAGAGTGGAGTGCTGGACCAGTGCAATTACATTTCTCACTGTATTGGCATTTCCAAGTAGTGACATAACCTTTGTTTAACAGAAGGAACTTGGAAGCTGGAGCAATGGCATATTAATAGGGCAGACTAATTAAGCTTATAAAAATCCAATTCTTGCTAATAAGAAAATTAATTTGATTTTTTGTGTTAAGCATCTGCAACACTTGTAATACTAGTGTAGAGATTCGGTCTGGAAAATTAGAGTATGGATAACAAGCCGACAGAGTTAGTTGCTGATGTGAGAGGAAAGGTAAATAGCAGAAAACGCGTGGGTAGATAAGGAAAGGCTTAGAATATTTAAAGACTAATAGATGAAAAAGACAGTTCAGCGTAGATAAATGATGAATAATGAGTTCACAGAAAAGTATGGCCAGCATTCCTACGTGCTTCGTGCACTTAGAGAAATATAAAGCAAGGGAACTGGTCACGCTGTAAATTTGCATAACTGCGCTGCAGCCAGTAGAGCTTTGCTGATTTAGACCTCTGAAGGGCTGGACCCTTAAAGACTGAGTGTTGGTGATGAATGGTGAGAAACAAAGGAACAAATCACAGCTTGTTTAGAACCTCTGGATGGGGCAGCGGGGGTTATGTTATTTGCTTTTTCATTAGTTTCTAACTTGCTTCATTTGTTAAGGCAATGCAAAACATAATATTCTGTCCCTTATTTTAAAAATTCACAAAATAAAGCATCAGAGACCATCTAAAGGACTTCAGTCTGCTGAAGGAAAAGTCTTCTCAACTCTACAAGATGTGTGGCAGAGATTTACTCAGGAAGTGTTCTTAGTTACTGATATCTGCAGTTTGAAGGCACTTGATATCTATGCATAGTCCTGTGATGTGTATTTTAGCAGTTAATATTTTAATCAATCAAGTTGGGTTGTTTAATTTAAGGTGTAGCTACTTTGGGGACTTAGAAAATGAAATTTTATGTATGCTTTTCCCCTATTTTTAGATGTCTTACAATTTAAGGCTTCTGCTGGTAAATATGAACAATTTTGAAAGTTTCAGTAAATGAAGTTTCAGCTTGTCTTTTACAAATGTGATGTAGAAAAACATGGCAGCATAATATTTATCTCTCGGCTTGTTGATAGCTCCATTAACCTCGTTGTCATTGTTTGGTTTAGATTTATCTTGTTCTGCATTTCTGAGTTAAGAAGAATATTCCAAGAAAATTTGTGATAGAACCCAAGGGAATGGCATGAAGCTGCAGCAGGGGAGGTTTAGGCTGGATATTTGGAAGAGGTTCTTTACTGAGAGGGTTGTCAGGCACTGGAACAGGCTCCCCAGGGATGTGGTCACAGCACTGAGCTTGACTGAGCTCAAGAAGCATCTGGATGATGCACTCAGTCATATGCTCTGACTTGGCTGGCCCTGTTTGGAGCCAGGAGTTGGACTCAATGATCCTTATGGGTTCCTTCCAACTCAAGATATTCTAAGTCTACAACATTTACTTGAAGAAATTTAAATCTATAATTACCTTTCCCTACACAGATCTTGGAGAAATGTATCCCAGTCCTGATATTCCTAATCTCTTTCCTGCTTTTGAGGCCATTAGAGTTGCCCTAGCCTTGACATTTCATAATTTGTATTTCTGCTGACTTCATTGTCTCTTGTTACCCTCGTTGCCTCTTCAATGTCCCATCAATGCATTCTTCTGTTTTGTTCTTCTGGTCTTGAGGGCAGTTGGAAAAGGCTGTCATCTTGGGTCTACTGTCAAACTCCTTCAGTAAAATCATCTATTGACATGGTTTCAACTACAATTTATTTATCAGTGTCTGTTGTTATCAATTTAATGCTGTTTGACTACTTTTAGAGTACTGTGGCCCATGTGTCTTCTCTTTGAAATGAGGTCTTACTGATTTGAGACATTCATGAGCTTCGATCCAGATGATTTTTTTACTTGATTGAAACCTTACATCAGTTAAAATATTTTATAACCATTTTGTGACTTGGCCCCCAGACTCCTACAATCTACTAAAACTTATACCCAGATGAGGACAGGAAAGAGACCTTTTGTTTCAGTTCTTTTTGGGGAGGAGAAGTCATTACTATCACAGAATCACAGAATTGTAGGAGTTGGAAGGAACCTCAAGAGATCATCAGGTCCAACTCCCTGCCAAAGCAGATTCCTTAGGACAGATCGCACAGATAGGCATCCAGACAGGTCTTGAATATATACATATATTATATATGTTCCAATTCAAAGCTGTTTAATTCAATAGTCAGATATTTGATCTGTGTTTTCTCATTTTGAGAAGAGGGTAGGTGCTGCATTTCACCACCACAATCTGGCAGATCTTGATTAAAGCCTCTCACTTTTGAGGGAAACAACATAGGGTCACAGATTGTTCTACAGTGACAAGAAAGTGCATAAGACTTGCTTTTACCTTTAGGTGTTTATTTGAGTGACTTCATAGAAAACTGAGTAAATGGAAAGCCAGTTGTATTTCTCTTAGCCCAAATAGTTTGATATTTCTGTCCTGTTTCTTCTTCATTTTATCCTCTAGGAAAATAGCACTTAATACATTGGGGTTTCTAATGAACCTGAATTTATATTCAAATAAATCATGAGATATGAATTGAAGATTGGGACCATGACATGGTATTAGGCATGTACACAGCACCCAGCTCAAGAGCATCTAATTTCTCACCACAAACACACGGGAATAGCATGATGCTATTCATGCAAAGTTGGAAGTATTGTTTCTCCACAGAGCAAAAAGAATTCCCACATCCACCACCCAGACTGTGTCCTATCAGACTCCAAAGAGTGTATCCCCGTTGTGTTAAAGGCAAAGCAAGATGGAACTGCTTTTTGCTTCCCAAAATTTTAAGCTTTCCCAGAAAAGCTGTTTCCTACATGAAATAGAAGATCCACCCCTGTGTCTATCCCTGACATGTTTGTTAGTCAGCTACATAAACATGAAGCAAATATTGAACAGAAAGTAAGCTTGTGACAGAGGAAAGAAATGCTCAGGAAGGAAACATCTGTAAGCTGAAGTAAATTTCGCACTGCCCTTGTAAATTGGAAGTGACTTCACTGCCGTGAGTGTAGCTGTCTGAGCTGGGACATACCAACTCAGTCACAGTGTCACATAAATGCACCACTATGATCCTGGATGGGAATTGTTTAATCAACTGCAACAATTTCAACCCAGATCATATAAGTGAGAGAACATCCAATCTTTCGTCTGTTTTGTTCTTCATTTGGGGTGAACTTGACCTCCTCCTTTCTACAGTCCCGTTGGCATTGTTTTTCCTTTCTCAAATCACTTTGCATAGTCCTTGGCTGTCACAGGGAGAGATTAATGGCTGGTACCCATCCTTCTGTCATAACATGAGGGACTGTCATGTGTGTGGATTGATTTCCCCCATTGTTCTGTCCTGTAAAAAAAATATTTGTCAATAAAACAGATGGAAGGAAAATCCTTTGGCACTGATGTTATGAGCTGATTCATCTTCACCACCACAAAACCAGCTAGAAAGGATATAAGGGAAAACAATCTGTTTTCATGATAAACTTGAGTTGTGTTTAGGATAAATACTACCCTACTTACCTGCTGAAGGCATTCCACATTATACTGAGAAATGGAAACTGAGTAAGATAAACTTATTACCCTAACCCCATCTATTTTCAGATCCATTTCAAAGTTACTCTGTTCGGAAAAAAAAATCTACACCTGAAGTTGAATGGGAAGGCTTACTTTTTTCACTCTTACTGCTCTGTTGGCTCAATATATCTTAATCTCACCCTAAGTACAAAATTAATTTTCTTTTCTTTTTCTCAATAAATTGCAGTTTGCCCATTGTAAGCAATGTTATGTCTTTTTCTAATGTGTCAGACATTAAAAATACCATGATACCGGTTTATGAGCAGTAAGGCTTTTGTAAAATTATGAATCTTGGATGCGCTTTATTTTGGCATCCAAATTTTACAGTTGTGTGTTCATTTCCAACTTTAAAGCATCTTTGCAGCTGTGGATACAAATCACCTTGAAATGAAAGGGAAAAATAAGAGGAAGGAAATATACAATGCCAAAACCCTACAAATCTTGCAGTGATGGTAGTGCACATCTCTGCTTTTATCGAAACTCGTCTCTGAGTTGAATCTGAAGGGTTTCTCTGTCTTCAGAAAGGTTGAAACAATGTCTTTCTTTAGTTGCTCATTCAGCAGTACAAGGAATTTGGGTAGGAAGAGAAGAAATCAGAACCTGCTTATTACAAGAAGACACAAGTAATTCTAACCCTGCAAGCATTAGAGCCACTGATCTCAGCAGATCAGTGAGTAGATGTGATCTACTAACTTCAGCCTTTAGAAAACTACCCAAAAACCTCTTTCCCGCTCTAGCTGACTAAGCTGCCTTTATAGACAGCAGAGAAGGAAATTAAATGATAAAAAGAGATTCACCTCATCCTTAGAAAAGTGCCTAAGAAAAGCTGAATGAATTGCTCTTTGGAGAAGCAGGTTCTTGAAAGGTTACAAAAATGCTGATTTTTAATAGCTATTGTAACAGCACTAACAATGAACAGAAAAGGCAAAAGTCTGTATTTGAGCAAATAGGAAGAGCTTTGTTTATATCACATAAGGATGATAAAGTATTTTGAAGTCTATTTGTAACCAAGGGGGATGTTAGACAACATCTAAATGAACAAGTCTAGATAAATTACACATAAGAGCCCTTAAAGAACTGGAGGGAGAACGCTGTACTCCTACTTTTTTGCTTTTCTGAGTACTATTTAATGAACTGTCGAGTTCACCAACAATTACCAGTAGGGCAAGTAATCAGTAGCGGTGACAGTACTCTTCAAGAGCTATGGGCTCTTAAAAAAGTTCACAAGAAAAGTTAAACATTGAAGGGGAGCTTTTCTTTAACATCTGTTTGCATAAATGCCTATGATCCTTTTCTCACACTTCTATTCAGTAAAATTACAGACTTGTGGGTAAAACTACTCAGGAGATTGATGTTCAGTCTAAATCTGTGCATGCCTCAGTTCCTCATTTGTAAGAAGTAGATAATAAAACTTGAATTCTTCTTCACATGATCTTAAAATTTCAAAGCAAAGATTCCCAGTGTTATGACAGGACCCAGGACAATGCCATTTCACTCCAAGCACAGATTATCAGACCATTGCAATGTAAGAAAGATGAGGTATGTTTTAGAATACAAAAACTTTCTAAAAGACTCTTCTTTTTTTCAAGGAGAGATTTTCTCATATCTACTTACAATTTCATTCTCCACATAACCATCTCCTTCAGCATCTCCAAATTCCTTTGAGTCAGGAAGGCTTCTCTGTTACTGTTACTATAGCAATGAAACACACGAAACAGTCACTTTACCAAATCCAGAACAGTAAGAATGAAATGGGATCAGAGATGAGAATGAAAGGATTCTAAAACACATTGTTCAGAGCCCTGCCTCCCAATTCTTACTGCAATGGCAAGCACAGTGCAGACCCTGAAAGAGGTTTTGTTCTCCTCCTAGTTGAGAAAGACTTCAAATTCAGTGCATGTTGCTTAAGTATTAGAGGCAGTAAGAGGAACGGATTGGTCCAGGCAATATTGAAAGTAGGCACATAAAAAAATGCAGATGAAGAGAATGAAAAGAGAATGTATTCAGCTGTAAGAGCATTTAATTACAGCCCTTGCAGAAGGACTCTGAATTAATATAATCAGTAACATACAACTATTTTCCAGAGCCTTTTGCTGGTCTGCCAGGTCCAACCATGATTCCTATTTCTAATTTAAAAGTCAAACAAGCAACATTTATCCAGTTATGGACACTTAAGTGGTTAATCCCACAGCTGTACTACAGCCTGAGGATCACAAGATGGAATTTCTTTGAAATAATCAGGTGTTCTAAACTGGATCCTTGGATGCCATTTCTAGATCTGGAGGGCAAACATCTACAAAGCGCAGAGAAGAGGAAAGCATCCTCATACTGGGGTTAACACTGAGTGAGGAATCAAAAGTTTCTCTAAGTGAATGTCAGACTGTAGCTCATATTCTGAGGTTTTGTATACAGCCCCTAAAGGAGGAGAAGGAGACAGCAAAGGGGCTTTTTTAGAGATCTGTCTGTTCCCATGCAAGCTGAAGCAGCCTGAGGACTGCTTGGAGTCTGTGGCTGCTGCGCTTAATTTGCTCAGGTGCTACCACTGCAGAAAGTGGTACCCCTGCAACAAGAAGGTTGTGCTGGCTGCAAAATGAGCTTCCGCTCTGCATCCTGCAGTATAGGTACACAGGAAAAGTTGTTCTTGTGTTCCTCCTTTAACATCTAACATGGAAATAGCAGTGATAGTGGCTTCTGTTGAAGCTCCCAGAGGCCACAGCCCCACATGAAATGGGAACAGGCTTCACAACTCACCATATTTCTACCAAGAGTTCTGCCCAAATGACCTTGGTATTACAGAAAACTGACAGAATAGCTGAGCTGGTTTTGACCAATGTTCGCTATGCAATGTAGTTTTAATAAAACTCATTGCTCCCTCCCTCTATCCTCTCCAGCAGTCTGCTCTCCTCTGCCCACAAACTCTCATCTCCTTTATTTTGTCAAGCACGCTTTTCTGTTGGAACTTAATTCAGTATCTGCCAAAAAATAGATAATAGATTCATAGGGATTTATATTAAAATAGTGCTTTCCATCAAGATGATTACCAAGACCTACATACTTGGAATTATAAATTATGAATCAGTTCCTCAGCCAGTGCTGGGCTTGCTAGAGATTGGTGGGTTTGTGTTGATTTGTCTCAACTGAGGTTCATTCCCTGTTTTATGGAATAATTCTCTTCTGCATGAAGGTGCAAGTAGCTATTGTTAGAATGCAATATGGCAGCAATTTAATGTTTTTTAATTACATATAGGGCTTCTCACTTATATAGCTCATGGTAGAAAATTATTTCTTGTGTTCTAGGTACAGCTTATCCTACCTTGAGGCAGGAGGGTGAAGTGAGAGCCTTTCTCAGCCTATTTTCTACTTTTCTGTGTTTTATGATTTGAATCCTTATTGACTGGATTGTAGTTCTTTGTTAATAACATTAGGCGTATGCAAATTTGCCAAAGATTTTCAATTTGGAAAGAGAAAAAAATGCTGGAAATAAATACCTTTGTGAGTACAAGTGGCAAAAAGCTGGCTCAGATTTCAGCTGTGGTCAGCAGCACAGCGTGCCCCAGTGTGGGGCAGTGATTTAGAACCGAGCTGCAGGGATGCCACCTACTGTTAAGAGCTGCCACCTGCTCATCTATCGCGTCTCTAGGGCTGGGGTTCATTAGCTTTCAGTGAAAATTCAGCGTGGGAGGGCAGTCTGGGAGGAGAAGGATCTATGATCCTGACCAGGATCCTGATCCAAGATCTCTGAAATTGCCGCGTTTTACTTTATGGGACTATTTTAACCTGCTTAAATGACCATATTCCTTCTAGTACAGACAGTGTGTTCTATTGCAAAGCCCCATCTCTTTAGCAACAGGAGTCCTTTGTTTTAGCAAGACACATGGTCAGGGTTTATCTGGTTCTGTGTTTCAATGTCCCTGTACTGAATTTTCAGCTCCAAAAGTAGTCTGGAAAGATGGATGGCGTAATACGGCATACGAGCAGATTACCAACCTGGTGAGCCCACACTAGCGGGCACATTCAAACCTATAAAAATCCCAGTTTGAGAGGTATGACAGGTAGTTTCAAGAATAATGATTGATGCCCAGCTCATGCAGCAATGTTCCAATACCTTCATGCTATCCTTGTTCAATCTCTTTTTAAGGTAGCCATGCATGAATTGCATAGCTGCCTATCCTGAGCCTTGAGAATGAGAGATTTCCCAGGGGTTGTTCTAGTGAACCACTGATACGTTTACTTTCATGAAACCTGGATGGATGATGGGAATCAGTCACTTCCTCAAGAGCATTAAGAGGCTTGAAGGCCACACCCTATCTTTGGTGAGAAAGATTAATTGCCAAACTGCAGAACAGTTTTTCCCAAAGTGCGTAAGAAAAGCTAACAATGTAGATATCAACAAGTAGCAAAGTGATTTGTCAGGATCCCACAGCATGATTCTTACAACATATAAATATAGCTCAGAACTATGAAGGTGCCAGACCAGAGCTCGATATTTCCAAAAGCCTAGGACATTTGGCAGCACTCATGTCAGAGACAGGAGAAAGTTTTCAAGTAAGAATTTATATACAATTTTTCCTGGATTTCAGGGAGGCTTCAGACTATAAAGAAATTTTAATTTTAAATCTGCGAAGTCTTTGAAAGACAAGTGTTATTGATATATGTTTTGAGGTTGGGATATAACCCTCAGAAGAGTAACTTTGATAATAACATTTTGCATATTGCTGATCACTGATCAATTCTAATGAAATATCAAAACCTTCAACTTGTCAGAGTACCCCCAAATTTTCACTATAATTATAGATGTTCCTATAGACAGAATTTCAGTTGCAACTATAATTACAGATAATTACGGATATTTTTCCAGTAATATATGGAAAATATGCAAGCAAATATAATTAAAATATGTTGACAGTGAATTATCTAACAGTTCTTCTGACAGATAGAGAGATGATTTATCTCTTATTTGTGAGGACTTCAGGCTTGTTTCTTCTGCAGATACATAGCATGAGAAATAGTGAGTAAAGCTTCTAAGGTATAAAGATGAGGTGTCATCTGTTTGTATATAATGCCTGTAGAACACAGAATGGTGTATTTCATATCTTCCTGAGCTCAGCCCCAGTTACCCTTTAGGAGAATGAGTAAAAGACTTGATGGATGGAGTTTTTTTAACTAAGTTCTTTTTCAAATAAACGTGTCTTTCACTCCCTTCAAGCCTGTGTTTAGTGCTGATGCTAGATAGAGTTGGTGAGCATTGGAGAAACACCTCTTGGTTTGGTATGCAGATGAGCCCCGCTCACTAGTAGAGAGAATTTGGGCTTTGCAAACTGCTTAAAATAGAGAAAAAGTCTGAATGGTCCTTTAAAGCTACTGAAGGAGCAGCAGTGTCATGATTATTCTGAAGTGATCACCAAATCCATTGTGTTGTTATGGCTTATGAAACACTTGAGTTCTGTTAAAATACCAGAAATTCATTTCTAGTAATTCCTGCATAATTTAAATGACAGACTGGGACGCAAAGCATTTCAGCTTGTCATTCTTCCCCTACTCATACAAAGGTGCTTTATTACAGAGAAGGAGAAAAAAATTACTAAATACATTGGACTCAGCATTTTTATGAACCCTTTAATAAATGTATAAAAGGGTAATTGTACACACATTGCACTAACTAGTGGTTATAAAAAACATTGTTTACATTTCATATCAACTCATTGTAAAGCTGGACTCATTAGTGTGAAGGCAATATGCTTAATATATAAAACTATTCTGAATCAGTTCTATAGAGGAGACCTCAGAATCAGGTTGTGTTGTGGCCTTTGAAATAAAGTAGGTGAATTCATGTCATAGTTTGCTTTGTGGTAACTTGTAGTAATTTGTTCAGAGATATGGAACATGCATCACAGGTAATGTATTTCATGGAAGAATCTCCATCCCATCACCCCTCTACAATGCTGGCTTATTTTATTGCTTTCTTGTGAAGCAATGGCCAACAAACGTGGATCAGCAGAATTCTGAAGTGCATAAAAATGCATTTATTTATGATTTATGATTCCTTCAGGCTTGTTCACATAGTTCTCACTTGAACAGGAAATGTGGAAACAGGTTTTCCTGCACAGCAGCTACAGAGCTGAACCTTATGTTCATCTTAGATTTAAACAAAACTGTGCGTTAACTCATCATAGATTCTACGATTCTGTGATCTATTATACTTGAAAGGACAGATTTACTGGTGCATATTGGTTGTTCAACAGCTTTTCAATAATGCCATTAAAACCATATTTAAAGCTACTCAATGTCATTGGAATGGCACAAAGTGGGCAGAGCACATTAGACAATTTGTTGTTAATCCAGCAAAAAGACATTACCGATGTGTTTCTTTTTTTCCCACAGAGCTCTTTAAGTGAATGTGATTTTAGTCCAGAGGAGATGTTAGCAGAAAGACCATACCTGGTATGATTTTTCAGAGTTTAATTCCTGAGTGTTTGGCCCACACACATTATTTATGTGAATAATGGAGTCATCTAGCAATTAGAGAAAAAATTCAGTAAGTCTATTTAGTGTGACTGGAACAAAACAATTTTTATGAGTTCTGATCTCTGAACTTTAGCAGAGGTTAAATTGTTCAAATCAAACTTTTCACAAGCTTGTCTTCTCCAAAGCAGGTCTCTCGTTCTACATCTGCATCTACTGATCTAATGAAAAATAATTCTCCAAACAAATGCTGTTTCATTTGAAGGTGGTTACACTGCAGAGCCAAGTGTTCACAAAATTCTTTCATAAAAGTAAGGTTTTCCATTAGTGATTTTTTGTGTTTCCATAACAAGACTGGGGTATTTTATTATTTTCCTCTTTTCCTAAACTGATGAATATGATTGCAAATAGGCATGAGTGAAAAACTTCAGTAACTCTGGTGTTTCTAAAGAACTACTGGTAATGGCTAACTTCTTTATAGGTTCTTCTTAGAATCATAGAATCACAGAATCTCTTGAGTTGGAAGGGACCCGTTAGGATCATTGAGTCCACCTCCTGGCTCCACACAGGACCAGCAAAGTCAGAGGATGTGACTGAGTGCATCATCCAGACGCTTCTTGAACTCAGTCGAGCTCGGTGCTGTGACCACGTCCCTGGGGAGCCTGTTCCAATACCCTACCACCCTCTCAGTGAATAACCTCTTCTTATATCCAGCCTAAACCTCCCCTGTTGCAGCTTCATGCCATTCCCTCGGGTTCTATCACTGGTCACCAAAGAGAGGAGATCAGCACCTGTCCCTTGTCAGGAAGCCACAGATCATGGTGAGGTCTCCCCTCAGCCTCCTTTTCTCCAAGCTGAACAAACCAAGCTTTTTATCTACTCTAATTAGATGAAAACAGTATGGAAGGACATACTGTTTCCCACCACACTAAAAGTAAACCTGAGACTCAAAGCAAAACAGTGCAACACATCAGCAGGCTAGTGTGGAAAGCAAGAACATGGGGAGACTTACGAAGAATGATTTTATACATTTGTCAGCAGAATGACAGTAATACAAGTGGCACCATACAAATTCCTGGCAAGACAGGAGGTTCTTGACAAGATTAATTTTAAAAGTACTATTCTATCAGTGTTCTTTAAAAACTACATGAGTTAGAAAGAATAAAGGAGAATTTCTTAGCAAAGTCTTATCAGAAAAGTAACCCTCTCCTCTCTCAATAGAAAAATGTCCGGTAGTACCAGTTCAAAAGAAATTCAGTGGTGACTGTAACTCAAATGAGTAATAAGATGGAGACCAGAAGGTTGCTCATAGAAGAGTTTTACCACCATATCTCTGTTGTGGGAACTCTGAAAGCTGGTCAAGAGGAAGTGACTAGCAGAAGGAGGACAATGTCTCCTTTCAGAGAGAAAAGAAAATCTACCACTTCCAAACACACTCAACATGCATTAACGGAGAAGGAAAGACGAAAGAGCTAAGAGAAAAGTCTGTGATAGTCTTATTCCAAATGGAACACAGATAATAGCTGCTCATGGAAAGTGAAAAATGTCTTGAAAGTAAAAAAAAAAAAGCACTATTTTTCCACTGAGATAAAAACACTCTAGCACTGCATTTTCATCCACTACGATTAATTTTTAAATAAATAAAGCATATAACCCCATGGGTGAAACTGGGTCGAGGAAAATGCGCCCAGCTAGTCATATTTCTCTGCATGAAGTCCTCATTAAAAAAAGTCAGCCCAAGTGGGAACCAAGTTCATCTATGACTTCTTTACTTAATGCAAAATTATGCCAGGCTTAGCGTGTGCTGCATTTGCTATTTTGGCAGTGAGTTAGCACATGCACAGGGAACTGTCACAGCTGTGGCAGTGAGGTTGCAGTGTTTGTGCATCATGTTCACTGAAGGTTTTTTTCTTGTTAAAAACAAAAAAAATCCAAACCCTTAAACAGAACAATGTCAACAAGGAACCTTTTGCCTTTCTTTCCACAGTCAGCATTGCTGGGATTCATCCAGACAAAGTGGAAAACCTTTGTCCACCTTTTTTGGGATAGACATCATGTGGAAAGTCTAATGTGCCCCCACTCAAACTACACTAATTCCTGTCCTTTGTGTACCTTCCTCTTCATTATGGCACCTGTACTGTTATCCGTGTTTATTCCCTGTTTTATGCTGGTTAATGTGTGACAAACTGGAAGAGCAGCCAAGCTTGGGCGAATAAGAAAGGACAAGATCTGAGCCATTCCTTCCACTTAACCTGCTTCAAGGAAGAAAATTAGCCAATAATAGTTCTACATAGCTGCACTGAAGACCTCTAAAAGCATGAATAGGCACGCTAGAATTGGATGTTGAGGGTGATTAACTAATTCAGGAAAAAAAAAGAATACCCTTCCCCAGAAAAAGGGATGACTTTTTTCCCCTTCTGAAGAAATCAGATAACAAAATCATGGACCTCCCAATCTGCACTGAACTGAAAAAGCAGACAGTCATTAAAATGCTAATATTACCACAAAAATTATTGCTAATATTATCATGAGAATTATTACTAATATGATTTGGTCTTGTTATTGTACAGACAAATACTGTACTGAAAAAAATCACAAAAGGCAGGCGTCTGTTATCAGTATATTCCCCCCGCAAGGCGTGTATTCATCTAGTCATTGTTGCTGGTAGGATTTTCCCAATGTGTTCCAATGCTGGAGAAGTCGCACTCCCTACCCACTAGCTACACAAGCTTTTCTTGTTCAGCCTGTGTGGTAGCAATTTAAGCTGGCAAAATGGTATATGATTCACTGTGTGCATGAGAAATCTCACAGCTCTGACCCAGCGTGGATATCTTTAAAAAACAGCGTGTACAATGCTCCATAGATCTCATTACCATTAATTAGTTCTATTATGGGATTGCCTAAAAGTTCCAGCTGAGCATGGGACTGTTATTGTTCCATGCATTGTGTAAGCACGAAAGATACAGTCCGTGCTTTAACAAGCTTAGTGTCTAGATAGAAAAGGCAGACAAAAGATGGCAGAGGAAGAAATGGCACAAACAGTTTTAGTAACTTAACAAAAGTGTCGCTCATGGTTGGAGGCCTGGGTCTGGTATTGGAGCCTAGATCTCCTGCCTTAATTTGATGCTCTATTTGTATGCATTCCTTCTTGTAAATTATCCACGGTGCATTATTCTGTAATCTTTCACACTGGTATTCTCTGTATGAATACACGCTTCATTCAGTGCTCAGCCACTTCTCTAATGAAAAAAGAGACGGTTTTCTCATACACTGAAATTTATTAGGTCATGTTCCTCAGCTGGCATCCTTAGGACTTTCCACTTCTTTTCCAGGTATATCACTTACATCAGCCTGTCTCTGCCAACCAGTGTTCAAGGATTATTTTAAAAGCCTGATCTACAAAGCATCTGTTTCCTGTGCTGCTGAATAGCGATTTAGAAGCCAGAGTGCCACGGAGAGTATGTGGGAATTGGCCACTTAAACGTGCTTCCATAGCATTAAATTTATGTTTATGCAAATAACCAACACAAAGCTACACCTATATAAAACAGGCAGATAAACATCTATCTGCACAACGTGAGTATTTTAAGACTTAGTGCATAAAGTATTAGGACTTTGAGGAGCAGATGGTAATGACAAATTTCTATTTTATTGCAACTTTGTTATGCTGGCAAATTCCCAATCATCTGTAACAGTAAGTATGAAATAATTATTCCTCTTTTTATAAATATTTTTTTCTGTTTCTGCCAATTAGTGGGAAGGCACTACAACAATTTAAAGTCAATTAGCTTGTCCTAGTAGCTGATTTCTGAATGAAATGCATTTGTAACCATTATGATAACACAGAAAAGAAGTCTCACAGCCATAGCAGAATAGCAAATCCTCTGAGTTTTGTATCCTGGTTTTAGTGACAAGCAAGTTTTTCTTCTGCAAACTTTTTTCTAGATGAACTCCTGGATGCTCTTTAATATGACATGCAGAGGAACAGGCAGGTATCATTCTTTTCATAATGAACACATGCTGGTTGGACTAGCCCTAGGCAATCAAGAATAATTTTTGGACCTGCCAGGACCAGTAGAATAATGACGTTTAAGTGAAAGAACTTGGGATATTGTAGAGTGAAATGACAGAGCTTTGGGTGGATCAGGATTTAAAAGTTGCACTTGTAATGTACTTGAACCCAGTCAGCCTGTTAGTAATTTTATTTCTTGAGAAGAAGTGCTAAATGCTCACAGATTTAAATAAAAGTTGTAAGTAACTGCATGCCTAATTCCTTACACAATTGACTCAAAATACACCCCTCAGGAGCTGAATTGATACATACCTGTCAAATACTGCTTTGGTGTTGTTTTTTCATGCAAAGAGAATCCTAGGCAATAAATCAGATCCTTGGTGTGCCATTTTCTTAAGTGCATGTCTGGTGTCATTAAACAAAGAAGGAATATGCCAGGTTAGAGGAAAGGAGTAAAGAACAGTACATTGTTTTAAGAGCACAACAGAATGTGTGCAGTTAACGTTCTACTTTTTTTTAATGATTACCCTTAAAGATATTGGTGACCTGACCAGTATGATTTTTAACTTGCATCCATGTGGCTTGTCCTTTCACTCTTTTGTTCCATCTTTTTAAAGTAATTTGTCTTATATTTCTTGGATGGCTGTTTTTACACAAGGGGTGAAGTGTAGTTAATGAATAAGGATGTGGCCAGCTTTATGGCCCATTCTGAAAATGATGAGATCCTCTCAGACTCCTTACATTTCCCCTCCCGCAGTTTGCTTGTCTCGTGTAAATACAATGTCACTAGAGCAGAGATGGCCTCTTAAAATTGTAAGGGACTGGAAATATGCCTTAATAATTGCCAACAGAACCATCGTGTGTGTCCCCCTCCCTTTTTTCCTCTCACCTAACCAAACCTCATTATATCACCACCACTGGCTCAGGCTTCCAAGGACCTAATGACTATTCAACGAGCCACCCAAAAGATAGACATCAGGAGCCATTCACACACCAGGAGACCACTATCAGAAGAGACATCAGGCACACATCAGGAGATCATTCCACTATCAGGAGAAACAACAGGAGCCACTGACACCTCGGACATTCCGTCATCCACCCTGAGGCCCACAAGCCAGGTGGAAGCTTGTGGCCATACAAAGGATGACTACAAAAAGAGAGCATTCTGCCCTGAAAAGAAGCAAGCAACATGAGAGGCAAGCAATAGAAGGAAGCAAGCAACATGCATCGAGGGACATGGAGACAACGAGGGAATGCTCTTCCCTTCCATCGGACCCAGAGACACTGAAGAAGACTGCCAGCAGATGGAATGCTGTAGCCTAGTGGTGGTAGATATAGCAGCCCGCGCCCCCCCCCCCCCCCCCCCGCCCCTTCCCCGTTTCTCTTTCTCTCTTCTTCTCTCCCACCACTCTATCTCTCTTTTCCACCCTTTTCTCCTTTTTCCCCCCTTTTTCCTGCACGTCCTAGACAGGGCTGTGCCCACTTAGTCACCTTTTTAAATGTTACTTACAAAACAATGCTTCATGATAGATTTTGGGATAGCAGTAAATATCCAACACCATAAAAATGACCGAATTTTCAGATCAAAGGCTTTATAAAATATTCTGCATCAAAAACAGTGCTTCTTCTACAGACTCAGCTATCCTGTGTCAGGCATTTGGTGTGTATCTCAGATGTCAGGCTGCCAATTCTCCTTCCTATTGACAAATGAAACGTGCTGAATATCTGAGAGGTAGGCCAGTGAACCAGATGATACAAGGTTATGTGCAAGCTAAATTTTCAGTTGCAAAGCACAAAATCTTCTGGGTCAGAACATAGGTACTGATGTCATCAAAACCTGTCAACAAAACCAGAATGCCACTGTGATGCAAGCTAGAAGAATGCAGTACACTGACTTCAGAAAACAGCCACTTTCAGATATGTAGTCTATTGTGATGATCCACTCATTCCTTGTCAATGAAGGGAAATCAGTTGGATCTTCATACACAAAATACCCTGAAATACCACCATTTTGACGTGTCTTTATTGTGGCCTTTGTCTGAGGCCATACCAATTTTTCTGGAATGTGTTTTCTCTTATTGTTTAGTCAAAAGGTAAAAGAGGGACTTCAAATTAGATTTGTATGCAATTTCATCCACAGATCTAGCAAGCAAATAGGATTGCCAGACACAAATGCTAACACTTGTCCATGAGCAAGCTGCATCAAGTTTGTGCTGTTTTGTTAGCATCCGCTTCTTCATGTGTGTGCTGTAGCACTCAGGTCTGACGCTCACAAAAATACTGTCATTTTCTTTTCTTTCCTGTCCTCACCGCCACCATATTTGAGTGTATTCCTGGAGCATGTTAAACAACTTGAGAAATATTCTTCTGTTGTTTATTTTGTTTCCTGGTCTTTTTGCTGCTCCCCAGGGGTACAGGCCTGTTCAGCTGTCTTTTTTGAGATGACATTGTACAGCTTCCTTGAAGTGGTAGCACTGCCAACACTGAATCATTGTTTTGTCCATTCTGAGCTTTGAAAACCTCCAAAGATGGAGATATCACAGCCTGTCCATACACCCTCTTCCAGAGATGCATTTTATGAGAAAAGGCTGAATGAACTGGGGCTGTTCAGCCTTTAGAAAAGAAGACTGAGAGGGGATCTGATGAATGTTTATAAATATCTCAAGTGTGGGACACAAGTGAAATAGCCAGCCCCTTTTCAGTGGTCTGTGGAGACAGGGCAAGGGGCAATGGCCTCAAGTTGGGGCATAGAAAGTTCTGCACCAATATAGGGAACATCTTTTTCATGGTGAGGGTGACAGAACACCCACGGGTACCACTGGAAAGGCACACATCTGTAAGTATCCCAATGTACAAATATGTTTTAACATTTGTATTTTCTTGTCTCTTCCTATGGTTCAAAGTTTGTATAGTGAAGAGCTGTAGTGATGGATGACATAAAAGCATTTGACCTTTGTGGGTGCACTGTCATACCCTCTGGGCTTCTTATTCTGTCTTTAATATACAGCCTATTTATTACCTGGTCTCAAATTATATTTATTAGAAAAAACAGCAAGGTTAGTCTAGTTCTTCCATTTGTAATATAGTAGATTCAACATTATTACACAGAACAAGATGACCAGGGTGATTGGGAGGGAAAAAAATATCCCCTCCTTTCTCCTCTCTCAGCACACCCAGTGCTATTAAGTACAGAACCTTACAGGAGAGATCACTGCATGTCTGATGCAGTGGATGGAAATTCTCATTTCAATCAGGTAGTGAACCTTCAAAGGAAAGGATGATCACGAGGAATGAAAGAGACCTTGATATATCAAAACAAGCCTTTAAATAATAAACACACTTCAAACCCAGAGCTTATCCTGCATATAAAGCATGAGAACTATAAGCAATTCAATGTAAGAGATATTTATAAGGCTATTTTCTATGCAACACAAAACTGGCTACTTTTATACTCGTATATAAGGTATATTTTCATCATGAATCACAAATAAATAGTTTCTCTTCTCATGAATCCAAAAGAGGATTTGTAGTTTTAGTCCCATATTTTGGCACAGAAAATTGACACCTTTTTGAAGCTGCCAGCATAATAATGGGTAGAAAGAATCTAGACACCATGAATCTTCCTCAATACACTTAATGGGTTTTGTCTGTCCTCTCTGTATCTCCAGCCCAGCTAGTTCAGAATGAAGAAATGCAAAGCACCGTAATATCTGTTCTCTCTCTCTCTCTTGCTGGGTGAAAGTTTGCTTTTAGAGAAGACACGGAGAGACTTTCTGCTGACTTCAGAGTACTTTTGGATTGTGTCCAGTGCCACTGGGTTATTTGCTTGGACAAAACCTTTGGAGAATACAGAATCCTGTACACCACTTTAAGCAGAAAGCTGTTGACTTGCCAAGGAAAATAAGATCTCGTTCCTTAATTCCTGTAGCTTTCTTCAAACTATATAAAAGAAAACCATGTCCCAGATGTGTTCAACTTGTGGTCCAGGACCTTTTAAAGAAACATTTTTGATGTAAGAGAAAAATCACCGTGTGCCCCTCACATGTGTACAAAGCAAGTGTCAACAGGAAGGCAACAGCTGATATGTGACAGTGAAAATATTATAAGAAGTCACAGCAAAATAGACCATTAGTTAATGTTAAGTACACTTCAAATGCAGAGTAGGTATAGCTTTGGAGATTTAAAGGCTTATAAAAAGTACATATGCCCCAAGCAAAGTTACTGGATTGAGCTGACGAACTTCTCCCATGAAAGGAAGAAGATATATGTTGGATGTCAAGGTCAGCATTAATGGAAGTGTGTAAGTGCAGGGTATCAATAGCTTCATAGATTATTCATGCAGAAAAAGAATAAAGGAACACCAGGGATAGGCTTTCAAAGTGAATATAGGAAGATTTTTGCTATATGAAATGGAAAGAGGGATCACAGATGTGAGGTACCATAACAGAGGTGATTGATCCAAGCAATGGATATTTTTGTAGCTGCTTTCTCAGTGGCCTGAAAAGGGATTGGAAAACAGGATTATCAAAACCCATAGAGAAAAGATTCCTTTGTCAAGTTTCTATCACTCCATTTTCCTGCTGGCTATGGGTCAGTTTTTATTATCCATGAGAAGCAACGGCTATTGGATGCACTCCAGGTTGGTGCTTCTGTAATTTCAGCAGAGCAGTAAAAATAGAAAGAAGGAAAGAAAAATTGATTACAACTTGGAGGCTGAA